>CM057455.1:1043245000-1048245000 GCA_016271365.2 Neoceratodus forsteri
CTGTGTCTACTACCTTGTTGCCCCCCATCCAACTAGAAAGCATGGCCCTTTATTTTCATTTTTAAAGTTTGAACACTGTTCATTAACTCAGTAGGCCATAACCCCAGCCCACTACCATCAACACTACTCAGGCCTATACTTCACAATATTGTGAGGATTTGATGCTGCAAGCCACAAAGGGACAGATTAGTAACTAACCCTCTTTACTGTACATGCTGCATTCCAGGACTGATAAAGGTAGTGCAACCAGTATGCAATGAATTTTAGTGCTGCAGAACTATTATTACAGCTCTGCAAGCTTATGGGTTTGTAGGAAGTTGCAAAAAAAGAAACCAATTCCTTCCTTCAAGGAGCTAAGAAATAATTTGTACATAGTTCACTGATGATTTGCACATAGTTCACTGCCCTTCCATATTTTTTTTTGTGCCTGTGATTTATTTTGCTTTGCTTTGACCAATTTTTGATAAGTGCATGATTTAGCTTTGGGGTGCCCTCAGATCTACATAGAGGTCCACTGTCTGCACCAGCTACTGCTCTTACCTTTCATATTTCTAAGGCATTCTAGTACACCAATAACACCATTCCAGGCTATTCATCTGATTGGTGTCACACAATGTACAGGCAGTATGAAAAGAGAGAGCCGCAACTGCTGAGGAGACAAGGAATCAGGGTAGTTACAAAGACAACAAAATTTGATAATTTAACAAAAAAGGTCAAAGACATTTCAAAATATTGGTTATACACTGAGAGGACAAGTAGGGCATCTAGAGGTGTAACAGCTGTTTTCTATTACTTTTAGGTGTTTTTAAATATGAAAATCCATCCTTCCTAATAAACACTATAAACTACAGAGACTGAAATAACATAAAATAAATAATTGCCAATCTTTCCTTGCAGATTAAAAAAGGAAAAGATATATCTATATCTATCTATCTATCTATCTATCTATCTATCTATCTATCTATCTATATATATAATATATTTATATTATTATAGTGGCACAGTAGTGCCACTATAGTTAGGGTTGCATAGCCATTTCTATGTTAAACCTCAAAGTTTGCACTTTAATAATTTTGCAACCATTTGCCTGATGTGCCTCAAATTCAGAATGGAGGAATATTTTTGGTAGGTCTCTGTATCTGGAAATTTGTATTTAAATCGGATGTATGGTTGGGGAATCGTAGCACACTGAAAAACATGAAAAATCCCCAACAGTCCATTTTCTTTAGATGTCCACTTTGTACTGAAGACTGCATCTGAGTGGGTTCAAATTGGGTGGGCTACATGGGTCCTGGGTTGCAGATGTGCCTTTTGAAGATTTTGTGTAAAAGTCTCGTTCTGTTCAAAAGTTATAGCATTTTTAGTGCCCCATTATGTCCTATGAGAAAATATATGTGCAGCTCGAAAATTGTCGCAATAGTATTTTTTAGTGCCGAGCTTGCCAAAATAGTGTCATGCTGCCGCCGTCTTGTTTTCAGTTAGTGAAACAGAAAAAACAATATAACTCAAAAAATACTGCACTTTTCAACACACCAACCGTTGGGTTTACCTATTCGGGGCCTAAGGACCAGGAGTCTGGCATTAGTTTTTCACCAGCTGGTCTGCAAATGTGGTTTTCAGATTTTTTCCACCATTTTGCTGTTTTTTGATTGTGACACTATCTCAAAGTGCCACAGCAATATGCATGACCATAAAAAATACAAGCATGGCACTATGTATTACGTTCGTGGTTGTATTCCCAATATAAAGATAGGAATGTTGTGATCATTTCTTAAATAACTGCGGTAACACTGAAAAGCCACATTTCTGAAATGTTGTTGTCTTTGTCACTTGATTGTGGCAAGCTGGATTGTGATATTGGCCTGAAATTTTCAGGGTGGCAAGCCCTACTGCTGCAGATGTGCCTTTCTGTGGTTTGGTTCCACATTTACTATGTTGCTAGTTATAGCATTCTGATGTTATGAATTTTCCCATAGGATAACATTGTGGGAGTAGTTTTCTTTGTCTCTTCATTGTGACTAAGTGCATTGTGTTATTGACCTGAAATTTTCAGGGCGTAAAGCCTGACACCTACAGTGTGCCTTTTGGTGGTTTGGTACAGAACCATTAAATATGGTCATACTTACAGCATTGTGAAGTTTGGACATATGCACATAGGATAACATTGCTGCACTGGTTTTTCTTTGTTGCCTCATTGCCGCAACCTGGAATGTGGTATTACACTGAATGTTTCAGGGTGGAAAGCCCTAGTCTCACAGGTGTGTCTTTTGGTGGTTTGCTGTGAAAACATTCAGCAAGGCCATAGCTACAGCAATACAAAGTTCCAAATTTTCCCCGAAGAATAACATTGTGGCACCATCAGCACCTTTCAGTGCCCGTATCTCGAAAATGGTTTTGGGTGAGAGTTAAGCCAATGACCACAACACACACCTCGATGCCTGTTGGTGGGAGTGGGGGTTGGGTGTTAAGGGTGGTAACCCTAACATTGAATTTCCACACTTTTGTCAGTGTGGAAACAACCTTAACTGATGCATTAGTGAAGTTTTTCAAATAATATATCTATTATGGTAGCATGGTAATGCTACCATAGTTAGGGTTGAGTAGCACTTTTAGGATTAAAGGGTGAAACTTTGCACCTTAATAACTTTGCCACTGTTCAACAGATTTGCCTAAAATTTGGTATGTTTGGTTGGGCATGGTAGATCTTCAGATGTGCCAGCTTTTGTACTGGTCAGATATACAGCTGTGGAGTTATTAAGCAACATCTGAATGTGCAATTAAGCTTTTTTGAGCATTCTTTGTTCACACCTACAGGTCGCACAGTTTGTGCTACTGGTCCAAAAACTTCAGGGAACATGCGGGCAGGCTCCCCGATGTACTTTTTTAAGATTTTTTGAAAACATATTGAATGGTTCAAAAGTTATTCAAAAAAAAAGTTCCCATTATAAGTCAATGGGAAAAGTTAACAAAAAGTTCAACACTTTCACAAATGCACTTTTAAGTGTCGCAAATGGCCCTAGAAGTGTCGCAAATCCACCATTTTTTCAGTTACTGATCATAAAAATGCTTGCCATTTAAAATTAGGACCCTCTAGGAACACAATTCTTTTTGTGTTCACCTAGTCGGATCCTTAGGATGCTAGTCATGTCTTTATTTTGTGGTTAAGCATCCCAGAAATATGTTTTTCAAATTTCTGGAAAAAAGTAGTGTTGCAAAGGTAATTATGCACCTGCATTACTTTTAAAAATTACGAAAGTTTTGCAAATTGCGACACTACTTTTCCAGACTATGGCCAAAATGACAGGAGTTCTTTGCCACCCTGCTGCAAAAGAACAGTTCGGTCTTTTGAGACGAAATTTAGAGGGAAGGCAGCCAACATCTCTCAGATGTGCCATTTTGTGGCTTGGTGACAAAATTGTGCATGGATGCCAAGTTACGGTACTCCGGAGTTGACAATTTTTCCCATAGACTAACATGGTGGCGTTCACCGCACATTTCGGGGCTCGTATCTCGGAAAACAGTGCGAGATACAGAATTTTCATCATGACAAAGCATAGCCCCTACACATTCAGCAAAAACCTAGCCAGGAAACTCATGAATCATGAGAAAGTAAAAATTTTTTCTACATCACATGGTTCCTGACATATAAGCAATTTAGTATTCCAACAGCTCATTTTCTGCTCCAAGGCCCATTATTATGCATACATTCTTTGTACACACTGTGTTTCTCTATACAGTTGTTGGGAAAAACAGGGTGTGCTCTTCTGTTACTGTAACAGTTAGCCTTTCCACTTGTGTTTCTGTACCCGTTTGCATTACCATTTCCGTGTATGCCTCTGTGTGCGTTACCCTCTGCATTCTCATTTGCCCTTGCGGTTATGTTACTGTTGCCATTTGCGTTTCCACTACTGTTTCTGTTTGCATTTCCGGCACTCCATTGTTTGCTTTTCTCTTTTGGTTTGCATCTTCGTTGCTGTTACTGTTACTGTTACCATTTGCAATTCTCATTGTGTTACTGTGCCTGTGCACATTACGGTTTGCGTTTCCTTATGCGCTTCCATTTGCTTTTGCATTTCTGTTTCTTTTGTCATTATTGTTGCTGTTACCATTACCATTTGCATTTACAACTACGGTAATGTGTCCGTACACGTTACGGTTTATGTTTCCATACGCCCTTTCATTCCTGTTTCTGTTTCCTTTGGCATTACTGTTCATGTTAACTTTACCATTTGCATTTACAATTATGGTATCACGACCGTGTGCATTACGGTTTGTGTTTCCATGTGCATTTGCGTTCGCATTTCTGTTTCGGTTCCCTTTGGCGTTATTTATGCTGCTAATGTTAACATTTGCATATCCAATTGCTGTACCATGATTGTGCATGTCACAGCTTGCATTTCCTTACGCGGTTGCGTCTCTCTTTTGCGTCACTGTTTGGTTTGGCGTCACATTGTACTTGTGTTTCTATTAACGTTTGCTTTACCATTGACGTTTCTGTCACCATGTGTGCCACTGTTAGCACTTGCGTTTCCCTTGCACTTACTGTTACTATGTCAGAAAACATCACGTGGTGGGCTTCCACCACCACATTCCATTCATTACTTCTACTGAACAAAAATAAGGGAAATTAGAGGCAACAAACTCCATTTAATGCATCAGTTAGGGTTGTTCCACAGTGACAAAAGTGAGGACATTCAATGTTAGGGTTGAAAAACCCAGTTTGCACCCACCCCACCCTGCCTAACTGGCATCAGGGTGTGCGTTAAGGTCATTGGTCCTAACTCCTGATTCGTCCATCTCTCAGCTTCTTTACACATGTGATGGGGTGAGAGTTAGGCTGCTGAAAACCTCAATGCACACCCCTGATGCCGGGCTGGGGGCAGGGGTGGGAGCAGGGGTTTTAATGCTAATATTTAATTCTTTTACTTTTTGTCACTGTGGAGCAACCTTAACTGATGCATTAAATGGAGTTTTGCTCTAATTACATATATATATATATATATATTTGGCTTTCTCTGCTAGAGGATTGTACAAAACTGGAGCTCAACTCCAGCAGTCCTGGTACTCATGGGACTCTCACATAGACTATCTGGTCCATACCCTTGAGGTTGCTGATTGTAGATGATCCTGACTTCCTTTTCCTCTGCCCCCTGATGAGTGATGTTTTCACATAGGAGTCATTATCAGATATCAGTGATCATAGATTGCTCTTCATTATAGTCCAATATTTCCATCAATAGTTATTTGCTCTCTGGGCACAATTTGCAAATGGGGATGCAGGGTTTGTGACTAAGTCTTGCATCCCCAAAAAGTTTGCCACACATGCATCCAAGGGTTTGCCACAATGTGTGCTAGATTTTATAACCTTGGATGCAAGTTGCGATAGTGCTCTTATTTTACAGCAGCTTGCACCAAAGCAGTGGCATAAGCCCCATACACAGACTCCCCCATGGATGCAAAGTTATGCCAGGGGGAGCTGGTGCAGCTTTGCTGCATTGCCATAAGGGACCTGTGACAGGGGGGTTGTGGCAAGCTTCTTTTTAAAATTGTACTTGCAGCACATTTTGATGCAAGTCACCACTTGTGTCAAACTCTTTGCTGCAAGTCCCTTGTGGTGAACAGATCTCATTTGAAAATCAGGCCCCATGTATCTATTGAAATTTTTGTTATTTTTCATTTAATGTACAGTTCTCTGACCAGGTTTAGTGTTGTAACTCAAAGGGGTATTTCATGGCCAGGAATTTTCTATTCATCTGGTGGTCAGTGCTGTGTTGTTTTCTTATAACCTGCAATAAAAATTAAAATCATTAAAAAAAAGATTGCAGCTCTATAGGTCTGACAGATCTGTCTCAAATACACATTGATAGTTGACCAACACTGGAGCATACTCAGTGTAAAGATGTCATGGAAAACACCTCCCTCTCCCAATTAAAAAGGTGCTTTTCATTGAGAGTGTGCTTGTTTTATATAGAACAAATGCACATTTTTGAAAGTGCACTTTTTTGGAACTATGATTATGAAAATTGTGCAGTTTCCTTCAAATTGCACCAAGGCCCACATGGTTAGCATGAAATGGCTCCAATATCACATGTTAACATCTAGAAGAGTAATGCAACCTGTAACACCATTCAGATGGGCTGGGTGAAATTTGTCTTCTGCCAACATAATTCTGGTGAAAAGTTTGATTTTGCTTCTATGACATTTCATGAAAGTTTGCCAAAATTGTGATTTTGGTTATTTCCATCTAATTTTAAAAGTATTTGCTGAATTGTACCTCATTTGGTACAGTGACTGTTGCAATACCCATGCAGATGTGTACCAAGTTTCACATCTCTGTCTGTAAAGAGGACTGAGTTATAAGCTTCCAAACATTCAGAAATTTTAAAATTACAGCAACAACTATGTAAACTACAATTGTTTGTCCAAATTGCACCACATTCGGTATGGCGACTTTACCAGTGCCCATACATTTGTGTACTAAGTATCAGATCCCTAGCTTTAAATGTGACTGAATTATAAGCCTCCAAATTTTCAGAAATTAAAATTACATTTCACAATTATGTAAACTGCTGAATTTTAAGCCCCTGTAAGTTTAATGCTAGAAAGCCAAATATCACCAATGTTGTTAGGTTCATTGACCCTAAATGTTAGGCTCTAAGGCAACCCCCAAGGACCAGACTCAGAGTGTCATGCTGCCATGTTGATGACCTGTGTTTGGATGCAAGCTCTGGAAGTCACATCGGGAGGCAGGTCATGAATAAAACTTACAAATTACATAGTCAGTACTTCTCTATTTAGAAGTTTCTATGACTTTTCCAAGAAAGTATGCATCTAAGTTTTCAATTATCTAGCTCCAAAGGTGGTATAGTTGTAAGCATAGAAATATTTTCAGAAATGTTCACATGAATACTAAATTGTAATACTTTGATCCCTTATAACGTTGCTAACCTTCTTCCAAATGTTATGATTTTTGGCACATTTTTGGAGCCCATAGCAGACAATAGGCATGCCACATTGCAGACCTCTAGCTTGCACACAGATTTAGTTATATCCCAATTGCAGAATTTTGGGAATTCATAAAATAGAGAATAAAGTATAGGTCGGGGTGTGTAACGAGGTTTTACACACACCCGAGTTGTGGGATGCTACATAAACCCCGGGGGCAAAGCCCGAGGGGTTTGTGACAAGCATCCCACAACGAGGGTGTGTGTAAAATCTAGTTTTACACACACCCCGACCCACATTTTATTTTATATAATTGTTGGCTTTCTCTTTTTTCCATCAGCAATTATATAAAATAAAAAAGGCGAGCGGGTTTGCGGTTCCGGGAGTAAAAGCGCTTTCTGTTTCCCGTCCCATCCCCTTCAAATACCTGAGGAGACAGTCCCGCAGCTGTTTCTTCACTCAACATCGCTCTCTTCTCTGCCACATAACTGCACCACTTTCGCCATATGTACCAATGATCCAGTCCCTTTGCTGTCGCCATCCTAAAAAGCGGTAGCAGAGTTTGAGCAGGCGCATAAAGAGAGGGGAAACATAAGCGTGGTTTGCCATTATAAACACCTTTATAATGGCAAATTACGCCACGGTTTCCTTATGGAAAAATGAGGAAGCCATTAATTACAAAATCATAACATTTCATGAAAATTCACAGAATTTCATGAACATTCCACAAATTTAGAATTTGCTAATTTTGCCCAGCTCTACCATCCAATTTGTGCAAACTGAATGAGAATGCACATTATTTCATAAACAATTTATTGCTGTGTAGAAATTGGGCTTATTAATATAATATAGTTATTTCATGAAATTGTGCCAAAACTCAAAAAAAACAAAACACTTTCATCAAAAGTTCATGAAACAGATTTGTGCAGTTTTGACCACCACTAAGTAGAAATACTAACAATTTGGATTTAACAGATAAACAATATAACTTATTGGATATATTTCTAGTTAATGCCAGGAAACTAATATTAACAAGTTGAAAATACCAAGAAACCACCAATTTAGGACCGTTGCTGAAATCTTGTGATGGATTGCATTCTCTCTTTCTCTCTCTCTCTTTACTCTCTCTCTCTTTCTAAACCCCTCCCTTATTTCAAATGCTAATCAGTAGTCATAGAAAACAAAACAAGGGTAGGTGCTTGTGCAACACAATATTTTATACACATCCTTGCTGTGGAATGCTTTTATAAACCTTTCAAACTTTGCTTTTGGGATTTACATAGCATCTCACACCATGGCTGTACTGTACATTTCAGGTTACACACACTTACCCATGTATTATTTTTAATTTTAAGCTTGTTTTTTTTTATGTTCACCTGCAAAGCATGTGAACATATTCATATCAGTCTGAACTGTGAGAAGGATTTTAGGAGTGTGCCCTTCCTCCACCTATCACAGCATTAGAATAGCTTTCCTCCCTAATTCTGCCCACTCTCTGCTAGTCCTATCCTTCTCCTTTTCACTTTGAAATACTTGCCTAATCACAAGGCTGAAAATGCAGAGGAGATGGATTTCTTATACTGCACCTACAGTAATTCCATTTTGAAACCTTGCCTCTGCTTTTTATTCCACATTTGGTACTGTTTACTACTTTTATATGTGCTACTATTTAGAAGTTGTTTTTTTCCTCAGGAAATGGCAGAGATGTTGCACAGCCTATATCATTTGCATACACATGATACAGTGCTTGCAACTCATGAAATTAATGCATTCTCATACATGGTAAAAAGCAAATAACCTAGATGTTGTAGCATGTTCCTACACTCAGTAGCTTTAGGCAAGGAGCTGTATTACTCAACTTAGCTGTGTTTTGAACACTAAATGTTAAATATTTTTTGTCATTACAACATAAACAAGGCTCAACCCATATATTCCAGGAATCAAGTGAATGACATTTCCTTTTAAAGAAAATTAATAAATTGGTATCATTCTGAACTGTGAGATGGCTTGGAGGGGGCACCCCGGGGTGTCCCGGGCTGCCCCTTCTTCAGCTATGATAATATCTCAGCATTACATTTCCTTGCTAAATCTGCATGGTTTCTGCCTTTCTTTCACCCTTTTCACTTTGATGTTTTTGCCCAGTCACAAGACATGCAACTTACACTCTAAGAACACAGCTATGTTATGTGGGAAGCTCTTCATTTTCCAATCAAGACAATGTCACTATTATAGCTTGTGTTATTAAATTAACTGCTGTGCTAGCTAATCTCCAACAACTACACAGCAAATGCAAGCAATAGAGAGGTATGGAGAAAGAGTGTGTCAGAGAAAGACTGCTTAGAGTTTTAACTATTTGTGGGTTTAGTAAGAATCATTTAGTGTATCTGGAATACTGAACCATATAATCTGCAACTGGAATAGGTCTGGCAAACTGAAAGTGGGTTTTGGATATGCTTGTTTACATTTAAAGTGACTGTCAGAGTTCATTTTCAATATTTTTTTTCTAATTGGCAAGGTTCCAGAAATAGAAATGGTATAATTGCAGTTTTAGTTTGAACATTAGAGATTAATGGCCATTGTTTCTCTGAGGCAAAAATAAAAGCAATCTTTTGTTTTGAGGAAAAACTGTTGTTTTGAGTTCTAACCAGAAACACATAAATGACTGCATATACTTCTTATGTTTTCAAAGCAATAATAAAATCCAACTGACTGTTAGAAAGACAAGTTTGTCATGGTTCCAGCTCTGTTTTAAGTCAACCAGATCCTGAAAGGTTGCATATTCTTAGAATCTTGATTATCTATGGGGACCATGATTTTAGCCACACAGAGCTCCAGTTATGTTGTTTAATAATTCTATAATTATCAGAAATGAGTTCAGGGATGGGACCGCACTGAAGATTTACCCATGAGATATTTGGTCCTAAATTTGGACATAGACTTTGGCTTAACCACTCTGAACATGGCCTTCTTATTTTGACAGTATCCTGGCATAGTGATGGGAATCCTGACTGTGTGTTGAGCTTGTCTTGCTATACTATAACTAAAAAAATACAACACTTTTAAATGACTTACTAATTGTTTGAGCAATCTAGCTCATATATTTTCAGTGCAGCCTCCTGCTCTACATACAGTAGTGTTATGTGCTAACTCTAGCAATTCTATCATCAAATTTTGGAACCTTTGTAAGTGTGGCTTATTGTGTCTATCCAGTAGACAATAACATGGTTAATGGATATGTTTCCTTTCAAAGTTGAATATTTAGTGCTAAATTTTAGGCTGGGGTAAAATAAACAGTTTTCAACTTAAGGCTTATGTTAAGGGCATGACTTTAGTCATTTGATTACTTGGCTTACAAGCTAAAACCATATAGATCCAAAGTTTATAATTACCTGTACATTTCATTTTCAAATAAATAATGTAGTAGTAAAAGCATCCATTGATGGGTATATTACTATTTCTGATCAATTATGTGATCATGAAGACATCTTTAAGTAACACAGTACTTCAAGGTAGGAAGGGACTCTAGATCCATCATGTCCATACTCCTACTGAATAAGAATGTGGAGGAAATATGTACTAATGTAAAATGTTTCCAACCCACACTACTGACCTGGATTTCAAGTGATATTTGTACTGTAAGTAACAATTTGTTCAGGCTTAACTTGAAGATAGCCATCATTTCTAAAAGTAGTGCTATGGAATGGAATATAAAGCACACTGGTAGCAGAAATCCAGAAATGACTTATTGCACTAATGAAGTTAGGATGGAGCACTCAATGGGGGAAAAGGACTAGGCGATGATAATATAAAACACTTTAAAAAAGTCTCTTGCCAATTCATGAAGCACATCCAAGGGCAAACAGTGTGTTATAATAGAAAGGAGGGACTTCATCTCTCGGAGTTGGGAAATAATACTGCCACTGTACTGGTCACTGGTTCAACTACACCTGGAATAGTGTGTGCAGTTGTGTTGCCTACATCTAAGGAAGGACAGAGAAAACACAGAGAAGGACAATGAATATGATCTAGGGGCTACAGTGCAGGCCCCATGAGGAGAAATATATTGGCCTCACTGTGTACTTTAAGGAGATCCAATTGGACAGGCAATAATTGGAATATTAGTAAAAAAGGTTTCGAGCATATACAACTCTTTAGAGAAACACGTAAAGTAAAATACTTTATTTTACAAAACTCCTGACATGTTTCAGACTGCTCCCCCAGTCCTTTATCAAAGAAAATAAAAAACAGATGCCAAAGAACACCATATATAACACATAATTAATCCAGGTGTATTCCATCAGATCAATGAATACTTTGCTAACAAATCAGGCTAATTGTAGTTCTGCAGAGGGACTCTCATTCATTTTTGGACTGAGTAGAACAGGATTACATTGTTATATGTATTTGCTATTTCATTGTGGTTGTAAATATTATTTAATCAAAATGAATGAGAGTCCCTCTGCAGAACTACAATTAGCCTGATTTGTTAGCAAAGTATTCACTGATCTGATGGAATACACCTGGATTAATTATGTGTTATATATGGTGGGCCGGATATTCAAACTGCGTCGAAAAAGAGCGCAACAGCAGGAGCAAGCAGACGTCAATTGCGCATAGGCACAACAGACGCGATATTCAAACATGGAGCAAAACAAATTGCGCAAGCAGCCAACGTCTGAATATCACACAAACTGCACCATAGCGCAACCAGGAAGGGGAAGCTGAGCAGAAAGGTTGCACCATATAGCGCAACAAGGCTAGCCCAGCTGAGCAGTCCAGAGGTGCCATAGCACAAGCAGAGCCCCCCCAACCCCAGCAGAGCAATGGAACTGCACAACCAGGGAGGCATGCTGGGGCCCACCGCCAGCCATGCCACACATGGGCACAGGAACACACTGCAGAACCAACAAGACACCCGCTCACCCCAAGCACAGCATCACTGGGGGAGGGTTGGATGATCCACTAGCCCATGGGGACAAGCCAACAAAGCACAGCAGGGCCATGCCGCCCCAGCACAACCACTGTCAGGCTGAGACTGCCACACATTGACAACCACAGTGCACAGCAGCCCCCCATCTGCACAGCACACCCTACACCGTGACCTCAAGACACCACCCATGTGCAGTGACTGTCACTGCAGTAAACACCATGCATCCCCCCCCAGCACACGTCAACCTCATGTAGCATAGAACCATACAAGCCAGACCCACCCTGGGCACCCAGCAGTGGGCGGCAGCAGACGGCAAGACCGACTGAAAGTCACTGCCACACCGGAGACACCTCCCCATGCATACACACACACGCACACACACACACACACATACCCAGGACCATACCACCCCAGATGGCATGCACACCACTGCAACTGAGCATCCATAGCCAGCTGCAAATCAGAGACCACCACAGTATTCATAACAAAATATATATATATTTGAAAACAGAAATTACAACAACAAGATCAGGAACAAAACTATATACAGATATGTACAAGACAAGGGGTAAGGGGTGGGCGAGGGTAGGGTGAAGCGACTGAGAGAGGAAGGCAGGGTGGGAGGGATGGTGAAGTGGGAAGGAGAAGCACATCTATCGCCTTGCAGGCTGGTCTGCTGCTGCCTGGTGCTGTCCCTGTCGCCTCCGCCGTCGCCTCACCCCATGGCGCTGAATGTCCTGGAGGATGTCAAGTGTCGCCATGGAGACCCTGGTCAGCTGCTGGAGGGCACGGTCCATCCTGTGTAGGATGCTGAGGCCTAGGAAAAGGGAACACAGTCAATGGCTGTGACTGTCCACAACCCTGAACACCACCCATCCTGCAAGGCATATAGCCCAGTGCCCCGCACCTGTGATGGTATCCACCCACCCACAGTGACCATGCACATGACATCGCCCAACCAGGCAGCAGCACCAGCTATGTGCACCACTGCACACACACACCGCCCATGTCCATCACAGCCAAACAAGGCTGTCAAGGACGTGGCAATGTGGTGGGATGCCAGTTCCACAGCCATGTGCCCAGTGCATGCATGGACCACCAGTGGCGCAACACAGACTTGCAGTGACACTGGACAGTGATGACTGTCACCTGTGTTGTGCATGGTTGTGTTGTCCATGGCTGGTGGTCATGCCCACCCCCTCCAGCATGCAATAGCATCCATGATGTAATGATACTCACACTCATCAAGCAGCTGTGGCTGCTGCTGCTGCTGCTGCCGCTGTGGCCCACCCCTCATGTCTCCTCCGTCCGCCACATGGTCCCTGCCACGGCCCTCCTCAGCCTGTGCCTGCATCCTCTCCACCCAGCCTGTGGGTGACAAATGTTGAGAAAAACATCAGCGTGACCCCAAAGCAGACTGCCCCCTGCCCCAGTGAGTGTGCCTGCCCACACAGCCAAACCCATGCATCTCACACCTGCACACACTGACACAGCCAACCATGGCAGAGCCAACCCCCATGCACTGCCACCAAAACACAGTCACACCCCTACGGAGAATACAGATGCAGAGATGGTACACCCACCTGGCCTAGGCACAATGCCCCTCGTGGCACGTGACCTCAGGCATCGAAGCACATCCGGCTCCCTCCTGTGGAGGTCAATAAACCTGTGCCTGCACTGCTCCACAGACTGGCACTGCCCTGTGACCCTCACCAGGTCAGTGGCCACCTGCAGCTCCACACCTGGAGTGCGGGCCATGGTGAGGCTCATCCCTACGGTACCTGCGCCTAGTGAGGCTGCAAGACCAGGGCCACCAGGTTGGCCACTTCCACCTGGCTCCATTGGGGAGCTCTTCTGCGTGCCATATTTTGGGTCATACAGCAGGCAATATGGCGCCCCGCAGCACGGCAACCCCACGTGGAAATGTTGCGCAATAGACCACCATAGGTTTCAATTGCGCTGTTCGTACAGTGCCATCTGTTCACATAGCGCTGTCACCAAACAGCGCAACAGAGCCATACACATGGCAGCCGAACAGCGCCAGGGGGCAAAGGTCAGACACCAGGTCAGGGGTCTATGACGCAAGACCACGCACAGCACCATCTGACGTCTACGCATCCTGTGCGACCGATCACCAGCGTGCCAGTGCCACAGTGGGCTATTGTGCAGTAGTGCCACAGCGCCATATGGTGCCCAGTGCTGCAGCGCCACTGGCACAGTGGTGGCCATGGCCTGAACTGCCGATCGCGCACAGCACATCATCAGTGCGGCAGACGCCTGCGTAAGCTACCTGGGCATACGCAATGCAGTGTACCACACAGTCACAGATCTGCGCCATTGGCTCAGCTGGCTCAACCATATTGCACAAATCACAACGGCGCTATATTCATCCGACACATGCAAATCATCTGATCAGCCATTCAAAGGTGCAGTGGCACGATTTGCATCTCATTACAGTTGCTCCACTCCTAATTTGCATGCATTGCGCTATAAATGTGCGACATTGGGCTGCACTGGCCAGATTCGGTTACTGCAGGTGAGAGGTGGGTTGCATGCTGTGGGATGTTCTGGACAATGGTCATGGGATAACGCTGTAGACTGCACAGTGACAGAGTCCACTTCCACCCATACAGATCGCCATGACCGAGCAGAGCCAAGGTGAGGGGTGAGGATGGTGGGAGGAGGAGGCCCAACTTCACCATGGTGGAGACAGAGGCCCTCTTCAGGCCTACCTGGAAGAGGAGAGTCACTGAGTGGACGGCAGGGCACCTCAGGCCCATGCGGCTGCATGGGAGGTAGCTCGGCAGTGAACCTGCACGGAAGCCACCAGGTCCGTGCAGGAATGCAAAAAAGATGGGGACAGACCACAGGAGGGTGAAGGAGAAGGTGGCAGCCCTCAGGGCAGCACGTGCTGGCACTGGCGGGGCCAGCCAGTGGTGGTGGAGCTGACCCCGGCTGAGGACCGACTGGCTGCATCAATGCAGCGGAGTGCTATTGAGGGCGTACCGGGAGGTGGATTCCAGACAGGTGGAAGCTCATCACTGCACGGTATGACATGGTGGTGGTGTTGGGGGGGGAGGTTGTTCACATGCACTCACATGTCCTCTCTTTCTGTTACAGATCCTGTTCATCTTCAGGGGACGGTGGTGGTGGGTCCAGGCAGTGTGGAAGACCTGCTGGACATGGAGGAGGGTCTGTCCACCTCTGTCACCAGCCAGCATGCACTGCACCAGCATGCACGCCGGGCTGCCAACTCTGGTGTCAGTGAGTCAGGTGTGGGGGGTGCACAGCCTGTGTTTCAGCAGTCTGGCATGCAAGCATGCCAGCACGCTGTAACTGTGGCTGTAGCATGTACCTGCACCATTGATGATGCAAGGACTGCAATGGGAAGTGAGATGTGTGTGTCCCATGATGGACACACAGCAGGCCAGCACATGCCCTTGGGCCTAGCTGGTTCCAACGTGTGTGCCAGCATGTCGGCACAGTCCCAGGCTGTGCCTGTCAGCACTGGTGGGGCAGCACTGGTGGATGTGCAGGTGTCTGGCACTGTTGCAGCCACAGCAGTGGAACCAGTGGTCCCTGGGGCACAGCGGTTGGAGGGGCGGCAGCAGCAGTCACCCACCAGGTCTGGGGGTACAGTGTCCAGCGGTGGCACATACCCACCGCCCTTTGATATGCCCATTCCTGGTCCTGGTGAACAGCGCCCACCCTCAAGGGGTGTTGAGCATCAGGACCTTCCATACCCTGGGGACAGGATGCCGTTGTGGCAGAGTACCCATTTGAAGAGCACACCCACCCATCAGCGGGAATCAGTACAGCAGCAGAGGCGGGATGCAACATCCATGGAGGCACTGTGTGTGGCTGTGGAGTGGCACAGCAGGGACTGTGCTCTGGACCGTGCAGAGATGGTCCATATGTGGATGGATGTGACCGCCGCCATTGACAGGCAGACCCAGGCATTGCTCGCTGTCGTGGCTGCATTGGGCACACAAGCAGGTGCTCCTGTACCACGCACCCCACACAGTACGCTCTCCACTCCCCATTCCCGGTGTCGTGCGACACCAAGCCTGTCGATGCTGGGTTCTGCTGTGGGCATCCCAAGCACCCCTGGTGCAGGTATGTTTGGCATACTACAGACCCCACTGTGGACAAGGTCGCGATCGCGCAGTGGGACCCCTGGTGGTCCATCGGTGCCACCCCATGTGGCCCCTGCTCAGCCTGCCAGTGCTGTTGGGTCACGGCGGGGCCACCCACGCATCCGTGGTGGCCGTGGAATGGTGCAACATGACTGACCTGTCTTTCAGTGCGGGCCCTGTCTGGTGCTGCTCTGTGTGCACTGTGCATCATGGTGGGAAGTGCACTGGTGGGTGCCCTGCACATCACCCCGACATACGGACCACCTGCACATCATCTCGACTGTGTCCACAGATGCGGTGCATGATGGATGCCTTGCATTGTACTGTACACCAAGGTGCAAGGGTGCCCAGCATCTGACACACGTATTTGGACAGTACAGGTGGTGGGTGTGGTCTCTGGATCTGTGTGTTTGCCATGTCTGTTCCTGCTCTGCTGTGCACCTGCCCATATGCACTTTGTGCCTGGTGTGTGTGTGTGTGTGTGTGTGTCCATATGACTGTTCGCCCCTCCCTGATGGTGTGTTTGTGTGCCTGGTCCCTTCCACTCCCCTTGCCATCATGCACCCCTGGTGTGTCACCTGTGTGCCTGTGGGTTGTGCCAGGACAGTGTTGTTTGCACATGGCCCCTTGACTTACCTGAGTCGTGCATAATGCTCCTCCGTGATGGTGTCCCGGTGCAGCTGGGCCTGCCGGATCAGTCGGAACCTACTATCCAGGGCTATCATCACCATCAATACCGGCGGCCACTGGCGCCCCTATCGCTGTCCTCTCTTCAACCTGTAGGGCTATCCCACAGTCTTTGGCCATGTTGTGCAGGATACAACAGGCCGGGAATATCCCACAGGCCTTTGAGGGGCTGTACTGTAGGGCACCACCAGAGGTGTCTAGGCATCGGAAGCGTGCCTTGAGCATCCCAAACACCCACTCAATGATGTTGCATGTGGCAGCATGTGCCTCATTATAGCGTTGCTGCGATGGGGTCATGGGGCGCCGGTACGGTGTGAGCAGCCAGGGACGGAGTGGGTATCCACTGTCACCTGTGTAGAGATAGTGAGATCAGCATCATGTTCAGGTCCATATTGCCCATATCCCTGTGTGCTACCACTGGCACCTGTGGCATTCCCACCCTTGCCCTTGTAGCTTGTATTTCCTACATGCGCACTCACCCACTAGATGGCCTGTGGGATGTCCTCACTCAATCTATTGGCACAGTGTGGACCGGCCATGAAGGCATCACATGTGCCCGCCAGGGTGTGTGGCACAGACATGGATTATACCAGTGGCATGCGTGACACCACCTGGCAGCTGACACTGGAGAAGCCCTTTCTGTTCCTATATGCAGCCCCATCGGGCCAGGTGGCATGCAATGGCCACATGGGTGCAGTCTATGGCCCCTAGCATGCCAGGCATACGTGCTACCCTGTGGAACTCCTGCATTTTTGCTGTATGCTCTGCCACGGTGCTGAAGAAATGGATGTGCTCCGCAGCATGTGGCAGCAGTGCACTGAGGAATTGGGTGAGGATGCATGACGTGGCCGACTGTATGATGCCTGTGGTGTCCCTTGTTGGCCTCTGGAAGGTACCTGGAGAGCAGGCACATGCAGGCTGTCACCTTGGTCTCCACTGACAGAGCGTGACCTGCCGTGAGGGTGCCTGCATCACATCACTGCACAGCTCAGAGCCGCCTCAGTATTGTTCCTGTTCAGGCAGCACCGCCCACGCATCTCACATCTGTGTACAGCTCAGCTGATGCGGGCAGTACTGCCTGTTGGGGTGTACCGATGGGCCCATCCACGGCCATGTCCCCTGCACCTTGCATTCTCACCCCACACACAGCTTCCATGTGAAGCTGCTACTGTCCATCTCCTGGCTTAGACCCCCGGCTGATGTTACTCTGTTACCCCAGCTGTCCTGACTGCTACTTCCACTGCACCAGGCACCCCCACTGGCCTCCGCAGCCTATGGCCCACACTGTTCCTTGCCTGCCCTGGCCTGTCACTGTCTGTCTTTCTTCTCTTCCCCACTTGGCATCCCTGTAGCGTTTGTGCTCTCTTCCTTGAGCCTTTTATTTTGGCTCATTTCCGCTGGGTGCAACTTCCAGTTGTTCCGCTGTTGCGCATTGTGCAAGTCTTTGAATATCGCATTGCGCTCTTTATGCATGGATCCACCCCCTTTGGTTGCGCAGGCCTTCATTTGCATTGCGCTGTTGCTCAGCATGTTTTCGGTGGCACAACTGCCTCCTGCTGAATATCGCAGAATGGCGCACTTTCGGACTTGCGCATGCACAACCCTATTGCGCTTGGCGCAACCCTTTTGAATATCCGGCCCGGTGTTCTTTGGCATCTGTTTTTATTTCTTGATAAAGGACTGGGGAGCAGTCCAAAACATGTCAGGAGTTTTGTAAAATAAAGTCTTTACTTTACGTGTTTCTAAAGAGTTGTATGTGTCAAACCTTTTTATCATATCTCATTGTTGGTTTCTGGAGCACTACTTCCCAGTGCGCACTCATTTGGTGTGCAGACCTGATGTTTGAGTGTTACGCATCGGGTTAGGGAGAAGGAATTTATTACAGGTAAAGGATTTTATTTGTGCTTGTACCTTACCTGTGTCCTGCCCTGTAAAACTCAGAGAATATACATATTTTGAAGATACAGTCTGAATAGAGAAAACTAAGATGTCTTTAGAGAACACTTCAAACTTGATTTTTAATTCAATGAGTGATGAAACTCAAATGAACCCTTGGCTTAAGTGGATCAACTTTTAAAGACTGCAGATATCCATAATCCTTTCTTAAACGCTGACTTAAGATATGCAGTGGACCAAGCAGGTTTGCCATTGCTTTTGGAGGCTTTCAGGAATTTAGAAAAATCTACACATCAATTGAGATGTCTTTTTTGGAACAGTATGAATTTAGAGGCATATTTAGAAGTAAAAAGAGTTCCTAGAGGCTTAAGATTATTAAAAGAACCAGCATGTGGAACTGAAAGCCCTTTGTTTCTATGAGAATGGGAAAATATCCTACTAGATGCAAGCTTTAAATTAATGCAACTCATTGTCAAATATAGCAGGGAGAGAGAAGCTGTGTTGAAGGAAGATATTAAGAAGTGTGAAACAGAAGTGTTAAAGTTTCGTACACATTTGGACTTTGAGCGTTTGAACTTGAGACTGAAAGACTCAATTTTCAAATTGGATGCTGAACTTAAAAAAATCAAAATGACCAAGTTTTTACATGACAAAGTGGATTTTGAAAGGGGCACGATTTTTAAATGGAAAAACAACCAGAAGAAGGGTATTTTAAAGAATAGAATTAAAAATGTTTCATTTGAATATTCCACAGATTTTAGTACAGATCATAGTGATATAGAGGGAGACAACACAAATACATACCCTTTTCAGAAGGAACAATCAAAAACGGAGCAACAACCAGTGGGGGAGCATCAGCTTTACACTGCGCCTTACATTCCACCACCTTTGCGAAGAAGTCCGAGATTTCAAGAAGAAACAAGGGATTTCCGAAGGGAAAGAGAGTCCCATTTAGGAGAAGAAAGAATAAAATCTTATGGAAACAGGAACTCTCGAGGGAATTACAGGGGCGAATGCATGGAGGAAGCTCTCTTGGCAATGGGGGCTCTACATCAGCAGAGGAGGTAAGAACTGAATTTTCTGATACCTACAACCTCAAATTATTAATTTATCCAAACATGATTTGACAAGTGGAGAAACTAACTTGTTAAAAAAGGTTTGAGTTTTGCTCCAACTACCCCTTTAAATTGAGTACAAACTCTAATAGATTTGAATTTAAACTGTCACACACTTAATATTAAGGCTTTCTATTCCCGAAGAGAAACACTGGGATTGAAAGATAAGGAATTTTCAGTAAAGGATGCAAATGTCTTTAAAAAACCATCGGTTTGGTGCCCCCCCATGTGCAGCGGTAACTATTTTTAAAGAGTTGGTTGAAAATGACATTGAAACATTGAGCATTCCATTGAACACAACTTTTCTTATCAGAACTTAAGCAGAAGTGAAAAAGAAGCCATAGATACTTTAAAGAAGGACACAGACATAGTGATAAAACAAGCAGACAAAGGTGGAGCGGTGGTCCTAATGGATAAAGAAAACTACATTTTGGAAGTGCAAAGACAGATTTACAACACTCAATATTATATCAGACTAAAAGATGATCCAACTATATGAGTTTAAATTTGGAATTGATGAGATTATTGAAGATGACTTTTCTAATGGAGTAATTACCAAGATGTCAAAAATTACCTGACAGTTTTAATCCCACCAGGGCCACTTTTACATTCTTCAAAAGTCCATAAAACTTTAGTTAACCTCACTTGTCGTCCAATAGTAAGTGGTATAGGTTCCTTAACAGAACCTTTGTCGAGATATGTGGATTCTTTTTGAAACCTTTGGTGTGGAACTTGCCATCATATATTAAAGACACGAAGAAGTTCTTAATTTCGAAAGACGTGACATTACCAGAAGAAGGAATTTTAGTTACTATGGACATTGAATCATTATATACTAACATTCCACATGAAGAAGCATTAGATGCAATAGCTATGCTTTAAACAAAGCTTAATATTAGTGGTTCTGATATTTTATTAAAATTTTGCAATGCATTTTGAAATGTAATGTATTTGTGTTTGATGGAGAACTTTTTTTACAGATTAGGGGAACAGCTATGGGAGCCACTTGTGCACCATCAATTGCGAATTTATTTGTAGGAAAGTGGGACGAGGATTTTATTTTTAATCATGATGCTAATATTTATCATAAATTCATGATTTGTTGGAAACGTTTTATTGACGACATTTTTTTGATATGGAAGGGGGATGAAAATGATTTAAAATCATTTGTAGATTTTTTACATAGAATGAATCCTTCTTTGAAATTTACGGTCAGTTATTCAGAGGAACAAATTACCTTCCTAGATTTAATGATTGAATGTAAAGAAAATAGAAAGATCAAAACTGCTTGATTTCGCAAGGAAGTTGATGACAACACTATATTACGGGCAAATAGTTGTCATCCTAGGCATACTATCAAAAATATACCGATTGGTCAGTTCTTGAGAACAAAACGAAACTGCACAGAAGTGGAAGATTTTGAAGAGGGGGCAAAAGAACTAATGAACAGATTGACACAGAGGGGTTATAGTAAGAATTACATTAGAGAAGCTTACAATATAGCCAAAAACACTGATAGGGATGATCTTTTGGAAAATAAGTTTAGGTCACGTGATGCTAGCGTAAGAGCGGCTGCTCGAGAGTGGGCTCTCACTTCCCCGTTGGTAAAAGCCCGAATTTCACTCTCTAAAGGAGTTCAAGCGATCCTGACTGCATCTTTTAGAGTTGGCTTCTGTTTGCTTTCGGTTCAGAGGTCTGCCGCCAAATCTCTCCGATAATGGATGAATTACCGCAAGAGCTAGAGGCCAAACGCCTCGCCGCAGCTCGCCTCCAGCTGTGCCCGAGGAGAACTCTAACACCTAGCCGCATCTATGCCGACTTTGTCCACATCAAAGATGCTCTTTAAAACTCATAGACGAGGTAGCAGAATTTAAACCTGCGCTGACACAGCTTGCCAGAAGAGTTACTGATGTGGAGGCTAGAATATCTTCAGTGGAGAGAAAGCCGGATCGCGATGGGCCTGCTTTGAATGATTGTAAAAAATCCATTAATAAGATAGAAGATCGTCTGGACGACCTAGAAGGGAGGAGCAGGCGTAATAATTTAGTTCTGCTGGGTCTCCCTGAGGGCGATGAAGGTACCAACACGATTAATTTCCTCCAAAAGTTCTTGAAGTCTACTGTTGGTCCCTCCCTGAATGGCCCAGAATATATCATCGAAAGGGCCCATCGCTCTCTCCGGGCCAAACCTTCTGCAACTGACCCCCCGAGGCCTCTGATTTTTAAGTTACTGAACTTTCTTGATCGTGAATTTATACTTAAGGAGGCAAGGAAGCTTGCAGCTATATTGTGGGAGGGCAAGAAGCTGAGACTAGTTCCTGACCTGACGTTGAAAATGCGCCAACTAAGATCCAGCTGGTCCGATATTTCTAAGCTCTGGGCGGGCATAAAACATAGAATGCTCTACCTGGCCAAGCTGGAAGTTGTGGTTAAAGATGGCAAGAAGCGTTTTGAACTACCCGAAGATGCTGTGAAATTTTTGAAGATCTCCTTTCCGGATCTTTTTACTAATACCTGACTCTTTTACCAGCTTTAGGCTGTTTCTGAGTGGCTACCTTGTTCAGCTTTATAATTCATTATAGTGGTGGCCAAAATGAGGCCTATGAATACAATTAGCGGGTATTTTTGTTGATAGTTTTGGGCTTTATACAAAAGGGGATACAGACCTCTCCCCCTTTCTCCTTTCTATATTTTATTTATTTTTTATTTTTTTCCATTGGTTGGGTTACTGTGTCCATACTCTTAAGAGTGGAGCTATTAGCTTTCACGTATTTGCAGATCACTTTCATTTAATACCACTAGAGGGCACTCTAGATTTTTTGTGTGTTTATTATCCTTATGTAGACACTATAGTGGTTTAAATCCATCGTTATTTTATAATGTATAGGTTTATTAACTGTTGTCCATTCAGGGTGACCACCCTTTTTTGTGTTATAACAGTGGGGACCCAAGCTCTCATTAATAGGCCACATATTTATGGACATTGTAATATTGATAAGAAATGTTTTTTGGTTGATCAGTAAGTATTTCATTTATTCCAGTTTATCCTGCGTTACGAGTGGCCTTAGTAGCTCTAAGATATATAGGTTGGGGTTCCCCTCTCTCCTCCTCCTCCTTTTTTCTCCTTCCCTTTTTTTGTAGGGAGATAACTGAGGAGACATAGTTACCGATTTTGGGTATTTTCTTAGTTTATCTTAAAAGATTGATACTTCCTTAGGCTCAAGTTTAAAGTATACAGTTTACGGGCTTACCAATTCAATTATTCTACAAATGTTTTGTTATGGGGGGGTGGCCCACTTTTGCATGCATCATGGGCCATACTGGATGGAGGTGGCAATGTGCCAGGTTTGACGAGGATGGTTGGGGGTGGGGTATGGGCTTTAGTTGGGGGATTTTTATTATTAACACTTTGTACTATTTTGTGGTGGTAGACGTAGGCAGCTTTCTAGAATATTATACAGTTGGCCTGGTTTTTTGTCCCGATGAACAGTAAGTTAATGTTTATGTCTTGGAACATTAAGGGGGGAAGAGACAATAGGAAAAAATATATTATATTAAACCATTTAGCGAATTTTAATCCAGGGATTGTGTTCCTTCAGGAGATGCATATGTATCCGGACCAATTGGTTTATCTTCAGAAGAAATGGGTGGGCCAGGTATTTGGGGCAGGTTGTTCATCTAAGAAAGGTGGGGTGGCTATTCTTGTGGCTAAGGGGATACCATTTGTTTCCTCTGAGATTATCTCAGATCCTGAAGGTAGATTTATTTTAGTGGTGGCTACATTGGGTGGTTTGAAGATGGTGGTTGGCTCAATTTATGGCCCTAATGTTGAAACGCCTGCTTTCTTTACAAAATTAGCTATGGTTTTGTCCCCTTTTTTAAATGTACCTATAATTTTGGGGGGCGATTAGAACTTAGTCCAATCTAACACGTTCGACCACTCTCCACAAAAAGGAATTCAAAAATACCGTACTCAGAGAACTCTGGACAAATTTTTGTTATCCCTGGGGTTGGTAGACCCTTGGAGGTTATTTAATCCACTCGCCAAAGAATTTACCTTTTTTTCTCCTGTACACAGGAGCTACTCCAGGTTGGACTATTTTTTGGTGAGTCAACAAATGTTATCTGGGGTAGCAGAGGTCAACATTCTGGCTCGAGTAATTTCAGACCACTCGCCCATAACCCTGAAGTGTCAGTGGTCAACCCTTCCCCCAAGATCTCACTCTTGGTCCCTAAACAATAACCTGTTGACTGATACTGGATTGGTGGGGCGCTTTCAGGTTGTTTTAAATAATACTATATCTTCTAATTGGGATTCTCTTCCAGCAACAGATAGGGTCTGGGCAGCAGTTAAGGCAACATGGAGGGGGGAGCTCATCCGTGTTGCCTCGGTCTGCAAGAAAAAAAGGACAGTCTTTTTGTCAGACTGCCTCCAAAAAATTAGGGACCTGGAGAGCAGTGCATTTAATTCTTTGTCTCCCTCACAAGAGAAAGAATTAGCTATACTTAGAGTTCATATACAAATACCCTCAGAGAGTCAGTGGTCAGAGCGGCGGCAAGACTTAAAGCAACATATATTGGTCAGGGCAGTAAAGCTGGTAAATTATTGGCATGGCAATTGAAACAGCGTGCTGCAGCCAAATGGGTTACTATTCTCAGACATCCCAAAACGAATGCCTTGATTGCCGACCCTGAGGGTATTTTAAGTCTATTTTATGATTACTATAAAGAGTTATATACCTCCACCCTTTCACATACCAACCAAGAAGCCTTCATGAATGGCTTTCTTGAGAAGATTCCCTTTCCGAAACTCCCAGCCAACGTATTTCCAAATCTAGAGGCTCCAATCTCAGCTGAAGAGATTGCAGCAACTATTGATGTGCTGAAGTTAGACAAGGCGCCTGGGCCTGATGGGTTCACGGCTTTGTTCTACAAAACCTTCAAACAGCAGTTAGTCCCTTTATTTCAGCAACTTTACAACTTTTGGCAGGATCAGGGTATTCAGGAATGTTCACTCTTTGAAGCTAGGATTATTTTCCTACCCAAACTGGATAAATCCCCCGAAGAAGTGGGCAACTATAGGCCTATTTCCTTGTTAAATATAGATATAAAAATTTATGCAAAAATTTTGGCCAACAGATTAAAAAAGATCTGGGTTCCGCTCCTAAGCCCAGAACAAGTCGGCTTTGTTGAAGGTCGTTCTTCGGCCGACCATTTTAGAAAACTTTTTTACTTAATTTCACGTCTGAGGATCCGAACTTAGAGGCTGCTTTCGTTTCCTTGGACGCGGAAAAAGCCTTCGATCGGGTGGATTGGGGATTTATGTTTAAAGTCCTAGAAAAATTTACTATTCCCAAGAAATTTTTAGATTATATCCGAGTGTTATATACTTGTCCCTCAGCCAGAGTTCAATGCAATAACCTTATATCAAATGTTTTCCCCCCCCCTTCTTCGGGGCACTAGGCAAGGATGCCCGCTCTCCCCGTTCTTATTCAACCTCTATTTAGAGCCTCTGATTAGGGCCCTGAAGTTGGATAAACATGTGCAGGGTATTGGTTTGGGTGGTCTGGATTATAAATTATCTGCGTTTGCTGATGATCTGCTCCTACATGTTAGGAATTCTAAAAAATCTCTCCCACAGTCATTGCAGGTCATTTCCAACTTCAGTCTCGTCTCGGGATACAAACTTAACATGAATAAGACTAAACTTTATTCACTGTCCCCTATCCTTCAAAAATATTGGTGCACCTCTTTGGGCCTCCAATGGCAGAAGTCCTCGCTGCTATACCTAGGCATTCATATCTCGAAGGACCTGGCTTCCCTCGCTAGCCTCAACTTCAAGCCGTTAATAAAAGAGGTCAAGGAAGATTTGGATAGATGAACTAAACTCCCGTTGTCATTCTGGGGCAGATCCAATGTAATAAAAATGATGGTTTTGCCAAGGTTGTTTTATTCTCTGCTCAATCTAAATGTTTACCTCCCCAAATCCTTCTTTAGGCCCTTATTTTCTGCCTGCTCTGATTTTTTATGGCATAATAAACCACCTCGCCGAGCCTACACTAAATTAACTAGGTTGAAATCTGAGGGCGGATTGCAGCTCCCAGATTTTTACTTGTATTACCTAGCTATACATGGGCTAAGATCCCTACAGTGGATCAAGGGTGCGGATTCTGTTCTGGATCCCTCCTCAGGGCTCCAACTAGACTGACAAGTAATAAAGGAATTTAAAATAGACTTGCAAGCTCTCCCATATATATCCTGGTCTAAGTGTCCCTATAAACTCAGAAATACTCCATTGGGATGGGATATTAGGGCCCTCCATCAAATTTACTCTTTATTGAATATTTCTTTTAGAAAGGATCTATCACAACCCGTGTTAAGGAATCCTAACATAACAGTAGGTGCAGAACCTATTGTGCATCCTGTAGGTAATATGGGTCTTAATTCTAACTTATGGGATTTTATATCAGGTAATGCATTGTGTTCTCCCAGTGTCATGGCAGAAAAGATGGGCGTGGACCAGAATGACCTGCTCCACTTATATCAGGTCCACAGAAGTATTACTACATTTCTGGTAAGGACCTTGGCCTGACTCAATTGGGACTTACTTGAAGAAGCTTGGTGACCAAATACCAGTTCGCAAGCCAATTTCTAAACTATATAGACTTTTACTATTAAAGATTACGGAAAACGTATCCCCCTCGGCTCATTATTGGGAGGCTAATGTCGTAAAAGGATGGTCGTCAGAAGTTTGGGGTAAACTCTGGGGGGATATATATATTTACAATAAACAGGACAGATTGAGGAATCTCCAATTTAATATTCTCCATGATATTTATTTTTTCCTAGCCAAGCTTTCTTGGATCCATCGAGCTTATTTGCCGGCCTGTCCTGATTGTGGGTCCCCTCTAGCTTTGACCTACCACAAACTTTGGACGTGTCTGAAGGTTGCCAGATTTTGGGCCTCGGTTAAACATTGGATTTCTCCGATTGCAAGATCTCAGCTTTTTAGCAGAGACGTGTGTCTGTTGGGTAGATATGATGGAATTCCCACTAAGTCTCTGAAGTGGCAAAGTGCTCTGGTCTCTTTGGTCGCTAAGCTTCTCATTCTCAGACATTGGCAAGGGTCCTGGGAACCTTCCCCCAGAGAATGGTGGGATGAATTTTTGTTGGCACTTTCTGCTGAAAAAGCAGTAGCGGATTTTTTTGGTTCTTTAGATAAATTTTATAGTTGCTGGGGAGAAGTCTGGTCAGCTCTAAAATTAGACCCTCTGAGTGGCAAAACGAGCAGACCAACTTAATGCTCTCCTTTTAGACTAGGGGTTACTCAGTAATTAGGTGTTTTCTTTCTTAGTCTTTTTCCTGTTGTCTTCCCCTCTCCTTATGGAATTAGTCCATGGGAATAACTTTTAGGGGTCATTTAAACTGTTGGATTTTCTAGGCCCCATTATCACAAAGGCTCATACGGTCGTGTTCTAAGTTTTATGTTGGGGAATCTTCTTTCTTCCTTTTTCCCTTTTTCGTCCTTCTCAGAATCAAGAAAGCTGCCTCATCTTTAGGGGAAGGGGGTGTTGGATGGGTTACTGTTGTTTTACATTTGGTCTTTATTTTTTCGGTTTGGTGTTTTGTTATGGTTACATATTTAAATGTATTCAATGTTTTTTGTATTTAATTAATAAAATAAAATCATTTGCCAAAAAAAAAAAGAAAAATAAGTTTAAAATACAGAATGAAGATTGCTGTTTTAATTTCGTTATAGAATATTCGGTAAAAGCAAAAGAACTTGAAAATATTATTAATAGGTATTGGCATGTATTGGGAGTTGAACCAGGTTTACAAGAAGTGACTAAAAAAACCAGCTAGAATGTGTTTTAAGAAAGTTCCCACTATAGGGGACTTACTCACGAGAAGCCATTATGAGAATAAGCCTAAAGGCACATGGCTGGATAAAAGGAAGGGAAATTTTAAATGCAAACGGTGTATTTATTGTAGCCATATGGCACAGGGAAATATTTTTTCAAGTTTTAACAGTAACAGAAGTTTTGAAATTCGACAATTTATGAATTGCGATACAGTGGGAGTTATTTATTTAGCAAAATGTAACTGTGAGGCATTTTATGTGGGGAAAACGATTAGGAGTTTTAAAATTAGAGTAGGAGAACATTTGAGAGCTATTCAGAGGGGAGATATGACTTATGCTACTGCAGCACAAGTTGTTAATACTAGAGAACCTGAACAACATTTTTTTAATTTTATGGCTATTGATAAGGTAAATAGGAATCCGAGAGGTGGAGATTATAATAATCTAGTATTAAGAAGAGAAAAATATTGGATTTTAACTCTGAAAGCTAATAAGAGTCCTGGGCTAAATGGCCCCTTAGAGCTTTATCCATATTTAAAAGATCGCAGTTAAGTCTGGTCACACTAAATTAGTATGAGATATATGGCTTGACTATTTTGTTCAATTCCCCCCCCACACTTCCTATTGTTCCCCTTCTTAGTTTTTCTAGTTGTTTAAGTTTTTTTAGCTTTTTAGTTAAGTGGTTTTATACTGTATAGTTCAAGAGTTTAGTTTTGGACTGAGTAGAACAGGATTACATTGTTTTATGTATTTGCTATTTCATTGTGGTTGTAAATATTATTTAATCAAAATGAATGAGAGTCACTCTGCAGAACTACAATT
This sequence comes from Neoceratodus forsteri, assembly GCA_016271365.2. Lineage (NCBI taxonomy): Eukaryota > Metazoa > Chordata > Ceratodontiformes > Ceratodontidae > Neoceratodus > Neoceratodus forsteri. The sequence continues at coordinate 1,043,273,392 of CM057455.1, forward strand.
AGCCTGATTTGTTAGCAAAGTATTCATTGATCTGATGGAATACACCTGGATTAATTATGTGTTATATGTGGTGTTCTTTGGCATCTGTTTTTTATTTCCTTTGATAAAGGACTGGGGGAGAAGTCCGAAACATGTCAGGAGTTTTGTAAAATAAAGTCTTTTACTTTACGTGTTTCTCTAAAGAGTTGTATGTGCTCAAAACCTTTTTTACTAATATCTCATTGTTGGTTTCTGGAGCACTACTTCCCAGTGCGCACTCATTTGGTGTGCAATAATTGGAATATTCAGACACAACAAAGTATACAACAGGTTAACCTCTACAGAGTTTTCCAAGTTAAGGACTGGTTTATCCACTAGGAATACAATTTCAGTCTGAAAGATAGAAATTTAAAAAGGATGTTAGTAATTTTCTTTTCATTAAGTAGTGTAGTGGAAGGGTGGTATAGTGTACCAAACAATGTGGTCAGTGCTGGAGCTATAGTATACTATAGCAGTGACAGTGGCTCAGTGGGAAGCACACTCACCTCTGGGGCCAGAAGATTGGAAGGTTGAGGGTTCTAGCCCCACATGGGGTACTTGGGATAAATCTCAATACTGACCCTGTAGTGCTACTCGAGGGGGGATGCTGCACTTCTGACATGCTATCTTTCAGAAGAAATGTTGAACTGAGGTTCTGTACTGGTCATTGTTCAGCTGGACATTAAATATCCCATGGCACTTCTCAAAAAACTAAAGGAATTTCCCTGGTGTCTTGACCAAATTTCCCCCATTCATTAAAATACCACCAGTAGCTTAATCTGGTTCTATATATCCATTTGCATCTGTATCTTCTCCCCTTTCCCCTGGGACAAGGATGAAAACAGGCAGAATTGCCTAGTTCTCCTTTCCTGGTCAACAAAAAACCAAAATAAATAAATAGTAGGATTTAAAGAACAGTTGGACACTTTTAAGGGAGTTCCTAAGAAGTGCAATAATACATTGCAGGGCTTCAGGACAGAATTAATGGACTTAAAGTATTTTTTTCTGCTCGGTTCCTATTTTTCTATGTTTCTATATCCAAAGGAAACTCAATGATTTCCAGAACAGAGGACATTCAGCTGGTCAGAAATTCAGAGGATGGGCTGAGGGCAATCATACAATGCTAATACAAGGATATTAACTAGTTAATAACTAATGTCCTGCCCCTGAAGGAGAGCAGTTTCAGGAGACCTGAAAAAGCCTAGAGTCAAAGCAGACACCAAGTCCTGTACCTCACTCCACTTGTAAGGGACTGAAGCCACTGTGAACAAAGATGAGCTTCCAGTTATTTTATACGACATGTGCAGCATGAGAAGTGATGCAGTAATTACGGGAGTATAAGCCTGTTGTGGGGTCCAGAGTACTTGGTCCAGTTGATCCTGGCAGAGGATGCAGCTGAATATAGTTTACAGACCTGTATCAGTGCTAGATCAAGAGAGTCTTGGGTAATAAGGAGCATATCAACAAAATACTGTATGCTGAGAATACTACACATAAGCTTGGTTCTTGAAACACCATTCCAATTTGCTTCCAGCAGCCAGAGCAGAGAGTTGAAGGACCAATAGAAGGGTGTAAAGCTGTTCAGACAAATGGCATTTCTGATGTGCTCTTCTCTAAAATAGTAGAGGTGCAGTCAGCGATCAGCTGAGTTTAATCATGCACTGCAGTGGTATGCAGCATCTGGAGAAGATCCACATTATATAGGCCAAAACTAAACATCAGTATAGTTTCAAACAATATCTGTGAGCCACACAGTAAAATGCCTCCTCCTCATCCAGAAATAGAAAAGTGAGTGACAGACAAGTCCTTTGGGTATATTGCATGAAATACTGAACAAGAATAATACTGTATAATCAAATATTGATCAGTTCATTACCATATAGGATTCAGTACTTGGCCCTATATTATTTAGGATTTTCCTTAACAAACTCCCTTTTGCCTGCTCCATTGCACAAATTCATATGTATGCGGATGATACCATCCTATACACGACTAGCACATCACATGCTGATGCCCAGTATAAACTGCAGCAGAATTTCTCCAAGGTTCAGAAATGGCTCCAGTCAAATCAACTGTTTCTGAACACTAAAAAGACAGTCTCCATGTCCTTCGACACCAGACAGAGACTATCTTTCCTTGCCTGTGCCCCAGTGTTTCACACGCTGGATGATACTCTGATAGAGAATGTCTCTTCTTTTAGTTGCCTTGGGGTTTGGTTAGACTGCCATCGCTACTTTTCAGCACATGTGAATACAATCCATAAAAATCTCCACCCAAAGCTTGGTGCCCTGTGTAGAAACAAGGACTGCATTCCTCCATCAGCCAGTCACTCAATTGTGCAGAAAATTATCCTTCCTACCTTTGACTATGCAGACATAGTCTACAGTGCCACCCCCAAATCTACCCATGCCAGACTGGACACCCTTTTCAATTCCTTCTGCTGCTTCATATTTTCCTGCCCCCACCTTGTACTCACCACTGCAATCTTTATCTAGCCACGTCCCTCCCCTCTCTGGAGTCCAGGTGCCTGAAACACTGTGCTTCTTTCATGTCCAAATTCTGGAATAGGAGTCTTCCCTCCTATCTTTCTGCTGTCATCTCTGTTTCACCTCTGAGTTCATGCTCTCTTCAGGGGTCTGAATCTCACTCCTTTGCCATCCACCTCTGCTCTACCTCCACTGGGCAATCTGCCTTCTCCTATCGCTGTCCTAAACTTTGGAATGCCTTCCCCTCAAATATCTGATATGCACCATCTACTAAAGCTCTTTCTACCCTATTGCATGCCTATACCACCCACTCCTGCTCCTGACAAACTCCTTGACCCTCCAGTGCTCAGTCACCCAATATGCCCTTGGTCCATCCTTCATCCCCCCATGCCTCACTGCAGCACTCTCTAACACAGCACTTTGTACACCTCGAAAGTACACACTATGACTATTCCCTATACTGTTACTGTATGTATATACTGTATCCTTATCCAGATTGATTCTTGTTTTGTATCAGCTTTACTGTGTTCCACGTTTTGTACCACAGAGCCCTTAGGTTCATTTTGGATGCCCCTTATGACACGCATAACTGCATCCTTTATTCTTCTGCAGGCTGGAGCTCCCTTAGCTTCAGGGGGCAAAAGAATGCTATTCTATGGACATATAAGGCAACCGCTCATAAATTACCTCAGTACCTCACAAGCTGCCTAACTCCCTGTATCCCTAGTGCCTATTCTCTCAGATGTCTTATCATCTTATCTCTGGCTATCCCTAAAGTTAGAACACGCTTTGGTAGAGCATCAATAAGCTTCACTCTTCCTAGTCTCTGTAATAAGATCCAGAAAACCTAAAGGCTTGCTTCCCCTGTCATGTTCTCCCTCTTCAAATCCTTGTTCCTGAGGACCTTCACCGAGGTCTGTAATTCTTTCAAGTCAAGGTCTTAACATCACAATTTGTTACTGCTTTAAATTATGGACTTAAGCCGTAACCATTGCCTGAGGCATTATTTGAGTCCTCCCTTCTGTCATTGTCCAAATCAAGGTCCCAACATCAGGATCTGTCTTTGCTTCAAATATTGGACTTAAACCCCAACCATTGCTTGTGGTATCTGTCGTGTTCTCCCTTCAAACAGTCCTTCCTCCCTAGGCCATCATGTCCAACCCTCTCCTATCTCATCTTACCTTCCTCCCACTCCCTATACCCCCTCCCCTTCCCACCCCACTTGCCAGGCCATGCCTACAGTACTTATCAAAGGATTCTTACATCTCAATCTTCTTCACATTTTACGCTAGAGGAACTGTCACTCCTGCTCACTATGACTCCTCCAATGATGTTTACTGTATAAACTTTAGCACGTTACCTTACGTCCATATAGCTATATCCATGGAATTGTATTTAAATGGCACTACCTTCTGTTGAACCTATTGCTATGTTCTGGTGCAAGTATCTTGTCACATGTGTTGGTTATATGTTATTATGTTGTTATTATTACTATGTAATTGTTATGTACTTTCACTCAATCTGTGATGTCTTAACCCAGTTGGCAATTGTTTTACCCCACGTCCATCTTGTAAATGAGCTTGTCTCAATGATGTTCCACCTGGCAAAATAAAGATTTTGATTGATTGATTGATTGGTTTCTTTCAGCAATGTCTAGTATGTAGTTGATAGCACTTCTCGAGAACCACTGCATACTCAATGTATTTATCAGATTTGTTGCACTTAATTGTATCCATTGCATCCTATTTTTTCTCCCTTGTTACCAACCTTGTCTGAGAATTTTCAATTGTGCTGTATTTGTACTGCTGTGTTTGCATCTCCGCTTCCCCTTCCCACAGGACATATCTGGAAATGGGCTATCTTGCTCAGTGTACTTTCCTGGTGAAATGCTTAAATAAATAAATAAAAATAGTATTGGTAGGTAGATTACCTATGTCAGCAGGATGCCTTAGCCACAAGTTCATGGTCCATGTACAGTAATAACAGTGATCATCAGTTCCATTGGTCACACAGATTCTTAAGCAATAGGTGGAGGACTTTACATATACAAGAAAGAGGCAACTCTCCAGTTTCAACACCTTCTTTATTTTTACTTATTTAGCTTTTGTTGACTGGGTAAGTGCACTAGACAAATCCTGCCTATTTTCAGGCATGACCTGGGGGAGGGGGATACAGATGAATGCCAACTGACCTCGAACCAGATTAAGCTGGTGATGGTATTTTTTTAGTGAATGAGGGAAATTTGGCCAGGACACTGGGGAAATTCCCCCGCTCTTTTTCAATAAGTGCCATGGGATCTTAAACATCCACCTGAACTACCACCAATCCAGGCAGTTGGAACCTCGGTTTAACGTCTCATCCGAAAGGCGGCACCTCAGAAGTGCAGCACCCCTTTCATGCTGCACTACAGTGTCAGTACTGGGATATTAACCCAAGTACCAGATGTGGGAACTGAACCCACAGCCCTCTGATCTCCTGGCCACAGAAGCGAGTGTGCTACCTACTGAACCACTGACACTGACCTTCTGCTTGCACCTGAACAAAGTAATGTCCCAAAAAAGCCCCAAAGCCTTATAGAACTCAATCAGTCCATGAATGCCAGGTGACTTATTTGTAGGAATAAAATATAAGGGGTGAGATATTCAGACTGCACAAGGCTGTGGCACATGCCTGGGTGCAGCACAACTGAGATGCACCAGGGCGTGGTCCAGGCAACATTCAACAGTGTTGCGCCAAGGCTCAGCACTGTTGTATATGGCACATTGGCCACCTGCATTGCACATGGCGCAGTAGCACTGCACCAGTGCAAGTGGCCAGAGAGTAGCAAGGGGATGCACCAGCGCAAGTGCGGGTGCAAGAGGTGCATGAACCATGATATTCAGCGCTGCATATGCAAATGGGGCCATAATGCATGCAAGGCACAAATGGGACCATTTGCATGTCATTATGGCACCATTTGCATGCAGGTGCACTGATTCCTGGTGACTTGCGCCTGGCACCCTGCCAGGCTGCAACCATTGAGGACCGACGCCCCCTGCACAGCACGGCAAAGTATCCCAATGCCCGATCGCGGGCATTAGTAGTGATGAAAAAATTTCCACTATCCCTGGTGGTCCATTGGACCGCATCCAGCCAGATTGCGGGCATCTGTATGAACTAAACATTTTAAATAATCCCTGGTGGTTCAGTGGACCACTTCCAGCCCGATCGTGGGCATCAGTATGAAATAAACATTTTAAATAATCCCTGGTGGTCCAGTTGACTGCTTCCAGCTTGATCATGAGCATAAGAAAGCTAAGACAGTGTACACACCTGGTGGTCCAGCGTGTATCCATCACCACCCACTGGCCCCGCCACCTCCCCCGTCAGCGGCAGGCGGCAACTTCCCACCACCAGCTGCCTGGCACTCCACTAACTGACTGCATACAGTACAGCTGTATGCCCATTGAGCCACAGGGTGGGTCAGTGAGATCGTATCGCATTGAGTTAACAGTCTGCATATGTGAATGGATCCATTCACATATCTGGGCTGTGTAGTACGGCATGGTTCAGATGCCCATTGGCCCACATTGTGGACCAATGAGTGTACAGCCGCATTGTATGCAGTCAGTCGGTGGGCGGCTGGGTGGCTGGTGGGTGGGGAGCTGCCGCTGCCACTGACGGGGGAGCGGGGTGGCCAGTCCGTGTGGTGGGTGGGGAGGGGTACCACTGGAACACCAGGGTTAGAGTACACTGTCTTTGCTTACTTATGCCCATGACTGGGCTGGAAGTGGTCCACTGGACCACCAGGGATTATTTAAAATGTTTATTTCATACTGATGCCCTTGATCAGGCTAGAAGCAGTCCACTGGGCCACCAGGGATATTGGACATGTAATTTACCATACTTATGCCCACAATCGGGTGTGGGGGGGTGCAACACCAGCAGACCCTGGCTCCGGAGCTTGGGTGGCCACCCACAGCTGGCAGCTGCTGTGTTGCACCCTGCAATACGGCAGCTCACCTGTGGGTGGCCATCCCTTGCTCCTTTATTTATGTGGCTCAACAATGAGCACCACTGTGCAGCGCAAGTAGGGGTTGCACTTGCATATGCTTAGCACATCCCCTGCTGAATATCAGGATGTGCCAAGCATGCATGGGCACGCCCCCCGCACTTGCACTGCATACATTACTGATGCACCCTGGTGCATCGGGATTTGAGCAGCACAACATCCACATCTGAATATCGCACCAGGGTGCATCAGTGAGTTTCACCTTGTGCAACACTGCTGCACCATGCGCAACCCCTTAGAATATCCCACCCAACATCTCATAGAGCTTAATCAATTCCAACTGACCCTCCAGTCACTCTCTATCCCTTGGACTAACTATTCCACAAGATCAGGCATGCAGTTGGCTTGATGGGATCAGGAGAGAACAGCACAGAATGGAAAGCATGTCTCTTCCCTTGCATACTCTTTGGATATGTAAAGTGGAACCATCCTCAGTCTATAGGCTGATAACCTGCTTAGTAGTACTCCTTTTCTTCATCAGTGTATATAAGAATTTTTTTATATATATAAATGTTTTATTTATATTTAAAACAAAATCAAATACATAAAATCTAAACCAGAGAAAAATCCATAACTGATAAATACATTGGAACAAAAAGAAAGAAACAACATCTCTTATGGCAGTTAGTATCACTATCCCAACAATGCTTGTCTATTATACAACAAACACAAATAACATACTGAATTACGTCATACTGCCCATTCCTTATAAGACAGTTTGATAACAAGTCCTTGCAGCATCTTCTAAACAGAAATTACCTGGAAAAAACAGAAGTTCAATACATCAATAATAAAACAATAAAAAATAATTTATGACAAAATTGGTTTGGCGCTATTACTCTAGGGAGTCTTATTATATCTTATTATTTCGTATTAATGCACCACCCCTTACACCCATAGCTCATAAAAAATAATAGTTCACAAAGTAAGTAATGGCCCCCTTACCAAATCAGAATTCACTTATAAAACCAGACATAAAATACCTCCCTTTATTGTATCACCCCAATGTAATGTAGCCAAGGGTTCCACACTTGATGAAACGTGAAACTTAGTTTTCTTTTCCAGTATAACACCTGTAAATAGGAAGCTCTGACCCTGACCCTTTGTGTAACTGAGGGGAATGAACTAGAGTGCCAATTATATAATAGAAACCTTTTAACTTCCAAAGTGGCCCCATAAATAAAATCCCTAAACTTACAGGCAGCCTTATCTAATAACGAAGAGTCGCCCAAAATCTACCAACAATGGGAGCGAGGTAGCCACAGATCTAAAATCTTCTCTGTTGTAGTAATAACTGAGTCCCACCACTCCTTTACCAGAGTACACTCCCATAAAATACTACTCAATGATCCAGGCACCTCCCTACACCTCCAACACAAATTAGCATCCAGAAGACCCATATTGTACAATTTAAGTGGTGTCCAATACCATGTTCCAAGAATTTTCTTCTGTATTAATTGTGATTTGGGGTCAGGGAGAATTTGGTGTGCATTCTTCCAGTCAGTAAACCACAGTTCAGTCTCTATATTCTCTTGCAACTCTTCCATTCACTGAATCCTATGAGGTTCCCAATCAGGGGCAAAATTGCATAACACATGTTTGTAGATCAAACTAGTATAGCCTTTGGGGGATGACAGCCATGTTTGTAAGTTATAGGTTAAACCCATATGGATAAGGGCAGACTCTTTAATAAACCCTGTCCCAAGAGCATGCCTCAGTTGCAGGAACTTCCAAAACTTTTGCTTGGGAAGAGCAAATTCCTCCTGCAAACAAGAAAATGTTTGCAACAAACCAGATTGTAGATCAAATAGATCCCCAACAATCAGCAACTCATTCAAGGCCCAGCTTTCCCAAGAAACTTTAGAGCCCCCTATCTGAATTTGAGGGTTCCACCATAATGGTTAATAAGGGCCCAAATATGTATGTTTCTAATTAAGGAGTTTCATAGCCTTTTGCCACATCTGTTTTGTGAACCTCATAGGATCAGTGAAGTCCTTCCAAATCAACCATACCTAGTTAACATTACTAAGGGAGGATTACCAACTAAAGACTTCTCTATATCTATCCACAAACGGGTAGACATATTGCCAGGTTAAAGTCACTGTAGACTCTGTTTAATCCCAAATACCAAATGATATGCCCAGGGCCAAGATAAATTCCACCCCCCCCTTCCCAGTAACCGAGGCTCTCAAAATTCTCCTACTAAAAGAAAGAGGAACCCTCCCTTCCCATATAAAATTGCCACAAAGTTTATCTAGTCTATACCAAGGTTTGGGAGAGATAGGCAAACCCAAATTACTTAAACAGTAAAATAATTTGGGAAAGGCCATTTATTTTATAGCCTCCACTTTACCCAGAAGAGATAACTGCAACTTTGTCCACCTATTCATGCCTCTTCCAAGGTCCTCTATAAGTCTGTTGATGTTCTCTTCCATCTTTCCAGGTAAATCAGGAGATATATACATATCCAAATAGCAAATCCCTTTAGGGACCCACTTTAAACCCTTTGGGTGTATACCTGCCCACATTGGATCAGCTTTATATAAAGGTAAACTTTCTGTTTTTGACCAGTTGACTTTCAGACCCAACAACCCAAGATATGAATCCAACACCTCCCACACGCATGGCAGGGAGGACTCAGCCTTAGACAATGTTAGTAACAAGTTATCCGTGTACAGAAGCGTGGAAAAAGACTGCTCACCTACCTGTATCCCAGATATTTTCTGATGCTGACTTAGAGCTGCATTTAGAGGTTCAGTTGCCTCACAAATAACAATGGGTTTAAAGGACATCTCTGCCGCGTACCACAGGACAGGGTAAAGGACTCAGATAAGACCCCATTGACTAGAAACATGGCTCTGGGAGCAGAGTGCAAGCATCAAACCCACTCCAAAAACTTAGGGCCTATACCAAAAGTTGACAGTGAATAGAAGACATATTGCCACTCAGTTGAATCAAATGCCTTCTCAGCATCTATTGCCAAAAAGGTGGCTGAATCAGGAACCCTCCCCACAACCTACATCAGATCCAATACAGCCCAAAGGTTGTTGCTGCCCTGCCTAACCCACACAAAGCACACTTGAGACTTATGGAAAGCTTGTGAGTGATAAAACTCTCTCTAATCGACATGCCAGGATATTGGTTAAGATCTTATAATTGGCATTAAGTAATGAGACTGGTCTAAAGTTGAAGCATACCATAAGGTTTTTATTGGGCTTTGGCAAGACAACAATATTAGCCTCCTGCATGGAAGGGGGAGAATACCAGATTCTTGAATGGCCATGAACAATTTGTGCATCCATGGAGCTATTATGGGTGCAAATGCCTGATAAAACTCTGCTCCTAGGCCATCTGGCCCTGGGGTCTTACCAGACACCAATGATTGAATTGTTTCTCTAATTTCTTGCAAAGTGATATCCCATTCCAAAGAGTGAACCACGTCTTGGGATAACTGAGGTAAGGAAAAAGATTAGAAAAAAGAGTCATAATCCTCTGTCTTAGGGGATACCATTGACTTATAGAGGGCAGAATAATAATCCTGAAAAAGTTTGGACATTTGTATTGGGTATGAAACAAACTGACCTTCCCCATCCTTCAAAAAAGGTTCCAAAATTTCCATTGCTTTCTTCTTCAGCCTATAGCAAGTAGCTTTCCTGCTCTCTCCCCAGACTCCCAGTATGACTGTTTCATAAAAAACAAAGCTCTTGTTGCCTGTTGAGTGTAAATAGTTTTCAATTTAAATTTAAGAGCAAGCACCTCATCAATCTGGGAGTTCGGAGACAGAGGGGAATTGTAAATTTCCTCCACCAGCCCCCTAATCCTCTAAGTAAGATCTTTCACCTCCTGTTTATGCTGTTTATTGAGCCGAGATGCAACAGATATAACCTGGCCCCTGGTAAAAGTTTTAAATGCATCTCATAGAATAAACACTGAAACCTCCGTTGAGCTGTTGGTTTCAAAATACAATGATATCTCACCACACATCCAAGTCAAAAATTCATCCAGACCAAGAAGGACAGGGTTCAACCCCCAATGTGGTGTTTTCATAACCGCACCCCTTGGGGACCCAACAAAACTAGCAGGTGCGTGGTCAGATATGACAATAGGAAGGATGTCAGCATCCACTATGTCCCCTATCATGACCAAACTGAACAAAAAAATAGTCCAAATGACTATGCATCTTAAATCTAAAGGATCTAAAGGTATATCCCAGAACATCAGGGTATAAACACCTCCAACAATCCTGCAAACCAGATTCTGTACAAATATGTAGAAGAGCTTCTCTTAATTTATTATGGGGGGGTCTTTCTGAAGGAAATCTATCTATCAAGGGGTTAAAATCTCCCCCCATGATCAAGATCACATTGTTCCCTAGACCCCCCAAAACTCACTGGGCTAATGTCCAGAAAAAATCCAGAGAATCAGCATTTGGAGCATAGACATTTACCATCAAAAGGTCTATGCCACACAACCTAACCCTAAGCATTAGCCACCAGCCTTCATCATCCATATTAGATTGAAGAACTTGCAGAGGGCTACCTCTCCGAATTAAAATAGAAACACCCCTTTTTTTCCATGCAAGTTCTCGAGAAAGCTTGTCCCACCCATCCTCTTATCAACTTTCTTGCTTTCCATTCAAGAAAATGAGTTTCTTGCAACATAGCAAGATCAGACAGATTCCTAGGGTCAGACAGATCCCTAGGGTCACACTAAAATCAGCTGGTGTCCGGGCTTTTATGTTTGCAGCACCAACCCTTTGGAATTCTCTACCACATTGGTTAAGGGAGTGTTCGACTGTGGGGAGCTTTAAACAGGCACTTAAAACCTTCTTATGGAATAAGGCATATGGCCTTGATTAATGTTTGGTACTTGTTCTTAACAGTTTTTATATTATTGTCTGTTTGTTATGTTTGTATTTAATCTTTTTGGAATGTGCCTTGGTTTTGGAAAGGTGCAATATAAATGCAGTTTATTATTATTATCTCACTTAGTGAAATTTAAAAAGGCATAAATTGTCATTCATTTTATGGGGTGATTCATCCCTTGTACGTTCCAACATAACATTTTTAATTCTGACTTTTTACTACCCAACTAAACAAAGTGCCCTTAAGAAGCAGGGGGCTGATCAGAGGGAAAAAAAGTGTATACTAATATAAAAATATACAAAATTGGGTGGTGCCACTAACCTAAAACTCTCCCTGCCATAACAAAGAACAGTTGAACAAACTACCGCAACTACTTGTACTAATTCACAAGTCCAAAACCTTACTATCAGCTGTCAAAAAAACTTTTGTCCAAGTGAGATCGGAAAAACCACTCCACAAAAATTGTGTAAACATCATATATCAAAAACCATAATGAATATTAAAACAAAATAACCCCCAAAGAAAGAAGTAATGCAAACCAGGAAAACCCCTGTCCCAAACCCCAATGACAAAAGTCTGAATAGTCCCTTCTAACTATAAGAATTAGGATTCCTCCCATACAAAACATAGTTTTGCTGATTGGAGAAGGTAAACAGGGCAAGCCCTGCAACAGCGCCCATGGCCTCCCCCTCCACAGCAGGTGTGGGAGCCAAACGTCCCATAGTATTGGCTATCACCATAAAAGAAGCACCCAGATTTGCTCTCACCATGCCATTATCAATATGCCCCAAACAAAATCCCGGCACAGATTAACCAATACAACATTATCTATAATCAGTACTACAAAGGAAGCCAACCCTGCATATAATGGAGGGGGACTCCATAAAAATAAGGCCAATACCCAACAGAATATGAATAAAATATACATATCCCAGGGGAAGTAAAAATTAAAAATATATGCCAACAGAGAAAGGGGGAAGACAGCATTAAAGGTATCATAGAAAACACATAAACCCCATTGTCATTGAGTGCCCGGAGGTCGGTAGCCACCTCAAAGTAGGAGCACCCAGCATAATACAACAGCTCCCAACCCCACAAACTCGTAATACATAAACCCTTATTCCCCCTCACCTACCCTAATAATGACAGATAGAAAACCCTGACCAGGGGGGTAAACACCAAGCAGCCAGCCAAGCAAAAAAATAGCTGAGCTGGGTCTAACTTTTGAAGTCCAGTCCTTTACTCAACAGAGTCCATCAAGTGCTGGCAGGCACAGCATCTGAAGCCAAGCTTTCTCCTGGCACAAGAGGGGTCTATCATGCCAGCAGTGGAAGTAGAAGTCAAAAGCCCCATCCCTGCATTACATTCTGTCTCCTGCTTATCTACAGAACCCTCTGCTGAGGCTAAGGCTAACAAGTCCTCCTCTAAGAAATACACCCAGTCCATGCCTGCAGCTGGAGAGTCTTCAGGGAGCTGAGTAGGTGATAAGCGAGGATGTTTTGGGTCCAGAGTGTGGTACCATCAAGAAGGTGCGGCAGGGGTGAAGTTGAAGAAGATGCCAAAGTGGGCCTCCCAGGGAGGGAGGGAGCCTTCAGATGTCAAAAAGAGCGACCACCGTACCCCATTATGATTCCATTGATCATGATGCTGTTTTGATTTAGCAGCTGTCTGGAGATCCCCAGCACTGTGTATTGATAGAACAGAACCAGGTCCTAGCTTTACAGGTGCACTAGAAGCCAACAAGGAGGTAGAAGTTGAAGCCACAGCAGGGGAGGAAGATGTATTTGGAGGTCGATCAGCTGAGGTAGCTGGGTGTACCACAAAGGAAGTCACCATGGACCACTGCTTGATACTTGAAACAAATTGCTGAGCTTCTTGCCAAGTCTCAAATTTAAGCCAGTGTCCCTCCCACAGAATGTGCAACACTACAGGGTAGTGCATAATGTACTGAATATGATGCTGCGCTAACACCTTCTGGATAAGAGCAAATGCCTTTCTGAGAGCCGCAACTTCTCAGGAAAAATCCTAAAAAATAAGGATGGAGTGCCTGTTCCATTTCAAGGGTTCCCTCTCCCGTGCCAGGTGTAATATCTGTTTTTTCACAGAAAAGCAAAGAAAATAATCAATGATAGGTTGGGGAGGGAGACCCTATGCAGGCTTAGCAGTCAAACAGCAGTGGGCCCGCTCCACCTCTAAAGGATAGTTCCAATGAAAGCTCAACAGCTGTGGCAAGAACTACTACAAGAAGGCGCACATGTTGGGACCCTCTGTGCCCTCTGGAACACCCACTATCCTAAGGCTGTTCTAACGATTTCTGTTCTCCAAATCATCTAATTGTAATTCTAACATCTACACTCTCTTTTCCAGTTGCGCTATCATATCAGCTGGCCCAGCAGAGTCCAATTCCACTTTAGAAGTAAAACTCTCCATTACAGAAATACTCATCTCCATCTCCTCAGTTCTGCTATCTAGTTTTGTGACCACATCTTGAATACTTGGCAAAACCACTACCAAGGATTTTAGTGTTTCACGGCTATCTGAAAGATCTGTAGGGTTCACGGCAATCCCAGTTTTGGAGGTCGCCATGGCCAGGAGTGGGACCAAGCCAGGCAGATGTGACACAGTACTTGAAAACAAATGAACCAGACTCCCAGAAGGTAAAGTAATTTGTCGATCCGATGTAGGGTAGAGTCCGTAAGATCACGGATACAAATCTGTTATTTACAGGGCAAAATTACCAGAGAAGTAGATGAATTTTGGCACAACAACACGGAGCTACTCTCTTAGGCTGCCATCTCCGTCAGCATTGCACATACACCACCTGTGTATCAAAGAATTGTGAGCCATCATCCATCTCCCAGAGGAACTGGATCCATGATTTTACAAAAGCACTTTGAGACCACTCAAACTCAAGGCCCTGAATCATACTCTTCTTCTTTTTTTTCCTCACATGCATTCTGAAGATGTGGAGCCCTCAAGGCAAGTAGGCATCTCACCATGTCAAGCACTTTCTTCTCAAACTGCTTAATCATAGAGCCTCATCTCCTGCTCACACCTTTGGCAAACACTTGATAAACAAATCTGATATACTACTAGCCCACATACCACCACCACCACCTCAGTGTAGGTAAATAACACTTCCTGGTTTGCAAAGTCAACCAGAAATCCTGAAATAAGCTCACTGACTGCATCTGTAGCTCAGCAATTGGTTTTAGAACTTCCACACTCACTGGTGCACAATTGATCCTGAAATGCTAGCACCAAGGTTGTCTCTCCAAAGTGTCCTCACAGAAAGAACAATATACTTTATATCCATTCATCATTTAAGGGCTAGCTCTTTTTTGCAGCTGTGGAGTGTGCTTTCCAAAAAGTCAATCACTTTTCCTCAGGGGTGATGAAAACAAAAGAATCAATGCACTCCACACTATCCAGACTCTTGTTCTGGTGGTTGCTCACCTCACACTCACCAGTCCTATGAGACCAATCCTTACTAATGTTTGCAAAATACCCCCACTTGTAATTATCTTGTAGCAGTTTTACAACAAGGGGTTATCTCGGTATGCCACCCCAAGGGACACAGTAGAAGGTCTCCGCTGAGGTACCACTCCCTGAACTGACAAAGTAGCATATGGGTTATCCCCACCATGCAAGGCAGAACTCTATTTTGTGAAAGGTCTGGAGGACATATTGTGTCAGTGGTCAACCACAGTATCAGGGACTAACCACAGTGTCAGTGGCCAACCAGCCAGGGACCACCACTGTAATGTTCTAAACACTCTGGGTTGGCCGACTTTCAAAGCCAGGCTGGACCTCCTTGTGGTATGCACCACCTTCAAACTCATACACCAACCCTCTCCCCCAGTCTATCTAATCTCCTTACCCTGAGAACCAACTGCAGGACTCTTAGATCCTCCCACCTTCCAATTCTAAATGTACCTAAAACCCAGCTAGCCACAGGTAGAAGATCCTTCTCCTTTGCGGCTCCCCAAAAGTGGAACAACCTCTCACAATCACTACTTGCTTGTAAGTTACTCCCACTGTTCAAACAATGGTTTAAGGATTCCTTCTTCTCTCTGCCTATCTGCAATGGAAAATGCAATTAAACTCCTCCTCCAACAACTTACTTTCCCCTATCTCCTTCCCCCTTCCTGTCCCTCTCAGATCTCTCTCTCTCTTAACCCCTCTCTAGCGCGGTGTCTCTCCTCAACTTCCTCTCTCTCTAAGTCTGCTGTCAGTCCTACTTGGACCTTGTATGTATGCTGTGAATTACCTATAATTTCATAAGACTGTTAACACATCATGTTCCTGTACATGATACATAAAATGTAATCTGCTGTAGAATTGTTATACAAAGTATGTTTTATGTTATCTTGCATTGCTGTCCTTACTCGCTTGCTCTGCACATTGTATTGCACATTGCATTTAAAATGCCTGCTATAGATATGTACGGAATGTATTGTTCCCCGGGTCACCCCTGAAAAAGGAACTTGTTTGTCTCAGTTGGGCCCACCCGATCATCAAAATTCTAATAAATAAATAAATAACCACAGTGCCCATGACCCAGCAGATTTCACACTTGCCTCTAAGGTCAGACAATTGGAAGGTCATGGGTTCTAGCCTCACATCAAGAACTTGGGGTGAATTCCAATTTTAACACTGTAGTGTGGCACAAAGGAGGTTCTGCACTCCTGAGGTACTGGCTTTCTGATGACATATTAAATTGTGGTCCCATCTACCTGTTCTGGTACTTACATAGGTGGCTGTTAAAGATCCCATGGCACTTTTCAAAAAGAATAGGGAAATTTCCCCTAGTGTCCTAGCCAAAATTTCTCTCATTCACTAAAAACATAGAAAAAGAAATTTGCCAGCAGAAAAGGACTGTTAGGCCTACTCAGTCTGCCCAAGGCTTCCCTTCCTACTGTACCTCCACAGACATAACTGATATCCAAGGACTCTCCTCTTCCCTGTTTCAGCACTAATACACCCCTGTGTTTATTTTATGCATGCTTGCAGCCTTTCACCATTCTAGCCTCTACAACTTCAACTGACAATTAGTTCCATGCTTCTACCACCCTCTCTGTGAAGAAGTATTTCCTCACACCCTTCCTGAAATTTCTCCCCTCTGATTTCACTGCATGCCTCCTAGTTTTGGAGTTTGTTGACTTTTAAAAGAGTGTCCCTCGCTACACTCTGTTCACTGCTATGAGGACTTGAAGGTCTCAGTTTTGTCAACCCTGACTATCCTGTCCTCCAGAGTGTACATATTGAGATCCCTCAGTCTATCCTCATAAGACTTCCCATGCAACCCTTCTACCTCCTTGGTTGCCCTTATCCAGGCTGCCTCTACCCTGTCTATGTCCTTCCTGAGGTGTAGTCTTCAGAAAAGGAAACAGTACTCCAGGTGGGGCATACCACCAACAGCTTAGTCCATTTCAATATGTCAGCTTATATGTGTTTCTCTGCAGCCCCTCCCCAAGATGAGGCTACAATTAGGCAGGATTGCCTAGCCTTCCTTTCTGGTCAACAAAACCAGTTCAATATGTCAGCTTATATCTGTTTCTCTCCCCTTCCCCACATCGAGATGAGGCTACAGTTAGGCAGGATTGCCTAGGCTTCCTTTCCTGGTCACAAAAACTAAATAGAGATATAGGAGAAGAAGTCGTCCCTGATAGGATTATAGGCAATACTTATTCAGTCGACCCATCAGGATTGTCAGAAACACTAGTAGTCTTATGCACATTCACATGTGAAAATTCTGCTCTCTTTTTTGTTATTCACAATGTAAGGGATACAGCTAAGCTCCTGGATACCCCGTGATCTGCCCCCTGCTACATCATACCATTCTGTGCGTCATAGGCAGCTGGGTTTTCATGAGAGTTCATGGTTAATGAGACCTACCCCTCTGCAGGAGGCAATGGTATTAGCAGATATCACTTAGTATGTTGATGGATCAAGTAACCCCAACTACCTTTGTTCAAATCACAACTGGGGACAGACATAATTAGTACAATAGCAGCAGAAACATACTACGAATGGTCATCTGACCTGTTCCCGCAAAACCCTGTGATTGATATTACAGCCTTTTGCATACCTACTTCTTCCACACCATCAGCCTCAGCCTCAGCAACGGTTGAGGCATTTTCCAATAGGTCGGCATTTACTGGTTCCAAAACAAGCAGAACCTTCTCTGCCAGGCTGGATTGACTGCTGGTCAGTGTGCCCTTCCTTTCCAGTATCTCCAACATCATTAGTCCCCTATTCTGATTTCAGATCATGCCCAGTTAATGATGCCCATGAAGCTGATGGGTTCAACTCCTGCCTGCTAACTCTAGCGGCTAGACCTTGTACTCAGAAGGACCAGAAATTAATTGCTTTCATGAAAGAAGCCATTGGAGAATTTCTGGAGCATAATAAGTGGGAGATACATCCCACGGATGTAGCTGGGAAGCCCTCAAAGCATTAATTTGAGGCCAAGTCACTGCCTACTCAGCCCACACCATAAAGCTTGCTGAGTGGGAAATTACCCAACTCAGGGCCAAAACTGAGGCCTGTGAGTTAGCTCTTATGAACAAGCCCTCCCCCAACCTCTACAGGGCATTACAAAAGTTAAAATGGCAATTTAACTCGCTCAGTAGCTCACATATTGAGCACTCTATGCTACTGACCTAAGACATGGCCTACTTCGATAGTGATAAAGGGAGGAAGTACCTGTTCTGGCAGTTGCACAATGGGGAGAGTGAAAGAACCATTGGACATATCAAAGACTGGTCCAGTGCACTAACCTCAGACACAACTAAAACTGGCAAGGAATTCAGGGCTTTCTATAAATCCCTCTATACCTTGGAGGTCTCTCTCACACCCCAGCAAATGGATAATATTTTTCCAAAAGGTCAGGATCATACCCATTGATCCTTCAGAGTCATGTAATCTTGACTCCCCGCTGGGGGAAGATGAGCTCCATAATGCTATAAAAGCCTTCAGGAGATGGAAAACCCCTGGAACTTATGGGCTACCCACTGAATTCTTCAAGATATATGCCTCTGAGCTATGTTGGCCACTGCTTGATAAGCTCGCTGAGGGCCTCGACTGTGGCATGCTTTCACCTCCATGCAGTCAGCTACTACTACTGTGCATCTCAAACCAGGCAAGGACCCACCTTATGTGCTTCATATTAGACCTATTTCTCTCATGACTGCCAATTACAAGATTATGGAAAAAGTTTTTGGTATTCGGCTTGAATCCTTACTTTCTACCGTTATCCATCCAGATCAGATAGGGTTTGTGAATGGGAGACAGAGGAAAGACAACATTCGCATAACTCTCAATATCATATATAACTGGTCCAAGAAACAGGATCAACATGGAGTGCAGAAAAAAACATTTGACTATGTGGAGTTGGGATATACCATATGTTTGAGACCCCTAGGCATTACAGCTTTGGGCCTCACCCAATTGGCTAGATCCATGTCCTGTATTCCTCTCTTAGTGGCTAGATTGCTGTCAATGGAGAACTTACTCCCCTTCCAGTTGGGACAGGGCATGAGACAAGGGTGCCAGCTTTCACCCCTGCTATATGTCCTGTCTCTTGAGTCCCTGGCTGCTGCCATTAGGCATCAAGTGAACATCCAGGGATTTAGAGGGTGAGGTCAGGAACACAAAACAGTATTGTTCTGATATGAGCTGTTATCATACTTGGGTAATCCAACACAAGGTCTACCAGTAGTCCACTCTCTTCTATTCAAGTATGGCTCTCTCTCAGGCCATAAAATAAACTGGAACAAAAGCAAAATCATGACAGTAGACAGACTCCAGCAATCTCAGTTTACTGAAAGCCTTCAGTGTCTGCGATTGGTGGACCAAATATTTGGGGATTTGTATCCCCTCTAGGCTTAACCTTCTGTACCCCAACAGTTAAAAGCTGCTTCTTTCTAGGCTGTCCAATGTCTGTGAGCAATGGAGGTAACTCCCTTTATCCCTGATGGGCTGAGTTAACACTATTAAGATGTTTATCCTACCCAGGAGCCTTTAACCAATCCATACCCATACATGTCCCATTGGCACACTTTAAATAACTGAACTCTCTCCTCCACAGGTTCATGTGGAATGAGAAAAATGCCCACATTAAAAGAAGCATTCTTCAACTTCCAAGTAAGTAAGGGGGATTGGCCCTTCCGCACTTCCACTGCTATTAGTGGACCTCCTAGCTGGCCTTTATACCTATGGGGGAAGCTCTGATGTCCCTTCCTGGTTAGCTATTGAGAAAGAAGACCTTAGAGGTAGTGTTCTTTCTGACCTCTTGTCCACATCCCTAAGGACACTAGAGGCAAACTGGATACTGAATCCATTTACTGCCACCACTGCTGGGTCCTGAGCTGCTGCCCACAAAAAGATAGGATCCCTTCATGCCCCCTCTCTGTATACAGACCTTGTACAGGTAATGAGAGGTAAAGGGTCACACACAGTCCAACTTCACTGTATGAAAGGACAGGGTGTGGTATTTGGGCAGACTGGATGGGCCAATGGGTCCTTTTCTGCTGGCAGATTTCTATGCTTCTATGTTTCACCAACACCTCCTCAGGCAGCAACATAAAGGCCTGACAACAGCAGCTCAGTTGTAGAGTGGGGCAGGCTTCTTCAATCCTCTGAACTCAAGACGGCCTGGCGCTTGGACTCAGGGGACCGTTTCATCTATTTAAATGTTTGAAATAAGCTGTGATACATTGGATGGGGAAACAGGTTAAGGGTCACCACTCCATTCGAGGAAGAACAATATTGACCCTAACCCTGCAATAAACCTCTTACAATATTTTACCATATCCTCCAGGGCAGAAGGCTCCCTCAATGGCAAACATATGGGCCAAGTAGGGGAACAATCTACAAACCAATATCAATGCCAGTACCTGGCACTTTGCAACCAAACATTTCCTGAACTGCTTCCAGAATAACAAACTGCAACATATCCAGATTAATTTCATGTACAGAACTTATATCATTCCAGCCAGATTGTATGCAATCAAACCTGAAAGCCACAAGGAATGCCTCAAATTTGCCTTTGACAAAGCTAATTTCCTGTACATGTCCTTACCTACCCCAAAATTGCACTATTCTGGTATGAGATGCATAGCATAATGAGGAAGATCCTGGAGTATTCCCCCTCTAAGTCTTCTGTGGAGCAAATCCTGGGAGCAGATCCTGGTAGACTTTCTGGGGGAGGCAACATAGCCCTTTGGCATCTTGTCTTAATAACAGCATAGGAAAACATAGCTCAAAACTGGTTATCGTCCCACCCTCCTACTCTTCAGCAGTGGGTCAACAACCTTAAGTCCTGCTTCAAACTGGAGAAAATACAGTTCCACAATAATGAAGCAGAGGAGATATTTGCACATATCTGGGAACACCTGGTGTTGCTTTAGAGAGAGGTCTCTTTCCACTTTAGCAGCAGTTCAATCTTTAGCACCTACTAACCCATCCTATTAGTATAAATTGCATAACC
Source organism: Neoceratodus forsteri (assembly GCA_016271365.2). Lineage (NCBI taxonomy): Eukaryota > Metazoa > Chordata > Ceratodontiformes > Ceratodontidae > Neoceratodus > Neoceratodus forsteri. The sequence goes on from CM057455.1 coordinate 1,043,294,305, forward strand.
AGTAGTGCATCTCAGTTTGATCAAACAGTTGTACTCCATGTTTAATTTAATACTTGAATGCTCCAAATGGGGTGTTTGCAGACTCAGTTAATGCATGTCCAGATGAGGTACAGTATAGCTCAGATGAATGCTAATTTACTATAATCTTAAGCAGCCCTGCATTCCCATGTGTATACATTTAGGTGGGAGTGATACCTCTTAGTAAGGTTTATATTGGAGAACACAACATAGGTTTAATTTCCTGTTGGCTGTAGCTAAATGTACTAGCTCAATTACCCAGTTTCAAATTATTCCTTGTAATTCAAAATGAAGAGCTTTTATTGATGTTCTAGTCTGATATTCTTATTCTGTCATAATTTATCAATTGCAATGTATGTTTCATGTTATACTCAACATTGTAAGACTTTAACATTTCAATAAAAATATTTTGTAAAACAAGCACAATCACATCAGTCTAGTCCATAGAGCTGGGTACATCATCATTCAAATTCTTCAGAGGTAATTGACTACTCTGCAGATATAGCCAGACACAATGCATTTCCTCACATATCCTGAAGGGGATCCAGCATACCAAAGAATCAAAGTCTCTGAGGTCTGACATGGGTTTTCATAGAGTGGATACCAACATGATTCTCCAAAGGATTAACAGCAAGCCCTCGACTGGCTCATTTGATGGTGCAGAAGAGCCAATCTTATTTTCTTGGTGGGTCACTGAGGTAAGCATACTCACAGCAGAGCTAAGCAAAGTACCACAAGGTTCCTCAGTACCAGTAGTCTCAATCTGTAGCTGCTTCTCATTTAACAGAGGTGTTCTTAAAGACCTTTGATGGCTGCTACTCCAGTGAGGTAGTGGCACCTATAGTGGATGTTGGACAAAATGCTCTGGATAGTAAATCTCCCATAATGATATGGCTTACTGTACTTAGGGGATATAGATGCCACAACAGATTTTAAGACCCACTGTACTACAGTGTGTCAGGGTCTCAAAAGTAGATGATGTTGTGGTACTAGAGTATAAGGGATTGTAAACATCAGGGTACCAGATGGGTCAGGCATAGGAGTACTTTGGTCTGAGCACTTATGTACAATGGGACAGGTCATGCAAAGATGCCTGGACTTCATGCACAGGTAGCAAATTACACTTCCCAAGGAGTAAAACATTGTGTATCATAATCTATCATGGGTTATGGTGAAACTCCCCTCAACCAGCCCATGGTGCTGTGCTTTGAGTACAATGGTAACTTGCCTCTGGAAGGGAGAACACATAGCTCAAAGCACTATCCATCCATAGAAGAGGGATAAGAAGGACAGAAGCTCTCAATTCCCCAAATTATTCAAGATGCAGCCTGAATTGAGACTTAGTGATGAATGGTGACACATTTGGCATGACTACCTGCACACCTAGGTTAACAAGAGGCTTAAGGGGTATAATTTGCCTTCATACAATGCAATCTTTCTTGGTGACTTTGTCAGCTAAGGATTTAAGAAAAACATGTTTCTATGTAAAAGCAATCTTACTGTACACCTTACTAGCTGTTAGCTGCCTTCACAGCAGATATCCATACAACCTGTGCATCACCCTGACATACTGAATATGTCAATATTCAGTATTTCATAAGCAAAGCATGACTGAGCTTAAAACAAGTGACAAGAGAGTTATCCACTTTATCCCAAGCTTGCTCAGATGCAGTCAGCCCTTGACTAATTTGGACTGGAGGCAGTATAGCGCAGTGATCTAAGGCTCTGAGTTGCAAATCTAGTGACATCCAGCAGACCAGACCTGGGTTTGAATCCCACAGCATCCACTTACATACTGTGTGACCCTGAGCAAGTCACTTAACCTCCTTGTGCTCCCAGGTCGCTCCTGTCAAAAAGCTTTCAGCTTAGTATGCTATACCTGGTTAAACAACTAAATAAAAAAAAAATTCACGTTTGAGAAAATGTCTTTTTTAATGTTTGCTTTTTTGTTTTGAGTTTTTTTATTGTTTGTTTGAAGTAAACTTGGAGAAAACAAGAAAACAAACAAAAAAGCAAAGGTCTGATAACCTGTACTGCTCTTGGTTCACTAGTTACTTAACCAGCAGTGAGCAGTTGGTAAAATGGAGAGGGTGCCTCTCCTCCCTGTGATACATCACAGATGGGGTCCCTCAGGTCTCCATTCTTGGCCCCTTACTGTTCTCTCATTTCATAAACAATCTAACAGAGCACTGTGGCAGTACTAGTGTCATTCTCAATGATGATGATGCAGAGCTCTACAAAAGCCACTCTGACATTGTCTCAATTGAGAGGGACCTCAAAGCTGACTTCCTCCTGTTGGAATCATCGCTTAAGGCAAACAATCTGATGCTAAACATTAACAAAACTAAGTCTGATTCTGTGGCTCTAGTTGTTTAGGCACAGATAGGAGCAAGCTATTAAAAATCACCTCCTTAAGAGGTGGCTTTCATTGAGATGGTAACCTCACTCAAGTACCTGGGTGTCATCCTCTCTCACTCAGGCCTCATGTTGCTACAGCAACCAAAACTTTTAACCAAAAGCTGGGGCTCCTTTATCGGCTGAATCCTTACCTCTCAACTGAAGCTAGGATATCAATCAATCAATCAAGCAATCAATCAATCTTTATTTCTTTAAAAGGTGCCTTTCTTACAACCTGTACATAAATTATCATTCTCCAATAAAAACATTTAAAACCATAAATTTAAAACAATAATCAAATTAATCTAGAACATAACTTTGGAGACACTGTATTACTCTTCATCTATAAATGCCAGGCTGAAAAGGTTTGTTTTAAGTTTTTTTTTAAAGCTTTGGATGGTCAGAAAGTCCCTTATCCAACAAGGTAGAGAATTCCACAGGGTCGGGGCCATGTAAGCAAAAGAATGGGCCCCAGATGTATGTAATCGCACCATGGGAATCTCTACCAATCCCTTGTTGGTGGATTGAAGCAGTCAGTAGGGGCAGTAGGGAGAAAGGAGATCTTGCAGGTAGTGGGGTCCCTGATTATGTAGGGCTTTATAGGTCAGCAAACCAACCTTGAAGGTGATATGCCATCGCACTGGCAGCCAATGCAGTCTGCAGAGCACAGGCATTATATGACTGGTCCTAGACATACCAGTCAATAGCCTGGCAGCCACATTCTGTACCAGCTGCAGGCAATGGATATCAACCCCTGGGAGCCCTAGGTACAGGGCGTTGCAATAGTCAAGGTGAGTGGTCACAAAGATGTGGACCAACGTAGGAAGATCATCAGAGGGAACCAAGTGTTTCACCCAGGCAATATATCTCAGATGGTAAAAAGAGGTCTTGACAATGGCTGACACCTGTGATTTCAAGGTCAAGCTGTCATCAAAAATAACACCCAGGTTCTGCACTCGATCTGAGGTGGTTGGCTGGACACCCCTGAGCCAAAGACCAGAGGGTTGTCCTGCCAACACACCCAACTTCCAATGATCAAGTTCTACCACCAACTCTTCAGTGTTATCAGGGTTCATCCTCAGCCAACTAGAACTCATCCAGTCTTGGATCTCAGATAGGCAGTTGTTAAACACCATAAGAACATCTCCCTGCTCAGGCTCAAAGGACATGCACAGCTGAGTATCATCCACAAAGCAGTGAAAACTCAGCCTGTACCTCCTAATAATGTCTCCCAATGGCAGCATATACACAGTGAACAACATGGGTGCCAAAATGGAGCCCTGAGGCACCCTACAGGATAGGGGGAGAGGATCAGAAGTATAAATTCCAGAGACCACTCTCTGTGTCCTTCCCTCGAGGAAAGATTAAAACCACCTGAGGATGGTACCAGACAATCCACAGATGAGCCACAGTCACTCCAATAGCACACCATGATTCACAGTGTCAAATGCCACTGACAGATCAAGGAGGACCAAGATGGAATGGATCTTCTGATCTTTTGCTATTATGAGATCATTAACCACCCAAACAAGGGCTGTCTCAGTTCTTTGCCTCTTCCTAAATCCCAGCTGGAGAGAATCATAGATGTCGTGGATAGAAAAAGGATCATCCAGCTGCTGCACAACCACCTTCTAAGTAACCTTACCCAAAAAGGGCAGGTTAGAGACCGGTCTGTAGTTAGCAAGAGTACCTGGATCAAGGAAGGGCTTTTTCAGGAGCAGTCAAATGACCACTTCCTTAAGGGGATCTGGAAAGATCTCTCTCTCCAATGATCATCAGACCATCTTAGCCAGGACCAGGCCAATTTTCTCCATGCATCCCACAAGGAGGCGCGTTGGGCCCGGATCCAAATTACAGCTGGTTGGCCGCAAAGTTTGAATGATCCTCACAATGTCCATGATATCTGGTCAGTCAAAGTCAGACCAGACAGGATGGGTGCTCACAACCTCCCACTGACCTATGCCGCACCCCTTAGAGGGGGCTAGACTTATGCCAGACCTAATGGTGACAACTTTATCTGTGAAGAATCAAGCAAACTCATCACATCTCTCTTGTGACAATGCTCCACCAGATCAGAGACAGGTTGGATTGCACAATCTGTCCACAGTCTGGAAGATCTGAGCTGGTCAATTCTGTGTAGCGGCAATCTACCTGGACAGGAATTCTGCCTTCTTACGGGTGATTGTCAATTGATAGACAGCATAATGATCCATCAATCTAAACTTGTCAACCTCCAGGCCCAACTTCTGCCAAGCCATCTTTAGTCTTTGACCCATTCTCCTCAGCTCCTTCAAGGCTCCATCAAACCATGGGGACCTTGGGTGAAGGGTGAGTGGTTGAACACGAGCAGGAGCAATGGAATCCAGGGTACCCATTACCACCCTGTTATAGGCAAGCACGAGGTCCCCTGGATCCAAGCATTCACTCGATAAGCCTGATAGGTCCAGCACCGCCATTAGCAAACAACATCCTACTACCCATCATCCTGCATGGTTCTCCTGTCCTCTCTTCTCTGAAAGAGGGTGAACTCAATAAACTAAAATCCTTTTACCATCATGCATCTCACTTTGCAGTGGCTGCTGGAGAAAGGGAACATTACTGCAACGCTCTCTCCACACCAAACTGGCCCCCCTAGAAAAGAGGATATACTTTGCCACTCTCTGCCTGGAGCACAAAATTGTGTACTACCCACCTCCCCACCTTACATCTCTCCTGGCTCTTAGACTAGCTGAGCCCTTCAATCCTCCTCCCACTCACTCCTCTTGATCCCAAAATCTACAACACCTGCTGGCATGAGGTCCTTTGCCTCTGTGGCCCCTAGGTTATGAAACAACCTACCAGCCTTTACATGGGCTTGCTGTAACTTCAGGTCCTTTAGAACTTCCCTCTGTGACCTACTTCTGAAGTATTGTCCATGTAAATGTCTGGGCTGAGGATCCATAACAGTCTCTCCAGGGCAGCCACAAAATTCTGTTAAAAACACTCCTTCATTCTTGTCAAATGTTTCTGCTAATTTAACTGTTGTTACAGTCATATCCATTGTTTATCCTAAATTAATGTCACCCATTTGTTTTTGCCAGTTATTGTAAATTGCTCAATTTCTTCATTGTTAATGCTGTGGAAAACCTTACCTTGAATTGCCCTACTGATGTGTGTTGTTGACTCTTGTATTGACTATTGTATGTAATTAAACCTGGGTCACCCCAGAAAAAGGGTCCTCTAGTTTCAGTAAGCCCACCCAGTCAATACAATTCAAATAAGCAAATAAATAGCAGGGTGTTGGAGGGACTTAGGTCCCTGAGGGTGGATAAGGCACTGGGGCAAGATGATGTGCATCCAAGGGTCCTAATGGAGTTTGGCAGAGGTCCTTGTAGATCATCTGGCACACTTGTTCAATACCTGTCTGGGGACTGTGTGAATACCCCAGGACTTAAGGATGGCACATGTGGTGCCACTCCATAAGAGTGGGCCCAAGGATGAATGAGGTAACTACAGACTGGTCAGCCTTACCTCCATTGTTGGGAAGTTAATGGAGACCATCCTTAAAGAATACTGGTGATCTTTCTGGAGGCTAATGGTCTCCAGGATGAAAGACAACATGGGTTTGTCTTAAGTAGATCCTGCCAGACCAACCTGGTTGACTTTTTTGATTGGATGACAAGGCACTCGATAGGGGACATGCAGTGGATGTCCTGTATTTGGACTTCAGCAAGGCCTTCAACTCAGTGCCACATGGAAGGTTGACTAGTAAACTGAGAAACCTGAGATCAGGGGAGAAACTTTGCAGGACAGGCAGCAGATGGTAATTGTAGGGGAAGAACTCTTGACAACCAGAGCTGTAATCATCGGGGTCACACAAGCCTCAGTACTAGGACCAGTGACATTTAACATCTTCATTGGCAACATATTAGATGGGATAAAGAGTAAGATCAGCCTTTTTGCAGATGACACAATGATCTGTGTGGAGGTGGATAGTGTGGCAGGGATGCAAGTCCTCCAAGAGGATCTGGCAAAGCTTGAGAGCTGGTCAGACACACGGCAGCTGGGTTCAATGCAAAGAAGTACAAAGTCATGCATTTGGGAGCCAGAAACACTGGGACTAGCTACTGGTTGAGTGGGGGTGCAGGTATCCACTTCGGAGGTGGAGAAAGATCTGGAGGTACTAGTCGCTGGAGACATGAACCATTCTGCATAGTGCAGGAAGGTGGCAGACAAAGCTAATAAGATGCAAGGATGCTTTGCCAGAGGAATCACCTCTATGAGAGAGGAAGTCATCCTGCGGCTTTATAGGTAGCTGATGACTGTGTGCAGTTCTGGTGCCCCTATTTAAAGAAGAACATTGAACTACTGGAGGGGGTCCAGCATAGGGTGACAAAGATGATCCTTGGACTGGGGGACAAACAATCTGAGAAAAAACTGAGGGAGCTCAACATGTATTTCCTGGAGGATCGAAGGGAGAGAGGTGATATGATTGAGACCCTCAAGTACTTTAAGGGTATGAATAGGGTTAGTACTGAATGCATTTTCAGACTAATGGGGGGAGGAAAATGAGGTGGCACAGTCTGAAATTGGAGGGTGAAAGATTCAAAGGCAAATGAGAAGGCACTATTTCATGGAAAGGGTAGTAGTGAGATGGAACACGCTGCCAAAGGTGGTGACATTGCTGAAATCTGTGGGCAGTTTTAAGAAGGGGTGGGACAGAGTCAAAGGTAAAGTCAAAACTGAGGGGAAGCTGGGGAGTGGTGAGTCGGTAGACTTGATTGATAAATGAGATGGATGGGAAAAGGGTGGGGGGCAGCTACAATAGAACAGATTGTGACCTGCGCACTCAAGCAGACTTGATAGACCATGTGGCCTGTATCTGCTGGCATTTTTATGTGTTCGTAAAGCATGCCTTGTTCCCAAAGGTGTCACTATCTAGATAAAGAGGTAGCTTAATTTATTAAGTGCTTGCAGATAGACAACACGGACCAGCTACACCAATAAATTAAGTATATTTAATCCACAGTACCTGGTATGTGCACTGTTTCTGCTCTTTTTATGGCTGCGGGGGGCGGAGCTTTGCAGATGTTATTCCATCAATCATGAGATGTTAAGAGCACTGTGGAAGCACGTGATGGAACTACTCTCCAGTGTGCTTCCACAGTGCTCTGGTAGTTTTCCCTGGTGCTATTTAAGTGACCCTTCCCTCTACAGGCCACATAAACACCCCCCTTCCCAGTGCACTACTTTTCTTATTCACAATTGCTAAAGTGATGGCCACTGTGTGCAAAATGGTGGCATCATCTCAAACTGCGCATGCTCGGGTATCACGCATGCATAGTTTTGCCATCACTACCATCTTGTGCATGGCTGCCTCTAGGCCACACCACACATGGAAGAACTTGTAATTATGGCTGCCTCTGGTGCTACAAGAGCTCTGAAGCTTCTTTTCAATGCTCTGGGGAGCTCCCGCCGCTATGAGCAGCCATATCAGCTCTGACCAGAATTAGTTTTTAAGTTTGCTGTAACTCTAAGTGCTGTCCTACTTCTACCTGCTTTCTTTACTAGATTGTGAGAAAGAAGGGGAAGCTAGCAAGAGGCAGGTAGACTGGACAGTGGAAAGAATGTAAGGACAAGGGCCATTCTATGAGCTTGGGAAGGGGAGTCACATAAGTGACAAACTGCTGACTGCAGATACCCTTCAAGACTGATTCAGCCTTTATGTGTGAAACTAATTATATTACAAGTGTTCTAAAAGGAAATAAAATCAATTAATGATGTTAAAACAGGAAAATAAAAGTAAGCAGAATTACAAATACTCACTGACATTGGAAGCAGGGGGTTAAAGGTTCAGACTTCACTAGAGCCAAATGCTCAGTGTGTGACACTGAGCAACACAACTTCCAAGTGCACCATGTCATTCAGCTGTGGAACTGGAATACAGTAGGATTCTACAGGTAACAGGATATTGCAGCTCGGATAGGCTACTCTGCATAAACAAACTGTTAGATACAAAAATAAAAAGTAAGTTGTTGGAAACTGCTACACTGAGTGAGAAAGTCAAAGGGGAAAAAGAGTCTGATAGCTACTGTTTTCTGCTATAGACTGAGAAGAACAAACACAGACAACAGAAAGCATGTGTTTTAAACACAATAACAAAGTAAAAATAACATTTACTCACTTAAGGATTCCTACCAGTGCTTAGACAGAAAAAAATATGAAAAGTGACCAGAAAGGAGACTAAACTGCAGAAAGTCAGTCTTAAAGTAGGAGTTTGAGCAGAGTGTGGCCTGCTGTGTCCCAATATAAGCTCAGTTGAAGTAGTTTATTCCTTCCAGATCTCAGAGTTCTTAGAACGTTCAGTAAATTCAGGATAAAAACAAGGGAAGAAGCACAAACACAAAACAATAATGAACTTAATTATTGATGGCATCAAGTGTAAATAAACAATATAGATCAGGTTACCATAAATGATTAATAAACAGTCTATCTATTGCTGAAAATATAAAATATATTTTAGCTAGCCTAGCAGGGTGCAGGAAAACTTGATGCAGTACAAACTTTTTAAGGCCAAATATAAGGAAGATAATGTATGGGCAACAGTTAATAACCATGCTGTATAAGCTTTGAGAGAGTGCCATGACAACCTGCTAGACCTCGAGAGTGCAGCTCGAGAGGTTCTTTGATTGTCATGGCAACTTTGAGAAGCTTACAAAGTGAGGTTGTTAACTGTTGCCCATACATTATCTTGTATACCAGATGGGAAAATAGTGAGAACTTTTACATGAAACAATCTTTAACAGCAATATTTAACCAAAAAAAACCCAGAAAAACAAACATCAGTTTCCATTCGTGCCATCTCCCCCACTCCACCTGCACCAAGTATCATACTCCCCTGACTTACGTTGGCAAATGAGCTCATAAGGTCGGTGTCAAATAAACTATTTATTGTGATTTTAAAATAGAAACACAGCAGTGAATGATTTAAACTTGAAAGAAACCACTTAAAAATAAAAAATACACAAGAGAGCAACATGCTTGCAGACAAAGCTAGACAATGCTGTAATCGGGTCTGCTGACACAGGTCATATGATTGGGGGGCAGAAAGTGTTGTGATGAAACAGCTTTAACATTGATTGTATGGAACAGCTACTGCATGAAGATGTCCAATCTGAATGATGTGATTGGAAGTATGCCCAACATCACGATTGCCCATTTCAGCTCACAAACAACAGTTAGCAGTATTTCATAAGTGGCCTGTGAGGAACGAGCAATCACTGATGCTGTTTGAAGTTGTGGCATGTGATGGCATTCCATTCTGTTGTACCATCATGACAACATACTCAGAATGGTACAACAACATCCTGACATCTCACTTATGGTACAACAACTCTGTGTTTCAATCATAATCAACATACAATAGGGCATGACCATACACTATAAAAAGATCAATAGAGGTGGAGGGGCGGCTGTCCATCAGAAAAGTGTTCCACAGCACAGAGGCTGCAGCAATGAAGGCATGATGATCTGCCATTGACTTCAAGGGCATGTAAAGCACCTGATGGAGAGTCATCCTGTGGGCCTTGTTGCTTTCCCAGGGTTGTAGTGGTTCAGGACCTCATGGAGATTTGAGGGTCCAGTTCATTCAGGGCTTTAAATTTTAGCAAAAGAACCTTATAGTAAATCTGCCATCTGACCAACAGCCATCCCACAATGTGAAGTAAATGCGTAATATTATCTTTCCCCAAACATAGGTCAGAAGATTTATTGCTGTATTCTGGAGCAGCAACAAGTGACTACTTTGACCAAAAGGTAAACCTGTGTAGAACACATCACAGTAGTCCAACTTCAAGGACACAAAGGTTTTCACTAATGTGCACACATTGGCAGGATCAAGAATGGGGCACAGTCTGGCAATATTCTTCAGATGATAAAAGCAGCTCTTGACTATGGCTGCCACGTGAGCTTCAAGTGACAGTTGACTTTCAGGGGCTTCTCCCAGATTGTGAACTTCCCTTTCCCACTGCATGCTGAAACCCTTCAAATGTAGAGAGCTTGAGGTGATGCCAAAGTGCTGATTACTGCTGATCTGACCACGCTTGAAATGATTATTTCTTCCACAGATTCAGCACCAGCCAAATTGAAGGCTTCCAGACTGTTTTCCAGTCACTGCTCTAAAACCAGCACCAATCTTTTCTGATCAGGCAAAAAGATCCGATATACTTGGATATCATCTGTATAGCACTAAAAGTCCATGCTTTACTGCCTAATAACCTCCCCTAGCTAATGCATATACTCTGAAAACAGTACAAAAGAATGGACAGACCCTTGAGGATCACCACAATCCAGGACAATAAAGTTTAATTGGCAAGAACAAATGGGGACTGATGCATCTTTTCTGAGTGGGATGGTCTGAACTATTTGAGAACAGTACCCTACAGTTTCCCATGCTACCCAGTCGGTCAACTTATTCCTGGTGACTGACAATGCTAAAAGCAATGGGTTACCTGGGGATGGGTGGCAGTGCATGCAGTAAATCCTGATGCCTTCTTAATTAGATGTTCTACTGAATAAGATGCCATCAGGTTGAGAAGCACTCAGAGTCCAGTATTCATGTGGATGTTCTCTGACTCAAGCATCTTGCTGTTGATCACAATTCATGGAAATGGCAACTGAAGACCAGGAGCAGGAACCCCTGCACTTTGAGGCTTGAACCAGCCTCTTCATTGGGGGGGATGCTGCTTCACTGCTAGTTAGTCCCTTATATTCTACTCATGCCCAATTGGTAATTTTAATAATTCAATTATTTAATTAAATTAATACAATACCAGTTTCATAGGTTCATAGGTTAGTGCAAACTCAGGAGGCAGAAATGCCCTTTCAGAGCTCACCACCAAGTGGTGGTGATTTTATGGTTTACTCATGTATAAGATACTTTCCTTTCACCCATATAGATATCCAATGTTACTTTAAATGGATCCATGGTATCTCTCATCACTGTTTCCTTTGGCAGCGCATTCCACTCAGAAACAACTCTTTGATTAAACCAATGACATCTTTTATAAGTTTTAAAGTTTTCTTCTTTTTAATTTTAAATTATGTGTCCTAGTAATAATGCTAGTAGTGTTTTTAATAAAGCCTAGAGTTTCAAAAAGCAGAGGATCATGGAAAGCTTTGTATGTTAAACACAGGCCACCTCTCAGCTGTCTGTATTCCATTGAAAAGAGATTCATGGCTTCTAATCTTTCTTTGTATTCCAAGTTTTTCATATTATTTATTCATTTTGTAACCTTTCTTTGTATTCCTTCTACCAGTTTTTTTTCCTTGAATAGTTGTGGGTGCATGAAATTGTGAGCAATAGTCCAACTGTGATCTAACCTGGCCTGTATAAAGTGGTACAATAACTCTTCAGTCTCTACTTTTTATGTGTTTAAAAATACAGCCTATTATTTTTTGACATTTTTGACTTTAAATTGAGTATGAGTATCAAAGGTTAACTTGTTATTCACTGTTATTCCCAAATTTTTTTCATTCGAGGTTTCAGTAAGTGTTGTTATTTAATTTATATTTAAAGTTCAAGTTGTTGCATCCTAGATGCATAACTTTACATTTCTGTTCTTTAAGAACATTTTAGTTTCAATAGCCCAGGCACTGATTTTATTTAGTTCAATATGAAAATCATAAGCAGCCTGTATATTGTTTATTATACATCCAAGTTTGCAGTCACCCGCATACTTGGTCATCCATATGGTGCTAGATGGCTGCATCATTGATACCAGTAAATTAAAAAGAATGGGACCCAAAACTGACCCCTGTGGAACTCTGCTACTGACTGATTTCCATTGAGATTGATGACCTCTAATTACAACTCATTGTCATCTATTTTTTAACCATGATGCTACCCAGGATATAATAATTAAGGGGAAATTGAACTGATGCATGTGTTTTATAACTACCTGATGTGAAACCTTATCAAAAGCTTTTGAGAAATCGAGAAAAACTATATCCACAGGAAATCCTTTGTCAAGGGATGCACTAACGTTTTTGAAAAAAATCAATAAATTCGTTAAACATGATCTTCCCTTGCAAAAGCCATGCTGGGTTGGATCATAAAGGATGTTATTTGTAATATGAACATCAATTCTTACTAGTAATAGTTTTTCAAATGTTTTACCTATAACAGAAGTGAGACTTATAGGTCTATAATTAGATACTGCTTTTTTATTACCAGATTTAAATACTGGGGTAACAAATACATCTTTCCATACTTGACCAGTTTCCCCTTGATTTAAGGAGACATTAGACAAATAAGTTAAGGGGCCACTTATGACATTGATTGTTTCTTTGAGAAATCTAGGGTGTACGTTATCGGGTCCAGGAGAGGAATGGACTTTAAGATTTTGTATTATTTTTTTAACTTCTTCAATGCTAATTTGTAAGTATAAATTATTTTGTGAATGAGAAGTTTTTTTTGCTACAATTTCTGGTGGCATAAATATACTGGTAAAAAATGTATTGAACTCATTTGCCATTTCAGATTCATTACTTATTGTCCCCACAGAAGTTTCAATTGGACCAATTGTGGTGGATTTACTTTTTATAGAACCAATATAATTATAGAAAGATTTGTGATTATCAGTGGTTTTAATAGCTAGATTAAGTTCAAAATTTATTTTAGCTTTTATTTTATTTTTTACAATTTTTGTTTTCTCTTTATATGCATTCCATTTTATAGCTGTAGGATTCTTTTTATATTTGGTATAATATTTATTTTTATTATTTATTGCCCTTTTTATATTTTTATTCCACCATATTGGTGTTCTAAGGCCTTTTGTATATTTTTGTCAGTTTGGAACCCAAACATTTATACAATTTTCTAACTTGATCCCTAAATGCTCTCAGATCTGTTTTACATTTAGGCTTTGGAATTCTGTTTCCTAGTCCCAGTTGGTTAAATATTTAATAATACTTTTATAATCCACATTAACAAAATCTTTTACAACAGTTACTCCATCTATTAAATCATGACTTATATTAATGTTGGTTTTGACCATTTTATGGTCACTATCTCCTAGTGGGATGTTTATAATAGGGTCAGACATTATATCTTGAATATTAGTCAAAATAATATCTAATACTGAGTTTTCTCTAGTGCTGCTATTAACAATTTGAGTGAGATTTTGATTTATAGTTAAAGTAACAAAAGTAGATTCAACATGGCAGTGGCATTTGAGTGAAGACCAATCAATCTTTGGGAAGTTGAAATCACCCATTAGTATATAATTTTGGGTAGTTTCCATTCTTTGTAGAGTATCTAAAAATTCATTATTTTCTGTTGTATTTAAATTCAGAGGTCTGTAACAGAGGCCAATAACTAAACGGCTACTTGATAAATTAATCCGTGCCAAAATTCCTTCTATTTTACTACTAAGGAAATCATCAGGAGTGATATTATGAGATATACTGTATATTTATTCAAAATATATAATCCAACTCCTCCTCCTCTGGTGTTAAGTCTATTTTTACAAAAATGGCTATAACCTGGGATTTCAATATTCCATTCATTGGTTGTAAGCCATGTTTCTGTTACTTCACAAATTGTGATATTATCTCTTTGTAAAATGTATTTAAGTTCATCAAATTTGTTTGTTAAGCTACGAGCACTTACAAGCAATAAATTTAGGGAGTGCACTTTATTAACTGATGTTTTATCTAGGTCGATGTTATAAATTCATACAGAGTTTTGTATACTAAGTTTATATTTTTTAGGAGGAAAAAACTTAAGTTGACCTCCCCCCAAACTTTCTAGTTTAAAGATTTGTTAATAAAATCAGTGATGTGCTTCCCTAATAAAGAACTTCTGCATCTACTTAAATGAATCCTATCCCAACAGAAGAGTTCTGCTTGCAGATAAAATTCTTCCCAGTGCATAAAGCATGGTAAGTTTTGTTTTAGGGTCCATTTGCGGATCCATTTATTTATAATTTTTTGGTTTTTGACTAATATAATAAGAAGCTTTGGGAATGGGTAAAATCTCTAAAATGGTTGGGACACCTCCCATTTCTATAATCTTGTTTGTGAGGCCCACAAAATCATGTTTCATAGTATTCACTTTATCCTTAAAGATGTTATTTGCCCCTATATGGATAACTACTAAAGGATTAGGCCCAGATTTTTTTAAAATATCAGTAGGCATATGTGCAACGTCTACTATTTTTGTTCCACCAAAACTAGATAGTGTTCTACAATATTTGTCAGGATTAGACACTACTCTGTCCAGATGTTTAATTATTGAATCTCCTAAAACTAAGACTTCTCTATCCACTCTAACTCCTAAAGAAGTTGAGGTATTCGATACTAAATTATGGTTTATAGCATTGTCATTTGCTTCATTCGTAACTGGAGGAATCAGGTCTTCTGTGCTAATGGGATTAACCATTTTTCTAGTCTCATTTGTCACATTTGAAGGTACTTCATAGTTTAATTCACTGTCAGTACTTAAAATATTAAAACTATTATGTAATGGAAGCTCAAAAGTGTTTGCCTTCCTTCCCTTTTTGGAGATTTGAGAACTTTGTACAGTAAACCATTCTTCATTTGAAGAGATTAAGCTAGCTTCTTCCCATGTTCTTTTCTTTTTTAAAGGTGAAGAAGGTATGGGTAGAACACAATCTGCTGTTTCAGGTGGGGGAATAGGCTTTATTAAAGGTACATTAAAGGCATCTGTCTGGGTTGAAATATTATTTGTGACACATTGTTCTAAACGAAACCTGTGTGACATTTCTTGTTGGCTAGCTTCTAGGTAAACAAGTCTATCATAAAATAGAGTAATTTCTTTCATTAGTGCTTCATTCAGCAAACATTTAGAGCATGTAATTGCTTCCTTAGGAATAGTATCTACAATAAGGAACATTTTACAGCATATGCATATGATGCCTAATTTACCTTCTAAAGTTATTATGTTCTCCATTGTAAAACCCTATCTTAGCAGAATGAAAGCAACACTATTTCTTGCAACAGTGCTAACTGATGTATATTACAGTTTCCATGTGCTGAGGTCCCATCTGCCTGGATTGGTGGTAGTTCAGGTGGATGTTAAAGATCCCATGGCACTTATTGAAAAGAGTAGGGGAATTTCCCCGGTGTCCTGGCCAAATTTTCCTCATTCACTAAAAATACCACCAACAGCTTAATCTGGTTCAAGGTCAGTTGGCATTCATCTGTATCCCCCTTCCCTGGGTCATGCCTGAAAATAGGCAGGATTTGTCTAATGCACTTACCTGGTCAACAAAACTAAAAAAATAAATAAAAATAAATAAATAAATAAAAAGCTACTTCTGATGCTCAGACAGTATAATTCAGTAGTGGTTTTGATGTTTATAAATGCTCGTTTCCCTGAAGTACCCTTGAACGCTCGAACACTCGAACATGCAAACATGCGCAGGATGCGCGTGTCTTTGCACATGTCTTCACGCGCCTCACCACTTGCTCGCCCTTGCTCGGCTCACCCTGCTCACAGCAGGACTCAGCTAAATAGTAGCAGGAACCTGGAAGTAGCAGCAGCGTCGCGCTTGCTGTGTCAGCTGAGATCCCTCGCACAGCTAACTGTTTCAAGTGCTAATTCTATCAGCTGTACTTTAAAATACAAATGAACCCCTACAGATTCTAGTGGTATATTTAATGCAGTCACATTTAGCAGTGCACAGACAGTAGTTTTATGCAACCTGCTCTCTACCCACTCGTATTAGAGCAGGGCTCAAATAAAATAAAATGGTCAAACAATAAAAACAGACAAGGTATACAACTAAGCAGCACTCAGAAGATAGAGATAACTCTAACAACTCCTGAGTATATAACTGCTTCCTTCACTGCAGGACTCAACTGAATAGGACTGGGAACCTGGAAGTAGCAGCAGCGTTGCTTGCTGTGTCAGTTGAGATCCCTCACACAGTTAACTGTTTCAAGTGCTAATTCTATCAGCTGTACTTTAAAATACAAATGAACCCCTACAGATTCTAGTGGTATATTTAATGCAGTCACATTTAGCAGTGCACAGACAGTAGCTTTATGCAACCTGTTCTCGACCCACTCATATTAGAGCGGGGCTCAAATAAAATAAAACAGTCAAACAATAAAAGCAGGCAAGGTATACAACTAAGCAGCACTCAGAAGATAGAGATAACTCTAGCAACTCCTGAGTATATAACTGAACGAACAAGGGAATTTACTTACTTTATGTTCCCTCTGATGATTATAACTACTTCAATGAGAATGAAAATACCAAGCTGGTGAATCAATCACATGATAAAGGGGTACCTAAGGGCAATGAAGCAGCAGCTACCATTCATATTTATTAAACCTGTTTCACATAATTTGCTATACTGGAATGGTAGATGTCTATGAAATACTGGAGACAGAAGAAAATTTGCGGTAAGCATGATATACTTTGCCATGTTTCTGGAACTCCTCAAACCGTGATCATGTTTATGATCTTTTCCCAAATTGCAGTAAACTCTTAAATGCAGTGTTAAAATTAAGTAATAAAACAAATAATATAGACACTTGTATCTGTGCTTACTTCATAAACAATTATGGTTCTGAATCTGGAACAGATATATTACTATCCATGATTCATATTTGTAAGCCTGCTGTAGCTTACTTAATTCAATACTTCTAATAAACATTACTTATAACATTACTAATTCATTCCTCAAGATATAAATAATGAGAAAGACATAAACAATCAAATATGTTCTAATGGAAGTGTCTACCTGAAGGACAGTGAATGGGTGATCCAAAATATGTATGTTTTTCAGTCTAAGATTTCATGAGCTACTTTTATTAGAGCCACCTAGGTGATCATCCATTCCTCTTAGTTATAATTATACTGTGGAATTTGCAATTCATATTTACTTCTATTGTTAGAAGGATTAATACATGCTCTGATATTTGTTGAAAGAAAATAATGTGATAAAAATAAATGGCAAGTAAAAGTCAGAAAAACAAGAGTAACTGTGGAAGTGAAGGAATGAGAGGAGAGGAAAGAAAAGAAGAAGGACAGCAGAGCCACAGATTCTGCCAGGGATTCAAATAAAACTTCATCACCTGAATATATGTGTAAGTGAACAAAAAATAAGGGGGCTTAAATCCAAAATAATATAGGAATAAAAAATGGATGGGATATGTTAAAATTCCTCTGTAGGACAGAGGTACACTTCTTAAATTGAAAGCTGATGACAGGTTAAGGAGAATCAGGATTGGAGCATCTCCTTGATCCCTTGCTAAGTACAGATTATTGCAGACCATGACCTGTGCTGTCTCAGAACTGTACCACTAACAGGAACCAGACTAGAACTGCAAAGATGGTGTATGCCATCAAGTGAGCCACAAGTTGCTCACATCCACTGTCTCCACAACCTTAGCCAGACATATACTGGAAGAGAAGAGTGAAAGGGGAGAGAAACCTTTAAGTGTCTTAAGGGTATAAACAAGGTACAAGTGGAAGACATCTTTAGGTACAGGAGAGGTACAAGAATAAGGGGGCATGATATGAGATTGGAGGGGGCAGATTAAGGGGTAATGTGAGGAGGTGCTTTTTCATGGAAAGGATGGTGGATGCATGGAATAGCCTGCCTCAGGAGGTGGTAGGAGCAAGCACAGTTCTAGGGTTCAAACATGCATTGGATAGGCATAAGTGAACCCTAGAGGTGGGAAGGCATAGCTCAAGTCAATGACCAAGTAGGGTCAGCAGCCGCTGATACAGGTAGAGAATGAGCAGACTGGATGGACCTAGTGGTCCTTAACTGCTGGCAACTTCTATGTTTCTATGTTTCTTGACAGGTCTATAATTTGTAACGTTATATGGGTCTATAGATAACTTTCAAAGCAGTGGTCTAATCACCACATCCTTTTGAGAGCGGGCTATCTGCCAGCTTGTTTAAAGTGTTTAAACAACCCCTGAATAGAATCCTGGTTGTATAGTCTCTACCAGAACAGGTCCAGCAGACTATGGTAATTTAGCCAGGTCTCTGTGATACATGTTACATGGGGATGTGAATAAGACATAACCTTATTAATGGCAGTTTTTTCACCATTGATCTAGTATTTTAAAGCAATGCACAGAGTGAAGCATTCTAGTTCACCTGCACTCCCACCACTAGAGATGCAGCAAATTTAAATTCCACCAGCGAAGTGTCCACAAAGTGGGCACTTCGCGTTGACACTCCACTACTAGGAGTGGGCAATCCAAAATGCTCACTCCACCTTGTCATTACCACTTTGTGTTAAGGTGGAATGACAACATGAAGTAAGGCGAAGTTGTTGTTTTCAATGGACATCACCATGCTCTTTAGTCATAGCCAGGCAGGAAAAGGAAGAAAGTGAGTCATACAAGCAGATGTTTTCACTTTCTCCTGTGCAGATGGAGACAGAGAGAGGAGTGTGTTGTTTTGTCTCTGCTGAGACTTTCAGATCAGAGTGAGGAGGAGATTTAAACTTTGATTTAGACCCAACAGCTTTTTTAAAAGCTATGTTTTTTTGTCTTTTCTGTACTCTTTTTCACTTAATTTGTTCTTTCTATAAATTTATTTTTCTTACCTGTATAAGTAGTTAGCTGTTTGTCTGTGTGACTGTGTGCGTGTTGTGTGACAGTGTTAGTAGTCATTGCTCAGACTGAGGGAGCGCAGTAGGAGAGATGGACCAGGGTGATGGAATGTCTATGGTGGGGACAGCTCTGGCAGAGCGTGGTACTGGAAGGCATCGTATCATGCGAATGCATGGTGAGCATGGCCGACGGTTCCTGTTGGACCAATTAATTCTGAGTGTCCCCCCCACGGAAGCAGGACCAGACCAGCACCACCTCCTGACTCTGAGGCAGTTGAACCACCATCATCACATCCGGTACTAGCTCCAGCACCAGTTCCTCTGGAGCAAGATGTGCCTGTGTCCCTGGGCCCAGGTGTGGATCACAACCCTACTGAGCACCGTGACCAGCCAGCTTGTTTAAAGCAGTTCATCTGGCCCTCCCCTGCCTGTACCTGGTCCTCTCCACACCTCCATTGTTTGGCAGTTTTTTGACTGTGTTGGGGGGACAGCAGTATGGTCAGGTGCTGCCTATGTGAGGTGGAGGTGTGCTGTGGCCCTCAGGGACTCACCTGGGGACTGGGGGACAGTGCACCCATATGCTCAATCACCACCAGTTGGGACAGCAGGCTGCCACAGAATGGGCCATGCTTGCACATGCTGGCCCTTCTGTGTCACAGGGTGCAGCTGTGCATGGCAGCAGTCCTAAGAAGAGGAGGGCCAGAGCAGCATCTGCTGTTCCACCAGCACCCAAACCACAACCACCACCAGCAGGTCAGCCTGTGGAACGTCTGGACCCCAGAGAACTATGTGTAAAACAGGCTGACTTGGCAGTTCTCTGGAGTGCTGTCGAGGAGAACAATGAGAGGGTGAGTGCTGACGAGCAGCAGTTGGATCGCATAGAGTGACATCAGTTGTAAACTATGTCCATGCTGGAACTGCTGCTGGATTACAATGGGATCCCACATTAGTTTTTTTCCTCACACTATGTGCCCCCCCAACACCTTCATTGCTGTGTTATAAAATGTATTCCTCCACCATCCCCATCCCTTGTATGTAATTATGCCCTTTTTTTCTTGTCTTCCGTATGTGTGATACTTTGTATTCTGGCCCCCCTTCCTTCTGTTAAGTG
Source organism: Neoceratodus forsteri (assembly GCA_016271365.2). Lineage (NCBI taxonomy): Eukaryota > Metazoa > Chordata > Ceratodontiformes > Ceratodontidae > Neoceratodus > Neoceratodus forsteri. The sequence continues at coordinate 1,043,314,415 of CM057455.1, forward strand.
TGTGTGTGTGTGTGTGTGTGTGTGTGTGTGTTTTTGGTGCCTCATTAATGTTTACTTTCTGTCGCAGAGTGTTTGTGGAAAAGCAGACTGAGCAGTGCAAGTATACTGTGCTAAACTGCATGTGTGCAGTCAGTCTTCTTTCCTATCTGTGTATGTACTAAAGACACTGTCCAACTCCCCGACTTAAAAACACTTATTAATGAGTACAATGGTGGGGTGGTGAAACTTGGAGAGATACTACAAAACAGGCTTACAATACATCCAAATAACTAGTAAAAAATGTATGTTCTGATTCATGAGTGACGTGATCATGAATCATGATTTGTTATGCATTTGTGACCGTGATGATGAAGAATGTGATTCGGTGTTGACGGTGTGAGACAAATATGGAATTGTATTGGAAATGCGAATGCCTACGGCTGTACTTCCCTGATGAGCTGCAGCACAAAACTCCGCAGCTTAAAAACACCTATTAATGAGTACAATGGTGGGGTGGTGAAGCCTGGAGAGATTCTACAAAACAGGCTTACAACACATCCAAGTAACTAGTAAAAAAATGAATGTTGTGATTCGTGAATGATGTGATAGTGAATCGTGATTTGTGACTGCATTTGTGACCGTGATGATGAAGAACGTGATTTGTATCATAAGTGACTCATGAACGTGATGATGTTCCTGACTTAAAAATGCATATTAATGAGTACAATGTTCATGCAGAATTATGCACCACACCAGTCCAGTACTCTGAAGGGAAGCCAAAGAAACAACTGTGACTTAAGTTACAGATGGAGATTGGGCCCTAAAGAAATGCAAATGCACAGACAGATTAATATTTCACTGAGCACTGAAGAGATGCACACACAAAGGCACAACACCTAGCCAGCGCTCACCATCAGAAATTCAAATCTGGAAAAGAATACCTTTGCCAGTTGGGAAGGGCGGGGAGGCAGTGTACTGCACTGCTGCAGTAACAGTCACTAGTACCAGTACCAGTAAAGATACCACAAAGGAGTACAAGAATCACACAGCTGCAGTGGATAGCAGGTTCACATTGCTGAAATTACTATGTGGCACAATAAAAGGTGTCTGATTTGATGACACGTATCACACACATACTCACACACACACTAAGTAAAGCAAATTGAAAACGTCAGTAATATAACCATGTATTTTAAACAAACTAGAATTATGCACTGCTGCACCACAACAATCAGCAAAAAATGGCAAGAATTATTGAAACTATTACTGTGTACATTAACACAGTTATACAATAAAAATATAACCAAAACAGAAAGAACTGTCTTTTTCTCCAAGTTAATCTACCTACACCATGAATACACCCCTCACCCAAAGCACACTTTCACTGTCTCTTACTACACAGACTCAATGTTGTACATTAACATTCAAAATCCACACACAAGCAATAAACACTCGATGATATGAACACAGGAGGGTTTCCTACAATTGATGAACTAAAGTTTGAGCAAAAAAACATACTAAAAAAGGCTTTTTGAACAGCTTTTAGAAAGTTTGAATCACAGAGCGCTCTCAGAGCAGACTGTCTCCTATCCTACAGCTTCCTACACACAATACCCCAAACTGAGGCTGTGCAGAACAATCTAGAGCACATGTGACCTGAAATCCCATGAATCACTGCAAAATTCACCTTTGGAGCTTAAAAACAAGGCGAAGTGAGGTGAAGTGCATTGTTTTTAATGTACTTCACCTTAAGAGTTGATGGAGTAGTGGTTTGGAAGGCGGAGTAACGTGAAGTCATTGTTTTCAATGGACTTCGCGTTACCCATTATAATGTGAAGTACTCTGCTTTGCATTGCTGGGCACTCCACAAATCCCCTTTCACTTCGTGATTCACTTCTTCTCGGAGCGGATTGGGGCCACTTCATCCATCTCTACCCACCACATGTGTACCAAATTGCCTGGGGATAACAGGAATATATGATAAATCTCTATCCCTTCTCATTCTCTTCCACATGCACCTCCTAGCCCACCTATACTTACTGCTCTGTTCTTAGTCAATGAACATCCACAGGATAGGATCTCCCCATAAGCCTAACTCCAAAGGCATGAAATAGCTACTAAATTCGAGTACTCACTGGGGATAGAAGGGCATAACTCCTAAAGTTGTCTGCAGAATAATCATCCCATTGCATATAAAAACCTATAAATGTAATACACTATAAAATGACACAGAATCCACCATACAAACACAAATCTTCTTCTACAAAGATGTGATCCATTCTAGCAATCATGTTTCTGGCATCACCACATTCCATTTCATGATCAGTTAACAAAGGTTGACATGAAAAAGTATTGGAAAGGGACACTGGTTCCGGCATCCTGGAAGATCTGGACTCATTGCCAAGGAACCATAAGCTGGGTCCATGTGATAAGGTAAGAGGCCAGTTCTGTGATAGCCTCTGCCACTCACCTTTTCCACTGGGTGGCCCACTGGGCTACCTTACCTACCTCTGGAGCAACATCGCATAATGATGAACTTTGCTGACAACACAAGCAGGTCTGGCCTCAGAACTTGTGGTTTTGCTAGACAGCTCCATGGGCCTGTTGGGGTAAAGAGCTAAAGTAACCCACCCAACCATTGGGCCAGCCTTCTGGGCTATTTCTTCCTGTTTGACCACACAGGTGGGTACCAGAATATAAGCACAAAGAAAGTCCAGCAGTATGGAGGGATGACTAATCTGGACAATTGGCAGGGTTCAAACATCATCTGAACTTCAGAGGCTTATAGTCCTCTAGATAAAATGGTCAAAACTGGAAAAAATGCTCAACCATCCCACCCCTGGGATAAGGCTCTAACAGAATTGCCTAATTTTCTTCTTCTATTAAAATAAATAAATAAATAAATAAATAAATAAATAAATAAATAAATAAAAATAAGTAAACATCCCATAGCAGATGCAAACTTAACTAGCCACTGAAAAGAAAGCTCACTGTCAAGGAAACAAGCATGATTACCGATCTCTACCTACTGGCAGATGGTAACAAGTCCAAGTCCGACATGCTCCAGGAAAGTCTGTGATGAACAAACACCAGTGATCATCTCTTTCCTCAACAGAGTCAAGTCCTTGCAACTGACAGTGAGAAGCCTGCCATGAGTAACCCTACCTTCAGAGTACTTTTTGGCAGACAGTCATATCGATACCTTGCAATGCTAGGTTTCTAGTCCCAAATTAGCTTCCCCAATAAATGATGCCCTCAGGTGCACAATGCAGCATCAATAGACCTTAAGCCATTACTCCAGATGTAGTCGAGAGGCTACACACCTGGTCCCTGGCTGCAACCTCGGGTCTCAGTGCAGCTGCTGAGTGAACTAGCATGCCACCTGGGAAAAGGCACAACTAGCAAAACAAAAAGACCACTACTGAAATGAATCTCTGTGTTTTGTATAAAATACATGACACATTAAAAACAATACAGTAGTAGATCTTAATGTATAGCTGACAGTACCATATCAAATGATCATTTAATCCTGAAGATGGAATGGTACATCCAGTAAGATTCAGACTTCATTAGGAGGGTGTCTAGGTCTCCACCTCTACGACCAAACTGAACCCTCTCAGTACCAACAAAAATAAATCTGCACTCATATGACTATTTCTGCCAAATGAAAAATGAGTAACTGAAGTTATATCTTGCAACAATATAGATTGGCACAAATCACACATAAAGGGGCTTCTTTTTTGCATTCATTCTTAGGTTTATATTCTTTCTATGATTGCAATCTCTTTGTTACATGAAGACCCACTTGCACGCAAGTTGAGTACAACCCAGGATGAAGAACAGTATTACAGTTTCCAAAGCTGATACACTGTCTTGTAGGATACTACAGGCACCAGTCAATCCAATGGCAATTACTTGTTTACCACATAGGAAGCTGTGACAGTTAGTTACAGAGTGCTTTATCCGAGTAGGGGCATTGCATCTTTTGACTTGCTGATCATTTGTTTTTATTCTGCAGATTCTTAATATATCTCTGCTAAGATGTAAGTAATCTGTTTTAGATTAAGAGAAAGTGGTATGGGGCTGCAACTGCTGTGAAAGGTTACAGTTTGTGTTTAGATGTCATGATATCAGAACTCATATTTAATATAGAAACATACACTGTTGGCAGAAAAAGACCACTTGTCCATCCAGTCTGCCTATTCATTTTCTCGACCTTACTACATGACCTACTGTCCTGGTGAGGTTTTCATACTACCTTTCACAGATCTCCCATCATAATAGTTCTCCCCAGTGTAGCTATCAGACCCCTTACTCTGTTTCAGCTGTGCTTAAAACAGTTAATTTTCTTTGTTTGTACCACCTCTGCCAGTAGGCTGTTTCATAAATCAACTACCCTCTCTGTGAAGTGAAACTTACTCACGTCCCTCTGGTACCACCCTCCCACCAGTTTCCGGTCATGTCTTCTCATTACTGACTCCTGATTCCTACTGAACAGGTCTTCACAGTTCACCTTGTTTATTCCTTATCGAAACTTCAATGTCTTATTAATGTTACCTCTCCCTTCTGGCCTTCAGTGAATACATGTTCAGAATCTCTAGCTGTTCCTCATAGGATCTGCTCTGTTGGCACTGAATCATTTTGGTGACCATCTGCCTTACCAACTCCACTTTAGCCTTACCTTTTCACAGTTGAAACTCCAAACTGGGTACAGTATTTCAGATGAACCTTGACTAGTGACCTGTACAGAGATATCACTCCCTTCTCTACTATTGAAACCTCCCTTTCAGTTCACCTCATCATGCTGGTTGTCATGCTGCAAGCTTTATGGCACTGAATGGTTGTTTCTGGGAGTTGCTTGGGATGACTCCCAGGCCCCTTTCTTTGGTAGTAGTGACCAACCTGACCTCCCCATCTGATTTTTTGTTCTGGAGTTCCTCTTACTATGTGCATTACCTTGAATGTTTTGGTGTTCAATTTCAGGTGCCATTCCTTAGACCATCCCTGTAACCTTTCCAGGTCCCTGTGCAACTCCCTCACCACCCCACCTGTCCACACTACCATAAAGGCAAGGCAAGGCCAATTTTATTTATACCTGTATAGCACTTTATCCAAGGGCTCAGAGTGCTTTACAATAAGAACAAAACCTCCCAAAGATTAAAATCAACAATTAAATGAGGCTAAAAGCTTTATTCAAGCAGAAATGTTTTTAAAGAGGCTTCAAAAGCTTCCACCAAGCTGGCTGCATGTCCAGTATGTAATGTGGCAAAGAATTCCAGAGCACAGGTGCAGAAACTCCAGAGACCCTGTCACCTGATCTACTGAGATGTGAAGAAGGCACCACAAGCAGTTCAGCCTCAGCATAGCGCAGGGGGTGGACAGGCCAATAGGGGAACAGGAGCTCTTTAAGGTAGTTAGGTCCAAAACCATGAAGAGCCTTGTATGTCAACAAGCAAATCATGAAGGTGATATGCGAACTTACAGACAACCAGTGCAGATGGAGCAGAATAGAAGTGACATGATCCCTCAGAGAGGCACCTGTCATCATCTTGGCTGCAGCATTCTGAATTAGCTGCATTTGATACACCAATCCTCCAGACAACCCTAGGTATAAAGCCTTACAGTAGTAGAAACATCAAAACATAGAAGCATAGAAGTTGATGGCAGATAAGGACCACAAGGCCCATCCAGTCTGCCCATTTTTCTCTAACTTATTAATGTGCCATAGGCCTTTACTCTGTCAGTGACCTGTTTATTTATTCTCATCTGTATTGCTCCCTTATGCCCATCCCATGCCTGTCTGAAGCCCTGTACTGTATTCATATCCACCACTTCCTAAGGTAGGCCATTCCATGCATCCACCACCCTTTCTGTGAAAAAGAACTTCCTCACATTAACCCTTAAATGGCCTCCCTCTAATCTCATGCTGTATCCTCTTGTCCTGCTATTTTTCTTATATTGAAACATGTTAGACTCTTTCACTTTGTTAATACCCTTAAGATGTTTGAATGTTTCAATCATATCACCTCTCTCCCTCATTTGCTTGAGGGTATACATATTGAGTTCCGTTAATCTATCCTCTTATGTATTCTGATGCAGTCCCTGCACCATTTTGGTTGCCCTTCTCTGGACTGCCTCCATTTTGTTAATGTCCTTGTGCAGATGCGGCCTCCAGTACTGCACACAGTACTCCAGATGGGGCCTAACCAGTGTCTTGTAAAGAGGGTTTATTACCTCCCTCTTACGATTTGTGATACCCCTACTAATACACCTCAAGATCCCTCTAGCCTTACCTACTGCTTTAGTGGTCTGCTTGGATGATTTCAGGCCATCTGTGATAATGCCGAAGTCTCTTTCTTCCCTTGTGATTGCCAGCAACTCCCCACCCAATCTATAGGTAGCTTCAGGGTTTCTCTTCCCTATGTGCATGATCTTCCACTTCTTTGTGTTTAACCCCAGTTGCCACTCTTCAAACGATTTTGCCAGTTTTTCCAGATCACTTCTCATTCTGCCCACCCCATCTGGGTCATCTACTCTGTTGCAGATGTTGGTGGTATCTGCAAATAGGAAAACCTTACCCTCCAGTCCATCTGCAATGTCACTGATGAAGATATTGAAGAGGACTGGCCCCAGGACTGATCCCTGAGGTACCCCACTTGTGACTTGCATCTCTTCTGACTGTATACCGTTTACCACCACCACTCTCTGTTTTTTGCCCGCCAACCAGTTTGCCACCCAGTTGACCAATGTCTGACCCATCCTGAGCCTACCCAGCTTATTAATCAATCTTCTATGTGGAACAGTATCGCAAGCTTTGCTGAAGTCAAGGCAGGTGACATCAGCTGCATCCCCGTGGTCCATCACTCTGGTTACCCAGTCAAAGAAATCTATGAGATTAGTTTGACAGGACCTGCCTGTTTGAGAACATTTTCCAGAAACTTATTCTGGAAAAAACCATGGGAAATGTAATTCTATTAATATAAAACCTAAAGTTCTTAAAGTTGCTGCCTCTTCCGATGTGTTGTATAATCAACTATCAGTGGTTCCCCCACAGCTTCAGGGGAAACTAAAGATGAAGGGCGTAAATCAGAAGAATTCACATGTAGACAGATCCTCTTGAACATTTATGTATATTTCCTTTGTTATGAATATAGGCGCATATCCTCTAAGTTTCACCAATATGTCATTGGCTTCCTCAGGAGATGCCTCTTAAACATTCCTTATTAAAAAAAAACATATAAATATATTTAAATGTCTATCTACATTACTCCTCTTATATATGCATAAAAGCTAGTTTGTTAATTGGTCACTCACTTCTATTCCTATATACAGGCCAATGTTATTCACTTAGACATATTGCGATCAATGTTGTTTCTAAAATGGAAACATGTTACATTAATATTACTATTCACTACTCCACAATATTATACTTTCTCTTTAAAAGTTCACAGTATCTTAAATATATTCTATACAATTCTATAACAAATTCTATAACAAAAATCCAGTAATGATTCTGTTAAAATTCAGAACCTATACTGTTTTTACCTTATTCAGCCTTTTGTGTGTTCTGCACATCACAGTTTTAGAAAACAGGTAGATAGCCCTCTTTAAAAAAACTCTTTCTGCAATGACATAATTACATATATTCACAATTTCATATTGTATGTTTATATATACCAACACTAGACAGCTTTTAAACCAAATTTCATTTTTTATAAAAAATGTTTTAACATTCATTACCCTACTTGCTTCCTTATATAAAAATTAATACTGTGATTTTTTTAACTCAATTTCTAACTTTAGCATTACCTTATATTTAATTGCTTTATACTTCTAATGATTCTAATATAAAACAACCGATTACAATTTGTATGCCACATGTATTCCTAAACATTATTTATAACAACATCAATATTACTATAATTGATGTCAGTACTTCACAAAATTTAAAAAAAATTCAAAACATCCATGACAACTCTATAATCTTTTATTTTCATCGCAAGTGCGTACTGCCTTCACTTTAAACTTTCTATGTCCCTCAATTACCAAATCTATTATTCCTTTGACCCTAATTTCACCAATCTTATACTTCTTATCATAAGCTTATTACTTTTTAGCTTCCTATGTGAACTACACTAAAAATATTTTCTATAAAACACTCCTTTAACTTGTAACATACAGTTTCCATTTATCTCTGAGTCTTCATTCTTTTAAACCTAACTTGTTAATGCTAAGCCACTCAATGTGTGTTTATTCATCATTTTAAACATTTTTGTACAAGACTTATCTTGCCAAACCTTTCTAAAGTCATTTACATTCTTAACATGATGTAAATAATTTAGACATCATGGTGGCTTACCTACCCATGCTGTCTTGGGTACTGTGCTCCTGTGGATTCCAGGTGTTGCACTATCCTTTCCTTAAGGAGTGCCTCCATAATCTTGTCCACTACTGAGGTAAGACTGACTGGTCTGTAGTTCCATGCCTCCTCCCTGCTGACACTGTTGTGGAGCAGGATCACAAGATCCCTTCTCCAATCTTCTGTGACCTCTCCAGTGCTCAAAGACTCACGAAACAGTTTTGCTAATGGCTCTACTAGTTGCCCCCTTAGTTGCATTAGTACCCTGGGATGTATGCCATCGGGTCCTATTGCCTTGTCACCCTGAGCTTAGCAAGCTCTTGTACTGTAGGATCCTTGATTTTATGAAGGGACTTATGCACACCTCCCTCCCCCCATGTCCATGGTGCTGAGCTGTGGGCCCTGCCCTATCGTCTTCTTAGTAAATACTGAGCAGAAGTATCTATTTAAGATAGATGCTTTTCTTCGGTCCTCTTCCACACACTCCCTCTTATCCCCTTTGATCTTAGCAATACCCCCTCTGGACTTTCTACTTTCATTAATGTATCTATAGAAAGTCTTGTCATCTAATTTTACTGATCGTGCTAGTGTTTCCTTGGTTTGGACCTTTGCTTGCCTTACTGCCTTCCCTGCTTCCCTTAGGGAAGTTTGATATGCCTCCCTATCTTTGTCCTGCTGTGTTCCCTTATATTTCCTGAAGGCCAACCTTTTGACTTTGATCTTTTCTGCTACTGCTTTTGGGACCCAAAGTGTTTTCCTCCTTCTTTTACTATTGCTTTTATCCCTAACACAATGGGATGCTGCTTCAAGTATTGCATCCTTAATGCTTTTCCAATTTGCCTGTACCCCCCACCTGTATTTCTTCTTGCCAGTGCTAGCTTAACTCTGCTGGCCATCTTATCAAACTCAGCCTCTCTGAAGTCCCATATTTTTGCCTTGGAATGGGATGATTTAGTTCTAGTGGCCAAATTGAACCATACCATGTGATGGTCACTGGCCACCTGGTGACCTTCTGCCTGGAGATCTGTGATCAAGTCTTCTGGTGACAAAAGCATGTATGACTGTAGCCAGGTCGTCAAGAGTTAAGAGTGACTGGATCCTGGCAATATTACAGAGAGGAAAGAAACCGGATTGAACAGCCAATGACACCTGCTGGGCTGCCCGCAAACAATTGGGGTGAGCAACCTCCCATCTGTGGAAACACTCCCATGGCCCCGTTCGATCACCATAACATCAGGACGTCCTCATGATCTCCTAAACTTGGCTGAAGACCTTCATGCCTGACACTCTATGCAATGTCGATAACTACTTCTTACTCTGGCTCAGCCTCTCTTCCCTCAAGAGTGGTGGTGGCATCCTCAAATACTACAGATCCCACCTCAACCTGTCATTGGTCCCTAACCCCACCAGTAATGCCTCTACCTCAAATTCCTCCATGCCAATCTCACTACTAAGCACACCAAAAAATTACACATCGTATGTGTGTACAACCCACCAAAAGGTGGTATCGCAGGGCTAATTTCTCTCATCAACCACATCTTACCCTCCATTGGCCAGCATGACATGACTGTTATGAGTGATCTCAATCTTGATTGGTTCAGTCCCAAACGTAACTCCTATGAAGTTCTCATTAGCATAGCCTGCCTATCCCAAATCATCTCAAACCCAATGTGCTCCTCCCCAAGAGTCACATCTTCCACTTTGTTAGACTGGATGCTCACAAATCATCCAGACATGATCATGGAGTCTGGCACTCTAGCAGATTCAATCAGTGATCACTCCCACACATACTGCCTTTGAAAACCCACATCTTAACCCCCCACCCAATATCTTTACTTTCAGGAACCTTACTAGCTTTGACCCCATAGCACTCATAGCTGATCTCCAACTCATAGACTGATCCCCACTCCAAGCTACCGCTAATGTAAACTTGGCTCTGGAAATCTTCCAATCACTCATCTCCAACCTACAAGATACAATATTCCCAATCACAGGAAGGAGAGTTAACCTCTGCCACCCCTGTGCTTTGCAGTGACCTCCTCTTCCTCTATAAAGAAAGAGATAATCTCTGGAAATCCTACAGCGTGTCTTCTGATCCTCAGGATTGGCAAAACTGCAGTACAGTACTTTGCGATATCACTGCAAAATAGATACCTGGCAAGCCAAAAGCTCCACAAATTTAGGCTCACTGCCTCTGCTGGCAACTCTAGCAGATTCTGGGGTTACTTAAAAGGGCTCCTGGGAGCTGCATCCCAATCCTCAAACACTTACATGATCATTAATGGATCACACTACAGACCTGTCAGCCTCACGTCTGTGATGGGAAAGATAATGGTGGCATTAATCAAGAAGAGGGTGGTGAATTACCTAGAAAAGAGTGGATCACAGGACAGCAGACAGCATGACTTCACAACAGGGAAGTCTTGCCAGACAAACCTGATTGAGTTCTTTGATTGGGTGACTCATGTAATCAACAAGGGAAGGGTGGTGGACATGGCTTATCTGGACTTCAGCAAGGCCTTCAGCACCATGCCCCCTAGGAGGTTGGTGGGCAAGATAGAATGCATGGGGTTGGGTGAGAAAATAATGTGCTGGATGTCCAGGCTAGCGGGGAGAACTCAGAGGGTGGTGCTAAATGGGGTGCACTCCAGGACAGCAAGGGTGAAGAGTGAAGTGCAACAGGGGTCAGTTTTGTGTCCGCTGCTCTTCAACATCTACATTAGTGATATTGCAGCGGGTCTAAGGGGGAGGGTGTGATTATTAGCCAATTATACTAAAGTCTGCAATAGGGTAGACACCCAGGAGGGAGTGGAGGACATGAGGAATGATCTAAAGATGCTCGAGGAGTGGGCAGGTAAGTGGCAGCTAAAATTCAATGTCAGAAAGTCTGCTGTGATGCACTTAGGGAGTAAAAACACATGAGCAGGGTACCCACTGGGTGATGGAGGAAATCAAGAAATCAGAACAGGAGAGGGATCTAGGGATCATAGTCTCCTCAAACCTTAAGGTAGGGTCCCAATGTAGCAGGGTGGTAGTAATTGTTAATGGAATTCTCATATGCATAAGCAGGGGCATTACTAGCAGAAGGAGGGAGGTAATAATGCCCCTCTAAAAACCCATGTTGAGACTGCAGCTGAAGTACAGGGTTCAGTTCTGGACAGCGCACCTCCACAAGGATATAGTTACATTGGAGAAGATTCAGAGAAGGGCAACAAGGATAGTGCAGGGTATGCAGAAAAAGACATCTGAGCAGAGGTATAATGAGCTAAATCTGCGCATGCTGGAGACAAAGAGGGAAAGGGGTGACATGAGTGAAACCTTTACATATGTAAAGGGTCTCAATAAAGTAGGAGAAGGGGGTTTTCTTAAGAGGAAAGAGGAAGCCAGAACTAGAGGGCACAGCCAAAGACTGCAGGGTAATAGACTTGGGGCAATGTGAGGGGGCGATTCTTCATGTAGAGGATGGTGGAGCCCTGGAGGAGACTGCCAGACAGTGTGATGGGGGTAAATCAGTGGAAGAATTTAATAGAACATGGAATAGGCTTATGGGGCTAACTAAAGGGGGGAAGGTGGTGACAGGTGGGGAGGAGGGGGGTGTGAAGAAAGAAATAAATGGGGCAGACTGGATGGGCCATGAGGTCCTTTTCTGCTGTCAAGCTTCTATGATTCTATGATACAGGTGGCCTCAAGGCATGAGGTCCTGCATCTCCTCAAATCCCTCCCACTAAATGCTATGTCTGGCTCCAATGGGATAGAGACCTAGATCCTAAAGATTGGAGTCAAGCACCTCACTGTACCTATCACCCACATCTACAATCTATTCCTCACCTTTGGCATTGTCCCATCATGCTGGAACGTAGCCAAGGTTGCCCAAAGTCCCTAAAAAAGGGGTCTCAGGTGACATATCCCAATATCACCCCATTGCTCTACTGCCCCTCCTAGGCAAGCTCTTCAAAAAAATAGTCACCTCCCAACTTACAGACTATCTACACTCCTATAACCTTCTCACCTTCTGCCAACAACATGTCAACTGCCCTCATTAAATTCTCCAATGACGTCAAAATTTCCATGGATCAGGGCTCACTCATGGGGGCCATCTTCATAGACCTATTCAAGGCCTTCAACCTTATAGACCACTCCATCCTCACTCATACCTTAGCTGCCTTGGTTTGATCCCCCCATGCTACTTCATGGTTTGCAAGCTACCTGTCCAAAAGCAAACAGTTTGTCAAATTCAGCACAGCTTCCTCTCACAAACTGCCCATCACCTGGGGTGTACCCAGGGGTCTATTCTTGGCTTAATCCTTATCTCCATTTCAGCAATCATCTCTCAACTGTCACCACCTCCTCCTCAATGGTTATGTTTGCAGACAACATAACCGTCTATTACAGCACCCAAAGTACCCAGCACATCAACTCACAGAAAATAAAGACTTCTCCTTCATACAAAAATGGCTAGTGGAAAATAACCTGGTCCTAAACTCAGAAAAATCCCATATGATGCTATTTGGAGCTTCCTGCCCTCTCTCCCTAGATGTCATATGCATCAATGGATCCCCCCTCTCTCCTCACTCCAAGAATTCAAATACCTAGCCATCACCCTAGACCCTGGACTAGATTTCCTCCTCCATGTCACAAACCAATGCAAAGCTGCCAACAATTGTATTGGTATGTCTACCACCTGAAGCATCTTCTCACACCACTTGCCTAAAAGACTGTAGTCCAGGGCTTACTTCTTCCTGGCCTACAATATGGGTCTCTACTCATCTCTAATGCCCCTTTGAGTTTCTCGCACAAGTGGGACATCACCTATAACACCATTTGCTGTTTTGCCTCTCTTCCCCCCCCTCACCTCACTCACCACTGCTCACTCTACAACTCTATAGGGTGGCTGTCTCCCTCAGCATTAAGATCCTTCACTCTAGGCTGCTTCATCCATAAGCAACATCATTCCCCCCCTCTTCTGCTATTGTCATCCCTCCCCCTCCTAGCTCCAGTGCTACCCACTCCCTCAGATCTCACGATCCCACCCAAATGGCCACACCCAGGGTTGCTACAAGAATGGGCAAACAGGTCTTCTCATCCTACACACCAAACTTTGGAACTCTCTTCCCCAATAAATATGTGGCTCCACCTCCACCCTGTCCTTCAAATCAGCCTTAAAAGCCCCGATCATCCATTCCACTACTTGCAAGTGCTTCCAACCTCCATAACGCCTAGCTTACCAATTCCAAATTTCTGCCCACACACCTGATTTCCTCCACCACAGCACCCCAATGAGGCAGAATACTACTTAAGTTAGTTTCAGCCATTGCACTTGTTGCAGCACTGCCCTCCTGTCTGTAGTGCAGTGATATATGTTTACTCCCTTGATGTCCCTAAATACCCAGTCTGAATCTACCCAGGGTACACCACCATCCTTAAAACCTCTCCTTACAGCTATTTGTACAACTCTTTGTAAAAACTGAACTACCAGTGTAATCACATGTATCCTGCACCTAACTGTCTGCATTATTCTTCTATCATTATTCTGTGCTACGAAAACTGTAATCTGCACTTGTGGAAATGTTTATGCAAATTAACTGTTATTGTGCTAGCTAAATGTTGTAATTGTGAAATGTAACCTCCCGTGTCTTACCCAAAAATAGTCACACTGCTGTCTAGCATACTTCCCCAGTTACCAAAGACCAAATAAATAAATAAATAACCTCTGTCTTGCCAGAGTTGAGACATAGCCAGTTTGTAGACATCCAGTCATTTATCTCAGCCAAACACTGGCTCAGCGTAACTGAGGCAGAGAGGTCACCTGAGGTACAAGACAGGTACAAATGGGTATCATCCGCATAGCAGTGAAACTCCACATTGTACCACCTAATGATCTCCCCTAGTGGCAGAATATACAAGGAGAACAACAAAGGGGCCAAACAGAATCCTACAAAACACCACAAGGCAGTGCGAAAAGTCCCAAGGAAAAGTTTCCAAGGACTATGCGCTGTGATCTCCTGGTTAAATATGAGCTGAACCAATGCAAAACTGCATTGGTGGCACCCACATAGTTCTGCAGGTAATCCAGCAGCACCCCATGTTCTACTATGTCAAAAGTTAAAGATAGGTCCAAGAGCATCAAGACTGTACATTGCCTTCAGGCCCTTGGCATGAAAAAATTCATGTGCCACCCTGACCAAAGTCATCTCAGTGCTGTGTCGGGGCCAAAAACCTGACTGGACAGGTTCAAAGATGGACAAACTCTCCAAATGTTCAAACAGCTGGTTAACTACCACCTTCTCAATTACATTCCCAAAAAAAGAAGATTAGAGATAGGTCTGTAGTTCAAGAGAACAATAGAGTCCAAGGAAGGCTTCTTTAGTGATAGGCATGTGCAAAAAAAAAAATTCTGCAGGTGGAATTTCCACGAATGTCGGAATTTCGGTTATGCAGAAGTTCGGAAAACATTTTACCAACTTCCACGGAATTTCTGACTTAGACATGTGAGTTTTTTGTATGTTATGCAACTTTTTTTTATTAACTTGTGGAAAAAAGTTTCTCAGTCAAATTGTGCAGTTTCTCCAGAGAGGCAGAATAATTTGTGTATTAATCCATCTTTATCTGCCGGCCCTCTCAATATGGCATAATTTTGATTCCACATGTTAGAGAACATCATGCATTTAATTTTAAGAAGTGTAATTTTTTTCCCAGAATGCCATGGGTGTGGGAAAATTTTCTGCATGTAGCATATTTCTGGTTTTATATAGTCCTGTGTTAAAATAATTCTGCATCTCTTAAACAGTACTCAAAGTGACCTGCAGAATTTCCTGTGAAATCTTATAAAAAATCTGCATGTCAGCAGGTGGAAGTTGCACATTTTGCGTCTATCTACTTACTAGAGATAGTAGAGCGAGAATTAAGAACTAGAGACTGGAGTGAGGAGGGAGGGAGGGAGAAAGAGAGAGGGAGAGAGAGAGAGAGTAGTTGTGATTTGGAGAGAGGCCAGAGTAGACTTCATTACTTTTAAGTTTACTTTTGCAAAAGAGGAGGAGAAAGAGACTTGCTTTTGTTAAGATGGCAGCAACAGGTGAAGGATTAAGCAGCAGTAGCCAGGCCAAGGAAGTACAGCAGTATGTGCAGAGTGGGGACCAGGGTGAGCAGCCACAGCAGGTCCAGAAACAGCATGCCACCATCTCCAGTGCTACCAATAGCACCTGTATTCTCCTATAAGGAGTTTGCGGATTTAGTGAAGGAGGTGACCAGCAGTGTGTTGGCAAACTATTTGGCCCAAATAGGCAACCTCTCAAAGAGAGGCAGAAATTGTGGGCAGCCATTAAGAGAACTCTGGATACTGAGAGAGAGGGACCTGTGTCACGCAGCATCTGGTAGATTAAGCACAAGTGGGATGATCTCCAAAGGAGACACATTCACGTACTGAAGGCACTTGGTGATGCAGTGACCATCCCTGAAAGGTGGAAGATGAAGAGAAGGAGAGCAATTAAGACTGCCACTCAATCTGCCAAAGGTATGAGGATACGGGTAGAGGAGGACAGCAGCTCTAGTGAGTATACTTTTCTTTCTTTCTTAACTCTTTTTCAGCCCCCTTCTCTCTGCTGCAGCAGGTATTCTTCAGAGATCCCTAGGCTCAGTGTCCCCTTCTCTTGCCCTGGGTAACTCCCTTGAGGAGTTACTGGACCTGTCCCCATCCTGCCTCTGCCTACCCCCCTTGTGGGGAGCCCGGGTCATCACCCTCCCAGCACATTAGAGTGTGCGACTGTTCAGGTGGTGCAGTGGTTCCACATTGGGAGCCCAGTTGTGACATCTGGGGCAGCTGGGTCCCGTCTACCAGTTGCTGCCAATGTAATTTTCCTTTGTTCCTACTCCATCCCCTGAGCACATCAGCATGCAAGGGGAGCCAAGGAGGCAGGGCACATTGAGACATGCCTCCACTCCTGCTCCTGACTGATGTCTTCCCCTCCCAATTGCTCTGTGGCTCAGCTGCACCTCCACCACCTGTGGTCACCCCCAGTGGTGGTAAAGTGCCAGGGCCTGCAGCCCACCTTCCCTGGTGGATGAGAGCAGCCTCTCAGGTGCTTAGTCCTCCTCCCCCGGTTGGCCCTCCAGCAACCTGAGCTTCCTCCTGACCTTGGGTCACTGGCGTTGCAAGTGGTAGCACTACCGCTGTACCGGAGGGCACCTTTGCACTACTGAGTATACTGACTTTATTATTCAAAGTTATTTTCATCTTCTTCAAAAGTTATGTTTTCATCAGTCAGTGTTTGAATTACACCATATGATTGTTTTTATAGTCAGTGAGGGTGGGTCATAGAGGCATGACTGTGAAATACAGCCCATTTTTCAATTTACAACTCTGGACACTGAATAGCATTGCTCCATCCCTGAGGTTGAGCCACTGTGGCTTACTGCACAGCTATGTTTTATGTGGCGCTAAGCCCTGCCCCCATGTAGTTCCAACAGTGCTTGTTATGAACAAGTTAAAGATAAACTTTTACCTCTACACTGCATGTAATGTGAGCCTTTTTTCTTAATTAAATTGAGATAACATAATGTGAAGAACAGGAAATAGGTCTGTGTGTTGTTACTGTAGTTGCCTGTGTTGTTATGCATGATGTATGCCCCCTGAGCTGACTACAACCCCTCTTTGATGATGATGGGTGTGTATGTGTGTGTTGCATCACAGATGTACTTTGTCTGTAGCAGTGCCATTGAATTTCATGCACTTGCCAGTACATCACCTCACACATATATCTTCAGTGACAGGTGCATGAACAAAAAGGATGTTGCATCCATTTTGGACTACTTTTTAATTTGTTGTTGTGTTAACTTTTTGCCCAAGCACGACATTGTTAACACAGTTGTTGCACCTGCATTCATGTGTATAGCAACTTTCTCCATTGTGGCTGTATGTGACTTGCCATGTGTGTCATGGCTACCATCTGCATCCTCATCCAGATTGTCCAGTGGTAGTGGTGGTCATGTCAGTGGGCAGGACTGCCCAGTGCCCACTGCTCCATACATCCCTCAATGGCATACCCTTCAGCAGAGTGTGATCACTGCTGTGGCATCCAGTGCATATGTGCGCTGTACTGTGTGCGTCTGGATTTGCAATCCCCGCCCTGAACAGTCATGTCACTCCATCATGGCCATTTCTAACACCTCTCCTTATCTGAACATGTGGTGATGTGCAGTTTTCTGGAAGGGAAGTAGAGGCCTTGGTTTGATTCCTCCTCACCTCCCTTCATGTGATTATCTGTTGTATTTTGTGGTCAAGTTGGCAGTTTGCCTTCCCCACAGGATGGAATGTGTTTGATTACTGCAGTGCTGCTTTACTGTTATGTGTTCCAATTTCCAACACTTATTTTAACTATTCCTCTTCATTTGTAACAGGTGCTGTCGGAAAGTTTACTGATGATGCTGCAGTCAGGAAGGATGCCAGCAGCAGTGTGGCAGAAGCCAAAGGACCAAGCTGGAGCAGTGGTGCATTTGTGTCTGGTAAGCTACTGCATGTGTATTGTTAACAAATTTAGTTGAATCATTTACTGAATAACTCAATTGAATCAACAGACTACCAACTGTTGTGTTTCATTGCCACAAACCAGTGGAACATGGACTGCAGCTACTAGTCTGTGAGCATGTATTTATTCTAGAGGCACCAGTGTAAATAATAGTTTTCATCTGTTGTAGTGTGAAGTTGAAGTGCTCCTTGTCCTAAGGAACAGCTGGCTGCCTGAACCATATCACCTTCCTGGTGCTTCATAACCCACTGATATTCCCCATGTGGCCCTGTGTAAATAATGGCAGAAGTCATTTGAATTTCACAAAACACACCTGCATTGCAGTACATGTAGTAGGGTGATAGTGGCACACACTTTTGCCGATTGCGCTGGTGGTAAGTCTGTGCACAGATCAACATTCGTGACAGACCAGGCTGGGTAGGATATTGAGTGTTCAGTTTGTCTATGTGATTGTTATAAGTTTACACTAGTCATAAAATACCAAATGACAATTGTTGAAATCATTCAGTGCCTTAACAGTCCAGTTCATGACATCCAGACTACCGGTTTGGCTACATAGTCGCTGGAAGAGATGCAGGGGTGGCGGCAGTAATTAATTCCATGTCCAATCCAATTCCACTGTAAGAAGTGGAATAGTCTTGACTTCCCCAATCAGTGTTTTAGAATCTTTATGAATCATCACTTCTGAATACCATGTCCAGTCCACCTTACCTGATTAAACTGCAGCATTGCTGTATGCACTGGTGTTGATGTGTCATTCCCTTCCCAGTGGAGTGCAAGGTGTCATCTCCAAAACTGTGAATATAAAGAGTTCATGTACAGTGCGTTGAGGTGGTGTGCGTGGCCTCATCATTTACTGCCTGTAGAGTTCTGGCACAGTGGTCACAATGTGACAAAATTAAGTCGAAGGGCCATGACAGGCCATCAGGTGGATATCTACAAGTACTCAGCAGAACCATGTGCCAGGGTGAGTGTTAGTATTGTCATTGCTGGGGAAGGTCAGACAAGACGTAAATCATGATAGTAAATCATTTTTGCACATCTATGTATTTCTATGTTAGGCAAACAGGTAAGTAAGATGCCCACTGTGCAGTGCTGCTGTTGCAGTACTGTAAGCGGCTTACAAGTGTGACCTTAGATCAGAGATAGGTCCAGTTTGTTTCTCAATGCAGGCAGCACAGTTTATAACTGAAATGGTCAATGGAGGCTGTAAAAGTATCAATGAAACCCTGGCCTGCTGTTTCAATGACATATAGAGACAGAGAAACATGGAAGGTAAATGTCATCACATAAGGGCATCATGGGCCAGGGCCAACCAGTCTGCATTTTACTTCTCTTTTATACTGCTGTGTCACTGTATGCCCTACTCTTTCTCTGGACTGGTTCCAACCCCCCCCCCTTCACTTCCAATATCCTCTAGTGCCTTCCCCATGCTTTCTTGAATCCTGTAACTGTTTCTCCCATGACCAACTGCGCTGGTAGGATGTTTCACCCCTCTACCACTCTCTCAGTGAGGAAGTGCCTCCTCACATTCCATCTGAACCTCCCCCCTTCTATTGTCATAGTGGGAATCCTTGTAGTTGTAATTGTGCATATTTTCCTCTGAAACATGCGCTGCCTCCCTGTGCCTTGTTTTTACCCATGAGGTATCTGTATGCTTCTTTGTATCATATCCCCATATGAAGCACAGTTATCATTCCTTTCACCACTAGTATGCAAACCCCACACCAATTCCTTGACCTTCCATGTCAGTTTTATAGAAACTGTCTGACATAACCACTTGTGTATAAATTGATCATCAGCCACCATATTTGGGTGTCTTTCCATATCAGCACTGCTTTGGTACTTGCCCCTTGAAGCGGCTCTTGACTGCTACTACTACTGCCTACTGCTCTTTCATTTTCATCTCACATGTCAAAAGCATGACACAACCACCACTGACTCTGACAGACACCACCACCACATCTTTCAACCTGAGTATAACATTGCGTGCAATGTCCAGTAAGGGGGTACTCTAGAGGAGCTATACATGCACACTGTACTGCATATGTTGCAGTATACACTGTTTGGTAGTGTTCTAACTTAGTACTGGATCTAATGAACCACACCATGCACATGGCATGATTCCCTTATTTTGTAACACTAAACATGTAGTCATCACATGATGGAAAGGAGGCTTCATGCTCTTTTTTATGGTACCTGCTGTTTACAGAGACAAATTCCTATACCAGAATGGGCTAAACAGCATTGTGACATCTTCACATTCAGCAATATATGTGGACTTCAGTGTGTGCAAAAACACAATGTGGATGACTGTATGTGTGGGCTGTGGGGGGGGGGAGGTGCCTACCAGTGGTGTCCACCATCATCTATGAGATACAGTAGTGGGGGTGCACAGGACAAGAAGATAGGGGACAGAATGCCAGAACACATGTGTGGTGTTCCAACATTGCTTCAACTTAAGCTTTCACATACTCTTGGCCTTTATACTTCCCAACCTCTCTAGATATGGTTGGGTGGGGTGTAACATGTACAACAGTGACCGAGGAGAGTTGTTGAATGAATACAGGACTGTAAACCATGGCATCAGCAGAAAGTCAGGGTGCAGTGAGGTGACACTGGATACTGGATAAAGTAGTGTACTACAACTACTAATGATGACATTGATCTGACAGTCACGCACACTTCCACGATGCATTCTGCTAAACCTGCATATCTCTTTCTGTACTGCTGACAATACCAACACCCTGACACAACAGGTGCCTGTCCCACAGAAAGACCAAGAAACAACCACCACACCGACCAAAAACCACGTGCTGAAGATCCATCAGGAACTGAAGAAGCCAGTAGAGAGAGAGAGGAGCAGTACATAGCAGCAGGGCCCCTCAAAGCCAGGGACAGTGGCAGCAGGGCAATAGCCATTTGTGGTGCCATGTGGGCAGGATGGAGCAGCCACCCCAGCAGCCACCCAGCATACTGCTAGACCCCAGGTTGGGAAGGGACAAGCACATTGAAGTTTTAAAGAAAAGAATAGTGGCACTGGAGGTTCACCTTGTTCGAACTGAGGTGAACCAGTGGAAGATGATGCACCCCCTTAGAAAGATGGCTCAAAGGAGGAGGCCATGGAACATGCCATCCCTTGGCCACTGATGCAGTCAGTGATTTTGCATTTCATTTTTATGGAGTTATTTCTTGTAAGAGACAGTGGGAAAGGATGGACACAGCTAGATAAATCATGTATAGCAAGGCTAGGAGTGCTGAGCCAAATATTTATTTATATAACATAAAGTGGACTTAGTACTACAAAATAAAAAAAAGAAACATAGTGTCATAAAGAGAAATCACAGTTAATGCACTGTTCAGCTCTAGGAATATCAGCTAGCGTTATGCAGGCTGGGTAGTTATCCCACCTGCCCTTAAGGTCTGAAGGGCTTGCAGACTTCATTGACCTGGATCAGCACTACACTGATCCTCCAGTGGATCTGATCTGGCATCAGGTGGAGCTCCTTTTATTCTTTGAGCCCTCCAGGTGACCACCTCAGACTCCGCCCCTTTTCATTTCTAGCAGTAAATTTTATTAAACACTGTTTTTATTTACATTCCAATAAGATTACATATAATACACAGTTGTACCTTTATAGCGAGGTAAACAGCATACAAAAAGTGTTCCCCTAGAAGGTTCTATGGGGATTCTCCTCTAGGCTGTCCTGTGGACATATACAGAAAGGACAAGGCCGGACGGCTCTTAGTAAGACTCTAGGCAGTCCCAGGACAGGATGCTGCAATGGAAAATACTGGTCACTTGTAAAGCAACAGAAATTACTTGAGACTTTTGCTCTCTTTACTTGTTTGGTATTTATTCATGGTTACAGTTTGCATGCATGCTCATGGAATATATTTAAAGATTATGCATTTTACAATTGCTTTTATACATTTCTCCTTTCAACAGAAAATGGGCAGAATGCAGAGTTTCACTCATATCCTAGCAACATTCAGTGCTGATGCTTTTGCAATGCTTAGTTCATTTTCAATGCTTGCCCAAACATGCTTTGAGTAGCATATTATACACTTTCTTACTGTTTTCCCTCTTTATAACATTTATACATTATATTTCACTACAATCCCCCCTTTGAGACTCTTTTAGAGGCTCACACTAAATGTTGCCATTGCAGCAACTTAATCTTGTTGATCATTTCTCTAACTTTGTGGTACAGCAGAAGAAGCAGTATACACATGATACATTGTATAACAATACTGACATAGACAACAATCAAGGTAGGGCTGGTGCCAAGCACAGCAGAGCCCCAGTCCCACCATGATATAACAGGTATATATGATGCCTGAGTCTTCACATCTAATGCAGAGATCTTTTGCTGCAGCACCAAATCCTCGGCTTGTTGCTGATGCAGCAAGGCATCTACCTGGATTTTAGTTAGTTTAGACCATGTAATATGTGGAGGTGTTGCCAAATCACTGAGCAAGTCCCACACTTGCTGCACAGAACTATCGATGTGAGTAACATTTTTTCTGTTTTAGGCTGGCCGTTCATATAACGTCCAGTTAGCTACAGTCTAGGATTTTATCACTACATCTCCACACATTCCAGGGTTGTCCAGCTAGTACACACCATGATTGGTTCCACTGCATGGCTTACCGATATTTATTGGTGGAAGTTAGGGTAAAGGAGTATTGTTTGGGAGTCCATGAGGTAGTCGTGATGTCTTCCCCGCATACAAGGGTTTCATATTCCTGCACACACTGTTGTTTGGGCAAAACATTACACTGATTGTTATGTTTAAAAACGGTGTCCCCAGGGATTTTTATTCTCATAATTTAATCATGCACTAATACACCTAGGTTACTAACCTGCCATGTTACCTTTGGAGGTTCATAACATACAGGAATAATTATCAACACTGGTAAAACATGCCTGATAATATTTGAGTATTGATTAGGCGAGTTCCAAACTTTAGTCATGTTTAAAGGAGGTAAGACCACATTTGGTCTTCCTATTTAGATTTGTGATATTATATTTATTGATTCCAAATGGCAACCTATTGGTCTCTATTCTATTAATATCATTCTGCAAATAATTATGTGCTTTTATTGCCAACTGCGAGCATGCTAATTCTACATATGTTTCATTAGCTTCTTTAGGTATGGTGGTATTTAACATATGCACCATCTTAGCCACAATTTTAAAATTATTTAAAGTTTTACCAAAAGCCAGCTAGTCAAGGCGTTCATTATCTGCTGCCAAATTTACAGTCTTTGACAAGGGTCCAGTAGCCAAGTTCTTGAGAGTGATTTCTAAAGAACAGATGTGTCCCTTTAAAACCACAGAATCCACTTTGTTAGCTATTTCCAGTCCAGATCTTAACCAACCCCATATATCCCTTGTTTTTTTATGTTTAGATTCACTCTCAAGGATAAAAGACCAGGCCCTGTGTCTAGCATGATACTGATCAAGCGTATCATTGTAGTACCTCTCCCAAATTTCCACTGTAGGGCGTCCCCTACAGGCTTGTGGAATTCTGGGGAAAGAGACATGCAACAAAACATTATAATACTCTAATTTACATGGATAATACAACGGATACACATTTTGTGTTAAACTATCCCCGTCAGAGGGTGGATTAAATTTATTTTACGAGCCCCCCTCTGGTACATATCTAACTGTCCACCTCTCATTTGGAGCAGTCATTGACACATTACAAAATGTACCCGTTCAACCATCTTTCCTAGTATAGGCTAGGGAGGTATAATTAACAGTTAGAGGTAGTTTCACAAAAATATTTCACATTCCTACAGTGTTATTTACAGTATTGTTTATAAAAGTCCACATCCTTGACATATATCTGGCAGAAAAGTTACTTGTTTGTATGAGAGTTTGTATTTCTCTTTGTAATAGAAACAGTCCTGAAAATGTTAAAACTTCTTTATCACCAATAAACGGTTGCATATACACTCCTGGTTGAGTGCCATTATTGATGTCACATAGAGCATGAACAGGCCATCCCTTGCAAGTACATCCAAATATTGTAGTTCGATTTGGGCACTGTCCAAAGCATATAAAGTACATTTTTATCACCATAGGTACGCTATGCTCATACCTTTTTTCTATCATCACCTGTGTTACATTGGTTTGGGTGTGATTAAAACAAAGGGAAGCAGATTGGTCGGCCTGAACAAGTACCAGCCATATCGTTAAGCACAAAGAGATCCACATCCTAAAAGGGGAGAGAAAAAGGGGCAGCATCAGTTGTTATCATTTAAAGGCCGATACAGTTTACATTGGTCTACATGGACCCTTTTAGTTTTGTTTCCTTTGTATGTCTGTTGCATCACTTGTATCACCCATGGCCCCAGGACATTAATCACTGTATAGGGACCCATCCAATTGGCTTCCCACTGTCCCTTTTGGGCAAAATATTTGACCATTACTTTATCTTCTACAGTAATGGGTGGTACTGGATTCTTGTCATGTCGTATTTTATTACCCCAATGATTGTGGGCCAAATTGTGTGCAGCTTGGGGCAGGTAAGTATCCAATTGTTTCTGTAGCTGTTGCATCAAGATGTTTGCCTTAATGTGATCCTTAACAGGAGTGGACAAGTCACGATCCTAGGGGTAGTACATCCTCATGTCCCTACCTGTCATTAACTGGTGGGAAGTGTACCCAGTGCTTTTACTCTGGGCACTCCTAATTCCCATTAGGATTTCTGGCAGGTGGGTTACCCACCCTTTTTTTGTCTCTAACACAGCCTTTTTTAATGCAGTCTTGAGAGTGCGATTTATTCATTCCACCGTCCCTGAGGATTGTGGGTGATAGCAGAGATGTAGCTTTCTTTCTATTCCCAGAATACCACACAGGGCTTCCATGACTTTAAATGTAAAATGAGTACCCCATCACTCTCCAGGACTTGGGAAAACCTCCATCATGAGAAAACTTGCTCCGACAGTACTGTTGTGGTGGCCCCTGCACTGTCTTTTCTAAGGAGGAAGGCTTCCACCCATTTAGAAAATACATTTACGATGACTAACATGTATCGGTACCCCCCTTTAGCAGGCGGCAGAGGCCCTACAAAATCCATATGCAGATTTGACCAGGGACCCTCTGCCAGCGGTACCCGACCTAATGGTACCCTTTTTCTGGTTTATTGTGGTTCATCTGGGCACAGATCAAACATGTCTCAAGCTGCTGTTTCACCTGTTTTCCCATCTTGGGCCACTAGTATTTTTGAGACAGCATTTGACATGTCTTATGTAGCCCACAGTGCCCTCCAATTCTATGGTTTTCTCATATGATATCTGTGCTTAGTCCTGCTGAGGGAATCCATTTCCTCTACCCTGGCTGCCACTCCCATACTAGGATACCCTCCAAGAGCCTTACATGTGCTGTATTAATCTCATTGCCCTGAGACAACTGTTGTTTCCAAATAACCAGGACTGGATCAGAGTCTTGGATTTGTCCTAGACTGGGCAGCTTAGTCAAAGCTGCAATCCATTTTTCATGATGTTGATCAAACTCATGCATCTCCCACAACTGCTCATCCTCCTCCCCTTTTGGGTCCTGCCATCTCCGACCATGCTTTGCTGCAGTTTTTGCCAACCCATCCTCTATGTTGTTTTTGATCTTGTGAACATCAGCAGAATTTTTCTGATGTGCTTTAACTTTACAGATAGCTATGGTACCCAAGTTCTGCTCCCCCAACTTCCAAATATGAGCAAGTATGGTAGAAAATGCCACAGACTCCCCTGCAGCAGTTTTCATTCTATACCGAGCCCATATGGGTAAAAATTCAATTAATGAGTTGACAACAAATGCACAGTCTGAGTAGATGTTGAGGTTACAGCTGCCACCTGCAAAGATGACTTTCCTTACTGCCTCTAATTCTGCTCGTGGTGCAGAAAATAACAATGGGCACATGGTAAGTATTTTGATTTTTGATTTTGGGGCCCATATTTAATAACCTGTGTGGAAATTGGTGCTATATGTGGGGACACACATCAAGTTTGAACTGGTAATAGCATAGCATTTTGAAACACATGAAGGTGAAGTTAACTTGCCAAAGGTCACACAGTGTGCAAACAAATGTCACTGGGGCTCAAACCCAGCTGGTTTTGCAGTGTCTTTGAACACTACTCATATTGAAGTGTCTTTTCAATCTGCTGGCTGAGGCAGTACACTTAATAAAAAATAAATGCTTTACACAACTCGTATGATTAGCTTGGCTTATTATTTGACACCAGTTTGCTGAAGTAATGCCCATATTTTGATTAGAAAGCTGTAAAAGTGGTTTAGATATGATAATGTGCTGCCTGCTGCCTATCTTGCAACAAACTACAACTAACTTAAACCAACACATTTGTATATCTCCATGCCACATCTTTTCAAAATAAAACTTTTAAACACCTTCCAACTACTTTATAAAATGAAACTTCCTTATTTCTGTTTATCTGTTTATGTCAGTGGCTCAGTAGGTAGCACACTCACCTCTGAGGCTAGGAGATCAGAGGGCTGTGGGTTCAGTTCCCACACATCTGGCACTTGGGTTAATATCCCAGTACTGACACTGTAGTGCAGCATGAGAGGGGTGCTGCACTTCTGAGGTGCCATCTTTCGGATGAGATGTTAAACCAAGGTCCCATCTGCCTGGATTGGTGGTAGTTCAGGTGGATGTTAAAGATCCCATGGCACTTATCGAAAAAGAGTAGGGGAATTTTGTTTTATTATAAACTTCAAAAAATCAAACAAATACAACCAGTGTGAATTCACACAAAGGAAAATACAAATCATAGGAAAGTCAGATAAGTATTAAAGTCATACATTATAACCCAAACCAAAGCCTGATACATAAAAGAATCCCCCCACTCTTATAAAATATTCAAATACACCATCAAAAAATACCAGCTCAACAAAGTCCACAAGAAACTGTCAAAGCAAACTCATGTAATAGGAGTATCGGAATCAGTCACTCAAGGGAGATTCCACTAAACATTTGCAATATATACAGCATTATGAGAGGACTTTTCATGAAAATAAATATTACAAATCTCCTTCAAAATACAGCCTGAGAGGTCTTGAAAAGAAAGTAATTTTTGTTGCAAAGTAAAGAGACAGCTGATATTCCAGACATACCATTTCACTACAGAAAACAAGACATTCAACATCTGGACATCCCACTGAGACCATTCCTGACCAAATACCCCATAAATCAAAGTTTCATAAGAAAGGGTTCTCAAAACAGGCATATCCCAACCTCCCGCCAAATAATTAAAAAAAGGAGTGAATAAAGGAACATGTAAAAAATACATGAGACATAGACCCCAATTGTTCTAAACATGCAGGCCTGGCACATTGTCTTTTGGTCAAAGCCTTATGTTTTTGATTAGCCTAAACATTCAGCTTGTCATGGCAACAAAGCCATAATACATCCCAAAATTTAACAGGAATTCTTTCATTATGAAGAATCCGTAGAACATGAGGTACAGACAAAGGAGGACACAAGGGAAAGGTATCAATATCAGTGAATTTGGAGGCCAAAACCTGTGCATACAATAGTTTCTTGGATTTGTGAAAAACATCTTCATATACAAGATCCCACTGCTTCAAATGAACAAATACCTCCCTATAAGACTGGGGAGAAAACAAAACTGATTTGAATATTTTCAATTCACCGGAAACCCAACCGGGATACCAAGCCTTTAGCCTTTCAGACCATAATGCCATCCACCAAGTCGGAGACCTATGACATAAGGGGCATAGGTTAGCAAATATAAAATTAAGAAAAAGGAACAAAAGAGGGTTCACCATGTTAAGACCCCCATCCATGACTTTAAGGTATAAAACATTATGTTTAATTGGATTCAGTCTGCTGCCCCAAACTGTGGAAAAGAATAAACCATAAAGAGCAGCATCTAGATCTCTGGGGGGGGGGCACAAGAATGACATACAGAAAAAGGGTCAAAAGATAAGTCCTAACCAAAGGGATCCTTTTCTGTTTACCCATAACACTTTCATTCCAACCATCCACCAACAGTCTTCCCTGCCAGAGTTTCATATCCCAATTCAGGAGATCCAGATGACCAGTATCAAAAGCAATCCCTAAAACTGTCAAAGGCCCTTCCTGAATAGTAAGCCCGGCAACACAGGGATCTGGGGTACCCACCCCAAGACATTCAATCAAACACTTCTGTTTATTCAAATGAACCCCAGAAGCTGCCCCATAATAACAGCAAAAGTCAATAGCCCTTAAAATATCAGTGGAGGATTTTAGAAGTAAACAAATATCATCCGCATAGGCAGCTGCTGTCCAAGGAAAAGGACGCTGACAAGCTGAAACAGGAGTAAAAAAATGAACATCATTCAATATATGAAGCAAAGGATCAAGACTGAAAACAAAAAGCAATGGGCTCAAGGGGCAACCCTGACGTACCCCACAATGTACCAGAATCATCGGACCCAAAAAAAATTTACCAAAGGTCGAAGGATGGCCAGACCATAAATCACTTGTAACCAATGAATAAAAAATGCCAGAATCCCATATAACTGCAAAATAAAGCATAAAAAATCATGGGCAACCGAGTCAAAAGCCTTCCTTTGATCGAGAGACACCACATACCCAGTCTGATCATGTAAGGTCCCAGACAAAAAGAACCCACACAACAGTAGTAGTTGATCATGCATCCTTTTCCCAGGAACAGAACATGATTGGAACTGTGACATAACAAAGGGGGCAACTTTTGACAGACGACATGACAAAATCTTTATTAGAATATTAAAATTGATTTTCAAAAGACAGATAGGTTTCCAATTATCCAAATTCTCCCAGACACCTAAGAGTGTCATCACACCAAGTGTCATGTCCAAAGAAAGAGACTCCGTATCCAACAGATATGTATAAACTAAGGTCAATTCCTGTGCAATCATTGGGACAATCAACTTATAAAGTTCAGCAGGAAGACCATCCAGCCCAGGAACCTTTCCTTTAGGAAGTGCCAAGACTGCATCCAGGATCTCAGCTGAAGAAACCACCTTAGTCAAACCGGAAAGCATTTCACCAGGAATAGAGGAAACATTCAACAAACTGAGAAAATGCAAAAAGGCAGTCCGGTCAGTAACGGAAGCAGAAAATTGGGTCCTCAAGTAATGAGAAACCACCCTCATTATGTCAGGCCGAGATGTCACCGCTACCCCAGCTGAATCTCAAACCGCCAACAATTTCTTTTTCTGAATCCGGTCTCAACAACCAATAAAGGGACAGATAGTCTCTAACTTCCCTTGTGTACTGAATTTGTGCTGCATCGTAAGAGGTGCCATTTGATGCTCATGAAAAGCCCTCATAACAGCTTGTACTGCAGAAATTTGGCCCCCAAAATCATGACCAGTTGTGTGAGCTAAACCCATTAAATGATGTAACTGCTTTCTATGTTGCAAGTACTTAATTTTCTCAGAATCAGATCTATATCTGCTAACAGATAACAACAAATTTAGAAGATCATGCTTCAAACACTCCCACCACAAAGAGAGGTTATCAAATAAGTCAAATAAAGTCTTCTGTCCACTGACAGCATACAAGATCAAGTGGATAACAGAGCATTCAGCAAGAATCAACGTATTCAATTTCCAAAAGACCAGGCCCATAGGGCAAGTCTGGGGACCCAAGAAGTACCAAGAGCACCTTATGATCAGAAAACTCCACAGAAGTAACCTGGGCATTTGTAACTGGGAGTCCCTTACTAATAAAACAAAATCAATAAGGGTAGCATGTGCACCCCTTTGAAAGGTCGGCTTCCCTGTGTTATGAAAGGACTTATATGCATCCACCAATCTTGCTAGTTGTACAGTGGAAGATAAGAAAGACATATCACAAAACACTTTCGTAGTGGATGTACCACTACCTTGATCCTCACAAGTAAGACCACAATTGAAATCACCCCCCACTCCATATCACAATCTGAGTAGAAAAAAGAAAAGGACGAATGGCGGAAAAAAACTCCACATGGTCAGCCTTAGATTGAGGAGCATATATAGTAATCAACCCATAATAAGTACCACGAATTTTGACATACAAAATTAAAACCCTCCCTCGGATCAAATCTAACAATTTGAGAAGTTGAACCGGTAAAGTACATAAAATACCCACCTCCGTACAAGAATCCAAACCAGGAGACCAATATGATGGTCCTTTAAACCATTCAGACTGAATCCGATGAAGCTCAACAGGTGTGTGTAGCTGGGTATCCTGTAAAGAAATAACATCAACAGTATAGGTCAACAAATGTGAAAAAAACCCACTCCGTTTCCTAACATTTTTGATACTGTTGACATTAATCATCAACAGAGATAAAGAGGGAGTGGGACACATCAGAGGACTCAGGGAAGTTTGTGGGCCAGGGATCTACTAACACATACCATCCTCTTTTTGCTTCCCTTAACAGGGGTGGCACCCTTCTTAGGGTCCAACAATTTGACAGCAACATCTCCAACTCACTAGATTCCAAATCAGAAAGGGGTTCAAAACAGCGGGAATCTTCAAAGGACACCTCATAATCCAGCCCCACCATACCAGAGTCTTACAAAAGGGGATGGAAACGATTAGACATCTTGATGTCAGAAATATTGGGGACCTTAGAAGCAAGTTGCCGCCAACTCCTACGCCGAGTTACATGCTGTTTGGGATCCACTACCAGAACAGTCAGTGGGGGGGGAGGCATTGCAGAGGAAGGGAGAGATTGGGCATCTAGAGGCTCCACTGGCAGAAGGGTGAGTGGTACTTCAACAGGAAGTTCATTAGACAGCGCCTCCACAGGAGCAACCTCCAAGGGTGAATCAGAACTAAACTCGCGGGGAGGGGCCAAAGGATGCACATCCAAAGGAGCCCCTAAAGGAGAAGTCAGGGAGGGCTTAGATTGAGTAACAGACTCACACCATTGCACACTTTCCCTTTGAGACACCGCCACTAGCAACCTTTGCTCCTCAAGATCACCAGACCCAGATTTAGTAAAGGCAGCCTGATCACAATCCATATAGGAGTGACCAGGCTGACCACATAGGTTACAACAAACCTCTTCAGTGCACTGAGAATAAAAGTGGCCCAACTTCCCACACAAAGAACAGCGGATTTTGTCACAAGCATTATTAATATGCCCGGGAGCACCACACTTGTAGCAAGTTTTAGGCTGCTCGGGATAGAACAAAACTCCCCTGTCTCCTCCAATAAAAAAGGAGTTTGGTAAATACTGTAATGACCCATCAATAGCATTCAAAATCACCTGAACTCTTCAACCCCCAGTCCAAATATTCTCATCATCAAAAATAGCTTCCGGGGGACCCATCACTGTACACCGTTGCTTCAACCAAAAAAGCAAATCAGTCACACTGACCCCTTCATTATGAAGGACAATGGTGACCGACTTGTGGGCTGGCTTAGTCAGGGGAATCACCTTAAAGGGAGACCATAAAGGAGTCTGTTTAACTTTATGGTACCATAACCAAAAGGCCTCCAGACCAGCCTGTAGTTTAAAGCTTACATCAAAGGAGTGCTCCCAAGAAACATGAATCAGAGCGTAGAGCTCAGCTGCATTAAAGCACAGACTACTTTTAAGTAAGACTTTCCCCACGTAACCCCTATCAGGAAAAATGTCTAAGCCCCCCTTATAAACAATGCACACTGCATTATGTCTTTTAGCAGGCAATACCTTCTTCTGAAAGAAGGATGCATAAGTTTTAGGATGAGGTCCACCAGCAGCATCAAGAGAGGGAATAGAACCTCCAGCACCATCAGAAATAAGAGCAGGAAGGGTGGGCGATTGAGGATGTACACTATGAGTGTTCAAAAGAGCCATATTATCAAAATCCAGTACAGGATTAGGAGTAAGTTCCAAATCAGTCCCTGGGGCACTATCAAAAGCATCACCATCAGCCACAGAAGGGGTATGAGGACTCGTCGAGGCAGCACCGGGTAAGGGCATCTGCAATAGGACCCCAGGGATATGAATAGGGGCAAATCCAGAAGTTCACTGATGCAAAGTCGGAGACTTCACCCATCCAGCTGCACGCAATGACTTATCCACAGTCCAAGGCTCAGAATCATCCATTTTGGTATCAGCCTACGCTCGCTGAGGAGCAGTAGAGTTGGCAGTAGAGGCAGCACATAGTTTCTCCCGAGTAGGACATTTAGGAGCCACAAACGAGAACACCGAAACCCCAGTCTGGTCAGCTGGCTCGGTCTTAAAAATCAGCGAGGGAACAGGAGGTAGAACTCCAAGCTGATTGCCCGACACACCTGCAGCAGGAGTATTCTGGGCTGGCGCTTGACAACTCCCGCCAGTCACCAGGGAGACACTTGGGTCACCAGCAGCAACAGTCAGTAAGTCCACAGAAGTAGGAACCTGCACAGGACAAGTATTAGGCAAAGAAACAACAGCAGAAACAATTGATTCAGGGACTGCTAATACCTCCGTAATGTCAGACCGAGCAACAGATCCTAGGTCCACCAGTGCAACTGCGGCAGAAACCACAACATCATTCTCCAAACGGACTTCTGCATCGAAGAAGGTATCCACTTCACTCAAATCTCCTGAAAGAGGTGCATCCAGCACTCCAAGCTTCTCCACATCCTGCTCCATCTCCAGACAGATGGAGACTGACATGCAAACGGGCAGCACATCCCCCAACCGACAGAGCAGGGGAATTTCCCCAGGGTCCTGGCCAAATTTCCCTCATTCACTAAAAAAATACCACCCTACAGCTTAATCTGGCTCAAGGTCAGTTGGCATTCATCTGTATCCCCCTCCCCCGGGTCATGCCTGAAAATAGGCAGGACTTGTCTAGTGCACTTACCCGGTCAACAAAAACTAAATAAAATAAATAAATAAATAAATTTGAAAATACAGCACAACACACCATCTGTAAGTGAAGAGACATCTAAGAGACCATGGTTACACCCTTTGGCACAGAGCCAAAATATGGCACTCAGACATTTTGAAATCTTTGTGGCAAACATTTTATTTCTCTTTAGCAAAGAGTTTCTGGTTTTAACTAGCAGTATGAAAAAGCCATTCATAGCTGGTAACACATTACATTTTTACTTAGCAGTTCCTTGGCACATTGTCTGCAAACTACAACTCTTTCTACACATTACAATCTATTATGTCATATCTCTTCACTCTCAAAATGACCTACTCCAACCAACAACCTACAAACCAAAGTCCTTCACTGACTCTATCTAGGCAGCACAAATTTTTTATTAAAAAAAAACTAATTAAAACAGTCAGATATTAGTCAAAGAAGCTTTTTTCTTTTTACTGTAACATGCTCTGCTCCAAAGGCAGCCAATGCCATCTTCAGAGCAACCTTGATAACAGAACAGAATCACAGAACACAGATATATGCTGGAAAAATGAGAGAGAGAGAGAGAGAGAGAGCATTACTTTTTTTAGTGTGTACATATTACGGAAATAAAGCAGATAGGCAATTAAAGAGAAAATGTTTAGGATGAGATACACAGTATTTCATCCCTGTGACAACCAGTTTTTAGGATAAGACACACAAACTTACCCCGTGCCAAGGTATTTCTTTTCTTTCTCTGCTCTGATACTCCGGTCTGGGAGAATGACCACAAAACCTTGACGATCACCTCCAAGTGCTGCAGCTGTTAACCCGAGTGCTGCAGATATTAACCCTTTTAAATCAGATTTCCTTTTGGTCATTTCAGGAAACTGCCAAACTAAGTCTTTTTCCAGAGCTGTGGTTTACAGTTTAACAGTACACAATTGGGATTGGAATGCTTTAAAAGCAGGGAAGGAAGTAGGATACAGTGCTGTGACCAACAGACCCTGAAAAGGGTGGGTCTGTGCAGTCTGTAGAAGCAGCACCGTGTGCTGGGTCAAAATCCAACTGGTGGAGCTCCCCAGTACCTGGGTTTGGGATAAAATCTTGCAGCCCCCATAGGAGGCAAGGGGATTTGAAATTGAGACAACAAGCCTCAAAGCTGCACAGATAGTGAACATTGGGGGGTTAACTCTCAAATCAACCTGTCTGTAGTCACACCTACTGTGCATGCATCCACAGTGGTTAAACAGGCAGACGGTTGGGCAGTCTGTACTCAACACAGTCATGGAACTCAAAACTGCCATTGAACAAGGTGAGGCAAAATTGACCTTGCCCAGTAAGCAGCCAGACCTTACAAGATGCTACAGAGTTCATAACAAAACACGGGTGAGCTGGTATGGGTGCGTACTCCTACTTAATAATTGCAAGGGAAGGGTAAGCCAACATGCAACTGAATCTTCACTAATTTACACCATCCTTGACTTTCCTCGTTAGTTTTTTGTATCTTTTTTTTTTTTGAGACTGGCTCTTCCGTGATGGTTTTCACCATATACAGAGCCATCTTTCCACGCCTCCAATATTCCTCATCTGAGGTTTCACAGTCTGATGACTCTGATGAGGACTCAGGGTTGGACCTACTGTGGTTGGAGGACCCTGCCCTCCAGATCCGCTGTTTCGTTTTGTGGACCAGCTTTTGTGCAGCCACCTTATGCTGCTGCACATTTTCACTTAATTCTTTAATTTGTTCTTGCAATTCTAGTGATATCTGGCTTTGCAACTGGGCATCTGCTTGTAATGTATATATTTGTTGATCTTTGTAATACACTTCCTGGGATGTTCTTGTTTAAGGTGCTCCATCTTTTCGGCAGCTTGGTGCACCTGTCGAGTGAGATTTTCTACCTAGTTCTGATTCTTTTTACTTTGAAACTTTATATTCTCATGTAACAGATTATTAAGTATTTTTAGACTACATATTTCTCCTTGTAACTGTGCAGTCTTAAATTCCATATTCTTTTTGTCTTCATCACACTTTCCTAGTTCCTCCTTGTGCTGCATTACAGTTTTATCTTGCTTTACAGATCTTCTCTTTATAATGAGAAATCTGTTGCTCGATTCCTTGCTGATATTGTACAAACATTTTGAATTTCTTTCCTCACACTGTCCTAATAAAAAAGGACCTATGTCTTCCTGTTCTGGAGAACGATATGGCCCCTCTTTGAGGTGCTTTTCTAAAAATTTACATAATACAGCATCCATACTTAAGTGTTTCACAGGCAAATCACGTCTGATTCTGCTGGTGTTCTCAAACGAGCCCCGTTGGACCCCCTTCTATCCTGATTGATCAGATCAGTGATAGCAAGGTACAGCACCATGCACCATTTTGGTTCATTTAATGCCTTAGTAACCGTAAAGGTTAGCTGTTGACATTCGAGTCACGGCACCAAATGTAAAGCAATAAAAATAACTTGATACCTTTGCTCTCTTTACTTGTTTGGTATTTTATTCATGGTTACAGTCTGCATGCATGCTCATGGAATATATTCAAAGATTGTGCATTTCACAATTGCTTTTATACATTCGTCCTTTCAACAGAAACTCGGTAGAACACCAAGTTTCACTCACATCCTAGCAACATTCAGTGTTGATGCTTTTGCAATGTTTGCCAAACATGCTTTGAGACAGTTCATTTTCAATGCTTGCCCAAACATGCTTTGAGCCGCATATTATACACTTTCTTACTGTTTTCCCTCTTCATAACATTTATACATTATATTTCACTACATCCCTGGTGAGTTGTATACTTTCATTGTGTAACAAATGTGTCATTTCAAAACATAAAACCAGGAGAAAAAATTAAAACAAGACTTCTTAATTATTCTAAATACATTGTGCATTTCTGGGGATAAGATGTTAAGTTATTAATTTCTTTGTATTTTGCTACTTTCTTTTATAATCAGCTGCAATTTTTTGCATGACGAAAAACATAATTCAGCAAAGAGGGGAGGTTGCTTTTACTATTGAGTAGTTTTCTAGGGGTTTTCTTGCCCTAAACAGCCCATATTATTTTGGGAGTGGTTAGTGAGGTACAGAGTGGCCTGCTAGCGTGATATGGGAATACCGAAAAAAGCCACCTCTGTCCCCTCACATACAGAAGTAACACACTGATGGCTTTAACATTAAAATGATGTCCCTTATTTGTTTTAAGGAACATCAACATTTCTTTCCTTAATTTCCTTTTTAAAATAAACAACTCTGTGCTCAACCAGTCTCTCAGGTCTTGTACTAATGATGTCACCAATAGGGATTGGCCGGCCGAGCAGCCATAGCCTAACAGAGAACAAAAACAAGTGCTTCTTTTAGCCTGCTCTGGTCTCTTCAATATTGTGGGTTTCCATTATTTGCCAATGGATAGAAATGGAAGATCAAAGTAAGAAACAATTCACTTTTACCTTATCCACCCCCTGTCTCCCGACTCAAACAAAAAGCAATATTCATTTATTATACAGTGGGGGGGTGGTGGTTCCTGGGTGGCAAGGACAAAGTCATAGACACCCCTGTCAACTGCCGCTCTTTCCCTGAGGTGCATTCCACCTATGTATCTTTTATTAAACATATACAAACAATTACAGGCAAAGTAGCTCACTTTCTTTCTAAGCAGCAGTGCAAGCTGGCTGTACAGACAACCTCCCCAAAAACAGCTTTGTCGGCTGTGCTACTTTGGTTCCCTGATGAGAGCCAAACGATATCATGCTAGCAACATTTTCAAATATTTCATAAAGGAGTGGTATCTTAGACCCTAGGCAGTTCTAGGCATTTGCCCATTTGCTTCATACGGTTTCCACACAAAAGGCAATGGGGGGGCAATGAACTGTAACTCCAATACAAGACCCAGGAAAGTACAAGGATAGAAGAGTGTACCTTCTGCAAGTGGCCTGCCTGCAAAAGGGTGGAATGAAACAGACAGAAAGAAAGAAAAGATTGCTACTGCAGCAGTCTTAAGAAAGTGGGTCTTGAAGGAGTATACTAGTACACTGTGACATACTCCTCCCCGCCTAAGAAGAAACCAGGGGATTACTATTCATTGGTTTCCTACAATGCCATCATAGGTTGCATACAATTTTTTAGGCGGTGTCAGATCTCTCCCCTAATTTTGGAGAGAGATGGAGCTTCAGCCCTTACTCTTCCAAAGCGCCACCTCGGGGACCCTAAAAAAAAAGAAATCTTTAACAATAGATTAAGAGGCTTCCATTGCTTTTCTCTTAACCATTTCCACTATTCATCATTCCAAGGTCTGACTGTGCCTGTATTCCTGGATTTGCCACAAAATGAGACATAAAATCTGCATTCTTGTTTCTAGCACCTGGCCTATGTCAGATAGAAAACCTGTAAGGTTGCAAGGCCAGATGCCATCTCATCATGCAGGGATTTTTATCCTTCATTACTTGTAGCCAGCAAAGGGGGATTATGATCCAAGATTACCTCAAATTCTGAGCCCCATAGGTAAACTTTGAGTGTCTCAATAGCCCATTTAATGGCAAAACATTCTTTCTCCATAGCAGAATATCGTATCTCCCTTTCATGCAGTTTGTGACTCACAAAAACGATGGGGTACTCATCCCCATCAAACATTTGAGACAATACTGCCCCAAAGCCTGTACCCGAAGCATCTGTCTGCACCATAAAAGGCAAGGTGAAGTCAGGGCTCCTTAACACCAGTGAGGAGCACAAACATGCCTTTATGGTGCAGAATGCTTCTTCACATGCAGGTGTCCATTTTACTTTTGTTGGATTGTTCTTTTTAGTGAAATCTGTGAGGGATGTAGCTACAGTGGTAAAATGAGGCACATATCTATCGTAATATCCAGCTAACCCCCAAAAGATCTCACGTGTTTCTTAGCTGTGGAACGTGGGCTATTAGCCACTGCATCAACTTTACTTATGTCTGGTTTCACCTGCCCATTACCAATTACAAACCCCAAATATTTTGTTTCCTGCATGGCTATGGAACATTTTGCTAGATTTATCGTTAGGCCTGTTTTGTTTATGGCCTGCAATACAGCAGCAAGATGTTTCAAATGCACCTCCAGTTGGGACTAAAAACCACAACATCATCTAAGTATGCAGCGCAATAAGTCGTGCAATGTTTTAAAGTACAGTCCATGAAGTGCTGAAAGGTGGTGGGGGCCCCATGTAAGCCAAAAGAAATTGTCACAAACTGTTACAGCCCCACTGGGGTACTAAATGCAGTTTTCTCTTTTGTAACTGCCCCATTTTCTCTTTGTATAATGTCTGGCGATATTGCACCATTGCTTCGGTCCATGTTGATCCTGACAAAGCCTTTGGCAGCTCATGCATTCTGTAATGTTTTACTTGTTATTAATTCTATTGTCTTGCCTTATCTGGACAAAGCCATTTGCAGCTCATGTACTGTAATTGTATTAACTGTTATCTACCTGCCTGTTCTTGCCTATACTTGTCCATTGCCTATGACGTGGAACCTTTGTAAAAGAGCACTGTTTACTCAAAGATGTTATCTGAAATGGTCATAAATAAATAAATAAATAAACAAATAAATAAATAAATAAGAACCATCCAGATGGATTTGCCAGTATTCCTTTGTGAGACTGAACATGGTGATAAACCATGCATTTCCAAGTCTGTCTATTATATCATCTATCCTTGGCATGGAATAGGCATTAGACTTGGAGATGGCATTTAGATAGTGGAAGTCAAGGCAGAGTCTTATACCTCTTTCCTTTTTAGCAACCACCACGATTGGGAATGCCCACTCACTATTGGATGTCTCTGTTGCTCCCAACTGCTGCATTTTCTTTACCTCTTCTACTACCTCTCCCCAACCTTTTCAGGCAATCTATAAGGTTTTGCCTAACATGAATACTCTGAGTAACTTCTATGTGGTGCTCTATCCTACCAACCTTCCCAAGGATGTTGCTAAAGGTGTTCTGGTAACCTAGTAGTTTGTCCAGTGTTTGTCTTTGTTGGGGTTCCAAAGCAGAGTTAATTATGAGGTCTTTTAGTTCACCCTGTTTTTCCAACCCCTCATAAGCGATGTCTAATTTCCTTTCTCCCTGTTCTGGGCATACACACAAACTGGGATTAGGCCTTTCATACCATTTCTTGAGGAGGTTAACATGATAGACCCCCTTCTTATGGTGTTTATCAGGCAATTCAATTTCTTAGTTAACAGGGCCAGTCTGCCTGAGGATGGTATAAGGGCCCTGCCACAGCATTAGTAACTTATTTTCTGAAGAAAATAAGAACAATAGAACCCATTATCCTGGCTAAAATACCTTATTGCCCACCCCTTGATCATAATGGGCCTTCTGGATCACCTGTTTATCAGTATTTTGTTGGTGGTCCAATTTGACATACTTCATTAGCCTTTGCCAAAGTAGTATCATGTACTCCAGGGTACTAGTCTGCCCTATGCTTTTCCCTTCCTCCCAATCCTCCTTGATAACATCCAACAGCCCATGAGTGTTTCTCCTATACAGGAGTTCAAAAGGGGAAAAATCTTTCAAGGCCTGTGGCACCTCCCTATAAGCAAACATCAGAAAAGGTAAATAGGTATCCCATTTTCTACCTTCTTCCTCCACAAACTTACGTAGCATCTTTTTTAAGATCTGGTTAAATCTTTCAACCAGACAATCTGTTTGTGGATGGTAAGGGGATGTGTGAATGGCCTCTATACCCAAGGTTATGTGCAATTGTTTCAGCAGTTTTGAGCAAAAATTGTTCCCCTGGCCTGTCAAGATCTCTCTCAGGATTCCCATCCTGCTGAAGAGTTTGGCTAATTCATCAGTGATTTTTTCTTCTGTGATGATTCTCAAGGGTATAGCTTCTGGATATGTTGTACACTAATCACAGATTACTAAAATAAATCTATTTCCCTTTGAACATTTCTGTAGGGACCCAAATATATATATGGCAATCCTATTGAATGGATTGCTAATCAAGGGCAGGGGTTGTAAGGGAACCCTATCTTTCTTTGTTACTGTCACCACCCTCAGACACTCCTTGCAACTATGGCAGTATTCTGCCACCTGGTTGTGGATACCTGCCAGGTAAAATCTCAGGAGAAGTCTACTCAGGGTGCAATCTCTACCCAAGTGTCCTGCCAGGGGAATATCATGGACAAGATGTAGTAGCTGAATTCTATATTTGGTAGGTACCAGGAGCTGTTCAACCACCTCCCCTGCGGTGGGATTTATACACTCCCAGTATAACAAACCTCCCCTCAAAACACATGTTGGCTCCTTATGCTCTTCTTGTCCCACCATCTGTAAAAAGACTTAAGGTTTAAATTATTCAGTTGTTCCTTGCCAAACTCACTGTTTTTCACCACATGCAACTGTCTATCAACATTAGAATCATTATGTTTTTGAGTCCATTGCATTTTGTCCATTCTTCTTTTCCTTTTTCTTTTCCTGGTTTTCCCTGGGAGCCCATATACAGTATGTCATCTTCAAAAGGAAAAGGCAGTGACTATTGTTCTTCTTGTTTGGCCTGTACATGGGTGGTGACAGCACACAAATCAGTATTATCAGTCACCAAAGCGTAAAACTCTGGATGATCATGTCCTATAACCACAGGAATAGTAAGATGCGAGACAAGACCAACATTCATCTGGTGGACACCCTCATTTATCTGTAAGTCCACATTGATGAAGTGGATATTGATGGGTGTCTCCATGGATACAGAAAACACTGGTCTTGGGACCCTTAACCAGATTTCCATTTACCAAGTCAGCCCTCACCAAGGTTTGCCTGCTCTCAGAATCAATTAAACTAGACACCTCCTGATTCCCTATTTTCACAGGAACGATGAACTGTCTCCAGTTTGCCAAAGCCAATTGAGCTGGTGCAGTCTTTTTCTTTGGACAAAATCTGGCTATATGTCTTTGTCTTGACATTCTCTATGTAATATGTCAGAGTTATACAGTCTTCCAGCTTTAAAAATCTTATTACCCCCATTACCCCCAGAAGGAGAAGATGAAAAGGGTCTTACCATGGGGTGAGGTAGCATCAATCCCAGAATGTCCCCTTTGTCGATTTGGGCAGGCAGCAAGGTAGACCTCAGTGAGAGTGATGGCTTTCTCAGCTGTTTCTGGGTGGTGCTCCCTTACCCACACCTGGATGTCTGATGGTAAAATCCTCACAAACTGTTACATTATTACCATCTCTAGCATCTGTTCATGGGTTTTCAGTCCAGGCAGGAGGCATTTGTGACACAATTCTTTTAGTCGTACAAAGGCTTCACATGGGGTGTCTGTGGTATGAAACGTCTGACTATATGTTTCTGGACTAATGTCATACTGGCACAGGATCTCTTGCCAGACAGCATCATAGTTTCCTGCCTGCTGGCTGTCCATGTGACTATATGCAAGTTGGGCTTTTCCGGTGAGATATGGCACCATTCTGATGACCCACTGTGCACTAGGCCATTCACATTCTTGGGCTACCCTTTCAAATGTCATTAGGTAAGCTTCTATATCATCAGACTCACCCAACTTGGTGAGCTTGCTGTCCTTTGGGGTATCTGCGGGAGGGTTACGAGCTCCCACAGCCTGAATAGCCCACAAAGTGTCTGCCCATCTGCCCTCACTTCCCTGCTGGTTGACTTCCTGCTGTTTGTCCATAGCCAGTTGTTTCACACACAGCCATTGCAGCAGTCCTTGCATATCCACAGGGGGAACATCTTCAACAGGTTCCTTGGGGATCTATTCCTCACCCTGATCCTCCAGTTCCTCCTTGACTGTCTTACTCCTGATATCCCTGAGACCGGGTAATGGCATTTCTCCATATTTTTCAGCCATGGTTTGAGTAAAGATGCCACTCGGCTTATAAGGGCCCTTGTCTGCTTGTGCTGGCTGCATCCACTGTCCACCCAGATATCAGTGGATATCTTTGCTGGAGTACATCTGGCACAAGTACTACAACCAATCCCAATTCTCATACCAGTGAAAGAGACAGTGGGAAAGGATGGACACAGACAGAGAAATACGGTATAGCAAAGCTAGGAGTGCCGAGCCAAATATTTATTTACATAACATAAAGCAGACTTAGTACGACAAAAAAAAAGAAGAAACATAGCTTCATAAAGTGAAATCACAGTTAATGCTCTCTTCAGCTCTAAGAATATCAGCTAGAGTTTATTTATTTTGCTTTTGGTAACCGGGTAAGTGCACTAGGCATAAGAAAGGAGTTATGCAGGCTGGGAAGTTATCCCACCTGCCCTTAAGGTCTGAAGGGTTTGCAGACCTCACCGACCTAGATCAGCACTACACTGATCCTCCAATGGATCTGATCTGGACATCAGATGGAGCTCCTTTTATTCTTTGAGCCCACCAGGTGACCACCTCAGACATTGCCCCTTTTCATTTCCTGCAGTAAATTTTCTTGAATACTGTTTTTATTTACATTCCAATAACATTACATACAATACACAGTTGTATCTTTATACCCAGGTAAACATCATATATAAAGTGTTCCCCTAGAAGGTTTTATGGGGATATTTCAGATACAGGGTCCTCCCCTTTGCTGTCCAGTGGAGATATACAGAAAGGACAGGGCCGGACAGCTCATAGTAAGACTCTAGGCAGTCCCAGGACAGGACCTTGCAATGGAAAATACTGGTCACTGGTGAGTTGCAATCTTTCATTGTGTAACAAATGTGTCATTTCAAAATGTAAAACCAGTAGAGAAAATTAAAACAAGACCTCTTAGCTATTCTAAATACAGTGTGTGTTTCTAGTGACAAGATGTTCAGTTATTCATTTCTTCGTATTTTGCTACTTTCTTTTATAATCAGCTTCAATTTCTTTGCATGATGAAAAACATAATTCAGCAAACAGGGGAGGTTGTTTTTACTATTGGGCAGTTTTCTAGGGGTTTTCTTGCCCTAAACAGCCCATATTATTTTGGGAGTGGTTAGCAAGGTACTTAGTGGCCAACTAGCTAAGTACGGAAATACCAAAAAAAAGCCATCTCTGTCCCCTCACATACAGAAGTAAAACACTGATGACTTTAATATTTAAATGCTGTCCCTTATTTGTTTTAAGGAACGTCAACAATTCTTTCCTTATTTTCCTTTTTAAAATAAACAACTCTTTGTTTGACAAGTATCTTGGGTCTTGTACCAAGTAATGTCACCAGTAGGAATTGGCCAACCAGGCACACGTAACCAAAAAAAAGCACAAGAATAAGTGCTTCCTTCAGTCTGCACCAGTCTCTTCAATATTGTGGGTTTCACTATATGCCGATGGTATAGCAATGGAAGGTCAAGGTAAGAAACTGATTCACTTTTACCTTGTCAGCCCTCATTCTCCTGACTCAAACAAAAAGCAATAATCATTTATTTTCCACTTGGGGGGGCCTTGGCAGCAAGGACAAACTCATAGACACCCCTGTAAACTGCTTCTCTTTCCCTGTATCTTCTATTAAACATATGCAAACAATTACAGGGAAAGTAGCCTTCTTTCTTTTTAAGCCGCAGTGCAAGGCAGCTGTACAGAAAAAAAACAAAGAAAAAAACAACTCTGTTGGCAGTACTACCTCAGTTCCCTGACAAAAGCCAAACAATATCAAGCTAGAAACATTTTCAAATATTTCATAAAGGAGTGGTCTGTTAGACCCTGGGCAGTTCTAGACATTTGCCCATTTGCTTCATGCAGTTTCCATACAAAAGGCAAAGGGGGTGGGGGGTGGTCAGTGAACTGTAACTCCAATACGAGAACCAGAAAAGTACAGGGCTAGAATAGTGTACCTTCTGCAAGTGGCCTGCCTGCAAAAGGGTGGAAAGAAACAGATGGACAGAAAGAAAAGATTGCTATTGCAGTAGTCTTAAGAAAATTGGTCTCGAAGGGGTATACTAGTACACTGTGTCATTTCTCCAAAGTGCAAACTGTAAATAGTTAATTACTATGATATTGTTGTTAGTGTTCTGTGTGTTTTGTTTTCTTCAGTATGAAAAATCTTTCAGTGTAAATAGTTTTTTTGAATTTGCTGTTTGCTTGTTGTTGTTTCATTCCCTTTCTTCTATAGTTGTTGTTCTTTGTTATTATCTTCATTGTTGTTTGCTCTGTTCTTCATTTTCTTGAAAACATAAAAGTCTGTCTCTTTTGACACAAGATGTCCATGTCATGAGTCTATTCACTGGGTTTTAAGGTTCAGTTATTTTCTGGGGGCCTTGGGGGAAGGGGGCCTGAACAGCAGCAAACTGGGAAACTTGTAAACACTCAACAGTTTAGGACATGAACGATGCCCACAGATATTGTTTTGGTTTTTCTTATTTTTGGGTGAGGGGAGAGGGGCCTGAACAGTGGCAAACTGGGAAACTTGAAAGTAATGCAGTGTTACAACTGCAGAACTGCTGCTGATGTCAGTGTGAATTTTCAGCACAAATCTGGATGTAGTAATCCTTTGCTTCACCAACTTGTTGTGTAACACAGCAGTTTATGACTCAGCCTGGCATTGCACATTGACTCCAGGTGCAAGGCTCTTTATTATTCTGGTAATGTAATTGAAGATACAAGGTGCTAGGGTACCTAACAACATAATTTCTGCCAACAGCACACATGTTCTGTGACTCTGTCTCCAATTAAGGACAACTCAAACCCCTCAGCTGTGTCTTCATCAGATGGCACTGTCACAATCTTCTCATCCTCTCTGATGAGTCCTGCTCCTTACTGCCTTGTTTGGCAGGATTGTGGAATGTTGCTTTTGTTGACACAATGTACTGTTTGGGGAAGAAATAAGAGTTCATTTTGACAAATGTTAGATACTCAACATTTCCATCAGACAGGCAGCTTTGGTGGTCAGTCACAATAGCACCTGCAGTGCTGAAAACCCTTTCTGAGCTTACACTGGAACAGAGGCAGGTGAGGTACTCCATGGCAATAACTGTAAGTGCAGGCCAGATTTCCAGTTTGATTCACTAATAGTCCAGGAGCTCATCATCAATGCTTAGCTACTGTAGGTCATCCATTTATAGTATGATTGCACCATATGA
Source organism: Neoceratodus forsteri (assembly GCA_016271365.2). Taxonomy (NCBI): domain Eukaryota; kingdom Metazoa; phylum Chordata; order Ceratodontiformes; family Ceratodontidae; genus Neoceratodus; species Neoceratodus forsteri. The sequence goes on from CM057455.1 coordinate 1,043,359,143, forward strand.
CATGCAGACAGCTGCAGATCTGTGTCACCCTCCAGTTGCTGGCATGTAGAGAAACCAATGTCCTTCAGCATGGACCAGAGGGAGTTTGTGGTTCCTGTACTAACACCTGATGATGAGGTGCAGACACCATACTGGTGGAGGAGAAGGATACTGGGTGAGGGGATGTTGCTGCTTGCAATTTCTGTACTATGACCATGTTTTCCACCCTTTCCTCTGAGTGTGTCATCCAGTTTTGGACCTTGCCAAGCAGGATGTCTACTTAGAGATCAAGATCAACCTTTCCACCTGGAATAAGTGCCATCATGCCATGCTTGTACCTGGGATCCAGCAGGGTTGCCAGGATATATGCCTCTGAGTTCTTAATGTGAATGACAAGATGCGGTCAGCCAGCTCTACTCCAACAGAGTCTGCAGCCACTTCAAATTGCATCCTTACATTGACTAGTGCCTGGCGGAGTACACGCAGCAATGGCATCACCTGGTTAAAATATGCATTTTCTGTGCTCACAACCTGTGTCACCTGTTCAAGAAGATATAGCACTTGAATAATACTGTCCATCAAAAACCACTGGGATGGATGAAGTAACATGGCTTCCTGTGCTTCCCAATTATGCATGTGCATGATATACTCATTGAGTGGCTTGTACTGTTCATGCAACCTCTCAAGCACATACAGTGTGGAATTCCATCGGGTAGGCACGTCAAGCTTCAAGCAGTACTGTGGTACACTATTGGTCTTCTGTAGAACCCTAAGCTCAGCTCTAGCCAGTGCAGAGTGACTGAAATGCCTGAAAATTTTGTGGCAGGAGCTATCATGGCACTCACTGCTTCATGATCCAGAAAGGACTTCACAATGAGATTCAACACATGAGCAAAGCAGGGGACATGCTAAAAGCAGCCATCAGAGATTGCTTTGATGGCATTCCATGCATTGTCACTGGCAATATATGCAGCCTTGAATCCATGTGGCTTTGGCCAGTGTCTTATGGCCTTATTAATGCTAGAATTCTGTCAGATGTATGTGACCCATGCATACTCTGCATACTCATTGTGGCATGCTATCAACCAGCAGTAATACTGCTGCCACTGACAGTAGTCAGGGGACAAGTAGATGAGGGACAGGGGTTCAAGGCATATGCCCAAAGGAAATAGGCTCAGTGTGCAGTTATGCACATATAACTAACACCCGATAATGGGGCACTTGACCAGATGTCAGTGGTGAGGTGAATGCTGGCTACTGCAGAGTGGGACAGAGCATGAGACACCATGCATGCTAGGTCATTATACATTGCTGGAAGAGCCTTAGTGCTGAAATAAGTTTGACTGGGCACTTTATATTTAGGTGCTACCTTCTCTGTAAGTTCAATGAAACCCGGATTCTCCACAAATGAGAACTGAAAAAGGTATTTTGCCAGAATCTTGACAACAGCCATGTTAAGTTCTTTTGTCACTGGGTGTTTCCACAGATATTTGGTGTTCTTGATTAATGCTGATCTGATATCTGGCTGCTTAAAACTAACAGTGTGCTGAACTTTAGGGGTGTTTTGACTTTGCCAGGTATGATCTTGTGGCTTTGGCTACCTTGTCTGCCAGCAGAGACATGCTGGAAAAAGCTCTCTGTTCATGCGGTGGACAGATCAGCTTGACAACCTCCACTTGTATCTGCATGTGTGGTGGTGAAACACAATAACAGATCAAATGTTTCCACATCTTCTTCACCAGGCTGGGGTCCCTCTCTTTCAGAGTGTGCTGAACTATCAGAACTGGGAATGAATGCCAACCACTTATGCTATGTCCATTTAATGAGGTGCTTACTTTGCATATGACTGTGCATATCAGTTGCCCCATAGTGTGAAGCTGGCTTACCCCTGCTAATTTTGGAATGACAGATGTTGCACACAGCCACATTGTCATCAGACTCATTGATGACAAAGAAATCCCACACAAGTGAATATCCACCGACACACCAGATTATCATGGGCAGGCAGATGTGGACAGGGACAAAGGGGTGGGTGATATTTTTTTGTTTCAGATGCTCCTGCTGCTGTTGATGATCCCCATATCCCATTTTTGGCAATTGCTGTGCCTTTCCCCTGACAGGTTGCTGCTTGTGGAAAGGGTGGCTACCAGTTAGGATCTAAAACTGGGTCATCATCACCCTCACCCTCAACACCCTCATCACAAGTACCCTCACTGCTTTCTGAAATGTCAGGCTGTGACAGTAAGGACTGACTGTACCCATCTCCTTTTCTTCAGCAGCCTTTTCTGCCACATGAACAGTGGCACTAATTGGATGTTCACTCTAAGGAGGTTCTTGCTCCTCAGAAACCTTTTGAAGCTGTCTATGCTGTTGCTCCTTCTCAGTCCCTACTCCACCCACAGTAACTGGACCTGCACCACCCTTACTGTCATCACCTCTGATAATGCATGCCATGGGAACCAAACCCTCCTTTCTCTCAGTCCCTAGCTGCTCCTGAGTTAACTCCTGGGTGTCCTGTGACTGAGACTGTTCACTATGTTCCTGCTCCTCCTGAGACCCTAGGGACTCAAACAGTAGTGCGGCAACATCCATGGCAGTCTTTTTACATTCTTCTGAATGATGAGCAATAGCTGCACTGGAAGCAGCAGTACTGTGCTGCGTGCCAAAGAAGCTAGAAGCTTCGATTCCCACTGTAGCTGACACTGGTGCAGTATGTGGCTTAGCTGGCTTTGCACTACCACCAGAACTTGCAGTACCATAAACAGTGCTGCTCCTACCACCACCTTCCCCAGCACCATGTACACCTCCTTATGACAGCCTTGAGAGTGACTGAGTACCAATGGCACTTTTTCCATGTCCTCCACACGTGTTCTTGCCTTTGCCTGACATGTTGTACTTCACTAAAGCCTTAAATACCAACAAGTATTCAAAAACAATGCAGCAATACAACAGACTGAGACTGCAGAACACAGAGTACAACATATGATATAATCACAAAGATCAACAAAAGTGCTGAAATATCTTTGCCCCAGCACTCGAAGTGCAGATACCATCACTATATTTTTTCTCCTGAGCAAAAAAAAGTGGCAGATTGTCAATCAGAAAGCCTGTTCTGTGGAACAGAAAAAACAGAGCTCTTCCCTATTCAGAAAACTCTTCGTAAGTGAGTAACTACACAGTGAGAAATGTGTGGTATCACCTGATGCCTCCCTCAGCACCCCATGTGTCTGCAGAGCTGCAAAGCATGTGATTAGAGCTACATATGGTGTAATTTGACCTTTCTGTGGGATTTCTGTGCTGAACCATGGAATTTTACATTTACCATGGAATTAAAAAGAACACACTTCTTTGGTTCTGTGGAATTTAAAAGAAAGAAATGCGAAATAAAACAAGGAAAGAAGGAAAAAATGAAGTAATTAAAAAAGAAACAGAACAGGTTACTTGCTGATCCCAAACTTATGGTGCTCGACAGTTTGGTTGTATGTGTGCTTATGACTGACTATAGCACCTGTAGAAAAACAAATATAGTCATATATAGCTGGTGGAAAACAAAAATCCACAGAATTACATTGTAAACCATGGATAACGACATGATATAGTGACATAAGTGACAAGACAATGAATACACTTTTTTCCTGATTTCTTAAGTAAAATTCCACAGTTACCCTATACGTAATGCAGTATGATGTTCCAGTGACACCCCACATGATTACAGAGCTGCAAAGCATGTGATTACAGCTGCATGCGGTGAAAATGAATCCTAGTGGAATTTCTGTTCTAAACAGTGTGATTTTTTCATATGCTGCAGAATTAAAAAGAACACAATTCTTGAGATTGTTGGAATTCAAAAGAAAGAAACATAAAATATAACCAGGAAAGGAAGGAAAAAAGAAGCAATTAAAAAACACAGAATGGATTAATTGCTGACACCACACTTGAGTGATTAAATTCAGTATGTGACATTAAAATTTGAAATACCACCTGTAGAAAAAGAAATATGGATACACATTACTGACAGAAAAAAAATCCACAGAATCACATAGAAAACCATGGATAATTACATGATACAGCGAAACAGTTAACAAGACACTTTATTTCGGCACTTCATAAAAAAGTCCACAGTTTGTAATCAAATACTGCAGTATTATGTGGAAATCTGCCATTATCTGGTGAAAGTTCAGAATTCTGCCACAGGCAAAAGAGTGGAAAAGTCCGCAAAAGTATTGAAATTTTGCAGAACTTCTGCGATGGTGGAAAATGGAACTTTTGCCCATGCCTATTTCGGAGTCGTCTCACCACAGCCTCTTTCAATGCTGCAGGAAAAGAATCCTCACTTAAAGACCAATTTACAATCTCAATGAACGCTGGACTCAGGAGATCCATGCAGCTGATGACAAACCACGTTGGAACCTGGTCCAGAACACAGTTTGTGAAATGCAAGCTGTTGACCACACAGATGACCTCAGCTTCCAAACCCAGCCAAAACACATTTTAGCTTGGCAGAGAGACTCCATTAAAAGACTGATTCCCTCCAGCAAAAGCTAGACCAGAGGAGGCAATACTCAACCTGATAGAGGACACGTTGTCAGCAAAGAAGTGCCCAAACTCCTCGCACTTTTCTTCTGAAAAAGCTGTCCCTGACTGCAAACAGGAGGGATCCAGCCAACCATCTACTGTACGGAAGAGCACGGCTGAATGATTCCTTGCAGCAGCAATCGACCGAGACAAAAACTCCATATTTTTTAGATCAATTGCCTGCTGATACTTCAAATAATGGAGCCTCAGTGCCACCTGGTCCTCTTCAGAGAGATACTTCCTCTAGGCATGCTCCAACCTATGCCCCTTAGTCTTCCACTGATGCTTCTCAACACAGTACCATGATGAGTGATGACAGGAGGTCAAGGGGCAAACATAGAAAAGTGCAATCAGGTCCAGGGCATTGGTCAGGACCATACCCTGAGCACAAGCTAGCAGCAATATCAAGACATTCAGTGACTCCTGAAGCTGGCGAGGCTCTAATTTATCTTTTGGACAACACCTGGTAGTCTCCATAGTAGGGGTTATTTAACAGGGGGCCCAGCATAGGAACTCAACTGCATGACATTTTAACCAACAGACTGGATCAACCTTGACTGCCATAATGTCAAGTCCGAGTGAGAAGACTTGGTCCGGAATGTGGTCATGTATGTGCATCTTGGAGGTGACCACCTGAGACAATCTCAAAGAATTCATCAACTGGAGGAGTTCTTGCCCAAAACAACAGGATTCATTATCGATCCAGGCATTAAAGTCCCCCAGAACAAGAATCCTAGGGGACTCCAACACCTGCTCAGTGATGAAGTCTGCCAGCTCCTGCAGAACAAGATACCCAACCCTCAGAGGCCAGTTGATGAGGACTATCTTGCCACTGACTCCCAAGGCACACTTGGCAACCACACATTCAAAGCCTTGTGTCATCTGCAAAGAGAACCAATCTCATCCTGTTACCTTCCCATTAGTTGAATGGACACATTTTTTGGAAAGACTAAGTCCCAGGACTAACCCTTGCAATACCCCACTCATGACCTCCCTATTTGAATCAAAACAACAGCTAGGACCTAAAGTTTCCCGCCTATACTCTTTTTAGGAGGGATAGGGAGGGTAGCAAGAGGGAGGTGAAATGGCAGTGTCTATAACAGAAGACATGAGGTTTTGGGAGGATAAATCAGTCTTGGAGTGTTGAGTCACTATCGTTCCTACTAACAGATAATGGGGCTATAAAATAGTAGTAACCTATAGGCCACTAAATCGGGGACAGACAATAATGAGGAGAAAGAAAAGAAAATTAGGGCAGCAGCTATCTGAGTAAGAGCAGTACTCATTTCAGCCTCCAAGGAATAAACTAGTAAACTCCAGTGGCAATAAGCCAAATATGTCAAAGGTTTCTTGGAGGAAAGGGGCCTAGGTGGTTATACTGAACAACTGTTTCACAGCCTTTTTGCAATACAATACAGCAAATGGGAAAGCTAGTCGAATACTTGGATATATCAGGTGTGGTTTAACTAGACCCAAAGAGGTGATATATTGCTGCTGTGCATGTTGTTGTTTAGATCATACTTGAAATACTGTATGCAGTTTTGAAACCCACCCTTGAAGACAGACAATAATCTAAGCATCCTATTATAGTAGCTTTCCCATATGCTGCATTGCATAAGAAAGAGACTTTCAAACTGCTGTTTACTGCATTGCCTAGGCTCATTTCCTCCTTGGAGTGATCTACTTGACCTCACTGATGTAATATTCTATCTGCAGATGTTTGTTTCCTATGGACATCACATTACATTGTTTGCTATTGAATTGTAGTTTCTGTATGTTAGGCTACTGCTCCAGATTCAAGCTGTTGATCCTCTCTCCAGTATCTACAGTCCTGCAGAGTTAAGTGATAACTATGAACACTCATTTTCCCTGTAGCCTCACCCACCCCAAATACTGAACTATACCCACACCTCCTGGGCCAGATTTTCAAAGGATGGTGCAGGGCTTACATCAAGCCCTGCACCACAGCACTTTAAATTTGCTACTATGCCAATCCATTTTGCTTCAAATGTGCCTGATTTTCTAAGCTTGGATGCAGTTACAACAATTTCTATGCTTTATGGCAGCTTGCACCAAATCTTGGACACAATCTCCATGAAAACAGCCCCTGGGATTAATGCATGCTAGACCACAAAAAGATAGTCTAACTTTCATCAATTGCAGCATGGTATAGAAATTCTGTTAGATTGCCACAAGCCTGGTACACCATTTCATTGGCATATGTGAGGCTTGTGCCAATTCTGTCACTCTGAAAATGCAGCCCCCTGTGTTTGATAACTAACTTGCTTGTATTTGGTATTCTTGAATGTATTGCCACTCATTGCATTCCATCACAATTTGCTCCTATGCAGCTCTTTATACTTGTACTACATAGCCTATATGTTTGCATTTTTTTTTTCAAATGTTTATCTCTCTGACTCAGGCAGGGATGTACCCCTCATTTGACCCTTGGGCTAGTCCACCCAGCATCCTCTCCAAGCCACCGAGACTGGGTAGCCTGCAGCTGGCTGCCTGCAGTGGGGAACTCTCAGGAAGGGAGAGTGCCCCACTCTCTCAGGAAGGGAGAGACTGAGATCAACCAGAGGCCCCAGCTGAGGCTTTTACCTGAGGCATTATTTAAGAGACTGCAGAGAGTGTCATCCTACTGCTGTCCCTCAGGGTTTTCTGCTTGCAATTTTCCTCTAGAGGTGTGGATATGCAATGATGTCAGAACATGAATGTGCATGCCTCATGCATGTCCTGCAGATGTCCATTGTTTCCCCACCTCTCCAGCACTGGGTCCTAGATGGTGTACACTGAGTCTTCACTGCGTGTCACACATGTGACAGGAGCTCACTGCCCCCTCCCCAGAGTCAGAGAGCTGTCCATAGGATGCTCAACCAACCTTCCCCAACCCTAACTGGCATCCCTCTGATGCTCTGGGCTCATTTCTGAACCTGAGTCACCAGCATTGCAAGTGGTAGTGTTACTGCTGCACCATTAGGCCAGCTTGCTTGTACTATCTTGAATGCTTTGACCACTGTATGTACCTCTTTTTGTAACTCTTTTGTAACAATTTGAGCCACCCCAGAAAATGGGACTTTCAGTCCCAGTGGGCCTAACCAGTTACAAAATACACATAAAAGAATGAATGAATGAATGAATATGTAAGATGTCACTGATATACAAGTTAAGGAGTACCGTCATGAAAACAGATCCTTTTGAAATTCCACTTATGACTTGCCTGATACCAAAATTTACTACTTAGGACCACTCTTAGTGTCCTGACTAAAAACCAGTTATAAATCCATCTTGTCAGTCCTGCTCCAGTCTTAGTTCCCCAGTCTTCTGGATGCATCTGCTATGTGGCACTGAATCAAAGGTCTTCCTGAAGTTGAGGCATAGAACATCAACTACAGTACTTGTTGCCCACCATATGTTGTGCACCAAGACCAAAAAGTCAATTACTGTACGTTAATTTAACATGATGTTCCCTTTATAAATCCATGCTAATTCCTATCTGTTAGGCTGTTATCCTTTAGGAAGACAGCTGTTTTTTTTAGGATTAACTTCTCCAGCTTGCCCAATATTGATGTGAGACCCACTTCTTGTAATTTCCTTAGTTTTCCCTATCCACACCCATGTGCAGGGAAACACATCAGGTACCAACCAGCCCTCCAGCACGTCTCCCATAGCCAGTGATGCATTAAATTGGTCTGCTAAGGGGCTGCCAAAAATTGACATATCTGTTTAATACTCCTGTGTGCAGCTCATCTGGCCCCTGTAATTTGATTATGTTCATGTCCCTCAGAGACTGCTTACTTCCTCCCTAGTTACATACTGTACTACATCTGTAGTCTGTTACTCTCTACCCTTAATTCTATTCTTGCTGTCAGGAATTGGACCTGTGCCTTCTGCTGTGAACAAAGAACTAAAGTAGTCATTTAAAATGTTAACCTTATTTTTATCTTCTTTCTTTATTCACTTATTGTGATCCATTTAATGTCATTTCCCCATTATGTACTGCACCTATAAAATGCTTTGTGGATGATTCTCTCTAGTGATCTAAAATTTGTGATCACGTTTGCATTCCTTTTGCTTTTGTTTTTGCTTTTTTCTGATTTATCTTTATAAACAGTTTGGTTTCATCTCAGATTTGTCTGCGTTGTGTAACCCAACAGCTTCTTTTTTAACCAATTGGTTAACTCACTTATTTGCTTACCCAAAATGTATTGCTTTGAATTTTGGTTTCACTAACACATGTTATGCTAGATTGGGCAGCCACCCTTATAGTCCCTTCTATCACTGATCACCTTTTCTCTGTCCATCTGTTTTGTGTTGGTATTCCAGATATACTTCTATTTGTTATTTCATTTTGACCCCCTGTGCAACTGAATCTTCTGTCATGACATTTCTGACAGTGTCTTAAATGGGCATTACCAGGTATGAAATAGCATCTTCTCTTATTGAATGACACACATATTGTGTGAGGAGATTGTCCTGTGGTTTTCTTCAGTTAATCATTTTTTTATTGCAAATAATACAACAGAGCATTACAGTATAGTACCATAAGAGTTGTTCGAATACACATTACAAATACAGTTCGTTTTAGTCAAATTATATTATTTTCATTCACTAGCACAGGATAGAGTCAACATACAACATTAAAAATCATGTTATACTAAAGGTTCAATAGGAGCTGTAGACTAAGAGTTGGACCAATTGGGATCTATCTTACAGAGTGAAGAATTAAAGTAGGAGACCCACAAACTGGTATAGTAGGGTAACTCCCCTCTGGCTATATGTGACATCTGACAAAAGAGTTGTTACTTGCTGAATAGCTTGTTGTTATTTCAATAGATGAGGTATGTCCATAGTGTACCATTTCCGAAGAAGTAGGAATTTTGCCTCCACTCCAGCCGGAATGTACTATCATATCAAAAGATCTGTGTAATGGATATGGGATGGAGGAATGCCAAGCAGCAGAAGTTGGGGAGTGAGTAATATAGAGGAACCTACCACTAGTTTGCAGGCTGCTAAAATTTCTTTCCAGTATTTTTGGATCATCATGCAAGAACACAGAGTGTGATGGAGATCTCTTCCTGGAGAGGTACATCGTCAACAGGTGCCTTGATCAAGGAGACCAATCGCATGTAATTTAATTAGGGTTCTATATGCCCTGTGAAGAATCTTATTTTCGATAAGAAAGCTTCTGTTATCAGGACAAGCCTTGTAGGCTGCATTCCAGGCATTTTCCCCACTCCAGTGGGTTGATATTTATGCCCAGAACTGATACCCAGTATTCCCTGGAAGATTGTGTTTGGTCAGGAGCAGCACTTCTAACCCAAGAGTAGAGTGCACTTGCTCTACCTCTGGTTTTAGAAAGCCAAGATTGGAGGTCAAATTCCAGCACCCAAGCTCCGGGTCATAAGGATTGTTTTACTAGGGGAGCTAATACACTGCACAATTGTAGAAATTTCTAGAAATCCAATTTCCCAGGGGAGAATTTGGCTTTTATATTGACAAAGGAGTCTATGACTAGAGAGTCAGGGATTAATATATATTTAAGATTGGCAACGCCCTTCTGTATCCAGGAGGCCCAGTGCACTGCGTGTCTGTCTATACAAATCCCAGGGTTATCCCAAAGGGGGAGCCATTTTAGGGGTATAAGACAAGATCTGGTGTGTTTAGCTAACCAGCTTATGAGTGCACAGAGGCTAAGTGGGTGCCACATTGCTGTAGGTGACAAGGGAGAGAGGTATACAAATAGGCAAGCAGTGGGGTACATTACGTGAACACGAAAGGGTTTAAATAGTATATCATACTGGTGGAGGATCATAGATGGGGGTGAACCATTGGCTGGTTTCCACTCCAATGAAGGCTATATGGTACCCTTGGAACCAAGGAAGATTCCAACACCCCTGGACCAGTGTGACCAAAGTTTGGGTAGTTCCTTCCCATAGAAAGGACCTGACTAGTGTGTCCAGCTTTGCAAACCAACTTGAGGGCAATTTAATGAGAAGATGAGAAAGGCAATAAAAAATCTGATGGGCTACCATCATTTTAGCCTTTGCTATTTTTTCCACTAAGGAGAAACTTAATTTCTTCCAATGATCCAAGTCTGCAGTTAGATTTTTCAGTAAGGTGGAAATACTGAAAGTATACATATTTGTAATGTCTCTAGACAAATGAATGCCAAGATATTTTATTGATGCTGGGGACCATTTGAGGCTGACTTGTTCAAATGGGTCGGGGCACATTTTTTTGTTTAAGGACAGAACCTCAGTTTTCTCCTTGCTGACTTTAAGGCCTGAGATCATAGAAAATTCCTTAAGGTGAGAGAGAAGATGGGGTAAGCCATATGGAGCCTGAGAGAGAGGAAAATTAAAAGGTCATCAGCATACAAGCTGATATAGAAGTCTTTGTTCATGGCTGGACTGGTGGCACTGAGGGTTGAGGTGCTGGACACCACACCTCATGCTATGCCAGTGACCTGGGTTTGGGAATGAGCCTGGGTTGTCTGGGGTCTGCAGGGGGGCAGGAGGGCAAGGAGCAGGATTGAGCTGCCATGAGGCAGCGCTCCTCTCTTATGGAGAGATGAGGGGCTTTCTTGGCCCTTGGCTGTCATCCGCTGGAGGACAGGTGGTAGTTCAGGCTACGGGGAGCCCAGCATTTTCCAGGGGTGTGATGGAAGGGGCTGGAACTGGCTTCACAAGGTGCATGCATGTAAGGCCATGTGCTGAGGTCCCGGGACTCAGGAAGAAAACTGGGGGAAAAAAATGATAAAATGTAAATAAAAAATGTCTTTGTTCATGATAGGGACCCCCCATGCATATCGGGGTGATTACTTATAGCAGTCACCAAGGGTTCAATGGCCAAAACAAATAACATAGGGAGCAAAGGACTGCCTTGTCTAGTGGCTTTTTGGAGAGTAAATGAAGGTGATAAAAGGGAGTTCATCAGAATGCTAGTCTTTGGTGCATGATATAATTTCTGTACCAAGGTGGTGAAATATGGGCTGAACTCCATGTAGTGGAGGGCCATGAGAAAATATCCCCACTCCAAAGAGTCAAAGGCCTTTTCAAAATCAATGGCAACTGCTGCCGTGGGGGAGGGGAGTTGGTTGGCCATGTAAGCAATAAGACATGTTGGGTTGTGCATGGAACACATTTTACCACACAGTCAGGTGCATAATAAGGCACGAGGCCAAAGGCTGAGTGACTTTAGCTACTGGACATGTGGTAAAATGTGTTCCACGCACATCCTGGAGAGCCTTATTGCGCTTACAAAATGGGGTCCTTTTTTAAACTTTTTACAGTTGAGAAAAGCATGTTTATATGTAGAAAAAATAGATTTACTTGTGTGTATTTATGATCAAATAGTCCTTCCACCCACTACAAATGATGTCATTGATGCAATGTCATTGTATTGCTGCCTACTTTCTTCTTCCTGTTTTTTTTCTCTGTTTTCCCCACATTCAAGATATGGAATGTTTGTCATGGAATGTTTACCATGGAATACATGGATTCAAAATTCTGCTTAGTTCCACTGCTAGAATATTACTCTCCTAACATACTATACACACGCACAACAAAGGCCTCTGTTACAGCCAGATACTCAATTTTCTCACTGTCAGTGCAAGGAGAAGAGATTTCACTGATGAGCAGGTAAAGATAGAAGAGGGATTTTTCATTGTCAGCAATGAAACAGTTGTAATGAAAACTATAAACAATACTTAATGTTTCTAATTTGTTTCTGTGTGTAAGGAGAATGTGATGATCAGGGAAACAACATTTAATTAATCTGGTTTATTTTGTATTTAGGGTAGTTTTATTAATAGGGCCCAATGCAAGTAAATGTGATGCTTACAGTTACTGGGCAAAAAACAATGGCTGCTAGTTGAATTCTTAACATTCTTAGTGTAATGATTCCAGTGGTGATCAGTACACATTTGGCAGCACTTTTTATTTTCCGTGCATGGAACATAATTGCTTCATGAACTACAGCCAATCAGATTTCAGGATTTTCTCTTACCATTTTATAATAAAATAATAGAGATTAAGGAGGAGAGATGATCTGATGCTAACCTTCCTTTGATGAAACCTGTTTGAGCTGGGTGGATCAACATAGGAAGGATGTCTTCTAAATGGAGCACCAGGGCCTTTACTAGTATCTTGGCATCTGCATTACTTAATGATAACGGGGTGATAGCTAGCTGGAAGGTGTGGCTCTTTCCCTTCATTGGGTAGGAGCCTTATTATGGTCTCCTCAAGAGTTGGGGGTGGGATTTAGATGTATGCACTTCCAAAAACATCTTTTGGAGGTAAGGACTTACAATATTGTCTATATGTGCATAATGATCCACAACAATGCCATCCCCACTGGAAGACATGTTTTTGTTCATGGAATCATGGGTGTACCAGGCATACTCCAAGTACTCCATGGTGTACAATTTTATTTAAGAGGGGTAGCAAATAGACTCTGAAATGCTTCCTTTTTGCATGAAAACTAACAAAGAAAATGCTGAACCTTTCTGAAATTTTATTCATAGGAGTCGAAACTAGAAGGATTGGTCACTGTCATTGTATCCCAAGGACAATACAACTTTACAGGCTCTGGACTGGTATGTGGCTGTCTTAAGGAGCAATGCATGGCATTTGCATTTACCAATGCATGGGGGGTTAGCACAGCAGCACACCCTAATGGGGGGGTAGCAGTGTGTCCACTTGGTGTGCACATCTGAAATCCCTGGCTACACCCCTGCATGGAATGGATTGTTTTTTGACTTTTGGAGATAGAGAGGGGGGATTCTAACTTGGTCCTGTCTTGAGGTGATAACTGGGAAATGGGCAGTGAGGACAGGAAGGCATCTATATGTTTATTGTGGGTTGTGTCTGATGAATGGTATAATTTTTCACAGAATTGGGTCACTATCCTATTTACATCAGATGGCTTATGGTAGGGAATACCCATAGTGTTCTTCAACATAGATATAGAATGTGCTGCTTGTTGTTGTTTGAGGCGATAGGATAAGGAACATTCAGATTTTTCCCCGGCAACCCAGTATCTGTGTCTAGTGCAGATCAAGGCAAACTCAGCTTTTCAGGCCGATAGAGTGTTTATCTGGAGCTGGATCTCCATTGCTTTGGCTGATAGGGAATCCCCCTGTGCCGTGTTTTTTGCTGTTTCATATTCTTTGTCTTTCTGGACAAGGGCAAGTTCAAGCATTGCGAGAGTTTCCTTCCTTTCCCATCTTCATCTGGCCACAAAGCCCATAATACTACCTCATTCTGTTGCCTTGAAGGCTTCCAAGGGGTGGCAAAAGAGATGTCCCCCTTGTCATTTTCCCTAAAAAGATTGATTGGCTTTGCAGGTGACCCATTTACAGAAGGAGTGGTTTTTCAGAAGTAAGGGGTGTAGCCTCCATTGAGATGACCTGGGAGTTTCAGGACTCCAGATCACAAATGAGGACACTGGGGTGTGGTGAAGTGACCAGGGCTTCTATATCACATGTTACAACTTTTTGGGTTATGTGGGGGGAGCCCAGCAGGAGGTCCAATCTGCTAGCTGATCTGTGAACATGGGATAAGTACATAAATTCTTTAGAGGCTGGATTCAGAGATCTTCAAAGGTCAGAGAATGTGTATTCCTGTAACATGTTTGTTAGAGTTTTAGCAGCCTTAGTGTTCAGTTCTGTAGAGCGGAGAAATCTATCTATGTCCGGGGAGACAGTTGTATTAAAGTCTCCCCCATCAGATGGAAAATTCCTGAAGGTGTTGGGAAAAGGTATGAAAGAAGTTTGGGGAGTCAGTGCTGGGTCCATAGATAGAACTGAGGACCAAAGGGCCTTGTGGGGTAGAAACCTGTATAGGTACCCATCGTCCTTCAACATCATACTCCTGCTTTTTGATTGACCAGGGTAGTAATTTGTGAATTAAAATGGAGACCCCTCTTTTAGATGAAGGAACACAACCACAGGCTTCCAAGCCCACCCATTCGCTATGTAGTTTGGCTGCCTCCAAGGGTATTAGTTTTGTCTCCTGTAGAAAGGCTATATTGGTCTGCAGTTTTTTTGAGATGTAAGAGGACCTGTTTCCTTTCAATGGGGGAACTGAGTCATCTCACATTTCAAGTTATGCATTTCAAATCAGCCATAGCAAATAGTATATACTGTATTTCTAACTGTACAGGAGGGCTCAGACTAGGAGTCATTTGCTTGAAAACAGCAAGAAGGGCATTGCAGCAGTGGAGTGATGCCCAGGTTTTCAGGGGTACATTATATAAGGGTATATATAGGGATACCTTGTAGACATGTATAAACTCACTGAATTTCTGTTATTGAGTACCTTTCTATTTTCTAGTAGCAGATATCTGCAGTTTAACTTAGAAGTATAAGTAATCATAACATAGATAGTGATAGCTATGGAGTGAACAATAACAAGTAAATAAACAGTCAAACTTATGCAACAGTCTAGAAATATATCTAATAGCATTTGTAACCAAAGAGTTGCAATCCCGTTAGGGTCAGCTACCAAGCAGTTGCCAAGGGTCCTCGGGGTCCAACCCAGGGAGAATTCCATAAACAGTGAGACTACAGCTAGGTAGACAGAGATTTTTCAATAGGATAGGGCATATGCTCTCTCTCCCTATGGAGCACCATCTCCTCTGTATGTAAGGAGTCAGAGGGAAGACAATAGCTATGTTGCCTATTATAAAGGCATCTGAAATGACATCAGACATAACAGGAGTGTGGGGGCAGGTGTATATCCCATTTATAAATGTATGGCTTTGTAAGGGTCTTGGGGCACCAAACTTTAATGGAGCAAATCACTGCAGAGTCAGGGGGGATAGAGCAGTTAATATACTGTGTGTATGCCCTAATGCTAGTGCACTGATTAGCCATGTTACTTCCTGAATTGAGCACACTTTTGATGTTCTCTGCAGAGCTGCAGGGCTCACTATTAGGAGGTGCCCCTCACTGCCAAAGAGGAGTGAGCTTCGGTGACTGCAGTCAGTTCTCAGTAAAGTAAGACTGTCATCCCATTTTTCTCTGCTAGCTCCTTTATGCCTATCTGAGGTACTTAGAAGGTACCATCTATCCAGCAAGTTAATTAGGGGTTCTCTAGTAGCTGAGAGAAGAAAGAGGCAGACTTTTTCAGAGCACTGCTCTCTACTGACATTAAGGGAATATGGCATGGGGTGAACACTGAGGACTTGTGCAACTGGTCTATGCTGTACTGTAACCAAAAAGCATACGATACCATGGCACTGTCTACACAGGAAACCTTGGCAAATAAGAACAGCTAAACCTTAACTTGACGCAGTGTTATCCTATTAATAGATTAGATGAACATCCCTGGGTCTTAGCCTTGAAAGCTTTATACTCATGAAGTCGTTAAGTACCGAAGTGCTCCTGGTAGCTGCCACAGAACCAAGGAGCTGTGCATGAGAATGATACTCAGTTAGAAAATGGGATGCCAAATACTTTAGTAACTAAGACCCATTAAAGGATAAATAAGAACAAACATAAACTACTTAACGATCCTGCTGTACGTGACTTACCATCTGAACCATTTGTTTAATGCTGTCCAGAGCATACAAAATTAAACTGTCTCATATAACAGCTACGAAGACCGAATATACATGCACCAGATGGTATATATATATATATATATATATATATATATATATATATATATACTGTATATATATATATATATATTTATACAAAAGGGGTGAGTGATAAATGAGGGAGATAAAATGTGTTATTCTCATTGGAGTGAGATAAATGCTGATGACATCAGCACAGTGAAAATAAGTGACATTTATCACACCTGCACAAAGCTATGCAAATGGTAACTTTTGCAACAATAGGGAGCTCTATTGTATAAATCAGATACATGATGTGCACTGTGTGATATGGAAATAATTTCACTCCTGCACAGTGACCTCTGGATCCATATCCAGAGGTCACTCTAGAGGAGTGAAAATATTTTCCATATCACACCGTGCCCATCTATGTATCATATATATATATATATATATATATATATATATATATATATATATATGTATATATGTGAAAATCTAGAATTTGTTAGTAAGTTCAAGTACTTAGGGGTATGACTTAATTATAAACTCTCTTTTACAGACCACATCGAAGACCTCCTAAAGAAATTAAGACAGAGGCTTGGTCTCTTTTTTAGGATTAACAACTACCTCACTAGCAATGCCAACTGACGGCTGGTACAAACCGCATTTCTCTCCTTGGTTGACTATGCTGACTTTCTTTATAGCCACTGCCCTGCATCACACCTTGCTAAACTGGATGCGTTGTATCACAGGGCCTTGAGATTCCTTACTGGTCTACCTCATGCCACCCTTCATTGTGCTCTTTATACAGCCATGGGTGGCCTTCCCTCCACTTCAGGAGAAACAGAAATGCTTTACTTTGGACATTCAAAGCCATCATCAAGAAACTTCCCCCGTGTAACTCAGATTGTCTCCTGCTTTGCCAACCTGGAGCCTATGCATTGAGAAGCTCGTCCCTTATTTACTTGAAGGTACCTAGGCTGAAAACACATATCGGGAGAATGGCTATAAGCTTTGTGCTACCATCTTTGTGGAATACCTTACAAAAAACACTGAAGCTTAGCTCCCCGATCAGCATATCCTTCTTTAAGACCTTATATGACCTTTTAGTTAAAGAAATCTGTAACTGCTTTCCCTGCCTCTAAAACCTGCACATTGGCTGACCGGGGTTTATATGCCCACCCGTTATGCTATGCCTCCCAGAGGTCTCCTGTCCTGAGCTACCCCCCCACTTGTCCTTATTTTTCCTGTCGAAACTCCTATCCCCACCCTTGTTGCCCCTTTCTACTCTTATCCTCCCCTGAATCTCCTGCCCGCCTGGCCCCCAGTGGACAGGCTTGATACTCTGAAACACCTATGTCATCCCCCAGTTTATGGAAAGGCCATAACCTCCCTGTACCCGAGATGGTCCTTTAGTCCAACCTTCCTGTATAGTTCACTCACTAATGCTATTCATTTTTGTACAGTACCACTGTGTTCCTTGCATCATTTGTATTTGTACATATTGTACATTGTTCAGATTGTGCTGTTATACTTTGTATACCTATGTATCAGGTCCATCTTGTAAATGAACATGCTCAATGGTGATCTCCTGAATAAATAAAGATTTTGATTGACTGATTGATATATAATATATATATATATATATATATATATAAATACAAGGTAAAAAAATGGTTCTTTTGAAAAATGAACCTTAAAACACCGAGACATAAAGTATGAGTAGGGCTCGGTGCCCATTGTAAATATAACAATAGGGTTTTAAGAACAACAAGAATGGGTACATACATATGTGAACCTGTACAGCCTTGTGAGGCTAAACTACCAGGTGCGTGGCTCCACAGGGTATATTACAACACTCCTGGAAAAAGAACACATAGGCAGCCAACCTATCACACCAGTCAGCAGTTGGGGCATTTCTTCTTGGGGGTGCATGGTTCTTCAGTGCCGGAGGTGGTGAGAACCAGGAGTGGGGTCTCCGCCGCACAATCAGCCCAAGATTGGTGGTTCTCAGCATGGGTGCCAATATCCAAGTTCTCTGGCTGGGCCATGGAATGCTGTCTTGTGGATGCCTCTTTGGTTTCAAGCAGCACAGATCTATTAGTTCCAGCAAGGGTTTCCAGGCTGTGGGGAGAATTGGGAGATCCTGAGCTTCTGCTGTGGCTAAGGGAGCAATGATTGTCTGTTTGGGTCTTCCATTTAGCAGCTCCCCAATACCTTTTTCCACACCTGTTTCTCTTCAACAACTGCAAGG
Organism: Neoceratodus forsteri; assembly: GCA_016271365.2. NCBI lineage: Eukaryota > Metazoa > Chordata > Ceratodontiformes > Ceratodontidae > Neoceratodus > Neoceratodus forsteri. The sequence goes on from CM057455.1 coordinate 1,043,377,522, forward strand.
GGAAATTAGAAGAAGTGAGTGGTTTTCTTTCAGAATCTGGCATCTGGGGGTTCCAGCATCACCTACTGTGTCCGGGGAGGGATGTGTGTCCATTGGTGTCTTTGGAGCCCCTACTTTTTCAGTGAGGTCATGGCCCCCTCTCCATTCAGACAGTAAGTCCTCATCATCAACCACTCTGGAAGTAAAGATTAGATTCCTCCAACCATCAAAAAGATACAAAGTTTTGGGTCTTGCTTAGGCACTTCTATACCTGCCATTGATGGCTTGAAATCCCCATTGACGAGTACAACCCAATCAACAATGGTAGTCCTGGACTCTTTATGGGGTCTTGTCAACTTCCAGGTTGTGCTGATAACAGTCTCTGAACTGTTTCACCATTTGTAACCATTTCTCCTGCCAACAATAATGGCTGTACCATAGATGAGGTCTCCCTGTCAGCACTGTCATCATCAATGTTATGCCTGGGTTACATACCTGAATAACATGTAACCATAACCTTATACATCTACAAGTATTAGTGCCTTACCACAGTCTCATAATGTTTTACCTATGTTTCCACATATATTCTTTATACTCATAATCACTCATATTCTGTAGTTTTCCACTATTGTGACACATTGTGTGCTTTTGTGATTACATTGCAAGTATTTCCAGACTCACTGTCTGGAAATAAGAACTGATAACACTTATTTTGATGCTGACTATGAATTTCCCATTGCTCAGAGATTCTCCTTATTTCCTATGTAATTGCCCAAGGGAGCTGCCTTATTTGCATGCCTTATCCAATGCTGTATGTTTATCATATCTGTAACTACACTCTTATTAGTCATATATAATTGTATGCACACCAGCACCTTGAAAAGAAAGATACCATACTCAAAGAATGGTGGGAAATTGTCTCCCTTGTGATTTCTTTGTCACATGTCTGACATGAGTATTTGTAATAAAACTGCTCTTTATTACATACTGCTTGTGGTATATTCTTTGAATAGCCAATCCGACATACAAGAATCTGGTGGTAAGTTAGACTTAGTGCAACAATGGCACCGTGGGAAATGTTGGTTTTTAGCTAACCAGGGTACACTCATTTCCTATTGGGAACTGAATTCTGGGAATTTATTTTCCCCTACAAGTAGCTGTGAGCTACAGCTTTGGACTCTGTTTTATAATTATGGACTGCAGTTCTTCATTTGCTAGAGCACTGGCAGTAGGGACTCTGATGTACAGAATTCTGTCACTCCCCTATTGAGTGGGTCTTAGGCAGCTTTTAACCTTTGTACAGGCAGACTGCCACTCTGCATTTGGTTTAACCTTAAACAGCTTTGGGACTCCATGAAGCTGGGCTGCTTGTTCATAGGTTGTGGGGTCCTTTTACATGCACCCTCATACGCCAGGGCCATCTGTGTGTCTGCAGCTACTGTGATTTGAAACACAGTTGAGACCCACAAATGGTTAAAGATTTCCCTGCTTATTGACATGTCTTAAATATGCACAGAGTTGACATCTCAGCTTATCTCGCTGCACAAGGTGAGTGGGACGTGCTTAAAAAATATAATTAACTAGAGATGTTTTGGATCCAATTGAGTTGATCTGTGTGCATATTATTGAACTGAGAAAGTCAACTATGATGCAATCTGCAAGAGGCCTGCTTTGGAAGCTTTCAAGCCTAATAGGGTTAATGGCTACTGATTGGTTGGTGGCTGAACCATCTAATAAGTTTATTATAGACTTCCATGAGGAACCCTCCTTGCTAATGTGATTCACAGACCAAACATTTGTTTGTTCTGACCCTGGAGGTATTTTTTTTAAATGGAAAGACCATCAGGCAGGGTTTGACCCTGTCCTTGTGCTTCAGATTTGCAGTGAGTACACTTCAATTATGTCTGTTGGTTTATCCACTTTTCACTGCAATATCAATGAGTCTAAGTCTACACACTTTTGTCTGTATGACTATTCCTTGCTACTCACTTTAGGAAAAGCACTACATTTAATGGTGGTATGCCATATTTTGTTTTGTGTTCCCTAAATGCATAGTATATTCTCTGCTAGACTGAAAACAGCATAGTCAAAGTCACGCTGTTCCATGCAGCTGAGAAAATGACTAATTGGAGAATGTTCAAAACACCAGAGACATTACTGTATTCTGTAATGAATGTAAAGGTTTAAGGGTATCAGCTTCATTAACAATAATGGTGTGTTTGATTGTAATACTGTTTTGAAGACAGTAATTAGTGTTGGCTGGGATGCAAGAGTTAAGTCTTTCCTTTAGTCTGATTGTATCACTTGACTTTGTTCACTTGAGCTAATTATTTTTAAATTAGAAGACTCCTCTTTTGCTTATTCAAGGTTTGCCTTCGTCTGTGATGTCAGGTTGAAGAATATGCTTTTGTGCCAAATTAAGTATATGCTATATCTAATTGTCACTGCTACCAGTTATCAGAGTCTCTGTGTTTTCTGAAGCTACACTAGTTTTGTAGGTGTCGTTTGTAATGAGGAAAATCTGCTCATAAAATGGACAACACCTTTGGCTTGTCACCAAGGACATGTTCCGGTCTGCAGTGTTGGCACATTGTCTGCAAACTTTCTATCATTTAGATGAGTGGTTGGTTTAAGGTTTTGTTTTTGCTTCCTCAGTGGAATGGGGGGTGAGTTAATAACAACAACAAAGATCGAAAGATACCTAGGAGTAATTATATCAGATGACCTAAAGGTGGGCAAGCAATGTGAGAAGGCAGTAAGGAGGGATGGGGGGATACTGGATGCATAAGGAGAGGCATCAACAGTAGAAAACAGGAAGTTGTTATCCCTCTGTACAGACAGTTAGTGAGACTCCATCTGGAGTACTGCTTGAAATTCTGGAGACCCCATCTCCACAAAGACATGGACAGAGTGGAGGCTGTTTGGAGGAGGGCAACCAAAATGGTGCAGGGTCTGAACCAGAAGACATACGAGGAGAGACTAAAGCAGCTTAATATGTATACCGTTGAGGAAAGGAGGGAGAGGGGGGACATGATAGAAACTTTCAAGTATCTCAAGGGAATTAAAAAGTACAAGAGGGTAGTATCTTTCAGAAGAAGAAGAGATGTGCAAGAACAAGGGCACAATTTGAAGATAGAGGGGGAACAGCTCAGAGGTAATGTTAGAAAGTATTTTTTCACAGAGAGGGTTGTAGATGCATGGAACAGCCTTCCTGAGGAGGTTGTAGAGTCAGGAACAGTGGGAGAATTCAAGAATGCATGGGACAGGCATAAGGCAATTCTAGTGGGGGGTAGGAGGAAGTAAGCTGTTGATTAACTAGAATCTGTAGCTTATCCATCAGGTAGAGAAATGAGCAGACTAGGTAGGCCAAGCAGTCCTTATCTGCCATCAGATTCTATGTTTCTATGTTTCTCAGCCAGCAGCTAGACAGTATTCTTTTATCTGTATGACCTCTCATTCAGCACGGTGTCCAAGGCCACTGCAGCTACAGCTGGGTTTGATTCCAGGAACCATCATTTGCACAGTGTGTGACCTTTGGCCAGTTACTTGACCTCCTTGTGCTTTTGAGCTGTACCTGTTTTTCCAGCTCACAACTGATGTACCTCCCTAATTAAATCAGTATTTCTTTTTTTAATTCAATATGTTTTATTCATTTTAATTGACATCATTGAGAACACACAAGGTTTTACAATGTGGAAAGCAATACAAAATAAGAGCACAATGGAAACATTGAGCGGCCATAGCTGGCCACATACTACCAATTTCTACAGAGTTCAATGGAAAAAAAAACAAAACTAAATTAACCAGTTAAGTGTAACCCTCCCTCCTCCCGCCTAACCCCCCTCCTCCCTATCCACCCATAGCATCCACTTCCTACTTATGGTAGTCTTAGAGCTCTACATAACGAAGGAATCCACAGAAATGTAGAGCATCAGACAAGAAGGCAGACCCGTTACTAGGTATTTTGACTACACCACGTAGATAGAGCGTACTAGAACTCTCAAATGGGGTCATGTAAGTGACCCAAGCAATCATTTTAGCAATATGCAGCTCAACTTGCAGTGCAAGGACCATCTCTCTATGCCATTCTGTGACTGATGGGGGGTTTGGGTCCTTCCAGTGCCTTAAAAGTACTGCCTTTGTAGCTGCCGAAATAATGCCCATATACAACTTGTCTCTCTTGGTCGTGCCCTCCTGATGTCTATTCAGCAGGCAGACTTCAGGAGTAAACAAATCGAGTATGCCAGGAATTTGTGACAGGGAAGACCTGATTGTTCGCCAGAAGGGTTGAACTTAGGTACATTCCCATAAAATATGATACAGGTCCCCTTCATTAATCCCACACCTGTTGCATAAGGGTGACCCCAGCCTACCCATCTTGCAAAGTTTAACAGGGGTGTAGTACAGATTGTACAATATATTAAATTGTTGTAATCTATATTTATCCTGCCTAATGCACTTATAGTTACTAACCCATATCTGTTTCCAAATGCTTGAGTGTTTCACCATCCTTAATTTGTACACCCAATAATAACAAACACCCAAAGGAAGACCTTCATCCAAATTTTGTAGCAACTTATAAACTTTGGAGATGGAGGGCTGATCGGCAACCTTAAGTAGAGGACAGTTCAATTTTATTTTGTGCCCACTTTATTCCTTTAAGGTGGGCCTTTATCGCCTCTCTAACTTGACAAAATTTGAAGCTATAAGCCTTTATCTCTGGAAATTTAGAGCAAGCATGTTCATATGATAAGACCTTCCCTTGAGGAGCCAGATCCCCTAATTTTAGTCATTCTAATGGACCTAGAAAACCAGGTGGAATCGGAGTTTATTGAATTAGGAAGTGCATGTTCTGTATCACTCTTTGTTCTGGTGAATTACACCAGTCAACTTTAAGGAGGCCTTGGACTTGCTGTAACACCTTAAGGGACCATCTGATAGGAGTATCCCGCAGTGGTTTAGGAAGGAGTTTAAGATTAATGTAGAGAATTTAACTCAGGTCAATCGAATATTTAAGCGCTAGTTCTCTCTCTATGCTTAACCAGGAAGGCACATAAGAACCTAAAGTTGGAGGAAAAATCGATTTGCACCATTGTGTTACTTTATTGATGTGCGTGGCAATGTAGTATTTATAAAAAGAAGGTAACGCAAGGCCTCCCGACTCTCTTAGAGTCGTGAGTTTCGAGTAGGCGCACCTAACCGATTTCCCCTTCCATAAATATGCATTAATTTCTCTTTGCAGGGCCCCAAACCATGTCTTGGGTAAATAACATCCCAGCATATTTATGGGGTAGAGGATTCTGGGTAGAATATTCATTTTAATCGAATGTATTCTGGCCCCTAACGATAGTGGCATTGCATTCCATCTTATTAAGTCTTGCCTTACTACCTTGATTAACCCATGGAGGTTCTCTCTAATCATAGAGGCCAAACCTCTGGTAATTTTGATTCCCAAATATGTCATGATTTTTGGTTCCCATGTCAATCCATATTCTCTCACTATGCCCGGATAGCATCTAACATTAAGTGGGAAAAGCTTGGTTTTGGAAACATTAATCTTGTAGTTGGAGACTCTTGAGAATTTTGAAATCTCTCTAAGTATTACTGGGATGCCCTTTTCCGGATCTTCAAGGTGTATAAGAAGATCGTCAGCATAAGCCGAGACTAAGTATCAGTTATCGTCCAACTTGATTCCTTTGATTTCCTGTGATGTGATTAGTCTGTGTATCAGGGGCTCGAGATATAAATTAAACAAAAGTGGGGACAATGGGCATCCCTGTCTCGTACCACACCCCATTGCAAAGGAAGCCGATAATATACCATTGCACCAAATCCGTGAGGACGGTGCCCTGTACAGAATCTGAACCCAATTTAGGAAATCCTTAGGTAACCCAGATTATCAAGTATCATGTAAATAGGAATTCCTAAGACACACGGTCGAATGTTTTTCAGCATCAAGTGCAAGAAGTGCCATGGGAAGAGTTGTATTTTGTGCACGATAATTATATGGTGAAGTTTATGCAGGTGGTCACTAGACAGCCTGTCGCTCATGAAGCCCAACTGTTCGTTGTTGACTAAATTACTCTTTAGTGGACTAAGCGGTTAGCTAGAATTTTGCCAGAATCTTGATGTCAACATTCAAGAGTGATAGGGCGATAACTACTCGTAACACAGGATCCCGTCCAGCTTTGGGAATGAGGACGATCAGAGCCTCCAGGAAGGAGGATTCGAGAGCCTCTCATTAAACCAGAAGTTAAATACTTTAGTTATAATAGGGTAATTATAGGTTCATATGTCTTATAAAAATTAGTAGTTAAACCGTCGGGCCGAGTTTGTCCCAGCCAATTGGGAGATCGCTAGCTTCACCTCTCTCTCCTGTATTGGTGACCCTAACCTCTCTGCGTCGGGGGGTACACACCTACACATAGGTATCGAGTCTAAGAAATCCTGAATTTCTGCAGTGGATACCCCTTCTGATATTCCAGTAGAGTATAACTGTTGGAAATACTCTCTGGATATATCTGCAATTTCTTTGGGATCCCTGACCACAATGTTACCACTGCCCTTTTGAATAGCAGCAATATGCCGACTAGAGACCATCTGCTTTAGTCTAAGAGCGAGAACTTACCGCCCTATCTCGGATTCAGATATCTTATTTTAGTTCTACGGATGGCTAATTCTGCCTTTTGCATCATGATTGCTGAGTATTGAGCCTGGAGTTATTGTACTTCACCCATTCCGCCTCAGCACCATGTAATATTAATTTCAGTACACTTTATGGCATTTAATCTGATTCAAGTGCTCTCTGGCTTTCCTGACTCTGGTAGAGGCTAACCTAATGCACGCTCCCTCTAAATGCGTTTAAGGGTTACCAAATAATATCCATTTTGGGGAAGAACTAAGATTGAAACTAAGGAAATCAGATAAGAAGCTCCTCAGCTGTCCCGGGGTTAAAGGGTCTTGAAGCAACTGATTGTTAAGCCTCCACATAAAATCTCTTTTAATAGTGCGCCCTGGCTCAAACATTATAGAAACTGGGGAGTGGTCCGATATAACCCTGGGATTAATACTAGCCTCAAGCACAGAGGGAATCACACCAATACTAACTAGAAAATAGTCTATTCTAGAAAGGGATCTATGCGGGGTAGAGAAAAAGGTATGCTGTCTTGCTTTCCCATTAAGTAGCCTCCATATATCTGCCAGCCCCAGACATTCCATCATCTCTTTCAATGCTCTTTGGGCGGAGAAAGTCCCATCTCTTGTTATCAGACCTATCCAGATACAAATTGACGTCAGGTTCCAGTCTCCTCAATAATCAATTTCAAGGAGACATAGTTATTTAATGTATCGAGTAGCTGTGTGAAGAAAATAGAGAGTCAGAGTTGGGACCATAAACTGATCCAATAACTACTTGTTCAAGCACTAAGGTCCCAACTATAAAATGTAACGGCCTTGAGTATCCCAAATTTCTTTTTCCAGCAAGAATGGGGCCCTCTTATGAACTAAGATGGCTACCCCACCCTTGCTTGTAGAGGAGCCAGAACCAAAAGCTTGACCCACCCAATATCTCTCAAAAAGCTTTACGTCTTGTCTGTGCAAGTGCGTTTCTTGCAAACATGCTACATCGCAGTTGAAGGTAAATCAGTATTTCTAATTCAAATATAACTTTTATGGGGTGTGGGGTGTGCAGATTGAAAGTACTTTTGATACAAGTTACTTTTTTTTAGTCCTCATCATCTGTTCATGACATTGGGACTGCAATTGTTTTCCCTTGGCTTGCAGCCTTAGAGCTGCTTGCTATCTACAAACCCACCCATTCCTATGTATGCCTTCCTCTATGGAAGTTCTCACAGCTTCATTGTCTTTGTCCTGTATCACTTATCCCCATGCATCACACGGCGATCTGGGAGGGGGGGGACTGATCACCCCCAGCATTTGTAATAAACCATTTACTTTAACAGACTAGCTACACAATTTACACTGCCACAAAAAGTATTATGTCTGTTTTGGGAGATTTTACCATTTATGTTACAGGTTAAATTTAACACCCTTTTAACAATTTTGTGAGTACGAAATGCCAGTATTATAACTTGTGTTATTTATCAGAATGTTGTGTGTGTTGATGACACAGTTCTAATATTAAATTTAGAGACTTAGGGATGCCTAATACTCTGACATTAATAATTTGTTTCATTTTCAGGAATTCATCAGAGTGTAATGATGGCTACAATAAAATAACCTACCCCAAGGGTGGTAGAATGCATATGTCTTTATAAAGTTAATATCAGTATCAGCATTTTGAAAATAAATGCTAATCTTCCACAAGGAGAATGCTTTGAGTTAATGAGATGTTCCCTTTCTTGGCTTGTGTTTTATTTTTTCTCTCCTTTCCAGGGATAAGACAATCCTTCACAAGTGACCACTGGTAATGTAAGTGTATTTTAACCAGTGGCCCAATTTCATTATAATGTTATTATAGTTTGAATCATAGTAGGATACTGTATTGCCCTTATTATTTTGTTTTTGCAAGTTGGGTCAGACTCATCTGTATTTATTCAGCATACAACCTTCCAGGTGATGACTGATTGGCAAAGACAGTTTGTCGATATTTTGGTGGATAAATATCCACACCTCTGTTTGGAATAATGTGTTCACTAACATTTATGCAAACACCTGTTACTAGTCAATTTGATAGTATTTACAGTTGTATGGTTGGGCATCTGCTCCAGCATTGGTCATACAGTATTCTATTATCTCTGTACTGCCTCTTTCACAGAGGAAGGAGCTCGGGGGGAAGGGGCATGAATTGCATTTATGAAATGGCTTGTCAATTTCAAGGCATCTCATTGGATGTCAGGTGTGTGTTAAAGTTTCTAACACACACAAACTAGATCAGGTCATGCCAGCTGGGCACTGATCCCAGTAGAATGCCAACACAGAACGTTAACAAAAGTAAAGTCAGCCATCTTGTTTAATGCCATCAGTAACCAAGAATAGTCAGAAATAATAAAATTACAGGCCACCATGTCTGAGACAAATTTTGAAATCAGTTTTACTCAGGAAGACCTACTTCTGTTCCTCGATCCTCAGCACGAGCCAATAGAGCCAGAAATAGTAAAACAAGACATCCAGTGCTGCCAACCGCCGACTAGCGAGGAGACTGTGAGTAAATGTTTTGAAACGTTAAGCAACGATCAATTAGACAGCCTAGAGCTTCAAAAAAATGAAAAAAATACATTAAGAGCTACTGCTTGGGCACTTAAAGTAATAGGCGAGTGGTCAGTGGCAACAAATACTGTAATAAACTGGAAAATAGCATCTAAAACTGAGTTAAACAGCATATTCAGAAAGTTTTATGCAGAGGCATGATCCACCACTGGCCAAGAGTATTCAATATCCAGCTTTTGTGATCTACGTGCTGCGCTGAATAGGCACCTGGGTTCCGCTAATGTGGGCCGCTCGATGAACATCATAACTGACAGTGACTTTAAAACTAGTAACGCCATGTTTACAGCAAAAATGAAAAATTACAGGTGTGCACAAAAAGACACTTCACAGCACCACGAACCCCTCACAGATGCTGATTTATTCAAATTAAGAAACTCCCCAGCACTTTCCCCCTTAACCGCGCCTGGCTTAGTCCGAAAAGTGTGGACTGACATTCAAATTCACATGGCAAGGTGCGGTAGAGAAGGACTCAACAACTAAAGCCTGAACACTTCACACTGCAAAATGATGAAAACGCCAAGAATACATAATGCTCACATTCAACGAACACACAAAACCATGGGAACCCGCTGAGAGTGACAAACAGGGACACAGGGGTACATGTACTCACAGCCTGGCAATCCCTGTGCCCTGTTCACAGTTTCAAACTATACATCTCAAAGCTCCTCCTGAACCCAAGGCTCTATACATGCACCCTCAGATTAGCACAAGAAAAGTTAATTCAGCAAAAACATGGTACAGTTCAGAGCCAATGGGAGTTAATTACCTCGCCACCATGATGCCCGACTCAGTGAAGAAGCATCCCTCAGCCGCGTATACCAATCATTGCCTCCGTGACACTGCAGTCCAGCTCCTCTCAAATGCTGGTTTGGAGACTCGGGAAATAATGACAATCACAGGCCACCGCAATGAATCAAGTCTCCACAGTTACTGGAGACCTACACCAGACGAAAGAAAGAAGTGGTCCGATATCCTGGCACCGAAAGAAAAGTTCAGCCCATATCAAAAGCGCAGTAAATTTTGTCCCCGGCTCCAAAAACCGAAGTGTGCTCTCCATATGCAGAAAACAGGAAATTAGGTAAATTCCTGAACATCAGTGCCCCACCAACAGCGCAATCTGCAGAACAGGAAAACCCGCCCACCAGCATTGAATATGGGAAGCAATATCCAATTGTAAGAGAACCAAATCTGAGCAGTCTCACAGCAGCAGAAGGCAGTCCAAGCGTGCAGCTGGATAGAATCAACATGCAGCATTGCCAGCTAACTTTCAATGGCCCCGTCTACTTTGGCAAATGAATCCGAAAAAACTGGTAAAAAAAAAAAATAAAACGTAAACGAAAGTTTTAAAATGTTATCATAAAAACGTTACTCCGTGTTGCAACTTTGACAGTGTTGTAGTTTCTCTGCTTTCTGACTTGTAATTTCTAGCCCTGTTGCACGTAATTAACAGTATTTTATGTTAATTAACTTGGTTGCTAGTGGACGTCATTACACTATTCTGATACTTAACTTGCTTGCTAGTTGGTGTGTTTCTACTTTGTGCTGAATGTAATAACACATTGAAATGAATAAAATGTACTGTTGTATTCATTTGATGTAAGCAAATGGAACTATTTTTCACAGCGCAGTGTTATCTGATGGAATAAATTGAATTTTATGCAAAAGAAACCAATCTGTATTTTTTAATTTCATGCCAGTAATTGACAAGCCATTTCATAAGTGCAATAAGCCACAGAAGTGTGTGTGTTAGACACTTTAACACACGGCTAGGAGGCTAGAGACACTCGGCCATTGGCCTCGTGCCTCATCACGCCTCCTAGCTGTGTGTTAAAGTGTCTAACACACACCCTTCTGTGTCTTATTGCTTACATATGCCCACCCCCAGTAACTGATCGCTTACATTAACACCTGTCTTAACAACTGGTGTGCCCATAAGGGGCAAATAATTGTTGGAACTGTTAATGACACAGTTAACTACTAACACATCATTGCATGCCTATTTGTTTAACAAATAGTAGTCTGGTAATGGTATCAGCTGTATATGTACTATTTAATACAGGCTGCACTCACTGAGTCTATGTGATAACGGTGAACACCTAAAGGCGATCGCCATATTGCTCAGTCAGAGTGCGGAACACATTTTCAGCACTCTGACAACCCTGGCACACCAGCACAATGGTGCCAGAACATATTTTTACTAGTTTCTGTGGGGGGGCTGCACACACCATACCCCCGTCACGTGGGGATTTGCCCCCCGCACCCCCCTACTTAAGGATTCTCAACTCCAGGGGGGGTGCATGTCGGGGGGGGTGAAAGTAGTAAAAATAAAAAAGTTCGGGCTGGGCGCAATGAAAATTACACCAGCGCCCAGACCTGAACCCAGTACCTCAGCCACTCTAGCCATTGCCCAATCCCCGACGTCACACCGCAGCTTGATCGATGACAGCAGCACCACCCCCTACAGCCTGTCTACCCCCACAGCCCACGCTTGCCGTGCTCGCTCCCACCCCCCCGCTTGCATACGTATAGCGACATCCTGTCACCTAGTTAGCCCACCCCCTCATCCGGTCGCCCTACTTGTCGGTCGCCATGAGTGGAGTGCACAAGGAAGGTGTCACCGTAATGGACAGCACCCTTCCTCATGTGCCCACTTCATGGGTTACCCTCACAGATAGAAGGCTTTTTTATGGTTCATCAGTGATGGGTATGTATACTGCTGCAGCTGCTACCATTCTTAGTGTGATTCACCATGTCTATGACATTTCCATAGATATGATATACTGTAAGCCTAGCCTCCTGAACTATACAAGGAGCTCAAGGGGGGGGGTACAGAACCATGCCACCTTACAATGCACCTACGGGGTTGCAAATAAATAAAAGTCCTTCTTGACCTGACTGAGCTACAGCTAGCAGATCCAGAAATGAGGGTGGTAAACCCACTGTCCCTCCATTAAGAGCACATGAAAAGAAATATGTGTGTTTGCTAATAATTCATTTGTTGGTCACAAATTTTATATATATATATATATATATATATATATATATATATATATATATATATAATGTTCTCTAACATTATAAACCAGCTCAGCCTCTCTGCCTTCCAATGAGGTTTAGCACAACCATAAACAATCTATTTGCAAGTGGCTTTATGCCAACAACCAGCACCAGCCATGTGCAAGGGACCTTGGCCCTCAACTAGTAATCAGCTGAGGTGGGGGGCAGAAAAACTGTGTACATTCTCATATTCTTTCACATATCCTTTTATTCTGACCTCCTGTAAAAGACAATATTATTTCAACAGTCATTCCTGGACTCTGATGACCAACTTCATTTGAAATGTGATCAATGTTTAAAATGTATTTTCAGCAATGTGTTTATTATGACTATTGTTTCATTGTGAAAATGTTTGTGTCTTACATTGTTATGTTTTTACATATTGTTGCAGCTTATCAAGTATAAGCTCAGTAAACTGCTCCACATCCGTGGATGTTTTGGGGTATTAGGCCCATCTGAGTGACATCTGTCAGACCCACATGGGGGGGTACCAGGTACCAACCACTTACACAACAAATTAGTTGTTTTCACAAGCTAAAATGTCCCAACGCCCCCATGAATGATTATTTATTTCTTATAGGTTATATGCCACCATTCATCCTCCCAAATAAAAGAGATCAGCATTACTGTCCCATCCAGACTCATTACAACATGATAACTATGTACACCTGGACACCATAGTGTTGGCCTCTAACCAACCTCACAGAATAAATGGCAGACTGCTAGCAATTGACAACAAATCCCTAAGGCCCACCTAGCTAATGGCACACTCCAAGATAAGCCCTACACCAGAAGGTCACCCACTGGCATCCTGTCTATATGCCAGGCCCAAACACAACGCACAGGTTTCTACACCTGTACTGTACTCATACATCCATAGTATTGTACATCTCATTCCATTGCTAGCACTGCCATGTTTCCAACTGTTGTTACCCCAACAGAGAAAAAGCCTACCCAATGGTCCAAGCATTAACCCAGACCAACTAGTGGTCTGATTGCTTCATCACTCCCAGGCATGCTTGTAAATAATGTGAAAATACACACATAATATGGCAGAATGTAAATTCGGCTTCAATATAAATACTTCCAGGTTTCAGATCCCTTTGCAATAGAACTGATACCTGCTCAAGACTCAGTATCAGAGCACCACACTACTGACTACCTAGGAGTATTTCACCCTAGACAACAGACCTAACAAAAGGGACCTTTTCAAATCCCATAGGTGCAACAGGTGCTATTGTATACTCCTGTGTTACATGGTGTTAATGGCATACTGCCATAAGATAAAGATTCAAAGTGCATATAACGAGCATAATATTGCACTTTAATTTCATGAGATAGGCCTAAACTAGGCCAAACAGCAACACATAGGCAGGGAAACTATGTTTTATTTTTCCAACTATTACAACCTCTTCTGAGACTTGGAAACAGGGTGTACTCACAGATGAATAAATGGTATATTTTTATTATTGGACCTCGACCTGCACCTCCAAGTGCATGGCTGACACCATTACTTGTCTATGTCACCCCACACCATAACCAAAGACATTGCTAATAACCATACCATTTTCTTTTTCCCTTTTAACAACTATATGTGTGTTTTAAAATTAAGCTTTTAACAAATTTTACAAGTTTTAGGTTTCCACAGAGTGGTACTGGTAAGATCTTCAAGCAATACATGCAACTTTTCTTCATGGTTGGTTTTCCTAATTTGGCTGGCATCTCATATGAACTGATTGTTCTTATATGGACTGTGATCTTGGTTGCTCTTTCATGAATTATGTTCTTTATGAACTGTCGATATTTGTGCAAAATGTGCTCCTTTTACAAAAAGCTATGCCTGTGTGGGTATGGCTTTTCCACTGAAACATTCAATGGTCAATCTCATGCAACCCTTGCCAAGACCTTTGCCAATCCAGACACCCAGCAGCCAGTTACATGAACATTACCATTCTTGCCATGCTGGTTCATGTCCGCACAGCCCCATGTGCCACGTATGCCCCGTGGGTTACGAACTTTTGATGAATGACATTTCAAATGTAACTACATTGCTTTGTGGTTACCTACTTGAACCTTATGGACTGGTTTCTCTTTAAGGATATCATTGTTAGATTCTTCAATCAACAACATACGTCGCCATCCCATATGCCACCATTATCTGCCTTTTCAACTCTCAATATTGACTGCTCTTTATGAATGGACAATGACTTTAACACTGTTTTTACAAACAATGTTCTGCGATAATACACATCTATAATTTTTCATATACACATATCCACTGTGGTGTTGACATACCTAGTTTCTGTTTTGTGTTTTCTGATCTAACCATCTGTGATTACCCCTGTGTGAACTTTTGAATGTCTGCTTTCACAGTCACCCTATTTGTATGCTATAGAAATGTAACTCATTTACATTATGAGTTTTTATGGTCTTTGCAGAGCAGATGTTCAAATCAATGTTTTAAAGCTTGATAGTAATTTATATATTGTTTTAACTCATCCACTACTAACCTTTTACTGTCTGAGGTGTACTTTTTACCAGTATCTTGCATGGCTGCAGTTCTTTTACAAGGCTCACTCCTCAGGCTTGTTGATGCATTAAGACATACCATTGCTTCTCCTAATCATCTTCTTTTTGTTGTGTTGCCCTTTGAGCAAGGCAACAAGGAGGGGGCTGTTATGCCTGGGTTATATACCACCAACTGACCCACATGTAACCATAATTGTATACACCTACAAGTATTAGTGCCTTACCACAGTCTAATAATGTTTTACCTATATGATATTTTTCTGCCATATATACTGTTTCTAGTTTCCAGATGTATTCTTTATACTCATAATCACTCATATTCTGTAGTTTTCCACTATTGTGACATGTTGTGTGGTTTTGTGATTACATTGCAAGTATTTCCAGACTCACTGTCTGGAAATAAGAACTGATAGCACTTATTTTGCTGCTGACTATGAACTGACTTTGTTCAGAAATTCTTCCTTATTTCCCATGTAATTGCCCAAGGGAGCCACCTTATTTATAGATCTTATCCAATGCTATATGTTTATCAAATATGTAACTGCACTCTTATCAGTCATATATACTTGTATGCACACCAGCTCCTCAGAAAGAAAGAGACTATATTTGAGGAATGGTGGGAAATCAGCTCCCTTGTGATTTCTTTGTCACATGTCTGACATGAGTATTTGTAATGAAACTGCTCTTTATTACATACTGCTTGTGATATATTCTTTGGATAACCCATTCAACATACAAGAATCTGATTGTAAGCTAGACTTACTGCAACATCAGTGGGTTCACAGAGCATACCAATTATTCCTCTGTCTCATTCACTGCCATCATTGTGACTTTGCCTATATCTCCTGTCATTCCAGATGATGAGAAGAAATATAATCCTGATCTCTTTAACATGGAGAAGGATTTGGAAGATGAGGAAAGGGAACATGATCCCTTTGATGGTGGTTTGGGCTCTAGTTCCATTCTTTCCTCCTGTAGTGAAGACACAGTGATTTACATTCCTACAGTAGGACTCTACCTGATGATGCCTTTTTTTCAGGCACTATTAAAGCAGATGCAAAGTGCAGTGAGCTTTGCTACTGAGGAGGAGGATTCCACCAAGCAAAATTTGTCAGAGTTATTGGAGGTCCCTATTACTGCCTACATGGTTTCACCTCCTGTATATCCTGCCATAGAGGATGTCACTCTTGTTGCCTGACACTGACATAATACTTTACCTTCTGTGCCCAGAAAGGCTGATAAGCCATTTGTAATTCATTTGCTGAGTTTTATTATGCCTTACAGCCTGGAACTTACTCTGTAGTCATTGTTGCTGCTCATGATCAGTCTTGGGCCCCTAGGCATATGAGCTCCATGCCTCTGGATAAGGAATCTAGGCAGGTGGATGTTTTGAACAAAAAAAAAGAAAAAGTATGCCTCTGCATCTTTAGGCCTCACAGTTGATAGTTACCAGGCTTACAGAATATCTGAATAGCCTGTAGAAGCCTGCCATGACTATTATAGTCTTTGCCTGATAGTTCTGCCAAGGCTGATTTGCTCAAAGCTGCTTCAGCTGATATTGACACTGGTAAACATCTGCTGCATTCTGTATTTGAGGCCTCCAATGCTTCTGCCTAAGGAGCAGCCTCTGGCATTTGCCTTTAGAAATACTACTAGCTGTGTGTTTCTGGGCTTGACACTGATTTGTAGCAGTGTGTCCTTAACGCCCCCTTTGGAGAGACCAGACTGTTTGAGAGTGAGGTTGAAAATGCTTTGTGATCTTCAGTCCTCTAGGATGACTTTAAGGTCATGCATGCCTCTGACCCCTAAGCCCTCTAGAGGGTGTGGCAGGGATTCTTTTTGTATGCTCTCTGCCCATGGTAGTCATGCTGTATGTCAGCAGCCCCATGCACAGGGTAGAGATAGTGGACAGGAGATATGCATCCTGTTTTGGACCTCAGAGACTTAAACCTTTTCATCTAATACGGGGGTTTCAAATGGTATCTCTTCAGGCTCTAATGCCCCTGTTTTCAAAAGGGGACTAGCTCTGTGCCCTGGATATTAAAGACACATATCTTCAGATCAAGATTCACAAATGCCATGCCAGCCTGGTGGCATAGAGGACTGAGGCAACATGCACTCCTTACCTTTTCCCAATGCCGGAGATCTGGGTTTGGGAGTGGAATCGGGTCTCTGGGGGTTGGCTGGGGTGGGAGAGGACAGGGCATCCAATGGACTGCTCTCCTCCCCCAGTGGAGGGTGGCTGCCGACTCTGCCATGTTACTGCCACCAGGTGGAGGCCTGATGGTCGGACAGGCAAGAGTGATACATGTGGGCTGGTGCTGCAGGACTCTGCAGAACATGGATGCCTCCACACGTATTCTTCAATGTGTGTGCCACAGCATTCAGGAGGCACACAAATGGAAAATGGGAGGTCAGGCAAAATTAATCCCTGCCTGTCTCCCTTTAGTCTGCTCCACCACACCATGGTCCAGCAGCATCTGTATATGCTGCCCAGGGGGACAGCCCAACCCCCTCCTTGCCCCATCACAATTGGAAAATCCACAGGTCACCATTGCTGGGACCTGGCAATAGTGGAAGCTGGCTGCAGATAAGGGGGAGAGGGTTGATGAGCCACCCATCCAACCAAGTGGTAGAAAATGCTCTATAGTAAAAATGATTTATACAGGATTACCTCCACTTCATGCTGGAGGGAAACCATTATCAGTTTCTAGTCTTACCTTTGGCTTATCCTCAGCACCACAGGTATCTAATAGATGCTTAGCAATTGTGGCAGCAGCCCTCCAGAGGGAAGGTATTTATGTCTTCCCCTAGCTGGATGACTGGCTACTTAAGGCCCTGTCCAGGGCAGTGATCGTATTCACATTGTCAAGAATGAGGCAGGAGAGTTTTGTGAGGCACATTGTCCCACTCCTGGAAAGGGTAGAGAGAAGCTCCTTTACACTATTCCTCCAAGCTCTCTCATTCAGAGAGTTCTGCTCAATCTGTGGGCAGAACATGCTACCCTTATACTAGTGGCTCCCTTCTTGCCTCGCCAGATTTGGTTTCCACTTCTGCAGCATCTGGTAGTGGAGCCTCTTGTTTAGCTTCCTCTGTATTGGGGTTTGCCATCCCAGGATCGTGGGTCCTGGTCCATCCAGACCTACAGTCCCTGCATCTGCTTGCCTGGCTCCTGAAAAGGTAGTCATTGCACATTTTGGGATCTCTGACTCCCCCAGGTGGCTGATGTCTTGATTGTGGCTAGGAAGCTTTCTACCAGACACATCTATTCTTTGAAGCAAAAGCACTTCTCTATATGGTGTGCCTCCTGTTCTGTGAAGCCATCTACATGCCCTGTAAATACTGTACTGGACTACCTTCTGCACCTCTCTGACTCTGGTTTCCAGTGTGCTTCTACTAAAGTGCATTTGATAGCCATTTTGTTTTTTCATGTCCATATTGCTGGGGGCATGGTGGCACAATTAGAAGTGTCCCATGTGAGTCTTAAAGGTGTTCTGTAAGTTTGTCCCCCAATATGTACTCCATTTCCACCTTGGAATCTTAATTGCATCCTTGGGAAATTGACTCTGGCTCTGTTTGAACCCATGGTGACCTGTAAATTGCATTTCCTTTCATGGAAAGCACTAGTTATTGTTGCTATGACTTTGGCTCATGAAGGTTCTGAGTTCCAAGTTCTAATGGTTGAGCCTTCTTATTTGATTTCCACAAGGACAAGGTGTCTTTATTGACCAATCTTTATTTCTTACCAAAGGTGGTCTCTGATTTCACTCTGAATCAGACCATACACCTTTCTGTGTATTAGCCTGATCATGCTAACAATGGTGAGGCATTTGCTGCATACACTTGATTTACATATAACATTATGTTTCTACCTTGTTCTTGATAAGGACTGCAGAAAGTCCTTTCAGCTTTTGGTGTCATTTGCCCCTGGTAAGGAGGGCACCCCTATGACTAAACAATGCATATCCAAATGGCTTGCCAAGGTGTTATGTTTTATTATAGAATGTATGCTAGGGAACTTCCTGGTGCTTTCTATGGTCAGGCTACCCATTGTATGGCCACTTTTGTTGCCTGTTTTCAGAATGTTTCTGAAGCTGACATATGTGCTGCTGCTACATGTAGCACTGTGCAGACTTTATCTAAGTATTACAGTCTGAACATCATCTCACAAATGTGTAGGTTTTGGTCTTGTGGGACTGCAAGGCCTTCTGCCACAATGTCATAACAGATTTTGCCAGCCTCTCTGGGTACTTTGTGAACTGCTTGGGAATTATTCCAAATGTGTAGTTCAATGGAAAAGATATCCTCTATGAAGAGAGAACTGTTACCTACCACAACAGTAGACCTTTGAGAGAATCTCCTTAATTAGGCTACAGCATAACCACCCTCCTTCCTCCTTACTGAGGTATAAGCTGGCAGGCTTATCCACTGCCTTATTGGAGGTATCCATATATACCTTATGTTTATTATTGTATCTTCCAGTCCCATGTCTCTCTTTGTGTGCCTGGTCCTGGACTGGTCTTCCAGTTTCTCCTGGTAAGATATCCTCTGAGTTTGTCTGTGGCAGGGAACTTAGGAGTGTTGGGGCTGCCCATGTTTTACAGGCATCAACTTTGTAAATCATCATGGTTGGCCCCACACTAGTAAAGGTTTCTGAGTGGTCCAGATGTCATCTGCTTGCAGTTCCAAAGGGGCGGTCCAATGGAGGAGATTCCCCATAAGATCTACTGTACTGGTAAGTAGCTATTATTTTAGCCTATACATGCATAAAGAATGAAGTGCTCTTATTAGTTTCTGCCAGTGATATATTTTACTTCAGCGCCCCCAGTGGAATGTACATCCCACAGAGCAGCCTGCAGCACACAGAAACAAGGTATTGGAAAACAGAGCCCCTCAGCACTGTTAAAGCTTGTGCACACCATCTTACTGTGTTAGCACATCGACTGCCCTGCCCAACCCCCACCCTGGGTTGGCCTTTGATTTATACCTCATAGGGGTCATATGACTATGTGCCGAACAGAACCTAAGTCCCCACTTTCTTATTAGTTTGTTACTCTATGTCACCACTAGGAGTTGCCCCGGAACATATTGCTACTGTTTCTGCTCCTGAATGCTCTGACTCATCCACTAGCCTCTTCTATGAGCATTTTACCTTCCTGGCTACCCCATTTTCTGCTAGTATCCCTTGATACTTCCACATTCTATCCTGCCTGGATTTGAACCTGTGACCCTCTGTACTGCAGGCAAGTACCCTGACCACTACATTATCTTGGGGGCACACTTGTATGCTAGATTCCTGCAATCCTTATCCTAATTCTAGCAACATATAACTCCTTTGCTGCCTTCTGATATATCCACCCCCTCTACATGATAAGATACATTCTAGGTGCCTACCCCACATCTGGAACAGACCACGGACAAATTATGGCACTTTATCGCTACTTTCTCCTTAGTGCTCTCCTAACATGAATTTTTCCACTCTCCTCAAACAACACTTCTATACCCACTATAGACCTGTCTCTAACATTCCCAGTTTCTGCAGCATCTGGCACTATGGCCAGTCTACCTGTCTTGTCCCCCAGGCCAGTAAAGTTTTTTTTTCTCACTTTAATTGCTGGCCATCCCACCAGGTATACTTTCTATCCCTCCATCTCTCCTCTCTAATGACCACTACAATCATACCCAAACCCACCAAATACCTGCCCAAGCCCAAATGTGAACTCCTCAAATACATCCTGGTTACACAGCTCCTGCTACTACTGCTGTTGTTAGATAATGTGCACCCTAATCCAGGGCCCCTGCAACAACCATTTAGTAGCAACAGTAGCCCCAGTGGTCTTAAACTCACCTCCATTAACATTGAAATCCTCCTGCCCAAGCTAGATGAACTGCAAGCCTGGGTGCTATAGCACAGGCCTGACGTTCACTCCACAGTCAAAAACTGGCTCTCCCCTAAGGTACCAGACTCAGTAGTCTCCCTCAATGGTTACACTTTATACAGGACTGATAGGATTGGTAAACATGTTGGTGGCTGTGCTGTATACCTCTCAGACTCCCTACAAGGCCAGGCTCTACCTACACTGCCCCCCAGGGATGGTGCTCCATCACTAGGGGTTAAAATGTTGTTAGGTAAAAAATGAAAGTCAATTAATATCCTCTCAGTCTACATTCCACCTAAGGAGAATCACAAAGACTTCCTCTCATTCCTTGACTTCATTGCCAATCTACCTAAAGGCATGGAGGTCATTGTACTAGGGGATTTTAACACCAGTTGGTTGTCTCCTGACTCTAACCCCTTTAAGGATGCAACCACAACCATCGACTTCTCCCAGTTGATCTCTACTCCTACTAGAATAAACTATAGGACCTGTATTAGCACACTGATCGACTTTATATTTTCCAAGCACCCTGAGAGGATCACAGATACCATAGTGTTACCTGATGCCATGAGTGACCACTCCCTAATCACATGTCTCTGGACCAATAAGGCCCCTAAATGTCCATGCAAAACACCTTACCAGCAGTTTCTCAGGAAAGGGCATCAGGAGCACTTCCAAGAATATCTCATCAATTGTGATTGGTCCCTAGTATTCCTCACTGAAAGTGTTGATTAGGCACTAAAACTCTTCATCACCCTATTCAACAGGGCCTGTAACTTATTAACCCCTTTCAGGAAATGGATGGTAAAAGGCATCTCTAACCCATGGATTACACCCTTTTTTCTGCACCTTATTGCCACTCATGACCACCTTTGGCAAGTGGCTCAAGCCACTGGCAAATCTAGAGACTGGCAATACTACAAGGCTGCCAGAAATAATTGCACCTGAGCCATCCGGCAGGCAAATGCCACATACTACCAAGGCATATTTGCTAGCTCCTGGGATAATAGTAAAAAATGTGGGGACAATATTAAAAACCTTACAGGTAAGCTCAATCAGTCCCCTCCCACCTTATTCAAATGTAATGGGGTCATCATTCAAGACCCGAGCAAAATTGCTAACATTTTCAATACTTTATTCTTTATTCACTGACTTGAATGGAGTCCCCCCAATTTCTTCCATGAGCCATCTGCTGAGGATATTGCCCATAATAGCACCTCCCCTTCAAACACTCCTCAGTTCTATTTCAGGTCAGTCTCCCCTTCTGCTGCCAGGAAACACCTTGTGAAGGTGCTTGATAAGTCAAGGCACAGCTCTAACACCCTTGACCTCAAACTGTTTCTCTTCTCCATTAATGCAGTCCTGGCCCCACTCACCTGGATCCTAAATCTGTCCCTACGCCTTGGTCAATTTCCCTCTGTCTGGAAAGCTGCAGTTATGACTCCGATCCACAAGAGTGGTGATAGAGCAAACCATGCCAACTACTGTCCCATTACAACTTTACCACCCCTCTCAAAAGCCCTTGAAAGCTTAGTGGCCAAATAGCTAACTGAATATCTGTCCACCCATGGCATTCAATGCCTTCAGCAACATGGGTTTAGGAAAGATCATAGCACTGCCACCACCCTTCTCACCTACCCAGACTAGATCCATAAATCGCTTGACCATGGTCACCTTATAGGTCTCTCTCTCTCTCTCTCTCTCTCTCTCTATATATATATATATCTTACAAAGGTTTTTGATACAGTCAATCACTCCTTACTGCTCCGGACCCTACCCTCCCTAGAACTCTCCAGTGTTGTTGCATCCTGGGTCAAATGTTATCTATGTGGCAGAACCCAATACATAACAATCTTTATAGACATTGGCACTGTATAACCCAAGAGGCACTACGCCTTGCAGTGACTAGCTCCATACTGTCTATCATTGATTATGGCATTGTATTTTATGGTGCTGCCACCACCACTGTCCTCAGGAGGTTAGGGGTTACTCTTAACAATGCCTGCAGGTTAGTTACTGGTGCTAGTAGAGACACACATACCTGTGACCTATACGCGCAGTCCAATTGGCTCAACATCCAGAGCAGAATCTCCTATCACACCTGTCTTACTGCCAAAAAGATGTCTTTAGGGTTAGCCTCCCCCCATCTACCAGCAACTCAACAGGGCCTACACTAACATGAACCGCATGAGAAGCACATCCAACCTAACTTTTCAGGTACCTTTATGCTGGACATCTCAACGACATAGTGCATTTATGTGCAGAGCACCTAGCTTGTTTAACAACCTCCCCACACACCTTCAGTCTACTCCCAAAATTGGTCCTTTCAAAAACTGTCTTCGACAGCATCTAGCTAACCTCAGCAGCTGTGACTGCCCCACTTAACCCTGGTGGCCCTCTGCTTATACCTATACTGCCGTTTTAATGACAACACCTTTTTGGGCTGCTATTCTGTGTCACCACTGAGTCTACAGTCATCTGCAACATTTCCCACACCATATCCTGGAAAATCACCTCTATTATCCCCTGTCTAAAGTCAACCCCCTCTGCTGCTCTTTCTTCTTCCTTTCATCCTCCACCCATTGGCCTGTTATGCCTCATAACTCATCATTATTCTAGTTTGCTTCTAACTGGATTTCACTGCCTGTACACCTGCCCTCCACCAACTTCTGGTTAGCTTTTTAACCCTAGTAATTAATAACAGTATTATTATGTATTTTTAACCCTAGCATTTAATATCATTATTATTATATATTGTATGTATTAGGTTTATTTTCAAATGTCTCCCGGGTTTATTGCACCTCATCCAGCCTTCTTATTTGTACCCAATGTACTTGTGCCTGTTACTCCCTCCTCTGTATAATTCCTGGTTGACGTGGAGCCTTTTTAAAAGAGCCCCTGGCTCAAAGGCCTTAATTCCGAGATTCAATAAATAAATAAAATAAAAATATATCACAGGATATTGCAGAGCTACACTGTAATCATCCTGGTGGGCAATATTGTGCATACAGTTCTGTCCAGCATGATCAACTGCTCTGTGTGAGATTTCACAGTTTAATTTATGAGAAAACTGAAGTAATTGCCATTGGAGTGCATTGAGTTCCTGTAGTATCCTGCAAGCAATCCAAGCAAAAACTGTATTAACCCTTACTATGCCACCGGCTTGGTATACATGTCCTAAAAACCTATACGTTCTAAATCTTCTGGCAGCCAAAGGGTTAAGAGTGGTTGATCCTGGTGGATGGTACTGTACCCATACATAAATATTTAAGGAAGAAAGAAGACCCTCAGTCCATTTTGTTTCAGCCCCTCCCACTACTACAGCTCAGTGGGAAAACCTTTTAAACCCCTTTTTCCTTAAAGTAGTTGCCTAGACTAAGTGTATTCTGTATCTCTTGGTATTTGGCCATTGAAGTATCCTCTTTTCTAGACAACTTTGAATCCAGTGGCCCAATACACAGCTGTGATGTGTGTTGGAACAAAAGGGGGCTGTACCAGGCTCCCCATAATGCAATCACACCTTTGTGCCATACACAAAAGCTAGAGCCCTTTCATCACTTGATGAAGTCCTCTTGCAACAATGTCACTTGGCATTAAATTTACATTTTTTTTGTTACAGTTTTTGGCCAGAAAAGACACACTAAGACAAACCTTGTTGCCAGGTGTGTCCTGGGAACACAGGGAAGTTAAGTGGCTTGCTCATGGTCACACAGTATGCAAGTGGTGACTGTGGGATTCAAACCCAGTTCTCAAGATTTGCAGGTCAGCATCCTTAACCACTGCACTATACTGCCTCCCAAAGAATTGATTCAGATGTTAGTTGACACACAAAAGGATGTGCATGCCCATTTGACCAGTGACAGGTCTGTGTATGGCACAGCACCACTCACATGGTGGTGTGACATGGACAAGGCCCTAGTGGCATGGCTTTATCACCATTACAAACCCCACATCCACCCATCACAAATGTGCACAATTGTCGCTAATATCTCCTTGCTAGTCCAGCAGATCCCACAAGCACTGCAGCTGAATGTTTGAGCCCTTGGTGTCCAGTAAACCTCCCTCTCTAGCTTTGTCCCTCACATAAACTTATCAATGGGATCTGTGCTGCCTTGACCCTTTCCTCCCACACAACATTAGTTCTAGTTGAGGCAGTATAGCTCAGAGGTTTAAGGCTCTGAGTTGCAAATCTGGTGACATCCAGCAGACCAGACCTGGGTTTGAATCCCACAGCTTCCACTTGCATACTGTGTGACCCTGAGCAAGTCACTTAACTTCCCTGTGCTCTTAGGTTGCTCCTGTAAAAAAGCTTTCAGCTTAGTGTGCTACTCCTGGTTAAAGAACTAAATTAAATTAATTAATTATTAAAGCCTGCCCTGTCTCTGGAAGGCTATATCAGATTTACTCCTGGAACTAAGTTATGGATGTACTCTGCATCTCCTAGTTGGCTCCATTCATATTTTTATCAAAACAATGAAATTAATTTCTTAGATACAACCTTCCCTTTCTTTTTTTTTTATTATTATGATTTATACTCCTCCCCGAATGGCTCCTATCTGACCGGCTCCCCAGCTCCATCCCCCGAAATTACCAGGGCTTACCTCATGCCCGGTAGAGATGCAGCGAATTTAAAAATCCACCTGTGAAGTGAACGTGAAGTGGCCAGTTCGCGTTGGCCCTTCGCTACATGGAGTGCCCCATAGGAAAGGCTCACATCACCTTGTTATTATTACTTCGCATTGTCATTCTGCTTTAAACGTGAAGTAAGGCGGAGTGGCAACAATATTGGCAGCACCCCACCCACACAGTCACCCAAATTAATGTGTATCCCCAAAGTGCTACTGTCCTGTATCCAGAAAACTCCCCAGTGCTGACAAAGTGAAATGAGAGCATAACAAGAAATGCAAAGTCTCCCAGAATTAATGGCGCACTCAGTCATGAGCACAGTGGTCACACACAGAGTCACCAGAATTAATGTGCATCCCCAAAATGTTATTGTCTTGTGTCCAGAAAATTCCCCATTGCTGATGAAATGCTACTGTCTTGTGTCAAGAACATTCCCCAGTGCTGACGAAGTGAAATGAGAGTGTAACAAGAAATGCAGTCTCCCAGAATTAATGGTGCACTGCAAACACACAGATTACGATTGCACTGCACACTCAAGGGATGCATACGAAAAGGCACAACAACACCTAACTAGTGCACACAAGTCACAAATCCAAATATGGAAAGGAACACATTTTGTCAGTTGGAGGTTTAGTGCATGGCAGTAATAATCCACTACCAGTAAAGATACCACAAAGCAGTATAAAAAATTCATGCAGGTGCGGTGGATAGCAGGCTCACACTGCTGCAATTACTCTATGGCACAATAAAAGGTGTCTGATTTAATGGCATGCTTCGCACACACTCAAACACACACTACAAGTAATGCGTAGAAATTGAAAACCTTTAGTAATGTAACCAAATGTTTTAAACAGACAAATTATACACTGCTGCACCACAACAATCAGCAAAACAAGTCAAGAATTATTGAAAATATAACTGTATGTACATTAACACAGTTATACAAGAAAAATATAACCAAAACAGAAAGACTGTCTTTTTCTCCCAGTTAATGTACCTACACCACAAATACGCCCCTCCCCCAAAGCACACTTCACAGCACACAGACTGACTGTTCTAAATTAACATTCAAAATCCACACACAACAATAATCACTCGAAGATATGAGCATAGAAGGGTTTCCTACAATCGATGTAGTAAATTTTGAGGAAAAAAAATGACTCAAAAAGGCATTTTAAACAGATTTTAGAGGTTATGAATCTCAGAGCTATGAGAGCAAACTGTCTCCAGCTACCACTACACACACACTACCCAGGCCAGAACTGAGGCTGTGCTGAACAATCTAGAGCCCATCTGACCTGCAGTCCAATGAATCACTGCAGAATTTCATTTGTAGCTCAATTACAAGGTGAAGTGAGGTGAATTACATTGATTTCAACGTACTTTGCCTTAAAATTGGTGGAGAAGTGGTTTGGGGAAGGCGGAATAATGCAAAGTCATTGGTTTCAATGGACTTCGCGTTTCTCATTATGAAGTGAAGTACTCTGCTTCACATTGTGGAGTACTCCGTGGGTTCCGCGTTACTCCGTGAATCAGTTCATGGAGCGAATTGGGGCCACTTCGCCCACCGCTACTTATAGTACTGTAACTCACATGCTGTACAGGAAGGAACGCTATTGCCTATGGTTGTACTTCCCCAATGAGCTGCAGCACAAAACACCCCAACTTAAAAACGCGTATTAATGTACAATGGTGGGGTGGTGAAGCCTGGAAGGATATTACAAAACAGGCTTACAATACATCCAAGTAAATAGAAAAAACATTAATGCTGTGATTCGTGACATGATGTGAATCGTTATTTCTGACTGCATTTGTAACTGTGATAATGAAGAACATGATTCGGTGTCGATGGTGTGAGATAACCAATATAAAACTGTATTGGGAACGCGAATGCTTACGGCTGTACTTCCCCAATGAGCTGTAGCTTAAAACTCCCCGACTTAAAAACACGTATCAGTGAGTACAACGGTGGGGTGGTGAAACTTGGAGAGATACTACAAAACAGGCTTACATTACAATACATCCAAGTAACTAGTAAAAAAAATTAATGTTGTGATTTACGATGTGATCGTGAATCATGATTTGTGACTGTGATGATAAAGAACATGATTTGTATCACGAGTGACTCATGATGATGATCCTGACTTAAAAACGCATATTAATGAGTACAATATTCATGCAGAATTATGCACCACACCTGTCCAGTACTCTGAAGGAAGCCAAAGAAAAACTGTGACTTAAGTTACAGATGGAGACTAGCCCTAAAGACAACAATGCACAGACAGATTAAGATTGCACTGCACACTGAAGAGATGCAGACACAAAGGCACAACACCTAACCAGTGCTCACCATCAAATTCAAATCTGGAAAAGAATACCTTTGCCAGTTGGGGCGGAGAAAGCTGCGGGCGGGGGGCAGTGTACTGCACTGCTACAGTAACAGTCACTAGTACTAGTACCAGTAAAGATACCACAAAGAAGTACAAAAACCACACAGCTGCAGTGGATAGCAGGTTCACATTGCTGAAATTGCTGTGTGGTACAAATTTAAAAGGTGTCTGATTTGATGACACGCGTCACAAACATACTCACACACACACCAAGTAATGCATAGCAAATTGAAAACTTCAGTATTATAACCACACATTTTAAACAAACTAAAGTTATGCACTGATGCACCACAACAATCAACAAAAAAATGGCAAGAATTATTGAAAATATTACTGTGTGTACATTAACACAGTTATAAGAAAAAAATCACCAAAACAGAAAGAACTGTCTTTTACTCCAAGTTAATCTTACTACACTACAGATACACCCCTTCCCCAAAGTACACTTCCACTATCTCTCATTTCACAGACTGCATGTTGTACATTAACATTCAAAATCCACACACAAACAATAAACACTGGATGATATGAGCACAGGAGGGTTTCCTACAATCGATGAACTAAAGTTTCAGCAAAAAAAAGACTCAAAAAGGCTTTTTTAACAGCTTTTAGAAGGTTTGAATCGCAGAGAGCTTTCAGAGCGGACTGTCTCCTACAGTTTCTTACACACACTACCCCAAACTGAGGCTGTGCAGAACAATCTAGAGCCCATCTGACCTGAAATCACACGAATCACTGCAAAATTCGCCTTTGGAGCTTAAAAACAAGATGAAGTGAGGTGAAGTACATTGTTTTCAATGTACTTCGCCTTAGGAATTGGTGGAGTAGTGGTTTGGGAAGGCAGAGTAACGCTGAAGTCATTGTTTTCAATGGATTTAGTTACCCAATATAACATAAAGTACTCCGCTTTTTGTGTTTGCATCATGTAATTAAGCCTTCACTCTGCCGAATCACTTCGTGGAGCTAATTGAGGCCACTTTACCCATCTCTAAGACCTGGTCCAGGAGCGGTGCCTGTTGAGAGTCGGTCGCCATCCGGCTGCTGGTTTGTTTTTCCTCCATTTTCTCCCCAATTTTACCTGAGGGCCCCAGGAGAAGGTTGTGTGTGTGGAGGCATGCATGGGCCTTACAGCCCCGGTAATGACCCTCCTCCATTTGCCCCATTGGCCTATCACCGGCACCCTGGTTGTGCAGCCCCTTGGCCTCCACCAGGGGGCAGCCGTGAGTGAGGGATGCCATTCCACCTCCCTGGAGAGGAGAGCTGCCTGCTGGCTTCTTCATCCAGCTCCACCCTCCCCCTTATGCCGACCTCCAACTGTCACAACCCCACTCAGCAGGTCAGGCCCTCTGCTCTCACAGTGCCATCCTCCAAGCACAGTATTGTGAACAGGTAACAGAACAGGGTAACCCTCCTGTCTTCTTGTGGGTCCAAATCACCTTTGGTCTCAAGTTCTGGGGGGATTCAAACTGTGAACCTTATGCTAGCATACCGAAATGTACAGGCTCAGATAATTCTGCTCTTCAGGGAATGCCAGATATCTTTCGCCTAAGGGCACCTAACCAGGTATCCAAAATGAACCCTTAATACTCTATGAAAGACCTTGGGTATTTATTACCTTTTTCCAGTTCAGTAACACCATTAGGCTTAGGAACAGTTGTCAACTTTAACCATCTATACTTCACCTGCAAAAGAAAGAATTTTGAAGGCACACCAGGCAGTCTCTTTAAAATAAGAGGTTTACTTAAAAATGGATAGAAATATGTAAAATGTAAACACAGAACACTGTATCACATAGCATACAATCACTTAAAAGAACAAGGTTAAAGTACAAACATAAACTCCTACAACAATACAATTAGACTTTCCTATCTAATGTATTTATTTATTTAGTTTTTGTTGACCAGGTAAGTGCACTAGGCAAATCCTGCCTATTTTCAGGCATGACCCGGGGAGGGGGATACAGATGAATGCCAACTGACCTTGAACCAGATTAAGCTTTGGTGGTATTTTTAGTGAATGAGGGAAATTTGGCCAGGACACCGGGGAAATTCCCTTAATCTTTTCAATAAGTGCTATGGGATCTTTAACATCCACCTGAACTACCACCAATCCAGGCAGATGGGACCTCGGTTTAACGTCTCATCTGAAAGACGGCACCTCAGAAGTGCAGCACCCCTTTCATGCTGCACTACAGTGTCAGTACTGGGCTATTAATCCAAGTGCCAGATCTGGGAACTGAACCCACAGCCTTCAGATCTCCTGGCCTCCGAGGCGAGTGTGCTATCTACTGAGCCACTGACACTGCCTTCTTGTACCTTCTTACAGTGCTTAAAGCTAAATGTTGTTTCTAAGAGCCCGCAAAGAAATGTGTCACTAAAGATCAGACACAGAATAATTTAAACTGGCTCTATAATAACCTTTTTCATGATGTCACCTAGCTCCTCCTTGTTAAATATAAAAAAAAATAATACACACAGGATGTCCTATCAGGAGGTATATTAAATAAGGTGACATCAGCAAAAACTCATTTCCCAAATTATAAGTCTGTGATTTCCCAGTTCCTTCTCTGTGATCTTTGAGCAGTTCCTGTTCCCAGCCCATATCAAAAGACCTTTTACAATTCTGCAGTTTTCTCACCTAGATGCCATATAGCTTTTTAACACCAGTTGAAATTAACTGTTCTTCCTCTGAAGACGTCATAAAATGTATATTTTAGTTTCCCAGCTTCAAAGAAGCACAGATCATCAACAAGGTCATAAAATGCAACTTCTTAGAAGTTAATCACATTACAGAGTTCTGCTGTTTAACATATATCCAGTCATTTTAACTGAAACCTGGGGGGCATCCCACAGGCTGTCTCATGAAAGACACTCAATAACACATTCTATATACAAATATCATAGAGCAATCATAACCAGCTGGCCAAGCATCACACAATGACCCAGTCTTGCTCCCAAACACGGGTCGCCAGCATGCTGCGAGGTGAGACATCCAGCACCTCAGTCCTCTGCACCACTGGACTGGCTTCCAACCTTCCCTTTCTTAACCCAGGTTGCCCAGTACTAACATTTCCATTCTTTCTATGCTTCCTCTAACATTTTTCCAATTACCGAGTCAAGAATTGTTTCCACTGCAAAACCGAAGCTTACCAGTGTTTGTAGTGCTTTTCCAAATCCTCATTGTGACACTTGGACAGCTGGTTCCAATTACTCTATGCTTTTTGTAATATAAAATGTGTTATTGAGTATCTCTCATGAGACATGCTGTACTCCTGGGATGACCCCCCAGGTTTCAGTTCTAAAAGGACAGGACATATTAAACAGCATATCTCTGTAATGTGATTAACTTCCAAAAAAGTCACATTTTATGGGCTTGTTGTTGAGCTGTGCTTCCTTGAACCCAGGAACTGAAATATCCATTTGATGACATCTTCAGAGGAAGTACGGTTAATTTCACCTGGTGTTAAAAGGCATATTACACCTCAGTGAGATCTGGCAGAGTAGTCATAAAATGTTGTTTGATGTATTTGAAAAGCAGGATGCTGCTCATGGATGAAAGAAGGAACTGGAAAATCACAGACTTGATTGGGAAGTCATATGGGGAAATGAGTTTTTGCTGATGTCACCTATACTTCCTGAGTGATAAGACATCCCCAGGTTTTCCGGTTTGAGGCACCCCCTTCCTCATCGCAGCAAAAGGCGCCACTCACCACAATGACATGAGAAGAGGCAACACATGATCACCAGTCAGATGGATGAAATGGCTCCTGTATTAGAAGAAGGAGCCCTGCACCAGCACTACTCCCCAAATAACTTTGCCCCTCTGCTGACCCTGCCAGACGACACCCCTCAGGAGGATGATCTCTCAGCCCTTCCAGCACCTGTCACTGCATCAGAAACCAGGGCTGAAGTTGCAGTAGCAAATATTCAGCATGCCGTCCCGGCGGCAGGTACAAGATCGGGAAGCATTGAGGAGTTCTCCCCCACCACAAATCACAGAGGCACCACCCTGAACAGTCCGCAAAGTAAGCAGCCTACTTGTTCTGCTTTCTCCTGGCTAGGGTAAGAACTGGGCCTGGGGCTCTGCCAGCACGTAAGGATCTCTTTCCCAATGGTTCTGCACTGGGAGCTCAGATCTGGACTGTTTCTCTGGGCCAATTACTTATCCCTATCCCTGTGGTACTAAAACAGGAACTGTCTACCATAGCGTCTAGCCTGCTTCTAGCAGGCTGTGCATTTTCTGGGACTAAAGCCCTTAAATGTACAGATTGTCTGTTGATACAGGGTTATATGTAAGCAGGCCCCCCCGGGGCTCTTTTCCTATCTCATGGAGTCGCTATTGTCTCTTCTCTTTTTTTTCTGTTGTAGGTATGTTAAAGGGACACAATCAACTTGTTTTTCATCATATTATTTCTAGTAGGAAGCCCACATTTTTTGATTGTTTACCCTCTCTAAAATTCACTGACGTTGCTGTTTGTTTTGTCTGTCTTCTTGTTTAGTAGAAATGACATGCATGGCAATGTATATTTATAAACAACCTTGTTTTGTTTACAATCATGGTTCTGTTCTTACTGCATACTTCCTGAGCATTAGAAACACACCCAAACAGTGCAGTCATTCATAAGAAAGAAGCCTCCTAAACTCCCACTGCATCATGAGGGGCTAGACTGTTTTTTGGGTGTTCCCGAGTCCAGGAAAGATGCATTTGGAGTTGCTCAAAGGATGTAAACAAACCTGTTTTGGTGTGATAACACCAGTATGTTGGGCAGTCTGTTTTTCACTTTTTTAAAGAAAATAAGTGTCAGAATCAAACTACCAGCTACATCACCAATCTGTACTGAATGTTGGCAGTCATAAAATATGTTTTTTTAAACTAGGGACACTTTGAGACCTAAGGGGGTTGACAGTGTCCCTTTGACCATGGGCCGTGGACGAGCATTGCTGAGTCCCACCATACAGCTTGTACTTTATGCCTCATTCTCACCCATATCCAGCCCTCAGAGGCCAAGTATTCGAACCTTGCTCTTGCCCATTTGTTTTGAGGGCAGCTTCCCCCCCTTCCTAGATCCGAGGCACCTATGGGCAACAGGAAATCAGCCTCTGAGCACCCCCTTAGGGCTTAGACTGGGGAGTGCTTGTGACCCCATATGGTGCCCTGATCCTCCCCACATTCTCTGTTCCAGTTCTGGCTCCAGGGGCCATAGCATGAGCCCTGCTTTAACAGGGGGACCCTCCCCCCAACACACCATCAGACACGACACCGAAAACTTCAAACTCTAATACGGTGTTGGACTTACCCACCCTGCCGCCTAATCTGGATATAGGGACTGCTCCCGTACTTATCCCCGATAGTTTTGTATCCCACAGGGGAACAGAGTGGTACAGGCTGTACCTCACACATCTGTGGATGAGTTATAGGCAGCGACCTGCCTGTTCTCACCTTATATCCACCACTCGGAAGGGAGGTGGATGGCCTTAGCAGCTTGCCTGCTGGCCTGACCACCCCTCTTCCACCTACAGAGTTTGTACTGTTTGCTAAGTTTCTTGTAAATAGTTGGATGCTGTTTCAGGCCATTTGTCAGACTAGTTCTTATGTTTACTATGAAGACTGGGTAACTACTAGAGATGCATATGTTTTAGGCACTATACGGTTTGTCTATACTGAATGGTTGGGTGACCTCTGGATTGTCTTGTGAGAATGGGCAGTTGGTCCTTCAGCCTCCATGCCTGAATGTTCCATAATGCTGCTTCGCACTCTTCTCTTCATCCAGAGCCATGGGTGACCTCCACGCTTACACCTGGAACATACGGGGCTTGAATACCCTGGTAAAACGTAAACAGGTGTTATCCCATTTGAAGAGGCTGAGGGCCACATTGGCCTTCCTACAAGAAACTAAGCTTACAAAACAGGACAAGGCTAAGCTGGTTAGAGACTGGGTGAGGCAGACTTTCACCTCATCCTTCTTCTCTAAAAAGAGAGGGTTTGCTATAATCCTCCACAAGTTGCTCATCTGGTCCCCATACAGGTTCGACAGACCCCCATGGCAGATGGGTACTAGTACTGATGAAAATCCTGGAAGGCCCCCTACTTCTAGGATGTATCTATTCCCCGGACGAGGATGATCCCTCCTCCTTTCACGCACTAGCTCAGGACTTAAGTTCCCTCACTCCTCACCCCACACCCACCATCCTAGGAGGAGAGTTTAATCTTGTTTTGGTGCCCCAGATGGACTGCAGTGCCCCCACTCCCATGCAGCATGCCAAGGGCCACCAAGCATTGCAGCACTTGATGGCCAAAGCTGGCCTAACATCTGGAGGACCTTTCACCCACAGGTGAGGGATTCATCCTTCACCTCTTCAGTACACAGATCACATAGCTGGCTGGACGTTTGGCTGGTGTCTGCAGATGTATGCCATATGGCAATAGACTCCGTAATCTTACCTAATGTGATATCGGACCATGCTCCGGTGCACTTGCATATTATTTGGGGCTCACCTCCCTCCAAATCAGCCACCTGGAGACTACACCCCCTTCTCCTCAAGGACCCTGAATTTATACAATTGGTAACTTCAGAGACTGCCTCCTTCCTAATGGAGAACCCTCCTCAAGACACCTCCCCAGGTATCACATGGGAGGCCTTTAAAGCCACCCTGCATGGGACTATAATGGGGTTTGCCTCTAGGCACTGGAAGAAGCAGGAGCATCTTCTGGTCTCTTTGGAAGCAAAGCTCAAGACCCTGGAGGCCCAAGCCAAGCAGACCTCTCAGTTGCAACCAAACTCTCCTCTACACAAGGAAATGCTCTCAATTCATATGGAAATTAATGACCTGTTGACCTGTAAGGCGGAAGTAGGTAGCAGTATTGAGGCAATGACACCATTACTGGGAGGGGGGGAGCCAGCAAACTTCTGACCTATTGACTGCACAAACAGCAGGCTGAACACTCTATTTCAGACCTGAGGGACCAGGTGGGCCAAATCTGCACAGACACACAGCTCATTAATGCCATCATGAAGCGGTCCTACTCTGAGCTTTACTTCTCCAATAGAACCCAGAATGCCGACACAGTAGAGCCCCTCCTGACATCTCTCCACCTTCCTGCCCTTCTACCATCTCAGGCAGCAGACCTAGACCTTCCTATTACAATGGACGAGGTTGCAGTGGCTATTAAGACCCTATACTCGGGTAAGACCCCTGGAGGGGACAGTTTCCCAGGCAAACTTTGGCAGATCCTTCCTCCTCAGATAACCCCTCTCCTTTCCCAGGTTTCCAATGAGGTTCTGAGTACCGGCATCTTTCCCCCTATTCTCCATGAAACAGTTATCACCGTCTTTCCCAAAAAAGGCAAAGACCCTACTGTCTCCTCTAGCTATTGCCCAATATCTTTAATTAACACTGACAGCAAAATATTTGCCAAGATCCTAGCTACTAGACTCAGCCCACTCCTTCCCTCCCTTATCCACCCTTCACAGGTAGGCTTTGTGCCGGGGCACCTCAGTCGGGATCACATCAAGTCATTGGTCAATATCATCCACCAGGCTAAGGCTTCCCCCACCCCAGCTGCAGCAATTCCAGTCAACTTCAAAAAAGCCTTTGACTCCCGAGAATGGGATTACCTGGAGAAGGTTTTGAACCATTTTGGCTTTGGGGTTTCCTTTCGGAACTGGGTGATGGTGCTATATCAACAACCTATGGCCAGAATTTGGACTAATGCAGTGATCTCCAACCCTTTTCAGCTAAGTAGAGGCACCCGTCAAGGCTGCCCCATCCCCTGTTTTGTTTATTTTAGCTGTTGAGCTATTAGCAGCCACCATTAGACAACACCCAGACATCCATGGGGTCACTATTGGGACACACGCATATGCCACACTCATGTATGTGGACGATATATTGGTCCCTGTAGAAGATGTCATGGTGGCCCTTCCTGCATTCCTTAACCTATTAGCAGAATTCACAGAATTGTCTGGCCTGAGGATAAACACATCCAAAACTGAACTGCTTCCTCTCAACTCTCAGTGTAACCAGAATAGTGCTCTGCGCTTGGGGCTTAAATGGGCCTCGAACTCCCTGGTATATCTCAGTATTCATATCTCCTCTGACCTCTCTAGAATCTGGGATCTCAATATGAACCCATTACTCACCAACCTTAGAATGGAACTGGATAGGTGGAAATTGCTCCACCTTACTTTGCAGGAAAAGTAGCAGCTCTTAAAATGATCTCAGCTCCCAAACTGCTCTATCCTCTCTCTCACATTCCCTTGATCCCCCCCAAAATGGCTCCACTCTATAGACAGCATAGTGGGGAACTTTCTCTGGGACTCCAGAAAAACCCAGTACAGCAGGGGCAAATTATGCTCCCATTGGAGGGCAGATGGATGGGGCCTCCCATGGTTTGAGGGTTATGCCTGGGCATATTCTGTAGCACAATCCCAAAAATGGTTCTCAGCCCTCTCTTCTGAATCTCTGCAATGGCTCCACATGGAACAATCTATTGCAGGGGTTAATACCCCTTCCTTTGCTAATATACAACCCCTTATCTACATTTCTACAGACCCATCCCACTATTGCACCAGCGGTCCAGATTTGGAATAAAGTTCATACTAGGGTTAAAACCAGTCCCATGCCTCATCTCTACACTCCTATTTTCAACAACAAACATAAAGTGGTGGATCATAAGCCCATCAATTGGCCTCATTGGGAATGCACAGGCATTACATTCTTGGCCAATGTCATGGACAAGACTGGGTTGGGGCTGCAGTCTTATCTTGAATTGGCTATGGTGAGATGCCTGGACAAAAGTGAATTCTGGAGGTACCTGCAATTATGCAGCTTCCTGGCTTAATTCCTTACATCGCACTCAGCTAATTCGGCCACCTCTCAGAAGTTATTCACCTGGCTCAAGCTCCCCAGGGGCCAAGCCAGCAAAGTTTATGTTGACATTCGAGAGAACATTCCCTCGCAATCCAGAGAATCCAAACAAAAGTGGGAGAGGACGCTAAAGCTGAAGCTGGATGACACTCAATGGACCCTCTGCTGGAAACTGGTGCACTCAAGCTATCTAGACACATGCAGCAGACTTATGCAGAATAAATTATTGCACCATTGGTACAGGACACCAGAGATACTGTATAAAGATAAGCTTCTGGATAATAATCTGTACTGGAGGTGCCAAGCCCAAATTGGAGACCTGTGTCATTATCTGGCATTGTCCACTGCTAGCCCCTTTCTGGAAAGCAGTTCATCAGCTGGCTACCCAGACCTTAAACCATGTGATTCAGTTGGATCCCTTGGTATGGATCCTGGGCCTGCCCCCTTATGGAATCCACCTCAAGGCCCCACAACTCCACTGGCTAGCCTTGCTTGATATGTCAGCCAAGCTCCTTCTCCTGTGTCAGTGGAGGTCAACTGAAGTTCCCTCCATTTCAGGACTTCAGCGTGCTCTCACACAGCTGGCTTCACCTGACCACATGTCTCACACTACAACCAATACACTGGCAGCATATACTGCTTGCTGGGCCTCCTTTCTTGTTTATTTAAAACCCAGAATGGGAATAGGATGAACATTATCTATGGTCACTGCTATGGCTCTTCTCCTTTTGCATTCCCGGAGTGATGGTCCCGGAAATAAGCTCAGCCTAGTCAACCAAGCAATATGAAACTATTTACACATAGCTATCAGTCCCTTAGGGACATGGTGCTGGTACCATGCAGATACCCAGTCATGTTTCTTTCATTAGATTTAGCATCATTGTGGGCAGAGAGTTTAGGGGATTACCCCTATCTTTTCCTTCTTTAGTCCTTCACCATTTTTCTTTCTTTATACATGTATGCTGTACACTAAGAAGCTCTGGATTTATTATTGTAATGATCCTTCTCTGCTAATGATGTCTTACTCTTGTTTTTTTTTTTTTTTTAGTGTGATGTATGTATGTATAACCAAAATCTAATAAAAACTATTAACTGAAAAAAAAACACACCAGTATGGATTCCGTTTATGGCAGTACCCCTCACAAAACCTGCTGTTAAATACATCACAGTCATGTTTAGAAATGAGAGGGTTAATTTCGAAGACAGTTTATTTTGGCTTAGGCAGAGGTGTGAAATACTAGACAGACCTACCCCCATTCTGGACAGTGAACAGATCTGGAATGTGAGCTGGATGATCAAAGTTAAATTATTCACCACTAATACAGGACTAGTGCATTTACCTAGCAGTTTTTACTAGGGTAAAGACAGAGGGGTACTATTCTATACAGGACAACCCAACTCCTGTCTTAAATGTGGGTCTCAAACTCACTTGAGTTCTGCTTGTGACACCCCTAAGTGTAATCATTGTTTAGAATATGGTCACTCTGCTGTACAATGTTTTAACCTTTTCAAGTGTAATCTGCGTGAAAAGACAGGTCATGGATATAGTAAATGTTCCTGGACCTCCCACAATAGGGAGGATTTTCCATCTCATA
The DNA here is from genome assembly GCA_016271365.2 of Neoceratodus forsteri. Lineage (NCBI taxonomy): Eukaryota > Metazoa > Chordata > Ceratodontiformes > Ceratodontidae > Neoceratodus > Neoceratodus forsteri. The sequence continues at coordinate 1,043,415,672 of CM057455.1, forward strand.
AGGGGCTGATTAACCGGGCACAGCAGCAACAGGCCCAGAGGGTGGCAACACAGGATGCAAGAACCATCCAAGAAACTGAACTCCCCCAAATAGGACAGAAACCACAGCAAGAAGGGGAGAATGACCAAACCTCAGCAGAACAAGCAGAAATACCCCAAGAATGCAATATTGCCCCAGACACAGAGCAAGCACCTGAGCAAGTCATCATAGGCCAGGGAGATTATAGATGTGTTGAAATTCCCCCCCCCCACCTCCAGGACAGTTACCCCCTTTAAAAAGATTGTGGCAAAGAAAAGGAATAGGGCAAGGAAATCTCTGCCTCCTAAGAGCCAAGCAGCAAAAAAGACAGTAAATCCCATGGAAAACAGAAGGAAGGGACTAAATATGCTGCTTTAGTACAAGATACGCAGGGAGAGGATTCTGAAGACAGGGAATCAGACTCCTCTTTGATGGTCTTAACCACCAGGGAGGTCACCTCAGATGTGGATGAAGGGAGAGGGAGAGGAGAGCCTCCCACACTGCACTAGGCAAAGGCTAATTTTCAAGACTCCATGAATCTGTACAGAAAACAATTCATTGTAACTTCACCTCATGAGGTTCCTCACTATTACAACAATTAATGCCACCAGCATAAAAAGCCATAGGAAAATGCTTACTATGTTAAGCATGCTACAGGAGGGACTTAATGATATTTATTGAATCCAAGATACCAGATAGAAATCCCAGTTTGAAATACAGCAAGCTTCCATGCTTTGGTTTAAAGGGTCTTCTTTTTGGTCAAGAGAGGAAGACACATGTGATGGGATCAGGATCTTGTTTGTTAATCCTGAGTTAAAAGTACCTTATTTAGTGGACATTCACCCAGGGAGAGCACTATTACTGAACATTTATTTTCAGAATGATTGCTTTAGGTTGCTCAATGTTTACGTCCCACATTCTAAGGCAAAGAGAGTAAATTTGTTTAAGGAAATAAAACCTTGCCTGCATTTTTATTTATTTATTTATTGAAATGTTTCACCAGGAAAATTAAACTGAGCAACAAAATGCTCGTCTATGGTACGTCTTGGGGAAGGGCAGTGGGAGCTTAACATAATACAAACAGTATACATAAATCAGGTAACAGTTAACTGTACATAAGACAGACAGTATGAGATGCATACAGTGAGGTTGGTTATTTGGGTGGGGGAATTTTAATTGTGGGCTGGAAAGATTAGATAGAGGGTTACAGACAGACACATTATTTTGTGATATTCTGGCTTTGCAAAACATAATTAACACTGCTAATATGTTAGATGCCTACAAAACAAAATATAGTTCTGGGGCCACATATACTTTTGGGGAAACATCTCCACTAGGATTGACTTCATATTTTTGTCAGTGGCACTAATAGAAGCTAGTGTTACTCTACAGGCCTGGGAATTCACAGATCATAAATCACTAACTGTGCAGGTACACTGGGATCAGTCTCCCAGGTGTAAGAAAAACACTTGGATTGTTAAATAGCTCAATGTTAGACAAGGAAAGCATACAAAAAGACTTGGAGAAGGGAATGGAGTGCCAGGGTATTAGAAGTAGGATTATATGAGGATATATCCAAATGGTGGGAAGACACAAAACAGTCGTGGAAAATCTTTTTCCAAAATAAAGCCAAACATACATTGAATAAAGAGGAATACTTGGGATACTTGCATTTAAGAAATCAATTGCAAAAGTTAATTGAATTAACATAAACCAGACAAGATAACTACTATGATCAAATTAAGAACATAAAGAAACAGATATTTAATATCCAATACAACAGGGCCAAAACATTGGAGCAAGAGCTGAGGTTTGGCATAAATATGAAGAAAGGGACTATGGACCCTTTTAAAGAGTGCAAAACAGAGTAGGGCAAAGAGTAACTACTGAAGTAACCACAAATTCAGGACACAGAGTTACAACCTCTACAGGTATTCTGGGGCAGGTAGAGCAATATGTGTTTTTGCCACTGGGAGAGATATCAGTTAAGGAAGACTCAAAAATGAAGCTACAAGAACTGGGTCTCCCTCAAGTAGAGGAACAGGAAGCAAAAGATTTAATAAAACCTGTAACTATAGAGGAAGTACAAAGCACAATATCCCCCTTAAAAATGACACTGCTTCAGGTACAAATGGCATAGTAACAGAATTCTACAAAACATTTTCAGAAGAATGGGCTCCTGTTTTAGTAATACTCTTTAATGAAATGCTAGCAGGAATAAAGATATTTTGATCTTAATATTTAAAAAAGGGTGCAAAGCAGAGTTTAAAAACTGGAGGCCTCTGAGCCTATTAAATTTTGATTTTAAAATAATTTGTAAAATATTGTGAGAAAGATTAACAAAAATGGCAAGCAAACATATATGCCCCATCAGACCTGCATGGTTCCAGGTGGATACCAGCATGATAACCTTATCCTTCTTAGAGAAATCTTTCAGAAGACCAATAAGTTAGAATTACAAAGGTATATCTTAAGAATGGACCAGGAGAAAGCATTCGATAGGGTGCCACATGAATTCTAGTTGCAGCCCTAACGGCCTATGGGTTACCCTGGATATTTGTTAGTTGGAAAACATGTACTGTATGTACAAGGCATCAAGCATTATACCAAACATTAATGGGTGGTTAGGAAGGGAGATTAAGGTCAAGAGGAGTGTAAAGCGGGGTGCACCCTTAGTCCTCTCCTCTATGCATTTAGCATAGATATATAACTAAAATATATAGCACAGAGAGACCAGCTACATGGGCTTCATATCACAGCAGGGACCCCAGAGATCAAAATAATGGCATATGCTGATGATCTGGTTTTATGTTTGGCTCCCACCACAGAAGAACAGGTTCTGGTAAAAGCATTAGACACATACTCAAAACAGTCAGGTTCTAATATAAATTATAATAAAAATTCAGGAGTTGCCCTGGGGAACACTCCCTTCCCAGAGGGTGTTAGGTTTGCAAATGTACCTATGACACAAGATAATGTAACAATTTTAGGGATAGATTTTGGTGGGGTAGATATGGCAAAGCTTAACTGTAGAGCTGTGCAGAAAAAAAATTCTGCCGACAGAATGACCATTCCAATTCCACAGAATTCCGTAGAATATTCATGAAAATTCTGCTGAATTTCACAAAAATTTTAATCTCAGTTATTTCACTATAATTTAAAACATTCAAGTCCATATAACACCACTTGTGGAAGAAAAACAGTACCCCGTGGCTTACAAGATTGTACCAAATTTCAGAGCTGTAGAATGAAAGGGGCAGAGTTATGGTGGCCAAACATTTAATCAAAATTTAATTTTCAGTCATTTTGAGATAATTTTAAAATTTCTTATCAAAATTTCTCCACAATATCAGATTTTAGAGAAGCACCTAGAATGCACATATGCACCATGTTTGAAGTCTCAAGCTTCAATGGGAGCTGAGTTATAGGTAGCCAAATATTTTGCCAAAATTTGGATTTCTGTAATATTAGTATAATTTTAATAGTATTCATTGAAGTGTTACAAAAATTAACAGATATACAGGTTAACACTACATTTGTATATGTCCATAGTTTAAAATTTCTAGCCTTAAATGGGACTGAGTTACAGCCTTCCAAACATGTTGCAAAAATTTAAATTTTACTTAGTTCCCTCCGATTTTAAAACTACATATCCAAATTTAACCAGAGTTGAAACCCTTAAATTACTATACTACATGGTCATTTCTGAAAAAGTTAATATTTTCATCTTTAAATGGGATTGAATTAAAAGTAGTCAAACTTTCACAACACTTAATTATTTAATTTTGTAAGTATATAAACTACACATTTTTAACCCCCTGAAACTCTAAAGCTAGAGAATGCAATACCATTAAATTTGGCAGGTTCTTAGACCTTACAAGGAGACTGTGTGTGAGCCAATTTTATTAATTGCTTGCTGAGAGAAATTGCAAAATAACATATGTACTTAAAGTCAAATCCCATGAGTCTTTGTGAAAATTGTAGAATTTAATGAAAAATTCCATAAAACTGGAATTTTCTAATTTCACTCAGCCTTATCTGGAGGAATCTAATTAAAGGATAAGGGTATAAGTGGCAGGTAGCACAGGGGGTCACCAGGTTCTGGAGTTAGATGCACAGTTTCACCAAGAAATGGACAGCTGAGCTGGGTAGGACAACAGTGGTAGACCCCCAGGTTGGAGCAAGAAAGCACAGAGTGTCAACAATTCCAACCTGAATGCAGGATATTTAAGGATCACATCCAGTAAATTTACAATCCAGGGAGCCTGGTGTACATGCAAGTCTAGGACTTAGAGTTACTCAAAAAGATGTAGTGGGGGAAAACAATGTCTTGGGCAGCAGGAAGAAATAAGTCTGGGTATTCCAACAGGGTGGGTCGATAGTAAAAAGGAGTAGGTGAGTCACATTTTACACATTTATAACCTCCTGAAACTTTAAAACTGGAGAATGCAATACCTTTAAATTTGGCAGGTTCTTAAACCTTACAAGGAGACTGTGTGTGCCAATTTTATTAATTGATTGCTGTGAGAAATTGCAAAATAACATATGTACTTAAAGTCAAATCCCATGAGTCTTTGAAAATTGTAGAATTTAATGAAAAATTCCATAAAACTGGAATTTTCTAATTTCACTCAGCCTTATCTGGGGAATCTAATTAGAAGATAAGGGTATAAGTGGCAGGTAGCACAGGGGGTCACCAGATTCTGGAGTTAGATGCACAGTTTCACCAAGAAATGGACAGCTGAGCTGGGTAGGACAACAGTGGTAGACCCCCAGGTTGGAGCAAGAAAACACAGAGTGTCAACAATTCCAACCTGAATGGAGGATATTTAAGGATCACATCCAGTAAATTTACAATCTGGGATCCTGGTGTACATGCAAGTCTAGGACTTAGAGTTACACAAAAAGATGTAGTGGGGGAAAACAATGTCTTGGGCAGCAGGAAGAAATAATTCTGGGTATTCCAACAGGGTGGGTTGATAGTAAAAAGAAGTAAGTGACTCACATTTTAAGGGAGTTTGTCACTGTAAAGAACAAAGAGGATATCAGTGGGATCAGTAGTTCTACTGAATTAATCTGGCAATGTCAAAAGGGGGGGATAGTCACTCAGAAAGGAACAGCAGGACTGAGAAAAGCTCAGCCCAGCTTATCAAATGAAGTAGTGACATGTGCATTGTTAATGTTGAATTCCGCAAAAAAAAATATGGATGCTTCATCTACAGTATATGTTATCATAAATAAGTGAGAAAATGTTACTAATCATTTTTTTCTTGTGCAAAATTAAAACTGCTTAACCAATTTATCCAGTTGTGTTACACATCAGGATACACTGACTCTGGATATGAATGTCAAATGTTTACTTTATGCATGTAAGAGCAGAGAAGTTACAAACATTCACATTTTTAATAGTTTTCACAAAGTTTTGCAAATATTTACATAGCAACGTTTGAACCCCTCTAACTTAAAAATCTCATCTAATTCTGTTTATATTTTGATCATTTTATAAGCATTATAAAAAGGTTATCTGTACTAATATACACATGCCTAGCTCAAAAAGTGCCTGAATTATATGCAGATGAAATTGTTTCATGAAATTTCCTGAAAAAAATAAAATGACAGATTTTGAGCACATATAATTTTGAGATGATGCATCATATTGTCATGAAATCTAGCACATTGTTAGAACACCTATCATCAAGAAAGCATGCCAAATTTTAAGATCCCTGACCCAATAGACGGTTAAGGTATATGGAGAAAAAAATGTTCATGAAATGTCGAACAAACAATAAAATGACAACATTTGAGCAACTATTCTTTTGTAACTATCTTCCAAAGTTCATGATATTTAGCATGTTAGTGGCCATTGATCCAAAGAGTACACATTCCAAATTTCAGAGCTCTAGCTAGTACAATGGCTTACTAAATTGTAAGAATTTCACAAAATTCTGGTGAAATTCTGTGAAATTTCACAGGATTTTGCAAAATTTCATCGAAATTCTGTGGATTCAGAATTTTCCTATTCCACGCAGCTCTAGATAATTGGGTCAGGGGGCTGCAAAAAGTAAACAGATTGGTTGGGTCCTGGAAAGGCCAACAGATTGCTAAGAGGAAAATGGTCCTTTTGGTAATTCCTTGTTAATTACAGTTTTTCTTTATATATGCTATGCCCCCTCCCAAGTTATTTTTACTGCCTTTTACAGCATTTACTTTCAAGCTTTATGGGGGGAGTAGATTAAACCCTATTAAGAGGGAATTCACATATAGAAAAATACAAGAGGTAGGGCTGGGCATGATAAACCCAGTGACCTTTTTTAGTAGCATATTTTTAATCTACAATATAGGACTAGCCTTAAAACCAGTGAACAAGGTTTGGAAGCCACATGTATAGGATTGCATAGATAAATGCATAGGCCATTGGACAAAATGGAAGATCGGGTGTCTTAATAGAATTCCTGGATTACCTGACTATGGGTTAGAGCACTAAAAAGTGTTATTAAATGGAACATTACTGTAACACAAATTCAGGCTGTGGATAGGAAATCCTTTTATACACATACAGTACAATTGGAATTTAAGGAGGTAGTCTCCTTTCTCGAATGTCCACAGAATAAAATGCCTTTTATTTTCAACATTTTAGATGGGGAATGGTTGCCTGAGTTTGTCTGGGAGACAGTATTGCTGCACAAATAACAATAAGCACAAGCAATTGGATGAACAATATTGCTTAAGAAGCTCATGTACCCACATTTTAGAAACACAGATGCACCTATTTTTAGAATGTGCATATGCAAATGCTTTTTGGCAAAAGTTAGCTCAAGACTGGAAGACACCTTTATTTACTAAATTAACTTATGCTAGTTTATTGCATGAAATGTTCACAGGTGGTTGGGGGCAAATATCACCAAGAAACACTGTATATTGTTTTTGCTGTTACAGGTATCAGGTGTTATATTTGGCAATCAAAGTGTGTTTGGGTGACACAACAAAAGTGTGTACAATATGAGGAAACAATTGGAAATGTACAAATCTCCTTGCAGGCAATATTTACAAAGGACTCTAAGATAAATTATCCTGAGAAACTTAGAACGTTGTGGTTACACTGTGAGAAATTGGCAAATATTATATAAATATACATTGTGTAGAATGATAAATGTTATAAGGCAAATGGTATAAGTAAATTCCAAATGTATGTTATATGTTGCAAATATTTGTGATTACTATTTTACAAGTGCTGTGTTGTAGCCCATATTTTTCAACAAAAATACCCGCGTACTCTTTTTGAGAAGTGCATTGGGATCTTTAACATCCACCTGAGCTACCACCAGAATAGACAAATGGGACCTCGGTTTAACGTCTCATCTGAAAGACAGCATCTCAGGAGTGCAGCACCCTCCTCATGCTGCACTACAGTGCCAATATTGAAATTTAACCGAAGTGCCTGTTGTGTGGCTAGAAACCACAACCTTCTGTTCTCCTTGTCACAGAGGTGAGTGTGCTACCTGCTGAGTCACTGACACTGTAAAGTGATGCTGGCCTCAAAAGTGTTGCACAGTCCTATATAGGTTGTAGCTTGCAGTAACTTGTAAGGGAATTGTGAACTACTCCCACAAATATTGGGAATGAGGCTGGAATAGTGCAGGAGGAGATTAGGGAGCTGAAGAGGGGTCTTAGACAGGTAGCTTGCTCAGTCGCTTTTGCTGAGGTGCTGCCTGTCTACAACAGGGGACAACAGAGGGAACTCCACACCAGGAGCTGCAACTCATGGCTGAAGGAATAGTGTGGAGAGGAAGGTTTCAGCTACAATGGGGATTGGGGATTTGGGACTGGGGACTAGGGACCCAGCAGGGAGGATAAGGGCCTATACAGGGGTGCTGGCCTTCATTCATCTGGGCAGGGAACTTCAGTCCTCAGTGAACAGATTAAATCTTACTTCAATGAACATTTCAACTATTCAAGGGTGGTGGCAGAAGGAATCGGGGAGTCAGAAACTGTCTCCCCCACAGGCTGAAGTAGGGACTAAGGAGAACCCAAGGGGAGAGGAATCCCCCATTGTGCAAATTAATAAAGGGAGCAGGGTGGTAAAGATAAAGAAAGAAAGGAACAGGAGTATTAAAGAGAGGTTGAAAAGAGGAAGGGCAAAAAGGAAAGAAGTGGGCAACAAGTAGAGTGGAATAAAAATCTGGAAGGCCATCATGGCAAAGGCTGACCTGGATATTGTGGCCATTACTGAGTCATGGTGCACTGAAAAATATGACTGGGACATGACTATACTGGGCTATATTCTGTTCAGGATGGACTGGGAGGGGAGGGAAGGAAAGGAGGAGGTGCGGTTTTTAAAAGCCATGGAGATACAGGGAATACAGAGGAGGCAGGGGTACTGTGGGTCTCCCTGGAGACGGGGAATGGGGCCACTATTCACACTGGGGTGATCTATAGACCTCCAGCACAGTGGGAGGAATTAGATTAGGTACTGATGGAAGCCACTGGCAAGATGGCAGAAAAGGGGGAGGTACTACTGATGGGGGACTTCAACCTGCCAGATATGGATTGGAGTCTCTGAGCAGTAGCTTCAGCTAGAAGCAGGGACATCCTGGACTCTCTGCAGGGAGTATTCCTCAGGCAACTAGTTAGTGAACCGACTCGTGATGGGGAAATACTGGATCTGGTACTCACTAACAGGATCAGTTTTGCAGACGTAAAGGTGGGAGGCCACTTGGGGACCAATGATCACCATATGGTGGTTCAATATAAGAACATCTGCAGAATCAAACAACACAAGGGTGAGGGTCCTGGACTTCAGCAGGGCAAAGTTTAAGATGATGGGTCCAATATTAAAAAGATGATTGAATGCTTCAAGGATTACATAGCAGGAGTGGGTGACCTTGTTGGGGTGGTGGAACAGTGGGTGAAGATAATAGGGAGCATTCAAAGGCAACAAAATTCTGCATCAAACAAGTGAGCAAAAGCAAGAGGAAAAAGAGAACTCTACAGTTCTCAAAAGAGGTGGCTGAAAAGGTAAAAGCTAAAAGGGTATCATTCAAAAGGTATAAGGAGACTCAGAGGGAGAATGATAGGGAGGCGTATCAGGGGAAACAGAAGGAAGCAGGGAAAACAGTAAGCAGTTCAAAGGCACAAACTGAAGAGAGAATAACCCAGGAGGTAACGAAAGAGGACAAGACATATTTTAGATATGTAAGTGAAAAGAGGAAGACATGCGGTAGGGTTGTAAGACTGGCCTGTAGTCTCAATTGTCTAATAACTTGTAATTTATGATTTTATTGAAGTGTATATACCTTGATCATGCTTTGCCATATTTATGTATAATATGTTTAAACCTTTTTTATGATGTATGTCAATTTTCGCTATCTTGATTTGCTTCTCTGTTTTATTGCAGTGTTGTATTTGCTTGTTTTAACCCCAAGTCAACCCTGAAAAAGGACTGTAATTGTCTTAATGGACTTACCCAGTCACCAAAACTTAAATAAATAAATGAGATTAAGCATTAGGCTGCCAACAGAATTAGAACGTATAGGAATTTTGGACTCATATCATTCGGTGGCCCTACAAGGGTTAAAAAAGGAAGTGGGGCTATGCAGAGGGAGAACAGGAAAAGGCAGACATCCTCATCAAATACTTTTGTTCAGTATTCATGGAGGAAGGAGAAGGGGAGGGGCCATAAAAAAGTAACAAAAGCTTTGGAGGGAGGGAGGAGGGGACACTAGTCCTTTTTGGAGGAGAGCATCCTAAAGGGATTTGTTAATCTGAAGGTGGACAAAGTAATGTGGCCAGATAGGGTGCATACAAGGGTATTAATGGAGCTCAGAGAAATATTAGCTGTACCTCTGACAGTTCTATCTAACAGCTCACTAGAAACAGGAGTGGTTCCAGAGGACTGGAGGAGGGCAGATGTAGTCCCGCTACACAAAAGTGGTAGCAAGGAGGAGGCTGGCAATTATAGGCCAGTCTGACTTCAGTAGTGGAAAAGTTAATGGAATCACTGCTGAAGGAAAGGATTGTAAAATATCTTGAATTCAATAAGTGATAAGGTACAAGGCAGCATAGTTCACAAGGGAGAGGTTATGTCAAACAAATCTGATAGATTTCTTTGACTGGGTGACCAAGGAACCAGATCAGTGTGGAGCAGTGGGCATGGCCTATCTAGACTTCAGTAGGGTGTTCAACACTGTTCCACATAGGAGACTGGTAAGCAAGGTGGGTAGCTTAGGAGTGGGTCCAAAGGTGGTAAACTGGATAAGAAATTGGCTAGGGTATAGGCAACAGAGGGTGGTGGTAAACAAAGTTCACTTCAAAGAAGGGAGGGTGACCAGTGGGGTTCCTCAGCGATTAGTGCTGGGACCAGTCTTCTTTAATGTCTTTATAAGTGACATTGCAGAGGAGATGGAAAGGAATGTCTGCCTCTTTGCAGATGACACCAAAATCTGCAATAGGGTGGACACTCTGGGGGTGTGCGTGGAATGGATAAGCAATGACCTGAGAAAACTAAAGAAGTGATCAAGGGTATGGCAGCTGGGTTTCAATGCAAAGAAGTTCAAAATAATGCACTTAGGGCATAGAAACCCAGCAGCAGAGTACAAATTCTGTGAACTGGTATTGATGAGCACCAAGCAGGAAAGAGACCTGGAAGTAATCATATCAAATTACTTAACAGTGACCAGGCAGTGGGACAAGGCAGTAGGGAGGGCAAGTGGGATGCTAGGGTGCAAATGGAAGATTGTCACCAGTAGAAAGAGGGAAGTGATGTCTCTGTACAGATCACTGGTATGACCCCACCTAGAGTACTGTGTCCAGTTTTGGAGATCACACTTCTGGAAGGACATAGACAGAGTGGAGGTGCTCCAGGGGAGGGTGAGTAAAATGGTGCAGGGTCTGTATCAAAAGCCCTAGGAGGAGAGACTAAATGACCTCAATATGTACATGCTGGAATAGAGGAGGAAGAAGGAGAGGGGAGATATGATAGAGACCTTTAAATACCTCATGGGGTAAATAAGGTGCAGGAGGGTAGTATTTTTCAGAAAAAAAGGTGCTCAAGAACAAGGGAACATGTTACAAAGCTGAAGGGGTGCAGATTCAGGAAAGATGTGAGGAAGCATTTTTTCACAGAAAGAGTGCTGGATTCCTGAAACAGCCTTTCAGCATAGGTGTTGGGAGCAAAAACAGTGGTGGGGTTCAAGAATGCATGGGATAAGCACAAAGGGATCATAGTGGAAAGGAAGGGAGGAGGGAGAAAGAGCTGTAGATCAGGCAAAGTCTGATGTAATAGTGTAGGTAGGGAGATATGAGCAGACTGGATGGGCCAAGTGGTCCTTATCTGCTGTCAAAGTATATGCTTCTATGTTACTTTGCATTTCTTTCTGGATAGGTCACATAAGAAAAAGAATCACATTTATATTCAATTCAATTCAAGTTTATTGTTCAGCCATCTTGAAAATCAAAATGGTTGTTACAACATCAGATTTCAACATTACAGTACACACATATCATATCACATTGACAAGTTAAAATGACATTCAGAAATGCAGGGTTTTAAGTAAAATACACATTAAAAAAAGGGGCAGAAGAAGGAAAAGGAGAATACAATAACTCTGAGGAGTTCCTAGCTTAAAAAGATAAGTTATTCATAATTATATTGCACTGTGAGAATCCTACTTGTTATAATGACTTCTGGTTTAAACTCACTCTATAGATATATTTTTTCTGTTTGACTACTGCTGCCAAGAACTTCGCAGTTCTATCTATTTCACGTAAAGTGCATGGGTGTAATAACACAAATGCATGGTCATAATTTACTTGAGCATATTTTTTTCAAAAATTCTTAAAGATATTCATTTCTTGCTTTAGAGTATAAGGGATAAATGGTAATAATATGAGAGATAGTTTTAGCAAATCCATTATTACAGGAGCATACATTTTCTAATTTCTTATATATTCTATTAAAGAATCTAAATTTAGATGTGATCAGTCCCATTCTAGCCCAGGTGATAAGTTTTCTTTGTTCTGGGTTTGTGCCCTTCAGTAGGCATTCTTCTATGTTGTGGTCAATTTTTTCTTTTTACCGTATACTACTTTTTACATTTTTAAGTTCCAGCATGTCCTCCTCTTTTGCTTTATCTATTAATTTCCTTTTTATTAATTTGCTGAATTTCACAGATATTATGTTTTTTGTTACAGTCTTCCCATAAATGCATCATATTTATTCCCCTTAAAGTGTCTTTAACTGTTTTTAGCCATGTGAATGTTAAGCCCTGTGCCTCCCAGGATATTTTCTCTTCCCAACAAAATTTTGGTAATTTATTATAGTTGTTATTAATAATTCTTAGCCAGTAGTTCATGATTCTTAAGACCTTGAGTGATTGAAGGTTCTCCTTTCCTAGCTCAGCCCTTATCACTGTATTGGCTGTTGAAGTGGGTGTGTCTAATAATGCCTTATAATAGTACAACACTGTTTTTTCCATAAGATTATCCCTATATGTCCACCATACCTCAGCCCCATATAACAATATTTTAACTATTTTAGCTTTTCCAGCTTTTATAACAGGGAGGATAGGGTTAACTCCATATTGATAATTGAATCTTAGGAGGGCTTTTGCTATAAGTTTTGCCTTAACTTGCTGATCTTCGACATGCTGGGCCCAGCTTATTGTGGAAGTGTATTTTACTCCCAAATAAATATAGTTTTTCACCCTTTCAATTTGTTCTTTCTTTTCCCTTTATTTTTATTTTCTTTATTCATACCAAATGTCATGAGTTTTTTTCAGTTTATTTCAAGCTCTAAATCTACACACTTCTTATGGAAGTAATTTAATTTCTTCTGTAGACCCACTGTTGTAAGAATACATCATCTGCGTAAGCCAAAACGTGAACAGACATGTTATTTATTTTAGGTGAATCAAGGTGTTTGTGTCCTCCAAATTCCAACAGTGTGTTTATATAGAGAGTAAAAAGAGATGGTGCCAAAAGGCACCCTTGTTTGACCCCCCATTTGATTTGAAAGGTGTAATCAGATTTCCTGTGTTATCATATCTCACACTGGTTAATGTATTGTTGTATAGTAAAACTATTGGGACTAACAGGGCCCTCTCAATTCTGTTCAAAATTAAGGTTTCCCATAGTATATTCTGATTAATGGAGTCAAAAATGGCCCTGAAGTACACAAATAAAGCATGTAATTTCATTTTCCTAATTTTAACATATTTCTCTAATAAGTGCGAGAAACAATATAAGTTATCTACAGTTGAATATCCTTGTCTGAAACCAGTTGAAATGTAGAGATTAATGCATTTTCTTCTAGTCAGATTGTTAATTTATTCAGTCTAATTTTTACAAATATTTTTGAACTGACATCCAGCAGGCTTATTGGCCTAAAGCAGGGGTTCTCAAATGGTGAGGCCAGCCTCCCTGGGGAGGCCCCAACCTCTTCCAGGGGAGGCTCAAGCAAGTCTGAAAAAGTACTGTATTTAAATTTTGAGTTTTATATATTTTGTGTGAAGAGATGAAGCAAATTGAAAGAGGATAATAGTAGGTGAATTTTATGTATTTATTTACTAATAGGTGACAAGAGAAGGTGAATGAGCCAAGGCTCATTTCAGGTGTACCCAGGGACGGGAGGGAATGAATACCATTTCAAAAAGTAACTGCAAAACAATCAAGAAATACACAATGAACAATAGTGCAAATAAATATGAACAATAAACTAATAATGAGTGGTGGTAATTGATCAATTTGTAGACTGATGGCAGAACAGCCCAAATACAAGGGTTGAGCATAGAAGTACTAAGAGCAACAGCAGGAAGAAGCAAAGTAATCCCTGAAAAGTCGCTTAGGAGTAGGGAAGGAAGGGGAGAGGCAAAGTATGTAGGAAGGTTATTTCATGTAGAGAGGAAACTGAGAAAGTAGTCTGACCCATGAAGGTACTGCAACAAGGGGTAACAATGGTTCAAGAATGAAAATAGCAAGCAAGTAGGCTAGCCTGTGGGGAGGGGGAGTTACAATAAGCTCAATAATAATATTTGTTTATTTTATTTATTTATTTTTCAGATAACACCTTTGAGCACAGGACCTCTTTTCAAAGGTTCCACATCAGTGTAAGACTTAGAACTGAATGTGAGCCAAGTACTCAAAGGGGTTTCAATTTATTCATGGTGTGCTATACAAAGTACAGTATGTTATATTTCTTTGGGGAGGCCCAAGATTATTTTGGTTTTGGGGGAGGCTCAAAATCTTTTCCATGGATTTGGGGAGGCTCACTGTGATAAAGTCTAAGAACTATTGGCCTAAAGTTATATGGGGAGTAGACTGAGCCTTTTGTTGTGTAGTGGAACAATTATATTTTTTTGCCAAGAGGTGGGAAATTTCTTCTACTGTAAGCAGACATAAAAAAGTAGTTAATATGGGAATCCAAAAATCTCTGTACTGTTTGTACACCTCTGCAGGAATGTAATCAGGACCAAGGGCTTTTTTAATTTTCTGAGCACCAATTGATATTGCCACTTCTCCTTCTGTTATTTGGAGCGGAGTGTATCCCATATCATTTATTATTTTCAAAGTAGCCACTTCTATTGAAGTTTTTTCAGTTTTATAAAAAATTGCAGAAAGTGTTCAACCCAGGTCTCATTGAGAACATGTATGGGCAACGAAGGTTAGAAAACATTTACACCATTAGCCACCAATAACCAGAATGTTTTTTGTATCATTATTTTTTTTAGTTTGAAACATTAATTTCAAGTTATATAAGAATTCTTTTTTTTCTTCTAAAAAATTAACATAATATTTCCTGGCCTTATTTAATTTTGCAAAGTTTTCTTTAGAAGGGTTCCTTTTTGATAATCTAAGTTCTGTATTTCCCTTTTAGCCAACCCACATTCTGTGTCAAACCAAGTATTACCCATATTAATATTTGACTTATTGCTATCGGTGTATATTAGTTTTTTTATCTGAGCATAAAGAACATCAAAGATATTAATAAAAACAGTAGCCAATATTTGCTAAAGTCCTTCCTGTTCCGTAAAAACAGCTTCCCAGTTTTTTATAATGTCTGCAAGCATATGGGTATCAATCTTTCCTCTGTTTAGTTTGTGTCTCCCTACTAATGATAATGCAGTTAGTGGTGTGTTATTTCCAGTTACATTATTGCACACTAATCCTAAATCTAACTATAGCTATAATGGGGCATGATCACTCTTAGGTTATATTTGAATTATTAAGTTTTTAAAATTATTCATGTTGGTTGGATTATATATCACGTAGTCTATTACACTCTGTCCCTTTTCAGAAAAGTATATCATATTCACCTCTGAATCTCCATAAATTCTCCCATTCAGGATAATCAGAGCATTTTCTTTTAACAATTTCTGTAATTCTGTACCTTGTGAGTTACTTTGTTTATCTTGACTCTTTCTTTTTCTGTTATCTCCATTTCCAATTGTGTGTACAGTTTGTCCATATTGTCCATGTTGGCCAACCTGGTGTTGAAGTCTTCAGCCATTATTGATTTAGCATTTGGATATTTTTTTTAAGAGAATTGTCTGTCTCTAAAGATAATTCTTGCCAGATGCTAAGGTTCATCTTTTTCTTGGTAGGTGGTATGTACACATTAATGACCACGTCCATCCATTCCACTTAAGTCATTCACATTTGTGGGACTGTTTGTACAGTATGCCCTGCCCTGCTTACAATCCGCACTGTACCTGTCATTCGGCGGGTGGCCACGCAATATGCAGGCGGGTTGCAGCCACCCGCCAATGATGGGGTGGGGAGCTGGGTGGGCAAGGGGTTCTGTGTGGGTGGGAGGGGTGTGTGTGCCACCGGATCACCAGGGATTTATTATATGGAGATGCACCGCGATTGCAGCAATGGGTGGGGGGGGTCCACTAGACTACCAGGGATTTCTCTGAATGTCTGATACCGGCCATCGGGGTCAAGGGCAGGAGGGGGAGTACCACTAGACTGCCAGGGCTGTATCTGAACATCCAGTATAAGCGATCGGGGACAGGGGCAGGCAGGGGGGTACCACTAGACCGCCAGGACATGTGCTATGTTACATTTACTGTGATCACAGCTACGGGCAGGGGGGTTCCACTGGACTACCAGGGATGTTCATAAATGTCAGATACCCATGCTCGGGGACATAGGCAGGATGGGGGTGCCACTGGACTACCAGGAATTTAATTACACATCAGATACCGGTGATCAGGGACACGGTAAGGAGGTAGGGGGTGCACTAGACTGCCAGGGCATGCTTTATTTTACATTTACCGCAATTGCGGCTATGAGGTGGGGGTAGCCCCGGGACCCCCACTGTGCACAGGTCATTCTATGCAAGGTGCCAGGCACAATTCGCCGAGCTGCCCTGTGCAAGGCATGCAAATGGGGCCATAATGACATGCAAATGGCCCAGTTGAGCCTTGCATATATTATGGCCTAATTTGCATGCCCCCTGCTGACTATCATGGGTGATGCACCTAGCGCAACTGCACTTGTGCTGGTGCATCCCCGTGCTCCCTATCTGTGGCTTGCACTGGTGCAGTGCAACTGCACCATGTGCAGTATGTGCACTGACCCTACCATATTGAATGATGCTGCACCATGGCTCATTCCCATTGAATATCACCTGGATCTGGCCCCAGCGCATCACAATTGCACTGTGCCCAGGCTTGTGCCACTGCCTGGCACAGTCTGAATATTCCAGCCACTATGTTAAACACTAGGGGCCTTATCCACAAAAGAGTTTTGCATAGGCACAGAATGGGAGAAATATTTTTGAAGCTAGAACCCCAAGAAAAGGAAGCTAGCAATACTGTAGTTTGGAAACTCTCCTGTACCAGAATCATGAATAGAACTTACAAATCATATCTGCTGATACTCAATGGGTATGAAAATACTGTCACAACAAGCTCAGAAATGTGGTGCAATCCATCAGGGCCTACAAACATCGAAGTGTGGGATCTCAAGTCAGAGAGGCACACAGGCTGAATAAGGAGCATTATAAAATGGGTCACAAAAATACCTTAAAATGATTAGCTGAAAGGACCTTTGAGCCATGTCCTTATCAGCCGATATCTATGCCAACCTGCACTTTTCTTCCCTGGATGACCTCACAACAGGGAAATATCAATAACCTGATGGAAGTTTAAACTGCTTTTACAGACAAGCACACACCAGTGCCCATTCCTGCCGCCGTTCCACAAAACAATATCCATTACTTGCGACACCATTTACAGTGTACATCACCAGAACAAAACAATTTTTTTTTTATTTGTTTGTGTTCCCTCCTAAACAAAAACAATAACTGACCTCAACAGTAAGACAACTTCATCCTGTGAGGGTCATGACTGGCGCGTGGTGTGGCTTTCAAATTAAAGTCATACTCACTCCTCCAGGACTCGCCAGACCCGATCCTTTCCTGATCCTCTACCATGTCCTACAGAAATGTTACTTATTCAGAAATTTATTTGAATTTCCCAGTTCAGAGTGAGCTGTTGAAACACAGAAGGTGGAAGTTGTATGATGGCAGCTTAAATATGGCGAGTAGTGAGGGACACGCTCACTCCTACTCATCGTAGAAAAATAAGTTTGTATTGCCTCATTTATTGACAAACATGCACACACACACACACACACACACACACACACACAAATGAAAAAGCCTATTGTGCAGCATCTTGCGTATGTGTTGTGTGTTGGGGGGACAGAGACTATCACAGAACCGCACATACTGTGGCTGCCGAGAAACATCACAGTAACCACTGCAGCCCACAGTGGCAGGTATTGGGCACACACACTCCATCTAGCCTGAAACTGAGTGATCAGTCAGTCACTCCTTAAAAAACTAGAAAAAGAAAAAAAATGTGAATAAAAAAGTAAAGTAACCCTGCTGTACAAGATCTTGAGTGTGTGGCTGTCAACTATAGTGACAGAGAGACACAAAAGCCCTGTATTGACTTGTAATAAAATAGCTATATTCCAACACAAAGAAGACTACTTTTTCTTTCTACTAATATGGTCACATTTTTTTTTACTTTATTTGTGTACACTTTTCTTGTGCATTTTTAATTGATTTCTTTACTATGGGACCCATTTTATAAGTGCAATAAACATATTCCCAGGTGTGGGTTATCACCTGATAAGAGCATGCCTAGGTGCATAAGGTACTCAGCAGAAGTGCCTTGTAACACACCGTGTCATGCTCTTATCAGGTGATAACCCACACCTTGTCATATGTTATTGCTTGCATAAGGGAAGGGGGGAAGGGAACAGGAACATTGTTTAATCAGGAGTAGCACACTAAGCCAATGCTTGTTTCCAGATGTGACCTGGGAGCACAAGGAAGTTAAATGACTTGTTCAGGATCACACAGTATACATCTAGATGGCTGTGGGGTTCAAACCAAGGTCTCCAGATCTGCAGCTCAGAGACTTAACCCACTACACTATATTGCCTTCCTATAATGCATCACATTTATTTGCTCACCACTTGTATGTTTATTATTTAGTTAAAGCAGCAGCACAATGAAATACGTTTTTCCAAAAAAGCTAGTTTCAGCTGCAGTTAATACAAATATAAGCATATCTGTTAAATGTACTTGTCTAGGTACCGCCTATGCTGCACACCACAGGTCTTTTTTATTTTCTCAGTCCCAACCATTAATAGGTCTACAGTGTTATTTCTATGCAAAATGTGGTAGCCATATTTTTTTCTTGAGAAAAAAAAACTAAATTAAAACTTTTATCAAATACTTAAGTTTTGGTGGAATTACAAAATTGTACCACCAAATAAAACTGGAAGATGCCTGGAAATTTTTATAGTAAAAAAAAAAAAAGCAGGGTAATTTTTTTGCCCAATCTCATAGCATTGCTGCTTTAACTAAAATAATTTGTCATATTTTTACACTGAAGGATGATCCCTCACAGAGCCCTGACAAAGTGAGGTGCATCACATGCTCTCGATTTTTCTTGTATTTTCATATCTTCTCAGTCATA
The DNA here is from genome assembly GCA_016271365.2 of Neoceratodus forsteri. NCBI lineage: Eukaryota > Metazoa > Chordata > Ceratodontiformes > Ceratodontidae > Neoceratodus > Neoceratodus forsteri. The sequence goes on from CM057455.1 coordinate 1,043,434,685, forward strand.
GAACATTATTTGCAATTGCATAACCACTAAATATTGCATATAACTATTCAACAAGTCATGCTTTAATCTTTATGATTGTGAGCAGTCGTACAGTGTTACATTCAGTGCAGATATATTTTGTGAACAAGAGCTAGTCCATAATGTGAAATGAATAATGAAAGTGCCAAACAGTGCAGGAACAAAGGAGCATAAGGGCAAGAGACATGTATGCAATGACTCCATGAAAAACAAACTCTCAGTTCTTTCTTGACATCACTGTATTCCTTCAAATGCTTCCCACCGTGGTAACCCATCATAGTCTGTGTAAAATAAAATGCTGGTCACTTTGGAATCATGCATCTTTTGCTTTTTTTCATCAGGTACTCTCTTAAGACCCTCTACACTGGAACAGTGCTCCATACTGTTACACCATTCCCCACACTATTGCATTCTTTCTGGTGGCTGAACAGCACCCAAAGGAAAGACACTTATTGTACTGCATATAGTTGAGTGCTGTTGTTTGTGTATGGAAATCCATACACTCCAAAAAGTTGTAGTATATGGTCCAGTACTGTTGTGTATAGATTTTCACACTCCAAAAAAAGCTGTTGCACCATGGTTCTGGTGTCACAAAGAAGCTGTTGTTCCAGTGTGGTACAACAAATTATTGATGCCAAAATCTTACACTGCCCCAAGAGAAGTGCCATCCCAGAAATAAAATGTAAGTCTGCTGATTTCTTAAAGCTCTGCAATAACCTATCTTACAGTGAGGCACACTTTATTGTGGCATGGTGGGGCCACTTCAGGTAAACAAGAGGACATGACAGGGCATATGTTGCCTGCATTGTAAAGGGCATGAAAAACTCTATACTTTGATAAGTGTAACCTAGTAACATGACTGTGTTATTATTACAGCATAACAATTAGGGTGTGCGGGTTGGATTTTCCCGTTGTGCCGGGTCAGAACCAGAACCAAAACAAAAAGTGTAATATATAGTAATAATTAGTGGTGCAATCAATAGAACAGCACAAGACTATTGTTATTCAGCAGGTCTGGATCTACTGCACTGAAAATGTTGGTGTGAACCAGAGGCATTATTACTTCCTCCATCTGTTCCATTCCACCCAAACTACTCCATTGGTGTAGACGCATGAGGGTGTAATATTGGGTGAAAGCTGTACATGATGGGATGTGACAGGGCAGGCATAGTTTTGTCAAGCTGAGGCATGTAACAGTCACTAAGACTACCAAAGATACATATTTTTTTTTTGCCAAAAATAGATAAGTGCAACTAGCCCTTCTGACAACTGTGTCATGGCAGTTTGTTCAGCAGAGCCAGCCACGATGCAACACAATAACTTGCAGTAAGTAACAATATAAAATACTGCATGACAAAAGGTCTTAACCCTTAGGCTGCCAACAGAATTAAAATGTATAGAAAGTTTGGACTGATATATCAGTCTGCGGCCCTGCAAGGGTTAATTGCCATTGAAGTACATTGTTCCCTGCAGTATACTACAGCATTTTGTGATATTCTGCAGTATTACTGCATTGCATCCTGGCTGTCACCACTGTAAATGGATGTGACAGCAGGCACTCAGGCATGTTTGGAGGCCACAAGTAAAGGAATACTGCACTGACCAATTGGTGAATATTCTCTGCAACAAAACTTTGTAAATGCACCATTAGGATTCCAGTGACAAAAGTTTGGAAATGCAGTCTTAGGGTTTCCAACTCTAACATCCCACCCTCACCCTGGGATTCCAACCCTAACACCCCACCCCCACCCTGTGGGCAGTAACAGGCATGGCGTGTGCTGTGGGGTTGTCAGACCTAACGCTCACTTCATTCTATGAGTAAGTAAGTAAGCTGACATGGGTACAGTGTATGAGAATGAGATGAGCATTAGGGCTGACAATCACATGGCACACCCCATGCCTGTTCCTGCCTGCGGGGTTGGGATGGGGTGTTAGGGTTGGAAACCTAGGGTGGGGGTGGGGTGTTAGTGTTAGAAACCCTAAGACCACATTTCTAAAGTTTTGTCACTGGAACCCTAATGGTGCATTAACAAAGTTTTTTGCAAAGAATTTCCTTACTTTTTTGAGAAAGTATAATCGTAGGCTTATTTGATTGTGTGAGCACAGTGCCCTCTGAACCATTCATAATTTTTGAGGAAGTGTAATTATATATTTATTTCCCTGTGGGAATAATAATCCTCTACGTATTGATAATCCACTGTGTATTTGTATGTGGGAGTGCAGGGCCCTCTGGACCTTGTGCTGCCATTTATGCATAAGACCTGCACTCCCATTACCAGGGATACTTTAAATGACACCATTGGCAGTGATCAGAGGGCAAGGGGACCAATAGGCACCAAGGATCATTTAGAATTCATCAGGGATGGCAATCGGAGGGCAGGGGGACCACTAGGCACCAAGGATACTTTAAATGACATCAGAGACAGTGATTAATGGGCAGGGGGACCACTAGGCACCAGGGATATTTAGAATCCACTGGGGACAGTGATAGGAGGGCAGGGCACAACTAGGCACAAGGGATACTTTAAATGATACTGGGAATGGAGATCAGAGGGTGTAGGGATCACTAGGCACCAGGGATACTTTAAATGCACCAGGAACAGTGATCAGAGAGTGGAGGACCACTAGGCACCAGGGATAATTTAGAATTCACCAGAGATGGCAATGGGAGGGCGGAGGGACCCCTAGGCACCAGAGAAAGGATCTTACTTTACTGAGTGCAGTGATTGAGGTGGGGGGGGGACACTAGGCACCATGAAAACTTTGAAGTACACTGGGGATGGTGATCAGACGGGGGACCACTAGACACCAGGGACATTCTATACTTTACTAGGGAAGGTGATCAGTGGATGGGGTACCACTATACACCAGGGGGTGGGTGTGCTTCCCCAACCACCGATATGATAGTTGGCTGCAGTGGCTCCAGTGGATGCTAGGGTTGCCTGGAGTAAGTCAGGTCTTTTTACTGGTGGCATTTGCACTGTGTTAAGTGTCCGGCACTAACCCTTTGCACAGTACAAATGAGCAGAATGTTTCACTGTGCTGGTATTCCTGTCCCTGACCCTCCCTTTGCCCACCACATATATTATTTTCTTTTGTGTGGTAACCCTGTTAGCACATGCAAAAGCCAACTTTGAAAATTGCACATGGGTGTAAACCCTGGGCAAACAGGGCACAGTCATTTTGTCTACCGGGCAAAGTTTTGAATGTCTGGCCCTAGGAATTAAAACAGACTAGCACTTCATTTTTTTATTTGTTTATGTAAGTAAGGAGGGGAATATGAGAGTAAAAAAGTGTTTAATAGTACTTTTTAAAAAATTTAGGAGCGTCTTACTTTTTAGACCATACAGAAGATGAAGGATAAGTTTCCAGACAGTTTGTTGTCAAATTCCCTTCCTTTCTCAGTATTAATGGAATTCTACCTTTCAGTTTCCCATTTTCACCCTTCGAAGGTAAAACCCTTCAATATGTGTTTAATAAATCCCCTTGAATATCATAAAATGTCCATTTAAAAAGCAGAAATATTCTAACCCTTCATTTTTATACTTCATTAATCCTTTTTTTGCTATTCAGTTGTCTTCTCTGTTATTGGTAACAAAAAATTGAAATCTCTCTGTCTTCAAACAAGGTCAAAGGGCATCAGTTTTCATTTTTTACCAGAAAACTTGATAAAATTCAGGAATATGGAAAGCCTGTATACGTGTAAAAACACAGAGTTTCACAGAATTTGGCATTTTATACCAGATCAGTAAATCAACAAACTGGTATATTTCACTACTTTTAATCATCGTAGATCAGTGGCCTTGTTCATTACTGACTCTGGATAGCTCAGGGGAGCAGGAAACATTTACGTTAAAAGCAGGAAAACCATCAAGAAGCAGATTGGAGTTGTACAAAAAAAAATCTGATCTAGAATTGTTACAACAACATGGTGTCTGGAGGAAACAGAGTGAATTTTCTTAGCATGAAGCAGGGTTTACAGTAAGTTCAGAGATTTTGACTAATTATTTAACATACATTTTAATGTCTGTCTGCTATCGGTGTATGCAGATGAGGATTCTTGTGGTTAAAGTGTATATGTATATGTGTGTGTGTGTGTTTCCATAGCCACTTATTTGCCCTTGTTCCCACTTGACATTAATTAGGCCATGCTGCCTTCTCAGAATGCAGACAGTGATGCTGCAAGCAAGAGAACCCCAATCAGTGGCCAGAATTTACCATACAGTCCCTATCATGGACCAAGGGCACGCTTGTTTTGTTGCCCATAAAGGGCTGGGGTGGAAATTAGTAATGAATATTACAGATATTGTTGTTTGGTTGCAAGGGGGCACTCAGCTCCCTGGATTTACTTACAGTATATGTCTCTCAGCACAGGGTCATAATGTCGTGTCCAAAACCATGCAAAACAACAAAGCCATAGACAAAAACGGTGTGAGCTACAATAAGGTTGGAACAAAACGCTAACAGCAAGAAAAATAGCATGCACCATTAGTAATAATAGCATCATCCTTGTTTTTGCAGATGGATACGCCTCCCACACACCCCAGCATGGGGGGCTTTGGCCTCCACACCCCCCAGGCTGAATATAACTAACTCCAGGGGAAGGGTGGACTTCAGGGATGGGGCAAAACACTGCAGGGGGAAACTGCATTTTTTTATTTAGAAAAAAGCCACAACACTATGGGACCTAGGGGGATCCGAAACACAGCCCCAGGTCCCCTATGCTGCCAGGTGCTGGTGCCCTAGCTACTCCTCCACGAGAGCGGCTCAACCAGGCACCACACCGACAGCCTACTTCACACTTCCTCAAGACAGTGTACAATGACAAGGGTAGCAGTTATTCCCATATGCTGTGAAACCCTTGTTGCTGTACACACATTAACACTTTCTGCAGTGCGGTATTCCATGTGCTGGTTCGGCAGCGCTATATTCACCCAGTACCATGTCTCTCATTGGTCAGAGGATGCATCCCTCATAGATCAGAGGTACAGTTTCATCAGCTACAGTGCATGTGAAGCAGGAATGATTGTGAATTGGTCAGATTGATACTAACAAGAGCATGATTAGGAGAAAGCAGCTTTGCAAGTGGAGACCTCCCATTCCCTTATCTCAGTACCTATGTTTTTCATTCCCCAAAGGTTTTGATCTAAATATAAAAGCTCTAGATACTATGGCCCAAATATTGAAGAGGTTAGCATGACACTAACCATGTTAGTGTCCTACTAGCCAGAAACAGCTCGAGCCGATGAGAGGGGGAAAATATTCAAAGACCCACAGTGCATAGCACTTACTGGACAGTGTAAACATGCAGAATACTTATTTAGTTTTGTTGATCAGGAAAGGAGGGCTAGGCAATTCTGCCAATTTTCAGCCTTGTCCTGGAGGCAGGGGTTGGATAGTGAAAGTACAGATGAAAACTGAGATATTGAATCAGGCTAAAGTTGTTGATGGTACTTTTAGTGAATATACCGCTGTGCCAGTGCAACTGAGGGATTCCCCCATGCACACTGGTTATAGTCAGAGGTTTTGGCAGCACTAAACAGCATCTGTTGCAGCTATGTTTAATGCTGTCAAATCCTACCCTCATCTATGATTATAGTGGTGCATGACCCCCCCCCCCATCATCGGCCAGGTACTGCCAATGGAGCAGGAACTGCTGGTCACAGACAGTGTCCTGTGATCACAGTCAATGCCATATTGAACTACTAAATAGGTGGTAAGTGATGTCTAACCAACCTGATCATCACCAATGATAATGCAGTACTATTTAAACCACCCTATAGGTGGTGAGTGACCCCACCCTGATCATTTTCATTGACATTAATATATAGCCATTAATCTCATGCACCCTTTGTCACCCATGCTACCCTCCTCCCCAAATGGCCACCTCCATACGTATGTTTATAGAGGTTCCACCTTGAGTACAAGCACAGCCCTCCCTCCACCTTAGATAGTTGTCATCTTCTGCTCTGGTGCAGTCACAGTATAGAAAATAAGTTCTGGCCAGACCCAATATGACTAAAGGTGAGGGATTTGGTGGAAAATATAGAAAATGTGCTTTTACATATTTTTCCTCTAAACTTTCAACATAGACTTGCTATGACCCTGTGTCATAAAGAAGGGCAGAGAAAATGTGCAATTCCTGGGATGAAGCTGATTTTGTGCAGGGACTGCAAACTCAACTGTCAGGACACAGAAACACATTTTGGGCAGAAGTTGGAAAATGACAGCTGTCACATTCATGAGGCATTTTAGCAGAGTGGGACCATAGCAGCATGCCGTAAACTACTGGCAAGGATAAAAAAAACAAGTAGTGTGGCAGCAGAGTGGGACCATGGTGCACAGTCTTGGAGGCACTTTTAACGCCTCATGAGGGTGATCATTCAAGCTACTTTTCTACTAGTCCTCCCAAGAGAGCTGCCAGGCTATGCCAATGCAGCTCCGTCCTCCCAAGAGGAATGCAGGGATATGCCCATGCAGCCCTAAAAATGGAAATCAGCAAGTTCTCCTAAATACAGTGGCTGCTATAGGAAAGTTGCTCAGTGGTGAAATATGCTGCAGTGGATGTGGTGTACCACTCATACTGAGTGGCTCTGAGAAATGCCTCGTCACCGCTCAGTAAGCGGTAAGTGGTTGATGAGTGTTTAATTGGTTGAATTAGTTTAATTCCCCCATCAGGTGCAGCATAAAGTCACCAGATGGCACTGTTTGCAATTTAATTTATGTTGATCTGCATCAATTTTCCTGCAGATGTCCCCACAGTCCACTGGGTCTGCATGTCCAAAGCTACAGTAATTCAAACCCCCGTAATGACTTTGCCGATGACAATGCACAAAGTATCCCCATATTTTATGCTTGCCCCAACAAAGCTGCACTTAAAACAAAAACAAACAACACAAAAATACTAGTTATGGAAAACTTTTAAGTGCGTAAGCCTTATTTGCTCACTCCCTCCTCCCCGCCACACACACAGACACACACACCAGTTTTCGCGGTGCAGTAGCAGTGGAGAAATGTAGTGTTTGTTGGGGTCTCTATCACTGAGAGGTCATTTATGGAGAGGGGAAAAAGTGCAAAGCTATCAAATTAGGTGCTCAGTTGGATTTCCTTCTCTATCTGACTAGTTTATGAAGCCACACAATTACCTATTGCAGATTTGGGATTCCAAATTGAAGAGGGTGCTGTGCAGAGACTGGATAGTATAGCAGAGAGATAGTTTTGAGGTTAGAAGACTTTGCTTAGGAACAGCATTATTAATGTACTGAAGGGTCAGAAAATGTTTTGCAGTAGTTTCTGACAGTACATACTGCACATGCCACAAACGTCAGAATATGATAGTAACTAAGACAGGCATACGGATGAACTCCGTGCAAAGTAATTGAATTGTGCCCTGCTAACAAGTGAAGTTGATTTCCTGATATTGCACAACAAAACTAACCTGCAATTCTTGTAAGATTCTTCTGTGTGTCTGAATGGCTGGGGGGGGGTTAGCATAATGAGAAGAACTAACAAAAACCGGGCGCTACATCGTAAAGAAAACATTCAGTTTAATGCTGGCCCATTTATTAAATAATGATTTTATTCAGAAGAATGTTGTATACTTCATTTGGACATTGATGATGGGGCTAAGGGGGTATAGAGTATTATTATTTCTCACTGTCATGTTTATTTTCTGTAAGCTTGTGACAACCTCAGACTATTATACTTATTAAGATAAATAATTAATTGCTGTACAATTATATGGTACTTGCTTCCCAGGCAAATTGTGGACTTTATTTTTTTTTATTTATTGAGATCTTGGATGACACCTGTGAGTAGTTGCTTGTTAAAAGGTTCCACGTCATGTTATCTAACTTTAGTAAACAACGTTTAAAATATTATTTGTAAATGTAATAATGTTATAATTATTACAGTTAATGTAACCCTGAGATAAGAAGTGGAGACTGTTTAAGTTATAACTGTAAATGCTTGAAAAATAAAATAAAAAATAGCTTAATGCTGACCCAATTCTAATTATAAATCATTGTAAACCATTTGGAAATAAGACAGGGGTGTGTGTGGGCTAATGGATGTCAGTTTCAACAGCATACAGCCCACTGACTACGCTGCGAACCACAAAATAAATTTAACAGACAAGTCCTTACATTTATTTGTTTTATCTTCCTGTGTTTTATCTTTGTCAGTAGTCTGAGTCTTGGTTTGCTATGTCTATTACTTGTGACCTTTGTCAGTTGTCAGCGTGAAAAAAAAGAATATAATTTTTATTTTAACTTATTGAATTCCTGTTTGTCATCATTCCTTCATCACGTGTTCATCGCTTATCATGTACATTCCTTAATGTCACAATTTCTTTGCAGTTGAACACCTTTGTGACCTATAGTGACTTGCTGTGTGACCCTCCTCCTGGCCCCATTACCCACCCCAAAACTCCAGACTGCTTTGTTATTAAAAATAAATATGCTAAGAGGATATGTATTACTGGAAGGTACTTAGCAAATAGTGGTTCAGTTAACTGTAGTTGAAAGGAGATTAAAAATAAACTGTACACATCATTAAGGGATCATTAAAGCAGAATGTCTAGCCTTCATTCATTAACAAAGGGGACACGATACACTATTGTGAAACCTTGCCCAGTCTGAGATGGATGAGTGGAGGGAGGTACAGGAGCCATGAGGATATGGTATATGGATATGGTTTCCAGTGCAAACAAGTGTGATAGGCAAGTATTCAAAATTACAAAGACTACAGGTATTATCAAACGTCAACAAGCTAACATCAAGAATATGATGGAATCACATACAATACAGTAATGTTAGCAAGCACTTGTCATAATTCAATATTAGCCAAGGTTCCCAACCCCAAAACACACAACAATAATTTCTTGTCAAATGGAAAACTATTAAATGGGGATAACGGACATTCTGTAGACTGTATATAAATAACACCTTGGTCACACATCATAAGGGCAACAGGTGATGATCCTATGTGCATGGGGCTGTGACAATCACGGATCACCGTCACCAATATTTTGTTTAATTTGTTTTCTTGATCTCCAGCCATGCCTTTTTGTTACTATGCACAGGTGTACATTAAGTAGAATGTCAGTCTCAAAATAAATACATTAATTAATAAATAAATAAATACAATTTCATTTTGATCAATTGCCAGGTTGCTGTGTTGATAGCATGGGGTAGAAGGCTCATATCCCTGATAGCACAGCGGTGCAAATATCTGTTTCTTCCCAGTCCATGAATTGAGCCAAAAATTAAAAGAACTTGATGTGGTTCACAGGGCAGTCTACCTATAAAATAAACAGCTGTCCAGTTGGAAGCAAAATGCTGAAGAAAACAAATGCAAAACATAAGAGACTGGCCCATTAACAGTATGAAGTGAATATCCACATTGATTTGATAATTGTCCATATAAAACTATTGCAATGCAACTCTGGTTGAAGCTGCAGTTCTTCCCTTGACTTAGAGAACAAAAAAGGCTCTTCCTTTCCATGCAGAAAATATTAGACGTACAGGTAAGGGAAGTAAAAATAAGATGTTTGAGTTTGAATGTTTCTTACAACCATCATTTTTTTTCTGTTAGTAATTTTTATTTTCATCAAAAAATACATATCGTAAGCAAGGTATTACTGACATAACATAACACATATACTCCCATAATTTTTTTTAACCAGGAGAGAGACACTAAGCTGAAGTTTGTTTCCAGGTGTGACCTGGGAGCACAAGGAAGTTAAGTGACTTGCTCAGGATCACACAGTATGCAAGTGGAGGCTGTGGGATTCAAATCCAGGTCTCCAGGTTTATAGCTCAGAGTCTTAAACCACTGCGCTATACTGCCTCCCAAATGTCTAGGTACAGAGATAATGTGTATGGAGGTAAAACCAGTTATTCTGGTTGTGAGATAGACGATCAGGTGTCTGAAAGCAGTAGCACCTACCAGGGATGGAAAGTTAGCCACCAAGTAAGTACAGTATAAAATTCACATGTCAGCTTAATCCATGTCCTGTGGTGTCTTCTCCGCCCTAAGCCTTATAAAATATAAAAACAGATAAACAGCGTCCGAAGCAACCAGTAACCAGAAAAACATTTCTTAAAATAGTTATGTAGTCTCTGCATGGTCAGACATCTTATATAGCCTGAAGCAAGATTTCCAATCAGCAGCCAGAAGTGTAGAAAGAGTGATAACAAGTGTGGTCAGGGTACTATGTCAGCCTATACCAGTCCTAGGTTTTAAAAATGTGATAAAGGGATTCCAGCATGAGTAGTATTTTGGTAATGTGTTAGCTATGACGTGTGACAGATGGTCCAAAGAGGCTATTTGTGCAAGGGACTGATATAGCTCTGAGAGAGAGGGCACTTCCAGAGACTTGCATCAGCATAATATAAGGCACTTAGCTTGTATACCTAGCAGTGCTAGCCAGTGCTTCCAATGAGCAGATAGCCTAATGTTCTGAGGGGGGAGGCCAAGTATCCAGATCAATGGATCCAGCCAAATCTGAATGTTAACAACTTGTGTAGCCAGCTTGCAGACAGCTGTCCAAAAGGGGGTTAGTAGAGAACAGTACCATAAGATATGGCTCAAGACTCCCTCCTGAGGCTGTCACTTCCAGCATAAATTATTATTCAGTAGTTTACATTGGTGTAGCATAGCCGGGGTTCTGTACCAGTGGTGAAGGATTTTGTTTTGCATGAATTTGCTCCTCATAGATGGGTAACAGACATGAGCCAGTTTCCAGCATGATTTCCACTGGGCATCATCAATAGTAATTGTTAGAGTTTTTTCCCATTTACGCTTGGATTTGAGGGGCGGAGATGGAATAGTTTCTCTTAAAGCTGCATAAATCTTGCAGGCCTGTCCTCTCTGGCGTGAGAGCCACTCTGCCAACTTCTGGGGCCCAGATGCAGTGAGCGACTGGAGTTTGATATATGCACTTATGTAGCTACGAAGCTGCAAATACCCCCAGAAGTCAGATTTCCCCAATCCTTTTTGTGCACTTAGTTCCTGAAAAGGCAATAATGCCTTCCCTGTCTTGTCCAGAACTTTGGCCAGTGAGTTAATGCCTTTATGCTCCCAATGGCTCCAGGAGATAGGCTGTTTATCTACAGTGATGTACTTATTAGAGAAGATAGGGGTGTACAGAAGAGGTCTGGGGTTAAGTTGCATCTATAGGTGCACTTTATTCCATATTCTAAGTGATGGGGAAATCGTTGGGTGGTGCATTAGGGATTTTGGCAATGAATTACAAAGCAGAAGGGTAAGGGACTGCACCTGAACTACAGATTGCTCCATGTATAACCACTGAGGAGAGTCAGAAGATACATTGGTAAACCATTTTATTTATTTATTTATTTTATATTTATCACACTTTTTGCCTGTACAGTATCTGCCGTCATGTCTCTACCCAAGTCACGGTGCCCCTGTGACTTCCACCTCCTACTTAAACCCCTGGTCTCCCGGTCACCCCTGGCTTACCACCCATGAGGCGGGGTCATGGCACTGCAGAAGGCACCAGTTCTGTGAATCCAGTAACTGGTTAGGAGAGCTGGACCAAGAGGTTAATCAAAGCCCAGGGCAGGGCTTCATAGAGACAGCAGGCACAGAGGTTTACACTGTTAAGCTTGGGAGGAGACGTGCAATAGCATCCTGCTTCTGTCCCACCCCAGAGGTTCTTGACTTGTGTCGGTGCATGGCAATGGACCTGGCCTCCACCAGATGTTGCTCCTGCACCGAGCACACAATCTTCCTCCCCCCTGGAGAAGGAGAGTAGTCCTATGGATGCTCGATCCTTCTCCCCCTGGCCAGCCATCCGATGACCCGGATTCGCTCCCAAACCCGGGTCACCAGCGTCGCAAGCAGAAATCCAGCTGCTGCATTGGTGGGCCAGCTGGTAAACCATTTTAAGGTTTGGGCTGCAGAATTGGCCCATTGGTACCCTTCCACCCAGGGAATGCCCCATCCACCATCCTTCCGAAGGGATTTCAATTTATTCCTGCTGTAACAGGGTTTCTTCTGCTCTCACAGAAAATATGCCAATAACCTTGTCTATAACCTGGAGCCATTTGATGGGCAGCTCTAAAGGGATATGAGATGAGGGATACAAGATCTTCAGAGCTGCAATCATCTTGAGGGCTGAGATTTTGCCAGCAAAAGTGAGATTAGTAGCTTTCCATTGATCCAGTTCAGTTTTAAACTGTGCTAAAAGTGGCCACAGGTTGAGGTCCTGTATTTTGGTGATATCTGGGGAAATGTACACTGCAAGGTAGACCAAGGATTCCGAGGCCCATTTTACTGCAGATAGGGTGATCAATTCCTGGGTACATAGGGAGTTCAATGGAAGGACCTAGGTCTTAGATCTATTCATCTTTAGCCCTGAGTATCTTTCAAAATCAGCCAGCAAGGTAAGGAGGGGCATAAGGAATGTATGGGTGTCCATCATAGGTACTAAGAGATCATCTGTGTACATAAGGGTAGAATAGGAATGATTCCCAATTGGAATCCCTTTGATATTAGGGTGTTGCCATATAGCAGCTGCTAGAGGCTCCACAGCTAAGACAAAGAGTAAAGGGGACAGGGGGCATCCTTGCCTGGTACCTCTCCTCAACCCAAAGGGGTCCAACAGAACATTGTTAGTCAGGATTCTAGCAATGGGTTGGTGGTAGAGCGCCATTACCCATTTTCTAAAGCCTTCCCTGAAGCCCAGGTGTTTTAGGACCAGACTTAAATAGTCCCATTCCAGGGAGTCAAAGACTTTTTCAAAATCTATGGCCACTGCGGCCACTGGGGAGGGAAGATGTTTAGCATTATGCATGAGATTAATCATGGAACGGATATGATCTTTGCTGTATCTGCCGGGAACAAATCTCACCTGTGAGGGGTGTACAAGGGTGGGAAGTAGGGAGCTGACTCTAGTAGTCATGACCTTAGCAAATAGTTTACTGTCAATATTAATCAGGGAGATGGGGCGGTAGCTGGAGGGCAGTGAAGGGTTTTTCCCTTATTTAGGAAACACCGTTATAATCGCTTCTCGAAGAGTGGGAGGGGAAAGTGCCCTTTACAAGTGCAACATTGAACACAGAGCTAAGAAGAGGGCAGATTTTAGGTGAATAAGGTTGTCAAAATTCAGCAGGGAAGCCATCCCCTCCTGGGGCTTTGCCGGAGTTCATAGCCTTTAAAGCAGTAGCCACCTCCACCGGAGTGATAGGCAGGTCCAGTGCAGTCACCTGAGAGGGGGAAAGCTTAGGGAGATGGAGGGCAGATAGGAAGGGCTGAACTTTATCTGAGTCCATGACCCTAGTAGACATATACAGATCACTATAAAACCACTTCATGATGGAGTTAATTTGCAGTGATTCCATACAGGTTTTCCCACTCAGATCCCTTAACCCAGAAATGTGGCACTCAGCCTATTGTTTCTGTAGCATATATGCTAGAACCTTACCGGCCTTTTCTCCTCCCTTCCAGTATTTGTGCCAGTCTCAGGATAGCCACTTCGGCCTTACGAGATAGGAGATCATTAATTTCCAGCCTAAGTCGGACAATATCTTTAGCTAGAACAGAATCTCTACAGACCTTAGGGAGTTGCTTGGCTTGAGATTCCAGGGTCTGCAGTCAGTTCTCTAAGGAAAGCAGAAGGTGCTCCCTTGTCTTCTGGAGTCTGGCTGCATAGTCCATTATGGCCCCCTGAAGGGTGGCTTTCAGGGCCTCCCATGTGGTTCCTGAAGAAGTATTAGAGGGTGGATTTTCAGCTAGGAAGTGAGCAATCTCCACTGAAGCCCATGATTTAAATTCCAGTTCTTGAAGGAGAAGGGTGTCTAACTTCCAGTTGGAAGATTTTGTGGGACTGGAGCCCCATAAGATATGTATATGCACTGGACAGTGATCAGAGATTATCATAGGCATAATCTTTGAAGCTATCGAGCACTGACTAATCTCAGAAGAGACCAACCAGCAGTCGATCTGGCTGTGGGAGCCATGTACCAGGGATAAAAATGGAATAGTCCCTGTCTCTGGGATGGAAAATTCACCAAATGGCCATCAGTCCCATATCTGACATCAATTGCTGTAAGGTGAGTCTGGCCTTAGGGTGTTGTTCACTGGACTGTGAGCTGTGGTCTAGATGTGGTACTAAGGAGAGATTAAAGTCTCCCCAGAGCATCTCAGAAACAGGAGTTGAGGTTATTATGCTCAGTGCTTGAGCCACTTCATGAAAGAAAGCAAGGGTGTCCTCAATAGGCCCATAGATGTTTCTGAGTAGAAGGGTCCCTTCTGGTGTGCTTACTAGGGCCAATACCCATTTGCCCATCATGTCTTTTTTAATTTCAGTTGGGGACCACTTGAAGGCTTAAGTTTGGTTTCCTGCAGGAAGGCCAGCATAGCCTCCATCGTCTTAAAGTGTGTTAGCACCTGTTTCCATTTTACTAGGGTGTTTAGGCCCCACATGTTCCAGGTGTAGCCATGAATATCAGCCATAGTCCAAATCTAAGGGAGACATTATATAATAAAAAATGTAGTTGAAAATAAGAGAGGATGATGGGCACTCTGGCATCCCAAGCAGGGAAACTTCAGGCATCTCTGTTTGCAAGAGACCATTATTATTTAAGTAAATCTGCCATGCAACCTTTATAAGCTTTTTCTGGTATATGAACATTAGACATACACTCAGTGGGCAAACAGTGCATATAACACTCAGACTATTTACACCATCCATACAAGCGGATGCGAGTTCAACTAACCAGAGAGACATAGTACGGCCAGCAAACATCACTGCCAATGCCATGCATGTTTCTTTTGTGGGGTGAGACAAAGCTAAAGAAGGTGAAGGGGGGGCAAAGCCACCCACTGCGGGCACTAAGATTAAAGAGGGAGATGTATCCATTGTGTTGACACCATGACATTGCTGGTAGATTCACATGCCTGCATGTGGGCATGAAAGGCCACTTATCCAAGTGAAAGCCTCGGGGGGTCTGTGAGTGCTAGTGTCTGCTCACAGCAAGACATGCCAGGGATTAAGACTTAGGGCTGTTGCCTCATCTCCCTAATGATTGCCCTGCATCCTGAAAGGGGGGGATGGAACTGGTATTGAGGACTTGATATCTTAAGGAAAATGCACTACAGATATGCTTAATTAAGCCTAACTGTTGCAATCTGTAGGCATACCAGATGGGTAAAAGATTACAATATTGCTCTACTGATGCAAACCTAATGCAGAAATTGTTCTGGACAGTCTAACATCAATCGGTTTCTACAAGTGACCCTTTTAGCATGTAATGCAGGCTATGAGGAATAATCCCAACACGAGCAGAGCAGAGACCCCACTTAAAACCCCAGGCTAGGAAATAAAAGCAGGAGAGAAAAAAAATTCAGTAAATTGTCCAGATATTAGAGCAGAAAATGTCCGACAAAGTCCATTTGTGTTCATTGTAGTTCCAAGCACTTTATGCCCCACATAGTCCAGAACCAGAAGACTAAGCTGGCATCTTCTATATGCACTGCTTAATAGTCAGTCAGGAAGAGATAGGGAGGCAATGAAGGGGGAGTCCCGAACTCCCCAGCTTAAAATGGCTAGCCTCTCCTGTGCCCCCTGCCCCAGCAGTTTAATAAACATAGTTGCACTTATCTGTGATTCAATATCTCTTACCTGAGCTGGAAAATGTACCAGTTCCTGTGCGGCATTGCTTTCCCTGCTTGGATGGTCCGGAGAAGCAGTCTGCGAAGTGGCACTAGCTGTGACCTGTGTCATTGGGTCAGTCACCGCAACTGCAGCCCATGATTTGTAATTTTGCAGTGGGCTAGTGCTGCCCAAGATGTGTTGTGGTGAGCTGGGATCTCCCACCTGAGAAGTCTCGTCGGGAGGATCTTGCAGCAGGGCAAAGCGGTTAGGGGAATGGAATCGCCCCAGTGCTGTGCAGGCATATTCCACAGGATCTTCTTCACCTCTCTGTCTGTTTGTCAGGTGCTGCCATTACTTGTGCCTCTGCAGAGACTGGTGTTTTTTACTTCATGGAGAAAGGGAAACATTAAAAACAAGCACCTCTAATCAGGATGGCAGCACGGGAAAGCAGGCGGGTTCTTCAGTGTGTCTCCCGGCATCCAAGGAGTATTGATCTGCAGCAGAGGGGTTACCTGGGTAGTGGAAATCTTCCAGGAATGTTCTCCTGAGAAAATCCAGCAAGCTGTCCAGGGTTGAGAACAGAAGGGGTTGCCTTTTAACATAACCCGCATAGTAGCCGGGAACCTCAAGGTAAAAGATAAATTATGGAGGTGCAGAATTTTGCAGCCCTCTGTAAAGGCCTTTCGCCACTTCAACAGGTCAAGGGAGTTGTTCTGAAAGATTTGCACTTTACAGCCATTCCAGGTTAGTTGTTCCTTAGCCCTGGCTGCAGTGGTGACCAAGTCCTTCTGATGGAAGTCCAAAAAACATGCTAGGATAGGGCGCAGGCACTTGCCGGGTTTTGGTGAGGGTGCAAGGGAACGGTGTGCCCACTCAAGCTGTATAACAGTGCAGGGAGGCAGATCCAGTAACAGCGGGAGTGTACACTGTAGAAAACCGGTGGCATCCTTTTGTTCTGAGCCTTCGGGAAAACCAGTAAATCGCAATTTGTTATGTCGGTTGTGATTCGCTAAGTCATCTATTTTCTCCTGAAGTTGCAGAATTAGTCTGGATTGGTCTCTCATATTGGCTGACAGATCATGTATAGCAGCATCATGGGCTTTTAGGTTTCACTCCATGTGGAAGAGTCTCGTCTTGATTGACTGCAGTGTTTTAGTATTATTATTAACTGCCAACATCATTTGAGACATTTGGGTTAGCAGTTGTGCAAGCATAAGCTCCATTTTGGAAGAGTCAGTCAGAGTCGGAGGGGGTGACGCCATCTTTGCAGGCCTGAGAGAGTGCGCAGCAAGTCAGATTATTCAGCTTCTCTACCATCCAGATGCAGGAAATAAGGTAAGAAACTGAGGCAGGAACGCCTCAGCTTTCTAACAAGTTGAAATAGGATGTAGAAATAAGAGTCGGCATTTGAGTCAGACTGCATATTATTGTTAAAAAAGATGAAGGCAGCAGCAAAATACCAGTAAAAGCAACAATGTTTCATGTCACTACCACACCTTGACAACTTTATCTTTTTTAACAATATATTATCGTGACTTAACTTACAAGTTGTTCTGTCTAGTTCCTGAGTTGCATGACTCTTTTGCCTTTAGTTTCCACATTTTCTTGTCATGACGCGGGGTTCAGTTTTTATGTGCCACCTCATAGATGCTTCTACAGTACAGGTATATCTGTACTGTATGTCTGCCTGTTTATCCCTGTATATCACTAGCAAATACTTTGTGGATTTCATTTGGAGTGCAATTAGGCAATTCCATGTGTGGTGCCACATTATTAATAAAAAGGAAACTCCTTCTCCACCCTCTGCCACGATCCAACCCCCAACCCCCAATTCAGCCCCCAACCCAGATTTGCCGGGTACCGTATGCGTGGTGTCATTTAAAAAAAAATACCCTCTGCCATGATCCAGCCCCCAACCCAGCCTTGTCTGGTGCCCTTTAATAACAAAATTCTCTCCCTCTCCACCCTCTGCTATAATCCAACCCACAACTACTGACTCAGCCCGCAACCCAGCCTTGTCTGGTGTCATATACCTGGTGCTAGAAGCATGAGCTCCTGGAGTGGTACATGCATAACACTAATGGCATGTCACCAAAAATCCAGCTTATGTCATACAGCAGATTAAAAAAAAATATAATAAAGAGGGTTGTTTTGCTTGGTGGTGGTAGATGTGGGGAAGGGAAATGGAAAGTCACTCAAGCGCAGTTTTATGATCTCGGCTACAGTACATACAGTAGTGCCATCACTACCTCCTTATGTCAATCATCAAAAGTCCTCCTCCTCCAACATCTCTCACTTATCAGCATTTGTGTGGTGGTCACAGTACACGGAGCAGTACCACGTATGCAACCCCACTATATTGTTCTTAAAATTTTATTTTTTGACAAGGTAGAACTTTAGGTCTGAAAATATTTATGGATACAATTGTGGCTGTCTATATTGATCTCATTGTGTTGCAGTAATTTATGTGAATGATTTTTTTTTGGTATCCATTAATATTTTTGACATATATTTCTGTGTGCTGGAATATCTAGTAGTGGACATATTCCTGGTGCTAGTGAGACTGAGTGGCGCCGCCATGTAGTGATACTATATTTGGGGTGTTCCACTTAGAAGAATGTACAGCATTTAAGAGGAGAGTTTGAAAATGGTTGAAGGAATGTCAGTAAAGAAGATCATCTGCTTTACAACACAGGAAATTGTTGTAGTAAAATGACCCTTTAGAAGTGGAGTTATTTATGGGTCATTTTACTACTCAAATCCTATGTTGTGAAGCAGACAATCTTCTCCACTAACTGTTTTGTTTAAAGAGTTGCACAAAGGAGCTGAAAGTGTAAAAAAATACATCACAAAGGTTCAGAGTAGAGTTAGAGCCTGTATAATGTTAACCCTCAAAGCTGGTTCACAACATTTACACGGAAAGCATTTTAACAATGTGTAGGCAAACTTTTACAAATATAATCTTTAGACACCATTGAACTTATGTTGCAGACTCTGTGCTGTTTAAGCAATAATGCCCGACAGGGTGTGTGTCATGCTGGGATAACGTCACGCCTCAGGTGGTTGGGCACGAAGCCGCAGGCTGAGTGCATCCAACAACTGAGGCGTGACGTTATCCCAAATGACACACACCCTGGAGGGCATTATTGCTATTATACAATGGCTCATTGTTATATATAAAGTAAAAAAATAATTTTAAAGAATGTTTTTATTAGTGTGGAAAAATATTTTTGTTTCTTAAGAGGAGATGCAAAAAAAATAACCTCATCTGCCATATGCTCATCCAGCTCATCATCCAAAAGCTCATCTGCAGGTTCACAGTGAGGCTGAGACTAGACCCGTGATGTTGTACTGGTTTACATCACGGGTCCAGCCCAAGACTGACCAGTCAGAGTCCAGGATTCTTTCTTGCCATTGTATAATGGTATTTATTATTATTTATTTATTATATTATTTGTACTTTGTTTTATCTCTCCTCATTCTATATTACTGGCAACATCACATAAAACAGGAGGTTTGTGTATTTAACAGTATTTTAATTAAAACTTGAACAAGTCATACAAATCTAGAAACCCCTGCATCATGCTCCTCCACTCATGCCTATACACGATACATTAGTGTTTTGTAGTAAGGGATGCCATGAAGCATGAACTGATCTGCCTTTTAATAATACACATAATACTTTAGGTTATTAAAAAATGTGTTTGCTAACTATTGAGTCACACCACATTATTCTCCAATAGTACTTCATCCAGCTTTTGAATAATACACATGATGCTTTACCATGCACATCTGATGCTGATGCATGCTGCAATTTCTGTCACTTTAACTACTGGTTTTGCAAAATATGTTTTATTATTTTTAAACTTATTAAACATATTGCACATATGTTCTAAGTGTTGGAGATAGATGACAAAGCAAAAAGGTGATGCTGTCCAGTATGTGATTTTGCAAGCAGTCATTGAAGACAGTGTCATATGGATCACCCTCCCCAAAACACACACAATAATCTTTGGGCATGTGTGTTTGGAGATAAAGGGCCGGATTCACAAAAGGCAAATCAGGACACAAGGCAACTTGCATCAGAAAAAATGGTGCAAGTAGCACTTGCGTCCTGAGTTGCATCTGGGGGGGATTCACTTAGGCAGCCTGCAACACGATGCAGGCTGCGCAGACACTGTAGATCTATGCACCATAAACCCCTTGCGACATGGCGTAAGGGATTTATGGCAGCATTTGCACCTATTCAGGTAGGTGGCTGCTATGTCCACAATGGATTCAGAGACAACCACCAGTGAACATCTGTCAAAGACCAGTTACGCCACCAAAAAGGTGGTCTAAGCAATCTTTGCTGTTCACTGGAGGTTGCCACTGTGCCCTAGCACCACATCCCCTGTGGGTTACAGCCCCCATGGGCTCCAGGACCTAGGCATGGCATGCACTGTGCTAGGATGGGTGTGTGGATCATCCTTGATGTCCAGACCCCCCCCACACACACACACATACATGTTTTCAGCCCCCCACATGCCCTGGGGCATGATCTCCATCAATCCCAGTAACCCTTTGGTAGTCTAGTGGCCCCCCACCCGACAGTGCAAGCCTCCCAAACCCCCCAATACCCTGATGGTGACTGGCACAGCCCTCCACTCACCACCATGGCCAGCCACTGACTGAACTTTGCAATGCTTGCGTACTGTAATAATATGCGCTCTGTGAATGACAGCCCCTGACATTAACAGAGCGCGTATTATTACAGTAAGCAAGCTTTGCACAGTTCAGTTGGTGTCTGGCCATGGTGGTGCAGAGGGCCATGCTAGTCGCTGACTCACCCACTGGGTGTGTGTGTTGGGGAGGCTGGCACCACCAGGAGAGGGGTGGGGACCACTGGGCCACCATGGCAGTTACCAGTGTGTCGTCATGGGGGGGGTCCATGGCAAGGGGGCTTGGGGCTGGAGCCAACACCTTCTGGGGGATCAGAGGTGGGCATGGGGGTACCATGGCTCACTTCAGCTGATGCATCTGCCGCATCCCCTGTCCTGCAACCTGCGGCATTCCTGGGAGCTGTGCCACATCTTCCGCAGCTGCTGCAAGTTGCAGGACACAGACCCCTGGACCTGCTCCAATACTGAATCGGGTGCAAGGTCCAGGTCGCAGGGATGGTTGGTGCAAGCTGCCATTGTCACAGCTTGCAGTGACCCTTTCTGAATCTGGCCAAATTTGATTAGCTGAACTTCATTAACATGGACATTTCTCCAGTCAGTCTCCACACCCCACACCCACACAGAGGAATGGAATCATTCTCAGTAACTGAGATTATTCAAAGACAGTACTTTAAGTAGCTTTACATCCCTGTTTCAACCCATCTCCCCTTCTGTGCTGCTATCTACAATCCCTGCCTCTCATTAGAAGGCAGCCTGTCACCCACCTCCACCCAATCAAAGGAACAGAATGCAGTGACACAATCTCCCTTTGAGACACACACAAAATCAAAGGTGTACTCCAAAATAATAAAGAAAGAAAGAACATAATCCAGGCTCCCTATTCCCCATAACTGAGTCTAAACTCAATAAATTACTGTGCTTCACAGAATGATTAGCGGACACCTGTGACAGAATTCTGGAAATTGTAGCAACTAAGGTTCAATTGACATGGAACCTTTGTAAAAGAGCCTTCCTGGCTTAAAGGTATTAATCTGCAATTGAAATAAATAAATTAAAAAAAATAAACTATTCCAAGAAGTGCCTAATAATGCACCTGGGAAGAGAGAAGCCTGGTTACAGCTACAGAATTAGAGGGGGTGCTGACTATCACAAAGGAAGAAAGAGGCCTTGGGGTTATCATTTCTGAAGAAATACTGTAGATGACTCAAGGGACTTCTCAACTGAGTTACCTCCCCACCACACAGAGCTAAACATAATATATAAGTAAGATTTGTACCTAAAAATCCATGTTTAAGGATGTGTCCCTCATCTTGAGTGTCTGTGTCACTGATTTCTGTGACAGAAGGTTGAGAAGTATGAATTCATGAAGAATTGGCAGAAGGCTGAGCACACAGAGGCCCTTAAATGAAGTTTAGAGAGGCTCAGTTAAGAGGGAGCACAGATAAAACAGGGTAATAGCGATATATAGAGATAGTTGACATACAGAAATTAAATGATTTGCTGAAGGTCTCACAGTGCGGTGCTATTATGATTCAAGCTTGTTTGTAATGTGTCCTTCTGAAACATCATAGGAACATAGAAACATAGAAGTTGACAGCAGATAAGGACCGCGAGGCCCATCCAGTCTGCCCCATTTCTTTTTCTACCTTATGAATGTGCCATAGGCCCTTGCTTTGTCAATGGCCTATCTATTCATACTGATCTGTATTGCTCCCCTTATGCCTATCCCATACCTGTTTGAAGCCTTGCACTGTATTCATATCCACAATTTCCTGAGGTAGGCTGTTCCATGCATCCACCACCCTTTCTGTGAAAAAGAACTTCCTCACATTATCCCTTAATCGGCCTCCCTCTAATCTCATGCTGTGTCCTCTTGTCCTGCTATTTTTCTTATATTGAAACATGTTAGACTCTTTCACCTTGTTAATGCCCTTAAGGTGTTTGAATGTTTCAATCATATCACCTCTCTCCTTCCTTTGCTCTAGGGTATACATATTGAGTTCAGTTAATCTGTCCTCATATGTTTTCTGATGCAGTCCCTGCACCATTTTGGTTGCCCTTCTCTGGATGTTCTCTCTAATTTTTAGTCTCTGTGGGTGGGCGACTGATATGTGTGTGCAGCACTTTGTGCAAAAATATTTATTCATGTGCGCGAATTGGGTGGCCCAAACAAGTGATATATTTCATTGCCAGTAAACAGTAGAAAACATAATCAAACACTCAAATACTCAATGCAAAGTATAAATATACATTCTGATACAGTCCAAAGCTTTGATGTGCATTGTGCGTCATAACAGTATGAACTGGAAACATGTGTAAACTATGTACATTTTAAAGAGTCTTGCACGCATCTAAAAGGGGTGCTGCTGCTGATGCATTCCTAAGAAATCAACATTTACTGTTTTTCTCTCCTGTCTTTCCCATACTTCCAGTGAACTTATGTTTTATGAAGATCCATTTTCCACCAGTTGTTGAAAACAATTTTGTTCGCATTAGCTTATCTAAATGGCCTTCTTTCAAGCAGTTTCTTTATTTGCTCTTACTGCAGTTCATGAGGCTGAAGCCTCTTTCACAGTCAGCACTAGAAGCTTGGAATGTAGTAGTAGTACAATTTATTGTTCAGCATACAGCAGTTACAATATACTAAAATCAGGACAAAATACATAGTAAATGGAAATAGACAGTAAATCAACAAGGAACTTAAATATATTTACAGTGCAAATCAATTTAACAGAGTACCTTTTCACATAAAAAAACCTCCACAGGACTTCAAGTCCCCCTAATAAACTTGGCAAATGAGTTGAGATTAAAAATCTTGCAAAGATATCTACCGTGTTCTTCTCTTTCATAGTAAACAAATATTCCAAAAGATCCTCCAGGAGGAGGCTGAGATCCCCTAACAATCCACCCAGCAGTTTTTTCCTAGTTGATTTGTACCTAGGACACAAGAGTACCACATGTTTGAGATCATCTATAGTCCCTACTCCCCACTCCACATTTACAATATGGAGGAAGTTACCCCTCTCTTTTGTCTGAAATGAATGCATTGAGCATTGTAGTTTTCAGTTCCGAATCTTGTATAGATTCTTCTTTGTTTAGGCAGGTTAAAAAAGAGAGATATGGCTCATATCCCCATGAAATCTTTGCTTTTTCATAAAATCCATATAGCTTAAGTTTGGAGAGTTGAACATAGAAAGAACTGATGTCTTAAGTCAATAAGCCTCAATTTGACATACTGCCTAATCTCCTCAAATGGTCTTGTGTAGATTTTTATATAAGAGGTGGCCCAATCCGGCCAGCATTATTGTTTCCTTAATAAGTTGAATAAAGGGATGTACATATCCCATGCTGGCCAATTTGATGGCTTCCGCTACATACATTCTGGGATATCTTTGTTGGGGCAAAAGAAAAAGTTTCAACAGAAAGAGAATCTGTCGTTCACAGATGAGAGAATTCAAGGAACATTGTCCTACCTCCAAGGCAAGAATACAGCTTGGAGTTCCATTTAAAAATATTAAAATGTCTCTATAGAGTTTATTCAGAATTACTTCTAATTCTCTAATCTTAGTATAACCCCAGGTTTCAGAAGCATATAATATGCTCATTCTTATTTTGGCATTAACAACTCTTAATACCCCGTTCACTGATGACTTCCCCATCTTGCTGTTAAATATTTTTAGGGCATTTACAGAAGATCCCATTTTAAATTGAATAGCCTCGAAATGTTTGGTCCAAGATAGGCTATAGGCAAATCAGGCACCTAAATGTCATAACACTTAACATTGTCTATATGGTTACCGTTTAGCCTAAAGCCTACCGTATTCTTGGTTTGAGAGCCAAAAAGCACAATGTTGGTCTTGCCGAGATTAACTTTTAGTTTCCTTAGAGAACAGAGAAATTCAAAGTGAGCCAATTTTCTTTCAAGATCTAGGACTGAACTAGAGAGCAAGACTAAATCATCTGCATATGCTAAACATTCAGTCCTTTGATCTTTAATTTTTGGAGTATGAAAATCTGGGTTACCTAGATGATCCAAGACTGTATTAATGTAGATGTTAAATGGAGTGGGGTCCAAAATACACCCCTGTCTGCCCCCCCCCACATCTGTCTCAAATCTATCAGTTAAATGACCATATTGATTATGCTGGACCCCTGCCCACATATTATCATAAAGCCTATTAATAACATCAAGAAGTGAGGCCTCCAACGTCAGATCCCTTAATGTAGCCCAAAGGATTTTTCTACTAATGCTGTTGAAGGCCGAGGAGAAGTCCACAGAACAGCAATATAATCTGTTTTTTCTCACTTTAGTATACTTTCAGATCAGGTGCTGAAGCACATAATAGTGTTGTACTGTAGAACAGTCCTTCCAGAAACCGTTCCGTGCCTCATTCAATACTGAGTTCACCTCGACCCATGACATCAATCAGCCCAAAATTATCCTAGAGAAAATCTTCTGTGAAACATCTATCAAACTAATAGGCCTATACATCCTTGGGTCATTTGGATCCTCTTTTTTAAAAATTGGGAAGATAACACTACCTGCCCAACTGGCAGGGTAAGAGTACCCCTGAACCAGGTCATTAAACAGCAAAAGAAGAAAAAGAATCCATCAGTTGGTAAAAACCTTATAGAGATCACCTAGGAGCCCTGGTGCTTTATTTGCCTTAAGGCCAATCAGTGCCATCCAGATTTCATCCTCTGTGATCAAGATAGGTCTTAGAAAAATGTCATCCTCCTGTATTTTGAAAGCATCAGGTGTCTCCTGCTCTTCTTGAGAATAATAGAGCTTGGAGAAATGAGATGTCCAAACTTCAGGTATAATATAGGTTCAATCCTATTGGCATATCTATTATATCCCCGGGCAACAATATTCCAAAATCGCCTTCCATCCCTATCCAAAACAGCCTGCCTCAGTTTTTCCCAAAGTCCCTGAGTATGTTTATGCCTCTCCCATTCGAGAATTTTCCTATATTTTTCTCTTTCAGTCTTTAACAATTTAAAATCTGCTGCAGACTTATTTCTTTTCTTCTTATGCTGTCTTAGTTTTCCTCCAAACTCTTTCTTTGCCTGTAGGCATACCGAATTAAATTAAGACTTTTTATAAAGGGACCTAGTATGGTACATTGTTTTACATCTAAGTCCAAGTTAAGAGTGAATAGTTTCTCAATTCTCCAAAATATTAAAAGCCTTACTTTTGTCCAGGACCAACTCGTGAATATCACCTAAGACTCCTGTACTAAGAATTTCTTTGAAACTAGCTTGATGAATCGGCTCCCATCCAATCCTTCTCTTGTTTATGACTTCCAGACTCTCTTCCTGTTGGGTCTTACTCCTTAAAATTCCAAAAGGGCATTTGATGTTAATTACAATAGCACATTGTGCTGATTGTAATCTATCCATGACCTCTAACTTTGGATCAGCTTTACTGCTTCCAAATTGGTCCAGACCTGCTCAGAGGTTGAAGAGCCAGTAGGTCCTCTATACGTTAAGGATCCAACTAGATCTCCCTGAGTTCTCCCATTTAAAATACAGAAATTTCTACTGGCCAAGCCCGCTAGCAATTCCCTACCTCTGAGGTTAGATTTTAGATCTTGCGCAGTCCTAGTATATGAGTATTTGGATTAATTATAGATATTGTATGGATCATATCTCAATATACATCCTCCAAGAAATGAGAAGGAATTCTGGCATTAAAGTCTCCCAAAATAATTATAGGACAAGGTATATTCTTATGTGACAATTCGTCAAGTGCCATTTTCAGATCCTGTATGAAAAGGTCAGCAGGATCAGTAGCTCTATTGTGAGAGGGAAAGTATATATTGCAGAGAATGATCTTCTCTTGTCCCTTGCTAATCATTAGAGCCAAAATGCCCTCTGACTTAGTAGAAATGTTAGTGATCTGAAAATTTAACAAAGTTTTGATAAAAAAGAAAATACCCCCTTTAAACCTTCCAAACTTTTTTTCTTTAGTTGCTGGCAGAGTAAAGACAATATCCAGCCAATCTGGGAGTTTCATTTTCTGTACACCTTGTTTCTTGTAGTCCTATAATATCAAAATTATCCAGAAATCTCATTACTTCATGCTCTGTTATTTTAAGATGGATGCCTTCAATATTCTATGAAAGTATAGAAAAAGCATTCACATCTCGATCCCTTGCTCCTGTATCCAAATCTAGCTGGCATTCAGAGTTCATTTGTTTGACATTATCTACAGGCTGCATTTGTCAGGCTTAATCAATAACTGTCAGTGGTGAGTAGGTATTAGGGTCAATTAGGTTTCCAAAGTCAATCAAGGGGTTATCTGCCTCTAAGATTGATTTTGTACTATCCTTAGTCTGTTTAAACCATGAAAAGACTTCGCCCAAGTTTGACGTATTAACTAAATATATTCCCAAACAATCCAGCTTGCTGGCCAGAGACAGAAAACTGCTAGCTGTACGAGAATTTTTAAATGTAATTTAAATCTGTGTTGTGGACTCAAGATCTCCACATAACTTTATGGACTCCGCCATGTTTCTGGAGATATAAAATCCTAATGCAGTTTCCAAGAGCAGCAACAAATCTTTCCTAACTTTCCTATGAGAATCCTTGAGTGAAACCTTCCACCCAAAGATAGTTATGGTCCTACTTAGCCATACTTCTCTCTGCTTCAGTACATGATCCTCTATCACTCCCAAGATTTTTCTCTGTGCAATCGCATCTGTCTGCACCTCCCTATGGAGAATCTCTTCTGGGGAAGGATAAGACTGTGTAGGAACCTCTGTACATGATAGCTTCATGTTTAGCTTGGAATGTAGCACATACATCAATAAGTTTAGCCACCATGCTGTACTACACATTAGTCAAAGCAAAGTGGATCATGTCTGTAAAGGATTTTAATGATCCTCCCTTTATTTTTTCAGCAACTATAAATCTGAAGTCATTGTACTACCTAACAATTTCTGCCTGGTCCACTGATGAAAATAAATAGTCCTGATATTTGCTGTACAGTCTCTCAATATTTGATAAACCAAACTCAAAGCTGCAATGTGGCATTGCTGCAAAATCAAAGGCAGATCAGTCAGAAAGTTCACCTGCAGGAAATCAGCTTTCCAGATGGTCACATAACAGGCCAATGAATTGTAAAATTGCTGTTGTGCTTACTTCTGCTGTGCAATTAGCCAAAAGCAGTTTTACTGGTTGGCTACAGTAGACAGTTTCACCCAGGTACTGGCTTCTGATATTTTTTTAATTTTTGTCCGAGCAATCTGCACAGCTTCAACTGTTTAGACCACTTTCTGAAACATCTTAGACAACTCTGCCAACTCCAAAAGTACGTAATTTAATACTGTTATGGCAATGTGGTATTCAGGGTTGGACAGCTTCTTAAAGCAGTACTTAGCAATGGGATCTTTGAATGCATGCATAATTGTATGTGATGTCATTTACCCTAGGTATGGTTTACAATGACTATGCTGGGTATTGTCAAGCTCAGTAGGGGTTTTAAAATGTATTTTTGCAATGTAGTGAGTGAGTCAGTGTGATATGAGAGAGGAGATGCATTTAGGAGACTGTATTTCTCTTCCATTCCGGATCCATAATAAGCGCAGTCTGAATTTATGAAATAAAATGAAAAGGACATTTTTTGCACTGATATTTCTTGTTGTCCATTTTAGAATTACTATCCCCATGTAGCCAATATGGGCAACCTTTTACAAGCACAAATTCATTTAATCTCAAATGTGTGTATAATGTGAGACCCTGTTTTAAAGAGAAGCGCAATCTCATTTCTCTTGACATATGTACAGTCAGTGTCTCAGCCTGCTAATTGAGAAGGTTATATCCATCCCGGCCCCCAACAAATACATAACAAAATAACACAAACAGACAGTAGGTTGCTTTTATGGTTTTATTGTAAACAAAAACTATGGTTTTCCCATTTTCTTGTACTGAAAAAAAATGAACATGCTTTCAACGGTGAGGCTTTAAATCCATTATAAATACATTTTGTCAATTTCAGCAGCTCTCTCTCTCTCTCTCTCTCTCTCTTTCTCTCTCCACGTCTGAAGGCATACATCAGCTTTTCAAAAACAGTTTTTGTAACCTGCAAATAGGGTAAATCTAAATGAAATATAACTTTTTCCCTAATGATCATGCTGTTATTTTTTATTTGTTTCTATTCTAGTCTCTTCCTTAGGACGCTCTAAAAAATGTAACAGTCAGTGTCAGGGAGCACCAACCTACCACCCCATTTCCCCTCCCTTTCAAAGGTCCTGGAACACATTGTTGCTGACCAGCTCTCTGACAAGAAAGGTCATAGCACCACCACATCCCTCTTAGAATTCATGAGCTTTACGCACTCTGCACTTGATACAGGTTAACTGGCAGGTGCAGTATTTCTTGACCTGTCCAATGCATTCAATACCATTAATCAACACTTATTCATCTCTGCTCTCTCCCAGATTGGCCTCTCCCATGATGCCAATGCCTGGTTCTCTGGCTACTTGTCAAATCGTTTCCAGAAAGTTAGGATCAATTCCACCAACTCAAATCCACTCCCTGTACACTCTGGGGTCCCTCAAGACTCAATTTTGGGACTGCTACTTTTTAGCATCTACCTAAACTCTCTCCTGAAGGTCTGCTCAGGTAAAATCCTCCTTTATGCGGATGATGCAGTTCCTTATGCATCCCTTGCCACCTTGGAGGGATTTGAGTGCTCCCTTCAATCTGCTTTCACTAAGGCTGAGGCCTGGGTCATCAAACACAGACTTGTCCTAAACCAGAAAAAGTCCAAAGTTATGCTTTTCTCCCACCACCAAAATAAATTCAGGCAATCCCCTCTGCATATAAATACCTCACTCTCACAGCCCCTTGAACAAGTCAGCACCTTCAAATACTTGGGAATTACACTCGACCCGGCACTCATATATCATGACCATATTCAGCACCTCTGCACTGCAGTAAACTGTCATATTGGTTTGCTGTACAGGCACCAACACTGCCTTCCCCCGAAGCTCTCCAACTTGCCTCTGTGCTGTCCTTAGTTGACTATGGGATCACCATTTATGGAGCGGCAGACAACACTACCCTCCACAGCATAAAAATGTCCCTAAACAAGGCATGTCGGCTAATTCTGGTATGCCCCACCACCACCCACACCTGCTCTCTATACAGTCAATTAACCTGGCTTGACTTCAATGACAGGCTGCTGTTCCACACCTGCATCCTAGCTAAAAAGATTACCACTGGTCTTGCCGCACCCAGTCTCTTCCCCCTCATACAGCCCGCCACGCTCATTAGGACAACAAGGAGCTCCCTCAAATCCCCATATGTAATACCCAGACAAAATACATCACTTGGCCAATGCTCCTTCTCGTACAGAGCTCCCACTTGGTTAAACTCTCTTCCTGCCTGCCAATGTTATCACTGCTGACAAAATTGGCCAATTCAAATCCCTACTCTATACCCATCTGATCACCTCTCACACCTGCTGATGTTTCTAATCCCCCTTGCTGCCTGACAATGGACCCCATCCTGCCTATTTTTGTAATAACTTTTTACTGCTCAATATGCCTTGCCTACCTGTAAACCAAGTACATGAATGTCCTTAATCCAGTATTATCAACCTGCCCATGCTGTATCTCCTCTGCCTGCTATGTACTTATATCATTGAGCACAGGGCGTGCTTGCCTGTTGCACTGTTTGTCTACTTCTTGTAAATACTCTGTCTGCACAACTGTTTTACTGATGTGGAGCTTGCAATGTATTTTTATCTTTGAACACAAGGCATGCTTGTCCGTTGCACTGTCTGTCTACTTAAGGCAACAAAAGTAAGGAAATAAAATGTTAGGGTTGAGCACCTAACCCCTCCCACAACCCACACTACCATCCTCCACAGACTGACAGATGCCAGGGTGTGCCATGGAGTCAGTAGGCTCAACTCCCACTCCATTCCATGTGTAAGCAGGTTTACATGCTACAGTAAAGAAGAATGGGGTGATAGTTAGGCCTCATGACCCCATGGCACACCCTGGCATCTGTCAGTCTGTGGAGAATGGGGGTGTGGGTCATGGGAGGGGGTTAGGTGCTCAACCCTAACGTTTAACCCTAAGTGAAGTATTAAATGCAGTTTTTTGTCATGAATTTCCTTACTTTTTGAAAACGTGTAATATAACTAGTAAAGAAACATGTATTGGTGGGTTCCCACCAAGTTGCCCATTACTGCATAACAATATGCATCTGTGGGAGCATGGGACCCACTTACACATAGCTATACAGCAGTCCTATACGGCAAGGAACCCTTGTAACACA
Organism: Neoceratodus forsteri; assembly: GCA_016271365.2. NCBI lineage: Eukaryota > Metazoa > Chordata > Ceratodontiformes > Ceratodontidae > Neoceratodus > Neoceratodus forsteri. Next base: position 1,043,465,279 of record CM057455.1, read on the forward strand.
GATTTGACAATATCTCATTGACCATGCAGCCTATGAAAAAAATTCCACTGCAGACTTACTCTATGGTTTAAAATCTTGTTCCAGCAGCATACATCTATGCTGCCAGTAGCGAAAACTCTATATATCACTTAGTTTTCAAGATAAGGGCGCCAAGAGGCATGACAGACTCTGTGATGTAATCCTATGGGGACAATGTCAACTTAATCATGACCTATCTATGCAAACACTTAATTCCCTAACACATAAGCACATAATTCTCACCTGTAGTTCATCCCCTCAACACCCTGTAAATTTCAAGCAAAAAGACCAAGCCGTTAATGAGCTATGCATTCTAAAGTTTTTACACCTTTAAAAATGTTTCAGTCATGAGACAGCAAAATCCTCAGCCATGGGATAAATCCTAGTCTGTGACCAAACAAAATCCTAGTCCATGAACAATTATCTGGTCACACCAATCTGGGCCACCTGGTCATCCCCAGGGCCATCTGGTCATCCCAAGGGACACCTGGTCTTGAAATTCCAGCTATCTGGTCATCCTCTCATGAATAAAGCTTGCAGACTAGGATCGTCTTGTGGACCAGGATTTTGCAGGCTCGCGAAAGATCGTTAGCGAGTTGCGAAAGAAGAATTTTTAATTTTAAAAAAACTATTTTTTGACAGAAATGAATCAAACAAAAGGTGAGGCTTTGTAGAGGGGGTCACCCTGAATAAAACCCATGCCTCATTTGGCCCAAAAGTCATCCGTGGAGACAGTTACAACATTTTGTTTCACTGGAAAACTAAAAACAAGATGGCAGCTCTTGAACAAAGACTTTTTCTGACAGATTAGGATTTTTCTTTCATGAGCTGACAACATCTTTGACAGTGAGACCATTTATCTTTCACAAAATATACATATACATTTTTGAGTGACCTGAGCATGCTCAGAACTCAAAAATTAAAAATGTAATAACTTTGGAATGGATTAATATTTTTTTACCAAACCAACACTGGATTATTCCCTGACCTAACCTCTTTTTATGTTCCAAGTGTCAGACTAAAAAACTACATGGTGTGGTCACAGTGCTACTGGCAAAAAGTGCATTATTTGGCATTTTGCTGTGCAAAAACGGTATGTCCGATCAAAATGCAGCTTGGTAAATAAAGAGATCTACCGTCCAGACCATGCATTCCAAATTTCATGCAAATCCATTGAATGGTTGTAAAGTTATTAACGTGCAAAATTTGAGGTTTAATATTAAAGCGCCTACTCAACCCTAAATATAGGGGTGTGACCACACCCCTGTAATATATATATATATATATATATATATATATATATATATTATATTATATGTATATTTATATGTATATATATATATAGGTTTTGTCATATGCCAGCCTTACTGTGTTGTGGCTATACAGTATCATACAGTATACAATATGAACGTTAACCTGGCAAAACAATGGAACACCTTTCTTCCTGACATTTTGCAAAAGACTGTGCCTAAAATAAGCATGGTTTTGCCTAATGAATGTGCATTGTATTTTGGCTTGTGTTGACATACAGTAACAAAGCATACTAATATTTAATATTAAACTTTACAAGTATAACTTTAGGTTACCAAGAAAATGTATGTTTTTTCTGTGCCCTTATTCAGTCCATTATCTGAAAGAAGTCTACGCTATCCCAAATCCCTGCTTCAGTAATCTAAAAGAAACAATGTGTAAAAATTATTGTGGCATTGGTCTTCTGTAAAATTGTTTTACTGATCAAAGTACTCAAAATTGTTATGTATCTTTTTTTTTTAGGGGAACAATGTTTAAAGATAACAATGTTGTAAAAATAATACACAGTTGCTTTTAATTACCCAAACTGGTGTTTCAAACTATGCTATTTTCTTTATGATAATACACTGGAAAAGGGGCGCTTCTCAATGCATATAGAATAGTTTATGCTGATAATGCTGCTCGTGTGAAGCAGTCAACCAAAGAACCAGGGAATGGGCTGCAGGACTTGAAGTTCCTACAGAGAGAGAAGTGGTTGAAGGGGAGGGGTATCTGTGACTTTGTCCAGGCTTCTGACTTCCTAATTTAAAGAGAAAGTTCTTCTGGTTTCACACAAATGTCCTTGCATTGTTTTACTAGACCAAAACCTGGTGTAGGTCTTCCAGTGCTGTTTATAAAGTGAGAAATCTCCCTGCTTTAGCAGGTTGTAGTCCTCATACCACTCTCTCTGTGCTAATATCTCAGTGTCCCAGATGGCCTGGTGCAATTGAGAGATTCAATTATCTAGTAGTTTAAGAGGGGGGATCTCACAAAAGTGTGAGACTTGATCTCTGCACTGTTAGGACTTTCAGATGGTTTCCAGGCTGCAATCAAGGGTAGAGTGCTGTTAATTTGCTAGGCATTCCTGGGGTAAATACATCATCCTATATAGAACAAGCATTTGTCAATGCAGAATGTTGCTTCACTGGCATTGGCATTGGTATTGCCAGAGCTAGAGATGCATAATAGGAATGGCAGTGAAGTACTGAAGTGACGCCAACCCCACACCCACCATGTAGAGAGTGACAGGGTGTGCCTTTGGGTCATCAGCTGTAACTCTCATGCCATTGTACCTCACCCTACCCTGTAGACACTGACAAGTGTTGTGGTGTGCTTTGGGGTCTTTGGGCATTATACTTACCCCGTTCCATAAGGAAATACACTGACGTGGGTGCAGTATAGGAGAATGGGGTGAGTTGTGTGGCCGAACAGTGCAAGGCACACCATGATGCTTGTCAGTGGCTGTCGGGCGGGGGTGGAATGGCATGAGCATTACATCTGATGACCTCAAGTCACACCCCTGATACCTGTCAGTCTGTACTGGGTGGGGTGCTACAGTTGGAAACCCTAACACCGTAGGCGTGCGGTGGTATTTTTCACTCCAAATTTTCAACATGGGCTATTTGTGAGCCCATCTTATGAAAAGCGGCACAATCAGTTGTCAGCTGAAAGGTGGTTTTGCACAGCGACTATGCCATTTGGCGACATACGGACGAAAAAGCATTTTGGGCAGGATGTGGAGAATGGCAACTGTATTGTTCATGAGGAGGCATAAAAATGGCAACGTTGAAAATGTGGACTGAAAATATGAAAAATTGGTGAAGTCATGAGCATGCATAGAAAGTGCGCAACACACGTCTGTAACCAAATTATTTTGAGGAGTTTGTCACCCACATTTTTAACATAGGAATTTTGGGAGCTCCCCTCATGAACAGTGGTGCTGTGATTTTGTTAATCTGTCTCAAAAGTTGATTTCCTACAGCGACCACGCCATCTGCCTGGATTGGTGGTAGTTCAGGTGGATGTTAAAGATCCCATGGCACTTATCGAAAAGAGTAGGGGAATTTCCCCGGTGTCCTGGCCAAATTTCCCTCATTCACTAAAAATACCACCAACAGCTAAATCTAGTTCAAGGTCAGTTGGCATTCATCTGTATCCCCCTCCCCCGGGTCGTGCCTGAAAATAGGCAGGATTTGTCTAGTGCACTTACCCGGTCAACAAAAACTAAATAAATAAATAAATAAAATAAAAATTGTGTGCCACAGGTGCAGAAATACATTTTGGGCAAGATGTGAAAAATGACAGCCGTACTGTTCATAAGGAGTTGTGAAAAAATGCCAGTCTTGAAAATCTGGCCTGGAAATATTGCAAATTTGCGAAGTTACAAGTGTGCATGGAAACTGCACAATGCATGCTTGTAACACAGTCATTTTGTGGACTTTCGGCACCAAATTTTCAACATAGGCATTTTAGGATCTCTGCTCATGTACGGTGTCACCGTCATTTCCTCAAACTGTCCCAAAAAGTGATTTCGCACAGCGACCGCACTATTCTACGTCGGACATGTGAAAAGACATTTCAGCCAGGATATGTCAAATGACAGCTGTACTTTTCTTAAGGAGGTGTGGAAAAATGGCAATTTTGAAAATCTGGAGCCAAAATATTACAAATTTGTGAACTGATGAGTGTACGTGCAAACTGCGCAACGCATGATTGTAGTTCAATCATTTTATTGAGTATCATCATGAAATTTTCAACATAGACATTTTAGGACCTCTGCTCATGAACAGTGTCACTGTCATTTTTGTAATCTGTTCTGAACACTGATTTCCTACACAACCATGCTATTCTGTGCCGGAAGTACAAAAACACATTTGGGACAGGATGTGAAAAAATGACAGCTATACTGTTCACAAGGAGGTGTGGAAAAATGGCAATATTGAAAATCTGGTGTGAAAATATTGCAAATTTGAGAAGTTATGAGCGTGCGTAGCAACTGCACAACGCACACTCATAAAGCAGCCATTTTTTTGACTTTTTCCACCAAATTTGCAACATAGGCTTTTTGAGAGCACATCTCAAGAACACTGGCACTGTCATTTCATTAATCAGTCCAGAATGGTGATTCTGTACAGTGACTGTGAAATCACCTTTTGGGGCCAAATAACACCATGACAGTGGCAGAATTCATGAGGAGGGCTCCCAAAAACCCCATGTTGAAAATTTGGTACAAAAATTCCAAAAAATGCCCGAGATATGCATCAAAGTTGAAAAAAATGTATTTATACCATTATATAGCTTACCGGCATTTCATCAGTTCGCGGTCGGCTTTGAAGCGTGCAGATGTGTTCCCGGTCCACCTAAGATCATTGCACCAGACTCTGGAGGTAAGTATGGGGTGAGGGGGGAGTGTGGGAAGGCAGGGTGTGCAGAGGGTGGGCACGGATTGTGGGAGGGAGGCAGGAAGACGTCGAGGGACCATTTTCATTTTTCACAGCTTAAAAAAAAAAACATTGTGGGATAGTTTTTGTTTTGCAGGGCATTTGGCACACTCAGGCAGGCTCCCAGCATGCCACCTAAGTCTTTTTTGTTGGGGGGGATTCTGTAGCCAACAGGGGGATTGGGCATCCCTGTCGGCACATACTGAGGAGGAGGACACACTAGCTGAGGGGGATTGGGCACCCTCTCGGCAAGCAACTAAAGGGTGGGGGGACACACTATGCCAACGGGGAGTGGGCTCCCCCATCAGCAAAATAAAAGGGGACAGGGGGATAAACACTGATGGGGACTGGGCCCCCAGTCGGCAAAGGAAAACTGTTGGGGGAGTGCATGATGCTAGGGGGATTGGCCACCCCCTCAGCATACATTGTACATGTCAGGGGGCACATTATGCTGATGGGGAGTGGGCTACTCCATTGGCATTGTGACAGGCAACGGTGGCAGTCACTGCCGCCATGTTGCCTGCACTTCAGGAGGCGTGTTGTGGTCATGCTGCATGAGAGCTTCACTCTCATTGCAGCGGACCTTTTCTTTGTTCTGGTGGCCACATTTTGTTTTTATTTTGGTAATAAACTGTGACCTAAGATTCTGCTGCAATAAAAGCAATATGAACACAGTTCCCTGCTGTACACTTATTTTTGATACTTCTGCTTAGTATTTACTGAAGAGAAGGTAGTGCAGGGCCCACAGCTCTGCACCATGGACACAGGGGTGAGGGAGGTGTGCACTAGTCCCTTCACAAAATAAAGGGTCCTACAAGAGCTCGATAAGCTCAGGGTGGACAAGGCAATAGGACCTGATGGCATACATCCCAGGATGCTAAAGGAGCTAAAGGTGGCGCTAGCAGAGCCATTATCAGAACTGTTTAGTGAGTCTCTGAGCACAGGAGAGGTCCCAAAAGACTGGAGAAGGGCTCATGTGATCTCACTCCACAAGAGTGGTAGCAGGGAGGAGGCAGGGAACTACAGACCAGTCAGTCTTACCTCAGTAGTGGGCAAGATTATGGAGAAACTCCTTAAGGAAAGAATAGTGCAACACCTGGAATCCATAGGAGCACAGGATCCAAGGCAGCATGGGTTCACAAAAGGAAGGTCCTGTCAAACTAATCTCATAGATTTCTTTGACTGGGTAACCACAGTGGTGGACCAAGGGGGAGCAGTTGGTGTTGCCTACCTTGACTTCAGCAAAGCTTTCGATACTGTTCCACATAGAAGATTGATTAATAAGCTGGGTATACCTGGGGTGGGTCAGACGTTGGTCAACTGGGTGGCAAACTGGTTGATGGGCAGAAAACAGAGAGTGGTGGTAAACAGTATACAGTCAGAAGAGATGCAAGTCACAAGTGGGGTACCTCAGGGATCAGTCCTGGGGCCAGTCCTCTTCAATGTCTTTCTCAGTGACATTGCAGATGGACTGAAGAGTAAGGTTTGTCTGTTGCAGATGACACCAAGATCTGCAACCAAGTAGATGATCCAGGTGGGGTGGGCAGAATGAGAAGAGATCTAGATAAGCTAGCAGAATGGCTGGAAGAGTGGCAGCTGGGGTTTAATGCAGGGAAGTGCAAGATCATGCACATTGAGAACAGAAACCCTGAAGCCACCTATAGGCTGGGAGGGGAGTTGCTAGCAGTCACAAGGGAAGAGAGAGACTTGGGCGTCATCATCACCAATGACCTGAAATCATTCAAGAAGACCTCTAAAGCAGTAGGTAAAGCTAGAGGGATGTTGGGGTGTATTAGTAGGGGTACCACAAGTCAGAAGAGGGAGGTAATAATCCCTTTTTACAAGACACTGGTTAGACCCCATCTGGAGTACTGGGTGCAGTACTGGAGGCCACACCTTTACAAGGACATTAACCAAACTGAAGCAGTGTGAAAGTGTGCACATGTGCGCCTGCACAGCAGCCAGAAGTAACCCGCACATGGCTTCAGTAGTAGTGCACAAAGCAGCTGACAGGGATCCTCATGTTCATCAAGTAGTGACTACAGTCATCACTCAGATTTAAGACTCAGATAGCAGGACATGAAAGTGAATGGCAAAGAAACATTCTATGCCCACCCCGAGGCCACAAGCCATTAACTTTAACAAGCCAGCAGTTAACAAGCCAGACATCTCGCTCTTGCTCCACTTATCGAGCAATGGAACCAATGGGCAAAATTCCAACCAATCGACTTTGCAGTTACAGCAATGTTTTCAGCTTGACACCTCTTTTCAGTAAGACAGTATTTGATAATGAACAGTATTCCCCTGATGTTCACAGAAATGGCATGTTTTATTTGTTTGGTAGATTCCCCCCAACAAAGCAATGCGTGAGAGTCTCTGACATAGGGTGTATATTATATTATTTCAGTTTTAAAGTTGCACAACTTCAGTGTAATCTGCCTCCTCCTCCCCAAGCAAGCGCCTCATGCCTAACAACACACCTGGGCATGCTCTTATCAGGAGATAACCCACACCTCATCGTGTGTTATTGCTTGCATAAAAGGAGGACCTTAATAAAAATCCAACCTGAAAAGATTTTTTCTCATTACGTAATGTCCATTGTGCACCTGAAAAATGTGTTTTACGGTTCTCAAACAGGTTAATATCTACTTGAAAACAAAAGTTCATATTATTGTCTGCAGCAATAAAACATAAATCCTCCAGAAAGTCAGTGCAGAGAAGTGACAATAAATAGAGGTGCTACTACATTCCTCAAGTGATTCATGCAAAGTCTTCACATCACAAGCTCCAACAAATGACAGTGTAACTGACAAAAAAGTGCTTCATACATAATGGAATCAAGGTGCAAATACATCCATGATGGGATGGCAAAAAATAGCAAAGACAATATCCAGCAAAAGGGGTCATATAATTCACAATCCAGTGAAAGCCAATAGAGGGAGGGAAAAGAGCAGAGACTCTCACTGACTAACCTGTTGGATAAATCCTGGGTAGTTTCTGGGCCAAGGACACTACCAATACACTTCCATTCCTTCCCATATGGGGGAGGGGGGCAGAGCAGAAAGAACAGTGGGTAAAGAAGTTTTTTTATGCTTGGCATGAAGCCTCATGCCGTTGAAGTTTGCCCCTCTCTGCTGTTATCTTTTCACATAAAAAAATTCTGTATCCACTGCTCTTTCTGCTCTGATGATAGACATCGTACTGCCCTTAGTCTATCATGGGGAGGTGACTACCAGTTTACCAGCTTTCAGATAAGTCTTTGTTTGTGGGTCATTTTCAATCAACAAACTGTTGTTAGACAATTGCATCTCAGTGAGATTTAAATTGTAAGAAATCTAAAAAGAGAATTTGGTATTTTGCAAATTGAAATGAATGAATCTGTGATTCCACTGGGAGAGTGTGAGAGTGGAAAATCCTGTGAAGCACTCAGGTTACTATACCGAACAGTCTGCATTTGCGTTGGTAATGGGGCTAATCAGAGCAGGATCTCTGCCCCCACCCCAATATGGGGAGAAATGGAATTGTATTGATAGTGTTCTTAGACCAGGAAGTGCCCAGGATTTCTCCAGCTAGTTAGTCAGTGTGAGCCTCAGCTTTTGTTCACTCCCTCTCCCAGTGGCCTTCATTGGATTGTGAATTTTATGACCCATTTTGCTGGATATTACCTTTGCTATTTTTTGCTGTCTCATCCGGGATTTATGTGCACCTTGATTCCATCCTTTATGAACGAAGCACTTTTTTTATCAGTTACACTATCATTTGTTGGAGCTTATTATGTAAAAGACTTTTCCTGAATCTCTTAAGGATCATACTAGCACCTCTGTTGTCACTTCCACACTTCGGGGGGATTTATATTGTACTGTTGCTGACACTAATATGAACAGATTTTTCTTCAAGAGGATATTAACCTGTTTGAAAACCATAAAATACATTTTCAGGTGCACAATGAACATTATGTGATAAGAAAAATTATTTCAGATAGGATTTTTACATTAAGATCTTTAAAGGTGCAAATGTGTTTTACCTGTGGGCTATTTCAAATGAATTCCAATGAAGTTCTAAAATTTAAGGAGATGCAAACCACGTATCATACATGTGGATATTTTTTGAGTGTGCAACTATTCCTTTCACTATTTATTATATTTAAATAAAAGAAGGATGACCTCTCTTAGTATCAAAGGAAGCATGAGTTGCATGAATTACTCTCAAAAAATAATTTTCTCACTTCAATTTCCATCTTATTTACTTAACATCTACATTCAAACTCTATTGTCTCTCAGTGTTAGTACATCATACAGGCCTTGGAGGGAGTTAGAACCTGTTTTACTTTGAACTTGTATCCGCCCAACACATTAATGCACTAGTGCCTGTGGCCCTGCGAGCTCAGAAGTCCTGTTATTCCTGCTGCAAAATATCAGATCAGAACATACCATGGAAATAAGGATACATGAAGTTTTGTTTAGAAATATTTAAAATAATGCCTTATCACCAATTATTAACAGAAATATATTTTTTTTTACATCAATGTTTCAAACCTCTTATGAATGAAGTTTTTCCAGTTTTATAATTTGTACCATTCTCAGCTATGGTGTTGCATTATTGTTACCAACACAATCTCAGGCTAAGTTAAAAAGCCCCAGCAGCTGGTATTCCCTAAGGTTATAGCTGCCAGTCACCACCTAACTATAAAGGTTCTGTCAATTGGAATAACCCATGTCAGCATATGTTGTACACACATTTGTAATATTACTGTTAAACAAAAATAAAAACAATGACATATATTACGTTTCCAATTATCTGGCTAACCAAATAGGAAAACCAGTTTGAAGTAACAGAATTATGAAGCTGGTGCACCCAGGCCAGAATGTCTGCACAGAAAAGGAGAATACTGACATCACTCATCATAACCCCCATTGTATGCTATAATTATTGACAGGGCATCAGCCCTGGGACACAAGAAAAAGAGCAGTACAGAAAATAAGGAAAACAGAGGACATAAAGAAACCAGAAATATTATATTTCCATAAACAAATGTGGCTGTTCTAGTAGGTCATTATGGATACATTTTGGACACCATTCATGATAAATTCATTAATAATATAGGTGCCTATGGATTCAATTTCCTATTTCATGGTTTCAGAAACAATACAACTCTTATTTAATCTAGCTATAAGAGACATGGGAGATCACTGTGTTTTGCAAAAGGTCATGCTGCTGTTAAATATGCACTGCTGGCAGTGGGTGTGATGTGATGTGGCAGGAGTGGCTCGGCTAGTTGGCTGGCAGCTCTGCTCCTCATCTGACCATGGTGGTGTCTCACTGGGGTGGGGAGGTTGTCCATGGACATACTGGACAGAACAGGAATTGGACATGGCCAGGACACTTCTTCAGTCTTCACTTGTGTTGCGATAGGGACAGGAGTCAGGATGGCTCAGTAGTGAATGAATTGAAGTCTGGTGTTAGTGATGGTGGTTGGGATGGGTCCTCCACTCCTCCCCCATAAGAAGAATACAATTAAGAAAAGCAAGCAGGGCAGCACTGCAGGAGTGGACAGAAGCTGCTTCTGTCCAGGCATGCAGATAGTGCTTGCTTTGCTTAGTTAAATATTTAAAAGTTAAGCTGCCTGCAGCCTGCATTAAAAAAAATGTTGGGGTGTGTGTGTTGTTTTTTGTTTTGATTGGACAGGGAGGGGGAGGAAGCAGTGACAACTGGATGGAAGAAAGTGAGAAAACCAGCACAACTATAAAACAGCACTTTTTAAGGAAGGAGAGGTCTGAATGTACAGCAAAGCATTTTTTGGGGACTGATGACTACCTCACCATTGGGGAACCCAGCAAAGAAAGTTGGTTTCAGTCTGCAAGGTTATATTGTACATGTAGACAAAGGAGCAGAAACAAAAAATAGCAGCATGATCATTAGGTTAAGGTTCTAAACACTCACTAACACTGAGAAGCAATCTCCATGAGACTGATTGGTTGTTTTTTTTTAGAGCTTCCTAAGGAGTAGAAACAAATAAAAAATAGCTGCATTGGGGATCGGCGAAGGGCATTCTGCTAGATGACAAGGGGATTATTTTTTTAATTTATTAAATAGTGGGGCATCTGGGGATCGGGGATCGGGGAAGGGGACATTAGGCACAATGTGAAAGTGTTTTTTTTTTTTATCACAATGCCATCTGCCGGTGGATTTTTACCTACTTTACAACAACACTGAAATCACACTAAGAGACAGCAATCACTGTGGAATTAGTAGTGATTGCCATATAGTGACCAAAGGAGGAAATGCACTAATCACATTTAGTGGTGGGCGAAGTGGGCTCAATCTGCTCCGCAAAGTGATTGGAAACAATGACTTCACATTACTCTGCCTCCCCAGACCACTACTCCACCAATTTTAAGGCGAAGTGCATTGAGGGCAATGCACTTTGCCTCACTTTGCCTTGTTTTTGAGCTCCGAAGGTGAATTTTGCAGTGATTCATGAGATTTCAGGTCACATGGGCTCTATATTGATCTGTGCAGCCTCAGTTTGGGGTAGTATGTGTAGGAAGGAGTAGGAGACAGTGTGTTCTGACAGCTGTCTGTGATTGAAATCTTGTAAAAGCTGTTAAAAAAACATGTTTGCATTTTTTGGGGGGCTCCAACTTTAGTTCATCGATTGTAGGAAACCCTCCTGTGCTCATATCATCTAGCATTTTTGGTTTTGTTTGGGTTTTGAATGTTAATTTACAACACTGAGTGTGCATAGTGAAAGACAGTGAAAGTGTGCTTTGGGGGAGGGGCGTATCTGTGGGGTAGGTAGATTTAAGTTGGAGAAACAGTGATTTCTTTGTTTTTTGGTTATATTTTTGTTATATAACTCACTGTGTTAATGAACACACAGTAATATTGTCAGTAATAGTTGACATTTTCTTGCTGTTTGTTGTGTGGATCTAGTGCAGCAGTTCATAATTTCAGGTTGTTTACATACAATACGTAACGTGGCATAGTACTGAACTTTTGCATTTGCTACATATTACTCATTCAGCATTGTAGACAAACTGTTCTGTGTGTGTGTGTGAGTATGTGTGCGGTATTGCATGACATCAAACATACACCTTTAATTATGCCACAGACTAGTGTAATTGCAGGCGCAGCAGTTTGAACCTGATATCCATTGCAGCTGCCTGATTTTGTACTGCGATTGTGGTATCTGTTCTTTGTTTTGCTGCTTGTACTGCCATAAAAATCTGCACTGCAATCGGTGCTCCCTCCACCCCCATGTGCAAAACGAATTTTTTAGCAGATTGGATTGTTTTTGTGACCTCATCAGCACCACTGGTTACTGAAGTTGTTTTCATTGTGTGACAGACTAATCTCTTATCTGTTGCTGAAGCTACAGTTGTTTTTTTGGCTTCACAGCCAGAGTCCCCCCAATCAGAGAGTGAATGTATTTGGTTATAATATTGTGGTTGATCCCCCAAAATGCCTGCAAAGAGATGTGCAAGCAAAGCTGTTTCTCGTCATGGCAATGTTGGCAGTAAGATAGTCTGTGGGCATGGTGGTAGTACGCAGACACAAAAGTGCATTGCTGATGTGATGAAAGGTAATTCTCCTGCAATGTTTTTTACAGCCCAGTCAGTAGCTTCACTCATAGTTGGAGGAGATTATGTTTTCCCAGCCGGTGGTGTTAGTGTTACTGGTGTTAGTGGTGGTGGTGGTGGTATTAGTATTGTTGCATCAAGTTCTAATTCCGACCTGTGTACCATATCCAAAAATATTGAGTGTGAAGCAGTGCAAGTGAATGGCAGCATAGATGATGATGTCATACTTCCCAGTAACATCCCAGTAACTGAACCTGAGGATTCTGATAATCATGTCAACGATAGCATGCAATGTGATATTCCATCCACCGTGACAGTTAATGTCATGCATTTTCCATGCAGTGATTCACAGTGTGGTGAAAAAATATCAGGTAATGCTGGTGTAGATGCTGATGATGAATGTGATGATGATGATGATGTTGCTTTTATTGCAACATGCAGTCCACATACTAGCATCCATTCAGAAGATGTGGATGTGTGTGACATTGATGAATATGATGATGATGTAATTGACCCCAGTTGGGAACCGGAGAAAAATAAATTCAAAGTGGCTGTGTCTGAGTCTGTTTGCAGGAATCACCCCGCTAAAAACTTGTGATCTACCATTTTTAGTTGATGATGATGACCCAGTAATAAATATGATAGGTAGTCGTGGTGGTCAGTTGCAGTCCAGGTGTGCAGTGCCCGAAAAATCACATGCCCCCCCCCCACTTCACTGCTTAAAATAATGGACTTAAATAAGCCACATCATGGACATGTTAAAAGCAGAGCATCACAATCCCTTGTTTGGGATTTTTTTGTTCAAGATGTAAATGATGAGTCAGTTGCAATCTGCCAGGTTTGCCATGTGCGTGTGAGTCGAGGTAAAAAGAGGAGCCATCTGGGCACTGGAGGACAGCATACACATCTTAAGAATAGGCACTTGGCACAGTGGACCCAGCACAAGTTGGCAGCTAATACCACAGTGGGGCATTCACCCTCATCACCAGCAACCATAGCGAGCATGTTTTCCCCTTCCATGACTGTTAAGTCAAGCAGTAAATTAAACATGTGCAGTAGTGAGGTAATAAGAGCAGAGAATTACTACAGGCATGATGAGGTGGAGGACCATAGTGGCTTTGAAATGTTGTCCAGTGCTGGTGAGAGTAGCAGTTTTTGTGGTGGTGGTGATGAATGCAATATGTCTAGTGCAAGTGGTACATCAACCCCGGCAAATCTGGCAAAATAACAACATTTCTGGGTTTGTCATCATCACCTGTGCAACTGTCTTCATCAAATGTCCACACCCCGCCCCCTGCCAATGCCATTCATCACAGAGCACAATCATTTGTGATCACACCCTGTGTAAAACGTTTAAGTGAGCCCATGTTACAGAGTGTTTTTGAACATAAGCTGAAGTACCCACCCCACGAATCATACAGTGTCATGTGAAATTAATGCTGCTGTAGTGGGAATCCTGGCAATTGATCTTTTACCCTTCTCCTTTGTGGAGAATTCTGGGTTCCAGTGGTCTGCTGCACATGCCTGCCCAAAATGGAAAGTCCCATCCAGGACATACTTTTCTACCCGTGCTGTCCCCGATTTGTTCCGCACTGTGTCCAACTCAGTAAGACATGCCCTTCAACATTCCTTCTCTCCATTCATCCATTTAAGCATGGATATGTGGACAAGTGGCAAAACAGCTAGGAGTTCATATTTGTGTATAACTGCACACTGGGCACAGGTGCCAGGGGTTGTTTGTGATGTTGGTAGTGTGAATAATCAGTGCAGTAAGGTGGATTGTTGCGGTAGCAATCTTCCAGGAATTTGACAGCATGCAATGATTGCTATGCACAATGTGACCTGTTCACACACTGGTGAGAACATGTTGCATGTGGTACTGACTGAAAGTGACAAATGGCTAAACCTTCTGTCCCTGAGAGTTGGGTTCATAGCAAGTGACAATGCATCAAATGTGGTGAAATGCATCACGAATGGTGGGTTTTGTTCATGTTCCATGCATGGCCCACTGTTTAAATCTTGTGGTTCAGAAGTTTCTGCAGCATCCTGATGTAAAGGAAATGCTGATCATTGCGCGACATATCTGCTCTCACTTTTCAAGATCTGGAAAGGCCGGTGACCAACTGCGGCAGTTGCAGATACAAAACAGCCTGCCTCAGCACCGCTTGAAGCTAGAAGTTGTCACCCGAAGGAACTCCACTTTATACATGGCAGAAAGGTTGTATGAATGATACAAAGCCATCTCAGAATATCTTGTGATGCACACTAGCTGTGACAGTTCCAGGGCCTCCATGTCTTTGATGACTGAACAGTGGCGCCTCATAGACTCTGTAATAACAATTTTGTGGCCTTTTGAACATGCCACATGGGCAGTGAGTGGTGAGTCTGCCTCCATTAGCCAATCAATTCCACTGCTACGGGTGCTGAGGCAGACATTGGTGAATGTATAGCATAGCCTTGATGTTGCTGGAGACGGTGGTAGCAGTATGTTGCTGCAACATATGCTGACAGTATTCAACCAGAATCTTCACGTTGTGAGCATCCAGCGTAGTGACAACTTTGCCATAGCAACAATGCTGGACCAACGATACAAATGTGGAATTGCATTAGTACTGGAGGGAGGGCCTGAACAGGTAAAAAATATCAGTGGTCAACTGGTGTGCTTGGTTCATGGGGCACAGAAGTCATGTGCCAAGGTCAGCAAACCTCAGCAGCATAATCCAGCTGAAGGTGTACCTGGAGGACCATCAAGCATATCCTGCAAGGGGAAGGGGACTGCAGTTCCAGGTGGTCTGTCATCCAAAGTGGCTGGCGTCAACCCGCTTTGGGAGGCTTTGTCCCAAGTGGGTATTTGTGAAATAAATGATTCAGGAGAACAGGATGATGCATCAACCACTGGACTTAGTGTGGCACAGAGAATGGTTGAGTCATATTTGTCTGAAAACAGGCATTTGACAATAACTGAAGATCCTCTTTTGTACTGGAGTGGAAAGGTCAGTGAATGGCCAGAGCTGACTGAAGTACCTCACATGCCCACCCTCCAGTGTAAGCATTGAGAGGGTATTCGGCTCAGCAGGTGCAATAGTCAGGGATCATCGGACAAACCTGTCTCCTGCAAATGTTAGTTTACTAACATTTATTAAAATGAATGAGAGACACACACATCAGCACAGACTGCAACCTCAGTATTCATTCCCCGGCTTAGTCATGGTAGTTTTGGTGATGTGGAAATGGACCATCCTGGTGGCACTGGCACTAGCTGCCTGAAACGGCACACCATTGAAGTAGATGATGACACAATGGATAAAGAATTTCCCAGTGATCAGACTTCAGACATCGATGACTGTGAGAGCAGCTTTCTTTATGAGTATGATGATGTGGTTAATGTTGGCAGGTTTTAACTGAAGTTTTTAAAAGGCGGTGTGCCCCCCCCGGACCACTGCCACCATTGGGACTGCTGTTAGCCACTGCCACCACTGAGCCTGAGTCTGTCCACCCCCAGGACCACCACCAGGACTGCTGTTAGCCACTGCTATCACTGAGCCTGAGTCTGTCCGCCGCCCCGGACCACCACCACCGGGACTGCTGTTAGCTACTGCCACCACTGAGCCTGAGTCTGTCTGCCCCCCGACCACCACATCCATCAGCCAGAGACACAAAGCTTCTTAATATTTAAACCATAAAGTGAGTATGTGTGCTCATGTTTGTTATGCTGCTTCACTTTCTTTAGTTGTATGTTTTGTTTTCTGTAGCTTTTCAGAGCCGCAATGGTAAAACACATATGGTACACTTATTTTGTTTCTTTTACAGGTTGACAAAAAAAAGTCTCCATTGCTAAAACTCTTGGGAATGGTACTGCAGCTATACCTTACATAGAGGAACCAATTGAATATCCAAGTGAAATCCATTCTGGTAAGAATGAAGATTTTATTTCATCTGTTTCATTGTTTTGGAAAGACTGCAGCAAATATTGTACACAGGTTGTGTTTGTTGACAAGATGTGGGTTTCAATGTAACTTGACTTGAGATTCAGAACCAGGGAAGGAAATAACAATTAAGTTGTAACAAGTCATTCATTGCTTTTTTTAGGAAACTTCCAGATGCTTTGTTGTTCTGTCAAACTGGCCTTATCCAAAAATGTTCTTCAACATCAGGCACCCCCCTCACATGCAACATGCAGAAGTCATTTCATTAGATGACCATGACCATCATTAACAACAATCGGACTCCAGAAGGATGCAGATGAAATCTGTGAAGAAGGAACAAAATAATAAACCATCACAGACAAACCAGCAAATATGATCCCCCCCACCACCCCCAAAAAACATACTTACCTCATGTGCTTGAGACTTATCTATTTTCAATTTCAACACAAAAAATTCTCGTTGAGCACACTGGAATGTGCACACCAACAGTTTCTGTGAGCTATGATGCAGAACAATACCATGAGTACATGTCCATGTCAACCCCCCTTATCACCTAATACACAACTATATATATATATATATATATATATATATACATACACACTCAACAAGGCTACTAGTAGTGTACAGCCAAAGAGCACCCTTAAATCCAGTTGAGATGATCACACTGCATTTGCTTGAATCGCCTTGCAGAACACATTGGACCAGCAACAGAATGCTCACGGTCATAATTTTATACTGGGGGACTTTGTATGTGCTGAAATATTCCCATTTCACTGTGTTACCACTTGTCAATTTTCTGCACACAAGGAGGATGCATTTTGGGCCTGCAGAAAAATCTGGGACTCTGCGCCACCACTGCGCGCATGGCTGAGTGCGCCATTAATTCTGGGGGACTTTCTATGTGCTGAAACACTCCCATTTCAGTGTGTTACCACTTGTCAATTTTCTGCACACAAGGAGGATGCATTTTGGGCCTGCAGAAAAATCTGGGACTCTGCGCCACCACTGCGCGCATGGCTGAGTGCGCCATTAATTCTGGGGGACTTTCTATGTGCTGAAACACTCCCATTTCAGTGTGTTACCACTTGTCAATTTTCTGCACACAAGGAGGATGCATTTTGGGCCTGCAGAAAAAAATCTGGGACTCTGTGCCACTTTTGTGTGTTGTGTGATTGTTGTGAGCTCATGATGTCATACTAAAGCTACCAACTTTCCAAGGCCTAAAACTGGGACAGGGTCCATCCTGAACATGCCCCCCCACTTCACTCCCATGGCCACGCTACAGACAACACTGCACACAATTAAATTTTGCTGCTTGCTCTGGCCATGCCGCCCCACAGTAACACCAGCAGCAAACATCCAGATTAAAACAATACATCATTCTGCTGCAGCAAGTTCCAAATCATGATGTACAGAAAGTTCATTAGAAGCAAACATGCGTTAAATTGTGTTCAGACATTCGAATTGCATGTATTGCTTCTCCTGACAGTCCCAACCCAACCCACTTACACTACCCTCATTTGCTGAGCAAACTTCACTTCAGTGACTCCCACCACCACACCAGATTGTTTTCACACACTTCCCTGCAGCTGATCAGATTTAGGTACCTTAGTTCACTGCTGCTGGTCTCCTCTGTCTGAAGTCCTCCACTGCTGGCAGGCAGACGTCTACACTTGTTTGCACTACTACCCAGTCTAACCTAACAGGAAGGAACATGTTTACCATGCTCCCCCTGACATGCTTGAGGTGAAACATAGGCACAGAGGTTGAAGTTGCAAACTGTTGTTCAACTCGAGCAGTGCTACAGAGGTGCTGAAATACAGGTTACTCACCTGTAACAGGAGTTCTAGGAGTGGTATATGTTGTTCATCCACATTTATTGGCAGGTTCCTTGCCGCTTTAAATCTTGCTGGAAGGTCTTCAAGTTGGCTCCTCCCACCCACCCGGGTGGTAAAACTCTCGGCTCCACCCCATGATGCCAGATCTAGCCCGCTGGAAGCCAGGTTGTGCGTCGAAGCCAGGGAGGTCGGGTGGATTGTGTGGATGAACAACATATACCACTCCTAGAACTCCTGTTACAGATGAGTAACCTGTATTTCTAGGGATGTGGATATGTTGTTCAATCCACACCTATTGGCAGACTCCTAGCAGTTCTCCAGGAGGAGGGAGGCAAGGCACGCACCCCCTACTTAGGGAATAAGGACTGGAGAACCAAGGTCCCAAAACCAGCATCCCGGCGTGACTCTAGGTCGACGTGGTAATGGGTAATGAAGGTGTGTGCTGACTTCCAGGTAGCAGCCCTGCAGATTTCCTGGATAGGGATGTCCCTGGAAGCAGCCACCGAAGCAGTGGTATGGCAGGTAGAATGAGCTCTTATCCCTTTGGGAGGCTCCATGCCCGCCAACCTATAGCAGAGATCTATGCAGGAGGTGACCCACCTGCCTATCATCTGCTTTGCTGCAGGTCTGCCAGGTGCAGCTTTGGTGTAGGTGACAAACAGCTGGTGAGCCTCTCCCCGAACTTCAGCAGTCTGCTCCTTATAATAAGAGAGTGCTCTTTTAGGGTCCAGAGTATGGAGCCTATATTCAGCCTCCGAAGTGTGATTGGGGTAGAACACCAGCAGAGTCAACACCTGGTTGAGGTGAAACTCCGACACCACCTTCGGAAGGAATTTCAGGTGGGGGCACAGGACAACCTTGTCCCTATGGAAGATCAGATAAGGAGACTCGATGGAAAGCATCTGGAGCTCTCCCATCCTTCTAGCTAACGTGATAGCCACCAAGAAGGTGGTCTTCCATGACAGGTGAGAGATGTCACACCTGTGCTTCAGTTCGAATGGCTTACCTATGAGCTTAGCCAATACCAGCAGTAGATCCCAAGGAGGTGGAGGTTCTCGCACCGGAGGGGATATGTGATCAAGGCCTGAGCTTCTAAGCGGTAAGGAAGATCTGGCATCATGGGGCGGAGCCGAGAGTTTTACCACCCGAGTGGGTGGGAGGAGCCAGCATGAAGACCTTCTGGCAAGATTTAAAGTGGCAAGGAACCTGTCAATAAGTGTGGATTGAACAACATATCCACGTCCCTAGAAATAACTGTCACTCATGGCTTAGCAGTCAGCAAAAAAAGGGACAAAACTAGGACAAGTAAGCAAAAACCAGGACAAAAGGGACATTTTACAAAACTTGTGGAGACACTGGGACATGCTGCCTAAAATAGGGGCTGTCCTGGGAAAATAGGGACTGTTGGTAGCTTTATGTCATACTGACATTACAATTGAAGCAGCATTGCAAGAATGTCGTGACAATTTTGAACTGTACTTTTTTATGCTACTTTACATTGCCACAGTCACTAGTTACCTCCAAGTCGTGACTTGAATGATATGCTTCTTTTCACAGTTTATGTCTGCTTTACTCAGTTGACTACTTTTTTTCACGTATGAAAAAAAAAATGAGCATGCCTTCCAATATTGTTCTGACCAGGTTTGTATTTATTTGCAGCTGCTTTTCAATAACTATTGTTCCATGGTGTCATAAAACACTGCCTGTTGCATAACTGTTAATTAACAACAGAAGTGATATATAATAACTAACTGATGTGATGGAGAAAAGCAGAGGAAAACAATGACAAAGACCTGGTCAGCACCAATTTAAAAGGAATGCTCCTTTCACTATTTCACACATGAAAAAAGGTAGTACAGCAGACTCAACTACTGCAAATTCTCGTATCATTCCAGTCAGTCAGGATGTAAGTAAAGGAAGTCGTAACAGCATTAAAAAATATAGCTCAGGTTCTCAACAGATTGCTGCTCTGCTGCTGCTTTACAGAGATTCACCACATTACATAGTTATGGTGATGCACATAACATAATATGTTGGGGGGCTTACTTCCATTGAAATATTTCTTGCTCTATAGAGTACAATATATTTCTGTGAAAACCCCCCGTAATTTCATTACAGTGTGTCACGTGAGAGAGGAATTACCATTCAGAAAAGCAGCCCACATTCTGTCCCCCTTTCTCAGCAACGTTAGGACATGATGACAGGGGGAGTGCAGGTGCATGCTCCACTATAGTGAATGTCCAGCAGCTATCCCAATGTTTCCTTATGTTATAAGGTTCATTTTGTGGTGAAATGTGGGAACGTTTCCACTAGCAAGGGTCTTCTTGCTAGAAACATGCCCACAAGTTTCACCACAAACTGAACATTATAACATAAAGAAACATTCAGAAAGCAGCTGGAAAATCGGATATTCACTGTAAGTGAGCACGCAAGTGCACTCTCCCTGGCATCACGTCCTAACATTGCTGAGAAGAGAGGCAGAATGTGGGTGCCTTTTCAGAATGGGAGTTCCTCTGTCACGTGACACACTGTAATGAAATTATGGGCGGTTTTCACAGAAATGTATTGCACTATGTGGTGCAAGAAAGATTCCCCTTGAAGGGAAAATGTGTATTATTAAACAACAACAAAGAAAAAACACACAAAAACAGTATGACACAGTAGTGGGGAAGGGAGGTCCAGAAAACAATCATGTAAGTTACTGTGGCCATGGGATGCCATGGTGGTCCAGCAGCAGGTGCAGCATTCGAACTATTTGCTGCCGCTACTACTCTTCTATTATGTGGACCTGCTGCTGCAAAGCACCAACCCTCTCACTGTTCTCTTCCAGAGCTGCCCACACCAGGGAGATGTCATGCTGTGTTGCAGAGACTGTGGTGGGGTCTACTGCAGCTGGGAATCCAGGTGGGGGGGTGGTGGTGGACAGGGTGGTGCTGGTGACTGTGGTGGCGGCGGTGGTGGTGGTGGAGCAGCTGCTGTGCGGGCCCTCCTCCTGCTGCGGCAATGAATGCGAGGCACAACTCTGTCCCCAGCAGCATCCTCGGCCACTGCCATGGAAGGGCCAGTAGATATATGCCTGGCCCCTTCCGTGGCAGCCTGCCACTCTGCCTTGTGGTGGTTGAGCATGTGGGTACGCTGGACACCGGTCCCCAAATGTGCCCCACAGGGGCCACAGCACACCAGCACACCACACACATGGCACACCATGACTGTGTTGTCTCCCCCCACAGAGTTAAAAGACTCCCACACTGGGGAGCTGTGGGGTGGACCAAAGTGCTCACATGAGTCGTATGGTTCGCACCACTTTGATTTTCTAGGGGCACCTCCTGTGGCTGTGGAGGTGGTGGAGGTGGTGCTGCTGGAGCCCCTGCAGCTGCTACCAGTGGTGGTGGTAGTGGCAGAGAAGGTGGATGCACAGCAGCCAGCAGTGGCACTGGTGCTGCTGCTGCTGCTGTTGCTTCAACATGGGGCCAGGGGGAAGCAACACCCAGGAGTCGGGAGCGGTCCAGCATGACATGACTGCCCCCATGTGTCTGTTCTCCCCTCTGACCATGCCCACGGGCCAGCGACTCTTCTTCTCCAGGGTCCACATCCATCCCTCCCACACAAGTCCCTGGCACAGACACACACACACACTCACACACACATAACAAAACAACACTTATAAAAAAAATTCACTACCAAAAAAACAATCACAAACACAATACAAAAACTAAATAAAGATAGCTTTTAAAAAAGCTGTTGCTTTACAAAGGCAATAAGCACTTTGTCACTGACTCCTACACTGCTATCTCACAAGCCTTCTCCCTCTATGAATGCAAAGGAGAAGTGAAACTGCTTCTCTGACTCACTTCCTTCCTACCTGGCTAAAACATGTGACTTACAGTACTGTAAGCCATGTGATGTGTGGGGGGCTGCCTATTTACTTCTCGCTTCACCTTACTTCACGTTAAGGAATTATGGCAATGCGAAGTAATAATGATAACGCAAAGTGAGCACTTGCAGTGCCCACTTCGCATTGTGCTCTGCCAACGTGAAGTGAGCACTTCGCGTTCACTTCGCCAGCAGATTAAAAATTTGCTGCATCTCTAATCACATTCTGCAATGCCGCATTTACCACTCCACAGAGTCAGTACTGAGCAGCATACTAGGGAACTGGCCTTGGCAATGAGCGGCATGCCAAGGAACTGGCCTCAGCAATGAAAGGCATGCCAAGGTACCGGGCAACTTTTCTATAGCTACCACTGTAAATCATTTTGCATCTATTTTCAACTGAAATGTAAGTTTGCATCTTGATGCATTTGTATGCTGTTCATGGTATTTCAGTGAATGAGGAAAAATTTTGCCAGAACTCCAGAGAACTTCCCCTACAGATCTCCACCTGCACAGCCACCAATCAAGGCAGACAGGACTTCAGGTTAATGTCTGCTCTGAAGGACAGCACACCCTGACAGTACAGCACCCCATGAGTACTGTAGTGGGTGCCACCAGTTATGGTATCAGACCAATCTCAGTGCAGGTCTAGAATCCACCACAGCCTTCTGGCCCAGAGGCAGATGTGCTACCAATTAAGTTACTCTGACACATCATGCTGACACTTAAAACATGCCTTCCTACAGTAGTCATGTTTAAATCCAATAACTGCAGGGGGGAAATGACCAAATTCATATCTGCACAAAAAAAAACACTTGCTATTTTTTGAATTTTCCATTTGAAATGTATGCACTGCTATCTTTGGAAACTTTGAAATTTCCACAGTGGCATATTGATATTTTGTAAACATAAGTAATATGAGTAAATGAAATTTCACCAGACCTTGATGGATATCACAAGAGATACCAAGCATTATGTACATACTGATCAGCATTCTTTTTTGGCAGTAAAATGACAACACATCTCTTTAACCTAGTGCTGAAATTAGTTTCAGGGAGAAAGGGTTAGCAGGGATTGGTTATTTTCTTTAAATTATGCTCAGCGTCATTAGCTGATGCAACACAGTAATGTGTGCTGGATTTCAACACATGGTTAAAATGACCCTGTATGGGTTTTGTTTCTCTGTGGGAGCCCAGGACCCCTGTCCCTTTGTATAACCCTTAATACGTCTGAATAATTGGTTGATCTATGACTTAGTGAGAAGTTTTAGGACATTCTCCTGATACCATAGTGGAAATCCAACCCTTCTACCCAATGAGCAAAACATAAAAACTATTTAAAAAAATACCTATATAATCTACAGCAGCTCTGTTAAGGGTCCCTGACAGCAAGCAAAAAATGGATGTTAAGATTGACTCAGAAGACCACCTGTAGATCAACTTCACTTAAGTTCCATAAACAGGAGTTCTGTACTTAAAGCAGCAGTATTTCTTAGTAACCATGAATTTTTTTTTTTATTTTTTTTTTTTGGTCAACAATAAGGTCTGTCTAGAAACAAATAGCAAGGTGCGAGTATCAGGAACCTATGGTAACACCATCCTTATACATCTACAGTATGAATCTAGTATGTGCATTCAACAAGTAACCTCAGATAAAGAGATTTTAAAAAACTGTAAGTGGTGGCCTTCATTAATGACTTAAGTCATTAATGAAAAATTAGCCATATTTAACAATACCCACGAAAACTAAAAAATATGCTGAGCATGCATCTTATGATATCATAAAAAAACTGATACAAAAATTAAATGATGTTTTTTCCCAAACTATCAAATACTGCTGGTTTAACAAAAGATAATAAAGAAAAGATAAAGAAAATAAAAAAAGACAAGAACACACAGTGATCTCTTTAGGTAGCTAATAAGATTAAGGTAGTGCATCAGCTGTTTTATTTGGACCAGCCTGGATAATTTTATCCAAATGTCTTGTTTAGCCAGCACAGGAGAAGAACACATTGCTAAAACTAACTCCTCCAAAAACTCCACCAAGAGCTTCTTGAATTTTTTTCTGCCAACTTATTCTTGACCTGGTGTCCAGCAGCCACTACCTCAGCCCCGGGTTGTTTGAGGAGCTCCATGGTGCAGTTTGCTTAATAGTCAGCTGCCTTACTCTGCTGCTTTACACCAAGAAACCTTTTGACTCCTGGCCTGCAGCTAGCTTCTCCATTTCATAGTTCCCATCCCCTAACGTAACCCATAGCTCTGCAGCTACCAAGATTCACTTGCCCCTGGTGAAAACAGAGCAGCAGAGAAAGATAAAGGAAGACTGGTTGTTGAAAGGGACTTCTTGCCAAATCTGTTAGCAACAAGCAAGAAGTGCCTGAGGCTTTTCACACAAAACTAGAAGTACTGTGGGAAGGTGGGGGCACACTGAGATTACTCACTGTACTTACTGGGGTGGAGTGAGGTGCTACTTCACTAATCATAAGGAAGTGCCTTGTTTATGTGTGTGCTTCATTCATACCAAGTAGCAGGTGTTTATTTTTTTTTATATTGGCACATACAGTAAGTCAGCCTAGTGTTACTATGTATGAGGCTTCCTCTAATACCACACTATGGGGACTGATTACAGGGCTAATATGCACAATAAAAACCTGCTGGTATTAGGGTCTGAACAGGGGCAGGTTCCGCTGTGCTAATTTGATTCTTCCATTATATTAGCAGACAATGCATGCAGAACTGAATAGGGTTCCTTTCAAATTGACTGGCTGGTGTGGTTTAGTTCTGTAGTGGCAGCAACAAACTGCTCAACCCCCACTCAAAAAAAAACAGGACTGTCAGACACATGAAAAGGTAGGGTAATGTTGTGATAGGGATTTGTACCAGCAAGGAGTACACCAATGTGCTACTGTATTTATTTGTCCTCTGGGGAGGTAATCTGAAAGTATATGGGGAGGAGACTGAAGACTGCAGTGGGGATAAAGATTAGCTTTGTATTGCAATGTGATAACTTGTAACATCTAACACCCAACCCCCCCTCCCATATCCCTTCAATGTCATGACAGCCACCACCACCAAAAGGACACTGTGCCACTATCCTGCTCCCCCCCAACCACAGCCCATTAACAGCATTAATTGTCAATGTAATGTTTTTATATCAAATGCATCCACACCAAATAAAGCAGCAGTCTCCAAAGTAACATCTGTAGATCAAACGCAAGTGTCAGACAACCTGGACTTGGGCTTGCATTTTTTAACAGTTAGGAAAGTTGTCTGTTTTTTTCATTAAAACTGGTAACATTGTATAGCAACCCAACCCAGAGTATCTAAGGGTCTGATCCACAAAAGATTTTGCCACAGACACAGAATGGGAGAATCTATTTTGTGGATCAAGACCTAAGTCATCTCACCCCAGAACATTAAATAAGTAGAGTTCCAGAACCCAAAGGACAGGTTCCCTGCCTATGCATTTAAAATGCAACCACATATTAAGAACTCCTGTATGCT
Source organism: Neoceratodus forsteri (assembly GCA_016271365.2). Lineage (NCBI taxonomy): Eukaryota > Metazoa > Chordata > Ceratodontiformes > Ceratodontidae > Neoceratodus > Neoceratodus forsteri. Next base: position 1,043,490,750 of record CM057455.1, read on the forward strand.
GACTGTCAAGCTTACATTTTTGCTACAGTAACTTGAATGGCAACAATATGGGTATATAAATATTTAGTCATTGCCTGTACAGTGAAGGTTCACTCAAATTGATCTTTTCCTGTTACCACACCCATATGTGTGTGTGTGTGTGTGTGTGTGTGTGTGTGTGTGTGTGGCGTGTGTGTGTGTGTGTACCCATTTGATTCCTCCATCACCCATTCTCAGCTCTAATTTATTTCCTATTTCAAGTTCGACTGCCAATATATAACACGCATATAGGCACCCCATAGTTTAACGTTCCTCAGAGTCATCATGGGCCCATTGTAAAAAAAATTGAGTCGTGAAGATTTCAGCTGTATTTTGGTTTACAATTAATTGTGGGTAATCAAGAAATCTATAACTCTGACTCCAGATAACATTTTCAATGGAGCAATAGTTTTCCAGGTTTTACTATAAAAGGAAAAGATTCCCTATTATAAACATTTAGCTGAGTGTGTAGCTGTGTGAATACAAATAAATGCAAGATTTTTGAAGTCTGTTCATGTAACCCTTATGTAGTGTTTTTTTTAATTCTTTGGTAATCAGGTAAGGGCCATTAGGCACAAGTGCCTGTTTTCAGGGAAGCCTGGGAGCACTGGGAGGTTGCTGATGGCACCCGATCACTGCATTTCCAGGCAGTAAGGAGCAAAGATACATTTCAGGAAAAAGTCCTTGCATCAGTTTCTGTAGTACATGTTCTGAGCAGTATAAAGCCTGGCAAGGGATAGGGTTTTAGAGGCTACAGTTTCAAACTTTTAAATTCAATTTATATGTTGCACATAATTCAGCCCAATGTTACTGTGTATGAGACTTCCTGTAATATCGGGCTATGGGGACAGAATACAGGGCTAATTTGCACAATAAAAGCCTACTGGTATTAAGGTCTTAATGGGCAGATTAGGCTGTGCAAATGTGATCCTTCCTTTATTATTGGCAGACAATGCATGCCCCTTCCCTTCAGAGCAACTGGATGATGTGGTTTAGTTCTGTAGCAGCGGCAACGCATAGCTTCCCAAAAAATGGGACTGTCAGACCCATGAAATGGTAGGATAATGTTGTAGTAGGGATTGAATATAAACATAAACCAGTAAAATCCCAAAATACTGTTTGCTGAATGGGTAGTAAGTAGTGACTTAGACTTAAAAGTGGGAGAGCTTGCTAAGGATTCAAGCTGATGCCAAGTGAGTGGCTAATTAAAACAAAACTCAATATAGCAGCAATCCTAACAGGTTTCATACTGTGCTGAAAAACTGTATTGTGGTGTAATATAGCTGTGATATAATAATAGATAGTCTCTCTACAATTATATTACAGCTGTATCAGAATACAGTAGAGTTTTCAGTACAGTATAAAGTCTTTTATGGTTGCTGCCAGTTCGACTGCTTTGAAATCCTAGTCCCTACCCATTCAATAAACATTTCAGGACTATACTGGTTTATGTTTATTTTATTTATTTTATTTTTATATATTTTTTGTTTCCTATGAGGGTACTGTTGTATATCAACCCCTTTTAGATTCAGACAGAAGCAGAGCTTAACATGCTCCAGTGAAGAAATATGGCTCCTTACTACTAGCCACCTGTTTGCTCAAAAATTGAAGCTGACTGCACTTATCAGGATGTATCACTGCAAGGAAGGGCATTCCAGCTTACTTAGTTTGGTCCCTTCAGTCCCATCACTTCAAGTATTAGCTGTTGACATATCTTGCTCCTACAAACTAAAGATGGTGCTTCATTATGTTCAAAACGGGAGACGTCAATTCGCTCTGGCGAATTGGCTCCCAGACAACTCACTCCTGACAATACGCTCCTGGCCATTCTCACTCCAGTTGTATTCATTCCCAGTCAAATCGCTCCCTAATGTTCCCAAAAGCAGGGTACAACATCTTGCAAAACATTGACTATTTTAAACATTAAAGTGCAAATGTGCTTATTCAAAATGAAGCACTGCCATCAAGCTATACATAACATGTAATCATGCCAAGCCCGTCAAACTAATTGCTCTGGATCTCTTCTGGACTGTACCCAATTAAGCAATTACAGTGCAATTACATTGAACTACTAATAGTACGCCCCAAAAGGCAACTATTCTTAAGCTTTAATCAAAAATGGCAGCTCAATTCATGATGTCCGAATGTATGAAGAAGAAACTTGTCGATGCAGACAACTACATTTACACGCATCACAAGCTTATATGGCAATGTGAGCTTGCTGTAAAGAAAGAAAAATGCTGCAATGCCCATGTGCACATAGCAAGTTATGAGGAGCCAATAACCATACACCGGTTCAGCTCTCACACCCTCTTTATGACAGCACGAAATTACAGCTACAAATTACAGCCATAAGAAAAGATATTGTACCCTACATTTAGAGCAAGCAATTGCAGACTTTTTGCAGAGTAGTGATGTATTTTATTGATGTTTTGGAGCAAGTGCTTTAAATTACAGCAATGAGAAACAATGTGGTATCCTGCTTTTGGGGGTGAGCAATTACAGAACATTAGGGAGTGAGTTGGCAGGGAATGAATACAACGGGTGCAAGAATGGCCAGGAGTGTGTTGTCGGGAGCGAGTTGTCCAGGGATGAATTTGCGGGAGCGATTTGTCATGTACCCATTCAAAACAATAGTGATTTTTCCCCGGTGGTGGATAGCAGGGCTTTTGATGTTGTGTATAATGGGATTCAGTGGGTGGGTGGGGGACTGTAGAGACTGGGTGTTGGGGGTGGCACAGATATTTTCTCTTGTCTGGTTCTTCTTGTTCTGTTTAAAGTATTTGTTATATGGAATAAACATGGGAGTTGAAATGCAGGCTGATCTTCTGGTTTTATTAAGCTGTTGTAAAAGCAGTGGATGGTTCAGTTTTCATTCCTATATTATAATGTGTTCTCATTGTTCATTCTTCTATCAGAGCCCCATCTTCATGTTATGATGTTGTGCTCTGGCCAATCATCAGGGCTTGATTAGGGATCCCTTCAGAATTTTTCTGTCATCGCTGTCCTCACTGGTGATTTTAACAAATTGATCAAGTGACTGACTGATGCTGGCTTAGGAACCACCTGTGGGTTTTTTATGGATAATGTCAGTTGCAGACTCACTCCTACCTCCTGAGTTCTGGCTGATGGTTCCCAACATGGGATCTGAGGTTTGAGCAGACTCGATTGACCATAAGGCCTAATCTGCTGGCAGTTAGCATGTTAGTATAAGGTGGAAGCATGAGGGGGAAAGAGGAGGAGGTCTTTCACTGAGAGGGTGGTGGATCCTTGGAATGTGCTGCCTGGAGAGCTGGTTCAGATTTCCATGGTGGAGGGCTTCAAAAGAGGGTGGGACAGATACAGAAAGGGGATGTATCAGGTGAGAGCCTGGCCCAGAGGGGTGGAGAAGGATGACAGGGAATTCTGGAAGACAAGGGGGGGGCCCAGTTCCCAACATGGGATCTGTGGTTCAAGCTGACTCGATAGACCATAAGGCCTAATCTGCTGGCAGTTAGTATGTTAGTATTTTAGTATCTGCTGGGACTGAACTTAGTGCCCCTCCCCACAACATTTTGAAAGCTACCAAGGTTCTCAATTTATTTTACCAGCATTACTTAATTTAATTTTGTTTCATGTTTTTCAAAATGAAATCTGCCATTTCTGGTCAGAATAAGCAGGTCCAGCTCCAGCTGCAATAGCACTTGCACCATTGAAAATACTAGAGGTCCACAATAGTCATCCTCCAATTTCACCCTTGAATTTTAGCAGCACATTGTTATTTTGTGATGTTTCTTACAGTTAACAAACAGTGACCATTTTATTATTTTTGTGGATTTGAACAAAAGAAAATTAAAGGTAATGGAACTTGAAGCACCTTTGTAACCTGAAAAATGTGATTGTAGTGGGAGATGCCAATTTCTGTCCTGGCACAAGCAGCCTTCCAGTTAGAACTCTGGAGGTTGGACTGAATCTTCAATTCAAAAAGGGAGAGATGGTGGAAATACATTACAAAGCATACTGTGCTTGTACGAATGCTGACTTGTCCACAATGCTTTGTCATTTACTGGCCCATTGTGGTTCTCACGACTGGCACCTGTAGTCACTCAGACATAAAAATATTTCAGTATCAATACCATACAAATCTGGACATGTCAGTGCATGTGAAAATACCTATAAGCCATGGGTGGGACTGAGTCTGCTCACTGAAATTTGGCCCTCTGTAGTAACAAACATAGCAACTGGGGTTATACATTGGGCTGATGTGCAGCATTTACTTTTGCCTGACATGGGCAGGTGTGCTGGGATCTATAACCCTCAACTCCTATTACAGTCAAATCAGGTGCGGAATCTTGGCGTAATAATTGACGACCGCTTGACCCTTAAATCTCAGGTATCAGCGGTGGTCAAAACTTCCTTTTTCCATCTGAAGAATATCACCAGGGTGAAGCACTTGGTTCCTGCAGAGGATCTTCCAACGTTGATCCACGCTTTCGTTACCTCCCGCCTTGACTATTGCAACTCCCTGTACCTAGGGCTATCGGGGGTTGAACTTCGCCGTCTGCAGCTTGTGCAGAATGCGGCGGCCAGGTTATTGACTGGATCTTCTAGATCCAGTCATATAATGCCTGTGCTCCACGGACTGCACTGGCTGCCAGTGTTTTGGCGAATCACCTTCAAGGTCAGTTTGCTGACCTATAAAGCCCTACAGGATCAGGGACCCACTTACCTGAAAGAGCTTCTTTGGCCCTACTGTCCCTCCCACCCCCTCCGATCCACTGATGAGGGATTGCTGGAGATTCCCAGGGTTCGTTTGAAAACTTCAGGGGCTAGATCATTCAGTTTTATGGCCCCAACCCTGTGGAATTCTCCACCTCGTCAGGTACGAAATTGCCCGACTGTCCTAAGTTTTAAAGGAGCCCTGAAGACTTACCTTTTTAATATAGCTTTTAATGATTTATAATAAATTAAATTTTTCTTATTTATTGTTTTATGAAACTGTACAGGTGCTTTGGTTGAAGAAAAGCGCCTTTTAAAAATAAAGTATTGATTGATACAGTACTGTGTACCATGCAGCCTGAGGCCATCCTGACAATCTTGTAACTATAATTCAGGTTTGTATCTGTAATCCACACTACCTGCCATTCTTGGATATGATGGCTATCAACACAGACTTGCCTGTTTAGTCTGACATAGCCTAGGCTTCTACACTGTATGTTACATCTTGAAGTTCTGTAGCCTTTCTAAAACATGATGCTGATTATGCCCTCATATACTATGGATTTCTCACTTACTGTCAGCAGCCTGTAGATGGGGTTGGGGGGGGGGCTGTTGTTGTGAATAGTTGAATCAACACTACAATAATAAATGTTAACACTGGCACATTACTTGTATCAGTTGTTGACCACCCTCCACCAAATAATTCATCTCTGTTTCCTACCTAATAAATGGCTTATTGCAAAGTAATGATTGCAAAATGACTTTTGCCAGCAACAAGTGTTCAATGCCAGTCGGCCTTTGTGTGCCATCTGGCATGCACATTACCAGAGCCTTATTTGAGTTTGTCCTGTCTGTGCCTGACAGCACTATACCTCTTTCTGGTGCACGTTGTTATTTAACTGCATGGTAGTTTGGTGATTTTTTTTGTTTAAAATTTGTACAACAGTTTGGTATTGTCTGTTCAATGTGTTTCCACATGCATGAGTATTATTAGTACCACTGTGACCACAGCTGAAAAATCATCTCAACACTGCATTGTGCAAAACATGTGTGAGTTTTTTATGATGCAGTAGTCTCTTTAATCTTAAATATTTAAGAACATTATAATAATATAAATAGTTGGTTAATGTATTCCTGTAAAGTTCATCATAGTACACCTGTTTTTCACGTGCACTCATATCAATGTATTTCATTACGGTGTGGTAGTAGCCGAATGCACACATTGAATGTCACATTTAATGAAAAATGTAGTCTGCATAGCTTAATTCATGTCCTGCAATAATACAAATCAGAAAGACCAGACTCCATTATGAGGTTTTTATTTTGGGGGGAGGGGGAGTGGCATTTATAAGTGATGTTCTGTGTTCTAAAGTGTTTTTTTTTTTGTTCGTGGCCTGTTAATTGAGTACACTCTACCTGTGGATGTGTTGGCTGGCGAATCTAATCGGTGCGAGTGAGTAATTGTCAGCAGCAGATGTAAAATAATTTGCATACTCATTCACACCTTCACTGCTTCTCTTTTGTGCCCTTTGTTCACTAACTGTCATTGTAGTAGGTGATGGAGGTGTTAATGCGGCTCTTCATACCATGACAATCATTGCATTCAATCCTTTGTCAGCCTTTATCCTGTACCACCTTGCTTCTCACTGCAATTATCATAGCTGCTTGTGCATCTAGTATCGACAGCTCCATTTTTTCTCTTTGTTCCTAATGCAGTCATGTCACTGTGCATGCAAAACCACACATTGCAAGTCCTAGTCCTCAACTAATTATATGTATGTTAATTTCCATTAAGCACACTGTGGTTTCAGACAGCAGTACTTGTTAGTGTTATAGTCAACTATGGGTGCAATTGCACCACAAATTCCAAGCAGGGAGGTAATGGGAGGATGAACACTTCATTCCAGAATCAGGTAATTAGGCAATAATCATGCAAAAAAAAATCCTTTGTAAACCATGATCTTTGTATATTAAGTAATATATATGCACTGCTTGCAGTAAGTTTTAGAAGTAAAAGTTTTGACAATGTCTTTTTCTTTATAACAGAATTTTGATCCACCAGCTCTGTGCTCTGTGCATCCGCATCTCAAATCTCATGCCAGTGAAAAGTGGAGAGTATCACCTCCAACAGCAAGTGATAAACTGGACAAATATGCTGCTTCTCACACTTTCCCCCTCTCAAAGTTGCTACCCCACTCCCCACTGCTCCTTATACTGGGTGGCAAAATACATAAAAAAAAAATCTTAGGGAGGGTACACCCCGAAACATTATCACACCACCCATTGTGTTCCTTCAAGTCAGCACAAGCACATCATCTGCTGACGTTTCTCTTTCATATGCTATTTACTGCTTACTTTATTGTTTTTTAAATGTGTTTTGCTGGCCACTATGTACCAGCGGAGAGTGTAGTAGTAACTTTCAGACATGAACTTATGAGGAGCAGCACTTTCATCCAGTTTACTATTTGTAGTTGGAGGTGACTGTCACCACTTTTCACTCACATGAGATTTGAGAGGTAAATGCACAGAGTACAGAGTTGGTAGATCTAAGTTTTGTTACAGAGAAAAATACATTTGGAAAACTTACTCCTGACTTACTACATGCATTGCAAGCACATGGTTTTATATTAAAAGCTTATGGTTTAAAATAGAAATTTTTGACTGTTTAGCTGCCTCACATTTTAAGTGTTCATCTCTCCCCACCCAACCCCCTACTTCCCGGTTGGTATTTGTGATGCAACTCTGCTAAGGTAATTGAGTTGAGTTGAGTCAATTCTCCAGCCTTTTTTGCTCCTCTGTGGTAAGTGCATTGTTTTATCAGTCATTTGAAAAGGAAAAAAAAATGGGAATGTTGTCACTGTTTGGTTGATAACCACTTTGCTTTTTGAAGGGTTATTCCTTTCTGGATCATATACCCAATGAATATTGCTGGGCGGTGGTAACGGGGGGACAATGAGTGGTCATGAAGCAGAGGTGTAGCTAGGAAAAAAAGTTTGCAAACCATTTGATATACCATAACCCTTTTCATTGCCCCCAGGAGCATGGTTTGATGCTCTTAGTTGTTATAAAGCCACAGTCAGTTGTATACATTCACAACCTGATATGCCGACATAGAGCACAAATGTCATAACATTGGAAGATGAGGCAAATGTTATCATTGCAGTAGTGCTAAATATTGCTGCTCAAAATAAATGAGTACACCATAGCTTATGTGGTGTGTACCTTATTACTCCCTTGCCGTAAAGGTGGGTTGAATGAGGGCCCAATTGGTGAAAAGTACTGTCACAGTATCTCAGCACAGCAGTCTAAACATGCGAACCAATCAGAAATGGAGAACAGGATGGGTTGCGTGAAGCTCAGGAATATGTAATACAGTGGTGACAGATCATCACACTTTGCTTTCTGTTCCTTACGGCATGCCATTACTGTGACAATATAGTAAGATACAGTAGTTGTACTGCCAGTCATCTCACCCCTGCCACTCCACCCACCTCCTACACACAATTACAAACAAATGACTGGCATATATTTTGGACAGCGATCTCATATACAGAGACTGTGGTTCATCCCTAAATCAGAATGGGACCAAAGTATTGCAAGTCATGAATTTGCCATCTATGCATTGATTGTTATGTGACTGCAGAATGGTACAAAGAGATGGTCACCTGTGTGTGGAGGTAGAGACCACTGTAGTAAGAAAAACTAAAGATGCATACAGATCACAACACACAATGTTGCATTGGGGGACATTAGTTATTGCTCTAAGGATCAAGCAATTGAGATATGTCCTTGGAACGCTGCACCTGTCTTGCCTCAAGACGGCCAGTAGCGGGGTGGAGAATGGTAATGAAGACATCACATGGACTCACAGAACAGGTGGTTCTGAAAGGGGGAATAGATCAGTACCCTGCATGCATAACGGTGTGTGTGTGTGTGTGTGTGTGTGTGTGTGTGTGTGTGTGTGTGTGTGTATTGATGGACATGGAGAAGACACTGCCTGGTCCAAGCAGTTGACAGCTAGCTGAATACCCTGACCCAAATAAATACCAATGACTGCCAAACAAGCTTAAAAAGAAGAGGTGAAAACCTAAAAACAGTCAACAATCTGTAGAAATCCAAACAGGACACACTGATGCCATAGATTGTGTACTGCATGCATGTGAGTAGCATTATGAACATGCAAAATGTACAACGTATTGCTAAGCTTCACTATTGAGCTTGAGTCATGGGATAATATGATCACAATGCATAGTGAGACAAGTGAGACAATTGACTTATATTCCTGGAAATACAACGGGATGACTTCTTCAGCTGCTTAAAGCACACACTCTCAAAAAGGCTTGCTACATTTGAGTTCTATACACACAACAACCTCATATAAGCCTGTTTGAAAAAAGCAAGGTCTGAAGCTGACAGAACCAGAGTAATTCAGCATGCCTCTTGACTGATTGCTATCTGACACTGGGGAACTGTGACTGTGTCCCATTAGCACTCAGTATCTCTGTCTGTCTCCCTGTTGGTCTCTCTCTCTCTCTCGCTGTGTTTCTCCCCTTTCCCACTGGTGATTTTGCACACTGTCAGACAACATTAGCATGTGCAGGTAAACATGCTGTGGCAGAAGCAAAAGTATTACTTTCTCCATCACATCCTCTGCATCTCCTTCTCTCTCTCTCTCTCTCTGTCTTATTTTCACTTTCTCTCCCTCCCTCTCTCTCTCTCTCTCTCTCCCATGTGATTTCCCTGTGTCTCTGTCTTGCATGACCACACTCTGGTCCTCGAGAGTCTTACTATCAGTGATGGGGCCATACTGTCACTGATTGTAACAGGTACAGACAGAATGTAATGACATCTTGTGCAAGAAGGACACTGGGCTACCTAACTTGGACACTGCTTTCAGGTACCTTGGGTGCTGAAGGGGGAAGGGGGTCACAGAGAGATAGAGAGAGAGAGAAAGCAAGAAAGAGAAAGAGAAAGGCAGGAATTAGCAACAGACACTTCCATTGCTAGGTTAATAAATGGGCAATGGGTCTCTCTCTCTCTCTCTCGCTCTCTCATAGGGGAAAACGGGATCATACTGTCCGTCATGCTGTCAGAGAGAGAGAGAGAGACAGCATGATCACATCTGCTGTGACCAGGACCCCACAGAACCAAGGGTTATGGGTACAATACATTTTAGATGTGGTAGTGGGAGTGGTAGTGGGATGGGAAAGTTGTAGAAGTTTTTATTACTGGTTGCAGCATGCTGTCAACTACTTTCAAGGATAAAAACAAGCTGCTCACTGTTCTTTTATATTTCATATCAGCCAAGTCAGACAAATCATTCGTGTGCAAGCACAGAACCTTAGGTTTCCTAGCTGATTGTCCAGTAACAGAAAAGCCAGAGCAAAAGTAAAAAAAAAAAAGTAACCACACATGCTTGGCATTCGATGGGGGGGGGGTGTCGACAAATTCATCATCAGAACACTGAGAGATCAGCACCCCCAGTGCCAATATTATGATTCTTTGAGTGGTGCAGTGGTGTGCTGAGGGGTGAGTCAGGTGTGGTTTTGTATGTTTTCTACAAAATAAATCAGGGGTCATGGCAGACCGCTGGAAATAAAAAAAAGAGCAGTGAGGCATGCTTCTGGTTCTCAGGCTTGGAGGCCACTATTGACACCTTATCATGTTGTACAGTCATGAGGAATCATGTAGTCATTTTTCAATGCAATAGGTCTGCAGGGCTACGCCCACTGCAGCCCTAAAAAGGTTGGAAAAATTAAATCCCAAACAAAACCATTGCATATGTGTAGGAACTTAATTTTCTTTAACATAAAAGGTTGAATTAGTTGACCCTAAAAACAGATTTCAGGGCCTTATTGAAATGTCAAAATTGCAGGGTCATGAGGGGGAAGGTGGTAAGCACCCTGTCCCTCAAATTTGGCAAAAAAAGATATAAAAGGAAAAGTTTGTGTGTGATTGAAAAATACAGTTAAAAAAATATATAGGTCCAGCATGGCTCAGCATGAAGCAAGCTACAGGTGCAGTGCCCTGCATAAATGATCTGCCTCTTTGCATAAGGTATGCATTACCTTTGAGGAAGAAAACTACAGGTCCGAGGCCCTGCCCAATGAGTTTGCTTCTTTGCATAGGGCTAAGAAGGCCTTACAAAATAAAAGCTGTATGCGGCAGTTGTTTTATATCTTTTTCAAAAGGTAAGGACATTAATTGTAAAAGCTATGTTAATGTGTCAGTTGGGTTACAAAAGCAACAGAAGTATGGAAATCTATTATTAAGGTTTTTAACACTTACTCACACCAACTCCACAGTCCCCAACCTTTTTGACCAAAGGCAAGACTAAAAGTCCAGGTCACACCACTTGGGTCCATTGCTTTGTGTAGGGCCCACAGGGCCCTGCATGAAGCAAACTACTGTATAAGCATGGGACTCTGCACCACAGGTCTGCTGCTTCAGGTAGGACCTCCACAGCCACTGCATGAAGTAAACTGTAGATGTGAGGCTCTACACTACAGCTTTATTACTTTGCATAGGGAATGCAGTGCCCTGTGTGAGTCAAGCTAAAAGTCTGGGACCATGCACCGTGGGTACACTGCTTTGAGTCGGTCCCAGAGGGCTTCCTTTCACAAAGCAAGTTAGAGGTCTGCAGCAATGCAGTACTAGTGTGCTGCTTCATGTAGGGCCCACAAAAAGCAAGCTATAGGTCTGGAATACCCTATAACTCTGCTACTGTGCATAATGTTCTACATTAAATAACACACTTATGGGCCTGGCCCCAGTTCTGCAGACTGACCTTATATTATGAGGATGGGGGATGAAGAAAGGGTGGAATTAGGGTTAAAAACCCTAACACCTCATTACCATACTGTGTTTTCTTATATTAAGGTGCATACTAATGTATGAATGAGCTAAGAGGGCAGCCCATAAAAGAGCTGCATCTAACAATTATAGTATCCATGTAGATTCCCATTTAAGATGTATTTATCTAGTTTAGATTTAAATTCATCTTTGGTGGTAATGAGTTCAAAGGAATAACTATTCATTGGGTGAAAAAAATATTTTCTTTTGAGCAGATGACATCTTTTTCTTCAGTTCTGTAATGGGTGTCCTCTTGTGTCTGCTTGATTACTTTTATACTCAGGCCCAGATATTCAAACTGCGCCAGGCTGTGGTGCAAGCCTGGGTGCAGTGCAACTTGGCTGCACAGAGGTGTTGACTGGGCGATATTCAACGGAGCTGCGCCATGGCTCAGCATTGTTGAATATTGCACCCTGGCCACCTGCAGTGCGCATGGTGCAGTGGTACTGCACTAGCACCAGTGGCCAGAGTGGAGCATGTGAATGCGCTAGCACAAGTTCCATTGTGCAAGGCACAGCAACCGTGATATTCAAAAGCTGACATGCAAATGGGGCCATAATGTATGCAAGGCACACATGGGGCTATTTGCATGTCATTATGGCCCCAATTGCATGCAGGTGCATTGATCCCCGACAGCTTGCACCTGGCGCCCTGCCAGACTGCAGCCATCAGGGACCGACGCCCCCTGCAGCACGATCGTATCCATTTGTAAGATAAAAAAGATCCCAATATCCCTGGTGGTCCAGTGGGCCGCTGCCTGCCCGATCGCAGGCTTAAGTGTGTTAAAAAGATCAATTCTGAATCCCTGGTGGTCCAGTGGACCACTGCCCACCCAATCATGGGCTAAAGTGTGAAAAATAGATACATTCTGAATCCCTGGTGGTCCAGTGGACTGAAGTCTGCCCGATCACGGGCTTAAGTGTGAAAAATAGATGCATTCGGAATCCCTGGTGGTCCAGTGGACCAAAGTCTGCCCAATCACAGGCTTAAGTGTGATAGAATATTACACCTATCCCTGGTGGTCAATGGACCCCCCTCCCCACCAGCCCACTGATCCCCCAGCCCGGCTCCCCATGTCAGCGGTGGGTGGCAGCATCCCACCTGCCTGCTGCCTGCCGCCCGCAGCTGACACCGTTGGTAGGGATGTACACCCATTGGTCCACAGCGTGAGCCAATGGGCGTGCAGCTCATACCGTACTACACATTCAGATATGTGAATGGATTATTCACATATCTGGAATGTGTAACTCTGATATGGGCTGCACACTCGTGCTCACACTGTGGACCAGTAGGCATGCAACACCACCAACGATAATCATCGTGAACAGCGGGCAGAAAGCGGGTGAGGTGCTACCACCACTACTGACCGGGGAGCAAGGTGGTGAGATCAGTGGGTGGTGGGGAGGGTTTCCACTGGACTAGAAGAGATATACGTGTAATATTCTGTCACGCCTTAAGCCCACGATACAGACTTCGGTCCACTGGACCACCAGGGATTCAGAATTGATCTTTTTAACACACTTAAGCCTGTGATCGGGTGGGCAGCAGTCCACTGGACCACCAGGGATTCAGAATTCATCTTTTTAACACACTTAAGCCTGTGATCGGGTGGGCAGCGGTCCACTGGACCACCAGGGATTTAGAAGTTATATTTTCAACACACTTAAGCCCGCGATCGAGTGGGCAGCGGTCCACTGGACCACCAGGGATATAGGATAAACTATTTATTTACTGAAGCCAGTGATCGGGTGGGCAGTGGTCCACTGGACCACCAGGGATGTGTTTTTTTTTCTTTATTTTACTAATGCCCCCTATCAGGCATGGGGGGGCACCACCAGGAGGTGCAGCCAGAGCTCGGGTGGCCACCCACAGGTGGCAGCTGCTGTGTTGTGCCCTGCAATGTGGCAGCTCACCTGGGGGTGGCCATCCATTGTTACTTTGTTTTTGTATTAACTCTGTGCTGGTGCAGGTAGGGGTTGTGCATGCATGGCTCTGCACATCCTGGGCTGAATATCGGGCTGTGCAGAGTATGCATGGGCACCCCCCCTACCTGCACCTGCATACATTACTGATGCGCTCTGGTGCATCGGGATTTGTGCCGTGCAATTTCCCCTTTTGAATATCTCACCAGGGCGCATTAGTGGGTTGCGCATGGCACAATACTGTTGCACCATGCGCAACCCTTTTGAATATCTGGGCCTCAGTGTTTAATGAGCATATTAAATATGGATCCTGCATAATATCAGACATAAGAAGTAGGTCTCCTTGAAGACATCTAACATGCAGCAACATTAGGTTTAATGCTTTTAGCCTACTCTCATATGTTAAGTTCATTAACAATGTTATATATTTAGTTGCCCTTCTCTGAATTTTTTTCAGTTTCGTTAATCTGATTTTTCCTAAATGAGCACCAAACTTAGCTGGCACAGTCAGTTAGTGGATGAACATATGATTTATAAAGTGGGAAAAAGACCTCCCGATACTGCAAGATAATATTTTTTTTAATGGACCTTAACAGCCAATTGGCCATTTAATAGACTTCCTCTCACTGTGTGCTCTGCTCTAGATCTCTTGTTATCCAAACTCTGAGATTATTTTCTGAATTTCTTACCTGAAGATTGTTACCACAAAGTTGATATATAGCACCAAGGTTTTTTGTTCCACTATGCATAACACTACATTTTTCTAGGTTAAATCTCATTGTCCATTTATCTGCCAAGGCTGTGATTTTATCAAAATTTGATTGTAGAATGTTAACCTGTTCCTTAGTAAGGCATGGGACCCCTAGTTTGGAGTCATCCACATATTTGAATGTTCAACCACTGATGTTATTTGTCATGTCTGAGATAAACACATGAAATATTTTAAGACATAAAACTCATCCCTGTTAGATCCTGCTCATGACAGGCCCAAACTGTGAGTAATATCCATTTATTCCCACCCTCTGTGTCCTATCTGGTAGCCATTTTTGTGTCCAGTTGATGATATTCTGATTAATGGCAATTTTACCCAATTTTTTAATTATAGCTCTGTGTGGAATAAGGTCAAATGCCTTGCTAAAATTTAAGAATATAACATCACAGGGGGTTTCTGCATCTAATGAATCATAGATGTTTTCTTAAAGGCACAGAATGTTTGTGCTACATGAGCATCCCCTTGTAAACCAATATTGGTAATTATCTAGAGTGATAGTGATCTCTAGTATTTTATCTTTTATTATGTCTTCAAGTATTTTTCTGATAATAGAGGTAAGATTTATTGATCTATGGTTGTTCATTAATTTCCTATCTTCTTTTTAGGGCTGAAATGAGTGTAGCCCTGCAGACCTGTTGCTATGAAAAAAGGACTCAGTGCATTCTTTCTGACTGAACAACATGTTGGAGTTGCACCACGGTCACCTCCGCATCCATGAAACACTTTGCTCATTGTCTGCATTGGAAGTGGCACTGCACTATTTGTTGTGTGTTGACAGTCACAGCAGAACACAGCACACTCTGCTTAGTCAAAGATGGCCACCAAACTGCTTTGCTCATGCACTACTACTAGTACATGTGCAGTACAGTGGTCATCTTGGTCATGGCAGACTGTGCTGTGTTCTGCCATGACCACCAATTTCTTTTTTTTAAATTATACATATCCCCCAAGCTGACACTCCCTCTCAGCAGTCAGCAACCCTCCCAGACTTTTTTAAAAACATATATTTTCTCTACCCCCACCAGACCCTACCTCTCAGCATCCCCCGAAGAAACAATCCCCAATCCCCCAGTATCACGATCAGGAATCCTCAGTCCTGATTTCTTTTTTGTTTTTTTTCACCTGTAAAAAGAAAACCATTCATCTATGTCCTTTGTGGCCATTCCTGACCCCCCACCTGACCCTCCCACTCAGCACTCACCCCCACCCCCAAGCCCTTACTTACCCATTGGGGTCCAACATCATAATCCTCTCTGGATCGCAGACACGTCTCTACTTTTCAAAGTGGCACCATGAACTGAAGAAACAGGTATGCGGTTCAATGTATTTCAAAGGGAATTTGAACTTAGTGGCATAACATGGACATTTTTGCATATTTTTGGCCTAAATTGTCAACATGCCTTTTCTGGGACATCGCTTCCTGAAATTGCACAGACATTAGCCAAATCCCAAAAGGTGATTTTGCGGTCCTTGTGTGAAATCACCTTTTGGGCAGGAGTTGAACATTTTCTCTGGCCCTGTTCATGAGGTGGGGTCATAAGAAGGCTATGTTGAAAATGTTATGTAAAAATATTAAAAAACAATAAATTTATGAGCCTACGTTGAATTTTGCGAATGCAGGCTGTTAAGCATTGGTAATATTCATTTTTCTTACCCTAAATTTACAACATAGCCATATCTTTACAGCACTTCATGAATGTGACAGCTGTCTTTTTTCACATCCTTGCCAAAATGTTTTTTCACATCCTTAAAGAAGAATTTGCGGTTCCTGTGCAAAGTCACCTTTTGGACAGGAATTAAACATTTTCTCAGCCCTTGTTCTTGAGGTGGGATCATAATAAGTATGTGCTGAAAATCTGGTATAAAAATATTTAAAAAAATTGAAGTTATGAGGCTAAGTTGAATTTTGCTAACACATGTTCGTAAGTTTGGTAATATTCAATATTTTCAACCCAAATTTTCAACATAGCCATTTCTTTAAATTACCTCATGAATGTGACAGCTGTCATTGTTCAACTTCTGCTCAAATGTGTTTTTGCATCCCAAAAGTTGATTTTGCAGTCCTGTCGCAAAATCACCTTTAGACCAGGAGTTAAACATTTTCTCTGCCCTTCTTTATGAGGCACGGTCTTAAGAAGGCTATGCTGACAATTTGGTGCACTAATATTACAAAACAACACATTTATGAGCCTACCTTACATTTTGCAAATGCAGGCTCATAACTTAGGTAATTTTCAATATTTTTACCCCAAATTTCTCGGCTACAGCCCTATTGGTTCTGGCCTGAATGTTTTTATAAATATGTAATACATCTGCCATTTTCCAGTCTTTGGGTGTAATGCCAGTGTCTATAGATGATTGCAGGATAATCAGAAGTGGAGTGAAAATGTGATCAGACATAATTTTTTAGCAGATGTGCTGTGATATTATCTGGAGCCTGAGATGTGCTGATTTTTAGGAGTTTTTTTTGTCTATTATATCTGACCTTGTTATGGTTATTTGTTGGCTATTGTGCTTACAATTATTAATATATGTTTCAGATTTTTTGGGGTGAATTTGCATACATGGTGCAGGAATAATTATTAAAGGTATTTGCCATATCCTGGGGTTTACAAATTATATTATTTTCTAGGGTGATAGGTCCAGCACTACTTTTTGTGCACATCAGAGAGTTGATGTAGCTATAGAAAATTGTAATGTTTTTCTTAGCATTAGTCACTAGGGGTAATTCCATTCTCTTTTTAGCCTTCCTGATTCCATATTTCTATGCTTTTAGTGAGTTTTTAAAATTACCCCATGCTGCATCAGATCTATTTCTCATAGAAATCTGACCCATATCTTCAGTGGATGTGTCATTCAGTTCAGCTTGCTAGTTAAACTTTGGATCTTTTCATTTATTTTACTTATGTTGTCTTTGTGGTGTTGGTATACCACAGTAAGTACAGGGTTAAAGTTATGCTTTGTATGAATGTTAGAAACTATGGACTTGTGGTCACCATTGCCAAGCAGGACTGACATAGCACATTTTTTAATAATGATGCTTGGGATGGACAGTATAAGGTCCAGAATGTTATTGCCTCTTGTTGGTTGTGTGATAAAATTAGTTAATTCTAATTGATTTTCTAGTTCAAAAAGTAGCCTAGATTGACAGGATGTTGCATTATTTAACATAGAATTTATGTTACCATAATTAAAGTCTCCTACTGTAGAATGATCATCTTGCTTTATTCACAGGCATGTTCAAATTCAGTGATGATGTTAGTGGTGATTAGAGATGCAGCAAATTTAAAATTTGTGGGCAGTCAGTGAGAATTACCAAAAATTCCCATTTTGCATAATCTGCAAAGTCTGCCCCAGTATGGCAAACCTCAGCTTTGCACAGATTGCTCAAATTTCACCAGTAATTTCACCATGGAGCATGAAATTGGCTATAAAGCATGAAATTCGTGGGTGAAATTTTACACTTCATGTCAAATTTCATTGAATTCACAAATTCAGCAAATTCCACAAATTGCATTCCATGAAATGCATGGAATTTATGGATTACTCCGCAGAGCAGATTTTGCAGAATTCACACATCTCTACTGGTGATGTCACAGGTCGCATCTGGTGGTCTATAACATACCGTTACAGTTGAGCTTGTAGTATTATTGTTCCTGCATGGTAGCGACCCCCCATGCCCGATCGCGGTCATATGTAGTAATAGGAGAACATCCCATATTCCTAGTTGTCCAGTGGACCACTCACAGCCCGATCACGGGCAGGAGTACATTAATATAAACCCTCCATATCCCTGGTGGTCCAGTGGACCACTCGCAGCCTGATCACGGGCAGGAGTATATTAATATAAACCCTCCCATATCCCTGGTGGTCCAGTGGACCGCTGCACAGCTCAATCGCGGGTGTCAATAATAATATGACAATCCAATCCATCCCTGGTGGTCCAGCAGTACCCCCTCCCACCCACCCACTGAGCCACACCACCTCACTCCCCCAGCAGTGACGGGCAGCAGCTCCCCACCCAACAGCCACCACCCCCGGCGTTCGCCGACTGACTCCGAGCATCCTACACCCATTGGTCCACAGAGTGGGTCAATGGGCATGCAGCCTGTACCATACTACACAGAACAGATATGTGAATAGATCCATGGCACAGCTCTGTTGAATATCACCCTGTCAACGCCCGGGTGCCTAACTGCCTGCCTTCTATCAGCAAGCCAGTTCAGTATCCACTTAACCAGTAGGATGTCAATGCCTAGGAGGAGAATCTTAGACACCAAGATGTTGTGTGACAGGGTATCAAATGCCTTTCTAAAGTCTAGAAGTGTCACATCTTCCTCTCTTCCCTGGTTCAAATTGTGGCTAGCATAGTCTTAAAAACAGATCAGATTAGTAGTACACGACCTATTGTTAGTAAAGCCATGCTGCGTGAGATCTATTTGACCCTTATCAAGCTGAATCCTATTCACTTCGTCTTTGATAGTGTTTTCTATAATCTTACCCAAACAGACATCAGACTGATAGGCCTATAATTTGTGGGGTTTGCTTTACTGCCTTTGTTGTGGATAGGAATAACTACAGCTCTTCACTGGTTGTAGGGAATAGAGGCTTCTAGGAGGGACCTGTTACCGATATCCATAATCACTGGTGTCAGGACACTAGCTAATTCTTTCAGAAGCTTTGGATGGAGGCTGTCTGGTCCTACAGATTTATTGACATTAAGTTCTGATAACTTCGTATGGACATTATCAGTTGTAATATGCTACTGGTGTTCAAATTGCATGATGCAGTGACAGGGAGACTAACACGTTTTTCAGTGGGATTACACATTGAACAGAAGTAGTTGTTGAATATACTTGCTATATCCTCTGGTGCGTCATATGTTACCTTGTTCATAAGAGGTCTAATGAATCAGTCATTTCCCTTCCTGTCATTAATAGAGGAATGGAATCCATTTAGATCTTTGTCAGTGTTTGCTTGCCTGAACTCAGTGATACTCCTAGTTCTTTTGATCTCATTTTTAAGTTGTTTTAGGACCAGTTTCTAATTAGTGATGTTACTAAAGGTAGTCATTTTCTTCATTTTAGTGTACCTATGTCTC
Source organism: Neoceratodus forsteri (assembly GCA_016271365.2). Taxonomy (NCBI): domain Eukaryota; kingdom Metazoa; phylum Chordata; order Ceratodontiformes; family Ceratodontidae; genus Neoceratodus; species Neoceratodus forsteri. The sequence goes on from CM057455.1 coordinate 1,043,510,113, forward strand.
TTTTTTGAGATGTTATCCCACTACCTCTTCTGCACTCTCTAAATTTATAGAATAATTTGTACCCAACAGTTCCTCTACCCAGAATGTTTCAGGGGACCACCACATCTCTGTGACCACTATTGGGAAAAAGGTTTTTTAATTTATTTTTAATATTAATTCATCTGTTTCATTTGAAATAATTCTATTATTAATGTATGCTTCCAAATATTTTAATTATCTTTATTTGTATTATTGCTCATTCTGTTATTTAATTTTTGCATAGAAGAGTCAGTTTAGGTTTTAGTGTGCCTCCCCATTCCTTTAGTTTAAATTATAAACAATTTTGTTTAGTTCTTGCCCAAGGGATCTTTCACCCCTTTTATTATGGTGTAGCCCATCCTTGGTGAAGAAAGAGTAAGGGTTGCAGAAAATGCTCCAGGGTCCAAGAACTGGATGTCTGCCTTCTTGCACCAGTTTGTTAGGCATGTGTTGATACGTTGTATAGAGTTGTTCTTTTCTCTACAGGTTTTGGGAATCAGTAATAATCCTGAGGTAGCCACACTACTCCCTAAGTCTTTCACTTTGTCACCAAGTTCCAGGAAGTTACAGCAAATGACTTTATCATGCACCTTGCTCATGTCTTTGGTGCCTACATGAATTACCACAGAAGGTGTATTCCCCATTTTATTTACAAGTTTCTCAATTCAAGAACTAATATCATTTACCCTAGTGCCAGGTAGACATGTAACTACTGTGTTGAGTTTATCTGCTTTACATATGTGTGTGTCCATGAATCTAGTAATAATTTCATTTAGAATTAGTTGTTTCTTATTACCATTAGGTCTTAGTTTGGGAATAAGTTGCCTCTTGGAATGGGTTGTGGAGCAGGAGTGTCCAGAGCCCCAAAACAATTTGACAGTAGAACATGTGCTTGGAGTGAACTTATTACTTGTCTGTTTCTCTGTCAAAATGCTTTATGTGTAACCACACTCCATTCTTCCACACTGCCATCTAAATAATTTCTTACTCATTTTTTGTTTCTGCAGAGTTAGAGCTCTCTAGGTCATTGTATTCATTTCCTACTGTCTTCCTTTACAAATAATTTCTTAGACAAGGTGGGTTTTTTAGTAGATTTATTTGATAGTATAGGATTTTCAGCCTTTATAATTTTAACAAACTGCTCAATGTTTAGAATTTTGTTTGTCCTGTGTAGGTCATGTTTAACCCTTATTAGTTCTGCTACAATTTCCTCAAGCTGGAGGCATTTCAACCATGTAAATTTTGCTTTTGTCTCTTTCAAAGAAATCACAGACATACATAGTATATTGGCTACATTATGTAAGTAAGCAATAAGACATGATGGGGTGTACATTGAACAGATATTACCACACACCCAGGGACATAGTGAGACACAAGGCCACTGGCTGAGAGACTTCAGCCCCTGGGCATGCAGTAATAGCTGATCAGTGCACACCCCAAAGTGCCTTATTGAGCTTATAGAATGGGCTTCAGTTTTTTTAAATATAGTTCAACAATTACATAAATATGTTTATCTATGAAAAAAGCTGTAATTGATGAATTTATGATAAAATAGTCCTTCCACCCAGTTTACTATGGGGGTTTTGCCTTTTTCAGCATCCATAGCTGTAGTTTTCTTTCCCTGAATGACAGCATGACTGATTGTCACCCCCCAAAAAAAAAGAAAACATCCATATAGTGCAGTCGTACACCACAAAACTTTTATTTAATTAAGTCTTTTTTTTTTTGTTATTATTCTTTTAAGTGTGACTCCTTTGCCATTTACCTTTGGCATGTATTGGGAAAGTGAAGTTAAATGCATGGGGAGGGATAGCAGGAACACAAGGTTTTCTGTGACAGCATTACTGAGTGTGTGGCTGTACATTTGTGTACCTACTGCTGTCTCTATAAGAACCTGCCAGCTGGTTATGAAACATTTTACAAAATAAATTCATAAAATAACAGTATTTTACCTCTGCAAGTGCATGCAGAGAGGGGATTGTTATCAGTAGTCCAGACACATAGTGAGCAGCATATGTGTGTGGGGGAAGGGAGCGAGAGCAAGAGAAACTGTCATCTCACAGAATGGGAAGAGAAAAGAACCTCAATACATTTTACTTTAAAATTTTTAATGAAATTTTGATTTTTTTTTTCTTATTTGGCTAAGCTGGAGTGGCTTTGCATTTAGCACAAGTGAGCAAGCGAGTGATTCAAGTGATGGAGTGAGTGGCGGCCAGCAAGGGAGGGTCAAGAAAAACTGTCAGTTCATGGAACAGGACACCTGAACAGGACAAGATTGTAAATACATGTTCATTTAAATTTTAACAGGCAGAGATACATAGGGTTTGTATTTGCTGTATTAAAAAGTGGCAAATAAGTTTCCTGGAGGTATTTTTCTGAAGGATGGTTTCCTCGCTGAGTTAGGGAAAAATGGTATTGTTTCAAATCATTAACATTCTTATGACACAATGATTTTTGTTTTTTTACTGTGGTTCTGCTTTTGGTACTTGTTTTGTCCTTTGCATCAAATAGCTTTTCAAAGGTGCAAATGGAGGATTTTGTCTCCCCATTATATAATAGAGCCTTACTTACATAAGAGGTGAAGAAAATCTTCTGTTAGATCCATCTTAGTCCAGGGTGTATAATTTACCAAAAAGAGTTATTATAGAAACTAAAAGTAAGGAGGGGGGCCTGACCACCCAATCTCCTTAGCGGATGTATGCAAACATGCTTACCTCAGCAGCACATTGCCCCCACACATGCTCACTGATGCTAACTGAAGTGCCTGTCTATCAAGGGCTGGGACTGGAAGTAGCTACCTTTGACACTTTTTAAACTCAGTGCAGTACAGTTACTGATGCCTTTATAAAGCTAAGATCTGCTCCTCAGATAAAGCCTATAAGCGCTCCAAATACTGGCACAGGAGATAAAAACACTTAAAATGCCCCAAACACAGGGTCAGTATACATGGAGCTGCCCCCAGATATTGGTAGACCCCCACCTTCCCATAAATCCAGGTTCAGCTCACAGACAAGATACAGACATGGTACAGAGACAGAGGTTTTTTGTGTGCTTTTTTTTAATTTTTTGTTTCACAGATCATCATCATTACACATTTTTGTCATCATCGTTATCTATTTTTTATTGAAGAGCAAATTGAGAGAAACTTTTGTTTACAATTGCATCCAAGTACAACAAAGTTACAAGAAGTTACAATGTAACAACAAATAACAAAAATGAAATAGACAAACCACATTACATAATTTAGTGCAAATTAATAATCAATCATACAAACTAGATAACATGAATTCATCCACAGGGTTAGGTTGCGGCACTCTAGGGACAGGTTGTTCTCAGTGGTGGTACCTACCCTGTGGAACTCCCTTCCTGGTTATCTAAGGAAGGCTCCCTCAGTAGAAGCCTTCAAAAAGGGGTTAAAGACATATTTGTTCCAAGACGCTTTCACTGATTAATTGATTAATGGGTTTTAATGGATGAATAGTGTAATTTTAAGTCTGTTTTAATGATGAATTGTTGTTTATATGTATTGTTGCTCTTTTATTGTACAGTGCCCAGAGTCTCTGGAAATGGGCTCTTTTATAGATAAGATTATCTATCTATCTATCTATCTATCTATCTATCTATCTATCTATCTGTCTGTCTGTCTGTCTGTCTGTCTGTCTGTCTGTCTGTCTGTCTGTCTATCTATCTATCTATCTATCTATCTATCATAAATCACCAAATTGTGAACGTATTCTGGGAGTAACACATTTCTGTAGTGTGCTGGACTGCAGAATATCTCTGTTTATTTTTTTTTTAACATAAAGAACTCAAGAGAAATGATGGAAATTTACCTATAACAAAATTGTAAACAAATAAGTACCAATGTTGTTGCCTTCTATTGGATAAAGAACCCCACCCCACAGCAGTGTATAAATGGCAATGGTGTGTGTTCCGGGGTATACCTGAAATAAATTTTAAAGTGCAATGATGAAGAGGATCCAGGACATCCAATACAGACTTAGATGTATTTCTATATATACAATCTCTATAATTTCAATTACTGACATAAATAAAGAATCACCTAAGAGTTTTCTTAAGGGAGCGATAAGTGAGATTTGTTATTGTAAAAAGGCTAATTGATGTTTTAGCTTTATTGAAATGTTCTCAATATGATATTTAGACATAAGTTCTGAGTCTAGTAAAAGTCCCGAGTATCTATAGGTATGTGTCCTGACAATTTCAATGCTGTTAAGTGAAAAAAGCTTTAAATGAAAGGTATCTGTATTCTTTTTTGAAAAAAATCATCCATTTTTTTTGTATTTAATATGAACTTAAAGTCATACAATGAGGCCTGAATTTTATTAAAGTCTTGCAGAATATTTGCAACAGTTATTTTAGTATTGTTGCGGCTTGTGTATTTTATAGTATCTTCTGCATATAACTAAATGTTGGTTAATGTAGAGCAATGATTTGGGAGTTCATTTACATATGCCAAAAACAAGAAGGTCCCAAGTACTGAGCCCTGAGGAACCTCCCTCCGACTAGATGTTAACATGTCAGATTTAAGGTTACCTGCCTCAACGTAATGTTGGCAAAAAGATAAATAAGATTGAAACGATAGCAGTGCAGATAAAAGCAAACCTATATTTTTTGACTTATTAAGCAAAACAGTATGATCAACGATATTGAAAGCTTTCGATAAATCCCCCCCCAAATAAAATAACAATAGCAGGGGTATTATTACCTAAACTGAATGAAGTAAGAATATCATCAGATACCTTTTATACTATGTTAGTTGTGTTGTATCCTTTTCTAAATCCAGACTGATAATCAGTCAAAATATTAAACTTTGTAAAATAAGAAGTAAGTTGTCTATGAAGTACTTTTTCAAAAATTTTAATAATAGGAGTCAATACTGATATTGACTGAAGTAGACTGAGAGAGCAGGGTTGCCATAAGCTATTAGGGATAAATTTATGTACTAGTGACTGTCAACCTTCCCTTCAGTTCTTTGGCCGATGCTTACTGGAGTGCCTGTTTACCAAGGGCCAGGACTGGAAATAGCTACCCTCTGCACTTCCAGTGTCTGCATTTTTTAATCTTACTGCAGTACAGTTGCTGGTGCCTTTATAATCCTAACAGATGCATTAATGTAGTTTTGCAATGAATATTTACTGTATTTGCACCACTGTAGTTAGAGTTGAGGAAGCTGTTTAATGTTAAACCCCTAACTTTGCACTTTAATACCTTCACCATCATTCAATAGATTTGCATAGAAGCTTGCATGCGTTGTCCCAAGGGGAAGTTCTCTTGATGTACAGTACCAAGTTTTGTTCCAGTCAGATGTACAGATTTGAGATCTGGGTAGTAAACAATGTGCAAAAATCTGGCTTTTTTGGCTTTTTTTTTTGTCATCGCCTAATGCACAGACAGTTTGGAATTTTGTTCTGAAATTTTTAGGGTTGAAAGGGATTGGGCCTGAGTTTTGCCTTTCAGTGCTTTGGTAAAAAGTATTAATCCATTCCAGAGTGAGAATGATTTGAATTTTCAGTTCTGAGCATGCTCCATACTATATTTTGGATAGCTGTTTCATATGAAAAAATAATTTGGCCCTTATGAAAAGGATTCTGTTTTGTATGGCCAACATTTTTTTCATTAGAAAAAAATGTTTTTTTTAAAAGGTTGCAATCTTGTTTCTATTTAAAAAAAAAAATCAAAACCTATAAACATTGTATCATCCAGAGACACCAACATAGGTATTTTGCTAACTGGGACCCCATTAGGTGGATTCTGCAGTTGTGATTTGCACAAATGAACCAAAAATGTGTTTTTAACACATTTTAAAATCATTTTCATGAAACAATTTTCTTTTTTTGTATGGCCATAAGAAACAAGAATTGGCCAACAAGATAGCCTTCATATGAAGAAAGAATCTGGATTTTTTTCTCACATTCTTTTATCATATAAAGTCATATTTTTTCCAAAGTATCATACAATCTATTTTACAAAAAAGGAATTTGATCTTAGTTTATCGTATGAAGGAATCTTTTTTAATGAGATTGTATCATTCTTATGAGAAAAGATTCCTTCACACAAGAAAAGAATTTAGACTTGGAACTGGATTTTTAAAGCCTGGCACAGGGCTTGCATCCAGCCCTGCACCAGGGCACTTAGGTTCTGGTTGTGCACCGATGCTTTTGCTGCAACTGCACCTAATTTTACAAGCTCAGGCACAATTGTGACAGTTTCCACATATTACAGCAGGTTGCGCCATATATCTGGTGCAAACTCCATAATGATGACCCCAAGATTGCCACAAGTTTGACTAGAAAAAGTTGGTCTCACTTGTGGCTATTACAGCACTGTATAGAAAACAAGCCACATGCGCCATATTGTCAGTGCACCGGGGCTTGTACTGATTTAGGATGTTTAAAAATGCCACCCTCAGTTTTTTTCTCACACTCTTTTTTTTTCATATGAAGGATTCTTTTTTCATGAGATTGTGTTGTTCTCATGAAAAAAGAATCCTTCATATGAAAAAAAGAATTTGGACTTAGTTTTTTTTTTCTCACATTTCAACTTTCACAAGCCATAACTCTGTCAATATTTGCAAATATGGGACAATCAATATATCAGAAGTAATGGCTTAATGAGTACCACAAAACTAACACATAAACCCCCAAAACATTTAGGGGCCATATAAAAAGCCATAACAATTTCAAAAAAGCAAAATTCCCAGAGAATAACACTGCAACTTTAGAGCCATCCATCCATCAGTAATTGGAGTTAAGGGGCAATGTGTGTGTATATATATATATATATATATATATATATATATATATATATATATATATATATATAGATAGATAGATAGATAGATAGATAGATAAAGGTGTCAATGAGTAGTATAGCACTAATATGTCATTGTTCCCTAAACATTCATGGGCTACACTGAGCATGCCAAAATTATCTGCAATATTCACCATGGTGCCAACTCACAATGAAAGTGTAATCATCATCAAAAATGCACCAACAGGTGTATCTGGTCTTCCACTAGAACCTTATCAAATTTCAGAGTAAACTGACAAAAATTTACTGGCTTATGGGTAAAAAATGAGAAACACATTTTTGCCCATATACAATGAAGCACTGGGAGTTAAGAGGCACACGCAATATATTTTTTCCTTTCAAGTGAGCCCCATAAAAAACTATTACAACACATACATTGTTTTTTTGGAAGAAGGGAAGCACAGCGCCCAGAAGGCCCTACACTTCCACAGCCAGATGGATGTGTGCATCTATTGAGGGATGGAGGCACAATGCCTGGAGGGCCCTTTGCTTCCCTAGACAAATGGATGCAGTCATGTAGGACCCGTGTGAATGAGGATATGATTATACTATCTCAAACAGTGAGGAAATTCTTTGCAAAAAACATCATTAATGCACCAGTTAGGGTTCAGATTAAACTAACAAAAGAAGGGAAATGCGGTGTGTGGTAGTTGAACTCCCCCATGTGAATAGTGCTTAGCTGAACCTGACATTTTCTTCTTCTCTCCTATATCTGTTCCAAAGACTGTTGCGCAACAGCACTTTACTCCTTCATTTTATGTCTTTCTGTCTCTTTCTAATCCCCCCCCTTTTTCTGTGTAAAACATACAGAATATGCTGCAGTCAGACTGGCCATCTGATGCTGTGTATTACAATTGAAACTATTTTTCTTCCCCTTCCTATTTCTGCTCTTCTACGTCATGGTCCAGTTAAATATAAGCACTTTTTCCCTGCATCGCCCTTAAATGTGCAGAAATGGTCTAAATGAGCTGCACAGACCTAAAGAATGAAAGTAACTAAAGGTCTGTAAACAGACTTGGTAGGCAAAGTTTTTTCACAATGTAAAAAGTAAGCTGGGATTGACAGTCAAACTAAGAAATTACCAATGCCAGTTAAAATGTTTTTCTTTAAGATATGTACAGGTGCAGATTGGAATATCCTGTTCTTGAAAAGGTTAAACAGTTAACAAATTAACTAAAATACAGGATTATAGAGAAGAACTAAAATGTGGTCTACTTACACAACTCCCAGGAGTTTCATGTCTCCAATCAGTGCTGGTGTCCTTGCAAGGTGCTGTCTCCTATAGAAAGTCAGCAGCACCTTTCTCCCTTCTTTTATATGCTGCAGCTCATAGGTTACCTTTAGAAAAGGGGAGGAGTTGTCTATAATGCAGCCCACTCTGCAAGAAATGTGCAATCATATCTGATAGAGCATTAGGGTGTTTATGTTGATGTCATAATAACGGATTATTTGTTATGCCTTTCATTTATGTAAATTTTATGTAATTGATTGTACAAAGAAATAAGAAATTTTCCTGTAAATAGCTTAATAATTAGGTGGGGCTTTGAGCTAAGGGGTGGAGCTCCACTCTTTAAAAAGCCAGCCTAGATCCTCAGGTTAGATGCTGTTAGGGAGAGTTCACGAGGACCTCCTGCTCTCTGTTATACTGCACAAGTTATGTTCCACTGCTAGACCCTTGGCAGGGAAGCTGTGCTGTTTTCAAGTTTTATTTTGTTTGTTTATTATCAGAAGTTCGCTGCTGTAAGCTGTTATTTTTTTTTGGATTTAATTTTTTTTGTTTGTTTGTTTAATAAAAATCATACCATTTAGGTATGTTGTACCACATTTGTTGATTCCTGTGTGACCTGATTTGTTCAACCCACGACATTTGGTACTAGAAGTGGGGTTGATTGGAGATCCATAAGGAATAGGTGGACTCCAGTAAAGATACTGCACATAGTATCCAGGTCACAAGTGGTTTTCAACAGGTACATGGCACATAAACCTGATGAAGCTGGTGCCTTATCAGGGGTTTTGACCAGAATCCAAGTGGCTGCTGTTGGTGAACCACTTCTTGAAGGATTACCTGCTGCCACACATCCTAAAGTTAAACAGGGCATACAGAAGATGGAAGAGACGGGTGTGAAGAGATCAGAAGAAGAACAGCTGGAATACCCCCCCCGAAGACCTCAGAGATTTACTCCGCTGGTTAGCTATACATCAGATGGAGATGGAACGACAGCGAGAGGTAGATCTGAGGGAAAGAGAGGTTGAAAGAAAGCAACAAGACCAGAGGTGGGCTGACACACTACAGGCCTTACAACTTATTGGGGCTGGTCAAGGGGCAGCCCATACAAATCTCAGAGACATAAAATTAACGAAAATGACTCCCTCTGATGATATAGAGGCATATCTTACAACATTTGAACGTGTAGCACAGGCTTGTAATTGGCCTGCTACCCAATGGAGTGGTAAGACTTGCCCCATATCTATCTGGCAAACTCAATTGGCATACACCTGTATATATCCAGATTGCTAATGATTATGCCTCTGTAAGAAGCGATACTAAAAGATATGACATTAACACAGAACCATATAGACAAAGGTTTCAATCTTTAAAGCATTTACCCCATGTACCACCTCGGGAGACCTATACCAGATTGAATGACTTGTGTCACAAATGGTTACAACCTGAGGAAAAGACTGTACCAGCCATCATTGAGCAGTTTGTGTTGGAGCAATTTGTACAGATTATGCCTGTGGATGTCCAATTATGGGTAAGGGAACACCATCCTGATAATGCTGAAGCTGCAATTACCCTAGCCGAGGATTTCTTATCTGCACGACAACCAGTACAAAAAGGGTATAGGAGAACAGAAAATGTCATTCCTACTACAACATCCACAACCACTATGGTAAGACCTATTGTTTCATCAGTTGGGACAGGGATTGCTAAGACTAGAGGGGAAGGTCGGGAGATGGCATCAAAAAACCTGAATCCACCATAGAATGCCATTATTGCCATGGACTGGGACACATAGCCCGTTTCTGCCCAAAGAAAAGTCTGCATACCTAGCTTCTATGAACTGGGGAACTTTTTATAAAGACTATGGTAAATGGAACTCAAGTAGAAGGGCTAGTGGACTCAGGAGCTGACAAAGCTTAATCCAGGCTGACCTACTAGATAACAAGTTATTAAGTACTAAACCCACTGGTGTAATTTGTATCCATGGTGATGTGCATCAGTACCCAACTGCACAGACACAAGTATGTATAAATGGACAGACATGTGATATGACATTAGGAGTTGTACCCTTTACCTGTGCCTTTGATTATTGGTCAAGACTTTCCAACCTTTAATGACCTTTTAACCTCATGTGACACTGCCTTATCAGCTGTAACCACGAGGGCTCAGTCACAACTAATACAACAGGACCCTATATTTTCTTTTGATGATTCTTTGTTTGAAGATGGTAAGGGCCACGAAAAACAAAGGCGAAAAAATTATTACAGAAAGATTGGAAACAAAAACAAAATGGGACTGGTGATGTCATGCCTCAATATCATATTGTAGATATTAAAACTGAACAGCAAAATGACAATACACTTAACCCTTTCTTTCACAGCTTAACAAACAAGTACCTTTGGTTCACCATATGTTGCACAACAGAATGGAATTCTATATAGAATATGTATAAATCCTAAAACACAAGAACAGATAGAACAAATGCTGGTACCACAGAAATTTAGATAAGATCTTCTATTTTTAGCACATGATATCCCTAGTGCTGGACATGCAGGACGAGACCGAACTTCTGCTAGACTATTGCAATGATTCTTCTGGCCTGGTCTACAGGAGGACGTTGCTGAGTATTGCAGATGTTGTCCTTCCTGTCAGCAAATCAGCCAGATAACTCACAGGGACAAAGTACCCTTAATACCCCTACCAGTTGTAGCTCAATCCTTTGAAAGAATATCTATGGATGTGGTAGGACCATTAGTAAAAAGCAGTAAGGGCAATAGATTTATACTTGCCCTTTGTGATTATGCAACCAAATATCCTGAAGCTTTTCCCTTGAGAACAGTTACAGCCTCAAAAATAGCAGAAAAAGTAGTAGAATTCTGCAGTTGTATGGGTATTCCTAAAGAGATCCTGACGGATCGTGGTACAAATTTTAATGCTGCACTACTCACTGAATTGTACAAAGCTTTAGGAATTACTACATTATGAACCACCCCTTACCATCCACAAACTGATGGTCTTACAGAAAGATTTAATCAGACATTAAAACGTATGATTAGGAAATTTGTGGACGAAGAAGGTAAAAAGTGGGATCAATATCTTCCCCTATTCCTGTTTGCATACCGAGAGGTCCCACAAGCCTCAACAGGATTTTCACCATTCAGTTTGCTGTATGGAAGAAACCCCCAGGGACCTCTTGACATACTTAAAGAAACTTGGGAGGGAGAGACCACAGTGAAATATACCAATATCCTAGACTATTTGGTTAATCTTAAAAGCGACTAGTGGAGTACAAAAAAGGCACATGAACAAAATAAGGTAGCCCAAACTAAGGAGAAATGCTATTATGATAGTAAAACTCGGGAAAAATAATTTCTTCCAGGAAAAGGTACTGTTATTATTGCCATCCAATGACAATAAGCTTTTAATGAAATGGCAGGGACCTTACTCCATTGTTTCCCAGACTGGTCCTGTCACTTACCAAGTTGAGATACCCGGGAGACGAAAGTGTACACCCATCTATCATGCAAATCTCTTAAAGAAATGGCATGAGAGACTTACTTCTGATGTTAAAGCTGACCTTTATGTTATGCCCAGTAGTTCAGACACTGAATTAGATTCTGCCTATAAAAGGCTTGAATCAGAGGAAACTATTAGAGATGTACATATTAACTCAAATTTAACCAGTCAGCAACATGCAGAATTGGAAAATGTACTACAACATTATACAAAAGGTTTCACAACTATCCCAGGTAAAGCCATTGATGTAGTACATACGATTAAAACTGATTCTGTCCCAGTAAGGCAAAAGGCATATTGATTGCCAGAAGAAGTAGATCTGAGGTTGTACAGGAAATTGAGAAATTATGGAAATTAAATATTATTGAACCTTCTAGAAGTCCATGGTCATCCCCTATGGTAATTTTACCTAAAAAGGAAGGGGGTATCCATTTATGTCTCGATTTCCGTAAACTCAATCAAGTATCTCAGTTTGATAGCTATCCAATTCCTAGAGTGGATGATATAATAGATCACATTGGACAGGCAAAATACATCTCTACTCTCGATCTCACAAAGGGCTATTGGCAGATCCCTTTGGAAGAACAGTCTAAAGAAAAACAGCTTGCACTCTAAGGGTTATACCAGTTTGCTTATATGCCATTTGGCTTACATGGGGCCCTGCACCTTCCAAAGATATATGGATAAATTGTTGAATGATCACTCTTCCTATTGTTCTGCTTATTTGGATGATGTGGTGATTTTCAGTTCAGACTGGTCAACACATCTTACCCATTTGTCTAATGTTTTATATACTATTGAAAAAGCTGGTTTAACTATTAATCCTTCCAAGTGTACACTAGCCATGAATGAGACAAGATATTTGGGCTTCGTTTTGGGTAATGGAATAGTACGTCCAGAAATAGAGAAGGTGGAGGCAGTAGTCCAATGTGCAGTCCCAGAAACAAAAAAACAAGTGAGATCTTTTTTGGGTTTAGCTAGTTATTATAGACGCTTTATCCCTGATTTTGCCACAATTGCAACCCCATTGACTGACTTGACTAAGAAACAAGTCCCAAATAAAATCCCATGGTCACCTGCTTGTGATTTAGCTTTTAGGACAATAAAAGCTGTACTGTGTTCAGCACCAGTGTTACAATCTCCAGATTTTAATAAACCGTTTGAATTACAAACAGATGCTTCACAAACTGGTCTAGGTGCTGTATTGTGTCAAAAAATCAATGGAGAAGAGCACCCCATCTTATTCATCAGCCGGAAACTATATCCCAGAGAACAGAAGTATGCTACAATAGAAAAGGAATGTTTAACAATTAAATGGGCTATAGAGACATTGAAATTCTATCTATGGGGGTCTCATTTTACTTTAATTCCGGATCACAACCCTTTATGCAAGGCAACAGATGAAGGATAAAATTCACGCATTCTCCGTTGGTACTTGGCTCTACAGCCCTATCATTTTGAGATTAAGCATAGACCAGGCAGCAAACATAAAAATGCAGATTTCCTTTCTAGATATGGTGCTTAAGGAAATTTAATCTAGAATGGGATACAGTATCCTATTTCAACCCCAGGGCAAAGTATGACGTATGACAATGAATGATGTTAATTGTATTTATTGTTTTTGTTTATAGGGTGCCCTGGGGTGGGACTTCTGTGAGGGTGGGTGGAAGTCCCATCCCATTCCCTTGGGTTTATGTTGTGGAAAAGGGAATGTGGTCTTCAAACCAAATTATTGGTTTGTTCTTAAAGAGGGGGAAATGTGGTAGTTGAACTCCCCATGTGAATAGTGCTTAGCTGAACCTGACATTTTCTTCTTCTCTCCTATATCTGTTCCAAAGACTGTTGCACAACAGCACTTTACTCCTTCATTTTATGTCTTTCTGTCTCTTTCTAACCCCCCCCCCACACTTTTTCTGTGTAAAACATACAGAATATGCTGCAGTCAGACTGGCCATCTGATGCTGTGTATTACAATTGAAACTATTTTTCTTCCCCTTCCTATTTCTGCTCTTCTACGTCATGGTCCAGTTAAATATATGCACTTTTTCCCTGTATTGCCCTTAAATGTGCAGAAATGGTCTAAATGAGCTGCACAGACTTAAAGAATGAAAGTAACTAAAGGTCTGTAAACAGACTTGGTAGGCAAAGTTTTTTCACAATGTAAAAAGTAAGCTGGGATTGACAGTCAAACTAAGAAATTACCAATGCCAGTTTAAATGTTTTTCTTTAAGATATGTACAGGTGCAGATTGGAATATCCTGTTCTTGAAAAGGTTAAACAGTTAACAAATTAACTAAAATACAGGATTATAGAGAAGAACTAAAATGTGGTCTACTTACACAACTCCCAGAGTTTCATGTCTCCAATCAGTGCTGGTGTCCTTGCAAGGTGCTGTCTCCTATAGAAAGTCAGCAGCACCTTTCTCCCTTCTTTTCTATGCTGCAGCTCCTAGGTTACCTTTAGAAAAGGGGAGGAGTTGTCTATAATGCAGCCCACTCTGCAAGAAATGTGCAATCATATCTGATAGAGCATTAGGGTGTTTATGTTGATGTCATAATAACGGATTATTTGTTATGCCTTTCATTTATGTAAATTCTAAGTAATTGATTGTACAAAGAAATAAGAAATTTTCCTGTAAATATCTTAATAATTAGGTGGGGCTTTGAGCTAAGGGGTGGAGCTCCATTCTTTAAAAGAAGCCAGCCTAGATCCTCAGGTTAGATGCTGTTAGGGAGAGTTCACGTGAGGACCTCCTGCTCTCTGTTATACTGCACAAGATTATGTTCCACTGCTAGACCCTTGGCAGGGAAGCTGTTCTGTTTTCAAGTTTTATTTTGTTTGTTTATTATCAGAAATTTGCTGCTGTAAGCTTTTATTTTTTTTTGGATTTAATTTTTTTTGTTTGTTTATTTAATAAAAATCATACCATTTAGGTATGTTGTACCACATTTGTTGATTCCTGTGTGACCTGATTTGTTCAACCCATGACACGGTGTTAGAGTTTCTGACCCTAGCACCCCAGCCTGATCCTACAAGCGGCAAAAGGAAAACAACATTATGCTTTTACCTGTCCTGAGTCTTCCCATATTTGACCTTGGGTCTTCCTTGGGGTTATCAACCCTAACCCTCACCCTGAGGATCATGATGTTCTTTTTCCTTTTGCTACTTGCAGGGTGGGGGTGGGGCATTAGGGTTGGAAACCCTAACATCACATTTCCTTGTTTTGTTTGTTTTTGTTGGCTTTATCTGAACCCTAACTGGTGTATTAATGAGGGTTTTTTGCAAGGAATATATGTATATACTATATATTCCTTGCAAACAATTACATTGATGCATATGTTAGGTTTATAACACCATAAAAAGAGGGACACATGGGGTTTAGGCATTAAGTCCTAATGCCCACCCCCTTTCCATCCCCTACTCTCATGACACATGGCCAAGCTACACTTTCAGGCCTGTGCTCAGGGGTATGATGCTTCAAGCTCAGTGGCTCAGGAGGTAGCACACTCACCTCTGAGGCTGGGAGATCACAAGGCTGTGGGTTCTATCCCCACACAAGGCACTTGGGTTAAATCCCAATACTGACACTATAGTGCAGCTCAAGGGGGGTGCTGTACTCATGAGGTGCCTTCTTTTGGCTGAGACATGAAACCGAGGTCCCATCTGCCTGTTCTGCTGGTAGTTCAGGTGGATATTAAAGATCCCATGGCACTTGTCAAAAAGAGTAGGGGGTGATTTTATTTACAATAAAACATAATACAATTATTTCAAGAAAACCAAATACAGATATTTAAAAATCTGGTTAAAAAAATAAGGGTCAAACAGAAAAAAAAGGAAACAAAACATCCAAATACTAGAAAAGATACCACACTTTATTACCTTACTAGAAAAAAAAAGAGAACAACCAACAAAAGAAAACAAAGCACAGAATCCATATATACATTATTCCTAATCTTTAAGGACTATTATCTTCTCTATTTATACTTAATAATATGTGAAAATCCTTTCCACCATTTCTTAACTTTCTCTACATTATACAGTTGCATATCCTTAAGGTATACTTTTTGTAATTCATTCGATACATATAGGCAAAACCCTTCCACAGAGGTCTTTTTTTAATATAACACCCATTGGCATCATACTTGCCAGAGACAAAATTGCAAACATGCCGTCAACACCCATAGTGTACCTTCCTCATATTTTTTTAGCTTTTGGAGGAAAATTGCC
Source organism: Neoceratodus forsteri (assembly GCA_016271365.2). Lineage (NCBI taxonomy): Eukaryota > Metazoa > Chordata > Ceratodontiformes > Ceratodontidae > Neoceratodus > Neoceratodus forsteri. The sequence continues at coordinate 1,043,525,930 of CM057455.1, forward strand.
GATTACTAATATATCATAAGTTAGTTTCGCCAACCAATCCATTGTCCATTTCTTTGCCAAATAGGCCCATCATTTTGTTGAATAAGAACAATACAGAAAAAAATGTTCCATCATTTCCTCCTGGTCAATACATTCTATGTATGGACAATTTCTCTCTTCCTTAGCCTTATATTTTGCTGTCCCTCTAATGTTCAAATGCCCATACATAATGAGCCATTGCACCTCCCACATATATAGAAGTAGTCTAGGATTATTTAACTGATCTAGTACGTTATGATTCAAGGCTGAAGGGCAATTTTTGAAACCAGGAACTATGGGATAGATGTGAGATATAACCTCTTTATACAGTTTTTGAGAATGAGCTCCCACTAATTTGTTTTTTTGTTACCTGCCATTTGTAGAGTTTCTGAGCAGCAGGCCTAAAAAAGGCCGGTAGAGAAATATGGGGGTTCAGTTTCAGTGCACAATGCAGCCAAGCTGATAAGTAACATCCTAATGCTTCCCTAAACCAAAGTCCTTCATGGCTGACTGGTACTTCTAAACTGTTTTTTAATGAATGGGAAAAAAACAATATAAAACAAAAAACTACTGGATCCACCATTCCTACACCTCCCTTAGTTTTATCCAGGTACATATAATATCTTTTGACTGGGTTAAGTCTATTACCCTATAACAACTGAAAGCAGACACTATATAGTTTTGTTTCTAAATGGAAGGGCAGGGGGTAGATTACAGCTATATACTGTAAACAAGGCAAAATAAATTGTTTTAAAGTCTGAATTCTTTCATTTTAGTAAAACAAAACTGTTTCCATCTAGTTATTTTCCTTTCCATCTTATTGTCAGAAAAGAGTTTGTCAGAGGTATTTGAAAACCATCCCATTTAGGGGTGAGACTTACTGCTCTAATAAGGGGTTCTAAAGAAAAAATGTACAATAATGGACTTAAAGAGCAGCCTTGACGTACCCCAGTTTTAATAACACACCCTTTCCCTATTTTCCCTTTAATGATGGGATATACTTTAGCTGATGCATACAAGGATTTTATTGGGTTAAATAATTCCTTAGGAATCCCAAAATATTCTAAGGTTGTGAACAAAAATAAATGACTAACCCTATCGAAAACTTTCTCGAGGTCTAAGGAAAGCAGACAGCCAGTTCTACCCGTATTAGCCAAATGCTCAATTAAATCTCTTATTATAGTAAGTACTGACTGAATTCTCCTATTAGGTAACCCACAATGCTGGACTGGTAAAATGACTACGGTTGCCATATTTTTAAGTCTGTTATTGATCAGGGTGGCAAAAATGTTATAGTCTGAATTCAGCAGAGTAATTGGTCTCCAGTTCCGTATGTTCCCTTTATCCCCAGATTTAAAAATGTAGATCTGCAACCCTTTGGAAAAAAAAACATGGGATAGGTTCCCCAGCTATGAATTTGTTTAATACTAAAGTTAAATAAGTCACCATTTCTGTATGAAAAGTTTTATAAAAAAGATTAGATAGACCGTCCAAACCTGGAGAAATATTATATTTTAAGCTAGTAAGAACTGCTTCTATTTCCTGGGGGGAAAAAGTTTTTTTTCATGTTAGAAACCATTACCTGATCTAAGCATAAGGAGGGGGGAGGACCTAAATAATTTTTAATCTCCTGAAGAGATAGATAGGATTGTGGTTGTAAATCCTTAAAATGTGCTTCGATACTAATGCTAATGGATATTATATCCTCTACTCTACCGGCATTAAATTCTAAAAAATCTAGAGTTGAGGAATCTGTAATTGTTTTACATAGTGCGTAAGGGTCTCCTATGACTGATTTTTTCATATGGTTATTAATAAGAGCTTGCAATGTTCTAGCTCTATCATATTGCAAGTGCCTCATTGTAATTTAATGTTATTAATCTGTAAAGAAAAATCCTGCCTCGAGGAATTAGCTACCGAAATTAAATATTGTAATTGGGATCTCAGTTTTAAATAAGATAGAAAATTGGAATTCCTCTGACACGTCCCATATCCTTTAAACCAATTAATGCAGTCATTTTTTTGTTTCCTGCCACCATACCCCGAGATCTGGATACAAGAAACCTACAGATAATTTGGCATTTAGGATTAGTCTAATAGAATTTATTACAATCTGCTCTTGTAAGACGGAAGTATTTAATTTCCATCATTTTCCCTGATAATGCTGCTCAAAATTGGCCTCTTCCTCCACCTGGAGTAAAATATGGTCTGAGAACTCCACTGGTACCCTAATAAAAGCTTTAACTGGGAGGTTTTTAGAAGTAAATAAATAATCTATGATAGACCCCTTATTCCCCTTATAAAAGGTACATCCAGGGCCCTTGTTATCTAACCGATTACAAGTAGTTAGATCTGCAATTCTAATAATTGACTTCAAGCAGTTAGAATCACAATAAATTTTTTTGGAAGAGGCTCCTTTTGAAATTAAACTACAATTAAAATCTCCTCCCCAGAGAATCGGTAAAGAGGTGACCAAATAAGTCTGTATGTCTTTCATATAAGCAATCCTAGCTGCTTTTGTCTGGGGATTATACATATTAATCAACCTATAAGTATTAGATTTCCATTTTACATCTGTAATTAATACCCTACCGGGGACTAAATCAATTAGTTTGTATAGAACAAACTGATAAGAGTTAAAACGAATCCCAATACCATCCGCTTTCTCTCTACCAAAGGACCAATAAGAAGGTCCCCATGGTCAATCTTTTTGAAAGAGGAAATTTGTTCCCTAGAGAACATCCAGGTTTCCTGCAAAAAACATATAGAAATATGCCTATCATGCACCAAATGGAAAACTGCTTGTCTTTTGTTATTATTCAAAATAGTATGCGTATTTAAAGAAGCTCAGAGAAATCCCAACATGAAAATCAGATTAGGGGAACCAAGCCTCATTTTTTCCTTTTCATTTTTTTGTCTTTATAATCTTATATGGGGGCCCCTAAGGCATCCAGTACTTATTTTTGGGAATCAGAGACCCCAACCTCCATTTTGGAGTCACCCCATGCAGGAAAAAGGGACACATAGGAATTCTGAGATTCAATTGGCTCAATAATGGGGATTGGAATTGTTTTGAAGTTCCTACTAGACCTCCTTGGAGGTAATGGAGACTGGTGAGCAGAAACAACTACTAACTTGTCTTCTGGTTCTTTATAACAGACTGGCTTCAATAGGTCTGCATCATTCACTGTTCTCTCCACTTTGAGTGGCCTAAGTTTTGGCTCGGGGGGGCAGGATGAAGAGTTACCATAGCCACAGGGTAAGTGTCTACTGGTCTGAGAGGTAAGGGGGTGGCCCATTCCAATAGTTCCACCTGTCATATTCCCTCCATAGCCTCTTGGGCCTGTTGAATGATCAGGTCCGGGCTTCCACAAGAGGCCTTGTTCTTAGCGGTCCAAGGGCACTCTCTAAAAGCATGTCAATACTCTTCACAGAGGTCACATCTGGTATGATTAGCACAGTGCATTGTTACATGACCCACCTCCCCACAATTATCACATCTTGGCTGTTCACATGTGCTAGAAAGATGTGTTTTTTGAACTGCATTTATAGCATGCTCTGGGCTGGCCACTGAAAAAACAAACCCCTCTATCCCTTCCCAACAGAAAATAATTAGGGATATGCTCTACCCCAATATCAGACTGTTGCAATTTAACTTTGAATTTCCATTCTCCAGTCCAGAATTGTTCAGAATCCAAAATAGGCTCCAGGTCACTCTGAATATCACATTTCTGAGATAGCCAATGAGTAATATCCTCAACATGGACTCCCTCATTCCTAAACATTACTGTAACGTTTTTAATTAAAGGTTTAATGAGAGGAATGACTAAAAATGGAGTCTATGTTGAGGAGAATTTCACTTGGCCATACCTTTCCCAAAATAAATCCAGTAAATAAGCAGAGCGGAAGCTGATATCATGGTTGTCTTCTCCCGAGATGTTAATAAAAGCAAACACATCTCTGGGAGAAAAATGCAAAGATTCTTTTATAAGAAATTTCCCCACATAATACCGGTCTGGTTTCTCTGCCAGACCACCTTTGTATCTTATACGTACAGCATTGTGCCTAGCTGCAGCCTCTCTTTTAGCTTGAGAAAATAATGCACACATTAGGGGTTTATCAGCAGTGTGCATTGCTCTAAACTTAGGTACCACAGAAGCATTTTTAGCACTATTAATTGGGTCAACATTAGAAACAAGTCCAACAGGTATTTAATTATGCAGAGAACTCTTTTCTTTATCCCCTTCCTCTGTTGAAAACCCTTGTACTCCACTGGATTCCACCCAGGAGAGCCACTGTGTAAATCGAGGGAGGGATCCCACGCTAGGTCAGGAGTCCATATCCCTTTAGCCGTTTTCTCCCAGCCAGCTGCTAACAGGGCACCCTTTGGAGACCATGTCTCATCATGAATTTGGGAGCCAGCTATCATGCTGGGAAGAACAACAGGTACCTCTGAATTTAATGTTTTTATGTCCTCATTAGTTTTGGAAGCAGCATGCTGTTGAGCAATATCTGTATGTGGGGTTGAGTCTTTACCAAAGCTAAATTCCATTACCCCATCCTGCTTGTTTGCTTCAGTTTGGTATTTTGAGGGACTGAAGGCCATAACCATGTTGCTAACCCCTTTGGGTTAAGCGCCAAGCCAGCCTCTTTATACAGAATTACTGTGGTGAATGACAGTCTTAGTCTGAGGTGTACTCACCGATCCAGTGAGAAGAGACAGGGGAGTGGACTTCCAGCCGACCAGCCGGACTGGAGCAGTCAAACACTCTGATGGCTTTAGGCACTACACAACTCCTGAAATTTCACTGCCAGCCAAACTAGGAGCACTTTTTGTATTACCACACACAGAGACAGGCTGTGCCTCACTCGTATTCGGACCCGGTTCTTTCACGTTTAATTCCGCATTCCCACTGTCAAGCCGGACGTCCCGTGTGACAGGGCAATCAGCTGCTGGCTGGAAAACTTCAGCGTGAGTAGATTCAAGATTTAAACATACAGGAGCCTCTGCTGACACAGCAATAAAGGAGCTTCTGTCCTTTCTTTCTTCACCAGCCAAAACGGGTGGCATAGCAAAGGACTCACTCGTCGATATCGCCTCATGGAAAATGTCTTCTCCATTCATATCCAGGAAAGTAATTAGCTGAGATTCTGACTCTATGAGCCACATGGCCTCCCCACCTGCAGCACCCACAACCTTCTCCTCCAAACGCTCACCAGCAGTGACCCTCTTGCAGTAAGGTGGCCTGTCCCTCTACTGGCCAAACAGTAGGGGAATTTCCCTGGTGTCCTGTACAAATTTCCCCCATTCACTAATAATACCACCAACAGCTTAATCTAGTTCAAGGTCAGTTGGCATTCATCTGTATCCCCTCCTCCAGGGCATGCCTGAAAATAGGCAGAATCTGTCTAGTGCACTTAGCTGGTCAACAAAAACTAAAATACAATTTAAAAAAAAAAACAACTTCTGGTCTGGAGCCATGCCCCCAAGTCTGCTGCTTCAAAGAGGACCTGAAGTGATCAGTCATAATTTTCTTCACACAGGACCCTGTGAGAAGCACAGAGTAAGTCTTAACTTTCTTCACACAGGACCCCGTGGGCCCGGCACAAAACAGTAAACGAGTCATTACTGTACTTTATTCATGCAGAGCCCCAGACTTGTAAGCAGTAGACCTGTGAGGAACATGGCAATGAGGTTGTCAATATGGTGAGAAGAAATTTACAGATGGTGAGCAGTATTCCTTTAGTCAGAAATTTAGTACAGCACCCTTTTTGAATTTTAAATAGAAGGGCCAACAGTATTGGTGACAAAGTTATACACAAGATTCCAAACTTTTAAGCAGACTGCTGGCACCTCCACATCCACTGCCCATGCTGTGCTACTCACTGACACTCCGCATAAGGTACGGCTGCTGAACCAGCCAACCAGATTGCAAACGCCTTTTGGTCGCGACTTCCAATTGGCTGAAAACTCTCCCTCCTTCTAATGCTGATTTTATTTCACTGTTTCAATATAATTTGGTGGTTTCTTACCACTTTTTTAGCTGTATTCCTATAGTGCATTTTGTTAGCTAAATGACTGGTTTAGACTGCATATTTTACAGTTTAAGTTAATTGCTAAATAACTTCCCTGTGCTCCCAGGTCGCACCTGTAAACAAGCTTTCAGCTTAGTGTGCTACTCCTGGTAAAACAATTGGAAAAAAAAAACAAAAGCTGGTTTAGACTGCATATTTTACAGTTTAAAGTTAATTGTTTCAGCTAATTGCTCTCTGCCACTCTCTTGGTGCTCCAATTGTCTTGCTTTTTAACTTCTGGTCCCTGCCCCCTACCTCCTGCTGTTTTCCTGTCTGCACTATTGTCCTCTCCCTACCTCAATTCCCTATTTAATTCCCTGATTCTCTTTCTTCCCCAGCTGTGAGAAGCCCTCCAGGGCTCACACACTCCTGCAAACTACCAAACTTGGAAGTGGACAGCCAGCACCTCCCGCCAGCTGCTCATGTTCTGCTATTTGCTGAGACTCACATTCCCCTGGCACTAGTGCCGACTCCCCACCACCCCGCCCTCCTGCCCTATCTGGGCTGTTCTTTTATAGCCTTACTAGGTCATGTGATCTGGTGCTTTCTTCCTAAGTGTGGGATTTCACATTAGCTCCTTATATAGCATGACCACTAGGGGTGTTACTGCAACTCCTTCAAGTTGGTCCTCTGAGATCTTCCAATCACACTGCAGTAAGCTTCTAATTAATAGTTCAAATTCTCCCTTTTGCTCAACCCAATAAATCAAAATGCTGCTGACCAACTGCCTCTTATTGTTATTTCTCCCCCTCTTTTCTTCCCCCAGCCCCGTGCTCCAAATGATGCAACGTAAAAATCACCTAGCACCCCAATCCCTCACTCTCCTGCACTCATATATGCAATTACTCCAACCCCAGCCATACCTGTCTGGAACTATTTCACCCTCTGCCCATATTCCTCTCTAATTACCTCAGCAGACATAGTAGCTACCCTCCACCTCTTAGACGCAGCTTCTACATGCCACTTTGACCCCCCCCAGCTACTCCAAATCTGGCTGCTATCGTGGCATGTACAATGCCCTAAGCTTCTTTATTTTATAATGTCACTACTTCTCCTTACAGGAGGGGACATAAATCTCAACCTGGGCCCTATCCAATTGCTTAGGCAGGGGAACCCTCTGTCTAGATCCGCTCCCTTATCTAATACCCACTTGTCTTCCCTAGGGGTCAAAAGATTTTTCATTTAAACATTTGTAGCCTTCTGCCAAAAATAGTGTTGCTGCAATCCATGGTAATCTCCTACTCTCCTGACATATTTATTATCTCAGAAACATGGCTGAACAATGGTATCCCTGACCAAGCAATCTCCATCCCTGGTTACACAATTACCCACCAGGATAGAGGTGGCAGGGGTGGTAGAGTGGCTATATACGTCTCCTCTACATTACAATTTACTACTACTTTTTCCACTGCTCTTCCCTCCATTTATGAATCAATCCTTTTAAACATCCAATTCTCTTTTTCTGCTTCCATTTTCATAACCAGTGCTTAATGTTGCCCAGGCCTCTCCTCAAAAATTGCTACAGACCTCATTACCAAACTAGTCTCATATGCCCACTCTGGTGAACTGTATATTTTGGGTGATTTTAACCTTAATTGGCTGTCTTCTTCCCATAACAAAGCCCACTCAGAGATAGCAACCCTCAACCTCACCAAGTTGATATAGGAACCAACCCGCCTAAACACTAAAACCAACAATCATTCCCTACTAGACTTGTCTCTCACCTCACACACACATAGGATTGTTCAGTCTGGCCTTCTCCCTGATGCCCTAAGAGATCACCATATGATCTACCTCATGTGCAAGATCCACAAACCCAAAGCTTCCCACAAAATCTTGCTCTCTCATGCTTATAGATCGCTTGAACTGACCCCCCTGCTCCAAGACCTCTCGCACATAGACTGGATGCCGGTTACATTAGCTACCAATGTTGAAGAAGCCCTGAGCTCCTTCAAAGACAGTTATTTAACCACTTGGCACTGTCATACCCTGATGCAGAAAACCAGGGTAAGTGGAAATCACCTGCCATTGGTTACCCCAGAACTCCTGGCTTGTCCAAGAGCATGTGACCAAGCATGGCAGAGACACAAATCCTCTAAACTCCCATGCGACTACCAACAGTAGGTTCATAGGTTCATAGAGAGATACAAACTCAGGAGGGAAAAAGATGCCCTTAGTGAGCTTGCTATCAAACTTGGTGGATTAATTCTATTACAAATATACTGTTTTATTACAACCCATATAGTTATCTAACTGTTTTTTGAAAGATTCAATATTACTACTCTCCACCACTTCCCTTGGTAAAGCATTCCACTGTAGCACCACCGTTTGTGAAAACCATTTAGCCCTTTTATGTGTTTTAGAATTTCCTCCTCTTAGTTTATAGCTATGTGATCTTGTTTGTGTATCAGAGTTATTTCTTATTAAACCTATAGTCTCAAATAGATATTGATCATTAATTGCCTTATATATTGTACATAAGTCTCCTCGAATTTGTCTGTAATGTAGAGAATAAAGGTCTAACTGTTGAAGTCTTGATTTATATTGATAGGATCCCAAGACTCTATTTTTTTTAGTTATTTTCCTTTGAACTCCCTCAATTAATTTTTTACTTTTTTTTGTAGTTGGTCCACAGAAGGATGAACAATATTCTAATTGAGTCCTTACCAAACTAGTGTAAAGTGGTAGTATTACTTTTTGATCTCTACTCTTTATATGTTTGAGAATAGATCCCACAATTTTATGACACTTTTTAACTTTAACCAAAGTATGATTATCAAAGGATAAGTTGCTGTCGACAACAACCTCCAAATCCTTCTCAGTTGTGGTTTCTACTAACAGATCATTATTAATTTTGTAATTGAATTTTTGATTATTATATCCAAAGTGCACAACCTTACACTTTTTTTCATTAAAGCTCATCTTATTTTTAATTGCCCAGGTACAGATGTCATTTAGTTCATTCTGGAACTGGATTGCATCTTGCATGTTGTTAACTATACAGCCAAGCTTACAATCATCTGCATACTTGGCCATCCATACCTTTTTTGTTGGTTGCATTGTTGATATTAATAAATTGAACAAAACAGGTCCCAGAACCGATCCCTGGGGAACTCCACTACCCACCTTAGCCCATGGAGATAGATGTCCTGTAACAGCAACTCTTTGGTATCTGTTTTGTAACCATGATTTTACCCAATTAATTATGTTAGAGTGAAAGCCTGACGTTACCATATAGTTTATTATTACTTGATGTGAGACTTTACCAAAGGCCTTGGAAAAATCCAATAGGACTACATCCACAGATAACCCTAGGTCAAGAGATGCACTCACTTTTTCATAAAAGTTCAATAAGTTTGTCATACATGATCTACCCTGAGTAAACCCATGTTGACTTACATCCTGTAAGTTAGTGTTAGAAATATATGCTTCAATTCTGGTTAATAAGGCTCTTTCAAATAATTTACCAATAACTGATGTAAGACTTGTCAGTCTATAATTGGATACCAATTGTTTATTACCAGATTTATGTACAGGAATAACTATAGCTTTGTTCCATATTTGAATTGTTTCACCTTGATTAAGAGATGCATTAAACAACATGGTCAAAGGTCCACTTATGGAATTATCAATTTCTTTTAAGAATTTAGGATGAATATTATCTGGTCCTGGTGAAGATTGTGTTTTGAGTTTTTGAAGTAAGGTTCTAACCTTGGACTCAGTTATTGGTGGTAAAGACTCATTATTGTCCTGCTTTAAGGCTATTGGTGATGTATCATCAGTAGCAAATGTACTAGCAAAGTAGTTATTAAATTCAATTGCCATTTCAGTTTCATCATTTATAGGACCCTTGTCATTTACTAGTAGTCTGACTGTTGAGCATTTTTTTCTAAGAGAGCCAACATAGTTATAAAATGTTTTATAATTATCCTTAGTTTTAGATGCTAGTTTTACTTCAAACTTAATCTTTGCTTTTCTAATATTGTTTTTAACTATTTTTGTTTTTTCCTTGTATGCATTCCAGGTAATAGGAGAAGGTTTTTTTTATATTTCTTATAATAGGCTTTTTTTTATAGCCTTGTTTATACTGTTATTCCACCAAAGGGGAATTCTACTTCCTTTGTGATGTTTAGGTCGATTTGGTACCCATGTACTCAAGCAGTGATTGATTTTATTATTTATATTTTCCCAAATTTGGCCTAATTCCAGGTCTTTAAGATTATTTTCCCAGTCCCAGTCATTTAGGTATCTCAATATCTCACTATAATTAGCTTTATTAAAGACTTTTATAATGGTTACACTATTTTTGTTGGTATTACATAGATTAAATTTAACTGATACCATATTATGGTCACTATCTCCAAGTGGAGTTTTGATAATTGGTGTGTACATTCTATTCTCCACATTAGTTAGTGTGATATCGAGTATATTGTTCTGTCGAGTATCTTTTGTCACAATTTGAGTTAAGTTTTGTTCAATAGTAAACTCAATAAATGCTTTTTCTACATGTCCATGTCCTTCCAGGTTAGTCCAATTTATTTTTGGGAAATTGAAATCTCCCATTAATATGTAATTATGTAATGTTTCTATCTTATTTAGGGTAGAAAGTAATTTAATATCTTCTGTTAAAGTTAAACTAGGAGGTCTATAGTACAGAGTGACCACTAGTGGTTGGTTTTGTAGGTTTAATTGAACACAGATGACTTCTATTTTATCTCCTTCTACCTCAATTGGGGTTATACTATAAGCTTTATAGTTGTTTGAAATATACAAAGCGATTCCCCCACCTTTACAGTTACTTCTATTTTTATAAAACTTATTGTAACCCTGGATTTCGGTATTCCAATCCTGATCAGTAAACCATGTTTCAGTGATTCCGCAAATAGTTACATTTTCTTCTATGAGAATATGTTCTAATTCCTCAATTTTTTTAATGAGACTATGAGCATTAAGCAAAAGGATATTAATACATCCAGTATCTTTACTTTTCTGCTTTCCACGGCAATCTTGTTTTTTAGAGATCTTACTATCATTTTTAGCATCTCTAGCTAATTTTACAGGTAGTATAGCAATTTCAGAAGGGGATAGTGTATATTTCCCACCCCCCCGGTAAGTTAGTTTAAAGTATTGGTAATAAAATTTGTTATATGTTTTGCCAGTAAATGGTTTCACCTTCTACTTAAATGTAGACCGTCCCATGAGTAAAGTTCTTCATGGTGAATAAATTCTTCCCAATGTATAATGCATGTTATTTCCTGTCTCAGTGTCCATTTTCTCATCCAGTTGTTTATGTTCCTAATCTTCAATTTATGATAATTGAGATGCACTAGGAATTGGTAGGATTTCCGAAAGTACAGGAGTACAGCCTAAATCTAAAAGCTTATTTATAAGTACAACAAAATCCTTTTTTATACTCTCTTCCGAATCTCTAAAGATGTTATTCACTCCAAGATGTATAATAATAATGGGGTTTGTCCCAACGTTACTTAGGATATTTTCTAACATAAAGACTATGTCCCATTATTTTCGCTCCACTAAAACTTGATAAAACTCTTGAGCTCTTATCAGGATTGCACACTGCTCTATCAAGATATCTGATCATTGAATCACCCAAAACTACTATATCCTAATTAGACGCCTCAATAGTACCATAGGCTTTGCAATTTGTGTACTAAGGCAATCCGGCTAGCCAAGTCAGAACACTTCCGTTCCAATTTCAAGTCCAATATAAATAACCCTTCCAAGTTCTGGAAGGTGGTAAATGCCCTCTTCTCTCCCGGAGCTCAACCACCTATCCCTGTGATCAGGCAGAACAACTTGCTAATCTCTGACCATATGTCTGTAGCTGAGTGCTTTAACTCACACTTTACCACTTGTGCCTCTGGCCTTCTAACCTCCCTTCCCCCAACAGCACCCTGCTCCCCTTCACCCTTTTGCAGTGACCCTTACCACCCCTCTTCCTCCTCCCCCTTCCCTCCTTCTCTTTTTCTCCAATTACTCCTACAGACACCCTTAATGCTCTCCTTGCAATAAATCCCTCCAAGGGGCATTCCCCAGATGGCCTTGATCCTAAGCTGCTATATCTATCTGCTCCTACCATCTCCAGGCCCCTATCTGTACTCCTAGACCTGTCATTTGAGACTGCTACTGCCCCTTCAGCCTGGAAGCACACCACAGTACTCCATCTCTCTAAGGGTGGTGACTCCACCTCTACAGGTAACAATCATCCTATTTCATTGCTCTCTACACTAGCAAAGCTGCAGGAACACCTGGTCCTCTCTCAACTCTCCTCCTTTCTTGACCTCTCCTCCTTCTTCGCTCCTTACCAGTCTGGTTTTAGGAAAAGACATTCTACCAGTACCTCACTACTGAGGCTTACTGACTCCATCTCATCTAGAATGGATGTTGGCCAGGTTACATCTGCCATGTTTATTGACTTAGCTAAAGCTTTTGACACTATCTCCCACACTCTCCTACTAAATACCTTCACTTCAGCTGGCCTTACCCCTCTGCCACTAATTGGTTCAAGGCCTACTTAACTGACAGATCGCAATCAGTTCACATTGCTGACTCCATCTCCCCTCCTCTCCCCATCAACACTGGAGTTCCACAGGGCTCAGTGCTTGGCCACCTCCTTTTCTCTATCTTTCTGAATTACCTCCCAAAGGTTTGCACATCAGCATCCATATATATGTATGCAGATGATACTGTTATTTATACTTCTGTCAAATTCATCATTGATGTGTGACAACCAGTCTACATCAGGCCTTCAATAAGGTCCATCTCTGGCTTAGTTCACATCAGCTATTTCTCAATGCCAAAAAGACAGTCTCCATGACCTTTGGCACAAGGCAGAGACTTGCAAGGCTTACCAGTATGCTCACTTTCCACATCCTTGATGGGACTTCATTAGAGGACACTTCCTCGTTTCGTTACCTTGGGGTATGGCTTGACCAATGCCTCAACTTCTCTGTACATATTGATGCCATTCTGAAGCAATTGCACCCCAAGTTAAGTGCCTTGTACAGGAACCAGAGCTGTATCCCCATCCTGGCAAGGTGTGAGATTGTACAGATGATGATCCTCCCTATATTTGACTATTGCGACATAGTCTATGGTACTGCTCCATTGTCCTCCCTAGCCAGACTGGATACCCTTTTTAACTCCTGCCATTTTGCTCTTCACTCCACTTCCCTAACCCATCACTGTGATCTCTACTGCTCTCTGGCTTTTCCCTAGCTTACTAACAGGTGAACCCTGAAAGCTGCAAAATTTATCTTGAAATACTGGCTTGGATCTCTCCCCACTTACTGTCTGCCTCTCTAGCTACCCCTTCCCCTTCCAACTACATTCTAAGATCTTGTGAGATGAGGATCCCTGCAACCCCTTGATGCAGTACTAATGAAAGACTAAATGGCTTCTCCCACCACCTCCCTAGATTGTGGAACTCTCTCCCCCCCAAATTCGATACTCATCATCTACTGCCTCTCTAACTGCCAGCCTTCACAACTTTATAGCCATCAACTGCTCATGCAATTGACACCTGAATTATTGACTAGTTTACTGTCATCCTCTGTCCACTTCCCTATCCGTTCTTCCGTAAATAAGTTGGAGGGGCCTTGCCCTTAACTGCATGGTCCTCTGTACTCCAATACCTTTTACTCAAGTCTTTTCTGCTATCTCTAAATAGCACTTATTCTAACAACTTGCACTTGCTGTCTACTGCTAATTACCTATGACTATATGCATAAATTCATTACTGTATCTATCATGATGTCTATGCCACTTGTCCTATGTTACCCTCCCCCCAGGATGTTCCGTGAGATGAGCGACTTGTTGCTCAGTGTACTTTTCCTGGTGAAACATTTCAATAAATAAATAAACACAGTTACCAGCTGTTAGTTTTGAATACTTGGTTGCAAAACCACCATTTGGTTGCCACAGTTGTTGTGGCAACTGTAGAATGTGCCAAGCTGTAGTCAAAGCCACAAAATCTATTAGCCCGAGAAAATGTTAAATGTATCAGTAGATAGTATGTTAATGTGTGCAACATGCAAATGGTGGTGTACTTGCTCCAATGCTGTTTGGCACCTACTATGTGAGTCACTCCAAATTTAAACTCCACCTTAGAGAACATCTCAGGGTCCTTCCTTCCTTCCTTCCTTCCTTCCTAGTGTTGGGAAGACATTTAAGGTCAAGAGACCCTTTTCAAAGATGTGCAATTCAAGCAACTTACATGCAGCATAAGGTTAATAAAATAGATCACAAGTACCAACAACCATTTACATAATACATGAAGTATTAACATTGAGTTTTGTATCAGGTACCTGACACTGCAGGTGGTAGCTCAGGAGAACTGGTATAGGGCAGGGGAGAGGACATGGGCATGAATAGTCTAGGCACACAAGCAGTAGAGTTTCTGATAGAGGTGGGCAGTGACTTGGGCCTTAAAGGGGGAGAGAGTTAGAAGGGTAATAGCCATGTGCAAGGAGTTCCAGGCTTTGACTGTTCTTGTAACAAAGGAACACTGCCCAAGAGTTGTTTTCCTGAGGCACAGGAGCAGTTTTTGGTCCCCTGGGACTGAGTTCTGTAGTTGTTTCTGATAGGAGGAAAGTGGTTGGTGATGCCTAGTGGCATTTGGCCAAGAAGTTCTCTCCTACACAGAAGGGCTTCACTCAGGTTAACTCAGAGGTGTAGGAAAAGCCAGTTGAAGGAGAGGTATGGGTTGCAGTAGTGGGAGTCAGGTTTCTGTTGAATGCAAATCTGTAGGCGCTGTTGAAAGCTACCAGAATTCCTTCCAGTACAGTGTAATTAGCAAAAGAGTAGATGACCACACCTTAGTCAATCATCGACATGATGAGACTAGACACTAGTTATTTTGGACATAAAGTTGGCCTGTTTCTGTATAACAGGTCAATGCATTGGTGAATGATCTTGACCAGGGAGTCAGCATGAGAAGAAATGTACAGGGTTGCATCCACTTGAATGCCTAGGTACTTGAAGACCTGAACTTGTTTGATGGGTCCCACAGAAGGTGTAGTGATGTGCAGTTCAGGTCTGTCCTTCACAGCATAGCTGCTCCTGAAAACTAGGAACTTCATTTTCTTGGCATTAATGGCCAGCCTGTTAGAAGTGAATGAGTCACAGATCCTGCCAAAAGAAAATTACAGGTGATTCTCCAGAGTCTCCAGATTGTGGTGAGAAGTGAAGATGACAGTGTCATTGGTATACAGTAGTGCTTTGTAGGAGACACATACCTCAAGGACCTTATTGAGGAAGAGACTGAACAGAAGGGGACAAAGGGGCTGGCCCAGTGCTGCTGAGAGTTGAGGCATTGTAAGCCACACCTCACACCATACCAGCGACCAAAGTTGCAAGCAGGCTTAGGCCACCAGTGGCTGGCAGGGAGACTAGGAGATAATAATGGTGGCCACTGGGCTGCTTTCATCTCCCAGATTGGGGATGTGAGTTTTCTCACTCTCGGCTGACACCCTGTGAAGGCTGGGTGTCACATAACAGACCTGGGCAACCGACACAATGTCAGTAGGGTGGAGGGGACATGCAGTTCCAGGAGCACGTGTGTGCCTCCATGAATGCACACCCACCAGCATGCCACTGCATTGGGATGGGAGAAAAAAACAGAAAAATGCTCATGTCTTGCTGTGGCCATATGTAACAGCCCTTGACATTCCCAGACCCTGCTTCTTGTGCATCCCCACTGGTATGATGATGGGGGAAGAGGCTGACAGGATTGGAAGCTGAAGGAGGCCCAACGGCAGGTGCAAGGTAGCCAAAGAGGAGCAAAAAGCTCTTGAAAAAAAGAAGGGGATAAAGGATAGCACCTTGGGGGACTCCAGTGGTAAGAGATTACAGACCAGAGAACACATCTCCACATCTGGTCTTGTGAGTCCTGCTTGATAAGTAATTAGAGAACCAAGCAGAGGCCTCCAACAACATGCCCACCTCCTGGAGCTGTATTTATAAGAAGTCATAGTTAAATAAGTCAAAAGCACTGGAGAGGTTGAGGAAGGCTTGCTGACATATTCACCTTTATTCAAGGCTATATGGAGTTCCTCAGTTAGCTCTATTAGGGCAGTAGTTGTGCTACGGAGTTTCCTGAAGCCATGTTTTTCAGCAGCTTTGAGATTCTGATTGGAGATGTAAGTGAGCAGTTGGTCACTTGACAATCTTCTTTAGGGCAGTATAGAGTGGGCAAAGAATAGAGAGGGATCTGTAGGTGGAGATCACATGTTGTCTCCAGATTTAAAGACTGGGACTACTACATTTATTTATTTCCAAATGTTGGGCAAAGATCTAATCTGGAGGGAGAGGTTGAAATGTTTTTGGAGAGGTAGGGCCAATTCTTCAATTTTATTTATTTATTTAGTTTATGTTTACTGGATAGGTGTGCTAGCCATAGAATTGACTATTTTCAGACACAACCCAGGAGGTTACAAGCACAACAGTACAGTACAAAGTAAGGGAAAGAATACAGTGGTGCGGTGGGGCTTTGATAGCAACAACATGGTACATTTTAGGAGATACAAGACAATGGAAAAAAAACAATCTGAGATTTACAGCAGGATAAAGCTTTTCAGTGACACAATACAATTTGTGTGTGAGGTAAACAACCATAAGCACCTGGCAGACGAGAAACCAGTACAAGTCCAGGGTAAGTGGCAAAAACATATCAAACAAATACACTGCTTAAAAGCTAAACTGATAAGCTAGTTAATAGCTAAAAATACATTTTACAAAACACTAAGAACAGTTAATGAAAGTATGAGTAGAGAGGAGTAAGCAAAATGACAAGAGGCCAGGAGTAGGTGGAAGAGGGGCAGGTAGCAGAGAAGTTATGGTGGCTTGAAGCATGTACAAAGGGTAGGTTTACACAGTGAGACTGATGAGCTTTCATAAAGCAGGGATTGCTAGGTGCAGACCGGATAGCTACAAAAAGGGTGTTACAGAATATGGGGGTAGCACAGAAGAAAGCACAAGTAACCTTGGAGGTTTTGCATCTTGTCAGTTGGAGTAGGGACTGATTGGAGGACCAGAGGCGATAAGTGGTGGTTGAAGGAAGGAGGCAAGAGATGCCGGGACATTGGTTCTAATAATACTATCCACCAGTTTGCCAAAGGACAGCAGTCGATAGTTTGAAGGGGGAGGCCAGTTTAGGTCAGTATATAGCTGACACTGATGTTTTAGGTGTGGAGATGCTGAGTCATAGTGACAAAAAGAGTTATGCAACATGTTCCATTTGTGTAAGGATGCCTTTGAGGCATTAATATAAGTTGCAGCTCT
Source organism: Neoceratodus forsteri (assembly GCA_016271365.2). Taxonomy (NCBI): domain Eukaryota; kingdom Metazoa; phylum Chordata; order Ceratodontiformes; family Ceratodontidae; genus Neoceratodus; species Neoceratodus forsteri. The sequence goes on from CM057455.1 coordinate 1,043,543,324, forward strand.
ATAAGCCAGTGAAAGGAGGAGAATACCTCTAGCAATGGCCAGCCTGGCTGAGTGTGTCAAGATATGAATAGCCTTATAGGAGAGCCCAATTTTGGAGTCCACAGACTTACAAGTGGATATGATATGTTGGTCAAAGTCCAGGGACTCATCAAGCAGGAGTCCAAGGTATTTGAAGGAGCTTACAGTCTTTAGTGGAGACCTGTCGAGGAAGGAGACACTAAGTTGACTTTGAGCCAACCTGAGCTTTGCAGCAGTGCCGAAGACCATAGCCTGAGTTTTCCTCACATTAAGCAGGAGTTTGTGCCTAGACAGCCAAGTCTGTACAGCATGAAAGGCAGAGGAGAAGCTAAGGTTAATCTCAGACATGTTCTTAGAGCTATAGTACAGAACAAGGTCATCTGCATAAAGGAGAGATGAGCAGTGAGGGGTGTACAGAGTAATGTGTTTAATAAAGGTAGAGAAAAGAAGGGAACCAAGGATGGATCCCTTGGGGACACCTACATGTATGGATGCTGAATTTGATACAGCAGAGTTGAATTTCATGACTTGCAATCTGTTTGTGAGATAGCTATTAAACCAGGATACAGATTGTGTTGAAAAGCCCAGAGATGAGAGATTGGAGAGCAGAAGAGGGTGATTGACCAGATCGAAGGCTTTAGTGAGGTCAATGAATACGGGTCCCATCAGTAGACCATCATCCATTGCACCAAGAGCATCATTCATAAACTTGAGCAAGGCAGTGGTGGTACTATGCTCTTTACGGAAGCCTTGCTGGTTAATTGAGAGCAGGTTGAAATTGGATAGATATTCAGTAATTTGGTAGGCTACCAGTTTCTCTAGTATTTTTCCTAGGACAGAGAGTATCGCAATGAGCCGATAATTAGAGATGTCTTTCCTATCCCCCTCTTGAAGACAGGGGTTACTCTAGCAATCTTCCACATGTTAGGGACATGACCTTGACAGAGAAACATGGTATAGATTCTCGTTAGAGGGGAGGCAATGAATGGGGCTGCTAGTTTCAGAAGCTTAGGCTTGATACCATCCGAGCCAAGGCTTGTGTTATCAGATATGTAATTGAGTAGTTTTAGGACATAAGCTTTCTTTATGACCTTAAAGTTGAAAGGAGGGTGATTTGTCAACATTGGGCTAGGGCTAGGTTGTGCAGAGGGGAAGGCCAAGGTATAGCTAGATAGGTCTGCAAAGTGGCTATTAAAGGAGTTTGCTATAGTTCACTAGTCATTGCAATGAATGCCATTCAGGACCATGTCATTGGCAGGATTAGATTGCTGGGTGCCCAGGAAAGTTTTGACATGTAACCAGAATTTTCTAGAGTCACCTGCAGCATCCAGTAGGAGTTCTTTGCAGCAGTGACTCTTAGCTAGTCTGATTTTCCTCTTACAGTGGCTCCTCTGCACTCTGTAACTGTTATAGTCAGCTAGGAGGCCTGTTTTTTTATAGTGCCTCCAGCTTCTGTCCCTAGCCCGGATTAAGGCAAGCAGGTCATTGTGGAGCCATTTTATTTGTTTGCCATGAACACATTGTGTAATGAGAGGGGTGTGTCTGTTCTGAAGAGCCCCAAACTGTGTGAGGAAGTAATCAAGGGCTGTTTGAGTGTCTCTAGCTGAGTGGAGGAAGGACCAGTCAATGGAGGAGACCTAAAATATGAACTTAGCTTGATCCAATCCAGTAAAGTTTCTGAATGTGATGTATTTAGATGGCAGGGACAGGATGCCTGAGGAACACCAGGTATGGAAGATGGGGGAGTGGTCGCTTATGGCATCTGCTAAGGTGCCTGCTGCCACGTTTCTATCAAAGCAATAAATCAAGATCCAGTGTATCAGGGTACCAGAATTTAATGTAGCTGAGGTTCTGGTGGGGTAATTTATTTATTGATGCAGACCATATCCTTGCACTGAGGATAGGAGGGTATTTTGTGCATCACTAATCCAGTTTAAATTGAGGTCACCTAGTAGCAGTACTTCATTGTGACCGAAGTGGGGGAGACCTTTGCAAGCAGTTCTTCGAGGCTGGGAATATCACTTTTCGGGGGTTGCAGATGCAGACTATGTAAAGTTTTTTATTTCCCAGGAGGAGGGTCATGTGCAGGGATTCACAGGAGGAGAGGGCTAGGTTAGAAGTGATGGATAAATCAAGATGTGATTTATAGTAGATAGCAACTCCCCTGCCCCTCCTAGGGGGCTGTGTGTCACATCGAATGAACTTATAGTTTGGTATGAAGCATGAGGAGTCCAGAACTGTTGGCCTGAGCCATGTTTCAGATAGGCATAGAAAATCCAGGTGGTGGAGAGTCACCCAGGTCTTGAGCTCAAAGAAATTACAGAGCAAACTTCTTATGTTGATATGCATTATATGTAGCCCTTATTATTAGTCCATGTTTGGTCAGAGTAAGGGTGCTGCACCATGGGACCTGGGTTTAGTTCAACATCACCCTCTAGGATGAGTGCAATTTGTAGTAGGTACCATAGTTTTCTAAGCATAATGAGGCTGAGAGGGATTAAGAAGTGACATAAGTGTCTTTTAGATGGTGGACAGACCTAAGTAAAAAACATATTTAGGGAGCACAAGTGGAGTGAGATCAAAGCGCTTAGGTGGTGTGCAGAGCATGTTAGAATAAGTGAAATCAGTGTGTATAAGCTGTGAGAGAATGGATACAGTGGAGAAAATGTCAGGGAGAGCCAGGCTAATAGAAGGAATGGGACTTGGCAAGGTTGGAGGAATGGTCAAATATGTGGCAGCTCAGATTCAATGCAAAGAAGTGCAAGGTAATGCACCTGGGAAACAAAAACCCAGGGGAAGAGTACACAATGGGGGTGGTGAGTTAATAACAACAACAAAAATTGAAAGAGACCTAAGAGTAATTATATCAGATGACCTAAAGGTGGGCAAGCAATGTGAAAAGGCAGTAAGGAGGGCTGGGGGGATACTGGGATGCATAGGGAGAGGCATCAACAGTAGAAAACAGGAAGTTGTTATCCCTCTTTACAGACAGTTAGTGAGATCCCATCTGGAGTACTGCCTGCAATTCTGGAGACCTCATCTCCACAAATACATAGACAGAGTGGAGGCTGTTCAGAGGAGGGCAACCAAAATGGTGCCGGGTCTGCACCAGAAGACATACTAAGAGAGACTAAAGCAGCTTAATATGTATACCCTTGAGGAAAGGAGGGAGAGGGGGGACATGATAGAAACTTTCTAGTATCTCAAGGGAATTAACAAAGTACAAGAGGATAGTATCTTTCAGAAGAAGAGATGTGCCAGAACAAGGGGGCACAATTTGAAGATCGAGGGGGGACGGCTCAGAGGTAATATTAGAAAGTATTTTTTCACAGAGAGGGTTGTGGATGCATGGAACAGCCTTTCTGAGCAGGTTGTTGAGTCAGGAACAGTGGGAGAATTCAAGAATGCATGGGACAGGCATAAGGCAATTCTAGTGGGAGGGTAGGAGGAAGTAAGCTGTTGATTAACTAGAATCTGTAGCTTATCCATCAGGTAGGGAAATGGGCAGACTAGATGGGCCAAGCGGTCCTTATCTGCCATCAAATTCTATGTTTCTATGATTGGGATTGTCAGGGATAACTTTGTGTAGACCATAGTTGAGATTAGCATTGCCAGTTAAGGAAAAGCTTGAGTTTTAGTAGCGGCAGTTTAGTGAAAAGGTGTATGCTATTAATACAATGTAGCTAGGATTTGATAAACCTGCAGTGGGAGAAGCCGGGAGGTGGTGCCCCAAGTGATCAATGCCTATAAGGAGCAAATGGGAAATTGGACTGTTAGCCACATGACCGTCCGTAGCTATGAAAGTAAATGCCCAGCTAGGGTGGGCAGGAGAGGAGAGGGTGGGGAGCCGCCATGCAGTGCCGGTAGGGCTAAAGTTCAAGCTGCGCTCCTGCAATGTGCTTATCGGGGGTTGGCATTCCTGGCTCAGCGGCGGCTGACTAGTGGAGCAGTGGGGCTCCTAGCAGAGTCTCTCAGCAGCAGCAGCAGCAGAAGTTGGCACTCCTGGCATCCTTACTCTGTTTTTGTTTGGCTTTTGTGGGCAGGAGAACAGCGGTGACAGCTGTTCAGAAGATATGCCATCACCAGCTTGACTTCCAGCAGAGCCCAGTTGGGCAGAGGGAGCCTGGAAAGAAGGGAGGGCAGGTTTAAATAGAGACAAAATGCAGGGGAAGGATTATCTAAACAAAAGAAGTGGGCAGGCTAGGGAGGAGAGAAAATTAGCCAGCAGATACAGGAGGAGCCAGAGGATTAGTGATACAGGTGAAGCAGGCAGGAACAGCAGAGGGAGGCTTGGGTGTAAACAGGGAGGGAGTGAGAGATAGGAAGGGAATAGGAAAGGCAGGCAGGTTATAGAAATACAATTTATTAATTAGACTGTAGCCCTAGTAGTAAAAGTGTGTAATCAGCTCTAAGTTAACATCCTAGCTAAGCAGACAAAACGGTCCCTGTGATTGCAGGAGACTGTGTAAAAGCACTAAAAAAATGACATTCATTACACACTAACACAGGGAAAAATCTGCAGAAGAATTGCAATTAAATTGCGCCAACCCTGGGTTAAAATCAGCAGAAAAATACATCAAATTGCACTAACATAGGGGAAAAATCTGTAGAATAGTATTAGTTCAGGTATAAGTCCCACAGAGTTTAGTAGCAGGCAGCGTGGTTTTACCCAATCAGGCAAGCAGGGCACCAAGTTCAGATCAACAGTGGCAGTTTGAAAAACGGTGGCAGCAATTTTTAAAGTTCAAGCTACGCTACTGCAATGTGCTTACCGGGCATTGGCATTCCTGGCTCGGTGGCGGCCAACTAGTGGAGCAGCGGGGCTCTTAGCAGTGTATCTCAGTGGCAGCAGCAGGAGTTGGTGCTCCTGAAATCCTTACTCTGGTTTTTCAGCTTTTGTGGGCAGGAGAACAGCATCAGTGGCTATTCAGAAGAGATGCCACCACCAGCTCAACTTCCAGCAGAGCCCAGTTGGACAGAGGGAGCCAGGCATTGGCATGCCTGGCTCAGCATCGGACAACTAGTGGAGCAGTGGGACTCCTAGCAGTCTGTTGGTGGCAGTGGCAGGAGTTGGTGCTCCTGAAATCCTTACTCCAGCTTTTCGGCTTTTTGGGGGCAGGAGAACAGCAGAAGCAGCTATTTGGAGGAGATGCTGCCACCAGATTGACTTCCAGCAGAGCCTGGTTGGGCAGAGGGAGTTGGGCGTTGGAATTCCTGGCTCAGCGGCAGCCAACTAGTGGAGCAGCATGGCTCCTAGCAGAGTCTTTCAGTGGCAGTAGTTGGTGCTCCTGAAATCCTTACTCAGGTTTTTCAGCTTTTGGGGAAGGAGAAATGTGGCAGCGAATGTTCGGAAGACATACCTCCACCAGCTTGATTTCCAGCGGAGCCCAGTTGGGCAAAGGGATCCAGGCGTTGGTGTTCCTGGCTCAGCAGCAGCCGACTAGTAGAGCAGCAGGGCTACTAGTAGAGTTTCTTGGTGGCAGCCACAGGAGTTGGCACCCCTGAAATTCTTACTCTGGTTTTTTGGCTTTCGGGGCGCAGGAGAACAGCAGCAGCAGCTGTTCGGAAGAGATGCTGCCACCAACTTGACTTCCAGCAGAGCCCGGTTGGGCAGAGGGAGCTGTGAGTTGGTGTTTCTGATTCAGCTGCAGCTGACTAGTAGAGCAGCAGGGCTCCTAGCAGTCTCTTTGCAGCAGCTGCAGCAGGAGTTGATGCTCCTGAAATCCTTAATCTGTTTTTTTGGCTTTTGGGGGCAGGAGAACAGTGGCTACCGCTGTTCAGAAGAGGTGCTGCCACCAGCTCAACTTCCAGCAGAGCCTGGTTGGGCAGAGGCCATGCCGAAAGCACTGGGTCCCACTCTGGTTTTGGAAGCTGAGCTTAGCAGGAATTATGTAACTGTTTTTGTGCTCACTTGCATTTAAAATAGGATTTGGGCATAGTAAGCAGGAGGAGACAGGGAATTTTTGGGGCACAGGTGCAGAAGGTGGAGTACCAGAAGGACCCACTGCAATCATAGCTCCACTGGATGGAGGTGCGGAGTTAATTTAAACATAGTGCTCCAACAAAAAAACACATTCTCCACTGCAGATTGAAATGCTTTATTCCAAATGGTTTAAAATGTTCCGCCTCATGGTACACCATAGGTTGTAGCTGACCAGAAGTGCCTCGACCGGTTTTGTGCACTAGCACGTCATCAGGGGTGTTGCTAACACACAGTCTCTAGCATGTTAAATAGTCAGATCCCATAAAGATACAGAACACACAAATCATGTGTTGAGTTTCAATGTTCTTAACATAAAGTGCAATCATTTTCTTAAGGTGACTAGTCAGAATCTAATCAATAACCAATCCCAGATAAATAGTTTAAAAGACTATGAGTTCCATAATCACACATTTGTTACTGCTAAGCTGTAGAATAAAGTGCTGATCAATTTCCTTATTACATTATTCTAATCTGAATTTCTATGGTTAGGCAGCCAAGGGCAATTGCTCCAAAATCCTAGAGAAAAGACACACATAAGAAAAAGACAATTAGTAGTGCCAGCTGTGAGAATGAATTACAAAAGCAAAACACATATAGACTTAACTTGCTAATTTCAAAAATATCCCAACATTCAAATTCAGTTATATGAACAGATTAGCATTTTAGCATTTTCATTTACATTTTGTACATGGAAGCAGATCAATTTTGTCATTTAGACCTGGTGGTTACAAGGCACCCAGAGTGAAGATCCAAAAGGATTCCCTTTCTGATCATTTGTCATCCAAATTCCCTCCTCTAGTCCCCAGTTTAACTCTCTGAATGCCACAGAATTTAAATACATGTTCTGCACTGTTGACACCACTCATCCTGCAATGATTATACAAGGCACTCCTCTCATCCTGATTTTGGGTGGATCTAATATGCTCGCCCACCCACAACTTTAACAAACTAGTTGTTTTGCCAGTGTAGAAGCCCCACACTGGCAGGCTACAAGGTAAACTTCATATTCTTTTGAGCAATTTATGAAGTCCCTGATTACAAAGCTACAGCAGTAGTGTTATTAGATGTGGTGAATACTTTGCATTTAATTATGTGGCTACATAATTTACAATTTCCTCATTGGAACATCCCTACTAGTAAGGATGTATGATGTCCACTCAGTTCCCCCACTGTTTTTAGCAAGTAACTATGTACAGTACTACTCTGTCTTTGAAATTTGTTCCCCTTCTAAACACCATTATAGACTTCTGTTTAGTAACTTCTGTTAAATAGGGGTCTGATTCTAGAATGTCCCAATTTCTTTCCAGAATACTCTGTATCTTACTGGAGTGCCTAGAGAAAGTGGTGACAAAATTCATTCACTTGGTATTGTCCTCATTTACTTGGGGTTTTCTAACAGTAAGGAGGCTAGATCTGTCTGCACATTTTGCATTTCTGAATGCTTGAGCCACGGTACCCTGTCCGTAACCCCTTTCCATATACCTCTCACACATCTCAGTTCCACACTTATCAAAGTCACTCTCCTCACTGCAATTTCTACAGACTCGTAGTAGCTGGGCCTTTGGGATGTTGTCCATCATATGGTGTGGGTGGCAACTGGAGGCCAGTAACAACAAATTCCTGTTAGTTTCCTTTCAGAACAAGCTACTCCGTAAAGTCCCATCCTCTTTTTTGGTTATATGTAGATCCAGAAAGAGGCTGATGAGGAATCACACTGCATGGAAAATCTCAAATTCTTGTTACTGTTCTCCAAATAAGCTACAAATTAAAAAAGTTCCTCCAGCAGACCACGCACACAATAAATATGTTGTCTATAAAATGACACCAGTAATCTATCCTGTCATAGTAAGGATTGCTCTGGTTGTTATAGACGGTAGTTTTCTCCCAATGGCTAAAAAAGAGGTTGGCATAATTGGGTGCATAAGTGGCACCCATTGCCATCCCCTTACACTGAAGATACCAATGGTCTTGAAAAAGAAAACAGTTTTTCGTGACGACATGTTCTGCACATTCTAATAGGAAACATTTTTTGGCCTGTCCCATACTAGGATCCAAGTCCACACAATATCCCAGAGCTTTCAGTTCCCCCTCATGTGGTATACTGGTGTACAATTATGAAATGTCCATTGAAACCAAGTACCAGGATTGCTCAAGTTGCATGCCATCCAAAATCTCATAAATCTGCATGGTGTCCCATACATAAGATTGTAATGTTAGTGCATATTGTTTTTTGTGTGCGTCCACAAACCTAGAAAGAAGCTCAGTCAAGAGCCTATGCCAGCCACTATGGATCAGCCAGGTGGGTCCTGCAAGTTCTTGTGTATCTTATGAAGTACATAGATACATGCTCGTATTAGGTGGGGCACAGTCAAATATAACAGTTCCTTATTAATCATGAGGAGCCTCTTTCTAGGTTTGTGGACACACACATAAAACAATACGTACTAACACTACAATCTTATGTATGGGACACCATGCAAGTTCTTGAGATTTTGGATGGCATTCAACTTGAATAATCCTGGTACTTTGTGTCAGTGGATGTTTCATCATTGTACATTGATATACCACATGAGAGGGGACAGGAAGCTTTGGGATATTGGTTGGACTTGAATCCCAATATGGGGCAGGTCAAAACATTTTTCCTATTAGAATGTGTGGAATATGTCCTCAAGAAAAACTGCTTTCTTTTCCACAACCGTTGGTCTCTTCAGTGCAAGGGGGCGGCAATGGGTGCTACTTTTGCATCCAATTATGCCACTCCCTATTTGAGCCATTGGGAGAAAACAACTGCCTATGACAGCCAGAGCAATCCTTACTATGGTAGGATTGAGTGCTGGCATCATTTTACAGACAGCATATTAATGTGACATGGCCTGCTGGAGGAACTTTTTAAATTTGTAGCTTATTTGGAGAACAGTAACAAGAATTTGAAATTTTCAGTGCACTGTGATTCCTCATCGATCTCCTTTCTGTATCTACATATAAAGAAAAAAAGAGGATAGGATTTTATGAACTAGCTTGTTCCAAAAGGAGACTGGCAGGAACTTGCTCTTACTGGCCTCCAGTTGCCACCTATACCATATGGTGGACAACATCACTAAGGCCCAGCTTCTAGGAGTCTGTAGAAATTGCAGTGAGGAGAGTGACTTTGGTAAGTGTGGAACTGAGATGTGCAAGAGGTTTATTGAAAGGGGTTACAGGCAGGATACTGTGGTCAAGCATTCTGAAATGCAAAAAGTACAGACAGATCTAGCCTCCTTACTGTTAGGGAACTCCATGTAAATGAGGACAATACCAATCAAATGAATTTTGTCACCGCTTTCTCTAGGCACTCCAGTAAGATACAACGTATTCTGGAAAGAAATTGGAGCATTCTAGAATCAGATCCCTATTTAACAGAAGTTACTAAACAGAAGTTTAGAATGCTGTTTAGAAGGGAGCAAATCTCAAAGACAGAGTAGTACTGTACATAGTTGCTTACAAAAAACAGTGGGGGAACTATGTGGACAGTGCACATCCTTACCAGTAGGGATGTTCCAATGAGGAAATTGTAAATTCTGTAGCCACACAATTAAATGCAAAATGTTCACCACATGTAATAGCACCACTAGCTTTGTAATCAGGGACTTCATAAATTGTGCAGCAGACTATGTAGTTTACCTTGCAACCTGCCAGAGTGGGACCTTCTACATTGGCAAGACAACTAGATTGTTAAAGGCACAGGTTGGCGACCATATCAGATCCATTAAAATCAGAATGAGAGGATTGCCCTGTCTAGTCATTGCAGGATGAGTGCAGTCAGCAGTGCAGAACATGTATTTAAGTTCTGTGATATTGAAAGAGTGAAACTGGGGGCTAGAGGAGGGAATTTGGATAACAAATTATCAGAAAGGGAATCCTTTTGTACCTTCACTCTGGGAGCTTTGTAGCCACCAGGTCTAAATGACAAAATGAATCTGTTTCCATCTATAAAATGCAAATGAAAATGCTAAAATGCTAATCTGTGCATATAACTGAATTTGAATGTTGGGATATTTTTGAAATTAGCATGTTAAGTCTATAGGGGAGGCAGTATAGCGCAGTGGTTTAAGGCTCTGACCTGCAAATCTAGAGACCTGGGTTTGAATCCCACAGACCCCACTTGCATACTGTGTAACCCTGAGCAAGTCACTTAACTTCCCTGTGCTCCCAGGTTGCACCAGTAAACAAGCTTTCAGCTTAGTGTGTCTCAACTGGTTAAACAATTGGAAAACAGTATATGTGTTTTGCTTTCGTAAATTAGTGTCACAGCTGGCACTACTGACTGGCTTTTTCTTATTTGTGTCTTTTTATTAGGATTTGGAGGAATTACCCTTGGCTGCCTCACCATGGAGATTAAGATTAGAATAATGTAATAAGGCAATTGATCAGCACTTTATTCTCCAGTTTAGCAGTAACAACTGTTTGATTGTGGAACTTACAGTCTTTTAAATTATTTATATGGTATTGGTTATTTATTAGAGTGCACTAGTCACCTTTACAAAATTATTGTACTTTATGTTAAGAACTTTGGAACTCAACACGTTTGGTGTGTTCTGAATCTCTAAGGGATCTGACAATTTAACATGTTAGAGACTGTATGTTAGCAACACCCCCCTGATGAGGTGCTAGGGAATGAAACCGGTTGGGGCACTTCTGGTCAGCTATAACCTATAACCATTGAGATGGCACATTTTAAACCTTTTGAAACAAAGCATTTGAATCTACAGTGGAGAGTATGGTATTTTGTTTGAGCAGGAGTATCACAAGGCAGGTTTTTGCCTACATTCATAAAGAAAGAATTAAAGGTCTCAGCGATGGTTAGTGGGTCAGTAGTGTACACGCGGTTGACATTAAAGATGTTGGGGTGAAGCGGCATTTTTGTCCTAGGACTTCATTGAGGCTTTCCCATAGCCTCCAATGATTCTTACCAGACTCATGTACTTTTGTTTTACAGAATTCCCTCTTGGATTTATGAATGCTTGATTTAAAGTGGTTTCTCAGCTGTGTGTATTTCAGCAGGGCCTGGTGAAACCTGATTCTTTGTATAGGGTGTACTGGTTGTCTCATTCTTTGAAGAGTGTGAGGAGTTCTGAGGGGAGCCAGTGATCAGTGTCACCTCTGATTTGCTTCTTTCTTAGGGAAGCAAACAGGTCACATGTGTTTTGGAATGCCTAAGAGAAGAAATTGAAAGCAAGGTTGATATTGAGAATGCAGGCCAGGTATTGCCAATCAGTATATTGAAGGTGGCTTCTAAGATCGGCAAGTCTCTATCCCTTTAGGCACCGGGTGTAAATGAATTCTGTTGGTGTTCTCTGCCTTCTGGTGACTGAGGAGCAGTAGATCAGAGACTGGTCATTAAGCAGATCAGGTGGTACCTCCACACACAAGAGCCTATCATGATGGGATGCCAGGATCCAGTTAGTACTGCATGTGTCTCTGATGATTTTTTGTGGTTGATGCAAGTAGGGCACTAGACCACTTGGCTAAGGCAGAGGTCAGCAAGTTTGTTATTATACTGCTTGGAAACAGGGGAGAGTCAGTTGATGTTAAAGTCACCTAGAATGATTTTTTTTCTGACTTTGGTTCAGACAGATGATGTGTCCAGAGAAGGAGTTCAGATTAGAGTCTACCATGCTAGGGGAAATATAGGCGACTGCCACAATTAGGTGCTTGCTTTCATGCCCAAGCTCAATGTCGACCACTAGGAACTTGTAGGATGGATCAGGAGCCCTGGAGCAGAGTAAGGAGGCCTGCCTGTTAGTAGGTCTTAATGTACAGAAGGCAACCACTACCCCGCTTACTTGTGTGGACCTTTCTAAAGGGGGAGTAAAAGGGGAAAGTAGTTTCATGGTCCAAGATCACCCCAGTGAGCCAGCATTCAATAAGCTCTAAAACGTTGGGGTTTTGAGTGAGTACAAGAGCCTCAAGCTCTGCAAACATCAGAAGCAAGCTGCAGATGCTGATATGCAGGCAGTCAATAAGTCCTCTAGGACTTTTGTGAGGGCAGTGAGGTGTTGGAAAGTGCAGGGCAGGTGTGGTTGAATGATGCCCAGTAACAAAAAACTGTAGATGGTGAAATTTCACATGGAAACTAGGAAGTACATCATGGTCCATTTGTGCTGTTTGTTGCCAGGATTTGTCCTTCTGCTATGCCTTACATATCTGAGATGACCTTTAGGTTGCATGCTGTGAAGGGGGGACAGTAGTAGCCACAGACACTGCCAGCTATTTCCAGATAGTTCATGACATTTCTATAGAGTTTCTCTCTGCTGCCCCTACTGTGGAAATGCAGAAAGCAGGAGATTTCTCTAGAAATATCACAAAAAATTTGGGAAATAGCTGGCAGTGTCTCTGACTACTACTGTAAGCAGTGACCAATGATGGCCACTACTGGGGGGTGGAGGGCTGGTATAGGAGGGGAGTTCAACCAACAGCAGCAAGAATCTGAGGATGTCCCTGACTTAGAGATAGGTACAGATAGGTAGTTGTAGGGCCCCACTGCAGGTGAGGTAGCGGAGTGGGTGGGGTATATAGGAGAACAATGCCTAGTGAGAACAGTGACCCAGAGGGGTAGCATATCTGCAGCTGCAGTTTATCTTGGTTTGGGTCCCCTCAACAGATTAGGCACTTAGTCCCACTAATAGTCCATTCTGGGGTGATAGTCCCACTAGCAGTCCATCCTGCAGAGGGACATCAAGGCAAGAAAGCAGGTAGAGTTAAAGGTGGTCAGATGGGGAATTGGGGAACACAAATTTAGGGCACAGGGGGCACAATATATCGATGTCTGCTGGTCAGTGAGATCGACTGTAGATTTCACCCAGATAGGGAGACCCACCAGATCACAGAATCATGGAAAGGTATAAATGGGCTGGATATAATGCATCAGTTTTAAAAACATGCAGGTATTAAGGAGCATGCATTAGTAAAGCAATGGCAAAACATTTGTAAGGGGAAGCAGGCCAGTCAAATAGTTCAAGGTACAAAAGACCTGACAAAGTCAACATCTACATGCCAACATCCTCTCCTTCGTCCACAGCTGGGACACCCAAGGTCGAGAGGGTCCCGGAGCTGCCCTCCCCCACAGCGAATTGAGCTGCTGAGAATTCAGGTACGCCATGAGGGATCCAAACTTCCAGGACCCTGCCTTGCTGGTTGCTCTGCTGCCTAGGAGCTGTCTGCAGTATTGACCCTGCCAGCTACGCTGGCTGCCCCACCACCCCCACCACCACCCTTGGCCGACATTGAGTTATGTATCCCACATCACGCACATCACGTGATGTGCAAAATCCAATCAGCCCACTTTACCATCAGCGGCCTATACTTTTTCACCACTAGAGGCCTCCTCTGTTTTAACTGCCTTTGAAATCACAATCCTGTTAGCCTACCTCAATATGAAGAGCTACCCTCAGGTATTTATCCAAGCCATCACACTACTGAACTGTTGCTCTTCCCCCCAACTACTCTCCCAGTTCTCTTCTAATAGCACTGTTACATGTATCTAAAACCAAGTCCTGTCTCCTGGCCTTTGTTACTCCTGATTACCGATCTCTAGGGTGCTCTTTGGCATCTAACTAGCTGGGAGGTCCAATTTACTCCACCTCTGCTCTGATGCCTAGGGTGTGACCTCTAAGCTGTGCTCAAAAGTGAATAGCTTTGTCTTCCCGCAAGCCAGTGCCTTGCCTAAAGTGCCCGCATGCCTGCTTCAACTACCTCGCTTGGACGTATGTGAACACCTCGCACTCTTTGATCATCAGGTGACATATGGACGTTGTTTCACCAACCCCCTGAGATTGTCTGTTCCTTAAGCAATGCCCCTGACCTACAGCATGCGGGGCTTAGATAAGTAGCCAGTTCGATTTGTGTGCACCCTGACTGTGCTAACACCCACAGACTTTGGCCGTGTTGCCATTCCATTTGGGATCCTTCCCTTGTTGGGTACCTCACGCACACCTGCTACATCAATGGCTGGGGCCATGGCTCCACCTGCACAGGCTGGGAACTTAGCCGGCTGTCAAGGTCCCCCGACCACCCTGCCCTCCTTCAAGCCCCCATCAGCCTGGCTATCTGCCAAAGGCTTAAAAATAGCACACCTTAATATCCACAGCATCCTGCACAACCTAGCAGAACTAATTGCCTGGGTGGCCCACTACAAGCCTGACATTATGGGCATCACGGAAACTTGGCTGAAGCCTTGCATTCCTGACTCCGTGTGTGCCCTCCCGGGCTACAGCCTCATCCAGTGAGATAGGGCAGGCAGTAAGCATGGGGGGGTGTGCTCCTATACTATAAGGTGCACCTTAATTTGTCTACAGTTGCTCATACACCCCCTGCATCCCAAGCCTGCGAGTTCCTTCACACCCTCCTCCTGCTTGGGAACACTAAAAAGGTGCATCTTGTCTGTGCCTTCAACCCTCCGAAGGGTGGTGTTCAAGGGGTCTCCTCACTACTTGATCACCTTAGGGAAATGGTTGGCTCAAATGAGCTGCTAACCCTGGGGGACCTTAACCTTAATTGGCTGGGGCCCAATGCCAAGCAATATGAGCCTCTTCTCTCAGGCCTTGCTCTCAGCCAGATCATCATGGCACCCACAAGGCTCTCCTCTCGAGGGGACAAAGGGTCATTTATCTACTAGATACTGAGCAATAGATTGGATAGAATTATCCACTCAGGAATACTCCCTGACGACATCTCAGATCACTCTCCAACTTACTGCATATGGGGCACCTCCTCGCCCAAAGTCCCCAGCAGAGTGATCCAGATGAGGGACTATTCCAAACTTATACTCAGTGACTACCTTGAGGATCTACGACATGTCGACTGGTCTAGGGTCACTGCCATAAATGACCCTGTTGCAGCTCTTGATCATTTCCTTGCTGTATTTGTCCCCTTGCAAAACAAGCATGCACCCTTTACAAAAAGAAAGGTGAGGGGCACAGTCACGAAGTGCCTCCATGGAGGGCTATTCTCCCTCATGAAGCAGAGAGACAAATGCTGGGTGAAACACAAGATCTCCCACAACAATAATGACCTCCTTGAATATCAACTGCTCAGAAACTCCTGTAAGAGAGCCATCCGCACTGCCAAGAGTGAGTACTGCAAATCTGCCCTGCTAGCCTCGGTCAATAACCCTCGGCGCTTTTGGCAAAATGCTAAAAACCTGGTCGGAGGGTCTGCCAGGGAACAGATTGCTGACATGCATATCGGGGGGACCAACTGCAATAACCCCCAAACTATTGCCACTGCATTTAACTGCATGTTCTCAGATCTGCCTGCTCCTCCTTCTTCCCTGCTGTCTGCCCCAAACCCCTGAGCGGTCACTCCCCTTGACTGCCCTTCTACCTCAAAAGGGTCTCAGTTGGAGAGACCCAGAAACTCCTAGCCAGTCACTCCCACCACACGGGGGCAGGACACGACAGTCTTGAACTAAAGCTGCTTAGCATGGGGGCTCCCCTCCTCGCCCAGCCGGTCACTCACATCTTTAACTCTTCTCTTATCTTGGGGATCATCCTTGACTTTTTGAAGTTGGCCAAGGTTGTCCCTGTTTACAAACAAGGCAACCCCAAAGATATTAAAAGCTATCACCCCATGGCCATACTCTCTGCTACCTGTAAGCTCCTTGAAAAGGCAGTTGCCACACAACTCTCCCACTACCTTCAGGGTTATGCTGTTCTCTGCCCTGCTCAACATGGCTTCAGAAAAGGGTACAGTACATCAACAGTACTTGCTATGGTTACCTCTGAGATCAGGTCCGCGACTGAACAAGGCAAACTGACCGGTGCCATCTTTGTTGATCTCTCTAAGGCCTTTGATCAGGTTGATCATTCCCTCCTCCACTCCACTCTTCATTCTCTCGGATTCTCCCACCCAGCCCTTGCCTGGTTCTCCAACTACCTTGCGGGAAGGCAGCAATACACCTGCTTCAACCGTGCCCTCTCCCCAGTTAACTGCGGGGTCCCCCAGGGATCCATCCTTGGACCCATTCTGTTTTCCCTATTCATTAATGAACTGCCCTCCCCTACAACCCATGGGCACTCAACCCTATACGCAGATGATCTCGTCGTACTGTCCAGTTCTCAGGATATTACTACCATCAACTCAAGGATTAACTCTGACTTCAATCTTATCCAGAACTGGCTTGAGGGCCACAGGCTTACCATCAACCTGAATAAGACCCAGGCCATGCTCTTTGGCTCTGTGGCCAAAACCTCTTCCTGCTCGGCTCCTCTAACCATCTATGGAGCAAATGGCTCCCTCCTGCAGGTCGTGGACTCCGTCAAGTATCTAGAAGTTACCCTTGATCCACAACTGGATCTCACCACGCATCTTCGGAATATATGTAAGGCCACGAACGGCAAGCTTAGACTTGCCTACAGAGCTAAAGATTGCCTCATCCCGGCTGCTCAGCTCACCCTAGCCAGGGGGATACTTCTTCCCATGCTTTGCTATGGGCTCGTAGCCTTTGCCCCAGTCCTGAATTCTAGCCTTGTGAAATGGGACACTGAGTATAGCAATATATGCCGCTTCGCACTCTCTGCCCCTCGCCTCACGTATCGCTGTGAGCTCTACTCACGGCTGGAGTGGCTCCCCCCTGAAAAGCACCATGCCTTTGTCTTTGGCAACTTCGTAGATAACACAGTTAGAACGGCCACTCCTTCTGCGCTTGCCCTTCCCCTAAAACATGGAACCCCTGCCTACCACTTAAGATCCAGTGCTGCACAGGTCCGCCTGGTTCCTAAGACCCACACCCTCACAGGAGACTGGGCCTTCTCCATCCATGTGCCAAGACTGTGGAACTCCTTTCCTGCCCTAGTTCATGCCTCTCCCTCCCATCCCTTCTTCAAAACATCCCTCTGGAGCTTCCTCAAATCTGCCTCTGCCTGTCTATGTACCATATAGACTCAGCGTATTCTCTCCCTCCCTCCCTCCCAATTCATTGAGGGAGCTGTCCTGAAAGCCATCAGTACCAGCTGCTGTTAAATCTCTGCTGATAACCAGCATAAGGCACTTTCTGCCCTCCTGTTGGAGGGGCGCTCTTGTCATAGTAGTACCTGCTTCTGTCTTCATTTATTTGATGTCATTCGCTCTCAAGATAGGTTCTCATGTCATATCAGTACCTGCTTGTACTTTCATTTATTTTGATGTTATTCTCCTTCATGATGTTATTTGATGCTATTCTACCTCTCAATGCTGTTATGTATCTTGTTGCTATTCTGCCTACTTAACCATTTTAAAGCCTGTTGTTCCATATGCTGTACCTCCCACTTGTCAATGCCTGTGGCTCCTGTATGTTACCTCGACTCTGTATTATGTTTCATATATACTCTGTAACCCTCCCGGGTCGCACCTGAAAATAGGCACTTGGATGTCTAGAGTGCTTACCTGGTTAACAAAAGCAAATAAATAAATAAACAGTATGCATGGGGCAAATAGAATGCAGATATTGTTATTATGTGCAATGGAAACAGTTCAACTAGTACAGCACAAAGCAATTAACCAAACATAGCAATCAATTACTAATGGCTAGCACTGGTGAGCATGGGGCATAGAGAACGGAGATATTTGTGCGATATGTGTAGTGGAACCAGTCTGTTCTTAGCCAACAAATACAGGTAACAACTTAGCTAGCAACAAATGAGAGGCATGCAGGTTTGCATTTGGTGCAGACATTAGCATATCACTGGAGGGGAGATCAGACTGTCTGAACACGACATGACTCAACCCATTGTAACTCAACAAACTATAGCCAGGAGATAACAATGCAACATTGTTCACTGAATTACAGAGTGGTGAAACCTTAAGAACATACTATAGCCATGAAGAAAACAATGTAACACTGTACCAGAGTGTCTTGCAGAGAGGTTCTAGTGTTATTGTAGTCCTGGTGGGGGGTCAAGAGAGATACAGGTAGGGCAGTGTGTCCAGCCACTAGCTGGCTGATTCCTCTTAACAGACTCGTCGTCATCCTTCATGCTCTTTTGACTACAGGGCCCAGGACCATTACAAACAGAGTGATTTTAAACAGCAGAGCCACTGATTGGTAACTGCCAACTGCCATCATGAGGAGAAGCAACTATGAGAGTTCTCGGTTCAGTTTCTCAGGGCAAAGGCAGGATAAGGAGATGATTGGGGGGCTGAGCTCAGCAGATGGGACAACATTCACCCTCTCGACCCCTTGATGTCTGCCACTGTCACTGAAGTCCTGGAAGGCTGGTGCAAAGTTTACAAATGGCTCTAGTTTTGGCAGGCTTTCTATCCCAGCCTGTTTGTTAAATACAGTCTGCTGACTGGTAGCCACCCTCTGGAGGAGGTGCAGTTTTAAGAGTCCTGTGGTACAGTTTCTCAGGGCCAAGTGCAGGATAAGAGGTGATCGGAGAGGGGATGGTGAGCTCAACAGATGGAAAAACACTCAACTTTTTGACCACTGGAGAGCCAGTGGGGTCACTTTGGCTATTCAAAAGGATGATCCTGATAATGCTATCACAGCACACATAGTGTAAGTTACAGATGGGGAGAAACGCAGTATCGGAAAAACTGCAGTTGAGCATGAGAGAAGGTACCCTAGACGGAAAACTGAGAAAAATTAAGTCAGAACAATTTTAGATCCATAAATTGTGTGATGTACATTGGCCTAGGTTCAATGATAAATTTGAATTAAAGTCTTTTTCAAAAAAAAATACAAGAGGATGGTGTTCTTTCTACTGACCCTTGCACTTATTTGTCTTTGGTGGCTGGGTTTTACAACAAAATGTTAAAATGTCATTATGTTGACAATTTTTAGTAAATAGTTTACATTATGGATTAGTAATTTGTTCACTCTTGTGCTACAGTATACTAATTTGTCTTTAGATCCATTGTTTTCCTCCTTGCATGTTGCCCCCCAACCTTCCACCCATGATTTTCTGCCCAGTTTGGATCAAGTATAACTTTTCTTCCAGTTCAACCTTCCGTAAAGGGGGCTTCCATCTAGATTTTTGTGAATGTGGTATGTTTGTGTCTGACGCATATAGTTTTTATTAATTACATTCATGTTGTAAAATGCTACTAGGTAAAGAATTAAGAACATTTCTAAAGATATAATTTACTTCCATTATAGCTCATACGCAGTAAGAAGGGCTAGTAATGTCCTTATTTTACTCTTTATTCAGGACAATCAAGTATATTATCTATAGATCACTTATTTTTCAAATGACCTAATTGTTCAAAGAAGGCTGGGCAAACAGGTTTCTATTATTCTATTACAGAGTTTGCACCTTTTTCACTTTTTGGAATTTCTTACCTTTATCTATAAAAACATTAGCCAATTACAGATCTTTTGTTACAGCCCTAAGAAATGTTATTGGTGCTATGGATATTTGCAATGGGCAATAATGGTGCTCTACTTTATGTATGAAAATGTGATTCTTGTACTATGTATTTCATTGTCTGTATTTGTAGTCTTGTATTGTATACTCCTTATATTTTGTACCGTGACTACAGTTGCCTATGAAAATGGGCCTTTATTGTCCATAAGCTCTCGTTTTAAATGAAAATGAATGAATACATTAATATTAAATGTAAGACAGACAGTGAACCAGAGAAATTAAGATGTGGGAAAAGAACACTCTTAACTTGGAGTCTTTTTGTTTTGTTTTGTTAACTGTTAATTATTTTTATATTTTTTGGTAAATTTCAACTGGACTTCCTTCATGCTCCAGGTTTGACATCAGATGTGAACAAACTGTAAATTTCAAAGCCTGTCACTACACCCCACAGCTCTGATGAAGTCCTTGATGCAAATCATTGGAAGCACCACAGCATGGCAATGGCAATAATGCTGACAATCCCCACAATGACACCTGGAAACCACCGCAGAGGAATCCGACACACCCCACACCGAACGCCATGAACCCAACAAATCAGCTACAACAGACACACCGATGGACTGTGAGGCACACAGCACAGACAGGACACACTGGCACAGACAGCCTATGACACCAATGCTACAGCACTGGACCAGTCACTGCTCCCCCCACTCTGGCCACAACAGATCCGATGGACAGCGGAGCGACTCTGCAGGTCGTGGGCGGGGGCACCAGTAGACACAACAGGGGCAGTGGGTTTGTGGAATGACAGCAATGCCAGGACCGGGGATGGCTGAGGGCAGCAGACACAGGGGGAATGGGCACCCATACAGTTCACCTGGAGCACCACAGGTGAGCAGGGGCCAGGTGCATGGTGCACAGTGGCCACTGTGGTGCTGATGCTGTGGGGGGCATGTTGGCTGCTGTGGTGGGTTGCTGTTGAGGCAGTCGGGATTCTGGCTGTCACTGTGCAGGTGTCAGGATTGTGGTGTTGCTCTAATACCATGCTTCCCAAATCATTAGATCAATTAAATTCGATATGTGTTTGTGTGTTTCATGACTGCCTTGCATTTTATGCCTGCTTTGACTGCACTTTGCACAAAGAGCGTTTTACACAAAACTCCATATAAAACATACATTCTTTTTAAAGGGAGGTGAGTGCTACTTGTCCTTGCATTCTAGAAAACTGAAGACTGTTGATAAATGGGAATCTACCACACATGAAGTTGTGAAAAAGAATCCTAGCATTCCTGTTTTTAAAACTTGTAACATACTGAAAGGAGAAGAAACTACAGTGAACCAGAATCTACTAATGCTCAGTAGTTTCCCTCCCTAAGAAAATGGATTCACAAGTTAATCAGTCATTATGTCTGCTACTTCCAGCTCTGGTTCTAGCACTCTTGCTGAGAGACCTGGGGCTAGATTTTCAAAGCCCCTGGAATCTCTGCAGCTACAGGAAAAACTGGCAAAAGTGTGTTTCCAGCTGTGGAGCCAAAGTTTGTTCTGAAGCTGAGGTATTCACAAAAGTGGAGATGGTTTATGACTGGCTTATGGCAGCTTATGACTGTTTTTTCAGTGTAGCTGCACCAAAAATGTTATGCCTGATGGGACCAGGCATATATCACCCACAGCTGCGCTGGCCAAAAATATGAATTTCCGTAGGTGCTGAGATTTTGTCCTGCAGCACCAGCTGCAGAGTGGGACTTAGTCCCTGGGGGCTTTGAAAATCTAGCCCCTGATCTTGTTCTAGAAGTAGAACCCCAGAAATATGATAACAAGACAGTACAGTGGATCATGAACACTGATGACAATGATGCCAGACAGACAGCTGCCTCTGACCGTTGGTCCCCTTAGATCCTACCAATGAAAAATGAGACATGTGGTGACAGTGATAGTCCATGTTCAGTAGCTCTTGACTGTGCTCCATCGATGTTGTGCAACCGGATTACCAAATCTACTGCATGAAAATGACTGGTCCATGTTGCCTTTGACTGATACAACTTCAGAAATGGACAGATTAACAACTATTGAGAATGTTTCTACTGCCAAAGTTATGGTTGAACTAGAGTCTACATCTCTTAAAAGCAATGTAACTTGTCAAACAAGAAAAGCATGTGATGCTGTGGGAGAGTGTTCCTTAATTATAATCTGATAACAAAAGATACACAGAGTTTGATCCCAGCTCTATGAACCATGTCAAAACATTCTCAGGTCACCCTGTCAAACCTACAGACATGCAGATGTTTCATTTGATCACATCTGCAAGAGCAGTTTTCAAATGCCTCTAGTCAGTGGTAAATTGAGTTCATAATAGTCTTAGAAACATAGAAAGTCATGTCAGAAAAGACCAAGAAGTCAACCCAGTCTGCTCAGAATATCTATCTACACCCTTCTCATCATGTTATCTTATACTGCACCTCTCCAAAGAATAGTAGTTCTACTTTTTTGTTTAGTAGTACTTAGAGTGGAAGTGCTTAGAGTGGAATTATGCATAAATGGTAATCAAGTAAAATTATATCATTGTGTGGCATGCACTATGACTGTATTGAGTGATGGTCACTACAGGCAATTGTGAATGAATGAATGAATGAATTTATTTTATATTTTAACAGGATAGAACTACTAGGCCATGATCCCAGTTACAGAGTCATCCTGCATCATAGAAGAAATTACACTGCAATAAAATACATACACAGAGCATGAGACACACTAGAATAATAAATATCATAAACCACTTTAAGATAGCGACAGTGATGTGAAACATATTAAGTGCATTTGAATTGTGTTTATTTACAGACAGCATTTTTGAACTGACTCAAGGTTGGAATTAACCAGAGGTGTGGTGGAAGGTGATTCCAAAGGGTAGCTGCCACATATAACAAGTGTTTGTCAATGCCGGATGTTTGCTTGCTGATATTAGCATTGGACACGCAGGAGTTAGACAGATGCAGAATAGGAATGGCAGTGAAGTAGTGAACTCCAACCCCACCTCCACCCTACAGAGATGGACAGGCATTGGGGTGTGCCTTTGGGTCATCGCCCATGATCATCATGGCATTTCACGTCACCCTGTCCTGTAGAAACTGACAAGTTTTGAGCTGTGCCTTGGGATGTTCAACTTCACAGTAATACCATTTCATAAGGACATACGCTGACATGGGTGTAGTATAAGAGAATGGGGTGAAGTGTGGGGACCGAATAGTCCAAGGCACACCTCAATACTTGTCAGAGGCTTCAGGGTGGGGGATGGGGGTGAAATGGCATGAGCATTACAGCCGGCAATCCAACGGCACACCCCTGATGCCTGTCAGTCTGTACAGGGTGGGACATTATGGTTAGAAACCCTAACACCTCAGGCATTTGTTGGTATTTGCTCTACAAATTTTCAACCTGGCCTTTTTGTGACCCCCACCTCATGAAAGCATTTGGGACTTCTGCTCATAAACAGTGGCACTGTGATTTTGTTAATGTGTCCCAAGCTTTGATTTCCCACAGTGACGGTGCTATTCTGCGCCAGATGTGCGAAAACACAGATCAGGCGGAATGTGAAGAATGATAGCTGTACCATTCACAGGGAGGTGTGAAGAGATGGCAATGTTGAAAATCTGGAGTGCCACCTGTATTTTTGGGGAGGGGGGACTGGAGCCAATGGGGATTGGGCACCCCGTTGGCAAAGAAAAAGGGTCTGTATTTGGGGGGCATGATGCCGATGGGGATTGGGCTTCCCCATTGGCAAATGAATTGGGGAGGGACCATGCTGATGGGGGGGTGGCCACCCCCTACGTCGGTTTTCCTGGGACTGTGAGAGGTGGACAGTGACAGCCGCCACCATGTTTATTGAAATGTAACACCAGGCAAGGCATGCCTTGCAATGAGGGGGTGCTCCCTTATTGCAGTGGCAAAATCATTTCAAGTTGGTGGCACACTTCTGAACTGCTGTCATAGAGAGCATGCTCATTTAGTGGTGCCACAGACACAAGCCCCCAAAAGCAGTGGCAGCACTGGCCACAACACGACTGCACTTCCACAACCTGCTCCTCCAGCAAGCTGTCAGAACATGTTTCTTGCACATACGCGTAAGCAAACAGAAAAAGGCATAGGGCTAGTAACCTGGAATAAAGCTGCAATGTCCTGCATCACTTCTTGTCTAAAAGTATGTAAGACTGGGCAGAAATAAAAAATATGAGAGTGAGAGGCCTGCTGCTCACCACACCCCTGTTAGCAATGAGGAGAAATGGTGGGATCCCATTTAGCTTGTAATCAGGGGTAAGAAAGAATCTAACTTTAACCTTCCACATATATTTTGGTCACTGCGGGGAAGAGGTCACATGAGAAAAACCCCTACAAATTTTAACCTATTCTGTTTGTGTGAGTGGAAGTCTGCCTCCTCATCCCATTTAGTAATGAGTCATATGGCAGCATCTGCTCTATGACGATTAAAAATTTGTAAATTTAGGAGATAGCCCCTTTTAGTGTTGAGATAACAAAAATAATTGCAAGCTGCGGTCCTGACAGTGTTTAGTTCTAGGGTATGTTATTGTTTCAGCTGAGTCTGAATGTAGGCTTGCATTTGCATATAATGAAATATATCAGTGGGGGTCCATCCAAAGACCTCCAACATTCCCTAAAGAAAAGGATGGCATTTCTCCTCAACAGATGAGTTGGCGGTCTCTAACATGGACTCCTTCCTCAGTGACCTTGCTGCAACAGACTGGTCCTCCATCCTCTCTTTCCCTGACATTGATGAGGCCCTCTCCTTGTTCCATTCCAGATTCACAAATGTCTGGGACAAGCAGCTCCACCTTAGAAAATCCAGGGTCAAAGGATCCCACCTCCTCTGGATCAGACTGGATCACACTGGATGTCATTGACTAGTGCAAGTCCCCTGACCAAGGCTGGGCATGGTTCAAATTGTTCTGCTCTCGGCCTGATCTCCTGTCTTACAGGAAGCTCAAACCAACCTCCAGTATAATCTGAACTCCCTGGCAAAGTGAAGGAAAAATACTGAGGGCCAGTTAGTCAGACTACAAGAGAGCCAGAAGCAAAATATTTTTGTTTCTTTTTTAAGCTCATCTATTGCTGCTAAAAAGCTATAAGCTAACTCTGCCTGCTTATTAAGCTATCAAACCCAGTTAGTGTGTGAGGGAGGTGGTGACCAGTTATACATACAATAAAACCTTAGTATAAGAGTTAGGTTGATTAAAAAAAAACTAACTTGAGGACATACTGTGTGTGAGCAAGCAGCACACTCTGAGCGAGGGCCAGCTAGTCCGACTGTGAAGAAGAAGTGAGCAAAATAAAAAGGTTATTTTTTTGCACTATTAGCTGCTCCGCTACAAGCTAGTTACCTGATATTTTCAAATTTAAAATCCTATTCTGCTCTGCCTGCTCAGTCTCAGACCTTTCCTATTTGTGTGAGGGAGGGGGAGTGACCAGTTTGATGGACAGGGTTACAAAAAAACAACCCCCTTAGTTTTAAGAGCTAAGCTTAGTCAGACTGTGAGGATGTATGGAGCAAAATAAAGTTATTTTCTGAGCCAGCACCATAGCAAAGTGTTTTCATGCCTTGGGCAACCCAACATTTTGTGCCCCCACCCAACCCACCCTGTAGCGTGTCAGCAGTGGCTGATCTGATGGGCTCACTCGGTGGGGTTGGCAATCACAGGAGCAGTAGCAGATTTAAGATTTTAGAATGCAGGGTTCAGTGGCCCATTGGGAGGGTCTTGGGGCAGGGTTTACCTCTCCCTCCCATCCCTTCTTCAAAACATCCCTCTGGAGCTTCCTCAAATCTGCCTCTGCCTGTCTATGTACCATATAGACTCAACGTATTCTCTCCCTCCCTCCCTCCCAATTCACTGAGGGAGCTGTCCTGAAAGCCATCAGTACCAGCTGCTGTTAAATCTCTGCTGATAACCAGCATAAGGCACTTTCTGCCCTCCTGTTTGAGGGGCGCTCTTGTCATAGTAGTACCTGCTTCTGTCTTCATTTATTTGATGTCATTCGCTCTCAAGATAGGTTCTCATGTCATATCAGTACCTGCTTGTACTTTCATTTATTTTGATGTTATTCTCCTTCATGATGTTATTTGATGCTATTCTACCTCTCATTGCTGTTATGTATCTTGTTGCTATTCTGCCTACTTAACCATTTTAAAGCCTGTTGTTCCATATGCTGTACCTCCCACTTGTCAATGCCTGTGGCTCCTGTATGTTACCTCGACTCTGTATTATGTTTCATATATACTCTGTAACCCTCCCGGGTCGCACCTGAAAATAGGCACTTGGATGTCTAGAGTGCTTACCTGGTTAACAAAAGCAAATAAACAAATAAACAGTATGCATGGGGCAAATAGAATGCAGATATTGTTATTATGTGCAATGGAAACAGTTCAACTAGTACAGCACAAAGCAATTAACCAAACATAGCAATCAATTACTGAAGGCTAGCACTGGTGAGCATGGGGCATAGAGAACGGAGATATTTGTGCGATATGTGTAGTGGAACCAGTCTGTTCTTAGCCAACAAATACAGGTAACAACTTAGCTAGCAACAAATGAGAGGCATGCAGGTTTGCATTTGGTGCAGACATTAGCATATCACTGGAGGGGAGATCAGACTGTCTGAACACGACATGACTCAACCCATTGTAACTCAACAAACTATAGCCAGGGAGATAACAATGCAACATTGTTCACTGAATTACAGAGTGGTGAAACCTTAAGAACAAACTATAGCCATGAAGAAAACAATGTAACACTGTACCAGAGTGTCTTGCAGAGAGGTTCTAGTGTTATTGTAGTCCTGGTGGGGGGGGTCAAGAGAGATACAGGTAGGGCAGTGTGTCCAGCCACTAGCTGGCTGATTCCCTCTTAACAGACTCGCTCGTCATCCTTCATGCTTTTGACTACAGGGCCCAGGACCATTACAAACAGAGTGATTTTAAACAGCAGAGCCACTGATTGGTAACTGCCAACTGCCATCATGAGGAGACGCAACTATGAGAGTTCTCCGGTTCAGTTTCTCAGGGCCAAGGGCAGGATAAGGAGATGATTGGGGGGCTGAGCTCAGCAGATGGGACAACATTCACCCTCTCGACCCCTTGATGTCTGCCACTGTCACTGAAGTCCTGGAAGGCTGGTGCAAAGTTTACAAATGGCTCTAGTTTTGGCAGGCTTTCTATCCCAGCCTGTTTGTTAAATACAGTCTGCTGACTGGTAGCCACCCTCTGGAGGAGGTGCAGTTTAAGAGTCCTGTGGTACAGTTTCTCAGGGCCAAGTGCAGGATAAGAGGTGATCGAGAGGGATGGTGAGCTCAACAGATGGAAAAACACTCAACTTTTGACCACTGGAGAGCCAGTGGGGTCACTTGGCTATTCAAAGGATGATCCTGATAATGCTATCACAGCACACATAGCGTAAGTTACAGATGGGGAGAAAGCATGATATCGGAAAAACTGCAGTTGAGCATGAGAGAAGGTACCCTAGACGGAAAACTGAGAAAAATTAAGTCAGAACAATTTTAGATCCATAAATTGTGTGATGTACATTGGCCTAGGTTCAATGATAAATTTGAATTAAAGTCTTTAAAAAAAAAATACAAGGGATGGTGTTCTTTCTACTGACCCTTGCACTTATTTGTCTTTGGTGGCTGGGTTTTACAACAAAATGTTAAAATGTCATTATGTTGACAATTTTAGTAAATAGTTTACATTATGGATTAGTAATTTGTTCACTCTTGTGCTACAGTATACTAATTTGTCTTTAGATCCATTGTTTTCCTCCTTGCATGTTGCCCCCCAACCTTCCACCCATGATTTTCTGCCCAGTTTGGATCAAGTATAACTTTTCTTCCAGTTCAACCTTCCGTAAAGGGGGCTTCCATCTAGATTTTTGTGAATGTGGTATGTTTGTGTCTGACACATATAGTTTTTATTAATTACATTCATGTTGTAAAATGCTACTAGGTAAAGAATTAAGAACATTTCTAAAGATATAGTTTACTTCCATTATAGCTCATACTCAGTAAGAAGGGCTAGTAATGTCCTTATTTTACTCTTTATTCAGGACAATCAAGTATATTATCTATAGATCACTTATTTTTCAAATGACCTAATTGTTCAAAGAAGGCTGGGCAATCAGGTTTCTATTCTATTACAGAGTTTGCACTTTTTACTTTTGGAATTTCTTACCTTTATCTATAAAACATTAGCCAATTACAGATCTTTTGTTACAGCCCTAAGAAATGTTATTGGTGCTATGGACATTTGCAATGGGTAATAATGGTGCTCTACTTTATGTATGAAAATGTGATTCTTGTACTATGTATTTCATTGTCTGTATTTGTAGTCTTAAATTGTATACTCCCTATATTTTGTACCGTGACTACAGTTGCCTATGAAAATGGGCCTTTATTGTCCATAAGCTCTCGTTTTAAATGAAAATGAATGAATACATTAATATTAAATGTAAGACAGACAGTGAACCAGAGAAATTAAGATGTGGAAAAGAACACTCTTAACTTGGAGTCTTTTGTTTTGTTTTGTTAACTGTTAATTATTTTTATATTTTTTGGTAAATTTCAACTGGACTTCCTTCATGCTCCAGGTTTGACATCAGATGTGAACAAACTGTAAATTTCAAAGCCTGTCACTACACCCCACAGCTCTGATGAAGTCCT
Source organism: Neoceratodus forsteri (assembly GCA_016271365.2). Taxonomy (NCBI): domain Eukaryota; kingdom Metazoa; phylum Chordata; order Ceratodontiformes; family Ceratodontidae; genus Neoceratodus; species Neoceratodus forsteri. The sequence goes on from CM057455.1 coordinate 1,043,571,362, forward strand.
TGATGCAAATCATTGGAAGCACCACAGCATGGCAATGGCAATAATGCTGACAATCCCCACAATGACACCTGGAAACCACCGCAGAGGAATCCGACACACCCCACACCGAACGCCATGAACCCAACAAATCAGCTACAACAGACACACCGATGGACTGTGAGGCACACAGCACAGACAGGACACACTGGCACAGACAGCCTATGACACCAATGCTACAGCACTGGACCAGTCACCGCTCCCCCCACTCTGGCCACAACAGATCCGATGGACAGCGGAGCGACTCTGCAGGTCGTGGGCGGGGGCACCAGTAGACACAACAGGGGCAGTGGGTTTGTGGCATGACAGCAATGCCAGGACCGGGGATGCCTGAGGGCAGCAGACACAGGGGGAATGGGCACCCATACAGTTCACCTGGAGCACCACAGGTGAGCAGGGGCCAGGTGCATGGTGCACAGTGGCCACTGTGGTGCTGCTGCTGTGGGGGGCATGTTGGCTGCTGTGGTGGGTTGCTGTTGAGGCAGTCGGGATTCTGGCTGTCACTGTGCAGGTGTCAGGATTGTGGTGTTGCTCTAATACCATGCTTCCCAAATCATTAGATCAATTAAATTCGATATGTGTTTGTGTGTTTCATGACTGCCTTGCATTTTATGCCTGCTTTGACTGCACTTTGCACAAAGAGCGTTTTACACAAAACTCCATATAAAACATACATTCTTTTTAAGGGGAGGTGAGTGCTACTTGTCCTTGCATTCTAGAAAACTGAAGACTGTTGATAAATGGGAATCTACCACACATGAAGTTGTGAAAAAGAATCCTAGCATTCCTGTTTTTAAAATTTGTAACATACTGAAAGGAGAAGAAACTACAGTGAACCAGAATCTACTAATGCTCAGTAGATTCCCTCCCTAAGAAAATGGATTCACAAGTAAATCAGTCATTATGTCTGCTACTTCCAGCTCTGGTTCTAGCACTCTTGCTGAGAGACCTGGGGCTAGATTTTCAAAGCCCCTGGAATCTCTGCAGCTACAGGAAAAACTGGCAAAAGTGTGTTTCCAGCTGTGGAGCCAAAGTTTGTTCTGAAGCTGAGGTATTCACAAAAGTGGAGATGGTTTATGACTGGCTTATGGCAGCTTATGACTGTTTTTTCAGTGTAGTTGCACCAAAAATGGTATGCCTGATGGGACCAGGCATATATTACCCACAGCTGCTCTGGCCAAAAATATGAATTTCCGTAGGTGCTGAGATTTTGTCCTGCAGCACCAGCTGCAGAGTGGGACTTAGTCCCTGGAGGCTTTGAAAATCTAGCCCCTGATCGTGTTCTAGAAGTAGAACCCCAGAAATATGATAACAAGACAGTACAGTGGATCATGAACACTGATGACAATGATGCCAGACAGACAGCTGCCTCTGACCGTTGGTCCCCTTAGATCCTACCAATGAAAAATGAGACATGTGGTGACAGTGATAGTCCATGTTCAGTAGCTCTTGACTGTGTTCCATCGATGTTGTGCAACCGGATTACCAAATCTACTGCATGAAAATGACTGGTCCATGTTGCCTTTGACTGATACAACTTCAGAAATGGACAGATTAACAACTATTGAGAATGTTTCTACTGCCAAAGTTATGGTTGAACTAGAGTCTACATCTCTTAAAAGCAATGTAACTTGTCAAACAAGAAAAGCATGTGATGTTGTGGGAGAGTGTTCCTTAATTATAATCTGATAACAAAAGATACACAGAGTTTGATCCCAGCTCTATGGACCATGTCAAAACATTCTCAGGTCACCCTGTCAAACCTACAGACATGCAGATGTTTCATTTGATTACATCTGCAAGAGCAGTTTTCAAATGCCTCTAGTCAGTGGTAAAATGAGTTCATAATAGTCTTAGAAACATAGAAAGTCATGTCAGAAAAAGACCAAGAAGTCAACCCAGTCTGCTCAGAATATCTATCTACACCCTTCTCATCATGTTATCTTATACTGCACCTCTCCAAAGAATAGTAGTTCTACTTTTTTGTTTAGTAGTACTTAGAGTGGAAGTGCTTAGAGTGGAATTATGCATAAATGGTAATCAAGTAAAATTATATCGTTGTGTGGCATGCACTATGACTGTATTGAGTGATGGTCTCTACAGGCAATTGTGAATGAATGAATGAATGAATGAATGAATTTATTTTATATTTTAACAGGATTGAACTACTAGGCCATGATCCCAGTTACAGAGTCATCCTGCATCATAGAAGAAATTACACTGCAATAAAATACATACACAGAGCATGAGACACACTAGAATAATAAATATCATAAACCACTTTAAGATAGCGACAGTGATGTGAAACATATTAAGTGCATTTGAATTGTGTTTATTTACAGACAGCATTTTGAACGACTCAAGGTTGGAATTAACCAGAGGTGTGGTGGAAGGTGATTCCAAAGGGTAGCTGCCACATATAACAAGTGTTTGTCAATGCCGGATGTTTGCTTGCTGATATTAGCATTGGACACGCAGGAGTTAGACAGATGCAGAATAGGAATGGCAGTGAAGTAGTGAACTCCAACCCCACCTCCACCCTACAGAGATGGACAGGCATTGGGGTGTGCCTTTGGGTCATCGCCCATAATCATCATGGCATTTCACGTCACCCTGTCCTGTAGAAACTGACAAGTTTTGAGCTGTGCCTTGGGATGTTCAACTTCACAGTAATACCATTTCATAAGGACATACGCTGACATGGGTGTAGTATAAGAGAATGGGGTGAAGTGTGGGGACCGAATAGTCCAAGGCACACCTCAATACTTGTCAGAGGCTTCAGGGTGGGGGATGGGGGTGAAATGGCATGAGCATTACAGCCGGCAATCCAACGGCACACCCCTGATGCCTGTCAGTCTGTACAGGGTGGGACATTATGGTTAGAAACCCTAACACCTCAGGCATTTGTTGGTATTTGCTCTACAAATTTTCAACCTGGCCTTTTTTGTGACCCCCACCTCATGAAAGCATTTGGGACTTCTGCTCATAAACAGTGGCACTGTGATTTTGTTAATGTGTCCCAAGCTTTGATTTCCCACAGTGACGGTGCTATTCTGCGCCAGATGTGCGAAAACACAGATCAGGCAGGATGTGAAGAATGATAGCTGTACCATTCACAGGGAGGTGTGAAGAGATGGCAATGTTGAAAATCTGGAGTGCCACCTGTATTTTTGGGGAGGGGGGACTGGAGCCAATGGGGATTGGGCACCCCATTGGCAAAGAAAAAGGGTCTGTATTTGGGGGGCATGATGCCGATGGGGATTGGGCTTCCCCATTGGCAAATGAATTGGGGAGGGACCATGCTGATGGGGGGGTGGCCACCCCCTTACGTCGGTTTTCCTGGGACTGTGAGAGGTGGACAGTGAAAGCCACCACCATGTTTATTGAAATGTAACACCAGGCAAGGCATGCCTTGCAATGAGGGGGTGCTCCCTTATTGCAGTGGCAAAATCATTTCAAGTTGGTGGCACACTTCTGAACTGCTGTCATAGAGAGCATGCTCATTTAGTGGTGCCACAGACACAAGCCCCCAAAAGCAGTGGCAGCACTGGCCACAACACGACTGCACTTCCACAACCTGCTCCTCCAGCAAGCTGTCAGAACATGTTTCTTGCACATACGCGTAAGCAAACAGAAAAAGGCATAGGGCTAGTAACCTGGAATAAAGCTGAAATGTCCTGCATCACTTCTTGTCTAAAAGTATGTAAGACTGGGCAGAAATAAAAAATATGAGAGTGAGAGGCCTGCTGCTCACCACACCCCTGTTAGCAATGAGGAGAAATGGTGGGATCCCATTTAGCTTGTAATCAGGGGTAAGAAAGAATCTAACTTTAACCTTCCACATATATTTTGGTCACTGCGGGGAAGAGGTCACATGAGAAAAACCCCTACAAATTTTAACCTATTCTGTTTGTGTGAGGTGGAAGTCTGCCTCCTCATCCCATTTAGTAATGAGTCATATGGCAGCATCTGCTCTATGACGATTAAGAAATTTGTAAATTTATGAGATAGCCCCTTTTAGTGTTGAGATAACAAAAATAATTGCAAGCTGCGGTCCCTGACGAGTGTTTAGTTCTAGGGTATGTTATTGTTTCAGCTGAGTCTGAATGTAGGCTTGCATTTGCATATAATGAAATATATCAGTGGGGGTCCATCCAAAGACCTCACAACATTCCCTAAAGAAAAGGATGGCATTTCTCCTCAACAGATGAGTTGGCGGTCTCTTAACATGGACTCCATCCTCAGTGACCTTGCTGCAACAGACTGGTCCTCCATCCTCTCTTTCCCTGACATTGATGAGGCCCTCTCCTTGTTCCATTCCAGATTCACAAATGTCTGGGACAAGCAGCCCCCACCTTAGAAAATCCAGGGTCAAAGGATCCCACCTCCTCTGGATCAGACTGGATCACACTGGATGTCATTGACTAGTGCAAGTCCCCTGACCAAGGCTGGGCATGGTTCAAATTGTTCTGCTCTCGGCCTGATCTCCTGTCTTACAGGAAGCTCAAACCAACCTCCAGTATAATCTGAACTCCCTGGCAAAGTGAGGGAAAAATACTGAGGGCCAGTTAGTCAGACTACAAGAGAGCCAGAAGCAAAATATTTTTGTTTCTTTTTTAAGCTCATCTATTGCTGCTAAAAAGCTATAAGCTAACTCTGCCTGCTTATTAAGTATCAAACCCAGTTAGTGTGTGAGGGGAGGTGGTGACCAGTTATACATACAATAAAACCTTAGTATAAGAGTTAGGTTGATTAAAAAAAAACTAACTTGAGGACATACTGTGTGTGAGCAAGCAGCACACTCTGAGCGAGGGCCAGCTAGTCCGACTGTGAAGAAGAAGTGAGCAAAATAAAAAGGTTATTTTTTTGCACTATTAGCTGCTCCGCTACATGCTAGTTACCTGATATTTTCAAATTTAAAATCCTATTCTGCTCTGCCTGCTCAGTCTCAGACCTTTCCTATTTGTGTGAGGGGAGGGGGGAGTGACCAGTTTGATGGACAGGGTTACAAAAAAACAACCGCCCCTTAGTTTTTAAGAGCTAAGCTTAGTCAGACTGTGAGGAAGTATGGAGCAAAATAAAGTTATTTTCTGAGCCAGCACCATAGCAAAGTGTTTTCATGCCTTGGGCAACCCACATTTTGTGCCCCCACCACACCCACCCTGTAGCGTGTCAGCAGTGGCTGATCTGATGGGCTCACTCGGTGGGGGTTGGCAGCCGAAGGAGCAGTAGCAGATTTAAGATTTTAGAATGCAGGGTTCAGTGGCCCATTGGGAGGGTCTTGGGGCAGGGTTTGCTATGCATGATCCTAGGCTGCCATCATGCCCATGTGATCGACCACCACTTGGTGAGATGGATCCAGCTTATTCTACATCTTAGAAGAGAAAGCCATGACAGTATGAAGGAACCCTACTATGCAGCCATACCAGAAATGTCACACTGACCAAAGCACCATTTAAAAAAAAAAAAAAAATTGCAATTGGTACAGTCTTGCGTATGCAACCCCATGCCCAGTGATGTTCCTTCCCAGCGAGATTTTATATTTTTTTTACAATTTATTTACTTAGAAGAGCCTACCTGAGATACAACATCTCATTTCTACTGGGGATTCTGCTTCTACCCAGTTCAACAGCTTGACAGACTACAATACTGGGAGATTTAATAACTTGCTCAGGATCACAGTATTGCAGTCCATCCAGCCCTGGGAGATTTAGTAACCTGCTCAAGCTCACACAGTATTTTACTTTGCTCTAGCTGGGTTTGAACCTGCAATGTCCTGGTTCTCAAGCCAGTGCCCTAATCGTTAGATCACAGTGCCTCCGATATGCTTTTAAATTAAACCATTATCCATCTCAAATAAGCATGCATGTTTCTATTTCAGCTTTTTGACCATTTCCAGGTATCCAGAGTGTAGAACTCCAGCTGCCCTCATTGGATGTAGCTCCAGTACTTTACCAATGAAACCACTGAGTCAGACTATTCTTTAACATTTTCAGTGGAGTGCTTTGAACTTGGTAAGTGGCCGTAATAACAAATGTTTTGACATACTTTATGAACTTATTTCTCAACCAGAGCAATCAGTCCCACTTGCAACATCCTTAAGGCCATAACTATGGAAGCCCAGTCAAAGGGCCTACTCTCCTATATGAAGTACAACTTAACTCTTAAAAGTAAAACATTTTTGGTCCCTCAAAACTGGTCACTTCCTCCTGTCACACACTAACAGACAGGGTCTGAGACTTAGCAGGACAGGACAGAACTCTTGCTGTGGCTGCTTACTCCACTTGCTCATTAACTCTTAGAAAGCGTGGCTGGCTTTTAAAATATTGGGTAAGGTAGCTCTAGCTTATAGGATAGCAGCTAAAGTCAACAGGAGCCGCTGTCATCACCGCTGCCATTGGAGACACTTACCCAGGTGAGCAGACTCTCGCACAGCTCGACCCGATACACTGTCACCACATTCATTGCTTCATCGTGCAATGGATGCCCTCTAGCTCCACTTTGTCTTGTTGCCCCAATGTGTAACAGATCAGTCAGTGGATGTCACCCAGCGGGAGTGGTGCTCTTCGACTCTTCCTAAGGTGCTGTGTAGGCTGCATTGCCGGTGTTGTTTAGAGCTGCCACTGCAGTACATTCCCCACCTGCTCTCCCCCTCCAAGCTCCTCTGCCTTTCCTCTCTTGCTTAGTGCTGTCTACCGATCATGGGGTCCTGAGATTGCCACCCAGCAGTCACTATACAGATGCAAATTCCTCGCCAAGCACCTCGGAATGACCACAATGCTGCCTGATGGAAAATGGAGGGCCTGACGTCACTGCCTTTTGGGAGACTGTTGGAGAGAGATGCTCAGTGGCCTGCAATGTGTCTGCTTTGGGCAGGGTGGGGTGAGGTTACACGGGTCATGGAGTCGTGATGTTGAACTTTCCCTTTGCTTGACACTGCTGACTTGCGCAGTCTCAACCATCCGAAGGCAGCACTGTGCAGAATACTGAGTGCTTCATAGTGTCACGGCGTGGGGGACTGGTATGACTTATTTAGTTTCAATCTACATTGTTTCATTGGGAATTGGTCTCTTATACTGTACATGGTTGTCAGTGACAGTGCAAACTCCAGGAAGTGAATCAAACAAGTTCCCATGAAAGGCAGCCACTGGGAGAGGAGGAGCACCAGGAACTGTTGTGGACTTCTCAATGGAAGACGATCAGGCATCCTTCCAGATGCAGTGGTGTACAGTTGAAAGCAAATGACTGCTACATAAACGGTGGTGACTTGTAAGCAATTTGCATACTGTGAAGTGTTGCATACTGCTGTCGCCAGTATGCAAATTGCCCACATGTTACCACCACTGATTGTAGCGGTTGTTTGCTTTCAACTGTATGCCACTGCATCTGAACTGCTGTCACAGACAGCTCTGACATTCATTGGTGTGGTGGGGCCACACCTACAAAAAGGATCAGGGCATTGGAAGTGGGGTTGCCACACCTACGAAAACTCATATGGTGGCAAATATAAAAAGGACATTTTGCCATACCTTGAATGCATGCTAGGCACTTTTAAACCTTGACCAGAGGTCAAGGTTAATAAGTAATGCTTATTCTGTACATACTTCACATGATAAATACAATATGTACATGGACATTTTGTGAACCTGCTAGAGGAGGAGGAACTTGGTCAGTTCATTGACCTTTACAGTTCTACTGTAGCTGGAATAACTAAATGCTTGTGCTTCCCTAAAAAGTAGCATTTCAGGTATAGTTTTTGGTGTCTTTCGGTCGCTATTGCTCTTATGGTATGTTTTACTATACTTCAAAATGCAAGAACCTCCACACTCATTGGGTTAAGGGCAGCACCAAAAAGTACTCAGACCCACTGGTTACAAAATGCAAAAAGTTTTATTATATGTGTACAAGGAAGTAAAACAATACTCACCCAAATCACTTTTACTGGCATCAGAGAACAGAAGACATGTATCTTGTGGGTTTACTCCAAAAGCTTTGTGCCCAGACAGAAGTACCAAACTCAGTATTTAGCTTAACAATAAATCGGCTGCAAGAGCTACAAGGTATACTGCAAAAGGCAGCTTGAAGCAAAAAAGTAAGCAAAGCAATAGCCCACTCATCCACTGTGCATGCCAGAACACAGGTAAGCACCACTTGATATGTGCTTACCTATCAATCTTACATCATCCTCAGAGCATGTACTGTACCAGTTGAGTGCTTTAAAAAGCAGTCCCTTAAAGAAACATACCAATGAAAACACCAAATGTGCAAACTCATGCAAGTGCAAAAGCTACTGTATTAAATTACATATAAAATGACTTAGAACGTCATACTCAGTTACTCATACAACATAAAACAATCAAAAAGTGCTATTTAAGACTTCCTGTTGAGCTCCCTAGAGGAATGCAGCATTGAGGAGACGTCTCTCCTGGTCCCGACAAACAGACTCCCAAAAATCAGAGCAATACATATAAAACTTAAAAACTTTAGAAGCAGAGGAGTCATGGAAGTGAATGGAAACCAGGAAAAAGAGAAAAACCACTCCAGCAGCAGCAAAACAGCCTAAACAGCCTGCTGAATCTTCAACTGCTCCTTTAGGCCTGGTAAACATGGTGGAATCCCCACTGACTCCAAATGGACAGCACAGCAATTAGGGTTGCCACCTTTGGATGGGGCAAAAACCGGATCCTAGGCTCCGCCCCTAGCTCCACCCCTTTTTATGACTCATCGTGCATTGTTTCTCCTAGAAGGCCATCTGTTATATCAATAAAAGACAAGATGCAGTGGAAAAGATTAGGTTAAGTAAGTGCTAATGGTGTTAATGGCCATACTTTACACCTCCCAGGCTGACTGCTTTCACAAACAAAGGGTTATATTGACAACAGAACTTGTTTGTAAACTGGCCATGCAGCTGAAACAATGAATAATATGACAACATTTGTTTCAAAAGTATGTGAGCACTCAAAATGGCTCAAAAACCTGACCAGCACACAGCAAAACCGGATTACCTGATAGGGACCCAGAAAACCTGATCACCAGGTAAAAAACCTGACAGGTGGCAACCCTAACAGCAATGCTTCAGTCTTGGCTGAACTTAAAGGCTTCAGGGATGAAGTAAGAACTTTTCATATTGAACTGACCACAGAATTAAATAAAATCAGCTAGAAAGTAACAGAGTTTGAGACAGCCATACGGAAATTGACACCAGAACTGATAGTTTAGAGAGAGTGGTGGTGCATTTGCTAACTGAACAAAAAATGCTAAATGATAAACGTGAATACCTTGAAAATAGGTCGAGAAGAAACAATCTGCGTATACATGGGGTGCCCGAGGACGAGGAAGGGAGAGATGCTTAAATTTCTGGACAGTTTGCTCAGAGAAGTTCTCCAACTCGACCCCTCTACTAAAATTGAAATCAAGAGAGCTCATAGAGCCCTTACCCCGAAGCCACAGCAGGCCAACCAGAGACCACACTCTATAGTGCTCAGGCTGCTGAACTATGCTGTCAAACAGCAGTTACTGACACGAGCGTGACAAATGAGAGATGTACAACACAAGGGCCGGCATCTGTATTTTGACAATGATTACTCTCCACAGATAGCAGCCAAAAGGAAAGCATATGTACCACTCTAAAGAGTTTTAAAACAGCAACAATTTAAGTTCTTTACACCTTATCCTGCAAAACTCACTATCATGTTCCTGGATGCCACGCAGACATTTGAAACTCCAGATGAAACAGCAAAAGCCATGCAAACTAAGAACATTGCAGTGATCCAGACACTCACATCAGATTCACAGGATCAGGAGCTGCGTATTTGAGGAACATTTTGGGAGAAGGCGCATGCAGCACAATCTAGAAAATGACAAGGACGTCCCACATTACAGGATGTTAAAAAATTACTCCACAAGTTTCAGTGAACTGCACCTGATTGACTGTTTGGTCCAAGGACTTTGGTAACTATGTCCATCCTAGAGGAGAGCCTTGGCACAATTTTGAACTTGAGACTTTGACAGTGTGATGAAGCGGATTGACCTGGGGAAGGCATTGGAACATTGTATAAGGGTTGACTTCATATTAATGTTTTATACAGTATTACTCAGCTTCTTTAGAACAGGTCTGTAATGCTCACAGGGGATAAAGTGGGGAAAAAGAAAAGAATGAAACAATGAAATAAATCCCAATACCCTAATGGAGACTTAAAGGAAACAGCTGATCCGGTGAAGTAAGGGATGGGGTGATGCAACCCCAGTGTTCATCCCAGATGCAGCTTCACGCTTAATAATAACCTCCCTTATTCTTGAGGTCTCTTAATGATTTGGGGACCCAGGGGGATAAAAACACAGTGAGCATAATCCCACCTTTGAGGCGCTAGAGTAACATGCCTCACTCTAGGCAGCCATTAGGCGACGGCAGCATACAGAAGCCCTGTAAGCAGCATTCTGAGCACAGACCTCTAGCTGCATATGCTGATCGCAAGTGTTGTGACACTTCTGTATTTTCATGGCACTGGGGGCCCACGTTGGATTCGTGAGTTACCCCCACAGGGAAACAACATTCTTTCCCTCACAGGAGGGAGTAGAGATCCCTCCCTATCTTGGGAGTCACAATCCAGTTTAATGGTTTTTGTTGTACATAGTTGGCTGTACCAGTGTGGGTGTGGGAATTCAGGTTATGGGTGGACTGCACTGAAACTATTTTCCCACTACTACTGTGTACATATGGCCTGGTTATATTTCTTGTTCTGGACATTACTATCTTTTTTTTCTACCTCAGAACACATCCAGGACTATTGCACCAGGACTTTTAGTAGTCAGCACTGGTTTTCTTAAGCTGACAGCTTTGATTGCAATGTTAATGGTTGTTTACTGTCTTGATACCCTATCTTATGGGTATGCAATATTATCTGAACTTCAATACTTACTGGAAAAAATAAGCATTGAGGGCCTAGCAGCACAAGAAATTGAGATATTGTTACTAGTACTGAAGCACTTTGTGAATTTGCTACATGTGTTGAGAGTCGCAGAGAGCAGGCACCAGAGATTTGGGAATGTGGGAGGGACACATAGAGACTCAGGGTTACAATACCATATAGATAACACAAAATCACACATGCCCACACAATGCAAAGCATCATGGGCTGCATATGCAAATTACCACAGAATGTTATGCTGGTCCAACTTTAAGCAGAATTGCATGGTGCCGAAAGGCCTCTCACACAGTTTGCAAAGGGTGCTAACAGAAGACATAGACATGCGTTTCGTCCTACCAGGACTCATCAGTATGCCTCGTTTGTTTGACACCCCAGTGGAATGGACCAGCTACCCTAAGACAGTGTGTCTTGGATATGTTGTGGTGAACCCATTAAAATATAAAACTATTTAAAAGACAAAGAACCTCTGTGCGCAAAGACTGAGGCAAGGGTTACCCCAAAGGACATTTGGCTGGGAAGCCAAGTTTCAAGAAAATACAAAATCACACATGCCCACACAATGCAAAGCATCATGGGCTGCATATGCAAATCACCACAGAATGTTATGCTGGTCCAACTTTAAGCAGAATTGCATGGTGCCAAAAGGCCTCTCACACAGTTTGCAAAGGGTGCTAACAGAAGACATAGACACATGTTTCATCCTACCAGGACTCATCAGTATGCCTCGTCTGTTTGATATTTAATATGGGTAAATCTTTTTTACTTTTACTGCTAAATATTAATGGGATTCATAGTCCTGTCAAACAGTCTTGATTGTTGCAGTTTATTAAGAGGGATAATCCGGAAATTATTTTTTTGTAAGAAACACACTTTTTGGCCTCAGAACATAGCAAATTCACAAAGAGATGATTTCCTACAGTAATAGCCTCTTCACATAGTTCAGGCTGTAGAAGGAGAGCAGTCATTTCAATCAGGAGGGGGATATCTTTCGACCTGTAAGAAGTAGTTATTGACCCAGAGGGAAGGTATGCCATTGCCACAGGCAAACTGCATGGACACCCAGTAACCCTGGCCTCTGTATATTTCCCACATGGGGCATTGAAGAATTTGGCTCAAAAATGTTTTTCCCATCTTCTGGGGGTCCTTCAGGGACAGCTTCTGATGGGAAGAGATTTAAATACCACTTTGAATCCAGCAAAGGATGCTTCAATTCACCTCCCCCACAGAACTAACCCCCTCCAAAAATATCTAAGAGGAACACTTTCCTCCTTGGGGCTTGTGGATGTCTGGCGCCATTGTTTTCCATCACAAAGAGAGTACACTTACATGGCCCCGGGGACTGGGGTGGCATCAAGACTTGATTATATATTCACGGCTGCAGAGCATTTAGAGACATTACAGGATGTCTGGCATGGAGTGACTCTGCTGTCAGATCATGCTCCAATATATACAAAATTTAATCTTGGAGGCAGATATAAAACAACATTCTGGCACCTCAACTTGATGCACTTCAAGGATCCAGAGTTCTGTCAGTTAATCAAAGATGGGGTCCCCTGTATCCTTGGGGAAAATGCCACATCAGATGTCTCTGTGGTGATGCTGTGGGATATCCTCAAGACGTTACTCAAGGGGGGTGTCATTGCTTACTCCTCTAAAAAACATAGGGAGTGGGAGGCCTAGCTGACCCGGCTCCAGGGAGAATGAAAAGAAATGCAAGATCTGTATGCCCAAGGGGACAGAACAGTAAAGCCACAGCTTTTACTTATAAAATCAAAAAATTGAACAGCAACTATTATACTTGAGACTCTCCGCGCACGAGGGGGGCCCAAAGGGAGCAAGAAATCTAGCTCGTAAGCTTAGAATGCAGAAGGCCAGAACTCGTGTTACAGCCATGCAAAACCCGACAACAAGGAAACTGGAAAATCACCCTTCAGCAATTAGACAAATCATGGCAGCATATTACCAAAATTTATATAAGGCTCACCCACCTAACCCAAGTGGACAGATAGAGAGCTATTTACATAAACTGCAACTCCCAGAACTGACTTCCTCCCACGTGCAGGCTCTTAAAGCCCATACCACTCGATCAGAGATTGAAAGAGTGTTACAGAAAGCTGAACACAGAAAGCCCCAGGACCAGATGGTTAATCATTAGAGTTCTATAAAAAATATCAAGAGGAACTACTACCATCTCTACTGAAAGCCATGCATGAGATACAAGCAGATGACCCCCCCAACCTCTTGGCAATATGCAGTCATTTCTGCAATTTTAAAACCAGATAAGGACCCCAGATACCCTTCATCTTATAGACCGATCTCAATGCTAAATTTTGATTACAAAGTATACATGTCCATTCTAGCCCAACGTCTTAAAAATATCTTGCCCCTTTTGATTGACCCTGATCAAGCTGACTTTATTAAAAGTCGCCAAGCCCATGATGCAGTCTGCCGCACACATCTCCTCAAAGAGTACAAAGCTAAAAGATCTATCCCCCTAGCATTGGTTGGATTAGATGCTGAAAAGGCATTTGACAGGGTTGCCTGGCCTATTTTATGGGCAACTCTGTCCTGCTTTGGATTCCCACAGGGGTTGGCCAATTGGCCACCTGCAATGTGCATGGCGCAGTGGCACTGCACCAGCACAAGTGGCCAGAGAGGGGCAGGAGGGATGCGCTAGTGCAAGTGCCATTGTGCTAGGCACATTACACATGCTGTGGACCAATGGGCGTACAGCCCTACTGTACACAGTCAGTCAGCGGGCAGTGGAGCGGCTTGCTGGTGGGGAGCTGCCACCCGCCACTGACCGGGGAGCGGGTGGTGGGGCCCAGTGGGCGGGTGGGGAGGGGGTACCACTGGACCACCAGGGATGGATTGGTTTTTAATATTTTATAACTGATGCCCACGATCAGGGTGGACATGGTCCACTGGACCACCAGGGATATTGGACCTTTATTTCAATACTAATGCCCACGATTGGGCATGGGGGGGCACTACCATGAAGGTGCTGCCAGAGCTCGGGTGGCCACCCACAGCTGGCAGCTGCTGTGTTGCACCCTGCAATATGGCAGCTCACCTGTGGGTGGCCAGCTGTTGCTCCTCTTACTTTTTGCTCAACTGTGTGCAGCGCAGGCACGGGTTGTGCCTGCATCTGCTCAGCACATCCCAGGCTGAATATCAGGATGTGCAGAGTATGCATGGGCATGCCCCCCCCCCCACTTGCACCGCATACATTACTGATGCACTCCGGCGGATTGGGATTTGTGCCAAGCACATTCTCCTTTGAATATCGCGCCGGGGCGCATCAGTTGGTTGTGCATGGTGCAACTGTGTTGTGCCATGTGCAACCCATCTGAATATCCCACCCTTGGTGTTTTTATCAGAATGTTTCTTTAAGGAACTGCTTTTTAAACCACTCACAACAGGTACACTATACACTCTGACAATGACATAAGGTTGCTACGTAAGCACGTATAGTGTGGTGCTTACCTGTGTTCTGGTATGCGCAGTGGACGAGTGGACTACTGATTTGCTTATGCTTTTGTTTCAAGATCTTGCAGTCGGTTTATTGATAAGCTAAATATTGACTTCAGTACTTCTGTCTGGGCACAATGCTTTTGGAGTAAACCCACAAGATACTTATCTGTAGTTCTCTGCTGCCTGTGAAACTGGATTTGGGTGAAGGTTATTTTGCTTCCTTGCACACATATAATAAGACCTTTTATATTTTGTGACCAGTGAGTCCAAGTCCTTTTTAGTGCTGACCTTAACTCCATGAGCAAGGAGGTTCTTGCATTTTGACTTATATTACACTCCAAGATATGTGAACATATTTTATTGCCTAGTCTGAGCCTCCCATGTTCTGTTGACTTTTGTTATGTTTTACTATACTGTTGTATTCCATGTGAATTGTATGTAAAAATTGAAAAGAATTTGAAAGGGTGAACAACAACGAAATGGGTATATAACTCTCTTGCATGTAAACATTCTGCAAATTCTTGCTAAGTCTCTTCATACTACACAAGAGGTTGCATCTGTAACTGTGTATTAAGTAATGCACTACTCTGGCACCTGCTGCCTCAAAGAGTGCACTGCAGTATTGTTGCCAGGAAAAAAGTAATGCACCAAATGCTGTAAAGCTACAAGGCTTTCCAAACTAGTTCATCTGTAGTGTTTATGTTCCATTCTGGGTTCAAAGTATCACAATGCAGTACACACTCCATATAACACTTAAATAATGCAGCTGTTATATTTTAGTATAGGTCTCCTACAAGTAAATATTTAACAACATAGAAGATGGGCTCTAAAAGTTAGTCTAATCCTGCTCAGTGGGTTGGAACCATTTTCTGCTTTTATATCTGAGCAGGTAAGAGAGATTTACTGTTGGTTCTGTGAAAAATTATAATCAACCTTTCATTGTGTGTTAGATGTTAATACTGTAACAACTTCTCAAAACCACTGTAAAAAGTACCTCTACTATGCATGTAAGTAATTTCTTGTGCATGATTAAAATTTGATTGATTTTGATGGGATCAGTACAGGGTTCCCTGCTACATGCAGGCAGGCCAAAACATAGACTGCAGCTTGAGCATAGCTGTCATAACCGATCAGTGGTTGCTTCTTCGTAGGCATTATATGTGTATTCATTTTGAGATGGCAAATAGTGAGATACTATATATTATTTCAACAAAATATTCAGTAAGTGTATTTGTACTTGTAATCATACTGTGTATTGTTTTATTTATATATTATATACTGTATATTTGTTTCTTTTGTTTTGTGTCTGAGCAGAGCAGCAGGAGAGCTGGTACCACAAAGACCAAGAACATCCATAAAGAAACCATTCAACTGTTCCCTGTGCACATGAGTAAATACAGCAGTGTGTGTCACAGTGGTATCAGTAGGATGTGGGAGTGATGGAGACATCTGTTACATACTGTAAGCTTTACTTGGTTTACTCAGTTCAAAAGATATAAGCAGGCATGGGGCACATCTAGACTGCCTTCCCCATACCATGTGGTGGAAATTAACCAGTTATGTCCAATAAGTACTTATCCACTGTACGTTTAAATTTGATAAAATCTGTTATGCCTACTATACTTTGGGGGAGAGAATTCCATAACATACAAGCTCAAATTGTGAAGTACCCATTCCTATTATTGGTTGATGCCCACAGTATGCACAGTTGTTTATTGTGAGATCATACGTTAGGTGGTTTGGGGGCTACTGAAATATTACTTTCCCTACTCAGTTTGGCATCATGTATAATGATAAATAACATTAAACATTATACATGATGTCAAACTGAGTAGGAAATGTGATATTTTGGTAGCCCCTAAAAAAACTGACTTATGATCTCACAATAAACAACTGCACATATAGAGGGCATCAACCAATAATAATACTTTAATTAGATTTTAACGTTCATAAAATGATCCGGAACCTAAACATTATGTTAAACAGTTTTAAACACTATGAAAATGAAGCTAGCATATTTTAGAAACTATCCCGAACCAGAATCATGATGAATTTAACTTACAAATTTTATCTAGTGACACTCAAAGAGTGCACAGTTACTGGAACAAGCCCAGGAATGTTGCGCAGTCCCTCACAACCTATAAATTAGTAAGAGGGAGAGGCAAATCCTCAGTCAGAGATGGCAAACACACTTCATATGGAGTAATAAAAATTATTTATTCAACAGCTGTGCCTTTATTCTTTACATAAATAAAAAAAACTGTTGGTATCCTTTTCACTGATGGATGATCCTTCCTGCAACCCTGAAAAATGCTACGCATCACATGATCTCCATGTTCTTCATATTTTCATACTATTCTTTTAGTCATAGAACATTATTTGCAATTGCATAATCACAACATACTGCACATTGCCCTTATAAAAAGCAATGCTTGAATCATAATTATTGTAAGCAGTCATATATTACTACATTCAGTGAAGATATATGTTAGCAGCAAGGGCTAGTTTATAATATCCAATAAATAACACGAGTGCCACATTGTGCAGGAACAAAAGGGCATAAGGGCAAGATGACTGTATACAGAGACTTCTTGCAAAGTAAACTGTGAGTTCTTTCTTCACATCTCTATATTCAGTCGAATGATTCCCATCAAAATAACCATTCACAGGCTGTGCAAAATAAAATATGGGTCAACTTACGAATCACACATCTTTAGTTGTTTTTATCGGGTAGTCACTTACCAGCCCCCCACATACACACACTCAGTAACCCATGCTGTTAATGTATATCAAACAATATTATGGTCTCTCTGGTTGGTAGAAAGCACTTTGAAGAAAAACACTTATGGTATATGGTTGAGAGCTTTTGTATATGGAATTCATACACTCAAAATGTAGCAGTTGAACCACAGTTCTGACATCACAAAAAGAGTTATATCACAGTGTGGTATAACAGCTTTTTAACACCAGAATTACAAGCCCCTGAAAGAAGCATCATGTATGATCAAATCTTCAAGTGGGTGTGGTCCCAGAGGATTGGAGAAGAACAGATGCGGTCCTACAAATTAAAAGCAATAGTAAGGAAGAGCAAGCATTTATAGGCCTGTTAGCCTGCCATTGGTGGAGGGTAAAATAATGTAATCACTAATAAAGGAAAGGATTGTTGAATATCTTGTATTGAAAGGGTTACAGTACCCAAGGCAGCATGGATCCATGGTGGGTAGGTCATGCCAAACAAATTTGATAGACTTCATTGACTGGGTGACCAAGATACTAGATCAGGAAGGAGCAGTGGATGTGGCTTACCTCGATTTCAGCAAGGCATTTGACACTGTTCTATGCAGGAGACTAATAAACAAGTTGGGTAACTTAGGGTAAGATAGGAAAGTAGTAACCTGGATTAGAAACTGGTTAACAGGAAGAATGCAGAGGGTAGTGGTGAATGGAGTGTGCTCCAGCGAAGTGAAGGTGACCAGTGGTGTTCCTCAGGGATCAGTGATGGGACTGGTCCTATTCAATATCTTTATAAGTGACATAGTGGAAGAACTGGAAGGGAAGGTCTGTCTCTTTGCAGATGACATCAAGATCTATAACAGAGTAGACACATCTGGGGAGTATTGTAGAGAGAATGTGCAGGGATTGAAAGAGACTGGAAGAGTGGTCTATGATATGGCAGCTGGGTTTTAATGCAAAAAAGTGCAAAATAATGCACTTAAACCTTAGGAACCCAGCAGCAGAGTACAAAATAGGTGGAGTGCTTCTGACAAAGACAAAATGGAGAAAGATCAAGTGATAATCTTATTGGATGACCAAAATGTGGCCAGGCAGTGTGATAAGGCAGTTGGCAAAAAAACAGTGGAATGTTGGGATGCATAGGTAGGAGTATCTCCAGTAGAAATGGAGAGGTGATTATGCCCCTGTATAAATTATTGGTGGGACCTCACCTTGAGTACTGTGTACAGTTCTAGAGCACACATCTCAGAAAGGACATAGACAGAGTGGAAGGGGTCCAAAGGGAGGATACCAAAATGGTGCAGAGTCTACAATAAAAGCCCTATGAAGAAAGGCTAAAGTAGCTAAATATATACACTCTAGAGGACAGAAGGGAGAGGGGACATATGACAGAAACCTTTACATACCTTACAGGGGTTAATAAGGTACAGGAACAAAGTATTTTTTAGAGAAAAGGGTGCTCTATAACAAGAGGGCATAAGGATGTGAGGAAGTTCTTTTTCACAGAAAGGGTGGTGGATAGCTGTAATAGCCTTCTAGTGGAGGTAGTGGGGGCGAAAACAGTAACTGGGTTCAAAAATGTCTAGGATAGACTAGCCCGGTGGCACTGAGGGTTGAGGCACTGGACTCCACACCTAGTGTCATGCTGGCAACCTGGGTTCGGACGCAAGCCCAGGCCGCCAGGGGTTGGCATGGGAGGGATAGGATTGAGCATCCAAAGGACAAGTCTCCTATGCTGGGGACAGTTCCAGGGAGCCACCGCTCTGTAGTGGTCCCTGATGATGACCGGGGGCACTACTAGAGCAGTACCAGCAAGGGGCAGAGTGTGGCAGATGTCGGCACACAGTGCCTGACGTCATTGCACGCTCGCACTCCAAGGGGACAAGAAAATGGAGGAAACTAGTGGGGGGATGATCTCTGTGGCTGATGGCCATGCCCTGTGCCCCCAGGACCTGAGAGAGTCATATTCGCCGGGGTGCAAGAGTGATAATGGCCAGCCCTGGTGTGTGGTCCACGTGCACACCCGGGTCCGGGAGTGCAGGTGTCAGTTGCCAGAGATCATGGGGGTCGGCTCCACTGAAGGCAGAAAAATAAGAGAAATAAAAAAAAATTACTGGGATAGACACAAGGGAATTGTGGTGGTAGGGTATAGAGGAAAAGAGATTGCAATGTGGATTAAGCAGAGTATGGGGGAAAAAACACAATTGGGTAGACTGGGTGGGCCCAATGGCCCTTACCTGCAGTCACATTCTATGTATGTACTGTATCTATGTATCACCCCAACCAAAACATAAATCACTTATTAAGTTTAGCAAAACTCACCTCATGCCCAGCTGCTGAGTGCCCAGCCAGAGTCTACCCTTGATATGTCCATTTTCTTAACTTTTTATTAAGCAATTAGTTCTCATGCAGTAGTTTCCTGTTTGTGTTTCAAAGATCACTGCCAGTTTACACTGCAGCACAAACATTGTTAATTGACAAATGGATAGGAAACAATGAGAACTCATTGCTAAGTGTTGAACATGTTTTAAAAATAAAAAAAAAAATAAAACGAACAGTGAATTAGCATATTCAGGACACCTTTAGTGGATACTTAACATCTGGGTGTGGGGCTCTTTTCTGAATTTACAAACTTACATCAGACCTTTATGGGGGGAGGGCACAGTCTGAGAAACTCCTGAAATTTAAAACCATACTGTATATTACAAATGAAAAATTACAGTATGGCTAACTAAGAACAAACAATTACACCAGTAAATATGATGTCATCAGAAATGCTAGATGGAAACATTGCCTCGTTGTTCATTCTTCAACATATATTGTATGGCTGAGTGCTGTTGTGTACTTCTATACACTTAAAAGCTGTTTTTCCACAGTTCCATCAAAATAAAAAGTTGTTGTCCCATGTTGCCCTGAGAGAAACACCACTCCATAAACAGGCACACAACTCTTAGATTTTCTTTAAGCTCAGCAAAAACTCACCTCAAGGTAAGCCACACATCATAATATCACAGCAGTGCTGCTATAGTTAGGGTTGAGCAGTCAGTAGTCACTATAAAGTTTGGCTTTGATTTTTACCATTAAGAATTTGGCCATCTTTAGGTGGACAGACTTGAAAATTGGAATGCACACCTTCTGTAGCAGAATCACTGATGCTTTCAATGTTGATAACATTTAGTTTAGCCATTTTTTTTTAAATATTCTTAGTTCTGCGCCCTGCTGCAGTGCACCAGCAGGGGCATCCAGCAATTGGCCCCCACTGACCTGGAGGACATCTGGGCTCACTCGATATGCGAGGGGTCCAGTATGGCTGCGCCCAGCCCAGTGACGGTCTCCCCTTACTGCTCCACTCCAGAACTGGCCCAGAGCCCCCCCGACGCGACTCTTCATCAGGCCTCCAGGTCGGCGGGAGCATGACCATCAAGCTGCATGGTGGCACCCAGCCATTTTTCCTCCAGTAGCCCCTTGGAACCAACAGTGCGCTGACACACAGCACATTGATGCAGGCATCTGCCGAGCTCCCCCCAGTGCTGCGCCATACAGTACCTGTTCTGCCTTCGGTCATCACCAGGGGCCACTCAAGCAAGATACATACCAGAACCCCACCCCCAGAGGGAGGACAGCAGTCCTACGGATGCTCGATCCACCATCTTCCTTGCCAACCCCCGGTGGCCCAAGTCTATTCCCGAACCCCGGTCACCGGTGTGATGCGAGGTGTGGAGTCCAGCACCATAACCCTCAGCACCACCGGGCCGGCTTAGTTTAGCCATTTTTAAGTTATTTGGCTGGCAAAACCCCCTAAAATATGTTTTACATTTTTGCCAACCTACAACTAAAATGGCTGGGATTTGAAACTTGAAACATTTAGGTTCCTTGGATCCTATCCCAAGGGTGGAGCTTTTGGTATTTTAACTAAAATCACATTATAAAGAAAAGAGCATGTTGTTTCACTTTTGTGAAAAATTGTTCTCACATGCCACAGAGAAGTTCTGGTTGCACTCCCCATGCTGCAGCTAAAAATGTAGTCACACTTCATATCAGGATGTGAAAAACGTGCTTGCAGATCTGTGAACAAATTTTTACTATCTTGTTTTGCTCCATCACTGTTACTCACATACTGTATCTTTACAGCATTTCTGGATAGGCTGATGATGCATCTGTGACTTCAGAGCTTTGTAACCTGATTTTACTGTTGCTCTCAGCCTTTTCGTTGTCTCCCAGTTGTTTCATGTGCATTACTGTACCTAGGCCGAAAGCACAAACCTCAGCTCCCACAGTTCCCAGAATGAAATTCATCAAAATGTAAGATAAGTCCCAATAGTCTGGCTATTTCTAGCTCTGTCAGTATCAGATTGTAAATGACTGTAAGGTGTTATTGGGGTTGCACGACAATTCTCCTGCTAACACTAGGCACCCATCCCCAGTGTCAGCTACAATGTCTTTTTTTTCTGCCAACACAGCTGTCCATTTCTGGTGTCAGCTGTCTATGGTTTTTTTTCGATTTTTCTTAAATTTCCTGCATCAGGAGCCAACCCCTTGTGTCAGATGTCTGTTTATTTATGTATTTTGTTTTTAATTTTCAACACTGGGAGCCCATCCCTAGTGTTTGCTGTCTGTTGTTCTTTAATTTTTCAATACCAGGAACTCACCCCCGTTGTGACTATTTTTGTACAATCTTCCCAACACTGAGGACCCATTCCAGTGTTGGATGTATTCTTTTTTTTTTTTTGCCCTACCTGTTCACCCCTAGCCCTACTTACATTTCATGGGTAACACTTTGAAATCATCCTCTGTGCTACTGAAGATCCCCAACCCCACCCAAATGGTGGGTTATAAACCTTTGTTTAAACTCTGCTACTACTGTAGCTGCCTTCTGTCAAATGTAATTGCAGACTGTCATGTAGTAAATACAATGCTGTATGCATTAACTAATGAGTTTGTGGTTACTTTTTCTGCATCAATATCACATTTGTGAGATTTCCCAGTTAAGTCATTCAAACTGCTGTACTGAAATACTGACCAGCAGTAGAAGGGCAGGGTGTAGGGGTGTTGCTGGATGCTAGAGATGCCTTTATTAGGGAAGGGCGCAGATGGTGTCAGTTGCCACTAAGGATGCCTAAGGTGGGCCAGGGTATGATGCGGAGGCACTGGATGCTGGGAGAGCCTGGATTGGTGCAGTATGCAGTAGGTGGTGTGACTGGATGCCAAGGACACTTTGGTACAGTAGGAAAGGGGTGCCACTGGACAACAGTGATGCCTGACAACTGCACTGGGTGAAGAAGGAGTTGATAACTGATACCAGGGATGCTTCTCATATGAATAGTGTGAAGGAGAGGGTGCTGTATAATGTCAAGCAATGTTTGGTGCAGGGACGGGATGAGCGAAGGTGGCCATTATACACCATGGAATTATTGTTTTGGTCTAAGATTAGGAAGGGGATACCATTGGATAACAGGAACTGCTTTGCACAGGTTGGGGTGAGTCAGGTGGCAGGGTTGCACTCCAGATGCTGCTTGCCATTTAAAGGATTAACAATGCAAGCTGAAGGTGGGCACTGTCAATACAAAGTTGTGTTCATCCATTATTCAATACCCTTTTAAAAAAGTAAATAAAATTAATTGCAAAAAAAATGCAGGCCATCTAACAGATGGTCTAACAAGTTTGGATGCATTTCTGCTTTGAAAATAGCAGCAGATGCAGCTTAAGTAGATCCTTTTGAAAATCCTGCTCATTATCCTTAAGGAAGCCCAACATCATAGAGCAACTTAGAGAAATTGAAGTACCAATGGTACTGACAGGTGTCAAGCTGCCCTTATCAGAAGCAGGACCCCACTGGAAATGAGATGTGACATCTCAGAAAGGCTATCCTATTACAAATAAAGTGCTCATAAAGTTCTGTTGGATGCAATACATGAACATTGCTACATAAATGTAAATTCTCTACTATTCTTCAGTCCAGGTACTGACAGTAATCAAAGTACCACAGGTACTGAGATGTGCAAAAGACCATGCCACTATGTAGACTGCAACATTGCAGGGACACGAATAATAAAAGATGACGTAAATCTTCCTAAAATGCCCAATCCCTTCTCCTACTAAAATCTACAAGAATGCACATATTCATCTTCAAGAAAGGGTAAAATCTAGCAATGATTCAAACAGCACCTAACTAATGTTTTTTTGGTTAATCTATTTTCTCCCCTTCCCCTGGTGCTCCCTCCTGCCAGGTCATCCAGCCCCGTCCCCCACTCGCAGCTTACCTCTCCTCTTCCTCCATTGGTTGACCCCCATGGCAGGGTGGTGGGGATCCCTCAACCCGCTGGGACGGGTCTGGTGCAGGGGATTACTACCAATCAAGGGATCGTGGCATGCGGCAACCAGCAATCATCCTGCCGAGGAGATATTTTTCTGTTTTCTCCCTTTCCTTGACAGCACGGCAGCATGCAATGACACCAATGGCCGAGCTGCGCAGGCTCCCGCATATGACATGCCAGGCGTCTGTCCTGTAACCACTCTCCTATGTATGAGCCACTGGTGCCAACCCCCAGCCTCCGCTAAGGGTCAGGCATGCAGCGGTCTCAGTCCCACCCCCTCCCAGAAGAGGAGAGCTGTCCTCAGGATGCTCAATCCTGTCCCTCCCCAGCTGACCCCAGCAGCCTGCTCGCACCATGAACATGGGTCACCGGTGTGGCAGGAGGTAAGGCATGATGCCTCAGCCCTCCACGCCACTGGGCCGGCAACCCCTAACTAATGTTAACACCTGGGATTACAATATCAAACTTACGAAGAACCACTCCCAAATTGCTGATAACTCCATTTTACCACAAGGTGAATTCATAAGTATGGGCAGCTACTCATGCTTCAACATCTTAAGAATAGGTACTGCACATGCCCATTTTTAATTGTCATAGTGAGTGGAAAGAGGTAAAGTAATTTAAATGATGAGAAGGAAGACAAAATAACAATATGTACAGTATGATACATAAATCATATAAGATGACAGGTAGTTTCCAATTTGTGAGGTTTCTGCAAACACCCATGCAATTAAATGCTTCAGACTCAGAACAAAGCATTATGGGCATGCAATTTAATGTGTGTGTGTGTGTGTGTGTGTGTGTGTGTGTGTGTGTGTGTGTGTGTGTGTGTGGGGGGTATACTGACTAGGAAATGTCTGAACTTTTTTCCTACTAAGCTCCATAAGAATATAATGTAGAGTGCTGAAGTGAGGAGACAAGCTGCAACACTGCACCAGTTGCAGATGACTGATCTAGCTGAGTGCATTACACCCTAAATCAGACTATATCACCATTTTCACAGTTTCAGCTTCAATAAATGGATGAAATCTAGCAATAGTAAAATGCCGCTCCTAACTATAGAAAAAAACCTGGGATTATTGTGTCAAGCATATATAAAGGACTACTCCCAAACTGATGACATCTCACTGTTTACAACAAACTGAATACCATAAGGGTGAGTATCTACACTTGCTTCAACTCCCTGAGAGTGGGTAAATTCAAACTCTTTTTATTGCAGTGAGTGGAAAGAGGTGAAGTAATTTAAATGCTGATTCAAAAGAAGAACAAGATGTAGACTACAGTACATGAATGATACATGAAGTCAGATACTTTCCAATATGTGTGTTTATTGGAAACATACAATCAAAGCCTCAAACTCTGTACAAACATAATGTATATTCAAATCATAATCTGCGTGTGTGTGTGTGGGGGGTACTACATTCTACTTGACATGTCACTACTCAGACCTCACCATAGCCAGCTTATACACAAAACAAAACACATCTTTATGATCTGCACAATAGAGTACTCATGAGTTTAATACATGGAAGATATTGCTTGCTGCCTAAACTGAAAGTAGAAGTTATTAGCTAGCTGAAGATACCCAACAGAGTTGAAAGACAATAATAAAAACTCTAATAATGAATGCCATAATGTTTATACAAAGTAAGAATGTGCTGATGCTGAATTTGCATTGGGTAACTGTACCACAATCCAATGTTCTGGTCACAAAACAAAGCAAAACAGGTCCTAAGAAACTTAGTTTCTCTTTAGAATTTCAGCACTTTGACATCATGATGAAGTGTTTTTTACAGAAAGCACCTCATGAGGATGTCCACGTACTTGGAAAGCCATATGACCTACAGTACAATAGCCATCTGTAATACTGGAGTTCAAGAATTCTGCACACTGCACACATATCAATGCCATTTTCCAGCTCTCTATCTAGCATAGAAACCCAGACTGTCAGCAGAAAAGGACCAGTAGGCCCATCCGGTCTGCTCCTTTTTCCTGCCTAGTCCAACACCTCTGACCTTATTTGGTCACTGGCATCCCTCCCACTTCCTTTTCCTCTAATTTGCTCTTGTGCCTATGCCAGTCATGCTTGAACCTTCCTACCATCATTACCCCTGCTACCTCCTCTAGTAGGCTGTTCCAGTCATGCATCACCTTTTCCTTGAACAAGTATTTACTCACATCACTCTTAAACACCACCAACCTCCTTTTAGCTTAATTGCATGCCCCTGGAGTTCTAGTACCTTCCTTCATCTGAAAGAGACATCCCACCTGCACCTTATTCATATGAACATATGAAAAATGCCAACAGATACAGGCCCTTAGTTTCCCAGAACCCTTTGTATTCTTTGCACCCCTTTCTGAGTGTCCACCCTGTTGCATATCTTTGCATCATCTGCAAAGAGACTGTAAGTACCTCTCCCCCAATCTTATACACAGATTCTGGGTTTCTCCACCACAGGTGCATAACTTTGCATTTGTGGCATAGAAACCCAGGCCACAACCTTGTGTGGTACTTGCAAGTCTCAGTTTTGTCTCCCTGTTCTTCTCTCTCTCTCTCCTCTCCTCTCCTCCCTCCCTCCTCCCCTTCCTCCCCTCCCTCCCTCCCTCTTCTCTCCTCTCCTCTCCTCTCCTCTCCTCTCCTCTCCTCTCTCTTCTCCTCTCCTCCAGGAGTACATTTTGAGTTCCCAGAGCCTTTCCTCATTTGGCTTTTTGTGCAACCTTTTGCACCATTTTGTTTACTTTTCTCTGTACCGCCTCCACCCTGTCAATGTGTTTGTGAAGGTGTGGCCTCCAGAACTGTACACAGTACTCCCAGTGAAGCATCACTAGTGAGTGAAACAGCAGGAGCACCACTTCCCTCTTCCCGCTAGAAATCTCCCTCCTCATTCACTCCAGCATCCCATTAGCCTTTCCTGTTGCCTTGTCCCACTGACCAGCTACCCTGAGGTTATCAGCTATGATGACCCAGAGGTCTCTTTCTTGCTTGCTGACTGTAAGTATCTCTCCACCATCTTATACATAGCTCCAGGGTTTCTCCACCTCAGGTTCATAACTTTGAATGTTGTGGCATTGAAATCCAGCTGCCACATTCTAGACTACTGCTGTAGTTTCCCCAGAATGCTTTGTATTCTTTCCACCCCTTCCTGAGTGTTCACCCTGTTGCATATTTTTGCATCATCTGCAAAGAGACACACCTTCCCCTCCAGCTCCTTAGCAATATCACTTATGAAGAGATTGGAGAGGACCAGTCCCAGCACCAAAACCTGTGGCATCCCACTAGTCACCCTCCTGTCCCATGAGTGTCTGCCATTTACCTCCTCCTTTGCCTCCTATCCTTCAACCAGATAGATACCCAACTTAATACTTTTTCACGCACCCCAAGGCTGCTTGGTTTCTTATCTAGCCTCCTGTGTGGTACAGTGTTGAAGGTCTTACTGAAGTCCAGATAGGCCACATTCACATCCACTATTCTCCCTTCATCCATTTCACTTGTAACCCAGTCAAATAAATCTATGATATTTGTTTGACATGACCTCCTCCCCATGAAACCATGTTGCCTGTGATCCTGTAGCTCATTTGCTTCTAGGTACTCCATAAGCCTCTCCTTCAGTAGCATCTCCATTCATTTCCCCACAACTGATGTGAGAGTAACAGGCTTGTAGTTCCTTCCCTCCTCTATGCTGCCACTTTTATGTAGAGGGACCACAACACCAAATGCTCATGTTAATATCATTATTGTTTTATTTGTTTTGCATGTTGCATCTATTGTATCTATTATTGTATGTTACTGTTGGTAAATGTTTTATAATAACTGGTTAGTGATGAATATCAACCATGAGCAGAAGCTGTCAAACTCCATTATACACAGGTGATTATACACATATGTGTATAATGGAGTTTGATTATACACATATGTGTATAATCACCTGTGTATAATGGAGTTTGATTATACACATGTGTATAATCACCCATGTATAACAGATTTTGGTTAAGCACCTTTTCCAAAAATTCTAAAATAAAAAAAAATTAAAAAATCTAAGGATCCAGTTATTACAAAAAATAAAACATGGGGATGTGTGTGTCAACTCAGATTTTATGCACACCCTCAGCATGCAATGCCTTGATAAACCCTCAAGCTTTGTTCTCAGGGTTTATGGGGCATCACAGTTGGGTGTGCATAAAATCCTCATTATACACACTTCTCCATGAATTCTTCTATATACAGTATGTAAGGCATGACTGAAAAAGGGATGTGGACTGTTTACTTCCTGGTTAAAAAATTCTGCCCTCCTCCACTCCTCTGAAACTACCCCTGTCTCCAGTGAGGTGCTAAATAGTGTTGCTAGGGGGGCAGCTAGCACTGTGCTTAGCTCTTTCAGAACCCTTAGGTTCTCTCTTACAGGGAAAGGGCTTGTTGCAGGAATGAACTCCTATTATATAAAATGAATGCATTTTGATCAGTAAGCCTTGCAAATCATCAGATAATTATACATTATCATTCCAGTCAGTTAATTATGAGGACTTTCAACTGTTGTTTTAGGCTGGCAGGCTAGTGAAATCATTCTGCAGAGTAAAGGAGAGAGTGCACAGTGTGAGCCTACACTAGCAACTGTAAGCACTGCCGCAGGAGTAGGACAGAGTGAGTTTACAAGACTTGTTATGGTGCATTGAAGATTTGTGAAATATTGATTTGCCTTTTTTTGCTGAAATTTGGTGATGTAGAGGGTGCAGAAATGCATATATATATATTTTGTATTCCCTCTTCTGCAGGAGAAGGACCGACTGAATTTAACAGACTAAGAAAGGCACTATGGGGATTTACTCAATCCTAGAGCACCTGTACTTGTGGGACTTCACAGTAAACACTCCAGACCAGAAATTCATTATTAAAGGGCTTTAATGCCAGAGAAAGAGTGGAGTGTACACCGATTCAACCACACACCACTAAGCCCTAGTGCTTTATGATGAAACTCTTCATCAGGTGGGCATGGTTCTGGGAGACAGTGTTATACATTTATAGCAATCACTCATTAAATATTCATGAGCAGGTGTGTGGCAAAAGATTTTGTGATTTAAAATATATATATATTTATACATAATACATAAAATTTACTCTATTTCTAAGTACAGGCACACTATAAAAATGACTGTGTATAGCCATAACCTAAAGAAATAAGTAATTAAATTAATACAATATCTTAGAACTACTTCTTTGCATTTTATAATATACTATATCTCTATATGGCAATAAATGCAAGAGTAGCTTAAATCTGAAAAAGACAGAAATGGAGATCTTCAGAGTGATCTGCTCCTTTTCGTGCGATCAGCAAGTCCATCCCCCACTAGTGAGAGGTAGAGAGAAACAAAGCCTGCAAAAAGATTTCAACAAAAACAGGAATTAATACAGTCAAACAGCTATTTTTAAAAAAAAATATATGTACTACAATCTATAATTCATTTCAAACATATTGTACTGTATATCAGATTGGAACATATTGTATATTTTGCTGTTATTCAAATAAAAGGTAACAGTTTGACAAAATAGGGGAAACAGTCCAGATACCTTTATTGCCTCTGAGAGATTGTATATAAAATATTTTTTGTATTATTCAAATAAAGACATGAAAGAT
This sequence comes from Neoceratodus forsteri, assembly GCA_016271365.2. Classification (NCBI taxonomy): domain Eukaryota; kingdom Metazoa; phylum Chordata; order Ceratodontiformes; family Ceratodontidae; genus Neoceratodus; species Neoceratodus forsteri. Next base: position 1,043,600,477 of record CM057455.1, read on the forward strand.
TGATTTCAAATCAATAAACATATCTTCTTTATATAAAAAAATTAGAAATTAAAAAGGCATAGCAAATTGCTTAAGGTATGGTTTGATATCCCAACTATTGTTGAGTCCATTATGTTTAACACTATTCAAAGTAAAAGTCCAGAAACCTTCTCATTTCTGTTGTTGGTTTATTCTGTCACCACCTTTTTTCATATGTTTAATGTGTTCAATGCCTTTAAAAGACAACAGGTTAGGGTTGGGACCATGTTTTTCCCCAAAATGCACTCCTACTGGTGTGGCCTGTCTAAAAATAATAATTGATCTCACATGCTCTTGCACACATTGTCTTAGCAATCTAATTGTGCAACTCACTTAAAGTAATCTGCATGGGAACTATAAAACATATACTGTAAATGCTGTATTGCATGTTATGCATTCCCTTATGTCAATTGTGTTGCTGAAGTCAGTGGGTTGTTCAAACCTATTTCCTACTTTTGCATACTTGCAAATGGAGCATCTCTGGCACTGAAAGTAACCAGGGGATGTCTGAGGTAACCAGTTTGTCATGACAGTGCCAGAGTCAGTGGGCAATCTGATGTGGACTAAACTGTCTTTTAGATTTTTTTGCCCTGTAGAATGAGACTCTAGGTTTCTCACTAACTGCCTTACTCACCATTGCATCACCGTTCAAAATAATTTGGTTTTTATGGATAATGTTATCAATTGTCCCAGCCAGCCCACTGTATTATGTTACAAATATAACAAGTTAATTTGATATGTTGGTTTGTTTTTTTCTTACTGGGAGATTTGTGTGAAATATATCATCTGTCCATAGCAAGCACTTTATCTCTAATGTTGGACGGTAATGTCTCATCGTACCCTTGTTGCTGAAATCTCATTTGTAAATCAGTTGCCTGTTTTAAAAAATTAAGCTTCTTGCTACAGTTTCTCTTGAGTTTCAGCATTTGACTGAAGTGTACAGATGCTTTGAGTTTGGGGGGTGGCATTTCAGCCTTCGAAACTGCATTTGCTGCACTGCTTTTCCTAAAGCAGCAGGTCTATACTGGTTTACCTGGGATATCTCTCATTTCTAAGTCTAGAAAATTCAAGCTTGTTTTGTGTGCTACACATGTGAAAGTTAAGGTAATTTTGGTTAAGCCACATGATAAATTCTGCAATGGTCAGTTCATCCCCCTGTGAGACACCAGCACAATCATCAATGTATCTGTGCCATTTTATAGTGTTGTTAAAGTTAGGGTTAGCTAATGGGTTCAGGACATGTACTTTTTCCCACCACCCAAGAAAAAGATTTTCATAGCTGGTGCCATGCTGCCACCCATTACTGTGCCATACAGTTGTAGACAATGCTGTCCCTGAAATTGAAAAATGTTGTGTGTTAAAATGAATCCCAAAGCATTCAAGATGAATTAATATGGGCATATCTTCTGATGCCAGATGGTTTTCTAGAAAATATTTACCCGACCTCATACCCAGATTATGTTTTATCAAAGTATAGAGTGATTCAACATAAATGCTGATCCATACAAACCCTTTCTCCCTCACAAAATCTTCAAACTTCAACAGTGTATCTGCAGAGTTTTTTAAGTGTGACGGGAGACATTGAATGCATATTTGTAAAAAGAAATCAATCATGTGGCCCTAATTCTCTGTGATTTAACCATTTCCCAACAGAATTGGTCTCTTGGAGGGATTTTTCATATTTTTATGGACTTTTGGTAATGTGTAAAACCCCAGTACAATGTGATGGTCACACCATAAATATTTTAGCTCATTTTCATCTATTTCCTCCCCATTGAAGCTGTTAATAGATCATTTAACTCTAGTATAGACAATAATAGGGTTATGATTTAATCTTTTCTAGTTAGCTTAATTATTAAGCAAACTTTCAACCATATTAACATAATATTGTTAGTCCAACACCATAATGTTGCTCCCTTTGTTGGCCAGCTTTATTACCAGATCTTTATTTGCAGCTAGTTCCTTTAAAGCACACTGTTCATCTTTTACTTTCCAGAATATTGTTTTGGAGGGGTGTTCTGTCTACAGTTGCATAGTAAAGCATGCTGTCAGCAAATGGTTGATAGGAACTTCTCATATCTGAAATTTGAGACTCCCAGTCCTGACTTCTCAAGGTTAAAGACCCATTTGATACCAGACACAAGTTCCAAGTGTGAAAATGAGTTAACCTCTTTAGTCTGGCCAGTCAAAGCAATCCTCTCCCTCTCCCTCTCCCTCTCCCTCTCCTCCCAGATCAGTCTGACCCTATTCCTCTAACTCCCCGTGCTTTTCTTTTGGAGAACTGAAGGAGGGGAGAGATGGAAGGGTCTGCTGGCAAATGCTAGAAGTCTGGAAAATAAGATGGGGGACCTGCAGGCTATGGGGGGGGATGGAGGACCTAGACCTGATATGAGATGTGGTGGACAGAAAACCAGAGTTGGAAAGTGGAAATACTGTGGCATAGTATCTATAGGTGGGACAGATGGGGAAAGAAGGGGAGGGGTATCCCTATACATAAGGGAGATGATAAGAGCAATGGTGTGTAGGGAGGGACAGGGCTCAGCAGAGGTCCTCTGGGTCACAATAACTACGAGGACAGAGGATACAGTAAGGATAGGGGTGGTGTACTGACCACCAAGTCAGGGGAAGAAGATGGATAGGGAGAGGGCCAGTGAAATACAAAGGATGGCTGGCAAAGGGGAAATTCTTTTAGTAGGGGATCTTAATCTCCCTGATGTGAACTGGGAGATTCAAACAGCAACATCAGAAAGTAGTAGGGAGCTGTTGGAGTCGATGCAGGAGGCACTTTTTCAACAGCTGGTCAGGGAACAAACAAGGAGAAAGGCCATGCTAGACCTGTGATGACAAATGGGGACAGTGTTGAGGATGATGAGGTTGGGGAAAGTTTGGGGAATAGCAAATACAGAATGGTTAGGTTGGGTCTTCAGATGGGGTTGGAAAAGAACAGGACCACCACTAGGGAAATGGATTTTTGGAAAGTGGATTTTAGGAAAATGAAAGAAATTTTCAGAGAGGAAATAGAAGGGAAAGAGAACCTAGAGGGTGCTGAGGAGAAATGAGGGGCAATAAAGAGCAGAATTCTGCTGGCAACAGAACAATGCATCAGGAGAGTGAGCAAGTGCAAATGAGGGAGGAAACCGTTTTGGTTTACAAAAGAGGTAGGGAGAGCAGTAAGGGAAACAAATAAAGCATTAAGGGCCTACAAAAAGGACTCTTACAGGGAGGGCTAAAGGGTGCAAGGAAAATAGTCAGGAGGGCTCAGGTGGATACGGAGGAGAAGATAGCGAGGGAGGCCAAAAAGGAGTGGTACAAAAAATTTTTCCAGTATATAAGTGAGAGAAGGAAAAGCAGGCAGGGGCTTGTGAGACTCAGAGGAGGGGGGGGGAGCTTTGATGGAGGGGTATGAAGAAAAGTCAAATCTGCTGAATGATTACTTTACCTCCGTCTTCACGGTTGAGAAAGAAGGGAAGGGGCCAGAGCTAAGAAGCAAGAGAAGAGTGGGACAGGAGATGGACACAAGCCCCTTTACAGAGGGTAGGGTATTAGAGGAATTAGTAAAACTGCAGATGGACAAGGCAATGGGCCCCGACGCAGTCTACCCCAGGGTGCTCAAGAAGTTGAGATCGGAACTTGCGGCACCACTCACAAAGTTATTTAATCTGTCACTAGAAAAGAAGAGGATCCCAGGGGACTGAAAAAGGGCTTATGTGGTGCCATTGCTCAATAGGGGAGTGAAGGAGGAGATGGGCAACTATCATCCAGTCAGCCTTATTTCTGTGGTGGGTAAGCTAATGGAGGCACTTATAAAGGAAAGGCTGGTACAATATCTGGAGAAGGGGGGCTCATAGATGACAGCCAGCATGGGTTCACAGGTGGTAGGTTATGTCAGACCAACTTGATTGAATTCTTTGATGGAGTAATGGAAATATGTGATGGGGGGAGCATGGCCTTTCTGGACTTCGTGAAGGCGTTCAACACTGTCCCTCACAGGAGATTTATAAGCAAGTTAGGCAGCTTAGGAGTAGGGAGCAAACTAACAAACTGGGTGGTAAATTGGTTGGTAGATAGAACACAGAGGGTGGTGGTTAATGGAGTGCACTCCAAGGAGGAGAGGGTGATGAGAGGGGTTCCTCAGGGGTCTGTGTTGGGCCCCATACTGTTTAACACATACATTGGGGACATTTTAGAAGGCCTGAATGGGAAGGTTTGTCTATTTGAAGATAATACAAAGATCTGTAGCAGGGTGGATTGTGGACACACCAGGAGGGGTGGAGAGAATGAGGAAGGATCAGTCTAAGCTGGAAGAGTGGGAAGTGGCAACTGCAATGCAACACAAAAAACTGCAAAATTATGCACATACAGAAAAAAAACCCAAAGAGTAAAATACTGTCTGGGAGGGTAGGAACTTGAAGAAATGGCAGGAAAGGGACCTGGGGATCATCATTTCAGATAACCTGAAGGTTGGTAAACAATGCAACAAGGTGGTGTGGAGGGCAATCAGAATGTTGGCATGCATAGGTAGGGGCATTACAAGTAGGAGGAGGGAGGTGATCATGTCACCATACAAAACTAAAGTCAGACCACATCTGGGTGCAATTCGGGAGGCCACACTTACAGGGAGACAGAGACAGGGTGGAAAGGGTTCAGAGAAGAGCAACCAAGATGGTTCAGGGACTACACAGGAGGTCCTATGAGAAACATCTGCAGGAACTGAACTTGTACAAGCTGGAGATGAGGAGGTAGAGGGGGGATATGGTAGAAACCTTCAAATATCTGAAGGGAATAAACAAGGTGATGGAAGGAAGCATTTTCAAGATGAGCGAAAACAAATCAACTAGGGGGCACACATTCAAGCTTTAGGGGGCAGATTTAGATGAAATGTGAGAGGGCAGTTATTCACTGAGAGAGAGGTGGGTCCTTGGAATAGGCTGCCAGAATGGGTGGTGGGGGTAGATTTGGTGGGCAGATTCAAGAGGGCTTGGGACAACTACATGGGGCTAAATAGAAGTAACAATGGCATGGAACAAAGAGGGTAAGATAACCAGACATGGAGGGGATAATGGGAAGACTGAATGGGCTTAGGGGTCCTTTTCTGCCTGCAGGTTTCTATGTTTCTATGTTTCCTGTGTTTTCCTTATATTATGTATGTTACGTTATTTCCTATAAACAACAAATTACTCTGTTTTCCCCTATAATTTCAATTCAAATCTGTGGGAACCATTTGTCTGTAAAGGACCATCTGCTCCATGACTGGAACACCCTGAAAGTGAAGGTATCCAATCCGAGGTGGTGGTGGGTGGAGCAGGGCCACTGCAGTCAACTGTCAGTCACTTTGCACTCAGCCAGTGGAGGAAACCAAAAGTCACTTTTTCCCAGCTGCCTTGGTGTAAAGTTCACTTTGGGGCTCGTTCTGCTTTCTTTTTGCAGGCTGCAGTGATGCTGAACCATCTAGGGGGAATGGGCTGCATCTGACTCATTGACAGCCCCCTCCAGTTACCAATTACCAGCACTTGCTGAGGATATAAGTGCCTCTTTCCCGACATTTCCACTAGAACATGTAACACACTAGGTGCTGTGGGTCTGCTTGCTGCTTGGATGCTTGGACAGATGAACTCAGGTGAGTGAGAGAAATGAATGAGCTGGTGGGCTACCAGGAGAACGCCCTGCTGTGCTGCTGATATGGGCACACACTACCTGCCCATCTTAGTCAGCACTAGTCTGCTGCACTGAGCAAAGCAAAGCAATTTTTATTTCTAAAAAAACATTCCAAAAGACCATGGCATTGTACATAAACATAACTAAAAAACACAGTTGCCATAAAAACACAGATTTAAAATCAGTTATAAAATCAGCAGGAATTAAACCTCAGGGAAAGCAAAATTATAAAGGTAGGTCTTCAAGGGAAATTTAAAGGCCTCAATGGATGGGCACTCTCTGATTTGATGAGGTAGAGTATTACACAGGGTCGGTGCTACAAAAGCAAATGATCTAGCTCCAGACATGGTCAGGTGGACCCTGGGAATCTCTAGCAATCCCTCATTGGCAGAGCGGAGTGTAGGAAGGGGCAGTAGGGACACAGGAGATCTTGCAAATAGTGTGGCTCTCATCCATGTAAGTCATTATAGGTCAGCAAGCTGACCTTGAAGGTGATTCTCCACAGCACAGGCAGCCAGTGCAGTCCACAAAGCACAGGTGTGACATGGCAAGACCTTGACAAGCCAGTCAACAACCTGGCAGCCACATTCTGCACCAGCTGGAGGCTGCGAAAGTCCACCCCCTGGCAGCCCTAGGTGTAGGCAATTTCAGTAATCAAGACATGAGGTCACAAAGTCATGGACCAGAGTCAAAAGATCATCAGGTGGAACTAGATGCTTTATATGAGCAATGTTTCTCAGATGGTAAAAAGAGAGCTTGATGATGGCTGACTCCTGAGACTTGTGTCAGTTCGTCATCAAGCACAATGCCCAGATTCCGCACCCAGTCAGAGGTCAACAGCTGGTTACTGCCAAGCCAAAGCCCAGAGGGTTGCCCAGCCAATGACCCCTCTACCCAATGACCTTAGTCCACAACCAACACCTCAGTTTTATCCGGGTTTAATCTGAGTCAATTGGTACTCATCCACTCTTGAATCTCAGAGAGGCAGTTATTAAAGACCGAGACAGCGTCATTTTGTTCAGGTAGAAAGGACATGTACAGCTGAGTATCATCTACATAGCAGTGAAAACTCAGCCCATACCAGCGTATAATGTCTCCCAAAGGCACCATATACACCACAAACAACATGGGCAATAGCACAGAACCCTGCTATATTCCACATGGCAGGGCATGAGGGTCAGAGGAAAAAAAAACAGACTCCACTGTCTGCATTTTGCCAGCAAGAAAGGATCTAAACCATCTGAGGACTGTACCAGACAGTCCACAGAGTAATCTCAGGTTCTTGAGTAACATCTCATGGTCCACAGTTTCAAATGCTGCACCGAGCTCAAGGAGGGCTAAGATGGAATGACTCCTCCAATCTCTTGTTATCAGGAGATGTTTAAGTAGCTGAACCAATGCCATCTCAGTACTATGCCTCTTCCTGAAACCAGACTGGAGATGATCGTAGATATCATGGGTGGTAATATGCTCCTCAAGCTGCAACACAACTACCTTCTCAATAACCTTGCTCGTTAAAGGCAGGTTAGAGACAGGCCTATAGCTGATGAGACAGTTGGGGTCAAGAGAAGAGTTCTTCAGAAGGAGGCATAACACCACCTCCTTCAGGGTATCCAGAAACACCCTGATCTCTAATAAACACCCGACAATCTCAGCCAGAACCAGTCCAATGACCTCTATGCACCCCACCCGGAAGTGCGTTGGACCTGGGTCCAAACAACAGTAAGTCGGTCGCAAGCCCTGGATAATCTTCACAACATCCATGATCGTCAATGGTCAAAGTCAGACCAGACAGACAGGGTGACTGTAATCTCCCACCGATTACGGCTCAGCCCATTTGAGCGAGCTGTACTGATCTCCGATCTGATGTTGGCAATCTTATCCACAAAAATAAAACAGACTTATCACACTTCTTCTGTGAAAAGGCTCCCCGTTTTGGAGACAGACTGGATTGCACAGCCTGTCCACAGTGTGGAAGAGCTGAGCCAGTTAACTTCATGCAGCTGCAATCTCCCTGGACAGGATCTTTGTCTTCTTACGGGAGACCACAGATTGATAGTCCTTATAATGGGACATCAATCTAAGTTTGTCATCAATCAGGCCAGATTTCAACCAGCATCTCTCCAATCTTCTCCCCACTCTCCTCAGCTCCTTCAAGGTCCCATCAAACCAAGTGGACAAAGGGCGAAGTGTGATGGGGAAATCTGGACAGGAGCTATGCAATCCAGAGAGGTCACCACAGCCTTATTATAGGCTAGCAGTAACCCCTCTGGAGCCATAGAAACATAGAATTTGATGGCAGATATGGACCACTTGGCCCACCTAGTCTGCTCATTTCCCTGCCTAATGGATAAGCTGCAGATCCTAGTTAACCAACAGCCTACTTCCTTCTACCACTAGAATTGCCTTGTCTGTCCCATGCATTCTTGAATTCCCCCACTGTTGTTGACCTCCTCAGGAAGGCTGTTCCATGCATCCATAACCCTCTCTGTGAAAAAATACTTCTTCACATTACCTCTGAGCCATCCCCCCTCTATCTTCAAATTGTGTACCCTTGTTCTTGCACAGTTCTTTTTCTGAAACATGCTACCTTCTTGGACTTTGTTGATTCCCTTGAGGTACTTGAAAGTTTCTATCATATCCCCCTCTCCCTCCTTTCAAGGGTATACATATTAAACTCCTTTAGTTTCTCTTCATATGTCTTCTGGTGCAGACCCTGCACCATTTTGGTTGCCCTTCTCTGGACAGCCTCCACCCTGTCTATGTCTTTGTAGAGATGGGGTCTCCAGAACTGCACACAGTACTCCAGATTGGGACTCAACAACTGTCTACACAGAGGGATAGCAACTTCCTGTTTTCTACTAGTGGTGCCTCTCCCTATGCATCCCATTATCCCCCCAGTCCTCCTTACTGCCTTCTCACATTGCTTGCCCACCTTTAGGTCATCTGATATAACTACCCCCAGGTCCCTTTCCATTTTTGTTGTTGTCAGTATCTCCCTCTCCCTCTCCTCCCCTGTTGTATGTTCTTCCCCTGGGTTTTTGTTTCCCAGGTGCATTACTTTGCACTTCTTTGCAGTGAATCTAAGCTGCCATACAATTGACCATTCCTCCAACCTTGCCATGTCCCTTCTCATCCTGTCCACCCCACCATGTGTATCAACCCTGTTGCAGATCTTTGTGTCGTCAGCAAAGAGACATACTTTTCCTTTCAGTCCCTCTGCAATGTCACATAAAGACATTAAAAAGGACTGGGCCCAGTACTGAACCCTGCAGTACCCCACTAGTAACCCCACTTTCTTCACTATGGACTCTGTTTACTATTACCCTCTGTGTCCTGTTGTCCAGCCAATGTTTTACCCAGGCTACCACCCTGGGACCCACTCCCAGGCTGGCTAATCTGTTTATTAATCTTTTGTGCTGCACAAAGTGATTCCATCATTTTCCCTGCCACTGAGGTCAAACTGACAGGTCTGTAGTTTCTTGCCTCTGTCTTGCTCCCACTTTTGTGAAGGGGAATCACATTCACCTTCCTCCAGTCCTCAGGTACCACACCTTCCTCCCATGATTTGTTAAAAAGGGTAGTCAACGGTGTTACTAGTTCTCACCTTACTTCTTTTAGAATTCTGGGGTGAATCCCATCAGGCCCCATTGCTATGTCCACCTTCAGTTTTAATAATAATAATAATTTTATTTCATATAGCGCCTTTCAGAATATCAAAGCACTTCACAAATACAGCACACACAATTAAACAATAAATAGGCATAAAAACAGAGAAAATCGGGAAATGCTTTTTCCCATAGAAAGGTCTTCATTGCCCGCTTAAAACTCTCCACAGTCCTGCACTCCCATAGCTGATGAGGAAGAGAATTCCAGAGGGATGGGGCAATGAACATAAAAGCCCGTGCCCCAGATGACTTCAATCTAACCCTCGGAATCTCCAGTAACCCCTCATCAGCTGAGCGGAGTTAATGCATAGGGGTGTAAGGAATCAGAAGTTCTTTCAAGTAGTCCAGACCCAGTCCATGTAGGGCCTTGTAGGTTAATAAACCTACCTTAAAGGTGATTTGCCACTGAACTGGCAGCCAGTGCAGATCACACAGCACTGGGGTCATATGAGATCTCCTTGAAGCCCCAGTAAATAAACATGCAGCCGCATTCTGCACTAGCTGCAAGTAGTGGATATCAATCCCAGGAAGCCCTAGGTACAAGGAGTTACAGTAGTCAAGGCGTGAGGTCACGAAGGCATGAACCAAGACAGGCATGTTGCTGGACGGAACAAAGTGCTTGATCCTGGCAATGTTCCTAAGATGGTAAAAGGCTAACTTGATGACTGCAGACACCTGATGGTGAAGTGTCAGACCATCATCAAGTAACACTCCCAGAGCACGCACCCACTCAGAGGTAAGGATCTGCTCACCCCACAGAAATAAACCAGATTGCAAATGTGTTTTTGGAGTTCTTTCAGAATCCTTTCTTCTGTGAAAGGGCTGATATCAACCCCCCTATTCAGAGTGCTTCTATTGACTGGATTACTGTAGGTACCTTCCCCTCCTCTTCCTTTGTGAATACTGAGCAGAAGTATTTATTCAGTATCCCTGCTTTTTCACTGTCCCTCTCTGCCCACCTACCCTTCTCTTTGTTCAGCCTCAATATCCCTCCCTTTGTCTTTCTTTGCTCCCTAATATACCCTTAAAAGGTTTTATCCCCCTTTTTAACCTAGTTGGCTATCTTTTCCTCAGTTTGGGCCTTTGCTATTCTGACTGCCTTCCCCACTTCCTTCTGCTTTAACTGGTATAGTTCTCTGTCCTGCTCCTTCTGTGTTTCCTTATACTTCCTGAATGCTATATCCAAGGCCCCTAGAATTCTGCAGCCACAGAATTTTGTGCAGAACTTGCAATCTACCGCAGAACTTCTACGATGCCGCAGAATTTTCTCTTAGTGATTTTTATTAATATTTCTGTTTATCCATAGAATCTGGTTCCCTTCCCCTATTTTTATATCCAAAACCCCCCATATGCTCAGAATGTGATGTTATCATTGCTATAACATCATACATTAGCTAATGAAATGGCTCCATTCTGCAACAGAAATGAACAGTCACTTATCAACCACAGCTCCCACTGCCAGAGACGGTGGCACAGCACATCATGCATGGTGATATTTGCTGAACCTGAACTACAGCCTAATACAATTTTCAGTCTTACATTATTGCACTTTGGCCAACGTAAACAAAACCTTGTCAATAGCACAGACCTGTTAAGTCCATACCTCACTTTGCATTAATCTATTTGTGCTTTTAAGGTATAGAGATGCCATCTGAAATGAATAACTGGTAAAATGAATTTAACTGTCATTTTTAAGAAAAATAAAGTAATTATGCCCAGAAAAGTGGAATATAATCATGTATAGACCTGTTGAAAGAATAGACCTGTTAAATAAATAATTGCATTATATGCATTATTGCCAGGGTTATTGATTACATATTGTCATTGGTTGATAGAATCACCTAAAAGTTATGGAGAAATGTTGTGTGCAGGGACAGCTGTTTTTGCCAGAGGGTAGCATGCTGTGTTTCCATGTAGGCAACTCAGGTTCAGAGATTAGCTTTGGGAGCTGGCTGGGTAGCACAAGGATTGGTGGAACACATCACTGCTTGGAGCCTGGGAAAGTATGATGCAGTGTTCTGTCAGTCACATGGCGGACATATTGTGATGGGCTGGAGAGCTCTGTCTCACAATTGATTCACATGCATGTCATGGCCTGATGGTGTTACGCAGTGAATCAGGGAAAGCTGGTTGACATGAAAAATGAGTTTTGTGATAGCTCCTCTATTCCATTTCCAATGGGACCTGTATGAATGAGGATGCAAGTTCATGGAAATAAAAATATATATATATATATATATATATATATATATATATATATATATATACTGTATATATACATATATACATACTGTATACACACACACACAAACATGCACACAGTATCTCTGTCTCTCTCACCACACACACACATTTGTATGTATGTTATAGATTGCATATAAATATATAAGTGATACACAGTGGGAACCTCATGAGTGGTGTAGAAAGCACATACAAATATATGTGATAGACAGTGGAAACCTCATTAATGGGATATATAGCATGCATATAGAAATACCTTATTTATCACATAAGATCCCCTCTGCATATGTCATTTATGCAACAGGCTAGGACTTTAAGGGAGAGACATTTGTTTTGCTTTTTTAGGCATAAAATTATTGTTATAAGTCTGTTATTTTTGAACTAGTGTTACTGTGCTTTCCAGCATCCTGATTGCTGTAACCACTGCTATGAAAGTGAAGTCAGGATGACAAGCTGACACTGTGATGTGGTAGTTCTGCAGAAATTACAAACCACTGCAGCAGAAGTTCTGCGGCAAATGGTAGTCTTGCCGCAGAACTTGGTCCCACTGTGCCACAGAAAAGTAGGAGCCCTGGCTATATCTTTCTCCCTAACCTTCTCTACCACCTCTTTTGAGAACCATAGTGTTTTATTCTTTCATTTTGATTTGTTTATTTGCTTCACACAAAGGCTTGTTGCCTCTGTGATGGCAGTTTTGATGCTTCTCCATTGTTGCTCCACCCCTCCTTCTTGCCTGTTTGCTAATGCTTTTCTGATGAATGCTTCCATTTTGACAAAGTCAGCCCTCCTGAAATCCAGTACCTTCACTTTTGTATGGCTTGACTCTACAGCTGAGTTTATAGTGAACCACATTGTTTGGTGGTCACTTGTTCCCAGATGGCTACCTACTTCTTGATCTGAGATCCTCTCTCCATCCCCATTTGAGAGTACCAGGTCTAAGACTGCTCCCTTCTGAGTGGGTTCCAACACTAGCTAACACTGCTAACACTCAGACTCCCTGATAGGTCCAAGACTGCCATAAGGCCTCAGGGGTCCGGAGAGCTCTGTGTTCTGCATGTGAGGAGTCAAGTGTCACCCTTACTGCTAAAGTCAATCACCAAAAACATTCTGTGGGATTACCTGGAAAAAGTGGAAGAACTGGACAGAAATAAAATGAGCATATCACAGCAGTCTATCTAGTATCACTCTCAGTCTGACAAAACTGGTGTCGACTGTGTAGTTTATTGCTGCACTGGCAAGGTGGATGTAGGAATGAAATGGTCTGTATCAGCATTGGTGTATGAGTCTTCAGAGTGCTATTACTGTAACTCTACATGGCTTTGTTTAAATTGTTTTTATTAAAAAAGAAACACACAAACACTTTTATTACACAAAACACCTCTTGGAATTTATCTCGACCTGCTGGTCTTCAAAACAAGTAAACCAAGAGATCTTTAATTGATCTCAAAGAAGAGTAGCATCATATATGTGTATTCTATTCCAGTTAGTATCCCAGAACAGTGTGGGGGCTGGGGAAAGTACAATCTGTGAATGACCAATGACTGTTAAAAGGTTGCTGGCCTCTAACTCTGAGGGGTGGCGTTGTTGCATGTTATTGTACCAAGTGGATGCTGACACGCTAGCACAATGTCTAGTTTGTAGGTTGTAGTGTGCTGATTACAGCAGCTAACCTTTGGAGTGTGGAATCAGCTTTTCACTGGCTCCCATTTTATAGCCACTTTATCAGTGGAGAATCAATTGTAAAGACAATTAGTATGGTTTAATTAACCAAAGAAAACCAGCTTTTTGTGTTCATCTTTATGGTGCCAGGACAGCATGAATGTAGTAGAAATTTCTAGTTTTCTGGAGCTGTGGCCATTTGTCATTGAATTAATTTGCCATATCTGATGGCTTCTTTGAACAACTGTTTACAAAGGATGTACGACGGTGGATAAAGACCTTCTTGTCGATTCGACTAGTAATAGAATTCACCAAGTAAGTAGAGAAACGATATTCAAATGTAACACGGTAGAGGCAGAAACAAGTATATCATTTCATTGTAGTGTGTATAACAGGGAGGAGAAATAGAGAACTCGATATGCTTATAGTTGGGGATTCTGCTTAAGAATTGTCCCTGTCCCTCATCCCATTAACTCTAAGACTGCCATTTAATATAGCAACAGCAGTTCACACTGCTTCTTTAGGTGGGAACATCAGTCAGGGAAATGACCAGGCTAATGCATTTATTTGATAACTAGAATGTACTTTTCAGATGAGGCTAGTCTTTCCTCAATGCAATTAAATTTCATTATGAGTCAGGAAAGCCTGGGGGAATTCAAGCTGTGTATTTATATACCATGGATGTGTGGCTGAAAGGACACTTATTTTGCTGCATATTGTTGCAGATTCTAAGGGCTGCAGTTGGCAAGGCCCTGCAGACCTCTTGCTATGGAAAAAGGATTCACCAGCTTCTGACTGAACAACAGTTAGGAGGTCCATCACAGTCTCATCTGTGGTCTGTGAAGCATTCTACTCTCTCCATTATCAGTCGCACAGCACTGTTTTTCTTCGGTCAGTTAACTTCCACTCATGGAGATTGCAGCACCACATCGCACAGTATGCCATGTCCAAGATGGCCACCAAACTGCATTGTGCATGTGTGAATACTTGTGCATGCACAATAGAGTTTATGGCCATCTTGGACATGGCAGACTGTGTTATGATCCATCATGACCTCCATGGACAAGACCGTGGATGAGACTGTGCCAACACAAACAAACAAACATAAGACTGATACTGGGGGTGCCCAGTCTCCCAGTGTCACTGTCACTCTCTGTTGTTGCCATTCCTGAAACTGTTCCACCCACCCAACCATCCCTCTCAGCACCCACACTACACCCCACCCTCACAAACATAACACTTACACTGGGGGTGCCCAATCTCCTAGTGTCATAACGTGAAATAAAGAAAACCTTCCCTCATAGTTTTTTTTCTTTCATAAACCCTGTGAAAGGAAAATGGTCAATCGATGTCTGTTGCAGCCATTACTGTCCCCCCCATCCAACCCACCCACTCAGCACCCACCACCCCACAGCCCCCCAAGCCCTTACATACCCACCAGTGGTCCAGTGCCATAATCTTCTGTGGACTGCAGATGCATCTTCACTCTTCAAAGCCGGACCATGAATTGAGGAAACAGATATGGGGTTCAACATATTTCAATAGGGTTTTGAATGGTTCCACCACATCAGAATGCGCATTACAATCGGTTTGGGCAAATAGGTGGCAACCAGCAATGTTGCCTATCATGTTTCTTGTGGGGCTGCAACTCACCCCCTCACTGATAAATTACTACCCAGGGTGGGTGTACTTAGGGGGTGCATCCCACATTTGGCACCTTGATTGCCTAACACCATAATGCCAGTACTCTGAGTGCCTTACAGGGTTTTGAACTTGGTGGCATAACTTGGCCATTTTTGCATATTTCTGCCCCAAAGTTTCAACATACCTTCTTTGGGAACCCACCTCATGAACAATTGCACTGACATTAGGCAACTCTGTTCCAAAAGGCGATTTCATGATCCCTGCACCAAATCACATTTTGGGTAGGATTTGCAAATTTTCTCTGCACTTGTTCATGAGGCAGGGTCATAAAAAGGTTATGTTAAACATCTGGTTTAAAAATATTTCAAAACAACAAAGTTATGAGCCTAAGTTGAATTTTATGAATGCAGGCTCATAACTTTAGTAAACGTCAATATTTTTCCCCCAAATTTACAGCATAGCCATTTCCTTACAGCACTTCATTAACGTGACAATTGTCATTTTTCAAATCCTGGCCAAAATGTGTTTTACATTCCAAAAGGGCTTTTCATGGTCACTGTGCGAAATCAGCCTTTGGACAGGAGTTCAAAATTTTCTGTGCCCCTGTTCATGAGGCGGGGTCATAACAAGGTTATGTTGAAAATTTTGCATTCAAATATTAAAAAACAACAAAGTCGTGAGTCTACATTGAATTTTGTGAATGCAGGCTCATAACTTTGGTAATTTTCAGTATTTTTATCCCATCTTTTCAACATAACCATTTCTTTTCAGCACCTCATGAATGTGACAGCTGTCAATTATTACACTCAACAGCAGCCCTCGTGGCTTCTGCCAGATAATTTTTTTTTTACTGTCTACCATTTATTTTTGCCTGCACACGTGGGCCTGCTGGTCAGTCTGAGTGAAAAGTAAAGTAGGTCTGTGTCAGACACAAGATCACAAGGTCTATCAGTTGGGCTGGGTCGGGTGGGTTGTGGTCTGCAAGTGGGAGGGGTGGTTGTGTCACTCATCCTCATCATCTCACAAGACATGTGGCACTATGACTTTTCATCCCAGAAGACATGCATGTCACATGGGCATCTTAGAAACGTTAATAACTACTGTGTCAACATTGTTAGTGTCCAGTGGCTGAGTCATTATCATCTGTCATGCTTGCATCATTGTTGTGTGTAGAAAACATGAAGAGAAGAACAGCATGAGAAAGGGCTGAAAGAAGGAAGGAAAGGATCAGATACATTTTCCACTACTTCAGTTTCACCAAGTAAAGTCCTGCAAGCTGTGATGGAGATTGGGACTGGTCATGGTAGAATAAGGACTGGGAGTTTTGGTCATGGTGCTGTGAGGACAAGGGCTGGGTGCATATTAGTACACTCAAAGAAACCAAGGTTCCTTAGTCCTCTGATATTCACTGGTTCCACTCCTACTGCTTAGCAAGCAGCTTTCCCTTCAGTCATCCAGTGTATCTGGTGATGAAACCATCCAAAGAAATCCAGAAGCACACCTATTCCTCCCATTAGTTCTTCATGTGCTTTCAGTTCCCCATCTTGGAATAGTAAGTACGTAAGTAACATTTTATTTATCTAGTGCCCATTCCTGAAGACTTTGGTCACTGTATAGGCAGGCAAGATTTTGACTGGGTGATATTAAGTGGATGCTGTCCCCCAGTCTGGCAGAAGAGAACTGGCCAAGATTTCTTGCAGCTGCACTCCCTCTCCCAAATCTGGATCAAATCCCCCCCCATCTGCCAGCCCAGAAAAACACACTGAGTATAGCAGACCCCACCTTGACTCAAGTGTAAAAAGATCCCCAAACTAAAGAAAACACCTCTAACTTTGGTAGATGATGTAGAAGTCAGGAAAGATTGCAGACTTGGGATGCACACTACCAGTAGAAAATGCAAACAGTTTGCATGCAGTCTTCACCTCTGATATCAAGTTTTCCTTCTGTGGTGTGTAGCCCCCTAGTCTGGCAGACACAGGGATCTCATGGTTGCTGGGGGATGGGGAGCAGGACAAAGTGCCGCTGAGTGTATCTGCTGCTGTGGTAAGGGAGCTGGATGGAGTGTCACTGAAGGGGCTCTGTTACTGGAAGAGAGGGAACAGAACAGTGTCTGCTTTGCTGTGGGAAGGGAAGTCAAGCATTTAACTCTTCTCGAGACTGTGTCAGATGCATGAGGCAGTGAAAGGAAAAAAATGCATGTGGAGGGGAAGAGAGAGAGAGAGAGGAAGCGGATTGATTTAGGCAGATGTTCTTCAACTCCATTGCTGGGCAGAACATGGAGAAAGAATTATGTGATCCATTCAGTATCCTGTCTCAGATCCCCTATTTTGTCACCTCCCTTCACAATACGTCAGCATACCTCTTGATATGCAACCATAAAAATTATGTTTATCTTAAACATTCCATTGGCATGTATTAGCCCTGTTGGGTATAGTTTTCTTTAGTCTGTGCCCCCCACCCACTTGCAAACAGTTTGCAGTGTCAGCGGATCAGCATGTTGCACACTCACCTCTGAGGCTGGAAGATCAGAAGGCTGTGGGTTCTATTCCCATACCAGGCAACTGGATTAAATCCCAATACTGACACTGTAGTGCAGCATGAAGGGGGTGCTGCACTCCTGAGATGCCATCTTTGGGATAAAACATTAAACCATGGTCCCCTCTGCCTGTTCTGGTGCTTGTTCAAGTGGATGTTAAAGATTCCATGACAGTTGTCAAAAAGAGTAGGGGAATGTTTTATTCATACATAATTAGAAAAAGTACATAAATCAGAAAAATAAATTGTAATAGAAAAAACTACAGCCATTGATATATGCATTCATCAACATAAATATATTCATAAATCAAAATGTATTTTCTTATTCCCCAAACATAAAATACTGTATATCTATGTAAATTAGGAGACATGGAAAACAAAACAGGAAGTGTAAAAACGGAGAGGGAAAAGAAAAACAGGAAAAAAATGGGGGGGGGGGAGGCAGAACAAAGGAAGGGGAGAGAAAGGTTTAATATAGTCTTAAACTACTCTAATCTGATACCTTTAATATAACCAGGATAGTGTCCCCACCACTCAGAATACCGTTCTTCAGAGAGTTGTTCTTTTTCTCATTCCTGAATTTCTTCCTTACTGTACACAATTTGTTGAAATAGCTGTTCTGGTGTTGTCTCAATCTGATGTAAAGATAATTTGCATCGGGTATGCCACATCCAGTACTTTAAACAAGACAATATTATTCTAACACTACTTGGATTAAATAAGTTCCAATGTTGTGGAATAATTCCTAGGAAAAATGTGTCTAGAGGATATTACAAAAAAGGGAAAGGGGCCCCATTGTCATTTCACTACTTGCCAGAATGTTATGATATATGGACATTCATAATAGAGATGTTCTATGGTTTTCAGTGTAATGTGACAAGACTTTCTAGGACAATATCTCTCTTGTTTATCTTTATGTTTTAAATTGTTTTTTTTTTAACATTTAATTTTCCACGGGCACTTAACTGCACCACATCCCACATCTGCTCTAGGGTTCTAGGATCTTGTAATATATGACCTATAAGTACAGTATCTGACTGTGGTTTATTAAGGAATTGTGGGGTATCATGAAATTTACGGTATTGTGCAGAATCATAAAAGGCTTTCCTGGTATTTTAGATAATGTCATATTTAGTTATTTGCCATTGTTTTAGCTTTCTGATGCAGTATTACATAGATACATAGACAGTGTCAGCAGATAAGGGCCTATTGCCCACCCAGTCTGCCCATTTGAGCTTGTAAGTTCAGTTTATGTTTTCCTAGAAGTCTGTTGCCCCTTACCCCTGACCTCCAGAATTCCTTTATGTCTATCCCATGCATTCTTAAATTGTTTCAGCCCCCACAACTTCCTCTGGCAGGGTGTTCCACTTGTCCACCACCCGTTCTGTGAAGAAATTCTTCCTCATGTTTCCTCTGAATCGTCCTTCCTCCAACTTCATCCCATGCCCTCTAGTCCTGGAACATATTTTCGCTTTAAAAATAGTGTATTCCTGCACCCTGTTCCTCCCTGTAAGATACTTGTATGTCTCTATCATATCCCCTCTCTCCTTCCTCTCCTCCAGGGAGTACATGTTCAGTTCCTTCAACCTGTCTTCACAGGACTTGTAATGCAATCCATGCACCATCTTTCTTGCCCTCCTCTGAACCTTCTCTACCCTGTCTATGTCCTTACATAGGTATGGTCTCCAGAACTGTACACTGTACTCCAGGTGGGGCCTCACTAGTGTCTTGTATAGCGGAATTATGACCTCCCTTTTCCTGCTGGTGATGCCCCTGCCTATACATTCCAGCATCCTATTTGCTTTACCTGATGCTTTGTCACACTGTTTCCTACCTTGAGGTCATCAGAGATGATAACCCCAAGATCCCTTTCCTGCTTGGTATGCTATATCCTCACCCCCAACTGATATATTGTGCCAGGGTTTTTGTGCCCATATGCATTATCTTGCACTTCCTTGCATTGAATTTCAACTGCCAAACCCCTGACCATTCTTCAAATTTCTGCAGGTCCCTTATTCTGTCTACACCCTCTGGTATGTCTACTCTGTTACAGAGCTTTGTTTCATCAGTGAACAGTGAAATTCTGCCTTATAGGTCCTGCGCAATGTCACTGATGAAGATGTTGAATAGGACCGGTCCCAGCACTGATCCCTGTGGTACCCCACTGGTCACTCTTCCCTCTGTGGAGTGACAGCCATTTACCACCACCCTCTGTGTCCTGCTACCAAGCCAGTTACCTACCCACCACACTATTGTCCTGCCCACACCCATATTCCCCAGTTTTTGTAATAGTCTTCTATGCGGCACAGTGTCAAAGGCCTTGCTGAAGTCCAGATAGGCCATGTCCACTGCCCTCCCCTGATCCACCTCCCTAGTCATCCAGTCAAAAAATTCAATGAGGTTAGTCTGACATGACCTCCCCCTGGTGAAACCATGCTGCCTTGGGTCCTGTAGTCCATTGACAACCAGATGTTCCACCAATCTCTCCTTCAGTAGTGCTTCCATGATCTTCCCCACTACCGAGGTGAGGCTGACTGGTCTGTAGTTCCCTGTCTCCTCTTTGTTCCCACTTTTGTATAAGGGGACTACATCTACTGTCCTCCAGTCTTTGGGTACCTCCCCTGTTTCCAGTGATTGGCTAAACAGGATAGCCAGAGGTTCAGCCACCACCTCTCTTAGTTCTTTAAGGACCCTGGGTGCACCCCATCTGGCCCCATTGCTTTATCAACTCTTATTACTTCCAGTTCCTTCAGGACCCTCTCGTGTAAAGGGACTTGTGTCCATTTCTGCACCATTCTCACCCCTTGTACTCCCTTCAGACCCATTACCCTCCTCTTCCTCAGTAAAGACTGAGCAGAAATACCTGTTCAGTATGTCAGCTTTACTGTTGTCATCCTCCACGCGGCCTCCATCCTCCCCCTTCAGTCTCACTATCCCTCCCTTTGTCTTTCTTTTTTCACTTATGTACCTGTAAAAGGTTTTGTCCCCTCTACCCACTGATTTTGCAATGTGTTCTTCTGTCTGAGCTTTGGCTTCCCTTACTGACCTCCCTGCCTCCCTTTGCTTCTCCTGGTACTTCTCCCTATCCCCTTCTGCCTGTGTCTTTTGTATTGCCTGAATGCAATCTTTTGGCTTTCACCTTCTTTGCTACCTCTTTGGAAACCATAATGGTCTCCTCTTCCTTTTCTCTTGCTAACCTGCTTAATGCATAATTCTGTTGTTCTTGTAATCCCCATTTTAAATACTGCCCACTGTTCCTCAACCCCTGATTCCTGTCCCATTCCCCTTAATGCCTCTTTCAAGTATCTCCCCATTTTCCCAAAGTCTGCCCCCCTAAAATCCAGGATACGTGTTTTTGTGTGGTTTGGTTCTGCTCTTTCTGTGATTTCAAACCACAATGACTGGTGGTCACTGTTCCCCAGGTGCTCCCCCACTGTTACCCCCATCACACTGTCCCTGCTTGTGAGCACAAGGTCCAGTATTGCCTTCTGCCGAGCTGGTTCCATGACCAGTTGCTTGAGGAAGGCACCCTGAAGGGAGTCCAGGATAAATCTGTTCCTAGTTGATGCTGCTGCTGGGATGCTCCAGTCCACGTCTTGAATATTGAAGTCTCCAACCAGTACTACCTCACCCTTTGTCTGCCATCCTTTGGATGGCTAGCATCAGCTCCCTATCTGTTTCTTCCTCTGGCTGGTGGTCTATAGACCACACCCATGCGGATGGCTGTCCCCATTTTCCTTTCCAGCTTAACCCACAGTATCTCTCCCCCATTTTATTCCTCCTGGATCTCTGTGGCCCTCGTGTCATTTTTCACATACAGTGCCACTCCTCCTCCATTTCTGCCTGCTCTGTCTCTTCTGAATGTGTTGTAGCCAGGTATGGCCATCTCCCAGTCATGGTTATCATTACACCAGGTTTCAGTGATGGCCACAATGTCCAGGTCTGACTGCACCATGACAGCCTCCAGACCTTTCATCTTGTTGTTAAGGCTCCTGGCATTTGCACACATGTATTGAAAGTGTTGTGGGAGAACACAAAGGCATTTGTGTTTCAGAATACTACTATTTAAGTCCCAATGCTGAAAAATGCTAAAAAGATGGTCCTCTACCCAAGGCACCCAGAGGGTGGGCATTTTTAAAATAGTAGGTTTAATATTGATATAAAAAAAATATGTTAAAAAAAAGTAACAGGGTTAATCGTATTAATACCTCTCATTGGGATTTTTAAGTAGGCAATATTTTACTTAATGGGATTGAGTCTACTCCCAACACACACTGGAAGAAGCAACTATACAATTTAGTTTCCAGCTGATGGGGAGCAGGAAGAGTTATATATGGCTAAGGTGTAAAAACATGGTCATCAAAAACGGCTTGATCAAATAGATGTACTTTTTTTGCACATTAGCCATTTATTCCATAGTTTCACTCTATCTATTTCTATGTTCAGTATGTATTCCCAATGTATTAGAGCTAAAGCTCCTTCCCCAAAAAATATTCCTACTATCTTGTGGTGTGTAGTCAGTATTAGAATACCTATTATCTCCTCTATGTCTAAGTTTTTTGGTCCGATTGAGATACCAGCACTTTTAGTATACTTAATTGAGGATCCTGATATTACTGAAAATTCTTGCATTTTATCTTTTGCTTGCACTGCTGAATTATTGTCTGCTAAAATCAAGTCTAAATCATCAGTATAGGCCACTGTTTTAACTTCTGTGTCCTGATTGGAGACTGAAAGGTCTATGATGTGTGGTGAAGTATGTATGTGTCTTATTAGAGAATCTAGTGTCAGTATGTGAAATAGGGGACTTAAAGACATCCCTGACTGATCCCTAGTCTGATATGACATTGTTTCCCAATCCAGCCATTGATATATGGAGAGATCAAGGCTTTTTTGTAACAGACTTGTACCTATGTAATATATTTTTCTGGGATACCACAGCTTTCCATACTCTGCCATAAACATTTATGTGAGATGGAATTGAATGCTTTATTTTGATCCAGTCTTAACATAAATCCTGTCAATTCTCCTTCTGCACCTTTTGCTAGAATTTCCCATATCAATATTAAAATATCTGTTATTTTCCTCCCCGTGATGGAACACACTTGAGAAGGTTGAATTATATAGGTTAGAGCTAAAGCTAATGTAACCACCCAGTCACCTGGGGTTACAAGAATCCCATCATGTCAGTGCTAGGTAGGGAGATGCAGCTGGTGAATAACTAGTTAAATGGAGGTTTTCACCTACTCACTCTTGTTTAGTTGGACTCAGCTGAGATGAGAGAGATGAGGTCATTGAGAACTCTTGCAGCAGCATAAGCCACAACTGACTATAAGTCGGGAGTTTTAGAATCCTGAGATAGTAGTCAGTTGGTCAGTAGTGTGTGTAGTCTGCAGCTTGAAGTGTGAGGAGTGTTCAGCTGTGGACTCTGAGAGGAGAGCCTACTTTCTCACCTTAGTCCTGGTATTCTCCAGCCTGCCAAGAGAAGTGGTGGAACCCGTTGTCTACAGTAGGATCTCTTGATTTTCATCCCCAGAGGGATGAAAAGGACTGGTAGAGAATGAATCCTAGGGCAATCTCCTATTTGATCCAGGACAATTTGAAGCTGCATGTATTGTTCTGAGAGTGAGTAGATCTGACTTTGTGCTTTCTGAAGAAAGTACCTGTACTTTGGTGTTTCTCTCATTAAAAGGGAAAGGTACACCAGTTGTGTTCTGAAATGTGAGACTTTCTCAGTTTAAAGTTGACTGGCAATTGTTGGGTCCAGAGGCAGACTGATTTACATTGTTCAGGACTTTAATTCCTCACACTCCCCGGTAGTGTTTCTTAAATGCTGGATGTGAAAGTTAATTCAAAGATGCATTTACCCAAGTGTGTTCAAGATCTTTAAGGTGTAACTCTGAAAGAATGGCTGGGTATGGATTTGGGAGCAAATGGTGGGTAGCCCCCCCCCCCATATGGAGTAACCAGTTCAGGACTACTGGTTCCATAAGGGTGCCTGGTTACTTTGGGTATAGTGGCCAATGTCTGAAGAGAAGTTTACTCCCTGAAGTGGGTTGTGCTAGTAATGAGCCCCAGTGTACTCAGTTGTGGACAGTGCCACCAGAAGTATTTCCTGTTTGAGGCCAGTGCCACTGGAAGAAATCTAAAGTCCTATGCCATATGGGAAATGTATGTTCAATTGTGGCCAGGACCACTAGAAGAAATGTTCAGTTATAGCCAGTGCCATTTGAAGAAATGTTCATGTTGTGGCCAGTGCCACTAAAGAGAATTCAATGTCCTATGCCATATGGGAATACGTAGAGTTTCTGTCAAATACAGTCATTTTGTTGTTCTGCTAATTCCTTGTGCCAGATGTGTAAATCTTGGGGGTCCACCCTTACTTTAGAGAATATTTTTTTGAATAAAGTCACACTCTTGAACCCCAACTCTGGTTTGGACATTCATGTTACTACTTCCTGTGTGGAGTTACCTGGTACCCCTCCAGAAGTATAGGTCTAGCATAGCCCTAGCAAAAAGTTCTCTACTCAGGACCTGGGGTATTGGTCAATTGTTGCTTTTGTATACCCCCACACCTTTTGACCTCTAGAAGTAATGAGCCTGGTATACATTCCCAAAGTTAGGGATGGCACCATTTTGGAAGTAGTTTGTGCCCATTCAAGGGTACCAGGGGTAGCTAACTGTGTAAAGTAGTGTGTGTGTGTGGGGGAGGTTACACTAATCTATTACTTAAGAGTTTTGTTAGAATCTTAAAATTGCTATTCAGTAAAGTAATAGGTCTCCAATTTATCAGTCTTATTTTGTCTCCTCTTTTAAATAGAAAATTAATAACCCATTGGACATGTCCTTGGATATGTGTCCATTTTCCAAAATGGAGTTATAAACCCGAGTTCATTCTTTGGATAAATTAATCAGTATTTGTTTATAAAAAATCTGTGGTCAAACAATCTCCTCATGGGGCTATCTCTGGTTTTAGTTGTTGCATCATGACTATCACTCCTTTCCCTGAAACTGGTTGTATTAGTTTTTTTATATAGTTTGTGGTATTGTAGGTAAATTGCCCTGTTGTAACCAATGTTTTGTAGATGTCTGTATAGGATGTGTATGTTCAAATACTTGTGTAATGTATGTTTCAGCTGTTTGTACAGTAAAATGTCCGTTTTGGTTGTGGCTATGTCTACTGCATCTGTTTTGATACCTTTAATCTGTTTTATATTACATCTGTTGTTGCAACTGTAAAACAGATTTGCTTGAAAGTGTTTCCCTTGATTTCTGAATTTTTATTCTAGAACCAATGATTTTAGTCTTTTACATTGGTAATACAACATGTCTTGTTTGATTTTTGAGATCTGGTCTGAATAGTTTATACCTGTTGTATTTTGTAGTGAGATTAATTTATATAATTGTTTCCTTAAATCCATATGTAACCCCTAGGTGGCGCTATCCCAAGGGCTACTACCCCTGCCTGCTTAACTACTAACAGGTTGAGGGGCCTAGGTCCAATGACAGGTGCCTCCACCCAGAGGTCAGGGTTTGCAGTAGTTTAACTTGGTCACAGCCCTGTGGGACACTGTAACCCCCCCCCCTTTCTTCCCACTAGTGGCCCACACAATGCATTAGGAATATCTTCACAATGTACACTTACCCCCAGGACTGGCTCCATCGACTGGACCCCGGGGACACCCCTGCAAAACAAGATGATACAGTGCAAAAACCACAGTACAATACTTTAACATAAACTAATACCTCAGCCAGTTTAACTTTGCTGAAACCAACAGATCTGATTTATTTAAGGAGCTGTAACAAGGAAGGGGGAAATCAGGTTAATTAGGTTAAACACATTAATAATCACAGTACTGTGTGCATATTCAGAGTCCCAAATTGTCACTTTCACTGGGTACCCAGGATGGGGGGGCTAGCCAGGATCGGTTGCAGCTGGTTGGGGCCCTGTGATGGAAAAACACTGGCACAATACCCAAATTGTAATCCAGAGCCGGTTGGCTCAGTTCATGAAGAAATGAAAAAAAAAAAAAAACAATTAGATGACACACTTGCAATTCGATAAACTGATGGCAGGGAGCTACCCTGCTTTGTACTCACAAACTCAATGCTGGGAACCAGATGGAAGGCAGATTGTCCTGGATTGCCAGGAGGAGCAGACCATGTGGACAAGGTCCTTGTGACTGGACCCCACTGCAGTTTAGAGCAAATGGATGCAGTCTGGAGTAAGCTGGGGTTTACTTCCAGCCTCATACACTCTATTCACTGTACAGGGGGATTTGAAACGCGATTCCCCACAAGCACTACACACATTCATATGTAAAAGGAAAGTACTATACCAGGCAGGCTGCTTCTCTATCCCAATCGCAATTACTGCACAATACCCAGGAGAACACACAGCAGATTCAGTTCCTGACAGACCAAGCACAATTCAGCAATTTCTCCAGTCTTCTACAGGGTGAGCCTTGTTTCTTCTCATCAGATCTCCTTGATTCTCTTCACAGGTCGGTTTCAGTCCGAACAGGCACTTGCACAAACTGCAGACTGAAACTTAGGGCCTTACATGAGATTCCCATGCTAAAACTACACACCAAAGAAGCACACATCTCCCTGTCTCTTCACAGCCCAAAGTGATCTGATCTTTCCAGTAGACAGAGCCAGACATTTCCTTTGAGTTCCTCCCAGTTCAGTTGGCTGGTTTGGCTGTCACTCACAGTAAACTCCCCCTGTTGGTGGAAAAAAGGCGCTGAAGTCAAAACTACATTTCCCAGAGTCACTGCCTTTACAATCCCTTTACAGCAGGCTCCAGAGGAGAGTCCAAGTTCTGATTCGGCCAGAGTAGGCTCCATTTTAAAGGATCCCCATCATGATTGGTCCAATTCAGCAGTTCAGAATCAACATGAGGGAGCTACTCTGCACTGTCCTTGCTAGAAGAAAGCAGGTTAAATCAAACTGCATATTCATTATTACTGTAACAGGTTACAAGCAAACAATTACATATTTGAAGAGTGCTCCTTCTGCCCACTTAGCGATGGCAGAAACTGAGTGATTTGGCAGTAGCTTGAGCGGGACTCAAGTGGGAAAACACACAGTCCCCCCATACAAACTAATTATGTCTGCAAGCAGATGGCTCCTAAAGAGATAGTACCAGAGGCTCTAAAAGCATTCACAGATAAACGGCTTAAACGCCAAACACCATTCAGGCTTGGAGCATTCAAGCAAGCTCCTGGAAGACTTTTTGGGAACCCCATTTGCAGGGAGGTTACACATATATATTTGATTGTTATGTTTCCCATGCAGTTGTCCTGTTAGTTTTAAAACGTCAGCAAAATCTGTTTTACTTCCACTAGTCTGTTGGGGAGCCATATAAAAAAATATAAGAATTTCCTAGCCGTTATGATATTCTGCAAACCTTGTGCATTTTCAGCATTATCAAGTAAACTAATATTGAGTCTCCAGTGTCCTTTACCAGCAGCTGTTTCTTTACAATTCGCTGTTTTAATACTTAGCAGATCATGATCTGATGTGGACATTTGTTGGGTGTTTACTGAAACGAGTGGTAGAGTTGGAGAAATAAAAAATATTCTATTCATGTGGAAAGTTACCCATGGTGATAAGTATTAGCTGTTTTTTTTTTTGTTTGTTTTGTTTTTTTGAAGTTTGGCAAAGCTATTAATTAAGCCTGTTTGTAAAGTTTATTTATTTAGGAAGGTGGTATCACAGAAAATGTTATTGGTTTTTAAACATGTGTCTGATCTAAATCTACCACAATTGAAATCCCCAGTGAATTTTTTTCTGTTTGGATTAGAATAAATATGACTCAATGAGTTTGAGGAGCTCTATTCTCCCTAATTTAGTCTGTGTAGCATATAGGTTAATTCATCTGAAATCCCTGCCTGTAAATGTAACATCTAGTAGTAAAACTCTTCCTTGGTTTATGTCTATACGGTGATTTATCTGTATGTTGGCATGGTTAATACCAATACCCAATCCGCAGCACTTATCCTCTCTAATGGACCAAAAACTTTTGTCCTAAAACCATGCTGTTTGAGCTGACAGAAGTTCTCTGTGTGAAGTCTAGTATCCTGTAAAAAATATCAAATCATAGTAGTTACATTCAAAAAACGCAAATGTTGCCTCACATTTTTTTTCCCAATTTTATGCTATTAGTGTTAAATCAGGCAACAGTCAAATCATATAATTCTATTCAGGAAGTGTAGTAGTCCACCTGATCACATCACGTTCTTGACTCCAGAGTGGATCCCCCCCCCCATCTTTTCCTTTTAGTTTTGCTTATTTTTGGGGTTGTTCTTGTTTCTCTGCCTCTGATGGCAGATCTTTTTGGGACAAAGCCACAGAGGCTGTATCCGACTCTACATCCATTTCTGTGCTGACCCACTGGAGCTTTGTCAACTTGTTTTGTAAAAATATTTGTTCAGCCATTGTCTATGGCTTAGGTTGTGGTTTCCCTTTCCCTTTATTGACTATCTGAATGTTTTCTCTTCAGGTGGTGGTGGAGGGAGCATATCTTTATTTTGTGGTTCAGCAGCTGTGATAACTGTGGGGCTCATTGGTGGTGGATCTGGTTCTGTAGTCGGATTAAAAGTTGGGGTGGGCTGGATTGCCTCAGTTTCCTCTTGGTTATATGTTAACATATCTATTTCAGGAGTGACAGTGGTGGTTGGTGGTTTGGACTGTGCTTGGGCTGCTTTGTTTATATAGAAGTCCTGTTCAGCATAGTCTGCACTGGTGTAATGTGTGCAGCCCAGGGACATGTTGTAAACAGATGTCCATCCGCTTCACAGAGGTTACATTTGGGGGTGGCAGTGCAGTGGTATCCTGAATGCTCTGACATACAACAGACTGAACATTTAATTTTTTTGCAGTTTGTACTAATATGCCTAGGAGAGTCACACTTGAATCATCATCTGGTTTGCCCCTGATAAAAAAATAATATCTTTGTCTTTCATAGGAAGAAACAGTTTGGGAGGTGTTCTATGCCTTTCTTTGTCTGTTTCAGTTTTATGTAAAATTTCAGCCCCCAGTCCAAAAGCCTTCTTGATCTAGTATTGTTACTGACCTCTGAATGGGTGCAAAATCTAGGGGTAATACTTGACGATGATCTAACACTTTGTTCTCAGGTGTCGCTTTTTTCCATTTGAGGAAGATCGCCCGGATTAAACACCTAGTTCCATCTGGCGACCTTCCAACTTTGATCCACATCTTTGTGACTTCATGCCTGGGCTACTGTAACTCCCTTTACCTAAGGTTTCTGGGGGTTGATATCCACCACTTGCAGCTGGTGCAGAACGCTGCAGCCAGGCTGTTGTCTGGATCATCTCAATCCAGCCATATTAGGCCGGTGCTGCGTGAACTGCACTGGCTGCCAGTTCAGTGATGGATCACCTTCAAGGTTGGCTTACTGACCTATAAAGTCCTACATGGACAGGGATCAAGCTACCTGCAAGATCTCCTGCATTCTTATTGCCCCCTCCAACTTCTCTGTTCAACCGATGAGGGATTGCTGGAGATTCCCAGGGTATGATTAAAAACATCTGGTTCGAGGGCCTTTTCATTTGTGGCCTCTACCCTGTTGAATTCTCTGCCTCATCAGATACAGGAGTGCCTGACTGTGGAGAGCTTCAAGACTGCCTTAAAAACTTATTTATTTGAGCTTGCTTTTGGTGCTGTCTTGTAACTGTTTTTTTTTGTCATTGAATTGTGGTATACATCGAACAATGTATTTTACTATTTTATGGTTTTAATTGTTGTTTATTGTGCAGCACTCTGATACTTTGTGAAGAGCGCTATATAAACGAAGATTATTATTATTATTATTGGATCTGGTGTTCCCTGCACTTCAAATTTTTTTCCTGCCAGTAGATAACATCTGCCATGTTGACTGCTTCATTCCTGAACAATATAGTCACAATTTTTATTCTAGGTTTTGTTAATGGAATAATTTCTAAAGTGGTCAAGATTGAGTCCTGTTTTTGTTTGTTGTAAATAGCCCAAAAACCTTTGAGTAAGATCTCACATGAAAGTTGATGTCAAATGTTTGTTCAACATGGACATGGATGACAGCACATACATCACAGGGCAAAAATCCCAATTTTCATTTAATTATGTCTTTCCCCACAAAAAATGGTTAGGTTGCATTGACATACCTCCAGTGTATCTAAGATGGACAGCATGCCATCTTTTTGTGCTTTCTACAGGCTTCTGAAGAAGATTTGCATTTGTCACTTTTGCCTGTGTTTTTATGGACTGTGCATTTCCCTCAGGCTGTTTTTTTATTTTTTTTGTTTAAATCAATATCTTGCCTTTCTTCTGGCAGTATTGGCAGCCCTGTATCAGTCTGGGCTTCATAAAATATTTCATCAGCATTCTCTATAGACAAGGTGAAAATTGTATCTGTATTTGGGTGGTCTGGTGACTGAGTCAGTGTTGTCTCAATCTGCTGTGCTGGTGGTCTCCTTTCATCTTTTGACAGCTCACTCATGTTGTCAATTGCATTCTCTAGCCTCCACTTTGGTGAACTGGGCAGTGGGATGTCTGGGTCAGGGATTCTGTTTCCTTGAGTACTGCGTTTCCAGCCAACATTTTGGATAGCAGAATCTGAGTTCCATTTTGAAGAGCAAGGTGTGGCTTCTTCTTTGGTATGTCCATGGGATCGATCCAGGGCACTGGCGGTAGCGCCAAAATTAAGAACAGTAGAAAATGTTGTTTTCTTCTCCAGAACACCTGGGGATGTATTTATGAGTCTCTTTCTTTTTTCATATTCAAACTTACTTTTACATTTTAGGTAGTCCATTTCAACTTCTTCTATTTGTTGCAGAAGTTGAGATTTTTTTCTCCATTAAACTGTATTGCAATTCTCTTTCAGCCTTTACTAACTCCTTTTCTGTACTCTATGATGCTGGTTTCATACCAGTAGCATGTTGGTGTTGCATATCATTGGTGTCCATAACCTTAGGGTCTACCATAGCCCCTTACACACCTCTTACGTCTCCTCCTTCATTCGGGATCTCCATCTCTGCACCAGCAGGAAGTCACAATGCCTCTTGCAGCCAGAGGATGGGAATCTTTTATTTATACTTCAAAAGAAATCATAAGCACAAACACATTAATGTCATGTAAAAACAATATTCAAAAATGAGTTACATAGAACCAAAAAGAAAAACTCAGTACTAATACATTAAATTTTTCCCTGCCCCTTCCTACAAAAATTTCTATAATTAAATAATCTAAACATGCCTATATATAAAAAGGAAAGAAGAATAAATCAAATCAGTATTGAATTCATACTGATGTATGTAAAGAAGTACTGAAAGTATCCCTCTCAGCTCAAACTGCCTACCACAAAAATGAATATTACCCATCCTACGCTTTCTGACAGAAACAAAAAGCAAATACTTATGTGTGCAGATTGCAATTTTGTGCAAAAAAAATCATCCTTGGTACTGAATGTGCTTCTCATTTGTGTTATTCTAAACTATTCACCCCATCATATTAAAAGACAGTCCTAGTCTGTGTCGTGACTTCCCTTTTAGAAGGAAAATTAGGTCTTTCCCTGGAAAGGAAATAAGTTGTAACTCCATAGTGGGCCTCTAACCCTGTCCCTATCCTGGGTTTATTTCTTAAGGGATCTCCCTCCTGTTCAAAACATTTTGGTGCACTTCAGCTATATGCTTCATACCTTATCTATCCAATTCATGTGTCTCTACCTTTTCTGATATTCCTGGGTTGAACAATGTACCTTGTCTTGGTATTTTTTTTTGCATACTTCATGGTGTACAGTCCAAAATAATTGTTCTGCTGAGATGTCCTTTTTTTGGAGAGCAACCTGACACTTTATTTGCCAGATGTTATGCTTAATCAAAGTAATATGAAATGGATAGTATCCTGATCCTGTTTGGCCCATTTTATTGGTAGTACTCCTAAGAACAAAATTTCTGTGGATTTATTTATTGAAATGTTTCACCAGGAAGGTTACACTGAGCAACAATACTCATCTCATGTTACATCCTGGGGGAAGGGGGAGTGGGAACAATAGTAGTACAACAGGATACATAAATCTTAGCAGCATATAGACAGACTGTATAGTTAACAACCAACAATAGCTAATAACATTTCTAGATTAGGATACATTTGTGAGTGGCTGACAGGGGGTATAGCCAAAGGTAATAAGGGGGGTGGAACAGTAGGAGATAGAAGAGCTAAGTTGCAGAAGTGCTAGGATTGCAAGAGGGGTTTGGGATAGGGGGCAGGTATTTGGTCCAGCTGGAGGAAGGAGGAGGTATAGACCAGCAGCTAGGCAAGGCCCCACTGGGCTAGACGTAGTTGCAGTTCATCACTAGGTAGTTTGCTAGGGATATAGAGAGAGAGTAGGCTGATGAGGAGTGGTGGATTTGGGATGGTAGTTGGTTCCAGAGCTTAGGTAGGTGATGGGAGAATGCCATTTAGCCAGATGTAGTATTTCTGTAGGGTATATTAAGTGAGCGAGAGTCATCAGATCGTAGGGTGTATTTGGTGGGGTGATGGACAGATAAGGAGGTGGAGAGATAAGAGGGGAGCGAGCCTATCCAGAATTTAGAGGTAAACTTTGCCGCTTGCAGTGTTTTCCTGTCAACAAGTGAGGGACAATTTAGAGAGCGGTAAAGAGTGCAGTGATGTGTCAGAGCAGGGGCATCCAGGGCAAACCAGCAGAAGGAGTTAAAAAGAGGTTCAAGCCTGGATAAGGAGGATTGAGGTGTAGCTTCGTATACAACATCACAATAGTCGAAAGTTGGTAGTATCATTTTATGTACCAGTTCTCACCTTGCCGGACGAGGGATACTACCCCTGTTATGATAGAAGGCCCCTAGCTTAGGCCAGAGTTTCTTTAGAATGGCATCAATGTGGATGGAGAAGTTTAGGTTTCTATCCAGCCAAACTCCAAGGTAGTGGAAGGAAGAGGTATCTTCTAATACAGTCCCATCAATAGTGTAAAAGGTGGGTAGAAAGGGGAGCCTTGCCAACCTCTGCCTAGTACCAAAAGTCATGGAGACTGTTTTCTTTGAGTTTAGAAAGAAGTGGTGCTCATTTAGCCAGTGTTGTACATTTTTGAAATCCAGCTGGAGCCTAGCAGTGACATCAGTGACTGAATTGCCAGTTGTGAACAGAACAGTGTCATCTGCATACATGTGTATGTTAGACGATAAACAAAACTGAGGGAGGTCATTGAGGAAGATTGAAAAAAGGAGAGGCCCAAGTACTGATCCCTGGGGGACTCCTGTGGTAATGGGGAGGAGAGAGGAGATGGCATCAGCTATGCAGACAGATTGTGTTCTGCCTGACAGATAGGACTTGAACCATTCAGTGGCATTAAGGGGGATAGACCAGTGGTGCTGAGGCAGGACAGGAGTAAAGGGTGGAAGACTGTGTGGAAGGCCTTGGCCAGGTCAATAAAAATAGCTGAAGTTATGAGGCCTTTGTCTGTGCCCTAGGCAATAGTGTCAGTCAGCTGTAGGAGCAAGGTGGCAGTGGAGTGGTGTTTTTTAAAGCCAGCTTGGACTGGAGTAAGAAAGAAGGAGTCAGTAATGTAGGAGGAGAGCAGTTTGAGTACTATGTGTTCCTGTAGCTTAGCCAGGGTAGGAAGGAAAGAGATAGGGCGGTAGTTACTGGGGAGGAAGGGTCACCTCCTTTAGGGAGTGGTAGGACTGTAGCATGTTTCCAGGCTGTAGGGACAGTGGAAGAGAAAAAGGAGAGGTTTAGCAAGATGGATATAGGATAGGTGACGGCAGGAGCAGTCAGAGAGAGGAGCTTAGGGTCCAGGCCATCTGAGGAGGAGCCATTAGCAGGGTTGATAGACTGAAGGGCTTGTAAGGCAGCAGCAGGAGAGATGTGGGTGAAGAAGGGGTAGGGGGGAGGGGAGGAGTAGAGGAAGGGAAACAGGGAGTGGAGGCGGGCCTGTGGAGGAGTGCATGTGCATTGTGGGGCAGTTTGGAGCATTGTAGTGCAGGATGAAAGGGCAAATATTTCCATTTGATATACTGTATAAGATATTCCAAAAGGCCGTGCTATAAGGGCATTCAAAATATAAATGTTCCACTGTTTCAAAAGTATTAGGACATATGGTTGCCTTTGAACAATTCCATTCACTCACATGCTTATGCTTCAAGCTGTTTTTCAGTTAGTTTACTATGTACAGAGCCAGAGAACATCCCACATTCTTCCCCCTAATCATGGGTTTGATAGCATGTCTCCTACTTGATGAATTTCTCCCTGTAGGTGATTCCTATAATGAAGTGTTTTGAAGAAAAACGCTGTCTGTATATGGGTATATAGTTCTTTCCTGGGCAGAGTAATTAAAGTTTGTTTGGTGATACCCAATGGTTGTAATTTACCAAAAATATTGTGCGTATATAAGGGGAGTCCTTGCAATGATTTTTGTTTCAGGATGGCTGATGTGCGATCCCAGGAGTCCAGCTAAGGTTGTACCTGGTCTCATATCCAAAGTGTCGATATTTTATTGGCTTTCTATACCATTGGTTTGAGGTTTGTGTATATAAAGATGTACACGTAAAAAACCAGGGGGTTAGTCATATTTATCCCACAATCTTTTATAGATAGGTAGGTGATCCCTCTCACGATGGGGTTCAGCCTACTACCTACCCCATATACATTGAAAAAACAACTATAAAAGGATGTCTCCAGCTGCTTAGGGAGGGGAAACACTGCACTCAGGTGTAAAAACATAATTAAAATCAAAGTTGTCACCATGTATACTCGTTTTAATTTTTTTCTGTGCTTCTTTTAATAGATGGTCCCAATTATAGAAACTCATGTCTCCATGTCCAAAGTATATTGCCAATATTTGTTGTACCTCTGTTTGTATGGGAATATTCAGGAATTCTTTCTGACTTGTATCTAACTCTCCAATAGGAAGGCACTTACTTTTTGGAAAATTAATTTCTGACCATGTAGCCAACCCAAATTCTTGTAGAAGCTGTTCAACTTCCTTTTCTGATGCTTGATCTGCTAGTGTGAGACACACATTATCTGCATACAATATTGTTTTAATAAGAACATAAGAAAAAGGCAGATGGGGACTGTGTGAGCAATCTAGTCTGCCCCAAAAGACTACCCTCCCTGCATTGCCTTCAACCTAACCTGTCCACAAAGCCTATCCCATGCAAGTTTGAAATCTCTAATCATCTTTGATTCTATCAGCTCCTGGGGCAGGCTGTTCCATGGTTCCACCACTCTCTCCATGAAGAAGTACTTCCTGAGGTTGCTTTTGAACCTACCTCCCACCAACCTCAAACTATGGCCCCTTGTACATGCTGTTGTGTTGTGCTGAAATACAGCACCTGCCTGAATTGTGTTTAGCCCCTTCATATACTTAAATGCTCCGATCATGTCACCTCTGTTTCTTCTTTGCTCAAGGTAGTATAAATTTAACTCCCCGAGTCACACCTCTTATATTTTGTGGTGTAGACCCTGCACCATTTTGGTAGCTCTTCTTTGCACTGCCTCCAAATGGTCAATGTCCTTTTTGAGGTGAGGTCTCCAGAACTGACCACAGTATTCCAAGTGTGGCCTTTCTAATGACCTGTAGAGAGGCATGATAACCTCTTGCTTCCTACAAGTAATGCACCTACTAATACAGTGGAGGATGCCATTTGCTTTCTGTGCTGCCTTCTCACACTGTTTTCCTACCTTTTAGTTGTCAGTGATCACTATGTCGAGATCTCGCTCTATCTGTGTTTCTTTGAGTTGATGTCCTCCCAGTGTATACTTATGTTTTGTCTTCCTCCTATCCTGGTGCATTTCCTTACATTTTTTGGCATTAAATTTTAACTGCCAAGCCCAGGACCATTCCTCCAACTTTCTTAGGTTAGCTTTCATGTTGTCTGCCCCTTCCTGTAAGTCCACTTTGTTGCAGAGCTTTGTATTGTAAGCGAACATACAAACTTTCCCTTTCAAATCATTTGTGAGGTCACCAGTAAAGATGTTGAAGAGGATAGGTCCCAGTACTGATCCCTGCAGGACACCACTAGTTATACTACTTTCCCTTGACAGAGATCCATTTACTAGCACTTTCTGTGTCCTATTGTTTAGCCAGTTGCTGATCCAAGTAACTACCTTTTGTCTTATTCCTGTATGTTCCAGCTTGTTTTTTAGCCTTCTGTGAAGGACGCTGTCGAAGGCCTTGCTGAAATCCAGGTATACAATGTCCACTGCCCCTCTCTGAGCCACTATTCTGTTGACCCAGTCAAATAAGTCAATCATGTTGGTTTGACAAGATCATCCCACAGTAAAGCCATGTTGTCTTGTGTCCATTTTTCCAATACCTTTCAGGTATGCCACTATCCTCTCCTTCAATAATGACTCTGTAATTTTCCCTATGACTGAGTTCAAATTGACAGGGCAGTAATTTCCTGCCTCTTCTTTGCTGCCGCTCTTGTACAAGGGCACCACTGTTGTCCTTTTCCAATCTTGAGGTATTTCTCTGCTGTCTAGTGACTTGCTGAAGAGCTCAGCCAGTGATTCGACTAGTTCCTCTCGAAGTTCTTTTAAAGACCTAGGTTGTACTGTATGTCATCAGGTCCCATGGCCTTGTCCATCTAGAGTCTACTCAGCTCTTCTTGGATCTTTCCTTTGTGAAGGGGCTCAGGTCCACTCCCTGACCATTGTGCTCTGTCTGAGGTAGCGCTGGACCTTTGCCGCTGTCTTCTACAGTGAAGACAAAGCAAAAGAACTAATTTAGGTCTTCAGCCTTTTCCTTGTCCCTCACTGACATCTTCCCTTCTTTGGTTGCTATTTGGACTATTCCTCCCCTAGTTTTAATCTTCAAGTCTTCGCTATGTACCGTCATCCCCTTAATTAGGTCATTGCCTTGTATTTTATGTAAAAGTGGGCCTAATGTTAAGATGTAGATGGATGGACTTAAAGGACTCCTCCAGTAATACCGCATTTTTTCCCTGTCCACCCATTTATATATGATGTCACTAGTGCCTGTCTGTAACATAATTGCATCCATTTGATAAACTGTTGTGGGAACCCATAGGATTTCATGCAATACCATAACTAAGAGCGATCAACCCTATCAAATGCATTTTCTGATCTAAGCTTACTAAAAACCTCTTAAATCATCTGAATTCCCTTTTCCATAATCTCTCTGAGTAAGATCAGGCCTTCTGTTTTTTTTCCTCTCTGGTACTGAACAACATTGGGATGGGTGAATTATGCTACCTAGTACCATGGCCATCCTATTGCTGAGGAGTTTAGTTAATATTCTGCTGTCTGCATTTAATAATGTGATATGTCTCCAGTTAGTAAGGAGCTCTTTATCACTTGTTTTATATAGTAAAATAAGGAGCCCTTCATACATGATGTGTAAGAGCTTATCATTTTGTAAAAAATAATTGAATACCTGTACCATTTAATTTGTTAGTTCAAAAAAAAATCTGTATAATTTATTCAGAATCCCACCTGGTCCTGGGGTTCTTCCTTTTGTGGAGTTAGAGAGGACCAGATTTAATTCCTGTACTGTTATCTTTCTAGTCAATGAGTGTAAAAAATAAGCTAGAATTTTTGGCACTGTACAGGAGTTTACCCTGTTCTTTATTTCTGACTCTGGGAGATTCTTCCCCTGATATAAACTGGAGACATAGTTTTCTATTTCAGCTAGTATTCTCCATTTCTTGCCAATGGCTGTCTTTCTTTCCCTTTGATACCCTGCATTACTTTATTCTGTGTTTGATATGAACAAGTTTTAAATGGGTTTATCTGCCCTTGTTTCCATTTGTATCAAAACGCTGTTCTGTTTCCAGGGTTTTCATTCTATTGTATTGTATGTCTAACATTTCCTCCTTTATTTGCTGTATTTGATCAGCATATGATTGTGGAGGGGTTGTGGGACAACAGATGGACCAAGTGAAGAACTTCAAGTTCAACGCATAATGTCTGTGTGATGTTTATTTAAAACACAGGGAAAACTTAAGCAATGGCATATCCCTTCTTCAATACATCAGTTTGCAGCAGCAGCAGACTATGCACATGCTTCCTCTGCACTTAGTCAGCATCCACTGATCTATCTCTTTAGTGAAAATTATTTCAATCCCTATGTTGGTCATGTGTGTTTGGGTGAAGGGGCGCTCATAAAAAGGAAAAAAAATAAGCTGAAGACAAAGAACCTCAGCGTAGAAACACTGAAGCAAGGGTTACCCCAAAGGGCACTGGCAATAAAGCCAAGTTTCAAAGAAACACAACATCACATACCCCCATAATGCAAAGCATCATGGGATTTATATGCAAATCACCATGGCATTTTAGGCTGGTTCAGCTTAAAGCAGGAATGCATGGTGCCAAAGGGCATCTCAAACAATCTGTAATTTACATGCATTTAAATAACACAGCAGGGGTTTTCTGATATCTCTACTCTGGTAACTTAGGTTTTATAATACAGCCCCCTAGTAACTTTTTACCTTGATCAAAAACACCTAGTGCTGTGGAAATTGAATCCCTGATGCATGTTTGTAGTGCCTGTAATTGTGCAAACACATCCTGTAATCCTGTTTGAGAAAGTAATTGGTTTAAGAAGGACATTACAGTATATTTTTGAAGTTTTCAACCTTCTGTCTGTTAAGAAGTGGCTACAATTAAAATCCTCTCTGAAAAGGACATTTCTTCCTGTGCAAAGATATGGTTGTATTTTTTTGTAGAAGTGCAATCCTTCCTGTGTTAGTCTGTGTGGCATAGATATTAATTAGCCTAAACTTTATATCATGTAAACATACATCCAGCAACAATGCCCTACCTGGATCTATATGTACTAAATGGGTTATTTTGTATATTTTGATCCTTAAAACATTTTCCCAACCCACTGCAGGAGTCCACCCCCAGAGACCAGAAATTCGGGATTCATATCCAAAAGTTACTAACCATAGATATATCATGAGATGTAGCTAGTCTGGTGTCCTGAAGAAACACAACATCAAAGCTAGAGTCTGCAAACAGTGCATATGTTGGCAGTCTTTTTCTTTCTGATAGAATGCTGTTTGCATTCAATGATACGACTGACAATTCATAGTCTATAATATGGGCCAGTTTGTGTTATAGAGACCTCATGGTGCCTTCCAAGAACTAGCTCTGGTTCCCATTCATCTTCTCTTCATTTTTTAATCACTCTTTTTGTGTCAGAAAGGCCTTCAATTTGAGAAGACATTGTAGAGGCAAAATCTGATTCCATATCTACCTCTGAATCCCCCTCCTGTAACACTGAGAAGAGGTTATGAGTGGGGATCAACCTCATCAAAGGTTCAGCTATTGGCTGTGAGGTGTTCTCTTTCCACTTTGTTTTTACTATTTGAAATTCTGTCTCTTCCACCACCATAGGTGGGGGTTGGGAAGCATAGCTGTGGTATTCTGACTTGGCTCCTGTCCATGTATAGGAACCTGTTGTACCATTTCTTCTTGCTCTTCACCTGTTGGGGCAGGTTGTGGTGTTCTTAAACATTTGGATACACTTTGTGGTTGTGGTGGTGGTGGTGTTGGTGGCTACCTTGAGTAACATGGCCTTGAAGTTGCTTTAGCAGCTTTATGGATATAGAAATCCTGTACCCCATAGTCTGCATCCTAGTTGTTATGAGCCACCCAAGGGCAGTCTGGAAAAGCGTGACCCTCTTCATCACACAAATTACATTTCTGTTTGTTGGTACAGTGATAGCCTGCGTGGCCCATTCCTCCACATTGTGCACATTTTACAATATCACAGTTAGGGCTAATGTGTCTGGCAGAGCCAAATTTATAACATCTCCGAGGTTGTCCAGAGTGAAAAATGAAGTCTTTGCCTCCACCAACATAGAGACAATTAGGCAGATGTTGTAGTTCATTTGCTGTATGGTGTAACTTGATTTTGATATGCCAGCCCCCATTCCAGAACCCCTCCTCACCCAATATGGGGTCAGGGGTACCTTGCACATTGCATCTTTTCTCCAGCCAATACAAAATGTATTTTATATTGACCTCCTCATTTCTAAATAGCACAATTAAAATCATGAAGGATTGCTTCGTTATGGGTATCACTTGAAATGGAGTCCATAAGGAATTTGTTTTTAAAATCATGTGTTTACTCCAGAAGCATTCCAGTAACTCTGGAGTATACAAAAAATGATATTAAATGTTGTCTCACCTGGAGCATGCATCAAGGTGTAGACATCCGCTGGAGTGAATCCTAGGGATTGTTTTATTAAGCATTTCCCTACATAAAACCTGTCTAGTGGTGTTTCCATACCACTCAGGTATCTTAGCCTTATGGCATTTCTCCTCTTTGCTAGTTCCACCAGGTTGTGGAACAAGCTTGTGTATGTTGGTGTATTCTCTTTGGAACTGTTAATATCAGGGGTATTCACGGCATCTCTATTGTCATTACCCTCTGCAGGCTGGGAGGGAGTATCATTGGGCTGTGATTCTAAATGTTGTTCCCCTGATTGTGCATCAAAGAAAATTTCAACTTGGGATTGCAAGGAGGAAAAAGATTGTACCTGTGTCCTTGCCTTCCATAGGCATCGTAGGGTTAGCATCTGCTTCTGATGTTATTTGTTCCCTCAAACAAACCTCTGTTGTTTTTTTTTTCCCATGCTAGGTAAAGCTATGGTCAGATCTGGTATCCATACAACATTCTGAGACTGTGTCCAGCCCGTGTCTCACAGGGCACACTCCAGAGACCAAGTATTTGCATCTCTAGGAGTCTGTTGTTGATTCGTTTCTGTCCACCCCATGGCAGTTACATCCAGGGCTTTACACTCCTTCCTGAAGACAAAGACTTTGTTTGCTGAGGCCTTTGGTGTCCCAGGCAAATTTTCATGTGCCCTTTTTCATTTCCTATCTTCTTCTTGCTGCTGCCTTTTAACTTCTTATAGCCTTTTTTCAATGGTTAAAAATTGAAATTGGAGTACCAGTTGTTTGTCTTGTAATGCCTTACTATTATCCACTGCTGCCTCCACAGCTCCATTGTTCCTTGTTTCTTCATGCTCCTGCACTTGCTGGTTATGCTCAAGGCAAATCATATTGGTGCCCACAGCACCTGTCATTGTAGCAGCGGCTGCTACTACACCTCCTCCTCTGTCAGCTTCCAGTTCGCAACTGGAGTCCTCAGTTGCTTTCACAGGCAGCAAAGCCACCTGCAGCACAGTAGGAGAATTTCCCCAGTGTCCTGGTCAAATTTCTACCATTCACTAAAAATACCACCAACAGCTTAATCTAGTTCAGTGTCAGTTGGCATCCATATATATCCACCCCCCCCCTTCCCTGGAATGAGTTTGAAAACAGGCAGAATTGTCTAGTCCTCCTATTCTGGTTAACAAAAACAAAATAAATAAATAAAAATAAAATGTAACAACTTCCATGGAAACATTGTTTTCCTTGCAAATTACAAGACAAAGGAGGTAATTTAGGGTTAAGGCTCCAGCGACAAAAGTAGGGAAATTTAATTTTATAGTTTCTTACCCTAACCCCCCCCCCACACACACACTTGAAGCAAATCAGGGGTGGAGTCTTTCCCCTAAAGCTACATATATATATATATATATATATGTAGTTGCAAAAAACTTCAGTTAGGGTCAAAGCAACAAAAGTTGGGAAATGAGGCATTAGAGTTTCCTTAACACCCCGCCCTCCCAAACCAGGCAGGAGAGCAGGTGTGGGGTGTGCCTTGGGCTTCTCAAGCCTAACACTCACACCATTCCATCTGTAAATAAGGTCAGATGTGTACATTTATGAGTGGGGGGTTACAAGTGGGGGAAACCAAACACCTCACTTCCCAACTTTTGTTGCTTTGACCCCAACTGGAGCATTAACAAAGTTTGGTGCAACATATTTCCTTACTTTTTGAGATAGTATAACAGTATCCTTACTTTACTGTGGCCTCCCATCCCTCAGTAGATGTGCATTTATATATATATATATATATACAGTATATATATATATATATATATATATATATATATATATATATATAGTTTGGAAGACAGGGCCATCCAGGCCCTGCACTTCTATTTATAGAACAACAGTGATGAAATTATCAACATAGCCATCTTATTACCCCACCTCATGTACCCGGTACAGAACATTTTTGAATTCCTGCCAAAACATAATTCTGTGCAACTGCAACGCCATTCCGTGCCACAGGTGTGAAAACACATTTTGACCAGGCTTTAAAAAATAACAGCTGTGGCATACAGGAGGTGGGGGTAATAAGAAGGCTATGTTGAAAATATGGGGTAAAAATATTTAACATTTCCGAAGTTACAAGTGGGTGTAGCAAAATCACAATGAATGGTCATAACTTCGGCATTTTTTCATATTTTGACCCCACATTTTTAACAGTCTTCTTATGACCCCACCTCATTAACCCCTTATGTGAAAATGTTCAAATCTGTGCCAAAACACCATTCTGTGCCACAGGTGCATAAACACGTTTTGGACAGGATGTAAAAAATGACAGCTGTACTGTTCATGAGGTGGTGTGAAAAAAGTGGCTATGTTGAAAATTTGGAGTCAAAATATTGAAAATTACTAAAGTTATGTGTGTTCATAGAAAAAGTTCAACAACTCATGTAACTTGAGCATTTTTAGGAATGTTTTCACTAAATGTTCAACATAACATTTTTGGGACCTCGCCTCATTAACACTGGTGGTGACATTTCGTTATTCTGGCCTGAAAGGTGATTTTGTGCAGCAACCATGAAATCACCTTCTGGGCCTGACTAACAAAATGACAGTTGCAGTGTTCATGAGGTGGGGTCTCAAAAAGGCCATGTTGAAAATTTGGTGCAAAAATTCCCCAAAATAGCAAAGATATCAACATAAGTTCAAAATGCCATTAGTATACATTATAGGACACTTACCTTTATTCCTCAGTTCATGGTTCGACTTTCAAGAGTGCAGATGTCTCTCAGTCCACAGAAGATGACAGCTTATGATCTCCAGAGGTAAGTATAGGGTAAGGGGTGGGAGGTGGGTGCTCATTGGGAGGGTCAGGATGTGGGGAGGGGAACGGAGGCAATGATGAGGGACCATTTCTTTATTTCAAGTAAAAAAAGATGTCTGGGTACGGTTTTCTTTTTTGCTGGTAATTATCAAATAAATCTGTTTTGGGACACTGGGGGTGGGCTCCCCAGTGCCCCACTCTGCTGGGAAGGGGGATTCTGATTGCTGATATGGGGATTGGGCCTCCCAATGTCGTCAAAAATGATTAAAACAACAGGCTGCGGGGGGGGCATTTTTACACAAAACAAAGCATGCTTGTTCTGTTAACCAATCTGTTTCTAACATAGAAAAATCACTATAAAATTCCACACCGTCTGGATGCAGGGTGATGAGGAAAAAACTGCAAAAAGTGGTGACTTTATGACTTTTTGCACTGTTTGCATCTCAGAATCCACACATCCAACCAGAATGAAACTTGCCACATCAAGAGATCTACCCCACAGGATAGCACATGCCAAAGTTTGAGCAAATCCATTGATCAGTTGCAAAGTCATTAAAGTGCAAAAGTTGAGGTTTAACATTAAACATGCTACTCAACCCTAACTATAGGGGCGCTACCATACCCCTATAATATTTAGGGGATACATGATGGGCAGAGGTGGAATATGGAAAATATTTGAATGAGTGAAGGTGACCTCAGGATACCTCATGGTGGCTGCGTGCAGCAAAGCCCGCAGTGGTGGTATCTGGTCCTTCTTCAGATATATTTCCGTATTCCACCCCTGCTCATCATGTATTCCATTTATTGAATAGGGCCCCCTGTTGTTATGGGTGAATTACAGAAAAGTAGCCATTTGCATGGATTAATGCGTTTTTTGCGTGGTTGCATAATTCATGTTGCTCAATGATATTATATTGTGCTATAATTTTGTGCTAACGGTGATGTTTTGTGTGAGCCATTGAATAAATGTCATTTATTCCACTGCAGTAAGAATATCTGTCATTTATTCCACTGCAGTGAGAATACATGTTTTATTTGTTCACTCCATTGAGATATGTGTATATATATATATATATATAACATTGCTGTAAAAGCAATAAGGTACAACCTGGGGTTACATTAATCATCTGTTAATCGCCCTTAGGGATAATGTGGCACTTGGTTTTACCTCATGCCATACTACAAGCCTAGGGGGTGATTAACAGATGATTAATGTAAGCCCTGGTTGTAACTTATTGCTTAATTAAGGATAATATTAAGAAAAAATATGCTTAATTCAAATTATGGAAAGATATAGAATGCATACCTGCAAAGAATAATGAGATACAGTATATGCCACTTATATCAGCTCCTGATGTAATGGACTTCTGCTTCTAATGGATGTTTAGCCGATGTCAAAAGCCATTTGCTATTCTGGCTATGTTGTAATTGTCTGTTAAAGTGGACCTTTAATTCCTGCAGTACCGTCCAATTCATTAAACCAACGATGCTTTTGAACAAACCCACAACCGGCTTTCTCACTATCTGTCTCTCTCGGCTTAGACATTGGCTGCGATGCAAGCTAGTTACATCGTAATAGTTAGCCCAGGAACTACTGTAACTGGCAAGTTGGCAGGCCCTAGCTGCAGTGGGGATTGAGCCCCAAATGATAACTAGCCAATCAATACCCGGCAGCATGGAAGTGCAGCCTGTAAACCTAGTGCTTTGTTTGCTCTTGCCGTTTTTGACTACAGGGGTCAGCCATCTGCTCTGCAATGCCCCGTGTGTGTGCATCATTCCTGGTCCTGGTCATAATTCTTTTTATGTGCTTATGTGCTTTTTGATATTATGTGGGGATATTGATGTAACGGACACCGCATATAATGGGCAGATTGACGGTAGTCAAATCAGTCCATTACAAGCGGCATATACTGTACCTTAATAACAAAGTGTTCATTTGAAAATGTGGGTAAAATGGATAGGCCCTATGCAAGAACAGTGCGCATAGGTGGGACAGTGCCTCGTAAAGCAGGTATACAACTACACAGAATGAAAATGCACATCCCACAATGGCATGTGCTGTCGGGAGGGAGGTTAATACTGGGGTGTTCACCGGCCAACGAATTTTGCAAAATTCTGTGCACATGGAAGGATGGGTCAACCATGAAGACCTGGGAATGCCCCAATGACCCCAACATAATTAGACATTTGTGGATGGTGCCACACAACTACTCACAGGCATGCCCAATACTGGTAGTGCTGAGGGGGATAGTGCT
Organism: Neoceratodus forsteri; assembly: GCA_016271365.2. Taxonomy (NCBI): domain Eukaryota; kingdom Metazoa; phylum Chordata; order Ceratodontiformes; family Ceratodontidae; genus Neoceratodus; species Neoceratodus forsteri. Next base: position 1,043,645,131 of record CM057455.1, read on the forward strand.
AGCCATGGCACCATGCAGCAGCAGATGGTAGGACAGGTATGAGCTGCTGGACCTAGGGGAGTACTGAGGTCTGAGGAGAAGTATCAGTGGTGACATACCAGAGTGGACGGTGTTAGGAACACCTGGGCATGCTTCACCTGACAATGACTTTGGCAACTGGCAGCTAGGCAGCAGTGGCCCATGGCACACAGGGTGTAGGGAGGGCACCACAGAGGTTGCCTCCTCCATCATGACACCACAATCACACACCAGTGGCAATATCTGTATCAGTGGTGCCAGCCACCAGCATGCCAAGAACACTGGTATCAGAGATCAGGAAAAAATATGCCACGCTGTACTGGCTGAAATCTCTCAGACCACATCTGGCCACCATCTGAAAGTCCATCCAGATTGATGTCACTATGGTGGGGCTGGTACCCAGGTGCTTTCAGGCCATCATTCACAAGTGTAGGGATCTGAGTAAGGCAGTCCAGAAGAACCTGGCCAGTGGACAATGGGCATGGAATGCCACTGGTGGGGTACCACCATCACCCAAGAACTCACAGCAGTGGAGGACATGGTGGTGGCATCAGCCAGGTGACTGTTGACAGGAAAGAGGAAGGTCTGTACAACATGCCAGGTGAATGTACTCATCCCTACTGATGTGGTGCAGTACACACTAAGCTTACAGTGACTGTAATACTCCGTATAACCCTGCAGTGGGTCTGCTTGTGTAATTGGTGGATTGACCAATGTCCATGTGGTTGGCCTGCTGGACACATCCAAACAGGACAATACCCTGCTGATGCATGATGGAATGTGAGTACAATAATGATGTGCTGTACAGCCCACAACAGTGCCCTGCCTAGCCAGAAACTGTATGCCAGTTCCCCACACAGATGCCAGCAAGGCCAGCACAGGTAGTGACCATAAGGAAACATAGGAGACTGGCAGTATCTTACAGAGATGCTAGTCAGCCAGAACACTGGGCAGCCAGTCACTTCCTCCACACTGGGCACCCCACACTCCCCATACCACAGTCCCAGAGCCCAGTGCACCAGCATTGGCAAGGGGAGGCCACAGACGTGGGTATGGATGGATAAGGGCAAATAACACAGATGCCCACAGTCCACGTACCACCATGCACACTGACTTCCCCACATACAGGAGTGAAAAAAAGACTCAGGCAGCACCTAATGATGGGGTCACCCAGCAGCACTGGCATGCTGTCGAGTAACAAGTGACCCTGGCCCTGACAGTGGTGATGAAGCCCCATCAGAGACGACAGGACTATACAGAAGGGTAGCGTTGCTACACACCTACTCAGGAGGCACTTCACAGAGGTATGGCAAGTGGAGCAGGACCAGCTAGAGCCCAGTAGTAGGGATGCAGTGAAATTAAATTTTGCTAGTGAAATTGTGGTGAAATCGCCAATTTCACCACGCAAAATGTTTCACGTAACTGCGGTGAAATTTTGCAGTTTCACCTGCAATTTCAGCAGTCCACCAGTCCAGCATAGATGGTGAAATTTTGCCCCTCAGGAGGTGAAATTTCACCTGAGAGTGGCGTACTTCCACCATCAGTGGCGACATTTCGCCCTCAGTGGAGAAACTTCGCCAGCTTGAGGGCGAAATTTTGCTCACAAATGGGGACAAAATTTTGCATTTCACCAAGCGAAATATTTTGCGTAATGTATTAATTACACAAAATATTTTGCTCAGCAAAATATTCCAATTTCGCTCAACACTACCCAGCAGGGACAACAATGCCCCACTCTGTGCTCTCACAGTGGAGGTGCAGGAGCTCCATACAGACTGCAGGAGTGTGGGTGACCAGCTCAATGGCATACTAGACTACCTCACATTCCTAGCCAGTTGTGATGGTGGCTTGCCACCTGCTGAGCCCGTCCCTTCACCAGTGTCCTATGCCATCCACACCACTACAAAGCCACAGCCCATGGCCCCAAAGGGAGACGGCCCGAACAACCCCACAGTTCCAACAGCCCCTGGACCGGTCACCTAAGGCAACCAGGGCCAGACCTGACTGTACAGGATGGTATGGACAGCTGAAAGGCGGTGGGGGGCAAGGTGACTGCTAAGACCTCCAACAACTGATCTTCCATCCAGTGACAGGGCCATCACACCCATCTGTGCATGCCCCTACCCTCCTGCCACACACATACACACACACCTAGAAACCACCCTGACATGCCAACATTATTTACCAGTGCTATCCTTAACCATGACTATTGTAAGATGACGGTATCATGCATTGAGCCTGGGTTCATAGCACTCACATTCATGACAACGCCCTTTGCATCCACACACCACTGTTGATTTATGCTTTGGAATCCTTTCCTGATCCATAGTCCTTCAAATTGACAAGAGGTGCCAGGATCAGCACATGTGTGTTGTCTATTGTGCCCTGGACCTTCAAGATCCCATACATGGGATTAGAAACATAGAAACTTAGAATTTGACGGCAGATAAGGACCACTTGACCCACCTAGTCTACCCATTTTCCCTACCTGTTTCATATACCGGAGATCCTATACCAGTCATAAAATGCCTCATTCACTGCCTGTATGTCCAGCCGGTCCATGAGGAAATGCACATAGTCCTCCAAGTGTGCAGTGGTTGTCTGCCATAGGGCGCATGATGTGGAGGACTGGGTCATCCCTATCATGTCACCTGTAACCCACTGGAGAAGCCTGTGGCATAGGTGGTCAAGGTACCCATCAGCTTGGTCTCCACAGACATGGCCCTGGACCTGTTGGTGGGCACCGTAGTGAACCCAATCAGTCACACAGCTCACTGATGGTGCCCTGATCTTGTCAAAATTATTCCAGGCATTGGGTATTGCACATACCCCTGACTGCACACGGGAACTGAAAATATGTGGCCTGAATCCTTTGCAGTCCTTTTCCTCTAGTGCAGCATCCAGACCCCACAGCGGGGTGTGCGTCACCAGTGAGTAGCTCATTCTTCCAGTCAGGGGGCACTGTTGGGTCACCCTTATATGACACATGCCTGCTGTCAGACCTGTCCAGTGATTATAAGTAGCCCATGATGGTGTCTGTGCTTCCAGACTGTTGTGGTTGGTTTGCTATACCGCAGTTGTCCTGTGTTTCTCACATGGAAGCTGGATTACTGTATTTTCCCATATATACGCAAAGCAGGTCTCTGAGACCAGGAACTGTGTAGATGGTCATGTACCTTTTACAATACAGGACTACCTGTACACATGTTGGCCATGCTGTGTACATCCCTTTAAGAACAGCAGCATACCACACATAGTGTTGGGCATAGTGGGGCATAGCCAGTGCCCTCTGCATGCACATCATTCCCAGCTGAATGCCTGTGTGTTGAAAACAGTAAGCACTGATCTTGGCATGGCACTGGCACTTGTTCCCTATGCACTGTGGCAGCACCTGGACTGTGGCACCTCCATCTGGGGTATGTATGTGTGTGGGGGTACACTGCTGCATGATGCATTTGGGGAATTCTCCATGCCAGTCCTTGATGCTTGTCTTGTATATCATTGTAGACTTTCCAGGAGCAGCCTGCAGAGATCCTCCTGGAACTGGGGTACCAACAGCAGGTCATGTCATGCACACAGTGGCAGTCAGCACAGGCCCATACAATGCAGCTCCCAGAGTCACTTAAGATGCTGGAAGTGCACTCTGGTAAGCATGGTACTGCCTGGTTTATCATGGAGCCTTCCATGTGAGTAGCTCCCTATGCACCGCAACATTCCACTGACTCTCCTCACAGCCTTCTCACATCATTTGATAACCTTTAGATCATCATATATGATTACTCCCAGGTCCGTTTCCTGCTTGGTGGCTGTCAGTACCTCCCCCATCCATCACGTACTCCTCCCCTGCATTTCTGTGCCCCAAGTGCATGATCTTGCACTTCTTTGTACTGAATCTTAGCTGTCACACACTTGATCTCTCCTTAATGCAATTACCTTGTGAATAAAAAATAAACAAATAACTTTATTACTTATTTATTAGAATTTTGGATAAATAACTTTAAGCCAATGGCTCTTTTACAAAGGTTCCACATCAGTATACAAAGAATAGAAGTACATTTTGTGTAAGATTTGCAGGCAAGCAGTTTGAATACAAAATTCAGTACAAGGTATACATGGTCTTAAAGCTACAGGGTATATAAATAACAATTAAAACAACACAATCAAGCATACATTTAAGAATGCTGAATGAGAATTTAATTATATTCCTTTTTTACAGTTTATTTGCCAAGAATAGCACTGACGTGATGCAATATTTTATTTCCAGTTTTACACATTTCCACAGCTGGATGGACTTGAACAGATTTGCCCACAGTAATACAGTGAGCATTTGGCTCTGGTGGTGTTTAAAGTAAGGAATAAGAAACAATGAGGTGTAGTTTATGGGCTGATAAGAGCTTGCCCCAGGTGCATAATTTGTACCTGGGAAGTGCTCATATCAGCCCATAAACCACACCTCAGAGTGTCTTATTCCGCTTATAAAATTGGTCCTCCCAGGAAAAACCATCCCCTTGAAACTAATTAATAGTAAAAGAGGTCTGATAAACATAAGTGTTAAAATTTAGGTTAATTAAGGCATAAACATGAAAAAATAGTCCCTGAATTTGTGATGCAGACCATATATAAAATTTAGCTATACAAGGGCATTTGTGCCCCCCACATACACTCTCCTGTTTTTCCCTCCACACACAAGATTCCATTTCTTATTCATTTATTTTTTAATTTTGTTTATATCTTTGTTTTAGGCTGTTTTACCCATGTCTCCCCCACACTCTCTGTTTCTCCCTTTACACACACACAGTCTTCTTTTTTAATTTTTTACCTTACATTATATCTTTGTTTTAAGCTTTAGTGAGGTGCCTGACACTGAGAGCTACTGTGGCTAATGAGAACTGTCATTGGAACACCTGCTCGAACAAGCGCTATAGTGATTGGAGAAATGGCAAGTGCTGGAGCTGCTTTTTCACTAGAAGCAAACATGTCCCTCTGCAGCCGCCATGGTAAGCGTTTGCGCTTTGCATTTTTTCCTATGGTGCTGCAGTAGGTGCGAGCAGGCACCTAATCCTCACCATTTCCTGTTTTGCAATGCTCACACTTTATTTCGATTTTCAAAGACTGGCAGAGTGGCAGTATGGAATACTGTTAAGGGAGGGAGGAGGGGAGGTCTGGAGACTGTGGCAAATGAAAACAGTAGAAATGGCAGTGGTGAAAATGATGACCGGAGAAAGTGGAGCTGTAAGAAAAAAAAGGAAACTAGGGATTTACCTTAGTTGTTTACAAGTCATGCTGAGTGGACATTTGGCAGCATTAGGTGGGTGAGCTGCATGGCTGGTGGGTAATTGGGTGACTGACGAGCACGAATGGACTTTCACACTGGCAGTGCAGTGAGATAGCCACAGCAAGCATTAATCTCTCAGTCTACTCTGTTGTGCTTGGCAAAGGTAGTGCAGGTTGGCAGTTTATGGCTGTATAAGGATACACCAAAATGTGCCCTACAGACAATCAGAAATATGAACATTTTCTACCCATTTTATAATGTGTGATATTCTATTTTACCAGTGGGCACTCTAACCACTAAGCCACACTACCTTTTCAGTTTTCCTCTTCCCTCACAACTCTCCATAATTAAATTCATACAGTCTATCACTTTAAATCCACAGTTTGCATTAAAACGTAACAGCAGTGAAACTGAGTCATGCATCTTTAAAAATGTAGATCTCATTCTTCCCTCATCTCCCAATTCTCATCTCTTCAGACTCTTACTGCCACTGTTCAGATTGCTCACTTTATCCTGAAGTGTGTAGAGCTTTGCGAAAGTTGTGAATTCCGCTGTTGCAGAAGTTTTGTGACATTTGCAAACTTTCGCAAAATTTTCCACCCTTTTGCCTGTGGCGAAATTTCAAACTTTTGAAAATTTACTGCAGATTTTCATGAAGTACTGAAGTCGTTATTTATTAATGGCAGAGCTATAGCCGTGAACTGTGGAAGTAAAGTTTCCTGCCATTTATTTTGTAGGATCAGTTATTTATATGCAGTTTGCTATATAATTCTGCAGGTTTTATGTTTCTGCCAGCAATGTATGGCCATGTTTCTTTTTCTTTAGGTGGTGTTTTACATTTTAAAATCACATAGTGAATCTAGCCAACCGACCTGTAGAGCAAATTCTTTGCAGAGTTAGCAAATCAACCTTTTTTTGGTTTTAATTTTTTTGTTTTTTCCTCCATTCCTGGTTTTATTTTCATGTTTCTTTTTTGAATTACACAGAACCCAAGGGCCGCCTACATTTTCCATTCCACTGTAGTGAGCTAAATTCTGTGGTACAGTACACTAACTCAACGGACACCTCAAATTACTTAGTGTGCCGCTCTGCAGTCACATGGGCTGCAGAGCGATGCATCAGGTGACAGCACACATTTCTTGCTATGCACAGTAGCTTCTCACTTTTGAAGTAATTGATGAAGAGGAAAGAGATCTGTTCATTCTGTTCCACAGTTACAGCCTTTTTGACTCAGAATCTGCAGTTTTCTTGCTGATTACAAGAACAAAAGAGCTAGTATTGGTTCTCTCAGTGCTGAGGCAAAAATATTTGCCACAGTTTTTATGTTTGCTTGTGCACATAGTGCACAAGAAACATATTGAGATAGTACAGCATTGCAGAGGTGTGTCCATGTTGTGGCCAGTGCAGTGGATGCTGTAATGGGCACGTCCCTTGGCCACCAGTCAGCCGAGAAGCTGCTGATAATGGCAGTTTCAGAGTGAGAGACACGCTTGAAAGAAATCTGCCAGTGCAATCAGGGACAGTTTTGTCATTGTAGTGGCAGCTCCCCTGTCCCTCCCAATGGGGAACATAGACATCCAGCCGACAAGAATCTGGCCATGCACATTACAGTGCACAGTAATGCGCATGGGCAGAGTTTTGATTCTTGTTGGCTCTTGTCCCCAGTTTGTTCAGTGTGCCTTTCCTGATGAAACAATTAAATAAATAAATGAGCCACGGCGCAGCTTACCATATTGGAGGCTCCTGCCACACCATACCCACACACTCTCTGGAAAGCAGATATCAGGGTGCCCAATCCCCATGTTAGCATGTACCCCCTTCCCCCTTTAATGTGGCACACTGGAAGCCCACCCCAGTGTTCCAAAATACTTCTTTATGTTTCGTGACATCGAAATGCCCACTCCTGGTGTCGGATGCACTGGACCCCCCCAAGCCCCTATTTTCTCAGCTGACCTCAGGGTATCCAATCCCCAGCTCAGCATTGATCCCCCATCCACTAGTCTGACACACTGGGAGCCCACCCCAGTGTACAGAAATCTGTTTTAATAATGTTTCACCTGCAAAAAGAAAAATGACCACCAGGTCTTTTTTTTAAACCTGAAAAAAAGAAAACTGTCCTCGTCATCCCTGCCACCCTCCCCATCCCACCCGCTCTCTCGGACCCTCCTCCTGCACCCCCCACCCCATACTTACCTGTGGCAGTTGGGAGTAGCGATCTTCAGTGGACTAGGAACATGTCTGCACTCTTCAAAGCTGAACCGGGAACTGAAGAAATCACGATAAGCCCTATAATGGCAGTCAATGGGGGGGGGGTCAACTTATGTTGATATCTCATCCAATTTTTGGAGTCTTGGTCCCAAATTTTAAACATGGGGTTCTTGGGACCCCACCTTATGAACACTGGGACGGACATTAATTTCTCGGTCCTGAAAGGTGATTTTGCAGTCACTGTGTAGAATCACCATTTGGGACTGATTAACAGAATGGCAGTGCCACTGTTCATGAGGTGGGGTCCCAAAAAGGCCATGTTGCAAATTTGGTGAAAAAAATCCAAAAAATGACTGCATTATGAGCATACATTGTGCAGTTTCTACACACACCCCTAACTTCAACAATGTTTTATATTTTCACTCCAAAATTTCCAATATTTTCATTTTCAATGCCCTCTTATGAACAGTATAGCTATCATTTTTTGTATCCTGCCCTAAATGTGTTTTTGCACCTGTGGTGCAGAATGGCACGGTCGCTGTGCAAAATCAACTTTTGGGACAGATTAACTAAATCACAATGCCACCCTTCATGAGGGGAGGTCCCAAAAAGGTCATGTTGAACATTTGGTGAAAACATTTTAAAAAATTACTACAATAGGAGTGTGTATTACGCAGTTTCTATGCATGCTCGTAACTTTGTCAATTTTTCATATTTTCACTCCTGATTTTCAACATTGAAATTTTTTTCACACCTCCTCATGAACAGTACAACTGTCATTTTTCACATGCTGCCCAAAGTGTGTTTTTGCACCTGTGGTGTCGAATGAAGCAATTGCTGTGTGAAATCACCTTTCAGGATTGAGATAAGAAATAATAGTGCCACTGTTCATGAGGTATGTCCCTAAAAGCCAATGTTGAGAATTTGGAACAAAAATACCAACAAATGCCCAAGGCATTAGGGTTTTCAACCATAATGGCCACCCTGTACAGACTGACAGGTGTCGGGGGGGTGATTTGGAGCCATCGACCATAATGCTCTAGCCATTTCCCTCCACCCCACCCTGCAGCCAGTGACAGGAACTGAGGTATGCATTGGGGTCTTCAGTCCTAATGTTCATCCTATTCTCATATACTACACCCATCTCAGCTTAGCTTATTTCCTTATGGAATGGGGTGATCATAAGGGCTGAAGACCCCAAGGCACACCACGACACCTGTCAGTGTCTGCAAGGTGGGATTAGGTGGAATGGCATGACTGCTATGGCCAATGACCCAGAGGCACACCCCCAACACCTGTCAGTCTCTGCAGGGTGGAGGTGGGGGTTGGCGTTACTTCATTACTTCACTGCCATTTCTATTATGCATCTCTCTAACTCCTGCATTACCAATGCCAATACCAGCAAGCAAATATTTGGCATTGGCAAATACTTGTTAATTTCTTGGGATGACTATTGCATAATAGCCTTAGTGGTATTCTCTGTAGTACTGTGTTGTTTCTTATTGTGTTATTCAGTGAAGAAGATACATGACAATATGGTGGGCAGGGAAAATTGCAGAGGACGTGGAAAAAGTCCCATTGTTGGTGGATCTTTGAAAACAGTGTCACATGGAGGTGCAGAGGGTACTGGGACAGGTGCTAGTGGGTGCAGTATAGTCAGTGACATTTGGACTTCCAGTGGCAGTGCAGCTCCAGCAGTGCCCCAAGCTGTGCCTGTGTCAGGGAGCTGGCATCAAAGCTGCTAGTTTCTTCACTTTGCAGCACAGTAATCTCACAGCAGCTGTTGCTCACCATGCAAAACTGGCAAGAAAAATGGTGATGGATGTCACTGCACTACTGTGGCAGTCCCAGGAGTCTCAGGTGGAGGAACAGTCACAGGAGTCTCAGGAGCTGTTAGGTACTAGGACCAATGAGGCTGTGCATTTAATGGCAGTTTTTATCAGGAAGGTTTATGTTAAGGGTGGTCCAGGACCATTAACTGTCCAAGTAGAGGAAGAGAAGGAGCTGGTGCAGAGTGTGATTGAGATGGAGGCTGTGAAGGAAGAACATCCTCAGTTTGAACATCCTGCTAATGTTGAAGTGGAAGAGAAGGGCAGTGAGGAAGGGAAGTTGGGAGATTTTCAATCCTTAGTGTCAGTGCCAGAAATGTCTGAGTCAAACATCAGTGATGATAGCGATGGGGGAGGTCATGATGACCCAGTATTTAACCCTATATGGCAGCCTCCCCAAGCACCCATTAAAAAAAGTGTTGTCATGGGTAAAGTGAAAGCAATCCTTCTTATACTGCTTCCTCATAAGGACAATCTGATGTTAGGGGAAAGGGACCTCAAGTTAAAAGGCTACATGGGGTAAGCAGTAGCAGGAGCAGCAATAGGCAACCATTTTGACCACCCCAACCTTACGCCCCTGGCCACATGCGCCCCACCCATGGAAATCCAGCTAGTCAGCAGAAAGTCCCTTGTTTCAGATTTTTTCTTAGTGGATGAAGTCAATGACAGTGTGGCTGTGTGCAATATATGCAAGTCAAAATTTAGTGGGGGTAAGCCAGAAACACACTATGGGGCAACTAGTATGCATAACCATATGCAAACTAAGCATGCCATTCACTGGGCACAGCATAAGAGGTTGGCATCAATGCCCACTTCTGACTTTGTACCTGACCATCTAAAAGAGAGGGTCACAATGATGTAACATTTAACCCTTTACTGTGTTCTTCCCTCAGGCATGCAGATACAGGTGGTAGTACTCAATGTGCCGAACTGGAGCCCTCCCCTTCCCTTATATAGAGTTTTTTCCAGCATGTCCCTGCTGTTGGACAAGGCAGCCACAGCAGCAAGAGCAGAACTGCTAAAGCCGGTACATCAGCCACCTCCACAGTCCATCTCACTCCCAAGCTTAAGCAACTTGTTTTTCAATCTGCCTTAACCAAGAACACCAAATATCACCAAAAATACCCTGTGGCAAAAGAGCTAAACACTGCTGTTGAGAAGATGCTGGCAACAGATGTGCTGCTACATTTTTTTGTTGAGAAACCTGAGTTTCTATAACTAATGGAAAAAGCTGCACCCAACTATAAAGTGCCAAATCCCACTTATTTCTCTACTAAGGCTGTTCAAACACTTTACAATGACCTTGTTTGCATTGTGTCACATGCAGTGTCCCAATCTGCAGTACCCAGCAGCCACTTTTCCACAGATATCTGGACTAGCAGTCCATCATCTGATATCTGTTTTATGTGCATTACTGCATGTAATACCAGTAAAGCAATCAGTGATGGCAGTTTTTATTATAATCCCATGCTTTGCACATGTCCTTAACCTGATTGTGAAGGCCTTTCTCGATCACAAAGCAGTCAGTAGCACATTGACTGTCAGACACAAAATCTTCAGCCATTTCAGTTACTCTCCACTGGCAAGACCAGAAATCAGATCAGGAGTCTACAGAATGCTAATGGAATACCACAACACTGGCTAAAGCTTGATGCAGCGACATGCTGGAACTCAATGCTCTACATGGTTGAGAAGCTATTTGAGCTGTATAATCCAATCAGTGACTACGTCATGCAGATGCATGATCATGAAACACAGTCAGTCACGCCACTGAGACCATCCCAGTGGATGTTGATGGATATTGTTATCCAAATCCTCCGACCATTTGAACATGCCACACAGGTTGTTAGCTCTGAAAATGCATACCTGAGCCAAATTATACCACTGCTGCTTATACTCTGCCAGGCACTGGTCAAATTCAGAGACTTGTTTGAATTGTCTGCAGACTCTGTTGGAGTAGAGCTGGCTGACCAGATCATGCAGCTGTTTGATGATGATCTTAGGGTGGTTCATATTAACACTTCTGAGGCATACATCCTGGCAACCTTGCTAGAGCCTCAGTACAAGCATGGCAAGACAAAACTTCTTCCAGGTGGGAAGGCTGATCTAGATCACTATGTTGTGATCCTTCATGGCAAAGTTGAACATTGGATGGCAGTAAGCAGAGAAAAGAGCACAATCGGTGTCTGGAGAGAAACCTGAGGGAGCAACAGCCCCTCTGAAAGTATCCTCCTCAGCCTCCTCCTATACTTTGTCTGCTCCTTCCCCCTCATCCTCATGTAGCAGTGGCACAAACCTTCTCTGGTCCATGCTACAGCAGGTTTTCCACACGCTGCAATAGAAGGCAACACACAAGTACAGCTATCTGTCACCCATATGGTTCAGTCATACCTGGATGATCCACAGCAGCTGAGCATAGATGATGAGCCATTGGAGTATTGGTGAAGTAAACTGGAAATCTGGCCTGCTCTCACAGCTCTGGCCATTGAATATGTAGCCTGCACCTGTGCCTGTTCAGCTCAGAAAGGGTATTTGGGTGCCATTGTGGCTGATCGGTGAAGCTGCTTGTCTGACAGGAATGTTGAGTACCTCAAATTCATAAAAATTAACTCACATTTCCTCACACTGCAGTACTAGTTGTCATCGACTGCAAGATATCATAACCCTGCTGAAGAAGGTTGTGACAGGGGACTACCCTGCCACTGTTTTGGACCGTCCTTTGTCTTCAATCTACTGTTGCAACAGGTCTTCTATCCTGTACTGTCCTTATGCTATCCTGGAAGATTTGGCCACTTTTTGAGCACACACCCCCATCTCTGTTTTTCACTAGCCTTGCATTTATTTTATTTTCTTCCTTCTCTTCCTCTTTAAGGTGCATATTTAGGGAGATTATGTTGGTGACCTTTGAGTCATGATAAAACCATATAAGAAATACTGGTAACAGAAATGAAGTATTCCTGGGCATAAGGAGACTCAGGACCAAAGAATAAGGAGAACAATGACATGAATATATTAGCTGTTAAAGCAAAGGACTCTATCTGTTATCAACTTTCCTATAATGGAGCAGACCCTTTTTACTTTCTGTATCCTTTTTTCCCTGCTGCTCCATAAGTATTCTGTATTGCAGAGCTATCAACTTGAATACCGACTGAAAAATCTGTAGATGTATCCCCGGTAACCAGACTGTTGAGAATCTAATTAGAGCCATAAAATAGGCTACAGGGACCGATTACTAGGGTGTGGAGCCAGTAACAGTCCTGTTACTTGTGTTACCAATCACTTCACATGGTAAAGAACCCAGCAGTAGTATGAGGAGACTTTCTAGCCCTCGAGGCTGTGGTGCATTTATGTTATAGCTAGGCGGCAAAGCAGAGAAACGGTAAACTTGATGCCACCGAACACCACAAGTGAAACCATGCTCTCTGAGCCATCCCCCACTCTCTTGTGTTTGCCAGTCTCTTACCCAGTGTACATGCAGGAGGGAAAAGCCATGAGCAACTGAAGCACTTAAACTGCACACCTCCCTCCTCGCTCTCTCATTATCTGTGCAGTGGCCTCTGTACAAAGTTTATTCATTCACACTCCCCTTCTACACCACAGTAGTGGAAAACTGTAGCTAACAGAGAACCTTTATGCATAACTGTTCACAGAAAATACAAAATCACACATGCCCCCACAATGCAAAGCACCATGGGCTGCATATGCAAATCACCACAGAATGTTATGCTGGTCCAACTTTAAGCAGAATTGTATGGTGCCGAAAGGCCTCTCACACAGTTTGCAAAGGGTGCTAACAGAAGACATAGACACGTGTTTCGTCCTACCAGGACTCATCAGTATGCCTCATCTGTTTGACACCCCAGTGGAATAGACCAGCTACCCCTAAGGCAGTGTGCCTGGGAGACTGTTCACAGAGTACTCATACAGCCAACAGCCTTCATGGCTTGAGCACTAAACAGGACCAAAATGAAATAGTTAGCCATCAGCTGACATTTGCTGCCATCGGGTCCTGTTGTAATTCCTTAACCTGCTAAACTTATGTTAGCAAATAATAACATTTATATATTAGTATCCTCAGGACTTGGGTTATAAAATATACAGGAGACCCTTTGGGTCAGAAAAACTAGTGAAAGAGTCTAACAGTGAGAGAGAGAGAGAGAGAGAGAGAGAGAGAGAGAGAGAGATAATAAATGTTAAATAAGTGAAATAGGAGCTTTCTCTCTCTCTCTCTCTCCCCCCTCTCGAAAATACTGTGATGCAGTTGCAAAGGAGCAGCTGAAACTTTCCGTTTGCATCAGAGAGCCACTCTGCTATAGAATGATAAAGCAAGCATCCTAAACTGTGGAAAAAGGGACAGGAATGTCCCTAGTAAATAGTCATATATTACTGCTTCCCCCAGAATGAATAAAGACAAATAAAGGGCTGAACTAAATAAAAGACTGTAGTCCACAGAGAAATAAGAGATGCTACCTGTCTCGATAAATACCCCCAGGTCACATAAAGGAACCCTGTGAATGTTTAGGGGTTCAACAGCAGAAGTGACTATATTAAAAAAAATGACAAGACAAATCAAATATTGTAGCTAGGTTCCATGTCATAATAGTGATCGCAAAACAACAATCACTATTATGGAGAGTGTATATAGATGAAAAGGAAATTGGTGATATACACTTTAAGACTATCCAACTTCCGGATGTTAAATAAAGTGTTTTTGCATAGGGGGGTGCTCCATGCAACCATCCTCGTGGAGGGCTTTGCTCCCCACACTTCCATTAATTAGGATTCTCAATTCCAGGGTGGTGTATGTCAGAGAGAGGGCAAAATCCAGATTTTGCAAAAAATTAAGTGCCGCAGCTCACAGCTGTGGCAAAATGTATCCTGCTCCAGGTCTCAAACCCAGTACCTTCTGTGCCAGAGCTAGCCTCCCACAACACTATGCCAAATGGCTAGCTTGGTGGCAGCAGGTACACCAGTGCCTGAAAACCCCTTCCCTGTCCCTCCCCTTGCTATTTTTCCCTTCCATTCACCCTTCCCTCATACCCTTGCTATTCTACAGGGTATCCCACAATAAAAATGCCAAAAATGAGTCTCTATATTTCTAATCACTCATTTTAGGTCACTCTTATGGTGTGATACCTTGTTGCTCATACCAGGATGGGTACCAGCATAGCATCATTTTCACAGGGCCTTGTTTCACTAACAAGTGGGTATTTCATGCATTCCAAGGGGGACCTCCATCTGCACTGAGCCCTACAGGGCAGCAGCAGTCCTTAGTGAAATATTTTATATTACGCCATCTGTCAGTCAAGCTAGAGCAGAGAACTTTGATGGTTACTGTATGATTGATGTAGCCCAAATGAGTTATCTTTGGTCTTTCTTGTTTTCAGGATGTTTTCACAATTTTTATCTGGTTCTTTAGCATTATAGAAATTAAAACAAGACCCTAAATGAAAAGTTATAATTAACAGGAGCTTAACAGTCACATGACCTTATAGGGCTGGTATAAAAAGCCTTACCTGAGTGCAATTTTTTTAGAGAGGTGGGCCAGTGTAGACAACAGGTTCTGGCACGTGCAAACTCAAAGGATGGATGCATACATTTTTTAAAAAGTTATTCTTTTATTATACCATAAAAAAACATATAGCCTGACATGTTTCAGACTAACCACGGTCCTTTCTCAAAGACTAAAATTCCAAAAAAACACTCCTCTTAAATACATACCTACACAGGTGATCCACATTCAGCATCCATTAACACTCATTGTTCATTAACGTAACAGTAAATAAAACTAACAACATTCACTAATAAATTATCCAATCATGTCTTCAGTGCTTTTAAAAAAGGGATATCATATATAAATGATTATTCAATCATTCATTAAAAAAACACTAATTATATAATGTAATATGCTTCTTTAATATTTCAGTCTTGATATAAATAATCAGGGGCTAACCAAATATAAACCTAGTTCAACGTATCTTCAGATTGGGATAAATTTCCAGTGG
Source organism: Neoceratodus forsteri (assembly GCA_016271365.2). Classification (NCBI taxonomy): domain Eukaryota; kingdom Metazoa; phylum Chordata; order Ceratodontiformes; family Ceratodontidae; genus Neoceratodus; species Neoceratodus forsteri. The sequence goes on from CM057455.1 coordinate 1,043,660,466, forward strand.
CCCATTTAGTCCTGGGCTATTTTTGGCCCTCAGAGTTAAAATTCAAAAGTTTTCTCTTCGTAAAACTAAATTGTCATAATCTTCCCCTCTAGGATTCTGGCAAATTTTGTCTATTGCCATAAATTTTAAAGTATGAGAAGAGGGGTCATTGGTTTGAATAATATGGGCCACTGTAACATATGAAAGATTTTTCCTCTGAATGGCTCTAATATGTTCCCCCACCCTTATTTTAAAGCTCCTGATTGTCTTACCTATGTAAAATGCTTTGCAATTACATGTAGCTAAATAAATTACACCCTCAGTGTTATATGTAATGCACTGTCTCACTTTGAAGATTTTATTAGCACTTGAAAAAATATTTATCCTGAATGATATAATCGCAATAAATAAATTTTTTGCACTTAAAATTCCCTATCATTTTATTTAGCCACATTTCTGATTGTGTTGTTTTATAATGGCTTTGTGTTAAAAAGTCTCCCAATGTAGGTGCTTTTTTATAACACATTCTTTCTGGTTCCTGTACAACATCTTTTAACCCTGGTTCTGCTCCTAAAACATGCCAATGTTTTCTAATAATGTTCTCAATTACCCTGGCTTGAGCTGAATATTGGGAATCATCAGGTGAAACTAATTAATGTAATGGTATTTGTTTTCTCTTTGCTGTTACTGATAAGGACTGTACTTGGCAGTATACTGTCAAATGTTTTTGTTCTCCCTTCATGCTGAGTCATGAAATACTCTTTAATGCTGACTCTGGCCTCTCCTGCCTGTACTCTCCTGGGTCATGCCTGAGTATAGGCAACATTCTTGTCTAGTGGACTTACCCAGTAAACAAAAACTAAATAAATAAATAAACAAAATTAAAACAAGATTTTGTATCCATTTTTTCTTCAGTTCGAGACTGAAGAAGTACAGTTCTTTCTGTCTTTCTAGCTCTAGAATGGGCCTGATAAATATTCCTTTTATTGTAACCCCTTTGTACTAATCTCTCCTATAAAATTTCCATTTCCTTATCAAAATCTTCTAGCTCTGTACAATTCCATTTAGTCATAAGGAATTGCCCAGTTGGAATGTTGTTAGTCACATGTGATGGGTGGCAGCTATTTGCAAGCAAGATGGTATTACCATCTATTTCTTTGTGATACAAGTTGTTTTTTCTTAATTTCTTAATCTAAAAAGGTAATAGATTCATTAGATCAAGTAGTTGTGAATCTAAGATGAGAATTAGTACTGTGCAAATTATTTAAAAAAGCAGTAAGACTATTTTCATTTCCCTGCCACAGAATTAAAATGTCATCAATATAACATTTCCATGTTATCAAATTTTGTTAAACATGTTTGACTCATTATTAAATGCAAAATCCTCTTCCCATTTTCCAACATACAGGTTAGCCAGGGAGGAGGCACAAGAGACCCCCATCACCGTTCCCTTAATTTGCAGAAATGTTTTTTGGTTAAACAAAAAACAGTTACATTTTAAAACACATTCTAATAACTTAATTATAAATTCAGTGTATGGGAAAGAAGCAGAAACAACTTGTGCTAAATTCAAAAAATATGTTATAGCATCCAAACCCCCTTCATGGGGAACGTTGGTATATAGCAATTCAATGTCTAAGGTTACCAGCAACGTGTCCTTTGAAATTGTCCGATTTTCAACAAAATTCAATACTTCCTTAGAGTCTTTTATAAAAGAGGGCAAACGAAACACAAGAGAATTCAAAAAGCAGTCACAATATCTGGAAAGTGGTTCTGTTAGAGATCCAATGCCACTGACAGTCAGGCATCCTGATGGATTGTTCAAAGTTTTATGCACTTTTGGTAACGTAAAAAGTCACTCTGTTGGGATTTGGGATGGTTAAGTAGTCTCGTATATGTTTAGCAATTTCCCCCCTTTGAAATGCATTTGTAACCAATTCATCAATCCCATATTTAAAATCTATATTTGGGTCTTCCTTCAGTTTTATATAAAACTGTGTATTATTCAGTTGTCTGTAAATCTCTCCAACATATATCCTTTTATTCATTAGGACCACTGCACCTCCTTTATCAGCTGGTTTAATGATAAGTTCCAAATCCTGCTGTAAGGTCCTAATAGCTTCTCTTTCATAATAATTAAGACTATTGTAATGATTTGATTTAGGAGAGGCAAAATATGTATCCATCTCATTTTCAACCAATTCTCGAACTGAAGAAAAAATGGATACAAAATCTCATTTTTATTTTTCTACCCGATATTCAGCACAAGACAGGGAAATTGAAAACATTATTAGAAAACATTATCATGTTTTAGAAGCAGAACCAGGGTTAAAAGATGTTGTACAGAAACCAGCAAGAATGTGTTATAAAAATGCACCTACGTTGAAAGACTTATTAATACAAAGCCATTATAAAACAACACAATCAGAAATGTGGCTAAAAAACATGAAAGGGAATTTTAAGTGCACAAAATGTGTTTATTGTGATTATATCATTCAGGATAAATATTTTTTAGGTGCTAATAATGAAAAAATCTTCAAAGTGAGACAATGCATTACAAGTAACATTGAGGGTGTAATTTATTTAGTTACATGTAATTGCAAAGCATTTTACATAGGTAAGGCAATCAGGAGCTTTAAAATAAGGATGGGGGAACATATTAGAGCCATTCAGAGGAAAGATCTTTCATGTGCTACAGCGGCCCATATTATTCAAACCAATGACCCCTCTTCTCATACTTTTAAATTTATGGCAATTGACAAGATTTGCCGGAATCCTAGAGGGGGAGATTACAACAGTTTAGTTTTATGAAGAGAGAACTTTTGGATTTTGACTTTGAGGGCCAATAAGAGCCCAGGACTAAGTGGGCCACTGGAAATTTATCCCCATCTCAAGAAACGTTGAACTAGGTTTATATTTGGTTAGCCCCTGATTATTTATATCAAGCTTGAAATATTAAAGAAGCTTATTTCATTATATAATTAGTGTATTTTTAATGAATGATTGAATAATCATTTAAATATGATATCCCTTTTTTAAAAGCACTGAAGGCATGATTAGATAATTTATTAGTGAATGTTGTTAGTTTTATTTAGTGTTACGTTAATGAGCAATGAGCGTTAATGGATGCTAAATGTGGATCACCTGTGTATGTATGTATGGTATTTAAGAGGTGTGTTTCTTTGGATTTTTAGACTTTGAGAAAGGACTGTGGTTAGTCTGAAACATGTCAGGCAATATGTTTTTTATGGTATAATAAAATAATAACTTTTAAAAAAATTATCATCCCTCCTACGAGATTGAGTGTGCCAGAACCTTTCTGTTGTCTATTCAATTTAGTTGGTTCTTTGAGCAGTGCATCCCAGTGCGCACTCATTTTGGAAAAAAGGTGGGGCATTGTGTAGCTGGCCTCACAGAGAAGAAGGTGTGTGTGCTTTCACATTGTGTCAAGTTTACAGCTACGATAAGGCCAGAGAGGGGTCTTCAGGAAGAGGTATAGCTGGAAAAAGCTATTACTGGGCTACATAGGTGTGCTGGACTAACACCATCCTTTTTCTTTCTGTAAATATTTATTTCATTATTTTGATTTTCTGAGAAAAAAATAAAAAATGCATGTGTGCATTTTTTTATGCACCTAAGTCTTGTCTGCCTGTTTGAGTTATTCTGAAATCCCACGAACCTACCACAAAGGTAATGTGGAACAGAAATCTTCAAAGGAAGAGAAGAGTCTGCCAGTGCCATCTGATGATGAAGACACAACTGGGGGGTTTGAGTTCTCCTGAATATGGGACATAACATCTGGTGCAGTACTCATATTGTTAGTTGTGCACCTGCATTGTGTCATGATGTAATGTATGTGTCTGCAGTCAGTAGAACAAAGACACATCACGAAGAATCAGTGTGACAGATTTCTCCTAAACTGCTGATTTGTATGTTATAACAACAGTTGGAGAAAGATTTGGGCTTCTGATTCCATCCTGATTCAGAATAGGTAGCCTCAGATTACCAAGACTTCTGTTGTCCGAACACAACTGTATTTGTAAATTTCCCAGCTGACAGATGTTTAGGCCCCCAAAAAGAAAAAAGACAAAAAAATTGTGTAAACAGTGTTATTTGTCTTTTATTATTTCTGCAAAATGTTTCCTGAAAAATGCAGCACTATTTCTAGGTGTCCCCATTGGCCACTGTTTAACCCTCCCACAAAAATAAAATTGTGTGGACAATGTTATTTGTCTGTAACCGGTGGGTAACCCCAGGGGTCGGGTTTGTGGTATTTTTGTGTTATTGGCACTGTGCAGTGTCTCCATATGTAACCCCCTACCTGGGACCTGGGCTCGGGGAGAAAACTGTTGCTCTGTATTTGGCTAAGTTTGACTTCTAGTCAGGGGCACCAAAGTAACTCCGGACACAGGAAGCAATAACTGAAATGTCCAATACCAGAAGTTGGGATTCTAAAGTGTGGCTTTTATTCACATACAACAGAATAACAAAGCACAGATGGACCCCCACAGGGCTACACTCCTGGTAATGCAGATTTATGGAGATCAGAACACATCCTCTTTACAATGAATCCCTCAGGTCTTGAAAAACTCTGGGTACTCTGCCCTAACTCAACTCTTTTTCAGTTTCCCTGGCTCAGCTCCATTGCCAGCCCTTTGGACACTTTACATATAGCATGAAACATTTACTGGTGGCTCCCTAAACCACCTATGAGCACTTCTGGCTCCATCAGGGAATCTTCCTCATCAATACCACGTCTGGGTACTTTCCTCAGGCACTGGACAAGTACCTGAGAGAAAGCAACAGGTGTCCCAAAGCAAACCTGTAGAGGTGAATTTGGTTACTACTGATGGGGGGGTCTCCCATTTCTCACTCCCATAATTCGTATCCGGTCATTTCTCTGGACTGTAACACCTCATCCTTAAAAACACTTTGCTATGTAGATTCTCTTTAAATGTATGTCACATCTAGTCTACTGTTTTTCCATCCCAATTGTGCTGAACTTGAACATACTTAAAAAGTGGCTATGTCCATTACTCTAGACCCCCCACAGAGTTAAGCAGTCCAATCTCCACATCTTCTAAACTGTACTTGGCTATATTTCCCTGACCCCACAATAACAGTCACTTTAGTTTCATCTTGTCTCAGGTGAAAACACATTGGCCCTTTAGCAGAGCAAACTCACCCCTTGGTTGCAGATGCTCCACAGGCATTTTCTCTTCCAAAGAAATCTCATCCAGAACTTCTGGTGCCTCAGTCTGAACTTAAACTCAGGCAGCTTCTTGCTTCCTTGTCGGACTAGGGGGTTTGCCCCCAGAAACAGGCTGATTCCTTTCCCTCATCCCCACAGGGATGGGGCCATGAATCACTGAACGCATTCTCTACCACTTTACTTGGCTCTTCTTGTGTTCCTCTCCAGGTGAGAACACATACCTCTACAAATAAATAGCTCTTTGATGGAGCTTAGGACTCTGAGGGCCTGCTTACAGCAGAGCACCTCCTTCCTCTACTACAGACTGCAACAGACTGACTTCAAATTCCCCAACGTTCTACTCTAACCTCCACTGCAACATTCCAGTATGGCTTATGCAGCTGCGACAGTTCTAAATGATGTCATTGCTCTGGCTCAGCAGAGACTGAAAACAGAGCAAGACATAGTGAAATCCATTTACTTGGATTGCTTGTTATTTGCTTTTGTTTGTGCTACTAATGCTGCAGTGTAAAGCTAGGGATTCACTGGGTGCCCTAGAGTTGCCTTGCTGATTATACCTTAAAGCCAGACATACTAAGCAGCTAATATAGAGCAGACTTGTTTAATTTTGTGGTATTGGATCTAATTGCTGATTATACCTTAAAGCCAGATATACTAATCAGCTATAATAGAGCAGGCGTGTTTAATATTGTGGTATTGGATCTAATTGCTGATTATACCTTAAAGCCAGATATACTAAGCAGCTAATATAGAACAGACTTGTTTAATATTGTGGTTTTGGATTTAATTGTGCTTGTAACTGAAGGTATTAGGATAGCTGGGTCCTAGTGTGACCTCATTTTGGAATAGCCCTGTTTGCTTAGAGTGGAGCCCCTTTGTGTAAGTCACAACATTTTCTCCCACTGCATAGTAATGAGAGGCTTTGTTTTCTCCACTACATAGGCAGCCCCCCTGAAGCTCACTGCCAACCATGGCAGGCACTGGACAAACAAGCAACACAAGCAACACAAGCAGCTCACCTGGAGGAGCTGAGGAAGCCAATTTCAGCCTGATTACTTTTGAGGTAAAGAGGCCTCCTCTCTTCGTATGGACGCCTGCAGGGGGGTGCTAGCCTGACTGCGCTTCACGCCATCTGCCCCACCCACCCCAACCACCCACCCACCCAGGGGTGGCTGTCAATTTAAGGATCCACCCCGTGACATCACATCCGGTGACATCACGTCCTGTTGCCCAGAACCTATCTCCCCACTTTCCCATTTGCAGGTTATACCTGCTGGCCACTAGAGGGACCTATGCTCTCTCACTACTTCCTACTCCTACCTGTACAGTACTCCTTCCCTTGGCTCTTGCTCACCACAATGTATTGGCCCTGCCTCATGCTCTGCCTGTGCCTATCCCCACTAGTAGTGCACTTGCCAACTTACCCATCTGCTACTCCACACTGTGCCCTAGCACCTCCTCCCTTGCTCCTGAACCTGCTCTCTGCCCTTGGGACCTCTGTGTCTCGGTCCTCCCTGCCCTCCCCTAGCTTCCTCCTTACCTCAGGCACATCTGGGTGTCTTCTTATTCTTGCCTTCCTTCCTTTACCACTCATACACCCCTGCTCCTTAATGTCCCCTCCCCTCATGTCAATCGTAGGAAAACCTCTCACCATCTCCCAGCCAGGGTGTTAGTCATGCTACTACTCCTGTCTGGGAACATTCATCGAAACCCTGGCCCGGTTCCCAGGAGCTCCCCAACTAGCACCACAGGCCTATGCATGGTCTCCATGAATATCTGTAGCCTCCTAAAAAAGTTTGACTCACTACAATGCCTGGTCACATCAATTAACCCTGATGTTATCACTCTGGTTGAGACTTGGCTGTCGAAATCCTCCCTTGACTCCCTGGTCTCCCTTCCTGGTTTCACCCTCTTCCGGTCCGACCGTGTTGGGAGACGGGGCGGCGGCTGCGCTATTTATGTCAAGGAATCTCTCCCCATACTAGCCCTGCCTACTCCAATCCTTGACTCCAGAGCCCAGGCGCTTATGCTGAAACTAACCCCAGACCCTTTAAAGGGACCCCTTTATCTGACTACTGCATACATGCCCCCCAGGGACCAAATGCAGGCCATTGCCTCTCTTACAGAATACCTTTCCTCACTACCTCCTTCCGCGGATCAAATTCTGGTGGGTGACTTAAATGTCAACTGGCTCAGCCCCTCCTTCTCCTCTACCCATGACTCCTTTTCTGCAATAGACCTAACACAACTAGTTACCCAACCTACCAGGACTAACCCCAAGAGAGGCTCCAGTACCCTGCTTGATGTGGTACTCGCCAACCGCCCTAATCGGATCTCCAATGTACAAGTCCTCCCAGACTGTCTCAGCGATCACTCCCCCATTCTATTCCACTGGTCATCCTCAGTCCCCAAACCCATAGCACAGTCCACATGCTGGCGGCATCTAATACCTGGTGGTCTGACAAAACTTAAGGAACTTCTGTCCCAAATTGACTGGTCTCCTATACAGGCAACTCCTGACATTGACACTGCTCTCTTCTTCTTTACCAAAACTTTTAATAATGCCTGTGATATCTTTGCCCCAATGTTGACCCACCGTTCTAAAAGGCAGAATGCCCCCTGGGTAACCCCAGCTTTGATCCACCAACTCAAACATAGGGACAAGCTATGGCACCGTGCTGTTGAGACTGGCTGGCCCAGTGACAGGCAGTTATATGCTGTCACCTGAAACAAGTGCGCTCGGGCCATCAGAAAGGCCAAGTCTGAGCACTATCAGTCCTCACTCACAGCCTCATGGGGGAACCCCAGAACCTTCTGGGATAACATTAAACAGTTAAATGGGAGTGCACACTCCCCACCCACCCAGATCAACATTAATGGTGTGATCTCTTCAGACCCAGCCCTCAAAGCCAACCACCTCAACACCTCATTCACTGACCTTAGCCCTATCCTCCCTACAAATTTTTTTGACCCTCCTCCCCCAGCGCCTGCCGTAAATCTTTCTCACCCTAATTTTCTCCTCCACCGTGTTTCTGCCCAAGAACTTAGGCCGCACCTTGTCACTGCCCTCAAGAGTAATAGTATGGGCAGTGACACCCTGGATCCGTGTATCCTACGGCTGGTCTTAGACACAGTCCTTACCCCGATCACATGCCTCATCAACCACTCTCTTTGCCTGGGGAAGGTTTCAACTGCCTGGAAAGTCACCACTGTCACCCCTATCTTTAAAGGTGGTGATAGGACTGTGGCTGAAAACTATCGGCCAATCTCCATTCTCTCTCCTCTCTCCAAGGCCTTGGAAAAAGTGGCAGCCTCTCAAATCTCTGACTACCTCTCCACCTACAATGTCGTATGTCCTGAGCAGCATGGCTTCCGAGTGGGCCACAGTACCAACACAGCCCTCCTAGAGTTCTCCAACTTTCTCCACTTTTCTTTAGACACTGGTTCTCTGGCTGGTGCGGTCTTCAGTGACCTCTCTAAAGATTTCGACACTGTCTCCCAACCCCTCCTTCTTGATGCCCTTAGTCTCTCTGGTTTTGCTGCTGGGCCTATCACCTGGTGCACCAGTTATCTGTGTGACCACTTACAGTGTGTAAAAATTAATGGGACCTACTCAGACATCTGTCCCATCTTTTCTGGGGTTCCCCATGGCTCCATTCTGGGCCCCTTACTATTCTCCCTTTACCTTAACACCCTTTCACGCTCTTGTTCGGGGAATATTCTATTGTACGTTGATGATGCAGTCATCTTTGCCTCAAGTCGTAACCCTATTGCCCTCCAGGACTCGCTGCTGAAGTCCTTCGGTGAAGCAGAGGGCTGGTTCAAGGAACATAGATTGGTGATAAATCTTAAAAACAAAACCATGTTCTTCACTCATCCTCAAAACAAGTCCTGCAACTTCAAACTCCTCATTCACTCTGGGTCCTCTTTCCCACTCGAACAAGTTTGCTCCTATAAATACCTAGGGATCCATTTTGACCCTCCTCTCCTTCCATGGACACATCGCTGCCCTAGCCACTGCCACTAATATCTGATTGGGCATCTTACATCGGTATAAACACTGCCTCCCCGGAGGCTCTTTGACTTCATGATCACCTCCTCTATCCTGTCCCTAGTGGACTATGGAATGCCAGTGTATGGTGCTGCTGATCAGACCGCACTCCATAAAATTCGCACTACTCTGAATAAGGCCTGCAGGTTAATTACTGGGGCACCTAGGCTAACACACACCTGTCTACTGTACGCTAAAGTGCTGGTACTTGATCTTGATGAGCGCCTCAAATATCTGACCTGTACTCTTACAAAAAATACCTTCCTTGGGCTATTCCCGCCTGGATTGACCGCTACCATCTGCCGCTCTGTCCCACTAGTTCATACTCAGACCTCTGGGAAAACCTCTCTTGTTATCCCTAGAGCTAGGACCTCTCACAGCCAAAGAGCCTTCAGCTTTAGGGCCCCCTCCTGGTTCAACACACTGCCCCCTTCCATCTCCGAAGCTCCAACTATATCATGCTTCAAAACATCCTTACGGAACCACCTTGTTAACACCCGAAGCTGTAATTGCCACTAGTCAAAGCCGTACTCAATACTATTGACAAAGCTTACTACTAAGCTGCTAAGGACAACATAACTCCGGTATTGTTTGCATCAATCCTACCTGTACCAGCTTGTTTGTATCTATGTCTTAAGTTACTGTTATGCTGTGTATTTTCGTTTGTCTTGGGTGAGTGCCTAAGGAATGCACTAGCAAATGGGCAGGAAGGAGGGGTGGAAGAACTATGGGGAATAATAAAAACTGCCATCACAGAGGTAACGAGCCTTTGTGTGAAGCAAATAAACAAAACAAGACGATGTAAGAAACCACTATGGTTCTCAAAGGAAGTGGCAGTGAAGGTTCAAGAGAAAAAGAAAGCATTCAGGAAGTACAAGGAATCGCAGAAGAAGCAGGACTGAGAACTGTATCAGTTAAAGCAAAAGGAGGCTGGGAAGGCAGTCAGAACAGCAAAGGCCCAAACCGAGGAAAAAATAGCCAACTCAGTTAAGAAGGAGGATAAAACCTTTTATAGGTACATCAGGAGCAAAGGAAGACCAAGGGAGGGATAGTGAGGCTTAATAAAGGGAGGGAGGGTGGGTGGAGGAGACTGTGAAAGGCAGAGATACTTAACAAATATTTTTGCTCAGTATCTACAAATGAAGAGGTGGTACATAAAACAAACAGTAGTAACACTCTGGATACAGAAGTTGATACCAGCCCATTTACAGAAGAAAGGGTTCTGAAGAATTCTTAAAACTGAAGGTGGACAAAGCAATGGGGCCTGATGGGATTCATCCCAGAATTCTAAAGAGCTAAGGGTAGAACTAGTGACACCACTGCTACCCTTTTAACAAATCATGGGAGGATGGGATGGTACCCGAGGACTGGAGGAGGGCAGATGTGATTCCCCTTCACAAAAGTGGGAGCAAGGCAAGCGAAACTACAGACCTGTTAGTTTAACCTCAGTGATAGGGAAAATGATGGAATCACTTCTGAAGGAAAGAATTGTCAAGTATCTAGAGGCCAGAGGGCAAGGACCCTAGGCAGCATGGATTCACAGTGGGAAGGTCATGCCAGACAAATCTGATAGATTTCTTTGACTGGGTGACCAAGTAGTAGATCAGGGAGGGCTGTGGACATGGCCTACCTAGACTTTAGCAAGGCATTTGACACAGTCCCACACAAAGATTAATATACAAGTTAGCCAGCCTGGGGTGGGTCCCAAGATGACAGCCTGGGTAAAGAATTGGCTGGAGAATAGGACACAGAGGTAATAGTAAATGGAGTCCACTCAGAAGAAAGGAGGGTTACTAGTGGGGTACCGCAGGGTTCAGTATTAGGACTGGTCCTCTTCAATGTCTTTATAAGCAACATTGCGGAAGGACTAGAAGGAAAAGTATATCTCTTTGCAGATGACACTAAAATCTGCAACAGAGTTGATGCACGGGGTGGGGTGGAAAGGATGAGAAGGGACTTGGCAAGGTTGGAGGAATGGTCAAATGTATGGCAGCTTAGATTCAATGCTAAGAAGTGCAAGGTAATGCACCTGGGAAACAAAAACCCAGGAGAAGAGTACACAATGGGGTGTGAGATACTAACAACAACAAAATGGAAAGGGACCTGGGGTAGTCATATCAGATGACCTAAAGGTGGGCAAGCAATGTGAGAGGGCAGCAAGGAGGGCTGGGGATACTGGGATACATGGGAGGGCATCACCAGTAGAAAACAGGAAGTTATTATCCCTCTGTACAGACAGCTGGTGAGACCCCATCTGGAGTACTGTGTGCAGTTCTGGAGACCCAATCTCCATAAAGACATAGACAGGATGGAAGCTGTCCAGGAGGGCAACTAAAATGGTGCAGGGTCTACACTGGAAGACATATGAAGAGAGACTTAAGGAGCTTAATATGTATAACCTCGAGGAAAGGAGGAGAGGGGGACATGAAAGAAACTTTCAAGTACCTCAAGGAATCAACAAAGTCCAAGAGGGTAGCATCTTTCAAAAAAAGGTGTGCAAGAACAAGAGGGCACAATTTGAAGATGGGGGGCAGCTCAGATGTAATTTAGAGAGTATTTTTTTCACAGAGAGGGTTGTGGATGCATGGAATGCCTTCCGGAGGAGGTTGTGGAGTCAAAATCAGTGGTGGAATTCAAGCATGCATGGGACAGTCATAAGGCAATTCTGGGGGATGGGGGTAAGAAGAAGTAGGCTGCTGGTTAACTAGGATCTGCAGCTTATCCAGTAGGTAGGGAAATGGGCAGACTGGGTGGGCCAAGCGGTCCTTATCTGCCGTTAAATTCTATGTTTCTATGTCTTACTGTGACAAGGTACCTTTGTAAATGAGCCTATGGCTCAAAGGTTTTCCAAACTGCTGTCTAAATAAATAAATAAATAAATAAAATTTAATTGGGGTTTCACTAGCTGCCTGTCCCTGTCTGCCACTAGGTCTTACTAGGGTTCTAGTAACACCGGGTAACAGGGGGGGTTACATGTCCTTTACTGTTTCTGCATCTCTGTTTCTGCAACTTATTTCCTGCAAAACACAGTGCTATTTCTAGATGTCCAGATGGCCACTGTTTAGGCCCCCACTCACCCAAAAAGAAAGAAGACAAATAGCAAAAAAAATTTGTGTGGACATAGTTATGTGTCTTTTACTGTTTGTCTTTCTTGCAACTACTTTTTTCTTTAAAAAAGCAGCATTTGCATTACTGTACATAGCCCACTTGCCCTCTGTTTGGGCACCCTCTACAGGGAAGGGGTTTATTTTACTATTTATTTACCGAGAGGTAATAGGGGATCGTGGATCAGGGGTCCACTAGACAACCAGGGATTTATACTAAATTCTTAGTTTGTGGGGAAATCAGGTCTGGGGTGGTCCCCTTGACCACTAGGGACATTTAAAATATATTAATGGGGGATCGGGACTGGGGTGGTCCACTAGACCACCAGGGACAACTTCAATTGTACTAACTGGGGATTGGGGCTTGGGGGGGGGCTGAGGGAGTCCTAGTTTGGTGCATGGTGCATGGTAGCTCCACAGCTTATGGCAACCATCCAGATACGTTGCATGTTTGGCACAAGGCCATGGTTGCCACAAGTTGAGGGACTTTGCTGCTGGGACCCTGCCCAACAGAGAATTGGACACAGGGTCCCTGGTGCAGCTGGAATTGATGCAAGCTGCCATTTGCTGCATCTTGCATCAATCTATTGTCTATTATATGTATGTCTTTCTCTCCCTTCTTGACGAGGTACCTTTGTAAATGAGCCTCTGGCTCAAAGGTTGTTAAACTGATGTTAAAAATAAATAAATAAATAAATAAATAAATAAAATCTAAGGCCCCTTTGAGAATTGGCCCCAAGATGTCATCATACCAGGATACTGCATAACTTGAGTAATGTGATTTGTGTAGCACTCATTCATGCAAGAGTGATGAAAGGCAAGCTAATCATACTGCTGTGCTATGGCCTATGGGTTTGGATGAACTACAGCACCATACCACAGAGGTGATTTACTGCTGATGTACTATGACTGTGATGGTATCTTCTTTAACACAGCATATCTCCTTCCACCATCACACGGGTTAGTAGAAATAATTTTTGGGGGAAGTCTACTGATGATTCCTGACTTTTCTTATTAGTATGATAACACCATGCAGTGCTTATAATGTTATTGACATCCCACCCATTCCCCAAGTCACCACCATCTCTCCACTGCTGGTGCTGGAGTGCTCTGTAAGCTGCTTCCCTGCCTCCTGCATTCCCTCTCTCACCTGCTTCCCTCTTCCCTTCACCTCTCCCTCCTCTTCCTCTTGAGTCCTTGGTTGCCTTGAGAGGAAGCCAGAAAATGCATCTTAAAGCTTCCTCCAGTCCCTGTTTTCCACCTGGAAATGAACTGCTGCTCAGTGTGTCTTTCCCTATTGTGAATTTTTAAATAAGTACATCAAGTTCATAAATTTACATGCCTGCTTCATACATTACTTAGCTCAATGTGATGATGACCTGCCATTGTGTTGCCCAATGTGTGCCACAACCCATTAGTGCAGCTATGCGTGATTGGTCAGTACTGGCTGGTCTACTGTAGACCCATGTTCAGGAAATCACTGTGTTCATTTGTTGAACTGTTGTCCTCTGCATGTACATATGGCATTATGATTATCCCTTGTATGATTCATCAGGTGGCCCTATTTTGGGGGTGTGGCTCAAGGCACAATTTAACACTGTTTACAGCCACCTGATCTATTTTTCTGCACTTGCTTCCATACCTGAGGACATGCCTGACAGGGATAAAACTGATGTGTTTACTCTTTCTAAAAGAATTTTTGTAAATTGTCATGCTTCTTTTTCCAGGTCTGTACCTTGGATTCTGTCTGCTGCTGCCATGATGATTTTACCCTCACCTGCACATGGACTATGGCATGGACATCTCAAGAAGGTAAATAAAAGATCTCATAGCAGTTAACTGTATTTTTTCAACAGGTGACTGAGGTGCTCAAGCTCATTACAGCGGGCAGCTGGCAGGGGTACTGGCTGTGCTACCATACTCTGGAAGTAGGGATGGTGTTAACTTCATGTGCACCTTTTGGGGGGCTATCCTGGTATCAGTTTAAGAGGGATGTGAGTTGTCAGCAGTATTTCTTCACTGACCACTGACGATGTTGCTGAACGTGAGTTACAGTCCATCAGTCTGGGTAATGTTGCCACCTGTCTGGTTATAGACAGGATAACTCCAGTTCTTATGGTCTTTATTTGGATATCGTCAGGTTTAGTGTCACTTAAACGTAGTCTGTTTTTTAGCTCATGTTCAGGGAGGGACCACAATGCTCACAAATGACTGTATCAAATCATGTAATGCTCCTGCTGCATGTCCAGCTTACCATGAAGTTCTTCTGATTCCCTGTTTCCCTGTGTGTTTGTGGAACTCTCTTTAAGATTTTTTTTTTCAGGTCTGTCTGTAAGACTCTACTTCTCTACATATTATGCTGCTGCTACTGCTGTGGTCCTGATGTAGTCTGCCAGCCACGTGGCTTCATGGTGTGTCCATCACAAGTGCCAAGGTAAGTACTAATGTTTGTTACACTTTGCTATTATTTGTTTTTCCAACAGGTCATTTGATGGGAATGGGATAGGTGTATATTTACACTGACCTAAAGGCAGACAGTGTGGTGGTGGTGGTGGGGGGGGTTGCTGCAGGTGCAAATCAGTTGGGGTGGCAGCTAAGGCAGTGAGAGACTGTTCAGACTTGGTGGATCAGCAGGCCAAGTGGTCCCCCTCTGCTAAGCAATGCCATGTTTCCCTGTTTCTTTGCAGAACTCTGTATGATTTTTTTTTCAGGTCTGTCTGTAAGGCTCTATAGATACTGCTGCTGCTGAGATTCAGATGTAGTCCACCAGCCCTGTGGCTTCATGGTGTGTCAATCACAAGTGCCAAGGTAAGTACTAATGTTTGTCACACTTTGCTATTATTTTTTTCTGATAGGTTATTTGATGGGAATGCGATAGGTGTATATTGTGTCATCTTGGAAGTGTGGGTGGCTGTTTGTGTTTGTCTGTGTCTGTAGCTATATCTTTTGGGATTTACAAGCTATTCTGCTTGGAGTAACTACACCATTCTTGCTCACTACATCTGTGAAGGTCTCCTGGACTGGATTTTCTGCAAAACATCACCACAAGGTATTTGCATTTTCAATTTAAAATCAACTTTTTGGAAGCTATCCCAAGCAAAACAGAAATCAAGCAACTAGGTCTGACAAACTTCAGTGACTCTGGGTCCTGCTCAATCCACATTTTCATCTGGCTTGCTAACAAGGGGTCTATTTGTGGGCTTTTAAACAACCTCTTTTAATAACAAAGGAAGCACAAGGACAAAAGGATTTCACATCCTGCTCTTGTACTTGAGTAGGTGTGCCCCAGGCTATCAATGTAATGGGGCTGGGGAGTGCATGCCTGCAAGGTCTTGCATAGCCAAAGCCTCCTGTCAATCCCTGCCTAGCTGTGAACCTGGATGACCTCTGTCATGAGTTGAACCAATGTTGTACCAACAGTCACACCATGTCCAACAGCTGTCTGGGGGTTGCCCTTGTAACCTTTCTTGTCACACTCTGCCTTGACAAAATTACACTATCCTTATGGAATGAGGATGGCTAAAATAAATCTGGGACTGAGCACTATGATTTTACTTTCTCCAACCTTATTGTTTATAATACAAGGATACTACAAACCAATCTTCTTCTCTACCAAAAAGGGTTATCCCTACTGTTCTCTCTATATGTTTAGGAAACTATGGAACAAGTCTGCATTACCCAATCCTTTTCTAAATGTGGGGCTGTGGTTCCTTGTCATCATTGCCATTCTGCTATCTGGGGATATAGAGACAAATCCAGGGCCACTAGATGCTTAATTCTCAGCAGATGACATACATGGTATGTCCAAACATGGGCTGTTAATTGCATACTTGAATATAAGGAAGTTTGATGTGTCACTTTGTGGAACTGGAGTCATGGGTCAAACTGTACAATCCTGATATCCTCTGTCTCACTGAGACCTGGCTAAAACCATCGGTTACTGAATCCCTCTGCTCCCTGCCAAATTACTCTATTATTCGAAGGGATAGGATATCGAACAAACGTGGTGGTGGAGTTGCTCTGTACTACAAAAATAGTCTGACTGTCCCTCTTCTCACTATCCTGGGTGCTCAATTGGTATGTGAATACTTGCATGCTACCCTTGCTTTGGGAGCCAAGAAACTGCATGTTATCTGTGTGTATAACCCCCCAGCGGGAGGGATTGCGGGTCTAGAGTACCTGTTGCAAAATACCTCTCAGAATTTTAATCATAATGAGGTTGTCATCTTAGGGGACCTAAACTTAAACTGGCTTGGGGCAGCTCTCAGTTCTCTTCAATCTCTGACTCATAGCTACAACCTGCATCAGATGGTAACTGTGCCGACTAGAAGTCTGTCTTCATCACCACTAGGCACACTATTGGATTGGGTGCTGGTAAACCGGATCAAACACATCTCAGTCACTGGTACTCTTGCTGATGCCTTAACTGACCATTCTACTACTTTCTGCATCCTGTCCTTGAGGGCACCTCCATCTCCTCCACAATGTCTCATCACTCTCACAAACTTTGCTCACCTAGACCAAAAGGTGTTTCTGTATGACGTCTCCAGAATTGATTGGTCGGAGATCTATCTATCACACTGTTCTCAGGATGCTCTTAACCTCTTCATCACTAAATTCCTTACAGTTCAATGTAAACATGCCCCAAAGATCACCTGGAGAGTGAGGGGTAAATAACCAAGATGGCTAAACAAAGACTTGCTCAAAAGTTTGCGCTTTAGAGATAAACTCTGGAAGCGATACAAAACATCAGGCCAGCAAACAGATTTCAACGCTTACCGTACACTACGGAATTCATGTAAAAAACAAGTCAGAGCTGCTAAGAGCAAGTACTGTAAAGACCCACTGATTAACTCAGCCAATGATCCCAGAAAATTCTGGTCACACATCAAATCCTTCCAAGGATCCTCACAGTCAACTACCCCTGGTGATATGCTGATAAATGATGTGCATTGCAATGACTCACAAACCTTAGCTAATTCTTTCAACCTGCATTTCTCTGATCTCTCCCAATATACCTCTTCCTTCAATCCCGCTGCAGTGTCTTCCCACTCCTCATCAGGAACCTGTCTGGATAAGCTGGAAGTGTTGTTCCCTGTGCCTCCTTATACTCCTCCATTCTATTTTAAGGCTGTGTCTAGAAAGGAAGTCCTGAAGCTTCTGACGTTCTTCTCTGATCATACCAGCTCTGGCTCAGACTCCCTTGAACCCAGCCTCTTGAAACTTGCAGCTCTCCTTATTGCATTACCACTGGCCAAAATTTATACATTATCACTTTCAGGTGGAGTGGTCCCTGACCTCTGGAAAGCTGCTCGGATCACACCTGTACTTAAAAAAGGGGATCCTAACGTTGTCATGAACTACAGACCATTTGCCATACTCTCAGTACTGAGCAAAATCCTGGAGGAAATTGTCGCAACTCAGACAACTGACTATCTACTTAAGCACAGCCTGCTCTCGGATACCCAACATGGCTTCAGGAAAGGACATAGCACGATGACTGCACTCCTTAAATTTACCACTGACACTCTTTCAAAAATGGATACTGGCAATCTGACTGGGGCTGTCTTTATTGACCTCACAAAGGCTTTTGACCTTGTTGATCACACTTTGCTTCTCTCCTTCCTTTGACACCTGCATTTCTCCTCCTCTGTTGTTGACTGGTATGAAAGCTACCTGAAAAATAGAACTCAAGTGGTGAAATTTAATTCCTGTCTATCGAACAGTACCACCATTAACATTGGTGTACCTCAGGGCTCTGTCCTATGGCCCCTCCTATTCTTTCTTTATATAAATAACATTGGAGCTGCTCTAAAATCCTGCTCTTCTATTCTATATGCTGATGATCTTGTCATCTATACAAGTTCTACTAATATAGACACTATCAACACAACCGTTTCCTCTGACTTTAACAATATCCAAAACTGGCTGTATGACCACAAACTGTCTGTCAACAATAGCAAAACTAAAGCCATGCTGCTTGGATCGGCCCCAAAGCTCCAGGCTTGCACAACAGCACTGACGGTGCAGGACTTAGAAAGTCAATTACTGGAAGGTGTGACCTCTTTCAAGTACCTGGGCATCCTGCTAGATCAATCTCTGGATCTTAATCATCATGTACAATCTGTTTGCAGAGCTGTCAACTCCAAACTGGGCATTGCATATAAGACTAGTTATATGCTCATGCCATCAGCTAAAATGGCCATTGTGAGGGGGATTCTGCTCCCCACCCCAACCTATAGGGGCTTCCTTTTTGGGGCTGCTCATAAAACTGACCTACTCAGATGGGATATTACGTATAACAACACATGTCGCTATGCCTCTTCTGCTCCTCGGCTTAAACACCACTGTCAGCTTTATAATGATCTTGGTTGGCTGTCTCCATTAGCTAGTAGGAAATACTACTTTGGCTCTCTTATTGATTTGATAATTCAAAATCAAACCCCTATGTGTCTTGCAGCTATTCTTGTTCCTCAGGACACACTCCATGGTCTACGATCAGCTGACAAATCCTTTCTGAATTTGCAGAGGTGCCGCATGAGGAAAGGAACTTTTGCATTTGAACATGTGGCTCCACAGCTGTGGAATTCCCTTCCCCTGGACATTAGACTTTCTAGCTCCCACACATGCTTTAAGAGAAAACTGCACTCGAATCTGCTGATTGCTGATACCTGTTCCTGCTTTCACCCTACCTAATGACTGATGTCTCTGGCCATACAATAGTATTTCCTCACCTCTATATAACCCTATTACTGCCTCAACCCGTCCTGGCTCCCTTTCCCTGCCCATATACAATCTTGCACTGCAGGCATCTCCCTTACATTTACATACACTCATATAATCTAATTTCATGGCTTGCTCCCCTTTTCCTCACTTACTGACCTTTTCCTTAATGACACCCCTGCTCTCAATTGTTATTTCTTCCTTTTGTATTACCTGTTTTTGTGTACCTTGTTTCTGTTCATATGATGTGCCACCTGAAAATTTATTGTCCAAGGTCCTCTCTATTCATTGCATAGATAGGCACCTATGAACTTATGAATGGTCTACTCTGTATGTCTCTGATATATTGTATCCACTTTAACTCATTGTATGTAAAGCGCTTTACTTTGTATGTTCAGATATATTGTATCCTCTCTAACTCATTGTATGTAAAGCACTTATAATTTGTTATCCTGTTAAGTTTCTGCATGTCTGTACTCTCGCGGGTCGTGCCTGAAAATAGTCATTTTATGGCTAGTGCACTTACTGAGGTTAACAAAAGCTAAATAAATATTCAGATTGACATCAAGGCAGGTGGGGGGGGGGGCTGCTGCAGGCACAGACCAGTTGTGTTAGCAGACAAAGCAGTGAGAGGATATTCAGACTTGTTGGGCCAGCCGGCCAGGTGGTCCCCCTGTGCTAACCAATGCCATTTTTCCTTGTGTCTTTGTGTAACTCTCTGTATGATGTTCTTTTCAGGTCTGCCTGTAAGGTTCTACAGATGCTGCTGAGATCCTAATGTAGTCCACCAGCCCTGTGGCTTCATAATAATAAAAATAATGATAAAACTTTATTTTTATGGTGCCTTTCCAAAACCAAGGCGCTGCACAATTTTAAAAACATGCTAGATATCACACAACTTAAATTAAGTAAAACAGTAATTCATGGTTTGTCCCTCACAGGTGCCAAGGTAAATACTAATGTTTCTTACACTTTGCTACTCCCCCCCCCCCGACAGGTCATTTGATGGGAATGGGATAGGTGTATATTAAGACTGACATGGGGGGGGCTGCTGCAGGCGCACGCCAGTTGTGGTGGCTGATAAGGCAGTGTGAGGATATTCAGACTTGGAGGCCAGCCAGCCAGCCAGATGATCCCGCTCCGCTAAACAATGCCATGGTTCTCTGTTTATTTTTGGAACTCTCTGTATGATTTTCTTTTCAGGTCTGTCAGTAAGACACTGTGGATGCTGAGGATACAGAGATCCTGATGTAGTCCACCAGCCATGTGGCTTCATGATATGTCCATCACAAGTGCCAAGGTAAGTAATATGTTCAAACATAGTTTATTATTAAGCTTTTTTGAAGCACTGGTTTCATTAGCTCAGTTATGTGTCTTTCACTACAACAGTGTGTATCATCACGGCATTAGTGACAATGGAGGAATTTGTGTGTGTGTGTGTGTGTATGTGTGAGTGCATTGTGCTGTCGTGTGTGTGTGTGTGTGTGTGTGTGTGTGCACGCGCGCGCGCGCACGCGAACTTAATGTGCTGTCATGTTACTAAAAGACTCTTGTTATTTCCTATCTGTGCAGGGCAGGTCTGCTGTTTTCACAGCGGATACTGCTTTTGCCAAAGGCCATCCAGTGTCCTGTTCCTCTCAGTCCAGATGCATGGGGTGTCATTGCTTCACAACCAAAGAACCAAACCATGGGAGTTCGACATACTCTTGCTGCTGCTGATGATGTTCTATGCCCCTGTTCCTGCTTCTCTGACCATGTGATATTGCTGTGACCATAAACCAAAGCAGAAAATGAATTTGCATAGGACTGCATCCACAGTAAATTATTTGAGTATTTAGAGAGCAGTTTTCCTCCTGTGTTTGTTGTGCTACTTGCAATTACAGATATGTGGGGCCCCATTTTTGCACTGTTGGACAGCAACCTTCACAAAATATGTTGATTATATGTACACATGTATATGATGGATCAAACAACATGAAGTTTAGCCTGTTGGAATTTATGATAATGTGGGCCTGTTAGTCATGACCCATGCATCACAAGTAGCCAAATGTGGCATTCTCATTTGCATATGATCTGAATCCAAAATATCACAGTAAAGCAATAATCTACATAGTCCCAAACACCAATAGGTAAAAAACTATTTTGTGCCACTAGCACAGTATTGTGCATTACAAATAATCCCCCAGGACACCAATAAAAAATGCTGCATATGCCGCTGCTAGTGCTTGCCTCTCTTATCTACTTCTATATCATGAAAGTTGTTGTGCAACTCTGCATGCAACGCATATTCAGTTTCCTTCCAAAACAAATCCCTTAATTGCCCAGCAATCTATTCATGTCCACCTGTACTGCACCACCAAAGTGCTTCCTCCCAAAACAAGGGTCCTTCTGACTCAGGCACTCCAGTCATACTCGTCATCACCCGGATGTCAAAATCATTGTTCCTTCAGGTGGGTCATGTTCTGTACCTGATCCACCAGTACTGTAGTTTTAAAGAGAGACTGTAAAAGGAAACTGAAGATGAATCAAACAACAACAGTCAGATGATATGTTCATTGAACTTTTGTCAACCTTCACACCAGGTAAAGAGACCCATGATAAGAAAGTCTTGTGTAAACAGGAAAATGTTTATGAAGAAAAAAAAAAGTTATAACAGCAGAAAGAACTATGAAAAAAAAACAGAAAAAACAAACCTAAAAACAAAAACTATCTACAGTTGTTTTGGACATGGAATGTGCTCCAGATAGGTACTCACTGGTGGCCGGCAGCTGGCCTCTGCTGTGGCCTTCCCCTGCCTGAAAGTTTTTTAAAGAGCCACAAAACATGGCACTGCTTGGCTAGAATTCTGACCTAGCCAGCCTGCAGTGCTGATACCTTTTTTTTTTTTCAATTTGTTCATTTGCAGAATGTGCAAATATCCTGCTAGATGGCTGGTGGAGGGATGTCATCCTGGGCACCTAGTGCTGGAGGTGGCACTGGCCCTGGTACCATGTCCATCTCAGTGGGCCTGGAACTTTGGAGTTGGAGGTCCTGGACCTGCTGGTGTTTCTCCTTCACTATCAACTTCTCCAGTTCTTGCTTAATCCTTGCAAAACAGTTATTTTCCCATTTGCTGGTCTTAGTCTTGTCCTATGGCGCTGGTAGCAGTGTGTCAGTGTTGTCTGTAGTACAGAAAGAAATATGCAGTTCAAACAGAATGAACTGTGAAAGTGTCAAATTAATGAAATTATCAGTAATTTGTAGTACAGTACTCTGTCCAGTGTAACATTACTGTATGCTGACCTTCTGCTGATGGTTTACAGTCTCGGCCCTTGCTTAGTCTCCTTGGTCCCTGCTGTATGTGTACCACCCCCCACTACATCCCACAGAGGACGGGAAGTATGAAGCCCATGAGTATCTGAAAGTTGAGGTTCAACCAACGTTTCAGCACCCACATGTTCTGCTAGGCTGTACCCTCATCAGCACCTCAACCACTGTCTCTCCAAGGTGTATCATCCATTGAAAACACCTCCTCTGCTTATATTCATGTACCTTGTTTTTTGTCACCCCCTCCACCTATGTAGTTCTGAACATTTTACCACCATGTTTATCCCTTTCCGGAATAGGAATTTGTCTCTCAAGTGCATGTTGCCCAATGCTGCACAAACCCTCCTTTCCAGACTAGGGTGATCACATGTTTAGTGGACTAACCTGAGCCTCATATAATGTACATGGTTGAGTGGACCCACTATGTGTTGTACTCAGGAGGACATGTGGTGCTGTGTATCAAAGGTTGTGTCATGTGTTTTGATATAGGAAAAGAAACAACAGTAGGCACTAGGCACTGTCAGCCGTAGAGTTCAATGGGAAACAATGCACTATTGATGTAGTATGACAAACACTGATGATGAAGATGAATTTATCAACAAGTGGTCAGGTCAAATATTTTATAAGAATCCATGACCGACTTTGAGAAGAAAATGGTAGGGGGATTATAAGTGGTTACAGAAATTCAGCTGTGAATGTGCATGGTACATCCAGCAGACCTGGCTATGATTCTCACAGCCTCCACTTGCAAACTATGAGTCCCTGAACAAGATACTCAACTTCCTCGTGCTCGCAAGTCACATCTGTAAATTAGCCAAGTGCATAATAGTCCTCTTAATTACCTGGCTATCTAACATAGAAATACATGATTAAATACTGGTACAAACATAATTGCCTATCATTTTTAAAGTCTTCTCTGACCTCACCCAAAGGTGACAGCACTAACACCCTCACCCTTACAGCAGCTTCTGCTGACTAATTTCTTGATAGCCTCCTGACTGCCTGAGATGGCCCATCTATTTTCATTATCACAGTCTGACCACTGTGCTGTAACTCTGCAGACCATAATCAGTCCACACACCCTCAACCCACTAGCCATTCATGGTTCCAAATTATGCAGATGACACCAAACACTCCCCCATGGGAGTAATGACAAATAACACTGCCAGTGCCTACTGCAGTGCTGCAGTTTAGTGACATGGACATGGTTATCACAAGCACTGAATCACGAACATTCCCAAAAACTGATTGGGCAGGCAAGACTATGTCACTTCTTAAAGTAGTATGGCCTTGGCCATGGAATTAGTGGCCCCCTCTTCCAGCCACCATGGAGTCACAGGTTTATAACCTGCACTGGACTGCAAAAGCACCGATTTTAACAGTTGTCATCTGGTATTTATGATGAGTTTAAGGATGATATAGATGAGCTGACCACCTGATACCGTCCCTCTGGTCCCAATCATGTTGAACTCCACACATGCATACTGACTGTGTGATCCAATCTCATGCCACAATCACCCTGCTGCATGGATTGCAATGGAGATCTGTTTTTCAATGTTTTGCATCATGATTTACACAGGGCCCCTTGGGGAATATCAGTGGTTATTCAGCACCAGGACAGAGGAAGTGGTTGGACGGCTTGCTGTTCCTTAGGAGCACTTCAACTTCTCAACACAGCAGATCAAAACTTTTTTAAATGGTGCATTTTGACTACAGTGCAGGCCAGCTTCTGGTGGTTTGCTGCAGCGCAGCACTAAAATGATAGTCTTTCAGTACAGTTTTTCATCATTACATTCAATTTGTGTGCAACAGAAATAGCTTACTGGACATGGGCTTCCTACTTCTCATGCTCGGTACTGGTCCTGTGCTGGTGGTGAAACTGCTGATGGGCAGAGCACTTGCTGTTTCCATGGCACCTATTGCAAATGGACAGGAATAGTTCAAATCACTGTTGGAAGCTGGAACACATAAAATTAAAGAAGCAGTAATCAAATACATTCCCTCCTGTAGGAAAGGCCAGGTGCTATTGTGAAATACTTTACTACGGATCACCACAGATAATCCCATGAAGGGAGGTCAGAAGAATATGCACTAAGTGGTCCAGCAAAGAAATGTGCACGTCCACTATTCAGATAAGAAGTGCTGTTGCAAACAGCCATGGGGTGATATGACTCTTCCAGGTGAGGATTAGGAATCAAGATACACAAAGTACAGCACACATATGCTGTGAAAGACAAAATTGTTCCTTCCGTACTACAGAGACTGCCATGAGAGGGGATATATGGAGAGGTGGGTAGTCCTGTGCACTGTCCATTCCCACTGGAAAATCTGTATGAGGACGCAGATGGTAGGTGTGATGCACACAGCAAGTCAGAGTGACTAGTCACAATGGATACAGTTGTCATGCACAGGACTGCAGATGCAAATGTTAACAAAGTCAATGTTTGACAATAACAACCAGTTGTAAACAATCCAAAACAGATGTCATATCCTTTCAGTTCATCCACCTGTCCCTGCGGATCCATTATAGAATATGGCAGTGCTGCAGCATATTCATGCAATTGGATGACACTGTTACGGCTTTATGATGCTGGTTCAGCAATTTCGTTGACCGGCATCGACGCAATGAAATTTATGTCAACTGCAAGATGCAGTTGACATAAACCCTGAAGGACTCCCAGTCTCTCCTTCTATCAGGGGGCTTTGCCCTCCTGCACCCCCCATTCTAAATATAATCAACTCCGAGTTGGAGTTGATTCAGGGAGGGAGTGCATGACTGGGAGACAGTGTGCCCAGGTCTCTGGCGCACCAATACAGTGAACTGTTATTATTGTCAGCATTTCATCAGCATCGACATAGTTCACTGTATCGGTGTCGCTGTCAGGGGGGTATACCCACTGTTACATACACAGAACGCCCACATGTGACACACACACACCATCACCTTCGCAGAGGGGTTGTAGTCAGGTGCATCCATCTTGCATGCCATTACAGGTTGGTATGGTAAGAAACACAGTTATTTATTGTTCTTATCATTTGGTTTGCAGTATGTAAATGGAATTCCTAAAAACAGGATGGCAACATTCCATGCAATGTGTCACGGTACATGTTATTTTTTTTAAATTATTGATGGCAATCAGTGTTGGAATCACAGAGGGGCCTGCCAGAACATAGCCTCAAGTAGCGCTGCAGTAAGCACTGGTAGCTCAAGCTCATCACTTCCATTCAGTCTTGAGTTATAATGGGAAGAGGGGCTGTATATAACAGTTGTGCCTTTATGGGCCACCCTACAGTAGCTCACAGTCACAATAATGCTCATAAAGTGTAATTCCAACACTAACTGAAGAAAATCACTTTGATGGACCAAGTAAGTATACTCATAGGTGCTGCTGTCCTACACCCACTTCCTTTTATTTATTTACTTATTTATGCATGTATGTATGTCTTTGTTAACCAGGTAAGTGCACTGATCCAAAGAACTGTTTTCAGTCATGACCCAGGCCACAAAGTGGCAAACAACACAGATCACAGTGGAACATACATGGTGTGGTAATACACACCTCAAGCATGAGGTGGTATGGAAAATAAGAAATACACAATGGTGCATACAAATGTATGAACAAACAATAACATGGAAACCTGGTAACTAGTAGTTAAAGCAATGACATATAAGGGAAATAGACTAGCACAATATGGGGGAGACACCAAAAGAATATAAATTACTTACTTAGCCTACTATTTCTATAAGTTAAAGATTCTAAAGAAAAGTTATATAGAAATTCAAATAAATACAAATCCAACAATACATAACACGAGATCCAAGAATATTTCAGCAAGTAGAATATATTCATTTCTTTAAAAAAAGGTCCCACTTGAAATCTGTCACTTAATCCATTCATATTGCCTTGTATTGCACCTAAGGAAACTGCCAGAAACTTTCATGCTGTAATATCATATCATATATATATATATATATATATATATATATATATAGATATAGATATATATTGCCCCTCTGGATGGCATGAAATCCATATCAATGCCCTGAAATTTAAAACAATGTGATGGACCCTTTTCATAACATGTACAGCTAAAGCATTTTTTTCATAGGCATTATGGGTCACCTTGCAGGCTCTTGGAGGCAAAAGGGTGAAGCTGGGGGTGGTATATAGGTCACCCATGCAGGGGAGGACCTGGAAGAAGGCCTTTTGGCCAATTTGAAGGGCCATTGTGGAAGGGGGAATGGCAGAATGGTGGTGTTGGGCAATCTAAATATGCTAGGGACTGACGGGGGAACCGTGGCATCCTCATCGGCCAGGGAGCAACTTCTGCTGGACACCATCCAGGATGCATTCCTTACCTAGCTGGTGACTGATCTGATGAGGGAGGATCGCATCCTGGATGTGGTCCTCTCAGACTGCGACCTCATCAGGGACCTTGTGGTTGGGGCTCCACTGGGGGATAGTGATCACACCATGGTCTGGTTTTCCCTGGACCTGGGGGGGATTTGTTTCAAGTTTGTAAACTGCAACATCCAGAAACAACTACCAGTTTTACACATCAAAATCCCCAATCTGCCCAGCCAGCCTCCTTGCATATGTCTACTAATGTCTCAATCATCCTGCCCCTACAGTATATATATTTTTAAACCAGTGGTTGAGTGTGGGAACTAAGAGAGCCCCAGAGATCTATGTCCCATGAAGAATTCTGCCGGTTCTGCTGCCCCCGGCCCCCACCACATCTTGTCTGTACCATCACCCTCTTCACTTTTCACATACCCAATTCCCCAGCTATATCTATGTTCCTAGTATATTTATAAAAATTAGCTGGTGGTCTAGAGGAAGATGCGGAGAGCCATAATTGCCCCTGAATGTGTTCTAGTTTCTACTCCTGTGGAATTGGAGCTCACTCCCCCCACCTGCTGCTGTATCACTTCTCTTTAGTAAGTAACTAAGGCACTAGGTGATAATGTCAAGGGCAAAAAAGTGCTTTCCAAAGCCACACAGGAAAAATAGCGAAGCCAAAGGTAGCACTCAGGAAAAACAGCAAGCGTTACCATGGCTAAACAAAAAAAGCTACTGTGAGTGTTTGTGGGGGGCACTGCCCTCTGAATCCCCCTTTATGGGAGGCTTCACCCCTGAACACACCCAACTATATATAATCACCTCCAGGAGGAAGTAACTTGGGGATAGAGAGAAAACTCGGGACGGGAATCCTTGGGGGATGCAAGTCGAGGGGAATGGGAATTTCAGTAGGACAACTGGGGTGGGGGCAAAAAGTGCAGGCTAGGGGCGGACAAATTAAAAAGCAAAGTTGGGAGGGGGAGAAGGAAAGAAAAGCAAAAGTTACGGGACTGGGAATCAAACCCCAGACCACTGACATTCCGTCACCCTTCACACCTGTGGCCCTACCCTCTGCACCACAGCAGCTACTCAGCAGCATACCACCCAATGAAGCCTTTATCTTTTTCTTCCTGATGGTCAACAGGTACATGGGTAGCACTAGCATACCTGCATTATACTATCCCTGTAACTGTATTATTTGTTAGTCATTATTTATGTCATGCAGATTATATGGCGCTATAATCTGAGCAACAAATCAACTGGGTACCAGTAACTAACACCATTCTACTGCAAGTAGCCCAAAATACTCCTGCTGTGTCCCTGTTTCTGTAGTTATACAAAAATATCTATGGTGGTCTAGTGGGAGAAATGGAGACAGCCAAACAGCCTGGTACCATAAAGATCTCTTAATGCTGCTACCCTGTCGATGCCACAGCTAGAGATCACAGACCCCACACCTCTTCACCGCAAACTGTACTCAGAGCAATCCTCCTTGAAATGCATAATTCCCCTGCATGTTATGGGGTTTTCACTTTAACATGCAGGCATTAAGAGGAGGATCAATTGGAGTACAGTTTGGGGGAGGAGTGGAGTATATGAGCTCCAGTTCTGTTATCAACATGGCAGCAGCATTAAGAGATCTTCATGGGGTCACGTTGTTTGGCTCTCTCCATTTCTCCAACTAGACCACCAGTATTTTTTATAGCTACAGAAACAGGGACACAGCAGGGAATTGTAGGTTATTTGTACAAGGATGTTGGTACTTACTACAAAGAAGGGATGTGGTGGCAGGTGGAGTGTGAGCCCCTGTACCAGTGGGAGTACAAATTAGAACAATTCCTGGGACAATTAGGGCTGTCTGTGTCTCCCACTAGACAACCAGGTAATTATTTATAATTATACCATGTACTTCACTCGCTGACCAATCACATAACCAAGCTGGCACCTTAACCCTGTTAGTTATTCACTGATAATCACTGCAAAACGTACCAGCCAGACGCATCTCTTAAAAATCATCCCACCCAGGAAATTCAAACCAGAGATCCACCATATTGAAACGTTTGCTAACCAGTGGTCTCTGACTCCCATCATGTCCTATTCAGCAAAGCACATCGCCTAACACAACCCCCCCCCCTGAGAAAGTGGATCTGCACTTAAAAAAAATAAAAAAACACAACACGCTTCAGTATATAATTTCCCTATAGCTGTTGAAACTTCACCCACCTCACCTTACCTCAGTGTCCGCTCTGATGCTGTCTGCCTTCCATTTTGCCATAAGACTCCCACTCTACCTCTCGGTTCCCTCTTCACTGTCTCCGGTCCACTCACTCTCGGCCCTCATTAATTTACCAGCCTATCTCACTCCTCCATATTAAAAAAAAAATATATACATTTAAAAAAAAAATCACACAACTTGGTCACTTCCTACTGCTTCCTGCTCGCACCAGAAACCCAACCTGAAAGCACAGGCTGTGCTGTGTGACTGCGGCAAGGGGGCAATCACATACTGTACTTTCATCTAGCAACAGCGAACTCTTTTTTTCCCTCTCGCAATAATAAAATTAATAAAAATATTTAAAATTCTTAAAAACTATTATACCATGTACTGCTTTTTTTAAATAATTAAAAAAGCAGTTCTTGGTATAATCACAATAAGCCACTCCGGGGATCTGGGTTATCGGGGGATTTACCTTGGCTGGTGCGGATTTACCCACTCGGCTGCACCTCGTGGGCAAACAACTACAGCCATGGTAAATCCCCCGATAACCCACACCCTTTCATGGCTTATTGCTTAAATATATTAGAAACATGGATACAGCTGGGGGATCGAGCATGTTGAGATAGAAGAGGATGATGCTACAGATGGAATGCAATGGTGGGCAGTAATTCCAGTTATGGTGACAGAACTGGTAGAGATCTTCTTGTGACATCTATCTTTGGGGAGCTCTCAGTTCCCCCACTGGCCATCAGATATTTAAAATAAATAGGTGTGGGAAGATTGGAACACTAGTGGACATATGCAAGGAGGCTGGCGGTTTCCAGATGTTGCAATTTAGAAACATAAAAAAAAAATCATCACTTATTTTATGTATTAGTCCGAATAATCCATAGATTATGTGATGATTTTTGCACCTTTTAGCAAACTGATAGTAAAATTAATGGAGAACAATGTACTTCTGCATGAAGGGCTGCTACAGCAATGCTCATGCCAGTGGGGCTCTCTCCTCACTGAGGTCATCATGCGGCACATCGGCAGCTATTTTAGGTAACCCAAAGGAGGGAGATTTGAATCAGGAGAGGCTGTTGTTTACATTTTTTGAATGCTATGAAAGTGCATGTATCTTAACACATAAATGTAGTTTCAGCAGTCATGTAAACAGAAGGCTTTCCTTTAAAAGGCTGTTAAGCCAGGTTTAAGAAAAACAACATGTTGAATTTAAGTTTTTGAGTGTTCTTTTATATAGCACTCTTATTTTGATTTGCTTTCCGAATTTGATTTTTTTGCAGTTAATTATTTTTATTAACCCTTAGGCTGCCAACAGAATTAGAACGTATAGGAATTTTGAACTGATATATTGGTCCGTGGCACTGCAAGGGTTAAGATTTAAGATATTTTATATAACAACAGTGACTTTAGCAATCACATAAACATCAAGTACAGTTCCATACTGAAATGAAAATTATGTCTATAATAAAGTACAGAATGGCTACAGCGCAGGCATTACAGTAGGCAGTGTAAGGTGAGTATTTCAAATATAAAACCAGCATATTGGGCTAGAATGGCTGGATGGTCAGAGTAAGAGTTCTGGAAGGCTGTGTGGGTAATAGTATGTAAGGAGTGGAAGAGGGAGTTATCCAGGAGGTTTGGTCACCCGGCTATAGGGTCTACTGCCTGCTGGCTGGGTAGTACAGTCCGCTACAAAGTAAGGGGAGGCCAGAAAAGGTGACCAGATTATGTGGTAAGCAGCTATACTCTTCCTTACAGAATTGGAAAGTTTGGACATATTTGTCAGTTATCTGACTGCTGAGAGCAAAAGGGGATGTCTGCCATCCTCCACCTTGGTAATAGCAGTCTTTTGGCTTTCAAACCCACAGCCATAATACAGTAGTATTGAGGGCCTGGCATATTAAAAGGCCTAGGAGAAATCCCTAGCAGATATAAAGATGGGAACATGGGTTAAGATGAATCAAGGATATTGATATAGCAATTATGGACATGGCACCAGAAAGTCTGTATTCTGCTACAAGGCCAGAGGATGTAAATTAGATCTGCCCTTGGTTGCTGGCATCTCCAGTAAGTGTTGTGGTTCATAAGCCAAAACAGTTTGAGTTGGGCAGGAGTATGATACCAATAATGCATGATTTTCTTCTGAATAATTAGCCCCTTGGTGTCTGGGCTAACTTTGTGGGTCAAGGACCATACCTGGGACCACTGTCTCTCCAATATATTGAGGCAGAGTGCCTGTTCTCAGTTGTGTCTGTCCTTATCCGAGGGGTTAGAAAGGGAGTTCAGAACTGCTTTTGAAATTCTGCCTGATTTCCCTCTGTGCAGTGCCAGCCAGGAGAGGACAGAGCGGGGTGAGGCAAGTGAGGTACGAGTGCACATTCACCTTATTAAGGTGTCCAAAGTGCTGTGAATCTAGTGATACCTCAAGAAGTCAGTACAAGGTACATTATACTGAGTCTTATGGTTTTTGAATGTGTTGTGATTTATGTTGGCAGGCTGTAGAAGGTCCTTCAAGCCACTCATACCATTCACCTTCCATGTTTTCCATTGTACTGTGCCCCTCTCTATGCATATTTGCGGATTATGCCAGAAGGAGATAAACTTCTAAGGGGTTTAGAGAAGTGTACTGTCTCAAAGTCAATGGCTACTGCAGCATCAGCAGTGTTTTTTTTTTTGAGCCACTGCTATAAAAGAGAGAGTAGAGGTCTATGGTGGTCAGATTTCATGTGTCCTTTCACAGAACCCACCTGTGATGGGTGTACCAATGGTGGGAGCAGGGAGTCAAGTCTGGAGGCAAAGGCTTTCATCATTACCTTGGAGTCAACATTTATCAATGAAATGGGTCTGTAGCTTGCCAGGAAAACACAATCCTTCCTTTCTTTGGTATGGACTGTGATTATGGCCTCTCTCATAGCTGGGGAGAGTAGGGAGAGCTGGTGAGCTTCAGAGGTAGCCTCACATAACACTGATGTTTCTACATCTGGGATAAGCCGATAGAAGTCTATAGTCAACCTATTACCACCAGGTTAAGAAAGGAGGCAATGACTTTTTGTTCTTCCAGTGTCATTGGGGCACTTCTAGGGCCTCTGATTGCACTCAGATAAAGAAGGGAGAGGGAAGCTGGCAAAAAAGGCATTGAATTTTCCCATCTAGAGGGTCATAAGATGCATACAATTCTTGATGGAACTTTTGCATGATCTCTTTAATGAGGTCTGAGTTGCCCTTCAGTGTTCCTGTACTGTCTCGCAGTCCTTTAATGTACCAGTCAGCCTGCTGGTTCCAGAGTCTGTAGGAGAGCAGTTTGCCTGACTTGATCCCCCATCATAGTATTTGTGCTTCAGCCTGAGGATGGCAAGATCTGCTTTCCTGGTGGCCAGCACATTTAAATCCATTTGAAGCTGCTTATTTCCTCGAGCAGCATAACATCAGAACTGTAGGAATCACCTTTCTTATATAGCGTATCCTTTGCTGCAAGATATGTTTCTAAATTCTTCTGATCCACCTCCTTCTTCCTCCTCCATTCTGCAGCATCTCCCACAATATAACCCTGTACAATAGCCTTAGTTGTTTTCCAGTCTATAGCTTTACTACTGTCTCTGGGTTCATTCAGTTGTACAAAGGAGATCGCCTCCTTTCTGAGCCATATACTGAAAGCTGCATCCTGGAGCAGGAGCAGGTTGAGACACCAGGTGTCAGATCTAGTCAGTGGAGGGGTCCCACACTATTCCCAATTTCACTGAAGCATGGTCCAATAAGTATAGTGGGGCTATTCCAGAGGAGGCCACCATTTGAGTGGTCAAGGAGGACATCAGCTAAAAATCAATACTGCAGAAGAATTCTAGGTAGCTGAGAATCAAGAGAAGTCTAGGTCCGATGGGTACTGTAAACACAATATATCAGACAGAGATAGCATGGCCATTGTGTCCTTTAGAGATGCTAGTGTCCTCACATGGGGTTCTGTCTTGCCCTAGCTTCTATCAAGAAGGGCATCTAAAGTGATGTTGAAGTCACCCCGCTAATAAGAGGGGAGTGGAGGCATCACCCAACAACATTAGTGTGTGACCCAGAGTACTGTAAATATCTGGGCAGTACTTGTTATGTCCATAGGCATTAGCAAAGATCAGGTGGCCCTCTAGGGTATCTACTTTGATTGCTACCCACCTGTCCATCTTATCATGTTTGGTGTACAGTATGCACCATCAAAGCTTCTTACGAATTAGGATAGATGCCCCTGCTTTGGCCAAGGAGGTGCATCTGTGCACTTCACTGCCTAACCACTCCCTACATTGCTTAGCAGCCTCTATCATGGTTAGCTTGGTTTCTCTAAGAAACTGACTGCCACTTTCACATTTTTAAGCATGGTCAGTACCCTTTTCCTCTTCACCAGAGAATTCAACTCCCTCACATTCCAGAAAATGAACTTTAGAACTGCCACGGTAAAGAATAAAATAATATGCAGTAAAATAGTAGTCCTGTTACTGGCAGTTAGGGGTCCAAAGGCAGAGAGGACCGGTGGTCCCTCTCGTATCTCTAATCTCTCACCTCTGTAAACTGTACATAAGGAACCTCCATAACTTAGGTAATGAACATGCTAGAGTGCATATAGCTATTCAAAAAATAAAACATCATATGAGTAACCAAATATAGGCAGCATACTACGAAACAGGTAAAAGTCACTCTCAAGCATCTGGCTACTTGAGAACTTCTGTTTAGCTCCGGATGACCCCTAGAGGGCAGAAGCAGTAAAGTTACCAGTACCCAGAGCCATACAGATGGGGAGATGGCACATTTATTTTATTTTTTTTATTTTATTTATTTAGTTTTTGTTGACCGGGTAAGTGCACTAGACAAATCCTGCCTATTTTCAGGCACGACCCGGGGGAAGGGGATACAGATTAATGCCAACTGACCTTGAACCAGATTTAGCTGTTGGTGGTATTTTTAGTGAATGCCATCTCCAACTGAAAGTTCAGTTAGTATAGTAAGCCAGAGACAGTATAGTAAGCCAGAGACAGCAGTCCCCTGAAAAACCTCATGTCCTTGGGTGCCCAAGCTTGCACCACGCAGTGCTAAGGTAAATTTTAACAAGTGATGAACATGATACAGAGTTCAGATTTGCAGTTCTAGACCCTTAGTGGCCTAAACTGAGTGTATCACAGTCCATTACCTCCAGGCTTAGATGAAGTAGAGCGAGGGTGGTGCAAATGGCTAAGTGGTGAAGAGGAAGGAGGGGGTGGTGAGAATGCACTTTGGGTAAAGGAGACAGAACAGACCATGAAAAGAAAAGGGATGGAAGGGAGGAGCACCTAACAGAGAGGCCCATGCAATGGGTAGAAATAAAGGGTGAAGAAGGGGGGGATGGGAAGCTGTAGTACACTCACATTAAGAAGGGAGGATATAAGTTATGAGCTATGCCCCGTGCTTACAATCGGCTGCAAGTAAAGGTGGTACATCTTGTACAATTTTGAGAGAGGAGTAGAAAGGGGCAATCCTCACCCAGCATAGACATGGGTCAGCCTGTGAAGCATTGATTGAGGGCCATCTGGCTCAAGAAACATAGGTAAGCAGGAAAAAGGGAGGAGGTGGGTCAGAGGCAAGGGCCCATGTCCTGGATTTTCAGTGAATCTGTCATCCTTGCTCTGTCAGATGACCCCATTACAAGGCCTCAGAGTAGAAGGGAGGGTTCACCATTCATAGTGCTGCATCATACTGTGCTCAGCATCACCTACTGCCACCTAGTGGTCCCCCTCTTATGTCATTTCACAATATTCTATAATTCGCTGGGGTCAAAAACAGTACAAAGGGAGCAACTGGTTATGTATTGATGGAAGGGTGAAAATTATTTTACCCATAGTGTTTTCCATTTTTATGTCCCCTGTAGGTGAAGTATGATGTCAAAGGCAGAGACAAGGAGGCAATAGGTTAACTGGAGACAAGGTTAAAGACAGACAGGAAGATAAGGGGGGCCTGCACCATTGTATTTGTGATGCAGATTGGAAGATGGTTGAGGGCCTCATTTTGAGCATAGAAAGAAGGGATGAAGAGGTTGTGTAGAGGGGATGAGAGTAAGAGAGAAGGTTAATAGAGAGTGTAGCCACCTGACACCTCAAAATGCTGTTGTGTGCTCAAATATTAACACAGGGTAGCACACTAATCCAAGAGCTCTTTTGTACAAAGGGATGTATTCCATCCTAGTGCATAAGGGTAGGTTTGCCTCAAGAACACAGTGGGGTCTAGTGTCACTTAGTAACAACCCCTCTAACCACTTAACAGAAAATGCATGTTTAAACTTGAAAATGTGAACATTAACAACAGATAAAACATTTGTATTATTGTATGTGGAACAGTTCAGGAACTGTGCATGAAAGGATATGAATGATGAACCCCTTGTAGTAAAAACAGTCACTACTCTTCAATTGTGAGAAACAAATATGAGATGGGGTAGGGGTTATCGGTATATATTATCTATGCCAGGCTGCAGTGGAGACCGCGACGGATCAAATCACCAGGTTAGTACACAGCCTGGCTGACAGTTTAATGGTCAGTAGCAAAGTTCCTCAACATCCCCAAAGTCTATAATAGTTTGTTCCTTGTGCTCTGGACCTTTGGGTAGATAGAAGAGTGTTCACTCATCTCCAAAAGGGTCCCAGGAGAATCCTAGGACTTTGGGCAGTTGCAGGCAGCTCAGACCAGTGGAGTCATCATCAAATGTTCGTACCAACAGAGAGTCACCCAGAGAGTGTAGAGACATGTTAATGCAGCCAAAGGCAATAGTCATATTGGTTAGCGGGTGAGAACTTTGGGGGGAGGAGTTGTCGGAACCAATCGTATGTACTGGGCTGTACCTAGCAATAGGACAGTTCAGTCAGGAGTTATCAGCACAACTTGTAGCCAAATATGTTCCGTCATATGTGATCATATATGTCATTTAATTTCATTTCATTTTTATTTTATATTGGAAAGGAGTTCATCATGTTTGCCAGGCTGCAATGGAAGATAGGACAGTTTGAGAGCAGTAGTGATAACCCAGCCAAGCCATATATAAATGGCATCAGATGAACTCTTCTTATCCCCCTTAGTCTCTGATATAACTATCCTTGGACCTCAAACCCCAGGGTGTCTGTATATGTCCTTAAAGGCAGCAGAAAGATCTGAAGAGTTCCCCTAGGATCATAAGTAAATTTCACAATTCCCAGTCCTAGGGATATTGCCACATCAAGGCAAACTTGAGCAAAGTAATCACTCACAAGTCACAAAGTCATCCCCGTTGTTTCTGCGGCAATGGTTGCTTCTTTGAGGCATGCTGTGGCACTTGATGGGGAGGATAGTCCAGTGGGTTGAGAGGCAGAGTGGTAGCCCTCTCTATCCACGTGACCTGCACAGGGTCAGTATTAGCAGATGCAGCTGCTGAGGAGTGACGGTAGAATGAGATCCTGAACCACTGTCTTGTGGCCCAGTCTCCAGTGTTGACCCTGGTTGCAACGGCTTGTATCAGTTTTACATAGCCAGTGTGGAGATCAATAATTGACTACCAGAGCAATGACAGTGAATCCTACAGTGGTTGGCCTTCCTACCTGCGGGCACATATATCTTAGCCTTTTGCCCTTTTATGGTTGCTGTCCCTTCATTGTTTTATTCAGACTCCCTTCTCATCTTGGGATATAGGGTAACTATCAGTGTTCTATGCAGTGGAGGCCCAGCAGTGTCCATCACCACCTGACCAGGGTAGGAAGATTGGGAGTTGTATGGGGTGGTAGGGAATTTATAGTCCAGCCACTGCCTCCCAATAAACTCCTCCATGACCTCCAAGGTCTCAGACTGATAGATGGCCTCATTTAGCGACACTCTGAGAAGAGCCAGGAATTGGAGGGCCTTTCCAACTTCAAGATGCAATAGCTTCCATTCTACTTCTGCATATGCCTTTAGTGAGACAATTCAGTGGAAAACTCATGAAAAAAGGATAGCTGGTGTCCTTCCTACTGGAGGTGACTTTGCTCCCTGGCCAGTCGGAAAATATTTTCCTTACAGGATATCTCAGAATTTTATAAGTACAGGTATTTGTCTGTCCCCTGGTTTAGGCTTTTGTGCCAAATTTCTGTGTGCACTCTCAAGCTCAGTCTTAGAGGGCTGTTGGGGACGTTTTAGACAGCACGGATCAATCCCTCAAGAAAGGGAATCAAAATAGTACCTTCAGCACCCTCAGTCAATCTAATTAGTCAGAGTTTGGCCTGTCAAGCCCTATTCTCCAAATCATCCACTTTGGATAGAAGGTAGCAGACGGCCCTGTTTAGTTTCAGTAATCAGACTTGTAACTCTCCTTTGGAACCCTAGACCATGGTCAGCCAGCCTTCAGTTCTCTCAACTTTGGCTCCAAGATTCAATAATTACGGATTTGTCTGTACTGCTGCTTGTTTGATGGCTGCTGTATCATTGAGGATTCTGTTCAGCATGTCAGCAACATGGGTCATGTCATCTGTAAGAGCAGCAGATGAGGCCATGGTGCTGGTAATGAAAGTTTCTGGTGATACAGGCTTGTCTAGACAGAGACGTCATGGAAGACACACATTCACTTTTGCACTGGCCACTGACAGTAAAGTGTCATTAATAACTCAACAAAACGTAGCTCTCAACAACAACAAAAAAGGTACCTTCCAGTTCCAAGGAGTTTGGGCTCTCAAGTGAGGTAGGTTGCATTGATATATCAGTATGGCTTTGGCTGGATATAGTGTGATTCCCCTGGAGTGAAACTGCAGCTACATATTTAAAGCTGCCATCTTGTCAGCAGCTAAGTATGCCCCATAATTTCATTTTTCGGATATTTAGTCCATTTCTCACAGCAGTATATAGTGCCACCTAAGTAAGTGGCCCTATTAACTACAATTAAGTTGATTTTTTTGATGTTTAGTCCATTTCCCATACCAAGACATAATGACACCTAAGTGAGGGTAGCTTTTAACTACTGTTCATCTATTCCATCATTGCCCCTCTACCAATATAGTTAATTTATTTTTTTGTTTATTCATTTGTTTATTTATTTAGTAGTTCAGAAAGACCTTTGAGCTAAGAGCTTCTTTGCAAAGGTTCCACATCAAGAAATAATATACAGAACCAGCTAAAATGGTCATGGGTCACAGAGACAAGGAGCCTGTTATCTAACATAAGGTACTAACATGGACAAGACAGTTGAATAGTAAATGGGTAACAAGTAGTAGCAATGTTACATGTCTAAGAGGTATGAGAAGCAGCACTAAACCAGGCTTTGTCAATTGAAAAGGTTACTGTTACTTTATTAATGGAGGAGCCAAAATAGGAAGGAAGGAAGGAAGGGTGTGGGAGGGGGAGATTGAAGGTGGGAGGAGAGATAAGGGAAAGAAGAGCATGAGGCATGGGCAGTGTAGTGACCACCCTGCCTTTCAATTCCACAGGTTGGAAAGGCTTATGAGAGGAGAGGCCAGAAAATAATAAGCCAGGTATAGGGGAGAGGGGTGTAAGAACTTGGTTTAGTAGTGTTATGTAAAGTTAGACTTTCATACGGAGGGAAGATAAAGTAATGGTAGAGACAAGATTTTGGTTGGGCAATCGCAGCAGCTAAGTGCAGAGAGGTGTTGGTGTAATTTAAGTTTAAAGGAGCCAAGGATATCAATTGCAAGAACCCAGGAGATAGGCAGTTAAGTCAAGAAGGGGACTCTGAAATGAAAAGATCACTGCCCTTGGGCCATCATGCAGAAAGGGACAAGGTGTTTCAGAGATGATGCACTTCATGTATTGCAAAGTGTTTCAGGATGGCTGTAGGAAAGACTTTGGACATTTATTAGTGTCATATGTCATTATTAGATGCCCACCTATAACACCTGAACCCATAACCCCCAGCCCAGTGCTTAGAAATTACAAGCCTCATTAACACAATCGAAGATGATGTCAGGCGGGATCGGAGGAGCACGAATGTCTTGCAATAATATAATTGTTGAATTAATCATAATGCTTCATTCAAAAAAGTTAAGTACTGGTGTATTTTTTTTCTGCTCAGTATTCACTTTCTGATGTGTAGTATTGGGTATACAATGTGGCAGGCCAACAGATGGGACAGGTATACAAATGGGGGGTGCCAAAGAGAAGCCAAAGTTGAATCTGCCGTACACATTTTATTTTCCTTGCTACACCATTAGTCACAAGCTCTGTCCAAATGATGATGATGATGTTACAGGAGGAAGAAAGAAAAAGAGCAGGCATGGGAGGCTGCGTAATAGTGCTCCACACCTGTTACTACCTCGTGCTTGCTGAATAAAAACTATTTCAATGCTGCAACAGTTTTATTTTACAAGTGCAAGTGAATAACTGGCACATAGCTCCATTATAGTATTTCTTCCCATACTATCTCATTTCCCCTGAAACATCATCATGGGAGTGAGGCTTGTCATGTTGCCTCAGTTTTAGGATCATCAGACACAGCAGAGGGAGGACAGCTGTGTGATATAAAAGTACACGATGAACTGTTTACAAAATGTTAAAAACATACAACACTTTTAGTCAGCTGATGGTTATTGTGTGCCATTAATCCTCAGCCCAAAAACAGAGATAATAAAATCCTGGCTCTATAAACAGGATCAACACATCTGTAAATGCTCATAAAACTGCCAAAACTTAGCAAACAGGATCTCTCAATGACAAAATCATGTGAAAGAAACCAGATACAAAATATAGTTTGATAGTGACAAACTAATGAAAACAGAAAAATGAGAAGACATACCGTACTTCCTCCTAATGAACTGATACAAATACATTAGCCTCAATGTGCATGCTTGACACAAAAAACATTCTAGTAGAAAAATGACTACTTGCCAAAAGGGCTCCTAGCCCTCCTGGTCCATGGCTTCCTACTGGCTGCTACCCTCTCCCAATGACCACTGGCCTCATCTTCACTGCATCCCACAGGCAATTGATTTCACTGCATAGTGAACACTGGCCTGAACTCAGGCTTACAGCTTTCTCTGAGATTGGCCAAGACTGAGGGAATTCTACAGTGCTATTGGCCATTCACTCTCGGCAGTATTTGTTGACTGGCTGTGCTATGATCCCCTGTTCTCCTCAGCGAGAAGTCCTCTCCATTCTGCCAGCAGTTTCCAGCTTCCCAATTTTAAATCTGTTTACTCTGTATATATTGTCCTGCCCACCCACTCCAACCCCAGCCTCCATTAAATCAGGCTCAGTCCCACTCCCCTCCTCTACAGTTTATCCCCATTGGTTTCAGTATTCCAGACAACCAACCAATCTATAGACTGCCTAGCTAGACCCCCTCTCCTTACAGCTCACGGCACCTTTTCCTCTATGGCTCACTTGCCCCATATAAGGTGACCCCAAGGGACACTCAGTGTTCAGGTGTTTGTGGCTTTCTACCAAAAGCTCTCTAAGCTCTGCTGCCTTAATCCTCCAAACTTTGCAGCTGACTGCAATGATGTACTACATAGACTCTAGTTGTCTCCTGACCTTCTGC
Organism: Neoceratodus forsteri; assembly: GCA_016271365.2. Lineage (NCBI taxonomy): Eukaryota > Metazoa > Chordata > Ceratodontiformes > Ceratodontidae > Neoceratodus > Neoceratodus forsteri. Next base: position 1,043,700,902 of record CM057455.1, read on the forward strand.
CTGTTACTTGCTCCTCCCATAACAATGAACCCTGCGTTGTACTACAATGAGTCCACCACATCATGCAGTAAAATTCCACCTTTCCAACACAGTCCCAAACCTACCATTTTCCAGGGTCAAAAAGTCCTCAATAAAATGCATCTGCTTGCTAGTATGCCAATTAATAACGCTCGCATCGTGTATCTCCTTCCACCACCTATCTTTAAACTGATATAGTCCAGTATCATGATCAAACATTGCTCAGCCAATAAACCCAAACAATCTCAAATATTTGCAGACCTCAAGTGGCAGGCTATCCATTTGAACTGGCTACTTCTACTTCTCTCCAGAAATATACACCTCAACCTTGGCCCAATGGCAAGTCCCACACCTATACCAAAAAAGCATGGTGGGCTAACCCTAACCTCAATTAACATCTACAGCCTCATGGCAAAGCTTGAACCCCTACAAGTATGGGTCACCCAGCACCAGCCTGATATCCTATCAGTTGTGGAGACCAGGCTCAATCCTTGGATTGTTGATATGGTCATTCAACTACCAGGCTACACAATGTTTAGGTTCGATAGGATTGGCAAGCGAGGGGGTGGCTGTGCTCTCTACTTAAAAGAACACCTCCAGGCACAAATGTTACCAATCATTCCAACTACCAGTATCACCTAGCTCCTAGCAATAAAATTGTTGCTAGGCACAAATGGTAAAACTTTAACAGTGGCATCTATATACATCCCCCCTAAAGACCAATATAACAGTTTTCAAATTATCGAAGGCTTTCTCTCTTGATCATCGGCACAATGCTGAACTAATAATGATGGATGATTTCATCATCAACTGGGCCTCCCCCATGGCCAGGTGAGTTAAAGATGCCCTAAAAGCATTAAATATGTCTCAACTAATACGTTCCCTCACTCAGATAAATTATAGATGGGGTCTAATACTTTCCCCACTCAGATAAATTATAGATGGGGTCTAATACGTTTCCCCACTCAGATAAATTATAGATTGGGTGCTAACTCACTTATAGACTGGCTAATTACAAACTGACCAGAGAGAATACTAGGCACAACAGTTCTCCTGGACTACCTCAGTGACCATTCCCCTATATTCTGCTGCTCGTCTAATAAGTCCCCAAAGGTCCCACCAAAAATAATCACTAATAGATTGCTGAAGAAAGGAAAACTGGAAGCCTTTAAAGAATACCTATGACATCATGATGGGAGCTTTCTAGATACTACTAATGATGTAGACACTGCACTTGAAGGATTCATTAAAAATTTTAACAAATTCTGCAATATCTTTGCCCTGTCATGAAACGTAAGATCCAGGACTCTAACAACACCTGGATCACACCACAGCTCCTGCAGCTAATGAAGCACAGGGATGAACTGTGTGAAAAAGCAAAGATTACCAGCTCTTGTTTCAATCTACAGAATTATAAAGCAGCCAGGAACAATTGTACCTGAGAGATACGGAAGGCCAAAAGCCACCATTTCAGAACTGAGCTAACTAACTCATGGGGTAACTCCAGAAGATTCTGGGAAAACATCAAACTGCTTACAGGTATATCAAATAAGACCTCCCACTCCATTCTTAATTTTGAGGGTACCCCATATTGGATGCCAAGACTATAGCCAATACATTTATAAAAGCATTCACAGACCTAAGCAACGTACTGCATCCTGACTTCCTTGAACCCTTGAAGGATGACTCTCTTTAGCACAACCTGTGGACCTGCCCTGGCTCTTCATCCTCCTTCTATTTGAAATTCATCACCCAAACTGATGCAAAAAGTACCTTTCTGAAGTGCTTGGCAAAACTAGTGCAAGCAGTGACTCCCTCGATCTCAAGCTTGCTAGGGTTGCTTTTGATATTCTCCTCGTTTCACTGACCAAAATGATAAACTTATCCCTCATCTCAGGTAAATTTCCTTGACTTTGGAAATCTGGGGTGATCACACCAGTCTATAAAAATGGAGACAGAACCAACCACTCTAACTACAGACCTATTTCAATCTCCCCCCGTCTAAAGCGCTCAAATGCATTGTTGCCGATCAATTCACAAACTACCTTGACACTTACAAACTGCAAGGCCTGTAGCAACACGGCTTGCAGAAGCAGCACAGTACTTCTACTGTTCTAGTAGAGTTTACTAAGTTTACAAAGTTTTAATTTAGGAAAAAAAAGAAGGCCAAAGCCCATTGTGAATTTTTCCCCTCACACCATGTGGGCTAGTATATATTGTCAGAGTTTGTAGTAAGCCAGATGTCCAGATGTTTCTTGAATGTTTCTGTGGCAGGGGTGAGGCTAGGGTACTGCACACCATGCAGTTTAATGAATGGTTGCAAAACTGGTGCAGAGCAAATTGCTTTGGTTTCATTGGGGACTGGGGGTCCACCTGGAGAGATGAAGGTCTATACTGGCATTATGGTCTGCATCTGTCCAGGATGGGAAACATGCTCCTAGGTGACAGGTTTAAAGACTTCCTTGGCAAGCTTTTAAACTAGCCAAGGGGGGAGGTGCTGATAGGAAACAGGAAAGTTCAAGCCTCCCCCCACAAAACATGGCAGGTAGTAGGGTAAACACTGAGGTACAGAGCTTGACAGAGGGCAGGACAGGGGTAAATGGAAAGATGGACAAGGGCAATAAGAGCAGGGATGGGGTAAAAAAGGATAAAGCCAACATTAAATGGAGGGCAATGAGTACCAATGCCTGTAGTCTTGGAAACAAGCTTCCAGAGCTAATAGACCTGATGGAAGAGGAACACTTGGATATTGTGGCAGTCACAGAAACATGGTACATGGAGAACCATGACTAGGATGCCAACATACCAGGGTACACAATCTATAGAAGGGACAGGGAGGGTAAAAGAGGAGGTGGAGTAGCTCTCTACATAAGGGAAGAGATCAAAGCTACAGAACTAAAAAGAAAAGGGGGAGGACAAGAGGAACTCTGGGTCACCTTGGAGACAGGGAATGGCATCACAATCCACACAGGGTTGTATACAGACCCCGTCTCAAGGGAGGAATGGACAAGAAAATGATAGAGGACATTCTCAAAATGGCTGAAAAAGGGGAGATACTGTTGATGGGGGACCTGAATATGCCAGATGTTAACTGGGTGACATGGACTGCAGCCACATCCAAGAGCAGGGTCATTCTCGATGCCCTTCAGGGAGCATGCCTTAGACAGCTAGTGGTGGAATCCACTCGGGATGGAGCAATATTAGACCTGGTACTCTCAAATGGAGAGAGGATCACAAACTTAGAAGTCAGTAGACATCTGGGAACAAGCGACCACTGCACAGTGTGCTTCACAATAAACACAACCATAGAGACAAGCCATACAAAGACAAAGATACTGGACTTTAGAAGAGCTGACTTTGACATAATGGGTGAATGCCTGAGGAATGCATTAGTAAATGGCCAGAAAGGAGGGGTGGAAGAACAATGGAGAAAAATCAAAACTGCCATCATGGTGGCAACAAGCCTTTGTGTGAAACAAATAAAGAAAACAAAGCAGAATAAAAAAACATTATGGCTCACAAAGGAGGTGTCAGGGAAGGTTAAGGAAATAAAGGCTGCATTCAAAAAGTATAAGGAATCACAGATGGAGCATGACAGGGAACTGTATCAATTAAAGCAGAAAGAAGTGGGGAAGGCAGTCAGAAAAGCAAAGGCCCAAACTGAGGAAAAGACAGCCAACTCAGTTAAGAAGGGTGATAAAACCTTTTATAGGTACATTAGGGAGCATAGAAAGGTTAAGGGAGGGATAGTGAAGATTAATAAAGGAGAGGGGAGGTGGGCAGAGGGAGACAGTGAAAAGGCAGAGATACTGAATGAATACTTTTGCTCAGTATTCACAAAAGAGGAAGATGAGGAGTTACCTAAACCAAACAGTAGAAGTACTCTGGATAGTGGGGTTGACACCAGTACATTTACAGAAGAAAGAGTACTGAAAGAACTCCTAAAACTCGAGGTAGACAAAGCAATGGGGCCTGACGGAATTCACCCTAGAATCCTAAAAGAGCTAAGGGAGGACCTAGTGACACCACTAACCACACTTTTTAACAAATCATGGGAAGATGGGGTGGTACCTGAGGACTGGAGGAGGGCAGATGTGATTCCTCTTCACAAAAGTGGGAGCAAGGCAGAAGCAGGAAACTACAGACCTGTTAGTTTAACCTCAGTGGTGGGGAAAATGATGGAATCACTTCTGAAAGAAAGAATTGTTGAGTACCTAGAGACCAGTGGGGCACAGGACCAAAAGCAGCATGGATTCACAGCAGGAAGGTCATGTCAGACGAATCTAATCGATTTCTTTGACTGGGTGAAAAAAGTAATAGACCAGGGAGGGGCTGTGGATATGGCCTACCTAGACTTTAGCAAGGCATTGGACACAGTCCTGCACAAAAGATTAATAATCAAGTTAGCCAGCCTGGGAGTGGATCCTAGGGTGGTAGCCTGGGTAGCAAACTGGCTGCACAACAGGACACAGAAGGTAATAGTGAATGGAATACATTCTGAAGAAAGGGGGTTACTAGTGGAGTACCTCAGGGTTCAGCATTGGGTCCAGTCCTTTAACATCTTTATAGGTGACATTGCAGAGGGTCTGAAGGAAAGGTATGCCTCTTGCAGAAGACACAAAGATCTGTAACAGAGTTGATATACAAGGGGGGGTAGAAAGGATGAGAAGGGACTTGGCAAGGTTGGAGGAATGGTCAGACATATGGCAACTTAGATTCAATGCAAAGAAGTGCAAAGTAATGCACCTGGGAAATAAAAATCCAGGAGGAGAGTACACAATAGCAGGGGAGGTACTAACGACAACAATAAAGGAAAGGGATCTGGGTGTAGTCATATCAGATGACCTAAAGGTGGGTAAGCAATGTGAGAAGTCAGTAAGGATAGCCAGGGGGATATTGGGATGCATAGCGAGGGGCATCACAAGTAGAAAAAGGGAAGTGGTTATCCCTCCATACAGAGAGTTGGTGAGACCCCATCTGGAGTACTGCATGCAGTTTTGGAGACCTCATCTATGCAAAGACATAGACAGGATGGAAGCAGTCAGAGGAAGACAACTAAAATGGTGCAGGGTCTACGTCAGAAACCATATGAAGAGAGAGACTGACAGAGCTTAATATGTGTACCCTTGATGAAAGGAGGGACAGTGGGATATGACAGAAACTTTTAAGTACCTCAAGGGAATCAACAAAGTCCAGGAAGGTAGCATCTTTCAGAAAAAGAGATGTGTAAGAACAAGGAGGCACAATTTAAAGTTAGAGGGGGGACGGCTCAGGGGTAATGTGAGGAAATTATTTTTCATGGAGAGAGTGGTGGATGGATGGAACTGCCTCCTGCAGAGGTTGAGTGGTTCTAAAACAGTGGAGAATTCAAACATGCATGGGACAGACATAAGGCAATTATAGTGGGGGGTTGCAGGAAGTAGGCTGTTGGTTAACTAGAATCTGCAGCTTATCCAATAGGTAAGGAAATGGGCAGACTGGGTGGGCCAAGTGGTCCTTATCTGCTGTCAAAGTCTATGTTTCTATGTTTCAAGGTTACTAAGGTCAACTAAGTCTTGAGGGAGTGAGTTCCATAGTCTAGATTCTCGGATTGTTATAAAGTTATTCCTTTTGTTGGAGTTTCCTTTTTTTATTGCAATTTGTTTATTATGTAACCTGAGTGCTCTTGTGGTATTAGAAAAGATGAGTCCACAATATGTCATAAGTTCTGGAGATTGTAAAACCTTGTAAAGGAACAAGATAGCCCCCCAACAACATCTCTTTTGAAGGGTGTGCAATCCTGTGATGTGTAGTCTCTCAGAATAAGGTCTATGGGATATACCAGACACCATTCTTGTTGCCTGTCTCTGGACACACTCCAGTTGTATTATGTCACCCTTTAAATAAAGATTTCAGAGAGGTGAGCTGTAATCTAAATGGGGTCTTATGTGAGATCTGTATAGGGGAATTAAACTTTGCTCTGTTCTGGTGACAAAAGAGCATTTGATCTGATTAAGGAGGGAAATGGCTGTCTTAGTGATTTTTTGACAGTGGTTATTGGTAGTGAATTTGTTATTAATAAGAATTCTCAGGTATCATTCAGTGGTAGATTCACTGGTTTCATTCACGATGCTTTAGGTAGAGGGCTTTTGTTAGGGGCAACCTATATTGACCTAACCAAGGCCTTTGACACCATAAATCATGAACTGCTGTTGAATCAATTAACCCATATTGGACTCGCTTCTGAATCAGTTGCTTGGTTCAGGAGCTACCTCTCTGGGAGAGTGCAAAACATGAAAATGGCCCTCTACTTTTTAGTTTGTTCCTAAACTAACTCCCATTGGCTGTTAAGGACAACATACTGCTGTATACAGATGACGCAATGCATTTTTCAAACCACTGAGACCATACTGTGCTAGAAAGCCAATTGCAATCAAACTTCTCCATGGCTAAACAATGGTTCCTCAAGTCCAAGTTACTTTCAAATTACAAAAAACAAAGACCATGCTATTTGCATCTCCCCATAACAGACACAAATCCTTCCAACTTCAAATTTGCAACAAGCTTAATTCCCCTCTTGAAATGGTATGCAGTTTCAAATATCTGAGAGTAACATTGGACAGCTCATTATTGTACACTCAGCATATTGATCAAGTTGCCAAGACAGCAAACTGAAGATTAGGGTTGTTCTATAAAAATGAACATTGCTTAAACAATGAAGCTTTAAAAATGTTGGTCTCTAGTTCTGTGCTGTCGGTCATTGACTTTGGCCTTGTAGTATATCAAGCTGCAATCCCAGCAGCACTCAAATGGGCTAAGACTACATTTAAGGCCTGTAGGCTTGTCCTGGATGCAAACTGAATGATCCACACATGGGAGCTGTACGGGCAATGGAGCTGGCTTAACTTGGACAGCAGGTTACCGTATCAAGTCTGTCTGCTGACTAAGAAATCCACCCTTGGACTCACCCAAACTGGTGTTAAGAACCTCATTAGTCTGCCTAACTCTGGCAGAAGCACCAGGAGCTTAAACAACCAGTCCCTCAAAGTCCCTTTCCGCTACACCATATAAAGCCAGCGGTCCTTTGAATATGTATGCACCATCCTGGTTAAACTCCCTCAGTGCTGACTTACAAAAAGAAGCCAGGCTTGGCATGTTTAACAATAAACTTTGTACCCTACTTGCATCTACCAGTGGATGTGACTGTGGAACTTAGTCTTTCCTTCTTCCATGTCTAAAGCCCTACTAGTCTAACCCTCAACTACCAGCCCCTCCATCTCTTTCCCCTCCCCAATTTCCACTACGTCTCCTGTTCCTCTCCCCCTCCCTTGCCTATACTTACCCCTCCACTCTATCATCTCACATGGCCTTCTCTGTTTTTTTACAGCTTTCCTCCTTCCCTCTCCCTCCTTGGCCAACCTCCCCTTTGTTTCATCCGACCTATCCCCTGAAACTCTTCCACTGCCACTCCTTGGGCTATGCCCTCTCTCCCTCTGCTCCCTGGCCTCCCTCCTCCACCTACCTCTACCCCTACCTTCTTCAGAATGCCAATCCTTGGCCATCCTTGTTCACCCATTTATCCCTCCTCTTCCACCTCTCCCTCCTCTCTCCTTTTCTCATGGCAATATGAACCTACCCACCCCTAATACTCCCTGAACCCTATTCTGCCTTTTACTTTCCTCTGACCAATTCAGAGTTTTCTGTTGCCTTATAGCCTTGCACTTAGACAAAGGTACTGTTTTACAACAAGTACTGACTATAAATTAAATGAACAATGTTAACCCAGCTGTGTACTTCACTGTATGTATTGATCACTGTATACTTTTCTTATCTCCCTCCTATGTTAACTCAATTTATATTGACTCCATTGCTTATTGATTTTCATTGTAGTCTGTGCTATATGCTTTATATCCTATACTCCTCTTTATGGTATCACGATGTGAAACCTCTGTAAATGAGCCTCTGGCTTAAGGGTGTATGTGAAAAGTAATAAATACATAAATAAATAAAACAAAAACAATTACTTACGGAAATGGGAAGCAGACAGTACTTTGAAATACTGATTCACCACACAACAAAAATCCAACCTGTGAGTAAGACCAGTATCACAGACACAAACATCTAGGGAATTCCAGTGGGAAGTACAAGATGCAGACACTGGAAAACCCTTATAGTACATAATTATTTTCCTCATTGCACAATAGAATTTATATAATGCACTCTGAGAACGCTCCAACCTAGTTTTCCCCTTTGTAAATCCTACAATTTACAAAGGAAAAATGTACCAGCAGTCAATCAGCTGCATCAAGAACTGCCCCTGAAATCACTCCTATGATGACAAATCCAGGATGAGGAAACACAGTGACGAATGGCAAAATGCACATCCACACAACAGCATAGTTCACAGTAACACCAGCTGTTCCCACTCTTAACCCTCAAATGTCCAATAGCTGCTGAAGTTGCCACAACAAAAAATAAAAATAAGTGAACTAAAGAGTTTCAAACTCATATCGGACCAAAACCAATGCGTATTCCTCAAATTCTTCCCCCACAAACTATTCCACCTGGCTTACCTCTGAAATCGGCTTCCTTCCCATGTTTCCATAACCATAGCTACTTCTAAGATGATTCTGACAACCAGTTGCTTCACCTCCATTACCAATGGCAACTGATTCGAATGTTATCTTACACAGATCGTAAACACAAGAAAGTCTTTCTTTATTAAAAACGAGAGCTGAAACGTATGAAAATCATGGCCAAAAAGCCGAGCCTAGTTACTGAAAATATGCATAGGTGCATACCCATTATTGAAGCTTGGCTTTTCAGCAATGATTTCCATAAGTTTCAACACTCGCTTTTAATAAAAAAATATCTTCTCCACTCCACCATTTCCAAAAACCTTAAAATATCTTATAAGATGAACGAGGATGGTGGAAGGCGAACACAACCCTCCCAGGGCTTCAGTACTGTGGCAACCAGCAGAAAGTCAGTCTGTAAACTGGAAAACTAATAAAATAAACTAACATTCACAAAATTTGTGTTGCGCTGTGCTGGCCAGCACCCTCAATAATTCAGTTGTGGGAAATGAGGGTGGGAGGGTGATTAAAAAAAATTGAACCCTCATATGCTCGTCTCTGTGGATCGGTATTCTACCTAGCAATGAGGAACTATGTATTTTTTTGTGGTGCAACAATACATTCATTAAAAACTATTTAAAAAGCAACAAAACTGTAATTTTCTTTTATTTTATGTTACAGAAAAAGAAGATGGACATTGTAATCACAATATACCAAGACAGGGAGTGGATGATGCTAGGATTTAGCCTGTGGCCTCATGACCAAACAACACATTAGGCATTTTAAATCCTAACGTAACCCACACCCTGTTATGGTATAATGCTTAATTAGCTACCAAGCCACTGCTGTAATAACTCTTTTTGAATACTTTACAGTGTATTGTTATTATTATATTGCATTCATTATACTGTCTGTTGCAATTATGATAGACAGTATAATGAAGGCAATATACTGTCAATTGTAATTACAATTTGCACAGTGCCATGTAACACTGCAACTACCAGTGTGTCTATCTGCCGCCTCTCTGGGATCCTTATCAAAGTGAGAGATTGCCATCTGATAAAGAAATACAATCCCCTGGAGAGCCACTTTTAAATCCATTAAAATACTTTGCTATGAATGATGACTACAGTACATTTCATGCATGCAGTAACATACACCAGGGTATATGGGTATGCTGTGAATGTATGGATACTAAGGATTTGTTGTAAGGCAGAAGATATACAAGATACATGTGAGGGGACAAGACTTTTGTAACTCACTAGAGGCTTCACCACTTTGGAGTTATGTCCTTGCCACCTCATACTTGGTGATCATTTGTGTATTTTGAGTCAAGCCATTATGTGTCTGCTATACATCAACATGCCTCTAGACTGTGCTGTATTTATTATACTGTACCACTAACAATGTTCATTTTTTCAGTGGAGGATTGTAACATAATGTCACACAGTTTTCAATTTGACCCAGCTTTCTTTTCCCTATGGCTAATCTGGCTTAATGTTTTAATGGTTTTCACTACTGTTTTAAGCTTAAAGGGCACACAGGCAGAAAGTAAGTAGAGAGAGAAGAGAAAAAAAATACAGAGGAAAGAGTAAGTATTCCAAACAGTTAAGGGGCCAGAAATAAGACATTAAGGGAGTGGTGCAGTGCAGTGGCTGTGGAGCAGCAGTCTTCCAGGAGACGTTCTGGAGGATGCGGTGTTGTCCCATCTGCAGGCACCTCTCTGGGCTGAGGGAGGAGGTTGCTTATCTCCAGGCTGAATTGGCCAGGATTTGTGGGACCTCCTCTTCCATCCAGGGACCACCAGTGCCACTGCCGTTGCCTCAGAGGTTGCCAAGAAAGAGGAGCGGTTGGACCACAGTGGGCTCAGGGAGGGTGAGGGAGGTGGAACAGAGGTGCATCCCTCCAGTTGTACCTCTACACAATTCCTATGCCATTCTGGCAAAGTGTGGTTCCTCTATGGAGGCACCCGCAGTGGAGACCAAGGAGGATGCTGGGAACCTCCACAAAGGAGATTCACAGGAGGGTGGCAGGGGACCCCACAGGGGAAGGAAACAACTCCTGGTGGGGGACTCCATTGTTAGGGAGGTGGAACTGGGGGAGGAAGGGGAGAGGGAGGTAAGGTGCCTGCCTGGCGCCATGGCTTAGAGGGACAGGGAGCGAATCCTCAGGATTGCAGGAGCAGCTGTACAGGGGAAGGAGCTGGATGTCATTGCTCACCTAGGGACAAATTACCTGGCTAAGAAAGGGATTAGAGAAGTGCAGGAACAGTTTGTGGAATTGGAAGGGGTCTTAGACAAGTAGCACGCATGGTAACCTTCTTGGAGGTGTTGCCCATCTATGGCGTAGGAGGGGCTAGGGTGTTCCGCACCATGGGATTCAATCAGTGGTTGAGAAACTGGTGTGGAGCTCAGGATTGGCTTCACTGGGGACTGGGGTCCACCTGAGTGATGCAAGCCTATACTGGCATGATGGGCTGCATCTGTCCAGGAGGGGAACCAGGATCCTAGGTGATAGGTTAAATGCTTCATTGGCAAGCATTTACACTAGCCAAGGGGAGGCACTGGAAGGAGCAGGAAATCCTAGCCCCCAAAAAAATCACTGTAGTAAGTGCGGTAAACACCAACATAGAGGTGTCGATAGGGAGAAGGGCAGGGGTAAACGGGAAAGTGACAAAGGCAAGAAGGACAGGGATGGGGCAAAAAGGAGTAAGGCCATCAGGAAACGGAGGGTAATGAGTACCAATGCTCGCAGTCTGGGAAACAAGCTCCCTGAGCTGGTGACCTTGATGCAAGGGGGATGCCTGGATATCGTAGCAGTCACAGAAACATGGTACACAGAGAACCATGACTGGGATGTTAACATACCAGGGTACATAACCTACAGGAGAGACAGGCAGGGGAGAAGAGGGGAAGGAGTAGCTCTCTATGTAAGGGAAGGGATAAAAGCAACTGAACAAAAGAGTAAACAGGGAGGAGAGGGGGCACTGTGGGTCACCTTGGAGACTGGAAAGGGCACCACAATCTGCACAGGGGTTGTGTACTGACCCCCATGTCAGGGGGAGGGAATGGACAAGGATATGATAGAAGGCATTCTTAGGACGGCAGAGAAAAGGGAGATACTGTTGATGGGGGACCTGAATATGCCAGATGTTAAATGGAGCACATTTGCTGCAGCCACATTCAAGAGCAGGGCCATTCTCAATGCCCTACAGGTGGCAGGCCTCAGACAGATAGTTTCGGAACCCACTCATGAGGGAGCAATCTTAGACCTTGTACTCTCAAATGGGGCAGTGAGAGGATCTCAGATCTAGAAGTGGGTTTCTATCTGGGAACAAGTGACCACCAAACAGTGTGGTTCACGTTAAATTCAGCTACAGAGTCAAGTCATACAAAAGTGATGGTACTGGACTTCAGGAGGGCTGACTTTGTCAAGATGGGAGAGTGCCTCAGAAAAGCACTGGCAAACAGGCTAGAAGGAGGGGTGGAGCAACAGTGGGGAATCATCAAAACTGCCATCACAGAGACAACAAGCCTTAGTGTGAAGCAAATAAACAAATCAACACGTAAGAAAAAGCCACTATGGTTCTCAAAAGAGGTGGCTGGGAAAGTGAGGAAGAAAAAGATAGCATTCCAGAAGTATAAGGAAACACAGAAGGAGCAGGACAGACAGCTGTACCAGTTAAGGCAGAAGGAAGCAGGGAGGGAAGTCAGAATAGCAAAGGCCCAAACTGAGGAAAAGATAGCCAACTCGGTTAAGAAGGGGGATAAAACCTTTTATATATACATCAGTGAGCATAGAAAGACAAAGGGAGGGATAGTGAGGCTGAAAAGAATGAACGGTGGGTGGGCAGAGGAGGACAGTGAAAAAGCAGGGATACTGAATGAATATTTCTGCTCAGTATTCACAAAAGAGGAGGGGGAAGTGCCTAATCCAATTAACAGAAGCACTCTTGATGGGGGGGGGGTCGATCCCAGTCCTTTCACAGAAGAAAGGGTTCTGCAAGAACTCCTGAAACTGAAGGTGGACAACACAATGGGGCCTGATGGAATTCACCCCAGAATTCTAAAAGAATTAAGGGGGGAACTAGTGAAACCGCTGGCTACATTTTTTAATAAATCATGGGAGGATGGTGTGGTACCCGAGGACTGGAGGAAGGCGGATGTGATTCCTCTTCACAAAAGTAGGACCAAGACAGAGGCAGAAAACTACAGACCTGTCAGTTTGACCTCTGTGGTAGGGAAAGTGATGGAATCACTTCTGAAGGAAAGAATTGTTTAGTACCTAGAGGCCAGTAGGGCACAGGACCCAAGGCAGCATGGGTTCATAGCAGGCAGGTCATGTCAGATAGATGAATCTAATAGATTTCTTTGACTGGGTGACCAAAGTAATAGACCAGGGAGGGGCTGTGGACATGGCCTACCTAGACTTCAGCAAGGTATTTGACACAGTCCCACACAAAAGATTAATAGTCAAATTAACCAGGCTGGGAGTGGGTCCCAGGGTGGTAGCCTGGGTAAAACACTGGCTGGACAACAGGACACAGAAGATAATTGTAAATATAGTCCACTCTGAAGAAAGAGGGGTTACTAGTGGGGTACCGCAGGGTTCAGTTCTTTTTAATGTCTTTATAAGTGATATTGCAGAGGGACTGGAAGGAAAAGTATGCCTCTTTGCAGATGACACAAAGATCTGCAACAGGGTTGATACACAAGGAGGAGTGGAAAGGATGAGAAGGGACTTGGCAAGGCTGGAGCAACGGTCAGAAGTATGGCAGCTAGGATTCAATGCAAAGAAGTGCAAAATAATGCACCTGGGAAACAAGAACCCAGAGGAAGAATACACAATGGGGGGGAAGTAGTAACAACAACAAAAAAGGAAAGGGACCTGGGGTAATCATATCAGATGACCTTAAGGTTAGCAAGCAATGTAAGAAGGCAGTAGGGAGGGCTGGGGTATACTGGAATGCATAGGGAGAGGCATCACCAGCAGAAAACAGAAAGTTGTTATCCTGCTGTGCAGATAGTTGGTGAGACCCCATCTGGAGTACTGCGTCCAGTTTTGGAGACCCCATCTCCGCAAGGACATAGACAGAATATAGGCAGTCCAGAGGAGGACAACTAAAATGGTGCAGGGTCTACATCAGAAACTATATGAAGAGAGACTGAGAGAGCTTAATATGTATACCCTTGATGAAAGCAGGGACAGGGGGGATATGATAGAAACTTTTAAGTACCTCAAGGGAATCAACAAAGTCCAGGAGGGTAGCATCTTTCAGAAAAAGAGATGTGTAAGAACAAAGGGACACAATTTAAAGATGGGGGGAGCGGTTCAAGGGCAATGTGAGAAAGTGTTTTTTCACAGAGAGGTAGTGGATGTATGGAACAGCCTTCCTGAGGAGGTTGTGGGGTCTAAAACTGTGGGATAATTCAAGAATGCATGGGACAGACATAAGGCAATTCTTGTGGGTGGTAGGAAGAAATAGGCTGTTGGTTAACTAGGATCTGCGGCCTATCCTGTAGGTAGGGGAAATGGGCAGACTAGATGGGCCAAGCGGTCCTTATCTGCCATCAAAGTCTATGTTTCTATGTTTCTATGAATATGAACATATGAACATAGGAAATTGCCAGCAGAAAAAGGCCCACAGGTCTATCAAGTCTGCCCAATTGTACAGCTCTTAGTTTCATATCAGTACAGCTGCCTCACCCCCACCCAAACCCCTCTCTTCCTCCTCTTTTCCGGTCCTTCCCCCTTTGTGTTTTTGTCTGTACTAACCATGCCCTTGACTCTATCCCACCCCTGCTTAAATCTATCCACTGTTCTTTGAGTGATTAACTCCTCTGGCAGTACATTCCAGCCTCTCACCACTCTGTCTGAGAAGTAGTGCCTACTCATCTCCCTCCTAAACCTTCCCCTTCTAACTTCAGACTGTGCCCCCTAGTGACCCTTCCCCCCTTTAAGTGGAACAATTCTCCCAGCTCAGCTGAACATTATAACCCTTGTTTTTTCATTTTAACTAGTACTTTTTATTCTCAATTGGTTCATTCTTCCACAATGGCAAATATCTGAAATGAATCCTGCAATAAGCATGAGTGAAGGCCCTTTTTTCAGTTAAACCTTTTTAAATTTTACTTTAAAGGTACAGTATGTAGTAAGCAAGGAGAGGCTTATATACGGCAGGGGTGGCCCCATAAAAGCACAGTCCCCAGCTGACTGATCTGGTAATCTGTCATCTCTAAAAGTCCCTAGCCCATTGATCTCATATCCATGCTGGGAACATAATAGGTCAGAAGCTTGATGCGGTTCAGGGGGCCAGATTCATCTAGGGCCTCCTGTAGTAAATCAGTAACAGCACAGTATAAAAGTACATGATGAACTGTTTACAAAATCTTAAAAATGCCAAAAACACTTAGTCAACTGATGGTTATTGTATGCCATTAACCCTTATCTCAAAAACAGAGCTAATAAAACCCTAGCTCTTTAAACAGAATCTGCACATCCATCAGTGTTGTAAAAGTGCCATAGCTAGGCAAACAGGAGCTCTCAGTGATGAAATCATGTGAAGGAAACCAGATACAAAGTATAGTTTGATAGTAGCAAACTAATGAAAGCAGAAAAAAGAGGAGGCACACCTTACATTCATCTAAGGAACAGGTACAAATACATTAGCCTCAATGTGCGTGCTTGATGCAAAAACATACCAGAAAATGCTTGCTTGAAACAAAAACAATCACTGATATAACTGGGAAGCAGACAGTACTTTGAAATACTAATTCACTACAACAACAAATCGAACCTGTAAATCAGACCCTTATCACAGTCACAGATGCATAGGGAATTAATTTAATTCTTTTCATTTTCATTTCATTTTTATTTTTTATACTGGAAGGCGTGTGAGCATGTTTGCATCTTTTCACAATCGTCCAGTCAAGAACTACAAAGCAAAGTAATCCAAATACAAAACGGTAGGCAACATAAGAGGGCAGGGAATAATATATATAGTGGGGGGATGGAACAACAGGGGCATAGCTAGGGGGGTTTCCTGGGTGCTCAGAACCCCCGCCGACTGCGGCAACCCCCGCTTCCCGCGACTGTGCAACCCGGTGCCCTCACTGGT
This sequence comes from Neoceratodus forsteri, assembly GCA_016271365.2. Lineage (NCBI taxonomy): Eukaryota > Metazoa > Chordata > Ceratodontiformes > Ceratodontidae > Neoceratodus > Neoceratodus forsteri. The sequence goes on from CM057455.1 coordinate 1,043,716,592, forward strand.
TCGCAGCCATTGTCATCATCTTCTTGTTCCTCCCCGATCTGACCCTGAGTGACCACCGGCATCTTTTTCCGGGCGAGCGACGGACTTAGACCTCAGCAGGTGTCTTACCGGCACGCAAATAGTTAAAGCCCCTCATCGGACTGGCGCAAGGCATTCGGGGAAGTCGGGCACCCTCAGTCGATGACGTTCAACTTGTAGGCATCAGACCTTGGCCCACCTCGGCTCTGCATCACGTGTGAGTGCAGTTTGGCAGTCACATGATGCAGAGCCACCGCATAGTGCCAAAGAGCGCGACTTGAGCTCATTAGGGCAGGAGACCGTTACAGTGTGAGGAGGCAGCTTTCCCCCAGCGCCATGTGCCTAAAGATTTAAAATAAATTAATCACAAACAACAGAGTGTACAATCAAGTTCCGAACCTGTGAATTACCACTTGACTTGGGCACTGGGGGGCATCTTGATTCAGAGGAGGATTTTTCGTAAATTTTATATTTGGAGCTGCTTAGGCCTTAGCATCATGGAGGGGCAGCAGACTCACCTGAAAGGACCAGGTGCACAGTGAAGTCAGAGACTCGGAGGACAAATAATAAATTGAAATTTTGCTGCAACTCTGGGAAAAATAAACAAATCAATGGGGAAGCAAGAGTCATGGTCTGGAATGAAAAAATAATTACCACAGAAACAGGGATTAATTCAGGTCCATTGTGCAGCAGCTGCTGTGACCAGTGAATTTGAAATGGTAGGGTAAAATTCAGGAGGGATTATAAGTCACTGTTACTAGCATGGTTAGGGTTGGAATTAAGGTAAAGCCAGGATCTTTCAGGTAACATACTAGTGCTCAGCTGATCACTGAGGTGAAGTGGCCGGGGAAAAGTACAGAGTAACCTATTTCCCTCCTGAATTTAAAATAAGTGACTCTGTCATGGTTATGTTTGGAATTAAGGTACCTTAGGAGGATATTTCTGATGTAACATCATGGCAGTGCTGCAGGTCCTGTGAGGTGAAATGGGATGGGACAAACAGATTCAGAAGGCATAAGTAAACTGACATGGCTAGGAATTAAGGAAAAAAATACCTCCATCAGCCAGGGAGGATATTTCCATGACTGCAGCTCCGTTACTGAGGTGAAAATGAGGCAAATAAACAGGGGAATAAAATAGCTAGGAAATAAGGTAAAAATCACCTCACCAGAGAGATATTTCATGCACTGCAAGCAGTTTCATGAGTGAGGAGAAATGGGGTAAATAAACGGATTCAGGGGAAAACATAAGGAAAGACTGACGTAGGAATTAAGGTGGATATTTCAGGTAGCATGTCCAACTCCATGACTGAGGTGAAATGTGGTAGGCTGTTCCATGCATCCACCACCCTTTCTGTGAAAAAGAACTTCATCACATTACCCCTTAATCGGTCTCCATCTAATCTCATGCTGTGTCCTGTCCTGCAATTTTTCTTATATTGAAACATGTTACACTCTTTCACCTTGTTAATACCCTTTAGGTGTTTGAATGTTTCAATCATGTCACCTCTCTCCTCTCTTTGCTGTAGGTAATCTGCCCTCATATGTTTTCTGATGCAGACGACCCTACACTATTTTGTTGCCCTTCTCCGGACTGCCTCAATTTGGTTAATGTCCTTGTGAAGGTGTGAGCTGCAGTACTCCAGATGGACCAGTGTCTTGTAAAGAGGGATTATTACCTCCCTCTTCCAACTTGTGATACCCCTACTGATACACCCTAACACCCCCTAGCCTTACCTACTGATTTAGTGAACTGCTTGGATGACTTCAGGTCATCTGTGATGATGATGCACAATCCAGGCAGTCACAAGGGAAGAAAAAGACTTGTGCATCATCAACTCCCCTCTCAGCGTATAGGTGGCTTCAAGGTTTCTCTTCCCTGCGTGCATGATCTTGCACATCTTTGCATTAAACCCCTGTTGCCACTCTTCTGACCATTTTACTAGTTTATCCATATCTCTGTTCATTATGCCCACCCCATCTGGATCATACTGTGTTGCAGATCTTGGGTGTCATCTGCAAACGGACAAACTTTGCCCGCCAGTCCATCTGCATGTCTGTGATTGAGGGACTGGGTGAATAGGAAATAAAAGTGTGGCTAGCTTATGAATTAGCACAGCTAACTGGACACAGAATGCAATGAGGTTACTTATATCTGCTGATCACATCACACACAAGTCAAAAAACGTAAAGGGGTTCTATCTGTGAGCTGTGTGTATTACTCTCATGAGACTGCATATTAAAATACAGTCAGGGTGGTGGGCTGATCTGTGAGCTGCCTGTGTTAGCCATCTCATTCATGGAGTACTGATTAAAATTACACAGGCCCATAAGATTAATGGTAATTTGAATTAAATTATTCCACAACATGCTGGGTGACAATGAGAGTAGTAAAAAATAGCACACAAAGATTATAATTTCACAATACTTTATTCTGGCAGATAAAGACCACTTGGTCTGCCCACCATTTCCCAGTGGCTAAGCTGGCAGATCAGTTCTAACAGCATACACTTCTAACCCCTCCGTACTAGAACTGTCTTGCGCCTGTGTCCCTACATTCATTTTCACACCTGAACCTCAGGAAGGCCATTCCATGCATCCACCACTCCCTATGAAAAATACTTCTCATGTTGCCCTCAGTCACTCTCCTTTATCTCAAAATGACCCTTTTCACATTTTGTTCAGAAAGATGCTACCCTGTTGGACTTTGTTCCTTTTAGGCACGAAAGTTTCTCTCATGTTTCCCAGTCAGACTTCTCACACCTAGAGGTTATATTTACATCCTAAAGTCTCTCTCTCTCTTCATATTTTGCTGCAAACCATGCACCATGTTAGTTGCCCTCTGGGCTGCCTCCATCCTGTCTTTATGTCCTTGCAGAGAGATCCCCAAAACTGTACGCAGTACTCAGGATGGGTCTCACCAGCTTTCTGTACATGGATAACAACTTCTTGTTATGTTTGCTTGCACGCATGTGCAAGAAACATAGTACCATCAGTAGAGATTTCAGAGGTGTGTCACCTCCTCCTCCAATTCAGGCAGGGAGCTGGCAGGTGTGGCCCCTGTAAGCCAATGCATTTTGGAGCTGTCTACACACGCCCAAAATGCAGGCATACAGTTGAAAGAGGAGCTACGCTTGAGTGAGCAGTGAGAAGCTGCCATGCACAGCTTCCCCCAGCCGCAGGCATGATGTCTCAAGACACAGCGAGTAGCCGACGGGGTGCCCAATCCCCATCGGCTGCGCCTGCATCGCCTCCTCCCCCTTCCCAGTATTTGGTGCCACGCTGGAGCCCACCCCAGCGTGGCAATCAATACTTTGCCGACGGGTGCCCAATCCCCATCGGCTGAACGCCCAAAGTCTCTGTGCCACGCGGAGCCCACCCCAGCGTGGCAAGCGGTCCCGCAACGCCTTTTTTTTTCCCTGTAAACAAAACTGTCCCACGGCGCGCTCTCGAGCCCCTCCCACATCCCGCACCCACCCACTGCGCACCAGCCTCCCACACCCCACCTCACCCCATACTTACCTCCGGACTCCGGCGCGACGATCTTCGGTGGACCGGGAACACATCTGCACTCTTCAAAGGCGACCGCGAACTGAGGAAATGCCGGTAAGCTGTATAATGGGCTAGATAGGAAGGGTTCAACTTTATTGCATATCTCAGGCATTTTTGGGAATTTTTGCACCAAATTTTCAACATGGGGTTTTTGGGACCCCTTCTCATGAATGATGTCACTGTCATGGCGTTATTCGGGCTTGAAGGGTGATTTCGTGCAGTGCCTGTGCAGTGACTGCGAAATCACCCTTTGGGACTGAATACCACCATGGCAGTGACATCACTCATGAGAAGGGGGCACAAAACCCCCATGTTGAAAATTTGGTGCCAAAATTCCAAAAAATGACTGTTTGACGAGCGTGCGTTGCGCAGTTCCTACGCTAGCTCGTAAGTTCGCGAAATTTCAATATTTTAACTCCAGATTTTCAATATTGCCATTTCACCACACTGTCTTATGAGTAGTACAGCTGTCATTTTTCACATCTCACCCAAAATGTGTTTCAGCCTAGTAGCGCAGAATGGCGCAGTCGGTGTGCGAAATCAGTGTACGGGACAAATTAAGAAAATCACAGTGATACTGTTCAAGAGCAGAGGTCTTGAAATGGCTATGTTGAAAATTTGGTGAAAAAATTCCTAAAAATGACTGTTTTACGAGCGTGCGTTGCGCAGTTCCTACGCACGCTCATAGGTTTGCGAATTTTCAATATTTCCACTCCAGATTTTCAACATTGCCATTTTTCCACACCTTCTTATGAGTAGTACAGCTGTCATTTTTCACATCTCACCCAAAATGTGTTTCCGCCCATGTAGCGCACAATGGCGCAGTCATGCGAACTCAGTGTATGGGACACATTAAGGAAATCACAGTGTTACTGTTCATGAGCAGAGATCTTAAAATGACAATGTTGAAAATTTGGTGACAGAATTCCTATAAATGACTGTTTTACGAGTATGCGTTGCACAGTTCCCACGCACGCTCGTAGGTTTTTCAATATTTCCACTCCAGATTTCCAACATTGCCATTTTTCCACACCTCCTTATGAGCAGTACAGCTGTCATTTTTCACATCCTGCCCAAAACGTGTTTCCGACCATGTAGCGACAATGGCGCAGTCGGTGTGCAAGCTCAATGTATGGGACACATTAACAAAACCACAGTGACACTGTTCATGAGCAGAGGTCTTAAAATGGCTATGTTGAAAACTTGGTGGAAAAATGCCTAGAAATGACTTTTACGAGCGTGCGTTGCACAGTTCCTATGCATGCTCGTAAGTTTGCAAATTTAATATTTTCACTCTAGATTTTCAACATGTCCATTTTATTAAACTTCCTTATGAACAGTACAGCTGCAATTTTTCATATGTCACCCAAAATGTGTTATCACACATGTAGCGCACAATGGTGCTGTTGGTGTGCGAAAGCAATGTTTAGGACAGATTAAGAAAATCACAGTTACACTGTTCATGAGCAGAGGTCTTAAAATGGCTATGTTGAAAATTTGGTGACAAAAGTCTATAAAATGACTGTGTTATGAGTGAGCATTGTGCAGTTTCCACGCATCCTCGTTACTTCATGACTCTGTAATATTTTCAGTCCAGATTTTCACTAGTGGCATTTTTCAGCACTTCCTTATGAACAGTACAGCTGCCATTTTTCACAACATGGCCGAAGTGTGTTTTCACACTTTCAGTGCAGAGATGCATGGTCGCTGTCGGAAATCATTGTTCGGCACAGATAAAGAAAATCACAGTGACACTGTTCATGATCGGAGGCACCAAAATGCCTGAGTTGACAATCTGCTATAAAATATCCCCAAGCTACTTATATAACGGGTGTGCGTTGCACAGTTTCTATAAACGCTCGTGACTTCACAATTTTTTTAAATATTTTTACTACACATTTGCAACATAACCATTTTTACACCTCCCCATGACAGAGTACAGCTGTCATTTTTTACAGTCTGTTCGGAATATTTTTGCACCTGTGGTGCTAAATCCCGTAGTCACTGTGCATAAGCAGCTTTCGGGCTACCAAACTGATATTCCCCCTGTTCATGAGGTGGGGTCACAAAACAAACATGTTGAAAATTTGGAGTTAAAATACCAACGAATGCCTGAGGTATTAGGCTTTTCAACTAAATCGCCCAACCCTATAGAGAATGACAGGAATCAGGGTGTGACTTGGGATTCTTGCCTGTGATGCTTTATACCATTCACACCCTGCAGTCACTGAGAGGCATCAGGTATGCCTTGGACTCTTTGGCCCCAAACTTCACCCCATTCTCCTATATTGCACCCACTCACCGTTATTTCCCTAATGAAATGGGGTGCGCGTATAAGGGCAAAGACCCCAAGGAACATGTGACACTTGTCAGTCTCTGCAGAGTGGGGTGTGGTGAAATGGCGTGGCCGTTATGCCTGACGACCGAAATGCACACCCCAATGCCTGTCACTCTCTGCAGGGTGGTGGTGGGGTTGGCTTCAGTTCAATACTTCACTGCCATTCCTATTACGCAGCTCTGTAACTTCTACACTACCACTGCCAATGCCAGTAAGCAAACATTCGGCATTGACAAATGCTTGTTTTTTATTGGTGAAGACACTGACTATCTCAAGATCCCCCAGGTCTCCTTACCTTTCCCATTGCCTTAGTCTCAGCATCCAGTTGTCTCCATGCTTGAACATATTGCTGTCAGTTACTGAGCACATGAATATAGACAAAGAGAAAATCCCTGTAAGATGCTGGGTTACGGATGTCTTTAACTGTATTACAACACCCTGCTTTCTTACTTAAGTTCTTATCTTGTTCTTGCCATCAGTTTTTAAGAAGTACTAACACTGAATAATGGAACAGTACTTCTCTGTAGAATAAAGGATACCCTTCCCATTGCCTTAGTCTCAGCTTCCAGTTGTCTCCATGCTTATCAACATATTGCTGTCAGTTACTCAGCACATGAATAAATGCAGAGAAAATCCCTGTAAGATGCTGAGTTACGGATGTCTTTAACTGTATTACAACACCCTGCTTTCTTACTTAAGTTCTTATCTTGTCTTGCCATCAGTTGACAGGCACAGATGATTGGACATGGCTGGGGCCTTTTGGCAGGGGTTACAGTTAATATTGTGAAGTTTGTTCTGTTTGCAAGGCAAATACATTTAAAGTAATGGGATTGATATTGAAACCATGCATTAAGTAAAACTCTGCTCCTCCATTTCAAAAAGGGACATTGACATGGATCAGTCTCTGAGATGGCAGCTACTAAGAAGCGAGGATTTACCAATCAGGCAACTCTTTCTTCATTTGGATTTGGAACAAAACGACCATTAAGCCCATCAGAAAGTGGGAGCTCTCAAGGTGTGTCTCTTGTATATTGGAAACGCACTGTCAAATCTTTATTATTAGTCTTTTCTAAAACAACTGAATTATAGTTCAAAAACAGAGTCATGATTCTTATTTGCATAAGAATGATTGTCTTTCTGTCTTGTATTGTGCCTCCCACCACTCCTTGTTTTCATATTATCATAGGTAGTTTGCACTTGTCATTAATGACATTAGTCTGAGCAATAAATACATTCAAGCATTGAATGCACTTATTGCTACAATTATTTCATGGCAGGAAATGAAAGGTTCATGTAGTTTCTGCACAGACTTAATCCTGCTGGTCATATGATCTTTCTCACTAAAATATTCCCATTACCACCTACACTTCACCATTTGCATGTCCCCATTGTCTCAATCTCCACCCCCAGCAGTTTTGCAATACTGTTATTTGGGAAACAGCATTTGAGCAACATATAAAAAAAACACTTGTCTCATCTCTGCTTTCATTTTCCCATATGCATGAAGAACTTAACAATGCCTTTTGTATTTTTAGATTCAGGCATTGCAGCAGGCAGTGACAACAGAAGCATGTTCAAGAAAGCTTCCAATGAAAACAGCAATAATAGCATACTAGAGCAAAATGTGCAAAATGAGAGTAGCAGTATGCCAGAGGAGGGACCTTATGATATTGGTAGCATCACTGGCACCTCACTCAATGATTCTGAGAAGTATAAATACCTCACTCAGCACTTCAGTCCATCAGCTACTTATATGTTTCCAAAGACAATGATGCATGCTGAACAACGATCCTTCCAACACAAATGGTGTATTGAATACCCTTGGCTAGTTTACAGTGAATCGTTGAGGGGTGGCTTGTGTAAGTTTTGTAGCTTGTTTGGCTACAGTGATAGCTTGGGCACTCTTGTCACTAAACCATTAACTAACTGGACAAAAGCAAAGGAGATTCTAAAAGAACACTGCAAGAAACAATATCACATGAATGCATTGGAAAGGCTCAGAATTTTAAAATAACTATGGAAACCCCAGAAAAATCAGTGAGGAGCAAACTTGGTGCTAGGTGTGCTGCAAGAATTGAACAAAACAGGAAAATATTAGGATCAATAATAGAAACTATACTTGTCTGTGGTCGCCAGAATATAGCTTTATGGCCATATTGAGAAAATAGATGATGATACCCACAATCCAGGAAACTTTATCTCCTGTTAAAATTCAGGGTAAATGCTGGAGATACAAGTTTGGCTGAACATTTACAGTTCGTGGAGAAATGCACAATATCACTCGCCAGATATTCAAAATGAGTTGATAGAGATTATTGGGATCAGGATTCGAGACAATATAATTAAAGACATAAAAGATGCTGAGTACTGCTCTATTCTTGGTGATGAAGTTACAGATGTAAGTAACAGAGAAGTTTTGTCTCTGGTACTGCGATATATTGACAAAACTCAGAATATAAGAGAGGACTTCCTAGACTTTGTACCTTGTGAGAGAATAACTGGTGAGGCACTTGCAAAGAACATATTACATAAATTGGTACAATGGAGTCTTGACATTCAAGCATGCCGAGGCCAAGGATATGATGGGGCCTCAAATATGTCCTCAAACATTCGAGGCACACAAGGTTTAATTTGCCAGCAGAATGAATCCGCTGTTTACGTGCACTGTAATCGCGCATTACCTCAATTTGTGTATAGTGAACTCTTGTCAACACTTCTGAAATCTGAACATGCATGATGTGCTTAACCAGTGTTGTAACTTCTTCAATTTCGTTCAAAAAGAAATGAGCTTCTGTTGAAAGTAGTAGGCGAATTATCCTGAAGCTAAACGAGTGACATTGCAATCTCTTTGCAGAACAAGATGGGCAATGAGGCATACAGCATATGAGATATTTTATGCTCTTTTTCATGTATTCTCATTGCACTACATGTCATCAGTAATGGACAGCAATATGCTGATGAGTATGGAGAATGGAATTGGGATGCTGAGACTAAGACATTAGCAAATGGGATCCTTTATTCTACGGAGAATTTCGTTACATTATTTGCTTCATCAGTCATGAAGGTACTGAAGTTTGTGCAACCACTGAGTGTAAAACTGCAAAACAGTGCAATTGATATAATTAATGCTTACAACATGATTACCACAGTAGAGGACAGTATAAAGGTAGCTCGACAAGAAATTGAGACTCTCTTCCACAGCTGGTACACTGAGGCATGTAGTGTTTCAGAAAAGGTCAACATTCAACCTGAAATACCATGCACTGTTGGGAGACAGACTCACCGAAGCAATACTCCTGCAAGTGATCCTGAAGAGTATTACAGGAGGGTGATTGCAATTCCAATGCTTGATTATCTCCTTGAGGTACTGGCTGTGAAATTTTCAAGAACACAGCAAGTTGTGGCTAAGCTAATAGGCCTTATTCCATCAGTGATTAAATGCAATGGTGGAAATATCAACCTAGATGGAGTTATCGATTTCTATAAAAAAGATATTCCTTCTCCTCAGGTTATAGATGTGGAACTGCTAACATGGAAAACTAAATGGCAAAACAATCAAAACCCACCTGATACTGCTGTAGAAGCATTCAGAGCCTGTGATGCATCCTTTTTCCCAAATATATACACTTTACTCAAGATACTCTGCGTAATTCCAGTCAGTAGTGCACAATGTGAGCGCTCTTTCAGTGCTCTTTGCAAGCTCAAAACTTATGTGAGAAGCACAATGGGAAATGAGAGAATGTCAGGCCTTGCCTCAATGCAGATTCATTATGGAGCTAAAGTAGACACTGATAAAGTGATCGAAAGGTTTGCAGCAAAACATCCAAGATGGATGTTGCTTGTGAATGTGATGGCACAGCAACAAAATGAGAACTAGAGTAAGAAAGCAGGGGGTCCATTTAAGTAATTTCTTCCTACCAGGCATCTTAAAATACTTTAGTATATTTGCCATTTTGAAGCTGGGAATCCTTATTTTGTATCAATCCAGACTTTAAATACAGAACTAGATTAGAGAACATAAATCTGATAAAGAAACAAGAGAACCTGGCAAATAACTATGTGAAGTTGTGGGTTATAGTTGTAGTGTGCATGTTACTTGTTATTCTTACACTCTGATGACACCCAGTTGTCAAATAATTTAATCTACCATCTGTATCTGTTCTACTGGTTTGATAATTTTAATCACATTGATAATTAAAGAAAGCCAGCCTTGTCTTAATGCACATTCATGTGAAGAAAAAGTGTAAATTGAGGAAGTTGAAAGGTTTGCAACAAAACATCCAAAGCAGTGGCAGTTCTGTGATGGCAGTAACAAAATTAGAACTAGAGTAAGAAAGCTGTGATCCACTAATTTCTTCCAACCCAGCATGATTTTTTTGTTTATTTCCATACTACATGTTGTTATTTTGAAGCTGGGACTCCTTATTTTGTGTCATTCACAGACTGAAAAAAACTCAACAGGAGTACAGAAGATAACCTGATAAACAAACGAGTTCTAGGAAAATAACTATATGTGTTTGATGTGAAAAGTAGTTAATGTAATGTTTGTACTTAACATTTAAAAACACTCTTAACACCCAGTTGTCAAATGTGTCATTCACTGGTTGCATACTACTTTGATGGGAAAAGCTGTGTATCCCATGTGTATCAATATGCGGCGTACATTATAGACAGGCACTTTATATATGTTTTAAATATTTTTAATGCATTACTGTTTAATATGTGAGCTGCACACAAACAATAAACATTTAAAAATAAAAAGTACCTGAGTATTATTTGTTTTCCTTAAGAGTGGGGGTCATGCATGTAAAAGAGGCAAAGGGAGGAAAACAATTAACAGAAACCATACAAACTGTGGGCAGTTTTAAAAAAGGGAATACATGCAGTGGGAAAGGTGGAACATAAAGGGCAAGGCAATAGTTGAACAAAGCAATAGTTGAACAAATAAATTAAATTTGGGGAAATGAAAATTACCCCCCCCCAAAAAAAAAAAGTTTAGAAGGAGCACCTGGCTGAAATACTTGAGATTGCAGGGATGGATGAGAATGATGATTCGAATTTTGAACATTTTGTGACTCAACAATTGTTGCCTAAAATGCATGAAAATGCACCATTTAACACCTACATTTTCAAAATTTTCTGGGGGGGCATGCCCCCAGACCCCCCCTAGAATTGTTTGGGAAACCACCCACCACCAAATCCTGGCTACGCCCCTGAACAATCAAGGTGTGCATATTGTTATTACAGCAACTATATAACATAAAGGAAGTTGGAAGGCCTAGGAACCTAACAAGAGATTGATGGAGGAGATGAATACATTCAATACACATGGTTTAGGAAGCCGCTGTGAAAACATTAGAAGTAATGTGAGGGGGGAGAGTGTGAACTGGTAAGTATAGTTAGGAGCAGGTACAGATAGATTTAGCCAGGAGGTGAAGTTTCAGGTTGTGTTTGAAGATCTCTAGGGACGGACATTGAATGAACGAGTCAAGTAGGCTGTTAAAGAGTCAAGTGTCCGTAAGGGCTAAGGAGTGCAGTCCTTGGGGAGTGTGACAGAAAGGCACTACAAAGGAATGGTAGGGGGTGGATCTAGTGGTACAAGCACTGGTGGGTTTCAGAAAGCTAGAGATGATGCAGTTAGGGAGAAGTTCCCTATGAACTTTAAAGAAGAAGGTCAGAATTTTATGGGTAAATCTGTCATCTAGTGATAACCAATTAGCAGCCATATAAAGGTTGCAGTTATGTGTACTTCTTGGGAGGCCTGTTACAAACCTGATAATTTTGTGGTAGGTGGATCTTAATTTACTTAGGACATTTTGGGATAGAGAGGAGGAGTAAATAATTGATCCATAATCAAGGAGAGGAAGAAGGAAGCTATTTGTGACTAGGGATCTGGATTTGGAAATGAGGAATCAATTAACATGATATAACATACCAAGCCTTTGGTGGATATTTTTGATGAGTTGGGTAATGTGGAATTCATATCATAGGTGGCAGTCAAGGTGGATGCTAAGGTATTTAAAGTCTGAGACTCTCTCAATGATGCTGCCGTCATTATCAGTGAGAGTGACATTGAAATTAGAGGATTTTATAGCACCAGAAAACAACATAAATTTAGTTTTTTGGGTGTTGAGTACCAATTCATGAGAGGAGAACCAGGAGTGCTGCTTATGGAAATCATCCTGGAGATTGCAAAGGAGAGTTGTGGGGCAATGGTCTTTACAGAAAACAGCAGCATCATCTGCATAGAGGATTAGCTCTGTATGCTTGCAGATCCCGGGTAGGGAATTAATGATGAGGAAAAGAGTAAGTGGCCTAAAATGGAGCCTTAGGAGACTCTGTATTTAATGGGATGTATATCTGAGTAAAGTCCATCGATCAATGCAGTGTGAGATCTATTGGATAGGTAGTGCTGGAACCAGTTAAGAACTTCCTTTGAGAAATTAAGATTGGGGAGAGTGTTGAGGGGAATGGGGTGGTCTATGACATCAAAGGTCTTGGTGAGGTCTACAAATATGGAGCCAGTAGAGATTGTTGTCATTGACATTGTTAAGGAAATTGGTTCATTTATCTACAGTAGAGTGGTCTCTGTACTGTGGCCAGCCCTGAATCCATGTTGTGAATCAATGAGTAGATTAGCAATTTCTAGGAATTCTATGGTTTGGTCCAGGACAATCTTTTCCAAAATTTTTGAGAGAAAGCAAGAAGAGAAATAAGCCAGATGTTACCCACATTGTTTTTAGAACCGAATTTGTGGAAGGGTTTGATGGTGGCAATTTTCCATTTTGTGGGAAAGACATCAGTTCAAAGACAGTAAGTGAAGATGTTGGTGAGAGGAAGAGCAATGTGTTCACAGATGAGTTTAATAATGCTGTAGTTGATGGCATCGGCACCTAAGCTGGGACTGGGGTTGTTATTTTTTAAGTAATAGACAAGCTGTGCAGGAGAGTGGAAATGACATTGAAAGCTGGGACTGGTGTGGGATGTAAGCGGTGTCAGCGGTATTGACAGGACTTGTCACATAAGTTAGATTGCCTAGGAGCTTGTATTTTTTTGAGGTCCCCAAAGTGGGAGTTGAACAGGTTGGCAAGAGCTATGGGGTCCTGGTGGGGTTTTCCATCTTTGGCTAGAGAGAATTGTTCATCCTTTTTACCCCTACTGAGAAGTTCAATAATTGTGTGCCAGGTGAATTTGGAGCTACCCAAGCCACTGAGTTGTTTGCCTTTGAGAAATTTTACCTTGACTGCACGTACAGCCGAGTTGCATTTGTTGTGGAGAGACTTATATTGTTGCAGAAGGTTAGGGAGTTTAAGTTTCCTGTAGGTAAACCAGGCCTTATCCCTTTTGTGCATAAGATGTGATAAATTGGGGGTAATCCATTCAGATTTTTTGGTTTTGACTCTCAGTTTTTTTAAGGGGATAAGTGAGTCACAAATAGAGAGAAAGGTTCTACTGAAGGAGTCTAGGCCACCATCAAAACCTATAATGTTGTGTGTGAAGAATCAGTCAGAAGAGGAAATGGCTTTGGCAAATTCCTCCTTATTTAACTTTTTTAGGTGTCTAGAGAAAATATATTTAGATTCTGTTTTGACACTTTTTGCTGACCAGTACCAGAAGACAGTGTTATGGTCACTGACTGAGTCTGGGTGCACATTCGAGTCCACAACTGGGTTGGGATTAGAGACAATGACCCAGTCAAGGGTGAATTCATAGCCTGTGTGGTTATGGGTGCAAGTGGTAGTTAGGATGATTTGTTCAAGGCAGAGTGCTATGATAGCTTCTTGGGCGATATCTGCCTGCTTGGAGGGACAGCTGAGGTTAAGTCTCCAAGAATGATCCATTCTCTTCCTCTTGGGAGGGTGGATTTTAGATCAAGGAGAGTTTCAATGTCCTAGTTAGGGGTGCTGGGGGAAGGTAAGTGACATTTAGTGTGAGGGTTTTGCAGTTACTGAGGATGAGGTTTATGGAGAGAGCTTCGAGGGAGGTAGTATTGGTTTGTGCATCAAGCTCCTGGAGTGTGATTTGAGATGAAAAAGAGGCAGCCCTCTCCTCTTTTGCCAATTCTGTCTCTTCTGTCCATGGCGTAACCATCAAGCTTAATTTCACTTGAGAGAATTTTAAGGGTGAGGCAAGTCTCAGTGAGGGCTATAATGTTAAAACTGTTGGCAGAGACCCAGGCTTTGAAAGAGAATATTTTTGCAGTAAAGCTCTGGATATTTAAACTGACAATTATGATTGTATTGTGATCAGGCTGGGGGTTGCTAGTGCTGTCAGGGATGTGCTGCTGGTGGCCAGGGCTAGGGTATATGGAGCCAGAGAGGAGCAGTAGAAGGAGAATTAAGCGTCTGTGTCTCTGAGTGAGGTGATGGGAAGCATAAGTAACAGACACTGGAAAACCCTTTCATAATTATTTACCTCATTGCATAATAGCAATTAGCTACCAAGTGACTGCTGCAATAACCCTTTTTGAATACTGTACAGTGTATCCTGCCTGCTGCAGCAGCGGCTCACCCCTCTGGAGCCACCGGCTACATGCTCACAGACTGCATTCCAGCTCAAGGTACGTCCAGTGATTTTTTCTGCTTTGCTCTACTTCAGCTTCCAAGCTGCGCTTCCTACTGGCCACTCTATGATGACTGGAATGGTTCTATTGGCTGGAGAACTTCCCTAAGATGCACTATTGGCAGACTCATTCAAATTGAACTTTGCTGCCTTTTTCATATTCCTGCTGCTCTTCCGACCATCTCCGGTCCTGTTTACAGCTTGAATTCTGAATTTTAATCTGCAAGATTGTACTGTTATTTTTGCCACTACTGCTTATTTATACCATGTTAATTCAGCTGAAAGCTTATTTTCTCAGAGTGAACTTTAATTTATAGAAATTTTGTGAACTGTAATTTATAGAAATGCTACGGTATTTTTAGTTTGCCTCTTGCTCTACCCTTCTATGTATCCGGCCTATGCTCCACTGGGTGGGATTTACCGGCACGAGGTGCGTATCCCACCAGAGGGGCTCCTCACCTGTTGACAGGTGCACACTGCTGGTATTCCCCAATGGCTGCTACCAGTCCATGGGCACACCCCTCCCCAGCGAGCTGCATTCTGGGAGGTGGCCAGGGGCAGAGTCGCAGACATGGGCGGGCATCCAATTGGATGCCCATCCCAGGTCCAACAGTGGATCCCTTATGCGGCTGGGTGTGCATGAGCTGAGTGCCCCTGTGGATAGATGGCTGGCAGCTAAGGTGGTGTGTGGTGGTCAGTGCTGCTGGCCGTCCCAGGACACAGCACTAATGGACCATGGAGGTGGAGGGGGGTGTCAGTGCCGCAGGTGTGTGGGGGAGTCGATGGACAGCAGCGTGTGAGGCAGGACCTAAGGCACCCCTGTGTCCATGTGTGTGGGTGAGGGGGGTTGTATCACCAGGGGCATGGGTGGGGGCAGCCTGTGATCAGGGGACAGGTGCAGCCGGGGTGGGTGCCTCGCCATAAAACGTGCCTTGCTAGTGCAGTGTTTAGCAGTGAGTGGCATGGGTATACTGGTGCCACCGTGAGGTGGGTATGCAGCTGCAGGAGATGGGACAGCACCATATGGTTGGGGGATAGCCTCTGGCATGCGGGGCTGGGGCTAGCTTACTCTGTGGGAAATGCCCACCTGCCTCAGGGCTGTTCCCTCATCCAGTGTGCACAGGGGCTGGGTGCATAGAGGACATATGGCAGGGTTTACCTAGCATACCAGCTACCCCCTTACATGCCCCCTGTGTGCAGCACTAGGCAGCTTTGTGTATGCCGCGTAGTGCTGGCACACCCCCTGCCTGCCCCCTGCACACTGCGATCCGTGCGGATGGGGGACGTGTGTGTAGGGGCTGCACACCCCATTTTCTTCATGCTAAGCAGGCAGTGCAATGGGTGTGGAGTGTTTCCACTCTGCACATATGCAGCATTGAGGCACTCCACTCCTTTGAGCATAGGGCCCTATATCCCTTAATCCCATCTGATTTCTTTCCTGCCCTCTCTCTTCACTGCATCCTCACTCAATTCCTACACAGCTTTTCCTCACCTTTATTACCTAATCCTTCTCTGACCTTCCCCAACCCTCGAAGCTCTCTGCTTTTTGGTCTAAAGCACCCCCATCCCCCTGCTCTACCTCTCTAAATCTGTTTTCTGGATTTCTGACACCTAATCACAGACCCCCCCGCACTCTTTTGTTCTTTAGCTACCCGCTCCCCTTCCACTCTGCTCTGCCAGACCTACCCACCGTTTAGGCCTACAGCCATCCTTGCAGCCATTAAATAACAATAACTTCTCTCTCCTTCCTCCCTCCAGACTTATCTGCCCTTGATCGGGCAATGTGCTCCTGCCTGCTGCAGCAGCAGTGGCTCGCCCCTCTGGAGCCACCTGCTGCATCCTGCTCACAGATCACATTCCAGTTCAAGGTATGCTGAGTGATTTTTCTGGTTTGCTCTACTTTGTCTTCCAAGCCACACTTCCTACTGACAGCTCTACAGTGACTGGAAGGCTTCTATTGGCTGGAGAGCTTCTCTAAGCTGCGCTATTGACAGACTCATTCAAATTGAACTCTGCTGCCTTTTTCTTACTCCTGCTGCTCTCCTGACCACCTCCAGTCTGGTTTACAGCTTGAATTTTCTCCTGTCCACCCACCCCACCCCAGGCGCTCTTTAAATGCTCCTACTCCATTAAAGTTCCGCCCTCCTGCTCAGCGTAGCCATGCACAGAAACTGAATGCCTCTCACTGAATCTGAATGCCAGCAAGTAACCTCTCGCAGTAAAACAAACTCCCTGAATTATGATGATGTTTTTACTGCCTATTTAGCTGTCTTTCCTTATTATACTCTTCCTCCTTACTGTCTACCTCCCTACACTTCCTTACCCTACTCCAAATGTCTCTACTCAGATCTTATTATCTGCATCCAATACCTTCAACAATTACCTGACAATCACCTCTGTTCCTTTCCACCTACAGTGGAATTATTTCTGCCACCCCTATAGCTTCACTATTATCTGTGCCCACTTTGACTGCAGAGAACAGGCAGAGCACCAGGAGGAAGGAGCTGCTGGTATAACTAAACTTCTCTATTGGGACTAAGAACTAGAACTCTTGTACTGGGACCTTCAATTTGGGGTAAAAAATAAGTTAGTGTGTCTGTTAGAGTTAGTTGAAGTGAATTGTTATCTGTGTATCTGTTATCTGTGTTATCTGTGTAGTTATCTAGGTGCTTGTCACAGGTGGTTGAAGAGAATTGTTATCTGTGAAATTAACTAATTGTAGAAAGATTTGCAAAGTAAGGGAGTGGCTTAGCTAGAAGGAGCCAGGTTAAAGCCAGATTTAAACAGTGCCATAGATAGCTTCTGCCAGAGAACAGGCATAGCACCAGGAGGAAGTAGCTGCTGGTATAACTAAACTTCTCTACTGGGACTATATTGCCCTCCTTTCCTCCCCTCTGCCCCTCCACCCAAAGGCAGTTCTACTTGTATAGGCACATGATTTGACTGACAACAGAAACTTCCTATTTGGGAGCATGAAGTGATTAATCCCAGAGCCACCAAAGACTCACCATAGAAGGGCTACAGTAGCTCTCCGCCCCCAGCTGCTGGCGGTCTGACTCTGTGCAAGTAAGGAGACTACTGAGAAATATAGGAACTTCTTGTCTCAGAACAGGAAGATCAGGAGCTAAAAGGGCACAGAGGCAGTAAGTAAGTATGGAGAGAAAAAAAAGAAATAAAAAAACAGAGGAAAGAGTAAGTATTCCAAACAACAGTTAGGGGGCCAGAAATAAGACATGATGGGAATGGTGCAGGGCAGTGGCTGTGGAGCAGCAGTCTTCAGGGAGACGTTCTGGAGGATGCAGTGTTGTCCCATCTGCAGGCACCTCTCTGGGCTGAGGGAGGAGGTTGCTCATCTCCAGGCTGAGTTGGCCAGGATTTTGGGACCTCCTCTCCCACCCAGAGACCACCAGTGTCACTGCTGCTGCCTCAGAGGTTGCCAAGAAAGAAGAGCAGTTGAACCACAGTGAGCTCAGGGAGGGTGAGGGCAGTGGAATAGAGGTGCATCCCCCCAGTTGTTCCTCTCCACAATTTCATTAACATTTTGGAAATGTGTGGTTCCTCTCTGGAGGCACCTATAGTGGAGACCAAGTAGGATGCTGCGAACCTCCACAATGGAGACCCACAGGAGGGTGGCATGGGACCCCACAGGGGAAGGAAACAACTCCTGGTGGGGGACCCCATTTTTAGGAAGGTAGAACTGGGGGAGGAAGGGGTGAGGGAGCTAAGGTGCCTGCCTGGGGCCATGGCTTGGAGGGACAGGGAGCGAATCCTCAAGATCGCAGGAGCAGCTGCACAGGGGTGGAGCTGGATGTTATTGTCCACCTAGGGATGAATGACCTGGCAAAGAAAGGGATCAGAGCAGTGCAAGAAGTGTTTGTGGATATGGAGAGGGGCCTTAGACAAATAGCAAGCACTGTAACCTTCTCAGAGGTGCTGCCCATCTATGGCACGGGTGAGGCTAGGGTGCTCCACACCATGGGATTCAATCAGTGGTTGAAAAACTGGTGCAGAGCTCAGGGATTTGGCATCATTGGGGACTGGGGGTCCACCTGGAGGGATGCAAGCCTATACTGGTGTGATGGTCTGCATCTGTCCAGGAGGGGAACCAGGATCCTAGGTGATAGGTTTAAATGCTTCATTGGCAAGCATTTAAACTAGCCAAGGGGGGAGGTACTGGAGAGGAGCAGGAAATCCTAGCCCCCCAAAAAATCAGGGTACTAAGTGAGGTAGACACCAACATAGAGATGTCGATAGGGAGAAGTGCAGGGGTAAATGGAGAAAGTGACAAATGCAATAAGGACAGGGATGGGGCAAAAAGGAGTAAGCCATCAAGAAATGGAGGGAAATGAGTACCAGTGCCCATAGTCTGGGCAACAAGCTCCTTGAACTGGTGGCCTTGATGGAAGAGGGATGCCTGGATATCATAGCAGTCACAGAAACATGGTACACAGAGAACCATGACTGGGATGTTACCATACCAGGGTACACAACCTACAGGAGAGACAGGGAGAGGAGAAGAGGGGGCAGAGTAGCTCTCTATGTAAAGGAAGGGATAAAAGCAACTGAACAAAACAGTAAGCAGGGAGGAGAGGAGGCACTGTGGGTCACCTTAGAGACTGGAAATGGCACCACAATCTGCACAGGGGTTGTATACAGACCCCCATGTCAGGGGGAGGGAATGGACAAGGATATGATAGAAGGCATACTTAGGATGGCAGAGAAAGGTGAGGTACTGTTGATGGGGGACCTTATTATGCCAGATGTTAACTGGAGCACCTTTGCTGCAGCCACAACCAAAGCAGGGCCATTCTTGATGCCCTTCAGGTGGCATGCCTCAGACAGCTAGTTTTGGAACCTACTCATGAGGGAGCAATCTTAGACCTCGTACTCTCAAATGGGGACAGTGAGAGGATCTCAGATCTAGAAGTGGGTAGCCATTTGGGAACAAGTGACCACCAAACAGTGTGGTTCACGATAAGCTCAGCTACAGAGTCAAGCCATACAAAAGTGAAGGTTCTGGACTTCAGGAGGGCTGACTTTGGCAAGATGGCAGAGTGCCTTAGAAAAGCACTAGCAAACAGGCTAGAAGTAGGGGTGGAGCAACAATGGGGAAATATCAAAATTGCCATCACAGAGGCAACAAGCCTTTGTGTGAAGCAAATAAATAAATCAAAATGAAAGAAAACAACACTATAGTTCTCAAAAGAGGTGACGGTGAAGGTTAGGGAGAAAAAGATAGCATTTGGGATGTATAAGGAAACATAGAAGGAGCAGGACAGAGAACTGTACCAGTTAAGGCAGAAGAAAGCGGGGAGGGTAGTCAGAATAGCAAAGGCCCATACTGAGGAAAAGATAGCTAACTCGGTTAAGAAGGGGGATAAAACATTTTATAGGTACATCAGTGAGCGTAGAAAGACAAAGGGAGGGACACTGAGGCTGAAAAGAATGGACAGTGAGTGAGCAGAGAGGGACAGTGAAAAAGCAGGGATACTGAATGAATACTTATGTTCAGTACTCACAAAAGAGGAGGTGGGTGAGGTGCCTAATCCAATTAACAGAAGCACTCTGGAGAGGGGGTTCGATCCCAGTCCTTTCACAGAAGAAAGGGTTCTGCAAGAACTCCTAAAACTGAAGGTGGACAAAGCAATGGGGCCAGATGAAATTCACTCCAGAATTCTAAAAGAATTAAGAAGAGATCTAGTGACACTACTGACTACCCTTTTTAAAATATCATTGGGAGGATGGTGTGGTACCTGAGGACTGAGGAAGGCAGATGTGATTCCTCTTCACAAAAGTGGGAGCAAGATAGAGGCAGGAAACTACAGATCTGTCAGTTTGACCTCTGTGGTAGGGAAAGTTATGGAATCACTTCTGAAGGAAAGAATTGTTGAGTACCTAGAGGCCAGTGGGGCACATGACCCAAGGCAGCATGGGTTCACAGAGGGAAGGTCATGTCAGACGAATCTAATTGATTTCTTTGACTGGGTGACCAAAGTAGTAGACCAGGGAGGGGCTGTGGACATGGCCTACCTAGACTTTAGCAAGGCATTTGACATACTCCCACACAAAAGATTAATAGTCAAATTAACCAGCCTGGGAGTGGGTCACAGGGTGGTAGCCTGGGTAAAACACTGGCTGGACAACAGGACACAAGATAATTGTAAATGGAGTCCACTCTGAAGAAAGAGGGGTTACAAGTGGGGTACCGCAGGGTTCAGTACTGGGTCCAGTCCTTTTTAATGTCTTTATAAGTGACATTGCAGAGGGACTGGAAGGAAAAGTATGCCTCTTTGCAGATGACACAAAGATCTGCAACAGGGTTAATACACAAGGAGGCATGGGAAGGGACTTGGCATGGTTGGAGGAATGGTCAGAAGTATGGCAGCTTGGATTCAATGTAAAGAAGTGCAAAATAATGCACCTGGGAAACAAAACACAGGGGAAGATTACACTATGGAGGGGGAGGTAGTAACAACAACAGAAATGGAAAGGGACCTGGGGGTAATCCTATCAGATGACCTTAAGGTTGGCAAGCAATGTGAGAAGGCGGTATGGAGGGCTTGGGGGGATACTGGGATGTATAGGGAGAGGCATCACCAGCAGTAAACAGGAAGTTGTTATCCCCCTGTACAGACAGTTGGTGAGACCCCATCTGGATTACTGCATCCAGTTCTGGAGACCCCATCTCCGCAAGGACATAGACAGGATGGAGGCAGTTCAGAGTAGGGCAACTAAAATGGTGCAGGGTCTGCAAGAGAAGCCATATGAGAAGAGACTAAAGGAGCTTAATATGTATACCCTTGAGGAAAGGAGGGAGAGGGAGGACATGATAGAAATGCTTAAGTACCTCAGTGGAGTCAACAAAGTCCAAGAGGATAGCATCTTTCAGAAAAAGAGATGTGCAAGAACAAGGGGACACAATTTAAAGATAGAGGGGGGACGGCTAAAGGGCAATGTGAGGAAGTATTTTTTCACAGAGAGGTTGGTGGACACATGGAACAGCCTTCCTGAGGAGGTTATGGGGTCTAAACTGTGGGAAAATTCAAGAATGCATGGGACCTACATAAGGCAATTTTTGTGGGGAGTAGGAAGAAATAGGCTGTTGGTTAAATAGGATCTGCAGCTTATCCTCTAGGTAGAGAAATGGGCAGACTAGGTGGGCCAAGTGGTCCTTATCTGCCGTCGAAGTCTATGTTTCTATGTTATAAAACTCTTGATAAACCTCACAACACCCCCAAACTGTGTACCCTCTACCCAAATATTCTATAAACCACGGCAAATCTATAAAAACCCTTAGCCACACTTTTTATTTCTCGCTCTTCTGCTCCTCCCTTCAGGAAATATCCACTCTAATCCAGGACCATCTGTTGACTCTGTTTCTGGGTATTCCCTAAAGGTTCTGACCCTGACCCCAACCCCAAAATCCCATTAACCCTTCCTCATGGCCATAAAGTCCTTCACCTAAATATACATAGTCTACTGCCCAAGCTAGAACAACTCCAAACCATGACAGCCTCACTGAATATCTTAATCCTTTCAGAAACCTGGATAAGCCCCAAGATACCTGATCATGCCATCTCTGTCCCTGGCTCTTCCATAGCCAGACAAGACCGAACCGGCAGAGGTGGAGGTGTGGCAATGTACATCTCCTCCTCCTCCCTACAGTACACTATCACCCTTTCCACCTATCTACCAGCCAATTATGAGACCCTTATCATTTGTATATCCCTTCCCTTCTCCATTCTAATTTTTATTGCAAGCCTCTACTGTCGCCCAAACCTCCCATCCTCCATGGCCACTGACCTCACTACAACCATTGTCTCCCACTCACAATCAGACAAACTGTTCATCATCGGTGATTTCAACATAAACTGGCTCTCACCCTCTCAAAATAATACACGCAACACACTAATAGCCCAAGATTATCACTGCTTATCCAAGAACCTACCCACATGAACATGAAAACCCATAATCACACCCTGCTTTACTGGGCTCTCACCTCTCACCCACATCGTATCATCAGTTCTGGCATCCTACCAATGCCATTAGTGACCACCACTTGATTTATCTGGTCAGAAAGGTCCACAGGCCCAAACCACCTCACAAAATACTTCTCACTTACTCCTATAAATCTCTAGATCTATCCCCTCTCGTCCATGACCTTGCTAACACTGATTGGACCCCGCTATCCTCCACTCCTTATGTGAACGATGCTGTAGCCTATTTCAAAGAAAAATTCCTTACCATCTGGAACTATTATGACTTTTTCAAGTACACTAGAGTCTGCTGAAATCATGTCCTTTGGGTCAGTCCAGAACTACTGGCCTGTCTCAGGGTGCGCGACCAGCCATGGAGGAGACACAATGTTACAAACTTGCCTAGTGATTTTATCAAGTACCGTCAACTCCAGAACGCATGCACCAAAGCCACAAGGTTAGCCAAGGCCAAGTATTTCAACTTCACCTTCCTCACAAATGTTAACTCCCTATCCAAATTTTGGAGAGTAGTACACACCCTCTTCTCCCCTCATTCCCTCTCCCCCCTGATCCTTAAAATAAACAACTCCCTCATTGTTGACTATGCTACAGTGGCAGAAGAATTTATTTCCTACTTCACATCATGTGCTTCAACCCTGATAGCCTCCCTCCCCACCTGTCCCTCGACTGCATCCCCAATAGAAGCGATAATTGTGCTCCCTACCAAACTCAAAATTACAATCCTTTCTCATTCTCCTTGGCCTAATCTGCTGACACACTTAGTGCCCTGCTGATTATTAACCCATCTAAAGGCAGTTCCTCTGATGATCTTGACCCCAAGCTATTCTACCTCTCAGACTCAGCTATTGCCCACCCTCTATCAGAAATTCTAAACCTATCTTTCATGACAGCAGTGGTCCCCACTCACTGGAAGCATGCGGTTGTCTCTCCCTTTCCTAAGGGTGGCGACTCTACTTCCCCTGGAAATTATCACCCTATTTCTTTGCTCTCAACTCTGGCTAGACTCCAGGAGCACCTAGTCCTCTCTCAGATCTCCACCTTTCTCTCTGACTCTAACTTCTCCCCGTTTCAATCTGGATTTAGGAAAAAAACATTCTACCACTACCTCCCTACTCAGGCTGACTGATTCAGTCCACACTGGAATGGACAGTGGCTTGATCACCTGTGCCATTTTTGTCAACTTTGCCAAAGCATTCAGCACAGTTTCCCACTCCCTACTTCTCTAATCAATCTTGTCTGTTGGACTGTCATCAGCAGCAACAAACTGGTTTAAGGCCTACCTCACAGGGCAGACACAATCAGAATAGCAGGATCGTTCTCCCCTCCTCACCAAATCCATACTGGAGTTCTCCAGGGCTCAGTGCTGGGCTTCCTTCTTTTCTCCATTTTTCTAAATGATTTAGAGTCAGTCTGCACCTCCTCATCTATACGTACAATATGTATGCTTATGATACCATCATGTTCACCTCTGACCACTCTCCCTCTGATGTGGAAGCCAAACTTCAGGTCAACTTCAACAAGCTCCAGCACTGGCTTGCCTCCCATCAACTGTTTCTAAATGCCAAGAAAACAGTCTCCATGACCTTCGGCACAAGGCAGAGACTTGCTAGGCTCCCCGTACTGCCCACTTTCCACAGCCTGGATGGGACTATGCTCAAGAACACCTCCTCTTTTACATACCTTGGGGTTTGGCTGGACCAACAACTTGCCTTGTCTGGTCACATCAACACCATTCTGAAAAAACTGCGCCCCAAGCTTGGCGCCTTATACAGGAAGTGTAATAGCATTCCTCTTACGGCTAGGTGCGAGATTGTCCAAAAGATGATTCTCCCCAATTTTGACTACTGTGACATAGTCTACAATGCTGCTCCCAAATCCATCTTATCCAGATTGTACCCGCTTTTTAATTCCTTCTGTCGCTTTGCCCTGGATGCTTCTGTTTGTACTCATCACTGTTATCTCTATCACTCTCTGTCATTTCCTTCTTACTACCAGATGCCTCTCCC
Organism: Neoceratodus forsteri; assembly: GCA_016271365.2. Classification (NCBI taxonomy): domain Eukaryota; kingdom Metazoa; phylum Chordata; order Ceratodontiformes; family Ceratodontidae; genus Neoceratodus; species Neoceratodus forsteri. Next base: position 1,043,741,064 of record CM057455.1, read on the forward strand.
ACTGAGCCAAACTCATCTCAAATTACTGGTTAGGCTCTCTGCACCTGTCTTTCTCTTCCTCCCTCTTCACCCTGCCCCCACCCACTCACTCCTTTAGATCCACTAACGCTCGCACCTTTGCCATCCCACCGGTGTTTCTACCCTCACAGGTCAACCTGCTTTTAGCCATCCAGCCCCTAAAATCTGGAACGTCCTCCCCCAGCAAATCCATCACTCCTCATCCTTCTACTCCCTCACTTCTGCCCTCCATAACTTCCTCTCCTTCAACTGCACCTGCTTTCCTCAATCTTAAGGTATCTTATCTTCTCTTGAGCACTTCACCCCTAGCTTTTCTACATAATATACATAGTACCTTTTTGCACTTATGTACTTTGTACTTGCACTTTAAAATGTTAATGCAACCATGAACACCTGTATATTGTATCCAGTTCTCCTGCCATTACTGTGTTTTGTATTGTATTCACCCAGTACATTGTTCCTGGTACCACTGCCATTTACTGTGTTTCTGTATCCTATTTCACCCAATGTATTGACTGTTATATATATTTGTCATATGTACTTCTTCCTATTCCTCCTCCCCCCAGGTCACACAGGACATAAGCAACTTGTTGTTCAGCGTGCCTTCCTGGTGAAATGTTTCAATAAATAAAAAAATAAATAAAAACATAGAAAAACAAGGCTGTCAAGCAAGATCCTTCATACAGCTGAAATTGTACCAGAGCTGCTTTTTGAGAATGTGGGGATTTTGTCCACTGTAACAGAGTCAGCAGTGGTAGAGTTGTCTGCTTGTGCTACCCCTGCTCCCCCACAGAAGAAGAGATAGACACAATATGCACATTACTCTCCCAAAGTCTGCTTCAGTTTTGGTCGTCATGCTGCAGTGTATGGCATGATGAATGCCGTTCATTTATTTGAAACAAAAGAAAAATCCAAAATAAATGAAAGCACAGTCAAGAAATTTAAATTGGATTACCTGATACAGTTAAGGGATACCCCAGACCCCTCAAATCTTCCTTATGAACTGCCAATAAAGCCCAGAGGGCTTCCTGCTCTCTTAATGGAAAGCATTGAGAAATAAATCAAAACCATTGTCAGATCACTTTGCTCAGAGGGTATGGTAATAAATGGCAGGGTATTCACTGCTATCATACATGGCACTGTTAAATCCATTAATACTCAGCTGTTAAGTAAGAATAGGACCCTCTAACATTCTCTCGACAATGGTCCTGGCTTTTTTTTAAAGAATGGGCTTCAGTAAAAGAAAGGGAACCAAGCCTGCCCACAAAACCCCTGAGGACTTTGCTGACTTAAAGGAGCAGTTCCTGACTTAAAGGAACAGTTCCTGAAATTAATTTTAAATGCAACTGCCCAAGAGCTCATTCCAGCTGAGCTAGTTATCAATTTAGATGAAACAGGCGTAAATTTAATACCATGCTCTGAGTGGACCATGGAGGCTCTTGGTTCAAGACAGGTTGAAGTTACAGGGCTTGGCAATACACGCCAGGTGACTGTAGTTCTATGCACAGCACTCTCTGGACATTACCTCTCACCCCAAATCATCTATAAAGGCAAAACTAAAAACTGCCAGCCCACCTATAAATTTCCAGCAGACTGGAGCATCACCCAGTCTGAAAATCATTGGGCCAACAGTAACACCACAATACAGTTCATCACAGAGGTCCTGGTACCATACATCAGTCACATAAAAAATGACCTCCTGAAGGAACAGTGTACCCTATTAATTTTTTATCTTTTCTGTGGACACACTACTGAGGATGTTTTACAAGTCCTTGAACAGAACAACATTATATCAATATTCATTCTGCCCCCCTGTACTGACTTGTTGCAGCCATTAGATGTGGTAGTTAATAAAGTGTTCAAAGACAAATTAAAAAATCAATTTGCTCTCTGGTACTCTAATGAAATTTTGAACCAGCTGTCCAGTGGTGTGAGCAACTCTAAAGTTAAGGTGCACTTTTGAATGGATATTCTAAATAAACATCATAACAAGTGGTTAGTTACAAGTTTTGTGAGGCTGTCAGCTCACACTGATGAGTGCATCTAAGGGTTCGAACAGCCTGGGATTGAAAATGCTCACAAGGATTGTCTGATTACTGAAAAAGGTATTGCTTTTAATCAAATCCCCTCACAGTTGCTGTTGCTGTTATTTTAGTAGCAGTGTTTGAGCAGTTGTTTTAGTAGCTTACTTACTTTCAGTTTTTCTTTCCAGAGTGAGAGTCAGACAGCGTGGGATCAGACCAGAGACCAGAAAACGGGAAACTGAACTTGTATCAGTGAAGGATAAAAAAGGCTGCTATTCTTTTTTTAATACTTAAAGCTTAAATAATAAATTCAATAAAGTGATCTTTAAAGGAAAACCCCTGTATTCTGCGCCATTATTATTGCACTGTTTAAGCTTTAGCTGTTGCACCCACATTTGCAGACTCAGCCTGAATGCCACAACCACTTGGCCAGCCTGATAACCATGACAACTAAACTTTGCTGTAAAAATACTTTTGCTGCCTAGGATCTCATAGCGATTAATACAATATTATTTTTATAGCAATAATAGATAGCTTTACAGTATACTGTCAATTGTAATTACAATTTGCACATTACCATGTAACACTGTAACTACTGCTGCCTCCCTGGAATCCTCACCAAAATGAGTGCCATCTGATAAAGAAAGACAACCCCCCCAGAAAACCACTTTTAAATCTATTAAAATACCTTTCTATGAATGGTAACTACATTTCGTGCATGCAGTAACACACACCAGGGTATACGGGCATGCTGAAAACATATGGATACTAAGGGTTTTCAGTATGGCAGAAGATGTATAGGATACTTGTAAGGGGACAAGACTTTTGTAACTCACTTGAGGCTTTGCCACTTTGGAGTTATGTCCTTGCCTCCTCATACTTGGTGATCATTTGTGTATTTTGAGTCAAGCTATTGTGTATCCCCTATATATCAACATGCCTCTAGACTGTACTGTATTTATTATACTGTACCACTAACAATGTTCATTTGTTCAGTAGAGGATTGCAACATAATGTCACAGTTTTCAATTTGACCCAGCTTTCTTCTCCCTAGGGCCAATCTGACTCAATGTTCAGATAGTTTTCACTACTGTTTTATGAATATGGGCTCAGCTGAATATTAGAGTATGACCCTTTTTATGTTTGCTTGTGTGCATGCTCAAGAAACATATCGTGGCAGCTTGCTTTAGTAGCAAGATGTGGTGGTGTGCCAGTGTTGTAGCCAATGCCAGCAGTCCATTTTGGGGCTGGTCTCTGTGGCACCAATAGAGGAGCACACTGTAGATGACAGCAGTATTATAAAATGCCACCAACTTGAAAGAAACTCACTGCTGCAATCAGGGAGTGCCCCGCCATTAACAGTCAGCTGTTTTTGCTGCTGGGGCAGTCCCTGATTACAGCAGTGAATTACAGCTTGACTTGTCTGGTGTCCCATTTCAATAAATATGGCTGCTATCACCGTCCATCTCTCACAGTCCCCATGGAAGCCAACAGACAGCTGCTGCTTCTCACAGTCTCCATGAAAGCCGATGGGGGGGTGCCCAATCCCCATGTCAGCATGACCCCTCCCCAGTTCATTTCCCAATGGGGTAGCCCAATCCCCGTTGGCATAATGTACCATCATTTGTTTTAAATTAACATGGTGGTTGGCTATCGCAGTCTGCCTCTCACAGTCCCCGTGAAAGCCAACAGGGGTGCCCAATCCCTCTGTTGGCATGCCACTCCCAAGTTCATTTGCTGACGGGGGAGCCCAATTCCCATTGGCATGATGTCCCCCCCATTTGTTGTGTGCTGAGGGGGGTGCCCAATTTCCCTTGGCTTATGCACCTCCCCAAACACTTTGCATGTGCCGACAGGGTGCCCAATCCCCGTCTGCTACAGCCCCCTTCAACAAACACCCAGGTGGCATGCTGGGAGCCAATCCCAGTGTAGCAAAGTAACTGTAAGAAAAGAAAACCTTCCTGCATTGTTTTCTATTTTTTTACAACCTGTAAAGAGAAAACAGTCCCTCACTATTAGCGGTGCCCCCTTCCCCAACCTTCAACCACCCTCTGTGCACCCCACCTCCCCACACACACCCTCACCCCACACTTACCTCTGGAGCCTGATGTAGCAATCTTCGGTGGACCAGGAACACATATGCAGTCTTCAAAGCTGACTGCAAACTGAAGAAATGCTGGTAAGCTGTATAATGGCATAAATGTTTTTTTTTTCAACTTATGCAGATTTCTCAGCCATTTTCATGAATTTTGGCACCAAATTTTCAGCATGGGGTTCTTGGGAACCCATCTCATGAATTCAGTGACTGTCATCTGGTTATTCTGTCCTGAAAGGTGATTTTGCGGTCACTGCATAGAATCACTTTTTGGGACTGATTAACAACATAACAGTGTCACTGTTTATGAGGTGGGCTCCCAAAAAGCCTATGTTGCAAATTTGGTGAAAAAATTCCAAAAAATGACTGTGTTACAAGCGGGCATCGCAAAGTTTCCATGCACACTTGTAATTTAATGAATTTGTAATATTTTCACTCCAGATTTTCAGCATTGGCATTTTTTCACACCTCCTTATGAACAGTACAGCTGTCATTTTTCACATCCTGGCCAAATGTGTTTTCGCACTTCAAGCACAGAATAATGCAGTTGCTGTGGGAAATCAGTGTTTGGGACAGATTAAGAAAATCACAGTGACACTGTTCATGAGCAAAAGTCCCAAAATGCCTATGTTGAAAATCTGGTGACAAACATCAATAAAATGACTATCTTAGGAGCATGTATTGCTCAGTTTCCACGCAAACTCATAACTTTGATAATCTGTAATATGTTCCCTCAAGATTTTCAACATTGCTAATGTTGCACACCTCCTTATGAACAGTACAGCTGTCATTTTTCACATCCTGCCTGAAATGTGTCTTCGCACATCTGGCGCACACTAGAGCAGTCGCTGTGGGAAATCAATGTTTGGGACAGATTAAGAGAATCATAGTGATAGTGTTCATGAGCAGAGGTCACAAAATGCCTATACTGAAAATCTGGTGAAATAATTCCACTAAATGACTGTGTTACAAGGCCATGTTGAAAATTTGTAGTGCAAATACCAACAAACACCCGGGGCATTAGGGTTTCTAACCATAACATCCCACCCTGTACAGACTGACAGGCATCAGGGGTGTGCCTTTGGATTGACAACTGTAATGCTCATGCCATTCCTCCCCCTACCCCCCACACTGAAACCAGTGACAGGCATCGAGGTGTGCCTTGGACTCTTTGGCCCCAGAGTTCACCCTATTCTCTTATACTGCCCCCTTTTCATTGTATGTCCTTATGAAATGGGGTGACTGTAAAGCTGAACACCCCAAGGCACACCTCAGCACTTGTCAATGTCTGCAGGATCGGGTGAGGTGAAATGCCATGAGCATTATAGGCGATGACCCAAAGGCACACCCCAATGCCTGTCCATCTCTACAGGGTGGAGGTGGGGTTGGTGTAAGTTCAATACTTCACTGCCATTCCTATTCTTCATCTGTCTAACTCCTGCATGTCCAATGCTAATATCAGCAAGCAAACATTCGGCTTTGACAAATGCCTGTTTAATTTAACTGGTACTTTTTATTCTCAATTGGTTCATTCTTCCACATTGGCAAATATCTGAAATTAAGCCTGCACTAAGCATGAGAGAAGGCCTTTTTCAGTCAAACATTTTTAAATTTTACTTTAAAGCTACAGTATGTAGTAAGCAGGTTAGATGGATTCCAACAGGGAGAGACTTACATACGGCACGGGTGGTCCCCATAAAAGGGCAGTCCCCTGATGACTTATGTGGGAAACTGGCATCTTTAAAAGTCCCTAGCCCATTGATCTCATATCTGTGCTGGGAACATAATAGGTCAGAAGCTTGTTGAGGTTCAGGGGATCAAGTTTATTCAGGGCTTCATGCAGTATATCAGTAACAACACCTTGTAGTCAATGTGCCATATAACCAGCAGACAACTCAGAATGTGCAGCAAGAAGGTGACATGATCTGACCTTCAAACCAGTCTCAGAAGTCTCACTGCAGCATTCTGAACTAACTGCAGATGGTGGACATATCTAGCAGGTGAGGTCTCATAGAGCATACTGCTCTTGATGAATCTAGAGAAGATAAGGGCCTGGAACAAAGTCCGGCATTCAACAGTGTTAAGAACGGAGTGCAGTCTGGCAATAATTATCTGGTGTCAAAAGCAGACCTTGACCCCCCAAGGATACTTGCAAAGAAAATGTCAACTGTTTGTAATGGCCTGATCCCAGACTGTTAACATCCTTTTCTCCTTTCAGCTAAATCCAATCAAAGATGTTCAGCTTTGAGACAACCCTGTAGGGCTGACAAGTGTTGAACACTCCTGTCCAGAAGCACTTCAAACTTAACATAGTTTACTTCTAGCTAACTAGAGGCCAACCAGGCTCTGACCTACGAGAGTCAGAGTTCTCAACTGTAGCACCAACTTTACTCTGTCTGGGCCAAAGGACATATACTGATGGGTGCCATCTGAATAGCAGTAAAACCTTAATCCATATGGTGTTATGATATCCCCAGTGGAGCACGTACATCACAAACTACACAGTTGACAAAACAGACATTTGAAGGATTCAGCACCCAATCAAGCTCAGCTGAGCATGACTGGAAAGAGCCAATTACAACTGACTGTTTTCTCCCACTCAGGGAAGACCAGAACCACTGGAGAACAATTTCAGCAAACCTTTCAGCTCCCACTGTTTGTGCAACAATTTTTGGTGGTCTGTGGTGTCAAATGCAGATGACTGGTCCAGGAGAAGCAAGAGGGACACCTTTCCTTAAATCCTCAGCAGCTGCTAACCATTGTACTCCTTCAACAGTGCTCTCTCAGTGTTGCACCATCTACAGACATCAGACTGGAAAGGCTTAAAAATGTTTTCTTCTAGGTATTCTACCAGCAGATCAGAAACCATTTCCCCAATGTTTTCCACAAATGGAATATTGAAGACAAGTCTAAATATTATATAAAGAGGTGGTTTGGATCCCAAAACACTTTTTTGATTGGAGCCACGTCACAGCCTCTTTCAGAGGTGGAAGTAAGAGACCCTCCTTTAAAAAGGAGTTTAAAATTCCAACAAAGAATAGGACCATAATGTCCTATCCACTCATATGCTTATGGGTTGGTACAGTGTCTCAAAGTGGTGCAGTGCAAACAGAGACTACCCATTACACATCAGCCTCATCTACCCACAGTTGACCATGCTACTTATCTTCCTGACTTCATCCCTGCAACAGCACCAATCTCCATGGGAGTGGCAGAGGAATAGTATCACAAGCAAACAACTTTGGTTTTGAAGAAGTCATTATCTGCAATCAAGGAACGATTCCTGGTCCACAGGCAGTCTGGGTGTAAAGGCTTGTCCACAGACTGTAAAAAGTGCAGCCAACTGAATTATCTTGGCTGCAATTAGAGTGGAGAATTATATTCTCTTATGTTTCTTAACTGTGTCCAGGTACTGTAGATCCCATATTATAAAAAGAAAGGGAATAGGGAAATTGTTTAAGCAGGAAAGGCACACTAAGCCAAAGCTTGTTTCCAGGTACAACCTGTGAGCACAAGAAAGTCCTGGAGGGATGGAGGTTTGTTCAAGCCTGACGGTCTGCATCCATCCTGGAGGGGAATCCAAGCACTCAATGATAAGTTTAAATGCTACATTGACAAGCATTTAAACTAGCAAAGGGGGGTGGCAGACCAGCAAGGATGGTACCTACTTGCTCACCCCCCCACAGCTAGTAGTGGAACCAGTGAACCAGAGGAGTGGCTATCTCTGCAAAGCAGTGTGCAAAAGATGGAGATTAGTGTCCAAAAGGTGGATAAGCAGAAAAGGGGCAAAATTCAGCAGAAGGGCAGACAGCAAGGAGAACCAGGGATAAATGACAACCAAGGAAGGGGCTGGAGTAGAACAGTGAAGCAGTCTAGGGAGGTCAAATCATGGAAAAGCCATGTGTCAAATGCCAGGAGCCTTAGCAACAAGATGGAAGATCTGAGGCTGTCATGGTACAGTCAGACCTGGACATTGTGGCCATCACTGAAACCTGATGTAATGATAACCATGACTGGGAGATGGCCATACCTGGACAACAACAGATTCAGAAGCGACAGAGCAGGCAGGAAGGGAGGAGGAGGCACTTTATGTGAAAAATGACATAAGGGCCACACAGATCCAGGAGGAACAAAATGGGGGAGAGATACTGTGGGTTAAGCTGGAAAGGAAAATGGGGCCAGCCATCCGCACAGGTGTGGTCTATAGACCACCAGCCCAGAGGAAGAAACAGATAGGAGTTGATGCTAGCCATCCAAAGGATGGAAGACAAGGGTGAGGTAGTACTGGTTGGAGACTTCAATATACCAGACGGGACTGGAGCATCCCAGCAGCAGCATCAACTAGAGCAGATTTATCCTGACTCCTTCAGGGTGCCTTCCTCAAGCAACTGGTCATGGAACCAACTCGGCAGAAGGCAATACTGGACCTTGTGCTCACAAACAGGGACAGTGTGATGGGGGTAACAGTGGGGAGCACCTGGGTAACAGTGACCACCAGTCATTGTGGTTTGAAATCACAGAAAGAGCAGAACCAAACCACACAAAAACACGTATCCTGGATTTTAGGGGCAGACTTTGGGAAAATGGGAGATACTTGAAAGAGGCATTAAGGGGAATGGGACAGGAATCAGAGTTGAGGAACAGGCAAGGTATTTAAATGGGGATTATAAGAACAACAGAATTATGCATTAAGCAGGTTAGCAAGAGGAAAAGGAAGAGGAGACCATTATGGTTTTCCAAAGAGGTAGCAAAGAAAGTGAAAGCCAAAAGATTGCATTCAGGCAATACAAAAGACACAGGCAGAAGGGATAGGGAGAAGTACCAGGAGAAACAAAGGGAGGCAGGGAAGTCAGTAAGGGAAGCCAAAGCTCAGACAGAAGAACACATTGCAAAATCAGTGGGTAAAGGGACAAAACTTTACAGGTACATAAGTGAAAAAGAAAGACAAAGGGAGGATAGTGAGACTGAAGGGGAGGATGGGAGCCGTGGAGGATGACAACAGTAAAGCTGACATATTGAACAGGTATTTCTGCTCAGTCTTTACTAAGGAAGAGGGGTAATGGGTCTGAAGGGAGTACAAGGGTGAGAATGGTGCAGAAATGGACACAAGTCCCTTTACACGAGAAGGGTCCTGAAGGAACTGGAAGTAATAAGAGCTGATAAAGCAATGGGGCCAGATGGGGTGCATCCCAGGGTCCTTAAAGAACTAAGAGAGGTGGTGGCTGAACCTCTGGCTATCCTGTTCAGCCAATCACTGGAAACAGGGAGGTACCCAAAGACTGAGGACAGCAGATGTAGTCCCTTATACAAAAGTGGGAACAAAGAGGAAGCAGGGAACTACAGACCAGTCATCCTCACCTCGTAGTGGGAAAGATCATGGAAGCACTACTGAAGGAGAGATTGGTGGAACATCTGGTTGTCAATGGACTACAAGACCCAAAGCAGCATGGTTTCACCAGGGGAGGTCGGTCAGACTAACCTCATTGAATTTTTGACTGGGTGACTAGGGAGGTGGATCAGGGAGGGCAGTGGACATGGCCTATCTGGACTTCAGCAAGGCCTTTGACACTGTGCCACATAGAAGACTATTACACAAACTGGGGAATATGGGTGTGGGCAGGACAGTAGTGTGGTGGGTAGGTAATTGGCTGGGTGGCAGGACACAGAGGGTGGTAGTAAATGGCTGTCACTCCACAGAGGGAAGAGTGACCAGTGGGGTACCACAGGGATCAGTGCTGGGACCGGTCCTATTCAACATCTTCATCAGTGACATTGCACAGGATCTAGAAGGCAGAATTTCACTGTTCGTTGATGACACAAAGCTCTGTAACAGAGTAGACACACCAGAGGGTGTAGACAGAATGAGAAGGGACCTGCAGAAACTTGAAGAATGGTCAAGGGTTTGGCAGTTGAAATTCAATGCAAAGAAGTGCAAGATAATGCATATGGGGCACAAAAACCCTGGCACAATATATCAGTTGGGGGGTGAGGATATAGCATGCACCAAGCAGGAAAGGGATCTTGGGGTTGTCATCTCTGATGACCTCAAGGTAGGGAAACAGTGTGACAAGGCATCAGGTAAAGCAAATAGGATGCTGGGATGTATAGGCAGGGGCATCACCAGCAGGAAAAGGGAGGTCATAATTCCACTATACAAGACAGTAGTGAGGGCCCCACCTGGAGTACAGTGTACAGTTCTGGAGACCATACCTACGTAAGGACATAGACAGGGTAGAGAAGGTTCAGAGGAGGGCAACAAAGATGGTGCATGGGTTGCATCACAAGTCCTATGAAGACAGGTTGAAGGAACTGAACATGTACTCCCTGGAGGAGAGGAGGGGAGATAGGGGATATGATAGAGACATACAAGTATCTTACAGGGAGGAACAGGGTGCAGGAAAACACTATTTTTAAGCGAAAAAGATCTTTCAGGACTAGAGGGCATGGGATGAAGTTGGAGGGAGGACGATTCAGAGGAAACATGAGAAAGAATTTCTTCACAGAACGGGTGGTGGACAAGTGGAACACCCTGCCAGAGGAAGTGGTGGGGGCTGAAACAATCACGGGATTTAAGAATGCATGGGATAGACATAAAGGAATTCTAGAGGTCAGGGGTAAGGGGGAAATAGACTTCTAGGAAAACAAACTGAACTTACAAGCTCAAATGGGCAGACTAGGTGGGCCATAGGCTCTTATCTGCCGACACTGTCTATGTATCTATGTATCTAAATTAGTTGCTCACTGTCACACAGTATGCAAGTGGAGGCTGATGGGATTCAAACCCAGGTCTCCAGGATTGCAGCTCAATGCCCTTAACCACTACACTATACTGCTTCCTAAAATAAAATGGAACAAAAAATAAAAAAAACTAGTTGAGTAAAACCAGTCAGGTGACTGTGCATTAATATAGCTTATAAAATGGGCACACCATTTCTTGCTTTCTGATTGGATGAAACAGGTTTTCGGCCGTGTCCTTATCATGACATAACCTTACAACTGGCACTACTTGTGCCAACCTGAGCCCCACAACAGTAAGGTATCACTCTGACCAACATCCCCATTTTAAATCTAGGTGAACAGTGGACTGGACCTCCTGGCTGAAGTGGAGAAAATTCACATACCCTGCCACCACACACACACACACACAAATAGCTGCACAATTTAGGTGACTAAAACCACCTCAGGGCAAAATGCTGTAAAACAAAACAGTAACCTGTGCTTCAGCAGTAAGAAAAAGTGACTGCAATGAAGCCAAGTGATCCAGGTGCCACAAGGATGTGTCTCCGAACAAAACCACAGATCCCATCCTCCACACTGGCTATTTTATAGTCCAGCCTAAAAGAAAAACATTAATTTAACGTGCACAGGTCCTCATATTAGCATCCTGCCACAAAGACAAACCCACATGTAGATCGAGTGTCCCAATAAAACTGCACTGGATAATAAGCTGGCAGCTCACAAAGTGCAATGCAGAAACAGTTCAGAATGATAGCTCCAGAGGAACACACTCACTTATCTTTAAGTTGGCTGCTAGGACACTCTGTTAATTCAAAGGCACCATTCAGTAAAAAAAAACCCTGTAAAACTTAAATGAAAAATAAGCTGTCTGGCTGTGAGGGTGTGTGGGGGGGGGGCACACTGACTCGAGGAAAATCGCAATTGTCACTAGTACCTCTCAAGCTCGGTATCTGTGATTGTGACAGTTACTCCCTCTGTTGCTCCCTGGCAAAGACAACCACAAGGAACACACTTGCATCTCTTCAAGGTGGCAGCTAGGACGTTCTGTGAATTCAAAGACACCATTCACTAACAAAAAAGAAAACATAAAACCTAAATAAAAATAGGTTGTCTGGCTGTGTGTGTGTGGGGGGGGGGCTGACTGGAGTAAACTCGAGATTGTCACTATCTCTCAAACTCAGTGACAGTGATTGTGAAGGTTATTCCCTCTGTTGCTTCCTGACAAAAACAACCTCTAAACAATAGAAATAAAGTAATACTGTGGAGACAGGGGTCAGGGGGGAGAGACAGACAGACATCACTTTCTCTGGCTACAATCTTAAAAGGAGTTTTAAAACCTAAAAGTAGATGGGCAGTATAGGGACTATTTTCTTCAAACTAGAAAACAAATTAAGACCATTAATCTCAGTTTTCAAACTGCACTATCTCCATCAGAATCCATGTTGGAAATTTTGTGCCCATTTTATAAGCGCAATAACACACTCCAAGGTGTGGTTTAAGGGCTCATAAGAGCACTTCCTAGGTGCTAAAGGCACTCAGCGCAATCGCCTCATACATCATTACTCACCTGGGGTGTGCTCTTATCAGCCCATAAACCACACCTCGTTGCATGTTATTGCTTGCATAATGCATGGTCATCCTGTTCCTAAAAGAGACTGGACTTGTTAGTAGCCACATCACGCAATGAGTAAATCAGTCCACATACACGCATAATTAATCTGTCATCACAAACATGGCCTTCAACTTTGCTTACTAAAATCTTTCAGTTAGGCCTTAATAATAAAACTACCATAAATTAAACAAAAAATAAATACATTTTGTTTCACTGATCATCATACTCTGCTTACACACACAAACAGAGTAGAAAAATTGGACAGCAAACCAGGAGTGCACAAAGCCCTAAAGGAGGCACAAGAAAGGAACATGTAATTTGGGATTCAATTATAAGGGGCACAGTGAGGGATCTGGGTCTCACATGTGATGAAAAAGTAGTAGTCTACTGTTTTTCTGGAGCAACAGCAGAAATAATTATAGCCTGGGTGGTGGAACTCATGGGAGAAGAGGTGGGAAGGCCAGATGTAACTATGCATGTGGGAATGAATGATCTCAGCAGGCAGAGCATGGAACAGGTTAAGTCATTCTTCAATGTTCTGGGGAGACAGCAAAGGAGAGAGCAGTGGTAACCACCTCTGATGTGCTACTGTGACCAAGCTTGAATTAAAGGAAACGACTCCATGTGTTCCAATTCAATGCATGGCTAAATGGGTGGTGCATGAGGAAGGATTCTTGTTCCTCAGGGACTGGGGGTCTGACCTGGTAGGATTGGAAGCTGTTCAGAAGAAGGGGGTTGCATTCCAATGAGAAGGGCAGGAGGGTACTGGGATACAGATGGGTACAACATATAGCTACTGTAGTTTAAACTAGAGAGAAGGTGGTTAGAGTGACAATGTACACAAAAAATGCCCCAGACAAGGGGGTCTTGCTGGCCTCTCCCATTTGCCAATATAGCAGAATCAGACATAGCCAGGGTAATGGGGAAATAAGATGGGCAGGGATACATGTTGGAAGATGTTGTGCACCAATGTAAGGGGTCTTGACAATAAAATGCCAGAACTCCAGACAATGGTCATAGTAGGGAGTACTGACCTGGTAACTGTTACAGAAATATGGACAACCACAAACCATGAATTGGACATGACTATATCTGTGTACTGACTACTCAGGAAAGACAGAGCAAAGGGTAGGGAAGGGGAAGTAACGTATTATGAAAAACTGGGAAAAGAGACGACTGTAATAGACAGCATAAGGAAGTCAAGTGAATTCAAAATCCTGTGGATGCTAGCAGCAAAAGCAAATGGGAGACAAATCAGGATTGGGGTGATCTACAGACCACTGTGTCAGGATTAGGTGTCAGGTAAAGAACTGGAAGAGATGCTTAGAATGTCTGCCAAATTAGGGTAGGTAGTGGTAGTAGGAGACTATAATATGCTTCATGTGGACTGAAAAGTGTCATTTGAAGCTAGTACTACTAATCAGTGCCTAGTGAATGCATGGCCAGAGGTGTTCCTAGTGCAGTTAGTCCATGGCCCAACAAGGGAAGGGGCCCTGCTGGATCTGGTGCTCACCAACAGTGACAGGATCTAAAATGTAGCTGTTTTGGCACCACCCAGTTCCAGTGATGACAATGCAGTCATGCTGGAAGTCCAAATAGGGACCACCAACAGTGCAAACACAATATGGGTGTGGGAATTAAAAAAGTGGATTTCATCAAGATGAGGCAAAAGTTGGAAGAAAGGCACAAGGAGTATCAAGCAGGTGGAGGAGGCAGAAGAAAAATGGGAAGAATTAAAAAAGTAATGATAGAAGCGGCAGAAAGCTCAGTTGAGAAGGTATCGAAGGGAAAATGGCATGGGGTCCAATGTGGTTCACGGTTAAAGTAAAGATGGTAGTAAGAGTCAAAAGGAGGACATCCTTAAAGTATCAGGGAAGCCAATGGGAGGATGACAGGGAAAAGTACCTGGAGGCAACAAAGGTATTGAGCAGGAAGGCGAGGGAGGCCAAGGCAGAGATGGAACTCTGGCTGGCAAAGCAAGTAAAGCATTCTGCAGGTACAGCCGGGAGAAGCAGATAGTCAAAGGGGGTATTGTGTGACTGAAGAGTGAGAAAGTATGGGAGGAGGGGACAAAGGGATGGAAGAGATACTGAAATATTTTCTTTTCTGTAGTTACTAGGGAGAAGGATGGGCCATTGATAGAATATGGGTTAAGTAGGGAAGGGAGGAGAACAAGGGCTTAAGTGATATGGTCAAAATAACAGAGAAAGGGTGCTGGCAAATCTTACAGGGTTGAAAGCATATAAATCAATGGGACCAGATGGTTTACAGTTGAGAACACAGATGGAGGCAGCAGAACTGATAACAGGCCCACATGCAGACATATTCAACTTCTTGTTGGCCACATGGTGCTCCCTAGTGACTGGAAGATAGCAGGTTTGGAACCTCTACAGAAGAGTGGAGGGAATAATGAGTCAGGGAACTATAGACCAATCAGATTGATATCTATAATGGGAAAAAAATTAAAGCCTTTAGTCAGGGAGAAGCTGGTGGACTTCCAGGACAGAAGTGGCTGAGGGGAAGAACACAAAGAGTATTAGTAAATGGTGAGTTTTCAGAGATAAGGGAAGTAACAAGTGGAGTACCTTAGGCGATGTGGATGGGCCCAGTTCTTTTGTGAACTATGGAAATGCAAGGCACACTAACCACTTCATTAAGGTGGCTAAGATGTTAAGGGGTTAAGATGAAGATGGTGACCATGCTGGGCTGCCATCAGTAAGGGTTCTGTTGGGAGCCCGTTCTCTGTAGCTTCTTTGCCATCTTATCTTAATAATTCGGGAGAACTGCAATTCTGAGACTGCCTGCTGTGTCTGGAGTAATTTTTAACATTTAATATTTTAGCTAGAAGTAGGAGTAGAGTAGAGTTGTTAGACAGGGCTGGGCTGGAGTTAGAAACAGGAGTTAGCGTTTTTATTTTTAGGGAAGCCCCATGCGGTGTGTGTTGTGGACACAATCTTGTGTAAGGAATTCGGGAGAGTCGGTTAAGCTGCCAGTAGTTTTATCTGCTGTCAGCCCATGGTTGTCTGAAGAGTGTCAGGCAGAATATTGAAGGACAGTTGTTACTGGAGTGCTTGTGGAGGAAGATGTTGGGAGGTGTGAGTTGGGGGTTGTTGCGGAAGAGCTTTTGAACTATTGGGGTAACTGGGAGGTGTGGTGGAGAGAACACCATTTCTTTCTGGGAGAACTCAAACTTCCTGCCACTGCGCCAACTGAATCACTAAGTCACAAACATAGAGGGAACATTTCTAATTTCTGACTGGAGTTATCTAGCTGCTGTGTTGGCTTGTTGTGAGCCTTTGCTATATCTACAGTGTGGACGCATGAATATTCTGTGGTTGAAACAGCTATACTGGGTTGAGAATCTCTGTGTGTGCCTAAAAACTGTTCATGATGGATTATTATTTGAACACCAGTGAGAGGAGTGTTTCTGTTCTCCTTAAGATTATCACTGGCGGTATGACAGAGGGTAAGAGCCTATTGCCTTTTGGTTATTCTGCTGCAGTTTGATTTTTGGGGCTGGTGAGAGGAGCACTAAAATCAAAAGTGTTATGCTGACTTTCTCTCTGACTCTCTGAAATCTCCTTGTTTCATATATTTTGCTCCAGTAGTCTGATAATGTTGGCCATCTAGGAAGTACAGTGATGTGAGCACTGCTTTCTTTCTCCTTCAGAACTTTTCACCTAATAATAAGTGTGAATTGTACTGCAGAGTCATTTGATATTGCTGGGACTGTTGAGGTGTTATCCCCATTTAACTCTATTAACACGCTGTAATAAAATTGCTGTACATTTGTAGCTCCAATCAGGAGCAGAACTTTATTTCCACAGGGCACCTTTTTTAACATCTGATTCTCCCATTATGTAAGCATTAATCCCTGAGACAGGAGGCATTTCTTAGGAATGAATGCATGGTTGCGGGTGTGCACAAGGCCGAAACCTGAGTGCTCCCACCACCAACCATGCATTAATTCCTAAGAAATGCCTCCTGTTGATGGGATTAATGTGCTTGTAACATGGAGAGTGTTGCAAGTGGAGCTATAGTTGTAGGGAAAAAAAGAAAAACAAGTGGTGGATTTGTAGCATTTTTATAATGATTTTTTAACAGCTATGCATGGTATCTGACATGCAAAACAACAGCTGTGCATTAATGCTGCGACTGGCAAACTTTTTTTTGGTTTTCACTCTAATTATTCTACATATGTTGCTCTTTTTATGCAGCCTTACTACAGATAATACTTGGTGTGAATATAACATTTTATAACATTCGTAAACTTTCTAGAAGCACTGCTAGGATTTCTACGCTTTCTGTCTGACATTTGCATATCGTTGCTACAGACCCGATCGGTTCATCTGCTGCTTTATTTCGGCTCCCTTTATCTTGCATGTGGGATGAGAACTAGTGGGTGTTGTTGCTGTTGCTAATGTCCCTGCTAGTAAAATGTATCGAGCGGAGCAGTCCGACATCGACGAGGTGCAAGTTTCTACCGGTTTTGTGCTGTGTGCTGGAGGTTCACAGTTCACACATGGTTCAGAATTCAGGGATCCTGTTTGGTTGCAGAAGCAGCCTGTCTCTCTGTGTATCCTGTCTGGAAGGATGCATCTCATCCTCCCATCCTGCTCCTCCGTAAATTGTGGCTGGGAGGGCTCGCACTCGCTATACTGCACAAGTGTTGTGTCGTTTGGGCAGCAAAACTCATACACACAACATGTAATGCCCATAATGCCACATACACAAAAAAACGATTAACAAATTATAGATTTTGATTCCTCAAACAGTGGGTATGATAACACACTATCAATTGGGAGAGGGTGGGACAGTCAAAGCACTATTTGTGTATGTGGCTATTATGGGTATTACCTCACCAGGCATATCTTTGGAATTAATGTACAGTACTTTTGCTGTCAAATAATAATAATAATTCATTTATTTATAAAGTGCCTTTCAGTTATCAAGGCGCTGTACAAAACAGAACAACACAAACAATAAAATTCAGTATAAAAAAACACAATAACATTTCAATATAATCAATAATTTCAGATAGAATCAGTGTCCCAGGAAAGATATTTGAAAAAGAGGGGTTTTTAGACTCCTCTTAAATTCCTCCATGGAGGTGCACTCCTGTAACTGGCATGGTAGAGAATTCCAAAGAGTGGATGTGGCACAGGAAAAAGCTCTACAACCCAATGATTTAAGACTCACTCTTGGAATCTCCAGCTACCCCTTGTCGGCCGAGCGAAGCGATCGACTGGGGCAGTAAGAAACCAGGAATTCTTCCAGATAGGCTGTACCCTGATCATGTAGGACTTTGAAAGTCAGTAAACTGACTTTAAAGGCAATCCGCCACCATATCGGCAGCCAGTGCAGTTCGCGCAGTACCAGGGTAATATGACAGGACCTACTTGTCCCAGTCAAAACCCGGGCTGCTGCGTTCTGCACTAGCTGAAGGTTGTGGATTTCAACCACAGAAAGCCCAAAGTACAGGTAGTTGCAGTAGTCCAAACGTAAGGACACAAAGACGTGGACCAATGTTGGTAATGTGTCAGACGGAACAAAGTGCCTAACTCTGGCAATATTCCAAAGATGGTAAAAGGACGTCTTGACGACAGATGACACTTGTGATTGTAGTGTCAGTCTGTCATCCAAGATAGCCCCCAGGTTATGCACCCGTTCAGAGGTCGGGAGTGATACGCCGCTAAGAAAGATTCCTGAGGTTGCACCAACAGATGACCCCTCTATCTGACGACCAGGGTCCACGACCAAAACCTCTGTCTTTTCTGAGTTCAACTTCAGCCAACTAGAATCCATCCAGTCCTGGATTTCTTTCAGACAGTTGTTTAACACAGAGAGAGCTCCATCCTAGTCAGGGGCAAAAGACGGGTATAGCTGGGTATCATCTGCATAACAGTGAAACCTCAGCTCATACCGTCTTATAATGTCTCCGAGGTGCAGCATATAGACTGTGAATAACATGGGAGACAGCACTGAACCCTGAGGCACCCCACACAACAAAGGGATTGGGCTTTAGGAAAAAAACCCAGACACAACTCTTGTGATCTCCCAGTGAGGAATGAGGTTAACCATCAAAGGACAATTCCAGATATTCCACAAATCTGCCTCAGGTGTGCTATCAACACCAAATGATCCATAGTGTCAAAGGCTGAAAAGAGATCAAGAAGAACTAGAATAGAATGCCTCTTCTGATCTCTTGTCTCAGAAGATCATTAAGCACCCAAGCCAGCACAGTCTCAGTGCTATGTCTTTTATGAAAACTGGACTGGAAGGATTTGTGGATGTAATGGATGGTTAAATGGTCTTCCAATTGGGTCGCCACTACTTTCTCAATCACCTTCCCAATGAAGGGTAGGTTTGAGATCGGTCTGTAGTTTGTGAAACAGTCTGGGTCCAAGGTAGCTTTCTTCAAGAGAGGTGTCACCACCTCCTCTTTCAGGGAGCAAGGAAACTCACCCATCTCCAAGGAGCACCAGACTATTCGCACAAGGATTGGAATGATGATATCACTACAACCCAACAAAAGGGAGGTTGGTCCAGGGTCCAAACTACAGCTTGTAGGGCGTACACTATGGATGATCCTCATGACATCCACAAAGTCAGGTTGACCAACGGAACTCCAAGAAAACTGAGGTACTGTGTACTCACTTTCTCTGACAGCATCCCCCTTAGAGTTTGCTGGATGTAGATTTGCCCTGATGTCGGCCACCTTATTTGCGAAGAAACAAGCAAGCTCCTTGCACTCTAATTGCGAAAAGGCTTTCTGAACCTGCAGATAGGCTAGGTTGCACAGTCTGTCTACTGTTCGAAAAAGCTCAGCCGGTCTGTTCCTAGCAACTGCAATCTCCCTGGACAGGAATTTTGCCTTCTTATGGGTGATTGCAGATTGATAGACAGAGTAATGGTCCATCAATCTAAGGTGGTCGGCATCAAGGGCAGATCTGTGCCAACAATGCTCTAACCTTCTCCCCTGTCTCCGCATTTCCCTCAACATCCCATCAAACCAAGGAGACTTGGGGTGAAGGGATAAGGGGCATACACAAACAGAAGCAATAGAATCTAGAGCCGCCATAACAGCCATATTATAGGCTGCCACTAGGGTCTCTGGACTACTGCTCGCCAACGCGGGAGACGAGAGGTCAAGGACCACTGCAAGGCCTTGAGAGGTAATATATCGTAAGGGGCAGTACCTAACAATCTCCACAGGGGTAGGCCTTCTCAGGGTGGTGCAAAAACTGAACCTTACAGTGAAGTGGTCTGACCAAGTGACTGGTTCCACCCCCAAATCAAAGTATCAATCCCTAAGAGAAAGACTAAGTCCAAGGAGTATCCAGATTTATGGGTAGCAGTGGAAACCACCTGGGTAAGGCCCAAAGAAGTCATTAAATGGAGGAAGTGATTACCAAATTGCAAGAGTTCATCATCGACCCAGGCGTTAAAGTCACCCAGAACCATCAATCTGGGTGACTCAAACGACATGTCGACGATGAAGTCTGCCACTTCCTGTAAGAAGCATTTCCCATCACCGGGTGGACGGTAGATGAGTACGATTTGAACACCCACACCCGCTACCACTGTACACTCAAAGGACTTAGTCTCCCCCACTACCACACTCCCGAGGCCCAGTTCAGTCTTGAAACAGACTGCAACCCCCCCACCCCTGTGGTCCAATCTCAGGCGGTGTATCACCGAATACCTGGCTGGAGTCATGACCTCCAACGTGGGGCCTAGATTTTCATCCAGCCAGGTTTCAGTGATGCAAGCCAGGTCCACCGAGCCAGCAAGATCAGCAATAATGCCCGTCTTGTTTCTGATGAACCTAGCATTGCATAACACCGCCTGAGTTGGACGAACCTTGGCGGCTGTCAAGCCCATCTGCCTACTAAATTCTGTAGTGCCCTTGGGTATGGCCACCAGACATGGTAAACCATGATCTGGATTCCATTTCACCCCGGGGCACCTTCTGGATGTAACTACCCCAATACGATGGCCTCCCTCATTCATCCTCCTTTCTTCGCAACCCCCCACCCTCTTCCCTCTCCCACAGACAATTCCCAGCGCTCTGCAGCACTGATATATATCATAATGGAAAGAGAAAGAATAAAAAGGGTGGAGGGCGCTAAGAGAGGAGGATGAATAGTGCACCACCTTGGGGACAGAGGGCTGACACATGCCGCTGCAGAACAATTAAAACCAAAACAAATCGACCAAAACAATTAAATTAAAAAAATAAAATAAATGAAAATAACTAACCCTCCTCAATATAAATCTTATCAAACAAATAATTCCCAAACTAAATCAAATAAATTAAGAAAAACCAACGCCATCCCAAAGGAAATCAAGTCTAAACCCAGTAAATGGGCTCCTAAAACAAAATAAACATAAATATAAATAAAATGTGCTCTTTAGCCCAATGAAATTGTTCTGCTTGGGGAAAAATTAATGACCATGTTACTAACTTGATTTATACTCTATTTTATTAATTGCTGGTGGGTGGAGAGGGTTGGGAGGGGGATAGAGGGTTTAGCTATTGTGTGGATGTGGTGTGGTGTAACTGTTTTTAAGTGTTTTGGTTTTGTATTTTAGTGTGGATGATGAATGTGTGATTAGGGTAGGTCCTTTTCTTTGTCTTTATAATTGTGGGAGTGTTTACTTGTAATTTATCGAGTATCATGGGAGTAGAAAATGTGTGTAGGTCTCGAGCCCCCTTGTACAACCTATACTATGTCTCTGCTGCATGACCTCCACCCCTTTGTGGATTTTCCCCTCCTGGCAGTAGCGGTGAGACATTGCAAGGAAGTGGGTATTGATAGGGGACAGAGGGTTGTGGGACAAGGTACTGCTGGTACAGCGAAGGTGAATAGTATTAGGGTGTTCTGGAATAGGATGCACCCTTAAGCTAGATGGAACCTCAAGAGGGGCCCAGTATGTTTAGTTCCTGTCCCAGTGGCTCCCACTGAATTGCATGGACAGGTAGCTAGAGGGCCTGCAGTCTCTGCTAGTCCCCTTTGGGAGGTGCTATGCAATGTCAGGTCAATGAGGAACAAAATCACTATTATGGTGGACTTGATCTCTTTGGTTGACCTGGCTTGCACCACTGAGACTTGGCTGGGGACAATGCTAGGCTAGTATTGGAGGCATCGGTCCCCACCGGTATTCGGTGGTGCACTGCCCGAGGAGGGATTGCAGGGGCAGGGGAGTGGCCAACTGCTTTAGATCCAGCCTGAAGTTCCTCTTGCACCCAGTGGGATCTACCTCATCATTTGAATGTGTGGCAGTGCATGGGGGTCTAGGTGCGGTTGTAGGATTCTCCCCGTTTACCTTCCTCTGGGATGGGGGGAGAGTTCCTGCAGGACGTAGCAGACTTCATCACCAACATTGTGTTGGAGTCCCTTAGATGGTTATTTCTGGATGATTTCAATGCCTAGATCAACAATGAATCTTTACTTTTCAGTTACAACCTCCTTCAGACAAGGACATCTCTGGGCCTGACACAGGTAATTACCTCTGCGACCCACCAACATGGCCACACCTCAGACCTGGTATTCTCGCTGTGGCTTGATGTGAATGACATCAAGATGATTGGGTCATTTGGTCTGATCACTGCATGGTAGAGTTCTCATTTGGGCCCCCCCGATAGTCCCCCTCCCGTTGAGATGTTCAGCTACCATCCATTAAAGGGATTGTCCTCAGAGGGACTTTTGGCAGTAGTAGATTTTTCTGGTGTGAGTGTTGCATGTGCGACTGGCATGAGTGAGGTGGTGGTGGTCTATAATGGGGCCATTGCCAAGGCACTCTATGCCATCGAACTGGTCCATATATGACCCATGTCTTCTCACCTGAGACCCCCAAGGTTTGATGGGGCTCTCGAGGAGATGAAGGCCAGGGGTCAGAAGTTGGAGCATTGTTGGCAGAGGACCTGGTCACAGAAACATAGAAGCATAGACTTTGATGGCAGATGAGATAAGGACCGCTTGGCCCACCTAGTCTGCCCATTTTCCTACCTAAAAGATAAGCTGCAGATCCTAGTTAACCAACAGCCTATTTCTTCCTACCTCCCACAAAAAATGCTTTAAGTCTGTCCCATGCATTCTTGAATCCTCCCACAGTTTTAGACCCCACAGCCTCCTCAGGAAGGCTGTTACATGTGTCCACCACCCTCTCTTTGAAAAAATACTTCCTCACATTGCCCCTGAACCCACCCCATCTTCAAATTGTGTCCCCTTGTTCTTGCACATCTCTTTTTCTGAAAGAGGCTACCCTCTTGGACTTTGTTGATTCTACTGAGGTACTTACAAGTTTCTATCATGTCCCCCCTCTCCCTCCTTTCCTCAAGGGTATATATATTAAGCTCCTTTAGTCTCTCCTCGTATGGCTTCTCTTGCAGACCCTGCACCATTTTAGTTGCCCTCCTCTGGACTGCCTCTATTCTGTCTATGTCCTTGCGGAGATAGGGTCTCCAGAACTGAATGCAGTGCTCCATATGGGGTCTCACCAACTGACTGTACAGAGGGATAACAACTTTCTGTTTTCTGCTGGTGATGCCTCTCCCTATCCATCCCAGTATCCCCCCAGCCCTTCCTACTGCCTTCTCACATTGCTTGATAACCTTAAGGTTATCTGATATGATTACCCCCAGGTCCCTTTCCATTTTTGTTGTTGTTACTACCTCCCCCCCATTGTGTAATCTTCCCCTGGTGTTTTGCTTCCTAGGTGCATTATTTTGTACCTCTTTGCATTGAATCCAAGCTGCCATACTTCTGACCATTCCTCCAACCTTCTCAAGTCCCTTCTCATCCTTTCCACAGTCTATGAAGGACAAACTGGCCGTAAGAAATCCTTACAATGATTATCAGGGGGTAATCGACCATAAGAAGGCAGAGGTCCTGTCCAGGGAGATTGTTGCTGGGAAGGGCAAACCAGCTCAGCTATTTTGGACTATGGATAGACTGTTATGTCCAGTCTGTCTACAGCCGAAAAGAACATTTTCAGTCATGTTGTGTAAAGAGTTTGCTCTATTTTTCCAGGACAGGGTGTCCTCCATTTGGGCAGGGATCTCCCCAGTGGGACGTAATTTGTCCCACAGTGGTTGACCTTATCTGAGTAGAGGCACTCCTATGTTTGGGGGGAGTTTGGGCCAGTTGAGGTGGCTGAGGTCATTCAGGTGATTTTGAAGCTGCATCCCATATGTTGTGATCTGGACTCTGACCTGACCCATCCTATAGTGGGAGGGGCCGAGGCCATTGGTCCAGTGTTCGCCAGACTAGTCCAGTGTTTGTTCTCAAAGGGGTGCTTTCCCGCACCTTGAAGGAGTCATTGGTGAAGCCTCTTTTGAAGAAACCATCGCTCGACCCTGAAATCCTGCAAATTATAGACCTATCTCCAACCTCTCAATCTTAGGGAAGATTGTTGAGAAAGTGGTGGCTCTGCAGCTCGAGGTGCACCTCTCGGCCTTTGACATCTGTGAGCATTTCCATTCCAGTTTCAGAGCTAGGCATAGCACAGAGATGGCACTAGTTCAGGTGCAAAATGACCTCCTCAGGATGAGGGATCAAGTAGAATGGTCTGATCTCATCCTTCTCGATCTCTCATCAGCATTTGACACCATGGACCACATTGTGCTATTGGATCACCTTAATGTGTATGGTGGACTCACCAGAACAGTCATCAAATGGTTTGAGTCCTATATCTTTGACAGGAAGCCCTTGTCATGCGGAGAGCCTCAAGTTTCAATCTTTTTGCCGATTCTGTTCGCAGTGTACATGCTGCCCCTTGGGGAGCTCATTAGACAATACAGTCTGGGCTTCCACCGCTATGCAGATGACACACAGCTGTATATATCATTTGCCCCTGGAGCTGAAGGTGTTGTTGAAGGGCTAAAATTCAGGACTGGATGTCTTCAAACTGGCTGAGGCTGACCCCTAACAAGATGGAGGCGCTGGTGATTAAGCCTGGTCTATGGCATGATGGGATGCCTCCGGAGTGGTAAAAGGTTTGGTCCTGGGATCCACACCATTGATGGCTTCCCCCAGGGTGAAATATTTTGATGTCATCCTTGATAACAGTCTGAATCTTGAAGCTCAGGTGTCATCTGTTGTCAAAAGTGGATTCTACCATCTAAGGAATGTCACCCAAATTAACCTCCTGATTCCACCAGAAGAATTGCCATCACTAGTACATGCCTTTATGACTTCCAGGCTGGACTACTGTAATGCTCTGTACTTCAGGATCAATGGAGGGATCCTCTGCCAACTGCAGCTAGTGCAGAATGCGGCAGCCAGGTTGCTGGTTGGCCTGCCAAGGTCCTGCCATGTGACCTCGGTCATGCGGGATCTGCTGTGTCTGCCTATCAGGTGGAGGATCATCTTCCAGGTGGGCTTGCTCACCTATAAGGCCCTATACGGCCTGAGCCCTGGTTACCTGTCTGACCTTCTTACTCCAGCCATCCTGGTACATTCTCTTCACTCCTCCACTGAGGGTCTCCTGGTGGTTGTGAGGGCCAGGCTGAAAACCTCAGAAGATAGCTCTTTTGAGGTAGCCAGCCCAGCCCTCTAGAACTTGCTGCCAAAATCTTTGAGGGAAAACCCCAACAGTTCAGGCATTTAAAGGGGTCTGAAGACTTATCTTTCAATAAGGCATTTTCTGATAGTTTTAAACTAGTTTTATGTAAGTTATTGTTTTAGTGATTATAATTGTATTATAATAACTGGGGAGCGTTTTCTCTCACAAGGAAACCCAGTTATAATATGCCTTTATTACCTGTGGGTTATAATGACAAACACTCACCAGATTTTCAACACTCCACACATGAGCCTGCCTTCACTCTCTCCTCACCACTTACAGGTGCCG
The DNA here is from genome assembly GCA_016271365.2 of Neoceratodus forsteri. Lineage (NCBI taxonomy): Eukaryota > Metazoa > Chordata > Ceratodontiformes > Ceratodontidae > Neoceratodus > Neoceratodus forsteri. The sequence goes on from CM057455.1 coordinate 1,043,766,409, forward strand.
GATACTTCACTACAGTTGACTGGACACCACCAGTATCACTCGGCAGTAAGTGAATAAAAAAAAAAAAACTTGCCTCTCAGCTGTTGACTTTGCTTGAGTAAACATGTAATCCCCACTTGGCTAACCTAAAAAAAAAGAAAAAAAGGTTCCATCAGCCACTCGGCCTTAGACTGCAGACTGCGCTTCATCCACACTGGACTGGGGGCTCTTTTATTTTAAATAATTGCTGTGCCGATAAAATGCCCCCCAGCAATTATATTAAATAAAACATGGGGTGGTGTGTTTAACTTCAGATTTTATACAAACCTTGAGATGTTGGATGCTACATAAACCCCAAGAGCAAAGCAAAACAACACAAAGATCTGCAGGGTTAAGGAAACTCAGGGAGGATCGCAGCAAGTTGGAGAGCTGGTCAAAGATCTGGCAGCTTGCCTTCAATGGCAAGAAGAAATCTGAAGTGATGCATGTTGGAAAGAGGAACCCAAAAGTACAATTCAAAATGTGTGTGTTTGTGTGTGTGTGTGTGTGTAGGGAGGGGGGTGCTGTAAAGCACCAAGGAGTAAAATGACCTAGTGTAAGAGTCAGGGAGCCTAAATACTACAGCACATTGTAACAGACCCATAGATCAGGCAAACAAGGTGCTGGGTTGCATTGGGATGGGAAAACCCATAGAAGTCAGGAGGTGATCCTCCCATAGTATAGATCATTGTTGCGACAACACCTGGAACACTGCAAGATACTCCACACCTGTGAAGAATCTGTGGCAAGGATGACAGGCAACCAGTATGGTGCATGGACTAGTAGGCAAGGCATATGATGAGAGGCTGCAGGACTTGAACATTTACACACTTGAAAAAAGGAAGGAAATGGGTGACATAATCGAGACATACAAGGACCAGCAGAGGATAAATATGGTGGATGCCAAGGAACTTTTTTCCTTGAGTACAACAGTAGGGATGAGACAGAACTCACTTAAACTTGCAGGGGAAAAATTCAAAAGGAATGTCCATAGGCACTTTTTCACAGAAGGAGTGGGGGACAAGTGGAACAAGCTGCTTTAGGAAGTGGTATAGGTCATATCAGTAAACAGCTTCATGCAGGGATGGAAGGGATATACGGGGTTAGTTAGAAAGTGGGGGCAGAAACAAAGGGGAGGGATGGCCACTAGGTCCAGTGCAGAATAGTTAGATCAGGTGGGTAGACTGGATGGACTGAAAGACCTTTTTCTGCTGTCAATGTCTATATATCTTTTATGTAAAAATGAGGTACTAGTAATAGTTTTCATTACTAGTGTTCTTTTGCTGATATTGGGAAATTCTCCTCATATCCTTACTTGATTACTGGGGAAATCTCTGCTGCTTACCCTGCCAGAGATAACAAGCTGTGGTAAGAACCAAAAAGGCTACCAATGCATTAACTTGATAAGAGATATAGAATTAAAGTGTGGTCAGGGTTCTAAGTTACTTGTCATATTATGTTGGAGGGTGGTAGATTCATAAGGGAAATGAGAAAGCACTGTTTCAAGGAGAGAGTGGTGACAGGAAGGAATGCATTGCCTGAGGAGGTGGTATCCTTGAAGATGGTGGGCAGCTTTAAGAGGGGATGGGAGAACGTCTGGGGGGAGGTCACCAATAAGGCACTGGGGGGAAGGGTAACAGCTACTGTGGGCACGAAAATGGATATGCGGGTAGGAGAGGGGGAGCAGCTGCAGTGTAACAGACTGCTAGCTGCACACTTGAGCAGACTAGATAGACCATCAGGCCTCTATCTGCTGGCATTCTTTGTATGTTCATATGTTATTGTGATATTAAAATTCCAGACTTATATCACAATAACACAAAAAAAGAAAATCTGTGAAGTCAAGATAATGTAGAAGCAGATGCTGTTGGCCTTGGATATTCAGTATTTTCTTTCAGTACAGCCATACATGTGCACACAGAGACAAACAGCCACATGCACTTGTGTGCACAAAGACACATGTAACCCCCCCCCAAAGATGTGGGGCTTACCTTAATTTGTCTACCCAGGCACCCTCCCACCTTTGCCCTCCTTCTGGCCTTATTCCAGCCCTCTGTTCTGCCCTGTTGAACCTGGGCTAATACCCAGTTTAAGACTTGAATCCATATGAGTAATGTTGTCTACATAGATGCATCATGATTATGTGAGCTGGAGCTGTCATGCTATAGCTTTAAGAGCCCAGTATCTTTACATAGTATTTATAGTCTGTGCTGGGTCCAAGTGCCTCCGCACTTGCGACTGGCAGGGTAATGCTGTTCCAGACTTCACTCTTGCACCGCACAATACTGCAGAGGGAGCCATTTTGAATTCTGCAAATGTTTATTTTTTAAAACTGAACGGAATGTTTATAAAAATGGACTTTAAAATTAGACATTCACTTGTCTACAGTGGTAGCCACAGACATTGCCAGCTATTTCCAGAAATTTCTAAAGAGTTTCTCTCTGCTGCCCCTACTGTGGAAATGGAGAAAGCATGAGATATTTCTGGAAATATTACAGAAATTTCAGGAAATAGCTGGCAGTGTCTGTGGCTGCTACTGTACCTGCTGGCAGCCATCTTGTTACTTTGACTTTTCATTTCAGCCAATAGGAACTCAGAGGGTCCTAAGGGGTCCTTAGCTATGGTTGCTGGGAAGAATAGAGGGCTGTGTTTTGTCGCCTTCTGAGTGGCCAGTCAGAAAGCCAGAACTGTGATTGACAGCCTCATCTACCAATCAGATTACTCTACTGTGTTTTCTTCAGTTAGAGAGGGACAGGTGAACAGGGCAGTTATGTGGGAGCCTCCAGAGAATGAGGAGGCTCAGACTGTGTGCTCAGCAGGAAGGTTTGGAGGCCTGCTTGGGGTTCCACAACCAAATAGCCCAGTGTGGTCTGTTTAAAATCCAATATTTGCTGAAGTTGCCAAAGTTCTTGAGAAGAGAGGGTTTTTTTCTGTTTAAGAAAATTTTGCAGGTTTGCCTGAACTGAGTCGGAGACTTTTTGGAACAGCCAGAGCTGAAATGTTAATCCTGAGTCAAGCTGCAAGAGTTAAAATTGGGAATCAAGCCTGCTACAAGTGGTTCCCTAATTCAGAGAACTGTTTGGTCCAGAGCTACAACTCCTGGAGCAACATCTCTTATGCAAAGCTGCCACAGTGAGTTGCCAAAACATATTTGCTCTGAGACTGTATTCTGTTTTTCTGACAAATATGGCAGACTGAATCCAGAGTCAAAGCTGTAACTGCATCCAGACCAGCGTGGGGAGTCAGGTACTAGCCCAATGGTTAGCACTGGTTTGCGGCCACCTTGGGGGTTATGCCTAGACATGGGGGTGAGTTGTGCCAGCCCTGGTTCTTTTTCCTGATCCTTGCTTCTAAAGCCAGATGAGAATCTGAGACTCCAGAGGTTCTAGACTGCCCTAGGGAGCCACCCATCTCGACATCAAACCAGAGACTGAGAAGCTGCAGAGTTGTGAGTAACTTCAGGGCCAGCCCAGCAGCAAATGTTCTGTTTCAAGTTGTTGTTAAAGTGTTTTGCAGGCCATCAGGCCTGGGATTAGAAATACCAGTTTGCCAACGAGTAAAGCCATTGGTTCTTTAATGTTGTCCACAATTGCAGGGTTAAAGAAATGAATGAATTAATTTATTTATGTGCACTAACGCTGGCCAACCAGCTGCAACATGTATCAGGCCTATAACAGTACAAGTCTGGGTAAGCAGTGACGTTAACTGGGACTGTCCGCTTGGACCCTTAATTTCTGTGTTTAATGTGTTACCAGGCCAAAAGTAAATTGCATTATTCAGCCCTTAATTTGCAATACCTTATCCCCTTAAATACCCCCATAATAAAAAAAAATTATTATGTTAACACTGTCCATGAACATATTATTATTGGATATTAGCTCATCGTGTTTAACCTTAAAAGTGCATTGCTGTTGCTGTTCACTATTCTCCAGAGGGAGCTGGGGCTTGTACCAGTGCCAAGACTCCAATAGGTAAGTGCAGCCAGTGTGAGCATATTATTAGCTCTCACCACTAATTGTATGACTATAGCCAATTTGAACTGTTGTGTGCTAATCCACGTGTGGGACCACTGGGCAGTGAATTGGGCAGGTACAGCATCCCATGGGGTTGTACAAGCTTTCATCTGACCCACTTATCCCTTTACTCTGGGTGGAGGCACCACATTGACTTTCTGTTTTATGGTAAATAAAACCCAATTTCCATCAAAAACAGAGCCCAGACCCCTCAACCTGTGTTGTAGTCATCAGGCATGGGTAGTAGCCCATTGGTACATGGCACCCCAGTTACACACAGTAAAACACACACACATACAGTCATTACAACACTTGTGCACACACAAACAGCATTGGTTAAATTAGAGTTCCAGCAAGTACTTTGTTATAGTAGTTGCTTGTCTATGTTGCATAGAAACATAGAACATAGAAACATAGAATTTGATGGCAGATAAGGACCACTTGGCCCACCCAGTCTGCACTTTTTCCTACATAATGGATAAGCTGCATATCCAAGTTAACCAACAGCCTACTTCTTCCTACCCCAACCCCCTAGAATTGCCTTATGTCTGTCCCATGCATTCTTGAATTCCCCCACTGTTTTTGACTCCACAAGCTCCACAGGAAGGCCATTTCATGCATCCACAACCCTCTCTGTGAAAAAATACTTCCCCACATCACCTCTGAGCTGCCCCCCTTCTATCTTCAAATTGTGCCCCCTTGTTCTTGCACATTTCTTTTTCTGAAAGATGCTACCCTCTTGGACTTTGCTGATTCCCTTGAGGTACTTGAAAGTTTCTAACATGTCCCCCCGTTGCTCCTTTCCTCAAGGGTACACATATTAAGCTCCTTAAGTCTCTCTTCATATGTCTTCTGGTGCAGACACTGAACCATTTTAGTTGCCCTCCTCTGGACTGCCTCAATCCTGTCTATGTCCTTGTAGAGATTGGGTCTCCAGAACTGCATGCAGTACTCCAGATGGGGTCTCACCAGCTGTCTGTACAGAGGGATAACAACTTCCTGTTTTCTACTGGTGATGCCTCTTCCTATACATCCCAATATCCCCCCAGCCCTCCTTACTGCCCTCTCACATTGCTTGCCCACCTTTAGGTCATTTGATATGACTACCCCCAGGTCCCTTTCCATTTTGTTGTTGTTAGTATATCACCCCCCATAGTGTTCTCTTCCCCTGGGTTTTTGTTTCCCAGGTACATTACTTTGCACTTCTTAGCATTGAATCTAAAGCTGCCATACATTTGACCATTTCTCCAACCTTGCCAAGTCCCTTCTCATGCTTTCCACCCCATCTAGTGTATCAACCCTGTTGCAGATCTTTGTGTCATCTGCAAAGTGACATAGTTTTCCTTCTAGTCCCTCTACAATGTCACTTATAAAGACATTGAAGAGGACCAGTCCTAGAACTGAACCCTGCGGTACCCCACTAGTAACCCCCTTTCTTCTGAGTGGACTCCATTTACTATTACCCTCTGTGTCCTGTTCTCCCGCCAATTTTTCACCCAGGCTACCATCTTGGGACCCACTCCTTGGCTGACTAGTTTGTATATTAATCTTTTGTGTGGGGACTGTGTCAAGTGCCTTGCTAAAGTCTAGGTAGGCCCTTCCACAGCCCCTCTCTGATCTACTACTTTGGTCACCCAGTCAAAGAAATCTATTAGATTCATCTGGCATGACCTTCCTGCTGTGAATCTATGCTGCCTTGAGTCCTGTGCCCCTTTGGCCTTTAGGTACTGAACAATTCTTTCCTTCAGAAGTGATTCCATCATTTTCCATATCACTGAGGTCAAACTAACTGGTCTGTAGTTTCCTGCCTCTGCCCTGCTTCCACTTTTGTGAAGTGGAATCACGTCTGCTATCCTCCAGTCCTCAGGTACCACCCCATCCTCCCATGATTTGTTAAAGAGGGTAGTCAGTGGTGTCACTAGTTCTACCCTTGGTTCTTTTATAATTCTGGCACAAATCTCATCAGGCCCCATTGCTTTGTCCACCTTTAGTTTTAAGAGTTCTTTCAGAACTCTTTTTTCTGTGAATGGGCTGATATCAGCCCCCTATCCAGAGTGTTTCTTTCTGTTGTTTGGTTTAGGTACCTCTCCTTCTTCACTTGTAAATACTGAGCAAAAATATTTGTTTAGTATCTCTTCCTTTTCTCAGTCAACCTCTGTCCACACTCCTCCCCTTTATTAAGCTTCACTATTCCTCCCTTTGTCTTCCTTCACTCCCTGATGTACCTATAAAAGGTTTTATCCCCCTTCTTAACTGAGTTGGCTGTCTTTTCCTCAGTTTGAGCCTTTGCTGTTCTGACTGCCTTCCCTGCTTCCTTCTGCTTTAACTGATACAGTTCTCTGTCCTGCTCTTTCTGTGATTCCTTTTACTTCCTGAATGCTATCTTTTTCTCCCTAACCTTTCCTGCCACCTCCTTTGAGAATCATAGTGTTTTTTTACATTGTTTTGTTTTGTTTGTTTGCTTCACACAAAGGCTTGTTGCCTTAGTGATGGCAGTTTTGATTATTCCCATTGTTCTTCCACCCCTCCTTCCTGCCCATTTGCTAGTGCATTCCTTAGGCACTCACCCATTTTGGCAAAGTCAGCCCTCTTAAATTCCAGAACCTTTGCCTTTGTATAGTTTGACTCTACTGCTGTGTTTATCATGAACCATACTGTTCGATGATCGCTAGTTCCCGGATGGCTACCACTTCTACATCTATGATCCTCTCTCCATCTCCATTTGAGAGTACCAGGTCTAAGATTGCTCCCTCCTAAGTGGGTTCCAATATTAGTTGTCTAAGGCATGCCCCCTGCAGGGCATCTAGAATGACCCCACTCTTTGATGTGGCTGCAGCAAATGCACTCCAGTTAACATCTGGCATATTCAGATTCCCCCATCAATAATATCTCCCCTTTTTCTGCTGCTCTAAGGATACCTTGTATCATTTCCTTGTCCATTTCCTCCCCCTGAGATGGGGTTCTGTATACAACCCCTGTGCAGATTGTGGTGCCATTGCCTGTCTCCAAGTCGACCCACAACGCTTCCTCTCCTCCTTGTTTACCCTTCTGTTCTGTTGTTTGATTCCTTCCCTTATGTAGAGAGCTACTCCACCTCCTGTTTTACTCTCCCTGTCCCTGCTGTAGATAGTGTACCTGGTATGTTTACATCCCAGTCATGGTTCTGTGTATACCATGTTTCTGTGACTGCCACGATATCCAGATGTTCCTCTTCCATCAAGGACTTCATGCAGTAGATGGTGGCTAGCAGTGGAGGTCAGTAGAGAATATATGTCAGTGATATTCTGGGACTGTTGCAGGGATTTAGGGTGCAGTGGCTGTTGGGGTAAAAACAGATACTAGTGATATTAGCAACAAGACAGATAAGGGGTGGTGTGCCATTAGACTCCAGAGATAATGTTACTGGAGGATCAGGAAGGGAGGGAGTAGTACCAGAGGCATGGAAATTACTGGGAACTTAATCAGGAGCCAATTCCCAGATAGCCCAGCTGTGATGCAGTATCTTGTTTTCAAAGAAGTCTTATTTTGTTTACTAATTTGTACACTGTTTGTATGTATGATAGCCCAGCTGAGATGCAATATCTGGTTTTCAGTAGGGTCCAGCTTTTAGACATTTTTACACTGTATTTACACAGTAGAGGCTGACTGAGGTGAAATACCTTATTTTCAGTAGGTTACAGTGCAGGCGCTATATTTTGTTTTCAGTAGGGTCTGCTTTTACTCATTTTTACAATGTATTTAACCAGAATAGCCCAGCTGAGATGCAATATCTTGTTTTCAGTGGGATCCTGCTTTTATCCATTTTGATGATATAAGTACCCAGGAGAGCCCAGTGGAGATGCAATATCTCTTTTTCAGTGAGGCCCTGTTTTTATCAACTTTTGCAATGCAGTTATCCAGGATAGCCCATCTGACATGTAACATCTCATTTTCACTAGGGTCTTACTTTTACACATTTTAGCATTGCTTTTATCCATGCTAGTACAACAGAGATGCAATATCACTTTTTTAAATTATCATGCTTTGTTAACCAGGTATGGCCAACTAGGCACAACTGTCTGTTTTCAGTGGCAACCAGGGAGTAGTGGGGTGGTTAAGTGACTTGCTCAGTCACTCAGTATGCAAGTAGATGTTGTGGGAATCAAACCCAGATATGCTGAATATACCAAGCTCATTCATAGCTCATTACTCTACCCTCTAGTCTATACTGCCACCCCAGTTTTCAGTGTGAGTTGTGGTTTTACACATTTCTATAAAGTATTTACCCACAGAAGTTTATTTATTTAGAAGTTTTACCAGGAAGGCATATTGAGCAGAGTACTACTCGATTCCAGATGTGTCCTGGGGTGGAGGGCAATAGAGAAATACATCAATACAGAATTACAGAAAAGGAGCATTCACGTAGCTAATTAGGACAAGAGCATAACAATACAGCAGTAGGTAATTAATACATATAACTACAGGGTAAAATGGACACTCCAGCAATTGATTAGGTAGTGGCCTACAATTACAGTGATAGGAAGTTGTGCTAGGTGCAAAACTATTTACAGGCTCAATTACTACACAAATATTACTAACACAAGGAGAAGCTAGGCTTCGGCACAAAGGCAGGTCTTAGTCAAAAATGCAGGCAGAGGTGAAGTGTGCTAAGAGGAGGGAGTTGAGGTGCTGAGTGGGAGGGGCAAGCTGAACATCCATGGGGATGGAGTTCCACAGTTTAGGCATGCAACAATTAAAGGCTGCATGGCCTGCCACAGTGGACATGTGCGGGACAGCCAAGAGACGAGAGTCAAAGTTTCTGAGTGGGTAAGGGGGGGGAGAGGCTGTTAGAACTGAGGAGAGGTAGGTGGGCAAGGACTGGGTCCAGAACTTAGCTATTAGCATAGTGCAGGGGGCTTGTCTCCAATCCTGAAGCGAGGAGAGGCCTAGGGTCCAGTAGAGGATGCAGTGATGGGTGGTGGGAGGACAGTCAAGGGTGAAACAGCAGAAAGAGTGGAAGAGAGAGTCCAGTCTGGCTAGGGTGAACTTGGGTGTGGCACTGTAGACTAGATCACCATAGTCAAAAACAGGGAGAATCATTTTCTGCACAATTGCGCAACTTGCCAGCAGCAGGATGCATCCATGGTTGCGGTATAGGGCACCTAACTTGGGGTGAAGCTTTTTGTGAATGGCATCGATATGTACAGAAAAGTCAATGTGCTGGTCAAGCCAGATGCCAAGGTATCTAAAGGAGGTGCAGGCCTCCAATGGAGTCCCATCCAGGGTGTGAAAGGTGGGGGTGGAAGGAAAGCCAAGAAAGTCTCTGCCTTGTGCTGAAGGTAATTGAGACAATTTTCTTTGCATTGAGAAAAAGCTGATTTGGGCAAAGCCAGAGTTGAACATCACTGAAGTCCTGCTGAAGTCTGGTTGCCACATCAATAGGTGAAGGGCCGGATGTATACAGTACCATGTCGTCTGCATACATGCGTATGGAAGTGTGAGGGCAGGCAGTGGGCAGGTCATTAAGGAAGATGAAGAACAAGAGCGGGCCAAGGACTAAGCCTTGGGGTACACCAGTGGTAACTGACAGGGGGCAGAGGTGGAGTTACTAATTCTGACAGATTGGGACCTGCCTATCAGGTAGGAGTGGAACCAGCTGGTGGCCTTGCTAGAGAGCCCTGTAAGAGAGACCTTGGACATGAGTAGTGAGTTTGAGACTGTGTTGAACACTTCTGCCAGGTCAACAAATATGGTTGTGGTGATGTGGTCTTTATCCATACCAGTAAGAATGGAATCAAAGAACCTTAGGAGGGAAGTGGTGGTGGAGTGGGACTTCCTAAAAAATGGAGCATTTATTTATACCTGATACCTGTCATATTTATACCTGTCATATTTATCAGGTGGTGTAAGAAATGAGCTATGTTGAACATTTGGGCCCCAAATCTGTAAAAAACAGAGTTATAAGTAGACTTGGCAGTTTTTATATAAATTATTACTCAGCGATTTATGACGATTTTTAAGAAAAAGTTTTTTTCTCTGTAAATGTTTAAACGTCAGTAACAATCCATGTGTTCTATAAACAAATGCCCCATTTTAAGAACAGTGTGCTTCCTCTCTCTCTCCCTTTTTCTCTCACCCTCATGCCCAGTTGCTGCTCCTGCTAAGTCTCTGCCCCCATTGCCCAGTGGCTGCTGCTGTTCAGTCCCCTCCCCCCGATCAGTGTGAACAGTGAAAACTGTGTATAATGAACTAACAAGGTATCTTTTGTCCCATCCTGAGTCCCCTATGATTGAATACACTTAATCTGAATGCTATTTACAACTATTTTTCAATATTCTAACACATTTCTTAACAGCTGACACTTTTGGAACTGCTTTACAAATGAATCCCAAAGTCGACATTTTGTCAGTTTCAAAATAGAGAGCCAGCACTGAAGCAGTATTTCATCATAGAAGTTAGCATTCATACGATGCTTCTGCCACCTAGATTTACCTGAGGTATTCATGTTAAGTTAAAGTGTTCAATTAAAGTAGCATACACAGATCAGCACAGGGACAATAATTACTAGTGATCGATGATACTTGTCAGTTAATAAAACCTCATTGAGTAAATATGCATTCCTATGCTGTCTCACGGAACTACAGCTAATGTGTTAATTAGATATTTGTCATCAGACAGCAGATAAAGAGTATTAAGTCTGTACTGGTTAATTCACAGCCTTTATGCGAAGCAGTAGATGTGGGTCCTCTAAGCGTTGCAATGTGTCACGAAAGAAAAGCCACTGATAAGTACTGCAGCGAATACCCATATCTAGAGGTAAAAATTGTTAAAAAAAATTGGTCTTGGTGAAGCTATCCATATTCTTCACTGCAACGTTTGTAAAACAGAAATAGCAGGGCTGGCTAATAGCATAACTGAGCATCTGAGCAGTAAAACTCACATAAATTAAAGTGGAGTCAAGAACTGAGAACCCAGCCATCCATGGAAGCCTTCTTGGGACAAATGTTTATTTTATTTTATTTTATTTATCAAGTCTAGGATTACAAATACCTTTGAGCCTTGGCTCTTTTACAAAGGTTACACATCAGAGAAATACAAATTATGGGAACATCAAGACAGACATTACAACAATGTGGACATTGCAAACAGAGTACAGATTAATACAATTCAAGGGTAGCATTGTAACAAGGCAGCCAGCGGCATTTGTCAGAGAACAGACAACAGATAAGAAGTGCCAGAGTCATAGGGAGAGGAAGAGGGAGGGGAGAAGGAATGGGAAGGGTGGGGTGGGGAGAGGTGAAAATTGCAGCATTGGGTATACCAAGATGTGAGGTAGAATCCAGTGGGGGACCAATAGAGCAGGAAGGAAGTGGAGAAACAAGGTTAAGTTGGGCCATCACAGGAGCTTGGTAGTGAGAAAGTCCCAGAGCCTAGTTTTAAACATACCAATTGTTGGGGCAGAGGAGATGGTTGGGCTGAGGCCATTGAACCAGAGTGGCGCTCGATAAGCAAAAGTGCATTGTCCCTGTGAAGTGTGACAGTGGGGGACTTTCAGTAGCTGTAGAATGGATCTCCTAATGCACCATTTGTTAATTCGGTGTTGTAACAGAGTTGAGACCCCAGAAGGTGCAAGACCAAAGTAGTTTTTTTCACCATGGAGCGGGTGAGAAACTTTATGCGGTTTGATAGTTGGAGCCAGCCGATCTGAGTGTGCAGGTCACATTTGTGGGTGAGACGGTGAGCACCAGTGATGAGCCGACATGCCTTATTTAAGGCACTTGAGAGGCGTCTAATGGTTGGGGTTGTGGCCGAGCCATAAATGATGAGACCATAGTCTATTACAGAGATCACAGAGCTCAGGACTGCAACCTTCAAAGCTTCTGGCGTGAGGTGTGGTCTGTGTTTGTAGAGGAGACCAAGCCGTGTATTAGCAGCTCTGGCTACATTACCTACATGAAGTCCATAGGAGAGATTAGGGTCAAGCTGTATCCTAGTATTTGAAGGACCCCACCTGATCTAGAGTGTCTCCCTGGGGTGGAGATAGCCAAGTGGTGTAGCTTTGTTTGGTTATGAGAGCTGCAGAACAGCATAGATTTGGTTTTCTTGTCATTGAGGACCAGTTTATGATTAAGAAACCATGTCTGTACAGAACTGAAACCAAGTTGAAGGTTGTGTTGAAGAATTGCAAGATCTTTGTGAGTGGAGAATGCAACAGCATCATCGGCATATAGTATGATCTGCTCAGAGCAGTGGTAAGGGAGGGAGTTTAAGAAAAGGCTAAAAAGGAGGGGGCCCAGTATGAGTCCCTGTGGGACACCTGAGCGAACAGGTAGAGTGTCAGAAAGAGCATCCGCAATTATTACTCTCTGTGACCAGTTTTCTAAGTAGCTTTTAAACCAGAGAGATGAGTCAGGTGATAGCCCGGCATTCAGTAGTTGGTGTATTAGTAGTCCATGGTGTACTGTATCGAAGGCCTTGGAGAGGTCTACGAAAACGGCCCCTGTGAGAAGGCCGTTGTCAAGGGATTTGTGCAAAGCTCCAGTGAACTCAAGAAGGGCTGTAGTGGTGCTGTGACCTTTACAGAAGCCATGTTGTCGTGGACAAGGTATATTGTATTTATCCAAGTGGTCGGTAAGTTGATCAGCCACGATGCGCTCGAGTGCCTTAGAGAGTGGCGGCAGTATGGAGATAGGGCAATAATTTGAGTGATTCGTCTTATCCCCACTTTTATGGATGGGTGTCACGGTGGCTGTTTTCCATAGGTCCAGGAATTTTCCACAGCTGAGAGAGAGGTTTAGGATTTTTGTTAATGGATGAATTACCTCATCGAGGGTGAGCAACAGAAGCTTAAGGTCCAGGGTGTCACTACTAGATATAGATTTAGAGATAGCTACAGTAATATAGCGGTGAGCTTCATTCAGCCTTACCTCCCTGAAGTAGAAGAGGGGATGGTTAGACTGAGGGGCTGAGGTATTTGGGGAGTAGGCCCTGTTTTTGAAAAAGTCTTGTCCAGGGGCCTAGCCTGCTAGTGATATAGAATCCAAATGTTTTTTCCCTTGTTGCTAGCATGCCAAGCAAAACCTCTGAGACTCAGAAGACAGAAAATAGCTTCAGTAAACGCAAACAATTAATCCCATTTAAAGCAATTTAAATCAATACCACAGCACAGCTTATAAGGTTCTTGTTAGTTGTGCACTGTTATTAATTTATAACCCAGTGTACTGCTACAATATTAAAAACGAAAAGACAGGACTGTCAGTATAGTGCACCCCTATGCTCTACAAACTATTACATCACATAATGTCGAAGCATGGGGTGGCACCAGGGATGGGATCTGGCGACCAGCTCATTAATACAAGGATTTATGTTTCCTTCCCCTATGGAAAGTATGCAAACTAAAATTGGGAAACAAGGACTGGTAAACTGTGGTGGTCTTGTGAATTGCATGGAAATGAGTGCTCTTTAAAATAACAGGTAGTTCTGTATTAATGGAGAAAAAAAAGCAGTCAATTCCATTACAGTTATTGTAAATGAAATCAATCTTAGACTATGTCTCAAACATAGCCAATCACCACCCAACAGGAAAGAGACCTGGGGTAATCATTTCTGATGACCTGAAGGTGGCCAAATAGTGTGCCAAGGCAGTAGGGAGATCTAGCAGGATACTAGGGTGCACCAACATCATCCTTAGGGTTGAGATGACCAGTGCTAACTGCCCTCCCACAACAGCAGAAACACCCCACTGGACTTGGGAGCCCACAGAACTGATGCTGTCCACAGTGTCGAGAAGGCCAGTGCTACCTGCACTCACCCAACAGCAGAAACATCCCACCAGACTCCAGAGCCCACAGAACTGATGCCATCCACAGGGTCACCAGTGCTACCCACCCTTCCCCAATAGCAGAAACACCCCACTGGACTCCAGAGCCCACAGAACTGATGTTGTCCACAGGGTCAAGAAGACCAGTACTACCCACCCTCCCCCAACAGCAGAAACACACCACCAGACTCCAGAGTCCACAGGTACTTCGAGCTGCAGTCCAACACCTCTGATCTTGCTTCAGCAACACTTTAACTGTCAGCCATCAACTTATTGATTTTTCCACTCTGTAACCAGTGCTCTCATGATGATAGGAATGAATATCACTAAGCACATGACTCAAACTACTGCTGTTTTAATACAAACTTTATGTGCTTTCCACTTTCAAACTCTAATTCCACATGTGTAGTGCTGGTTCAAGTTCATTGTGTAGCCAGGTCTAGTATGGGGTTTCCAGGGGTTACAGAGCGGTCTTCTAGCAGACATTTTACCCTCCTCTCCCCCCTTCCTTTCTCCCTTCCAATCCCACCCCCCTCTAGTGAATGACTCTCTCCTGCTTTTTTACTTACTGATCTTAACTTTCTTCTTCAGAACTGATGCCATCCACAGGGTCGAGAAGGCCAGCGCTACCTGCCCTCCCCCAACAGCAGAAACACCCCACTGGACTCCAGAGCCCACAGAACCGATGCCATCTGCTGGTCAAGAGGGCCAGTGCTACCTGCCCTCCACCAATAGCAGAAACTTCCCAACAGACTCTGGAGCCAACAGAAATGACACCGTCAGGAGGGTCAAGAGGGCCAGTGCTACCTGCCCTCCCCCAACAGCAGAAATACCCCACTGGACTCTGAAGCCCCATATGAACTTCAAGCTGCAGTCCAACATCTCTGCTATCTCCTTCAGTAGTGCTTTAATTATTGTTGGCCAATACCATTTTATTGATTTTGCCACTCTGTAACCAGTGCTATCGTGCTGATATGAATGAATCTCCCTAACTGCATGACTCAAACTGCTTCTGTTTTAATGCAAGCTATATGTGCATGCTTTCCACTTTCAAATGCTACTTCTGCATGTATAGTGCTGTTTGAAGTGCACTGTGTAGCCCAAGCTGTTATGGGGTTTCCATGAGGTTACAGAGCAGTCTTCCAGCAACCATTTTACCTCCCCTCCCCTCCCTCTCCTCTCTTTTCCAGTACTGCCCCCATTAGTAAGGACTCTCCTGCTTTTTACTTACTGATCTTAACTTTCTTCCTCGAACCGATGCTGTCCGCAGGGTCAAAACAGCCACTGCTACTCGGCCTCCCCCAACAGCAGAAACATCTCACCAGACTCTGGAGCCCACAGATACTTCCAGCTGCAGTTCAACATCTCTGCTGTCTCCTTTAACAGTGCTTGGTGTGGCACCATTCTTCAGGCAGCACTGCTTACCACTGCCTGTCTACCCTCCCCAGTCACCCTCCCACCCTAACGTAATCTTATTTTTATGGTGTTACGAGCCAGCAAAAACCAGTCATTGAAGTTCCACTCACCTATGGCACTGATCATTGATATGCCCCAGTGACCCCTACTGGTAGTTCACACTTGGAATTTGTCAATTACTAGCACACATCACTTAAAAACCAAAAAGTCAGATCAGCAGGTGCAATACTGTTGTGTACTGCAATTCATCTCCTACTTTCTTTTCCATTTTACATACTACTTAAACTTCCACCCTCACGACCCTGGGAAATCACTTAATGCCTTACCCTCTATCCCACCTCACATATGCTGGATCTGTAGTAGAGGCAAAGTGGTGCAGAAGCCTCTGTTGCTCAGGTTTAAGTTATGTGAAAGTCAGGCTTCATGTATGCTTCTTTATGCTGAACTGTAAATCCTTACCTGATCTGCCGTAAGAAATGTCCCAGGAACTTAGCAAACAGGGGCCTCTACTCTGCGACTGGTGAGACACAGTGTTTTGTGATCATGTACTGTATTTCTGTATTCCTGTACTGCAAATTGTTACTTGTTGCTACCTACAGCTGTAACATTAATTCACCTGCAGTACGCAGTCTGGTTTAACTTTATCATTAATTTATACTGTATAGCAGTTTGTATTCACGTCCTTTATATTTAGCGCTCCAAGCACACCCACACATGTTCACTTTCTCTTATTTTCACTGGTGGAACACTAGTGCTGTTATATATACAGTAGTGATCTACCTACTATTCACTGTCTTTTTATTTTCACTCTAACATGGAACCAGCAAATGCAGTCAAAATAAAAAAAACTATTTCCTATAATACATGCTGTTAACTGGGCTTCTCACTAAAGTTGCTATATTAATTTATGTACTGCAAGCTGCTTTCTGGGCTTCAAACAAGAACTATAATTTAGTTTATGTACATCAAGCTGTTAGTGGGGTTCTAACCTAGAACTTACATTATTTTCATCTGCTCCTTGCTCTTTTTTGGATCCCCACGCAGTACTCCCTCTCTGTGTAACCTTCCTCCCCAATCCTCTTGCTCTCTCTCTCTCTCTCTCTCTATCTGTCTCTCCTGTTTTCCCCCTTGCCCCTGCTGAAGTATCATGCTAAGTGTCTCACTTTCCCTCCTCCCCCTCTTGTTTACCCTTACTCCCCTCCCTCACACTGACTCTCCCTTCATCCACCCCTCTTGTTTTATCCCCCTTTCACCTCCCCTTCCCTCCCTAACTCCAGTTCTCACTCTCTCTCTCCCCCACTCTCCCTGGCCTCTGCACTCCCGACCCCACCCTCCATCTCCCTACTTTGTGTTCCCTGTTCACCTCTTCCCTCGCAGTTCATGCTGCCCCTGCTCTCCCTCAGCTGTTATGAAACGCTCCTCAATACCCACAAATCTCCTTATCTTCCTATTGTTGCTGCTTGCTGTTGACATAAACCACAATCCTGGCTCTGCCTACCCACCCCCGCCAACCACACCAAAGGACCGAGTGTGTCACATGTTAATATCCATAGCCTCCTCCCCAAAATTGACTTACTGCAACCTCTCATGGTCAACCTTAGTCCTGACATACTGCCTTTTCCTGGGTCCTGGCTTTCCTACAGGATTCCTGACTCAGTGGTTGCTATCCCTGGCTACTCACTTACCCATCAGGATAGAGACACTAGGGGTGGCGGGGTTGACATTTATCTCACCCCTGCCATTCAATATGTCCCTATACTCTGTCTCCTGCCCATCTGCCTATAGATACATAGATACATCGACAGTGTCGGCAGATAAGGGCCTATGGCCCACCCAGTCTGCCCATTTGAGCTTGTAGTTCAGTTTATGTTTTCCTAGAAGTCTGTTGCCCCTTACACCTGACCTCCAGAATTCCTTTATGTCTATCCCATGCATTCTTAAATCCCGTGATTGTTTCAGCCCCCACCACTTCCTCTGGCAGGGTGTTCCTCTTGTCCACCACCCGTTCTGTGAAGAAATTCTTCCCATGTTTCCTCTGAATCGTCCTCCCTCCAACTTCATCCCATGCCCTCTAGTCCTGGAACATCTTTTCCTTACAAATAGTGTATTCCTGCACCCTGTTCCTCCCTGTGAGATACTTGTATGTCTCTATCATATCCCCTCTCTCCCTCCTCTCCTCCAGGGAGTACATGTTCAGCCACCACCTCTCTTAGTTCTTTAAGGACCCTGGGGTGCACCCCATCTGGCCCCATTGCTTTATCAACTCTTATTACTTCCAGTTCCTTCAACCTGTCTTCATAGGACTTGTGATGCAATCCATGCACCATCTTTGTTGCCCTCCTCTGAACCTTCTCTACCCTGTCTATGTCCTTACATAGGTATGGTCTCCAGAACTGTACACTGTACTCCAGGTGGGGCCTCACTAGTGTCTTGTATAGCGGAATTATGACCTCCCTTTTCCTGCTGGTGATGCCCCTGCCTATGCATCCCAGCATCCTATTTGCTTTACCTGCTGCCTTGTCACACTGTTTCCCTACCTTGAGGTCATCAGAGATGATAACCCCAAGATCTCTTTCCTGCTTGGTGCATGCTATATCCTCACCCCAACTGATATATTGTGCCAGGGTTTTGTGCCCCATATGCATTATCTTGCACTTCTTTGCATTGAATTTCAACTGCCAAACTCCTGACCATTCTTCAAGTTTCTGCGGTCCCTTCTCATTCTGTCTACACCCCCTCTGGTGTGTCTGCTGTTACAGAGCTTTGTGTCATCCAGCGAACAGTGAAATTCTGCCTTCTGGGTCCTGCGCCAATGTCACTGATGAAGATGTTAGATAGGACCGGTCCCAGCACTGATCCCTGTGGTACCCTACTGGTCACTCTTCCCTCTGTGGAGTGACAGCCATTTACCACCACCCTCTGTGTCCTGCCACCCAGCCAATTATCTACCCACCACACTATTGTCCTGCCCACACCCATATTCCCCAGTTTCTGTAATAGTATTCTATGTGGCACAGTGTCAAAGGCTTTGCTGAAGTCCAGATAGGCCATGTCCACTGCCCTCCCTGATCCACCTCCCTAGTAACTCAGTCAAAAAATTCAATGAGGTTGGTCTGACATGACCTCCCCCTGGTGAAACCATGCTGCCTTGGGTCCTGTAGTCCATTGACAACCAGATGTTCCACCAATCTCTCCTTCAGTAGTGCTTCCATGATCTTCCCCACTACCGAGGTGAGGCTGACTGGTCTGTAGTTCCCTGCTTCCTCTTTGTTCCCACTTTTGTATAAGGGGACTACATCTGCTGTCCTCCAGTCTTTGGGTACCTCCCCTGTTTCCAGTGATTGGCTAAACAGGATAGACAGAGGTTCAGCCACCACCTCTCTTAGTTCTTTAAGGACCCTGGGGTGCACCCCATCTGGCCCCATTGCTTTATCAACTCTTATTACTTCCAGTTCCTTCAGGACCCTTTCTCGTGTAAAGGGACTTGTGTCCATTTCTGCACCATTCTCACCCCTTGTACTCCCTTCAGACCTATTACCCTCCTCTTCCTCAGTAAAGAATGAGCATAAATTCCTGTTCAATATGTCAGCTTTACTGTTGTCATCCTCCACGCGGCCCCCATCCTCCCCCTTCAGTCTCACTATCCCTCCCTTTGTCTTTCTTTTTTCACTTATGTACCTGTAAAAGGTTTTGTCCCCTCTACCCACTGATTTTGCAATGTGCTCTTTTGTCTGAGCTTTGGCTTCCCTTACTGACCTCCCTGCCTCCCTTTGCTTCTCCTGGTACTTCTCCCTATCCCCTTCTGCCTATGTCTTTTTGTATTGCCTGAATGAAATTTTTTTGGCTTTCACTTTCTTTGCTACCTCTTTGGAAAACCATAATGGTCTCCTCTTCCTTTTCCTCTTGCTAACCTGCTTAATGCATAATTCTGTTGTTCTTGTAATCCCCATTTTAAATACTGCCCACTGTTCCTCAACCCCTGATTCCTGTCCCATTCCCCTTAATGCCTCTTTCAAGTATCTCCCCATTTTCCCAAAGTCTGCCCCCTAAAATCCAGGATACTTGTTTTTGTGTGGTTTGGTTCTGCTCTTTCTGTGATTTCAAACCACAATGACTGGTGGTCACTGTTCCCCAGGTGCTCCCCCACTGTTACCCCAATCACACTATCCCTGTTTGTGAGCACAAGGTCCAGTATTGCCTTCTGCCGAGTTGGTTCCATGACCAGTTGCTTGAGGAAGGCACCCTGAAGGGAGTCCAGGATAAATCTGCTCTAGTTGATGCTGCTGCTGGGATGCTCCAGTCCACATCTGGAATATTGAAGTCTCCAACCAGTACTACCTCACTTGTCTGCCATCCTTTGGATGGCTAGCATCAACTCCTATCTGTTTCTTCCTCCTGGGCTGGTGGTCTATAGACCACACCTGCGGATGGCTGTCCCCATTTTCCTTTCCAGCTTAACCCACAGTATCTCTCCCCATTTTGTTCCTCCTGGATCTCTGTGGCCCTTATGTCATTTTTCACATACAGTGCCACTCCCTCCCTTCCTGCCTGCTCTGTCTCTTCTGAATATGTTGTAGCCAGGTATGGCCATCTCCCAGTCGTGGTTATCATTACACCAGGTTTCAGTGATGGCCACAATGTCCAGGTCTGACTACCATGACAGCCTCCAGATCTTCCATCTTGTTGCTAAGGCTCCTGGAATTTGCACACATGGCTTTCCATGATTTGACCTCCCTAGACTGTTTTGCTGTTCTACTCCAGCCCCTTCCTTGGTTGTTCTTTATCCCTGGTTCTCCTTGCTGTCTGCCCTTCTGCTGAATTTTGCCCCTTTTCTACCTATCCACCCCTTGGGCACTAATCTCCATCTTTTGCACACTGCTTTGTAGAGATAGCCACTCCTCTGGTTCACTGGTTCCACTGCTAGCTGTGGGGGGTGAGCAAGTAGGTACCCTCCTTGCTGGCCTGCCACCCCCCTTTGCTAGTTTAAATGCTTGTCAATGTAGCATTTAAACTTATCATTGAGTGCTTGGATTCCCCTCCAGGATGGATGCAGGCCGTCAGGCTTGAACAAACCTCCATCCCTCCAGGTGGGTCCCCAGTCACCAATGAATCCAAACCCTTCCTCACAGCACCAGTTCTTCAACCATGAGGTAAGGTTCCTGGTGCATGCACTCCTATGCTCTCCCTTGCCTCTCACAGGTAGTACTTCTGAGGAAGTGACAGAAGTAGCTACTTGCTTGAGACCCCTTCCCAATTTCCTAAACTCTTCCTGAACTTCCTTTGGCTCCCCATTTGCCAGGTCATTAGCACCTAGGTGGATAATGATATCCAGCTCACCCTCCCGTCTTGCCTTCCCAGTGATCCCCAGGATCTTCCATCCATCCCTTCATGCCATGGCACCTGGTAGGCACCTCACCTCCCTGTCCTCCCCTCCTGTGTTCCTAGCTGGATCCCTCTCATGATGGAGTCCCCCACCAGGATTCGCTTCCTCCTCCTCTGGGGTCCACTGCTTTCCCCCACTGAGGTCACCTCCTTGGCTAACCTCCACATCCTTTCCTTCCACTTCTCTGGCAGGGTTCAACCTTAACATTGTTTTACTAGCCCTGAACCTAGTGCAAATTGGCCAGGGCTAGTGCAGCTAACCCTCTACTTGTCCATCTGGACTACTGCAGGTTTTTCATGGCTGTTAATGAAGTTGAAAAAGCCCCTACTTTAGCAGGCTGTAGTCCTTTGGCTAATCTCCCTCAGTGTTCCAGGTGGCCTGGTGTGATTAACAGCTTATTAAGAGCTGCAATTATCTGCCAGTTTAAGAGGGGGCTCCAACAAAAGACTCAATGTGAGTCATTATCACTCAATTGTTAGGACATTCAGCTAGTGTGCATACTGTGATCAAGGGAAGAGTGCTGTTAAGTAACTAGCTTCTAGTTTGCTGAACTTGTCTTTGATTTGCCCCATAATATTAAAACCAGTGTGCCTCATTTCCCAACCTTTTGAGTGCCTGTATCCAACACTGCAGTGACAAAATGCTATCGTGTATACACGGTCTGCCCAGTCAGCTGGTTCATCCACTCTGTATTTTCTCTAGACGCCACTGCAAACTAGGCTCTAAAGTGGCCATCCATAGACCCATAGCTGCCATTACTGACTGGTATATAGTTCACAGCTCCTCTTAATGGATCACACCAGTCAATGCCATCAATGCAGTACCACCCAGCATGTCATTTCATCCTAAAAACAATGCTTTGGAGCATGTATGGTACAAAGCAAAACCTTAGTAAAATATATAATTTGAAAGGTTAAAATAGGTATTCCTAGTGTGCACAGATCATCCTATATAGAAAGAGAGGTAGTACAGCACCATGCCTGTTTACTGCTCTGCTTTGACTGATGAAAGGACACTGTTATGAAAAATCTGTTTTTGTTAGGGCAGAGCATGTTAAATCAATATTTTTGTGCCTGGTATATATAAACAGATATGTCAAAGTTTCTTACATCCCAGCACCCTGTTTGTTTAACTCTCTCCAAAGAAATCATAGAACTGCCCCTGGCTCACTTTGCATTGTAAGAAAACTTCCAGAAGTACAGTTCTGGTTAATCACAGGGTGGGGGATGCGTGTGTCTTTCTCTGCCCGATTCTGTACATTGCCCTGCAGATTAACGTGGGACTGTGGTGACGTACTTGATGATGTTAGATTCAATGCAAAGAAGTGCAAAGTAATGCACCTGGGAAATAAAAATCCAGAAGATGAGTACACAATAGCAGGGGCGGTACTAACAACAACAATAATGGAAAGGGATCTGGGTGTAGTCATATCAGATGACCTAAAGGTGGGTAAGCAATGTGAGAAGTCAGTAAGGAGAGCCAGGGGGATACTGGGATGCATAGGGAGGGGCATCACAAGTAGAAAAAAGGAAGTGGTTATCCCTCTATACAGACAGTTGGTGAGACCCCATCTGGAGTACTGCATGCAGTTTGGGAGCCTCTTCCTACAAAAACAGGGTACTAAATGAGAAAAAGACTGAGGTAGAAAGGTCAGTGGGGGATGCTGCAACAGAAGCTAAAGCCATCAAAAAATGGAAAGCAATGAGTACCAATGCCCGTAGTCTGAGTAACAAGCTTCCTGAATTAGTGGCCTTGATGGAGGAGGAACATCTGGATATCGTGGCAGTTACAGAAACATGGTACACACAAAACCATGACTGGGACGTAAACATGCCAGGATACACTATCTACAGGAGGGACAGGGAGGGTAAAAGAGGAGGAGGAGTAGCTCTTTACATAAGGGAAGGAATCAAAGCAACAGAACAAAAGGGTAAACAGGGAGGAGAAGAAGCACTGTGGGTAAATTTGGAGACCGGCAATGGCACCACAATCTGCACAGGGGTTGTATACAGACCCCCTTCTCAGGGGGAGGAAATGGACAAGGAAATGATAGAAAGTATACTTACAATGGCAGAAAAAGGAGAGATATTGCTGATGGGTGATCTGAATATGCTAGATGTTAACTGGAGTGCAGTTGCAGCAGCCACTTCGAAGAGTGGGGTTATTCTAGATGCCCTATAGGGGGCATACCTTAGACAACTAGTATTGGAGCCCACTCAAAAGGGAGGAATCTTAGACCTGGTTCTCTCAAATGGAGATGAAGAGAGGATCACAGATGTAGAAGTGGGTAGCCATCTGGGAACTAGCGACCATCAAACAGTATGGTTCACAATAAACACAGCAATAGAGTCAAGCCATACAAAGGCAAAAGTACTAGACTTTAGGAGGGCTGACTTTGCCAAAATGGGTGAGAGTCTAAGGAATGCACTATCAAATGGGCAGGAAGGAGGGGTGGAAGAAACAATGGGGAATAATAAAAACTGCCATCACAGAGGTAACAAGCCTTTGTGTGAAGCAAATAAACAAAGTGAAACAATGTAAGAAACCACTATGGTTCTCAAAGGAAGTGGCAGTGAAGGTTCAAGAGAAAAAGAAAGCATTCAGAAAGTACAAGGAATCACAGAAGGAGCAGGACAGAGAACTATATCAGTTAAAGCAAAAGGAAGCTGGGAAGGCAGTCAGAACAGCAAAGGCCCAAACCACGGAAAAGATAGCCAACTCAGTTAAGAAGGTGGATAAAACCTTTTATAGGTACATCAGGGAGCGAAGGAAGACCAAGGGAGGGATAGTGAGGCTTAATAAAGGGGAGGGAGGGTGGGCAGAGGGTGACTGTGAAAAGGCAGAGATACTAAACAAATATTTTTGCTCAGTATTTACAAAGGAAGAGGGGGAGGTACCTAAACAAACAGTAGAAACACTCTGGATACAGAAGTTGATACCAGCCCATTTACAGAAGAAAGGGTTCTGAAATAACTCTTAAAACTGAAGGTGGACAAAGCAATGGGGCCTGATGGGATTCATCCCAGAATTCTAAAAGAACTAAGGGTAGAACTAGTGACACCACTGACTACCCTCTTTAACAAATCATGGGGGATGGGGTGGTACCCGAGGACTGGAGGAGGGCAGATGTGATTCCCTTCACAAAAGTGGGAGCAAGGCAGAAGCAGGAAACTACAGACCTGTTAGTTTAACCTCAGTGGTAGGGAAAAATGATGGAATCACTTCTGAAGGAAAGAATTGTCGAGTATCTAGAGGCCAGAGGGGCACAGGACCCAAGGCAGCATGGATTCACAGTGGGAAGGTCATGCCAGACAAATCTGATAGATTTCTTTGACTGGGTGACCAAAGTAGTAGATCAGGGAGGGGCTGTGGACATGGCCTACCTAGACTTTAGCAAGGCATTTGACACAGTCCCACACAAAAGATTAATATACAAGTTAGCCAACCTGGGATTGGGTCCCAAGATGACAGCCTGGGTAAAGAATTAGCTGGAGAATAGGACACAGATGGTAATAGTAAATGGAGTCCACTCTGAAGAAAGGGGGGTTACTAGTGGGGTACTGCAGGGTTCAGTATTAGGACCGGTCCTCTTTAATGTCTTTATAGGCGACATTGCAGAGGGACTGGAAGGAAAAGTATGTCTCTTTGCAGATGACACAAAGATCTGCAACAGAGTTGATGCACAAGGTGGGGTAGAAAGGAAGAGAAGGGACTTGCCAAGGTTAGAGGAATGGTCAAATGTATGGCAGCTTAGATTCAATGCTAAGAAGTGCAAGGTAATGCACGTGGGAAACAAAAACCCAGGGGAAGAGTACACAATGGAGGGTGAGATACTAACAACAACAAAAATGGAAAGGGACCTGGGGTAGTCATATCAGATGACCTAAAGGTCAGCAAGCAATGGGAGAGGGCAGCAAGGAGGGCTGGGGGGATACTGGGATACATAGGGAGAGGCATCACCAGTAGAAAACAGGAAGTTATTATCCCTCTGTACAGACAGCTGGTGAGACCCATCTGGAGTACTGCATGCAGTTCTGGAGACCCAATCTCCACAAAGACATAGAGAGGATGGAAGCTGTCCAGAAGAGGGCAACTAAAATGGTGCAGGGTTTGCACCGGAAGACATATGAAGAGAGATTTAAGGAGCTTAATATGTATAGCCCCGAGGAAAGGAGGGAGAGGGGGGACATGATAGAAACTTTCAAGTACCTCAAGGGAATCAACAAAGTCCAAGAGGGTAGCATCTTTCAAAATAAGAGATGTGCAAGAACAAGGGGGCACAATTTGAAGATAGAGGGGGGGCTCAGAGGTAATTTAAGGAGTATTTTTCACAGAGAGGGTTGTGAATGCATGGAACGCCTTCCAGAGGAGGTTGTGGAGTCAAAAACAGTGGTGGAATTCAAGCATGCATGGGACAGTCATAAGGCAATTCTAGGGGTTGGGGGTAGGAAGAAGTAGGCTCCTGGTTATCTAGGATCTGCAGCTTATCCATTAGGTAGGGAAATGGGCAGACTGGGTGGGCCAAGCGGTCCTTATCTGCTGTCAAATTCTATATTTCTATGTTTCTATGGAGACCTCATTTATGCAAGGACATAGACAGGATGGAAGCAGTCCAGAGGAGGGCAACTAAAATGGTGCAGGGTCTACATCAGAAACCATATGAAGAGAGACTGAGAGAGCTTAATATGTATACCCTTGATGAAAGGAGGGACAGGGGAGACATGATAGAAACTTTTAAGTACCTCAGGGGAATCAACAAAGTCCAGGAGGGTAGCATCTTTCAGGAAAAGAGATGTGTAAGAACAAGGGGGCACAATTTAAAGTTAGATGGGGGAACGGCTCAGGGGTAATGTGAGGCAATTCTTTTTCATGGAGAGAGTGGTGGACACATGGAACCGCCATCTTGGAGAGGTTGTGGGGTCTAAAACAGTGGGGGAATTCAAACGTGCATGGGACAGACATAAGGCAATTATAGTGGGGGGTTGCAGGAAGTAGGCTGTTGGTTAACTAGAATCTGCAGCTTATCCAATAGGAAGGGAAATGAGCAGACTGGGTGGGCCAAGTGGTCCTTATCTGCTGTCAAAGTCTATGTTTCTATGTTTCTATGTTGGCTATTGTATGTGCAGAACTAGAACTGCTTGGTTGAACATTTGCTGTTATGGTATTCCCTGGTTTGTCGGGGAGAGGGAGAAGAAAAGAGGAAGCAAGGGCACATGGTAAAAAAAACACAGTGGAAATTTCAGTGCGTGTGATTGGACTGCAGTCTTTTTTTTCTTTTTTTGTTGGGGCAGGAAGCAATGTGGGAGCAGGATAAATATGCAAAAATCAGAGTATTTCTTGGCCTGCATTTTTCAAGTATAACCAATCAAAGTTGACCATTATTATTTTGGGCTAGTGCAACCATCTGCGGGCTAGTGCAATTTTTAATCAACTTGTCCGGCTGGCTAGTGCAAAAAAAAGTTACAGTTGACCCCTGCTCTGGGTACCTCTATTTGGTTGTCCTTGTTTGCCAGTGTGGCATATGAGTTCTTGAGTGGAATAGGATCTGGGATGTGCCTCTGCCTGACCGCTCTAACCCTCCCTGAGCCCACTGTCATCCAAGTGCTCCTCGTTCTTGTCATCCTTTGAGGCAGTTGCATTGGACTGGGTGGTCTCTGGATAGGGGTGATGGTACTCCTGACCCAGTTTACTTCCGCTCTGAGTCTGGCTACCTCATCCTGCATTCCAGAGAGATGCATGCAGATAGGGCAGCACCTCAGTGTCCAGAAGGTCTGCCTGAATATGGCTGCCCCACAGCCACTGCATTGCACCACTCCCCACATTATACTGCAATTATACTGCTATTCCACTACTTGTCTGCTACTGAAGCTCTCCTAGTTCCCTTTTCATTAATTTACTATCCTAAAAATCCTGCCACTGATCCTCAGATAATTTTCTTTAAAAAAAAGAAAAAACCAATAAATAAATAAATGAGTCAAAACACTTGTGCTGAGGGTGGGCTTCTTCCCCCTTATGCCCCTCCTACTTCACACACCTTACTATACCCTGTGTTTAGCTCCTGTCAATCAGATTTAACAGGGCATATAATTAAGAGTTGGGGGAAGGGGAGGCAGCAATTAAAGACAGCACAGAATTACACCACCACTATGTTTTAAATTTTAACAGCCCAAAAACAATTCTAAGTAAAGACAACAAAGAAAGTACAGTGTCACTAAAGCCCACAATCTAAGTTTAAAAGAAAAATAGCAATTACCAGTTACTCTAAAGCACTGAATTGAATATGTTTCCTTCCTTCCCCTTCTGGCTTCTTCTGAGAAAATAAACTCTACTTGCTACCTCAACTCTGACTAAGCCCCACTTCCAGTTATCACGAAGCTGAGGTCAGAGGCCAGACAATTAACACCCATCACCCAACTACAGGGCAGTCAGACAAGCCAAGAAAAAATGTGCAGCAATTAAAGACAGCACAGAGTTACACCACCACTACGTTTTAAATTTTCAACAGCCCAAAAACAATTCTAAGTAAAGAAACAAAGACAGTACAGTGTCACTAAAAGCCCACAATCTAAGTTCAAAAGGAAAATAGCAATTACCAGTTACTCTAAAGCACTGAATTGAATATGTTTCCTTCCTTCCCCTTCGGGCTTCTTCTGGCTATAAACTCCTCATCATCAAAATCTCTCTCTCCCCTTCTCTCTCCCCATCTTCATTGCAGGGGTCTACTGCTACCCTGGCCTGCTTTTCTGTACCATTACTGAACTTCTTTCCACTATCTCCTCTTATGCTTCAACCAGCGAATTTCTCATCCCTGGGGACTTTAACAAAAATTGACTCTCCCCCTCACTATCCAAATTCTGTGATGACATCAAATCCCTAAACCTTACTCAGCTAATCTCTGATCCTACCCACCTCAACCTCAACTCACTAAATCACACTCTTTTGAACTGGCCCTTGCCTCCTACCCACACAGAATTATTGCATCAGGCATCCTACAGGATCCCCTCAGTGACCACCACATGGTCTACTGTGTATGCAAGGTTCCCCAATGCAAAGCCCTGGCCAAACTGCTACTAATTTGATCATTCTGGTCCTTGGACTTGTCCTCCCTTCATGAGGACTTAGCAGCTACTGACTGGTCTCCTATCTCTACTGCCAATTCAATTGACTCTGCTCAAATTTCTTCACATCACGCTTCCTGTCTGCTTGGTATCATCATGCCCCCGCTTAGGAATACTAGGGTTAGAGGTTCTCATCTCCCCTGGGTCTCTGCCAAACTACTAGCCTGCCTGCAAACATGTAATCTGGCTTGGAAAGCTTACAAGATCTCAGGCTCCCCTGCAGACTACCATAAATATCCTGCTTTATGTAATGCCTGCACTAGGGCTACCAAATATGCTAAGGCAAAGTACTTTTTCTCCACCCTCCAAAACAATATAAACTACCCCTCAAAGTTTTGGAAGCTCATCCACTCCCTCTACTTCCCCCTACCCAATCCTCTGTCCCAGTCCTCAAGAAGAAAGATGCCACTATCTCTGACCCCTCTGTTGCCACCACTGAATTTAATGACTTCTTCACCTCTTGTGCCTCTTCCCTCTTCTTCTCTTTACACCCTTAGGCCCCTACAACTAACCCCCCAACCCTCCTTATCCTTCTCTTTCTCCTTCACCCCAGTCTCACCAGTTGCCACACTCAGGGCCCTCCTAGCTTTCAACCCCCTTAAGGGTAAGATTCCAGGTGGTCTGGACCCAAAACTACTTCATTTGTCTGCCCCTGCCATCTGCCACCCTCTTGCATCCCTACTTAACCTCTCCTTCTCTCCATTCTCCATCCCTGTTTCATGGAAGCATGCCACAATTATTCCCTTCCCTAAAGGTGGTGACTCCTCTGTTCCTAGGAACTACTGCCCTCTCTATCTACTTCCCAGCCTCGCTAAACTTCAAAAACATGTGGTCCTTTCTCAGCTTTCTCCTTTTCTTGACTCATCCTCCTACCTTAGCCCTTTCCAGTCTGGATTTGGCAAATTCCACTCCACCTCCACCTCCTGCTCAGGCTGATTGATAGAAATCTGTCAGGCATGGATCAGGGTCTGATCACCTCTGCAATTTTTGTTGATCTGGCCAAACCCTTTGACACTGTAACCCAACCACTACTCCTTGCAAAGCTGTCTGCTGCAGGACTTTCCTCACATGCCACAGATTGGTTCCATTCATACCTTCTGGATAGAGCTCAATCAGTTAAAATTGGCAACTCTCTATCCCCCCAAGTCCCCCAATGCTAGGTCCAGTTCTCTTCTCCATTTTTCTAAACAGATTCCCCTCTGCCTGTACATCTTCATTCATTCATATGTATGCAGATGATACTGTCTCATTTGCCTCTGGCTCCTCCCCTGCTGATCTGATGACCAGTCTTCAGTTGGACTTCAACAACATCCAGCTCTGGTTCTGCTCTAATCAGCTGTCCCTAAATGCAGAAAAGAAACTGTCTCTATGACCTTTGGAGCCAGGCAAAAACTCTCTAGTCTTCCAGCCCTCCCCTCCTTCCACACCACAGACAGGTCATTCCTTGAAGACATTCCTTCCTTTAAGTACCTTGGGGTGTGGCTTGACCAGTACCTAGCTTTCTCTGTCCTTGTGGACTCTATCCACAAAAAACTTGACCCAAAACTAGACAACTTGTACTGCAACTGAGGGTTTACCCCCCACCAATGCACAGAGCCATTGTACAGAGAATGATTTTTCCCATTTTCAACTATGTAGACACCGTCTATGGCAGTGCTCCAGTGTCCACCCTGGTCACACTTGACCCCCTTTATCACTCCTTCTGCTGGTTTGCTCCTGACTTCCCACCTCTGACTCATGACTACTCCCTCTACACCTCACTCTGTCTTCCTTCTCTAGAAGTCAGACATCTTGCACGTGGCACCTCTCTTATTGCCTCACACTGGTTTAGCTCCCTCCTCTCCTACCTTTCATCTCTTCTCTCCTCTCCTCCTCAATCCTCCTGCTTCCTTCATATCTCTGGCTACCAGACCTTAGCACTCCCAGCTAGGCTGTCTTCTTCCAGCCAAGCTGCATTCTTCTTCTATCTCCCTAAACTCTGGAACTCCCTCCCCTCTCCATCTACACTGCCACCTCTTTCTGCTCCCTCTTTTGTGTTGTCCAAGACTTCACTGTTCCCTTCTGCAACTGCACCTGAGCTCTTCACCCCTACTCCATTACCCTACCTACTCCCCACCTTCTTCCTCTTCTTCCTCTTTATCCATTCCCTCCATCACTGCCCCTGGTAACCTCCTTGCAAACTACACCTGAATCTATGGCTACTCTATTCCTGTCCTCCACCTGCATGTCTTTGTGGTGCTTTCTGCCTAGAGGTTTGGCCCTATTGGTTGTTGTATTTACTGCATCTATTGTAGGTATGCATATTGTTATACTGCTGTACTTTCACTCTGTTCATTACATATTGTTAATGCTCTTTCATTTTTTTGTACAATTATCTGACTATGTACTGCAAATACTATGGGTATTCTGTATCTCCCATTACCCCCTCCTATCAGGACACATCTGGAATCAAGCTGTTACTCAGCTCAGTATGCCTTTCCTGGTGAAACATTTGAAATAAATAAATAAAAAGGGGTATCATCAGCAGAAAGAGGGAGGTGGTGATACCACTGTATAAATCTTTAGTGAGACCTCATCTAGAGTGCTGTGTCCAGTTCTGGAGACCACATATCTGGAAGGACATAGACAGAGTAGAGGTGGTCCAGAGGAGGGTGACTAAAATAGTGCAGGGTCTGCATCAAAAGCCCTATGAAGAGAGACTAAAGGACCTCAGTATGTACACCCTGGAGGAAAAGAGGAGGAGGGGGGATGTGATAGAGACTTTCAAATACCTCACAAGTGTAAATAAGGTACAAGAAAGAAGTATTTTTCTGAAAAAAACTATGTTCAAGAACAAGGGGTGATGCCATGCAGCTGGAGTGGGGTAGACTCAGAGGAAACATAAGGAAGTGCTTCTTCACAGAAAGAGTGGTGAATGCATGGAACAGCCTCCCATCAGAGGTGGTGGGGGCAAACACTGTGATGGGAATCAAGAATGCATGTGATAGGCATAAGGGAACCTTAGTGGTTATGAAAGGGAGGGTTAAGCCAGAGATCAAGCTGGGTCTGTGGAAGTACAGTAGATAGGGAAAATGGACAGACTTGGTGGGCCAAGCGGTCCTTATCTGCTATCAAATTCTTTGTTTCTATGTTTGTATAGTGCAGGCCTTCCTTTAGAAACCTCTTGAAACATATGAGCAGAAACTTTCACTCACATGAACTCCACTAAGCCTAGAGACTCATTCTGTAGTGCCCCTATACATTAAAAGTGGAGGCACCTTAGTGTGTGTGTTAGAGACTATGGACCCAAAATGCAGAGAACTAGGATAGAGTATGTGTACTGTTCTATCTTCATGTTTTTCCTAGGTCTCTCTAACACAAATTGTTCTACTCATTTAACCTATTACCCATATCCATTAGGGTATGGGTGCCCCGTTATGTTGATTACAGTCATCCATGCCTGTACCATTCTCTTATCTACCTTCTGCTTGAAATGTATACACCTGATGTTCTTGTATGGGCTCTAATATGCCTGATGCTCTTGAATGTACCTTGTAATTTACTGGGTCACACCTAAAAATAGGCACTTGGTTGTCTAGTGTGCTTACCTGTTGAACAAATGCAAATAAATAAATAATTTTGTCAGGCAATTGTCACTACTCTCACAGAAAATATAAAAAATCAGGATCTTTGTGTTTTGGTCAGAGACAGGAATTAAACAGGCTTTTTTGAGATGACATAGGTGGGGTAAGTTGTGGGGAAACTTGGTGAAATAGTCTTTATTATTGTCTTTAGGGTAAATTGAGACCAGCCACAGTAGCCCACATTTAACTCATTCCCTTCCCAGCCAGTCTCTGAGAGTTCCACCCCTTCTGCCCTCTGCACTCTTAACACTGCATCCTTGGCCTTTCTAAGCAAAAATGAAGCATACACTCCATACCATAAACAAATGTGAATACCTCATGAACCGTAAGTGCTACACACAAAGTACAAGTGGCAAAGTTGTTCAGCACAACATTACCTTTCTAACAGTGGTATGCAATGAATACTAAGCAGTTCTTTTTTTATACTAGATGAAGTACCCCCAAAACGTATTTCTTTAATAGTCAAGCCTTCTAAAAGCACCTTGAATAAAAAGGGTAAAAATACATGTTTTGTATTAGAAAGCTTGCTTTTTAGTACAGAATTACTTTACTACCTGCTTATCATGTATGGCTACATAATTTGGTGTGGATATGTTAATCCCCCCAACAATGGTTTATGCTGCTTTTTTAATTAAAAAAAATGGTGGTATTTTGGCTAGTATAAAAAAAATTGCTCAGAATTGATTGCATACCACCATTAACAAGGTAATTATGTGCTTAACAATTTTCCCACTTGTACTTTATTGTGTAGCACTTATGGTTCATGTGGTATTCTCATGTGTTTATGGTATAGTGCATATGGCTTCATTTTTGCTTAGAAAGGCTCATGTTGCAGTGGTGGGCAGAAGGGGTGGAGCTTTCAAAGTGCTGCTGGGAGTGGATGAGTTTAGGCTTTAGGGTGAATAAAACAAAAACAGGCAGGATAGAAGTGAGTTATGGTCAAGCAATAGTTGGGCAAGCAGTAAAAAGGGGCTAAAGGAGGCAAAACAGAAAAACAGGCAAAGGATGACATAGTTATGCTGGGAGCTGTGTATTTCAGTGGCTGTGGGATGGCAATCTTCAGGGTGACTTTCTGAAGACTGTGTTGATGTCCCATCTGCATGCACCTCTCTGGATGGAGGGTGGAGGTTGCCAGACTCGAGGCCAAGTTGGCTTGGGTTCGGTGGACCTACTACCCCACCCAGGGACCACCTAGTCTGCCACCATTACCTTGGAGGTTGTCCAGAAGGAGGAACAGCTGGACAACAGTGGGCTCAGGGAGGGTTATGGTGGTGGAACATAGGCACATCCTCCATCTGGCATCACTATGTAACACCTTCACTGCACTGGCTGAGCAGGAAAGTCCCACAGAGGCATCTGAAGTAGTGACTGGGGTGGGTGTGAGGGTTCTTCATAGTGGAGACCCCAAGGGGAATGGCAAAAGGCTCCAGAGGAGGAGGAAGCAAATCATGGTGGGGGATGCCATAGTGAGGGGGATACAGTTGGGGGCAGCTAAGGATAAGGAGAGGGAGGTTAGGTGCCTTCCCAGTGCCACAGCTGACAGGGATGGAAAGAGGATTCAAAGAATTGCTGGGTCATCAAGAAGTTAGGGAGAACTGGACATCATTGTCCATCTATGGACAAATGACCTGGCTAGGAATGATTTAGGGAATTGGGAGGGGTCTTAGGCAAGTAGCATGATCTGTGATCTTCTCAGAGGTGCTACCTGTCTACTACAGGGGGAGGATAAGGTTCTCTACACCAAGATCTTTAATGCATGGCTGAAGGAATGGAGCAGACAGGAGGGTTTCAGCTTCATTGGAGACTGGGGCCCCATCTGGGGGGGATAAGGCCCTGTTCATGGGAGACAGTCTGCATCCATTCAAGAGGGGAAACATGGTCCTCAGTGAATGGTTTAAATGCTACATTGGTAAGCATTTCAATTATATGAGTGGGAGGCAGAATAAGGCATGGAGACATAATCTGTCCTCTTCCAAAGACTCATGAGGTCAGCAATGAGAATCCTGAAGGAGTGAAGTCACAAAAGGAACCAAACAACAAAGAAATCCAAGGGGTAAAAGGAAAGAGAGATAGTAAAAATAGTGGAGGAAATAAGGAAGGGCAAATGGAAAATGGGGAGGGGGTGGCAGGACAATCTGGAGAGTCATGTGTACAAATGCTCAAAGTCTGGGCAATATGATTGCAGACCTAGAGACCACCATGGCAGATGTAGAAACATACATAGAAACATAGATGTTGATGGCAGATAAGGACCACTTGGCCCACCCAGTCTGCCCATTTCCCTACCTATTGGATAAGCTGCAGATTCTAGTTAACCAACAGCTTACTTCCTGCAACCCCCCACTATAATTGCCTTATGTCTGTTCCATGCATGTTTGAATTCCCCCACTGTTTTAGACCCCACAACCTCTCCAGGAAGGCGGTTCCATGTGTCCACCACTCTCTCCATGAAAAAGAATTTCCTCACATTACCCCTGAGCTGTCTCCCTTCTAACTTTAAAGTGTGCCCCCTTGTTCTTACACATCTCTTTTTCTGAAATATGCTACCCTCCTGGACTTTGTTGATTCCCTTGAGGTACTTAAAAGTTTTTATCATGTCCCCCCTGTCCCTCCCTTCATCAAGGTTATACATATTAAGCTCTCTCAGTCTCTCTTTATATGGTTTCTGATGTAGACCCTGCACCATTTTAGTTACCCTGGACATAGTAGCAATTACCAAGTCATGGTGCAATAAAAACCAGGACTGGGATGCAGCCATACCAGGCTATACTCTGTTCAGAAAAGACAGGGTAGGTAAAAAAGGGGGAGGAGTGTCTCTTTATGTCAGGGAAAACATAAAAGTTATGGAAATACTGGCAGAGCACAGAGGAGCTGAGGTACTGTGGGTCACCCTGGAGACATGGGAGGGACCACCTTTCACACAGGAGTGTTCTGTAGAGCTCTAGCATGTTGGAGGTGGAGAAAGATTTTATGGAAGCAATCCAAAGGATGACATGCAAAGAGGAGGTGTTGCTGGTAGGGGACTTCAATTTATCGGATCTGAATTAGAGCTTACCAACTGTGGCAACAGTCAAAAGTAGGGACATTCTGAACTCCCTGCAAGAGGAGTTCATCAGGCAACTAGTTAAGGAACCTATTCATGGGGGGGTGCAATACTGGACCTGTTACTGTCAAACAGGGACAATGTTGCTTACATCACAGTTGGTGACCACCTAAGGACCAGTGATCACCATGTGGTGTGGCTCAATATAAGAGCTGGATTTGAATCAAGCTGCACTAATACTTCAGGAGGGCCAATTTTAAGAAAATGAGAGAATGCCTCAGCAACATTTTAGCAGGGATAGGGAAACTGGGTGGAGTTGAGGAACAGTGGTCAAAAATAAAGGAGGACTTAGAAAAGGCAACAAATCTATGTGTCAGGCAGGTTAACAAGGGCAAGAGAAAAAAGAGACCACTATGGTTCTCTAGAGGAGTAGCGGAGAAAGTAAGGGCAAAAAAAATAGCATTTAGAAGGTACAAGAGGACACAAAAGGAGGATAGGGAGAGTTACCACGAGAAACAAAGAGGGGCAGGAGAGCAGTTAGGTGTCCAAAGGCACAAATGGAGGAGAATATTTCCCAATCAGTAAAAAAGGGGATAAAACATCTTTCGATACATAAATGAGAAGAGTGAGACCAAAGGAGAGATAGTAAGGCTAAAAGTGGAAGGGGGTTGGGATTTGGAAGGAAGAAGACCAAAACAAAAGAGGACATATTGAACAATTGCTTTTGTTCAGTATTTACAGAGGAAGGGGTAGATGATGGGCCAAAGATAAGGGACAAGGGCAGTAAAGGAAGGGAGGTGGGTGCTAGTCCCTTTACAGAGGACAAAGTCCTCAAGGAACTAGTGCAATTAAAAGTAGACAAGGCAATGGGACCAGACGGGCTGCACCCTAGGATGCTGAGGAAGCTCAAGGAGGTGCTGGCTGCACCTCTGACAGCTGTGTTCAACCTAGCACTAAAAACAGGGGAGGTTCTGGGGCAAATGGGGGGACAGCTGTCCCACTACACAAAAGTGGAACAGGGACAAGGCAGGAAATTACAGACCCATCAGCCTGACTTTGGAGGTTAGTAAAGTAATTGAATTGTTACTGAAGGAAAGGATTGGGGAATACCTTGCAATCAGTGGATTACAGGATCTGAGGCAACATGGGTTCACATGGGGAGGTCTTGCCAGACAAACCTGACTGAGTTCTTTGACTGGGTGACCAGAGAAAATGATCTGGGAGGAAGGGTTGATGTGGCATACCTGGATTTCAGTAAGGCCTTCAACACTGTTCCACATAGAAGACTGGGGAGCAAGCTGGGTAAGCTAGGAGTAGGTCCAAAAGCAGTAAAATGGGTAAGATATTGGCAATAGGAGTCAGAGGGTGGTGATAAATGGGGTCCATGTTAGAGAAGGCAACATAAAAAGTGGGTGCCAGAGAGGTCAATACTAGGCCTAGTCATCTTCAATGTCTTTATTAGCAACATTGAAAAAGGGCTAGAGGGGAATGAATGCCAGTTTGCGGATGACACAAGAATCTGCAACAGAGTGGATACATCAGGAGGAGGGGGGATGAAGAATGTGGGTTGATCTGAAAAAGCTGGAAGATTGGTCAAGGGAATGGCAGCTGGGTTTCAATGCAAAAAAGTGCAAAATCATGCACTTGAGGCACATAAACCCAGGGGCTATGTACCAATTGAGCAGAGAGGTATTAGCAACCACAAAACAGGAAAGGGAGCTAGGGTTAATCATTTCTGATGACCTGAAAGTAGCCAAGCAGTGTGATAAGGCAGTGTGAAAGACTAGCAGGATGCTCAGTGCTTTAGGAAGGGCATCACCAGCAGAAGGATGGAGGTAGTATTACCCCTATATAAATCACTGGTAAGACCCCACTGCAAGTACTGTGACCAGTTCTGGAGGTCCCACCTCTGGAAACACATGGATAGGGTGGAGACAGTACAAAGGAGGGCTACCAAAATGGTGCAGGGCCTGCAACAAAAGCCCTATGAGGACAGACTCAAGGAACTAAATAGTACTCTCTAGAGGAAAGGAGGGAAAGGGGTATATTATAGAAATGTTGAAATTCCTCATAGGTCTTAATAAAGTACAGGAAGGTATCATTTTCCATAGAAAAGATACTCCAAGACAAAGGATCACACAATGAAGCGGGGGGGATGATATCAGGTGGATGCTATCCCCCAGTCTGGCAGAAGAGGACTAGTCAAGCTTTCTTGTGGCTGCCCTCCCTACCCCAAATCAAGATTGAATCCCCTCCCCACCTGCCAGCCCAGAACAATACACTGATTATGCTGGATCCCACCCTGACTCAAGCATGAAAATAGTCCCAAACTGAGAACATCCCCTCTAACTTTAGCAAATGATGTGGAAGTCAGGAAAGATTGCAGACCTGGGATTCACATTGCCTTTAGAAAATGCTGACTGTTCTCAGTCTTCACCTCCTATTTCAGGTTCTCCTTCCCTGATATGTGGCTCCCTGGTCTGGCAGAAGCAGGTATCTCTTGGTTGCTGGGGGATGGGGAGCAGTATGGAGTGCTGCTGAGTGGATCTGCTGCTGGGGTAGGGGACCTGGATGGAGTGTCATTGACTGCCTCTGTTACCGGAGGAGGGGGAGCAGAACAGTGCCTCTTTTTCTGTGGGAGGGAAGCCAAACATTTAACTCTTCTCAAAACTATGTCAGGTGTATGAGGAAGTGAAAGGAAAAAGTTCATGAGGAGTGGGGAAGAGATCGAGAGAGATCGAAAGAGAGTGAGAGAGAGATCAAGAGAGTAAGAGAGGTGAGAGAGAGCGAGAGTGTAAGAGCTCGAGAGCGAGAGAGAGAGAGAGAGAGAGATCAAAAGAGAGAGATATCGATCGAGAGAGAGAGCTCGATCGAGAGATTGAGAGAGATCGATAGAGAGAGATGGAGATCAAGAGCGAGAGAGAGAGAGATCTCGACAGTGAGTGAGAGCAAGCGAGAGCAAGATCTTGAGATAGAGCAAGAGAGAGTGACAGTGAGTGAGAGAGAGCAAGATCTCAAGAGAGAGAGAGTGAGATCTCGGGAGCGAGATCTCAAGAGAGAAGAGTGAGAAAGCGAAAGCGGATCCTGAGACAAAGAGTGAGAACGAGAGAGAGAGCGAAAGAGCGAGCAAGAGAGAGAGTGAGAGAGATTGAGAGAAAGAGATGAGAGAGACATGATGAGAGAGAGATCGGAGAGAGAGAATTGAGAGAGAGAGATGCCAGAGAGAGAGATCAAGAGGAGAGGAGAGAGATCGAGAGAGAGAGAGCAAGATCTCAATAGAGAGAGAGCGAGAGTGAGCGATAGAGAGAGATCAAGAGAGAGATCGAGAGCGAGAGATCGAGAGAGAGACAGAGATTGAGAGAGCGAGAGAGAGAGCGAGATCTTGAGAGAGAGTGAGCGAGAGAGAGAGATCTCGAGAGCGAGAGAGAGCGAGATCTTGAGAGTGAGAAAGCTAGATCTCGAGAGCAAGAGAGAGCAAGAGAGAGCAAGATCTCGAGAGAGAGAGAGAGAGAGCGCACGCGAGAGAGAGAGATCGAGATCAATCGAGAGAGAGATCGAGATTGATTGAGAGAAAGATCGAGAGGGAGATCGAGAGAAAGAGAGAGATTGAGATCGATCGAGAGAGAGATTGACATCGATCGAGAGATCATTCATGCATATGTACTTCAACTCCACTGCTGGGTAGAGCATGGGTTAAAACTTATGTGATGCATTCAGTATCCTGCCCCAGTCCCCCTATTTTGTCACCTCCCTTCTCAATATGGCACCATAGCTCTTGCTATGCAGCCATAAAAATGATGTTTACCGTATACCTTTCATTGGCATGTACTGGCCCTGTGGGGTATTGTTTCTTCAGTCTGTGTCCCCTCCCACTTGCAAACAATTATAACTTTCATGGAAACATTCATTCTCCTTGCAAATTACAAGACAAAGGAATGTTGTCATGATAATTTTGCTAAATGTGAGGACAAAAACAAGTGTGCTGTGTGGTGGCATAAGTCCCGTGCTGGGCAGAGGTTGCTGGCCCCCCAAACACAATACTGTAAGTACAAAAAGAGCCACCAAAGCTCTGTAGCATTTATGTGATATAATACAAAGCTTTGGTTGTGCATTTCTGCTTGAGGCTGGCTTCCCTGTTTTCTGATAGTGCCGACTTAGCACTGTTCAACCGCGGCTTTACCTTTTGGAAAGTTGTTGCTTTGAGTCCAAAAAGAGTCAGGCACTCTGGACAGGCCAGGTGGCCCACAAGCATTGTTTCACACTCTCAGCCTATGAGGAATTAAGAACTGTGTGTGAGTGACTAATTGGCAGGCATTTAGCAAAATTATGGGAGTCCAAAACCAGCCAGACACTCAAAGACTGAAACCAAAGCTAGTGATTTTGACAGAAGATATTGGAAACAAAAACCTCCATAACACAGTTTACTTCATTCAAGCAATGTGAAGACCCCATTCCCTGATGAAGACTATGATCAAACCACCAGGGCATCTTGAGGCTGAATACTTTTCTCACCTATACACTGCACACTTTGTTTGTGATGAGATCAACTTTTGTTATGGAGATTTTGGCTTCCAGTATCTTCTAGCAAAATCATTAGCTTTGGTTTTAATCTTTGAGTGACTGGCTGTTTTTGGAGTCACATAATTTAGCTAAAAGCCTGCCATTTAGTCACTTGCACAAAGTTCTCAATTCCACATAGGCAGTGAGTGTGCTACAGTGGCTGCATGCCACCTGACCTCTTCAGGAATGGCAGGAATCAGAGCCTGGAGGAAACTACTGAGCTAACAGAGCAAAAAGGCAGGCATGTCTGAAGTCGAAATCAGGAGGCAGGTAGAGTCATCATTTACCTCGTTCTTGCAGGCAGGCACCTGTTCTGCATCCACTCAGTTTTAATCTGTTCCCAACCTGACTGAGCCACACTGACCAGAGTCAGACCGTATGGAAGATTGAGTCATGGTGGGACATCACAATTCCGGGGTGGGCTGAGTGAAGCTGTGCTACCACAGAGATGACCTTGCATGGTGTGCTGGGGAAGAGAAAATTAAGTTTCAAAACAAATAAAATACCACAACCGCATTAACATTGCACTGACCGACCTGAATTTTTCAGTTCCTTTCCTGACCGTAACAAATTATGGACAAAATGCAAGACAGCACAAACTACTTCAGAAGACTAATTTGCTGTTCATAGTTACGCCCACTGTTCTGGACCCTGTGTTAAAAAATAAAATGGTATCTGATCACTGCATTTCCCAGTGCGAGCATTGGTCTGTCTCTCTCTGTCTCTCTGCCTCTCTGTGTCTCTTTTTGTCTCTCTGTGTCTGTCTGTCTCTCTGTGTCTGTCTGTCCCTCTGTCTCTGTCTGTCTGTCTCTCTGTCTCTGTCTCTCTGTCTGTCTATCTGTGTCTCTGTGTCTGTCTCTCTCTGTCTGTCTTTCTGTGTTTGTGTCTGTCTACAGAATAAATATGCCATCATGCTATGCCTGTCAAGGCATGTATCCAACCTCAGGAGCTTTTTATTCTTCTGTCAATGCCATCCCCAGTTAACCAGCAAACAACTGCAACTTCCATGGCAACATTCCTTCTCCTTTGTAAGATGCAAGAAGTAATGATGCTGGTGATTTTTCCAAATGCCTGCCAATCAGTCGGTCACACACTCTGCTCTCAGTTTATTACAGGCAACAAATGACAGCAGCCACAGTCTACCCAACCTGTTTGGGAATGGAATGTGGGTAGGGTCCAGGAATGGTAGGAGTTTCAGCTAAGAAGAGAATCCTGAGCTAATTTAATTGAGGTCAGATTGAGGAGGCAGGCAAGTCATAGGTCACAGCAAGAAGGCAGGTAGGTGTGAGGTCAGAAAAGGAGGCAGGTATATTCATCATTCACCTACACTGTGTGGGCAGGCATCACATCTGAACCAACTCACTTATTACTCCTCTCAGACCTGATGGATCCACACTTCCCTGAGCTGGACTCGACTGAAGACTAAGTCTGGTGGGATATCACATCATCAAGAGCCAACTGAGCTGCTGACTGTCATGGTAGTATAGTTGAGATGACCTTAGAGGAACCACTGGCGTGGCAGAACAAAGTAAACACATTACACTTACTCAGTCAACCATGCTTTGACTGCATTAGCATTACATTGACTGAGCTGGCCATTTTGGCTCCTCTTCTAACTTTAACACATCATGGACAGACTGCATGACAGCACAATCTCTGTCTACATGTCAGTCTGATCAGAAACTGAATTTGATACTCGTAGTCACAGCCTTATTGCCAGCAGGAGCAACGCTGTGAATCAGAGTTGTACTGCTGCTGGCCATAACACAGAGAACAAACTCTGATCAGAGCCGATATGGCTGTGGAGAGCTTTTGGGATGCTTTTACCTATTATTTCTAATAAATTTGCACAATGCAGATCTGCTGAAAGGCAGTTTCAATGTGGTCTTCCTTTTACACACTTTTACAATGTGTTTTACTAGAATATGCCTGCTGATTGCTATATATTTAGCCTGGATAGTTCACAGAAGACATGGCATCTTATTTTCAGTGTGGCTCTGTATCTACACAATATTGTGCTGCATTGTGTATAATCAAAACACACTGAAAACAATATTTTACATCTGGACTGGGCTATTCTGAATAAATACATTATAAAAATGTTTAAATCATGGCCCCACTGAAGACAAGATATTGCATGTAATCTGGGACATCCTGAGTAAATAAAGTGCAAAAATGTTTAAAATGAAGATCCCTATGACAATGAGATGTAACATCTCCCTTGCGCTATCCAGGATACAAAATATAGGATACAAAATATTTAAAGTAAATGTACTGTAAGCTGAACTTCACTATGGTCACTGACATTAACAGTTTCTTTATTGTTTTATAACATATTAGACTGCAGTATTTATTTAGAATGTTGTGGCCATGAGGATGGTGTGTGTGTGTGTGTGTGTGTGTGTGTGTGTGTTGCTGTAGCTCAAAATATGTTCCCCAAAAAGCATAGTAAAAACTGCCAGATGATTGCTATATATTTTGTCTGGATAGTTCATAGAAGATCTGGCATATGTCTAAGACAGTGCTTATCAGATAGTGTCTTAAAAAGTTAAAAAAAACAGTGTAAATCTTTTGTTGCTGGGAAAGGGTGACATTTATGAGGTATGAATCTTTCTTGAAAGACAATACCTACCAAACTGAAGCTAGCAGAAAGAAAATGTTTAAATGCTAAGTATTTAAATGTGCAAGCTGCTGCATTTCGAAGTGGGTAAACAAATCTCCAGTTTAATAGGCAACCAGAATTTAACAAGCTGTTTCAGTTTCCTAATGGTCATCTGATAAACAGCTTTGAGTTCTGTCTCTATTATTCTAAATGGAAAGAAGGGAGTATTTTATTTCAAGTGGCATAGTGATTTGTAAGTGTTTAAGGATACATTGAAAACTCCAAAAATGTGTTCCATGGTATTCCACTTTTCCAGCTACAGACAGCAAGATGGCTGTAGGCTCCACCTACAGCCATAAAATGAAGAGAACCATGCTTTATAAAGGAGAATGATGAGTACATGAAGTGTATAATTAATCCTGTCTCCTTTATTCTTTTTTGTTACAGGTATTTTAGCAGATTAAACCTGGTATTCACTACATCTACTAATTTTTGAATATATTACTTCATTTGAATGTTATTTCAGAGTGAACATATTTCATATTATTAATTTTTATATCTATTTTGAGTAACACAATCCATATCCCTTGCATCAACTTTTACTTTTTAGTTTTATAATTCCTTTCTCCATGTTACTCAATTTTTGTTTACTTCATTACTTTATTTTTTTTTCTATTATACAGTATAAGCATTTTATACTTTAACTCCATCATTACCTTTTACTTTCCTTGTTTTGTTGTCTTCTTATGCTGTTTGCCCTGGATACTGTGTTGGCAGTTATTATTATGTTATTGATGTCATGTACCTTTAAAGGCTTCATATAAAGGGATGATCTGCATCAGCCTGAATCCTCCCTCTGACGAAAAATCCACAGAAGTGCCAAGTGCCAGGGTGTGTACCATTATTTTGTCTTCTACACATTAAACTCACTCTGCTTTGCATTTACCTAGTGCAGCGTTTTCTTTCAGCACAGTTTATTTTTTTGTTTTGCCATAATGTCTTTTTACCACAGCTCTCACATTCCATGTCTCACTCCACCAGTGCAATTTGTTTGTACTTAATACAACAGAAGATGGTGTCAGGTGGGAACTGGGGTAAGAATGGCTTGCAATAATATGATTGGTGAATTAAACATAATGCTAAATTCAAAAAGCTAAGTACTGGCATATTTTTATGTAACCCCCCTCTGGGGGCTTACCTTTAATGCCCCCATTCTCCCTGTTTCATTCTGTTTTCCTCCCATTTCTGAGGGGGTGTTACCATTGTTCGGCAAGTGGTCTGGTGTCCCTGGGTATCCCCCCAAGTGGCCCGAGCTTTATTTAAGTCCATTTGTGGGCCTGGAGTGCTGGGTGTGGTTGCCACTATGGGAAATGCTCCTCGGAGCTTGCTGCAATTGCGCATGTGCAGGATACGCTTTGTTGTGCCGACCACAGTTGTGGTCCAGAAATGGGGAGCTCCTCAGTGGTCCCAGTGTCCCTTTGAGTTTTGAGGGGACTGGAGACCTTAATGAGATGAAAGAGGAGCCTCAGATCTTTATAAAATTATGTTTAAGTTTGGGCACAAGGAACAATAATTCATGAATCCTCATGAATGTTAATGAGGAGCTGCAGCTGGGGGGGCATATGTTTTGGTGACAGCCGGGGCACAGTGAGCCTGGAATTGAGAGTGGGATCATTTTACAGGGACAGTTGGGGCTACAATCCTGTGGGACTTTTAAATAAATAAAGTATTTTGTCTGGCTGCACCCATCCTTGGAAAATGGGAAACTGTATGAGACTGCATAGAACTGAATGGCAGCAGGCATGCTGTTGACACTATGACCCTCAAACTGCAGCCAATCATACAGTTAGGTGCCTAAAACAGTGAAAAACAGACTCCTGGGAAAAGGAGGGGACTGATTCAGGCACCTAAATCATGCCCCATTAAAGCACTAAGAAATATTGATCTCTATGGTTATGGAGGATTGATAGGCTCAGTCAGCCCATCAGAACCTTGAATTCTTGGATGAAAACCCCTGGACTTTCTGGTTGTTCTTCAGTCTGTTCCCGGGCTCTGTATGAATCAGAATTCTCCTGTGAGAGTGGATCTGAACTAGGGAGGCCTTTCCCAGGCTTCAAGAGGAGATTGCTGTATTCAGGAAAGGATTAGCATGGGAAAGAGAGTGAAAGACTGAACTGATACTTTGATTCCCCAAGTACTGTGAGCTGTTTATTTATTTTTAGAAATGGTAAGT
Organism: Neoceratodus forsteri; assembly: GCA_016271365.2. Lineage (NCBI taxonomy): Eukaryota > Metazoa > Chordata > Ceratodontiformes > Ceratodontidae > Neoceratodus > Neoceratodus forsteri. The sequence continues at coordinate 1,043,810,217 of CM057455.1, forward strand.
GCTGTAGAAACCCTGCACTGGTGGACTGAATTTAGCTGAGAGGACTGAGCTGTTCTATTTGAGTGCCACAGTTGCTGCTTAAAGAGTTTGTTATACCTGTGTGGGACTGCGATTGTGATTCTAAAGAGGCAAAGTGTCTCTGGATGTCAGGGTGCTAGCCAGGTGTTGTACATTTCCTGAGTGAACTGGTTGAAGTGGCTGAGATCTGTGTCCCAGCTGCAGCTGAAGAAAAGGTTGTGGACATTCTCTAACTGGAAAATGCAGACTGGTGTGCAGGGGTCTGTTGTGTTTGGATTGCCCTGTTGATTGCACCTGTGCTTCATTGATCTAGGACTAGCACCCACTGCTAACTGGCACTGGACTTTGCTTGAGCTATTGCCTACGACGTCTGCCATTTTCAAACTCAGTGCGGGGACTGTAGGAGGACCCCCCCCCCCATTTGGGAGTGCTCACCAGACTCAGAGAGGGTATCAGCTAACCCTTTCTAAGTGGAACTCTTTGTCTCAGGAGGTCACCAGTGCTTGCTGGAGTGCTAGGGCACCTGTGATCCATTGTGAGGAGCTGTGCTGTGGAGCCACTCCCAGGTCTAGACCTTCTGGGGCTGATGTGGTCCTGCCACAGAGCTCTGCAATGGGACAGAAGCGGATGAAGACGCCAAGCTGCCAGACCTCCAATTACGGAGACATGATGTAAGATCCTCGAGCAACATTCCATCCGCCTATTGCAGTACGTAGCTCCATGTTCCAGGACATTAGGAGGCAATCAACTCAAGTGTAGCTGAGTTCTGCAAAACCATGAGTACCTGGGACCTAGCTCCTGGAAATCAGGCAAGGGAGTATAAACGGTATTTAATTCCTTCCTCAAATAATTGTTCTATTTCATCAGGGCCACAACAGCTGGTCAACCTGTGGCAATGAACAGGCCTGCACCTTGTGGGTACCCCTAAGGACTATCAGGGTAGACACTGGTATCAGTGGGGGTGGGCCTGGTCTATGGGCCCATATAGTTACTGATACTTGTTCTCTCTAACCATCTTTTTATTCACAGCCTTCCTTTGTCTCGGTATACCTTCCCTAGTCCTTACCCCCAATAAAGCTGTGATTTATCATTTGAAATTGTGTGTGCAGGAATTCTCTGAGTCTGTCAGATCATTACTGTTCATGGTTTATGGTGTTATTGACCAGCTGGGAATTCAGAGTGTGGGGTGGTTGGTAGGGGAGGTGGATAGGTGCAGCATCTCAGGGGCTGTGCCAGTCAGTCACCCAACCCACTTCTACTTTTTTTCTGGGTGGAGGCACCACGCTATTTTTTTTATCTTTAGGACAGAACCACCTTAACAGGCCCCAGGTCCCATAACCTGTTAAAGGGCTAATACCCCACCGGGATCCCCAGCACCCAGGTCTGTCCCTCCGAGGCTGAAGTTTAAGCCTACAGAGGATGACAAAGTGAAATTGGTGGAATGAAGCAGGATTATGAAAATGGATCCCCAAAAATCCTTTTTGATGTTGGGAGTACCCCAGGAGATGGAGGAATGGGAGATAGAACACCTGACCACAATAGCCAAACTGGGTAATGCAAAACTGTGAGGAAGAATGAATGACTCTGGAAGGGGTACATTAACTGTACTAGTAGACAATAGCAGTGTGTTAGAGGCTGCCTGGATACCTGTGGCTTTGGTGGCAGAGGGGATGCCTGAGGCTCTACCCATTGTAAATTCATTTAGTGTAGTCTCCCCAGGAGAATGGGGATGAGAGCCTGGGCTCCCACCAAGACCCCACAAGGTTGAGAAACACCAGCCTGGATCTGTGCCAGTAGCTTTTGATTCTTATTGCAAGCTAAGAATGTTTTCAGGGGTTGAGCCCATCCCCAATAGTGAGGACAATTTGGAGGCATGGATGGACTGTGCCATCCTGCTTGTACAGGACTGGCATTGTTCTGAAATTGAAAAACAGAAGTGCCTGGTAGAGATCCTCCATGGGCCTGCCCTGGAAGTAATTCATTCTTTGTGAGCCATGGACCACGACGCCTCAGCCCAGGTACTATACACCTGACTGCCCACAAAAGTGTTTTTGTCAGCTCTGAATCTGGTGATGACCTTATGTGGAAATTTAAGACCTCCTCCCAATTGGAGGGGGAGCCCTTGTCTGCTTTCTAAACCCGAGTAGAGAGGGCTTTACAAAAGGTATTTAGAAAAGGGGGAGTGGCAGCACAGGATCTGAACTGAGTGAGGTTAGAACATGTGATAAAAGCCACTAGCCACTCTACCCTGCTGGTTTTACAGCTCTGCTTAGCTGATAGGAAGAGCAACCCCTCTTCATACTGGGTTCTAGTGTGAGAGATTAGGGAAGTGGAGGAGGAGGAGCAAGGACAGTGGGGAGGGCCGAGGGCCTCAGTGGCCACTACTCCGAGATGCCCTCTGGGGAAATGCAACAGTTGAAGACTTTACTATAGGAATGTATGGATGTAGTCACCTTGGCTAAGTTGGCAGTGAATCTAGGGCTATTTGAACCCCAAGAGGTGAGTGGGATGACCCTCAGTGCAGCCCCCACCATATTTGGCTCTTGGTTTACCTCGCAGGCACCCATTCCTGAGCTTGGGGTAAAAGCCCTTATGGATGAATTAGTCCACAGGTTAACCAAGCTAGAGAGGTCAGGATGGCCTAGTCAAGGGCAGAGAAATAATAAGGCCGTTGCATGGGGTCCGGTAGTAGCAAGTTCCCTGGTGGGAGTCCCAGGGGCCCACTCCACCTCATCAGCTAGGCCATCTCAGTGGGAACCCATTATATGCTATAGGTATGGAGGTTAATTCCATATCCAAAAGGGGTGTAAGGTGCTGATAAACTGTGCCCTCGGCAGGAATATGCCACACAAAAATTCCCATCAGAACCAGAGAAACTATGGAGAGGCACAGTAAAGGAGCACATCAGGGCCCCTGGCAGGTCCAGCTCCATTGCTCATGTCAGAGCCTCTACAGCTAAAACCACCACATCACTTCACATTGACATGAACCAGCTTGTGGGTCCATCAACAGAAACTACAGTCACCATCAATGGGATCTCCACCCGAGCCATTCTGGAAAGCAGTTCGCAAGTCACCATCATTTTCAAGACATGGTACGACCAGCACCTGTCCAATGTTTAGCTGCAGCCACTTGAGGGTTTACATGTGTGGTGACTCAGTGAGAAGTCATACCCCTATCTGGGCTATGTGAAGGTGTGGCTGGCATTTCTATCAAACGTAGCTGGCGTAGGAGATGCAGTGGAGACCCTGGCTCTAATTTGCCTTGAATCTGGCATATACGATGGCATGCCTGTGGTAGTGGGCATGAATGCCCATATGTTTAGACAATTAGCCCAGTTGTGCCAAGCCCAAGAGGCTGAGGGGAAAGGCAGCAAGCCCTCTATTCACCCCTTGATCAAAGAAGCTTACCAGAAGAGGAGCCAACCCCCTGACGAGGAGCCTGATAATTCCATTGGCATAGTGTGGAGGCAACAAGGGGAGGAGATTGTGCTACCACCTAACACGGAATGTAACATCACCGGGGTAGTGAGGCTAAAAAAGGATGTAACAAATCAGTTGCTGATGTTGGATGTGCCGAAGCATGGACTACCCATGGGACTGTTGGTAAAACCCAGCATTCTGCCTGCCCATGCACATGCCTATGTCAGATGGGTTACTGTACAAGTCAAGAACGTCACTGACAGGAAAGTGGTAGTGAGGAAGGGACGGACTTTAGCCAGAGCTTATTGTACCGATATAGCAGTGCAACCCACTGCAGTGAGAGGCGGCTCGCCCAAGGGACTTGATCCTGGATTGTTTGACTTAGATGATTCCAAAATCCTGGAAGAATGTAAGGAGAGGATACTGGAGAAATTGGCTGCTTGAACAAAGGTATTTTCTCTACATGAATGGGATGTAGGGTGTGTGAGTGAAGAGCAGCATCACATATGTCTCAACAACGAGAGGCCTTTCTGAGAGAGATCCATATGATTGGCTCCAGCAGACATTGACAATGTCCATTGGCATCTTCAGGAAATGCTGGCTGTGGGGATTATTCAAGAGTCAAGAAGCCCCTATGCATTCCTAATCGTTGTGGTGAGGAAGAATAGTGAGGCAATAAGGATGTGTGTGGGCTACCGCACATTGAACAAATGGACAGTGCCCGATCAGTATACTATGCTCCGGATACAAAATGCCCTGGATTGTCTGAATGGCAGCCAGTGGATCTCAGTCCTGGCTCTTTGGAGTGGTTATTACCAGATTCCGATAGCCCCCAGGTCCAAGAGAAGGTGCTTTCATATGCCCATTAGGATTTTACAAATTCATCCAGATGCCTCAGGGGATCTTGGGTGCCCCAGCCACCTTCCAGCACCTGATGGAGAAAGCCATGGGCATTATGAATCTACTCAAGTGTCTGGTTTATATGGATGACATTACCATGTTCGGGAAGATCTTGGAGGAACATGAAGCCCGACTGCTCAAAGTGTTGGATCATCTGGAAGAATTTGGATTGAAACTGTAGATTGATAAGTGCCAATTCCTCCAGGATTTAGTTAAATATGTTGGGCACTTAGTCTCTTCAAAGGGCATCCAGACAGATCTAAGCAAGACTGAAGCCCTCACCACTTGGCCTAAGCCCTGGATCTTAAAAGAGCTCCAGTGATTGCTTGGTTTCTGCTGGTATTACTGGAGATTCATAAAGGACTATACCAGGGTGTCCCGGCCCTTACTGAACCTGCTGCAGGGGTATCCACCACTAAAATTTTTGGCATTGAAGTGAGCTATTGTGGATCAGTTCCATGACTACCTGTATGGGGCTAAGATTACAGTGAAGATGGATAATAACCCACTTACATATGTGCTGACTACTGCCAAACTGGATGCTGCAGTCCACAGGTGGCTATCAGTTTTGTCCACTTGCGATTATTGCTTGGAGTACTGGCCCAGCTTGAACCACATGGATGCGAATGCTCTATCCAGTCACCCTCCTGCTTACTCAGCTGAACACTGCCTGGGAAAAGAGATAGCAAGAAGTGAAGGCCCTGTATAAGAAGCATGACTGTAAAGATATTCCCTCCGAAGAGGATGCCCCCCTTTTGGTAGAGTGACTGGGGACCTCAGGAATTTGTCTCCCAGTTGCTTACTACCGGCTGGCTGCCTTAGACATGAGATCCCTTCCTTAAATAACTACTCAGGATTTAAAGAGAGTCCAGAGAGCCAGCCCTGTCACTGGAGAAATAATTCGAGTGCTTCAACAAAGTGGGGATCAGACTCAAGTAGACACCATTTATCCCCCCGCCAGGCTCTTGTTACAAGAATTGCCCAAGCTGCGGTTAAGGAAAGGGTTGCTTTACAGAGAGACACAGGACCAGTAGGGGGCATCCCGTGAACAACTGGTGTTATCATAGAAGCATATCAAAACTGTATTAAGGGCTTTGCACAATGATATGGGCCACCTGGGTGTCGAGCGCACCCTGGACATAGTAAAAAGCAGATTCTACAGGCTGAGAACGGGAGCCAATCTAGAGACCTATTTTTTTTTATAATTCATATTTTATTAGTAAATGTTTTACTAATACAGGGGACAGAGAAGTACCATATACAGTGCTTATACACAAAATAATACATGAGCTGTCCCCATCCCCCCTTCCCCCACCCCATACAGCAGCAAGGTACTTACAAAAATAGAAGAATACCATATAGTATCACAAATCAAAAAGCACTGGATATACAGACTCATTTAGCAGCTCTGACCATAATTAACGTGTGAAGGGGATTCCAAGTATTCTTGTACCACTGCTTATTGTGGAGGCTCGCTATCGCTTTCTCAGTACATAAGTTAGCCAAAATTTCATTAACCCATTCCTGATATATTGGGCTTAATGTATCCCTCCAATGCCGAAGCACAATTTTCTTAACAGATAGTGCAATCATGGAAATATGAAACCTTCTAATTCTAACCTTGATAGAGGATAAATCCCCCAACAAACATCGTCTGGGTGAAGTATTCCTGCAAACCCAGTATAGGGTCTAGGTTATTCTGTATGGCCATCCATAATGGCTTTATCTTAGGCATGACCAAAGGCGTGAAGAAGCATACCTTCCTCTTGACATCCTCTGGTACAGGCCCCCGAACTTATAAGACCCCATTTCCTTAGCTTCACAGGGGTATAATACATGTTATGCAATATATGGTATTGCATAAGGCGGAGTCTATCCTGAGAAACATATTTATGGCAGAACTTCCATAGAGCTGACCAGTTAGGAGTATATTGAGGAAAAAAAGAAACCCAGAGCCTAGTGGGGCCTTCAGGTCTCCCATATTTCCACTGATACAATACACGATATATTTTGGAGATTGCACCTGGTGACCCCAATAAAGGGGAGAGATCCGATACAAACAGAAAAGCAGGTGGACGAGGAAGGTTATTACCAAATATTGCGGAGCGTAGATGTTTCAATTGGGCCACCCTGAAGTAAAAAGTTAACAGGATATCAAACTTGAGAATTATGCTAGAAACTGAGAGCCATTCCCCTGCGTCATCCAGAAAAGTAGAGATTATCCCTTCCCCAATCTGGGGCAACCATTTACGAGATATCATCTTTTTGTTTATTGAGAAAGACGGGGAATTCCAAATGGACTGGGACAGGTCCATTTCTGGGGAATACCACAGAAATGAACAAAGTTGCGTGTGAACTCTGAGGGACGTTCGGATAATGGGACAACTAATAGTGTCTGGAAGGGAGGCTATTTTAAGATAGAACATTGTCTGGGGGTCAATGTACTCAGATTGAATAAAGTCTAACTCGATTCTGAGCCAGACCGGTCTTAAATATTCCTGACCCAGATTAACCCACCGCAAATATTTTGCAATATGACTAGCCCAATAATAAATTGCTAGAGGGGGGATCCGCAGTCCTCCATCTAGTTTTTGAGCAGTTAGTTTGTAATATGATAACCTGGCTTGTTTATTAAACCAGATGAAATTTGTGAAAATTCCATGCATTTTATGAAACCATAACAGTGTAAAGGAGTTAAGAAGCGAGAGGGGATAAAATAAATGAGGAAAAACATTCATTTTAATGATATTAATGTGACCCTAAAGAGAGAGAGGGAGTTTGGACCATCTATTGAGATCCTGAACTATCACTTGGGAGAGAGGCTCCAAATTTTCCTTAACCCAGGAGGAGGGGTTATGAGTCAAATTAATGCCAAGGTATCTGAGAACACGTGGAGACCAACCGAGACCAAAAGAAAACAAGTCATTTTTAAAAACCTTATGATTAAGAGGGAAAATGGAGGATTTATTTAAATTCAACTTATAATTCGAGAGAGCTCTGAACTTGGCGATTTCCCTCAACGTGACAGGAATTGAAGTTTTTGGATGAGATAAATGAAGAAGGAGATCGTCAGCATAAGCTGTGATTTTCACCACCTGATTGCCATTCGGGATACCACTTATCTCCAGATTATTGAGAATGTTTCGGATAAGAGGCTCTAAGTATAAATTAAATAATAGGGGGGAGAGAGGTCAGCCCCGCCAGGTACTGGAAAACAAAGGAAAGGGTTTGGAGAATGCTACATTGCCAGAGACTCTGGCAGATGGAGTTTGATATAAAGCCCAAATCCACTCTATAAACTTAGCCGGAAAACCAAATACTTTAAGGGCCTGAAACAGGAAATTCCAATTGACATGATCAAACGCTTTCTCGGCGTCCAAGGAGACCAATCCCACAGGAAAGGCAGCATCCCTGGACACCAAGACTACGTGTGACAGAGTACGTAGATGGTCAGCTGATGAACGTCTCCTCATAAACCCTACCTGAGACATATTAATCAGGTCAGGAAGAACTCGTGTTATTCTATCAGCTAATATCTTAGAGAGAATTTTAACATCTTGATTCAATAAGGAGATTGGTCTGTAGCTTTGCTCTAATTCCGGATCTTTATCAAGCTTAGGGAGAAGTACAATCAGGGCCTCAAACAATTGTGTATCTATTTTTGCACCAGAAAGAATGTGACAATACAACTGGTGGAGAACTGGCAATAATTGTGACAGAAAAGTTTTATAAAATAAAGAGGAAAAAACGTCTGGTCCTGGAACCTTATCTGAGGGCAAAGCCCTAATGACCTCTGAAATTTCCTCTAGCGATATTGGTGAGGATAGAAAATTCCTCTGTGATTCCGATAGAGAGGGTAGAGAGGAATCCCTCAGGTAGACCTCAAGCTCTTCTAAGGAAGGAGGGTTGTCCATATCCCTATATAAATCCTCATAGTAAGAGGCAAACTCCTGCACAACCTCAGAAGGGGATACTTTCAAGGATCCATCTGCCTGAGCCCTAATTGGAGGTATAAATCTAGCTGATTCTTGCTGCTTTAACCTTAAGGCTAGCAGGCGACCCGCCTTTTCCCTCTGATCGGTATAGTTTGCTTTGGTACAAATAATAGATAATTCTGCTTTTTCCTCAATAGATCTAAATATTTATCTTTAGCTACCGAGCCTCCTCATATCCTCTTCCGAGGCATTAGAGGATAACCTGGTTTCTAAAGACCTAATTAGAGATAATGAAGCTAGTAATTCCGCCTCTCGAGTCTTTTTCCTTTTTGTGGCTAAGCTAATAATGATCCCTCTCATGTATGATTTGAAAGCACCCCACAAAATATCAGGTGTCATATCCTCAGAGGAATTAGTGGAGAAAAAGAAATCAATCTGCTCCTTTATCAGAAACAAAATAGTCTAAATCCTCTCCCACGGCAATGAACATTGATTGTTCCACTACCCGTGACTCTAAGACTATGGCCGATGCCCTAAATAAAACCTTCACTGACCTCAGTGGTGTGCTCTCACCAGACTTCTACCAGGACTTGTCAGTTTCAAAACTCGTATCCCAAACCACTCATGCCAGACAAACCGCTATTTCACTTTAAAATAGTTAAGACATATGAACCTACAGATACATAAAAGGCCTGCTCTAAATCTAGAAATAGCAGTGACACTATTGAACTAAAACTTCTGTCCCTCACCTTGGAAGAAGTGATCCACCCCCTCACCAAAATTCTCAACCTCTCCCTGTGCCAAAGTCAATTCCCCAACACCTGGAAGGCTGCTATAGTCACACCAGTGCATAAAGGGGGTGACAAATCCACAACAGGGAACTATCGGCCCATATCTATACTTCCACCCCTCTCCAAAGCTCTTGAACGGATCGTGGTGGATCAACTATCAGACTACCTGCAAAAGTACGATCTACTCTGCATTCAGCAACATGGATTTAGGAAAGGACACAGTACATCGACGGCCCTACCTGATTTCTCTAGTGAAACTCACAAAGCCTTGGATAAGGGTTATTTAACCGGAGCTGTTTTCATAGACCTCACAAAGGCCTTGGACACTGTTCACCATAGCCTTCTAATCTCTCTTCTGCTCAACATTGGGCTAGCTGAGGACCTGGAGCCTGGGTAAAAGTTACCTGGCACAACGTTCTCAAACAGTAAAAATCTCTGAGGTTCTCTCTGACTCCAAACCGGTCCTCTCTGTGTCCCCCAGGGCTCAATTTTAGGTCTCTCCTCTTCAGCCTATTTCTAAACTTGCTCCCCAAATCCTGCCCTGAAAAATTAATACTCTATGCTGATGACGCTGTAATTCTCTCCTCCCATAAGGATCCAAATCTACTACTGACAGAGCTTGCAGCTTGCTTTCTCATGTGTTGAAAAGTGGTTCCTTGAGCACAAACTGGTCCTAAATCAAAAAACAAAAGTCATGCTTTTCGCCAGTCATCAAAACAGAAATAGGCATACTCCACTCGTCAAAAAAACTTCTCTTGGAAATACACTAGAACAAGTGAACACCTTCAAATACCTTGGTATCACTTTTGACGAATGTCTTACTTTTGCAGCCCATATTGATAACACTGCAAAAACAGTGCACTAACGCATTGGAATTTTGTACCAGAACCGTCAATTTTTCAACCAAGCTGCCTTGAGGATTGCTGTTCAAAGCTCCATCATCTCAATCATAGACTATGGTCTAATTGTCTATGGCTCAGCTACTACCACTGCACTAAAGCGCATCTCAACAGCACTAAACAAAACCTGTCGACTCCTCACTGGTGCACAGAGACGGATCCACACTTGTGACCTCTACACAGAAACCGGTCGGTTGCATCTTTCCAATCGCCTCATGTATCTCACCTGCGTGATGGCAAAAAAATCAATCTTGGGACTCCCTCCTCCATGTATCCGGGACCTGCTCTGCCTGAACAATGGCACTTGTACCACCAGAAGATCTGACCACCAACCTTTCCTTGTCCCTAGATGCCGGACTGCTCAGGGACAAAGATATTTTACATACTGTGCCCCTACCTGGTATAATGCCCTTAACCTGCCCTCCCTATCCTCCACCTCATTTGGGAGCTTTCAAATCCATACTTTATGCTCACCTCACAGTCTCCAGCTCCTGTGACTGCTTTGACTAAAGTCTCATCCCACTGAGTGCACTTACATTTGTTTCACTCAACCACCATGGTCTCCTCTTTGACAAAGACAACCTGAGTACCACTAACCTGGTTCTGTCTGCTCCTAAACTTCTTATTTCTCCCTCTTTTCCCTCTAAAGCTCTCCAATCCTTATTCCTTGTCCTTGACACTGCCTCTGAGTTCCTTTTTCTTCTCTGTACATAAATGTTACTGTTTAAGTTGTGGCCTTGTTAAATGGCTTACTGATTGTTTGTAACACTGTCTACCATGTTTTTGTACTTAATGACATGGAACCTTTGTAAAAGAGCCTTGGCTCAAAGGTATTAATTCCTAGAACAATAAACTTCAAACTTCAAACTTATTAGATCACAGTATTTAATGTCTTTGAGCAATTGACCATTTAATTTCCATCGGGTTTCTTTATGAGGAATGTTAAGGAAGGCCAGCTTGGAAGTTACCAAAGAGTGATCAGACACTGGACCTGGCTGGATTGAGGTAGTTAAAATCCCTGGCAAAAGGGCCTGAGAGAGGAAAAGATAGTCAATGCGAGACTGGGTTCTGTGCACCGGTGAGTTAAAGGTATACTCCTTATCCTTAGGGTGTAACACACGCCACATATCGCACAGTCCACACTGGTCCAGAAAATCCCTAAGGGCCTCTGTCCAGGTGTTAAGCCCCTTAACCCAGTACCAGACCTGTCTACTTCAGGATCAAGAACCAGATTGAAGTCCCTGCCGATTATTATACCAATGGGAAGCATGGGAAGGAGTATGGAGATAAGCTTCATGTAAAAGGCCGGATCATCTGCGTTAGGCCCATAAATGCTACCAAGTAAAATAGGCGTAGACCAGAGACTCCCTTGAACTAGGACATATCTGCCATCCGGGTCCCTGAAAACTTGTTGAGAAATAAAGGGAATGTCTCTATTAATTAGAATCATAACCCCACAGCTATTAGTGGACCCTGAGGCATTAAAAACCTGCCCAATTTGTTGCCTCCTAAATTGCAGAGATTAACTTTCCAGTAAATGAGATTCTTGCAGGAATATAATCTGAGAAGATAATAAACTTAAGTGTTTTAACACTTGGTATTGTTTAACTCTTTTTCTTATCCCCTTCACATTCCACGTAGCAAAGTTCATACTACAGGCCATCTAAACAGAAAAAGAGAAATGACATTATATGAAGTCCAGGAATTACAACAATCAGACTCAAATGACCTGAACCCCTGTTTGCTGCTGTATACCCTTCCCACCCACGTATCAACTTTCCTCCCACCCACCACCCCCACCCCCCAAAATATTCTATCCCTTTCCAACTAACAAGTAATAGGACAACACTGAACATAATATCACCCTCTCCTCCCCCAACTGTCCTGAGCAACGCTCAGCACAATATCGCTTTCCTTTCTTCCCCCTCCAACCTCCCACGCATGTACCCAAAAACCCTGCGTTAGAATGTAAAACTTCTTATAAAATCAGTAATCAATAACATCACATCCAAGATAAAGGTAATGTAGGTAATGATAGGTAAGCACTGGACTCCTGAAATCCAGAACAAAAATGGCAAGAGCGAGAAATAGAGAAGAGAGCAACCCCTACTTGGGAGCAATCCAAAAAACCCAGAATTCCTGAAAAAAAAACAGAAAGTACACGATTTAAGGCACACTCACCGAATATGCTTTCATAACTGCTGCCATTAATAAAATTGAAAACTTTCCCCGAAACGTATATTCACTAGTAAACTAAATGCTCCCAAGTAGTGGACCTCCATCTGTGTCCAAGACCCCACTGCTATCTATACCAGATAGAAATAAATTCCAGAAACAAATAGATAAAGGGGGGTTGAACCACCAAAATTAGAACAAAAGCACCCTCTAGTGATAATATCCCAAAAAACATTGAAACCAAAAGGACACTCTCTCAAACCTTGCCCCAATAATCAAAAACATCAAACTTGAGAGTTTTCGTCATATTAACTATATCATGCGAGATAATTAAGTGTCCCTGGAAATGAGAAACCGGAAAGTGTGATCTGTGTGAGTAGAAAGGGAACACTTCCCAGACAAAACACTACCCCCCCTTTGAGAGAAAGTCCCGAGATGTGAGGATGCTCCAAAACACTGAGCGCTGAGATGGAAAATACAAAAGGTCAGGACTCCATTGAAGATAGTCCCCTCCATTGCAAAATTCGAGAGTCCACAAAACCAGACCAGTATTCAGTCTTCTTTTGGTATAACAACGTGAGAGAATTCTTCTCCTTTCCAAAGCAGGGTGGGGTAAGACCGACCAACCAGATCAGGTGTCCCGAAACAGATCAGGCAGAGCAGCCTTCAATCCTGAGAGAGCTGCTTCAGGATTCTCATATGTTAACCAGGTACCGTCCACTAGAACTTGTAGCCTAACTGGATACCCCATTTTGAAGCAAAGGCCTGCAGCTATAACTTTTGATACAATAGGATGAAAAGCAGTATGCTTTGCCCTGACCGACCCCGGTAGATCTTGGGCAATTCTAAGCCTGGTATTTTCCCATTTCACTTCTTGTAACTCTCTCACTTTTCCCAGAAAGTGCTGTCACTCTAGGTAATTTAAAAAACGGCAAATAATAGGACGTGGCGTTGCTCCTGGGGATGGCTTGGGTCGCAAGGACCTATGCGCCCTTTCAATGATGTAGTTAGCCCCAAAGAGAGAGGGACCGGCAACCTTTTCAATCAGCTTCTGCATGAACCCCAGCATATTCAGGCCTTCTTCTCCTTCTGGAAGGCCCAGGATAACAACATTATTTCTTCGGCTGCGGCCCTCCAAATCTTCCAACTTAGCTTCCAAGCTAGAAATCTTTTGCCGCATGACTACAAGACCGGGATCGATTTTTTCCACTTGCTTCTCAGGAGATAAGATACGGGTTGCATTATCTGAGGTTTTCATCATGACCTCCTCAAGTTTTTTAGAAAGGGATTTAATTTCAGCTGAGATTTCTTTAATTTCTTCCCGGAAGGGTTTGAATTCTTCCAAAAATCTGCTCAGAGTTAGGGCTTTGCTCAGAGATCAGGCTTTGAAGATCTGGCTTATCCACAACACTCGAGGCCCTTGATTTTTTTAGGGCCTTCTCGGGAGTGACCGGAGGTGTATGCTTCTGCAGAGACTTCTTCATATAAACCTCCATAATCACTGGCAACGAGCAGACAGGAGCCCAGGATATTAAGAAGGCGATAATCTATAAACTTTCTGGTTTTTAGGAAGAAATAGCAACCAAAATAGTGATTATTTGTGATTAGGAGTTTAGAGCTATGCAGGGGAGCTTCTACTCGGTATCCTGCATCACGTGATCCCCCCGAGACCTCTTGTAAGAGTTGCAGGAGATGCATACAATGGAAAGCACTTCCCCAAAAGGCAGCCCTATTAGTAAATATCCGGAAGAGGCCTCATGGAGCTGGTGTCTATCAACTTCCTTACATTGGAGCCTGACTCATGTAACATCTCAAACATCCTAGTAGTCACAGACCACTTTACCAGATATGCCCAAGCCTACCCTATGAAAGATCAAAAGGCTTCCACAGTGGCCAAGATCCTGGTAGAAAACTTCTTTGTGCATTATGGGGCTTCTCAAGGGATTCACTCATATCAGGGTCATGACTTCGGGAGCAGCCTCATTAAAGAGCTTCTGTCACTATGGGACATCAGAAAATCACAGACCACCCCATACCATCCCCAAGGTGGCCCTCAACCTGAATGATTTAATCAGACTTTATTTGATATGTTGGGTACCTTGAACCCCCAAGACAAATGTACCTGGAGCCAGCGGGTAAGCACACTGGTCCATGCATACAACTGCACCAGTAACAATGCTATGGGTTCTCTCCCTACCAGCCTATGTTTGGGAGGGAAGCCTGTCTGCCAGTAGATCTGTGTTTTGGGGTGTCCACTGATGATCTTGGTGCTGGAGACTACTTGCAATATGTGTAAAAGATGAGACAGCAACTTGATGATGCCTATTGCCTCGCTACTGAGATGGCCACCAAGAGAAACCAGGCCAACAAGAAGAGATATGATAAAAAGGTGCGAGTCTAGGATCTTGAGGCAGGGGATCGAGTGCTGCTGTGTAGTCGGTGCATACCAGGGAAGGACAAGATTGCAGACTGGTGGAGAAGCACTCCGTATGTTGTATTGGAAAAGCTGGAAGGCCTCCCGGTATACAAGATTCAGCCTGAAGGAGAAACGCAAGGCCATGAAGTCATTCACCGAAATCATCTGCTGCCCATTGGCAATTGAATTATGGATGAAGAGGTTCATGAAGAAGATTTTCCTTCACCCCCCACCACTTGAGCTGCTGCATGCAGGAGACAGAGGCATGGAAATAGTGATGCTATGGGGGCTAGGCCTGCCCAGGGTGGGGGAGTCTCAGGTGAAGACAGTACAAATGATAAGGCTGAGGGAGAAGATGATAGAAACCCCCAGAGCTTTTCCCTACTCCAGAGCTTGCCAGATTAATTCAGAGACTCCCCCTGAATTTGGTACATACAGCTGTACATAGGAAACAGGGTGCAGATGGGGAGGCTGCTCCCGCTAGGCCTCTTGGAGAGACCACTCCGGACCTGCAAACTAGTCCGGCTGAGCCCTGTGAGTGGTACCGGAGCAGTTCCCCTGCAGATATGCCCTTTGGAGGATCCACAGTGGACTAGTATACAAGTCCGCCTGGGTCATTGAAAGGCCGCAGGATAACTCTGAGGATCAGGAAAGAGAAGGGGAGGAAGTATCTTTTGGAGGTCCCACCTCAGAACTGAACATTGGTCTGACTGTATCCTCTGAAAGGCCCCAGGTTAGTTCCCCTGGAGTAACAGGTGATGCTGAGAAGAAGCTGGAATCCTTTGCCCCAATAGCTGAGGATGAGAATGATCAGGAGGAATGTGATGATGATTAGGGATTTACCACTGATCAACAGGTGCTTAGTGGTCCCAGAATTCAGGAGACGCCCAGAAGGTCAGGGGGAACAATATGACCTATCCTTAAACTGACTTATGATGTCCCTGGAGTTCCTATAGATTTATCCCTGTTTGTGGTACACAAAGGAGTGTACATTACTCCTAGATCCCTACAGAAAGTGATTATGTGCCCTGCTAATGCTAAACCCCCTAGATCTGAGAGAAAAGAGCACAGGGGAAGGAGAGGGAGGTGAAAAGGGTACCTTGGAGGCTTATGGGAAAGGCTTACTATGTGAGGTTTCAATATCCTGTGGCTAATGGAATGAACCTATGGGAGCCACTTTAAAGTGGTTAGGAGCTCATAATGGAAAAGGAATCTGGTTGAAATGTATATGTTTCATTTGCATGCTTTCTTGTTCTGAACATCTGGTTACAACATAATAGATAGGATTCAGGTGTATAGTTAGCAATGTTTGTTATATGTTACTGCTAAACTTCAGTAATTTGCCCTTAAGCTAGGCGTGGAAGCCAACCATTTAAGGGGGGGGACTGTAACCCCCCCTCTGGGGGCTTACCTTTATTGCCCCTGTTCTCCCCGTTTTGTCCAGTATTCCTCCCATTTCTGTGGGGGTTTTCCCATTGCCCGGCAAGTTCTCTGGTGCCTCTAGGTATCCCTGTGAGTGGAATGCACTTGATTTCAGCCCTTTTTGGGGCCTGGAGTGCTGGTTGTGATCGTCGCTATGGGAAATGCTCCTCGGAACTTGCGGCGATCATGCATGTGAGGGATGTTCTTTGTTGTGCCGACTGCCATTGTGGTCCAAAAACAGGGAGTGCTTCAGTGGTCCCAGTGTCCCTTTTGAGTTTAGTGGGGACCAGACACCTTAATGAGGTGAAAATGGAGCCTCAGATCTTTGTAAAATACACTAAGTTTGGATACAAAGCGAGGGCTCATGAATAATTCATAAGCCCTCATGAATGTTAATGAGGAGCTGTCTGCCACCTGGGGTGCATATGTTTCAGCAGCAGTGACAGTGGGGGCACAGTGAGCCTGGAATTGAGTGGGCTCATTTTACAGGGGCAGTTGGGGCTACAATCCTGTGGGGCTTTTAAATAAATAAAGTATTTTGTTTGGCTGCACCCATCCTTGGAAAATGGGAAACTCTATAAGACTGCATAGAAATGAATAGGAACAGCCATGTTGTTGACACTATGACCCTCAAACTGCAGCCAATCATATAATTAGGCACCTAAGACTGTGAAAAAGGGGGCTCTTGGGAAAGGAGGGGACTTATTCAGGTGCCAAACTCATGACCCAATAAAGCACTTGAAAATATTGATCTCTATGGTTATGGAGAATTGATAGGCTCAATCAGCCAATCAGAACCTTGGATTCTCAGGTGAAAAGCCCTGGACTTTCTGGTTGTTCTTCCATCTGTTCCTGGGCTCTGTACTGGTATGAAGTCTCCTGTGAGAGTGGATCTGGACTAGGGAGGCCTTTCCCAGGCTTCTAGAGAAGAATGCTGTGTTCAGGAAAGGATTAGCATGGGAAAGAGAGTGAAAGACTGAACTGATACCTTGATTCCCCAGGTTCTATGAGCTGTTTGATTATTTTTTGGAGAAGACAGATGCTGCAGAAGCCCTGCACTGGTGGACTGAGTTGAGCTGAGATGACTGATCTGTTCTATGTCAGTGTCAGTGGCTCAGCAGGTAGCACACTCGTCTCGGAGGCCGGGAGATCAGAGGGCTGTGGGTTCAGTTCCCACATCTGGCACTTGGGTTAATATACCAGTGCTGACACTGTAGTGCAGCAGGAGAGGGGTGCTGCACTTCTGAGGTGCCGTCTTTCGGATGAGATGTTAAACCGAGGTCCCATCTGCCTGGATTGGTGGTAGTTCAGGTGGATTTTAAAGATCCCATAGCACTTATCGAAAAGAGTAGGGGAATTTCCCCAGTATCCTGGCCAAATTTCCTTCATTCACTAAAAATACCATCAACAGCTTAATCTGCTTCAAGGTCAGATGGCATTCATCTGTATCCCCCTTCCCCGGGTCATGCCTGAAAATAGGCAGGATTTGTCAAGTGCACTTACCCAGTCAACAAAAACTAAATAAATAAATAAATATTTGAGTGCCACAGTTGCAGCTGAGAGAGTTCGTTTTACCTGTGTGGGACTGTGATTGTGATTCTAAAGATGCAAAATGTCTCTGGATGTCAGGGTGCTAGCCAGGTGCTGTACATTTTCTGAGTGAACTGGTTGAAGTGGCTGAGATCTGTGTCCCAGCTGTAGCTGAAAAAAAATGTTTGGACATTCTCTTACTGGAAAATGTTGACTGGTGTTCAGGGGTCTGTTGTGTTTGGATCGTCCTGTTGATTGCACCTGTGCGTCATTGATCTAGGACTAGCACCCACTGCTAACTGGCACTGGACTTTGCTTGAGCTATTGTCTGTGACTGCTGCCATTTTTGAACTTAGTGCGGGGACTGCAGGAGGACCCCCTCCCATTTGAGAGATCTCACACGGAGCCAGGGAGGGAATCAGCTAACCCCTTTCAAGTGGGACTCACTGTCTCAGGAGGTCATCGGCACTTTCCAGGGCGCTAGGGCACATATGATCCATTGTTGAGAGCTGGACTGTGGAGCCACTTTTGGGTCTGGGACTTCTGGGGCAGGCGCAGTCCTGCTACAAGGCTCTGCAATGGGCCAGAAGCAGTGCCAAGCAGCCAGACCTCCAATCAAGGGGACAAGCTGAAAGATCCTCAAGCAAGATTCCATCCACCCATTGCAGTATGGAGCTCTGCATTCCTGGACATCAGCAGGTAACCAACCCAAACATAGTTGAGTTCTGCAAAATCATAAGTACCCGGGACCTAGCTCCCAGAAATCAAGCAAGGGAGTGTAAAAGGGGTTTAATTGCTTCCTCAAATAATTGTTCTATTTCATCAGGGCCCCAACAGCTGGCCAACCTGCAGCAATGAACAGGCCTACACCTTGTGGGTACCCCTAAGGTATCAGCATAGAGACTGTTACCAGTGGGGGTGGGCCTCCAGGGGTGGGCTTAGTCTATGCGACCATATAGTTATTGTTACTTGCTCTCTAACCATCTTTTTATTCACAGACATCCTTTGTCCCAGTATCCCTTCTCTAGTCTTTACCCCAATAAAGCTGTGATTTATCATTTAAAACTGTGTGTGCAGGAATTCTCTGAGTCTGTCAGATCATTACTTTTCATGGTTGATGGTGTTATTGACCAGTTGGGTATTCAGAGTGTGGGGTGGTTGGTAGGGGAAGTAGGTAGGTGCAGCATCCCGGGGGGTGGGATGCTAGCCAGTCACCTGACCCACTTCTACTTTTCTCTGGGTGGGAGCACCATGCTATTTTTATCTTTGGGATAGAACTCCCGAACACCACCATAATAGGACACAGGCCCCTTAACCTGTTAGAGTGCAAACAAGCAGGGGTAGTAACCCACTGGCACATGACGCCTGGGCTACATTTTTTTTCTCTTACTATTCACTTTCTGATGTGCAACACGGGTATATAATGTGGCTGGCCAACAAATGGGACAGGTATACAAATGGGGGGTGACAAAGAAAAGCCAAAGTTGGATCTACTGTACACATTTTATTTTCCTGGCTACCTATTTAGTGATAGGCTGTGTCCCAATGATGATGATAATGTTTCAGGATGAAGAAAGAAAAGAGCAGAAATGGGGGGGGGCTGCTTAATGGAGCTTCATGCCTGTTTGTATCTCATGTTTACTAAATAAAAACTACTTTCACAGTGCATCAGTTTTATTTTGCGAGCACAGGTGAATAACTGGCACAGAGCTCCATTATAGCACCTCTTCCCGTACTGTCTCATTCCCCCTGAAACATCATCAGGGGGGTAGGGCTTGTCATGTTGCCTCAGTTTTAGGATGATCAGACACAGCAGAGGGAGGTGAGATGTGTGGCACAAAAGTGCATGATGAACTGTTTACAGAATGTTAAAAAACATACAAAACGTTTAGTCAGCTGATAGATATTGTATGCTATTAACACTCAGCCCCAAAACAGAGGTGATAAAACCCAGGTTCTATAAACAGGATCAAAACATCTGTAAATGCTCGTAAAACTGCCATAACTTAGTAAACAGGAATTCTGAATGACGAAATCATGTGAAGAAAGCCAGATACAAAATATAGTTTGGTAAAAATTAATGAAAACAAAAAAAATGAGGCACACCGTACATGTTCCCAAGGAACTGGTACAAATACATTAGCCTCAATGAGCATGCTTGACACAAAAACATTATTCTAAAAAAATGATTGCTTAAAACAAAAACAATCACTGACCTAACTGGGAAGCAGACAGTACTTTGAAATACTGATTCACTATAACAACAAATCTGACCTGTGAATCAGACCAGTAGCTCAGTCACAAACTCCTTGGGAATTCAAATGGAAAGTTTAAGTAGCAGACACTTGACAACCCTTACATACTGTAATTTTTTTATAGCCGTTAGCTACCAAGCCAATGTTGCAATAACCCTGTTTGAGTGCTGTACTGTGCATTGTTATCTTTTTCTGTTTGTAGTTTGTTTATTTGTTCAGCATCAAGTCATTCCAACATATAAATTAGTACAATAACAGAAGATATTAGTAGCAAAACATAAAAAAAAAGAAATGTAACAATAAAATTCCTATATTCACATAAAAAAATATTACAGTACAGTGGATTTAATACAATCTCCAAGTATAGCTGGAGAGTGAGTAGAGATGCAACATATTTAGGTGATCTTGAAGCACAAGATGTAAACTAGAGGTGACGGGGTTCGGGTCTGGCTACCTACACAGTCCATCATGTAATGGAAACAGTTATCACAATATTTGAAAAAGTATCCACTTCTGGGTAATAAAAGTATATTTCAGTGCTGGTAAATCTCATATACATTCTGGGGGAATCTAAGCCAATGAAGATCTCTGGCCCTTGTAGAATACAATAATTCCCTGGTGTCCCATGGTTTCCCCACCCTCTGATCACTGACACTGTATCATATCACATATTCTCTGGCACCTAGTGGCACCCCTCCACCACTGATCCCCATCCCCATACAAATGGAAGCTTTTCTCTGGTGTCTAGCAGCCTACCACACCACAAGCACTGACCAGCCCACCCTGCCACCTTTCCTTACATTAATTGCCAGCGCTGTGGGAGCCCATATGGTGACCTGCACAGCCCTCTTCTCACCACCTCAGCAGGCAGCTGTAAGTGATGAGAGGGAGAATGTGTCCTTTGTACTGTAGAGGGAGCATGAGTAGTGTCTATAATAGACAGTACATGTGCTCTGTTTAAAGTACAGGGGATGCGTGCTCCTTGTCATACAGCAACTGGCTGGGGTGGTGAGAGGAGGGTTGTCAGTCACCGTATGGACTCCCACAGTGCCGGTGATTAAGATAAGGAGGGTTTGCATGGTGGGTTGGACACTGCTGGAGGTGTGTAGGGGGTCTCGTAGATGCCAGAGAAAGGATCTACTAGTATGTGGATGAGGATCATTGGGTGGGGGGTGCCACTAGATGCAAGGGAATATGTGACATAATATGAAACTAGCAAACAGGAGTGGGGGAACCACTGGACACCAGGGAACTATGTTATTCTACCAGTGCCAGTTTCTGGAGGGAAGAGATACCACTAGTCATCAGGCACTATCATGATTTTTTACCAGGGCCGGTGACTGGATGGTGATGGAAACCACTGGACACTGGGGTATTATTTTGTTCTACTGGGACCAGGAATCAGAGGGAGGGGGGAATCACTGGACACCAGGTTATTATTTAATTCTTATGGGGCCGGTGATCGGAGGGCAGAAGGGACCACTAAATGGCAGGGTATAATGTTTATTTTAATGCGGCCAGGGATTGGAGGGTGGAGGGGGCGCTGGACCCCTGGGAATATTGTACATTGAGCAAAACATAAGTAAAGCCACTACCCACCTGCAGACCAATGCTCATTAAAGGGCAGCCAGCCCTATTTGTTATACAAACCAAAGATTGCATCTCTTGAGACCAGGAAGCACACTATCAAAAACAGACATAACTGAGACATTGCAATAAACTTAAACTTTTTAAATTCATAAATAAATAAAAAGACAGAGTGCTGGCACACCAACTAACCACCCAGCACTTCAACTCCTCACAAGTCTTCCTCAGGTGTATGGTTAGAAGATGGGAAAGACATTTAAAATACACTTACAACTCATTATAAATGCATGGTGTCACAAAATATGCAGAAGTAAAAAAACTTTTCTTGCTTCTTAACTATATCATAAACACAGTTTATATATATATATATATATTCTGAACAAACTTAAACTTAACAAAATACTACCTTTTTAAATTATTTTTTGTAGTTTCTTATCGAATGTCAAATATCTAAAGTTCTGGTTGGGCTCTGTAATAAGAGACAAAGATTAAGTAATTTACATCATTTGGAACAGTAATAGTAAATGACTCTACTATAACAGAGTCTAAATCATATCAAGAATGTTTCCAAAATTTAAATGTGTAGCAGCTGCTAAGTATAAGCGCATTGTGGGTGCCTGGATTGGCAAACAGTTTATTCACACTTCTCCAGTTTTACATCCAAATTATCATCTTCATCATTATTTCCAATACCTTTGCTTACAAGCTTTCTTTCCATTTTCAACATTCCCCATATCCACTTTGTTTATACATATATACATTATTGCTTTTCAACCACTCTTAATTCTTAATCTCTTTTCTTCTCCCCCAGAAGTACACCCTGGGAGCCCGCTCTCATTTCTTCTCCATCACACCATAAGATTCAGCTTCAGGTCACCCCCAAATAAGCCTGCACCTACGGAGATGGTCCAGTATCACCCTTTGAGGGGGATTACCCCAGAGGGTCTATCGGTGGTACTGGACCTATCGGGTGTATCAAGTGAGTTCATGAGTCCAGGGGACCTCGTACTAGCCTATAGTAAGGCAGTGGGTGATGCCCTGGATTCAGTTGCTCCTGTTCGTGTTCGCCCACTCACCAAGTGCCCGAGAACCCCTTGGTTTGATGGGTCCTTGAAGGAGCTGAGAAAAGTGGGGTGAAGGCTAGAAAGGGCTTGGTAGAAATCCGGTCTAGATGCTGACAGGCTTAGATTGATGGACCATTATGGTGTCTATCACTCAGCAATCACCCATAAGAAGGCAGAGTTCCTGTCCAGGGAGATTGCTGCTGCATGGAACCAACCAGCTCAACTCTTTCAGACTGCTGACAGATTGTGCAATCCACTCTGTCTGCAGTCTGGAAGAGATTTTTCACAAATAAAGTGTGATGAGCTTGCTCTGTTCTTCACAGATAAGATTGCCAGCATTAGGTCAGGCATTGGTCCAGCTCCCTCTTTAAGGGATTGCAGAGATTGGTGGGAGGAAACGAACATCCGTGATACCTGGTTTGACTAATAGGCCAGAGTCCATTGACACTATGAAGACTGTTCAGACTGTACTACCAACCAGCTGTAGTTTGGATCCGGGCCCTACACCACTATTATTAGGTTGCGTAGATATTATCTGCTTGATCCTTGCTGAAATTGTCTGGAAGTCTTTGGAGTAGGGGGTCTTTCCTGATCCCCTAAAGGAGGCAGACGTTTGACCACTCCTTAAAAAACCCTCCTTGAACCCAGACTGTCTAGCTAACTTCAGACCTCTCTCTAACCTGCCCTTTGTGGGTAAGGTTATTGAAAAGGTGGTTGCATTACAACTAAATAACCATCTTACAAATCACAATGTCTATGATACTCTCCAGTCTGGGTTTAGGAAAAGACATAGCACCGAGACCGCTCTTGTCCGGTCTTAAATGTCCTAATTGCAAGAGACCAAAAGGCTCACACTATTCTAGTCCTTCTTGATCTCTTTGCAGCATTTGATACTGTGGATTATGGTGTGCTTCTGGAGAGCCTCTGGCTTTTTTCCTGGACTGTCTGGTACAGTTTTACATTGGTTTTGATCCTTCCTCACAGGCCGGACACAGAGGGTTATCACCGGAATTTATTCCTCTGACGCCATCTCTCTGTTCTGTGGGGTGCTGCAGGGCTCCATTTTGGCACCCATGTTGTTCGCAGTTTACATACTGCTATTAGGAGATATCATTAGGTGATACAGTCTGGGCTTTCACTGCTATGCAGATGATCCTCAGCTGTATCTGTCCTTTATTCCCGTACAGGATGATGCAATCTCTGTGCTTAACAGTTGTCTGTCTGAAATCAAAGACCGGAGGAGTGCTAGCTGGCTGAGGTTAAATCTGGATAAGACCAAGGTGTTGGTTGTGGACCCGGGTCACCTTGAGGCAGATTGTAGGGCTGGGCTTTCATCAGGTTTATGGCTTGATGGTGTTTAGTTCTCAACCTCAGACCAGGTGTGTAATCTGGGTGTTATTATTGATGATGGTTTGACCCTGAAATCGTAGGTGTCTGCCGTTGTCAAGTCTTCCTTTTACCATCTTAGGAATATCGCCCGGGTGAAACACCTAGTTCCTCTGGCTGACCTCCCTATTCAAACAACATGAAGTCTTGCTATATTATGACAATTGCAGTATGACCACAGGTTAGAACTGCTCCGGAGGTGAAATAGTTAACTTTCCATGCAGGCATGGAACTTAGAGCGCTAGCTCGGTTGAAAACTCTATCTGTTGTGCTTCAAACGCAAACTGTCAGATTCTTTACTCCGCCTCACTGAACAGTCGCTCCGGAGATTTCTCCTTCTGCTCGGTTCATTCTGTCAGTTTAAAAGTATTATTTTTCGGTTTTTAGCTGAAATTAAACTGCAACCGGTCGGTTCAAGCTCTGTCTGTGGTAATGTAAGTAATAGATAGGTTTTACATTTATTTTTTCTGTGTGGAACTTGTAATTCTTTATCGGTTCGGTTTGAACCGATCAGGTTGTATTTAAAATCTTCTAGTCCTTTTTTAGAGTGCGGTTCCCGGTTCTTATCGGTTCTAAAAAAAACAGATTTCATTTCGGTTTTTTCCACAACCCGTGACACGGTTGGGAACTGATAAGGGTGTCTTGCTTGGTGGATTGCCATACACGGGCAAGTTGGTTAGGCTGGCATTATGTCTGAGAAACCTAAAAGAAAAAACGGACCCACTGGGTTTCAACACTGTAGTGTTTGTGGGGAAGCTTTTGCTAAGGCTGACCCACACACCACATGTGTCTATTGTCTGGGGTTTGACCACCTCAATTCAGACTGCCAGATTTGTCACAATTTCCCTGCTGCCACCATAGATAAAAGAGTTGGTAGGCTCAGGGGAAAAGGAGGCCAAAAAGTCCGCTGACCCGGATGGCCAGCCCGGTTCGGTGCCAACCGAACCGGAGGGAGTGCCCTCTGACCAGGGCGATACTTCGGCAAACGAAGAGCCGTTCTGAGGAGCGTTCCAGCAAAAGGACTAGAAAGTCAGCTAGTGTAGAGCCAAAAGTTCTCTCCCCAACTGCTGAGGAAATAGCTAAAGCAATTCAAATTGTCCAGTCTCTCTCTCCGGTTCCGACCGAACCGACACCTTCAGGTAAGCGTTCGGTTCGGCCGGTTCCACCGGTTCAAGATTATGATTTTGAGGATTTTTATGAACCGGGGGAGGGGGAAGAGGAATATGAGGAGAGTGAATATGGTTTTGAAGATCTGGATGTGCCCATTGATCCGGACATCTCTCCAGATAGACCCCTAGGGGTTTCTCCTCCAAGGCTTTCTGAGTCCCCTTCTCATTTCATGTTTTATAAAAAAGTTGCTGAAACTCTCCAGCTCCCTGTTGAGGAAGCTGTTGATGACCAAGAGGAGCCAGACTATGTAGAAATGATGGATATTCCAGAGTCTAGGAGACTGTCTATTCCTTTGCATAAATCTTTTCGGAAACAGACAGTAAAAGTTTTAAAAACTCCTCACACTATACCTCCTGTGGATAAAAGGATGGACAAGAGGTATACCTTATCAGGCTCCGACACTGATTTCCTCACTCAACAATGCAGCCATGTGGGGGTAGTGCAGGCTGCAGCCTGTGACAAGGCTAATATTCCCCTAGCTTCACACCCCCCTGAGAAGGACTCCAGGAAGATTGATGCTATGGCAAAGAAACAGTACATGGCAGCATCTTTGGGACTCAGACAAGCACATTATATGGCTTATGCTGCTAGGTACCAGAAATCCAGATGGGATACTGTGCTGGCCCTAGTGAAACAAGTCCCTGACCAGCTTACCAGGGAGCTGGAACAGGTGGCTATGGATGGTATTGAGGCATCCAAGGTGCAATTTCATGCTGCAGTGGACTCTAATGATGTTTCATCAAGAGTCATGGCTACATCTTTGGCACTTCGCAGGATGGCTTGGCTCAGATGTACTACCCTGTCTCAGGATACCCAGTCTAAGGCCATGGATTTTTCTGTTAGGGAAATTTCTATTTGGGGAGCAAACAGAGAATTACATGAAGAAAATGGATGAATATAGGACCACCTATAGGAGTGCACAGGCCAAGGAAAGGCAGGCCACTCCTCAAAAGCAGCTTCCTAGAGGCAGGGGCAGGCCTTTTCATAGGCCTTTGTACCAAGCCCAAGCTTCCTCCTCCGCCTATGCTCAGAGGGCGTTCTTTAGAGGGAGAGGCAGATGGGGTACAAGCAGTTCTGCTTCCACCCCTCAGCCCAAAGCCCCTGCCAAGCAGACACCCTGATGGGATTGCCAGGGCCGATTCTCCTCTACCTGTAAGGGGCAGGCTGGCTTACTTTGTCCAGGACTGGAAGTCTTTAACATCAGACAAGTGGGTCCTGGAAGTAGTAAGCCAGGGACTGGTTCTCAGCTTCAAAAAATTTCCAAAGCTGAGAACCAGATCTTTTCCACCTGCAACTCCATCAGAGGCACTCGCCCTAGAGGCAGAGGTCTCTACCCTCCTGGCTCTCAGAGCTGTGGAAAGGGTTCCTCCCCTACACCAGGGCAAAGGTTTGTACTCCAGGTACTTCCTTACCCCAAAAAAGACAGGAGAATGGCGGCCCATCCTGGATCTCAGATATTTAAACAAGCACCTTTTAAAGCCAAAGTTCAAAATGGTGACTCTGGGAATAATCCTACCTCTCTAAGGCCAGGGACTGTCTAGCTTCCCTGGACCTCAAGGATGCCTACTTCCATATTCCCATCAGAAGCTCCCTCGAAAGTACCTCAGGTCTGAGCTGCCCTCAGGCCACTACCAGTTCAGAGCAATGCCCTTGGCCTCACTTCTGCCCCAAGGGTATTCACCAAATGCCTGGCTGTAGCAGTTGCCTACCTAAGAAGGCAAAAGATTGCCATCTTTCCTTACCTGGACGATTGGCTCTTAGTAGGCCAGTCCCCAGACCAGGTCAATTTACACCTTCAGATAACGCAGCAACTGCTTACCTCTCTAGGTTTCCTTCTGAATCTCTCAAAGTCAGTTCTAGAGCCGGTCCAGCTTCTTACCTTCATAGGCGCAGAACTGAACACAAAGAAGCAGGGCCTTCCTTCCCTGGACAGGGCAAGACCCTAGTCTCCTGGCCTCCTCATTTACCCTGCAGGTCTCCCGGCCAGCAAGGCATTTTCTGCAGCTCCTAGGACACATGGCTGCTTCCACAGCAGTTGTGCAAGGAGCAAGATTTCAGATGAGGGCATCCAGTTCCATTTGAGAGCTTTTTGTCTCAAAGAAAGGATCCTTTACCAAGCTGATCCCAGTAACTCGAACCCTGATCCAAGCCCTACAGTGGTGGCAGGATCAGAGCAACCTAAGACAAGGGGTTCCTTTTGTCCTCAGTCTCATTCTCTAATCCTTACTACAGATGCATCCCTCTTGGGCTGGGGAGCTCACATGGGCGGCCTCACCACCCAGGGTCTGTGGTCTCCCAGGAATCTCTGCTCCACATCAACCTGTTGGAGCTCAGAGCAGTTTTCTAGCACTTCAAGCTTTTTCCAAATCTGTTCAGAACAAAGAGTATTCAGGTCAGAACAGACAACACCACCTACAATGTGGTACATCAACAAGCAAGGGGGCACTTGGTCTACGACCATGTGCACCGAAGCAATGAAGTTGTGGTTTCTGGCTTACTCCCTGAACACCTCCCTTATGGCAGTTCACCTCCCAGGCAAGGACAATGTCCTGGCAGATGCTCTCAGCAGAATTTCCCAGGGCCACCATGAATGGTCACTGGATCCCCTGGTCTTGGGAGTAGTATTTGCCAGATGGGGCACCCCGCAGATAGATCTTTTTGCAGCCCCAGACAATCACCAACTTCCTCTTTTGCTGCAGGCCCCAGTGTTGGGCTCCCCACTGGATGCCTTAGCCTCAGTTGGGAGGGAAGTTTCTCTATGCCTTCCCTCCCTTTCCTCTCCTGTTCAAAGTGCTAGTCAAAATCAGATCCCAATCATGCAAAGTCATTCTGATAGCTCGGATTGGGCCAGACAGCCTGGTATCCACTCCTGCTGTCCGTAGCAGTCCATCCTCCCTGTCCCTTCCCAGGAATCACAATCTGTTAACCCAGCCCAGGAAGGGTCTGTACCTGAATCTCAAATCTCTCAATCTCAAGACTTGGTTCTCGAAGAGTTAGAGTTTGCTGATTTACACCTTTCCCAAGGTGTAATGGATATATTGAAGGCCGCAAGGAAGCCTTCCACCAGGGCTACTTACAATTCCAAATGGAAAAGGTTTTCCATATGGTGCTCAGAAAAGCATATTTCCCCAGTCTCTGCTGATCTACCCACAGTCCTGGATTATATGGTCCACCTGAATTCTTTGGGGCTGAGACCAGCTACCCTGAAGATGCACTTGGCAGCTGTGTCTGCTTTTATTTCAGCAGGCAAATCCTCTTCCCTTTCAGCTCATTCTGTATTTTCCAAGTTTTTTAAGGGGTTGTTTCACACCAACCCTCCATTCAGGGATCCTGCCCCTGCCTGGGATCTTAATGTTTGCATTGCTTAGCTTATGCAACCCCACTTTGAGCCCTTGTCTTCAGCTGAGCTTAAGTACTTGACTTGAAAACTGTGTTTTTGGTAGCCATCACCTCTGCAAGACGCATAAGTGAATTACAAGCGTTGTCAGTGGAGCAGGAGTTTATCTCTTTTCACAGAGATAAGGTGGTCCTTCGGACTAACAGAAAGTTCCTGCCTAAGGTGGTTTCAGATTTCCACCTTAATCAATCTATTTCACTTCCAGTGTACTTCACTGACCACTCCTCCTCTGGGAGAGGATGCTGCACAGCCTAGATGTGAAGAGAGCCCTTAGTTACTACATAGAGTGTACCAAGGGTCATAGGTTTGACTCCCTTCAACTGTTCCTCACCTATGGCGAAGTTGGTAAAGGGAAGCCAGCCACTAAAAGATCCATTGCCAGGTGGATTGTCTCTTGTATCCAATTCTGCTATGAGAAGTTGGGTAACGTTCCCCCCTCAGGCCTGAGGGCTCACTCTACCAGAGGTACAGCTGCTTCTCTGGCTGCTGCCAGAGACATTCCTATTCTAGAAATATGTCAAGCAGCTACCTGGAAAACAGTTCACACTTTTACCAAGCATTAATCCCTGGACATCCAGGCTAGGAGTGATGCTCGGTTTGGCACAGCCATGCTTCAGAGCCTATTTCCTAGGTAGGTGCTGTCCCTTCTCCATGGGGGTACTGCTGTGTAGTCTGCAATTGTCATAATATAGCAAGACTTCATGTTGTTTGAAGAAAAAATTACTCACCTTAGTAATGTTGTTTCTTCTAATGGAGTCTTGCTATATTATGACCTCCCTCCCTGCCTGCCCCTCTCGGAACCTCTGTTTTGGGATGTGGGTGGGCAGTACAGTTGGCACTTTTGATGCCCACCTTGTTGTTTTTCACCTACCTTTTTGGGTGAATTGGTGTTGAGTTTTTGCATTTTTGGGTCTCCTGACTTGAGTCTTTGTTTTAGGCCAAAAATGAGTGTTTATGTTAGTAGACAGTTGGCTAGAGTAGGTTTACAGCTTCCACACAGAACCTTAGTGAGTTTTAGCTCGTAAAGATCTGACAGTTTGCGTTTGAAGCACAACAGACAGAGTTTTCAACCGAGCTTGCACTCTAAGTTCCATGCCTGCATGGAAAGTTAACTATTTCACCTCCGGAGCAGTTCTAACCTGCAGTCATACTGCAATTGTCATAATATAGCAAGACTCCATTAGAATAAACAACATTATTAAGGTGAGTAATTTTTTCCTCTGGTCCATGCCTTCATGACCACCCACCTTGATTACTGCAATGCCCTGTACCTAGGGCTACCAGGGGTTGATATCTGCTGCTTGCAGCTAGTGCAGAATGTGGCTGCCAGACTCTTGACTGGGACATCTAGAACTAGTCACATTACACCTGTTCTGTGCAGACTGCACTGGCTGCCGGTTCAGTGGCGAATCACCTTTAAGGTCGGGTTACTGACCTATAAAGCTCTACATGATCAGGGACCCCATTATCTGCAAGATCTTCTTACTCCTTACTGCCCCTCTCGTTCACTCCGATCCATTGATGAGGGATTGCTAGAGATTCCCAGGGTTCGTTTGAAGACATTGGGGGGCATTTGCATTTTCTTATGCTGCCCCTGCCCTGTGGAATTCTCTTCCTCGTCGGATAAAAGAATGCCTGACCGTCAAGAGTTTTAAATCGAGCTCAAAACTTTTCTGTTTTTTAAAGCATATGGAGAATGATTTTATTACTGTTTATCCAATTGTTATTTTTTAAAATTGTTAGTTCTAACCTTTGTACAGCACTTTGGTTCTGAAAAGTGCTTAAAAAATAAAGTTTTACTTTACTTTATTTTTACTTACTTCTTTCTTCTCTGGGCACTAGTGTACACTAGATGCCCTTCTTCCAGTCTTTTTCAGCCTTCTGGTCTGCCTGTTCCCCCACCCTTTCCCCCCTCCATCCCATCCATTCTTTATTTTTTTCCATTAGACCTGCCTCCAGCTTGTGACGGATGGCAGGTCTCCCCCCCTCCCCTTTACTGGACTCTCTCTTTCCACCATGCTACTATACAGTCTTCAATTCCTGTGTTAAACATGTTATTTCCTTAACCTGATAAATGCACTCCATCACCCCATAATAATTATTGTCCCTTTCTTCTACGTTCCTCCTGATGACCTTTCCTCCCATACTTATAAACCACATCCCCACTCGCTGATTCATTCTGCACCTAGCCCTATCAATAGCCCTGTGGCTCAGTGCATGTCTCCAAACCCTCCTGGGCACTATATCTAACCAAGCCAGGGTAACCCCTGGCCACCACTTTAATTTTTGTAATGTCCCGTCCTGTTTTCCTGCACTGCAGTGTACTCCCACAGGGCCTGGACCAGACAGATGTGCCTATTCTGATGTTCCTTTAGCACAACCTTGGCTCCTTGACCTTTCTGATCTGTCTTTGACCTTGCTATAACCAGGTGCACCTCTCCCTGCTTCCAGGTTAGGTCTTTCAGTGTAATCCCCCTCGATGAGTCTCCTTCCACAGCCTACCACTTCACTGACCCAGAATGCCCCATGCCAAATTACTGAATATGTGGTACCAAATAACAACGCTTCAGCCCTGGACCTGCTCACCCTTGGCATCACCTGCACCAGGCCCACCAGTTTTTCTTCCATAATAGGTCTCCTACTGTCCTCCAATCTCCCCCTCCTCCTAAGCCACTCTTGCATCATCCTGCATATCAACATGCTCCTTGTTGGGTCCCCCCACTCTTCATGTTACGTACCAAACTGATGGCAGCCAGGTGCACCCCCATCATAGCATGAGCTATTTCTGTCCACCACCCATGTACTACAAACTTCCCTACTTGGTTCTTTGTCGCTGCCCCACTTACCTCCTGTAGTGACCCTCCCTGAAGGTCTTCAAAACTCGCCATAAACCCTTGTATGCCTTTAGGTTCTTAGGGGCTCAGGAGCTACGAGACATCATCTCGGTTCCTTCCAGCCAATCTCTCATATGAACACTGGTACTGGTGTTCTCTGTGTCTCTGCCCTCGGGGAGATGGCCCAGAATCTGTCCAGCTGCAGATGGGAGAGGTAGTCAGCAATGTCTTTCTGTGATGCCTAGATGTGCCTAGCCCTAAATGACATGTTAAGCCTGAGATGCTGTAAAACTAACTGGCTTAGCACCCTCATAACTGCCTCAGACATGGCCCTCCTCTTGTTCTGCACCTCCTCCACCACCACCACCATGTTGTGACA
Source organism: Neoceratodus forsteri (assembly GCA_016271365.2). Classification (NCBI taxonomy): domain Eukaryota; kingdom Metazoa; phylum Chordata; order Ceratodontiformes; family Ceratodontidae; genus Neoceratodus; species Neoceratodus forsteri. The sequence continues at coordinate 1,043,841,797 of CM057455.1, forward strand.
CCAAAAAGTGACTTTTTGGTTTCTAAGCTTCTCCCCCCAGATGAAAGTGCTGACCCGTATAGGAAGAATTTCCAACAGGGTGATGTCCTTCATGAGGCCTGCCACCCTCCATTCCTCTGGCCATGCCTCCGAGAACCATCTTCCTTTACAATAAGCCTCCATACCTAACACACCAGCCACATCTGTGTACAGTTCCAGGTCTGTATTAAATAGCCAATCATCTTGCCAAAATGTCATCCCTTTAAATTCCTTTAAAAATTGCTCCCTTACCCCTAAGAATGCTCTGGTGCCCTTCCTTATGTCCATTCAGTGGTGCAGTTTTGTAGCCGATCTTGTTGTCCAGGCCAGCCACTGCATGAATGCCCACCCTGTTCTTATTACCCTGCAGGCAAAATTTAAATGCCCTAAGAGCTGCTGCACCTGCTTCAACTGAACTCACCACCTTCTCCCCATGGCCTGTACTAGTTGTTGTAACCTGTCCACCTTCTAATCTAGCAAGCGAAATAGCTCCCTCTCTACATCAATTTCTATGCCCAAGAATTCGATGTGTTGGCAAGGTCCCTCTGTTTCTGTCAGCAGCTAGCAGTACCCCTAGTCATTGGCATATAGCCTGAAAGCATGACAACATGCATTCCGTCTCATCCTGTCCCTTTCCTATTAGTTGGAAATCATCCAAATAGTGAATTACACCGGTGTACCCATATCTCTTCTGGAACACCCACTGGAGTCAGCTGCTGAAGAACTCAAAAGTTGCACATGCAATGGAGCAGCTCATTGACATGGCCTTGTCAAAATAGTACTCCCCTCCCAGTTTGAAACCCAGTAAGTTCCAATCCTCCAGATGGATTGGTAACAGCCAAAATGTAGCCTCAAGGTCAGTCTTCACCAGCCGTGCTCCTCTGGTGGCCTTAATGAGTTGCACTGCCTCTGTTAGAATGGCACTAGTTACTCTGCTGTCCTCCTCTGTGAAGCTGTCATTTACTGACTCCCCTTCAGGAAAAGACAAATGATGTATCACTAGAATTTACCCAGCTGCTTTTTTGGCACCAAACCCAGGGGGGAGACCCTCAGCTTATCCAGGGGGGCTTCTTGGAATGGCCATTCTACCCTCCCCCCTAATACCTCTTACTTTATTTTCAGACCTTAACACCTCCTCTTTTCCCTTTACTGAACCCAAATTCTTTGCCATCCTACTTACCCTGGGGCTCTTGAAGAGTAGTCTAAATCCCTCCTTAAAACCTTCTGTCAGTGCCCTGGCTGCCCCCCTGTTGGAGTATCCTTTTACCCATTCTTCCTGCACTTCCAGTTTTATCGGGGTAGTTGCCATGTGAAATTGGCCTTGCCATTCAAACTCTGACCCGTTGCTGTGGGGACTACTGATTGAAACCCCTTCTCCCTCTGAAATATTTTCTCCTCCTCCCCTTCCCACTGCTGCCCCCCAAAAACCGCTGCTCCACCTCGAAAGGGTGGAATGATCTGCTGGTTGGTCGTCCCCCCATTGCCTGGATTGTATCAATTGGTCCTGCATTTTGAGGCTGGGTGGCTGCCCCCCACTTTGAATATGCATGTCTGAAGTGGCACTGGAGCCAGGAACAGAATGCCCAGTTTCACCCCCAGCAGTACTTCTGCACCAGGCTCTGCTTTTTCTCCCCTTCTCCTTCACTGCTCCCTCCGCCAGTCATGCAATCCAGCCACAAGTCAGACTGCCCATCTCATATCTCTAAATGTAGCCATGTGCTGTCGGAATTGCTCATCATATTAGAGCCAATTATTTCCACCCTGAATCTTTGCCTTTATAATTATCAAAGAATAGGTGAGCAGGGGTATCGCCAACTCTGACTTTTTCTCAATTACTATTGCGGTATAAATCATAAAACCCACCTGCCAGGAATCCAATGATTTTTCCTGGCTCCCCTTCTCTTCCCCTTTTCCCATCAGTACCACAGCTGCCGCCATGTCCTTTTTGTCTATGCTTTCTTTCTCATCGTATTTTGTGACTGCCTCATTACTTACCAAGGCAAAGATGTCCACATATTCCCCCTTCCAAATGTTCTCTTTCATGGCCAAAGGCACATGCTTGCCTATGAGCATGCCTGGGGAGCCTATCTCCCTTGTGCCCTTGCCTTCCCATTGCGCCAATCACTGGTCGTGTTTTTCCCCCTCCTGCTTGCCCATTTTTGATTTCAGATAAAATCTTTTCAAACTGCCCTACTCTGTCCTCCCCATAGCCTCTAGCATTTGTTCCACATATGTTTTAATGCTACTACCCAGGTGGGGGAGTCATTACCTGTGTTCTGGGCCGGTTCCGGGGCAGGGGCTTGCCCTGGTACAGATGGTCCATCTGGCATGTCATTGTTAGTCAGAGGTGCTGAGGGACCTGGTGGCAAAAATGGCACCACTGGGTTCTCAGGTTGCTGTGGCCTTGGTGCAGGCAAAGGTAAAGGGGCAGGTTCAGGCATCGGGGTCGGTGGCTGAGGCAAAGGGGCAGACACCAGCATGGGTGGTGTGGGTGGTGTGGGTGCCCCAGGCTCCTCCAGTGCAGGACTAGCAGGCCCCCTCAGTGGCTTTTTATTGCCCTTGTCCTTTTTCCCTTCCCTGTCTTCCTCGTTTCCCCTCGCCTATCCTCCAGGCCTCTGCCAGTTCTCAAATTTTATTTGCCTTGTCTGCTAGTTCCACTATAGCCTGGTATGTGTCTTCTTTGGTCATTTTGTTTTTCCTTGGTGCCAATCTGAACAACTTGTTTCAAGGAGTGCTGTAAGACAAATTGAAAACTGTTAATCATCCTATCACATTCAACCCGCCTCCTTTTCGGGCCTCTGTTTACAGGGGAACTCTCAAGCTGCAACAATTATTTTATTAACACGTCTTTTAATTTTAATTTTTTTTAATCCTTTATTAGTGCACCGTCCTCATTGTCCCCCTGAAACTGGTTGCTCAGTCCACATCCCCAAAATGGCCACCAGCCCGTGTTCACAAATGGCACCAGGCGTATCATGCCTGAATGAGGCACCACCACTGATAATGGTCCTGTCTATGTTCTTTTTTTTGTATAACATTGCACTCACTTTCCTACAGGCAGCTCATGGCATTTTTCTCCAGCCTAGGTCTCCTATTAGCAAACTGTCTCCCTCGCATAATCATTTCTTAGGTCAGCTGAACCGTGCTTACCCCCTGCCCGGACTCCAAGCCATTGTGCCAAAACCTCCACTCTATTCATTACTCTCAATCACCCTAGGTAACTGCTTAATCTCTTGCTCTGACTATCCTGCCTTAAATCAAAACATAATGCATCCTGCAGCAACTAAACTGACCAGTCAGGCCTTTTCTTTGCTCTCCAGAGGCCACTGCTACTACTTGTGTGTCGGTGGCAAAAACTGCTTTTTAAAACCCGCTTTTTTTTTGTTTGAAACATCAATCCTGTGGCTAACTCTGTCCCCTACCTTGCCCAGCTCCCAGATAATCCTCCATCCCTGTCACCTACCACAGGGTCTTACATGCCGCCTGGTCACATGGCCAGGCCTGGCAGCCAGCCTTGTGGCCTTGCTTGCATTGGTACCCCCTTCCCCACCCCCACCCACCCTCAGACCCACTTCCAATTCTGTAAGTTACCACATTCTGTTCTTCTGATGCCTTCTTCCTACTCCTTTCAGAAATCTTCGTGTGCCATGTGGCTCAAATCCCCCGGCATCCCTGCAACTGCTCAAGTCCTTTTCTGCCCCGGGGTAAATTCTTCTTACCCAGCTCCTCACTCTGGTCATGCTTTTTCCCAAACCACATCCCAGTACTACTGCCTGCCCAGAACACAGAGACCCACGATAACCTGGTGAGACACCATTGGTTGTGCCCACCCATGTCCAACAATTGGCTCCTCAATCCTGCTAAGTGCCAGGTCCTGCACTATGAATGTGACCCCAGTTTCCTACCTGTTTTTAGCATTTGTTTGTTTTTCAAAACTGACTCTGGGTCACTTTGTGCCCCACACCAAAAGTCTCACCGATCTTTTTGGTCTCAGACCTCAAACTTAATTAAAGGGAGAAAAAAAAAAAGAAACTGCCCAACACCGCCAATTCTCGGATCACCCCCACTTTCTAGGCAGACCAGCACCAAACCAATAACCCAAACCTTATTTTGCCCCACAGGCTGCAGGTTAGCGTCCCACATAGTAAAAGGCCAAGCCTCTTTGGCATCAAAACACAAGCCACACAAAAATGCCAAGCAGTCAGCCGGTAAAATTCACCCAGATATAAAACAGCATAGCAACATAACCTCATTTTCCAATATTTACATTTTGTTTACCTGTCCTCTCAGGTCGCCCATTCTTGAGCAAACTAGCACACCTTACCTTACTCTCTGGAACTCTCACCAGGCAGTCACTGCTCCACAGCTAGGCACCTAGGGTTATTAAATGCTATATCTAGTAAAGTTTTTTTTTTTAAACACTACCCAGAAAAACCAGTGCAGCACTATCAATCAATCAATCAATCAAAGTCTTTATTTAACCAGACGATCACCGTTGAGCAAGCTCATTTTCGAGGTGGACCTGGGTTTGTTAACAAGGAACAAGGGACAATATACATGGGATGCAACACACAAGAAAATAGTAATAATACAAATAAAGTGAGATACAATAATACAGTATATACAAAGTATCAGCAGTTAGCATTGACAGTAGTATATGTTTGGAACAGAAGATACAGCTAGTTTTGGGTAGGACACAATTTTTCAGAAAAGTAAAGAAATATACATACTAGGTGCACTGAACACAAATAAAACCTAATATAAAAAGATGTACAGTGATACTGTATGGAGAATTTAGAGCTGGAACCAGGGTCAAAGGAATGTGGAAGGGACAGATATGGGGGTAGAAAAAGGGGAGAGGGAAGAGTCGATTATAGGTGTGATCAGTCTTTTAACAGTAGTAATTAGAGTGTGCTTGGACTTACAGGAGTCACTATTTAGGGTAGGCAGGCACAGGACTCCTTATTATGATGCAGATATAAAGATTTAAAAACTGCTAGGCTGATGTGGTGAGTTAATTTCAAAGTTTTTTGCAGCTTGTTCCACAGTTGAGGGAGCACAAAGCTGATGGCTGCTCTGCCAATGCGAGATCTTGTCTTGTAAACATAAAGATAGATATATGAGGTGCTTCTCAGGGCATACTTCCCCAGAGTGCACAAAGGTAAACAGAGAGAGATATACTGGGGCAGTTTATTTGAGATAGCTTTGTATGTCCAAACCGCAGCATTGTTTTGCCGTCTGTAAGCAAGGGATGAACAAGACCCGTGGCCAAGACCCGTGGCCGTGACTAGGCCAAATATCTTAATTTTGGCCCTCTAAATCTGAATTATGCTTATGGTTACTAGTTAAAGATACTGTTTGCCAATCAAGTGTGCTGACTAGTCAATTTTCTAGATGCAGCAAAAAGTGAGTTCTGAGCCTCTTGCAGCTGCTTTATACCCATGTAGCCCCTCCCCCTCAATCCTACCCATTGTCCAATTCATTTCTTTCTCTTTCTCTCCCCAGCCTCTCCCCTCTGTGACCTCATTTATAAAGTCACCATCCCCCCATTCCCCCTCCCTTGCCTGGGACCGGGAAACCCCCATTGGCTGTGACTCAAAGGACAACCAGGTTGTCCTTTTAAACTGGCAAGTCTCATTATGCTAAATTTTACATGGGATACAAGTCAGGGTATGAGAACTGTAACCATAAGAGAAAATCAGACTCTGGAGCATATCAAGGCAACATTGTTGGCAGTTATAAGAAAATAAATTTTGTACCATACTTGGAGTCCCAACATGGCAACTGTGGATCTAGAGAACAGAAGACCCCTAGAAAGACCTAAGAAGGAGATGTGAAAAAAAATGTGCAGTGGAAGGTGTCCTGTGCTATTCCCTTTGCACAGCACTTCCATGCTGAATATTGGACTGTGCCATGATTCATATCCCCACCCCTCCCTTTTTCTCACTGCATACTTTATTTTTTTGCACTCATGCCAACCTTTTTTGCACATGCCACAGCCCTCTTTGAATATTGTGCTCAGCACAGACCCTGGGCAAACAGGGTGCAGTCATTTTGGTCACCTGGGAAAGTTTTGAATATCTGGCCTCCGGTGTTTGAATTGAACATAAGATTAGATGCAGCTGAATTTTTTTGCATCTAGTTACCTTTAAAAAGACCATGATTTTTTTTTTGGTGTTAAGATCAAATTATAATCTTTGGCCCAGATATTCAGACTGTGCCGGGCAGTGGCGCAAGCCTGGGTGCAGTGCAACTGGGATGCACCGGGGCCAGGACCAGGAGCAGGTGATATTCAATAGTGATGTGCCATGGTACAGCACCATTGAATATGGCAAGGATGGTGCATAGACATGGAGCATGGGGATGCGCCAGCACAAGTGCAGTTGCACTAGGTGCATCACCCGCGATATTCAGCTGGGGGCATGCAAATGAGGCCATCATATTTGCAAGGTGCAAATGGGGCCATTTGCATGTCATTATGGCCCCATTTGCATGCCTTGCGCAGGGCAGCCCAGCAACTTGGGCCTGGCATCCTGAACAGCATGACATGTGCGGTGGGGATCCCGGGGCATCCCTCGCCCCATAGCCGTGATTGTGCAGTATATGTTGAATGATATATCCCTGGTAGTCTAATGGCCCCCTAGTCCCCGATGATTAAAAGACATGACCATCCCTGGTGATCTAGTGGTATCCCCTTCCGCCTGAGTCCCCGATTTCCTGATCTATGGCATTATGACCATCCCTGGTGGCTAGTGGAACCCCCCAACCCATTGCCCTGATCATGGTAAAACTCTGTAATGTAATGCCCTGGTGATCCAGTGGCACTCCCCACCCTCCCACCCACACAGCACCCTCACCCTCAACCCACAGAACCCTTGCCCACCTGCTTCCCCATCATCGGCGGGTGGTACATCTCACCACATACCACCCAGCCACCCACCGAATGACAGGTACAGAATGGGCTGTAACCCATCGGTCTCCAGTGTGGACCAATGGGCTTGCAGGGCATACTGTACTAGACAGTCCCAGATATGTGAATGAAGTCATTCACAGATTTGGAACTGTCTAGTACAGTATGCCCTGTAAGCCCATTGGTCCACACTGGGACCAATGGGCTTACAGCTCCATTCTGTACCTGTCATTCAGTGGTTGGCCAGGTGGTATGCGGGCGGGATGCTGCCACCCGCCGAGGGTGGGAGTGGGGTGGGCAAGGGGTTCTGTGGGTGGGATGGGTGGGGAGCTCCAGATCACAAGAGCATTTCACTACGGAGTTTTACTGTGATTTCGCAATGGGTGGGGGTTCCACTAGCCACCAGGGACAGTCATAATGCCATAGATCAGGGACTTGGGTGGGAGGGGGTACCACTAGACCGCCAGGGAGGGACATGCCTTTAATCATCGAGGGAGCCACTAGACTACCAGGGATATATCTTTCAATGCATACTGCACAATTGTGGCTACGGGTGGGGGGGTCCACTTGACCACTAGGGTTCAGTGTGTGCTTGAGGATGGTGTTCTGGGCAGGTGGGTGGCCACCCACAGCTGGGCTGCTGTGTTGCACCCTACAATACTGCAATCCACCTGTGGATGGCCAGGAGATTTTCCTACTCTGCATGGGCTCAACTGTGAGCCTCTCTATGCTACGCAGTGCAGGGCTGTGCTAGCATATGCACTGCACATCCTGGGCTGAATATCAGGATGTGCTGCATATGCATGGGCACGCCCCCTGCATCTGTGCCACATAGGATTACATTGCGTTATGGTGCATCTGTGCCTGGCAACCCTTTCAATATACCACAGGGGCACAATGCGGGGTTGCACCAGTGCAATTCTGTTGCGCCAGGAGCAACCCCTTTGAATATCCTGGAATTTTGTGTCATAGAATCATGTTCATTCAATATTTTTTGAAGACCTTTCCTAGATAAGGATATGAGAGCCAGGTCATCTGCATAAGCTAGTACATATATTCTTTTATTAAAGATTTTTGGAGTGTGTACATGTAAATGAATGAATGAATTTTTCTAGGATCACATTTATATAAATGTTAAACAGAGTAGGAGCCAGTATGCAGCCTTGACAGACTCCACAGTTAGTCTTAACTGATTCCGTATATTCACTATAGTTTGTGTGTATTATCTTAATCCATGTATCAGAGTATAACCTTACTATTGATATTAATAAAATCTGATCTATTCATAAAGTTTTTCTTTTTTTTTTTTTTTTGCAATTAACATTTTATTGAACATTTTAATACATCCACTTATGGAGACAAGGGAGAAGTAGCAAATACAGTACAAGTAAAGTCAAACATAGGACATTGAGTACAATTTAAAGAGTACAGACAAAACAGCCTCCGTAAGCCCCTCCCAAACCCACCTTGCCCAACCCCCATTCCCACCCCCACACAAGGCTCTGCAATTAGAAACCACCAGAAGAAAAAAAAGAAGCATCACTACCATAGGTTTCTTATGAATAAGCTATTACTAATGGAGACCAGATTTTCTCGAAAAGGGGTAACAAATTGTTTACGATGGCGATCATCCTCTCGGTCCTGAGGCTCGAAAGAAATTCCGCCAACCATTCGGAATAGGTAATCGGGCAGGGGTCTTTCCAGTGCTTCAACACTACTTTTTTAACGATACAAGAGATCATAGATATATAGAATTTCCTCTGTTTAACCGTGCAACCCGACATATCTCCTAATAGACATATTTCAGGGGTAAACAGATCCTCTAACCCCAATAATGGATCCGCCTTGCTTTTGATCTCGTTCCACAAAGGGGCGATTTTAGGACAGTATCAAAAAATATGGAGAAGGTCACCCCCCTCCCTACCACATCTGTAACACTGAGAACCCTGTACTAACTTTAGATCCTGTAACTTCTGAGGCGTATAATAAATATTGTGCAACATTTTGAACTGCACCAGTCTGAGATGATCTTGTCGGATCAATTTGTGACAATTCTGCCAAATCCGTGCCCAGTCCCAAGTTATATTAGGGAATACTTTAGCCCAGTATGAACTAGGTGCAAGACTGTCCCTGAAGGCCCAACTGAACAGTACTAAATAGATCATAGAAATGGCCTGTGGAGCTCCGGCTAATACTCTAAGGTCCTCCCAGAATGAGATGCAGGGTGAATAAATCGGGTTACTTCCAATTTTCTGAACCAGTGAGTGGCGTAATTGATATACTTTAAAAATATTCCTATGAGTCAGCTCGAACTTCACCATAATCTCCGCCACTGAGATTATACCGACACCTGTGTTTATAAAATCTTTCAGGGAGCATTCAGCTAAGAAAGGTTTCATAAAGTTTTTCTCATAATTGGGCTTTTTAGATGGAGTCAAAAGTGTCTGCAAAGTTTACATATGCCTTGTACAACTTTTGTTTTCATATTTTAGTATATTTCTCAGTTAAATGATTTAATAGGAAACATTGAGTGGTGGTACTGTACCAATGTTTTTTTTTTTCCTGAAGCCTGCCTATAAGGGGGATATAATGTCATTTTTTTAAACTTTATTCTCTTTATTCACTAATGAAGATATCACAATAGACATCTCTGAAAATACAAATCCAGAACAAATATGATTCACAGTGTAACAAAAAATACAAACATACATGCTGTATATTTTTCCCACATTTCAACCCCCCCCCCCCACACACACACTTAAATAGTTAATTACAAAGAATTATGACATATTATGCTGGCATCTTAGAAATACAAAATGAAAGCTAAAATGGCTAGGATTTAAAATTACATTATGCTGACAATCGGAATATTGTCCTATATATGAAATATGTCTACAAGATCTATACAATGGAGCACTATTGATTTCTGTCTCAAATTAAAATAATTTCATACTTGCCTCAGATTCTATTAAGGCATAACAAAGCAAAATAAAATCAGTAACTTGTACAATGAAAATTTTATACAAATGAAACATAAAGCCTCCCCAATGTTGTTGGAATAATGCTAGATTGTTATTAAACATATAAATTAGTTTTGTGATTTTTATGTTAAATGTAATATTTGATAGCCATTATCAATTTCCTTTATTTAGCCAATGTCATATTATTAATTGTTTTGCTGAGCAGGGAATAAAACTCATGATGAATTTGTCAGAATGGTCAAATAGTTTATCCAAATTACCTAAAACATATAACTCATAATTGAAGGCATGTTGTAACATTTAGTTTCCTGCCTATTTCTTTTCTGATTACATTCCATATAAGTTGTGCCTTGGGGCATGACCATAACATGTGACTAATTGTGCTTTCCCCTGATTCACATTTGAGGCAATTATTAGATTTTAATAAATCAAACTTGAACATTTTTGAGGGGACATATATGCATTGTATAAAATCTTAAATTAGATTAAATGTATATTATCTAAAGGAATGTACTGATAAACATTTTTCCATAACTTAGTCCAGTTCAACGTTTTTGTCTTTGGTTTCAATACCCCAATAAGAAGAAATTATATGGTCTGAAGCATATTTCAAGGTTAGGAGCAGGTGATACGAATTGTCTATAGGGTGTGGTTTTAAGGAATATTTCTTCGTGTTTTCCAATAAATTCAGAGAGTTCAGAAGCCAAGGGAGTTTTCCAAAGTCAGATTTCAAAGCAATTTTCATTAGTAAAATCTTTGAGAAGTGTTTTTTACTTAAATGAAAATTTTCTAACATAGTGTTGCGTGGGAGTAGAAACCCATCTTTTAGAAATGAGGTGACCATAAGAGTTTTTTTGCATGGCAGCCACAGATGGGGTATCGGTCTTCCATTAATCTTGAAGGTGGGATTTCCCAGGATGGGTTGATAGCCTGGTGAAAGAGGGATTTCACATATGAGCAAATTTGCTGGTGTACCTTGATAGAAGTCCCAATTACTGATAATTTTTAATCTGCGGGGAGAGCTTTGTACTTGAAATCAAAGATGGTTTCTGGATGACATTTAACTTTTTTCAATCAGTTTAACTCTAATTCTAACCAAATTGGGGTATAACCTATAACATTTTGAGGGGTATGAAGCCATGTAATGTATTCGTTTATATGGGAGGCCATATAGTATAGAATAAAATTTGACATCTTCCGCCCACCCTGAAACTTATGAAGCTATAACTTTTTCAGGGCAATTCTTGGGGTTTTACCATTCCAAATCAATCTATTAACTTCCAAGTGAAAATCTTTAAACCAGCTTCAAGGTATAAATGTATTAAGCATGTTAATAGGATTAAATAGTCTAGCAAGAATATCCACTTTGACAATATTTGCCCAGCACAAGAATGAGAGAAGTAAATTTTGCCACCTTTTCAAATCTTGTTTCAAGGTCTTAACTAAAGTTGTTCAAGTTCAACTTAATACGTTGGTTGTGGGCTGATGTTAAATACGGTATATGCCTAAGTACTTCAGTTTGTTAAGGGACCAAGAAAAGCCTAATTCAATGATTTCCTGTCTAATGGGATAATTGTTTAAAGGTAACACTTCTGTTTCATCTCTATTTAATTTATAATATGGAAAGTTGCCACATTCTGTGATAGTTTTTTGAACAGCTTTCAAGGAGTTAATAGGGTTCAATAAATGTAGCAGTATACCATCTGCAAAGACCAAAGGTTTAAGCTGAGTTTTGCCACAAAATATCCTGTGAATCAAAGGATTATTATTTATAAAAAATAAAAATTGAAAAGAAGGGGAGGTAGTGGACATCCCTGTCTCATTCCAGTAGAAAGTTGTACAGGATTTGAAAGTAGACCGTTACAGTATATTTTTGCTGTAGAAGCAGAGTATAATATTTTTTACCAAGTAATGAACAGGTCTGGGAAGCCAAATTTACTGAGGGTAGCAAAAAAGAAAATTTAAATTGACCCTGTCGAATATCTTCTCTGCATCCAGGGAAACCAAAACCGCTGGGTTATTGGAATCCCTGGACACAAAGAAGACATGTGAAATGTTCTTAAGATGATCAGAAGGTTGTCTTTGGGTTGAAACTGACTTGTTCTCTGGAGATTAATGGGTGCCATATCATTTTAATTCTCTGTGCTAAAATGGAGGTAAGGATTTTAATTTCATAGTTTATCAAGGAGATTGGGCAACAGCTTCCTAACTTGTTAGTAGGTTTATTAGGTTTAGGAATTAAGATCAAAAGTGTTTGTAGAAGTGAAAAGCCACTGAACCCTTTTTCTGAAATAACATTATAAAATTCTTGAAGTGGGATCAGAGTCAGTTTAAAGGTCTTGTACAAATTGGCTGTGAGACCATTTGATCCTGGGGATTTGTTCAAAGTTAGAGTTTCTATTGTTTCATTAATCTCCATTTGTTTTATTGGTGTTATTAGATTGTGGATTTGTTCATTTTTTATCCTAGGATACAAAGTTCTTCAGGTAGTTTGGGATTTTCACATATGAGGGGGGTTTGGACATTGGGTCATACAATTGTGAATAATATGGTATTTATTAAATTCAACTATCTTTTTAGGATCTGTTTTAACTTGGTTATCTTTGGTGATAATGGAGTCTATGCTGTATATCTTGATTTTTTCTTGCTGCTTCAATTTATTGGCCAGTAATTTACTGGGTATATCTTCTTATTCTATGTATTTGGCTTTAGTTTTTAGAATTAAAAACTCAGCTTTTTCTTTGGTCAGTGAGAAAAGGTTAGTTTTGTATTTGCGCAGGTCAATTTCCTGTTCTGAAAAAGCTGACTCATCTTTATTTTCTAGTGTTTCTATTTTTAAAGAAAGTTGCTCTAAATTTGCCTCTAATAAAACATTTACAGGCTGCCCATACCATATATATGTTTTCTTATAGTATTATATTTTCCTCTCCAGAAATTGTTAATTGAAGATTGATATAGTTAACAATATATTCCTGTCTTATAAGGGTATTGTTTAGACTCCAAATAAACTGTTTTGGATAGGATAATGATATTTTAATTTCTAGGTCAATTAGGGAATGGTCTGAAAGAGTTCTGGGTAATATATTGGCATCCAAAATGTCTTTTAACCAAGGTTTAGACATCAGAAAAAAGTCTATGCATGAAAAAGTCTTATGAGCTGAGGAGTAATAAGAATTTTTTTTATATTTGAATTTAAAGTTCTCCATGGGTCTGATAAGTCACAGACAGTCAATTGGTCCCCTAAAACTTTAATGTCCAGTTGCATAGTTAAACTTGTAGGACTGAACCTGTCTAATAAAGGGTTGAGTGGTAAGTTCCAGTTTCCCCCTAATAACTTATTCTGTCTCATTGTATGGCGGGTGCCCCCTTGGGGGGTGCAGCTTACAATCCTAAGGCATCCCATCACCACATTAGCATGCCTCAGCAGTAAACAATCACACTTGCTGTGCATACTGTTGTTTACCACAAGGTTCTCGGTACAGGCAGCTTTGGGTAGGCTCACTCTTTACCTTCTACTTATTGGCCTTTTGCTACTAAGGTGTGGGGATGTGGAAGCTAACCCAGGCCATCAGCAGTGGCACACAAATATAACCCAGTCCTTCTCACAATGGTCCTTCACACATGGCATCAGGATAGCGCATATTAATGTAAGTAGCATTGTACCTAAGATCCAGGAGCTGGAGGTCTAGGTCTTGACACACAAGACAGATGTCCTTGGCATCAGCAAAATATGGTTGAAACCTTCAACCCCTGACTTACTCTGCCACATACAGGGATATACTATCTTTAGAAATGATAGACCAGGGTCAAGGAGGGAAGGTGGAGTTTTGATTTATCTGAAGGACCATCTGAATGAATCCATCATTGCCTAAAGCTCAGCTGGACAAGCGACTCCAGAGTGGTTGCTAATGGAAATTACTATTGGAGCAGCACTTAAACTTCACATGGGCTGTATATATAACCCCCCCTCCCCACTGGGATGGATCAACGGACTACGGAGTATAGTTTATGAAGTGGCTAGTCTCTCACCAATAAGGGATACTATCATCATAGATGACTTTAATCTGAACTGGTTGGATAGCAAGCAACACAGCTATGCTGAATGGCTCAAGGGAACTATCTTGACACAAATCATTAAGATGCCCATGCACCACAACTCCAAAATGGATAATCATACATTACTTGACTGGATCCTGACAAACTGGGAAGACAGGATCAGTAATGTAGGAGTTCTATCAGATTCCATTAGTGACAACTCCCCTACTTTCTGTACATGGTCTTGTAAGAAAATGTTTTCTCCACCGAGGATCATCCTCTTCAGGAATTTTGCCAGAGTAGACATTGAGGCACTAAATAGAGATCTAGGGGGGCATAAGTTGTTCCAATCTTTTCTCACTGAATGATATGAATTCAGCCATGGGCTTCCTCATCAATGCCTTAAGCCTGATTCAAAACAAGCATTGTCCTATCATGACTCAGCGTGTCGGGGAGGGAACACTAAATGGGTCACTAGGGAATTGGTTGCCCTTATGAAAATGCAAGATAAGGCATGGCTAAAGCACAAGATGGGACTAACTCCAGGAAATTGGGCAGAGTACAGGCAATTAAGGAACAGGTGTAAGAGGGAAGCTAAGTCCTTAAAATCAACTTATTTTAAGTCCCAACAAACTCAGAACCTAAGCAGTCCCAGGGGTTTCTGGGCAACAGTAAACTCAACTCTGAAGCCAGCTAAACAAGATGGTGCAATCTCCTTAATGAGTGACAAGGGGCTACAGGCAGACCCAGAAAGGGTGACTAACATCCTGAATGATAAGTTCTCAAATCTGGATGGTACTTGGCACAGCTTCCCGCCATGGGAAAGAATAGTGGAAGACAGGCTAGTACAACTTGCTCCCCTCCTTTTCACTTCAAAGTAACAACCAGATCTCAGACATGTCTTCTCCTGATGGTGCTACCCAACTCAGGTAGAGGGGGCAGTGATGGACTATCACTGCAATTTCTCAGGCTAGATGCGGCATTCAGAGCACAACCACTCTCCCACATAATAAACCTATTGCTCAGCACCACAAATATGCCAATAATCTGGAAAGAAGCTAGAATAGTCTTCATTTTCAAGGCAGGCAACCCACACCTCCCAGAAAACTATAAACTAGTGTCGATCCTGTCCCACATTGGTAAGATACTTGAAAAAGTAGTACATTGTCAGATGTCCGACCACATTGAGAAATATGGCCTGCTATCCAAAGACCAGCATGACTTTAGATGAGGCTTTAGTACCACCATGGTGCTCACTAAATTTACAGACCATATTCTCAGTCACGCGGACAAAGGCTTCCTCACGGGGGCCATAATTGTGGACTTACTGAAAGCCTTTGATATGGTGGATCATGAGATACTACTAAATAACCTGGCCCCATGAACTTTCACAAGAATATGACAAACTGGGTAAAGCTACCTTACAGGCAGGACTCGGCTGGTATGACTAGGGAGGGTCCTAGCATGTCTTTTACAAGTGCAAACTGGAGTTCCCCAAGGCTCCATACTAGGTCCCCTGCTCTGCTTCCTTTTTGTGAATCCCTTACTCATGAAACCCTCAGACAGTAATAAAAAAATGTACGCAGATGACCTCATGATCTTCAGAAGCAGAAATGACCTCTCCAGATTGAACCTAAATCTAGATAATGATTTTAGTACTATGGTAAAATGATTCACTCAGAATATTCTCATTGTAAATGCCAAAAAAACAAAATGCATGCTGCTTGGCTCCAAACAGAGGCTCTCCAAGTATGCTCCCTATGATATAAATGCCCTTGACATCTTGAGCACTGATGGCTCTAACACTGAGTAGGTAAGGGAAGTCAAATACCTGGGGGTCACGCTTGACCCTGCTCTTACTTTTGAACACCATATTAGTGCAGCAATAAATAAGTTGACCCAAAGATTAGGAATGTGTTATCAACTCAAACACCTTCTGTCACCTGAAGTGAGACTAGCCATAGGGAGGGGACACCTTCTCCCCATACTAGAATACTGTTCCCCAGTTATAGTCCTCTCACCTTCTGTACTACTAAAATGCATGAACATGGCATATAACATATGCAGGTTCATTGTACAGGCCTCATATAGTATGCACCACTGTCACCTCTATCAAACCCTAGGATGGCTATCCCCCTCCGACCATAGAGAGCTGCTGTTTAGAACTTTTATCTCAAAAACCTTGCAAGCTGGGCTAGGATCCTCCTTATCAGATCTGCTAAAACCCAAGAGTAACAGGTGTGAATTAAGGTCCTCTGATAGCAGGTTGATGGAATGTCCCAGATGAAGTCCCTAGTAGTTGAGAATTGTTAATGTATCTTTCTTTCTCTTAATTCTGTATTTTGCTGCATGTTCTCCACTTATGATCCTCTCTCAACTGTGACTGTAGAAACTGTGTGCTGTTGACTTCTAGTTATTGTTATGTTAGATGTGCCATCTAAAATGGCCTGGGTCGTGTCTGAAAATGGTCCTTGGGATCAGTGAACCTTACCCAGTAATGAAATAAATAAAAATAAATAACAAATTAAATTTTGCAAATGGATTGATAATAGACAATAGCTTCAATAGCTTCTTCAGGTTCTTCAGGAAAATAGAAGCTTTAGTATTTGGTCCATAAATGGATCTTAACACTGTGTCAATTTGGTTGAGTTCTCCTAAAACAATAATGAATCTGCCCACAGGGCCCTGGATTGTCTGTGAAGGTATAAAATTAACTGAGTTACTTAACAAAATAGCTACCCCACATTTCAAGGTATGACATCCCGCCCCAAAAATCTGACTGTAACCAATTTATTGTTAAAGATTTAACTCTGAACATAGTAGGTGTGTTTCTTGTAAGAAAACCACTCTAATCTAACAAGTCTAAGTGATGTAGAATTTGTATTCTCTTAGTTCTGAGGCTTATGCCTTTAATATTCCAAGAAGCAATTTTAATAATATTTGACGTATATCAATAATGAAGGAAATATCCAAAAAATAAAATTGTGAGTTTAGTGAATGTAACTTTTCCCCTGTATTTTGTAGACCTGCATTTCCATACAAGAAGTATGCCAGAATATTGCCTGAATTATTCTAAATGTATTGCCCCACCCTCTCAAAAACTATAATCTACTACTGAAAAACATGCTAAAGACTAAATCCCCCAGTCCTAAAGATTGCATTCCTCTAATATCTTAACAATGATAGCCTCAGAAACTCTCCTTTCTTGGAGCCTCCTCATAAACTTAAGGTAAGGGCTGCTAACTAGATCGATTTCAGTTACCTCTGATTATTTAATAAATGTCAGTAAAAATGTGTTATGCAGACCCTAATATTAACTGCCCATGTTATAGTGCTAGATAATAATGTGGCTATAATAACCGGCCTTGCCTTTTTCCCATAGGGAAACCATGGCATAATTTGCCATTATAAAGGAGCATTTATAACAGCAAACACGCGCATAATTTCCCTCACTCTGCGCATGCCCCACTGCAGCTCTTCTCCTCAGAGGCACTTTTTTTCTTCTGCAGATGCCTTACTCACCACACGGACTCGGCGGTAAGTACATTTAAAAACAGAAATTTTACAACAATGGGGGGGGGAGCTTATCTCGCTGCCAACTGAAAAAAAAAGTTTTAAATAGAAAATAACACCATGGACAGCATACTGCAAGCAAACCAGACTGCGGAGTGCTCCGGAACCTATATTCATTTTATATGATTGCTGTGGTGAGAAAGGCAAACCCAGCAATTATACAAAATAAAATATGGGGTGTTGTGTGTAAATTCGAAGTTTACACACACCCTCGGGGTAAGATGCTTGCACAAACCCCTCGAGTTTCACTCTCAGGGTTTATGTAGCATCTTACCCCTCGGGTATGTGTAAACTTCTCATTACACATGCCACCCCATACTTTATTCTCTATGTATAGCACATTAACCACAGCAACTATATAACAATGTTTTGCCAAAAATACAAATTCCTTATAAACTGTCTGCTAAAAATATGAGTTCAATGGCTCATATTTTGTAATACCTGTGAAAATACAGAAACAAATTCACAAATACACTTCTTTATGTTAATATTAAAAAGATAGAAGCTAGTGATTTTATCCAGTAAAAAGGGTCATGTACAGAACAAAGCATTGTTGTACTACCTGATTCAGACAGGTTCTCAATTATAGAGATGCAATAAAGTCTAAAGAAGAAATTAACAACCGAGTTCCAAAACGGTTACTACTAGCAATCAAATCTTAAAAACTATTAAAGAATAATCTGATTATTGCCAAGTTACAAATACAACAGATTGCCAATGATCCAAAGCTTAAACATGAAATATATATGTGGCACCTAAAATGCCAGTGGCTATAACAAAATACGTAGCTTAAAGCGCATGTGTTTATGAACTTTAGGCATTTAAAATGACAAATGGTGAAAGTAGCTTTAAATTGAGGAGATAATATGTCATCTCACTTATATAGATAAAAGAATTCTTCATAATGTGATATAACCCCCAACAAGTATTATTAAAACCTGAATAAAGGGACACAAACATTTTTCTGTTTCCAACAGACCACTTTGTTTTAAAGAAATAATACCCTTGTTTCATAAGGGGCTTCACACATTTTAGAAATCAGCACTGCATTTTATAAACTTTCAGATAAACAGCTACAAGGAAATGGCACTTTGAAAGATATATCTATAAAAGAATAACATTTGTTAGGATGTCCCAAATATAAAACAGATCAGAAACCCTTAGATCTGATCAGTAGCCCCATGTAGAGTCTTCGTGCACAAATGTGTGAGTCATTCCTTTTGGCAGTTAAAGTTTCCATGGCACACAGGGAAACAACACTCCTTTCAAATACATGTAGCCAGCACAGTTGTAACAATCCCAGTTCAAATCCACATATCTCAAAGAAAAGTCATTATCAGCTCTCCAATATCTCTTATTTACTGGATGAGTTACCTCTTTTTTTTTTTTTCGCAAGTCTGGGCAATGAGTAAAGTTTGCAGAAGAATTCCTCTGAGAAGGGGCCCAAGTGGATAATCCTCTATTAGAAGGGTTCACTCCTCTTCTCGTTTCCATGGGTCAGTTTTCCAACACTGCAAAAAAGTTAAAAGTGGGAGCCCACATTTCCATTCTCATATCACTGCCTTTGATGATAGAAGAGAGATTTCTGGAGATTGCAAGTAGTAGAGCTGTTTTTCTGGTATCTATACGACCTCAAGATATTTTAACTGACGCTTTTAGTGGTGTCCTGGCTACCACTATGGACAGGGGTGTTGTAAATCCTCTCACAAAAGCAGAAGGAGAGAAGCTAAAAGTAAAACCAATAACACATAGATCTCTAATGGTGGATTCTTACAACTTTTAAATAAACATAATATTCCTTAATCCACTTCCCTCATGATTTTCTTTTCTTTTGGGAGAGATATTAACTAGGGCTGTGCAAATACCTTTTTTCGAATATTCGGCTGAATATTCGGCATTCGGTTCCCAGATATTTGTTATTCAGTATTCGGCTAGCGAAAATGCCTTCTTAGAGAACTGGCATACAAGTCCTTTAAATGGCTTCAGGGACAGTAGGATGAGCTGTCATGGCACTTTGGCTTGTACACTGGTACCACAGCTTGTCGTTTGGCATTGCTGCTTCAATAGGAGGATGCAGAGGTCATGGTACTTTGGATTGTACACTGGTGCTACTGCCACACAGGCTGTCTTGTGCTGCTGATGCTTCAGGAGGAGGATGCAGATGTCATGGCACTTTGGCTTGTACACTGGTGTTACAGGCTGTCTTGCCCCACTGCTGTTTCAGGAGGAGGATGCAGAGGTCACGGCACTTTGGCTTGTACACTGGTGCCATAGGCTGCCTTGTCCCATTGCTGCTTCCAGAGGAGTATGCAGATGTCATGTCACTTTGGCTTGTACACGGGTGCCACTGCTACACAGGCTGTCTTGTGCTGCTAAGGCTTCAGGAGGAAGATGCAGATGTGACTGTACTTTGGCATGTACACTGGTGCCACAGGCTGTCTTGTTGGGTATGGTTCTGTTGTGGAGGAGGATGCAGATGTTGTTGCAGCTTGGCTTGTACACTGGTGCCACAGGCTGTGTTGTACTGTTGATACTTCAGGAGGAAGATGCAGACATCACAGCACTTTGGCTTGTACACTGATGCCACAGGCTGTCTTGTTGGGTATGGTTCTGTTGTGGAGGAGGATGCAGATGTCGTGTCACCTTGGCTTGTACACTGGTGCCACAGGCTGTCTTGTTGGGTACAGTTCTGTTGTGGAGGAGGATGCAGATGTCATGGCACCTTGGCTCATATACTGGTGCCACAGGCTGTGTTGTGTTGCTGATGCTTCAGGAGGAAGATTCAGAGGTCACAGCACTTTGGCTTGTACACTGGTGCCACTGCCACAGGCTGTCTTGTGCTGCTGATGCTTCAGGAGGGGGATGCAGATGTCATGTCACTTTGGCTTGTACACTGGTGCAGGAGGGCAGGCTACCATGTCCCGCTGCTGTTTCTGGAGGAGGATGCACATGATCTGGAGAAGGATGCACAGAAAAATAGTTCATCATGGGCATTCCATTCAGTTTCTCATAGGATTCAACTGGAAGTATAAGAAGACATAACTGTCATTTATTGTACTTGGGTGAAAAAAACAGTGTATACTACAAAAATTAAATATGCCACACCCTTAAATAAGTGTGGCCTTTAAAAAAAAACAACTACTAAAACATAATTATGCCCATAGGACAACAGTATAACTTCAATAGGCCTAACTCAGTCAATACTGGTATTTAATTGACAATCTACATATGGGCACACTCCTCTTAATGGGATTGGGTATTACGGGAAACACACATGACAGATCGTTAACTAATTCTGTCCTTAAAAAACTAATAAAACATAATTATGCCCATAGAACACTATAACTTTACTTCATCAGGCTAACATACACATTCAAATCTTACCTTCGTAGCTGGAAGGGACGTCCGTGAGGACAGCACTCTTGCATGACTCCCATTCTGCCCATGATGTGTGGCCACAGAGATGCCTTTTAATGAATGCTACCTGTTAGGGACACATAATGAAATGAAGTGCTTCCAAATGGCCTGTACACATCCATGAAGTCTTCCTTCTCATGTGGCCATCAGATGATTCAAAATCAGTGGTTACTGGTCAGACAGCTCTGTTTCTTCCTCTTTTTTTTATGTATTGCTTTTTTGGTTTTTCTCCCATCCCATACCCTGCCCACATGCCCCTGATGTGACATGCACATGTGGAGACATATGCATGCATGCCTTGTGGGACACCCCCACCCTGCCAGTCACCAGGTTCCACCTACACTTGTTGCTGGGCCTTCACACAGCTATGGCAGGACTACAGATGGGTGCCACCCAACCCAGGAGAGGACAGCAGGTGCTCATTCCTACTCCCAACCCCCCACCCCCACCAGCCCGGCACCCTGTGGTGACCAGAAGTCATTCCCAAACCCATGTCACCTGTGCAGTGTGAAGTAAGGTGTCCAACGCCTCAGCCCTCCGTGACACTGGACCAGCCTACACTGTTTTATTTCAGTAATTCTATACACAAATACCACCAAACAGAAAGAAAACAATGAAATGACTGAATACTTACTTTCACAAGTCATACACAAAGTGTTTTTCAAAGAGTCCATCAGACTCATAATAAAATTCCTGCAGGGTAAAAAAAAAAGAAAAAATAAACATGATTAATTTCCATCCAAGATACAGAATTACAGAAATACAGATGTATTGTTAAATCATAATTCCCAAACCCCTTCACCCAAACAAAAAATAAAACAATTAAAAGATTTCATACAATTTACTTACTTTTGCTGATAGCACACAATGTGGTACTTGAAGATGAGCAACATCACTCTGGCTTGGGCGGTCATCATCATCCAGACTTCTTCTCCATAACCGTTGGTGATTTGACATGGTAAATGAATACTGGAGTGGAGACTGGTGAGGCCACACTGGTATCTGGCATATTTCAGGCATGAGAAATGCTGGAGAGCAAATCTCAGGCATGGGCAATACTGGAGACTGGTGATGCCACACTGGTACTCAGAAAATTTGAGGCATGGGCAATACTGGAGACAGGCGATGCCACATTGGTATATAGAAAATTTCAGGCATGGACAATACTGGAGACTGGTTATGCCACATTGGTATTCAGCAAAGTTCAGGTATGGGCAATACTGGAGACTGCTGATGCCACACTGGTATTCAGCAAATTTCAGGCATGGGCAATACTGGAGACTGGTGATGCCACATTGGTATTCAGAAAATTTCAGGCATGGGCAATTCTGGAGACTGGTGATGCCACATTAGTATTCAGAAAATTTCAGGCATGGGCAATACTGGAGACTGGTGATGCCACACTGGTACTCAGAAAATTTCAGGCATGGGCAATACTGGAGACTAGTGATGCCACATTGGTATTCAGAAAATTTCAGGCATGGGCAATACTGGAGACTGGTGATGCCACACTGGTACTCAGAAAATTTCAGGCAATGGCAATACTGGAGACTGGTGATGCCACATTGGTATCTGGCAAATTTCAGGCATGGGCAATACTGGAGACTGGTGATGCCACATTGGTATTCAGCAAATTTCAGGCATGGGTAATACTGGAGACTGGTGATGCCACATTGGTATTCAACAAATTTCAGGCATGGGCAATACTGGAGACTGGTGATGCCACATTGGTATTCAGCAAATTTCAGGCATGGGCAATACTGGAGACTGGTGATGCCACACTGGTACTCAGAAAATTTCAGGCATGGGCAATACTGGAGACTGGTGATGCCACATTGGTATTCATAAAATTTCAGGCATGGGCAATACTGGAGACTGGTGATGCCACACTGGTACTCAGAAAATTTCAGGCATGGGCAATACTGGAGACTGGTGATGCCACATTGGTATCTGGAAAATTTCAGGCATGGGCAATACTGGAGACTGGTGATGCCACATTGGTATTCAGCAAATTTCAGGCATAGGTAATACTGGATACTGGTGATGCCACACTGGTATTCAACACATTTCAGGCATGGGCAATACTGGAGACTGGTGATGCCACATTGGTATTCAGCAAATTTCAGGCATGGGCAATACTGGAGACTGGTGATGTCACACTGGTACTCAGAAAATTTCAGGCATGGGCAATACTGGAGACTGGTGATACCACATTGGTATATAGAAAATTTCAGGCATGGGCAATACTGGAGACTGGTGATGCCACATTGGTATTCAGCAAAGTTCAAGTATGGGCAATACTGGAGACTGCTGATGCCACACTGGTATTCAGCAAATTTCAGGCATGGGCAATACTGGAGACTGGTGATGCCACACTGGTACTCAGAAAATTTCAGGCATGGGCAATACTGGAGACTGGTGATGCCACATTGGTATCTGGCAAATTTCAGGCATGGGCAATACTGGAGACTGGTGATGCCACATTGGTATTCAGCAAATTTCGGGCATGGGTAATACTGGAGACTGGTGATGCCACACTGGTATTCAACAAATTTCAGGCATGGGCAATACTGGAGACTGGTGATGCCACATTGGTATTCAGCAAATTTCAGGCATGGGGAATACTGGAGAATGGAGACTGATGATGACAAACCAAATATTACACTTGGCTGGTGCTACTCTAAGCAACTACTTAGAATATTTGTGCAAAATTATGCTGAGCATCCACCACCTCACATTTCGTGGACACCATAAATGGTTTACAAATTCATGTGATTACTAAAACAGCACAACGCCTGACACATTTCAGATCCCAAAAGATCATTTTTCAAAGGCAATTACAGCAAGGCTGAACACTATTATATACACATAAGTGTTGTGACATCACAATGACATCATAATACAAACAACCTTCAAATTCATAGGATGTAATACACCCTGACCACATGATGTGCCCATGTGAAACATCCATTACCCACCCTTAGGTATACATATTGTTAAACAGACACTTCCAAAGGTAATACAACACAGTGTTATTAAACTGCAGTGCATAACCATTGAAAGTGCAGATGTTGAAAACATATATCGTATATATACAACAACATAGCCAAATAATGGCCTATATCATAACGTACAGAAAAGCAGTGGAAGGGAAAGGAGGGGAATAAAAGAAGTAAGAAGGGGGAAAAAAAAGACCAGAACAAAAAATTTAAAATGGAGAAAATAAAGGAGGAAAGGGAGGGGGAATTTAACATTTTCACTGTCAGAATCCAAAAGTAATGTAGCAGCAGCAAGCAAGTTACCAATGTGTAGCACTTAATTTCCGTTTTATTTTCCACAAATATGGTCAGAGATCAAGACCATAATTTAAGCCAGGAAACTTATTATCTGCCAAAGTTACAATCCAAAACTTTTCTTTATTCAGCAGCACTATATTGACACAGAACAGCCACCAGGAATGTCCTGCAGAAGAGCTAAAACACTGAAGGACATTCATTTCAGTACATATCGATTACACTGAACCCAAGTTTCAAAAAACTTGGTTAAACCAGCAAATGAATTGCTGTGTACAGTGCAAACAATGTGTCCATCGCAAAAATGTTGCTGTTAGAAAAACATTCAAAAGCTGTAATGTTCAAAGGGAATATTCAGTAAGATAGTTGCTTACCTCTAACACCTCAGATTATTTACCTGACAACTTGTTCATTCCCAGCCTTCTATGGGGGTAAAACAACCTGGTGCCTAAACATTAGAATTTCAGGGCATCAAGAAGGTGTTACACCCTACGAGAGCAGTTAACTAATACAGTAATGATACAGTGCCGCTGAATAAAGCAAAATTTTAAATTGTAACATTAGGAGCTAATAAATTTCCTGGCTTAAATTATGGGCTGGATCTCAGACCACTGAGGAAAAGAAAATGGAAATGAAGTGTTACACATTGATGGGTTGCTGGCTGCTGCTACATTACTTTTGGATTCTGACAGTGGAAATCTTTAATTTCCCACCTCCCCTCCCCCCTTTATTTTCTCAATTTTGTATTTTTGTTTTGGTCTTTTATTCCCCTCCTTTCCCTTTCACTACTTTTCTGTACATTATGATATAGATGATTATTTGGCTATGCTATTGCATATATAAGATATTATATGTTTTCAACATCTGCACTTTCAATGATTAGGCACTGCAGTTTTGTAACACTGTGTTGTATTACCTTTGGAATTGTCTAACAATATGAAGCACCTAAGGGTGGGTAATGGATGTTTCAAATGTGCACATCATGTGATCAGGGTGTATTACATCATATGAATTTGAAGTTTGTTTGTATTATGATGTCACTGTGATGCCACGACACTTATGTATATATAATAGTGCTCAGTCTTGCTGTCATTGCCTTTGAAACAGATCTTTTAGGATCTGAAATGTGCCAGGCATTGTACTTTTTTAATAATCACATAATTTTGTAAACCACTTATGGTGTCCTTGAAATGTGAGGTGGTGTGTGCTCAGCATAATTTTGCAACAAAGGACAGCATCAGCAGTCATGGGGTTTTTGGAAAAACTGCAATATATTACATAGATACATAGACAGTGTTGGCAGATAAGGGCCTATGGCCCACCCAGTCTGCCCATTTGAGCTTGTAGTGCAGTTTATGTTTTCCTAGAAGTCTGTTGCCCCTTACACCTGACCTCCAGAATTCCTTTATGTCTATCCCATGCATTCTTAAATCCCGTGATTCTTTCAGCCCCCACCACTTCCTCTGGCAGGGTGTTCCACTTGTCCACCACCCGTTCTGTGAAGAAATTCTTCCTCACGTATCCTCTGAATTGTCCTCCCTCCAACTTCATCCCATGCCCTCTAGTCCTGGAACATCTTTTTCGCTTAAAAATAGTGTATTCCTGCACCCTGTTCCTCCCTGTAAGATACTTGTATGTCTCTATCATATCCCCTCTCTCCCTCCTCTCCTCCAGGGAGTACATGTTCAGTTCCTTCAACCTGTCCTCATAGGACTTGTGATGCAATCCATGTACCATCTTTGTTACCCTCCTCTGAACCTTCTCTACCCTGTCCATGTCCTTACGTAGGTATGGTCTCCAGAACTGTACACTGTACTCCAGTTGGGACCTCACTAGTGTCTTGTATAGTGGAATTATGACCTCCCTTTTCCTGCTGGTGATGCCCTGCCTATGCATCCCAGCATCCTATTTGCTTTACCTGCTGCCTTGTCACACTGTTTCCCTACCTTGAGGTCATCAGAGATGATAACCCCAAGATCCCTTTCCTGCTTGGTGCATGCTATATCCTCACCCCCCAACTGATATATTGTGCCAGGGTTTTTGTGCCCCATATGCATTATCTTGCACTTCTTTGCATTGAATTTCAATTGCCAAACTCCTGACCATTCTTCAAGTTTCTGCAGGTCCCTTCTCATTCTGTCTACACCCTCTGGTGTGTCTACTCTGTTACAGAGCTTTGTGTCATCAGCGAACAGTGAAATTCTGCCTTCTAGGTCCTGCACAATGTCACTGATGAAGATGTTGAATAGGACCGGTCCCAGCACTGATCCCTGTGGTACCCCACTGGTCACTCTTCCCTCTGTGGAGTGACAGCCATTTACCACCACCTCTGTGTCCTGCCACCCAGCCAGTTACCTACCCACCACACTACTGTCCTGCCCACACCCATATTCCCAGTTTGTGTAATAGTCTTCTATGTGGCACAGTGTCAAAGACCTTGCTGAAGTCCAGATAGGCCATGTCCACTGCCCTCCCTGATCCACCTCCCTAGTCACCCAGTCAAAAAATTCAATGAGGTTGGTCTGACATGACCTCCCCCTGGTGAAACCATGCTGCCTTGGGTCCTGTAGTCCACTGACAACCAGATGTTCCACCAATCTCTCCTTCAGTAGTGCTTCCATGATCTTCCCCACTACCGAGGTGAGGCTGACTGGTCTGTAGTTTCCTGCTTCCTCTTTGTTCCCACTTTTGTATAAGGGACTACATCTGCTGTCCTCCAGTCTTTGGGTACCTCCCTGTTTCCAGTGATCGGCTAAACAGGATAGCCAGAGTTCAGCCACCACCTCTCTTAGTTCTTTAAGGACCCTGGGTACATCCCATCTGGCCCCATTGCTTTATCAACTCTTATTACTTCCAGTTCCTTCAGGACCCTTTCTCATGTAAAGGGACTTGTGTCCATTTCTGCACCATTCTCACCCCTTGTACTCCCTTCAGACCCATTACCCTCCTCTTCCTCAGTAAAGACTGAGCAGAAATACCTGTTCAATATGTCAGCTTTACTGTTGTCATCCTCCACGCTGCCTCCATCCTCCCCTTCAGTCTCACTATCCCTCCCTTTGCCTTTCTTTTTTCACTTATGTACCTGTAAAAGGTTTTGTCCTCTCTACCCACTGATTTTGCAATGTGTTCTTCTGTCTGAGCTTTGGCTTCCCTTACTGACCTCCCTGCCTCCCTTTGCTTCTCCTGGTACTTCTCCCTATCCCCTTCTGCCTGTGTCTTTTTGTATTGCCTGAATGCAATCTTTTTGGCTTTCACTTTCTTTGCTACCTCTTTGGAACACCATCATGGTCTCCTCTTCCTTTTCCTCTTGCTAACCTGCTTAATGCATAATTCTGTTGTTCTTGTAATCCCCATTTTAAATACTGCCCACTGTTCCTCAACCCCTGATTTCTGTCCCATTTCCCTTAATGCCTCTTTCAAGTATCTCCCCATTTTCCCAAAATCTGCCCCCCTAAAGTCCAGGATACGTGTTTTTGTGTGGTTTGGTTCTGCTCTTTCTGTGATTTCAAACCACAATGACTGGTGGTCACTGTTCCCCAGGTGCTCCCCACTGTTACCCCATCACACTGTCCCTGTTTGTGAGCACAAGGTCCAGTATTGCCTTCTGCCGAGTTGGTTCCATGACCAGTTGCTTGAGGAAGGCACCCTGAAGGAGTCCAGGATAAATCTGCTCCTAGTTGATGCTGCTGCTGGGATGCTCCAGTCCACGTCTGGAATATTGAAGTCTCCAACCAGTACTACTCTCACCCTTGTCTGCCATCGTTTGGATGGCTAGCATCAGCTCCTTATCTGTTTCTTCCTCCTGGGTTGGTGGTCTATAGACCACACCAGTGTGGATGGCTGTACCCATTTTCCTTTCCAGCTTAACCCACAGTATCTCTCCCCCATTTTGTTCCTCCTGGATCTCTGTGGCCCTTATGTCATTTTATTTATTTATTTCAGAAATCAGAAATATCTTTGAGTCAAAGACTGCTTTACAAAGGTTCCACGTCCATACCTCTCAACTGTCACACATTATGAGGTACGTCACTCATTTTACCCCTCAGAAACCCTTTGTCCATCATGGGGAAGGTGATATTCCACATTCTCCACTGAGTCTTTAAAGCAGAAATTCATAATAATGTAGTATGCTCAGTTATTAAAAAACATTATAAACATTAGTACACTGATAGCTATAGTGTTCTGAGCTTGCAGTGCCATGTTAGACGATATGTCACACATTTTGCTCTTTTGTCACACATCGTGTCACACATTTTGGTAAATAAAGGTTGAGAGGTATGTCCACGTCACATATAATATGTACAGAATATACAATAAAGTTAGGACAGATACACAATGCAGTACTTGTTACAGAGTAGAGCTATGTTAATAACAGGAGCAGTTAAGCTAACAAACAAGAACTAGAACAGTTTGATGCAGTTGAGAGAAAAAACTGGACTTAACTTCCCTGGGAGGAGGAGATTAAGAGCTGTTGGCAGAGGCAGGCCAGAGGCCACTGTCAGTAGTAGACAGAAAAGGTGTCACCGATTCACGTACAGATGCAGTCACTTGTGGATCGAAGGTGAGCCCAGAGGTGCATTTTAAAAAGACCAATTCTTTGATCAGAACGCAAGGAGGAGGGTAGGTTATTCATCCACAAGGGTGCCCTGTAACAAAAGGATCTTTGGAACTGAGCTGTGTGACAGGAAGGGATGGAGAAACGATGGGTGTCAGAGCTACGGGTGTGCTTAACTTTTGAGTCCTTAGTGATTAAAGGGGTGAGTTCAGTGGGGGAGAGGCCAAGGGTAATTTTTTTTTGTGTGGAATTTGATTCTGTTGTCAAGGTTAAGCCAATTGGTGTCCTTATATAGAGCACAGGTATGGGTATGTCTGTCACATCCTAATATAAGATGACAGGCCTTGTTAAGGATGAGTCTAAGACTATCAAGGGCTGAGTAGCTAGCCCCTTCAAAAGTCAGGAGACCATAGTCTGGCAGGGAGAGTACCGAGGAGGATATAGCAAGCTTAAGGGTCTCTGGGGTAAGGCAATGTTTATAACGGTGCAGGAGCCCTAGCCTGATATTTAGGGACTTAGATAATTGATGTATATGCTCATGATAGCTAAGGCCAGTGTCCAAAGTGATGCCCAGATATTTGAACGAATGCACAAATTCCAGGGGAGTCTGGGACGTTGATAGTATTTGTGAGAAGAGCCCAGTCCTGGAGTTCTGCTGGTGTGAGAATAGCATACCCTTGATTTTTTTATAGTTGATAATAAGGCATTGTGAGGACAACCAACTTTCGACAGCATTAAAGGAGGACTGGAGGGAGTGGTGGAGTAGGGAGGGGTCAGGGCTGGAGGAGAATATGACAGCATCATCTGCATATAGTAATAAGTTGGAGGTGCAGGATGCAGGGAGGGAGTTTAGGAAGAGGCTGAATAGGAGGGGACCCAAAATGGACCCTTGTGGGACCCCTGAGAGGACAGGAGATTTAGGTGATAGGGTATTGCCAATTTTAACTTGAAGGGTCCGGTTGGCAAGATAGTCAGCAACCATCCCACTGCTTCCTCAGTAGAGACCCAGGTTGAGCAAAGAGGTTTGGAGTAGTGAATGATGGACGGTATCAAAGGCCTTGGTGAGGTCAATGAAGATCGCACCTGTGATGTGGCCTTTATCCAGTGCAGTGTGGATGTGAGATGTTAGTTCAAGCAGGGCAGTAGTCGTGCTGTGATCTTTACAGAAACCATGTTGTTGTTTGCAGAGTAGGTTATATTTATTGAGGTGGTCAGTGAGCTGATCCAAAACTATCCTCTCTAAGGCTTTGGAGAGGGCGGTAGTATGGAGATAGGGAGGTAATTGTTAACAGAGGAGCGGTCCCTACCTTTAAATATGGGCGTAATAGAGGTGGATTTCCAAATGGCAGGGAATTTGCCAAGGGAGAGGGAGAGGGAGAGGTTTAAAATGTGGGTGAGAGGGGCAAGGACTTCCTTAAGGGAAAGCCAAAGAATTCTGAGGTCTAGGGAGTCGGTGTTGGAGGAGGCGTGACTAAGGGCAGCAGTAAGATATGGTTCAGCTGACTTGGGAGAGATGTAGCAAAGGTAAAAGGGGGGGCACCAATGTGCGGGGCGGGTGAGCTAGGAACAGGTGGGTCATAGAAATTCAGGGGAAGAACATGGCTAAGGTTGGAGAAGGCATCACTGAAAACTGCAGCAATGTGAGTGGGGTCAGAGGTCAAGAATCCATTAGACATGATTTGGGAGGGGACCAGGTTGGGGACCTTACCACATATTTCCTTAATGTTGTTCCAAAACTTGCAGCCAGAGCCCCAGGATGAGGTTAAGGCGGATTTATAGTAATCTGCTTTTGCCCTACGAATGGCCCAAGTGCACTTATTCCTAGCCATTCTATAATTCTGTCTATCTTGGGGGAAGCCGGACTTGATGGAGAGGTACCATAACGAGTCTCTGGTTTGCATTAAAGTTTTGAGCCGTTCAGTGAACCAAGGTACATGGTTGCCTTTAACCATTCTTTTCGTGAATGGTGCATAGAGATCACAGATATTATTGAAGGACCAGGTAAATAAGTCCAAGGCACTGTCAAGGTTTACAGTATTAAAAATAGAGGACCAATCCATGACCCTGAGGTGCGCTTTCAATTATGCCAATTTGCCAGGACAAAGTTTACGTTGCATAATTATTTTAGGAGGGGATCTTGGGATTTTACAGGACCAGGAGCAAAGAACTGGAGAATGGTCACTGAGGGTGTCTGGAAGGACAGAGACGTTCATAATCTTGCCCGGGCGATTGGAAAAGATGAGTTCCAGTAGGGAGGAGGATCCAGTACATGGATCCAAACGGGTAGGAGAAGTGACCAGTTGAGTTAGGTCTTGGGCTGTGGTGAGATCAATGTGTAGGATGGCATCCTTACTTAGCCAATTGATATTAAAGTCACCAAGCACAAGTTGTTCCGACTGTGATGGTAATGTGTCCAGGTATGACAAAACTGCTTGGAAAGCTGATTTTTGGTCCCTTGGGGGAATGTATACTGTTGTAATGTACAATGGGTTTTGGGCTTTTCCCAGTGCCAGCTTGACAGTGAGGGCCTGTGTGCCAGCCCCCAGATGAGGGGAGTGGAGTAGGTGACCTTGCAAGGTGTCCTTAGTATAGAGGGCACAGCCACCTCCTCGCATACCCTGATGATCTGCGCGGTAAAGGGTGAACCCGGGCAATGATACGGAGGAATCCGGGGTCCAAGGGGTGAGCCAGGTTGCACACACTGCAATGACATCCGGTTTATGTTGAAGTACCCAGGCCTGGAAGGAATCCCACTTTTTTAGGATGCTACAAATGTTGAGAGAGACAATGTGCAACTGTCCCAAGTTACGTTGGGGTGGCAACATGCCAATTGGTGGTCCAGGATTAGGATGGATATTCCCAGACAAAAGGAGGAGGAGAAGCAGGAATCTTGAGGAGGGGTACCAGGAACACTTCCTCTTTTTGTAGCGGGATATCAGGGAATGTGGTATAGTGGTGGAGACGGTAGGAATGAGTATTGCATGTGCCTTAAGGTAAGCCTGAAGGAGGTAATGAAAGTCTAGGGTGGATGACGGTGTTGCATGTTGAGGTTTCTGGGTTAGGACAGCCCCAGGGGGTGCAGTCAGGGTTACTTGATAATGCAGGCCTGCATAGGAATTAAGAGGAGTGTGAGCTAACTGCCAAGCCCCTATGACAGGTGCATGGGGGGGCTGGTGGTTACCCAAAATAAGACTAGCTGACAAGCGTTCAGACTGCAGCCAAATGGGGGTCTGGGGTACATCAGGGTATGATGGGGGGGACTGGGCAGGGGGAAGCAAAAGGCAGGGCAGTAAAATTATAGTAATCATCCTGACACTAAGAGTTGGAGGAACAAGGACTGCCAGAGAAACAGGAGATCAGGCAGTAGAGTAGCCTCTAGTGGTTAAACGACATAAGCTGCTAATGGGAAAATTGGCTGATTGGTTACAACTCCCTATAAAAGGGAGTGCTCACCAAGGGTGGTGGTGGGGAGCCGACGCCCTGCATCAGCGGGGTCAAACTCCAGCAGCAAAACAGAGTCCTTGAAAGGAGGCAGCAAGCTCAGTGGTTCACTGCCAGAAAATCCTGCACTTTTTCCGCTTGAGTCGGGGTGGGGGGTGGGGTGGGGAGGGTGCCAGAGCCACTAGCCCTCGCTACCACACCAAGTCATCTGTGGAGAAAGCAGAGGATAGGTAAGGTTTTTATGTGGTCTGAGTTGGGGAACAAGGGGGGGAAGGGATACAGCAAGAGAGTGTTAATAGGACATCAACTTTAAACATAAGCTGTAACATCTAAGCCGGAAATGCCTTGGTAAAATAATAAAATTAAACTAGCATAACCTTGCAACTACAGCAACTGTAAATCACTGAACAGAGTTAATTAAATGAGCCAGTTACTGCTGCTAGGGCACACGCTGCAACTCCGAATTAGAGTTTTAATACTAGAGAAGCCCTAAAATTAGACCTGGCACAAGTCTTTAGGTATCGATAGTAATTGCAGTCAAAATAATCAAATATTAAAGAGTTTCTGCTGCTAGGGTGCACATTGCAGCTCCGACTGGGATTTTAGTGCCAGAAAGCCGTAAATTAACCCCGGAGCAAGCCTTAAGGCACCAGTAAAATTCAGTAAAAAAGGCACCAAGGATTCAAAGCTGCAGGTCTTAAGGCTCCAGTCAGTAATGTAGAAATATCAGGGAAATTCTGTAATTGAGCCCCTGCAGGAGACTATCTCCACATATGCGCCAAGATTCAAACTCCAGCAGCACAACAGAGTCCTTGAAAGGAGGCAGAAAGCTCGATGGTTCACTGCCAGAAAATCCCGTATCTTTGTCCGTTTGGAGTCAGGGTGGGAGTGGGGGGGCGCCGTAGCCACTAGCCCTCACGACCGCACAGAGTCATCTTTGTCCGCTTGGAGTCGGGGTGGGGTTGGGAGGCGCATAGCCACTAGCCCTCGCGACCGCACCG
This sequence comes from Neoceratodus forsteri, assembly GCA_016271365.2. Taxonomy (NCBI): domain Eukaryota; kingdom Metazoa; phylum Chordata; order Ceratodontiformes; family Ceratodontidae; genus Neoceratodus; species Neoceratodus forsteri. Next base: position 1,043,875,021 of record CM057455.1, read on the forward strand.
AGTCGTGTTTGTCCGCTTGGAGTCGGGGTGGGGTGGGGAGGGCATGACACTCTGCTCCTTCCTGCCTGCTCTGTCTCTTCTGAATATGTTGTAGCCAGGTATGGCCATCTCCAAGTCATGGTTATCATTACACCAGGTTTCAGTTATGGCCACAATGTCCAGGTCTGACTGCACCATGACAGCCTCCAGATCTTCCATCTTGTTGCTAAGGCTCCTGGCATTTGCACACATGGCATTCCATGATTTGACCTCCCTAGACTGTTTCACTGTTCTACTCCAGCCTCCTCCTTGGTTGTCCTTTATCCCTGGTTCTCCTTGCTGTCTGCCCTTCTGCTGAATTTTGCCCCTTTTCTGCCTATCCACCTCTTGGGTGCTAATCTCCATCTTTTGCACACTGCTTTGTAGAGATAGCCACTCCTCTGGTTCACTGGTTCCACTGCTAGCTGTGGGAGGTGAGCAAGTAGGTACCCTCCTTGCTGGCCTACCACCCCCCTTTGCTAGTTTAAATGCTTGACAATGTAGCATTTAAACATATCATTGCGTGCTTGGATTCCCCTCCAGGATGGATGCAGGCCTTCAGGCTTGAACAAACCTCCATCCTCCAGGTGGGTCCCCAGTCACCAATGAATCCAAGCCCTTTTCTCACAGCACCAGTTCTTCAACCATGAGTTAAAGTTCCTGGTGCATGCACTCATGTCTCCCTTGCCTCCAGGTAGTACTTCTGAGAAAGTGACAGAAGTAGCTACTTGCTTGAGACCCCTCCCCAATTTCCTAAACTCTTCCTGAACTTCCTTTGGCTCCCCATTTGCCAGGTCATTAGTACCTAGGTGGATAATGACATCCAGCTCACCTCCCGTCTTGCCTTCCCAGTGATCCCCAGGATCTTCCTTCCATCCCTCCATGCCGTGGCACCTGGTAGGCACCTCACCTCCCTGTCCTCCCCCTCCTGTGTTCCTAGCTGGATCCCTCTTATGATGGAGTCACCCACCAGGATTCGCTTCCTCCTCCTCTGGGGTCCACTGCTTTCCCCGCTGAGGTCACCTCCTTGGCTAACCTCCACATCCTTTCCTTCCACTTCTCTGGGTACCTCTATTTGGTTGTCCCCATTTGCCAGTGTGGCATATGAGTTCTTGAATGGAATAGGATCTGGGATGTGCCTCTGCCTGACTACTCTAACCCTCCCTGAGCCCACTGTCATCCAAGTGCTCCTTATTCTTGGCATCCTTTGAGGCAGTTGCATTGGACTGGGTGGTCTCTGGATAGGGGTGATGGTACTCCTGACCCAGTTTACTTCCACTCTGAGTCTGGCTACCTCATCCTGCAGTCCAGAGAGATGCATGCAGATAGGGCAGCACCTCAGTGTCCAGAAAGTCTGCCTGAATATGATTGCCCCACAGCCACTGCATTGCACCACTCCCCACATTATACTGCAATTATACTGCTATTCCACTACTTGTCTGCTACTGAAGTTCTCCTAGTTCCCCTTTTATTAATTTACTGTCCTAAAAATCCTGCCACTGATCCTCAGATAATTTTCTTTAAAAAAAAAGAAAAGAAACCAATAAATAAATTAATGAGTCAAAACACTTGTCGTACTGAGGGTGGGCTTCTTCCCCCTTATGCCCCTCCTACTTCACACCCCTTACTATACCCTGTGTTTAGCTCCTGTCAATCAGATTTAACAGGGCATATAATTAAGAGTTGGGGGAAGGGGAGGGGGGCCAAAATCTGCAGCAATTAAAGACAGCACAGAAATACACCACCACTACGTTTTAAATTTTCAACAGCCCAAAAACAATTCTAAGTAAAGACAACAAAGAAAGTACAGTGTCACTAAAAGCCCACAATCTAAGTTTAAAAGAAAAATAGCAATTACCAGTTACTCTAAAGCACTGAATTGAATATGTTTCTTCCTTCCCTTCTGGCTTCTTCTGAGAAAATAAAACTCACTTGCTACCTCAACTCTGACTAAGCCCCACCTCCAGTTATCACGTAGCTGAGGTCAGAGGCCAGACAATTAACACCCCACCCAAAACTACAGGGCAGTCAGGCAAGCCAAGATAAAATTTTCAGCAATTAAAGACAGCACAGAAATACACCACCACTACGTTTTAAATTTTCAACAGCCCAAAAACAATTCTAAGTAAAGACAACAAAGAAAGTACATTGTCACTAAAAGCCCACAATCTAAGTTTAAAAGAGAAATAGCAATTACCAGTTACTCTAAAGCACTGAATTGAATATGTTTCCTTCCCCTTCTGGCTTCTTCATATTGAGTGTCATTAACATAATACCAGATAGGGTGTTGGTGCACATAGTCCACAAGTTGGCTCAAGCCAACAGCATAAGTACAGGGGGCGTGTATCACATAAAAGTAGCATTGTTATTAAAGTGCTATGAAATTCAATTATTCAAGACTTTTACTTGTAATTGAGAGGTGGTAAATTGAGCTTGATGAACACAAGTTGCTCAACATGTTCAGGGTCTAATGAGGATCTGTGAGGCTCCACCACATCCCCTGCTGTGCTAAACAACCTCTCTGATGGCACACTGGTTGGGGGCAGCTCAAATATTTCATGGCCAGCTGTGCTAAGTGAGGGGATGATTTCAACTTTTTAGTCCACTACTCCAGTGGGTCAACTGAGAAGGGTTCAAGAGCTTCTGTCTAGAAGCAATTCAAAACACTGCTGGCCGAGAGTGGGTGCTGCTCATTTCGCTTTCTTTGCTCTGCCTGTAGGGATGAACTAAGTTGTGCCCAGCAGTCTTCCTCCATTTCTGGGGCATCCTCCACCTGTTGTTCTTGTTCTTCCAGGGCTCCTTCAGTAGGCATCACATCCTTGGCACACATTGTAATGGTGAGCTCTGAGCACAGCTGCTGACGAAACTCATTGACATGGTGGGCAGGCATTTCAAGGTGCAGTATCTCACACTTGAACCTCAGGTCCAGCATCGTTGAAAAAACATATGGCTTAGTGGCACAAATATCCATGAACCTGTTCCCTAATTCAGTTGTTAGATTGTGTACAAGGGCCATCACTGCAGGTGCAAGATCAGCATATGTTGATAATCTCTGCAGTGACTTCTTCAGTATCTGGACTTCAGGGATGGCCTGACTCAGCAGTGCAGATTCTGCACTCATGTCACATGTGCTTCTTTCAAAAGGACCAAGCACCTTTACTGTTCCTTCAATAACAGACCAATCCTGGTGGCTGAGAATTCCCCCAATATCTGTCTCCATACTCATTTCATGGAGAACTCACTTCTGCTCCAGTAGCCTTTGCAACATGTAGAATGTCAAATTCCACCATGTTGACACATCCTGTATCAGCCTGTGCTGTGCTATCTGATGCCGCAGTTGGTTTGTGGCTTTAACTGAGTGATGGAAATGGGCACAAATTTTTCTTGCTGTCATAAGTGTTTGATCAAACTCTGGTGTCTTGCAGATGGACTTTGTCACCACCAGATTCAAAGTGTGTGCATAACAACGGATGCCTTTAAAGTACCCATCAGACAAGGCCTTTATCATATTTGCTGCATTGTCAGTCACAATGAAACCAACACGCAGCGACATGTCTTCAGTCCACACATGCAGCATGTTTTGCAAGAAGGCCAAAATGTTGGCAAACTGGTGATCCACAGGCATAACGGACACATTCAGAAGTGCAGACCTGCTCTGAGACATTGTGGAGCCTACAACAGGGGAATGACAGGAAGTATCTAGACCTGCACCTTCACTGCCTGTACCAGTTGGGTCTGCTGCACACCAATGTGTAGTCAGTGACATGTATGCATGGTTGGAGTTTGTGCTACTCCATATGTCTGTTGTGCAATGGAACACATTCCCGGCTGCATTTGATAGTCGCTGCAAGACTGCCTTGCTCACATCCTCATAAATGTTGGGTACAACAGTACGGGAGAATGTTGTGCATGATGGTATCTGATACCGTGGGTGCAAATGTTGCATCAGCCACCTAAAACCAATGTTTTCTACCACTGAAAGTGGCTGAAGATCAAGTGCAATCATCTCCCCAATTAACTGGGTGATCTGTTGTGCACATGGGTGTGACGGGTGATATTTAGTCCTTGCATGAAAGAACTGCATAATGGGTGCCAAAGAAGTCTGGGACTGTAATGGGGTCTGATGCCTTTCAATGGGAGATGTTGTGGACCATGCAGCAGATGAATCATCAGGAGACAAAGAGGCAGCCACAGTTTGTCCTGACACAGTTTTGTGATGAACTGTCACTGGTGTGGATGGGCATGAAGAAACTGTGTCAGACTCACTGACATGATAACAATCACCACCACTTTGTGACTGGGAATCATCAACATGATCTAGACCCCCACCAGTACCACAAGAGTGTGTTGTCAGCATACTGTAGGGCAACACACTGGTCCCTGCAGTGCACTGACATACTTCAGCTTCAAATGATTATTCATTGCCATGGTAGTTAGGTTAGAGACATTTTTTCCCCTGCTAATTACGGTGTGAAAGAGCCCACACACTGCCTTAGTTGGATCATTTTTGGATAAGCTAAAATGAAGCCACACAGTGCTTCTTACAGCCTTACTTGATCCAGCACTTTTCGCACCAATAGGGCGGCCATGGCTACTCCTTTTTTTACCACTTTTACCACCAGCTGAACTGTGTGCTGCACCAGCACCTTGATCTTCCTCCACAACAGCTGTCTGACTTTCTTGATTAGAACGTTCCCTATCTTGTATGGATGGAGGTGACACAACCCTGCTGAAGCTTAGTGTGGACTGCTTCATTTTTTGACAGATGAAGGTTTAACGATTGCTTGCTCTGCTGACCATGCCTATGCTCACTTTGCTCAGTACTCCTAGCACCTTTCCTCAATTTGTCTGCAGACTCTGCAGCTCTTAGGTTTTTACTAGTCAGATATGAGGCATACTGTATTCTGGCTCATTCCCAAAGTCACTCATGTGGGTGTCTGTATCATTGCCAGATGCTGATGATGATGGTAGCACACTAGGGTCCGGAATATATTCGGAGCCAGAAGATTGGTCTGCAGACTCTGCATCCTCCTCATGTAATACATCATCAACCACATGAGCAGCATGACTGCTGCATTTGGATTGCATCCTAGGGTGGAGGTACTTGTTGTCACAGGCATTGTGGAAATATCTGTTGGTGCAGTATCTAGGGTCATGGCAGTAGCCACATTTACTGTGACTGCACTGGTAGTCGTTTTAGTACTAGTAGCCATGGGTTCAACATTGTCACTGGAGGCACTTGCTGAAGCAGTGGTGCTGGTGGCTATAGTGGGGGGACAGGGTTACAGTGACAGGGACAGCAAAAGTGGTACTGATGGCACTGGTGGCACTGGCTGATGTGCTTGTGCTACAGGTGGTCATAGAGACTGGCAGTATGCTAGTGGTGGGAAGAGGTGAAAAATCACCAAGAGTGGCAGAAGCTACAGGGTAACTCAAGACACTGGCCATGGCTGCTACTTCCTCACTTGGAGCTCTGCTAAGCTGTAATGCTCTCCTACTACTGCCACACAGAAGGCTGGGCAGAAAATGGGTGACTGCTACTGGTGGTGGTAACAGTGCTATCAATTAGGTTACTACTACTAGAGCTTCTTTCAGCACCCAATGTACTATGTGAGCTTACTGCCTTGCTAGGTGAAAAAAATATTTTGGGATGCCAAATGTGTCCAGATGAACGTACAGTACCTTCTGATTCAGCATCACTGCTGCTTGCCATGCTTGGTACAGGCAGGGCTGTGGACTTACTGGGGCTAGACCAAGTCCTTTTATGAGTTTGCTTATCACCAGACATGATAAATGATACTGCTGCTGGTTAATGTTACAATTAGTAGACAAGCTGTGATTAATTAACAACACAGGCTAATATTTTTATTTATGTTATGGTATGCAACTATGTGTGTAACTGTTGGTGCAATATATGCAACTTGCAAATAAGCCCACAACAGAACCATACCCAACAGGCCCAACACACACACACAATTCATTATGCCACACCTGACACACACAGAAGAAACTGATGGACAGATGAGTGACTCACTCTGCGCTTACACTCAGACACAGTGGGGAGGGGAGACTAGGTGTCAAAATACTTTCTTTTTCTAAACAAAACCAGATTGTCATTAATTTTCAGCTACATCACAGCCAGTAGCCTGTCACACTCACACTACTATATTTTGTGTGGATTGGAATGTTAACCACTAGGGCTGGGGGAACCACTAAGCGGTGATGCTTACCAAATAAAACAACCCTCTGTGAACAACTGTTACTGAGCTCAGAAACAGTTCCCCAAATTATATATATATCTTTTCTAAATACTATAATTCTGTCACACTAGAGAGAAAACTTAAGCCCAACTTTACTGAGCAAAAAAATGACTTTTTTCTGATACAAAATAAATCTCTTTGAATGAAAAAAATTCAACACTGTAAGAGCAGACAGATGTGTGACTCGCTCTGCGCTTGCAGCACACAGACACGGTGGGGGAGACTAGGTGTCAGACTAATTTATTTTTCTAAACAAAATCAGATTGTCATGAATTTTCTGTTGCATCACAGGCAGCAGCCTGTCACACTCACACTACTACATTTTTTTGTGTGGTTCAAACTTTAACACTGGGGGTGTGGGCTGGGGGCCACTAAGCACCGAAGTGGTGATGCTGCTTAGCAAACAACCCTCTGTGAACAACTGTTACAGAACCCAGAAACACTTCCCCAAAATTATATATATATTTTATAATACTATATTAACTTCACTGAGATTTCACCTAGATTTGGTGTGGACCGGAATGTTAAAGTTAAACCGGAGGGAGGGAAGAGACTATGCACAATATGCATTGGCAGTGGCAGCAATTACTGTGGTAAAACCCTCTCTGAATTACTGTTTACTGAGCCCAGAAACAGTCACTTACCCTAAATTATTATATTATGCTATATAATTCTGTTACACTAGACAGAAAACTAAAGCCTGACCTTTACTGAGAGCAACAACAAAAGTCTCTGCTGCCACAAAATAAACAATATCTTAACCAAACCAAATCACACACTAGAGCAGTGTGGAATGGATGAATGCAGTGGGGGAGCGGGATGCAGATGCAGACAGTCTTCCCTCTCTCCTAGGCTAGGCTGCTACTGCCTGTGTACCTTAGCAAAAACACAAAAGAATCAGTCACAAAAAAGTTTCTCTAAAACTTAAGGATCACATTCCAGCAAAAAAAAACTAGTTCAACAGCAAGATTCTGCAGTTTGAGAAGCTCTGAGACTAAAGCACAATCTCTCCTCTGAGAATGCTGTCTCACAGTGAGGAGATCATATGATCTGCAGAGCTGAGAAGCCTCTGATTGGCCAAGAAAGCTCTGCCAGACTAGGAAATCTCGTTCCCCAAATACCTTTCCAAATACCGAATAGTCAAGTATTCAGAATGGCTGTCCAAATATTCGGAACTGCCACTATTCATGGTATTCGGGAAATAATATTCAGGGTGTGCACAGCCCTAATATTAACTGGCTTTAAAGTCATTTTAAAAAGATCTGGATAATTTTTACCAGTTGAGCTTTTGCCAAATACAGGGTGTCAAAATGCATTGATTTGCCATCTTTGGATAATACAAGACTAGCTGGGTATTGCATTTTAAATTTTATGCTGGCAGCAATTAATTTAGTGATGATCATTGAGAAATCTCTCCTTCTTTGATGAACTGCAAAGGGTAGATCCTGGGAAATTCTTATTTTATTGTTGTCCCACTTCAAAGTTGGAGCTTTCATTGCACAGTTTATTACATGGGTCTTGTCTAATTTAAGAATTTCACAATAATGGGTCTGGGGGCCTCTGATTTTGAGGTCATCGGGGGAAGGGCTTTGTGTGTCTTTTCAGTTATATAGCTGGGCCTGTTCGGCGATTGCCCTGCAACGTTTTTGCAGATTACCTGCACTAGATGAGTCGGATCGGCTCCTTCACACAACTCAGGAATTCCATAAATTACAATGTTATTCTCTCTTGATCTCCCTTCTAAATCTTCTACCTTTGAGTCAAATTTTCCCATTTTTTTGTCATAACCATGGTATTTCTGGATTGGGTCTGTTTCTCCAGTCCTCAACTCTGGCTCCTACATCTGTAAGGCACATATTGATCCCTTTGATTATGCGTCTCATAAGTTTGGATTCCTCAACCAACCTTAAGATAGTGTCTTTTAGAGTCTGTAAGAAACTTTTCTTCAGTCAGGTAAGTTGTATCCGAAGCTGTCAGTGTTTTTTTAAATTGGTGGCTGTTTCATGCACTTGTAGCCTCTCGATCTTTCTGTAGTGAGTGAAGGGGTATGCTTGATCGGCAGATTTTTCATTTCCGTATCCATCCTCAAGGTTGTCGGCTGATCGGTCAGTTGTTTTTTTCCAAAGGTTGTACCCAGAGTTATGCCTTTTTGAAGTAAGCAGCCAAAATTAGGTTTAATTAAAGGCTATGCACAGAGGCTGTCAAGAACGCTATTAACTCACTCTGGCCATCACTGGAAGTCTATAATGTCATTTAAATTTATACAGTTCATCAGTTTTTTTAATAAGAATCCTGCATAAGTCTTAATCATATTATCAATAAGGCTGATCAGATGGCAGTTTTTGGAACCACCATAAAAACAGACAAGAAAAATGGGGGAGAAATAGACACATGTGGCTTTGCGGATAGAGGATACTGAGAGGAAATTTTAGTGGCAGCTGAAGCCAAATTGGAAGAAGTTCAAAGGGATGAGTTGTTATAAACAAGAGCTAATAAAAGGGATAACAATATGGAATGGGGGTTATGCAGCACCCCCTATAATGATTGTTTTTATAAGATTAATAATATTATTCTAAAGCATTGGGATATTTTGAAATCCATGCCTAATGGTGAAAGAACCTTTAGAAATCCACGTATGATAGTGGCAAGAAAAAGCAGGTCCACAGGGAACAGAGTCACGCACACACACACATACTGACCCTAAAATACCAAAGAGAGAACAAGGTGGGCATATTTTTTAGCTAATTTAGATGTTAGTGGCAGTTACAAATGTGGACACTAATTACTGCAATAACACTTACAAAATAAAAACAGTCAAAATGCGGTTAAAGGAGAGGAGGTGGAGATTAGGGATTTTATAAACCATCAGACCACAGGAGTGATCTACATGATAAAATGTCCTTGTGAGAGGGTCTATATGCAGAAGACATTTAGGGCTCTAAAATCATGTATAGGAGAACACAAGGGTTATGTCAGGTGGGGAGATTTAACATCACCTATAGCTAGGCATTTTCTGGAGGCAGGTCCCCAATTACCTGCCTTAAGATTTTTTTGGTATTGAAAAAGTATCAAAAGATAGGAGGGGTTGAAATTCTGACAGTTATTATTGCTGGAGGTATACTATATTGACAGATTTGGTTCCATAAACCCAAAATATTTAAATGATGGCATTGATTGGATGCCGATTACATCATCCACCACCCCTTTCTCTTCTTAACCTGCTACCCTCTTCTTTCTTTTCCTTAGTTTCAGTGAAGGGTTACATTTGTTTGGTAAAGGATAGAAACATAGAAACATAGAAGTTGACGGCTGATAAGGACCGCAAGGTCCATCCAGTCTGTCCATTTCTTTTTCTGCCCTTATGAATGTGCCATCGGCCTTTGCTCTGTCAATGGCCTATTTATCCATACTCATCTGTATTGCTCCATTATGCCTATCCCATGGCTGTTTGAAGCCCTGCACTGTATTCACCACTTCCTGAGGTAGGCCATTCCATGCATCCATCACCCTTTCTGTGAAAAAGAACTTCCTAACATTACCCTTAATTGGCCTCCCTCTAATCTAATGTTGTGTCCTCTTGTCCTGCTATTTTTCCTATATTGAAACATGTTAGACTCTTTCACCTTGTTAATGCCCTTAAGGTGTTTGAATGTTTCGATCATATCACCTCTCTCCCTCCTTAGCTCTAGGGTATACATATTGAGCTCCGTTAATCTGTCCTCATGTTTTCTGATGCACTCCCTGCACCATTTTCGTTGCCCTTCTCTGGACTGCCTCAATTTGGTTAATGTCCTTGTGAAGGTGTGGCCTCCAGTACTGCACGCAGTACTCCAGATGGGGCCTAACCAGTGTTTGTAAAGAGGGATTATTACCTCCCTCTTTCGACTTGTGATACCCCTACTAATACACCCCAACATCCCTCTAGCCTTACCTACTGCTTTAGTGGTCTGCTTGGATGATTTCAGGTCATTGGTGATGATAACGCCCAAGTTTCTTTTTTCCCTTGTGACTGCCAGCATCTCCTCTTCCAGCCTATAGGTGGCTTCAGGGTTTCTCTTCCCTATGTGCATGATCTTGCACTTCTTTGCATTAAACTCCAGTTTCCACTCTTCTGACCATTTTGCTAGTTTATCCAGATCTCTTCTCATTCTGCCCACCCCATCTGGATCATCTACTCTGTTGCAGAACTTGGTGTCATCTGCAAACAGACAAACCTTACCCTCCAGTCCATCTGCAATGTCACTGATGAAGATATTGAAGAGGACTAGCCCCAGGACTGATCCCTGAGGTACCCCACTTGTGACTTGCATCTCTTCTGACTGTATACTGTTTACCACCACTCTCTCTTTTCTGCCCGTCAACCAGTTTGCCACCCAGTTGACCAACTTCTGACCCACCCTGAGCCTACCCAGCTTGTTAATCAATCTTCTATGTGGAACGGTATCGAAAGCTTTGCTGAAGTCAAGGTAGGCGACATCAACTGCTCCCTCTTGGTCCACCACTCTGGTTACCCAGTCAAAGAAATCTATGAGATTAGTTTGACAGGACCTTCCTTTTGTAAATCCACGCTGTCTTGGATCCTGTGCTCCTATGGATTCCAGGTGTTGCACTATCCTTTCCTTAAGGAGTGCCTCCATAATCTTGTCCACTACTGAGGTAAGACTGACTGGTCTGTAGTTCTCTGCCTCCTCCCTGCTACCACTCTTGTGGAGCGGGATCTCATGAGCCCTTCTCCAGTCTTCTGGGACCTCTCCTGTCCTCAGAGACTCCCTAAACAGTTCTAATAATGGCTCTACTAGTTCCACCCTTAGCTCCTTTAGTACCCTGGGATGTATGCCATCAGATCCCATTGCCTTGTCCACCCTGATCTTATTGAGCTCTTGTAGGACCCTTTCTTTTGTGCTGAGGGACTAGTGTTCACCTCCCTTCCCTCTGTGTCCATGGTGCTGATCTGTGGGCCCTGTCCTACCTTCTCTTCAATAAATACTGAGCAGAAGTACAGTATCTATTTAGGATAGATGCTTTTACATGGTTCTCCTCCTCACATGCCCCCTTATCTCCTTTGATCTTAGCAATCCCACTCTGGACTTTCTCCTTTCACTAATATATCTATATATCTATAGAAAGTCTTGTCACCTTCTTTTACTGTTTGTGCTAGTGTTTCCTTGGTTTGGGCCTTTGCCTGCCTTACTACCTTCCCTGCTTCCCTTAGGGAAGTTTGGTCTGCCTTACTGCCTTCCTTGCTTCCCTTAGGAAAGTTTGGCATGCCTCCCTATCTTCATCCTGCTGCGTTCCCTTATATTTCCTGAAGGCCAGCCTTTCGGCTCTGACCTTTTCTGCTACTGTTTTGAGACCCAAAGTGGTTTCCTTCTTTTGCACTTCCTTTTCTCTCTAACACAATGGGATGTTGCTTCAAGTATTACATCTTTAATGCTTGCCCACTTTGCCTGTACCCCCTCACCTGTATTTCTTTTTGCCAGGGCTAGCTTAACTCTGTTCGCCATCTTATCAAAGTCAGCTCCTCTGAAGTCCCATATTTTTGCCTTGGAATGGGATGATTTAGATAGGAATTTCTTATATGTGATCCTTTAAATGTAGTTGCAGTGTTAGTAACTTTTATAAATTCTGAGGTTCTCCTTATAACAGTCAGTGAGTCTCTTCAGGGCTAATTTCAGTGACTCCACCCTTAGATATAAAGTTAAATTAAGTGGTTCAGGTATTAAAACATATTTTGTAGTGGAGTTTCCTGTCATAAAAATAATTCTCCTCTTCTAAATTAACTTTCTAAAGCCAGCATCAAAATAGCACTATCATCCAGAATGGAGCGAGAACCACAATCTTGTATCCCTGGACACTTACTTATTTGATTTAAGTTTAGCAAGTACAATTTTTAAAAGTGGATCGAGTGTGAAAACCAAGCAGTTCTGCTCAGGTTTGACTCCTTGAGGGATGACATCATTAGGTCATCGCAAGAGGGGATACCCAACTCTGGGGAACCACTGCTATTTAAATAGTGACTGGCCCACCACAGTATGCTCTTAGTACTGTAAAAGTGGCAGGCATAACAGACATGGAGGGGCTATTAGCTTTCATGGGATATGTGTCATAGTAAACTGAAGACACTGAGTTCTATTGTTTAAAAGATATAAAAAAGATAGAAAAGCTGAGCAGTTTTGTCTGTGTCTAACAGGTCCCTCAAATTTGAAACTTATTTGTAATCTTTAAAACAGATGGGGGGATAGAGAGAGATAGAGAGAGCACATTAGCAAAGTAAGAGAGAACCATAGGTTGTTACCCAAATTATCTCAAGGCATGGGGTCATGACAGGTGCAGTTTTACAAGTTTGGGAGCACTTTTGTGAGGTGAAAGTTCTTTTGGAGAGTTTATTTATTTGAATATGAAAGAAGGTTGCTGCTGGATTAAAAATTATAATAGATAGAGTTGTTTCTTCATTAATGTATTTTTTGTGTCCCTCTGCAATGGTGAAATTAACTATTTTTGTTTCTAGATTTGAACAAGATTTAATTTAACCACACAGCATTTGATGCTTATATTGCCACTGTTTAGAAAGTAAGTGCAGCACTGTTTTGGGGCTTCTTTTTATGGACTGAAATGAAAGTCAGTCATGTATATTTTTCTTTTAATCAGTTGAGTGATATATATTTTTTTAAATGTCCTAGATTATAGCCAGTATTCCCTGATGAATAGCACTATCATCCAGAATGGAGCAGAACCACAATCTTGTATCCCTGGACACTTACTTATTTGATTTAAGTTTAGCAAGTGCCATTTTTAAAAGTGGGTCAAAATGTTGGATTTGATAATTTTTATCTGGCTGGAATACCTTCATAAAATAAATTTTAATTTTATATGTGGTGAGTGAGCCTGGTGGTGCAATCTTTTTCTGAAATCTAGGTAGGCCATGTCCACCGCTCCCCCGATCTAATTTACTGGTCGCAGAGTCAAAGAAATCTATCAGATTAATTAGACATGTTCACCCCCCCGCCCCAATTATTCCATGCTGCCTTGTGGATTGTAGCCCATTGGATTCAAGACATTCCACAATCCTTTCCTTTAGCAGTGATTCTATTAATTTTCCCAACATAGATGTCAGACTGACTTGCCTATAATTGCAAGTCTCCGCCCTGTTACCGGCACTACATCTGTCTTCCTTCTCCAGTCCTCCATAACTACTCCTTTTCTAGTGCGCTGTTAAGTAGGACTGTCAGAGGTACAGCCAGTACCACTCCGAGCTCCCTCAATATTCTTGGATGCACCCTGTCTGGCTCCATTGCTTTGTCTACTTTCAGATTACTGAGTTCCTTCTGGACTATCTCCTCTTAAAGAGGACAAGTATCCACCTCCCACCTCCAAAGCTCTTGCTACTTTTCTATGGTCCCTCCCATTTTCCTTCCTTTGATCACTGAGCAGAAGCATTTGTTTAGAATGTCTGCCTTTCCATGGTTTCCCTCTGTATAGCCCCCTCCCTTTTTTTAACCTTACAAACCCTCCCTAGGTCTTCCTCTTTTCATTTACATACCTAAAAAAATGTTGTCTCCTTTTGTTACTACCAGGGCTATTCTGTTTTCAGTTTGCGCCTTCACACTCCTTATTGCTTTCCATGATACATTTCCCTATCCTCTTCTCTATGTTTCTTATATATTCTGAATGCTAGCCTTTTAGTCTTTACCTTTTCTGCCATCTGTTTTGAGAACTATTGTGGTCTCTTTGCTCTTGCTTTTACTCACTTAATGCAGAGGTTTGCTGGTTTAACTATTCCCCATTTTAGCCTTGCCCACTGTTCCTCAACCACCCAGGTCATCCCCCCCCAGGTCATCCCTGAGACATTCACATAACTTTATAAAATCTGCCCTCCTGAAGTCTTGGACCCTTGCCCTTGCATGGTTCGATTCTGCAGCAGTCCTTATATTTAACCATACTGTATGGTGATCATTGGTCCCCAGGTGGCCTTCCACCTTGACATCTGCAACATTGTCCCTGTTAGTGAGTCCAGGTCCAATATTTCCCCATCACGAGTGAGTTCAAAGGTCTGAGGAACACCCCCCGCAGCGAGTCCATGATGTCCCTGCTTCTAGCTGAAGCTGCATCTACATCCAGCAGAATGAAGTTCCCCCACAAGAAGAACCTCCCCCTTTTCTGCCATTTTGCCAGTGATTTTCACCAGTATCTTATCTAACTTCTTTCTCTGTGCTGCAGGTCTGTAGATTATGCCAGCGCAAATAGTGGCTTTACTCCCTGTCTCCAGGGTGACCCACAGTACTTTACATCTGCCCCACCCTTATTCCCTGTATCTCCATTACTTTTATGCTTTCCCTAGCATAAAGAATCACACTCCCTCCTTTCCTTCCTATCCTGTCTTTCCTGAACAGAGTGTAGCCTGATATGGCCCTGTCCCAGTCATGGATTTCTGAGTACCATGACTAGGCAGTGGCAACAATATCCAGGTTGGCCTCTGCCATGATAGCCTCTTGGTCTGGAATCTTGCAGTATTTCATAGACATCTATCTTTCACACATGTGACCTTCCAGATTTTGTTACTACTCTGCTTGTTACCAACTGTTTTCCTTTTTGACCCCCTTCTTCTCCCCTCTTTTTTTTTCTCTCGAGTTAAAGGTCTCAGACAAATCCGGTTGGTTTCATCAACTGGGGATCAAGGCAGCAGATAGGATACAGGCAGTACATGTGGTAAAATTGTATTTCAGCAAGGCATTTGTCTTAGACCACCAAAGGTGGCAGGTCAAGAAGATAAGGGACTTGGGGGTGGTAACTTGGCTGGAGAACTGGCTGAGGGGAAGACCACAAAGGGTAGTCATTAATGGAGAGGTTTTCAGAGCTAGTTGAAGTAACAAGTGAAGCACCTTATGGGTCAGGGCTGGGCGTAGTCCTTCTCAATGTATTCATTTGTGACATAGGGGAAGATAGCAAGTGCAAGAGCTGCCTGTTCTTAAATGACACAAAGTTCTGTGCAAGGGTGGATATGGATGATTATATAATGGCAAGAAAGAATCTTGGACTGTGATTGGTCAGTTTGGGGCTGGACCCATGGCATTATCACAGCATGACGCCACAGGTCTAGTCTCAGCACTGTGAACCTGCAGATGATCTTGACCACATTGACCATCTTGAGCTTGAGCTTGATTGTTTCATCTGCTCTTAAAAAACAAAAATATTTTTCCACACAAAAACATCTTTAAAATTATTTTTTTTTTATTCTGTATAACAATGAGCCATTGTATAATAGGAATAATGCACTCCAGGGTGTGTGTCGTTTGGGATAACGCCATGCCTGGGGCATTGGATGCACTCGGCCTGAGGCCTCATGCCCAACCCCCCAGGCGTGGCGTTATCCCAGCACGACACACACCCTGTCGTGCATTATTCCTTTAAGAGATAAGGGAACTCTGGGATCATACAGACAAGTGGAAGAGCTGGTACAAGATCTGGCAGCTTGGCATCAATGCAAAACAATTGTAAAATTTTGCAATTTTGGGAAAAGCAACCAAAGAGTACAATAAGTAATGTGGAGAGTGGTGCTGGAAAGCACCAAGGAGGAAAAGGAACTACCATAGGAGCTGGAGAGCCTAGAAACAACAGTACCTTGTAACAGAGCTGTGGGTAAGACAAACAAGATGCTGCCTGCATTGGGAGGGGGATAAGCAATAAAAGTCAGGAGGTAATCCTCCCATTGTACAGGTCACTGGTGCGACCACACCTGGACTACTGCACAAGATATTGAAGTCCACACCTGTGGAGAAACTGTGACAAGGAGAAAGCAATACAGCACAGGGCAATAAATATCATCCATGGACTAGAGGGTAAAGCATACTAGGAGAGGCTGCAAGACCTGAACAAGTACAACCTTGAAAAAAGGAGGGACTCAGGTGACATAATCAAGACATACAAGTACCAGCACCAGATAACCAGGGTGGATGCCAAGGATAATTTCTCCCTACATTCAACAACAGGGACAAGATGTACTGTAACTCACTTAAACCTGAAGGAAAGTGATTCAACAGGGATGTCCATAAGCACTTTTTCACAGACAGAGTGGTGGACAAGTAGAACAAGCTGCTGGAGGATGTGGTACGGGCCAGATAAGGGAACAGCTTCAAGAAGGGATGGGAGAGGCATATGGGGATAATTAGAAAGAGAAGTGGTAGAAACAAGGAGGTTGGATGGTCACTCGGATCAGTGCAGAGTAGTTAAATAGGGTGTGTAGAGTGGATGGGCTGAAAGACCTTTTTAGAAAATGGGCTTGGAAAATAAATGAATCTGATTGGCTAAAACACCGAGAAGCAATTAATTTATTTTCCAATAGAGCCCGTAGTAAAATGAGAGCCGTTTCAGATGCCCCATTTCTTAGTGAATCCTTGGGCACCCCGAATGTTCACATTAGCCAGCCACCATTTCTCCCTGCTCATCAAGCTAGCTGTAACAATAGCGGCTGGGCCGCTCTGCTCCTCCCATGCAAGGCAACCAAAATAAGCTAAATTTTTTTAACCAAACTCAGTGTGCACTGTAACATGCATTCTGGTCAATTAAGTGTACTCTTTCTGAAGTGAGAGAGAGAGCCGTGTGTCTGATACTGGTACTGAGCATGCGAGCAGCGGCACTTTCTTAGTTTTCCATACCACCGTTGGACATCAATCTGCAGTATGGAAAACAAAGAAAATACCGCTCCTCTCATGTACAGCGGTGGTATTGGAGATACCACTCTCTCCCTCTCTCTCTCTTAAGGCACCAAACAATCTCCAGGTACAAATGGAACAGCAAATCGCAACAGAAAACACACACACACACACACAATTTCTTCCTTTTTGTTTTATGACACCTTGTATATATACAGAGTCAGACCTTCCATAGCACCTCGAAGCTGTACACTGTGGCTATTCACCTGTCACAAATGCTCCTCTGCCCAACTCTAAAATTTTTTTCATGATTTATTTTACTTAATGTAAATGATGATGACCCTCTACTGCCAACTGTAATCCCTGGTGCACCTCAACCCCACTCAACTATATTTCTAACCATCCTGCCCTTCAACTGACACCACTCCTGAATTCACTGCTCTGCTGATCAAGTAACAGAACACTCTTTACTAGCATGGACTTTTCACTGCAGAGCTCTGCTCCCCTCTCTTCCCAAAAAAATAAGTGAGTTATTTTGGGATACCATTAGGGACTGTGAGGAGATAAAAATGTTTTTCTCCTCTATCATAAAGGAAGGTAATGCTGCTGACCTCATTCACACTCTTTCTCCTTCGGTACCGATCCCAGAAAAAAATAAAAAAAACTAGCAAACTTCTATTGCAATGGGGAGGGGGTGGGTAAAAAAACCAAAAATTAAATACCAATTAACACACACTGCATGATGACAGGGGGTATATAAACAGATTACCAAGTGATGTTGTGGCTGTATAAAACCATTTTTATTAACTACAGGATCTCCATTAGGACATAATTCCCCTAGCTCATGCAGGTGGAAGAACTATTTTATTACAAAATTGATCTTAAACTAACTATTCATTAAAATTTTTTTATTAAGCTTTTGTTTACAGTGCTCATTTTCTAAGTGCAATAATACTCTCCAGGCTGGGCTTTATTGGGAAATGCCAGACCTGCAGCATCAGGCCTCATTACGCCCCGGGGTAGTCCAGTATTTCCCAGTAAAGCCCACCCTGTTGGGTATTATTGCTTACTTCTGCCATCATTCTCTATATCTATCTGTCTGTCTGTCTGTATGTCTATCCATCTATCTGTCTGTCTATCTGTCTATCTATCTAAATATGAAGTACTGTTCATAGTTTTCATTACTAGTGTTCCTTGCTGACAATGGAAAATGCTCTTCCTATCCTTACTTGCTTATCAGAGAATTCTCTGCTGCTTACCCTGACAGAGATATTAAGTTCTAGTCATAGTCAAGATGGCTGCTAATACATTATCCTGATAGGAGATTTAGAATTAGAGTGTGGGCAGAATTCTAATTCAATTTTATGTTGCTTGCACGCATGTGCAAGAAACATAGTGCCATCATCGGAGATTTTGGAGGTGTGTCACCTCTTCCTCCAATTCAGGCAGTGTGCTGGCAGGCACGGCCCCTGTAAGCTAATGCATTTTGGAGCTGTCTATGACACGCTCCAAAATGCAGTGGCATACAGTTGAAAGGGGGAGCTACGCTTGATTGAGCAGCGATAAGAAGCTGCTCACGTGCAGCTCCCCCACCTGCAGGCATACACGCCCCACATGCACTGTAGCCGGCCAGGGTGCCCAACTCTCGCCGGCTGAGCGCGCTGCCTCGCCCCCCAGTAGTTGGTGCCACGCTGGGAGCCCACCCCAGCGTGGCAATCACTCCTTTTGCCGACAGGGGTGCCCAATCCCCAGTCAGCTGAACACCCCCCCAATGTCCTTGTGCCATGCTGGGAGCCCACCCCAGCGTGGCAAACGGTCCCATGGCATCTTTTTTTTTTTCCTGTAAGACAAAAACGGTCCCGCGGTGCATCTCCCGACCCCCCTTCCACAACCCGCACCCACCCACTGCTCACCCAGCCTTCCCACACCCCCCTTCCCCCATACTTACCTCCGGACTCCGATGCGACGATCTTCGGTGGACCGGGAACATGTCTGCACTCTTCAAAGCCGACCGTGAACTGAGGAAATGCCGGTAAGCTGTATAATGGGCTAGATAGGGGGTTTCAACTTTATTGCATATCTCAGCCATTTTTGGGAATTTTTAGCACCAAATTATCAACATGGAGTTTTTGGGACCCCTTCTCATGAATGATGTAAGTGTCATGGCGTTATTCTGGCCAGAAGGGTGATTTCGCGCAGTGACTGTGCAGTGACTGCAAAATCACCCTTCAGGCATGAATACCACCATGACAGTGACATCATTCATGAGAAGGGGGCCCAAAACCCCAATGTTGAAAATTTGGTGCCAAAATTCCAAAAAATGACTGTTTTACGAGGCGTATGCTGTCAGTTCCTTAGGCTCTCGTAAGTTCACTTAAATTTCAATATTTTCACTCCAGATTTTCAACATTGCCATTTTACCACACCTTCTTATGAGTAGTACAGCTGTCATTTTTCACATCTCACCCAAAATGTGTTTCTGCCCATGTAGCGCAGAATGGCGCAGTCGGTGTGCGAAATCAATGTACGGGACAAATTAAGAAAATCACAGTGACACTGTTCATGAGCAGAGGTCTTAAAATGGCTATGTTGAAAATTTGGTGAAAAAATTCCTAAAAATGACTGTTTTACGAGCGTGCGTTGTGCAGTTCCTACGCACGCTCGTAGGTTTGCGAATTTTCAATATTTCCACTCCAGATTTTCAACATTGCCATTTTCCACACCTTCTTATGAGTAGTACAGCTGTCATTTTTCACATCTCACCCAAAACGTGTTTCCGCCCATGTAGCGCACAATGGCGCAGTCGGTGTGCAAACTCAATGTATGGGACACATTAACAAAATCACAGTGACACTGTTCATGACCAGAGGTCTTAAAATGGCTATGTTGAAAATTTGGTGAAAAAATCCTAAACATGACTGTTTTACGAGCGTGCGTTGCGCAGTTCCTACGCACGCTCGTAAGTTCGTAAATTTTCAATATTTACACTCCAATGACTTCCAAATACCTAAACAGCACATAGAAGCAAGCAATATTCGGCATTGACAAATGCTTGTTTACATTATTGTGATGTTAAAATTGCAGACTTACATCACAATAATAGGGAAAAAAAGAAAATCTTAAAGGTCAAAATAATGTAGAAGCAGGTGCTATTGGGCCTGGATTTACAGTACACCCTGCCAAATATAACCACACGAATGTATAGACACACACAGCCACATGCCCATGTGCTGACAAGGACACAGAAACACACACACACACACACACCCATTACACCAGTTGTGCACACACAAAAGGCATTGGTTAAATTAGAGTTCTAGCAAGTACTGTATTGTAGTAGTTGCTTCCATCACAATACAGAAACATAGAAACATAGAATTTGATGACAGATAAGGACCACTTGGCCCACCTAGTCTGCCCATTTCCCTACCTGATGGATGAGCTGCATATTCTAGTTAACCAACAGCTTACTTCCTCCTACTCCCTCACTAGAATTGCTTTATGTCTGTCCCATGCATTCTTGAATGCTCCCACTGTTCTTGACTCCACAATCTCCTCAGGAAGGCTGTTCCATGCATCCACAACCCTCTCCATGAAAAAATACTTTCTAACATTATCTCTGAGCCATCCCCCCCCCTCTATTTTCAAATTGTGCCACCTTGTTCTTGCACATCTCTTTTTCTGAAAGATGCTATCCTCTTGGACTTTAATTCCCTTGAGGTACTTGAAAGTTTATTTCTCCCCCCCCCCCCCTCAAGGGTATACATACTAAGCTGCTTTAGTCTCTCTTCATATGTCTTCTGGTATAAACCCTGCACCATTTTGGTTTGGTACAGGACTTCCAATCAGCAGACAGTGTCAGGCTATGGGGATTAGTAAAGAATATATGCCAGTGGTATTCTGGGACTAGCATGGGGTTTCAGAGTGCAGTTGGTGTTATGGGGTACCACGGTATACTAGGGGTAGTGGCAGAGGGACAGATATAGGGTAGTGTGCTAGTAGACTCAAGGGTTAATGTTATTGGAGGATCAGGGAGGGAGGGTGTAGTACTAGAGGCAGGGATATTACTGGGAGCTTGATAAGGAGCTGATTTCAGGGTGGCTTAGCTGAGATGCAATATCTTGTTTTCAGTGAAGCCTTACTTGTTTACCAATTTGTACAGTGTTTATATGTATGATAGCCCAGCTGAGATGGAATAACTAGTTTTCAGTAGGGTCCTACTTGGAGATACCTTTATGCTGCAATTTACATGGAATAGGCCAGATGAGATGAAATACTTTGTTTTCAGTAAGGTGCAGCAGTGATGTTTTATCTTATTTTCAGCAAGGTCTGTTTGTATCAATTTTTACTCAAACAGTCCAACTGAAATGCTGTATCTTATTTTCAGTGGAATCCAGCTTGTACCCATTTTTACAATGTAGGCACCTAGGACAGCACAGTAGAGATATACCTGTTTTTCAGAGTGATCCTGCCTTTACTCATTTTTGTACAATGTATTTATCCAGGATAGTCCACCAGACATGTAATATCTCATTTTAACTGGGGTCTTGCTTTTACACATTTATCACTGTATTTTCCCATGATAGCACAATAGAGATGATGTCTTTTTTTGTTTACTTTTATTCTGTGGCCAGCAAGTAAGGCACACTAGCCACAACTGCCTGTTTTTAGGGGCAACTTGGGAGCACTGGAGTGGTTAAGTGATTCACTTAGAGTCACACAGTATGCAGGGAGACATTGTGGGAATCAAACCCAGGTCTGCTGGATGTTGCAAACTCATCACAGCCCATTATTCTAATATCTAAGGTATACTGACAGAGAGCAGTTTTCAGTGGGAGTTGTGGTTTCACACATGTTTTATATTGTATTTACCAAGAATAGTTAAGCATGACACTTGTCATATTTATCAGGTAGTGAAATAAATGGACTATGTTGCACATTTGAGCTCAAAATCTGCAAAAATCACAAAATTGTAAGTAAAAGTTGAAAAAAAAATCAATGTTTCTTCATAATGTTGTTGTTTTGTGACATTTTGACCCCGGATTTTCTACATGGTCTTTTTGTGACCCCACTGTATGATCAGGGCAGGTGTAATTTTTCAAAACTGGTCAGAAAGGAGATTTTGCGGAGTGACTATAAAAACATGTTTTGGAGAGGATTTGAAAAAATGACACCTATCATGTCCATGAGGTGCAGTAACAGAGCGATATGTTGAAAATTTGGGCCCAGAATCTGAACATATCACAAAGTTATAAGTAAGCATTGAAATAATTAATGTTTCCTCATAACTTTGTTGTTTTTTCACATTTGGACCACACATTTTCAACAATCAAAGGGCCTACGCTTATGCTTTAATGGGCCTAAAGCCTATGCTTGTGCAACTGTGCAACTGTGATACAGTAACCCGTCACTATAATGAACAGTTTGGGAGCCACTGACCATGTTCATTATAGTGGCTGTTTCATTATACCGAGGGACTAACTACAGCACTCGGGGAAAGATGATGACTTCTACCTAAGATGCTATAGCATGTGGAGAACACTAATGTGTTAAAACACTAAGCACGCATTTACTATTTACAGATATGCCATCTTCGCTGATGGGATTTTAGTGCCTCACTGAATTTACATTTTGGCTACAATGCGTGTACTACTTTGACTTAAGTTTCAGTATTTCTGTTCCTAGAAAACATCTGCTCATCTGTGCTGTCTGGCTGACTTGGAAAGCCAGTATTAGAGATGCAGTTCAAGCTGGGCATGGAGTTGTGGTAGAAATTGGCTGGGTTTTACCCGATGAAGTGTGGCAGTAAAGTGTGGGGCTAAATGAACTGTGTGAAGAGGGAACCTGAGATACTGTAATTTAGAAAAATGCAACTTCAGCTCCAATCTATCTGCCCATGATCGGTAACACTATATCAGTCAAGCACACAAAAAGAGAAACTGGCATAGAGCAATAGGCTAAAACCATAATGCTTTATGTTATAGTAAGGTAAAAAGTAAGTGTGTTTTATTACCTTACTATGCTTGAAGAACTTGAAGAAAAGGGAAGTTTTTGTAACTGAAGTTGAGGAGAGAGGGGCTCACAGAGAGTGCTATGCAGAAAATGGAGAAACTGCAGAAATAGGTGAAACAGGAGAATCAGCAGAAGAAAAGTTATCTTATAGGGTTTAGAAGGATAGACACTGATGATCAGTGGAGTGAATGAGACAGCTGATAGTCAGTCTTAGTTTGGGAGCCACTGACCTCATTCAATATAGCTGGAAATTCACTGTATCAGGGTGTACTATAGCGAGGGACTACTGTAACTGTTTGGCTGTTCGCACTCTCTATTACATGGTGAATTACCACCCTATAGGGGTACTAAAGGCAAAGAACCCTAAAACAGGGTTCCACCATTAGAGGTGCTGTGGGAAAGATTCCCTTGGCTAACGGTACCTTAGGAAGGAGCCCCCCCAAGGAGAGGGCATGCTGCTGGAACATGGGGGAGGATGGTGGGCAAAGTAGAAGTGCTTCAGAAGGAGGCTGAAAGGAGCTGCTTATATAGCTCAGGAAGAGGGCGTGGCTGGTTGCTCACCCCATTGAACTACAGGCATAGCCTTCCAATTTAATGGGCTTACTCAAGCAGAGTAGTGTTATGCTTCTGTGACTGTGATAACTATTTGGCCATTTGCACTCTCTATTCCAAGGGGAATTACCACCCTGTAGGGATACCGGAGGCAAGGAACCCTCAAAGAGGGTTTTCCCCCTAGAGATGCCACAGAAAAGATTCCCTTGGCTAAAGGTACATTAGGAATGAGCCCCCAAAAGAGTATTGAGCAGTAAACATTGACTATGAAGCTCAGAGCAGATTGACA
The DNA here is from genome assembly GCA_016271365.2 of Neoceratodus forsteri. Lineage (NCBI taxonomy): Eukaryota > Metazoa > Chordata > Ceratodontiformes > Ceratodontidae > Neoceratodus > Neoceratodus forsteri. The sequence continues at coordinate 1,043,898,801 of CM057455.1, forward strand.
GCAATGAGACAGCTTGACAAATGCAAATGAGATGCACAGGCTGTCAGGACTGCACTGATGATATAAGGAGGCTTTCTAAGGAGAGAGGGAAAGGGAAGTAAGGCCACCATCCATCTCCATCCAACAGCAGAAGCCTACCCAGTATTCACAAAAAGGGAGGAGGGGGAGGTGCCTAACCAAGTTAACAGAAGACCTCTGGATAGAGGGTCGATCCCAGTCCTTTCACAGAAGAAATGGTTCTGAAAGAAGTCCTAAAACTGAAGGTGGACAAAACAATGAGGCCTGCTGGAATTCACCCCAGAATTCTAAAAGAATTAAGGGGAGAATTAGTGAACCACTGACTACCCTTTTTAACAAATCATGGGAAGATGGTGTGGTACCTGAGGACTGGAGAAAGGTGGATGCAATTTCCCTTCACAAAAGTGGGAGCAGGACACAGGCAGGAAACTACAGACCTGTCAGTTTGACCTCTGTGGTAGGGAAAGTGATGGAATCACTTCTGAAGGAAAGAATTGTTGAGTACCTAGAGGCCAGTGGGGAACAGGACCCAAGGCAGCATGGGTTCAGAGCAGGAAGTTCATGTCAGATGAATCTAATTGATTTCTTTGACTGGGTGACAAAAGCAGTAGACCAGGAAGGGGCTGTGGACATGGCCTACATAGACTTAATCAAGGCATTTAACACAGTCCCACACAAAAGATTAATAGTCAAATTTACTAGCCTGGGAGCGGCTCCCAGGGTGGTTGCCTGGGTAAAACACTGGCTGGACAACAGGACACAGAAGGTAATTGTAAATGGAGTCCACTCTGAAGAAGGAGGGGTTACTAGTGGGATACTGCAGGGTTCAGTACTGGGTCCAGTCCTTTTTTAATGTCTTTATAAGTGACATTGCAGAGGGACTGGAAGGAAAAGTATGCCTCTTTGCAGATGACACAAAGATCTTCAAAAAGGTTAAAACACAAGGAGGTGTGGAAAGGATGAGAAGGGACTTGACAAGGTTGGAGGAATGGCCAGAAGTATGGCAGCTTGGATTCAATGCAAAGAAATGCAAAATAATGCACCTGGGAAACAAAAACCGAGGGGGAGATTACACAATGGGGGGGAGGTAGTAACAATAACAAAAATGGAAAGGTACCTGGGGATAATCATATCAGATGACCTTAAGGTTAGCAAGCAATGTGAGAAGGCAGTAGGGAGGGCTGGGGGATACTGGGATGTATAGGGAGGCATCACCAGCAGAAAAACAGGAAGTTGTTATCCCTCTGTACAGACAGTTGGTGAGACCCATCAGGAGTACTGCATCCAGTTCTGGAGACCCTATCTCCGCAAGGACATAGACAGGATAGAGGCAGTCCAAAGGAGGGCAACTAAAATGGTGCAAGGTCTGCAAGAGAAGCCATACGAGGAGAGACTAAAGGAGCTTAATAAGTATACCCTTGAGGAAAGGAGGGAGAGGGGTGACATGATAGAAACTTTTAAGTACTTGAGTGGAATCAACAAAGTCAAAGAGGGTAGCATCTTTCAGAAAAAGAGATGTGCAAGAACAAGGAGACACAATTTGAAGATAGAGGGGGGGTTCGGGGGCAATGTGAGGAAGTATTTTTTCACAGAGAGGGTGGTGGACACATGGAACAGCCTTCCTGAGGAGGCTGTGGGGTCTAAAACTGTGGGAGATTTCAAGAATGCATGGGACACACATAAGGCAATTTTTGTGGGGCGGGATGGAAGAAATAGGCTGTTGGTTAACTAGGATCTGCTGCTTATCCTGTAGGTAGAGAAATGGGCAGACTAGGTGCGCCAAGTGGTCCTTATCTGCCGTCAAAGTCTATGTTTCTATATTTCTATGTTTACCCTAAGAAACTAGGGAACATGCTATTTTAACAACTAACTAGATATTATGATCTTTGGCACAGAGGAGAGGAAAAACTCTCTTTTAAAGGAGGAAACCTCTGGGGATCCAAGCCCTAGGTTGCCTTCCCTCTAGGCTTGGGATAATTTACTAAGTGATGGCTCAGCTACTGCAATTTGGAAACCCAATTTCAGGTTTTTTTTTTCATTTTGGAGGAGGGCTCTCGCTCTATCCTTCTATGGGAAACATTGTGATGTGGCTGTGAAAATAGCTTTGCAGTGAAGGGACACTCCTGTACAGGAGGCCCTCACCCAAGGTGGGAAGAGGAGAGCATCAACCACTGGAAGGCACTCATCCAGCCTACACACAGGAGACCTAAGGTAGAGGCAAACACCAGAGGGGCTTCCCCAAGGACTGTCAGAGAATTGAGCTGGGCAGGGAAGGGGAGGTCAAGGAGACCAGGTGAACCATAGGTAGTCTTAGGGAGAATAGCTTTCAAAGGTGCCATGGCATAGCCATAGCCAAAAGAGTGCTCTTGGGCTTAAGGGACCCACCCCTCAGCAGCTGAAGTCTTAAATTCTACATCAAGAGGTGCCGCCAATTAGTTAGATGACTGACGCTCTGTCCAGAGTGAGAACATTGCCAGTATGGGCAAGTTGAGAAGGACCCCATCTCGAGTTTCATATGCTCAAGATGTGGAGTTCGTGAGTACAGAGAGAGAGACGACCAGCTGGAGGGCAAGCCCTGAACCAGAAAAGGTAATGATCATGGTTGGCATGCCTCTGACTTGTGAGTGAGAACATGAATCAGCTTTGATGTGCTAGATAGGAGCAGGCCAGGCAAAGCTGGTTGCTATAGATGATGTAGCAGGTTATTGATGAGGAGGCCAGGCAAAGCCAGTGGTTGTAGATTAGGTAGCACGTTAGGGATGGGGAGGCTGGGTGAAGTCAGCAGCTTTGGAGAGGTAGGAAGCTGCAGTGCAAGTCATTTGATAGTAGAATCAGCCAGTGGAAAGCAAGCCAACCAGTTCCATTAAGGCAGCCAAATTAATGGTGATGTAGATGGTAGGTGTTCCAGTAGTGAAAGGCTGTGATGCCAGTGATTGAACCAATGAGCCAATGAGGTTTAGCGTAAATGAATCAATGAGGTTTAGCAGATGATTGTTATGGTTTTAGCAGCAGTTGATTGCTATGATTTCAGCATGAATAGAGAACTGATATGTTTGGCATGAATACCTGAAATGCCATTAAGGCAGAGAAAGGTTATTCCAGTAAGGAGCATTTGCAACTCAGTAATGGAATGGAATGAATATCTTGAAAGCCATGTACTGTATGCTGTGAAGTTAATGTTTTAATGCATAGGTAACTGAAAAACCATAGCAAAGGAGAAGGGCAAAATAATATAACGTACATAAAAGTATGCTTCTGATACATGGCGCCATGATGCCCTACTGTGAGACATCACAGTCCCCCACTATGGGAGTAACAGGGAAGCCACAAGCTGAGCACCATGAGACCAAACAGCAACTGTAATGCTGATAGGGTAGACATCCTCCAAAATAGAGCTAATTTAATGACTGAAGTGACAGTATGGGTAGAAGTCCGAAATGGACTGTTGTGATTTGGTAAAAGCATGGTTCAGTAAAGTATGAAATAGCAACAAATGAGCCTGAATAACACAAACATAGGAGTGAGAAGTAAATGCTGTTGGGCATGACACTGCTGGAGCAGTCAGGGGGATGAAAGACAAAGTTATAGATGCTAAGGGGAGCCAGTACTGAGTGAGGCAGCATGGAAACAGCAACTGTAACTGACAGCACACAGGTAACCAGAACAGAGAAAAGAGGGAGTGCTGAAAGCATGCTAAAATGAATTGAGAGACTGATTATCAATGCATCTGAAAATAACAATGCAAACAAAGAAGCAATAGAAAACTAGAGAAACCTGCCAAAAAAAGCAAACAAAGCAAACACAAGCATGGAAGCAGGAGGGAGAAACAAACAACTGAGATAGAAGCACAGATAGACTGCAGCCAGAGGCAAAATACTGACCTAGAAGCAGGAGGCAAAGGCAAACAATACTGACCCTGAAGCAAGAGAAGCATGGACAGGGTAGAGAGTCCAGGACATCCAGCAGATTTCAAACACAAGGGAAGGTAGGAGACAAATACAGCAGAGAAGGGGGCAAGGCCCAGGGAAAGGTTGAGCCCAGAAATAGGATGGACAGAGCCCATGGCTACAAAGGAAAAATGCTTCGAAGGCAGCTGGGAAGAACTGCTTATATAGCTCAGGAAGGGGTTGTGGCTGGTTGCTCACCCCATCGAACTACAGGTATAGTCTTCCAATAGTCTTTTTGTGACCCCACTGCATGAACTAGTTAGTTGAAATTTATGAAATCCCATGCAAATCTCTACATTACATAGGTTCGATGAGTACCCCCCTTACTTTTGTGGCCTATTTTTGGAGGGAAATCCTTTAAAGATCAACAACTGACCTTTTTTTTAATTGTCTCTAAGCCCACATAGTTTGCGTACCTACAAAGAACTTTACCAGCCCTTATTTCATAGTTTTGCACTGCATACTTTTTCTAGGGAAGGGATCGTGAATCCTCCATATTGAGGAACTGATCACCAAATCCCTTCACCTTCCTGGTTCACTTTTGGCTAGAGCTCCACCCCTGTACCAGTGCAAGGGTGTACTCTAATGATAGCAATGGGAGTGTAGTTTCCAGAGTTTTTATAGCGGTCCACTAGGTTTAAATCAATATTGCTGCTTAACTTATAAGGATCTTGTTAGCTGGGCAGTGGTATTGATTTATAACTCAGTGGACTGCTACAATATTAAAATAGCAGGGCTATCAACAGAGTGCACCCCCACACTCTACAAATGATTACTTCAGAGAACATCAAAGTGTGGGGGCGACATCATGAAGGAGATGAGATCTGGTGACCAGCTCTTCAATACGAGGGTTTATGTTTCTTTCCTATTGGAAAAGTATGCAGACCAATTTATTTTTTTATTTAAACTTTTGTTTACTAGGTAAACATTTTGAGCCAAGACCCTTTTTCAAATGCGACCCAGGACCATACAAAACAGTCAAAATGTTACAAAGAACATACACTGACAATACAATTGGCAGACCTAAATTGGAAAACAAGGACTGGGGGATAAGTAAAACAACTGTGGGGGTCTTGTGGATTGCACTGAAACCAGGGTTGGACTGGGGTACAGAGGGCCCACCTGGAAAGAAGATACAAGGGCCCACCTGGAAAATCAATAGAGGAGGCCCAGGTTGACACACTCGTATCAATATTCCACTTCAATCTGATACACTAACTCTGTGTTTGCATCTTACATTTATCAACAGTGTCCCAGATACCCCATTTAATTAGAAAAGAGAAGATAAATGCAAAAGTTTTCAGAGTTCAGAAGGTAACCACTTACCTAACTGAGGGGGGCCCACCTGGAAATTTCCAGGTATCCAGGTGGGCCAGTCCGACCCTGACTGAAACCAGTGCTATTTAAAATAACAGGTAGTTACATATTAATGGAGAACTATACAGTAAATTCCATTATAGTTACTGTAAATGAAATCAGTCTTGGAGCATGTTACCAACCTCATGCAGGTCCTTTATTTGAAAACCGCTTGAAGCACAGGTGAAACTTTCTTTCAAATGAACTCCACTGATCCCATACACTCACTCTGTATTGACCTGTACATTAAAAGTGGAAGCAGTTTACTGTGTATTAGAGACTGTGGGTCTAAAATGTAGGGAACTAGATCTGACAGACAATTGACATTACTCTGGCAGAATATACCCACCCAGACTGGATGATAGCAGGCGGATGTTGCCCCCTAGTCTGGCAGAAGAGAACTGGCCAAACTTTCTTGTGGTCAGCCTCCCTCCCCCGAACCCAGATTGGACCCCCCACCCACCAACCCAGAACAAAACACTGTATACACCAGATCCCACCCCAACTCTATTGTAAAAGCAGTCCCAAACTGAAGAAGTCACTTGTAACTTTATCCGATGAGACAGAACTAGGGAAAAATTGCAGACTTGGGATGCACTCCACCTTTAGAAAATGCTGACAGTTCTCAGTGTTCAACTCTGATGTCATGTCCTTCTTCTCTCCTGTGCAGCCACCTGGTCTGGCAGACACAGGAATCTCATTGCTGTTGGGGGATGGAAAGGAGGATGGAGTGTCACCGAGTGGCTCTGTTACTGAAGGAGTGGGAGCAGAACAGAGTGGCTCAATTGCTTGGGGGGGGGCAGGCATTTCACTCCCCTCAAAACTGTGTCAGGTGCATAATGCTGTGAAAGGAAAAAGTGCATGGGAGGTGAAGGGAGAGCTAGAAAGAGGGGAAGCAGACTGATTCATTCATATGTGCTTCAACTCCACTGCTGGGCAGGGCACAGAGCAAACACTATGTGGTGTATTTAGTATCTGATCCCAGACCCTTCTTTTCTGTCCTCCATTTACAGTACAACAAAATAGCTCTCGCTATGTAGCCATAAAAATGCTGTTTACCTTACCACTGCCACTGGCATGTAATGGCCCTGAATGGCATTGCTTTCTTCAGTTTCTGCCACCCGCCCACCCACAAACAATTATATCTTCCAAGGATACATTTGTTCTCCTTGTAGACTGCAAGGTGAAGGAATGTTGTCGTGGTAATACTGCTAAATGTCTGCCAATTAGCCACTCACATACATTTCCCAAATTCTCACAGACATTGAGTATGCAACAGTTGCTGCTGGCCACCTGAACTGTTCTGGAAATGTAGGATGAAACGCTGAACTGACAGAGCGAGGAAGCAGGCATGTCTGAGGTCAAAGTGAGGAGGTAGATTGATTCATCATTTAGCTGCTCCTTGCAGTCAGGCAGCCATCTGCAAACACGCAGTTTTAACCCCTACCCAACCTGACTGAGTCACAACGACCAGTGTCAGACCATACAGAAGACTGAGTCATGGCAGGACATTACATTGCCAGGGCCAACTAAATGAAGCAGTAGTGCCACAGAGACAACCTTGGATGGGTGGCAGGAGAAGAATAAAATAAGTCTCATCACACTTAAAACACTATGACCACATTAGTATTGCACCGGCCACCCTGACCTTCTCGACTACTCTCCTCACATTAACAAATCATGGAAGAAATGCAAGACAGTGTAAACTATTTCAGAAGCCTTATTTTCTGTTAATAGTTATAACCACTGTTCTGGAGTCTGTTAAAAAAATGATAAAGGTCTCTGGTCTCCACATTTCCCAGAGCAAGCACTGGTCTCTCTCTCTCTGTCTGTCTCACTCTCTCTGTCACTCTCTGTAGAAAAAATCCTCCTGTGCATTCTATACCTGCCACAGCATGTATCAGCCCTGAGAGCCTTTCTTTTCTTCAGCCTGTGCCACCCCCTCCCCCCCAGCTATGTGACAAACAACTGTAACTTCCATGGCAACATTCCATCTCCTTGCAAACTACAAGAAGTAAGGATGCCATAGTGATTTTGCCAAATGCTTGCCAGTCAGTCAATCATGTAAGCAATAATACCCAACAGGGTGGGCAGTGTTGGCTATACTACTGGAAGGTTCGTTATTTTTTATTTATTTATTTATTTTATTTTAGCTTTTGTTGACCAGGTAAGTGCACTAGACAAATCCTGCCTATTTTCAGGCATGACCCAGGGGAGGGGGATACAGATGAATGCCAACTGACCTTGAACCAGATTAAGCTGTTGGTGGTATTTTTAGTGAATGAGGGAAATTTGGCCAGGACACCGGAGAAATTCCCTACTCTTTCGATAAGTGCCATGGGATCTTTAACATCCACCTGAACCACCACCAATCCAGGCAGATGGGACCTCGGTTTAACATCTCATCCGAAGATGGCACCTCAAGTGCAGCAGCCCTCTCATGCTGCACTACAGTGTCAGTACTGGGATATTAACCCAAGTGCCAGATGTGGGAACTGAACCCACAGCCCTCTGATCTCCCGGCCTCAGAGGCGAGTGTGCTACCTACTGAGCCACTGACACTGCTGTTATAGCCCTATACTGCCCACTCTGGAGGGTATTATTGTACTTAGAAATGAGATTTAGGTTAAATATTAGAAAAAAGTTAAAAAAAATTAAAAACATTGCTGTAAATAATCATACTTAATTTTAATGAATAAATATGTCTGATGTAAAGTAGTCTCTGTACTTCCGTCACCTGCATTAAAGGGTGCCATTATTTTGTGTTGTACCACTATGTTGAAGGTCCTGCCCTCTCTACCTCCCCCCCAACCAGCGCTATGCATTTAAACAACAAAAAACTGTTTAAAAAAACTGAAGAGTTGTTTGTAAAGAAAAATGGGCATTTTGTCTGCCACAAGTTTTTTTTTTAGAAGAGGGGTTTGCTGTTTGCCTTAAAATATGGTTTTACGAGACAGAGGAGGGGGGCTGTATCTCTTGAAAAGTGAGAGAATAGCTTAGCAGTATGAGTACAAAAAAAGGTTTTTATGTATTGAGTGGAGGGAAATTTAAATAAAAATGAGCTAGTGTGTGTCACTTCAGTACAGAGACTATAGTGTGTGTGTGTGTGTGTGTGTGTGTGTGTGTGTGTGTGTGTGTGTTTTCAGTCACTGGCGGCAATTTCAAACTGAAGATTCTATTGCTACAATGATCCAGGATGTAATCAGGCAGCAGAGAAGGGGACTCATAATTTCCCAGTCTCTGTTGCTTAATACTAGACCAGCTGCTTGGTGGCCTTAGCTAATTAAATTCCAGGATTTCCCCAACCCATTTTCTATACACAGTTTTCAGTTTCTTACAGGTAACAAATGACAGTGACCATAGGCCACCTGACTTGTTTGGGTATGGAACCTAGATAGAATCTAGGAATGGAAGGAGTTGGAGCTAAGAGGAAAATACTGAGCTGACTTAACTGAGTTCAGAGTGAGGAGTCAGGCAAGTCTTAGGTCAGAGTGAGGAGGCAGGCAGGTGAGAGGTTGGACTGAGGACACAGGTAGATTCAACATTCACCTACACTTTGTAGGCAGGTTCCTGTCCCGCAACCACTCAGTTTTTACCCCTCTCCAACCTGACTGACCCACACAGATCAGAGTTGGACAGAATGAAGACCGGGTCTGGTGGGGCCTCACATCTTCAAGGTCCAGATGAACTGCTGACTGTCATGGTATTACAGCAGAGATGATCTCTTTTTTTTTTAACACGGCCCGGGAGTGGTGCCTGCTGGGAGTCGGGCGTCATCCTGCCACCAGGGAATTTTCTCCTTTTTACCCCTTTGTGCCCGCGCATCGTGCAATGGGTGTAGCAGCTGTTCCACCTCCGCGGAGGCAACCAAACACACTGGGAGTGGGCGAGCTCCCCAGCTGTGCCATTTACAGCACAAACCCCCCACCCCGAGAAGGAGAGCAGTGATGCTCAATCCTTGCCTCCCCTGCTGGCTCTCGAGTGACCCAAGTCCATTCCCAAACCCAGGTTGCTGGCATGGTGCAAGTTGTGGCGTCCAGCACCTCAACCCTCAGTGCCACTAGGCTGGCCTGCAGAGATGATCTCTGATGGACCACTGGCATGGCAGAATAAAGTAAACACATCACACTTACTCAGGGGAGCAGAGCCATACACTTTTTGTTTAAAAAAAATAATAATGTATTTTGAATAAAAATACCATACAGTACATCATTTACAACTACAGCAGTCCAAACTGCTCTTCACATGGCAGAGGTACAATCTTCAAAAATGTTTAAAACCAAACACACAATTGATATTATCTTGATATGGCTTTGTACTATATACATAGCAGATTTAAATAGTCACAAAACAAAATACACTTTTGTTATAGTCCAGCTGAGAAAACACTAAGACAGAAGGTTGCGTGATACTTGTAACAGTTCAGTAGAATGATAATGCTGTCCTCGGAGGAGTTGATTAACTTGCTTAACAAATTCCCCATTCACCCCCTCCTCCCCAAGTTAAGAGGGGAAGATTGATGGGGTGTTGGCACCTGTTGTTTCCCTTAGGTTCCTAGATTTCTTAGGACCTGCTGGAGAAGGGTACAGAGATTAATGATATATGAAGTTGCTGAAATTTGCTTTGTGAAACAATCTGCAAATTTTTGCAGTTTCACAGAGCTGGGGATTGCAATACACCTGGGGCCGGATATTGAGAAATGCGCCAGTCCCCGGCACAAGACCGGTGCAGCACAAGTCAAGTGTGCCATGGCACACCAGAAGCCATATTCAGAAGATGCACCACCCGAAAAGCTGCAGTGCAATGCGGCTGAATATGGCAAAGATGTGCCATGGCACAACCAGGGATGCACCGGCGTAACAAAGGATGCATGGAGCAGACCTGAGCACAAACCCTGTGAACAGGGCAGGAGCAACCGGCTGAAGGGACACAGAACCAAAGCAGCACAGGGCAAGGGTCACATGACCCCCACCCAGAGCACACCCCGGACACAGACGCAATGATCTGTAGGGAACAAAGTGCACCGGGGAAAGGTGCACAGACAACCCCAGCCCACCAAGCATGGGACAGTCCACAACCATGACATGTCAGCCATGCCAACAGCAGTGTCAAGCTAGACACCCATCGGGCGGGCACACTCTACGCATGGGGCATGGTGCCAATGGACGAGCCAAATACAAGGAGGATGAACCCAGTAGCAGGTGAGCCACATGCCACACAGCACCACACAGGTCATCTGAAGTACCGGTGAGAGGCACCACAGCACTGCTCATGGTGGACGTGAGCAACACCACTAGCAGACGGCAGCTCTGGCAGACAGGAGTGCAATGCACATGTGCCGCCACAGGCTACACCGGGACTCAGGCTGCACTGGGACACACACAGGACAGTGTCACAGTGCACATGCCCAGGGACCACAAGGTCAATGGCCCATGTGGCTGTGGGAGGACAGCCAAGACAAGGCCATGCCCAGTGGAACAGGGGCAGCAACACAAACAGATGGCACCACAGACATGTTTGCCAGCAGGGCCTCCCAGGGCAGCCAGCTGAAGGACTGCACACATGGAATAACCCACTGGATCCATGGAAACCTGCAGCACCACCCAATCCTGTCTGCATGTGACCAACAGATGCACCCACAAGGCAGTGTACATGACCCCATAACAACACCATGGATACCTAATTGGCCACTCACCACCCTGGCAGTGCAGGGACACACACACACAACAGGAGTACCACAACCAGCCAGCATGACCAATAGCACAGGACCCTGGACAACCTGCATCCCCGTGGCCACATCAGGCCAGCCCATGTAACCATACCCAACCACACTGGACTGCGATGTGCCCGGGACACAAGCCCCAGAGCCTGATCACAGACTGGACCATGCCCACCCAATCAACACCTGCACATGAGCAATGTAGCCTGGTCACCTACCCAGGTGCCCCACTGTGCACCCTGCCAGCTCACACATGCCCAGTGGACAGGAGCGGTCCCCAGACCCCTCCACAGGTGAACATGACTGGGCCAGCAGTGGAGAACAAGGGATGCTGTTGTGCCCAACTCACCTGCAATGGACACCACACCCTATGCAGCCCTGCAGCATGCAGACCATGGACACCATCCACCCACAGGTGCAGCAACCCACAGGTCCCTGGCACAATGACACCCAGGTCCTGATCCCCACCCCTCATGATCATAGTCAATACACCACTGTAGTATGCCACAGACAGGCAACCCTCCCATGTGCAGGACAGTGAACCCATGGATGGTGTGGGCTAAATGACCCCGTGGGGGCCATGCCACCAAGGGGACCTGGACCCCGTGCAGACACTGACAAACCCAACCTGTGTGCACCCAGGTACACACACCAAGACCATGGGACACAGTGGTACACCCAACACAGACCCCACAGTCCCCATGTTGGTGGTGCCAGTGACCCGCCCTGCACCGGCAGTGACCCCATGAACAAGGAAACAACAGCTGCAGCATGGATCCCCATGCCAACTCAAAGCAGACACAGACACAGGTATGTATAAAAATATCAGGTTTATCAAACAAATGGTTGAACAATAACAACAGCAAAACAGGACATGTGAGGGGTGAGTTAGAGGGGGACGAGGACATGGGAGGGGTCTGTACAATTGGAACTGTATCTTCAGGGGAAGAGGAATGGAAGGGAATGGTCTATGTACACTGGGCTCTGTTAACGATGATGCAGGGACTACTCCAGGCCCTGCAGGGTGCTACTGATCCCCACCATGACCCACAGGATCCTCCTCTGGAGGGCCACTGCTAGTCTCAGGCCCTGTGTTCTCTGTATGATACCCCTCCTGGCCACTGGATGACATGCACCTAGGGGAAGGGGCAAGAGAGGCAATCACTGCACTGCACAAATGACCACCGCACACCCACAGCATGCAGTGGACAGTGGGAGATTACACCACAGGGGGACCACAATGGACCTGTGCCATGTGGGCCACCCCAGCTATCCAAATGGCACACCACAATGGTGCAGACAGGCAGACAGTGTGTCATGCTGTGCCCACATGCACATGGGCATGGGCACATGGCACAGGGTGGCAGCACTGTTGCTGCACACAGGGCGGTGGCTGTGTGCACAAACCCCCCATGGCTGGCCACAAGGGAGAGACAGATGCCCTATTCAAGGCCTACCGTGACAGAGAGCCCCTGTTGAGTGGAGCCATGGGCACACCGCATGACAGGTCAGTTGGATGGGATGAGGTGGCAGCCTACATGAACCAGCATGGAAGACTCCAGCATTCTGCACAGGAGTGCCGGAAGAAGGTTGGGACAGACAAGCAGCATATTAAGGAGAAGATGGCAGCCATGCGAATATCCCACAGTGCCACCAGCAGAGGGCCATCAACCGCACCCACTCTGATGGCCATGGAGGAGCTACTTGTGGCCCCTATACATTGCACTGCGGTGGAGTGTGTGCCTGGAGGGGATTCCAGATGGGTGGCAGCCCATCACTGCATGGTATGTATGTTACTCACACACACACACACAGTGTCCTGGCAGGTGTGTGCCAGGGCATGCCAGTTTGCATGCTACTGTTCTGCTTGCCACATGTGTGTGTGCTCACCACTATACATGGCACACCGCTGGCCAACTATACCAGTGGCATGCACCTGGGGGAGCACATAGGGGCTAACGCACCACTGACCATCTCATCTTCTCTTGCAGCATCATCACACCTCCATGCAGAAGATGGGGCAGTGGCCACATCCATGGCCACTGTGGATGGACCTTCAATGTTCACCAGCATAGATGACCCAGACAGGCCATGGCTGAGCACCACATAGCCGGTGGACATCCATGGCCTGAGGTCAGATGAGGCCCTGGATGAGTTCCTCCAGGATGCCAGCCTGGAATTGCTATGTGCAGAGACTCAGCTTTGGGTGGGGTCCAGCTCTGATGATGACATCACCCTGATCCAGGACAGCAAGGGGGACATTGTGGAGGAGTCACCCCTGCCAGCCTCACAGGTGTCATCAGGGCCCAACACTGTGCCCATGGCTGTAGAGCCACCTCCCATCCCAGCAGGTGCAGTGGTGTGTTCCGCCTCTGCTGTTCCCAGCGTGGGTGGTGGCTCTGTTGCAGCTGAACCAGTGCAGGATGCCACCCAGCAGATGGATGGGTGGCAGCGGCAGGATGCGTGAGTCACTGGGCAGCAGAATACAGGTCCTACCGCCAGTGCACCTGCTGTACCCTTACCCCCTGTATGGCCCACTGTGCAGCGTCCACCAGAGCAGGAGGCTGGGCAGCATGGCAAGTCACCCACAGTTGATCAGCAGCCAAGCCAGGAGGTACAGGATGCTGAGCGGCTGGCTGAGCACACCCAGTTGTTGCGTGCATCCATTGAGCAACAGGTGCTGCTAGCCACTGGGGTGCGGGCACTGCGGTTGGTGGTGCACCAGCTGGCAGAGCAGCAGGACAGGGGCACTGCGCAGATCCTGAATGGGCTGTACTGCATGCAGGAGGCCATGACTGCAACTATGGACTGCATCGCTGGTGCTGTTGTGGCTGGCTTTGCATTGCTGGCTGCCACTGGGCTTGGCCATGCACAGAGGACCCCCCGCAGTGTGCAGTCCACCCCACAGTCCCAGCAACTGGTGACCCCATCGCAGTGGATACCTGGCTCTGATGTCAGTATCCCTGGCACACCCGGGGCTAGCCTGTTTGGCCACCTACATACCGCTGCAAGGACACGGTCATGGTCCCACACATCTACCCCTGGGGAGGCATCTGACACACCCTCTGTGGCCAATGCACAGACTGCATCTGCCGATTGGCCCCTGGGTGACCACCCACATGGCCATGACAGCTGAGAGACATCATGGTTAGCCTGAGGTGTGTGCTGCCCTAACCTGCTGTCTGCTGCTGCAGCCCTGTGTGCACATGTGCAGTGTTAGTGTGGCATGCATGTGGTGGCGTGCATGCGTGTTGTGCCGCATGCCTCCTGTGCGTGCTTGCTGGGCTGCTGGGACATGTGGCACGGGTGTGATGGGGGCAGACCAGTGCCAGTTGTGCCTGTGCACCGGTGTCATGCTTCTGATCCATGCCTTGTTCCACTGCCTGTGTGTGTGTGTGTGTGTGTGTGTGTGTGTGTATGTGTCTGTCTGCACATGCCTGTGCTGTGTGTGTGTGTCTGCAGCTGTGTGCCAGTGCCTCTGCCATCCCTGCTATGTTCCCCATTCCTTGCATGCATCTTACCATGCACATCCCTGCCTGTGTGTGGTGTGGTGGTCTGTGTGCCCCATGCATGTGCGTCACTGCACTTACCTGCATTCGCCAAAGTGTTCCTGGGTGATCATGTCATGGTGGCAATGTGCCAACTGCACCAGGCAGGGGTCCCTCCATCCAGGGGGTGGCTGCCCACCTCCCTGTGGTCCATTGTCACTGTTGTCCCCACTACTGTCACCCTCATCAGCCTCGACAGCTATCCCACTGTCAATGGCCATGTTGTGCTGTATGCAGCAGGCCAGGAATAGGCCACAGACTTTGGAGGGGCTGTATTGTAGGGCACTGCCTGACTTGTCTGGGCAATGAAATTGCACCTTCAGCATGCCAAAGACATGCTCAATGATATTGCGCATGCTGGCGTGTGCCTCACTGTACCTCTCCTCTGCTCTGCTGGGGATGACAGTCACCAGTAGGGGATTAGCAGCCAGGGCCTCAGCAGGTACGCGCTGTGTGGAGATTGACATGATTAGTCCTGCATTATGCTGTTACACACCCTTTGCTCTGTCTCCAATGCCCACGCCACCACACCCACCCTGTCTGCCCCCACCCCCTGGACCGCCATGCCCATGACCCCTGGCCCATGCCATACTCACCCACTAGGTGGCCCATGGGGATGTCCCCATGTTTGAACCTGTGGCACAGCACAGAGCTGTGCCAGATGAACACATCATGTGCACTCCCAGGGTGTGTGGTGCAGACATTGCTGATGCACCCTGTGGCATCTCATGCCACCTGGCAGTTGATGGTTGGGTTCCCCCTCCTGTTGATATACACATTGTCCTCTGGGCCAGGTGGCATGTAGATGCCCATGTGGCTGCAGACAATGGCCCCAATCATGCCAGGCATGCATGCAACCCTGTGGAAGTCCTGCATGTTTGGTGTATGGTCCACCTGTGTGCTAGGGAAACTTATGAACTCTGAAGCATGTTGCAGCAGGGCATTGAGGAACTGGTTGAGGAGGCAGGACATGACTGACTTGGTGATACTTGTGGTGTCACCTCTTGGTTGTTGGAAGGTGCCCGTGGTGAGCAAGCACATGACAGAGGTCACCTTAGTCTCCGCAGACATGGCATCACTACATCTGGTGGGTGCCTGCATTTCCTCACTGCACAGCTCACAGAGCTGCCTCCAAATGACCCTGTTCAAGTGGTACTGGTCCATAATCTCGGTGTCACTCTAGTTCTCGACTGTGATGCTGACACGGTACTACCTGTGTTGGGCATACCACTGCCGGGCCCTTTGTCGGCCATGTTGGTGTTCTTCCTGCCTCCTCACACCCCTCATTACTGCCTCCATTAGGAATGGGGCACTCTCCATCCCTCTGTCTGTGTGTCTGTCCCCCTGGGTGGCTGGGTGCCTGTCTGTCTGTCTGTCAGCCTCTATGTATCTCTGTTTCACTGTTTGTGTGTGTGTCTCTCTCTCCCCCCTTCTCTCTGTCCACCTCTCTGTCCCTCTCTCTGTCTCACTCTCTTTCTCTCCCTCCCTGTCTCTCTCTCTCTCTGGGCATGGGGTTGCACATCTTCTGTCTGTGTGTTTGAGCCATGTTTTTATAGGAACAAGTCTGGCCAGTGATCTTGGGTTTGCTCTGGACTTGCACCATGTCTTCACTGTTGAATATCCCATTGAGCCGAATATTCATGGGCACACCCCCTACACTTGTGCTGCATACATTATATTTGTGCCATGGTGCAATGGTACTTGCGCTGTGCAGCCGGTCTCTTTGAATATCGCTCGGTGGCACAAGTCCAGAGTTACGCCGGTGCAATTCAGTTGCACCATGCGCAACTGCTCTGAATATCTAGGCCCTTGTGTACTACATGCCCAAACCTGCCTGGCAATGATCATTCACCTGGTAAATAACAAAATGAATTATGTGTAAGGCACTGTCCATAACCTCCCGTTGGCACCCTCCTTCTGTCTCCTCCCTCAGCAGTGCCTACAAAATGAACCTGCAAATATAAAAAATAGTTCTCTTGTGCAGAGCATCTGCTCTGGTCCATAACTTCAGCACCAACTCATGTCTCATAATAGCTTTGTGAATGAATAGTAACACCCTTGCACCTAGTAAAACCTGATTGGTTGAAAACTCAGCCAGTCAGGTATTATGATGAGTAATAACATCACCATTCATTCATGCCATTGGGGAGTTGGACTCAGAAGATCAGCATCATTGGCAGTGCTCTACTGTATGTGGCAGGGTGACCTTTTTATTCATTAATTTTGTGGGTGCTGGTGTGGAGAGAAGGCTGTTTGGAATTGGAGGGGGGGTAGGTGGGGGTATGGAATTCCAGGATAATGAATTTAAAAGACAAAAATGACTGTGTGTGATAAGGGTGTTCTGCATTTGATGACCAGTTGGGGGGGAAGGGATTTATTGCCATCCCTACAGCCTGCTAGCCTGCAAACTGCAGCAGAGTGATGGGAGGGGGAGATTACAATACTGTAACTGTGTTCTTAGATGTGGGGAGGGGCTGATCTGGTAGCACAGCAGGTGGGGGAGATATTTTAAAATCAGGGAGATTTAAAAAAATCTGCAGTTGAAGTTGGCAGTTCTGCCACCTGATTTGGGATTTTTTTTGCAAATGCAAATATGGCAAATTTGCACCAACTTAACTTTGCTGGCAGATTAAACATTTGCAACATCTCTAATAGAGATCTTTTATTTTTTTAGTTGTTTAACCAGGTATAACACACTAAGCTGTAAGCTTTTTCACAGGAGCGACCTGGGAACACAAGGAGGTTTGACTTGCTCAGGGTCACACAGTATGCAAGTAGAAGCTGTGGGATTCAAACGCAGGTCTAGTCTGCTGGATGTCACCAGATTTGTAGCTCAGAGCCTTAGACCACTGCGCTATACTGCCTCCTAACTTACCTGCCAGATCTTACCTGCCAGAAGGGGACACAAACATTCTGAAATCTCAATATAATATGATTTAGAAAATGGGCATGTTAAATATTGTATTATGATTAGATGTTGCCATTCTGTTGGCATTTCTTTATGTGTCAGTACCCCCAGTAAAGAACAAACTCTGGCCAGAGCTAATAGGGCTGCAGCTGTGGAATTTGGGGTAAAAATATTTAAAAAATTTGCTTTTTAAGATTTTTACACCAAATGTTCAACTTAGCCTTGTTATGACCCTGCCTCATGAAGAAGGGCAGAGAAAATATGCAACTCCTGGGCTAAAGGTGATTTTGCACAAGGACTGCAAAATCAACTTTCAGGATGCAGAAACATATTTTGGGCAGGAGTTGAAAAATGATAGCTGTCATATTCATGAGATGATGTAAAGTAATGGCTATGATGAAAAGTTGGGGTAAAAATATTGAATATTACCGAAGTTATGAGTCGGCATTTGCAAAATTCAACATAACCTCATAGCTATGTGTTTTTTTTATAGTTTACACCAAATTTAAAATTTAGCCTTCTTATGACCCCACCTCATGAACAAAGGCAGAGAACATTTTCAGCTCCTGCCCAAGAGGTGATTTCATGCAGGGACCATGAAATTACCTTTACGGATGTGAAAAAAACATTTTAGCTAGCATTTGAAAAATGGCAGCTGACATATTCATGTGGTAATGTAAAGATATTGCTATGTTGTGAATTTGGGCGAGAATGTATTGAAAATTACCAATGTAATGAGCCTGCATTTGCAAAAATTAATGTATGCTCAAAACTTTGTTGTTTTTTAATTTTCTTACTCCACATTTTCCACATAGCCTTCTTATAACCCCCTCCTCATGAACAAGAGCAGAGAAAATTTTCAACTAAAAATAAAGGAATGCATAGCAGTGATCTTATGTATCACATAAGGGAGCAGGGTGGAAGAAATATGGGAAAGTCTAAAGGTAGCTAGTAAGACAGCCACAGACCAGTATGCCAAAAGGGTAAGCAAGGCAAAAAAGAAAAGAAACCCTCTCTGGTTCTCAAAAAAAAGTAGCAACTATAATGAAAGGAAAAATGGATGCCTGTAAGAAGTGCAAAGCATCAAGTAAAGAAGAGGACAAAGAAGCATATCAAGAGAAACTGAGGGAGGCAAGTAAGGTGATTAAGAAGGCAAAAGACCAGACTGAGGTGAACACTGCAGAAGGGGCACAGTGAGGTGTTAAAACCTTCTTTAGGTACATAAGGGAAAAAAGGAAAACTAATGGGGAATAGTTAGACTAGCAGCAGAGGGAGGGGAACTAGTAGAGGATGTTAACGAGAAGGCAGAGATCCTTAACAGCTACTTCTGCTCAGTGTTTACAAAGGAGGAGAAGGGCAATGGACTGGAGCCAACAAGTAACAGCACCACTGGACTAGCAGTTGATACAAGCCCCTTCACAGCAGAACAAGTTTTGAAGGTGCTAAACAAATTAAAAGTGGATAAGGCCATGGGATTGGATGATATACATCCCAGAATCCTGAAAGAATTAAGGAGGGAACTGGTAGTACCCCTGGCAGACCTATTTACTTAATCACTTAAGAGCAGAGAGGTATCAGAGGACTGGAAGAGGGCATCAGTGGTTCCACTTCATAAATCTGGGAGCAGGGAAGAAGCAGGAAACTACTGCCCAGTGAGTCTCATTTCAGTCATAGATAAATTGATGGAATCCCTACTCAAGCAGAGAATTTTAACATTCCTGGAATCCAGTGGCCAGCAGGATCGTAAACAACATGGGTTCACAGCAGGGAGGTCTTGACAAACAAATCTGATTGAATTCTTCAGATAGGTTTCTAAGGCATATATAAGGGAAGAGCAGCTGATGTGGTCTACCTGGACTTTAGCAAGGCCTTCAATTCTGTTCTACACAGAAGGCTGGTAAAGAAGCTAGACTGTATGGGGATGGGACATGGGACAGGAGGTCATACACTGGGTGAAAAATTGGCTTCATGGTAGAACACAAGAGTACAGGTAAACCACACATTAGCAAAAGTTGGGGAGGTAACCAGTGAGGTACCCCCAGGCTTGGTGTTGGGACCTCTACTGTTCAATGTATTCATTGCTGACATTGCAAATGGTCTCAAGGGGAAGGTGTGTCTATTCACAGATGACAGCAAGATATGCAACAGGGTGGACTCCCCAGAGGGAATAGACAGAATAGAATCAGACCTAAAGAAACTGGAGGAATGGCTCAGAGCATGGCAGCTTAAATTTAACACTAAAAAGTGCGAAATCATGCGCCTAGGAAGAAGCAACCCACAAAGAGAGTACTACTTGGGTGGAGAAAGACTAGCAGCAACCAACCAGGAACGCAGCCCGAGGATCATGATATTGGATGACTTGAAAGTGGGTAGGCAGTGTGAGAAGGCATCCCTAAAGGCTAGTGGCATGCTAGGATGCATTGGGAGGGGAATCATGAGCAGAAGGAGGAAGGTGATATTGCCACGGTAAAGGGCACTTGTCCCCCCCCAACCTGGAATATTGCGTGCAGTTTTGGAGGCCAACTACAAGCACATGCATAGTAGAGTGCAGCAACCATCTTACACATGGCAGAGTGCACTGTTTCTTTTTTTTTTAAATTAGAGTTATTCCTCCCACCTGACCCTCCCTCTCTGCACCTACCAGCCCACCACGCCACCTAAAAACATAAGAGTGAAACTGGGGGTGTCCAATCCCCCAGTGTCATGATCAGAATACCCAATGTTTTTTTCTGAAGTAACAAAATAGTGCAGTGTGAGCAGAGTGCTCTACGGATGTGGAAGCAACTGTGGGGCAACTCCATCATGTTGTTCATTCGCAAAGAATGCAACACATGCCTAGTCCTTTTTCTCAAAGCAATAGGTCTGCAGTGCTCCACCCAGTGCAGCACTAAAAAGGACCCCAACATGTGGTCTTGACTTTGAATAAATCACAAACAGAATTAATGAGCTTCTTCACTCATTCTTGATTTCCATCCCAAACATGGCTACCTTTTAAACAAATTAATAATTGAATGTTCTTTCTACTTATCATCTCTTTCTTACACACATAAACACATTTAAAAAAATCAAGTACTATTCAGATTTTTAACTCTGGTGTTTTTTTGATGACCATGAAAAATCACTGTCATTGCCTTAAACCACCTTGACAGAAGAAGCTCGGCTACTAACACTGTCCCAGTTAAAATTGAGCCTCTGGCTCTATAAGAGGCCTGTCTGTATCTGTATGAGTGTATGCCAGTATAGTTTTGCAGGATTTGCAATTTATGCATTCCATGTTAATATTATATGCTTCTTGGGGGGTTTGGGTGGGGGGATGAGTGAGCATTCTATTAGAGGAATACTGCAGTGTAATACATGGGTATCAGTTTTTGCCATAGAATGTCAGGAAACTAATATCTCATAATACTATCATTCTGACATCACAAAGTCATAATACTATTGATCTGATGTCAGATCAATAGTATTATGATTTAGAATCCCTGTGTGACTCACACTCGTGCTCCCACCTGAAACCGAAAGTGCAGAAGCAACTGCTGCATAGGAGCTAGAAAAACAGTTTGACAGAGACGTTAAATGGCAAAAAGAAAATTAATTAATGAATATTAAATGATAGAGACAGGACCTTGTATGTTGAAGTGACAGAGATTGAGAGGCTCATGTATGGATTGACTGTTTCCATGGAGAGCTTGAGGGATGCATGGCTGAAGTGATTAGCTGTTGCCCTGACAATCCAGGCTGTGTGCGAGTGAGTGAGAGGGACAATCACAGAGCATGGATGCAGTAATAACGGGGCCGTTGATAAGGAGGAATGCTCAATCATGGTGAGCGTAATACATTAAGGGTGAAAGGGGGGGAAGGGACATTGTTTTACCAGGAAAAACACACTAAGTTGAAGATCATTTCCAGGTGTGACCTGGGAGGACAAGGAAGTTAACTGACTTGCTCAGGATCACACAGCATGCAAGTGGGGTATGTGGGATTCAGACCCAGGTCTCCAGGTCTGTAGCTCAGAACCCTAAACCTCTGCACTATACTGCCTCCTTAAGCACAAAGATCAGACACAGAAAATGGGGAAAATCGGATACAGACCCAGGTATTATAAAAAACAACATATGGGACTCTGTTACGGTGCTGTGCCACCATCTGAGGATTCCATGACATCATAAACCTCAAGAGCTTCACTCTCGAGGTTCATGATGTCATGAAATTCCTTGATAGTGTTACAGCACTGTAACAGATAGAGTCCCACATGTTATTCCATTTAAATTAAATTCTTATGCTCCATGGGAAAAACAAACCTTCTACTGCATGGCTGGAAAGACAAAGGGACTACTTACATTTTCAAGCAATATTTTATTGTATTTTTTTCATGTGTATCTTTTAGGGATTTGTTTTTAATTTGTGCAACCCATTTTCTATGCATAGTAAGACCCTTCAGTATGTGGGGCCTTGGTGGATACTCACTTTTCCAGGGGATGTGGCATTCTCTGCCTGCAGTGTTGGGCCTCTTCACACCCATGGGACAGTGAGTATCCACTAATACCCCACAACCTGTCAGGTCTTGTTGTCTCACTTGCCATATGAGACAGATTTTCATACTCAGCTAATTTGGAATGAATTGGCAGCCATTCTTTAATAGAGGGGGGAACATGTGTCCCTCATTTGGGAAGAAACTTCAAATAGGGCTACAGGGAAAACCCAAAGGTGAAAACATTTGTTGGGAAAGAAGAGCACAGAACCATCTCCCAAAATCCATATCTAGAGATCACTGGGAATTTCTGACCCTAAAACCTTGGAGGAAAATCAAATATACTATCCCTGTAAGCAGCAATGACAAATCGTCTCCTCAGGATATGTAGCAGTGAACCAGAGACAGACTGACCTCCCCAATAGGGGCGGGATGACAGCAATCCCAACTTGTGAAGAACCAAATGAGTATGACACCATCCATGAAGGATTTTGTTCTAAATAAGTTGTTGCCTAGTATCCCTGAAGGCTGTATGGGCTTTCATTAACAGGCCCAACCAAGTTTCTTCAGAGAAATCAGAATTAAGGTATTTTCCCCAATCTATTCTCTGTTGCTGTAATAAAGCATAATGGGGGCTGAGGAGGAAACTGTATATCCTACCCCAACAGTTGATTAGGATACCAAAGCCACTTTGTTATGTGGCTAATTAGTTTGCCAGTCTGTGGAGGGGTGGTAACCATTTACTCTTATTTTCCCCTATGCACTATGCCTATTCCACATATCACAGGTGTGTAGGCAATCCTAAGTCATGTAGACATGCATCAGGGGTCCCATGGACCCCCACAGTATTCACTACAAGGGCTCGTGCACCTTCCATGGCCACTCCCCTGGCTGTTCTCACTGCTACAAGTGTGGATAGTCCAGGGGAGTGTTAGGAGGTCTGCCCGCACTTCATGCCTTCATGAAGGTGCGGACCTCTGGGTGAGGAGGGCACATGATATGGATGCAGGGACCCTGTTGTACCCATTGCATCCCCCTCCCCAACTGTGGTGGAACCATCTACCCCCACTATGCTGCTCCAACCCCCTGAGCAGACAGAGAGGGCTGGATGCAGTCATTCGGGCACTCACCCATAAACTTTCTTTTTCCATCCTGTATCTTCCTGGAATCCCCTGCCCACATGGAACAGAGAAACACTTCTGGACCCAGGACAGGCATCTGACTGCATGCCTTCCTAGGTCCTCCGATATGCCTCTGCCCAGCAGTATGCTGGGGAGCAGGGCCAAGGACAGGCACCACATGGTGGCACACATATATGCATGCTGCCTGTGCGGGTGTGCAGATCAATGTGGGCCAAGTACATGCCTCTTGTGCATACCCTGTGCTCATTATTACAATGCCAAGAGCAAAATCTACTGCCCTATCCATATAACATCAGTAGCCTGCGCATCTATGATATCTGTGCACCTGAGCAACCCAAACTACCTAGGGTTCCCAGCAGTGAGGTGGAAGAGAATATGTAACATGCCTTTGTTTCTGGAGGAGACCCACTACACCACTGTGCAGCTGTGGGACTCAGGAAAAAAATATCCTTCATCCAGTGCCCTGGAGAAGGTCAGATAAGGCTATGAGGGGCTCAACTGCAGCATAGCCTTGCTGCTGGAAAATCAGATGCAAGGCACTGTCAGGACACCACTGACGTAGTCCTCAGAGGGAAGTACAGTGAAGCCCATCAGGATGAAGTGCAGTGTCACAGGTTTACTGCATGGCAAAAGGGATTAACTTCCATTGAAACTGTATTGTTTGCTGCAGTAAGTCTATTGCAGAATTCGGTAGTGCTGCGTTTCATCCTGGTGGGCTTCACTGTAGACTTGGTGCAGCCTTAGGTGGTAGCTTATGGAGTAGGGGAAATTTGCCATTGCTGGTCAACAGCCAGATGAGAAGAGAGATGAAAATATTACAGTGTGAACCTGATAAACCCTGCTGTCACCAGCTGTACTAAGCTGGCGATAGCAGCACTCATCTGCTCCGAGGAGGAACACAGTATGCTATCCTGCACCCTGTATAGAAGAACCATACTTATAGTGTAGCTAACCCCTCCTAGCACATAGCTGAGCACAAATCAGTTGTTTAAATAGTGGCAGGGGTGGTGACTGATCAAAGCAATGAGCACTATCAAACACACTGAACATTTAAGAAAACACCCGGCCCACTCTATACATACAGTTCACATTCAACATTTTATTAACTGTTTGACATAATATGTCATATGTCATTTGGTGCTCCTGTCCACAGATTTATGTTGGACATACCATCAGGGCTTTAAAGAAAAGAAAACAAGAGCATGTTCACTCAGTCACACAGGATTATCAAGATACACAACTGGTTTACATTTTGGCACACACCACAACAAGAATCCATCCTCATTATGGTTCATGGGCATTGACCACGTTCCCACCCACATTAGAGTTGGTGACCGTATTAGGTCATTACTGCAATGAGAATGCAAATGGTTACTTTTTGCATGCTGTATAACCCACTTGCCTCAGTGACTAGACATATTGAGTTTCTTATGAATTAGCATAGGAATCATATTGTAAGTTTGTATACTGTATTGTTTAATTTGCAACTGTTAATGTCACCTTTAATATAAGTATTTTTCTTTTGTCTTCCTGCTGCTTTTCCATCCCTATCAGGTATGTTTCTGCTGCCTGTGACCTGTCTTATAAGGACCATGGTGAGAATCTAGGATCCCTCAATTTCTCTAGGAACACATTTGCATGCAATTTTCTGTAAAGTCACAAGGAAATTGGATATTTATTTTCCTTTAGTGCTCCCCATGTACTCTTAACCCCATTATGGAATGGCATGCATGCTCTTTTGCGTTAAGGCACATTAATTGATAATCCTCTATCCCCGGTGTTTGGCTCTGCTAGGTCTCTTCTCCCTCCTGTTGATCTATGTGCCTTGAGTTATTATTATTATTTGGCTCCCTGCAAGTTTGTTGCCTTTTTCCTTTTTCCATTCTAACTACATGCGGTGTTTTATATGTAAGGGGAATTGGTACTGTACTTTACTGTCATCACATCATTCCCTTGGCTGACAGTTGATGTTTTGCTGCGGCTCTACAATTAATAACAAAGGTGTGACCCTTACTGTGCAGAAATGTACATGTAGCTTTAAGATGTGGTGCATTTTAAGTGATTCTTTTTCATCTGGAACTGCCCCCTGATGAAAAGTCACACCTATGACTCAAAGAGCCGGGGTTCCAGTGCTGCACCTTAAGTTGCATTTCAAATATAATAAAAACTAAATGCCACTGTAACACATGCTGTCATTTAAGCCTTCATTCTGCTTCAGGGTACAGAGTGCAAGTAGTTGTGCTGTTCCTCCCCACTTCATCCAAACTCAAATGCTATCACACAGAGCATTTTGCTGAGCGTTTTCCTACAAAAGTTAGATCATTAGCAGTGTGCAGCATTGTGGCTACAACAGTATTTTATATCACAATATATAACCTTGAAATTTAACTAGGACAACTTGATTGAGTCTCTGGGTTGTAAAACAATCTCCGCTCAGGTGTTTTGGCCTGGATTAGGCTGTGCAGACCCGAGAAAGACCCAGCTGAGTCACAGTCTCTTTCAGTTGTGTCAGGTTGGATCTAATTGGTGAAGAGTCCACTGGTGAGCTGGATTCTTGAGGCCCTAGATTTCCCACTGTGGATTCTGTGCTGCTTTTGTTTCATTTTCACTTGGGATTGTCCATGTTCTGTTATGGGTTTGCGGCTCAGAGATCTATGGCACTGCCATTGTTCTGGTGGACTGAACAGGTAGATGGCACTGATAAGTACAACGTGATGTTCATGGTCTGTTTGGATGCTCTAGGCCTACAGCTTCCAGGGGGGTTTATTTATTTAAACATACTGTATTTTGTCAAGTAATCAAATAGAGCCTACAAGGCTCATTTCCAGGTGCGACTGGGGTGGAGGGGTAAGAAGGTTTATAAGAAAGAACACATTCATCCACAAGGGGTCTTGAAAGTAACATAAGTAGAGGTGACAAAACTACATAAATACAGTAATACATTTTCCATACTAAGATGGTGGGAGTTTGTGGTGGCCAGTGTTTGTACATTCCAGGTTTTCTGAATAAAGGCAGCTACTTCTTGTACTGAGTGGAAGTCATGCAACATCCCATTCCTCTCAGTTTTTAGAAATGGCAGGGTAAGCCATCTTGTAGCATGACACCCAACAGCTGCAGGGAGTGTCTAACTGGTGTATAGGCAGCTTTTGTTTGTTTATATTGGCGGAAAAATCTTGGTATGATAAAATGTGGTATTCATGCCAGCATAGAGGACCTATTTCCCTTGCCAGTTTGAGAAGTGATTCTTCTACAGCAAATTTGAGGAATACACCCAAGACAGGACATGATTTTTCACCAGCTTTGGGGTAGGTGGTTAATGACCAGTGAGATCACTGACTTTCCTATTGGGCAACCTGTAGCCCCAAAATGTCAGTGAAAGGGTGCTGGAGGAAATCATTCATGGTTTTCCTCTCTGCCCCCTCTGATACTCCAACTTTCCTCAGATTATTTTGCCTAGCTCTGCACTCCATATCACCCATTTTATCTCAGAGGAGTGCAATCTTGTGCTTAAGGTGAGCAATTTTTGTATCTTTGTCAACAGCTTTATGATCCATGTGACAGAGAGATGACTTTGTGTCAAAAACCTATAGTGTGACCTGCTTTATTTGGGTTTCTAATGAGGATATAGATGCCTGACACCTGTGATTTCTAGTATTTTTACACAATTCTCCTAGAAATGCTCTGATATCTCCTCCCAGTGGATTCCAAACTCCGCTCACCATCCTAACAGTTGCCATTAAAGTTTAACTCAAGGCATTTGACCAACAAAATTGCATAGATCCACTTCATTTTCACAGATTTGGTTAAAATAGATTGAAACAAAATGAAATCCACAATTGTTCTTCAAAAAATAAACTTTGTCAAATAGGAGAATTTTAATGTATGTAACCGAAGTGAAGAGCAAGTGCACTACACAGCTATCTTGGTCACAGCCAAACTGTAAATCCTGCCTTGCAAGCTTTTGCATGGTACCAAAGGACATAAAGCTGTCTTTTGGGGCATTAACCATGAGGTGGCATAAGTGAAACCAGTGGTGAACATTGATTTCAGATCAGTAACCAAGGCACCAGTGGCAAGGAGTATGGTGTTGTCAGTGTACATGAGGATGCTTGTTTCAACAGACATTGGACAGGTCATTTATGAAAATGGAGAAGAGGACGGGGCCCAAAATAGAGCCTTGGGAAACCTCAGAGAGAATGGTGACTGGATGGCAAGGCATCACCAACCTAGACTGACTGTAACCAGTCAGAGAGGTAGGAGTGGTACCAATCTGCTGATGAAGTAGAGTCCCATTCCACTCAACTTGACAAAATGAAGTGGGTGAGCTACTGTGTCAAAGGCCTTTGCCAGATCAATGAAAATGGCAGTTTTAAATGACCCTCATCCATTCCACCAAAGATGGAGTCAGTGACTCAAAGCAGGGAGGAGACTGTGCAATACTATTTCTGGAGCCTGGACTAAAAAGGAGAAATAAAGAAAGAGATTTCCAGAAAAGATGAGAGCTGAGTAAAAAAAAAATTTTCTAGGAGCATAGCTAGGACAGAGAGCAGGAAAATAAGGTGATAGTTCCCAAAGGTGGAATATCACCTTTGTAGAATAGTATACTGTAGGTTTGGCATATTTCCATACTTGAGGGATGGCCCAGAGACCAAAAGAAAGGTTAAGAGGAGAAAAACAAGAAAGAGGAGCTCATATCACAGCAGCAGAGAGGTGCAGGAATTTAGGGTCCAACCCAGCAGGGATATGACCTCTGGAGAGATTCAGGGAGAGAAGTGCAGAGAGCATGTCATGGAGGGTGATGTATGGGTAAGAGAAAAGACAGGAGCAAGACAGGGCAGAAAGTGAAAGGTGTAAAAAGTGTTATGATCGGAGATGTAGAGAGAAGTAGAAGAGCACAGGCAGTGAAGAATTGGTTGAAACAGGAGGCAACTGTAATGAGGTTTGTAACAAGGGTGCTTTCATCAAGTTATGGTAGGTATAGGTTGACTGGGAGGGTAAACTGTGAGGTGGGCACATGGGGAAGGGTGCCACCTGTAATGGCGACTCCTTCCTGGCGCAATCCATCATGGCGATGGGAGGGGGGGTGACTGGATGGGGCGAATGGGTGACAGAATGTTGTTATGTGTACACGGGCATGGGGGAGTGAGCACAGCTAGCGTGGGCTGGGAGGGGCGGAGGGGCTGTAGGGGGTGGCACTGCGGTGGATTGTCGAGCTATGTTGTGGCATCAGGGGTTGACTAGTGGTTGGGGTGGGTGAAGTAGCGGGTTTGGATCCTGGTGCTGGTGCGATTTTATTGTGCCCGGCCCAAACCTTTATTTTTTTACTGCTTTCACCCCTCCCAACATGTACCCCCCAGGAGATGAGAATCCTTAAGTAGGGGGGTGCGATTCCCCCAGCGAGGGCTGGTGTTGGGGGAGCACAGCCCCCCCCACAGAAAGCAGTAAAAAAATCTCCTAGCACCATTGTCCTGTGCACTGGGGTTGTCAGAGTGCTGAAAAGGTTTTCGGCACTCTTGACTGTGCGATAACAGTGATCACCTTTAGGCATTCGCTGTTATCACATGAACCCGAGAGTGGATCAAAATGGGAATTAATCACCATCCAGAACTTTTCAGAGACATTAAGGTTGTTCTGGAAGTTTCTTGCAAAATAGTTTGATTTGGCATCCCTTGTGGCCTTTGTTCACAAACTCTAAGCTGCTTGACGCTCAACAAGTCACCAAGGGAGCGCAACGCTTTGAAGAGGTACCACGCAGAGACACAGAAACATAGAATCCATCAGAAGAATGCGACCAGTTGTCTGTTGTGTCAGCCCATATTATACCACCTTCTTTCCAATTTGTTGTTCTTGGGGGTTGCTCTCTCTGCCTTCTAGCACACAACAGTCTCAAATGGTTTTCCCCTGTGGGACTATGAGTCCTCTTGCTCTGTCCCAGCTATGTTTGAACCCATGTAGTGTACCTCCTCCCACCACTTCTAATGGCAAATCTGTTCCATGTCTCCTTCACCTTCTCAGTGAAGTAGAACTTTCTCACATCCCTCCTGACTGCACTCCTCCACTAACTTCCAATCATGCCCTTTGTGACTACCACCCTATTTCTAACAATCAGGTTTTCACAATTTACAATGAAGAGAGACTAAAAGAGCTTAATATGTATACCCTTGAGAAAAGGAGGGAGGGGGGACATGACAGAAACTTTTAAGTACCTCAGTGGAATAAACAAAATCCAAGTTGGTAGCATCTTTCAGAAAAAGAGATGTGCAACAACAAGGGGACACAATTTGAAGATAGAGGGGGGACGGTTCAGGAGCAATGTGAGGAAGTATTTTTTCACAGAGAGGGTGGTGGATACATGGAACAAACTTCCAGAGGAGGCTGTGGAGTCTAAAACTGTGGGAGAATTCAAGAATGCATGGGACAGACAGACAGGTAATTTTTTTTGGGTGGGATAGGAAGAAATAGGGTGTTGGTTAACTAGGATCTGCAGCTTATCCGGTAGGTAGGGAAATGGGCAGACTAGGTGGGCCAAGCGGTCCTTATCTGCTGTCAAAGTCTAAGTTTCTATGTTAAAAGTCACAGTCTTTGCAAAGATCAGTGACTTCTGCAGAGACCTAAGAAAGGTGGTCTTCTCAGACATGGGCCCTCCTAAGAGGGGCATACCTAGTCCCGATAGAGATGACTTTTGATTGGTAGAAGGAGAAAGTCTAATTAACATCAGTGGCAGTCAAGAGAGGGGACTAGTCATTGTTCAGAGATCATCAAGGAGAAAATTCAGGTTAATAGAGCTACAGACCACAGTCAGATATATTTATTGTAAGGGAGGATGAGGGGCAGCAAATTTTGCAGAAACAGTAGACAACGCTGTAGTCACTGATTGTACCTGGTAGAGCACCAGATGTGGTTATGCAGTGGGGATAGGAGGAGTGAAAACAATCTACACAGTTGAGCCAACCATGATGGAACAAAATATTACAGAGTTACTACAGTACCAGTTCGGTGAGAGTATAGGCAGGGACAAACTGGGCAGACTGGGTGGACTAATAGGTCACTAATAGGTCCTTATCTGATGACAAATTCTATGTTTTTTTTGTCGCTATGCTTCAGTAAAAAAAGGCAGTTTCGGTGGTAGTTAATCCTTTCTGTCATGCAATGATTAGAGGCATTGTGTTGCATCCTGGCTGGCTCCACTGTAAGTGTATAGCTAATGGGGTGGGGACTATGGAACATAGGCTCAGTGATGTGCTGGGTGAGATTAAGGGATTCAGTCTTTCGGATGGTTGATGTGGCTGATGAGGTAAGCCAGTTGATGTTACAGTCCCCAAGAAGAAAAAGCTTTCCAGAGGATGATAGAGGCGCAGGGGTGATGATGGTATCTGATAACAACATATATTCATGTGAGAAGGATCAGCTGCTCTACAAACAGTGTCACAAATGAGGCCATAATGAATGTACAGAGCAAGACTGCCACCATGTTCCCTACAGCTTTGTCTGAGGAGCCAATTATTGGCAATCACCATTACAAATCATAGCAGACAGCCAGAAATCAGTGACACAGAGGATATCGGGCTGAAACTGGGAGATACACAGCCTAAGCTGTTCAAGCTTAGAGAGAATACTGTGGGTGTTAAAGTGGTAGATATTCAACCATTTGGGAGTGGAGGGGTAGAGGAAGGGGCCCAGGGTTTGGCTCCACATCCCCACACAGCAGCATCACTAAAGTGAATAGGAATAGAGTGGCATAGGATTTTCATCAGGAGGAAGGGGGAGAGAGAAGAGAGTGAGGAGGCAGTGAGAAAGGAGATAACCCTGTAAAAGACATTGAGGTTGATAGAAGGAGAGAATAGGAGACTTGGGTGGATGATGAAATGAAAGGAAAATAGGTGAAGCTTCAAAGGAAAGGGTAGTGAGGGGGTAGGAGCTGGAATGTAACACAGAAACATAGAAGGCGATGGCAGAAGGAGATAAATGGTCCATCTAGTCTGCATAGAGTTTTCGAGATCTACTAACTAATCTCTGGATCTAGCCCCACCCCACCTGGCTTCTGACTGGTCCTAACCCATTTGTTACTACCTGAGCCCTTGTCCTATCTCAACCCTTCTTAACTGTTACCATGGTCAATGCACCCACCACCTCTGTTGGCAGGCTATTCAATGGGACCAACAACTCTTTCTGCAAAGTAATACTTCCTTATATCCATCTTGAAGCCCCCCCCCCGCAGCTTCCACTCATGCCCTCTAATGGTTGAGCCATCTACCCTATTGAATAATTCTGAGTAGGGCACTTTATTAATACTTCTCAAGAATTTGAATGACTCAATCATATCCCCTTCCTCTCTCTCTCTCTCTCCTAGTCTCCAGTGACTACATGTTTAGTTTGGAGACATTCCTCATACAAGAGTCCTTGGAGACCCTGCACCATCTTGGTCGCCCTTCTCTGCATGGTCTCCAGCCTGTCTTTGTCATTCCTAAGGAGTGGTCATCAGAACTGTACACAGTACTCTAGGTGAGGCCTCATCAAGGACCTGTTGAGTGGGAGGATCACCTCATTGTTCCTACTGTCAATTCCTTTCACTATACACAGCAACATTTTGTTTGCCTTGCTGTAAGCTTTACTGCATTGGCTCGAATGCTTCAGGGTGTCATTTAATTTGACCCCAATGTCTTTCTCCTTCTGTGAGGTGGTGAGTTGGACCCTGCTGAGCCAATACTCTGTTTTGGGATTTCCCCTACCTAGATGTATCACCTTGGACTTTTTGCACTGAATCTAAGCTGCCAGATATTGGGCCATCTTTCTAGTCTCTGTAAGTAAGTCTCTGACTGCCTTCATGCTGTCAAATCTACCACCTAGTTTCATGTCTTGTAGTACTGACGGGAAAAATAGGGGAGGGTAAGAAGTAGACAAAAAAAGAGAAATGATCTTCATTGGTAGATACAACAAACAAACTGAAATTGCAACTGCCCAGAAAACCCAAATCAAATGCAGAAGAATAGAAATTAGGTGCAAATCAGCACTAGAGATAGTACACAAGGAGCTCAATAACAACTAGAAGGAGTTAAGCATTATCAGACAAATGGGTACAGTATGTAAATTTGGAATATACAGATATCTAGTTATTACTGCATATATTGTACCAGTAGTTCCTGCAGTTTTCTATGAAAGGACCACAAAACATTGGAGGATAAGAGGGTTTGCCTAATTAAGAAGGCAGACCTTGTTGGCCCTGGTTACCTGACCTGCGGATGGGGCTCAGTCAGGTGAGGTGGGGGAAGGAAGGAGACGGGGAGGAAGGAACCAAGAAACAAAAGGGGGATGGGATGAGGGAGTGCTATCACAGGTGGAGGGGCCAAGAAGGGGGAAAGCGGAAAAGGAATTGGTTGGGAAAAGAGAGAGACCGGTGGAATAGGGGAAAAAAAAGGGCTGCAGAAGGAAATTTAATCCTCATTTATCTGTTAGCCAAAAATTTGCCCACCTACCCACCCTCAGAAGCAGTGGAAATGAAGGTTAAAAGAAAGCCACAGTGGGGGGCTGCCAAAGGTGGATGGTAGCAGGTGGCAGGAGGAGAAGTAATGTCAAAGAAAAGAAAGAAAGGGGAGTGGAAAAAGAAAGGAAAGGGGGGAAGGGATGGCATGGCATGGGTGGGTGACCCCTGGCATGGATGTACATCCACACTAGGGGGAGAAACACCTCTTGGGTGTAGACCCAAAGGACAGTAGAAATGAGGTATGGGTGTACTGTACACACGTACCCAACATGAGAGCAGAGATAGAGACCCGTATGCACATCCTGGGGACAAAGCAGTCAGAAAAAAGAGAAAAAGAAATGATGAAGTGGGCAACAAAATATGGTGATGATGACATAAGAAATGGGTATGGTGATCAAAGATGAAGATAAAATGATAATGGTTAAAAAGAAGTGTATGTGTTTATTATGGAATAAAGTAGGTTTGCCGACAGAGCACCCAAAGAACTTGAGTGTGCATGTTTTCTTTGAAGGGAAGGGGGTCCAGAGACAATCATACTTTGTCTGCCTTATAGCATGTCAAAAGGGTGAACCAAGAATGGCAAACTATCGAAAGGGCGAAGGAACAACGGCACCAACACTTCATAGAGACCTTGGTTTTGCCCCCATCCCTGAGGTGCACCCCCCTCAAGTAGGAATTCAAATAATGGGGGGTGTGGGGGGCAAAGCCCCCCACAAGAAAACACTTTCTGAAAAGTGTTTGCCCTGTGAATTCGGTGCCGTTGTTGATGGTTCGCTGTTATTCGTTCACCCTTTTGACATGGAACTGTGTGGTTACTTAACTACAAATGTGATAGATTGCAAATGCCACTGTAAAACAAAACTTCCATCTCATGTTTTTCTAATCAATAGAGTGGTGCATTCCTTTAGCAACCAAATACAAGCATACTACATACAGAAACAAAGACATCATATCTGGGAGAGTACTTTGAGGGATTGCTGACAGGCATGACAAGGTTTGAGTTGTCCCTTGGGTATCCCTGACATCAGAGATGAGCAGCAAAACCTTTATTGGCTCCAAGCAGATGTAAACAACCTGCAATACTTTCAGATTCAGAGGTCTGTACTTCTGCCAGTCCAGGCTTTAAGCCCCTAGTGAGTTCTTTTGGCTGTGAACCAGCACTTAAATGATATTTTCCAATTATAGTATAAACTGGTAATCTTCCAGGTAACTTCATTGGAAACTTTCATTTTAGTGATGTTTCCTTATTGTTTTTCAAAGCTTTAAAAATGTATTGGCTAACTTAGTTCTTAGTAAGATTCTAAACACAATCTTGAATTACTAGTGATTTGTTTTTTATTATAGTCATTTTCCACTGAAAATGTCATTACATATATACATAACTCACTATACAGTTTATGTGTGAGTATTTGGTATTCATAGTTTAATTTTGGCTCAGTTCCTTTTATTGATCAGCTTTTGTCTGTAAAATAGTAATAGTATAGGATTAAACTGCATAATGAGTAGAACACACATAAACAAAAATCAGGTATATTAAGTAAAAGGGCAGCAGTCATAATATAACGTCTCATTTTCAAGTATACTACATAATGACATACTGTACATAGAACAGGATTGTGAGATACCATTCACATATTGCTAGATAGATAGACAGATAGCTAGACAGACAGACAGATACAGTAGATAGATGACAGACAGACAGACAGACAGGCAGAGTCCACATGAAACTTTGACTGCTGGGAGTTAATTGGCTGTTTTGTTTAAAATTATGTATCTTTAAAGGCTGAATTTGTATATGAATTTAATGTATAAAATTTAAAATGTATAACGTTTGAACAAAAGAATGATATGCAAGATGAATGACAATACAAAGCTCTAAACTACCTGTAAAATAGTTAGACTTTGTGCTTTAATCTCATTAATAGGAAATTCAGATACCTGGGGCCAAATATTCCAAATGATTGCACACGGTTTGCGCCTATGCACAATATTCAAAGGGTGCAGGAGCATGCACTGAATGGGATAGCACACACACAAGGATTGGTGTGCAAAGGAAGGGGTGGGGACAGAAATATGGGTGCAGCACAATATTCAGCTCATTGGCACTTCACAGAAAGAATAGTACAGGCCAATTTGCACAGCTCAGTTACTGCAGAGAAAAAGCGCAACTTACTCCTGGCAACCCTAGTGGCCAGCGGAGCCACTGCAGCCAACAACCAAGTTAGCAGTTGGGGAAGCACACCCATTCCCTGGTCTAGTTGCACCCCTCACCCTTTGAACCCCATCCCTGTAATAGCACACATATTCCCTGGTGTCCAGTGGTACCTCTTGCCCTCTGATTCCCAGCCTCATTAAGTAATAATCATTCCCTGGTGGTCAGTGGTACCCTCACCCATGGATTCCTGGCCCCATTAAGTAATACTCATACCTTTGTGGCCAGTGGTACCCCCACCCTCTGATCACCATCCCCATAAAGTTATAGTTATTCCCTGTCATCTAGTGGCACCCACCATCCCCGATCCCTTGCACCATAGAATACATAACAGTCCCTGGTGTCTAGTGGCATCCCCATCCTCCTATCCGCAGCACCATATTATATTTCAATTCTTTGGTGTCCAGTGGTACTCCCCCTATGATCCCAGCCCCGTTAAGTAATATTCATTTCTTGGTGGCAAGTGGTACCCTCTGCCCCCCCAATCCCTGTCTCTGTCAAGTAACAATCATTCCCTGGTATCTAGAGGTGCCTTTCACCCTCTGATCCCCATTGCTGTTAAATTATGATAACTCCTTGGTATCTAGTGGCAACCACTACCCTCCGATCCCAGTCCACATGAAATTATAATCATTCCCTGATCTCCAGTGACACCCATCTTTCTCCACTCCATGGTCCCATAGAATACATAACAGTCCCAGGTGTTCAGTGGCACCTCCTGCCGTCCAATCCCTGGCCCGTATTATCTTAAATAGTACCTGCCATGTAGTAGAACTCCCTACCCACTGATCCCTATCTGTGTTAAGTTACAAACATTCCCTGGCATCTGGTTGCATCCCCAGCCCTCTTATCCCCATCTCTATGGAGTTATAATCATTCCCTGGTGTCCAATGGCACGCCATCCCCAAGTCCCAGGCATCATCTTATACAGTACACTCCACTTAAAGAGGATGCAGTTAAATGGGACGTCTTCTTAATCAGGATATCCCACTGATCACTGATTTAGAGACCATTATATTCAATGACAGCAGTATCCCTTTAAACTGGACAGCTGTTCTGTTTAATGAGGACTATTATCAGCTGTGCAACTGGTGAAGACGGCTAATTAGTAGGATGTTTTTGCCTGCTGTCACCTATGAGAGCTCAGCATGCTAATTGTTAAACTGTCATTATATCACACACAATGGCAGCAAAGCATGTTGATTTCCCACTCTCTAAAAAAATCATGGTTTTGGAATCCCTGCAAGAGCCTAACACCTCACTGACTCTTGTTGCTAAACAATTCAGGATCTCTAAAAGCAAGGCCAGTTGGATTAGCCAAAACAAGGAGAAAATCCTCAGTGAATGGCTAAAAAATTCTAATCCAAACTGCAAGAGGAAACGTAAGGGCAAAGACAACATCACTGAAGATGCACTTCATGTTTGGTTCTCACATGCTGTGAGTAATGGGGTATGTATCTCAGGACCTGTTTTAAAAAAGAATGCTAATGAATTGACTCTGCACATGGAATGTGGCACCTTTGGGGCCACAGATGGGTGTGTCTCACTGAAAAGCAAGACTCAACATTGTTTGCAAAAAGGAGCATGGGGAGAAGATTAACATGAATGCTTCTTCCACTGCAGAATGGCAACAAAATGTTTTGTCAGGGTTGTTGTCCATGTATGCCCCCATACACATCTGGAATGCCAATGAAACCAGCCTTTTTTACCATGGATATCCAGACTGAGGGCATACTCACAAGGACAACAACCTTATCAGTGGAAAAAAAGCAAAAGATTAGGCGGCACTCCTGTGCCACTGCAGTCCAATGGGTACAGAGAAATTGCCATTGCTTGTCACTGGCAAGAGTAAATGACCTTGTTGCCTACCAAAATATCTAGGGAGCTTACCTGTAACATGCTGACACTCATAAAATGCACTAATGAGAGGATCTGTTTTCTCTGAATGGCTGTCAGAATGGAACAATATGTGCAGTACAGGGCTATAAGCTGCTCAGAGCTGATTAAATCTCCTCTAAAAGAGGAGAGGGTGTTGTCCTCTTCTTCAAAGAACATTTAAACATTAGGGCTCTGTACACAGCTCCTCTGGGCATTTGTAGGACCCTTCATACAGCCCTAGTGCTGGGGAAGACAAACAAACTTCAGGTAGAGACCACCCTCCTCCCCCGAGGAGACCGGAGGTCACGACGGCCTGCCCTGAAGCCTTCCCTGCCTGCAGAAGCCCCGAACCCGAGACTCACCAGAGACTACCCCCTTCCCCGAGGAGATCGGAGGTCACGAGGGCCTGCCCTGAAGCCCTCCCTGCCCGCAGAAGCCCCGAACCCGAGACTCACCAGAGACCACCCCCCTCCCCCGAGGAGACCAGAGGTCGCGAGGGCCTTCCCTGCAGCCCTCCCTGTTTGCAGAAGCCCCAAACCCGAGACTCACCAGGTAATTGAAAACCTTGAATCAGGCTGTAGCCATGACTGTTGGCCTTCTGGCGCCTATCAGCCCACTTCTCCAGCTGCAGGTTATACAACTCTAACTCTAGTGGCCGCTGTTACTTTACTCCCACGTAATACCCACACAATGTATTCCCTACTTATCACAGCATTACTGACTTCTAGGATCACACTCCTTGCTCTACAACCTCCCCCCCTCCCCCGTGGCTCCTATACCACACCATCATATCTTCTACCCTAATCTTTCAGCTATCCCTGATAACTACTGGCCCAGTCCCTCCAACTTCTCACGCCCATGCCAAATTGATCCTAAAGACTTTTACTCACACACACCCACATTAACATCCACACTCACTAAGGGTAAGCACTGTACCTCAGATCTCCCCCATCCCAGACCCCAGACCCCCACTACCCACGTTAACCCTACACTCGTCCCCCTCACTTCACTCTCCCTCCTACCCAGCATCATTTATAGTCTCCCAGTACCCTCCTACAACAAAAAAAACCTGTCACCATACCATTCCCAGCATTTGTCTCCCAAACTCTGCAGGCTTTCCCCCCAGGGGCACACCCTTCTACTTCTACTACTATCTGGCAGTATCCACCCCAACCCAGGACCTCCCAACACAAAAACCTCTCCAAACAAACCTCAGGGGAGACTGCTGCTAGCCTCACTTAATATTTGCAGCCTACCCAAAAAACACACCGCTCTACAAGGCTGGATTGTCCAACATGCTCCAGACATACTAGCCCTCTCTGAGACCTGGCTATCTGATAAAATCCCCAATGAAGCTGTCTCCTTAAATAACTATACCATCTTTAGGGCAGATAGGACCAGCAAGAGAGGTGGTGGCTGTACAATTTATATTAAATCCCCACTCAATGTCACTGTAGTTCATACCTCCACCCCACAACATGGAGCCCCGACACTAACTGTCAAACTTAGTCTGGGTTCCAAAACACTCCACATCATCTCGGCCTATATCCCCCTGGGAAACCAGAAACTCGCATTTGAGTCTATCCTTCACACTATCTCCCACCTACCTAATACTAGTGAAATCATATTAATGGGTGACTTCAGCATCCACTGGCTAACCCCAGCCGCATCTAGCTATAAAGACGCTGCCCTGGCATTGGATCTTGCCCAGCTAGTCACCTCCCTGACCAGGCAGGACTCTAGATCAGGGACCTCCACCCTCTTAGACCTCATATTCACCAACAGGCCACGAAACCTCTCGTAGGCAACTGTGCTCCCTGACTCTATCAGTGACCACTCCCCGATTACTTGCTGGTGGACAGGTAAACTGCCCCCTACCCCACCAAAAACCTCTTGGCAGCAGAGGTTCAAAAAAGGAGGCCTAAAGAACCTCAAAGACTATCTATCCAATAGCCACTGGCTCCCCATATACACCATGCAGTCAGTAGACATTGCTCTCACCCACTTTATAACCACCTTCAGCAAAGCCTGTGATATATTCGCTCCCCTCACAAAGCACGTTCTGAAAACCAGAACCACCCCCTGGATCACACCTTCTCTCCTAAACCTTATGCAACAAAGGGACAACCTTTGGCACAAGGCCATTGACTCCCAACGCACCCAGGATAGACAGCTATACAGAGAGGCATGAAATAAATGCACATGGGCCGCGCGGCAGGTGAAAGCTAATTATTACCAACAAACCCTTACCTCCTTCTGGGGAGACAGAAAAAAATTCTGGAACAACATGAAAGAACTCAGTGGTAAATCCTGCTCCCCCACCCCTACCCAACTCAATCTAAATGGGGATGTAACTCAAGATCCTGCCACTATCGAGAAGCCCTTAACGCCCTTCTCGGACCTCTCCCATATCCTCCCTCCAAATTTCTTCCACCCTACCAAACCCCCAAAACACCGTAATCTCAACTCACCCCTTTTCCGGCCCGGAAATATCCCCTGTAGTGAGGCAAACGCTTGTATCACCAAAGCTATCGCCAATACCCACAGGAATGACCTCTAGACCTTAAACTCATTAGCTTACCCTCAATGTCACTCTACCTCACCTTACAAAAATTCTTAACCTTTCACTATGCCTCGGCCAGTTCCCCTCTACCTGGAAAAAAGCCATAATCACTCCCATTCTGAAGAACGGTGACCCCACTAACGCCAGCAACTATAGACTTATCTCAATTCTTCCTCCACTGTCCAAAGCTCTGGAAAAAATAGTCTCAGACCAGCTAACAGAACATCTAACTAAACACAACCTTCTCAGCAAAGAACAGCATGGTTTCAGAACTGGCCATAGTACCGTCACTGCACTCATTGAACTCACCACGTTCATCCACGAGGCCCTTGACCAAGTCTCAATCACAGGGGCTATCTATGTGGATCTGACCAAGGCTTTTGACACTGTCAGTCTCAAACTACTGCTTTGTGTCCTTCCTCAACTAAATGTGGTCCCTGAGGCCATGGCCTGGTTCAAGGATTACCTCTCAGGACGGTCACAGCATGTCAGGATAAACACCACCATCTCCACCTTCAAAACTGTTTGTTCAGGGGTCCCTCAGGGGTCTATATTGGGCCCATTGCTCTTCACCCTCTTCTTAAACTCTCTCCCTAAAGCGTGCAGTGGTCATCTTTTACTCTATGCTGATGATGCGGTTCTGTACTGGAAACACCCTCAACCGAGCACCCTCCAACTAGCCCTTCAGGGTTTTTTCGGGGAACTAGAGCACTGGTTCGCTGATCACCTTCCTGATCATTAACTATAGCAAAACTAAGTCCATGATCTTTGTGCATCACTAAAGCCCACACAGTCAGACAGCACCCCAAATTAAGAACTCACAAGGCACCCAACTGGAACACGTTATACACTTTAAATACCTGGGTATCACTTTGGATACCTCCCTCTCCTACCATAGTCATGTCCATCTCCTCTTGTCCGCAGTCAACACTAGAGTGGGCATCCTCTACAGACTCAAAAACTGCTTACCTGCACAGGCCATACAACTAGCAGTCACCTCCTCCATCCTCTCCCTAGTGGACTATGGGATAGTTATGTATAGCTCAGCTGACCCCACCACGCTAAACAGTATAAACGCTGCACTTAATAAAGCCTGCCACCTAGTAACAGGCTGTGACAGACTAACCCATACCTGCGATCTTTATACACTGACTGGTTAGCTAAACTTCCAACAAAGACTAAAATACCACACCTGCATTCTTGCAAAAAAGATACACCTCCAGCTTGCCCCCGCCAGCCTACTCCCCATCATCAGTGCAGCCCCCATCAGGCATAATACAAGACTCACAGCTAAATCATCTTTCCTTGTTCCCCTTTGTAGAGCATCCCTAGGGCAAAGATCTTTCCACTACCGTGCTCCTCTCTGGCTCAACACATTACCCCCGCTCCCACTCTGCCAGTCCCATAGCATCTCTCTTTTCAAATCAGGCCTTAAAACCCTACTAATGGAGAATGCCAAATGTGACTGTGGTTAATGCTGCCCATCCTCTTCTCTCCCAAATCCTACACTTCTCCTGACTCAGGGACTCCCTAGACCCTACCAAATGGCATCCTTCAAATCTCTGTCTAGGGATCACAGGAATGCTTCCTAATTACCTCACCTGCTAAATAAGTTCTAGCCTGGACTGCCCTGCCAGTACTGTAACTGTAAATACTGCCTGTCAATGTTAGTCTTATACTGTCTTTGTTTTCCCTCCACCCCCTGTAACCGACGTGGAGCCTTTGCAAAAAAAAGTAACTCTGTCAGTACTGAAATTGTAAATAATGCCTGTTCTTATCTGTCTTTTACTGTATTTGTCTACCCTTCACCCCCTGTAACCTGACGTGGAGCCGTTGCAAAAGAGTCTGTGACTCAAAGGATTGTAATTCCGATTGTACTCAATAAATAAATAAAAAATAAATAAATATGATATGTGCCTATAACCCACCAATGTGTGGCATCACTGATCGAAGCAACATCACTGACTATCTTATTAATCTAAAGGGCAATTATGAGATACTGCTACTAGGGGACCTAAATCTTGACATGTATGGTAAAAATGCTGGTAATTATTATATAACTCTGTTCTAGGAAAATTGATGCTCACTCAACTCCTTAACTGCCCAATCAGAGTCCCTACTGGTGGCAACCGTTAATCCCTACTAGACTGGATTACTACTAACAGAGTGGACAGAATCCTGGCAGCAGGCACTGTGGCGGACTCCATAAGTGACCACCTATCAGTCTATTGTGTATGGAGGGTGCGCAGGCAGAAGCCTCCGCTGAAAGAAATCCTCGCTGTCCTAAACAAGATCTTAGAAAAGCTGGTTCCAGCACAAGTGTCAGACTACCTTCATCACAGCAAGCTACTTACCCCTGCCCAGCATGGATTTAAAAAGTCCCATAGCATGAATACAGTGCTCTTACAGCTTAGCAATGACATAAAACAGGCAATGGACAAGGGCCTCCTCATTGGGGATATCTTTGTTGATCTCTCTAAGGCCTTTGATTTGGTTAATCATCCATTACTGCTGGACAAGCTAACCTCACTTGGTTTCTTGTGAGATGCCACCTCCTGGTTACATAGATACATAGACAGTGTCGGCAGATAAGGGCCTATGGCCCACCCAGTCTGCCCATTTGAGCTTGTAAGTTCAGTTTATGTTTTCCTAGAAGTCTGTTGCCCCTTAACCCTGTGCTCCAGAATTCCTTTATGTCTATCCCATGCATTCTTAAATCCCGTGATTGTATCAGCCCCCACCACTTCCTCTGGCAGGGTGTTCTACTTGTCCGCCACCCGTTCTGTGAAGAAATTCTTCCTCATGTTTCCTCTGAATCGCCCCTCCCTCCAACTTCATCCCATGCCTCTAGTCCTGGAACATCTTTTTCGCTTAAAAATAGTGTATTCCTACACCTGTTCCTCCCTGTAAGATACTTGTATGTCTCTATCATATCCCCTCTCCTCCTCTCCTCCAGGGAGTACATGTTCAGTTCCTTCAACCTGTCTTCATAGGACTTGTGATGCAATCCATGCACCATCTTTGTTGCCCTCCTCTGAACATTCTCTACCCTGTCTATGTCCTTACATAGGTATGGTCTCCAGAACTGTACACTGTACTCCAGGTGGGGCCTCACTAGTGTCTTGTATGGCGAATTATGACCTCCCTTTCCTGCTGGTGATGCCCCTGCCTATACATCCCAGCATCCTATTTGCTTTACCTGCTGCCTTGTCACACTGTTTCCCTACCTTGAGGTCATCAGAGATGATAACCACAAGATCCCTTTCCTGCTTGGTGCATGCTATATCCTCACCCCCCAACTGATACATTGTGCCAGGGTTTTTGTGCCCCATATGTATTATCTTGCACTTCCTTGCATTGAAATGCAATGAAGGTGGTTCACCTCCTATCTCACTGGGCATACTCAGTTTGTGGAGATCAACAAAATCAAATCGGATCTTGATCCTGCTAGCCTCGGTGTCCCCCTAGAATCCATTCTTGGACCTTTGTTGTTCTCCCTTTTTATCAATAACCTGCCTAAACCCCCTGATCTCTCCTCTGTTATCCTTTATGCAGATTATATGGTGCTTTACACCAGCAACAAGGACCCAGCATCCATAAACGCCACACTAAAGACTGACTTTGTCTGTCTGAACTCCTGGCTATGGCAAAAAAAGCTCCTGCTAAATACAAAAAAGACTGTGGCCATGATGTTTGGCTCTGCCCTCAAAATCATATCCTGTACTTTACCTCTTGCAATTCCTGGTCCTGATGGCCCTATCTTGGAGGCAGTGGACAACTTGAAATATCTGGGAGTCACTCTTGATCCCTCGCTCGACTTCAGTCTTCACATAACCAACACCTGCCTAGCTGTCAATGCCAAATTGAGTATAGCGTATAGAATCAGATCATCTGTATTGGCTACTGCAAGACTAGCCATTGCTCAAGGGGTTCTCAAGCTGAGACTAACCTATGGTCTTATTGCTTTTCAGGACTCTAATAAAGGAGCTCTGAAAAATGAATCACTTGCTACAACAATATCAGTCATTTTGCCTTTGCTGTCCCCAAACCTACCTACCGTTTTATGCTCTACACTGGTCTAAGGTGGCTGTCCCCTCATCCACTCATCAATACACAGTGTGCTGCCTCATAGACAACATTATCCAAGCTGGAGCACACAAATCCCTGGCTGGTATGCTACACCAAAGCTCTCAACCGTACCCACTGAGATCTGCTGGTAGACCATTGCTCCATGTCCCTCAAAGCACAACAAAAATGTGGGAACATGCTTTTAAGGTTCTGGAATGTCCTCCCAGAGCACATCAGAAACTCAGTCTCACCTGACTTGTAAGAAAGAGCTCCAGTCATTCCTACAAGCTAATGACAAATGCTCCTGTTCTGTGCCCTGAGTCTCCCTTATACTTTTAGGTAACCCATCCACTTAAACCTTAGTACTTAGTCACTTGCTTTACCTATAATGTTGCCTAATCAACTGCTTCCTACTACAACACTGCGTACCCCTAAGATGTCTTATGGTAATTATGTAGTGTCCGACTGACTGTATACACTGCACTATTCCTTGTAACCTGATGCTGTTGTATCTTCTTTTGGAGTTATGTTGTTCTCTACTGTCCTATTGTACTGCACTGTCCTATGTTATCTGACGTTGCTGTATTTCTCCCAGATCATGCCTGTAAATAGGCAGCTTCTGTCTAGTGCACTTACCCGGTAAACAAAAACTAAGTAAATAAGAAGCTAAAGCACTGTTGGAGGAAGGTGGGTTCCTTTTCATGGACAACTGCAGTGCACATCCTGCAGATCTGGCTAGTAAATTCAGCCAGATTAAAATGGTCTTCCTTCCCCCAAACACCACAAGATTGATTCAGCTGCTCGGTATGGGGGTTATGAAAAACTTCAAGAGCCACTACCATGCTGTTTTTTTCTCAAATTGTAGGCATTATAGACAGTGGGTGTAACTCCCTTGCTTCTGAAATTGCCAACTGTCAGTCTTCTAGATGCCATACTTATGATATGTCAAGCGTGGGCAGCCATGAAGGAAACCATAATTGCC
Source organism: Neoceratodus forsteri (assembly GCA_016271365.2). Lineage (NCBI taxonomy): Eukaryota > Metazoa > Chordata > Ceratodontiformes > Ceratodontidae > Neoceratodus > Neoceratodus forsteri. Next base: position 1,043,943,091 of record CM057455.1, read on the forward strand.
AACTGATTCTGCAAGGCTGGATTTATGGTAGATGCTCAAACAGTCGTCAATAGCTATCACCCATGCCCGACATCCTTGCTGATGTGGAGCGGCCAGCAAACATGACTGAAGATGAATTTGAAGAATTTGTTAATTGCAATTCTGGTGAGGCAACTGAGATTGAGCTTTCCCTGGAGGATATACTGCATGTACAACATTAAATCCTGAGTCCATGAAATGGGTCACTACAAAGGAGAGCAATGCCGATGATGACCCCCCCCCCAACAGCAGTTACAAATAAAGAAGTGCAGGCTTGCATCTCTACGCTACAGGAGTGGTGTATTCAGACTCAGAGAGTTCAAGAGTTTGAGATGCTGTTCGACCTTGAAAGTGCTATACTGAAAAACATCTCAGAAGCACTGAGACAGAAGGAAATAACTGACTGGTATCAAGTGAGGATAGTGACTGAATATAGGTGACCTCCAAAATGGCGACTCAAATTCCACACTATCCCTATAGGCTAGCCTGCAAGGGTAGTGGCCCTATGTTAAAGTGAGCATAGGGAAGGGTGACTAGAAGGGGGGAAGGGGAGGGACAGGGAAGGGGTTTTAGAGGACTGGTGTGCTTGCTGCTGCCGAGCGGTGTGGTGTGATGGTGTAGGTGGCTAGCTCTGGCTCAGTAGGTACTGGGTTCTAGGATGGGGACTGGGGGGGTAGAAATTTTGCCACTGCCTGCGGGACTTAATTTTTTTTCAATCTGGACTGTGCCTCCTCCCTGACATGCACCCCTCTGTAGTTGAGAATCTAAAATCAGGAGGGTATGGGTGCAAAACCCCCTGTGAAGGGGGGCACGGGGGGCACAGACCCCCCCGCAAAAACACTTTTTGGTTTTCCAGATGTCGGGTTACTGGGAAAGTGTATATTGGTGTGTTACACGAGGTCCCTGCACCCTATTTGGTACCCCAAGAGGTACATTGCAGACAGCCAGCATTTAGGTATATGGTATACTAACGTATAGGGCTAAGGGCATCTACCTTATAACAGTAGATGTCAGGATATGTATGCACATAATTGCTATACAGTTTACTTTCCAATATACACATGTATTTCTTGCTTATAAGATGTTAGGACACCTGTGTCCTTGTAATAATTATGATATATAAGTCAGCATTGCCATCTTCTAATGGTTTGTATTACTACACGGCTATGTACAAACTGTATCTCTTTGTTTTCACAAAGTGATGACTATAACAAAATTGTATAATGTTATCTAGGACTGTGGAGCCACCTCTAATTTAGTCAATAGGGCTCATCTCTGTAACTAGAAATGTTTCTATCTTACAGTAACCATGGTAATTATCTTAGGTATATGATGTAAGACATTACATCTTCTATCTAAAGTAAATGATGAGAAGCAACACGGGTTTAAAAAAAATAGATCATGTCTATCAAATCAACTTATATTCTATGAATATATTAATAAAACAACAACGAAAAATAAGCCGGTGGATATTTTCTTCCTCGATTTTCAGAAAGCCTTTGATAAAGTACCACATAATCAACTTATTAAAAAAAATGATACATATGGGAGTAGATTATAGGATAACTAGATGGGTACAAAATTGGCTGAGTAACAGAAAACAGTTAGTAAGGATAAGAGGCGTAATGTCAGGTCTAGAGGAGGTTATCAGTGGAGTTCCACAAGGATCAGTGTTAGGCTCTATATTATTTTCGTTATATATAAGTGATATACATCATGGTATCAAGAACCAAATGGTGAAATTTGTGGATGACATAAAATTGGGAGGACAAGTGGATTCAAAGGAAGAAATTAAACATGTAGAGAATGATCTAAAACAAATAGAGAAGTGGGTAAGAGAAAATGGAATGACATTAAATATGGAAAAGAGTAAAGTCATGCACGTAGGGAAAAATAATCAAAAGCATGTATATTACTTGAATGGAAATAAAATGGAAGTGACAACCAAAGAAAAAGACTGAGGAATAATAGTCAATAATGAAATGCCTTTTAAGGCACAAAGGTCACAAGTCATTAGGAAAACAAATTATATGATAAGAAATACAGGGAAAAAGTTTTATTAATAGATGTAGACAATGTCTAGTACCACTGTACAAGGCATACGTAAGACCTTATTTGGATTATGGATCACCAGTATGGAGTCCACATATGAAAGGTGAAATAAATAGATTAGAAAAAATTCAAAGAACATACACAAGGATGATATCTACAGAAAAAAGTAGAGGATATGAGGAAAGAATGGATAGATTAAAAATATTTACATTGAAGGACAGAAGAAAAAGGGGCGATTTACTACAACTAATTAAGATTATGAAAGACCCAGAACTAATGGAAGAATTAGGAATAGAAATAGTGGATAAACCAGAAGAATTAAGAAACCATAAGTATCAAATAAAAATAGAGATAGTTAAAAGAAACTTTAGATATTATTCTTTTGTACAGAGAACAGCTAGAGTGTGGAATGCACTGCCCGATTACATAGTAAATAGTAAAAACTTGGAACAATTCAAAAAAGAAATAGACAAGTTGATTTGTTTCAAGAATTGATGTGCCCGTTGAGCAGGGAATGGTTTAATGGGCCTAGAGCCTTCTTTCATTCTATCACCTAGTATAAGACCTAGTGTCTCGGAGACCCCAGGAGACACGGAGATTCCTCAAGGTTTAGCATTGGCTCCCAGTTCCTAATGGTAAGATCTGCTTAGGGCAACTGTGCTTTTCCTTTTGGTAGTAATAAACAAGCTTTATTGCTCTTATGCAACATGTCTGTGATTTCTTGCAAGCCCATTATTGCCAAAAACCTGAGAGTGAGGTTTAGACCGCCTGACAATTGGTGACTGTGTGTAGGCAATATTTGGAGTTTGCAAGTTTTATTTGTTGCTACAACTTTCCCTTCCCACCAGAAACAGTAGGTGTGCATTCCCACACCACCTCTGTCATTTTTCACCCACTTTGTAATCACTTGCAAAGTCTGGCTGTTTACTGGGTGTGGTCAATGCCAACTCGACCCACCTCACAGCAGTTTTGAATTGCAAGCTTACAAGTGCACAGTAGCCCAACTGTGAACTATTGCACCTATTGTAGATTGATACACAGCACGGCACCTTTTCACAGTTTGATTTTTCATTCCCTCCCACATAATGGCCACAGCATCAAATATCTGCGCAGAACTGAGACTTGATGTTTTGAACTTCCTTGCATCCCATGGAGGATGGGCTGACTTCGCACGGGGTGCAAGTCAATCCAAAAACTCTGTCCTGGGGATTTTAACCCAGTACACAGAGATGAGACAAACAGCAAGAAAGCAAGATGTTAAAGGGCTGTTGGTCGCGGCTCTATACGCTGCTTTTGAAGCCTCTGAAGTGAGATTTCAAACCCTTGAACTGCAAATTTCATCTCTTAAGCAGAGATGGGATTGCAGGAAACTGAATGTGTCATACGTGAGCAGGATTTGGAGCCTGAGCTACAAACTCTGCATAATGAAAAGGATTGCTTTTTGCATCATTCTGCTCATGCAAGTGAGCAGGAACTTTGTATGTTGAAGCAGGAGTGTGAACATTTGAGACAGGATAAGGGGCAGGCTTTGCAAATGAATGACTTATTAAGTAGAACAAATGATCAGATACGTGAGGAGTTGGGAGAGTTACAAGACAAGATAAACCAGGTACATAATGACTTAATAGGTAGCTACTAGGGACAATCACAAATTGAGCGCTATGTATAGAGTGTTACAGAAGCAGATGCAGGATGATGTGGATCAGAATGTTGCAAAAAGTGAGTCATGAGGATTGTGAATATAAAATGGTGAAACTGCACCATCAGTGAGAGATGCTGGCTGGTCACATCAAGGTGATGGGAGGTGTAGCCCCTGCCTTGTCAACATCACCTGAGGAGGAGGAGTCAGATGATGACATCTCCCAATACAAAGCTCAGTCACACCCCTACTATGGCCCAGAAACCCCTTCTCACTTCCCACAACATGGAGGACCCTGTCGCATGACACCACGTCCCTACTTCATCAACAGCATGACACTCATCATGGGTGATGCCAACATGGTGACTCCCATAATGGGGGGGGAGCAGGCCCAGACCTAGTCCCAACGGCACCACCGGTCATGGTTATTAATGTGGACAAAAAGCAGGAGATAAAGAAGATGATTAAAACTGCCTTAGGCAATGTGACCATCCCTGAGAAAAAACAAACGGGTTCTCTGGACCCAGATTAAACAGCTGCTACAGGAGGCTGGTACCAAGGAGGGAATGGTCCATACTGTGGCTGAAGCCACAGCTCAGGCAGTCCTGCAGGGTGCCCGAGGTAATCTATCTCCTCTTGATCATCCCAATAATCCCCTACAAATGGCCCACTCTGTTCAGCAAATAAGTAACAGTATTGGTCGGATGATCCCGTCCGATAACCTCAGTTGCCATTAGGAAAAGGTGCCTGCAAAATGTGAAATGCTTAGTCTCAATGCAGACTACCAGGTCTAGATCCTCTGCCAGACCATCGATCCTGGCCTGTGGGTGAAACTCCCTGATGCTGTCTGCCAGGATGGCCACACCACCTTTGATGAAGTAGTATCTGAAATTATCACTGTACATGACCCAGGTATGGTAGGAGTGATGCTCGCATACCCTGTGAAACAGAATGTGAAGGAAAGTCCAGCAACCTTCCACCAGATGCTCTTGATGTCCTACCAAGCAGGGAAGCACCTCGCAGGAGAAGCCACAGACCTCACTGAATACAAGACCCTGTTCCTAAGGAATATGATCCCTGCAGTAAGAGAGAAGGTAGAGCCAACCACTTATCCGAACATGGAAAAGTTTGCCAATATCCTTCAGAAAACAGAGAGTTTATCAACTCTACATCCATGATTCAGGATCCGGTTTCAAGAAGGTAGATGCCATGGAATCAATTCCAGAGGCCACGACGCACTACATGGTGGAGGGGCAGGCCCAATAGAAACAGCCCCTCCCCATAGATAACTAACACCCCCAGCAGGCCCAACAACAACAATAATCCTGGGGTTGGAATTTGAATTACCATAAGAATAAGAAACACCATAAGAAAAATAAGGGTAAACAACAGAGACCAGGCCCTTCATATAGGGAAATAGCCGATGAGAACCAGAGTCTCCAAAACCTCCTTGAGAAAGTGTGCTCCGTAGCGGACGCTGTTCCAGTATGGGCCCTTGCTACAATACAACCAGGAGAGCAGGCCTCTACAGGCCATGGGGATATGGGAAGTCCAGGCTTTTAGGCCCCCACAGGCCTGAACCCAGAAGCAGCTCCCTATATAGCATCAGTACAGCATGGTGAGATGGCTTACAGGAACCAGGCCCAGACCGTCTTTCACGAGCTTCCCCAGCTTCCACTGGTACAGATTGACAATTACAGGCCCCAGTCCATATTGTAAACAAGCTGGTCTTGGATACAAAAGGAAGGCCCTGCACAGAGGCCGAGGTCAGGGGCCACCTACTGACAGTATTGCTGGATACAGGCGCGGCTGTGTCTGCATTACAGGATGACAGCCTAGACACATCACCTAGGTCTACCAGATGGAGGACCAATATGTTTGGGGTAGACAGAACTAGGTTACCTGCATACCGCTCCCTACCACTACCTGTGACACTGGGACACCTGAAGGCATATCATATCTTTCAGCTGATGGTACTGCATGATCACCCTAGCATAATCGGAATTGACTTTTTGGCACCACACGGCTGTGTGGTAGACCTAGCCAACATGTTACTGATACAAATTCAAGGACAATACCACACCATCATGATCTCTGACTCACATGTGGTTGCGACAATTTCTGCAAACAACAAAGAGTATGACGTCATAGATTTGTTTAAGAACCATGAGCTTTTCCCAAAGCTCCTTCCCATCTACAAAGGCATCTGGAGATGTTTGCCACCAATAAGCATGATTGTGGCAGGATGCACATTGTCATTGAAGTGAAAGGCCCAGCGCATGAGAGACAAAGGCAATTTCCCTTCCCACCTGAGGCCTTGCCTTCTCTTAGGGAAACAATTAAATCACTCTTCAAGCAAGGTGTAATCAGGACATATGTTTCCACTGCAAATTCCCTAGTGTGACCTGTGAAAAAACCCACGGGTGCCTGGAGACTTACTATTGACTACAGGAGACTAAACTAGGTTACCCCTAGTTGTGCCCCAACTGTGGCATCAGCACCAGATGTACTATGACTATTGACCCCTAACCAGCAATGGTTTAGTGCCCTGGACATCTCCAATGGTTTTTGGTCATTGCCATTGGCCCCCAAAAGTCAATATAAGTTTGCTTTCACCTTTGAGGGCAGGCAGTACACGTGGACCAGCTTACCACAGGGGTTCCATAACAACCCCTCCCTGTTTCATCTGCACATGATGGACACCCTTGAGGGTTTCTCTACACCCCAGTGTCTCTTGCAGTATGTGGATGACCTGTTGTTGGCCACAGCCACAGAGAAACAACATCTGGATCTCTTAGATGAACTACTGACCCTCATCCAGAGGGCAGGCCTCAAATGTAATCTAGCAAAAGCACAATTATGTCAGAAAGAGGTTCTCTTTCTAGGCCTGAGGATAACAGATCAAGGCCGAAGCCCTACTTGGAAGTCGATACAGGGATTGCAAGATCTGCCACTGCCCATCAGCGTGGCCACCCTTAGAAGGTTTCTAGGTATGGTAAATTATTCTAAAGATTTTATTTGTGATTTTGATCAGAAGGCCACCCCTCTGGATGAACTACTGAAAAAGGATGTCCCCTGGACTTGGGGCCCCATTCATACCCAAGCTGTGACATTGCTGAAGCAGGCTCTGGCCTCAGCTCCAGCTCTGGTCAGCCCCAATCCAGCCTTGCCAGTCCATCTGGATTCCATCACCTCTGACATTGCTATGTGTGCAGTGCTGGCCCAGAAAGTCCATGGCACCCTGAGACCCATTGCATATGCATCACAGCTCTTGTCCCCAGTGGAACAGAAGTACAGCTTTTGTGAAAGGAACCTTCTGGACACCTACTGGGCTGTCAAGCACTTTCTGTATATCATTGGGTACTCCCCCCCCGATCATCAAAACAAACCATACCCCAACAACCTTTTGCTATCGGATAGTGTGAAGGATGGGTCAGTCTCTAATACCAGACTGACACACTGGTCCTGCCTTCTCCAGGACAGAGACATCAAAGGTCCACCCAACCAAAATGCCATCCATGCTGGCGCATGGCCTCCTCTTTCAAGGAGAATCCCATGACTGTACACTGCAGCCACCTGATCTACCAGATCCAGGTCCTTTCCTTCCTGCTACACCACAACTACTTGAGAACACCTCACTGTGTCATGTCTTTACAGATGGATCAGCTTCCTACTATCAGGAAGAACAGATAGCAGGAATGGTCATATTAGTAATTTACCCTTTTGGTAACACTGTTAAGATTTCTAAACGTTGCAGTGTGGCATCATCACAGTATGCGGAGATGGCAGTGGTGGCCTGTGCCCTCAAGTTCATCCAGCATGGAACCAAGGATACCATCATTTTCACAGGCTATAACTGGGTTTGTTGCTCTCTTACAAAATTCCTTCCTTTCTTGCCGAAGAACTCTTTTATCTCTTCTGATGGCACCCCGGTGAAACACCAGGAACTGGTGATATACATTCATTCACTGGCACAAAAATTTGCACACAAACTCTATGTACATAAGGTCAAGACCCACTCTATCCATGATCCCAATCATGCCTTCAATGACACTGCTGACACCCTTGCAAAGGAAGGGGGCTGAGGGGGGGACACCTGGATGATGGACCATCCAGAGGCCAGAGCTGCTGTGCACATCACAGCAGTCAGGAAAAAACCTGAACCGCTTCCCCCCTTGGATTTGTCAGAAGCCCAACATGTTGACTCTGAACTCAAAGACATGTTTGAATTCCTGGACAAAGGTACTGAGAAGAATTTATCTACCCATAACCCCTACCGAAGGCATGAAGGTAAGCTACACCTGTCCCCAGATGACAAGCTCATTTGGTATCAACCAGATGACACCCCCAACAAATTGTGGGTGGTCCCTTGTCATCTCAGGTCTGAATTTCTGCACCAAGTGCATGATACCCCCACTGGTGGACACCAGGGAGTGGAAAACACACTCCGGAGGCTCAAGACCACCGCATGGTGGCCTGGTGTCACCAAAAATCTTAAACAGTACATAGACAACTGCCTTGTTTGTGCACAAAACAACCCCATCCCTACCAAACAAAATTCCAAGCTACTACCACAAAGGCATTCTGGCCCTTGGCATGTCCTGCAGATTGATTTTATTGGTCCCCTAACCAATACCAGTAAAAACAACAAATATGCCCTTGTGGTAACTGATCTTTTCTCTAAGTGGGTTGAAGCTTTTCCCACTAAGACATGTACTGCAAAAATCATTGCCAAAATCCTGGTGGAAGAGATTTTCTCCAGGTGGGGCCTACCTCTCAAGGTAGACTCAGACAAAGGAACCAGTTTTACAGGTGAGTTGATGAAAGAAGTCCTTGAACTCCTCAGAGTTCATCAGAAGTTCCACATACCATACCACCCACAATCATCAGGTCAAGTAGAGAGGGTCAACAGGTGGATTAAGCAAATGCTTTCCAAATTCATTGAGGACAATCCCAAGGATTGGGATTCCCTACTGCCATTACTCCTTATGGCAAATAGGGGCACGCCTTCAGCCACCACCAAGTTAACACCCTTTGAGGTGATGACTGGTAGAAATATGAGAGTACCTGACCACCTGTTGTTTGACCTGCACCCCCCACTGCAGACCATGTCTCAGTGGACCAATATGTGGAAAAACTCAGAAAAGACCTCATACACACTCATTTGTATGCTGCCAACTGCATGGGCAAGGCCCAGTAACAGTCCAAAATTTAGTTTGACAAACACACACAAGAAGTGGATTGGCAAGTTGGGGATCAGGTAATGGTTCTCCGATTTGCACATCCAACACATTCCTTCTCCAATAAGAGGGAAGGACTTTACCCAATTGTGAACTAGTTCAGTCCAGCAGTCTATCAGGTTAGACTTATGCAAAACAAAAAAATGACTGACAAATGGTTACATGCAAACCAGTTGAAACTGTATAAAGGAGTATAATTACTTTTCCTCACCCCATTGGGCGGAATAGTTCTCATTTGCTAATGTTTGATTTTCCTTTTCAGATACACTGACAAGATGACTATCTTGTTCCATTTTCTCCTCATTTCAGGAGTTATCCCCTGCATCCAAAGCATGGTAAAGCACCTCCTTCCTCACCTAGATCCACCTGCAACTACCCCAGAGGGAGTCTCCATCAATATTCCTGACAATTTGATTACTGTCCAGGAAGGTTCAGATGCCTACCTCACTGCCACACTTGTTGCTCCTGATAAATCTACCCTACAAATTGAGTGGCAAACCAAGTCTCAAGGACAAATACTCCCCGTGGCCAAACTCTCAAAGGGAACTTTCCATGGATGGCCCAATGCAAAATTATCCCCAAATGATACTTTGTCCTTACACCAGACCTCTCTTAGATATTTTGTTTTATACAATATCACTGCCTTAATTGACCCCTCATATTGTGATTCATTGTCTAAAGATTCTGTGAGGAAATTTTTTGCTGCACACAACATGGCCTCAGCAGCCATGTCCTTATCAGTGTTACCCCCTACTGAGAAATAGCTTTTGGAATGTCCAAAACAAACCCCTGGTCCTCATAGTGGTCTCACAGCCACTGATTTACCTGACTCACTGATTAACAACTTACAATACAGTATAACCTCAGAAATCTGAACTTCAAAGAACCAGACTGACCAATTAACCGAACCCCCCCCAAGCACTAAGCAATTAAGCATATGATGAGGAAGAAAGCGGGTCTCTGTAAATGGTTGCATAGTTTTCGACACAGGATTCTCACAACAGCATACTTTTGGAGAAGTGGCATCAACCAATGCCAGTACAGCACTGTTAGGAGATGTATGGCACGCCACAGCTGGGGGAGAAATTGCCTGGTTCAGGGAGTATAGCCAGGTGCTAGAAAGAGGGGCAGCTTACAGTCATGGAACAAATAAAAGCAGTGTTTAAAGTAGCATTGCCGGAGCAAAGAGCATAGCAACATATGGCAGAATGGTCAAAAGAAGCGGTGGTGTGTGTGAAGTCCCATGGGAGGACACTGTGCTGGAAATGAATGAGTCTGCAGAGTGCAATGTAGGACAAGGGGAAGTGGACTGTACTGGCTATCAACAGATTCAAGGGAAGATTCCAATAGTGGATAATATGGTACCTCCCAAGGATCACAGGTCTTATGCAGGCATAACAGCAGGGGTTGTTCAGTGTTTAGTGTTTACTGAACTGTATGTATTGTTTTTTTATATTAAATTGCTTGCAAGAGTTTGGTAAAGCAGTCCATTAGTTGGTTATTTCAGAGATACGGATAGTTCAGAGATATGAACACCATGCATTCTCATGCTGTTAGGATCGCTGAGGTTATACTGTATATGCATATACCTGTTTTATTTAACCTGACTTACTGGAATATGAAAGAATTTGGTATGTGTTATTCTACTAATACATCACTGTTTTATAGTACTTTGTTACTTGATAGCTTAGCAGCTTTTCAGATTCATAACCAGGACCCTATTGCCAAGGTACACACTACTGAGCAAAGAGGCACTTTTAGGAGAAAACCTAAAACAGATGATCAGTCATAAAAGAAATACATGTGACACATCTGATGTCACTGGTGCCACAGGTACCCTCACTGGTGTCTTTGGTTCTGCAATGTCTATCTGGAATAAAGTGGACATTGCTACTATCAAAGCACATTCACAAAAGTTTGAAACTGGTAAGATTAATGATATCATACCCCCATTACCGCATGGTGTGGATGGCCTTAGTCAGGAAGAAAGATATACTGTATACAATATGCACAACATTGCTTAGGCATTTACCGATTCTAAAGATAAGATGAATGCCCTTATTGCACAAAACAATGAAGAAGCAGATAAGCAATACATTGCCCATGAAATATTATGCTCAGTCTATGGATCATATATTATCACAACCATCAACAACCTCTTTCGTGATCTAGAATCCAGAAGAATCCCTGATATCATACATGATAGACGCATCTCCAAATGGTACTGTCCTCACTGCAAATCCCCTGTGTTGCCATGTGTATGTTACAGTCTCTGACTATTCTTATTTCTACTGCTAGAAATTTAGGTTTTGTGACCAGGCACCCTAATACTGGTCCTTGTTTTACTTCTCAGAAATGTTCAATAAAGGATACCATGTTTGTGTATTTTACTGTTTCTATACCATGTTTTGATCCTACTAAAGCTATATTTGATAAACTAGCATCTGTGCACTCCACTGGGCACCTTGATGACGACATCTACAGAGAACGCCTTGACTTGCCTCCACTACTGGTTTTCCATCCTCTTCTAGATGCGTGGGTCACTCCGCACATGGACTGCTGTGTGAAGAAAGGGTATATTTATTTGTGTCAATGTGATGTATGTGATGTTATTAAGCCTGTATGTGGATATTCCCCAAACAGTATCGATTGGTCCTTTTCCATGGATGATGACATCACCACCAATGGCACAGAATACCAGGACTCAACATCTGCTCCAGATGCTTTGTACCAGTCTTATCGTAAGGAGGTTCACCGCCTGTCAACGCAGATTTCCAAACAGACTTATACTTGCCCAGTACAACTACAAAAATGGAGACTGCCTACTGTTAAAATGCAATATGATTCAGATGGTGAATTTTGTGTGGTAACTAATTTTAGACAGTTCACATATGGAGACAAGACATGTTCTATTAATGATTCTAACATTTGCTTTATACTTTCACCAGACTACTATTATTGGGCACACAGTTATTAACCCTGTTCCCATTATGGAACCTATCATTTATGGTAACCCTGATTATCCGCTTACTCTTTCAGAGTATTTACCCTATGTTAATGTACACATTGATCCTTTAACTTTGACATTAAAATCACTTTTAGTTAGGAAGGACACCCATCTCATCCACATCAGCAATAATATCCCCAAAGCTAATGAAGCAGTACATGCCCTAATTAATGATGGTGATTTAAATAGTGCACTTACTAACACTTGGTTAGACATTACCTTTAAAGGTTTTGTTATTCTACAAGCATTTGTGATCTTTTTCCTTATTATTATGCTTTGCTGCCTATGGCGCATGCTACATCAACACCATGAGCAGCTGGAGTTCCTTTACAATGCTCATGCGTCAGGTCTGTAACTGACACCTGATCTCTCTCCACTTCCTTACTCTTGCTTGTGTTGCCCCTTTTGAGGCAACAAGGGGGGGGGAATGTTACACGAGGTCCCTGCACCTTATTTGGTACCCCCAGAGATACACTGCAGACAGCTAGCATTTAGGTATATGTTATACTAACATATAGGGATAAGGGCATCTACCGTATAAGAGTAGATGTCAGACTATGTATGCACATAATTGCTATACAGTTTACTTTCCAAAATACACATGCATTTCTTGCTTATAAGATGTTAGGACACCTGTGTCCTTGTAATAATTATGATATACAAGTCGGCATTGCCATCTTCTGATGATTTGTCTTACTACATGGCTATGTACAAACTGTACCTCTTTGTTTTCACAAAGTGATGACAATGACAAAATTGTATAATGTTATCTAGGACTGTGGAGTCACCTTTTATTTAGCCAATAGGGCTCACCTCTGTAACTAGAAATGTTTCTCTTACAGTAACCATGGTAATTATCTTAGGTATATAATTTAAGACATTGGGCAGGATTCACAAACCCTGTGAAGTCCCGCAGCTGTGGGAAAACTTTGGTGCTAAAGGGTTGCCACCTGCGGAGTCACAGGATGGGTATTCACAAAGGTGGAGCCGGATTATGACTGGCTCCACATCTTATGGCAGCTTTTGGGTGCTGTTGCCAGGGGATAGCACTGCAGATGTGGAATGATGTTATGGCTGGTGGGAGCAGCCATAACACCCTCTGCAACAGCTGTGGCTGTGAATCGCACTCACCACCGCTGCAGGGATTTCAGTCTGCCACTGGAGTTGCAGAGTGGGACTTAGTTCCTGAATGGTTTGTGAATCCTGCTCTTTATGGGCAGGATTTACAAACAAAGCCAAAAATCCCACAGCTGCAGGAAAAAGGCCTGCAGCACTGTGGAAACGCAGTTGCATAATAGTCTTAAAGAAATCTTGCGCAGGTGCGAAATTCCGTAAAACTCCCTCAGCTGCTGAATTTCAGCAGCTGCATAATTTGAGCAAGTGCTGAAAATCTGCAACTGCGGATCTGCAGCTGTGGAAATGGCTTAGGAGGCACAACAACAGTGAACCTAATTAGCTGAAGCAGCAGACTTTAACATTGCTGCCATAATATGACATTGACAGCACGCACAAAGAGACCTGCAGCCAGTCCCTCAACTGGGACCACTGCAGCACCACAGGTACCAGTGACACCATGGCACCACAGTGGCCGATTGTCACTGCTGGTCGTCCCTCCCCGGAGTGTTCCTGTGGCCTGCAGGGGTAGCACTCACTGCAGGCTGGTCAGGCTCTACTGCCTGTGGGGCTCTGTCACTGGCTGCACTGGATCTGGTGGTTGTTGTCTGTTGCCATATCATGGCAATGTGTGTATCTCACTTCCACCTTAATTGATTCCAATTGTTGGGGCACTACTGCAGTTTGCTGAGGGAGCATTACACGCCATTCCACTGTGCGTAACATTTTTTCCTCAACTGTGGAAAAGATCTGGCTGGGAATAGCCTTTCAGGGTCTGTGCCTTACTTATCTCACACCTTTTTTTCCTCAAGGACTTCCTCAGCTACACTTTTTTCCACAGTCTGTGGTGATTTTCTCCTCAGCTGCTGAGTTTTTTGTGAATAGCACTCAGTGCAAATTCCCCTTTAGTTCTATAACTATGGCAGTTTTGGGGACTTAGGGAAGGTTTTGCACCTTCAGAAAGCTTTGTGATTCCTGCCCAATGTCTTCTACCTCAGAGACCCCAGGAGACATGGAGATTCCTCAAGGTATAGGGAATGCTTAGCACTGGCTCCCAGTTCCAAATGGTAAGAACTGCTTAGGGCAACTGTGATTTTCCTTTTGGTAGTAATAAACAAGCTTTATTACTCTCATGCAATGTGTCTGTGATTCCTTGCATGCCAATTATTGCCAAGAGCCTGAGAGTGAGGTTTAGACCTCCTGACAGGTGATTTGCATTTTGGCGATGTACACTCGCCATAATAGCAATCGCTGTTTTATGATTGCTATTATGACATGGAACCTAACTGATTACTTTCCACCAGATAAGTGATTCTTGAATGATGGCCATTTTTAACTGACTGTTTTTAATGCTGATTTTAACATTTTATTTGCCAAATAAAGAGGGAAACCAACAATCAAACAGACAAACCAGAAATTCCAAAAAAAGAGCATTAATTCACTAAAATTTATTGTCTCGTTCCCACAGTATACTTACACAGTTTTCCAATGATAATCCTAAAATGTAGTTACCCAATGACATGGGGAAAAGTGCTACTTCTGTTAATCAGGATGGCCGCTTAAACAGGATGACTGAGTTTCCACAGTACCGTCCTGTTTATGTGACTTCCACTGTATTGCAATTCCCTGGTGTCCAGTGACATCCCCTGAACTCCAGTTCCTAGCCCATATTATATTAAATAGTCCCTGGTGTCTAGTGGCACCCCACCCCAACTTTCATTCACCATCACCATAACAATGTACTATTCCCTGGCATCTAGTGGTACCCCTCCATCCACTAGTCACCATACCCATACAATTGTAATCAGTTCCTGGCATCTTGATGGCCCACCCATACTACTGGGACTGATCAAACAAACCTGCCACCCATCTTACCTTGTTTGACAGTGCCACAGATCCAATACAATGACTGCCACAGCCCTCCTCACATCACCATGGGCAGTCGCCATGTGGAAGAAGAGGGAACATGCATCCTTTGAACCACGATGGGAGCACACATACTGTTAGACATTAATACAGTAGTATAGTATAGTAAACAGTAATAAGAGCCAGGGATTGGAGGATGTGGGGTGCCACTAGACATCAGGGAATGATTATAACTTTATGAGAATGGGGATTGGAAGATGGGTGGTGGCTCTAGGCACCAGGGACTATTTAATATATTCTATGGGGCTTGGAACAGAAAGTGGGGGTGCCACTGACCACCATAGAATGAGTATTACTTAATGGGATGGTTACTGAAGGGTGGGGGTACCACAAGACACAAGGGTATGAGTTTTACTTAACAACGACAGGTATCAGAGGGCAGGGGGGTACCACTAGACACCAAGGTGTGGATTTTGCTTAACACTGACAGGTTAGAGGGTGGGGTGTACCACTAGACACAAGGGTATGGGTTATGCTTAAAAGGGACAGGGATCAGATGGTGGGGGGGTGCCACTGGACATCAGGGAATATTACCTTTAATAAGGGGCCAGTGATTGGAGTGGAGAGTGGTTGCATGGGCATAAATCTGCTGCCACTGGCCATGCAAATGAGCCCATAATGGGCATACATATGGTCCCTTAGTACCTTGCATGCCCAACGGGCTCATTAGAATGTTGTCAGCAGTGTATTACACTGGAGGCTGCTGGCTTTAACAGGTCTGGGGTGCACCAGTTTCATGTACTTCAGTACTGACTGTGTACAGCCCAGATCAGCATCAGAGCAGTGCTACTTGACTTTGCTCTGCCCTGACATAGAAACACAGAAACACAGACTTTGACAACAGATAAGGACTGCTTGGCCCACCCAGTCTGCCCATTTAACTACCTATTGGATAAGCTGCAGATCCTAGTTAACCAACAGCCTACTTCTTCCTACCCCCCACCAGAATTGTCTTATGTCTGTCCCATAATTCTTGAATTCCCCTACTGTTTTTGACCCCACAGCCTCCTCAGGAAGGCCATTCCATGCTTCCACCACCCTCTCCATTAAAAAATACTTCCTCACATTGCCTTTGAGCCATCCCTCCGCTATCTTCAAATTGTGCTCCCTTGTTCTTGCACATCTCCTTTTCTGAAAGATGCTACCCTCCAGGACTATGTTGATTCCCTTGAAGTACTTGAAAGTTTCTATTATGTCCCCCTCTCCCTACTTTCCTCGAGGGTATACATATTAAGCTCCTTTAGTCTCTCTTCATATGTCTTCTGTTGCAGACCCTGAACCATTTTAGTTGCCCTCCTCTGGACTGCCTCCATCCCATCTATGTCCTTGCGCAGATGGGGTCTCCAGAACTGCACACAGTACTCCAGATGGGGTCTCACCAACTGTCTGTACAGAATGCTAACAACTTCTTGTTTCCTATTGGTGATGCCTCTTCTTTTACATCCCAGTATCCCCCCAGCCCTCCTTACTGCCTTCTCACATTGCTTGCATACCTTTAGGTCATCTGTAATCCCCCAGTCCCTTTCCATTTGTGTTATTGTAATTACCTCACTCCCCCCAGCATTGTGTACTCTTCCCCTAGGTTTTTGTTTTCCAGGTGCATTACTTTACACTTCTTTGCATTGCATCTAAATTGCCATACTTTTGACCATTCCTCCAACCTTGCCAAGTCCCTTCTCATCCTTTTCAACTCACTAGTGTAGCAACCCTATTGCAGATCTTTGTGTCATCTGCAAAGAGGTATACTTTTCCTTCCAGTCTCTCTGCAATGTCACTTATAAAGACATTAAAAAGGACTGGACCCAGTACTGAACACTGCGGTACCCCACTAGTAACCCCCCTTTTTTGAAGAGGACTCCATTTACTATTACCCTCTGTGTCCTGTTGTCCAGCCAATTTTTAATCCAGGTTACCACCTGGGACCCACTGCCAGGCTGGCTAATTTGTTTATTGATCCTCTGTGTGAGACTGCATCAAATGCCTTGCTAAAGTCTAGGTAGGCTATGTCCACAGCCCATCCTTGGTCTACTACTTTGGTCATCCAGTCAAAGAAATCTATTAGATTTGTCTGACATGACCTTCCTGCTGTGAATCCATTCTGCCTTCCAGACCCCTTCTGGCAACTGACTCCCAGTTGCAAAGGGAGAATGCATGCTCCGAACCAGGTAGGGCCTTTGATCCTGTGAGTCATAATCAGTGTCCAACATCCTAATGATAGAATATGTCATGCAAGATGCTAAAGGTACCATCTGCATGTCATTATGTAATCATTATCATATCTGCACAACTTCTTCATGCATAAATGTATGGAATTGATGTTCAGAGTCTATGCCATTTCTGCCATCTTCACCCCATCTCTAGCTTGGCTGCCCTGGTAGTCTAGTATCCCCATCCCTGAGATACTGTAACAGATTCCCAGGTTGTCAAGTGGTCCCTCCATCCCATATGTACTAGTGGCAAAAAAAATCACTGGTAGTCTGGTGGTCCCCCTCAGTCACCAAGACAGTGTTATAAAATCCATGGGAATTTAATTGTGCCCCCCTCCCATCAAATCTCCTTTTTAAAAATTGAACCACTTCCCCCCTTACCCACCCACTCAGCACCCACCTCCCCAGCTGCCCATGAGTCATCCATACAGATCTCTTCCTCTGTCCACTGTCAGATCTGCAGATGATGACAGGCACAGATCTTCCACACTCTGCCTCAGTTGGCTGTCATCTGAATGACAGGGAACAAGTGAATGCATACTATAGAAACAGCTGGGTGGTGGGTGCAGAGTGGGTGGGCCAGAGAGGTGATGGTGTACAGTTCTTATAATGTAGATAGGGTGGGTTGGGGGTAACACAAGACAGTAAGGGATTTTGTGACAGTATTTTGATGATTGGGAGGACCACTGCACTACCAGAGATTTTTTGACAGTATCTAGGAATGAGGGGTCACTAGACTACCAGGAAACTTTGGACAGTATCTTAAAGATAGGACAGGAGGGGGTGGGTTGTTTCAATGTTTGCACCAGTGCCGGGATGGGGTATTGCACACCAATGTGTGTGATAAGTGTAGGATTTTGGAAGTGGTAAATAATTCTGACACAGCAGTTTCTTACTGCTTCCAAAATCTACTGAATATGTCACTGTGCCCTGTAAACAAGAGGACTCCCTTATTTGCATGGGTGCAGTGATGTATTCAGTGCACATACACTATCTAGTGAATGTAATGCACCAGGGTTCTTTGAATAGGGCCCCCCATTTAGACATGTTATGCTTGATTAGTGATTTGTTATTCATGTAAGAACTGCACTAAACTTTTGACTATTGGGGCCCTTGTCTTTGTACATTCCTTGGCTTGTATGATTTTTATTTTATCTGTTCCATGTGTGGCTGAAAATGGGTTGAAATAACCAATGTATTGCTTGTTTAATAAATAAAGTAAAATAAAGACAGAGAATCAAAAGCTGATTTGAGATAAAGAAAGAATATACAGTATACAGTTTTTGTTTTCTGAGTCTACTGTACATGCATGCTAAGTAGATAAATCTTTTCATTAAATTCTGTAACAATATAACTGCACAGCATGTGTATTATACTGGTGCAGTAGTGCCAGTATAGTGAGGGTTGAGTAAAGTGTTTAACATTAAACCCCAATTTTTGCTCCTTAATAACTTTGGTGGCATTCAGCAAAATAGCCCAAAATCTGGCATGCACAATCTGGCTGGTAGGATCACAAGATGCAAAAAGTTTTGTGATGGCATCTTGTGCAGTTTCTGAGATATGGGACATCAATTTTTAATGAATTATGGTCTTCTTTCCTACACTCAATACACATTTCTTGCACACACATACAGCCAAGATGGCACAGAAGTTTTTTCAAAACATTTAGTAGATGCATTCTGTATCAATGTAGTACCTTTCACAGGTTTCATGAATAAAATATTACTCAGTTCTAGGGTTATAAGGATTTAAATTTTTTTACTGAGCATGCTCAGTAGGGTTTTTGCATAAGTCTTTGATATGAATCACAAGTTTTTGAATTGCTAGAATATGTTCAGTTTGTGGGAGGTCACGTGATACACTGTGGTGGGTAGTCACAGGACGGATAAGCTCTGATCAGACCTACTTTTACTAATTTTTTCTAATGTATTGAGTCTTTGGCACCATTCCTCCACGCGCCAAGGTTATCAGGGTGGTGAAATTGTTTTCACCACCCCGACTTCGCTATAATGTGGGTCACCGTTTGGCGCTCACCATTATCACATACAGTAGAACCTATCAGTGGAGGAGGTAATGGTCCACTAGGTTGAATGCCTTGGAGAGGTTCAAAAAGACAGCACCTGTGTCTCTACTCTGGTCCATATTCCTTAGGACATGATCAGAGAAAATAGCCAGGGCAGAGGAGGTGCTGTGGCACTTGTGTGGAAACCGTGCTGGAGTGGGCATAGGAGATTGTATTTTTCTAGATGCTCAGAAAACTGGTAGTGAACGATCTTTTCAAGCAGTTTACTTAGATGGGGAGGAGAGAGATGGGTCTGTAGTTGTCAGGGTTGTGGGGGTCACCAGCATTGAAAATGGGTACCACATTTGGATGTTTCCACAAGTCAGGAACGGTGGATATAGTTAGGGTGAGACTGAAAATAAAAGTGAGAGGTTTGACGATTGCAGGGGAGATAAGTTTTAGGAAAGCAGGGTATAGGCTATCATTGCCTGGACTGCCAGTGGATGGCAGACACCTCAAGTGTTTGATGGTGAATTTATGCCCGATGACCCTGAAATGGAATGGTGGGGATGGGGTGGCAGTAGAGGCAGAGGCGGGGATGACTGGCTGGGGTTTTAGGGTAGGGGAGGCAAGTTAGGGGAGTTTACACAGATAGGGGGATAAATCTGTGAACTTAGCATTAAAGGTATTGACAATTTCTGCAGGGTCAGAAATAGGGCCAGAGGGGGATGAAAGCTGAGAGATCTGCCTGTTGGTTTTGGGATTGAGAAGAGACCTAATGGAGGCCCAGAACTTATGTGGATTGCCAAGATTGTTACACCACTGATTAAGGTAGTACTGTATTTTCAATTGAGCTTTTTCACTGTCTATTTGCAGGCATTGTGTATTTGTTGATAGGCATTCCAGATTTGGAAAGAGGGTGAGGCTTTATAAGCCTTTCATTTCTTGTCCCTGTCTTTCATTAGTGCCAGTAGGTCCCTAGACCACCAGTGGGTGCAGCCCCCTCTAACCTTCCTGGTTGTGATGGGGAAGTGGGTGTCCTGCAGTCAGGAGACTGTGGAGGTAAAGAGAGTGACCTCTTCAGAGATGTTAGTAAGACAATAGAGAGTGGACCGATTTATTGCCCAAATATCCTTGAGGACAGGTTTGGGATCTGTCCGATTAAAGTTTCTAAAAGACAGAAGTCTGTGTGGGGGGCAGCTTGGTTTGGTAGACAAGATGGCATAGGTTGGGAAGTGGCTGCTGATAGAGTCAGACATAGTGCCAGTCTGGAGGATCAGGTCAGCCCAGTTCGTGGCAACCCAGTCTATTAGGGAGTGGTTGTGTGAGCGAGCATTGTGTCTTGTGGGGGAGGAGATAATTTGTTCCAGGTTGTGCTCTTTCAAGATGTTAGCATAGTCAGGTGCAGAGGCATCCAACCAGTTGAGATTGAAGTCCCCTAGCATGATCATATCCCTCAGGGGTGTCATGCTCTCTAAACCATGTAAGAAGTTCAATAGGCCTGGGACACCACCCATACAGGGGTTGTAGCAGCAAACCAGGTAGAGCTTCTTGGATGCACCTAAGGTAAGTTCAACAAGAAGCCATTCATTCAGGAAGGTGGGAGCTGAGCATTTGATGGTGGTGGAAGTGATCTGCTCTTTCACATAAATAACCATGCCCCCCACCCTTCTTTCATCCTGGTCAGTCCTGGCATATAAATGAGTAGCCATGTAACTGCAGGGAGCAGTCAAGGTGGTAGGATTTGAGCCAGGTCTCAGAGAGTCCTAACACCTGCGGCTTATATAGGGATACCCACACCTCATGTTCAGGAAACTTTGAGGGCAGACTGCCAATGTTCATGTGGGCAATAGTTAGTCCATGGCATTTTGCCCAGGTGGAATCGGAGTGGTCAATATGGGTGTTTGTGGGGCCAGGGTTACTTTCAACATCACCAGCAAGGAGAATGAGGGTGAGTAGAGGGCAGATTGAGGGGAGCCAGCATGGTGACTGCAGGGTGAGGGAGTTTACCAATAAGCTGAGCAGTCAGCTTTCATAATTAGACAGTAAGGCCAGGAGGATGTCACTCTTAAGAGAGATTTGATGTCCCACCACCAAGACCTGGGTGACAGAGTTATTGAGCAGGGTTGTGGAGGAGTTCAGATTTTGCTGGTCAACAGCGAGTAACATAGCACAGGCATCTGTAGCCAGCAGTAGGGAGGTCATAGAAGCCATCATGAGGAGTGCCACCCATTGATTCATTATAGTAGAACCAAGGTCACTGTTGGGTAACTTGTGACAGGGAACAAAGTAGAAAGGTGTCCGGGAGGGACTGGTAGATTGTGGATTAGAGTAGTTGGGGAGGTGGCTACCTTAGCTGGGTCAGGTTGTTTAGAGAGGGTCAGATCCAGCAAGCAAGGAGGATGCTACCAGTTTGCAGTTCCTGGACAGGGTCCAAAAAGCAGTACTGCAAATAGGGCTATAGTCATTACTCTAGACACTTGGAAAGGTAGGCTGGAGTCATGAAACCAGTGCAGTGGCCAATGGGAGAGAGGGAGACAGACTGCCATACCTGGGCTCATAGGTGAATACATATCAATCAAACCAACTTGGAGACCATTGCCTAGAAGGTCAGCAATGCAGAAGTGCCTATCAGCTCTTTGGAGAACCGACTGGAGGAAAAAAATCACCAAAGTGATCTCCTGGCACCACAAGATGTCTAAACTGGAGGATCAGATGGACAACCAGGAAGGTCAGAGCCACCGAAACAATCTGATAATTGTTACTTTACCTCAGAAGGCTGAAAATTCCAACTTGGTTCATTTTTCCCAGAAGTTCTGTGAAAAGGTTGCTGGGCCCTCACTGATTGGCCCTACATATGTGACTGAGTGGGTGCACCGGTCTGTCAACTGTCACCCAGAGGAGATGAGCAGCACCAGGCTTAATTTTTAAACTGTTGAATTACTTAGACAAAGTTCATCTACAATCCAAGGCCAGAGAAATAAAAACTATTGAATGGGAAGACAAGTGACTTCATAGTGAATGGGAGGACATTTGGCCAGGGAACTGAGGAAATACTCCTACTGAACTGTAGGGGGACTCTCTGGCTGTCTGGAGAGATGGCCACTCTACAACAGACAGCAGAGAATGTGGATGCATGGGAGGCAGGGGAGCTGGTCTCCTCCTCTACCTCTGGAATATGAGAGACCCATGAAATGGCTGACATAACTTTTTCACCACAACTTCAGGAGAGGCAGATGGTGCTAAACTTTGAAACGGACACGAATATACAAATGGAGGTAGAAATCCCTACTGAAGAAATGCCCTGATAGAATCAGGACTCGATTAATGTTGTGGATCTTGCAGTTTCCCAAACACAGGAGAGGACACAAGATGAACCTGAAAGCCTTAAATCAGAGGAAGAAAAGGAATTAAAATGCGCATGAAAGCAGAAAAATGCATACTTGCTGAAACAAATCTCAGAAGAATAGGAGAATTACCAGACAGCCGCAAGGCAGCTGTGTGCAGCTGCCGC
This sequence comes from Neoceratodus forsteri, assembly GCA_016271365.2. Taxonomy (NCBI): domain Eukaryota; kingdom Metazoa; phylum Chordata; order Ceratodontiformes; family Ceratodontidae; genus Neoceratodus; species Neoceratodus forsteri. Next base: position 1,043,965,809 of record CM057455.1, read on the forward strand.
ACTCTCAAGACAGACTAACGCTGATATGGCAAGACCTGAACCACTGGAGACAGCACAAAACAACGAGGCAAACAACAGGGGACTGAGCAAATGGATGCCTTACCACAATGGAAAACCTTAGAACCACAGCATAGGAGACAAAAAAACAGCAAAGAAACAGCATTTTGAAAACACAGAAAAGGAATGGACTGCAAAAACAGTACTTCAGTGCAGGTTGGATAGCTGACAAGGATGGTACCTGGATCCCAGATCCCTCAGATCCAGCAGTGGCCCATTTTGAAAACACTACAGTGACAAAAACAGGTAAAATGATTTTTTCACCTACAATAGCGAGTAATAGTAAAGTAACATTGCAGCTTAACAAACTACAAGGTATTATCATAGATATGGAAAGAAATATGGCAAATAATATTGAAACAGGCACAACACCATAAGCCCCAGGGATTACTGAGCTACAAAAAATGTAAGAAATGAACCCTCTAACACCATAGTAAATGAGAAAGCGGCATAGACTCCAAAGAGCACACAGAATAAGGGGAGAGGACAACAAACAGGAGAGACAGAGGAATCTCTACAAGAGCCAAATCCTACAATGTTAACCAAGGGCCTGCCAGCTGAAATTCCTATGGCAGTAGGGTTAGAGGTGGGACATCTTCAAGACCCATCCAAAAAATAGTAGTTTAAGCCTATACTGCGGATGTCAGCTCTATTTAAACATAAAGGCTTTGTGTAAAGCAAATCAATAAAACACAACGAAGGAAAAAACCGCTATGGTTCTCAAAAGAGGTGGCAGGGAAGGTTAAGGAGAAAAGGACAGCATTCAGGAAATATAAGGAAACACAGAAGGAGCAGGACAGAGAACTTTATCAGTTAAAGTAGAAAGAGGCAGGGAAGGCAGTCAGAATAGCAAAGGCCCTAACCGAGGAAAGGATAGCCAATTCTGTTAAGAAGGGGGATAAGACCTTTTATAGGTACATTAGGGAGTGAAGAAAGACCAAAGGAGGGATACTGAAGCTTAATAAAGGGGAGGGAATGTGGGTAGAGGGTGACAGTGAAAAAGCAGGGATACTGAACGAACATTTCTGCTCAGTATTCACAAAGGAAGAGGAGGGGGAGTTACCTAAACCAAACAAGAGAAACACTCTGAAGACGGGGTTCGATACCAGTCCATTTACAGAAGAAAGGGTTCTGAAAGAACTAATAAAATTGAAGGTGGACAAAGCAATGGGGCCTGATGGGATTCACCCAAGAATTCTAAAAGAACTAAGGGTAGAACTAGTGACACCGCTGACTACTCTCTTTAATAAATCATAGGAGGATGGGGTGGTACCCGAGGACTGGAATAGGGCAGATGTGATTCCTCTTCACAAAAGTGGGAGCAGGGCAGAGGCAGAAAACTACAGACCAGTTAGTTTGACCTCAGTGGTAGGGAAAATTATGAAATCACTTCTAAAGGAAAGAATTGTTGAGTACCTAGAGGCCAGTGGGGCACAGGACCCAAGGCAGCATGGATTCACGATGGGAAGGTCATGTCAGATGAATCTAATAGATTTCTTTGACTGGGTGACCAAAGTAGTAGACCAGGGAAGGGCTTTGGACATGGCCTACCTAGATTTTAGCAAGGCATTTGATACAGTCCCACGAAAAGATTAATACACAAGATAGCCAGCCTTGGAGTGGGTCCCAAGGTGGTAGCCTGGATAAAAACTGGCTAGACAACAGGACACAAAGGGTAGTAGTAAATGGAGTACACAGTGAAGAAAGGAGGGTTACTAAGGGGTACCACAGGGTTCAGTACTGGGACCAGTCCTTTTAATGTCTTTATATGTGACATTGCAGAGGAACTGGAAGGAAAAGTATGTCTCTTTGCAGATGACACAAAGATCTGCAACAGGGTTGATACACAAGATGGAGTGGAAAGGATGAGAAGGGACTTCAAGGTTGGAGGAATGGTCAAATGTATGGCAGCTCAGATTCAATGCAAAGAAGTGCAAGGTAATGCACATGGGAAACAAAAACCCAGGGGAAGTGTACACAATGGGGGGTGAGATACTGACAACAGTAAAAATAGAAAGGGACCTGGGGGTAATTATATCAGATGACCTAAAGGTGGGCAAGCAATGTGAGAAGGCAGTAAGGAAGGCTGGGGGGATACTGGGATGCATAGGAAGAGGCATCAATAGTACAAAACAGGAAGTTGTTATCCCTCTGTACAGACAGTTGGTGAGACCCAATCTGGAGTACTGTGTGCAGTTCTGGAGACCCCATCTCCGCAAAGACATAGACAGAGTGGAGGCTGTCCAGAGAGGGCATCCAAAATGGTGCAGGATCTGCACCAGAAGACATACGAAGAAAGACTAAAGGAGCTTAATATGTATACCCTTGAGGAAAGAAGGGAGAGAGGGGACATGATAGAAACTTCAAGTACCTCAAGGGAATTAACAAAGTGCAAGAGGGTAGCATCTTCCAGAAAAAGAGATGTGCAAGAATAAGGGGGCCCAATTTGAAGATAGAGGGGGGACTGCTCAGAGGTAATGTGAGGAAGTATTTTTTCACTGAGAGGGTTGTGGATGCATGGAACAGCCTCCTGAGGAAGTTGTGGAGTCAAGAACAGTGGGGGACTTCAAGAATGCATGGGACAGGCATAAGGCAGTCCTAGTGGGGTGTAGGAGGAAGTAAGCTGTTGGTTAACTAGGATCTGCAGCTTATCTGTTAGGTAGGAAAATGGGTAGACTGGGTGGGCCAAACAGTCCTTATCTGCCATCAAATTCTGTGTTTCTATGTTTCTAAGGGGAACCAGCACCATGAAGGAATGCCATTATTATTTATTTATTTATTAGCGTCTAGGATTACAATTACCTTTGAGCCAAGGCTCTTTTGCAAAGGTTCCACATCAGGATGAGAACAAACAAGCAGGACATTAATTATTACAGGATAGCTGGTTACAGTAGTTTATCATCACATAAGTACATACAGATTAGGTGGTACTAGGGGCATGCACAGGTCAGGGATAACGCTGATAAGAACTTGGTGAGACATGAGCAAAAGATGCTGCCAGAGGCAATTGTCAAAACACACAGGAAGTGCAAATGGAAAGTGCAAGTAAGAGGAGGGGGGGAAGTAGAGGGGGAGAGTGGGGGGGGGGGTGAGAAGGGATAACTGCCAAAAAGGGAACACCAGATTACAGAAGACAGTCGCATGTGATAGAGGCAGAGAGAAATAGGCAGAGGTTAGATCTGAACAGGCCTAGCTTAGATAGGGAGGAAATGTCCTTGGTGAGACCATTTAGCCACCTGGGAGCTCTGTAGGCAAAGAATCTTTGTCCCTGTGAGGTCCAGCATCTTGGAATATGCAGTAATTGAGATTCAGAGCCCCTGGTGAGGCGGGGATTTGGTGCAGGTTGTAGCAGAGCTTGAACTCCAGGGGGGGCAATGCCCATCAATTTTTTTTAGCCATTATGCATGTTAGATACTTGATGTGGCTCGAGACTTGAAGCCAACCAGTTTGGGCTTATAGGTCACATGTATGGGTGAGACGATGGGATCCAGTGATGAGTCGGCAAGCTTTGTTCAAAGCCATAGATATGTGCCTGTGGGCAGTGGTGGAAGCGGAACCGTAGATGATGAGGCCATAGTCGAGGTTGAGATCACTGAGCTCTGAACTGCGATCCTTAACACTTCCAGAGTTGGGCATTGCCTATGCCTGTAAAGCAGGCCAATACATGTGTTAGTCACTTTGGCAACATTGTCAATGTGAGCCCCATAGGATAGACAACTGTCAAGAGTGATTCCAAGGTATTTTAAGGTTTGCACTTGTTCTAGGATTGCACCTAGGTAGTTTGCAATAGTGAGGGGGTGGTCCCAGAGCTTGTTTTGCAAGCTGCAGAAGACCATGGACTTTGTTTTTTTTATATTTGAGGACAAGTTTGTGTTTACTGAACCAGTTTTCAACTGAGGAGAAGCCATGCTGCAGTTTGCTTTGCAGAAGGTGGGGGTCCTTGTGGGTGGAGCGGAGGACAGCATCATCAGCGTATAGGAGGAGTTGCTCCAGACAGGATTGTGGAAGACTATTTAGGAAGATGCTGAAGAGAAGAGGCCCAAGGATTGACCCTTGTGGCACTCCAGAGTGCACTGGTCTGGCATCAAAGAGAAAGTTAGCTATTTTCACTCTTTGTGAGCGGTTTTCCAGGTAGCTCTTAAACCAGGATGTAGATTCAGGGGACAGTCCAGTATTTAGCAGCTGTGAGAGTAGTAGATGATGATGGACGGTATTGAATGCCTTCGTCAGATCAATGAAGACCGCCCCTGTAAGAAGGCTATTGTCTAAGGAACAATGGATTGCACCAGTGAATTCAAGGAGGGCTGAAGTGGTACTGTGACCTTTTCTAAAGCCGTGCTGTTGAGCACACAGGACATAATATTTATCAACGTATTCCGTAAGCTGGTCCACTACGATACACTCTATGGCCTGGTAGAGCGGGGGTAGTATGGAGATGGGCCGATAGTTCACCAGAAGGGCCTTGTCCCTGCTGTTGTGGACCGGTGTGACAGAAGCAGATTTCCATCTGTCAAAGAACTGGCCAAGAGAGAGAGGGAGAGGTTGAAGATTTTTGTTAATGGTAGGAGCACCTCGTCGAGGGTGAGGGCAAGCAGCTTGAGGTCAAGGGAGTCCCCACTTGACCTGGACCTAGCAATAGCTTTACTGATGTAGTTGCGAGCTTTGTATGGTTTGACTGATTTGAAGTAGAATGGAGGCTGGTTTGAAGAGAGGGTGGGACTTGAGGGGAGAGTTTGGGCTTCAGCTTTGTTGAAATAGGCAGGTAGAAGAACAGAGCTGAGGTCAGTGAAAGCCAAGCAGAATGAATATGCTATGGTAGTCAGGTCCAGCGTTGTGATACCATCTACGACCAGCATAGTGGGTGAGGTTTTTGTCTGCTTTCCTGTGATTTCTTTAATATTGTTCCAAAATGAATTCCCCTTGCCACAAGTGTTTGTCAGGGCATCTTTATAGTAGGTACTTTTCTGTTGGTGGACTAATTGTGTGCAGTTATTACAAGCTTGTTTCTAATTCTGTATGTCGATTTGCTTTCCAGTTTCCCGAGCCCGTGCCCAGAGATGGTCCCTGGATTTTAGTTGTGCTACTAGTTCAGAGGAGAGCCAGGGGTCACACAGGCCTTTGACTTTCCACTTTTTGAAAGGGGCATGACAGTCACAGGCAGCATTAAAGGTTTTGATGAAGAGGTCAAGGGCAGTGTTGACATATGGAGCGTGGAAGATTGGGGACCAATCTTGCAGTCTTAGACAGAATTTTAGGTGTTTCAACTGCCCACGTGGAAGGACTCTGCTGTTGATTAATTTGGGGGGGGGGGGTTCATGGTAAATTTATTTGTCCAGACGCAGATTACAGGGGAATGGTCGCTTAGAGTGTCAGGAAGGACAGAGACATTTGAGATGCGGGATGGGTGACTGATCAGCATCCAGTCCAGGAGAGTACATTTGCCTGTTTTGTAATTTTGCCTAGTGAGGGGAAGCAACCAGTTGAGCAAGGTTTGCTGAGGAGATGGCATCTATGAAGACTCCTGATTCCGGAGCAAGCCAGTTGATATTGAAGTCACCCATGACGATTGTCTCATAGTGAGGTGGTTGGAATCGAATGAAGTCAAGGACTGAGTTGAGGCCTTTTCCTTGTTCTTTAGGGGGGATGTAAACTGTGGCAATTGACAAGGCTTTATTGTGGGCCCCTAGTAGAACTTTGACAGTGAGAATCTGGGAGATTGAGTCAGAGACGGGTGTTTTTAGAGGGTGGCATTGGACAGAGTCTTTGAGATATAAGGCGCAGCCACCACCTCTTTTAGCGAGTCTGTCAAGATGAGTATGGCCCACTCCTGGCAGTGGGGTACAGCTTGGGCATGTTCTCGAGGGATTTTAGGTGACAGCCAGGTTTCAAATAACTGCAAGAATGTCTGGCTTGTGCTAATTTACAAATATTTGCAGGGCATTAAGTTTTAGCAGGAGACTACAGATGTTTACTGTAGCAAGGATGAGTGTTCTGGAGTGACTCATGGTGAGCTACTGGGGACCACAAAACTGTTGTTACTGTAGATCAAAGACCCAGACTGTGTTAAATTCCCTAAGGTGATGAACATTGGCCTGGGGCATATGCAGGATGTAAAAATTCTTTGTTAGTATCTTCTCTTTGTTCTCCAAAATGGTTGGGAATAGACCTCAAAGACAAGCACACACCCTTTAAGAACAAGTCAGAAGGAAATGTGGATTCATTGCAGAATTTCACAACTCAGAGCTTGTATAACAGAATTACTGACCTTACTTTTGCTTTTGATGGCTTCCAAAAAAGTTGATTTATGATGAGAATACCAATACCTGCTGGTGATGTTTTGCAGTTTCTTAGTCCAGGAAATGTTCATAGATGTTATGTCCAAGAATGGTCCAGTTCCTCCAATCAGAAACACATGAAAAACCACAAAAACTAAACTACTGACAGAGACAAACACAAACAGCCAGCCACACAGGCTCTAGTCAAGATCATTTCAAGATCATTAGGCTGTTATACAAAGAAGGATTGGAGAATCCACCAGACAGAGTGCATGTGGGCCGCACATTACTTAAAAATTCTATGAAATTTCACACTTCAGAAGTATTTGCCCTAATCCATACAGATGTATATAATTACGATGTCAGTTCCAAGATGGTGGAGGCTTTGGACAGAGTTTGGGTGAAATATAATGCTTTCAAATACACTCCTACATGGACACCATTTTTGGCCATGCCCATTACAAAACACGCAGCCAGAACAATTACTATTTTATTTAAAATAAAGGTGTAGACATAGCAGATATTTTGTTTTGGCTTAAAAAGAGACGTGAGGTCCTGGAGCACCCCTTCCCGATAATTGACTCAGAACAAATCTGGATGGGTGTATGGAGGATGAAATGCAAACTGTATTTGTCTAACCAGGGAATTATACATCTACCAGGCTGTTTCTACTTAGGAAGGGATAGAGGATCACTGTTCTACTCTGGTCAACCTAAATCTTGTCATATATGTGGTTTCAGAATGCATCAAAGTAACGCATTGACACACCTAAATGTATTCACTGCCTGGAAACAGGACACTTGGCTGCTGCTTGTGTGAATCTTTTCGGGTGCAACCTCTGTGAAGAAAAAGGACATTCCTATGTTAGATGCCCATGGGCTTCCCATAATGGGGAAGATGACTACTCACAAAGCCTTAGTCACTCAGGCACAAAAAAAGGTTGTGCCAAGGCATCAGAAAAGAGGATGCATAAAATCCATAAACAAAAAGTGAAAGACAAAGAAAGAGAGAAAGAAAAATCACAAGAAATAGTAGAAAAAACAGGGAAGGACCAACCAACTCACCTAACAGACCAAGAAGCTGTGAACATGAAGAATACAGCAAACCAACCAGTCAAGAAAAATGAAGACTTAATTCAGAAGGAAATAACAAACACAGACTGGAAAATTGAAATTGTGACTGGTTCAAACACTGTAGAACAAAACCCAATAGCAGGAACCTCAAAGAGTGTTGACATTATACCTCCCCCCCCCCCACAATGGTGGACCCAGAGTTTCAGACAGTAATTCATAAGAAACGACCTAGAGCTAAAGTGGGAAAAAAAGGGGAACCCACAGGGAAAGAAAGGAAAATCACAAAAGTGAAGCAAAAATGGACCACAGCAAATCAGTTTAAAATATTACAAACTGTGCAGAGTGGAGACATTTTGGATGAGGAAGACATAGAATCAGATTCTTCCTCCATAGCATCATCCACTAAAGGACAATCATCTGGGATGGAAGACACTGGTCAAAGAGAAAAAGTAAAAAAAGAAATGGAAACCAAGGTCACAGCAATAAAGAATGCAGCATGAGCCAGAAACTTTTTTTTCTTATAATATGCATGGCGTCCATACGAACTTTAACTTTAAATGTAAACAGCATGAAAAATAATAAAAGGCGCCTGACAATTTTTACAGAAGTAAGACAGTATAAGATAGACATCATATTCATACAAAACACAAAATTAAAAACTTTGGCAGACATAGCAAATGCATGTCAACTGTGGACTAGAGGGGTTACTTTTTGGTCACCAGGAGTAGAAGTACGCAAATGGACTAGGGATATTATTTTTTAATTCTGAGCTAAAAGTCACAAGATTAATTGACTTGGAACCAGGAAGGGCACTCATCTTAGATATCCAGTACAGGAACATTAGAATATGGTTAATCAATACATATGCCCCACAGTGTAAAACTAAACAAATAGAACTATTCAAAAAGATCCAACCTTACTTACACACAGTCAGGTTGATAATTTGGGGAGGAGAGTTTAACTGCAGTTTGCACCAACAAGATAGAGGATTCCAGACTAACAAACTATACTGTGACACTAACACATTGATTGACATAATAGCTACATCCAAGTTGAAATATTCCTACAAACAATTCACAAAACAGGAGGATTTACATATATTAGGGGTCCACATTCCACAATAATAGATTTTTTTTGTATCACAGAATTTGGAAATATCAAAAGTAATCCTGCATGATATAGCTTTCTCAGACCATACAGCACTAGAAATAAAAATAAAATGGGACATAACACCACCGTGTGAGAAAGGCCTATAAAAACTTAATGCTGAACTTCTAAATACAGATCAAATAAAAATAGAATGGGGAAAACTATGGGTAGCCCTGAGATCAGTATTATGTATGTATATGCATCATGGGCTGCATATGCAAATCACCACAGAATGTTAGGCTGGTTCAACTTTAAGTAGACATTGCATGTGCAAAGTACAGCAGTCATTGTTATAAAGGGTGCCAACAGTATGTCATCATCCGTTGTACCCCTTTGCAAACTGTGTGAGAGGCCTTCGGCACCATGCAATTCTGTTTACAGTTGAACCAGCCTAACATTCTGTGGCAGATTTGCATATGCAGCCCATGATGCTTTGCATTGTGTGGGCATGTATGATTTTGTATTTTCTTGAAACTTGGCTTCCCAGCCAAATGCCCTTTGGGGTAACCCTTGCCTCAGTGTTTCGCACAGAGGTTCTTTGTCTTTTACGTATGTATGATACATGAATGGAATGTGGGAAGATCCAAAAATGAATTTTAAAGCACTCTTTCAGAAATTAGCCAGCAAAGGTGCAGTGACTACATACCTTAAGTATCTAGATCTAAAAAAACAGCTACAACTCTTAATATCTGAAACTGAATCCTTAAAAACAGACTATAGTCAACAAATAGCTAAAATTAAACAAGAAATGTATAACATTCAGTATAATAGGGCTAAAAACGTACAACAAGAACTACACGTTGGAATGGAGTGCAAAAAACAGATGTTCGAATCTTATAAGTACACCAAAAAAGAATAGATAATAAGATAGTTCTACAACTAAGTGATGATAAGGGTAAAATCCAAACAGGAAAAGAAGAAATATTAAAAAGTGTAGATAAATATGTAACAAATGCCTTTGGCACCCCCTCCTCTTTCTGGTATAGACAAATCTGAACCATAACTCTCTAACTTACAAGTACCAAATCTGACAGAAATATAAGCAAAGGAATTATAAAAACCAAATATGGAAGAAGTGAAATCAGCAATAGCATCCCTTAGAAATAATACAGCCCCAGGAGAAGATGGATTAACACCAGAATTTTACAAAACATTTATAAATGAGTTGACACAGGATCTGGTAGAATCATATAATGAAATGTTTGCCTCCCAGAATATTTCCAAATCAATGGCTGCAGCAGACCTTATATTTATATATAAAAAAGGAAACAAGGACCTATTAACTAACTGGAGACCTATTAGTCTGCTAAACATGGGGCAGGATATTCAAAGCAGTTGCGCATGGCTCAACTAGGTTGCACCTGCACTACTGCGGAAATGCGCCATGGAGTGATATTCAGTGGGAGCCAGTGCACAGCGCAAGTAGCAGTGCACCAATGCACAACCCTGATGAATGCATGTGCAAGGGCAGGGGGTGTGCCCATGAATATGTGGCACAGTGCAATATTCAACCCCCAACCCATGGCGCAAGTGCAGAGCAACATCCAGATGCACCGAGCAGACTTGATCCTATAAATACAGGGTGCAAGCACAGGGACAGCACTTGCACCAGAGGGAAGCGAGAGAGAGAGAGTGCAAGCCACCAGACTGTGGAGGGAGGGAACAGAAGGAAAAAGGGAGATAGAGCCTGTGAGGTACTGAGGGAGTGAAACAGGCAGCCACAGGGGCGTGGGACAGAGGGAGAAGTGGAGTGTGAGCCAGGGGCAGGGGAAGCAACAGACAGAGTCAGGCAGAGAGAAAGGCACTGCCTCACGGTGGCCAGCAGACCACAGGAGCCGACCACCCAGGGGGAGACAGGACAGCAGGAGCCATGGCCAGTGTAGCCTTCCAGATGGAGTCTATAATGAGGGGTGTGAGGAGGGAGGAGGAAGAGTGACATGGCTATGGAAGGGCCCATTGGCAGTACGACCGGAACAGGTGGTACCGTGCCCGCATCAGCTTTGAGAACTACCCCGATACAGAGATCGTGGGCTGGTATCACCTGAACTGGGTATTTCGGAGGCAGCTCTGTGAGTTGTGCAGTGAGGAGATGCAGGCACCCACTAGATGGAGCCATGCCCTGTTAGTGGAGATGAAGGTGATAGCCGTCATGTGCCTGCTCACCATGGGCACCTTCCAGAGACCAGCATGGGACACCACAGGCATAACCCAGTCGGCCATGTCATGTCATGCTCCTCACACAGTTCCTTAATGCCCTGCTGCCACATGCTGAGGAATACATCCAGTTCCCCAGCACAGAGGCAGAGCATACAGCAACCATGCAGGACTTCCACAGGGTAGCACAGATGCCTGGTGTACTTGGGGCCATTGACTGCACCCATGTGGGCATCCACATGGCACCTGACCCTGAGGGTGTAGCATACATCAACAGGAAGGGCTACCCCAGTTTCAACTGCCAGGTGGTGTGCAATGCCATGGGGCACATAACCAATGTTTGTGCCACACACCCTGGGAGTGCACATGATATATTCATGTGGTACAGCTCTGCACTGTGCCACAGGTTCGAGCATGGAGACATCCCCACGGGCCACCTTGTAGATGAGTATGTGATGGCCATGGGGGGCTGGGAACAGCAGGGCATGGCATGGGGCAGACAGGGTGGGTGAGCTGATGGGGGTGCCAGGGATGGGCAAGGGGCACAGTGACACAGGACACTAGGCTAACTATGCATCTGTCCACACAGGTGACAGTGGCTACCCACTGAGGCCCTGGCTGCTCACCCCCTACTGGTGCCCATCATCCCCAGCAGAGGACCATTACAATGAGGCACATGCCAGCATGAGGAACATCATTGATCATGTGTTTGGGATGCTGAATGTACAATTCTGTTGCCTTGACATGTCTGGCGGTGCCCTACAATACAGCCCCTTGAAAGCCTGTGGCTTATTCCTGGCCTGCTACATACTGCACAACATGGCCACTGACCGTGGGATAGCTGTCGAGGCCAAAGAGGGGAAACAGCAGTTGGGATGATGAGGGCAATGGACTGGGGGATGGTGGGCAGTCCCCCGGGTGGAGGGATCCCCGGCTCCAAAGGATGGCACACCAGCACCGGGACACAATTGCACAGGAGCACTTTGGTGTATGCCGGCAGGTGGAACAACACCCATGCAGCGGCCAGACACAATAGTGCGGCACACGGGCATGGGGAGGCATGGCAATGGGCATGCACACACAGAGACATGGGGCAGGGGAAGGGGTGGCACTGTCACACAGCCACACACAACAGCATGCAGCACCATACAGCAACACACACACACACACACACACACACACACACACACATTCACACACAGACACACGCAAACACACGCCCAGATGCCAGCATGTGGCGTGGATCAGACACAGGGCGCCAATGCACAGGCGCAACTAGTGCTGTTCTGCTCTCATCACTCACATGCCACATGGGCAAGCAGCTGGGCAGGTCTGAACACAGGCAGCATGCGGTGAGACACACAGTTGCCATGACTGTGGCATGCACCCACACACATCGCCCATGTGCACACAGGGCAGTGGCAGTAGACTGCAGACAGGGTGGCGCACACATTCGGTCTGCCGCATGGAACCATGGCTGCCACAGACATGGGGTGGCCATGCTGGGGCTGTTCAGCAGCCACTGGCTGCTCAATGGCCATGAAGGGTGTATGCAACTGCCCCCCAGGGGTTGACCTATAGGAACATAACTGGGTTTGCGCAGGGGTGTGTGGGCACCCAAACAGGCCCACCGCAGGCATGCCTGGGATGCCAACAGCAGTGCCCTGCATCAACATGGAAGGTGCTGGGTCCATGGGGTGGACAGTGCACTCCATGGTGTCTGTGGCTGGTGACCATGCCCTGTGGCAGCCAGTGGTGCAAGGCCAACTGAGATCGCATTGGCAATGCGATCTCAGGATGTGGTCGTGTCCTCCTGCAGGCACTGTATAGTTTCCAGGACCTGTGTGGTACCCCTCTCACACAGCTTGAGTGCCTGGTGCAGATCTGCATGAAGTGCATGCACCCCAGCTACGAGCAGCACCTGTTGCTCCATGGAGGCCCGCAGCAATCAGGTGTGTTCTGACAATGGGTTAGCACCCAGGGGAGCTTGGGGATGCTGCCATCCCACCAGTTTTGTATGACCATTCTGCATCACCCCCCCGCTCAGGTGGACGCTGCACAGTGGGGTCTCCATGGGGTAGGTCACTGTCTGACACCCCGGTGGTGGACTCTTCGTCCAGCCACCCAATGTCCCCAGCCATCTGCTACTACAGCCCCTCCAGCCCGTGTACACTGGCCAGCGCCTGAGTGGATGCACCACCACCATATGGCACTGCTGTGGCTGTGCACATGGCACCACCACCAGCAGTGGCAGTGGGCAGCTGTTCCACCCCCAACAGGCCACTGGCCATGCTGCCAGTGATGGTAGTAGGTATGGGTGTCTCCCCCAATACATCACCCATGCTGTCCAGGATGATGGTCATGTCGTCATCAGTGTCAGCCCCTGGCCCGATTTGTGTATCCATGCAGAGTACGCCATGGATGGCATCCTGCTGGAACACAGCCAGGGCCTCTCTGACACCAAGCCCAGGACATCTGTCTGGATGGCAGTGGTGTGCTGCAGCCAATCAGGCCCCTGGATGCCTGTGGAGGTGGATGGCTGGTCCTGCGGGGCTGGGCCTGCCCCAACAGCTGCCGCTGGTGCCCCTGCCACTGCACGCTGGTGTGCCTGTGCTGTAAGAGAAAACAGATGTGTTAGTGCTGCAATACTGTCAGGCCCCACCCCTGTGCATGACATACGCACCATGCAGTGATGGGCTCCCTCCTGTCTGGAAGCCACCAGCTGGCACAGCCTCAATGGTGCTGCAACACATGGTGGCTGCCACCAGCTCCTCTTATGCTGTGAGCTGTGGCACAGCAGCATGGCCCCACCAGTGGCTGTCCTGGCTGCCTGTATGGCCACCACCTTCACTTTTATGCAGTGTTTATCAGTGCCCACTTTATTTCTGCATTCCTGCACAGACAGCTAGTGGCTGCCCTGCAGGTTCACAGCCACCTCCACCCAGGCCACAGCCCTGTCCTGTGGTGTGCCTGTGGCACCACTCAGCAGTTGCTCCCTGTCGAGGTAGGCCTCGAATAGGACATCAGCCTCTGCCTTCATAAAGTTGGGCCTGCCATGCTCCTCATTCTCCTCATGCTTGGACATGGTGCTACCTGTGGACAAGGACATGTGTGTCACTGCCTGCAGCTGTCCACCCCATCCACCCTGCTGTGCTGGCTGGTCCCACAGCAGGAGCAACTTACCTCAGATGGTTGCAATACTGGTCCATGGCCTATGCTATTTTGCAGCGCCTTTATAGCTCATCGCATGCAAATGAGCTGTCGCACAGCAGTAATGACATGCTAATTTCCCTGGTGTGCCATGCATTGGCTGAAGAGCTCATTAGCATGTGGTGGCTGAATATCGCGCACTTGCTCCTTGTGCAATGGATTTGCTCTGGCGCATGTCATGGTACAATGCCATAACATGCGTAGTTCGCTGGCCACAGTATGCATGTGTCGTGGCCTGTGCTACTGCCTATCATGCACTGTGTGCTCAGAGTACTATAGGGGCCATGGTGCACTGTGCGTCATGGGCTCTATTGTGCTCCAGTGCACTGTGTGCTGTGTGACCCCTGACCCCTGACCTAACCCTATTCCCCTTGGGACAACACCATCACACGCCTGGTGGGCCACACCCATGCCGCACATCCACGGCGATGTGCGATTGCCATATGTGGTGCATGCCTACACGAGGCACACATCCCAAGCACACTGTGCACATGCGCTACTGCCCGCCATTTTGAACTAGCACCTTGAGTGGAGAGCATGGTGTGGCAAGGTGTGTAACATGCCCAAAACTGGTCAGACCTGGAGCTGGTCAACCTTGTGGCCCATATGCAGCCACATGCACCTGGTCTGTTTGGTCAGGAGCCTCTGCAGCAGGCCAGGACAGAGCTCTGGCAGGCCATCACTGCAGACCTGGTTCGGGACACCGGGTTGCCATGGACCAGTGAGCAATGCTGCCACCTGTATGGGCACATGATGCGGTTGGATTCCAAGAGACTGAGACTGCTGCATGCACTCGTCTACAGGGGGGCTGTGCCACAGCCAGGTAAGTCATCACATGCTGCATGTGTGCCCAACCGCTGTACTGTGGTGTTGGCTGGGCTGCCTGACATGCTCTGCAGGGGGGCACTGTTGGTGTGTGCAATGAAGTATGGAATTGCCGGCTGCCAGGTGCACTGCACTACTGCCTTGTGGGTCATGTCCGGGTGGTGTACACACTGTGTACAGGGGTGGGGGTAGTGAGCACATGCTGAGGTTGTTCTCTGATGTGTGCCTGTCTGTGTTCCATTCCTAGGGTCTGAAGATCAGTGCCATGCAGGAGTGGTGGGAGTGCCTGGTGGGGCACAGCAGGCTGCTGCGGGACCAACAGGTGGAGGTGTGGGTCTGACCTGTGGAGGTGGAGCGGTAGCAGGACAGGCGCGAACGGCACCACAGTGAGCAGGTAGGCACTGTTGTCTTCCTCTACTCAGTACCAAGTAGTCAGCAGGGGTGAGGGTGCGGCTATGGCCACCTGTGTCATGTGCCATGTCAGCTGTTTGCTGCACACTGTGCAGTGTGCATGCCACTGTGGGGCAGCCATTGCACACGTGTACCAGCTGTTGGTGGGATGGGTGTGCACTCGGCTGCCACCGGTGCTGCTGTGGTGCTGTTGCTGCCCTGTGCCAACTGCCTGTCACTGCGTGGTTGAGTGGCCACTGGGCAGTGGTGTCCACTGCTGTGCACTGTCATGGCATGCTGGGATGCCGACAGGTGTTGGCCCACCCACTGTGGGTGGCCAGGGTGCCACTCCAGGGGTGTGTGTTCCCACTGCCCGTTGTGCACAGTGGGAGGGCATGGTTCCTAGGGACTTGCATTGATCACCTGTCCATTCCTTTGTCATAGGCAACTGAAGGAGGTCCCAGCTGCCCTTGTATTGCCGCCTCTTATGGAAAATAATATTGATTACATCCACAACCCTGGAGGTGGCACAGCAGACGAGGTGGATAGTGCTCTGCACAGGCAACGGTGGAGGCGTCAGGTGGAAGCAGGCCATGGCCGCCCATAGTTGGACCCCACTGTTTCACTTTTCCACTGCCATCCCATTCCCTTCCTTCCCCCATCCCACTGTATAGTCCCTGTACCCTGTCCCCTTCCTTCACTCTCCTACCATTTCCCACCCCATTCCATTGTATATAGTTATGTTTAATACAGATTTCCTGCTTAACTGCCTGTGCCCATGTCTGCTTTGCAGCTGACATGTGGAGCCATGCTGCACTGGTGTGGTGGGTGTCTTTGTGGTGTGCCTGTGCCATTGTGTGGGCCGTGCATGGTGGTGTCCTGACCCTTGGTCAGTGGCTGTGTCTTGGGGTGGCCATGGGCTGGCTGTCCAGGATGTGTGGCGTGTGTGTTAGGTGCCATGGTCCAGGATGTGGCTGGCCATGGTCTGGGTGGGTGGGGGCATGGCATGCAGTGGGGGGTTCCAGTGGCCGCCCTCCCTTGGCCTTTGGTGTCACCTGTTCCCTGCATCCTGTGCCATAGTGCTGGTGGGGGGGCTGGATGCCTGTCTACAACCTGCTGTTAGTGGTCACCTGTGGCCCACCACTGTGCCTCCCTGCCACTGTCCCCAGCTGTATTCCTCTGCGTGTCCCATGCTTTCCCTCTGCTGCTATGCTCCCACCATTGATTGGGTGGGTCCTTGTGTGCCTTGGCGCTTCTCCCTTTGCTCCATGGTGCATCTCTGGTTGTGCTGTGGTGCAGGTCTGGTTGCTCTGTGTTGCATCTCAGGGTGCGCCATGGTACATCCCTGTGATATTCAGCCATGTGCAACCTTTGAATATCACACTCACTGTGCCATGGCGCATTGGAGTTGCATTTCTGAATATCTGGCCCATGGACTTTAAAATTTTGGGCAAAATTCTAGCAAAGCAACTAGGAAAGGTGTCAGAGGCTTTAATTAGTATAGCCCAAACTTGTTCAGTTCCCAAGAGAGGCATACAGGACAATCTGATAAAATTAAGAAAACTTTTTCACAAATGTCAGGCAGGAACAGAAGAAAGGATTTTATTAAGCTTGGATCAACAGAAAGCTTTTGATTCTATTTTACTTGAATACATATTTTTTTTACCTTAAAAGTGTATAGAATCCCAAGGAAATTTATAAATTGGGTAAAAGGTTTATTTACGGTGGTTACAGTGACACCCAGAATCAATGGATGGAAAGGGACCACCACTCAGATTAGAAGAGGGGTAAGACAAGGATGCCCAATAAGCCCCCCATACATCTTTTGTATACAACCCCCTTCTATGGTCAATTATGAGTTCAACCCAAATTAAAGGAATTTGGTTAACTACAGCAAGCATGACAATAAAACCACTTGCATATGCAGATGATGTAGTGATAGTAGTAGAAAAAAGGAGAAAAGAAGATGTTATACAACAGTTAGATGCATATTCAAAAGTTTCAGGATCAAGAATTAATATAGAGAAAAGTGTAGGGATCTATCTGGGAAAAGAACCCCAAACACAGACAACTTCTGCTACAAAAAACTTGACTCAAGGCCCCATTTCGATATGTGGAATTTTATTTGGAGAAGGTGATCTAGCTATGCTCAACTGGGAAGCAAAAATCTCCAAAGCAGAATGAATGTCAGAAATATGGATGTACAGACAGATATTGAAAAGGAAAAGAATCTTGCTGATAAAGAACCTAATCATACCAATATTTTTGTATGTTAGTTTTTTGTCCCCCCCCGTACAAATAGAAGCACGATTATTTAGTATTTGTTTCAGAGCACTTTGGGGAAGCTGATTAAATCAGCTAAAAAGAGAAGTTTGACATATAGAACAGTAAAAGAAGGTGGGCTAGCAATGGTGAACCCATTGGCATTCTACTACAGTATGTTTCTTTTTTTTTAATATTGTAACTTGGCATAATCAAATAGATAAACCATGGCTACCAGGAAAGTTCCAGATTTATTTTTCTATATGGACAGGGTTTGGGGATGGGAGGGGGGTACCACTACACTACCAGGGAAGTGTGTAGTGTAATTGTCCTTTCCGATTGGATGTAAGGGTGGGAAGGGGGTACTACTGGATTACCAGGGAAGTGTTATGGGACATATTTCTTACACGATTGGACTTCGGGGTGGGGGGGCCACTAGACTACCAGAGAGTTTGCCATGTTTCTATGGGGGCGATCATGGTTGTGGATGGGAGAGGGTGTACCACTGGACTACCAGGGACTATAATACTTCCATGACATGCTACAGCACTAGACTGGAGAGGGGTGTTTGCAGGGCACTTGGCACATTCTGCCACATGCATCCCTGCTGGCTGCATGCAAATGGGGCCATAATGACCTGTAAATGGCCCCATTTGCATGTGTCAGTCTGAATATCTGGAATTTGCAACCAGCACATCCCAAGAATGCACCATGCATCCCCATTCCAGCCATTCAGACCACGCAGGGGATGCACTGGCTCATCCTCGGTGGCCCCCATTTGCGTCACCCACATCTTTTACTATATTCAGACAGGATGCGTGATGGCATATCTGATTTGAATATAGCAATTGTGCACTCTGGTGCAACTCAGTTGCACTGCACACACTCTTGTGCCTTTTCTGGGCACAGTTTGAAAATCCTGGTCTAGTGCTGGTCCCATCCAGAATGTTGAATGCAACTTTGTTCATTTTAATTGTCCATGCCCTCTTATATATAAACAAAAATTGAATTTAGTAAGTACTAACATATTGCAGTACTTGACTTGTCGAGACATCGCTGATCAATAGACCATATTGTGAGGTGTTCTGTGCTGTTGTTGTTCAGTTTAGTTTTGCATAACCCTACCTGTATGTACCCAGTTATTATCCAGTTGTTTAATAACCACTCCACACAAAAAACTGACATTGTAGCTGGCCCAGTGGCACTGAGGGTTGAGGCGCTGGACACCACACCTCGCACTATCTGGCAATCCTGGTTCGGGAATGACCTTGGGTTGTTGGTGTGCTGGTGTGGGGGGGGGAGAGCAGAGCAGGATTGAGCATGCCAATGGGCAGCTCTCCTCTCTGGAGGGTGATGAGGGTGGGTTGGCCTCCCCCATAGTTCCGCCCCCACTGAGTGAAGGTCCGGTGGATAGTGTAGGGGGAGAGGCGGCAGCAAAAAATCTGGGAGCTGGAAGGGGCTGAGCTGGCACCACAGGGTGCGTAGCATGCCTCCACATACTTGCACGGTCATGTGCCAGAGCCTCAGGGGGTCAGGGGAGAAAAAAAAGTAAAAAATACCTACGTATCTCCGTCGCCAGATGGCGGGAGGAGGTGATGGGGACCAAAGAGGTATACTAGCAAAAAAACAAAAAAAAAACTTATATTGTATGAAGAACTACCTCAGTAGTTTTTCAGAGACACTGCAGATTCATTTGGGGGAGGTGCTGTCTGTCATTGTTGTATTTAAAGTAACTTACCTCTGCCCTGTTACCCCATATTACTTAGTTCCTGTTTGGGGAAAGAAAAAAAGAAAAAAATTGTGGTGTTTTACCACTAGACTAGGCTACTGTAGTAGTTGTAGTTGTATAGAGTTCTGCTACTGTAACTGTTCTGATTTGCATTTGG
This sequence comes from Neoceratodus forsteri, assembly GCA_016271365.2. Classification (NCBI taxonomy): domain Eukaryota; kingdom Metazoa; phylum Chordata; order Ceratodontiformes; family Ceratodontidae; genus Neoceratodus; species Neoceratodus forsteri. The sequence goes on from CM057455.1 coordinate 1,043,985,090, forward strand.
ACTTGGAAAACAGTGCTGCAGGTGTTATTCGCACTTAGTAATACAGCATCATAGACTCCCAGAGAAAGACAAATGTTGGAACAAGCATATACAAATGCCTACTAAGAGATGGCCTGGTACAGTGAAAGTTGCCAGGGTGGATGATGCAACAAAGAAGTCTGTGAAGGAAAGTAGAACTGCAGTTCCACTTCCGCAAAGCAAATGCATGTCTGCATCAGTGTCTTCTGTGGGCTCCAGTGCTGTGGCAGCCAGTACCAGCAAAGAAGAAGTTAAAAGAAGTGGCATAAGTGTGACTCAATTTTTTACCACCAGATCTGTTGCATCCATGCTGGTTGGAAATAATAGTAAGAAGAAGGGATACACTCACACCATTACAGGAACAGTGGTCCAGGAGGAGGATGATAAGGCTGCTTGTGTGACTGTCCCTGTTCCTGGTGAAGTTGGTGGTAGTGATACTGTTGCGCTTGAGTCTGTTTATCCTGGAGATGTGGAAAGTCAGTCCCCTGAGGAGATGGTTAAAGAAACAGTTGCTGTGGAAGAAGACAGTGATAGGGAGGAGGACATCATCAGTGGCTGTCCTGATGAGGACAATGTTTTGCATCCCCTGCGGGAGCCAGAGGTGAAAAAGCTCAAGGTTGATGTAGCCCATTTATATGCAGAGCCTGAGGGTGAGGCTATCATCAAGCCTACAAGCAGTCAAGTAACCCCCCCCTCCCAAAACTAATATTATGGAAGTGATGAAAGCAGCCAAAAAAGCATAAACTTCAATGCCTTTGGCTCCACTCTCCCAGTCCCAGTACCATGTGAAGTCCAGAGGTGTAAAGTCCCTAGTTTGGGACTTTTACATGCTTGATCCAGCTGATTAGCCCATAGTAATATACCAATTGTGTCAAGCATGTGTTAGTCATGGGAAAAAAGGGCAGCCACATAGGTACCAGTGGCCAACCCTCCCACTTGAAAAAACAAGCAACCATTATGCTGGCAGCAACACCAGAAAGATGCCAGAGCTGTTGGTGAGACTTACCGTGTCAAGTTAAGTGTTACCAAGAGCAGTGCACTAGAGCAGGAGGAGGGAGGGCAGAGTGGGTAAGTGGAAGAGAAGTATAAACAATCCTTTGCTCTCTCAAGTAGTGGGCTTAGTAGCAATGGTGGTGCCACTTCCTTGAGTCAGAAAAGTACACCACCACTCACAAAATCAACCAAAATAACTGTTTTTTTGAATGTTGCACATCCCCAAGAGTCAACTGATACCCAAACAAGAACAACATTGGTGCCACAAGTACAGTATTTTGGTCGACCAGACCCAAAGATGCTGCACACACTGAAGAGCTTCTTTGAGTGGCACTCAAAGTACCCCCCCAATCATGCTGCTGCACATGCGTTAAATGCAGCCACCTCTGAAATGCTGGCCTTCGATCTATTAACGTTCTCGTTTGTGGAGAATGCTGGATTCTGCCGGTTGATGGCCTGTGCCTGTCCTAAATGGCAGGTTCCATCGCAAACCTATTTCTCTAAACATGCCATGCCAGAACTTTACGGTAGAGTTTCAGAGTTCATAATACATACCATGAAGCATTCAGCATCAGAATATATCTACAGTATCTTAGCATGGATATGTGGACCAATGGACAAACAGTGGCAAGCTTGTATCTATGCATAACAGCACACTGGGCACAGGTACCTGAGGTGGTATTTGATTTGAGGCCTGGCAAAACTTGCATGGAGCAAAATTGTGGTAGTAGCAACACACCAGGAATTTGGCAGCATGCCACCCTCAGTATGTAAAGTGTTACCTGTTCTCACATGGGTGAGAAAATGCTCAGTGTGCTGCTAAATGAGATTGATGAGTGGCTACATGCACACTCACTTACAGCAGGGTTTACTGCAAGTGATATAGGCTTCTGTGTGATTAAGTGTATTAGTGATGGTGTTTTTTTTCAGGGTGCCCTGCCTGGCACACTTCCTTAATTTTGTTGTGCAGCAGTTTCTAAACCATGCAGACATTAAGGAAATGGTGATTGTTGCCCATTGCATCTATCTGCACTCTGCACATACTGCAAAGGCCCATGACCATCTACACGAGCTCTAGCGCAATAACCATCTGCCTCAGCACTGTATGAAGCTCGATGTGACCAGGCGCAACTCCACGTTGTACATGATAGACTGGCTGTATGAACAGAATAAGGCAGTTTTAGACTACATGCTGCTGCACTCCACCCAGGACAGTGCTGGAGTGTCCATGGCTCTAACAACAGAGCAGTGGCGACAAATGGATGGCCTAATAAGCATTCTCTGTCATTTGAGCATGCAAAACAGGCAGTGAATGGGGACATTGCCTGTATAAGTCAATCAGTACCCCTTATATGTGTGCTGAGGCAGATACTGGTCAATGTCCGACACAAGATGGAGGCAAGTGGGGATCACAGTGATTGTGCTCTAATGGGTCACATGCTCCATGTGCTGGACATCAATACCCATATTTCTGGCATCCTACAGTCGGATGACTTTGCAATTGCTACAATGCTTGACCCATACTACAAACATGGCCTGCCCTCAATAACTGAAGGAGGTCATCAGCGACTGTAAAAGCTGACTGATTACCTAATTATACAGGTACGTGGTGCACAGAGGAAAAAGGCACACACACAAACTGCACAAAGACTGGGTGTTGCTACCACCACCGGCTCACAGGCAACACAATCTGGAAAAATCTGCAAGTTACAACAGAAATCAGCAAATAATCCCATTTGTGATGTTTTGTATCAAGTGGGAGTGAAAGAAATGGAAGAAAAGGGGGAGGAGACTGATGAGGCAGCAGGACTCAGGGCAGCACATTGAATGGTAGAGGCTTGCATGGAGGACACAAAGCACCTTAGCATTACTGACGAGACATTGCAGTACTAGAGCAGCAAAGCAACTGATTGGCTAGCACTGGCATAAGTTGCTGTTAAATACCTGCACTGTCCACTATGCAGTGTCAGTGTGGAATGAGTGTTTAGTTCAGCTGGGGCCACTGTGCATGACTGGAGGACCAATTTGTCTCCCAAGAATGTGTCCATGCTAACATTCATAAAAATGAATGAGGGCCACATTCCACATAACACGGTGATGTCAATAGTGTTGCCACATGAACAGTGTCTTGGAGACAATGATGACAATGAAGATGTCAGCACTGCTAAGGCTGCTCCCAGCAGCAAGGTAGATGAAGCATCGGTGTTGCGAGAATTTCCACCTGGTGACAACTCCAGTCTGGAAGACTGTGAGGGCTGCTTTCTGGATGAAGTGGAAGTGAAAGAAGGCTGAAGTTAGTAAGATATCCCCCCCTTCCACTCAGTATAGTCTTTTAAGTTATTGTTATACATTTTTTACTGGATTTGTGATAGTGATTGTGTTATCTGCTGTTAATCAGGTTAATTTGATTACCCTTGCCCTGGATGTACTATTAAGCTGTTGTTTTGTCCCTGTTCTATATTAAATTATTATTCAATGTGCCTGTGCAACTGGTTTCATGCTTGTGTAACATAGATAAACTTTGGCTGTTTGCCTCTCTATCCATGGGATATACCACCCTTCAGGGGTACGAAGGCAAGGAACCCTAGGGAAGGGTTCCACCCCTTGAGGTACCATGAGAGTGATTCCCCTTGGTTAAAGGTACTTTAGAAAGAAGCCCATGGGAGAGAAAGGCATGCCACGGGATGAGGTGGGGTGGATGGAGGGGCAAGGAAAAATGCTTGTGTGTGAAGTGAGGAGACCAGCCCTTAAACAGGCAAAAAGGGGTGTGTGGCCAGTTGCACCACCCCCTTGAACAACAGGCTATAGCCTTCCAGTCCAATGTGCCTGTGCAACTGGTTTCGTGCTTGTGTAATGTAGATAAATTTTGGCTGTTCACCTCTCTATTCATGGGATTTACCACCCTTCAGGGGTATGAAGGCAAGGAACCTAGAGAAGGGCTCCAGCCCTTGAGGTGCAGCAGGAGTGATCCCCTTGGCTAAAGGTACCTTAGGAAGAAACCCTAAAAGAGTGTCAAACAAAGCATACAAGGTAGTGAACACATATCAGGGTTGAGGACCTGTACGTAGGTCGGTTGGTAGTATGGGTTCAGTTGGTAGCATGGGTCAATGAAGACCTGTACGTAGGTTGGTTAGCAATGGGGTTCAGCTGGTAGCATAGGTCAGTTGGTCGTATTGTTTGAGTAAAGTAGGCAGGAAATGACAGGAGAATCCTGACTCACTCAGAAGTCTGACTGTAAGACGTGGAGGCTTGGCTTACTAAGGAGGGAGATAGCAGCCAAAGGGGGAGACAGGATGATTATGGAACATCCACCCAACTCCATCCAACAGCGGAAACCTACCTAAGTGGGAAACCTACCTAAGTGACCTAGGGACTACAAGGATGCCTATCTAGTATTATGACCACTGGCATGGTGGAGAGGAAAAAAAAACCCTTTGAGGAGGAAACCTCTGGGGATCCAAGGCCTAGGTCACCTCCCCTCCAGACTTTGGGACAGTTTTGATTAGTGATGACTCTGCTACTGCAATTTAGTAGACCAATTCAAGGGAATTGCAATTTCAGGGGACACTCTCACTCTGTCCCTCTAATGGGAATGCTGTGAAGGGTTGCGAGTGCACTCTGCAACAAGAGTCAAGCAAGACGGGAGAAGGAGAGTAACGACTGCTGAGGCACTCAGCTGGCCTACCAATCTATGAACAAACCAAGTGAACCAGAGGCGGTCGTAGGGAGAATAGCATGAAAGGGTGCCTCTGAACCTGCTTGGGCAGCTAAAGGGGCCCTTCCTGTGAGAGCACCACCCCTTCATTGCTGAAGTCTTAAATGCTACATCAAGAGGTGCTGTCAGCACGGTTGATGACTGAAGGTCCACTGGGAGTGAGGACCTTCCCAACTATGGGCCAGGTGAGAAGGGCCCCATGCCAAGCTTTGCATGCTCAAGATGCAGACTTCAGGGTGCAGAGAGAGAGACTGTCTGCCACAGGGTTAGCCATGTTCTGGAGTAATGGATATGGTCGGCATGTATTCAAATTGTGGAAAAGTGAGTTGTACTGAGCACGAGACCTGCTCATGGTAAGGAGCATGAGACCTGTACGTGAGTCGCAATGGATGAGAGAGACATGGGGAGACCTGTACGTAGGTCAAACAGAGCACTGTGGACCCTCTCATGGGTTTAGGTAAGACAAATAACAGTTGTAAACCACAGTAATGCATGCTGACCAAGTCCATTAGAAAGCCAAATTGGGAGTGAATTGGACAGTATACTATGAGTAAGAGAATGGCCAATCCAGGCGAAGCCTGGGGCCGATGGCTGGAGAGAAGGAGGCTGTGAAGCCGGTTAGATAGGAGGAAACTGCAAAGCCAGTACAGTCGAAGGTGCAGTTCTAAGTAAGTAAACATGCTATGCTCTCAGACTTAGAAGGGGATGCCAATATTGAAAAGGGAGTGGTCCTGGAATGAATGGACCTGCAAGCTCATAGCTTTAGTGCCATGATGGCTGGCATATGAGCAATACTGGTAGTGCAAGGGACAGGAAGGCTGGGATGATTTTGTAAATACGAACATACAAAATTTGCCAGCAGATAAAGGCCTAGAGGTCTATCAAGTCTGCTCGAATGTGCAGCTAGCACCCCTTATTCAGGTGCAGAATTGCAGGGATAGGATGGTAGAAGGCTGGGCAGAGCCAGCTGCCCTACGGTAGAGAGCTGCCTGTAATAGCTGATTGCTGAACGCCATAAAGGCCATGTGGAGCAGCAATAGAAGGTGGAGGCAAGCCGGTGATCAATAAAACATATAAGAAGTTAAAAGCTGCTACTGCTGCCTAGAGTCACGATGCCCGATGTGACTCCTAAGTCTCCCACAATAGGGAAAGCAAATAAGCTACAAACATGACACCACAACACCAAGCAGCTAATGAAATAAGTTAAATATGTGCCAGCCATGAAAGCAGGATTAGGTTATCATCAGAAAGAAACTGCAAAGGGTTTGGTACGAGTAAGGTTTGGTAAAAGTGGGAGTAGCAATAAATAAGCCTAAATAACACAATCATAGAAGTGAGGAGCAATGCAGTAGGGCTGCAAAAGTAATTGAGCAGCATCCAGCAGCAATTAACTATAGCTTGTAGGGATAACAATCTGAATGAACATAGAAACTGGAGGGAGAGGCTATGCACTGAAAACAGCAGCAATATTTGCTTGGTATAAGTTCAGGAAGCTGTATCGAGTTCATGGACTAGGTTGTTTAGGTTATAGTGAAGAAGTAAAACAGGGAAAAGTTGTTAGCTAGGCAGAAAAGCCATGAACAGGTGTAATCAATTAAGGGGAACAAGGCAGCAGATTGCAGTGTGAGCTGAAACAGACAATGACAATAGCAGGAACTGAGGCTGGTTAGGCAGAAAGCAGGGTGAGCTAAAGCATACAGAGAACAATGCAGTGAACAGAGGGCTGCAATAGTAGGTGAGAAATGGAGCCTGGGAGTAGAGGCACAAGGTAGCCTGAGGCAAGGAAACACAGAGTATAATCTGAAGCACAAGTAGCAATGTATAGACAAGGCACTAGAAAATTAGAAAGCCCAAAAGAAACAAAAACAAGGAAAGGAATAGGAAGGGAACCAGCACACAAAGAAGCATGGAGTAATACAAACCAAAAGCAGAAAAACAGCAGTCCAGAACACACCAAGCAGAGTCTAGGCATGCACGGGGGCAAAGCCCTAGTAGGCCCCAGGAGAAAAGGCAGATCAACAGGAGCTCCAGCTGCAAGGAAACATGTTTGTGTGTGGATTGTGGAAACCAGCCCTCAAATAAGCAAAAAGGGGGGGGGGTCAGTTGCATCACCCCCTTGAACTACTGGCTATAGCCTTCCAATTATTGTTTATTAAAGTAGCAATACACATTTTGCCTTATTAAGTAATGATGTTTGTTTAGCAAAACTATCAAGATACACATTTTTCTTTTCATGTTCGTTCATTCCATCCTGAACCAAGATATGTGGTCTTGAAGTTTTTAAAAGTTCCCACGCACAGGCCACACCTGGCCATGACCCCTGCCATGCACACCCACCATGCCAAAAAGTAAATATTTTGTTCTGTTTAACATCTGAAACATGTAGATGAACCACCATACAGTAATACAAGTACAGTATGAATGTAGCATGCACATTTAACAACTAACACCAGTTGAAGAGATTTTGAAAAATGGTGAATGGCAGCCATCTTTAATAGTGTGAGTCATTAATTATAAAATAAACTATAAAAAAGGCTTAACAACATCCCCATTCAACAAAAAAAGGGGAATTATATTAAGTACTAATATAGTAGTTCTACAGAAACAGTGCTGATCCCTGCAGAGGCAGGCGTTTGCACCCTGCAGTTGATCATTTTTAAAGAGCACCTTTCATGATGGTCCAAAAAGTTACAGTTTGTAGTCATTATAGGCAGTACTAGACCTGAAAGGGTGTGTGCATGTATTGTTTTTGGCCAAGGTTTACTCTGCCTTCCATAATTTGGATTTGTTTTGGAGCCCTGCTGCACTTGCCTTTGCTGTTCAGCTGCGGGCTCCTGATGACATCACTATAGTGCAGATGAGTGACTAACACTGTGCAGTTGCAACATTGTTGCAAGGGAACACTACCAGTACTCAGTGTACATACTGTGTTCCCCCTTCCCCAAGACACCCCATTAGCAATGCATTATGCCAAAATCCAAATGCCTTGTCAGTATGTTTTTTTTTTTGTTTGTTTTTTGGTTTTGTGACATTGACTCTGCCCTACAGTGATGTCAGTAGTACAGCCCTGGGCCCACAGCAACACCAGGCCTGCTATGGAAGCTGTGGTACACCCTGCAGTTTTTAGCAGCTCAGAATGCAAAAACTAACTGCAGTGGACAGTAATGAAATACAATTCCAGAATCAATGCAAGAAGGAATAATTTGTGCATGAAAGTCAAAAGGACCATGAAAGGTGCTCTTTAAATATTCATTACTCCTGCTCTGCTACCTCTGATGGCAATACACAATGGCCCCCTATAGCTAGAATTACTATACACAATCTCCACCATTTCCACATACTGTATACCTCCTTCCTTCCTGTGTGTCCAGTGTCCTCCAAGAATACTTTCAATGTAACTGCTTTGTCTGACAGTGCCCCACTAATACAAATAGTTCTGCTAAGTAAAATGAACTAAACAGGAACAATTACCGGAAAGATGAAGCATACTCTGCCATATGCATACCTAGTGTTAGCAAATTACAGGCAGAAAAAAAATTATACTTAACATCCACGGTGAATGTAAACTGCTAAAATTGCCCCCCCAAAAAAGTTATAGGCTGGACACATGCAGAGCAGCAACAGGCACCATCAATCTCCTTAAAGTACTGGGTACCTGGCAATCAGAGACAATGAAGAAGAAATTCTGAGAATTGTTACAAGTACCCCCCACCCCATTAAAAATGAAGAAATACTTAACCTCAGGGACTCACTGTGTTTGAAACTGGAATGATTTGATGATCAAATAAAGCGCCCACATTGCGATCAGCAGGAGCTGGAGGTAACACACACATCGGAAAGTTCCTGAATGTTTACAAAATCAAACAGAACACAATTACTGTCAAACTCGCATGTCTTTACTGCAGGATCCCCAGCCTTGAAACATAAATACTTACCTTCGGTTTTGGAAAATGTGGTGCATTCCAACATCCAATTCCCATATGAAGTTTCACAACATTACCATGTAATCACCCTACTGGAAAATAATAGAAAAGCAGTACAAACATATTATACTTCAAGAGGCCACAATAACAACCCATCCCCACCCTTCTATTGCATAGAAAAAAATACATAAAATACCTATGTGAGCAGTACGTCTGTGATGATAATCCATCAACACCAGGCAAAACATTACTTCTCACGGTAACCAGAGCAGCAGGCCTGGCAGCAACCAACAGCACATTAAAATCTCCTTCTTGTAATTCCTCCACAACATACAACTACAGCTCCAGCACAGCAAAACAAGACAGCATTGCTAAATTTTATGTCTAGAGTTCTCAAACAATTGTCAAACCAGCAGCAGGAGGCAACAAGTGATACTAGCAGCAGCGTGAAAGCAGTGTTAAACTGTGGACCCAAGTGAACTTTTGCCTAGTGGTGTGGTGGCAGAATCAAATTTCCAGAATGGCTCCTCCCAGTCATCACTGGGAGGTCCCTTGGCCAGTGACCAAAAGCCAATCCCTGGCCACTGCCTTCCCAGGTACTACTCTGGGAGGGTTGTGGCCAATGGCCTTTGCCCTGACCTGACATGTGGACTAGAAATAGCTTGGGGTGGGGAGGGGCAGAGGCCAGGCTACTTAGGGTCCAGGCAGCAGAGGATCTTTCTCTTTCTGCCTGGACACTCAAGGGATCAACTTGACCGCAGGACACCAGCAGGAAGGAGGTAAGGCCTAATAGTTTATAGGACTTGCATGGACAGTGAGTTGGGATGGGCTGCATTCAGTCGGTAGTGGAGCAAGGTCATGGGTCAGCGAGAAAAATTTTAAGCCCCTAGTTACAGAGCTACAGTAGATTATGGCCCTAGGCTTTGGTGCAGTCTGATGGAGTATGCTAGTGGTCCTGCTCTGGCTAGGTGTGGTGGAGCAACCCCATTGATCAGTAGCCGACCACAGGGCTTAGTTATACACCTGGGGGTGCATGATCTGGCTAACTTTTCCTCCATTGATGTAATACAGGGTATCATGATGGACCTAAGTTGGACTATTCAACACATGCCAAATAACAAGTTGACATGTTCTAGGACAGTACCCAGGAATAACTGGAAGAAAGGGTCAGCGGCTAGACCACTGTGGAAAGTCCACAGGGAGGTAAATCAAGAGGTGTCTTGTTTCTGCCTTCCCTGAGGAATATGGGTTGTGTGGCACCAGGACATCCTGCTTGACTATGCTGGGTTTTATGATTCAGATGGGGTGCACCTGTCCAAGGTGGGGCAGACACTTTTCAAGGCAGTTTAAAAAACATGCTGGAGGAATGGATATACAGTATTCACCTGGGGCATTGGTGGGAGATGTGTAACTTTGTTATGGATCTAGTGGTGGATGATTCAGGGACATGGAGCAAAATAAGGCACAATTTCATGTAAAGGGGTGTCTTGGTGAGGGTGTACTCCAGTCAGTAGCCAACATGGGACAGAGAGGGGACCACAGGGGCAATGGTCAGGCAGGTGAAGCCCGGTGAGGGTAGCACTGCACAGCTGTGGCCTAGCATGTCTCTATTCCATCAAGCTATGCTCGTCAAGAGGCTGGCTGACCCCCGGTGGGGGCTTGCCAGGCTTCTTTTGGCCTAGGGCTGGCTTGTTGGTAAGAGTATCTGGATTCATGACCGAATGCATCTGCTGCCCCAGGGGAATACTCTAGTGGTCAACATGATTGTATACATTTTATGCTTGTATTATCAATGTTGTATTATTATTTTGTACTGTTTTGATATATGTTTTGATGCATTTGATATTTCATGTTGAGTAAATTCGGCCTTTCCGCCAAAATACATTGCCTGTTGTTTTGTGTGTTATTTGGGATTGTGGTGGTTCTATCTGGGCATGGCTCCTCCCAGTCATCACTGAGAGGTCCCTTGCCCAGTGACCACATGACCTGTGGCCACTTCCTTCCCATTTACTACTCTGCGAGGGTTATGGCCAGTGGCCTTTGCCCTGACCTGATGTGGGCTAGGAATATCCTGGGGTGGGGAAGGGCAGAGGCCAGGGTACTTAGGGTCCAGGTAGCAAAGGATCTTTCTCTTGCTGCCTGGACACTCAAGGGATCAACTAGACCCTCCCACTCATAATTTAATAGGGCTGTTGGCGGACAGTAGCTGGGGGCAGGATTGCAGATGATTTGCTGGCATGAAGCAAAATAAGGCTCAATTTCATGTAAAGTGGTGGCTTGGTGAGGGTGTACTCCAGTCAGTAGCACAACATGAGATGGAGAGACTACCATGGGGGGAAATGGTCAGGTGATTGAGGCCCAGTGAAAGCAACACTGCATGGCTGTGGGTTAGCGGGATCTTTCCCTCCATGTTGAAAAAGGGCTGTAATGAAGCCCCTTTAAAAAAAATCTATGGACTCTAATGTTCTCTCAAATTACAGGCCTGTATCAATCCTTCATTTTTGGGGAAGTTGATCGATCGAGAGGGTGCTGGTGGTGCAGTTGGAACAACATTTGGAGAACTATGACATCTACAAGTCTTTCTAGTGTATTTTCCAGCTTCATCATAGAACAGATTCCCTCTGATGATGCCTGACAGTGGTCAGGGGGAAACATTAGTGTTTGTCAACTTTTTACCACTTTTTTGGGAACTGGTGCAAGTGTAATATGCAGAATTCTGTTCAAATAAAAGACTATATTTATTTATTAAGTCCTGTGTGATCTGATTTTTGTGGGTGCTCTTACAACATTCTTTGATTCCAGAGTAGACAAACATGGATCTGGTTGCTATGTGACAGTTTGTCACAATATGTGGGAATAAACTTCAGAAGAGTCAAATTTACAGGTTTAACACACCGTGGTGTGATATTTATTTTTCAAAGGTTAGAAAAATAATAAATGAAAACAACAATAATTACAAAGAAAATCACTACTTAACATCAGTAGTTTCTCACAAAATACAGTGCTGGATCTTAAAGCTCCTAAGACCCTTCTCATCTGCATCCAACAGCTTGTCTGCCTCTCTTCTGCCTCTCCTAGGGCTGAGCCCCTCTGGGCTGAACTGAAGTAAACTCTGTGAAGAGATATTTATATATTGTGGTGGGGCATCACGTGACTAAGCCCTTTCTATTTACAAGACTGGACATGTTGCTTCATGTCTGAACATGTTGTTTCAAAACCAAGGGGAGGGCGGATATTTCAGGGGACTTCCTTGTTCAGGTAAAGGTACAGTGTATATATCCACAGATACTGACGTTCTATATCTCTGATCCACAGTGACTACACTCTTTTATACGTAGAACCTTATACAGTAACAAGTTCATTATGTGAATTTATGAAAATACCTTTATAATTTCTTATAACTGTACTAATCATGACATTATTATTGTTTTATTTGACTTCTGACTTCTTTTTCTTTACAAAGACTTTACTAACTGTATTCATTCTTATTTAAAATAGCCTTCATGTTTTTGTATATAAAATGCACGTACGCAGTTTACACAACACCTCTCCAGGGACTGGATGGATAGAAATGGAAAAAGAATGAAAAGAGAGAAGTGGTAGGAAGTTTAGTAGGGACAGTAAAGAGCTATGCTAGGTGGCTAACCTAGGATAGAGGAGAAAAAGAAGAAAAGTGTTAACTGTAGCTAGGAAATAAGGAGATAGAAAAGTGGTCCATCAGTCACAGCCAAGGGTGTATCCTAACTCTGCCACACACCTCCCACCTTAAGAAAAAACAGTTCTTAAAACTATACTGTTTTTTTCAAGAACCTCCTCTCAGTCATAAATATTCTACCAAAACAGTAGAATGGGGGTTGGTTGAAACTTTCTTTCACCCACTATGAGAGCTTCCCTCCAGGGTCCCTCAATTCAGTTATTTTTAATATTGTCCACCGTACCAAGTTACTGCAACATCACAATACTTTCACAACATTACCCTGGGGCTATCATACAGTTCAGCACATTATTCAGTAAACAGTTTCAGTCTGTAATGACTGTCTCCCCTAATTATTTCACTCAGGTTACTACAACCCAGACATTTCATATATAATATCAAGCACCCATCAATAGGAATTGTTTCAGAATCCATCACCTGGCATCGTTTCAGAATCCATCACTTGGCATCATTTCAGCACCCATCACTTGGCATCTTTTCAGCACCCATCACTTGGCATCTTTTCAAAACCCTGGGCACCAACTGTCGTACCCTTCATCAGTACATTAAAAAAGAGGAAGCAATACATAGCAGTTTTACGCTGACTTCGAGCTTCCTCCATACCCATCACTTGGCATTGTTTCAGAACCTTGTGCACCCACTATCATACTTTCATCATTACATTAAAAAAGAGGAAGTAATACACAACAGTTTTATGCTGACCTTGAGCTTCCTACCATACCTTAGGTTCCTCATTTTATATCACACAGTATAGAAATTTATTGTTATACATTTCTTGTAATCATTTCATACATCTCATTTATCCATTTCCCTTTCATATATTTTCTTGGCAGACAAGGAACCTTCTCATGCTGAACATCAACCAGCCAGTTCCTAACTCCAAAACCTTTGGGGTTTCCTTTCTATCCTTATTTTTAACATACCAGGGGTTTCCTTTCAACCCTTACACCATTCTGGTACCCTCAACTGACTGTACTCAGCACCAGCCTTACTACAATATTCATTTTAAACATTACATGTTTCATACATTTCATACTATTTTACAGGGAGCTCAAATCATGGGAAAGTCCATTCAACTACCATGGTGTCTTCCCTGTTGCTTGTAGTCTTCACCCTAGTATACAAATGTCCTGAAACAGTCTTACCTGGGGCCTTCATCTTATCATCTCCAAGTAGCAGCAGCCTGGAAAAATGGGCAACAATGGAATTTCAAAATTGACTGGCAACAAAGGTTCCATTGGGGGTGTCCTCCTCCTCCTCCTTCTCTAGAACCCAAGGATCCTGGTCCTTGGACTCTGCCATGAAATCCTCCTGTTGGGAACCCTCCATTAGCACCTAGCAGTGGTGTTCTGCCTCTGTCTGGTGCTGGTCTGCCTCAGTATTCCATTGAACTCCAATCTGGTTAGTAAGTCCCCTCTGGTCCTCTTCATCTGGGCTCTGGTATGGACACTGGTAAGCCCCTTCTCCTTCAACAGATCCTTGACATCCACAAGATCCTGTAGGTATGCCATCCTGCTCTTTTCCCCCTTTGTCTGGATACCAGGACTGGTATCTGGGTAATGGTCTCCCCCTTGCTTCTTTGGGCAACCAGTACTATCCCACTACTGACACCAAGTTTGTTACAGCATGTGGGAATATACTTCAGACAAGGCAAATTTACAGGTTTAACACACTGTGATTTGATATTTTTCAATGGTTAGAAAAATAATAAATGAAAACAACAAAAACTGCAAAGAAAATCACTTGTTAACATCAGTAGTTTCTCACAAAATACAGTTCTGGATCTTAGAGCTCCTAAGACCCTTCTCATCTGCATTCAACACCTTGTCTGCCTCTCTTCTCCCTCTCCTAGGGCTGAGCCCCTCTGGGCTGAACAGAAGTAAACTCTGTGAAGAGATATTTATATATTTTGGTGGGGGGGGTCACTTGACTAAGCCCTTTCTATTTAAAAGTCTGGACATGTTGTTTCATGTCTGAACATGTTGTTTCAAAACCGGGGGGAGGTGTTATTTCAGGGGGCTTCCTGTACAGTGTATATATACAGATATTGACTTTCTGTATCTCTGATCCACAGTGACTAAGCTCTTTTATACATAAAACCTTATACAGTAACAAGTGTATAATGTGAATTTATGAAAATACCTTTAGGATTTCTTATAACTGTACTAATCATGGCATTATTATTGTTTTATATGACTTCTGACTCCTTTTTCTTTAAAAAGGCTTTACTAACCGTATTCATTCCTATTTAAAATAGCCTTCATGTTTTTTGTACACAAAATGCACTTATGCACTTTACACAACATCTCTCTGGGTGTTTGGCATCATTCCAGGGACTGGATGGATAGAAATGGAAAAAGAATGAAATGAGAGAACTAGTAGGATGTTTAGTAGGGACAGTAAAGAGCTACGCTAGGTGGTCAACCTAGGGTGGGGGGGAGAAAAGCGTTAACTGTAGCTAGGAAATAAGGAGATAGAAAAATGGTCTATCAGTCACAGCTGAGGGTGTAGCCTAACTCTGCCACACACATAACACACAATCCCTCTGAAAAAGAAATTAAAATAAATAAATAAGATACCCTCCCACTACACATCAAACTGTCCCAAATCCCGCACATCAAACCCAAGTATACAAATAACATACACATCACAATTCAAACCAAATTAATTATTGAGACTACTAACTAAATTGAACAATTACACACTACAATTAAATTAAATACTAAACAACACAAGCTTGAGAATCAGTAGAGAGGCTCCACTACTAGTTGTTGAGCACACTTACTTAAAATATGTACCATATATTGCTGCTTAGGGTCCATTCTTGAAAAGTCAGTGTATTCAGCCAGATGTGAAATAGCATAAAATAAGCAGACGTAATATTCATAGCTCAAAGTTTTGTACCAAAAAAAGTCACTTCTTTCCTTTTCTCACAGGGAAAGAACAGCTTACGCATGGAAACAGAGGGCCAGATATTCAAACTGCTCTATTTTGTGGTGCAAGCCCTTGCGCCGCACAAAATAGTTGCGCAGGGTGTGGCCGGAGTGATATTCAAAGGAGCTGCGCTATTGAGCAATTCCTTTGAATATCCCCCCCCAGCCACAGCCACTGTGCATGGTGCAGTGGAACTTGCGCCACCGCAAGTGGTCAGAGTGGAGCATTCAACATGCGGTGGCACAAGTACCATTGCGCCATGTGCAAATTTCTGATATTTAAAAGGTGACATGCAAATGGGGCCATAATTCATGCAAGGTGCAGGGGGGCCATTTGCATCTGTTTATGGCCCCATTTGCATGCCATTAGCATGGAGGTGCGCCGATCCCTGAGGACTTGCACCTGGCGCCCTGCCAGGCAGCAGCCATCGGGGACTGACACCTACAGCCGATCGCGGGCAAATGTAAGAAAGCCCCTCCTGACTGGACCTGATCGTGGGCATAATCTATATCACCCCCCACCAGCCTGATCGTGGCAGCAACATGTTCCCCGAAACATATCCCTGGTGGTCCAGTGGACCGCTAAGCCCGATCGCCGGGCTGAAGGTTGTAAACCCCGAACATATCCTGGTGGTCCAGTGGACGATAAAGGCCCGATCCTGCCGGGCTGAAAGAGTTGTAAATCTGCAGTCCAGATATGTGAATGAAGTCATTCATTCACATATCTGAACTTTACCTGTCTGACATGGGCTGCCACACACCCATTGGCTCTTGCTCTGCACCAATGGGGTGCAGCCCTACCGGCAGCCGGGCCGGGCGGTGGCAGGCGGGTGGATGCGCTGATCTCCGGCCGCGGGGGAGCGATGGTGGGGCTTCGTGGGTGGATGGGGTGGGGACACTAGATCACCAGGCATATGGTCTTGGGGTGGGGGTGTTTCACCACATTATGCAGCTTTCGATCAGGCTTATCGGTCCACTGGGACACCAGGGATACATTCAGAGGGGAGTGTACAACTCTTCAGCCCGCAATCAGGCTTATCAGTCCACTGGACCACCAGGGATATGTTCGGGTTTGCAACTCTTCAGCCTGTGATCAGGCTTATCGGTCCACTGGACCACCAGGGATATGTTCAGGGAAGGGACACTTTGCTGACCATGATCGGGCTGGTTGGGGGGGTGATTTAAACTTATGCCCGCGATTGGGCCAGTCAGGGAGGGACTTTTCTGCTTTGCCCGCGATCGGGCCAGTGGGGGGTGGGGATGTTTTACACTTTTGCCCATGATCGGGCTGCAGGGGGGGCACAGGGAGTAGGTTGAGGGCCAGCCACAGGTGGCAGCTGCTGTGTTGCACCCTGCAATGTGGCAGTTCACCTGTGGGTGGCCCTCGACTTACTTCTTTTTGGCTCAAAGTTGTGCAGGCGCAGGTTGGGGTTGTGCCTGTACAAATCTGCACAGCCCGGCTGAATATCGGGCTGTGCAGTTTATGCATGGTTCCTCCCCCTCCAGTTCAGCATGCATTCATTTGCATTGTGCTGTTGCTCAGCATGTTTTCAGTGGCGCAACTGCCTCCTGCTGAATATCACAGAATGGCGCAATTTCAGACTTGCGCAGGCGCAACCCTATTGTGCATGGCGCAACCCTTATGAATATCTGGGCCAGAGTGTATCAGGAGGCAAAGCTGAAAAAAAACCCCTGCTACTCCTCCTCTTTTTCTGTTTTTACCAGGAGCAGAGAAAAAGCCAGACAGATGTAGCCAGATGTAAAATCTGAAAAGGACTCACTCTCTCACAGAGATCCCCTGGTGAGTTATTGAAAGGGAACGGATAGAAACCAGACTGAGATGCCTGACAGAGGCCGGACAGAAGGGGCACAGTGGCCAATGGGGAACCTGAGCATCAGTTTACTGCATGACAGCTACAGGCCACTGATACAAAGTAGACCCTGCAAGGGTCATAGACTGCAATGCTGCCAAGCCTACCCTCACACCCACAAGCAAATCTCAGCCCAAAACCTATCTCTCAGTCACTGTTCTCAGACTTGAGCCACTTGTCAGGCGTAGCAACAGGAGTTCTCCAGCCAAAAGCACTGGGAAAATCCAGGAGCAGTCAAAGCAAATTCAGCCAAACAATTTAATAAATGTTAACAGTCACCAGCCACAAAAGTTTTTTCACCTCCGAATGCAGCAGTTCGGAAGCCACACTGCATATGTAAGTTAATCGGGAAAGGGGTTTTCAAAACTACTTATCTTGTGAGCAACTTAAGAAGGGTTGAAATAACTGCCTATTTGATTTTCCTTTGTGGCTATCTGGACTGTCTGCTAGTATTCTGACAGTTTACATTACATTAATATAATTGGAAATAACTTACTGGTAGTAGCTGTGTACTTTGAATAGCAAAGGCTGCAGTTTGTAATTTGATGCCAGACACAGCCTCAGGTGGGGAAATTGTCTTCACTAGTCAGGAGACCTTGCATCATAGCCAATTGTTTTGGGTGGAGGACTATTCTAGCATTGATCAATTACTATAAACTACTGGTGTGATCCTGTTTCAGACAGAAGCCCATCTCTTCAAGTGGTGTAACAGGCTGTGCTTTGAAACAACTGAGAAGCTGCATGGGATATACTATATTGGACTAGAAATCTGCAACTGATCTCTCTTACTTACATCTGAGGGAAGTTTTCCTTACTTTACAGTCTTACATTGGTATTGCTTTGTGTTTAATTTTGTTTTTAAATCAGGAAGGGGATTTTCAAAACTACTTATCTTGTGAGCAACTTCAGAAGGGTTGAAATAACTGCATATCTGATTTTCCTTTGTGGCTAACTGGAGTGTCTACTAGTATTCTATAACAGTTTGCATCAAATTACTTTTAAATGTTGACAAATCAGCTACTGGAGATTAGCTGAATTACTATAAAGGGCAGTACTCACCAGGGTGGTGGAGCAGTGGTGTATTTGATTGTTTCTAACAGTCACCAGTGGTTGTGGACTACCCACCCACCCTTCCCCGCACCACCCCCCAAGGCGTGACGTTTATTTTATAGCCAAGGTTCTGATATCACTTCCTCAACAGGTTTTGGGGCAGAACTGTCATATTCTTAATAACCCAGCACAGTGCATAAAGGGTAAGAACACACCACACAAAGGAAGAAAAAGAATATATATATATATATATATATTACATATTGTATATTATAAGGGAGAGCGACATGTGGGTAGCGGTGCAATGCATTCTGGAAACTGCATTGCTGTCCTATTTGCAGGCAACTGTCAGCTCTGAGGGAGGAGGTAGCCCACTTCCAGGCTGAACTGGCAAGGACTAAGGAGGCCTCCCCCACCCAAAGAGCACCACTGCCACAGAGGCTGCCAAGTATGAAGAGCAGTTGGACCACAGTGGGTTCTGGGAGGGTACATGTGGTGGAACAGTGATGAAGCTCCCTAGTTGTACCTCTACACAAACAATATGCCAGTCTGCAGAGCAAGGTTCCTCTATGATGGCACCCTCAGTGGAGACCAAGAAGAATGCTGAGGACACCCACAAGGGAGACCCACAGAAGGGTGGCAAGGGACACCACAGGGGAAGGAAACAGCTTCTGAGTAGGGGACTCAATTGTTAGAGGGGTAGACCTGGGGAGGGGAGAGGAGAGGGAAGTAAGGTGCCTGCCTGGTGCTATGGCTTGGAGGGACAAGAAGCGAATCCTCAGGATTGCAGAAACAGCATCACAGGAGAGGGAACTAGATATCATTGTCCACCTTGGGACAAATGACCTAGCTAGGCATGGGATCAGTGCTGTGCAGGATGAAATTGTGCAGTTGGGGAGGGGCCTCAGAGAGGCAGCAAGCACAGTTACCTTCTCAGAGGTGCTGCCAGTCCATGGCAGGGGTGAGGCTAGGGTACTACACACCATGCAGTTTAATGAATGGTTGCAAAACTGGTGCAGAGCACAAGGCTTTGGCTTCATTGGGGACTGGGGGTACACCTGGAGAGATGAAGGTTTATACTGGCATGATGGTCTGCATCTGTCCATGAAGGGAACCAAGATCCTAAGTGACAGGTTTAAAGGCTTCCTTGGCAAGCTTTTAAACTAGCCATGGGGGGAGGTGCTAATAAGAGGCAGGAAATTTCAAGCCTCCCCCCAACAAAACATGATGGGTAGTAAGGTAAACACTGAGGTACAGTGGTCAACAGAGGGCAGGACAGGGGTAAATGGAAAAATAGACAAGGGCAAAAAGAGCAGGCATGGGGGAAAAAAGGATAAAGCAAACATTAAATGGAGGGCAATGAGTACCAATGCCCATAGTCTGGGAAACAAGCTTCCTGAACTAGTAGCCTTGATGGAAGATGAACACTTGGCTATTGTGGCAGTCACAGAAACATGGTACAAGGGGAACCATGACTGGGATGTCAACATACCGGGGGTACACAGTCTACAGAAGGGACAGGGAGGGGAAAAGAGGAAGTGGAGTAGCTCTATACATAAGGGAAGAGATCAAAGCTACAGAATTAAAAAGTAAAGGGGGAGGACAAGAGGCACTCTGGGTCACCTTGGAGACGGAATGGCATCACAATCTGCAAAGTGGTTGTATACAGACCCCCATCTCAAGGGGAGGAAATGGACAAGAAAATGATAAAGGACATTCTCAAAATGGCTGAAAAAGGGGAGATACTGTTAATGGGGGGACCTGAATATGCCAGATGTTAACTGGATGACATGTACTGCAGCCACATCCAAGAGCAGTGTCATTCTCGATGCCCTGCAGGGAGCAGGCCTTAGACAGCTAGTGTTGGAACCCACTCGGGAGGAAGCAATACTAGACCTGATACTCTCAAATGGAGAGAGGATCACAAATTTAAAAGTCGGTAGACATCTGGGAACAAGCGACCACTGCACAGTGTGCTTCACTATAAGCACAACCATGGAGACAAGCCATACAAAAACAAGCATACTGGACTTTAGAAGGGCTGACTTTGGCAAAATGGGTGAATACCTGAGGAATACACTGGCAAATGGGCAAAAAGGAGGGGTGGAAGAACAATGGAGAAAAATCAAAACTGCCATCATAGAGGCAACAAGCCTTTGTGTGAAACAGATAAAGAAAACAAAGTGCAGTAAAAAAACACTATGGTTCTCAAAAGAGGTGTCAGGGAAGGTTAAGGAGAAAAAGGCTGCATTCAAAAAGTATAAGGCATCACAGAAGGAGCACGACAGGGAACTGTATCAATTAAAGCAGAAAGAAGTGGGGGAAGGCAGTCAGAATAGCAAAAGCCCAAACTGAGGAAAAAATAGCCAAGTCAGTTAAGAAGGGGGATAAAACTTTTTATAGGTACATTAGAGAGCATGGAAAGGTTAAGGGAGGAATAGTGAAGATTAATAAGGGAGAGAGGAGGTGGGCAGAGGGAAACAGTGAAAAGGCAGAGATACTGAATGAATACTTTTGCTCAGTATTCATAAAAGAAGATGAGGAGGAATTACCTAAATCAGACAATAGAAGCACTCTGGGTAGGGGGGTTGACACAAGTCCATTTACAGAAGAGAGAGTCCTGAAAGAACTCCTAAAACTCAAGGTGGACAAAACAATGGGGCCTGATGGGATTCACCCCAGAATCCTAAAAGAACTAAGGGAGGACCTAGTGACACCACTGACCACACTTTTTAACAAATCATGGGAGGATGGGGTGGTACCTGAGGACTGGAGGAGGGCAGATGTGATTCCCTTCACAAAAGTGGGAGCAAGGCAGAAGCAGGAAACTACAGACCTGTAAGTTTGACCTCAGTGGTAGGGAAAATGATGGAATCACTTCTGAAAGAAAGAATTGCTGAGTACCTAGAGGCCAAGCGGGCACAGGACCCAAAGCAGCATGGATTTACAGCAGGAAGGTCATGTCAGATGAATCTAATAGATTTCTTTGACTGGATGACCAAAGTAATAGACCAGGAGAGGGCTGTGGATATGGTCTACCTAGACTTTAGCAAGGCATTTGACACAGTCCCGCACAAAGATTAATAATCAAGTTAGCCAGCTTGGGAGTGGGTCCCAGGGTGGTAGCCTGGGTTGCAAACTGGCTGCACAACAGGACACAGAAGGTAATAGTGAGTGGCACACATTCCGAAGAAAGGGGTGGTCACTAGTGAAGTACCTCAGGGCTCAGTACTGGGTTCAGTCCTCTTTAACATCTTTATAGGTGACATTGCAGAGGGTCTGGAGGGAGAGGTATGCCTATTTGCAGATGATACAAAGATCTGTAAGAGAGTTGATACACAAGGAGGGGTAGAAAGGATGAGAAGGGACTTGGCAAGGTTGGAGGAATGGTCAGACATATGGCAACTTAGATTCAATGCAAAGAAGTGCAAAGTAATCCACCTGGGAAACAAAAACCCAGGAGAAGAGTACACAATAGCAGGGGAGGTAACAACAACAAAATGGAACGGGACTTGGGGTAGTCATATTGGATGATCTAAAGGTGGGTAAGCAATGTAGAGAAGTCAGTGAGAAGAGCCAGGGGGATACTGGGATGCATAGGAGGAGGCATCACAAGTAGAAAATGGAAGTGGTTATCCCTCTATACAGACAGTCGGTGAGACCCCATCTGGAGTACTGTGTGCAGTTTTGGAGACCTCATCTACGCAAGGACATAGACAGGATGGAAGCAGTCCAGAGGAGGGCAACTAAAATGGTGCAGGGTCTGTATCAGAAATCATCTGAAGAGAGACTGAGAGAGCTTAATATGTATACCCTTGATGAAAGGAGGGACAGGGGGGACACAATAGAAGCTTTCAAGTACCTCAAGGGAATCAACAAAGTCCAGGAGGGTAGCATCTTTCAGAAAAAGAGATGTGTAAGAACAAGGGGACACAATTTAAAGATAGAGGGGAGATGGCTCAGGAGTAATGTGAGGAAATCTTTTTTCATGGAGAGAGTGGTGGATAAGTGGAACTGCCTTCCTGGGGAGGTTGTTGGGGCTAAAACAGTGGGGGAATTCAAACATGCATGGGACAGACACAAGGCAATTGTAGTGGGGGGTGGCAGGAAGTAGGCTGTTGGTTAACTAGAATCTGCAGCTTATCCAGTAGGTAGGAAAATGGGCAGACTGGGTGGGCCAAGTGGTTCTTATCTGCCGTCAAAGTCTATGTTTCTATGTTTCTATGTTTCAGTACAAAAACTTAAATAAAATAAATAAAGTACACCAGAAGCCCAGAAGCTATATTTCTGAGACTGCAAAACAGGGGCAGGTTTATTAAAATCCCAAACCAGAAAGGGTGCTGTAAATTGAATCCCACAAAGGAAACAATGAAGCAGTCATTGAGTTTGGCAGCAGCTGCAGACACTGCTCATCTCATCAATTACTACAGTATGTACAATAAACATTGTAAAGAATATCTTAAAATTATAACATTCTATAGTGGGCTAGCCCCACTATGACCACACATGCAGAAAGTTAATGATGATGTTCCAGTGTGCTTAAAACCAGCGGAATGCCAAAAGGAGAGCAGAAGTGGAGCACAGTCACTGACCCATAGGTAAAATAATAAAACTTATTTAAAACTGCACACCTTACATAAATACCATCACTAAGCTAAACTCAGTGGTGCTTACTATATTACTGGCTTAAATCAGGGTGAAATTAGCACTGTTAGCTTAAATAAAACAAATATTTTTTAACTGAGCTACTGTAGATGGAGCTCAGCAAATGAACCACCTAGCATGGTGGCCATCTTCATTCTGACTGATACAGCTACTCCCACATTTCAACCATGGGGCATGAACCATTCTGATAAAATTGAAGTGCCTTAGATCAGAGTTATGATGTGCAGTTGAAGCCACTTAATCAGGACGTGCTTAATGGGGATGTTCACTTTAAGGGGATGATCCCCCAGGCACCGATTAAGTGACTATGCAACTGAACGGAAGTATCACACCTTTAAAGGGGACATAGGAATCCCTTTAATGGGGATGATTTGGGCACTGTTTTCTTTGTTATCCTCTCATTATCTGTCAGTATCACCTGCTAAGACACTTGATATTTCACACCTAACCAGGTGTGTAAATCAAATTTAATCAGTACATGCTGCATAAAAAGAATCACAAACTGTTAATCAACATAGGCTGTGTCTCTTGCTGTTAGCTGTCCACATTTATCTGTCCTGATGAAGTCTAAATGAGTGGATCTTCCCTTGGCAGGCAGAGTGAAGGTTATCAAAGTGCTGCAGGAGATGGGTGCATCAATGTTCAAGGTAGCTAAACTCTGTACTGTTTTTTAAATACTTTTTAACATTTATTTCTCAAGAAACTATAGTAACATTTCCTAACTTGAGATGTACGGCACAAAATCACAAAAGACCTGAAATCAGTAGATGGTGTTTTAGTGTTAATGTATGTCTCTGTTTGTTCCCAATGTTTATTTGCTCTGTTTGTCTCTGTACATTGTGGTTTTTGGATCTTCTGTTATTAGAGACATTCGCTTAAAAGGGACGAAGGCCCACCCACAGAGGCGTCCCCTTTAAGAGGCTTCAACTATACTTTGAAGTGGTGTCCCATGACTTTATCTTCATTCTGGTGTATAAGGGGGCTGTATATGCTCCAGTATTTTTTTTCTTTAATTTCCTGATGATATGGCCATCTGATGATAAAGACAAGGACATGAGCCCCAAATTGCATTGCTTATATACAGTAGCTCATAGAACAATTAATAAAATAACATCTGTCTTCATAAAAGTTTCACCAGGATGACGATAAGCCTCCCCAGAACAGGCATATGTATACACTGAACATCATTTGCAGTAAAAAAAAAAATACCCTAGGCATCCTATTAAACCACGTCAGAAGGCCCTGTTTAGGTCATCTGCAGTGACTATTAGTCACTATATCTCTGATGTTGCTACTACAGCTAAATGGTACCCTTGGCCTATTGCCTGTCATTGATGACAAAATACTGTAGATTCCCAACTGCAACACTTTTCAATGCCTTTTGACAATACTGACAATCTTTTTTTTGCCACTGCATTATATTTTGTGATGATTGTTACGTGCTCACTATTGTTTTTCAGGTTTCCAATCCATTTAGGAACTAAGAGATCTCTTTTATTCTTCACCCTAGTTTTTTTTTGTACTGTGTTTCTTCCTCCTTTTGTCCCTGGTCTCAGCAAAATTTCCTCAGCCCCATCAACAACCCATCTCATGGATTTAGGGGTTAACCACCACTTACGCAGAGCCACACTTGTCAGGTGGCTTGCTAGATAGGGTCATGCAGTGCCTGCGGGGGATGCCGAGTGAGCCAGGGCTTTATTCTCAGTTTTCTCTCCAGCACATCTGTGTGTGAAGTATGCACAAATGTGTGGGTTGATGCATGTGAATTCTGTGTCAGCACATACCCCACATCTGCTGGCCCCAGCAGTGCTTCCTCCCTGCCTCTGCCAGATGGCAGGCAAGTGGCAAGAATCAGAATCCCCCCTCCCCAAGGGAGGAGAGCCATTTTAGGATGCTTAATCCTCCTTCACCCAGCTGACCCTGGAGTAATGCTGGTCTGGTCTCAAACCTGGGTCAGCAGCATGGTAAGAGGTAATATGACCAGTGCCTCAGCCATCCATGCCACTGGGCTATTGCCTTAGTGATTTAAAAGCAATTATTTAATTCTCATCTCTATACCTGCCATATTTAATCTCATTGTCAATGGGCATAGGTCTTATCCTTTGCCTGGGAAGGCGCTACTGGTGCAATACTGTGTACAGTGGTATATGCAGTATTGCACAAGTAGTGGTAGCATACTGCCCTGTACCGGGTTAGCCATAATGTTGTACGCTATTAAGCGTGCAACATTATGACCCGGTAGGCTGTCAATGTATCTGCCTGAGAAATAAATTCTGACAAATCTGAACAATTACACCTCAGTCTTAAGTATTGCTCAAAGTGAATATGCTAAATCAAGTTAGGATGGTGTGAGCTAGATGCCTGGAAAATAATGTAGTATTAGCCACTGTCTGCTTCCATACTGCTTTATAATTACATTTTCACCTGCAGTTCCTTGTAATGTCAGGGCCACAACAATTGACCTCTCTTATGTTAAGATGCACAGTAAACCTCAAATTTAATGAATTACAATTCAGATAAGTGACATCATCAGAAATATTTTTAGTGACTCCCTTTGTATGCCGTGGTTGTTGCTGAACAACTCCTCATTAGTAAATCCATCTTAGAATGGGAAAGGACTGAAAGCAACAGATAGGGTAAAACAAAACTGGTGGTAATCCTCGGCTGTAAGTTGTCTCTGAAGATCAGGTGGTGGCAACAGTCTGGATGGATTTTTCTAGTTAAGAAATATCACCAAGATTAAACCTTACCTAGGACATGAGGATCTGGTGACCCTAGTGCATGTTTTCATGATAGCAAGGCTCTGCTGTAACATTCTTTACATAAGGCTGACTAGTACATTGGTGCCACCTGCAGCAAGTCCAGAACGAAGCAGCCAGGCTCATTGTTTATGTTTACTGTGATCAATTTAATTTTATTAACTGATATTGTGCAGTACTCTGAGCCCTGCAGAATATAAAATAGAATTGTCCTGTACTGAGTCATCTGATGGACCATGGTACCAGTGGACAGTGTGACAGGGCGATCCTGCCACTCTTGAGAACCAACCTTTTCTGAAATCTGTTGTAACAGTTCTTCTATTTCTTAGCCTAATCTATCCTTTACAATTTCTAGTCCATAAGGTTGGCTACCTATGGATGCCCCCTTCCCTTTATTGACTATGTTATAGTGTCCTCTTTAATTGTCCTTGTCCCGCTCACATCTTTGTAGAGGAAGGTTATTGTGGTGACCTCTGAGGTGATGTTAAATAACAGGCTGTCTTCCTCATTGTTGGATTTAGTATGCAATAGCACTATGTCATAAAATACATTGATGTATATGCCTTATGTGTATGAAACCTGTAAATGTTGAAAATACAACAGCACTAGGTGTTTTTGATAAAGGTAAAAAAGTTGCTAAGTGACTATATTACAGAAATAAGTTACCAGGGTAGAGATATCAGAAAGCCCCCATTGTGTTAAAATGCATGTAAATTACAGATTGTTTAAGAGGCCCTTTGGCACAATGCATTCCTGCTTTAAGCTGAACCAGCTTAAAATTTCATGGTGATTTACTTATACAGCCCAAGATGCTTTGCATTTTGTGGGTATGTGTGATGTGTTTCTATGAAACTTGGCTTTATTGCCAGTGCCCTTTGGGGTAACCCTTGCATCAGTGCTTTTGCACTGAGGTTCCTTGTCTTCAGCGTGTTTTTGGGGTTTTTCTTTTTTTGAGCTCCCCTTCACCCAAACAGCACAAGACAAGCATAGGGGAATAATTGGTTTTCACTAAAGAGATTGATCAGTATATCAGTGGGTCAGTAGGTGCTGACTAAGTGCAGAAGAAGGACATGCATAGTCTGTTTCTGCAAACTGATGTATTCAAGAAGGGATACGCCATGCTTAAGGTTATCCCATGTTTTAAATAAACATCACACAGAGATTGTGTGTTATATCTGAAATTCTGTGTCTGGCCCATCTACTATCCCACAACCGCTCCACAGACTTGGTGTCAGAAGTAAGATAACTTGCTGAAAACATCTGGATTGGGCTAGGGGGATGTTTTATGGCAGATATTGCACAGATATCCCAGGTGTACCAATGCACCAGGAATTGCCAGAGGAGAACCCGGAGAAGAAAGTCTGTGGAGTTCTGACCAGAACCATGGCTGACAGACTTAGAGAAAAGCTGCTGCCTGGATTGGACCTGGGAGCTCAGAAGAAAGTCAAGCCTGAAGATGACCAAGAGATGCACGAAGATGAGGCAGAATTGAGGGAACTGCCTCTTCTTGAAGATGCTCCACCTGAAGACATAGGGGAGTTGCTGAAATGGCTCTACATAAAACAAGTGCAGATGGAGAGAGATAGAGACACTGAGCAGACAAGACAAGATGCCAAATGGGCGGATACCATGAGGGTCTTACATGCCATTGATGCAGGACAAATTGAAAGAACCAATAGCCCAAAAGGCATTAAGCTGTCCAAATTATCAGATAGTGATGACATTGGAGCCTACCTCACAATGTTTGAGAGGATTGCTCAAACATGCGCATGGCCAAGGGAACAGTGGGTTGTTCAACTGGCACCACACCTGACAGGCAGTGCCTAGTTGGTTTATAGCCACATAGACTCCTGAGAGGCAGAGGACTATGGCGTGTGAAGCAGGAACCCCTCAGGCGCTATGACATAAGCACTGAAACCAATCACCAGAGGTTTAGGTTTCTTAAAATGCTGTCACTGGATACCCCCCAAGTGAATTATGCCATTTCAAGGAGCTCTGCTACAAATGGTTGCAGCCAGATAACAAGAGCAAGGACCAACTTCTAGAGGCAGTAATTACTGAACAGTTTATTAAAGTTTTCCCCAGAATGTACAACTTTAATTTTGGGAGCATAAGCCTGATTCCACTGATAAAACCATCACTTTGGTGGAAGAATTCCTGGCAGCCCAACTATCCAGACCCACAGAGGGTTCCATGGGACATCAACAGCTGCAACCATTGGCAATCCGGTAAAGAACCCTTTTACTTATAAACTGTCAAATCCATTCCCAGTGAAACAAGACTGGAGAGTGGGGGGTGGCAATTCCTGTATCAGAGATTATATATCATGGTGCCGAAAGAAAGGACATTATATAAGAAACTGTTCTAATACAAAGAAAGAGACAGTTCACCTAGCCTTAGTGAACTGGGGTCATTTTATGGCTATGGTGCAGATTGGATCACAGCAGATGATGGGACTGATTGATTCAGGGAGCATCCAGACTCTTGTGTGAACACATGTGATGACGGGGAATAATAAAGGGCCATATACAACAGTTATCTGTGTGCATGGAGATACCCATTGCTACCCTATAGCCACCATACAAATGACTGTTCAAGAAAAGACACATGAGGTAGAAGTTGGGTTGATACCTCGCCTACCCATGCCAGTTGTTTTTGAGCATGACCACTCAGACTTTGCTTCATTTATACATTGCCATGCCACCCAGGACTCTGCTGTAGTTGCCATAACCACCAGAGCTCAAGCGAAGGAGGGAGATTTACCATTTGTGTTCCCATTTGATGATGATGTTTTTAAGGATACTGGCAAGGACCATAAAACTAAGGCAGAGAGAGAGGAAGTTAAAGAAAGACTGCATTGATACTCATGCTGGTGTATAGCCAGACATGGGACATACTTTTAAATGTGATATGTAGCATGAGCAAAAAGCAGGCCCTTCACTTAACCCTTTTTTTCCACAGGTGCGATGGAAGTGGAAAAAGGTGCCCCTCAGTTTGTTGCAAAACAGGGAATATTGTAGAGGGAATGTACTAACCCCAGAACTGGAGAGGTAGTGGACCAACTTATGGTTCCAGAAAAATTCTGCTCCCAAATCATGTGTCTGGCACATGACATCCCTTTAGCAGGCCATGCAGGCAGAGATAGTACCCTGAATAGGATATTACACAGGTTTTCTTGGCCCTCTATCCATGAAAACATAGCTGAGTATTGTAAAGCATGTGCTGAGTGTTAGAAGGTAGCTCAGTCAGGAAAAAGGGATAGAGTACAACTACAACACATCCCCATTGTGACTAACGCATTTCAAAGGATAGCCATGGATGTAGTGGGCCCCCCCCTTGAAAAGAGCTCCACGGGTAACAGATTTGTACTGGTCATATGTGATTATGTTTCCCACTACCCAGAAGCTATCCCCATGAGAACTGTCACCACCCCAAGGATAGCAGAGCAGCTAGTAAAGATATTTAGTCACATGGGACTCCCCTAGAAAAAACTTACTGATCAGGGGAGTAATTTTAATGCACACCTGCTAAAAGAATTGTACCATCTGTTGGGTGTGATATCGGTGTGTACTTCCCCATATCATCCACAGACTGATGGCCTCGTAGAGAGGTTTAATCAGACATTAAAGAGAATGTTGAGGAAGTATTTAAAAGAAAACGGTAGAGATTGGGATCGGTACTTCCGGTATTTACTTTTGATTACAGAGAAATCCCTCAGGCATCCACTGGTTTCACTCATTTTTCATTATTGTATGGGAGGAATCCAAGGGGGCCACTGGATGTGATTAAAGAACACTGGGAAGAAGGGAAGAATGTGGGACATCTTAATATCGCAGAGTACATGGCTCAGTTATGCAAACGCCAGGTGAGGTATATCGACTTGGCACACCAGAGTTTAGAACAGAAGCAAGACATACAGAAAGAAAGATACGACCAGGGTTTGAAGACTAAAACATTTCAGTCAGGGGACAAAGTGTTGTTACTCCTTCCCTCCACAGAGAACAAACTACTCATGAAATGGCCGGGCTCCTTCACCATTTTGAGGCAAACAAGAGCAGTGAATTATGAGCTTGGCATGCCAGGAAAGAGATCCCCCCAGAAAAATTACCACATGAACCTCCTTACGAAAGGGTGTGAGAAGCATAACCCCTCTTTTTATATCCATCCTGAAGTTAGGGAGTCAGAGCTGGAGATTGCCTATAAAAGGCTAGAGCAGTCAGGACATTTGGGGGATATCCAGATAAACCCTGAATTGGAGCCTCAGCAACAAAACGATTTGCAGGGAGGTATTACAAGAATTTAAGCCCATATTCACAAACATCCCAGGGAGGGCAAAAGGAATTGTACACATCATAACTGTCACACAAGACAAGCCCATACACCAAAAACCCTACAGATTGCCCATGAAGGTGAGGGATGAGGTGATTCAAGAAGTCAAAAAAATGGAGCAGTTAGGAAAATTGTGCCCTCAAAGAGTGCACGGTCTTCACCCATGGTCATAGTGGACAAGAAAAAGGATGGGATATGTCTATGCCTAGATTTTATTACGTTTAACAATGCATCACTATTTGATGGCTATCCAATACCCAGACTAGATGACATCATTGACAGGACAGGCAAAGGACAATACAGTATGTCTCCACCCTTGACCTTACCAAGGGATATTGGCAAATTCCCTTGTCACTTAATTCACAACATAAAATCGCATTTAGCAACCCAATTGGTTTATACCAATTTGTCACAATGCCATTTGG
Organism: Neoceratodus forsteri; assembly: GCA_016271365.2. NCBI lineage: Eukaryota > Metazoa > Chordata > Ceratodontiformes > Ceratodontidae > Neoceratodus > Neoceratodus forsteri. The sequence continues at coordinate 1,044,015,486 of CM057455.1, forward strand.
ACTACATGGGGCCCCAGACACTTTTCAGCACTTTATGGACCACATACTAAGATCACACACTGAATACTGTGTGGCATATTTGTGCAATGTGGCCATATTCAGCCCTGACTGGGAATCACATATTAGACTCTTGTCCCAGGTATTGCAAGCAATAAAAGAGTCAGGAGTGAACATTAACCTTGCCAAGTGTGCCCTAGCAAAGAGCGAGACAAGATACCTAGGGTTCATTTTAGGCAACGGAGAAGTAAAGCCCGAGGTAGAGAAGGTTACAGCAGTAGAAAACAGCCCAATACCTATGACAAAAAAGCACATGAGTTCTTTTCTAGGTCTGGCTGGTTATTAGCAGAGATTTATTCCTAATTTCTCAGCCATTGCCAGTCCTTTGACTGATCTCACTAAAAAGAGATGCCCGAATACGGTTCAGTGGACCCCTATTTGTGATGAAGCTTTTAGGAATATCAAGGCCATTCTATGTACAGCTTCTGTATTGAAAAGCCTTGACTTCAACAAGATTTCTGAGATCCAGACTTAGGCATCAGAGAATGGTATTGGGGCAGTCTTATCTCAGAAAATAGATGGAGAAGAACATCCAATCATGTATATCAGCAGGAAGCTACATGAAAGGAGGAGAAGATATGCTACCATAGAAAAAGAATGCTTAGCTTTGAAGTGGGTTATTGAGTCTCTGAAATATTATTTGTGGGGGGCTGAATTTAAGGTTGTAAATGATTATAACCCCCTTTGCTAGTTGCACCAAATGAGAGAAACAAATCCCTGTATAATGCGGTGGTACTTAGCTCTTCAGCCCTATCAGTTTACTGTGTCCCACAGGGCTGGGACAAAACATGTAAATGCTGATTTCATGTCTAGATATGGTGCAGGAATTGATGTCAATGAAATATGATGAATTTTCCCTAAATGAGATAGTGCAGGGAAGGTACCATACGTCTCTGTTGAGAAATGTGTTAACACCACAGGGTAAAGAATGCTACTATCTATTATGTTTATGAGGGAATGATTATCATTAATAGGGACCCTGAGATGGAGCTTCTGAAGATGAATGGGTGGAAGCTCCATCCCTTCCTAGGACAGGAAGGTGGTAATCAGTCTGAGATAACTGCTCCCCTCTAAAGGTGGGGGATATGTGACAGGGAGATTCTGCCACTCTTGAGGACCAACCTTTTCTTAAATCTTTTGCAACAGTTCTTCTATTTCTTAGCCTAATCTATCGTTTACAATTTCTAGTCCATAAAGCTGGCCAACTGTGGGTTCCCCCTTCCCTTTCTTGACTATGTTATAGTGTCCTCTTTCATTTTCCTTTTCCCTCTCAGGTCCTTGTAGAGGTAGGTTATTGTGGTGACCTCTGAGCTGATGTTAAACAACAGGCTGTCTTCCTCATTGCTGGATTTAGTATGCAATAGCACTATGTCATAAAATACCTTGATGTATATGCCTTATGTTTATGAAACCTGTAAATGTTGAAAATACCATGGCACTAGGTGTTTTTGATAAAGGTAAACAAACTCTGGTCAGAGCCAATACGGCTTCATAATGATAGTAATGATGGTGTGTGGAAGTACTGAGTAGTTATGGAGAAGCATTACAATGAATTGTAATTAGTAATTTATGTTTATTATTGATTATAGGGGAAAAAAGAGTTGGAAAAAAGCATGTTACAAATTGTACAATGCAAATCATATTACGGTAATCAATACATATAGTAGATCCAGATTTAGTTTGTGTGGAAGCACAATGAATTATCATCTTATATCCAGTCTTTTGATTTTGTAAAAAGTTGAAAAGTCCGTATCTTTGGTTTGCCCATGAGGTGCTGCCTGGGTTATGCAGTAATTCAAAATGTGCTAATAGTAGCACAGTTAGTTCCAAAGTTGTTGATAGTATGTTTAGTTGGACATCATTGTAGTTTTCTTCTCTTGCTTTTTTGGGTAGGTGTTTCAGTAGTTGGTGGTTGTGGTGTATTTTGTTCAGGCTGAGAGAAGTAATCACTGTGAATTTTGTTTATGCCCTCATATGCAATATGGCTGATTGTAATAATGTAAAAATGTTGTACAGTCACTGCATGTTACTGGGAGGCTGTCGAAAATGAATTTTTCTAAGTCTCTTGTTGGAACTAGGAAGTTCTGAAGTAGGTCTTTGTTAATTGTCATGGAGTTTATTTTGTAGTCAGTGATGCATGATTTACAATATACAGTTACAACATGTACCCTAAACTGAGCCAGTATCACTGAGACAGCTATGCGCATCTGCCCATGACCCTGACAGCAGAGAGCATGAAGAAGTGTAAAGAGGGGGGAGCAGTATGGAAAAGTGGGAACAACAAAGTCTTGAGGACTGGAAAACCCAGATTCAAATTCTGTAACAGTCACTTGCACACACTGTGACGATGAGAAACTAAATCAACCTCCCCATGCTTCAAATCTCCCAGCTACATGGCTTCAGTGTAAATGAGATGCTGCAGTTCAGTTGAATTCTCGTGGGTACATAAATTTAATTAAAACAGTGGAGCTTAGAATTGGAAATCTGGAAAGGCATTATGGCAAAGTGGGAACAGCACAGTCTTGAAGAACATGAAACCCAATGCCAGATTCCATAAGAGCCACTTGCTCACATTGTGACCCTGAGCAAGCAAAGTGACCTCCAAGTGCTTCAAACCTCCAAACTGCATGACTTCACTGAAAATCAGATGTTGCTGATAAATTTAGTTGTCTTGTGAAAATAAATGTTGGAAAAGAAAAACTGAGCATTGGATTCAAATCTACTTCCTTTCCTTCACGTTTAATAGCAGGTGAGGTTTACTTTAGGAAAAAAAGTTTAGTGGCAACAGCACATTTTTGAGGATCCAGAGAGCCAAGTTCACATTCCATAACAACCAGTTGCTCACAGTGTGACCCTGAGCAAGTAAATCAACCTCCAAATGCTTCACACTTCTCAGCTGCATGACTTCACTGAAAATGAGGTGCTGCTGCCCAGTTGAGTTCTTCTGGGTAAATACATTTAGAAAAAAAACAACTTGGGACTTGGAAACAGGGAGACTCAGTATGTCAAAGTGAGAACAACACATTTATGAGGACTGGGAGACCCAAGTTCAACTTTTACAAGCGCCACTTTCTCACAGTGTGACCCTGAGTAAGTAAATCAACCTCCCAGTGCTTCAAACCTCCCAACTGCATGACTTCAATAAAACTGAGATGCTGCAGCTCAGTTGAGTTCTCCTGGGTAAATAAATCTAGGGGAAAAAAGGGGCCCTGGAAATGGAATCCACTTCCTTCCCTTTATGTTTACCAGAATGTGAGGTTCACCTTAGGAAAGAAAACTACTTTTCTTTCATATGGCCCTTTTCAAACATACCCTGTTCTAAAGCCCTGTCCAAGACATCCTCAGTTGCATTAGCCATAATGCATACACAGACCAATTAAGAAATCATAAAGATAACACCAAACAATGAATGGGGTGGGGGGGATGGCTTAAGCACAAGGAGTTCAATTTTCTTGATCAAGGTTACACACATAAAAATGGTAGTAGTGGGATTCAAACATATGTTCCCATGATGACACTACTGTATTCATTGTGGCCTGATTTTTCTTGGTGCATGCACATACACAATAACTGTGCTAGGATACTACTGCCGACAACCTCCATATGCTGCAATGCAAATGAACAATTTCTACTTCTTCCATGTAAATAATGGCCCCATATATCATTTGTAGCAGCTGGAGGAAAATAAATCATTTTTACTGCCTCACCTTAAAGAAAACTGCTTTGTATAAATCCATTTATTACATTTATGCAGTTTTCTTTAACCTTTCAAAAACAATGTCATGTATGTCTCGCTCCCTTTTCGTAATACATAAGCAGTGCATTAAATTTATATACAGTAGTAAAATCAGAGGTTCATTTCAGCAACTGTGGTTGATGCCCTCCCAGTGCTATACAGTAAATTGATAATTCTTCCTTCATCACCTGACATATTAGATTCGTCATGTGTGGAAAATGTAGGAAAAACCATAAGTTGCATGGTACCACGTTGCAGAAGACTGCTTTGTATACTTCATTTTATACCTTTTGTACTGTTTTTTTTTTGTAAAACATTTTTAGGTGTATATCTCTTACTTTTTATAGGCAACTCTCAGTACTGTCAATGTATTTGACAAAATCATAGGCTTGTTCCAGAGACCTTGCCAAATTGGGATGGACATGACTGCATATGCCCATGATTGTGATATTTCAAGTGTGCAGTAACATTCAGGTTAGGTCAGGTACATCTGCGTTACAGGCTTACAAATTTTAATCAACTTACATGACTGCTGACTGGTGTGCAGAGACGTAAAAACATGAGCACAACAGAAATGGGACCGGTTTCAAACCAGATTGTTTCACTAGCATATATGTTTTAAATTCAACTCAATACTTTTTTAGGTAGCCAAATAGGTGGTGCTACTTTGGTTGGCATACATGCAGTTATTACTTGTGGTTGGGGTGGGGGACACTGCTTATTAACTGTAAGAGACAAAATGGGTCATACTGTGTGGCACCCTAGTTAGGCACTTTCAGACCAGCTTAGACCATAACCACTTTCTTTCACTCTTATTCATATGAAACTGTGTTGCTCTGCAATACTGGTTGGGGGGGGTTGTGATGTTACTTTACTGGGCTACATGTAACTGTCATCCCCATCACTCGCAAAGTAAGTCAATTAAAACTATATTTATAAATGTTATAAAAATGGTGGTGAATTTCATGAGTTGGCAGGTGTCAACAGGAACACAAACAACTACAAATACAACACGTTATTCATGTTGGACATTGTAAAAAGTAGAAGTAAAAAAATGACCGTATTATACAATATAAATTAAAAAAATTACCCTTAGGTGAGTTAGCCTCACTAAAACAGCTAAGTGCATCTACCCATGATCTTGAAACCAGAAGGCCTGGAGATGGGGAAAGAAGTGGAGGCACTATAGCAAAGTGGGAACAGCACAGACTGAAAGAGAGATTCACAGTCCATAAGATCTACTTGCTCACAGTGTTACCACAAGCAAGTAAATCGATCTCCCAGTGTTTCAAACCTCCCAAATGCATGATTTCACTGAAAAGGAGATGCTGCAGCTCAATTGAGTTCTTCTGGGTACAGAAATTTAAGAAAAATAAACCACAAAAAAACCAAAAAAACAAAGGCTGCTTGGAAATTGACACACCTTCCTTTCATTCATGTTTACCGCAAGTTGTGGTTCATTTTAGAAAACAAAATTATTTTTTTTTCATATAGCCCTTTTCATACATACCCTGTCAGAAGTTAAACATAAGACCAAACAATGATTGCAGGTTGGGGGGGGGGGAGGAATTTGGGCACAACACAGTCAATTGACTTGCCCCCTACACAGCACAATAATTGTAGTGGTGGGATTCAAACCTGTGCTTCCAAGATCATACTAGTGTACTATTCTAGCAAGCCTTTTCTTGCTGTTTGCACATACACAGGATTTGTCATAGGAGACTGGTATTGAGTACCTCTGATTGTTTCACTGTATATTGTCAATTCCTCCTTCTTCCCCCTACATTATGGCTCTGTAATTTATTTCTGATAGACACAGAAAAAAAATTAAGTTGCACAGCACCATTGTAACAAAGACTGCTGTGTCCACTTCCTTGCATACCTTTTATACAGGTTTTTAAAACCTGTCTGAAACAATTTGGTGTGTATTTTCCATACACACCGTGTCCCATCACATTCTCTGATAATCATTTGCATCAGTCATACTGCATGCAAAAAGCAATTACTGACAGTTACAGGTAAGACCAAACAATGAAAGGATCAGGGTAGGAAGGGATGGACAAAAGGAGGTCAACTGGCTTATTCAGGTTTACATAGGGTAAAAATGGCATTGGTGGGACTCAAACCACTGCTCCACAGATAACAATTTTGTATCCATTCTAGGAAATGCTATGAGTTGTCAGGTGTCAGTAGGAACACAAACACCTGCAGTTGCATGCCATTTTGTTCTTATTGGACATTGTTACAGCAAAAATAAAAAAAATAAAAATAAAACCAATGACCTTAGTTTACAATAAAAGTTTTAAAAAAGTACTCTTCAGTGAGTTGGCCTCACTAAGACAGCAAAATGCTTTTGCCCTTGACACTGAAAGCATAGTGCCTTGAAATGTGGACAGAAAAGTAAGGCAGAATGACACAATGGACACAGCATAGTCTTGAGGACTGGGAGACGCAGGTTAGAATTTCATAAGATCCACTTACTCACAGTGTGAAATTAATCTCAAACCTCCCAACTGTATGACATCACTGAAAATGAAATGCTACAGCTCAGCTTAATTCTCATGGGTAAATAAATTTTGCAGAAAAAAAACAAAGGATGCTTGGAAATCAACTCGATTTCCTTTCATCCATGTTTACTGACAGTTGAGGTTCACTTCAGAAAAGAAAATTTATTTGGTTTTATATAGCTGTTTTCATAATACCCTGTTGAATGCTAAACATAACACCAAACAATTACTGGGGGTTGGGAGGGGTTTGAGCACAAGGATGTCAACTGACTTGCTCAAGGTTAAACAGTACAAAACATTGTAGTAGTGGGATTTAAACCTGTGTTCCCAAGATCACAGTACTGTATGCATTCTACCAAGCATTTTCTTGGAACTTGTCCATACACAGGATTTGTGCTAGGAGACTGATGTTGAAGACCTCCGTATACTACACTGTAAAGTAACAATTCCTCCTTCCTCCCCAGAAATAATGGATCCATAATTAATTTTTTTCAGACACAGGAAAAAAGGAAAAATGTGCATAGCACCCCTTAAAAAGACTGCTGTGTAAATGTCCTTGTATACCTTTTACAGTTTCTTTAAAACCTTTCAGAACCAATCTGATGTATGTTTTTCACACACACACTTTCCCAAATAATTTTCCAGGAATCATTTGCAGCAGTCCTACTGCATACACAGGGCAATTAGTGACAGCTACAGGTAAGATCAAACAATTCTGTGGATGAGGTGAGATTGGACAGAGGAGATCAGTTGACTTGTTCAAATTTACACAGGGTTAAAATGGCATTGGTAGGACTCAAATCTGTGCTCCGCAGGTCACACTTCTGTCTCCATTCTAGGAAATTCCACGAGTTGCCAAGTGTCTGCAGGAACACAAACAGTAACAGTTACATACCATGCTAATCTTATTGGGCATTGCAACATTGAACATAAAATAATGTAAAAACTTACCTGTGCTTACAATAACATTTCAAACCACATCCCCTTATTGTAGCTGCACTCACTGAGACAGCAAGGTGAATCTGCTCTTGACCCTGAAATCAGAGGCCCTCAATATGTGGATAAAAGGATAGACAGTATGGCAAAGTGGGAACAGCACAGTCTTGAGGACTGGGAGACCCAGGTTTAAATTCCATAACAGTCACTTGTTCACACAGTAACCCTAAGAAACTACATCAACCACCCCATGCTTCAAGCCTCCCAGCTACATGACTTCACTGAATATGAGATGCTACTGCTCATGTGAGTTCTCCTGGGCACATAAATGTAGAGAAAAAGAAAGGAACTTTGGTAATCAAATCAACTTCCTTTACTTCATGTTTTAGGGAAGATGATGTTCACTATAGGACAGCAAATTCATTTGGTTTTATATACCCCTTTTCATACATATCTTGTTCCAAAACAGTTTCCACTATTTAGTCAGTTGCAGCACTTATTCTTACTTTTTATACGTATGACTCCCATTTGTACACATGTTGTGAATGTACATGCTGAAAGTTTCATTTATTTATTTACTCACATATTTTTATATACGTTTTTATTCAGGATACTAAATTTCAGCATCAGATACATTAACATTTACCAGATGTGCATTACCAATTCCAACCATATCTGTATAGCTAGATTTTCAGATCATATGAATGGTAGCTCAAACTGTCTGCAGTGACCAAAATTCGATGTTACAACCCGGAACAACAGGTAACCTCCATCTTCATCACTCACAAAAAAAGATACTGTAAACTGCATTTATACCTGCTATGAAATTGAAGGTATACTCCATGAGTTGGCAGGTGGCAAAATGAACACAACAAAGTACAGTTACTTGGCATGTTCAGTTGCAGCAGCCATTCAAGCCTTTTCTTGCTGCTTGCACATACACAGGATTTGTGATAGCAGACTGGTCTTGAGCACCTCCGATTTCTACACTGTACAATACCAGTTCCTCCTTCTTCCCCATACATAATGGCTCCATAATTCATTTCTGACAGACCCCAAAACAAATAAGATGCACAGCACCACCTTAACAAACACTGCTCCAATAAAATTATTTTTTATTTATTTCTATATCTGTTCATCCATATGCTCATTTTTCTGCACTTCAGTTAATTTCTACATAATATTTTAAAAAGGGACTTCCCCAAATAAATTAATGTTCTACTGCCTCTGAGATCTCTCTCTCCAAGCACTGTAGTTGTTTTCAAATGATCTTCCCAGGTCTGCATACAATTTTGTACACTGACTTGTTTTCCAGTGCTTTACTCTTTGAAGAGCTTCCCCTCCCCAGACCAAACAGTCCAGCAGTACAATTTCAATGCAGCAGCATGCTGCCTGTCACTGTGTTGCTACCTCCCCTTCCAATCATCCAACAATTCAATCCTCCATGCATCCAGTTCCTTCTGGTAGCAAATATTGTTTTAACTCCCTTAGTTTGCCACCAGTTTCATAGCAGAAGCAGCACATCAGTTCACCAGCTCACATGTGAACTCTCCCCCCCCCCGGTCCATCAATTCAGTTTTTCTGCAACCCCCTTTAGGCCTGCAACAAAATTTTCCCTCAGATGCTGTCACTTAATTGAGGGATCCACATAGTTACTTTTTTTTATTGCATCCCTTCAGCTTTTATACCACTTAGAAAATTCCTTCTGGGGGTCAAGTTTTTTTTCAGTCAGTCAGAACGCCCACAGGCCCCCAAGTTCACTAATGTTCCCTTCCCAGTCCAGCATTTACACTGCACCTACCTGTGCCTCTTTTACCTGCCCCTCCCAGCCTCCAACAGTCATCCCTGAAATGCAGGCAGTCTTGGGATCAGAGCAATTGGCCAATAGCATTCTTTAATTTTTGCCATCACAGAAACCCCCGAAACCCGCTGTGTCACCAACGATAGTAGACACGAGTCCAGATGAAGATGGCACCTGTGTGAAGGACCTTTCCTCGAGGATCTGAAGTGCCATGTCACTCGCACATGCACATTTCAGTGGTCTGCCCTTCACAAAATGGTGGATTTAAAGGAACAGAGCAGTACTGCACATGCATGAAAAGGTAAACCAGCAAAATGTAAAAAGTTACAGAGGCACCGGAAAATCACAGTTCACATGACCTCTGTGATGAACTTACACCCTTAGTAATGGCCCCTTGCCACCAGTAGTGATGTGCCACAACCCTACATGGATGTTTGTGAGGGTGTTGCATTTTACATTACATCCTGCTGTTTCCATTTAGCTTCACTGGCTGTGTCCAATAAAAATGTTCCATACCATCCATGTATGTGTTTCTTGTCTCCTGGGTGTGGCAGGGCAGGCACGAGTGTGCAGTCATGGGGGGCAGGCACAGGTGTGTGACATGGGTTTAGGTATGGGTGTGCTGTCATGGGGCAGCAGGCATGGGTGTGCTATCATAGGTGGGGCAGGCACAGGCGTGCCATCATGGGGGGCAGGCACAGGTGTGCCATCATGAGGGCAGGCACAGGTGTGCCATCATGGGCAGTAGGCATGGGTGTGCCATCATGAGGGGAAGCCTGGCCTCTGTGTGCCTGTCCATGACCACATACAGCATCACGGCACATCCCTTTGTGGTCCATACAGCAGTCCCCACCTGCTGGCTTGGGGGGGCACTGGGTTTGTGCATGGTGGCCTGCGTGCTGTGTGGTGTTGCATCCACTGCATGCTGGCTCTTGGTCCAGGCTCATGTCCTGCACCACATGCCTCCATAATGGTGCTCTGTGGTCCAGGTAGACCAATTGTCACCATCTGTGCAGTTGGCACCCATCACCTTGGTGGGCACCAGTGCACCATGGTGTGACCCTTTTGTTCATTATGGCATATGGAGCTCAACAACTGCCATCTTCTCTGCTGTGCCCTTGGCTGTGCTGTGGTGTGATCATGGGCATGTGGCTGTCACTCTACAGCCACAAGCCTCTGCTGTGCCATGTTGCATGTGATTCGGCTGTGGGTGCGTATACTTATGGCAGCCCTCTGGCTCACATAGGTAGTTGTGCCTTGCACACTGTGCATAGCCATCATATGTGTCTTTGTGCATGAGTGCTGTGGTGGTATATGAATGCCACTAAGTGGTACACCCCCATGTACATGGTGTGTGGTGGGTCTGCATGGCTGCAAGTTACTGCCCTATGCAGTGTCCTATGAGCATGTTTTGCATGCTGCAAAGGGGTGTCTGGTGTGTAAATGCCACATATCCATCCATGCTGTGTCCCTGCATGCCCTTTGCAAGGCACACACCTGTCATGCATAGGCCCCCAATGTTATGTACACTCTTTGTGGTTGTTGGTTTTGCTTCTACAGAACCACTTGTTAAATAGCAAGCTTTTTCAAATTTTCAGCAAATACATTGGTTAGTGTACCCCCAATTAGCCTACCTATGAATTTTCATGCAGTTTTTGTCTACTCTGCTGTTTTAAATTTAGCTTTTTATTTTGTTCCTTTTGTGCACTTGACTTCCTTGTTTTGGTACATGCGGTCCTCTCCAGAGTGCTTACTCACAGGAATCCCAACCCAAAAGTGTCATCAAACTGGCCTTTCACTCTGGAGATGGACTTTTGACTGAAATCCTGTACCTGATGCTGTTGTTAGTCACTTGATAGTGTCAGGTCAAAGTTTATGAGTTCAGAACAATAACATTATCATATCCTTTGCACTTTCTTGTGCCAGAAAATAAACTTTTTTCTCTAGAAAAATCTGTGCAATTGCAAGCTGTCCCATAAAAATAAATAAAAATAAGCAGAACAGTTCAAAGGTGTCTTTCACATCATTGTGGTGACATAATGCTAACATATTTCCCATGCAACAATACATATTATTTTCTTTAACTGTCATTACTATCACTTTCTTTGCATAAATAGTGTCTCTCACTGGTGGCTGCTGGATTTGGGCTGCTATGAGTTTATAAATGAAATGTTGTAAAATGTAATGTGTCACTACTGAATCTTGAGAGAATCCAAAACCTTGGACTAACTGCATATGCCTGAGCTAGTGTAACCTATGCTGTCACTTGTTGGCAGTGCCTCACAAGTGCCAGCACTTAGTGTATGCCTTCACAGATGTCCTTTGCACTTTCATATGCCTGAAACTATAATAATGTCTTTATGATTAGGGGTGCAATTGTAAGCTGTCACTCACTGTCAGCTTCACATTTCCAACATGACAACAAGCAGAGCATTCCAGAGGTGTCTTCTCCATGGTTATAGGCAATATATCTTATTTACATTACCTGTCATTACTATGCTGTCATTGAACAAATACTGTCTCTTGCTGACCACTGCTGGATCGAGACTTCCATGAGTTAAAAAATTCAATGTCTGAATGGATGAATGCTGTTTGGACACAGTTGGTATGACAGACAACCAGCACTAATACACATTATTTATATCCGCTATCATTTGTCAGCCCTTCATTACATAACATGTATCTTTCTGCCAAGCCATTCCTATTGTAGGTGATTGCTGCCACATGACATTGGCATTCTTTGTGCAATTATAAAAAAAATGTTTTGTGTACTGTCCGAGGTTGAGTTACTTTCTGTGCATTGCCATATCTGTGTGGTACACTTTTTGGAATGAAAGTTGTGAATTAATATTTTAATTGCATCTGCAGACAAACAGAAACAATATGTACTGTGAACTAACAGTGCCTCAAAGTGAATACATGTTATACAGTTCCATACAATGTAATGTTTCACTATTGAATCCTGAAAGGATCCAAAACCTCGGACTAACTGTGGGTGCTGGAGCTAGTGAACCCGATGCTGTCACTTGTTACCAGTCCCATGCCAGTGCCAGCACTGTTTATGCCTTCACAGATGTCCTTTGCACTTTCTTATGCCTGGAATTATAATAATTTCTTTATGATTAGGGGCACAATTGCCAGCGATCACCTGCTATCAGCCACAGGATAGTGGCAGCTACACATTTCCAACATGAAAATAAGCAGAGCATTCCAAAGGTGTCTTTTTCACTGTTTTAGTAACAGAATGCCAAAATATTACAGGTGCAAGAATACAGTAGTCAAGAGCAGTCCAAAGGTGTCCAAAACCATATCTGTAAGGTAGTTCTGATGCTGTGGATTTTGTTGTGACTATCACTTGTTTGGGGGAAAGTAGACAGTGCCAAATACCAGAATGATTATAGATTTATTAGGCAAATGGAACTTTACACTAATGAATCATGAATAGTTCAAAAACCTGTGACAAACTGCCCATGCCAGTGAAAGTATATCTCTGCATGATGTACGGTAATGAATCAAACACTTAGTTGTGTGTAGAGCAGAACATGCAAATAGGCAGTAAAGAAATTTCCATTGTATACTCCAACTGCAAGAATAATAGTCAGTTAGATGCTTTCCCCCCATCTCCATATAAGAAATCCAATAACAGTTTATCAGCTGTACTCACAATAACAAGTATTACTGGTGCACGATGCAGACAAATGGAAAACAAGGTAGGTAGGTAAGGTAGGCAACATTTTTATTCATAAAAAATAAATATGGATAACTCCACTGAGCCAAAGCTCATTTACAGTGAGGTCCAGAGAGGCATACTCCAGTTGTTCTTATATTAATTAAACAAAATACATTAAACACAATACATAATAACAAGACTTATACAATAGGTGACATTTACAATTACATTTCCAAAGTATCATCATACAAACATGACAGTCAGTACAAATAACATTTACATAATACTGTTAAACTGAAGATAGTCAGTATTTGGAATGTCCTATTTTAAGGCACAGTTCCTTCATATAATGTAATTAATGCCATTTTCTTTACTTATCAACTATACTAATTCCCCTTCTATATTTGTGTGTTTAGTATACCAATCTTTCACTAGTTGTACCTGGATTTCTCTGTTCAAAGGTCTAAACTTCCCAGGTAACTTATTCCACAATACAGGCCCAGAACATGTAAAATGATTTCTTCCCAATAACGTTTTTCGTTTTGGTACCACACATTCCAAACTGTTCACAGAACGTAGTTCCCTTGTAGGTGTTTTTAGCCCAATACTCTCACCAACATACTCCAGAACTTTCCCCGAAATACATTTTGTCATAAATATAATTGTACTTAGAACTCTCTTTTGAGACAGAGAGAGCCAGTCTAGTTCCCTATACAGCTCTAGTCTATGTGTCATTTTTGGTACCCCTAATATAAATCTTTCCAATTTATTGTACATGATGTCCAATTTATACAACTGCCTTTTTGTTGCACCTATATATATAATATTTCCATATTCCAACAGGGGTCAGTGTCAGTGGCTCAGTAGGTAGCACACTTGTCTCTGAGGCTGGGAGATCAGAGGGCTGTGGGTTCAGTTCCTACATCTGGCACTTGGGTTAATATCCGAGTACTGACACTTCTGAGGTGCCGTCTTTTGGATGAGACGTTAAACTGAGGTCCCATCTGCCTAGATTGGTGGTTGTTCAGGTGGATGTTAAAGATCGCATGGCACTTATCGAAAAGAGTAGGGGAATTTCCCCGGTGTCCTGGTCAAATTTCCCTCATTCACTAAAAATACAACTAACAGTTTAATCTGGTTCAAGGTCAGTTGGCATTCATCTGTAGCCCTCTCCCCCGGGTCGTGCCTGAAAATAGGCAGGATTTGTCTAGTGCACTTACCCGGTCAACAAAAACTAAACAAAATAAATAAATAAATAATACTATTACAGTTACTACAAGTTGTCTAACCACTATGGACATACAAAACAATAAAAAAAAAAATTAGTTACAAGACAAAAATATGTGTTCTTATCTGTGTTGGCTGGCTGTATGTGTGTTTGTCGGGGGGGCTTGGTGTGATATATATATATGTGTGTGTGTGTGTGTGTGGGTGTGTGTGTGTGTGTGTGTGGCTAGGTTTGTGTTGGCTGGCTGTGTGTGGGGGCAGAGTCTGAGTGAGTGGCTGGCCCTGTGTTTATGTTTGTGTGTGTGTGTGTGTGTGTTGGCTAGTTGTGTGTTTGTGAGTGCCAGGGGGTGAGTGACTGGCACTGTTTGTGTGGGTGTGTGTGTGTCTGTGTGTGTATTTGTTTGTGTGTGTGTGTGGTTAGCTGGGTGTGTATGGGCTGGGGTGGTTGGTGTGCTTCACAGGCAGTAGTCGTCTGATAAGACTGTATGCATGAATGCTAGTGTGAATGGACCTCTTTCAGACTGTCTACCTTGAGGTGTGTTTGGGTGCAGGGAAGATGGCTCAGTGTGCATGGGTGGGGGATGGGTGCACTTCACAGACCAGAGTGACCCCATCAGTCTGCATGCATGAGTGCTGGTGTCATCTCCGAATGGGGGGCACCAGGCAAACATTCCCTTCCAACCCTTCTGCAATGTCACCAGTAATGACATTAAAAGGGACTGGCAATAGAACTGATCAAAGCTGTCACTGTCAGTATTTGAATCAGATGTAGTTTGAGCACCCTCACTAGGAATATCACTAGATACTACAGGCTCAACATTGGCATGGTTGGATACCAATATCAAAGTTTAGATCAATGTCCTCCAAATCTTCAAATTCTTCAACTTTGAACATTGTAGATATTGATCACAGGCACACTGAAACTTTAACTGATCTTTTTTTTTAATACAGCCATGCACAGCATGTGCCAATGATTCAGGCCAGTGTGACATCACAGGAGATCCCTGGTGGTGGGGCTGAGTTCAGTTTTCCTGAATAACAAAGGGAATATCAACAAACAAACTCTTTTTTTTCTGTACTTTGGAAGCTGATTTCAAACATAAAAGTAAGTTTATTGGTTACAAAATCCTATAAAGTATCAAAATCTACCCTCAAGTCAGGCAAAATAGAACTGTTAAATGAACTGTGTTTAAGTGTCCTTTGGTCATTAACTTGGAGAGCAGTAAATAGAGTGTGAATCTAGAGACACGGGGCCCAATTCCAAGACCAGGTATGCCAGCGTAAGCCGAGATATGTCAAACCCCTTGTCATATCTCACACCAAGCGGTACACTGGCCGGGATTCCAAGAGGTGGCTTGCACTATGTCAGCTGTGGTCTATAACAACTGTGGGTTATGCCACCCACTATGCTGCAGCCCTCACTGACATGGCACAAGGGTGGGTTACAGCAGCAACTGCATCCAACTCCAGGAGGGTGGCTGCCATAACCCACTAGCTTGATTCTGAGAGCCACACTGGCAGTATTAAGTTAGAGTGGCCTAGAGCTGCTCTAAGCAGCATCTGACAGTGCTATCCATTGGCTACCCACCCCTTGGTGCTAGGACAATGGTGCCGAAGTGTCCCTCATGCCCTCACAGGCATACCCCTACCCCCACCTCCCTGAATGTCAGGGATTCTCAGGGGTCTGATCTCTAGTGTGCCCCCAGATGCCTGTGCCACCAGTCCTGCCCCATGTCCCTTGGTGTGTGCCATGGTGTTCTGGAGTGGGGGGCTTTGGGAGCCACCAGTAGTGTGCCACAACTTGTGCCATGCAAGCTGTCTATGGCAAGCCCAAGGCATAAGCCTCAACATGGTGTATCCCACATGTCACAAGTGCCAGGACCCTGCCACTCTTGGAATGTGGCACAGGGTCCCTGGCATAGTGGCGAATGTCACAACTCACATACACCAGTGAGTTGCAACATTCAACTTGGATTTGGGCCCCCAGAGTGGCATGTTATTGGAGATGGTGATAAACTTTTGAGCTGTGCTTGTTTGGAGGATCTGTTTGGGCTGCCATTTAGACCAGGGAGAGATTTTTTTCTCCTTTCAACAGGAACATTGTTGTGAGATAGTAGAACTGCACTTACATATGAAAAAATCATTGCCAGAACTCCTTGCTGTAAAAAGAAACAGCATTAATTTTTTTTTTTTTTTTGCATTTTATGAATGTGATATACTTGACAGCATTAGGATTACCACCTGCCCCTATTTTCACAGGACAGTCCTGATTTGAGCAGCTGTGTACTGCAAAAAAACATGAAAAATGCTACATGTCCTGACTTTATAATAGTAAAAATATTTTCTAATTTTCCACTAAATGTTGCAGAAAACTATCATACCTTAAAATGCTAAAAAACAATAGAAGCAACTAAGACACTAAACTACTTAGCCTTAATTCTGATTGTATAGAGAAAACAAGTCTGTTGTATTAGTCAAGATTACGTAATGTCCTATGAAAAATCATGTTTCAGTAAGAAATGTTCCACTTTGGGCTTCTTAAAAGGTGATAACCCTAGACAGCTTTGTAAAGGAGATGGTCAGCTCTAACACTGTTGGCAATCCTGGGGGTGGGGCTGAGCTCAGTTTTCATGAATAACAAAGGGAATATTAACAGACAAACAATCTCTATTTTGGTTCATTGGAAGTTGAATTCAAACATAAAAAATGTTTTTTTTTTGGTTACAAAAACCTATAAACTATCAAAACCTACCCTCAGTTCAGGCAAAACAGAACTTTTAAATGAGCTGTGTTAAAGTGCCATTGGGTCATTAACTTGGAGAGGAGTAAATAGAGTGTGAATCTAGAGACACAGAGTGGCATGTTATTGGAAATGGTGATAAACTTTTGAACTGTGCTTGTTTGGAGGATCTGTTTGGGCTACCATTTAAACCAGGGAGAGATTTTTTTTTTCCTGTCAACAGTAATATTGCTGTGAGACAGTAGAACTGCACTTACATATGAAATAAATCATTGCCAGAGCTCCTTGCTACAAAAAGAAATACCACTCAGATTTTCTTTGTTTTTCATTTTATGAATATGGTATACTTGCCAGCACTGTAAAGGAGAGGGACAGCTCTAACACTGTTGATAATGCAGGCTTCACTTTCTCATCCCCTATGGGAGGAATGCTACCTCTCATGCACACAGCTCCACCTCTTTCCCCTCCCACAACCCTTACATTGTTGGTACTGCTCCCTACTACATAAAAAGTCTCAGATCTCTTCCCTCCCACAGACCTAACAAAATAAGCATGTGCCAACAAGGAGATCCATGCTAAATATAGGCTTGCGTTGATTTCAAAGCGGAATCACAATAATGGTGGACTCAACTATTGTGTTCCACAGAAGGTAATTTATGCAGGGAGTCCTTTTCTCAGCAAAACATCTGCAAGCTACACGTACTGCATCCATAAAAAGTTACTAGGTGACTGTATTATAGAATTAAGTTACTAGCATAGAAATATCAGAAAACCCCTGCTGTGTTAAAATGCATGTAAATTACAGACTGTTTGTGAGGACCTTTGGCACCATGCATTCCTGCTTTAAGCTGAACCAGCCTAAAATGTCATTGTGATTTGCATATACATTCCATGATGCTTTGCACTATGGGGGTATGTGTGATGTGTGATGTGTTTCTTTGAAACTTGGCTTTATTGCCGATGCCCTTTGGGGTAACCCTTGCTTCAGTGCTTCTGCAACGAGGTTCTTTGTCTTTAGTTTGTTTTGGTGCTTTTCTTTTTTGGAGCTTCCCATCACCCAAACACACATGACCAACATAGGGGAATAGTTGGTTTTCACTAAAGAGATAGATGAGTAAATCAGTGGGTGCTGATTAAGTGCAGAGGAAGGACATACATAATCTGTTGTTGCAAACTGATCTATTGAAGAAGGGATATGCCATTGCTTAAGGTTATCCTGTGTTTTAAATAAACATTAAACAGAGACTGTGTGTTGAACATAACGTTCTGTGTCTGGTCCATCTGTTATCCCACAACCCCTCCTTAGACAGAAAGCACTATTGGGAGACAGAATAGTCTTGGCATTCACCACAATACACAAGAAAGATACCAGTCCTCTTATTTGTTGCAAAAATGTTCTTTATTGTAGTGAAACTCCACACAAAGCAGAGCAGTAGCAACAACCAGTGCATAAATGCCTAATGTTCCCCCTTGAGGCTTTTTCAAAGGACTTGTGACACCCATAGACTATTCCCATTTATATATAAAAAAGATCAGTGCATGCAAAAAGTTAAAATGACAGTGCATGGAAAATTTAAAATGCTGGCAGCAGACTATAAACACACTGTGGTACCACAATGTCTAAATTATCAGGCATTTGACAGCCCTTTTGTAAAACATAACAAGCACCACTATTTTCATCAAAACAGAGCAGTGAGGGAAAGCAGGGAGGTCAGAGAAGGGAAAGGAGAAGTCATCTGAAGAAGAACGCCAATAAAAGGAAGACCTGGCTACAGCATGGCATTAGGTGAGTCCTGCTCTTTCAGAACTAGGTGATAAAGTAAATTACACAATGGCAAGAAAGAATGCTTGGCTCTGATTGGTCAGTCTGGGACTGGACCCGTGATGTTATCCCAGCATAACATCATGGATGTAGTCCAAACACAGACATGACCAATTAACATGAGAAGAAAATCACTACACGGCATGTCCAACTTGCCTATGATAGGCATAAACACACTCACAGTAGTAAGCACAATACTAAAAATATGAATTCCTCCCTCCCACACCACAAAAGCCAGCAAAAGTGAAACACAGAACATCTCACACATTCCTCCAAATACCCAGAATTTTCTCTTTTTATTTTATAAATAAAAACAAAACTGAGGCAAAGCTGTCTTTGCCATCGTCTTCACAGCAGTCCCCTGCTCCACTGACAAATCAACAGTCTCCATTCTCACTCCTCTAACAGTCTCTGCCACTCTGCTCTATGAACATTGTTATTTAAATTTTTTTTGTTAAGAAAAAAATCTGACTTTTTGCTGTTACATCGGCTTCAGAAGCAATCTCTCTAAACCCTCTCACTCTCAACATATTCCCCCACTGCCCTTGCAGTGCCCACTGTCAAGTAAGAGAGAGAGAGAGAGTGTGAGTCAGACTGAACTTTACTTATTTATCTCATCAACATTTTCTGCCCTCAGTAAGGAAGGAAGTTCATAGCTGTCTCCCAGCACACAAACTGTATTGATAATATTTTCCTCTTTTCTTGTTTGCTACCAGAGGAAAAAAGAGTGAGTGAGCACCCCTAGCACTCTCTGTTAAACTGGAAATACAGTGCCACCCCCCGCCCTCCCCACAGATTAGAGTGTGGACAGCTGAAGCCGATCACACTGATGGCTTTATGGCAAGGTCATTTTTTTTATTATCTTCTCTCAGGTTAGACAGTGAAAATACAGATACGGGGAGCAAAACAGCAAGTGTACAGTAAGCAAGGAGGAGGTGGGATGCAGATACACAGACTCACAATAATTTCACAGCAACTCCACCTATTGGACAAACAAACTATCAGCACTACTTTTTTTACTAAGTATTCCTACCTTTTCTAAAAATGACAGAAAAATGTAGCTTTAATAAACATTTTAATATTTTTCTTAATTTTTATAATGGGCCATTGTATAATAGGAATAATGCACCCCAGGGTGTGCGTCATGCTTGGATAACGTCACGTCTCAGGTGTTGGATGCACTCAGCCTGCGGCTTCATTCCCAACCACTTGAGGTGTGATGTTATCCCAGCATGACACACACCCTGTGGTACATTATTCCTTTATTGTTTGTTTGATGTGTGTGTGTATGACCTCCTGCTTTAGGGAAGAAGTACCACTGATTACCCTGGATGCAGGGCAGGTTGGGTCTTTTTACACCTAGAAGCTATGCTGCTCTGTAACCAGACTTAAATTCCTTAAATTCACAGATCTTGTTAGCTGGTGGTGACAGCTGGGAAATAAATTACTGCAGGTGAGCAACACTGTGTGAAGAGTAATAACTACTGGTCCTAGACAGTGCCTTTTTCTAAACCATAACCTTTTCACTAACGTGTGAAATATTTTTTGACACCAATTTGTTTTTCTCTAAGTGTACATTTTTTTCAATCCTCATCTTCTTTGCTGCTTCTGGAGAAACCAAAGATATTGGTGTAGCAGTCACCACTGATACAGAAGCAGTTGAACTAATAGGAGTGCCCATAGATTGGATTTCAAGATTATTCACTGAGGCACTTTTACTTCTTTTTTTCTGTGGTTTATGCAGGTGTCGGTGGTGCATTATCAAAAATAACAGTCAAGGCAACAACACCTGCCAACAATTTCCCTTTTTTTTTTACTTTTGTGCTATCAATAGCTGCAGTGGCACTATGGCCCTCATACTCAAAAGGTTAGCATGCTGCTAACCATGTTATCACTGAGCTAGCTGAGAACAGCATGATCCAAAGGGGCAGGACCATGCTCAAAGACCCCACCGTACAGTAATAGACAGTAATACAGAAGTCACGCCCAATCTTGGTCATTCAGATAGGGGCCAAGGTAGTGAGTAGAGGGTCTGTGCCAGTGGCCATCTCCCAGTGACAGGTGGCATCAGTGAATGAGGGTTGGGGGTAGGGTGGAGGGTCCTAATTGGACAGAATAGGAGGGTGCAGTAAACTTTTCAGGGGATGGGGGACCACTGACCACATGTGGGGGCATTTTACATGGACAGGATGGCTGGAACGATGATCAAGGGGTCCAGGATACATTGACCAACAAAGGGGCTTTGTACATGACAGGATAGCTGGATCCATGACAGGGTTGGAGGGCTACACATGTTCACACAATACTGCCATGCAGTCATGTGCAGGAGCATGCTTATAAGCCCATAATGAATATGCATTTGATCCTTAGAGCTTTACATGCCTGATGGGCTTAATAGCATGTGTAACCAGACTCTCTCTTCACTCAGTTCAAGGCCAGCTGCTGGAGGGCTCTTAAAGGGTTTAGTCTGACCCTGACAGTCATCCTGTAGAGAGGATCCTGCTTGGGAAGAAAATGTCTGGGTGTTTGTGCTGTCAGTGGCCTGACTCAGCTAGAAGCAGAAAAAAACAACATAAATATTAATTGTCCTGCACTTCCCCAAAAAATCTATAAGAGATGAATGCAAGCTGTGGGACTGGTGGGAAAATCCAGGGGAAATCTGGGGGAAAATTGGGAGGGAAAGAGAGAACAGCAAGTTGAGCTGCCCAGAGTGCAACTAAGCCGAGGGGCCTAAGGATGATGACAGAATCCCCATGTCCACCGGTCCTCTCTGTCAAGGTCTCTGGAGGCTCAGAATCCACTCAGGGTTCTGCTGTGAAGGACACCTGTATGGCTTGAGCAAGGAGTGTAGGGGACTGAAGTTCCAGTGAAATGAGATTCATGTCTCCTAAAAGTTTAGGATAGGAAGGAAGCTTACTCAGGGACCAAGATGCAAAATGTTTATTTACAGGGGACAAATGAAAACACAAGATAACTATTTTTCTACAATGCTACAAGACAACAGAACAAGCAAGCAAAAACAACACAGTCAGGACCAACAACTGACCTAACCAATAGCAGTGGGTTAACCCTTTCAGTTGAAATCCTGAGTGCACTTTGCAGAGACAATTAGAACATTGAGATCTGGGGAAAAAACTGACAAACTGAGCTTGGGCTTTGTGATGTGTTGGCTGATCAATCTATCTAGACGTGTACGACAAAGGGAGTAAGGGAAATTAAGAAAAGAAGAAGAATGTTTTGCACTGATAGAGGGGGGATGGGGAGACCTGGGGGAGTGTTTGGTATCCTTCATCTGGAAGGGTGGGGAGGTCGCTGATGGGTAACGAGAGCAACGGGTAGGGTGGTAGGCTGCAGCAACTGCCGTGCACCAATGTTTCTAAAACTTGCCTGGAGGGTGGGGGGATGTTTAGTGTGCAACTACATAAAGAAATTTAGAAAGGAGATCAAGGGTCTGCATGAGGAACTAAGACAAGCAAGGCAGACTGGAGGCAGGTTTAGCCCAATACTGGAGAGAGGGAGGGAGTAGGGGACATGAGAGAGGGCAATTTGAGCCAACAGTGGTGAGGAGAGGGTCAGAAGAAGGGAAGTGGAGACAAAGGGGCTCAGGCCAGGAAGAATGATCACTGGGGAAACCAGGTCCAGAGACAAAAGACAAATGGAAGGAGGAGGAGACAGGGACTTGTGAGGGGAGGAGAAGGGGCGACAGTCAAGGAGTGGAAAGGAGGGAACAGGTTACTATGAAGAAAGAGGAAGCAGGCATTTGTGAAGGGTCTTCAGAAAATTGTTTTGCACTGCTAGAGGGGAAGAAGGAGGAGGGAGGTGATGCAATTGGAGGAGTAATTGATAAATGCCTGGACCAAACTGGAGCAGGGGGAAGTTCTGCTGGGAGAATTGCAACAGGGGCAAAAGGGGTAAATAATGTGCAGGAGGAAGAAGAGAAGCTGGGAATGAGAGATGGATATGAATGGAAACAAGCAGAGAGTAAGAGGGGGTGGAATCTTAGTGCTGGGGGACTCGATACTAAGAGGAGTCTGGTGGGGTAGCAAGGGGGAGAGGCAGTCACATTTGGGTGAAAGCTATGCCAGGAATGACAGCAGAAAGGGTGGGACAATCTCTTCTGAAATATGTTAGAAGGGGTAGGGACAAGCCTTATTTAATTATACATCTTGGGATGAATGACCTGGCTGACAAGACAGTAGATATAGTCCAGAGGAGGTTTGAGAAACTAAGACAATTATGTGAGGGGGCAGGAAGATCAGTGACTTTTTCAGAGATACTTCCAGTGCCCAAGGCAAGTACAACAAGAAAACTGAGAATAGAGGAATTTAACAGATGGCTAAGAACCTGGTGTCATGCTAAAGGGTATGGGCTGTTGAGGAGGTGGGGAGGGATCCGGGAGGACAGTAGTCTCTATGCCAAGGACACACTACACTTGAGTGGGGAGAGAAAGAAAGTGTTGAAACAGAGGATGGAGGAGTACATAGAGGAAGTTGGGAATTTAAACTAGGAGTGGGGGCTGACATGTGGGCAAGAGACATGCAGAGACCACAGGGTGGGAAACCATATGAGCTTACCCTCATAACAGTGACAAAGGACAAATGGCAACTACTTTTGGTGATGCTGGTAAAGGAGGCAGGATTGGGGGGGGTGGAAGGTGATTACCCTTAATTCTAGGAGCCTTGGGAGGAAAACTGCAGAGTTACAGGTGCTCATGGCAGAGGGAGAGGTGGACATTGCAGCCTTCACAAAAACATGAGCCATGCAATACAATGACTGGGACCTGTCTGTACCTGGGTACAGGTGATTTCATAGGGACAGGGTGATTGGGAAAGGAGGGGGGTGGCCATATATGTGAAGGAAGGACTAAAGTGTGTTTAAGGGAGGAAGGGGAGAAGGGTAGTACGGAGTCACTTTGGATGCAAATCCAGGATTCCAAGAATAGGATTCTCAGAATGGAAGTGGTGTACAGGCTGCCCTCTCAGATGGAGGAGTTAGACAGGGAACTAGCTGGACAGATCAGGAGGACCTGCTAGAATGGCAGTGTGGTGATTGTGGGGGACTTCAACATGCCAGGAGTGAACTGGAGTACCCCAACAACCAGGAATAGAAGGGAGCAGGTACTGCTGGATGCTTTCTAGGACAGCTTCCTGCTACAAATGGTCAATGAACCAACCAGGTTAGGGAATACCTTGACCTTGTGCTGGCAAATGGGGAGGGAACTTACGGTGGAAGAACCGCTGTCAGGGAGTGACCACCGCTCAGTATGGCTCACACTGAATATGGGCAAGGAAGGAGCGGAATCTGGCACAAGAGTACTGGACTTCAGGAGGGCCTACTTTGGGTGGATGGGGGAAGTGGTAAAAAGGTACCAGGCCAGAATTCAACCTAGTATGGGCACTAACTAAAGGTGGAAGTTCATAAAGATAGGAATAGCGGAGGCAACCAAAACCTGCTGCAAGGCCCAGAACAAGAAGGCTAGGGCTAAGAAACTAAGCTGGAGGAGCAAGGAGGTCATGGAAAAGGTAAAGAGGTAAAGAGCTGCCTTTAGGAGGTACAACAAAATAGATAGGGGGGGAGGACAGGGAGGAGTACCTGAAGGAACTGAAGGAGGTGACATGGGCAGTAAGGGGAGCCAAGGCATCTACGGAGGTCAGGCTGGCAGAAGCCATTAAGAAGGGGGAGAAGGACTTCTTTAGGTACATCAGGGAGAAAAGGAGGTGTAAGGAGCACACAGTAAGGATTAGGAAGGAGGCGGGGTTGGGTGGAAGCAGGGTGCAATAAGGCAGAGTGCTAAATGATTACTACTGCACAGTATTTACTATGGAGAAGAGGGGGGTGATACCCAAGAGGGGAGGAATGGGAGAAATGGGGAGGAGGGGGTAATAGATGGGGAAGTCATGGAGGTCAGAGTTTGGGATGGTTTGAAGGCACTGAGGGTGGACAAGGCGCCAGGCCCAGATGCCATCCACCCCAGGGTACTGAAGGAGCTGGCAGAGGTCCTTGCGGTACCTTTGGCAGAACTCTTTAATACCTCACTACACTCAGAGTGTGTACCTCAGGATTGGAGGATGGCTCATGTGGTGCCCCTCCAAAAGAATGGCCCGAAGGATGAACCGGGGAATTACAGACTGGTGAGCCTCACATCCATCGAGGGTAAGCTGATGGAGACAATTCTGAAGGAGAGGCTGGTGGCCCTCCTAGAATCCAGAGGACTACAGAACAGCAGACAGCATGGCTTCATACGTGGCAGATCCTGCCAAACCAACTTGCTGGAGTTCTATGACTGGGAAACTAGACAACTGGATAGGGGCCATGCAGAGGATGTCCTGTATCTGGACTTCAGTAAGGCATTTGACTCAGTGCTGCATGGGAGGCTGGAAAGTAAGTTAGAAGGCACTGGGGCAGGTGCAAAGCTGGTGAGATGGGTAGGGAACTGGCTTCAGGGAAGGCAACAGAGGGTGGTGGTGGGTGGGGAGCTCTCACACCCAAGGGTAGGGACGAGCAGTGTTCCACAGGGCTCGGTGTTGGGACCAGTGTTGTTTGGGATATTCATTGCAGACATATCATTGGACATCAAGAGCAAGATCAGTCTGTTTAATAATGATACAAAGACGGGAGACGTTGTGGATGACCCAGGGGGATGGCAGGGATTGCAGCATGATCTGGCAAAAGCTTGAAACCTGGTCAGACACCTGGAAACTGGGGTTTAATGCCAACAAGTGCAAAGTGCTACATTTTGGGGTGAAGAACTGAAGGAGGAGTTACCAGCTGGGGCGAGTGCAGCTAGCCCAGACACAGGAGGAGAAGGATCTGGGGGTGCTCATTACAGGGTCAATAAACAACTCAGCACAATATAGGAAGGCAGCTGCAAAGGCCAACAAAATGCTGAGTTGCACTGCAAGGGGTATATCCTCGAAGAGGGAGGAGGTGATTCTGCTACTGTATAGGTCATTAGTTAGACTGCACCTGGAGTACTGCATGTAGTACTGGCGCCCGTATTTGAAGAGGGACATTAAGTTATTGGAAGGGGTGCAGTGCAGGGTGACAAAGATGATCAAGGGGCTGGGAGACTTAGCATATGAGAGGAAGCTGAAGGAGTTGAACATGTACTCACTGGAGGAGAGGAGGGATGGGGGGACATGATTGAAACCTTTAAGTACATGAAAGGAATAAACAAGACAGGTACAAAGGGGCTGTTCAAAGTAAGGGAAGGGAGGGAGACCAGGGGCCATGATATGAGACTGGAGGGAGGAAGGTTCAGGAGGGAGATTAGGAGACATGTTTTTTCAGAGAGGGTGGTAGCTGGGTGGAATGCGTTACCGCAGAAGTGGTATCCAGTAGAACAGTGGACTGCTTCAAAAGGTGATGGGACAGGACAAGGGGGAGGGTCAATGGAGGGGAAGGGGTGGAAGGGAGTGACAGCTCCAGAATAAGGGGTGCTAGTTGCACATTCAAGCAAACTTGATAAACCTCTAGGCCTTTATCTACTGGAAAATTTCATATGTTCGTATGTTTGTATCAGCAATTGGGGATAGACCCCACAAAGCACTTTTCATAAACAAGCCTTAATGAGGCATCCTCCAGATGAACAGAAAATGAAGAACACTGCCAGCTGGATGATGAAGAACTTGGCAATCCTCTGTGACTCCTGGCAAGAAGCTGGAGGTCCTGGGTGAAAAGAAGCTGAATTCTCCTGGTTGAGCAGATGGTTCACTGGATAATACATAGCAATGACCAGTGGTAAGCATCTGGCATCCAGGCTATGGGTCTATGTGATAACAGCGAACACATAAAGGCGATCACCATTATCACTCAGTCAGAGTGCTGAACACGTTTTCGGCACTCTGACAACCCCGGTGCACCAGCACAATGGTGCCAGGACATATTTTTACTGCTTTCTGTGGGAAGGCTGCCCCCACACACCCCCATTGTGAGGGGGTTCACCCCCCCGCACACCCCATTTAAGGATTCTCAACTCCAGGGGGTGCATGTCGGGGGGGGGTGACAGCAGTAAAAATAAAAAGGTTCGGGCTGGGTGCAATAAAAATCACACCAGCGCCCGGACCCGAACCCAGTACCTCAGCCACCCCAACCACTAGCCAATCCCTGATGCCACAATGCAGCTCAACTGGCAACTGCAGAGCCAATCCCTACAGCATCTCCACCCCCTCCCAGCCCAAGTTCGCCCTGCTCACTCCCATCCCCCCGCACACGCATATGTATAGCGACATCCTGTCGCCTAGTTCTCCCACCCCCTCATCCGGTCACCCTACCTGTCCGTCACCTTAAGTGGATTGTGCGGGGGAAGGTGTCTCCATAACAGATGGTGACCTTCCGAATGAGCCCACTTCACGGGTTACTCCAGGCCACCTCCCAATTGGAAGACTACTGGTGATGTGATGCTTGGCACAGCCTCTGTAGAGCAGCACTGGTATGTGTATGACTTGCAGACAGGCGTTAGAATAAGAAAACGGTCAGACACAACATCAGCTGTGGTCCCTCACTCTTGAGCTGTTGCAGTTCCAAAGCTGACTTACTTCTGGATAACTGATTAGCAGCTCTCTACAAATTACCACCATGGGATCAAAGCTGGAACACCGTGGCAGAGATCTGAAGTGGGTCAAAAACTCTGGAGACAGGTAATCTGAAGAAAAAGAGTGGCCGAGGAACTCCCTAGGTTAGAGCTGAGTGCTGAATGAGCTTGTCCTAGCAACTTTGGTGAAGCTTAACATCAAAATGATAAAGCCTGGAAGAAGAATTCCTAGCCCACTGAACAACCAAGGGCCCTAACTCTTGAGCTGGGCTGCTCTTAAACTGAATCACTCAGTGGCCCTCACTAATTGTTAACTATCTCTATTACTGGCCCCAAACATTTTGACATTTCACATTACTTGGGGAAGAGTCACAGGACAGATGCCACAGGAACACGTTGCAGAAGTCAAGGCTGAGCAATTAGTAATTACCCTACGTGGTGTAGTTATTGCCTCTGGTTGCACATAATGGTGGGCGAAGTGGGCAAAATTCATTCTGCAAAGTGATTCGTGGAGTAATGAGGAATCCACAAAGTAACCTGCAAAGCGGAGTACTTTGCATAATAATGAGGAACGCGAAGTTCATTGAAACCAATGACTTCATGTTATTCCACCTACCCCAAACCACTTCTCCACCAATTTTAAAGTGAAGTACATTGAAATCAATGTACTTTGCATCACTTCAGCTTGTTATTGAGCTCTAAGGCAAATTTTGCAGTGATTCATGAGATTGCAGGTCACATGGGCTCTAGATTGTTCTGCACAGCTTCAGTTCTGTGTAGTGTGTGTGTAGTGGAAGATGAAGACAGTTTCCTCTCAGAGCTCTACAATCCAAATCCTCTAAAAGCTGCTAAAAAAGCCTCGTTGAGCCATTTTTTTGCCCAAAATTTAGTACATCGATTGTAGGAAACCCTCCTGTGCTCATATCATCGAATTTGTATTCTTTGTGTGTGGAGTTTGAATGTTAATTTAGAACATTCAGTCTGTGTACTGACAGACATTTGAAGTGTGCTTTGGGGGGGGTGTATCTGTGGTGGAGATAGGTTAAAACTGGGAGAAAGAGGCAGTCTTTCTGTTTTGGTTATATTTTTCTTGTATAACTGTGTTAGTGTACACACAATAATATTTTCAGTAATTCTTTACATGTTTTTTGCTGATTGCTGTGGTACAGCAGTGCATAATTTCAGTTTGTTTAAAACATCTGGTTATATTACTGAAGTTTTTGATTTGCTACACATTACTTGTAGTGTAGTGTGTGTGTGAGTGTGTGTGTGTGAGACACGTGCCATCAAATCAGACACATTTTATTATGCCACAGAGTAATTGCAGCAGTGTGAACCTGTTATTCACCACACCTGTATTAATTTTTTGTACTGCTTTGTGGTATCTTTACTGGTAGTGGACTTTTATTGCCCTGCACTATCCCCCCCAACTGGCAAAAGGAATCCTTTTCCAGATTTGGATTTGTGACTTGTGAGCACTGGTTAGGTGTTGTGCCTTTGTGTCTGCATCTCTATGAATGTGCAGCGCAATCTTAATCTGTCTGTGTGTTTGCATCTCCTTAGAGCCCAATCTCCATCTGTAACTTAAGTCACAGTTGTTTGTTTGGCTTCCCTTCATAGTACTGGTGTGTTGCATATCTCTGTGTGAACATTGTACTCATTAATGTGTGTTTTTAAGTCAGGGAGATGATTATGAGTCACTCACGATACAGATTGTGTTTTTCATCTTCATGGTCACGATTCATGAATCACAAAACAGTTTTTTTGTAGCTAGTTCCATGTAAGCCTGTTTCATATTATCTCTGGTCTCGGCTTCAATCACCATTGTACTTGTTGACATGAGTTTTCAAATCAGGTAGTTTTGTGTGGTACAGGTCAGGGAAGTACAGCCGTAGGTATTCGCATTCCCGTACAGTTTATTATCATCAGCCATGTCACACAAGAAACTCATCACGAGACAAAGCATATTCTTCATGAATCACAGCAGTTTTTTTCAGTTCTGATGATACAATGAAGACCTGTAAAGATAACCAAAACTTTGATGAATCTTCTTTAACTTTTTTTTAGATAATGCCCCTCCCCCAAAAATACTTACCTTCACTGGCTTGACAGTATTCCAATGCCAAAATTCCTCATCAAGCCAAGAAATGCACAACCCCAAGTTGTACTATATGACCTGTGATATAAAAAAAAGCAATGATTACAAGTATATATCCATGGAAAAAAAACTCTGTTAATACATCAGTTAAGGTTGTTTTCACAGCAACAAAAGCAGAGAGATTCAGTGTTAGGGTTCAAAACCCTAACTCTGTATTCCCCTCCACTCCAACCACACACACACACACATACATGCAAGTAGGGGAAGGACCAAGACAACACAACCAATTGCAAACAGCCAGCAGGAGGCATATACCTCTGTTACTGTAGCAAGTAGGGAAACAATTCAACATCAAGTATCATACAGTATTTCCAAACTTGTTACAGCAGGTAAGTTCATCTAAAGGTGAAGCAAGCCGCCAGTATCAAAAACTCTGTACCTCACTTCGTTGTTGAAATACAGTAGAAGCACTGAATTAGTCAAAGAATTTTTAAGGATTTTTAAAAATCCCTACTGAGAATTGTGAAACTTTTAGTTGGTAATTTTGTTTTGTTTGTTAGTGTGTTCACTGCTACATAGGGAGGGTTGTCTCATCTGATAGTATAGTGGAAAATCTACCAGATGGCACTTAAGTACTGTAATAGGAACTGGACTCTTTCTGTAGATATAATGAAAAGAATTTTAGAGGATTTTCTTCCCTAAATTTTGTGAAGGATAAAAAGGGAATCTCACAAAATTTCTTAACATATTCGGTGCTACTACTGTATGGGTGCCGCAATGTTAGTCTATGGCAAATTGCTCAATTTCAAAACACTGTAACTTTGTGACCTTAACTATCTTGGCACCAAACCAGCAAAAGGCACATCTGTGGGATGAGGGCTTGCCACCCTGAACATTTCTGCCCAAAGAACCCAACCATTTGCTTGCAGAAGGATGGCAAAGATGGGCAGTTATCAGGAGCACAGTTTCACAAAATACTTTCACAAACACAAAAGTGTCGCAAATGCAGGACACAACACTTTCATATTTGTGAAAGCATGTGAAATGCTTTCACAAAACTGTTGAGCAAACACAAAAGTTTTGCAAACTTAAAGCACAAAACTTTCGCATTTGCAAAAGTGTTTTGCAAAACTATTTTCAGAAAATATCAAAAATGCTGTTTTGGGACTTGTAAACCCCCAAAAAGCATATGTGTAGTCTGTGTTGTGTGTTGGTGGCAGTGTGGGGTCCAAGCTGCCCAGTTGTCTGTAATGATATGTGTTTAACAGAACAGGGACATTCACGGATGAGAGTTAGGACTGATGACCCCATGCCGCACCCCGACATCTGTTGCTGTGTGGAAGATGGGAGCATGGGGGTGAGGTGTTGTGGTTTAGAGAGTTGTATGTTATTTCTGTTACCTGCTGCTGGTTGTGTTGTCTTGGTCCTTCCCATACTTGCAAGTATGGGTGTGTGTGTGGTGGTGGTAGGAGTGGGGGGGAATGCAGAGTTAGGGTTTTGAACCCTAACATCTAATTTTCCTTCTTTTGTCACTGTGGAAACAACCCTCACTGATGCATCAACTGAGTTTTTTGTCATGAATTTCTCTTCTTTTTGAGAACGTGAACTATAAATAGTGAATGGTATGTGGTGGTGGGAGCGTGGGGCCCTTTGGGCCCTGCACTTCCACTAAGCTGCCATTTTTTCACAATCACATGTGTTTGTAGGAGAACTGGCCCTCCAGGCCCTGCGCTTCCCCATATACAAAAGCAGAAAGCTATATTATAGTTCTGTAGTGTAAAGAAACCTGATAACAGTGATTTGCCATGCTAATGGTTACAGTAACGTTAATGCTAACGGTAAGAATAACGGTAATGATTATGCTAATGCTAATGGTAGCAGTAATGATAACGCTAATGCTAATGGTAACACAAATGCAAATGCTAATGTTAATGGTAATGCTACTGTTAATGCAAATGGAAATGGAAATGCAAACACATACAGTAACGCAAATGCAAATGGTAACGCAAATGCAAGCGGAAATGCAAATGCAACCAGTAACAGCAACGTGAACACTTACAGTAAAGCAAATGCAAATGTTAACGGTAATGCAAATGCCAAAGCAAATGCAAACGCAAATGGAGACACTAACGGTAACTATTGGTAATGATAATGGTAATGCTAACACTAATGGTAGCGGTAATGGTAACATTAATGTTAATGGTAACGGAAATGAAACGCTAACGCTAATGCAAATGGAAATGGAAATGCAAATGCAAATGGTAAAGCAAATGCAAACCAAAATAGTAACGCAAACGGTAACACAAATGCAAGCAGAAATGCAAAAGCAACCAGTAACGGTAACATGAACACTAACGGTAACACAAACGCAAATGGTAACTGTAACTCTAACGCTCACGGTAGTGGTAACGGTAATGGTACTGCAAACGCTAATGCTAATGTTAACAGTAATGCTAATGCTAATGCTATCGGTAACAGTAATGTAAACACAAATTTAAATGTAATTGCAAATGCTAATGGTAACTCTAACGATAACGGTAATGCTAACGGTAATGATAATGCTATTGGTAATAGTCATGCAATTGCAAACAGTAACGCAAACATAAATGGTAACGGTAATGCTAACGGTGACGCAAAGGTAATAGTAATGGTAATGCAAATGTGAATGCAAATGGAAATGCTAACGGTTACGGTAATGCAAATACAAATGGTAAAACAAATGGTAATGCAAACACAAACAGTAATGGTAATGGCTATGGTAACACAAATGCAAACAGTAATAGTAACAGTAATGTAAACGCAAATGCTAATGGTAATGGTGACACAAATGTAAACACAAATGTAAATGGTAACGCAAATGCAAGTGCAAACACAAATGCAAACGGTAAAACTAATGGCGACGCAAACAGAAATGCCAATGCAAACGGTAATGGAAACGCAAGCCGAATCACACTTATAAGTACTGAGGAGACAAAGTGAGACACTGGGGAATGTAATGCTCACACTACTCCTTGTCTGCATGCCTGATGGGAAAACAGTTCTAAAGAAAACAGCTTCACTTTGCTGGCACAGACCAAAAATTAAACAAACAAAAAAAGAATTCTGTTCACCTGAATATTACTGTGCTGCTGCAGAAGGTCTGTCTCTCATAAATTATGGTTTAAAATACCTTCAAATAATGTCTCCCTGTTTCAGTGAAGGAATGTTAGCAGCACAAAGCAACCAAATTATTCTAAAGATGCCCCAGGAGTAAAGCAAGTGTGTCCCTCACTCACATCACTTCCTGTGCAAGTGACAGAGATTGTGACCTCAAGCAGTGGTACATGGAGGACAACCAGGTTGACATACACAAATTAACATTTCAAAGTAAGTAATATACAAAAGAAATATATCTACTGTATGTGCTATTCTGCAGATGGGAACACAAGGAAGCAACAGTTTTAACTGTGGCTATGCCAAGATTCCCCTTTAACATATTTACACTGAAGTCAAACTTTTCTTTTACTGTTAACTAGCCATGAGGAGTCAGTCTGGACAACCTTGAGGCATTTTTCAGGAGCATTTCCTGCATCTCCTTGTCAATCCATCCATTTGACTTGACATGAACCATGCAGGACTTCAGACAATTTTGGTGTACCATCTTCTGAATCTGTTTTCTCTCCACAGTTTGGATTTGATAAAATGAAATTCTGAGGATAGAATGTTCAAAATGACATATAGGTTGGGCTCCCAATTAGAAGATGACATCTCACCGCACCATGTCATCTTCAACATTACTCACTCTCCTACGAGTAAAGGCTTTGTTAGATCATGGGTGCCATCTGACCCTTTCCAGTTTCCTTGGTCTGTACACTCTTTTAGATGGGCTCATGGCTTGGGCTCTGCTTGAGTAGGGACTTTTTTCTCATTTTGACAATGTTCTTCAAATGCCTTGATTGACATCTGAATGGAGGATGATGTCTGCATGCTCTGTCAACTGATATCAGTTACTGTGGCCCAGACTGGATCTGGTTCTCTCTCTTGTTCCTTTGTGGGTGCCAAGCAGAATTCAGGAGCCTCTGGATGCAAATGCTGGCTAGTTCACTCATCAGACACTATGTAGTAGTCAGTCTCCAGGGATCTTGGCAGTTCCTGGGGACATACAACATTCAGTTGGATGAAATCCTCCACTCATGATTGTCTGTGACTCCATCAAGCCTTTGCTGAATTCTTCATTCTCTTGCTCCAACAGGGTCAACATGGACCTGTAGTTTACTAACTGTGCCTCATGTTGTTGTTATTGATCTTCTTTGGCCTGTGTCTCTATGAGCAGTTTACAGTTCAGGTTTCTAGCCATAATCTGATAGTACTGTATACTCCCTGTGTACCACGCCCCTGCCTCTTTGTAGATGAGTGCCTGCTCAGACTGTTGCTGATCATCTTAGGTTGTTGGCAGAGATTCTTCCTGACTCTGACATTCTTTCTGCAGCTCAACATTCTTCTTTGTGCACTCTGCAGATCTCCATGTAAGCTCCTAATTCTGAGCCTCACTTTGGGCATTCTGATCAGGAAACTGTTAGCTAACATCATGGGTGACAGCACTGTCCATCTGTGCATGCTCCTCAGTTCTGGTGGACTTTCTGAAGGTTCCCTGATAGTTTGGTTCCTCTGATTAATATTCTCCATTTCCCTCTTAGTGTCTTCATTCAGCTGACATTGAGCTCTTTTGATCTGGCTTCTCCTGACATCAGTCACCAGATACAGCTGTTGAACAGGCCCAGTGGTTCCTTCACTTTGGCACATGGATCTGCTTTGCTCCTCCAGTCTATCTGTGTGCCTTTGATCTCTGTCCCTTCTCCTCCTCCTGGATCCGTGTGGATGCTGCACATCACGAAGTTGGTCTTCTTGATTTGTCTCTGCCCTGGGTTTCTCTAGCTCCCATTGCACATCCAGTATCTGACATGCTAACCATGTCATCTTCTCTTGCACTTCATAGCAGAGTACTTCCACAGAAGAACAGGACCATAGTTTTCCTCTTACTAGGGGTTCAGATATATACATATAAATATATATATATATCTATAAATATATATATATATATATATATATACACATATATATATATTTATAGATATATATATATATATATATATATATATATATATCACACACACACACACACACACATAACGCACATCTTCTTGACCTGGAAGGAGACTACTTCTTTATTCAGCTGTGAGCTGTGTGGGAAATTCTATATTGCTCTTGATATCTGCAACAACGTGCACTTTTGCTCAATTCTGTGGGAGGTGAAACTAACTACTCTTGGTAATTGCTTTTTATTTGCATATTTATTTAGTGTTTAACCAGGAAGGGGCTTGCAAACTCTGTTTATCTTGTGAGTAACTTCAGAAGGATTTAAATACTGCATTTGTGTAGACCCTTGGAGGTAGCTAGATTGTCTACTAGGATTTTCTGACAGTTAAACTATTTTTATACAGGTGGATGAGGAGTTGAATAAGGAGCTTGCAAACTCTGCTTATCTTGCAAGTAACTTCAGAAGGATTTGAATACTGCATTTTGGTTGTCCCTTGGGGGTAGCTGGATTGACTACTAGGATTTTGGGACAGAAATTATTTTTAAATAATTTACTGGCACATAGGAATTTGTGATAGTTAAACTAGTTTGAAATAAGTTACTGTGGTTAAGGAGTTGTCATAGCAAAACCTGCAGTTTGAATTGAAATGCAGACAGCCTCAGCTGCAGGAAATTGTTTCCCCTATTGTTTTCAGACCACAAAGTGTTGTATTGGATCAGGAAAGGTTGAATCATAACCATTGTCAACCAATTACCCTGTGTGGAGCTTTCCAGACTTGATCAGATTACTATAGACTACTGGTGGCTACAATATTTAGAGACACAAAGCACATCTTCTTGACCAGGAAGGAGACTACTTCTTTATTCAGCTGTGAGCTGTGTGGGAAATTCTATATTGCTCTTGATATCTGCAACAACATGCATTTTTGCTCAATTCTGTAGGAGGTCAAACTAACTACCCTTGGTAATTGCTTTTTATTTGCAAATTTATTTAGGATGGGCTATTCAGAAGGGTTGCACATGGCATAACACAGTTGCACCATGTACAACCCACTTATGTGCCCTGGAGCAATATTCAAAAGGGGAATGTGCCTGGCACAAATTCCGATGCACTGGAGCGCATCAGTAATGTATGTGGCACAAGTAGGGTGGTGTGCACATGCATGCTCCACACATCCCGATATTCAGCCCAGGATGTGCTGAGCCCATACAGGTGCAACCCCTACTTGTGCTGCACACAGCTGAGCCAAAAAAAAAGGGAACAACAGCTGGCCACTCACAGGTGAGCTGCCATGTTGCAGGGCACAACTTGGCAACTGTCAGCTGTGGGTGGCCACCCGAGCTCCAGCTGCACCTTCGTGGTAGTGACTCCCCATGCTCGATCATGGCATATGTAATAAAATACAAGGTTCAATATCCCTGGCAGTCCAGTGGACCACTCCTAGCCCGATCACGGGCATATGTAATGAATTCATAAGTCCAATATCCCTGGTGGTCCAGTGGACTGCTCCCAGCCCTATAGCAGGCATATGAAATAAAATACAAAGTTCAATAGCTCTGGTGGTCCAGTGGACCACGTCCAGCCCAATCATGGGTGTACATTGTACAATAGAACACACCAATCCATCCCTGGTGGTCCAGTGGTACCCCTCTCCCCACCTGCTCACTAAGCCCCAGCACCCCGCTCCCCCGGTCAGCAGCAGGCAGCAGCTCCCCACCCACCAGCTGCCCTGCCACCCACTTACTGACTGCATATGGTAGGGCTGTATGCCCATTGGTCTACAGCGTGGGCCAATGGGCATACGGACCGTACCTTACTACACAGTCTAGATATGTGAATGATCCATTCAAATATCTGGACTGTGTAATCTGATACGATCTGTATCCCCATTATTGACGCTGTGGACAAAGGGTGTACAGCCCTACCATACAGTCAGTCGGCTGGTGGCGGGCAGCTGGTGGGTGGGGAGCTGCCACCTGCTGCTGACCAGGGGAGCGGGTGATGGGGCCTCAGTGGTGGGTGGGGAGGTGGGGTACCACTGGACCACCAGGGATGGATTGGTGTGTTCTATTGTACAATGTGTGCCCATGATCAGGCTGGACGTGGTCCACTGGACCACCAGGGATATTGGACTTATGAATTAATTACATATGTCTGTGATCAGGCTGGGAGTGGTCCACTGGACCACCAGGGATATGGGAATCTCAATTACAATCCCTATGCTGGTGATCGGGCAGTGAAGCACTTTGCTGCTTGTGCAGGGGGTGTTGGTAGCCAATGGCTGCAGCATGGCAGAGCACCAGGTGCAAGTCACCGGGGATTGGCACACCTGCATGCAAATGGAGCCATAATGACATGCAAATGGCCCCATTTGCACCTTGCACATGTTATGGCCCCATTTGCATGTGCACTTTTGAATATCGAGGTTGATGCACCTAGTGCAATGGCACTTGGGCCAGCGCATCCCCCTGCTCCTCTCTGGCCACTTGTGCTGGTGCAGTGCCACTGCGCCATGCACAGTGTGAGTGACCATGGAGTGATATTCAACAGTGCTGAGCCATGGTGCAGCGCCATTGAATATCACTTTGTCAGCCCCCTGGCACATCCCTGTTGGGCTGCACCCAGGCTTGTGCCACAGTCTGGTGCAGTCTGACTATCCCACCCTTAGTGTTTAACCAAGAAGGGGCTCGCAAACTCTATTTATCTTGTGAGTAACTTCAGAAGGATTTAAATACTGCATTTGGGTAGACCCTTGGAGGTAGCTAGATTGTCTACTATGATTTTCTGACAGTTAAACTATTTTTAAATAAATTACAGGTGGCTGAGGAGTTGAATAAGGAGCTTGCAAACTCTGCTTATCTTGGAAGTAACTTCACAAGGGTTTGACTACTGTATTTTGGTTGTCCCTTGGGGGTAACTTGATTGACTACTAGGATTTTGGGACAGAAACTATTTTTAAATAATTTAATGGTGCTTAGGATTTTGTGATAGTTAAGCTATTTTTAAATAAGTTACTGGAGGTTAGTAGAATCACTATAAAGGGCAATCCTCACCAGGGTGGTGGAGCAGTGGTGTATTTGATTGTTTCTAACAGTCACATGTGATTGTGGACTACCCACATCCCCTTCCCCACACCTCACCCCCCCCGGGCGTGGCATTTCCTTTATAGCCAAAGTTCTGACATCACTTCCTCAACAGGTCTTGGGGCAGAACTGTCATTTTCTTAATAACCCAGCACAGTGCATAAAGGGTAAGTACACACCACACAAAAAAATGTAATAAATGATATACAGTATATTACATATTGTATATTATAAGGGAGAGGGACATGTGGGGAGTGGTGCAATGTACCGGCTGTGGGGCAGCGGTTTTCTGGGAGACATTCTGGAAGCTGCATTGCTGACCTATTTGCAAGCAACTGTCAGCTCTGAGGGAGGAGATTGCCCACCTCCAGGTTGAACTGGCAAGGAATAAGGAGGCCTCCCCCACCCAAACAGCACCACTGCCACAACTGCTGCCTCATAGGTTGCCAAGTATGATGAACAGTTGGATCACAGTGGGTTCTGGAAAGGTGCAGTTGGTGGAACAGAGGTGAAGTCCCCTAGTTGTACCTCTACACAAATCATACACCAGTCTGGCAGAGCAAAGTTTCTCTATGAAGGCACCCTCAGTGAAGACCAACAAGAATGCTGAGGACATCCACAAGGGAGACCCACAAAAGGGTGGCAAGGGACACCACAGGGGAAGGAAACAGCTTCTGATAGGGGACTCAGTTGTTACGGGGGTAGAACTGGGGAAGGGAGAGGAAAGGAAAGTAAGGTGCCTGCCTGGTGCCATGGCTTAGAGGGACAAGAAGCAAATCCTCAGGATTGCAGAAGCAACATCACAGGAGAGGGAACTGAATATCATTGTCCACCTTGGGACAAATGACCTAGCTAGGTATGGAATCAGTGCAGTGCAGGATGAATTTGTGGAGCTGGAGAGGGGCCTCAGACAGGTAGCAAGCATGGTTACCTTCTCAGAGGTGCTGTCAGTCCATGGTAGGGGTGAGGCTAGGGTACTGCACACCATACAGTTTAATGAATGGTTGCAAATCTGGTGCAGAGCACAGGGCTTTGGCTTCATTGGGGACTGGGGGCACATCTGGTGAGATGAAGGTCTATACTGGCACGATGGTCTGCATCTGTCCACAAAGGGAACCAAGCTCCTAAGTAACAGGTTTAAATGTTTCCTTGGCAAGCTTTTAAACTAGCCAAGGGGGGAGGTGCTGATAAGAGGCAGGAAATTTCAAGCCTCCACCCACAAAACATGGCAGGTGGTAAGGTAAACATTGAGGTACAGAGCTCAACAGAGGGCAGCATAGAGGTAAATGGAAAAATAGACAAGGGCAATAAGAGCAGGAATGGGGGGAAAAGGATAAAGCCAGCATTAAATGGAGGCAATGAGTACCAATGCCCATAGTCTGGGAAACAAGCTATTGGGGCAGTCACAGAAACATGGTACATGGAGAACCATGACTGGGATGTCAACATACCAGGGTACACATTCTACAGAAAGGACAGGGAGAGTAAAAGAGGAGGTGGAGTAGCTCTATACATAAGGAAAGGGATCAAAGCTACAGAACTAAAAAGTAAAGGGGGACAAGAGACACTCTGGGTCACCTTGGAGACAGGGAATGGCATCACAATCTGCACAGGGGTTGTATACAGACCCCCATCTCTTAAGGGGAAGAAATGGACAAGAAAATGATAGAGGACATCCTCAAAATAGCTGAAAAAGGGGAGATACTGTTGATGGGGGACCTGAATATGCCAGATGTTAACTGGATGACATGCACTGCAGCCACATCCAAGAGCAAGGTCATTCTCGATGCCCTGCAGGGAGCAGGCCTTAGACAGCTAGTGTTGGAACCCACTCAGGAGGGAGCAATACTAGACCTGGTACTCTCAAATGGAGAGAGGATCATAAATTTAAAAGTCAGTAGAC
Source organism: Neoceratodus forsteri (assembly GCA_016271365.2). Lineage (NCBI taxonomy): Eukaryota > Metazoa > Chordata > Ceratodontiformes > Ceratodontidae > Neoceratodus > Neoceratodus forsteri. The sequence continues at coordinate 1,044,054,676 of CM057455.1, forward strand.
ATCTGGGAACAAGTGGCCACTGCACAGTGTGCTTCACAATAAGCACAACCATGGAGACAAGCCATATAAAAACAAGGACACTGGACTTTAGAAAAGCTGACTTTGGCAAAATGGGTGAATACCTGAGGAATGCACTAGCAAATGGCCAAAAAGGAAGGGTGGAAGAACAATGGAGAAAAGTCAAAACTGCCATCATACAGGCAATAAGCCTTTGTGTGAAACAAATAAAGAAAACAAAGCAGAGTAAAAAAACGCTATGGTTCTCAAAAGAGGTGGCAGGGAAGGTTAAGGAGAAAAAGGCTGCATTCAAAAAGTATAAGGAATCACAGAAGCAGCACCACAGGGAACTGTATCAATTAAAGCAGAAAGAAGTGGGGAAGGCAGTCAGAATAACAAAGGCCCAAACCGAGGAAGAAATAGCCAACTCAGTTAAGAAGGGTGATAAAACCTTTTATAGGTACATTAGGGAGCATAAAAAGGTTAAGGGAGGAATAGTGAAGATTAATAAAGGAGAGGGGAGGGGAAGGGAGAGGGGCAGAGGGAGACAGTGAAAAGGCAGAGTTACTGAATAAATATTTTTTCTCAGTATTCACAAAAGAAGATGGGGAGGAGTTACCTAAACCAGATAATGGGAGCACTCTGGGTAGGTTAGATTAATGGCCCATTACGTGGACTATCAATCAGAAATCTCCTGAAAGAAGGCAGAGTTCCTGTCCAGGGAGATAACTGCATCAAGAAATTGACCAGCCCAGCTCTTCTGGACTGTGGACAGACTGTGCAATCCTGCCTGTCTGCGGAGTCAGAGAACTTTTTCACAAATACAGTGTGATGAGTTTGCTTGTTTTTTTGAGGATAAGAAGTCATCGATCAGGTCGGAGATCCACAGTACACATTCAAATGAGCATTACAGCAATCAATGTGGGGTTGCAGGCCCTCAGTCTACCTGGACAGATTTTGACCAGCCAACGATCATGGATATCATTAAGATTGTTCAGGGCTTGTGACCGACTTGCTGTAGTTTGTATTCTGGTCCTATGCACCTCCTTGTGGGATGCATGGATGTGATTGGACCAGTCCTTGCTGAGAAAGTCTGGTGCTGTTTGGACCAAGGGGTGTTTCCAGAGTCCTTAAAAGAGGCTGTTGTGACACCCCTTTTGAAGAAATCTTCCCTTGACCAAGACTGTCTCGCTAACTACAGACCAATCTCTAACCTGCCCTTTTTGGGCAAGGTTATTGAGAAAGTAGTTGCGTTGCAGCTCGATGACTTTCTTACCACCCATGAGGTCTATGATCCTCTCCACTCTGGTTTCAGGAAGAGGCATAGTACCGAGATGGCGTTGGTCTGGGTACTTACTGATCTCCTAATAGTGAGAGATCGGAAGAGTCATTCGATCTTGGTCCTCCTTGATCTCTCTGCAGCGTTTGATACCGTGGACCATGGGATGTTGCTAGATCACCTGTGGATATTCTGTGGACTGTCAGGGACAGTCCTCAGATGGTTCCACTCTTTCCTCACAGGCAGAAGTCAGAGGGTAGTTTCAGGAATTTTTTCCTCTGCTCCGTTTGCTCTGTCCTGTGGGGTGCCGTAGGGCTCTGTGCTTTCCGCCATGTTGTTCACAGTGTATATGCTGCCGTTGGGAGACATTATAAGGTGTTATGGGCTAATTTTTCACTGCTATGCAGATGATACTCAGCTCTATATGTCCTTTGCACCCGAACAGAATAACGCATTATCGGTCTTTAATAACTGCCTCACTGAGATCCAGGACTGGATGTTTGCTAACTGGTTGAAGCTGAATCTGGATAAGACTAAGGTGTTGGTTGTGGACCTGGGTCATCGTGCAGAGAAGTTGACTCCTGGGTCCCCCTCTGGCCTTGTACTAGGGGGTAACCAGTTGAGAACCTCTGAACAGGTGCAGAATTTGGGCGTGATTCTTGGCAGTGAGCTGACACTGAAGGCACAGATGTTGGCCGCTGTCAGGTCTTCCTTTTACCATCTGATAAATATCGCTCAGATAAAACTCTTGTTCCACATGATGACCTTCCTGTGCTGGTCCATGGCTTTGTTTCCTCGCGTCTTGATTACTGTAATGCTCTATATCTAGGGTTGCCGGGAGTGGATCTCCGTCACCTGCAGCTGGTGCAGAATGCTGCAGCCAGGTTGTTGACTGGGATAACGAGAACTTGCCACATCACACCTGTGCTGCGTGAACTGCACTTGCTGCCGGTGCAGTGAAGAATCACTTTCAGGGTTGCATTGCTGACCTATAAAATCCTACATGGTCAGGGACCAGGCTACTTGCAAGGTGTCCTTCAACCTTACCACCCTCTTCGCCAACTCCGCTCTGCTGATGAGGGATTGCTAGAGATTCCCAGGGTTCATCTTCAGTCATCTGGGGCCAGAGCTTTTTCTTTTATGGCCCCAACCCTGTGGAATTCTCTTCCTCATCAGATTAGAGAGTATCTGTCCACAAAGTCGTTTAAGATGTCTCTGAAAAGTTATCTGTTTGAATTAGCATTTCAGTAGGTTTACTGCTACTTTTATTGTTTTTATGTAATTATTTATTATGTTTGATGTTATTTTGATATGTAATTGCGCTTTGATATGTAGAAAAGCACATTATAAATACATTTTGAATTGATTTGATTTGATTTAGGGGGGTTGACACCAGTCCATTTACAAAAGTAAGATTCCTGAAAGAACTCCTAAAACTCAAGGAGGACAAAGCAATGGGGCCTGACGGGATTCACCCCAGAATCCTAAAAGAACTAAGGGAGGACCTAGTGACACCACTGACCACACTTTTTAACAAGTCATGGGAGGATGGGGTGGTACCTGAGAACTGGAGGAGGGCAGATGTGATTCCCCTTCACAAAAGTGGGAGCAAGGCAGAAGCAGAAAACTACAGACCTATAAGTTTGACCTCAGTGGTAGGGAAAATGATGGAATCACATCTGAAGGAAAGAATTGTTGAGCACCTAGAGGCTTGCGGGGCACAGGACCTAAAGCAGCATGGATTTATAGCAGGAAGGTCATGTCAGATGAATCTAATTGATTTCTTTGACTGGGTGACCAAAGTAATAGACCAGGGAGGGGCTGTGGATATGGCCTACCTAGACTTTAGCAAGGCATTTGACACAGTCCCACACAAAAGACTAATAATAAAGTTAGCCAGCCTGGGAGTGGGTTTCAGGGTGGTAGCCTGGGTAGCAAACTGGCAGTACAACAGGACACAGAAGGTAATAGTGAATGGAACACATTCTGAAGAAAGGGGTTACTAGTGGAGTACTGCATGGCTCAGTAGTGGGTCCAGTCCTCTTTAACATCTTTATAGGTGACATTGCAGAGGGTCTGGAGGGAAAGGTATGCCTTTTTGCAAATGACACAAAGATCTGTAACAAAGTTGATACACAAGGGGGGGTAGAAAGGATAAGAAGGGACTTTGCAAGGTTGGAGGAATGGTCAGACATAAGGCAATGCAGATTCAATGCAAAGTAATGCACCTGGGAAACAAAAACCCAGGAGAAGAGTACACTATAGAAGGGGAGGTACTAATAACAACAAAAATGGAAAGGCATTTGGGGGTAGTCATATCAGACGACCTAAAGGTGGGTAAGCAATGCGAGAAGTCAGTAAGGAAAGACAGGGGAATACTGGGATGCATAGGACGGGGCAACACAAGTAGAAAAAGGGAAGTGGTTATCCCTCTGTACAGACAGTTGGTGAGACCCCATCTGGAATACTGTGTGCAGTTTTGGAGACCTCATCTAAACAAGGACATAGACAGGATGGAAGCAGTCCAGAGGAAGGCAACTAAAATGGTGCAGGGTCTGCATCAGAACCATATGAATAGAGACTGAGGGAGCTTATTATATAAACCCTTCATGAAAGGAGGGATGGGGGGACATGATAGAAACTTTCAAGTACCTCAAGGGAATCAACAAAGTCCAGGAGGGTAGCATCTTTCAGAAAAAGAGATGTGTAAGAACAAGGGGGCACAATTTAAAGATGGGGGGCTCAGGGGTAATGCGAGGAATTTTTTGTTTTCACAGAGAGAGTGGTGGATGCATGGAACCACCTTCCTGGGGAGGTTGTTGGGTCTAAAACAGTGGGGAAATTCAAACCTGCATGGGACAGACATAAGGCAACTGTAGTGGGGGGGGAGGTTGCAGGAAGTAAGCTGTTGGTTAACTAGAATGTGCAGCTTATCCAATAGGTAGGGAAATGGGCAGACCGGGTGGGCCAAGTGGTCCTTATCAGCCATCAAAGTCTATGTTCATCTATATATATATATATATATATATATATATATATATATATATATTTATTTATTTTGGTGAAAGTCAATTACTTCCAATTGTTGAAATTTGGAACTCATTTTGGATTGGTTGGAGTTAAAATACTTCCAGGTATCAAATTATTGAATGAAAAATAATTCCAGGTCACAATTTTGTTGAAGTCAAAATACTCTCACTCCTTTTCATTTTGAAATCATCAATTAATCAGACCTTCTGCATACTTCATTTTAACCCAAGTCATGCCACATTCACAGAAATGCATTTCTTTATTAGTCTAACAAAGAAAACATAGACTAAATTACTTGTTAGTATGTTTTTATTTCTTGACTTGTACTGCAGTTATAGCAATCTTGAATTTAGTTGCAGAAGCCTATACATTTAATGTCTGATGATCATACTAACATCATGAAAGTTGTTATCTTTTGATATCATATTTATATTATTCATTGAAGATAGCAAGAGACAAGTATGCAACCAACACATCAGTGGATGGGACAACTCAAACTATGACACTTTTGTTAATGTTGCTCATTCATGACTAACAGCATGTTAATTTAAAGTTAGAGGGGGGACGGCTCAAGGGTAATGTGAGGAAATTCTTTTTCACAGAGAGAGTGGTGGACGCATGGAACCGCCTTCCTGGAGAGGTTGTGTGTTCTAAAACAGTGGGGAATTCAAACATGCATGGGACAGACATAAGGCAATTATAGTGGGGGTTGCAGGAAGTAGGCTGTTGGTTAACTAGAATCTGCAGCTTATCCAATAGGTAGGGAAATGGGCAGACTGGGTGGGCCAAGTGGTCCTTATCTGCCGTCAAAGTCTATGTTTCTATGTTTCTAAAGGGGAAAAGTCATCACAAAGGATCCCACACCCACACTCAATCATGGTGCTGTTCCCCGGTGTGCCTCTGTGTGCAAAAATATTTAACTTTAGTTTTTTTCCTGTTTAGTATAGTAGATTCATTGTATTATCAGGGTAATTTTTTTTTACTTATTGTAGGCTGACATTTCTGTTACAGGCATCAAAGAAACAGGAGCCACTGCAAATTAAATTGCACCAATGTCCTTGCAGACCTATGCAAAATTTGATGGCAAGATTTCTACCTAGCACCCACAATCGCAGAGGCCTACAACCTGTTCCACAGCCTTGTTCTGAAGGTGATTGACAAACATGCACCTCTAGTAAAAATCAGAACAAGGAAAAGGGCATGCCCCTGGTTTACTAGTGAACTAAAGTTGGCATAACATGGCAGAGATGCCCTATCGAAAAGGGCTCACAAAACAGAACTCACAACAGAATGGGCAGCTTCTAGAACCAGTAGAAACCAATGCACAAAGCTTATAGGGGCTGAAAAAAAAACAAGTACTTTCAATCTGCACTAGAATCATCCAAGAAGCATGCAGCCACATTTTGGCAAATCCTAAGGGATATTGAAGGACACAGTACCTCATCATCACAACCTTCCAAGATTATCTCCAGTGACAACACCTATTCTAGTAAACAATAGGTCTTAGAGCAACTAAATAACCATTTTGCTACTGCTGGATTAGCTTTTGATACCTCTCCAGCAAACAAATTTCTCATGCAACCCAGCAACAAAGACTTGTCATGCCCCCTGCCAAAGGCTACCAAACAGTCAGCCAAGTTTAGTTTTTGTCCAATAACCTTTAAGCAGCTTGAGGACCTCTTAATAACTCTGGACACAAAAAAAAGTGCAGGAGCAGATCTAATTGAACATTTCTTCCTAAAGCTAGGTCACCAATTTTTGACATTGCCCATTGTCCAACTATTTAACTTCACTCTTTTCCAAAGGACTCTCCCCACTGAGTAGAAAATTGCATGTTATTCCGCTTTTTAAATCTGGTAATTCAAGTGATCTTAACAACTACCGTCCTATATCCTTATCACCTATACTTTCTAAATTACTTGAAAAACTAGTTAATGCACAATTAAGAGAGCACCTAGAAACCACCAGCATGCCAAACCCCCTCCAATCCAGATTCAGACCTAAACATAGTATGTTATTGGCACTGGCAAATGTAATAAATGACTAACAAGTCACACTAGAGTCTAAAAACCATGTTAGTGCACTTCCTTTTGGACTTGAGCAAGGCATTCAAAACCATAGACCATGAGTTATTATTACTTATGTTGCGAGATATTGATCTGTATGATGTGGCTCTGAAATGGTTCACTTGGTATGTGATAGGTAGAAAATAGCAACTCAAAGCCCAAGGCAATCTCTCCCCATTTAAACATTACAAAGAGGCATTCCTCAGGGGTCAATACTGGGACCAATATTATTCACAATCTATATCAATGATATTGATGTCAAAATCAGTACAGCAAATTTCCATCTTTTAGCAGATGACACAGTTCTCTTCGTTGCTATGCCTACCCTTGATCTTGCATGTATAGGGCTGCAGCAGGAGTTCAACCTGCTGCAACAAAACCTCTTGCAACTAAAGTTGTTGCTCAATGCTAAAATAAAACAAAACTATGTTCATATTTCCTCAAGCCAAATCTAATAGTAATAGTTCCACTAATGCTAAGCTCCAGATCAAGACCCTCTTGGGGGAACCACTAAAGGTAGTAGAGAAATTCAAATACCTGGGCTTCTGGCTCGATTGTAGGCTATCATTCACTACACATAAAGAGAAACTGTCCAAAAAGCTTAGCTGTCTGTAGACACTACTGTAGTTGTCTCCATTAACTGTCCTCAGTTCCACAATCCCCATGAGCTTCCCTTCCTCCCCTATATTATGAAGTTACCCACCTTGCTATTTACTAATAGACTTGCTCAACCCTTATAGACTTTCCTATTTATACATGCCCTGTTCATTCACAGCCCTAATAATCTATCCTTATCATACTTGTCCTGCTCCTTCTTGATTTTCCCTATACCTGTAATCCTCCTCAACACCACTTCCTCACCCAGTTTGAAAATCCCTTTTGAACACCTTTTCCCCACCCTCCAACTTGTTTTTCACAAACTGCTCTCCCGAATCTGGGGAGACTATCATATCCTAATTGTATTGTTCCCTTACTGTGAATAAAGAACTTTGATGTTAGTCTTATCAAATATACTGTATAATCACCCTGTATTGTTTCCTCATTGTGAATACTAGAATCAGGATGTTAGCTTTTTTCAGAAGTACAATTATTCCTGTATTGTTAAAAATATATTGTTCTTGTATGAAATGTTGTTTTGTATCATCCCTTATGTTGTGACCTCCCAGGACCACCTTGTAAATGAGCCTGCTCAATGGTATCTTTTCCTGGCAAAAGTAAAATTGAATTGAATCACTGGTGGCTGCAGGCAGTTGGCATCAGAGCAGCCAGCAGTGGGACAGGAGATTCAATAACACGCAGTGCACATTAGAGTCTGATCAAATACATTATCTCTGAATGATAATCGTTTGTTGCTGGTGCTGCTGTCCTCCCTGGGCTAAGTACCATCACAGAGGAATGTACTTAGCACCTGGATGAAAGCATAACTGGAAAACAACTGATCAGTAATCACAAAAACTCTAACATGCACTGCAGGCTATTCAGTCTCCCACACTGCTGCCTAGTGCTCTGATTTCAGCTACAGTGTGACCTGTGGTACTGAGATTTGTAGTAGAAGAGGTCAGCCTAGACTACAAGAAGTAAGCAAAATTAGTTTGAAAGTGTACTATGCTACAGTAAACAGAAAGCAAACCCAAATGATTTTGCACACAAAGTGCACGCTAGGACCAGCCCCACCACACTTGAGTGTGGGATAAGGACCCTCTGTGGTGAAGAATGTTCTATTCCCATATGATACCAAAATACTTAAATGATGCAGTGCAAGGTGTTTTGTGATGCTTTAATACTTTAGCTAGTAGTCACTGGCATTCGTTTTTGTGCAGGGTCTCACCACTTGTCTTGTGCGCACCTCAGTACTCCTGTTGCATTCCATTGTACAAGTGACTGTCCTCCACAGTGTTGGAAATAGACAGCATTTTCTGTGGGGAACCCACCACTTTTTAATGTAAGACTGAACGTACCTGGAGAGTCTGGGGACACATTCCCTTATTATTTACATGTTGCATTTTAACATTTAATTTATTCAGTTTTATGCCTTTTGGTGGGTAAATATTAAAATGAGCATGCCTTCCTTCCAATGTATTCCTGGCTGGAACTGAGTCAATTTATTAATTTTACTACTGGAACTGAGCTCCACAGTTTCCCACTCACCCCTTTTCATCACTGGTCATCCCCTTCCAACTGTCCATCTCTGAGCAACAGAACAGGGGCTCTGGTGAAGGAAGGAAAGGCAAGAGGGGCAAAACCTTTGGCTGAGAGCTAAACAAGACAGCGACCTGGTGAGCGACAGCACTGGGGAACTCCATCTCCAACTGAGGTATAGAAGGACAGGGGTAAAAGTGGGAGCTCCAACCTGCTGAAGCTACAGCCAGTAGAAGCAGAGAAGCACCTGAGCAAGCCATCTAGAGTGACAGCCAGGAAAAGACAAAGCCCTGGCCCCTGGAGCAAGACATCCACCTGGTCTTCACATACATTGGGTCAAATTGCTATCATCAGGGTGCATAAGAGCTTCAATGGCTCGATATTATGAGGAATGGCACTCTTTTTAACCATTCAGAACTTTACATCCCACAATGAAAAAGTGCTGATCTCATTGTAAGCTCAGACTTTAAAACATAAAACATAATGAAAGATGAGAACCTGCAATCACAGGGGGTAGTCAGTCATATCTTTCGCAAGACTTCCAAGGATCAAACTTGTTTAGAAAAACAAACAGTTTGGGCTATGCAAAGCCATTTCTTTCATTGGGGGATTACAGACAAGAAGTACCTCACTCTGACATATAGATAGAGCATGTTGTATTATATATTTCAACTTTTGAGAACTATTAGCTTAATTTACATAACCTGTTGCTGCAATGGGAGGCAACAGTTCTGTCATCATGAGGCAATGATACGAACATACTATAATTGCTTGTGTTTGCTTTTTTCCATAGAGAAACCCAATTATAATTTGCCATTATAATCAGCTGGTTATAATGGCAAACACACACCAGGTCTCCCTCAAACCACGCATGCACCAGCAGCGGTCATCCTTCACTCCCCAATGTCCTCTTGAGCATTTCTATTGGCCTCAGACTTCACTGCCACTTGCTGCCAGTAATAAGTTGCTTTTTTTATTTAAAAAGAAAAGACAGTCGTTTCTCTCCACTGATGAACCCTTACAGAAAAAAAAAGAAAACCAGAAAACTAGTGGAGCACTGTAACTTGGCAGACCATGGACCACTCAGACTTCTGACTGGTCCGCGGTTGCCTGAACACTAATCTGTTTATTTTTTATAATTGCTGAGGTGAAAAAGTGCATGGCAGCAATTATTAAAACATAAAATATGGGGTGGTGTGTGTAACTTGATTTTACACATGCCCTCATGGTGGGATGCATTTTATAAACCCCTCCTGCTTCGCCCTAAGAGTTTATGTAGCATCCCACAACTCAGGTGTGTGTAAAATCGAGTTACACACACCACGCCATATATTATTCTTTATGTTATCCTCTTTTAGCAATGATAAACTGAATCCAGAACAGAAGAACATCTATGTGAATATCTAAATACAAAACATGTCAATTATTTCCCAAATTCCCAGTTCCCTTTTAATTTCAGTTGCAGCAGTAAAGTCCCTATAGCATGTTTAATAAATGCTTAACCATTTTGTTTCTCAACTTGCTTCTAAAAATACATTTCTGAAGTATGCCTGATTGTATTGGTATTATTACAAATAAAATACTCAGAGTGAATCAGACCAGGACAGTTATGAAAATATTCACTGACACTTTCAATCATTTCAAGAAAATACTCATCAGCCAGTTCACTGCCTTCAGCCTCCTCTTCATCATGAGCATTCACTTTCTCATCTTGTATATTTATGGTAATTCCATCACCACTGGCAGTGGCACAGAGACTGATGGTGATACATGTACCAGTGTTATTTGATGTGTGACCTGTGGGCATGGTGACACAAAACACTATTGCTGCTGCTAGTACTAGAATTATTAAACAACATGACTATATCTGTCTACGACTTTGGCTTCTCCAGGTTGTTTTGGCACAAAGACAGATATCTTCCTTTTTTGTCTATGTTCTAATACTGCATATATTCATCCACTTCAGAATCTGAGAATTCTATCCTCATGTTTAGTTTCATTAGCAGCTCTAGGATGTCTTCAGAGAAACAGCAACATTTTGCCTTTATCCTATTCTGTACACAGAAACCACACACACACATTCTACACATGTCAATGGCATGCATAAAGCAATATTACATAATTTGGAATATACTGTTATGGTATCCGAGTACTTTGAAATTACCCATCTCATAAAGCTTTTGGAGCTGAAGTTCCCATAGCATCCCAGCATCATTTATTTTGCCCAGTCTGATCTGAAGCAATTTTCATCTAGTAAAGGCTCACATTCAGGAATATTTGTATAATTCTCCTCCTGAGCACTATTGTATTGATAGTCTGAGCCACTTTTTTCTCAAAATAATTTTTATTCTATTCTGAATGGTGACTGTGTTAAAATCTAATATAGACTGTGGGTCAAATAGATTGTCAATGGCATGCAAAAGTGCTTCTGTTTTAGAATCAGGGCACAACCTACACTTAATGCCAATACCATACCATCTTCATTCCAGAGACTCTCGCACATTTGCCCTTCCCCATCCCTACTCTAACTCTGAGCAAGCAGCTTTCTATTACCACCTTCCCCACATTTGGAACTCCCTCCCATCCTCACTCCATCTACTACCCTCACTAAACTACTTTAAATGTGCCCTCTCTCACTCTCACCTTCCCTCATGTACATGCTGTTCTTCAGGCAAAGTCCCCTGTTATCTCTTACCCTGCTGCTAATTTGCTAAATCATGCTTGCAAATTTCCCAACTGTGTGCTCTTTCTGACTGAGGTGTTTCAGCACATTGTATCACTCATTGTCACTGGTACACATTTCACTATGTATATTTTGCTATGTCATTTCTTGTATTATGTGTATTATTTATTATTGGATATGTATTCTTAGTCTATCCAGGCTATTGTACCGTGCCTGATTATTGTAATGTTTTCTTCCTTGTCCTCCTTCCCTGGGTCGCACCTGGAAATGAGCTTTTGCTCGGTGTGCCTCTCCCAGTTACCAAACTTTAAATAAATAAAATGAATAAAAATGCTGCTTACTGGAGTATTTGTATACTCTAGTCTAAGTTTTAAAGATTGTGTTGTCATCTTCTCTGAACACTTAAATTCAACTTGAACTGACTTAATGTCATCTGGCTGGCATTAGTGTATTTTCCAAGATGCTCTCATTTGTCCATTACCATTAGTCTTAATTTGATGTGCTTCTTGAAACGCTGTCAGGGTTGGGCCTGGCTCATTTTTCATGTTTTCTTACTCATCAATTGCACAAAATACTTGTGGTTTCACATCCAAACACAGCAGATCCTCTTTTTGAAAGGATTTGCAAAGACACCCAACTACTCTCAGGATGTCACATAACAAACATAGAATAGCTCAAAAAATATAAGTAGTGATAAACGTGTGAAAGCCATGAGCTTTGGCAAAGTTCATGTCCTCCTTCAATATGGGGGCAACAGCATGGTAGTATTTATTTATTGCATATACAGTATTTTCCATTGACAGACAATGTTTGCTAATTGCTTTTTCAGCTTTTCTTTGACTGCGCCCATCACCATTTGCATATCTTCAAGTTTCCCTTGCCTAATAGCAGATGTACTTAAATAAGCATATGCATTAATAATATTACTTTTAAAGTCATCTACATATTTAAATTTGGTAGCAGATTGTGAACAGGCCAAAGCCAATCTGTGAGCAGAACAGTTGACATGGACCATAAAAAGTAAATGCAGTGAAATCATTTGTGCACCAGCACCACTGCATTTGCTCAGTCTTACACTTGCCCCATCACTTCCTAAGCCCACATGTTTATGCATGGTAAAGTCCTGGACCTGATATATGTTTTCAAAAGCCACAGTCAACTGTTTTGCTGAACCAGCCTCTACTCTGATGTGGTCAGTTATTTTTGTTTTCATTTTTTCATCACTGCCATAATGATTATACAGTACATTATTACTGTTTTTTGACAGATAGGTCTTTGGATTCATCAAGTAGCAAGTCAAACACTGGACCTTCTAAATCTTCTTTCATTGCTTTGCCATCTAGTACTTTAGTACTTTAATACTTTTTTGAATGTCATGAAGAGTATAGCCAATTATGTCATGTATCAAATATTGACCTCCAATCCAGTGAATAAAATCTAAAACTTCATCTGTTTTACCCCATCCCTCAATCACATTTGAAAAGCTAATTTCAAACACCTATTTGAAATCCTCATTGCAGACATACAGTAGCTCAATAGAAAACTCTTAACTTATCCTAATGTTTGCCCCCAAGGTTCTACACCTCCTCTCCCATCTCCTGATTGCTATCCCATAGTTATAATTTGCCAAACTCAATGCCTTATGGGTTAGTTTATCTGGGAAGGGATGGTACCTAGTATTAGTTGCTCTAAACTACAAATGCACTGGTGCCAGGGAGACTGGGGTCTTCCTAGCTTCAAGAACTGCCATTTATCTTTCATCTGTGCCCAAGTTCTCAGTTGGTTCCCTTTTAATTGCCCTCTGCTCCCCTCTGGGTTGACTTAGAAAGCTTCTCTCTTAAGGCCCCCTCTCCATTATGGGCTTTCTACTTACCCAGGCAGTCACTACTCCAGGGCTACCCAACTCTTTGCATCTCTCTCAAGTACTGGAGATCTTTTATCTCAACAACTAACATGAATGCCCTCCCTGTCACCTATACCCTCATCTAGAATAACCCCAGCATACTCATTGGCCATACACCTGTCAGGTAGTCAGTGTGGAAGCAGGCTGATATATTCTAGCTCCATCAACTACACACTTCTGACTTCACTACCCTACTTTCATTTGAGGCTATCAAGGATAAATTCCAACTTCACCAGCAGGAGTATTGGAAATACCTTCAACTCCACTTTGCTCCCTTGCCTAGATTAAAGCCCCCCCCCTCACTCTTTCCCTGATCTACCCCTGTCCAAGTGGCCCTCTCTTCCTAGAGGTAATGCTAGCACATTTTACATCTCCATTCATGATTCAGGCCCAGATCTCACAGTCACCACTGGAGACAAATGGGCTGCAGAGCTTAACATTCCTATTTTCCAGTGAGCTTGGGATATCTGCTGCACTTGATCCCATACAACACATCCTGATTTTACACCAGTGATACAGAACTGCACAACTGCTGCATGCCCATGGCAACCTTCATCATAACAGATTTTGGTGCTGCAACCTACAGGAAGGATTCATTTCCCATTTACTATGGTTCTGCCTCTCATACTCTCCTTCTGGGATCAGATCCTGTGAGTCTGCAAGACCATCCACCCCAGTTATGTCTGCCTTGACAAACACTTTATCTTGTTGGGCCTCTCTTCTCCCAAGGTACACCTCTCTGACCCTCATATACAATGGACTCAAGGTGCCACACTTATTTCCAAGTGGCTTGTCTTCCATAGATGGCAGTCTCCTGACCGTCCTTCCTTAAAAGAATGGCTGCGTGCCTTAGGCCAGATCACATCACAGGAGCACCTATCTCATCCAGCTCTCTCCCAGATGTTGACCTATCATGACATCAGGGCCCCATACTTCACTTATCTAGATGCCCAATCCTCTCACCCCCCCAGTCAGTTTTCACCTCAGCTCTCATTATTACTTCTAGGGATTAGGCCCAGTTGTCTTTCTTTCACTCCTTTATGCTTACCTCTGAACCTCCAATAGCCCTGAAGATATCCCTCTATTACTCATTATATCCCACACTTGTCAGCCCTTTCATTGTCCCTTTATTTTTACTGTTACCCCTCCTCTAGCCTTTTATGAAGGGTTTGCTCATTTGGTTCTCTCATTCATTTTGACCATCCCTCAGTGTTTGTTGTTATTTTTAATGTTTAGAGTTAGTATTTCTTGTTCCTCTTTGTTGTTAGTTTTGTTTAATGTACACTGCTTTGTTCTTCTGTGCCATTTGCTCCTCTATTAAGTGTGCATCTTTGTGCACTCTTGGTTATTCACTTTACCTTAATAAAAAGTTTAACATTAAATCTAAAAGCTGATTGACACTAGAATTTGGCATATCAGTCTAAGCAGCAAAGTATACAGCCTTAAAAAATATTTATTTCATTGCCTTTGACATGTTTTACAGCCAAAGGCAAATTGGTATTGTCTGAACTTTCTGCCTAATCATTGTCACTAACTGCATAGAATCTCCTTCTAAGGATCTTGGCTTCCAGTGCCTTGTAATGATCTGTCATCTGATTGCACTTCCTGAGTGTTGAGTTTTGACAATTTTCTAAAATATAGAATGATTAACTTGTGAATACTGAAAATAATAACAATGAACAAGATGAGAACACAAAACCTAGTAAGATGTTATGTTGCTTTCCTTTCACTAATCTGAGTGTTAGTGTGAGGTAGTTAATATTTATGTTGCTTAACGTAACCTAGTTTTTCTGACTATTTTTAAATGGAAATACTGAACCCTTTAACTTTTATCTTACTTTAAAATAGTTAATTTGCTCATGTGTGCAGTCTGTTAAACAAATCATGCTGCTAATGGTGATAGTTGTAAAGATGCCCCCCAGCACATACAGAGGATCCTTACCTGCTTCAGAAGCATCTTCTGATTCATAAAGTTCAAATCTGCGATTGTTGGTTTTAAGGGATCTTTTTGTGTATTTAGGTTCAAGTGGAACCAAGAGCCCGATCACTTTTCCACTTCCCAATTATGAGCACCATACATCCACCCCCATGCTCAGATCTTGTTTTGTGTTGCAATGGTTAATGCAGTCTAGAAAGCGTGGAGAGGCATACTCCATATAAACAAGTAGGAATGTCCATGTTTATCCTTTTATTGTGTAATTTATTTCAGGGCTAATGAAAACTAAGCACAAAGAATAAAGCCACCTCACTCAGCTAAGAAGGCCATTGTTAGTTAAGGAGTTGCTTTGACTGCTTTAAATTAGCATTGTAAAATACAGAAAAAATTATAAGAACAGACGTCCACATTTGTTTCTATGGACCATACCTAAACACTCCTAAGGGCCTAGACTATTCACAAAACTTGCTACCGACATGATGGTGGTGTTGTGGGACTCAGAAATGGGATGTGGAAGGGATCTCTCACTCTCTCAATTGGAGTGTAAATAAGAGGAGATCCTTTCCCTCCCAAAAATACATGAACGTACTTATTGAAAAGAGTAGGGGAAATTTTTATTCAGAATTTAAAAACAGAAAACAAAGAAGATGCAATCAATAAGAAACAAACCAAGTTATCCATAATATACACGAGTGCAGAACCATACAAAATGCAAACATCTCCATGTAAAATCAAAAACATATCATTCTGAAATAATAATTAGAAGCCTTAAATCCCATCACCAAAAAAACCCAAGTAAATAAAAATAAAAACAAAAAACATTTTTCCTGCTGAGAAGTAGACAAACTGGTTTTGTTAACTAAAAGGGGGAAAAAAGAGAAAACAGTAATATAACAAATCAACCTACCAATCCAACATTATTCCACAACTTTGAGACCACCGCTTGCCCCAGTGTGTGTTTTTCATACTCATAGATTTTATCAAGTTCTTGCTGTATTCTAAACAAAACATCTTGTTGCAGAATCACTTTACCTTGCAGGAACCTAAGACATCTCACCTGCCAAATGGACCACTTTATGCAGGCCAAAAGGATATTAACTGTGCTTTTTATCCATTTTGTCCAGGTGGTTGTAATTTGTCCTAAAATTAAAATGTCATAATTCTTTGATAGGAACAATCCCCCCCCCCCCCCCCCATAAATCAGACAATAATTTCCAGAAATCAGAGACATGTATACACTCAAAAAAGAGATGTTGCATAGTTTCCACAGTATCAGTACAAGTGCTTTCCCCACAACCTTCTATCATCTTGCTGCTTATGCTTCTGTTTTCCTCTCACCTGCAATTTCTGATGCCCACATATCCAAATAAAATATTGCATTTTAAGGGGCACCCTAGGGTCTATCATACTTTCTAAAAGTAAACTTGTTTTAATCGCGGATGAAACCTGAAAGACCGGTTCCTCCCGATACCATTTATCAAGAATACTTTTATAAAACAATTTTTTCCCCTTTTCCTATACACCATTTCAACTCAATCTGCCAAGTTCATATGTAACGTAAAGTAGTTTGTACATAATCTGGAAGTAACTTATCCATAGGATGCCATTTACCTCTACCCCATGCTTCCAAAATAGGCTTACCCCACAACTGCATACATACTCGTCCCATCTCTGCTGTTTGAAACAACAAGGGGCAAATAGAACTAAAAAAGAAATTCCCCAAAAAAATAAACCAGAGGATGAATCATATTTAAACCTCCCTCTTTCCTCACCCTATAAGTGTGGACTCTTTTGGCAGGGTTCAATCTACTTCCCCGCAAAAAATGAAAAATAAAACCCAGAACTTTGGTATTCGTCTTATAAGAGAGGGGGAATACATGTGAAACAAATAAAAAAATCGGTGCTATATATGCCCTTAATAAATAAACCCATTTCTTCCTAGACATCTTCCATGACAACCAAGATAAAGCCTTAAGTTGTGCTTTGTCATAGACAGCATTCCAATTACGCTCCTCTGATTCCTTGGTTCCAAAAAATAAACCTAAAACTTTAACGTCATCCGTAGTCATTAAAATTGGAAAACCTTCTACCTTCCTAATCACCCCAACACCAAAACAATACTCTTTCTCATATTAAGTTTGATTCCTGTAACATCATATACCTCTTGCAGCATATTTAATACTTGGGCACCAGACTCCCCATCTGCTACTGTAAAAACACAATCATCTGCATAAGCAGAATTTTTTTTGAAAAACATATCCATCATGATTTGTAATAGCTCTAATGTCTTTGTTCCTTTCAATAAGCCTTAATGAAGGATCCAGACCAAAAACATATAACAAGGGGCTCATCGGACAACCATGCTTCACCCCATTTTTTAAATAGATTGACACCCCTAAGTAACCATTCACTAATGGAGTAGCCTGAACTTCAGTATATAATACTTTAATTAAATCTAGAAAAGCTTTAGGAATCCCATAGTGCTGTAGAACCATCCAAATATACTCCTGCCTCACTGCATCAAAAGCAGTTTCCTGATCTACCGACATCAAGTAACCTTCTAACTTCATTTCTAAACTTTGCTCCACAATCTCCCTAACAAAGGTCAAATTCTGAATAATAATCCTACCAGGAATTGTACAAGTCTGCTCTGGGATAATTAATTTTTGACCAATTTTAGCCAACCGAGTGGTAAGTATTTTGCCGAGATTTTATGATCTGTATTTAACAGAGTTAATGGCCTCCAATTTTATAAGTCATGGGGGTCTCCCTTTTTATATGAAAAAATCATGATCTCCATTTTCATAGTCGGGGAAAGTCTATTTTCCTCCCAAATAGCTTTGTAAATTAATTCCAAACATGGAGCCAAAATGTCAACAAAAGCTTTATAAAAATCATTTGGTATTCCATCATATCCTGGAGTAGTCTTAGCAGACAGCTGAGAAATAGTTTCCTTAATTTCTAACTCTGTAATAGGTGAAACCAAACTCTATATCTCTACATCATTCAAAGAAGGAATAATTAAGTCATCAAAAAAAGACTCCTGCTGCCCCTTAGCCTCCTTTTGAAAAGTTGCTACAACATGCTGCTGAACAATAAGCATCAGCTCCTGATTTTGCATCTTCAAATTACCCTGCTCATCTTTTAGAGCAGTCATGACCAACTTCTGAACACCCTGTATACTTAAATAATATGGGCTTACTTCTTCCCTTGTTCCTTTAGTTTGATATTTCTGCTGACACGCCACCCTCTTAGTAGTCTCCTGCAAATACTGACACATTTGCTCCTTAAGACTCTGCAAATGCATTGAGACATTATTTGAGCTATCCGCTGCCTGTGTCAAAACTTGATTACATTTTGCTCTATGCCCTAAATATTTAATATATTTATCCTTTGCTTTCCTTTTCGTGAGGGATACGTACAAACTTTGCAAGTCCCTTTTTGTATCCTCCCACCAATCTATGGGACTATCATATAAAAAGCAAACATCTGCCCTTAAGACAAATAGATCTTTTATAGAGTCTTGTATTAAAACTTCCTGCAGCACCATAATATTCATTTTCTAATAACCCTTACCTGTTACTAATTTCTGTCTATCCCCCAACAACAATTTAACTGCTAAATGATCTGAAGTCTCTAATGGCAGCAGGGTTACTTCTTGACAAGTTAATCGTGCTGACACAAACCAAAAATCTATCCTAGTAGATGGTCTACACTTATAAAAGGTATGTTTTGGCACCAGATGGAAAACCTTATATACAGCTTTTAGATTATTATTGCGTAGAATTGCCAACAAAGTATTGGAATCACTATAAATTTTCCTTGTAGTCCTCCCCCAGTCTCTATGCGAAAGCCCACAATTAAAGTCACCTCTCCATAACACCAATTTGGAGGTGTGCAAATATGACTCTATTTTTTTAAACAAAGCGGACCTATCTGCTTTAGTCTAAGGAGCATATATATTAATAATCCTGAATACTTCTTCCCTCAAAATTATATCTATAATCATAGCTCTTCCTGGTTGTATATCAAAAACATATAAGATTTTAACTGATATCCCAGAAAAAAGAAATCCTACTCCCGAACATAGTTACTCCCCTATAGACCAACAGGAGATGCCCCATCTCCATTCCCTCTGTGCTGCCTGCACTTCTAACAAAGAATGCAGCCTAGTGTCTTGCAACAGTATTATTTGTCCACCCCCCATACTAAGACTTAAAAAAGTATTCTGCCTTTTCTCATGGAACTTAATACTATTAACGTTCACTGTGAGCAAAGAAGTAGTGAAAAGCATAACAAACCCTATAAAGGAAAAACAAAAAAAATTCCAACCTAGTCATTTCTTTTTCTTCCTTTTCCTAGTCTTGGGCTTATCAGGAGGACCTACTGTATCTCTGAAACACTTTCCACCCGGGAGGAGGCTACTGAGGAGAAATCTGAATCAAAACCATCCTCCTCCACCCCCTGCTCAAATAACAAAAATCATAAGAATTTTGTACTGATACCCCTTCTGTGTCTTTAGATGCCACTTGAGAGCCCACTAGAAGCTTACCTGCTTTAGACCTGATCACTCTTTAAAATACTGCCTCTTGCTGTATGTGGGGGGGCATGGAGACTCCTTTCTCCATTGTTTCAACACACTGTTCTGCATTATCTACAACTTCCTTCCCCCTACCATCCTCTTAAGACTGACAAGGTAGACTTGTTGCACCCTCAGCCTCCTCTGACCTTAAGTCACTTTCTGATCCTGGTTCTTAACTATTAACTGATTCTACTAAAACCTCTTTCTCTACCTCCTTCTCCTGGATGCCAGACCTATCTGTTTTCCTTGGGATCCTCTGAGGCATGGGATTCCTATCAGGAACAGTATTAAGCAATTCTACCATTTACATTTTTTCCTTTGGAGCAGTGGCAACATAAACATCTTGTTCAGCTCTAACAGTTACATCCACATTATTATGTGACGCCCAGGAACATGTTTGAAATGAATGCCCCTGTTCATCACATAAATTACAATGCAAAGGCTGATGACAATGAGCCCCAACATGACCCAGCTCCCCACACAAACCACATTTCTGTTTGTTGCAGACATTGCTAAGATGTCCTATATCCCCACATTTGAAACAAGCTTGTGACTGTCTAGGATAAAATATCACCCCTCCCATCCCGACCCAGAAAAAAACAATTAGGTAAATGACTGGTTTGACCATTTTCAAGTTTCCAAAACTATTTGATACTTCCAACACCCAGTCCAGAATTGTTCCTCATCCAAAATAGGTTCTGGAAACCCTTTAACAGTGCAATGCTGTTGCAACCAGTAGATTATATCCACAGCATTCACCCCCTCATTTCTGAATAACACAGTATTTTTTTTTGTAAGGGGCTTTGTTAATGGAATTGCCAGGAAAGGCCTCCATAAAGGAAAGAGTTTCAAAAGCCGATACTGTTTCCAAAATCTTTACAGGCCTGCAGGATGCTTAAAGCTGATATCAAAGATAGAATCTCCCGGAACATGAATTAAGGCATATATTTCATATGTATAATATTTCATACTGTCCTTTAACAGAGTTCTTCCAACAAAATGTCAGTCAGGAACAGTGGAAACATCACCCCTATATTTCAGCCTCACAGCATTCCTTCTCACTGGGGGCTCTAATAATGGGCCCCTCTCAGGTGGAAACAAATGCTCATTTACTTTATCATGCCACACTTTGACAGGGGCTGAAACCAAGGGATCTGAGGTTGGGTGGTCATCAGAAATAGGGCCTTGTTGCTCTAAAACAGAGTTATCTTTTAGTTCCTCAGTAGAAGAATTTATAAACTCTGTTTCTTGCACTCTAATTTCTTCTAATAGAGGATGAGGCCCATCTTGCTGCTGGACTAATATATTCCCTGAAGGTGAACATTGCCCTGACGGTATTGAAGAGACTAAAGCACTATCAGGGGGTAATACTGAAGTGCCAGGAAAAATAGACTGAGGAGTATTCAAAAAATCTGTACCTTGCAAATTTGCATCCCACCCAGTACCTGCAGGATTTTTAACCCATCCCGCAGCTTGCAAGGCCGTAGACACCCAATTCACAGGGCCCTTGTCCGATTTCTGCATATCATTTCCTAGTAAAGGAGTATTAGCTACTCGGACATGCTGCTTTCTGTTTTTTTCCACCCCTTCTTTCAGCAATCGCTCTGAACCACCCAACGAGGACCCTATAGTGAAAGTCACAGCAGGCAACTCTTTTTGAGCAGGGCTTCCCAATGCTGGATCTAAGTCTTTGGCCTGCCCACTAGTTGATGCAGTACCCCATGAAACAGTCACCACACAAGTGGTATCATCTTCCTTATTCAGGGCCCCCATGACAAGTACTGACTCTGAAGTAGAAGAGGTGCTTATCAAGCATACTGCAGTGGAATCCTCTCTGGAAGATACATACAAAACTCCTGTGGAACCCACAACTGCTGCTGTCGTCTCAGCATCCATTGCCTCAGTCTGCACATCCAGTTCCTGTGCAGCACCGTCTTCTGACTGTTGCTCGAGTGCCTCCTGCAAACACTTCCTTGCTTCCAGATAGGAGCATTCCACCAACTCCAGCTGGGCTCGCAATGCTGCCGGGGTATTAACTTTTTCAGACTGAGCTGCAACATGCATTTCCTGGGCTCCCGACTCCAAATCATCCGGTAAGCCATCGTCTGCCTTATTTCCAAACTGCTCAACTGGTTCCATATCTTCTGTAACCTGCTGTCGGTCTCCATTAAGGAAAAGGGGGTCCAAGGAGGAGACCAACTCCTCAGCCACCCACATGTCTGACTACTTCGAGACTCTAGACGACACTGAGCAACAACGGTTCTCAGCCACACAGCACCCTCTGTCTCCCAGAGTAGAGGAATTTCCCTTGTGTCCTGGCCAAATTTCCCTCATTCACTAAAAATACCACCAGCAGCTTAATCTGGTTCAATTTCAGTTGCTTACCATCTGTATCCCCCCTTCCCCAGGTCGCCCCTGAAAAAGGGACTTCTAGGCCCAGTGGGCTTACCGGGTTAACAAAATTCAACAACAGCTTCAGGTTGGTACTTTAGTAACACAGGAACATTGCCTTGGACAGTCTCAGTTCTAACCCCTTTGAGGAATCTGTTCACAAGGATTCCATTTGGGTTGGGGAACACTTCAGGATTGCCTGCTTAATTACACAGAGGCCTTCCTGCAGGCTGAGGGCATAGTCACCAAGGGTCTCTTCCTTTTCCTGTACCCTAGAGAATGATCAAGCCATCAGCTTCAACAGACACTTGGGGCTAAAGATATAGTTCAATTTTCCCAAAAATCTGTTCTACATTTACTTTCTCTTCACCTGGCCAGGAGAATGTTTCCTGGTGAGCCATACCTTAGAGTTGCCCCATCAGGATTTCAACTCTCTGAATTTCAGGTAGGTTATACAATCAGAAGAAGGCTTTCATATCATTGGTGAACTCATGCAGCCTGTCAGTGTTTGGATCAATTTATTTTACTGTAAAGCATGGGAGCCATTGCACTCCATAATAGTAGGGAATCATCACCAACAGCATGTCCCAGACTTCTTCTGATGATCCTTCTCCTCTTCTTCTGGGGCAGTTCTTTCCTCTTGTAGGCATCTTGGCATGGATAGCTTTAAGCTTTGGACTCCTTGATGTTTCTTATCCTGCTGACTATGCCAAGATGGTTGTAGGGGAGCCATAGCTCTGGTTGAATGAGGTTCATATCTCCTAAAAGTTTAGAATAGGCCAAACAAATCTAGAAGGAGATTCCAGAAGCTTACTCAGGGACCAAGACACAAAAAGGTTTACTTACAGGTGATAAAAGGAACAACAGGCTAGCTACTTTTCTACAGTTCTATAAGACTATAGATCAAGCAAGCAAAAACAACAAAATCAGTACAGGCAACTGGCCTAACCAATAACAGTGGGTTAACTGTCTCAGTCTAAGTCCTCAATGCACTTTGCAGAGATGATGAGGGCACGGAGATCCAGTAAGACAAGAACCAAGCTTGGGCTTTGTGATGCATTGGCTGATCAACAACTGGGGACTGACCCCACAAAATGCCTTTTGTAAACAGGCCATACAGGGGCATTACCTGAATGAACAGAAAATGAAGAAGAACACTGCTAGCTCGAGGATGAAGAACTTGGTGATCCTCTGCTACTCCTGGCAGGAAGCTGGAAGTCCTGGATAAAGAGAAGCCAAAGTCCCCTGGTTGAGCTGAAGGTTCACAGGATGATCCAGAGCAAAGACCTCTGGTAGGCTCCTGGCACCTATGCCACCTGACAACACAAAGAATACTGGTGAAAAAATCCACAGAGCAGCCTCTGTGACATGCATTGGAATGCATCTGACTTGCAGACAGGCATCAAAATAAGAAAACATAGATACATAGACAGTGTCGGCAGATAAGGGCCTACCGCCCACCCAGTCAGCTCATTTGAACTTTTAAGTTCTCTTTATGTTTTCCTAGAAGTCTGTTGTCCCTCACCCCTGACCTCCAGAATTCTTTTATGTCTGTCCCATGCATTCTTAAATACTGTGATTGTTTCAGCCCCCACCACTTCCTCTGGCAGGGTGTTCCACTTGTCCACCACCCATTCTGTGAAAAAAATTCTTCCTCACGTTTCTTCTGAATCGTCCTCCCTCCAACTTCATCCCATGCCTTCTAGTCTTGGAACATCTTTTTTGCTTAAAAATAGTGTATTCCTGCACCCTGTTCCTCCCTGTAAGATACTTATAATGTATGGGTAGCCCTTATTACACACTGAAATCAAACAGATTACAACCTTGTAATCCCACTGTTGTGATGTCAGAACCTTATAAACCTCTCTCATCTAAGTCATAGCAGTGGATTTACAAATCAGAATGCCAGTGTTATTTAAGCAATAAGGCATGACCAAGGGTTATGTTAATGGTCTGTTAATCACCTTCTAGGGGTGTACTGTGGCACGAGGTGTAGCCGAGGGCCACATGCCCCTTGAGGGTGATTAACTGACCATTAACATAATCCCTGGGAGTGCCGTATTGCTATTATAATAAAACATGTTTTTAAACAGTGTTAAACCTCGTTCAGCATATGGTTAAGCTTCTACATATATGTTAATAAAAGATTAACATAAGGCTGTTAGAAGGTTTGCAGCCAATCAGAAAGATCCATTTCTCAGACCCTTTTTATAATCAGTATTCTACACACCCAGAATGTGATTGTTAGTCTCGGCGCAGTATTCAAATAACATTCCAGTTGTCTCAGTTTCCTGTTACTGAGTCTAGCAATCTCTATGTCTGATAGAGATTTTAACTCTGGTGCTATTTTGTCCCGCTGTCATTTAGTCGGTGTATCCTAATAAATTGTTTTCCTACACAATCATGTGGCTGTAGTGCAGATTCATTAATAAGGTAAGGTTAAATTACTTGTGTTCAGGGGGGAGGTAACTTCTCATTTCGAGTCCCATACACTATAAATGACAATGCCTAATGTACAGGTGATAACCATGGTATAATCACCTCTCGTGGTTGCTAGAGCAATTGTAAACCTCTCGAGCTGTGCTCTCAAGGTTTACTGATGCCCTAGCAACCACTCGAGGTGATTATACCATGGTTATCACCTGTACATCAGGCATTACCCTCTATGTATGTGTCTGCCATATCCCTTCTCTCCCCTCCTCTCCTCCAGGGAGTACATACTCAAGTCCTTCAACCTGTCCTCATAGGACCTGTGATGCAATTCATGTACCATCTTTATTGCCCTCCTCTGAACCTTCTCTACACTGTCTATGTCCCTATGCAGGTAAGGTTTCCAGAACTGTACACTGTACTCCAGGTGGGGCCTCACTAGTGTCTTGTATAGTGGAATTATGACCTCCCTTTTCCTGCTGGTGATGCCCCTGCCTATGCATCCCAGCATCTTATTTACTTTACCTGCTGCCTTGTCGCTCTGTTTCCCTACCTTAAGGTCATCAGAGATGAAAGCACCAAGATCCCTTTCCTGCTTGGTAAATGCTATATCCTCACCCCTAACTGATAAATTGTGCCAGGGTTTTTGTGCCTCTTTTGCATTATCTTGCACTTCTTTGCATTGAATTTCAACTGCCAAACCCCTGACCATTCTTCAAGTTTCTGCAGGTCCCTTCTCATTCTGTCTACACCCTCTGGTGTGTCCACTGTGTTACAGAGCTTTGTGTCATCAGCAAACAGGGACATTTTGCCTTCCTGGTCCTGTGCAATGCCACTGATGAAGATGTTGAATAGGACCAGTCCCAACACTGATACCTGTGGTACCCCACTGGTCAATCTTCCCTCGGTCGAGTGACAGCCATTTACCACAACCCTATGTGTCCTACTGCCCAGCCAGTTACGTACCCACCACACTACTGTCCTGCCCACACCCATATTCCCCAGTTTGTGTAATAGCCTTCTATGTGTCACAGTGTCAAAGGCCTTGCTGAAGTCCAGATAAGCCATGTCCAATGCCCTCTTCTGATCCACCTCCCTAGTCACCCAGTTGAAAAATTCAATGAGGGTGGTCTGACATGACCTCCCCCTGGTGAAACCATGCTGCCTTGGGTCCTGTAGTCCATTGACAACCAGATGTTCCACCAATCTCTCCTTCAGTAGTGCTTCCATGATCTTCTCTACTACCGAGGTGAGGCCGACTAGTCTGTAGTTCCCCGCTTCCTCTTTGTTCCCACTTTTGTATAAGGGGATTACATCTGCTGTCCTCCAGTTTTTGAGTGCCTCCCCTGTTTTCAGTGATCGGCTAAACAGGATTGCCAGAGGTTCAGCCACCACATCTCTTAGTTCTTTAAGGATCCTGGGGTGCACCCCATCTGGCCCCATTGCTTTATCAACTCTTATTCCTTCCAGTTCCTTCAGGACCCTTTCTTGTGTAAAGGGACTTGTGTCCATTTCTGCATCATTCCCAACCCTTGTACTCCCTTCAGGCCCATTACCCTCCTCTTCCTCAGTAAAGACTGACATCAACTGTGGACCCTCATTCAGGAGCAGGGACATATCCTAAGCTGACTCACTTCTGGATTCATGATTAGTGGATAGAAAGAAAGAGTCCTGCACTCCAAGATATGCTTTTAGAGATTTATTAAGTGAAAATAAAAGAGTCAAACATCAGACAACACATAAATCATGGCCCCGACACTTCAACCATTAGGTCTTCCTCAGGAGGTGTGTCCAAACATTGTTACCAACCTTGAATTTAAACAATAGATATTAAAGAAACTGTAGTAATTTTCAGTAAAAATAAATTCAAAATTAATATTGAGACCGTGGTAAAATAATGGGTTTAACAATGTGTAAATGACACTAGTTCAAGAAGATTTCCAGAGTTGTACAGAGTGGAGGTTAGCAAATTAATATTTAACTGAAAAAGAGATTATATAATCATAATTCTAACTACACAACAGGAACAGGTGGGCAAAATACCCCAGAACATTTAGAAAATAATAATTCAGTAGTAATAAGTTCTAATGCAAGCATATTTCAGTGGCTCAATCCAAATGTAATAAAATTTCAATTAGACAGTGCTAAGCAATAGAGTAATAGTAAATGGGGGGGTTAAAGAATTTGTAAATAATAAATGTATCAGATAGACAGATGTCAAAAAAATGTTTGATACTTAAATGAAAAAAATGAATTTGGGGAATGTTTGTTGTCTCTAAGTGGTGATAAACCATAACTAATTTTATTATTGTAAATTCCTTAAATTAAATTATTTATGGATAATGAGGAATATGAAATTAATTAAGTCACTCCTGAAAACAGACTGTCCCATTTTAGTGGATATTGCTGGTCCTAAGACAATAATGTGTATATGCTAAAATTAGTAGATAGATTTTTACTATTATAAAGATAAAAATAATACAAATAAATAATATGCATGGGTGACTGTTTATTGGCAAGCATAAACAAAACACAGGTTAGGAACAAAGTACAAGGGAGGGACAGTGTCACAGTTAATAATAAGTACAATGTGTATTGGCATTATTAATTGACATATAATATATGGATTAATGAAAAGATTGTGGGAATCAATAAGGAGTGAGAAAATCTTTCAGAGAGCCAAGGGATGTGGACAATAAATGAATTAAGTAGAATGACCAGGTGCAAAGTTAAATAAAATGCATGTCCATTGGTTGTTCTTCTTTGAAGAGCATGCCAGAAGAGGAAAGGTTTATCTTCATTGGTCCATAAGTCTCCCAGGAACACATGGGTGTGTGATCCAATCGAGAAACCAGTGCTTTGTAGTGAGAGGCTGGAAAAAGAAAATAGGAAGAGACCGAGAAAATAAACAATGAATACTTAAATCTATTGCACAGTTGCATACATTGGGCCGGATATTCAAACTGCGCCCAAAATGTGTGCAATAGCAGAAGCAAGCACAAGTCAATTGCGCACATGCGCAATAGACGTGATATTCAAATGTGGAGCAAGTCAAATTGCACAACCAGCCAACGTCTGAATATCGCACAACCTGCACCATAGCGCAACCAGGAAGGGAAAGCTGAGCAGATATGATGTGCCATAGCGCAACAAGGCCAGCCCAGCTGAGCAGTCCAGAGGCACCATAGCACAAGCAGAGAGCCCCCCAGCAGCAGAGCAATGGAACTGCACAACCAGGGAGGTAGGCAGGGGCCCACCACCCATGCCACAGATGGGCACAGGAACACACTGCAGAACTAACAATACACCCCCACACCCTAAGCACAGCATCACTGGGGGACGGACAGAATATCCACCGGCTCCTGGGGACAAGCCAACAAAGCAGAGCTGAGCCATGGTGCCCCAACACACCCACTGGCAAGCTGAGACTGCCACACAAAGGGGGCAGACAACCCAAGTGCACAACAGCACCCCCCTGTGCACAGCACACCCTGCACTGGTACCCTAAGATACCACCCATGAGCAGTGACTGTCACTGCAGAAATCCCCATGCATCCCCCCGCCACACTGCAACCTCGTGTACCACAGAACCATACAAGCCAGACCCACTAGGAGCACCCAGCAGTGTGTGGCAGCACATGGCCAGACCAGCTGAAAGCCACTACCACACCAGAGACACCTCCCCACACACACACACACACACACATACCTAGGACAATACCACCCCAGATGCCATGCACACCACTGCAACTAAGCACCTATAGCCAACTGCAAATCAGAGACCACCACAGTATTCATAACAAAATAGATTTATATAATGAAAATATTAACAGGAACAACAGGAACAGACAGAACTATGTACAACTATATACAAGACAAGGGTGGGTGTACGGGTACAAGGTAGGGGTGGGTAAGGGGCAGGGGTGAACAACTGGGTGAGGGAAGGCAGGGTGTGAGGGATGGGTAAAGGGGGTAGGTGAGGGGCAGCTATGGCCCACCAGGCCACACATCAGCTGGCTGCTGCTGGTCCCGGGTCCTCCTCCTCCTACGCCTCACTCCTCTGCATTGCATGTCCCTCAGGATCTCGAGGGACTCCAAACGAGACGTTCAGCAGGTGGTGGGCTGCCCACTCTATCCTCCTCAGGATCTGGACACCTAGGACAAGGTAACAGAATCAATGGCTGTGACTGTCCACAACCCTGAAGCCCACCCAACATGCATGGCATACAGCCAAGTGCCCCGCTCCTGTGATGGACTGCACCCACCCACAGTGACCGTGCACAAGACAAGCCCAACCAGGCAGCAACAGCCATGTTTGCCACTGCACACACACACCACCCATGTCCAGCACAGCACAACCAAGGCTGTACAGTGACGTGGCTATGCGGTGGGAAGTTAGTGCCACAGCCATGTGCCCAGTGCATGCATGGACCACCAGTGATGCACTCCCAGACATGCAGTGTCACTGGACAGTGCTGACTGTCACATGTCGCGTGCATGGCAGTGTTGTCCATGGATGGTGGCCATGCCCTACCCCCCCACAGCATGCAATAGCATCCATGATGTCATGACACTCACCCTCATCAAACCGATGCTGCGGCTGCTGCTGCTGCTGCTGCCGTGGCTCGACACCACCACCACCTCGTACAGCCACTGCTGCCACCCCTCGCTGTGCCTCATCCTGGGCCCACCTCCGCTCCACCATGCCTGTGGGAAACAAAAGGTGAGAAACACATCAGTGAAATCCCAAAGCAGACAGCCCCTTGCCCCAATGAGTGTGCCTGCCCACACAGCCAGACCCATACATCACACACCTGTAAACACCACCACAACCAACCATAGACAACCCTCCCCCATGTGCTGGTCACAATACACAGTGTTACCCATGCGGATAATACAGATGCATAGACGGCTCACCCACCTGGCCTAGGCACCACGCCCCTCCTGGCACGTGAACATAGGTGCGCCAGCAGTGCCTGCTCCCTCCTCCGTAGGTCACCGTACCGGTGCCTGCACTGCTCTGCTGAGCAACGCTGGCCAGTGGCCTCCTTCAGTTCAGTGGCCACGTTCAGGGGTTCATCCCCAAATAGTGGTCCTTGGTGAGGTCCCACCACAGCCACCAGGTTGGCCAGCTCCAACGCACTCCACTGTGGTGCTCTCCTGCGTGCCATCCCTGCAAGTATATAGTAGGCAATATGGCGCTCCGCAGCATGGCAACCCCAGGTGGAAATGTTGTGCAATACAACTCCGTCAGTCCCAATCGCGCTGTTCATATAGCACCGCCAGTCCCTATCACGCTGTTACCAAACAGTGCGATAGAGCTGCAGACATGCCATACGTACAGCGCCAAGGGGGCAAAGGTCGGGCACAAGGTCATGGGTCTCTGGTGCAAGGCCACGCACCATCGGACATCTACACATCCAGCGCGATTGGTCGCCTGCGTGCCATTGCCACAGTGGACTATTCCGCAGTTGTGCCACAGAACCATGTGGTGACCAGTGCTGTAGTGCCACTGGCACAATGGTGGCCGTGTCCTGAATTGCCGATCGCACACAGCACATCATCTGCGTTGCAGACGCCTGCGTAAGCTACCTGGGCATGTGCAGCGCGGTGTACTACGCAGTCACAGAACTGCACCATTGGCTCAGCCAGCTCAACCGTATTGTGCAAAGCGCAACAGCGCGATATTCAGCCGTCATATGCAAATCATCCGATCAGCCATTCAATGGCACGGTGGCGCAATTTGCATCTCATTAAAGTTGCTCCAGTCCTAATTTGCATGCATTGCGCTATAAATGTGCGACACTGATCTGCAGTGGCCATATTCGGTTACTGCAGCTGATAGGTGAGTTGCATGCATTTTGCTGTTCTGGACCATGGCCCCAGAGAAGCTGTGTACTGCACAGTCACAGGTGACCACCCTCACCCATACAGGCTGTGAAATTACTGAGCGAGGACTGGGTGAGGAGGATTATGGTGGGCGGAAGAGGAGGCCCAACTTTACCAAGGTGGAGACAGAGGCACTGTTTGAGGCCTACCTGGCTGAGAAGCCACTTCTCAGTGGACGGCGGGGCACCCCTCAGGCCTAAGCTGCTGCATGGGAGGGGGTGGCATGTGCCATCAACCTGCACGGCAGCCACCAGTGCTCCGTGTAGGAGTGTAAAAAGAAGATGGGGACCGACAGGAGGAGGGTGAAGTAGAAGGTTGCAGCCATCAGGGCGGCACGTGCTGCTACAGGCAGTGGACAGCCGAAGGTGGTGCAGCTGACCCCGTTGGAGGACATGCTCGCTGCAAGCATGCAGCACAGCGCCATTGAGGGTGTGCCTGGAGGTGGCTTCCAGACAGGTGGTAGCCCATCACTGCATGGTATGTCATGTTGGGGGTGGGGAAGGTAGTTCACATGCACTAACATGTCCTTCCTTTCTGTTACAGATCCTGTGCATCTGCAGGGGTCAGCAGTGGAGGGCCTGTCCACTGCGGACAGCCACCCGGAGTTGGAGGAGGGCCCATCCACCTCCGCAGATTGCCGGCATGCACTGCGGCAGTGTGCACGGCCATCTGTCTTCACTGATGTTGAGACAGGTGTGGGGAGTGCCCTTCCTGTGTCCCAGTGGTCTGGCATGCAAGCATGCCAGCACGCTGCAGCTGTGGCTGTGGCTGTGGCACAGACCTGCACCATCGATGATGCACTGACCACTATGGGCAATGACATGTGTGTGTCACAGAATGGACACACAGCAGGCCAGCTCACGCCCATGAATCTAGCTGGTTCCGATGTGTGTGCCAGCATGTCAGCACAGTCCCAGGCTGTGCCTGTCAGCATCGATGGGGCAGCACCAGTGGCTGTGCAGGTCACTGGCACTGTTGCGGCCACAGCAGGGGAACCACTGATCCCGTGGGCACAGCAGGCGGAGGGGCAGCAGCAGAAGTCACCCACTGGGACTGGGGGTACAGGGCTCAGCGGTGATGGAGGTGCACCACCTGTGGGACATGCCCATATCTGGTCCTGGTGAGCAGCGCCCACCCTCAAGGGGTGCTGTACATCAGGCCCTTCCAGACCCTGAGGGACAGGTTGCCAATGTGGCAGACGACCTCTTTGATGAGCACACCCGCCTGCTGCAGGCATCAGTACAGCAGCAGATGCGGGTTGCAACGTCCGTGGAGGTACTGTGTGTGGCTCTGGAGCGGCACAGCAGGGACAATGAGAGGATCCTGTCCCAGATTGGCCATATGCGGGTGGATGTGACCGCCGCCATCGACAGGCTGACACAGGCAGTGGTCAGTGCTGTGGCCACATTGGGCACACAGTCAGGTGCCCCTGTGCCGCACACACCGAGCAGTACGCTATCCACTCCCCATTCCCGGCATCGTGCGATACCCACCCTGTCGATGCCGGGTTCAGCTGTGGGCATCCCGAGCACCCCTGGTGCAGGTATGTTCGGTATGCTGCAGACCCCTGTGCGGACACGGTCGCGTTCACGCAGTGGGACTCCTGGTGGTCCATCGGTGCCACCCCATGTGGCCCATGCTCAGCCTACCAGTTCTGCTGGGCCTCGGTGGGGCCGCCCATGCATCTGAGGTGGCCATGGCACTGTGCCATATGACTGAGCTGTCTCCCAGTGCGGGCCCTGTCTGGTGCTGCCCTGTGTGCAATGTGTGTTTTGGTGGGCAGTGCACCAGTGGGTGCCCTGCCCTACACGCTGACACACAGACCACCTGCACACCCTCCCGACTGCTGTCCATAGGTGCATGTGCATGATGATGCCTGCATTGCACTGTACACCAAGGTGCAAGGGTGCCCAGCATCTGACACATGTACATGGACAGTACAGGTGGTGGTGGTGGCCTGTGGATGTGTGTGTTGTTTCTCATGTCTGTTCCTGCTCTGCTGTGCACCTGACCCCTGTGCACTTTGTGCCTGGTGTGTGTGTGTGTGTGTCTGTCCATGTGGCATGTGACTGTTCACCCCTCACTGGTTGTGTGTTTGTGCTCCTGTACCCTGCCACTTCCCTCGCCGTCATGCACCCCTGGTGTGTTTCCCTGTGTGTATGTGGATTGTGCCCTGGACAGTGTTGGTTGCACATGGCCCCATGACTTACCTGTGTTGTGCAAAGTGCTCCTCTGTGATGGTGTCCTGGTGCAGCTGGGCCAGCCGGATCAGTCGGGGGTCACGCCGTCCAAGGGGGGGCTGCTCATCCCCATCATCACCGGCGTCACCAGCATTCCCATCGCTGTTCCCCTCCTCAACCTGTACTGCTATCCCACAGTCTTTGGCCATGTTGTGCAGGATACAACAGGCCAGGAATATCCCACAGGCCTTTGAGGGGCTGTACTGTAGAGCAATGCTGGAGGTATCTAGGCATCGGAAGCATGCCTTCAGCATCCCAAACACCCGCCCGATGATGTTGCGTGTGGCGGCATGTGCCTCATTGAAACTTTGCTGCGATGGGGTAGTGGACCGCCGGTAGGGTGTGAGCAGCCAGGGATGGAGTGGGTATCCACTGTCACCTGTGTGGAGATAGTGGAGGTTAGTGTCATGTTCAGGGTCATATTGCCCCTAACCCTGTGTGCCACTCCCATGGCACCTGTGGCTTACCCACCCTTGCCCCCCGCTTTGCCAATCCTACATGCATACTCGCCCACTAGATGTCCTGTGGGGATGTCCCCACTCTCGAATTGATGGCACAGTGCTGACTGGTTACCATATGAATGAATCATGTACTCCACCAGGGTGCGTGGCACAGACATTGATGATGCGCCCACTGGCATCACACACCACTTGGCAGTTGACACTGGAAAACCCCTTCCGATTGCGATAGGCAGCCCCATCAGGGCCAGGTGGTGTTTGAATTGCCACATGGGTGAAGTCTATTGCCCCTAGCATGCCAGGCATACGTGCTACCCTGTGGAACTCCTGTATGTTTGCTGTATGCTCTGCCACGGTGCTGGGGAAATGGATGTACTCCGCAGCATGTGGCAGCAGTGCACTGAGGAATTGGGTGAGGATGCATGATGTGGCCAACTGTGTTATGCCTGTGGTGTCCTCTGTTGGCCTCTGGAAGGTACCCATGGCGAGCAAGCACATGCAGGCTGTTACCTTTGTCTCCACTGACAGAGCGTGACTCCGTCGTGAGGGTGCCTGCATCACATCACTGCACAGCTCACAGAGCCACCTCAGTATTGCCCTGTTCAGGTGGTACCGCCCACAATCTCTACATCTGAATACAGCTCAAGCTGAGCGGCATGGTACTGCCTGTTGGGGCATACCCCGACAGGCCTTCCACAGCCACGTCCCCTGCAGCATGCCTTCTCACCCTCATTACAGCTTCATGTGGAAGCTGGCACTGTTCATCTCCCTGGCTTGTGCCCCCGGCTGTTGTTGATCTGTTACCCCGCTGTCCTGACTGCTACCC
Organism: Neoceratodus forsteri; assembly: GCA_016271365.2. Lineage (NCBI taxonomy): Eukaryota > Metazoa > Chordata > Ceratodontiformes > Ceratodontidae > Neoceratodus > Neoceratodus forsteri. The sequence continues at coordinate 1,044,088,525 of CM057455.1, forward strand.
ACTGCACGGGTACACCTACTGGCCTCTGCACTGTGTGGCCCCACACCTTCGCTTGCCCCTTTCTGTCCTGTACACTCCCTGGCCTGCACTGGTTCCTGCTGTGGCCTGCTCTGTCTGGCTGCCTCATGTGAATTCCCTGTCGCGTTCTTGTGCCTCTTCCTTGAGCCTTTTTATTTTGGCTCATTTCCGCTCTGGCGCAACTTCCGCTTGATCCACTGTTGCGCATTGCGCAAGCCTTTGAATATCGCATTGCGCACTTTATGCATGGTTCCACCCCCTTCAGTTGCGCATACCTTCATTTGCATTGCGCTGTTGCTCAGCATGTTTTCAGTGGCGCAACTACCTCCTGCTGAATATCGCACTATGGCGCACTTTCGGACTTGCGCTGGCACAACCCTATTGCGCATGGCACAACCCTTTTGAATATCTGGCCCATAGTCTAAAACTTATTGATTTCAGCATTCTCATGTATACGTTACATATTCTCTTAATGATGGAAAATGTGAACTATTGACTTTATATGTTGTCTTAGGAGCAGCAATATCCACTAAAATGAGGTGGTCTGTTTTCAGGGGTGATTTAATTTAATATTCCTCATCATACATAAATTATTTAATTTAAGGAATTTACAGCAATAAAATTAATTGTGATTTATCACCCTTCATGGACAACAACATTCCCCAGTTTCATTTTTTTTTTCATTTAAGTAACTAAAATGTTATTGACGTCTGACTATCTTATACATTTATTGTTTACAAATTCTATAAAACCCTCCACCCATTTACTATTACTCTGTTGCTTAGCACTGCCTGTTTGAAATGTTACTGTATTTGAAATGAGTCCTTATAATATATTTGCATTAAAACTTATTACTACTGATCTAGTAGCGTGGACAGGGACTTAGAATCCCCCTATTGAGGAACTCTGCTCTGGGCAGGACACAGTCTACTCCCTCTCTCACTATGCACACCTTTATGCAGATATCCTTCCCTCAGAGATGCAGTCACAGACAGCCATTTGTTCCAGTCTTCAGAAAAATAACTGATCTATTATTTTCTAAATGCTCTGGTTTGGCTTTTCCACCTGTTCCTGTTGTGCAGTTAGAATTGTGTTTCTGTAATATTTTTTAAGTTAAATATTAATTTGCTAACCTCCACTCTGCACAATTCTGGAACTCTTCTTAAACTAGTGGAATTTACACATTGTTAAACCTATTGTTTTACCATTGCCTCAATACGGTGGAGATTCAAAGTGGTTCAAAAGTGCTAGAGGCAAGTTTGCTGAAGATGGAGGAGTAGCCATGACCTCCCTAGATCAGAGTTGAGTGCTGAAAGAGTTGGTCCTGGCAACTGAGGTGAAGCTTAATGTCAAAATGATAAAGCCTGAAAGAACAAGAATCCCTAGCCCACTGAACAACCAAAGGCCCCAATGCTTGAGCTGGAACAGCTCCTAAGCTGACTCACACAGTAGCCCTCGCTAACTGCTAACTACCTCTATGACTGGCTCCAAATATCCTGGCATTTCACATTAATCGGGGAAAAGTCACAGGAGGAAAGCCACAGGAACATGTTGCAGGAGGTGGCAAGCAGGCATCAATGGTTTGGAGAGCTGTGTACTCCCACCTGGACTGCTGTGGATCTTGCCAGTGGAGGGAGGAATAGGAGGGTTGATGGTGCTGAGAAGCCATTGCTCCTACCAGACTGACTTCTGCTGTGATAGGGGGAGGCAGGTGTCATGTGGAACATGAGCGGGGGACATGTGATCTCACCCAGACTACCTGCTACTGTGGCCTCTCAGGGACAAGTGGAGACTGAGAGGCAAACCACAGATCCAGGGAACCATGTTCCCACATGGACCTCTGCTGCCACCCTCAGAGTGAAAAAAAAACAAAGCTGCTGCTACTGCCAAACCACTGAGCTCACACTGAAGGGGAGCAATGCTAAAGGAACCACGTACCTGTTTAAGGTAAGTTCAGGTGTTCATGCTCCACAAGTCCTCTACTATTGCTGTCTGGGCCACTTCTTCCCCTAACATTCATTCAGTGGGCCCTTTTCTAGGGCAGGGAGGTCCTGCCTGGTAGCCAGGGGATTTGGCATTTTGTGCCCTAGGGGGAGGATCTCCATCCAGTGCTGTGTCCTGCCCTTGAACTCCCTGATGCACCAAAGGTGCAAATTGTTAATTTAAACAAAAGGCTTGGGAAATGGGGTCTTGGGATAGGCAGGCAGGGAAGGGAAAGAAAAACAAAAATTAAAATTCCAGGCTCTGAGAAGTGTTCCTGCTTTTCTGTGGTGCCCCCTCAACTCTGGGACACTACAAGGAGGAGGAGGCAGACTACAGCAGCCTTGTCTTGTGGAACCAGATGATCTACACCAGTATGACACCTTTTGGTGTTGTGGTGGCCATGATGATCCACTCCCTCCATAAGATTCTTGAAGGACAGCACTGCTTGAGAGAGACAGAGAGCGAGAGAGAGAGAGAGAGAGAGACAGAGAGTGAGAGAGAGACAGAGAGAGAAAGAGAAAGCACAGTTTTAAGTAAGTCTTAAATTAAGAATGTTCTGAATTAGAGAAAAGCCTTCATAAAAATGTGTGACCTTCTGGCATGGTTTCCAAATAAATGGCTTGTCAGGAATAGGTAGCCTAGCAAGAATTGGGGACGGTAAATCCCTGGGATGGGGCCAGTCAATGGATTCTGTTCTTTGTACCACTAGGGTCACCAGTGATGCAGCCAGAGGGAGGCACCCATAGCTAGACAAACTAGTTTAAATTAAAGTGTGGATCATAGTCTTATTTACAGTCTGAATTGATGCCACTGACTGGTGCAGTACCAAATGCTGTCATGGTTGCCCCAGGGTAGTGCTCAATCTGCCTGTGACATGCCTTTGCACATTGGTGTGGGAGCACTAAGTCTTCAGTGTTCCTAACCATTCTTTGTAATAAAATAGTAGTATGACACCTCCTTTAGAGCAGAAAGCGGTACTAATTTTAACTGAGGGTACAGTGCAAGTATGCCAATCATGGAAAGTTTAACCCAAATTCCAACCATGGGTACAGTGATAGTGTACTAATTGTGAGATTTCACTGTAACAAATATGAGAAGTAGTTTCAAGGAAAATGCACTTTATTAGTTGTAAATACACCAGAACAGTATAATAAATGCACCCAGCTTGATCCCAGCTCCAGTCTGGATCTCAGTTCTTGTGTGGTCTCATGTTATTGGACCCCACGTATGGTAAAGGTGTCCATAGTCCCCAATGCCCCTGGCCTTAGATGGCAAAAGGAAGTGGTACAGATACTGGTTTTCCTGGTGTAAAGTGAGTGGTTCTTTAGGTGAGGGGCCACTAGATACCCTTAGATGAAGGGAAGTGCCAAGCCCTTACACAAGTTAGAAACGCATATGGCTTACAGGAGCACTGGTGCTATTCAGTTTGGGATGCACTATCTCCATGTGGCTCCTAAGAGTCATATTCCTTTAGGGGGCTGTGTCAATGCTGCACATTGTCACCATGCACTGCATTGACATGACTCCATAATCACACAGTTAGTGAACTCTAGTCGGAGCATGTTAACTATATGACTATTGGCCATGAGTCAACTTCGTGCTATCCCACGTGCAGCACTATTGTGTGCATGACATATCTGGCTCTAAATATGGGGCCATATGTCTTTTTAGGGGACACTGTCAGAGTTTTCCAGCCCTTTGTATTTGTTCTCACCTATGTAATTTTTGTGTATAAAGTATTCTCGTGGATTCTATACCTATTTTATGCTGCATCTTTGGTCTTGTTGTTCTTTTGTTTTGATTTTTGTTTATTTTTCAGTTTGAGATTTATTTACTTAAAATTTGTTGTCAAGGAAAGGCACACAGAGCCAAAGTTAATTTCTATACGCATCTTGGGGGAAGGGTATTGTAGGGTGAGAACTAGATTAAATTGTACAACATTAAGGTAGTGAAAGTGCAATCAGTGTAAAGAAAAGAATTAGTAACAAAATCTGTAAAAATGCTATGTAAGAGTAAGCTTTCTAATACGAACTATAAAATAAAGATAAAAATAATTACAATGCCCAGTCATAATGTAGGTTGAGGCACTGGCTGCCTCACCTCCTGTTGTTCTGGTGACCCAGGTTCTGGAACAGATATGAGTCACTTGGGGGTTGGCGAGTTGAAGGGAGGATTGAGCAACCCTAGGGCAGGTTTTCTCCTGGGGCGGCGAGGGAGGTATGCATGTTCTGCTAGATGGCTTCCACCTTAAGAATCTGGTTGGCAGCACAGTGAGATGCAAGGGAAGTGATCCAACCAGCAGGATGCTGGGGGTCTGCTCTGAGGAGGCAGGACTCGCAGAATGCAGTACTGCATGCTCCGTGGTCCAAGGGAGGAGAATGGCAGAAAACACCTCAACCGCAGCTTGATGATAGCCAGTCCTCTGCAGGTCTGGCAGCAGTGACTGGGCAGTTCCATAGTCCTGTGGCAGAGGACAACAGGGCAGAGGCAAGTCCCAGGGAAGTCAGATGCCCTGCTTGGGGGATTGGTCAAGAAGGGGGCAGGTCAGGAGATGGGAGATACAATCCAAATGGAAAAGACAATAATTATAAAAGAAAAAAATATATCAAAGTGCTAAATACAACTGCCATACTCTAGAAATAATTACAAGAGAAAAATAAATCTTAACTGTTAAATGCAATTGCAATACTCTAGAGAAAATCCAGTAAGGAGACCGGGGGGACATGAAGGAAGCAAACAAAGCTACTTGCAGAAAAATGTGGGACAGGATAACATTTTCTGGGTTAAATGGATTACACGTTGGATTCAAGTGAGTAATCTTCTGATGTGCACATTAACAGTTTTGTATGTGAGGGAGGTGTGCAGCTTCCCATGCAGTATCAGGGAGATTTTCTCCTGCATCAACCATGAACTGTACTAGGAGCAAATAAGTACATAGTCAAATGAACAACACATCAGAGCAGACTGTGAGAAGTGAACTTACTGTACATGATTTCTTTAGCTGATGGACACAAATACATTTAAACTTACGAAAACAGAGTCACTTGAGGAGGAAAACAAATGTATGCATGCATTCTACAGCTCATGATCTTAACTACATAATGCAGAATTAAGTTTTATGCAGATGTTCTGTATTTCATTAATCCTCAGTAACCCTTAAAATGCTTGCAGACAGTGTAAACATTTAGGCCCCAATATTCAAAAAGGCGTGCAAGTGCAGTGCAAGTATTTGTCTATCGCTTGCATCAGTGCCTGACAGGGCAGGTACTTTGTTCAGTTGGATTGAGGGCTGGCACTATCCAAATGAATATTCGACCTTGTCAGCACAGTGCTAAGTGAAACTGTACTGCTCCAGCATGCACCTGAGTTGTATATAGCCCACATAGAATAGGGCTGCCCAAAAAGTATAGTGCCGAGAACCCTGTTGGCTACAGTCAGCCACAACATGCAAATGAGCCAACTGGGCATGCAGGGTGCTAAGAGTCCATTTGCATACCCATTATGGGTGCATTTGCTTGGGTGCAGCAGTCCAATAGTGCCCATCTTGCAGTGTGACTAAAGAATTCCCAGGTGTTTTTTATGTATTTATTTAAAATGTTGTAACTAGGAAAGGCGCACTGAGCCGAAGCTCATTTCCAAGTGTGACCTGGGGGAAAGGGAAGGAGGGTAATGCAAAAATAAAGACAGATTACAATTAAATAAAACACTTAAGTAAAAATCATGAGGTGCTTGATGGTACAATTGTGAGAGTAGTAAGGACTGGAATAATGTGTGGGTATTTATACAACAAGTTGTTATAGGCAAAAACTATAACAAGTAGCAACAATTAACAGGAAATCTTATGAAAAGGGAGCAAGGCAATAGTAGTATGCAACAGGATCCAGACATGTTGGGGAAAAGTATAGTGGGAGAAGAGACAAGTTAATAGGGGTAGAGAGATCCTCACCCAGGATGTCAAGAGGAGGAAAGACAGGAGCAAGTGGGAGGGGGGACTGGGAAAGCATACATTTTACACAGTGAAGAGATGGAGGTAAATGAATGGAGATTGGAAGCGAGTTCCAGAGTGAGGGGAGATGATAGGAGAAAGCTGCCTGCCCCAAACTGGATAGAGGACAAGACAGAGAGAAGGTATGAGTGTCTCTGGAGCATAGTGGATAGGAAGAGAAGGATGAGGAGAAGAGAGGAAAGGCAGGAGAGAAGGGATCCAAACCAGAGTTCAGAGATAAGGGTGGTACTGTGATGCTGCTGGTATAAATGAAGAGAAGGAAGGGAGAGGAAAGAGTAGAGGGAACAGTGTGTGTGTGGGGGGGAGCATTAGAGGCAAAATGACAAACGGCATTAAAGAGGGAATCCAGTCTAGAGAGAGATTAGGCAGGGAAGGACTCAAACACCACATCGGCATAGTCAAAGACGAGGATCATTTTTGTACACAGTTCACGGTGAACAACAGAAGAGAGGGAGTCTTTGTTTTGATAAAAAGCTCCTACTTTGGGATGGAAATTTGGGGTAGATATAGTCAATTTGGGAGGAGAAATTGACTCAATTGTCCAACCACACGGCAAGATATCTGAAGGCTGGGACAACATCAAGAGTGGTGCCATCAAGGTCAAAAAGGAGGGTGGGGAGATTTTGGTGAGTTTCTGTGCAGCACTGAATGTCATGGACACAGTTTTCTTGGTGTTTACCTTAAGCTGGTTTGCCTGGAACCAGAGTAGAACCCTCAGAAGGTCACCCTGTAGCTGAGACTCCACCTCTGGAGCTGAAGATCCAGAGGCATAGAGGACTGTGCTGTCAGCGTACATATGGATATGGGAAGAGACACAGACAAAGGGAAGGTCATTTAGAAAGATCAGGAAGCTTGAGGGATATTTGCTTGAATGGGAAGGGGGGATGTCCTCAGCCTGAGCGCATTACATGTGGCCCATGAAAGAAGACCTAAACCAGTCCATGACATTGGTTAAGAGACCAGCTGATAGAAGTTTGGATAAAAGTAATGGATAAGACACAGAATTAAAAGCTTTAGCTAGGTCAATAAAGATGACTGATGTGATGTGTCCCTGGTCCATGCTTGTGAGTATAGAGTCTGTGACAGAGAGGAGGGAAGTAACGGTAAAGTAATTTTTTCTGAAGCTGGATTGAAACAGAGAGAAGAAATCTGTTGAGTTAAGGTAGTCAGTAAATCTAGGGAAAACAAGGGACTCACTCTTGTAATTTAGCCAGGGAGGGAAGGATTGATATTGGTCTATAGTTGCCAGGAAAAGAGGGATTGTCCCCTTTGTGAAGGGGAGCACCCTGGTGACTTTCCAGGCCTGAGGAACAGTACATAATGTGAACAACCAGTCCCCTCCATCAATCACCCATTATGTTTACTGAGTAGAATTCCCTGATGTCTAGTAATACACTACCCCCAGATCACCTGTTCTGTTCTATCATATTGCTCCCCGGTGTACAGAATCCCGCTGACCTTACTTATGTCAATGGATGATTGGGGGGGGGGAACACTGGACACCAATAATACAATTTGATAGAACAGAATGGGTGATTGGGGGGATGGAGGCTGCCACTAGAAACCAGGGAATTCATCAAATGTAACAGAATAAATAGGGTAGGCAGCTGCAATACAGCTACCCTGCCTTCACTCTGGTGAGGACACACCATCAAGAGGTGTTTTTCGGCTGTGGTAAATAAGATTAGTTTGGGAGACATTTACCACTGCCACAAATCTTTGAAGATACTGCTGCACTGATATGCATGGTGGACTTCCTCATTTGCATAGGTATAGCAGCATTATAGCACTTTCGCATTGCAGGCTTGCGCTGGCGCTTCAGGGACTTCTAAATATAGACTTGGTGGGAGTGACAGCACTAATCTAGATTAGCGTGGCCTCATTCTGTTGTCAGATGGCACACTGCTACTCTCACAGACTCCATTTTTATGTTTGCTTGCACGCATGTGCAAGAAACATAGTGCCATCATCCGAGTTTTCGGAGGTGTGTCACCCCCTCCTCCAATTCAGTCAGTGTGTTGGCAGGCACGGCCCCTGTAAGCGAATGCATGCTGGAGCTGTCTATGACTAGCTCCAAATGCAGTGGCATAGTTGAAAGGGGAGCTATGCTTCAGTGAGCAGCGATAAGATATCGCCTGCTCATGCGCAGCTCCCCCTACACACACACACACACACACACACGCGCACGCATACTGCGTGCTGCCCCCCCCACGCACACACTCTATAGCCGATGGGGGTGCCCAATCCCCGGTTGGCTGTGCTGCACTTCCCCCCTCCAAAGCCTTCCAAATGCCATGCCGGGTGCCCATCCCAGCGTGGCAAGTTATCATATAGCTGACGGGGGTGCCCAATCCCCTGTTGGCTCCACTGTCCTCCCCCCGAAACTACCGAGTGCCACGCTGGGAGCCCACCCCAGCGTGGCAACTGATGATATGGCTGACGGGGGTGCCCAATCCCCCGTTGGCTTCACGCCCCCTCAGCTGTCTTTGTGCCATGCTGGGAGCCCACCCCAGTGTGGCAAACGTCCAGGCATCTTTAAAAAAAACACCTGTAAAGCAAAAAATGGTCCCACGCAGTCTCCCAGCCCCCTCCCACAACCCGCACCCATCCACTGCGCACCCTGCCTCCCCACACCCCCCCTCACCCATACTTACCTCCGGAGCATGGCGCGATGCTCTTCGGTGGACCGGGAACACGTCTGCACTCTTCAAAGCCAACCGCGAACTGAGGAAATGCTGGTAAGCTGTATAATGGGCTAGATAGGGGGTTTTCTACTTTATTGCATATCTCAGGCATTTTTTGGAATTTTTGCACCAAATTTTCAACATGGGGTTTTTGGGACCTCTCATCATGAATTCTTGCACCGTCATGGCGTTACTCGGGCCTGAAGGGTGATTTTGCAGCCACTGCATGAAATCGCCTTTCCGGAATGATTAACGAAACGACACTGCCAGTGTTCATAAGGTGGGCTCCTAAATGACTATGTTGAAAATTATGGTACCCAACAAATGACTGTTTTACGAAGGAGTGCTAGGCCAGTTCCTACGACGCCTGTAGTTCGCAAATTTTCTCATTATTTTCATTCCAGATTTTCAACATTGCCATTTTACCACACCTTCTTATGAGTAGTACAGCTGTCATTTTCACATCTCACCCACAACGTGTTTCCCACCATGTAGTACAATGGCACAGTCAGTGTGCAAAATCAATATACGGGACAAATTAAGAAAATCACAGTGACACTGTTCATGAGCAGAGGTCTTAAAATGGCTATGTTGAATTTGATGAAATAAAAATGACTGTTTCTGGCGTGCGTGCGCGGTACCTTGCGTACAAATGATTCTTAATTTTCAATATTTTCACTCCAGATTTTCAATATTGCCATTTTACCACACCTCCTTATGAGCAGTACAGCTGTCATTTTTCACATCTCACCCACAACGTGTTTCCGCCCATGTAGCACACAATGGCGCAGTTGATGTGCGAAATCAATGTATGGGACATATTAAGAAAATCACAGAGACACTGTTCATGAGCAGAGGTCTTAAAATGGCTATGTTGAAAATTTGGTGAAAAAATTCCTAATAATGACTGTTTTACGAGCGTGCGTTGTGCAGTTCCTATGCATGCTCGTAAGTTTGCGAATTAAATATTTTCACTCCAGATTTTTACATTGCCATTTTATTATACTTTCTTATGAACAGTACAGCTGCTATTTTCATTATGCTTTCAAATGTGTTTTTGCACATGTAGCGACAATGGTGCTGTTGGTGCGAAGCAATGTTTGGGACAGATTAAGAAAATCACAGTTACACTGTTCATGAGCCGAGGTCTTAAAATGGCTTTTGAAAATTTGGTGACAAAAAGTCCATAAAATGACTGTGTTATGAGTGAGCATTGTGCAGTTTCCACGCACCCTCGTAAGTTCATGACTTTGTAATATTTTCAGTCCAGATTTTCACCAGTGGCATTTTTCCACACTTCCTTATGAACAGTACAGCTGTCATTTTTCACAACATGGCCAAAGTGTGTTTTCACACTTTCAGCGCAGAGATGCGTGGTCACTGTGGGAAATCATTGTTCCGGACAGATAAAGAAAATCACAGTGACATTGTTCATGATCGGAGGTACCAAAATGCCTGAGTTGACAATCTGCTGTAAAAAAATCCCCAACCTAATTATATTACGGGTGTGCGTTGCACAGTTTCTATGTACGCTCGTCACTTCGCCAGTTTTTTTAATATTTTCACTGCAGATTTGCAACAGTGCCATTTTTTACACCTCCCCATGAACAGTACAGCTGTCATTTTTTACATCCTGTTCAGAATGTTTTTGCATCTGTGGTGCTAAATCCTGTAGTCGCTGTGCATAAGCAGCTTTCCGCTAACAAACTGATATTCCCACTGTTCATGAGGTGGGGTCACAAAAAAAACATGTTGAAAATTTGGAGTGAAAATACCAACGAATGCCTGAGGTATTAGGGTTTCCAACCATAATGCCCAACCCTGTAGAGAATGACAGGCATCAAGGGTGTGACTAGGGATTCTTGCCTGTAATGCTTATACCATTCCACACCCTGTAGCCAGTGAGAGGCATCGAGGTATGCCTTGGACTCTTTGGCCCCAAAGTTCACCCCATTCTCCTATATCGCACCCATCTCACCATATTTTCTAATGGAATGGGGTGCGCATAAGGGACAAAGACCCCAAGGAACACCGTGACACTTGTCAGTGTCTGCAGGGTGGGGTGTGGTGAAATGGCGTGGCCGTTATGCCTGACAACCCAAAGGCACACCCCAATGCCTATCACTCCCTGCAGGGTGGTGGTGGGGTTGGCTTCAGTTCAATACTTCACTACCATTCCTATTACGCAGCTCTGTAACTTCTACACTACCACTGCCAATGCCAGCAAGCAAACATTCGGCATTGACAAATGCTTGTTTGAGGACGCACAGTAGCAGAATGTACCGTTAGGGGCCCTCAAGCCCCCCAAAAATAAATGCTTTGCCCTTCAGACAAGTCTTAACTTACAGTGCAATTGACACGGTGAACACAAGAAAATACATGTGGCAGGTACACTATCACCAGTGGCATGTATGTATGGCAGGTCAAGCAAAGTACACCAGTACTAGTAGGTTTATTACATGTAAAATAACATAAAAAATCTTTATATACAAAGCAATGTGATTTCTCTTCTTTTTGTTAATTATTTCCTTTTTGGGGTGTTATCCTCCATGACACCACTCCCTGTTCCCTACTGACTTTGGCCACCCACAACCATTTTTGCCCTTCTGGTCCCCTGTGACCCTATTATCCTATCCCTGTACCCTTTAGTTTTCCAACAGTCCTTAATGCAGTTTTCTTTTCAGCAGAAAGATTTCTTGTTGTCAGCTCTCATTAAATTCCCCAAGCTAATGTTTTTATTGCAAAATCTGATGTTTGCTCATTTTCCTGTCAACAGCTACAGAACTGTTAAGACATATCCTCTCCTTGCCGTTTATAGCTCCCAAGTGTATTGATTGCAAGCACATTGCGTGGTATATGGGCCAGCAAAGACATTTCCGAATGCCTTCAGAAACCACAGTTTAGTTGCCAGAAATTCAAAAAACATCTGATTCAGCTACGATTCAGATCTGAACCAGACAGCATCAAGGTGGATCTCAAGCACGGTTGCTTTGCCTATCCCTAATAATTACTGATATTAAGTTGCTAAAACCATGGTATGTTCCTTATTTAACCCAATTTAGAGAATATGTACCATCAGAATAAATTCATAGTTTTCAGGATGGTGTCACTGTTAAACTGTTTACCTATGCCACTATGAAATATTATCATAAAAATCTTGGAATTCTATAAGAAAAGGTAGAATATGAAAATATCATCATTGCAGGGAAGATATGCCCTAAAGCTCGGAGGTGGTTAATTTCAAGGTAAGGTTGGGAGAGGCTTCTTCTCCCAGAGTGGTGAACCTAAGGAATGCTTTCCAGTGGAGCTAGTGAATATGATCACAGTATAGGCCTTAAATAGAAGCCTGCACTTGGTGTGAGATGATAGATGATTTTGTAAATTGAAGTGTGCTCTTATCTTGGTACAGATTATTTAAAAATGATAAATTATAAATATTAATGATTCTAATAGTTGTCTCTAAACTTATTTTATAGTTGCTTTGGTTAAGACTATGGAATGGCAATGTATGTATGTATTTTTTGTATGTAGATTTACGGTCCTGTATGACAGTAAGAGCACCCCACTGTCCCCAGTGGGCCTCTTTCTCTCTCCCTCCCTCTCTCTCAGGCCTCTAAAACAATCTGGGCAAGCCTCACTGCTGTCAAGGTCCCCTCTTTAGAAAATCTCAGACCTCAGTGCTCTGATTACCCTTTTCTGCCACCTACTACAATTTAGACTCCCCCTAGTGAGGAACTCTGCTCTGGGCAGGACAGTCTACTCCATCTCTAAGACTTTTACTATGCACACCTTTATCCAGATATCCTTCCCTCAGAGATGCAGTCACAGATAGCCTTTTGCTCCAGTCTTCAGAAAAATAACTGATTACTGGACACTGGTTCTCCAAATGCAGCAGTAATATTCAAGTATTTACGAGCAGTCACACAACAGTACGCATACATGATTACAAAAGAAAGATTGCGCTTTTGTGCAGGTAAATGCTTCTATCTTCCCTAACACTGTCCACACTACCCCTTGTTACCTTAATTATCTCTCTCTACACACACACAGTCTGGCTGTTTACTTTGGACTCACTAACACATATATCTAAGTAAACAGGTAGTAAGAAGAACTGTGCTGAAGCATTTATACCATCTCCCTCTGTGTCTCTGGTGCCTTGGTTGAACGAAGCTGTGACATCCTTCCATGTACCCAAGTTCATCCAATTTGCCAAACCACTTCAGACTTTGACTTTTGGGTAGCACCTACAGTACATATTGCTCAGATCAAGGAGTTTACTCTTGCTATCAGAGTAAGGGGACAGCTGACTAAGGCAGCTAAACAGTTTCTGCTACAACATTTCTAACTAGAGGATAAGCAGACAGATAAGTTATTAGACATGTAGGGTGTGCAAAGTAAATTGGGATTTTCATTAAGGGTAGAAAAAAATACAATAGTTATCAGTGTGCTAGTCTGAGTTGAGGAAAGGCAGTTGATAATCATTCTTGGAATTAGATGAGTGGGAATAACTGTTAATTAGGGGATATGGCTTAGGCAGATGTATGCCACCTGTCTGCATTTAGACTTTCCTGTAGTTAGCTCTTGCTCTCAGAGAAAAGAGTTTGCTCTTGCTATCCACAGCAAGGATGCAGCGGACTGAGGCAACTAGAACATTTCTAACTCATGGGTAAACATGCAGATACTTTATTAGATGTGCAGGGCCTGCAAAGTAAATCAAGACCTTCAGTCAGGGTAAAAAAAAACACAGTAGTTAGAGTGTGCTAGACTGAGTTGGGGAAGGCAACTGACAATCATTCTTGCAGCCAGCTGGATACTGATAGCTGTTAAGGGGGAGGGGGAGGGGGAGGGGGGGCTTAGGCAGAAGTGAAGCATTTGTTTTCATTTAGACTTCTGTGTAGTTAGCTCTTGCTGTCAGAGTAAAGAGTTTATTCTTGATATCCAGAGCAAGGAGGCTACTGACTAAGGCAGCTAGCCTAGAACAATTCATAACAAAGTTACAAAGGAGTAAAGAAAAGCAATAAAAAAGGGAAAACTAGAATCAACCTATCTAGGGTCATATTACAAAGGGGTTAAGTAATGTAAAAAGGGGGAAAATTAGAAGCACCCTTATAGGTTAAGGATACAAAGTAAATTCCCGTAAAAGCAGAGAGAAAAGAAATGGGAATGTTTGGAGTGGTGCAGTATAATAGTTGTGGAGCTGCAGTTTTCAGAGAGATGTTCTGGAGACTGAGGTGCTGCCCCATCTGCATGTACCTCTCTGGGCTGAGAGAGGAGGTTGCTGGAGTCTGGATGGAGTTGGCTAGGGTTTGGTGACTTCTTCCCCCATCCATGGTCTACCAGGTCTACCACCATTGCCCCAGCGGTTGCCTAAGAGAAGGAGGGCTGGCTGGACTGTGATGGGTTCTGGGAGGGTGGGAGTGGCAGGTCAGTGGCAAATTCCTCAGCCTGTGCCACTAAAAATCTAATTTGCCACTCTAGTGAGATGGGACTATCAGGAGGATGCACCAGCATTAGTGGCCAGGAGCATGTGGGGGTCCCTCTGTATGGGAGGCCCTAAGGTGGGAGGTAGAGGACCCCAGCAGTTAAGGAAGCAATTTCTAGTGGGGGACTTGATCATTAGGGGGGTAGATTTGGAAACAGGAAGAGAGAGAAAGAGGGTGGTGAGGTATCTACCTAATGCCACATATTGGAGGGAAGGAAAGCAGATCCTAAGGATCACCAGTGTGGCAGGGCTGGAGGGGTAGCTAGATGTCTTTGTACACCTGGTTACTAGTTACCTGGTTAAGGATGGGCTATGATTGTGCAAGAAGATTTTAGGGAGATGGAGAGGGGTCATAAGCAGGTAAAGCACATGATGGCTTTTGCAGAGGTGCTGCCTATCTATGATCAGGGGTGGAGAGAGTTCTCAGTACCATGAGCTTCAACTTGTGGTTAAAGGAATGGTGTAGAGAAGAGGGGTTCAGCTACATTGAGTACTGGGGACCAACCTGGAGGGAATCGAGTCTATACAGAGGTGATGGCCTGCATCCATCTTGGAGGGGAACTGCAGTCTTCAGTAAGCAGTTTAAATGTAACTTTGATGAGCATTTAAACTAGCTGAGCAAAGCAGATGAGGGAAAAAGGGAGGCATTAACTGCACCCCCACACAAATTGAAGCAGAGAAAAGGGAGAGAGGACCTGAAGGGAGGAGAATCCCCCAGTGCACAAAATAAAGAAAAAAAAACAGTGGTAGAAAACAAGGGGAATTGGAGCAAGAGCTGTAAAAAGAGAGGAAAAGGAGGCAGGGCAAAAGGGAAAAGAGAAGGTAGCAGTTAGAGTGGGAACAACATTTAGAAGGCCATGTGTACAAACACAAGAAGTCTAGGAAAGATAATTCTGGACCCAATCATGGTGAAGGCAGACCTGGATATTGTGGCCATTACTGAGTTGTGGTGTACAGCAAACAATGATCTGGATATGGCAACACCAGACTATACTCAGTTCAGGAAAGATATTAAGTAAGTTAGTATATTTTATTTCTTAAACACCCAATCCTGGAGGCTCTGGGTGCTTTACAAAGAGGTGTAAGAAACATATAATAAAATTACTTACAGGGTCAGCGCAAATAAATACAAACATTAAATAATCAATTTTAGTAAAAATAAATAAAAATCTGGCTGTAGCTAACTAAGAAAAGGCTTCTTTAAAAAGGTGAGCCTGCCAGCCTGGTGGTGCTGAGGGCTGGGGTGCTGGATGCCTTACCTCGCACTACACCAGTGACCCATGTTCAGGAACAATCATGGGCCATTGGGAGTTGGCAGGGTTGGAGAAGAATTGAGCAAACCGAGGGACTGCTCTCCTTCTCCAGGGAGGGGGGACACCGGTGGTTGCTGCTCAACTGGCCCCTAACAGAGGCTGGGGGGCAGTGCACCAATGCTGCAGAAGAGGGGCGGAGAAAGGGCAGACACCTGGAGGAGTAAATGTGGACGTGTGCCTGCTCCCTCTGCTGGTGTCATTGCACACCCCTCTTCACTGCAAGGGAGAAGAACAGGAGTCCTCGACATGGATGATGATTGTCCCCCTCGCAGCATCACTGGGAGGTCACCTTCCCCGAACTGGATCATGTCTGGTGGGTTGAGGGTCTCTCCACCCCCTGCCATAAGGGGTAAGTCATGGGAGCTGAAAGGGAGGTGATCTCATACCTGGGCAGCACGGGGGGGGGGTCATCAGATGGCAGGCAAGGACTCCAGGTGAAATGGCACCAAAAATAAAGTGAGCCTTCAAACCTCGCTTGAAGGCCTCCACCAATGGAGCCACTGTCAGAGATCTGGGAATCATGTTCCAGAGGGCCTGGCTGGCCACCCCAAATGCACAATCTGCCAAGGTTTTCAGTCTAGCCCTATGAACTACTAGGAGGCCCTTGATGGAGGAGTGACATGGGCACACTGGGAGAACAGGAGTCAGGAGGTCACTCAGGTAGCCAGGGCCTGAGCTGTATAGGGCCTTATAGGTGAGCAAGCCCATCTTCAAGGTGACTCTCCACCTGACAGGCAGCCAGTGCAGGTCACGCAAGACTGGGGTCACATGGCAGGTGCTAGGAAGGCCTGTTAGGTACCTGGCTACTGCTTTCTGCACCAGCTACAGTCTGCAGAGGTTCCCTCGACTCAACGTAAAGTAAAGAGCATTACAGTAGTCTAGCCTTGATGTGACAAAGGCATCTATCAGCACGGGCAGATCAAAAAATGGAATTATAGATTTAATCTAGGAGACATTCCTTGAGTGGTAAAAACGACTCCAAATGACAGATAACACCGAAGCTTCAAGTGTCAAACTGTCATCAATGATGATGCCCAGATTTCTCACCTTAGTGGATGCCACCAGCGAGCTAGCACCCAGGAACAACCATGTTCCTGACCAGATAGCAACCACATCATGCTGATGACCAGGCTCGATTACCAGTTCATCTGTCTTGTCAGGGTTCAGCCTCAGCCAGTAAGAGGATGTCCAGTCTTGGATCTCAGCTAGGCATTTATTTAGCACTTCCATGGCATCACTTGTCTTGGGAGCAAAAGACATACAGGCCTGGATACTCAAAGCAGTTGCACATGGTGCAACAGGGTCACACATGCGCAACTGTGGAGATGCACCATAGAGTGATATTCAGTGGGAGCAACTGCACAGCGTAAGTGGCAGTGCACCAATGCGCAATAGTAATGTATGCATGTGCAAGGGCAGGGGGCGTACCCATGAACACGTGGCACAGTGCAATATTCAACTCCCAACCAATGGCGCAAGCGAGGAGCAACTGCCAGTTGCGCAGAGCAGACATGAGCCTATAAAAACAGGGAGCAAGTAGGAGGAGGGCACTTGCGCCAGAGGGAGACAGACAGGCTGTCTGAGAAAGGAAGAAGGAGACAGGGAGAGTGAAAGAGAGAGAAAGAAAGTGAGAGTGAGAGAGAGAGAGAGAGAGAGAGAGAGAACAGGAGAGGGGAGAGAGTGAGTGAGTGAGTGTGACAGACAGGGAGTCCAACGGAGTGGGTGCCATAAAGAGCCACCAGACCCTGGGAGAGTGACACAGGCACCCACAGGGGTGGGTGACAGAGCCTGCAGGTAATAGCCAGCCAGGGACAGGGTACACAGGAGGGGGCCCTGCTGACTGACAGGTACTGCCCCACAGAGCTGGGGGGCCAGTGGAGCCGGACACCCAGGGGATGACAGGACAACAGGGGCCATGGCCAGTGCAGCATTCCAGATGG
Source organism: Neoceratodus forsteri (assembly GCA_016271365.2). NCBI lineage: Eukaryota > Metazoa > Chordata > Ceratodontiformes > Ceratodontidae > Neoceratodus > Neoceratodus forsteri. The sequence goes on from CM057455.1 coordinate 1,044,105,951, forward strand.
AGGCCATAATGAGGGGTGTGAGGAGGTAGGAGGCAGAGCAACGTGGCCATGGAAGGGCCTGTTGGTAGTAAGCCCAGAACAGGCGGTACCAGCCCCGCATCAGCTTTGAGACCCACACTAACACAGAGATCTTGGGTGGTATTGCCTGAACAGGGCTATTCTGAGGCAGCTCTGTGAGCTGTGTAGTGAGGAGATGAAGGCACCCACCAGACAGAGCCATGCTCTGACAGTGGAGACAAAGGTAACAGCTGTCATGTGCCTGCTTACCATGGGCACCTTTCAGAGACCAACAGGGTACACCACAGGCATAACCTAGTCAGCCAAGTCACGGCTCCTCACACAATTCCTCAATGCCCTGTTACCTCATGCTGCAGAATACATCCACTTCCCCAGCACACAGGTGGAGCATACAGCAACCATGCAGGAGTTCAACAGGGTAGCACATATGCCTGGCATGCTAGGGGCCATCAACTGCACCCATGTGGGATCTGCATGCCACCTGGCATGGAGGGGGTAGCCTACATCAACAGAAAGGGCTACCACAGTATCAACTACCAGGTGGTGTGCAATGCCAGGGGGCACATAACCAATGTCTGTGCCACACACCCTGGGGAAGCACATGATGCCTTCATCTGGCACAGCTCAGCACTGTGCCACAGGTTCGAGAGTGGGGCCATGCCCACAGGTCACCTAGTGGGTGAGTATGGCAAGACCATGGGCAGCTGGGTGCAGCAAGGCATGGAAGGGGGGCAGCCAGGGCAGGGGGTTGCCGAGTGTGCTTGGGAAGGGCATGGGGCACAGTGACAGGAGTCAACAGGCTAACCATCTGTCTCTCTCTACACAGGTGACAGCGGCTACCCACTCAGGCCCTGGCTGCTCACCCCCCTACTGTCACCCACTGTCCCCTGGGGAGGAGCAGTGCAATGAGGCACATGCCAGCACGCAGAACATCATTGAGCATATGTTCAAGATGCTGAAGGCATGGTTCTGTTGCCTGGACAGGTCCAGCGGTGCTCTACAGTACAGCCCCTCGAAGGCCTGCGGCCTATTCCTGGCCTGCTGCATGCTACACAACATGGCTATTGACCGTGGGATAGCTATCAAGGCCAAAGAGGGGAACAGCAGTGGGGATGATGCAGGCGATGGGCGGGTGGTGGTGTGCTGCCCCCCCTCGGTGGAAGGATCCCCAGCTCATGAGGATGGCACACCAGCATCGGGACACAATACCAAAGGAGCACTACAGTGCATGCAGGTAGGTGGACAAACACCCATGCACAGAACTGACCCAGTGGCAAGGCACACAACCATGTGTGGGCATGGCCATAGGCATGCATATACAGGCATGGGGCAGGGGGGGGGCTGTGCCACATAACCACACACAACACCACGCAGCACTACACAGCAACCAACGCACACACACACCCACCCACCCACACACTGGCACCTGCAGGCATGCATCCAGGTGCTAGCACGTGGCGTGGATCAGATGCAGGGTACTGGTGCACATGCACAACCAGTGTAGTGATGGCATTATCACGCACACACCACATGGGCCAGCGGCCAGGCAGGTGCACACACGGGCAGCGTTTGGCACAACACACAGCTGCCATGACTGTGGCATGCACACACACAACTCCCATGTGCACACAGAGTAGCGGCTGTAGACAGCAGAGAGGGTGGGGTGCACATCAGTTCCACCACACAGACACATGGCCACCACAGACACGGGGACAACCGTGCCATGGCCGGCCATTAGACTCAGGCTATGCAATGGCCACGGTGGGGTCTACAACCACCACCAGGGGTGGGACTGCGGGACCATGACCGGGTCCTCGCAGGGGTCTGGAAGCTCCCAAACAGGCCAGCACCAGGAGTGCCAGGGATGCCCACAGCAGAGCCTGGAGTTGACACTGATGGGGTTGCATGATGTCGGGGCCATGGGGTGGACATTGCACTTTGAGATGTCTGTGGCAGTTGGCCATACCCTGTGGCAGCCAGTGGGGCAAGGCCGACCGAAATAGCATTGGCAATGTGGTCCAGGCCTGCGGTCGTGCCCTCCCACAGGCTCTGTATGTGCTCCATGACTTTTGCGGTGCCCATGTCGTGCTGCTCGGTGCACCTCTGCGCCGAGTGTCCGCACCCCTGCCATGAGCAGCACCTGTTGCTCCATGGAGGCCTGCAGCAATCAGGTGTGCTCGACCAAGGTGTCAGTGTCCAGGGGTGCATGGGCATGGTGCCGACCCACCGGTGGCGTGCTACCACGCTGCATGGCTCCCCACTCACGTGGGTGCTTCACAGAGGGATCCTCATGGGATTGGGCAATGACAGGCACTCCGGTGGTGGATGCTGCACCTGACCACCCCAACATCTCCAGCCATCTGCTGCTGCCGCTCCTCCAGCCCCCATGTACTGGCCAGTGCCTGTGCAGTAGCACTTCCACTCTGCACTGCTGTGCATGCACACACAGCAGTATCAGGGGCAGTGGTGAGCTGCTGTTCCACCACCAACAGGCCACTGGCCGCACTGCCAGTGATGGTGGATGGTATGGGTGTCTCCCCCATGACAAGACACCCACTGTCCAGGACTATGGTCATATCGTCATCAGTGTTGGACCCCGCCCCAATCTGTGTCTCTGCACAGAGCATGCCATGGCTGGCATGCCACTGGAACACAGCCAGGGCCTAGTCCGCCACCACGCCCGGGACATCCGGCTGGATGGTGATAGCATGCTGCAGCTGATCGGGACCCCAGATACCTGTGGAGGTGGATGGCTGGTCCTCCGGGGCTGGGCATGCCCCCACAGCAGCCGCAGACACCCCTGTCACTGCATACTGGTGAGCTAGTGCTGTATGGGAACACAGATGCATTAGTGCTGCCGAATCAGCATGCCCCGGGCAACCATACCTATCATGCAGTGATGGGCTTCCTCCAGTCTGAAAGCCTCTGCCTGGCACACCATCGACTGCAATGCCCTGCATGGTAGCCACCACCAGCTCCTCCTGTGCCGCAAGCTGTGGCACGGCAGCCTGGCCTCCACCTGTGGCTGACCTGGCAGCCCATATGGCTGCCACATTCTCCTTGATCCAATGCTTGTTGGTGCCCACCTTTTTCTTGCACTCCCGTGCAGACCGCTGGTGGCTGCCCTGCTGGTTCACGGCCTCCACAACCACTTCCCAGGCTGCGGCCCTGGCCTGGGGTGTGACAGTGGTGCCACTCAGCAAAAGCTCCCTCTTGAGGTATGCCTCAAACAGGGCATCTGCCTCCGCTTTAGTAAAGTTGGGCCTGCGTTTGCAGGCATGCCAGTGCTCCTCACCCTCCTCATGCTCGGACATGATGGTACCTGTGGACATGGACATGTGGTTGGTGGCTGCAGTGGCCCACCCCAGTCATTTAGCCCACTGTGCTGGCTGTTCCCTCTGCAAGCCAACTTACTTCTGATGGTTGCAATACTGGTTCATAGCCTGTGCTGTTGTGTGGTGCCTTTATAGCGCATGGCATGCAAATGGGCTGATGAGCAACAATAATGACATGCAAATGTCCGCATTTGGCAGTGGATAGGCTGATGAGCTAATCTACATATGATGGTTGATTATTGCACACTTGCACATTGCACGATGGACTTGCTCCAGCGCATGTCATGGCACAATGCCATGACATGCGCAGTGCGCCCTCGACACAGTGCATGCGCCACGGCATGTGTTACCGCCTACTGTGCAGCATGCACTAGGAATGCTATGGGGGCCATTGTACTCTATGCACCATGGACCCTATGGTGCTGGGGTGCTATTGGGCCTATGGCACTTGAGCGCTATTGGGTCTGTGGTGCTGGGGCACTATTGGGCCTATGGCACTTGAGCGCTATTGGGCCCATGGGGCATGGTGCCTACATGGTCCTATTGCGCACCATGCATCATGGGCCCTATGGTGCCCACGCTCACATTGCACATGCTAACTCCTGACCCCCACCCTGCCCTATGCCCTCTTGGGACCCCTGATCCATTTGCCAGTGTGGACACGCCCACCCCGTGCATCTCTGGAGTTGAGCAATTGCCGCAGGCAGCACATCCCCTGGCAAGGAGCGCATCTCGAGCACATTGTGCACATGCACTACTGGGCACCATTTTGTCCTGCTTCTTTGCTTTGGGACCATGGTGCGCCATACAGTTCCTCAATCATGGAACTGGAGCCAGGTGGAACTGGTAAACCTGGTGGCCCAGATGGTGCCCCATGCTGACAGCCTGTTCAGGCAGCGGCCCCTACAGCATCCCAGGATGGAGGTGTGGCAGGAGATCACAGACAGGCTGGTCTAGGCCACCGGTGTGCAGCACACCAGGGAGCAGTACTGCCACTAGTATGGGGACCTGGTCAGGAGAGCCCTGGAGAGGTTGAGAGCACTACAGGCGCACGTCTGCAGGGGGCCGTACCACAGCCAGGTAAGTGGGCTCAGACTGCATCTGTGCATAACCACTGTTCCATGGGGCTGGCAGGGCTGCATGCAATGCTGGGGAGGGGGGCCTGTCTTTGTGTGCCCTGTGGCATGGCATTGCCAGTCACAGGGTACACTGCACCACTGCCCTGTGGCCATGCCCAGCCGGAGGGAAATTTGTGCTTTCGGTGGTGGGGGCAGTGGGCTTATGCTTTGGCTGTGTTCTGATGTGTGCCTGTTTGTGTTCTCATCCTAGGACCTGAAGACTGGAGAAGAGCTAGGGTGGCAGGAGTGCCTGGCAGGCTGCAGCAGGCTGCTGCAGGCCCTTCAGCTGGTGGTACAGGACTGAGCAGTTGTGCAGTGGCAGCACCTGCATGCGCAGCACCACAGTGGACAGGTAGGCACTGTGCATTCCCACATTGCTGTGAGCAGTGGTCAGCGGTGGGTGGGAGTATGGCCTTGGTCTCCTGTGCCTTGTGCCATGGCAGCTGTGTTCAGCACACAGTGCAGTGTGCATGGTGCCATGGGGCGGCCATTGCACATGTGTGGCAGCTGTTGGTGGGCTGGGTGAGTGTCCGGCTGCCACTTGTGCTGCTGTGGTTCTGCTGCAGCACCATGCCACCTGCCTATCACTGTGCTGTTGGGTGGCCCTTCAGCGGCAGTGTCCAGCACTGTGCACTGCCGTGGCTTGCCAGGTTGGTGGCAGGCATGGGCCCACCCACTGCGGGTAGCCAGGGTGCCACTCCGGGGTGTGTGTTCTCACTGTCCGCTGCTCACAGTGGGGGGGTTAGGGTACTATGGATGTGCACTGATCACCTGTCCTTTCCTCTGCCATAGGAGTCTGAAGGGTTTCATGCCTGCCATTATACTGTCATCTGCTGCAGCAGATCATGCTGATCACTTCCCATAAGATGGAGATCACTGATCAGACAAGGAGGATCCTGCTCCGGGACCAGCACATGGGGAGGCACCAGGTGACAGCAGGCAGTGGCTGACCTTGAAGTGCAGCAGCTCCCTTCCCACCTCTGTCCTTCCTTCTCCCATCCAACTGTACAGACCCTGTCCCCTGTCCCCTTCCCTCCTCACCCACCCTCCCCAGGTCTTGATTGTATGTTCCTCTGGTTTTGTTATTGTTACATTGCATTTGTTACTTGTTTACCCTTCTGTGTCTGTGTCTGCTTTGCAGTTGGCAAGCAGGTCTATGCTGTAGTGGTGTGGTGGGTGGCTGTGTGGTGCACCTGTGTCATTGTGTGGACTGTGCATGGTGGTGACATGCCCCTCAGTCAGTGGTTGTGCCTTGGAGTGGCCATGGTCTGGCTGTGTGGGCTGTACAGCATGTGTGATGGGTGCCATGTGCCAAGGTGTAGATTGCTGTTGTCTGGGAAGCTGTGTGCCATCCAGCGGGTGGTGGACAGTGGGAGCTCAGCCCTGGACATTGGTGCCACCTGTACCATGCGTCCACCACCTGGGGGGGGCCGGCTGCATGCCTGTACTCCATGGGCAGTGGTCACCTGTGTGCCAGCTGTGCATCCCTGCCCTGGTTCCCTGCCTCCCCACACTGAGCACCTCCCACCTTCCTTGATGCCTGGCACCCTGCTGTGCCTGTGGCTGTTCCTGCTGTGCCTTGGCACATCTTCCTCTGCCCCTTGCACATCCCTGGTTGCACTATGGTGCATTTCTGGTTGCTCCCTGGCACAACTCTCTCTGCGCCATGGCTCAATGGCTGCAATATTCAGCTGTGTTGCTCTGGCACGTGTTGCAGTGCACAACCGTTAAATATCACAGTCACTGCACCATTGTGCAGCTGACTTGTGTTGCGCCAGGGTTTCGGCAGCCTTTGGTGCATTTCTGAATATCCTTCCTCAGTTTACAGCTGGGTACCATCTGTGTAAACCCAGACTGTAACATCGAATGATCTCACCCAGGGGTAGCATGTACACCGTGAACAGTATTGGTGGCAAATCAAACCTTAAGGAACTCTACAGGGCAGGATCTCGGACAGGAGGAGAAAGTCCCCATCATTACTCATTGTGACCTGCCCATGAGAAAGTACTCAGACCAGTTGTTGACAGTACCAGTGAGTCCATAATATTCTCTAAGGTGATCCAGAAGCACAAGGTGGTCCACAGTGTCAAATGCTGAGGAGAGATTAAGAAGAATTAGAATTGACCAATCTTTTGTATCTTTCCCCCTAAGGAGGTCATTTTGCACCCTGACCAATGCTATTTTGGTGCTATGCCTTGTCCTAAACCCAGACTGGAATGGCTTATAGATAATAATAATACTTAATAAGCTTTATTTGTTGCAGGTGCAATTCACTAAATACCAAAACTCTTTTACAGAAAACCTAAAAACAGTAAATATTTAAAACCATTAAAATGACAGCATTCAGGTGCTAGGCTGTGAGCTGTGCCTCGAGCTGCAAAACCATCACTTTTTCAACAACCTTCCCCAAAAGGGAGGTTGGAGAAAGGTTGATAATTCATCAAGATGCTAAGATAGTGTGGGAGGGATAATTTGTCAAGATGCTAAGATAGTGCGGGAGGAATGGAGGGGGTGATGCTAAATGTAAGGGAGGGTATTAAAGTGACAGAGACATAGGGAATCCAGATAGAAGTGGAAGGGCTGGAAGTACTGAGGGCCATGCTGGAGACAGGAAATAGAGACACTGATTGCACTGGTGTGATCTATAGATCCCCAACATAGGGAGAGAAACTGGATAAGGCATTGGTAGAATCCATTAGCACAATGGCAGAAAATGGGGAGCTGAAGCTAGTGGGGGACTTCAGTCTGCTGGATGTAGATTTGAGCCTTCCAGCCACAACTTCAGCTAGAAGCAGGGACATCCAAGATTCCCTGCAGGGGATGTTTCTCAGGCAGCTAGGCAGGGAGTCCACTCATAATGGAGCGATACTGCATCTGGTGTTCACAAACAGTAACGGTACTGCAGAAATCAGGTGGGAGGCCACTTGAGGACCAGTGATCACTGTACAGTGTGGCTCAAAATAAGGACAGCAGCTGAAGCAAACTACACAAAGATGAGAGTCCTGGACATCAGGAGGGCGGCTTTTTTTAAAAATAGGTGAAGGCATCAGAGATGATCACACAGGGGGGATGACCTGGGTCAGGTGGAGGAACAGTGAGCCAAATTAACAGATAGGATAGTAAAGGCAACAAACCTCTGCACAAAGGAAGTGAGCAAAAACAGGAGAAAAAAGAAACTGCTATAGTTCTTCAGGGAAGTGTCTCAAAATGTGAAGGTGAAAAGTGTAGCATTCAGGAGGTGTAAAGAGAAGCAGAAGGAAGAGAATAGGGAATTGTATCAGGAGAAGCAGAGGTAAGCAGGGAAAGTGATGAAGAGCTCAAAGGTGCAAACTGAAGAAAGAATAGCCCAAGGGGTAACCAAAGGGGGTCAAGACCTTTTTTAGGTACATAAGTGAAAAGATGAAGACTAAAGTGTCTCCACTCAGCCTCCCTTCACCCCACCATTTATCCCTATACCTTATCACCCTTCTTCCCCCACCCTTCACCTCCACTGCATTACATACCTCTCTCTCGTATCTCCTTTCTTCACCCCACTGCCAGCTATCCCCGTCCTTCTGAACTACTGACAAGGCACTCTGTGGCTGCTTATTCCCCCACCCTCATAAAGTGTTTTTCTTGTTATTTTAACTTGTACCTATGTTTTGAGTTATTCTGTAAGTTCTGAATCCAAGCTGTATCATTCATTGTAATCTACCTTTGCTTTCTCCTATTGTTCTTTGTTTTGCAATCTATGATGTGGAACCTTTGTAAAAGAGCTTGCGCTCAAAGGTCTTTTCCCAATTACTAAATAAATAAAAATAAAGAAGGGCTTGTTAGTTTAACACTGGCAGGGGGGATTATGCAGAGGAAGATCAGGAAAATGCAGATATCCTGAACAAATATTTTTTTTTCAGCCTTCACACAGGTTGTGGAAGGGGATGAGCCACATAAAAGCAGCAGTAGGTCTAGGTGGAGGGAAGTAGACACAGGTCCATTTACAGAGGAGTGAGTTCTGAAGGGACTTGCAAATTTAAAAGTAGACAAAGCTATTGGGCTAGATGGGGTACACCAATGGGTATTGAGGGAGCTAAGGGAGGTACTGGTTGCACCTCTGACAGCCTATTCAACAGCTCACTTTAAACAGTAGTGGTCCTGGAGGACTGGAAGAGGGCAGTTGTAGTCACACTTCATAAAGCCAGTAGCAGGGAGGAAGCAAGAAACTATGTAAGCAATAATATCCAACAGTGTGGGTGGTATTGGGAAATACCAGACTGCCCAGGGGCGTAATGAGACCTGACACTGCAGTGGGAGGGCCTTATAGCCCCTGGAAAGTCCAGTATTTCACAATACCCCTCACTCTGGAAGGTATAATTGCACTTAGAAAATGAGCATCTGTGTAAATTTTAATTAAGTAATCAAATAACAGAGAAAGTTACTTTATAAATGAATATGAGCACTGGATAAAAAACTTTTTGTTAAAGTAGTCCCTCCATTTCTGTATTGTTCTAGGTCTTGTTGCCCTCCCCAGAGAACTATTTTCATTTACATGCCCCCCTTGCACCAACACATCCTGACAAAGATATGGAGGTTTTTTTTTGTTTTTTTTCCCCAGCACTGCCTTTGCATTGTTTTTGTTTTTCAGGCATTGTTCTCTGCTCTTCATGGAAGGCTTTTATTTCTTTCTAATTTTTTTTTTTTGCAGAGTCAGAAGATACGGTTGTTAGCAGTGCAACCTCGGTACATAAAACCAGGAAGTGGATGTTTGGAAGTCAGAGATGGCTACACTGTAAATGGTCATTTTATTTATTTTTATTTTCTTAAAAGTACTGTAGCTCTTAGCTGTGTTGTATGGTTCCCCCTGCAACAGAAAAATTGAGTGTGCCAGGTAGACATCGGAGGCAAGCCATGTGTGTCAGGGAGTCTCGCGGTATGAAAATTCTGATGGCAGGGCTAGGGATCCATGTATGGGGAAAAATGTACATTTTAAATTAAGAAAAACTGTTGTGCCACTTTTTTTTTTTCACTTCTTGACTTATTTAGGGTAGCAGTATCGCAGCTACTGGTTGTGTCTCTCAAGGGAAGTTGTAAAAAGGGGGAGATCAGACCAGCAGCTTGTTTATGGCTCAGTTAGTGAGTAAGAAAAATGGTGGCTGGCACGTGTGAGAATTCGGTGTGCCCAAGAATACTCTTAGTGATGAGGCACCCCAATTGGCCCTTTTTCTAAGCAGGCTCTATTGAAAAATACCCGCCCTCTTAGATGGGTATCCTAGCCAATCAGAAGGCTAGGATTCTCTTCCTCATTTTCTAAAGGCCTGTTAGCCTGACATCAATGGTGGGGAAGTTAAGGTAGTCACTGCTAAAAGAAAGAATTGTGGAGTATCTTGAATCCAGCTGGTTATAAGACCCAAGGCAGCATAGATTCATGAGGAGAGATCATGTCAGACAAATCTGATAGATTTCTTTGATTGGGTGACCAGGGAAATAGATTTTGTGGAACAGTGGACGTGGCCTTCTAAGATTTCAGCAGAATGAGGGAGGTGGTTTTGTCACTGTATAGAGCACTGATTAGTGTCACATGCCCACTCCTGTGGGGCTGCAGTTCTCTGGGCTACAGTGAATCCATTTGTGATCAGGGTCAGGGATATCCCTCCTCTGTCTTTTTAGTATGCTCGCTGCTTCACATCTGAACATACGCCAGAGGATCCCAAGGCTCCCTCTCTCCATGCAAAGCGGTGCAAAATACAGTCTCAAGTTTGTGTTCCTGAGAAAGAACCCTCTCAGCCACTGCTCAACAAACCAGATAGCCACAGGCATGTATAGGCCTTCAGTTGCTGCCCTATAACACCCTATATGTGTCTTTCCCCAAAAATGCAGAGACTGGTTAAAACCCTCACAGACCCTTCCTTGAGACCCTTCATATTTCCTCCCCTCCTTTCATCCACAGAGTCCCTTGTGGTACTTTACTTTGGTAGTGTTTGGCCCTTAAAACTGTCACACAGGCATATTATAGCTTGAGCAACCCTTCCCAAGCAACACACAAAAGACACTTTCAGAATTATCTTAAAATAAGCCTGAGGCTTTACTATTTAATTAAATAAATGCAGTAAAAAACTTAAAGACAGAATTTTAGACATCGGTTACAAGATATGGAAAATAAAATGGAAATATACAAAAAAACTAAACTTTGAAAATTCTAGTTTGAAACTTCTGCCTCAAGTCCTTAGTTGCTGAATTTAAAGTGCACAGTGTTCTTAGAAGTGATGGCTGAAGTCTTGGCTCATGTGGTCCAGGAGAATGTCCTGAAAAAGAAATTGTCTCTGCTCTCTAGGTAGACAGGGTTCTGAACACAATGTTCTTTCACCTGAGTCAAAAGGTAAAATAGCAAAAGGCCACAAGCAAAAGCAGAATGGCAAAGGGCTCTGATAACCTTCTGCACCCTTGTTTCAAGGGTTTCCAAAAGGTAGGTCCAGTGGATACTGGCTTGCCTTATGGTTGGTTAGCATTCTGTCTCCATGAGTATGCAACCAATCAACTTTTATTATTTTATTACAAAAAAGAAATACAAATGTCCGTCTCTGAATAGGAGAGCAAACCAATTCCAACCTGCCTGAATTCTGGGAGCAGATCCAGCCCCCAATGGCTGCAATCAAGCTAAACTAAGCACAGCCATTTCACCAAATGCTACTGCATTTAGGTGTAATTAGATTACGTCAGAGAAGTCCTCTCAAGACAAAAGGTCTCCAGACATCCCAGCTGCTCTAGATGCTGTGGGCTGTTCAGACACAAATGGATGTGCCTGCTTCTAGCTCTGCTTAATTATTCTTTTGTCTCCTTTTAAATGATTTAATCAAAATCCAGTCCCTGGCTAAGCAGTTAACAGTTTCTCTGCCTAGTAATAAGAAATTACATTATTTTGGGGCCCATGGCTTTCTTTGTACCCATAATCCCTTGCAAGTTACACTGGGCCACCATGGGCATCTGTGATGTTATTACACACATACACTAATATAAAATATGATTAGAACAATAAGGTATGGCCTTATCTTGCCACAATGAGATCCCCCTGAGTTCACTTTTGGAGACCACATCTCAGAAGAGACAGACAAGCTGGAGGCTGTCCATAAGAGGACAACTAAAATGGTGCAGGGGCTGCATCAGAAACCTAATGAGGAGAGACTGAAGGACATCAATACGTATGCCACAGAAGAGACAAAGGAGAGGGAGGAACATGATGGAGACCAATAAATACCTCACAGGGTTAAATAAGGTAAAAGAAGATAATATTTTTCAGAGGAAAAGATGCACAAGAACAAGGGGACATGAAATAAATCTGGAAGGGGTAACACTTAGGAGAGATGTGAGGAAGTACTTCTTCACTGAGAGAAGTGGTGGGTGCCTGAAACAGTCTTCCAGCAGAAGTTGTGGGGGGTGGGCTTCAAGCATGCATGGGACAGGCACAAAGGAAGCAAGGGGGAGGGAGCTAGAGATCAAGTAGGGTTTGCAGTGACAGAATAGGGTAGGCAGGGAAATGGGCAGACTGGCTGAGTCAAGTGGTACTTCTCTGCCATTAAGTTCTATGCTTCTATGTTTCTGTATTATCAGACCTTTGCATTTCAGGGATCCAGCTTTCTCTCAAAGACTATTTAGCATCTGAAAGAATGTGGCTGTGCACCATTCAGAGAGAATGTCTCTCAGCCTTTTTTTTTTACTAACAACCCCATCACTCCTTCAGGAAACTTTTACAGTGAAGGTCCACATCACTTAAGAAACTGTTGGGCTGCTGAAACTACCCCAAATAGGCTAGTTTCATTTTTTTTTTCCTCAGGAGGCTAATCCATTCTGGCCCCCATTTCTACATAAGGTAACTAGCAGTTGACAAAATAATTCAGACTACCAACAAAAGTTGTCTGGTCATCACTCCTTGTCACACTGAGAATGTACTGGTAAAATGGACAGTGTAAACTGTAAGTTCTAAGTTGAAATCCTTAACAAACAGAAGATAAACAAAAAAATGTTATCCTGCACACATTGCTGCCTACAAAGGGAATCACATGGTACCCTGTCTAGTAGGATTGGTGGGAAATACCTTTAAATTAGTACTAGCTGTACACCAGAAGTAATACCCATGACTTACACTATAATGCAGGATGGTGGTGGGGGGGGGGGCTCTACTGTTGAGGTGCCATCCTTGGGATAAGATGTTAAACTGAAGTCTCATGTCTATCTCTGGTCACTGTCCAGGTGGAAGTTAAAGATCCCATGGCACTTATAAAAGAAGAATAGGGGAGTATTTCCAGCATCATGGCCAACATTCCCACCGTCAGTAAACTAGGTCTATGTAACACCCCTGCCCCCAAGGCAGCTTGAAACCAGCTATCACAGCTTAGTTTTCATGGAAGCTGCACCACGGGTCATGAGGGCTGGAAGAGCCTGCCCTCCCCTGACTGAACTCTGAGATCGCTTCCCACCCACCCCCCGGACTGCTGTAGGGTTTCGTGGAAGCTGCACCGCATGTTGTGAGAGCTGGAGAGCCTGCCCTCCCTTGGATTTAACTCTGAGATCGCCCCCATCGCCCGGACTGCTGTAGGGATTTCATTGAAGCTGTACTGCGGGTCACGAGGGCTGGAAGAGCCTGCCCTCCACTGGACTGAAATCTGAGATCGCCCAGCACCCCCCGGACTGCTGTAGGGGTTTCGTGGAAGCTGCACTGTGGGTTGTGAGGGCTGGAAGAGCCTGCCCTTCCCTGGACCGAACTCCGAGATTGCCCCACACTGCCTGGACTGCTGTAGGTAGGAATTGAGCACACAGGAGCAGAGCAAGGCTCCTGAACAAGGCATGTTGTTTGTTTTGGCGCCAAACCACTTTTAAACTGGACTTGCAACAAATGACCCTTTTTTTCTCTAAACCTCACATGTACCTTAAGAATCTGTGCAGCACTACAGATAGTTTTTTTCAAGCATTTTCTATTAACTATAACTACAGTTTCCTTGCTGCAATTAAGTTTCCTTAAGAGTTTGAATTTACTTAGTGAAATCCCTGTTGCAATCAAGTTTCCTTAAGAGTCTACTTAGTGAAATCTCTGTTGTAATCAAGTTTCCTTAAGAGTCTGAATTACTTGCCTGCTTTTTAAGTAAGCACCTTAGCGCCTGATTTTCTTTTCTTCTACTTATGCCTATAAGAACTGTTTGAAACTGTTTAATCTCCCATTTATTAATTGTGCAAGTAGACTCGCTTATGACCACTAAGAGATATTTCAGTAAGTCATTTGTCCTTACCTTAGCCCCGCCTCTAAATCCACCGTTTAAAATCTCTCCCCTCTCTCCTCACCTAGGTGTTTCGTGGAAGCTGCACCATGGGTCGCGAGGGCTGGAAGAGCCTGCCCTCCCCTGGACTGAACTCACAATTCACCCCCCACCCGCTGGACTGCTGTAGGTAGGAATTGAGCACACAGGAGCAGTGCAAGGCTCCTGAACAAGGCATGTTGTTTACCCCGCCATCACTGCGCGCCAGCTCCCCACCGGCCCCACCACCACCCTTGGCCGGCTCTCTGATTTATATGCGTAGTCACGTGTGGTGCAGAACCAATCAGCCCACTTCCCCACCTGCAGATTATATTTGTTGAACACTAGGGGAATCCTGCCTGCCAACACTTATCTCTCTCTCTTCCTTCATCCCATACACCAATATGTCTCTTGTAGTGTTCTGTATACTTGCTTTACTCCTCACTGTCCCCCCCCACTATCCCTGCAATGAATCTCTCCAGCTCTATTGTAAGCACACATCTGCCAGAATCTCAGCCTCCTTGCACACATCTCCCCCTCTGCTCCTAGCCTTCCCATCTGTTTTCTGCTCACCACTAACGCACCTCACACGCTGGACCACCCCATTGCCCCACCACACCCACCACCGACGGCCACCCCCCTGCCCCCTGTACACAGTGGAAGGTGGGCCCTCTCTGTCCTAGCCATACCTGCCCTCAACTCCCTACCCATCCCCTGCACTACTCCCCCAGATCCTTGCATCTGCCCAAGCACCTCTACCACAATTGCCTTAGTCCTCTTTTCCATCTCATCACCTTACTCCTCATGCTCTTTGGGAATGTCCACCCCAGACCTGGACCTGGACCCTCTACCCCCCCATCACCCCCTACTGGGCATGGCCTCTGCATTGCCTCTATGAATATCTGCAGTCTCCCAAGGAAGACTGCTGCACTCCAGTGTTGGGTCTCCCAACACACGCCCGACATTCTTACCATAGTGGAGACCTGGCTCTCCCAATCAACTCCCGACTCTGCTGTCTCCCTTCCCAGCTTCACCCTTTTTAAAGAAGATTGTGTGGGTAAGTGTGGTGGCAGATGTGCAGTCTACCTGCGTGACTCCCTCCTGGGTCACGCACTACCTACCCCCAAGCTCGACCATGATACCCAAGCCATCACCCTAAAAATCACCCCTGACCCAGGCTGTGGCCCTCTTTACCTTACAACCACCTACATACCCCCACAGGCACAAAGTCTAGCTATCCGCTCTCTCACTGACTATTTCTCTACCCTGCCACACAAAGCTGAACAGCACATCCTAGATGACCTCAACATCAACTGGCTTGGCTCCACTACAACACACATTAAGGACAACTTCACAGCCCTTGACCTATCTCAATTAGTCACTCACCCCACCAGATTTAACCAATCAAGTGGGTCTAGCTCCCTCCTTGATATAGTACTCTCTAACCGCCACCACAAAATCAAGTATGTTAATGTCCTAGCCAACTCCCTTAGTGACCACTCACTAATTCTCTGTTTCTGGTCCTCCCCCACGCTCAATCCTGCGTATAAAGCCATCCCCCATCATCGCTTTCACCCCGGGAGCCTTAATAAGCTAAAGCAGTAGCTAGCCCAGCTCGACTGGTCTCTGATCTCCCTTGCAACGGATATAGATACTGCTCTAGCCTTCCTCACCAGAGCCTTCTGCAAGGCCTGTGACATCTTTGCCCCTGTCACCAGCACCCGCTCCAAGAGACACAATGCTGCCTGGATTCCCCCCTCACTGATCCAACAACTGAAGCAGCGGGATAACCTGTGGCACATTGCTGTTCAGTCCGGCAGGACAGCTGACAGACAAGCCTATAATGCCGCTCGCAAGCAGTGCACCTAGGCCATAAGGCAAGCCAAGACCAGATACTATCAAACCACCTTGACCTCATCCTGGTGCTCTGCCTGAACTTTCTGGGATAACATTAAGGAGCTTAATGGGAAAACCCACTCTCCCTTCCCTTCCCAGATGGTTATTAATGGCACAAGTAATACTGACCTACCACGTGTTGCTGACTGCCTCAACACAACATTTTCTGACCTAAGTGCAGTCCTTCCTGCCCACTTCTTCGACCTTATCCATGCATCCAACCACTCTGCTATTTCTCGAACCCCATTTCTCTTCTGGACCATCACTCCCCATGACACCAAGCCACTCCTCCTAAAAAGCCTCTCCTCCCACAACCCTAGTTGTGACCCCCTTGATTCCAGGATTCTCTGCCTAACACTTGATGTCATGTTAGTCACCCTCACTGACCTTCTTAACCGATCCCTATGCCTCAGCCAATTCCCGAGTGCGCTGAAATTACACCATCCATAAAAATGGAGACCGCACATTACCAAACAACTACAGACCTATCTCCATCCTCCCCCCCCCAAAAGCCCTGGAGAAAATAGTATCCACCCAACTCATGGATTATCTATCCAAGCACAAGATACTATGCCCAGAGCAGTGTAGCTTCTTCCCTGGTCACAGCACCACTACAGCCCTATTGAAGTTCTCCCACCAAATACACTCTGCACTTGATGCTGGGGAGATTGCCGGGGCAATGTTCATTGACCTATCCAAGGCCTTTGACACTGTGTGTCACCCACTAATGCTTGACTCCCTCTGTCAGCTGGGCTTCTCATCGGGCCCTCTGGCCTGGTTCTCTAGCTACTTCTGTGACAGATCCCAACTGGTCAAAATAAATGGTATCCTATCAACTGCCATACCTGTATGTTCTGGAGTCCGTCAAGGCTCCATCCTGGGCCCTACATTGTTCAGTCTCTTTTTAAACACCCTCCCCAGCTCCTGCTCAGGCAACATGTTTCTATACACTGACGATGCAGTCCTCATCACCTCACACACTGACCCATTCACACTCCAGAGCTCCCTGCAACTCACCTTCAGCCATGCTGAAAAGTGGTTCCTTGACCATCGTCTGGTTCTGAACCTCAAGAAGATGAAATCTATGATTTTTGCACACCGCCAAAGTAACTCCAGAAATGCTCCCCTTCGCATCATCCCCAGCACCCTACACCTCCTTGAACAGGTATCAACATACAAATACCTGGGCATCACCTTTGACTCGGCTTTCTCCTTCCATGCCCATCTCAACTCTTTGTCCTCTGCCATGAATGCCTGGATTGGACTCCTCTACCGCCACAAAGACTGCCTCCCTGAGTTTGCCCTATGGCTGGCTATCACTTCCTCCATCCTGTCTTTGGTTGATTATGGACTCCCTACCTCTGCAGCTGCTGACCCCACTGCCCTCACCAAAGTCCAGACCTCTATCAACAAAGCCTGCAGGGTCCTGACTGGTGCCTCCAGCAGAACTCACACATGCCAGCTCTACTCCTCCTCGAACATACTCACTTTTGAAGAACGCCTGCAATACCACACCTGTATACTGGCAAAAAAGACTCTACTTGGGCTCTCCCCCCAAGGGGTCACCACATCCCTTCAACGGGCCTCCCATTTGGTCATCACCCGTAATACAACCAAAGCCATCTTCCAGGTGCCGAGAGCTAGGACCTCGCTCGCCCAAAGGTCTTTCCACCACAGAGCACCTTCCAGGTATAACTCCCTCCCCACGCACATTACAAACATCCCCAAAATCGGCCCCTTCAAAATCATCCTATGCAAACACCTCACTGACACTCGGAGATGTAAAAACCCATTATAGGGGTTTCTGAGAGCACCATTCTGAACCAATCTGTCTCTTATAGTATTACGTATGTACTAGTTTACTTAGAATAGCTTTTTGTAATCTGTACACCACACATTGTAACCTGCGTGCTCCACTGTGTCACTGAAATTGCTTAGTTTGTATGCTTTTCTGTATCTCACCTATACTGCTCACTGAAATGCCTTGCTTTATATGCTCTTTTGTATCTCACCTGTATTGTTCTCCACTGTCTTGCTTCACAACATAGAAACATGGAATTTGACAGCAGATAAGGACCGCTTGGCCCACTCAGTCTGCCCATTTCCCTACCTGATGGATAAGCTGCAGATTCTAGTTAAGCCACAGCTTACTTCCTCCTGCCCCCCACTAGAATTGCCTTATGCCTGTCCCATGCATTCCTGAATTCTCCCACTGTTCCTGACTCCACATCCTCCTCAGGAAGGCTGTTCCATGCATCCACAACTCTCTGTGAAAAAGTACTTTCTAACATTACCTCTGAGCCGTCCCCCCCTCTATCTTCAAATTGTGCCCCTTGTTCTTGCACATCTCTTCTTCTGAAAGATACTACCCTCTTGTACCTTGTTATTTCTTGAAATACTCTCCTCCTTTCCTCAAGGGTATACATATTAAGTTGCTTTAGTCTCTCCTCGATGTCTTCTGGTGCAGATCTTGCACCATTTTGGTTGCCCTCTGAACAGCCTTCACTCTGTCTATGTTTTTGTGGAGATGGGGTCTCCAAAATTGCACACAGTACTCCAGGTGGGGTCTCACAAACTGTCTGTAGAGAGGGATAACAACTTCCTATTTTCTACTGTTGATGCCTCTCCCTATGCATCCCAGTATCCCCTCAGCCCTCCTTACTGCCTTCTCACATTGCTTGCTCACCTTTAGGTCATCTGATATAATTACTCCTAGGTCTCTTTCGATTTTTGTTGTTCTTATTAACTCACTGCCCATTGTGTATTCTTCCCCTGGGCTTTTGTTTCCCAGATGCATTACCTTGCACTTCTTTGCATTGAATCTGAGCTGCCACTTATTTGACCATTCCTCCAACCTTGCCATGTCCCTTTTCATTCTTTCCACCCCACCTTGTGTATCAACCCTGTTGCAGATCTTTGTGTCATCTGCAAAGAGGCATACCTTTCCTTCCAAGTGCTCTCCAATGTCACTTATAAAGATATTAAAGAGGACCGGTCCCAGTACCAAACCCTGCAGTACCCCACTAGTTACCCTTCTTTCTTCACTGTGGACTCTGTTTACTATTACCTTTTGTATCCTGTTCTCCAGCCAGTTTTTTATCCAGGCTACCACCTTGGGACCCACTCCAAGGCTGGCTAACTTGTATATTAATCTTTTGTGTGAGACTGTGTTGAATGTCTTGCTAAAATCTAATTAGACCATATACACAGCCCCTCCCTGGTTTACTACTTTGGTCACCCAGTCAAAGAAATCTATTAGGTTCATCTGACATGACCTTCCTGCTGTGAAACCATGCTGCCTTGGGTCCTGTGCCCCACTGGCCTCTAGGTACTCAACAATTCTTTCCTTCAGAAGTGATTCCATCATTTTCCTACCACTGAAGTCAAACTAACTGGTCTGTAGTTTCCTGCCTCTGCCCTGCTCCCACTTTTATGAAGTGGAATCACATTTGCCCTCCTCCAGTCCTCAGATACCACTCCATCCTCCCATGATTTGTTAAAGAAAGTAGTCAGTGGTGTTACTAGTTCTACCCTTAGTTCTTTTAGTATTCTTGGGTGAATCCCATCAGGCCCCATTTCTTTGTCTACCCTCAGTTTCAAGAGTTCTTTCAAAACCCTTTCTTCTGTGAATGGACTGGTATCGACCCCCCTATTCAGAGTTTCTCCCTTGATTGGTTTAGGTACCTCCCTCCTCATGTGTTGTAGAATACTGAGCAGAAATATTCATTCAGTATCCCTGCTTTTTACTGTCACCCTCTGCCCACATTCCTCCCTTTATTAAGTCTCTTTATCACCCTTGGCTTTCTTCGCCCCCTAATGTACCTATAAAACATTTTTATCCCCTTCTTAACAGAGTTGGCTATCTTTCCTCAGTTTGTGCCTTTGATATTCTGACTGCCTTCCTGCCTCCTTTTTTTGCTAACTGATAAAGTTCTTTGTCCTGTTCTTCTATGTTTCTTTATATTTCTGAATGCTATCCTTTTCTCCTTAACCATCGCTGACACCTCTTTTGAAAACCAAAGTGTTTTTTTCCTTTGTATTGTTTTATTGATTTGCTTCACACAAAGGCTTGCTGCCTCTGTGATGGCTGTTTTGATTATTCCCCATTGTTCCCCCACCCCTCCTTCTTGCCCATTTGCTAGTGCTTTTCTAAGGCAGTCTCTCATTTTCCCAATGTCAGCTTTCCTAAAGTCCAGTACTCTTGTTTTGCATGGCTTGACTCTATGGCTGTGTTTATTGTGAACCACACTGTTTGGTGGTCACTTGTTCCCAGATGGCTACCCACTTCTGAATCTGAGATCCTTTCTCCTTCCTCATTTGAGAGTACCAGGTCTAAGATTGCTCCCTCCTGAGTGGGTTCCAACAGTAGCTGTCTGAGGCATGCCCCCTGTAGGGCATCAAGAATGACCCTGCTCTTGGATGTGCCTGCAGCAAAGGTACTCCAGTTAACATCTGGCATATTTGGGTCCCCCATCAACAATATCTCCCCTTTTTCTATCATTTTAAGGATGCCTTCTATCATTTGCTTGTCCATTTCCTCCCCTTGAGATGGGGTCTGTACACAACCTTCATGTGGATTGTGGTGCCATTTCCTGTCTCCAGGGTGACCCATAGTGACTCATCAACTTCCTGTTTACTCTTTAGTTCTGTTGCTTTAATCCCTTCCCTTATATACAGAGCTACTCCTCCTCCTCTTTTACCCACCCTGTCCCTCCTGTAGACTGTGTATCCTGGTATGTTGACTTCCCACTCATGGTTCTCATGGCACTAATGTGTTGTCTCCCCTTCCTGTGATGAGGTGCTTTTGTAAATGAGTCTTTGACTCAAAGGTTTGTAAATCTGAATTGTGAATAAATAAATAAATAAAATAAATAAATTTGCCTTTCTTGGTCAAAAATAAATGAATAAATGTGAATGGAATACTTATTAGTTTAGCCCCTGCTTATGGTGGAGGGATTGTACAGTATCTAGAGTCCCTGGTGATCACAAATCACTATGTTAAAATATGTTTCATTTATTTGTATGTTATTTTTTTCCAAAAAGGAATGTAGGTCAATGTCCATTTGGAATGGTGTCCCATGGATACATCAGTTTTGGATTGTAGATTGTCAGAAGCTGTTAATGGGGTTAAATGGATCACATAAACTCTTCTTTTCATATCTACAGGTATTTCAGTTAGGATCAATAGTTTCAGTTCAAACACTACCAGCATCATAATCCCAGTATGTAATAAAATGTAGCATGGGATTTCATGTCAGAATAAAATTAATACAATCTATAATATTAAGGCAAAGTACCATATGCATATCTGTAAAATCTCACATAAGGCTTGCTTTGTCCAAGTCAATGTTCATTTCAGCTAAATCTCTCACTGGGCCTGTTGCCAAAGTGACTGTCCCAAATATCAGTTCTTTGAAGTAATGAACTTTTGGTTTATTTAAATAAAACTTGTATTTATTTTATGTTTAAAATATTTATACAGAGTAGTACAGTGGGTTTAGTAGAACATTAAATAAGGCCCTTTTGTAACAACTTGGCTGAATATTTTATTATATGCTCTGGGTTTAAAAGCTACAAGCATTAGCAATATAATTATTTAGCACTTTGTAAGTACATTGGTTCTTTTCAACAAAGCTCCATCTTAGAATGCAGATTCTGATATGAGGCTACTATACCTACAGTAATCTTCCACTGTACTTGAAGCACATATTTATCATCCTAAATATATTGCACTTCAGTATACAGTCCTCTTTCATTATAATGACTCTCGTTATAAGTGACTTAGCATATAATTAAAACATGCAGCATGAACCCATAAATTGCCAGGTACTTTTAATTAGCACCTATTAGCACCCAGTAGTGCTAACCTTAAAAAATTGCTGAAGGTTCACTTGATCATGAAACAAACAACATGGTTTTTGAGAGCCCAGACTGAAGTCACGAAGTAGAATTCTTAATTCAATGCAAAGAATTCAGGCTAACAGCTTCCCAGAAAAATAAAAACAGAGCTTGGTTGTACTTGCTTTTCATCTGATAAATATTTAACAGCATATGACCACCCCATGCCAAGAACTTAAAAACACCTATCAGACACTATGGCTGACAAAAAAAGTGCAAGGTATTGATGTGCTCACAAAACTTGCCATATACGAACATACAAAATTTGCCAGCAGATAAAGACCTACAGGTCTATCAAGTCTGCTCGAATGTGCAGCCAGCACCCATATTTGACATCTCAAGGTAGGTGAAGCAGTCAAAAAATAGATGCTGAATACTCACTTGTGGAATTACTGATCTTCATGATACAGAAGCTAGATAAGACTCTGAGCATTTACTGATCAGTGTTATTAGTAGGATGGTACATAAAGAAAAACTTTAGATTGGCTGGTGAGGTTACTGTTCATCATGTGGTGTGTTTATGATTCAGAAGTCAGTAGGTGGCTAGTGTACTGTTCTCAAGGGCATTCCTAAAACAGAAAGCTGACTTCTTTCCTAAGTAGCTAATGGGAAAGTACTGCAACTTTAAGTCATCACGTTGGTGCCTTTGGCATTTTCAGTGCTGAAATGGAATTCAGCAGCTCAAGATTGGTGAGGAACAGAGCTAATCTGATTACACTCACAATCTGGAATTTAAGCTAAAACTGATGGGTAGTTTAGAAGCCAGTGATTATAAACCTGCACAGCTATATAATGTGGATGAAACTGGAATGTTTTACAAATTTTTACCAGACCATACACCAGCGGCCAGAAATGAAAAAGACAGTTGAAAGGGAAACAAGATTTACAAAGGCCGGTTAGCATTGCTTGTTTGCACAAACATTACTGGGGAGCACAGCTACAGTGTTTATACACTGACAAATACACAAATCCAGGTGTGACCAACATATCAAGTGTGATGCTCTTTCTCTCCTGAACAGTTACAGCTCAAATGCCTGGATGGCAAGGGATCTTTTTAAGGAAGTCCACAAAAATGTAGTGTTGTCTGTTATTACAAAGCAAAGAAACAATACAAAGATGCCATTTTTTCTAGGCCAATGTCCATCCCACTCCTGTGCTCACGAATGCAGAAGTAAAGATAGCAAAATCACTGCCATTTATATGCCATCTTACACAACAGTGAAATGCAACAGGTGGCGTAGAAGATTATTACTAACTTTATAAAACTATACAGGAAGCTACTGTTTTATGAGATCATCGTTTGCAACACTGGCACATAATTGATTACCTTCCTAAAACCATACAGATTCAGGAACATGATATGTGTTAGCACTGATGCCTGAGGCAATGTTAATTCAGCTAATATACCCACCTGCTGGCTGGCTGCCTTGGGCCCATTACTCAAGGACAACACAAGGGCTGAACAGTCATAAGCCAGCATGACAACAGTTGTTACTGACAGCAGTCATACTGACATCCCCTGTGGACTGGGGATCATACACAGAACACCAGCTGAGGCTGAACAGTATATCTAGAAGTGGCTGTCATGTGAAGAAGAATACCCTGTCAGTGACACCCTATCTGATGCTGAGATTGTTGCTGAAATTAAAGGTGTAAACAGGAAGGTGGATCAATCAGATTCCAATAAGGATGAGAATGTCCATCAAGGAGTCCCAGCAAATGAAATAATTGCTGCTCTTGAAACAGAGCTCCTTCACCTAGAGGTCTGGCCACATATTTCATTAGTTCAACTACTCTTAACAACAATCATGCTGACCTCATGAGCATGAAGAAAATCAACTCGTCAAGATAACACTGGACATCTTTTAAAAAAAAGTTATTTTAATGATTAGACTCTGTTTGAATAATGTACAGTAGTGTATGGTTAATAACAACGTTTTCTGCATTTAAAAAAAATAAGTCCTGGTGTATAATATGTGTTGCAATGTGTTTCAATGAGTTTCAATGATGGGACTCACTATTGTGAACCCTAGCTATAATGAACATCAGGCATGGCCCCAGAAGCATTCATTATAATGAGGGAAGACTGTAACATTCCCAAACACTTTGCTTCTAACAAGAATTTTAAGGATGGATCTAACTGCATAAATACAATTATTATTTCTTTAAGTATTTTACAAAGTAAGATTGTAGGTAATATTATGCAAAGACATTAAGGGTTAGATAAAGATTATGAACTGGGTACAAAGAATACACTTACTGATTGGCTGAGCCCTCTTCTTACCAGTGATTAAAATCCACAACATAATCATGGGTAAGAAAAGATGCCACTCAACAGGTCTGTTTATCTCTTTCAGATCGGTCCACCCTCGGATACTCTTGTAGAGTGACTGCAGAAAAAAGTGAGATGCAACATGAGCAGTTGTTCAAAAAGAAAAAAAGAAATGAAATGGAAATGCTGGCAACAGTGCCATGTTTACACTAATGGAACTGTTGCCAACAGCAGCATTCAAATAAACACCCTACTCTCCACAACAAAACTGCCACAACCACTAAATCCAAACCACTGTTACTTAGTTGGCATGCTGACCCACTCCCTCCCCTCACTGGCCATTACTTCGGCAGCCACTGGAACAACAGCATCACTCCTGCTTCCTCTTAAAAAACATTGACTGCTGCCGCCTGCTCATGTTAATGTGGCATACAGTTACCATTTAATTAATTTTCTGTATTGTAATAACAAGATTCTTTTTTCTTGGCTCAAATGGTTCTCTACAGCTACTGTGATCTGGCAGAAGTGCTGCTGATGTCTTGGCAGCAGCTGAAGTTGCTGTAGGTCATGTTGGTGAGACTATAAAACCAGGATTTGTGTGGCGCAGAGGGGAGGTGGCAGTGACCCACTAAAACAACTATGAGCTTTATTACCGGCGGTGGTGGCCCAACTACTGCAGCTTATATGTGTGGCATGCCAGGCACTAGGAGGAACCACTAACACTACTAAAAAGAATGCAGAAACCCCATTGCACTACTGTCTGCTCCTATCACAACAGCACCATCTGCTGACTACAGACAGAAATATTTTGTTAATCTGTAATCCTACACTACAGTACTTACCAACAATAATTTATCATACATTTTAAAACATAATTTATTATTATAAATGTACACAACTTAAAATCCAGTTCATAACAGCAATAATGCACTCAAGGGTGTGGTATATTATGGGATGTCATCATTTCCCAGGTGCTTGAAGCACTTAGCCTGTGGCCTCATGCCTCACAATGCATCCACGACATGACGATATTCCATGATATACCACACCCTGTCATGCATTATTGCTTAATTATAGCATGGATAAGGGTATCTGTGGAATTTAGTCTCATGTCCATCACACTGAAACAGCAGAACAGCACAGATTAGTTAGCATGTGTTTTCAGTTGTTTAATTTTTTTAACTGATTTATTAGTACAGCACTGGAACACACCCCAGTGTGCAAATGGGAAAATAACAACATCTTACATCCACTACAGTATAGTATACCACCTCCAGTTACACCATACAAAATAGTGTACTTACACTGCAGGGCAGAGTATCACTAAGAGTGTGATGCAACACAAATTAATGGCCCAGATATTAACAGATTACAACTTAGGTCAACATTTATCGCACTGGGCCCTGACTCCCATCTACATCATTCAGATGTGATTTCACCCCTCTCTTCTGACATAGCTACTCCTCTCCTCAAGTTATATTGGTCCCTAGATGTAAGCTTTTTCATCTCCTGAAACAAATCAAATATCTCCTCCAATTAAATATGCTTGTTACCCTCCCATTAAATATGCAATTCTCCCTCCTATTCTTTTCTGAGTTCCACCTTAACAAACAAATGCATTTCCTCTTCTCATCACTTAACAAACAAATGCATTTCCCCATACCAACATCATCACCAAAGAAAATCTTCTGCTCTGTTGTAAGCTCATTCCCATTGTTGATGCAAGTACCTGTTATCAATGAGTCCCCCTCTTATAGATGCAGATCCCTCTGTTATTGATAGTAGTCTGCCTCCAATTATTCTCTGATGCAAACCCATCCCGTTGCCAGTGCATTTCTCCCTCTTACTGATGCAAACCCTACTATTGCTGAAAATCACCTCTCCGGTTCTTATATGAGTCCTTCTGTTACTGATGCTAATTAAGCTCCCATCAACAAAGCAAGCCCTATATTCCCAAACAAATCCTCCCTTTATTACTGCAAGATCTCCATTATAGATGCAGGATTTCCATTACAGATTCAGTTCCTCCTATTGTTAATAATGTGAAAATGAGGCCTTTGGGGATTACTCAGATAGCAATGGGCCTGTCGATGGTTCACAGCCACTGATGCTAGAATCTTGTGCCAGAGGGGGGAAGGGAAGGAAAATCTTTAAACAAGTACAAGATTTCTCATATGTAAATCTTGTTTAGTGTAGGTGGTCAGTTTACCTTTCTCCAGACCCCCTAGAGGAGAAGCTGTAGTAACCAGATCTTATGACATTAGTTGCTGAGTGGAACCTGAAACAATTGATCTGGACACAACTATTTCTCTAAACAAAACTTGCCTCTTTATTGCATGTAGATGGCAGAAGAAATGTCTACTTGTCAGTAGACAGTCAGCCTAAATACTCAGTCCATATGCGTGGTGTCTCATGCATCAAACACTCATACAGTACTGTAACTACTTCACTTGGAGACTCTAGATAGTAACAGGAGTTACTCTCCAGAAGACTTAGGTAATGGTGTGGATACATTTGGGATACAGAAGCACTGCATTGTCCCTGCAGCACATCACTTCAGAATGATTTCTCAATCACAATATGAAATTCATCAACAACAAACCTAGAACTCATTCCTTTTTTACTTTAGCATGTTTGCAGACTCCCCTGTTAAACTGAGATCTCTCCAGATCCACCTTTGGCGTTACATTCATTGCTACCTTCATCTTATCTGACTGTTCCCCATAGAAAAGTGTTTGCTCAGATATGCACAGCACAGGAGTCTGATACTTCCATTCCTAACATAGATGATGGTGATGGCAGAAAAAGACCAATAGTCCATCCCATTCTTCCCATATTATCCTATCATACCCCAGGACCTATTATCTCTGAGGGACCTTTACTTACAACAGTCTCCCCTTCATTATCCATGTTTCCAGACCCCACTTCCTGCTGAGTATCTATTATCCCCTTGACTCTATTCCAAGCATGTTTGAAGTCATTTTTGGTTTTGGCACTGCCATAGAGGCATAGGTCAGGAAGCATAGGCAAATTAGGGCAAGTTATAAAATTCACAAGTAGTGTTTATTTTAAGGTCCGTTAGATTCCTTTTCTACCCGGTGACTGAATTCCTGATTGTAGTGTCATTTTATGAAACCTAAATCTGTATACAAACTTCAGATGCTGCTCCTTGGAATTTGGACTTCCTGTAATTAAGTGTTGTGAATTTTACTGGTATGACACTAGATATAGCTTTAAGGGGTTGGGGGGGGGGATTTGTTGGTCTGTGGCTTGATAGGGTGATGTTGGGGAATGTGAGTGGTTTTGTGGGTGGTATATGTGGTAGGATTATTGGGGTGGGTTGTGGGTTTTAATTTAATGTGTATTATTGAGTGAGTAGTAGATTTATTGGAGAGAGTTAGCAATGGGCTTTTTAGTCCAGACCCCAGGGATCTGTTATTCTCCTTCTCTCCTAAAGGCCTTGTGCCCCTTCCATGACTCGCCCCATTAGGCCACAGTCCATCAGCGGTGTAGGGAGTTGGGAATTGTGAGGAGGGCCAGTAGTGGGTGCTAAAGTAAATAGGATCAGAGGGAGACCTATTTGGGTGGTGAGGACCAGGAAACACCTTGCGACAGGGAAGCAGATGGAACGGGATCTCCCATGCCTTGTCTCTCCGACCTGGGAACCTCATGGATCAGGGGCCAAGGTAGCTGAGGGACCAGCCACATAGAAGACTATTACACAAACTGGGGAATATGGGTGTGGGCAGGACAGTAGTGTGGTGGGTAGGTAACTGGCTGGGTGGCAGGACACAGAGGGTGGTGGTAAATGGCTGTCACTCCACATAGGGAAGAGTGACCAGTGGGGTACCACAAGGATCAGTGCTGGGACTGGTCCTATCCAACATCTTCATCAGTGACATTGCGCAGGAGCTAGAAGGCAGAATTTCACTGTTCGCTGATGACACAAAGCTCTGTAACAGAGTAGACACACCAGAGGGTGTAGACAGAATGAGAAGGAACCTGCAGAAACTTGAAGAATGGTCAGGGTTTGGCAGTTGAAATTCAATGCAAGGAAGTGCAAGATAATGCATATGGGGCACAAAACCCTGGCACAATATATCAGTTGGGGGTGAGGATATAGTATGCACCAAGCAGGAAAGGGATCTTGGGGTTATCATCTCTGATGACCTCAAGGTAGGGAAACAGTGTGACAAGGCAGCAGGTAAAGCAAATAGGATGCTGGGATGTATAGGCAGGGGCATCACCAGCAGGAAAAGGGAGGTCATAATTCCACTATACAAGACACTAGTGAGGCCCCACCTGGAGTACAGTGTACAGTTCTGGAGACCATACCTACGTAAGGACATAGACAGGGTAAAGAAGGTTCAGAGGAGGGCAACAAAGATGGTGCATGGATTGCATCACAAGTCCTATGAAGACAGGTTGAAGGAACTGAACATGTACTCCCTGGAGGAGAGGAGGGAGAGAGGATATGATAAAGACATACAAGTATCTTACAGGGAGGAACAGGGTGCAGGAATACACTATTTTTAAGCAAAAAATAAAGTTCCAGGACTAGAGGGCATGGGATAAAGTTGGAGGGAGGACGATTCAGAGGAAACATGAGGAAGAATTTCTTCACAGAACGGGTGGTGGACAAGTGGAACACCCTGCCAGAGGAAGTGGTGGGGGCTGAAAGAATCACGGGATTTAAGAATGCATGGATAGACATAAAGGAATTCTGGAGGTCAGGGGTAAGGGGCAACAGACTTCTAGGAAAACATAAACTGAACTTACAAGCTTAAATGGGAAGACTGGGTGGGCCATAGACCCTTATCTGCTGACACTGTCTATGTATCTATGTAGCCTCTGCCTTTCATCCTCTTCGAGAAGTGTTGTGCAATGCCAGGTTGATAGTGAACAAGACCACCATAATGGCTGGTCTTGAGGCATCAGATAACCTGGCATGCATCACAGGAACTTGGCTGGGGGATGCTTCTGGGCCTGTTTTGGAGGCATCGGTCCTGGCCAGTTTTGGGGTCCTGGGGTGGATTTTAGGGTTCTCCTTGTCTAACATCCACCTAGTTGGGATAGGGGTTTCCTACAAGAGGTGACAGCCTTTGTCACTGAGAGGGTGTTGAAATCGCCAGTATGGTTTGTTCTTGGTGATTTTAAACACCTGAGTGGATGACAAGGCTTTGTCTGGTGCCAGGTATTTCCTGTCTAACATGGAGGCCCTTGGCTTAACTCTTTAAACCATGGCTTCTACTCACTGCTTGGGACACATGCTCGACCTGGTATTCTTTCTGGGGCTTGACATTGATACCCTTGAGAATGATCAGGTTGCTGGTCGGATCACTGCACCAACAGGTTCAGCTTCAGAGCCCCCCCCAGTTGTCCTGTCCCCTGTGGAAATGGTACAGTTCCACCCATTAAAAGGGCTACAGCCTGGCCAGCCCAGTGGTGCCGAGAATTGAGGCACTGGGAGCCTTTCCTCATGCTACGCCGGTGACCTGGGTTTTGGGAACGACCTCGGATCATTGGGATGCCACCAGGGGGAGGGAGGGCAGAGCAGGATTGAGCATGATCGTGGGAAGCTCTCCTCTCCAGAGGATGGTGAGGGTGGGTTGGTGCCCCCCTTCCATAATTCTGCTCCCACTGGGTGGAAGTCAGGTGGGTAGCGTAGGTGGAAAGGAAGTGGCAAAGAATTGGGAGGTGGAAGGGGCTGAGCTTGCACCATGGAGTGCAAAGCATGCCTCCACATGCTTGCATGGCTGTGTGACAGGGCCTGGGGGGGGGGTCAGTGGAGAAAATCTGTAAAGAAATGCTATGTGTCCCCACCACTAGTTGGCAGAAGGAGGTGACGGGGACCAAAAAGCTAAATAAAAATGTGTTTTAAAAAAAGGCTATGGCCAGAGGGACTGTTAGTGAAACTGGACATATCATTTGTGCTGGAAGCTTGTGCAGAGGGTTTGTAGGAGGCCATGGTGGCCTATCTTAGGGCTGTCACAGGGGCCTTGTACCATCTGGCACTGGCCAGTGTACACCTGCTGGTTTTGAGTCTTGACTTGCCTTGGTTTGACAGTGAGCTGAGAACACCGAAAACCAGGGGGCGGAGGTTAGAGAGGTGTTGGAGGAAAACCAGGAACCAGGAGGACAGGCTGGTTCTGATGGCTCATTATGATGAGTATCAGAATACAATCACCTGAAAAAAGGCAGCTTTTATGTCTAGGATGATTGCAGCTGGGAAGACCCGACCAGCTCAGGTCTTTCATGTTGTGGACAGGCTTTTACATCCAGCATGTCTGGAACCTGCTAGAGCATTTTCAGCTCAAAAATAAGAGAAGTTTGCTTGGTACTTCTTGGACAGAGTGTCCTCTATTAGTGCTGGGATTTCTCCAGTCGTACTGTCATCATCCAGCAGGGTAGGTCCTCGGGGGGGATAAGCACATTTGGTCTCCCTGGGGAGAGTTCCAATTGATGACAACTGTGAAGGTCTGTGGGGTGATCTTGAAGCTGAAACCAACCTTCTGCAGCCTGGGCCTAGCCCCAAGGTGATAACTTGTTAATTGTGTTGGAGCTCTGAGTCTGTTTTTTGCAGAGATTGTCGGGTGTTCCTTTGCGATGCGGATTTCTCCTGAGCCTCTTAAATAGGCTGTGGTGAAGCTCCTGTTGAAAAAAAACATCTTTGGACACTGACATCTTGGTAACTTACTGACCTATCTCAAACCTTCCCTTTCTAGGGGAGGTTCTTGAAAAGGTGGTTGCTGAGCAGCTTGAGAATCACCTTACAGACATCCAGATTTATGAGTCATTTCTGTCCAGGTTTAGGGCTATGTACAGCACGAACACTGCATTAGTATGGGAATTGATTGACCTGCTCAGAGTGAGGAATAGGGGAGAATGATTAATTCTTGTTTTCCTTGATCTCTCATTAACGTTTGACACTGTGTATCATGGGGTGTTATTGGGGAAGCTGAAGGAGTATATTGGACACTCTGGTAAAGTCATCAGCTGGTTTGGGTTCTTCCTCCAAGACAGGTGCCAGAGGGGGGTTTGCGAGAATTATTCCTCAAGCCTGATGGCCCTGTTCTGCGGAGTCACCCCAAGATTCTGTCCTCTCTCCCATGTTGTTCACAGTGCATATGCTGCCTCTGGGTGAGGTCATAAGACAGTATGGACTGGGGTTTCATTGCTATGCTGATGATACCCAGCTCTACTTTCTTTCACACTGGGAAGATCAGATGTGGTTGACATGCTGAACAAATGCTTGTCTGAGATCTGGGTGTGGACATCATTGAATTGGTTGGGGCTCAACCTGGGTGAGACTGAAGTATTGGTGGTTGAGCCATGTCAAAAAGAGGGAGTAGAGTCCCCTGTAGAGGATTTAAGTCTTTTTATTGGATCAACCAAGCTAGGGGCCTACACCAAGGTGAAAAATGTGGGCATCTTTCTGGACAGCAAGCTGATACTTGATTCTCAGGTGTCAGTTGCTGTCCAGAATGGCTTTTACCATCTGCAAAATATCACCTGAATTAAATCCCTTATCCCCCAATGATCTGGCCACACTAGTACACGTGTTTGTTACATCGAAGCTAGACTACTGCAATGCATTCTTCCTCAGGATCAGAGGGGTTGTGATGCAGTACCTGCAGCTGTTGAAGGACACTGCAACCTGGCTATTGACAGGCCTTTTTGAGGTCCTATCATATTATGCCAGTGCTGTGCTAACTGCACTGGCTACCAGTGCACTGGCACGTCTCCTTTAAAATAGGTCTGCTGACCTATAAGGCCCTGCATGGTCTGGGTCTGGGTTGCCTGAGGGTGCTTCTGCATCCCTATATCCTGGGCTGCTCTCACCAATCAGTGAGACAGGCCCTCCTAGAGGTCCACAGAGCATGATCAAAGTCTTCTGGGGATTGAGCTTTTGACATGGCCACCCCAATCCTCTGGATTTCTTTGCCGAGGTACCTATGGGAGATGGCCTTGTTAGAGATAATTAAAAGAAAATTGAAATCTTTCTTCTTTCGATAAGCCTTTGGGGTCTAGGTAATAACTAAATATGATAAGTAGTCTTAGTGTTCTGAATGATAGGAATTATTTATGTATTAGTGGATGTTATTTATATTCATTCTATATGGTTGTTTACTTTATATTTTATGCTGTCTGTCAGTTTTTATATTTTGAAAGGGTGCCCTAAGCCTTCAGGGAAGAGCGCCTAAAAGAAATAAAATCTACTACTACTACTACTATTATCAATAACAATACAATAAAAAAATAAAATTGTGCAGGATAGTTCTTGATAAAGGCAGTTCAAACAAATGAAGTCCTTCATCTGATAGTCTCCTTAAAATCTACAGTTCTCTCAATATCTTAACAAAGTATTATACTCTTTTAACAATATGTTTTTCCTAGCAATTAAATTCTGCATCCTGTTCTTGTAAATTACACAACCTGTATTCCACAAAATGTATTAAGACTTTTGTCATTTCCTTTTCTGTGAGCAGCCTGAAGAATACATTAGTCTTCTTAATAAGTGCAACCAATTAAGACATCCTGTCCAAGGTCTGATTCCCTGCTGATAATTCTGCAGACAAGTTTGTGGAGATCAAAATGCACATCAAGGTTAGGCCCCTGTGTTCTAGCTAAACCCAAATAGCTTTCTGCAAGCATTTCAGTAGTATAACTATATACATTTGCAAACTGAGAGATCCCAGTTTCACATAAAGATTGACATACTGTATATTTTTTAACCACAGAGAAGCAAGGGAACAAAGAAAGAATAGAAACAGCAAGTGAAGAAAGGGAGAAATCAGGGGAATTGTGGGACCATCAGAGTGGCCTATTCCTAGGTTCCACAAGGAAAATTTGATTGTGCAATCAGACAAGCAAATGATAGACAATTGACAAAATAGGAGAGGACAGAATAGATCCTTGCTTTTAACTTTCTCTGCATAACAAATGGGACAGGGTCCTTTCTCAGCCCTGTCACAGGCACCTTCCACCTTTGCTGGCAGATTATTCCATTGTTCAACCACCCTTTCTGTAAAATAATGCTTCCTCATGTCCTTTTTAAATTTTCACCCTTTAATCACTAGTAACATCTTGTCCTTTCTTCTCTGTTCCTGATAAATAGCTTCTCTCAGCACCTCTTTTCAGTTCTTTCACTAACTTTAAGGTCTCTATGATATCCCTCCATTCTCTTCTGTATTTCAGTGAATACATGTTAAGTGCCTTTAGGTGATCCTCATATAATCTGCTGTCCTGGACTTGCAACATTTTGTTCATCCTACTTTGTACCTCCTCTAGCCTGTCCCTGTCCCTTTTCAGGTGGGGACTTCAGAACTGTGCACAGTACTCCAGTTGTGGACTCACTATTGAACAATATGAACAATACAGTGGTAAGAGTACTTCCTATATTCTTCTGTTGAACCCACTTTCGATGTACCCCAGCATCCTATTAGTCTTGCTGAAGGCCTTGTTACATTCACTGGTTTGTTAAGGGAGTCTCTAATGATGACTTTTAGATCCATTTATTCCAATGTTTTGTCCAGCTTATCCCCCCCCCCATCCAATATTGCATTCTAGGGCTTCTGTTCCCAAAGGGCACAACTTTGCACATTTCAAGTTAAATTTCAGTTGCCAGACTTTGAACCAATTTTCTAGCCTTTGCAGGTCTCCTTCTCTGCAGCTCCCTTGTCTCCTCCATGTTGCCAACCCTACCACACATTTTAGTGTCATCTATGAACAGACACAGCCTGCCTTGGATTCTCTCTTCCATGCCACTGATGAACATAGTTAAGTAGACTGGGCCCAGAATAGATCCCTGCGGTGCTCCACTAGTGACCTGTCTTTCCTCTAATCTGACCCATTCACCCCAACTCTCTGCTGCCTCCCCTCCAATCAACTTCCTACCAACCTTACTAGCTCATTAGTTGTTCCCAGATCCCCCATCTTCTTCAACAACCTTTGATGTGGCAGCAAGATGAATGCCTTGCTAATGTTGAAGTAAAGTAAATCTGCAGCATAGCCCTTATCAATTACCTTGGTTATCCACTCAAAGAATTCTATCAGGTTGATCTGATAAGAACTCCCTGAAATAAATCTGTGCTGCTCATTATTCTAAAGTCTGTTTTTCCTTCTAGTATTTCACTAGGTCTTCTGTGACTAGTGTCTCCATCAGTTCCCCTACCACAAAGGTAAGGCTGATGGGTCTGTGGTTTCCTGGCTGTTCCTTGTCCTTTTCCTCTTGAAGCAGAACTATATTTGCCATCCTCCAGTCCCTGGGAACTACCCCTTGCTGCAAAGAGCTATTAAATAGCCCTGCTTAGTATTTGTCTAACACTGATGCCAGTTCCCTTAGCACCCTTAGATTTATCCCATCTGGCCCCAGAGCCCTGTGCACCTTCAGGGCTACTAGCTCCTTTTCACACTTTCACCAGTAAATTTCTCCAGTTAAATTTTCAGGATCACCCTATGAACTACCTTTATGCCACTCTCTTGCAAGAGCCTACTATTCTCCCTAGTGAATGCTGAACAAAAGTAGTCATTTAACACAGTTGTTTTCTGCCCATCCTACTTTATTATCCTGTTCCCCTCCATTAGCCTGACAATTCACCCTTCCATCTTTTGTTTTTCTCTGATATGTCTAAAGAACAGTTTTTCCCCTCCCATGAACCCATCTGTAAAATGCAGCTCTGTGTCTGCCTTTGCAACCCAAACTGCTATCTTAGCCTTTCTAGGTTTCTCTTGGCACTTGTTCCATGCTTCATCCCCCCTGCATTTCTTTGTGTCTCATAAAGGCCTTCTGTTTAGCTCTCACTGTCTTCTGACCTTTTCAGAGAACCAAATCAGTCCTAATACTTATTTCTCTTGATAACTGTTCTCATGCATGCTTTTGTTGCTCTGAGAACTGCCCCTTTTAGAACTCCCAATCTTTCCTCCACTCTCCTGATGCTGTCTACTACAGCTAACTTATCCAGCACAATTTCTTTCATATAGTTGAAATCTGCCCTCCTGAAGTCAAGCATATTAGTCTTAGACAAGGACTTACAGGTGCCAAGGGCCACCTCTAACTAAATATTATTGTGGTTGCTGGACCCCAGTGGTTTCCCAACCTGTTCTCCACCTACTCTTTTTGAGTTGTTGAGTACTACATCTAGAATGAGCTGTGCCAAGTTGTTGACTGCCTAGTCAGATCCCTGACCTGTTCTACCAGCATGCAGTCCTGCTAGACATCAAGCAAGGCCTGCCTTCTGGCCTTCATGGCCACTGGATGTCCCAGCTGATGTCTGGCAAGTTGAAATTCTCCACTGTTATGACATCTGCCTTTGCCACTCCCGTCCCTGCCTCAGCACACAGTTCCTTATCCCTCTCTTCTCCTGTCTCAGTCACCTATATAACACCCCTATTTGAGTCTTCTTACCCGACAACTTTCTTAGCTGAACCTACAGTGATTCTTTCCCTTCCCCCCAGTAGTAGCATCCCCTACTGGAGCTTACTAATCATATTACCAAGACTCCTGGCATTGAGGCATACTCTTCCTCCAACATGCACTCACATCTTTATTGGTTCTCACTTGCCCTCCCCATCACCCTTCTGTAATAACCTTGGTGTCTTGTGTTCCCCTTTCCTTTCATACCTATTGTGTCTACCCCACCCTGTACATTCCTGTAATATACTTAGTTGGTACCTGGGCATCTCATCTGATTCACCTCTCTCTCTCTCTCTCTCTCTCTCTCTCTCCCCTTTGCGTCCTAGATGACATTGTGGATCACATCCTCTTCCTCTTGGATGGTTAGAGCAAGATCTCAGTTCCACCGTCTCTCACTGCTATTGGAGCCACAACCTTCTCCCAGCTTGGTGCCTGTGATGTCCTTCCTGCTGATAGAGGAGAGAGGAATTCACAGGACTGAAGGACCGAAACACACTACAGGATTGGCAGCCCTCTCTCAATTGCTGTTGCCCATCACCAGGCACATATTGGTTTCTCCACAGAATTCTGGAAATCAAAACCTCACCCCTTTAGAACTAATCATGCCACCTATTTATGACCTCCAGTGGAACAAACCATTTAGAAACCTTTGGGGCAGGGGACAAAAATGGCCAGTCAATAGTCCCAGATTGAAAGTGGGATTATTGATGCCTGATTTCCCACCATTATCCATGCATGTCCCCCTCCTGTTACCCATATGAGTCCTCCTGTTACTGATTCAGGTCTTTATATTTCTAATAATGCATGCAACCCTCTGGACATGGATGTATGTTGCCTACTTGTACAAGTCCCCCTCCTGTTATTGATGTAACTCCCTCCTCATTATGGACACAAGTCCTTATCTTGTTGTCAATGTTAAGTCCACCTCCTGTTAAGGATGCATGTCCTCCTCTTGTCACTAATACAGAAATCCTGTTCTATAACCAATATAAACCCTCATCCTGTTACTGATACAAATCTCCTTCCTGGTACAGATGCATGTTTTCCTTCTGTTACTGATATAAGTGTTCATCATGTTCTGCATCTGGCAGAGATGCATACTGGCACCTGTGTTATGTAATTCATTCTTAAATGATTTGGCAGAGTACTGTGATGACTTAAATTAGCATACACATAGAGATGTCTGACACTAGAATCCCCATGCTGTTTTACACAGATGATTTAATTCTTACATCTATGTTCCAAATACAGTATGTTTATATATTATCATAAATATGTTTGATCTGCTTATAAGAAGTTGTGATTTCTAAATTAATATTAATTAATCTAAAGTGATGGCTCTTGGTATTACAAATCATTTCATTTCATTTCATTTTTATGTTTGCTTGCACGCATGTGCAAGAAACATAGTGCCACCATATGAGAATTCGTAGGTGTGCCTCCCTACTTCCAAGGCCCTGCTGCCGTTTGCAGGTGTGGCCCCACCGTGCAAATGAATGTAAGAGCTGTCTATGACAGGCTTTGCGAATGCAGCAGCATACAGTTGAAAGGAAAGCACTGCAGCGTGTCGGCAATTTGTATACTGTGTCGGCAGTATGCAAAGTGCCTACGCGTCAGCACTGCAGTGAAAGAGCTGTCATAGACAGCTCCTCTCCCCCCCAAACAAGTAACATGCTGGGAACCCACCCCAGCATGTTCACGTGCTCCTCCCACACACACAGTATGGCCGACGGGGGTCCCCAATTCCCTGTCGGCTATGCTGCACTCCCCCCAACAGAGTTTTTGGTGCCACACTGGGAGCCCACCCCAGCATAGCAAAAATCTGTAAGGCTGATGGGGTGCCCAATCCTCCATCAGCTCTGCTGCCCCCCAAAAAAACTTCTAGCTGCCATGCTGGGAGCCCACCCCAGCATGGCAAACGTTCCATGTTGTCTTCCTAAAAGAAACACAGTATGGCCGATGGGGGTGCCCAATCCCCCGTCAGCTGCACTCCCCCCAACAGAGTTTTTGGTACCATGCTGGGAGCCCACCCAAACCTGGCAAAAATTTGTAAGGCAGACAGGGGTGCCCAATCCCCCATCGGCTCCACTGACCCCCCAAGAAAACTTCCAGTTGCCATGCTGGGAGCCCACCTCAGAGTGGCAAATATCCTGCGTCATCTTCCTGAAAGAAAGAAAGAAACCTACAAAGGAAAAATGTTCCCTCGCTGACAGTCTTGACCCCCTTCCCCACTCATGCCCACATTCTGTACACCCTGCCTCCCCACACGCCCTCTCACCCCATACTTACCTCCAGAGTCCAGCTCGATGATCTTCAGTGGACCGGGAACATGTCTGCACTCCTCAAAGCCGACCGCGAACTGAGGAAATGCCGGCAAGCTGTATAATGAAATAAATAGGGTTTTTTCAACTTTGATGCATATCTCAGGTATTGGGATTCCACCAAACATGGGTTTTTAGACCCCACCTCATGATTCTTGCACTGTGATTTTGTTATTCAGTCCCAAAAGGTGATTTCGCAGTCACTGCACAAAACCACCTTTAGTGACCGATGTACAAAATGACAGTGTCACATTTCATGAGGTAGGCCTCCAAAAACCCTACGTTGAAAATTTGGGGAAACAATTCCCAAAAATGACTGTTTTACAAGCTTGCGTTGCGCAGTTCCTACGTAAGCTCAGAAGTTCGCAAATTTTTAATATTTGCACTCCAGATTTTCAACATTGCCATTTTACGACACCTCCTTATGAGCAGTACAGCTGTCATTCTTCACATCTCACCCAAAATATGTTTCTGCGCATGTAGCACATAATGGTGCAGTCAATGTGCAAAATCAATGTTTGGGACACATTAAGAAAATCAAAGTGAGACTGTTCATTAGCAGACGTCTTAAACTGGCTATGTTGAAAATTGGGTGAAAAAAATCCCCAAAAATGACTGTTTTATGAGCGTGCATTGCGCAGTTCCTACACACGCTCATAAGTTTGCGAATTTTTAATATTTGCACTCCAGATTTTCAACATTTCCATTTTACCACACCTCCTTATGAGCAGTACAGCTGTCATTTTTCACATCTCCCCCAAAATGTATTTCCACGCACATAGCACACAATGGCGCAGTCAGTGTGCAGAATCAATGTTTGGGACAGATTAAGAAAATCACAGTGACACTGTTCATGAGCAGAGGTCTTAAAATGGCTATGTTGAAAATTTGGTGACAAAAATCCATAAAATGACCGTGTTACGAGTGAGCATTGTGCTGTTTCCACGCACCCTCATACATTCATGAATTTGTAATATTTTCAGTCCAGTTTTTTCACCACTGGCATTTTTCCACACTTTCTTATGAACAGTACAGCTGCAATTTTTCACAACATGGCTGAAATGAGTTTTCACACTTTCTGCAAAGAAATGCATGGTCACTGTGGGAAATCACTGTTCAGAACAGATTAAGAAAATCACAGTGACACTGTTCATGAGCGGAGGTCCCAAACTGCCGGTGTTGACAATCTGCTGTAAAAAATTCCCAAAGTAATTACATTAAGGGAGTGCATTGCACAGTTTCTACACACGCTCGTGACTTCACCAGTTTTTTTACTATTTTCACTGCAGATTTTCAACATTGCCATTTTTTACACCTCCCCATGAACAGTACAGCTGTCATTTTTCACATCCTGTTCGAAATTTCTTTTTGCACCTGTGGTGCCAAATGCTGTAGTCACTGTGCAACATCAGCTTTCAGCTAACAAACTGATATTACCACTGTTCAGAAGGTGGGGGTCACAAAAAACCCATATTGAAAATTTGGAGTGAAAATACCAATGAACGCCTGAGGCATTAGGGTTTCTGACCATAACGCCCCACCCTGTAGAGATTGACAGGCATCATGGGTGTGACTTGGTATTGTCACCTGTAATGCTCATACCATTCCACTCCCACCCACACCCTGCAGCCAGTGAGAGGCATCGAGGTATGCCTTGGACTCTTTGGCCCCAAAGTTCACCCCATTCTCTTATACTGCACCCTTCTCACTGTATTTCCTGATGGAATAGGGTGAGCATAAGAGGCAAAGACCCCAAGGCATACTGTAACACTTGTCGGTCTCTGCAGGTAGGGTATGGTGAAATGGCATGGCCGATATGCCTGACAACCCAAAGGTACACCCCACCAATGCCAATGCCAGCAAGCAGACATTCAGCATTGACAAATGCTTGTTATTTTTTATACTTGTAAGCACGATGCGCAAATTACCAGTTTTCACAAGCGACAAGTTTCTTTCTGTATCCCTTGGAGATCTGTTTTGAAGTCGTCAAACATGCAGCCGAATTTGGGGTTATATGAGTAGTGAGGTTCTACATTCAGAAATACAGTGGCACTACAAATGAGTGCACCATAAAAAATTCAAGTTGGAATCCTGGCTATACTTGGTATATTGGTAATAATAATAGATAACAAGTGACTAAAGATATGTACTTAGATATGCAGTTTTCAAGTTCACTCACATGGATTAATCATGTCAAGTCTATAATTATCCTTGGGGTGCAGTCCTAAGAAGGAATACTGAGATTTAAGGTAAAATTAGGTGGTAATAATTCATGGGCTGCCTTTAACCTTTTTCATATGCAAGTCAATTCTCAAATGCATTATGCAGCAAACATTTAAAGTCTACTAAATGCTGACAATATGGAAACAATTCAAAATAATGTTTTGAGACGGATTTTGAAAGTCCCACCATCAACCCCAGTCTGCTTTCTTTGCTTGAAAATGGGTACTGTTCCAATAAAAACACAGATAAGTTGGGTTAGACAATTGAATGAACAAAGGAAAGAATATAACATATATTAAATAATTTAGAGATGGATAAGTATGGACAGTTATGTCTGATTCCATATCTGTAAACCAAGTATGTTACAAAAATGATATATAATTATTAAATTGTTTACATATTGGAATAAAAATCATCTATTTGCCCCCATTGTGCTTGCTTAATATTTGCTAGACTATAGATGCATTTGAAGCACATTGATTTATGGATAGAACTGCACCCACAATAAGATTTGTTTGAGATATATTATATTCGATGGTAAGATTTGTTTGGGGTACATTATATTCCAGTGACTTCAATTATTTGTAGAACTCCTGTTATAAAAAAAATGGATTTGAGGAGTTTGAACTGATTAAACACATGTTAGTACACATGTCCAGACAACTGGATATGGATCTTATGCCTAAGACTTGTTTTGCAGTCTATTTTTCTCAGCTAAAGAAGTCTTGTGCCTTGGAAAAATATCTAGACAATACCGACCCTTTTGTTATGATCTGTCTTTACAAAGGCTTATTATATTATACTTCCTACCTTGATACTTTTAGATATGTATCATAAGATTCCATTATCTTCTCATACCTACCTATGTAATAGTTTGGATATTGAGGATATACTGTACATCACATTCTGTTGATATGCCCTTTATTTTCTTCCATAAGAGCACTGTTTGTTTATTATATTTTGCTAAAACACTTTTGGATCCTGTTTTTATTGGCTGTTTGTCTATTAAGTAGTAGGAATGAAATACCAACAAAATCCATGACCAGTTGTCATCATAAAGCCATTCATATAAGCACTAGACTAAACACTGCTTGATCTTACATTTTGTTAGACTTTAAATGTAATTTCTGGTAGTTTACTATACTTTGCATTTTCTTAGTAATGTACCTATGTGTAGGGTTTCCAAAGCTGCATATGAATCTTTTATCTGAATCAGTGTCCTTTTATCAATTGTAGTGATAAATACTGTATATCAAGTATTTCCTATCAGAGGCAAACTGAATGTCACATTCAGCTTTGTACATTATTCCTTTGGATTCAGGATTATGAGAGTATTGTTGGACTTGAAGGAATGTAGGTAATTCTGAAAAGTATTTCTATGTAATATTATTCTGTGGTTTGCAGAAAATGAATCTGCAGTTTACATAATACTGTATATCACATATACTGATACTACTACTGTGAGGAATTACATTATCTGTACTGCCACTTTAAGACCACCATTCTATATATAAGAAAGCAATGTATGGCGTCAGTTCCTGTCCCCCCAACCCCTCCCCACCTGCAAGAGTCAGGGAGACTCAATGACCCCTTTTACACAACCACTTTTTGCACTGGAGCAACCCGTGTGCTTGGGTTTCTCCTGTGCAAAAGCAGAAGTGTTAACACATACCTGATCATGTTAAGACATCCTTTACTCCACTCCTCAAGCTGCTACAAAGCTGGGACCATGTTCCAATGTGAGTGGCACAAACACTGTGTGGACTAGCTGCACTGCTTGCTCCAGCACACAGAGGATGCTCCCTGCATGCTGTCTTGCCTACCAGACGTCTATGTGCCAGAACCAAGAAGTGCTGGGATCACAGAATCGGCAGGCATTCAATAAAATTATTTTGGACACAGTTTTGGAGGTCAGTGTCTTTATTCATTGCCTTGAACAAGGCATTAGGTTTGGGGAGGGTCCATGTGAGGGGCTGAGCATGTCCCTTGTTCTCCCTTTGGTTTGAGGTTTTGATCATTGCTAATCTACCCCTTACATTCTTAATACAGTAAGGTCGATGATTTCCCAGTGAATTTAGAAGACACAGTTGTCGGTTAACTTGCTGAAGTACAACTACCTTGCAAGAAAAGGAGATCTGTGTACTCTCTGTATCACTTGGAGATCTATTTTGAAGTCGGCAAACATGCAGCCGAATTTGGGGTTATGTGAGTAGTGAGGTTCTACATTCAGAAATACAGTGGCACTACAAATGAGTGCACCATAAAAAAATTCAAGTTAGAATATTGCAGTAAACTCTGTGTGACTCCTAATCCAATGGTGCTTCCACCTGAACTTCCCACCAAACTGAGAGGCCATCCAGCATTTTTAGTAGAGGAGATCGGGTTGGGGCAAAAAAAAAATTATAAAAAGAAGAGAGCTGCAGTTAATGCATGTGTAGTGCTTGCTGTGGCCACAGGTGTGGTTCAATCACACAACCAACAGCTTCTAGCACAGTATGGGCAACCTTTCATTTACTCACCAGTGGGCATGGCAGTTCCTTAATCACATAGGGTACTGCAAAATTAAAGGAACCAAGGCAAGAAGAAAGATCCCAGATGATTTGCAAATCTTTCTGGCGGTAATCAGGCTGTTGGTAGGTTTTCATTAGGATCTTGCCTCCAAAACTGATGTGGGGTGTTGTGTAAATCTTACTGCTCCTTAGACTCCCCAAGTAAAAACAGCACTTCCTGCATACTGTATATGGGATGCATGGCAATGACTGGAAGGGACGATGGCAGCAAACGCATTATCAGTGCATCAGTGCTTACATCACAGAGCAGCTGCCTGGCTCCCAGATATATGGACCCTCACCCACACAGATTGTAGCAGTACAGAGAGAAGCCATGTAGACAGGCAGACCATGCGTCTCAGGTTGTAGGGACCACACTGTTGCAGTCAGAATTTTGAAACCCTACTGCCATGTAAACACGGCTAATGTGCTAGTGTTTCAGTATTTTTTTTGCTACTAATAAAGCTTGGATATACTGAGCTTTGGTGTCTGCTCTACTTCATTTTATTACCCCAAGTACCTGGTGTGGGAGTAGAACCCATGATCATCTGATCTTCTGGTCCCAAGAGTGAGAGTGCTACCTATTAAGCCAATGATACAGTCATATGACTGTGAGGTACAAAATACAGAACAGATCTAACTATTGTGCATGTCCTGTCAAGCGCAGTTGTGTACTGATATGGGGTAAAAAAAAAGTTCCATATTACTGGTTTTGACATTCAGTTCACCAAACGCCTCTACCATAGACATGCA
Source organism: Neoceratodus forsteri (assembly GCA_016271365.2). NCBI lineage: Eukaryota > Metazoa > Chordata > Ceratodontiformes > Ceratodontidae > Neoceratodus > Neoceratodus forsteri. Next base: position 1,044,149,010 of record CM057455.1, read on the forward strand.
CTTTGCCCTTTTTGGGACTCATCAAAGATCTCTAGGTTTCTTGTAATTGTAGTAAAAGCATTGCCCAAGACTGTATTACTTGATTAGGCTACAGAAAATCAAGACAAATGCTGTGAAATATACAAGCCACAGGCTATGTTGTAATCCAGCTGGCATGAGCATCAACTGTAGGTCTTAGCAAACCCATGCCAGTTAAAATACAACTGTTTTGTGGGAGTTATCCTGTTTACATGGTATTATATCAGCCTGTGTTTCTGTACAAAGTCATGTTGATATCATTCTGGCTTCCTTCCCAGGAGTGTAGCCAGAAATTTCAGTTTTATAAACACTCTCTCCAAATGTTGCCCCCACCCCCACATTCTCCATGCTTATGTATCATGTACTTTAAACACATAGTATATAAATTGCAAAAAACTGCATCAATGCTGTAGTTAGGGTTACAGTCACAAAAGTAGGGAAATGTGGCATAAGGGTTTCCAAACCTAACATCTCATCCCCAGGCTGCACACACCAACAGACAATGGGGTGTGCCTTAGGGTCATCAGCCTTAACACTCAGCCCATTCCATAAGTAAATAAGCTGAGATGGGTACAGTATAGGAGAATGGGGTGAGCATCAGGCTGATGACCCCAAGGCACACCCCCAACGCCTGTTGGTGTGTGCAGCTTGGGGGTGGGGCGTTAGGTTAGGAAACCCTAATGCCACATTTCCCTTCTTTTGTGGCTGTATCTCTAACTAAAGCATTAATGCATTTTTTTGTAATTTACAGTATTTCCTTAGTTTTTGAGGCAGTAAAATTGTATCCTTATTTGCCTGTGGAAGCTCAGGGCCCATCCATCCTTAGATGCCTACATGTATGTACAGTAGCTGTGGAAGAACAGGGCCCTCTGAGCCATGGGCTTCCATTTATAGAACAACAGTGACCAAATTGTCAGCATAGCATTCTTATTATCCCACCTCATGTACCAGGTACAGAAAATTTTCGAATCCCTGCCAAAACCTAATTCTGCACAACTGTAACAGCTTTCCACGCCACAGGAGTGAGAACACATTTTGGCAAGGATTTGAAAAATTACAACTGTGGCATACATGAAGAAAGTTAATAAGAAGGCTATGTTGAAAATCTGGGGACAAAACATTGAAATTTCCAAACTTACGAGCCTGTGTAGCAAAATTGCAACAAATGGTCATAACTTTGGCATTTTTATGTATTTTGACAACGAATTTTCAACATAGCCTTCTTATGACCCCACTTCATGTATTCAGTACAGGAATGTTTTGAATTCCTGTCAGAATGTAATTCTGCACATCTGCAATGCCATTACACACCCCAGGTGCAAAACACATTTTGGCAAGGATTTGAAAAATGATGGCTGTGACATACATGAGGTGAGGTAATAAAAAGGCTATGTTGAATATCTGGGGATAAAACATTGAACATTTCCAAACTTACCAACGTGTGTAGTGAAATTGCAACAAATGGTCATAACTTTGGTATTTTTACATATTTTTACTCCAAATTTTCACCATAACTTTCTTATGACCCCACGTCACGTACTCAGTACAGAAATGTTTTGAATCTCTGTCAAAATGTAATTCTGTACAACTGCTATGCCATTCCATGCCACAGGTGTGAAAACACATTTTGGCCAGGATTTGAAAAATGACAGCTGTAACATATGTGAGGTGGTGTAATAAGAAGGCTATGTTGAAAATTTGAGTCAAAATATTGAAAATGTTAAAAGTTATGAGCATGTGTAGTGAAATTGTAATGAATGGTCATAACTTTGGCAATTTTACATATTTTGACCATATATTTTCAGCATAGCCTTTTTATGACACCACGGCATGAGCAATATGACTGTCATTATGCAACTCCCTCCCAAAAGGTAAATTCACCAAGTGACAGCAAAATTGCCTTTTGGGCAGGAGTTGTGTAACCACAGTCATATTATTCATGAGGTGGGGTCCCCATATGGCTATGTTGGAAATTTGGTGCCAAAATGTCAAAAAATGCCGAGTTATGAATAATAGTTGAAACCCTCATTGAAATACATTGAACCACATTTACATTAGTTTCTCATATTACAGATGTTGATTCCAGCAGCAAGATGTGTTTTTGATTGGAGAGTGAATCTCGAACCTGGAACATGTTCAGGTGAATGAGGGTGTGTGGGGGTGTACTCAGGGTGTGTAGGGTGGTTGGTGCTGAGTGGGTGAGGGTGGAGGCTGATCGGCGATTGACCGTTGTTTATTACAGGTTTAAAAAAACAACATTGAGCGACCATTTTCTTTATTTCAGATGTGGCTGCTATCAGAGGGTGGGAGATGCTACTAGACACCAGGGAATATACAAACTTAAAACAGGGATGGCAATCAGTGGATGGGGGGGTGCCAATAGATACCAGGAAATATATGTATGTTTTTTAGGAGGAGTTGGGGACAGCGATCAGCAGGTGGAGGGGGACACTAGCCACTAGAAAATGCCAGAATGGTGATCCGTGGATGGGTGGGGGGGTGCCACTAGACACCAGGGAATACAGATATTTTTTTTTAGGAGGAGTCAGAGGGAGTCACATGATGTGCCATAGAGGGTGAAGCAGCTCCTGTTTTTTCCAACCCTGAAAGCCTGAATATTATTGCTTTGTTTTCTATTTACTAGCTGAGTTTTTGAGTATCAGTTGATCACTACTTACATCTTGACTGACTCAGATTCAGTTGCGATGGGCTGTGTCTCAATTTTTGGTTTTAAATATGGATTTCAAGATATGTGTGGCACCTCAGCGCCACACACCACCCACAACCCCGTAATGAGGGAAGGCCCGAAGAGGTCCAAGGACCTAAGTACTTCAACGAGTGTTATATTTACTCCTCCTGTGGCTCTTACAGAGAAGAGATTCCTGCTGGAATTTTTTCCAGTAAAGGAGCCCCTTCAAAGGATCACAGATGAGTTCAAAAAACTCTGCACTACCACCAAAACCTTGGCCCGGTGAGTTGGTGATTTGGAGGTGAGGATTAGCTCACTGGATGACTGTAGAGCAAAAGTAGGTCCCGGAACTGGTGGCGGTCAGACAATGGGTGGCCAGGTGATGGACCTGCCTGAAAAGTGTCAGAGGGGTCTAATCCCATCCTTTTTGCCCAAATGTTATGTGATAAGTTGGTGGGTCCCTCACAAAATGGGCCAGTTTATTTTATTGAACAAGTGCATCACTCACTTAGGGTGATACCTCCTGAGGGAGCCCCACTTCACCCTTTCATTTTAAAATTTCTCAATTATTTGGATTGGCAGTATATTCTTTCAAAAAAAAGAGATCATCAGTTAATCACTTGGGAGGGCACAAAGATTAGAGCTGCCCAAGATCTGTAATTCAAAATTCGTAGGAAAAGGCGGCTTACCATGGCATGGTGTCAAAACTCCTGGCTACCAGCATCAAGTTTCGCATGCAGTATCCCTCCCAGCTACAGGTCTATACGGACAGCTGATGGCATTTATTTGACTTGGCTGAACAAGCTGGAAGAGAGCAAGCCAGTGGGCTCCCCTTATTGCTTCAATCCAGCTGATCCTTTTTGTTACTCTCTAGAATAGCTGGTCATCAAATGGAAGGAGTGAACAACTGTGATTATTTTATTTAGGGTCGCTGATGGTGTCTGACTTTTGTGTGAGGGTTTGGCCTTAAACCCCAAGTGTCTGCGGGCAATCTGCAATCCCTTGGACCTTTTCACTGGGAAAGGGATTTGAACTTTTTGTTTCTCTTGTTATCTGTTTTGTGACCCTTAATATACAGGGGTTATTCCTGGGATCAGTGCCATTTATTTTGTGGGCAATTACATTGCTGGAGCTTAAGGATGGGGGACCCCTTTTCAGTGTTTCTACCCGGCATCTGAGTACCTGCCTCAACCCCTTGAGATTTCTCTAATCCCAGCAGAGGACTGTATCTGATTATGGAGTGGGCCTGTAGTTTTTCTGCACTGTTCTATGGCTGCTTCGTGTTTAACAGAGAGGTTCTGATGTGCATGGTTGTCCCCTTTATGGCATGTCAGTGGATGGTAGATGATTCTCCAATTTCTGGGACGTGTTTTTGAAATAGAGCTATGATGTCATATTGCTTATCATTAGTGGATATAGCTCTCACCATGTGCAAATCAGAAATCCTGACAGTGTGGTATTGTCCTCTGATTTGGATCAGAAGCATGTTAGCCAGATCCACCACACATTCATGTAGTGCCAGAACATCAATCCCCTTGATGCTGGGATGATCACATAACAGCATAAGATCGAAGGGATGGTGTGTATTCGTGTTGCCTATAACCACTGATAGTACAATCAACTGATACGTAGATAGCATTACACCATCTACGCCTGATGTATTGGTCCTCTATCTGGTGAAGCAAGGAGAATTTGCTGGGTCATCATCATGTAATACATACATAGCCATGTCTGTATCAAGTAACATTGTCAGTTGGTAGCTCTTGACCATGGCCTTGGTGCAAGGCCTTCTGTTTATGTCCAAAGCAAGCTTGTTCACAATACAGACTGGGGCCTGTAATTGTCAATCCATGTTTCCAGTACCTGGGAGTTCCTGAAAGAGTGGTTAGGCTTGCCCTTTTTGGGCCTTATCCTGGTCCTGAACAGCCACTACAAAGGGAGTAGAGTCAGGACTTAAGCCTGTTCTGGCCTGGTTCCCTACAGTTCCCGAGTCCCCAGGGCCTACTGAGGACTGCCGTCCCAGGGGTATTGCTGCAATTACGTGTGATGGGACTGCATCCACTATGGATCGAACCCGACCAAGAAGATTCCGGAGATTTTTATTCTCTTCTGCGATCTCTCAGTAGGAAGGGCCTGATCGATTATTTCAAGTACCCCAATTGGAATCAGAACTCCAATTGCATTTGTTCTTGTTGTGGTTCCAGTTCCCTCCTCCAGACTGGGGGTGCTATCAGTTGTCTGAAAATGCAGGCTTTTTGTCTTGGGCCTTGCCCTCCAAAGTGTAGTGGGTTGTGGACTTATGGGTAGACTGTACTGTAGGGACAAAAGCCTTGATGGAAAAATATTTTATTTTTATTTTCAAAAATTAATTATCATTATCATTTTATCTGATTTAATATGGTATTAAGATGGGGAATGTTTACTTTTATTTCTGGTCAAGATTAGTGTTGATTAAGTCTTAAAAAACAGCAAAATGGAAATAATGCCATTTAAAATGGAGTCAGCTTTAGAGTTCAGAAAAATATGGTTTCAAATAGACTGTTTTAAATTTCAGGGCTCTGTGCTCTATCTGTAGAATAGAGAAGAGAAGATAAGATGGGGCCTAACTTACATGTTCCACATTCCCAGGAAGACACTTTGATTAGGATCTATGCATGTCTGTATGGAAAAGCCTTAGCTAAAGCTAGGAATCCATGGTTACTATCAAGATAAGAGATCATGTGACTGGTACACTGTGTAGTCTTCGGAGATGAGAAAAAAATGAGTAAAGGTTTCATTACTTTACATTGAAATAAGTTGTTTTATTCATAGTTTAAAGATGCAATGTGCTGCCGCTATAAAAATTGGACAGTTAAAGGACATTAGTATGATAAATAAGCTTATCATTTTTTATAATTGCAGAATGAAGCATTCAAAAGTTATGAATATAATTTATTTAATATCATTTTCTTATTAGAAAACTAAACAAATCTTGTATCCTGTGATAGCTCACATCTTAGGAAGTCTAACAAGATGAATATTAAATCTGTAGTTTGTTGCTATTGAGAGAAATACCATCTAAAAGTTTATAGTGAATTAACTTTTCTGACACTTATTGATGTCTTTAAGACACGAACAAAATAATCTTGTGTGTCTTACAAAAAGTAATGATTTAAGGACTTTAGGAATGGATTTTTCTTACAAATCTTATATCATTCTGTAGTTTAGACTATTAAGAGTTAAAATACTGTTTCGTTTTAAGAAGTTTTATTAAAATTATGAAGTTATAACCTTAATAGTGTAGTTTAAAAAGCATCCATACTACAGATATCAGACCTTTTCAAGAATGTTTGGCTTGGTGTAGAACACTTAAATATGCAAGTTTAATTTCCAAATTATGTTAAATTAGACTTTTATTTAAAGAAATAATTTTGACCCAAAAATATGTTTGAGGAGAAGGGCCTGTCTTAAAGAGGCATGTCTAGATTTCACCATTCATCTTATAAGATGCCCTACCTTCTTAGTGACTCAAACCAATCCAAAACTGGTGATGACATCACCAGAGCAATTTTCATATTAGTAAACTCTGCTGGCCTCTGGTCAGATCTGAGCTAACCATCGATGTAGGAAGACATATGTTCAGTTAACTAAGAATTTTATGGCTTTACACTGATGCTAGGCCAAAGAACTTTGGGCCATGCCTGTTTGAAATGCAGGGGTTAGCCAAGGAAGAGCCAGAGCTCAGTGCTGCTGAATATATCCAGAGGCAAGAAAGAAGTATAAGGACATTCTATTGTGAAAGAAGCAAGATTTGTGTTATTTGCTGAGCATTTTGACAAGTAATGTTGCCTGCTGAAAACCAGACTTACTTTTAAGACTCACACAAGCTACAAAGCATGCTGAGCAAAAAAGAGGTCTCTTGTCCCAAGGTTTTAAAAGCAGATGCACAACATGAAAGGGTCAATAAGCTTCAGTTATTAAAACAACTTGCCATTCACAAGAACGTTCTTTGAATCCAGTATTGATATGGCCTGTGCAGATTGAAGCTGTGTTCTACAACTCTAAGAATTGACTTTTGGTAAAGTGATGTTCAGCAAAGGTTTAACTTGCAGAGTGTATCCATGCTAAAAGGAGTTCCAGGGTTAACGTTAACTGACAAATAAATCTTGCCATCAAAAGCCAGACTCAGCCAGAGTTCTAAGTGAAGAAAAGAAGACACAGTTCTACAACCAGAAATATAAGTATTCTTTTTTAATTACTTTCACTAATTTTAATTAATAGTCTTGGTAATTTAAATTGACTTATCTGGGAAAGTAAGAGGAAATCCGGGCATATAGCTTAAAAGCTTTGAATTAAAAAAGAAGTTTGCATGATTTGAAAAGTTAAACTGAGTTTTACAAAAGTAGTACAAATCACTGACTTATTTATTTATTTTGTATAATCAATTTACAACCTTTGAACCAGAGGCTGATTTACAAAGGTACCTCATCACATTGAGGACATACAGAGCATTTAGGTTACAGAATACAGGTCACTGATTTAGAGTTATACAGAATGATTTCAAACATTGTATAATTTAGTAGCATTTCCGGTGATACAGCTGAGCACATTCTGGTTACAACAGAGGCAGGATGCACAGGGAGGAGAAGTGGGGGGGTGAGGTGGAGTGCCACCCAGTGGGCATTGTCTAGTGTAGAGAGATAGTGGCAAGGCACCAATTAGAGACAGGAGCAGCTGTGAGTGTTAAACAGTTGACTCCAAAGGGTGGTTTTGAAGTTGGAGATTGTGGGGGCATTGGAGGTGGGTGCAGGGAGAGAGTTAAACCAGGATGGGGCTCTATAGCAGAAGGACCTCTGACCGTGGGTGGTCCTGGATCTGGGAACCAGTAGAGTGGTCTTGTTGGTGGTTTGGGTTGTGATAGTGGGTGGGGTGGTGGATGGAGGCTGTCACCCCAGGAGGGGAGAGCCTGAGTAGAGTTTTTTTTGTGAGGAGGCAGGTTTGGTAGTGGAGCCGTTCATCTAGGTTAAGGAGTTTTGCCCCGTCATAGAGTTGACATGTATGTGCGAGCCTGGGGGCACCAATAATCAGCCTGCAAGCGTTGTTTAGGGTGAGGTGAATTTTGTTGAGGGCAGTAGTGTCAGCAGCACCATAAACTGGCAGGCCATAGTCGACAAGGGACAGTACTGATGATGTAACAGCAAGTCAGAGAGCATCAGGGGGAGGCAATCCTTATAGCAGTAGAGGATGCCAAGCTGTGTGTTAATGGTGGATGCAAGGGGTTAATGTGGGGGTGGAAGATGAGGGCTGAGTTGAAGGTAACCCCAAGGTATTTGTAGGAGCAGACTTGTTCATGCGGTTGTTTGGTGCTAGGGAGGATAAGGATTGGGTTGTTGTAGGCTTTGTTTTGGGGGTGGGGAAGAGCATTGTCTTGGTTTTTTTGAGATTAATAATGAGTCTGTGCTCCTTAAACCAGGCTTCAGCATCATTGTAGGAATGTTGTAGAGAGTCCTGGAGGGAGATGAGATTATGGTGGGTGGCAAAAATGACAGTATCATCTGCATACATAAGAATATTGCCAGAGCGTGCACTGGGCAGGATGTTTAGATACAGTGTAAAGAGTAGGGGGCCTAGGATGGAGCCCTGGGGTACCCCCGAGCAGATGGGAAAAGTTTCAGAGAGTGTCCCATTGATTTTGACACACTGGGAACGAGCGGATAGATAACTTGAACACCATGCGAGGGGGCCAGCAGAGAAACCAGTGTGGCAGAAGGCATCTAGCAGAAGAGGGTGGGAGACAGTGTCAAAGGCCTTTGAGAGGTCAACGAACACTGCACCAGCTAGGGAGCTGGCATCCAGGGAGAAATGTAGGAAGTTGGAGAACTCAACTAGTGCAGTGCCAGTACTGTGACCAGCACAGAAACCATGCTGCTCTGGGCATAAGATGTTATGCTTAGTCAGATATTCAGTGATTTGAATGGCCACCACTTTTTCTAGGGCTTTGGGGGGGATGGAGATTGGTCGGTAATTGCCAGTGGAGGACCTGTCACCCCCTTTATAAATGGGCATGACTATGGCAGTTTTCCATGCAGTGGGGAATTGCCCCAGGCAGAGGGATCAGTTAAGTAGGTGGGTGAGTGGGGTAAGGACTTCAACCAACACCAGCTGGAGAATACTTGGGTCCAGGGAGTCACTGCTGGGACTATTGCTTTTTAATGCTTTAATTAGGAGAGGTCTGGCTTCCTGGGCAGATACCTTGCATAGGTGGAAGCAGGGGCACTGCAGAACAGGGGGGTTGGCTGGGGGGGTGGGTCAAAAAAATTACTGGGGAGGACAGAGCTAAGGTCAGTAAAGGAGGTGTTAAGGCAGTTAGCAATGCAGGCAGGGTCAGTGGAGGTAGAGCCATCAATAGTGAGCTGGGATGGGGAGGGGAGTGTGATTTCCCATTTAGCTGTTTAATATTGTCCCAGAAGGTCCAGGCACACCCCCAGAAGGAGGTAAGGGTTGCCTGGTAATGGTCAGCCTTGGCTTTATGGACGGCCCATGAGTACCTGTTCCAAGCAGCATTGTAGGCCTGTCTATCAGCCATCCGGCCCATTTCAGTGGCTAGGTGCCTGAGGTTATCCCTATTTCTTAGCATTTGTAGTAGGGCAGGAGTAACCCAGGGTGCATTATGTATTTTGGATTGAATTTTGGTAAGGGGTGCAAAGAGATCACAGGCCTTGTTAAAGGATTGGGAGAAAAGGGCAAGGGCAGTATCAATGTTGGGTGGATGATGAATGTGGGACCAATTAATCTGGGTGAGAAACTGAGTTTAATCAGCCCACCAGGGTGGAGGTGCCTACAGAGTGTGGTTTGGGCTATGGGTCTGGGAGTGGGGGAAGCCCAAAGGAATAGGATAGGGGAGTGGTCACTTAGGGAGTTTGGGAGGACCTGTATGTTATGGATTTTTTGGGGGTGGTTGGTGAAAATGACATCCAGAAGGGTACTGGTTCCTTTCTTTAGGTTAACTCTAGTGGGCTGGGAGATGAGTTGTGTCAAGTCTTGGGCAGTGAAAGAATCTCAGATAGTGGAAGAGGAGGGGCTGAGCCAGTTCACGTTAAAGTCCCCCACTAGGATTTGTTCCGTCTTGTGGTGGAGGGTGGCAAGATATTCTGTTATAGATTTCAGCGATGGTTTCTGGTTCTTTGGGGGAACATAGGCAGAGGTGAGATATAGATGGCCCCTGGAGGGGTCAGGAGTGAGTTTGAGGGTAAGGGCCTGGGCCCCATTCACAAGAGCAGGGGCAGGGAGCACTTGTCCGATGATTGTGTCCCGGGTATAGATCGCACAGTCACACCCGCATTTGCCTACTCGGTCTTCCCGGTATAGGTTATAGCCTGGAAGGGAGACAAAGGAGTCAGGGGTGGACTTGGATAGCCAGGTTTCTACTAGGGCTATGATGTCTGGTTGATGTAACATGACCCAGCACTGGAAGGCATCACATTTTTTCAGTAGGCTGCATACATTCAAAGAGGCAATGCGGAGACCAGTGGACCTAGCTGGTTGGCTGGAGGGAGCAGGGCCTGGGTTAGGATGTATATTACCAGATAGGAGTAGTAGGAAGACCAAGGCTCACAACAGGGGGTGGCAGTATGTTGACTTCTGAGGGGTACGCTGGGAATGGAAGGAGGCCATAGGGGAACAAGGAATGGGCAGGGTTTGAAGGGTCAGGAGGGCGAGGATGAGTTGCAACCATGGGGAGCCAGGGTAAGTGGGGGCAGCTAGGGGGTGGGTGCCATGGGCCAGGGTACATGGTCAGTGTAGGGTGGGAGATGACTAAGTCAGGGAGAGTTGGGGGTGCTGTTACAAGTGGGCCAGGGGTGATGTCTGGCTGATGGGATGTGGGCACTAGCATGTAAATGAGGAGGAGACATTTGAGGAGGAGGTGTACAAACATAATGCCTAAGGTAGCAGCAGGGCAGAAAGGTTCAAGTATCTAGGCTGCCCCTCAGAAAGAGTGGATACCACTTTGGAGTAGTGTTAGTGACACGGACTCTGGTGGACAAGGTACAATGTTCGAGACCCGGGTAGGGCGGGTGAACTAGGACCTGGGTGAGAATGGGGATCCAGGTTCTGGGGGATTCAGGGCAGGCTGGGTTTGGGGCCAAATGCAGGGGTGGAAATAGCCACTTCTAGTGCTCACTGAGGGTTAGTGGCAGGTTGGGTGAGGGCCCAGTGGTAGGGCGGGGGGGTAGTATGTAGGTCTAGCTAGGAGGCTGGGTGTGAGAGTGAGGTGTAGGCAGAGCAGAATGAGAGTAAGGGAGAGGAGTAGTGTATGTAGGTAGAAGGGATCCAGGAAGTAGTAGGAGGAGGAAATTCAGGTAGAGAAACAGAGGTGATAGTCAGAGGGTCCCTCTAGTGGATAGGAGATATAACCTGCAAATGGAAAAGTGGGGACTTAGAAATACAGCAGACAGGAAGTGATGTCATAGGAAGGGGCCAATAAATCAAGAGTAAGCATTGACCAAGCCCAGTAAGTAGCCAGACTTTGCAAGTTGCTACAGAGTTTAAAGTAATGGGAGAGGTGGCGCAGGTATGCACACCTACTGTCCCAATAGGAAGGGAAAGTTTTAAGCAACAAGTGAAACTTTGCACCATCCAAACTGCCTGCTTGTGGTCGCCAATATGTTAGCATGCTTAGCCCTGATCAGATTCTTTGTGGTAATAGAGGTGCAAACGAGTCACAGACACATTGCATATCAGTAATAAATCTAGTTTATTACTACAAAAGGAAATCACACTTACCCTAAGCAGTTCTTACCATAAGATGCTGGGAGCCATGCCTAAAGTTCCCCAATACCTCAAGGAGTGTAGAAGATCTCCAGGGGGAATACGCAATACATTACATTATATACTAAGATTAGTACCATGGTTATCATTCATAGGAAGCAGTGCTAGCTACATAAAGTAAGCCCTATTGGCCAAAGGTTAGGTGGCTCCACATCATTTTCTAGTCCTATACAATATGTGCTAAGTCAGCTACATTGTAGAACAATGAAGGCATACATGGTACATGGAAAATACAGGATGTGGTGTAATTATACATAAATGCAAAAGATGGCAATGCCTACTACATACTGTAATAGTGTATTAGAAGATTACAAAGACACAGGTGTTTTGGCTTACTATGTGCAGTTTCCATGCATAGAGAAAGTACGGTAGTACAAATCATAATGTACCCTGACACTTGAGCTTGTATTTTAAGTGCCTATGCCCTATGAGTTAGTATAACATATGCATTGTACAGTTTGTCTAAGATGTACAGGTGGAATGCCAATTAGGGTGTAAGAACCTCGCATAGCAACACTCATTACTGTTTTTAGAATTGTAATGTTTATTGTCTCTCTGAAACTGTACCACCCTGCCTTATATGTACTGTATGTAGCCTCTCAGGTCATGCCTGAAAATAGGCACATGTATGCCTAGTGCACCCCACCCAGTAAACAAAAACTAAATAAATGAATATATAATATTTTCGTGGTATGAAGTGCTATTTCTCCATACAAATCTGAAAACAGATTTACAATTTCCCACTGAAATACACTGCCAGCCTTGCCAGTAAATAGTTTCTGATATAATACAAGGATTCCTTTGGATTCTTTTTTTCACTAGCAGTTAGCAAAACACAAATAAAATGATGGAGAAGTAAGTAAAGAAACAAATAAAAGTAAACTAAATGATTTCAGAGGCATCTAAAGGCCCCAGACCTTCATTCTTCAAGATATAAATCCTTAGTAAGCACTAGCTGTTTAAAAGAATTACTCATTGTGGAATGGGACTGACTTCTTAAAAGATCTTCTGACTCCATATCAACCACTCTGCTCGCTCCAATCCATGGCAGCGGGATTGTTTACTGGTGGTCCACACCTCAAAGCTCAAGTCTTTCAGTGATCAAGCCTTTGGGATGGCAGCCCCCATCATTTGAAACTCCCTGCCATATCCCTGCTGCCAGTTCAGTGCAGGCATATATATATATATATATATATATATATATATATATATATCTATCTATCTATATATATCTATATCTATATGTATATATATATAGATATGACATAGCCTGACAGAAGATATCATATTTATCTTCACGAGAGGCCAATGATATCATAATATCTCACGAGTGACGAAGCCACGAGTGAGATATCTTGATGTCATTGCCCTAGAATGAAGATAAATATGATATCTTCTGTCAGGCCATGTCATGTTCTGTTTATACAACATGTGTCTTGACCCCCCCCCAAAAAAAAAAAAAACTGTACATCTCTCCCTCAAGGTAATTTCCCACATGGGGGTTTTCAATTTTCAGATAGAAGTTTTGGAGCTTCTCTCTTCCCCAGGTGACTAAAATTATGTTTTACCTCCCTCCAACAGAACTGTGCATAGAACCAAAAGAAAATAGGGCATATTTTATTTTGAAGACAAAATCTGTTAGATCCTGCCATTAGTGCTGTATTTTAAACTAGTACCATCACTTTTTGTTATGTTTGTAGAAAGGTTTTCATTTGCCAGATAGAGGTTTTGGACTTCCTCCTCCCAGTTATGTTATGCCTCACCCCATACAACTCTGCATATTTCACCAACACAAAAAAATGCATTTTTGATTGTACTTGTCTGGTGCAATTTGTGGCATGTTTTGCAACAGGAGTTTCAGTTTTTCTTTTAAGTAGTGTGACCAAGTAAACGACGAGGTGACAGGGACTGAAATTAAGACACTCTGTACTACGGAGATTTAGAAGCTGTGCATGTTTTTATAATCTTGCTCTGTTTTGAGCAGTGTAACTGACGTGGGCCAGGAAATGAAATAAAAACCATTTGCACCAAGAGGACTTAGGAAAGATGTGCGTTTTATTAATCCTGCTCCCTTTTGTTTAAAAGATACCGCCAACTGTGTAGAGATGACAGTGAGCAAGTTGCGGCTTTAGCGTTGTAGACATGAGCCCGAACTAGCGTTGATGCTATAGCAATGCTCGGTGGGGCTTGTGTCTACTACTCTAAAGCCGCAACTTGATCACTGTCATCTCTACATAGTCGGCGGTATCTTTTAAACAAAAGGGATCAGGATTAATAAAACGCGCACCTTTCCTAAGTCCTCTTAGTGCAAACTGTTTTTATTTCATTTCCTGGCCCACGTCATTTACACTGCTCGGTCACGTAACAAGAAGCACTGGCGGTTTCTCTGCAGTCGTCAGTTTCATTTGGGGAGAAGTGAGTACAACAATGAAAAGAAGACTGTTTTATTTTGATACTGATTCGGAACGCTTTAGTTTAAATTACTGCCACAGTGCCAATACATAATTAATACCGCTCGGCTACGCTACATAACAGGAGGAACATTAGAAAAAGTGAAAGTGATAGCACAAATGGCAGGATCAACCAGATGACGTATAGGAATGTGGGGATAACACTCTGACATATAGGAGTGTGAAGATATCATAATGACATATAGGAATGTGGAGATATCAATGATATCTTCACTGGGTGATTCAGATATTATTTTTTTATCCTTGAATTTATCCTTAAACACATGTTGTATAAATATATATATATATATATATATCTTTATATATTTGAAAGAGCTTTTGATGGTACCTGACTTATTTATATGTTATCTCACATTTTGTTTATACCATATTAATTTTATACAGCTCTTATTCTATTTTGTTCTTGTTGTTTTGTTGTAAAGCACTCAGAGCCCTTGCTTGGGTTGAGCGCTTTATAAATAAAATTTGCCTTGCCTTGCCTTATTACCAAGCATACATGATTAAATATCAGAATGGCCTGTAGAAATCTGCTAGGTCTACCTTTGATGTTCTGCCTGCTGGTCCTGCCAAGGCTGACTTGCTTAAAGCTGCCTCAGCTAATGTGGATACTGGAAGGTGTCTGTTACACTCTTCATCGGATTTTTCTGATGCTTCTGCCAGGGCTGCTGCCTCTACATAGAAACATAGAAGTTGATGGCAGATAAGGACTGCAAGGCCCATCCAGTCTGCCCATTTTTTTTTCTACCTTATGAATATGCCATCGGCCTTTGCTCTGTCAATGGCCTATCTATTCATACTCATCTATATTCCTCCCTTATGCCTATCCCATGCCTGTTTGAAGCCCTGCAATGTATTCATATCCACCACTTCTGGAGGTAGGCTTTTCCATGCATCCACCTCCCTTTCTGTGAAAAAGAACTTCCTCACATTACCCCTTAATCTGCTTCCCTCTAATCTCATGCTGTGTCCTCTTGTTCTGCTATTTGTCTTATATTGAAACATGTTAGACTTAAGGTGTTTGAATGTTTCGATCATATCATCTCTCCCTCCTTTGCTCTAGGGTATACATATTGAGCTCCATTAATCTCTCCTCATATGTTTTCTGATGCAGTCCCTGTACCATTTTGGTTGCCCTTCTCTGAACTGCCTCAATATGGTTAATGTTCCTGTGAAGGTGTCGTCTCCAGTACTGCAAGCAGTACTCCAGATGGGGCCTAACCAATGTCTTGTAAAGAGGGATCATTAACTCCCTCTTCTGACTTGTGATACCCCTACTAATACACTTCAACATTCCCCTAGACTTACCTACTGCTTTAGGGGTCTGCTTGGATGATTTCAGGTCATTGGTGATGATGATGCCCAAGTCTCTTTCTTCCCTTGTGACTGCCAGCAACTCCCCTCCCAGCCTATAGGTGCCTTCAGGGGTTCTCCTCCCTATGTGCATGATCTTGCACTTATTTGCGTTAAACCCCAGTTGCCACTCTTTTGACCAATTTGCTAGTTTATCCACATCTCTTCTCATTCTGCCCACCCCATCTGGATCATCTACTCTGTTGCAGATCTTGGTGTCATCTGCAAACAGACAAACCTTACCCTCCAGTCCATCTGCAATGTTACTGATGAAGATATTGAAGTGGACTGGCCCCAGGACTGATTCCTAAGATACCACACTTGTGACTTGCATCTCTTCTGACTGTATACCATTTACCACCACTCTCTGTTTTCTGCCCATCAACCAGTTGGCCACCCAGTTGACCAACTTTTGACCCACCCTGAGCCTACCCAGCTTATTAATCAATCTTCTATATGGAACAGTATCGAAAGCTTTGCTGAAGTCAAGGTAGGCAATATCGACTGCTCCCCCTTGGTCCACCACTCCGATTACCCAGTCAAAGAAATCTATGAGATTAGTTTGACAGGACCTTCCTTTTGTAAACCCATGCTGTCTTGGGTCATGTGCTTCTATGGATTCCAGGTGTTGCACTATCTTTTCCTTAAGGAGTGCCTCCATAATCTTGCCGACTACTGAGGTAAGACTGACTGATCTGTAGTTCTCTGCCTCCTCCCTGCTACCACTCTTGTGGAGCAGGATCACATGGGCCCTTCACCAGTCTTCTGTTTAATTTAATTGTTTAATTGTTTAATTAGTATTTCGGAAAGACCTTTGAGCGTAAGCTCTTTTACAAAGGTTCCACATCAGGGTGGACAATAAGACAATACACATATTCAGTGGTTACAGAAGCCTGATCATTAGGCATTAAAGAGCGCGTACATGACAATTAGACAAATAGGAGAAAAAAACTGAGCAGTTGTAATTGAATACTAAGCTATTTCTAATTGGTTGCCCTAGGTAGCACACCACTGGAAATCTCCAAATCTGTTGATAGACTATGGCAGAGTAACTGCATAGGTTTAACACTATCCCAGATGGCGAGAGACTGGGTGACAGTAAAACAAGGGGGACTGGGTTTGAACCAACCGCAGAGAGCGAGAGGTGGTGGGATAGTGAAACGGGGGGTGGCTGTGATGGGGAGGAGCAGCTCCAGAGGGCTTTGTCGGGTGTGGTGTGTGTGTGTGTGTGTGAGGGGGTTTGGGAGGGACAGTACCAAGTGCGTTTAAAGAGGACTGATAGCTTACTTAAGCCCTTGGCTAGGCTGGAATGGAGGGAGGGTTCTCTAGATAGCCCTGCTGGGTGTTACCTTGGGGGTAGGCCTGTCTATCAAGTGGGCCCTGAGAAGCAGGTTCATTTTGAGTTAGACATTAGGTGCTGTTTGAGGCCTGCTTTGAACTGAGACAGGCTGTTGTTTGTTTGTAATTTCATCAGGAGTTCATTTATCCAGAGGGGGGCCCGATAGGAGAAAGCACGCTGCCCTAGTGAGGTTTGGCAGAATAGTATGGACAGTGCTCCATTCTTCCTCTGTCTGGTGACATGTGTTGAGAGAGAAGCCTCAGGCAGGTTTCCTATACAGGGTGTTTTTTTTCCGAGGAGTGCCTTCTTTCCCAGGAGGCAAGTTTGGTATTTGATCCTGTCTTTTAGGTTAAGCAGTTTGTACGCCATACAGGGTGCAAGTATGAGGTAGTGATCTGCACACAGGTGAGGCATGCCTTATTGAGTGCAATTTGGACCCTTTTGAGCACTGTATCAGTAGCAGCTCCACAGACCACCAGCGCATGGTCTGTCATGGAGAGTATGGAGCAGGAGACTGAGATTTGGAGTGCTTCCAGGGTGAGGGATTTCTTATGCCTATAGAGGACCCCGATCTTTGTGTTTACCACTCTGACAAGGGAGTCTACGTGGTGAATATAAGTGAGAGAGTCATCAATGGTGACTCCAAGGTACTTGAACAAGTGCACCTGCTCAATCTGCTCATCAGCCTTGTTGCTGATTACGAGGGGAGCATGCTTGTGTTTGTTGTAGGGGCTGGATTGTAGCATGGCCTTGGTTTTCTTGTAATTTAGTAGCAGTTTTTGCTTACTGAACCAGTCCTCGAGTATATTGAAAGAGTTCTGTAGTTCTGTTTGTAGGACAACCTGAGAGATGCTGCTGATCAGCAGCATGGCATCACCCGCATACAGAATAAGTTTGGTGTCACAGGCTATGGGTAGGTCATTTACAAAGAGGCTGAAAATCAGGAACCCTAGAATTAATCCTTGAGGGACTCCTAGGAGTACATCTCTGGAGCTGGATAACATCTGCCTGATTTTGACTTGCTGGCTCCTGTGTGTTAGGTAGTCATTGAACCAATTCACGGCGTTTGCTGCCATGCCCAATCTTTGAAGCTGGAGTACTAGTAGAAGGTGGTTAACAGTGTCAAAGGCTTTGGTGAGGTCTATGAAGATGGACCCCACCAATCTGACTTCATCCAGCTCCTTGTGCACATAGTCAGTGTATTCCAGCAGTGCCGTGGTGGTACTGTGTTTTTGCCTGAAGCCATGTTGGTTTGGGCAGAGCAGATTGTTCTTATTGAGGTATTCTGTGAGTTGACTTGCCACAATTTTTTCCAAAGCTTTGGATAGTGGGGAGAGGATAGATATTGGCCTGTAGTTTGACACCAGCACCTTGTCACCATTCTTATGCACTGGAGTTACCAGAGCTTGCGTCCATACCTCTGGAAATTGAGCTAGGGCAAAGGATTTATTAAATAGCATTGTTATGGGCATGATAAGAACATCAAGGGTGAGAGATAGTAATTTCATGTCTAGCCCATCACTCCCCAATCTGGTTTTGCCCAGGACTTTCCTGACCATCGTTAGGGCCTCCTTCACCGTCACCTTCTTAAAGTAGAAGGCTGGGTGGTTAGTTATGAGCAGGTTGGCACAACCTTGGTCCTCCATAGGCAGAAGGTAGTCTGGAGACGGCACTGAGGACAGGTCTGTAAAGGCCTGGTTAAAGGCATCAGCAATGGCTAGCGGATCTGAGAAGGATGAGTTATTAATGTTGAGCATCTTAGGGTGCTGCTTTTGATCTTTACCAAGGATGTTCTTGATGTTGTCCCAAAACCTCTTTCCATCTCCCCATGTGTTGTTAAGCTGGGTCTTATGGAAATTGGCTTTAGTGAGCCTGATAAGTTTGGTGCACCCATTCCTAGCCATTTAGTAGCACTGTTGGTCATGCTTGCTGCCTGAGTTTAAGGCTTTTTCCCAGAGGCAGTCCCTCTCCTTTAGGAGGCAGAGGAGCTTGCCATCAATCCAGCTGCTAACCTCCCCCCAAATTTTCCATTTTGTGTGTGGTGCATAGATATCACAGGTGGAATTGAAGCCCTCAGTGAAAAAACTAAGTGCCTGGTCCAGCGTAGGTGCCTTGTTAATGGGGGACCAGTTGTAGGCAGACAGGGCCAATTTGAGGAATCCAGGTTTGCCTTTCAGCAGAACCCTGCTCTCGATGAGGCGGGGTGGGCTTTTGGCAAGTTTAGTGGTCCATATAAAGGAGATTGGGGAGTGGTCACTCAGCACGTCTGGGAGAACCCTGAGTTCAGATAATCGAGTCGGTGAGCTAGCTAAGACCCAATCAATGAGGGTGCTGGTACCAGCCTTGTAGTTCTGCCTGGTGGGGTGAGTTATGAGTTGCATGAGATTGTGGGAGGTGATTAGGTCTCTGGAGGGTGTCGCCTCCTTATATAACCAGTTAATATTAAAGTCACCAGTTAAGATGAGTTCTGAGCCCTTTCTGAGTGTGCTAATTTCTTCCATAACAAGAGGAAGGCCTTCCTTGGCTTTCTTGGGGGGCAGGTAGGTTGTGGCGATAGTAAGGATCTCGTCTTTTAGGCCGACTTGTATTTTTACCACTAGTAGCTCATAATCCTCCACAACTTTGGAGATGGGGAGGACGGAGCAACTCAGTGAGTTTCTGGCATATAGGAGGCAGCCGCCACCTTTCCTGCCTATTCTATCAAGTCAAAATGCTTGGAATCCTTTGATGGCCACCTCACCATCTTTGATCCAACCCTTCTGGGATTCTGGGATCCCTTCTGTGCTCAGAGACTCACTAAACAGTTCTGATAATGGATCTGCTAGTTACACCATTAGCTCCTTTAGTACCCAGGGATGTATGCCATCAGGTCCCATTGCCTTGTCCACCCTGAGTTTATTGGGCTCTTGTAGGACCCTTTCTTTTGTGAAGGGACTAGTGCACACCTCCCTACCCCCTGTGTCCATGGTGCTGAGCTGTGGGCCCTGCCTACCTTTTCCTTAGTGACAGTGCCTTCAGAAAGTATTCACCCTTGGATTTTTCACGTTTTGTGATGTTGCAAACTCAAATTAAAATACATTTATATGGGATTTTTTGTCACTTATCTACACAAATTACTTCTATAATGTCAAAGTGGAATGAAACTTCTGGAATTTTTTGTACATGTAATTTCAAATAAAAGCCTGAAGTGTCTTGATTTGATAAGTATTCACCCCTTTTGCTATGACACTCCAAATTGAGCTCAGGTGCATTCAATTTCCTTGTGAGATCACTCCAAAACTTGAATGGAGTCCACCTGTGGTCAGTTCAAATAGTTGACATGATTTCAGAGGAAATACACCTGTCTATATAAGGTCCCACTGTTGACAGTGCATGTCAGAGCAGAAACTCTACTATGAAGACCAAGGAGCTGTTCGGAGAACTCCGTGATAGAATTGTGAGGAGGCATAGAACTGGGGAGGGGTATAAAAACATTTCTAGGGTGTTAAAAGTTCTCAGGAGCACAGTCAAGTCCATCATTAGAAAATGGAAAGATTACGGAACCACCCGGACTCTTCCTAGAGCAGGCCATCCTCCCAAACTGAGCAACCAGGCAAGAAGGACCTTGGTCAGGGAAGTGACCAAGGACCCAATGACCACCCTGACAGAACTACAGAGTTCCATGGCTGAGATGGGAGAACCTGTCCAGGGGACAACAATCTCTGCAGCACTTCACAGATGTAGCCTCTATGGGAGAGTGGCTAGAAGGAAGCCACTCCTGAGAAAAGACCACACAATAGCACGCCTGGAGTTTGCAAGAAGGCAAGTGGCAGACTCTGAGACCATGTGGCAAAAGATTTTCTGGTCTGATGAAACAAAAATTGAACTCTTTGGCCTGAATGCAAAGCGCTATGCTTGGCACAAACCGAACACAGCTCATCACCCATGTAACACCATCCCTTCCATGAAGCATGGTGGTGTCAGCATCATGTTATGGGGATGCTTTTCAGTGGCAGGGACTGGGGCACTTGTCAGGATAGAAGGAACAATGAATGGAACCAGATACCGGCACATCCTTGAGGAGAACCTGCATCAGTCTGCAATAGACCTTGGCATGGGATGAAGATTTATGTTCCAACAGAACAACTACCCCAAGCATACAGCCAAAGCAATACTGGAGTGGCTTCAGAAAAAGAAGGTGAATGTCCTTGAGTGGCCCAGCCAAAGCCCAGACTTGAATCCCATTGAGAATCTGTGGAAAGACTTAAAGATTGCAGTTCATTGACGCTCCCCATCCAACTTGACAGAGCTTGAGCAAATCTGCAAGGAAGAATGGGTGAAAATCCCCAAATCCAGATGTGCAAAGCTGATATAGACATACCCAAGAAGACTCAAAGCTGTAATTGCTGCCAAAGGCGCTTCTACAAAGTATTGACTCAGGGGGGTGAGTACTTAAGTAAACAAGATATTTCAGTTTTTAATGTTTCATAAATTCTTGTTACACAATAAAAATATTTTTGGCCCTTTAAATTGTTGAGTATGCTGTGTGAATCAAGGGGGAAAAATAATTTAAATTCATTAAAAATTTTGGTAGTATCACAACAAAATGTGACAAAATCCAAGGGGGGTGAATACTTTCTGAAGGCACTGTAGCTGCTTTTACATGGTCCTTCTCCTCACATGCCCCCTTATCCTCTTTAATCTTGGCAATACCCTCTCTGGACTTTCTCCTTTCACTAATGTATCTATAGAAAGTCCTGTCACCTTCTTTTACTGTTTGTGCTAATGTTTCCTCAGTTTGCACCTTTGTCTGCCTTACTGCCTTCCCTGCTTCCCTTAGGGAAGTTTGGTATGCCTCCCTATCTTCATCCTACAGCGTTCCCTTATATTTCCTGAAAGCCAGCCTTTTGGCTCTGACCTTTTCTGCTACTGTTTTTGAGAACCAAAGTGGTTTCCTTCTTCTTTTGCACTTCCTTTTCTGCCTAACACAATGGGATATTGCTTCAAGTATTGCATCTTTAATGCATGCCCACTTTACCTGTACCCCCTCACCTGTATTTCTTTTTGCCAGGGCTAGCTTAACTCTGTTAGCCATCTTATCAAAGTTGGCTCATCTGAAGTCCCATATTTTTGCCTTGGAATGGGATGATTTAGTTATAGTGGCCAAATTGAACCATACCATGTGATGGTCACCAGCCCCCAGGTGACCTTCTACCTGGAGACCTGTGATCCTTTCCCTGTTAGTCAGTACTAGATCTAGGATAGCCCTGTCTCTTGTGGGTTGTTGTACCAGTTGTTTGAGGCCCTACCCCTGCAGGGAATCCACCAAATGTCTAGTTCTGGCAGATGTTCCTGCTGGTATTGACCAATCCGTATCTGGCATGTTGAAGTCTCCCATTATCAGAACCTCCCCTTTAGCTGTCATGTTTTGTATATCTTCTAACAGTAATGTGTCTGTGTCCCCCAATATGGAGGCCTGTACACAATCCCAGTTTGTATGGTTGTCCCATTTCTTGTTTCCAGGGTGACCCACAGTTCTTCTGGCTCCTTATGTGTATTCCGAATTTCTGTAACTTTGATATTTTCATTGACATAAAGGGCCACTCCACACCCCCTTTTTGCACCTCAGTCTCTTCTGAACAGTACATAGCCAGGTACTGAAGTCTTCCAAGTGTGGTTACTGGTAAACCATGTCTCGCTAATGGCTACTTTGTCCAGTTTAGCCTCTGTCATTATTGCCTGCAGGTCTGGCATCTTGTTTCCCAGACTGCGAACATTTGTGTACATGATTTTCCATTGGCCAGATTTCAGTGTGTTAGTTGTTGGGCGAGGTCTGGCATTTCCTCTGTGCATTGTATGGGAAGCCAGACCTTTTTCCTTACCTGGTGATGCAAATGAACTACAAACATGCTGAACTCCTGTTTGATCACTAGCTGAGTGGGGAGGGGTGTTCTTCCCATTTGACATATGGGGTGCTGACCCCCTCTCCCCATTTGTTAGTTTAAATATTCTGCAAAGATGTCAAACTTCTGCCCCAATGCACTGGTGTGTGCCTTCAAAGACATTCCTGGCTTAAAGTAGATGGATTTGCTGCTAATGTGCTACAGGCTGCGCTGCTCCTTCAAGAGGCTCCAGATTGTTTAGGAGTGATATTGAAAATGTTCTGCATAAAGTCGGCCCATCGGTACAGTGGTTGCATTTCTACTTGCAACACCAGCGACCAGGGTTTGGGAACAGACCAGGGTCCTGGAGGGCCAGCCGGGGAGAGAAGGCTTGAGCATCGCATAACTGCTTGCCTTCTCTTGGGGGGAGGGCAGGGAAGTGACCTGGCACTCGCTGACCCCTGGCACAGGCTGGGGACATGGTAATATGCGGGGTGCCTCTAACTAATGGGGCATGGTGAACATCAGCATAAGCCTGACATTAGTGGCACACCATGCCCTGGGGAGCAAAATGGGAAAAGAGCCCCGAGGCTGACTGGATGATGGTCAACAGCTCCCACTGCTGTGAGACCTCGGGCAGTGCATA
Organism: Neoceratodus forsteri; assembly: GCA_016271365.2. Classification (NCBI taxonomy): domain Eukaryota; kingdom Metazoa; phylum Chordata; order Ceratodontiformes; family Ceratodontidae; genus Neoceratodus; species Neoceratodus forsteri. Next base: position 1,044,172,192 of record CM057455.1, read on the forward strand.
GACCATCCCAGCAGCACTCGGGCCAAGAATTGCACTGGCCACCCCATCGGTGCCTTCCCCTTCGGAGGAGAGGGACCCACCTGGTGAAGAGTTATGTCTGGGTTACTTGGGGCAGCTGAAATATGGGGTGATGGGTTGCTGCACTGAGGCAGTGTGACAATGAGGGGCATAGGAAGGCTTGAAGAAGAGGCTGGCCCAGAGCTGGGGGAGCAAAAAAAAATGTTGTACATAAGCTTCAATCCTCCAGGATTACTTTATGGTAGTGCTGTTAAGAATTCAGAATTCTGCTGGTGGAATTGGTGCAGAATGACCATTCCACCGGTGGAATGACTGTTGGAATTTCACTGGTCAATCTGTGGAATTCTTGCTGCTGTGAATCATAGAATCACATTCCATGGAGCAACATTTTTCCATGGAAAATCATTCTGCAACCATTTCCATTTTAAAATATTGAGATCCTCAAGATTTAATTCTTCAGAAATACTATGGAAAACCAACTTTGCATTATTCAGTTGCAGAATTTCACCATTCCACTTCTGACAAAATTGGTAGAATTTTGAAAATTCTATTAAATTAAATTCCACAGGAATTTGAAAACTCCATGCACCACTACTTTATGGTCACTCAAATCTCTGACCCTTCAACCTACCAGGGGATCTGTAAGGGCTTCACTGACCTGTGGCCATGATGGCTGTACCTTCAGTCAGCAACCCCTTGTGTCAAACCATGGAGATGGTTCCCTCCCAGGTCCCCTCCCTCCTGGTGCCCATGCAAAAGCACAAAAAGGTATTGGTCAAGGCATTACCCCTGTCACCCTAGTTGGTACCTTCTGACTCCCCTCTTCCTACACACCACTGTTACTTCCAGGGGCAGTGGTGGGCACAATCTCCCTTCATTTGCCAAAGTGGCAGGGGAACACAATGGATGAGTAGGTCCTGAAATAGTGGAAAAAGTGGCATGCCCTGGAGTTGCTGTCTACCTCTCCAGTTCATCCTCCACCTCATCATTATGCTCCTGTGTTCAATCATTCATTTACAAGTGAGCAATCAAACCCTTTCCTCCCCAAGAAAGAAATAAAGGGTTCTATTCCAGATACGTCCTGATTCCCAAGTGAGCTGGAGGTCTAAGTCCTGCATTGGACCTTTGAGTCCTAAACCTATTCATCGAATATAAAACGTTTTTAATGGTGTCTCTTCCAGCTCTCATCCCCCTGCTGCAAAGTGAGGCTTGGTCTGTGCCCAGGACTTGAAGGGCACATGCTGTACTTTCCTATCAAAATTCACGAATGCCACAGGTGGTACCTCTACTTCATTCTAGAAGGCAGCCATTATCAGTTCTAAGTCTTGCCATTTGACTTATCCTCAGGACTGTGGGTATTCACCAAATGGTTAGAAGTTGAGACAGCAGCTCTTAAGAGTGAAGGGCTTTATATCTTCATGTTTTTATTTATTTATTTAGTTTTTATTGACCGGGTAAGTGCACTAGACAAATTCTGCCTATTTTCATGCACGACCCGGGGAAGGGGGATACAGATGAATGCCAACTGACCTTGAACCAGATTAAGCTGTTGGTGGTATTTTTAGTGAATGAGGGAAATTTGGTCAGGACATCGGGGAAATTCCCCTACTCTTTTTTCGATAAGTGCCATGGGATCTTTAACATCCACCTGAACTACAACCAATCCAGGCAGACGGGACCTCGGTTTAACATCTCATCTGGAAGACGGCAACTCAGACGTGCAACACCTCTCTCATGCTGCACTACAGTGTCAGTACTGGGATATTAACCCAAGTGCCAGATGTATCTGGATGACTGGCTCCTGAAGGTCCTGTCCAGAAAAGCGATTCTGTACACATTACAAAATGAGACAATTGTTCAAGGAACTGGGTATTATGGCAAACATATTAAAATCCATACTAGTTCCCTGTCTGCACCTCTAGTATATTGTTGCAGTGCTGGACACAGCAGTAAGCAGTACTTTCCTGACTACAGACAGGACTGACCCTACTGTTGCCCAGGCCCAGCTGAGACACAGGAGCTGTTACATGTCCACTCGGATGATGTTATATATCTTGGAACTGATGGCTGATGCCATCATTATGGTCCCATTTGCCTGCCTTCACAGGCACATACTACACTGCATTCTTCAGGTATAGTGGCATCAACTGAGACAAGCTGGCACAGATGGTCCTTGTCACATCCCCTCATTGCTGTGTTCTACTATGGTAACACTTTTAGCCACTGTGCAGAGAAGCAATGAGAGTGTGGTACTGGGTGATGTCACATGGTTTTCAGCTAGAGCTGTGTTTCCCTCAGGAGACTAAAACATCTTGACAGTCAGGCTATACAGGTCTGAGTCCCTGGTACATGAATTGGAACTGCTGATCTCTGTGGTAAAAGACCTCTTTCCAAAAAGGGGTCATCCTGAGTTGGGCCATTTTGTGTCCCCACATAATGCAAAACTGCCATGTTTTTGTTCACTTGCTCCAAGGCCTTGATGTTTTTGAGTGAAATGTGTTGTCCCTCTCCTGGAAAGGGATGTTCCATTATACCTTTTCTCCTGAGTCCTATGTCTCCAATTCAGAGGGTTCTGCTCAAACTGTAGGCAGAGTTTGCCACCCTAATATTAGTAGCTCCCTTCTGGCCTCACCAGATTTGGTTCCACTTCTGCAGCATCTGGTGGTGAAGCTTTCTGTTCAGTGCCTCCTTTGTATGGGCTTGCTATCACTAGCTCAGGGTCTCTGGTCTATCTGGACCTGTGATCCCTGCATCTGAATGCCTGGCTCCTGAAGATGCAGACTGGAGGGGGACCAGAAAAAAGCAGACATCCTAAACAAATACTTTTGTTCAGTATTCACAGAGGAAGCAGAAGGTGAGGGACCACAGATAAGTGCCAGGAGCATCAAAAGAAGGGAGGTGGACACTAGTCCTTTTACAGAGGACAGAGTCATGAAGGAACTTACAAATCTGAAAGTAGACAAGGCAAAGGGTCCAGACGTGGTGAATCCAAAGATAATGAAGGAGCTCAAAGAGGTGCTGGCTGCACCTCTGACAGCCCTGTTCAACCACTCTCTGTAGACGGGAGTGATTCTGGAGGACTGGAGTAGGGAAGATACAGTCCAGCTTCTCAAAAGTGGTAGCAGCGAGGAGGCTAGCAATTACAGGCCAGTCAACCTGACTTTGGTGGTGGGGAAATTAATGAAATCACTACTGAAGGAAAGGATTGTGGAATATCAATATAATCAAGTGGCTTATAAAATCTTAGGCAACATGGATTCACTGGGGGCAGATCATGTCAAATAAATCTGATAGATTTCTTTTACTGGGTGACCAGGGAATTAGATCAGGGTGGAGCAGTGGATGTGGCCTACCTAGATTTCAGTAAGTTTTTTTTTTCCCCTGGTTTTCATCCCCTGCTTTCACGTCCTTGGCACAAGCATGATGTGTGGAGCCATGCACACGCTGCACATGGTGGGACACCCCACCCTACTGGTCACCCATACCCACCTGTACAGCCATCAGACCTCCACCTGATGATGGTGGGACTGCAGGAGAGTGCCCCTCCTCCCCGGGAAAGGAGAGCCACTGCAATGCAGCTCAGTTCTGCACCCCCCTTGTCGGCTCCCTGATGACCAGAGGTTGTTTCCAAACCCTGGTCACCGGTGTGGCATGAGGGGAGGCAAAGATGCCTCAATCCTCTGCTCCACTGGGCTGGCTTTCAATAAGTTTTCTGACACTGTTCCACATAGGAGACAAGTAAGCAAGCTGGATAGCTTAGAAGTGGGTCCAAAGGTGGTAAAATGGATAAGGAACTGGTTAGGGGACAGTAGACAGAAGGTAGTGGTAAGCCGAACTCACTCTGAGGAAGGAAGGGTGACCAGCAGGGTGCCACAGGGATCAGTACTGGGGCCGGTACTCTTTAATGTCTTTATTAGCAACATTGCAGAAGGGCTAGAAGGGAATGTATGCCTTCCTGCAGATGACACTAACATCTTCAATAAAGTAGACACTCTGGGGTCATGGAAAAAATGAATACAGATCTAAGGAAGCTAGGGGAGTGATCAAGGGTATGGCAGCTAAGTTTCAATGTGAAGAAGTGCAGTATCATGAACTTGGGGCACAGAACCCAGGGGCAGAGCACAAAATGGGGGAAGAGACCTAAGTGTAATCATATCTAATGACCTAAAGGTGGCCAGTGTGACAAGGCAGTGGGGAGAGCATGTGGGATGCTATGATGGTGCATAAGGAGTGGTGTCACCAGCAGAAAGAGAGAGGTGGTGTTATTGCTGTGTAGATCACTAGTGAGACTCCACCTATAGTACTGTGTCCAGTTCTGGAGACCACATCTCTGGAATGACAAAGACAAGAGTAGAGGAAGTCTAGAGGAGGACAACTAAAATGGTGTAGAGTCTGCATCAAAAGCCCTATAAGAAGAGATTAAAGGTCCTCATTATGTACACCCTGGATGAAAAGGAGGGCGAGAGGGGATATGATAGAGACTTTCAGCTACCTCACTGGTATAAAGAAGGTTCAAGAGGGAAGCATTTTTCAGAAAAAAAGATGCTTAGGAACAAGGGGACATGCTCTGAAGCTGGAGGTGGTAGACTCAGCGGATATGTGAGGAAGTACTTCTTCACAGAAAGAGTGTCATTTCATGCCCTTACTGCTGTGTGCACAGTGAGACAACCAGAGGTGTTCCGTATATTTTTGAGGGGTATTCTGCACATGCATCCCCCGATTTGTAAACTGGTTCCACCTTGGGACCTGAATTTCATACCTGAAAAATTGACTCTGGCTGCATTTGAGACTACTACAACTTGTGAGATATATTTCCTTTCATGGAAGATGTTTTTCTTGGTCACCATGATTTCTGCTTGCAGTATTTCTGTGCTTCAGGCTCTGGTGCATAAGCCTCCTTATTTGATCTTCTACAAGAACAGGGTGTCTTTGCAGATCAACCTCTTTTTCTACTTCTGGTAGTGTTTGATTTTACCTTAAATCTGACCAGACACCTTCATGTGTGTTATCCAAAGCATAGCAACAAGGATGAAGCATTGCTCCATAAATGGTTTAAGTCATACTTATTTATTTATTTGCTTTTGTTTACCAGGTAAGCACACTAGACAAGCAAGTGCCTATTTTCAGGTGTGACCCGGGGAGAATTACAAGGTACATACAATCAGCAGCAACAGGAAGAGTCAAAGTAAGAAACAAGAACTTTAGGCATAACACAGAATGATGGGTAGCTAACAAGAAAGTGGACTTCAGAATTAGAGTTTAGATATCAACATACAATTCATAATAGATTAGATTAAGGTAGATAACAGCATGATACAGAATAGTACAGACATTTTCAACAGGGCAGTCAATATAAGGTAAGCCATTATAATGGGGGGGGGGTAGGTGGTTAACAGGAGAGGTACATAAGTGCAGGAGAGAGACCTGGGGAAGGATAGGGATAGATACGGCAAGGTACCACTCTGGGACAGGAGGGCAGGGAGTCCCAGAGCAACATTGAAACTATTTTTATTATCGTGCTGGTAGAAGTGCACTTTTAACGCTGGAGCCATGCTCCTTTCAGTAATACACAGGTAAAAAAATATATATATATGAGCCTCAGCAGGTGGACTTAGAGGCACAAAGACAGGCGGAGGCAGATTTCAGGAAGCCCCACAGGGAGGCTTTAAAGGAAGAATGGGAGGAGGAGGAGCAGATTAAGGCAGGAAGGGAGTTCCACACTCTCGGCGCATATGAAGTGAAAGTCCGATCGCCAGCAAGGGTGCTGGGTTTTTGGCACCAGGCAGTCCTGCATCTCCCTTGATCTTAAGTAGTAGTTTGGGATTCCATGTTTAGGGGGTAGGGCGAGAGCAGAGAGGTAGCTGTTCTGACAATGTTGTCGATGAAGTTGCCAAGGACAAAGGTGCGGTGTTTTTCCGGGGGGAGCCACTCCAGACATGAATAGAGATCACAGCGATGCATGAGGCAAGGGTCCGAGAGTGCAAAATGGCAGATATTGTTATAAGCTGAGTCCCATTTTGTGAGACTAGATTTAGGGACAAGAGCAAAGAATACAAGCCCATAACAGAGCATTGGTAGGAGGACCCCCACCCGGCTAAGGCCAGTCGTGCAGCTGGGGTGAGGCAGCTTTTTGCTCGATAAGCAAGTCCGAGCTTGCCATTTGTTGCCTTACAAATGTTCCAAATATTCAGGGTAGGATCAAAGTAGTGGGTCAAGTGTGATGCCCAGGTATTTGACTGAGTCCACTGTCTGCAGGAGGGACCCATCTACCCCATGAATCTGTAGTGGAGCAGGACATGATTTTATTTTGCCCAGGGAACCAAAGAGCATGGCTTGGGTCTTTTTTAGATTGATGGTAAGCTTATGGTCCTTTAACCAGGTCTGAATAAGTATTGAGTCTGAGTTAAGCCAGGAGTTTATGGTAGCAATGCCAGGGGAGCGGGCCAGGATGATGAGGTCATCAGCGTAAAGTGTTGTATGCGCATGGGCAGTGATGGAGGGCAGTTCATTAATGAAAAGGGAGAACAAAATGGGTCCAAGGCTGGACCCCTGGGGGAACCCACAGTTAACTGAAGAGGGGTTAGAGAGGGTACGATTAAAGTTAGTGTATTGCTGCCTGATAGAGAGGTAGTTTGAGAACCAGGCAAGGGCAGAGAAGGAGAACCCAAGGGACTGAAGAGTGAAGATGAGGAGGGGATGGTAAACCCAATCAAATGCCTTGAGAGATCCGCAAAGATGCCTCCAGTAAGATTGCCTTGATCAGCAGCTGTTCTGATCTCAGAGGTTACCACAGCAAGAGCTGTAGATGTGCTGTGCCCTTTTCTGAAACCGTGTGGTGCGGGGGAGAGAAGGTTGTAAATCTGAAGGTAGTGTGAGAGCTGAGAAGCAACTACCTTTTCCAGGAGCTTGCATATCGCAGACAGAATAGCAATGGGTCGGTAGTTCTGGATATCTTTGGGGTTGCCTTGTTTGAAGATAGGGACAACCTTGGCCACTTTCCATATGTCAGGGATGATCCCTGAGATAAGAGAGGTGTTGAAGATATGCGTGACAGGCCTTGCCAGGAGGGGTGCCCCAAGCATGAGCAGTTTAGGTTCAAGTCTGTCGTGCCCTGCCCCACTATGGGGGAAGAGACCAGCAAGGATCTTCCGGGTCTCCATAACCGAGACCCGTTTTAGGTAGAAGGGAGGTCTGGGGGTGTGACCACTCAGGAAGGGGCCAGGTGACTTAGGGACAGGGGACTGGGAAAGGGGAGCAGACAGGTTGGAGAACAAGGAGTTAAAGGAGTTCGCAATAGTGAGGGGGTTATTGCAACTAACCCCGCTGATGAGCATATCGGTGACCTGAACTCTAGCAGACACTCCAACTGTGTTTTTAATGTTTTGCCAGAAACTCCTCAGATTACTGGCAGAGGATAGCAGGGCTGATTGGCAGTACTCAGTCTTGGCTGAGTGGATGGCTCTTTTACATGTTTCTGAGCTGCCGATATTCTAAGAGGTCAGTATTGTTATGGGAGGCCTTGTATCTCTCCCAGCATTTGTCCCTGCACTTCATGAGGGAGAATAGGCTGCCATGAAGCCATTTAGTGACAGTGCCCCTACCCCTCCTCTTAGTGAGGGGGGCATGTTTGTTTTGCAAGGGGCCAAACTCTCCTATGAAATGGTCCAGAGCTTGGGCAGGGTCATTTGTTGCTATGACCTGTGACCAGTCAGTTTCCTGTAGGTCTGCGTGGTAGCCGTTTAGGTTAAATTTTGAATAGTCCCTCAACTGGATCACTTTACTGGAGATTTTGGGTAAGAAGATGCCCCAAATGCAGTAGGTAGGAGAGTGATCTGAGATGACATCAGGGAGAATACCTGAGGATACTATTCTGTCTGGTCTATTGCTCAGAACCCAGTCGATAAGGGATCCTTTATCCCCCCCAAGATGAACTCCATGTGGGTTCCGTTATGAGTTCGCTGAGGGTGAGGCCCGAGAGTAGGGGCTCATATTGCTTGGATTTGGGCCCCATCCAGTTAAGATTAAAGTCACGCAGGACTAGTACCTCATTTGAGCCAGTGCTGTCCCTAATGCTGTCAAGAAGTAAAGAGAGTCCTAGGACACCACCCTTTGGGGGATTGTAGGCACATACCAGATGCAGTTTTTTTGTATGACCAAGCAGGAGAAGGGCATGCAGGAACTCACATGTTGGGGATGTAGGTGGTGCATGATCTATCATGGACACATTCAGATGCACCTTGTAATAGATGAGCACCCCTTCCCCTCACTTGTTCCCTGCCCTGTCATGTCTGATATGACTGTAGCCCGGAAGGGTACACAAGGAGTCAGGGATGTGAGGCTTCAGCCAAGTTTCAGAAATCTCCCAAATATCTGGGTTGTAATGTGACACCCAGGCAGTGAGTTCTGCTATGTTGTGTAGGATACTCCGATCGTTCAGGTGGACAATTTTTAAACCTTTGGCAGATAGCCAGGTGGGGTGGGACTTGAAAGTGGACCAGTTGGCTGGTGGTCCATTGAGTTTTGCCATGTCCCCAGCAGGTACAGGGAGGGTTATGGTGGCAGTCCTGAGTGCAGCAGATATCAGAGTGATACAGGGCGAGAGAAAATCCCAAGGGAAGAGTGCAGCTGCCAGAGGAAGGCAGGAGATATTGCCAGTCAGGTTGAGAGACGGCACTCTGCTGGCTCCAACATACTAGCAATGGTGCATTTTTCAAACTCCCTGAAAGCAACAGGACAATAGAGTTAATAAAGGACAGTAATCAGGGGAGCACCTAGGGGACTGCTATAACTGCAGCTCTTGCAAAGGAGTAGTTGGTAGGTAGCTAAAGAAATAGGGCATGAGGGAGGCCACTAGTGGTGAGAGCAGATAAGCTGGAATGGAAGAAAGGGCTGATAGGTTATATCACTTCACGTGACACAGCCTATATAACACTTCGCTCATCTAGGGTGGTGGCGAGGGTGGCGGGGCCCACAGCTGCGCTCCAAGGTAGATTTCAGCAGGCCTGTGACTCGCCTTCAGCTGCTCTCAGCAGAACACAAAAGAAATGCTGGTGGGAGAAGAATAACCACAGCCAACCTTGCCTGTGGCATACCTGGTTGCACGGGAGGATCCATGGGGGGTCTAGTTAGCAGTGCTGTGGTGGGGGAAGGGGAAGGCAGTCGAGCTGAAACCCTCACAAGCATCTAAGGAGAAAGGAGAAGAGTGCATCAATTTATATGCTGTTAAGGTAAGCTACTGAGGCACAAGGATCAGATTACAATACCCTATTCCATTTGTTTAGTAGAGACTTACCAAAATAATTAATTTGCACTGGAGAACCTTATTCCTACATAGGCATCTGTTAAATAAGTTCTTTCTAAATGAGCAATGCGTTTCACAGCGTATTCTTTCACTAACATGCCTTGGTCTATTCAATTAGTAATTAAGGCTAAGTAAGGTTACACTCTACAACTACTAAATGGCTAGCACATCTGATTGTTTGATTTTTTCTTTTTCTTAAGTTTCTTTCGCTACTATGCCTTGGTCAGTGTACTTAATACTTAAAGGCAGTTAAGGTAGCAGGCAGTTTAGCTTAAAATGTAGGTAGCTTTCCATCAATAATTTATGCTGAAAAAAACTATCTCCATTGGTATGCCAATAGAAACGCTGGTCCCGAAGTTCAGTTTGAAAAAGGCACCAGATTCAAATCAGAGCTGTCCCGTAGCCCACAGCTGCACTCCAAGGTAGATTTCAGCAGGCCTATGACTTGCCTTCGGCTGCTCTCACCAGGACACAAAAGAAATGCTGGCGGGAGAAGAATAACAGCAGCCGACCTAGCCTGTGGCGTACCTGGTTGCAGGGGACGATCCGTGGGGGGGTCTGGTTAGCAGTGCTGGCGGCGGGTGTGGGGGGATGAATAGCTGAGGCCCTCACACTCGCTTGGTTGCATGGGAGGATCCATGGGGTCCGTTAGCAGTGCTGCAGTGGGGGAAGGGAGTGGGAGGACAGTCGAGCTGAGGCCCTCACAACTGTCTGGTTGCACGGGAGGATCTGTGGGGGTCCGGTTAGCAGTGCTGCGGTGGAGGAGGGGGAGGGCAGTCGAGCTGAGGCCCTCACGACCATCTGGTTGCACTGGAGGATTCATGGGGGGTCCGGTTAGCAGTGCTGCAGTGGGGGAAGGGGAGTGCAGTTAAGCTGAGGCCCTCGTGACCGTCTGATTGCATGGGAGGATCCGTAGGGGGTCCGGTTAGCAGTGCTGTGGCTGGTGACGGCAGTCGAGCTGAGGCCCTCGCGACCATCTGGTTGCATGGGAGGATCCGTGGGGGGTCCGGTTAGCAGTACTGTGGCAGGGAAGGGGAGGGCAGTTGAGCTAAGGCCCTCGCGAGGAATAGCTTCAAATCAGCTTGAGGTGAAACAAGGTGCACCACAGCGATAAATACTGGGTCCTTTATTGTTTCTAATTTACACTAATCAGGTCTCCACTGTTGTTAGGGAATCTATAATTAGGTCACATGCAGATGACACAGTACTTCTCTCTATGGGAACAGACCTACACGAGATAAATACAAACATGCAAAATGATTTTTTTTGGCCATTCAGGAGTGGTTTTAGAAATGAAAACTTAGTTCTGAGTGACAAAAAATCAAAAGTAATGCTGTTTTCAAACCAGCATAAGAGTAAGATTCCTTCCCTAGCACTGGTTGTGAAAACCACAGCTGGAGAACTTTTATAGCAGATCACTGAATACAAATACTTAGATCTATGGATAGATAGGAACTTAAAATTTCATTACCACATTGATGTGCTGGTTAAAACAGTTCTAGATAAGGTGCATTAAGATGGACCAAACATTGCATGGACCACACTATGAAACATACAATTGTAAACCAAATGTTTATTCCAATAATTGACTATGGAAACCATATTTATGGGCATGCAACCGATACAGAAATTAAAAGAGTGAAAGTCTTCTATAATAAACTTGCAAGTTTCATATTGTCAGTGGATCGAAGATCACATCACTGAGATATATTGATTGGGGTAAACTATCTCACAATCTGGAACAAAATAAAAAGAACTTTAGTAAATCAATTAAGAAACACTTTGGTAACAGGAAAACTGATATATTTAGCTAGAAGAATACAAAGGATAAACCATACGCATAATCTTAGGGTGAGGGGACAATTGAGGGTATAAATAATAGGACCACACAAACAAAATATGAAGAGATGTTATTTTCAAATTCATCAACAAAATACTGGAACAAATTAAACTTGCAAACTAGAAACCTATATGAAAATAAAAATAGATTTTACACATCCCCGGGGCAAGAATTGACAACTAGATGCTGTTGCTATGACTGAGTTATGAATTTATCTATGTACACATGCATTTTTTTTATATTTTGTCCAATGGATGTGTGGTCTTGAAGTTTTTATTGTATTGTAATAAGTTTATATGTTATGGAATTGAAACTTTTATAAACTTAATACAAAGGAGCACCTTGTAAATGGTGTATCTCACTTTTTTCCTGTTGGAAAAATTAAAATGTTGCTACTACTACATAAACTTGTTGTGCATAGAACACTTTGCTTCTATCTTGATGGCACAAAAGGTGGTGCCCCTGTGTCTAAACAGTACCTCCCCAAATTGCTGGCTAACTGTATTGAATTCTGTTATGGGATGTATGGAAAGGAACTTCCTGATGCTTGCTGTGCATGGGCATTCTACACATGGTCTGGCCACTTCTGTTGATGCGTTGCTGCCACATGGAACACAGTGCTTACTTTCCTTTAACACTATAGTCTAAAAATTGTTTCTCATAGATGTGCTGGTTTTGATCTTATGGTGTTGCAGGGCCTTCTGTCCTGATTGAATATCACACTTTGCCATCCTCCCCGAGTGCCTTGTGTACTACTTTGGAATCATTCCAAAGGCATGATCCAATACAGGAGATATCAATGAAGACCGAACATTACTCACCGTAACAATAGATCCTTGAAAGAATCTCCTCCAGTGGGCCACAGTGCACTCTCTCTTCTTCCCGAGATATAAGCTGGCACATTTATGGCTGCCTTTTTAAAGGTGTCTGTCAGTGCCTTATATACAGTATACTGTAATTCGTGTTCCATGCCTCTCCTTGTGTGCCTGGTACTCTGGTCTGGTCTCCTGGCTCCTCACCATAAGATGCTCTGTGAGCTTATCTTTGGCAGGGAGCTGATGATCAAAGGTGCTGCCCACAATTATACAGGCACTGATGTTGCATGTCATAATGGGTGACCCCTGCTTGCAAACATTTCCAAGTGGTCTTGATGCTGACAGCTTAGAGTTCCAAAGGTGTGACCCAATGGAGGAGATTCTCTCAAAGATCTGCTGTTATGGTCAGTAACGGTTCTTTAATCATACCTTTGCAGTATTTACACTGTATAAGGAAGAAATAAATACAATAGATGCAATGAACCAATGAATCACTGCTTCATATAAGTCATTTATAAATAATGTTTTATGGAATAAAGAACATTCAACTATATATTTTAAGGCTGTTGCATTTAAGGGTTCTGGGGATAGATACTCTATAATTCTTCAGTGTGAAGCATAAGTGGTTAATATTTTTCATCAGTACCCTGAGATGCCATTACAGTCTATCATACACTTAGGGTGTATTTTAATTGATATAATTTCATTTCATCAACCTGTCCAGTTTTACCTCTCAGGTACAGCTGATGGTCTGTTGTGTTTTTTCTTTCATTTTTGATTGATCCACCGAGATGCCATTACAGTCATATTCATACACTTAGGGTGTATTTTAATTGTCATTATTTAATTTCAGTTAGCAGTCCAGTTTTACATTCTCGGGAACAGTTGATGATCTCCAGGGGTTTTTACTTTCACGTTTGATGTGCATGGTAGCAATGAGGTAGGAACTTACTGTTTAGAGCCCTGTGATTATAGCTTAAGGTTGATTTCAACCTAACACTAGTGACGTGTAAAGACGTGGAAATTTATTTCACAAATAACTTTACAAAATTTCCCCAGCTTCACTTCACCATAGGGTGCACTTTGTTTAGTTTTCTCTTTGAGCAAGGTGGGACTTAGAAGAAATATTAGCTGATTATGCATCACTATGAATGTGACTGTCTGCAGGCTCATGCCAGCAGCATAATACACCTGTTTTCTTCCCTATCCTGCACTAAGACTTTTTACAGCTGGAATGAATTGTCACTGCTGCTGTTATTAAATTAAAGTGGACCTACAAGGAAAGAAAAAATGTTGGCCATTTTTTTCAAAACACAAACTGCTGCCAGCAGCATTTATTTGCTCTGAGGGGGACATTTCCCAGCTCACACTATGGTGCATTTCCAGTTGAACATTTGCTCATTTTTTAAATTTGTACCAACCCCAAGGTTCCACTAACAAGTGGGAACACCTTCAGCTTGGGATTGGTACAAAAAAGTTCTAGTCCCCTAGGTGGCATGGGCAAGTCCCATGGCCACCACCTTCCCAGTCATCACCTCCACCCCCTTGTCCTATCGAGCTGTTTTTAATAAAAAAATGGAAAACAAACTGGGCTCTGGGCACTGTGGTATGTAAGAGCCAACATTGTATTTTTAATCACCTCTTTCCTAGCCCAAACCAGTCATAAGCACCAAAGAACCATTTGTAGGAAGTGCACTCCTCTCCTGGCCTCTGATTCATGATTGGGGAGGGGCAAGATGTGTTTCTGTTGCTACAAAAGTCAGGTTTCTGACATTGTGCCAAGAGTTGAACTTCTTTTTCAGCCTCCCCATCAGCCTCATGCCCCATGTTCCAAGGTGTATTTTTAAAAAGCAGGCACTCATGACCCCTGATATCAGAGGAGTAGGATAATAGTCACAAATCTTGCTATCTCAGGGGTACCTGCTCCCTAACCCACAGCATTCCTGCCTAAAATTGGTCTATCAGCTGAGTGAAGCAGAGTGTGTGGCTTGTGGAACAGTGAGGGAGAAGTGGTCTATGTAATTTGTGATGGTAGGAGGACTGTACAATTATTATGTAGCATCTTAAATGACACAGACTACTCCTCTTATATTCCAGCCATGCTCTGATTTTGTCAGACTGATTTTGTAAAGTTGTGCTGTGGCTTAAGAAGAGAGATGACAAAGCTAGATGGATTTTTCATTATTGGACTCCAGTCCTCAAAATGATGACTCTTGGGTCTGGAAAGAGGCTCAATTCTTATAAATTTGGGCCTGGGGTGGGCTTTTCTTACTTTCAGGGTACATTCTTGGGGACAGTAGCAAGCACCAGCAGGGGGATTTAACTGCATTAAGGGAAAAAAACGAACTTGATTTACTTGATTTTTTTTAGGGCTGCAGTGGGCAGAGCCCTGCAGACCTTCTGTGATTGAAAAAGGGAGACTTTCCAATGCCAAAACAGTGTGGAGTTGCCTCACAGTTGCCTCCATGTCCATGAAACACTCTGCTGTCTCCATTAGCAGTCACACAGCACTATTTCTCATCAGTCAGAGGTCACAGTGGAACACAGCACAGTCTGTTGTGTCCAAGATGGCCACCAAACTATATTGAGCATGCACAGTAGCATTCAGCAGCCATCTTGAACACAGCAGACTGTGCCATGTTCCCCCGTGATCTCTGACAGCAAGACCTTGGATGAGACTGTGCTTATCTGTTATTTTGTTTTTGTGTACATAGATTTTTTTCCTCCTGCCCACTTGACCCTCCCTCTCAGCACTCCCCCACACCCTCCCAGAAACATGCTAGTGACATGGGGTGCATTATCTCCCAGTGTCCATGAATCCTCGGCCCATTTTTCATTTGTTTAGCCCCCCCATCCAGTACTGTGCATGCATGGTTATTTATGTTATTATAGGGACACAGTCGCACCCCTATAGTTAGGGTTCAGCATGCACTTCTATGTTAATTTTGAAATGTTGCACTTTGGTAACTTCATAGCCATTCAACTGATTTGTCTGCAATTCCACATGCACAATTTCCTGTGATGGATCTATGAATGTGAAAAGTTTCGTTATGGTCACATGTATGGTTGTGGAGATACAAAACATCAAAAATGGAAAATTACCAAGTTTTATGCAATTACTTTGTCACCATATTTCTCAAAAATGGCTTGTGGGTTTGACCTGACAACTGTAAGGTATGTGGGGTTTGGGTCACAGATGTGTCTTTTGAAGGTTTGGTGAAAAAATATTAAACCGTTCAAAAGTTATTAAAATGTACAGTTTTCTAATTATTCTCTGTGGGGAAAAAATAGATATCCACTGTGAAAGTGTAACTTTTGCAGATGGTTTTAAAGCTGTCGCAGATGGCGTGATTTCTCTCACAAATTTGCCATTTTGTTTTTTTTGTCTTAGCAAGGGAAACAAAGTTAAAAATCTGAAAAAATCTGGGACTTGGGGAATAACCAGAAGTTGGGTTTACCTAATCGGGGATCCAGGGAATCTAATTCTGTAGTTAGTTTTTGTGTATGCTGCCCGGAAATATATTTTTTAAGCTTAGCCATTTTAACTGTTTAAATTTGTGACATTACTGTCGCAAGTTGCGTGAGTAGTGTCGCTAAAGTATGTAATAGTTTCATACTTATACTTTCGGGAAAGCATGTTCTTTCGAGAAATTAATACTTTCTTGAAAGTACAACTGTCGAAAGTCGCATGTGTAGTGTTGTGAAAGTATGTAATAGTTTTACAAAGCTACTTATACTTTCGGGAAAGTATGTTGTACTTTCAAGAAACTGTTTATACTTTCTCAAAAGTACAACTGTCGCATGTGTAGTGTTGCAAAAGTATGTAATAGTTTCGCAAAGCTACTTATTCTTTCAGGAAATTATGTTGTACTTTTGAGAAATTATTTATACTTTCTTGAAAGTTCAACAGTTTCCCGAAAGTAATCGCATGACTTGCAACAGTACTGTAGCAAACTGAAACAGTTAAAATGGGTCAAGGCATCCATCCCTCCCTCTCCCTTCCTCTGTGTGCAGTTCTACTCACCACCGTCATTCTCCAGTCCACTTGCAATAAAGAAATTCCTCCTGCTCTCTCCCTCTGTGTGCAGTTCTACCCACCACCCTCATTCCCCAGTCCACTTGCAATAAAGTAATTCCTTCTGCTCCCTTCCTCTGTGTGCAATCCCACCCACCACCCTCGTTCTCCAGTTCCCGGTCCTCTTGCAATAAAGAACTCTCTCCCACTCCCTGCATCTTTGTGCAGTCCCACTCACTACCCTCTTTCTCCAGTCCCCTTGCAATAAAGAAATCCCTCCTGCTCCATCTCTCTGTGTGAAATCACACCCACCACCCTCATTCCCTGATCCCCAGTCCACTTGAAATAATGAAATCCCTCCCACTCCCTCCCTCTGTGTGCAGTCTCAGCTGCCACCCCGTTCTCCATTCCCCTTCACAAATGAAAGATACCCTCTCACTCCTTCCTCTGTGTGCAGTCCCACCCATCACCCCAGTCCCCATTTCCCTTCACAAATGAAAGATAACCTCCTGCTCCCTCCCTCTGTGTGCAGACCCACCCACCACACTTGTTCCTCGGTCTCTGCAGTGACAGTGAAAAAAGGCTCTCCATCTCCCTCCCTCTGCATCCTGTCCCATCCACCACCCTCTGTTACCCAGTGCATTGGTGGGCAGTGTTGTTTTTTTATGCTGAAATAAAGAAAACTGTCCCTCAATGTAATGTTTTATTTTAACCTGACAAAAAAAGGTCCATTGCTGATGAGATTCACTCCCCCACCTCACCACCCACTGTGCAAGCACCTCCCCACACCCCCCGCTTGACACCCCTCACAGTCTCACTCACCTGAAGAGGTCCCAGGTTCAATAACAGCTATCCCAATGGAAGACATGTCTTGCTGCTAGAACTGGTGACTGCAGTATGAGAAACTGAGGTAAATGCGGTTCAGTGTATTTCAATGGGAGTTTCAACTTTTACACATAACTTAGGTATTTTTCAAGATTTTGACCCCACATTTTAAACATGACTTTTTGGGGAACCCCACCTCATGACCTTTATGACTGTCATTCTGCAACTCCCTCCCAAAAGGTGATTTCACTGTTGCTTGATGAATTCAGCTCTCAGGCAGAATTTGCACAATTATAGTCATACTGTTCATTAGGTGGGGTAATTAGAAGGTTATGTTGAAAGTTTTGGGTTAAAAATCTTTAAAAATGACCAAGTTAGAACCATTACTTGGAATTTCACTATGTACGCTCAGAAATTTGGAATTTTTCAATATTTTGACTACAGATTTGCAACATAGTCTTCTTATCACTCCACCTCATATATGTTACTGCTGTCATTTTTCAAATTCTGGCAAAAAATGGGTTTCACACCTCTGGTACAGAATGGCATTGGAGTTGTGCAGAATTACATTTTTGCAGGGATTTGAACATTTTCTCTACTGGTTGCATGTGTTGGGGTAATAAGATAGCTATGCTGATGATTGAATCATGCTTCTATGGAGGGATGGGTGCACAGAGTCCAAAGGGCCCTGTGCTCCCACAGCAAAATAAGGAAAAATGGGGACTTCGTCATATCACATTACAAAGCTATACCTGTGTCTTCTGCTGGTTTTGGCTAGGGACATTGAACTTAACCCTGGTCCCCTGTCTCCATCTGGGAGGGATTCTCCAGGTGGGGATGGAGGGATTCAGAGTTGCAAGGGAATAAAAACAGCCCACTTGAACACACAAAGTGAGTTAGAGGCCTGGATTTCAATAGAGGGACTGGATGTAATTGGTCTGAGCAAAACGTGGCTAAAATCCCAAGTATTAGATGAGCAACTGTTAATAAAAGGATACAGATTGTTTAGATGAGATAGGCAAGGAAAGAAGAAAAGGAGGGAGTTTTATTTTATGTTAAAGATAAGTTTCTGGTGCAAGAAATGGAAAAGGGATCCTTTATAGGTCAAATTGACTACTTGACAATAAAATTGATGTTTGGAGGGCAAAAAGGAAAACATCTTTTTTTTTTAACCTGTATTTATTGGCCACCAAAATGAAAGGATAGTGAGTTACAATTTTTCCAGCATTTGATCTCCCACCACAACAATAGGAGGGAGCATGTAATGGTGGGAGACCAAAATCTAAACTGGAAAACTTGTGGGAAAACTAAACACAAGCTAGGACTAGCTTCTTATGGACTTTATCAGCTAGTGAACAGCCACACACATTTTAACTATAAGTCAGGGAATCATACAATATTAGATTGGTTGGTTACAAATTGACCAGGAAATATATTGCAATGGGAGATTTTACCTGACTTCATTTCTGATCATTGCCCCTTGCTTTACTTAAGGAAACACAAAAAAGATAAAATTCCTCCAAAATTAACTGAGAAAAAATGCACTGGAAAGTTGGCAGACAATACATTTCTACAAGATTTTGCTAATGTTGATTTGAAACTAATAGAACAATTTAACTACCCTGAGAAGGCAACAGCCTGGTTAACAGGAGTAATACTCACACTTACAGAAGCAAATACCCCAATGGTAAAACATAGAGTCAAGAGAAACTATTTGCCCTGGCTTAAAAAAGATTTATGGCAATTAATGAAAATGAGAGATAAGACAAAGAAAGTATACATGAAAACAAGGGACTTTAAATACTATACCTAACTGAATATAGGCAAAAATGAAATTTAGTAAAGAAAGAATTACTGTAAAACTGGTTAATTCAAAGTACTTTCAATGGAAACAGTTGAAAAACTGAAAAAATCCACAGCTATTTTGGTCCTCATTTCATAACATCTGTAGTCCTAAGATGAGATCAGAAATAAACTGTTTGATTGATAGGGACCTAGTTAAGACAGGGAAGAAGGAAATAGCAGTCTATGTTAATGGACTTTTAATAAATCAAACTGGAGAAGATGTAAATAAAACAAATAATATTCAGAATAAACTACATGTTCAGAAACTTCAAGATGTTAGAAATGGGGATGAAGGGTCTGTATTTACCCATATTCTCCAAGAAGATGTGATAAGTCTTTTACAAACACTAGATGAAATGAAGGGTTGTGGACCAGATTTGCTTTTTCTGAAAATATTTAAGCTGGCAGCAGATGAAATCTCTGGCCGTTTAATATATTTGTTTAATCTAACTATTTCTAAGGGTATTGTGCCTTCAATTTGGAAGGAATCTATTGTAGTTCTTATTTTTAAATCGGGGATAGGATAAATGTAGCGAATTATAGGCCCATTTCACTTCTGCCAATATTAGGGAAGTTACTGAAAAAATGTGTTTTTAGGCAATTGGCATCTTATGTTGACTCGAAGAAGTTATTGGTTGAGCAGCAGCATGGCTCCAGATGGGGTTACAGGATGACAACGGCTCTGGTTGGCTCGTTGAGAACTGTACTTGATGCCTGTGACAGGGGATTCATGACAGGTGTGATGTTCATCAACCTGACCAGGTCCATCGACATAGTCAACCATTTTCTATTGTTGCAGAAACTATACTCCTATGTAATCAATGGGACGAGTCTAGAGTGTTTAGAAGTTAACTAAGTGCTAGGGTGCAGAATGTCAGGATAGGCAGTTCCTTATCAGAACCACTGCAGACAAGGTCTGGTGTCCCTCGGGGATCAGTACTGGGATGCTTATTGTTTTCTATCTTCATGAATGACCTGCCAGAGGTATTCATGGAGACTGAATGCATGCTATATGCTGATGATACAGTCTTCTTCAGCTTGAGATGATCAACTAAAGAAATTTAAAAGGCACTGCAGAATGATTACAATTAACTGATAAAGTGATTGATCCAGAGCAAACTGATATTGAATGAGAATAAAACTAATGTGATGTTGTTTGGAACATTGCAGAAGCTGGCCTGGGCTGGAGAAGACCTGTCTATCAAAGGTAATAATGAGGTTGAAATCTCAAGGGTGCAGTCATTTAAATATTTAGGAGTCCATTTGGACCCCACATTAAGCCTTATGGGCCATCTGGAGAAAATAGGGGAAAAATACATCAGAGGTTGGGCTTGCTGTATAGGAATATAAATGCTTTAACTGATGAGGCAGGTATGACAATAGCTAAACAAATACTGTTGCCAATTTTGGATCATGGAGCAGTTTTGTATATGAATCAGGGTAACTCATTTGATTTTAAGTATCAATTTATTTTGATCACATCTGTCAATTTGGCATGAGGGTTCCAACAAGGACCCATCACAGTATGGGAAGATGAATGTTTTGCCACCAGTACAATGAATTGAGTATATGGCAGCAGTTTGAGCTCTTACAATTCACTGTAGCTCCTTACCCATGTCTTTCCAAGACATTTATTCAACATAATAGTTCATACTCAGCCAGAATCAAAATGGAGTCTTTTTTCTATTCAGCTTTACCAAAATTAGACACAAGCCAACATTATTTTACATAGTTTGCTCCCACACTTTTAAACAGTCTTTCAGCCTTAATTAAAACTGCAACAAATGTAAAGCACTTTAAACATTTGCTGAATGATCACTACTGTAAGAATAATGTATGTACTGTTTGATAAACTGAATACATATGCTATTAGTTTGTAATGTTTGTAGAATGTTTATTATGTCTGTATTGTACTGAATTGTATTATATTGATTGTCAGGCATGACTTGAAAACGGGCTGTGCCCAGACACCTCCTGGTAAAAAAAAAATTGAAAAATTTAAAAAAAATCACCTCCCACTGTGACAAAAGGACAGTTATGGATGGTGGTAGGGCCCTGTGCTTCCATCCTCCATAACCGTCCTTATGTCACAGTGAGAGTGCAGGGACCAAATGGCCCTACACTCCCACTGTGACATAAGGATAGTTATGGAGGGTGGGACTATCTCAAAAAGAAAGGAAATTCATTGCAAAAGTATGGAAATGTGGTGTTAGGATTTTCATCCTTTGTAACAAGTTTTGACTAGAGAGATAGGATTTGTTGGACTAAGATGTAAACAGTGTCTTGAAATTTTATCTCTAAAGGATATGATTAAAGAACTTGAACATGTTATTTAGGATGTGAAAAAGAAAGACATCAGTAAGGAAACCTCAACCAGTGATATGTTAGCTTCCACCTCTGAGATACTTAAAAAAAAATAAATAAGTCACACAATGACAGGCAGGAAAGAGTAAGGGAAGTAAGCAGTAGCAGTGATGAGAATGACTAGAGCCCAGTAATAAATAAAAAAAAACACAAGAAATGCAGGAAGTGTATGGAATTTACCATTACTACACAGAACAGATTTTCATCATTAGATTCAGATAATGATAGTATAACATAGAGCACCCAGAACCCTAAAATGGATCATAATGAGAACCAAACAGATGCAAATATTGCTGATGAGGTAGTGATACCACAGATTGAAAAATCTAACCTATCTGTGAATAAAAATAAAGATTCAAATGGTTGTAGTCAACTTATCATCACTGGCCCAGAAAATGCACCAAGTGAGAAAGAATGCACAAAAAAACTTAGGCCTAACACAGTGTTAGAAAAAAATGCAACACAAACAACTGAACATGGACCTGATATTCCTTCTAGTCCCTTAAGTAGAAATACTTAGAACATGATATATCAGACAGTCCAAATGATGCCCCTAATGACAATTTAGAGATCAGGAGACAAGTTATTGTGCTGGGAGATTCAGTTATCAAATATACAGATGGATATATCTGTAAAAGAGATAAGGCCAATACCATCTGCTCTAGCTTTTGAGGTGCCTGGATTCAGGATATTGAATGCATGGTCCCTAACATTATGAAAAATGTGGGTAATAATCCTATAATGGTAATCCACATTGGCACAAATAACATTTCAAAATTTACTGTAGGAAATATAAAGGATGATTTCATAAAACTAGCAAAAACACTTAAACAGGGAAGAAGCGAGTTTTGTTTTCCTGAAATACTTTCAGTCCCAAGAGCCAATATGGCCAAACAAAACAAAATCAAACAGGTCAATGAGTGGCTTCGGAAATGGTGCTTACAAGAAAATGTCAAATGTATTACACATTGGGAAAGATTTTTTGGGTTATAAAAGTCTGTTTTGCTGAGATGGCCTCCATCTCAGTAAATAAGGGGCTGCTGTATTAGGCAAATCCATCATTAACACTGTTCAGTAATGTTTAAACTAAAAACAAGGGAACAAACAGGGACAGTATCTACCTTTGCTCTGCAAGAACACATTCACAAAACTGGACTGTCTTGTACGGTATGGGCTGCACTCCCATTGGCTCTTGCTCTGCACCCAGGCATGCAGCCCTACTGAACAGTCAGTCAGTGGCGGCGAGGCGGCAGGCAGGTGGGATGCCTTCCCGCCCGGCTCCGGGGGGAGCGGGTGGTAGGGCTTTGTGTGGGTGGGGTGGGGACACTAGCCACCAGGGATGTGTTCAGGGGCATTTACTGACTACCATCCCGCGGATTGGGATTTACTCGTCCACTGGACTACCAGGGATACGCTCGGGGAGCCACATTGCTGCCCGCGATCAGGCTGTTGGGGAATTAAACTATGCCTTGATCGGGCCAGTGGGGGTGGTGGGGGATTCTACACTGTTTTTCCCTCGATCGGGCTGGGGGGTACAGGGAGTGGGTGGGGGCCAGCCACAGGTGGCAGCTGCTGTGTTGCACCCTGCAATGCAGCAGCTCACCTGTGGGTGGCCCTCGACTTAAGCCTTTTTTTTTGGCTCAAAGTTGTGCAGGCGCAGGTTGGGGTTGCGCCTGCACAACTCTGCACAGCCCGGCTGAATATCGGGCTGTGCAGTTTATGCATGGTTCCTCCTCCAGTTCAGCATGCATTCATTTGCATTGCGCTGTTGCTCAGCCTGTTTTCAGTGGCGCAACTGCCTCCTGCTGAATATCGCAGAATGGAGCAAGTTCGGACTTGCGCAGGCGTAACCCTATTGCGCATGGAGCAAACCTTTTGAATATCTGGGCCAATGTGTTTTTGCATCACAAAAGTTGATTTCATAGTCCCTGCACAAAATCTAGGCCAGGAGCTGAAGATTTTCTCTGCCCATCTTCATGATGCAGGGTGATAACAAGGCAATGTTGAAAATTTGGTATGAAAATATTAAACAACAACTTTATGAGCCTATGTTACAATTTGTTAATGCAGGATCATAACTTTGGTAATTTTCAATAGTTTTACCCCAAATTCCTTGGCTGCAGCCCTATCGGCTCTGGCCAGAGATTGTTGTCCCTTTGTAGAAGCAGGCAGCAGAAGTCAGACTCATGGGAATATTTGGGCAGGAAGGTGGGACTAGATGCTGTGTAGATCAATAGGGGCTGAGCAGAAAGCACCTGGGGGAGATTTAAAAATTTGAGCTTTTCTTACTTTCAGTGTGCATTCTTAAGGACAGCAGCTAGTGCCAGCAAGGGGACTTGTCTAAATTAAAAAAAAACTGATTTACTTTTTTTCCCCCTTGCAGCAGCCAGCAGCAGAAGTTAGATTTTGGGAAAGATCTGGGTGGGAAGGCAGGACTACATGCCCAGTGGATCAACAGGGGCTGTGTAGGTAGACCCTTAGAAGTGTAAAAGCCCTTTCACTGAGCAGGACCCATCACAGCTGTGTTCCAGAGCAGGAGTGGAACAGAATAGGTGTCTTAGGCATTGGCAGGTATCCACAGGTGACAGCAGGCATGCAGGGAACTCTGCCGGTCCAGTATGGTAAGGTACCTCTTAACTGCAGCTGCCACTGTAGAGTGTGCTAGAGGAGGAGGAGGAGTAAGGAGGATACTACAGGGTAGAAACAGTCCTTACAAACAGTGAGTATCAGTTGCTGAGAAAAGGGGAAATACCCTATCTAGTTAGAGGTACAGAAATGGTTAAGGAAAGGCACAAACCAGCAGGCTAAATAGTAGGCAGCAGAGTGTTACAAGGATTGGATACAGGAGCAAGAAAAGGATAAAGTTAAGCAAAAAAAGGAAAACAAGAAAACACACAATCTGGGGTAAGGTTAAAAAGGGTTAAAGTAAAGCTAAAAAGGAAAAGATAGAAACACCCTATCTAGGGTAACATTATAAAGTAAATTCCAGTAGAAGTAGAGAGAGAATCAATGGCAGTTTTGTGAGTGGTGTACTGTAGGGGCAATTTTCAGAGACCTTATTGAGACTGAGGTGCTGCTCAATCTGCATGCACCTCTCTGGTTAAGGCAGGAGGTTGCTTGACTCCAGGTCAAGCTGACTAGGATTTGGAGGACCTCTTGTCCCACCCAGGGGCCACAGGATCTACCATTGTTGCCCCACAGGTGTCTGAGAAAAAGGAAGGCAGACTGGACTGTGGTGAGCTCCGGGAGATTGAGGTGGTGAGTCAGGAGCCCATTCCTTAGCCTGTGCCACTAGGAAATTCATTAACAGCTCTGGCAGGAAAGGACTACTGAAAGGAAGTACCCATGGTAGTGGCAAGAGAGGGGGTCTGGGTCCTCCACAGGTGAATCCCCAAACTGGGAAGTAGAGGACCCCATCAGAGGAAGACACAACTTCTGTTGGGGGACTCCTTTATTAGGGAGTATATTCAAAAATAGAAGGGGAGGGAATGAGAGAGAGGTAAGATGCTTACCTGGCACCTTGGCTCAGAGCAATGGACATTAGATACTAAGTATTGCTATGGTGGGGGGGGCAGGAAGGGGAGTTGGATATCATTGTCCACCTGAGGACTAATGACCTGGCTAGGGACAAGGCTGGGACTGTGCAGAGAAATTTCA
This sequence comes from Neoceratodus forsteri, assembly GCA_016271365.2. NCBI lineage: Eukaryota > Metazoa > Chordata > Ceratodontiformes > Ceratodontidae > Neoceratodus > Neoceratodus forsteri. The sequence goes on from CM057455.1 coordinate 1,044,196,872, forward strand.
AGGAACTGGGGAGGGGCCATAGGGAGGTGGCATGCACAGAAGCTTTCGCAGTGGTGCTGCCTGTCTATGACTGAGAGGAGATCTGGGTTATCTGCAACAGGAGCTTAAGCTCATGGTTGAAGGAATGGTGTAGAGAAGGGTGGTTCAACTACACCAGGGATCAACCTGGAAGGATATGGTCCTATACAGAAGTGATGGCATGTGTCTGTCTGGGGTGGGAACCACAGTCCTCAGTGGATGGTTTAAATGCTACTTTAATGAACATTTAAACTAACTGGGGAGGTGGTGGAAGCAAAATGGGAGGAATCAACTTCCCCCCCCCACACACACATAAACTAAAACAGAAAGAAGGGAGGACCCAAGGGGAAGGGAATCTCTTGGGGAGTAGAATAAAGAAAAGAGTATAGTGGTAGTAGACAACTGGGATGGGAACTGAAGTTGTGAAAAGAGAATAAACAGGAGGCAAAGCAAATGGCAAGAAGGGGGAGCTGTAGACAAAATGTGAACACAGAGTGGAAATCCTTATGTGCAGTTGCAAGGAGTCTTGGAAAAAAAATTCCAGACCTGGAGGCCATCGTGGCAGAAACAGATCTGGATTTTGTGAACATTACAGAGTTATGGCGAGCAGATAACCTCGACTGGGACATGACCCTACCAGGCTATATTCAGTTCAGGAAGGACAGAATATGAAGAAAGGGAGAATGGGTGGTTTTGTATGTAAGAGAGAGGATCAAAGCAACACAAACACAAGGAAACCAGGAAGAAAAGGAGGGGATGAAGGTACTGTGGGTCATCCTGGAGACAGGAGATACAGTCACTATTCACACTGGTGTGACATAAAGATCTCCAACAGAGGGAAAAAGAATTGGTTAAGGCATAGGGGAAGCCATTATCACAATGCCAGAAAATGGGGTCGTGCTACTAGTGGGGGATATCATTCTGCCAAATACCCACTAGAAGTAGACTCACAGCTAGGGGTGTTGCTCAGGTAACTAGTCAGAAAGACCACTTGTGATGGGGCAATTCTGCACCTGATGCTTGCTAAGAGGGACAATATTGTAGGCATCAAGGTGAGAGGCCACATGGGGATCAGTGATCACCATACAGTGTGGGTCAGCATAAGACAGCAGCGGAAGCAAACCACAGAAGGATAAGGGTCCTGGACATCAGGAGGACAGATTGAAAGAAAATAGTTGAATGCCTCAGAGATGAACTAGTGGGGGAAAATAGTCAGGATGGGGTGGAGGAACAGTGAGTCGAAATAAAGGATAGCACAATGAAGGAACAATCCTTTGCACAAAAGAAGTGAGCAAAAACAGAAGAAAATAACAAACACCATGGTTCTTAAAGGTTATAGGAAACAATTTTTTACACCTTTAGATGCCCTCCTGTTGTCCCTTAAGTGTCTTTCCAATATGTTGATATGTTTCAGATCTTTTTTGTTAAATTCATAATCTAAAAATTAATAGTCTATTTTTGCTGCATTTAACCCTTACTGTGTTGCAGACTGATATATCTGTCTAGATTTCCTATATGTTCTGTCATTGTCTCCTGCGTGAGGAGAGCTGGCCTTGGGATGCTTGATCTCCTCTCCCCCAGCAGTCTCATGATGACACATGCTTGTTCTTGAACACTAGTTACTGGTGTCATGAAAGGTAGCCCTTCTGCTCTACCAATGGAATGACTTGCTAGAAGTCTACTTAATGAAGAACATTTCCTCAGTTTTATTTCTCCATCTTGTAGTGACTACTTTATGAGAACAACTGGATTGAGAGGCAGTTTTCTGTCCACTGTGGCTATTCCCATTTATTCCTTTCTGCTCTACATGTGGCTTGGAGTTAGCTCTTGGTTTTCTCTCAGTCTGAGGATCATTGGTTTGAGTAATACACTGGAATTTTGGGAGGGGGTGCCCAGCACTGAAACTATAGGGAGATATTGCACAGTTAGAGATGCTATCCTTTCAGCAAGATGTTTTTAATCAGAGGTCTTTTTAGCTCACTTCTGATGGCTATCCAGGTGGTAGTTAAAGATGCCATTCAGCCAGTCTCCAGGTTAGTAACAGCACAGATTCATGGCAGGGAGGTCTTGTCATACTAAGTGATAATTTTCTTTGACTGGGTGATGAGGGCATTAGATAGGGGCCATGCTGTGGTTTTGTTCTACTTCGACTTCAGCAAGGCTTTTGATTCAGTGCCTCGCAGGCACTTGCTGAAGAAGACAGACGATCTGGGTGTGGCTAAGGTCACAATAAACTAGTTACATAACTGGCTAAAGGGGAGGCAGCTGATGGTTGTGGTCAATAGGGTTAATCAGAAGAAACATCGAAACATAGAACATAGAAACATAGACTTTGACGGCAGATAAAGACCGCTAGGCCCATCTAGTCTGCCCATTTCCCTACCTACAGGATAGGCCGCAGATCCTAGTTAACCAACAGCCTATTTCTTCCTACCCCCCACAAGAATTGCCTTATGTCTGTCCCATGCATTCTTGAATTCTCCCACAGTTTTAGACCCCACAACCTCCTCAGGAAGGCTGTTCCATGCATTCACCACCTCTCTCTGAAATAATACTTCCTCACTTGCCCTCGAACCGCCTTCTATCTTTTAAATTGTGTCCCCTTGTTCTTGCAAGTCTCTTTTCTGAAAATGCTACCCTCTTGGACTTTGTTGATTCCACTGAGGTACTTAAAAGTTTCTATCGTGTCCCCCCCGTCCCTTCTTTCCTCAAGGGTATACATATTAAGCTCCTTTAGTCTCTCCTCATACGGCTTCTCATGCAGACCGTGCACCATTTTAGTTGCCCTCCTCTGGACTGCCTCTATCCTGTCTATGTTCTAGCGGAGATAGGGTCTCCAGAACTGGACACAGTACTCCAGATGGGGTCTCACCAACTGTCTGTACAGAGGGATAACAACTTCCTGTTTTCTGCTGCTGATGCCTCTCCCTATACATCCCAGTATACCCCCAGCCCTCCCTACTGCCTTCCTCACATTGTTTGTTAACCTTAAGGTCATCTGATATGATTACCCCAGGTCCCTTTCCTTTTGTTGTTGTTACTACCTCCCACCCATTGTGTATGCTTCCCCTGGGTTCTTGTTTCCCAGGTGCATTATTTTGCACTTCTTTGCATTGAATCCTAGCTGCCAAACTTCTGACCATTCCTCCAACCTTGCCAAGTCCCTTTTCATCCTTTCCACACCTCCTTGTGTATCAACCATGTTGCAGATTTTTATGTCATCTGCAAAAAGGCATACTTTTCCTTCCAGTCCCTCTGCAATGTCACTGATGAAGATATTAAAAAGGACTGGACCCAATACTGGACCCTGTGGTACCCCACTAGTAACCCCCCTTTCTTCAGAATGGACTCCATTTACAATTACCTTCCGTGTCCTGTTGTGCAGCCAATGTTTTACCCAGGCTACCACCCTGGGTCCCACTCCCAGGCTGGTTAATTTGACAATTAATCTTTTGTGTGCCACTGTGTCAAATGCCTTGCTAAAGTCTAGGTAGGCCATGTCCACGCCCCTCCCTGGTCTACTACTTTGGTCACCCAGTCAAAGAAATCTATTAGAGTCGTCTGATATGACCTTTCCGCTGTGAACCCATGCTGCCTTGGGTCCTGTGCTCCACTGGCCTCTAGGTACTCAACTATTCTTTCCTTCAGAAGTGACTCCATCACTTTCCCTGCCACAAGGTCAGACTGACAGGTCTGTAGTTTCCTGCCTCTGTCTTGGACCCACTTTGTGAGAGAGATCACATCCGCCTTCCTCCAGTCCTCGGGTACCACACCATCCTCCCATAATTTATTAAAAAGAGTAGCCAGTGGTTTCACTAGTTCCTCCCTTAATTCTTTTAGAATTCTGGGGTGAATTCCATCAGGGCCCATTGCTTTGTCCACTCTCAGTTTTAGGAGTTCTTGCAGAACCCTTTCTTCTGTGAAAGGACTGGGATCGACCCCCAAGAAAGGGAGGTAATGAGTGGAGTACCACGAGGATCTGTCCTGGGTCCAGTCCTCTTTAACATGTTCATCAGCAACATTCATGAAGGAATCTGAGGCAAGCAGTGTCTCTTCACAGATGACACTAAGCACTGTGAGAGTGTGCATAGTGTTGAGGGAGTAGAGGAAATGTAAAGATACAAAAGCTAGAGAGGTGGTCTAGAGTTTGGTAAATTCAATGGCAAAAAAGAGCAAAGTAATACACTTAGGGAACAAGAACCCCAGGATGGAGTACTGGATGGGAGTGGTGAGACTCAGTACTACTGTTCAGAAATGAGACCTTGGAATTATCATCAATGACTCCCTAAAGCAATAAAGTTAATACAACACGGCATATAACAAGGGAGGTATGATGCTGGGATGTATCAGCAGGGTATTGGTATCAGAAGAAAGAGGTAATACTTCCCCTACATAGAGCCTTGGCAAAGCCAGATCTGGAGTATTGCACCCAGTTCTGAAATCCTCACCTCATGAAGTATAGGGATAGGCTGGGGATGGTGCAGCACAGGGTAACAAAAATGATTCAGGGCCAACAGGGCAGATCCTATGAGGAGTGCCTCAAGGCACTTAACATGCAGTCACTGGAAACCAGAATGGAGAGGGGAGGCTATGATAGAGACCTTCAAGTTCCTAAAAGAAATAAACAACATGAAATATGAGGAACTGTTCAGCTTGAAAACTAGCTCATAGTCACATGGACACGAGTGGATACTAATAGAATGGATGTTCAGGAGGGACATGAGGAAGTATTATTTTACAGATAGGATGGTGGAGTCATGAAATAGTCTGCCTGTTGAGGTGGTGAGTGTAATATCCATCAGTGGTTTCATACATGGTTGGGACAGAATGAAGAGTATAGCGGTTGCTCAGGATGGCACTGTCACTGTGCAGAAGGGGTTGAGGACCATGAGGGCTTGGACCCTGAATAGACCGTAGGTCCCAGGACTAGAGTAGTTAGGCAGATTGGAAGAACCATTAATCTTTTCTGTCATCACTGTCTATAACCACAAATTCCCTTGTTAAGCCTGCTTGCAAATTAAAATGCAAACATACTGGAACAGTATTGGAGTTTGTAGGCCATATTAGCCAGTGTAAGATGAAGATAGCAACCTCTCACCTCTTGCCAGCTACTGTGTGGCTGTGAATTCATTTTAGTGCATACAGGTGTCGATTTTTGCAGGGAGCTGTAGCTTGTTGCATAGGAGAATCATCCCCATCGGCACCTGATGAGGTTTTCCTGTTAAAAGTCGTATATTTCTTGGACATGATTCAGCAGTTTATGTGTCGACATGCCTTTGAGGCTCTGATTCATTGGTTCAAGTGTCAATTTGCCTGTGAGACAGATACAGTATAGCTTAATTCTTTTTTGTTACCAGGTAGGAGCACTGGTGTTTCAATGTCCTTTACAAGATTGACCCACAGGTCAAGAATACATACAAAATTCACACAATAATGTACAAATCAGTAATACATAACTTTATTTTATTGATTTAGCTTCTGCTGACTGGGAAATGAGGACTAGGCAATTCTGCCTATTTTTAGCCTCATTCTGGGGGAGGATACAGATGGAAATCAATTGAAACTGAACCACATAAAGTTGTTGTTGGTATTTTCAGAGAATGATGGAAATTTAGCCAGAATACTAGGGAAATTCCATTACTCTTTTTAAGAAGTGCCATGAGATCTTTAAAGAACACCTGCACAACCACCAGAACAGGTAAAGGGGACCTTGGTTTATGTCTTACATGAAAGACAGCTACTCAGGAGTTCAGAACCCCCTCATGCTGCACTACAGTGCTAGTATTAAGACTTTACTTCACGTCCCTGGTGTTGGGCTAGAACAAAAACCTTTTGATCTTCCAGCCTCAGGGATGAGTATGCAGCACTAAAATCAAAAAAGACATTAGGAATTACATGCTATAAAAACATTTACGTGAGAATTGTACAGTAAAGTACTTTTTTAGTTGCAAAAGAGGATTCCCTGGTCTAATAATTGCTCTCAACTCATCAAGCAGGCTGTTCTAGTTCTTTTTAGCACTAAATAAAAAGATCCCTTGCCTGACACTGGTACGCATCAAAGGAATTTGCATCCAAGTAGTAACAGCAGATTTGAAACATGACAAACTACAATACTACAAAGTGTAACTTCACTGGCAATGGAAATGGGTTGTCCAGTTAAAAGTACCCTATGAAAAAAACACAGAGGAGTGAGTTTTCCTTTCATGTCATAAGAAAGCCAATTCTGACTATTCAAAACAGTACAATGGTGTGATCTTATGGTTGCAAGTAGAGTGAATTTAATTATTTTATGATTCAATGTCTCCTTCTTGTGCACGTCTGAAAATGAGCTCTCAAAATTTGCTTCACTTATTTTTGTTGTAAAGTGTCACATTTCACAAAGTTAATAGGTAATTTAAATGCAAAAGTAATAAAAAAGAATGGTCACTTAGATTTAATTAAGGTAACTAAAATGTTACTAGTGATTTTTTAACAATGTGTGGAGATGCTCACCCAAATCCAGGTCCTGCACAACATGATTCCTGTGTTTCCTCAAACAGTGAGGTTACTTCAGAGATTCTCATAGATCAAGGTTTCAGCATTGTTCACTTCAATGCTAGAAATATACTTAACACGATAGATGTGATTAGAGCATGGATTCTTGAGCATTAACTAGATTTGGTGATAATAACTGAAACATGATTGAATTCAAAACTGAAGATATATATATATATATATATATATATATATATATATATATATATATATATTAATGTACCCAGTTACCAACTATGGTGTGGAGATACAATTAAAAAGGGAGGTATCCTGATGGGAAGGATGGTTTACTATTGTTGGAGGTTAGTACAAATCAAGATTTGGCAGACCTGGAGGTTTTGATGTTAAAACTAAAACTACCATATACAAAACAAATGCTGGTAGCGGGAATTTATTGAGCACCCAATGTTAAACCTGAAGTGTTTAACATACTACAGGATCTCTTGAGATAATACAGAGACACTCATAAAATGGTGGTTGTAAGGGACTTTAATACAAATTTGTGTATAGCTGGGCATACATTGGTTGATCTTCAAATTAATCCTGGCTTTGGTCAACTAATTAAGGAACCCACAAGAATCAATGCACTGGACCCAGTATCTTCATCTGTAATGGACTTGATCTTTACAAATTCTCCAGGGAATTATGGTTTCTGTGGTGTTCTCCCAGATTCATTTTCAGATCACCAAATTCCTTGTTGTATAAGAAATAAGACAAAAAACCTGGCAAGCCTGACTAAAGACAGTTTTATTAAATGGAGATGTCATAATAAATTGGATTATGTGCAATTTATGCTGGATCTGGAAAATATATCATGGGAAAGAATAAATTTGATTCTGACAGTAACTGATGCTTGGAATTTTTTTTACAAGTGAATTTATGAAACCCTGCGACAAACACGCCCCAATAAAAACAAATAAATTAAAGAAAAATTCACCTTGGTACACTTGGGACTTAAAAAAATGTAAAACAAAAAGAGACCTAGTTAGGAATAAGGCAAAGAAGAGTAACAAACACTTTATCAGCCTGGAACAGGTATATACACCTATGAAACCAATATGTAAAAGAAATTAAATTGGCAAAACAAAAGTATTACATGCAGCAACTGGATAATAGTTGCACCCATAACCTTAGAGAATTGTGGAAATTAATGTCAAATCTTCTAAATGATAATAGCCAAAATACTATTGGTAGTTTCAACATGGATGGACAGACAGTACCCCTATCTTAAGAAGTGGTGGATAGATTAAACAATCATTTTATTAAAATGGGCAGTGAAGCTTCTAGAAGCGCAAAAAATAATGTAACGATTGAACAAGGGTATATAACTCCAGCACATCAGTTTTCCTTTGTTGACGTCCCAGTGGAGGAGATGAGGTGGTAACTTTTGAATCTAGATATAACTAAAGCTGTGGGATTGGATAACATCCCGTCAAGTCTTTTAAAGTATGCCTCACCAGTGGCAGTGTTTCCCTTAACAGAAATATTTAACTTTTTACTTGGCTCATGTGCATTTCCCGAAACTTGAAAGCACACCAAAGTGGTTCCTATTTTTAAGTTAGGATTGAAAACTGGTTTGGAAAATTATAGGCCCATTACTCTTCTCTCTCAAGTTTTGAAGATTTTTGAAAAGCTAGTCTGAGCTGAACTAAAGGAGTTTCTGGAAACACAAAACAGAATTAATCCTTTTCAGTCAGACTTCAGACAGAAGCATGGCACTGTCTCCATCTTGGCAAAGGTAGTTGGTGATATCCATCTCACCCTGGACTGGAGGACACTGGTGGGAGTGATCTTTTTGGATTTATCCAAGGCTTTTGATACCCTGAACCATGATGTCCTCCTGTCCAGGCTGACCTCAATGGGCATTATGGGAGACAGTATCAGATGGTTTACATCTTATCTTAAAGGTAGGTAACAGCTGGTAGCTCTAGGTAATTACTTATATAAATTTACACCCAATATTTCAGAAGTCCCGCAGGGCTCAATTTTGAGTCCCACTATTGTTTAATATGTACGTGAATAATTTAACATTTACAGATTTTTCTATATCATTTCATTTATAGGGGAAGATACGGTAGTATATAAATCAGACACATTGACTGAAACATACAAAAAAGGTTGCAACTACAGATATATTTTCAAAAATGATAAATTAGTATTAAAGCCTAAAAAAACCCAGTGTTATTCAACAAAAGTAATAAAAGCCCACTAGAGATGCAGTTGAACTTAAAAACAGATGAGGGAAACTTGATTCAGCAAGTTCACTCCCATAGATATTTAGGAATTTGGTTAGACAACAATTAAAAGTGGAATATACATATAGATCAAATGTTAAAAAATGTTGGTAAGCTATTAGGAGCCCTTTACAGAGCTAAAATGTGTCTGCCCCCTGAGATTAAGAGGAGGGTGATGAACACAATGGTTCTTCCTGCACTTGATTATGGGGACATTTTGTATACCATTGCGGCTAAAAGAAATTGGCTAGACTTAATGTATACTACAACAGACTTGCCTGCTACATAACCGGTGTCCCTAGGTTGACTCACAGTTGTCAGTTGTATAAAGAGCAAGGCTGGCAAAAGCTGAGAGACAGGAGACAAGAGCATATTCTTGCATTTATGAACAAAGCTATTAGATAATAGCCTCCAGACTACATATCTTCTAAAATTATTATTAGACAAAAATTCTTTTTGAGATCAACAATAGGTGTTGATTTGGTGAACCCTAAACATAATCTGGAAATAGGAAGGTTATTTGTCTTTTACATAAGGACAATGGAATGGAATAATGTCCCTATTACTTTGAGAACTCTAACAGGGAAAAACAGGTGGAAGAAAATAAAATCATGGTTACAGTAGAGTGCACGATTGGTGACTCTCATGATTGCTGTCAGATGAGATGACATCTTAATATCATCCAGTTGGGGGAACTTACTAAATGTTGAATGTAATTGTACAGTCTTCGTAAGCTATTCTTACGTTGAATATTGATGTTGTTGTTCATGCTGATCGTTGAATGTATTAGCTGTATGGTTTTGTATTGCATTTTATTTTATGATTTGTGCATTGCTGCTTTTACCATGGACTTCTTTGTGAATGAGCCTCATCTCAACTGAATACATCCTTAGTTCATATATATTATGAATAAAAACATTTACTATTACTACTGCTTTTTAGATCTAACAGACTGGGGATCCTGATCAAGTATTATATTTTATTACTGAGTAGGGGCAGCAAATTGTGCTGTGCTATAGCCATATGTGTGTGTTGAAATGTAAACATTGTTTCATTTGACAAAGCGTACCCAGTCTACTATGGATTTTGGATGTACTGAAATTAATGTGGGGCGAGAAGGATAAAAGTGGGGCCTAAATAAAACCCCAAATATTTGAAGGAATCAAAATGATCAATTATAGTCCAATTCAAAGTTTGAAACTATAGGCCCATATCCCTGCAAGACAATCTGCTCAGGGTGCCAAACAATGTGGTCTTCATCTTAGTTTTATTCAAAACTCAAGCAGTCAGTAGTGGGACTACAGCGACTGCTAGGATTGCCACCTTTGGATGAGGAGAAAAACAGGTAACAACCCACACCCCAAACTCCACCCATTTTTATGAGTAATAAATATATTGCTCCTCCTTCAGAGTCATTTATCATGTCAGAGAAGACTTTAAAAGTAATTGGGAATAATATTTATACTGTTATTTATTTATATTTTTTTATTTATGTTTAGCAACCAGCTAAGACCCACTGGGCAAAAGGCCTGTTTACAGTAGTGACCCACAAGCACACAGAGGTTACACGACTTGCTAAGGGTCATACAGTATGCACGTGGAGGCTGTGGGAATCAAACCCAGGTCTTCTGATTGCACCAAAACTATTCAAAGTTCATTGTTATTCTAACCTCTGTTAAACATCCTCCCATTTTCCTTTCCATGCCAGTTATGTATTCTGATATGCTTTGACAACCTGTGGTTCCCCGTACTGTTGTCTTGCACAAAATGGTTAGCATGTAGAAAAGTTAGTGGTACGGTGCACTCTGGAAACTGGAGGTGCATGAGCAAAAGTAGTCAACTTAGTACAGATCCAGAGGAAGAAGGCTCAGCACACAAATTTTCAAGTAGAAGTTAGAAGAGGCATATTGAGCCAAAGATTGTTTGCAGGTGTATCCCAGGAGCATAGGGAGATTATGATTTGCTCAGGGTCACACAGTATGAGGTTAAAAGTTATTTAATGCCTGACATACAGTCTAGTGTTTGGCTTGACATTATGCTGTTTTTCACAATTGTCTTAAAATATGTATGTGAGACCATTTTAGCTCAGTGTATGGTATGTAACATTCGTCAAGCGGTCAAGGGAAATGGTCAGTTCTTGTTCTCCTCGATCTCTCCTCCAACTTTTGACACCATGGATCATGAGCTGTTATTGGAACATGCTTAGGGAGTACGTGGAGCTTGCCGGCAACGTCATCTACTAGTTTGAGTCCTGCCTCAGTGGCAAGACACAGAGGGTGATGTTGGGAGGTGTCTCTTCATCCCCAGTGCCATTGCCCTGTGACATACCCCAAGGCTTGGTCCTTTCACCGATGTTGTTCACGGTTTGTGTGCTGCCCTGGGGGTGGATCATTAGATGGTAGGGACATGGGTTTCACTGCTGTGCAGGTGATGTCTAGCTCTGTCATTTTCACCTGGGACACAGGGCGCTGTAGGCATGCTGAATAGATGCTTGGCCAAAATCCAGGACTGGATGCAGGGATCAAAATTAAGTTTTGCAGCCACTAGCCAGCAGGGCTAGTGACTGGAAAAATCCTTTAGCCCTACAGACTTTTATACTGGTGCAGCTGATACTCATTGAAATATTATCTTCTCCAGTATGAGCCCGCAGAACTACTTAAACTTTGTTTTACTAGCCTGATACAAAAATCTACTAGCCTTTGGTTCATTGGCCAGTGACGGTTTCGACCCTTGGAATGCCATAAAGTTGGTTGAGGCTTAACCCAGACAAGACTGAAGGTGCTAGTTGTCAAACTAGGTCAGAGAGTGGGTGTGGAGACTGATGGGCAGGGGACTGGGCTTTGGTTTGGTTCTGCTAGTCTGGTAGCTGCTGCTAAGGTGAAGAATCTTGGCATCATTCTGGATGAAGGGCTGACATTTGAGGCTCAGGTGTCAGCAGTAGTCCAGAGTGGTTTCTGTCATCTTAGGAACATCAGCTGGATAAAGTCCCTTATTTCCCCCTTGAGACCTTGCGTCACTAATGCATGCATTTGTGACTTTGGTTCGACTACTGCACAGTAATGGTCTGTACTTTGGGGTCAGTAGGGTTACACTTTGGTGCCTGCAGCTGGTGAAAATGCAGAGCACCTCTGAAGATCACCAGCATCAGTGTCGGTGCTCGCAAGTCCAGTTGATTGATGTCAACTGCAAAGAACTCAGCACTTCGTGCATATAGAAAAGTTCACAGGACACTGTAATTCAGTGGTCACAACTTTTGACTTTTTTTTATTTCAAATTGGAGCACTTCAGCTAGCTGGTGTAGCCCACCAAAAGACCACCAAGAGTCATGTCTCCCCTGGCACTTTGTGATCTGCACTGGCTGCTGGTTAAGTGGCATATCTCCATTAAAGTTGGTTTGCTGACCTATAAGGCCTTCATGGGTTGGGCCAGGCTACTCGAGTGAGCTTCTGCATTCTTAGGTGTACTCCCACCCACTCTGCACCACTGAGGAGGGCCTTCTTGTGGCACTCAGGGAAAAGATGAAAAACTTTGGGGGACCGGTCATTTGAGGTGGCAGGTCTGTCCTTTAGAACTTGTTTCAAAGATCCCTGAGGGAGAACCCCTCTGTGGAGGCCTTTAAAAGGAACTCGAGGAGAGAAAGGGGGGACCTGATAGAAACTTTCAAGTATCCCAAGGGCATAAAAAGTGTGTAGGTGGGGGATCTTTTCCAGTGCAGAAAAGATACAGAACGAGGGGACACAATATGAAATTGGAGGGGAGTAGATTAAGAGGTAACACGAGGAAGTTTTTCTACACAGAGAGGGTGGTGGACACTTGGAACAGTCTGCCACAAGAGGTGGTGGGGGCAAGCACAGTGGAGGGGTTTAAACATGCCTGGGACAGGCACAAGGGAACATTGGGTGGTGAGGGAGTGATGAAAAGCCGTTGATCACTTAGGGTCAGTGACTGCATACAAGTTCAGGGCTTATGGGCAGACTAGATGGGCCTAACAGTCCTTATCTGCCAACAATTTCTATGTATCTACGTATCTATGTAATTTTTGATAAATTAGTAATCTGTGTTTATGGTGTACTCAGTTCTGTTTTGTGTTCCCTTCAACTCAGCAGTTACTGCTGTTTCTTTTCATATTTCTAAGACATTCCACACTGCCAAACACACCATTCCATGCCATTCATCTGAATGACTTGGAATGGTGTAATTAATGTCATGGAGCGTCAAGGTAGCATGGAAAATGAGAGCAGTAATTGCTGAAGATTCAGGAGAGATGGAATCAATGTACTGACAAAAACAATAAAAATGCATTATTTATTTAACAACATGGGTCTAAAACATAAAGAACACAGTACAAATATATAGGAAATGGGAGCAAATATAAAGGTATAAAAACTTTTTCTAATCCCAACAATAAAAGACCATACTTAAACTTCAGAGTGGAAAGGATTAGGCTGATTTACTGCTAATGGTCTTAATGGCCATAATTTATATCTCTGAGACTGACTGGTTTTACAAAATAAATCTGTAAGACATCAGAACGTCCTTGTAACCTGGACATGCAGCCAAAACAGTGAATGATTTGATACAATCAGCTTTAAGAGTATGAGAACACTACCAAAATGGCTCCCAAACCAGCCTGACCAGATAAGGACCCTAAAAATAGATTATCCAATCTAAAACTGGGCAGGGGGCAATCCTGGCAGCCACACTGAACTTGAGTCTGTGTAAGCACAATTGGTGAAGGTCCTTCAGGGTTGAGAGCCACTAAGATTGGAAGAGACACTCTGGCGCTGCAAGTAGTGGAGGCAGTTGCTTCTAGTAGCTACAGTACTGGTAGGAATAGGAAGATGGCAGATCCAAACCCGCTAAAGCCAAATACTTACTGTGTGACCCTGAGCAAGTCATTTAATTTCCCAATGCTCTGTCTAGTCCATGCAGCTGTAGAAATGGGTTGAAGCAGGAACCCGCAGGAGATGAGATGTTGTAACTCTGCTGGGCTATCCTGGGTAAATGAACATAAAAAATGAACAAACAAAACATTGCAATCAGTTGCCAGGCTTTCCTGGTTCCCCCACAAGAAGTGGAGGCAATGTGGTCTGCTGGTTAGGGTGCTGAGATAACAGGTTCAAATGCTGCTGCAGTCAACAAATCACTGTGTGACCCTGAATAAGTCATTTAAATGCTCAGTGCTCCAGTTCATCCAGCTGTGGAAATGCCTAGAAGGATTACACTAGAAATGAGATGTTGCTGAACTGGCTCCATGGTACCATGCGATGGGGGACTACTCTGACATGCTAACAACCCGGGCTCATGCCTCGCACACAGGAAGTCAGGAGTGAAGATCAGCATGGAGGATGAAAGAGCATTCTTTGGATGGTCTCCTTCCAGGGGAGGGAGCACACAGTGCCAATCTGTAGCAGCTCCTGGTGGTGGCTGGTGGAGGTGCTGAGGATGGCATGGGTGACCATGCACCATCAGGCATTTCCCCAGATCAACCATGTGTGAGCACAAGCAAATGGGGTGGAGGCTGGGTGGGATACAAAATTGGGACAAATGCTGCATTGGCATGCCAGATGATGGGCACCCTACCCCTCCCCACACCTGGACCCTCCTCAACAACACACTTGATGGGAACAACCCTTCTTGATATAACACACACACACACACACTCTTCCACTAGGCCGTGGCTTGACCACAGGCATAGGCATGCTGACCAACAGAGAGGGAAAGTACAGGAGCTCTTGGGTGCATTCTTCTCAGTGACAGCCAGGGGAAGCCCCTATTAGGAACAAGCTGGCCCTAGAAGGCATCTGGATATCAGGACCAAGACTGTGACCCAGTGGGGTGCAAATCGATGGATGATTCTGGCAGGAGAATGAGTAGACAAAGTGGAAGCCTGAAGGAGAGGGGTGTCAGGAGGCAAAGTGGGTGAAAATGAAAGAGATGTAAAGCATGACCACAATAAAAATTGAGACGTATTTCTGCTGCACGATCCTTAGTGTAGAAATTTTTTTTTAAATATTGCAATCAGTAGCCATTTTGCACCCCCAACACAGGCAGCAGAAGCAGTGTGACATTGGTGATCTTGAGCAAGTAACAAAAACTCTCAGTAAGGTATGATGTAGGTGATCTTGAGCAAGTTATATAATTTCTCAGTAGGTGTGGGCAAAAACCTTTTTTTTCTAATATTAGGCTGAATATTCAGGCCCACAAAATATCAGAATTCGGTATTCATGTTCATTATTCATGTTCCTGTGGGGGGGGGGGGTATAAAACAGCCCCCCACCCTCCTTCCAGGCTAAACTGTTTATAAATCTACAACCCTCATCACCCACCCCCAGCAGCACCCACAATTGTTTGTGCAAACAATAAACAATCCCATGATAGGTGTCCAGCACAACCTGCCCACCTCTATGTCTGGCCGCTGTCTCTTGTAGTGCTTTTGCACTTTTCTAAGTAGATCATATGTAGTAGATAAATTATCCCCCCACTATCCCACCCTGGCAGCAGCACCCAACTCCCAGCCTCCTCCCTCCCCAGCACCCGCATTTTCTTACTGTGATGAAGCCCCCAGGTGCAGAAAGATGACTGACTCATCCTGCCCTCCCCCACAGCCAGTTGCCTTCTTGTGAATGAAAGCACTCCCATGTTTGCTTGCATAGTAAAACAGCTGATCATGTGATCAAATTAGAAATGATTTTGAATCTGAGATGAGCTATTCTAGATAAATAAACTGAAATAAAAAAAAAACAGTTGCCAGTAGCTGCTGGCCTTATCACTCATCCCCTAAAGGTAATATGGTCAAGTAGTTAGAGCACTGTTGGGAACTGGGAGATTGCAGGTTCAAACCCTTTTAAAGCTAAATACTCACTGTTTGACCCTGGGCAAGTTACTTAACCTGCTTTGTTCTAGTCCAGCCAGCTGCAGAAATGGGTTAAAGCAGTTTCCCACTGGAAATGAGATATTGCTTCTTGAGGCATACATAGAAACATAGACGATGACAGCAAAAAAAGAACAAAGATCCATTTGGTCTGCCCAGCCTGCATAGCAGACCATCAGCAATTGTTCATAGAAGACACAAGCACTGGCAATTTTGAAATAAACATTTCTATTAACAGACGTACAACACATATCTTTTGTTTACTGATTTAGTTAAAGCAGAGCTGCTTTCACTCTCCTTGCTCTCTGGCTCCAGCCTGCAATACTGTGGGTTACATATTCTCACTCCAAAAACTGAGGGGGGGAGTAACCAATAAACATGGAGTGGTCTTAGTAAAACCTGGACTGGATAACTTCTACAGTGCATCACTTGCTTTGTTTCTCCGTTCCCCTTTTGATTGTTTAAAGAGAAAAAAAAAATATTTAGAAGTTATACTTCATCAACAAGGTAGATGTATGAATTATACCAGTTTAAATATTCAGAGTCTCAGTTCATGTAACATAGAAACATAGATTCTGACAGGAGATAAGGACCGCTTGGCCCACCCAGTCCGCCCATTTCCCTACCTAATGGATAAGCTGCAGATCCTAGTTAACCAGCAGCCTACTTCTTCCTACCCCCACCCCCTAGAATTGCCTTATGACTGTCCCATGCATGCTTGAATTCCACCACCGTTTTTGACTCCACAACCTCCTCCGGAAGGCCGTTCCATGCATCCACAACCCTCTCTGTGAAAAAATACTTCCTTAAATTACCTCTGAGCCACCCCTTCTATCTTCAAATTGTGCCCCCTTGTTCTTGCACACCTATTTTTTTGAAAGATGCTACCCTCTTGGACTTTGTTGATTCCCTTGAGATACTTGAAAGTTTCTATCATGTCCCCCCTCTCCCTCCTTTCCTCGAGGCTATACATATTCAGCTCCTTAAGTCTCTCTTCATATGTCTTCCGGTGCAGACCCTGCACCATTTTAGTTGCCCTCCTCTGGACAGCCTCCATCCTGTCTATGTCTTTGTGGAGATTGGGTCTCAGAACTGCACGCAGTACTCCAGATGGGGTCTCACCAACTGTCTGTACAGAGGGATAATAACTTTCTGTTTTCTACTGGTGATGCCTCTCCCTATGCATCCCAGTATCCCCCCAGCCCTCCTTGCTACCCTCTCACATTGCTTGCCCACCTTTAGGTCATCTGATATGACTACCCCCAGGTCCCTTTCTATTTTTGTTGTTGTTAGTATCTCACCCCCCATTGTGTACTCTTCCCCTGGGTTTTTGTTTCCCAGGTGCATTACCTTGCACTTCTTAGCATTGAATCTAAGCTGCCATACATTTGACCATTCCTTTACCCTTGCCAAGTCCCTTCTCATCCTTTTCACCCCACCTTGTGCATCAACTCTGTTGCAGATCTTTGTGTCATTTGCAAAGAGACATACTTTTCCTTCCAGTCCCTCTGCAATGTTGCTTATAAAGACATTGAAGAGGACCGGTCCTAATACTGAACCCTGCGGTACCCCACTAGTAACCCCCCTTTCTTCAGAGTTGACTCCATTTACTATTACCTCTGTGTCCTATTCTCCAGCCAATTTTTACCCAGGCTGTCATCTTGGGACCCACTCCCAGGCTGGCTAACTTGTATATTAATCTTTGTGTGGGACTGTGTCAAATGCCTTGCTAAAGTCTAGGTAGGCCATGTCCACAGCCCCTCCCTGTTCTACTACTTTGGTCACCCAGTCAAAGAAATCTATCAGATTTGTCTGGCATGACCTTCCCGCTGTGAATCCATGCTGCCTTGGGTCCTGGAGCCCTCTGGCCTCTAGATACTCAACAATTCTTTCCTTCAGAAGTGATTCCATCATTTTCCCTACCACTGAGGTTAAACTAACAGGTCTGTAGTTTTCTGCTTCTGCCTTGCTCCCACTTTTGTGAAGGGGAATCACATGTGCCCTTCTCCAGTCCTCGGGTACCACCCCATCGTCCCATGATTTGTTAAAGAGGGTAGTCAGTGGTGTCACTAGTTCTACCCTTAGTTCTTTCAGAATTCTGAGATGAATCCCATCAGGCCCCATTGCTTTGTCCACCTTCAGTTTTAAGAGTTCTTTCAGAACTCTTTCTTCTGTAAATGAGCTGGTATCAACTTCTGTATCCAGAGTGTTTCTACTGTTTGTTTTAGGTACCCCCACTTCCTTTGTAAATACTGAGCAAAATATTTGTTTAGTATCTCTGCCTTTTCACAGTCACCTCTGCCTACTCTCCTCCTCTTTATTAAGCCTCACTAACCCTCTTGGTCTTCCTTCGCCTCCCTGATGTACCTATAAAAGGTTTTATCCCCCTTCTTAACTGAGTTGGCTATCTTTTCCTCGGTTTGGGCCTTTGCTGTTCTGACTGCCTTCCCAGCTTCCTTTTGCTTTAACTGATGCAGTTCTCTGTCCTGCTCCTTCTGTGATTCCTTGTACTTCCTGAATGCTTTCTTTTTCTCTTGAACCTTCACTGCCACTTCCTTTGAGAACCATAGTGGTTTCTTACATAGTTTTGTTTTGTTAATTTGCTTCACACAAAGACTTGTTACCTCTGTGATGGCAGTTTTTATTATTCCCCATTGTTTTTCCACCCCTCCTTCCTGCCCATTTGCTAGTGCATTCCTTAGGCACTCACCCATTTTGGCAAAGTCAGCCCTCCTAAATCCAGTACTTTTGCCTTTGTATGACTTGACTCTATTGCTGTGTTTATTGTGAACCATACTGTTCGGTGTAGATTAATTCCTTATGGTTCGTGACCTCATATTCAAAAGGTTAGTGCAGCACTATCTTGGTTAAAAAGCTGTGCCTCTTCCTCTCAGTGCTGGCCGGTGAACTGCTTGAGAAATCACTAGTGTCCAGTGGACCCCTCTCCCCATTATCACCCATGTAAGAGAGATAAATCCCTGTCCTTGATAGTCTAATCAAACCCTCTTCAGCAGTCATCGATATAGTACAGTCATATCAATTATGTACCTCCCTGGCAGCCCAGTGAACTCCTACCATGACTGAGCAGCATCCAACCCCCACCCACCCACCAAGGACCCTCCTGCATCCCTCCCCCACTCACTGGTGTAAATGGCAATGATGGTGATCACTACAGCAAGCAATGTAATCTAGCGGAAAACACTGGAAATTAGATGTTGCACTTCAGCTGGGCTATCCGAAGTGAATACATTATATCAAAAAATTAAAAAAGTCCCATATTCACATTATTGAATTGCTGCTCTTCAGGTGCTCTATTTTGCACAACTTGATGGCTTTACTGGCTCTTAATTGTATACCATATAATTTTATTGTTGTAACCTGATTGACTGAACTTATTTCATGCACTCCCCTCATTCTCGTCCCCCAGAATACATCTGGAAACAAGTTGTTTCAACTCAGTATGTTTCTCCTGGTCAACCTGTTGAAATCAATCAATCAATCAATCAGAAAGTGACTACTGTAGAAATGATTGTGAGTGGATGGGGGATAGACGCTTCTCTGTCAGTGGATGGGTCTCCACAGGACTAGTAGGGAGGGATATAATGGATATGTCTGTATTACATGGGTGAGTGGGAGAGTGGGTCCACTAGACTATCAGAGTATCCTTACTTCTCTCACCCTCCATTGGTGCCAGCAGGCTGCTGTGTGCATGCAAATGAACTCATAATGAGTAAATGAATAGCCCCTCAGTGCCATATATGCCCACAGGACTGTATGCTAGAGCTGAATATGGCCAAAACGCCTTGAGCTATCCTGGTTTGGACATGCTATCCCCCACCTCACCCTTTCCTCTCCTTTTCCCCCTTTTCTTTCACATAAGCACTTGTTTACTTATTAACCTTATTATTGTCTACTCTTTCTACATATTATGTGCAATACTGTTTTAACACTTTTTGTAACACCTGCCTTACAACTGTATGTTAATGGTGATCTTATAACTTGAATGTAACATGAACACAACTCTTCCCCCTCCTTCACCTCACCCTTCCCTTTCCTTTCCCCCTTTTCTTTCATGTAAGCACTTCTTTACTTATTAATCCAGCACTTACTATTGTCCACTCTTTCTACCTATTGTGCTCAACACTGTTGTAACACTGCTTGTAACATCTGCCTTACAAGTGTATGTTAATGTCAATCTTGTAACTTGAATGTTTAATGTCTCACTCCTATTGTACCCCTTCCCCTCAGGTGACACCGGGAGACCAGTGACTTGTCGCTCAGTGTGCCTTTCTGGTGAAACATTTCAATAAATAAATAAATCCCCCGTGGGCCATGTGTAGCCTTGGACCATCTCAGTACAGCTCATATTCATGCTGTGCTGTGCCGGCATGACCCCATATTCAGACAGTTAGCATGCTCTGTTAGGGCACACAGTCTGAATAAAGCTCAGAGCTGGCCATGCACTATTTCCAGTGCAGGGTTACTGGCTATGCAATGCTATCAGCCAGCTCTGAATATGAGGGCCCATATTTCTTTAATTGGGGATCTGGGAGGCTTCCAATTATCCCTCAAGATATAGCCTTTGTAATGACATCAACTGTTGAGTTGGTGTGTTTGTTTATAGATTATTTACCTAGGATAGCCCAGATCTGATTCAACATTTCATTATCAGTTAGGTCATGGCTATTGCATGTCTCTTCTTCAGCTACATGTTCTCAGCAACATCTTCCTCTTCTTTAGTGCTGGATGGACAAGGCAGAGTGGTCAGATGAACAATAACTTTAAAATGGAGAGAATTCCTGGTGCTGTTGTGTCCTCTGCATTTGACAGTGATCACTGAACATTTGACTTTAACAGCCATATGATGGTTTGCATCAAAAGGTGTGACTAGTTTTCCATTTGTTTTTGGCAGAAAAGAATCATACTGTATCTCCAACTTTGACATGGAAGGGTTGTGCACTGCAATCATGATCTGTACACTGTTTTATTTTTAGTTTGGTTATCACAGTCAGTGTCTCAAGGAGGTGCATCTGTTGGCTGATGAGGCCATGTAGGAAGTGTTGCTTGTAGCTTGAGACCAAACACTAGTTCAGGGTTGGGGATATGCCCAGAGTAGTGTGAGGAGTAGCATAGTAGTGTCTAAGAAACATAAATAGGTGTTGTTGCTATGGTTTCCCTTCTACATGAGATGCAGAGATATTCTTTTTAAGGGTTTCAATCAAATGCTCAGCTTCTGCATTTGCTTTAGAATACTGTGATGTGTTTTGCTATGCTTAAACCCCAAGTAGTGGGCAACTTCTTTGAAGTCATCGCCATTCTGAGTATTCGGTTATTTGTTTTTTGATAATCTGTGGAATACTAAAGGATGAGAACATTCTGCCATGCTTTGGGATGACTGTATTTGCTGAAGCTGAAATGATTATCTCTACATTTGGGAATCTCAAGTATCCATCAAGCACAATATGCAGTTAGTAGTAATAAGTACTACAGTACTGCCATGTACAGAACCCTCTCTTCCTCATTTAGAAGTGTCACCATTACTATTACTATGGAGAACATGCCTGGAAAATGTGAATCATGACAGAATTTATATTTAAGCTTCAGTTCAAGCAACAATTGCTGAAGGTCAATGTCCTTTACAATGAAGAATGGTTGAAGATTAAGGGCCATCATCTCTCCAATCAGTTAAGTGATTCAGACAATGGTTAGTTGACTTAGTGGCAGTTTACGATGGGAATGTAATGATTCAGAAAGTGTGGTTTACTTTGTTGGTGATGGTTGGAGCAATGCTTTGTAAACAGTACCAGTACCTGGGTATGCATCAGTTGGCTGCTGTGGCTGCCATGTTGGCTGCATTACTTGGAAAATCCTTCTGTAACCCCTAGGCGGCGCTATCCTATGGGCTACTACCCCTGCCTGTGTGGCTATATACAGGTTGAGGGGCCTAAGTTCTGTGAATGGGTGCCTCCACCTGGAGGGATGGTATTGGGGTAGCTTAACTGCTTTGGTATAGCCCTCTGGGACACTATAAACACCCACCAACCCTTCTAATGGCCTAAACTGTAATACCATAGAACATTCATATCCACTGAACAAGAGTAATGATATGCTCACACCCCTTGCACTTACCACCAGGGCTGGACCAGCTGCAACTGCCCTGAACACCCCCCGGAAAATAAGGTCAGCAGTGACACAATACAATATTACCACTGTACCCCAGCTAATAATATGCACACGAACTAGGTTAAACATGAAACAAAGTAATCTGCTTTATTCAGGGGAATGAACAAGGGAGGGGCATGAATCTGACAGAATGATTGACACCTTGATTTAATCTAGGCTTGTTCAGCTTGCACTGTAAGTCCCTTTTTTAAGTCCCACAAACCTGGGCACCCAGTGCGTTATGTAGGCTAGCCTGAAGTGTTGCCCGGGGTGGCCAGTGTTACAGCTGTATTTGTACTCACGCTACCCAGACCAGGGTGTAAGACAGGTAAGATAAAGACATCATGGCATTGATTTGGCTGGCATGAGGAAGCAGGGCCTACACGACTCATCTCCTGGTGGTCACTACCTGTTCAGTGGTGTTGAGCAGGGGGCCAAATCCCCAAGCAGGTCTTTTGCTGAGATGATCTCTGAACTGGGGGCAGCAGTTTAGGCTCAGATGTCAAGGCCCAAGCAGGATTGGCAGTTCTGCAAGAGTTCATGATCTTTTGCTGGAAAAGCCTCCAGTGGGTGTAACAGGATTCACCATAGGGAACCAAATCATGACCCATGAAACACATTCAGCACACTTAAATCAGCTATTTCTCTAAGCCACAGTTTGGATACAGTCCAGTTGCTAAAATACAGCCTTACTGCCCAAATCGTTCTCTCCAAGGCTATTCTCCCTCATCAGCTGGGCCGATTGCTTCTGGAGCAAGTCGTCGCCCCAAAACCTCAGTCGCCACAACAATTCTGTTCTTTCTTCCACTGCCAAAGTACGCTGAAAAATGGAAAGGTCTAATTGCCGCACTGGCAGCTCAAAGGATGGAGAACGTGGCAAGCAGGCCAGCAGAGTCTTCCTGCCAATTCCCCAATGCTCCTACAGGAGCAGCTGCTCGACAGCTCGAGCTTTTCACTCTTCAACCTCCAACTCTCCACTAACCACTGCTTCAGGCAGTTCTGGGGATTTCCCGGTAATCCACAAGGTTCGGCTCACTGAGGAAACTATCTGCCAAAGAAAGGGCTCCCTCTCCAGATCCATTTTGGTGCCAAACACTTAAAACTACAAAAACTACAGAATTTCCATCCCACAAGACCTTTGGGGACAGTCTCCATTTTAGGTCCACAGAGGTTTGATTGTTCCAACATTGGCAGTCCAGAACCAAAATGGTGGCTCCTATTCAAAAGCTCAAGCTGCAATTGAAAGCAGGTTAGACACACTCCTTTATCATTATTATTATAACAGACAAACATTAACTAATCACATCTACTAACAGGGCTCCCTCTGCACATATAGTGACTGCAGAATGGGGCCATATCACAGACTGTCTGACTGGTCACAAGCCTTAATTACTCGGACCCAGCCCAGACTGATTTCCAAACACAGAATAGGTGCTTTCTTAAAAAAACAGGCACAGAGACTCGCTAGAGCACTCTCACGCAGACTAATAGAACTACTGCAGACAGGAGACCAGCCTGACAGTGGGCATTTAGGAGCCCAGAAAGTCAGTATAGTAAACTCCAATTTTTAGGCGGGTTGCACTCTTCCCTGCATGGAAAAACTTGGCGTCCTCATCAAGACTACACATACAATAAGCTTCTATAAAAACACTATACGAAATTACATTCATGTTTCAGTTTGTGTAGAACTAAATAAAGCTAATGCATCAGTAAAATAAACAGGCCCTAAGCATTACTATACATTTTCCATTTGCAATAAACATTTTCACAGTAACACATAGTCATGCATTTTCATAAGCATATTAGCAAATTCAAACAGTTAACCACATCACTCTCACCATTTTGGTTTGTAGTACCTCCTCTACTCTAACCCACGTGGCTTGGGGCCTAGCCCTATCAGCTAAACTAGGGCTGCATGGGGTAAGGGGATTGGTACACTGATTTGAGGGTTTGACTATTAGTTTAGAAGTAGCAGAACAGTTCAGTTTAGGAAGAGAACTTTCAGAAATATACACCCCTTTGTGAAGTACTGTACATGCAATGGAAGAGCCACCGGTCTTCCTGGGGAGTCATAACTGAGGTGTATCACTGGTTTGGTGGCTCTTACTGACTTTCAGGAAGAACAGGCACAGGTTCAGTTCTTTCAACATTTGCTTTGGGGTTTCTCAGTCTCGGCTCATTGATTATCAACAAGTCTGCTTCTGTAGCAAGGGTTTCCTCTGCACTGGTTGTTTGTTCTGTATTGGGAGCACTTTCAGCTCCTGACTCTGTTTGCTCTGGTTCAACAACATTACTGTCCATACTTGGAAAAGTTCTGTTGGGGGGGCCCTTTTGAGTTATAGTCTGTTACACATTCAATTATTGTTCAAATTCTTTTTATTATATCCCCTACATTTCACTCCATTGTGGAGCTTGATCACAGGGTAATTTATCTTTTATATTCTTTATGTTTCTGTTAATACATAAGATTTAGAGTTAAACAATTAAGTTTTATGTATCTATATTAAGTACTATTTGCTTTCAATAAATATATGTATAGTTTTACATACTGCTCATAGTGTTATATCTGAGCTCTCTAAATAATTGCATTCTAGAGCTCTGAGTTTTTCATTTTAGTTATTTCACAGTACATTTGTTTTGTCCCTGTAACAGATCACAAACAGCATTTCTGTTAGTGTGCTCCACACTCTCATCTGCACTGCTTTAATTTAACTGTTGCCAACAAAAGGCATGACCCCCATTTACCTTAGGCTAGTCATGTACCTTAATAGTTACTTGCAGTCTTGAAAGCTTTTAAGAGTTGCTGCTTCTGAAATATATAAAATAATAAAACTTGCATTTACTAAATGTTATCCTTTATTCCAACAGGTTTAATCATAGCAAGCTCTTTCCAAAAGATTATTTTGTTTTTACAGGCCCCTATCTGTCTTAGAGACTGCTCATTCATGTATCCAAATGAAATAGTACAACTGCCTAAACAATGGCTGACCAGCTCTGGCGCATCTGAGTTTGCGTCCCTCTTGTGAAGCACCACGGGAGTTCAAAATATGATGTCACTCCCCAAACTCTTGTGAATACTCTCATGAGATCCTGAGGGTTTCCGGTGCCATAAGCACTGTCAGGGCTTCTCAAGAGGGACTCTGGGCCTGATTCCAGGATGAATGCTGCAACTCATCGGCATATGCAAGTTGTGACATTTGCCGCTATGCCAGAGACCCTGCACCACATTCCAAGAGAGGCAGGGTCCCGGCACTTATGACATACGGGTTGTGCCATGCAGAGGCTAATGCCACAGGCATGGTGTAATAGCCCCACATGTTGTAAGTTGCAGTCCACAACTGACGGTTCCCCCGGAGCCCCCCCAGAACATCACGGCACACACCAGGGGGCAGGGGCAGGACAGGTGGCATAGGAGTCAGGGGGGGCACAATGCAGAATGGAACCCCGGGAATCTCCAACATTCGGGGGGTGGGGGGCATGGCTGTGATTGTGGGGGCAAGATGAGCAAATTGGTAAAACTGCCTTGGCATCTGCGGAGTGGGCACCCAACAGCTGGCACTCATCGGATGCCCTTAGAGCAGCTCTGAGCTGCTTTAAGTTTGCTCTACCAATGCAGCTCCTGGAATTGCAGCAGCAGGTTACAGCAGCTGCCCTCTTGAAATAGGGTGCGGTTGCTGCCTTAACCCACCCTTCTGCCATGTCGTTGTGGGCTGTGGCGTAGTGGGTGGCATACACTATGGCTGGCGTAGTCTGCAGCTGATATGGCGCAAGGCACCTCTTGAAATTGGGGCTGGTGTAATGCCTGGCACAATTCGAGGGTTATGCCAAGGGGTTTGGTGTATCTTGGCTTGTGTGGCGTAAGCCAACTTGGAATCGGGCTCCCTGTTACAGCACAGTTTAAACATAGATCTCACTACTTACGATTCATTTTACTTTGAAAATACATGTTCTGATTGCAATTTTACTTCAGAGTACTAGATGGGCAGTTATTATTACACATCGCTCATCCTTGCTTCAAACCAAGGGGAAGGTCAAAAGGTGTGCAAAAGGTCAATCTAAACAGAAAGCCTTCATTCTCTCTTTTTTCTGTCCATATGTGGCTCTAAAGAAATTCCAGGTTCATCATTAAGAGGAAGTTCCATGGAATTTAAGTCTTGCAGCACTTGTCTAATACTGTCAACATCATTTTCCATAACACTGCCAGATTCATTGTCTTCAGACAGTTCTGTATTTACTGGTACTATATGTCACCAGTGTTGCTTTCTGTCTCTGGCTCTCTTTCTAGTAGTTCAGCTGGTTCTACCAGGCACAAAGGATCAGCTATGTTGGAAGTCACACTTTGCACCTCACTTTTTGGGGTGGGCACTAGTTCTGTGAAGAAGGCTGGAAGGGCAGGCAGTCCTGAAGATCCAGCTTTATCTCTGAAATTGTACATGGGGTTACCTTGAAACAACTGAATCAGTTCATAAGATGGGTAATAGGGTGCTTCACACTCACTGCCCTTAGATTCAGACTGGCAATCAATGTCATTTGGGGCCTGACTAGGGGAAGGCCTTGAATCCTTGACAACTGGAGAGGGGATTGACTGTTTCCTTTTAGCTGCAGCTCTGGTTACAAGCCCGAGAGGGCAGTGTCTTGGGGTGCAGACTCGATGATGATTTGATCAGTAGGCAGCAAATTATTCCTGTGAATGGTCTTGACAGCTTGTGGGTCATTTTCTGGACACACTTTATAGACTGGCAGATCCTCCAGCTTGCTGACAACAATGTAACATTTCCGACAAATCCAAATTGGGCCCTTTCATATCCAAGCTACAGCGACTACTCTCTGTCACTCATTCCTGTGACTGTTTCCACTAAACCCTCTTTGGTAACCTAAAACCCTAGCACTTGATTACTGTTAAATCTCCTTAGCACCATCTTTGACATCCCCTCCCCTCTGCTACCCTACCCCCTTCACCTTTCCTCCCCTCTACCTAATACCCCCCCCCCCCGTCTGTCCTGACAAGGTCTGTTGGTTGATTTCAACTTACCTTATGATTTTACCAGTAACTGACAAGCTTGTTTTTGGCTGATTTTCAATTTACTGTATGCATTCCTGTGCATGAAACTGCTTAGCATTACTCGTTTCTATTCTTTAATTCACTGTGAATGTCAACTATTGCTTTCTTTTCTCATTTACAATTATTTTACCATACCTTGTTTAGTCTGTAAATTTGCTGATCTCCGTTCTCTATGTATACTGTTTTGCCATACTTTTTGTTCTGTTAACCTGTTGTATTATGCTGCTGATGTGGAACCTTTGTAAAAGAGCTCTAAGCTCAAAGGTATTTGTAATCCAAGATCTAAATAAAAAAAAAAAATGTAGGGGGTGTGGTGCAACCTATCAGCCATTTTATACTTCTCATGCAGTCCTAAATGTCGTAACAGAACTCTGTCTCCAGGTTGCAGTTCTTGGGCCTTGACATGCTTATCATGCCTTTCTTTAGTGGCCAAGTTTGTCTTTGCTGCCATGGTGTGTACTAGTTGGTAGGCGTGGTTTAACTGGCCCTTTAACTTTTGAACATATTGAAGGTGATTTTCAGCTCTGACACCATCAGGGGACACTCTAAAACAGATGTCTACTGTCAACCGGGCTTCCTGTCCAAACATCAGGTGGTAGGGGAAGAACCCAGTGGCATCAGTTTTGGTGCAGTTATAGGCATGTACCAAAGTGCTTATTTTCTGGTTTCATTTGGACTTGTCCTGAGGATGAAAGGTGCCCAACATATCTAGTAAAGTTTGGTTAAATCTTTTGGGCTGTGGATCCCCCTGGGGGTAATAGAGGGTAGTTCTGGACTTTTGCACTTCCCAGAGTGAGAACATTTCCTTGATCAGGTGGTTTTCAAAGTCTCTCCCTTAATCAGAGTGAATTCTCCGAGGGGCAACATAATGGACAAATAATTTTTCAAGTGAGGACCTTTGCCACTGTGGATGTTTTCTGGTCCTTCATTGGGTATGCCTGGGCATAATGAGTAAAATGATCTGTAACAACTAGCACATTGCCAATGATCTTTTGATCTGGTTCGAGACACAAGAAGTCAATACACACCAGCTCCATGGGTGTGCCAGTGAAGATATTGACTAAGGGAGCAGCCCTCTGGGGCTGAGCTTTCCTCTGCAGACACTGACTGCAAGTTTTAATGAGAGTTTCTATGTCAGCTCCCATCTTCGGCCAGTAGAAATGTGCATGGGCTAAGTCAGTAGTTCGATCACAGCCTAGATGCCCCATTTGGTCATGAAGGGCACGTAGCACCACCCGTTTGAAAGCTGTAGGTAACACTAATTGCTGCTTGATGATTTTCCCTTGTCGATCTGTGGTCTCTCTATAAAGTAATTGGTTATGTAACTTCAGTTTGCGTCCTTCCCTGAACAGCAAGGCAGTTCATGGATTTGAAGAATGACGTTTGGACACATCTTTCCCAGCATGAATAGCATCCAGTACTGGTCTGATCATAGTGTCTTGAGCTTTTGCACACTGTATATTATCAGGGGTGAGTTGAGGCAATGTGTTGAGTTCCAAGGCTGCCAGGTGACAGTAGGCCACAGGAACACAAGTGTCAGGAGGGCCTACACAGTCCACCAGGCAGTCAACTGTTTCAGGGGAGGGATGCTCAACTGGTGTCGAATTTTTGACAGAGGGCTTTGACAGACTGTTCAGACATTCACACCCAATTGGTATTAGAGTCAGGTCTTCTGGAGAGGGCATCAGCATCAGTGTGGTTCAGGCCCCGTCTAAATTCTATGGAATAATTGTAAGTGGAAAATGAAGATAACCAGCGATGCCCCATGGCATCTAACTTAGCTGAAGTCTGGACATAGGAGAGGGGATTGTTGTCCATTTTCACTAGGATCTTTGCACCATAAAGATGTTCATGAAACTGGTCTACCACGGCCCACTTCACTACAAGGAATCCAAGTTTGTGCACTGGGTAGTTCTTCTCAGATGAGGTTAGACTTCTAATAGCAAATGCCACTGGGTGCAACCCTTCCTCATATTCTTGATAAAGAACAGCACCAAGTCCCCTTAAACTGGCATCAGTATTCAACATGTAGGGTCTAGTGGGATCTGCATAGACAAGCACAGGCGCATGGGTGAGTTGATGAATGATATCATAGAAGGCCCTTTCAAACTCAGTAGTCCACCTGGCTCCAAACAGTTCATTAGTCCAAAAGTAGACCTTTTCCTTCTCTTTAATTGCACTTTTCTTATACTTTTTGTTGGTAGGTAGGTAACCTTGAGTTAAACTAAGCAGACAGCGAATGACTTTGGTGTAATCTTTTACGAACCGGTGGTAATAACTGCAGAACCCCAAGAAACTTTGTAGTTCCTTAAGATTATTAGGCTGAGGACAGGTGGTCAAAGACTCCACTTTGCTTGGATCTGTCTGAATCCCATCAGCTGACACTATATGACCAACATATTTCACCAATTTTTGGAAGAATTGACACTTGTCTATTGACAACTTGAGTCCAAAGTCCTCAAATCGATCAAGAACCTTAAACAAGCGAGCTTCATGTTCCTCAAGGGTCTGGCCAAACACAATGACATCATCCAGATAGACTAGGCATTCCAGTAAATTCATGTCCCCCACAGTGCGTTCCATCAACCACTGGAAAGTGGTGGACACCCCCGAAATAACTTGAGGCATGCATAGAAACTCACAGAAACCCAAGGGACAAATGAAGTCTATTTCCTCTCTGTCTTCCGGGACCATCGGGATTTGATAATACCCACTCCGAAGATAAAGTACAGAGAATCAATTACTTCTGTTGAGGCAGTCGAGGGCATCCTGGATACGGGGCATGGTGTACTGGTCCGGGACAGTTCTTCAATTTAACGTCCAGTAATTCCACACACATCCTCACCAATCCAGTTTTCTTCCAGACCACCACAATCAGGGAGGCATACGGGCTTCGAGACTCTTGGATGATTCCTGCTGCCAGCATTTCCTGAAGATGGTGCCAAACATCGTCAATGTCAACAGGTGCAAGGCGACAGGACCTCTCTCTGAACAGCCTCCTGTCATGGAGTCTAATCTAGTGTTCTGTCCTCATGACACAACCTACATCCCATTCTTTCAAGGAGAACACATGGATTCTCTGAGCCAACTTCTGGCTGATCTTAGCTTTCCATTCTGAGGGAAGGGGCAACACTCCAAATCAAACAGGTCAGTGGTCACCTCATCGCTTTCTCTAGGGCACTTCTTGCTGGGCAGCATAGCAGTATCTGCACAATATACAGTGGCTAGGGTGTACCCTCAATTCACCCAAACTTCCTGATCTGACATGTTCTGAACTTGCACGATAACCCGCTGAGCATAGGCCTGGGCCCGAGCAGGTAGAATGCTAGTCCCTCATGCAGTTTTCCCTCTTCTGGGGCATCCAGCATAAGGATTTTTTTTTACATCTTTTTTCAGGCACACTTCATCACTAATGGTACACTGAGCATTTGGAGGTAATACCAGTGAGTCTGGGTCTTTTTTCTATACTACTCCTATGGGTTCATCTCTCTCAACCTCTTGGGTTTGCATCTGTAAATCATAGGCAGAGCGTACTAAGGATGGAATATGCAGGGCCCTTCCAGTCTCTTTAACTTGTTTCTCCTGACAGAGCTGGGCTAACCGGCTGAATATATGGGCATTGGTAGCAATCAGTAAAGGGATACCATCATACAGTCTGGTCGGCGGGCATACCAGGGCCAGGGTCTCCACTTGTTCATCTATGCCAGCCACAGCAGTAGAGAAAGACAACCAAATTCATACATACCCCCGGTAAGGATAAGATTTCTCACTCAATCCTCATACATGCAGTCTCTCAAGGGGTAGGAGTGGGAGGTCAGATAAGTGCTGGTCATACCAATCTTGGAATATAATGGTGATCTGCAAGCCACTGTCCTGCACAGCTCGAGTTGAAATGCCATTAACTGTTACTGTAGTCTCAATTGAGGGACCCACCATTTTGGACCAATTGGGGATGTCTGTTTGGCAGACTGGCCCACAACATATTTAGAGGAGAAAGATTCTTGCAGTGGGCCTGGCTGGGGTTTTATATTGCTCTTTTGAACCACATTAAGCAGTCTGGCAATGACATTCTGCAGGTTTTCCGGAGAATTACAACTTTGACAGATTTGCCCATCTTCTCCACACCTATAGCAGAACACCTGTTCCCTAGGATCACTGGAGTGGTTGGATTAATCCCGAACTTTGTGCTGGGTGGAGGAGTGAGTTCTACTGTCCTCTTTTGGTTTTGGCTCAGGTTCCTTGTCTCCAACACTCCACCAGGAGGTAGGAGCTTGGGTGGCATGTATGAGATCCCCCACTAAAGCTCGCAGCTCCCTCATTTCTTTCACCAGTCTGGATTCAGCTCTAGGTTTAGGGGCAATAGCATGGGCCCCTAGACCCATGGAAGACACCTCACCTCTGGTCTCAATCTTAGGCTGGCAAGAATTAGAGTTTCGGGTCACTTCAGCCGTGGCTTGTTGGCTAGCTCTCATCTCCTTCAGTTCCTTCAGCAACTCTCAGACCTGATTTATCTCAAGAGCTTCCTCTGTCTCTTCAGGTCGGTCTGGGGCTGGGTGGGTACGTACAGCCCCAGCATAAGGTTCACTCCCATCCTCATCATTCTCAGCCTCTCGAATCTCCTTCATCAGCCAGCAGTATTTGGAAGGGTTAGCTTTTCTGTCTTGAAACTTTAGTTTTAGCATAAGCACACTAGAGTAATGTGCAGATTTCAGGATGTGCTCCAGCTGGACATGATTCAGTTAACTGGCTGGGACACGCCTTTTCTATGGGCTCTTTGCAGGGCCTGTTCAATCCGAGTGACAAAAACAGACAACTTCTCATTCTTCCATTGTTTAGCAGACTTGAACTTCCACATTAAGTCATCCCCAGACTCAGTGCTGCCAAACACCCCATCTAAAGCAGAGGGGTACTCAGCTGCAGTGGTCTCTGGATTTGTGGATCAGAGGAATCGGATGGCTTCCAGTGCAGAGCCCCTCAAGCTTTCCATAAGTCTCTTTCTCTTCTTCCCCTCAGAACACTGCTATTCCTGAACCAAGGAGGTAGCATAGTCCATCCATGTTTCTAAGTTGTCCTCCCCTATGGGTACAGGAACTGCACCCGAGAACAATCTGAGCCTGTGATAAGAGTTCAGGTGTACAGAGATGGTATCACAGTGGGGAAGATCACAATAGAGGATGTCCTGGGAGAGTTCAGAGAGGCCGGAGGAGATTGCAGGGGGTGGCCTCCTCCAAATCCTTCAAAGCTTTCAGTAACTCTTTATCTGACTGTACTTCTGCAGCTAGAAGTCTCATCGGTTTATCTCTAAACCCCTCAATCCTTGGGGACCCCCCCCAAGGGAAGATGGGTCACTATGCAAGTGAATAACTTTCCACCCTTTCTGGGAGCCTTCTGGCATGACAACAGGGGGTATCATTATGGGGTCTATGAGGAGGCTACAAGAAAGGAGTGCCACCAAGGTCTGATCAAATGGATTGGAGTCCCACCCCCATACATCGACCTTTCCCAGACATTTTACCTTTACCACTGTTTCTTCAATAGTTTCATTAGTTGTCCCCACAGGGATATCAAGTAGTTACATGAGATGGGTGGGATCTACCCCTTCAGCCTCAGTCCACCCTATCATGTGGTGCACGGCCAGCTTGTGGGGAGAAAGTTTCCATCTGGGTGTAGAAAGCACCTCCATTTCAATTCCTGTATCAATTTTGCACTTGCATGCAATTTCAACTCTTGATCACTGAGGGTGCTAATCCAAGATGTAACCCCTAGGTGGTGCTATCTTATGGGCTTCTACCCCTGCCTGTGTGGCTATACACAGCTTGAAGGGCCTGAGTTCTGTGAACAGGTGCCTTCATCTGGAGGAATAGTATTGGGGTAGCTTAACTGCTTTGGTATAGCCTTCCGGGACACTATAACCACCCACCAACCCTTCTAGTGGCCTAAACCATAATACCATAGAACATTCACATCCACTGAATTACAGTAATAATATGCTCACGCCCCTTGCACTTACCACCAGGGCTGGACCAGCTGCAACTGCCCTGAAGATCCCTGGAAAATAAGGTCAGCAATGCAACAATACAATATTACCACTGTACCCCAGCTAATAATATGCACACTAGCTAGGTTAAACATGAAACAAAGTAATCTGATTTATTCAGGGGGAATGAACAAGGGAGGGGCATGAATCTGATAGAATGATTGACACCTTGATTTAATCTAGGTTTGTTCGGCATGCACTGTAAGTCCCTTTTTAATAGTCCCACAAACCTGGGTACCCAGTGTGTTATGCAGGCTAGAGTGAAGTGTTGCCCGGGGTGGCCGGCATTACAGCTGTTATTGGGGCCCTTAGGAAGGAAAACAGTTAGCATGTGCACAATCCAAATATATGTAATCCTGAGCTGGATGGCTCAGTCCATTTGAAATAACCCAGAACAAAACAATCAGATGACACATAATGATTTGCAGCTGTTTTTGCAGGGAGCTACCCTGATTTGTACTCAGCTACCCAAACCAGGGTGCAATACAGACAAGATGAAGACCACATGGCATTGATCTGGTGGGCACAGCGAAGCAGGGCCTATATGACTCAACTCCTGGTGGTGGGTACCTGTTCAGTGGTGTTGAGCAGGGGGGGCCGAATCCCCAAGCAGGTCTTTCACCGAGATGATTGCTGAACTGAAAAGTGCTTAGTTGAGATGGCAAGGCTCAAGCAGGATTGGCAGTTCTGCAAGAGTTTGTGATCTTTTGCTGGAAAAGCCTCCAGTGGGCGTAACATGATTCACCATGGGGGAACCAAATCATGACCAACAAAACACATTCCGCACACTTAAATCAGCTATGTCTCTAAGCCACAGTTTGGATACAGTCCAGTTGCTAATTACAGCTTTACTGCGCAAATCTTTCTCTCCGAGGCTATTTTCTCTCATCAGGCAGGCCGATCGCTTCTGGAAATATATACTTTTTTATTAGGTATTTAAGTTTACAGCCATTACAGCAGAGATATTCTGGCAGGAGAATACATCTAGCATTCAAGTATCAGTATGCAGAGATATACAGAACATACAGGTATGACAGTGGTTCAAGTCAAGCTCCAGCAGAGTTTAAACTGGAGCAGAGGAAAGTCCACAAGACAAGTAGGCGGATAAGGCACCAACATCACTTCTCTAAAAAGGGAACAAGCAAATAGAACAATGAATCTTAAATATGGCCTTGAGTTTGATCAGCAAGTCCAGATATGAGCATTGAGAGAAAGGGACAAGGTGCATCTTCTCAACCTATGAACCAAAATGACAGTATTGAACAGATAACAGTCTAGATCACAGTAGCCATTAAATAGGGAAAAGAACTTGGTGAATTAAATCTCAGTGTGGGTGGAGGGGTTGCAACAACCCATCCCGTAGGACACTATACCATTACAATGAGTTAGTCAAGAGAACCATGTCGGGGCAGACTCATCCTATCCCAGCTTGAGGTGAAAGGTATGCTAAATAAGGGGCCCAACACAGATAATATTGTGGGAGGGTGTCAGCTGCCAGATGGGAAAGATGGTCCAAGGCAGCTATATTGGAAAATGAGTTCAGCAGTTCGGACATGGTAAGGACCTCTGGGGTTTTCCAGCGACACAGAGTTAAACGCTTAGCCTGGAGGCTCAGAAGAGCAAGCCATCTCAATTGCTGTGGGTGTAGTTGTTTCATGGTAGGAGGGAGGCCCAGAAGTCATATCTTGGGATCCAGGTCAAGGCGATAACCTAGCACCTGTGCTGCCAAGCTACATACAGCCTGCCAGAAAGGGAGCAGCAGTAGGCAGTGCCAGATTATATGGATTAAATCTCCAACCGCTGAGTAAGATCTCCAGCATGTATTGTTGTCCAAAATCTGGAGTTTGAATAAGGTGGAGGGAGTTCTATATCAGTGTGATATGATCTTATATTGAATCAGCCAGCTTCTCGCATCTGGATAAGCCGTATGAGCTGTCCTCCAGCACAGCTTCCACTGCGCATCTGACAGAGGCTGCTGCAAAGCCTGCTCCTATTTGGCTTTGGCCTACAAAGTGTGTGAGTGAAGCTGGGCCTGGAGGGCAGAGTAGATTGAACTAGCTCTGCCTGTTTTAAGGGCAATCCACTTTACTAAGAGGGAGGGCCTAGAGTTCCCTATAGTTGGAAGTTGCTTTATGTGTGCGGCAACTGAGATGTGAAGTTGGAGATACTGCCAAAAGGCAGTCTTCCCCAGATGAAACTGCTGGTCAAGCTCTTGGAAGGATTTATGGGTCCCCTCCCATGTCAGTTGGATGTCGGGCAGGGTAAGAATCCCCTTGTCCTTCAATGAGGGCCAGGAGATGGTCTTACCATCCACGTGGATAGAGACATTATCCCAGAGCAGAGTAGTAGGCAGCGGGCATGGGTTGGCTCAAAGCTTTTTATGCACCAGGTGCCAGGTACGCACTGAATAGGCAGTGGTAGGGTGTTGATGCAGGCACTTAGGCAGGGGGTTATAAAGTAGTAGAGGGAGGGAATGGACCTGAGCCAGTGCAGTTTCCATCTGTAGCCATTGTGGTTTTCCGCAGACTCTGGAGAAACCATGTAAGGGTTTGAGCAGTGGCACAGGCCCACTTGTAGCCTTCTATCCAAGGAAGATCCCAGCCCCCAAATGTCCAGAGTGCTCTAAGTTTATTCCTGCTGTACTGGGGCTTGGAGCCTTCCCAGATGAAGCTGGCAAAAATTGTGTCTATAGCTTTGAGCCAGAAGGTGGGAATGTCTAACAGACTATGGAAAATAATGTACAGAATCTTTGGAGCTGAAATAATTTTCAGAGTGGAGATTTTGCCCGCCAACGTGAGGTGGAGCCCACGCCAACATCTGCATTCCATCATGATTTCAGTGAGTAGCGGCCTGAGATTTAAATCCTACAACCTGGACAGATCAGGGGCTAGATGACCTAGATATTTCAAGGAATCCGGGGACCACTGCAGGCCATACAGGGCCACATGTGCTTGTGTATACAAAGGGTTCAGCAAGAGTACCTCAGTTTTAGAGCGGTTAATATGCAGGCCTGAGAAGGCTGCAAAGTGTGAAAGAAGGGAGAGTAATAGGGGGATGGAGGATGGATTATCAGCCACAGGGACCAACAGATCATCTGCATAAATAAATGTAGAGTAGGTGAGATTACCAAGTTTAATGCCACCAATCTGGGCTGATTGATGAATAGCTATAGCCAAGGGCTCCACTGCTAAAATGAATAACAGGGGTGATAGGGGATACCCTTGTCTGGTGCCCCTCCCCAAGGGGAAGGATTCAGATAGGGTAGAGTTAGTTAGAACCCTTGCTGCAGGGGCATTGAAAAGGGCTCTGACCAATGACGAAAGTTTTTATCAAACTCCATAGTCAGTAGGACCTGCTGGAGATAGTTCCACTCTTGGGAGTCTAAAGCTTTTTCAAAGTCTATGGCCACCGCCGCCACTGGGGTGAGGCTATCTCCAACATGGTAAAGGATATTGACCATTGAGCGAATATGGGCTCTGCTATAATGTCCGGGTACAAATCTGACTTGAGGAGCCACCAAAGACTCACCATCCTAGAAGGACAAGAGTAGCTCTCCGTCCCCCCCCAGCTGCTAGAGGTCTGCATCTGAGCAAGTAAGGGGATTACTGAGAAATATAGGGTCTTCTTGTCTCAGAACAGGAATATCAGGAGCTTAAAAGGCACAGAGGCAGTAAGCAAGTAGGGAGAAAAAAAAATAAACAGAGGAAAGAGTAAGGATTCCAAACAACAGAGAAGGGACTAGAAATAAGACATGATGGGAGTGGTGTAGTGCAGTGGCTGTGGAGCAGCAGTCTTCCGGGAGACGTTCTGGAGGATGTGGTGTCATCCCATCTGTAGGCACCTCTCTGGAGTGAGGGAGGAGGTTGCTCATCTCCAGGCTGAATTGGCCAGGATTTGTGGGACCTCCTCTCCCATCCAGGGACAACCGGGGCCACTGCCATTGCCTCAGAGGTTGCCAAGAAAGAGGAGCGGTTGGACCACAGTGGGCTCAGGGA
This sequence comes from Neoceratodus forsteri, assembly GCA_016271365.2. Taxonomy (NCBI): domain Eukaryota; kingdom Metazoa; phylum Chordata; order Ceratodontiformes; family Ceratodontidae; genus Neoceratodus; species Neoceratodus forsteri. The sequence goes on from CM057455.1 coordinate 1,044,233,788, forward strand.
GGGTGAGGGTGGTGGAACAGAGGTGCATCCCTCCAGTTGTATCTCTCCACAATTCATATGCCATTCTGGAAAAGTGTGGTTCCTCAATGGAGGGACCTGCAGTGGAGACCAAGGAGGATGCTGGGAACCTCCACAAAGAAGACCCACAGGAGGGTGGCATGAGACCCCACAGGGATAGAAAACAACTCCTGGTGGGGGACTTCATTGTTAGAAAGGTAGAACTGGGGGATGAAGGGGAGAGGGAGGTAGGGTGCCTGCCTGGCGCCAAGGCTTGGAGGGACAGGGAGCGAATCCTCAGGATCTCCGGAGCAGCTGCACAGGAGAGGGAGCTGAATGTCATTGTCCACCTAGGGACAAATGACCTGGCTAAGAAAAGGATCAGAACAGTGCTGGAAGAGTTTGTGGAGTTGAGGAGGGGCCTTAGACAAGTAGCACGAACGGTAACCTTCTCGGAGGTGCTGCCTGTCTATGGTGTAGGTGAGGCTAGGGTGCTCCACACCATGGGATTCAATAAGTGGTTGAAAAACTGTTGCAGAGCTCAGGGATTTGGCTTCATTGGGGACTGGGGGTCCACCTGGAGTGATGCAGGCCTATACTGGCGTGATGGTCTGCATCTGTCCAGGAGGGGAAGCAGGATCCTAGGTGATAGGTTTAAATGCTTCATTGGCAAGCACTTAAACTAGCCAAGGGGGAGGCACAGAGAAGGTGCAGGGAAATCCTAGCCCCCCCAAAAAAGTCAGGGTAGTAAATGAGGTAAACACCAAGTTAGAGATGTTAATAGGGAGAAGGGCATGGGTAAATGGAGAAAGTGACAAAGGCAATAAGGACAGGGATGGGGCAAAAAGGGGTAAGGCCATCATGAAATGGAGGGTAATGAGTACCAATGCCCATAGTCTGGGCAACAAGCTCCCTGAACTGGTGGCTTTGATGGAAGAGGGATGCCTGGATATCATAGCAGTCACAGAAACATGGCACACAGAGAACCATGGCTGGGATGTTAACATACCAGGGTACACAACCTACAGAAGAGACAGGGAGGGGAGAAGAGGGGGAGGAGTAGCTCTCTATGTAAGGTAAGGGATAAAAGCAACTGAACAAAAGAGTAAACAGGGAGGAGGGGAGGCACTGTGGGTCACCATAGAGACTGGAAATGGCACCATAATCTGCACGGGGGTTATATACAGACCCCCATGTCAGGGGGAGGGAATGGACAAGGATATGATCAAAGGCATTCTTAAGATGGCAGAGAAAGGGGAGATACTGTTGATGGGAGACCTGAATATGCCAGATGTTAACTGGAACACATTTACTGCAGCCACGTCCAAGAGCAGGGCCATTCTCCATGCCCTACAGGTGGCATGCCTCAGACAGCTAGTTTAGGAACTCACTCATGAGGGAGCAATCTTAGACCTCATACTCTCAAATGGGGACAGTGTGAGGATCTCAGATCTAAAAGTGGGCAGCCATTTTGGAACAAGTGACCACCAAACAGTGTGGTTCATGATAAACTCAGCTACAGAGTCAAGCCATACAAAAGTGAGGGTACTGGACTTCAGGAGGGCTGACTTTGGCAAGATGGGAGAGTGCCTTAGAAAAGCACTAGCAAGCAGGCTAGAAGGAGGGGTGGAACAACAATGGGGAAACATCAAAACTGCCATCATAGAGGCAACAAGCCTTTGTGTGAAGCAAATAAACAAATCAAAATGAAAGAAAAAAACACTATGGTTCTCAAAAGAGGTGGCAGGGAAGGTCAGGGAGAAAAAGATAGCAATCAGGAAGTATAAGGAAACACTAATGGAGCAGGACAGAAAGCTGTACCAGTTAAGGCAGAAGGAAGCAGGGAGGGAAGTCAGAATAGCAAAGGCCCAAACTGAGGAAAAGATAGCCAACTCGGTTAAGAAGGGGGATAAGACCTTTTATAGGTATATCAGGGGGCGTAGAAAGACAGAGGGAGGGATAGCGAGGCTGAATAGAATGGACGCTGGTGGGCAGAGAGGGACAGTGAAAAAACAGGGATACTGAATGAATACTTCTGTTTAATATTCATAATAGAGGAGGTGGGGGAGGTGCCTAATCCAATTAACAGAAGCACTCTGGATAGGGGGGTCAATCCCAGTCTTTTCATAGAAGAAAGGGTTCTGAAAAAACTCCTAAAACTGAAGGTGGACAAAGCAATGGGGCCAGATGGAATTCACCCCAGAATTCTAAAAGAATTAAGCAGAGAACTAGTGACACCACTGACTACCCTTTTTAACAAATCATGGGAGGATGGTGTGGTACCTGAGGACTGGAGGAAGGCAGATGTGATTCCCCTTCACAAAAGTGGGAGCAAGACAGAGGCAGAAAACTACAGACCTGTTGAGCTTGACCTCTGTGGTAGGGAAAGTGATGGAATCACTTCTGAAGGAAAGAATTGTTGAGTACCTAGAGGCCAGTGGGGGGCACAGGGACCCAAGGCAGCATGGGTTCACAGTGGGAAGGTCATGTCAGACCCACTCTAATTGATTTCTTTGACTGGGTGACCAAAGTAGTAGACCAGGGAGGGCTGTGGACATGGCCTACCTAGACTTTAGCAAGGCATTTGACACAGTCCCACACAAATGATTAATAGTCAAATTAACCAGCCTGGGTGGGTCCCAGGGCGGTAGCCTGGGTAAAACATTGGCTGAACAACAGGACACAGAAAGTAATTGTAAATGGAAATCCACTGGAAGAAATAGGGGTTACTTAGTGGGTACCTGCAGGGTTCAGTACTGGGTCCAGTCCTTTTAATGTCTTTATAAGTGACATTGCAGAGGGCTGGAAGGAAAGTATGCCTCTTTGCAGATGACACAAAGATCTGCAACAGGGTTGATACACAAGGAGGTGTGAAAGGATGATAAGGGACTTGGCAAGGTTGGAGGAATGGTCAGAAGTATGGCAGCTTGGATTCAATGCAAAGAAGTGCAAAATAATGCACCTTGGAAACAAAAACCCAGGGGAAGATTACACGATGGGAGGGGAGGTAGTAACAAGAACAAAAATGGAAAGGGATCTGGGGATAATCTTATCAGATGACCTTAAGGTTGGCAAGCAATGTGAGAAGGTGGTAGGGAGGGCTGAGGGGATACTGGGATGTATAGGGAGAGGCATCACCAGCAGAAAACAGGAAGTTGTTATCCCCCTGTACAGACAGTTGGTGAGACCCCATGTGGAGTACTGCATCCAGTTCTGGAGACCCCATCTCTGCAAGGACATAGACAGGATGGAGGCAATTCACAGGAGGGCAACTTAAATGGTGCAGGGTCTGCAAAAGAAGCCACATGAGAAGAGACTAAAGGAGCTTAATATGTATACCCTTGAGGAAATGAGGGAGAGGGGGGACATGATAGAAATGTTTAAGTACCTCAGTGGAATCAACAAAGTCCAAGAGGGTAGCATCTTTCAGAAAAAGAGATGTGCAAGAACAAGGGGACACAATTTGAAGATAGAGGGGGGATGGCTCAGGGGCCATGTGAGGATGTATTTTTTTACAGAGAGGGTGGTGGATGCATGGAACAGCCTTCCTGAGGAGGCTGTGGGGTCTAAAACTGTGGGAGAATTCAAGAATGCATGGGACAGACATAAGGCAATTTTTGTGGAGGGTAGGAAGAAATAGACTGTTGGTTAAATAGGATCTGCAGCTTATCCTCTAGGTAGGGAAATGGGCAGACTAGGTGGGCCAAATGGTCCGTATCTGCCGTCAAAGTCTATGTTTCTATGTTATAAGTGACATTGCAGAGGGACTGGAAGGAAAAGTATGCCTTTTTGAAGAGGATACAAAGATCTGCAACAGGGTTGATACACAAGGAGGTGTGGAAAGGATGAGAAGGGACTTGGCAAGGTTGGAGGAATGGTCAGAAGTATGGCAGCTTGGATTCAATGCAAAGAAGTGCAAAATAATGCACCTGGGAAACAAAAACCCTGGGGAAGATTACACAATGGGGGGGGGGGTAGTAACAAGAACAAAAATGGAAAGAGACTTTGGGGTAACTATATCAGATGACCTCAGGGTTAGCAAGCAATGTGAGAAGGCAGTAGGGAGGGCTGGGGGGATACTCAGCTGTATAGGGAGAGGCACCACCAGCAGAAAACAGGAAGTTGTTATCCCCTCTGTACAGACAGTTGGTGAGACCCCATCTGGAGTACTGCGTCTGGTTCTGGAGACCCCATCTCCGCAAGGACATAGTCAGGATAGAGGCAGTCCAGAGGAGGGCAATTAAAATGGTGCCGGGTCTGCAAGAGAAGTCGTATCAGGAGAGACTAAAGGAGCTTTAATATGTATACCCTTGAGGAAAGGAGGGAGAGGGGGGACATGATAGAAACTTTTAAGTACCTCCGTGGAATCAACAAAGTCCAAGAGGGTAGCATCTTTCAGAAAAAGAGATGTGCAATAACAAGGGGACACAATTTGAAGGTGGGGGGACGGCTTAGAGGCAATGTGAGGAAGTATTTTTTCACAGAGAGGGTGGTGGACGCATGGAACAGCCTTTCTGAGGAGGTTGTGGGGTCTAAAACTGTGGGAGAATTCAAGAATACATGGGACAGACATAAGGCAATTTTTGTGGGGGGTAGGAAGAAATAGGCTGTTGGTTAACTAGGATCTGCATCTTATCCTGTAGATAGGAAAATGGGCAGACTAGGTGGGCCAGGCAGTCCTTATCTTCCATCAAAGTCTATGTTTCTATGTTTCTTGCGAAGGGTGTACTAGGGAGGGAAGGAAGGGGTTTAGTCGAATTGCTAATATCTTGGCAAACAACTTGCTATCAGAGTTAATCAGCGAAATGGGGCGGTAAATGGAAGGAGGTGTGGGGTTCTTCCATTTCTTTGGAAACACAGCAATGCTGGCTTCTTGCAGAGTGGGGAGGAAGGAGCCAGAGACAATGGCTGAATTGAAAAGGGAGCAGAGAAGTAGGGCAATGTGGGGAGCCACTAGGCGCCACATCTCTGGGGGGAAGGCATCACCTCCTGGTGCTTTCCCACTGTTCAGGGCCTGGAGGGCTATAACAATCTCTTGGGGTGTAATGGGAGCTTCCAAAATATTGGTCTGACTGGAGGAGAGTCGTGTGAGAGAGAGTGAATCCAGGAAGGTGCACACTCCCTGGAGATCAATGGCTCTAGAAGAGGCATACAGCTCCTTATAAAAGTCAGTCATGACTCCATTAATCTGTAATGGTTGAGTGCATACCTGCCCCCCCATGTCTCTTGAGTCCAGGAACGTGACTCTCAGCTCTTGTTTGTGGAGCCTGTAGGCCAGCACCTACCCCCCTCCCCGCCTCCCAGAACTTGTGCCTCAGCCAAGGATGGCTAACTCCGCCTTCCTGGCTAGTAAGTCATTGATTTGAAGGCATACCTGGATGGTCTCCTGGCCTAAGGGAGAGTGGGTGTTGAAGGAAGTGGTTTGTTTTTCTGTCTGCTCCAAGCCAGCAAGGCGAGCTTCAAGAGATTTTAGGAGGTGTTGTCTCTGCCACCTATGTTTGGCTGCAAACCCCATAATGGAGCCACAAATAGTGGCCTTCAGCACCTCCCAAATATGAGCTGGAGATGCAGACATAGGTGGGTTGTCTCGAAGGAAGTAGGTCACTTCCATTGAAAGCCAGGAGGGGAAATCAGGGTCTCCAAGGAGGAGTGGATCTAAATGCCAGTTAGACGAGCAGGCAGTCAGTGGGCCATACCGAACATGAAGATGCACAGGGGAATGATCTGAGAGTATGAAGGGTAGTATCACCACATCTACAACCCAGTTCATAATTGTAGGGGATACCAACCAGTAGTCCAGCCTACTGTAAGAGTTATGAACTGGGAAGAAAAATGTGTAATCCCTGTCCCTGGGGTGGAGAATACGGCAGGGATCCTGAAGTCCGAGATCCATCATCATTCACGCAAGGGAAAGCCAGGATTTAGAATGCTGATCTGTGGAGGTGGAGCTCCGGTCCAGACAGGGATCTAAAGGCAGATTAAAATCCCCCCTAGGATGATTGGGATATCAGAGGAGGCTAGGGACCCCACAACCTGAGCTAAGGCATGGAACACTGCTGGCATGTCCTCATTAGGGCCATACATATTGCCAATAATCAGGGGGCCCTCAGGGGTTTTCAGGTGGACTACTATGCACCATCCATCTGGATCACTTTTAGTCTGGATCTCTGTCCATTTTAGGGCTTTATGCAGCAGTATAGCCACCCCGTTTGTGAGCGTAGAAGCAGAGGAGGCTAGAATCTGACCCACCCAGTCCTTTTTCAACCAATCATGGTCCGATTTGTGAAGTTTGGTTTCCTGGAGGAGGGCGATGTCCAACCTCAACCTCTTAAAGTATGTCAACACCTGTTTTTGTTTTACCAGAGTATTGAGACCCCAAGCATTCCAGGTGTGAATGGGTAAATCAGCCATAATCATCTACGGGGGGTCAAAAGTATGAAGGAGAGAGTTGTAATAGAAAAAAGAGGTTGAGGTGGGACTCAGCATCTGAAATGAACAATTATTCTCCACACACTGGATCAGAAACACAATCATCCCATAGCCTGTGAGACATTTGAAACCTGTGATCTGGAAATACCGAAACAAGTATAAAGCAGCGCAAACAGCTCTGCCGTAGTAACACAACAAAGAACTATATACAGAAATTCACCTGATTAAGGCCACTAGAAAGCATAGAGGTATGAGGTCAGCAAGAAAACCTCCTTCCGCAGGGGGATGATATTTGGCCAGAGAATTCAGGGTTAGCAATCTGGCATGGTAGTCTGAGCAAAGGGGAAAGCAACACTATGGGGTAGTTTCCTCAGTAACAGGGGAAAGAAACACCACCTCGTGCCACATTAGCCATAGCGTGTATGGAGGAAGGGGAGAAGACATATCTATAGGGGTCCCCTGTAGACAGGTCACCACCAAAAGTGGGCAATATTGAGGTGCCCCACTAGGGTCAGCAGTGATGGGGGTACCAGCCGGAGAGAGCAGAAGGAGGATATGTCCCATCCCTATCAGGCTCTGCTGAGATCGGCCCATACAGTGGTACCACACTGATGTTGAAGGCTTAATGGCCCTCCAGGGACCTATAACAGGGAGCATGTGGTGCCACAGATATACAGGAAGGGGGGCAGCCCAGAGAGACATATCCAACCATATAGCTTACCCACCAAGGGGACCTTGGGGAGAGCCCAGCAATTCCCATGTCCCCCTGTCCCCCTGCCCTTACCCCAATTTCACAATATTAAAACTCAGTACTCAGCTTAATACAATCAAGGTGGAGTGTCCAAACTGGCAGCCAGATATGGGTCCACAAAGGAAGAAGCTGAGTTTGGAGGTCGACTTTTGTCCAGAGAGTACATCGGAGAAAGTTTGGTAGCAGACCCTGTATCGGCCACCGCTATGTCCGCCCAAGTTCTGGTATTCGAAGTTGATGAAGAAGGCCCACTCTCTGCTGCTGTTGTTTGCTCTATGTCCAGCACGTCCTGCTTCTCAGGAGAAGGTGGCTGCAGGGCCACACAAGGGTTTAGTGAAAAAAAGACTTGAAGGCCAGAGGCCTCCTGTGATGCTGGGTCCACATCCAGTTTCTGGCTCATGGAGTTGGCCTGATCCACAGGGTGCTGCCGCCGAGTATGGCAGTGAGAAGGGTGTCTCTTCCTGGATCTTGGGGGGACCGCCTGTACTGAAGGTGGATCCACAGTGGGAGTAGATTTGTCCACCAGGTCTGCGGCCACAGGTAGGGTTAGCTGCCGAGGTCGCCGGCCTGCAAAATTCGGCCAGATGCATCTTGTGGAGAAAATCAGTCAAGCTCTCTGGGGTAGGGGACAGCAGGGGAAACCCATTGTGGATAACCCGCATGGTTGAAGGATGTTGGAGAGAAAAGGAGTAGTTCAGTTTATGGAGTCGTTTTTAGGCAGCAGAGTATTCCTTGCATCTCTCTGACAGCTCTCTGGAGTAATCTTGAAAAATTAAGATTTTGTGCCCCTGCCAGGAGAGTTGGCCAAGATTCCTTGCCACCGCCACTACCACTTACTTCTGCCAAAAATCCAAGAAGCAGGTGAGCATGGGCCTAGGTCTTTCCCCAGGCCGAGGAGGAGGAGCCAGTGAGTGGTGGGCCCTTTCAATCTGGGTCCGAAAGTCCTCAGTGAGACCCAGTAATTATGGAAGGGTTCGTTGCAGAAAAGAAATTGGGTATTTTTGTTCTGCTCCTTCAGGAAATCCAATAAATCAAAAATTATTGTGATGGTTGTGATTCTCAAGATCGTCGACCTTGCCCTGGAGCTGGTGTATAACTTTGGTCTGTTCCTGGAGAGTAGCAGTGAGCTCACACATTGCCACATCATGGGAGCCCAGTTTACGCTAGTTGTGAAAGATGCAGACTTCAATATTTTGAAGAGTCAGAATGGTCACATTGATGGTGGTGGTCATCTGCACCATTTGTGACAGTAGCTAGCTGAACATTTTCTCCATGGGCGCCAAGTCTCCTGCGGGTTGCATGGCGAAGGCCATCTTGCCGGCCTGTCTCCGCTAATAAGGGTGCCGCAAAAAGTAGCAGATAGAAGGGCACTCACAAGGAAAAGAAACACCAGATGTGCCCAGGGATGTTCCCCTACAGTATAATTAAAAATTTTGTTGAAAGGGAAACACCTCAATGTCGGATACCACTGGATAAATCCCTTTGTTCATGGAACTAGCAAGTCAGATATCCATACCCGTTCAACAATTCTGTTCTTTCTTCCACTGCCGAAGTATGCTGGCAAACTGAGAGGTACAATTGCTGCACTGGCAGCTCAATGGCAGGAGAACATGGCAAGCAGACCATCAGAGCCTTCCTGCAGATTCCCCAATGTTCCTACAGAAGCAGCTGCTCGACAGCTTGAGCTGTTCACTCTTCAACCTCCAGCTCTCCACTAACCACTGCTTCAGGCAGTTCTGGGGATTTCCAAGAAATCCACAAGGTTCAGTTGGCTGAGGAAACTGTCTGTCACAGAAAGGGCTCCCTCTCCAGGTCCATTTAGGTGCCAAACACTTAAAACTACAAAAACTACAGAATTTCCATCCTACAAGACTTCTGGGGATAGTCTCCATTTTAGGTCTACAGAGGTTTGATTGGCTCAACACTGGAAGTCCAGACCCAAAATGGTGGCTCCTATTCAAAAGCTCAAGCTGCAACTGAAATCAGGTTAGACAAACTCCTTTATCATTATTATTATAACAGATAAACAGTAACTAATCACATCTCCTAACAGGGCTCCCTCTGCACATATAGCGACTGCAGAATGGGGCCATATCACAGATGGTCTGGCTGGTTGCAAGCCTTAATTACTTGGACCCAGCCCAGACTGATTTCCAAACACAGAATAGGTGCTTTCTTAAAGAGACAGGCATGGAGACTTGCTAGAGCACTCTCATGCAGACTAATAGAACTACTGCAGACAGGACACCAGCCTGACAGTGGGCATTTAGGAGCCCAGGAAGACATAGTAAACCCCAATTTGTAGGGGGGATTACTCATCTTATGCCACCATCCATGCACATGTGATCTGAATGGGGACTGGAAATCGGTGTGCCAGAAAGATGCTATGTTAATGATTCGATTTGGTGGTGTTGAGAGCAGTCGTGTAGATTAAAGCTCCATCCCTCCTCCTACCACAGTACATCGGTAAAAGCATAAGAATGACTTTTTACTTCACTTAATTGTTTAAACCAAAGAAAGCTCAAACAATGTAAAAGAAAACAGATGATGGTTAAATTAGCTTTGAAATAAGAGTAGTCTGTTTTAAATTAGATACATTATAGTTACAGCAAGGTATAACTGATAAACTGTCACGTCAGAAAAAAAGAAATCAGCAAGACAAAAAGAGCTTAATATTTTCAAACAAGAGATAGTTTTCCAAGATAAAGGAGACTGGAAACTAGCAGCAATACTGGCCAAGAAATAGACACATCAATATCAATTAACTCCGGTATAAGCTTAAGTCAGCAAACTCTGTCAAATGAAGAGGGAAAAAAACACTGATGTGCCATTTGATGGAAATGGTGTTAAATGACAATGAATTAAACAAATATTATGCAGTTAACTACAAAGTACTTGGAATATTTTATGGCAGAATGTTCTGCAGTTAAGCAATTTCAGACCTTACCATTGGGTTTCAGGAAGCAACAGCTGAATTACAACATCACAAGCAGGTAACTGGTGACATTAAAGTTAGAAGAAGCAGCTTGGAAGACAATTATAAGAAGGTGTATAATGAGAGCCTGAACAATTTACAAACAATTTACAAAGTAATTGTGAAGGCTCAAGATCAGGAGTCTCGTGACAGGAGAAATAACATACAGCTAACAGGGTTACCAGAAGGAACAGAGGGCACAAATACAATTGCTTGTGCAGTATTTAAGTTATAATGAACAACAGGGTGTGTGTCATGCTTGGATAATATCACGCCTTGGGTGGTTGGGCATGAGGTTGAAGGCTGAGTGCATCCAACACACGAGAAGTGATGCTGTATAAGCATGACACACACCTTGAAGTCCATGATTGCTATTATACAATGGCTCATTTTATGAAAAATAGTAAACTATTCTATGAAATATGTTTAAAAGTATTTTTTAATGAATTTATTGCTGAGAAGGTGTACATATAAAAAATAGTGCTGCTGTATTATTTTTTGTCCATAGCTGATGCTGCTTTTTTTAGTCCTGTGGCCTTGCCCCCCCCCCCAACCACAGAAAGACACACACAATAATCTGTGTTTGTCCTATGTCTGGCACTTCCCCACCGACTTGAATTGACCAGGTCCTGCTGCCTGCCCCAGGGCCGGGTGAAGATGTGTTTTGCTTTCCATGCAGGCAAAACCGTGAACTGCCTTAATCAGACTTTGAATAGGAAGCTGGTCAGAGACTTCTGGTTTTACCATTCAAAGATCACCAATAGGTAAATCAGCAATACAAGTTACTGGACGGGGGCGGGACTAAATACATCTACCAGTATTTTAACAGTGCTGTAATTTGAAAAGCAGCTGCTGTGTGTGGCTTTCTCAAGAAATGGCTGAGCGACGAGTAGAGAAGCCATCAGTCCTGCTATCATTTGCTACATGTCTGAAAAGGCTGCTTTCTGCCAGCATGCGACTTGAAGTGATAGCTTCCTTTTTTTTCCATAAAGTAGAAGAGTGAATAATTGAAACTTTTGGCCATGAGAAAGGGGAGCTTTAGCTACGTCTGTTGTGTGGGGAATGTTACAGAGAATTATTAATTTGTTGAATAGTGTCAGGGCTGTGGGAGTTGCTGGCAAGTGTATAAATACAGGGACACAGTGAGTTTTTTTTTTCTTTGCTCAGGTCATGTCAGTGCTGGACCTTCATACAGTGATGTTATGTTCAAATAACATCACTTGTGAAGGTGGGCACTGACCAATCAGAGAACAATACATTTTCTTGTATAATAAATAACTGATCTGGATTGCTGGTTCTCCTCCAGTTGCCCAACTACATCATTGAGAGAGCACTTCACTCACTAAGACCTATGCTCAGCAGGACAGACAAGCCTAGGGCTACCACCTTTAAAATTTCTGTGCATCCAGCAAAAAACTGAATGTAAGGCCTTTGCATGACAAACCTGATGTTTTCAAGGAAGGGCCATAAAATGTAACTGTTCAATGACCTACCAATGAAACTTTAATAATATTGCCAGGGTGGGTTAAGTCCTGGGATCTGAGAAGGTCCAAGGAGCACATGGGCAGACTACATGGACCCTTGATCACCTTCAGCTGTCTTTGTTTCTGTTTCTGTGTTTATAAACATAATTCCTTTATACCCATAAAAAGAATACTGAGGGATGTCAAAATCAAATACAGCCTACTTAACCCTACACTCCTCAAACTTTGGCTACCAGAAGGCATTACTAAAAGCTTCTGAAGTTTTGAGGCTGTGAAAACAGGACTGAGAAAAGACTTTCCCACACTTTTCAACTCCTTTGATTTCTCATATTAAGAATTTCCCTACATGAACTGAGAAAAATACAGGATGACTGCACCTATGAGCTTTGAAATGAGAAGTCAAACTAAGCACTGAAATGATATAATGTATACGGCTTAGATATACCTCATTGGATCTGGTGATCGGGGGGGGGAGTGCCCTAGTCACCTTGTACGCCTGCCCTCATGGGGGCCAGGGGTGCCTTTTCTACATGAGGGATGGTTGGGGACTGTGGCTCAGTCCTGCCTGTTTGGCATGCCAGGACAGTGAGTAGATAATGCATTATCCTTTATGCCTAATACTGTTTAAATGCCTTTACACTTAGAGCCTGATACTGGCATGCTTAGTTTGCTAGGCAATGCTTAATTAATGACTACACTTATGATTATGCAGGTGTTTTAAAACTTTGAATGGTTTCTAATACTTAGCTTAAAATATTCAAAATGAAATAGATGGTAACAGCAGTGGCGCCACTAAAATATTGAACCTTTGCTGTTATACAGTACTGACTGAACAAGCTAGTTTCAGCCTTCATATATATGTATGCTCATCACATAGCCACCAGGGTGAAGCACAGTGTAACAGGTTTCCTTCATGACAAAAGAGATTAACTCCCATTGAAACTGCATTGTTTGCTGCAGTAACTCTACTGCAAAATTCTGCAGAGTTTGGCTTCATCCTGGTTTATAATGAATCACTTTCTCTTTTTCAAATCTCATGAGATATGGACATAAAGAAGAACAGAGAGTTAGAAATTGAAGTAGGGATGCAGTCAGGTAAAATTTGACTGGGAGTTAAATTAAGCCAATACATAGGTAAGTTAGGTAGGTAAACATTTTTAATGGTACAAAAAATGAATATAGATAACTCCACTGAGCTAAAGCTCATTTTCAGTGAGGTCCAGAGTTCAAATTCCAGTTACTCTCACAGTAATTACACATAGTTACAAAATACACATAATACAAAATTTCAATCTATAAAAATCGACAAGTTTTTAATATTACCAGGATATCCATGTACATACATTTTAAATAACAACACAAACACAATGTCTATAAAGTGCATATTTTTATTTTCATATCTTAATATAAGATAGACCTTGAGATGTTGTGAGACAACCTAAGTAAATTTAACAGTGTCCTTATTACATACAGATTGCCTCAGATAGATATAGTGAAACCAGGCTACGTAAATAAACAAAATAAGAGCATTTTTTTATAGTTGGTGATTTAAACTGTTTAAACAGTCATTTATAAAATAAATAATACAAAGGAGTTTTTATTGAAAGGTGGAATAGAACTGAATCATTTACTGGGAACATTTGATACATGAACTTAACACTTATATCTTGTTTCTGTAGATAGCCCTAGTGTACATGAGCAGAGACATTGTAAAACGCAAGTACATTTTTAGTTGTGTCCATCTTGTTTTGACAGGTCATGTGAAACAGTGAATTAGAAAATGTCAAGGCTGCCATGCAAGAGACTGTTAATCTCAATGGCCAGCACATGAAAAGTGCATGTCTGCTAATCCTGCGTGTAAGACGACACAAGCTAAAACAAACATGACTAATACTAGAGTTGGTTGAAATTAGCAAATTCTGACTTTTTGGAATTTTTGTGAAATGTCATGAATGTTTTTGAATTTTCCAAAATTCCTTTAACTGACTATATCTCTGTTAGTGTTGTAGCAAGAGATCTCAGTGTTGGCATGCGTATCGTCTGTTATGGGCCCAATTAGGGATGTTCGATTAAACTGGTTTGCAAATTATTTGTCAAAACGTACCCAAAGAACTATGGTAAATGCTTTCTTGTCCCAACCCAGAGGATTATTAGCTGGGGTTCCTCAAGGATCAGTGCTTGGTCCCCTTTTATTTTCTATTTTTATTAACGATTTACCCCCTTCCTTTACAAATATTAATAGCTTACTGTACGCAGATGATACTGTATTTTGGGTATCAGGAGTAAATTGTAGTGAAATACAAAATTCTCTTCAAAAACATTATAATGTATTTTCCAATTGGATTCAGTCAAACAAATTGGTCATTAATGAAATTAAAACCAATGTTATGTTATTTGGTTCTTCAAAAAAACTTCAGAAGATTGATTCTCTACATGTAACTGGACTTACTGGTGATCTTCTCCTCATGGTTACTATGGTCAAATATTTGGGTTTGTATTTGGACTCAAATTTGAGCATGGTTCCTCATTTAGAAAAAGTAGGCACTAAATGACATCAGAAGCTTGGTTTTCTTTATAGAAATAGTAATTTTTTGTCCATAGAGGCTCGTCACATCATAGCGAAACAGGTACTATTTTCAACATTAGAATATGGAATGTTAATTTTAAAAACTGTAATCAGTTGTTTGAGTCAAAATTTAAAGTTTTGTACAATGACATTTGCAGATTTGCATTACATGTTTCAGTTAGAACCCATCACTGTCAGTTATACAATGGTTTTGGGGTTCTTCCCCAATTAATCAATTAACATGTACTGTATACTAGGGAATTTTGGTATTTTGGATAAAAGGTCAGGGAGTCCCAATAACTTTATCCAAACGTATAGCAAGAAAAGTCTATGGCAGAGATACTAGACAAAACTGTTGTTCCAGTTTACAAACTTCAAATGAGTAGGAAGGCATTTTCTTGGTATGCACCTTCATTTTTAAATGTATTTGGAGAAGTAATTCAAAAAGCACATTCATAATCTAATTTTAAACATTTATTGTTAAAGAAACTTTATTGTGATACTGTTTGTAATTGTGACTAACGTACGGAGTTTTTGTATAAACGTCATTTTTTGTTGTAATGTATTGTTATATGTCAGGCGTGGCTGAAAAAGGGCTGTGCCCAGTCCACTTCCTGGTTAAAAATAAAACAAACAAACAAAAGTGTGCCATGTTTCATAATATTTGGAGGAAGGGTGGAGAAGTTATGGGGGCTAAAGTCTGACAGTTTAATGTTCATACAAACATTTCTGAAAATATGTCTCTGCTTACATCTTAGCCACCTTTGGAGCTAGATAATTGAAAACTTAAAAGCATACTTTCTTGGAAGAGTCATAGAAACTGATAAATAGAGAAGTACTGGTTATGTAAACTGTAAGTTTTAGCCATGACCTGCCTCCTAACATGACTTCTGGGCTCGCTTTTGAGCATGGGTTATCAGCATGGTGGCATGACATTCTGATGCTGGGCTATTGCTTAAAGCAGTGGTGGTCAGCTTGTGGCCCAAGGGCCACATGCGGCCCTCTAGTGGTCAGCCTGTGGCCTCCTCATTCATCCAAAAATATACCAGGAGATTTTCTGTGTAAAGCTAGACAAGGGAGATGGGCTGAAGGCTGTGATGGACATGTTATATATAGCTCATTTTTAATTCAGAAGTATAAATTTGGTTTGTGACTGTGATAAATAGGGGTCTTGTGGCCCTTGGAAGTGTTTGAGGGCCACACTTGTGTCCCTCTGATTATTTTAAGTTGCCAACCCTGTCTTAAAGCCTAATATTTATGGACAATGAACCTAACAACATTGGTGATATTCCGTTCTCTAGCTTTAAATTTATAGGGTCTTAAAATTCAGCAGTTTATGTAATTGCGAAACGTAATTTTAAAATTTCCCAACATTTGGGAGGCTTATAACTCAGTCAACTTGAAAGACAGAAATCTGAAAATTGGTAAACTACTGTATCGGTATCAAAGTCATGATGCCAACTTTGGTACAGTTTGGACAGACATATTTTAAATTATACGAAAATAACTGAAATCTCAATTTTGGCAAAATTTCACTAAATGTTCACAGAAATGTTACAAAATTTCAGGAAGCAAAATCATCACTTTGCCAGACTTCTGCTACCAGAAGAAAAATTTTACCCAGCTCTAGCTGATACAGATCCAAAATGTACTCGTATGACAGAAAGACATATTATCAAAACACTGGGAATGTAATTTACCTTAGTATTGCAATCTAGATAGTAAATATGAGATTGATTCGAACATGCAAAGAAGCCAGCAGAAGAAGGCCATTTGGTCTATGTAGTCTGCTCGTACTGCAGGATCCACAGCTTGAGCTAATGTCCCTGCCCCTCCTCCCCACTGCTACCATTCTCCCTACCCATGATCTTTGCCTTCCCCATGCCTATCCCAGCCTCTCTTGAAGCTGCCCACTGTCTTCAACAAGACCACCTCTTCTGGCAGTGCATTCCAAATATTCACCACCCTCTCCATGAAGAAGTGCTTCCTGTCCTCTCTTCTAAACCTCATGGTATTGATGGATACAGATTTTCTATACAGTATACAGATATGTTATTTGCTAATTTGTTAATTTACTAGTGGTTTGGCATTACATGAAGGCTGCTAGTCAGGCATTTAAGCAATTATGCACAACATGGTTTGTGTCATGCTGGGATAACATCATACCTCCGGTGGTTGGGCATGAGGCTGCAGACCAAGTGCATCCAGCACCTGATAAGTAACATTATCCCTGCACAACATACACCCTAGAGAGCATTATTGCTATTATACAATGACTCTTATTTATTAATATTGTGGGGACAAAATTGAGCACATGTAGATGGCTAAAACATTTCATAGCTAGGCAGAGAATAAGTGTTGGAACATCATTTTTATGTGTAGGGATACCTATTTTATAGTATCAGTTGTGCAGTTTTATTTTTTAATTCATTAATTTTTTTTGAGGAAACGCTACCCATGTGAAAGCACTGCATCATGGGTATGCAAATAATCAATTGTCTGGTATGCAATACTGGGCAATTAGGTATTTGCATACCCATGATGCAATGCATTCATATGTGGTATGTTTCCTCATAAAAAATAAAACTGTAAAACTGATACTATAAAACAGATGTTCCCACACTGTAAAGGAGATGTTCTGACACTTATTCTCTGCCTAACTATAAAATGTTTTAGCCATGACAAATATATTTGTCCCCACAATATTAGTTAATAAAGTTTTTATATGAAACTAAGCTTGTGCTACTTCAGTTGTAAGTCATCAAACTTTTTTGGTAAGATATGGTCATGTGTGCGCGCTTGGACTTCATACAGTGATGTTATACTGAGATAACATCACTGTCCCAGTCATACACTTACCAATCAGAGCTCAGGGATTTTTTTTGCCCTTGTATAATAACAATTACACTATCTATAAAAGTTTAACCAATAAAAATTAAAATATAGAATGCTCAGTTAGGAATGCAACTCATAAATCTTCTTCTTAATGTCAGGAGATCTCCAGGGAGTTGTTACAAGTTATGGTTCTATAAGTTGCTATCTTGTGTGAATATGTTTCTGTCATTATTTGTTTAGTCATCTATGATAATTATTGAAAAATGAAATGACTTTTGTAAGACTTGCAAGTTGTGTGACACTGGCATACAGATGTTAGTAGACTGCTTATTTATTTGTAGAACCATTTTAAACACTAGAATACTTACTTAAAGGGACACTGTCAACCTGTTTTTCATCATAACATTTCTAGTTAAAAACTCACATTTTATGATTGCTTACCTTCTCTAAAATTTATTAATGTTGCTGTTTGTTTTGTCTGTCTCCTTGTTTAGTAGAACTGAAATGCAGGGCAACATATACTTATAAACAACTTTGTTTTTGTTTACAATCTTGGATCTGTTCTTACTGCATACTTCCTGAGCATAAGAAACACACCCAAATAGTGCAGTCACTCATGAGGCAGTAGCCTCCTAAACTCCCACTGCATCACAAGTGACTAGACTGTGTTGTGAGTGTTCTCAAGTCCAGGAAAGATGCAGTTGGAGCTGATCAAGGAATATAAACAAACCCGTGTTTGTGTGGTAACACCAGTATGGTGGGCAGTCTGTTTTTCCACTTTTTCTAAGAAAAAAAGAGCCAGAATCAAACTGCCAGTGACATCAACAATCCTTACATAATGTTGGCAATCTTAAAATATGTTTTTTAAACTAGGGACACTTTGAGACCTAAGGGGATTGACAGTGTCCCTTTAATGTGACTAGAATTCATAAACAGAATAACAAATAGTAAGTACTACAAAATGTTTCAAACCTTACTTAAAATATAAATGGTTCATAGAAATGGACAATAACATAAAAGGGCCTTATGGAAATAAAATAGTTCAATTACTAGCTACAAACTTAGCGCTTTACTGATGCTTTCTAAAACATTGTATAAATCAGTGTTTTGGTTTTTTTTTTATGATGGAGGGGTGTTTTTCCTCAAGCATCAAAGTAATGCACAGAAGGGTGCTGTAAATTTGTTATGTGGTGGGTGTTGGGTCTCGATGGTAAACATGGAACATGAAAGAGTTAGCATCTTAACTTGGGTTGCTCTGGCTTTTTTTGTCTATACTATTTAATCTGTTTTTTTTTTCTTCTTACTACCATCTATTCACCAGCAAAGGAATTCATAGAAGTCTGAACTCTAAGGGTGAGTATGATTCATTTATGTGCTTTAAAAAAGAATATGAGTGACTTATCTTAAATAATTAAATTTATTACTTGGAATATCAGGGGGCATAATGAAAACCTAAGAGGTATCAGATTTTAAGACATTTGAAAAAAAAATAGAAGCCAATGTTGTGTTTATCCAGGAATCACATTTTAAAAAATTAAGATTTTCAACCAATGAGAAAGGAATGGATTGGAGGATTACAAGGGGCTGGAGAGAGCAGTAAGAAAGATGGAACACTTATCTTAATGTAAATAAATTTATACTTTTAAATAATTAACAAAATTGAAGATGGGCTGGCAGAATAGCCTAGAGGTTAGAGTAATGAGCTGTGAATGAGCTTGGTACATTCAGCAGAAAGACCTCAGTTTGATTCCCACAACCTCCGCTTGCATATTGCTTGACTCTGAGCAAGTCACTTAACCTCCTCAGTGCTCCTGGGTCACCCCTGAAAACAGGCACCTGTGCCTAGTGGGCCTTACTCGGTTACCAAAGAATAAAATAAAAAATAACAAAATAAATACGATAATAAAGGGCACTATCTTATGTTAAATGGAATTCTAAGTGGCATGAAAGTCACATTAATTTGTGTATATGGACCTGTTAATGGTATCCATGCAATCTTCTCTGAGATACATATTAAACACTTGCCATTTATGGAAGGAAAAATAATAATGGCAGGTGATCTAAACTGCATATTATACAACAGCAAAGATTTCCATGACTCTGATTGGTCAGTGGTCACCTTGTACAGTGATGCTGTCCCAGGACAGCTTCACTGAATCAAAATCAGGCACACATGACTGCACTAGAAAGAAACTGAATCACTGCATCCTGTCCCCATCACTCTATCCATATGTCACCCTCATCCAATGTGATCATCCCATTAATCAGAAAACACAACCAATACCCCAAAAGTCTTGATTTTCCCACTGTACTGCACAAACCTCCCTCAAGCCAAACCTTTACTTAAAAAAAAAACTTGCCACTGTAAGTGTCTTCGCACTCGATCACTCAGGCACAGTTTGCACAACCAAGCGCTCAGCTTCACCCACCCATTCTCCACTCTCCCTATCAGTCTGCTTCCTATTATCATGGTGAGCTACCAAAAATGAAAAAAAGCAGCAAGTGTTATTTTTAAAATCAAGCTAACCTCTGCATTTCACCAATCATGGGTATCCTAGAACCCCTTGCATTTCTGTACAGAGTGATGGCTTAAAAAGTTGGCTGCAAGGCATTTTTCTCCCAGCACACTGCACAAATAATCATTTTGGGGAGAGAGTACTGAAAGAAAAACTGAAAAACCAAAATGGATGGGGAAGCGAGAATTCCACACTGAAAAAATTACAAAAATGAAGCTATTTGAAAACAGTGTTTATTAATTTTTTATTCTTAGTGTAAAAGAGCTATTGTATAATAGTGATAATGCACTCTAGGGTGTGTGTCATGCAAGGATAATGTCACTTCTCAGGTGTTAGACACATTAAATCTGCAGCCTTGTGCCCAACCACCTGAGATGTGATGTTATCCAACCATGACAAACCCTAGAGTGCATTATTGCTTAATCAAACCCAGTACTGGATAAATTAATACCTCGTATCTAGATCAGATAAAGATTTAAATAATGTTACAACAACCTAAACCTAGTAGACTCATGGAGGATCCTTAACCCTGATACCAAAAAATATACTTTTTGGTCCCTTGTTCTTAAATCTGAATCTAGAATAGATCAAAACTGTGGTCCTAGTTCAATGTTTAAGACATTATAAGATCAGAAGTGCATGCAATGGTAAATCTTACTGTGCCCCTGTATCAACCCAGATAAACTGGAACATAATAAGAGCACATTCTTCCAGATGGAAAACAAACAACTTCCTTCTTGAAAATCTCCATAATGTAGAATATCTAAAAAAGGAATTTATAGAATTTGTTTATGAACCGTAGATCAACTGAGACTAAAAGGTCATCCATGTGGGAAGCATCCAGATGCTTTGTAAGAGGTTGTATAGTAAGTCTAGCTTCAGAAATATAAGAGAAAGCTGGCCCAGTGGCGCTGAGGGTTTTTAGTCACTGGATGCCACACCTCGCGCTACACCATGACCCTGGTTTGGGAACAGGCCCGGGTCATCGGGGGTCAGCCATGGGGGGGAGGGAGGAGTTGGCAGCTCTTCTCTCTTGGGAAGGGTGGGGTGCCACTCTGACTAGTGGATGGTGTCAGGAGGGGAAGAATGCCGTTAGGTGGTTGGTGGAAGCAGTGTCTCAACATGGTTCCCTGCCTGGACTTCGGTCCTTCATGCCGGCATCCTCCAAGGTGGGATCTGGGACCACGTAGTTACCTATGCAACCACATAAAAAGCCTCAACCCCACCACTGTGCAGCATGATCCCTGCTAAGGTGGGATGGGTGCTATGGATTGGTGGTACGCCACCACAGAGCCTGGGCCAGCAAATGGTCAAAAATGTGCAATAAAAAAAAGAACTAAAGGGGAAAGACATTTAAATACCTTTAAAAACTTAAAGAACTCAAGGCAATGGAATCTGAATTAGAACCCCAAAAATACAGACAAGCTCTGGATCAAGGTCTAGAATTAATATAGATTATAATCAGCTGTAAAGATGCAAAGTGGACTTCAACATTAGGAAATCAGAAATAAACTATGTATCAACAGGGCACAAAGCACAACAATTACTAACTATGAAATTAAAACAAAATATGGATAGACAAATGATTCTAGTTCTAAAACAAAGTCAAACAGATGATATAACCATAGAAATAAAAAATAAATGAGGTCACGTGATGCTTTCCACGTAGACGGACGCCTCTATACTCCACTCCCACCTCATGGTCATAAATCTTTAAAATAAACCCTCAATTCGAACTAACCAAGCAGCAATAATCATCTAATTCACCAGCGGAAACCTCTTGGAATGTGACGGAGTGAAAAATATATCCTCAGATAAAAGCAAAATTCGGAGGAATGGATGCAGAGATAAAGCAGCCCTCCCTGCACGCACGCCACCTACGACTCCAGATAAACAAGCCAAGAGGCCTAAGACTCAAATTACTGCAATAACCAAGTCCTCACAAGGGCCGAATGTCATTGTTCCACTGTCCGAAGACAAATTCCTCACAGAACTGGCCCCACTGAAGACTGCCTTCTAAGACATTGCCTCCGATCTAAAAACTATAAAAGAAGAGTTAAAAGATGCCACTTGGGCTGTAACCGATGTCTCAGCACAAGCGTCTTCATTAGAAAGCTGGCAGTCCCATATGGAGTCCGAAATGATATCCATGAGGCAAAAAATGAACAAGCTAGAGCTAAAGTTAGAAGACCTGCAAGGCCGTAACAGGCGTAACAATTTGGTGGTGTTTGTCCTCCCAGAAATAGCAGAGGGTCACTCGCCTGTGATTTTTTTTCAGAAGCTGCTCCTGAAGATAGCCGGCACCCCATCTCACTCATCCACATACGTGGTGGAAAGAGCCCACAGATCCCTTTGGCCAAGACCATCTCCCAGATCCAAACCCAGACCATTTATCACGCGACTACGAAGTTACTTGGATCATCAGCACATACTGGCCAAGACCAAAGAGTTGCAAGAAATCAAGTGGGACCAGGTGGACTTACGAGTCACATAGGGTCTCCCAGTAGCCACTCACCAGAAAAGAGATGAATATCACTCCAGTGTTACAAAATTGCTGGTGGCCAGTAATAAAGTTCTGGATGCTATACCCGGCTAGGCTCTCTATTCTACATCAAGGTACATGGAAAACCTTTGAGAACGCAGAACAGGCTACCCGTGAGCTAACTGCCCTGTATCCTGATTTATTCGCTCAATGTTGATCCAGTTATCAGTGAAGTATGATGATCTGACCTCAATGTAGAGATATGGTTAATTTTATTAATGGAAGGAGTCTGCAGACTGGTAGATTGGTCCAGTGACAATTGATTTCTTTTCATAGTGGATGTGACTCCCGGATAGTATTTCATTTTGTTCTAGTCCTTTTTGTCCTGGGGAGAAAATGAGGAAGCCAGTGGGAAGATTGGCCTCAAGGAACCCCCCTGAATCTTAAATGTGCCTCTGAAAGCTCTATCAAGAAAGATCAGCTCAAGGGGGAGCACGACTGCAATGCTGGCATTTAATACTCATGCACTGAGCTAGAATTACCAATCGAGGTAATATCTGGACTAATTAACATTCTCCTGGTGCCATTAAACTACTCGTGGCCTGCCGCTAATCTCGCAGGATACATCTGGCTAGAGTGCTCAGCATGAATAGCTGGGGGTTTGTTAGTCTCTTGGAAAGTTGCCAAGAAAGCCAGCAGAGACACTATAGTAATGACTCAGGTCCTCGGGCTTTACACAGATCCTGCTTCTCAACGGGAAGGTAGATAGGACTTCTACAAGGAACTTCAACAAATCGTAGCAGGACTTCACTCACCGAAGACTGGGAATGGCAAGATTTGATTTTTCCTTTCCTTGTCTTATTTAAAAAAAAAATGCTTCATGTAGTTTGGCTCCTATATGGATTTTTTATCAGTTTTGTTTAGGGAGCACCTGGGAGAGAACATACTCCTTTCATTTATTATAGAGGCAGCGAGCTCTGGGTTTGTATACACCTCAGTTCACTCTGACGTATAGAGGGTAACAGCATGAACGCTGTCAAGATTTTCTTCTTTTGCAGAGCTCACTTGATTTCCATCAAATACTTTTTGTTAATTCCCCAGCGGAGGTTCTGCTACAGTATGCAAAAGACTGCAGTCTCATGAACTTTTATTTAGACTACAGGTTAAACTAATTATGCTGGGCAGTATATGGTCACTCATTTTTTCTTTTTCAAATTTCTATACAACTGTTTCATGTAGTTAGGAGACCTATGTGTAATATACATGTTTATCACAACATGGGTTTATTATTCCTAGTAATAGCAGATTTAAACAACTTTTGGATATAATGTTAAAGTGCATTAGTTTACAATAGTTATGGTAACGATATGCTCCATAACTATATATATATATATATATATATATATATATAACCTTAGGTGTTAAATTCTTAAAATTAATAGTAACCATAATGAAGTTTAGGGGTATTGTTATGCTAAAGGGATACTTGACATAAAAGTATGCAACTCAACATTGTGAGGGAGTACTTTCATAATGCTATTATAATTTGACTCAGATCATAGAAGGGTTTATTTTTAATTTTTTGGTTATTCAAAGTTGGGAGGGGGGAGTGGGGCAGGAGTGGGAAGGTCTGTAACCTGTAAACAGTCTTGAACCATACAAGGGGTTTTGACCTTCCCACACCAATTTGTCTGACTGGGATCCTTAAGAAATTAAGGACTAATGGTATGGTGGGAGGATCAGGGGGGTACGTCCAGAGAATTGGAAGTCAGGGTTCAAGTAAAGGGGTGGGGGAAGGGGGAAGGTTAGAAGGATAATACAGGGGAGGTCTTCCACTGGCCTGATAGGTACTATAATTAAAACAAACATTTTGTGCTGGTTTCTTCCTATTAGAATATATTTCACCTTGCTAGGATTCAGTCCCAGTCAAGATGGGTCTTAATTACTCTTCTTGGAATATAAAAGGAGCACATGCCCCAGCCAAGAGGACCAAAGTACTAATCCATTTGAAAAGCTTACAAATAGATGTAGCTTTTCTGCTAGAGACACACTTATTGCCTAATCAAACAAATTATTTACGGAGAAATTGGGTGGGTCAGTTATTTGGATCTGGAATTGATTCTCGTAAAAGTGAGACAGCTATCCTAATATCTAAGAGTGTCCTATTCCATCTCATTCACCAAATTGCTGACCCGGGAGGCCGATATGTGATTCTTAGGGCCATATTAGGCCACACAGAGCTAATATTGGGGTCCATATACGGTCCCAATATTGATGACCCAGAATTTTATGCTGGTCTTATGACTATCCTGGCCCCTTGGGCTTCAATTCCAACACTGTTGGGGAGAGACTGGAATTTGGTTTTGTCCAACCAGTTAGATAGAACAACTCAAACCAAGCAAAAACCTTCCCCTGGGCAAAAAGCACTTCACGAGTTAATGCGGTCCATGGGTCTTATAGACCCCTGGAGTCTATTACACCTGGATAGTAAAGAGTTTTCATTTCACTCCCTTCCTCACCACTCCTTTTCCCTATTGGATTATTTTATTATGTCAATAGACCTTATACCGGGTACCTCTTTGGCATACTATTCCTCTAAGGTAATTTCTGACCATCATATCGCTCACATACTTCTTGACATTTCTCCTAATATACAAAGAGATAGAATCTGGAAACTAAATAGTCAACTTTTTAAATTGGAAGAACAAATTCAACTACTTCAGGTTTTCATATCTAATTATATGGATATTAATGCCCCTACAATGCTTAAAAATACTTTTTGTGGGGCTCACTGAAATGTGCATTGAGGGGTGAATTTATTCGTCTGGCATCAAAATAGAAAAAGCAGAGAGCGGCAGCCCTAACAACCCTTCTGGCCCAAATAGAAGCACAAGAAAATCTCCTTTCACCGTCTGCCCCAACAGAAGAATGGGTAAAAGTAGAGTCTCTTCGTGCACAGTATAATCAGTTGTTAGCTGAAAAGGCCGAATTTTTTAGGCTTCGGTCTGGAATTTCTTACTTTGATCAGGGAGAAAGGGCCGGGAGGCTTATGGCCCTCTGTCTCCATACTCAAATGGCTGACAAGATAGTCACCTCAATTCACTTGACTTCAGGGGTTTTATTAATCACCCCTCCAGATATTGTGAATGCATTTCACGATTACTATCGGCATCTTTACTCAGCCCCAGTTCACTCCTCTTTGCCTCAACAAATGGATAAGTTTTTCCTAGATATTGATCTTACAGTGTTATCAGATGCACAGAACATAATTCTGAAAGCCCCATCACTCTGTTAGAAGTTCAGGAAGCAATAGATTCCTTATCACGGGACAAATCGCCTGGTCCAGATGGTTTCACTACAAATTTTTATCAAACATTTAAAGAAAAGATTGCTCCTATTCTTGACACTTACCAATACATTTTTAAAGAAGGTATTTCTGATACCTCCCTGAATCAGACTTTCATAATCATCATTCTCAAACCAGATGAAGACCCTCTCTTTATTCCAAACTATAAACCAATCTCACTAATTAACACGGATTTTAAGATTTTAGCTAAATTACTCTCATCTAGACTAAGCCAGGTCTGGGAGTCCCTAATCAGTATAGAACAGGTTGGATTTGTTAAAGGTAGATTATCCTTGGATCATCTCAGAAAGGTCACCTACCTCTCTTCTGCATCCAGGGATCTCAATACTTCCGCAGCTTTTGTATCCCTGGATGCAGGAAAAGCTTTCGATAGGGTCTCTTGGGACTATCTCTTTTGGTTGCTGGCCAAATATCATATCCCACAGGAATTTATACAATGGATCAAAATATCATATACATTACCACAAGCTCAAATTTACTGTAACGGTGTTCTTTCCCCATCTTTTACGTTATCCCAGGGTACCCGACAAGGCTGCCTACTCTCCCCGTACCTTTTTAATTTGTGTTTAGAACCACTTATCAGCAAAATAAAAAATTTGGAAAGGGTATTCAGGATACTAATTGGCCACATGGAATATAAAATATCGGCTTATGCTGACGATTTACTTCTACATATTACCAACATAACCCAATCTCTTCCGGAGGACTTTTGCATTATATCGCAATTTGGGTCCATTTCAAACTATAGGCTGAATATTGGAAACACGGAAGTTTTTCCCCTTAATAAACTTACCCTTAAGAGTGAAATCAACCATTTGGGTTTAAGATGGAATACGGCAAAGTTTAAATACCTTGGAATTCTATTGCATCCCCTCTCGCGAGTAATGAAAAAAATTAATTTAGATGTTCTAACTAGGACCCTATCGGAAGATTTTAAGCAATGGTCAAAATTACCCATTTCATTATGGGGCCATTTGAGCATAATAAAAATGATTGTGCTGCCCCAAATTTTATACTTCTTGCAAATGTTCAATGGGGTCCTCCCGATGTCATGGTTCCCGCAGATACACAGAATTATTAGTACTTTCATCTGGCAGAGGAAGAAAGTTAGACAAAATTATTTTAAACTTACATGTCAGAAAATCGACAGTGGCCTTCAAACTCTGAATTTCTATATATATTATTTAGCCATATATCTGGCAAGGGTTAGATTCTGGTTACCCACCTCAGAAGTAGTGTTGGATTCCCCCAACTGTCCCTCCTGGGTCAGAACTGAACAGGATCTATGTTTGGTGAATGGTTTTGACCCAAAGACTCTCCCTTTTATTAATAGGAAGAGTATCCCCAAATCCTTGCAGGATGCACCATTATATGCCTTAATTAGTACTCAGCATCAATTAAACAGATTCCTCAAAGTAGATGCAAAGAGAGATATAGCGCAACCCCTGTTAGCTAACCCTAACTTTTTAATGGCAGGTAAGACAATAACACAACACCTTTTTTGGCCACATATGGGAGTGAATAGGGTAGATCAGTTTGTTCATAACCAAAAACTGCTGTCCTTTGCAGAAGCAAGTTTCATTTTTAAATGGCCTGCGAATCAAGTTTTTAAGTTCTTGCAAGTATCACACCTTTTAGTTTCCCATTTTGGTACTGAGGTATGGAATAGTTCCCTAATGTCTTCCTTATTCCCATATGTAGAGTCCATCCCTATATCTCATATTATTTCTTATTCATATAAATTTCTCCTCAAGAAAATTGCTGTTTTGGAAGGTCAACGGTGTTATTGGTGGGACAACATTTTAAATCCGAACTCTCCTCTGAGGAACTGGTCCAGAATCTGGAAACACCTATATAAATACATTAAGTGGGATAAGTACAGACTTACTCAGTTCTTCATCAACCAAAATTTATATTATACACCATTTAAAATGCATCAAATAGGGGCTTTATCTTCTAGCAAGTGCCCAAAATGCCAAGAGGATTCTGCTCACTTATTCCATATGTTATGGACCTGTGAGAATATCCAATCTTTTTGGATGGATATACGAATTTTCTCAATCCCTTACTTACGCTAGCTGTTAGCTTTAGCCCTGAAATATGTATTTTGGTGATTTCAAGCAGGTTCCAGGGTCGCAGCAGAAAGCCCATATTGCTTTAATCTCTATGTGTGCCAAGAAAGTAATATTAAGGCACTGGTTAGATTCATCTACACCACCTTACCTAGAGTGGTTCAAGGAAATCATGTTTGCTTTACGAGCAGAGCACACAATTGCTGGAACCAAAAATAGATTGGATAGTTATAAGAACAGATGGGAGACACTACATACTCTCATATTGGAGCAATAAATTCCACTATTACAAAATTTGTACGGGTGTGTTTAGCGAAGGGTGCATCCACTTGATTTAAGCCTGAAGCCAGTACTGTCATATTTATATTCCTCTCAACAGTTCTTTTCAAGACCATGTGGCAGAGGTGGGGGATGGGAAGCAGGAGGGGTGGCAGGCAACTTAACTGTAATTTGTGTAATTGTATACTACTAGTTGTACTTTCTCTAACAACATGTTAAGCTGTCTGCTCTTACTGTTTGGTTACAAAAAATATAAAATGAATAAAGTATACTAAATAAAAAAATAAATAAAAAATAAATGACATATTTGTGAACATCTACAAAACATTATAGCAATGACCCAGCTTATATCACAGACACCTTTAAGACTTTCTTTATGACCTGTGCCCTCCCTGACCATCCCCTTCCCACCTCTGCAGATCCACCTCCCTCCAACTCTGGCACTGGTTACTTCTTTCTACCATTACTTCCCAAGAGGTCATCAAAGCACTAATGTCTCTCAACCCTACAAAAACCAGTCCAGACGGCCTACACCCAAAGATTCTCCATTTACCTGCACCTGGAATAGCTGTTCCCCTCACTCTTCTCCTAAACCTCTCCCTCACCACCAGCTCTGTCCCCAAGGTCTGGAAAGTGGCCAAGGTGCTTCCCCTCCATAAGGGTTGGGACCCCACCACACCTGGAAACTGCAGACCAGTCTCTTTCTCCTTCCTACTCTCACCAAACTCCTGGAATCTCTCATCTATTCAAGGCTCCTGGAATGTCTCTCTGCAAACAATGGTCTCTCTTCTGTCCAGACAGACTTTAGGAAGCAGAACTCCATGGTCTCCGCCCTACTTCGAATCACTGACTATATCCAGTCAGTGATGGACAAAGGCCTTGTCACTGCTGCTATTTATGTGGACCTGGCAAAGGCCTTTGACTCTGTCTCTCACCATCTTCTTATCCAAAAACTTCTCTCAGCTGGTCTGGCACCATCTGCCACAGATTGGATCAGATCTTATCTCCATAAAAGACTGCAATCTGTTTAAGTAAGCAGTGCCACCCCACAATTCAAACTGGTGTCCTCCAAGGATCCATACTCAGCCTTATCCTTTTCTATTTATAAACAACCTCCCATCCATCTGCTCTCCCTCCAAAATCCATATGCATGCAGATGACACCATGTTATACATTTCTGGTCCAAATGCCACAGATGTAGCTATTCCCCTGCAGCACAAATTCGATAAAGTACAGTTATGATTCAGGCAAATCCTGCTTAACTAAACTCCAAAAATATAGTTTCAATGTTCTTCAGTTCAAGGCAAAGACTTTCCAAATCCCAGAACTCCCCTGTATTTACCATCCTGGATAGCTCTCTACTTGACACAGTAAAATATTTCAAATATCTTGGAGTCTGGCCTGACAGCCACCTTGACTTCTCTGCCCCCATTGACTCCATCTGCACCAAACTTTGACCTAAACTCAGAGCCCTTTACCACCACAAGGATTGCCTCCCTATGTCCACCCACCATAACCTAGTTACCAAAACTATCATACCGGTTATCAACTATGCAGACATTGTATATGGCTCCACACCCACTACCTCCCTCACTAGACTCAACACTCTACTAAACTCATTTTGTTGTTTTCCCATCTCCTGCCCCCCTCACTCACCACTGCATCCTCTTCTCCTCCTTCTCCCTAATGCCTCTTCCTGCTATCCATAGCCTCACTGTCATCCCCAAATTCTGGTTTGGGACCCTCCCCCCATACCTCAACTCCTGCCTGTCTCCATTAAGCTCCTCATCTTACTCTCTCCAATTCAGGGACACTCGTACATTCTCCCTCCCCCATCCTCGCACATGCTCAGGTAATTCCGTCTTCTCTTATGGTCTCCCTCACCTCTGGAATCAACTCCTGTGGAGCACTCACCACTCCCACATTTTCTCTCCCCTTAAATCCCTTCTCTGAGCTGCCCCAACCACAGCATGCTCATGTTATTCCCCTCTTTCCCAGACCCCACCTACACCCTTCGCAAACTCCTCTCTCTCTCTCTCTCTCAATTTACTTTTTCTGCTCTACCTAAGATCTCACTGATGCCTAATCTGACTCTTCTGTTTTGAACCTGCTTCATTACCCTATTTGATGCCACCTACACATTCTTTTTCCCTATGTTCTATCTTGGGCTCTTCTTACTCTGAACTTTGCATAGAGTTGCACAGTTATAATGGTTCTGCAGCTATCTGTATATAAATTGCCTGCACTGTGATGTACATTATCCTAAACTTGCTATGCTTCTTTATGTATATTGTATATAGTTCCTTCGTTGTGTTATCCATTGTATATTTGCACAGTATTATAAGATGTTACCGCTGTTTGTCCCCTGCTCTGAAAACACACTTTTAGGTGAGCCTTGCTCAGTGTGCTTTTCTTCCGTCACCAACTTTTAGGATAACTAAATAAATAAATAATACAAGAATGAAACAGAAATTCCTAGTTCTGAAAGATTAAAAGAATTTCAAAAGATCTGGATCTTCCAAAAATATCCCTAACAGTAACTCACAACAATTAGAATGCCAAATATTTATGTATTCATTTATTTAAAATTTGGTAACTGGGAAAAGCACACTGAGCTAAGGCTCATTTCCAGGTAAGACCCACGGGAAGGGGCAACAGTACAGAGAGAATAAGCAGTTACAATGTGACATCAGAAAGCAGATTACTTTGACAAAAGTTACAAGTGCAAGAGCAATGTGTACACACAAGTAAGTAAAACAACAGCATTGTGCACCTCAATGGTATATGGACAAGCATGCAATATGCCAGTATAGTGTACAGTGCCTGCTGATAAAAGGTGACAGTGTTATAGGGTACAGAGTCAGACCCTGAATGTAGGCACAATTAGCCCAGGTTAAATGGAAGTTCTGAGCAGAAGGGAGACAAAAAGAGGGAAATGGAGCCAAGAACACATTGACAGGGATAGGAAGGAGCAGGAAGGTGCCTTAACTGGCATCTAAGGGTTGGGAGTTAGGGAGAGAGGTGGAGGGAAGATGGAAGCAGGTTCCAGAGGGAAGTGGAAATAGATGTAGCTGGTATTAAAAATGCAGTAAGAGAAATAGAATGCAATAAAACTAGAGAAACAGATGTGTTTTTCTGTAAACTTTTATAAAACCTTTAGTAGTAGTAAAAGTAATTATATTTATTCATTGCCCAATTCCAGAAGCTCTGGGAACTGCACAGTACGTCATCATAATAAAATACATAACCAAAAATAACAATTCCATGTGATAATGGTGACCACATACCAGCGATCATCATTTGGGAGAGTCTACATCACTGAAAATGAATTTCAGTGATGTAGACTAGCAGTGTAAAGCAAAAGGGTGCCGGACACTTGTGTTTTACTTTTTATGTGGGGGTCTGTGCCTCCCTGCACCCCCCTACTAAAGGATTCTTAACTGCAGTGGGGTGCATGTCGGGGGTGCAAAACTAGGGTAAAAAAAAAAGCCAGCAGGTGCCCAGAACCAAACCCGCGACCCTCCCAACCCTAACCTGCCACAACCCACCACGCTACACAGCCAGCTCAGCAACCCACTACCTAACTACTCCCCACAAACCCTCCCTCCCCTTCTGCTTGTTGCATGGCATGGTCCCACCCCTCCAAATGCACATGTACATATAGCGACATCCCGTTGCTATATTATGTGATCCCCCATCTGGTCACCCTCCCTTCCCAGTAGCCCTGTGTAAAAGCTCCGCGATTGAGTCGCCCTTTTTGAAAGTGCTCAATCACGGTTGCTCAAAATACTAGCTACCAAAATGATATAAACAGATAATAAATACAGACAACTTAAAATATAAAAGTGCAAATTCAGCAGCCAGGATAACATTAAGGCTAAGACCAGTGTGGTTAAATAAAACCAAATGTTTGACTGAGCAGGTGGGTCTTTAGACCACTCTTAAAGGCTGAAAGGAAGTCTACAAAAGGTGCCTCCCTCAGAAACCTGGGACATGAGTTCCACAGGGCTGGACCAGCCACCTCAAACATGTGGTCTCTCAATGTCTTGAAACTGGCCCTGGGATCCACTAGGATTGCCCCTAAGACTTGCAAATCTGAAAGTGGGCACAGCCATGGGATAAGACAGGATACACCCAAGGGTGCTAAGGAAAATCAGTGAGGGGTCTGCTTCACCACTGGTGGCCAGATTGACCAAACCTTGAAGAATTAGTGATATCCTCACCCCTATACTATGTAAAGTTTTTAAAGATGGTAAAATGTTGAGTAATTTTCCAACAACTATGCAGAAGGCATTAAAATCTTGCTATTGAAACCCAGTAAGGATGCACTAAACTGTAAAAATTATGGGCCAATCTCACTTATAAACAAGGACACAAAAATGTTAGCAAACATTTTAGCAACAAAATGTATACCAGTAATGCAAGAATTAATAGGACCAGAACAAACCAGCTTTTTATAGACAAACAAGCTTCAGACAATGTAAGGAAACAATTCCATCTCTTGTAACAAGCACAGAAAACAAGGAGTCCAATGGCTACATTAGCACTGGATGCAGAAAAAGCTTTCAATTGGGTGGACTGGAATCATATCTTTAG
The DNA here is from genome assembly GCA_016271365.2 of Neoceratodus forsteri. Lineage (NCBI taxonomy): Eukaryota > Metazoa > Chordata > Ceratodontiformes > Ceratodontidae > Neoceratodus > Neoceratodus forsteri. The sequence goes on from CM057455.1 coordinate 1,044,266,136, forward strand.
ATCTATGCAACTGTATGGATTTCCATCAGACTATGCAGAATGGGTTAAATTACTTTCTAACTGATCCATGGCAGCAGTATGTACTAATGGCTTCACCTCTTCCTTCTTTTCTCTGCAGATAGGAACAAGACAAGGATGAACATGATCCCCATTATTGTTTAATCACTTAACATTTTAGTGCTTACAATTAAAGTCAGCCCAACATCCAAAGAATAAAAGTGGAGGAAAGCATAAAGATATTTGCTTTACACTGATGATATCCTATTATTGATTCCCGTTCCCTCAATAAAAAGCTTACTCTGGGTAATAGAACAATTCAGTTATCTATTTATTTATTTATTTATTAAGGAGATTTACCAGATAGGCATACTGAACTGGAAATAAACCGCTCGTTTCCAGATGCGACCTGGGTACATATAACATGCTAAACATAGTAGCGTTTAGAGAAAACATTGGTACAGTAGGCATTGTTACAATAGGATAGATACTTCACTACATAGCTTGATACAGTTCAATGAAGCAGTGGTGAGAAACATAAAGGGACTAGGGAGATTTAAGTCATGACATTAACATTGCAAGATATTAAACATATGTACTATCTCTCAGGATATAAAGAAAATATTGAAAAGGTACAATACCTACAATACCTATCATTAAATAATGGAATTTCTTAAAAAGAAATAACAGACCTGGGTATTTCATGGGCACAAGAACACATTGAGCATTTAGGCATAGAAGTACGCAACACATTTAAAACATTGGCAGCACAAAACTTGTCAGCCTTCAGAAATGAATTGAAAAAAAGATCTAGATATATGGAACAAACTTCCTTTAGGTTTCTGGGGGGAGACTAAAAACAATAAAAAGATAGTTCTACAAAGAGCATTAAATGTTTTCAGCATTACTCCAAAATGCATCACCTCAACTTGGTCTATAATAATTCAGAATGAAATTAATAAATGTATATGGGTTCATAAAAAGCCAAGACAGGCAAATTACAAACTAACAAGACCTAAAGAACATGGATGCCTTAAAGCTCTTAATTATATGCTCTGATTCATATCTTCCAGACTGCAACAACCTACCTAGTGAATCAAAAACATTCCTGACAAGTCATTTAAGCCAGATTGGATAAACCTGGAACAAGAGCATATGGAGACCACAGATATACACTTATCGACTCTCTGGTTGGCAAAATCCCACACTCGAATGAAAAACTTTATAATCTCAGAATCCATTAAGCTTATCACAAATAGTGAGGGTAAGGAGGACAGCAGAGACTGACTGTGCAGAGGATGATCATGAAAAAGCAGACATCTCTGAACAGGTACTTCTGCTCAATCTTCATATTACAAGGAGAGAAGGATGGACCACCAAACAGCAGCAGGAATATGGTTGCGGTGGCTAGACACAAGCCCATTTACAGAGGAAAGAGTCATGAAGGGATCTGCATATCTAACAGTGGACATGGCCATGGGACTCGATGGGATTCACCCAAGGTTGTTAAGGGAACTCAGTGAGGTGCTTGCTGCACTACTTGAGGCCTTATTCAACAACTCATTGGAAGCAGGAGTAGTTCCAGAGGACTAGAGGAGAGCTGGTGTAGTCCCCCTCCATAAGAGTGGCAGCTGGGTGGAGGCTTCTCCAACTATACACCAGTCAGTCTCACATCAGTGGTGAGGAAATTAATGGAAACCCTGTTAAAAAACATGTGAGAACAGTGGAGGAGTCAAGCCACATGAAAGCAAGGGTCCTGAATTTCAGATGGGTCAACTTTGCAAAAATGGGAGAATGTCTCAAGGAAGCATTGGCAGGGGAAGAATAAGGTGGAATGTAGAGAAACAATGGGCTAACCTTAAGTGAGCCATAGCAGAGGCAACAAGCCTCTGTGTTAGGCAACTAAGCAAAACAAAGAGAAAGAAAACACTATGGTTCTCAAAGGACATGGCCAGGAAGGTAAGAGAGAAAAGGCTATCTTTCAGGAGGTATAATGGAACATGGAGGGAGGAAACAGTGATTTGTATCTGGAAAAGCAGCGGGAGGTGGGAAAAGCAGTCAGGAGTGCAAAAGCACAAATGGAGGAAAAAATATCTCAGGCAATCAAGAAAGGAGACAATAACTTTTTCAGGTACAATAGTAAAAGAAAGAAGACCAGGGGTGGGATTATGAGGTTGAAAAGGGATGGAGGAGTGTGTGCGGAGGGGGACCTAGGAAAAGCAACAATCCTGAACAAATATTTTTGTTCTGTATTCACAGAAGAAGTTGAAGGAGAAGGACCACTATTGGGCCATAGTAGCACCAATGGGAGAGAGGTGGACACCAGCCCATTTACAGAGGCAAGAGTCCTAAAGAACTTGAGAATCTAAAAGGGGACAAGGTTATGGGGCTGGATGGGATATATCCCAGAATATTAAAATAACTTAGAGAGGTGCTGGCAGCACCACTAATGGCCCTATTCAACAAATCGATAGAGACATGGGTGGTTCCAAGGGACTGGAGGAGGGGAATGTAGTCCCTCTCCACAAAAGGAGGAACAGGGAGGAGGCTGGCAACTAAAGGCCAATCAGCCTAACCTTGGTGGTGGGGAAATTAATGGAGTCATTGCTAAAGGAAAGGACTGTGATATTTCTTGAATCCAGCAGAGCACGTGATCTGAGGCAGCATGGATTCACAGTGGGAAGGTCTTGTCAAACAAATCTGATAAATTTCTTTGACTGGGTGACCAGAGAGGTAGATCAGGAAGGGGCGGTGGATGTGGCCTACCTAGGTTTCATCAAGGCCTTCGACACCGTCCCACATAGGAGGTTGGTAAATAAGTTGGGCAACATGAGAGTGGGCCCCAAAGTGGTAAACTGGGTAAGAAACTTGTTGAGTGACAGGACATAGGGTGGTGGTAAATGGCGTTCAATCTGATCAGAGGGGGATGACCAGTGGGGTGCCACAGGGATCTGTGTTGGGACCAATCCTCTTTAAGGTCTTCACAGTGCAGAGGGGCTGGAGAGGAAGATAGGCTTCTTTACAGATGATACTAAGATCTGCAACAGGGCCGACACTCCAGGGGGGAAAAAAATAAGAAAAAACCTAAGGTTTGTACCTTGCCTAATTCCCTCCTTTTTCAAGATGGCGGCCATGCTGGGCTAGCCATCAGCAGCAGCTTAGTTATTTTTAAATTTTATTTATTTTTCATTTTATTTTAGTTAGAATAGTAAGGGAATTGCAGTGAGTGAGACTAGCGAGGTAATTTTGCATTCTCGGGATTAGGTACGATCAGGTACAATCAGTGCAGTGTTTTTTTTTGGACGCCAACCCGCTAGTATTATTTCTTAGTTGCTAGCTTGTTTCTAACCTATTTTTCTGACTATTGCTGACTATCGCTTTCATGTTTTGGGATAGATAACTTCCATTTGTGGTTATTACCGCTGTTTTGGCAGTCCACATTGTTTATTTTGATGTGGCTATAACTGGGAGTTTGGAGTGTGGAGGAGCTCTAGCGTGTTGTGACCTGAAGTGTGGAGCATGGAGGAGCCCCAGCGTGCTGTGACCTGAGAACGTTGGAAAGTACCTGAGGATTGGTCTGGAAGGGAAGGTAGTGAGTCCTTGTTCTCTGCTGGCAGACTGCTGAAATCTCAGATGGAACTTTTGTGAACTGGTGTGGATTTGATTCAGACCTGGTTGCTCGCTTGGAGGTGGCTGCCCTGTTCAGGCTGTTTTATGAGAAGGTGTTTGGGAATTTCGGCTGGCTTTGTGATGGAATGACCCTATATTTGTGGTTGGTTTGGCCGCTGGAATCTGCTTCTGTTCGGGAGGACTGGTCCTGGACTGGCCGGGGAGCTGGCCTGTGGGGGTTGTGATTCTCCAAGGCCCCTAGCTGGGCCAGTCGGTGGATTGGCTCAAGCAAGGTGTTGAGGTTACGGGGCAGATATCTCCGGTGGCGGCTCCCCCTTTCTTCATAAATAGGGCTTTCGTGCTTCTGGCATCGTTGAGCAAGATTCAGATTATCATCGGGAGATTCTTGGCTTAAGGAATTGTACTAATAACGAACTCATGGTCAGACTTTGAAAATCATCAGTAAAATTTGGATTACTATTGGGAGGCTCTTACAAAGAAAACTTATGGTCAGACTTTAAAACTTTTTTCTTTACCTGGGCAGTGAGAGTGCCTTTATATTATTTTGGACTTCCCAGGTAGTGAGAGGGCCTGGGGATCCGAACTTTATTTGACACTGATTATTGACACTGTTTATATTATTTTCTGTACACCTCAGTGAGAGGGGGGTGTACTTAAGTACCTAAATTTCATTTTTGCATTTAATGGTTTTAAAGTTTAATTTACAGATTGTGAGAATGTCAAAATCTCATTTCATTTAATGTTTTGCCCTGACAAAATATGAGCGGTATTGTTTTGGGAAATCTAACTGTGTTATCTTTTGGGGGTGGGAACTCCCTTGTTAGAGACAAATTGTTGGTTTTGGATTGTTCTGCTGCTGCTTTGAAGCCTTTGTGTTTTGTTTAGTCTGTTTTATTTTTGGGGGTGGGGGTTGTATTTGTATTATGTTGTTTTGTGTGGTTATATAATATTTGGTTTGGGTTATTTGTTTTTAAAAAATGTGTTGGCCAGGGTTGACAGTTAGGCACTATTCCCCCTTCAGGCTGAGGGATCTTCACCCTTTTTGCTGCCCCCCTTTATTTACAGAGGTGTATAGTTGGTGCAGGGGTTTGGGGATAGCAAGGAGGGTTCGGGCGGGGACTCAGCCTGTGGGGAGAATGGATAGGAGTGGATAGATTGGGATAGTGGGGACAAGGAGACACCCTGGGGTGAAATGGGTCCAGGAAAGAGGTCTTCCCTGTCTGGTTCCCATACCCAAGGGTTCTGCTTATTGCAGAGAGGAAACTCAGTCTTCCCCGGCTGCTCATCGAACTCGGGCGGTGTTATACAATGCCAGGTCAATTAAAAACAAGACGGCCATAATTGGGGATCTTGCTAATTCAACTGACCTGGCTTGCATCACCGAGACCTGGTTGGATGGAAATGCTGGCCCTGTTTTGGCTTCAGCGGTTCCACCTGGGTACTCGGTGATACACCGCCTGAGAATCGATCGTAGGGGCGGGGGTGTGGCCCTTTGTTTTAAATCAGAACTGAACCTGAGGAAAATTCCAGTGGAAGCCACCAACTCATCTGAATGTATCGTAGGCGAGGGTGTGGGGTGCAGTATTCTTCTCATCTACTGTCCACCAGGACACGGTAATGTTTTCCTGCAGGAAGTCATGGACTTCATCGCTGACCTAACATTGGCACCCCATAGATGGCTGATCCTTGGGGATTTCAATGCTTGGGTCGATGATGAACTCTCGTAGTTTGGACAAAACTTCCTCCAGTTAATGAATTCACTGGGTCTCATGCAGGTTGTTTCCTCCTCGACCCATATTGGTTGTCATTCATTGGACTTGGTGTTTCTCCTGGTGATGGAGATATCCAACTTGGTGGTGGAACCAGTTGGGTGGTCGGACCATCATACCATCAGCTTCAGTTTTGAGGCCCCCCCTAAGAGGCCTGCCCCTATGGAGATGGTCAAGTACCTCACTTTGGGGGTGTATCCCCAGATGGCTTAATGGCAGTGATGGACCTATCGGGCATGCTGAGGGAATGCGTGGATCCAGGGGATCTTGTACTTGCCTACAATAAGGTGGTGACAGAGGCCCTGGATTCCATTGCTCCTGTTCACGTTCATCCACTCCCCCTTCGTCCTAGGTCTCCATGGTTTGATGAGGACTTGAGGGAGTTGGGGAGAGTTGGACAAAGGCTAGAGAGGCGATGGTGGAGGTCCGGCCTGGTGTGTGAGAGGCTTAGTTTGATGGACCATTATCTGGTCTATCAATCAACAATGTCCCATAAGAAGGCAGAATTCCTGTCCAGAGAAATTGCTGCTGCACAGAATCGACCAGCTCAGGTCTTCCGGACTGTGGACAGACTATGCAGTACACTCTGTCTTCAGCCCAGAAATGCTTTTTCACAAGAGCAGTGAGATGATTTTGCTCAATTCTTGGCATGATAAGGTTCCCACAATCAGGCCTGATATCTGTCTGCCCCTTTCTCTAGGGAGTAGCAGTGGTCAGCAGATGTCGGACCCCCGGTTTGAGTGGTGTGACTTTGGCCAGCCTACAATCAGTGATATTGTGATGGTTATCCAGACTTTACATCCTACCAACTGTAGTTTGAGTCTGGGCCCCACGCACTTGCTTGTTGGCTGCATTGATGTCATAGGCCAGGTCCTTGCTGAGATAGTCTGGCTATCCTTGGAGAGGGGAACTTTTCCAGCTTCCCTTAAGGAGGCCATGATTCGGCCCCTTCTTAAGAAGCCCTCCTTGGATCCTGATTGTCTTACAAACTACAGGCAAGCCTCTAACCTTCCCTTTTTGGGTAAGGTTATTGAGAAGGTGGTGGCTTCACAGCTGGAGGACCATCTGACCAGCCACAATATCTATGATTCTCTCCAGTCCGGTTTCAGTAAGAGACATAGTACCGAGACGGCTCTTGTTCGGGTACTAAATGACCTCCTGATAGTGAGAGATCGAAAGACTCATTCCATCTTGGTCCTTCTTGATCTCTCTGCAGCATTTGACACTGTGGACCATGGTGTGCTGTTGGATCACCTGCAGCTTATCTGTGGACTGTCGGGGGCTGTCCTCAGATGGTTTTGATCTTACCTCACGGGTAAGACTCAGAGAGTGGTGTCTGGGGTTTGTACCTCAGCTCCATTCTCCCTGCCATGTGGGGTTCCACAGGGATCCATTCTAGTGCCCATGTTGTTTGCAGTGTATATGCTGCCATTGGAAGTGACTATTAGATTGTATGGCTTGAGTTTTCACTGCTATGCAAATGATACTCAGCTATACAAGTCTTTTGTCCCTGAACAAGATGTTGCTCAACAGCTGTCTGACTGAAATCCAGGCCTGGATGAATATGAGCTGGCTAAGGTTGAACTCTTAAAAAACTGAGGTGTTGGTTGTGAACCTGGGTCGTCGTGAGGCAGATGTGTTGGCAGGTTCACCTTTGGGCTTGTGACTTGGAGGTGTCCAGCTAGCTACCTCAGACCAGGTGCAGAACCTGGGCGTTGTGTTTGATGACTGTCTGACCCTGAAATCACAGGTGTCAGCAGTTGTTAAAACCTCTTTTTACCATCTGAGAAATATCACCTGGGTGAAACATCTGGTTCCTCCCAATGATTTTCTAACGTTGGTTCATGCCTTCGTTACCTCCCTCCTTGACTACTGCAATGCTCTTTACCTAGGGCTGTCTGGGGTTGATATCCACCACTTGCAGCTGGTGCAGAATGCGGCTGCCAGGCTATTGACTGGTGTTTCAAGAGTCAGTCATATAACGCCTGTGCTCCGCAGTCTGCATTGGCTGACGATTAAGTGGCGGATCACCTTTAAGGTTGCTTTGATAACCTATAAGGCCCTACACGACCAAGGACTGAGTTACCTGAAAGGTCTCCTTTGTCCCTACTGTCTCCCCTGATCCACCGATGAGGGCTTGCTAGAGGTTCCCAGGATACGTTTGTAGACATTGGGAGCAAGGGCATTTAGCTTTGTTGCTCCGTCCCTGTGGAACTCTCTACCTCATCGGGTACGAGATTGCCTAACCATACCGAGTTTTAAAACTGCTTTAAAAACTTACCTTTTTAACCTGCTGTTTGTTGATTGATGTGGTTATTTGATTTGTTATACAGTTTTATACTGTTTTCTGTTGGAATTTATGTTTGTTTATAATAATTTATTCTATTTTATGTATTTTATTGTACAGGCGCCTTGGTTTTGGAAAGGCGCCTTTTTAAAAATAAAACTGATTGATTGATTGATTGATTGATAAACATGCTTGAGGAGTGGTCAAGTGTGTGGCAGCTAAAATTCAATGCAAAAATTTGCAAAATCATGCATTTGTGGCAAAGAAATCCAAGGGAGGAGTATTATACAAGATGGAGGACAGATACTGATGACCACCAATCAAGACAGGGACCTGGGGATAATCATATTTGATGACTTAAAGGTAACCAAACCATGTGAGAAGGCTGTGGGGAGAGCCAGTGGAATGCTCGGGTGTATAGGGAGAGGTAACAGCAGCAGAAAAAAGGAGGTGGTCATGCCACTGTACAGATCACTAATGAGACCTCATCTGGAGTACTATATCCGGTTCAGGAGGCTGCATCCTGGAAGGGCAGACAAAATAGAGGTAGTCCAGAGAATGGCAACAAAAATGGTGCAAGGACTGCACCAAAAGTCATATTAGGAAAGACTAGAGGACCTCAATATATAGTCCCTGGAGGAGAGGAGAGAGAGAGGGGGGATATGATAGAGACATTCAAGTACCTCAGGAGTATAAACAAAGTACAGGAAGGTAACATCTTTCAAAAAAGAAGGTATACAAGAAAAAGAAGGCATGATATGAGACGGGAGGAAGTACTTTTTCACAGTAAGAGTAGTGGATGCTTGGAACAGCCTCCCTGCAGAGGTGGTGTGGGCAAAACCAGTAGGGGAATTCAAGACTGCATGGGATAGACATAAGAATACTCTCACAATAGGGAATAGAGGGTAAGCCGCAGATTAACTAGGGTCTGTGGTACTGCATTAGGTATGGAAAAGGGGCAGACTAGGTGGGCCACATGGTACTTATCTGCCGTCACCTTCCATGTTTCCATGTTTAAAGAAAAGGCTGGTGGACTATCTTAAACTCACACCCCAGCAGGTAGTGCCCCACCACCCCACTCCCCCCATCCTATCCAGGAGCCAGTGACCAGCACAGCCTTCCACTCTCCACCATTGCTGGCTGTCCACTGAGCTGTCAAGGAGTGCATACCATACAATTAGTTATTACAGTATGTGTTCCCTGACAACTCAGTTGGCTGCTGGTTGTGGTGGATAGAGGAGGGCTGTGCCAGTCGCTGGCTCCTGGATGGGATGGGGGGAGCAGGGTGGTGGGGCACAGACATCAGGGACGGTTGGGTATTAATGGAAGGGGTGCTCTGGGATAGGGGGCACTTGACACCAGGCAGTAATGACTGTATATATATATATATGTGTGTGTATATATATACTGTATATTATATATATATATATTATACTGGCGCAGTTGCGCCAGTATAGTTAGGATGAAACGACACTTCTATGTTAAAGTCCAAACTCTGAGCCTTAATAACTTTGAAGCTCTTCAATGGATTTATATGCATTTTGGAATGTGTAATCTGTCATGGTAGGGCTCTTCACCTGCCAAATTTAATGGGAATCTGTCAAGTGGTTTCTGAGATATAAGGTGATGAAAAAACAGAAAAATCTGTTTTCTTTTTACATTTCTTTGCTCACCTATATCTCAGGAATGCTTTTATGCTGTGGTTCAAATTTTTCAGCATAGAAAGCCTTTGTATCACAGATGTGCCTTTTGAAGGTTTGGTGGAAAAATATTAATCCATTCAAAAGTTATGACATTTTAATTTTCCCATTGTTTCCTATGGAATAATTTATATGTCAGGCACAAAAAATATATTTTTCGCACAATGAGAGTACTGTGTGAAAAATATCAGCTTCTTTTCGCAAAGTGTGCTGGTATTTGTTGCACAGTTCACAGTCTGTTTGAGGGATTGAGCTGGGTTGCGACCACCATCTTGTTTTTGCCACTTAGTAAGGATGTTACAGTACCGAAGAAAAGCTTTTAAAAACAGAAAAAAACATCAGAACACAGCTAAAGAGGACCTCTTCAGGTGTATTATGATGTTTTTTTTCCTTTTTCAGCTGGCCCCAAACAAGGTTTTATGTTGGGTGCCAGCTTCTCAACAGAACGGCTTGAAAGCCGTTCTGTGTATGAGAACAGTGGTATTTTCTTGACTTCTGCAGCCACAGCTGGAACTCGTGCTGCTGGCTACAGAGTCAAGGAACACCAGCTTTGTTCCACGTCGATACGGGGTGCCCAGTACCATGTCAAAATGTATGCCCCCCCCACACACACAGTTATTTGACATACTGGGACACCACCTCAGTGTGCCCTTCTGTTACATGTATTGAAAACCCTATAAAAAAAGGAAACCATCCACCGACACCTTTTATTTGATGCAGAATCCTGCATTGAAGTTTGTGATACTTTCAATGCAGGATCCTGCATCAAAGTATTCTGCCTCCCCTCCACCACAAATTCCTATTTTGTGCACCGACATCAGGGTGCCCAATCCCCGTGTCGGTGTGCAACCCCCACCCCCCAGTACTGTGGCACACTAGGAGCCCACCCCAATGTGCTCATATGAATGGTCATTACTTAAAAAAAAACTCCGACACCGGGATGCCAGTCCTGGTGTCAGATGCCTCCCCAGCTGACCCAATGACACACTCCACCCACTTCTATCGCCAACGCGGGTGCCCAATTCCTCACTCAGCATCATGTCCCCCCAACTTTGGTGGCACACTGGGAGCCCAACCCAGCATGCCCAATTATTTCTTTTTTATTTTAACCTGTGAAAAAAGGAAAATGTCCCTCGTTGCTTTTGATGCAGAATCCTGCATCAAAATTTGAGAAAATTTGGATGCAGGATCCTGTATGAAGTATTGCTGATGGGGTGCCCAGTCCTCCTGTCAGCATCATGATCCCCCCTCCCAACTTTGGTGGCACATTAGGAGCCCACCCCAGAGTGCCCAATTATTGTTTTTTATTTTAATCTATGCAAAAAGAAAACCATCACCCATTGTCTTCAATGCAGAATCCTGCATCTAAATTTGTGAAAATTTTGATGCAGGCTCCTGTATTGAAATATTGCCGATGAGGGTGCCCAATCCCCCTGTTGGCATCATGATCCCCCCAACATCTTTAGTGGCACACTGGGAGCCCACCCCAGTGTGCCCCCTTTTTTTATTTTAACCTGTAAAAAAAGAAAACCATCCCCCAAAATATTTTTTATCTACCCTGCAAAAAAGAAAACCATCCCTCGTTGTCTCCTCACTCCCTCTCCCCCATCCCCAACCTCCCTCTGTGAACCCACCTCCCCACAACCCCCTCACCCATACTTACCCTCCAGAGGTCAGGATTGGAGATCTTCTCTGGACTGGAACACATCTGCATTCTTCAAAGCTGAACTGTGATCTGAGGAATCAAGGTAAGCCCTATAATGGGAGTCAATTGGGGGGGTTCAACTTAGGTTGATATCTCGGCCAATTTTAGGAATTTTGGCCCCAAATTTTCAACATGGGGTTCTTGTAAATGAGCTATACTCAATGGTGTTTGCCTGGATAAATAAAGATTTGCTTGATTGATTGACTGGGACCCTTCCTTTGAACACTGTCACTGTCATTTCATTTCTCCATCCCGAAAGGTGATTTTGCAGTCGCTGCGCGGAATCACCTTTTGAGACTGATTCACAAAACAACAGTGCCATTGTTCCTGAGGTAGGGTCCCAAAAAGCCCACGTTGCAATTTTGGTGAAAAGATTCCCAAAAATGACTGTGTTATAAGCGTGCATTGCACAGTTTCTATGCACGCTTGTACCTTTGCCAATTTTTCATATTTTCACTCCAGATTTTCAACATTGCCATTTTGTTATACTACCCTATGAGCAGAACAGCTGCCATTTTGCACATCCTGTAAGGAATGTGATTTCACACCTGTGATGCAGAATGGCACGGTCACTGTGTGAAATCAACTTTTGGGATGGATTAACAAAATCACAGTTGTACTGTTCTTGGGGGGAGGTCCCATAATGCTGATGTTGAAAATTTGGTGAAAAAATTCCGAGAAATGAGCATGTTACGAGCGTGCACTGCTCAGTTTCTACGTACTCTCATAACTTTGACAGTGTTTCCCATTTTTCACACTGTTGTACTATGTGGATGGAGGGATGGGAGCACAGGGTCTGAAGGACCCTGGCTCCCACCATGACATATGGACAGTGTGTACTATCTCGATGAAGATCGGACCCTGCACTCCTTGTACACTGCTCTCCCACCATGACATATGGATACTGTTGTACTATCTCGATGAAGGGATGGGGGCCTGCGCTCCCACAGTAAAATGAGGATTCAATTATACTATCTGAAAAAGAAGGAAAATTCTTTGCAAAAAAGTTTGTTAATGCATCAGTTAGGGTGAGTACCACAGTGACAAAAGCAGGGAAATAAGGTGCTAGGGTTTCCAATCCTAATGCCCCACCCCAGCGTTCCACCCCTCCCCACCCCATCCCCACCACACCAACAGGCATTGGGTGTGCCATTGGAGTCAGGCCTAACTCTCACCCATTGTCCTATACTGTAGCATGTAAGCTTGTTTACACATGGAATGGGGTGAGAGTTAGGTCTGATGACCCAATGGCATGCCCCGACACCTGTTGTGTGGAGGGTGGGGGATGGGGTGGGAGGTAGGGTGGGAACTCTGGGGTAGCATTAGGTTGGAACCATAACACCTCATTTCCTGCTTTTTCACTGTGGTATTCACCCTAACTGATGCATTATTGAAGTTTTTGCAAAGAATATATATATATATATATATATATATATATATATTTAGAGGCAAAACTCCATTTAATGCATTAGTTGGGTTGTTCCACAGCAACAAAAGTGAGGAAATTCGGTGTTGGGGTTGAAAGACCCTTTGACCCTCCTGTCCACCACCCCAATCGCATCGGGGTGTGCATTGGGGTTGTCGGCCCTAACTCTCACCCCATCAGATGTGTGAAGAAGCAGAGGTATACGAGAATGGGGTGAGAGTTAGGACCGACAACCCTAGCGACCCCAATGCTGGTTGGGGGTGTGGACGGGGGGTCAAAGGGGGGCTTTCAACCCTAACACCGAATTTCCTCGCTTTTGTCGCTGTGGAACAACCCTAACTAATGCATTAAACACAGTTTTATGCCTCTAATCTCCCTTCTTTTTGAGAATGATAATGAGAAATAGTGACTGTAATGCGGTGGCGGGAGCACGGGGCTCTTTGGGCCCCACGGTCCCGCCATGTGATGTCTTGTCACATAGTAACACGGTGCCCGCAAATGCAAATGGTAATGCTCATGGTGATGCAAAGCAAAACAGAAAGATAAACAGTACTGTAGACACAAATGGTTAAAATAACGCAAACGCAAGTGCAAATGAAAATGCAAATGGTAACGCACATGGTGCCGTAGATGGGAACGGTAAGTGAAACAGGACGGGTACGGAACCGCAAGCGGAAATGGTAAGGGTAAGAGTAATGTAAGTACACAGGCTGGTTTTCCCCAAAAACTGCATAGAGAAAGATAGTGAGTACAAAGAATGTATGCATAATAATGGGTCTCGGAGCAGAAAATGAGGAGTTGGAATACTAAATTGCTTATATCTCAGGAACCGTATGACGTAGAAAAACAATTTAAAAGTCATATGATGTACGACTTTCCTGGCTAGTTTTGCACTTAGCCCTAGTCAGGGAGCTAAGTATTTTTTTGATGGAAAGTCTGTATCTCGCACCATTTCCGAGATACGAGCCCTTAAAGGCGTGGTGAACGCCGTAATGTTATCCTTTGGGAGAAAAAAGAAGTTCGGAGTGCGATAACTTTGGCTCCCTGTAATATGTTTTTCACCAAACCACTGAAAGGCACATCTGTGGGGTGTTGGCTTTCTTCCCTCTAAATTTCAGCCCAAAAGACCAAACCGTTATTTTGCAGCAGGGTGGCAAAGGATTCCTGTAATGTGGCAGGCACCATAATGTTATCCTATGGGAAAAAGCATCAACTTTGGAGTGCCATAACTTTGCCACCCTGTAATATTTTTTCACCAAAGCACTGAAAGGCACATCTGTGAGATGTTGGCTGCGTTCCCTCCAAATTTCAGCCCAAAAGACCAAACCGTTCTTTTGCAGCAGGGTGGCAAAGAATTGCTGTCATTTTACCATAGCCTGGAAACATAGTGTCGCAATTTGTGAAAGCTTTCGCAAACATTTGTGACACTTTCATGAGTGTGACACTACTTTACGATAGTACTTTTTCCAGAAACTTGAAAAACATATTTCTAGGGTGTTTAACCTCAAAATAAAGACATGCCTAGCATCCTCAGGGTCCGACTAGGTAAACACAGAAAGAATTGTGTTGCTAGAGGGTCTGAAATTTAAATGGCAAGCATTTTTCTGATCACCAACTGAAAACAAAATGGTGGATTTGCAAAAGTAAAAGGGCCATTTGCGAAAGTAAAAACTGCATTTGCGAAAGTGTTTGAACTTTTTGTTAACTTTTCCCATTGACTTATAATGGGAAACTGTTTTTTGAATAACTTTTGAACCGTTTAATATTTTTTCACGAAATCTTCAAAAGGCACATTGGGGACCCTGGCCGGATGCTCCCTGAAGATTCCGCACCAGTCGCTCAAACTGTGCGACCTGTAGAGACAACCAACGAATTGCAAAAAAGCATAAACGTGCATGCAGATCATGCTTAATAACTCCGCAGCCGTATATCCGAACAGTACAAAAGTTGGCAGATCCCAAGATGCATGGTTTTTGATTGAGTATTCCAAATTTCAGGCAAATCCGTTAAACAGTTACAAAGTTATTATGGTGCAAAATTTTAGGTTTAACATGTAAATGGCTCCTCAACCCTAACTATGGTAGCACTACCATGCTACCATAATTTATATATATATATATATATATATATATACACACATGTATTATACTGGCACGGTAATGCCAGTATAGTTAGGGTTGCATGGCCACTTCTATATTAAACTCCAAAGTTTTCACTTTAATAACTTTTCCACCATACAATGGATTTGCCTGGAAATTTGCATGCACTGTCTGGTATCATAGATCTCTGTATCTGGCAAGTTGCGTTATGGTCGGATAAGCAGTTGCGGAACTGCGGAGCACCCAAAAACACAAAGAAATGGGGTTTTGTGTGTTTCTTTGCTCATAGCTAAAGCCCAAATGATTTGTCTATTTGGTCTGAAACCTTGAGGGAAAAATGTAGCCCGGGTCACTGATGTGCCTGTCAAAGATTTGGTGAAAAAATATTAAACCGTTCAAAAGTTATTCAAAAAACAAGTTTACCATTATAGTCAATGGAAAAAAATATATGTGTCTCTCAAATGCTGCCACCACTACATTTTACTGTCACAAATGGCCCTTTTACTGCCACGTGTTGCCATCTTGTTTTCAGTTAGCGAGAGAGAAAAGTGCCTGACATTTAAATTTGGGACCCCCTAGGTAAACACTGACTATTGTGTTTACCTAGTCAGATCCTGAGGATCACAGCACTATCTTTTTTGGGGAGAACCCCCCCAGAAATGCCATAGTGTCACAAATTGTGACAGAAATGGCTGTGACACTTTCACAAATCACAAAAGTGTCATGCCTATTTTTGCGAAACTGTTGCGACAGTACTTTGCCCAAAAAAAGCAATTCTTTGCCATCTCACTGCAGCAAAATGGTTGAGGCTTTTAGCCTGATGTTTGCAGGGTTGCAAGCCCTTGTCCCACAGATGTGCCTTTGGTGGTTTGGTCCCAAAACATTCAACGGGCCCATAGTGACAGCACTCCGAAGTTGAGAAATGTTCCATATGCAAACATTGCGGCACCCTTGGCAACTTTCGGCTCCCATATCTCGAAAACTATTCAAGATACGGATTTTTCACTACCTGCACTTAGTCCACCTTCAGGTGAACTAAGCCCGTGTGAAAGTTTCAAAGTCAAAGATTACACCTGCAGTGGATTTTTTTCCCTGCTTGCAAAGGTTACGGAGATATTGCCAAAAATGTATTACAAGAGTTCCTTTTGAGTACTATGGTGCTGCTGTATGGCCCTGTACGTATGTGTAAGTGGGAGCACATGGCCTGGAGGGCCCGCGCTCCCACATATACATACCATTATGCAAAAAATGGGCATTGTGAAGGGAGCACAGGGCCCGGAGAACCCGTGCTCCCCCTGACACATACCAGTTAACAGTTACATTACACTTTCTCAAAAAGAAGAGAAATACATTTGCAAAAAACTCCATTAATGCATCAGTTAGGGTTGATAGCACAGCAACAAAAGTATGGAAATGCGATGTTAGGGTTACACCCCTATCACTCCACCACCACTCCCCCACCCACCACTAACCAACAGACGTCAGGGTGTGCCATGGGGTCATCAGGCCTAACTCTCACCCCATTCTCCTATGTTGTAGCATGTCAGCTTGTTTACACATGGAATGGGGTATGAGTTGGGACTGACAACCCCATGGCACACCCCAACATCTGTTGGTGAGTAGAAGGTGGGGTGGTAGGGGTGTAACCCTAACATCACATTTCCATACTTTTGTTGCTGTGCTATCAACCATAACTGATGCATTAACTGATTTTTTTTTACAATGAATATATATATATATATATATATATGTATATATATACATATACACACACACACATATGGGATTGGGGCCACTGAACACCAGGTCAGTATTGCAATTACATCTATATGGGATCAGGAATAGGGAGAGAAGGACTACTGAACAGCAGGGCAGTGTTGCCATTTTTGGATATATGGGATCCAGAATGGGGAAGGAGGTCTGCTAGCCACCAGGGAACATACACCCACACACTTCCCAGACTACCACCTGATCAAGCCTGCAGCTTGCAGCAAACCACTATGGTGTGCCTTCTTTTTGGCACATGACCACAATTGCTGCAAGCTGCAGGACTATGATGCAGTGACCCTATCTGATAGAAAATCAGGCACAGGGTCTCCGGTGCATGGGCAATTGATGAAATTCAACTTTGACTTAGCTTGCACTGAGTTTTGAGAATTGAGCCACCAATGTTTAGCCATGGCTATCCATAACTAAGGATATCGTTACTGAAGTCAGTAGTTATCACTATACTTTATAACAAGGGCAGATACACACAGATGTGTGGGCACAGGTGTGTCTGGACTGTGCCCACTAAAAGGGCTGAGGGAAAGGAGAGTGGAGAGAATCACAGAGTGGGTGGTGCAAGAGATGGGGGATGGGTGGAAGAGGGAGGAGAAAAGGGAGTATACACTGCAAAAAATAATATTTTGACAGGCTTAAGCATCTTATTTCACCAACTAAAAATCTTGTTCTTTAATCCCAAGATTTTTTCAGAATAAATAATCATGTTCCATGGGCCATTTGGTGCAGCTGTTGCAAATTGTACATACTTTAGGATGGACCATTTTGCCTCTTAAAGGAGACTTGAAATAATTTTTACATAGTTAATTGCCCTCACATTTTTCATTCCATTCTGGTTATGCATTTTGATAGGCTTTGACCAGTTATTGTTAATTTATGTAGCTTTGGTGTGTCTTCAGATCTACTTGGAGTTCATGTTCTTCACCAGCTAATGCTCTTTATTTTCATGAGACATTCCACCATGACATCAGTTGTACCATTCCATGCTATTCATGTGAATCCCCTTCCCCTTGAAGTGAGGGGGGCTCCCTCGCTGGCTATTTTAAAATCATTATTGAAAACTTATTATTTCAATTTACATTTTGACCTGGCTTCTTAACTTAAATGTCAAATTTAAATCAGTTGTTTAAATTGTTTCATTGTAAGGTGCTCAGAGCCTTTTGGATTCAGTGCCATATAAATAAAATTGGAATTGGAATTTGACTGGAATTGTGTTAATGGTGCCATAGAATGTTATAGAAATTAAAAGAGAGTAGAAACTGTGGAGGAGAAAGGGGTTCAGAGTACTTAAAAGGGCAAGACAATTAGGTTATAGTGTATAGTGAGGGCTTGTTCTGTATAGATTTTTATGCCAGCTGAAATATTTTTGCACCACAATTAAAAGGTCATGGAACACTTTTGTTCCCTTCTTTGGTACAATAGTATCCCAGCTGTGAGAGAGCTTCTTTCCATTCCTACTGAAGATCCACCTCACACACATCAAACAGTAGAAAAGAAAACATGATGGCGTCTAGAGGTGTAAAATACTGTTTCTATCACCAACAAGATTTTCATCCAAGAACATTTGCATGTTATCAACCATGCCAAAATTGACAACACATTAGCCACACATTAGGCTTGATTTTCAAACAGCCTAGTAGGTCAAGACAAGCTTCAGTTTGCTGCAGCTTGTGTTGAAGTTGGGTGCGCCAGGGAATCTGCATCTGATTTTAGAACTGGAGGGGTCCCGGTGCCTTAAACCCCACACTTTCTGCAGCCACATCCATGTGCCAAACACACGATGAATGGGGCGGTGGCATTGCCGCAAGCTATGGGAAAGTCATGGAGCATGGCAGCCAGTGGCACAGATCTTTCAGCTGTGCACCCAGGTGGCTGGCAGGGATCATGGGGGACTGAACTGGTTGGTTTGACAGGTCTTTGTGGGGGGGTGGTCATATGACTGTTACCATGGGGGGGAATCTGAGGGCACATACCTGCCACAGTGGGATACTGGCAGCAGCTATATGTGGTATAGGACATGTTTGCGGATGACTGGTTGTGTGACAAGTGTCCAGGTGCTGCCTGGGCACATGTTTCCACAGGTGACCATCTGCAACAGGGGCACAGGTTCCCCTCCCACCCAGTAACAGCTCCAGGGGTGGTGAATGGGCTTTTAGAAATGTTCTGGTTGGTCTAAACCCTTGCAATCCATGAGCCCTTTGGGGGGATTTGAGGCTCCAAAATTAGTGGATGGTGCAGTACTGCTGTGGTGCAAGCCCCCTTCCACCATGGTGCAGCTATGCATCTGCCACATGCATAGTGCAAACCCTGCTGGCAAGGCAGTCCCCCAACTAGCGCAGGCTGCATTAGTGTGACAGGGTTGAATAAGACACTGTCCCATTTGTTATGCATCAAGAAATAAAAGCATGGATCTATTCTGTCCTTTCCTTTTCTGCAACTTGTCTGTGTTTGCCAGTCTGATTGTGCAATCACAGCTTTTTTCCTGGGCACTGTAGGATCTGGCCAATCTGAAAGGTCCCAAGTTTCCCCCCTCACTATCTCCCTTTCTTCACTTGCAGTGTCTATTTCTTTCTTTCTCTCCCATGCTTCCCATGTGGTTATAGAAATATAGGTGGATCTTTATGTGAAGCAGAATTCCATGATTTACAAATGTATTTAGTTATGTTGTTTGAAGTATACTGCAGAAAGCTATTTCAGTTTATTAGAAAATATTTAGTTGATTAGCAAAGATAGCAAGCTGTAAATACAAGGGTCTGACCTTGAGAGACCTTTAGACCTCCTCAAATTTGTTAACAGAACTGTGTACAGGAGGCACTTCCAAACATTCTGTTCTGTTTTGTTACACCTTTGGAGTCTGGATGTGCTTGCTCAGAAAAGAAAATGAGAAACATTACATTTTGTGAAAAACAGGATGCAGTTACAGTATATGCTATAAAGGTAGAAATGTTTTGGGTTTCTCAGTTTTAGTTTTCTAGATTTAAGTTGGAGAGTTGGTGGTTAAGATATTCTCTCAAAAGAAGGACTTTTGCTTGGCTGCCTGTCTTAAAAGCTATCTTGTACAAATGTTATTATTTTTTATTTTATTGTTTTTTTGCCTAAGCTTCCTGACCATGTCTCTATGATGGTTGGTGTTAACAGTGGGATTTACACCATGCAAACTCTAAACCAGGGAATTATGCGTAAGGTACTAGACCTGGTAGCAGGGATGCATAGAAGAAAAATATGGCTAAACATAGAAACATAGAAGTTGATGGCAGATGAGGACTGCAAGGCCCATCCAGTCTGCCCATTTCTTTTTCTACCTTATAAATGTGCCATCGGCCTTTGCTATGTCAATGGCCTAACTATTCATACTCATCTGTATTGCTCCCTTATGCCTATCCCATGCCTGTTTGAAGCCCTGCACTGTATTTATATCCACCTCTTCCTGAGGTAGGCCGTTCCATGCATCCACCACCCTTTCTGTGAAAAAGGACTTCCTCACATCACCCCTTAATCGGCCTTCCTCTAATCTCATGCTGTGTCCTCTTGTCCTGCTATTTTTCTTATATTTAAACATGTTAGACTATTTCACCTTGTTAATGCCCTTAAGGTGTTTGAATGTTTCAATCATATCACCTCTCTCCCTCCTTTGCTCTAGGGTATACATATTGAGCTCTGTTAATCTGTCCTCATATGTTTTCTGATGCAGTCCCTGCACCATTTTGGTTGCCCTTCTCTGGACTGCCTCAATTTAGTTAATGAAGGTGTGGCCTCCAGTACTGCACACAGTACTCCAGACGGGGCCTAACCAGTGTCTTGTAAAGAGGGATTATTACCTTCCTCTTCCGACTTGTGATACCCCTACTAATACACCCTAACATCCCCCTAGCCTTACCTACTGCTTTAGTGGTCTGCTTGGATGATTTCAGGTCATCGGTGATGATGATGCCCAAGTCTCTTTCTTCCCTTGTGACTGCCAGCAACTCCTCTCCCAGCCTGTATGTGGCTTCAAGGTTTCTCTTCCCTATGTGCATGATCTTGCACTTCTTTGCATTAAACTCCAGTTGCCACTGTTCCGACCATTTTGCTAGTTTATCCAGATCTCTTCTCATTCTGTCCACCCCATCTGGATCATCTACTCTGTTGCAGATCTTGGTGTCATCTGCAAACAGACAAATCTTACACTCCAGTCCATTTGCAATGTCACTGATGAAGATATTGAAGAGGACTGGCCACAGGACTGATCACTGAGGTACCCAGCTTGTAACTTTCATCTCTTCTGACTATATACCATTTACCACCACTCTCTGTTTTCTGCCCATCAACCAGTTTGCCACCCCCGTTGACCAACTTCTGACCCACCCCGAGCCTACCCAGCTTATTACTCAATCTTCTATGTTGAACAGTATTGAAAGCTTTGCTGAAATCAAGGTAGGCGACATCAACTGCTCCCCCTTGGTCCACCACTCTGGTTACCCAGTCAAAGAAATCTATGAGATTAGTTTGACAAGACCTTCCTTTTTGTAAACACATGCTGTCTTGGATCCTGTGCTCCTATGGATTCCAGGTGTTGCACTATCCTTTCCTTAAGGAGTGCCTCCATAATCTTGCCCACTACTGAGGTAAGACTGACTGGTCTGTAGTTCCCTGCCTCCTCCTTGCTACCACTCTTGTGGAGCGGGATCACATGAGCTCTTCTCCAGTCTTCTGGGACCTCTCCTGTGCTCAGAGACTCACTAAACAGTTCTGATAATGGATCTGCTAGTTCCACCCTTAGCTCCTTTAGTACCCTGGGATGTATGCCATCAAGTCCCATTGCCTTGTCCACCCTGAGCTTATTGAGCTTTTGTAGGACCCTTTCTTTTGTGAAGGGACTAGTGCTCACCTCCCTCCCCCCTGTGTCCATGGTGCTGAGCTGTGGTCCCTGCCCTACCTTCTCTTCAATAAATACTGAGCAGAAGTATCTATTTAGGATAGATGCTTTTACATGGTCCTCCTCCTCACACGCCCCTTTATCTCCTTTGATCTTAGCAATACCCCCTCTGGATTTTCTACTTTCACTAATGTATCGATAGAAAATCTTGTCACCTTCTTTTACTGATTGTGCTAGTGTTTCCTTGGTTTGTGCCTTTGCCTGCCTTACTGCCTTCCCTGCTTCCCTTAGGGAAGTTTGGTATGTCTCTCTATCTTCATCCCTTTGTGTTCCCTTATATTTCCTGAAGGCCAGCCTTTTGGCTCTGACCTTTTCTGCTACTGTTTTTGAGAACCAAAGTGGTTTCCTTCTTCTTTTTCACTTCCTTTTCTCTCTAACACAATGGGATGTTGATTCAAGTATTGCATCCTTAATGCTTGCCCACTTTGCCTATACCCCCTCACCTGTATTTACTTTTTGCCAGGGCTAGCTTAACTCTGTTGGCAATCTTATCAAAGTCTGCTCCTCTGAAGCCCCATATTTTTGCTTTGGAATGGGATGATTTAGTTGTAGTGGCCAAATTGAATCATACCATGTGATGGTCACTGGCCCCCAGGTTACCTTCTACCTGGAGATCTGTGATCCTTTCCCCGTTAGTCAGTACTAGATCTAGGATATCCCTGTCTCTTGTGGGTTGTTGTACCCATTGTTTGAGGCCCTCCCCCTGCAGGGAATCTACCATGTGTCTAGTTCTGACAGATGTTCCTGCTGGTATTGACCAATCTGTATCTGGCATGTTGAAGTCTCCTGCAACAGCAAGTCCATGAGTGTTTTCAAGAAGAATGGCAGCCAAGCTAGAAGCATAAACAAAAGTCCAAACTGAGACTGTACAGCTAGGACAAATGATGGAAGAATAAAGTAGAACAGACAGGAACAGTAACTGAGAGCATGTCTGCCTTCTTCAAATGGTGGGCTATACAACAAAGAGAGACTGAGAAACAAACAAAAGAAGAGATTCAGTGTTTAAAAGTGCAGAGAAAAGAAGAGATGCAACAACAGAAGCCTCAATAGCTGGATGCCTTGCACGCTATCAAAGCTGGAGGATCTGGTACATATCCAAACAACTTAAATAGAAAATAATGGATATGTGAGTGTGTGTTATGAATTTTTTTTACCCACCTGAGGTGTGTAATGACTCATAAACCTCGAGAGCGAAGCTCAATAGGTTTATGTGGTCATCACACACTGAGGGTGTGTGAAAAAAATCCATGAACACACACTCATCTATCTTTTGTTTTTCATAATTGCTGGTTCATGTATAGCATGGAGCGGAGGGCAAGAGACTTTCAATTTCCCTGAATAGGTAGTGTGACCGTGGGGTGTTCGGTCTCGTACACACTATGCCCCACAAATTGCTGAAAACAGTAATCTCTACCTCTAAAATATGCTAGCAGCATTTCTTAATGTTACTTTTTCTTCTCTGTTTAGAAAGGAGCTGGTGAGTGTTAAGTGCGAGAGTGAGTGACTCAACAGCTTCAGAAGACTGCACGCAAGTGTCTGCATTGACACTTGCATGCAGTCTTCTGATGCCTTTGAGTCACTTGCTCTCATGCTTAACACTCAGCTGCTCCTTTTTGAACAGAGAAGGAAAAGTAACATTGAGAAATGCTGCTAGCATATTTTACAGGTAGAGATTACTGTTTTTCAGAAATTTTCTGGGCATAGTGTGTATGAGACCGAACACCTCTCAGTCATGCTACCTATTTGGGGAAAGTGAAAGCTGGTTTGTAGAGTGCCATAATAACCAGATTTTGGGTTATTACAGTGTTTAAGAGCAACCATAATCAGGTTGATAAATGTGGTCACCAGTAATTGTAAGACATTAAACTTACAAAGCTGTGTCCCTCAGATGATATTGAAGCTTACCTGACAACTTCTGAAAGGGTCACCTGAGCCTGCCAATGGCCAAAACAGCAACAGGCAATCAGGTTGGTACCTTACCTGACAGCAGTATAGACAATGCACAATCAGAAAGCTACGACTGTGATAAAAGAGAAATTATGAAAAGGTATACATCTCAGGAGAGACCTACAGGCAGTGATTCCAGTCCCTGGAGTACAACTCATTTGACAAGCCTCAAGAAGCCTTCACCTGAATTAGAGAACTCCTCATTAAATGGTTGCAACCGGAGAGCAAAACAGTCCCACAGATCATCAATACACATGCAGTGGAGCAATTCATCAACATCATTCTCACAAACGTAAAGCTTTGGGTAAAAGAACACTGACCAGAAAATGGGGAGAAGTCTGTTTCTTTGGCTGAAGACTATCAGATGGCCTGACAGACCACACAGCAGCAAAGTAACAGCTAAGGATTGGTAAGATCCTTTTTTTCCTGATAAAACTCCAAATCAGATAAGAACTCTGGTGGGGTAAAACATCTGCACCCTAAGACTTTACATGCTACAGTTGTAATAAACCAGGCCATATTGTATGAAACTGCCATAAAATAAGGAAGGTAACACTGGAGCAAATTTGGCCTTAGCAAGTTGGGGCAAGTACTTAACAGGTGACAAAGTGGGGGATAAGACTATGAAGGGACTTACAGATTTATGATGCAGACAGACTGTAGTGCATGTTGAAGTGCTGGGAAAACACTGTGCAAAAGGACTGGGTACTGGGGTCATCTCCATCCACAGGGAAACTTGATACTGTCCCACCACCCAAGTGACTCAGAACATTACTCAGAACATTTATGGAGTGTCACAACAAATGAAAGTGGGGGTAGTACCAAAATTACCTGTGCCTGTGATAATTGAAAATGACTTTCCAGGATTTGCTGAGTTAATCACAGAGGGAGCAAAGCCTGCAGTTTCAGCAACTGTGATGACAAAAGCACAGGCAAAGAAAATCTCAGATGATGGAGACTCTTTTCCTTTTGGTGACTTTGATGTAGACTTGTTTGAGCCCAGCTCCAAGATCCAGAAGTCCAGGAAAGAAAGAAGACACCTGAAAAAAGAGTGGCAACAAAGGAGTGATGGTCATAAGGAGTTAATATTTGGAAAGGCTGAAACCAGAGTAAAAACTGACTTTGGTTTTGTCTCAGAGCAGACAAATGATGCTTCTCTTTAAGGTTATTTTAAGCAGTTGGGGGTGAAACAAAAACAGTGTGAACCTATGTTTAAAAAATGTAATGGGCTGCTGTTCAGAGTTTGTGTTAATCCTCAGATGCAGGAACAGATAGAACAACTGGTCATACCAAAGAAGTATAGATGTGAGTTGTTACAGGTAGCACATTATAGTCCTATGACTGGTCACTCAGGGAAGGATCACACCCTTTCCAGATTGCTGTACAGACGTTACTGGCCTGGTACCCATGAGGATGTTGCTATCTATTGCAGTTCTTGTGCTGAATGTCAGAAAGTAGCTCCAGTGACTAAAAAAGATAAGGTACCCCTAGTGCCCCTACCCTTGATAGATGTGCCTTTTGCGAGAATTTCAATAGATGTGGTTGGCCACTTAGACAAATGTAAATTCATTTTGGTAGTATGTGACTATGATGCTTGATACCCAGAGGCAGTTCCAATGCATACTATCACAGCCCTAAAAGTGGCAGCAGATCTTGCCAAAATATTCAGCAGAGTGTGCATACCTAAAGAGATTATTACTGATCAGGGTAGTAATGTTGGTGCTGCATTGCTGAAGGATTTATACTGAGTAATAGGTATCACTGCAATAAGAAATTCCTCTTATCACCCTCAGATATATGGTTTTGTTGAGCATTTTAATAAAACCCTAAAATGCATGTTGAAAGGTTTGTGAAATGTAGACTTCTGATGACGTCACCAAACTGATGGCTGCCTGAGAAAAGTGCTTTCCCTAATTCAGAGTGAATACTCCCATACAGAACTTTAAAAAAAATAAAAAAGTAAGAAAGATATATTAAATACGGGAGTAACTAATAAATGGTGATAGTTCTGAAACAAAAACAACAACTACTGGCAGATTCAGTTGAATCCAAGATTGAATCAGAAGTAGACTCCACGCCAGCCCAGATGCAATCTAAAGGAAGCACTACAACAGGGAAGCAAATGACAGGCAAAGCAAATATGGACACTATCCTAATGGAGCTACAAGCCTTCTGCCCAGAAGTGAAAGACTCCTTTATAGAGATCCTTGTGGACATAGTAACTTTGCAGTCGCGGGTCACAGAAGATGATCAGCAACTCACCGAGCATTCTTCTAGAATTCATAAGATGGAATCTGCTTTACATACATTAGCAGAATCACAGCTGTGGATATCACATAGACAAGAAGACACAGAGAATAGATCAAGGAGAAAGAACTTAAGAATATACGGAATACTTGAAGGCTCAGAGGGAGCAGACTTGCTGCAATTTCTAGATGATTTTCTTTGATCAGCATTAGTGCTTGATGCAGCTTTTCCAATTGATATTGAAAGGGGTCTCATGGCTTTAGGCCCTAATCCAACAGCAGCAGATGGGCCTGCTTGCCTTGCACATGGCCTTTCTCCATGGTGTTGCGATTAACAGATCCCTCGCCTCCCTTTTCCCTTGTGCAGACTGATCAGTGGTTATGCTTTTCTTAAACTATGTGATAAAAGACAAAATCTTGCAACAGGTGTGGCAAAAAATGAAATCTATCAAGGTTCCCACCGTGTGTTCTTTGACAATGACTTTGATCCCCAAACTCAGAAGCTCCAATGGGAGTATGTTCCTCTTTTTCTGGTTCTTCAGCACAACAACTCGAAGTTTAAGATGCCGTATCCTGCAAGGTTGCTAGTACAATTTCCCAATGGTCAACGAACTTATGATATGGTGTCAGAAGCACGGATGGATTTCTGCAGGAGGGGCCTCCTTCTGGACATGGAGATCTGTAACCCTTCACCTGCATCTGTACCCCTTCAGCCTCCATGATGGCAGATGAGATATTCACAGTGGAGACAGCAACAAATATCTGCAACACGAAAGAACATCGTAGCCCACCTGCAGCATTACCAGAACACATTGCAGACAAAATTAACTTTTACTCTTTCTGAATTATGTCCAAAGACAACACTACATTACGAAGCAGGTTAGTTGGCAGTTGGTCAGGGTGGCAGTTCAGATGAAGGAGAACCGCAGTGGATTTGTAGGAGAGCCTAAAAAATGCACCTTGAGTGTAGTGCTGGGTTAGCCCCTGCTGGGTTCGCTGGTACATTTGTTAGCCTTCCAGAGTTCTGCTGGTGCCTATGGGAGTAGTTTCAGCCCAGGGCTTAACATAGTGCATGATGGGCCTGCTTGCCTTGCACGTGGCATTTCTCCATGGTGTTGCAACTGACAGATCCCTCACCTCCCTTTTCCCTTGTGCAGACCGTACTGTCAGCTTTCCTACAGGGATCGCTCCCCCTGGGAAAAATCTGGTAAATATAATTATTAATAAAAAATCCACTGGTGAGCTAGGGGTTAATAATCGTTCACTGTTGTGTACTCTTTTTACATCCAGTCTTGGGGGAGGGGGGTGGAGGGATGTAATTGCACCTTGAAAGATGCTACACTTGGATTAATGGGTCTTCTGAGGGAGGACACTGCATAGTTTACTGTATGCACTGCTGCCCTACAAAATAAATGTTAGAGATGCTAGATAGATCGGGGGTCAGCTAAGACCTCTGGTACTAACTATTGATATGGGACTTTATTTCTTGGGCTGGGGGGCCTCCAGTTGCTCATGAGGGGACATACAGAGTGGAGCACAGTTGTATTTGTGGGCAGTAATTTATTGGCACAGAACCCTTTTCTTCATGCACCGGGGGACCTGCCAGTCCTACATGGAACTACACCCTGATTAAGAGGGGCTGCAGCATCCTGTCTTGCCTTATGGGGCTAATCTAATTGCTGAGATTATAAACAATTTAAATTGGATTACATATTAAGTAATGGGAACAGGTGAATTCCGAGCCTGGGATGAACTATGTAAATTTCTTTCCCTATCAGGTTTTACTATCTGTCTTATTTTTTACACTATAAAGGTGTTTGGAGTAGTAGTGGGGTGGGGGGTGGGGAGGTTCCTTTGAAAGAAAGGGTGTGTTGCAGAGTGGGAGGCAATGCAGAGTGAAAATTTACTGTACAGTTAGCAGTAAATATTGAACTTGGTACTGTCTCTAGCTAATCTTGATAAACAGATTAAGAGGGATCTCTTAGTCAGGTAGCCGGCATTAAATAAGAAATCACTAATGAAAATTGTTTTTCCCATATTGTCTGGGGCATTACCAAACTTCTCCTGTTACACAGTGTAGTTCATATCGCTGATCTTTCTCCTGGGCTCAGTGTGTGTGTGTGGGGGGGGGCAATGTCTGGGCTGTGTACCACACAACAGTAGGTGTTTTACATTTGAAGGAGAGACATTTGGTGAGGGGTGGACAAAGTGGAGACAAAGAAGGATTAAGGGCCCAGGAGGGAGATCCAATACTGTGGAGGGAGAGAAACATCAGGATCTGAGAATTTTATTTCTTTTGAGGAAGGGAATATTATGTTGGGACAGCATGGTTCCTCAGAAGGCCCAACCCAGGAATGGAGTTTGTACTACCTCCTTCTCAGTGGAAGGTCTTGTACCTAGGTACTTTTCACCTTGGCAAAAGGGGTGGGAGATATTTCCCACCCGTACTTTGAAAGTCATCTTGTATAAAGTTATTGTTAAAGTTCAATTCAGGTACTGGTTTACCTGGTTTTTCCTACAGTAGTTCACAAACTTCCTGTTGGACTACTTAAACAAAAGGTTCACTACCCTAGTTATGGTTGTACTTTTGGATACAACAATGCATTAAATATAAGGTTATATCAAAAGAATTTTAATAAAGTATTTGAATTACCTGATGTCACAAAAATTATACAGAAGTATATATGGAAACAGTTAATTAAAAGGAACAGTACAAGGTATACAGTACAGCGAAAAGGAAAACAGACAAGAAAAAAGACTAAACGAGAGGTGGGCCTTGGCCACAAATCAGACTTGCTGTCTGGGATCCTCAAGGATAATAGTGGGCATGGTGGAACTTGATGGGGCTATATCACTTGACTGAGGATGACCATGGAGAGGGAGACTTTTCCCCCTTGAGGGAGAGTCATCTCCCTGGGAAGAAATATGATGATGTCAGCACCGGTGAAGATATTCTTACTGAATATCAATGGATTGAAAACCCCCATCAAGCATACGATTTATACAATATTTAAGGAGGAATCCACCAGATGTGTATTTCATGCAGGAGACACATTTGTCAGAAGCAGAACATTCAAAATTGAAATAAGGAAGCCGTTACAAAATTTATGCATCCTCCCATCCTAGTGTTAAAAAGAGAGAGGCAGCCATACTTATACCATCTACTACCAAACTTGAAGTCCAGAAAACTTATATTGACAATAGAAACATAGAAACATAGACTTTGACGGCAGATAAGGACCGCTTGGCCCACCTAGTCTGCCCATTTCCCTACCTACAGTATAGGCCGCAGATCCTAGTTAACCTACAGCCTATTTCTTCCTACCCCCCACAAGAATTGCCTTATGTTAGTCCCATGCATTCTTGAATTCTCCCACAGTTTTAGACCCCACAACCTCCTCAGGAAGACTGTTCCATGCATCCACTACCCTCTCTGTGAAAAAATACTTCTTCACATTGCCCTGACCCAGTACTGAACCATGTGGTACACCACTAGTAACCCCTCTTTCTTCAGAGTGGACTCCATTTACAATTACCTTCTGTGTCCTGTTGTCCAGCCAGTGTTTTACCCAGGCTACCACCCTGGGACCCATTCCAAGGCTGGTTAATTTGACTATTAATCTTTTGTGTGGGACTGTGTCAAATGCCTTGCTAGAGTCTAGGTAGGCCATGTCCACAGCCCCTCCCTGGACTACTACTTTGATCACCCAGTCAAAGAAATCTATTAGATTCATCTGACATGACCTTCCCTCTGTGAACCCATGCTGCCTTGGGTCCTGTGCTCCACTGGCCTCTAGGTACTCAACAATTCTTTCCTTCAGAAGTGACTCCATCACTTTCCCTACCACTGAGGTCAAACTGACAGGTCTGTAGTTTCCTGCCTCTGTCTTGGTCCCACTTTTGTGAAGGGGAATCACATCCGCCTTCCTCCAGTCCTCGGGTACCACACCATCCTCCCATGATTTATTGAAAAGAGCAGTCAGTGGTTTCACTAGTTCCCCCCCCTTAATTCTTTTAGAATTCTGGGGTGAATTCCATCAGGCCCCATTGCACTGTCCACCTTCAGTTTTAGGAGTTCTTGCAGAACCCTTTCTTCTGTGAAAGGGCTGGGATCGACCCCCCTATCAAGAGTGCTTCTGTTCATTGGATTAGGAACTTTCCCCTCCTCTTTTGTGAATACTGAGCAATCAATGGAGATATGTGATACTGCACGGGCTTTTCTACTCTCAAGAGGTTACTCTAGTTAGTGTTTACCTACCTCCAAATATGTACCACTACTCTGGTAGTCCATGCCTTTTTAAATAAATCGTTGGATATATTAGCTGGACAGCTAATTATGGGGGGGGGGCATAATATGCTGTTCTCATTTGCATTAGATACGGCTAACCCATCTAAACATAGATTCTCACACATGATGAGATTCCTAAGGAATAACCTTGAACAGATAGGTATTGTTGATGTGTGGAGAAGACTATTCTCCAAACAGAAGGCATATTACCTGTTACTCAGGACAACACCAGAGTTACTCATGCATAGATTATTTCCTTGTCACCTGCGAACACTTGACAACTGTTAGGGATATGTCCTATGGACCAAGGCTACTATCAGAATATCACTCAATATTATTAAATTTAGACATACTGTAGGCAAAACACAGAGGAATTTATTCTGGCACCTTTATTCATTATTATTACATCACAAGCAATTTGTTGCCTTAATGAATGAATGCATCCCTCAAATATTACAAGAAAATTATTCTTAACCAGTCACGGTGGCAATACTATGGGATACGATTAAGACAGTGACCATAGGGGAAATTATTGCCTATGCTTCCAAAACGAAAAAGAACTATGAATGTATCAGTTATTATATACTAATGGAGAAAAAGCAGTAGAAAAAGAATCAGAGGGGTTCAAAAAGACTTACAGCAAATTATGGATATCAAGGTTCAGCAGACACTGACTTAATTAAAACAGACACAATATGAAGGAGGGGCTTGGGGCACTAGAACGCTTGCTTGCAAACTAAGGATAGGAAAGCAGTAGCTACCATCTTAAAGCTAAGGAACCCTAGAACAAAGAATCTAACACATGAAGAAATGGAAATTAGAAATATTTATAAACAATATTATCAAAATTTAACAGCAGAATTACATAATAAGGTCGAACCCTTTCATGCAAGATGGAGACATTGGATACTATATATGGCCCAAGAGGATGCAGAATTTGTCCCTGAGGGATGGTGAAGACCAAAAGAAGGGAGGACCTGTGGCACAAAAAGAGATTTAAAAATCAAGCCCATGCTCTGGAAGAACTGTGACACTGTCTTTGGTTACTAACTGGCTGACTCATTTGAACATGCATTTTCAGCAATTTTGTTTGCTATCAAACACTAGTAAGCAACCTATTGGCTTACAAATCTATTTAATACAAATGGTTATTCATGTGTTTCATAAAGTAAGAACACAGTCTAGTTTGGTTCCAGGACAGACATACATACTAGTGATAAAAACAGGGAGAGATAGAAAAGGATGGATAGTTTACCAACAAACATCCCATGGGAAGTGATAGTGGAGATGAGGTACATAACCTCAAATCTGAGGGAAAGGGCCATGTAAATGGCAGCACTACTGCCTCCTTTGCAGCAGTTCAATCTGAAAGCAGTGTCATCAAGGAGGACAATGTCAGGAGGGCAATGTCAGTGACAATAATCCTGGGAGATAACCATATCTCAGAGACATTGGAAATAGAAGGATTGAAGGACTGAGCCCACAGCTTCAATTTTAGACAGGAGACTATTGTTATTATTAGGAAAAGCTTTTAAGCCCCTTGGGAGCGAGGTGGGGTAGGAGTGAAGGGAGGACCTGAACAGAGTTCAAGATTACCAGCCATAGAAAGTAGGTGGGATATGATGAGCTTGAAGGAGTTAAGAGTTTTGCAGAGAAAAGAAACCAGACTAGGGAGGGGGCTAGGCAAAAGAGGAAGAGTCTCTAGTAGGCTTCAAGGTGAAAGCTGCTGTTTTTGACAGAGAACTTTGGTTTCAGAATGAGACAGCAGTCTAGAACTACATATTTTTTACTGATAAATCACTTCTATCTCAGCAGGAGTTAGTACCTGTTTGGATTAAGCAAACAAATACTTTATTAGAAAAAGGGGGTCTCATTTAAGTAAAAAAAAAAGAAGAAAGTCACTGTGTGTTTCTCTGAGGAAGGGGCTGTATCAGCTTAATTTACTGAGTCAGAGCAGAGAGTGAATCTAACTGGGGTGTGGCTTAGCAGCTTGGCAGTACAAAAGCAGGTGTCCCCAGTTACAGCTTCCTGCTGTTTTTGACAGAGAACTTTGGTTTCAAAATGAGACAACAGTCTAGAACTACAGATTTTTTACTAATTGCCCTTCTTCCCACCCCTCCACCCTCCCACCCAAAGCCAGTTCTAGTTTTATAGCCACTGGATTTCACTGACAACAGGAACTTCCTGTTTGGCAGTAGGAAGGGAAGGATCACTGAGACACATTAGTTTCATCAGCCTTGAAGGAACCTAAAAATAACTCTTTCTCTCCCCACCCCCACCCCCGCTGCTGGAGGTCTGAATCCAGGCATGGAAGAAGTAAACTACTGAAGACTACAGGAAGTTCATGTCCCACAACAGGAAGGGTGAGAGTTGTAAGGGCACATTGGCAGTAGGAAAGTAAGTGTAAAAATACATAGAGGGAGGAGACAGTAAGCATACAAAGCAACAGGAGAGGGGACACAAAATAAGTCAAGATGGGAGTGGTGCAGTGCAATGGCTGTGGGGCAGCAGTGATCCAGGAGACATTTTGGAGGCTGCAATGCTGCCCTGTTTGCAGGCACCTCTCTGGTCTGAGGGAGGAGGTTGCCCGTCTCCAAGCTGACATGGCTAGGATTTGTGAAACCTCTTCCCCCACCCAGGCACCACCAGGGCCACCACCGTTACCTCAGAGGTTGCCAAGAAAGAGGAGCAGTTGGACCAAGGTGGGCTCAGGGAGGGAGAGGGTGGTGGAACTGAGATGCATCCCTCCAGCTGTACTTCTCCACAATTCATATGCTGTTCTGGCAAAGAGTGGTTCCTCTATGGAGGCACCTGCAGTGGAGACCAAGGAGGATGCTGGGAACCTCCACAAAGGAGACCCATAGGAGGGTGGCATGAGACCCCACAGGGGAAGGAAACAACTCCTGGTGGGGGACTCAATCATTAGGGGAATAGAAGTTGGGGAGGAAGGGGATAGGGAGGTAAGGTGCCTGCCTGGTGCCATGGCTTGGAGGGACAGGAAGTGGATCCTCAGGATCACGGGAGCAGCTGCACGAGGGAAGGAGCTGGATGTCATTGTCCTCCTAGGGACAAATGACCTGGCTGTGAATGGGATCAGAGCGGTACAAGAGGAGTTTGTAGAGTTGGGGAGGGGCCTTAGACAAGTAGCATGTACGGTAACCTTCTCGGAGGTGCTGCCTGTCTATGGCAATGATGATGCCAGGGTATTCCACACCATGGGATTCAATGAATGGTTGAAAAACTGGTGTGGAGCTCAGGGTTTTGGCTTCATTGGGGACTGGGGAGCCATCTGGAGGGATGCAGGCTTATACTGGTGTGATGGTCTGCATCTGTCCGGGGGGGAACCAGGATCCTAGGTGATAGGTTTAAATGCTTCATTGGCATGCATTTAAACTAGGCAAGGGGGGGATGCACTGAAAATGAGCAGGGAAATCCCAGCCTCCCCCCACAAAACACAGTAGTTAGAGAGATAAACACCAAAGTAGAGAAGTCAGTAGGGAGCAGGACAGGGATAAATGCAGAAAAAGGCAGTAAGGACAGGGATGGGGCTAAAAGGGGTAAGGCCATGAAAAACAAATGGAAGGTGATGAGTACCAATGCCCGCAGTTTGTGCAACAAGCTCCCTGAACTAGTGGCTTTGATGGAAGAGTGATGCCTGGATATTGTGGCAGTCACCGAAACATGGTACACAGAGAACCATGACTGGGATGTCAACATACCAGGATACACAGTCTACAGGAGGGACAGGGTGGATAAAAAAGGAGGAGGAGTAGCTCTCTATATAAGGGAAGGAATTAAAGCAACAGAACTAAACAGTAAACAGGAAGTTGATGAGTCACTATGGGTCACCCTGGAGACAGGAAATGGCACCACAATCCGCATGGGGGTTGTGTACAGAGCCCCATCTCAAGGGGAGGATATGGACAAGGAAATGATAGAAGGCATCTTTAAAATGGCAGAAAAAGGGGAGATATTGTTGATGGGGGAACTGGCTACGCCAGATGTTAACTGGAGTACCTTTGCTGCAGGCACATTCAAGAGCAGGGTCATTCTTGATGCCCTACAGGGGGCATGCCTCAGACAGCTAGTGTTGGAACCCATTCAGAGGGAGCAATCTTAGACCTGGTACTCTCAAATGGGGAAGGAGAAAGGATCTTAGATTTAAAAGTGGGTAGCCATCTGGGAACAAGTGACCACCAAACAGTGTGGTTCACAATAAACACAGCCATAGAGTCAAGTCATACAAAAACAAGAGTATTGGACTTTAGGAAGGCTGACTTTGGGAAAATTAGAGAGTGCCTCAGAAAAGCACTAGCAAACAGGCAAGAAGCAGGGGTGGAGGAACAACTGGGAATAATGAAACAGCCATCACAGAAGCAACAAGCCTTTGTGTGAAGCAAATCAACAAAACAAAATGAAGGAAAAAAACACTATGGTTCTCAAAAGAGGTGGCAAGGATGGTTAAGGAGAAAAAGATAGCCTTCAGGAAATATAAGGAAACACAGAAGGAGCAGGACAGAGAATTTTATCAGTTAAAGCAGAAGGAGGCAGGGAAGGCAGTCAGAATAGCAAAGGCGCAAACTGAGGAAAAGATAGCCAACTCTGTTAAGAAGGGATAAAACCTTTATAGGTACATTAATGAGTGAAAGAAAGACCAAGGAGGGATACAGAGACTTAATAAAGGTGAGGGAATTGGGCAGAGGGTGACAGTGAAAAAGAGGGATACTGAATGAATATTTCTGCTTAGTATTCACAACAGAAGAGGTGGAGGTACCTAAACCAAACAAGACAGAAACTCTGAATAGGGGGGTCGATACCAGTCCATTCATAGAAGAAAGGGTTTTGAAAGAACTCTTGAAACTGAGGGTGGACAAAGCAATGGTGCCTGATGGGATTCACCCAATAATTCTAAAAGAACTAAGGGTAGAACTAGTAACACCACTGACTACTCTCTTTAAAAAATCATGGGAGGATGGGGTGGTACCTGAGGACTGGAGGAGGGGAAATGTGATTCCACTTCACAAAGTGGGAGCAGGGCAGAGGAAGGAAACTACAGACCAGTTAGTTTGACTTCAGTGGTAGGGAAAATGATGGAATCACTTCTGAAGGAAAGAATTTTTAAGTACCTAGAGGCCAGTGGGGCATAGAACCCAATGCAGCATGGTTTCACAGCAGGAAGGTCATGTCAGATGAACCTAATAGATTTCTTTGACTGGGTGACCAAAGTAGTAGACCAGGGAGGGCCTGTGGATATGGCCTACCTAGATTTTAGCAAGGCATTTGACACAGTCTCACTCAAAAGATTAATATACAAGCTTGCCAGCCTTGGAGTGGGTCCCAAGGCGGTAGCCTGGATAAAAAACTGGCTGGACAACAGGACGCAAAGGGTAATAGTAAGCGAGTCTACAGTGAACAAGGAGGGTAACTAGCAGGGTACTGCAGGGTTCGGATGGAACCGGTCCTCTTTAATGTCTTTATAAGTGACATTGGAGAGCACCTGGAAGAATGTATGTCTGTTTGCAGATGACACAAAGATCTGCAACAGAGTTGATACACAAGGTGGGGTGGAAAGAATGAAAAGGAACTTGGCAAGGTTGAAGGAATGGTCAAATATGTGGCAGCTCAGATTCAATGCAAAGAAGTGCAAGGTAACGCATCTGGGAAACAAAAACCCAGGGGAAGAGTACACAGTGGGGGGTGAGTTAACAACAACAACAAAAATCGAAAGAGACCTAGGAGTAATTATATCAGATGACCTAAAGGTGGGCAAGCAATGTGAGAAGGCAGTAAGGAGGGCTGGGGGGATACTGGGGTGCACAGGGAGAGGCATCAACAGTAGAAAACAGGAAGTTGTTATCCCTCTGTACAGACAGTTAGTGAGACCCCATCTGGGTACTGCATGCAATTCTGGAGAACCCATCTCCAAAAGACATAGACAGAGTGGAGGCTGTTCAGAGGAGGGCCGAGGTAATGTTAGAAAGTATTTTTCACAGAGAGGGTTGTGGATGCATGGAACAGCCTTCCTGAGGAGGTTGTGGAGTCAGGAACAGTGGGAGAATTCAAGAATGCATGGGACAGGCATAAGGCAATTCTAGTGGGGGGGTAGGAGGAAGTAAGCTGTTGATTAACTAGAATCTGCAGCTTATCCATCAGGTAGGGAAATGGGCAGACTAGGTGGGCCAAGCGATCCTTATCTGCCGTCAAATTCTATGTTTCTATGTTTCTATGTTTCTAAAGCAGTGGGAGTGGACAAGACAGCAGGGAATTGCTCAGTGTATGGGGGATGAAGAAGGAGGAGGTCGTACTGCAAGTGGGGAACAGCGGATTATTGAGAATACTGGAAAAAAACAGAAAGAAAGGAAGACAGTGAGTGGAGGTGCATTGCCAAATTAGTAGACCATTCCAATACAATAACAGGTATAAGGACAGTAACAATTTAAATGAATACTGGAGAAAAAGAATAAAAATAAGCAGCAACAGCCAAACACATCAACAAATAAAACATAGTTTAACAGTAACAATAACTAGTCAATTACAGCAACTCACTCCTTAAAGGGGCTCTCCTTTCTGTAACTTCTTAAAGGGGTGATCCTCTCTTGAGCTCAAATAACTTATCGTCCTCAATGCATCCAGGATCAAGTGCATTGACACTGACTATGGTCTTCCTCCTACTTCCTACATCAGCCCCACCTCATTTAGGACCATTACGCATTATGCATAGTACCCTCCCTCTTATCTGCAACAACTCTGCCAGACCCCCCTGAAGCTCGATCACCTCCCCTCCTTGGTAACCCCCCACACTTCCAACCCGGCTACCTCTTACTTCACACTCATACCTTGGTCTCTTCTCCTCAATGCCTTTCCCACCCTTCGTACTCTACCCGCCCCTTGCACCCCAGCACCCGGCCCCGTGTCCAGTCGCAAGAGGAGATGCCACAATCACTACCATGCTGTGATGCACCTAATCACCCTCCTGTTGCTTCTATCAGGTGACATTCATCCAAACCCTGGCCTTGTGCCCAACCTTATGAACAAGCCTGCCCAGGCTCAAGGACTCCATATAGTTTCTATGAATATTTGCAGCCTCCTAAAGAAGGCTGCGGCATTCCAATGCTGGGTTACTCAGCACCAGCCAGACATTGTCGCACTTGTTGAAACCTGTTTATCCAAATCCACCCCTGACTCCTTCATCTCCCTCCCTGGTTACACCCTTTTCAGGGAAGATCGGGTGGGTAAGAGTGGTGGTGGTTGTGCTGTCTACATGCATGACTCCCTCCTTGGACATGCACTTCCAGCACCCAAACTTGATAATAGGGCACAAGCCCTCACGCTAAAAATCTCTCCCAACCCTGGTAAGGGCCCACTCTTTCTCACTGTTGCCTATATTCCCCCCAGAAAGCAAGACCTCGCCATTCAGGCACTTGCTGACTACCCCTCTGGCCTACTGCCCAAAATGGCCCAGATAATTGTTGGTGACCTGAATATTAACTGGCTCTCTGCCACGGCCTCCCAAACCAGAGATATCTTTGCTGCCCTTGACATGTCTCAGCTTGATACCACCCCAACTAGATTCAACCCCTCTACTGGCTCTCAAACCCTCCTCGATATCACCATTACCAACCGCCCCCAGAGGGTGCGTGATATCAGTGTACTTCCCAACTCACTTAGTGACCACTCACCGGTCATATTCTCTTGGTCCATTGCCAACAGCAAACCTGCACCACAAACCACCCAGCGACGTCACCTACTCCCAGGCAGCCTACGTCGCCTTAAACTGTACCTCTCACAACTAGATTGGTCCCCAATCAGGCTTGCACCGTCCATGGATGAGGCATTGGATTTTTTTCACTCGCACTTTCAACACTGCCTGTGACCTCTATGCCCCTTCACTAGAAATCACACCAACAAGCAAAACATGCCCTGAGTTACCCCCTTCCTCCGTCACAAACTTAAAATGAGAGACAACCTATGGCACATTGCCGTGGAATCTGACAAACCAGCTGATCGGCAAGCGTACAACACTGAGCGCAATAAGTGTACTTGGGCTATTCAACAGGCCAAAGCCCAGTACTACCAATCCACTCTTGTCTCATCCTGGGGGTCAGCTAGAAACTTTTGGGATAATGTAAAGGAGCTGAATGAGAAATCCTGCTCTTCACCCCCCCCCCAGCTCTCCTTTAATGGCACTGTCTGCTCTGACCCCCTTGGCATTGCAGACTGCCTAAACCACACTTTCTTAGACCTGAGTTCAGTCCTGCCCAGTAACTTCTTTGACCCCATCCCAGTAGCACCCCACCCACTCTCCAGAGACCTCCTTTCTACCTATGTACCATCTCCCCGTTGGAGGCTAGACCTCTTCTGCAAAAATCTGTTAGTAGTAACAACCCCGGCACCGACCGATTGGACTCTAGACTACTTCATCTGACATTGGATGCTATCTTGGTCCCACTTACTGAGCTGCTCAACTGCTCCCTGT
Organism: Neoceratodus forsteri; assembly: GCA_016271365.2. Classification (NCBI taxonomy): domain Eukaryota; kingdom Metazoa; phylum Chordata; order Ceratodontiformes; family Ceratodontidae; genus Neoceratodus; species Neoceratodus forsteri. Next base: position 1,044,304,403 of record CM057455.1, read on the forward strand.
GCCTGGGGCAGTTTCCCAGCACATGAAAAACCGCCATCATCACTCCCATCCTAAAGAGCAGCGATCGCGCGTCCCCAGGTAACTCTCGACCTATCTCCATCCTCCCCCCACTCTCTAAGGCCCTTGAAAAAGTAGTTGCCAACCAGCTTGCCGAATACCTCACCATGCACAATATCCTGTGCTCTGAACAGCATGGCTTTTGTGCAGGTCACAGTACCACAACTGCACTACTTGAATTCTCCAACTTCCTGCACTCTTCTCTTGATGCAGGAAGTCCTGCCGGTACCGTGTTCACTTACCTCTCCAAGGCCTTTGACATGGTTTGCCATCCTCTCCTGCTTGACTCCCTCAGATGCCTTGGTTTCTTCCCCGGCCCCCTTGCTTGGTTCACCAGCTACCTCTCTGCCAGAACTGTTTGTAAAATCAACAGCACCCTATCTGACACATGACCTGTCCACTCTGGGGTTCCCCAGGGCTCCATTTTAGGCCCTCTCCTCCTCAGTCTCTACCTCAATTGCCTCCCCTTGGCCTGCCCAAGTAAGATCCTCCTCTACGTGGATGACACTGTGCTCTTCGCTGCTGACCCCAACCCCAACACACTCCAGGCCACCCTCCAACAAGCTTTTGATGGAGCTGAGCATTGGTTCACATCACGAAGGCTAGTCCTGAACCTAAAAAAGACCAAAGTTATGCTCTTCTCACATCGCCAAAGCAAAGCCAGTGGTGCCTCTCTCGTGATACTGCCTAGCACACTAAACCCCATTGAACAGGTTTCCACCTACAAGTACCTGGGCATTACCTCTGATTTGGTACTCTCCTTCCATTCCCATATCAATGCCCTTTCTGCTGCCACCAATGTCAGGACTGGACTATTATACCGCCATAGGGACTGCCTACCACAAGAGGCCCTTAAATTGGCAATCATCTCCTCTGTCCTGTCGCTAATTGACTATGGGCTGCACATCTATGCTGCTGCCGACAACACTGCCCTTGCAAGAATCCAGCTCTCTATAAACAAGGCCTGCAGGCTAATGCTGGGAGCCCCTAGGTGCACCCATACGTGCCTGCTGTACTCCACAACCAACTTGCTCAGCCTTGAAGAAAGACTCCGCTTCCAAACCTGCCTTCTTGTAAAAAAGACCCTGCTAGGGCTCTCCCGGTCACCACCTCCCTGCAGCGTGCCTCCCCTCAGTCTCCACCCACAGCACTGTCAAAACCTCCCTTATTGTCCCCAGGGTAAGGACATCTATGGCCCAGAGATCCTTTTGCTATCGGACTCTATCCTAGTTTAATTCCCTCCCAGCCAGCATAGCTGACTCCACTAAGCTTGGTCCTTTCAAGGTCTCCCTCAGAAGCCATCTGATAAGCACTCGTTGCTGCAACTGCACATAATATCCCACCTGCCCCTTACCTTCACCCCAAGGCTGGGTCTGCCCTGTCTACTTTTGCTGTATATACCTGGGGTCTCAGGCAACATCTGCTGACTATTGTAATAATATATTTCTGGTTGCTACCTGACATGGTACTCATGTACCTATATTATGACTACTGTAATTTATCTATTACCAAGCGTATACCACCAGTGAATGCCTGTAACACTGGTTGCTTTTTTAATCTAAGTGTTATGTACTGTACTGTTTTGTTTGCTGTGATATATTCGCTCTCTTGACGAGGTGCCTTTGTAAATGAGTCTATGACTCAAAGGTTTGTAAAGGTTTGTAAAGGTTTGTAAATAAATAAATGCATAAAAACAGTCAAACAATGCAGCAGTTAAAATGCAATTAAACAGTTAAAATTAAAGGAATCCACTCATGACTTAGATACAAACATACTAAAGAACACACAAATAAGCCAGCAGAATTTGGCCTTTTGGTCTATCTAGTCTGCTTGCTGTGTAGGGTTCTCAGCTCAAGCAGTTGTCCCTGCTTCCCCCTCCCCTTTCTTTCCATCCCTTACCTCCCCCCTTCCTTGAACTTTATCTTCCCCCTATATCTATCCCAGCCTCTCTTGAAGCTGCCCACTGTCCTCAATTGGATCACCTCTTCTGGCAGAGTGTTCCATTAGCTCACCACCTTTTTTGTAAAGAAATGTCTTCTAGCCTCCCTCTTAAACACCCCCCCCCCAGATTTAGGCTATGCCTCCTTGTAGTTTTGCTGCAGTGTAGCCTGAAGAGACCATCCCTGTTCACCTTATTAATCCCTTTCAAATACTTGAAGGTCTTAATCATATCTCCCCTCTCCTTCCTGTCCTCCAAGGAGTACATGATTAGGGCCCTTTGTCTCTCCTTGTATGATTTACCCTGCTGCCCTGCAATCTTCTTCATAGCCCTCTTCTGGACCATCTCCATCAGTTTGATGTCTTTTTTTAAGTTGAGGGCTCTAGAAATGCACTGCATACTCCAGATGCGGTCTCACCAGTGACCTCTAGAAGGGTAATATCGCCTACTATCACCTACTACTGATCCCCATGGTTGTGCACCCCAACATCCTGTTTGCCCATGCCACTGCCTTCTTGCACTGCATAAAATGCTTCTGGTCACTTGTTATCTTCACTCCTACATCCTTCTCCTCCTCCTCCTCTGTCGGAGATATCTGGACCACTCCCAGGTAGTATTTTCTTCAGCTCAGTGACCATCATACAGATTTCAGCACCTCCCTTTTCTGTTTCAGCAGTATGTGTCATCCATACCATGGCACTATACAAATGGCACTAACTGATATAGGAACATAGAAGTTGTTGGCAGATAAAGACCCCTTCAGTCATCCAGTCTGCCCACTTTCCCTACCTACTGTGCCACCGCAGCCTTTGCACAATCTCTGGTCCTCCCCACTCCTTGTGTTCCATCCAAGGACCCCTTGTATCTGTCCCATGCATGCTTGAATCCTGCAACTGTTCTGACACCTACCACCTCCACTGGGAGGCTGTTCCAGGCTTCCACCACCCTCTATTTAAAAAAAATTTCCTCACATTCCCTCTGAGCCTCTCCCCCACCTTCATAGCATGACCCTTTGTCCTCAACTCCTTCTACAATAAATGCTTCCTTCCTGTACCTTAATACCTGTTATGTATTTAAATGTTTCTATCATATCCCCCCCTTTCCCTTCTTTCATCCAGCAAGTATATATTCAATTCTGAGTCTCTCCTCATAGGGCTTTTGATGCAGTTCCAGCACCATTTTGATTGCCCACCTCTGTACTGCCTCCACCCCATTCCTGTCCTTGCTGAGGTGGGGCCTCCAGTACTGGACACAGTACTTGAGGTGTGGTCTTACCAGTGACCTGTACATGGGCAACACTACCTCGTTCCTACTGGTGATACCCATCCCTATGCACCACAGTATTCTACTAGCCTTTCCCTCTGCCTTTTCACTCTGCTTCTCTACCTTCAGGTCATCAGAAATGATTACCCCCAGGTCCCTTTCTTGTTTGGTGGTTGCCAGTACCTATTCTGCCAATTGTTATATAGCACTTGAGTTTCTGTGCCCCAAGTGCCTGATTTTGCAATTTTTAGCATTGAAAACCAGCTGCCAAACACCTGCCCATTCTTCTAGCTTCCGCAAATCATTCTTAAATTTTTCCATCCACCCGGTGTGTCCACCATGTTGCAGATTTTTGTGTCATCCATGAACAGGCAGACTTTCCCTTCTAGCCCTTCTGCAATGTTGCTGATAAAAACAGTGAAGAAGATCAGGCCTAGTACTGACCCCCTGAGGCAACCCGATCGTCACCCTGCCTTCTTCCGAGTGGACTCCATTCAATACCACCCTCTGACTCCTGCTACTCAACCAACTTCTTACCCTGTTTACTACTTTCTGTCCCACTCCTAGACAGGCCAGCTTGTTCACCAGTCTTCTATATTGAATAGTGTCAAATGCCTTCCTGAAATCCAGGTATGTCATATCTACTGCTCCACCCTGATCCACTTCCTTGGTCACCCAGTCAAAGAAGTTGATCAGGTTTGTCTGGCAAGTCCTCCCCGCTGTGAAACCATGTTGCCTTTGATCCTGCAATCCATTTGTTTCAAGATATTCTACTATTCTTTCCTTCAACAGTAATTCCATAATCTTGCCCACTACCAAAGTCAGGCTGACAGGTCTATAATTTCCTGCCTCCTCCCTATTCCCATTTTTGTGAAGAGGGACCACATCTGCCTTTCTCCAGTCCCTCAGAACCACCCCTGTATCCAGTGATAAATTAAACAAAACTGCCAGTGGTGCCGCCAGCACCTCTCTGAGCTCTTTCAGTATTCTAGGGTGAACTCCATCTGGTCCGTTTGCCTTGTCAGCTTTTGATTTTGCTAGTACTCTGAGGACTTCCTTCTCTGTGAAAGGACTAGTGTCCACATCCCTACCAATTCTGCCCCTGTTCATTACTGTATCTTTGGCCTGTCACCTATTCCTTCTATTGTAAATACTGAGCAAAAGTATCTGTTCAATATGTCCAAGTTTCCATAGTCCCCTTCCTCACATATTCCCCCTTCACCCTTTATCCTTGTTATCCCCCGTTGATCTTTCTTTTCTCACAAATACAGTATATCTAAAGAATGTATTATCCCCTTTCTTTATTGATTGGGTAATGTTCTCTGTTTGTGCCTGTGCTCTCCTCCGTGCCTTGCCTGTCTCCCTTTGTTTCTCCTGGTAAATTAACCTATCCTCCTCTTTCTGTGTCTTTTTGTATTTTTTAAATGATAGTCTTTTTTTTTTTGGTCTTACTGTTTCCATGAACTCTCTAGAGCACCATGGTGGTCTTATTTTCCTCCTACCCTTGCAGACCTGCCTGGCACAGAGATTCATAGCTCTATGATGCCTTTTCAAAGTTTTGCCTACTGGTCCTCGACTCCTCATAGCATCCTTATCCCAAGGCATCCATGAGGCATTCTTCCATTGTCTTGAAATCAGCCCATCTAAAGTCCATGAACCTCATCCTTGTGTGGTTTTGTGCAAACCCAGTTTTTTGCTAAACCACACCGTATGATGGTCACTGGTTCCCAGGTGGTCCCCCACCGTGATGTCAGCAACAATGTTCCATTCATCAGCACTATGTCCAGTACTGCTCCCTCATGAGTGGGTTCCATTACCAGTTGCCTGAGGAATGCCCCCTGCAAGGACCCTAGGATATCCCTGCTCCTGGAACTTGCCACTGCTGGGGGTATCCAAACCATGTCAGGTAGGTTGAAGTCTCCTATTAGTAACAACTCTCCCTAATGAACCAGCCTTTGGATTGCTTCCAGTATTTCTCCATTCACTTCTTCCATCTGTGCTGGAGGTCTGTATATCACTTCTGCATGGATAATGGCCCTATTCCTTTTCACCAGAGTGACCCACAATACCTCCACTCCCCTCTGTTCTCCTTGTATTTCTGTACCCTTTATGCTGTCCCTTACATAAAGAACTCCCCCTCCCCCTTTCCTTCAATCCTGTCCCTTCTGAACAGAGTAAAACCTGGTACTGCCATATCCCTGTCCTGGACTTCCTTGCACCAGGTTTCAGTGATGGCGATTAGATCTGGTCCTCCCCTGCCATGGTGGCCTCTAGTCTGCAATCTTGTTGCCCAGACTTCGAGTGTTTGCACACATGGCCCTCCAGATCTTTCACCCTCCATTTACATTATCCCCTTATTTATTCCCTTCCTGGCCCTCCAAATCTTTCACCCTCCATTTCGACAATCCCCTCTTCTATTTCCCACCCCCCATTTGCAGGGGAGGGCCAGCTAGTTTTCCACCCCTCTCACTGACCTCCATGCCTTCCTTAGCCTCATACTCACCCTTAATCAGTTCAAATGCATGACCCCATTAATGTATTCTGCCAGTTTTCCTCTAAGCTCTCTAGACCCCTCCTCACGGAGGTGAAGCCTGCCCTTTGAATATAATCCTTCATCCTTCCACTTGTTCCCCACCCTCCAATGCAAATGAACCCCTCTGATGTGCACCAGTCCCTTAGCCACTTGCTGAATTCCTCTATTCTCTTTTTTTTGTGTGCCTGTACTGGCACTGGGGTCCTGGATTACCTCAGAGAATGCAATTGAACTCACTGACTCCCTACAGTTCCCTACTAGCTCTTTAAACTTTTTTTGCACCACTCCTACCTCATTTCCTGGAAAGTCATTTGTCCCTAGATGAATGATCAAATGGAATATGCCATTCACACTGCTGAATTCTTGGACAGTAGCAGCAAAGCTTTTCTATACTGGCTAGGCCATGGAAAACACAACCTATGAACTGTCACTGAAACCTGGCCAGACTAAACAGATAATAAATAATCACTCTTGGCACTTGATAAGCAGTACCACTAATGCTGAATGTTGCTGCATAGCTGATTTTTCCAGTGGGTACAAAACTTTGGAGAATCATTCAGCCTATGTGTCATAATTTTGTGACATTTGATTTCCACTTGCAGTTAGGGTGACTGCAAATTAAATTATCTGTAACCTAAGAATTAAACAGAATGCTAACTTAAATATTTGTGAACGGGTGTTGCTGGAGGAAGAGCAAACTCTGGACAAAACCATAGAGATAGCTAAACAAACAGAAACAGTCATAAATAGGGCTAACTCGCTATCTACCATACCGGTAAATTTCACTTTAAAAAGGAGCACAGTAAACTGTATGAAAGGGAAAATGAAAATTAGATTATCTTTGTTTCCACTAGGCCCTTTGCCTAGTCAGAGGGCAAGGATCAGCCAAGACAGTGTCTCAGATGTTGAGGCAATACCATATGACTTGACAAAATAAACCCTGGCTCCAACTTAGTTTTCAACAACCTAATGTTTCCATGACTGAAATCCTCCATGGCGTAAAAGTATCCTCTCCCGAAGTTGACATTTTCTGTCATTCTTCTTAACTCCAGCCTCTCCTTTGCTCCATCTGTTAGACACGTGGTTGTCCTCTTTGACCCATAACTTACCTTTGCTCCATACATCTATACAGTCTGCAAATCTGCCTACTGTGTTCTACTATATTATCCACATCTGACCCTTCCTGGACTCATGCTCTGACAAAATCCTTACCCATATCTTCATCATAATTTTCGGCTCTATAGCCTTTCCAGCTTCCTCCACTGTAATCTATTCACAGTGAAGCTGCTTGACTTCCCACCTACAGGACTCTTAGAAATGGGACCACATCACTTACATCCTCTGTCACCTCCACTGTCTTCCCATTAATGCTGAATCCATTATGTAATTACTCTACTTGTTTACAGAATTCTTAATGCCATGCCCTTTCCTATTTTCTTGATTGTATCACTTCTTACTAGGCACCCTATCTATCTTTCTCTCCAGCTCTTAAATTATTTAGTTGTCTTTGGTAATCACACTGAGGCCAAGCCCAATTCCAGGTTTCACCTGGGAGAGTGGAGTCTAAAAGGGGAGAATGCAGTGAACATGCAAATACTGTACAAGAGAACAGTACACTGAAATTGCATATAGGATAGCAGAAATAGAGGAATTCTCTCCAGTAGAGCTCCCTGTCAACTACTGGTGGGTGATTCTTCTGCATTTTCACTCCTTCTATCTGTAACATCCGCCCTTCCACTCTTGGTGTCTCTGCAGCTGGGAGTCACAGGTTCTCACCCTGGCCGCAGCCCTGAGTCCAGTTGCAGGTCCCACAGTACCCCCTTCTGGCAACTGTGCACCTTGCTGTCGATTGCTGCACTGTTCCACGCATGTCACAGAAGGACCACTAGCAGTGCCACCACCTCCACTCCTCTCTGCAGACATCTTGCATTCTTCATTTTCACAGTGGTGCCTTACTCTGGGGTGCCCATCAGTGCCCAAGTTTCTGCCCCATTTACCATGACAAACAACTATCTGCCACAGTTTGCATGTTATAGCACTGTTAACAACGTCATATAGCAGCATCATGTCTAATTTCTGGGACTTGAGAATAAATGGGAAATTAGGTTTCATATATTGTGCATTTCTGGGTACTAAAGTGAATTACAACTTAGAGGTGCTGTTGCTGTGGTGAGAGACTGACATAACACAGCAGCATATAGTAAGTACATGTAATTTTTGGAATTTGAGAAAAAATTGGAAATTAAATTTTCATATAGTACATTTATATGCACTAAAATGAATTACAACATAGAGGTGCTGTTGCTGTGGTGGGAGACTGACAGAGCCAGTGACGTGTAGAAAGTATATATAATTTCTGCTGCTTGAGAGCAAATGGGAAATTAGATTTTTATAAAGTGCATTTCTGGACACTAAAGTGAATTACAGCATGGAGGTACTGTTGCTGTGTTGGGAGACTTGCTGACACAGTGCAGTGGCATGTGGCAAGCATATTTAGTTTCTGGGACATAAGAAAAATAGGGGAAATGAAAATTCAAGACATATGGGGCCCGATATTCAAACATTTGTATGGTGGGCAAAGTGATTGTGTGCTTTTTGCCTAGGGTTTTTACCAGTGCACAATATTCAAAGGGGTCAGGTAGACTGGATAGTTCACATGCAAGGATCGGTGCGCAAAGGGAGAGGCAGGGACATGAATATGGATGAAGCACAATATTCAGCCCATTAGTGTTGCACAAAAGGAATAGCACTGGCCGCTTTGCATAGTGCAATTACTGCAGAAAAAAGGCTGACTTACTGTGGGCAATCCTCGCAGCTGGCGAAGACCCTGTGGCCAACTAACAAGTTGGTGGTAGGGGAGTACACCTGCTTCCAGGTCTAGTGGCACTCCCCACCCTCTGAACCTCATCTCCATAGTAAAGTAAATATACCCTGGTGTCCAGTGGCACCCGCTACCCTCCAATCCCCGTCCACATAAAGAAAACCACATTCCCTGCTGTCTAGAGATACCCTCAACCTCCAGTCACCATCCTCATAAAATTGTGGTACTCCATGGCATCTAGTAGCACACCAACCTCTGATGCCCATCCCTATTAAGAATACCTCATTCTGTGGCATCTAGTGGCACACACCAATCTCTGATCAACATCCCTGTTAAGAACATCTCAGTCTTTGACATCTAGTGGTACCTCCTGTCATGAGCCCCTGGCCCTCAAACCCCAAGCAGCTGGGTAGGACCTCCTGTTTGCAGAGAGGATCCCCATTTTCTAGAACTCATGAGCATGAGTAAGGGTTCCGGAAGACTTACCATGCTTCCTTTTCCCAGTGGGAGGGTGGATTCTGTAATTTTGAGTTCTCTTGACTGTGCACTACTTTCAATATTTGAATCCCACCACATCCACTGGCTACATCTTGCCTAAGTAGTTTGGGCATGATAGCCAAGTGGTACTATCTGTCAAGGTACACAGTCTTTTCAAAACCCTTACATTAAATTGTGAAATCACACAATCAGACCCCCAGGCAGAGTTGATAAGAAAATCATAAAAGTTTACTTAAAATAAAAGCAACACAGAAACATCTACAGTTTGGAAGAACTTTGAAATGCAGACAATAACTAAAGTAAAACCGGATGGTTTATAGAAAACACTAGATACTATGGCCAGGATATTCAAAGGGGTTGCGCCTGGCAAAACTGAGTTGCAATGGCACAACCCCACATTGTGCCCTGGTGGGATATTGAAAAGGTTGCCCGGTGCAGCGCAAATCCCAATGCACCAGGGCACAATGTAATCCTATGCGACGCAGATGCAGGGGGCATGCACATGCATATGCGGCACATTCTGATATTCAGCCAGGGATGTGCAGCACATATGCTGGCGCAACCCCTACATGTGCCACACACTGGTGCTCAAAGCTGAGCAGTACAATATAGGCTCAAAAGCTGGCCACCCACAGGTGGGTGGCTGTATTGCAAGGCGCAACACAACAGCCACCAGCCATGGGTGGCATCCTGTCCAGCGGGAACACCATCCAAAAGCACCAGGACCCCCCTGGTAGTTTAGTGGACCTCCTCCCACCCCGTATGCCCAATTGCAGGCTCCTGTAGTAATAATCATCCTCTGGTGGTCTCAGCTGTCCCCACCACCTGATCATGGGGCATCTGTATCAAAGAACACATCCTGGTGGTGAAGGTCTCTCGCTGTTCGCATCATGGTTCACTGTAAATGCAGAATGGGGACTGCGGTAGTCCATTGGTACCCCCACCTCCAAAGGATCAGCCACCCAGCACCCTGTTATCGGCGGTAGTAGAGTTCACCAAGAAACATGCACTGCACAGTATGATCAGATGCTTACTATTCAGTAGGTTATGTAGGCTTGCAGACCATATTGTACAGGACTCAGATATGTGAATGAACTTCATTCACATATCTGTTCCTGTAGTACAGTATGGTCTGCAAGCCCATTGGCCCACACTGTGAACTAATAGACATACAGATCATACTGTACGCTGTCATTTGGCGGGTGGCCAGGCAGTATGCGGGTGGGGTGCTGCAGCCCGCCGATGATGGAGGGGGTGCCGGGTGGCCGGGGTCCTCTGTGGGAGGTTGGGTAGGGGGGTACCACTGGACCACCAGGCTAAATTCTGCATTTACGATGGCCCATGATTGGGCAGTGGGGGGGCCACTAGACCACCAGGAAATTGTATTTATTAAAGCAGCCTGCGAATGGGCATATGGGGGTACCGCTAGACCACCAAGTAGTTCATCTACAATTACAGATGCCCACGATTGGGCGTACAGGAGATGGGGACCACTGGATCACCAGGTAGTTCTTTACCTTATATGGATGCCCATGATTGGGCATATGGGGGGGCTGCAATAGCCCACCAGGGAGACAACCCCCAATGGCAGCAGCTTGGCAGGGCACCAGGAGCAATTCACCGGGACGCCCAGCGCATCACATGCAAATAGGGCCATAATGACATGCAAATGGCCCCATTTGAACCTTGCATATATTATGGCCTCATTTGCATGCCCCTGGCTGAATATCATGGGTGATGCACCTAGCACAACTGCACTTGCGCTGGCGCATCCCCATGCTCCCTCTCTGTGGCTTGCGCTGGTACAGTGCCACTGTACCATGTGCAGTATGTGCGCCACCCTTGCCATATTCAACGGTGCTGAGCCATGGCACATCACCATTGAATATCGTCTGGTTCTGGCCCTGGCACAGCCCAGTTGCACTGCGCCCAGGCTTGCACCACTGTCTGGCACAGTCTGAATAGCCGGCCCTATTAAGATACCTTGTTTTGACTTTATAGTCCAGACAAGATTTTAAATGTCCTTGTAGAGATGAGTCCTTAAGCAACAATCTTGTAGTAAGCTTGTATTCCAAGCCAGTTCCTCTGAATGCCCTTTTAAAAAAAGAAAGCTTCCAGTACCCTCCTTGGTGAATAGTCTTGGTTTCCAAAATTCTGACTTGCAAATCAGAATTTCATGCTCAGCATGGGACAAGTCAGACTTTCCACACACTCACGTCTGATTTTAGAGATTTTCCAAGCCTACCCATATACTTCTGATCTTCAAGTATATGCCAGCTGTACAGACTATCTGCCTTCCAACTAAACTGTTTTTCAACTGCTCTGAGTTCAAAATGTGTCTTATACATACAGGCTGGTCATGTTCAAACCACACCCACAGTGTGATGGGGTGTAACAGTGTACCTTTCCCTGTAATTGTCACTGTGGTTCCATGTAAACCCCAGTGATATCTGATCCATGCATGTGGCTTAACCCAGCCCCTAGGTTATCTCCCTGACCTCTTCCTGTCATGGAAAGCTAGATACCCAGTTTTCTCTAAGAAGTATGATTTCCTGGCTCAATAAAACTGTCTCCCTTATCTGGATATGTACCAGATTCACCCTAGCCATTAAGAACAATTAAGGCTATTTTTGTAAGTCCATTCCTAAAACCTTTTAAAGAGACAGTGTCCTAATTCTAAAGTACATTACAGCATATACAGTATGAACCCACATAAATGGATATAGGCCTATCATGCAACATTCTTCCCTCATAAAACAGAACCTGTGGGAATATACTCCTATTGGAGGCAGTTCTTCCCAGTTCTGTTATAGACTCAGTATGCATAATAGGCTATCTGTGTTCCCATTTTTGGATCCAGACCTATGCAAAATCTCCATGTCATAAGCCTGCAAGGCAATACTCCATCTCAGAAGTTTCCCATTTGTTTTCCTCATTTGGCCTACCCATATTAATGGGTTATGGTCCATTGGGACCTTAAAATGCCTCCCATAAAGTTATGGTTCCAGTTTTTTTAATGCCCAAACTAAGGTGAGACATTCCTTCTTTTCTGTTGAATAGGCTTGTTCCCATGGAAGCAGCTTCTTTCTTAAGTATACAATAGGGTTCTCTCTCCCCTGATTGGATACTTGGCTGAGGACTGCCCCTATTCCCACATCTGGGGCATCTGTCTGTACCACAAATGGCCTGTTGTACTCTGGGCTAGCCAGCACTGGGGCTTTGTACAGCGAGGTTTTCAGCTGTATGAAGGCCTGCTCACAGGCTGTGTCCCATTTTACCTTCATAGGCTTATTCTTTGCCAGCAACCCAGATAAAGGAGCAGCCAGGGAGCTGTAGATGGGAACAAATTTGCTATAATATCCTGCTGTCCCAAGAAAGCTTCTAACTTGTCTCTGGGTTTCAGGTGTAGGCCATGACACAATAGCCTCTATCTTTGCTTGGTTTGGGCGAGGTTGGCCTCGCCCCACCACATGTCCCAAATAAACGACCTCTGCCATGACCACCTGATACTTTTCTGCCTTAATAGTCAGACCTGCAGCCTGTATTCTGCCCAACTGCTCCCTCAGGTGTATCAGGTGTTTCTCCCGGCTATTGCTGAAGATAGCAATATCATCCAGGTAGTTGACTGCAAAGTCCTTTGTATCCTGTAACACTTGATTTAGTAGCCGCTGAAATGAAGCAGGAGCATTCTTCATCCCAAAGGGCATGACCTTGAACTCAAACAGGCTGATTGAGGTGATGAATGTTGACCTTTCCCTAGCCCTGTCAGTCAGTTCTACCTGGCAGTACCCCCTTGTCAGGTCTACTGTGGTCAAGTATGTCGCTCCTCCCAGTTTGTCAAGCAGTTCATCTGTGTGAGGCATTGGGTGGGTGTCAGATTTTGTGATGACATTAAGCCCATGATAATCTATGCAGAACCATGCATTCCCATCCAGTTTTGGTACATGGACTACAGGTCAGGCCCAGGGGCTGTGGAATTTCTAGATCACCCCTAGATCCAGCATCTCCCCTGCCTCCCTCCTAATGTACTTGAGGACCATCTCTGACACCCGGTAAGCTGTCCTAAGTAAGGGTGCTTGGGTCCCTGTGTCTATGTCATGCACCGCTAGTGGTGTCCATCCAGGCTTTGCCATAAATAAGAGGAAAAATCTCACAAAATGGTCCACAATTCTTTGGTCTGTTCAGATGTCAACTGGGGAGACAGCATGAATGACTCCACAAATGATGCTTGCTTTCAGCTAACAAGTCAAGAAGTTAGTTAGAAGAAGGGGATCTTCCCCACCTAGCTCCTCTCCAGGACTGCAAACTGCAAGTACCATGTCAGCCCTATTAAAATATGGCTTCATCATGTTCACATGATACATCCCGTGAGTATGTTTTCGGTCAGGTAACTCTACAATGTAATTAACATCATTTACCTGCCAGACTACCTTGTATGGCCCTGCCCTCTCAGCTTGCAGCTTGTCCCTCTGGACTGGGATCTTAACCATTACCTCCTGTCCTACCCTATATGAGTGAGTTCTGGCCCCCTGCTCATACCAGGTCTTTTGCTTTTACTGAGCAGCTGCCAGGTTGCTCTGAGCCACTCCCATAAGCTCCTTCAGTGTCTCCCTGAATTTTAACACATACTCCACTATGGGAGTCACTTGGGTGGCATGATTACCTTCCCAGTCCTCTCATATTAAATCTAGGGGCCCCTCACCCTACATCCATACAAGAACTTGAAGGGTGAACACCCCCTGACTCTTGTGGCACTTCCCTGTAGGCAAACAACAGGTGGGGCAGGTATTTCTCTCAGTCCCGCCCATGCTGTTCTGCAAATGCTATAAGCATAGCTTTTAGGGTCCCATTAAATCTCTCTATGAGACCACTGGCTTGTGGGTGGTAAGGTGTTGTGTGCCTCTGTATGACACCACACTTCTCTCACACACACTTTATTGGGTCCAATATGAAGTTACCCCCTCGATCAGAGATAACCTCCTGTGGAAACCCAACATGGGAGAAAATCCTCAGCAAAGCATCTGCCACTTGTCTGCCTTAGTGGAGGACAGCACGATGGTTTCGGGATAGCAGGTAGCATAATCAACAACTGTCAATATATACCTCTTCCCTGAGGAACTTGGGGTAGTCAAAGGATCCACAATATCAATTCTAGCCTTCTGGAATGGCTGTTCCAGCAGTGATAAGGGAATCAGGGCAGCCTTGACTTTGCTTCCGGCCTTCCCTATTTCCTGACACTGGTGACAGGATTTGCAGTATTCCTTCACCTGCTTGGTAATATTGAGCCAATAGAAATTGTAGGTTAAGTGCTGCATAGTGTGAGCAATCCCCAAATGTTCAGACAGGGGAATATCATGAGCTATCTTGAGCAATAACCCATGATACTCCTGGAGAACAACAAGCTGCCTGCCCATCACCCCTCCCTCCATCCTGATTTCCTGTGTGTATAACAGTCCATTTTCCTAATACACTCTATGCTTTCCATCACCTCCCTGTGTTCCGGCAGACTCTGCATGGGTGCTCAGCTTCTTTAAGCTACAGTCTGTCTGTTGTGCTGCTGCTAAGTCTTCCCACTTACCCATAGCATGGGGCAGGTCCCCATCAGTTCCCAGGCTGAGGTCCATAGCTGTGGCAGTAGGGGACTCAGTATCACAACCTTCCCCATCCCCTAGGCTATGTGTCACTCCACCCTCCTGAGAGCAACCTTCAGTAGCAGTTGGGTTAACTGACACTAGGGAAAGTTCCATCTGCCTGTTATTACCCTTTTTTACAAAAGCTACAGGTTGGCTGGCATTTCTCACAACCTCTCCTGTCTGAATTTCTGTGGGGTCCTGAAGATCACAGGAGTATCTATTTTTTTTGGCTCCTGGTCACAGCAGAAACCACTCCCTGTGGAACATCATTCCCCAAAATAACATCCATAATATGTTTTTCAACTATAGCCACCTTCCTTACCCCTTCACCTGCATCTTCCCAATCCAGGGTAACACTGGCTAATGGGAACATTTTTCTTTCCCCAGTGTAATCCCTCACAGAGACAAACTGATTTGGAAGTATTTGTTAAGCCCCCACCAAATCCCCTTTCACCAGGGTAAGAGATGCTTATGTATCCCTTAGCCCTCTAGTTTGTACCCCATTCACTGTGATTGGGTGAATGTGCCCCTCATATTGTCAGGGAGAGCCTCAGCGATACAGTGGGCTATTGTCTCTGATTGCACAGGCTCTTTTATCTTCTGGGCTTTCTTAGGACACTGTCTAGACAGATGGCCTATTCTGGTGACAATACCAGCATTCATCATGTCTCTTGTCCCCAACCTCCCATTTGGGCACCTGGGGATTCCCTTCTTTTTGCAGGGTCCCTGTGTTTTTTGGTTGTCCAAATGCTGACTGTGATGTAGACAGCCAGCTCTGAGTGCTGTAACATTTTTTTATTACATACAGTATAAAATATGTGATGGGAAGGTCAGTTTGAGGAAACTACTGTCTTACTGGAACTGACACATCATGACCCCCCACAGATAAGTTCAAAGGACAGGACATAGCTAAACTGCAGATATCTGGGGTACAATTACCTTGTCAATTTGATTTCACCCCAGGAAATAAGATTAGCCATTCATAATTCCCTCAGGGAAAATCCGTTGACTTGCAATAGTGGTCAGGACAAACCTGAGAGGGAGGGGTGTCAGAAAGAAGCCAGAATGGACATTGAAGAGAGGTTGATGTCTGGGCCAGGGAGGACCCAGACAAATTTGGAAAGTCCAATATACATTCCTGGGGAACCCTTGAATTACATCAGAGAGGCCTTTGAGGTGTAGATTCTAAGGTCCAGATGAAATTAAAGAGGCAAATATACTTTTGCTTTGAATACAATGACTTAGATCAAAGAAACTTTTGAGATGTATGTGTAGCAGAGCACAAACTGGTCTGGTCTGGTTAACCTGAGGGAGGAAAGGCAGTGAGGTCACCTATTATGTTTTTTTAATATTTTATTTGGACATCCTGTATGACAAAATATAGATGTTGTTCACCAAGGTGGAGTTATGCGACCTCGGAGAAGGCTGACTCAGAACTGTGTTTAAGTGCTGAGACAACCTTGACAGAGACACACAAGACAATTTTTCTGACTGAGAGAAGACAGACCATCAAAGCACTGAAAGAAAGTAAGCATATATGAGATTAGACCAGTCTGAATGTATGTATTGTAGGAACTGCACTTTTACATGTTTGTTTTAAGGCTGTATGTGTTGGGATATATTTATTCTGTAATTATTGTTCTGTTTTGATATTTTAAAGTAAAGATATATTTTACAACGGAAACTGCCTGGAGTGCCTTGACATTTCTTTTTATTTTAAGTGGAGCTTTTAAAGGTTATAAGTAACACTGTGATGAGCTTATTGTATACCAAACTGGGAAATGGATAGAGTTCTCCAAAGTCTTGCATAGAGTTCTAAGGGTTCTTTGAAAGACCTGGTTGGGTGCCCGTAGGCAAAGATATCTGGCCCCCCAAAGACAGAATTATCTGAGCCTGATTATTGGGTACGCTAACAAGAGGTTATCAGTTTGAATCCCTCCAGAGCTTGAGACTAAGGTGACTTGAACCCACAAAACAGACAAGAGGGTTACCTTGTTCTGTTCACTGTACACAAATCATACGTTCAGAGGTTGGCACTTTGGGAGTAGAGGGCTGACTGGCTGAGTGAGTTTGTGACAGACTGGTTGGCAGCGGTGGCATAAAAGGTTTGGTGGTATAAGCTTCATTGTTCAGTGTGTCAGCTTGAGACCGTTTAGCTCACTTGGAAAAAAAAAAAGAAAGGCAGTGTTTTATTTCAAAAGGAAACAGAACTATATCCCTTGACTTACAGTTAAGTTCCCATCCATTTTTTTTTCTCTGAAGTGCCAGTCAGAATAGTATTAGTAGTGAAGGAAGAAGAAAATGGCTTCCAACTACAGCAGGCACTCTGTAGATTTCTTAAAGCAGTTGTGCGGGGACAGGGGAGTCCCGTTTGGGGTGAAAGTCAGTAAGCAGAACCTCACAGAGGCCCTGATGGTAGCAGATACCCAGAGCAGTGAGTCACAGACCATGACTGAAAGGGACCAAACCTCAAGTCTGGAAGGACTAGCGGCCAGTGAGGGGTCCCAAGCCGATGAGGTGGACAGCAGGGCCACTGTCAGTGAAGGGCCACAGCAGCAGGGACAAGTCTCCAGTATCCTGAATCTGAAAGTTCTCAGGTTGCAACTTGAGTTGTGCAGGATGGAGCTGGAGTCCCAGGAGAGGAGAGAAAGGGAACAGTGAGAGGCAGACCATGAGGAGCATGAGCGCCAGTGAGCTTCAGAGGAGAAGAGACAGTGAGAATGCAGAGAGGCAGAGGAGAGGAGAGAGGAGTGCCAGCAGCAACATGAACTGGAGAAGCTGCATCTCCAACCAGCGGCACCAGGGCAGGTAAGTGGCTTGGGTTTAACTGGGACTGCAGGATTGGGTTACAAATTGAACTCCAAATTAATAGCTGAGTTTAAGGATGGGGAGGACATGGATGCCTTTTTAAATTCTTTTGAAAAAGTTTGTATTCAGGCTAAAATTCCTAGAGAGTCCTGCAGCTTTCAGCTATCCCTGCTACTTACCGGAAAAGCTTGGGATGCATTGGATCAAATGAACATTGAAGACAGTGATGATTACAGCAAGTTAAAAGCTGCACTGTTAAAAAAGTTTGAATTAACTGCTGAATCATACAGAGCTAAATTCCGTAAGCCCAGGAGAAGTCCTGATATGAGCTACGAGGAGTTAGCCATGAAACAACATCAGTTTTAAAACGTTGGTGGGAAGGAATTGAGGCAACCTCTGTTGATAAAACTGAAAATGCGATTTTGTTAGAACAGTTTTATTGGGTATGCCCAGCAGAGTTAAAAACCTAGCTAGAGGACTGAGATCCAAAAACACTGCAAGAGGCTGCTGAACTCTTTGATCACTATACCAAGAGCAGACCTGCTCTGAGAGCGAATGGGATGAGTGTGGCAGTGCAGAAAGGGAAAAGCACGCCTTCAGGGCAGCTAAAACACTCACTGCCTCCACCGAACCCAGTTAGCCCCAGGTTTCAAAGAAAAGATTTCTCTGAAGTAAGAAATGTTTGTTGGTTATGTGAAGAAACTGGGCACATTGCAGACAGTATCCAAGAAGGGCAAGCAATACACAAAGTAGTACCAGAAAGGAAGTGGGTTGTTTGTGTGTCCCTGGAAGCATGCCAGTGAACATGAGGGAACACATGCACCCAGTCATGGTAAATGGCATACAGACGCAGGGGTTAAGGGACACAGGGGCATCCCTCACTTTGGTAAAGGGGGATCTGGTACAGCCTGGTCAGATTATACCCAATAAATACATAACTGTACAAGGGTTTACTGGTGAAGAGAAAACATTGCCATTCGCTAGTGTTCTCCTTGACTGGGGTGAAACAGGGGGGGAACTGTGCAACAGGTGGCTGTAGCCAACACATTAGAAGTGGATGTGATCCTGGGTAACAATCTCCAACAGGGGATGGTATGTGCAGTTACCCATAGCCTAGTGGCCAGGGAAAATTGTAGTTCCCTGAGCCCCCCAGAAGCCATTGGGGAAGATACTGAGTGGCTGGTTCCCCAGCCTGTGTCTCCAGAGGGGGAGACTGATAAAAAGAGGGTAGAAATTTCTCCTGTAGCAAGTAACCACATAGCTACAGAGGGTTACTCTGAAAAGGGATGGGTGACCTCTTGTCAGAGGGTTGGGATTGACAGTGATCCTGAGGGCCCTGACACTAGTGCTAGGGACCCTAATTTAGTGACTAAAGGGGACCTGTCCCATGCCTTGGGAAGGTGTGAGAGGTTCGCAGCTGCTCAGAGAAGTGACCGTAGTTTAGAGAAACTGAGGGCTTGGGCAGACTCGGATGGTGTACAGGGAGGTGACAACAGACATAAGGTTTATTGGGAAAATGGACTTATGTATACACTGGCAGTACAGACGGAGGGAGGGATGCTAGGCAGGCAGCTTGTCATTCCCTAGGGATATCGTGAGCAGTTGCTCAAGGTTGTCCATGATATTCCCTTGTCTGGTCATCTGGGAATCACTCGCACAATGCAGTGGTTGGCCCAGAATTTCTACTGGCCTAACTTTACCCAGCAGGTGAAGGACTATTGCAGGTCTTGTCACTGTGCCAAGAAATAGGGAAGGTGGGCAAGAAAAACCAAGCCACCCTGATCCCCTTGCCCATAGTGGAGGAGCCATTCCAGAGGGTGGGAATGGATATTGTGGGGCCTTTAAATACCCCCAGCTCCTCAGGGAAGAGATTCCTCCTGACTGTGGTGGATTATGCCACCCGGTACCCAGAGGCAGCCGCCCTATCCTCTCTGAGGACAGACAAAGTGGCAGATGCCTTACTTGGGATTTTCTCCCGTGTTGGATTTCCGCAGGAGGTAATCACCAATTGAGGGGGTTCCTTCATGTCAGACCTAATGAAATATCTATGGAAGCAGTTTGGGGTGGTGTGGAGATGCACGACACCATATCACCCACAAGCCAATGGGCTTTTGTAATGCTTCAATGGTACCCTAAAATCAATGCTCCAGGCATTTGCTGAACAGCATGGGAGGGACTGGGAGAAATACCTTCCCCAACTGTTGTTTGCATGCAGGGAGGTGCCCCAAGAGTTGACAGGATTTTCCCCCTTTGAGCTCTTGTATGGATGCCGGGTACGTGGGCCCCTAGACTTGATCTGGGAGGACTGTGAAGGCAAGCATGCCACCCAGGGAACTCCCATTGTGGATTACGTCCTAAGGTTTAAGGAAAGACTGAAGGAGCTTATGGGGACAGTGAAGAGCAGCCTGGCAGCTGCCCAGCAGAAACAAAAAGTATGGTATGGCTGCTGAGCCAGAGCTCGCTCGTACATGGTGGGTCAGGAAGTCATGGTCCTTATTCCATTCCAGAAAGACAAGCTGCAAGCTGAGTGGCAGGACCATACAGAGTGGTTAGGAAGGTAAATGACGTAAACTACATTGTGGAGTTACCTGACCATAGGCAGACAGAAAGGATGTACCATGTCAACCTGATGAAGCCATATGCAAATAGGGCTGACATGGTGTTCGCAGTGTGTAGTCATGGGGAGTGGACGGACGAAGGAGACCCCCTTCTGGACTTGCTGGAAGAGAGTAAGTGGGAGTCCTCTGTGGAGGCAGTAAAATTGTCTCCCCAGCTGACCCCGGGCCATATCCAGAAAGTAAGGGAGGTTTTAGCAGACTTTGCCCCCTTGTTTAGCACCAAGCCTGGACTAACCCCCTTAGCAACACACGATATGGAGACAGGGACACAGCCGCCCATACAGTGGACAGCATATCGGGTGTCAGAGGCTGTTCAAGGGGATATTAGGAGAGAAGTGGAGGAGATGCTGGATTTAAGGGTAATCCAGAGATCCCACAGTCCCTGGGCCTCACCCGTAGTCTTTGTACCCAAGCCAGATGGCTCAACACGTTTCTGTGTAGACTATCGTGGACTGAATGCAGTCATGAAGTCAGACGCCAACCTGATGCCCCGGACAGATGAACTTCTGGACAAGTTGGGGGTTACCTACCTTACAACCGTTGACCTGACAAAGGGGATTTGGCAGGTACAGTTGACAGACAGAGCTAGGGAGAGGTCAGCCTTCATCATTCCGATAGGCTTGTTTGAGTTCAAAGTAATGCCTTTCCGAATGAAGAATGCCCTGGCCACTTTCCAAAGGTTGGTGAACCAGGTGTTAAATGGTGCTGAGGAGTATGCCGTGGCATACCCAGATGACATTGCCATCTTCAGTACCAACTGGGAGGAACACGAACACCTGTCACACCTTAGGGAAGTGCTGGGCAAAATACAGAGGGCCGGGCTCACTTTCAAAGCTTAGAAGTGCCAGGTGGCCATGGGAGAAGTGGCATTCCTCGGGCATGTGGTAGGCTGGAGACAGCTCAATCCTAACCAAATCAAGATAGAGGTAATACAGGCATGGCCCAGGCCAGAAACTCAGAAACAGGTCAGGTGTTTTCTCAGGACAGCAGGGTACTATTGAAAATTTGTACCAAATTACAGTGCCCTAGCTGCTCCCCTATCTGACCTGACAAAGAAATGGATGCCCAAGAAAATTACCTGGGGTCCAGCCTGTGAGGATGCCTTTTCCAAACTAAAGGAGGCACTGTGCAGTACTCCTGTTTTGACAAGTCCAAACTACAGTAAAACCTTTATAGTCCAGACGGACGCCTCAGACATGGGTATTGGGGCAGTACTGAACCAGACATCCAGCAAAGGGAGGGACCACCCCATAGCCTACCTGAGTTGAAAGCTGCTCCCCAGGGAACAAGCATACTTCATGGTGGAAAAGGAGTGTCTTGCCCTAGTGTGGGCCCTAAAGAAATTGGAGCCATACTTGTATGGGCAGCCTTTCGTGGTGCAGACTGACCACAACCCCCTGGTTTGGCTAATGCAGTTGGGGAAAAACAATGGCAGACTGCTCAAATGGAGTCTTGTTTTACAATGGTATGATTTGAAAATCATACATAGGGCCAGAGCCAAGAATCAGAACTCAGACTGTCTAGGGTCTATGAGGAGTGAACTGATTTGGGAAGCTCATCCCATGTAGGGAAAAGAGCCCCCAAATTCAGTTTAGGTGGGGAGGAGTGTGATGTAGACAGCCAGCTCCGAGTGCTGTAACAATTTTTTTATTACATATAAAATATGTGATGGGAAGGTCAGTTTGAGGAAACTACTGTCTTACTGGAACTGACACATCAAGACCCAAACGGATAAGTTCAAAGGACAGGACATAGCTAAACTGCAGATATCTGGGGTGCAATTACCTTGTCAATTTGATTTCATCCCAGGAAATAAGATTAGCCATTCATAATTCCCTCAGGGAAAATCCGTTGACTTGCAATAGTTGTTCATTTGAAAGACCTGGTTGGGTTTGAATCCCTCCAGAGCTTGAGACTAAGGTGACTTGAACCCACAAAACAGACAAAAGGGTTACCCTGTTCTGTTCACTGTACACAAATCATATGCTCAGTGGTTGGCACTTTGGAAATAGAGGGCTGACCGGCTGAGCAAGTTTGTGACACCCACTTTTCCTTTTCACACCTGAATTCCCCTTGGGAACAGCCCTGCTTTGAGCATAGCAATCTGCCAACTCTGCAGCCTCTTTGACAGTCTTAGGATCTCTGTCCTCTAGCAAAAGCTTTAAGTCAGGTGAGCAAATCCAATAAAACTGTTCAAGCAATACCTCCCCTTCATTAACTTCAATAGAATCTGCTTTCACCACCTCCCACCAACATTTTAAATATTGATGCTGTTTTGTGGCTACTTCCTCAAAGCTCATTTCTGGCCCCTTTCGGAGTTTCCAGAACTTTGCTCTGTATGCATCAAGGTTCAGATCATATTTTTTTAATAAAGCAGTTTTTAACTTGTCAGAATCCTTACTTTCAGCATTGTCCATCTGTCCTAATGCTTCCCTCCCTTTGACAATAAGTAATGGAGACAGGTGAACGCTCCAGGTCTCTCTGGGCAGATTGGCCTAGATAAAGAACTTTTCAAATGAATTTAAAAACATGACCATGTCCTCCCCCTGTTTAAACTCAGCCATTCATTTTGAATTTAACTTGTTCCCCAGTCCTGGATTTTTAAACCCAGCTCCACCACTTACCTGCTATGGGGTTGTTGTGGGTTGTAACTTCAGCTTTTTCAGCTCACGTTCTCTCTGGTGTTGCCGTTCTTTGGCCTCTCTCTGTTACTGTCTTTCCTCTCTCTGTTGCTGTGATTCCTCCATTTCCATCTCAAACCCCTTTTGCTCCATTGCAACCCTTTTTTGTTCATTCTCAAGCTGTTTCTCCTGCATCCACAGCCTTCTCAGCTCCAGCTTTTTGTCTGTAGATGGCTCCTTCTTCTCTGGGCTCTGGACCTCCGAAGTCACTGCCTCTGGCACTAAATGGGGAGGCACTTCCTCTATCTCAGCTGCTAGAAGAGTCTCCATGAGTTGCCTTTTATTTTTGTTTTCACTAGGAATGCCCTTCTCCCTACAGATCTTCCTCAGTTGTTCCAAGATCATATTGCTCTACTGAACAGACATTCTTCTATCCACACTACTCTGTTCAAAAAAAAAATCAAACAGGATAGGGTCTATTGTCTGTAAACAAATTTATTTTTCCCCTTTCCAAATTCTGCCCTTGACTGTGTGATGGTTTTGCAAAACCGTTCAAAATCCCAGTAGCTGGCACTATATCTGTCATGAGCCCATGGCCCACAAACCCCAGGCAGATGGGTAGGACCTCCTGTTTGAAGAGAGGATCCCCCTTTTCAAGAACTTGTGAGCAGGAGTAAGGGTTCCAGAAGACTTACCAAGCTTTCTTTTCCCAGTGAGAGGGTGGATTCTGTGGTTTCAAGTTCCCTTGACTGTGCACTACTTTCAGTATTTGAATCTCACCACGGCCACTGGCTACGTCTTGCCTAAGTAGTTTGGGTACGATAGCTGAGTGGTACTATCTGTCAAGGCACACAGTCTTTTCAAAACCCTTCTGTTAAAATGTTAAATCACACAATCAGATCCTCAGGCAGAGTTGATAAGAAAATCATAAAAGTTTACTTAAAATAAAAGCAATACAGAAAAGTCTACAGTTTGGAAGAACTTTGAAATGCAGACAATAACAAAAGTAAAACTGGATGGTTTACAGAAAACACTAGATACTGTTATTCTAAACTATACTTTGTTTTGATGTTACAGTCCAGACATGATTTTAAATGTCTTTGTAGAGATGAGTCCTCAAGCAACAATCTTGTAGTAAGGTTGCATTCCAGGTCAGTTCCTCTGAATGTCCTTTTAAAAAAAAATAAATCCTCAGGTGCACTCCTTGGTGAAAAGTCTTGGTTTCCAAAATTCTGACTTACAAATCAGAATTTTCTGTTCAGTATGGGACAAGTCAAACCTTTCACACACTCACGTCTGGTTGTAGAGATTTTTCCAGGCCTACAAGTATATTTCTGGTCTGCAAGTATATGCCAGCTGGACAGTCTATCTGCCTTCCAACTAAACTGTTTTTCAACTACTCTGAGTTTAAAATGTGTGTCTTATGCATACAGACTGGTCATCTCCAAGCCACACCCACAGTGTGATGCAGTACAACAGCGTACCTTTCCCTGTAGGTGTCACTGTGGTTCCATGTCAACCCTAGTGACATCTGGTCCATGTATTTGACTTAACCCCTGACTCCTAGGTCATCCCTCTGACCTCTTCCTGTCATGGAAAGCTAGATACCCAGTTTTCTCTAAGAGTTATGATTTCCTGGCTCAATAAAACTGTCTCCCTTATCTGGATAAGTACCAGATTCACCCTAGCCATAAGAACAGTTAAGGCTAGTTTTGTAAGTCCATTCCTAAAATATTTTAAAGAGAAAGTGTCTTAATTCTAAAGTACATTACAGCACATACAATGTGAACCCACATAAATGGATATAGGCCTATCATGCAACACCCCCCATCCTCCAATCCCCATCCCTGTTAATTAAAACCCATTTCCTGGTGTCTAGTGGCACTCTTCAACCTCTGATCACTGCATCTCCATAAGATTATAATATTCCCTTACATTTAGTGACACCCTGCCACCTATATATCCCTGTCCCCCTATAAGCATAAGCAGCCCCTGGCATCTAGTGGGCCCCCTACCACACCACTGACACCGGACAAGCCATGTTGCCACCCCCTTATCACTTTTGTTGGTGCCACAGATCCAATATGGTCCCTGGCAAAGCCCTCCTTTCACCATCTTAGCTGGCCACTGCATGGACTGAAAGGGGGCATGCATCCTCTGTACTGTCAAGGGAGTGTGCGTACTGTTATACATTTTGCGTGCTCCCTTTATACAAACATATGAAAGTGCCAGCAGAAGAAAGCCAACTCAGTCTACTGAGTCTGCCCATTAGTACTGCAGAGTTCCTGGCTTAGGTCATTGACCCTGACCCCCTCCCCTGTCAACTATTCCTTCATAACTCCCCCACCAGGGTCCCATGGGTTTCCTTTATGCCTATCCCAGGCTCTCTTAAAGCCACCCACCATCTTCACTGAGACCACCTCTTCTGATAGCACATTCCATGTGTCCACCCCCTTCTCCATAAAAAAATGCATCCTAACATCCTTCCTAAACCTCCCCACCAACCAACTTCAAACTGTGCCCCTTGTGGTTCTGTTGTCACTTAACTTGAAGATGCCTTCCCTATCTGCTCTATTTATTCCCTTCAGGTACATAAAGGTCTCTATCTTATCCTAAAGGATCTCAACCTTTCTTCATATGACTTACCCTGCTGACCACTGATCATCTTGGTTGCCCTCCTTTGGACCCACTCCAACAAGCTGATGTCATTCTTCTTATATGGTTTGCAGTATCTTACCCCATATTCCAAATATGTTCTTAACAGTGACCTGCACAAGGGCAGTGTGACCTCACTCCACCTACTGTTGAGTCCCCTGGCTATACACCACAGCATCCTGTTCACCTTTGCTGCTGCCTTTTTGCATTGCAAGGCGTGTTTCAGGTTGCTAGTGATTACCACCTCCCAGATCCTTTTCTTCCTCCGATGCTGCTACCAAGAACTTACCTTTGCTCCATACATCTCTACAGTCTGCAAAGCTGCCTACTATCTTCAGCTATATTACCCACATCTGTCCCTTCCTGGACTCATACTCTGACAAAATCCTTACCCATAATTTTTTTAATTTTATTTTATTTGTTTAAATCTCAGATTACAAATACGTTTGAACTTAAGGCAGCTCATTTACAAAGGTTCCACATCAAAGGGAAGGGTTACAATAAGGTAGGCAGGTACAGACAACATTCATGGTATCAATGGAGGAACAGACAGCATTCATGGTATCATCGGAGCTCAGCAAGTCAAACTGGTAAATATATGGGAGCAGTGATACACACACAAGATTACAAGCAAGCTTAGGAAACCATCATGTACATTTGAAGCAACATTGCTAATCAGAGGTGTGAGGGAAGGGGAGGGTAATGGAGGAGTAGGCGAGATGGGAAGGGCAGAGTCCAGATAGAGAAGGAAAAGAAAATATGGCAGCCAGAGGCCTTGTCATAGGGTGAGAGGGAGGGGAAGCTTAGGTGGGCGAAAGGGAAAAAGAGGGCAGATGAAGGGAAAGAAGATAAGGGAGGAGTGGGGGCCAGAGGGCCTGGCAGGAGCACGAAGAGGGGTGTCTGTGAAACAGGAAGCCAAGTAAGTGCATAAGAGAGTGAAAAAAGTGGTAAAGGGTGTCCGCAGAGGTGGAAAACTAGGTGTAACAATCACACATGCTTTCGGTTAGGAGATGCTGATGAAGCAAAAGTTTATATTGGGGAAGACTAGAAAGACTATTCAGCTGGTTGCTTAGATTATTAAACCACAGAGGGGCTCTGTATTGGAAGGATCACTGGTATTGAGCAGTCCAACAGTGGGGTACTAGAAGGAGGTCAGAAACTGAGGTGCAAGTGTATTGGGTCTTCAGGGATTTGTTTAGCAGGCAACCAATGCTCAGGGGTAGTAATCCAAGTAGAGCTTTTTTGGACAGGAGGCAGGTTTGATATTTGATCCTGTTACTTAGTTGGAGCCAGCCAGATTGAGCATTTAACTTGCAGATATGAGTGAGGCGAGAAGCACCCGTAACTAACCTACAGGCTTTGTTCAGAGCCACCGTGAGTCGTTTAAGAGATGTGGAGGTTGCAGCACAGTATATGAATAGACCATGATTAATGATCGAGAAGACCGAGCTGTGACCTGAAACTGTCAGAGCATCTTGGGTAAGACTTTGTCTGTGTCTGAAGAGGAGCCCAATTCTGGTATTAACATCTCTGGCAACATTTTCAATGTGAGGCATGAAGGTAAGGTGACTATCCAGGGTTAGACCTAGCTATTTGAAGAGATGAATTTGTTCAATACCATCTCTGTGGCTGTTGGTGATAGTGAGTTGATGGGCCTTAAACTTATTCTGAGAGGATGAAAACAGCTGGACTTTAGTTGTTTTGTAGTTTAGCACTAGTCTGTGATTATTAAACCATCTCTCTGCTTCTGTGAAGCCTTTTTGAAGATGGTTTTCAAGAGCGTTGGGATCCAGGTGGCTAGTAAAGATGACTGCATCATCTGCGTAGAGGAGAGTACGCTGGTTGCAGACAGCTGGAAGGTCATTCAGGAAAATACTGAACAGTAAGGGACACAGGATTGAGCCTTGAGGTACCCCTGATCGGACAGCCCTCTGCTCCGAAACTACATTTAATATCCTTACCCTCTGCAGTCTATCACTGAGGTAGCTTCGAACCATTTCAGGGTGTTTGGGGCAACACTGGTTTTAGAGAGTTGGCCAAGTAACAGTGTGTGATTCACTGTGTCAAAGACTTTTGTTAGGTCAACAAAGGCTGCACCTACAATCTTGCCTTGATTGATGGCCTGTTGTATGAAGCTTGTAAATTCTAATAATGCTGTGGTAGTACTGTGTCCCTTTCTAAAGCCATGTTGTTGTGGCCACTGGATGGAGTATATGTCCAGATAAGCACTAAGCTGGTTGGTGACAATTCGATCGAGCACCTTGGAGAGCGGAGGGAGAATGGATATAGACCTATAGTTACCCTGTAGGGAATAATCACTGGTTTTATGCACTGGAGTTACGATGGCCATTTTCCAGGCATCAGGAAATTGTCAGAGTGTAAGAGAAAGGTTTAGAATCTTAGTTGTAGGTAGGAGAACTTCATCTAGGGTTAGGGCGATAAGCTTAAGGTCTAGTCTGTGACTACTGTGTCTTGCGTTTCTTAGTACCTTAGCTAGTAGTTTTCTAACCAGGTTGCATGATACCCTTTTAAAATAAGAAGAGGGGTACTCAGGACTATTTTCATGACTGTGGCTTGGAAAGTGGGCAGCATCATCATCGAAAAAGTCAGGTGGGAGAACACAGCTCAAATTGATAAAAGCATTGTTAAATGCATTAGCAATTTCCTGAGGGTCAGTGGTTAGGGGTCCCATTTAGGTTTAGCACTGTAGGTGATACTTTAGGTTCTTTGCCAGTGACATCATTTATATTAGACAAGAACTTTCTGCTATCACCCCAGGAGTTGGTAAGCATCTCCCTATGGTACTTGTCTTTACCCTGGCAAGTCTCCCCCGTGCAGTTGTTTCTAGCAGCTTTATTTGCTTGTAGGTCCTGCTGCTTACCAGTGGCTTTTGCACAGTGCCAGTGATGGTTCTGAAACATCATGTGGGAAAGGAGCTCAGGAGTGATCCAGGGGTTCACCGTGTCAGAGACCTAAATCCTTTTGAGAGGGCATGCGTATCACAAGCAGTGTTGAAAACCCTTATAAAGTGACAGAGGGCTACATAAACATTGTTGGTTGAGTCCAGAATGTTTCAATTTTGGGCACGAAGCTGTTGTTTTAGGAGGTCCAGGTGGCTCCTTCTGAGAAACCTGCTGTAGATAGTTTGGGGAGGGGGGATAAGGAATGTATTGGTCCAGCTGCATGTAATTGGGGAATGGTCACTGATGGAGTCAGGGTGCATAGTTACATTGGAAAGGCGGTTAGGCTGGTTAGAAATTATCCAGTTGAGGGTGGTGCTAGTCCCTATTTTATAGTTTATCCTAGTGGGTGTATTAACAAGTTGAGTTAGGTGAAGGGCTGTTATTGCGTCCTTTAGTGAGTTGCTCGCAGGTGACGGCCAGTTTATGTTAAAATCTCCCATGATAATTGTCTCCGTGAGGCGATTTTGTGAGCGGAGGTGGTCAAGAAGACTGAGGACACCAGATGCCAAGTCTTTGGGAGGTATGTAGACTGAGAGTACTGATATTGTTTTGTGGTAAGCCCCCAACAGCAATTTTATCACCAGTGCCTGGGTATTGTCTCTGAGATCAATTGGTGGCATAGCATACCCCTTTAGGGAATTTTTTAGAAATATAGTGCATCCACACCCATGTTTGGTCTGCCTGTCCAGCCTGAATATAGTGTATCCAAGTATAGCTACTGCAGAATCCGGTATATTGGGGGTCATCCATGTCTCAACGACAGATAGTATGTCAGGGTTGTGCTGGGTTACCCAGACTTTCAGGATGTCAATTTTGCTTAAAAGGCTGCAGATATTAATGGTGACCAGTTTAAGGGTACCTTGTTTAGGGTGCGCATTGTAGGTGGGGGGGGTGCTTCAGGACTTGGATTAGGATGAATGTTTCCAGATAGCAGAAGTAGCATAAGGGTTATCCTGAGTAGGAGTTCTCTTACAGCCTTGGAGAAACATTTAAGCTTCATATGAACACAGCGAGGTTTTGTCTTTTCCCTGTATAAAACAACGAGGATGGTGTGGTCCTTAAGGACACATTGACAGGGATGTGATCCACCTGGGGGCCAAATATTTATAGGGGGCAGGATCATTGAGGTAGACCAAGGTCCTTTATTAATAGTGCAAAAGTTTCCAGATGAGCAACCTATGCTGAAGTGAAGGTTTTTCAAGATTTCAGTATTGGGGGAGTAAACCAAACTATGGCTTCTCTTGCTTGTGGGAGTGGGCAACGACAGAAATATGAGAATGGGAAAGGCACTCAGTAAGAGTTTAAAATTTGGGGCCATGGTTACTTAGAGGGTGAGCAGGGAGCAGTTGCTGTGTACCTTTGAGATGAGACAGGCCAGGGTATGAGGGGAAAAAAATAGTCTGTGTGGATCAGTAAGCAGCCAATGGTAGAGGAGGTCTTGCGAAATGGGTGGGAACTATACATATTTAATAGTGGCCAGGGTTGGGGTGGGAGAGGTGGGAAGAAATTTAGAGACAATTAAAAGTGCTATTTGGGTCAGGAGCAACCCGCGCTTTCAGTCCACACAGCGAAAATGCTCAGGCAGCCAATTTCATAGGTATGTGGAATCCCAGGTGTCCAATCCCAGCTCAGTCAGCAGAGCTTTCCATCCAATGAATTGTGAAGGCAGAGGGCTCAAAACCAACCGAGGGAAGATGTACCTTGCCAGCCGACAGCAGCTGAAGTGGTGCAGCGTTAGAGGGTGGTGGCTGCTGGCCAGAGGAGTGGTGCACAGCCACTTGCTACAGCCCTAGTCAGGGGCTCCTGTCTGTGGGGAAAAAGCAGAGGAATAAAATTACCTAAAAGAGTTCAGGAACCAAGGATCCAGGGCGGGGTAGTATCGATACAAAGGAAAGGAGGAAGGGGTGAGAAAGCTGGGGGGCTACATCCAGGAGACAGCAAGAGGTTGACTGTCTGGGCAAGGGTAGGGACAAAATTAGCAATACAATTGTGGGGGAGGGAGGGAGGTATGCTAAGTGCCGAGAGAGGAAGGATGGCAAAGATTAGGAGGTAGAGGGCAGAAGTTAGAGAAAATGGAGGATTGAAAAGTTCAACTTGGAGATGGCATGCTCGAGGAGGCTGACTTGGAGATGTCAGCCAGGAGTTAGAGGAGGAAACAGAACTGGTTGTAGAAAAAGTGGTCGGGGCATGGAAAAGACATGCTGCTAATTTTTTTTGCAATTTCAGCTCAAAGTAAAAACATTACAGTGCTCCCCTTAATTACTAAAACTTTCTCCAAGTTCAAATTAACACTCCCTAAGAACGGCTTTCCTAACTTTCCCAGCAGAGAGAAACACTTCATTACAGGGGTAGAGATTACATGCAGCCTAAATTAAATTCAAAGGTTAGGTGGCTTTCTTATATTTTAAACAGCAAATAAATTTAGAGACAATTAAAAGAGCTATTCGGGTTGGGAGCAACCCACGCTTTCAGTCCACAAAGCGAAAATGCTCAGGCAGCCAATTTTGTAGGTGTGCGGAATCCCAGGTGTCCAATCCCAGCTCAGTCAGGGGAGCTTTCCATCCAATGAATTGTGAGGGCAGAGGGCTCAAAACCAACTGAGGGAAGACGTACCTTGCCAGCCAACAGTGGCTGAAGTGGTGCAGCATTAGAGGGTGGTGGCCGCTGGCCAGAGGAGCAGTGCATGGCCGCTTGCTGCAGCGCTAGTCAGGGGCTCCTGTCTTGCCAGCCGACAGAGGCTGAGTGTGCGTACTGTTATCCATTTTGTATGCTCCCTTTATACAAACATATGAAAGTGCTAGCAGAAGAAAGCCAATTCAGTCTATGGAGTCTGCCCGTTAGTACTCCAGAGTTCTTGGCTTAGGCCATTGACCTTGACCCCCTCCCCTGTCAATTATTCCTTCATAACTTCCCCCCCACAGTCCCATGGGTTACCTTTATGCCTATCCCAGGCTCTTTTAAAGCCACCCACCATCTTCACTGAGACCACCGCTTCCAAAAGCACATTCCATGTGTCCACCACCGTCTCCATGAAAAAATGCATCCTATCATCCCTCCTAAACCTCCCCACCAACCAACTTCAAACTGTGCCCCTTGTGGTTTTGCTGTCACTTAGCTTGAAGAGGCCTTCCCTATCCACACTATTTATTCCCTTCAGGTACTTAAAGGTTTCTCTCTTATTCTCAGTGATCCCAGCCTTTCTTCATAAGACTTACCCTGCTGACCACTGATCATCTTGGTTGCCCTCCTTTGGACCCGCTCCAACAAGCTGATGTCCTTCTTCTGATATGGTTGGCATTATCTTACCCCGTATTCTAAATGCAGTCTTACCAGTGACCTGTACAAGGGCAGTATGACCTCACTCCACCTACTGCTGAATCCCCTGGCTATACACCCCAACATCCTGTTTGCCTTTGACGCTGCCTTTTTGCATTGCAAGGTGTGTTTCAGGTTATTAGTGATTACCACCCTCCAGATCCTTTTCTTCCTCCGATGCTGCTACCTAGACCACCCCCCCCAAGTAATAATTGGTCATAGGATTTCTGTCCCCAATGTGCATCACTTTGCATTTCATGGCATTGAAGCCAGGTTGACTGATCCCTGACCATCTCTCAAGTTTCCTGAGGTCTTCTCGCAGGTCCTGTATCCCTTCACCTGTGTCTACCCTCTCACAGAGTTTGGTGTCATCCAGAAACAGGCACAAATTGCCCATTATTCTTTCCCCAATGTTGTTTATGAAGACACTGAACTTCACCAGCCCCAGCACCAATCCCTGCAGAACCCTGCTGGTGACCTCCTTGGTACTGGATAACTCTCCCCCCACCACCGCCCTCTGGGTTCTGTCACTACCTACCTTGTTGACTTCTCCCTAACCCCAAGGTCCTCTAGTTTCCTGATTAGCCTCTTATGTGGCACAGAATTGAAGGCATTGCCAAAGTCCAGGTAAATAACATCCACCACTTTGCCCCCATCCACCACCCTGGTGACCTAGTCAAAAAAGTCAATCAGGTTCATTTGACAGGATCTTCCTCCTACAAACCCATGATGCTTCTTGTCCTGGAGACCATTCTCCTCTATGTACCTTATCAATCGCTCTTTTAGTATGGTTTCCATGAGTTTGCACACAATCAATGTCAGACTGACCAGCCTATAGTTCCCTGGATCATCCTTGGGTCCGCTCTTGTGGAGAGGCACCACATGTGCCATTCTCCAGTCCTGTGGCACCATGCTCAACTCCAGGTATCCATTGGACAGGTCCACCAGTGGCCCTGAAAACTCCTCTGCTAGCTCTTCCAGTACCTTTGGATGTATGCCTTCCATTCCAGGGGACTTGTCTACTTTCAGTGCTAGTAACCCCTCCCTCACTCTATTCACCCCATCACCACATCTGTGGACCCTCCCCCCTCCCTTCTCATCTCCTCCAGGTGGCATTGGCCCATCTTTTTCCCTAGTAAAGACCAAGTAGAAGTACTCATTCAGTACCTCTGCCTTGCTCTCTTCTTCCTTCACCCACCCAACCCCTTCTTCAGCTTAACTATACCATCCTTCTTGTCCCTCTTCTTACATATGTAGCAAAAGAAGGCCTTCTCCTTGGTCTTAATCCCTTCTGCTATTTGCAGTTAATTCTGTGCCTTTGCTTGCTGCACCACCTTTCCTGCCACTTTAACTAACCTAAGGTATTCATCCTTATCTGACTCACTCGTAGTCCTCTTGTTATCTCCTGTAGGCTGCTGTCTTGTCCCTTACTGCTCTGACAACTCTGAGTTGAACCAGATGGATGATTTGGCCCTGGATTTCTTCCCCCTACACTTAGTACAATTTTATTTATTTATCTAAAATCTCGGAAGTACCATTTGAGCTAGGAGCTCATTACATAGGTTCCACATCAGGTACAATACGAATGAGACAAGGCAAGTCAGACAAGGTAAACAGTTATAAAAGTTACATTGCTTAGGTACAAAGGTACCACATCAGGTGCAGTACAAATCAGACAAGACCAATCAGACTAAGTAAACAGTTATACGGGGTTCCATTACTTATACAGGATTTACAGTAGGACATGTTAGCAAAAAACACAGCAAGCATAGTATAACAAGGAAAGGGCGGGATACTACACTCTAATCAGGTCCAGATCAGAAGAAGTGAAGTAAGCAGAGTGAGATTTGGAGGTTAAGTGCTCAGCAGCAGGCAGGCACTTAATTAAGTGCTCAGTGGGACCAATGTCAGGAGTGTAGGATAGCATGTAAGTGGGCCAGAAGTTAGGGATAGTGTGAGGGGAAAGGAGGAGACAGAGGAGGTGGAAGTCAAGAAGAGCATTGTAAGAGAGTTAATGAAAGCAGTCACAGAATGAGTCAAGTAACACCTGTTGCTTAAGACTCCCTTTAAAGGCACCCAAAGTGGGCAGGTTAGCCACATTATTACTCAGGGAGTTAAGCCAAAGTGATGCCCGGTAGGCAAAAGACCTTTGACCTTGGGATGTTCTGCATTTGGGGGCTTGGAAGAACTGGTGTTCAGAGTTACGGATGGGGTGGGGGTTTATGCACTGAAAGAGTAGTTGGCTAACCCCAGAGGGCATTAGACCAAAGTGGATTTTTTTTGGCTAGAAGGCAGGTATGGTATTTTAAGTGACCGATGAGAGGAAGCCAGTCAGCCTTGGTGTAGAGGTCACAGGTATGTGTTAGCCAGGGTGAACAAGTGAGATGACACGCACTGTTGAGTGCAGTTGTAATGTGCTGAAGAGCAGTATCTGTAGTGGATGCATAGATGACCTACCTGTAGTCCACAAGAGAGACAACAGAGCTATGGACAGCAATTCATAGGGTTTCAGGAGTTAGATTATGTTTTTGTCTGTAAAGAAGCCCGATGCATGGGTTGACAGCTTTGGCAGTGTTGTCAATGTGGAGGGCATAGGAGAGTGTACTGTCAATTGTAATACCAAGGTACTTGAAGTGATTAACGAGTTCCAGAGAGGATCCCAAGTTGTTGCAGATGGCAAGAGGGTATTTTTGATGTTTGTTTTGAGGGCTGGAAAACAGCATAGTCTTTGTCTTCTTATAGTTCATAACCAATTTGTGGTCATTGAACCATTTCACTACACTGGAGAAGTCACATTGCAGTTGCTGCTCCAGGGTATATGGATCAGTTCCATCATGAAAGACAACCACATCATCCGAGTAAAGGATGATGTGATTCTGATAGGCTTGAGGGAGACTATTCAGAAACAAACTGAAGAGAAGTGGGCCCAGTATTGACCCTTGAGGGATGCCTAAGCAAACGGGTTTGCTGTCTGAGAGGACAGCATCTAGCCTCACTTGTTGGGATCGACCTTCGAGGTAACTACAGAACCATGCAGTGGTAGTTTTGGAGAAGCCAGAGGCAGGAAGCTGGCTAGCTAGTAGAGCATGGTTTACTGTATCGAAGGCTTTTGTCAAATCAATGAAGGTTGCCTCAACAAGATGCCCCCAATCAAAAGCTTTGTGGATAGAGCCCGTGAATTCCAAGAGGGCTGTCGTAGTGCTGTGCCCAGTTCTAAATCCATGCTGCTGAGGACAGAGCAGCTGGTGTTTTTCCAGACAATCAGCAAGCTGGTCAGATACGATACATTCTAGGGCCTTTGAGAGGGGTGGGAGGATGGGAATAGGTCTATAATTACCTGGCAAGGCTGGATCACCATTCTTGAACACAAGAGTTACTACCGTGGCTTTCCACCTTTGCAGGAATTTTGCAAGCTGGAGAGATAGGTTGAGGATGTATGTAAGCGGGGATAGGATTTCTTCTAACGTGAGAGAAACTAATTTTAGGTCAAGGGTATCGCCACTATATCTCCCTTTGCCTAGAACCTTATGCAAGTATTTCCTGGCTTCCCCTATGGAGATGGCCTTGAAATGAAAAGGGGGGTGTTCAGGAGGCTGAGGAAGGACAGTAGGGCTAAGAGAGGATTAAAAGCCACCAGTGGGGACTCCACTGAGATCAGAAAAAATGAGATTGAGGGTGTTGGCTATGGACAAGGGATTGAGGATAGGGGTACCATCGATGTTGAGCATGGAGGGGACAGATTTGGGCTCATGACCAGTGACCTCTTTTAGGTTTGACCAAAACTTTCTGCCATTCTTCCAGTGCGCAGCAAGGGCCTCTTTATAGTAGTATTGTTTTGCTACTCGAATATTCCAGGTGCAGTTGATTCTGACCCTTTTATAGTTATTGATGTCAGACAGCTTCCCTGTGGCCCTGGCTATATGCCAGAGGTGATCCCTGCTTTTCATGAGCTCAGTTATGTCGTGGCCAGCCAGGGGTTGCAGTAGCCTTTGAGTGTATGTTTTCTGAAGGGTGCATGTTTGTCGCAGGCCAGGTTAAAAAGGTGGATGAATTGGTCAAGTGCACCATCAACGTCGCTGGCACCATATATGGTTGACCAATCAGTGTTTAGAAGATTGGTTCTTAAGCGGCTGGTGTGACCCTGCTTTAGGACTCAGTTAAAAAAGGTTTTAGGTAGAGGTTTGGAGTACTTGTTTGACAAACAATCTGCTGTGGCTGCAAGTCTTGCATCC
The DNA here is from genome assembly GCA_016271365.2 of Neoceratodus forsteri. Lineage (NCBI taxonomy): Eukaryota > Metazoa > Chordata > Ceratodontiformes > Ceratodontidae > Neoceratodus > Neoceratodus forsteri. Next base: position 1,044,340,359 of record CM057455.1, read on the forward strand.
TTGATGAAGGCCCATTGTTGGTCCACCCCCATGTAATCTTTGATATCCTTCTCTAGTTGCTTCCTTAGCACCTCACCCATTTTCTGGAAATCCTGTCTCCTAAAGTCCAGGGTTTTGGTCTTGGTAGAGAAACGTTCCCTTCCCTTATCCAAATGGAACTGCAGTGTGCTGTGATCGCTACCTCTCAGGGGTTCCTTGACTCTTACCTCATCTACGTGCTCCCCATTTGTGAGCACTAGATCAAGGATTGGTCCCTCCTTCATGGATTCTGGAAAACTCACAGGTGCCATCTTCATTGACCTCACTAAGGCTTTTGACCTTGTAGACCATCCCCTGCTTCTCTCCACTCTCCATAAATTCCTTTTCTCTACCCCTGTTGTGGACTGGTTCTGTAGCTACCTGTCAAACAGGTCTCAAGCTGTCAAATTTAACTCCTCCTTGTCCAACACGTCTACTATCAACCTTGGAGTCCCCCAGGGCTCTATTCTTGGGCCCCTTCTGTTCTCAATTTTTATCAAAAAAGCAGCTGAGGTCCTGGAATTCTGCTCAGCTATTCTCTATGCTGATGACCTGATCATCTATACTAGCACTTCTAGTATTGCCTGCATAAACACATCACTTACTTCAGACTTCAGTAAGGTCTTAGACTGGCTACTAGACCATAAGCTTGTACTAAATGAAAAGAAAATGAAAGCCATGTTCCTAGGTTCCGTACCAAAGATTAAGACCTGTTCTAGTTTGCTGGAGGTTCTTCTCCCAGGAGGATTTCCTCTTGAAAATTTTACTTCCTTCAAATACCTTGGGATCCTGCTGGACCAGTCCCTGGATTTTAATCTTCACATTTAGTCCTTGTGCAAAGCTTTAAACTCGAAACTGGGAGTAGCTTACAAAACGAACTACATGCTTACACCCTCAGCCAAATTAGCAATTGCCTGAGGTATTCTGCTCCCAACCCTTATTTATGGTGCCTCTATTCTTACCTCTGCCCATAAAACCTCCCTACTAAAATGGGACGTAACTTATAACAATATATGCCAATTTGCCTCTTCGTCGCCTCGACTCAAACATCACTGCCTTCTTTATAAGGATCTGAATTGGCTCTCACCCTCTGCCAGTAGACAATACTACCTTGGATCACTAATGGACTCGATCATCTGGGAAAAAACCCATCCCAGCTGGAGGCATTGCTGGTCCCTCAACCATCCTCCCATGGCCTACGATCAGCTGACAAATCCTTGCTCTATGTTCCGAGATGTCGGATGACTAAAGGCACAGGGGTCTTCCAATTCTCTGCTCCCAGGCTATGGAATGCTCTTCCACTCAACCTCCAGCTGTCTCAGTCTCACTTTAGATTTAAAAGTGAATATCATCATTATCTATCCTTAGCTGATGTTTGTACATGCTTTGACCCAACCTGAAGCTCCTGAGACTTACCAGTAATGTCACCCCTGCTCTAATCCAGCTCCAAGGCTGTCTCCTCTTCCCCCTTCCCATATTTTTCCTTCTCTTTGTAAATAACTTCTTGACTACTAGCTCTCTTCCTTCTTGAACCTTGTTACTGAATATCTACTGTTGTTTTGCCAATTACCGCCCCTGACCTTCCTTCTGTCAGTCTTTCTTGTTATGTTTGAACATTCCTCACATTTCTCTCTATATAACCTTACTATCTTATTAACCCTTTCACTCCACAGGTTGGGTCCGTGGTTTCAGCACTTATTATATATCTTATTGCCATTATCTGTATAATGCTTGCCATTATTTTTTGTTGTTTCTACCCATTGTATTTTTGTAGCACTGCTGTACTGTTCCTCTATTTGTATTATTGTACCCATGTTGCTGTTGTTCAACTGTTCTCTTTTTGTTGTACTCTCCCGGGTCGTGCCTGAAAATAGTCATTTTATGGCTAGTGCACCTACCCGGTTAACAAAAACTAAATAAATAAAAATTGCCTCAACAACTCCCTGATTCATGAACCCTCCATGTACTGTATCACATCCAGGATCACTTGACTCCTGGCACAGGACATGGCTGATGTACCCCAGTTCACCTGAGGCAGATTAAAGTCTCCAATCACTACCACGTCCCCTTTTCCTGCTGCTTCCAACAATTCCATACATAGTTCTTTGTCTCTTTCTTCCTCCTGGTTGGGCAGGTCTGTATACAGCACCGTCCCCAACCTGACCTTCCACCCTCTATTGGTCTGTAGCTGGATTCAAAGTGATTCCACTTCTTCCTGTTCATTATCCTCCCTAGTGCATGTTATCCCCTTCCTGATGAATGCTGCAACCCCCATTTGCCTAACACTCTGTCCCGTCTGTACAATTTGTACCCCGGGATTGAGAGGTCCCCGTCAAGGTGTGCTGTGGCCCTGGTATCGGTAACTGCTGCTATGTCTACCTTCCCGTCTGCTAAGAGGGCCTTTAGGTCTGACATCTTGTTACAAGACTGCAAGCTTTGAGTGACACCATCCTCCACCCCGACTCTGTGCCTCCATGCCTAGTTCCAGTATCTTTCTTGACCTGCCTATAGCCTATACTCTCCCCCACCCACTGTCCTTGTATGTCCCCCCCCTTGCCCCATGCCCTCCCCTTCTTCTTGCTACTTCCTGTGCTGGGGAGAGGTTCACAGACTTCCCTGTCTCAGAGTTTCTGGCCCACCTCTTCCCCCCTTCCCACAGTTTAAACTCAGATATTTTTCTGTGTATTACCTCAGCTAGTCCCTGAATACTTTTGATCCCCCCAATTAAGGTGCAGCTTGTCTGATGAATATAGCCCCTTGTCCAACCATTTGCATCCCAATCCCCAATACAATTGAACCCTTTCACCTTGCACCAGCTCCTCAGCCAATCATTAAATTCCTCAATCCTCCTTTTTCTGAATGTGCTTGCTCTGGGTATTGGAATTACCTCTGAAAATGCCAAAGAGCTCACTGAATCCTTGCAGTTCTTTGCTAACTCTATGAACCTGTTCTGCACCTCTACACTTTTTCCCCTGCTAAGTCATTGGTTCCTAGGTGGATGATCAAGTGAAGTTTTCCACCCACCCCAACCTTACAACTTCCCTGATCCTTGGTTCTGCCCTTCCTGCCTCCATCCCCAGTATACAAACAACCACTCTTCTATTACTTGAGTTTCCCTTCCTCCCTCAGTGGATACCTTTTATTATGGAATCCAAAATGATAATCACCCTTCCATCCCCTGCAGGCTTGTTATTCGACCACCTCTCTACTCCTGGTGAACCAGCCTCTTCCCCCTTTGTTTGCTGTCTGTCTGTTTTGGATGCATTTCCATCTGTACCCTCACTGATCCCTCCTACAGCTTCCACAATCCTCCTTGCTCCTATTCCTCCCTGGTTACCTTTGCTTGCTACCACACTATCCTCCTTATTCCCTCCCCTCTACCTTTGCCCCACCCTTTGCTCCACCCTGACTACTTTTCCTTCCTTGCCCCCAAGCTACTCACCCCTCTCACCCCTTGCCACCATCCTTTGACTCTGTGTTTTTCTAATCCTCTACTCTCCAACCTGCCCACCGTTCCTCCAAACTGGCCAGTGCTGAATACCTGTTTGATGAGGATACATCCATATTAGAACCTTCCTCTGTTCTCCCACCCCATGTCCCTCCCCTTTCATCTTGGGCTGATCCTCTTACCCACCTACTATTTCCCCTTATCACCTGCCAATCTCCCATTCTGGTTCCACAGTATACTTGAGGAGGCAATGTCCCTGGACCTTGTGGTAACCTCCCCGCTTCCATTCTGTGCCTGCCATCTAAGTGCCCCAGGGCAGCCCTAATGTGTCACTTCAGCCACTGTTTTTCCTCCCAGCTTCTGCCCCCCTTTTACAACTCCCATCTTAGCCACCTTATCTCTGCCCTAAGTTGCTCTTAGGGCACAGTACAGTTATAGTACAGAGGATGCATGCTTCCTGTTAGTTCATATGGTGTCTGGCCGATGTGGTGAGAGGAGGGCTGTGCTGGTTGCCATATTGGATCCATGGCACTGGTGAAAATGATAAGGGGAAAGGCAGGGTGGTTTGCTTGAGGCAGCAGTGTAAGGGGGCCCGCTGGACACTAGGGACTGCTTACTCTTGTACAGGGACAGGGGATCGGTTGGTGGAGGTGCCACTAGATGCCAGAAAATATTACAGTGTTACAGAGATGGTGATTGGAAGTTAGGGGGGTGCCACTAGACACAGATAATGGGTTTTACTTAAAGGGTATGGACACCGGAGGACAGAGGGTTCCATTGGACACCAGGGACTAATTGAGTTCTTAATGGGGGCTGGGATTGGAGGTTGGGGAGTGCCACTAGACTCCATGGAATGCAGTTTTCTTAACTGGAATGGGGATTTGAGGTGGGGGGTGCCACTGGACACTAGGAAACATTTACTTTAATACTGGTATAGGGATCAGAGGGCAAGGGGTGGCACTGGATATCAGGAAATGTGTACCTTACTATGGGGACAGAGATTGGGGTGGTCACAGGGGCACAAACCTTCTGCCACTAGCCATGCAAATGAGCCTATAATGGGCATTCATATAGCCCCTTAGTGTGTCACATGCCCAAATGGCTAATTTGCATGTTGCCAGCTGAATATCACACTGGGGCTCTTGATGCTAACAGATCTGGTGTGCACCAGTTCTGTGCACTTTGTATGGCCTGCGTATAGCCCAGATCCATGTTGGGCAGTGCTACTTGACTTTGTGCTGCCCTGATGTGGCCCTATCTTGATTGAATATCATGTCCTCAGGGTCATGGGCAAAGGCAAGCGTAGCGCAAACCTTTGCACTCTGCTTTTGGCCATTTTCCAATATTGGGCCACTGGTGTACATTCTTTGCTATGGCCTGCATGGGACAGAGAGTAGTTCTGCCATTCCCTCAAGCAGTGTCTGTTAGTTTGACAGCAACATGTCGGATGTGGTCTCTATGGATGCAACTTTGTGTTTGAGGTCCCCAATTTTGGCATGGAGTTGTGCCACTTTATCTCTTAATGGATCTGCTGCTGGTGTCTTATGTGCTGTCTCTGACTGCATTCCCTGAGTCTGGCTACAGGTACAACTTCACTCATCAGTGCCCCACTCATGCAGCTTTGCACCTTACCATTGCTTGCTTCACCAACCCCCCCATGGCTCAAAAGGACCACTAAGAGTGGCACCACCTCCACCCCTTTCAGCCACCTCACTGTATTTGTACCATTCACAGTGGTGCCCTACTCTAAAGTGGGTGTGCTGCTCACCATGCTCAAGTGGCTGCCCTGTTTCCCATGCAAAAAAATTGTCTGGTGCAGTGTGCATGTCACAACTGTGGTGTTGAAGGGTGCAGATTAAAAAATTCCCAAACTAGGGAAGTGTGTTGCTGCCTAGGGGAGGAGAATGGAGGTGGATGGTCTCGGGAGCTCCTCTTCATAGGGATCAGCCAGTGGTGGTGGTGGCAGTACCCCAGGGAGGGGACAGAGGGGGTTTATCTCTTGCAGGTTTTTCCAGCGGCAGAACACTGGTGATAACAGGATGCACTGATACTTGGTGCTACTGCTGCTGCTGCAGTGTGGGTGGGGGGAGGGTTCCTGCAGGCAAAGAAGCTCTTCCTGCTACAGGTGTCTTTCTGGCCCTTCTTCCAACACCCACTGCTACTGATTCTGCCCATGCAGGTGTCCTTTTCAGACAGATGAGATAGCATGTCCCATCTGTCAACCACGTGACCATTTCTTCCTCCTCCCTCTTCTTACTCTGACTCCCACTCTCCTCTCCATCTCCACTCATTTTGCTTTAAATAAAAAGGTATGAAAAGTTAAAATAACACAATGTGAATATGGAAAAGGCAGAAAAATGAAAAAATATGTATAAATAATAACTAAATAAGCATTCACAGAACAAGATCATCTGAATTACTTTCAAAGATATTTAAGAATGCATGGGATAGACCTAAGTGAATCCTGGAGGTCAGAGGTAAGGGGCAACAGACTTCTAGAAAAACTTGAAGTGATCTTACAAGCTCAAATGGGTAGACTGGGTGGGCCATAGGCCCTTATCTATTCTATCTAGTTGTTTAACCAGAAGTAGCACACTAAATTGAAAGCTTTTTTACAGGAATGATCTGGGAGCACAGGGAAGTTAAGTGACTTGCTCAGGGTCACACAGTATGCAAGTGGAAGCTGTGGGATTCAAACCCAGGTCTAGTCTGCTGGATGTCACCAGATTTTGCAGTTCAGAGCCTTAAACCACTGCGCTATACTGTCTCCTGCTAACAGTAACTATGAACACAAAAGTAAAGGGAAACTACAGACAGAAGACTAAATAAAACTATAGAAATAAAAAGAATATCAGACCTAAACCACAACTAAATAACTCCTAACAAAATACTAAGACAAGAAAAGATGTATAACAAAATCAAGCTGTAAGACTTTGATTTACAGTCTGTTTCTCAAGGGTCAAGAAGTAGCAGATCTGTCCCCTTCCACTCACTCACACAGACTGCAAAGTGAAACTGAAGGACTCTGGGTGCTTAGAGCTCTATCATTTGACCTGCAGGAACTGTTGCATGTGACCTGCAGTGGTAGCCACTGCCACTTTCAAAGATACTGTACGTTATAGCAGGCAATTTTACGCTATCAGTCCAACACACCATCTGATGTCAGAGGGGCAAATGCTGAATTTGTAATTCTTCAGCATATATTGCTAGGTGTCTTGTGATTCACTGCTCAGTTTGGCATGGTTGCATAGCCACTGGCAATGTAGAGTACACATTTAAGATGCAACGTACTGTATAATAACCAATACACATTTGTGTCCGATAGCCCATGTTTTTGTACTGTGTGTAAGGTCACCCTTGCAACATTCCTACCTCCCCTTCCTCCTCCCTGCATCTTGCTACAGGTAGAATGCCAAGCCAAAGCTTCAAGCCAAAGATCAACAGTGACAGTATGTTAAAGGGCACGTTATTAATAAGAATTATTTTTACTAGCATTGTTAAAAGTAGGCTTGGGCTGCCCATTGGGTAGCTGAATCTTGTAGTTTGGATATCAGCAATTTTTGGCTAGGTAGGGTATTTTGGATAATTTACTACCCTACCCAACATAAAAGTGTACTTCATGTATCAGGTAGTTTTGACACAGGTAAAGGGTAACAGGTAATGTTTTAAACAGGCAGCCTGTGGGGTCCTGGGACTCCTGCCAGGACTTCCTAGGCTAGAAACAGGCATGAAAGGGCAGCCTGTGGGGTCCTTTACAAGCTCACAGGAGAATTAGGAGCACATGACACCAGGCTGACAACCTGATCAGTCAGTGGAGTCTGTGCTCTGTTTGCTGTGATGCCATTGCACAGATAGCAGCCAGACTCTGGAGGGAATGGAAGGAACTGGGTGCTCGCTCTGCAGACTGGATCTAAATCATGGCAAATACTTATCAAGAAAAAAAACATAATAAAAAAAGTAAAAACCTCCACAAAGGAGAAAAGGGAGTGGGGGTTGGGGGCCGGGAATGAAACAATCTCAGGAGGGAGGAGGGGGGAATCTGGGGATCATCCTCTTAGTTAAGGAGGTGGATGGTGGTGCAGTGCTGGGGAGAGGAAAAGCAAGGGAGCACAACAAAACACAGAAGGCAAGGCACTGTCAGCTGGTTTGTGTGTCTGGAGCATAGTATTTAGGCTGTATCACACTGTCTGTTAGGTGCCCTAAGCCCTGCTATTTATTACTTTGACAGATCTATGTAGTGGGTGTCTGTAGCATGGTGAAAGCCATTTAGGCTGTATTACACTGTTAGGTGCTCCAAGTCCAGTCATTTATTACTATCTGTGACATGGTCAGCTTCACTGTCTGTCTCTGCAACAGTTAGTGAAAAAATATCCATTCCTTTCACGGCTATGTCTAGTATGTTCCATATTTCCCAGTCTAAGTCTACTTAAAGGAAGCACAGTGCTGCTGCATGTGCAACTATCAATGATATGGACAATATGAATCATACCACTAATGAAGAACATAGCGACAATAATAATATCACCTGGATTTGCACTAAATGTCCTCCTAAACCAAAAAAGCTAAGAGGAATGAAATGATAGTAGAGTTTTGGAAAGAACTCACTGGAGTTACTTGTAGAGGTACCGAACATTTTGCCACATGTGCCAAGATACTTCCAGTTGCTGAAGCAGCATACATGGTTGCATCTTGCTCAAATAGAAGCTCAGATACTGAGGCAGGGAATGCTGATAGAGAGCGTGGTGATAGTGGGGGACTGGGAATGTGATAGCCCAGGCTATGTACTGCATGATGATGATGGCATTTCCAGTTCTTCTGAATATTGTGATGATGAAAGCCGTACTTTCAAAGAGGGGGCAGGAGAGGATACCACTGTAAGGCATGAGAGGCAAGTGCAGAAAAAAAAATCTTATGCTAAATGTAAGAATAAGAAGATGAGCATGAATGAGAACAATTCATGTCAACAAGGAAATGGCATTGTAGGGATTTCTCCAGGTCCCTCGACTGTACAAGAAATAGTGCCAGGCACCATGGAATTTATTTTATATTGACCTTGCAGACAACTCTCAAGATGTATGCAGTCTGTGCAGAAGGAGTGTCAGTCATGATGGCAAAGCAGTTGATTTTGGAGGTATGCCCCCATACGGTGGCACCAACACAGTGAACTATGCTCCTGTTGGCAAAATCGACACTTTGCCGACAGGTTGTAGTGTTGGTATGCCTGAGACAAGGGTATGCTGTCTCCTGGTCCTGCATCCCCACCCCAAGTTAACTCCAACTGGTGTTAACAGTCCTTTAGTCGAGGGATGCAGGGGTTCAGGGGGCAAAGCCCAATGATAGAAAAACAGGACCATGAGTCTGCAAGGAATCGTGCTGACCGTGATTTGTGGTCGACGTGATTCCTGACACTGTAACACTGGTCAACATTAGAGATGTCGAACTGGTGTGGTAGAGCCGATTTTGGAACATCAGTAATAATATGACATTAAAGGCAAAACACCCAGTTGAGTGGGGCAGGGCAAGGAGTGTGGTTATTATGGGCGGTGGTGAAGGTCGTGGTGGTGACCATACTGACAATGAACTGGAAGCAGGAACTGTCACTAAATCACTTGATGTGTCCTTGCAGTCTTCCTAGACAAACATAGATTGTTTTCTTCTGATACCATCAAGTACTGCAAAATCTCAAAGTAATAGTCCACATTAAAAAGGCATGAAAAATATATTCCCCCCAAAATTAAAATATCTCATCATTCTCATCAACTAACATTAAAATAAAGTGTTGCTAGGACATCAACATTTGTCCACAAGCATCCAGCATGCCTTTGCTTTTGTTGCACAAAAAGATTTCCTCAAGTTCATGAACCAGATATAACCATGGTACCCTGTCAAAATATTCTTCAGTTGTACAACTTGGTGTGTACTGCAGTCATTAAGCAGCAGAAACTCTCTGATGTGAAGCAGGTTTACATAACCACAAATACATGGACCAGCAAACAAACAATTGACTACTTAAGGGAACCCTGGCCACAACAGGGAAAGGGTAGACAAGGGATGCTTGGGCTAGAGGTAGGGTAAATGGGCAGATTATATGGGCCAGGCAGTCGTCATCTGCCATCAAATCCTATGAATCTATGGATCTACATGACTGATACAGCTCACTGGGCAAGTTTTCAGTCAGAAAGTAATAATGTCTGCTTTACCATAAGCAGTAGGAAGCAGGCTGTATTATGTGTCACTGCTTTTGAGGAAAACCACACTGCTGTGAATATTTTGCAGGAGCTGGAACAACAATTCCAGAAATGGCTAATGCTGCATTCCTTAACCAGGCAATTAGACAGGGGCCATGCAGTGGATGTCCTGTACCTGGACTTTGGTAAAGCATTCAATTCAGTGCCACATGGGAGGCTAGGAAGTAAGCTGGAAGGCACAGTGGTGGGGCAAAGTTGGTGGGATGGGTAGTGAACTGGCTGCAGGGTAGACAGCAGAGGGTGGTGGTGGGAGGGGAGCTCTCAGCTCCAATGGCGGTGACAAGCGGGGTGCCACAGGGCTCTGTACTTGGGCCGGTGTTGTTTGGGATCTTCATAGCAGACATCTCAGTAGGCATCAAGAGCAAGATCAGTCTGTTTGCAGATGACACCAAGATGGGAGCAGTAGTTGATGACTTAGGAGGGTGGCAGGGGCTGCAAGATGATCTGGTGAAATTGGAGGCCTTGTCGGACACTTGACAGCTGGGGTTCAAAGCCAAGAAGTGCAAGGTGCTACATTTCGGCACAAAAATCCCAAGGAGAAACTACCAGCTAGGGGGGTATTTAACTAGCAAAGATGGAGGAGGAGAAGGATCTGGGGGTGATCATAACGGGCACAATGAACAACTCAGCACAGTGTAGAAAGACAGCTGCAATGCCAACAGGATGCTGGGTTGTATTGCCAGGGGCATATCCTCCTGAAGGGGGGAGGTGATACTGCTGCTATGTAGATCACTGGTTAGACCAAACCTGGAGTACAGCATGAAGTTCTGGTGATCGTACCTGAGAAAGGATATTAGGTTACTGGAGGAGGTGCAGGGCAGTGCAACAAAGATAATCCAGGAGCTAGGGAACTTACCCTATGACAGCAGGCTGAGGGAGTTGAACATGTACTCCCTGGAGGAGATGAGGGTAGGGGGGACATTATTGAAACCTTCAAGTACATGAAAGGAATAAATAAGATGGGCACAGAGGGACTTTTCAAATTAAGGGGGCATGGCACTCAAGGGCATGAGCTGAGATTAGAGGTGTGAAGATTCAGGAGGGAAATGAAGAGACACTTCTTTATGGAGAGGATGGTGTCTGGGTCTAACGCATTGCTAGAGGAAGTGGTATCCTGCAGAACAGTGGGCTGCTTCAAACAGGGGTGGGACAGGGTAAGGGGGAGGGTCAAGAGAGGGGCAGCTGCAGTATGAGGGCTGCTAGCTGCACAATCGAGCAGACTTGATAGACCATAAGGTTTTTATCTTCTTGCAATTTTGTATGTTTGTAGTTCCAGGATTCATTGTGTCAGATAATGGCACCAACATAGTCAAAGCTGTTGGAGATGGCAACTACCAACACATACCTTGTTTTCCACATTGTTTAAATCTTCTCATCCATAGTTTCTTAAATGGAAACAGAAATGTTGAACACCTGTTAGGTCTTGCTAGGAAAATATGTGTGCATTTCAGCCACTCTGTTAAAGCACAAAGAATCCTGAAGGGGCTGCAGAGGTCAAACCACTTACAACTGTATACATTGAAGCAGGAGGTTCCAACCTGTTGTAATTCAACATTTTACATAACGGAAAGATTTCTTGAACAGAAAAAAGCTGTACATGACTACACCATGCAAAATTAAATAGGTAAAGTAGACCAGTAGCTCAGTTCCAGCAGCTGGACTCTACTTGAATCTTTGTTCACCTTATTGGAGCCATTTGAGACTGCCACACGTGATGTCAGTACAGACAGCACAATTCTGAGTCAAATTCTTCCTCAAATAAGATTTCTTCACATTTTCCTTGATGACATAAAGAAAGACTTTAAGTCAAAAGAAGACACCGCCGATGTTATGCTGGCAGATGATTTGAGTCTCAGACTGTTGATCGAACAGGGAAAAATGCCATGTTTAAGAATGACACCTATGTATTGACTACGTTACTAGGTATACCGTTATATGGGTGATGCAATTAGAGCACAGCAATTCAGGCACCGCAACCCTGTCATGCTGGAGAACTGTATTTTGCAGCACTTGGCAGGGAGGGCGCCATCCGGATGTTGCGCCCTTTACCCCATACACCTCAGACCTGGAGGTGATTATATTAAAGTACAGGGGGCATGGGGATGCAGCCTCCAGAAAACAGCCAGAATGTGCCTTGAGGCACTGGGCATGATGGGGGTCGGGTGGCACAATTGCCTGACATGATGTTCACCATCGGCATTGTGCTAGCACCCTATAGACGGATGTGTTTTTTCTTGCTGCCGTAACATGGGCGAACCACATTGCTTGATCCCCGCTTTAAGTAAAACATTGAAGCCATCCTTCCTGCAAGAGAAGATATTGAGTATCCAAGAGATCTTCTGCTAACCAAATGTGATATTGCCCCACCAGCACCATTAATTGATGTACAGCAGTCAATCCCTGCCAAACCATCATAGTGCGCCTCTGGTATAGACCATAGCACATCTATCAATTCTTCAAAATCACCAGTATCATCAGCTAGGGAAGGGACATCTACAGCTACTTCTTGGGCATATGTTCAGGGTTAGAAAGGCAAATCACTTCTGAGTTACCTGCAACAACATGGACTAGTATCCTGTAAAGAAAGTGTAGCTGGTTCATCTGCCAGACTGGTAACCCTCTTACGCAGCACAATGCTCCTGGAGTATTTTGCAGACCATACTGTGATTGGTCTCGAGGAAGATCCATTACTCAGTTGGAAAAAAAGGAGGACAATATGGCCAGATCTAGCATATCTTGCAATAATATACCTCAGTTATCCACCTTCAAGCATATATTCAGAACACATATTCAGTGCAGCTGGAGGAATAGTCACTGACCAAAGAACACTGCTAAGTCCTTTAAATGTGGAACATCTTACATTTCTCAGAATGAATGCTGACAATTTCCCAATTGTCCCAAGCACTGAATTATGCAATTCTGACCCTGAACATGAACAACAGCTTGCAAACAGTCATACCGAATATGATGACTAGGTTGTGTATGAAACAAATAGAACTATCATCACTGCCCCCATGCCAGCCACATGGCCACACTACTCTCAGTTTTTTTTGTCAATCATCAGTTTTATATTATGTAACTTTGATGTCCAGCATGGGTATAATTTTTGGAAACAGCAGCAGGCTCACACACAGCAGCTTCACCTCTCGTATCTGTCTCAGCAATGCCCACCATGGGTGTAATTTCTGTACACTGTAGCAGGCTCGCTAAGAGCAGCTGCACCACTTGTACCTGTCTGAGCAATGCCCACCATGGGTATAGTTTTTGAAAACTGTAGCATGCTTACTAAGAGCAGCTGCACATCTTGTACTTCACTCAGCAATTCCCCCCAAGGGTATAACAGCTTGGGGCACCTAACATGCAGTGAAATAGTAAGAAAAAAACAGTATTTCACATGATTTTTGTTATGGTGAGGGTCGGGTGACCAGGTAGTAGAATGGGTTGGGTAGTAACTACCTGATCTGACCCAACTACTCATTTTCCATCCGGGTATTTTTAGGGTACTTTAAAGGTACACATGGGTAGTCTTGAGGGTCCGGTATTTTAGTACCTGCCCCAGCCTAGTTAAAAGCAAAGATGAAAAGTCCATTGTTTCAGTGCGCTATCAAATGTTGTATTATAAAATGTAAAAAAGTTACTACAAGCACATCAAAATTCAATAAATATAACAGTCAGTTGTTGTTATTATTAGTAAACATCTGGGGACTGATATTTAAAAATGGGTAAAGTGAAGTGCAAAGTTTGTTCTACAGTTGCCCATTGCCCATGACCCTGAGGATACTACTGCGTATTCAGTCAGATATCGACCTAGTGCTATCTGACTGAATATAGGGGCATGTTGGCACAGCACTAAGCCAAGTAGTGCTGCCCTGACATAGAACTCAGCAGTGGAGGAAACAGCACCAGACCCGATAATGTCGGTAGCTCCTGGTGCGATATTCAGACAGCCCCATGCAAATGAGACCATTGGGCATGCAAGGTGTCGAGAGGCCATTTGCATACCCATTATGGGCACATTTGCTTGGAAACAAGTGGCAGGTTTGTGCCTCTGTGACTGGTTGCACCCCCACCCTGATTGCCCAGTCCCATGAAATGGAGAAATTCCCTGGTATCCAGTGGTCTCCCCCACCCTCCGATCGCCATCCGTGTTTTTAAAAATCCTTTCCCTGGTGACTAGTGGTCCCACCAACCCACTGATTGATATTCCTGGTGTAATTTAAAGTATCCCTGGTGCCTAGTGGATCCCCACCTTCCAATTGCCATCCCTGATAACATAAAATCCTTTCCCTGGTGTCTAGTGGTCCCCCCACCCTCTGATTGCCATCCCCAGTGTAATCTTAATTTTCCCTGATGCTAGGTGGTCCCTCTGCCCTCCGATCACCATTCCTGATGTACTCTAAACTATCCCCTGTGCCTAGTGGTCCTCCCAACTCTCTGATTGCCATCACTGGGGAAATCTAAATTATTCCTGTTGCCTAGTTGTTCACCCACTCACCAATTGCCATTCTTGTACCAACATAACCTTCCCTGACATCTAGCAGCCCCTCACATTGTGGACACTGACAAACCCACCCTGTCAACCCCCTTTACCTTCAGCGATGGTGCCACAGCTCCCATACTGCAACTGGCACAGTCCTCCTCTCATCTCCTTGGCCAGAGGTCATATGGAAAGACAGGGAGTGCACCACCAATGTACTGTACAAGGCATGCATCCTCTGTATTGTACAGGCAGCATGGCCTGTTTACTGTACCAGGAGCCCTGTACAATACACAGGCTGTGTGCTTCCTGTGCATAACACAGGCCACACCCCTTCTACAATACAGAGGATGCATGCACTGTCTAGTACATTGGACCCACAGTCCCTTTATTCCCATACAACAGCCAGTTGAGGAGGTAAGAGGAGGGCTGTGCCAGTCGCCATATGGCAGCCATGGCATCGGCGCTGAAGATAAAGGGTTAATTGGCTGGGTGTTTGTTTTTTCAGTGCCGGCATTGTTTGTGTGTGTGTGTGTGTGTGTGTGTGTGTGTGTGTGTGTGTGTGTGTGTGTGTGGGGGTGATAGATGCCCTGGAAGGGTATGTAAGTAGAGGGATGGCAATCAGTGGGTGGCAGGGAAAACCAGTCACAAGGATAATTTAGATTTTAACAGGGTTGGTGACTGAAGGGCAGGGGGACGACTAGGCACTAGGGAAAGGATTTTACCTTATCAGGGATGGTGACTGGAGGGCTGGGGGACCAGTGGATACCAGGGACATTTTGTACTTTATCGGGGACAGTGATCAGTGGACAGGGGTGCCACTAGACACCAGGGGATGGGAATTCTCCCCTAACCGCCAATGTGGTTGTTGGTTGCAGTGTCTCTGGCAGCCGCTAAAGTTGCCCGGAGTTAAGTCAGAGTTTTGATTGGCAGTATTTACACTGTGCAAAGTGACCTTTGCTAACCTGTTTGTGCAGCACAAATGTGCTGACTATCACACTGCAGTAGTATTCCTGTTTCCACCCCTCCCTTTGTCTACTGGATACATTATTTTCTTTTGCATGCACTAACCCTGCTAGTAAGCACAAAAGCCCCCTCTGAATATAGTGCACAGGTGCAAACCCTGGGCAAACAGGGTGTAATCACTTTGCCAACCAGGCAAAATTTTGAATATCTGGCCCCTGCTCTTTAACTAACATTAGTCCATGTTATTCCCATCTCTGTTTTTGCTATTGCTACAGTATATAAGCCAATAGCTTAATCTGGTTCAAGGTCAGTTGGCATTCATCTGTATCCCCCTCCCCTTGGTCGTGCCTGAAAATAGGCAGGATTTGTCTAGTGCACTTACCCGGTCAACAAAAACTAAATAAATAAAATAAGTATTTCTACTCCCTCTTAAATCACGGAGTGTCAAACCATTATTACCTTTGAAACCCCTTTTTATTTACAGAGGACCCAAGAAGCCTGACTCTTTCAAAGACTTGTATTTTCAAACAACCAACAGTATTGTGCAAGCAGAAATAAAAACACACAAATACCTGATTAAAAACACCCAAATACCTCTGTCAGGTTATTATACTGCATAGTCCACCACCTTTTATACACACACATTTCGGGGGCAAATTGAACTGGAAAAAAATATTTAAAAGTCAGTAATATGAAAATAGTAATTTCAAGGGCAAATGGTACAGTGCTATTTAAGTGGGTTTGTTACACCTTTCTACACCTTTCATAGCTGTTCATCCATTCTGTCCCTTATTTTCACAAGAATTGGTGGTGTTAAATCAAAGTGTCACTTGACATGGATCAAGATAACATTGATCAGGTTTCTGGGCAGCTTTTTTTGCCCCTTGTGCTATCATAGTTTACATTATTTGCCCATATTGCACATAAATGTTGCATGTCACGAGGGCATGAAAAATTTGTGCTGCAAAGAGTTTAGGTTTGTTTGAGCTCCAGCAGCTAAGATCCCTTTCTTTTTCACCTGTGAGAGGCACAGTGTCCATATGTGACAGACTGGTCATTGTACCTGTGATGTGAAAGTGGACTTCTCTCAATGGAACCGACACAGGTACCCTTTCATCTCCCATTGCCTCCAGCTCTGTGTCACTGTCTTGTAGTAAGTCTTTCATTTCCTCTCCCTCTTTACTGTTATTGTCTTCTAAAAGACCAGGGGCCAGATTTTCAGACCACTATGACTGACGCAAGTCCCTGGTGTGCCAAACATAAGTTGCACGGAGCTAGCATCATTCTCCATCTGCGGCTTCTGATTTTACAATGCATGCACAAGACACAGGTTCTTAGACTGCATTTGTATGCTCTGGCGTGTGCCACACCCGAGAGTCTGAGATACTGGGCTTGCACCTGACATTTGGAGCAAGCTGGTGTAAATCATGGAAACCATAGCAACTGCACCTGAGATTTGAAATTTGGGTGCAGTTGCAGCAAAGGGGGTTGGTGCACCGCAGATTATTAAGTCCTGTGGCACAGGGCTGGATTCAAGCCCTGCGTCCCTGTTTGAAATGCAGGCTCAAGCTGTACTGTGCCTCTTAAGTGGTGTTGATGTCCATGGCATTGACATTTACTGCTGCATCTCCCCCATTCCTTTTTTCAGGTCTTGACTCATTGCTGTAGATGAAGTTGCTCTGCTGTTAGATGTTCCATGGTCTCCTTCACCTGTTGACATTCCTTCTTCCATTCTTTTATGCTCTTCGCATGAAATGCTCAAACTTGGCTGCCTTTCCCACACTGTTGCATGTTCTATGTGTAGTTGTTTTCATATCAGCCCCTGCTCCTTGGTGCTCTGTGGCTGTACTGTACTTTCCCCTTGTGTACTCTCCACATGCTGCTTTCTTGATTTCTGGTCCTCTGGGCCAGCCTGCTGATTGGACAATTCCTTGTCCTCTGCATTGGCCAGCAGCTTTGCTGCATATTTGACCTCCAGGTGGGCCTACTTCTCAGGCTGTTTCATATTCTGTGTTCAGCCAGCTGCTATGGAGCTTCTGTGTCCTCTGGACGGGCCTGTTGCCTATGCTGTTGCCTCTTTCTGGGACTCTGAAATGAAGTTTTCATCATGCTCTATAAAAACAAAGCTCATTGTTTCAGGTGATGATAACATACTCTTTTGAAAAAATAAATGCAGTTAGATTCTAAACACTTAAAACAGAATATTGCCTGTCTGCCTGTCTGCGAACTACATGTATCAGAGTCTGACTAATGAATAGGACTGGCATACCTCTCAAATGTCTCTGATTTTCATGGATGTCCTTCCAAAGATTCAGGTCTCTGTGACTGAACAGTGGGGATTGAAAGCATAAAATATTGCCAGACATTACAGTTTCAAACTTGTCCTTGCTCAAAAAAAGCATTTTACACTAGATTTCCTATTCCACCAGCTTCCTGAGTGGATATCACTAGTGTTTAATGTGACCTTGATTCTGGTGCTTTGTCACTGATTTGTGAGGCGGGGGTTGAAGGAATAATTTTAAAATGTATGATCACCATTTATCTAGTGTTAAGGACAGTTTCTATCAAGTTACTTAACATAATAAAGCATATTAGTGGTGCTATCAAAAAATCATTGCATTTGAGAGATATTATACAATGGCAAGAAATAATCTAGGACTCTGATTGGTCAGTGGGGGACTGGAGCTGTGATGTTATCCTGGCATAACATCACGGATCTAGTCCCAGCACACCTAGTGATTAGATAAAATGTAAAAAAAAAAAAAAAATCACAATACAACTGTTCCTGCGGTCCTCTTCACCACACTGCAGAAAACCATGCAGTGTTTTGTTGCTTCACAGCGCAATAAATCTCTGCCTCCGTAGCAGAGAAACACCCCCAAACCCAGCCCACAACCGTAACACATGTTAAAAAATCCTCCAAACTGTATTTCTCATTTTTTTTAAATCACCTCCGTGAAACACGTCTGGTTCCTGGAAGCACTTCATGCACCCGCATTGTAACCCAGCCCAATTCTGCTAGGCAACCCCCTAGCTTCCTTCTGAACAGCACTGTTAACCACCAAAAAATATCAATAATCCTCACACATTCCCACAAAATGGTATAAATTTATTGTTTTTATGTAAAAAAGTAAACTAACTGAAACTTCTCTCACGCACCACATTCACCCAGTGAGTAAGTGAGCAAGCAAGCGAGCGAGCGAGGGCATCATTAAGATATATCACTTCTCTCTTCGACCCATTCCCTTGCTTCCAAAGTCACTCTTCTTGTTTTTACTGCCACCATGTACAACAAATACAGAAAAAACATCATCCTTGCCATTTCCCTACCTTCTGTCCTCTTCACAGAAATGTTGTATGTAAGGCAGAAAGTGTACTGGTGTATGAAAGACTTGCACAGGTGCTTAAAATTCCCAAGTTGCCACCAACATTTACTCACTGCAGAAACAAAAACCTGAATTAAAAAAAAAGAAAAACTAAAATGGACTAGGACATAGTTTCAAACAGAGCACCACTAACGAAGGTCCTATGCTAAAAAAAATACCTTAGTTACTATGAGGACTGCAGAAGCACAGCTCCACCTGCTGGCTGGAAATGAAAATTAGCACTATTTCTCCATAAAGTAATCTTACTCATATAAAAAAAAATGACAAAAAATCAACTTTAAATGTACATTTTCATCTCTCTTTTGTTTATATTACAAATAAGTCATTGTATAATAGGAATAATGCACTCCAGTGTGTGTGTTGTGCTGCGATAACATCACTTCTGGGGTGATTGGTCACAGTTGGCCTGCCGCCTCATGCCCTATCACCCCAGGCATGACATTATCCCAGCACGACACACACCTTGTTGTGTATTATTCCTTTATTTGAAAAACTGTTACTGAAAACAAAAATACAAAACAATATTGTCTTACCGTATATTTCTTGAGTTCCTTTCTGAAAGCCTTTCATTTTACTGATGTTGTGGCATTTTCCATTCCCCCCTCTTTCTGCTCGCAGGTGTGTTGCTCTTCAAGTTGCGTTACCACTTTTCTCGGCCTGGCAGGTCTGCTTACATGTGGTGTCTCATAAAAGTTTATGGTTCCAAATCTGGTAGTTGTCTTCAATTCAATATACAGTACGATGATACAGAGTATTGCATCTCAGTCAAATGTCAATTTTTCAAGCTTAACAAAGCCCCAATTTTATACTGTTCCTTGGCTTCAAGACAGCTGCCAGTTTGAAGGTGATTGGAGAACACTGTATCTGATGTCATAGTTTTGTAATGCCTCCAGGATTATCATCTGGTTTGTCTGTTCCTTAATTCCTTCTGATTTGTCACAGTTCCTGACCAAAACTATTGTACTTGACTCTCTACTGTACAAATACTGTGCATGTTAGGGATATTTATCCTCATCTGTTAGAGGAGATTTGCAGACCAAGAAAACACCTCCTTTACACTACTACTATGGCCAAGAAGCTGGCAGTAGTGTGGATTTGGGGGGGTCAGTATGGCCGCACCCCCCGTTAAAATCCCCCC
Organism: Neoceratodus forsteri; assembly: GCA_016271365.2. Classification (NCBI taxonomy): domain Eukaryota; kingdom Metazoa; phylum Chordata; order Ceratodontiformes; family Ceratodontidae; genus Neoceratodus; species Neoceratodus forsteri. The sequence continues at coordinate 1,044,360,040 of CM057455.1, forward strand.
CCAGTGCATAGTAATTAAATAAAAATTAATTATCACCTCCACAGTGGTGCCTCATACCTGTGCCAGTGATGACAACTTCAAGTGCACACACACACACACACACACACACACACACGCACACACACACTAGCAAGTCACTCCCAGGCAGCTGAGTAGCAGCTCCTCCAGGCCAGGCAGCAGCAGTAGAGGGCTTATTATGGATTGGAACCATCAACCAACTGTCTGGACAGCCTTGAATAGATCCAAGTCCAAATCACTGACTGAAAGGTTAGGGTACAAGTGGGGGGGCCAATTAGAGCAGTTCCCAAGCACAAATCAGGCTTGTGATTGGTTCAGTAAGGAGAGTTAACTCAGCCAATTACAAGCAATAACATACAGAATCACTTTAGGCCATCTGGCACTCAGAATCAGTGGGACAAATATGGTCCTGGTCCACCCTCCACTTTGACCACTTCAGTTTTTTGGATATATCTATCATCAATAACAAAGGAAATTTAGAAGTGGAAGGAATGACTCTGAATGGGATAATAATTATTATACCATGCACTGCACAAATAGTCCAATCAGAAAAGGGCAGACTGGCACCTCACCCCCGCTGTAAATCGTACAGTAATCACTGCAAAAGGTGCCAGCCTGCCACACGAGCCACGCTAACTTCAAATTACTCCGACAGCCTGTAAAATTCGAAATAGCCACCATATTAATGTCCCGCTAACTACCAGCTGCCCCACACACGCATAGTAGAAAAGAAATGGACACCTCTTTGATCTCATCGACATCGCTGAGGTCGTGAACTCTGTTCTGCAGAAAGAATCACATAGAATCTGACAGAAAAATACATTTTGAAAGTTCGCTTCGTGCGCCAGCCCCAGCCACTTCTTGCCCAAAACCGCGAACATCCAGTCAGATCTGCAGCCGACATCCGTTGCAGTACCTCCTGCAGTTCCAAACTCAAACTCAGCACGTATTATGCAGTCATCTGAAGCGGTTGGGCTGGCACTAGAGGCAGACTTTCAAATGGTACATTTTCTGTCAGATTACTATGTGATTCTATGCCCTCTACAGAACGGAAGATTTCATCGAGCTCAGCGGTGTCGATGAGCTCAAAAGAGGTGTCCATTTCTTTTTTTGTTTCAAACTGTTTTCTATATGTTTGCTCAGTTAATGAAACTTTATAAACTTAAATAAAAGTTTTGAATGCTAAACATAAGAATGTTGAATAACACTACATTAAATGTCACTGTCTCTCACTATACAAACAAGAGGGACTATTTTATTTTGTGGAAGAATAATTTAATAAAATCATTATATTTTAAGTGAAACAAAAAATGTGGCATTTTTAAGTACAAACATATTACTGGTTGCAAGGTATAATCACAATAAGCCACTCGAGGGTGTGGGTTATGAAGTTACCACGGCTGACGGAGTTACCCACTCAGCTGTGCTTCGTGGGCAAACCACTCCAGCCGTGGTAAATCCCCAATAACCCACACCCTCATGTCTTATTGCTTAATTATACAATAGCAACAACATTTTTAGTGTCCTGATTGGTCAATGTGTGCCTGGGACAGTGATGTTATTGAACGATAACATCACTGTGTGAACATCATGGCTGCCCTCATTCTTTTTTTAAGGAACAAAGATAAATTGCCACACTAAAAATCTAATAAAACCTTTCTTAAATTTTTTTTTTATTTTGTATAACATGAAGCCATTGTATAATTGCAATAAGGCACTCCAAGGTGTGTGTTATTGTGTAATAACGTCACTCCTGGGGTGGTGGAAGCACTTGGCTTCATCTCGTGCTTCAACCCACCCTAGGAGTGACATTATTACATGATAACACACAGCTTGTCATGCCATATTGCTTAATTGCATCAAGCCACTACTGCTCACTCCCGTTCGACCCAGTGTGGCTGTTGATTGTCATCGAGTCAGTCTCAGTCGACATCATCATGGTTCTTATTTTTTTCAGTCAGCACAGCAGCAGCAGACGGTGCCAGGCCAGGTGGCCAGCAGAACAGAAGCAAGCAAGCGTGAAGAGGAAGTGCCATGGTCTACCTCCACCCATGGCTCATCAACATAACATTATTTCATTTCTGACCCAAGACCCACCACCACAACAAGTAAGTCACAACAGTGAGACTTGATGGACAGCACACTGTGGCAGCACTTTTTTGTGAGGTAGCAGCTGTAGGTTTATTAAGTTGGTTTGGTTACTTAAAGCTGCTTAGACAGGGAAGGATTAGCATTCTGCAAACAAGAGTAGTAGTAGTGGGCTCCCTTCAATCATGCCTGGTAAACAATGATACTTTTAGGGTTTTTTATGTTGACTTGTGTGCACGCACAAGCAACATCTTCTGGTAGTAGCACATTTCAGAGATGTGTCAGTGTTGTGGTGAATGCAGGGGATGCTTTAGTGGGTGCATCCCTCAGCTGCCAACCAGTGATAATGCTGCTGTTGACAGCAGTTTCAGAGAGAGCCATGGAGTTGAAATGAATCTGCCGCTGCAATCAGAGACAGGCTCGTCATTGCAGCAGCAGATGACACGCCTCTATGGTGTGCCTTTCCTGGTGAAACATTTCAATAAATGTGGTGGCTCCTGCCATCTGCCACACAATCCCCAGAAAGCCGACATCAGGGTGCCCAGTCCCCGTGTCAGCATGTTTCCTCCCCCACATTATGTGGCACACTGTAACATGGTGGCTCCTTCTGCCCACCACATACTCCCAAAAAGTCAAAATCAGGGTGCTCAATCCTTGCGTTGGCACTCCCCCTTTTAGTGTGTCTTTCCTGGTTAAACCATTTCCCCTTTCCTTTCCGACACTGGGATGTCCACTCCTGGTGTTGGATGCATACCCCCCCATCTATACGTCTTGCTGACATCGGGGTGCCCAATCCCCATGTCAGCATCCCCCCCACAGAATTGTGGCACACTGAGAGCCCACCCCAGTGTGCCCATTTTTTTTGGGGGTGTAACCTGTAAATGAAGAAAAACTTCTCCCGTGGTCTTTTTTTTCCCTGCAAACAAGAAAATGGTCCACCATTGTCTCCCTCATCCCCCTCCCCATCCCCACCCTCCCTCTGCACACCCATGCCCCTGCACCCCCTCACCCATGCTTACCCTCCGGAGGTTGGAAGCTGTGATCTTCTCTGGACCAGGACATGTCTGCACTCTTCAAACTGAACTGCGAACTGAAGAAATGACAGTAAGCTTTATAATAGGAGGCGGGGGGGGTCAACTTAGGTTGATATCTCAGTCATTTTTTTTGAATTTTGGCCCCAAATTTTCAACATGAGGTTCTTGAGACCCCACCTCATGAACATGTCACTGTCATTTAGTTTATTGGTCCTGAAAGGTGATTTCATGGTTGCTGCATGGAATCACCTTTTGGGACTGATTAATGAAATGACAGTGCCACTGTTCATGAGGGGAGGTCCCAAAAATCCCATGTTGCAAATTTGGTGAAAAAATCCCAAAAATTACTGCATTAAAAGCATGTGTTGCACAGTTTCTACGCACGCTCATAACTTCACCAATTTTTTTATATTTTCTCTCCAGATTTATAACGTTGCCATTTTTTCACACCTCCTTATGAACAGTATAGCTGTTATTTTTCACATCGTTCCTGAAATGTGTTTTCACACCTGTGGCGCAGAATTGTACAGTCTCTGTGGGAAATCATCTTTTGAGACAGATTAACAAAATCACAGTACCACTGTTCATGAGGAGAGGTTCAAAAATGTCCATGTTGAAAATTTAGTGAAAATATTTCAAAAAATTATTGCATTACAGGCTTGCATTGAGCAGTTTCTACACATGCTCATAACTTTGCCAGTTTTTCATATTTTCACTCCAGATTTTCAACATTGCCATTTCTTCACACCACCTCAAGAACAGTACAGCTGTCATTTTTCTCACCCTGCCAGAAATGTGTTTTCACATCTGTGGTGCCAAATGGTGCAGTTGCTGTGCAAAACCACCTTTTGGGATTGAGTAATGAAATGATAGTGCCACTGTTCATTAGGTGGGGTCACAAAAATTCCATTTTGAAAATTTGGAGCAAAAATACCAACAAACATCCTCAGCATTAGGGTTTACAACCATAATGCCCTACTCTGTAGAGACTGACAGACATCAGGAGTGTGACTTGGGATCGTTGGCCGTAATGCTCATGCCATTCCACCCCCACCCTGCAGTCAGTGACAGGCATCGAGGTGTGCCTTGGGGTCTTCAGCCTCAGTGTTCACCCTATTCTCCTATATTGCACCCATCTCTGGGTATTTCCTTATGGAATGGGGTGAGTATAAATCCGGAAGACCCCAAGGCACACCGCGACACCTGTCAGTGTTTTCAGGGTAGGGTGAGGTGAAATGGCTTGAGCGTTATGGACGATGACCCAAAGGATTACCCCAATGCCTGTCAGTCTCTGCAGGGTGGGAGTGGGGTTGGTGTCATTTCAATACTTCATTGCCATTCCTATTATGCATCTTTCTAACTCCTGCACTACCAATGACAACGCCAGCAAGCCAACATTTGGCATTGATAAATGCTTGTTCTTTTTTGATACTGTGTTCGTTACAGTCAGGTTTTAACTTTAGGTTTTGAAAATACTTGTTGCTTGTGTGGTGCTGAGTCATCTGACCTTTGTCTGCTCAATGCTCCCCCCATCCTAATTTTTTGTGCAGTGTTCTTACTAAATAGCTTTCTATTAAGAAGGTCTTTCAAATGGTCTGGATTTTGTGGGCTCAGTCTGAGCTTGAATCCTAAAAACAGCACACTTAATTGGGAGGCAAGGCAACAAAGGGAGCTAGATCACATCACAGTGTGATTAACAGCACTACTGCATACATGGCAACAGGGTCACGGCATGTGTTTTGTCTTTCAGAAAGATATGACACAATTGGGGTTGCACTCTTTATTTAAAGGAACACTGTCAACCCACCATGTGAATGTTTAACAGGAAGAATATTCATTTAAAAGAAATCTTTGGTGCATTTAACAATGGGAGGGAATGAAGACCCTTGTATCTGATACATCTGCATCTTGTCTGGCTGGCACAGACAGATAGACATTTAGCAAGCTATCTGTCCATGACTAATAGGCTGTCTATGACTGGCTCACTGTCAAAAGAATGCCATTGGCTTTAAAAGTTTTTTTTTGGGGGGGAGGGTACAGTCTAGGAAGGTCTTCCTTGCAGCGCTGTAAAAGCAGTATAAAAATCAGTTTGGTGGACAAGCTGACAAGGCTTCAATAAAATTAAGTGGGACTGTACTGAATGCGGTATTAAAGTTTGTGCACTGTAGCGCGCATTGTATTGGTATTATGGGGGCCCAGAGGGGTTTGGCCTCCATTCTTCTGGGGATCCCAGGTAAAATGGGGAAGTAGGGTCAGATTTATAATGGGACCACTACATACCTCGAACATGTAATTCTAACACTAAACACATGTCCAATCAGAAACAGAATGTTAAGGCTAATGAATGTGGTTAGTGGGACAGCACATGTGGGTCCTCCTACTGGATCCACTATAAATCCATTTGGCTTTGTCATACACACACACACACACACACACACACACACCACCCCTGAGCTGGCCACATAGCTGCCTTTGGCGCAGTGTGCCCATTTGCTTTCCTTCGCTGCTTTTGGTGATCCATGTTCCCAAGCATTTTCCTGTTCCTCTTCCTCATGTTTTGTTTTGTCCACATTATGTCACATGTACCTCAAGTTCCTGACACTAGTTTACAGTGTTCCCCATTGTAATATTACAGTAACTAGTTACTCCCCAACACTGCCAATCATCATGCGTGGGTGAGTATTATGAAGCCAGTCACAGGTAGTGTGCCATCTATCTATCTTTTCTTTCTTTCTTTCTTTCTTTCTTTCTTTCTTTCTTTCTTTCTTTCTTTCTTTCTTTCTTTCTTTCCACTGGGCTGCTCAGTTCTGTCCATCTTTCTATGCTCTTTTCATTATTTCATTTGTGTCTTTTCTTACTATTCTAGGCTCATTCCCTCTTCCTCCTGTACCCAAGCTGCTCCAGATATGCTGCCTGTGGCACTGTGAACTCTGGAGAAACTGTGGTCTCAGGACCTGAGGCAAGTGCAGCACTGTCCTTGCTCTTACAGTGCCTCCTAGGAATACTCAAGGGCAGCTTGGGACATCATGGATGACCACATGACATCTCATCCTGCCCCTCCAAAGTCCAGGCACTGGCATGGATGTTGGTAGTGTTGTGAGAGGTGGGCGGGAATAAAAAAAAATGGGGAAAAAATTACCATACAAGAGCACGATGGTGCCTCACACCCCCATGCTACCATCACCAGAAGTCACCACCCACCTTGTATCATTCTTGCAGAAAAAACTTCTGTGAAGCCCAGAGGGGTTTCCATTCTCCAGGGCCTGCCAAGGAAAAGGAGTTCCCCTGAAGTGTCTGAGGAAGGACAGCTCTGGACTACTAAATGGGTACCCACACTGTAAGGCTAGTGAAAGCAGTGGGCAAGGCACCTTAAGGAAGGAGGGCAGAGGGCTGCCTAGTATGGGATAAATATAAGAATATAAACAAAGATGCATTTTATAGTTTAAACATCATCTGATGATTGAGATATGTTTATAGTGTGCTAGGACTGCTTCTCTTGGGCTGTAAGAGCATGAACTCTTGCCTCCTTACAGTGCCAGGGTTCTCTCACCCTAAGAATATGAAATAAAATACTCTTACAGCCTGGTACCCAATAAACATATATAAATAGTCAACAGATAACTACCAGATATAATACGACAAGTTAGCATGTGTTATTAGTCAGATGGTTTACTGAGACAGAAAAAGTTGAACATCTAGTTAGTCTTTCTTTTCTTGTTTGCATATGAAAATATCAGCCAATCAAGTTAACAATTAACTGGTTTTAGCTGAGTATTCTAGTTATAAAATGCAGGCCCAATTATCATTTGAGTAAATTGGGAAGTTGGGTAAATTTGGAAGCCTATCTTAAAGAAGGTTTACAGTACATCATTGTTTTCTGTGGCTGAAGTGGTTATTTAGATTTGAATTGGACAGGCCTGGTCAAAGTCCATCATTTGGGCACAAGGATATATAGATCCATAGGTTTTGTCAGCAGATAAGGGCCTTGTGGCCCATCCAGTCTGCTCAATCCCTCTTTCTAATGCTTAAGGAACCCATGATGCTACAAGTTCCCCCCCTTTTGCCCTAGCTTGATAATTCTCATGTGCCTATCCCATGCATTCTTGAATCCCTGAACCGTTGCTGCCCCCACCACTTCCTGGGGAAGACTGTTCCATCTCTACACCATCCTTTCAGTAAAGTAGTATTTCCACAAGTTTCTCTATGTTTCCCCTTTTAGTCTCATGCTGTGCCCCCTTGATTTGCTATTTCCCTTCATGTAGAGATGCTCCCCTCTGGTACCCTGTTGATCCCCTTTAGATACTTGAAGGTCTCTATCATGTCCCCCTCTCACTCCTTTCATCATGGGAATACATATTTAGAGCTCTAAGTCTCCCCTCATACAATTTATGCTGCATCCCCAACACCATTTTTGTTGCACTCCTCTGTACTGTCTCCATTCTGTCTTTGTCTTTTTGGAGATGTGGCCTCCAGAACTGAACACACTACTTCAGATGAGGCTTTACAAGGGAGTTGTACAATGGTACCACCACTTCCCTCCTTCTACTTGTTATACCCCTCCTATGCACCCTAGTATTCTGTTAGCCTTTCCAACTGCCTTGTTGCACTGTTTACCCACTTTGAAGTTGTCTTTTATGATGAACCTTTTCCTCTGTGGTGGCTTCCAGTGTTACCTCATCTAGTTCATATTCGACCCTAAGGTTCCCTCTCCCTAGGTGCATAATCTTGCACTTTTTTGCATTGAAACCCAACTGCTATTCTTGGACCAGTTTTCTAGCTTCTTCAGATCTCTCCTCATTTTTTTCTATAGTTTTCTGTTTATCTACCTTGTTACATAGCTTTGTATTATCCACAAACAAGCTAACCCTCCCTTCTAGACCCTCTGCAATATCACTTATGAAGACGTTGAAGTGCACTGATCCCAGCAGTGATCCCTGAGGTACATCACTTGTTAACCATTCCTCCTGTGAGCTAACCACAAGGACAGTATGATCTTCAAGACAATCCGTTCTGAAGTGGTTCATTCAATTTTTCTCCCTCCTGTGCAAGGACCTATTGAAGAGCAGGACCAGGAAGGGCTGTGAAGAGCCATACACAGTTGGAGAAACTAGCAGTTCCTACAGTATAAAGCACATTTAATTAAGGAAAGGGTCCCAGAACAGTTTGGGTGATCTTTTAAGGGCACCTAAAACCTTATTTGTACCTGTTGGTTGGGACTGGTGTAGTGAGGGTACCGGAAGACAGTGCAGCGCTACTTCCAGTCTCCTGACTACATATTGTGAGCACTTATAGTTGTTCTCCAGCATCTTGGATGCTGCAGAGTGAAGGGCAGCATATTTTGAACAGCCAGTACACAAGGCTTTAGTGTTTTAAACTCTGTTCTCACTCTACGAGTGTAAGGGGATGCTGTGAGGATTCACCTTGGGTGTTGCCAGGCAACCAGGACCAGGAAGAGCCATGAAGGGACATACACAGTTGGAGAAACTAGCATTTCCTATGGCAAAAAGTGCATTTAATTAAGGAAAGCATCCCAGAATGGTTTGGGTGATCTTTTAAGGGCACCTAAAACCTTATTTGTACCTGTTGGTTGGGACTGGTGTAGCAAGGGTACCGGAAGACAGCACAGCGATACTTCCAGTCCCCTGGCTAGATAGGGCATCCACCCTGTGAGCAAAGGTGAGCAAAGCAAAGGTGAAACAGTCAAGGTGACTGTCTGTGTCTGCCATGTCAGCCGGAACAGCCGGAATGGTAGGGTACTAGCAACGTGTAATACGTCATGGGGATAGTATCACAGTTGCAACCAGTAAAAGGGTGGGTGCCTAGGTAACACAATGTTGTATATGAAAGATGGATTTCATTATTGTGAAACTGCAGACTGGGGAATTGGGAATCTGTTGTATTGTATGCAGTAAGATAAGCCTGGCAGATATAAATAATGTATTAGTGTTTACATGTCAAGAATGCAACATCATAAAGAAACTAAGGAACAAGGTATTAATGTTGGAAATGACAATTGGGACACTACAGCTAAGGGGAATTATGCAGGAATGTACTTTGGGATGTAAAACTCAGGATGATAATGTAGGTACAATAGGAGGGAGAAAAAGAACTAGGGAAATTGCACAGAAAGAAACCTGGACTACAGAACACAGAAAATTTAAGAAAGGATAAAGGGCAAGGCTTTTTACAATTGAATCCAAAAATAGATGTACACCACTATTAAATATAGAAAGTGGAGACTTGCTTGAGGATATGCAAGACAATGAAAGGGAGAAAGGGGAGGAAATTAGGGTTGAATCTGTGGCAAATTGTCAGACTTGGGTAGGTAGTACAGAGCAAGATATAATAAAAGATGTACAACCTAGAAACATAAACCCATGAGAGGGAGTAGATGATAACGCAGAAGTGATGGGAATACCTAGTACAAACAGAACCTCAAGTACAAACAGTGGTCCAGAAAAGAGTTCTAACAGTGTAGAGCAAATACATGAGCAAACAATGGAAGTTGATGGTCAGGTGTTATGAACATGATACTATAGAAGAACAGAAGGAAATAAAACAAGTATACATGTTAGGGGACTCCATTCTGAAATAAACTGATGGATATACTGCAAAAGGGAATAAGGAACACATCACCACAAGCTACTTTCCAGGGGATAAAATAAGGGATGTCCACCAAATATTACCAGACATTATTAAACAAAAGGACCATACGTCAGTCATTATTGTGCATTTGGGTACAAATAACATATAAAATCTGTCAGTGACAGAAATAATGGAGGAATACAAGAATATCAAATTAGAAGCAGACCGTCTGAATTGTAAAATCTTCTTTTCCAAAATTCCACTGGTCCCAAGAGCTATTTATCTAAGAGAAAACAAAATAAAAAAAATAAACAATTGGTTGAGGTTGTGGACATTACACGAAGGGGCTGGTTGTTTAATGCATTGTTAAGATTTTGTGGATAATGACAGTTATTATAGTGGAGATGGTTTACATCTTATTAAGGTGGGTAGTAGGAAATTATGAATGAGGATAAAGCAAACAACTAGTAATGTTTAAACTGATGGCTAAGGGGAGAGGGGTAATGGGGAACATTAGGCAGGTCAGTAATTATTTAAAGAACAAGGTTAAAACAGACAATAAGGGAAATGAGGGTGCTAAAGTATGGCCACTAAATGCACTTAGTTTGAATAATGATAAGAAATCTGAACTTTAAATATTATTGCATAAAGACAGTATAGACATTTGCACAGTGACTAAAACATGGTGGGACACAAATTGCACAAGGAATAAAGAGATTGATGGGTACAATTTTTACACAAAGGATAGAGTTAAAAAGAAGGAAGGTGGGGTGGCAATTTATATAAAAGATTCTATGAATAGTAAACTATGTGAGGATTATGGTACAGTTCAAAAATGTTGAAACACTGTGGATTCAGGTTGATGGATACATTTTAAAACACTTTACATAGGTGTGGTGTATAGGGCCCCTAGTACAAGTCAATGAAGGACATGGAAATTATTAAACAAATAGAACAATTTTCAGAAAAAGGGGATATAGTTAAAATGGGAGATTTCAATTTCCCAAGTATAGACTAGGAAAGTAAGATATTGAATGTGGCAACTGAAAAAGAAAATACAAAATCTCACATGCCCCCACAATGCAAAGCATCATGGACTGCATATGCAAATCACCACATTCTGTGGTGATTTGCATATGCAGCCCATGATGCTTTGCATTGTGGGGGCATGTGTGATTTTGTATTTTCTTGAAACTTGGCTTCCCAGCCAAATACCCTTTGGGGTAACCCTTGCCTCAGTGTTTATGCACAGAGGTTCTTTGTCTTGAAAAAGAAAATCCTGGAAACCCTGCTAATGGCCGGATTGGAATAAATGGTTTATATATCTACAAGAAAGAACAGAATACTAGATTTAGTAATAACAAATGAATATAGACTTGCTAAAAACATACAAATAAGGGAGATCTTGGGTACTAGTGATCATAGTATTGTAGAATTCAACCTCATGAAAATAATTGAAAGAACTAAGGGGTAACGAGTTAGAATTATAATAGAGCTAATTTTGAAAAAAAAATTAGAGATGAATTGTCCAGTGGGGACTGGGAAGAATCTTTTGAGAATAAAAATGCTGAGGAGATGAGGGAAATCTTTAAGAGTATTCTGCTAAAATTAGAAGGTAGGTTTGTACCCTGTAAACCAAAGTATAATAAAAGGGGAAAGATACTTCCATGGTGCAGATGTAGAATTATAAGCCAGTGTGAAAAAAGGCCTTTAAAACAATGAAATTAGCCCAGCCAGAAGAAGAGGTGTGTAGATATAAAGGGGAATTGAAAAAATTAAAGAAAATGATTAGGCAGGAAAAAAATAGAATTTAATATATTGCATAAAAAGGATAATGGAAAAAGCTTTTTTTCTTATATAAATATCAACAAACAGGTAAACACACAGTCTGGCACAATCATGGATAATAAGCACATTCTTATATTCCCCAATCGAAATGGCTACAGCCTTTAACCACCATTATTGTTCTGTATTTAATCAGGATCACAAAATAGAGGATAAGGTTAGGCAAATGGAAGAAAATGAGACTGATTTAAGTATAACTCAAGATGAGATTGAGGAATTACTGACCAAATTAGATGTTAAAAAATCAGCAGGTCCAGATTCCCTACACCCAAGACTCCTGAGGGAAACTAGTGCCCTGATTTCAAAACCTTTAGCCTATTTAATGAATGTGTCCTTTTCTACTGGAGTAATACCTAGTGACTGGACCACTGCTATTGTGGTATCAGTGTTTAAGAAAGGTAACAGAGCCTTGGTAGTCAATTACAGACCCATTAGTTTTACTGCCATATGCTGCAAACTAGCTGAAACCCATATAAAGATGAAATTAGAGATCAACCTCGAGGTCCTTGGTTATAAGGATACAAAACAACATGGTTTTACCAGAATAGAGCTTGTATTACCAGCCAACTATGCTTCTAGAGTATGTTAACAATGGCCTAAATTGAAATGTACCTAGTGGATGTTATATATTTAAATTTCCAAAAAACATTTGATAAAGTACCACATATTAAACTGATGAATAAGGTCAGCAAACTGGGGATAGATCGACCATTAGTTAGATGGATAAATAACTGGTTGTGTGGAAGAACTCAAAGGGTGCATGTGAGGGGATATTGCTCTGAGATGGGGCAGGTGACTAGTGGTGTGCTGCAGGGCTCAGTGCTCAGTCCATTACTGTTTGTGCCATACACAGGAGATCTGCACCACAATACTGAAAGCTGCTTAGTTAAATTTACTGATGATGTAAAGATAGGAAGGCAATTGGATACAAGTCAGGACTCAGTGCAGCTTATAAAGGACCTAGAGAAAATTGAGAAATGGGCACTGGACAACAATATGCAATTCAGTATTGAGAAATGCTCAGTGATGCACATGGGTCGACATAATCAAGAGCAGGACTACCATTTAAACGGTAAAAAATTAGGGAAGGTACAGGTTGAAAGGGACTTCGGTGTTTATGTGGATAAAAACCTTATGTTCAAGGAGCATTGTACTAAAGTAAAGCAAAGGACAAATTATATGATTAGAAATATAAAAAGAACCTTTATTAATCAATTGGCCGCCTATACAATGCCATTGTACAGAGCATACATTAAGCCCCATCTGGATTATGGATCCCCTTTGAGGAGTCCGTATCTCAGGAGAGAGGTAAATAGGGTGGATCGTGTGCAACATAGAATGATTAAGATAGTGGGCAGTATGAGTAGGTATAGTTACAAGTAAAGGCGGCAAAGGTTAGGACTATACAGTTTAGAACAGAGGAGAATAAGGGGTGATCTTATGACTATGTACAGTATAAGATTATTAAAGATATGGAATTGCAGATTGAATTGAACCTGAGAATTCAAAGAAAACAAGTCGGCCTTAGAGGTCAAAAATACCAGATTAGATTAAACAATGTGGTAAAGAATATCAGATATAATTTCTTCACACAACTTATGGCTAGACTTTGAAATAAACTGCCCAGCGATCTAGTAGAGAGTAAAAGACTAATGTAATTTAAAAAAGGATTGGATACATTGCTGATGCAACAGGGAAAAGTGAGGCTCCGCTAATGAGGGTGGATGGTATATAACCTTCTTCCATCCACTATTCCAATATGATAATCCAGTATGAAAATAAATGATCCCTTATGAAGCTTGAAAAGTCCCCAGCAGTTAACCTAAGACTAAAATAGTAGTGGATGGCCCTATTTATTTGTATAATGTAAAATGCAAATATTTTATTAATTGCAGAACTGGTCATAGAGAAAAAAAAGAAAATATGCGATTTTGTCAACTTTAGTTTAACTGTCCTCTATAATAGGCCAAAAAATGCCTGTAGACGAGTGATAATGCCCCTTTAAAATAGGATTAAACACTTTCCATGTGGCAGATTATTGTTAAGGTTAGTTTTACGTAATAGAAGGTAAATACTCAACACTTTCTGTGGTACCACAGAGGCAATACATCTTCTTAGGTGTTTAATTTTCTTAGTGTGTGTTTTTCTTCAGCTGTAAAATGGGAGTGTTTTAATTTAGTACAGTCACTGTGACCTTGTGCAAGTCACTTGCTCTCCCACTGGTTCCATCCTGCTTGTTGTAATGTTTGGTGGTAGCAAGACCACTCTGAAAACAAGGGTGTTGTAGCACAGTTGAGCTATTCTGAGCAAATCAGTTTTAAAAAATAAAACACAAGAAATTATCATTTCCAGGTATCCTACATTCATACTAAATAGCTTTGCAGAGGAGTTATAGAGAAGCTTGCTGTCTATGACCCTGTGCACTTCATGTCAGATGACCTTTAAATACAGTATTGCAGCTTTTCTGCAGCTGTTAACTGAAAACCTTGCTTACAGTATGTGTGCAGCTGCATTCTAATTATCAGATTGTGTTGCATGCAGTGAACGCCTGATTGTCAGCATTGCCTTTCTCCACACATGGATGATAAGTCCACTGCAGATGCCTAGGATCTGGGTGGAAATATAATATGCTCTCTTTTGGTTTACCCTTTAGCTAACTCTTGTATTGGAATGCCATAATATTGTAATGGCTAAAGGGTTAATTCAATTATCTACAACTCATTTTGCATGCTAGTCTACTGCTCCAACATACATTGTGCACTCATAAATTTTATGAACCAGCTGCAGTCAGTTGCAAAGCAGCAACACAATTCATTTAGCTCTTGGAAGGCATAATTGTCATCAGATAGGAGACTAAGTAGAGATCAGTAAGAAAAAGAAAATGGTGCACCTTAGTGTTATGGGTTCATAAGGTTTAAATTGTTTCCAAGATTCTAATAATAACTTGTGGAGGAATAACAGTAGGATGCCAATACATAAAGCAGAAATACTGTTGGCTTAGCAGAACCCTTGTAAATTGTTTTTGCCACTAACTACATTGACTCCAGATTGAGAAGAAGATCCAACAAAGTATTAAAAAGAGTTTCTGTTGCTGTTGTTTCTTTGATGACCATGAAAAATCCCCAACCCCATCCCTACCAGTTTGCCAGGCAACTCCCTGCTCCTTGCTCCTTACATGGAAACAGATAAGATTGAGGTTCTGGGCCCTGGCTCCACAATAAGACCTATGTGTGTGTATGGTAGTGGAACTCTGACACAAGAGGGGTGGGATTAAAGGTGCATAGCAGTACGGTTCTGGGAATGAGCACTGTTCAGTTTTTCCAAGAGGTACAACAGAATCCTGAGGGAGAGTAGTATTGGGGTTCTGAAGTACTTATAATCCTGTTCATGATCCAGAGTTGGGCAGAATCTAGTGACCATGCTCAGTCACCTCACCAGAACTGTCTTCAAGATTGTCTACTCATGCCATTTGGTCACTTTTTCTCATGTCTACACTACCACAGCAATCAGATCTTTCTTTCTTGCCATTTCTCGGTGCTCATCCTCTTGGCTATATAGCCAGTGGACAAGGGTTAGTGTGTGTGAAGGCAAGGCTGGCAGGGCATATACAAGTACACTGTGCTGTGCATGAACATCCTGAGAGAGACCTCTGAGATCACCAGATAATCGACTGGTCCGCTGAGTCGGCGACCTCCTCCCCTGAACAGTAGGAGTCAAAGGACACTCAGACTAACATCGAAGGGCTGAGGCTTTCCAGACTGGGGATCATCATCACTCACTGAGGTACTGTGCTTTAAATAAAAAAAAATTATAGCATTCCTACATTTTTTTTGTGTGCGCACAAATGTAATATGGAATGGCCGCCTTTACTTGTATGCATGAAGCACTCTTAGCCAAGTCTCAAGAGGGTGCAGCTGGGTATCAGCTGTGCTATCAGGGGTCCAACAGTCACTGGGTCCCCTGACAAGTTGCTGACCGGCTCACTGGCATGCTGGACCTGCTGGCTGTGGTGGCCTTTTTACCTATTGGTTAGGATTGGAAGGTCTGTTAGACACAGTTAGTGGAGTGTGGAGACCAGTGGGAATGAGTGTGAGAGAGTGGAGAGCAAGAACGTTTTATTTGGGGTTTGTAGACATACATGTACTGATTTTCTGTTTCTTTATTTGTATAGGGTGTGAGACGTGAAACTGTGTCTCCTCCTCCTAACAAGCTGCTGTGACAGGCAACACTAAACTTTGCAGTGAAGCAGCATAATAAGCCTTCTTTACCAACTCTCATTCTAGAGTCTGTACCAAGACCACAAGATGAACCTTCAACATTGACACATGCACCAGAATTGCCTGCTGTGGTTATTAGTTTGACTTTCTCAGAAACTGCGGCTTCAGCACAGATAACACCAGTGTTGCCTAACTGAGCAGAACTTTCTTCGACTTCACTGTTAGGCCAACATTTGAACAAATGTACTCCAGCATCAGCACCTGGGCTGGCACTGTCTTTGAGGGACATTGGACTGTACATAGACAGAAGGCTTAGTGACCAAGAACTCAAGAGATATTCTGCTGCACAACTGGGTACCAGATCACAGTTATGTCATTCCCTACTACATCAAAACTATTAAAGAGAGTATCATGGAGAAACAATATCTTTGTTATGAACATCTGCAAAAGTATAACTGGGCAGCTCATTCAGATGTGCAGAAAGGAGTTTTTTGCAAATTTTTTGTTCTTTTTGGGCAACAAGAAGGTGGCCGTTTTTTACAAAAATTAGTGGCATTGATAAAAAAGCATTTAATAAACTTCAGTAAAGTGCTAAGGATACTCTCTACTCACAATAAAACAGAGTATCATCATAAAACCACAGAGCTGGCAAGGAATTTCCTGGCAAGCACTAATAAAGAATCCAACATCTGTAGTCAACTAAGTCATATCCACCGCAATGAGACTAAGTGAAACAGGAATATTCTGTACAAGAGTGTATGAGCAGTACTTGTTCTTGGCACAGTGGAGCACCATTCCATGGTCACCGAGATGACTGGCCTATCTTTGAAACTGACCCAACTCAAAATGATGGATTTTTACAAGAGATAATCCATGCATTTGTTGATATCGGTGACAAGGATTTGGAGAATCACCTAAAATTTGGACCAAAAATGCTCTATATATGAGCAAAACAATTCAGAATGAACTGATTAAGATCATTGGCCAACAAATGCATAAAAAACTAGCACAACACATCAACAGTGCAAAGTTTCTTAGTGTGATTGCTGAAGAGACAACGGATAATGGGAAGAAGGAGCAAATGACCATCTTTGTTAGGTATTGGCACAATAATGCCATCTGAGACGACTTCTTCAAATTTACTGAAATAAATGATTGACGGGCAGAGGCATAGCAGACAGCATATTACTTGAGCTACGAAATACAGGAGCTGATTTCACTGGAATGGTTAGTTTGGGCTTTGATGGAGCCAGTGCAATGAGTGGGGCTTTCTCTGGTGCTCAGGCTATTATTCGTAGGGCATATCCAGTTGTACTATATATTCATTGTCCAAGTTACTGTCTAAACTTGGTGATAAGTAAATCCAGTGAGGTTCCTGCCATTCACAATTGTTGAGGTACAGTTGCAAAGGCAACAACTTGTATAAATAGCTGAGCTAAAAGAGTGGCATGTCTAGAGCATCATGTCAGGACTGCTTCTGATGACACAGCAAGTAAACGACTCCACAAATTCACAGACACTTGACGGATTGATCGACATGATGCTGTCATTATTTTCCACAAATTTTACCCATACATTTTGGAGGCTCTGGAGGAGATTAGTGGTTGGATCACGCCAGAAGATGCCAATATGCTCCTTCATAGTTTGCAAAATACTAAGTTTATCCTGGCACTTAACGTTCTTGAAGTTGTGTTGCATGAGACAAAAAGCGTCAGCACAGGACTTCAGCATACTGCTTCTGATTTGCTTCAGGCCAAGAAGCATACTGAAAATGTGAAAGAGATCTTTCAAGAATGGTGACACAATGAAGAAGAGTTTGAGAAGCTCTTCAGAAAAGCAGAACAAATGGGAAGTGATGTTGACAGTGCACTTTCCATGCCACGGATTGTCAACCATCAAAGAAACCAAAATAATATTCCATCTGACTCTGTAGAGCAATATTATAAGTGTTCACTCTTTATCCCTTTTTTGGATACTTTACTAATGCAGCTAAATGACAGGTTTGGGGATTTCAGTGACATTGCCAGTGGTTTCATTGCTTTGCTGCCTATGTATTTCAAGAAATACAATTATGAGGAACTAGCAAAATCAGTGAGACATTTTTTGCCATATCTAGATGCTGATGAGGGTCAAGTCTCCACTGAGTATCAGCAATGGAGGAGGCATTGGCAAGGAAAGGAGACCACACCCAGTACTGTTACAAAAACTCTGGATCTATGTGACCTAATGTTCTTCCACAATATCCACATATTGCTAAAGATCTTTGCCACTCTGCCAGTGACATCAGCTACTGGTGAACATTCTTTTTCCACTCTTGCATACTTGAAGAACTATAGACATGCCATAATGACTGAAGATCATTTAAATGGTCTAGCATTGATGTTCATTCATTGAGAGTTGACCAATGTCATAAATACTGTAATTGAAAACACAACTGATCACTTTGCAAGGCAGCCTGGATGATGACGATTGTTACTTGCATAAAGCTTCTGTTGATGTGCAAAATCTACTATTAAATGTTTAGAAATGTGATGGGTAAATAAAGATGCTCTCTTGCCTTTAATGGCAATCTGATCTTTTAAACGTTATTACACGTTTCCTGTCCTCCACAAAGTTGTATATGTTTTGCACCTTTTGTGCTTATTAAGAGGAGTGGTGGTGAGTGTGCCCAAAGTCAAACAGTTTGAATGAAAATGCATCATGCATTTCACAGGGTCCCTGTTACTGTTACATATTCCATTTATGCAATAGGGATTCTTTATTATAGTGCAGGGAGTCTTGTTTCATATTGTTTATTTAATTTATAATGTAACTTGCATGGAGATTTTTACCAGCGTACAGTGCCTCCACTTAGCATTTTGATTGCTAAATGGTTCCTATTGATGCTCAAATTTTACATTAAAAAAGTTTCCAACTTGACATTAAAGAACACAATGAAAGTCTACAGAAATGTATTATGGTTCTGTGGAATAGTACTTGTGTTATGATGCTCTCTGTTGTGTTACTAAAATTTAAATATAAAAGTTTGATTCATAATTCTTTTGTTTTTGCTCTTTATTGGGGGGGCTGTCAGAAGTGATTACAAACTGAATATTCTGCTATTTATGGCTGAAAAATCTAAAAGGCATCTATAAATGAAACAACATTCATTTTGTAAATATTTTTTGCTGAATAACTCATGCTCAGAGTACAATGCTATCATTTTGCATTGATAGTTATTCACATTCGATTTGAATATGGTTAGTACTGCTACTGAGGCTGAACATTCTAAATGAGTTCAGAATGAATTTGCATATCAGACTCCATCCCACGATCCACCTACTACACCCCCATACCAAATTCCTATATCTGCTACTGGAAGCCGGATGCTAGATGCAGCTATGCTGTCCATGAAATGCACAAAAATGGTACTCCAGTGCTTGACATACAGAACTACTTTGCAGTGGCTAGAATCATAATTTCTTTCTCTACCCTCTACAAACACATTAGACCATGCAAAGAATAACCACACAAGAAGACATTGTACACTATATGATTATTGCTGAGCAAGCCACAGTACACTACAAGGCAATGAAATGTTCATGGGATGCTCTGTGGCCTTAAGCAAGTCACAGTACACTACAGGGCAGTGAAATGTTCTGAGGCTGCCTCTGTGCATTGAGCAAGCTGCAGTGCACTACAAGGCAATGAAATGTTCCAGGGCTGCTTCTGTGGTCTTGAGCAAACCATAGTACATTACAAGGCAGTAAAATGTTCCAGGGGTGCCTGTGTAGCCTTAAGCAATCCACTGTGCACTACAAGGCAGTAAAATGTTCGGGGCTGGCTCTGTGGCCTTGAGAAAGCCACAGCACACTACAAGGCAATGAAATATTCTGGGGTGGCCTCTGTGCCTTGAACAAGCCACAATACACTACAAGGCAGTGAAATGTTCCAGGGCTGCTTCTGTGGCCTAGAGCAAGCCACATTATACCACAAGGCAATGAAATGTTCTGAGGATGCCTCTGTGGCCTTGAGCAAGCTATATTACATTACAGAGTAATGAAATGTTCTGGGGCTGCCTCTGTGCATTGAGCAAGTCACAACACACTACAAAGCAGTGAAATGCTCTAGAGCTGTCTCTGTGGTCTTGAGCAAGCCACAGCATACCACAAGGTAGTGAAATGTTCTGGGGATGCCTATGTGGCCTTGAGCAAGCCACATTAAACTACAAGGCAGGGAAATGTTCTGGGACTGCCTTATATGGCCTTGAGCAAGACACAGTACATTACAAGGCAGTGAAATGTTCCAGAGTTGTCTCATTGGCCTTGCATGTGATTAACAAATGTGTATTATTATCTTTTTGCAGTGCAGTTTCCTAAATTGTGGATCAGCTGACAATGGAAGATGATGAGAGCAGTGTAGCAGAGGTCCTTCAGAACAGGAGCAGCAGCCAGTAGTGAATTTCATAACAGAACAAACAGGAAAAGATCTGACAGACTGTATAGCAGTCATGGAGCAGGAACCCTCCCCATCCCCACCTAGAGAGTCTAGCTCGACAAATCCCACAATCATGCCACCCCCCAGCAACCTGAAGTTAACAGTAAAAGGATAACCAGACAGAGTCAGACCCAGAATCAGCCAGCCCCAAAGATGTCAAAAAAACACTGAGCTCCCTTTATCCAATAGATTTGATGCTCTTCAAAATATTTCTGAGGTGTTTGATGCTGACTCTGAGGACTCTCTCATTTGGTTCTCTCAACCTGACCCCATAGCTGATCAGGATGACAGTGTCCTGATTTCTCAGAAAGCTGTGAAAAAGCAAAGAAAACCCCATAAACCCAACAAAAAAAACCTTCTTGATAATTGTTAAGCAGAGAGGACTAGTGTATTCCCCCCAAACAAAACTTAGTTCCTTGACACAAACACCACTAGCCATAGGCACTGCCAATGTGAACAACATAAAGAGCTGTAAGAAAAGACAAATACTTATGTCTAACCAACCTTCCAGCTCCTTTGATATTATAATTTTATGAGCTACACGATTACACACTATAGCAGAAAACAATGCAGCAATCAAAACATGGCATGTAGGCCCCTCATACTGGTCAATAGGAATGAACACCAGCCTACTATTTAGGAATAATATCCAAGTTCATTTAATAAAACTTATTGATCTTCTACTGGGAAGGGCTTTAGTTTTAGACATGAAAATCAATCAAGAATATTATAGATTTATAAATATCTATGCACCACAAACACAAACAGACAGAATCAGCTTATTTCAGGCTATACAGCTATATCTGTACTCATCTCATTTTGTAACATTAGGGGGAGACTTTAATTGTGGAATGAATACCCAGGATAGAGGAAAAAATACATAAAGCAAGAAAATATTCTGTGACATGTCCACCTTAAAGAGCATCATCCAGGACTCAAACCTGACTGATGCATACGTGTGTTGTAACAATGCACCTACACCCACTTTTCAGAAAGGAACACTAGCTACAAGAATTGATTTTCTTTTCATAACATCATCACTGCATATCTCTTCCACGTCAGCAGAAGACGTCAAATTTTCAGACCATAAACTTTTCAAATTACAGTTAAGGCCTTTAACAACTCTTAAACAAGGTCATGGCTCATGGAAATGTAACTCCTCTATTATCCAAACCAGAAGTTCCTCAAAGCATACCATATTTTCTGACTACAAAAAAAATTCATAATAGAAATGTATAACAATCCTACCACCTGGTGGGAAGATACAAAACAAGACCTAAGACTAGTATTATAGCCAGTAAGTAAATCATGCAAAAATAATGACTGTGTACAGTATCTTCAGCACAGGCAACAATTACAAAACTCACAATTCCTTGCTAGAACTACTACACATAACTTTACCAGTCAGATCCAGCAAATTAAACATGAAATGCAAGTGTTTCACTTAAGACAGCAGGAAAGCTTAAAGAAACAGTAATCCTTTTTGTACCCAGGGGAAAGCAAAAGTGTTTTGTCCTTTCTTACATGTAAAAATAGAATTGGAAATAAATCTATTACACATTTATATGGCCACAACAGTATGGTTTATTTAGATAGACATCATTTACTACTGGTAGTGACACAACATACTGAAGGATTATTTAACAAAACTTACACTGAAACAAAAAGTTTTTCTGAATTGTCACTCTCCTTTCAGGCACCAACATGTCCTACTCACATTTTGGACAGCCTAACAACAGACATGTCCCATCTCAGAACAGAAACTGCTATTAAATCCCTTAAAACTAATAAAGCCCCTGGTATGGATGGGCTGACACCTGAATTATATAAAATCATAGGTAAGGAAATGTCAAAGGAATTAGCATTAGCCTTTAACTATATGTTGCAAACCAATACCATCCCACTGCACATGTCAGAAAGCATGTTTATTTATTTAAAAAAGGGGACAAAAAATATATGACTAACTGGAGGCCTATAAGCTTATTAAATACTGGTTTTAAAATACTAACTAAAATTCTTAACAACAGGCTACTGCAAGCATCAATCCACTTGATTTCACCCACACAATCATGTTCAATACCAGAGAGAAAATGGTAGACCAGCTTGCTCTCTTGAAGGAAATTATAGAGCATGATAATAGGATAGGATAGGTACTGATGGTTTTATCCTCTCCTTGGATCAAAAATAGGCCTTTGACGTGGTTAATCATCAGTACCTATGGGATACTTTACATCACTATGGTATCCCTAATAGATTTATTAACTGGATACAAGGCCTATGCTACACAGCCACAGTCACTCCACAAATCAATGGCTGGTGTGGCCCCATGATACACATACAAAGAGGAGTCAGAAAAGAGTGCTGTCTCATCCCCTTACTGTATATATTCAGTATTAACCCCTTACTTAGATCCCTAAATTTATCTTCATATAATAGACATGCACAAATTGAATCATATATAATCACATATACTGCAATAGCCTACGCTGATGATATAGCCCTCATAACTAAGGATGCAGCATCAGTAGCACAGGCCATGAATATATGCAATGAGTTTAGTAAATGATCAGGAGCATCATTAAACTTACAAAAATGCATAGGCAGACAACTTGGGAAACCTGATGACCCTTCTAGTGGAAACTGCAAATGTAAAAATTACAATTCCCATCACTATTCGGGGCGTTCATTTTGGATCAGGAGACTTTGGATTACTAAACTGGGAACCTAAAACAGACCAGGGGCACAGGATGGTACAAAACTGGAATAGATGGAATATGAGTAAATCCAAACAAATACATTTAATTAAAACATTTCTGTTACCTGTCTTCTTATTTGTAAGTTATCTATTTCCCCCTCCCAAACCTCTGGAAACCACAATCTACAATATATTATTTCATGCAGTCTGGGCAGGTAGGTTGAATCCCCTAAAACACAATATACTTTATCTCCCTGTAAAACAGGGGGGATTACATATGGTAAATCCCTTAGTGTTTTTTTTTATAGTACATATATTGTAACAAACTTAAGACCACTTCTTTTGCAACTTAGGAAAGCCTGGACACCTCTATATAGCCTATCCTGTGAAACCTGGTTCACACAGTGGAGTAGTAACACCCTCTGTATAGTTAAATGCTCCCAGTTAGCTCCCCCATACCTTAGGGAGATCTTTGTCAAACTTAAAAGCTGGCAAATTTCTGGTGGCATGGTTACTACTATGATAAGAAAGCTACTTTATAAACACATAATACATAGTAATTTTACTGAATCAGTAGTCTTCCCAAAATGTCCTGTAGATCTCCCCTCATCCTTACTGGAATTACTAAATAACTAAAGAATACCAGAGAAAATGCATGATGTGCATTGGCTCTGCTGTCATGGTAAGCTCAATGTGAAAGCAAATCAGAAATGCAAACAGATGCAGGAACGCCTATGTTCTAGACCTTCTTGCCAACAACAGCTTGAGACAATAACTCATTTATTTTTCACTTGCAATTATATTTCAGAGTTTTGGAAATTGATAGCTAGACAGTGGAAGGTCAAATGTTTTGAGAAGGTTAATGAAGATATACTCCTATGTGGGCACTTTGACAAATCCTGGAGATATTGGGATAAGAGCATTTTGAATGTCATTTTTACAGTTATAAAATGGTTTATTTGGAGCTCCAGATGCCTGTATACCCTACAACAAAAAGACATCTCCCATACAGAAGTTTTACAAAAAATTACATTTGAATTAAGATTTATTTATTTGTCAGACTTAAATAACAAAACACAAAGAGATTTATTGAAGTCTTGGAGAAATCTTCTCTGGATCACAGATTCAGATGCACCAGTTACTTGAATAGAAATTCCTTTTTGTTATTTATTTGTTTTTTTTATCCAGGGTACAGAAATACATAACTCGAAGGTATTTCATAATTTGATGCATTTAATAAAGATATAGTATTTTAATTTATTTAGTTATGGAAAAACTGTGCAACTATAAACAGACTTCAGAATGTTAATTTTCCTTCTTTTATGTATAATGTATGTAATCAAGGTTTCATTTTCTTTTTCCTTTTTCTTTTGGAATTGTCTGAAGTGCCTCTATTGTATGATCTCAATAAAAACTAAATTCCCCTACTCTGTGCAGGGGGCACTGTTCCACTATTGGAGATGGAGGAGTCTAGTGGGGCCTTGACTGTTGGAGGAGAAGGTGCACCGTTTGTGGAGCAGAGTGATTTGAGAGGGTTAGAGGTTCAAACCTCAGAAACCCATGTCTATAGTCAACAGGACGTGATCGATTTTGAAATGGATTTCTCTGAGCCCAGGCTTGCAGACAGCTGTACAACTGGAGAGGAAATTGCTAGCATGCATGAATTGAAATTAAGGAGTTTGAAAACATACTTCTGAAAGACACTTGGATTTGGCACAACATGAACAGTGAAGAGCACTGCCATTGGCACAGCTGCAAGAGGAGGAACGATGAATCACAGTTGTGAAAACCACAGTTGTAACAGGGGGTACTCGAGGAGATGCCCATGTATGTAAAGAGCTGGTGTCTGAAATGGCAGTGCCCTCTATGTGTACAACTGGCAAAATACTTTCACCCTAGAACACTGCCACCACACATATGACTATTCAGTGTAACCCACTTAAAACCCCACAGCAGCACAAACAAACAGAAAATAGTGTTACCTGGTCACCCAACAAAGCGTTGAAGGAGGCAGGTTGGCTTCAGACTGCAGCTGGACAGTGGACCCCAGATGCAATGGATGCATCTGTGCAGTGTTACAATGGGATGCAGGACTAGCGGCAGAGAGCAGAACCAGAGCAACGTGTGGGAGAAAGTGCAGCAGAAACAGCAGATTGCATGCAACATGGGGCTAGCACATCGGGAAGGCATTTTGCAAGGGGTAAGTTATCCAGTAATAATAATAATGCTCAGGACTAACTGATAGATGAAAATACTGCTGCATCTGAGTGCCACAAAGATGAGCACCCCCGTGTATCAGAAAATGTTTCAACAAATAGTAATGCTGCACAGCTACATCTCGGTATGCAAAGCATAGATGTGCAGCATGAACAGTTTAATTTGTCTTCTGGCAATGGACAGTCTCTTCTGGGAGATGATGCACATTCACAAAAGGAAAGGCCCGCTAACACTGGTGAGACCCCAGGACTGTGCAATACACATTTAGGAAGGAGTTAGAATTCTGATTTATTTAGAACAGCTGGGGAAGCCGCTCTGTGGCAGAATGCAGTGTGTCTGATTTACAAAGGCAGCTTAGATCAACCACCTGACACAGTGTACATGGCTAGGACTTTGATTAAAGACTCTGTGAAGTTCTATGCATCAGAAATATATGTCATGATACATACAGGGGACTTAAATAATTATTTAAGTTTTAAACAAATACAGAACTTGGACAGATTCTGGAAACAGTATAATAAACTGAAAGATACATGCTTGTGGCAACCATTTCTGGCCACTCCACTGACAAGACCTGCATTGAGAACAATTATGATCAGTTTCCGCACAGAGCACCAAAATAACGAAGATACTATATTGGCTTAGACAGAGATGTGAAGTTTTGGATAAACCCGAGCCAATTATTGATTCAGAGCAAATTTGGACGGGGGGGGTGGAAAGTGAGGGTCAAGTTCTTTAATACTGATTATGGGATTTCACATTTACCTAATAGTTTTGTTATAGGAAGGGACACAATGTCAGTGGCTTAGCAGGTAGCACACTTGCCTCTGAGGCCGGGAAATTAGAGGGTTGTCAGAGGGCTGTGGGTTAAATTCCCACACCTGGCACTTGGGTTAATATCCCAGTACTGACGCTGTAGTGCAGCATTAGGGGGGGTGCTGCACTTCTGAGGTGCCATCTTTCGGATGAGACATTAAACTGAGGTCACATCTGCCTGTTCTGGTGGTAGTTCAGGTAGATGTTAAAGATCCCATGGCATTTATCGAAAAGAGTATAGGAATTTTTATTGAAAGATGGACTTCATTAAATAGCTAAACATAAATAGGAACCATATTGTACACATTATTATATTAATAAATGAAATTAAATATTAAGGTCTGCCAATTCCAAAGTTCCATTTAATTCAGTCTTAAAAGGAAGTAACTTGTATTATCAATCAAGTTCTTACCAGGCATTATAATTGATCCAGAGATGCTTTACTTTTTCTTCTGAGTACCACAGTATGTCATTCTGTTGTACTTTTTCCAGTGTTTTACGAATATTAGTGAGTATTTCAACATAGGGAGCTACCTTTTTCTGTAGTACCCACATACATCTTGTTTGCCAGATATAGTATCTTACTATTGCTAAAATAATATAGACTGTATCTGCATGATATTTATCCCAGGGACCCACAAGGGTTCCATACATTAAATCAGTGTATGAGAGTGACAAAAAACGAGGTTCCCTCCATTGTGTAGCCAAATAGACTCAAAAGGAGTTAGCATACTGACAGTCTAGAAACAAATGTTGTTGTCTTTCCAGTGCTTGAATGCATGAATCCCTCTAAAAAAGGATAAGCCTGATGCTATTCATCCCAGAGTACTGAGGGAGTTGGCAGTTGTTTTGGCTGCGCCATTGGTGGATCTCTTTAACTTGTTGCTCCAGGCAGGGAGGGTGCCAAGGGATTGGAAGCAGGTGCATGCTGTGCCCATCCTTAAAGGGGGAACAAGGGAAGAGCCAGGAAACTATAGACCCTTCAGTTTGACGTCAGTGGTGGGGAAGGTAATGGAGATCATACTTAAGGAAAGGCTGGGAGGTTTCTTGGAGGAGATGGGTTACCTGGATGATTGGCATCATGGGTTTATGCCAGGTAGATTGTGTCAAACAAACCTTGTAGGGTTCTATGAGTGGGTGACATCAGCACTCGACAGGGGGAGACCAGTGGATGTACTTGTCCTGGACTTCGGCAAGGCATTTGATTCGGTCCCTCACATTGGCCTAAGGGAGAAGCTGGGGGAATGGGGGTAGGCCCATTGATGGTTAGGTGGATTGGAAATAGGCTTTCAGGTCACACTCAGTGGGTAGTGGTCAGAGGGGAGGTCTCATCTCCTAGGGAGGTCATAAGTGGGGTCCCACAGGGATCAGTCCTGGGGCCACTGCTCTTTAATGCCTACATCTCCGATATCAGGGAAGGTATCGGGTGTGAAATGATTCTCTTTGCAGACAACTCTAAGCTGGGGGTGGTGGTGGAGGGGGAGGAGGGGAGATTGGCCCTGCAAGAGGACCTGGACACTCTGGATAGGTGGTCCTGCACCTGGAAACTGAAATTTAACTCCTCAGAGTGCAAGGTGCTACACCTAGGGCGGGAAAACTCCAACTATGTGTACACCCTTGGGGGGATGAGTTGCAGGCCATGGCAGGGGAAAGAGACCTAGGAGTCTTGGTGGATGTTAACATGAATAATTCAGAGCAGTGCAGGAGGACTGCAGTCAGGGCAAATAGGATGCTGGGATGAATCTCTAGGGGGATTACCTCAAGGAACAGGAAGGTGATTTTGCCACTGTACAACAGCCTGGTTAGACCACATCTTGAGTACTATATGCAGTTCTGGAGGCCACACCTAAGGAGGGACATCCAACTCCTGGAGAGGGTTCAGAGGTGAGCAACCAGAATGATCCAGGGCCTGAGGGATATGACATATGAGGAACAACTAGGGGAGCTCAGCCTGTTCACCCTGGAGGAGAGGAGGGACTGGGGGACATGATTGAGGTCTTCAAGTACCTCAGGGGAGTAAATAAGGTAAGCCGAGATAGGATCTTTTGACTGAAGGAGGGTGGAATCACCAGAGTACACAGTTGGAAGATTGAGGGTGGTAGGATTAGGGTGGAAAAGGAGGAAGAAGTACATCACCAAGAGAGTGGTGGAACCATGGAATGTGCTGCCTGGGGAGCTGGTATAGGCAGCTACAGTGGAGGGATTCAAGAGAGGGTGGGACAGGTACAGGCAAGGGGTGAAGCAGATGCTGGTTTGCCCCAGGGAGGCAGGACTGGGGGATGGAGTAACAGTAGAAGGAGACAGATAGAGGGCTACGGTACCCAATCAAGGTGCTGAAGCATAAGCAGACTTGATAGACCAAGATGCCTATTCTGCTGGCATCTAGTATGTTAGTATCTTTCTGAAAGCTGTTTATGCTTGTTGTTGCCTACACTCTTAATCTCCCATAGTTCCCAAACCAAATACAATCCCAAACAAAGGCAGACAATCTAGGAATAGAAAGTTGACTAAGTACATATTGCAGTCGGTTATCTGGGCATAATGGAAAGATTATCTCTGCTTGACATTCTGCTTGTATTATCTCATTATAAATAACTTTCCTATTTATGGTCTGAAACTGGGTGAGAATAAGTTACCACTTTATAACATTCCTTGTGCTATCCATGCCATATGTTGGGACAATATTGATTCTTCCTAGCATTCTTTTCTTTTTTAGTTCCCATGCCAGAAGGCATGGCTTGAGCCATGTACACACTAGTGGTTTCCATAGTTTTTCACCTGGTTTTAAAGAATTCCCTAAGTTGTAACAGGAAAATATACTAAAGAAGAATGCTATAGGGTGCACCATGTTAAGACCCCCTCTACTATTGATCGATATGTGAATTCTCTTTTTATTGGGTTTAATCGTGAACCCCCAAAAGCCTAAAAGAAAATGCTATAGAGCCTTGTCCACACAACCTGGGGTGGGGGAATAATATGACTAAGGTACAGGAAGATTGGGGCAAAAGAGTTTTTATTAATACCACCCTTTTCTTTTAAGATAGTTGCTGCCCCTTCCATCTTGCCACCAACCTGTCTGCATGGGCCATGTTTGTTTCAAAGTTGGACAGTGCTATATCTCCTGTGCTGAAGACCACCCCTAATATTTTAATAGGCTCCCTGGAGACTGAAAAACTTGCAAGTTTACCCAAAATGTGAAGAGGAACATTGCCCAAAGATACCCCCTTACTTTTCTGCAAATTAATTGTTGACCCTGAGACACTAGAAAAGACCGACAGAACTTCTGTTAGAGTGTTCTCACATGTCTCATGAGCCAGAGTCAATACCAAAACATCAGCATAGGCTAAGAGTTTTACTGGGGAAATGTCTGTGGCAATTGAGAGTCCCTGGATTGCAGTGTTTGACATAATTTTACGTATAAGTATGTCTATGCCGAATGCATATTGCAGGGGTCTCAACGGACATCCCTGCCTGACACCCTTCCATACCTGAATTTGTTTGCCATACCATCCATTTACATTAGGAACTATTTTAGCATTCAAATACATGTTCTGAATCCACCCAACAAACCTATCTGAAATTCCAAAGGCTTTTATGGTGTTAAAAAGGAACTCATGAGATAACCCATCAAAGGCCTCTTCCTGGTCCAAGCCTATTATGTATCCTTTTAGACAACCTTGTTCACCTGCAAAAAATAACTCTCTTAACACTACAAGATTGCCGTTTTGTTTCCTATCTCACACAGCACATGTCTGTGAGACACTAATCAAATATTTGGAAACTTTTGATAATCTAGCCAATAAAATCTTACTTAGAATTTTAAGATCAGTGTTAAGCAAGCTTAATGGCCTCCAATTATTGATGTCTACTTTGGGGCCTTTTTTATGCAATAGTACCAATAATGCTGTTTTCATAGATTCAGCATAAGTTGTAGTATCGAGTATGTAATTAAAGAAAACCATCAAAGCTGGTGCTATCTGTACTTTGAATGTTTTATAAACTCCGGCCCCCAAACCATCAGATCCAGGGGCATTATCTTTTTTTAGCTGTATGACAGCCTGTTCTATCTCTTCTACTGATATCTCTTTTGACAGTTCCTGGGCATCCTGTGTAGTAGCCTGTGGTAGATCTAGGGAGCTCAGACAATCTTCCATATCTACCCCTTCCTTGCATACCTGTCTCCCTGTCTCCCTCTCACTTTTTTCTCTCCCTCTCACTCTCCTCTTTCTCATCCCCCCACCCCACCTACACTTATACTACCCCTTATTGGCTAGCTCTTAAAAGAGTGACTGGATCCTATGTGTTCACCCTGCTGCATCTGCATCACTAGCGAACTGCCTGTAATGTATACTTTGCCAACCTTGCATCCTATGCTTGGTCCCTGTATTGATTATACATGCATGCTGCTCCTATGAACTGCCAGTACAGTAACTGTTGCATCAGCCTATTATTGTACTCAATTGCCATGAACCTGTTTTGTAACTGTATGTATTCATCATCTGTTATGTGTGTATCTAACTCTCACTCTGTACATCCCTCTCCCCATTCCCCCAGGACATACTGTGAGACAAGCATTAAGTTGCTCAGTGTATCTTTCCTGGTGAAACAATTCAATAAATAAAAATAAATAAAAAAATGTAGTGATGTAATAGGCTTGCCTACTAAGTTCTCCACATAGTTTTCTACTACTTTAAGCAGATCTTTGGAGTTGTGACTTTCTGGCCTATGGGAGACTCTAGTTCCTTAAATACTCTGCCCTCCACTCTAGACTTACATTCTTTAAAGGGGTCCATGGATCCCTTCTGCATCTGAGTTCCAAATCTAAGTTCTTGATTGAGTGATTTGGCTCAGTTATATTGTAAAATGAACATTTGTGCTTTAATTTTACTAATCTGTGTACTGTAATCGAAGTGTAGTGCCTCAGTCTGGGAGATTAGGTGCTGGAGCTGGTGCCTTAACTTTAAGTAATGTAAATATTCTTTATTGGCAATATACCTGGCCCTATTTTGAAACAAGTATTGCCAAGATTTCTTCATGTCCTCCTACCATTCTATAGGGTCATTGTAGCATTCTACCACAGAGGTCCTAGCCGCCCAGTCTTGTTTCCATATTTTATGTGGAACAGGGTCCTCCAAGAGGGACTCATTGAGCCTCCAATTAATTTTTGGTTTTGCACCTAGGGGTGTTATCCCACAGGAACCACATATCCGTATAATTATTTTTTTTATTATTTAGTTTTTGTTGTCCAGGTAAGTGCACTAGACAGATTCTGCCTATTTTCAGGCACGACCTGGGGGAAAGGGCTACAGATGAATGCCAACTGACCTTGAACCAGATTAAGCTGTTGGTGGTATTTTTAGTGAATGGGGGGAAATTTGGCCAGGGCACTGGGGAAATTCCCCTACTCAACCGCAGAGGGAGCTCTTGGCTGTCTAATCCAAGATGGCCACTTCCCTGGAGCTGGTGGAGAGAATGGATGTGGAGCTGACAGGTGAGAAGGCCTCCCCCCATCATGTCTTCTCAGGAGGCCATTGACTTGGCATTTATTGCAGCAGACTTTACAGATAGTGAACCCGAGCAATATGTGAATGCATCAGATGGGCTGGGTAAATGGACTTTCCAACGTTCTTCTGGTTCTGAACAGTAGAATGTGGGGGAGATGCCCTCTTCCCCAGTAAGCTCCCAGATTCAATGACACTGACAATTGCTTGCTGAGAAGGAGAAATGTCTGCTACATGAGCAGAAACTGGATACAGCTCTATAGGAGTTGACAGCGCGAACGGCTGTCAGTGCTCCCAGTTTGGCTGTCAATGCGAGCTGACTCAGGTGAGAGATGACTCACCGCTAAGGCCCAAAAGTACAGGGTCCCACCCTGCAATTACAGAGACAGAGAAAGTAAAGGACTTTGTGGTAAACGTGTCTGGCAGTAAAACAGATGTTAAATCTGTGTACAAACAGCCGATGGATTCACGGACTTCCTCTCCTAAGACCCAACAAAAAAAAAGCAAAATTAATAAACAGCATCTTGGTGCTGGGAGACAGGCCCGCACTGCACAACAGGATAGCACCTTGGAAGGACTAGCGCCCGGTGTTGATGAAATAACCTTATTCATTCTGTGATACAGTACGTACCACTGACTGGAGTAGTCAAGGTACTGCACATGATATTCAGCCTCCGATTTTTCCTTGGAATAAAGAAATTGGGTCAGGAAACTGGCCTCCAGAACATGCCCTAGAAGATACCGGTTGAATCCAGGGACAAACTGGACAATGGATCCCAGATTCTGCAGAACCCTCTTACCAACGTATGATAGCTTCTGCTACAATTACAGTGGCCACCCCCGCAGAACAAGAGAAGAACTCCAGTGTGCCCCAGGGTAACTATACAAAGCTTTCCTCTACTGACTGTACTTTGAATATTGCTTCTGAAATTGTGCAAAATGTTATGACTATTGAGAACTCAGAGTTGGGGGACGCCCCACCTAGTACTGTGTAAAGTAGGGAGAAAACTGTTCGTCTAGGGCCTAGGCCAGAGGTTTTTTTTTTTTTTTTCAATTTATTCTTTTTGCCTCCCTACTACTCCTGTCATTATTTTCTGCTCTGGTCATGGACCCCCTTAAGCCACCACCTCTAGAAATGCCTGCTCCCCACGGTTATCCCTGGCTTCCCCCCCAGAGAGTGGGGCCACGGCACCGACCTTCCCCCATTATCAGAGCTGCGGTACTGGTAACTGGTTGGGGAACCGGCTCTAGAGGCTAATTGAGGCCTTAAGGGGGCAGAGCGCCATATAGATGGCGAGGCTCAGGATTTTTATCCCCCCCTTAAGCAGGCTGGGGACGTGCAATGACGACCTGCGTCCGCCCCATCCTGACATACATTAAGCATCGACGTAACGCGGCTACCCAGCCTCCACTAGGTGCCGCTCATACGCCGAATGCTGCCCTTCCCTCCCCCTGGAGAAGGACAGCTGTCCAAAGGACGCTCGATCCTTCTCCTCCCGGCTGGCCCTCCGGTGTCCTGGATCCGTTCCCGAACCCGGGTCACTGGCGTCGTAGGCGGAAATCCAACCGCTGCACCGACGGGCCTGCCTAGGCAAGAGGTTTTACAAAACAAACAAGCAGGTGTTTCTCTCGACCCTCTGTTCAGGTTGTCGGACTTATTTGCGAATAAGGGCGAACCTGCCCTTAGGCGTAACGCAGTCTGGCTGCTGTACAAGGGTGGATTAGAGAACCCTCCTGATAGAGTACATGTTGCTAAAACTTTGTTAAAAACCTCCATGAAGTTTTTTTTCATCAGAAATCTTTGCCCTGATAGGCCTAGGGGGTGGAAATTATGATGTCAGTTTTAAAAATGTCTCCAGTCTGGACTGTTTTGGGGCATTATAACAGACATTAAAAAACACCCCAGTCTGGATTCCCTTTCATGCCACCCCTGTGACCAAACCATTGGTTAAAACTATTACCATATTATTCAAAAATGAGGGGGTCAATGTTGAATGCATTTTGTTCTGGCTGAGGCAGCAGTGTGAACTTTTGGGCAGGCCTACACCTAACCTATACAGCGAACAAATATGGGATGGAAGTTGGAAGGTCAAAGTAAAGCTGTTTTCCACCAATAGAGGTCTGTCCCACTTGCCTAGCTCTTTTTTTTTAGGAAAAGAGAGAGGATCAATATTCTATAGTGGGCAACCCAGGTCCTGCTTTAAGTGTGGGTCTAGGCCACACTTGAGCTCAACGTGTGATACTCCATGTTGTAGCCACTGTCTGAAACATGGTCATCTAGCAGCCTCATGTCTGAATCTTTTTAAATGCAACCTGTGTGAGCACACCAGCCACGCTTACAGGAGATGCCCGTGGGCATCCCATAATAGGGAGGACTGCCTCTCACATGAGGGACTTATCAATCAGGCCCAGCACCAACAGGCAAAGTGCATAGCAGCGCAGAGTGAGACACAGGATATTCCACGGTCTGCTACCCTTCCTACACCCCCCAAGTTCCAGACACTCCAGAGGAAGGGACAGTTACTTGCAAACGTTTAGACCCTGATGAAATTCTGCTTACTACAGCCAGGGCAGAGCCTACCCCACTACTGACAAAGAGTCCAGTAGACTCTGGCACTGAAATGCCTCTCCCCTCTAGGAAAGAAAGATCCCCCCTTCAAAGTGGTGGCACAAAAAAAAAAAGGAATAGGCACGGGAAGAAGGTTACACAAATAACCCCAGAAGTGTGAGCTAGGGAAGAAGCCCCCCCCCCACCTCATTAAAGTTGGGAAACCAATTTGCCTCCCTTGCCACAGACAGCATGGAGGGCGACTCAGAAGAAGAAGGGACTGACACTTCCTCCATGGCCTCTACAACTGACACAGAAGGTGGAGGTGAGGACTCCTTAGCCAAAAGAACTAGGAGGCGATACACAAAAAGGACCCCATAGGAGGACAACTAGAAACTCTTGAGCTTTACATTCCACCACACTGACTTTAAATGCATTCTCTCACTATCATGACTTTAAACATACAGTAAATAGCATTAAAAGTGATAGGAAGCACACAGATGCTTTGTTCACCCTGCAAAACCTTAAGACTGATATAACATGTATCCAAGACACTAGGGTAAAGACCCATTTGGAACTACAGCAATCTGCAAGAGGGTGGACATTAGGGCCCTCTTTCTGGTCAACTGACACTGACAACTGTGATGGTATCGGTATTCTTTTAGCTAATCCCCTGATTTTAGTAACTTGCTTGGTTGATATCGATCCTGGCAGGGCTATGCTTCTAGATCTTTCCTATCTTTCTGGAAGATTTTGCATTATAGCGGTTTACGCCCCCCTCAAACCAATGCTCAGAGAGTGGCCTTATTTAAAGAAGTGCAGTCATTCCTTCAGACATCCAGGCTCCTGGTTTGACTAGGGGACTTCAACTGTGGGTTAAGTAGATCAGATAGAGGCCTACAAACACAAAAAATGTTTTGTGACTCAACTGGATTAAAACAAATAGTTGATACTGCTAACCTGGCAGATGTTTATAGGAAGCACCATCCCACAGGAGGTTTTACATACTTTAGAGAGATTTATAAAACCCATATTGATTATGTATTTTCCTCATCAGTGCTAGATATTATTAACATCTCAACTCATCCATTTGAATTCTCGTACCATGTAGCACTAAAAGCTTGAATTACATGGGAAACTGCAACCACCCCTTGTAGAAAGAATAAGTGGAGACTAAATGAATCTCTCTTAGAAGACCCTCTTATGCAGAAAATCTGTGAACAAAATTGGACAGCTAGACTGTCGGTCGCAGAACTTTCTGAAGAAATTCAGGAGTAGTGGGAGGACACCAAAAAAATAGTACAAAATATGTTCTAGCAAAGGGCAGATTATGTAGCAAGTAAAGATTATCTCCATTATCTACAGTTACGTCAATAGTTGCAACACTTAATTTCTCAATCAGAGCTTACTACACATGATTATGGTTCCCTGATTAACACAACAAAAAAAGAAATGGCGGACTACCAATATAACCGGGCCAGATCCCTATATCAAGAACTTACATTTGGAACCCAGGTTCATAAGCATTCATTGGACCCATATAAGGAATGTAGGAAAAGGGTTGAAAATAGGATTGTAACAGAACTTAATTCTGCAACAGGACAGTGGGCCCACACTCTCCAAGATCTATTAAAAGTAGTCAAAGAATATACAGACAGTCTATTTGGTCACCCCCATACTATGACCCTCAGGACCTTCTCTCTGCATTAGGTCTCCTTCAGGTGTCTATCCCAGATGTAGCAAAATTAACTTCAGAAGTATCCCTGGATGAAGTCATTTTAGCTATATCTCTGTTATTTCCCCATTCTGCTCCAGGCACAGATGGACTGAGCTCTGGGGTTTATAAGAAATTTCAGGACAATTTAGCCCCAATCCTGGTTATACTTTTTAACCACATTTTGGAATCTGGGAAATATGGGACATCAATGCAAGAAGCTATACTAGTTTAAATCCATAAAAAAGGAAATAGGAATAACATTAGTAATTGGCGCCCATTTAGTCTGCTGAACACGGACTTAAAAATTCTGAGTAAACTACTGTTGACAAGACTGACAAGTGTGACAAACCACCTTAGTAGTCCCCCACAGTCTTGTGCTATCCCAGGTTGGTGGCAACAAGATAACTTGATTTTATTAAGAGAAGTATTTAGTAGAGGCAAAACCAAGCACTTGCAAGGGTATGTGCTGGGCTTAGACCAGGAAAAAGCATTTGATAGGCTCTGCAACACTTTTTTATTTTTGGTCCTAAAAGCCTATTGGGTCCCTGACGTGTTTGTCAGTTGGATACAACATATGTACCAAGGGGCCACTATTGTGCCTAATGTTAACGGGTGGTATGGCAAACATATTAAGGTCTCCAGAGGGGTTAGGCAAAGGTGCCCTTTGAGTCCCCTTTTATATGCCTTCGGTATTGACATTTTAATTCGTATGTTGCTCACATCGAATGATTTAGAGGGGACAGTAGTGATGCCACATTCCCCAACTATAAAATTATTAGCCTATGCTGATGACCAGGTTCTGACTTTGGCCGCCACAGTCTCAACCCGTATTTTATCTGCACTATTACATATGTATACTGAAGTGTAAGGATCCAAAATAAATATTGAGAAAAGTAAGGCTGTTATCATTGGGAATACCCCCCTCCCACCAGCTAGACAATTGGCAGGTATTCAGATATCAGCAGAACCAATCTCTGTTTTGGGAATTGACTATGGACCAGGTGAAATTTCTATTCCCAATTGGGAAAAAGGACTTGTAAGGGCAAATAGATTAGTTGGGGGATGGAAAGGGCAGCAGTTATCTAAAAAGAGAAGGGCGGTATTAATTAAAACCTTTTTAGTCCCTATTTTTTGTATCTCAGCTATGTTCCCCCCTCCCCAAGAGATAGTGACAGCACTATATAATATATTCTTTCAGGCCTTCTGAGGGTCTACGTTGAATCCTGTAAAGCAGGAATTCACATACCTTCCTATAGCTAAGGGAGGGGTAGACATGATTCACCCTGTGGCTTTTTATTTAAGCATATTCTTGGACTATAATTTTAGCCATGCACTAAAGCCTGGGCATTACATATGGAAAGTATTTGTTGAGACATGGCTCCAGCCTTGTCTCAGGCCCTGAGGAAATAAGAAACCAAGAGGTCTGAATGGTATAAATAATCTACCAAGACACGGGCTTGAGAGCATACAATTAGCCATAAAATGGGGCATTACTTCTATACACCTTCAGACAATGGATAGGAAGTCCATATATAAGGTAATTTTATCCTCAGAATGCCAAACAGGTATAGACTTTCCTAGGTGCCCTAACTTACAGAAATCAAGTGTCCTCGCTCAGCTATCTAACCCCAGAATCCCTTCTTTTGCTTGGGATTCCATCTGGTTAAGCAATTTTTGATGGTTAAGTGTTAAAGGTGATAACAAACACAAACAGCTAAGAGATAGATACTGCCCAAGGAATAGTTGTGGACAAATAGTGGAAACTCAGCAACACATGTATATTGACTGTGCATATATTACACCTTTTTGGTCTCTTTTAGCAGAAATTTGGAAAGAACCCTTATTTTTAGGCCTGGATTACCAAACACTGATGTTTGGACCATCAGGTTCCACATTTGGCAAATATCATGCTGACATAGTTTATGTAGTTCTATGTATCATTAAGTATTTTATTTGGCAAGCTAGATGCATGTGGTTGTTGCAGCAGCGAGTTATAACTCATACAGGGCTCCTGCATAATGTACAGAAAACCATAAGTACAACCAAGCAGTTGGATGGGTTGTCTTTTTCACCAGAAAAGACTAAGCATTTATGGATCAATTGTGATTTATGGCTCCAGTGAAATAAGAATAACAATATTTATGTAATAATTCTGATTTGTTTATTATAATTTGTTGTTATATTTAGTTTTCTGTTGTCAGCGTGATTTGTCTTTAGGTGTATATTATGTATATAATGGAATATTTTTTTTGTTGTGATGTGTATTTGTATGTAATGAAGTCCATCTTTCAATAAAATTCCCCTACTCTTTTCAAGAAGTGCCATGGTATCTTTAACATCCACATGGGACCTCAGTTTAACAACTCATCTGAAAGACAGCATCTCAGAAGTGCAGCACCACCCTCATGCTGCACTACAGTGTCAGTATTGGGATTTAACCCAAGTGCCTAGTGTGGGGATAGAACCCACAACCTTCTGATCTCCTAGCCTCAGAGGCAAGTGGGTTTCCTGCTGAGCCACTGACACTGACACTGCCACATCAGTGGATATCTATATAGACATGGTCTGAAAATTCACTAGCCTTTGTGACAACTGTCAAGATTTTTAAAATTGAAGACACAAAGAAAAAATCAATCTGTGTTTTCAGTGTCCCTCTGAAGTAAGTGTGTCACCCACTTGGGTGCAAGCTTCTAAAAGCATCTATCAGTCCAGCTGTGGATACGATACTGCCTAGTGTCGTGGAATTTCAAAACATTTTAGAAGTACATAATCCCTGATCAGTCTGGCATAGTCCACAGTTGAAATCCCCGCCCTGCGCATAAGAGAAGGCAAGAAGTATGTAAATAAGGTTGTATTTCTTTAAACAGGGATACTCTCTGGACCTTGGTCTGAGGGTCATAAATACATATAATATGAAGTCTTTCTCTAAAAAAGGTGAGATCTAGAAGTAATGCCCTGCCAGGGTGCATATCAGCCAGCCAGGAGACTTTTAATGAGGGGTTACTCAAAAGAATACCCAGTCCATCACAGGTATCTACACCCACAGACCAAAAGGAGGATCCTGATTTCCATTAAATGGAGGCTTGCTGTAATTCAGTATGGGTTTTAAGTTGTGTACCTTGAATACTGTAAATATTCTTTATGGCTTCCTGCAGGGAAAACAGTACCCCAGTGCACTTCCTTTCACTCTTAATGCTATTTACATTAAGTGTTAAGATAGAAAGGGAAGCCATTTAAGGGAGGATATTGGGCCATTGCATCCTATGGGGTTTTAGAGAACCTTCTTTGTCTAGTTTATTTTGCAATAGAGACTTCGCACCCCCCTTCCTGTGTGTCAGTGTTGGAAGCTATAAATGAGGTGTCAGTTTCTTCTTCTCCTGAGTCACCTTCTGTGAGTTCAGTAGTTAATGCCGCATATTCGTTGCCTTTCTTCTAAGAAGGTGTGTCAGAACCCTTTTTGCTTCCACCCTCCCCTTGTTTTTACAAGAGTAAAGACTTTCCCTGCCTAGTCTGTTTCCTTGGGGGCACTGCTGTAAAGGGTCTTTCAGTACTGGGGGGAGGGTGTGGGAGCATCTCTACCATATCTGCATTGGTTCTCTCTATAGGGATACTAGGTAGGACCTCCTTTCTTTCCCCTTCTGGTACTGTGTCTGAGGGCCTTTCAGTTGGAACTTGAACATCTGTTTGAATTTCAGACGCTTGGGGGGAGAACACTCACAGTATTTACAGAGGCCTCTTCTGACCCCACTGTTTCCTGACTCCAGCCATGACCTCATTCTGCCACTCTTTTTGCCTGCAACTGCTGTGCTATGTTAATCAGACCCTCGTCAGATTGACAGTCCTCTCGGTTGTTTGAGGACCATGGGCAATGCACATACGCATGGCCGCTCACACAGGTTACATTTAAATAAATTTAAGCATTTTGCTGCCACATGTCCATATGCCAGACGGTGACTACACCTTGCAATATCACAAGCAGAACTCAGGTGGAAACGTAAACTGCATTTAAAGCAAGACCGGGGTTTCCCTGCATAAAAAGGGAGCCACAGTTTCTTCCTAGGAAGAAACTGCTGGGGTGGTGGACTGGCCCTGTGTTAGTGGAGAAGAATTTGACTCGAATTCATCACCCTCCATCCCAGATTTGCTCACTGTCTAAGGTAGTGATGGGTTTTCCTAGTACCTCACACTGCTGCCTTAACCAGAACAGGATGCCTTCCACATTCACCCTTTCATTTTTTAACATAACTGTAATGAGTTTTACCAAAGGTTTTGTGAGGGGAATTGCAGCAAAGGGGATCCAGACTTTTTTTTTTTTTGCATATTATATTGAGCCCAAAACCTATCTAAACTAGACACAGTTTTAAAACTGATATCATAATTTGAATTCCCAAAACTGATAAGAGCAAATATTTCTGACGAAAAAAATTTCATAGAGCCCTTTAGCAGGACTCTTGCAATATGTAACCTATCAGGAGGTGATTCTAAACCACCTTTATATAACAAATGAATGCATTCTTCCTATGTGCAGGTTCTTCCTTATTTTGGAACAAATCTGCCAACCTGAATATAGGGGCCATCCCCACCCTTTTGCCTGGGTCTTGAAGTACCTCCTCAACTGGTCCTATAGGTATTGTACCTTCATTTACCTGCAAATCACCCACTGCAATAGAAGACTGTTCAGACTCAGGTCTAGTATCAGTACCATTTGCTGTAGTATCAGTAATATTACTATCAACAACAATAGGCCTAAAAGTACTATTATCAGGTTGCAACCTATGCAAAGTTAAAATATTACCCCCTGGTTGTTGGAGCTCAGATTGGGTGCTTCATTCTGTGCTGGTCCAGTCAAAGTTGTAATTAGTTTTTGAAAGGAAGGGTCCGCTGGATCAGGAACCCATTGTTCACCTTCCCGCTGTATCCAGCCTGCGTCCTCTAGGGAGTAGACTGGGGACCAGTTACCTTCACCTATAGCCACATTTCTCAGAGCCAAAATAGCCTGTGCAGTGTCTGGGACCACGTCCTCTTGCCATCCCTTACTCGAGCTGGTGATCTTTTTTGATTTAGGGAACAGAAAAACTTTTTCTTTACTTTGCTCATTTCATTGTTCATCCTTGGATCTGGTGACTATGTTAGTGGTCTTTATAACTTGCTGCCCTGCTCCAAGCTGACTTTTTGTCTTTCTTTTTCTTTTCTACCAGCTGATCAAGGAGAGGTGTTTGTGGCTCTGGGCGCACAGTTGTTCGGCTGCTCTCACTGCCAGCTGCTTCATTCTCTCCTCACACTGAATCCATTGCTACTGTACTGGGAGTGCCTTCGGTGACTACAGTGATGACTGGAACAGATCGCATGCCCATTTCAAGGAGACACGGGTCAACCCTTACCAAACCTCCAGCACTATTCAAGGCACTCCCCTCCATTTTCCCCAAAATTACCTCCAGCTCCTGAGCCTTCAGGAGGTATCTTTCTTTTTTGGCACATAATTCCTGGAGCCATGCCACACTTTCTTGCTGCTCAGCAGTGCAGGATAGTTGCATCTCCTCAACAGAAATGAATACTTCAGCAGCAGTATCCTCCTCAGAGAGGTCCGCCACTGCCATTGCCACATCAATGGCCTCTTGGGTTGAGAGAACAGGGAAGGAGGCCTACTCCCCTGTCTCCTCTGCATCCATCCTGTCAGTCTGCTCCTGTGAAGTGGCCATCCTGAAGCAGATGGCCAAGGGGTCCCCCTACTGGAAGAGTAGGGGAATTTTTAATTGGAACAAAAAAACATTACATCACAAATATATTTAGTGACTAACATAAGTAACAAAGATAAAAGAAAAAACAGGGAAAAAGGAAAAAACAGGAAAAAACAAGAATCTAAAAAACATGTGTTATACAATGATTCCCTGGCAACCAATAGCATCATACCAGGACAACCCCAAATATAATCTAAAATTCAATACAATAAAATCATATAAAGAAAACAAAAAAAAAACATCCTCAAAACTTTCTCCTTCCTCCCCCTGTTCCCCTGATAGTGTTCTCCACATTGACCCAGTTTCATTCAACTTATCTCTTCAGGTTACAAAACCCACATTCCTCCATAATAAGCTGTTTTTCTCCCCCTGTGTGCTGCTTTTCATCATTCGCTTTAACCTGTGTTAAAGCAGATTTGATTTGTGTTATTAGAACCCCCAGAGGAAGTTTAATCTGTCGCAGTACCAGCTGACACCTGCTCTGCCATATGTAATATTTAATGACAGCAAAAATCACCCTAACAGTACTAGCATGAAACATCCTCCGTATACCTGAACAATCCCCCAAAACTAAAGTTTGATAGCTTAATCTCTGCAAAAAGGGCCAGTTCCACTTCAGGCCAGTCGCCCACCAAAAGTTCTTTGTTGCTTGGCAATCTAAAAGGAAATGCTGCATAGTTTCTTCCAATGCGATGATGAGCTCTGTGGGCAGTATCTCTCAGGCATCGCTTTATGTTTTGAGTTCCCCCGCACCCCCAGCTTTCCATGACAACACAGCCAATTAATATCCCACATAAACTGCGGGATTCTTCTATCTGTCAGAATTTTTAATACATAAGTTGTCTGAGATGGTCTGGATTCTGGGAAAATTAAAGGTACTAGACTGTGAGTTTCTACCACTCTCTGATACAATTGTTTTTGGTCAAAGCTCAGAAAGATACTTTTCTCTAATTTCCACTGCTGTAATTTTTTAAAAGAATCTGTAGCATACTCTGGGACACCCCAATTGCTGTAAAATCTTCGGGGGTATCAAATCCCATTAATCCATAAATATTTGGACTGCTCCCTTAACCCATTTTTGCCCTATTGAGATCTCATCCATTCTACATATTTTGGAAATTCCTTCTAAAAAATAGTGTGAAAAAAGCATACAGGATTCACCATGTCTAATCCCCCCTTATGAACCGGTCTATAAGTTATGCCCCTCTTCACCGGATTTAACCGACTACCACAAACCATTTGAAAAAAAATTACTTAAAAGCCTGACCTCCATTTGAGCTGGGGGACTAAAAACTGCACTCAAATAGATAAAAATGTGTAATAAAAACTTTTTTATTATTAAGACTCTCTTCTTCTTCCCCAACTTCCAATATTTCCAAACTCAGACTTTCGACTCACAAACCCCCATTTGTTTTTC
Organism: Neoceratodus forsteri; assembly: GCA_016271365.2. NCBI lineage: Eukaryota > Metazoa > Chordata > Ceratodontiformes > Ceratodontidae > Neoceratodus > Neoceratodus forsteri. The sequence continues at coordinate 1,044,402,952 of CM057455.1, forward strand.
CCAATTAAATAAAGCAGCATCCTGCATGCAAAACCAAATTCCCAAAATTTTCTGTGGTTCCTCACTGATTTTGATTCCCTCTAAACTCTGTCCTTGAACTGCCCCTTGCTGCAGGGGATTGACCACACTCTTTTCTTTATTTATGGTGGATCCTGAAATGTGTGTAACTTTACTAAATATTCGTAAGGCTCTAATACCTGAATCTGTGTCATGCACCAGAACCACTACATCATCTGCATAAGCAGTGATTTTAACTGTCTGACTCACTCTGGATCGGGATAACCCTACAATTTGCTTGTCCCATTTTATCTCCCTAATAATAGGATCTAAGCCAAATGTATAAAGGAGCGGGCTCAATGGGCATCCCTGCCTCATACCCTTCTTAAAGGGACTTGGGTCTCCCAAAAGCACATTCATTCATGGAATGCAGTGTGCTTCATTATACCGAATTTTCACCCAGGTGATTATTGTTGAAGGAATCCTGTATCTCTTTAAGACCTGCCATAAGTATTGATGCTCCACTTTATCAAAAGTCTTGGCCTGATCTAGAGCCATAAGATATCCTGCTGTGCTTTTCTGTCATTTCATCTCAAAAATTTCTCTTAAAAGAAAGAGGTTATGTTGAATATTCCTATTTGGAATAGAGCAAGTCTGAGCCTCATCAATTAAACTACTGGCCACCCTCTGTAACCTACTACTTAAGATTTTAGCAAGAATCTTATAATCACAATTTAGAAGACTGATAGGTCTCCAGTTCTCTAGTAATAACTTATCCCCTTTTTTATATATGTAACTGATTATTGCCGTACCAAAATCTGGCAATGACACCCCCTCTTGTTGTAGAATGTAATCGAAGACTTGTTTTAAAGTAAAGCTAAGTTCTGTGGAAAATTTTTATGCAAATCATTAAATAATCCATCTATCCCTGGGGCTGTTCCAGATTTTAAGGTTTTAAGTGTGTTCAAGATTTCCTCTCTCGAAATTGGAGCTTGTAAGGTTTCCATGTCATCTTCTAGGAGACCAGGCACTGGGGTCGAGAGCAAAGCTGCAAGCTCCCCCCATCCCACCATCAGCAAATTCCTTAGTCAGATGTTTATGAATGATTTGTAACATATTCATATCTCTGTTTTCAATAGTACCATCTACATTATAGAGCCCTACCATCATGGTTTTGTCTAGCCTTTGTTTACAAGCCATGAAAGGATCCAAAGCAGGGGATTTCAGTGTCCCATACCTCATCTCAGCATCTAAAGATTTCACTCTATCATACTGATACTAATGCATGCATTTATTTTATTTCCAGTATTTGCTGTTTATACTTCGCTCGTTCCCTATCCGGAAAAGACAGTTGTTTATAAAATTGGTTTCTGTAACTATGATATGTCATATAATCTGAATTTGATGTATCCCTCCTGAGGTTTAAAAAAAGATGCCTAATATCAGTTTTTGTATCAACCCACCATTGCCAAATGTCATCATACAAACACTGCACAGATAATCTTGCTTCCAGTAATAGTTCCATTTTGCTTATTACCTCTGTTTATAATAATGCTACCATATTCAATTTCCACCTGTTTCGTAACAGAATAAATTTTGGAGGTGCTGTACCCAAATTGAACTCCCCTAACAACATAAAATGATCTGAAGATTCTGTGGGCCTTAAAACTACATGAGTTGGAACACAGTATTTAGAAACAAATAAATAATCTATCCTGGTGGAATATATGTTCCTATGGTATGTGGTACCAAAATCCTTCTGTAGTGTTCTAAATGCATCTATTAAGAAAGCATCTTTAACAATTTGTTTAAGAGCATGAGAATCACAATAAACTTTTTTCCCTCAGATCCAGAAACATCTAGACTACAATTAAAGTCTCCCCCCTCCACACAATATGTTTCCTAGTATACAGGTATGGCCGAATTAAATTAAAAAGTTCAATTTTAGATGTTTTCATTTGGGGTGCATATGTATTAATAAATCTAAAGTCAAAATCCCTGTACTTGCACTCTAGCACTAATGCTCTCCCAGGACAAATGTCTACTACCTTATTAACAGAGAAATGTGTATGTCTGAAAAGAATCCCCAGCCCATCAGACGCTTCTTCCCCAAATGTCCAAAAGGAAGGCCCCCAAACCCAACTTCTTTTTAGTTGTTCAATCTCAAACAACCTAGACAAACGTGTTTCTTGCAAAAAGAATACCTCAGCATGTATTTGGTGAAGATAGGACAGTAACATTAATCCTCTTTTGTAGTTTTTAATACTACAAACATTAAAAGAGACAATATTGAGGGTGGCCATCAACTTTATTTTTTCCAACACTAACCTACATCATCTTGAGTCTCCCTGTCCTTCCGTCTTTTTCCTTTATTTTTCTTTTTTACCTTACTTAGGGATCTGTTGTCATCTTCCTCCATCTCCGAGGTCAGTCCTGACCATAGTGAAGTATCAGATTCAAGCTCTGATTCTCCCCCTTCCCCTTGAAGAGGTGAAAAAAAGGATTTTGAGTCACCAAGACAAACCCACCCTGACTGTGCCTAGCATTGGCTCTAGTCACCCTCCTTGTCTGCACTTCTGTGGGGGGCGTATTGATTCTTTCCACCCATCCTGACAATGCTTTGTTTTCTCTAAACTCTTTTTACTAAGGGTATCCTGACATACTCGCACCACTTCCACATCCTTTAGACCCACTTGCTCAGATTTACTGCCACTGGATTGCTCCTGCTGTTGTTCTCTAGATCTCTCCTGTTTCTGCTGCCCATCCTGAGTCTCTGGTTCATGAGCACTATCATCTTGAGGTGGACTAGGCCCTGACCTTCCCTTCTTGTCCTGGGCCGATTGAACTAGGTGTTCCTGGTTCCACCCTTGTGCTCTGTTCCTTTCAGCCCAGGGACACTGGTGGTATGCGTGTCCCTTTTCATCACAAAGATTACACTGAAAGACATTTTCACTAGTTACACTTGGGTGGCCATACCCACCACATAAGGAGCATTTCAGCATGTCACATGTACTACTCAAATGGGTCCTTGCCCCACATTTATAACAAGCCCTTGGCTGCTCCCCATAAAAGCAAACCCCTCTGTCTTTCCCTAAAAATAAACTATTCGGCAGATGAGTAATTTCAGAATTAACTTGAAAAAGTTTAACCTTAAACTTCCACCCCCCTGTCCACAGACCCTCATCATCTACAATGGCTTCAGGGGGGCCTAGAACATCACACCTGTTTGCAACCAGTGATAAATATCACTAACATTAACACCCTCATTTCTAAACATGATTGTAATCATCCTAACTGACAGTTTTTTAGAGGTATGGCAAGAAAGGGCATCCATAGCGAAGATTTCTTTAAAGTTTCATATTTACTCCAAAATTTCTCTAACCCAGCATTAGCTCTAAAGCTAATATCGAAAGTACCCTCTCCAGACACATGAATAAGAGCATAGATATCAACTGGAAAAAACTGCATTGAACCCTTAAGGAGACATCTTGCCACATAATATCTATCCGGGTGTTCAGATAACCCACCAACTATATGTAAGATGAACTGCATTCTTCCTGGGGGCTTGTTCTAGTTTATTCTTAAAAAGGTCAGCCAAATTAGGCCCCTTCCCTGATCTATTTTTAGTCTCAACAGAAGCATTTATTTTATCTACATCCTCAGTATGAAATGGAGTGTTTAGTTCCACTCCCCCTTTGTCCCCGTGCAACAGATGCACTTGACTGAGATCTTTCTTCCCTGCAGGTTCTCCCGCTGAGATATGACATCCCCCAGTATTCTCCAAAATTTTAATGTCCCTTTGCTTTTCAGTAGTATCACCCACAGTGTCCTTTACCAATTCCCCCTCAGTTCCACCAATTTGTCCATTTTGTAAGGTAGTACAAGAGTTCATAACACTGGTCTCTGTTTGTTCGAAAGAGTCGTGGTGCACAGGAACAACGCTATGAGCTGCAATGCCTAAAACAGACAGTACCTTGTTGTGCACATTCAGAATACTGTTCTCATCCCTTGTAGCAGGCCTGATTGTTTTTGCCAAAACACCATTTGCCGCCTCATCCCAGTCTGCATCAGGAACCCAACTACCATCATCGCGCTGTGTCCAACCCGTGTTTCCTAAAGAATCCCCCACAGACCAGTCCAAACCTCCTCCCACAGTTCTGTGTTTGATGCCGTATTGTGTCCATAACACTTGCGACACAGTCGCCATTTCCTAACATAACATTGCGTCAGTGTTCTCTCTCAGTAGCCGAGTTTCCCCAGCAGATCCCCCATCGCCAATCATGGAAGAACAACACTGCAAAACCTCCCGAAGAGGTTCCGATGAGCCCGCTCTCACAGGTAATACATTTGTAAACTCCAGACTTCCTCACTGATCTCGGGATCGCTGGCATTTGAAACAAGTTTTACAGCCTCATTTTCTCCCTCCAACCCCTGTTGAAGCTCCACAGCATCAGACACCACAACCTCCTATATGTCCATTCCAGAATAAAATGGCTCCTCCATCTCTGCAGCAAAGGGTCCCCCTACAGATGAGTAGGGGTGATTTTATTTACAATGGAACATAATAGAACATAATATAGATATTTCACATTATACATAAAGACAAAAGAAAAAGCAATACATTTACAAGAAATCAAGTGCTCTGTAATAGAATAAAAAAAAAAAAACTCACAAAAAACTCAGCCTAAGATACCCATATACAGTATTCCTAGTCTTGTAAATAGTTATATAACTTCCTTTATTTATACTTAATAATATGTGAAAACCCTTTCCACCATAATTTAACTTTTCCTACATTATACAATTGCATATCCTTTAAGTATACTTTTTGCAATTCCTTTGAGACATACTGTATATGCTAAACCCGTCAAAAGATGTTTTCTGTTGATATAGAACCCATTGGCATCTTACCTGACAAAGGCAGAATCTTAAACATGCCCCAAAAAAACCACAGTGTACCTTTCTCATACATTTTTAACCTTGAAGGAAATTTTCCTATTATTAATATATCATAAGTTAGATTGTCTAACCAAACAATTGTCCATTTTTTTGCCAGATAGGCCCACAATGCTTTAGAATAAGAACAAAACAGAAAAAAATGTTCCATTGTTTCCTCCTGGTTAATGCATTCCAAATAAGGACAAGTCCTCTCCTCCTTGGCCTTATATTTTGCAGTCCCTCTAATGTTTAAATGCCCATACATGGTTAGCCACTGAACTTCCCACATATGTATAGATAATCTAGGATTATTAAACTGATTCAGAATATTAGCGTTCAAAGCCTCCGGGCAGTTTTTAAAACAAGGATTTAAGGGATAAATGTGAGATAGTACTGCATTATAAAGGTTTCAAGATATTGCTCGAACTAATCTGGCTTTTGGTCATTTGCCATTTATATAGTTTTTGAGCCGCAGGCCTAAAATAGGCCGGTATATGGATATAGGAATTTAGTTTTGGGGCACAATGCAGCCAGGCTGACAAATATATTCCTAAGACTTTCCTAAACCCAAATCCCTCATTACTATCTGGAACAGTGAGACTTAATTTTAAAGAATGGGAAAAAACAAGGTAGAACAGAATACAACTGGGTCTACCATTTCTAAACCCCTCTTGTTTGTTTTCAGATAAGTAAAACATCATTTTACTGGGTTAAGTCTATTGCCCCATAACATCTGAAAGCAAATACTATAGAGTTTGGTTTCAAATTGAGATGGCAGAGGAAAAATTAAAGCCACATACTGCAGACAGGGTGAAATAAGTTGCTTTAGAATATGAATTCTTTTGAGTTTTGTAAATCAGAACTGTTTCTATCTGGAAATTTTTAATTCCACCCTTTTTAACACCCCATCCCAGTTAACCTCAGGGAGATTTTGAGACCCAAAAACTATACCTAAAATAGTAAGTGGTTCAATTGATATTTTAATATTCTTGTAATGATAGGGAGCCTGAAAATTACCTCCTATCAACAGCCCTCTAGATTTAGAATAAATCAGTTTTGCATTGGAGAAACCTGCATAAAAGTGAAATTCTTTAAAAAATACTCCAATTTGCTCAGATTGTTTAAAAAAAGACATACATCATCTGCATATGCCAGAACTGTTAAAAATGTATCTGTCCATGGAATTCTGAAACCTTCCCATTTAAGGATTATACTTAAAGCTCTAATTAGGGGTTCTAAAGAAAAAATATGTAATAACGGACTTAAAGGGCAACCTTGACGTACCCCAGTTCTGATAATAAACCCTTTTACTATTGTATTTTTGATTACCGGATATACTTTATAGGATTTATACAGTGATTTAATAGGTTTAATTATTTCCTCCGGAATTCCAAAATATTCCAGTGTTGTAAATAAAAATAAATGATTAACCCTATCAAACGCTTTTTCAAGATCTAAAGAAAGGAGACAGCCTGATTTCCCAATTACCGTCAAATACTCAATTAAATCGTGTATAGTTGCTAAAGCTGACTGGATTCGTCTATTGTGTAACCCGCAAAACTGAATCGGTAAAATAATTTTGTTTGCTATATTTTTAATTCTATTATTAATTAGGGTAGTAAAAATGTTATAGTCAGAATTCAACAGTGTAATTGGTCTCCAGTTCCTAATGTTTCCTTTATCTCCAGATTTATAAATGTAAATCTGTAGTCCCTCAGAAAACAACTCTGGGATAGGATCTCCCGCCATAAATCTGTTAAATACCGACTGTAAACTAAGTACCAATTCTTTCTGAAAAGTTTTGTAAAAGAGGTTGGATAAACTATCTAAGCCAGGAGAAATGTTATCTTTTAAGCCATTATTTACTGTTTCTATTTCTTGTAGGGAAAAAAGGTTTCTTTATATTAGAAATCATAGATAGATCCCACGGAAGGGGGAGCCTAAATAACATTTTATAACCTGGCGAGAGGGGTTAGGCTGTGGATGTAAAGCTTGAAAATGCAGATCAATAATAGTGTTAATGGATTCAACATCCTCTACTCTACTGTTATTATGATCCAAAAAATCTATAGAAGTAGAATCTCTAAGAGTTTTTCATAATACATAAGGGTCACCTATGACCGATTCATTTAAACAGTTATTAAGAAGTGCTTGAAGTGTTCTAGCTCTATCATATTGCAATTGCCACATCTGCTGCTTTAGTGTATCTAATTGTACAGAAAAATCCTGTCTAGAGGTATTAGCTACTGAAATTAAGTGTTGCAAATGAGATCTTAATTTTAAATAAGAAAAAAAAATTGAAATTCCTTTGACATGTCCCATAACTTTTGAACCATTTTATACAATCATGTTTAGTTTCCCTCCACCATACCCCAAAATCAGAATATAAGAAAGCCACTGATAATCTGGCTTTAAGAATCAATTTTACTGAATTTATGACTATCTTATCTTGCAAAACAGAAGTATTTAACTTCCATCTTTTCCCCTGACCCTTTTGTTTAACAATGTCCCCCACCTCCACTTGAATCAGTATGTGATCTGAGAACTCTACTGGGACTGTAATAAAAGATGTAACAGGGAGTTCTTTAGAGGTGAAAAGATAATCTGTCATAGATCCAGCTCTCCCCTTAAAAAGGTACAACCAGGGCCCTTTTTATCTAACAGGTTACATGTTTTCAACTCTGCAGTTTGCACAATTGTCTTCAAGCAGTTGGAATCACAATATATTTTCTTATCCGGAACACCCTTTAAATATAAACTACAATTAAAGTCACCTCCCCAGAGAATGTGTAATGAGGTGACCAGATAAGGCTGAATATCCTTCATACAAGCAATTCTGGCTGCCGTTGTCTGGGGTTGTAAATATTGATGAATCTATACGTACTAGATTTCCATTTCCCATCAATAATTAAAACCCTACTAGGGACTAATTCGATTAGTTTATACAAAACAAATTGGAAAGAATTAAAAAGAATCCCAATACCAACGTCTCTCTATCTACCAAAGGACCAATAGGAAGGTCCCCATGGCCAATCTTTTTTAAAGGATGAAATTTGCTCCCTAGAGAACATCCAGGTTTCTTGCAGAAAACAAATGGAAATGTTTCTATCATGCACAAGTTGAAACACTGCTTGTCCTTTAGTACTATTTAGGATACTGTGTGTATTGAGAGAGCCCCAAATACTTCCAACCATAAAACCCAGTTAGAAAAAGAAAGACCTCATTTTTTTCTTCTTTTTTTTTCCTTTTCTTTATAATCCTCAGCAGGGATACCAAGGGTATCCTGAACAGATCTCTGAAAATCAGAGCCCTCCACCTCCATTTCTGAATCTCCCCAAGCAGTAAAAAGGGCAGCATACGAATTATGGGTTTCAATCAGCTCGATTGAGGGGAGTGAAACTGTTTTAAGGTTTCTACTTGACCTTCTTGGAGGTAATGGGAACTGTTGAGTAGAAACCTCTGCTGACTTATCTTCTGGATCCACATAGCAAACTGGCTCCATCAGATCAGACTTATGTACCATTGCATCAATTATAGTTGGTTTTTGTTTTAACTTGGGGAGGTCAGGAGGAAGAATAGTGATAGTCACAGTTTGGGTGTCCACTACTCTGGGGAGTAAGGGGGTTCCAAATCAATAATAGTACCACCCGTTTTCTCCACAGCTTCCTGGGCCTGCTGAATTAGCAAGTCAGGGCTCCCACAAGTGGCCTTGTTCTTAGCAGCCCATGGGCATTCCTTAAAAGCATGCCCATATTCTTCACAGAGGTCACATCTGGTATGGTTGGCACATTGCATCGTGATGTGTCCCACCTCCCCACAATTATCACATCTAGGCTGGTCACAGGTGCTTGAAAGATGCATTTTAGAACCACATTTATAACAGGCCCTTGGCTGACCACTATAAAAACATACCTCCCTGTCCTTCCCCAATAAAAAAGAATTAGGAATATGTTCTATACCCAAATCAGACTGTTGTAATTTCACTTTAAACTCCCCCCCCCCCCCATCCAGAACTGCTTTGAATCTAAAATAGGTTCAGGGTCATTTTGCACCTCGCATTTTTTGTGATAACCAATAAGTAGTATCCTCAACGTGGACTCCCTCATTCCTGAACATCACCGTGACATTTTTAATTAAAGGTTTAGTCAAGGGAATTACTAAAAAGGGAGTCCACATTGGGGAGAACTTTACTTGACCATATCTTTCCCAGAATAAATCCAGTAAATAGACAGAACGAAAACTAATACCATAATTGTCCTCTCCCGAGATGTTAATAAAAGCAAATACATCTCTGGGAGTAAAATGCAATGATTCTTTGATAAGGCATTTCCCCACATAGTATCTATCTGGTCTTTTTACCAAGCCACCTTTATATCTAATATGAACAGTTTTGCACCAAGGCGCAGCTTCTCTTTTAGCTTGAGCAAAAAGTGCAGACATTAAAGGTTTTTCCCGTAGGTCACTGTTTGTCTAATTGGTCTACTACTGAATCCTGTATCATTTTAGAGACCAAATTATCTGTAGAAACAGAATCCACCAAGAACTTCTTTACAGTAGGGCCCTTTTCTGTCCTCCCATCTGCTTGAACCCCTTTGTTTCCTCCTGGTTTCCACTCTGGGGAATCACTATGATGACTGAGCGAGGCATCCCACGCCAAATCTGGAGACCATACCCCATTTGCTGATTTCTCCCAGCCAGCAGCTAGAAGAGCACTCTGAGCTGACCAGTTCTCATCGTGAACATCAGAGGTTGCCACATGTAAAACTTTTAGTGCTTCTCCAGTTAGTTTAGAGTTAATTTTGTCCCCATCATTAGAAATGTTTTCAGGTGGTTTCATCATTATTTGAGGGTTTCTAGGTTTATTAAAACTAAATTCCGTCACCCCATCTTTTTAATTAACTTCGGTCTGATATTTAATCGGTGTCTGTGGGCCTGGACTAATGCTACAGACCCCTGTTGATTTGAAAACAAAGCCAGCTTCTTTAGTTAATTGCACTGCAGTAAAAGTATTCAGAGAAGGGGTGGTACTCACAGGTACCACTGCAGGGGATACCAGGGGTGCAGAATTTAATCTGACTTGTGGGATTGGCTCCTCTGTGATTGCTATCAGCTTTTGGCACTCTCCGTTTCTTAAGAAATCACTGCCAGCCTCACTAGAAACTCCCCGTGTATTGCAAGACACCACTTCAGGTTTTAGCTCACCTGCACTCTGCAATATGAATTTCAGCTGCACTTCCGCATTCCCATTGTCAAGCTGAACGCTTTGTTTGACAGGGGAGCTGGCCATCAGCTGTGTAGTTTTTACTCTGGTAGCCATAACATTAGAAAACTCAGGATCCTCCACTGTCCTAGCATTAAAGGAACTCCTGTCAGGTTTCTCCGTTGTAGATAAACTTTGTGAAAAAATAAATGATTCACTAGTTGCATTTGCTTCATGAAAAATCTCCTTGCTATCCATCTCCAGAAACACTTTAATCTGGGACTTTGATTCTGTGAGCAGCGCGGCCTCTCCACCTGCTGCACTCACCTCCTCCTCCTCCTCCTCCAAACACTCTCCTACAGCAGTCACATACAGCGAGACAGCCTGTTCCCCTACTGGCCAACAGTAGGGGAATTTCCCTGGTGTCCTGGCCAAATTTCCCCCATTCACTAAAATACCACCAACAGCTTAATCTGGTTCAAGGTCAGTTGGCATTAATCTGTGTAGGGGTGATTGTTGGAGGGGAGGGGCAGTTGAAAAAAAAAGTGGGGTGCTAGCTGCACACTTGATAGACCATGTGGCCTGTTTCTGCTGGCTAGTAAGTAAGTAATGGCATGCTTTTTTTATGCTGGACAGCCAGAATCCTGCTTTACACGTGGCTCACCATTGCATTTTAGCAATGTACGTGATAGCACCAGGTGTAGGCATTGCACGGAATATAGGCACATGACAATAGATTGTAACAATGCTTTTAAAAGCAATTTATGTGAGAAAAGGGGACACTCCTTTGCTAAATGCACATGGGCATCTCACAATAGAGGAACTAGGATGTCCCAGGAGGACATAGTGACTAGGGCACAGCAACAGGGCTCAGTCATGGTATCAGAAAAACACATGGAGGAGATCAGGAAGCAAGCCCAATCCCAAACTACTGCAGGTCCGAGCAGTGCTTTTCCACAAGAGGAGGAAGGGCATCAGACACCTACAGGAGAAAACACAGAACTAGAGAAGGAACAAGAGGCAGAGGAACCTGAAGGTGGAGAAAATAGAGAAGGAATTAATGACCACAGTGAGTCACAAGAGCAATTAGTACACACTAGCCATTAAACGCCAGAGATGCCCCCACACCACCACCACCTCAGCCATTTACTGTAGTTAAACCCAAGACATAAAAGAAACAAACCTGGTCTGGTTTCACACCTACATCTAGAGAGAAAATGAGAGACATATTACTTCAAAATAGATTTCAGACACTGCACACGTCAAAGAACTTGGGGGAGTCAGATGAGGAGTGTGATGACTCAGAGTCCTCTTCTTTAGCTTTTTCTTTGCAAGACCCTTCTTCAGACCCGGAGGGAATGGAGGTAGGGAATGTATCTGTGCAACCTCAGACAGTTACTAGATCAGGGACAACAGAGGGGAACGTACCAGGGTAAGTTTCTTTACATAGGAGAATGAGCCTGTAAACACATACATATAGGGACTCTCAGAGTACACACCCTAAATGTTAACAGCATTAAGAATCACAGGAAACAGATGAGCATGTTCCAGACTTTAAGAGACAACAATGCACACTTAATTTTTTTACAAGACACCAGACTGAAAAAACACATGTTGAACTAACACAAGCCACACAGCAGTGGACGAAAGGACGTGCATTGTGGTTGGGGAGAGATGCAATGGTTTAGGGATACTCATGACTGGGGTAGGGTTTCACGTTACCAAAGTCATATAACTCATCCCAAGGAGAGTTTTGATCTTGGTTGCTACATATTTAGATATGAGATTTAGGTGCATAAACAACTATTCCCCTCAAACCAAAGCTGCAATTGAAGAAATGTTTCAGTCCATACAACCTTATCTACATACATCGCATACAGTAACTCGGGGAGGGGATTTTAATTGTGGGTTGGGGAAGGAAGATAGAGGCTTACAAACCAGTAAACTCTTTTGTGGCATGAATTGTTTAATACGCATAGTACAACAAATGGCATTACAAGATGGATATAGAAAAAATCATAACACAGGAGGCTTTACTTTCTTTAAAGGGGCTCTCAAAACTAGGACAGACTTTGTATTCACTTCCACTACAGTGGAAGTGATTTCAGCAGACCTGACAGTAACTGAGATGTCAGACCACCACAGAATAGAAATAGGCTTACGATGGGGACAGCAGATCACTATGAGTAAAGGGCCTTGAAGGATGAATGCACAGGTTTTAGTGGATGCCGATTTCTTGAAGGAATGGCACTGCTTTTGGACCACAAGGGAATCTGTCCAGTGTTTTTATGAAACCAACATGGAATGGTGGGAAGAAACGAAAGAGGAGGTTAGAGAGTTATTAAAACAATATACAGGAAAAAAACCCAATCTTGATACAGTATTTAAAGTACTTACAACTGTTCTAGATTGCAAAAGGCAATTTCTCAGGCAGAGCAATACCATATTAACACTAGCACCGCTGTAAATACTTTAATACAAGAAATGATATTACAATATGATAGGGAAAAATCCCTTCAGCAAGAAATGCAATTCAGAACTTAACAGACCAAACAAACATTAGATCCCTTCATGGATTGCCAAAAAAAAGAGTACAAGGCAGGTAACCAGAGAGTTTGAAAATGTAAGATGGACAGGGCACCTGTGCAAAACTAGGAATCTTACATGAGGTGAAAAAATATGTTCAACACACCTTTTGTGTCAAGAGTGGTTTAGAGCCAGATGCTTTCTATTTTTCTATTTTGCAAATTCCTGCCATAACTGATGCAGAAAAAGAAGCCTTAGGAAACCCAATCATGGACCAGGAGGTAAAAGATGGTATTATTACTTTCCATAAAAACACAGCCCCTGGGCCAGACGGACTGAGCACTGAATTTTATCAAACTTTTCAAGATCACTTAATATCGCCTTTAATGAAAGTTTATAATGAGTGTCTCGCTTTTGGTGACTTGACTCAGTCTATGTCGGGGGACTAATGATCTTCGTTTTTAAAAAGGGTAACAAAACCTTGTTACAGAACTGGAGACCGTTAAGTCTCCTCAACACAGATTATAAAATTTTAGCCAAAATATTATCACAACATTGGCACATATAACAGACAAAATAATTAGCCCAATGCAAATCTATGTGTTAAGAAGCAGATGAATACAGGACAATTTATTAACTCTGAAGATATTATTTTATAAAGGACAAAATTAAATCCCTAAATGGCTTTTTATTCAGCATAGATCAGGAAAAAGCATATAATAGGTTGTCTCACAAGGATTTATGGGCAGTGTTATCAGCTTATGAACTTCCTGACATTTTCATTAAATGGATTATTGGTTTTTAATATATGGATCATGAAAATAATATAGTACAAAAGCATATAAAAAATTCCCCATAATAGTATCACTTTGGAATACTACACTTCAGGAGTGATAATACCATCGTTCAGGTGCCGTAATACTATCGTTGGGTACCTGAACGATAGTATTATCACCAAATCACAACAGCACATCGCTAGTCCAGCCCGAACGCCTTTTAAAACATGCCTTCCAATTGGCCACTCTTCCTGTTAGGGCGGGCAGAACAGTTCGAAAACATGGCGGCCACTGTCTCACTTAACGAGAGTTTCCCAACCGTAACATTTCACAGCTTTTTTTAAAAAATACCTGAAAAATACAGATATCAAGCTGACCCTGCGTTCCCCAGACATGGAAAAGGTAGGCTGTCCTTCACCAAAACAAAAAACAAAACGAGCAGTGAGACAGTGTAGCGTGTGACCAGAACGGAGAGACTTGTTCGGGCTGCAGCTGCCGACTGCCTCAGAGAAATGAAAATCGCATCCATATATTAAAAAAAATAAAAAATATGTTCCTGTGCATTACAATGTAGTAAATCCATCTCGAGGTTCTGGGGACATGGAACCTCTCGAGCTTCAGCTCGAGGTTCCCATTGTCCCCAGAACCTCTCGATGGAATTACTACATTGTATGCACAGAACCTATCTATTATTCTATTTATACAAAGCGGCTTATGTCACTCCCTTAGTGAAGGGTTGGTTTGGTGGCACCTACAGGTTAAGGAGAGGAGTCAGGCAGAGATGTCTCCTGAGCCCCCTCCTCTACATTTTTAGGTTAGACCCCTATTAAGGAAGATTCAAGTGAACACCAATATCAGAAGAATTGTGTTGACACCCAGTCATACTCCAATAAAAGTCATGGCTTATGTGGATGACATGTTTTTTGTCTTGGCAGATGAAAATTCAGGAATTATACTAAAATCTGAGATAGAAGGATACGCTTTATTCATGGCAATGAGAATTTATTATGAGAAAAGTGTAGGACTGCAGTTGGGGGATGTGGATAGGCCAAGTCCATGAATAATAGCTGATATTGCTATTAAAAACACAGAAGTTAAATTTTTAGGATTCATGTTTGGCACCCCAGATATGGCAACAAAGAATTGTAACACTTGTATTAACATAGCAGAACATAAATTACAGGCATGGCATGGAAAAAGAATCTTTAAGTTAAAAGAATAATGCTGATCAAAACCCTGCTGCTTCCAATTTTTGTGTATGTCAGTTACATATTCCCTCTACCAAAGGAACTAGAGATTAAACTGTATAGTGTCTTTTTTTGAGCCCTTTGTGGGAGTAGGTTAAATCTTGTCAAGAGAAACACTACTTACCTACCAAAGAAACAAGGCAGTTTAGGGATGATTAATCCAGTAGTTTTTTATTACAGCATTTTTTTACACACTAATGTAAGTGGAACATGCCAACCTACAAGACCCGACTGGAGCGAATGCTTTCTTTGGTGATGTGGGCAGCTATGGGTGGACTGGAAAGTAAATGCACTATCCAAAATCAAGAAACAGATATATCAGCCAGGTTACATCATTAATGCTTTTATTAAATTAAAGTAATGGAAATTACTGTATCCCTCTTTGGCTACTTGCCAGTGCCACAGAAAACAATTGTATAGTGAAATCATGGCAAGCAGTTTCACAGAGTCTGTAATATTCCCCCTTTGCCCGGCAGATAAACAGGATGATGTTCTAAAATATCTTAATAACACATAAATACCAGACTACACATGGGACATTTTATGAATGAGTGTACATGGCAGGTTAGGGACCAGGAATGCACATAAGCACAAACTGATTGGGGAAAGATTTTGCCCATGCCCAGGATGTGAAGAATATTTGGAAAAACAGGAACATTTATTCTTAACTTGTCCATATGCTAAAGGTTTCTGGGATAGCATTGCATTGTTTTGGCAAACCAGTATTTTTAATGGACTCACTTATCAGAACCTTATTTTGGGTCTGAGTACATATGGAAACTTTACAAGTGATAGGTATTCTGATCATGTATTATTTATGGCAATCCAGATGTGCTTGTATCTTACAGCAGAAATACATCTTCCACCCAGAAGTTATTCGAAACATAGGGCGAGCATTACAGACTATATTTGCTCAGGAGAAGGAACGTATAGCACCTGCTCTGTTATTTACCTTTTGGAGATACTCAATATTTTGTGAACATGTAATCAATTTCAACACACTGGTTTCTCAGAAGATGTACTACCAGAGGATTCTGATTTCTTGTTTGTAGTACAGGAGATATACTAAATTCAATAATACACACAGTATCTGTATATAGTGTAAATAGATCCTACCAGGTCAGTTCGCTGTATGCAAGACGGCATATGCTAAAACCGCACAACACAGACAGCGCAGGTGGGAATAGTGGCAGGGTGCAGAACCACTAAACGGTCTATACGCAATTGTGCACCCTGTCACTGTTCCCTAGCAGAGGATAAGTTCTCTGCTGGGAGGAGAGTCTGTTGAGCAGCTGCCGTGGATCGACAGGATGAGCCACAGGCAGCAATGGAGGAGGTACGTCAGCGGACCAGGTATCAAATCCTGGTCCCAGATGCATGGAATTTTTCTCTTATTTGCACTTGGTGCTAAGTAAGTGTCCAACCCCCATCCCAGAGTTGGTTATTTTAGTTGGGGGTGTTAGGGGGCACAGCTCCCAGTAACGGGGGCCCCCCACAAAACACAGAGATATGCCACTGGCAATATATTGCGCTGTATTGACAGCGTGGTATATTACTGTGGCAGAATGTCTTGTGACGTTATGACCCCATGCCCAAAATGATTATTGATTCATGGAACAAAGTGAATTTATGTGATATTATGGATTGTAACTGTGAAACAAACTGTGTTTTTTTTTCTGTTTAGTATTTTTCTTGCTTGATTTCAATATTCTGTATGTATTCACTTGCAAATAAAAATTCCCCATCTCTTTTCAAGAAGTGCCATGGGATCTATAACATCCATCTGAACAGGCAGATAGGACTGTGGTTTTAACGTCTCATCCAAAAGATGGCACCTCAGGAGTGCAGCACCCCCTTCATGCTGCACTACATTGTCAGTATCTTGGGATTTAACCCAAGTGCCTGGTGTGGGGATAGAACCCATAGCCTTCTGATCTTCTGGCCTCAGCAGGGAGTGTGCAACCTGCTGAGCCACTGACACTGATAAAATAAATTGCAGCAGTGGGGGATGGGTGTCAAAGCATAAGGAACCAATGAATAGGTAGTATTGTCTTGCAGTGTGATGTTCCAACACCTAGCAGGACAGTTTCCACAGGTGTGAATTCAGATGTGCTAATCCTGACTGGGAGTGCAGAAAACAAATATTTTAGGAATCATTCTGAAGAGGGCTGCAGACTGAAAAAAAAAGTCCAACCAGAAATATATCAAAGCCCATAGAATCATCAACATTTAAGAACAGTCAGTGCACTATCAAGTATTGTTTTATAATATGTAAAAAAGTAATGATGAATACATCAAATTATATAAATAACATAGTCAGCGGTCTATTTATTAGAAGTAATCACCTGGGGCCCGAGATACAAAAGTTTGCCCAGTGGGTAAATGGATTGTTTGCCATTTGGCCAGGGTTTACGCCTAACTGTGATAGTCAGAGATTGTGGGAGAGTGTACAAAACAGGATAGTGTGTGTGCAAGAACTGGTGTGCAAAAGGAAACAGAAACATAGACTTTGATGGCAGATAAGGACCACTTGGCCCACCCAGTCTGCCCATTTCCCTACCTACTGGATAAGCTGCAGATTTTAGTTAACCAACAGCCTGCTACCTGCCACCCCCCACTAAAATTGCTTTATGTCTGTCCCATGCATGTTTGAATTCCCCCACTGTTTTAGATCCAACAACCTCCCCAAGAATGCAGTTCCATGCATCCACCACTCTCTCCATGAAAAAAAAAATCCTCACATTACCCCTGAGCCGTCCCCCCTCTATCTTTAAATTGTGCCCCCTTGTTCTTACACATCTCTTTTTCTGAATGATGCTACTCTCCTGGACTTTGTTGATTCCCTTGAGGTACTTGAACGTTTCTATCATGTCCCCCCTGTCCCTCCTTTCATCAAGGGTATACATATTAAGCTCTCTCAGTCTCTCTCTCATATGGTTTCTGATGCAGACCCTGCACCATTTTAGTTGCCCTCCTCTGGACTGCTTCCATCCTGTCTATGTCCTTTGCGTAGATGAGGTCTCCAAAACTGCACACAGTACTCCAGATGGGGTCTCACCAACTGTCTGTACAGAGGGATAACCACTTCCCTTTTTCTACTTGTGATGCCCCTTCCTATGCATCCCAGTATCCCCCTGGCTCTCCTTACTGACTTCTCACATTGCTTACCCACCTTTAGATCATTTGATATGACTACCCCCAAGTCCCTTTCCATTTTTGTTGTTGTTAGTACCTCCCCTGCTATTGTGTACTCTTCTCCTGGGTTTTTATTTCCCAGGTGCATTACTTTGCACTTCTTTGCATTGAATCTAAGTTGCCATATGTCTGACCATTCTTCCAACTTTGCCAAGTCCCTTCTCATCCTTTCTACCCCACCTTGTGTATCAACTCTGTTACAGATCTTTGCGTCATCTGCAAAGAGGCATACCTTTCCCTCCAGACCCTCTGCAATGTCACCTATAAAAATGTTAAAGAGGACTGGACCTAGTACTGAGCCCTGAGGTACTCCACTAGTGACCCCCTTTCTTCAGAATGTGTTCCATTCACTATTACCTTCTGTGTCCTGTTGTACAGCCAGTTTGCTACCTAGGCTACCACCCTGGGACCCACTCCCAGGCTGGCTAACTTGATTATCAATCTTTTGTGTGGGACTGTGTCAAATTCCTTGCTAAAGTCTAGGTAGGCCATATCCACAGCCCCTTCCTGGTCTATTACTTTGGTTACCCAGTCAAAGAAATCTATTAGATTTGTCTGAAATGACCTTCCTGCTGTAAATCCATGCTGCTTTGGGTCCTGTACCCGGCTGACCTCTAGGTACTCAACAATTCTTTCTTTCAGAAGTGATTCCATTATTTTCCCTACCACTGAGGTCAAACTTACAGGTCTGTAATTTCCTGCTTCTGCCTTGCTCCCACTTTTGTGAAGGGGAACCACATCTGCCCTCCTCCAGTCCTCAGGTACCACCCCATCCTCCCATGATTTGTTAAAAAGTGTGGTCAGTGGTGTCACTAGGTCCTCCCTTAGTTCTTTTAGGATTCTGGGGTGAATCCCATCAGGCCCCATTGCTTTGTCCACCTTGAGTTTTAGGAGTTCTTTCAGGACTCTTTCTTCAGCAAATGGACTGGTGTCAACCCCCCCCCACCCAGAATGCTTCTATTGTCTGGTTTAGGTAACTCCTCCTCATCTTCTTTTGTGAATACTGAGCAAAAGTATTCATTCAGTAACTCTGCCTTTTCACTGTCTCCCTCTGCCCACCTCCCCTCTCTCTTATTAATCTTCACTATTCCTTCCTTAACCTTTCTATGCTCCCTAATGTACCAATAAAAGGTTTTATCCCCCATCTTAACTGAATTGGCTATTTTTTCCTTGGTTTGGGCTTTTGCTATTCTGACTGCCTTCCCCACTTCTTTCTGCTTTAATTGATACAGTTCCCTGTCGTGCTCATTCTGTGATTCCTTATACTTTTTAAATGCAGCCTTTTTCTCCTTAACCTTCCCTGCCACCTCTTTTGAGAACCATAGTGGATTTTTACTCCGCTTTGTTTTCTTTATCCATTTCACACAAAGGCTTGTTGCCTCTATGATGGCAGTTTTGATTTTTCTCCATTGTTCTTCCACCCTTCCTTTTTGGCCATTTGCTAGTGTATTCCTCAGGTATTCACCCATTTTGCCAAAGTCAGCCCTTCTAAAGTCCAGTGTGCTTGTTTTAGTATGACTCGTCTCCATGGTTGTGCTTATTGTGAAGCACACTGTGCAGTGGTCGCTTGTTCCCAGATGTCTACTGACTTCTAAATTTGTGATTCTCTCTCCATTTGAGAGTACCAGGTCTAGTATTGCTCCCTCCCTAGTGGTTTCCAACACTAGCTGTCTAAGGCCTGCCCCCTGCAGGGCATCGAGAATGACCCTGCTCTTGGATGTGGCTGCAGCACATGTCATCCAGTTAACATCTGGCATATTCAGGTCCACCATCAACAGTATCTCCCCTTTTTCAGCCATTTTGAGAATGTCCTCTATCATTTTCTTGTCCATTTCCTCCCCTCGAGATGGGGGTCTGTATACAACCCCTGTGCAGATTGTGATGCCATTCCCTGTCTCCAAGGTGACCCAGAGTGCCTCTTGTCCTCCCCCTTTACTTTTTAGTTCTGTAGCTTTGATCCCTTCCCTTATGTATAGAGCTACTCCACCTCCTCTTTTCCCCCTTCCTGTCCCTTCTGTAGATTGTGTACCCCAGTATGTTGACATCCTAGTCATGGTTCTCCGTGTACTATGTTTCTGTGACTGCCACAATATCCAATTGTTCATCTTCCATCAAAGCTACTAGCTCAGATAGCTTGTTTCCCAGACTATGGGCATTGGTACTCATTGCCCTCCATTTAATGTTGGCTTTATCCTTTTATCCCCCATGCCTGCTCTTTTTGCCCTTGTCTATTTTTCCATTTACCCCTGTCCTGCCCTCTGTTGAGCACTGTACCTCAGTGTTTACCTTACTACCTGTCATGTTTTGTGGGGGGAGGCTTGAAATTTCCTGCCTCTTATTAGCACCTCCTCATGGCTAGTTTAAAGCTTGCCAAGGAAGCATTTAAACCTGTCACTTAGAATCTTGGTTCCTTTGTGGACAGATGCAGACCATCATGCCAGTATAGGCCTTCATCTCTCCAGGTGTACCCCCAGTCCCCAATGAAGCCAAAGCCCTGTGCTCTGCACCAGTTTTGCAACCATTCATTAAACTGCATGGTGTGTAGTACCCTAGCCTCACCCCTATCATGGACTGGCAGCACCTCTGAGAAGGTAACCGTGCTTGCTACCTGTCTGAGGCCCCTCCCCAACTCCACAATTTCATCCTGCACTGCACTTATCCCATGCCTAGCTAGGTCATTTGTCCCAAGGTGGACAATGATATCTAGTTCCCTCTCCTGTGATGCTGCTTCTGCAATCCTGAGGATTCGCTTCCTGTCCCTCCAAGCCATGGTACCAGGCAGGCACCTTACTTCCCTCTCCTCTCCCCTCCCTTCCCCAGGTCTACCCCTCTAACAATGGAGTCCCCTATCAGAAGCTATTTCCTTCCCCTGTGGTGTTCCTTTCCACCCTTCTTTGGGTCTCCCTTGTGGATGTCCTCAGCATTCTTCTTGGTCTCCACTGAGGGTACCATCATAGAGGAACCTTGCTCTGCCAGACTGGCGTATGGTTAGGAGTGGCAGGAACATGAATACCCTTGCAATGTAATATTCAGCATGGTAGTGCTGCACAAAAGGAATAGCACAGGCCACTTTGCACTGCACTATTACTGCCTGCAAAACCCCAATTTACTCTGGACAACACTAGCAGCCACCAGAGCCACTGCATCTGACAACCAAGTTGGTGGTTGGGAAGCACATCTGCCCTCTGGCATTTATTAATTTATTAGAAAAGTCAGATTTACAACCTTTGAGTCACGGACTCATTTACAAAGGCACCTTGTCACGGGGGGGGGGTAGACAGAGTTACATAGTGTGGTCACAACAGTGAGAACAGTACAGGTGCAGAACATTAAACATAGAGTACACATAGGTTACATAATAATGTTACTTATAATAGGTTACAGTCAAATACAAGGTGCCCAAGGGTTACATTGGGGGTACAGCCCTGGACATACCTAGATACTACCTGGAGAGCTTGGAGGTAGGGATGGGGAGTGGGGTGGGAGGGAGGGAGAGGATAGCCTGTCCAGAGAATGCTGTCAAGTCAGGGAAGCCTGACAGGAGGATCCCAAAGTGGGATTAATTAGGTGCATCTACAGCAATGAGCGTCAAAGAGATGGTTACGGAGAACTATTTTGAAGGGACCAATTTTGGCAATGTCTGTGACGCAGGGTGGGAGGGAGTTGAACCAAGCAGGGGCTCGGTAATGGAAGAACCTCTGGGCTAGCGAGGTCTTAGTTCTGGGCTCAGAAAGGTGTCCTTGACAGAGCTATGGGTGGCAACAGACGAGGACGCACGCCGTAGAAAAGCAGAGACCACTGGGGGGGACCCTAGAAGAGATTTTTTGGTGAGCAGGCAAGTCTGGTTGCACAGATGCTCCACAAAGGTGAGCAGGTTGGTGGTGGAGTAGAGCAGGCAAGTGTGAGTTCAGCTAGGGGCTCTGGTCAGGAGTCTGCAGACCTTATTGATAGAGAGCTGGATTTTAGTCAAGGTGGTATTGTCCGCCGCAGTGTAAATGGACAAGCCTAGTCCACTAGCGACAGGACAGAAGAGGTGATGGCCAGCCAGAAGGCAACTTGGGGGAGGCAAGCTCTATGATGGTATAGTAGGCCTATCTAAGAATTTACGGCAGAGGATAGGGCATTGATGTGAGTGTGGAAGGTGAAAGCCGAGTTGAAAGTGATGCCTAGATATTTGTAAGAGGTCACTTGCTCCAACGGGTGTAGCGTGCTGGGGAGAATGAAGAGGGGGGCATTCTTGGCCTTGTTTTGGTGATGTGAGAAGAGCATTGACTTAGTCTTCTTTAGGTTAATGACAAGTCAGTGGTCAAGGAACCACTTTTCAGCTTGGTTGTAGGTGTGCTGGAGGGATGCCTGGAGAGAAGAGGGATCGAGGTGGGATGCAAAGAGAACCGCATCGTCAGCATAGAGGAGCATTTCTCCTGTGCAGGAGCTGGGGAGAGTGTTGAGGTAGAGGCTCAAAAGTACAGGGCCCAGAATGGACCCCTGGGGTACCTCAGAATGAACAGGGTGTATTGGACAGGGAGCTGTTTATCTTCACATGGTGGGATCTAGCAGAGAGGTAGCTGGAGAACCAGGCAAGGGGACCAGCGGAAAAGCCAAGTTGGTGGAGGGAGTCGAGCAGGAGGCAGTGACAAACAGTTTCAAAAGCCTTGGAGAGGTCTATGAAAACTGCGCCAGCAAGGTTGCTGGAGTTAAGAACACAGTGCAGGTATTGAGAGAACTCCAGAACAGTAGTGGTACTGTGTCCTGGGCAGAAACTGGCCTCCCATACTGCCAGCACCATGCAAACTACTGTGCCACCTCATTGCCTGTTGACACCGGTGCCGTGGCTCCAATAAGGTGACTGGCACAGTCCTCCTCCTCCTCCTACCTCCTTGGCTGGTCACCATATGAATAGGCTGGGAACATGTGTCCTATGTACTGTACAAAAGGTGGGTCCTCTGTTCTGTACAGGGTGTGCTCGGCCTGTGTACTGTTCAAGGAGTGCATACTCCTTGTACAGTACACAGGCCATGCACTCCCTAGACAGTACATAGGATGTGTGCCCTGTCCATACAGTGGTGGTTGAGGAGGTGAGAGAAGGGTTGTGCTTGTCACTGTATTGAAGTTGCAGCACTGGCATCAATGGGAAGGGGTGTGGCATGGTAGTTTGCATGGTGCTGGCAGTGCAGATGGAGGCCATGGATGCCAGGAAGTTCTTTCTTGGCACGGGAATTTCAGTTGGAGGATGGGGGTACTGCTGACACCAGGGACTACATTGTCATGTATGAGGATAGTGACCAGAGGCAGGGGTGTACCACTAGCATCAGGGATTCATTATCATATAGGGAGATGGAAATTGGTGGATGGGGGGAGACCACAGGACAACAAGAACTTCATTGTTTTTAATGGGGCTGGGGATTTTTAAAGGGGGGACCACCAGGTACCAGGGAATTATTTTTCTCTACCTGGACTGGTGTTTGGAGGGCAGGGGTACCACTAGGCACCATGGATTTTATTTCTCTACCTAGGCTGGCGTTTGGGGGTGGGGGGACCAGTAGGCACCAGGGAATTATTTTTCTCTACTTGGGCTGGTGATCAGAGGGCAGGAGAGGCCACTAGGCACCAGAGATTACTTGATTTTATGGGACCTGGCAATAGGGGTGGAGGAAAATCCATTTGCAGGGGTGCAAACATGCCACCACTTCCCATGTAAATGTGTCCATAATTGCCATGCAAATGGACCCTTAGCACATTGTATGCACAATGGTTTCATTTGCATGGGGCCATCTGAATACCATGCTGGCAGCTATCAGCACTATCGTGTCTGGTGGCACTGTTCTCTGCACTTCTGGGTCCACGTCAGGGCTGTGCTACTTAGTTTAGCACTGCATCAACTTGCCCCTATATTCAGTCAGATAGCGGTGATATACTATCTGACTGAATATAGCATCCTCAGGGTCATGGGCAATGGGCAAGCACAGTGCAAAGCTCTGTGCTCCACTTTTCCCATTTTTGAATATCAGGCCCCTGCTATTTTACTGACATAAGTCAAAGATATCCCACTCCTGCTTTTGCTATTTCTATATTTCTACAGTAATTCATAATCTGGTAAAGATGGACAGGTACAGGGTGCTTTTTATGCATCATCCTGTTTCTAAATGTTATCACACATTCAGGGAGATTTCAACAGATCCCTAATGAATATGCCTAACTGAATCTAAGGTGCTATAAATACATTCCTAATGTCATTTAAGAAAGGGGGAACAGTTTGCTCTTTAATTCTGAAAGTTTTAGGGACATGGGCTGGTGCTATAAAAAGCAGGGGGAACGTCCAAAAATTTGCAAAATCAGGGAGTATCTCTGAAAATAGGGAGACTTGGAGCTATGCCATTCTTTGATAAACATATATCAGTTCAGAAGAGCAATGGAATAGTATCCCAGATCACGTTGTGGTGTAAACTTCTAACACTTAGACAGGCAGCATCCCAAGGTGTGATTCTAGTTTTGCTAATCATGCCTGTGCGGGTGGGGCCTTGTCAAAAAATGCAGTTACTGAAGTTTATTAATTTCTTCTATGAACCTCTGGCATCAATTAAAGCTCATTTAAACTCTGAAATGCTAGGCATTTACTTATTTAGTTTTTGTTTACCGGGTAAGTGCACTAGACAACAAGCATCGTCCATTTTCAGGCACGACTCAGGAGAGTTACAGACAAGATCAGCACATCATATCACAACAAGCGAAGTTATAGTCAGTATACAACACAAAAAAGTCAGTAGGGTTACAGGATAGGATTATCACATCACATTCAGTGGGCAGACCAGTGAACAAGAATTACATAGAGTACAAAGATGCGAAACAGGCAATCATCATAAAAGAGAGAACCTATCCCAAGTAAGTACTGAGGGCATATAAGGGGCAAAAGAGGGAAGAATATCCCCCAGGGGGCTAATGGGAAAGGAGGAAAACACCCCAGCATTTTGGAACTTATCATCTAAATTTATAATTAAATGGGGAATGTAGGGCAGTGTACAGCCACAAAGTGCACTATTTGAACACAGATCAGTTGGCTTCACATACACAAGGTTGTTTAATCTCTGAATCCAGCCCCAGGTGTGGCTCTAACTGTGATGCAGAAGAAGTGTCCCACATTTCCATACTATACAAACATGTATCATCATGCCCAGCAATACTGTAGTACCTGTTGGCTGCTGATGCTGAATCCAGTTTTACCTACTGTATTTGGGGGCTGCAGGGACAGTCACTGTAATAAGGATAAATGCATTGAACAGCTCCTCTATTTTGATACTCTGTTGGATGATTGTGTTTAACTTTGACAAAACCACTTCCCCTGAAGTGTCACCCCCGTAATATGAATTTCATAGAACATCTCACCTGAGTGACCTTTGACATTCAGCATGCTGTCCTGATTCTATCCAGTACATTGCATCAAAATGGCTATGCAGGTGCGTGCTATGTCAGCACCGAGTGTTGGGAGGCTTGGTATATGGCCCTGAAAGTTGTGGAGGGTGTCCCTCTCCACATATCAGGACACTCTCGAGGGGGTGTCATCTGGCAGGTGACCGAGCCTGCAGAGGTAAGAACAGAACACATGTTTAACAGGTATATGGTGCATGTTTTACCTGTTTGTTTGTATGTGCATTGTCACTGATGTTGTCACCATCTTGGAACTTGGAGCCCACAATGATCTGCAAGGGAGCTGAAGCTGCTCCCTCCCACCCACGGATGAGCGCCAGACCCTACAGATCTGAACTTGGAGCCTTCATGGAGTCTCAAGGAAGCTGAAGCTGCTCCCCCCCCAACCCCGGACAACTGCCAAACCCTATAGATCTGAACTTGGAGCCCACATGCAGCTGCAAGGGAGCCCAAGCTGCTCCCCCCACCCCCGGACAACTGCCAGACCAAACAGATCAGAACTTGGAGCCCACATGGAGCTGCAATGGAGCTGGATCTGCTCCCTCCCCCTCTCCCCTGGATGCCCACCCACCAGATCCTACAGGTGGGATCACTCACAAGGGTGTCAGGAACCATCTTAGAAAGACCACACATGCAGTGTGGCACAAACATTAAAGGAATTCTTCTTAGAGGAAATATTTGTCTACAGAGTTCATCTGATAGTTTCATTTAGCTGTGCTTTGTTGTAATTTACACTCATTTTGCTGTTCCCTTAGTTGTACCTTTATTTAGCTGTGATCTGTTTTAATTTGCACTTGTGTTTGTCAATCCCTTACTTGTACTCAGTTTTAATGTGCACTTGTTCCACTGTTCCCTGACATAGTGTAGTGGTTTTATCAGCTAGTGCAGTTTTCTGTTATTTACCTTTTGCCAGGCTTAGTGTGCATTATCAGAGTGAGAATTACTTCTGTTCCCTGAGGCTGCTGTGCTTGTGTGGCATCTCGGCCCCCCCGTTTCTATCCCCCTCCTGCCATGTTACCTTCTTCTCCCTCCATCCCATACCTTTTAACATGAACAGTATCTTGTTTCTTCCCCAGATCTGAAATTGAAGCCCACATGGAGCCGCAAGGGAGCCAAAGATGCCCCCCAACCCCCGACGACTGCCAAAACCTAGAGGTGGGACAACTCACAAGGGCATCTATCGCCATGTTAGAAAGACCACACTGCATGTGTGGAGCAGCAGCGTGCTTCATGTGGTACTGCAAGCACTAGCCCACATAACTCTCCCGAACCACCCTTCCACCTAGGTGTGAAGCTACCTTTAAATCATTGGCCAGAACCAATCAGCCCACTACCCAATAGAGAGTTTTGGATCCTTCCCCCTCCTTTTCTTACTTTCTCTGAATCATTGGAAGCTTAAAGTGATACTGTCCCACTCCAACTGTCAAATGAACTAACACAAGTCTCTTGTTTACATACAGAGCTTGTGAGAATCAAACCCCAGACAGCAGCTGATTGCTTCACCCACAGTCCAATGTCCTAACCATTAGGCTATCCTGCCAACAAGCATAGTTGCAGTGAGTATCGTTATGACTCTCACAGCCCCTCCTTCTTTTTCCCAAGCCCATATCTCCATCTAGTGCTCTGGCAGGGTTTATACTAGTCCATCAAAGGCCTCCCCCGCTGAAAGAGCATCTCACACAGTGCTTTGGTTTCACTCTTAATTTTCATCCTATGCATAGCCGCTACTCCCACCATGAATGAAGCAACCTCCCTCTTACTTCTATCAATCTTTTCATACCCTCTCATCAACTCCTCTTCCCCGATGCTAGTTACATATACCCTTCCCCTTCTCTTCCCTAATTGCTCCTTGCCCTCCCTATTCAGTTCTCACTTGACCCCCACCTCCCATCCCTCACCTCTACCCTGTTTCCACCTAATATCCTCCAGTGTCTCACCCCTCAGATGACCTCCCTCATAACCCTTCTACGGTAATCATGAGCTGCGCCCAGATCCCCCCTACTCACAAGAGGGTACAAACTTCCAGCCAACTTTTCTATGTTCCTTCTTTTCCTACTCTTAGCCGAGGATGTTGAACTAAACCCAGGCCCTCAAACAGGGCAAAAGCTCTCTACCCCGCTCAAAGGCCTTAATATCATGCATATGAACATCAGGAGTCTCCTACCTGAGCTAGACCTGCTTAGCTGCTGGATACCTCAAAACCCCCTAGACATCCTCTGCCTCATGGAAACATGGCCCTCCGCCAAAACCCCCGACTTCTCCCTATCCATCTCTGAATATGCCCTCAATCACCAGGACTGCAGTAAAAGGAGTGGAAGAGTAGCAATCTATGTAAAACAACAACTCCTGTGCTCAGTCATCAAGAGAGAATCTGGCCCTGGCTTGCACAAATTGATTCTCTTTCAACTCACACTCCTTTCTACCTTACCAATTTTCACTGGGGTAATCTACGCCTCCCTGCACCTTGCCCAGATGCCCTTTTCTCTTACATGACTTCCCTACTCCCCCTCGCCCCATCCAGCAAATTATTCCTACTTGGGGACTACAACCAAGACTGGCTCTCCCCCTCCACCCAAGCTTCCACATCTGAAACAGAGTCTCTCAACCTCACCCAATTAATTACAGAGCCCACCCGATATAACCCTCAATCAGCAAACCACTCCCTAATTGACTGGATCCTCACCTCTAATCCTCACAGAATATCCACTGCTGGTGTAGGGGATGCAGCCCTAAGCAATCATACTCACTGAACTAGAAAAATCCAACTTCCAAAATCAGCACCCAGATACACTAATACCCATCATCTAAACTCACTAAACACCAGCTCTCTCCTACTTGACCTACAATATGCAGACTCAAGCCCTGTCTACTCTGCATTTGATATTGATTCAGCCCTTTCCAGTTTCCTACAGACCTTTAATAAGTTATGGGACACCCACGCTCCCCCCCCAAGTAAAAGCCAGGGTTAAAAAGTGCCACTATCCATGGGTCTCTAACACATTAATTGCCCTTTGCAAAACCCACAATAAGTCCTGGTCTTTCTTTAAAACCACACAGACCCCCCAAATCTAGACAGGCCCACAACACTGCAAGAAATGCCTGTACCAAGGCTATAAGATGAGCCAAGGCCAACTACTTTAGGTCCCATCAAAATACCACCCATCCTTCCTCGTTCTGCAAGATGGTCCACTCCCTTATAGAGCTCCTGTTAGTCCACCATCCATACTCTCAAGCCAAATGATCAAAACATTGCTGTCCCCATATCAAAATAGCAGAAACTCTAAATAACTTCTTTACCACCTGTGCCCTTCCTGACCAAACCTCCCCCCAAAGCCCCTGTGCAGCCCCCTTCCCCAATACCCTGCCCAAAGCACAATCCTCCTCACTCCCATATCATCGGGAAAAGTCCTAAATGCCCTCTTCTCCTTGAACATCACAAAATCCAACTGAGATGGCATCCACCACCAGCTTCAGCTTATATCTGCACCAGTGATTGCTTTCTCCCTCACCTATAAACCTGTCCTTCATGTCTGGTAAGTCCCCCAAGAATGGAAATCACCGTGTGTCATCCCTCTCCACAAGGGTGGCAACCCCACAGTGTCAGGACTCTACAGACCAATCTCCCTCCTCTCCTCTCTTGCCAAGCTGCAAGAAGCTCTTGTCCAGACCAGACTGACTGAATTTCTCACATCTACAAATTTCTTATCCCCATATCAATCTGGGTTCAGAAAGCACTACTCCGCTATATCCTCCCTCCTCTGCATCACTATCATATCCAATCCACCTCTGACCAAGGCCAACTCACTTCTGCTATTTTTGTAGATTTGGCTAAGGCCTTTGATTCTGTTTCCCAACCCTTGCTCCTTGATAAACTCAAGATAGCTAGACTCACCCCTCTTGCATGACAATGGTTCAGATCTTACCTTGAAAATAGGCTCCACTCAGGAAGGTTTGCAAAGTCCTCCCTCCCCCTACTCGCTCGTGTCCCCCAAGGGTCGATTCTAGGCCCCATTCTATTCTCCCTATTTACCAACAACCTCCCATCTGTCTGCTCAAGATCCCTCATCCATATGCATGTAGATGACACCATCCCTTTCGCATTTGGCCCAGTTTTAAATGACGTTCTCTCACTACTGCAACATGACTATCACGGCATGCAATTTTGGTTTTGTGTAAATAATCTCAAAATAAACTCTTCTAAAACTGTTTCCATGAGTTTCAGGACTACCCCAAAACAGGCAAGAATACCCAGTCATCTCGCTATCACCTCCCTTGATGGAACCACACTAAATGCTGTCTCTTCCTATAAATATCTAGGAATGTGGCTTGACCCCCAGTTAAACTTCTCAGTCCACATCAATACCATCATGTCGAAGATCTGCCCAAAGCTTGGTCTACTATATAGAATCTGAGACTCCCTCACATTACCTGTTACATGTACTTTGCTATCAAAAATGATCACTCCTATCTTCGACTATGCTGACATAGTGGACAGCACCATCCCCTCCTCCTCGCTATCCAGACTCGACTCCCTACTTCACACTTGTCGCCACTTTGCCACAAACTCCCCACTCAGAACACACCATTGCACTCTCCTTTCTTCCCTCTGGATACCACCCCTATCCCATCATCATTTTAGCCACTCCATTTCATTTTTATCCAAGTTTTGATTGAACCTGCCCACCCGCTACCTGGCTGAGAGGCTAACTCCAGCAGCTGATTCTCCCTTCTCACTGTGCTCAAGAGAATCCCACACGTTCTCCCTTCCTAACCCATCCTCATCCACTGGCAAATCTGCCTTCACCTACAGACTCCCCTATTTATGAAACCCACTTCCTCCTGTCCTAAGAAACTCATCCTCTCATAACTCCATCAAATATCAAATTTGGCAACTCTCTCTCCTCACCTGTACCTGCTTCTAGCCATCCTCAGGCCCTGACTTTCGCCAAAAGTTCACTGGTTTGCTTATCTAACAAAGCAAATTAAAAAATTGTGTGTTGCAATTGTATATATTCAAACGAATGTAAATAATCTCCTTTTGTGATTCCTATGTGACTGTATATAACATCTCATGTTATCTACTATATATTTCTGCTATTATTTCCCATTCCCCTCTCCTTAGGTCGCACCTGAAAATGAGCCTCAGCTCAATGTGCCTTTCCTGGTTTCTAAATGTTTAAATAAATAAATAACAATAAAAAAAAAATGTTGATGTCTTCACAGAATTTCCATGGATGTCTGGAATGGATAATCCTCAACAGGAGGTTCCAGCTTGATGTGGTAGTCTCAGTCTTGGTGGCTCAGTGGCACCAGTGACCATGGCCACTCTTCATCCTGGATATCCTGTCCTGGAGGGTGGGCAGATGGGATGCCCACTACAAAGATGATGTCTTT
This sequence comes from Neoceratodus forsteri, assembly GCA_016271365.2. Taxonomy (NCBI): domain Eukaryota; kingdom Metazoa; phylum Chordata; order Ceratodontiformes; family Ceratodontidae; genus Neoceratodus; species Neoceratodus forsteri. Next base: position 1,044,433,647 of record CM057455.1, read on the forward strand.
GAGTTGCGGGCCTGGAGAAGTCATCAAAGGTATGTGCGTAGTGACTGGTATGTCTGCCAGCTATATACAGCTGCAGGTTTGAATGTGATGCCACCTCATGACTGTCATCTGTGATTTTCTCAATTCAGTTCTATTGTAGGCTGCTTGGAAGGATGATGCTGGTGGAGAGGGGGTACACACTCATCACCCCCAAGGGATCCAACAAAGATTCCCAGGAGGAGGAGGAGGAGGAGGAGGAGGAGGAGGACTAGGACCCCTTTGTCCAGCTGCATTTTTTCAGTCCATTGATTGGACACTTTCAGTTTGTTTTATATAAAAATACATAAATAAATATTCATATACTGTACTATATTTGTCTAGTTTTTTATTGTGGCAGGCAATACCATGCCACCAACTGGGTTTTTCATAAACTAAGAATGTCATATAATGTTTCCAGGGGCCCCATCTCCTAAATTGAGAATGTGACAGGAAAAAGAAACTCAGTACTCATGAACAGAAGGCACCGAAAACCAAGTAACTAATGCAAAGTGCAAATGTTTATTGTGGAATGAAGTGCCCAGAAATGTACCCTACATCCCCAGTGTTTCTGCCCAACACAGGGACTCCATCCCACATGCTTTGTAGGTCCCGTGTTGGACTGAAGTGCTGGGGGTGTGGAGTGTGTTTCTGGGCACTTCTTGCCACAATAAACTTTTGCACTTTGCCTTTTGTTCATGAGTGCAAGTTTGGGCTGGCTTTGGGTCTCAGTTAAAGAAGGTGTCAGTTTCCCCCTGTCTATTGGGCCAGTAGATGCATAAAGTTCCTGACATACCTTTTGCATAACCACATTAATGAGGTCTGAATTGACATGCAGTGCGCCTTTACTGTCATGCAGCCTTCTGATGTACTGGTCAGCCTGCTACTTCTGGAGCCCGTAGGAAAGCAGTTTGCCTACTTTGCCAGTTTGACTAATTCTGGAGCTAGATCATTTGCTTTTGCAGCCCCAACCCTGTGGAATTCTCTGCCTCATCGGATTAGAGAGTGCCCCATCCATTGCCATCCGTTGAGGCCTTCAAATCTGCCCTAAAGTCTTACTTACATAATTTTGAATTTTATGATACTTGAATTCCTGCTGCTGTATTGTTTGTTTTATAAATAAGAACATAAGAATTTGCCGGCAGACGGGACCTTTTGATCCATCTAGTCTGCCCAGAATACCCACCCCCCTCCTCTTAGACTATTTCCTTTTTTGCACGTAGTGTTTATCCCACACAAGTTTGAATTCCCTTACAATTTCTGAGTCTACTACCTCTTGCTGTAGGCTATTCCAGGGGTCGACCTCCCTCTCTGGAAAAAAAGTACTTCCTAATGTTTCCCTTAAATTTTTCTCCTGCCAGTCATAGATTGTGGCCTCTTGTATGACTCTCTGATTTCATCAGAAACAGGTTTTTCTTCCACGTCGTGTTAATTCCCTTCATATACTTAACCATTTCAATCATGTCCCCCCTTCTCTTCTCTGTTCAAATGAGTATAACTGTAAGTCAGCCAGTCTGGTTTCATATGACTCCTGGTGCAAACCCTACACCATCTTTGTAGTCTTTCTGTGCACCACCTCCAGTCTGTTGATATCCTTCTTCAGGTGCGGTCTCCAAAACTGGATGCAATATTCCATGTGTGGCCTGACCTATGATCTGTACAGTGGAATTATCACCTCTCTATTTCTGCTAGTTATACCCCTTCCAATGCATCCGAGGATGCCATTTGCTTTTTGATCTGTCCTTTCACATTGCTTGCTGGTTCTAAGGTAATCTGTAATGATTACGCCAGCCAGGATCCCTCTCCACTTGTGTTACTTCAAGCTGGTGTCCTTGCAGCATGTATTCCTTCCTGGGGTTTCTTTTACCCAGATGCATGACCTTGCATTTTTTGGTGTTGAACTTCAGTTGCCAATTTTTGGACCATCCTTCCAGCCTATTCAGATCCTTTTCCATCTTCAAGACTCCTTCTAGAGTGTCATCTCGGTTGCAGAGTTTTGTAACATCCACAAACAGGTATATTTTCCCCTCCAGCTCATCAGTGATGTCACTGATGAAAATGTTGAAGAGCATAGGGCCTAATACCTGACTCCTGTGGCACTCCACTGGTCACCTTGCCCTATCCTGACTGAGCTCCAATAACTAAGACCCTCTGTGTCCTATCCTTGGGCCAGTTTGCAATCCAGTTTACTGTCTTCTGACTAAGTCCTGTATTCTCTAACTTATTCATAAGCCTTCTATGGGGTATGGTGTCAAAGGCCTTGCTGAAGTCTAGGTACACCACATCCATTGCCCCTCTTGATCCACTGTTCTGGTCACCCAGTCAAATAATTCTATCATGTTTGTTAGGCATAATTTTCCTGCCATAAATCCGTGTTGCTTGGGGTCAAGCTTTCCAGATTCATTTAGATGATTCACTATTCTATCTTTCAACAGGATTTTCATATTTTTGCCTACCACTGAGGTCAGACTAACTAGGTATTAGTTCCCAGGCTCTTCCCTGCTTCCACTTTTATATAAGGGTACCACAATAGCCTTTTTCCAGTCTAGTGGTATTGTGCCACTTTCTAGTGACTTATTAAAAAGGTCAGTGAGTGGTATTGCAATTTCTTCCCGCAACTCCTTTAGAATCGTAGGTTGGATTCCATCATGTCCCATTTCTTTGTTTACTTTTAGTTTGCTAAGCTGTTCTAGGGCTCTTTCTCTTGAGAAGGGGAAGTCATCTGCTGTTCTACTGTTGCACACTGCCTTTCCCATAGTAGGACCACTGCCTTGGACTTTAATGGTGAAGAATGAACAGAAGAATTTGTTTAGCACTTCTGCCTTGTCTTCATCATTTTCAACTATATGTCCTTCAATTGATTTTAGCCTGATTATCACATCCTTACTCTTTTTTCCTTTGCTTATGTACCTAAAAAATGTTTTGTCCCTCTTTGTTACTCCTGTGCTATTTTCTCCCCTGTCTGGGCTTTGGCTATCCTAATAGCCTTTCCCGCTTCTCTCAGCTTTGATATGTAATGCTGCCTGTTTGCTTCTTTCTTTGTCTGCTTATACTGCTTGAAGGCCCTTTTTTTGTGTTTTACTATTGTTACTATTTCTTTGGAGAACCACAGCATGTTTTTTTCTTCTTTTTCATTTGCTGATATGATTTATGCACTGTTCAGTAACTTTAAGTAAAGCTGTTTTCAAGGCTTCCCAGCTTCTCTCCACATCCCATGAGTTGTTGATTTCCAGCAAGTTCCTTAACTGAGTTTTCATGGTGTTCAAGTCTGTGTTATGGAAATCAAGTATTTTGAGCTTTGTGTGACTTGATTCCACTACCCTTTCCACTGTTAACCAGATTGACCTGTGGTCGCTGGTTCCCAGATTTACCCCTATGGTTACACCTGAGATTCTGGTGCTGTTTGTTAGCACCAGGTCCAGGATAGTCTGTTCTGTGGTGGGGGCCTGCACTAGCTGATTAAGTCCTGCCCCCTTCAGGGCAAGTAGGAAATCTTTGTTGCGTTCAGATGATGCCATGAATGAGGACCTATCTACATCAGTTAGATTGAAATCTCCCACTAATAACAGGTCTCCCTTGTCGGCCATTAAGAAGATGTTTTCTAGGAGCTCCTTGTTAATGTCACAGTCTTGGAAGGGAGATCTTTATATTACTCCCACTCAGATGGGGGCTTTGTCCCCTGCTCCTAGGGTGACCCATAGAACTTCTGGTCTTCCCTGTTTTGCTTGGACTTCTATTACTGAGATTCCATCTCTTACATATAATGCCACCCCTTCCCCCTTTTTTCCAATGCGGTCCTTCCTAAAAAGTGTGTAAACTGGTACAGCGACATCCCAGGTATGGTTCTCCATAAACCAGGTTTCCATGACTGCTACCCAGTCTAATTTGCCTTCTGTCATTAAAGTAGAGAGGTCAGAGATTTTATCTGACAGACTATGTTCATTGACACACATAACCCTCCATTCCTGTTTTGTGCAGTATAATGAAGTAGTAGAATCATTATGCTGTATATTATTGTTGCTTCTCTTGTGCCTATCATGCTTGCCTATTATGGGAAGTGTCTTGATAACTACTGGTTCCAAGATCATTAAAAGAGACCTGTGTCAAACTAGCTGTTAATGAGGGAGGGGCTTCTGACATCATTCTTGCCAGGAGATGTCCTTGCTGCCCCTCCCCACTCACTAGTTTAAATGGTATATGTGCTCATCGAGTTTTTGTCCGAGATCCCAAGCTCCTTGTTTGTTTAGGTGCAGACCATTGAATTAGTAGGAATCCCACTTCCAGAAGTTGTGCTAATTGCCAATAAAGCTGTGTCCATTTTCCTGTCCCTGAAGAAGCACACATGCAGTAAACTGTTCAGGCCTTGTGAGTGTGGAGTCACGCACCTATGTGGCAGTCTGCTATGTTTTGTTTTTTGCTATCACTATATGGGTAATAAAACATTGTTGCTACTATCCAGTTCCAGAGTGGATTATTTGGATTACATCGGTGGACGGTGCTCGGCTGTTTTATGTTCATCTCTGTTTTCCTGGCACCATTGTTTAAGCCAGGCATTGAGTTCAGAGATGTCTCTCTGTCAGATCCTGTGCCTGGTTCTGCCCTTTTCCCATACAGGCAGGATCTCTGAGAAAGAGAGATTGGATGAAACAGAATTCATTTTGCTGGCCAGATTTGTTATGTTTTGTTTAGTCTCTTCTAACATGCGAGAGGGTATGTCATTTGTACCTATGTGGAGGATGACATGCTGTTTATGGTCCAAGTTGCATGCGATATTCAGAATGTAGTAAGTGTCCCTCTACACAAATGTACCCAGCAGACGTCTAACAACAACCTCTGTATAGCCGGATTGCTGAAGGTGACACTCCACATCTCAACTAATGGAGTCCCTGACTATTAGTACTTGTTTTTTGTTGGTTATTTAGTTTGCTGTTTTGGGGGACTTTTCAATGTTTTGCAGTATTGAATCCACCTGTTCCTTACTCTTCAACATCTCTATGCTAGCTGTCAGTGGAGAGTATCTGTTTGTTGTATGCACAGGTGTGATTGTTCCAGTAGTTGTAGGCTTTGGAGCATTGTGGTTTTTGACCAGTTTCCAACCTCGTGGTCTGTTTGTCCTTTGGGGCAAAGAGACCTGTTTGGTAAAAGACTGTTTGTTATTGCTGTTTTATTGTGTATAATGAATAATTGTTCTTAGATAGTTTATCTCAGTCCTTGGTGCATGGAGCTGAGTTCTTAGGTCCCTTAGGTCAGAGCATATTGGACAGTATCTCACTCTCAGGATGTATGTTTTTGTGAAGAGTGAGCCACAGGTGTTGCAGTTTATGAGCTCCATTTGAGTAGAGATGAAAGCAGTATGATAATAGAAGAAGTGCAGATGTAGAAGTGGACAAACAAAAATGATAATTATTATTTTTTTTGTCCTGGGATGTGGATGAAAGAAAAAGATTGTCTAAGTTAGATGCCTACCTGTCTGTACTCTGGCTGAAAGTAAGGAGGAAGCAAACAGGAGTTTAGAGTGACAAGACAAAATGAAAACAAATGTGTTTTTTGAGGGGTGGTTTACCCTGCTTCTTCCCATTTCACAACAGGATGTGGTATAGGTAGGTCACCTATAAGAGTGGAGTGATCAAGGTGGGTTTGAGGGTTATGCTATCTTTCCCCTGCTGCTGAGTGAAAAAAACAAGCCTATATAAGTAGGAAAGGCAGGAAGGAGGTGGGGCCATGTAGACCTTATAAAGGAGGATGACCTGGGGTGGGTGGGATTAGGGGGTAGGGTAGGTGAGCAGAACCTTTGTTTCTGCTACCTGTAAAAGCAACCTGTGATGTTCTGCCTTTTAGATGTATCAAGGTATTGTTACATCAACTGCACATAAAACTAAAGTACACACAGAAATGATAGGATGGAAAGAAAACTTGTTTTTAGGTAAAGGGGGCAGGGAGTAAGTGTTCCAACAGTTCCTTATGCTGAGAGAGCAGCTGCTGACTGTGTCTGAACACAGAAAGTGAGGAGAGAAGCTGCCTCAGTGGAGAAAGGAGCCCAGACTGTGCACTCCAAGGAGGATTCAGGTAAAACCGCTGTCAAGAAATCACTGCTTCTGCACCTGTTGGAGTCTGTCTTCCCTCCATGACTGTTCTCTCTCCCAATTGGTGAAGATCAGTGAAGTTCAGCAGACATGAAGGGTAGGGTCTGGACCGTTCTTGGGTGTATGCCTTCTAGGGGTGCCCTTTGTGTCTGAGCTGTTGCTTCTGGTTGTTTCTGACTGACAGCTTTCTATTAGCTGACCACTATTTCAGTAGTGGGTACAGCAGTTGGTGAAGATCAGTGAAGCTCAGCAGACAGAAAGGCTAGGGGCTAGACCGCTCTTGGCGCATGCCTCCTAGGGGTACCCTCTGTGTCTGAGCTATTGCTTCTTGCTGGAAGCTTTCTATTAGCCATGTACAAATGCTGATTTACATACAGCAGTCAAGAATTCTGGGTAAGTGTTCCAACAGCTCCTTATGCTGAGAGAGCAGCTGCTGACTGTGTCTGAGCAGAGTGAGCGAGGAGAGCAGCTGCCTCAGCGGAGGAAGGAGCCAGGACTGTGCACTCCTAGGAGGATTCAGGTAGAACCACTGTCAAGGAACCCCTGCTTCTGCACCTGTTGGAGTCCACATTCCCTCCATGATTGTTCTCTCTCCTAGTTGGTGAAGATCAGTGAAGTTCAGCAGACAGTAAGGCTAGGGGTTGGACTGCACTTGGTGTATGCCTCCTAGGGTTGCCCTCTGTGTCTGAGCTATTGCTTCTGGTTGTTTCTGGCTGACAGCTCTCTGTTAGCCAACTACAATTTCAGCAAATAATGATATGTATTTGCCTCTGTTTTATTTGAAGTTTTCAGGGATGTATGTACAATGCTATGGTAAAGTAGGAATAGTGTTTCATAAATAAAATTTGCTTTATTTTGACTGTACTTGAGTTGTCTGATTTCACTAAGCAGCAAAGAATCAGAGCTGCGAGAGGGTTTTCCTTGTATAATTTGTAAAAATAAAAACAAGGCGCTACGTCAGCATGTGGTCTAAAAGCAAAACAAAATGGTTATGTTAAATGCACGCTGAAAATAGAAAATAGAGTTAAAAATCTATGTTTCGACCTCAGGTCTTCTTCAGGAAATATCTAAAAGAGAAAAAAAAACAAGTTAGTGTAGAGGAGAGGTAAAATGAGAGAGATATATATGTGGAGAAAGAAGAAAGGGGAGGCTCAGGGAGAAGAAGTGATAAATGGTAAGATTAAGAGAGAATCTGTGAAACAAAAAGGTGATGATGGGAAAGATAAAGCATAATGGGAGTGAAAGAGCTGGGTAAGTTCCCAGGTGGAGACAAATTAACAGGGCCTAGTAAGAAGGCTGAAAGGTGACAAATGTGTGGGAAGGAGACAGAAATGGAGACATATGGTGAAAATGAAAAATAAATTAAATGAGTACAAAAACAAATAGACTTTAGGGAAAAAAAGGGGATGGATGAAAGATGTTAGTGGAAAATAAGTCTATCATTTAAACCAGAGGGATGCTGGGAGCCAAGGCGGATGATCAGCTTGGCTTCCATGTTTTTTCTATGGTCAGGTTCCCAGAAGCCCTGCTGAAGGACACAAACAGAAAGGTCATTGACATTGTGGTCCCTGGAGATAAAGTGGGATACAATGGGTTTAGCAGTTTCACCATTTCTGACTGCTCTGTAATGTTCCCTGAAACGGTCAGCAAGACGCCTACCAGTTTCTCTGATGTAAATAGCTGTACACTTCCTGCAAAGAATACAATACATCACATTAGTGGAGGTGCATGAAAACTCCTTGGTGATGTGAAAACACCTGTAGGCCCCGAATCTCAGTCACACTGGAAATAAATTTGCAGGTGTAGCAGCGAGTCTTGTTGCAAGGTTTGGTACCTGGGAGGGAGGAACTGTTAGGAGTAGGTAGGCTGCTTTTAACCAGGAGATTCCACAGGTTAGGTGGCCAGCAGTAGGAGGCAATAGGTGGTTCTGTAAAGGAAGCACCAGTGTTAGGGTCAGTTTGCAAAATGGGAAAGTTACTAGTGATGATCCTGTGAAAAGAAGGTGTGTTCTGATGGGAAGGAAGAACTAGTGGAATTCGCCATTGTTCTTGTGTGACAGTATCCCTCCTGCGGGGGTCAAGGTTACAGGGCATGTTACTGACCCAGGAGAGTGCTCTGTCCACTGTGCTTTTAGGGTATCCCCTGTTGATAAAAAAACTATGCATTATTTGGGTCTGCTCAGCAAAATCATCCTCTTCACTGCATAACCTGCGAAGTCTAAGAAACTGTGAATAAGGCAGGCCATTCTTGACATGTTTAGGATGGAAGGAGCTGTGGAGGAGGAAACTGTGAGAGTCAGTGGGTTTGTAATAGACTGATGTCTTCAGACCAGTGTTCTGGACTGACAGCTGGATATCCAGAAAAGGCAGTGTAGAGGAGGATACTTCAACAGTGTACTGAAGGGAAGGATGGGCCGTGGTAAACTTGTCAAGGAAGACTTGGAGGGTCTTCCTGGAGCAGGAGGATGGCCCCCACACAGTCATCAATGTAGCGTTTGTAGAGTTCAGGCACAGTTCCTGTGAATGAGAGAAAAAAATGTTCCTCCACCCAACCCACAAACAGATTAGCAAAGCTGGGACCCATCTTGGTACCCATGGCAACTCCACTGACCTGCTGAAAAAAACTGTTATTAAAAGAAAAAGCACTGAGTGTAAGAAGCAGTTCTGCCAGACAAGTTAGTGTGTGTGTGGGTGGCTGCTGGACTTCCCGCTCATTCAAGAAATGCTGCAAAGCTGTCAGACCATCATCATGGGGGATCCTTGTATAATGTCTCCTTAGCTGCACATGTATCTCCAGTTCCTTCTGTTCAACCTCTCTTTTCCTCCTTCCCCTGCAGCATATCCAATAATAAATAGCCAGATGGTAATTTTAAAGTCTTCAGATGAATGCTTTTCTTGTGTCTCCAGTGTCTTCAGCTGGAAGAAGGAAGTCACCTCCTCTTTGAGTCATGTATTGAAAGCCATGACTTGGAGCAGTACTGGATGAAGATGTCAGGTAGCAGATCTAGTTGAGGGGGGGCACTATGGTCAATTTCACATGAGCATGGTCTAATAAGTAAAATGGGACTATTCCAGAGGAAGCCACCATCTGTGTGTCTGGAGGGGAGGTCAGCCAAAAATCTATTCTGCTGGAAGAATTGTAAATAGCTGAGACATAGGAAAAGCCTAGGTCTGACGGGTGCTGTACATGACATATATGTGACAGGGATAGCATGCTCATTGTTCCTTTAGGCCTGCTAGTGTTCTTACATGAGGTTCTGGCTTGCCCGAGGTCCTATCAAGGAAGACTTCCAAAGTAACATTAAAGCCAACCCCTATTAAGAGGGGAATGGAAGTGTCCCTAACTCGGGTGTGACTCAGAGTATTCAAAATGTCTAGGCAATCCTGGTTATGTCCATACACATTAGCAAGGACCAGCTGATCCTCTGGTGTATCAACTTTTACAGCTACCCATCTGCCCATCTTATCTTGTTTAGTGTGTTGTATACTCCATCCAAGCTTCATGTGGATTTAGACATCCCTGCTTTGGCAGAAGAGGTGCAACTACTCACTTCAGTGCCCGCTCACTCCCTATGAAGTTTGGTAGCCTTTGTCAAGGTTAGCTTGGTTTTGTGTAAGAAAGCGACTTTCACTTTCATATTTTTGGGTCTAGTCAGTGCCCTTTTCCTCTTCACTGGTGAGTTGGGCATCCTCACTTTCCAGGAAATGACATTTAAAGCTGCCATGGTAAGAAATAAAATTATGTATGTTAATCATGAGAGTCCTGTTGCCAGTAGCTAGGGGCCCATGGCAAAGGGGGACACCAGGCTCCCTCATATCTCACATCCCTCACCTCTGTAAGCCATACATAAGAAACTTCCATTCCTTGGGTAGTGAAAAAGCTATAGTGGATGTAACTATTCAAATTACAGAACATAATAAGAGTAACCAAATACCAACAGCATATAATTAGTTTAGTTTATTTATTTTACCAGGATAAGGCTCCATTGAGCAGGCTTATTTTAAAGGAGGTCCTGGGTAGGACAGTGTACAAAAATACAATTCAATTACAAGAAAGAAAAAAAAACACAGTTCAGTTACAAGTACAGAGCAATTGACTGTGTACAAAAGGATACAGTTTAAAGTGCATAACCAGGACTGTGTACAAAATAATACAGATACAAAAATGGTTACATTTTCTACTGTGCAAGCAGATCTAACAACACAGATGCTGTTTAATAGAGTAGACAAGTGCATTAGGGGAAAAACATACATGTACACTTGGCTACTGGGAAACATCTGTTTGGCTCTGTATAGACACCAAAGGGTGGCAATATTTAAGTTAACAATGCCTTGGACCATAAGATGGTGAAATGGTATGTGCTATTTCCAACAGAGAACACAGTCAGCAGAGTAACCCAGAGACAGCTGTCTCCACGAGAACCACATGTCCTTGAGTGATCAAGATAGCACCTTACAGTTCTGAGGTAAACCTTGACAAATAGAAAACATAATACAAAGCTCAAATTTACAGTTCTTACCCTTTAGCAGCCTAAACTGGGCAGAGCACATTCCGGTGCCTCTCTAGGTTTAAATTAAGTAGTTCCATGTGGAGATGGGTCAATGGTCAAATAGTCAAGGAAAAGGGGGAGGGTGAGAGAGTTTAGAATGACATAAAAATGGAATGGGGAGGAGAAGAAGTGGGAGTGTCTGACAGAGAGGTCTGTGTAGTGGAATGAATGGGTGGGGTAGGAGAGGAGAAGAGGATACTGGGGAACAGAAGTGCAACTCCATTGAGTATGGATAATATATATCTCAAGCTGTGCCCTGTTTATGTAAATGGTTAAGAAACATAGAAACATAGAAACATGGAATTTGATGGCAGATAAAGACTGCTTGACCCACCTAGTCTGCCCATGTCCCTACCTAACGGATAAGCTGCAGATCCTAGTTAACCAACAGCCTACTTCCTCCTACCCCCCACTAGAATTGCCGGATGTCTGTCCCATGCATTCTTGAATTCCCCCATTGTTTTTGATTCTACGACCGTCTCAGGAAGGATGTTCCATGTATTCACAACCCTCTCTGTGAAGAAATACTTCCTCACATTACCTCTGAGCCGTCCCCCCTCTGTCTTCAAATTGTGCCCCCTTGTTTTTGCACATCTCTTTTTCTGAAAGATGTTACCCTCTTGGACTTTGCTGATTCCCTTGAGGTATTTTAAAGTTTCTATCATGTCCCTCCCTCCCTCCTATCCTCGAGACTATACATCTTTAGCTACTTTTGTCTTTCTTCATATGTCTTCTGATGCAGACCCTGCATCATTTTGGTTGCCCTCCTCTGGACAGCCTCTACCCTGTCTATGTCTTTGCAGAAATGGGGTCTCCAGGTTGTAGATGGATACATCACATGAGGGCCATCCACCTCAAGAAACATAGGTAAGCATGAAGGGAATGGGGGACAGAGGCAAGGACCTGAGTCTCAGATTGTAAAGAATTTGTCATCCTCATTCATCCAGCTGACCCAATTGTGAGGCCTCCAGGCAGAAGGGAGGGTAGACCTCTTATAGTGCTGTATCACTCACTGCCACCTGACCATTACCCCTCCTATGTTGCTTCATCAGACTCTATAATACTAACATACTAACATACTATTTGCCAGCAGATTAGGCCTTACGGTCTAGCGAGTCTGCTCGAACCTTAGATCCTTAGTTGGGTGCCGAGACCCTCCCATCCCTAGTGCTCCAGAAACCTCTATCATCCATTCCCACCCCCCTGGGACAGGCCATCATCTGATACATCCACTTTCTGTGTCTGTCCCACCCTCTCTTGAAGCCCTTCACTGTAGATCTGTGAACCAGCTCACTAGATAGTGCATTCCAAGGGTCCACCACCCTCTCAGTGAAAAACCTCCTCCTCTTTTCCCCCCTCACCCTTCCACCTTCCAACTTCAAACCATGCCCTCTGGTGATACCTCCCTGCTTTAGTCTAAAGATCCCCTCCATGTTTACCCCATTTATTCACTTGAGGTACTTGAAGACCTCAATCATGTCCCCCCTGTTTCTCCTCTCCTCCAATGAAAACAGGCAGAGCTCCTCAAGTCTGTCCTCATACGTCAAATCCCCTAGCCCTCATATCATCTTTGTTGCCCTCCTCTGTACCCTCTCCAGGAGCTGTATGTCCCTCTTCAAGTGTGGTCTCCAGTACTGTACACAGTACTCAAGGTGTGGTCTAACCAGTCCATTGTGCAGCGGCAGAATCACTTCCTTACTCCTAGAGGTGATCCCCCTTACGATGCATCCCAACATCCTGTTTGCCTTGCTAGCCGCTCTCCTGCACTGCTCAGAGTTATTCATACATGCATCCACCATGACCCCTAGATCTTTTTCCCCTGTTGAGGCCTCCAGCACCTTCCCTCCCTGAGTGTACCTGTGTTTAGGGTTTCCCCGACCAAGATGCAACACCTTGCACTTGGTGATATTGAAATTTAATTTCTATGTGTGAGCCCAGCTTTCTAGGGTGTCCAGGTCCCCTTGCAGGGCCAACCTCCCCTCTTCTCCCTCAACTACTGCTCCCATCTTGGAGTCATCCGTGAAGAGACTCATTTCACACCCTATACCCTCCCTGATGTCCGACATGTATGCATTAAACAGGATCGGACCCAGGACCGAGCCCTGTGGTACCCCACTACCAACCTCTCTAGGGTTCGAGAGCTCCCCATAGACCACTACTCTCTGGGTGCATCCAGCTAGCCAGTTTTCAATCCATCTGACCATCAAAGGGCCTACTCCTAACCCCATCAGTTTCTCCACCAGACCATTGTGGGGGACAGAGTCAAACGCCTGGCTGAAGTCCAAGAATAATACATCCACAGGCTTACCCCTGTCCAGTTCTGATGTTACCCATTCATAGAACTCCACAAGGTTGTTTGACATGATCTACCTGGCACAAACCCATGTTGCAGACTATCCAGACCTCCCACCTCCTCCAAGTACACCCCCAATCATTCCTTTATTATACTCTCCATTAATTTTCCCACCACCGAGGTCAAACTGATGGATCTATAGTTACCTGGTACTTCCCTCGACCCCCCCTTTATGGATTGGCACCACATGTGCCTCTCGCCAATCCCTAGGTACCCTCCCTGTCTCAAGTGACCTGTTGAAAAGCTCTGCCAGGGGTGCAGCCAGCATGTCTGCCAATTCCCATAATACTCTCGGAGGAATGCCATCCGGCAAAGGAGATTTGTCTTTCTTTAGGGCCTTGAGGGCTAACCACACCCTTTTGGCGGAGATATCATCATCCGTCCCCTCCACCTTACTGGCCTTTTTATCCTTACCCAGATGTGACATCCTTGGGGTACTTCTCCTCCTCTTGCTCCATTTCTGTTGCTCCCTGATCCCACTTACTGGCGCTTCTATCCCTTCATGCCTTGCTTTGTAGATATCCCATCCCTCTCCCTAGTGAACACAGAGGCAAAGTACTCGTTAAATACCTCTGCCTGGTCCCTCGCCTCTTCCACCACCCTCCTTCTGATCTCAATCTGCTGAGATGGCCTTAGTTTTCTCCGCTCCCCAATGTACGGAAGACCCTTTCCCTCCATGTATCCCTGTGCCAGTCTTTGCTCTTTACTGGACTTTGCTCCCTCACCATATGGGTGACTTTTCTAGATGCAAGCTGGTACATTTCTTATCCGTATCCCTCTTGTTGTTTTATATTTTTGTAGGCCGCCTTCTTTTCTCTGACTGCTACCTGTACCTCACTGGACCACCAGCATGGTTTATGTGACCTGCTCCCTCACGCTTCAACTTAGCGCAGATCCTGACTGCCTCATGAAGTCCCCGTTTTATGACCTCCCATCTCCTTTCCACACTTGTCATTGAGGTAATCCCCTTCAAGTGGTCCTTGAGAATATTTCCCATACCCATAAAGTCTGCTCCCCTGAAGTCCACTGCCAGTGTCCTAGATCTCACCCCCCCTCCCCCCATGCTTATTTGAAACCAGACAGTATTGTGGTAGCTCCCAGTCAGGGGGTCCTGTACAACCATGTCCCTTACCAGATCCCCATCTGCCAGAACCACATCCAGGACATGCCTCCCTTGTGGCTCCATCACATGCTGTGTTAAGAACACATCCTGAAGCCATCCAGCAGCCTCTGCTCCTTGGCCACTTTAGAGGACATGGTCCCAGTTTGTACCTGGCATATTAAGGTCCCCATCAATACCACTCCTTCCCTTTTGGTCCACACTGGGCAATGATGTTGTCCAGCAAACCATCCTCTAGAACATCACTTATCCCGGGGCCTATATACTACACCAGCTTGACCTTATCTCCTGCTGGGGATCGTGGGTGACCCATAAGGCCTCCACGTTTCCCTCTGCCTCTTCTACCTAGCAATTTCTATGTCATCTCAATGAAACATAGCCACTCCACCCTCTGCCCTCCTTTCTATCCTTCCTAAGCATAGTGTACCCCGCACGCTTGGGTCCCAGTCATGGTTTTTTTGTGCCCACGCCTCGTGACCGCCGCCACATCCACCCCTCAAACAGCATGGCCTGGAACTCTGGCAACTTGTTTCCCAAGCTCCTGGCATTTACTAACACCAACCCCACCCCTCATCCCTGATCCTCTTTGTCAAACCCCACCCAGATTCCTTATACTTCCATCCTCCTCTGCTCCTCCTGAAACCTCTACCCCAGTCTGTTTCCCCCTCCCCCCTTAGGCTTGAAGGCTCCCCTCATCTGGAGGAGGGCTTCCCAGTCAGCCCTCCCTTATCCCTTCCCCTCACAAGTTTAAACCCCACCTTTGTTGTATGTAGTCAGCCATCCCTGTTTAAGGACTTCCTTCCCTAATGGGGCAAGATGAAACCTGTCCTTGGCATATAGTCCCTTATCCTCCAAACCCATTCCAGTTCCCTAACACCCCCAACCCACTCTCTTCACCCCACTTCCTGAGTCAGTCATTAACCTCTGTGAGCTTCATTTTTTTCTCCACTGAGGCTTTTGGTACTGGCAATATCTCCGAAAAGGAAATGTTGCATCCATTATCCCGACAGACTCTGGCAAGTTCTTGGAACCTTGCTTGGATTTCCAAAACGCTATTTCCCTCTAGATCATTAGTTCCCAAATGCACCAGGGAATCCAGTTTCCCTCCACAATCCCTAACCATTTCATACACCATGAACTTTGCTCTGTGCACTGTCAGCCCAGAGATACTCACTACTTTCACCTGGCTATGGCATCCACCCCCCTGTCCCTCCCATTGGATACCCCTAATCATCGAGTCTCTCAATATCAGAACCTTAACACCGCCATCATCCTTATGGTTACCTCCACTATGCCCTCTCAGCCTCCCTTCCCCCCCTTATTCATGATCTCAATTTCATGGGTGTCTTCCTGCCTTATTAGAGACCTGATTGTCACCCTCCCCTTTCTGCCTCCCTTGCTATTTTGCCCACTTAACTCAAACCCCCTCTGAATAGGTGTCCCCTTTAACCCTCTCTTATCCGAACCATTTATCCTGGCTCTGATGGTTTCCCCTTCCCCCACACCGCCATCCTCCCCCCTTGTAATAGTACCCCTGCCTCCAGAGGCTCTCTGTGGGTCCCCTTTAGCTAGGGTCCCATCCTTGGTACTGACCCCTGCTGAGGGCCCTCTCCCACGACCTTGTCTCCCAGTTTCTCCAATCATGCTCTCCTCCTCATGTCTGGAATATGTTGCATCTCCCCATTTGCTTAACATATATGTTTCCCCTTCTCCCTCTGGCACTATTTCTATCCTTTCCATTGCTGGTCTGTGATGCCCTATGGGTATCCGACTCCCTCCCGGCCTCTGTATAAGTTTCCTCATTTCCACCAACCCCTTCCTCCCCCTCTAGGTTGCTTAGTAGCTCAAATTTATTGTGACATTCTATGTCAGCCCCCATCAAGTAACCCGAGTTTCCCCTGACTGCACCTCTAAACTGCCCCTCTTCTTCCCCTCTTGCTCTGTTCACCTTAGGAGCTCCCTTCCCACAGTCTGCTGTTTTAGGCTTCCACACAACAGCCCCTCCTGACTCTTCCTCCTCCACTCTCTTTGTATTCAGAATGTTCACCCCGTATGCTTTCACCTTAGCATCAACTTCCCTATCTAAGGGTCCTCTGTCCCTAATATCCCCCCTCCTGCTTGCTGTAACATAACGTCCTGTAATTTCAGAGTGTTGCCCCAGCCTCCCTCAGCCCACCCTTCTGCTGCCCATATCCACACCCTTATCCTTGGACACCCCCAGCTCCCCCAGCTTACTCCTTAACCAATATACCTCACTCCTGATACAAGATAGCTGTCTACAGAGTGGCAGCCTCCTCTCTCAGGCCCACTATGAATTATTGCCATCCCACAGCCTGTGCAGCCTACAACCCTTCCGAAGATGCCTGCCATGGTGGAATATGGCCACCCTGTTTATCCCCCTCTGTTTATAATGGCACACCCCCTTTTCTCAGTCCCTTTCCCCTGGAATACAGTTTTTCTCTATACTGACTGACTAATCATCAAGGATCAAACATGGCCCACAGGGAGCAGCTAGTTGTGTAATTGCAGATAGCTTGAAATTATTCAACCCCTTGAGTTATGCCTATACACCTCCTGTAGTGTTAGATGAGCATGGGGTTGGAGACAGAGGCAAGAAGGCATTGGCTTTGCATGAAACAAGGTTAAAGAAAGGAAAGGTGGAGGGGGTTTCAGGGAAGGAGAGAAGTTTGGCAGAAAACATAGCCATAAGGAAGCACAGAACACCACAGAAAGTGACTATGTCAGCACACATGAGAACAAGGTGACTCGCTGGCCCTGAAGCCCAGATGGGGGAGTGAATATGGTCCATCATTGTGCATAAAGTGAGGGGTGCATTGGGAACCCCATGGGGCCTAGCACCCCCTACTAACAACCACTTTTAACACTAACAGTTCATAACATTTTAACTTGAGAACATAAACCATAAGACATAAATCTTATATGCATTACATATGATAATTCAGAAGCAAAGCAGAAAGCATGAAAGGATATGAATGGCAATCTCTGTGCAGGGAAAGCAATCAGTCAATCAGCAATCTTCCTTGTGAGGGACAAATATGAGGTAGAGGGGAGTAGTGAGAGATCGTACATACCAGACAACAGTAGAGATCATGATAATTCTATTGCCAGTTTTATGCAATGGTCTGACCATCCTTGATCAGGTGCCTCACAACCTCCACAGTCTGGACTTTAGGAGGGCAGACTTTACAAAGGTGGGGTATGTCTCAGGAAAGCCATAGCAGGGAGCGAGAACCAGGGGGAGTTGAGGAACAGTAAGCCCATCTAAGAGGAGCCATAGTGCAAGCAATAAACTATTGCATTAGGCAAATAGATAAAGACAAGTGAAAAAGAAAACCACTATGATTCTCAAAGGAAATGGCTGGGAAGGTAAGAGTGAAAAAGCTGGCTTTCAGGAAATAAAAGTAAACACAGAAGGAGAAAGACAAGGTAGTGTAACAGGATAAGCAGAAGGAGGCAAGGAAGACAGTCAGGAGTGCAAAGGGACAAAAGGAGGAAAAAATAGCCCAGGCAGTAAAGAAAGGGGACAAGGCTTTTAATAGCACGTTAGTGAAAGGAGAAAGACAAGGGGTGGGATTGTAAGGCTTAAGGGGGAAGAACAGGAATGTGCAGAAAGGGACTTGGAAAAAGCATCAGTCCTGAACAAATATTTTTGTTCAGTATTCACAGAAGAGGGGCATGCTAAGAGACCACAATTAAGCATCAGGAGCAATAAGGGGAGGGAGGTGGACACTAGTCCATTTACAGAGGAGAGAGAGAGTTCTAAAGGAACTCATAAAACTGAAAGTGGACAAGGCAATGAAACCAGACAGGGTGCATTCTAGAATATTAAAGGAGCTTAGGGAGGTGCTGGCAGTATCACTGGCAGCCCTGTTCAATGAATCGCTGGGAATGGGAGTGGTTTCAGAGGACAGGAGGAAAGCAGCTGTAATCCTGCTACACAAAAGTGGGAGCAAGGAGGAGGCTGGAAACTATAAAACAGTCAGCCCGACCTTGGTGGTGGGAAGAATAATGGAATCACTGCTAAAAGAAAGGATTGTGAAACATCTTGACTCTAGCAGAGCACAGGATCCAAGGCAGCATGGATTCACAGTGGGAAGGTCATGTCAAACAAATCTGGCAGATGTATTTAACTGAGTGACCAGAGAAGTGGATTGGGGGAGTGGTGGATGTGGCCTACCTAGACTTCAGCAAGGCCTTCAACAGCGTTCCACATAAGAGGCTTTTAAATTAGATAGGCAGCCTGGGAATGGGTACCAAGATAGTGAACTGGGTTACAAATTGGTTGAGTGATAGAACACAGAGGGTAGGGGTAAATGCAGCTCAGTCCGAGGATAGGAGGGTGACCAGAGGGGAGCCACAGGGATCAGTTCTGGGGCCAGTCCTATTTAATGTCTTCATAGGTGACATTGTGATGTGGCTGTAAGGAAGGGTATGCCTCTTTGCAGATGACACTAAAATCTGCAACCGGGTAGACGGTCCAGGAGGGGTGGAAAAAATGAAGACGGACCTAGGTAAACTAGAGGAATTCAAGAGTGTGGCAGCTAAGATTCAGTGCAAAGAAGTGCAAAATCATGCATTTGGGGCACAGGAATCACATGAAAGGGATCGAAGGGTAATCATATCAGATGACCTGAAGGTGGCCAAACAATGTGCCAAAGCTGTGGGGAGAGCCAATGGGTTACTGGGGTGCATAGGGAGAGGTATCATCAGAAGAAGAAAGGAGGTGGTGCTGCCACTGTACAAATCATTGCTGAGACCCTATCTGGAGTACTGTGTTCAGTTCTGGAGGCTGTATCTCTGTATGGACATAGACAGGGTAGAAGCAGTTCAGAGAACGGCAATAAAAATGGTGCAGGTTCTGCACTAAAAGTCTTATGAGGAGATACTGGAAGACCTCAATATGTATACCCTGGAGGAGAGGAGAGGAGAGGAGAGGAGAGGAGAGGTGGATATGATAGAGACCTTCAAATATCTCAAGGGCATAAATAAGGTACAGGAGGGTAGCATCTTTCAGAAAAAAGAGATGCTCTAGAACAAGGGGTCATGACATGAGACTAGAAGGGGTAGATTAAGGAGTAACATGAGGAAGTACTTTTTCACAGAAACAGTGGTGGATGCATGGAACAGCCTGTCAGTAGAGGTGGTGGCGGCTAACTAGGTAGGGGAATTCAAAAATGCATGGGATAGGCATAGAGAACCCTAGCAATAGGAAAGAGAATAAAGCTGGAGATCAAGTAGGGTCTGAGGATTTTGCAGCAGGTAGAGAAAATGGGCAGAATGGGTGGATCTATCAGTCCTTATCTGCCATCAATTTCTATGTTCCTATGTTTCTAGAAAATATATTGTTTGGCCACTGTATGCCAGTAAACTCCTTCATAGCCTCTGGGGTCTGGGACTGGTAGTTGGCACCATTTAGAAATACTTTAATTAGAGCAGGGATATCGAAGGACCATGCAAACCCCTAGCTGCAATAGTTTCCATTTTACTACAGCATACACACATCTTTTGTGAGACAGTTCAGTGGAAAAGTCCTGCAAAGATAGCTTTTATCCTTCCCACTGGAGAGGACCTCGCTCCCTGGCCACTTAGAGGACATTTTCCCAAGATTTTAATGAGTTAAACTCTCAGTCTGTCTCCAGGTTTAGGTTCTAGCACTAAAGTTCTGTGTGACCTCTCATTCATGATAGGGAGGCAGTTGGGGGCATTTAAGACCACAGGGACCATTCTCTGCAGAAAGGGCATCAAGCAAGTACAGTACCTTCAGCTCCCAGTGGTGTGCCTCAGGGATCAGTGCTGGGACCAGTCCTCTTTACTATCTTTATAAGTGACATTGCAGAGGAACTGGAAGGGAAGGTCTGACTCTTTGCAGATGACACAAAAATATGCAATATGTTGGAGACTCCAGGGGGGTGGAAAGGATGAGCAGAGATCTGAGAAACTAGTGGAGTGGTCAAGAGCATGGCAGCTGGGTTTCAATGTGAAAAAGTGCAGAATAATGCACTTAAGGTACAGAAACCCAGGGGTGGAGTACAAAATGGGATGACTGGTATTGATGACCACCAAGCAGGAAAGAGGCCTGAGGGTAATCATATTGGATGACGTAAAGGTGGCCAGGCCATGCAACAAGGCAGTAGGAAGGGTAAGTGGGAAGCTGGGGTGCATATGGAGAGGTATCACCAGCAGAAAGAGGGAGGTGGTGTTGCCTCTGTATAGATCGCTGGTAAGATTCCACCTAGAGTATTGTGTCCCGTTCTGGAGATCACATCTCCAGAAGGACATAGAAAGAGTAGAGGTGGTCCAGAGGAGGGCAACTAAAATGGTGCAGGGTCTGCACCAAAAGCCCTATGAGGAGAGACTAAAGGACTTTAATATGTACACTCTGGAAGAAAGGAGGGAGAGGAGAGACATGAAAGAGACCTTTAAATACCTCAGAGGCATAAATAAGGAACAGGAGGGGAGTATTTTTCAGAAGAAAAGGTGCTCAAGAACAAAGGGACATGCGGTGAAGCTAGTGGGGAGTAGATGCAGGAGAGATGTGAGGAAGTAGTTCTTCACAGAAAGAATGATGGATCCTTGGAACAGACTTCCAGCGGACATGGTGGGGGCAAAGACAGTGGTGGGGTTCAAGAATGCATGGGATAAACAAAAAAGGAATCATAGTGGAAATTGAGTGGGAGCAAGAAAGAGCTGTAGACTGGGCATGGTCTGATGTAATAGTGTAGGTAGAGAGAAATGGGCAGACTGGATGGGACAAGCGTTCCTTGTCTGCTATCAAATTCTATTTTAATATGTTTCCTTTTTTCCCTTGAGCAGCCCAACTAGTCAGAGATTGTTTCATTGGTCACTGTTCTCCAAATCATCTACTTTGGATACTAGGTAACAGTTGGGCCAATTTTGTTCTCGCAGTCTGGCTTGTAGCTCTCCTTTGGAACCCTGGAGGTTTGTCAATCTGCTGTCATTTCTATCTTTGAGATTCAGCAACTCCTGGTTTGTCTGAGCTGCTGCTTGTTTGATAGTTGTTGTATCATTGAGGAGTCTGTTTAGCATGTCAGCTAAGTGGGTCTTGTAGAGTGGAGGAGCAGCTGAAGAGACCATGGTGCTGGCAGGGAAAGCAACTGGTGAAATAGGCCCATTTAGACTGGTAACTTCATAGAAGATGCACTTTTGTGCTGACTACCGACTGCACAGCAGGGGAAGTTTTGTTTGCCAATAACTTGACTAAGGTAGCTCTGAGCAAAGAATGAAAGGTATCTCCAGGGTCCACAGGCTGCAAGCTCCCTGGTGAAGTTAGTTACCACACTGTATCACTACAATTTTTTTTTCAGTTATTTTGGTAACCAGGTAAGGCCCACTAGGCACAAGTGCCTGTTTTCAGGGGTGACCCGGGAGCACTGGGGTGGTTAAGTGACTTGCTCAGAGTCACACAGTATGCAAGTGGAGATTGTGGGAATCAAACTCAGGTCTGCTGGATGTACCAAGCTCATTCACAGCTCGTTGCTCTAACCTCTAGGCTATTCTGCCAGTTTTGGTCAGATGCAGCATGATTCTCCCAGAGAGAGACAGCAGCTATAGATTTAAGCTGCCACCCTGCCGGTGGCTAGCCATGACTCCCTGCTTTCAATGGATTTGTGGAGTCATCTGTAAAATAATCCCACACTACAGAGGATCTTATTTTTTTTTTTATATGGTTTGGTGTGACCATGTGGGTACAGTAGTTTATGAGGAATGGGGAGGGGGCTACTAAGTATGAGGGACTACTAAATGCATTTTTAGGCACTGTGGAGTGTCATAACATGCCTAGAAATGGGCCAGCAGGACAGCAGCAGCAGTACACAGCTGTGGAGCTGATTTTGTGCCATAGCCAGGTTAAGTATCTCCTTCTTCAGGCATATTAGATGACTGGGCAACAGCACTGTGCTGTGTGGAGCAGCTGTTGATACATTATTTGGGGACGGGGGCAAAATATTGTGGGGTGGGTGGATCAGCAAGATAGCTGTTGTGCTGCTCCCCTGCTCTCCATTCCATTTGGAAGAGTTTCTTTTCAGTGCCATGGTTGCCATTTGGTTTGTCTCATTGACTTGTTTGAGGTGTATGGGGTCCTTTTTAGTCTGCAGCTGTTGCTTGTCATGGCCTCGGGAGAATTTGGTCTAGTATACTGGTGGTGTCCAGAGGTGAACGCTGATTGGAGCTGCGTGGAAGTGGGAAGCCATAATAATTGTATTTCAAGCCTCCCCCAGCGAGACTAGGCTAGCAGATAGTGACTGTACATTTGTGGAGCAGCAATTAAACTGCTATGGTGCAGTAAGGAGAGAATTCTTGACCAGAATACTGAAAGGAGCTTATCCCCAGACCAGGAAAAGTTACCTGGTGGATACCCAGATGGAGAGGGGAAACCCTGGTGATAGGTGCCTGAAGGAGCAGTGCCAGAAGGATCCAGAATGCACTATGAGTGCTAAGAAGCTCAATTTAATTTTAAAACATATGCCAGCAATGCCTTGGGCCGGGGACTATGATTTAAGTTTCTGATCAGGAGAAAGCTACGTCAGTTGAGGGATTTTCTATTTAGTTTGTAGGATAACTTACAGAAAAAGGAATCCGGTGGAGAGATGGCAGGGGAGCATCCTGGCTCCACAGACACTTGCATGAAAAGGGTCAGAGAAGAGGAAGCAAAACTATGGGAAGTCAGAGTATAAAGATTATTATAGTATTCCACTGTTCTTCCTGAACTTAGTAAGAGACGTGGCCGAGGGTTTTGATCAGGAGATTGGGTATGAAGCTGTTGGACTTTGAACTGCTCCTCTACTCTCAGAGTGCCTATTGGTCAGTGGATAGTACAGGCCCTTGTATGAAGGTATCTTTTTCCTCTTAAAATAAAGGGTCAAAAGATTAGGATTTTAGTATGATCTTACTCAAGTCTGGGACAAAGACCTTGAAGCATGTAGAAAAATTATGGAGCTATGAACCTTGATTTAAAAAATGTTGTGACCTATATAGCTTTTTATGCTCTGGCCTTATAATTGAGGGACTCAAGTCAGACAAGATAACTTTATATATCCCTCTGGTGATTTTATGCTTTATACTTTATTTGTGTTTGCCTTATTTTATATGCTTAATTTTTTTTTTTTTGCAGTTAATCTTTTTATTAGGAGATTTCAGATTATTACAGATATTAAACCATTCATCCAAATGGCTGACAAAGTGGTTTACAACCTTACCAATTAGTACAAACAGCCGAGGCTCTGGGCAAACAACCACATTGTGTAGGTGTACATGTATTACATCTAAATTAAAGAAATAGCAACTGTAGGGTGTCATTAAACCTGGATAACCCTACTATAACCCAGGTTGCCCCTGAAAAAGGGACTGTCAAAAGTCTGAGTGGGCCTACCCGGTTACCAAAATTTAAATAAAAAATAAAATAAAACTATGGGTATACTAAGAGAAGTCTAAAGAAAAAGTACTTACTCACTTTAAAAAGGTGGAAACAAGTGAGACAGATCTTCTTCACATAAGGTGTAGAAACTTGCATTGGGAGGAACCTGTATGACCATCTGGAGGTGGAACACTCAAAATAGCTATAAAGAAAAAAGCAATTACAGTATTTAACCATCAATCAACCATTTCTACTAGGACAGTCAAGGAGGTCTCAGTTTGTTCTTCGAGTATCTGGAGGGTGAAGCATGGTTAGAGGGATCAATATAAGTTAAGTAAGGGGCCCATAGTTCATCAAACTTGTTTAAACACTGTTTTTTAAAACAAGATATCCTGGTCAAAGTGGCCATCCTTTCTAAGGCACTAAGTAACTCTGCAAGAGGTGGGACCTCTAGCGTTCTCCAACATCATATAATAAGTCATTTACATTCTACCGAGGCCTGTATGAGCCACAGTGTAGAAGCTTTGGGGAGGGTGAGAGCCTCAGGTATAAGGCCCAATAGCCAAAGACCAGGGTCTGCTGGGAGGGATGTTTTTAAGATAAGAGAGCAATGTAGTATTACTGCCTCCCAGTAGGACTTCAGAAGAATACATGACCACAGGATGTGAAGCAGATCTGCTTCTGGGGCCTCACACATCCAGCAGCAGTCAGTGGAGAGAAGACACATCTTATTTAGTTAGGATGGGGTGTAATACCAGAAGTGCAATATTTTGTTCTGTAAAAGAAGGCTTTGGGGGATGCAGCAGGCCTGGCGAGTTCTCAACCAGCACTGTCGCCATTGTAGATCCGTAATGGAGGTCTTTAATGCGGTGGCCCACTTGACCTTGGCTGGCAGAAAGGGGTTGGAAGCACTGTCTCTTTGGAACCTCTATATAAGACCAGTCCTACCTTTGGGATGCATAATCCAGTCCTTAATAGGAAGAGGAGAAGGTCTGGCAGTTTTACATTTTTTACAAGTGACACAGGTGCATCTTTTCTTAACCCAAGACTGGTAAAGGCTTCTCATTTGAAGGTATTTCCAGAAGACACTATGAGGCAGGCCATACCTGATTTGCAAACCCTGAAATGAGTCCATGTTGGAATGTCTCAGGGTTCTCAAATCCCCAATGTAAAGTATTACTTTTAAGACCCAGTCCACCCAGTTCATGGGATATTTATTAATACCGAGACTGGGGTTATTCCAGAGTGGAGTATAAATCCTCAGGTCAAAGCATAGAGAGGATTTGAGCCTCAGTTTTTGCCAGGCCAGATGAGCTTGTTGGATGGAAAGCCAGCCCTTATGAGGCTTTGGAAGGGGATGTAGCACAAGAGCAGAAACTGATGGGCCCTGCATGAGGTCTCTTTCAATTTGGGACCATGCTGGAGGGTGAGGGGGGTGACAGGAACCTTCATCCTTTAAGGTCTTTTCCACTATAAATGGAGTACTGAGAGAAGTTGGGTAGATTCCAGCCTCCTCTCAGGTTCTGAGCCCTCAGTTTAGCTCTGCTGTATCTAGGCCTTTGTGAACCCCATAGGAAGGAGCTAAGCAAAGTGTTCAGCTTTTGATTCTGTGCTTTGGGGAGAAGAAAGGGGATGTGAGATAGTAAGTTGTATACTCTAGGGGCAAGCAGCATTTTAATCGAGGCAATCTTGCCCACCAAGGAGATGTGCAAATGAGCCCATCTGTTCATAGCAGTATGGAGTTTGGCCACTAGAGGTTTTAAATTTATGTCCATTAGGGAGGAAAGTTTGGAGGTAAGTCGAATACCCAGGTATTTTATTTCTGGTTTTGCCCAGGCCAAACCTTGGGTACCCATACCGGTCAATGATGTAAGAGCATTAAGGGGGAGGATTTCAGACTTTGCCACATTGATGTTCAGGCCTAAGAATTTGCCAAATGTTTGTAGTGTAGACAGGATGTGTGGTAAGTCTCGGGTCAGGATCAGGCAGTCATCAGTGTACAGCTTAGTGATATAACATTTGTCTTTAACCTGAATTCCATGTATATGGGGATGATTTCTAAGAGCTGCCATGAGGGGTTCAATAGCTAAAACAAAAAGTAAGGGGGACAGTGGGCATCCTTGTCTGGTCCCTCTCTGTAGGCGAAACGGGTCAGAAAGGGCATTATTGGTAAGGATCCTGGCTGTAGGGCAGGCATAAAGAGTTTTTATCCAGGTGGTAAAATATGGGCCAATGCTGAAGGTGTTCAGGACTGTGAATAAATATTCCCAACCTACCGAGTCAAATGCCTTCTCAAAGTCAATTGTAACTGCTGCTGCTGGGGTGGGGAGTGAGACCGCTATCTGTATTAAAGGTACTAGGGCCCCGATATGGTCTGAACTGATTCTGCCCTTAACAAACCCCACCTGTGAGGGGTGAATAATCTCTGGGAGGAATTCCTCCAGTCTGGTGGTCAAAACCTTGGCCAGGATTTTGGCATCAGCATTAATTAACAAACTGGGCCTGTAGCTGGAGGGGAGAGGGAAATCTTTACCCTCTCTCAGTAGTACAGTAATTATGGCCTCAGATAAAGTAGGAGGGAGCTGCCCCACAAAAATGAGCCTCATTCAACATGTTCGCCAGGAGGGCTGTAATCAAGGGTTGAATCAGTTTATAAAAATCCACCGAAAACCCATCCCCACCCCAGTGCTTTATGAGGGGCCATCTTAGTAATGGCTCTGCCAATTTCTGTCTCTGTGATGGGTTGGTCTAGTGTGACTTTCTGTGAGTCAGAAAGTTTAGATAGGGTCAAGGACTCAATAAATTGAGTGTAAGATTCTCCATCTCAACATCCATGGGAAGAGTAAAAAGTTTTATAGAACTCAGTCACAGTGTTATTAATAGAAGAGGGGTTCAGTGAGAGCTTCCCTGACCCATCCCTTAGGCTGATGATAGTTCTTTCAGTTGTCTTTGTTTTAGCCTGTAGGCCAACAACTTGCTAGCCTTTTCTCCCTCAGCTTGGAAGCAGTGCTGGGCTCTATGAATATAGAGCTCGGCCTTCCTGCTTACCATCGTGTTGATTTTTAATCGGGTGTCAGCCAGGGCGGTTAAAACTGACGGTGTCTGAAGCAATGATGGCTTTGCTTTGCACTTAGCTTCCATATTTTTTAAAGTGTTCTCTAGCTGACGAAGTTCCTGGTCCTTCATCTTCTGTCTATGTGAGGCGAAGCTAATGATTCCTCCCCTAATAGTGGCCTTGTAGGCCTCCTATGTGCTTGCAGCAGAGGCCGAGGAAGGGGGATTATGTTGGAAAAATTATTCTGTAGCAGCCCGAAACCACAGGGTGAAGTCTTTTTCAGACAGCAGGAGGGGATCCAACCTCCACAATAGTGATTTGGAGGTTCTCAGAGCAGGTATGAAGGTAAGGGAGAGAGGGGCATGGTCGGAGATATGGATTTTGGAGATAACTACTCCAGAGGTGGCCGTGGAGATGTTAGGAGAAGTGAGCCAAAATTCTAATCTACTTGCCATTTGACGTGGTGCAGAGAAAAAGGTAAAATCTTTTACTGAAGGATTCAGGTTCCTCCACACATCAGACAGCTGGTGCAGAGAGATAAGATCCTGCAGTGCCAGCAGTGCCCTGCAGTGGGGCTACAGTCTGGCATTGGACCTATCCAGGAGGCTATCCAGTACCAAATTAAAGTCACTTCCCATGAGCAATTCCAGATTGTCATACGATATATCCATGAGTTTCTGAGAAATGGTATGAAAAAATTCTGTGGAATCCTCATTGGGACCATAGATATTTGAGAGGATCAGGGGGTCTGAGGGAGTAGCTACCTTCATAATGATCCACCTACCACTCCTCCCCCCCCCGTGTAAACCTCTTTAGTCTGCCATTGCAGTGATTTATGCAACAAAATGGATACACCTCATTTGGCTAATTTGGCTGTGTAATGAGCTTCAGTACCCACCCAATCCCTCACCAACTTCGTAGCTTCTTTGGATCTTAATTTAGTTTCCTGTAAAAAGGCGACTTGGGTGCCCAATTTTTTCAACCAGGACAGTACCACTTTCATCTTTATGGGAGAGTTCAAACCCCTGACATTCCAAGTAGTGGTTGTGATATCTGAAAAATTAGCCATTGTCAGGATGTTTCCATTTTGCGTGCCAACATCTATAAACAAACACTGAAGCCAGCTGGAGTGTTAGCTGAAAGCTAATATAAATATTCCAATAGCTAAATAAGGGTCTCCTCCCTAAACTGAGTAGTACAGCAGCCTTAAGCAAGGCACTAACATGCTCTCCGTAGGTCCTAGTGGACACTGATATCATTTTTGTAACTGTTGGTGTACCTGGTTGGTCAGTGAAGAGAAAAATAATCCTATATACCACCCTGGGTTGTCCCAGTTGCTTCCAGAATACCATCACAGCCCAGGTTGTTAGATTAGGTAAGTTAGAGAGCAAAACCTCAGCTGAAAGGCAGGTCAGTGGGCTGTGTATGTAGCTGAATCCATGGGGATGCTGAGATGCCTCACCAAGATCGGTGTGGGGGGGTGTAGTCTATTTTCAACCAGGGAAGAGGGAGACATACTAACAGCTCCCAACGGCCCAAGAATATCCTCAGGGGTGGGGAGGAGTGCAAGTAATGCGTGGGATCCAGGTCCCACAAGGTGGTCAGCACAGTACGTGCATCCCTAACCGCTAAAAACATTGTAGAGGTGGTGCCAGTTCTCCATATCCTGGGGCAACTACACCCACACTTACCCTAGACTAGCTTATGCCAATGATTAGAAAGAGCAGGAAAGATCGGAATGCAGTGAGATTTGCATTGATGTTGCAGATTGTCTTTAGTTTAGTATAAAAATATGGACCTCTACCGGATTGGTTTAAAGTCATCCTATAGTGGGAGGAGGGTAGTTTAATACGATTTGTTAGGATAAGGTTTACTGTATAAGTCATTATTGGTTTGGGGCTTTTTAAATTGTCTGCAGTTTCGCTTTGGATCTGAGAATTTGGTGTTTATTGTGCTTTCCCTTTATTTTGTTATAATTATTAGTGGAATGTGCATGCTTTCCCCTTGTCCTGTGCTATTCGGCTTCCACTCTCTGCACCCTCCGCCCATTTTCCTCTCCCCCTGCCTGCTTCTGTTTATCAGCGCTGTCGAGCACTGGGGATTGCTCGCAGGGGAGGAGTCGAGGGTGGGCGGGGGGTCGCAGACAACGGGGTCCGAATGAGTGGTGCTCTCCCATAGGGGTGGTTAGGACCAGAAGATGCCCTGGGGCGAAATGGTACCTGGAACATGGTGATTCAGTTCTGGTTCCCATCCCAAAGGGCACCTCCATTTTGGGAGGGCAAGTAGTTGGGACAGCTCGCCAACCTCGCCCAACTCGGGTGCTGTTATGCAATGCCAGATCTGTCTGCAACAAGACTGGCCTTGTTGCAGACTTTGTTGGAAGGGCAGATCTGGTTTGCATTACCGAGACCTGGTTAGATGGGAATGCTGCCCCTATTTTAGAGGCAGCTGTTCCCGCCGGGTACTTGGTTTTACATCACCCGAGATTGGACCATGGGGGGGGGTTGTGGTCTCTTTCAAGACCAAATTGGGCCTAACTAGTGTACCAGTTGAGGAGGCCAATTCATTTGAGTATACCATGGTAGCTAGTGTGGGGTGCAAGATAGCTCTAATTTACCATCCACCAGGTGTTGAGAAGCTGTTCCTGCAGGAAGCAGCAGACTTCGCTGCCGACATGGCATTGGAGTCACCCAGATTGATGGTTCTGGGTGACTTCAATGCCTGGGTCGACGAAGAATTCTGGCTTTTTGGTCAACACTTCCTCCAGTTGATGACATCTCTGGGCTTCACACAGGTTGTTTCCTCAGCTACTTACAAGGGTGGTCACTCTCTTGATTTGGTCTTCCTCCTGGGGATTGAGGCCTCCGACTTAGTGGTGGAACCAGTCGGTTGGTCCAACCATTACTCTGTTGGGTTCAGTTTCTTGGCCCCCCTGGGTAGGTTGGCACCTGTGGAGATGGTCAGTTATCGCCCTTTATGGGATGTGGTCCCTGAAGACCTGATGGCAGTAATTGACCTCTCGTTGTTGGACGAGACTAGCACAGATCCTGAGAGGTTAGTTGCGGCCTATAATAGGGCCGTTTCTTCAGCTCTCGATCTGATTGCTCCTGTTTGTGTTCTCCCCCTTCCGTGTTGTCCTGGGGCCCCTTGGTTTGATGGGACTCTAAGGGAGTTGCGGAAACAGGGATGTAGGTTGGAGCGTCATTGGCGGAGGACAGCCTTAGATGCCGACCACCTTATTTTGTTAGAGCATTATAAACTCTATCAAACAGAAATTTCCCATAAGAAGGCAGAATTCCTGTCCAGGGAAATAGCTGTCACATGGAACGTACTGGCTCAACTCTTCAGAACTGTTGACAGACTGTGCAACCCAGCCTGTCAGCGGTTCCATCGAGTTTTTTCATAAAATGATTGTGACGAGATCGCACGCTTCTTTGCGTATAGGGTGGCTGACATCAGGCAGGAATGCCTCCAACTTCACTCTATGGGTGATGCTGTTGATCAGTGCTATGTCACAGGGTGCAGAGTTTCCTGGAGTACTTTTGATCTACCGGAGTTCGTGGATATTATGAGGATCGTCCAGGCGATGCATCTCACCAGCTGTAGTTTAGACCCAGGCCCTACCTCCCTGATTTTGGGTTGTAGTGACATCATTGGCCTGGTCCTAGCTGGGATTGTCCGGTGCTCTCTGGACTCAGGTGAGTTTCCTAGCTCCCTAAAGGTGGGGGTGGTGATACCCCTCCTGAAGAAAGCTTCTTTAGTCCCGGATAACCTAGCTAACTACAAGCCTATCTCTAATCTCCCTTTTGTGGGGAAGGTTATTGAGAAGGTTGTGGCAGCTCAACTGGATAACCATTTGACCATCCATAATTTATATGAACCTCTCCAATCGGGTTTTCGTAAGAGGCATAGTACTGAGACTGCTCTGGTTCGGGTGCTCAATGATCTCCTGATGGCGAGAGGTCAGAGACACCGTTCCATCTTGGTTCATCTTTTTTTTCAGCTGCACCTCTTACCTCCACAGACACAAGCAAATTAGCTTTAGCCCTGGGTCTTTCACCCATCCTGTGTCTTCTCCAAGATGGACAAGGTACTTCTGTCTCCCTTCAGGCTCCGAGGTTCAGCTGCCCAGTCTTTCTCGAGGAGAGCCCAGTCAGCCATCACATCAGCATTATTCAGGTGGAGTGCATCTTTATGGCTGGCGCTTCTTTTGGGCATAACCAGGGCTGCTGGCACAAAGTCTCTGAGCGGCTCATATCTGTTAGACAGTTTCACGGGCGTGGAGTAGGTGGAGGAGTCATTGATGTCAGAAGCTGCTTGGGCCCACTGATGGCTCCTCGAGTGATTCCTTTGTGGTTTCTCTGCAGAAGACAGAAAGGGCTTCCCTGACTTATCAGGCACTTTCTTCCGTTGTCTGCCCCTATGTTGCATCTGCCACTCAGGTCTCATGGCTGCACTGGGGGGACGTAGATTCTCGGCAAGGAGAGCATTCTGGTGGAGCTGAGGGATCCATGAGCAGTGTGGCTTCACCATGAGGTGGAGAAGTAGAATTTTTTTTGCAGCCTAACTTCGCCTCCGATATCTTCCAAGAAGAGTTCCACCTCAGCTGGAGATTTAAAGGTAAGCGGCTCTCCTTTGTACAACACATGTAGTTGCGAAGGATATCTTAGAGAAGTAGGGAGGTTTAGCTTCTAGAGGACCTGCTTTACCAGACCATAGGCTCTACGTCTCCGGGATAAGTCATATGTGTAGTCCTGGAATATCTGAATGGGAGCCCCATCCCATCGCAGCTTTCTGAGGTCTCAAGCAGCCTTCAGACACAGTTCTTTAACCGGGTATCTGGAAAATTTACATAGTACAGTAGAAGCCGCTTAACTGGGATGGCCTGGTGGCAGCCCTTTCATCCCACTTAAGTGGCCATCTCCTTTATTAGAAGTATATTTATTTCTATGGAGACTGTGTCTAACAATAGCTCCCTGGATTATCGTGACTGTGTCTAACATTAGTGTCCTGGATTACCACATCCTCCACAGTACTGTTCATTTCATTTTATTTATTTTGTTTAGTTTTTACCTTACAGTGTACTACTGTACCTGTTGCTAGTAGATTGCAGCAACTTGTCCAGGTCAGCATGGAGAGGAGTGGTATGGAACCATGGAAGATGAAGTCGGACTAACAGCCAGTGAGGAGAGGACTGAGAGGACTGTACAGTATAGGGCACACAGCAGATGTAACAACGGCAAGGACAGGGATACATAAACAGCTGACTGTGATACCGTGAGGACCAGGAAGTGTAAGGAATCAGTTCGGGTAAAGTTTATAAACAGATGTCCTGTTGCAGACGTGGTTAGGAGTTGGGGCATGTCTGGTGTTAGTAGATTGTAGCAGCATGTCTGCATTAGCGCGGTGAGGATCAGTACAGAAATAGAGTTACTGCTGTGAGATTTATCTAATCCTGAGGGGTCAACAGGCTGAAGTCGAAAATAAAATAGATGAGGCATTACACACGGGGAAGGAGGAGCTAGAAAAGATGAATGGGGGGAGGGCAACAGGATGAATGGTAAATGGCAGGAGGAAGAGATTCACACTTTTAGGTGTGAAAAAATGATTAAAGGGGATTAGAAGGATTTTAAGAGAGACATGCCTGGGCAAGATTAGACAAGATTGTCCCAACTAAGTGGCTGGGAGCAGCAGAGACATCCCATTTAAGCAGCTGTGACTGTCATAGAGTAACATAGCCACATAATCGGTTCCCAGTGGGGCATCCCAATAAAGTGGACGTCCCGTTTATCCATGTCCTGATTAAGTGGCTTGTATTGTATTGGATAAGGTCATTCCCCAGGCTGAGGTTTTGGGGCTAGTGACCTGTGGGCACTTTCCAGCTCCAAGGGAGAAAGGTTGTTTAGTTTAAGCATTAGTGGGAGAGATGTTTGCAAAAATGAAATCATGTCTGGGCCCTCTGCCCCCTCCGGTAGTCCCACAATCCAAATGTTTTTTTCTTCTCCCTCGGTTTTCAAGGTCATCAACCTTGGCCAGTAGGTACTGTATCTGGCTATGATGGTCCTTAGCTTGGAGAAATTGGTCATGTTGAATTTAATCTTGCCATTTAACTTGAAGTTCAGTGTCCTCCACTCTGGAAGTAAATTTCTTAACGTCCTTTTTGGTGTTAGAGGTGATGGAAATAAGTGCAGCTGTATCAATTAATACTGCATTTAGCATGGACGTAATATTACCCAGTTGTTGGTCCACTGTCTGAGTAAGAGGGAACAGTGGATCATTGGAGTGGGCCATCTCCTCTTTTTAAGACTGCTCCCCAACTGGAGCCTGGTGGTCTGCAAATGTCTTACAAGCCTGAGTTGGCAATGAGGTAAAATCTTCAACAGTCAATAAAGTAGCAATCCCTTGTCTGATTGACTCACTTTAGGTATATCTGGCTTCAGCTCGATGTACAGAATGCAAATCTGGAGAAATATCCTAGGGTTATGAGTGTTGAAATTTTGGATGCATCAGGATGGATGAAACTGGAGCTGCAGCAGCTCAGTTACACAACTTCCATCTTGGCTGGTTAGCTCCGACCCCTCTTATATGCTTAATTTTTAATATTTATGAAGGGTCTTTTATTAAAGATGTTAACCAGTATTTTAGGAATATGATTAGCAGTAGTTTTTATTACACATGTGCCATTACTATGAATGTTTTTTCTCAAGTACTGTACTTGATCAAATGGGAACTTTAACAATAATAGAAATGTAAAGAAAAACATCACTTGGGGTGTGTAATGCATTGTACTGTATGTCTATTCTGGAAATCAAGAGCTAATTCATGTACTTTCCTCTTGAAAATGGATAATATATCTATTGTCTAGTATTACAGAGGTGGTTTTGTGTGTGACTGGGATGCCCTTCCCCATTCCTGTAGTCCTTGGAATATTAAAACTATGTTCTTCTACTAGGGAGGTAAAGTTAGGTGAGGATGGGAGTAAGCAGTGGTTATTCCTATGGGCTCCAGTTATACCCTGTTTAAGACAGGCAAATGCTTGATTAAGCACCTTGAGGACCCTACACAGGATATCAATAAGAAAGAAATAGAAAAGTAATTTTTCCAGAAGTTAAGTGGGTAGAGTCTTGGAAAAGGCCACCCGTAAGTATTAAGTTATTAGGCACCTGCAGCAGTTATAACAAAAAGTAATGTGCTAGTATGTAAGCTCAGTTTGGGCCAGGTAGCACTGGCCAATGTGGTAGGCCTTTGATACGATACCCCAAGTGCTATGTATTCAGGTGTCAGCAGTAGCTAAACAGAAAATATTGTGCTAGTATGTAAGCTCAAGTCTAGCCAGATAGTACTGGTCGATGTAGGAGCCCATGGATAGGACACTCATAGAAACATAGAAACATAGAATTTGACAGCTGATAAGGACCGCTTAGCCCACCTAGTCTGCCCATTTTCTGACCTAATGGATAAGCTGCAGATCCTAGTTAATCAACAGCCTACTTCCTCCTACCCCTCACTAGGACTGCCTTATGTCTGTCCCATGCATTCTTGAATTCCCCCACCGATCTTGACTCCACAACCTCCTCAGGAAGGCTGTTCCATGTATCCACAACCCTCTCCATAAAAAAATGCTTCCACACATTACCTTTGAGCCACCCCCCCATCTTCAAATTGTGCCCCTTTGTTCTTGCACATCTCTTTTTCTGAAAGATACTACCCTCTTGGACTTTGTTGATTCCCTTGAGGTACTTGAAAGTTTCTATCATGTCCCCCCTCTCCCTTCTTTCCTCAAGGGTATACATATTAAGCTCCTTTAGTCTGTCTTCATATGTCTTCTGGTACAGACCCTGCACCATTTTGGTTGCCCTCCTCTGGACAGCCTACACTCTGTCTATGTCTTTGCAGAAATGGGGTCTCCAGAACTGCACACAGTACTCCAGATGGTGTTTCACCAACTGTCTCTACAAAGGGATAACAACTTCCTGTTTTCTACTGTTGATGCCTCTCCTTATGCATCCCAGTATCCTCTCAGCCTTCCTTACTGCCTTCTCACATTGCTTGCCCACCTTTAGGTCATCTGATATAATTACCCCCAGGTCCCATAAGCATTAAATACTCAGGTATCATTGTAACTGTAACAGAAGGTATTTCGCTATTATGTAAGCCCATGTCTGGACAGATAATACTGTTCCATGCGAGCAGCCTTGGATAGAACACCCCCAAGTACTAAGTACTCAAGTTCCGGTAGCAGCTATAGCAGAAAGTATTGTGTTGGTATGAAAGTGCAAGTCTGGCCAGGTAGTGCCAGTCAAGGTGGGAGGCCTTGGATAGGACACCCCAAAGTAGGATAACTATATTTAATATCAGGCAGTTGATTAAGGGGGGGGACACTAGACCACCTGAGATGACTATAGTTAATGCTGATGCTGGTAGTGGCTATAACATAAAGTATTGTGCTAGTATGTAAGCTCAGTTCTGGCCAGATAGTACTGGTTTATGTGGGAGGCCCTGAATAAGGCACTCCTAAGTACTAAGTATTCAGGTGCCAATAGTAGCTATAACAGAAAGTATTGCGCTTGTATGTAAATTCAAGTCTAGACAAGTAATGCTGGTAGATGTAGGAGACCTTGTGGAAAGGCTCCACAACACTGGTTTTCTAAATACTTAAACAGTATATTGCAAATCTGACACAGAGCTTGGAAGTAATTGAGTAAAAATGTAATATAGCTAGACTCGGCAGTTCATCTCAACACTCCAGGTCAATTGAGAACTCCTTCCTCGTTATCAGGTAATACACCCTGCTAGAAGCATATAAAGGAAGATTATCCTTGGCCTCTGAAAGTCTCCTTGCTATGTTGTAAGAGCCCATTTATTCTTGTCTACATAAAAAGATATGAAAATAACCTAAATGATTGACATTGTTCCCTTGGAATGCTATTTTATGTGCAGTAGAATGTATTTTCATGTTAGTTTTTTAAAGTATGTCTAACTTTGTAATGGTTTGTAGCTGAACAATAAACTCTCTAAAACAGTACAATATAATAGCTCAAGGTGGACTCGCAGCAGTCAATGGCAATGCATAGATGGCTGTGGAAACTCTTCTCAAATTATTCATATAAGATGGAAGGGGGATGTCTTGCCTTTACATTTCTGGATGGATCATTTCTTTCTCGGATAGGGGAACTGGAACTAGTACTGGAAGTGGCAGCACTTGAAAGAGGAAGAGGAGGAAGGTGATGTGCTTCTGGTTACTCAGGATTCTTTCAACATTAGTTGCACTGGATAAATAGATGGGGAGTGGAAGTGGAAGTGAACCGAGTGAACTTCTGGAGACTAATAAACCATGGTTTCTTCGGCCATACTATCATCATAGACCCAGCCTTAGTCCACATAGCCCCACAACTCTGACTCCCAGTCCCAACATGACCAGCTCATTCTCCCCACCACCACCAGCTGCAGAAGTTGTACTTGGTAGAACTACTGTAGCATGGTGGACCAGTATCTGCACCTTTCCTCCCACTTACATCCCTTTCTCCTTCTGTTCTCTTCTTCATATTTTCTACACAAAGACATATGACATATGACACTATCACAATACAGCCACAGCTTGAAGTTACTATGACAACTCACAGTAGTACCCACATGATGCATACACCCCACCGAATGATTTGAGAGGCAAAAGAGAACAGAGGGAGATGAGCAAGAACAGTGTCACCCAGTCACACCCCACTGACACACCTTCACCCCACCCCACTGAGAGACACTGAGAGACCCAGGCTGGGACATTCAAAAAATCCTGGTTTGCACTCACAAACTCTTTGCTTCAGGCAAAAATTATTGCCTGGAGAAAACTAACTGTTCATTAGAACATGTGCAAAGCACATTGCGAGCTTTAATGGCACATTCCAATATACTAACCAACTAAGCCAGTCACTATCATGATTGCACCTGCAAACTAGAACCTCTGCTTTCCACACAAAGTATGTGGCCAACAGGAAGCTATGGACTTGCATGAGCAAATGGGCCATTACAGCCTACAAATGATGATTGCTCCTGTGGAAAAATTTTTCATATTCAAACATCCCTGTGCAAATGATTCCATTGCATTAGCAAGGCAGTATGGGGTCATTTGTATCCTATTAGGGTCTCATTACAGGCCTGGAGCAAATGGTGTTAGTGCCCTTTCAGTGACTTCAGGGCTGCCTATATACCTTCTGCGGCAGTATAGTTTCCCCCCACTATTCCATTGCCCACCAAATATTACTGAACTAGAGTTCCCCGGTGGTCTACTGTCAAACCCCACCCACCCCAAATTGCCTGCATGATGTTAAATATAGTCATCCCTTGTGGTCTAGTATCTCCCCTCCAATCATCCACCAGATGTTAACTATAGTGATCCCTGGTGGTGTAGGGCACCATGCCTGATTGCCACATGACATTATATACAGATATCCCTGGTCTCCTATTGTCTCTCTCCACCTCCCCCGACTGCTCACCCAATGTTAAATATAGTTATCCATGGCCATCTAGTGCCCCCCATCGCCTGGCCAATGATGAACTATAGTTATCCCAGGTGGTCTATTGTCTTCCCCCTGAATGTCTGCCCAGTGCTACTTATAGATGTCCCTGGTGTCAAATGGCCCCTTCTACCCCATCCTTCTGAAAACCCAGGTACCACCACCCAAGACCCCAATACCCCCTCAGGTCTCTACACACCTGAGTTGCATGATTCCTTGTCCCAGAGATATCAACTAGCACAGTCTCCCTGCTCTACTTTTTCTCACAATCTCAGCAGGCTTAAATCTGAATGACAGGGAGAAAGCCATTGCCTACTCCTTGTCATTAAGATGGTGGCAGGCTAAGGTAGTGAACAGAAGGGATGTGTCTGTCACTATCACCTGGAGGGAACCATGCTACCTGGCTGCATGGAGGATCAGGGGGTCCATGGTAGGTGGGAGGAGGTGGGAGTCTTCAGAAAGATTGGGTCGGGGGACACTAGCCACCAGGCCATCTATGTGTAGCATCAGGTGAGCAATCTGGTATGGAGGGGAGATGTTAGACCACCAAGGATAACTATATTTAATATCAGGCAGTTGATCGGAGGGGATACTAGACCACCTGGGATGACTATAGTTAACGTCAGG
This sequence comes from Neoceratodus forsteri, assembly GCA_016271365.2. NCBI lineage: Eukaryota > Metazoa > Chordata > Ceratodontiformes > Ceratodontidae > Neoceratodus > Neoceratodus forsteri. The sequence goes on from CM057455.1 coordinate 1,044,471,351, forward strand.
CAAGCAGTTGGGGGGGGGCACTAGATCACTACGAAGGATGACAATATTTAACATTAGGCTGGTGATCAATAGGGAGAGACACTAGACCACTGAGGATATCTATATGTTTATGGGCTATATATTGGTTACTCTATACCCACTTCTAAGACCAACATATCAACCCCTAGGCTCATATATTGGCATCTTATTTTCTGTACCCTCCCTGTCTGGTATATTAGTTTGCACATTGGTTATATTTTATACTTCTGCACCTTAATTTTTTGCACTAGTTTTATTGCTGCTACTGGTAGGTATTTTCATTATGTACCTTATTGTAATTGCATTTGTCCCCTCACCCCAATCCCCCCAGGATGCATCAGGAAATAAGCTGTTATTGGCACAGTATATCTTTCTTAGTAAAATTGTTGAAATATATAAATAAATAAATAAATAAATATAGTATTGTGCAGGTGATCAGGGGGTTGGTGGAGGTGCACAGCCAGAAGACCTAGTTTGGGAGGCTGCAAATAGTGAGCACTAGGTTAGAAAAGTACCAACAACAAAACTGTCATCAAGAACAGCAGAGTACAAACAGTGCTGTCAACAACAGTGCCAGGACAAAACACCAAAAACCAAAACAGCACCCATAGTAGCGGTCATTCACCACACCAATGACTGCTACCATTCCCAAAAAACAAAATGTACACTAATGTTTTGAGGGGGAACTCCACCCCCTGCACTCCCTGATGTGGGGGGCTCTGCCCCCACACCCTCCATTATTTAAATAACCAATTCTGAGGGTGGGTGAACCACAGAGAAAATCAGGAACTTGGGGTGGGAGGAATTTCAGATGGGCTTTAAAAAAAACACTAACTTTGGGTGGGGGGGGTTATCACAACATGTACCTGGAGACCGGGAACAGAACCCTGGTCTTTTGAGCTCTACTGGCTGAGCTGCTTGTGCCTTAGTCCTCTGCACCACATTTTTTCCTACTTCCCCACATCCTGCCTTGCCTTCACAGCTACAGTGGTATGGTTACTAACGTTTGCCATTCCACTCCTGTTGCTGTTGAAGGGAAACATGATTTAGGAGGCACGCTTTACACCGCACTCTTATAGCTGTGCACTTCTAACCTAGTACAGCTATTTGTCACCTCTCTAAACCTTCCAGTATGCCAGTGCACCAATATACAAGGTGCGATCAGCTGCTTTGCATAGGTGCACTGGAATATGCTAGTATCACAGGTGGGGTAGTTCCTTGCTAAATGTGCCTTCCAATATGGCACATTAAGCAAGGCCCCTGTGTTTAGGGAACTAAGTTCAGTTTGTGAGGCACTGACCCAGTCAGTGAGCATTAACATGCTTCTACTATCCCAGCAGTAGTATCTAAAACAGCAGCAGACTTTACTTTTCACTCACTGACTGGTTGGCTGGCTCACACACAGAAGTAAAAAGATGGATCTCTGGGCCATGTACCACCAGCACTCAGTAAAATAAAAATTATTTATCCTACACCACCTTCAATTCCCTCCCCCTCCCTTTGCCTTGCTGCAGGATGGTAGCTACAGAAAGCACATATTAAAGTTCCTTTTCCTCATCAGCAGCAACACACAATTTTACTGTTCTGGATGGCTGAAACTACAGTTTATTGCAAACCAGAATGATAATGCATGAGTCTCCAACGATATGCAACTTTTTCTGATCAAAAATCACTATTTTAGCAAACAACTGAAGAGCTATCAGGACCCAATTCTTTCTGCACCAAGATAGTAAGAAAAGGCACCAAAACATGTACAGCATGAGGTGTTCTTGATCTCCAGTATCACTAATTGGTTGATGGTTTGGCTGGCTATGGCTTGCATGAGCTAAGCAAGCCATTCATGAAAATATAATGCAGCACCTTGCCATTGAGGTGCCAAAATGCTGTAGTGAATCCACGTTCCATCAGACCCACTTCACTAGTGTAAAAAATACCCATTTTTGGAGCTTCCACTGAACACCAATTCAGCACTATCTCACCTTTCTATGACTGTGGGCAGAGCCTGCAGCCATCTTGCTATAGCTGGAAAAATGGGATACCAAAGCACACATTTTTGGAGTTTTCAGTGTATCCTTCCACGAATGCAAATCACTATGCCAGTTGAATGAAATACTCCCTTCTCTCTGTTGAGTAGACCACTTCCAGTACTATTTTTCACAGCTTGTTTGTCTCTCTTTGCCATAATTTCCAACAGAGGACACATCAAGCTTCTAGAGAAACTCCAGAGGAGTTGCAAATTACTTCTTTTTATGGCCAAAAAGAAGAAGCATACAAGTGTACCATGTGGAACTCTCTACCTTGTCAGATTAGAGAGTGCCTGTCCACCAAGACTTTTAAGTCCTCATTAAAAACTTATTTATTTGATCTGGCTTTTGGGGACAATGTTTAGTTTTCTCTCTGCTGCCTTTTTATGTTGTGTGTCTTTTCTTTTCTGATTATTTGTTTTTATGTTGTATATGTGATTTGGTTATTCTGAAAAGCGCTTTATAAATAAAATTTGATTTGATTTGATTTGATATACTAGAATTTCCCTTATTGAAGCTCTGAATCTCTTAGTGCCTTATTAGGCAGACTACAGTGTTAAATTGCTGGCAGTCCAGCTATAGCTTTATCCATGTAATTTAAAACCAAGACTCTCAGTACTACGGAGGAATGCTGTGTATTTTTTATATTGTAATAAAAAAGAATGCATTTGCAAACTGAAAACTCACTGCAGTATAAAAGAAATATGTGCAAATTGGCACTGAAAAATATGTGTGTGTGTGTGTCTTTGCAGAACTCTGTCAGAAGCTCCTAACAACAACTCTTTCTCCTGCAAAAGCTCAACTACTTCCTCCCCCATTACAGACAGAACTAAGTTTTAACCATTGTTCCTATGGGCATTTATTGGGATCTGAGACCATTTCCTTCTGTTGTTTTTTTCTATTCAACCTGTGTATATTTGCTATCCTGTGATAGTGAAAGGAGGTTATAACACCTTTGTTTATCCACAGAATCGGATTCATTGCTGGCTTTTCCACTCTGATGTATTTAATGCTCATAAAATGTACTACTCAGACAGTAAACTAAAGCTCTTTGCTTATCCACAGAGACAGGTACTATACAGTGGAGGCTTCACCCCACCCACACACTATGATGAATTTAGTGCTGGTAAAAATTGAGGAATATGTTTATCCACAGGTACCATGTGGGGCAGGCTCAGTGCAAACTTACCCACACTGTGATGGATTTAGTGCTGGTAAAAGGTAAGAAACTGACACCACTTGTACTTTAAACCCTCTGGTAATTCACAGAGATAGCTACAGTGTGGGGGCAGGAACAGTTTTTTGTTTCCACACTGTCTGCATTTAGCCCTGGTGAATGGTGAGGGGCTGCCAGTACTGGGGACAAAAGCCTTTTTGTTTATCTACAGTGACAGGTACAGTGTGTGACTAGTGAACAGTAAGTGACTGGCATTAATGGAGACTGAAGCCCTCTATAAATCCACTGGGGCAGATGCAGTGTAGAACAGACAATCCAGGGTTTCCACACTGTGATAGATTTAGTGCTGATGAAAGGTAGCAGACTGACAGCACTAGAAACTGAAGCCCTCTGTTTATCCACATGGGTAGGCACAGTGTGGGGCAGGACAGTGCAAGGTTCTCACACTAATGGATTCAATGTGGGTAAAAGCTAAGGCACGGGCAACATGTGGGACCACTCTACTGTCTTCATGTCCACAGTCTTTATTGGCAGGTCATTTTAGAAGGCCACCACCCTCTGGGACAAAATATGCTTCCTAATGTTACCCCTAAACTTACTATATGTGACCTTCAGAGCATGTCCCTGTGTCCTGATAGAGAACATATCCATATGTTCAATCTTGCCAATACCCCTCAGTATGGTTAGACTGATATCATGTCCCATCTCAGAATGCTGTTTTACAGGGAGAAGAAAGTAACAGCTACTAGAAAACTTAAATGTGGATATTATCTGTTAGATCCTTCCAGGTATTCCTGTTTTGAAAATGCGACTGCTCCTTAACAGTGATATCTAAACAGAAAGACCACCATCAGATTTATTTTCATTTTTAGTACTGAATACATTCTGTTTACTACTACAGTAAATGTACACACTGGAGGAAATATAAAGAAACTGATAGAGGGAAGCTTGCAAAGGATGTCAGTAGGCATTTTATGTGACTGCATAGATATGCAAAATTAAAAAATGCTGCATAAATTCATTGCCACTAAGAAAGTGGCAGACTGGGGTAGAAATTTGTCAACACAAAAAGGGGGGTTGGTCTGCACTCAGAGGAGAGTGAGAAGGTCAGTTTCCTATGTAGGACAGTGACCCACAGGGTGTAAAAAGTTGGGGATTATTGAAAATATGATGGATCATAATGATCTACAGAGGCCATATTCTTAAAGCAGAAGTTTTGTCATCAAGGGAGAAGAAAAGGTATGTTAGAATTGACAACCATCTGATATGTCTCACAATCCCCTACTCAAAAACGAATACCGACACAATTTAACTTGTTGCAGTATAAGACCACACCAAAGAATTCAGCATGTATGCCAAGCTGGTATTTCTCTGCTTGCCATACATGTTGCATCCTTTCAGCATGGTCTTTATAAAGTACAGTACCACAATAAATTTTCTTGACCTCCTCACTTCCATCCGAGTGCACCCTAACCCCATTCTGCCTGATATCATGATATTCAGTGCTTGATTAAGTAAAGCTGCATCCAAATTTCCTCCCCGTGGACCAAGTGAAACTTTTCCAATGCCAAAAAAAAAGACTAGCAATGCATTCCCTGGACTTGAATAAATTTAATATGGGGTAGTATTATATTTTGCACATTCTTGTGTTTTATGATTCTAATATGTTCACGTATTCTCTGCATTAATGGACATATAGTTTTTCCAGTGCACAGCTGACTTCGCACTAAACAATGCATGCACTATTATCACACATGCTCAGTACTGTAATCACTGCAGTATTATTTACAGCTGGCTCCTATGTGGTGAATGCGCTGCATATTCTTTTCAATGCTCTTGTCACTCCTAAAAGCTTTCCACAGCCATATTGGCTCTGATCAAACTTGTTATTGTAGAGATAACCATAGATATCCAGAGTTAGAGATAACAGTGCATTACAAATATGAGATTGAGAAAGAGAGAGTGCAAGTAGCAGACTGTAACATGCATTTTCTGAAAATTACTAATAAAGGAAGGAGAAGGTACCAGGGTAGCAGAGTAGGTTGAGGCTGGGTGAGCAGATGGATGCAAATGAGGGGAGAGGTATGGTGACAGGAAATAAAAGAATGTAAGGTAGGAAAGGAGTTGAGCAGAGCAGTACATTAAAAGCAGGTAAAGACATGGATAGTGAATTCATGGATTAGGGAATTTAGGGAAAAGGGAGAAGAGGTAATGTGGATGGGATGGAAAGGAGGATAACAAATGGGGTAGAGAAATTGGATGGTCAGCAGAAGATTTGGTAGGGAGAGGGACAGAATGGGGGTCAGAATTATAGACTGCAAAAAATGGAGGTGGAGGAGGTAAACAGGTAATTGATTTTTTGGATCAATTTCATAAATAGTCAGTAGTTGCCCAAGGGTGCTCCTGATTACCAGAGACATCAATCAATCAATCAATCAAGCAAGCAAACAATCAATCAATCTATACTGGAAGGTAACCAAACCAAAATTTTGAGACATAGGATACTAAGAGTAAGAGAGAGAGAGAGAGAGAGAGAGAGACAGAGATACTCAAGCACTGGCAGTGATCAGCTAAACGAAAGGGGCAAGAGATGAGTATGGGGGGTGGACAATCAGAAGCAAAACATCAAAGAAGTTGGAAGAGTGGTTCCAACCTGAAGAGACTGAACCTGAGAGCAGCACTGTGTACCCATGTCCCTATAGTCAAATAAATGGGGGCTCATTTGCACAACAATTTCATCAAGTTGGGTGGGGCATTAGGAGATGGAAAATTTGTTCTGGTATAAGGCCAAAATTTAGTGGGCAGGTCCTTCCAAATACTCCAGGAAAATAAATGTGGCTATCCAGTAACACACCCTGATATGTAAACATAGAAACATAGAACACGATGGCAGAAAAGGCTCACAGGCCCATCCGATCTCCCCAATAAAATAAGATTTGAGGTGGCACCTGGATTTAGACCAGGGACCTCTTGATCTGTATGAAAAGGTGTATGCACAGTAGTGCACTGATTTCCGGTCCCAGATGCATGGAATTTTTTTTTATTTTTCACACTTTGAGTGAATTTAAGTGTTACCCCCGGAATTGGTTATTTTAGTTGGGGAGGTTCAGGGGTGCATAGACATATGCCGCTGGCAATATATTGCACTGATTGGCAGCATGGTATATTGCTGTAGCATAACGTCTTGTGACATTATGACCCCATGCCACCAGGTGGGAGCCAGCCATGGTTATGAAGACCATTGGAGTTTAGGTAATCTTTCTGTCAAGTCAAAGATGATGGAGAAGATTTTCATGATGCTGATAGAATGTTTGTTGGTCATGAACCAGCGCTGGGCATAATACATTTTTTATTTATATTTATTGTACTGTGGCATCCATATTTTCAGCAGACTAAGTGACTACTTTTACAGGGGGCCTGCTAGAGGACATTTACAGGAGCAGTTGTTACTAAAATTTGGAGTCTTACTTAAATGGATTCAGAAGGTAACACAAAATATTGTAACAAATTATATATTTACAGTTTATACATAGATACAGAGATTGATTTGGTTAACTTTTAATAGAGGAAGACAGGAGTGGGAGTAAGAGTCTGGGTGACTGGAGCTTATTGATCTCTGGGATGGGAGAATTGCACAAGGCACCAAGATGATAAAACAAGGCACACTTGATGGCTTTGACATTTGGGACTTTTGACGTTGCTGGGGAAGTTATTCCATGAGGCTGGAGTGGCTACAGTGAAGTGTTTCATCCAATATCCTTGTATGTTCTAGGTATGTTGAGTAGAGAATTGCCAATGTTATTCTGGAGCTTGGCCATCAGCTCAAGGGCAGAGGGACAGTAGGCATATTTTACTGGGTCATTACATGCATATGGGTGTTTGAGGAAACACAAACTGAGGTCAGATCATATAAAAACATATAGAAAAAGATTGGCCTAGAATATGACCTTGGGTACACCTGAGTCAATTGAAAAGCTGGAGAGGGATTCTCCTACAAATAAATGTTTGTATCTTTCAGCCAAGGAGGAACCACACATTTGACTGTGATGTCAGACAAGCCAGCCTCAGCAAGCTTATCTAGTAGGAAGGGGTAAGCTTCAGTGCTGGAGGACTTGGTGAGGTTGAAAAAGATACAAAGACAATCTGACACTGGTTTATCACCTTCAGGATAGAGTCAGTAAGTCTGAAGATTGAGATACAGTGAACTGGGTTTTCCTGAAACCAACCTGGATTGGGCTAAAGAATATGCCATTAAGGAAGGAGCAATGCTAAGCCATCACTAGGTTTTCTTGAACTTCAGCCAGTTCTGGTGTAATGGAGATTGGATTATAGTTGTTCGGAGCAGAGGGGTCTTCACCATTCTGAAGGGGAAGAACCCTAGACCTCTTCCAAATGTGTGGCAAGTCAGGAAAGATGAACTCAAGTATAATTGGAATTTACCAAATTGCATAATTGTTTCTCAATGTTTATTGTTACAGTAACTATTAATAAGTTCTAACATCAGTAGAATAGGAGATGGGAACTGGTTAAACCAGATTTCTGAATGAGAGCTGGATTAAAAATGATACATCTAATGAGTTTTAGAATTCATGTCACGCTATGCCCATTACTTGAACACTAAATATTTAAAGAGAAATAATGAACCATGTTCAACTGTACGAAAAAATAGTTTGGCCCCAGCCTGGAATCATCAATCCATGACATTTTAATAACCATTTACTGCCTATTGAAATGAGGTGTGCACTGACTAATCAATTATTGTTTGTTGTGGACTGCATCCTTCCAAAAAGATTAGTCATTAGGAAATTACTGCAAAGCCAGTGACTAATAGTTTTGGTTGTTTCAGTGCATGATGATTACTAATTATAGTGCTTTTTATAAGTGGATTATGTCAGCTGAACATACACATGCTGGTAGCCAGTGAAATTATGCAGAATACCCAGATACAGTACCTCATGATATATGACAGGAAATTTCCATTCATTTCAATTGGGTTCCTCTGATGTTTTCTGAAACAGCCAGATAGATTAATTCTTTTTTTTTCTAGTTTTTGTTGGCTAGGAAATGATGCCTAGACACTGCTGCCTATTTTCTGCCTTTTCCTGGTATGACAGATGCAAACCAACTGAAATTTAACCAGATTAAGCTGTCAGTAGTATTTTTGGTGAATGATGAATATTTGGCCAGGACACCAAGGACATTCCCTTACTCTTGGGAGGGGGCGCTGTTGGCCCTATTTCCAAGATGGCAGAACCAGAGGCTGCAGAGGATTGAGAAATGCAGCAGGCTATGGAGATATCCTCCCTCTCAGTTGGTGTGAACCAGGAGGTCAACATAATGCAGTTTCAGACCCCAGTTAGAGAGTAAGGTTATTAGGGCTAAGATGAACATTACCTTACCTGAGGAAGATTTGGTGCCAGATACTGAAAAAGGCTTGGATACAACTGAAGAGTATATTGCAGGAGCTGTAGCCCAATTTGAAAAAGAAATGTCTGACCAGAGAAAAATCCTTGTAGCAATGTTATCTGAAGAGGAGGAGAGGTATACAAAAAGAAAAGAAGCCCTTAAAAATGTGTATCAGGTCAGAAGTAGCTGTAGAGAAGGAATCTGTAATCCAACCAAGTTCATCATTTGCAGTGGCTTTCAACAGGTTAGAAACACCAAGGAAAGCTGCTGAGTGTCAAGCAAGCTCTGACACACAGCAGATTGTGTCAGACCAAAGAGCACCAATGTCAGTAAGGAAAAGGATTTCAGAGGCTTTTGGAATCAGTGAGCCAAGTTCTGCACCGGAGCCATGGTCACCAGAAAAAGCATTACAACAACCTAGATGGTTGAAAATGGCTGAAGGAGAATGGGTTCCTAACCATGATTGAGACAAGGCTTTCACACTGCAAACTCAAACTGAACAACAAAAAGATATTGATAAAATGTCAGTTCGGGAGAGTGAATGAGGTGTGTGTGAAAGAAGCAAGAGGACAGCACAGCAAGCAAGATCAGATGAGCAAGTACAACAATGCCAGGTATTACAAACAAAAGTAAATGTAACACAGGCTGCTGAAAGTGATTTATTAGTAAAGAAAAATGTGAGATTAGATATACCTTCTGAGAATAAAAGGGTTACACAGAATAATTACAAAATTATGTCTGAATTCTCTAATAGAGAAAGTAGCAATAAAATAAAAGAAGGTGGTAATCAGAATTTTCAGAAGGTTTCTAACCAACAGGGAACAACAGAGATTTTTTTTAAATAAATAAGTACTGCCAAGAAACAATTTTCAAGCTGGATCTGAACAATGAAAGCAGCAAGAGGCTGATATAAATAATATTTCCAAACAGGAGTCTGAAACTTATCAGGAGAATAATGAATCAGATTCTGATACATGGTATATCCACTGAGGAGGAAGAGAGAGACTCTATTAATCCTCTAAGACAAGGTCCAAAATTTGCAAATTTATTTAAAACAGAGCAGAGTCAGACCCTCAGAGAAATGGAGTTCACATGAAGTACAAAGATGGAAGGGAGCCTAGACCAGACAGGATTTTGTTGGAAGGATGTTAATAAAAGGATCCTTGAAATTCATGGTTTCTGAGATTTATGCCTTAATACATGTGTCTGGGGAGGGTGACTTCAGTATTAGTTTTAATACCCCACAAGGCTTGGAACATTTTTGGCTAAAAATATAATCAAGTTAAAGTTTCAAGTCTATGAGTTTCCTTCCTAGTGATACCTCTCACAAAGCCAATGATTAAACAAGCCACAATAATGTTTAAAAATGAGAGTGTTAATGTTGGGGGCATACATCTCTGGTTGTAACAACTATTCAAACCTTTAAGTCCCCTGGAGGCAATTATTGACTCAAAATTCTTTTGGAGTGGGGATGGCACTTTAGAGTTAAGGTAAGAAAGAAAGTATCTGGAATATTACACCTATCAAATAGCTTTTTCTTGGGACAGACATGGGTGTCTGTTTGTATGTGGGTCAGCCAGAGTCCTGCAAGAAATGTGGTGCAAGACCGTACCTTTCCAGTATGCGTGATAAACCCCAATGTGGCCTGCCTTTGTGGAGAATTTGGACATGTGAGAATACACTGTAAGAACTATTATAAATGTAATCCCTGTGATGGTACTGGTCATGTTTTTTTTTTCAAAATTGCCCATGGGGAGCCCATAATGGATCAAGAACACCTGACTGAATCTGCACAACAAAAGTCTCCTTCTGCTGGTTCAGGAAATACACTTCAAGAAACAGCTAGTACTTTGCAAGACAGTTTCAACACACTTTCTTTTGAGAATTAGACTGAGTCTAATATGGAAACAACAGTACAGAATGTCTTTGTGAAGGATACCTTGCAGGTTGCTAAAGAAACAGTTACTGAACATCAAGAGCAAGTAAGGATGACTGAAGCACTAGAAGAAGGCCAAGTCAAAGGGAATACAATAATACCCAGTGAGAATACTGAGAATGAAATGCCTAATTGCAACTCTTCAGCTGTTCAAGAAATGGAGGATGCAGAGATAGAAGGGTATAGATAGAGACAGAGATATGCCTCTTCAAATGGATGGACTAAGCTTGTCACAAGGAGGTGTTCCTGGCTGATTAAAAACAGAAAGAAATGCAAGACCTGCCAGTTGAAAAACAATATGAAGCTATCTTTGACAAGAAGAAGTGTGGGGATTTGGAATTGGGGTGTAAGATTCAAATGAATCCTCCACACACTCCTCCCAGTTTGTACCCATAAAAATGTAACCAGAAGAAAAACAGGGGAAAAAAGAAGAAAAAAACAGGCAGAGAAACAAAGTAGGAAAATGACTTAATGAAAGAAGAAAAAGAACATAAAAGGTTTTTCTTCCCACCCTTTTGGCTATGGTGCAGTTTAAGTTTGCCACTCTAAATGTTTATAGTTTGATAAATATACAAAAATGGCAAGCATTATTTTCATTACTACAGGAGCAGAAGTTTATTTATTTATTTATTGAATTTTGTTGACCGGGTAGGCCCACTGGGCCCCGGAGGTCCCTTTTTCAGGGGCAACCCGGGGGTAAAAAATAACATACAGGTAAGCAGAAAGTACATACAGGTAAGCAGAGCAGTGCAAATTGGGTAAATTCTATATTGTTTAGTAGTGAAAGACACACATTAGGCAAATTCCATATTGTTTAACACTGAAAGACTTAATGGAGTTAACAATCCAATAGGTGGTGAGGGAGTGTATGGGAAGAGTTAGGCATATATATGACGTTATTCATGGAGAAGTTAGATGTAATACTTTTGCAAGAAACTTGGATGTCTACTTTATATTCATTGATACAAACTAAAAGGAATTGGGTATCAGGACAATTTTTTGTCAGTTGTCGATGATAAACTGGCTGGAATGGGAATTCTTTTTAAGGGGTCAGGTTTCATTCTACATAAATTAATAGATTTAATTCCCAGAAGACTCTCGATTTTGGATGGGATATGGCATAAGCAGCAGAGTAGATTCATAAATGTATATGTGCCTCAGGTTAAATCCAAAGAGCTGCTTTACTGGAAAAAATACAGCCTCTCTTTGCAACAGCCAGACAATTATTTTTTTGAGAAGAGACTTTAACTGCACCTAAGATTTTGAAAAAAAAAACTGTAATTGGTGAAAAGGTATATTGTGATTCAGTTGCATTTCAAAAATATATTACTTCAGCAGTATTGATGGAGTGCTATAAGACTAAAGGTATAGTATGAGGGGGCACATATATTAGGGCATTTAGCAACTAGGATTGATTATGTATTTATTTCTAATAACACAGTTAATAGATGTAAAAACAATTCATGTGAATTGGAATTTTAAGAACAGGAAGACGTGTAGGATGAATATAGCAATGTCTTGAGGTATAATAATACAACAGGAAATTTAGAAGTTGCCAATACCTACACAATCAATAAGTTGGCTATATGATGATAAAGGGATATCGTGAGAGGACACAAACATGGAGATTAAAAACTGTTTTCAGAAGTTTGGTGAAAAAATGATAGTCAATTATTTTAAAAATTGACAGAGGACCGCCACCAGAGACTTCTGTCTCAGTTGCTGAAGTTGTTTGGAATTGCTGCACTCTCTCCTTTCAGCCAATTTAGAGGCTGGATTGTGAACCTGGGAGAGAACACTGATTGAATCACCTCAGCCAGGTCCCCTGCTGCAGCCTAACACCAACAGGAACACCACAGCTGCATACCCCCTTCCTGCAGTCAGTCACAGAAGTCCTCTTTCTTACTGAACTGTGCTTACCCAAGTGGACCTCCACTCTAGCGGTCCAGAGCATGAAGGGCTGGAGCGAAAAGGGTGTTACACTGTGGTGTCAGCTGAGATACAGTAGTTGCTCGTCAGCCAGCCATGTTGCCCCATTTACGTGCCATCTTTCCTTTGACTTGGGTTGTCTGTTATCCCTAGGACCTATGATGCCTTACTGGTGAGTTTGGGACTTCATTACTTCTTCTGCTCTATAAGTCATACAGGGTTTGCATTGTGTGGCCAGCCACACAATGCAATCGCAGATTGCGTATGTGTACCATTTACATACATGATCTATGTGATTGCATTGTGTGGCTGGCTGTGGTGGTGGAGGAGGGATGTTCCAGCCACCGCAGTGTGTTGGGGAGGGAAGCAGAGGAGAGATCACTGCCTGTAGGGGTGGGGAGGGTGGGGGTCAGTAGACCACTAGGGAGTACACCTTTGCCAGGGAATCAGGGCCAGGGACAGGGCATATGCATGGGTGATGAGGGATTGGAGGGCCACTGGACCACCAATGATGGATTCAGGACACCACAGGGATGGGGGCTGTGGCTACAGTGTCCTAGGGTATGGCCATCGGTGTGCACACTTTGTGGCGTGCCAGACCGGGATGGCACCAGCTTGTCCCTGTTGGGGATGGGTCAGGATCCCCACCTATGCCCCTGCCACCACATCACCAGCCCCAGGGGACCCATACAGGCCCCTCTCCCAACGTACTTTGGCACCACAATTCAGTTAGACCACCTATTTGCTGGTCTAACTGGTGGCCCCCCTGCATCCAAAGGTTGGGCTTCTGGAATCCCATTTACGGGGATGTGGCAGCCCCACCATGGTGCAGGCCCACTTGCAGCATGGTGCCCTGGGATGTTGGATGCAACCATGTCACAAGTGGGCTTTGAAGCAGCTGTGTCAGGCATTGATGCAAGCTGTGTTATGGAATCTCGTTTGATGCAAGTTGTGTCGCAAATGGCAACTTGCGTCAAACAACCCTACAGCAACTTTCTTGCATTGGGTGCACAGGAGGGAGAATCGGGCCCATAGAATTTGACAGCAGATAAGGACTGCTTGGTCCATCCAGTCTGCCCATTTCTCCCTACCTACACTATCACATTAGACTGTGCCCAATCTAAAACTTTTTCTCCTTCGCTCTTCCTTTCCACTATGATTCCTTTGTGCTTATCCCATGCATTCTTGAACCTCACCACTGTTTTTGCACCCACCACCTTCACTAGAAGGCAGTTCCAGGAATACATCACTTTTTCTGTGAAGAAGTACTTCCTCACATTGTCTCCTGAATCTACCCCCTCCAGCTTCATAGCATGTCCCCTTGTACAGTATATGAGCATATTTTATTCTGCAAAATATTCCCCTCCTGTACATTATTTACCCCCATGATCTATTTAAAGATCTCTATCATATCTTCCCTCTCCCTCCTCTCTTCCAGGGTATACATATTGAGGCCCTCTAGTCTCTTCTCATAGGGCTTTGGATGCAGACTCTGCATCATTTTGGTTGCCCTCCTCTGGACCACCTCCACTCTGTCTATGTCCATCCAGAGATGTAGTCTTCAGAACTGGACACAATACTCTAGGTGGCGTCTTATCAGTGATCTATACAGAGGCAATACCACTTTCCTCTTTCTACTGGTGATACCCCTCCCTATGCACTCCAGCATCCCACTTGCCCTCCGTACTGCTTTGTCGCACTGTCTGGCCACCTTTAGGTTATATGATATGATTGCCCAGGTTTCTTTCTTGCTTGGTGGTCATCAATACCAATTCTCCCATTTTGTACTCCACTCCTGGGTTTCTGTGCCCTATGTGCATGATTTTGCACTTTTTTGCATCAAAATCCAGATGCCATTCCCTAGACCACTCCTCTAGTTTTCTCAGGCCTCTGCTCATCCTTTCTACCACACCTGGAATGTCCACCCTATTGCAGAGTTTGGTGTCATCCACACCTTCCCTTCTAGCTCTTCTACAATGTCACTTATGAAGACATTAAGAAGGACCAGTCCTAGCACTGATCCCTGAGGCACCCAACTGGCCACCATCCCTTCCTTGCACTGAACTTCATTTACCACCACCCTCTGTCACCTGTCATATAACCAACATCTTATCCAGCTTACCACTTTTGAACCCAATACTAAGCTACATAGCTTGCGTACTAGACTCCTATGTGGAACAGTGTCAAATGCCTTACTGAAATCAATGTAGGTCATGTCCACCACTCCACACTGATCTAGTTCCTTGGTCACCCAGTCAAAGAAATCAGATTCATTTGACATGACCACCCCCTTGTGAAACCATGCTGCTTGGGTCTTGCAGCCCACTGGATTCAATAGATTTCATAATCCTTTCCTTCAGCAGTAATTCCATTAACTTTCCCACCACCAATGTCAGGCTGACTGGCCTATAATTGCCAGCCTCCTCCCTGCAACCACATTTGTGTAATGTGACGAAATCTGCCCTTCTCCAGTCCTCCAGAATCGCTCCTCTTTCCAATGAGCTGTTGAACAGAACTGTCAGTGGTCCAGCTAGTATTTCCCTGAGCTGCCTCAATACCCTTGGATGCAGCCCATCTGGCCTCATTACTTTTTCCACCTTCAGATTAGCAAGTGCCTTCAGGACTCTCTCCTCTAAAAAAGGACTAGTGTCCCCTCCCTCCCTCCAAAGTTTTGTTACTTTTTGTGGCCACTCCCCTTCTCCTCCTTCTGTGAACACCGAACAAAAGTATTTGTTCAGGATGTATGCCTTTTCCTGGTCCCCCTCTGCACAGTGCCCCCCTTTCCCTTTTTAACCTTACAATCCCACCTGGTCTTCCTCTTTTCACTTACATATGTAACACATCTTGTAAGCTTTTAATACCTCCTGGGCTATTCTCTCTTCAGTTTGCACCTCTGCACTCCTTTCTGCTTTCCTGCTTTCTACTGTTTTCCCCAGTACAGCACCCTATCCGCCTCCCTTTCCATCTCCTTATACTGTACTTTCTGAATGCTACCCTTTTACCTTTTCAGCCACCACTCTTGAGAACCATAGCAGTCTCTTTGTCCTCTTGCTTTTTCTCACTTGTATGACACAGAGGTTTGTTGCCTTTACTGTGATCCCTTTTACCTTTGCCCACTGTTCCTCTACCCCACCCAGGTCACCTACCCCTGATTGGTCATTCCTGAGGCATGCATTTATCTTTTTAAAATCTCCCTCCTGGAGCCCAGGACCTTCACCCCTGTGTGGTTCAGTTCCACAGCTATCCTTATATTGAACCACACCGTATGGTGATCACTGGTTCCTAAGTGGCCACCCACCTTGATGTCTCCAATACTGCCCCTGTTAGTGAGTACCAGGTCCATTATTGCCCCATCACAAGTGGGTTTACTGATTAGTTTCCTGAGGAATAACCCCTGCAGAAAGTTCTGGATGTCCCTGCTTCTAGTCGAAGCCATTTCTGGGAAGCTCAAATCCACATCTGGCAGGTTGAAGTCCCCCTTCAGTAGCACCTACCCCTTTTCTGCCATCTTGCTAATGGCTTCACCAATGCATTATCTAATTTCTCTCTCTATGCTGGAGGTCTGCAGGTCTCTCCTGTGTGAATGTTGGCTCCATTCCCCATCTCCAGAGAGACCCACAGTACCTCTGCCTCCCCTTGTATCTCTGTACCTCCATGGTTTGATGCTTTCCCTCACATAAAGCTCCACACCTACTCCTTTCCTTCTCACCTTGTCCTTTCTGAACAGAGTATACCCAGAATGATCATGTCCCAGTCATGGTTTTCAGTGCACCATGACACAGTAGTGGCCACAGTATTTAGGTTGGCCTCTGTCATGATGGCCTCTAGTCTGAAATCTTATTTCCTGGACTTCTAGTATTCACACACATGGCTTTCCAGGTTTTGGTTCCACTCTGTTTGTGCCTCCTTTTTTTCTTTTTGCCCTCACTTCTTCCCACCTCTCTTTGTAATGCTCCTCTTCCTTTCACACTTTATTTCTACCACCCTGCTCCCTTTATTAATTTGCACCCTGGGAGATTCCTCTCCTCTCAGGTTCTCCTTACTCTCTACTTCAGCCTATGTGGAGAGGCAGTTTCTGACTCTTCCTTCTGCCACCCCCTTAGCTAGTTTAAATGTTCATCAAAGTAACATTTAAACTGCACACTGGGGACTGTGGCTCCCCTCCTAGATGAATGCAGGCCATCTCCCCTGTATAGGCCCTTATCCTCACAGGGGGATCCCCAGTCCCCAATGTAGTGGATAGCTTCCTCTCTGCACTATTCCTTCAGCCATGAGTTTAAGCTCCTGGTGTGGAGTTCCCTCTCCTTCTGCTGTCATAGACAGGCAGCACCTCAGTGAAAGCCACTGAGTGAGCTCCCTTTCTAAGAATGCTCCCCAGCTCCCTAAACTCCCCCTGCAGTATTGCAGCCCCCTCCCTATGCCTCAGGCAGGTCATTAGTCCCCAGTTGGACAATGACATCCAGCCCTCCCTCCCATCTTGCTACCCTATTTTTCTGCAGGATTCTCTTCCCATTCCTCCAGGTCATTGCACCAGTCAGGCACCTAACCTGCCTCTCATCCCATTTCATATTCCCAAATCTATCCCCCTCACAATTCAGTCCTCTGCAAGAAGTTACTTCCTCCTCCTCCTCCTCCTCTGGGGTCCTATACCACCCTCCTTGTGGTTTCCACTATGGGGGCCCCCTATATGCCTCTTGGTCACTACTGCATGTGCTTCCTCCTGAAAGTACAGCCCTGACAGAGCAACACAGACATTTTGTACTGGTACTGGCTGAGGAATGTGCCTCTGTCCCACTGCCTCCACCCTTCCAGAGCCCACCATAATTCAGTCATTCCTCCTCACTGGCATCCTCTAAGGTAATGGTGGCAGACTTGGTGGCATCTAGGTGGGGGGATAGGTCCCTCGAATCCTAAGCAACTTGGCCTGGAGTCTAGTGACCTCCTCCCTCAACCCAGAGTGGTGTGTGCAGAAGGGGCAGCACTGCAGACTTCAGAAGGTGTCTCTGATAACTGCCGCCCCACAGCCAGTTCACTGCACCACTCCCAGCAGTCTGAACCTCTATTCACTCTGTGTTACCTGGAGATACTTTTATACCATTACCCCTAATAGGATGCTTCTAGTTTCCCCCTTTTTTGTTTATTTCTATTTGTGCTCCCCTGTGCCTTGTTTTAATCATTATATACTCCTACTCTAGATAGGGTGTTGCTCCTATTCCCAGTTTTGGCCTGTCTTTGACCTTCCACCCATCCCAGAAGTGTGTATTACACAGAAATGAACAGGCTCCTTGCCCTAGTCACCTGACAAAGTCCCCTGCTTCTCTGCTTCCTTCTGCTGATGCCTACGATGCCAGTCACCTGTTCCACTCCTTCACTGCTCCACTCACTTGCTGGGACTGAACAATTGCTAACTATTACTATGGACGGATAAACCCCTAAAAGTGACACATTACTTACAGATGCCAGATTTTTCAGTACCAACTTTAAAAAAACTATTTCAATGACATGTTCAGAAAGGAGAGATTCTCATTTAACATATTAACATACTAAAATGCCAGCAGAATAGACCTAACAGTCTTTCGTGTCTGCTCATTTGGTCAGCCCCCACCTTGGGAGCTGACCTTGCTGCCCCCCTTGCCCTCTCTGGTTTCTCCCTTCCCAGTCCCGGATATTCTCGCTGCACAGGACTTTGCTTCCAGAATCCTTCCCCTCTACCTGTCCCACCCCCTCTGGAACCCCGCCACCATCTCTGCCTCCACTAGCCCTCTGGGCAGCGCATTCCATGGCTCCACCACCCTCTCAGTGAAGTAGCATCTCCTCCTTTCTCCCTTGAATCTTGCCCCCTCCAGCTTCCACCCACGCCCTCTAGTTGCCTCCTCCTCCTTCCTTTAAAGCACCCTGACTGCTCCTCCCCTATTTACCCCCTTCATGTACCTGAAGGCCTCTATCATGTCCCCACGGTCCCTTCACTCTTCCAATGTGTACATATTTAGCTCTTCGAGCCTCTCCCCATAGGTCCTGTCCCCCAATCCCCAGATCATTTCTAGGAAGCCCCAGATCATAATTAGGACTCAGTTATACACTGTAGTATTAAACATAATACTGTAGGTCCACAAGAAGCAGAATTTAGGTTTTGTGGACCAGAAAAATCTTATTTAGCATAGCCAGTTTTAGACACCAGCGAACCTTGCAGTTGCTGGGGGCCCCTGCTCATGGGGCCCCCAACTAGAGAAGTTTACCTTATTCATTTTTAAACATTTTTTATCTTAATATATTTTTAAAACATCAGTAAACAACTGTGCAGATCCTTCTGGTTATGTCATGAAATAAACAAGCTACGATCCAGTCAATATCAGGTGGATAGGCAGCAATGGATGGGATGGGAAGAACAGCCCCAAGAACTGACACTGCTGTGTCCTCCTAAAAATGTTTTAAAATATTACTGGTTATACTAAAGCTTCATATAGAAACAAAGAAATATAACATTTGCCGGCAGACAACTACTGCTTGACCCATCTAGTCTGCCCATTTTCCCTGCCTATATTATTACCACAGATAAAATGTTGCACTTATGGGCTACAGTAAAACACATGAGCTAAAGGTGGGCCAAATAGAGGGGCCCCATGACTTCACTAATTCTGCTGGGGGCCCCTCAAACCCTAAAGCCGGCCCTGTTATTTAGTTATCAATCAGTTAATAAACAAAAGAATTCCAGCATGAATGTGGGGCATATATATTATGGTTAAGCTCCTAAGGAAGACTAAATGTTAGAGGTCATAATAACTACAAAATGATAGAAGAAAGAATGTGTCCTTATCCAGAATGTGGTACAGAAATTGAAACTATGAAACATTTTCTGTTAGAATGTCAGTTTGCAATGAAGCCATGGAAAGTTTCGCCACTAGATGGTGTATTCCTTTGTTGGGGAGACTCACCTATGAGTGTCTTGTTCTAGGTTACTTTCCAAATAATTTAAGGAAGTGTAACAGTAGCACATTGTTGGTCTTTCTGTTTATCTTAAATTTTATTTGTGCCAGGCAAGATGTAGGTTAGTGCCACAACACCAATGTATGACATATATTTCTACTAGAAAGTTATATGAAGTTGCCTGAAGAGAGGTATATTAAAGAGATGTAATAACTAGCTGTCATTTTTTCTCATTGGAGAAGCGGGTTATAATTCGCCATTATAACCCGCGGGTTATAACGGAGAACACGCGCCAACTTCTCCTCAGCCAGGCTCACGCTGTCTCACTACGCTGTAAAACCAGATGACAATCAGGTGAAATCGGATGAAACTGAACAAGCTTTCATGGTAATTCCATGACCCAAAAAAACTTTTAGACCCTTTTAAAATGGCAAAAAAGTGAAATCTAACCTTGCCCCTGTTCCACGAACCTTTCAGTATAGCAAAAGTTTCACACAGTCCCTAAGTCCATCAGTTACACGTTCTCTCTTTCTTTGCTGTCTCCACAGCAGCCTCGAGACCCTCCCACCTCAGCAGCTCGTCAGAATATTGCCAAGGCAATGGCAAACCGAGGCAATGAAAGAAACAAATTCAAATACTGTTAGTAGGAGTCAAGTTGATGTTTTTATGAGCTTTCATCCTATTTGCAGCAGTTCCTGAGTCACGGCAGTTTACTTATCAAATGATTTTATCAGCTGCTGTTCTCACACAAATCCCACAATGTACTGTAGCTGTAAAAGAAACCAGTACATAACTTTCTAAAACCTAACTTACATTCTGTGTTTCATGAAACTGGTTTTTAATGGTTTATGTAATGGTTTTATATTTTATATATATTTTAAAGCTATCTCATATTAAATTCAATAAAATTCTCTACCAACTCCCTATCTCATAGACACTTTTTGAGCCAAGTTGGAGAAAAAAACGGCACCCAGCAATTACATAAAACAATACATGGGGGGGGAGTGCAAAACTCAAATTTAATGCACACCCTCAGTGTGGGATGCTTTGATAAACCCCTCAGACTTCGCCTTTGGAGTTTATATAGCATCCCACACCTCTGGTGTGCATTAAATTCTCATAATGCACTCCCTCCATGTATTATTTTATATTTATTACTGTAGAACTAGAATGTATTGCTGTAAAAAAAAGATCGCTATCATCATGCTGTGCCTTTAAGGAGCGACGTTAGTTTGAGAGCATTCATTTATAGATTTCACTGTATGACCACGTGGTGCTGCTGTAACTTGACAACCAGCACTACCCTCGGTCCCAACACACTGAAAACAAACATGGACACTAGTGCTTGTTCAGTATTTTTATTATTATTTTATTTTTAGCAGCACAAACAAAACCTCAAACATAACCCTATGACCCTAAGTAGTGCAAGTAATTAGCCAGCAAGCTTTTATCTGATGCCATCACTGCTGTTGTCATCAGTGCCATCGTTTGAGATGACGACGACAATGATGTGGATGCTAACCATCATTTGTAGCAGGTAGGGGGTCTGAAATAATAAAATAACATTGTTAAGTCAGTGACATTTAAAAAGGTGTTGCTAAGAATGTAGCGTGAATAGTTTACCATCATCAAGTAATTTCTTCGTGACAGTGCCGGTAGTTGTCTTCTGATCCTCCCCGGTCTCCTGGTTCTCAGTCTGGGGATCTGCTAGAGAAAGGATCAGTGAATAGAGTTTCACAAAAAAACATCTTTTAACTACAGTAGATGTCATGAGACATGCTGAAGTGCTAATCAGTACAATACATAAAAAGTAAAGCTCAGAGAAGAATCAGAGCTATGGCTGTCCGCTGTATTTGTCTAGGACAGCTAGCAGGTGATTGCTAGTGGTCAGCCAGTGGCAGAGTGCAATGCCAATTTGTCGCATTGCTGAAAGTGAAAGTCAGACCTCGATATAAACTTGACGTGGTACGAAACAGCTTTACAGTACATCATACCCTAAATGAAGTTGAACAGTGGTGGAACGGTTTAGTTTTTATTAAGAAAGAAATTATTTGTAGTTAAAGTGTACTTGGTATTATTAACCATTTAGTGTTCCAGTATGATTTACAAACTGTTTTATGAATTTAGGAGCTGTCTCTGAAGTTGTTTTTCATTTATATGATGACAGGCATAGTTAAGTGTTATTATTTGTTGTGTTTTTTAGTAACTTGTTGGATTTGTATTTCGATAAAATTCCCCTACTCCTTTTGAGAAAAGCCATGAAATCCTTAATGTCCACCTGAACAGCCACCAGAAAAGGTGGACAGGAGCTCAGTTTAATGTTTCATATAAGGGACAGCTCACCCCAACAGTACAGCCTCACCTTAGTACTGCACTTGGGTGATAGCATTGTTTTAAGGTATGAGCCAAATTCAGGTGTACTACTAAGACCTATGAGCTTCCGGCCCTGAGGCAGATGTGCTACCAACTGATACACACATCTTGTCACTGGCTACCACTGTACTATGTCTGTGGGTGAAGGCACAATATAGAGAATACTGGATGGGCAACTATGCAGAACCAGTGTGTTCTGCCACAGAGGGATTCTGATTCCTCGAGGTCCATGGGAATCAGATCCCCGAGGTGGCAAAATACACTGGTTGTGCATAGAGTTGCTCATGTTGTATTTTTCACAGTGCATAGTTCTGTGTGAAAAATGTGTTTTGTGAGTTCTTTTGCTTTCAAAATGAAACTGACTCATGCAGTCTCTAAAGGTTCTAGAATGCTGTTCTACCACAGTAGGGTAGAACAGCATTCCATGACCTTGCAACTGTGGTAGAACAGCATTTTGAAAGGAATATAATTCTATGCAGAACAACACTCCACTATACACTATGATAATTTTTGTAGATTACTATCCATGGCTTAGATATATATAGTAAATGCCCCCTTCAGAGGCATTCATACACTAGGAAAAGGATGCATTGGTCTCCTACCTATTGCCTGTTTGGCTTATGACACTACTTGCCACTCACAATTCCTTAACAATTATTTGGTGATGATTAATTTGCCTTTTGCCTGAAACATTCCTAGATTCTTTAATAATAGGCAATCTTTTTTTTGGTCCTGTCTCACATTCTCAGCATCAGCATTCATTCTTCTAACCCCCCCCTCCCCAAGTATAGCTGGGAATGGTTGAATAGATACCCCCTTTCTCTTCCTCCAATGTGTGTGTTTTAAACCTATCTCACCAACAAATTCTTTGCATTCCTTTATGAATTGCCTTGAATGACTCAACACATCTTCGGTCTTGTCCCCCAAGTAGCCGTGTGCTGTATTTTCTGGTGTGTCCCGAAGAGAGAGAAAACTGGAATAATTAAAACAAAAACATTTAAAGAGCCTGCCCACTGGCACAGTGACAAGGCATCCGCTTATGATGCTGACATCCCGGGAACTGTGACGGGCTCAGAAGTCAGAGGGCCGGCCTGGGGGAGAAGGAATGAGAGTCCTGGGGACTGCTCTCTTTCTTTTGTGGAGGGGGAACAGTGCCCAGCACATTGCAAATCCCTGGTGCAGGCTAGAGGTAGTGCTGTGGCTCTGCCTTTACTAAAAGGGGGCAGGGCGGATGCTGAACGTCATTGCACGTCCTCACCCCCAGAAATCTGGCATTCACAAAAAAGCCGGCCCCTGGGTATGACATTCTGCTCTGCTGCCATCTCTACTGCCACCAATGTTCATTGAGGGGGGCCCAATTCCTTGACCCTAACCAGGGGGGTAAGCAGGGGCTTGCCTACAGTGTTTGTTGTGGGGGATCCCTCCCAGTGGCCCCACCTGGGGGGGCAAGCCTGGACATGGGGGATGTCCGATGGAACAAGGCTGACCACTAAATGGAGGATTGGTGGACAGGCACCAAAAAATAAATAAAAGCATTCAAAGAATACACATACTGTTGACTAAACAACATAGAAGTGTGAGTTCTGAGGTGATAATTCAATTGAGGGTTTATGGAGCATATGTACTGGGATGTTCCGTAAACACCAAGATTGAATTGTCTCCTTGTAACTCACACTTCCCCATCATTTCATTTTTTTATATTATAAGGATAATCCCACAGATTAAGTAAGAAAGTGCCACTAAAACAAACAGCAATATTAGTTTTCCTCACACTCCTGTGGTTGCACTTCCCTCCATTCTCGCTTTCAGCTGAGTTTCATGAATCTCCTGATTTTCTCCTTTGTGCTCTAAATAAGCAGTGACTAACCTGAGATTGCATAGTGTATTTTTTTTTTTGTGGTATTCATGTTTTTTTGCTGTTCTATGAAAGTTGTCTGTCCTCTGGATTGGAGGAGTGAAGCGCAATGCCAGTTTTACTGAGCTGAAATTGAGAGTGAGTGAAGTAGAATGGCAGCAGTGTAAGGAAATCTCCTGCTGCTGTTTGTTTTAGTGGTGTGAGTGCTGTTTTCTTTCCCTTTGCAATAATCCACTGTTGGTGATTGACAGGTGGTGATAATCCATGCTTTCAAATGGCATATCACGACCGGTTAATCAAAAAACATGGATTATCGCCTTTAGAAAAGTGTTCTTGTCTGTGGGTTATTGGCCTTAGACATATATAATATAATAACCCCCTTCCTCCAGAGGGTCCGTACGGCTCCCTGAGAGCCCCAAGAGTCATGAGGCCTGGTGTACGAGCAGCCCTCCCCCACAGTAACAAGATCACCCCCTTCCTCCAGAGGGTCTGTCCAGCTCCCCGAGAGCCCCGAGGGTCGTAAGGGCTGGTGTATGAGCAGTGCTCCCCCACAGCAACAAGGTACGAATCTTCCTGCAGTGTAAACGTGCTCAGCACAGTCGGCAAGCAGTATCTGGTGCCTTTTTCAAAAGAAAGGACTTTGTGTCGGTCTACGAGTGCTGATTGTTTTTTTGCCACAAATTCCTAGCTGAAAAGTACTGCCTTATAACTCATTCTAGCTGTGCACCTTAAGATGTTAAATGGAATTGCTCCTAATTTTAGCCGTTTAAATGCCATAAGTGTTCTTTTGTCACTAAATCTCTAAGCGGTAGTACTGAATTTTGATATTTTTCAGCAGTGCACTTTACTTTTGCATATGATATTTTTACTGTGCACCTAAGTGAAACACAGACCATATTGCTAAAGGTTTATCCTGACTAGCCTAAGCGATATCTCAGGGTGCAGTTCTAATTTCAATTCTGTCTCCCTCTGACCCACATTGAGCAACAGTGATGCAGAGTACCAGCGTCTGAGAGAAAAAAAGGAAAATTAGCCTTTTCCTGCACCGCAGCTTAGCTCCTTAAAATATTCCAACTAAGCCTGCCTTTTAACAATTTCTAGGAGCTCCCATCCTGCCAAGTCTGCAATTAATCAATTTTAATTCTCCACTGTTCAAACTAAACCAGAAGCAGGCAATGTTTTTAGAAAAACTTGGATCTTGCAGGCTAATCGTCAGTTTCATGACCCCCTTCCCTTCCTTTTGCATTATAGTGACACACCCTTAGCCCTTACCTGCTCTTAAACTGTCTGTTTTTCTCTGTCTCCCACAGATCATCCCCTTCCTCCAGATGGTCCTTCTGGCTCCTCGAGAGCCCTGAGGGTCATGAGGGCTGGTGTACGAGCGGCCCTCCCCCACAGCAACAAGGTACGAATCTCCCTGCGGTGTAAACGCACACAGCATAGCATAGTTGATGAGCAGATTCTGGTGCTTTTTTCAAAAGAAAGGACTTTGTGTTGGTTTACGAGTATCCCCGCCCACCCCCACCACCACCCTTGGTCATCTCTGAGCTTAATACCGTCAATCACGCGATGGGAAAAAACCTATCAGGCAACTTTCCCATCTGCAGGCTACCTGTTCTTCCCTCTAGTAGCCGCCTATCTCCCAAATCCTTGCTACAACTGCAGAGCTCCTGCCCAGTTATGAACTAGCTCTCTCCTCTAGTGGCCAATTACCTGCATTACTGCTTTTTTCAGATTTCAGTCCCTCAATTAGCAGCCCAAAAAAAAAACCGCAGAAGCTTCTGCTGAGCTGTTTTCTCCTTCTGGCTGTCTTTTTCTCACTCCTGCATTCCCATTTCAGTTACCCTCACCTTAGGGTGCACCCCACACCCCCCAAACAAACCTCTGCCCACCAAATCCTGCAGGACCATCTCACTCCTACCCCTATCCACCCCACCTCAATGCTTAACCTGCAACTCTCTCTCCTCCCTTTCTCCCCCGCTCTCCTCCCCCCAGTCCACCCCCTTATTACCTGCCACCCACACACCCTTCTCTGCTCCACTCCAACCTCCTTAACCCTGAGGCTCTACACCGATGCCTTAACCTCCATGATCCACCTTCCAAGCACTGCTCAGGTGCGTCCAAACACTCCTTGCTTTGCATATATCCCTCTATCCCCCTACTTCTGGCTGGTGACATACATCTCAACCCTGGCCCTTCTATGCCTAGGCTCTCCTCCACCTCTACCCCCTCCTCTACTGGATCGCCCCCTTCCCTTGCCAATAGCTCATTCCCCAAGGGCCTATGCATTTTCCATCTCAATGCCAGGAGTCTGCTCCCCCAAAATGGATTCACTATTAGTTTGGATCACCCTGTACAACCCTGATATACTCTGCATTATGGAATCCTGGCTAACCTCCAAGATCCCAGATTCCTCCCTCATCATTCCAGACTACAATTTATTTTGTCAGGACCAGGAAAAGCAAGGTGGGGGCATGGCACTATATGTTAAGCATTCTTTCTCATGCTCCATCATCCTCAATGAATCTTGCCCAGCTTCCCATGAATTAATCATGACGCACCTCTCCTTCCCTTCCTCTGCCCCCTCTATGTTGGGGCCCTATATTCCCATCAAAGGCCTCACCTGACTCTGTCATCAAGGCCATCTCTGCAATCTCCACCAAAACATCCAATGGCGAGCTCGTGCTACTTGGTGATTTCAGTCTCGACTGGCTCTCCCCCTCTGCTAAACCCTCTATCCTAAGGATCGAATCCCTCAACCTTTCGCAGCTAATCCAAGAACCCACTCACCTAAACCACCAGTCCCAAAACCATACCCTTCTGAATTGGATTCTATCTTCCCATCCCCACCGTATCTCCATGTCAGGTGTTCTCTCTGATACCCTTAGTGACCACTGTATCACTTATTGGATCCGTAAAATCCACTTACCACTCTCCGCCCCAAAATTCATCTGGTCCCACTGCCTTCACAACCTTCATGTCCCTGCCTTACTCCAAGACCTAACAAATGCAGACTGGCTATCCATCCTGTCCACATCCAATATGGACATCACCCTATTTCATTTCTGCAGCACTTTCCAAAGAATATGGGGCATGCATGCTCCCATAAGGAAAGTAAGGGTGAAATGCCTCCACTACCCCTGGATCACAGCTGACCGTATCACCTTGTGCCACTCCAGGGACAAAGTGTGGTGACTCTATAAAGCCTCCCACTCAGCTAGTTACCTTCAATCCTGTAAGAACCTCAGAAGCAAATGCAATAAGGCCACACAGCAATCAAAATCTTCCTACTTTAAAGCACAGGTCTCTCAAACCCACAACACAACTGCATCCTTCTGAAGGCTGATCAACTCCCTCCTTGACCCCCCCCCCCACTAAACAGGCTTGTCCGACCCTTACCATAGACAGCAAAACCATCTCAGATCCTGCCTCCGTGGCTGAGCTATTCAACAATTTCTTTATCTCCAGTGCCTTACCTAACTCCACCCCTCCTTTCCCCAACTTGGGTTATCAATCTTCCTCTGATCTTGGCTTCATCTTCCCTCCCATCACACCTCAGGAGGTTCTCAAAGCACTCTACTCCCTCGACACATTCAAATCTAGCCCAGACTGAATCCACCCCAAAATGCTCTGTATCTCTGTTACAGCCATTATCGCTCTCCTGACTCACATACTGTACTGAACCTATCCATAATCACAGCTACGGTCCCTAATGCTTAGAAATCAGCCAAAATCATCCCTCTTCACAAAGGCGGTGACCCCTCCCAGCCGGGAAACTATAGGCATATCTCACTTCTCCCCTCCCTAGCCAAAGTCCAGGAGTCTGTCATACTGTCCAAACTGTCTGACTTTCTCTCTTCCACAACTACCTATCACCAATCCAGTTCAGCTTCCATAAACACCACTCCACTGTCACCACCCTCCTAAGTGTAACCGACTCACAGCCATGGACAGAAGCCAAATCACCACAGCTATTTTCATTGACCTAGCTAAAGCTTTTGACTCTGTCTCCTACCCGCTACTATTCAGCAAACTTAGCTCTTTCGACATTGCCCAACCTGCCTTCACATGGTTCCACTCGTACCTCCATAAAAGGCAGCAATCAGTCCAAGTGGGTGACACTCTCTCCTTGCCCCTCTACATCTTATCTGGCATTCCCCAAGGCTCCATTCTTGGCCCTCTCCTCTTCTGTCTCTTCATAAATGACCTCCCCTCTTCCTGCCTAGCCTCTAACATGCATCTCTATGCAGATGACACCCTCATCTTTGACTCAGGCCCCTCCTACAACAGCGTCCTCCCCACTCTACAAAATGATTTTGACAGAGTCCAATCCTGGTTCCTTGAAAACCAGCTCACTCTAAATACAAAAAAAAACTGTCACAATGGTCTTTGGCTCCAGACAGAAGCTGGTCTCCCTCCCAGCCCCCCAAGTAATCCCCACCAGAGATGGCTCTCCTCTGGAGCATGTCTCAGCCTTCAAATACCTGGGAGTTTGGCTGGACAGCCACCTAAATTTCTCCACTCACATCGAGGCAATCTGCACCAAACTCCAGCCCAAACTTGCCATCCTCTATCTTCACAAAGCGAGCCTACCTATTCCTTCCTGGTGTGAGCTGGTTCGTAAATCAGTCTTACCAGTTATTGACTATGCCGACATAGTCTATGGCACAGCCCCATCTTCCTTTATCTCCAGACTTGACATCCTTCTCAGTTCCTTCTGCCACTTCACAATGCCTTGCCCCCACTCACTCACCACTGCCGGTGCAACGCTCCCCTCTCCCTGGCTCTGCTCTCCCATAGGCATACTATTCATGGTGCATCCTTTCTAGCTAAATACTGTATGGGTCCCTTCTGCCCTACCTCACCTCCCTCCTCACCCCAACTTCCTCCCCAAGCTACCACCTCCACCACAGGGACCCTCACTCTTTCCACCTCCCTCACCTTTGCTCTCTTAATGGCCAAGCTGCATTTTTGTACTGCCTCCCACTTATCTGGAACAACCTCCCCTCCAACCTTCACCTGGCCCCTTCTCGTTCTGCCTTTACTTGACTCCTCAAGCTCCAACCTGCCCCGCACTGCTCTAAATGTTGTAATGGCCCCACCACTCAACCTAAGCACCACCCAGTCCCCAACCCACCTATCCCAGCCACCTAGTCCTAGCGGACCTCATCTCCCTTCTCCCTCTCCACATGCAATTGTTTTGCTGTCTTATCACTGAACCAGTGTATTTTATTGCTGTAAAATGTTCTGTGATTACTATCTGTTTTCCTCAATCCATTGTTACTCTCTGTACAAATGTAAATGTTCTACAAACTGTCTGTACACTTTCAAGTTATTTGATTACTCTCTGTACAAACTGTACCCGGGTCGCACCTGGAAACGAGCCTCGGCTCAGTGTACCTTTTCCGGTTATCAAATTTTAAATAAAATAGTATAATAATCATCCTAAAACCTACTATATATACTGTAACACAATCAGTGATGTCTAGCCTAAGGGTGTTACAGTGAATGTGTAGATATTTAGAGCAATACCCTATCTAACAAAAAGTGCAAATGCAATCAGGATCAGTACAACATTGAAAGACACAATTGCATTATTTTAACAGTAGTTAACGAAGCAGATTTGATATGAATGACTCATTAAGCTGCAACAACATCTGGTCAGCTTATAGAGTTGCCTTTTCAGGATCACAGTAATAAGAAAGGGGATAGGGTGTAGAAGTGCTACTGGAATTATGACAATATTAGGAAGAGCAGTTAGAATGTACGGTATGTGGGACATTTTAGTTACAGAAATGTTTATTGCAGTTCACTAGAGAATAATTTGTTGGGAGACCCTCTTTACAATGTTTTAAGAGGTTACCAGTTTTCTACTTTGTCAGCTCTGTCATCACAACAAAGGAAGATGTCACCAAAGATGGTTTAATGATACTGTCCACTAAGAAGAAATTATGAGGTTTTGTGAAGGAGTTTAATCAGATTGAAAAGAGCTATTGCACACTGTAAGACTTCAGAAGGGCTTTTCTGAGAAAAATCTACACAATTATTCATCATACCTAAGGGTAACTAATTTTGTTTCTTTTTTTTTCCCATTTGTTTCTCCACCTGCATCCCCAGTTCCGGTGGTATCCCCCAGCCCCATCTCTGACATGTCTCATGGACTTACAGGTTAACCACCACTTACGCAGAGCCATATTAGGGGGTTACCAGCCATGCAGAGTCATATGGCACCTGTAGGGGGATGCCAAGCAAGCTGAAACATTTTCCTCCATTTTCTCCCCATAGCATTTGCAAGCAACACATGTGTGCATGTGTGTATTAACACATGCATGCTGTGTCAGCACTGGGTCTCCTCACAACTGTAGGTTATACCAGATCTGCAGCCCAGTCTCTGCTTAGTGGCAAGCAAGCCACGGGACTCAGAGTCTACCCTCCCCAAGTGAGGAGAGCCATCCTGGGATTCTCAATCTTCCCTCACCTGGCCAGTCTCCAAGTGACCCTGGTCTGTTCCCGAACCTGGATCGATGGTGTGGCTAGAGGTAAAGTGCCAGTGCCTCAGTCTTCCATGCCATTGGACAAGGCTAATTTTGTTTCTTAAGGAAGTACTACAGACAGAATAATTTCAAGAAGATATCTTGAGTGGAATAAGACACAATACATAAACAGTTAACATAAGACCTATTAAAATGGGCAGGGCAAACAAGTAATTATTTCTTCAGAAGTGGACATGCAAGAATGTTCACTTATTTAAAACCAGTATGCATAATTGTGTACATCATGAGGCATGCCACTGAAAATATCAGCAACACTAAAATTATGATTGTTCTTTAAGATATTAAAAGCAAAACTTCTAAAATAGGGTTATCCATACTTCTGTAACATGTCAGTACAGGAGCAGGGTCAGAATCTGAGTGCCAGACGATGTTTTTTTATGAATGAAATATATGGACCTTTATGGACTTTTTACTTTTGAAGTGTGCTTTTTGTTTATTTGTGAATACTTTGACTTGAATGAATTTCAGCAGCACTTTCAACAACATTTTGTCAGTACCTTGCTGGAATAAAGATTATTTTGTACTGACAACACCTTGGAGTCCACTGTTACTTTTTAATGTGGAACTACATAAGTTCTATTAAACCTTTCAGTAGGTGCTGGTCCCTTGTATTTCTCACTTCTATTACAAGTATACTTGTCTTTTGACTGGAAAACGTTGAAAAGAAAACTGCTTACTGTGTAGTCTAAGTTTCAGTCTTGTGCGGCTAAATAAATAGATGAAAACATTGTGGCCAACTCTTGTACTTATCTGGATCTCAGATCTGTGTAGTAAGTTTCAAATGTGTCCATTTTCCTCACAGGCCAGATATATAGTTATTCATTCAACAAGGACAAGAAATATAAATAATTGCATGGAGTTTATGTTTAAATAAAATAAATATCTCCTGAATTCCACTTCAACTATTTAGGAGGAACATTGATCGCTCATGCTAGCTCCACCAGGAAGGATTTTTAGAGAAATTATTGTGATTAACTGCAGGACCCTTACATTAGATTTTGGTTAGTCAGTTGCCATGAGGAACTGCTAATTTTTTGCTGACCTCCCCACACCAGTCTGTGTGCTACACTTAAAATTTCAGTGTGGCTAAAGTCACAAAGAGGTTCACCAATACATCACAAAGAAATGTCTCCACTGCTCTTCCTAGTCTTTTTGCAGCCAGTCCCTGTGATCAAGAGGAAGTAGTCTGTGGCATGTCTTTTTCAAGATAGAAGGCCTCTTCTGCAAGTAAACCTTCATAAGTATTGCTTGTAATAAACATAAACACTTTCGAAGCTAACTCTGGTTCTGACACTGAAGCCTCCCCCTTCCCAGCTCATACAGTATTCAGTGGGTGAATGTGAGGCTGGCAGGCTCTTAAAGGACAGGAAATCTTACCTCTGCATGGGAGTGCATGTTTTACCTCATGCTGGAAGACTTGCCTTTACATAAACATGCTGTATATTTCATACAAATGAAGACTTTTGTCTAGATTTCTTTAAGTGGGGTCCCATATTTGTGTACATATTTCTCCCTCTGTCTCTCACTCAGTATTCCCTACAGAAGTGGAGATTATTTTAGTATATTATTATTATTATTAATAAATAAAGTCCTTTCTTTGAACACATACCTACTTTGCAGGCAGTCCAGGCCTTTCAGGTCACAGGGCAGAAGCACTTCATTGCTCAAGTCTGAGACAGTCCTGCTGCCTACATAGCAACATGGAATTTGCTGAAGGTAAGAACCACTTGGGACACCTAGACTATCCATTTTCCCTGCCTTTAGTATCACCACAAATCCTACTTAATATCAAACCCATTCACCCATCTTTCCTTTCCCTAAGATTCTCTTTTGCCTATACTATCCATTCTTGAACCCACCACTGTTTTCGCCCCCACCACCTCCACTAGAAGACTGGTCCAGAAATCCACCTTTCTGTGAAGAAGTACTTCCTCACATATCTCCTAAAACTACCGACACCAGCTTTATATTGCGTCCCTTGTCCTTGAGCACTTTTTTCTGATAATAATTCCTTCTTGTACCTTGTTTACCACCATGAGGTATTTAAGGATCTCTATCATATCCCCCTGTCTCTCCTCTCATCCAGGGCATACATATTTAGGTAATTTAATCTCTCCTTTTGCTGCTTCTGATGCAGACCCTGCACCATTTTAATTGCCCTCCTCTGAACCACTTCCACTCTGTCTATGTCCTGTTTGAGAAGTGGTCTCCAGAACTAGACACAGTGCTCTAGGTGGGATCTTACCAGCAATCTATACAGAAGCAACACCACCTCCCTCTTTGTGCTGGTGATACTACTCTCTATATGTCCCAGCATCATGCTAATACTCCCAACTACCTTGTTGCACTGCCTGGCCACCTTTAGGTCATTTGATATGATCACCCCCAATCTCTTTTCTATTTGGTGGTCATCAGTACCACCACCCTCCATTTTGTACTCTGTCCCAGGTTTTCTGTGTCTGAAATGCCATTATTTTGCACTTGTTCACATTGAAGCCCAGCTGCCAAGTTTTCTCAGGTCACTGCTTATTCCCCCCCCCAGAGTGTCCACCCTATTGTAGAGTTTCTTGTCATCCACAAAGAGGTAGACCTTCCCTTTCAGCTATTTTGCAATGTCACTTATGAAGACAATAAAGAGGACCAGTGCTTGAATGGATCTCTGAGGCACCCCACTGGTCTCCCTCCCTTCCTCTGAGTGAACTCTGTTTACCACCACACTCTGCTGCCTATCCCTTAACCAATTTCTTAAGCGGCTTACCACCTTTGAATCCACTACTAAGTTACGCAGCTTGATTACTTGTCACCTATATGGAATGGTGTTGAATACCTTATTGAAATTTAAGTAGGCTATGTACACTGCTCTACCGTCATCAAATTCCTTGGTCACCCAGTCAAACAGCTCTATCACATTTGTCTAACATGACCCCCCCTCCAATGAATCCATGCTGCTTTGAGTCTTGTAACCTACTGGATCCAATATATTCCACCATCCTTTTTTTTCAGCCGTGATTCTATTATCTCTCCTACCACTGAAATCAGGCTGCCTGGCCTATAATTGCCAGTCTTTTCCCTGCCACCACTTTTGTGAAGTAAGACTACCTCTGCCCTCCTTCCATCCTCCAGGACCACTCCTGTTTCCAATGAGTTGTTAAACTGGACCATCAGAGGTGCAGCCAATACTTCCCTGTGCTCCTTCAACACCCTTGGATGGACCCCATCTGACCCCATTGTTTTGTCCATTTTCAGATCTGTGAGTCCCTTCAGGACTGTCTCCTTTGAAAACAAACTAGTATCTACCTTTCTCACTACAATTTTCCTGTTACATTTTTGTGGCCCCTCCTCTGTGAATACTGAACAAAAGCATTTGTTAAGAATGGCTGCCTTTTCTTGTTCCCCCCTCTGCACAGTCACCCCTTTCCTTCTTAACCTTACAGTCCAACCCCAGTCTTCCTTTTTCTGCTTACATACCTAAAAAATGTCTTGTCTTCTTTTACTACTACCTTGGCTATTCTCTCTTCAGTTTGTGCCTTCACGGTTCTTACTACTCTCCCTTTTTCTCTCTGTTTCCCCTGTTACTCCTCCCTATCCTCCTCCCACTGAAACTCCTTGTACCTTCTGAATGCTACCCTCTTAACTTTTATCTTTTACGCCACCTCTTTTGAGCATCATAGCAGACTCTTTTTGGTCTTTCTTTTGCTTCTTTGCTTGATGCAGAGGTTTGCTGCCTTCACTGTGGCTCTTTTAAGTTCTCTTCACTGTTTCTCCACCCATCCAGCTCATCTCACTAGTCAGATCAACCCTGAGGCATTCACCTGTCTTTTTAAAATCTGCCCTCATGAAGTCCAGAACCTTTGCCTTTGTGAGGTTTGATTCAACAACTGTACTTATATTGAACAACACTGTACTGTGATTGCTGGTCCCCAGCTGCCCCCCAACCTTGATGTCTACAACACTGTCCCTATTGGTGAGTACCAGGTCCAATATGTTCCCCTCATGAGTGGATTCATTGACTAGTTGTCTGAAGAATGCCCCCTGCAGGGAGTCTAAGATTTCCCTGCTTCTGGCTGAAGTTGTAGCTGAGTGTTTCCAATCTACATTGGGCAGACTGAAGTCCTTCAACCAACAGCACCTCCACCTTTTCTGCCATCTTGCCAGTTGCTTACATCAGTACCTTATCTAACTCCTCCCATTGTGCTGCCAGCTTTCACTCAGGCCAGCTTTTACTGGCCAAGGAGTAGATCCTATTACTTTTAATTTACGTATTATTTGATGAGTCCTGTACTCAGGCTGCTTAGTACTGGCCTAGGAACTAAATGTAAGAAGTCTGTTTCCCCCTGGGAGCTGCTTTTCTTGCAGGCACATGGGAAACAAAGGTGAAAGAACCACTTGAGTATTCCACTTCAGTGGAACGCCTATACTGTTTCTCATGCTGACCTCCAGTGGTGTAAAGTGTGTGTGTATGGGGGTGGGGGGGGAGCTGAAAACTCAATTTCAGGAGTAAAATTAAGAGCTAGACTCAGTTCCAGGAGTTATCTGGGTAAGGACTTCTTTTGTGTAACATTTACCCACCAAAATACATAAAACCCAATAAATAAGGCATTCAAATGCAACATATAATGAGGAAATGTGAGAATCCTGTCAAGTATGCTTGATCCTACATAAAAGGTGAAGGGTTTCTTCAGAGAATTTTGTCCACTCTCAGTACTGCTGACCACTCCTAAAACATAAGTGGGAGGACAGCTTTCTTAATTTAATAAAAAAATTACTCTATTTGCTTTGAGCAGGGGTACAGACCTACAGTTCCTACTCACAGAGACCACTCAAGGCTCAGCCTTACAGTGTCAGTGATCCTGAGAGGAAAAAGAAAATCTTTTCCTTGGCTCTGCTGAATGGAGTGACTTCACTTCTCTGCGAGCTGCTAGACAAGTTGAAGAGAAATGTTGGTGGACACAGCAGGGAGTCAAAAAATGGCCCCAAGGAATGAGACTCATTAATCAAACAAGGACAGACTGTTATAAAAATTGTTAATATTTCTGCCTGCCATCCTGCCAACCTAGAGCTTTCCCTTGCATGGCAAGGCATTTTCATGTTAAAGATGAGCTAAGGGAACCATTTCTGTATTTGACCGTGGGGGAAAAAAATCAATGCAGGAGAAAGAGGAGGAAGACAGTAAAGAGAGAAGTAGGCTCTGTGAGTTGCCAGCTCACAGGTATCAAAAGGCAGGAGAAGAAAGAAGATGCAAAACAAAAAAAAATGAAAAGAAAGATGTGATTACACAGCAAATCAAAAAACAAAAGACATGCAGTTCTCTGTTCTCAATCCCTAAAAGATCATGGGGAGACAATCTTGATTAGCCAAGAGACATCTTCAGAGCTGTATGAAGCAAATCAGAAATATTGTATTTATATAACACAAATCACTTCTTTACCGAGCTCAGAACATATGATCCTTCTGTTAGTTTTGTCAAGATTAATTGTACTCTTTTGTGTAAATCAGCCAAGCATCAGTTGTGGGGCTTGTGAAGTTGTGCAGTTGCGAGAACCAGTCTGGCCGCCCCTATAAAAGACAAATAGTGGGGAAAGAGTCCAGTCCTAACAGGCCATATGAAAACACATCCAAGGTTAGGAGAACTGACTCATTTACCACATGTAATAGGTGATGCTATAATTTTCATGTTTAATGTTGTAGATTATCAGAGTTGCTACATACATCTGCTTAAACAAAGGCCAGCATTTTGAGGCTAAGCCTCTTCTTCTGGGCTAAAGCAGTCAGCATATTGATTCACGGTCTTTCTACTACTTAATGGGCAATTGTAATATAAAGCATTGTACTTATCATATAAAATGCCTTTCTGACATAACTCTGTCATTCTTTTTAGGAAAACTAAGTCACCGTCTTATGGAGCTGCCCACAAAGTAAATGTAGGGCCAGTGTAGTGTGTTACATGTCAGTTCACAGGATGCAATATCAGAAAGGCATTTTATGCAATAAAAACAGTGCTTTATACAAAAATTGCCTATTAAGTAGTAGAAAGACCATGCATCTGCATGTTGACTGCCTTAGTCTTAAAGAAGAGGCTCAGCTTTGAAACTTTGGCCTTTGTTTAAGCAGGCTAAAGTGGTCACCATGAGAATCTATTATAGCAAACAGGAAAATTATTGAATCACCTGTTATGTTTGATGAGTGAGTCAGTTCTCCTAACCTTGGATGTGTAAAGTTGTCTAGTCAGTGGACTGTAGTACTGGTTGCACATTTTTCTATACAGATACACAGCAGGGTACTAGCACCCATGCCCCTGACATGAACATCTTTATCACACTCTCAGCTGCATACCTTTATGTTCACATTCTATTTCTCCATTGCTCCTGCAGCCAATGTAGTTTTCTGGGGGCTGTGTTTTACCAACTAGGTACAGTAAATGTACTGACAGCTGGGAGCAGGCCGTATATCTTTTTTTGAGGGGGGTCAGTTAAGGTATCTGTCAGACAAGGGAGTCACTGCAGCTGAGGGTAGTGCTATGGCCACTGATACATAAGATAGGTGCACTGGTGGTGGAGAACTTGTAGATTAACAGTGGGAAGGACAGTGAGGCCATAGGGCTTGGAAACAGGTAAAATGGAGTGTGCAGGAGTGGAGCAAAGATGGGGAGGGGGCCAAGTGGGGGTGGTAGGAGGGAACAGGAGATGAGGCAGGACTCCTGGGTCCCCCTCCTACAACAGGAGAGGATGACCCAGGAAAGGGAGTGGATAGCACTAAGAAGGAAAGGTAAGGGAGGAAGAGGAGGGGGTCTTGTGGGAGCTTCTCTAGGATTGCCAGTGCAGAACAAATTCCTTTCACTGAGCAAAGGCGAGAAGGGGAAAGTGGTGATAAAAAAAGGGGCAGCAAGAGAGGGAGGAATTTAGAAGGAGGGGAGAAGTCAGGGTAAAGGGACAAGAGGATTTGAGTTCAGGTGACAGGAAAGGGCATGTGTTGCAGAGGAGGTGGGTGGTGGGCATGGGAGAACAAGGAAATAGGCAGGAGTGGGTGAAGTACAGAAGGACAGATGGTAGGCCAAGGAGGACAGAAGGGAAAGACAGGGCATAAGGATAGTAGGTGTAGGGGCAGGAGGGAGTACAAGGGTACAGGAGGGAAAGGAAGAGGTAGGTGAAAATGGGCAACGGTATGGACAGAAGGGAGGGAAGGAGGGCACAGAATGGGGGAGTGATCTTGAGGGATTCAGTTGTGAAGGGGATGAGATGGGAGAGGGGCCAAACTGTAACAAGGTAGAATGCATGACAACGATGATGGCAGAGAAGACAGAATCTCTAGTAGCACAGTGCATGGGATGGGGTGGAGGAAAATCTCACATTATGCGTAGATACATAGATGCTGTTGGCAGATAAGGACTGCTAGGCCCATCACGTCTACACATTTAAGCTGTCTAACAAAGAGTTCAGTGATCCTATCTGGTCATTGGCTTTAGCTTTTTCTTCTTGTCTCTATTATTCTTTAGTTTCTGTCCAATGCATGTTTGAAGCCTGCAATTGTATGGGTGGCCACCACCTCCTGGGGCAGGCTATTCCATGCATCCACCACCATTTCCATAAAAAATAACTTTCTGACATTTCCCCTTATGCGGCCACCCCTTAGTCTCATGCTGTGTCCTCTTGTCCTGGCACTACTATTAATCTGGAATATGCTGTCTCCTTTCACCTTATTTTTGCCCTTAAGGTACTTGAATGTTTCTATCATGTCACCTCTCTCCCTCCTTTGCTCCAGTGTGTACAAACTGAGGTCCCTCACTCTCTCCTCGTAAAGCTTGTGATATAATCCTGCCACCATTTTGGTCACCCTCCTCTGCACCGTCTCTGTTTTGTCAATGTCATTTCAAAGGTGTGGTCTCCAGAACTGTACCCCATATTCAAGGTGAGGTCTCACCAGGGTCTTGTACAGTGGAACTGTTACCTCTCTCCATCAGCTTGTGATTCCCCATCCAGTACACACCAACATCCCACTGGACTTTCCCACCACTTTTGCTGTCTGCCTAGCAGCCTTTAAGTCATCTGCAATTATGACCCCCGAGTCCCTCTACTCCTTAGTTACTGTCAGCAGCTCCCCCCCCAACCTGTACTTCACCCTAGAGTTCCAGCTCCCCACCTACATGATTTTGCACTTCTTTGTGTTAAACCTTAGCTGCCATGCCTCTGACCATCTCTCCAATAGTTCCAGGTCTTTTTTCATCCTTTCCACTCCCTCTGGAGTACCCACCCTGTTGCAGATCTTGGTGTTATCCACAAAAAGGCAAGCTTTTTCCTCCAGTCCATCCGCAATGTCACTGATGAAGACATTGAAGAGGA
Organism: Neoceratodus forsteri; assembly: GCA_016271365.2. Taxonomy (NCBI): domain Eukaryota; kingdom Metazoa; phylum Chordata; order Ceratodontiformes; family Ceratodontidae; genus Neoceratodus; species Neoceratodus forsteri. The sequence continues at coordinate 1,044,509,883 of CM057455.1, forward strand.
CTGGCCCCAGAACTGACCCCTGAGGTCCCCCACTGGTCACCTCCCTTTAATCTGATTGGGTTCCATTCACCACTACCCTCTGTTTTCTGTCCCTTAACCAGTTTTCAATCCAGTTCACCACCTTGCATCCCAACCCCAGGCTGACTAGCTTGTTGACCAGTATCCTATGTGTGACTGTATCAAAGGCTTTGCTGAAATCAAGGTAGGTAATCTCTACCACACCTCACACCCCCTTGGTCTACTGCCTTTGTCACCCAGTCAAAGGAATTTATCAGATTAGTTTGACAGGGTCATCCTAAAGAGAACCCATGTTGCCTGGGATCCACCAGTCCATTGGCTTTCAGGTGTTCCATTATTCTTTCCTTAAGGAGTGCCTCCATTATCTTTCTGACTACAGAGGTTAGACTAACTGGCCTGTAGTTCCCAACTTCTTCTTTACTACTGCTCTTGTAAAGAGGGATGACATTTTCCCTTCTCCAGTCCTCTGGGACCACTCCAGTGTCTATGGACTCACTGAACAGAGTTGCCAGAGGGGCTGCCAGTTCAGTCCTCAGTTCCTTCAGGACCCTGGGATGTATGCCATCTGGACCCATGGCTTTTTCCACCTTTAGCTTCACCATTTCTTCTAGGACCCACTCCTCTGTGATTGGACTGGTGTTTACCTCCTTATCATTAGCTCCTTTGAAGTCCAGCTGTAAGCCCTGCCCATCTCCTTACACAGTGAAGACTGAACAGAAATATTCATTCAGGAGTGTTGCTTTTCCCCCCATCTCCCTCCCCTATCTCCCCTCTGGCCCCTCTAAGCTTTGTTACTCCTTCCTTTGCCTTCCTTCTCTCGCTAATGTACCTGAAGAATGTCTTAACTCCTTTTTCAACAGATTGAGCTATTCTCTCCTCTGTTTGTGCTTTAGTGCTCCTCACTGCCTTTCCCACCTCTCTTAGACACTTCTGGTACATTTCCTTGTTCTCATCCCTTTGTGTCTCCTTATACTTCCTGAAGGCTAGCTTCTTGGCCCTTACTTTGTCTGCCACCCTCATCCCCCCAAGAACCAAAGTGGTCTTCTTCTCCTTTTTCTCTTGTCTTTTGACCTAATGCATTGTTTTGTTACCTCCACTATAGCCTCCTTGATGTGTGCCCATTTCTCCTCAATGTCCCTGCCTATCCCCATCTTTTCCAGGATTTCTTTTAGCTGAAGTCTCATACTGGTAACATCCACCCTTCTGAAATCTAAGACTCTTGCCTTCATATGGGTTGACTGGATCCCTGTGTCCACTTTGAACCACACCATATTGTGGCCACTGTACCCTAACTGACCTGCTGTCCTAGGATCTACTACCCTGTCCCCATTGGTCAGCACCAGATCCAGGATTGCCCAGTTCTTGGTAGGTTCCTAAACCAGTTGCCTAAGGCCAGCCCCCTCAAGGGAGTCCACAAAGTCCTGTGTCCTAGCTGAGGCACTTGCTGGGATGGACCAGTCTACCTCTGGCATGTTAAATTCTCCTATTAGCAGTACCTTCCCCTTTGCTGCCATATCATGCATATTTTCTAGCAGCTGCTTGTCAATTTCCTCAGCCTGAGCGGGGTCTGTAAATGACCTCTGTGTGAATGGCTATTCCATTGCCTGGCTCAAGGGTGACCCAAACCTCCTCCATTTGCTCTTGCCTGCTTTCAATTTCAGTTGCCTTTGTGCGTTCTTTGACATAAAGGACAACCCCTTCTCCCTTTTATGCTCCCTATCTTTTCTGAACAGGGCATAACCCGGTACACTTATGTCCCAGCTGTGGTTGCTGGTGTACCATGTTTCAGTTATCTCTACTATGTCCAGATCAACCTCCGTCATTGCAGCCAGCAGGTCTGGGATTTTGTTCCCCACACTGTATGCTTTTGTGTGCATGACCTTCCATGCAATGCGGCATCTTTTGGTTCCTTCCTTGTGTTTTGTCCCTTGCTTTATCCTACTTTTCCTGGAGTGTTCTACGTGGTGCTTTCTTTTTATTACCTTACTGGTTGTTTGTGGTCCAAGTCCTTTTATTAGTGGTGATATCATTATGCCTTGAATACAGGCTATCCCACCCTGTGGTACCTGTAAATCTGCCCCCGGGTTGGCATCCTGGTCTTGCTTGATATGTGCACTAACCTGTGGGGGTGGGCTGCCTGAATCTCCCCACTTCTGTCTGCTCCCCCTTATGGCTAGTTTAAATGCTTGCTCAGGAAGCATGTAAACTTCTTATTGAGGACAGATGTACCCTCCTCAGAAGGATGCAGGCCATCTTTTTTGTAAAGGCATGCATTATTCCAAGTGGTGTCCCAGTCCCCAATGTTTATTTATTTTATTTATTTAGCTTTTGTTAACCGGGTAAGTGCACTAGCCATAAAATGACTATTTTCAGGCACGCCCCGGGAGAGTACAGACATGCAGAAACTTAACAGGATAACAAATTATAAGTGCTTTACCTACAATGAGTTAGAGAGGATACAATATATCTGAACATACAAAGTAAAGCGCTTTACATAAATGTAGTCAAAGCTGTTTTCCCTGCACCAGTCTTTCAACTGGAAGGCTCCAGTTATGATTCGATGTTCAAGCAGGCAGCCACTCTCACTTCCTGAGCTATATAAGCAGTTCCTCTCAGCCATTTTCCTGAAGCACTTTTTCTCTGCCTGACAGAGGCTCTGTCCATTTGCTTTCTGCTGCTGGCTGGGGCCTGCACTGACCCCCCCACCTTGTTGCTCCTTCTTCTGGACTCTGCGTTTTGTTCTTCTGCTTCTGGTTTGTATATTACCTCCAGCTGTGTGCTTGCCTTTATTCCTTCCCTGTTTCTTCTGTATTTGTATTTTTGTTTTCTTTTTGAGGGGAATTTGGTTTCTCAGCTCCTACCATTTGCTTGCTTCTACTAGTGTTGTCAGAACTAGTTCATCAAATATTGGAACCCTCCTTGAACCCTGGTGTTCGAGTTCTAACTTAGAAATCTAACACTAAAAGGTTCGCAAAAGGGTTCGAATCTGTAAGTTTAACTAACTTACTTTATTTTGAGCTCTGTGTCCCTCCTGTTCTGAGTCCCGACTCCTGTCACATCTTTTCCTGGCCCCAGCTGATGTGTCTGTGTGTGGGGATGAGACACGTCCCAGGCAGCTCTGATGTGGGGGGGGGGTGTGCAGCAGCAGTGCTGCTTTAGTTCAGATGGGACTGCCAGGATCTGTGAGTTCTCTCTGTGCGCTTGCGTACTTACACTCATGTTGTCCTCACCACCTGACCATTTACTATGTGGTCAGGTGGGGGTCGAGTAAGCTACGCATGCCGCGGGATCATGGAGTGGTATTTAGGTGCAGATGCATGCCCCAAGAGTGCAATTCGGATCCTGATTTCAGGAGGCAGCAGCAAGTTAACTGTACCACAGCATTCTTGCTCGATAGGCCAGGGCCCAGGTCGGTGTGGCCTCAAATCAGACTGCAGCACTTGCGAGTTGCTGCTTCAGCTGAATTATTTTAAAAATTCCTGCATCATCCATTTTCCTTTGGAAAAGCAAACGTTGAAAAGTTCGAGGGGGAGGTGAAGGGGAAGGGGGAGCAGGACCCAGGCCCGAGAGACTGAGAAAGGCTCAATGAATTAATAGTCGGGTGTGGGACTAGGGGAGGTTCAGGAGGGACAAATCAGGGATTGGGATCGAGCAATATCAGTAGGAGAGAATAAAAAAATAGACAGAAAGAAGAAAGAACCTTTGTGACTGTGAAACTGCAGTGCAACTTAAGCACTGCACACTCAGCTGCAACAAGCATATAAGGAGGGGAAAAAAACTCCCGCAACAAACTTAAAAAAGGCAAATAAATTTGTCAGGACGGAGTATAAGGACTGTGTTCATTGTGCTGTACTGCTAAGGGGGATCCTCCTCTTTCACCCTCAAAAATTCCAGTCCTTAGTCCTTATACAACAGCACAAGGCACTGGCAGTAAGGCACTGACTGAAGGCAGTTAATTTTTTTGGACACCACTCCTCTGTGTGTGTGAGACTTCTACTTCTCTACTCCCTGTGTTGTGTATGTGACTCACTCCCATCTCCAAAGTTGTGTGCTGTTATTACCCTTACATGACAGAAGCTTAGAAATATAATTCTCATTCCCTGTGTTGTGTATGTGACTCCATCTCCTGTGGTCAGCTCATCACCCTGCTTATGTGTGCCCCTTGACTGCACAGTACCCTACCCAGTGTGTGTGTTACAGAGAGAAGCCCAATGGCCAGTTGTGTGGTGGTATAATTTTGTGTAATGGCAATGAAAAAATTTTTTTTTACTCTGACTGAGAAATAGAATTCCTGACTGTAAACCTTGCCCAGCCTGCTATGCCTATGCCCAGCAGCCCAATCATTCTATAAGTTTTCAACCTGGGATCCTTTAATTGTAAACCATCATATTCTTCAATTGCCTTCAGTCCACTGCATCACACCATGATACAGCCAAACCAAATTTTGGAGTTGTAGACAACGATCGCAGATCACATTGCTTTCTTACACAGGAATTATGTGTGTGACTGTGTGCAGTATACTGGTACTATTCAGTGTCAGTGGCTCAGTAGGTAGCACACTCGCCTCTGAGGCCAGGAGATCAGAGGGCTGTGGGTTCAGTTCCCATGTCTGGCACTTGGGTTAATATCCCAGTACTGTCACTGTAGTGCAGCATGAGAGGGGTGCTACACTTCTGAGGTGCCATCTTTCGGATGAGACGTTAAACCGAGGTCCCATCTGCCTGGATTGGTGGTAGTTCAGGTGGATGTTAAAGATCCCATGGCACTTATTGAAAAAAGAGTAAGGGAATTTTTCATTAACAAAACTTCAAGAAAAATAAAACATATACATTGTTAATACACAATAGTACATGAAATCAAAGCAAAAAAATTAAAAAACAAAGAAATAAGCATGAAACATCAGACCTAGATGATTCAGAAAGAAAGAACTCATGTAACAGGAATGTCATTATCCGTCACCCAAGGTAGATTTCTCCAATTTGACATTAATTGGGCTTGATGATATCTGCCCCTTTCATATTTATAAATATTCAATAATTCAGATTTTATCTTTTGTAAAAGTTATTTATATGAAAAATCTTTTTGTTGTAAAGTAAAAAGACACCTATTTTGCCAGATAAACCATTTAAAGACTGCAAAGATAACATGTAAGGTGCCAGTATCCCATTTGTCCCAATGAACAGTATAAGAACCATAAATGAGAACATCATAAGTAACAAAATCAAAAACTGGTTCATTCCAACTAATGGCAACATAACTCCAAAAGGTGGAAATATATGGACATAAGAAAAATAAATGATGCATTGATTCAAAAACTTGAAAGCAACCAGGGCGGGGAGCAGTAACGATCTTGCAGTTGTTTATGAAACTGATTACCTTTGACATTCAGCTTTTCATGACCACATAACCAGGTAACATCCCAGAGTTTAGGAGGAATCCTGGTATGAGCAATTAAGTTCTGTACCGACAAAAGCAGTTCTGCAGGACATTTTGGAAATAATAAAGATTCTGAAAAACAAGATTCTAGTACAGAGTGATATAAAGATTTTTTACTTTTGGGAAAGTATCCAATCACTGGATATTTTTCACTGTCGTAATTTGAGGAAAATTTCACGTTGATAGGGTGGAACCGTAGAGGAATTAGTAAGATGTCCCAGTTTACCAGATACCCAATCGGTATACCAAATCCCCATTGCCTGTAAGGTAAGACCCATCCATAATTTGGGAAATAGTTTTAACAATGGCAAAAGGTTAGTAAACAAGAATTGACAACAAAAAAAGAGCAAGGGATTAATCATGTTTAGACCGCCCCGGGACACTGGTAAGTATAAAATATTGTGTTTAATGGGATTGAGATGACTACCCCAAACTGCTTGAAAAAAGACACTAAATAAAGTTGTTTCTCTTTGTTTATGTGGGGGAAAAATATTACTCAAAAATAAAAATATTGGAATTAAATAGGTACGTATCAAATGGATATGCTTGAGTTTGGAAAACTGCCATTTATTCCAATTCTGTACCATCAATTTACCTTTCCGCAATTGAATATCCCAGTTATAAACTGCAGGTGTAGAAGAACCAAAAAAAATACCTAAAATCTTGATGGGCTTCAAAGTAAAACGGATATCACACATAAGAGATTGGTCGGGGACAGCCCCACTTAAATCAAAACCCAAGCATTTAGGCACATTTAAGGACATACCAGAGAGAGAACCAAAGGAGTGGCACAAATCCACAACCAAAGGGACAGAAGAAGCAGTGGAGGTGCAAACACAGATATCATCCGCATAAGCATGGGCCGAAAAGGAGATAGAAACTCCGGGTACATTAATAGGGGGTATTAAAGTGTTCAAAGTGCACAACAAAGGATCTATACTATATACATATAATAATGGACTAAGTGGGCAACCCTGCCAAACACCTTGCTTTACTGGAAGCATAGGCCCAAGATGCCCATTAACCAAAGGGGATACTGTCGCAGTTTTATATAGTTTCTGTAACCAATAAACAAAAGTAGATGGAATACCATAATGAAGTAAAGTGAGCCACAGAAAGTTATGATTCACAGAATCAAAAGCCCTTTGTTGATCTAAGGATAAAATGAAGCCAGGTAAGCCTAGTGAAGTAGAACTATCAAAAATCCCCCGCAAAAATAGCAACTGGTCTATAAGAGATCTATTAGGAAGTGCACAAGTCTGAGCCAGAGAAATGAAATAGGAGGATACAGTCAACAATCTCGTATTTAAAATTTTCATCAAGAGTTTCAAATCAACATTCAATAAGCTGATAGGTCTCCAGTTGGAAAGGAGTTTTTTGTCACCTTTTTTAAATAAAAAAATCAAAACTCCCCTCATCATTTCCAAGGGACAGTCAGAATGCATCAATAAATCATTATAAACATCTGCAAGTTCTTGGGAACAGACAGGTCCTAACAATTTGTAAAATTCTGTAGTGAGACCATCTAGACCTGGTGCTTTTTTGCATGAGAGAGTGTTAAGAACTATAAGAACCTCCTGTGGTGTAATGGGAGTAAGTAATCCTTCCAAAAGAGATTGTGGACAATCTAGAACTGCAACATTACGAAGGTAAGCTCGAACTGAATCCAGGTCAACTGGGCTTTCCGAAAAGAGTGTCGACGCATATGAAGACACCTCAGTCATTAAATCTGCTAGTGAATTTTTAACTTGACCGTCATGCCCCATTAGACTGGTAAAAACCGTTTTACCAAGCCTCGCCTTGTTTCTCAAAAAAGGGCAAATAGTGGCAAAACTTCCCTTTGTACCGAATTGTTGTTGAAATTTTAAAACTTGGGACTGGTGTTTATGAAAGAGCGCCATTTTGTCCTTAATAATTTTCATTTGGGATTAAAAATCATGCTTTGTAGTCTGGGCCTGGGACATTAATTTCTGCAATTGATTCCGAAGTTGTAAATAAGAAACATAAGCAGCTGAACGTTGAGATTTCCCAAGGGATTTCAACAAGGAAACAACATCTGACTTAGTGTCCAACCACCAAAGCAGTGGATCATCATACATATCATATAGTGATTTTCTTGCCATCATGAAAGCTTGTAAATGTTCCAAAATATCCAGACAGAGAAGCAATTGAGAGTTTAATTTCCAGAGACCTCTACCAAAGGAACAGGCAGCTGGAGACCCAACCCGTATGCATAGAGCACTGTGATCAGAAAATTCCACCGGGATAACCCATGCAGAATGTAATGGTAGAGTCTGATTAACAAAAAAAAAAATCAATCCTTGTGGCCAATGCACCTCTGTGAAAGGTAGGAACAGGACCCACATGAAGATAAGCATACGCATCAATCAAACTAGCATTGTGAATAACTCCCGCCAAACAGGACATATCACAAAAAATGTTTGTCGTTTTTACTCCTTTACCTTTATCTTTATTGGATAGGCCGCAATTAAAATCTCCGCCTAAAATAACATTATGGGAGGTATGCAGAAATGGTTGTAAAAGTTCAAACAAATCCACCCTGGTTGCTTTAGTTTGGGGTGCATAGACATTTAATAATTGGTAACATGTCCCAAGGAGGACAACATCTAAAAGTAATACTCAACCAGGAACTAAGTCTATTAGTTTTAAAATTTTTACCTCTGAGGAAAAAAGAATTGCAACCCCTGTACACCTGTCAAGGCCCAGTGACCAGCATGAAACCCCCGCAGACCAACGCCGTGAGGCACCTTTAAGTTCAGCTATCGTATGGATACGTGTATCTTGTAAAAAAAAGATATTACAATGCAAGGTTTGTAAGAGGGAAAAAAAACAGCCTGTCTAAGCTGATTTTTAATGCTGTTCACATTAAGTGAACAAAAAGTCAGGGAAGAAATCATTTAATCCTTCAAGGTGGTTTGCGTTTATTCTTTTTTCATTTTTTTGGGACTGCAGTGCTATTCTTTTGTGGGAGGGGTGGGAGTAAAAAACCCTTGGAAATCACTTCCACCGACTTTCCTATGGGTCAACTCCAGACTGTGAGGATTTGGAATCAGCATCAGACACATCTTGCGCTAATAGGAGGGCATGAAATCGGTTAGTAGTGGGGGTGTTTACCAATTTAGGAACTTTTGAAGCAGGTTGAGCATGGTAGGACTTACTCCGAGTCGCTCTAGTTGGAAAAGAGGAGGCCTGGGCAGGTGGGGGGGGGCATAGAAAGGTCTTCTATAGGAAGAGAAGTCTGAGATGGAGGTTCAGGTAGTGGCACATCTGGGTCAGAGGCCAACGAAAGTGGGGAGGCTGGGGAGGAGGAGAGTCCCGAGAGGCAGGAGGGGTGTCTGTAGAGGAGGGTATCTTAGTAAGAAAGGCGAGACGGGATGTAGAAAGGGTGGTTCTGGAGCGTTGCTAGCAATGGCTATCAACAAACGTTGTTCTTCAGAGTCCTGAGGTGAGTGTTGGTGAGCTGCCTCTGGGCAGGTAGTAAGTATGCTGCGAACAGCACACAGAGAACAAAGAGCCATATTATGACAATGTTCACTTACATGTCCTAAAGAATTGCAGAGGTTACAATGCAAGTGGTCACAGGCACTACTAATATGACCAGATTTGCCACACCTGTAGCAGGATTTAGGCTGGCCTGCATAAAACAGTAACCCCCTGTCTTGTCCTAAAAAATACAATTTGGGAGATGTTGTAAACCATCTGCAGTAGAATGCAATAGTACCCGAATCCTCCATCCCCCTGTTCAGATATCCTCTGAGTCAAAAATTGCCTCAGGTTGGCCTAGAAAGTACATCTTTGCTTTAACCAAAACACAAGGTCAGTAACACTAACACTTTCCTTCCGAAAAAGGACAGTGACAGTTTTATGTGCTGGTTTCGTAAGGGGAAAGACTTCAAAGGGGGACCAAAGTGGAGTTTGTTTCGCTAAATGAAACCTAGACCAAAATTTCTCTAAACCACTATGCAGTTTAAAACTAATATCGAATGTCTTTTCACCAGATACATGTATTAATGCATACAATTCAGCTGAGGAAAACTGCAGACTATCTTTTAATAATGATTTTGCCACATATTTCCTATCAGGAAAAACCTCCAATCCTCCTTCATAGATTAACCGAACTGCATTATGTCTTTTGGCAGTATAAGAGGAGGAACGAAAAAAGGAGGCATAAGAGCGAGGTGCAGGATCTTCTGGGCCAGGCAAAGAGTCTGATGGAGGGCCCTCAGTGTTGCGAGACTCCCCCGGGTCAGGCAAAACACCTGCTACTGAAGGGTGTTAATCCGGATTCAGTATCAGGTCAGTGGGGGGTGCACTTTGTCGTGGAAGAAACCTGAGTTCAGGAGACTGGGTGAAAGAAAGTTCAGGGGGTTAAGTTAAAGGAGAAGCAGAAACTTCTTTAAAGTGAGTGTCAGTGTCAACAAGGGAAGGCTCTTGAGAATCAGAAGGTTCGTGCAACAATGCAGGAGAAGCATTAGACTGTTTCCGTGAAACCCTGGAATGGTGATCGGCTGACAGAGATCCATTCACCTGTGTCTGGATACAAGCCCAACCTGCAGGTACAGGGCTTTAGAAACGACCAAGAGGAGTCGGCGTCTTCAACCCGATCTGCCCAGGAGTGGGGTTTATCAGCCAGAGATTGTTTAATAGCTGGTTTACAGACTCGTGGACATTTTGCAGCAAAAGAAAAGACCGACGCAGCACTCTGGTCAGTGGGCATAGTAACGTAAACAGTACCTGTGGGAGAGAGACCAGTTGGAGCTTTATTCCACAGTTCTACCAGAGCAGCAGTTGCCAGAGAGCTGGTATCATTTACTGGATGCTTAGTAACCTCGCTGTCAAACAGCTTAGGGTCAGCTGTCATTGGAGTTCCAAACAGATGTTCTGCATGTAGCGGTTGAGGAGAGTGAATAGGAAGAGTCGATGTTGAAAACTGAAAGGTAGAAGGTAAAACTCTGAAAACGGAGTTGTAGGTAGAGAAGCCACACGGAGATGTTCTGTTGTAGTCGGAACTTCCAAAGGAGCATTCAGTGCAGTAGTCAAAGCAGGTTCCATCGGTGCTTCAAAAAAAAACGTCAGAATCCGTAGTATCCATCAATGTAGAAGTAAGTGGCCCCATGGCCTGCAGCACATCCTGCTGCAACGAAAGTGGCTCAGTGACTGAGCCTTCCATCCTGAGAGCCAGCAAGACCCCTACTGGCCACAGAGCACCAACAGAGTAGGGGATTTCCCCAGTGTCCTGGCCAAATTTCCCTCATTCACTGAAAATACCACCAACAGCTTAATCTGGTTCAAGGTCAGTTGGCATTCATCTGTATCCCCCTCCCTCGGTTCATGCCTGAAAATAGGCAGGATTTGTCTAGTGCACTTACCCAGTCAACAAAAATTAAATAAAATAAATAAATTATGACTGACACCACCATAGATGAAGCATCTGCTTGTAGTGGAGCAGGTGTTGGCGGTAGTGGTAATCCTGGTGCTAGCAAAAATAACCAAAATATTTCATGTGATAAAAATTCAACAAACCCGAAAAGAGCAACAATGAAGGCTGGTAAAGGGGGACCTTTTAAGAAAACTCGTGCTGCTGCTGGGGTCAAACGGAGAGGCATCATAAGGTATGCCGTTCATGCTGTTAAAATTCCTGTGAATAGCAGTAATAATGCAAGTGACAATGAGTCCCTCTCTGACTCAGACAGTAGCTCTTTGTCTCAGTCTGACACTGTTGTGTCTGGTGACATATCATTAGTTCTTCAACGAAGTGAAATAAGCAATTCTGCTGACAATGAATCAGGTAGTGCACTTGCAAATACATTCAGCACTGTTGGCAATGAAAATGACATATCCACTGAATCCATCACTTCTGTGTCAGCCAACAGTGAAAACCCATCAAAGTCCCCTGCCCACTCTTCTAGCACCAAGGACTTGGAGCATGTCCTGGGTTCTGTTAGGACAGGTGAAATGACACAGTCTTTAGCTATCTTCCTAGCACTTGAACAAAATCTGTCACATCTGAGGTGTGGAATTATTTCTCTGTCAGTAAAACTGATCCATGCAGAACAATTTGTTCCCTGTGTAAACAGAGTGTAAGCCATGGTAAAGTTGTGTCATGGCACTACAGCTCTTAAACGCCATCTGAAAAAGCATTCAGTTTTGCTCGATCGTCCAAAACCCATGTCTTTCATCTTCCAGACCACACATGAGAAGGGTCAGGAATCTGAAATGGATACTGAATTGTCTGAACTTGATGCAGATAGAACCAGTGCCAGCCCTAGGATCACCATTACCAACAAAGCCAGCACCATTAGTACCAGTTGCACATCCAGTGATGGCACTGAATGTATAAGTCCAAGTCCACCATCCCAGCGTCCATCTGCCCATTGAAGCTCAGTGTATAATAAACCAGCAGGGATATGTTGTAAACAGCTAACACTGTCTCAGGCATTTGAAAGGAAGAATACTTTTACTAAAAATTATCCAAAGACCCTTCATCTTAATCACAGAATTGGTGAACTGTTAGCTGGAGCTCTTCTCCCATACTCTTTGGTAGATTATGAGGATTTTAGGGAGCTAATGAAACTTGCAGAGCCTCGCTACAATGTTCCTCATTGAAGGTACTTTTCCTTTGTTGAAATACCAAACATTTATTAGGCTTTAAAAGTGACAGCGATGCTTGCACTTAAAACTGCAGAGGGTGGGGTTATCCCTGTCACAACAGATATGTGGACCAGCAGTCAAACATAGATTACATGTCCCTTACCGCTCATTGGGTCACATTTTCTTGTGTTTCTTCAAAAACAAAGACACCCCAAAAGATGGCGCTGCTGCATATAAAGAAGTTTGGGCAAAGTCATACAGCTGCAAATATCTTGCAGGAACTAAATGACCTCCTTGATGAATGGATTTATTCTCATGGTCTAAAATGTGGCTTCATAGTAAGTGACAATGGAGCCAAGATCTTGAAAGCGGTGCAGGATGGAGGATTTCTGCATGCTTCTTTCTTTGCACATTACATTTAATTGTCACGGGGTTTCTCAGCAATGAAACACAAGTGGATGGTATGATTGCTGTTTGCAAAAAAATTGTAACTCACTTTTCACATTCAACCAAGGCTATACAGACATTGTCTGAACTGCAAAAAAAACACATGCTGCCCCAGCAAAAGCTGATTCAAAATGTTTCCACTCATTGGAACTCAACGCTTTATATGCTGCAGCGCCTCTTGGAGCAAAAGCAAGCTGTACATGAATATTGCTCCAATTACATTATTGGAGATGGTATTATGCTGTCTGTGGAAATTAATGGAGACAGTGTGTTGCATCCTAGCTCCTTTTGACACGGCTACAAGGAACCTGTCTTCTGAAGGCACATCTGTGAGTCAGGTTATCCCACTCATAATGCTGATTTCACATCATCTTAGTGTTCTAAATCTACAGATAGAAAAAGACAGGTCTGAATCTCAGACAACATGTCAGCTGTGTCATGGGATTCTCGTAAAGCGAATGAGTGAGCGCTTCCAAACCAATGACAAATTAGTTGCAATGACGAAATCAAAACACTACATCCTTGCAACTCTCTTAGATCCCAGGTTCAAGGCTATACATCTTCCAAAAACAGATGATACAGAGCAGTACAAATGTCTGTTGCTAGATGAGCTGCAGCACTCACAGGAGTCGAACACAAACACGCATAGTACCCTCAGGTTGTCATCGCCACAACGTGCAGGTCCATCTTCACAAAGGGATAGAGAACTGGAAAAGTCACCAAACATTAACAGTAGTTGTTCCACAACTGCCACTTCTTCAACCCTTGGTAGCAAGCTAAATCTATGGCAAAACCTTTCCCAAATTGCTGCCATACCAGCTTATGCTGATTCATCTTCTGAACATTCTCTGTCCGTCATGGTAGATAGTTACCTGCAAGAACTGCCTATTCCTATTGATGCATGCCCTTTTGAATACTGGAGATCAAAAAAGTCAATTTGGAGAGAGTTGTATGATGAAGCCTGTAAATATCTTGGTTGTCTTGCAACAAGTGTCTCTTCAGAATGCATGTTTAGTACAGCTGGCAATATTGTGACAGACACCAGAAATAGGTTTCTGCCAAAAAATGTACACATGTTAACTTTTATTAAAGTTAATAAGTCAAGATTTTTGTATTCCTACAAAAGTATACAAACTGATCCTGAAGTGATTGATGTTGATGTCGATGGTGATGACAACTCAGATGGTGGTGGCTGGTAAATACTGTGTGGGACAGAGTCTCTCTGGACAAAACACGGAAACCTTTACAGACTGTGATGACTTGGGTTGTCTCTCCCCTTTCTTTGATCTACTATCTTGGACTATATACCCCCAAAACGTTCACCATTTCATGGCAAACTGCTTTGTAGCTAGGGTCTAAAGTCAGTAAGTTTTATATACAGGGCAATTTTAACATCAGTGGGAACAGGCCCAAATTTGGCATAAAAGGGACACTGTCATGTCAATCATTTCTGTATCATATTATTAGTTAAAATGCAAACATATATTTTTGGATTTACCTTCTGTGACTTTGTGGTGCATCAGTGTGGGCTGGGACCGGGGGCGGTCTATTTTTCAATTTTAAAGAGGACAAAACAATGAGTTCTAATTGGTAGCTGTGTATTATTTTTTCAGTTACAGAAATGTTAGCCATAAACTGAGGACTGGTCTTCCCTCCTGATTAATCCTGAGGCTGGACCAGATCCTCATCAAACAAGTGAGCAAAAGCAGGAAGGAAAAAGCTGATCAAGATGGCGGCCATGCAGGGCTAGCCACTCCGTTCTGCTCCGTTTTTGTATGTTTCGCCTTTCCCGTTTTATCTTTTCATTTACTTTCTGCTACGTTTTGTAACTTTGTATGGGTTTTACGCTTTTCATTTTATCGCCACCGTTTACCCGCCTTTATCTTGCGCTAGCATATTTGGTGTGCTTGTGTTCCCGTTCTCCGCTTTCGATTCAGCCTGTTTCTGTTCCATGGGCTGGGACCTAGTGTGCTGCATGAATACCGTGGAGAACTGTGAAGAGCTGTGGCCTTTAAACGGAGAGACTTGGCGATGTTTCAGAGAAGCTTTGCCTTTTGGAGTCTCCATTTACTCGATCTTGGTGTTTGGATTGAGTTCTTGTATGTGGACTGAGTTTTTGCCACTACCATTGTTTTCCACTCGCTTTATTTGTACAGGGAGTGGACTGGTTGGATTTTATGGCTTTTAGTTGAACCTAAGCAAGCCTATGGTCTGGAATTGTTACCCTGTATGTGGATTCGAACTAGCTGCTGTGTTCTTTGGATTACTCCTGGATTATATTTGTGTGTGGCCAGTGGATCGTGGGGAGCAGTGATCCAGTGGAGTCATCTGGAAGAGCCTCTAAGATAAGTGGGATAGGAAGTCTTAGTGACATTTTTGGTGGATTGAACGTTATTCCTTGAGATTTACATTTCTGGGCTTTAATAGCTGGGCTTGCAGGGTTCCTGGGGGACCTCGGGGTCAGTGTCACACACAGAGGTGGGGAGTGGGGTGGGCTGGAGGGCTTGTCCTTTACTCCCCTTCCTCTAGACTCCTGGGGTAGCCAGCTGGGGGACTGACTCCTCCTGGAGCTGAAGTAGTGGGCCACTGACTTTCTGGGCTGATTGAAACCTGCGGCCTGCTACTGGCCTTTCTGTGATTTGAATCAGAGTTGGAATTTGAAGTCTGTGATTTTGAATACTGACTTATATTGTTTGCTGCTTTTACTGACGTTCGGGTGGGTTATCCGATATCTGTATCCTGTTGTTTATATAGTATTTGAAAATATCTACAGCTTGACAGGACCTCTGCTGACTGCAATTATATATTTTTTTTCTTTCTTTTTCTTTTGTTTGTTTAGTGGAAATAATATGAGCAGTGAGAGTGCCTTATAATATCTTTGATCCCACCTGTTTCTGGTATTGTGAGAGATTCCCAGATGGTGGCTTCTAAATTATTTCCTTTGTTTATTATTTTTAATTATTACTATGTAATTATTATTATTTGTTTATTTTTGTGAGAGTGTTTAATTTGTTTTTTAAGTACCAGGTAGTGAGAGGACATGGGAGTAATTTAAAATTGTTTTTGGTTAATTTTTGGTTGACCCCCAGGCTGAGAGAGGACCTGTGGGTTAAATCAATAAATTAGGTTTTGTGTTAGGGAGTTGGTTTAGTTTCATTTTAAATTTAGTTGTTTTTTGTAATTTGTAGTTGTATAATTTTAGTTGTAAGAAGATCGAGGGTAGTTTAGGATCGGTGCTGTTTTTTGTAATTTTATTATATTTATTGTTCTATAAATTGAGCAGCTAGATGTGCCTGCTTGCCCCTCCTGTCTTGTGCTATTCGGCCTCCGCTCTCCATGCCCTCCGCCCCTTCTCTTCACCCCCCCGCCTGCTTATGTTTATCATCGTTGTCGGGCACTGGGGATTGCTTGATTGGGGGGAGTCGGGGGTGGGTGGGAGTTTGTGGACAGCAGAGTGAGCGGGGCCTTCCCATAGGGGTGGTCAGGCCCAGAAGATGCCCTGGGGCAAAATGGTATCTAGAACATTGTGATTCTGTTCTGGTTCCCATACCCAAGGGCACCTCCAGTTTGGGAGGGCAAGTGGTTGGGACAACTCGCTAACCTTATCCAACTCGGGTGTTGTTATGCAATGCCAGATCTGTCTGCAACAAGACTGGTCTTATTGCAGATTTTGTTGCAAGGGCAGATCTGGCTTGCATTACCGAGACCTGGTTGGATGGAAATGCGGCCCCTTTTTTATAGGCCGCTGTTCCCACCGGGTACTCGGTTATACACCACCCGAGATTGGATCGCCGGGGGGGGGGTTGCGGTCTGTTTCAAGACCGAATTGGACCTAACTGGTATACCAATTGAGGAGGCCAGGTAATTTGAGTGTACTGTGGTAGCTGGTGTAGGGTACAGGATTGCCCTCATCTATCATCCACCAGTGATGAAAAGCTTTTTCTGAAGGAAATGGCAGATTGTGCTGCCGACATGGCCTTTGAGTCACCCAGACTGATGGTTCTGGGTGACTTCAGTGCTTGGGTTGATGACGAATCTTCGCTCTTTGGTCAACATTTCCTCCAGGAGATGACATCTCTGGGCTTTACAAATGTTGTTTCCTCAGCTACACACAAGGGAGGTCACTCTCTTGACCTGGTCTTCCTCCTGGGGATCGAAGCCTCCGATTTGGTGGTGGAACCAGTCAGATGGTCCGATCATAACTCAGTTGGGTTCAGTTTTGAGGCCCCCCTGGGTAGGTCGGCCCCTGTAGAGTTGGTCAGGTACCGGCCATTGTGGGACGTGGTCCCTGAAGACCTGATGGTGGTTATTGACCTCTCGTCATTGGACGAGTTTTGCACTGATCCTGAGCAGCTGGTAGTGGCCTATAATAGGGCCATATTGGTAGCACTCGATCAGACTGTGCCAGTCTGTGTTTCCCCCCTTCCACGTCGTGCCACTGCCCCATGGTTTGATGGGGCTCTGAGAGGGTTGCAGAGGACAGGGCGTAGGTTGGAGTGTCGTTGGAGAAAGACGACCACTGATGCCGACCACCTTATTTTGCTAGAGCATTATAAACTCTATCAAACAGCAATTTCCCATAAGAAGGCAGAATTCCTGTACAGGGAAATTTCTGTCACACGGAATTGACTGGCTTAGCTCTCCAGAACTGTTGACAGACTGTGCAACCCAGCCTGTCAGCAGATTCGACGAGTTTTTACTCAAACTGATTGTGAGGAGATCGCTCGATTCTTTGTGAATAAGGTTGAAGACATCAGGAGGGAGTGCCTCCAATCCTCATTCTAATGATGTTGCAGTTGATCGGTGCCCTGTCGCAGAGCCTGGAGTTTCCTGGAGTGCCTTTGACCTGCCGGATCTTGTAGACACTATGAGGATTGTCCAGGAGATGGATCCCCACGTGTTGTAGCTTAGACCCTGACCCTACCTCCCTGATTTTGGGTTGTAGCGAGATCATCGGCCCGGTCTTAGCTCTGATTATCCAGTGTTCTTTAGATATGGGAGTGTTTCCCAGCTCCCTGAAGGAGGTGTGATGATCCCCCTTCTGAAGAAAGCTTCTTTAGACCCGGACGACCTAGCAAAGTACAGTCCAATCTCTAACCTCCCTTTCGTGGGGAAGGTAATTGAGAAAGTTGTGGCTGCTCAATTGGATAACCATTTGACCATCCATAGTTTATACGAACCTCTCCAGTCTGGTTTTCGTAAGAGGCATAGTACTGAGATTGCTCTGGTTCAGGTGCTCAATGATCTCCTGATGGCGAGAGATCGGAGACACCATTCTATCTTGGTTCTCCTTGATCTATCATCAGCTTTTGATACTGTGGATCATGGGGTTCTGCTTGAACACCTGAGGTCCATTTGTGGACTGTCGGGTACAGTCCTCGGACGGTTTTCATCTTTCCTCGCAGGGAGAACGCAGAGAGTGATCTCAGGTTTGTTTTCATCTGGGGCCTTTTCTCTGCCATGTGGGGTGCCTCAGGGCTCGGTGCTTTCCCCCATGTTATTTGCAGTATATATGCTACCCCTTGGAGACATTGTAAGATGGTACAAGCTGAGGTTTCACTGCTATGCTGATGATACCCAGCTCTACCTGTCTTTCGCACCTGACCAGGTTGGTGCTATCTCAGTACTGAACAACTGCCTCGCAGACATCCAAGACTGGATGAATTCCAGTGATTTAAAGTTGAACTCAGGAAAGACTGAGGTTATGGTTGTGGACCCAGGTCACAGGGTAGAGGGACTGAGGACTGGACTGCCCTCTGGGTTAATCCTGGGGGTGGACCAGATCCTCACCTCTGAACAGGTGCGTAACCTGGGAGTGGAACTTGACGTTGGTCTGACCCTTCAACATCAGGTGTCTGCAGTTGTCAAGCTGGCCTTTTTCCATCTTAGGAACATTGCCAGGATTAGACACCTTGTTCCACCTAGTGACCTGCCAGTCTTGATCCATGCCTTTGTGACATCACGCCTTGATTACTGTAACTCCCTTTACCTAGGACTTCCTGGGGTTGATATTTGCCGCTTGCAGCTAGTGCAAAACGCGGCAACACATTTGTTGACTGGGGCTTCTAGAAGTTCACATATTACCCCTGTGCTGTGCGCTCTGCACTGGCTGCCAATACAGTGGCGGATCACCTTTAAAGTGGGTCTTTTGACCTTCAAAGCCCTACATGGTCTGGGTCGATTACTTTAAAGAGCTCCTGGTGCCTTACACCCCTCTGCGACAGCTCCACTCGGCTGACGAGGGGTTGCTGGAGATTCCGAGGGTCAATTTGATGTCATCGGTGCCCGTGCATTTGGATTTGCTGCACCTACCCTCTGAAATTCTCTGCCCCATCAGCTCTGGGAGTGCAGGATGGTGGGGAGTTTTAAGCAGGCACTAAAGACTTTCTTATCGGAAAAGGCGTTTCCTACTTTATTCTGATTTTATATTGTATGTATTTCAATATGAGTTTGTATTTGATTTTATATTGAATGTATTTGAATAAATTTTTATGTTTGTATTTACTGTACAGTGCCTTGAGACTTTGAAAGGCGCTCAACTAAATAAATTTTATTATTATTATTATTATTAAACCAAAATGATCCATATGTAACTTACTTTACTGAATAAAAAGTGATGGGAAAAACTGTATTTTGTATTGTTATGTTTCTGTGGGCAGAATCCTGTTACAAGACTGTTCTGGGAAACAAGTCATCTGGAGTTTTACCTATGTCATGGTTGAGCACATATCATTCTGTCAGCATAGTTCTCATACCACAATAGCTCATGTTTAACATTCTGTTGTACACAAACCATGGCATAATAGCAACACCTCTCAAATTACTGGTTCCATGAAGAGAACTGTACAGAATGTTGTCCATAAGAAGAAAGCAATTGAAAAGACAGTTTTTCACTTGTGTTGTTTATTAAGGAACAGTTAAGTATGGCTCATTTGGAGAGAAGTGTTTCATTTTTTCTTGAGTATGCATGGGGTAGTTTTAGCATTTTAGAGGGGGTGGAGGGTAGAATGGGTGCTAAAGGGTGGGTAAGGGTTGGAAGTTGGTTTTAACATGGAAGCAAGAGGGAGAAAGATGGCATGGATGCTAGTGCATGGGTAAGGGTTGGGGTTGGTTTTAACAGATGGATGAGGAGGAGAAACATGGCATAGTTGTTAGGTGCATGAGTGATGTGGTTGGGGGTAGGTTTTTAACATGGGTGTAGGAGGGAGAAGGGTGACAGGAATGGTAGTTCATGAGTAAGTGTGTGGGTAGTTTAAACATCTGGGTGAGTGAGGAGGGTGGAATATGTGCTGGAGGGTGGGTGAGGGTTGGAGGTTAGTTTTAACATGGGTATAAGTGTGGCATGGGTGCTACTGCATGGATGAGGGTGGTGGAAGAAAAGTGGAATGTGTGCTGGGGGTGAAAGAGGGGGTGTTGTTTTAGTCCTTTCATTTACAGATTCATGATCAGCAGAGGATGGTGAGGAAAAAGATGATGACAGACCGATGGTATGGGAGGGCTGTACCGATTGCCCAATGTGGAACCTATTATAGATAGATATATATACTGTATATATATATTTTTTTTATTATTAAGTACATTGCAAACTGCTGCAACCTAGCACGAGTGTCTTGTCCTGTTTAAAAAAGAAGAAAGAAATCATAAATGAAAGAATATCTGCATCAGCAGTTTTTACAAAATGTGACCAATCATAAAGTGTTTTTGCTTTACAAGTAGTGATAATTTGATACATAATGGGATTGACAGACACTGTCCCTTAAACATCACATGCCAACTGCTGCAGCCACATTAAATGTTCCTGAAGTCAGCATGTGGTGAAGAAACCACTTTTTTATTTATGTGACTGAAATACAGATTTTGTTGAAGTATCAGCTGGAAAGATACATTATCTTAGAAAGTTGCATGTATTACTTCAATTTTCCAATAAGAATGTTGGTATATGTAATTTATGTATGCATTATCTTAGAAAATCGTATGCATTTTTTACCAACAATGACTGGCATATTTTTTTTATTCATATGTCTTGACTGACTACGTTATGACATAATGGGCCAGATATTCAAAACTTTGCGCTGGGCAAAAACCGTTTGCGCAGGTTTAGCGTGGGATTAGCGTGGGTCTGCTATATTCAAAAGGCCAAATAGCGTGGGCAAACTGCATTAGCGCCGGGCAAGATTATAATGTATGCAAGGGGCAAACTAACATGAATACAGGCTCAATGCTATATTCAGCGACTAGCGCCGCACTAAGTGGTTTTGCGCAACTTAGCGCGACACTTAGCGCGGTGCAAATTACCACCCAGGAAAAGCTTGTCTTAACCCTGGGCAATCAGCTTTGCATGACACTTTGGCTTTGCACAGTGTTTGCGCGGGTTTAGCGCGGGTTTTGCAGGACCCTAACAAAGAAATATGACACATAGATAAAGTTAAAAATAGAGGAAGCATGCTGCTAACTGATGGCATCACAATGATGCCATCATCTGCCACCAGTCCCAGCCATGCCAGGCAGTAAGTGGTGACCCTGCCGCCAGTGGACAGCATGGCAGTGTGGCCATACAGCACACACCTGCAGACCACACATCTGTGGACACAAACAGATGCCAGCACACACATGCAGCACTGTGGGCATGGAGGATGTTGAGGGGAGCATGTATGGGTGGCGAGGCTGTGCCACAGACCAGGTGTGGCCACAAGGCTGGGACACATCATGCAGTGCACATAGGCCAGTATTGGGGATACCCCCAACACTAGTGTGCCTTTCGGATAATATATGCCCCCCCGGACACATATTGCACAGTTGTACAACTGCCACAGCACACAAAGCCAGAAATGTACATGTCACTGTGAGCATCCCATGCCACAGGTACGGCATCTGTGGGTCACACAACAGTGTAACAGTAATATCCACTGTCAGTAAACACCTGCAGTTTGGGCCTGTCACTGTGTACAGTGCAGTCATCATCACTGCCCTACACACCATAGGCAGTGCTGTGTTCCTCACACTACTGGCCCCCTTGCTACTGTAGTGTCTGCTGTGCACTGTAGCATGCCCTACAGTGTGACAGTTGCATGCAGCACCACCACCACCTGTGCCTATGCTGTCTTGTCTCCTGGGGTACAGTATGCTATGCTATGCTGTACTGTTTACATGTAGCCTACAGCTATCATCGTGCACTGCCAGACTGACCTACAGGTGGAGCTGTGGTTGGACCTGGTCAGCCCCTGTACTTCCAGACTGACCTACAGGTGGCTCTGTGGGACCCTGCAGTAATGCTGGGCAAACTGCAAGCAAATCAGGGTATAATGAGATACTAATCTGGTTGTTTGCCCAGTGACTACCTAAGTAGGCTCATTTGCATGGCACTTTTGAATATGGCACATTTTAGCTCCGGGCAAACGTGTTTGGCCCGGGCTAACTGCTTAGCTCCACGCTAATGCGCTAACGGTACGGGGAATAATATACAGTTTTGATCACTGTTCTTTCACATCTGCTGCTTCCTGCAGCTGTACTGAGTCCATGCATTTGCTGGCACACACATTGGCTATGTAGTTCGTCTGTACCTGCCCTTACATTGCTGTGCACTGTGTTGTTGTTGTGGGTTGCACTTCCTGGTTGCTTTATTCAGTGCTGTCTTATTCCCGGGCTAATTTTGCCCTGCACTCCCAGACTAGTTTGCCCGGCTTCCTTAGCCTGCAATATTCAGCAGGATTAGCACCGGGCTATTTCCATTTTAATATAGCTTGCTCTGTGCTCCGGGCTAAGTTTGTCCGCCAGGCAGTGCTAATTTAGCCCCTGGGCAAAGTTTTGAAAATCTGGCCCTATATGTTTTGCAACAGTTCCACGTGATGCGGCTGCAGTACCTTGACTGGATTTTGTTATAAAAGCGTTCTTTTAAACATAGCAACTTTTGATTTACTGATTTAAAACAGAAAGCAGCAAATAGCTGAGATTAGCTAATATCAGTTATTTTTTCTCCTAATTCATGTCGATGAGTAGATATATCTGAGTACATAAATGGCTAATGTGCCACTTTTTTTCACTAAGAAACTATGATGCAGCTGCAGCAGGAAAATTTTCAACATATGGGTGGGTGGGTGGGCCTGTTACGTCAGTTGCTGGCTTTAGCAAACAGATGAAACCATAGATAAACCTAGCTGTATTCCTATGAATGTCACACATGATACTTTCTCTCCACCCTTATATTTAACAGTTTTTCCTTCACATGTATTTTATTACTATCTTCATTACTGGCAATGCAATTGAAAAATAGGGTTTGAGTTCTAAAAAAGACTAGAACCCTAGAACTTTTTCAAAAGTTCTAGACTAGAACTAGAACCCAGAACTTCAGAGGGTTCTGACAACCCTAGCTCCTACCATTTGGCTGTTTTGCAGCTCCAGCTACTACTTTTACTTACTCCCATTTCTATTGTACCATTACTTGTATTTTTACACAATCCAAGCTGCTTCCCTTGCTACAGGCCTAATTGCTCCCCATGCTATCAAGCCTGATTGGTTTCACCTGATTCAAGCTCCCTCTGAACCTTGCTATGCAGTTCAATCATATTTTCCCTGCTCAGTCTACCTCCCATGTAGTCTTAGCTGTTTTCACAGCATTGTGCTTCTATCCTTCCAGCTTATAGAATACAGCCACTCATAGCTGATGCTATTCCCTGTTTGTACACTGCTGTTCTACTCTGAGGTCAGCTAAAGCTACTGCTGATACTGTTAACTAGCTTTAATATCCGAATGTGGTTCTGAACCCTTCCATCATTTTCTTGTTTTTCCTATGGTGGGGACTGGGAAGTGTTTGGGGAGTTGTGACCCCACGTGACTAATTATTTCTGTTCTAAATCCTGCCTTCACAGCTGAAAATCCTCAGAGTATTTTTCACCTTAATTTGGCTTTTGAATGCGTGGCTGACTTGCCCCACTATCATACTGCTGCCCCATTTACATTCATGTCCCATCATTGCTACTATGTTTTACAGGCCTATGTGTCAGTCTGACTTTTTCTATTGCTTACTGACCTACGTGCAAGTCTGATTATTGTTATGCTTTTCTGAACAACTACCCTGCCTTACTGAACTACATCCAGAGCAACCCCTGATTATGCCACCATTGATCACTGCTCCCTGCCATCTGCCCTCTGCAAGGTTTCAGCACTCAATGCTCATTCAGCTTCTCATCAGTCCTGGGGTATGCCAGCCATACCATTCTGGCATAAGCTTCCCCGTAGCCGATGGTCTCACTCTGCACCCAGAGTCCACAGCTTGAAGATGTGAAGCTTGGGACGGGGTCCTTCTCACCTGGCCCATAGCTGGGAATGTCCTCACTTTGGGTGGCTCTTCAGTCGTTAACCATACCAACAGTGCCTCAAGTTGCAGAAGTTAAGACTCAGTGGTGAAGGGGTGGGGCTCTCACGAGGGCCTCTTTAGCTGCTCAAGCTGGTTTGGAGGCACCCTTCAACAGTATTCTTCCCATGACTGCCTCTGGTTCACCTGGCTTGTGTTTAGGGTGAGTAGGCTGGGTGAGTGCCTCAGTGATTATTGCTCTCCCCCTCCCGCCTTGGGAGTTGTCGGTTGCAGAGCGCAGTGACTCAATCCTCCATGGCATTCCTAGTAGAAGTATAGAACAAGAGCTTTCCTCCAAATTGGAATATTTTTCACTTCTCTTTTATTGGGTTTCCAAATTGCAGCAGCAGAGCCATCATTAAATAAAATATCCCAAGCCTGGAGGCAAGGCAACCTAGGACTTGGATCTCCAGAGGTTTCCTTCTCAAAGGTGTTTTTTTCTCTCCTCCATGTCTCAGGTCATAACTGTTAGCTTAGTGTTCCCTAGTTCTGCAGGCAGGATCCGCTGTTGGATGGAGGGGGATGGTGTCCATACTGCCATTTCCTCTCTCCTTAGAAAGTTCCCTTATTACCTTTTGCTACACATCAAACTCATGCCATTGCTACCCTCCGATCCCATTACATTATCAAGCTGCCCCATGCTTATCTATTACTATGTTTCACAACTTCAGATTGCATATAAGCTTCATACTACTTCCTTTTTGGGGATCCTTCATAAGGTACCTTTAGCCAAGGGAAGCATCCCGCGGCAGCTCTAGGGGTGGAACCCTCTACAGGGTTCCTTGCCTTTGGTACCCCTACAGGGTGGTAATTCCTCCAGAACAGAGAGTGCAAATGGTTAAAACCTAAGTAACACAGTTGTGCAAGCATAACACTTGCTGGCTGTGTAGGCCAATGAACCACTTGAAGGTTTTGATGCATTGGTTTCTTTTCCTTCTTCTTCTTCTCTTGACTGGTAGTGCCTCTGAGAATGCAACAGAGTTTTCTACCTGCCCCCAGGCTCCTACCAAGTCCCTAAAATTCTCTTGAAACTTATAGTGAACCTGGGTATGCACAACCTTCCAGGATGTGAGGTGGGGGTAGTACAAGAGAGGATCAAGGAGGTGGTGAGAATCTGCAGAGAGGAAGAGAAGTTGGTAGCTTTCTCAGAGGTGCTTCCTGGTCCAAGGGCTAGTACAGCAAGGAAGGTAAAGGATTTGCAAATTTAACAAATTGTTTAGAGGGTGGTATGAGGTGAATGGGAATGGATGCATTGGTGATTGTGGGGAAAATGACATAACAAGGATCTACATGCACCAGACAGGTTACACCTAAGTAGAAATTGTACCAGGGTCCTGAAGGGAAAGCTAAAGGACCTTATCATTAAAAATCTAAATTTAAACTAATGGTGGTGGGGGGTTAGCAGTGTGCACAGCACACTTAGTCACCTGGTGGAGGAGGCTGATAGGCCTCCTCCCAATCAGGATAGTTGGAACAAGGGAGGGATGACACAGCTGGGGGAAGAAGTGAGAAACCAGGGGAAGAGGGGGTTGGAAAAGGACAGGTCAGGAGTAAGAGGGGGTCCAGAGTTGCAGTGGAGGATGGTGCCTCTACATGCTAAAAGTCTAGGGAACAAAATGGCAGAACTGCAATCACTGTGGGCTGAGGGAGAGGTGAACATAGCGGCCACCACAAACACGTGGGCCACACAAAACCACAACTGGGTCCTAGCAGTTCCTGTGTCCAAAATGTACAGAAAGGATATGAGGATGGGAAGAAGGAATCAGTGGCAATGTAAGTGAAGGAGGGGATAACTTACACCAGAGAGGAAGAGGTGGAGTGCAAGCTTGAAGCTTTTTGGGTACAGGTCCAATCCACTAAAGGAAGGAAACTAAGTATGGAGATGGTGTACAGACTGCCTTCCCAGGATGAAGAACTTGAGAGGGTATTGGTGTCCCTGATGATAGATGTGTACAACATGGGGGAAGTAGTAATAATGGGAGATTTCAGTCTACCTGTGGTGAACTGGAAAATCCTTACTACATTGTGAACTAGGGAACAAGTGCTGATGGATGCTCTCCAGAGTGGTTTCCTGACTCAAGCTGTGATGGAGTCCACTAGGGAGAGGGCTGTCCTGGATCTGGTCCTGTCCTTCTGTGCGTATGTTCAGGATGTGAAGGTGGATGCATTGCTTGCAGAAAGTGACCACCACATGGTGTGTTTTGACCTGAACATGGGCTGAGGGATGCTCAGAACCAAGACAAGGGTCTTCAACTTTCACAGGGCTGCTTTGGTTGGCTGAATAAAGTTCTGAAAGGACTGCTTGCTGGGATCAGAGTGGTGATGGATTTGGAACAGAAATGGGCCATAAGAAGGAAGGGATTGATGGAGGCACCTAGTGACTGTGCAAAATCAAAAGTAAAAAAGATAAAGTCAAAAAGTCCAGCTGGTTCAGTAAGGAAGTGACAAAAGCAGATGGGGACAAGAAGGAAGCCTTTAGAAAGTACAAATACTGTATACTCAGAAGGAGGAGGATCCTGTGGACTACACTGCTAAGTCAAGAGAGTCGAGTAGGATGGAAAGCGAGGCAAAGGCCACGAGAGAGGTACAGCTGGTCCAGGGGGTACAAGCAGGTGAGAAGGCCTTTTATGGTATATACAGGAGAAAGAAATATAAGGGATGATATTGACAGACTAAAAAAGGAGGGGGATTGAGCAGGGCATAGTAAAGACAAGACAGAAGTGCTTAACAGGTACTTCTGTTCTGTCTTCACTTGGGAGAAGGACGGATTAGTATGACAAGGGAGTAGGGAGTGGGGACCGGGAGGGGGAGAGTCACAGATGGAACAATTTAAGCTGACAGGGTACTTAAGGGACTCAGGGCCCTAAAGGTGGGCAAATCACCAGGACCTGATGATTTATTTATTTGTTTGTTTAGATATTTATTTATTTGTAAATAAATCATCAGGGCCTGATGGCATGCACCTAGAGGTCCTTTAGAAAACTTTACATAGAAACATAGAAGTTGATGGCAGATAAGGACCGTAAGGCCCATCCAGTCTGCCCATTTCTTTTTCTACCTTATAAATGTGCCATCGGCCTTTGCTCTGTCAGTGGCCTATCTATTCATAGTCATTTGTATTGCTGCCTTATGCCTATCCCATGCCTGTTTGAAGCCCTGCACTGTATTCATAGCCACCACTTCTTGTGGTAAGCCATTCCATGCATCCACACCTTTCTGTGAAAAAATTTCCTCACATTCCCATAATCGGCCCCCTCTAATCTTCATGCTGTGACCTCTTGTTCTGCTATTTTTCTTATATTTAAACATGTTAGACTCTTTCACCTTGTTAATGCCCTTAAGGTGTTTGAATGCCTCTTTCATATCACTCTCCTCCTTTGCTCAAGGGTATACATATTGAGCTCCGTTAATCTGTCTTCATATGTCTTCTGATGCAGTCCCTGCACCATTTTGGTTACCCTTCTCTGGACTGCCTCAATTTGGTTAATGTCCTTGTGAAGGTGTGGCATCCAATACTGCACGCAGTACTCCAGATGGGGCCTAACCAGTGTCTTGTAAAGAGGGATTATTACCTCCCTCTTACGACTTGTGATACCCCTACTAATACACCCTAACACCCCCCTAGCCTTACCTACTGCTTTAGAGGTCTGCTTGGATGATTTCAGGTCATCAGTGATGATGATGCCCAAGTCTCTTTCTTCCTTTGTGACTGCTAGCAACTCCCCTCCAGCCTATAGGTGGCTTCAGGGTTTCTCTTCCCTATGTGCATGATTTTGCACTTCTTTGCATTAAATCCCAGTTGCCACTCTTCTGACCATTTTGCTAGTTTATCCAGATCTCTTCTCATTCTGCCCACCCCATCTGGATCATCTACTCTGTTGCAGATCTTGGTGTCATCTGCAAACAGACAAGCCTTACCCTCTAGTCCATCTGCAAGGTCAGAGGGTAAGGCTTGTCTGTTTGCAGATGAGGTTTGGTTGAGGTTCTGGTACATCCCCTGGCAGACCTGTTTAACACCTCTCTGGAGCCTGGAAATGTGCTCCAGTACTGGAAAATGGTGCATTTTACTTAGTTTTTGATACCAAGTAAGATACACTAGTCATGTATAAGCCTATTTTAAAGCATGATCTTGGAGAGTTACAGACTAAAACAGCAAGAGGCAAGGCAAGGCACTTTTATTTAGATGGCAGCCTATCCCTGAGGCTCTGGGCACCTTACATAAAAGTAGGTAGGGTGGTAACAGAAAATACAACATATAAAACAAGCATTTAAAATATTAGAACAGTAAATATACAGAATAATATATCTAAGATTAAACTAGCTTTGGTTAGTTCAACCCATCAAGGAAGGTCAAACGAAATAAATGTGCCTTTAGATCCTTTTTAAATATCTCGACTATGGGGGCCTCCCGGACTAAAGCTGGAAAATAATTCCAAATGCTGGTCCAGTGACCTCAAAAGTACAGTCACCAGAAATGTTTAATCTGGTCCTTGGGATAGAGAGGAGGCCCCTGGTCAAAGAGTGGAGGGAGTGGACTGAAGTGGGAGGTGTCAGGAGATCAGCAAGATAGCCAGAACCCATTCTGTACAGGACCTTGTAGGTGAGCAAGCCCACCTTGAAGATGAACTTTCACTTGACAGACAGCCAGTACAGAGCTCACAGGACCAGGGTCACATGACTAGACCTAGACCGGCCCGACAGCAACCTGGCCACTGTGTTCTACACTAGCTGCAGTCAGTTGGACAGTCCCTCAAGTGACCCCGAAGTGTAAAGAGATGGTATACAATAACAGCTACAATAGCAGTTACAATCGCAGTTACGTACATTTGAGAGCAACTTCAGTCATGGTTATGCTTAAAACAAAAAATTACAGGAATACAGAGTACCAATATGCCTAGACCTTGAGGGCAACATCAGTCAGTCCTGGTTAGGTTTAAAAAGTGACATTATAAAAGGAGTGCAAATAAGAAATAGAGGAGCAATTCAAGCCAACAGGCAGATTCTAATATGTCACTCAGACAAATTTGCCCCTAACCAGCTTCATTTGGGACTGGATTTTAATGGCTGTGAATACCTGGCCCTAGATATTAAACTACAAACAGGAAAACTCATTTTATTATTTGGAAGTTACAAGCCACCTCTGGAAGGGTTGAGGGATAACAGATGGACCAGACACAGAACTTCAGTTTCAACACACAATTTCTATATGATATTTAAAACACAGAGAATAACCTTAAGCAGTGGCATATCCCTTCTTCAATACAACAGCATGTCCTTTCTCTGTACTAGGTCAACACATACTAACCCACTGATTTATCTCTTTAATGAAAATATTTCAATCCCTACGTTTGTTAAGAAAAACTCCAAAAACAAGCTAAAGACAAAGATCCTCAGTGCAGAAGCACTGAAGCAAGGGTTACCCCAAAAGGTATTGGCAATAAAGCCAAGTTTCAAAAAAACACATCACACATACCCCTATAATGCAATGGGACCTATATGCAAATCACTAAGAAATTTTAGGCTTGTTCAGCTTAAAGCAGGAATGCATGGTGTCAAAGCATCTCTCAAACAATCTGTAATTTACATGCATTTTATATAACACAACTAACTTCATTTTTATAATACGGTGCCCTAGTAACTTTTTACCTTTATCAAAAACACCTAGTGTTGTGGTATTTTCAACATTTACAGGTTTCATGCACATAAGGCATATACATCAAGGTATTTTATGACAGTGCTATTGCTTACTAAATCCAACAATGAAGAATACAGCCTGTTGTTTTACATCAGCTCAGAGGTCACCACAATAACCTCCCTGTACAAGGACCTGAGAGGGGAAAGGAAAATTAAAGAGGATACTATAACATAGGCAAGAAAGGGGAGGGGGTGCCCATAGGTGGCCAACCTTATGGACTAGAAATTGTAAAGGATAGATTGGGCTAAGAAATAGAAGAACTGTTGCAACAAATTTAGGAAAAGGTTGATCCTCAAGAGTGGCAGGATCTCCCTGTCACACCACCTAGATTTTTGATGCAGACCATGTTGTCCCTAATAAATATATTATTTCCTTACTCTTCCACCCACAAGTTACTTTTGATTGGGGATTTCCATGCTGATTGGTTGGACCAGGCAAAATTAAAAAAAAACATAAGATCAGTTGCCTTAGGCCAAAGAATAGAGAAATTACTTGTGGACCCCACCCACATGAATCTCAAAAACCCTGAAGATTCCTCCTTAGTTTATTTGATTCTGGCTAATTGTTCGTATAATTACATGGAATCAGGTATTATGGCCGACCTGTTTAGTAACCATAATGTGGCATACTGTATTAGAGGTAAAAACAAGATTACAGGGCCACCAAAATTTTTGTCAGATTCATATCATGTACGGATTTAGATATTTTGGCTTTTGTTTCAGACCTAGAAAATTTAAACTGGAAGAGACTTAAACTGATCCCACACATTGATGTGGGGTGGCTGATTTCATCTCTGAATCAAAGGTTGTTATTAAGAGGCATTTGCCTGTTAAGATCAGGAAAGTCAAGAGGGGAAGGTGGGGCGGCTGCAAATTGAGAAGCTAGCTGCACAAGCAAGCAGACTCATTATACCATGAGGCCTGTTTCTGCTGGCATTTCGTATGTTTATATGTAAGTATAAATCAATCTCCTGGTTTTCATCTTACCTAATAAGAATGAAGTGGGACAAAAACAAGGTGTGGGAGTGGACATGGTCTTCTAAAGCATTTCAAGACTGGGAGTATTATAGAAGGCTTAGGAACAGATATGCAGCTGGGGTAAGAGAAACAAAGTAAAAGACTTTAGGGCTAGAACATCTGAGGCAGCAGGAGATTCTAAAAAGTTTTGGTATATTATTAGGGACCAAAATGGTCAGACTAAATTTAAAACAGCCATTCAGATTTCTTCTGATGAGGAATACGAAAAGGGAAATTCACTCCCCCAGAGGATTAACAAATTCTGTGTGGAATCTGGGAATTTTTGGGGGCGAACAGGACAGTTATTCAAAAATCTATGGGAGAAAGAGGAAGGAGGTAGTTCCTCCTTTTCCTTTAGAGCAATAGAACAGTTTGAAGTATTTGAACTCATGCTAGACTTAAACTCCAACAAGAGTTGCGGTCCCATTGGTTACACCCCAGTTATGCTAAAATACTCAGCTTTTCAAATAACCATCTCTCTTATATTCCTGTTTAATGGGTCCCTGTCCTCTGGCACTATTCCTTAGACTTTAAAGCTGGCCATGGATGTCACAGTTTTTAAAGTGGGAGACCTCACGAGTTGACCAGCTACAGGCCTATTTGTATACTTTCTTTTCTCTCTTAGCTATTGGGAAGGCTGCTGGCTGAACAATTAACAGACTATCCACAAAACCATAGTTTGACAAAGTTCAGTCAGGATCCTGCAAGTGTCGTGGAATGGCAGTGTCCATGTCGAGGATCTTGGATGACATCAACAAAGTAATGGACTCTAATCAATTTACTGGAGTCACTCTTGTTGACCTCTCCAAGGCCTTTGACATGGTTGACCAGCAAATTTTGCTTCAAAGGTTTTGCAAGGCAGGGCTAAGTAGGGAGGCACTTAGCTGGATTTGTTCATATATGGGACAGAGATGTCAAACAACAGTGGTCAATGGCCATGAATCCCTCCCTCTGGCAGTCATTAGGCTTGTGTCCCACGGCTCTGTCATGGGGCCTGTCCCTTTTCTGATTTACATGAAAGGGCTGGAGACTGGTGTGGGAGACTCATTGCATCATTTATATGGTGATAATACAATAGTGTATACAGAAACATTGAAGCTGTTGGCAGAAAAGGACCTATTTGCCCACCTAGTCTGCCCTAAAATCCCTACCTACTGTGCTACCATAGACCCTAATTGATCCCCGGCCTTACCTGCCCCCCCCCAAGTCCTGTTACTAAGGTCCCACTGTGTCAATCCCATGCTTTGTGAAACCTGTTACCATTTCAGTACCCACCACCTCTGCTGGGAGGCTGTTCTAGGCATGCACTACCCTTTCCATGAAGAAATATTTCCTCACATCCCCTTTAAGTCTCCCCCTTTCCAGCTTCATATCATGCCCTTGCATCCTTGAGCAGCTCTTTCTCTGCAATATGCCACCCTCCTGGACCTTATTGACACCCTTGAGGTATCTGAATATTTCTATCATGTCTCCCCTTTCTCTCCTTTCCTCCAGTGAGTACATATTTAATTCCGAGTCTTTCTTCATAGGGTTTCTGATGCAAGCCTTGCACCATTTTGGTTTTCCTTCCCTGTACTGCCTCCACCCAGTCTATGTCCTTTCGGAGGTGGGGCCTCCAGAACTGGACACAGTGCTCAACGTGTGGCCTCACTACTGATCTATGTAGGGGTAACATTACCTCCCTTTTTCTGCTTCTGATACCCCTTCCTATGCTCCCCAGCATCCTACTAACCTTTCCTTTTGACTTATCACACTGCTTTGCTACCTTCAGGTCATCAGATATGATGACCTCCTGAGCTGGCCAGGTGGTGCTGAGGGTTGAGGCACTGGATGCCACACCTCGTGCTATGCTGGCGACCTCGTTCAGGAACATCGAGTCGCTGGGGTGGGTGGGGTGGGGTGGGAGCAGGATTGAGCATTGGTTCTCCACTCCTGGGTAAGGGGTGGGGTCACCCAACCATAGTCTCACCGTCATCGAATGGAGGTTCGGTGCTGGTTCAGGTGGTCAATGATACAACTGGAGGGGAGGGGCATCCTGAATGGTGTGCCCACGCATGCCTCTATATGCATGCACTATGTCGGGGACATGTGAGTGTATGGGTCAGGAGAAAACCCGCAAACCCCCAGAAATTACATATGAAAAAAAAATATGATGACCCCCAGATCCCTTACCTGTTTTCTTGCTGTTAACATCTCCCCACATAAATGAAACATTGTCCTTGGGTTTTTGTGCCCCATGTGCATAATTTTAAATTTTTTGGGGTTGAAGCCCAGTTGCCAAACCATTGACCAATCTTCCAGTTTTTTTAGATCTTCCATCATTTTCTCAGCCCCCCTGGAGTGTCCACTGTGTTGCAGGTTTTTGTGTCATCCATGAACAGGCATACCTTCTTTCCAACCCCTCTGTGATGTTGCTAATAAAGACATTGAAGAGGATCTGTCCCAGTACTGACCTCTGTGGTATCCTGCTGGTTACCATACCTTTCTCTGAATGAACTCCATTTACCACCACCTTCTGAGTTCTGTTACTTAGCCAACTTTGCACCCATTTTACTATCTTTGGGAGCACTCCCATGCTGCCTAGGATGTTTACCAGTCTTCTGTGTGGAACAGTGTCGAAGGCCTTACTGAAATCCAGGTAGGCCACATCCACTGCTCCTCCCTGATCTACCTCCCTGGTAAACCAGTCAAAAAACTCTATCAGGATTGTTTGGCAAGATCTACCCCCTGTGAACCCATGATGCCTCATATCCTGCAATCCACTGATGTTAAGGTATTTCACTATCCTTTCTTTAAGTAGAGTTTCCATAACCTTGTCCACCACCAAAGACTGGCTTACAGGTCGGTATTTTCCTGCTTCCTCCATATTCCAACTTTTGTGTAGTGGGACCACATCCACTCTACTCCAGCCCCTGGAACTTCCCCCTGTACCCAGTGATAGATTGAACAGGGCCATCAGAGGTGCAGACAGATTCTCCTTTCGTTCCCTCAGTATCCTAGGGTGAACCCCATCTGGACCCACAGCCTTGTCTACTTTTAGTTTAGCTAGTTCCCTGAGGACTCTCTCCTCTGTTAAAGGGCTAGTGTCCACCTCCTTTCCCTTAATGCCCTTCTTCACTATCTGTGGACCGTCACCTACCCCTTCCTCTGTGAATACTGAACAAAAGTACTTATTCAGTATGTCAGCTTTCTTCAGTTCCACTTCCACAATTCCCACCCCTCCACTTTTAGTATTACTATCCCTCTCTTGCTTTTCTCTTTTTGCTTATGTACCTAAAAAAAGTTTCATTTGCTTTTTTCGATGATTTGGTAATGTTTTCTTCCATTTGTGCTTTAGCTCTCCTAACTGCCTACCCTGCCTCCTTTCGTTTCTGATAACTCTCCTTATCCTCTTCCTTCTGTGTCGTCTTGTATATTTTGAATGCCTGCTTCTTTTCCTTTATCTTCTCTGCAACTTCCTTGGAGAACCATAGCAGTCTCTTTCTTCTCTTGCTCTTAGTAACCTGCTTGACACAGAGGTTTGTTGCCTTCTCAATGGCCTGCTTTATTCTTGACCACTTTGCTAGGGCTTCCCTTAGGCACTCTCCCATTTTCTTTTAATCAGCCCTCCTGAAGTCCAGGACCCTTATTTTAGTATGGCTCAGTTCTGGCCCTGTCATTATGCTGAACCACCTTACGATGATCACTGGTCCCCATGTGGCTTCCTGCTATGACATCAGCAACACTGTCCCTGTTTGACATTACCAGGTCCAGTAACGCCCCCTCACTAGTGGGTTCTTTAACTAGTTGCCTGAGGAATGCCCCTTGCAGGGAGTCTAGGATTTTCCTACTTCTAACTAATGCTGCAGCAGGTATGTTCCAATCCACATCTGGTAGATTGAAGTCCCCCACTAGCAGTACCTCACTGTTGTTAGCCATCCTTTGTATTTCATTTATCATATCCTTATCTCCTTCCTCTCCCTGTACTGGAAGACTGTAGATCACCCCTATCCTAATAAAGGTCCCCCTCCATGTCTCCAGGGTGACCCACAATACCTCCGCTTCACTCTGCTCCCCTTGTATTTATGTGGTCTTTATGTTCTCCCTCATTTAAAAAGATACCCCCCTCCCTTTTTTTCCTATCCTGTCCCTTCTGAATATCACATACCCTGGTATGGCTATCTCCCAGTCATGATTTTCATCATACCAGGTATCTGTAATTGCTGCTATGTCCAGGTCTCCTGTTGCCATAGTGGCCTGTAGGTCAGCCATCTTTTTGCCCAGATTTTGAACATTTGCACACATGGCTCTTCATTTTATATTGCCAACTCCCCTCTTCTTGCACTTTTGCCACTCCCCTTCTCCTCCACTAGTATCTTTCCTCTTTCCCCTTCCTTATTCCTCCTGGTTTCCTATTTGTATTTGTTCCGTGGGACTTTCCACCCTTGAGATTCCCACTGCTGACCCTGTAAACATGTGGTGAGGGCAGATTATGTCTTCCAGTCTTATTCTGACTCCCCCTTGGCTAGATTAAATGCTTATAAATGTAGCATTTAAACTGCTCATTAAGGATCTCAGTTCCCCTCCTGCAGGTATGTAGGCCGTTGACTCTGTACAGGTCTCTATTCCTCCAGGGCCAGTTCCCAATGAATCTAAATCCCTCTTCTCTGTACTACTTCCTCACTCATAAGTTGAAGTCACTGGTGTGGAGCCTCCTATCACCCCCCTTGTCATTGACAGGTAGCATCTCTGAGAAAGTGACAGATTGTGCTACATGCCTAAGACCCCTCTCCATTTTCCTGAATTCTTCCTGAACTGCATCTGGCCTCTCCCTATCCAGGTCATTTGTTCCCAAGTGGACATGACATCTAGTTCTCCCTCCCTCCCTCCCTGCCTCCCCGGCAATCCTTAGGATCCTCCTTCCATCCCTATGAGTCGTGGCACTGGGAAGGCATTTTACCACCCTCTTCTCATTCCTACCCATCCCCAACTGTATCCCCCTAACTATCAAGTTCCCCACCAGGATTCATTTCCTCCTCTTCTAGGGTACCCTGTTATCCCCCCTTGGGGTCTCCACTGTGGAGGACCTCCAATTTATCCCAGTCACTACCTCGGGTGCTTCTGTGGGGCAGTCCTGCCCTACCAGTGTGGTGCAAGAGTTCTGTAATGGTATGAGATTTGAGTATGCCTACATTTCACCACCCCATCCCTCCCTAAGCCCACTGTTGTCCAACCGCTCCTCATACCCGTCAAACTTTAAGGAAGTGGAGGTGAACTTGATGGTCCCTGTGTTGGTGAGTAGATCCTCCTAACCCAAGCCATTTTGGCTTTGAGTCTAGCAACATCCTCCCTCATCCCAGAGAGGTGCCTGCAGATGGGGCAGCACCACAGTCTCCAGAATGTCTCCCTGAAGACTGCTACCCCACAGCTGCTGCACTGCACCATTCCTATCATAGTTACTCCCTATATCCAAGACCCCAATTTTTCTGTGGCAATTTGGGCCTAAATTCTGCAGCAAGTCCCCCTGTTGCCACAGAACTTCTACAGCATTAGTTTCCTATATCTGCAGAAAATCTGTGGTGGCAGTTGGAGGCTTTGGTAGTAGTCAGCAACCCCCCCAACACCCAGGTAGGGGAAAAATGTTATGTTTTGGGTTGAGACCTACAAACCAGAGAAGGCTGTCAATTAACTCCTGAGTATTTAATATTAGAAAGTAAAAAATCCATCCCATCCATCTCAGCCCTATCACCCTCCCCATCGCAGCCTGAGAGTTCCCAGGGCCACCAAATTTGGATGAGTAATATTTTTAGCGGCCACCACACTGAACACTGATCCTCATCCTTCTACTTTTACCACTATTCCAGAATGCTCATTCTCATTCTAGTAGTGGTTTGTGCAGTTATGATCAAAGTACTTCCTGGACAAGAAACCAGAATTCAGGCCCGGCAAGGAAATTAGAAGGATGAGGATTGCTGCACAACACCTGATAAAAATATTTCTACTTCAAATAAATGGACTTAAGGAGGTTCTCAGGGTATGGTAGGGAGGGTGGTGGGGCTGAATGGGATGGGGGGATGATTTACCTGTTTTGATTTTTAAAGTAAAGCTCTAGTAGACAAACTAATGGGCAGGGGCTGTTGCAAAATGCTTTTCAAATTTTTGTTTTTAAATTCCAAAGAATTCCAAAAAGCATTCTGTAGAATTTAATATAAACCACAGAATAGCTTTCTGAGGTTCATATGATCCATGTCATAACCACAGATTATATGATCCATGGAATTATTTTCCTTGGCCAGAGTCAATGTAAATTGCTGGTTTGTTTTACTCACAGTTTATACTGATGCTTATTTTTCTTTGATATTTATTATGCTTTATCTCCTCATCATTTACCGGAGTGCACAACTGTGGAGGGCTTTAAATCAGCCTTAAAAACTCATTTGTGGCACCTGGCTTATGGTGACTGATCATTTTATGGCATTATATTTATTGTATTGTTTGATTTTAATGATTGTTTATTTATTTGAACTGTTCGATTTTATCTTGTATGGTACCTTGGCTTTTTGAAAGGCACCTTAAAAATAAAAATATTATTATTATTATTATTGTCTAGCCCCCATTGGTCTGATATACAAATGCTCAGCCCTGCCACACACCCTAGGACTTACCTCACTCCCAAACACCCAGGTTAACCCCCCAAGGGTGGGGCTTCTTCCCCCAAAAGCGATGAAACAGTAGAATGGGACTGAGAGCCTTGTCAGTGGCATGGAGTTTGCAATGTGGGGGCAGATGTCATTATGCAGTGGCGGAACCTCCATATTCCCATTTTCTTCACAGGAGACATGTCTCCCAGACATAGTCAGTCCTGGCTGTCATATCCCAGGCTACCATGAGGGGTTACCAGAACACTGGTGACTCCACCCCGGAGGAAAAGAGCAGTCCATAGGTCCATAGGACACTCAATCTTCCTCTCCTCAGCTGGCCTTCCAACTCTCCAGGTTCATTCCTGATCCCAGTTCTTTGGTATCGCATGAGGTAGTGGTACCACTGTGCAAGCCAGAGAGCTAAATACTGACTCAGTATAAACTGCAGAATAACAATCTGCATTTCATGTAATCCACAGAATACTATTCCACAGTTCTTGTTAATCGCAGAATAATATTCCACAGTTCCTGTAAACTGCAGAATAATATTCCACAGATCATGTAAACCATGGAATAATATTCCACAGTTCATGTAAGCCATGGAATAGTATTCTGCAGGTCATGTAAACCACAGAATAATATTCCACGTTTTTTCCGTGGTTTACATTAAATTCCAAGGCAATCTCCATGGCTGCAGAATCACAGATAAATCAGGGATTTGCCTATGTCTAGACCTTAGTCTCTACCTTCTAACAATTTACCTGATCCAGTAGTTAACCTACCCCCTAAACATTTGTCCAATCCAGTAGTTAACCTACAGGCTAACAACTCCCAGAAGCACTATTTGCACACACACCCTTTAGCGCTGGCTTCTCCTAAAAATTCACCTGATCCAATGGTTAACCTACAGGCTAAGTCTAATAGAAGCACTGTTTGCAAAATAACCCTTTGGAGCTACCTGTCATTTTCTTCTTCTTCTTCTTCTTCTTCTTCTTCTTCTTCTTCTTCTTCTTCCTCTTCCTCTTCTTCTTCTTCTCTCTCCCTTCCTCCTTCCTCCCAGTCAAGCATATATGTGAATTTTTAGTCTCCTTTTTCCTTGCTCAGAGTCAGGCCTCCACCAGCTGGGGGGGGGGAAGGAAAGCTGCTTGTTTCCTTCAAGGATGGTGAGCCTTATGTGTCTTGGTGATCCCTCCCTTCCTGTTCCCAAACAGGAAGCTACTGTTGTCAATCAAATTCAGTGTCTGTAAAAGTGGAACTGGCTAAAGGTGAAAGGGTGGGAGGGCAATAGACAACTACAGGGAGGTCTAAATGGAGACACCTGATTTACTTCTGCCTAAGCCACACTCCCCAATTTACAGCTCTAATTCCACAATACATCAGGTCCAAGAAATGTTACAAAGTAACTTTGATGGGCTACAGGCATTTTTTACTGATTCTAAGTTAAAATGTAATTCTTCCAAGACCAAGCTTATGTTATTCGTTCCAGCTTCCAAATTTAAAAAAAAGTAAAGAAATACTGATAAGGGATCTAAATGGAATTTCCTTGGAATGTGTTGACTTATACAAATACCTGGGTTTCTGGTTAGAACCAACTGGATCAGGCAATACAATGTAAACAAATTGAATGACTAGGTTAGTAAAAGGGTTGACTTGCTGTATAAGAATTGGAAGGCTTAGCCTGGAGTTCAGTGGACAAGCAGCCAGTCACTCCCATTTTCTGAGCTATATAAGCTATTCCTCTCAGCCTTCTTGTGAAGCATTTTTTCATTTCAGCTGAAGGCTCTGTCAGTCTGTCCTCTGAGTTGGTTGGGGCCTACCCCCCCTTGCTGTTACTGGTTGTCTGCTAGATTTCTGTGTTTCTTTCCTGCTTCTGGTTTTTTTTTTGCCTTCAGCTGTGTGTGCTTCTTGTGCCTTTGTTCCCTATTTTCTGTGTTTGTGTGTCTTTGTTCTTGTTTTTTCTGGGTTGCTTTTGTTTCCAAGCTCCTAACATATCACTCCTGAGCTCCTACTATTTCTTCTGTTGCCCACATCTCTCAAACTACTGCAATGCAACTGCAGTTGTTATTTGTATGTTTCAGGTTAACCATAGCTGCTCCATGTTGTATTCTCAATTGTTTTCACCTGACTCAAGCTTACTCTGAACCTAGCTATGCAGCTCAATCATGCTTTCATTCTACTTACCTTATTGCAGCAGCTTCATTGCATTGCCTGGTTACACCTGCCTTCAGAGCATTGTGTCTCTTTACTTATGTTTATTGCAGTTTTTCAATGCAGAGTACTCCATACACATGTTGCTTCTATGTTTATTCACCCTGTTATACTCAGAGGTTGGCTAAAGCTACTGCTGAGGATGTAACTTAGTTTCAATACCTGCATGTGGGTCTCAGCTCTTCCATCACTTTCTTGTTTTTCCTACGGCTGGAACTTGGAGGTGTTTGGGAAGTTGTGGCCCCATGTGGCTGATTCTAAATCCTGTCTCCACTGCCGACAAATCCTCTGAGTATGTGTAACCTCTTTTGGTTATTTGGATGCTTGGCTGGCTTGCCTCACTATTCAGTGCTGATCATTGCTACTATGTTATGCAGACCTAATCGCAGGTCCACCTATTACTACTCTGCTTACTAACCTATGTGCAGGTCCACTCTTGCTTACACAATCATTGTTCATACCTACTGCAACCCTTCAGCTTCAGCCTCTGGGTTGTCTGCTGCACTCAATCGGCTTTTGACCTTGCAAGGTCTCAGCACTCAGTGCTCACTACATTTCAAAATACCTATGCTCATTCAGCTGCTCACCAGCTTTTCAGCTCTTTATCAGTTTAGGGCATGCCAGCTATACCATTCTGGCACAGGGTTCCCTGCAGCCGATGGACTTGCTGTGCATTTAGTCTGCATCTTGAGCATGCCTGACTTGGGCTGGGGTCCTCCTCACCTGGCCTATAGCTGGGAATATCTTCACTCTGGGCTCAGCTTTAGCTGTTCGCTATGCAACAGCAGCCCCTAGTGTAGAATTTAGGACTAGCTGTGAAGGGTGGAAACAGTTACTTCCTTTCACTCTAGTGTTCCACTATAACAGTTATCCATGGCTTTAGTGATTTCCCTAGCAAGGCACCTTCACCACAGTCTCCCTACAACTGTCTCTGGTTTACCTGGTTTGAGTTTAGGGTGAGTAGGCCAGGTGAGTGCCTCAGCAGTTGTTGCTCTCTTCCTCCCACCTTGGTTGCACGTGTTGTTGCAGAGTTTTCTCACAACCTTCCATGGCATTCCTGCTAGAGGGTTTTGAGTGAGAGCCTTCCTCCAAATCAGAATATTTTCCACCTCCCTTTAATTGGGTTTCCGAATTGCAGCTGCAGAGCCATCACTAAATAAAACATCCCAAGCCTGGATGGAAGGTGACCTAGGCCTTGGATCCCCAGAGATTTCCTCCTCATAGGGTTTTTTTTTTCTCTCCTCCATTGCCTCAGGTCATAACTGTTACTTAGCATAATACTGTCCCTAGTCTCTTTAGGTAGGTTCTGCAGTTGGATGGAGGTGGATGGTGTCCCTACCATTCCTTATCTCCTTTTAGGATCCCCTCATTCTCAATGCAAACCATCAGAATCATGCCATGCAAGCCTGAGCATTTAGTTTATGTTACCAACCCGAACATCTCATTATGTTATCAAACTGTCTATGCATATCTACTACTACATCACAGTTACTGCTTGCTTATATGCTTTGTACTTCATTCTTTTTGGAGATTCTTCTTAAGGTACCTTTAGCCATGAGAATTGTCCCGTGGCACCTCTAGGGATGGAACCCTCTTCAAGGGTTCCTTACCTTTGGTACCCTTACAGGGTGGTAATTCCTCTGGAACTGAGAGTGTGAATGGCCAAAACCAAATTAACATAGTTGCACAAGCATTGCACTATACTGGCTGTATAGGCCATTGAACAAATATTGTCTAGAAATAGTAACTTTAAAAATGATAGTTTAGGTCCAGATGTTTCCTCTTTTTGACTATGCAGATTTTTTTTATTACGCTTCAAGTTCTGTAGTAGGCTATACAAGTTAGAGGTATTGTACAATTGTCTTGCTAGACTGATTCTCAGGTGCCCTGGGGCACTCCACTGTGAGTTTTATTATAGGTTATGCTGGGTCTCCATGTCCAACAGACAAAAGCTTCATAAGTATCAGTTAGCATACAACAGTGCCCTGGGATTAGTACCCGATTATCTAAGTTAAAGGTTGTCTCAGAGGAGAATTGAATCCTCCTTCAGGAATTCAGGCTTACCGGAAATGGTGGTACTATGAACAAAATCTAAGTAATCCACTCATTTGTTTTGCCTGTTCATGCCTACTTTATGGAATCAACTTCTGTCTTAATTCAGACTATTGGACACCAAATCTCCCTCAGCTGCAACTTTGAAACACTGTTTTTTG
The DNA here is from genome assembly GCA_016271365.2 of Neoceratodus forsteri. NCBI lineage: Eukaryota > Metazoa > Chordata > Ceratodontiformes > Ceratodontidae > Neoceratodus > Neoceratodus forsteri. The sequence continues at coordinate 1,044,551,498 of CM057455.1, forward strand.
CATTATATCTCAGTATAGGATGTTTGTTCCTGTTTTGTATAATCTGTCTTGACTAGTTATCAAATTATGTGTGTTGCTTAAATATTGAATTTATTTTGTTTGTATATTTTCTGTATTGTATGTATTCCTTCACATGGGTCATCACTATAAATGAGCTATGCTCAATGGTTATAATCTTACATAAATGAAATGAAAATACACTGACAGGTGCAATCAAAGGGCACAAGGTCAAAACCCTGCAAACAAAAACAGTGCAGCAAACAATGCCACAAGCAAAATGCCGTGCTCTGGAATAACGTCAGTAAAAACACCTACTGTAGCAAAATACACGCACACCTTAACAAGTAATGGGACTTTTTGGTTTTGCAGGGGGTCCACCCCTGTACCCCCCACACACCCCAGAATTATTATAATCAATTCCAGGGGGATGGACCTCGGGGATATGGTGAATCTCTGCACTGGGGGAACTTTGTTTCAGAACCAAAAAAAAAATAGACAATTTCTGGAGACAGGGAACCAAACCCTGGTACCCAGGTCTCTACCATTCCAGGTGCTTGTGCCTTAGCCACTCCACCATGAGAGTGGCTTGATGAGACACAGCATCTGAACCTTCTTCAGACCTTCCTCCACTCCACAAACAGTGACAGGGGTAGTGGTACTTAACTAATGCTATTATACTCCTGTCACTGTCATTCCTTTTGCCATTTGTATAGAGTGGTTTAGTCCATGCTATTCTTGCAGTACTTAATTGGCCCGGTACTCAATCAAAGTTTTTGCAAAAAGGAGCACTGTACAGGACAAACGGAGATATTGGCTGCATCAGAAATACAGGGAACAATAACCTGGCAAAAGGTTCTGGGGTTCCATAAAGAACTCCTTGGGAGCCCACACAAAAACGCACCTAAACTGATCACATATGACAATTCCCACATCTCTGACCCCAAGAAAATTGCAGTCATCCTTAACTCATCATTCATTGACCTTAGCTCCTACCTCAGCACTATTGGCTCCACCCTACAGCATGCCTCCCACAACAGCCCACCTAAGTTCCATGTCATAACAGTGATTGCAGAATAGCAATCACTGTTATGATGAGTGTACATTGCCAAAAATGTATTTCAGCAATGCACACTCATGACAAGGAGAAAAAGGGCACCCAAGACTTATGGGTTTTGTTTTTAATGCATGGGGCTGTGCCCCCCACACCTGCACCCCCCTACTTATGGAGTCTCAACTCCAGGGGGTGCATGTTGGGAGGGACTTAAAAAATTGAAAGCCACCTCCTGGCAAAAAAAAAAACACACCATGCCGGACCCAAACCCTGCACCTCCCAGCTGATCATCCTCCCCACTATGCTAGTGGACCAGCTCAGCAGCTGCCTGCCACACCCCCTTCCACATACCATCCCTCCCCTGCCTCTCCCCCTGTGCATGTGCATGCATGTGTATACGCAAGTACTTCCCATTGCCATATCTCACTCACCCCGGTATCCGGTTGCCCCTCCCCACTTGATAGTCCTGAACACAGGTGCCATAATTGAGTCACCATTTTTGTAGGCCTCCAGTTGCGGTCACCTTGTTCACTGGATACCCCCCACTGTATGTCTCCCACAACACCATAACCCTACATAGCAAGTCTGCACATGCCAACCATCCCGTGTTCTATTTTAGAGCAATAACAGTGTTGGAAACTACAAAATATATAAAACGTGTGCTTAACAAAACCAGGGTAGGCAGTAACACCATCAACAAGTGGCCTCACATTAGCACTGGACATCCTGGAAACACCAATTACCAAACTGTTCAAACACTCTCTCTGCTATTCCAAATTCCATACCCTCCAGAAATCTGCTACCATCACACAAGTACACAAGGGAGGCAATAAAGCATGCATCACAAACTATAGACCAATCTCCATACCCTTTCCCCTCTCCAAGGCACTGGAGTGAGTAGTCGTAGACCAGATGGTGTACTACCTGAATTGCTACAACCTACTATGCCCACAGCAGCACGGGTTTAGACAGCTGCACAACACCATCTCTGCCCTCCTTGAATTAACCAACTCCCTGCTTAAGTCACTTGACAAAGGTGAAATGGTTGGGCAGTCTTCATTGACCTAACCAAAGAATTCAACCTTGTGAGCAACACACTGTTCTTGGAAAAACATGTAGTTGTTGGCCTATCTAGGGAAACTAGTTCAAGAACTACCTAACAGACAGCACTCAAAAAGTGAATGTAAGTGGAGTCCTTTCAGACTGTAAGGCAGTAACAGTAGGGGTTCCCTAGGGATCAGTACTGGACCCACTACTGCTTAGCCTGTTCATTAATGATCTGCCTAAAGCCTGCCATGATGCCTGCATCCTGCTCTACACTGATGATATGGTTATCTATACTAGCAGCACTCAGCAGCAAGCTGCTACTCTAACCTTGCAGCAAAACTTCAATTCCCTTGAGTGCTGGTTCTTACAAAATAAGCTTCTACTAAACCACAAAAAAACAAAATCTATGATATTTGCCAGTCAATGGAGGAAAAATAAACTTCCACCACTATCCAACTACAACCAAGATGGAGAGGCTTTAAAACAGGTTAATTCATTTAAATATCTTGGTATTCACCTTGACAGCACACTAACATACACTCAAAATATAGACCATGTTGTTAGTACAGTAAACAAAAAACTGGGGGTTCTACATAGACACAAGCTTTTTATGACACCAGAGACCAGGAAATTTGCTATGACATCCTTGGTCCTCTCCACCCTGGATTATGGACTGGTAATTTACTGTATGAAGTTGCAACAGACAGCAACCTCAACAGAATCAGGACCATCCTAAATAAGGCCTGTTGACTTGCCCTTGATGTGGACAGGCTCTCACACTCATGCAACCTCTATCTGGATACAAAACGGCTTCCACTAGACCTCAGGATAAAGCTGCAAACCTGTTTAATTGGGAAGAAGGTCCTATTAAGGCTCACCCCCTCACCTCCAATCCCTTCTACATACTTCCTATAAGGACCACTCTACTAGGAGTGTAGCAAGAAATAATCTGTATGTACCACATTGTAGGACTAGCCAAGCCTTGGGGCATTCCCTTTCCATGCACCAACCAGGCTAAATGAACTCCTCACCACACTGCTAGTGTTACCCGAACAGCCAAATAAATTATCCCTGAAAAAATACCTTGCTCAACAAAACATATGCCAGTGCATTCACTAAGTCAGATCCTATTAATATCGCCTCTCCTGGCTGTGCTTACTAAGACCTACTTGGAATACTTTAGACAAAGTTGCACTGCTGCAAATGCCCTAAGCTCTAACCACAGACAATGCCATGCCTTCTGCTTCTACACCTTTGTATTAAATGTGTATATAGGAACTAGTTCATTCTAAGTTTGTGATTAAATCTTCTAAATATTGTAAACAATATTTGGGTCCTTGCAAGACCATATCCAACAAACTGTATCTGTATCTTAACCTGTAATTCTAATGTGGAACCTTTGTAAGCAAGCTCTGCTCAAAGGTGTTACTCCAAACATCCAAATAAATAAAATAAATTAATAAATAAAAATATAAGCACACAGAGATTTGAGTGGGAAGTATATAGTTTTAGGGTGGACAAGACTTTAGGGGCAAGGGATGGGTCAACACAGACAGTCATTTAGAGTCTTGCAGAAGATTGAATGGGTGGGAGAAAGGTGTAAGTCATGGGGAAGGGAAATCCAGTACACTGGAGCATAGACTGCCAAAGCCAGCTTTTCCAGATCAGTGGAACACCTAAGCTCAATGAGAGGCTGGGAGTCCATAGATCTTAACAAGTATGTAGGGGTCTTGCACAGTAGATAATTTGCTAGTGAAGGCGTGGAGCCTGTTCAGAGGAGTTTGTCCACAAGGTGTCCCAGAGGAGACTATTAGCCAGTAGGGGAAGGCCAGCCGAGCACAGCCCACTGTAGAGGAGGCAGTGATGTGTAAGCTTTGAGGAGACCAAGGCAAAATGACGCACGTTATTGTGCGTTGTATCTCACTTAGAGAAGAAAGTTTTGTTTTCACGCAGAAATGCCAGGAGACGTTATGCGAGACCTGGCAGGAGAACACCTTGAATTATAGGCTGTCTGGCAGCTGGGGAGAGGCAGTGATTGACCCTAAAAGCCAGGCCCAACTTTATGCTCATTTGCAGACTGAGGTATCATGGGGAGAAAATCAATGGAGTGGTATAAATATACACCCAGGTATTTGAAACTAGAGGTATCCTTGAATAGAGATCTATCTTTGCAGGTGATTGCTAAGTTTTGAGGAGGTTGCATGGAGTTTTGACTTGTCCTCAATCATAGAAACATATAAACTGATGGCAGATAAGGGCCACTGGATCCACCCAGTTTGCCCATTCTTATTATCTTCATTTTTGCTGCAGACCCTACTTGATCTAATGATGCTGTCCCCTTCCCCACACACACACACCTTGTGTCTGTAGCAATGGAAAGAGCCTGGATTTAGTCTTTTTACTGTTTAGGATGACCTTGCTTGCTGCTAACCAAGACTGAGAGAGTGAAAAGGCATCAAGGAGAGATTTTTGGGTGGCGGGAACAGTCTAGTCACTGTAGCACTGGAAAAATATCATCTTCATGTAGCAGAGAGCTTCAGCAGGGGGCTACGTCAGGGAGATTGTTGATGTAGATAGATAAGCGAAGTGGACCTAGGATAAAGCCCTCTGGATCCGCATCAGTTATGTTAGCCAGGTTGGAGGTGGCAGAGTGGAGATTAACTTGTTGTTTTCAGTTTGTTAGGTAGTTGGAGAACCAGAAAGTTGTCAGGTGGAGATATCCAAGGGAGCTGAGTTTGGTTTTGAGAAGTGAGTAGTTGACCAGGTCAAACACATCTGTAAGGTCAATAAACAGTAGGGCTGAACAGAATGTTCCAGATGAGATCCAAACCCCCGGATCAAACTCGTAATCCACATACCCAGATAAATACAGACTTTGCTGTAGAAGTTCAGTTCCAGGTCTCCGGAGTGCCATTTAGTGTATTGTTGCCATGGGGATGCCATTGGAATGCTCACTCCGTGTACAGCTGTCTGGCAGCATTCAATCTGGCAACAGACAGTCACGCAATGCAGTCATGGTATATAACCATGCTGAGTGCACAACGCAGGCCCAGATGAGTGGGTGGATAGTCGGAGGAGCTAGTACTTCTGCAGCAGAACCACCAGAAGTTGTGCACCACAGAAAAGAAAAACTAAATTAAATATAAAAAAGTTTCTTTTTGAAGTGGCGAGGAGGAAAGAGAGGAGAGAGAGAGAGAAAGGAGACTTACTGGGGTGAGGGTGGGAGAGAAGGTTATTGTCAGGGGATGGTGAGGAGTAGGGACTGGAGAGGAATCTGGAGGGACTGGGAAAGAGATAGTTGTGGCCTGGTTGGCTGCTGGGGTAGAGGCAAGGCAAATAAAAGGCAGGCAGTATGTCAGTGTGTGCACTACAGGGCAAGGGCAGGCTGGCATAATGTATCTTTGACTTGTGCTGTCCAGAAATTGAATCCAGAAAAGATCCTCAAGACGAGAGACACAGTGTAAGAAACTACTGGGGCCCTAGAGAAATTTGACATTTAGTTTAACAGTCCCAGAAATTCCAAATAAAAGTTTTTTTTCCTGGCTTTAGCATGACTGTGTGTAAAGGGCAAGTGTAGGCTGGCAAAATAAATCTTTGACTTGTGCCATCCAGATCCAGAGGGGAGAAAGAGAGAGACTACAGTGTGGGGGGGAACATGAGAAATTTAAGTCTCAGACATCCCAAATAAAAGGTTTTTTCTCCTTGCTTCAGTGTGGCTGTGTACACAGGGCAAGTGCAGGCTGGCAAAATAAATCTTTGACTTGTGCCATCCAGAGTGGAGAGAGAGAGAGAGACTACGGGTGGGGGGGGTATGAGAAATTTAACAGTCTCAGAAAATCCAAATAAAAGTTTGTTTTTTTTCTGGCTTCAGTGTGGCTGTGTGTGAGGGCAAAGGCAGGCTGGCAAAATAAATCTTTGACTTGTGCCGTCCAGATCCAGAAGAGAAAGAGAGACACTATGGGGGGGGGCACAGGAAAGTTAACTGTCCAAGGAATCCCAAATAAAAGTGTTTTTCCTGCCTTCAACGTGACAGAGTGTACAGGGCAAGGTCAGGCTGGCAAAATGAAACTTTAACTTGTGCCATTCCAGAGCCAGAGGAGAAAGTGAGAGACTACTGGGGGCCCAACAGAAATTTTTCAGCTCCAGAAATCCATAAAAGTTGTTTTTTCTTTTCTTAGCCTCAATGTAGCTGTGTAGTACAGGACATGGGATGGCTGGCAAAATAAATTTTTGACTTGTGCCATCCAATCACAATCACTTATTAATGTTAATTCATGATTTCATGTATTAAAAAAAATACCGTTCGGACAAACAACATACAAGTTGATTCGCCTATGCTGCTTGCTGTGGGTGGCCAGGGAATAATCTGACTTTGTGACTAATAGTAGGCTGTTTACACTACAACACAAATAAAGTAAGCACAAGTATCATCATCATCATCACTCATTCCCCATTATTCCTCCTTATCATTAGTTTTATTATAGTATATTGTGTTACATTACATATAAACATTAACCAACCCCAGTGTGGCACTGTGCTGTGTGTGGCTATGCACCAGATGTGTCCGTATCTCCAACTCAGATTCTAAGACACACTTAACAGTTGGTGAATTTGGTCACTTAACAGTAACTGTTGGAGTCAGTCAGGTAATCTTGGATCTGTGTACAGTCACGAGTCATGACAGTAAATTTGTCCCTGGCCTGTGGGTGTGGGTGGGAGTCATCAGAAGGACATCACATTAGTTAGAGGGATCTTAGTTTTTTTACATGTTAGAATACTAAGAAAAAATGGACCAAAGTGTTGATGAGGTGCGTACTATTTCTCAGGTAGGCAGTGGCACTGCAAAAGACAGCCTGAAAAGGGAAATCAAACCCCAAAAAGTTATTTTTCACATGTAAGGTTTTGTCTTCAAAGTGAATGCTTGATTTCATAAAAGGTGAATGTCTCGGATCATCATCCATCCCAAGTAAAAAAAAAGTTATGTAGTTAAAAAAAAAAACATGGCTTGGTGGGTACCACCCCCAGAGGTACCCAAAGGTATAGAATGATTGCATACTATGCTACTGCCAGTCCCTCATCCAATTCTTCTAAATCTGAACCCAATGAGGGTAATAGTAAAGATGAAGAAAATGATCAGACAGCACAAGGTTACTGGAGGGAATGGAAATTGCAGATGAGGAAGAAACAGAAATGTTTTGTTTGAGGAGGGTGGCAGTGGGAATAAACCTCAAGAGGAACAGGCCCAAGAAAAATCTGGGGGCGGGGACCCTGAAAAGGTGACTGAGGTGTCATGACTTCCTGGGAAAAAAACTAAAAGAATATCATCTTTTGTTTGGTCATACTTCTCCATTAGTGCTCCCAATGAGTCGGTGGCAACATGCCCTATTTGCAAATGGCCAATCAGTAGGAGTAAAAAGAAATGAGCATTGGGAACTTCAGCACTGAAAAGGCACCTAGACAGATGTCATATCATTACTGTGAACTCCAGTTGTGAGTCTTGAAGAGAAATTGACAGTGATAGATAGCTCACTACACTCAGGGGGAACTCCCATAGATGAAAGCAGTGGCAGACCCTGTAGCACTACTGAAACATCTCCACCACCACTTCCTCCCATTCAAAAGACTCCTCCTACTGTTACTGAAAGTGACTATGTGTTCAAAAGCCCTCCTTCTTCAAGGGGACAGCTTACTATCTCAGAAAAATATGAGCATAAAGCCAACTATGCCTAGACTCACTCTGTTGCTGTTACAATAACCCAAAAAATTTCAGAAATTAAAGCTGTTGATTTGCTACCATATAACATGGTTGAACATATAGGATTCTGGTGGCTGCTTGAGTACCTCGAACCTCGATATACTATACCATCACAGAAATACTTCTCAACAACAGGGATTCCAGATCTTTACGATGTCATATGTAAAGAATTAAGATGCGTCTTGTGCAGTGCTGTAGGGAAGATGGTGCATCTCACAACAGATATCTGGACAAGCTGTCAGCTGGAACTTTTCATGTCTGTCACGTCACATTGGGCATGTTTCGATAATTCACGTGGGAATGGGGACAGTGAAGCATCACACTTTGCTGTTCTAAGAATGTTTTATTTTCCATCTGAACAATCTATACCTCATACAACATCAATGAAGAACTCAAAAAAACAATACAGCAATGGCTCACTTCACAGGGACTGTCAGATGATTTTATAGTTTGCAGATAATGGGTCCAATGTAAGAAAGGCCTTGGAGGAGGGGGGCTTTGTTCATATCTGCTGCTTTGTGCATTGCTTAAATTTAATAGCTCATGGTTTTCTAGATGATGACAGGGAGATTAAGGATCTCATTAGCACTACTAAAAGAATATGCACTCATTTCAGTCACTCAAGCAAAGCCCATCACTTATTTGAAAAAATACAGCAGAAGCACAGATTACCTTAGCTCAGACTGATCCAAGACATTTCTTCTCAATGGGATTTGACCTTTTATATGTTCTAAAGTCTGTTGGAACAAAAGAAGGCTATCAGGCAATACAGCTTGGACAATATACTTGGTGATGCAGATGTTTATATAACTCCACCACAGTGGGTCATGCTGGAGTTTCTCATTGCATTACTTCAGCCATTTGAGGAAATCACCAGAAAGGTTAGTGCAAACACAGCAACTCTCAGCCTGGTGACACCCCTAATAAAAATGTTAAAATTCATATTGAATCTGATTAGGGAAAAGTCAGAGAAGCAAGTCAGTTCCATGATCACACAGGCTGCCAGTGGTTCTGCTGAAACATGCAGGTTGCCTCCCAGAATACAACAAGATCTAATGAGACTTATCATCAAAAATGTTGAAGAAGATGACAGCCTATGTAAAATGTTTCATTCTGAGTACTACAGTAAAGCAGCAGTCTTTAACCCATGATACAAATCGAAGCAACTATTTAGTGATGATGATGACACTTGTTTCAAGATAAACAAGAAATAATTGACGAGGTGTGTGTTGTCATACAACAGAGTACAACAGCAGCACCACATTCAGAATCTTCTTCACAACACAGCATAGTATCAGGTGGCCATCCTTTACTGTTGCAGCATTTTCTCCCTCTTCCTCCTCAGCCACTGCAGCCAAATCTTCTTCTTCTCCACTAGCCAAACATAGCACTGTCACGCAGTCACTTGGTTCAGCTTCATGTTTCTGGAGTCACTTAGAAGATGTAATTGTAACATCGTCTTCATCTGCCTCTTGTAATCTAGCCTCAGCACAGACCATTGTGGAAATGTATCTGGCTGAGCCTGAATGCTGATCCTTTGAAATACTGGAAATCCAAACAAAATATGTGGCCTGCTTTAGTAAACATTGCAATGAAGTACATGAATTGCCCTCTGACTAACATCTGTTCAGAACAATTGTTTAGTTCAGCTGGTAACTTCAATACTGACACAATCCTGTTTGACACCAGAAAATGCTGAGCACCTCACATTTCTCAAAGTCCACATTCCTCACTTTAGTTTCAAATATAATACCTGATTAAAACATACACTGACTGCTCTGAGCATGCCCTAGCTACAAAATGCTTTCAAGAATCCATGCCTGTGGTGAAAATCTTTTGTGAATAGTGTCTACTACATGAGATAGTAATTAATTGCAAGAAGTCTGGTCAGGACAGACTAGACCAGGCCTCTGTTACTTGAATGATCACATGAGCAGCACAGAATAGAAAAAAAAAATAACATCAGTGGGTTCAGAATCCAAATACAGTAAGCAACTGCATTTCATGTCACAAACTTAGTTGGTGGTACCTGGTACCACTGTCTGACCTGGAAGGTAGGGTACTGCTGTCTATTACTACTATTACTATCACTTTTTGTTCTCTCCAGTCACAACTACTACTTGTCAATTTTTGTCCTTACTCCAGTCCTTACTACTATTACTTGTCAGTTTTTTTGCCCTCAGCAACTGATCCTGACTGTACTGTTTGAATTTTTGTACAGTGCATGGCTTAGCAGATGCCTGAAACCCAGAAACTGAATACTCTTTGTATATTTCTCATGCCCCTCATATTTGGCTGCAATTACTTCACAGAAAAAAAATGCTGCTAAATTCATATAATTTCTTAATTGTGTGTGTGTGTGTGTGTGTGTGTGTGTGTGTGTGGTGGTATGCTAACCTGGTTACATCTCACTTGCAGTGACTGGTCTGATATTAACTTGGCAGTGGCTTGCAGCAATTGTGGAACTAGGAAAGATGTAATTGTGTTGTGTGTCATCAGATCTTCAGGTGGCAGTGGCAAACTTTTCATGACTGCACTGCACTTGACCGATGTGATGTGTTATTGGGTGCCTGCCTTGGTGGTAGTGATCACTATGTCTTTCATTTTTCTTCTTTAAGGATTCAGCATGTTGATCAGCTCGGTAGAAGTAGTCCTAGTACTAGAAACATTACCAGCTCTTGGACCAGGTAGTGTACCATATACCACTGTACACCGAGGCATGTGAAGCAGTTACATCATTCACATGGGTAGGGTGGGTGGGCTCTCTCAGTGCTGCTCATTTGATCATTCGTATCTATTTCTTTTGCATGTTTAGCTCTGACTAGAACATCCATCAAAGTAATATCCACACAGCACCATTAATAAAAAGAAAAAATCTTAGCTGCCTGGTAGTGCCTGCAGTGCTTGGTGGTGATATGATATAGGTATTTGTATCTGTCTGCCTGTCTTTCTCTCTCTCTGATTCAGGAATCCAGCACTCTTTCTGTGAAAATTACTTCCTCACACCTCTCCTGAATCTACCACCCTGCAGTTTGTTATCATGCCCCCTTGTCCTTGAGTACCTTTGTTTCTGAAAAATACTTACCTCTTGTACCTTGTTTACCTCTGTGAGGCATTTAAAGGTCTCTATCATATTCTCCCTCTCTCTCCTGTCCACAAACTTCTGATGCAGACCATGCACCATTTTAGTTACTCTCCTCTGGATAAGTTCCACTCTGTCTATGTCCTTTCTGAGATGTGGTCTCCAGAACTGGACACAGTACCCCAGGTGGGGTCTCACCAGCAGTTTATACAGAGACAACACAGCCTCCCTCTTTCTCCTGGTGATATAGCTCCCTGTGCACCCCAACATCTCATTTGCCCTCCCAACTGCCTCATCGCACTGCCTGGCCACCTTTAGGTCATTTGATATACTGTAAAACTAGTTATTTTCACGAAAAATAATGTTAGCGCAAGCACAACTGAAGCCATAATTGTGTAAATTAAATTTAGTGCTAAGTCATTAGGACGACATACATTATAATAGGAAAATGCTAAAACCAGTAATTAGAGCAAATTAATTTTAGTGCAAATGAGTGCTTCAGCAAATCTAGCAAAAATTATTTGACAGTGAAAATTTCAAGTTTTACAGTAATCACCCCCAGATTGGACTAGATAGACTGTAACGCCTTAATCTTCTGGCATGTTAATATGTTCATATTGATAAAGGTCCTCTGTGTCAGGGAGCTGTCACTGCCAGTGACTGTATGAAGAAGGTCATCTAGAATCAGGAGACACCACTGCATATTGCAACATTGATAAAGCCCCTGGGCAAAGTACTGAAACTGCAAGCTTTAATGTGCAGTACAAGTTAATAAGGTTGCATGTGTGTGTGTGTGTGTGTGTGTGTGTGTGTGTGTGTGTGTGTTTCTGTGCGTGTATGCAATATTTGTGTGAGGGCATGTGTGTTTATGGATGTACTGTCATTCAAATCTTGACACTCTCCAGTAACATTGGTACTTTAACTTTATCTCCACTAATGTAGCATACATACTGCATATTATAGGGATGCAGTAGCGCCCCATAGTTAGAGTTGAGTGAGAGATTCTATGTTAGACCCTTAACTTTTCACCTTGATGACTTTGGCAGTGTTTGGTGAAATTAGTTGAAATTGTGCACATTGTCTAGAATGCAAATTCTAAATCTGTGGAAAGTTTTGTGATGGTATCGCATATGTTTTCTGAGATTCACATATGTCAGGTTCCCGTAGAAGTGACATTTTTTTTCCTATACTTAACATGGGGTTTGGGTTTGCTCTCACCCACAGCCTAAACCGCATGGAATTTTTTTCTGAGCCTTTCAGAGTAGAAGCATGCTGTGCCAAGGTAGCACAATTGGGAGGCTTCATGAAAAAGTATTAAACAGTTCCAGAGGTATAAGTATTTAAAGTTTTGTTTCTTTCCATTCTGATCTTTCTGAATAGAGTTTTGGGGACAACCTGATACACCACCAAACATTCTGTGTTGCAAGACCATTTTTGGTTTCTCAGCACTTGCTTCTCACAGAACCATTCTTTTTGTGCTGTAAGAGCTACCATTTTGTTTTTCCCCTCAAAATAAAAAAAAACATGGAAAATACTTACAAATGGGAGAATTTTAGGAAACAAACACCCAGACCTGCAGGCAATAATGACAGAGGTTAAACTGGACATACTAGCAATTAACGAGATGTGGTTTACCAGTAACCACACTTGGGAGACTTCAGTACCTGGCTATGTACTGTTCAGAAGAGACTGAGATGTAAAGGGGGGGGTGGAGTGGCCCTGTATGTCAATGAAAATATCAAAGCTACAGAAATCAGAATACACATAAGGAGCCAGAAGAACTGTGGATCACCCTGGAAACAGGAAATGGGACAGCCATAAGACCTGGGGTTGTCTACAGGCCCCCAGACCAGGGGGAGGACATAGACACATTACTGTTAGAAGATATACAAAACATAACAGCTAAAGGGTAGGTTCTGATAAAGGGAGACTTCAACATGCCATATACAGATTGGTCAATACCAGCAGGAACATCTGCCAGAACTAGACACGTGGTGGATTCCTTGCAGGGGGAGGGCCTCAAACAACTGGTACAACAACCGACAAGAGACAGGGCTTTCCAAGATCTAGTACTGACTAACAGGGAAAGGATCACAGATCTATAGTTAGAAGGTCACCTGGGGGCCAGTGACCATCACATGGTATGGTTCAGTTTGGCCATTACAACTAAATCATCCCACTTGAAGGCAAAAATAAAGGACTTCAGAGGAGCTGACTTTGATAAGATGGCCAACAGAGTTAAGCTCACCCTGGCAAAAAGAAATACAGGTGAGGGGGTACAGGCAAAGTGGGCAAGCATTACGGATGCAATACTGGAAGCAACATCCCATTGTGTTAGAGAGAAAAGGAAGTGCAAAAGAAGAAGGAAACCACTTTGGTTCTCAAGAACAGTGGCAGAAAAGGTCAGAGCCAAAAGGCTGACCTTCAGGAAATATAAGAGAACACAGCAGGATGAAGATAGGGAGGCATACAAAACTTCCCTAAGGGAAGCAGGGAAGGCAGTAAGGCAGGCAAAGGCCCAAGCTGAGGAAACACTAGCACAAACAGTAAAAGAAGGTGACAAGACTTTCTATAGCTATATTAGTGAAAGGAGAAAGTCCAGAGGGGGTATTGCTAAGATCAAAGGAGATAAGGGTGCGTGTGAGGAGGAGGACCATGTAAAGGCATCTATCCTAAATAGATACTTCTGCTCAGTATTTACTGAAGAGAAGGTAGTGCAGGGCCCATAGCTCAGCTCCATGGACACAGGGGGAGGGAGGTGAGCACTAGTCCCTCCACACAAAAGAAAGGGTCCTACAAGAGCTCGATAAGCTCAGGGTGGACAAAGCAATGGGACCTGATGGCATACATCCCAGGGTACTAAAGGAGCTAAGGGTGGAACTAGCAGGGCCATTATTAGAACTGTTTAGTGAGTCTCTGAGCACAGGAGAGGTCCCAGAAGACTAGAGAAGGGCTCATGTGATCCAGCTCCACAAGAGTGGTAGCAGGGAGGAGGCAGGGAACTACAGACCAGTCAGTTTTACCTCAGTAGTGGGCAAGATTATGGAAGCATTCCTTAAGGAAAAGATAGTGCAACACCTGGAATCCATAGGAACACAGGATCCAAGACAGCATGGGTTTACAAAAGGAAGGTCCTGTCAAACTAATCTTATAGATTTCTTTGACTGGGTAACCAGAGTGGTGGACCAAGGGGGAGCAGTTGATGTCACCTACCTTGACTTCAGCAAAGCTTTTGATACTATTCCACATAGAAGATTGATTAATAAGCTGGATAGGCTCGGGGTGGGTCAGACATTTTGTCAAATGGGTGGCAAACTGGTTGACAGGCAGAAAACAGAGAGTGGTGGTGTATGGTATACAGTCAGAAGAGATGCAAATCACAAGTGGAATACCTCAGTGATCAGTCCTGGGGCCAGTCCTCTTCAATATCTTCATCAGTGACATTGCAGATGGACTGGAGGGTAAGGTTTCTCTGTTTGCAGATGACACCAAGAGCTGCAACAGAGTAGATGATCCAGATAGCGTGGGCAGAATGAGAAGAGATCTGGATAAACTAGCAAAATGGTCAGAAGAGTGGCAATTGTGGTTTAATACATTGAAGTGCAAGATCATGCACACAGGGAAGAGAAACCCTGAAGCCACCTATAGGCTGGGAGGGGCGTTGCTGTCAGTCACAAGGGAGGAAACAGACTTGGGCAACATCATCACCGATGGCCTTAAATCATCCAAGCAGACCACTAAAACAGTAGGTAAGGTTAGGGGGATTAGTAGGGGTATCACAAGTCAGAAGAGGGAAGTAATAATCCCTCTTTACAAGATGCTGGTTAGGCCCCATCTGGAGTACTGCATGCAGTACTGGAGGCCACACCTTCACGAGACATTAACTAAATTGAGGCCAGTCCAGAAGGGCAACCAAAATGGTGCAGGGGACTGCATCAGAAAACATATGAGGACAGATTAACAGAGCTCAATAGGTATACCCTAGAGCAAAGGAGGGAGAGAGGTGATATGATCGAAACATTCAAACACCTTAAGGGCATTAACAAGGTGAAAGAGTCTAACATGTTTCAATATTAGAAAAATAGCAGGACAAGAGGACACAGCATGAGATTAGAGGGAGGCCAATTAAGGGGTAATGTGAGGAAGTTCTTTTTCACAGAAAGGGTGGTAGATGTATGGAACAGTCTCCCTTAGGAAGTGGTGGATAAGAATACAGTGCAGGGCTTCAGACAGGCATAGGATAGGTATAAGGGAGCAATGCAGATGAGTATGAATAGATAGGCCATTGACAGAGCAAAGGCTGATGGTACATTTATAAGGCAGAAAAAGAAATGGGCAGACTGGATGGGCCTTGTGGTCCTTATCTGCCATCAACTTCTATGTTTCTATGTTTCTATGGAACCTAGCTAAAGGACCTGTTTAACTAGAATCTGATATTTGTTTTTTTACAATACTGGCCAGAAATACTTGTTCTTGGCACTCCAAAATCCAAGGTGTCCAGCTAAGCGAGATGAGCAGTTCACCTGCATTCTCTGTATGAGAACAGCAGGACTTTCTTAAATTCCAAAGCCACAGCTGGAAGTTGTGCTGCTGGCTTCAGCTGAAGCAGTGAGCCAGCGACCCGCTGTCTGTCTGTCTGTCTATTTATTTAGCTATCTATTTTTCTAACTAAAATAATTGTTAAGTGGACCGAGGTGCCCAACCCGGGACTGCTTCTTTCTCCCCCCTACCCTCCAGGTCACCTGCCCACCCTTCCCAGTATATATTTATTTTGAGATTTGACATATAAGTGGACTGGAGTGCCCACCCGAGATACCACTTCTCGTGACCCCCATCTCCTCCAGGTCACCTGCCTCCATTCATTGAAAAGTAACCCGACACTGAGGTGTCCAGTCCCCAGTGCCAAAATGCAATTTGAAATAAAGAAAGCTGTCCCTCGATGTTTTTCTTATTTTTTAAACCTGCAAAAAATGAAAAAGGTCCCTCACTGATGTGATCCCCCCACCTCAACCTCCCACTCAGCACCCACCATCTCACACCCCATCACACCCTCCACACCCTCACTCACCTGAACATGTCCCACAATGTAGATTCACTCTTCAATTGAAGACACATCTTACTGCTGGAACTGGCAGCTACAATATGAGAAAATAAGGCAACTGTGGTCAATATATTTCACTAGTGGTTCAAACTTTGATTCATAACATTGTTGCTACTGAATAGTTTGACTTCAAATTTTCAACCTAAGGCACTGGAATTATGCAAATCTGGCCCAAAAGGTGATTTTACAGTCAGTTTGCAAAATCACCTTTTGGGCAGGATTTGAAAACCTTCGCCACCCTTGTTCATGAGGTGGGGCCATACAAAGGCTATGTTGAAAATTTGGGGTTAAAATATTCAAGAATGACAAAGTTATGAGTGTACATTGACATTTTTCTATGCTCGCTCATAACATTGGTAATTTTAAATATTTTTACCCTAAACTCTCAACATATCCCTTTTTTTCAGACCACCTCATGAATGTGACTGCTGTCATTTTTCAAATCTGGTCAAAATGTGCTTTTGTACTTGTGACACAGAATAATATATTAGTGGTGCACAATAATGTTTTGGTGAGGATTTGAACATTTACAACTACCGGGTTCATGAGGTGGGGTAATAAGAAGGCTATGCTAAAAATTTCATGTACAGATATGGTAAAATGCATGGGTTATGAGTGAACATTGCTGTGTTTCAATGTTCCAGCATTACTTTGCTAATTTTCAACATTTTGACTCCAAACTTTCAATATAGTCCTTTTTCCCCACCATCTCATAAACATGACAGATGTCAATTTTAAAATCGTGAACATGTGTTTTTGCACTTTTGGCATGAAATGATGTTTCAGCCAATATTCTATAACTGCTACATGTCTTGTTTATAACGGGAGTCAGAAAACAACCATCTTTAAAATTTGGTGTCAAATAATAAAGAAACTTTGTGTGTAGTACTAATGTTGACCCCAGCAGGTATGCATTATGATTTCTTACCAGTGAGCTGAGTTCAAGGATGAGCTCAGTGGCTCAGCTAGATGGGGTGATGGTGGGGGTGATGGTGCTGTTATGCAACACCCCCCAACCAGGGAATGAAAGCTGCAGGTTGTCCACATGGGTCTGGGTACCATATAGTGAAGATAACTTTCCTCTTGGCATAGGGCCCTGCACCTCTGCATCAATAGGAGGCATAGGGTCTTGTGCATTGGCTGATGATAGACATAGACTTTTTGCCCTGTGTGTCTGTATCTTTGCTTACATGAAAGCACAGCGATCAGAAGGCCCTGCACTTCTGCAGCCCACCAGACAGCCTCCTGAATTCTTGACAGATGTTGTTGCACTTCTGTAGGTGGATGTAGTCTTCCTTTGGCACAGGACCCAATGAGGATACAATTCCACTATCTCAATGAAAAATTATTTGCGCGAACATTTCAATTACTGCACCAGTTAGTGTTGAACTTAACTCCACAACAGTAGGGAAATCATAGATATTATAGAACTTTGATGGAAGAAAAGGACCCTTCCTGCCCATCTAGTCTGCCCAACCCTCCTCTTTCACGTACCCCCTCATACTTGCCCCCACCCTCCCCCAATACTCATTCCATATGCCTGTCCCATGCCCTCCTAAATTCCTCTGCTGTCTCAGCCCCCACCACTCCATCCTGCAGTCTGATACAGGGCTCCACCACCCTCTCTGTGAAGAAGTGCCCTCTCACATTGCCCCTGAACCTATTTCTTTACAATCTGAGGCTGTGCCCTCTAGTTCTGGCTCCCTCTTTCTCCTTAGCAGATCCCCTTCATCCACTTTATTAGGCCCCTTTACATAGTTAAAGGTTTCAATTATGTCCCCATTTCCCTCCTTGTTTCCAGTCTGTACAGAATAAGCTCCTTACACCTCTGCTCATATGTCTTCCCCCTGCATACCCTGCACCATCTTTGTTGCCCTTCTTTGAACCATATCAAATGCATCTATATCCTTACGGAGGTGTGGTCTCCAGAACTGAACCCCGTACTCTAACTGCTACCTCACCATGACTTTGTAGAGGGGCATAACCTCCCTCTTACTGTTAGTAATGCCCCTGCCTATGCATGCCAGCATTCCATTGGCCCTTCCCATCACACTACTACATTGGAAACCTACCTTTAGGTTTGAGGAGACTATGATCCTGAGATCCTTTCCCTTTTCTGATTCTTTGATTTCCTCCCCCCTCAGCATGTACCCCACTTTTGTGTTTTTCCTTCCTACATGCATCATGCACTTCTTGATATTAAACCTCAGCTGCCATTTCCTGTCCCACTGCTCGAGCGACTTGCAGTCCCTCCTCATGTCTTTCACCCCCTCAGGGGTGTCCACCCTATTGCAGATTTTTGTATCATTGGCAAATAGCCACACCCTCCCTCTCAAACTCTCCACAATATGTAGCACTAGGGCTTCTAACCCTAACTCCTTATCCCCCCCAAGCAGCAAAAGGAAAAAGCATTAGGGTTTTGGGTCTCTGGAGTATTGACAAATCAGTGGTGGGGTCTTCATTTGGCTTGTCAATGCCAATGCACACCCTGTTCCATGAGAAAACAAGGTTATATGTGCTCTCATTTCTTCATGCAGTACCAACAGGGCCCTGCATGAAGAAAGCTATGACATATTCTGTTGGCAATATGTGGCAAGGCACTGTTCTCTACCTTTGAAGAATATATCACTATGAGGCATTAGCTTGCAGCTGTACCATATGCTTTGCACAGGAGAGTTAACAACCCCAAGGAAAAACACATCACTGATTTGCCAAGGCTCCGGAGACCCTAAACCCTAATGTTTTTTTTTTCTTTTGCTGGGGGTGGGGGTTGGGAGTTAGGGTTTGTAGCCTTTTGCCACATTTTCCTACTTTTATGGCATTAAGTTGAACCCTAACTGGTGCATTGACAATCTTATTTGCAAAGAACATATATAGTCATTGCAAAAAAACTTTGTTAAAGCATCAGCTAGAATTGAAGCACAACGCATCAAAAGTAGGGGAATGCAGTATTAGGGTAAAAGGTCCACTGAATCATGCTGAATCTGTGACATGACATTCTTCAGAGTTTGATTACTAAATTGGTTGGGAAAATGGGTAATATTTTATTTTAAGTGTCACTATCTATACTGTTATATATGATAGTACATGTACATACATGCCATTTTCTTATTACTCGGTATTACTCAGTGGTATAGACAGAAGAAGACATTAAGCCCATTGAGACTGTCTCCAGCTCCTAGTGAGACAATTCATCCCTAAGAATACTTAGATACGTGTCTAATTCAGTTTTGCACTAGCTGAATACTGTGAGATTAACCAGATAGTGCAGTAAGTTATTCACATTCTTGGGGCCCTGATTGTAGAATAATTGTCTTGTTTGTTAGTGTTCGCCCTTGGAGTTTTTAGTTGTTTTTTTGTGGGATCTAAAATTTGCCTGCCTTTCTGTGATGATTTTGTTGCATTGGTCAATAAGATCCAAATTGTTCAATATTTTGAACAGTAGTAAAATATTGCATCTCTTCCTTCTGTCCTCAAGGCTAAATAGATTCAGCTCTGACAATCTTTCCATGTAAGACATTTACTTTAATCTAGGTATTAACCTGGTGACCCTTCTCTGGACACTCTCTGACAAGTTGATGTCCCTTCTAAGGTACAGAAATCGAAAGGGAGACCCATAGTCCAAGTGTGATCTTACATACGATGTGTAAAGTGGAATCAAACAATGCTTGTTCCTGGATATAAACCATTTTTTATAGAGCTTAATAGTCTGTTAGCAGTGTGGGTGACCTTCCTGCAATGGTTGAGCTGAGTTAGTGTGTAATTTATTATTATCCCTAAATCACGTTCATTCTGTATGTATCTTAAAGGAACCCCATTTAGAGTGTATGCCTTCATCGGATTATGTTTTCCTAGATGAAGTAATTCTAGGGGGTTGGGGTAGGAAGAAGTAGGCTGCTGGTTAACTAGAATCTACAGCTTATCCACTAGGTAGGGAAATGGGCAGACTGGGTGGGCCAAGCGGTCCTTATCTGCCATCAGATTCTATGTTTCTATGTTTCTATGTCCACTTTGGTGCTTATCTTGGTGTCATCTGCAAATTTGAGAATGTTGTTTTCCAAATTAGTATGCATATCTCCTAGGAATATCCCAAATAAAGTCTCATGCTGTAATTATTAATATCTTTATTGCTTTTAAGCAACTTATTCATTGTATCACTTTTTAATACATGACTACCAAAATAGAATCTACACATAATCAGAATCCTTCTTTTGCAGCGATACATTTAGTGGTGCACCCCTCAGACAATGAAACTAGTAATGCAGTAAAGTTAAACACTGCTGGTGAAGTTGCCACAAAATGGCTGAAATTCACTTTCATAAAGCTTCACAGTTTCCATTTCCGTCTGCAACTTTGACTTCTCTGAAATCCATGAGGCTTCACAAAGAAAAGGGCAAACTGGCCACTTCATGTGTAAACTTCACCCACTTCACCTATAATCTGCATTTAATGTGCACTTTGTAAATTTTAAAAACTTCACAAATTACTTTGCAAAGCAAATTTCAGCAACTTTGCCCATCTCTTCATAAAACCAACATGCCAACCCTTTGGCACAATGGGAGTGCCACTGCTCGCATTACCAGTAACCCAGGTTTAGAAGCGAGCCTGGGTCATATGGGACCAGCAGGGAGGAGAAGGATCTAGCATCTCAAAGGACGCTCTCCTTCTCCAAGGAGGGAGGACTGCTTGCTCTGCCATGACACTGTCACTTGGATGACCACAGGTTTTAATTCAGTGGATCTGCAAAGGGTGCATGGATGCTTTCTGGCTAGGATGTCTGCATGTTTGTGCACAAACATCCACTTAGCCCTACCCCACAGAGCACTAAGAGAAGAGGACTAACAGGGGAAAAAAAAAACCTCCCTTCTCTGCAGCAGCATGACACTGCCTGTCTTTCACAGGTCCCGCACTGCTCACCAAGCTCATACTCACAACCTAACTCTAACTCCTCCAGAGCTTGGGTAATCTGGGAGGCCATGCCTTGGGGGCAATCCATGAGGCACTGACTGGTTGGAAGGTAAGTCCGAGGGCTAGCGGGTGACAGGGCTGGGAAGAGATGACAGCTGAAGACAGTCAGGTAGGGATGGAAACAGTACAATAAATTCCAGAATTCATAAAACCAATACTTCTGTTGTAGTGTTACTGTTCTAAAACTATGCACAAAATGCTATATCACTTGCAACCTTCCATCTGGCTCTCTATGCTCACCAATTGTATGTATTCTAAAATACCATGTTACCAAATGACACTGAATATAATTTGTTTTCATTTATTTTAGAAGTCCCCAGAAGGAGCTATAGCTGGTGAAATGCCCTGCTTGTTGAGAAAATTAAATCATTTGCTTTGAAGATAGTGGTGTTGCATCTAGTTCCCCAAGCAGCCAGCCATACTTTTGTTTCTTGCAACACTCAACCAGTCTAAATCACTGCGACCAACAGAAGGTAATTACAGTGGCTCCTACTTCTGCTCCCCTGCTGGGTGCCATCTTTGTGTAGAGTCTCCACACTGAGCTGGACCACATGGCCTGGCATTTCTTTTTGGGTTGGCAGACTGCTACTGATAGATTTTTTCTGTTTAAATCTACTGCTATTCCTGTTTGAATATGGTATATAGTACCTGTTGCCTTAAAGGATAAAAAATTCAATTCAATTTAATTTCAGTTCACTGTTTTTATGCCATTCTGGCACTACTCAAGAAATTTTACTGTTGCCTCAAGGGGTCCTGAATTAATTTCTGTGGGTTTGCTGCTGCTGTTTCTGCTCTACGGGGTCTTTACAATATAGCCTTTAGGGGATTTTTGCATGAGTGAGAGTTTATGCCTGGATTGTTGTTGTTTGGACTGCAGAACTCCACTTCTATCTCCTTGTAGTCTGGAGGTTAGCTGGACCTTGCAGGACGCCTTTGGATTACAGGCTGGCTGCCCCCACATATCCTCCCTCCTGGGCTCAGGTTTCCCCTCCCACCTTTCTAGCACACTGTATTTTAACCCCCCCTTCTCTCTGTTTCTCTCACCATCTCCCTTACTTAGCCCTAGGACAGCTGGCAAGTGCCTTCAGCCTACCTTGGAGTCTGGAGCAGTCATCATCATCCCAGAGCTCTCCCCACAACCAGCCTGATCCACTGCTCCTCCAGTCTGGGACAGTTAGGCTCTTCCCACTCACCCAGGGGTGGCCATGCTTTTATACCTACCAGAACTTGTCAGCCCACTTCTTCCCCCCCATCAGCAACTCCAATTTGGGCTAGTCCACCTAGCCCCTAGAGTAACATAGAAGTCTTGCCTCTGTCCCCTCCCATCAGGATTTTATCCTGTAAACAAGAACTGGACCCTCCCCATATCTCACAAAACCTCCTCCACTCTATCCCACTCTTCCTCTTACCCAGGCACTCTTTTTAGGTAGTTATCCCCAACAGTGGGGGTATGGGCTTTGCACCTGCACTGCTTTTCCCCCCTCACTGCTGCAGTCTGAAACCCTAACCACCTGGTCAACACTGCCATAATGACTGCTGGTCATCAGCTGTTATAACACATACAGATGAAGTGTTTCTACTCCCCCTTCAGGCCACCTCAATGACTGGCCTGCTGTTATTATTGGATTTTTGTGCCTCTGTGCTTGCCATCGATTAGCAGCAGCTATCCTCCTTTACTCATCTGCCATGCAGACCTACTGTGCCTCACCCCACTGTTGTTAGATATGAATTAATTCCCTTGGAACCAGCTCTCCTTTCCCTCCTCTCTAACACTGAATGTCACATGTTTGGACTTTTTCTGACTTCCTTCACCTTCTCATCTGCTTCCTGGTACTCTCCCTACTGCCCTTTTCTCTCCCTTCTACTCCTTCCTGGTGACATTGCAAGTGACCCTGGTCCCATAAACACACTCATTGACCATACCAATGTCACCTGAACAAGGAAAATTGGTTTGAAAGTGGCAGATTTAAACATTTGTAGCCTCCCAACAAAGTTCCCTGACCTTGAGGTACGGATGTCCTTTTACAAGCCCCAATGTGCTAGGGCTCACTGAAACTTGACTAAAACCACATAACCCCTACATCTATCAATCTATCAATCAATCAATCAATCAATCGTTATTTAACCATACTACCATCTTCCAGGCTATGCCCTCATTCACCTTGACAGACCTGAGAAAAAGAAGGGTGGTGGCGTTGTGCTGTATGTGAAGGAACATATATCAGCCACCATTGTTAGCGGCTCTGATCCTCTCTCTCCCAGTGAATGGCTCCTTGTTGAGCTAACCCTGGGCTCCATTAAAAAAAATCTAATTAGGTTGCTGTTACAACCCCCCCCACCAAAGGTATCCCAAGCTTATCTATTCTATTGGATGGTCTAGGGCTAACAACTCCAACCAGGGACACTGTATTAGTTGGGAAATTCAATCTTAACTGGCTATGTGCCTGGAAACCAACTATACTAACCTCCTAAAATCCCACAACCTTGAGCAAGTCTTCTCCTCCTCCACC
Source organism: Neoceratodus forsteri (assembly GCA_016271365.2). Taxonomy (NCBI): domain Eukaryota; kingdom Metazoa; phylum Chordata; order Ceratodontiformes; family Ceratodontidae; genus Neoceratodus; species Neoceratodus forsteri. Next base: position 1,044,575,012 of record CM057455.1, read on the forward strand.
ACCAGACTAAATGCCTGAATACTAAATCACACTCTACTTGACTGGGTGGCCACTAATTTGGTGGACATGGTCCTTCAGGTGGGTATCCTTTCAGATTCTATAAGTGATCACTCCCCTACTTACATCATTTTAGCCACCAAAATAAAACACCCTCCCCTGAAATACCTCTGTTTCAGAAATGTTTGCTGCCCAGGCCCCATTAGTCTTATTGATGATGTAAGGGTGATAAACTGGCCTGCCCTGTACCTAAATGACAATGTGTCATCTGCAGTAAGCTTCTTCACCAATGCTCTCCTTCGGGTACAAGACCTCCACTTCATGCTCACTACTCGTAGTGTGAGGGGGAGCTGCACCCGTTGGCTATCCAAGGACCTACTCGCCCTAATGAAAGAGAGGGAGAACCAGTGGAAGTCTTACAAAGTATCCCCTTCCCCCAACTCTGGAATGCTTCACAGGCACCCTCATTAACACCTGTAAGCAAACAGCAAAAGCTTACTAAAAGCATAATTTCTCGCCAACATACAAAGGAACAACTTTGGTGATCTCGCGGCATTTCTCGGCCTCGATTGGGTCCTTACTCAATCTGAAGACTCACAGACAAGTCACTCAACTCACCTCCTCATTGGGCCCCCTGACTGACCCCACTGAAATTATGCAGATCTTTAACAAAAAATTTACCAACCTCACTGCTCAACTCACTAGACTCTCCCCCAGTCACCATCTAGTCCTAGTAGTAAGGCAAACTGCCCCCCTGCTGGTAACACCCTCTCCCTGCCACCTTCTACTTTAGAGCCATATGCCCAAAAGTTACCTCCAAGCTCCTAAAATCCCTCCCTACCAGGAGTAGCACTTGCAGTGATAAGCTGTTCCCCTCCTTCCTCAAGCTCATCTCTCCTGCAGTCATTGAACCCTTCACCTTCCTTTTCAACCTAGCCCTCTCCACATCCACCATGCCTGATTCCTGGAAGCACACTAATGTTGTTCCTATCTTTAAAGCAGGTGATCCCCTTTCTGCCGATAACTATAGGTCCATCTCCCTCCTCCCCAACCTGGCTAAGCTACTAGAGAGAATTGTGTACTCCCAGCTCTCTGAGCACCTTGGAAAATGTATGCTGCTGTGCCCCCAGCAGCATGGTTTCCACAAGCTCCACAGCACCACATTGGCCTTAGCCCATTTCACTGACCATGTCCTCAGAAACATGGATTTGGGTAAAGTCACAGGTGCTGTATTCATGGATCTGACTAAGGCATTTGACCTAGTTGATCACCCTCGCCTACACTCTACTCTCCACCTTTGCTGCTCCTCTAAGACATCCTCATGATTTCAGAGCTATCTCAATGGAATGTCCCAGTCAGTTACTATTGAGGCTGCATACTCCCCTGCCCTGCCTGTCTCCACCAGGGTCCCCCAAGGCTCTATCTTTGGCCACTTGCTATTTTCCATTTTTTTCAATGCACTCCCAGCAGAGAGTCTCTCCTGTGAGGCGCTTCTCTATATAGATGACCTTATTCTATAACCTAGTGATAACTCACTTGCAAATATCTCCTCTACCCTTACCCTAAAATATGGTGCTGCCTACAATTGGTTTATTTCCAAAAGGCTCCTGGTAAGTGAGAAAAAGACAAAATCGGTGTCATTTGGTTCAAAACCATTCCTCACCAAGGTCTCCAAAACTGAGTCCTCTCTACTTATACTCACACTTGTTGCCCCCCCAAAAAAATGTCTCTAATTTCAAATACCTGGGCATCACCCTGAACCCCTCCTTTAAGTTCATTGAAAACATTAACATTTCCATGTGTAGAGTTAACCAGAAATTAGGGGCTGCCTACCAGCTAAGACAATTCCTGTCCCATGAGGTACACCTAGCAATTGCCCAAGGCAGCCTTCTCCCCCTTATTGATTACTGCTCCCCCATCTATTCTACCATGTTATTAGCCCTGTGCTCCAGGCTCATATCAGTTTACAACAGTATCTGTTGTTTCATCCTCCTTGCACCCTTTTCTACCCATCATTGTGACTTATACAAATTGCTTGGTTGGATCCCACTTCAAGGAAGTTTTGACTATGCCCTGGGCTGCCTAATGGACAATATTCTCAGAGATGGTCCCCCTGTCCCCTTATTTATCCCTCCTCACAGGCAAAGTGGTAGCTAGATGACTCTGTGAATAAAGCATCCCCCCACTGTTGGTTTCTAGAATCTCCACTAACTACAATGGGCAGCAAAGCCTTTTCCATCTCTGCCCCCTTCCTATGGAACAAACTCCCTATATCGCTACCCTCAAAAAACACTTTAAAGACTGGCTAATATTGGAAGCCAAATATCGCTGTTCATCTGGGTAAGCTGGGATTTCCCCCCAACCCCCACTTTGAGGGATTCTCCCCCACCCTTGGGACCCTTCCAGCCATCAGTGTGCCCGTCAGAATGCGCATGTCACTAAGGTGCCACAAGGGGAAATTCGCCATCCCCTCCCTGAGGTCAGCCCCCCCAGAGTTCGAATAATTAGAAAGGGGGGCATGGGGGTTGCAGCCCCCTACAAAAAGATGAGACAATGAAATCAGAACTTGGCACCCTAATGACCATGCGCCTCATGGTATGTTACAAGGGTGGAACCCCCTTGAGACACCCCTTCTTCATCAGCTCCTTTCCCCCCACCTGACTCTCTCTCTCTCTCTCTCTCCCTTCCCTACAGTCTACTCCACTGCACTTCATTGATGTGGATTGTTGCACTGAATTTTGTGTATCTGCCTGGTTGTGACTTGATTTTGTCATTTGTGTGCCCATTTGAAATTGCACTTTATCTGTCATACCTGGTAATTTGTCACTATACTGTATTGTTCTCCATGCTCCTGTGATGATGTATTGGACTTGTCGATAGCCTATAACTTCACCTTACACCTTATTTAATCTCATTTCTGTTAATACCCTCTGTACTGTAATTTCCTGCACCTCACTGCTTAAGGCCTGAATTGCAGCCATGTTTTTCTTCCTGCATCTGTATTGCTAAATGCACCATTGTTTATGGCCTGGGTCATGCCTGAAACTGGTTTCTTGGATCAATGCACCTACCCAATCAAGAAAGAAAGAAAGAAAGAAAGAAAGAAAGAAAGAAAGAAAGAAAGAAAGAAACTGACTGACCAATTAATTACCACCAATGTTGCTGCACAGGATCATCATATTAAACAACATGCTCTGAGGCAGGGTCCTGCCATTGTTGTTTATCTCTGACAACACAGGACTCTGGGATGGGTTCCAGATTATTGGAATGTGCATGCAGCATGGCCAGCTATAAGGCAGGGAGGCCTCCCTGCAAGATTTCAATATACAGTCCTCCAATACAAATGCTAAAAGTGTGGGTGCATCTTCACACACATTATGGGCAAGAAGGGCCAGAAAAAGCCTGAGCATTATTTAACCAGTTGCTAGTCATCTAGAGTCTCAAACTCACCCAATGTTTGTATCAGCCAATTAAACTTGAGGAGGAAAGAGATAGCATCAGGGGATGGTTCATTTGTTCCTCAGATTTAAGTAGGAGGTGAAGGAGTGAGTAGCTTCCTTGCAGAATCTTTAACAACTGCATTCCCCTGCATTTAGGATTGCACAGCCAGGACTCCTCTCGGTGAATAAATTGAAATGCTCATCTAGTGTGTCCTCTCATGCTCATGTCCCATCACTTGTGTGGGAAAGAGCAGTAATGGTGCATCTGATCTGGTGACATCTGCAGGGTTTCAGTAGGATGACTGCAGGTATGCAGGAGACTCTGACCCTAAAAGGATAAGGTCAATTTTGTGTGTTGCAGTCAGTCAGCAGTCCTGAAGAATAAAGGCAACCCAACAACTCCTTATCTGGGGTACACTTAAGTATCAACTGATCCTCAGCAACTGGGTAAGTTACCTCTAATATATGACACTGTAGTCTAAGAAATGCTGTAAGATTGTGGTGTTTTATTGTCTCTGATCTAAGAGATTACAATCCCTAGCCAAATACCCATACAGGGTAGAAGTACAGGGGCTGTGCTAGGAACATAACATTAAGAGACAGTAAGCCTGTGGTAGGTAACTCCTTTACCTAATCTATTTACATGGGCTGGGGTACATGGTAGTAATCCAGGAAGGACAACCATGTAGCAAAGCAGGACAGGAAGTTACAAGCCTGGGTCTAGTGAAAAGACACTAGCCAGTTAAGGGAATACAAATACAACTTTTTATCAGTGGTCTAGGGGTTTTACGGGTTCAGTATGGAGATGAGGTACAGTGGGGAGCTAGTCAATTGTTGTGACTGTGTGGCACTCTTCTGTAGGGTTATTCTCAGTAGGAATGTGCACTGCCTCATCTGCATTACCTTTGCAGCGCTCCATGCTTAGCTGGTAGCAGCAAAAGAAGAGATATTTCAACTCTGTCACTGGCTCAGATGGATCCCTTCCACACCACTCCCCAGGAGGCCCACTGTTCCAGGAGGTGGAGAGGGATGAGGAGGGGGAGACTGAAGGGAGGTAAGGGTAGCCATAGTGGATGCTGACCAGCCCCACACCATTGAGATGGCAAATCACTTTGTACCACTAGAGGAAATTGAGGTATCTGACGCTGCTGAGGTTTGGGACTATGATTCAGTTGGGGGTAATGAGCAGGTGGACTTGGCAGCACCCAGTGGACAATCAGGACAATGTCAGCAATGAGAGTCTTAGTGGTTGGGGACTCAATGATCAGAGGGGTAGAGAGGGTGGTGGGGGTTGGGTGGGAGAGGAAGGTCAGGTGCATTCCTATTGCATCACCATTAAGGACATAGACAGGATAGGAAGGCTGGTGACAGATGGGGAGCTGGGAGTGCTGGTACACTTCAGTACCAAATTATCTGGTAAACAAGCCTCTGGAAATGGTAAAGTGGAACTTATGCAGACTGGGCTACAGACTGAAGGCACACTTGGCATCCCTGGCATTTTCTAAGGTCCTCTCTGTGTAGAGTGGTGAGGGAAGGGACAATAGAATAAGGAGAGATGAGACTGAAGAATTTAGCGGGTGGTTAAAGGGATGTTGTTAGGACATAGGATTCCACTTTGTAGGTGACTGGGGGGACTTCTGGGACTGGAGGTTCTTTGAGGGTGACAGTGTTGGATGAAAGACGTAAAGCTGAGTACTACAAATGGGGAAAGGGACATAGCAGTCATCATTAGCGACTCCTGTCATCAAGGAAAAAGGTCAGGAAGCATAGGAAAACCATCAGCAGTTATAAAATTTGCAAGTGGCATTTTATTATCATCAATAACAATAAAATAAAAAAAGAAATAAAATTGTGTGGGATAACTCTTAAACAGGCAGTTCAAACAAAACAAAGTTCTTCATCAGAGCTTATCTTTAATTCTAAATTTCAATTTATGTCTCTCTCTTGCCAACAAAAGATTGCTCTTCTTATATACAGTATAATGTATTTTCCTGGCACTTAACATCTACATCCTGAGCTCATTAAATTTTATGTACAGTTTTCACACAATGTTCCAAAACTTTGTCAGTTTCTTTCCTTGCAGGTGCAACAAAATAGAACATTATGTCCCAGAACTGATCTTTAGTTGACAGCTCTGCAAAGGAGCTTGTGGAGACCAAACTGCATCTCAAAGTTAACCCCTTGAGTTCCAAATAGCTTTTTGCAAACATTTCAACACTACAGTTATATACATTGGCAAACAAAGGGATCCCAGTTTCATATAAAATTTCACATACATCCCTGTAACCACAGATAAGCAAGAGGGAAGAAAAGATAGAAACAGCAAGAAACATCAAGTGAAAGTAGGGAGATAGTAGAAGCAAAGAATTGTGAGATTGTCATAGTGATCAGTTCCTAGGTCTTACAAAAACATTTGATTTTGCAATCAGACTGTTAAGAGATAGAAAAGGAGAGGATAGAACAAATCCTTGCTTTTAACTCTTCCTCCATAACAAATGGGATGGGGTCTTATTCAACCCTGTCACAACTCCCTTAAACTATCAAGACAGTACAGCAAGGCCTATAGTAAGGCAAATAGGATGCTGTGATGAATCAGAAGGGGTACTGACAGTAGAACAAATGAAATATTAGTACCTCTTTATAGATTGTTGGTGAAGCTGACCCTGGAGAACTGTACCCAGCTCTGGAGTCATTACATCAGGAATGATAAGGACAGGCTTGAGACAGTACAACACAGGATGTCTAGGATGATTTAGGGACAGCATGGCAGATCTTAGGATGATCAGTTCAAGACACTGACCAAGAGAAAACTGATAGGGGGAGTTCTAGAGGGATATGAGAAAGTTTTATTTTACTGAAAGGGTGGTGGAAATGTGGAACAGTCAGCCAGCCAAGGTGGTGGGTGCCAAAACAATATATGGCTTCAAGCACGGCTGGGACAGGCTGATGAGTATAATGGGTACTCAGGCAGTAGTAGTAGCGAGGGGAAACAACCAGCAGGGTTGAGAATGAGGACTAGTACCCTGTATGGGCAATAGGTCCTGGGGTTTGATAGAGAACTAAACAGACTATTTCTCTTTTCCTTCCATCATTGTTTATGTTTCTATATGTCCTTTAAAGTGTGGGTTGCAGTCTGTGTCCCCATCAGTGAGGAAAGTCCAGTCAGGGTTTCCTCTGGTCAGAACCATGATGTAGCCAACAGCTACTAATAACCAAAAAGTAGTGCTTGCAAAAAGGAGTGCATGGTGCATTGTGAGCACCTTACCTTGTCAGATTAGCTTCCTGAGGCAAGGTCCCACACAGCGTGATGATGGAAAAAGTACCCTCTGAGGGGAGAAGAGAATACCAGGGATCAAGGCATCTACAGAATGACCCACACATACAGTATATGCCACTAGAGAAATACTATAGGTCTGCTACAGTACACCATGCTCTAGGACCAGCTTCAATTCAACCACAGAGGTGATTATCTCTGGTGGAGCACGACATACAGATTGCTGACTCTGTTGTAGCTGTATCTTCTGAGACATAAGTACTGAAACTGGGCCTGCCCTGCAACCACATAATTAGCTAGAATAGTTATTTAGGTGAGTTAAATCCTGGGAAGGATTGTGCTCATTATTGCACCCAGGTGCATTAATCCACCTCCAGTAGTGTTTGGTATTCTTTTTTGGTTTTCTTTACATTGAACTGCAAAAATACCAGTAATTTACCTCAGTCCCAGACTGTACTATTCAGGCCAGCACCTATTGTTCTTTCAACTATGTACTACCGTGCAGCATCTGCTCCCAAGCTCTTCCAGTATCTGTAAGGCACTCTCAGTCACACCAGGTTTTTAAGAAGGAACTTTGTAAATTGGTCATGCACAGATAAGTGCTCATGTAACTAATCTAGCATATGTATGCTGATCATTGCTCTACCTGTCTCCCACATGTCAATTAGGCACTTGTGACATTTGTTTTATTCTGAAATGCTTTGTACTCTGAATTGTTTTCTGGTACTCCTGTTTTATGTCAAACCACTATGGGAGTTTCTGTATTGTTGTATCACATGTACAGTAATTGCTGTTTCGTTTGTCTTTAACTCTCCTGGGTCATATTTGAAAATAGGCAATGCTATTGACTGGTGCACTTACCTGGTCAACAAAAACTAACTAAATACATGAAGATATTAGGAAGCTCCCAGGGAATTTGAGACTATATACAGTACTGTATTCAGGTGCACCGAAAGGTGGGAGATTGTGTGGAAGTTTATGAAAGTGATGAAAGTCAATACTGGAGATGCTTTTCTTAGCAATGAGGCATGACCTGAGGTTAGATTAATAGTCTATTAATACACTACACCTCACTCCATGCTGGTGACCCGGGTTCAGGAATGAGCACAGGCTGCCGGGGGTTGGCAGAGGGAGAGAGGGATTGAGCATCCAATGGCAGCTCTCCATCTCTGGGGAGGGTTCCATGCATGACTTGCTGCTCTACTGCCACCTTTTGGGTGAACCCAGGGTTGAAAGTGCAGACTAGGGTCACACAAGGGAACAGGGGTAGAATCAGCTGGAAGATCTGGGAGGAATTGCGTCTCTACGTATACCTCCCAATTGGCTCTCCTAGAGTGCCGATGGCTGTGAGGAACATAACATGAAAAAATGGTGACCGTTACTCCTAGGTGATGACCCTTCAAGCGCCAAGCGTATCGGCGACAGCCAGAACAGGAACAGACTCCGCTGTGCAACACCCGCTCCACCATTGTTTGGGGAGAAGGTAAGAGGGGGCCTCTCCTCACAACACCCGGGGGATATCCGGACAACCTAAGGTTATTGAGGGGCTGAGCACTCTAGGGGCAGACTCATGTGGTGAGATGCCGAATCAGCGAGGCATGTAGGGGTTCTGATTGAGTGGGGTGATGATGCTGGAAGGAGGCAAAAAGAGCAAGGTTGAAAGAAATAGTCTAGTAATCACCCTTTAGGAGTGTAAAATGGCATAGCTGAGTGCTACATGCCCAAGAGGATGATAACTGACTGTTTATCTAACCCTTTTGCCTGCCTGACTGTAATTATAAAAATAAAAAAAATAAAAACTTAGTGCATATGCTGTTTTTTGTTTTCACCTTGAAGCTGTAGATACATATTATTAATAATTAATGTAACGCTGATGGAAGCTTTACAGCCAATCAGAATTTGCAATTTCCAACTATTGTTTTACAATGTACATTTACAAAATGGGTTCAAAATGTCCTACTTCCTGATAGGCTAAATATGGTCCGAGACCCATATGTTAATTCCCCAGTTGTTATCCATTGCTTTATTCCTGTACTGTTTGGTTATTGTTGGGCTATTGTTGTGTGTACCAGGTATAACTCCTGTGAAAATAAATGTGAGTTAGATTAATTATTTCCTGGTGGACAGTAGCATGGCATTGAGCTTGTCAGAGATTCCCACCAGGTGGACACACTGTCATTACTGTTCTAAATACCAACTCTGGACCTGGGGCTAGCCACCAAGACTTTGTCCTCTCATCTCATCCCCACAGTATTGTGGGTGCAGGAATCCTTTCTGATGCCCTCAGTAACTATCACATGGTTTATTGTGTGTGCAAGATATATCATCCTAAGGCTCCCCCCCCCAAAAAAAAAGTGTATTCATAGAAGGTCCTTTAGGTCACTGGACTTGTCCTGTCTCCTAGCTGACCTAGAGGCAACTGATTGGTCCCCAATCTCAACAGCCAATAATATAAATTTTGCACTGCAGTCCTTTCAAACAAATTGTTTGGCTGTATGGGATCATCATGCTCCCCTGAGAAAAAAATGAATATGGGTCTGTCATCTTCCCTGGATAACAGCTGAGGCTATGGCTTACCACCACACTAGAGACCTTGCCTGGTGTTCTTGTAAGATCACAGATTCCTGGCTGTTTGGCAAACTATCATCACCTTCATAACACCTCTATCAAAGCCAAAAGACTTGCTAAGTCTGAATATTTTGCATTCATACTTCAGAAAAACATTAATCAAACCTTGAAGTTCTGTAAGGTTATCCATCCCCTTTTCTACCCTCTCACCCAGTCTTCCTCTCTTGTTCTCAGCTTTTATGACCCCTTTATCTCTAACTCTTCTATTGTTGTCTCTTCCTGTAACTCCAGCTTTGCTACATGTGCCCTCACTCCCATCCCTTCTGTCATCCCCCTTTCGTCCCTATCTCTAACTTCTCCTCCATTAAATCTCTTTTTCCTTCTCTTATACCACCACCTCTGCTTCCCTTAAGTCCTTTTATGCTCTTAATCCTCACAAATGTTTTAGCTTTAATGGCCTTGATCCACAACTTCTATTTTTTCAGCCCCTGCCATCAATCCATTTTTATTTATTCAGCACAATTCTCATGGTGATTCAATGCGCTTTACATTAAATCATTTAAAACAGTTTAAAAACAAACACATATAAATCACATTAGTATAGAATCATTAATATGTGATAAATTAGTCCTCTTCAGGAAATGCTAATCTAAATAGATATGTTTTTAGCTCCCTCTTAAACTGTTTAACAGACTGGCTTTCTCACATAGAATGAGGCAGAGATTTCCAGAGGCTTGGGGCTGCATATTCAAACGTGTGCAACCCAGATGACTGTAAACGAGCCCTGAGAACATCCAGCAATCCCTCATCCATGGAGCAGAGGGGGTGGCAGTAGAGTTGGAGGAGGTCTTTCAGGTAGCCTGGTCCCTGCCTGTGTAGGGTCTTTTATGTCAGCAAACTGACCTTGAAGGAGATCTGCCACCTAACTGACAGCCAGTGCAGATAGTGGAGTACAGGTGTAATATGGCACAACCTAGGCATGCCAGCAATCACACTGTATGTTATCTCCTCAACCACTCTTTCTTCTCTGTTACTGTCCCTGAATCTGGAAGTAGGCTATTGTCATTCCTGTCCCTAAAGGTGGTGATCCCTCTTTTCCTGGTAACTTCCATCCTATCTCTCTCCTTCCTATCCCAGCTAAGTTATAGGAATGCCTTGTACTGTCTCAACCCTCTACCTTCCTTGACTCCTCCTCCTTCTTCACCCCCTTCAGTCTGGTTTTAGGAAATTCCACAGCACTTCCACTTCCTTTTGCAGCTCACTGACTCAATTCCTTCAGGTGTGGATCAGGGTCTGATCACATCTGTCATTTTTGTTGATCTTGCTAAAACCTTTGACACAGCAGCACATCCCCTCCTTCTGGACAAACTTAAAGCAGTAGCTCTTTCTGACTCTGCAGTCAACAGGATTTATTCTTATCTTGAGGGCAGGTCTCAAGCTGTCTGGATAGGTAGCTCAGTTTCATCACCACTCTCTATCTGCTCAGGTGTCCCTCAAGGGTTTGTCCTGGGTTCTATTTTCTTTTCCATATTCTTGTATGACCTCCCCTCTGTATGTTCCTCTGCATCTATTCATATGTATGTCGATGATACAGTTATTTTTGAATCTGGCTCCTCTTCCCATGCTATTACCTCACAGCTTCAGCTGGATTTTGACAACATTCACTGTAGGTTCCAGTCTAACCAACTATCCCTCAGTGCCAAAAAAGCAGTCTCAATGACTTTTGCCACCCATCAGAGGCTTTCCAGACTCACCCCTCTCCTTTTATTTCACACCCTAGATGGTGCTCTTATTGAGGATTTATCCTATTTTTAGTACCTCGAGGTCTGGATTGACCATCGTCATGATTTATTGGTTTGTACTGATACCATACACTAAAGGTTCCTCCCCATGCTTGGTGCATTGTACAGGAACAAAGTGAATACCCTGCTTCCTGTCTGGCAATAGACTGTTGTAAAGATGATTCTCCCTATTTTTGACTATGGTGATATTGTCTATAGTGGAGCTCCCAAATCCTTCCTTGCCAGACTTAACCCACTTGTTCACTCTATTTGCCATTCTGCTTTAAATTGTTCCCCTTATACCCACCATTACTCACTGTGCTCTGCCTTTTTACTCCCCACCATTGAGGCCAGACACCTTTCTCATTGTGACTTATTTATATCTAAATTCTAGTTTGGTTCTCTTCCTTCTTACCTTACATCCCTCATATCCTCTCCCTCAGCTTCCTACTACCCTGTCGGCAAAAATACTTTTCATTCCCTCAATATGCCTTCTAGAAAATCCACTGTTGGTCACTCTGCTGATTTCATACCACTTTCTGGTCTCTCTCTGGTCCTCCCTTCCCTTGTCAATTTGCCCTGCCTCTTCTGCTTTCCCTCCTCAAAGTCTCTCTTTCATGACTATTCATCTCCCTCCTGCATCTATCCATGACTGTCTTCCTTTTGGCAGACAGCAATCTTACTTTCAGAGCAAGAAGCAGCTGACTAAAGAGCTAGAACATTTCTTACTAATAGAACACTTCTAACTCAGCAGGAGTCAGAGCCTGTTGGGATTAAACAACCAGATGCTTTATTAGAAATGTGGGGTCTCAGTTATAAAGAGAGTCAGTGGGTTTTTCTGTGTTGGGCGTGGGAGACTGTATCAGCTTCTCAGTTTGCTAAGTCAGGAGGAGAGCAGTTAATTGGGTGTTGTGGCTTAGGCAGCAGAAAACCAGGTGTCTCCAATTATTGGTACCTGCTGTTAGCTTTTGGCAGACAGCACTCTTGTTTTCAGAGCAAGGAGCAGCTGACTAAAGAGCTAGAACTTTAATTACTAATAGAACATTTCTAACTCAGCAGGAGTCAGATCCTGTTGGGATTAAGTGATCAGATACTTTATTAGAAGTGTCAGGTCTCAATTAGAGTAAAATAAAGAGAGGCAGAGTGTTTTTCTGTGTTGGGGAAGGGAACTGTATCAGCTTCTCAGTTTTCTAAATCAGGAGGAGAGCAGTTAATTAGGGGTGTGGCTTTGGCAGCAGAAAACAAGGTGTTTCCAATTACTTTATTTTATTTATTTATTTATTGAAATGTTTTACCAGGAAAGGCACACTGAACAACAATTTGCTCATCTCACAGTCCTTCTTGGGGGAAAGGGAGCTGGGAAGCAAACTTACAGATAAAATACAACACATGTGCAAAATATAATTGTATTTGAGCACTCAAATGTGTCACTCTATAATGTTCCTATATCTACCTGTCGAATGTCTGTACAGTGGATGGCCATTCATTGTAATGTTTAACTCTGTACCTTGTGATTTGTGCTATTGTCTTGGGTCTTGACCCCCAGGTCACATCTGGAATCAAGCAACACTGCTCAGTATGCCTTCCTGGTTAAACTCATAAATAAATAAATAAATAAATAAAATAGTACAGGCATGTAGAAGAATATGTACAAAGCAGGTGTCAAATGCACCATAATAAAATATTTACTCTGATATAGTGGATGAGTAGGTCCACTCCTTTAAAGGTAGCTGAATATGAGGAGTAAGTAACCACACTGAGCAGAAGAGAAGGGAAGAAGGAAGTATTAGAAGGGTAGGGGGAATGGAGCCCAGAGTAAAAAGTGGGGAGACAGTGGGATAGGTAGGCATCAGTGAGGAGTAGTGCAAGAATATGGGTAAAAATTATTTGAGATGGAGAGGAGAAGAAATGGGAATAGCATAGCAGAATCAGCTACTGGTACAGTTTACAGAAAAGAAATTGTGTAAGGCAGAAGAGATGGACTTGTGGGAGGACAAGTGGCAAATCTGATCAGGATGATTGTTTTTTTTGTATGATCTATTTTTCTGCCCCGTGCTCTCTGGTCCTCCACTCCTTCAGGCTCTGCCAAGTTCCTCCTGACCTCTTCTGTCCTTTCCCGGCCCTCCTCTGGTCCCCCAGATTGCAGCCAACCCCTGAGATATCCCGGTGTATCCCTTCACCCGGTGGGTCCCTCTCCTCTGAGGGGGAAGGCACCGGAGGGGATAGCCCCAGCACACACTTCTAGGGCCTGCAGATGCTGCTGGGGAACAGGAGGCACCAGGAAGGTGCTGGAGGCCCTTAGGAACAGAGAGCCATCATCCAAAGGCCAGCAAGCGATTTTTCCTGGCTTTCTGTTGGGGGCAGTGTAGAAACATCATGGCACACGCCGATGTCCACTCCTCCCCCAGTTAGTATTGGGCCATGCATCCTGTGAAACTCCCAGCCTCCACTAGGAGCCAGCAGGTACTGGATCAGTCCCCTATCCTCCCCCCAGAGAAGGAGAGCTGTCCCTGGGACACTCAGTCCTTCTCCCCCGGCCAGCCCTCCAGTGACCCTGGCTCATTCCTGAACCCGGGTCACTGGCATCACAAGTGGAAATCCAACCACTGCACCGGTGGGCCAGCCTAGGACAATTGTTTAATAAGTTTGAAAAATTATACAAGAAGGCTCTCTGACCAACCATGGTCGACCTATGAGCGACTACCAGTAAGCGAGTGTCATATGATCTTAGTGAGCGGGCATGAGGAGGGTGGGTAAGTGTTGAGGGAGTAAGATTGGGGGGGAGGAGTGCCAAACCTGAATTTCAACACAAATTAAGTGCAGTGAAGGTGTTATTGATTTTCTAGTGAGGAAAAAGCTAGGGAGTGATAGAGCTTACAGAGATGGGTGAGAAAGGGGGAATCCAAAGAGAAGTGACTGAAGAAGTTAAAAAGTGTGTCCAATCTGATTAGGGAAGACTTGGAGCAGCACTGAAGACTACATTGCAGTAGTAAAAAATAGTTAGGATCATCTGGACAAGTTCACACCTGGCTGGTAGCAGGAGGTGGCTACTGTTCCTTAATAGCACACCTAACTTGGGGTGCAGCTTGTTTAGGATCACATCCTCATGACCAGAGAAGTTGAGGTGTTGGTCCAGCCACACTCCAAGGTACCTAAAGGAGGTGGTGTCCTCCAGGACTGTCCCATCAAGGGTTTAGAAAGAGGGTAGAGAGGGAAGCCTAGAGAATCTCTGCCTAGTGCCAAAGGTCATTGAGACTGTCTTCATGGCATTGAGGAAGAGTTGATGAGCAATAAACTGGTGCTGAACTTTGTCAAAGTCAAGCTGAAGTGTTGTAGTGACATCAAAGATGGACTGGCCTGAGGTAAAGAGCACCATGTCATCTGCATACATGCATATACAGGTGGATGAGCAGACAGAGGGGAGGTCATTTAGGAAGATGGAGAATAACATGGAGCCCTGTGGGACACCAGTGTTTATGGGGAGGGGGGATGTGGAGTCGACTATTCTGACTGACCCCTATCTACCAAACAGGCACAGAACCAGATCATGACAGATTCAGTTAGGCCAGCCAAGGAAAGAGTGTGTAAGAAGAATATGGGAGGTGGTGTTGAAAGCCTTTGCAAGGTCAACAAAAAAAGCAGAGGGGATAAGGCCACTGTCCATTCCAGAGAGAATGGAGCCTGTAAGCCTAATCAGAGAGGTAGTGCTGGAATAGTTCTTCCTGAAACCAGACTGGTACAGAGTTAAAAAGTTAGAATCAGTGAGAAAGAAGGAGAGTTGACAGATAACCAAATGTTCTTAAAGCTTGGCAAGAGTAGGAAGGAGAGATATGGGATGATAATACAAAGGAGTGTAGGAATCGCTGCTCTTGGGTAGAGGAAAGACAATGGTGTGCTTCCAGACAGCGGTAATTATAGCCACTGCAATGGAATGATTAAGGAGGACAGATAGTGGAGCCGCGATAGCAGGAGCCGATATGCATAGGAGCTTAGGATCTAGTTTGTCAAGAGAGCTTCCTTTGGAGGAGGTGAGCACATGTATGGCATCAAGGGTATCAGTGGGTGAAATTTCTGAGAAGGAAAAGGAGCTGGACCCAGGTGGGTGACCAGCAGTGGGGGGGCAGTGGGCAGAGGAGGGGGTAAGGAGGCTAGGAGGGTAGAGGCACAGGAGGTAAAATAAGTATTAAATTCAGCTGCTAAACTGTGGTAATCAGTGATTAGCATGTTGTTTTTATTAAGAACGGGGTAGGTGGAGGGGAAGGAGTTGAGAAAAGGGAGTGTATAACTTTTCAGAATTTGGAGAATTATTTATGTTTGTCTGAAAGGTAGTGGAGAAATAGTCAGACTTGGCTACATGAATAGCTTTCATGCATCAGTTTCTCAAATAGCAGTAGGTGTCATAAACTTTTGGGGGATTGTATGCTTTATGTGTTTTCCAGGCTTGGTCCTGGACTTTTTGACAGTCCAGGAGTTCAGTGTTGATCAACAGGAGGTGATTCCCCCTAACCCTGGAGCATCTCAGGGGGCATGTTTATTCAAGGTCTCCAAGAATTTGTCATGAAAATAGTCAACGACATTATCTATAGAGTTAGACAAGGCTATCGGTTCCCAGTTAATAATAATAATGATAATAATATCTTTATTTAAATTAAACACCTTTCAAGGTATCAAGGTGCTGTACTTTAAAATTGATAGAGACAATAATAAAATCAGCAAAACAAACAATAAAATGGTCGGTAGGGATCCTTTCTATCAATTAAGCTAGGATAAGCCTGATGCCACAAAAATGTTTCCAGTGCCTGTTTAAAATCCCCCACAGTCGTGCACTCCCGAAGCTGACAGGGTAGAGAATTCCAGTAGGCTGGTGCTGCGTACATAAATGAACGGGCCACAGAAGACTTTAGAGATACCTTCAGAATCTCTAGCAACCTCTTGTCAGCCAAACAGAGCTGTCGCTCAGGGCAGTAAGGTACCAGATGCTCTTTCAAGTAGTCAGGACCAAGAGCCAAGTCTATGTAGGGCTTTATACATCAGCAATCCCACTTTAAAGGTGATTCACCAGTGAATCGGCAGCCAGTGCAGATCACGTAGCACAGGTGTAATACGGGACGACCAAGAAGTCCCCATCAGCAACTGTGCCAAAGCATTCAGCACTAGCTGCAGGCAGTGGATATCAACCCCAGGAAGCCCTTAGAACAGGGAGTTGCAATAATCAAGGTGCAAGGTCACAGAGACATGGATCAGTATGGGAAGGTCGCCGGATGCAACAAGTTGCTTGATCCTGGTGATGTTCCTAGGATGATAAAAGGAAGACTTGATGACTGTCGACACCTGAGATTACAGTGTTAGCCCATCATCAAGCACCACCCCCAAGTCCCATATCTGTACAGAGGTAAGGATCTGGGAGCCCCTCCAGAAAAAATCCAGAGGGCTGACCAGCCCTCAACCTCTCTATCCGGTGACCCAGATCCACAACCATCACCTCGGTCTTTCCCGTGTTCAACTTTAGCCAGCTTGAATTCATCCAATCCTGGATTTCAGTTAGGCAGTTGTTAAATATTGAGAGAACACTATCCTGGTCAGGTGCAAAAGAGAGGTAGATCTGGTTATCATCAGCATAGCAGTGAAACCTCAGGCTGTACTATCTTCCAATGTCTCCGAGGGACAGCATATACACAACGAACAACATGGGAAACAGCACTGAGCCCTGAGGAATGGCACATGACAGAGAGAGAGAGGGACAGAGGAATAAATCCCAGACACCACTCTCTGGGTTCTGCCAGTGAGGAAAGATGTAAACCACCTGAGGACTGTACTAGTCAGGCCTCAGATGAACCTCAGACACTAAAGCAGCACTCCCTGGTCCATGGTGTCAAAAGCTGGAGAGAGAGATCAAGGAGCACCAAGATGGAGCAGCTTCTCTGATCTCTTGTCATCAGCAGATCATTGAGCACCTGAACCAATGCAGTCTCGGTACTGTGCCTCTTTCAAAAACCAGACTGGAGAGGTTCATAGATGTTATGGATGGTCAAGTGGGTCTCCAATTGTACCGCCACTACTTTCCCAATAACCTTCCCTATAAAGGGGAGGTTTAAGATTGGTCTGTAGTTGGCCAGACAGTCTGAGTCCACTGAAGCCTTCTTTAGGAGGCATGTCACCACCACCTCCTTCAGGGAGCTATGGAACTCACCCAAATCAAGGGAGCACTAGACTATCTGTGCCAGGACCAGACCGATAATATCACAACAACCCATAATCAGGGAAGTTGCGCCTGGGTGCAAACTACAGCACATAGGGTACATACTTTGGACAATCTGCATGACATCTGCTAACTGGGAGCAGTTAAAGGTACTCCAGGAAACAGTTGTCATGAGCCAGTTTGTGGAGGAGAGGGGCAAGATTCATGGATTTATATGAGTGAAATTTCAGAATTTTATGAGGCACCTTAATCCTGTGGATTTTGCGAACCAGGAAAGTCATGAGGGGGTCCCTCAGGGCATCTGGTAATATTACAGATCTGATAATGTGAAGTGGATGGGATGTGAGGGCCCAATCATTTAATGAATGGTTACCTGTTTTACAGTTCAGTCTAGTTGGGTCTAGAATGAGTTGTGATAGGTTATGAACATTGATATCAGCACATGCTTTATACAGGGAGGGGCATAGCCAGTTTTGTTAAAATCACCCATGGTACATAATTCTCCTAAAGAGGAATGGTACACGATAATGCTGATGAGTTCAGTGATGAAAGAGGCAGGGAGAGTTGGGTGACAATAAGCATCAGCAATAAATATTGGAATAGAGAAGGGGATGTTTAGCTTTAGAATGAGTGTTTCATAAGCTTTAGTGACAGATGTGGAAAGGATAGCGTAAAATTGGATGGTTGAGAAGACATACATTGTCACACCCCCACATCTACCTGTGCGGTCTTGCCTAGCTAATGAGTAACAAGGAATGGAGATAGATGAGTCCCCAGAATTCTTGTTTAGCCAGGTTTCAGAAAGTATTATAATCTTGGGGGCATATGCAATCACTAGAGGCTAAAGTAAGTCTAATTTAGGGAGCAGACTACATATGTTTAAGTGTAGGAATGATAAGACCCTGCTGCTATTTTTTGGCAGACAGTAGTTTTGCTTTCAGAGCAAGGAGCAGCTGACAAAAGAGTTAGCACTTTTCTTACTAATGGAACATTTCTAACTCAGCTGGAGTCAGAGCCAGTTGGGATTAAATAACCAGATAAATTATTAGAAGTGTGGGGTCTCAATTAGAGTAAAAAAGAGACTCAGTGTGTTTTTCTGTCTTGGGGAAGTGGACTGTATCAGCTTTCTTTTTAGTTGACTAAGTCGGGAAGAAATCAGTTAATTGTGGGTGTGGCTTAGGCAGCAGAAATCCAGGTGCCTCCAATTACAGTTCCCTGCTGCTAACTTTTGGCAGACAGCAATCTTGCTTTCAGAGAAGGGAGCAGCTGACTAAAGAGCTAGATCTTTTATTAGTAATAAAACACTTCTAACTTAGTAGGAGTCACAGCCTGTTGGGATTAAGAAACCAGATACTTTATTAGAAGTGTGGAGACTAAATTGGGGTTAAAAAAAGAGTCAGTGTGTTTTTCTGTGTTCGGGGATGGGGACTATAGCACCTTCTCTGTTTGCTAAATTAGGAAGAGAATAGTTAATTGGGGGTGTGGCTTATGCAGAGAAAACAAGGTGTCTACAATTACAATTCCTTGCTGCTAACTTTTGGCAGACAGCAATCTTGCTTTCAGAGCAAGCAGTAACTGATTAAAGAGCAAGAACTTTTCTTACTGTTAGAACATATTTAACTCAGCAGGAGTCAGGGCCTGTTGGGATTAAGCAATCAGATACTTTACTAGAAGTGTAGTGTCTCAATTAGGGTAAAAAAAAGAGTCAGTGTGTCTTTTTGTGTTGGGGAAGGGGACTGTATCAGCTTCTCAGTTTGCTAAGTTAAGAGGAGAGGAATTAATTGGGGGTGTGGTTTATGCAGCAGAAAACCCAATGCCTCCAATTACAGCTCCTTGCTGCTAGCTTTTGGCAGACAGCAATCATGCTTTCAGAGCACGGAGCAGATGACAAAACAACTAGAACTTTTATTACTAATAGAATACTTCTAACTCAGCAGGAGTCAGAGCCTGTTGGGATTAAGCAACCAGATACTTTATTAAAAGTGTGGGGTATCAATTATGTTAAGAAAGAGAGAGTCAGTTTGTTTTTCTGTATTGGTGGAAGGGAACTCTATCAGCTTCCCAATTTGCTAAGTCAGGAAGAGAGCAGTTAATTGAGGATGTGGTTTAGGAAGCAGAAAACTAGGTGTTTACAATTACAGTTCCCTGCTGCTAGCTTTTCTCAGCCAACAATCTTGCTTTCACAAGAACAAGAACAAGAAGCAGCTGACTTAAGAGCAAGAACTTTTCTTACTATTAGAACACATCTAACTCAGCAGGAGTCAGAGCCTGTTGGGATTAAATAAATATTCTTTATTAGAAATTTGGGGTCTCAATTAGGATAAAAAAAGAAAAGTCAGTGTATTTTTCTGTGTTGGGGTAAGGGGACTGTATCACCTACACAGTTTGCTAAGTCAGGAGGAGGGAAGTTAATTGGGCAGTTCCTTAGGAAGCAGAAAACCAGGTGTCTCCAGTTACAGTTCCTGATGCTAGCTTTTGGCAGACAGCAATCTTGTTTTCAGAGCAAGAAACAGCTGAATAATTAGATAGAACTTTTATTACTAATAGAACACTTCTAACTCAGCAGGAGTCAGAGCCTGTTTGGAGTAAGCAGCCAGATACTTTACTAGAAGTGTAGGGTCTCAATTAGGGAAACAAAAGAGTCAGTGTGTCTTTGTGTGTTCGGGAAGGGGACTGTATCTACTTCTCAGTTTACTAAGTCATGTTGAGAGCAATTAATTGGGGTTGTGGCTTGGTTGACAGCAATCTTGCTTTGAGAGTAAGGAGTAGCTGACTAAAGAGTTAGAACTTTTCTTATTAATAGAAAACGTCTAACTCAGCAGGTGTCAGAGCATGCTGGGATTAAGCAAACATACTTTGATAGAAATGTGGGGTGTCAATTAGGTTAAAAAAGATTGTCAATGTATTTTTCTATTTTTTGGGTATGGGGACTGTATCAGATACACAGTTTGCTAAGTCAGGAGGAGGACAATTAATTGGGCATTGCTTTAGACAACAGAAAACCATGTGTCTCAAATTACAGCTCCCTGATGCTTGCTTTTGGTGGACAGCAATCATGTCTTCAGAGCAAGAAAAAGCTTGCTAATTAGCTGGTACTTTTATTACTAATAGAACACTGCTAACTTGGCAGGAATCAGAGCCCATTGGGATTAAGCAAACATATACTTTATTAGAAGTGTGGGGTCTCAATTATGGTAAAACAAAATACAGCAAGTGAGTTTTTCTGTGTTGGTGGAAAGGAACTGTATCAGCTTCTCAATGTCCTAAGTCAGAAAGAGAGCAGTTAATTGAGGATGTAGCTTAGGAAGGAGAAAATCAGGTGTCAACAATTGCAGTTCCCTTCTGCTAGCTTTTGGCAGACAGCAATCTTACTTTCAGAGCAAGGAGCAGCTGACTTAAGAGCAATAACTTGTCTTACTATTAGAAGACATCTAACTCAGCAGGGGTCAGAGCCTGTTGGGATTAAGCAACCATATACTTTACTAGAAGTGTGGGGTCTCAATTAGGGAAACAAAAGAGTCAGTGTGTCTTTGTGTGTTCGGGAAGGGGACTGTATCTACTTCTCAGTTTACTAAGTCATGTTGAGAGCAATTAATTGGGGTTGTGGCTTGGTTGACAGCAATCTTGCTTTGAGAGTAAGGAGTAGCTGACTAAAGAGTTAGAACTTTTCTTATTAATAGAAAACGTCTAACTCAGCAGGTGTCAGAGCATGTTGGGATTAAGCAAACATACTTTGATAGAAATGTGGGGTGTCAATTAGGTTAAAAAAGATTGTCAATGTATTTTTCTGTTTTTTGGGTATGGGGACTGTATCAGATACACAGTTTGCTAAGTCAGGAGGAGTACAATTAATTGGGCAGTGCCTTAGACAACAGAAAACCATTTGTCTCGAATTACAGCTCCCTGATGCTTGCTTTTGGTGGACAGCAATCATGTCTTCAGAGCAAGAAAAAGCTTGCTAATTAGCTGGTACTTTTATTACTAATAGAACACTGCTAACTCGGCAGGAATCAGAGCCCATTGGGATTAAGCAAACATATACTTTATTAGAAGTGTGGGGTCTCAATTATGGTAAAACAAAATACAGCAAGTGAGTTTTTCTGTGTTGGTGGAAAGGAACTGTATCAGCTTCTCAATGTCCTAAGTCAGAAAGAGAGCAGTTAATTGAGGATGTAGCTTAGGAAGGAGAAAATCAGGTGTCAAAAATTGCAGTTCCCTTCTGCTAGCTTTTGGCAGACAGCAATCTTACTTTCAGAGCAAGGAGCAGCTGACTTAAGAGCAATAACTTGTCTTACTATTAGAAGACATCTAACTCAGCAGGGGTCAGAGCCTGTTGGGATTAAGCAGCCATATACTTTACTAGAAGTGTGGGGTCTCAATTAGGGTGAAAAAAAATGAGAGTCACTGTGTCTTTGTGTGTTGACGAAGGGGACTGTATCTGCTTCTCTGTTTGCTAAGTAATGAGGACAGCAATTAATTGGACAGTGCCTTAGGCAGCAGAAAACCAGGTGTATCCAGTTACAGTTCCCTGATTCTAGGTTTTGATTGACAGTAATCTTGTTTTCAGAGCAAGAAGCAGCTGGCTAATTAGCTAGAACTTGTATTACTAATAGAACACTTCTAACTCAGCAAGAGTCAGAGCATGTTGGGATTAAGCAACCAGATGCTTTGTTACAAGTGTGGGGTCTTAATTAGGGTAAAAAAACAGTCAGTGTGTCTTTGTGTCTTGGAGAAGGGGACTGAATCTGTTTCTCAGTTTGCTAAGTCAGGAGCACAGCAGTTAATTAGTGGTGTGCCTTAGGCATTAGAAAATCAGGTGTCTCGAATTACAGTTCCCTGCTGCTAGCTTTTGACAAACAGCAATGATGCTTTCTGAGCAAGGAGCAGCTAACTAAAGAGTTAGAAATTTTATTACTAATAGAAGACTTCTAACTATGCAGGAGTCAGAGCTTGTTGGGGTTATGAAACCAGACACTTCAGAATTAGGGTTAAAAAATGAGTCAGTGTGTTTTTCTGTGTTGGGGAAAGGGATTATATCAGCTTCTCAGTTTGCTAAATTATGAGGAGAGCAATTAAGCTGGGGTGTGTCTTAAACAGCAGAAAACCCGGTGTCTACAGTTACAGTTCCCTGCTGCTAGCTTTTGGCAGACAACAATCATGTTTTCAGAGCAAGGAGCAGCTGACTAAAGATCTAGAACTTTTACTACTAATGGAACACTTCTAACTCAGTAGGACTCAGAGCCTGTTGGTATTAAGCAACCACATAATTTATTAGAAGTATACTGTCTCAATTATGGGAAAAAGAAAAAAGAGAGTCAGTGTGTTTTTCTATTATGGGGAAGGGGAACTCTATCAGCTTCTCAATTTGCTACATGAGGAAGAGAGCAATTAATTGAGGATGTGGCTTAGGAAGCAGAAAATCAGGTGTCTACAATTGCAGTTCCCTGTTTCTAGGTTTTGTCAGACAGCAATCTTACTTTGAGAGCAAGGAGTAGCTGACATAAGAGCAATAACTTTTCTTTTTATTAGAACATATCTAACTCATCAGAAGTCTGAGCCTGTTGGGATTAAGCAACCAGATACTTTACTAGAAGTATGGGGTCTCAATTAGGGTAAAAAAAGAGTCAGTGAGTGTTTGTGTGTTGGTGAAGGGGACGGTATCTGCTTCTCAGTTTGCTAAATCAAGAGGAGAGCAATTACCCAGGGTATGGTTTAGGCAGCAGAAAACCAGGTGTCTCCAATTACAGTTCCCTGCTGCTAGCTTTTGGCAGACAACAATCTTACTTTGACAGCAAGGAGCAGCTGACTAAAGAGCTATAACCTTTCTTACTAATAGAACACTTCTAACTCAGCAGGAGTCAGAGCTCATTGGGATTAACCAAACAGATACTTTATTAGAAGTATGGGGTCTGAATTAGGGTAAAAAAGTCAGTGTGATTTTTAGTATTGGAGGAAGGGGACTGTATCAGCTTCTCAGTTTGCTAAGACAGCAGGGGAGCAGTTAATTGGCTGGTGGCATAGACAGCAGAAAACCAGGTGTTTACAATTACAGTTCCCTGCTGCTAGTTTTTTTGCATACAACAATCTTGCTTTCAGAGCAATAAGCAGCTGACTAAAGAGCTAGAACTTTTCTTATTATGGAACACTTCTAACTCAGCAGAAGTCAGAGCCTGTTGGGATTAAGCAATCACTTACTTTATTAGAAGTGTAAGTAGTTAATTAGGGTAAAAAAAAAGATAGTTCGTGATTTTTTTCTGGATTTTATAAAGGGGGCTGTATCAGCTTCTTAGTTTGCTATGTCAGGAGGGAAGCTGTTAATTGTGGGTGTGGCTTAAGCAGCAGAAAACCAGGCGTCTACAATTACAGTGCCCTACTGCTAGCTTTTGGCAGACAGCAATCTTGCTTTCAGAGCAAGTAGCAGCTGACTGAAGAGCTAGAACTTTTATTACTAATAAAACACTTCTAACTCAGCAGGGGTCAGAGCCTGTAGGAATTAAGTGACCAGATACTTTATTAGAAGTGTGGAGTCTCAATTATAGTAAAGAAAATATAGTCAGTTTTTTTTTTGTGTTGGAGGAAAGGAACTGTATCAGCTTTTCAATGTCCTAAGTCAGAAAGACAGCAGTTAATTGAGGTTGTGGCTTAGGAAGGAGAAAACCAGGTGTCTACAATTACTGTTCCCTGCTGCAATCATTTGGCAGACAGCAATCTTGCTTTCAGAGCAAAGAGTAGCTGGCTTAAGAGCAATAACTTTTCTTACTATTAGAAGACATCTAACTCATCAGGAGTCAAAGCCTGCTGGGAATAAGTAAACATACTTTATTAGAAATGTGAGGTTAAATTAGGGTAAAAAAAGAGAGTCTGTGTATTTTTCTGTGCTGGGGTAAGGGAACTGTATCAGCTATACTGTTTGCTAAGTCAAGAGGAGGGCAGCTAATTGGGTAGTGTCTTAGGCAACAGAAAACCAGGTGTCTCCAATTACAGTTCCCTGATGCTAGCTATTGGCATACAACAATCTTTTTTCAAAGCAAGAAGCAGCTGACTAATTAGCTAGAACATTTATTACTAGCAGAACACTTCTAACTCAGCAGGAGTCAGAGCCTGTTAGGATTTAGCAGCCAGATACTTTAATAGAAGTGTGAGGTCTCAATAAGGGTAAAATAAATAGAGTCAGTGTGATCTTCAGTGTTGGGTGAAGGGGAGTGTATAAGCTTCTCAAGTTTCCTCTGTCTGGAGGAGAGCAATTAATTGTTGTGTGTCTTAGGCAGCATAAAACCATGTGTCTCCAATTACGGTTCCCTGCTGCTAGCTTTCAGCAGTTTTATGTTATAACGGCGATCACGGAATAGCAATCGCAATTTGGGTGAGTGTAAATCACCAAAAATGAATTATGACAACATACACTCACAGCAACTAGAAAACCAGTGACTGGTTTTCCATTTTCTGCTGGAGGGGGCAGCACCCCCCATAAAACTTCCACATGGGGTGGCTTTCCCTCCCACACTCCCCTACTTAAGGATTCTCATCTCCGGGGGGGGTGCATGTCAAGGGTGGGTGTAAAACTTTATAAAAACAAAGAAATCCTGACCAGAGGCAAAAAATGATCATGCCTAGAATCAAACTCAGCATCCTCCCATCCCCAGACTACCACCTATCCACGACACCTCATAGCCAGCTCAGCAATCAGTTGCCGCACAACACCTCAAATACCTTCCCTCCACTTCGGCCTGTCACGTGATGTGGTCCCTCCCCCAGATGCATGTACATACAGCGACATCCCATCACTGTACTCACCTTCCCCCATATCTGGTCACTACCTTGGAAGGTAGCCCTTTACACCGGTGTCTTGATTGAGTTTCCCCTATTGAAAGCTTTCAATCAAGGTCACTTTGTACATGGTATACCACTTTTGGCAGACAGCAATCTTGCTTTCAGAGCAAGGAGCAACTGATTAAAGAGCTAGAACTTTTTTTTACTAATAGAACACTTCTAACTAAGCAGGAGTCAGAGCCTGTTGGGATTAAGCAACCAGATACGTTGTTAGAAGTGTGGAGTTTCAATTAGTGTAAAAAAGAGAGTCAGTGTGCTTTTCTGTGTTGGGGAAAGGGGACTATATCAGCTTCTCAGTTTGTTAAGTCTGGAGGAGGAGAACAATTAATTGGGGTGTGCCTTAGGCAGCAGAAAACCAGGTGTCTCCAATTACAGTTCCCTGCTGCTAGCTTTTGGCAGACAGCAATGATGTTTTCTGAGCAAGGAGCAGATGACTAAAGAGCTAGAACTTTTATTACTAATAGAACACTTCTAACTAAGGAGGAGTCAGAGCCTGTTGTGATTAGGAAACCAGATACTTTACTAGAAGTGTGGGGTCTCAGTTAGGGTAAAAAAAAGAATCAGTGTGTGCTTCTGTGTTGGGAAGGGGACTGTATCAGCATCTCAGTTTGCTAAGTCATGAGGAGGGTCATTAATTGGGGGTGTGGCATAGGCAGCAGAAAATCAGGTGTCTCTAATTAGAGTTCCTCGCTGCTAGCTTTTGGCAGATAACAATCATGCTTTCAGAGCAAGTAGGAGCTGACTAAAGAATTAGAACTTTTACTAATAATAGAACACTTCTAACTCAGCTGGAGTCAGATCCTGTTGGGATTAAGCAACCAGATTCTTTATTAGAAGTGTGGGGTCCCAATTATGGTAAAAAAATAGAGTCAGTATGTTTTTCTATGTTGGGGAAGGCAACTGTATCTGCTTCTCAGTTTTCTAAGTCAGGAAGAGAGCAGTTAATTGGGGGAGTTTCTCAGGAAGCAGAAAACCAGATATCTACAATTACAGTTCCCTACTGCTAGCTTTGGCAGACAGCAATCTTGCTTTCAGAGCAAGGAGCAGCTGACTAAAGAGCTAGAACTTTTCTTACTAATGGAACACTTCTAACTCAGCAGGAGTCAGAGCCTGCTGGGATTAAGCAACCAGATACTTTATTAGAAGTGTGTGGACTTAATTAGGGTAAAAAAAGAGAGTAAGTGTATTTTTCTCTGTTGGAGGAAGGGGGCTGCATAGAAACATAGAAACATAGAAACATAGAAGTTGACGGCAGATAAGGACCGCAAGGCCCATCCAGTCTGCCCATTTCCTTTTCTACCCTGTAAATGCCATCGGCTTTTGCTCTGTCAGTGGCCTATCTATTCATAGTCATTTGTATTACTCCCTTATGCCTATCCCATGCTTGTTTGAAGCCCTGCACTGTATTCATAGCCACCACTTCTTGAGGTAGGCCATTCCATGCATCCACCACCCTTTCTGTGAAAAAGAATTTCCTCACATTCCCCCTTAATCGGACCCCTCTAATCTCATGCTGTGTCCTCTTGTCCTGCTATTTTTCTTATATTTAAACATGTTAGACTCTTTCACCTTGTTAATGCCCGTAAGGTGTTTGAATGCCTCGATCATATCACCTCTCTTCCTCCTTTGCTCAAGGGTATACATATTGCGCTCTGTTAATCTGTCCTCATATGTCTTCTGATGCAGTCCCTGCACCATTTTGGTTGCCCTTCTCTGGACTGCCTCAATTTGGTTAATGTCCTTGTGAAAGTGTGGCCTCCAATACTGCACGCAATACTCCAGATGGGGCCTAACCAGTGTCTTGTAAAGAGGGATTATTACCTCCCTCTCATGACTTGTGATACCCCTACTAATACACCCTAACACCCCACTAGCCTTACCTACTGCTTTAGAGGTCTGCTTGAATGATTTCAGGTCATCAGTGATGATGATGCCCAAGTTTCATTCTTCCTTTCTGACTGCTAGCAACTCTCCTCCCAGCCTATAGGTGGCTTCAGGGTTTCTCTTCCCTATGTGCATGATCTTACACTTCTTTGCATTAAATCCCAGTTGCCACTCTTCTGACCATTTTGCTAGTTTATCCAGATCTCTTCTCATTCTGCCCACCCCATCTGGATCATCTTCTCTGTTGCAGATCTTGGTGTCATCTGCAAACAGACAAGCCTACCCTCTAGTCCATCTGCAAGGTCACTAATGAAGATGTTGAAGAGGACTGGCCCCAGGACTGATCCTGAGGTACCCACTTGTGACTTGCATCTCTTCTGACTGTATACCATTTTCCACTACTCTGTTTTTCTGCCCATCAACCAGTTTGCCACCAGTTGACCAACTTCTGACCCACCCATGCCTACCCAGCTTATTTATCAATCTTCTATGTGGAACAATGTCAAAAGCTTTGCTGAAGTCAAGGTAGGCGACATCAACTGCTCCCCTTGGTCCACCACTCTGGTTACCCAGTCAAAGGAATCTATGAGATTAGTTTGACATAACCTTCCTTTTGTAAACCCATGCTGTCTTGGATCCTGTGCCCCTTTGGATTCCAGGTGTTGCACTATCCTTTCCTTAAGGAGTGCCTCCATAATCTTGCCTACTACTGAGGTAAGACTGACTGGTCTGTAGTTCCCTGCCTCCTCCCTGCTACCACTCTTGTGGATCCGGATCACATGAGCCCTTCTTCAGTCTTCTGGGACCTCTCCTGTGCTCAGAGACTCACTAAACAGTTCTGCTAATGGCTCTGCTAGTTTCACCCTTAGCTCCTTAAATACGCTGGGATGTATGCCATCAGGTCCCATTGCCTTATCCACCCTGAGCTTAGCAAGCTCTTGTAGGACCCTTTCTTTTGTGAAGGGAGTAGTTCTCACCTCCCCCCCCAGTCCATGGTGCTGAGCTGTGGGCCCTGTCCTACCTTCTCTTCAGCAAATACTGAGCAAAAGTATCTATTTAGGATACATGCTTTTAAGGGTCCTCCGCCTCACATGCTCCCTTTTCTCCATTAAGCTTAGCAATAACCCCTCTGGACTTTCTCCTTTCACTAATGTATCTGTAGCAAGTCTTGTCACCTTCTTTTACTGTTCATGCTAGTGTTTCCTCAGTTTGGGACTTTGCCTGCCTTACTTCCTTCCCTGCTTTCCTTATGGCAGTTTGGTATGCCTCCCTATCTTCATCCCGCTGTGTTCCCTTATATTTCCTGAAGGCCAGCCTTTTGGCTCTGACCTTTTCTGCTACTGTATTTGAGAACCAAAGTGGTTTCCTTCTTCTTTTGCACTTCCTTTTCTGTCTAACACAATGGGATGTTGCTTTAAGTATTGCATCCTTAATACTTGCCCACTTTGCCTGTACCCCCTCACCTGTGTTTCTTTTTGCCAGGGCTAGCTTAACTCTGTTGGCCATCTTATCAAAGTCAGCTCCTCTGAAGTCCCATATTTTTGCCTTGGAATGGTATGATTTAGATGTAGTAGCCAAATTGAACCATACCATGTGATGGTCACTTGCCCCCAGGTGACCTTCTACCTGGAGATCTGTGATCCCTTCCCTGTTAATCAGTACTAGATCTAGGATAGCCCTGTCTCTTGTGGGTTGTTGTACCAGTTGTTTGAGGCCCTCCCTGCAGGGAATCCACTATGTGTCTAGTTCTGGCAGATGTTCCTGCTGGTATTGACCAATCTGTATCCGGCATGTTGAAGTCTCCATTATCAGAACCTCCCTTTAGCTGTCATGTTTTGTATATCTTCTAACAGTAATGTGTCTATGTCCTCCCCCTGCTCTGGGGGCCTGTAGACAACCCCAGTTCTTATAGCTGTCCCATTTCCGGTTTCCAGGGTGACCCACAGTTCTTCTGGCTCCTTATGTGTATTCTGAATTTCTGTAGCTTTGATATTTTCATTGACATACATGACCACTCCTCCCCCACTTTCTGCACCTCGGTCTCTTCTGAACAATACATAGCCAGGTACTGAAGTCTCCCAAGTGTGGTTACTGGTAAACCATGTCTCACTAATTGCTACTATGTCCAGTTTAGCCTCTGACATTATTGCCTGCAGGTCTGGGATCTTATTTCCCAGGCTGTGAGCATTTGTGTACATGATTTTCCATTGGCAAGATTTCAGTGTGTTAGTTGTTGGGTGAGGTTTGGCATTACTCCTGTGCGTTGTATGGGGAGACAAACCTTTTTTCTTATCTGGTGATGCAAATGAACTGCAAACATGCTGAATCCCTGTTTGACCACTAGCTGAGGGGGGTGGGGTGTTCTTCCCATTCGATGTATGGAGTGCTGGAGCCCTCTCCTCATTTGCTAGTTTAAATATTCTTCAAAGATGTCAAACTTCTGCCCCAATGCACTGACTCCCTCCTTAGTCAGATGCAGTCCATCAAATTTAAAGAACTTTCGCTTCCAGAACTGTTGCCAATTCCCTACAAATCTGTGTCCTTTTTCCTGGCAGCAGCCCTTGAGCCACGTGTTTAGCTCCCCTATCTCCCCTTCTTTGACCTTCCTTCCATCTGCTCCCCTCTCCCAGACTGGCAGGATCTCAGAGAAGGAGATGCTGGACAAAATGGATGATAGTTTGTCACCCAGCCTGGTCAGGTGTTACTTGGTCTCCACAACTGACTGGCTGGTGAGATCATTAGTCTGTATGTATACTAGGACATCAATGTTTTCTTCTGCTTTGTGAACAATTTTGGCAATGCGGTCAGTGTCTGTCAGTGCTGATGTACCTGGGAGACATCTGACCATTACCCCTGGCTGGAGATGGGTATCAACTCCCCAAATCATGGAGTCTTCTATGATCAGAAGTTTTTTGGAATTTCTTTTTGCTTTTTTTGTTTTGGTTCCTGATTTGGCTGAGTTTTGTTGTGCTAGCTCCTGTGCCGCAGTATCTTGCTCTGCAGTGTCTTCTGCCTCTTTGATTTCAGAGATAGAGGCAGATACCTGTTTGTAGTGTTTATATGGTTTTTGGAGGTAATATGTTGGAGAGCAGAGAGTGATGGGGCACCCGCTTTGCCCCTCCTAACCACCTGCCGACCTCCTGGACCAACTACCCTCTGTGGTCGAGGTTTTTCTGTTGGATGCTGGGGAAATGGCGGGTGGTTCTTATAATGTATTTCCTCTTGAATATGAAATTTGAGGTGTGCAATCTCTGCCCATGCTGCCCGGAGTTGAGCCCTAAGATCTCCAATGGCCCTGCATGTAGGACAGTGTCCTAAATCCTGTAAGACTGTCCTTCTGAAAATTGTTCCACAGTACCTGCAGTTAATGATATCCATTCCAGATAAGTTGCTGGGTTTATAACCTAGTCATAGTAATTAGAAGGAAGAAAATGCAAGTAATGGTTTGATTGTGTTTTGTTTTTGTTTAACTTGTTATAACAAGTTAAATTACTAGTACCCCTGTAAATGAGCTCACCTTGTGGATGCCCCACTGATCCGCCCCTTCCTGCTCTGCCACAGGAAATGTCACAACTGTAGTACCCTATAAAAGGAGTGTAGTGTGGGGTGGCTGGGGATGGGGTGGGTGGCTGGGCCCTTCCTGCCAAAAGAAGAACCAAGGACGAAGAACAAGGAGGTAAGAGCAGAAACAATCAGTCAACAACAAATGCAGTAACCCTGAGCTTATCCTAATGTTAGATAAAACTGTAAAACCTGTAAAGCACCACCTGTAATAATTTCAGAGAAGATATACGCTGTAAGAACACTTTGCTACAGAAAAATAAAGCAATGAAATGTTAGCAACAAACAGTAGCAATCCCTGTGAGTAAAAAATAAAAACAACACCACACAGTAAATCAGCTTAGCCAAAAGAAGTCTTAATCCTTTTCCCTTGCTCTGGTAAGGTTCTCTACTCTGCCTTTCAAGCAGTCTTAGAAGGAAAGAGCTCAGGTGAAGCTAGGTGCCTTGGCCAGCAAACCAAGTCTTCTACCTCCAAGATATCTACTAACCTGACCTTTTAACCCTTCTTTCTGTTGGAAATTACTGACAGTTTTAGCTCCACCCCCACATACACACCTAATCCTTTGGAAGAGCTGTGGGAGGAAAGCAATTAGCTCCTACAATGTGAGAAGGAGACTGAAACACCTCTGAGACAACAATCCTTTAAAAAAAAAAAAAACAAGAGTAAAATAAAAGTGTCAAACAGTAATTTTGCTTAGCCCAATGATAGAAAAGTCACAAAAATGTAAGCTCCACCTGTAATAATTTCAGAGAAGATATACCCTGTAAGAAACACTTTGCTACAGAGAAAAATAAAGCAGTAACAGAAGATATATCTTGCAAAAAACAATTTGAATCAGAAGATTACAGCAGTAATCTGTTAGCACACACCTGTAGGCACACCTTGTAATAATGCAGAAGCAGGTATACCAGCAACAACAATTTGAATCAGAGAAAAATAAAGCAATGAAATGTTAGCAACAAACAGTAGCAATCCCTGTGAGTAAAAAATAAAAACAACACCACACAGTAAATCTGCTTAGCCAAAAGAAGTCTTAATTCTTTTCCCTTGCTCTGGTAAGGTTCTCTACTCTGCCTTTCAAGCAGTCTTAGAAGGAAAGAGCTCAGGTGAAGCTAGGTGCCTTGGCCAGCAATGCAAGTCTTCTACCTTAGAAGGAAAGAGCTCAGGTGAAGGTAGGTGCCTTGGCCAGCAAACCAAGTCGTCTACTTCTCAGTTTGCTAAGTCAGAAGGAGAGCAGTAAATTTTGATGTGGCTTAGGTAGCAGAAAACCAAGTGTCTACAATTACAGTTCCAAGCTGCTAGCTTTTGGCAGACAGCAATCTTGCTTTCCGACAAGGAGCAGCTGACTAAAGAGCTAGAACTTTTCTTACTAATAGAAAACTTATAACACAGCATGGGTCAGAGCATGTTTGAATTAAGCAACCAGATACTTTAATGGAAATGTGGGGTCTCAATTAGGGTAATAAAAAAAAGAAAGAGTCAGTGTGTTTTTCTGTGTCAGGTAAAGGGATTGCATCAGCTACACAGCTTGTTAAGTCAGGGGGATGGCAGTTAATTGGGCAGTGTCTTAGACAGCAGAAAATCTGGTGTCTCCAATTACACTTCAATGATTTTAGCTTTTGACTGACAGCAATCTCGTTTTCAGACCAAGAAGCAGCTGACTAATTAGCTAGAACTTTTACTACTAATAGAACACTTCTAACTTAGCAGGAGTCAGAGCCTATTGGGATTAAGCAACCAGTTACTTTGTTAGAAGTGTGGGTCTCAATTAGGGTAAAAAAAAGATAGTTGTTTGGGGAGAAGGTAAGAGGGGGCCTCTCCTCGCCCCACCAGGGGGATATCCGGACTACCTAAGGTTACTAAGGCAACTGAGGGGGTAAGCACTCTAGGGGCAGACTCATGTGGCGAGAGGCCGAATCAGCGAGGCATGTAGGGGTTCTGATTGAGTGGGGTGATGATGCTGGAAGGAGGCAAAAAGAGCAAGGTTGAAAAAATAGTCTATTAATCACCCTTTAGGAGTGTAAAACAGCATGAGGCATAGCTGAGTGCTACATGCCCAAGAGGATGATAACTGACTGTTTATCTAACTCTTTTGCCTGCCTGACTGTAGTTATAAAAATAAAAAAAATAAAAACTTAGTGCATATGCTATTATTTGTTTTCACCTTGAAGCTGTAGATTCATATTATTAATAATTAATGTAAAGCTGATGGAAGCTTTACAGCCAATCAGAATTTGCAATTTCCAACTATTGTTTTACAATGTACACTTACACAATGGGTTCAAAATGTCCTGCTTCCTGATAGGCTAATTATGGTCCGAGACCCACATGTTAATTCCCCAGTTGTTATCCATTGCTTTATTCCTGTACTGTTTGGTTATTGTTGGGCTATTGTTGTGTGTACCAGGTAAAGCTCCTGTGAAAATAAATGTGAGTTA
Source organism: Neoceratodus forsteri (assembly GCA_016271365.2). NCBI lineage: Eukaryota > Metazoa > Chordata > Ceratodontiformes > Ceratodontidae > Neoceratodus > Neoceratodus forsteri. The sequence continues at coordinate 1,044,607,985 of CM057455.1, forward strand.
GATTAATCATTTCCTGGTGGACAGCAGCATGGCATTGAGCTTGTCAGAGGTACCCACCAGGTGGACACACTGTCATTACTGTTCCAAATACCAACTCTGGACCTGGAGCTAACCACCAAGACTTTGTCCTCTAATCTCATCCCCACAGTATTGTGTAAGCAGGAATCCTTTCTGTTGCCCTCAGTAACTATCACATGGTTTATTGTGTGTGCAAGATATATCATCCTAAGCCCCCCCCCCAAAAAAAATGTATTCATAGTAGGTCCTTTAGGTCACTGGACTTGTCCTGTCTCCTAGCTGACCTAGAGGCAACTGATTGGTCCCCAATCTCAACAGCCAATAATATAAATTTTGCACTGCAGTCCTTTCAAACAAATTGTTTGGCTGTATGGGATCAACAAGTTCCCCTGAGAAAAAAATGAATATGGGTCTGTCATCTTCCCTGGATAACAGCTGAGGCTATGGCTTACCACCACACTAGAGACCTTGCCTGGTGTTCTTGTAAGATCACGGATTCCTGGCTGTTTTGGCAAACTATTATCACCTTCATAACACCTCTATCAAAGTCAAAAGACTTGCAAAGTCTGAATATTTTGCATCCATACTTCAAAACAACATTAATCAAACCCTGAAGTTCTGAAAGGTTATCCATTCCCTTTTCTACCCACTCACCCAGTGTTCCTCTCTTGTTCTCAGCTTTTATGACCCCCTTATCTCTAACTCTTCTATTGTTGTCTCTTCCTTTAACTCCAGCTTTGATACATGTGCCCTCACTCCCATCCCTTCTGTTATCCCCCTTTCATCCCTATCTCTAACTTCTCCTGCATTAAATCTCTTTTTCCTTCTCTTATACCACCACATCTGCTTCCCTTAAGTCCTTGTATGCTCTTAATTCTCACAAATATTTTAGCTTTAATGGCCTTGATCCACAACTTCTATTTTTTTCAGCCCCTGCCATCAATCCATTTTTATTTATTCAGCACAATTCTCATGGTGATTCAATGTGCTTTACATTAAAACATTTAAAACAGTTTAAAAACAAACACATATAAATCACATTAGTACAGAATCATTAATAGGTGATAAATTAGTCCTCTTCAGGAAATGCTAATCTAAATAGATAGGTTTTTAGCTCACTCTTAAACTTTTTAACAGACTGACTTTCTCATATAGAATGAGGCAGAGAGTTCCAGAGGCTTGGGGCTGCATATTCAAAAGTGTGCACCCCAGATGACTGCAAACAAACCCTGAGAACATCCAGCAATCCCTCATCCAAGGAGCAGAGGGGGTGATAGTAGGGTCAGAGGAGGTCTTTCAGGTAGCCTGGTCCTTGCCTGTGTAGGGTCTTTTATGTCAGCAAACTGACCTTGAAGGAGATCTGCCACCTAACTGACAGCCAGTGCAGATAGCGGAGTGCAGGTGTAATATGGTACAACCTAGGCATGCCAGCAATCACACTGTATGTTATCTCCTCAACCACTCTTTCTCCTCTGTTACTGTCCCTGAATCTGGAAGTAGGCTATTGTCATTCCTGTCCCTAAAGGTGGTGATCCCTCTTTTCCTGGTAACTTCCATCCTATCTCTCTCCTTCCTATCCCAGCTAAGTTACAGGAATGCCTTGTGCTGTCTCAACTGTCTACCTTCCTTGACTCCTCCTCCTTCTTCGCCCCCTTCAGTCTGGTTTTAGGAAATTCCACACCACTTCCACTTCCCTCCTTCAGATCACTGACTCCATTCCTTCAGGTATGGATCAGGGTCTGATCACATCTGTCATTTTTGTTGATCTTGCTAAAACCTTTGACACAGCAGCACATCCCCTCCTTCTGGACAAACTTAAAGCAGTAGCTCTTTCTGACTCTGCAGTCAACAGGATTTATTCTTATCTTGAGGGCAGGTCTCAAGCTGTCTGGATAGTTAGCTCAGTTTCATCACCACTCTCTATCTGCTCAGGTGTCCCTCAAGGGTTTGTCCTGGGTTCTATTTTCTTTTCCATATTCTTGTATGACCTCCCCTCTGTATGTTCCTCTGCATCTATTCATATGTATGTCAATGATACAGTTATTTTTGCATCTGGCTCCTCTTCCCATGATATTACCTCACAGCTTCAGCTGGATTTTGACAACATTCAGCGTAGGTTCCAGTCTAAACAATTATCCCTCAGTGCCAAAAAAGCAGTCTCCATGACTTTTGACACCCATCAGAGGCTTTCCAGACTCACCCATCTCCTTTTATTTCATACTCCTGATGGTGCTATTATTGAGGATTAATCCTCTTTTAAGTACCTCGAGGTCTGGATTGACCATCGTCATGATTTATTGGTCCGTACTGATTCCATACACCAAAGGTTCCTCCCCATGCTTGGTGCATTGTACAGGAACAAAGTGAATACCCTGCTTCCTGTCTGGCAATAGATTGTTGTAAAGATGATTCTCCCTATTTTTGATTATGGTGATATTGTCTATAGTGAAGCTCCCAAATCCTTCCTTGCCAGACTTAACCCTCTTGTTCACTCTATTTGCCATTCTGCTTTAAATTGTTCCCCTTGTACCCACCATTACTCACTATGCTCTGCCTTTTTACTCCCCACCATTGAGGCCAGACACATTTCTCATTGTGACTTATTTACATATAAATTCTGGTTTGGTTCTCTTCCTTCTTACCTTACATCCCTCATATCTTCTCCCTCAGCTTCCTACTATCCTGTTGGCAAAAATACTTTTCATTCCCTCAATATGCCTTCTAGAAAATCCACTGTTGGTCTCTCTGCTTTTTTCATACCACTTTCCTAAACTCTGGTCCTCCCTTCCCTTGTCAATTTGCCCTGCCTCTTCTGCTTTCTCCTCAAAGTCTCTCTTTCATGACTATTCATCTCCCTCCCTCCTGCATTTATCCATGACTGTCTTCCTTTTGGCAGACTGCAATCTTACTTTCAGAGCAAGAAGCAGCTGACTAAAGAGCTAGAACATTTCTAACTAATAGAACACTTCTAACTCAGCAGGAGTCAGAGCCTGTTGGGATTAAACAACCAGATGCTTTATTAGAAATGTGGGGTCTCAATTAGGGTAAAAAAGAGAGTCAGTGTTTTTTTCTGTGTTGGACGTGGGAGACTGTATCAGCTTCTCAGTTTGCTAAGTCAGGAGGAGAGCAGTTAATTGGGTGTTGTGGCTTAGGCAGCAGAAAACCAGGTGTCTCCAATTATTGTTCCCTGCTGCTAGCTTTTGGCAGACAGCAATCTTGTTTTCAGAGCAAGGAGCAGCTGACTAAAGAGCTAGAACTTTAATTACTAATAGAACATTTCTAACTCAGCAAGAGTCAGATCCTGTTGGGATTAAGCAATCAGATACTTTGTCAGAAGTGTCAGGTCTCAATTAGGGTAAAGAAAAGAGAGGCAGTGTGTTCTTCTGTGTTGGGGAAGGGGACTGTATCAGCTTCTCAGTTTGCTAAATTAGGAGGAGAGCAGTTAATTGCGGTGTGGCTTTGGCAGCAGAAAACAAGGAGTCTCCAATCATGTTATTTTATTCATTTATTTATCGAAATGTTTTACCAGGAAAGGCACACTGAACAACAATCTGCTCATCTCCTGGTCCTTCTTGTGGGAAACGGAGCTGGAAAGCAAACATACAGATAAAATACAACATATGTGCAAAATATAATTGTATTTGAGCGCTCAGATGTGTCTCTCTATTATGTTCCTGTGTCTTTTGTTTTTTTTTTAGTTATTTAACCAGGTGAGACACACTAAGCTGAAAGCTTTTTTACAGGCGCAACCTGGGAGCACAGGGAAGTTAAGTGACTTGCTCAGGGTCACACAGTATGCAGGTGGAAGCTGTGGGATTAAAACCCAGGTCTGGTCTGCTGGATGTCACCAGATTTGCAGCTCAGAGCCTTAAACCACTGCACTATACTGCCTCTACCTGTCGAATGTCTGTATGGCGGATGGCCATTCATTGTAATGTTTAACTCTGTACCTTGTGATTTGTGCTATTGTCTTAGGTCTTGACCCCCAGATCGCATCTGGAATCATGCAACACTGCTCAGTATGCCTTCCTGGTTAAACTCATAAATAAATAAATAAATAAATATTATAGTACTGGGATGTAGAAGAATAAGTACAAATCAGGTGTCAAATGCACCATAATAAAATAATTACTGTGATATAGTGGATGGGTAGGTCCACTCCTTTTAAGATAGCTGAATATGAGGAGTAAGTAACCACATTAAGCAGAAGAGAAAGGAGGAAGGAAGTATTAGAAGGGTAGAGGGAATGGAGCCCAGAGTAAAAAGTGGGGAGACAGCGGGGATAAGTAGGCATCAGTGAGGAGTAGTGCAAGAATACGGGTAAAAATTATTTGAGATGGAGAGGAGAAGAAATGGGAATGGCATAGCAGAATCAGCTACTGGTATAGTTTACAGAAAGGAAATTGTGTAAGGCAGAAGAGATGGACTTGTGGGAGGACAAGTGGCAAATCTGATCAGGATGATTTTTTTTTCTTGTATGATCTATTTTTCTGCCCCGTGCTCTCTGGTCCTCCACTCCTTCAGGCTCTGCCAAGTTCCCCCTGACCTCTTCTGTCCTTGCCCAGCCCTCCTCTGGTCTCCCAGATTGCAGCCAACCCCTGGGATATCCCAATGTATCCCTTCACTGGGTGGGTCCCTCTCCTGTGAGGGGGAAGGCACAGGCACCGGGGGGAGGATAGCCCCAGCACACACTTCTAGGGCCTGTAGATGCTGCTAGGGAACAGGAGGCACCAGGAAGGTGCTGGAGACCCTTAGGAACAGAGAGCAATCATCCAGAGGCCAGCGAGTGATTTTTTCTGGCTTTCTGTTGGGGGCAGTGTAGTGACGTCATGGCATACGCCGACGTCCGCTCCTCCCCCAGTTAGTATTGGGCCGTGCATCCTGTGAAACTCCCAGCCTCTGCTAGGAGCTAGCAGGTGCTGGACCAGTCCCCTACCCTCACCCCCGGAGAAGGAGAGCTGTCCCTGGGATGCTCAATCCTTCTCCTCCAGCCGGCCCTCCAGTGACCCGGGCTCATTCCCGAACCCGGGTCACTGGTGTCGCAAATTGAAATCCAACCACTGCACCAGTGGGCCAGCCTAGGAAGGTTGTTTAATAAGTGGGAAAAATGATACAAGAAGGCTCTCTGACCAACCATGGTTGACCTATGAGCGACTACCAGTAAGCGAGTGTCATATTATCTTAGTAAGCATGCAGGAGGAGGGTGGGTAAGTGTTGAGGGAGTAAGATTGGGGGGGAGGAGTGCCAAACCTGAATTTAAACACAAATTTAGTGCAGTGAAGGTGTTATTGATTTTCTAGTGAGGAAAAACCTAGGGAGTGACAGAGCTTACAGAGATGGGTGAGAAAGGGGGAATCCTAAGAGAAGCGACTGAAGGAGTTAAAATGTGTGTCCAATCTGATTAGGGAAAACTTGGAGCAGCACTGTAGACTACATTGCAGTAGTAAAAAATAGGTAGGATCATCTGGAAAAGTTCACGCCTGGCTGGTAGCAGGAGGTGGCTACTGTTCCCAAATAGCACACCTAACTTGGGGTGCAGCTTGTTTAGGATGGCATTAACATGACCAGATAAGTTGAGGTGTTGGTCCAGCCACACTCCAAGGTACCTTAAGGAGGTGGTGTCCTCCAGGACTGTCCCATCAAGGGTTTGGAAAGAGGGAAGAGAGGGAAGCCTAGAGAATCTCTGCCTAGTGCCAAAGGTCATTAAGACTGTCTTCTTGGCATTGAGGAAGAGTTGATGAGAACTAAACTGGTGCTGAACTTTGTCAAAGTCAAGCTGAAGTGTTGTAGTGACATCAAAGATGGACTGGCCTGAGGTAAAGAGCACCATGTCATCTGCATACATGAGTATAGAGGTGGATGAGCAGACAGAGGGGAGGTCATTTAGGAAGATGGAGAATAACATGGAGCCCTGTGGGACACCAGTGTTTATGGGGCGAGGGATGTGGAGTCGACTATTCTGACTGACTCCTATCTACCAAACAGGCACAGAACAGATCATGACAGATTCAGTTAGGCCAGCCGAGGAAAGAGTGTATAAGAAGGATATGGGAGATGGTGTCGAAAGCCTTTGCAAGGTCAACAAAAAAAGCAGAGGGGATAAGGTCACTGTCCATTCCAGAGAGAATGGAGCCTGTAAGCCTAATCAGAGAGGTAGTGATGGAATAGTTCTTCCTGAAACCAGACTGGTACAGAGTTAAAAAGTTAGAATCAGCGAGAAAAAAGGAGAGTTGACAGAGAACCAAATGTTCTTAAAGCTTGGCAAGAGTAGGAAGGAGAGATATGGGATGATAATACAAAGGAGTGTAAGAATCACTGCTCTTGGGTAGAGGAAACACATTGGTGTGCTTCTAGACAGAGATAATTGTAGCCATTGCAATGGAGTGATTAAGGAGGACAGATAGTGGAGCAGCGATAGCAGGAGCCGATATGTATAGGAGCTTATGATCTAGGTCATCAGGAGAGTTTCCTTTGGTGGAGTTGAGTGCATATACGGCATCAAGGGTATCAGCAGGTGAAATTGCTGAGAAGGAAAAGGAGTTGGACCCAGGTGGGTGACCAGCAGTGGGGGAGGGGAGGCAGCGGGTAGAGGAGTGGTAAGGAGTCTAGGAGGGTGGAGGCACAGGAGGTAAAATAAGTATTAAATTCAGCTGCTAAACTGTGGTAATCAGTGATTAGCATGTTGTTTTTATTAAGAATGGGGTAGGTGGAGGGGAGGGAGTTGAGAAAAGGGAGTGTATAACTTTTCAGAATTTGGAGGATTATTTATGTTTGTCTGAAAGGTAGTGGAGAAATAGTCAGATTTGACTAGATGAGTAGCTTTCGTGCATCAGTTTCTCAGATAGCAGTAGGTGTCATAAACTTTTTGGAGATTGTGTTTTATGTGTTTTCCAGGCTTGGTTCTGGGCTTTTTGACAGTCCAGGAGTTCAGTGTTGATCAACAGGAGGTGATTCCCCCTAACCCTGGATCATCTCAGGGGGCATGTTTATTCAAGGTCTCCAAGAATTTGTCATGAAAATAGTCAAAGACATTTTCTATAGAGTTAGACGAGGCTATCGGTTCCCAATTAATAATAATAATAATAATAATATCTTTATTTAAATTAAACACCTTTCAAGGTATCAAGGTGCTGTACTTTAAAATTGATAGAGACAATAATAAAATCAGCAAAACAAATAAAATGGTCTGTAGGGATCCTTTCAATCAATTAAGCTAGGATAAGCCTGATGCCACAAAAATGTTTTCAGTGCCTGTTTAAAATCCCCCTCAGTCTCACACTCCCGAAGCTGATGGGGTAGAGAATTCCAGTAGGATGGGGCTGCGTACATAAATGCATGGGCCACTGAAGACTTTAGAGATACCCTCGGAATCTCTAGCAACCTCTTGTCAGCCAAACGGAGCTGTCACTCAGGGCAGTAAGGGTACCAGATGCTCTTTCAAGTAGTCAGGGCCAAGGGCCAAGTCTGTGTATGGCTTTACACATCAGCAATCCCACTTTAAAGGTGATTCACCAGTGAATCGGCAGCCAGTGCAGATCACGTAGCACAGGTGTAATACGGGATGACTGAGAAGTCCCCATCAGCAACTGTGCCGAAGCATTCAGCACTAGCTGCAGGTGGCGGATGTCAACCCCAGGAAGCCCTTAGTACAGGGAGTTGCAATTATCAAGGTGCGAGGTCACAGAGACATGGATCAGTGTGGGAAGGTCACCAGATGCAAGAAGGTGCTTGATCCTGGTGATGTTCCTAGGATGATAAAAAGAAGACTTGATGACTGCCGACACCTGAGATCACAGTGTTAGCCCATCATCAAGCACCACCCCCAAGTCCCATATCTATTCAGAGGTAAGGATCTGGGAGCCCCCCCCAGAAAAAGTCCAGAGGGCTGACCAGCCCTCAACCCCTCTATCCGGTGACCCAGATCCACAACCATCACCTCTGTCTTTCCCGTGTTCAACTTTAGCCAGCTTGAATTCATCCAATCCTGGATTTCAGTGAGGCAGTTGTTAAATATCTAGAGAGCACTATCCTGGTCAGGTGCAAAAGAGAGTTAGATCTGGTTATCATCAGCATAGCAGTGAAACCTCAGGCCATACTATCTTACAATGTCTCCGAGGGACAGTATATACACAGTGAACATCATGGGAAACAGCACTGAGCCCTGAGGAATGGCACATGACAGAGAGAGAGGGACAGAGGAATAGATCCCAGACATCACTCTCTGGGTTCTGCCAGTGAGGAAAGATGTAAACCACCTGAGGATAGTACTAGTCAGGCCTCAAATGAACCACAGACACTCAAGCAGCACCCCATGGTCCATGGTGTCAAAAGCTGAAGAGAGAGAGAGATCAAGGAGCACCAAGATGGAGCAGCTTCTCTGATCTCTTGTCATCAGCAGACCATTGAGCACCTGAACCAGTGCAGTCTTGGTACACTGCCTCTTTCAAAAACCAGATTGGAGAGGTTCGTAGATGTCATGGTTGGTCAAGTGGGTCTCCAATTGTACCACCACTACTTTCCCAATAACCTTCACTATAAAGTGAAGATTTGAGATTGGTCTGTAGTTGGCCAGACAGTCTGGGTCCACTGAAACCTTCTTCGGAGGCGTGTCACCACCACTTCCTTCAGGGAGCTATGGAACTCACCCAAATCAAGGGAGCACCAGACTATCTGTGCCTGGACCAAACCGATAATATCACAACAACCTATTGTTACACGAGGTCCCTGCACCCTAATTGGTACCCTCAGTGGTACACCGTAGACAGCTATCATTTAGGTATAGGTTATACTACAATTTAGGGCTAAGGGCATCTACCGTATAAGAGCAGATGTCAGGATACGAATGCATATTGTTGTAATACACTTTGCTTGCTAATACACATACATTCTGCCACGTATTTTCTGTGTATTTCTTACTTGTCAGATGCCAAGACACCTGTGTCCTTAAAGTAATTATAATATGTAAGATGGCATTGCCATCTTTTGGTAATTTGTTCCATTACACTGAGTTATGTAAGACTCTGTATAAGAATTCTTTTGTTCTCAAACTGATGACTTTACAGAATTGTGTAATGTTATCTTGGACCGTGGAGCCACCTCTAATTTAGCCAATAGGGCTCATCTCTGTAACTAGAAATGTTTCTATCTTTTGGTAACCATAGTAATTATCATAGGTATATAATGTAATGTACAAGCTTTACACCTCGGAAACCCGAGAGACCCCAAGAGACAACAGAGAAACCTCAAGGTGTAGGGAACGCTTAGCACTGGCTCCTGGTTCGTATTGGTAAGAACTGCTTAGGGCAACTGTGATTTATTCCTAGGTAGTAATAAACTTGTTTATTGCTCTAATGCAACGTGTCTGTGATTACTTGCATTCCCAATATCGTCAAGAATCTGAAAGTGAGGTTTAGACCTCTCAACAAATTGGCGACCGTGTGCAGGTAATATTTGGTGTTTGTAAGTTTTCACTTGTTGCTTAAACTTTTCCCTTTCCCACTGGGACAGTAGGTGTACATTCCTGTATCACCTCTTCCATTTTACAAACAGTTTGTAGTCACTTGCAAAGTCTGGCTGACTTTTCGGGTGCGGTTGATGTCGTCTCAACCCACTCCGTAGCAGTTTTGAATTGCCAGCCTGCAACTAATACAGTAGCCCGGCTGTGTTTAAAGTACTCGTGCTGTGGATCGATACGCAGCACGCTGTCTTTTTCACAGTTTGAATTTTCTTTCCCTCCCACACAATGGCCACAGTATCAGATATCTGCGCAGAACTGAGACTCGATGTCTCAAACTTTCTTTGCCTCCATGGAGGATGGACTGACTAGCAGGCGGACCAAGTCAATCCGACAACCCTATACTGGGATTTCAACCCAGTATGCAGAGACGAGACAATCAACCATAATGTCATGTTAAAGGGTTGATGGTCACCGCTCTCTACGCTGCTTTGGAAGCCTCCGAAGTGAGGTTTCGAACCCTTGATCTGCAGAGTTCATCTCTTAAGCAACAGATGGGTTTGCAGGAAACAGAATGTATCAGACTGCAGCAGAACTTGGAGTCTGAACACCAAACTCTGCGGAATGAAAAGGATTCACTATTGCATCATTCAGCACAGGCTGGAGAACAGGAAATATGTATGTTGAAGCAGGAGTGTGAAAGTTTGAGACAGGATAAGAGTCAGGCAGTGCAAATGAATGATTTGCTGAGTGCTGCGAATGCTCAGTTGAGTAACGAAATGGGTGAGCTGCAGGATGAGATTAACCAGGTACGTAATGATTTAGAAGTAGCTTACAGGGACAATCGCGAATTGAACGCCGCGTATAGAGTTTTGCAAAAGCAAAAGCAAGATCAGGTTGATATGGATGTTGCAAGTGTGAATCATGATGAATGTAGAACTAAGATGGCGACACTGCGCCATCAGCGAGAGGTTCTGTCTGGACATGTTAAGGCAATGGGAGGCGTAGTCCCTGCCTTTCATTCATCATCAGAGGGGGAGTTATCTGATGATGATGTTTCCAAATACAACACCCAGTCACGCCCCTACTATGGCCCAGACTCCACACCCAGCCATCCACAGCATAGCGGGTCCCCGGCCCCAACTCCCCATGTTACACATTGACGACGTTGTGACGCTCATCATGGGAGATGCCAACATGGTGGACCCCATGATAGCGGGGGAGCAGGCCCAAGCCTGGTCCCAATGGCACCTCCAGTAGCTGTAGTTAATGTGGAAGACAGGCAAGCAATAGAAACCATGATTGAAACTACGATAGGCAATATCTCTCTTCCTGAGAGGAGCAAAAGGGCAATTAAAACCCAGATTAGGCAGCTTTTCCAAGAGGCTGGCACTCAGGAAGGTACTGTCTGCACTGCGGCTGAAGCTGCAGCTTGCGCAACCGTGGATAGTGCTCGAGACTACTTTTGCCTGATCGACCCACTAATCCCCTACAAATGGCCTACTCTGTTCAGCAAATTGCTGACAGCATTGGTTGGATGAATCTGTCCGACAACCTCAGCTGTCACTTGGAAAAGGTACATTCTAAATGCGAGATGCTTAGCCTCGCTGCAGAATATCAGGTCCAAATACTATGCCAGGCCATCGATCCTGGTTTATGGGCCAAACCCCCCGAAGCTGTTCACCAGGATGGGAACGTTACCTTTGATGAGGTTGCAGCTGAGCTCATTTCTGCTCACAGCCCAGGTGTAGTAGGAGTGATGCTTGCATACACTGTGAAGCAGAATGCAAAAGAAAGTCCAGTGACTTACCACCAGAGACTCTGGATGGTCTACTGAGCAGGAAAGCACCTAGCACAAGAAGCTGCGGATGTAGGTCTTATTGAATATAAGACCTTGTTCCTTAGGAACTTGATTCCAGCAGTAAGAGAAAAGGTAGAGCCAACCACTTACCCAAATACGGATAGGTTTGCCGATATCCTTTGGAAAACTGAGCGAGTGTATCAACTGTGTATCCGTGATTTGGGATCTGGTTCCAAAAAGGTAGCTGCCGTGGAACCAGTTTTGGAGGCCACGACACACTACACAGTGGAAGGGCAGGCTCAACGCCAACAGGCCCAACATCAGCCAGCCCCTCCAGCTGATAATCAACACCCCCAACAGGCCCATCAACAACAACTGCATCAACAACAGCAATGGAGTGGGAACCAGAATTGGCATAAGAACAGGAAGCATAAAGGTAGAGGTAAACCACAACAGAGAATGGGTCCTTCATATAGGGAGATAGCTGAAGAGAATTGAAAATTTCAAGAGCTCCTGGGACAAGTGTGCTCTGTGGTGGATGCTGTTCCCACACAGGCCCTGCAGTGCACAACCAAACCTGGCAATCCAGGCTACAAACCTGCCATGGTATAGGCCCCAGGCCCACAGGGGTCTGAACCCAGAAGCTCCTCCCTATATAGCATCAGTACAGCAAGGTGAAGTGATTCACATGAGCCAAGCCCAACCTCTGCATGCTTCTGGCAGTATGAATTGACAGTTACAGGCCCCAATCCGTATTGTAAACAAGCTAGTCTTGGATACAAACGGAAGGCCCTGCACCGAGGCAGAGGTCAGGGGCCGCCTACTAGTAGTTTTGCTAGATACAGGTGCAGCTGTATCTGTGCTACATGACAAACACCCGGAGACATCCTCTTGGTCCACCGGACGGAGGACCAACACGTCAGGAGTCGACGGTACTAGGCTACCTGCATACCGTTCTCTACCCTTACTGGTAGAGCTAGGCCATTTAAAGGCCTCACACACTTTCCAACTAATGGTACTGCATGATCATCCTAGTATTATAGGGATCGACTTCCTTGCACCACACGGCTGTGTGGTGGACCTAGCTAACATGGTACTGATACAGATTCAGGATCAATATCATACCATTTTGATTCCTGATTCACACGTTGTGGCAACGATATCTGCCAATGACAAAGAGTATGACGTCATAGATTTGTTCAAGAATCATGAACTTTTTCCAAAGCTCCTACCTATTCTGCAGTGACATTTGGAAGCATTTGCAGTCAACAAGCATGACTGTGGCAAAATGCATAACCTCATTGAAGTGCCAGGCCCAGCACATGAGAGGCAAAGGCAATATCCTTTCCCAACTGAGGCCTTGCCTTCCCTCAGAGAAACGATCAAGTCACTCCTCAAGCAAGGAGTAATCAGAACTTGTGTTTCCACTGCCAACTCCCCAGTATGGCCCGTGAAGAAACCCACGGGTGCCTGCAGACTTACTATTGACTGCAGGAAACTGAATCAGGTCACCCTCAGTTGTTCCCCCAACTGTGGCATCAGCACCAGATGTGCTATGACTTCTGACCCCTGACTTGAAATGGTTCAGTGCCCTGGACATCTCCAATGGTTTTTGGTCATTGCCATTGGCCCTTAAGAGTCAATATAAGTTTGCCTTCACCTTTGAAGGAAGACAGTACACGTGGACCTGCTTGCCACAAGGATTCCATAACAGTCCATCCCTCTTCCATCTCCACATGATGGATGCCCTCGAGAGTTTCTCTACCCCCCAATGTCTCCTACAATATGTGGATGACCTGTTGCTGGCAACAGCCACTCAGGAACAACATTTGGATCTCTTGGATGAACTACTGACTCTCATTCAGAAAGCAGGCTTGAAATGTAACCCAGCAAAAGCACAGTTGTGTCAGAAAGAAGTACTCTTTCTGGGTCTGAAAATAGCTGACCAAGGTAGAAGCTCTACCTGGAAGAAGGTACAGGGATTGCAAGACTTGCCATTACCTACCAGTGTGGCAACTCTTCGAAGGTTTCTAGGTATGGTAAACTATTCGAGAGATTTCATTTGTGATTTTGCTCAGAAAGCTGTTCCTCTGTATGAATTACTCAAAAAGGATGTACCATGGACTTGGAGCCCTATTCACACCCAGGCTGTGACATCACTGAAGCAGGCCTTGGCCTCTGCCACAGCACTGGTGAATCCCAATCCAGCACTACCATTTCATCTGGAGTGTGCCACCTCTGACATTGCTATGTCAGCAGTGCTGGCCCAGAAGGTGCATGGCACCTTGAGACCCATTGCATGTGCCTCACAGCTCTTGACCCCAGTGGAACAGAAGTACGGCCTTTGTGAAAGGAACCTTCTGGCCACCTACTGGGCTGTCAAGCACTTCCTGTATATCATTGGGTACTCACCACTGAGTATTAACATCAACCACACCCCAACCACCTTCCTGCTCTCAGATAGCATGAAGGATGGGTCAGTCTCTAACACCAGACTGATGCACTGGTCACTTTTTCTCCAGGACAGAGATATACAGGTACAACTGACTAAAGTTCCATCTATATTAGCTCATGGTGTCCTTTTCCAGGGAGAACCCCATGACTGTACACTACAGCCACCTGATCTTCCTGATCCACGTCCTTTCCTCCCTGCCACGCCACAAATACTTGAGAGCACCTCTTTGTGCCATATCTTTACTGATGGTTCAGCATCCTACTATCAGGGAGAACAAATTGCAGGGATGGGTATTTTGGTGATTTACCCTTATGGGAACACTGTCAAGATATCTAAGCACTGTAGTGTAGCTTCATTACAGTATGCCGAGATGGCAGCGGTGGCCTGTGCTTCGAGTTCATCCAACATGGAACCGAGGATACCATCGTCTTTACAGACTCTAACTGGGTTTGTTGTTCCCTTACAGAATTTCTTCCCTTCTGGCAGAAGAACTCCCTCCTCTCTTCTGATGGCAGTCCAGCGAAGTACAAAGAATTGGTAATATGCATACATTCACTGGCACAGAAATTTGCACACAAGCTCTATGTACACAAGGTTAAAGCCCACTCTCTCTATGACCCCTATCATGCCTTCAATGACACAGCAGACACCCTTGCCAAGGAAGGGGCCCGAGGGGGGGACATCTGGATGATGGACCATCCAGAGGCTAATGCAGCTTTACATATTGCAGCACTCAAAAGAAACCTGAACCTTTCTCCCCCTTGGACCTCTCCGCAGCTCAGCAGCTTGATACTGAACTCAAAGAGGTGTTAAGATTCCTTGATAAAGGTACTGAAGAGAAACTTCCCACACATAGCCCCTATCAGAGGCATGAAGGTAAGTTGCGCTTGTCACCAGATGACAAGCTCATTTGGTTCCAACCAGATGACTCCACCACTAAGTTGTGGGTAGTCCCCAGACATTTAAGACCTGAATTTTTACACCAAGTGCATGACACTCCTACTGGTGGACACCAGAGAGCAGAGAATACCCTTCAATGACTCAAGACCACCACCTGGTGGCCTGGTATCACCAAAGATGTTAAACAATACATAGACAATTGTCTCATTTGTGTGCAAAACAATCCCATGCCTACCAAATGAAATGCCAAACTTTTACCACAAAGACATTCTGGCCCTTGGCATGCCATTCAAATTGATTTCATTGGCCCTCTGACCAATACCAGCAGAAATAACAAGTATGGTCTTGTGGTAACTGACCTCTTCTCTAAGTGGGTAGAAGCTTTCCCCACTAAGACATGTACAGCGAAAACTACTGCCAAATTCCTGGTGGAACAGATTTTCTCCAGGTGGGGTCTACCTCTTAAGGTTGATTCTGACAAAGGAACCAGTTTTACAGGTGAGTTGATGAAAGAATCCCTTGAACTCCTCAGAGTTCAGCAGAAATTCCACATACCTTACCACCCTCGATCCTCAGGTCAAGTAGAAAGAGCCAACAGACGGATTAAGCAAATGCTTTCCAAATTCATTGAGGACAATCCCAAAACCTGGGATTCCCTATTGCCTTTACTCCTTATGGCAATTAAGGGCACACCCTCAGCCACCACTCAGCTCACACCCTTTGAGGTGATGACTGGTAGACAGATGAGATTACCTGAATACCTGTTGTTTGACCTGCACACCCCCACTGCAGACCGTGTGTCTGTGGACCAACATGTGGAAAAACTTAGAAAATATCTCATACACACACACTTGTACGCTGCCAATTGCATGGGCAAAGCCCAGCAACAATCCAAAATACAGTTTGACAAACATGCACAAGAAGTGGATTGGCAAGTTGGAGATCAGGTAATGGTACTTCGATTTGCACATCCCACCCACTCCATCTCCAACAAGTGGGAAGGCCTGCACCCTGTTGTCAACAAGCTCAGTCTGGCAGTCTATCAAGTTAGACTCCTCCACAACAACAAGTTGACTGACAAATGGTTACATGCAAACCAACTGAAACTGTATAAAGGAGCTTAAATTACTTTTCCTCACCGCATTGGGCGGAATTGTACTAACATACTAATCTTTGATCTTCCTTTTCGGATACACTGACAAGATAGCTATCTTGTTCCATTATTTCCTCCTCTCAGGAGTTGTCCCCTGCATCCAAGGCACGGTACCGGACCTCCTATGACACCTCGATCCTCCAGCACCTCCTCCAGAGGGAGTATCCATCAATATACCAGATAGTATGATCACTGTCCAGGAAGGTTCTGATGCTTACCTCACTGCCTCGGTTGTTGCTCCTGACAAATCTACCCTTCAAATTGAGTGGCAAACCACATCACAAGGACAAATTCTCCCTGTGGCCAAACTCTCCAAAGGAACCTTCCGGGGTTGGCCCAACGCTAAATTATCCCTAAATGGTTCACTGTCCTTGTTACAAACTGCATTAAGACATTCTGGTTTGTACAACATAACTGCCTTAATAGATCTTTCTTACTGTAATTACTTGTCCAAAGATTCTGCTCCTAAATTTTGTGCTATACACCACATGGCTTCTGCAGCCATGTACCTCTCTGTGTTACCACCCACTGACAAGCAGCTTTTGGAATGTCCAAAGCATATCCCTGGTCCCTGTAGTGGTCTCACAGCCACTGCCCTCCCAGGTTCTTAATAACTTACAGTTTATGCATATACCTGTTTTGTTTAATCTTACTTACTGGAATATGAAAGAGTTTGGTATGTGTCACAATACTAATACATCAGCATTTTATAGTACATTATTGCTTGATAGTTTAGCTGCATTTCAAATTCATACACAGGACCCAATTGCCAGGGTCCATTCTGCTGAACATAGAGGCAACTTCAGGAGGAAGCCCTCTCCTGATACTCTAAATCATAAACGTAACAAACGTGAAGTTGACAGTTCTGATATTACAGGTGCAACCGGTACTGTCACAGGTCTTTTTGGTATGGCTGTGTCTATCTGGAATAAAGCAGACATTGCTGCTATCAAAAGCCATTCTGCCAAGTTCTCCACTGGCTTGGTCAATAACATTTTACCCCCATTATTGCATGGTGTGGATGGCCTTAGTCAGGAAGAAAGATACACTGTATACAACATGCAGGACATTGCTAAGGCATTCACTGATTCTAAAGATAAGATCAATGCACTCATACAACAGAACAATAAGGAAGCAGATAAACAATACATTGCTAGAGAGATACTCAGTTCTGCTTATGGCTCTTACATCATCACTACCATCAATAACCTCTTCCGTGACCTAGAATCTGGAAGAATTACCAACATTATACATGATAGATGCATTTCCAAATGGTATTGTCCAAGGTGTAAAACCACTAGCTGTGTTTCTATGTGTATGAAACAGACTTTGACTATTCCTCTCTCCACAGCTAGGAATTTGGGGTTCATGACCAGACACCCTAATACTGGTCCTTGTTTTACTGCTAAGAAATGTTCCATAATAGATACCATGTTTGTTTCTTTCACTGTCTCCTTAGCATGCTTTGATCCCACTACAGCTTTGTTCAACAAGCTTCCACTGGTTCATTCGATTGGGCATTTGGATGAAGACATCTATAGAGAACGCCTGGATCTACCACCTCTACTGGTCTACCATTCTTTCCTGGATGCCTGGGTGGCTCCGCACATGGACTGCTGTGAGAAAAAGCAATATATTTACTTGTGCCGATGTGATGTGTTTAATGTTATCCAACCTGTTTGTGGCTACTCTCCAGACAGCATTGATTGGACTTTCACAATGGATGATGACATCACTGCGAATGGCACCAACTCTTTTGACTCAACTTTGGCTCCAGATAAGCTCTACCAATCCTATCGTGAGGAGGTTCATCGCCTGTCAACATGGATTTCGAAGATGACCTACACCTGCCCTGTCCAGTTGCAAAAGTGGAGATTGTCTACTGTGCACTTACAGTATAATTCCGATGGCAAGTATTGTGTAGTTAAAACTATAAATCCTACACATATGGTTCTGTTACCTGTGCTATTGATTACCCCAACTTCTGTTTTGTTCCCCATCAGAAGACTGTTATTGGACATACTGTCATAACCCACATCCCCCTTCTAGATGCAGACATTATTGATGGTAACCCAGATTATTTACTCACACTATCAGAATACTTTCCATACTTTAATGTATACATTGATCCTCTCACACTTACACTGAAATCACTTTTAGACAGGAAAGACACACACCTCATCCACATCGGCAATAATATGACCAAAGCCAATGAAGCTGTTCTCGCCTTGATTAATGATGGAGATGAGTAACGCATTGACTAACACCTGGCTAGAGATTACCTTTAAAGGTTTTGTTATTATACAAGCATTTTTAATTTTTATTTTGATTATTATGCTTTGCTGCCTACGGCACACACTACGCCAACACCATGAGCAGCTTGAGTTCCTTTACAAGGCTTGCGCGTCGGGTTTGTAAATGACCACTGATCCTGTTCTTTCCCTAGACAATTGCCTGTGTTGCCCTTGGAGGCAATAAGGGGGGGGGGAATGTTACACGAGGTCCCTGCACCCTAATTGGTACCCTCATAGGTACACCGTAGACAGCTAACACTTAGGTATAGGTCATACTAATATTTAGGGCTAAGGGCATCTACTGTATAAGAGTAGATGTCAGGATATGAATGCATATTGTTGTAATACACTTTGCTTGCTAATACACATACATTCTGCCATGTATTTTCTGTGTATTTCTCACTTGTCAGATGCCAAGACACCTGTGTCCTTGAAGAAATTATAATATATAAGATACCATTGCCATCTTTTGGTGATTTGTACCATTACACTGAGTTATGTAAGACTCTGTATAAGAACTCTTTTGTTCTCAAACTGATGGCTTCACAGAATTGTATAATGTTATCTTGGACTGTGGAGCCACCTCTAATTTAGCCAATGGGGCTCATCTCTGTAACTAGAAATGTTTCTATCTTTTGGTAACCATAGTAATTATCATAGGTATATAATGTAATGCACAAGCTTTACACCTCAGAGACCCAAGATACCCCAAGAGACAACAGAGAAACCTCGAGGTGTAGGGAACGCTTAGCACTGGCTCCCAGTTTGTATTGGTAAGAACTGCTTAGGGCAACTGTGATTTATCCCTTGGTAGTAATAAACTTGTTTACTACTCTAATGCAATGTGTCTGTGATTACTTGCATTCCCAATATTGTCAAGAATCTGAAAGTGAGGTTTAGACCTCTCAACTCCATAATCAGGGAAGTTGTGCCTGGGTCCAAACTACAGCACACAGGGTGCATACTTTGGACAATCTACATGACTTCTGCTAACTGGGAGCAGTCAAAGGTACTACAGGAAACAGTTATCATGAGCCAGTTTGTGGAGGAGAGGGGCAAGATTCAAGGATTTATGTGAGTGAAGTTTCAGAATTTTATGAGGCACCTTAATCCTATGGATTTTGCAAACCAGGAAAGTCATGAGATGGTCGCTCAGGGCATCTGGTAATATTACAGATCTGATAATCTGAAGTGGATGGGATGTGAGGGCCCAATCATTTAATGAGTGGTTACCTGTTTTACGGTTCAGTCTAGTTGGGTCTAGAATGAGTAGTGATAGGTTATGAGCATTGATATTGGCATGTGCTTTATACAGGGAAGGGCATAGCCAGGTTTGTTAAAATCACCCATGGTACATAATTCTCCTAAAGAGGAATGGTACACGATGATGCTGATGAGTTCAGTGGTGAAAGAGGCAGGGAGACTTGGGTGACAATAAGCATCAGCAATAAATATAGGAATAGAGAAGGGGATGTTTAGCTTTAGAATGAGTGTTTCGTAAGCTTTAGTGACAGACGTGGAAAGGTTAGTGTAAAATTGGATGGTTGAGAATACATACATTGTCACACCCCCACATCTACCTGTGCGGTCTTGCATAGCTAACGAGTAACAAGGAATGGAGATAGATGAGTCCCCAGAATTCTTGTTTAGCCAGGTTTCAGAAAGTATTATAATCTTGGGGGCATATGCAATCACTAGAGGCTAAAGTAAGTCTAATTTAAGGAGCAGACTACATATGTTTAAGTGTAGGAATGATAAGACCCTGCTGCTATTTTTTGGCAGACAGTAATTTTGCTTTCAGAGCAAGGAGCAGCTGACAACAGAGCTAGAACTTTTATTACTAATGGAACACTTCTAACTCAGCTGGAGTCAGAGCCAGTTGGGATTAAGCAACCCGATACTTTATTAGAAGTGTGGGGTCTCAATTAGAGTAAAAAAGAGACTCAGTGTGTTTTTCTGTCTTGGGGAAGTGGACTGTATCAGCTTTCTTTTTAGTTGACTAAGTCAGGAGGAAAGCAGTTAATTGTGGGCGTGGCTTAGGCAGCAGAAAACCAGGTGTCTCCAATTACAGTTCCCTGCTGCTAGCTTTTGGCAGACAACAATCTTACTTTGACAGCAAGGAGCAGCTGAATAAAGAGCTATAACCTTTCTTACTAATAGAACACTTCTAACTCAGCAGAAGTCAGAGCATCTAGGGATTAAGCAAGCATACTTTATTAGAAATGTAGGGTCTCAATTAGGTTAAAAAAGAGAGTTGGTGTTTTCTTCTGTATTGAGGTATGGGGTCTGTATCAGCTACTCAGTTGCCTAAGTCAGGAGGACGGCAGCTAATTGGGCAGTGCCTTTAGCAGCAGAAAACCAGGTGTCTCCAATTACAGTTCCCTGATGCTAGCTGTTGGTGGACAGCAATCATGTTTTCAGAGCAAGAAAAAGCTCACTAATTAGCTATAACTTTTAGTACTAATAGAACACTTCTAACTCAACAGGAGTCAGAGCTCATTGGGATTAAGCAAACAGATTATTAGAAGTGTGAGGTCTGAATTAGGGTAAAAAAAGTCAGTGTGATTTTTAGTATTGGAGGAAGGGGACTGTATCAGCTTCTCAGTTTGCTAAGACAACAGGGGAACAGTTAATTGGCGGGTGGCTTAGGCAGCAGAAAACATGGGGCCAGATATTCAAAAGGGTTGTGCCATGCGCAATAGGGTTGCACCAGAGCCAGTCCGAAATTGCACCATAGTGCGATATTCAGCAGGAGGCAGTTGCGCCACAGAAAACATGCTGAGCAACAGCGCAATGCAAATGAAGGTATGCACACAAGAGGTGGAACCATGCATAAGTGCGCCATCACGATATTCAAAGGTTGCGCAATGCGCAACAGTGGACTAGCTGAAGAAGCTTATCATGAAATGAGCCAAATAAAAGGCCTAAGGAAGAGGTGCAAGAACGCCGACAGGGAATGCACATGAGGCAGCCAGACAGTTCAGGCCACAGTAGTAACCAGTGCAGGCCAGGGAGTGTAGAGGACAGAATAGGGCCAAGTGAAGGTGTGTGGGGCCACAGAGTGCAGAGGCCAGTAGGTGTACCCAGTGCAGTGGAGGTAGCAGTCAGGACAGTGGGGGTAACAGATCAACAACAGCTGGGGGGGACACAAGCCAGGGAGATGGACAGTGCCAGCTTCCACATGGAAGCTGTAATGAGGGGGGTGAGAAGGCACGCTGCAGGGGGACGTGGCCATGGAAGGGCCCGTCGGTGGTATGACCCCAACAGGCAGTACCGTGCCCGCATCAGTTTTGAGCTGTACACAGATGTAGAGATTGTGGGCCGGTACCACCTGAACAGGGCAATACTGAGGCGGCTCTGTGAGCTGTGCAGTGATGTGATGCAGGCACCCTCACGACGGAGTCACGCTCTGTCAGTGGAGACAAAGGTAACAGCCTGCATGTGCTTGCTTGCCATGGGTACCTTCCAGATGCCAACAGGGGACACCACAGGCATAACACAGTCGGCCACATCACGCATCCTCACTCAATTCCTCAGCGCACTGCTGCCACATGCTGCGGAGTACATCCATTTCCCCAGCACCGCGGCAGAGTGTACAGCAAACATACAGGAGTTCCACAGGATAGCACGTATGCCTGGCATGCTAGGGGCGATAGACTGCACCCATGTGGCCATTCACCTGCCACCTGGCCCCGATGGGGCCACCTATCACAATCAGAAGGGGTTCTCCAGTGTCAACTGCCAGGTGGTGTGTGATGCCAGTGGGCACATCATCAATGTCTGTGCCACGCACCCTGGTGGGGCACATGATTCATTCATATGGTACCAGTCAGCACTGTGCCATTGATTCGAGAGTGGGGACATCCCCACAGGACATCTAGTGGGTGAGTATGCATGTAGGACTGGCAAAGTGGGGGCAAGGGTGGGTAAGCCACAGGTGCCATGGGATTGGCACACAGGGCTAGGGGCAATATGGGACTGAACATGACACTAACCTCCACTATCTCCACACAGGTGACAGTGGATACCCACTCCGTCCCTGGCTGCTCACACCCTACCGGTGGCCCACGACCCCATCGCAGCAACGCTTCAATGAGGCACATGCCACCACACGCAACATCATCGAGCGGGTGTTTGGGATGCTGAAGGCACATTTCCGATGCCTAGACACCTCGGGCGGTGCCCTACAGTACAGTCCCTCAAAGGCCTGTGGGATATTCCTGGTCTGTTGTATCCTGCACAACATGGTCAAAAACTGTGGGTTAGATGTACAGGTCGAGGAGGGGGACCGCAATGGGGATGCTGGTGACACCAGTGATGATGGGGATGAGCAGCCCCCCCTTGGACGGCGTGACCCCCGACTGATCCAGCTGGCCCAGCTGCATCAGGACACCATCACAGAAGAGCATTTTGCACAACACAGGTAAGTCATGGGGCCATGTGCAACCAACACTATCCTGGGCGCAACCCACATACACACAGGGTAACACACCAGGGGTGCATGACGGTGAGGGGAATGGCAGGGTACAGGAGCACAAACACACAACCAGGGAGGGGTGAACAGTCACAAGCCACATGGATAGACACACACACACACACACACGGCACAAAGTGCACAGGGGCAGGTGCACAGCAGAGCAGGAACAGACATGAGAAACACACTTGTCCACAGGCCACCACCACCACCTGTACTGTCCATGTATGTGTGTCAGATGCTGGGCACCCTTGCACCTTGGTGTACAGTGCAATGCAGGCATCATCATGCACACGCACCTGTGGACAGCAGTCGGGAGGGTGTGAAGGTGGTCCATGTGCCGGCGCATAGGGCAGGGCACCCACTGGTGCACTGCCCACCAAAATACACATTGCAAACAGGGCAGCACCAGACAGGGCCCTCACTGGGAGACAGCTCAGTCATGTGGCACAGTGCCATGGCCACCTTGGATGCGTGGGTGGCCCCGCTGAGACCCAGAAGCACTGGCATCCTGAGCATGGGCCACATGGGGTGGCACCGATGGACCACCAGGAGTCCCACTGCGCGAATGCGACCTTGTACGCACAGGGGTCTGCAGCATACCGAACATACCTGCACCAGGGTGCGCGGGATGCCCACAGCTGAACCCAGAGTCGACAGGGTGGGTGTCGCATGATGCCAGGAACGGGGAGTGGATAGTGTACTGCATGATGTGAGCAGCACAGGGGCACCTGACTGTGTGCCCAATGTGGCCACGGCACTGACCACTGCCTGTGTCAGCCTGTCGATGGCGGCGGTCACATCCACCCACATATGGTCAATCCGGGACAGGATCCTCTCATTGTCCCTGCTGTGCCACTCCAGAGCCACACACAGTGCCTCCACAGATGATGCAACCCACATCTGCTGCTGTACTGATGCCTGCAGCAGGCGGGTGTGCTCATCAAAGAGGTCATCTGCCACATCGGCAACCTGTCCCTCAGGGTATGGAAGGGCCTGATGTACAGCACCCCTTGAGGTTGGCGCTGCTCACCAGGACCAGATATGGGCATGTCCACAGGCAGTGCATCTCCATCACTGCTGAGCCCTGTACCCCCAGTCCCGGTGGATGACTGCTGCTGCTGCCCCTCCGCCTGCTGTGCCCACAGGATCAGTGGTTCCCCTGCTGTGGCTGCAACAGTGCCAGTGACCTGCACAGCCACCGGTGCTGCCCAACTGGTGCTGACAGGCACAGCCTGGGACTGTGCTGTCATGCTGGCACACACGTCGGAACCAGTTAGATCCATGGACGTGTGCTGGCCTGCTGTGTGTCCATCCTGTGACACACACATGTCAATGCCCATAGTGGTCAGTGCATCATTGATGGTGCAGGTCCGTGCCACAGCCACAGCTGCAGGGTGCTGGCATGCTTGCATGTCAGACTGCTGGGACACAGGAAGGGCACTCCCCACACCCGTCTCAACATCTGTGAAGGCAGATGGCTGTGCACACTGCCGCAGTGCACGCCGGCAATCTGCAGAGGTGGATGGGCCCTCCTCCAACTCCGGGTGGCTGTCTGCAGTGGACAGACCCTCCACTGCTGACCCCTGAAGATGCACAGGATCTTTAACAGAAAGGAAGGACACATTAGCGCATGTAAACTACTTTCTCCCCCAACATGACATACCATGCAGTGATGGGCTACCACCTGTCTGGAAGTGCCACCTCCAGGCACACCCTCAATGGCGCTGCACTGCATGCTTGCAGTGAGCATGTCCTCCAATGGGGTCAGCTGCACCACCTCCGGCTGTCCACCGCCTGTAGCAGCACGTGCCACCCTGATGGCTGCAACCTTCTCCTTCACCCTCCTCCTGTCGGTCCCCATCTTCTTTTTACACTCCTGCACGGAGCACTGGTGGCTGACGTGCAGGTTGATGGCACGCGCCACCCCCTCCCATGCAGCAGCTTGGGCCTGAGGGGTGCCCCGCCATCCACTGAGAAGTGGCTCCTGAGCCAGGTATGCCTCAAACAGTGCCTCTGTCTCTGCATTGGTAAAGTTGGGCCTCCTCTTCTGTCCACCATCATCCTCCTCACCCAGTCCTCGCTCAGTCATTTCACGGCCTGTATGGGTGAGAGTGGTCACCTGTGACTGTGCAGTACACAGCTTCTCTGGGGTCATGGTCCAGAACAGCAAAATGCATGCAACTCACCTATCAGCTGCAGTAACCGAATATGGCCACTGCAGATCAATGTCGCACATTTATAGCGCAATGCATGCAAATTAGGAGAGGAGCAACTTTAATGAGATGCAAATCACGCTGCTGCACCATTGAATGGCTGATCGTATGATTTGCATATGACAGCTGAATATCGTGCTGTTTCGCTTTGCGCAATATGGTTGAGCCAGCTGAGCCAATGGCGCAGTTCTGTGACTGCATAGTACACCACACTGTGCAAGCCCAGGTAGCTTACACAGGCGTCTGCCATGCTGATGATGTGCTGTGCACAATCAGCAATTCAGGACACGGCCACCATTGTGCTAGTGGCGCTACAGCGCCAGTCACCACATGGTGCTGTGGCACAACTGCACAATAGTCCACTGTGGCAATGGCACGTAGGCGACCAGTCGCACTGGATGTGTAGACATCCAATGGCACTGTGCGTGGCCTTGTGCCAGAGACCCATGACTTTGTGCCCGACCTTTGCCCCCTTGGCGCTGTACGTATGGCATGTCTGCAGCTCTATCGTGCTGTTCGGTGACAGCACGATAGGGACTGATGGTGCTATATGAACAGCGTGATAGGGACTGACGGAGTTGTATTGTGCAACATTTCCATGTGGGGTTGCTGCACTGCGGAGCGCCATATTGCCTACTATATACCTGCAGGGATGGCACGCAGGAGAGCTCCACAGTGGAGTGCTTTGGAGCTGGCCAACCTGGTGGCTGTGGTGGAGCCTCACCATGGGCCACTGTTTGGGGACAAATCCCTGAACATGACCCGCACACATGTGTGGCAGCAGGTGGCCACTGAACTTGAGGAGGCCACTGGCCAGCGGCGCTCAGTGGAGCAGTGCAGGCACCGGTATGGTGACCTGCGCAGGAGGGAGTGGGCACTGCTGGCATGCCTACGGTCACATGCCAGGAGGGGCATGGTGCCTAGGCCAGGTGGGTGAGCCTTCTATGCACCTGTATTGTCCGCATGGGTAACACTGTGTATTGTGACCAGCACATGGGGGATGGTTGGTCTATGGTTGGCTGTGGTGGTGTTTAGAGGTGTGTGATGCATGGGTGTGGCTGTGTGGGCAGGCACACTCATTGGGGCAGGGGCTGTCTGCTTTGGGATTTCACTGATGTGTTTCTCACCCTTTGTTTCCCACAGGCGCGGAGGAGCGGAGGCGGGCCCAGGATGAGGCATGGAGAGGGGTGGCAGCGGTGGCTGTCCAAGGTGGTGGCGGTGTCGAGCCACAGCATCAGCAGCAGCAGTGGCTTGATGAGGGTGAGTGTCATGACATCATGGATGCAATTGCATGCTGTGGGGGCAGGGCATGGCCACCATCCATGGACAACACTGCCATGCACGCGACGTGTGACAGTCAGCACTGTCCAGTGGCACTGCATGTCTGGGAGTGCATCACTGGTGGTCCATGCATGCACTGGGCACATGGCTGTGGCACTAACTTCTCACCATGTAGCCACGTCACTGTACAGCCTTGGTTGTGCTGTGCTGGTCATGGGTGGGGTATGTGTGCAGTGACACACATGGCTGTTGCTGCCTGGTTGGGCTTGTCTTGTGGACGGTCACTGTGGGTGGGTGCAGTCCATCACAGGAGCGGGGCACTTGGCTGTATGCCATGCATGTTGGATGGGCTTCAGGGTTGTGGACAGTCACAGCCATTGATTCTGTTCCCTTGTCCTAGGTGTCCAGATCCTGAGGAGGATAGAGCAGGCTATCCACCACCTGCTGGACGTGTCTTTGGAGTCCCTCAAGATACTGAGGGACATGCAACAGAGGGGAGTGAGGCGTTGGAGGAGGACCCAGGACCAGCAGCAGATGGCTGTTGTGTGGCCTGGCAGGCAGTAGCTGCCCCACACCTACTCCCTTTACCCATCCCTCACACCCTGCCTTCCCTCACCCAGTTCTTCACCCCTGCCCTTTACCCACCCCTACCTTGTACCCGTACCCCCACCCTTGACTTGTATATCGCTGTACATAGTTGTGTGTTCCTGTTGTTCCTGTTCATATTTTCTTTATATAAATCTATTTTGTTATGAATACTGTGGTGGTCTCTGATTTGCAGCTGGCTATAGGTGCTCAGTTGCAGTGGTGTGCATGGCATCTGGGGTGGTATTGTCCTGGGAATGTGTGTGTGTGTGTGTATGTGTGCATGAGGGGGTGTCCCTGGTGTGGTAGTGGCTTTCAGCTGGTCTGGCCATGTGCTGCCACACACCGATGGGTGCTCCTGGTGGGTCTAGCTTGTATGGTTCTGTGGTACACGAGGTTACAGTGTGGTGGGGCATGGGGATTCCTGCAGTGACAGTCACTGCTCATGGGTGGTGTCTTGGGGTACCAGTGCAGGATGTGCTGTGCACAGGGGGGTGCTGTTGTGCACTTGGGTTGTCTGCCCCCTTTGTGTGGCAGTCTCAGCTTGCCAGTGGGTGTGCTGGGGCACCATGGCCCAGCTGTACTTTGTTGGCTTGTCCCCATGGGCCGGTGGATATTCCGTCCCTCACCCAGTGATGCTGTGCTTAGGGTGTGGGGGTGTATTGTTAGTTCTACAGTGTGTTCCTGTGCCCATCTGTGGCATGGGTGGTGGGCCACTGCCTACCTCCCTGGTTGTGCAGTTCCATTGCTCTGCTGCTGGGGGGCTCTCTGCTTGTGCTATGGTGCCTCTGGACTGCTCAGCTGGGCTAGCCTTGTTGCACTATGGCGCATCATATCTGCTCAGCTTCCCCTTCCTGGTTGCGCTATGGCGCAGGTTGTGCAATATTCAGACGTTGGCTGGTTGCGCAATTTGACTTGCTCCATGTTTGAATATCGCATCTATTGCGCATGTACGCAATTGACTTGTGCTTGTTCCTGCTATTGTGCACATTTTGGGCGCGAGTATGAATATCTGGCCACAAGTGTCTACAATTACAGTTCCTTGCTGCTAGCTTTTTACATACAATAATCTTGCTTTCAGAGCAATGAGCAGCTGACTAAGAGCTAGAACTTTTCTTATTATGGAACACTTCTAACTCAGCAGGAGTCAGAGCTTGTTGGAATTAAGCAACCACTTACTTTATTAGAAGTGTGAGTAGTTAATTAGGATAAAAAAAGATAGTGATTTTTTTCTGGGTTTTATGAAGGGGGCTGTATCAGCTTTTCAGTTTGCTATGTCAGGAGGGAAGCTGTTAATTTGGGGGTGTAGTTTAAGCAGCAGAAAACCAGGTGTCTACAATTACAGTGCCTACTTCTAGCTTTTGGCAGACAGCAATCTTGCTTTCAGAGCAAGGAGCAGCTGACTGAAGAGCTAGAACTTTTATTACTAATAAAATACTTCTAACTCAGCAGGGGTTAGAGCCTGTTGGGATTAAGCAACCAGATACTTTATTGGAAGTGTGGAGTCTCAATTATAGTAAAGAAAATAGAGTCAGTTTTTTTTTTGCGTTGGTGGAAAGGAACTGTATCAGCTTCTCAATGTTCTAAGTCAGGAAGACAGCAGTTAATTGAGGATGTGGCTTAGGAAGGAGAAAACCAGGTGTCTACAATTACTGTTCCCTGCCACAATCATTTGGCAGACAGCAATCTTGCTTTCAGAGCAAAGAGTAGCTGGCTTAAGAAGAAGAACTTTTCTTACTATTAGAAGACATCTAACTCATCAGGAGTCAAAGCCTGCTGGGAATAAGTAAACATACTTTATTAGAAATGTGGGGTTAAATTAGGGTAAAAAAAGAGAGTCTGTGTATTTTTCTGTGTTGGGGTAAGGGGACTGTATCAGCTATACTGTTTGCTAAGTTAAGAGGAGGGTAGCTAATTGGTAGTGTCTTAGGCAACAGAAAACCAGGTGTCTCAATTACAGTTCTCTGATGCTAGCTATTTGCATACAGCAATCTTTTTCAGAGCAAGAAGCAGCTGACTAATTAGCTAGAACATTTATTACTAACAGAACACTTCTAACTCAGCAGGAGTCAGAGCCTATTAGGATTTAGCAACCAGATACTTTAATAGAAGTGTGAGGTCTCAATAAGGGTAACATAAATAGAGTCAGTGTGATCTTCAGTGTTGGGTGAAGGGGAGTGTATAAGCTTCTCAAGTTTCCTCTGTCTGGAGGAGAGCAATTAATTTTTCTGTGTCTTAGGCAGCATAAAACCATGTGTCTCCAATTACGGTTCCCTGTTGCTAGCTTTCAGCAGTTTTATGTTATAACGGTGATCACAGAATAGCAATTGCAATTTGGGTGAGTGTAAATCACCAAAAATGAATTATGACAATGTACACTTGCAGCAACTAGAAAACCAGTGACTGGTTTTCCATGTTATGCTGGGGGGCAGCACCCCCCATAAAACTTCCACATTGGGGGGCTTTCCCTCCCACACTCCCCTACTTAAGGATTCTCAACTCCAGGGGGTGCATGTCAGGGGTGGGTGTTAAACTTTATAAAACAAAAAATCCTGACCAGAGGCAAAAATGATCACGCCTAGAATTGAACCCAGCACCCTCCATCCCCAGCCACCACCTATCCACGACACCTCATAGCCAGCTCAGCAGTCAATTGCCACACAACACCTCAAATACCCTCCCTCCACTTGACCTGTCACATGACATGATCCCTCCCCAGACACATATACATACAGCGACATCCCATCACTGTACTCACCTTCCCTATCTAGTCACTACCTTGGAAGGTAGCCCTTTATGCAGGTGTCTTGACTGAGTTTCCTCTATTGAAAGCTTTCAATCAAGGTCACTTTGTACATGGTATACCACTTTTGGCATACAGTAATCTTGCTTTCAGAGCAAGAGCAACTGATTAAAGAGCTAGAACTTTTTACTAATAGAACACTTCTAACTAAGCAGAGTCAGAGCCTGTTGGGATTAAGCAACCAGATACTTTGTTAGAAGTGTGGAGTTTCAATTAGTGTAAAAAGAGTCAGTGTGCTTTTCTGTGTTGGGGAAAGGGGACTGTATCAGCTTCTCAGTTTGCTAAGTCAGGAGGAGCAGAACAGTTAATTAGAGAGTGCCTTAGGCAGCAGAAAACCAGGTGTCTCCAATTACAGTTCCCTGCTGATAGCTTTTGGCCGACATCAATGATGTTTTCTGAGCAAGAAGCAGGTGACTAAAGAGCTAGAACTTTTATTACTAATAGAACACTTCTAACTAAGGAGGAGTCAGAGCCTGTTGTGATTTGGAAACCAGATACTTTATTAGAAGTGTGGGGTCTCAATTAGGGTAAAAGAGTCAGTGTGTGCTTCTGTGTTGGGAAGGGGACTGTATCAGCTTCTCAGTTTGATAAGTCATGAGGAAGCAATTAATTGGGGTGTGGCATATGCAGCAGAAAATCAGGTTTCTCTAATTACAGTTCCCCACTGCTAGCTTTGGCAGACAACAATCATGCTTTCAGAGCAAGTAGGAGCTGACTAAAGAATTAAAACTTTTACTAATAATAGAACACTTCTGACTCAGCTGGAGTCAGAGCCTGTTGGGATTAAGCAACCAGATACTTTATTAGAAGTGTGGGGTCCCAATTATGGTAAAAAGTAGAGTCAGTATGTTTTTCTATGTTGGGAAGGCAACTGTATCTGCTTCTCAGTTTGCTAAGTCAGGAAGAGAGCAGTTAATTGGGGAGTTTCTTAGGAAGCAGAAAACCAGATATCAACAATTACACTTCCCTGCTGCTATCTTTTGGCAGACAGCAATCTTGCTTTCAGAGTAAGGGGCAGATGACTTAAGAGCTAGAACTTTTCTTACTAATGGAACACTTTTATCTCAGCAGGAGTCAGAGCCTGCTGGGATTAAGCAACCAGATACTTTATTAGAAGTGTGGGGACTTAATTAGGGTAAAAAAAAAGAGCAAGTGTATTTTTCTCTGTTGGATGAAGGGGACTGCATCAGCTTCTCAGTTTGCTAAGTCAGGAGGAGAGCAGTAAATTTTGATGTGGCTTAGGTAGCAGAAAACCAGGTGTCTACAATTACAGTTCCAAGCTGCTAGCTTTTGGCAGACAGCAATCTTGCTTTCTGACAAGGAGCAGCTGACTAAAAACTAGAACTTTTCTTACTAGTAGAAAACTTATAACACAGCACGGCTCAGAGCATGTTTGAATTAAGCAACCAGATACTTTAATGGAAATGTGGGGTCTCAATTTGGGTAATAAAAAAAGAAGGAGTCAGTGTATTTTTCTGTGTCGGGTAAGGGGATTGCATCAGCTACACAGCTTGCTAAGTCAGGGGGATGGCAGTTAATTGGGCAGTGTCTTAGGCAGCAGAAACTCTGGTGTCTCCAATTACACTTTGATGATTCTAGCTTTTGAGTGACAGCAATCTCATTTTCAGACCAAGAAGCAGCTGACTAATTAGCTAGAACTTTTATTACTAATAGAACACTTCTAACTCAGCAGGAGTCAGACCCTATTGGGATTAAGCAACCAGATACTTTGTTAGAAGTGTGGGGTCTCAATTAGGGTAAAAAAAAGATAGTCATTGTATTTTTCTGTGTTGGGGGTAGGGGACTGTATCAACTTCTCAGTTTGCTATGTTATGAGGAGAGCAATTAATTGGGGGTGTGACTTAGGCAGCAGAAAACCCGGTGTCTCCAATTACAGTTCCCTGCTGCTAGCTTTTGGCACACAGCAATCATGCTGGTAGTAATCTCGGAACCCCAGTTACATCTGCCCATGACTATATGACAACCAAATTGTTAGTGAGGAACACAGACAATCTAATAGATTTACCAATTAGCAACAAAGTAGAGTTTGAAAGTCTCATGGATACTAATGGGAATCAATCCGATGAAAACAGACAGATGTTTCTACTAGGAGATTAAATCTGGATAGAATTATATGTAAACATGATAAAGCAAATCGAACTGTTTATAGTTTCAGAGGTGCTAAAATTTTAGATATTATTAAAATGACAAGAAATATATTAAAATCATCAGAAAAAAACTCTGGTTATTATTCATGCATTGGTAAATAATGTGTTCAAACAAGATGTGCAAAATATAAAAAGAAGAGATTGTGGGAATGTATAATCTTCTAACAGACCTTGATTGTTAAATAGCTTTCTCTGAAATTCTCCCAGTTCCTAGGACTGCCAATTATATAAATGATAAGATAAGATTTATACATAACTGGCTCCGTATCTGGTGTCTTAAACAAGACATACATTGTATTACCCACTGGGAGAATTTGTATGAAATTTCGATTTAATATTAAGGACGGCCTACATTTAAACAAATTTGGTAGTGAATTGCTAGGTAAACAAATTAATAATTACACTGAGTGGAATTTAGACTAGATAGAGGGTGGGGGACAGCCACCTAACAAATCCATTTCAGGAAAATTTAGTTACAGTTACTCCTACAGTACTTGGTAGTTTTAAAAAAGAATTCTCAAATAATATGAGTAATAATCTGAATATACTAATGTTTAAGGCTAATGCTAGGCTCCAAGACACCCCCCGGGTATTTGAACCTGGTATCTTCTGCACCAAAGTCGGCAGCACTACCACTACTCCACAGTGGCAGTCACTCTCACTGAAGGTCAGCCTTCACCCTTATTGTCTACAATAGGAATAAAACTATGGTAACCTACTCTCTATTACTAAGTTTGATCTCCTTCGCCTCTTGGTACAGACCTCCACACTGACTAGAGCACCTGTCCTCCACACTAGGCACCTCATCCTCCAACTACCCCACAGTGACTCAGCCCTCCCCCACCCTCGACACACCCATGACCCCTCCAACACCCCCACTCCATCTGCCCTCCAAGACCCAACCTGGACCCAGCTCTCCCCTGCCATTTCCATCCTTCACACTTTATCTATCCCATGCACCCTGATTGTAAAGTCCTCATCTGGGTGTCAACCCAAGGGTCTCCATCACTACTGGCCACTAACCAGAATAATCACACTGCTATTATTATTTTCTGTGTGTACACCATAACCCAGGACCTATGGTTCCAGCCCTTCCAAACCCTGTACTGCAACTGGCCTCTGCTTTGCATCCTTAAACATTTGCAGTCTCCTAAAGAAATCCGCTGCCCTCCAGTGCTGGGTTGTTCAACATTAACCTGACATAATTGCACTGGTAGAGACTTGGCTCTCCAAATGCACCCCTGACTCCACTATCACCCTCCTGGATATACTATTTACAGGAAGATCAGTAGGTAAATGCTGTGGTGGTTGGCACTACTTATACGGGACTCCCTTATAGGTCAGGCACTTCCAGCTCCCAAACTTGATTATGGAGCCCAAGCCCTCACCTAAAAAATCACACCTGACATTGAAAATTGAATAAAACAAATTAAATTTAAAAAAATTGAAAATTGAATAAAACATATTAAATTTAAAAAATCACACCTGACCCACCTGAGGCCCTCTCTTCCTCACAGTCTCCTACATACCCCTGAGGAATCAAAACCAAGCGGTCCAATCCCTCATTGACTACCTCACATGTCTCCCTCACAAAGTGGAGCAAGTCATCCTAGGCGATCTCAATGTTAACTGGCTTGCCTCCACTGCCTCCCATATAAGGGACTCCTTTGCTGCCCTGGATATGTCCCAGTTAGTCACCCTGCCCACCAGATTCAACCACTCTACTGGCACCAGCACTCTCCTAGATGTTGTTATATCTAACCGCCCCTACAAAATCCAGGAAGTCACTGTCCACCCAGACTCCTTTCATGATCACTCCCCAGTCCTGTGTCTCTGGTCATCCTCCACTCTGAAGCCACTGTCCCAGACCACTCTACACTGCCGTTTATGCCTTGGTGGCATCAGAAAATTAAAACAATACCTAGCCCAGCTAGACTGGTCCCCTATCCAGTGCGTTCCAGACATTGACTCAGCTCTAGACCACTTCACAAATGTCTTTTGTAAGGCTTGTGACCTTTTCGCCCTCCTCAACAGGATTCACTCCAAAAAAATGCAATGCCCCATGGATCACCCCACCCCTCCTCCAGAGACTAAAAAACAGATATAGTCTCTGGCACATTGCTGTAGAATCTGGAAAGGCATCTGATAGACAGGCCTACAATGTAGAATGCAATAAGTGCACTTGGGCCATTAGGTGGGCCAAGGCAGAGCACTACCAGACCACCCTTGCTTCCACTTGGGGTTCAGCCTGAACCTTCTGGGATAATATGAAAGAGCAAAATGGGAAGTCCCACTCCCCCACCATCCCAGCTCTCCATCAATGGTACCCCCACCACAGATCTGCTCCTTATAACCAATTGCCTTAACACCGCCTTCTCTGACCCAAGCTCGGTCCTCCCCAGCAGCTTTTTTGACCCAATTCCCACCTCTCTCCCTCCAGTCCCAAATCACCCACCATTCTACCAGTGCACCCTATCCTCACAAGAAGCCAGGCTGCACCTTCTAAAAGCCTTAGGCAGCAATAACCCCAGCAGTGACCCCCTCGACTCCAGGATCCTCCGTATGGTCTTGGACGAAGTTCTAATCCCCCTGACTGACCTTCTAAACTGGTCTCTATGCCTGGGTCAGTTCCCAAGTGCTTGGAAAACTGCTGAAATCATACCCATACATAAGAGTGGGTACCGGTCCACCCCCAACAACTACCGGCCAATCTCCATCCTCCCCCATTATAGAGTCTAAAGCCCTTGAAAAAGTGGTGTCGATCCAACTCTCTGAATACCTAACCAAGTACAACATTATGCATCTAGAGCAGCACGGTTTCTGCCCAGGACACAGTACAACCATGGATCTCCTGGAATTCTCCCAACATCTGCAAGCTGCTCTCAACTCTGGCAGCCTTGCAGGAGCAGTGTTCATTGACCTCTCCAAGGCATTTGACACTGTCTGTCATCCTCTTCTACTCGACTCTCTCCACCAACTTGGCTTCTCTGGCAGTCCCATTTCCTGGTTCTCTAGCTACCTCTCTCTGCTATATCCCAGCATGTCAAGATCAGCGACTCCCTCTCCAGCATTCTTCCTGTTTGATCCGGGGTCCCTCAGGGCTCCATCCTGGGTCGAGTACTTTTTAGTCTTTACCTCAACACCCTCCCCAGCTCATGTACTGGTAAAATGCTCCTCTATGCCAATGATGCAATCCTCATTGCCTCACACCCCAATCCCACCTCCCTCCAATTATCCCTCCAGCAAGCTTACAACCAAGCCAAAAGGTGGTTTGGCTACTGAAGACTGGTCATTAACCTATAGAAAACCAAATCAATGCTATTCTCCCACCACCAAAATGAAGCCAAAAATACCCCCTCTTGATTATTCCCAGCACTCTACACTCGCTAGAACAAGTGACCACATACAAGTACCTAGGCATCACGTTCGATACTGCCCTCTCCTTCCACACCCACATTAATGCCCTGTCAGCCACCATAAACTCTCGGATTTGCCTGCTATACTGGCACAGGGACTGCCTGCCTCAGGTGGCCCTCAGACTGGCCATCACCTCCTCCATCTTGTCCCTCATGGACTATGGCTTGCCCATCTATGCCACAGCTGACAACACTGCCCTCTCCAAAATCCAACTCTCCATCAATCCTGACCAGTGCCCCCAGCCACACTCACACCTGCCTTCTCTATACTACCACCAAGCTGCTTAACTTTGAGGAGTGACTGCTCTACCAGACCTGCCTTCTCACTAAGAAATCATTGCTAGGACTCTCCCTTCCAGGGGTCTCCACTTCCCTACAGCACTCATCATCATCTGTCTCCATCTGTAGCTCTGTTAAGGCCACCTTCCAGGGGGCCCAGAAACATGACCTTTCTTGCCCAGAGATCCTTCCTCTACTGAGCCCCAACCTGGTTCAACTCCCTCCCTAGTGGCATCTCCAACTTGCCAAAAATTGGCTTCTTCAAAACAGCCCTTTGTAACCATATCTTTAATACCCACTGTTGTAGGTGCAACTAACCCCCTGTTGTAACCTGTGGTACCCACCTGCCTTGCCCCTTAGCTCAACAATGACCACTGGACAGCCTCTCCCTCCCCAGACCCACTCCTTCCCTACTAGGTCAAATAGGGATGTAACCTGCTGTCTTCTCTGAGGACCTACTATATCCATGATTGTAACTCTCACGATTCTGTAACATTGTGTAACCTAAGTAACATACAAACTACTATATTATGTAACCTAAGTGTATCTGTGTTAAATGTTCCTTTTACTGCACCTGTAATGTTATCCTCCATTTTAATCTGCACTGTAATAACTGTCTTGATGTCTGCCCTTCCTGTGATTAGGTGCTTTTGTAAATGAGTCTCTAACTCAAAGGTTGTAAACCAGATTTGTAATGAATAAATAAATGAATAAAATAATGCCAGAAGTTTAAATAATAAATTAGATGAACTAAAATGTGTTCTACATAGGGATAGCATAGATATATGTGGCATTTCAGAGACTTGGTTTAATTATTCATCCTGGGGTATGAATATCCCCAGTTATACAGTATATTATAAAAATCATCAAAATTCCAAAGGAGGTGGAGCAGCTTTATTTATAAATGATCGGTTAAAAAGTAGGCAAATTCCAATACATATGAATACTAACAATGACTTTGAAATTATCCTAGTACAGATAGACACTGACAAAGTACTAACAATCGTGCTGTTATAGATCGCCTAATTTGGATAATAATAAAAATGATATATTCTTACAAACTATTGAACATATGGAGGGTTATGAAAACTTAATTTTAACGGGAGATTTCAATTTTCCAAATATTTGCTAGCCTACACTTACTGGGAAAACAAACTTAGAGAATAAATTTATAGATTTAACCCTCTTGCATAATCTAGATCAATTTGTCCTGGAACCAATTAGGAAAGAAAATATTCTTGACATAATCCTTACAAATATCACTAATATGGTGAATTACCAAAAGTAGTTGAACCATTCAGGGATAGTGACCATAATATGGTCATTTGGTGTATTAAAAATTTCCACTTTACAAACTGTGGTGCTACTAAGATTAAAAACTTTTATAGAGCCAATTATGTAGCAATAAAGCATTACCTTAAAAATTGGAATTGGAAGTTAGAATTATTAGATATAAATAGTGAGCAGATTTGGGCAGCTATTAAAAACAAAACTGACTATTGTATCAAGACCTGGGTTCCTGAATTCACAAAATATACCCCCCCAAAAAATGGAGTTCCCCCATAGCTAAACAGAAAAGTAAAAAGATTAGTAAGGAAAAAGAAGAAAGCATATAAAAAATTTAAAAAAATCTGACAAATGAGACAAAGCAAAAATTTACAAAAAATATCAAACCTGTGTAAAAAAATGAATCGAAGTGCTAAGAAAAATTTTGAATTAAAACTAGCAACTGTAACAAAGGATAATAAAAATAAATGTTATAATTATGTTGGTTCAATGAGAGGTAATCAACCTATCATTGGCCCATTACTTAAACATAATAGAATGCTTGTTAATGAATCTTATATGGCCCAAGAATTTAATGAGTACTTTCTTAACATTTTTAAAAGCAAAGATGTAGTTCATTAGATAATATTAGAAATAAACAAGAAGTTCCCATGATTACTACTGAAGAAGTTATAAGGGCAATTCACGCCACCAAAGTAAATTCATCAGCAGGTCCGGATGGAATTCCTTCTAAATTTATTAAGGAATTGATCTCTGAACTAGTGGACTTACTTACTTTATTATTTAATGTATCTCCTGATGAAGGTTATGCTTTAAGAGAATGGACACTAGCTACCATGGTTCCTACACACAAAAAAGGAAATAAACAACTTGTTGGTAATTATAGACCAATTAGCTTAACATTGTGTATAGGAAAATTAATGGAGAGAATTTTAAAGGAGAAAATGTTGGACCATTTACAAAAGATACATTTTAATGATATAAGTCAGGATGATTTTTTGCAAGATAGATCATGCCAACTTAATCTTGTCAATTTTTTTGAACCAGTAAGTGTAGCACTCAATCAGGGACTTCCGGTGGATGTCCTCTTCTTGGATTTTGAAAAGGCCTTTGATTCCATGCTCCATGGTATATTGATTAAAGAACTGATTAAATATGGTTTCAATACAAATATAGTTAATTGGATATATTCTGGGCTTAATAACAGAAAGCAATGTGCTTGTATCAAAGGACATTTTTCTGAATGGGGAGAAATAAGCTGTGGAGTACCCCAGGGTTCTGTGCTTGGCCCCTTGTTATTTAATTTACTAATTGCAAATATGCAAACTTCAAATAAAGTTTGGTTACATAAATATGCTGACAACAGTAAACTTGCTAGTACTGTCAAAAATTCTGTCTCAGTTAGTATTTTGCAGGCCAATTTTGATCGTCCAGTTAAGTGGTCCATTGAGAATAAAATGACCTTCAACCGTATAAAGTGTAAAGTGATGCATTTAGGGAAAAATAATATGCTTGCATCTTATAGCATTAATAGTCATAATTTAGAATCTATTACATCAAAAAAAGATCTGGGAATTATAATAACACAAGATCTAAAATGTATTTCTCACAATAACAATATTAAAAAATGTCACAGTACCCTGTCTTGTATTCTCAAACATATTAAGAGTAGGGAACCTGAAGTATTAATCTCTTTATATTTGAGCCTAGTAAGATCACAAATTGATTATTGCGCTCCCTTTTGTACACCAACATCTGTGGGGGGAATTGCTTCAGTAGAAAAGGTAAAATGCTATATACTAAAAAGATCAGAGGTTTAACAGAACATGATTATACTACAATGTTGAAATCTCTGGGTCTCTTTTCATTAGCATATAGGGAATTTAGAGGTGATATGTGTCTAGCATATAGATATATTCATGATCAGGCCTTATGTGAGGCTCTTTGTTTTCAGGGATCTGAAATAGGGTATGATAAAAGATCACATAATTTGAAGTTTAGAATGTAAATAAATAATACAACTAAGAGAAACATTTTTTTTACACAGAGATTACCTCTCTTATGGAACTCTTTACCAACATATGTTGTCATCAGTAAGGATATGGAACAATTTAAATTTGAACTGGATAAATATATGGGTGAGAAGAAATTTAAATTTTGCCAATAGGTGACGAGTTCGTAATGGGAATCCACTCCAAACTCGTATTACACCTATGAACCTATGCTTTCAGAGCAAGGAGTAGCTGACAAAAGAACTAGAACTTTTATTACTACTAGAACACTTCTACCTCAGCAGGAGTCAGAGCCTCTTGGGATTAAGCAACCAGATACTTTATTAGAAGTGTGGGGTCTCAATTATGGTAAAGAAAATAAGAGCCATTGGCCTGGATATTCAAACTGCGCTGAAAACTGGCGCAACAGTAGGAGCAAGCGCAAACCAGTTTTGCCAAATGCACGCAACTGGTGATATTCAAACATGGGCAGAGCAAATTGCGCCAAGCAACCAACGTCTCAATATCGCACATACTGCGCCAGCCAGCGCAACCAGGAAGGAGAAGCTGAGCCAAAATGCTGCGCTATGGCGCAACCATGGAAGCTCAGCTGAGCATTGCAGAGCTGCCATAGCGCAAGCACAGCCCCCCCAGAGCAATGGAACTGCACATCCAGGGAGGCAGGCTTGGGCCCACCGCCAGCCATGCCACGCATGGGCACAGGAACTCACTGCAGAACCCACACCACACCGGCACACCCCTAGCACAGCATCACTGGGGGTGGGACGGATGATCCACGTGCCCATGGGGACAAGCCAACTAAAGCATAGCAGAGCCATGACACCCCAGCACAACCACTGGCAGGCAGAGATTGCCACACACAGGGGTTGACAACCACAGTGCACATCAGTCTCCCCGTCACATGGCACACTGTGCACTGTGCCTCAAGACACTGCTCATGTGCAGTGACAGGCACTGCAGGAAACACCACACCCCCCGTGCCACACGTCAACCCCATGCTGCAGAGAAGCATCACCAGCCAGACCCACCCTGTGCACCCAGCA
Source organism: Neoceratodus forsteri (assembly GCA_016271365.2). Lineage (NCBI taxonomy): Eukaryota > Metazoa > Chordata > Ceratodontiformes > Ceratodontidae > Neoceratodus > Neoceratodus forsteri. The sequence goes on from CM057455.1 coordinate 1,044,647,624, forward strand.
GTGGTGGCAGCAGATGGCAAGACCAACAGAAAGGCAATGCCATGCTGGTGATACCACTAGCGGCTCCAGCCACAAATGGTTACCAGGGCACAGCTGGGGCACAACAGATGGCAGCCAGGGCACTGATGTATTGTTACTATGGGGAAGCTCTGCACAATATGGGGCACCAACTGGGGCACAGCATTTTTTTACCAGGGCACGTGCCCTGGCAGGCCCTGGTGTAGAGCCGCCACTGGTGATACCTCCCCATGGACACACACACACACACATATATACCCAGGACCATAGCAGCCCAGATGGCATGTACACCCCTGCAATGGAGCACCCATAGCCAGTTGCAAAGCAGACACCAACACAGCAGTTGTATCAAAATAGAAATGTATATTTAAAAAACAACATATAAACAATAACAGGTGAAACTATGTACAAGTTGGGGGCGGGTAAAGGCAGGGGTGTTCAAGGGAGGAATAAAAACTTGGAGAGGAAGGAAGGGTGAAAGGGATGGGAGAAGTGGGAAGGGAATGTGAGGCTACGGCCCAGCTGGCTCCTGGTCCTCCCCTGCTGGTGTCCCTCCTGTGCCGCTGGCGCTGTTCACCCTAGGCTATGTGGCCTTCAGGAGCTCCGGTTTTGTAGTCCAACCTGGGTGAGCGCCGCAGATCTTGGGACATCGTCTCAGCACTCTGAGGCCTAGGAAAATGGGAACACAGTCAATGGCTGAGACTGACCACAACCCTGAACACCACCCAACCTGCAACCCATATAACCCAATGTCCTGCACCTGTGATGGCATGCACCCACCCACAGTGAACATGCACATGGCCATCACAAACAGGCGGCACCAGCTATCGCACCACCGCCCACACACACTGCCCATGTCAATCTGGTACAAACTAGGCTGTCGAGGTGGCAGTATGATTAGTACCAGTTACAGCTATGTGCCCAGTGCATGCCTGGACCACCTGTGATGCATCACAGGCGTGTCGTGATGCTACACTGTGATGCAGGTCACCTGTGTCATGCCTACATACATGGATACATAGACAGTGTCGGCAGAAAGGGCCTATGGGACACCCAGTCTGGCCATTTGGCCTTGTCGTTCACTCTGTTGTCCTATAAGTCCATTCCCCTCACCCCTGACCTCCAAGAATTCCTTCATGGCTAACCCATGCATTCATAAATCCCGTAACCAAGTCAGCCCCACCACATCCTCTGGCAGGGTGTTCCACTTTGTCCACCACCCATTCTGTGAAGCAATACTTTCTCATGTTTCCTCTTAAATGAGCCCCTCCAACTGCATCCCATGCCCTCTAGTCCTGGAACATCCTTTACGCTTACAAATATTGTTTTCCTGCACTCTGTTCCCCCTGTAAAATACTTGTATGTCCCCATCATATTCCCACCCTCCTCCCTCCAGGAGTACATGTTCAGTTCCATCAACCTGTCTGCATAGGACTTGTGATGCAATCATGCACCATCCATGTCGCCCTCCTGTGAACCCTCTCCCACAGTCCATGTCCATACGCAGGTATGGTCTCTGGAACTGTACACTGTACTCCAGTGTGGGGACTCACTAGTGTTTCGTATAGTGGAACTATGACCTCCCCTTTGGTTGTGTCCAGCATGGTTGGTGGTCTTGCCCCCCCAGCATGCAATAGCATCCATGACGTAATGATACTCACACTCCTCCAGCAGCTCGGTCTGATGCTGCTGATGCTGCTGCTGCTGATGCTGATGCTGCTGCTGCTGCTGTGGCACAACATCCCGTGGCACCGGGGCCCTGGCATGGCCCACATCACCGTGGTCCGGTGTCCTCACAATCTGGCCTGTGGGAGACATATGGTGAGACAAACATCAGTGTGACTCAAAGCAAGTGCCCCTGCCCCAGTGAGTGCCTGCCCACACAGCCATAACCATCCATCGCACAGCTGCACACACTGACACACCTATGCACAGCCACCCACACACACCCTACAGAGATATAGGTGCATAGATGGTACACTCACGTGGCCTGGGCACCAAGCCCGCCTGGCACATGAACGCAGCTGCGTCAACAGGTCCGGCTCCCTCCGGCGGAGGTCACTGTACCGGTGCCGGCAATGCTCAGCAGACCGGCCCCGGCCAGTGACCCCCACCAGGTCAGTGGCCACTTGCTGCCACACATGGGTCCAAGGCATGGTGAGGGGGGCCTCACCATACAGTGCCTCACAGTGGGGCTCCACCAGGGCCACCAGGTTGGCCACTTCAAGCCGGCTCCAGGACACCGCCCTCCTCCTAGCCATGGCACCAACTTTACAGCAGGCAATATGGCGCCCCGCTGCGCTGTAACCCCACATGGAGTTGTTGCACAATAGACCAGCACAGGCTCCAATCGCGCTGTTCGAACAGCGCCGTCACTTTACATGGTGCTGTCACCAGACAGCGCAATAGGGACGTACACATGGCATGCCAACAGCGCCGGGGTCAGAGGGCATACACAAGGTCACGGCAATGACGCAAGGCTACGCACAGTGCCATCGGATGTATAGGCATCCTGCGTGACTGCTAAGCACAGCACAAGTGCCACAGTGGACTATTGCGCGAAGTGCCACAGCGCCGCCAATAGTGCCCAGTGCTGTAGCACCACTGGCACAATGGTGGCCATGGCCTGAATCACCTATCGCTCAGCGGGTCTGCAGCAGCGATCGGCCTATCGCGTAACCTGTCTGGGCATGCGCAATGCAGTGTAGCACACAGCCACAAACATGCGCCATCGGCTCAGCGGACCTTCCGGTGCGCTAAGCGCCAAATAGCGATATTCAGCCGACATATGCAAATCATTCGATCAGCCATTCAAAGGTGCAGTGGCACGATTAGCATGTCATTAAAGTTGAGCCACACCTCATTTGCATGTATTGAGCTATAAAAATGCTCCACTGGGTTGTGGCAGCCAGATTTGGTTGTTGCAGGTGAGAGGTGAGTTACATGTTGTGTGATGCTCAGGACAATGCTCATGGGCAGGGGTGCTGGAGGATGATATAGGTTGAGGGGCTGAGCATGATGAGGGCACTTGAGGGACAGAGGGCACCCTTTGCCATCAGTATCTGCCATGCGGAGAGAGGAAGGGCTTCTGCCCCCCGGCCGGCAGCTATGCTCATGGGGAAATGCTGTGGACTGCACAGTGACAGGTGTCCACTTCCACCCATAGAGATCACCATGACTGGCGAGAACCAGGCTGAGGCTGTGGGCGGCAGGCGTAGGAGGAGGCCGAACTTCACCACGGCAGAGACTGAGGCCCTCTTCCAGGCCTACCTGGAGGATGAGCCACTTTTGAGTGGACGGAGGGGCACCCCTCAGGAGCGTGCAGCTGCATGGGAGGGGGTAGCTCGGGCCATCAACCTGCACGGAAGCCACCAGCGCTCCGTGCAGGAATGCCAGAAGAAGATGGGGACTGACCGCAGGAGGCTGAAGGAGAAGGTGGCAGCCTTCAGGGTGGCACGTGCTGCCACTGGTGGGGGACCACCAGTGGTGTTGCAGCTGACCCCGACTGAGGAGACACTGGTCGCGGCCATGCAGCCGAGTGCCATTGCAGGCTCCAGGTGGGGATTCCAGACAGGTGGAAGCCCATCACTGCGGTATGACATGGGATGTTGTTGGGGGGCTGTTGTTCACATGCACTCACATGTACTCTCTTTCTGTTACAGATCCTGTTCGTCTGCAGGAGACGGTGGTGGTGGTGGGTGCAGACAGTGAGGCAGACCTGCTGGACCTGGAGAGGATCATCCACCTCCGCCACCAGCCTGCAGGCACTGGGCAGCATGCAGGCTGGCCAAAAAACTCCGGCGGCAGTGATATGGGTGCAGGGGGTGCACAGCCTGTGTCACAGTGGTCTGGCATGCAGGTGTGCCAGCCTGCTGTGCCTATGGCAGTGGCACGCACCGGCACCTATTGATGATAGCAGGCCTGCAATGGCCAGCGATAGGTGTGTGTCCTGACGGACACATGGCAGGCCACACTGCGTGCCCTGGGCCATCCTGGTTCACACCTGTGCCACCAGCATGCTGGCACAGTCACCGGGCTGTGCCTGTCAGCACTAGTGGAGAAGCATCGGTGGCTGTGCAGGTGTCTGGCACTGTTGACAGCACAGAGGTGGAACAGGTGGACCTCGGGGCTCAGCAGTTGGAGGGGCGGCAGCAGCAGTTGCACACCAGGCCTGGGGGGACAGTGTCAAGCAGTGGCACTTGTCCACCACCCTTAGATCCGCCCATACCTGGTCCTGGCAAACAGCGGCCACCCTCAAGGGTGCTGTGCACCAGGACCATCCACCTATAGGGGTCACGATGCCATTGGGGCACAGTACCCATTGAGGTGCACACCCACCTGCTGCAGGAGTCGGTACAGCTGCGGGGGCGGGTTGCAAGGTCCGTGAGGCACTGTCTGTGTCTGTGGAGTGGCATAGCAGGGGTGTGCTCGGGACTGAGCCAGATGGTCCATATGCGGACGGATGTGACCGCTGCCATTGACAGGCTGACCAGGCAGTGACTCTGTGGCCAGCATTGACCACACTGTCAGGTGCCCTGTACCACCACCCCACAGTCTTCCTCCCCATTCCTGGTGTCATGCACGACACCAGGCCTGTCAACGCCGGGTTCTGCTGTGGGCATCCCGAGCACCCTGGTGCAAGTTTGTTTGGTGGGATGCAGACCCTGGGCGGGCAAGGTCGTGATCACGCACTGGGACCCCTGGTGGTGCACTAGCGCCACCCGGTGTAACCCTGCTCAGCCTGCCAGTGCTGCTGAGCCCGCAGCGGGGCCGCCCACGCATCCGTGGTGGCAGGTGTGACAGTGCTCCTGACTGAGCTGTCTCCCAATGCAGGCCCTGTCTGGTGCTGCCCTGTGTGCAATGTGTGTCATGGTGGGCAGTGCACTGCTGGTGCTCTGCTCACCAAGCTGACACATGGACCACCTGCACTCTCCCAACTGCTGTCCACAGGTGCGTGTGCATGATGATGCCTGCATTGCACTGTACACCAAGGTGCAAGGTTGCCCAGGTCCTGACACACGTACATGGACAGTCCAGGTGGTGGGGTAGTTGGTGCTGCTGTGTGTTGGCGATGTCATTTCCGCAGTGCTGTGCTGCTGCCCTGTATGCTGCCTGGTGTCTGTGTGTGTCCATGAGTGCTCACCCTCTCTGATGGTGTGTTGGTATGCCTGGACCCTTCAACTCCCTGACCTTCATGCACGGTGTGTTCCCCTGTGTGCCTGTGGTTTGCGCATGGACAGTGTTGCCTGCACATGTCCCCTTGACTTACCTGTGTTGTGCGTAGTGCTCTTCTGCAATGGTGTCCCAGTGCAACTGGGCCTGCCGTGTCAGTCGGGTACCCTCCATCCTGGGGCTGCTCATCACCCACATCACCGAGCGCCACTGGCATCCCCATCGCTGTCCCCTCTTGGACCTGTCACGGCTATCCCATGGTCTTTGGCCATGTTGTGCAGGATGCAACAGGCCAGGAATATCCCACAGGCCTTTTGGGGGCTGTACTGTAGGGCTCCGCCGGAGGTGTCCAGGCATCAGAAGCATGCCTTGAGTATCCCAAACACCCGCTCTATGATGTTCCGTGTTGCGGCATGTGCCTCATTGAAACTGAGCTGCGCTGGGGTCGTGGGGCTCCAGTATGGTGTGAGCAGCCAGGGACGCAGTGGGTATCCACAGTCACCTGTGTGGAGATAGTGGAGATCAGTGTCATGTCAGGTCCATATTGCCCATATCCTTGTGTGCCACTACCATGGCACCTGTGTCATTCCACCCTTGCACAGAGTTTGCATTCCATACATGTACTCACCCACTAGATGACCTGTGGGGATGTTCCCACTCTGAATCGATGGCACAGTGCAGATTGGTGCCATATGAAGGCATCATGTGCTCCACCAGGGTGTGGCTCAGACATTGATGATGCACCCAGTGGCATCACACACCACCTGGCAGTTGACACTGGAAAAGCCCTTCGGTTCCGATAAGCATGGCCATCGGGGCCAGGTGGCATGAGAATGGCCACATGGGTGCAGTCTATGGCCCCTAGCATGCCAGGCATATGTGCTACCCTGTGGAACTCCTGCATGTTTGCTGTACACTCTGCCGCGGTGCTGGGGAAATGGATGTACTCCGCAGCATGAGGCAGCAATGCGCTGAGGAATTGGGTGAGGATGCGTGACATGGCTGACTGTGTAATGCCTGTGGTGTCCCCTGTCGGCCTCTGGAAGGTGCCCGTGGCGAGCAGGCACATGCAGGCTGTCACCTTGGTCTCCACGGACAGAGCATGACTCTGTCGTGAGGGTGCCTGCATCACATCACTGCACAGCTCGCTGAGCCGTCTCAGTATTGCCCTGTTCAGGCGGTAGCGGGCCACAATCTCGACATCTGTGTACAGCTCGTAGCTGATGCGGGCACGATACCGCCTGTCGGGGGCATACCGCCGACGGGCCCCTCCGCGGCCACGTCCCCCTGCAGCATGCTGTCTCACCCCCCTCATTACAGCTTCCATGTGGAAGCTGACACTGTCCATCTCCTTGCTTCTGCCCCCCAGGCTGCTGTTCCTGTGTTACTCCCACTGTCCCCACTGCTGCTTCCACTGCACTGGGCACCCCCACTGGCCTCTCTGTCCTCCAGGACCCACTGTCCCCTCTGCGCCCTGCTCCTGTCTCTCTCTCTCTCTCTCTCTGTCTCTCTGTCTCTCTCCCCAGTTTGTGGCCTGCTAGGGTTCTTGCGCTGCTCCTTGAGCCTTTTATTTTGGCTCACATCCGTGCCTCTCGCATCCTCCGGCTGAGCCACTCTTGCATTGATGCGAGTGTTCAGATATCGCATTGCGCACTTTATGCATGAACCCGCTCTTCGTCACGCATCCCTTCATTTCCATTGCGCTGTTGCTCAGCATGTTTTCGTGGTATAACTGGCCCCTTCTGAATATCAGTAGAATGGCGATTTTTGAGTTAAAGATGCTGCAACTCCTGTTGGCGCATGGCGCAACTTTTGAATATCCAGGCCATTGTGTTTTTCTGTGTTGGTGGAAAGGAACTGTATTAACTTCTCAATCTCCTAAGTCAGGAAGAGATCAGTTAATTGAGGATGTGGCGTAGGAAGGGGAAAACTAGGTGTCTACAATTACTGTTCCCTGCTGCTAGCTTTTGGCAGACAGCAATCTTGATTTCAGAGCAAAGAGTAGCTGACTTAAGAGCAAGAACATTTCTTACTATTAGAAGACATCTAACTCAGCAGGAGTCAGAGCCTGTTGGGATTAAGTAAATATACTTTATTAGAAATGTGTGGTCTCAATTAGGGTAAAAAAGAAAGTCAGTGTATTTTTCTGTGTTGGGGTAAGGGGACTGAATCAGCTACACCGTTTGCTAAGTCAGGAGGAGGGCAGCTAATTGTGTAGTGCCTTAGGCAGTAGAAAACTAGGTGTCTCCAATTACACTTCCCTGATGCTAGCTTTTGGCAGACAGCAGTCTTTTTTTTCAGAGCAAGAAGCAGCTGACTAATTAGCTAGAACTTTTATTACTAACACAACACTTCTAACTCAGCAGGAGTCAGAGCCTGTTGAGGTTAAGCAACCAGATACTTTAATAGAAGTGTGGGGTCTCAATAGGGAGCAAAAAAATAGAGTCAGTGTGATCTTCAGTGTTGGGTGAAGGGCAGTGAATAAGCTTCTCAGTTTCCTATGTCTGGAGGAAGGCAGTTAATTGGTGTGTGTGTCTTAGGCAGCAGAAAACCATGTGTCTCCAATTACAGTTCCTTGCTGCTAGCTTTTGGCTGTTTAATGTTATAATGGTGATCACGGAATAGCAATAGCAATTTGAGTAAGTATAAATCGCTGAGAATGAATTATGGCAATATACACTGGCATCAACTAGAAAACTGGCAACTGGTTTTCCATGTTATGTGGGGGGGCAGCACTCCCCATAAAACCCCCAGACAGGGGGGAGGATTTCTCTCCCACACTCCCCTACTTAAGGTTTCTCAGCTCCAGGGGGTGCATGCCAGGGGGTGGGTGTAAAACTTTAAAAAAACTAAAAAAATTCTGACCCAAGGCAAAAAATGATCACCACTAGAATTGAACCCAGCACCCTACCCACTCCAGTCCAACACCTATCCACAACACCTCATAGCCAGCTCGGCAGCCAATCACCACACAACAGCCCACATACCCTCTCTCCACTTCGGGCTGTCATACTATGTGGTCCCTCCCCCCAAACGTTGTTATGGTTCCTCCATATCTGGTCACTTCCTTGGAAGGTAACCCTTTACACGGGCATCTTGATTGAGTTTCCCCTATTGAAAGCTTTCAATCAAGGTCACTTTGTACATGGTATACCACTTTTGGCAGACAGCAATCTTGCTTTCAAAGTAAAGAGCAACTGACTAAAGAGCTGGAACTTTTTACTAATAGAACACTTCTAACTAAGCAGGAGTCAGAGCCTGTTGGGACTAAGCAACCAGATACTTTGTTAGAAGTGTTGGGTCTCAATTAGTGTAAAAAAAGACAGTCAGTGTGCTCTTCTGTGTTGGGGAAAGAGGAATGTATCAGCTTCTCAGTTTGCTAAACCAAGAGGAGAACACTTAATTAGGGGAGTGCCTTAGGCAGCAGAAAAACAATTGAGTCCTATAACAGTTCCCTGCTGCCAGCTTTTGGCAGACAGCAATGATGTTTTCTGAGCAAGGAGCAGCTGACTACAGAGCTAGAACTTTTATTACTAATGGAACACTTCCATCTAAGCAGGAGACAGAGCATGTTGGGATTTGAAACCAGATACTGTACTAGAAGTGTGGGGTCTCAATGAGGGTAAAAAAGAGTCAGTGTGTGTTTCCGTGTTGGGGAAGGGGACTGCATCAGCATCTCTGTTTGCTATGTCATGAGGAGAGCAATTAATTGGGGGTGTGACATAGCCAGCAGAAAATCAGGTGTCTCCAATTACAGTTCCCTGGTGCTAGCTTTTGGCAGACAACAATCATGCTTTCAGAGCAAGATGGAGCTGATTAAAGAATTAGAACTTTTTATAATAATAGAACACTTCTAATTTAGCTGTAGTCAAAGCCTGTTGGGATTAAGCAACCAGATACTTTATTAGAAGTGTGGGGTCTCAATTACGGTAAAAAAATAGAGTCAGTATGTCATTCTATGTTGGAGAAAGGCAACTGTATCTGCTTCTCAGTTTTGCTAAGCCAGAAATAGAGCAGTTAATTGGGGGAGTTTCTTAGGAAGCAGAAAATCAGATGTCTACAATTGCAGTTCCATGCTGCTAGCTTTTGGCAGACAGCAACCTTACTTCAGAGCAAGAAGCAGCTGACTAAAAAGCTAGACATTTTTTTACTAATGGAACACTTCTAACTCAGCAGGAGTCAGACCCTGTTGGGATTAAGCAATCAGATACTTTATTAGAAGTGTAGGGACTTAGTGTAAAAAAAGAGAGCAAGTGTATTTTTCTGTGTTGGATGAAGGGGACTATATCAGCTTCTCAGTTTGCTAAGTCTGGAGGAGAGCAGTAAATTGGAGTGTGGTTTCGGCCACAGAAAACCAGGTGTCTACAATTACAGTTCCAAGCTACTAGCGTTAGGCAGACAACAATCTTGCTTTCCGACAAGGAGTAGCTGACAAAAGAGCTAGAACTTTTCTTTCTAATAGAAAACTTATAACACAGCATGGGTCAGAGCATATTTGGATTAAGCAACCAGATATTTAATAGAAATGTGGGGTCTCAATTAGGGTAATAAAAAAAAGAGAGTCAGTGTATTTTTCTGTGGTGGGTAAGGGGAATGTATCAGCTATACAGCTTGCTAAGTCAGGGGGATGGCAATTAATTGGGCAGTGCCTTAGGCAGCAGAAAACCAGGTGTCTCCAATTACACTTCAATGATTCTAGCTTTTGACCAACAGCAATCTTGTTGTAAGACCAAGAAGCAGCTGACTAAATAGCTAGAACTTTTATTACTAATAGAACACTTCTAACTCAGCAGGAGTCAGAGCCTATTGGGATTAAGCAACCAGATACTTTGTTAGAAGTGTGGGGTCTCAATTAGGGTAAAAAAAAAGATAGTTGTGTTTTTCTGTGTTGGGGGAAGGGGACTGTATCAAATTCTCAGTTTGCTATGTTATGAGGAGAGCAATTAATTGGGGGTGTGACTTAGGCAGCAGAAAACCTGGTGTCTCAAATTACAGTATCCTGCTGTTAGCTTTTGGCAGACCACAATCATGCTTTCAGAGCAAGAAGCAGCTGATGAAAGAACTAGAACTTGTATTACTAATAGAACACATCTACCTCAGCAGGAGTCAGAGCCTGTTGGGATTAAGCAACCAGATACTTTATTAGAAGTGTGGGGTCTCAATTATGGTAAAACAAATAAAGTCAGTGTGTTTTTCTGTGTTGGTGGAATGGAGCTGTATAAGCTTCTCAATTTGCAAAGTCAGGAAGAGAACAGTTAATTAAGGATGTGGCCTAAGAAGGAGAAAACCAGGTGTCTACAATTGCAGTTCCCTGCTGCTAGCTTTTGGCAGACAGCAATCTTACTTTCAGAGCAAGGAGCAGCTGACTTAATAGCAATAACGTTTTGTACTATTAGAAGACATCTAACTCAGCAGGGGTCAGAGCCTGCTGGGATTAAGCAACCAGATTCTTTACTAGAAGTGTGGAGTCTCAATTAAGGTAAAAAAAGAGTCACTGTGTCTTTGTGTGTTGTTGAAAGGAACTGTATCTGCTTCTCAGTTTGCTAAATCATGAAGAGAGCAAATAATTGGGCAGTGCCTTAGGCAGCAGAAAACCAGGTGTCTCCAGTTACAATTTCCTGATTCTAGGTTTTGATTGACAGCAATCTTGTTTTCAGAGCAAGAAGTGGCTGACTAATTGGCTAGAACTTTTATTACTAATAGAACACTTTTAACTCTGCAGGAGTCAGAGCATGTTGGGATTAAGCAACCAGATACTTTGTTAGAAGTGTGGGCTTTCAATTAGGGTAAAAAAAAGACAGCAGTATGTCTTTGTGTGTTGGCAAAGGGGACTGTATTTGCTTCTACGTTTGCTAAGTCAGGAGGAGAGCAGTTAATTAGGGGTGTGCCTTAGGCAGTAGAAAACCAGGTGTCTCGAATTACAGTTCCTTGCTGCTAGCTTTTGTCAAAGAGCAATGATGCTTTCTGAGGAAGAAGCAGCTGTCTAAATAGCTAGAACATTAATTACTAATAAAACACTTCTAACTAAGCAGGTGTCAGAGCCTGTTGGTATTATGCAACTAGATACTTTACTAGAAGTGAAGTGTCTGACTTAGGGTTAAAAAAAATTAGTCAGTGTTTTTTTTTTGTGTTCGGAACTTGGACTATATCAGCTTCTCAGTGTTCTAAGTTAGGAGGAGAGCAATTAAGCTGGGGTGTGGCTTAGGCAGCAGAAAACCCGGTGTCTCCAATTACAGTTCCCTGCTGCTAGCTTTTGGCAGACAGCAATCATGCTTTCAGAGCAAGAAGCAGCTGACTAATGAACTAGAACTGTTATTACTCATGGAACACTTCTAAATCAGCAGGAGTCAGAGCTTGTTGGTATTAAGCATCCACATAATTTATTAGAAGTGTATTGTCTCAATTATGGGAAAAATAGAGAGTCAGTGTGTTTTCTTTTATGGGGAAGGGAACTCTATCAGCTTTTCAATTTGCTACATGAGGAAAAGAGCAGTTAATTGAGGATGTGGCTTAGGAAGCAGAAAACGAGACCTGATTCTAGTTTTGGCAGGCAGCAATCTAGTTTTCAGAGCAAGAAGCAGTTGATTAATTAGTTAGAACTTTTATTACTAATAGAACACTAACTCAGCAGGAGTCAAAGCCTGATGGGATTAAGCAACCAGATACTTTGTTAGAAGTGTGGGATCTCAATTAGGGTAAAAAAGACAGTGTGTTTTTTCTGTGTTGGGGAAGGGACTGTATCAGCTTCTCAGTTTGCTAAGTTATGAGAGTGCACTTAATTGGGGGGTGTGGCTTGAGCAGAGAAACCCAGGGTAGGATATTCAAAGGTTGCGCCATTGCGCCAAAGGGTTGCGGCAGCGCAAGTCCGAAATTGTGCCATTCTGGCGAGATTCAGCAGGAGGCAGTTGCGCCACTGAAAACATACTGGAGCAGCAGCGCAATGCTAATTAAGGCATGTGCAACTGAAGGGGGTGGAACCATGCATAAAGTGCGCAATGCGATATTCAAAGGCATGTGCAATGCGCAACAGTGGATCAGGCGGAAGTTGCGCCATAGCGGAAATTAGCCAAAATAAAAAAAGCTCAAGGAAGAGGCGCAAGAACACTACAGGGAATCCATATGAGGCAGGGAGACAGCCAAGGCCAGAGGGTGAAACAGTGCAGGCTAGGGAGAGCACAGGACAGAAGTGGGGCAAGGGAAGATGTGTGGGGCCACAGAGTGCAGAGGCCAGTAGGTGTACCCGGTGCAGTGGAGGTAGCAGTCAGGACAGGGAGGGTAACAGAGCAACAACAGCCAGGGGGGAACACAAATCAGGGATATGGACAGTGCCAGCTTCCACATGGAAGCTGTAATGAGGGGGTGAGAAGGCATGCTGCAGGGGGACGTGGCCGTGGAAGGGCCCATCGGCAGTACGCCCCCAACAGGCAGTACCGAGCCCGCATCAGCTTTGAGCTCTATTCAGATGTCAAGATTGTGGGCCCGGTACCACCTGAACAGGGCAATACTGAGGTGGCTCTGTGAGCTGTGCAGTGATGTGATGCAGGCACCCTCACGACGGAATCACGCTCTGTCAGTGGAGACAAAGGTAACAGCCTGCATGTGCTTGCTCACCACGGGTACCTTCCAGAGACCAACAGGGGACACCACAGGCATAACACAGTTGGCCACGTCATGCATCCTCACCCAATTCCTCAGTGTACTGCTGCCACATGCTGCAGATTACATCCATTTCCCCAGCACCACGGCGGAGCGTACAGCAAACATACAGGAGTTCCACAGGGTAGCACGTATGCCTGGCGTATAGGGGCGATAGACTGCACCCATGTGGCCATTTGCATGTCACCTGGCCCTGATGGGGCTGCCTTATCGGAATCGGAAGGATTTTCAGTGTCAACTGCCAGGTGGTGTGTGATGCCAGTGGGCGCATCATCAATGTCTGTGCCACGCACCCTGGCGGAGCACACGATTCATTCATATGGTACCAGTCAGCACTGTGCCATCCATTCGAGAGTGGGGACAACCCCACAGGACATCTAGTGGGTGAGTATGCATGTAGGATTGGCAAATCGGGGGCAAGGGTGGGTAAGCCACAGGTGCCATGGTTGTTGCACACAGGGTTAGGGGCAATATGAGACTGAACAAGACACTAACCTCCAATATCTCCACACAGGTGACAGTGGATACCCACTCCATCCCTGGCTGCTCACACCCTATCGGCGGCCCGTGACCCCATTGCAGCAGTGCTTCAATGAGGCACACGCCGCCACATGCAACATCATTGAGCTGGTGTTTGGGATGCTGAAGGCACGCTTCCGATGCCTAGACACCTCCGGCGCTGCCCTACAGTATAGCCCCTCAAAGGCCTGTGGGATATTCCTGGCCTGTTGTATCCTGCACAACATGGCCAAAGACTGTGGAATAGCCATACAGGTCGAAGAGGGGGACAGCGATGGGGACGACGGTGACGCCAGTGATGATGGGGATGAGCAGCCCCCCCTTGGACGGCGTGACCCCCGACTGATCCGGCTGGCCCAGCTGCACTGGGACACCATCACAGAGGAGCACTTCGCCCAACACAGGTAAGTCATGGGGCCATGTGCAACCAACAGTGGCTAGGGCACAACCCACATACACACAGGGAAACACACCAGGGGTGCATGACGGCAAGGGAAGTGGCAGGGCACAGAAGCACACACATACAACCAGGGAGGGGTGAACAGTAACACACCACATGGACAGACACACACACACACACACACAACAGGCACAAAGTGCACAGGGGTCAGGTGCACAACAGAGCAGAAACACAGACACTAAAAACACACACGTCCACAGGCCACCACCTCCACTTTTACTGTCCATGTACGTGTGTCAGATGCTGGGCACCTTTGCACTTTGGTGTACAGTGCAATGCAGGCATCATCATGCACACGCACCTGTGGACAGCAGTCGGGAGGGTGTGCAGGTGGTCCATGTGTCTGCATGTAGGGCAGGGCACCCACTGGTGCACTGCCCACCGAAACACACATTGCACACAGGGCAGCACCAGACAGGGCCCGCACTGGGAGACAGCTCAGTCATGCAGCACAGTGCCACGGCCACCTCAGATGTGTGGCCGGCCCCACTGAGACCCAGCAGCACTGGCAGGCTGAGCACGGGCCTCATAGGGTGGCACCGATGGACCACCAGGGGTCCCACTGTGTGAACATGACCTTGCCCACACAGGGGTCTGCAGCATACCAAACATACCTGCACCAGGGGTGCTCGGGATGCCCACAGCTGAACCCAGCATCGACAGGGTGGGTGTCACACGATGCCAGGAATGGGGAGTGGATAGTGTACTGCATGGAGTGAGCGGTACAGGGGCACCTGACTGTGTGCCCAATGTGGCCACGACAGTGACCAATGCCTGTGTCTGCCTGTCGATGGCGGCGGTCACATCCACCTGGAAATGGTCAATCCAGGACAGGATCCTCTCGTTGTCCCTGCTGTGCTGCTGCAGAGCCACACACAGTGCCTCCACGGATGTTGCAACCCGCATCTGCTGCTGTACTGATGCCTGCAGCAGGTGGGTGTGCTCATCAAAGAGGTTGTCTGCCACATCGGCAACCTGTCCCTCAGGGTATGGAAGGGCCTGATGTACAGCACCCCTTGAGGGTGGGCGCCGCTCACCAGGACCAGATATGGGCATGTCCACAGGTGGTGCACCTACATCACTGCTGAGCCCTGTACCCCCAGTCCCGGTGGGTGACTGCTGCTGCTGCCCCTCCACCTGCTGTGCCCAAGGGATCAGTTGTTCCGCTGCTGTGGCCGCAACTGTGCCAGTGACCTGCACAGCCACCGGTGCTGACAGGCACAGCCTGGGACTGTGCTGACATGCTGGCACACACGTCGGAACCAGCTAGGTCCATGGGCGTGAGCTGTCCTGCTGTGTGTCCATTCTGTGACACACACATGTCAATGCCCATAGTGGTCAGTGCATCATCAATGGTGCAGGTCTGTGCCACAGCCGCAGCATGCTGGCATGCTTGCATGCCAGACTGCTGAGACACAGGAAGGACACTCCCACCCTCTCAGCAACAGCAGTGATGGTAGCCAGGCATGCACACTGGTGCAGTGCACGCCAGCAATCTGCGGAGGTGGATGGTCCCTCCTCCAACTCCAGATGGCTGTCTGCAGTGGACAGGCCATCCACTGCTGACCCCTGCAGACACACAGGATCTGTAACAGAAAGGAAGGACATGTTAGTGAATGTGATCTACCTTACCCCCCGACCATGACATACCATGCAGTGATGGGCTACCACCTGTCTGGAAGCCACCTCCAGAAACACCCTCAATGGCACTGCGCTGCATGCTTGCAGTGAGCATGTCCTGTGCCAGAGTCAGCTGCACCACCTCCGGCTGGCCCCCGCCTGTTGCAGCACGTGCTGCCCTGATGGCTGCAACCTTCTCCTTCACCTCCTCCTGTCAGTCCCCATCTTTTACACTCCTGCACAGGCGCTGGTGGCGTGCAGGTTGATAGCACATTCACCACCTCCATGCAGCAGCACAGGCCTGAGGGTGCCCGCCATCCACTGAGAAGTGGCTCCTCATCCAGGAGGGCCTCAAACAGTGCCTCCATCTCAGCTCTTCGTGAAGTTAGCCTCTTCCTCCCACCATCATCCTCCTCACCCAGTCCTTGCTCGGTCATTTTACAGCCTGTATGGGTGAGTGGTCACCTGTGACAGTGCAGTACACAGCAATTCTCTGAGGTCATGGTCCAGAACATCACAATGCATGCAACTCACCTATCAACTGCAGTAACCAAATATGTCCACTGCAGAACAGTGTCACATATTTATAGCACAATCCATGCAAATTAGGACTGGAGCAACTTTAATGAGATGCAAATCACGCTGCTGTGCCATTGAATGGCTGAACGGATGATTTGCATATGACGGCTGAATATTGCGCTGTTGTGCTTTGCGCAATACGGTTGAACCGGGTGAGCCAATGGCGCAGTTCTGTGACTGCGTAGTACACCGCACTGCACATGCCCAGGTAGCTAACGCAGGCATCTGCCGTGCTGATGACGTGCTGTGCGCAGTAGGCTATTCAGTGCATGGCCACCATTGTGCCAGTGGCACTACAGCGACGGTCACTACATGGTGCTGTGGCACAACTGTGCAATAGTTCGCTGTGGTAATGGCACACAGGTGACCAATCACGCTAGACGCATAGACGTTCAATGGCGCTGTGCGTGGCCTAGCGCCAGAGACCCATGACCCTGTGCCCGACCTTTGCCCCCTTGGGGCTGTACCTATGGCATGTCTGCAGCTTTATCACGCTGTTCGGTAACAGCGCGATAGGGATTGGCGGTGCTATACCAACAGTGCGATAGGGAATAGCCGCATTGTATTGCACAACAATTCCACTTGGGGTTGCTGCACTGTGGCGCACCATATTGCCTACTATACATGCAGGGATGGCACGCAGAAGAGCCCCCCAATGGAGTTCACTCGAGCTCGCCAACTTGGTGGCCATAGTGGAGCCTCACTATGGCCCACTATTTGGGGATGAACCCCTCAACATGGCCAGGACCCGTGTGTGGCAGCAGGTGGCCACTGACCTTGATGAGGCCATTGGCCAGTGGAGGTCTGCAGAGCAGTGCAGGCACCGGTACGGGGACCTGTGGAGGAGGGAGCCAGCATTACTGGAACATCCTCAGTCACATGCCAGGAGGGGCGTGGTGCCTCGGCCAGGTGGGTGAGCCATCTATGCACCTGTATGGTCCATATGGGTAACACTGTCTATTGTGTCCAGCACATGGGGGAGGGTTGGTCTATGGTTGGCTGTGGCGGTGTTTACAGGATATGTGATGTATGGGTCTGGCTGGGTGGGTGGGCACACTCATTGGGGCAGGGGGATATCTGGTTTGAGATTTCACTGATGTGTTTCTCACCTTTTGTTTCCCACAGGCGTGGCGGAGTGGAGGAGGCCAGGGCTGAGGTGCAGCGAGTGGTGGCAGCGGTGGCTGAGCGTGGTGGTGGTGGTGGTGATGGTGAATCACGACAGCAGCAGCAGCATGATGAGGAGAGTGCCATGACATTATGAATGCTGTAGCATGCTGTGTGGGGGCAGGGCATGGCCACCATCCATGGACAACACTGCCATGCACGTGACATGTGACAGTCAGCACTGTCCAGTGGCACTGCATGTCTGGGAGTGTGTCAATGGTGGTCCATGCATGCACTGGGCACATGGCTGTGGCACTGCCTGCCCACCACGAAGCAACGTTACTGTACAGCCTTGGTTGTGCTGTGCTGGACATGGGCGGTGTGTGTGTATGCAGTGGTACACATGGCTTTTGCTGCCTGGTTGGGCATGTCTTGTGCATGGTCACTGTGGGTGGGTGCAGTCCATCACAGGAGCGGGGCACTTGGCTGTATGCCATGCATGATGGGTGGGCTTCAGGGATATGGACAGTCACAGCCATTGACTCTTATCCCTTGTCCTAGGTGTCCAGATCCTGCAGCGCATTGAGCATTTGATGCACCAGCTGATTCAGGTGGCAATGGATTTGCTCGCCATCCTGCGGGACCTGCATCAACATGGTGTGAGGCACAGGAGGAGGCTCCGGGACCAGCACCAGGCAGAAGGAGAGCAGGCTGGCAGGCAGTAGCTGCCCATCACCTCCCCCCTTTACCTATCCCTCACACCCTGCCTTCCCTCTTCCAGTTGTTCACCCCTGCCCTTTACCCACCCCTACCTTGTACTCGTACCCTCACCCCTGTTTTGTATATTTGTACATAGTTATGGTTGTTGCTGTTGTTATTCTTGTTATATTTGAAATATATATTTTTATATGAATACTGTGGTGGTCTCTGATTTGCAGCTGGCTATAGGTGCTCATTTGCAGTGGTGTGCATGGCATCTGGGGTGGTATTGTCATGGGTATGTGTGTGTGTGCATGGGGAGGTGTCTCTGGTGGGAGTGGCTTTCAGTCGGTATTGCTCTGTGCTGCCACCCACTGCTGGGTGCTCATGGTGGGTCTGGCTTGTATGGTTCTGTGGTATATGAGGTTGCAGTGTGATGGGGATGCATGGGGATTCCTTCAGTGATGGTCACTGCTCATGGGTGGTGTCTTGGGGTCACAGTGCAAGGTGTGCTGTGCACAAAGGGGGGCTGATGTACACTGGGTGTTCCGCCCCTTTGTGGGTAATCTCTCAGCTGCCAGTTGGTGTGCTGGGGCAACATGGTCTGGCTGTGCTTTGTTGGCTTGTCCCCATGGGCCAGTGGATATTCCATACCTCCCCCACTTATGCTGTGCTTGGGGTGTGGGGGTGCATTGTTAGTTCTGCAGTGTGTTCCTGTGCCCATCTGTGGCATGGGTGGTGGTCCCCTGCCTACCTCCCTGGTTGTACAGTTCCATTGCTCTGCTGCTGGGGGCTCCCTGCTTGTGCTATGGTACCTCTGAACTGCTCAGCTGGGCTGCCCTTATTGCGCTATAGCGCATAGTATCTGCTCAGCTTCCCCTTCCTGGTTGTGCTATGGTGCAGGTTGTGTGATATTCAGATGTTGGCTGGTTGCACAATTTGCCTTTCTCCATGTTTGAATAGCGCATCTATTGCGCATGTGCACAATGGACTTGTGCTTGCTCCTGCTATTGCTCACATTTTGGGCGCAGTTTGAATATCCGTCCCCCAGTGTCTCCAATTACAGTTCCCTGGTGCTAACATTTGGCAGACAACAATCATGCCTTCAGAGCAAGGAGTAGCTGACAAAAGAACTAGAACATTTATTACTAATAGAAGACTTCTAACTCAGCAGGAGTCAGTGCAAAGTAGGATTAAACAAACAGATACTTTATTAGAAGTGTTGGGTCTCAATTAGGGTAAAAAAAGAGAATCAGTGTGATTTTCAATGTTGGAGGAAGGGGACTATATCTGCTTCTCAGTTTGCTAAGACAGGAGTGGAGCAGTTAATTGGGGGTGTAGCTTAAGCAGCAGAAATCCAATTGTCTCCAATTACAGTTCCCTGGTGCTAGCTTTTGGCAGACAGCAATCGTGCTTTCAGAGCTAGGAGCAGCTGGGAAAAGAACTAGAACTTTTCTTACTATTAGAACACATCTAACTCAGCAGGAGTGAGAGCCTGTTGGGATTAAGCAACCAAATACTTTACTAGAAGTGTGGGGTCTCTATTAGGGTAAAAAAAAAGTCAATGTGTCTTTGTGTGCTGGGGAAGGGGACAGTATCTGCTTCTCAGTTTGCTAAGTAATGAGGAGAGCAATTAATTGGGGGTGTGGCTTAGGCAGCAGAAACCCAGGTGTCTCCAATTACAGTTCCCTGCTGCTAGCTTTTGGCACACAGCAATATTGCTTTGACAGCAAGGAGCAGCTGACTATAGAGCTAGGACTTTTCTTATTAATAGAACACTTTTAACTCAGCAGAGGTCAGAGCATGTTGGGATTTAGCAAACATACTTTGTTAGAAATGTGGACTCTCAATTAAGGTAAAAAAGTGAATCAGTTTATTTTTCTGTGTTGGTGTAAGGAGACTGTATTAGCTACATAGTTTTCTAAGTCAGGAGGAGGACAGTTAATTGGGCAGTGCTGTAGGCAGCAGAAAACTGGCTGTCTCCAATTACAGTTCCCTGATGCTAGCTTTTGGTGGACAGCAATCATGTTTTCAAAGCAAGAAACAGCTGACTAATTAGCTAGAACTTTTATTACTAATAGAACACTTCTAACTCAGTAGGAGTCAGAGCCATTGGGATTAAGTAAACAGATACTTTATTAGAAGTGTGGGGTCTAAATTATGGTAGAAAAAGAGTCAGTGTGATTTTCAGAGTCGGCGAAGGGGACTGTATCAATGTCTCAGTTTGCTAAGACAGGAGGGGAGCAGTTAATTGGGCATGTGGCTTAGGCAGCAGGAAATCAGTTGTCTGCAATTACAGTTCCCTGCTGCTAGCTTTTGCCAGACAGCAATCTTGCTTTCAGAGCAAGCAGCAGCTGACTAAAGAGCTAGAACTTTTTTACTAATGGAACACGCTCTAACTCAGCAGGGTCAGAGCATGTTGGGATTCAGCAACCAGATACTTTATTAGAATCGTGGGTATCAATTAGGGTAAAAACATAGTCAGTGTATTTTTCTGTGTCAGGTAAGGGATTGTATCATCTGCACAGCTTGTTAAGTGAGGGGAGGGCAGTTAATTGGGCAGTGCCTTGGGCAGCAGAAAACCAGATGTCTCCAATTACAGTTCACTGATTCTAGCTTTTGGCAGACAGCAATCTTCTTTTCAGAGTAGTAGCAGCTCACTAATTGCTGAAACTTTTATTATTATTAGAACACTTCTAACTCAGCAGGAGTCAGATCCTGTTGGGATTAAGCAACCAGATACTTTGTTAGAAGTGTGGGTTCTCAATTAGGGTTAAAAAAAGACAGTCTGTATGTCTTTGTGTTTTGGCGAAGGGGACTGTATCTGCTTATCAGTTTGCTAAGTCAGGAGGAGAGCAGTTAATTAGGGGTGTGCCTTAGGCAGTAGAAAACCAGGTGCCTCGAATTACAGTTCCCTGCTGCTAGATTTTGGCAAACAGTAATGATGCTTTCTGAGGAAGGAGCAGCTGACTAAAGAGCTAGAACATTTATTAGTAATAGAACACTTCTAACTAAGCAGGAGTCAGAGCCTGTTGGTATTATGCAACTGGATTCTTTACTAGAAGTGAAATGCCTGACTTAGGGTTAAAACAATTAGTCAGTGTGTTTTTTTGTGTTGAAGACTTGGACTATATCAGCTTCTCAGTGTTCTAAGTTATGAGGAGAGCAATTAAGCTGGGTTGTGGCTTAGGCAGCAGAAAACTTGGTGTCTCCAATTACAGTTCCCTGCTGCTAGCTTATGGCAGACAGCAATCATGCTTTCAGAGCAAGAAGCAGCTGACTAAAGAACTAGAACTTTTATTACTCATGGAACACGTCTAAATCAGCAGGAGTCAGAGCCTGTTGGTATTAAGCAATCACATAATTTATTAGAAGTGTATTGTCTCAATTATGGTAAAAAAATAGAGACTCAGTGTGTTTTTCTATTATGGGAAGGAACTCATCAGCTTCTCAATTTGCTACATGAGGAAGAGAGAAGAATTGAGGATGTGGCTTAGGAAGCAGAAAAGCAGGTGTCTACAATTACAGTTTCCTGATGCTTGCTTTTGGCAGACAACAATTATGTTTTCAAAGCAAGAAACAGCTGACTAATTAGCTAGAACTTTTATTACTAATAGAACACTTCTCGCTCAGTAGGAGTCAGAGCCGATTGAGATTAAGTAAACAGATACTTTATTGGAAGTGTGGGGTCTAAATTATGGTAAAAAAAGAGTCAATGTGATTTTCATAGTCTGGGAAGGGGACTGTATCAATGTCTCAGTTTGCTAAGTCAGAGGGAGCAGTTAATTGGGCATGTGGCTGAAGCAGCAGGAAATCAGTTGTCTGCAATTACAGTTCCTGCTGCTAGCTTTTTTGCAGACAGCAATCTTGCTTTCAGAGCAAGCAGCAGCTGACTAAAGAGCTAGAACTTTTCTTACTAATAGAACACTTGTAATTCAGCAGGGTCAGAGCATGATGGGATTAAGCAACCAGATACTTTATTAGAATTGTGGGGTCACAATTAGGGTATAAAAAAAACATAGTCAGTGTAATTTTCTGTGTTGGGTAAGGGGATTGTATTATCTACACAGCTTGTTAAGTCAGGGGGAGGGCAGTTAATTGGACAGTGCCTTGGGCACTAGAAAACCAGATGTCTCCAATTACAGTTCACTGATTCTAGCTTTTGGCAGACAGCAATCTTGTTTTCAGCGCAAGAAGCAGCTCACTAATTAGCTGAAACTTTTATTACTAATAGAACACTCTAACTCAGCAGGAGTCAGAGCCTGTTGGGATTAAGCAACTAGATACTTTGTTAGAAGTGTGGGGTCTCAATTAGTGTAAAAAAGAGAGTCAGTGCCTTTTTCTGTGTTGAGGTTAGGGGACTGTATCTGCTTCTCAGTTTGCTAAGTCAGGAGGAGAGCAATTAATTGGGGGTGTTGCTTAGGCATCAGAAAACCCGATGTCTCTAATTACAGTTCCTGCTGCTAGCTTTTGGCAGAGAGCAATTATGCTTTCAGAGCAAGGAACAGCTGACAAAAGAAATAGAACTTTTATTACTAATAGAACACTTCTAACTCAGTAGGAGTCAGAGCCTTCTGGGATTAAGCAACCAGATACTTCATTAGAAGTGTGGGGTCTCAATTATGGTAAAAAGAAGAGACTCAGTTTGTTTTTCTGTGTTGGGGGAAGGGAACCCTATCAGCTTGTCAATGTGCTAAGTCAGGAAGAGAGAGAGTTAATTGAGAATGTGGCTTAAGAAGCAGAAACTTTGTGTCTACAATTACAGTTCCCTGCTGCTAGCTTTTGGCAGACAGCAATCTTGCTTTCAGAGCAAGGATCAGCTGACTTAAGAGTAAGAATATTTCTTACTTTTAGAACACATCTAACCCAGCAGGAGTCAGAGCATATTGGCATTAAGCAAGCATACTTTATTAGAAATGTGGGGTCTCAAATAGAGTAAAAAAAGGAGAGTCAGTGTATTTTTCTGTGATGGGGTAAGGGGACTGTATCAGCTGCACAGTTTGCTAAATCAGGAGGAGGGCAGTTTATTGGGCAGTTCCTTAGGCAGCAGAAAACCAGGTGTCTCCAGTTACAGTTCCCTGATGCTAGCTTTTGTGGACAGCACTTTTTTTCTGAGCAAGAAGCTGCTGAATAATTAGATAGAACTGTTATTATTAATAGAACACTTCTAACTCAGTGGAGTCAGAACCTGTGTGGATTAAGAAATCAGATGCTTTATTGGACATGGGGTCTCAATTAGGGTAAACAAAGAGAGTCAGTGTGATTTTCAGTGTTGGGGAAGGGAGTGTTTCAGCTTCTTAGTTTCCTAAGTCTGGAGGACAGCAGTTAATTGGGGTGTGGCTTAGGCAGCAGAAAACTATGTGTCTCAAATTACATTTCCCTGCTGCTAGCTGTTATATGTCATAAAGGTGATCGCGGAATAGTAATCGCAATTAGGATGAGTGTACATGACCGAAAATGTATTATGTCAATGTACACTCACAATGACTAGAAAACTGGTGACTGGTTTTCCATGTTTTGAGGGGAGCACCCGCCACAACCACCTCCACATGGGGGGGCTTTCCCTCCCACACTCCCCTACTTAAGAATTCTCAACTCCAGGTGGTGCTTGTCGGGGGTGGGTGTAAACATTTAAAAAATCTAAAAATTCCTAATCCAAGGAAAAGAATGATCACGCCTAGAATCGAACCCAGCACCATCCCAACCCCAGCCTGCCACCTATCCACCACACCTCACATCCAGCTTGACAACTGATTGTCACACAACAGACTACATACCCTTCCTCTGCTTTGGTCTGTCACGTGACATAGTCCTCCCCAACACATGTACATACAGTGCCATCCCGACGCTGTACTCACCTACCACCATATCTTGTCACTACCCTGAAGGTAGCTCTTTACAAAGGCATCTTGATTGAGTCACCCTTATTGAAAGCTTTCAATCAAGATCACCTTGTACATGGAATTCCTCTTTGGCAGACAGCAAACTTGCTTTCAGTACAAGGAGCAACTGACTAAAGAGCTAGAACTTTAACTAGTAGAACACTTCTAACTAAGCAGGTCACAGACTGATGAGATTAAGCAACCAGATACTTGCTTATAAGAGTGGGGTCTGAATTATGGTAAAACAATAGGGTCAGTGTGTTTTCTATATTGGGGAAGGCAACTGTATCTGCTTCTTAGTTTGCTAAGTCAGGAAGGCAGCAGTGAATTGGGGGAGTGGCTCAGGAAGCAGAAAACCAGATGTCTACAATTACAGTTCTGAGCTGCTAGCTTTTGGCAGACAGCAATCTTGCTTTCAGAGCAAGGAGCAGCTGACTAAAGAGCTGAACATTTTCTTACTAATAGAAAACTTCTAGCTCAGTAGTGGTCATAGCATGTTTGGATTAAGTAACCACATACTTTATTAGAAATGTGGGGTCTCAATTACGGTAAACAAAAAAAGAGAGTCAGTGTATTTTTCTGTGTTGGGTAAGGGGACTGTATCAACTACACAGCTTGCTAAGTCAGGGGGATGGCAGTTAATTGGGCAGTGCCTTAGACAGCAGAAAACCCAGTATCTCCAATTACATTTCCTGCTGCTAGCTTTTGGCAGACAGCAAATCATAATTTCAGAGTAAGGTTCAGCGGACAAAGCACTAGAATGTTTATTTCAAATAGAACACTTCTAACTCAGCAGGAGACAGAACCTGTTAGGATTAAGCAACCACATACTTTATTATAAGTGTGTCATCTCACTTATGTTAAAAAGAAGAGTCAGTGTTTTTCTGTGTTGGGGAGGAACTGTATCAGCTTCTCAGTTTGCTAAGTCAGGAAGAGAGCAGTTAACTAATAATGTGGCTTAGGAAGCACAGAACCAGTTGTCTACAATTACAGTTCCTTGCTGCTAGGTTTTGCAGACAGCAATCTTGCTTTCAGAGGAAGGAGTAGCTGAGTTAAGAACAAATACTTTTCTTACTATTAGAACACATCTAACTCGGCAGGAGTCAGAGCCTATTGGGATTAAGCAACCAGACACTTTATTAGAAGTGTGTCATCTCACTTATGGTAAAAAAAGAGAGTCAGTGTGTCTTTGTGTGTTCAGTAAGGGGACTGTATCTGCTTCTCAGATTGCTAAGTCATGCAGAGAGCAATCAATTGGGGATGTGGCTTAGGAAGCAGTAAAACAGGTGTCTGCAATTACAGTTCCATGCTGCTAGCTTTTGGCAGACAGCAATCTTGCTCTGAGAGCAAGGAGCAGCTGACTAAAGAGCTAGAACTTTTCTTACTAATAAAAAAGTTCTAACTCAGTAGGGGTCAGAGCATGTTGGGAAGAAAACATACTTTGTTAGAAATGTGGGGTGTCATTTAGTTAAAAAGATTGGTGGTGTATTTTCTGTGTTTGGGGTATGGGGACTCTATCAGCTACACAGTTTGCAAAGTCAGAAGGAGGGCAGTTAATTCAGCAGTGCCTTATGCAGCAGAAAACCAGGTGTCATGAATTACAGTTCCCTGATGCTAGCTTTGGCTGACAGCAATCATGGTTTTCAGAGCAAGAAAGAGCTTGCTAATTAGCTGGCACTTTCATTACTAATAGAACACTGATAACTCAGCAGGATTCAGAGCCTGTTGGGATTAAGCAAACAGATACTTTATTA
This sequence comes from Neoceratodus forsteri, assembly GCA_016271365.2. Taxonomy (NCBI): domain Eukaryota; kingdom Metazoa; phylum Chordata; order Ceratodontiformes; family Ceratodontidae; genus Neoceratodus; species Neoceratodus forsteri. The sequence goes on from CM057455.1 coordinate 1,044,673,087, forward strand.
GAAGTGTGGGGTCTCAATGTTGGTAAAAAAGAATGAATATGATTTTCAGTGTTGGAGAAAGGGTACTGTATCAGCTTCTCAGTTTGCTAAGACAGGAGGGGAGCAGTTAATTGATGGAATGGCTTACTCAACAGAAAACCAGGTGTCTATAATTACAGTTCCTGCTGCTAGCTTTTGAAGACAACAATCTTGCTTTCAGTGCAAGGAGCAGCTGACTAACAAGCTAGAACTTTTCTTATTATGGAACACTTCTAACTCAGCAGGAGTCAGAGCCTGTTCAGATTACACAACCAGATACTTTATTAGAAATGGAGTTAATTATTGTAAAAAGAGAATTAATGTATTTTGTGTGTTGTAAGATGGGTACTGTATCAGTTTCTCAGTTTCATAAGTCAGGAGGAGAGCAGTTAATTGGGGATGTGGCTTAGGAAGTAGAAAACCAGGTGTCTACAATTACAGTTTACTGCTGCTAGCATTTGGCAGACAGCAATCTTGCTTTGAGAGCAAGGAGCAGTTGACTAAAGAGCTAGACCTTTTCTTAATAATAGAACACTTCTAACTCATCAGGGTCAGAGCACGTTGGGATTAAGCAAACATCCCAACTGATTAGACCTGATTAGAAATGTGGGCCTCAATGAGGTTAAAAAAGAGAGTCAGTGTATTTTTCTGTGTTGGGTTATGGGGACTGTATCAGCTACACCGTTTGCTAAGTCAGGAGGAGGGCAGTTAATCGGGCAGTGATACAGGCAGCAGAAAAAATAGGTGTCTCCAATTACAGTTCCCTGATGCTAGCATTTGGCTGACAGCAATCTTGTTTTCAGAGCAAGAAGCAGTTGACTAATTAGCTAGAACTTTTATTGCTAATAGAACACTTCTAACTCAGTAGGAGTCAGAGCCCATTGAGATTAAGCAAACAGATATGTTTTTAGAAGGTGGGTCTCTGTTAGGGTAAAAAAGACAGTCAGTGTGTTTTTCTGTGTTGGGAAAGGGTGTATCAGTTTCTCAGTTTTCTAAGACAGGAGGGAGCAATTAATTGGGGTGTGGCTTAGGCTGCAGAAAACGAGGTGTCTACAATAACAGTTCCTGCTGCCAGCTTTTGGAAGACAGCAATATTGTTTTCAGAGGAAGAAGCAGCTGACTAATTAGCTAGACCTTTTATTATTAATAGAACACTTCTAACTCAGCAGGTGTCAGAGCATATTGGAATTAAGCCAGATCCTTTGTTAGAAGTAAGGGATCTCAATTAGGGTAAACAAAAGACAGTTAGTGTGTTGTTCTGTGTTGGGGAAGATGACTGTATCTGCTTCTCAGTTTGCTAAGTCAGGAGGAGAACAGTTAATTAAGTTTGTGCCATAGGCAGCAGAAAACCAGGTGTCTTGGATTACAGTTCCCTGTTGCTAACTTTTGGCAAACAGCAATGATGCTTTCTGGGCAAGGAGCAGCTGACTAAAGAGCTAGAACTTTTATTATTAATAGAACACTTCTAAGTATGCAGGAGTCAGAGTCTGCTTGAATATGCAAACAGATACTTTCCTAGAACTGAAGAATCTGCATTAGGTAAAAAAATAGTCAGTGTGTTTTTCTATGTTGGGGAAATGGAACTGTGTCAGCTTCTCAATCTGTTAAGTCAGGAAAAGAGCAGATAATTTAGTATGTGGCTTAGGAAGCAGAAAACCAGGCATCTACAATTACAGTTCCCTGCTGCTAGGTTTTGCATACAGCAATCTTACTTTCAGAGCAAGGAGTAGCTGACATAAGAGCAAGAACTTTAATTACTGTTAGAACACATTTCTCTGAGCAGGAGTGAGAGCATGTTGGGAATAAGCAAACATACTGTATTAGAAATGTGGGGTCTCAATTAGGGTACAAAAAGGAGAGTCAGTGTATTTTTCTCTGTTGGGGTAATGGGACTGCATCAGCTACACAGTTTGCTAAGTCAGGAGGAGGGCAGTTAATTAGGCAGTACCTTAGGCAGCAGAAAACTAGGTGTCTAAAATTACAGTTCCCTGCTCCTAACTTTTGGCAGACAACAGTCTTGCTTTCAAAGCAAGGAGTAGCTGACTTAAGAGCAAGAACTTTTCTTACTATTAGAACACATTTAACTCAGCAGGAGTCAGAGCATGTTGGGATTAAATAAACATACTTTATTAGAAATGTGAGAACTTAATTAGGGACGGAAAAGAGAGTTAGTGTATTTTCCTGTGTTGCAAGAAGGGGACAGTATCAGCTTCACAGTTTGCTAAGTCAGGAGGAGAGCAGTTAATTTGGGATGTGGCTTAGGCAGCAGAAAACCAGGTGTCTACAATTACAGTTCCAAGCTGCTAGTTGTTGGCAGTCAGCAATCTAGCTTGACAAGGAGCAGTTGACTAAAGAGTTAGAACTTTTCTTACTAATAGAAAACTTATAACACAGCACGGACAGAGCATGTTTGGATTAAGCAAACAGATAATTTATTAGAAATGTGGGGTCTCAATAGGGGTATATCAAGAGAGTCAGTTAATTTTTCTGAGCTGGAAAGGGACTGTGTCAACTATACAGTTTTCTAAGTCTAGGGAGGGCTGCTATGGGTTGTGCCTTAGATGGAACAAAACAAGGTGTCTCTAACACAGTTCCCTGATTCTAGCTTTTGGCAGACAACAATCTTGTTTGCAGAGTAAGAAGCATCTGACTAATTAGCTAGAATTTTTATTACTGATAGAACACTTCTAACTCAGCAGTAGTAGGAGACTATTGGGATTAAGCAACCAGATAATTTGTTAGAAGTATGGGGTCTCAATTTGTGTAACAAAAAGAGAGTCAGTCTGTTTTTCTGTGTTGCTGTAAGGTGACTGAATCTGCTTCTCAGTTTGCTAAGTCAGGAGGAAATCAGTTAATTAAGGGTGTCCCTTAGGCAGCAGAAAACCAGGTGTCTCCAATCATAGTTGCCAGCTGCTAGCTTTTGGCAGACAGCAATGATGCTTTCTGAGCAAGGAGCTGTTGATTAAAGAGCTAGAACTTGTATTACTAAAAGAACACTTTAACTAAGCAGGAGTCTGAGCCTGATGGAATTAGGAAACCAGATACTTTATTGCAAGTGTGGGGTCTCAATTGGTGTGAAAAATGAGAGTCAGTGTTTTTCCATTTTGGGTAATGGGGACAGTATCAGCTTCTCCTTTTTCTGAATCAGGAGGAGAGCAGTTAATTGGGGGTGCAGCTGAGGAAGGAGAAAACCAGATGTTTCCAATTATAATTACCTTCAGCTTTTTTTTGACAGACAGCAATATTGCATTCAGAGCAAGGAGCAGCTGACTAAAGAGCAAGAACTTTTGTTACTATTAGAACACTTCTAACTCAGAAGAAGTCAGAGCCTGTTGGGATTAAGCTACTAGATGCTTACTAGAAGTGCAGGGTCTGAATTATGGTAAAAAAAAGAGTCAGTTTAGTTTTCTGTTTCAGGGAAAGGGACTGTATCAGCTTCTCAGTTTGCTAAGTCAGGAAGAGATCAGTTAACTAGGGATGTGACTTTGGAAGCAGGAAATCAGATGTCTGCAATTACAGCTCCCTGCTGCTAGCTTTTGGCAGACCCTGATCTTGCTTTCAGAGCAAGGAGTAACAGACTTAAGAGCAAGAACTTTTCTTACTATTAGGACACATCTAACTCAGCAGGAGTCAGAGCCTGTTGGGATTAAGCAACCAGATACTTTATTAGAAGTCAGGAGGGGAGCAGTTAGTTGGGAGTGTGGCTTAGGGAGCAGAAAATGAGGTGTCTATAATTACAGTTCCCTGCTGCTAGATTTTGGTGGACAGCAATCTTGCTTTGAGAGCAAGAAGCAGTTGACTAAATAGCTAGAACTTTTCTTAATAATAGAACACCTCTAACTCATTAGGGGTCAGATCATGTTGGGATTAAGCAAACATACCTGATTAGAAATGTGGGTCTCAATTAGGTTTAAAAAATAGCATCAGTGTATTTTTCTGTGATGGGGTATGGTGACTGTATCAGCTACACCGTTTGCTAAGTCAGGAGGAGGGCAGTTAATTGGGCAGTGATATAGGCAGCAGAAAAACAGGTGTCTCCAATTACAGTTCCCTGATGCTAGCATTTGGCTGACAGCAATCTTGTTTTCAGAGCAAGAAGCAGCTGACTAATTAGCTAGAACTGTTATTACTAATAGAACACTTCTAACTCAGTAGGAGTCAGAGCCCATTTGGATTAGGCAAACATATACTTTTTTAGAAGTATGGGGTCTCAATTAGGGTAAACAAAAGCCAGGCAGTGTGATTTTCAGTGTTGGAGGAAAGGGTGTGTATCAGTGTCTCAGTTTTCTAAGACGGGGGGGGAGCAGTTAATTGGGGTTGTGGCTTAGGCTGTTGAAAACCAGGAGTCTACAATTACAGCTCCCTGCTGCTAGCTTTTTGGCAGACAGCAATCTTGTTTTCAGAGGAAGAATCAGCTGACTAATTAGCTAGATCTTTTATTATTAATAGAACACTTCTAACTCAGCAGGAATCAGAGCATGTTGGCATTAAGCAACCAGATCCTTTGATAGAAGTATGGGGTCTCAATTAGGGAAAACAAAAGACAGTCAGTGTGTTTTCTGTGTTGAGAAAGATGACTGTATCTGCTTCTCAGTTTGCTAAGTCAGGAGAAGAACAATTAATTAGGTTTGTGCCTTAGGCAGCAGAAAACCAGGTGTCTCTAATTACAGTTCCCTGCTGCTAACTTTTGGCAAACAGCAATGATGCTTTCAGATCAAGGTAGCAGCTGACTTAAGATCAAGAACTTTTCTTACTATAAGAACACATCTAACTCAGCAGAGAGAAAGAGAGCCTGTTGGGATTAAGCAACCAGATCATTTACTAGAAGTGTGGGATCTCTATTAGGGTAAAAAAGTCAGTGTGTCTTTATGTGCTGGAGAAGGTGACAGTATCTACTTAACAGTTTGCTAAGTGATGAGGGCAGCAATTAATTGGTGATGTGGCTTAGGCAGCAGAAACCCAGGTGTCTCCGATCATAGTTCCTCTGCTAGCTTTTGGCAGACAGCAATATTGCTTTGAGAGCAAAAACCACTGATTATAGAGCTAGAAATTTTCTTACTAATGGAACACATCTAACTCAGCAGGGGTCACAGCATTTCACGATTTAGCAAACATTCTTTGTTATAAATGTGGACTCTCAATTAGGGTAAAAAAGAGAGCTGGAGTAGTTTTCCATTTTGGGGTATGGGGACTGTATCAGCTACACAGTTTGCTCAGTCAGGTGAAGGTCAGTTAATTGGGCAGTGTTTTAGGCAGCAGAAAACCAGCTGTCTCCAATTACTGTTCCCCAATACTAGCTTTTGGAGGACAGCAATAATGTTTTCAGAGCAAGAAACAGCTGACAAATTAGCTGGAACTTTTATTACTAATAAAACATGTCTAACTCAGTAGGAGTTAGAGCTCATTGGAATTAAGCAAACAGATACTTTTAGTGTGGGGTCTCAATTAATGTAAAAAAAGAGAGTCAGTGTGAATTTTAGTGCTGAGGCAAGGGACTGAATCAGCTTCTCAGTTTGCTAAATCAGGAGGACAGCAGTTAATCGGGAAGAGGCTTAGGCAGCAGAAAACCCGATGTCTCTAATTACAGTTCCTGCTGCTAGGTTTGGCAGCAGCAATCGTGCTTTCAGAGCAAGGAGTAGTGACAAAAGAACTAGAACTTTTATAACTAATAGAACATTTCTAACTCAGTAGGAGTCAGAGCCCATTGGGATTAAGCAAATAGCTACTTTATTATTAGTGTGGGGTCTCTATTAGTGTAAAAAAAAAGGGAGTCATTGTGATTTTCAGTGTTGAGGTAATGGAACTGTATCAACATCTCAGTTTGCTAAATCTGGAGGAGAGCTGTTAATTGGGGATGTGGCTTACACAGCAGAAAACCTGTTGTCTATAATTACAGTTCCATGCTGCTAGCTTTTGGAAGACAGCAATCATGCTTTCAGAGCAAGGAGCAGCTGACAAAAGAATTAGAACTTTTATTACTAATAGAACACTTCTGACTCAGCAGGAGTCAAAGCCTGTTGGGATTAAGCAACCAGATAATTTATTAGAAGCATGGAGTCTCATTTATGGAAAAATAGACAGTCAGTTTGTTTTTCTGTGTTGTGGAAGGGAACTCTATCAGCTTCTCAATTTGCAAAGTCAGGAAGAGAGCAGTTAATTGAGGATGTGGCTTTAGAAGCAGAAAACTAGGTGTCTACAATTACAGTTCCCTGCTGCTAGCTTTTGGCAGACAACAATCTTGCTTTCAGAGCAAGGAGTAGCTGAATTAAGAGCAATAACATTTCTTACTATTAGAACAGATCTAACTCAGCTGGAGTCAGAGCATGTTGGGATTAAGCAAACATACTTTATTAGAAAAGTGGGGTCTCAATTAGGGTAAAAAAAGGAGAGTCAGTGTATTTTTCTGTGTTGGGGTAAGGGGACTGTATCAGCTACACAGTTTGCTAAGTCAGGAGGAGGGCAGTTAATTGGGCAGTTCCTTAGGCAGCAGAAAACCAGTTGTCTCCAGTTACAGTTCCCTGCTGCTAGCTTTTGGTTGACAGAAATCTTGTTTTCAGAGCAAGAAGCTGCTGAATAATTAGATAGAACCTTTATTGCTAATAGAACACTTCTAACTCAACGGGAGCCATAGCCTGTTGGGATTAAGAAACCAGATGCTTTATTAGAAATGTGGGTCTCAATTAGGGAAAAAGAGTCAGTGTGATTTTCAGTGTTGGGGGAAGGGGGATGTATCAGCTTCTTAGTTTCCTAAGTCAGGAAGAGAGCAGTTAATTGGGGTGTGGCTTAGGCAACAGAAAACCATGTGTCTCAAATTACTCTTTCCTGCTGCTAGCTTTTGGTGTTTTTTTGTCATAACGGCGATCGCAGAAAGCAATTGCAATTTGGACTAGAGCACATCACCGAAAATGAATTAGGGCAATGTACACTCACAGTGACTAGAAAACTGACAACTGGTTTTCCATGTTATGCTGGGGGGTTCACCCCCACACTGGGGCTTTCCCTCCCATTCTCCCCTACGTAAGAATTCACAACTCCATGTGGTGCATGTCAGGGGTTGGTGTAAACCTTTAAAAAATATAAAAATCCATAACCTGAGGAGAAAAATGATCATGCCTAGAATCAAACCCAGCACCCTCCCAACCCCAGCCTGCCACATATCCACCACACCTCACAGCCAGTTCGGCAGCTGATTGTCACACAACAGCCCACATACCCTCCCTCTGTTTTTGCCTGTCATGCGACATAGACCCTCCCTCCAATGCATCTACATACAGCACCATCCCGTCGCCATACTCTCCTACCCCCATATCTGGTCGCTACCCTGGAAGGTAGCCCTTTATACAAGCATCTTGATTGAGTCACCCTTATTGAAAGCTTTCAATCAAGGTCACCTTGTACATGGTATTCCGCTTTTGGCAGACAGCAATCTTGCTTTCAGTGCAAGGAGAAACTGACTAAAAAGCTAGAACTTTTTTTTTACTAATAGAACACTTCTAACTAAGTAGGAGTCAGAGCATGTTGAGATTAAGCAACCAGATACTTGGTTAGAAGTGTGGGGTCTCAATTATCATAAAAAATAGAGTCAGTGTGTTTTTTCTATGTTGAGGGAAAACAACTGTATCTGTTTCTCAGTTTGCTAAGTCAGGAAGAGAGCAGTTAATGGGGGAGTGGCTTAGGAAGCAGAAAACCAGATGCCTACAATTACAGTTCCAAGCTGCTAGCTTTTGGCAGACAGCAGTCTTGCTTTCAGAGCAAAGAGCAGCTGACTAAGGAGCTTAAAATGTTCTTACTAATAGAAAACTTCTAGCTCAGAAGTGGTCAGATCATTTTGGGATTAAACAACCAGCTACTTTATTAGAAACATGGGGTTTCAATTAGGGTAAAAAAAAAATGAGAGTCAGTGTTTTTTTCAATGTTGGGTAAGGGATCTGTATCAGCTACACAGCTTGTTAAGTCAGGGGATGGCAGTTAATTGGGCAGTGCCTTAGACAGCAGAAAACCCAGAGTATCCAATTACATTTCCTGCTGCTAGCTTTTGGCAGACAGCAATCATGATTTCAGAGCAAGGTTCAGCTGACTAAAGAACTAGAATGTATATTCCTAATAGAACACTTCTAACTCAGCAGGAGTCAGAGACTGTTGGGATTAACCAACCACGTACTTTATTAGAAGTGTGGGGTCTCAATTAGTATAAAAAAGAGAGTTAGTGTGATTTTCTGTCTTGAGGGAAGGGGACTTCTCAGTTTTCTAATTCTGGAGGAGGGCAGTTAATTGTGGGTGTGGCTTAGGCACCAGAAAACCTGATGTCTCCAATTATAGATCACTGATGCTTGGTTTGATAATACAGCAATCTTGCTTTCAGAGCAAGGAGTAGTTGACTTAAGAGCAAAAACATTTCTTACTACTAGAACACATCTAACGTAGCAGGAGTCAGAGCCTGTTGGGATTAAGCAACCAGATACTGTAGTAGAAGAGTGGGATCTCTATTAGGGTAAAAAAAAAACAGTCAGTGTGTCCTTCTGAGTTGGGAGAGGGACTGTATCAGCTCGTCAGTTTGCTAAGTCATGAGGAGAGCAAGTAATTGGGGTGTGGCATAGGCAGCAGAAAACTAAGAGTCTCCTATTACAGTTACTTGCTGCTAGCATTTGGCAGACAGCAATCATGCTTTCAGAGTAAGGAGGAGCTGGCTAAAGAAATAGAACTTTATTACTAATAGAACACTCTAACTCAGCTGGAGTCAGAATCTGTTGGGATTAAGCAACCAGATTATTTATGAAAAGTGTGGGGTCTCAATTATGGAAAAAGAGAGTCAGTGAGTTTTTTATGTTGGGGAAGGCAACTGTATCTGTTTCTCAGTTTGCTAAGTCAGGAAGACAGCAGTTAGTTGGGTGTGTGGCTTAGGCAGCAGAAAACCAGGTGTCTCCAATTACAGTATCCTTGCTAGCTTTTGGTGGTTTTATGTCATAACGGCAATCACAGAATCGCAACTAAATTTGGGTGAGTGTACATCACCAAAATGAATTATGGCAATGTACCTCACAGCGACTGGAAACCATCGCCTGTATTTCCTTGTTATGCAGGGGGGCAGTACCTCACAGCCCCTCTACATGGCAGGGCTTTCCCCCTCAACACACCCCTACTTAAGGATTCTCAACCCCAAGGGGGTGCATGTCAGAGGATGAGTGTAAAACTTTAAATAAACTAAAAAACTCTGAACTGACACAAAAAAGATGACCCCTAGAATCGAATCTGGCACCCTCCCAACCCCAGCCTGACACCTACCCACCACACCTCATGACCAGCTCATCAGCTGACCACTGCACAACACCCCACATACCCTCTCTCTGATTTGGCCTGTCACATAATGTGGTCCCCCCTGCATGCATGTATATACAACAACATCCCATCGCTGTATTCACCTATCTCTATATCTAGTCGCTACCCAGGAAGGTAGCCTTTTACATTGGCAACTTGATTGAGTCACCCTCATTGAAAGTTTTCTATCACAGTCACCTTGTACATGGTATACAGCTTTGGCAAGCAGCAATCTTGCTTTCAGAACAAGAAGCAACAGACTAAAGATCTAGAACTTTTTTACTAAATAGTGCAATTTAACTTGGCAGGAGTCGGAGTCATTTGTATTTAAGCCACCAGATACTTTATGAGTAGTGTGGGGTCTCAATTATGGAAAAAACAGAGTCAGTGAGTTTTTCTATGTTGGGGAAGGCAACGGTATCTGCTTCTCAGTTTGCTAAGTCAGGAAAAGAGCAGTTAATTGAGAGTGTAGGCTTGGAAGCAGAAAACCAGGTGTCTCCAATTACAGTTCCCTGCTGCTAGCTTTTGGCAGACAGCAATGATGCTTTCTGAGGTAGGAGCACCTGACTAATGAGCTAGAACATTTATTACTAATAGAACACTTCTAAGTAAGCAGGAGTCAGAGCCTGTTGGGATTAATAAGCCAGATACTTTATTAGAAGTGTGGGCTCTCAATTAGGATAAAAAAAAGAGAGTCAGTGTGTTTTTCTGTGTTGGGAGAAGAGGACTGCATCAGCTTCTATGTTTACTAAGTTAGAGGAAGCAGTTAATTGGGTGTGCCTTGGGAGCATAAACCAGGTGTCTCCACTTACAATTCCCCTGATGCTAGCTTTGGTGGACAGCAGTCTTGTTTTCAGTGCATGAAGCTGCTGGAGTAATTAGCTAGAACTTTTATTACTAATGGAACACTTCTAACTCAGATGGGGTCAGAGAATGTTGGGATTAAGCAAACATAATTTTCTAGAAATGTGTGGTCTCAAGTAGGGTAAAAAAGACAGTATATTTTTCTGTATTGGGGTAAGGGGACTGTGACAGCTACACAGTTTTTTAAGTCTGGAGGAGGGCAGTTAATTGGGTGATGCCTTAGGCAGCAGAAAACCATGTGTCTCCAATTACAGTTCCCTGATGCTAGCTTTTGGCAGACAGCAATCTTGGTTTCAGAGCAAGAAGCAGCTGACTAATTAGCTAGAAATGTTGCTACTAATTGAACACTTCTAACTCAGCAGGAGATAGAGACTGTTGGGATTAAGCAACCAGATACTTTACTAGAATTGTGGGGACTTAATTAGGGTGTAAAAAGAGAGTTAGTGTATCTTTCTGTGTTGCGAGAAGGGGACAGTATCAGCTTCTCAGTTTGCTAAGTCAGGAGTAGAGCAATTAATTTGGGATGTGGCTTAGGCAGCAGAAAACCAGGTGTCTACAATTACAGTTCCAAGCTGCAAGCTATTGGCAGTCAGCAATCTTTCTTTCCGACAAGGAGCAGTTGACTAAAGAGTTAGAACTTTTCTTACTAATAGAAAACTTATAACACAGCACGGGACAGAGCATGATTGGATTAAGCAAACAGATACTTTATTAGAAATGTGGGGTCTCAATAGGGGTATATCAAGAGAGTCAGTGTATTTTTCTGAGTTGGGAAAGGGGACTGTATCAACTATACAGTTTTCTAAGTCTAGGGAGGGCCGTTAAGTGGGTTGTGCCTTAGGTGACACAAAACAAAGGGTCTCTAAATACAGTTCCCTGATTCTAGCTTTTGGCAGACAACAATCTTGTTTTCAGAGTAAGAAGCAGCTGACTAATTAGCTAGAATTTTATTTCTGATAGAATACTTAACTCAGCAGGAGTCAGAGCCTATTGGGATTAAGCAACCAGATACTTTGTTAGAAGTATGGGGTCTCAATTTGTTTAACAAAAGAGAGTCAGTGTGTTTTTCTGTGTTGTCGGTAGGGTGACTGAATCTGCTTCTCAGTTTGCTAAGTCAGGAGGAAATCAGTTGGGTTGTGCCTTAGGCAGCAGAAAACCAGGTGTCTCCAATCACAGTTGCCAGCTGCTAGCTTTTGGCAGACAGCAATGATTCTTTCTGAGCAAGGAGCTGTTGATTAAAGAGCTAGAACTTGTATTACTAAAATAACTCTTCTAATTAAGTAGGAGTCTGAGCCTGATGGAATTAGGAAAGCAGATACTTTATTGCAAGTGTGGGGTCTCAATTGGTGTAATAAAAGGAGAGTCAGTGTTTTTTCTGTTTGGGTGATGGGACAGTATCAGCTTCTCCTTTTTCTAAATCAGGAGGAGATCAGTTAATTGGGGTGGTGTTGAGGAAGGAGAAACCAGATGTTTCAATTATTATTTATTTATTTATTTATTAGCTTTTGTAACCGGTAAGTGTGCTAGGCAACAGACCTGCCTATTTTCAGGCACGACCCGGAGAGCACAGGACATTGGTTACAATATGCAGAAATGCACAGACATAATATAGGTGTACAGAAGCAAAACAAGATATACATTGGGTAGTACAGTAACAGTTACATAAGGGTACATTTTAGGCATAGATCATAATAAGGATGTACAATAAAGCAATTAGGGTAACCATAAGACAGCTGAGGACAGTAAAGACATCAAGATTCATAGCCACCTAGACAAATTGCATGGGAGAACATTAGTGTAGTACTCAGGATCAGACCCGACAGCCTGCAGTGAGACAAAGCAAATTAAGAGCATTTGCATTGGCCAGAGGCTAGGAGGTGGGTGGACAGCGAGTTTGTGAATTCTTGATGGGAGGATGACGTTTCCACCGTAAGGGGGAGTGAGTTCCAGAATTTGGGAGCAAAATGGTCAAATGCCTGTTCACCCATTTTTGTCATGCAAGGTCTAGTGGAGAGCATGGGGACAGAGGAAGACCTGAGGGTACAGGTGTGTGAGGCAGGAGTCAGGAGGTTGGCAAGATAGACAGGGCAGATAGGTCTAGACAGGGAGTCGATAAAGCAGCCCAGGGAGTAGACTCGAATATCCTTAGGTGACAACCAATTTAAGCCAGCGTAAAGGAGACAATGATGGGTAAGACATGAGGCAGTTAAGGTGAATCTATAGATGTTGTTGTAGACAGTGTCCCATTTGTGGAGTGTAGCAGAGTTTGCAGCAAAGAGGAGGGGCAGAGCATATTGGAGCTGGAGTAAGAGAATACCTCTCGCAACAGAAAGTCTAGCGGAAGGAGTGAGGGAGTGACGCACGCGATAAGCTCCACCAATTTTAGCATTGACAGCATGGCACACCATATTGACATGTTGAGACAGGTCAAGTGTGGGATCCAAAGTGACCCCAAGGTACTTGAAGGACTCAGTGTTTGAGATGAGGGAGCCATCAAGGCATTGAACCCGGAGCCTGTTCGCAGGGGCAGACAGTTTCTTAGAGGATCCGAATAGCATAGCACAGGTTTTTTCTAGGTTCAGGACTTGGTGGTTGCTAGAGAGCCAGGTCTGCAGGAATTGGAAGTCATTAGTGAGAGTGGAGTTGATGGCAGCAACCGATTTTGACCCAGAGTAGAGAACAAGGTCATCTGCGTACGTAAGAGTGCAGCTATGACGGGACATGGTGGGAATATCATTTAGGAAGAGGGAAAAGAGTAGAGGTCCAATAGTGGATCCCTGGGGAACTCCATGGGAGAGGTTTAGGGGGGAGGAAAGGGCCTTGTGAAATGCTACTGCCTGAGTCCGATTGTCAAGATAGCTATGGAACCAGGAGAGGGCTTGGTCAGATGCTCCAATGGATTGGAGCTTCTTTAGCATGAGAGGATGTTGTACCATGTCGAAGGCTTTAGACAGGTCAATAAAGACGGCCCCAGTGAGTAGGCCACGGTCCATATTATTTCTGATGTCATTTGTAAGTTGTGTAAGTGCAGAGGTGGTACTGTGACCGGGCCGGAAACCATGTTGGCAGGGGGTTTGAAGATTAAACATGTGAAGGTGAGCAGCAAGCTGGCAGTGGACTATTTTTTCAAGCAGCTTACTGAGAGTGGGCAGAAGAGATATAGGGCGGTAGTTGGACATGAGTTTGACATCGCCCTTTTTGTGTATATTGATGGTTCTGGCAGTTTTCCAGGTGGATGGGACAGTAGACATACGAATCAAGAGGTTAAAAAGCCAGGTGATAGGTCTGGTCAGCCAAGGTGCATACTGCTTAAGTATGCAAGGATGGATGCCCTCAGGCCCTTGACCCCCGCGCGCCGGAAGGGAGTTAAGTAGCTTGCGAACTTCAAGGTATGTGGTTGGGGCCAGAATGAAAGGGAGGGGTGGGAGGGGCGAGGGAGGAGAAGAGGGACAGTCAGGTTGAGGGCTAGTTAGAGTAGCAACTGGTGGAGAAGAAAAAAGGGCATTGAAGGCGTTGGCAATGGTGTCATGGTTGGTGCAGTGAACACCTTGAATGTTCATGTCAGCTGGATTCTGTGGCTTGTCATTGCCGAGAATGTCCTTAATTTTGGACCAGTACCTGCGCGGATTTGTAGAGGATGTTATTATAGTTATTATAGTTCCCTGCAGCTTCTTTTTGACAGACAGCAATACTGAATTCAGAGCTAGGAGCAGCTGACTAAAGAGCAAGAACTTTTGTTACTATTAGAACACTTCTAACTCAGCAGAAGTCAGAGCCTGTTGGGATTAAGTTACTAGATGCTTACTAGAAGTGAAGGCTCTGAATTATGGTAAAAAAAATGAGTCAGTTTGGTTTTCTATTTCGGGGAATGGGACTGTATCAGCTTCTCAGATTGCTAAGTCAGGAAGAGATCAATTAATTAGGGATGTGACTTTGGAAGCAGGAAATCAGATGTCTGCAATTACTTCTCCCTGCTGCTAGCTTTTGGCAGACACTGATCTTGCTTTCAGAGCAAGGAGTAGCTGACTTAAGAGCAAGAACTTTTCTACTATTAGGACACATCTAACTCAGCAGGAGTCAGAGCCTGTTGGGATTAAGCAACCAGATACTTTATTAGAAGTCAGGAGGGAGCAGTTAGTTGGGATTGTGGCTTAGAGAGCAGAAACCAGGTGTCTATAATTACAGTTTCCTGCTGCTAGCTTTTGGCAGACAGCAATCTTGCTTTGGGAGCAAGGAGCAGTTGACTTAATAGCTAGAACTTTTCTTAATAATAGAACACTTCTAACTCATTAGGGGTCAGAGCATGTTGGGATTAAGCAAACATACCTGATTAGAAATGTGGGTCTCAATTAGTTTAAAAAATAGCATCAGTGTATTTTTCTGTGTTGAGGTATGGGGACTGTATCAGCTACATCGTTTGCTAAGTCAAGAGGAGGGCAGTTAATTGGGCAGTGATATAGGCAGCCAAAAAACAGGTGTCTCCAATTACAGTTCCCTGATGCTAGCATTTGGCTGACAGCAGTCTTGTTTTCAGAGCAAGAAGCAGCTGACTAATTAGTTAGAACTGTTATTACTAATAGAACACTTGTAACTCAGTAGGAGTCAGAGCCCATTTGGATTAGGCAAACATATTTTTTAGAAGTATGGGGTCTCAATTAGGTAAACAAAAGACAGTCAGTGTGATTTTCAGTGTTGGAGGAAAGGGTGTGTATCAGTGTCTCAGTTTTCTAAAACAGGAGGGAACAGTTAATTGGGATTGTGGCTTAGGCTGTAGAAAACCAGAAGTGTACAATTACAGTTCCCTGCTGCTAGCTTTTGGCAGAAAGCAATCTTGTTTTCAGAGGATGAATCAGCTGACTAATTAGCTAGATCTTTTATTATTAATAGAACACTTCTAACTCAGCAGGAGTCAGAGCATTTGGAATTAACAACCAGATCCATTGTTAGAAGTATGGGGTCTCAATTAGGGAAAATAAAAGACAGTTAGTGTGTTTTTCTGTGTTGAGAAAGATGACTGTATCTGCTTCTCAGTTTGCTAAGTCAGGAGGAGAACAGTTAATTAGGTTTGTGCCTTAGGCAGCAGAAAACCAGGTGTCTCTAATTACAGTTCCTGCTGCTAACTTTAGGCAAACAGCAATGATGTTTTCAGAGCAAGGAGCAGCTGACTTAAGATCAAGAACTTTTCTTTCTATTAGAACACATCTAACTCAGCAGGAGAGAGAGCCTGTTGGGATTAAGCAACCAGATTCTTTACTAGAAGTGTGGATCTCTATTAGGTAAAAAAAGTCAGTGTGTCTGTGTGCTGGAGAAGGGACAGTATCTACTTAACATTTTGCTAAGTCATGAGGGCAGCAATTAATTGGTAGTGTGGCTTAGGCAGCAGGAACCCAGGTGTCTCCAATTATAGTTCCTGCTGCTAGCTTTTGGCAGACAGCAATATTGCTTTGAGAGCAGAAAACAAGTGATTATAGAGCTAGAAATTTTCTTACTAATAGAACACATCTAACTCAGCAGGGGTCACAGCATTTCAGGATTTAGCAAACATACTTTATTATAAATGTGGACTCTCAATTAGGGTAAAAAAGAGAGCCGGTTTATTTTTCTGTGTTGGAGTATGGGGACTGTATCAGCTACACAGTTTGCTCAGTCAGGAGGAGGGCAGTTATTTGGGCAGTGTTTTAGGCAGCAGAAAACCAGCCGCTTCCAATTACAGTTCCCCAATGCTAGCTTTTGGTGGCCAGCAATAATGTTTTCAGAGCAAGAAACAGATGACTAATTAACTGGAACTTTTATTACTAATAGAACATGAATAACTCAGTAGGAGTTAGAGCTCATTGGAATTAAGCAGATACTTTAAGTGTGGGGTATCAATTAATGTAAAAAAAAGAGAGTCAGTGTGAATTTCAGTGTTGAGGCAAAGGGACTGAATCAGCTTCTCAGTTTGCTAGGTCAGAAGGAGAGCAGTTAATTGGGGATGAGGCTTAGGCAGCAGAAAACCCGATGTCTCTAATTACAGTTCCCTGCTGCTAGGTTTTGGCAGACAGCAATCCTGCTTTCAGAGCAAGGAGAAGCTGACAAAAGAACTAGAACTTTTATTACTAATAGAACATTTCTAATTCAGTAGGAGTCAGAGCCCATGGGATTAAGCAAACAGATACTTTATTAGAAGTGTGGGGTCTCTATTAGTGTAAAAAAAGGGAGTCAATGTGATTTTCAGTGTTTAGGTTATGGAACTGTATCAACATCTCAGTTTGCTAAATCCGGAGGAGAGCTGTTAATTGGGGATGTGGCTTACACAGCAGAAAACCTGATGTCTACAATTACAGTTCCATGCTGTTAGCTTTTGGCAGACAGCAATCATGCTTTCAGAGCAAGGAGCAGCTGACAAAAGAATTAGAACTTTTATTACTAATAGAACACTTCTGACTCAGCAGGAGTCAGAGCCTGTTGGGATTAAGCAACCAGATAATTTATTAGAAGTGTGGAGTCTCAATTATGGTAAAAAAAGACAGTCAGTTTGTTTTTCTGTGTTGTGGAAGGGAACTCTATCAGCTTCTCAATTTGCAAAGTCAGGAAGACAGCAGTTTAGAAGCAGAAAACTAGGTG
Organism: Neoceratodus forsteri; assembly: GCA_016271365.2. NCBI lineage: Eukaryota > Metazoa > Chordata > Ceratodontiformes > Ceratodontidae > Neoceratodus > Neoceratodus forsteri. The sequence goes on from CM057455.1 coordinate 1,044,689,890, forward strand.
TCTACAATTACAGTTCCCTGTTGCTAGCATTTGGCAGACAACAATCTTGGTTTCATAGCAAGAAGTAGCTGAATTAAGAGCAAGAACTTTTCTTACTATTAGAACAGATCTAACTCAGCAGGAGTCAGAGCATGTTGCGATTAAGCAAACATACTTTACTAGAAAAGTGGGGTTTCAATTAGGGTAAAAAAAGGAGAGTCAGCATATTTTTCTGTGTTGGGGAAGGGGACTGTATCAGCTACACAGTTTGCTAAGTCAGGAGGAGGGCAGTTAATTGGGCAGTTCCTTAGGCAGCAGAAAACCAGATGTCTCCAGTTACAGTTCCCAGCTGCTAGCTTTTGGTTGACAGGAATCTTGTTTTCAGAGGAAGAAGCTGCTGAATAATTAGATAGAACCTTTATTTCTAATAGAACACTTCTAACTCAGTGGGAGTCATAGCCTGTGGGATTAAGAAACCAGATGCTTTATTAGAAATGTGGGGTCTCAATTAGGGAAAAAAGAGTCAGTGTGATTTTCACTGTTGGGGAAAGGGGATGTATCAGCTTCTTAGTTTCCTAAGTCAGGAAGAGAGCAGTTAATTGGGGTGTGCCTTAGGAAACTGAAAACCATGTGTCTCAAATTACACCTTTATGCTGCTAGCTTTTGGTGTTTTTTTGTCATAACGGCGATCACAGAAAAGCAATTGCAATTTGGACTAGTGTACATCACCGAAAATGAATTATGGCAATATACACTCAGAGTGACTAGAAAACTGACAACTGGTTTTCATGTTATGCTGGGGGTTCACCCCACACTGGGGCTTTCCTCCCACACCCCTACGTAAGAATTCACAACCCATGTGGTGCATGTCAGGGTGGGTGTAAACCTTTAAAAAATATAAAATCCCTAACCTGAGGAGAAAATGATCACGCCTAGAATCAAACCCAGCACCCTCCCAACCCCAGCCTGCCACCTATCCACCACACCTCACAGCCAGCTCGGCAGCCGATTGTCACACAACAGCCCACATACCTCCCTCTGCATTGGCCTGTCATGCAATGTAGTCCTCCCCCAACGCATGTACATACAGCACATTTCCGTCGCTGTACTCTCCTACCCCATATCTGGTCGCTACCCTGGAAGGTAGTCCTTTACACAAGCATCTTGATTGAGTCACCCTTTTGAAAGATTTCAATTAAGGTCACCTTGTACATGGTATTCTGCTTTTGGCAGACATAAATCTTGCTTTCAGTGCAAGGAGCAACGGCTAAAGAGCTAGAACTTTTTTTTACTAATAGAACACTTCTAACTAAGCAGGAGTCAGAGCCTGTTGAGGTTAAGCAACCAGATACTTGGTTAGAAGTGTGGGGTCTCAATTATCATAAAAAAATAGAGTCAGTGTGTTTTTCTATATTGGGGGAAGGCAACTATATCTGTTTCTCAGTTTGCTAAGTCAAGAAGAGAGCAGTTAATTGGGGGAGTGGCTTAGGAAGCAGAAAACTAGATGCCTACAATTACAGTTCCAAGCTGCTAGCTTTTGGCAGACAGCAATCTTGCATTCAGAGCAAGGAGCAGCTGACTAAAGAGCTTTAAATGTTCTTACTAATAGAAAACTTCTAGCTCAGCAGTGGTCAGATCATGTAGGGATTAAACAACCAGCTACTTTATTAGAAACATTTGGTATCAATTAGGATAAAAAAATGAGAGTCATTGTATTTTTCTGTTTTGGGTAAGGGGACTGTATCAGCTACACAGCTTGTTAAGTGAGGGGGATGGCAGTTAATTGGGCAGTGCCTTAGACAGCAGTCAAACCAGTGTATCCAATTACATTTCCTGCTTCTAGCTTTTGGCAGACAGCAATCATGATTTCAGAGCAAGTTTCAGCTGACTAAAGAACTAGAATGTATATTTCTAATAGAACACTTCTAACTCAGCAGGAGTCAGAGACTGTTGAGATTGACCAACCACATACTTTATACGAAGTGTGGGGTCTCAATTAGTATAAAAAAAGAGAGCTAGTGATATTTTCTGTCTTGAGGGAAGGGGACTTCTCAGTTTCCTAATTCTGGAGGAGAGCAGTTAATTGTGGATGTGGCTTAGGCACCAGAATACCATATGTCTCCAATTATAGGTCGCTGATGCTTGGTTTTGACAAACAGCAGTCTTGCTTTCAGAGCAAGGAGTAGCTGACTTAAGAGCAAAAACATTTCTTACTATTAGAACACATCTAACGAGCAGGAGTCAGAGCCTGTTGGGATTAAGCAACCAGATACTTTAGTAGAAGTGTGGGATCCCTAGTAGGGTAAAAAAATAGTCAGTGTGTCTTTCTGAGTTGGGAGAGGGGACTGTATCAGCTTGTCAGTTTGCTAAGTCATGAGGAGAGCAAGTAATTGGGGTGTGGCATAGGCAGCAGAAAACCAGGTGTCTCCAATTACAGTTCCTTGCTGCTACCTTTTACCAGACAGCAATCATGCTTTCAGAGTAAGGAAGAGCTGGCTAAAGAAATAGAACATTTATTACTAATAGAACACTTCTAACTCAGCTGGAGTCAGAACCTGTTGGGATCAAGCAACCAGATTATTTATGAGAAGTGTGGGGTCTCAATTATGGTAAAAAAGGCAAGTCAGTGAGTTTTTTTTTACGTTGGGGAAGGCAACTGTATCTGCTTCTCAGTTTGCTCAGTCAGGAAGACAGCAGTTAATTGGGTGTGTGGCTTAGGCAGCAGAAAACCAGGTGTCTCCAATTACAGTTCCCTTCTGCTAGCTTTTGGTGGTTTTATGTCATAACGGCAATCGCGGAATAGCAACCAAAATTTGGGTGAGTGTACATCACCAAAAATGAATTATGGCAATGTACAATCACAGCGACTAGAAAACCATCATCTGGATTTGCATTGTATGTGGGGGGGGCAGTACCCCCCACAGCCCCTCTACATGGCGGGGCTTCTCCCCAACACACCTCTACTTAAGGATTCTCAACCCCATGGAGGTGCATGTCAGAGGGTGAGTGTAAAACTTTAAATAAACTAAAAAACTCTGACCTGACACAAAAAAGATGACACCTAGAATCAAACCTGGCACCCTCCCAACCCCAGCCTGACACCTATCCCCAACACCTCATGGCCAGCTCATCAGCTGACCACCGCACAACACCCCACATACCCTGTCTCTGATTTGGCCTGTCACATAATATGGTCCCCCTGCACGCATGTATATACAACAACATCCCTTCGCTGTATTCACCTATCCCCATATCTAGTCGCTTCCCTGGAAGGTAGCCTTTTACAAAGGCAACTTGATTGAGTCACCCTTAATGAAAGTTTTCAATCACAATCACCTTCTACATGGTATACAGCTTTTGGCAAACAGCAATCTTGCTTTCAGAGCAAGGAGCAACAGACTAAAGATCTATAACTTTTTTTACTAAATTGTGCAATTCTAACTTGGTAGGAGACAGAGTCTGTTGAAATTAAGCAACCAGATACTTTATCAGTAGTGTGGGGTCTCAATTATGGAAAAAAAAGAGAGTCAGTGAGTTTTTCAATGTTGGGGAAGGCAACAGTATCTGCTTCTCAGTTTGCTAAGTCAGGAAAAGAGCAGTTAATTGAGAGTATGGCTTGGGAAGCAGAAAACCAGGTGTCTCCAATTACAGTTCCCTGCTGATAGCTTTTGGCAGACAGCAATGATGCTTTCTGAGGTAGGAGCAGCTGACTAATGAGCTAGAACTTTTCTTACTAATAGAACACTTCTAAGTAAGCAGGAGTCCGAGCCTGTTAGGATTAATAAACCAGATACTTTATTAGAAGTGTGGGCTCTCAATTAGGGTAAGAAAGAGAGTCAGTGTGTTTTTCTGTGTTGGGAGAAGGGACTGTATCAGCTTTTATGTTTACTAAGTTAGGAGGGAAGAAGTTAATTGGGGTGTGCCTTTGGGAGCAGAAAACCAGGTGTCTCCAATTACAGTTCCCTGGTGCTAGCTTTGATGGACAGCAGTCTTGATTTTAGTGCAAGAAGCAGCTGACTAATTAGCTAGAACTTTTATTACTAATGGAACACTTCCAACTCAGCAGGTGTCAGAGCATGTTGGGATTAAGCAAACATAATTTTCAAGAAATGTGTGGTCTCAAGTAGGGTAAAAAAGACAGTATATTTTTCTGTGTTGGGGTAAGGGGACTTTGACAGCTACACAGTTTTCTAAGTCAGGATGAGGGCAGTTAATTGGGCGATGTCTTAGGCAGCAGAAAACCAGGTGTCTCCAGTTACAGTTCCCTGATGGTAGCTTTTGGCAGACAACAATCTTGGTTTCAGAGCAAGAAACAGCTGACTAATTTGCTAGAAATTTTGGTACTAATTGAACACTTCCAAGTCAGCAGGAGACAGAGACTGTTGAGATTAAGCAACCAGATAATTTATTAGAAGTGTGGGACTTAATTAGGTGGGAAAAGAGAGTTGGTGTATTTTTCTGTGTAGCAGAAGTGGACAGTTTCAGCTTCTCAGTTTGCTAAGTCAGGAGAAGAGCAGTTAATTTGGGATGTGGCTTAGGCAGCAGAAACCAGGTGTCTACAAATGCAGTTCCAAGCTGCTAGCTATTGACAGTCAGCAATCTTGCTTTCTGACAAGGAGCAGCTGAATAAGGAGAACTTTTCTTACTAATAGAAAACTTATAGCACAGCACGGGACAGAGCATGATTGGATTAAGCAAACAGAAACTTTATTAGAAATGTGGGGTCTCAATAGGGGTATATCAAGAGAGTCAGTGTATTTTTCTGAGCTGGGAAAGGGGACTGTATCAACTATACAGTTTTCTAAGTCTAGGGAGGGCCGTTAAGTGGGTTGTCCTTAGTTGGCACAAAACAAGGTGTCTCTAAATACAGTTCCCTGATTCTAGCTTTAGGCAGACAACAATCTTGTTTTCAGAGTAAGAAGCAGCTGACTAATTCGCTAGAATTTTTATTACTGATAGAACACTTCTAACTCAGCAGGAGTCAGAGACTATTGGGATTAAGCAACCAGATACTTTGTTAGAAGTATGGGGTCTCTTGTCCCAATGTCGCCCCCCTCTGGTCCATTATCAGACAAAAAGCTGATCCTCTTCTAGGACTTTCCCAGCTTTTCTCTCCAATAATTTGTCTACTGGGTGACTTTTCCACCATTACAATTAGATGTAGAAAATGTTACATTGCCCTAATCTCCATGTCAGTCAAAAAGCTGGTTTTGAGGCATTGGAAAGATTCTGACATGATATCTTATGCAGAATGGTTCCAAAAGTTTCTGGCTAACCTGAGAACTGAGAGAGCCATTGCAAGTTTGTCCAATAAACTTTCGAAATTTAATAAATTATGGGGTCCGTTGCAAGCCCTGTACTCGGTTTAACCATGATATCTTGCTGTTAGAGTTCATGTTGTTAATTCTTTAGAGTACCGCTGCATCGGGGAGGGAGGTGGGGTGGTGGAGGTGGGGGAGGGGGAGAATGAATCTGCCTGATGTAGAAGGTATCTACTTGGTGTTAAAGTTTTTGTTACTGGTGATTCATTCTCTGTATTGCAAAATCCAATAAAAATTGAATGGAAAAAAAACCAAAGAAGAATGGGGTCTCAATTTGTGTAACAAAAAGAGAGTCAGTGTGTTTTTCTGTGTTGCGGTAAGGTGACTGAATCTGCTTCTCAGTTTGCTAAGTCAGGAGGAAATCAGTTAATTAGGGATGTCCCTTAGGCAGCAGAAAACCAGGTGTCTCCAATCACAGTTGCCAGTTGCTAGCTTTTGGCAGACAGCAATGATGCTTTCTGAGCAGGAAGCTGTTGACTAAAGAGCTAGAACTTGTATTATTAAAAGAACACTTCTAACTAAGCAGGAGTCTGAGCCTGATGTATTAGGAAACCAGATACTTTATTGCAAGTGTGGGGTCTCAACTGGTGTAAAAAACAGGAGAGTCAGTGTGTTTTTCTGTTTTGGGTGATGGGGACAGTATCAGCTTCTCCTTTTTCTAAATCAGGAGGAGAGCAGTTAACTGGTGGTGCGGCTGAGGAAGGAGAAAACCAGATGTTTCCAATTATAGTTCCCTGCAGCTTCTTTTTGACAGACAGCAATATTGCATTCAGAGCAAGGAGCAGCTGACTAAAGAGCAAGAACTTTTGTTACTATTAGAACACTTCTAAGTCAGCAGAAGTCAGAGCATGTTGGGATTAAGCTACTAGATGCTTACTAAAAGTGTTGGGTCTGAATTATGGTAAAAAATGAGTCAGTTTGGTTTTCTGTTTTGGGAAAGGGACTGTATCAGCTTCTCAGTTTGCTAAGTCAGGAAGAGATCAGTAAATTAGGATTTGACTTTGGAAGCAGGAAATCAGATGTCTGCAATTACAGCTCCCTACTGCTAGCTTTAGGCAGACACTGATCTTGCTTTCAAAGCAAGGAGTAGCTGACTTAAGAGCAAGAACTTTTTTTACTATTAGGACACATCTAACTCAGCAGGAGTCAGAGCCTGTTGGGATTAAGCAACCCGACACTTTATTAGAAGTCAGGAGGGGAGCAGTTAGTTGGGAGTATGCCTAAAGGAGCAGAAAACCAGGTGTCTACAATTACAGTTCCCTGCAGCTAGCTTTTGGCAGACAGCAATCTTGCTTTGAGACCAATGAGCAGTTGACTAAATAGCTAGAACTTTTCTTAATAATAGAACACTTTTAACTCATTAGGGGTCAGAGCATGTTGGGATTAAGCAAACATACCTGATTAGAAATGTGGGTCTCAATTAGGTTAAAAAATAGCATCAGTGTATTTTTCTGTGATGGGGTATGGGACTGTATCAGCTACACCGTTTGCTAAGTCAGGAGGAGGGCAGTTAATTGGGCAGTGATATAGGCAGCAGAAAACAGGTGTCTCCAATTACAGTTCCCTGATGCTAGCTTTTGGCTGACAGCAATCTTGTTTTCAGAGAAAGAAGCAGCTGACTAATTAGCTAGAACTGTTATTACTATAGAACACTTCTAACTCAGTAGGAGTCAGAGCCCATTTGGATTAGGCAAACATATACTTTTTAGAAGTATGGGGTCTCAATTAGGGTAAATAAAAGACAGTGTGATTTTCAGTGTTGGAGGAAAGGTGTGTATCAGTGTCTCAGTTTTCTAAGACAGGAGGAGCAGTTAATTGGGGTTGTGGCTTAGGCTGTAGAAAACCAGGTGTCTACAATAACAGTTCCCTGCAGCTAGCTTTTGGCAGACAGCAATCTTGTTTTCAGAGGAAGAATCAGCTGACTAATTAGCTAGATCTTTTATTATTAATAGAACACTTCTAACTCAGCAGGAGTCAGAACATGTTGGGATTAGGCAACCAGATCCTTTGTTAGAAGTTTGGGGTCTCAATTAGGGAAAACAAAAGACAGTCAGTGTGTTTTTCTGTGTTGGGAAAGATGACTGTATCTGCTTCTCAGTTTGCTAAGTCTGAAGGAGAATAGTTAATTAGATTTGTGCCTTAGGCAGCAGAAAACCAGGTGCCTCAAATTACAGTTCCCTGCTGCTAACTTTGGCAAACAGCAATGATGCTTTCAGAGCAAGGGAGAAGCTGACTTAAGATCAAGAACTTTTCTTACTATTAGAACACATCTAACTCAGCAGGAGAGAGAGCCTGTTGGGATTAAGCAACCAGAAACTTTACTAGAAGTGTGGGATCTGTATTAGGGTAAAAAGTCAGTGTCTTTGTGTGCTGGAGAAGGGGACAGTATCTACTTATCAGTTTGCTAAGTGATGAGGGCAGCAAATAATTGGTAGTGTGGCTTAGGCAGCATAAACTCAGGTGTCTCCAATTATAGTTACCTGCTGATAGCTTTGCAGACAGCAATATTGCTCTGAGAGCAAAAAATAACTGATTACAGAGCTAGAAATGTTCTTACTAACAGAACACATCTAACTCAGCAGGGTCACAGAATTTCAGAATTTAGCAAACATACTTTATTATGAATGTGGACTCTCAATTAGGGTAAAAAGGAGACCGGTGTATTTTTCCGTGTTGGGGTATGGGGACTGTATCAGCTACACAGTTTGCTCAGTCAGGAGGAGGGCAGTTAATTGGGCAGTGTTTTAGGCAGCAGAAAACCAGCTGTCTCCAACTACAGTTCCCCAGTGCTAGCTTTTGGTGGACAGCAATAATGTTTTCAGAGCAAGAAACAGCTGACAAATTAGCTGGAAATTTTATTACTAATAGAACATGTCTAACTCAGTAGGAGTTAGAGCTCATTGGAATTGAGCAAACAGATACTTTAAGTGTGGGGTCTCAATTAATGTAAAAAAAGAGAGTCAGTGTGAATTTCAGTGTTGAGGCAAGGGGACTGAATCAGCTTCTCAGTTTGCTAAGTCAGGAGGAGAGCAGTTAATTGGGGATGAGGCTTAGGCAGCAGAAAACCTGATGTCTCTAATTACAGTTCCCTGCTGCTAGGTTTTGGCAGACAGCAATCGTGCTTTCAGAGCAAGGAGAAGCTGAGAAAAGAACTAGAACTTTTATTACTAATAGAACATTTCTAACTCATTAGGAGTCAGAGCCCATTGGGATTAAGCAAACTGATACTTTATTAGAAGTGTGGGGTCACTATTAGTGTAAAAAAAAGAGAGTCAATGTGATTTTCAGTGTTGAGGTAATGGAACTGTATCAACATCTCAGTTTGCTAAATCCGGGGGAGAGCAGTTAATTAGGGATGTGGCTTACACAGCAGAAAACCTGATGTCTACAATTACAGTTCCGTGCTGCTAGCTTTTGGCAGACAGCAATCAAGCTTTCAGAGCAAGGAACAGCTGACAAAAGAATTAGAACTTTTATTAATAATAGTACACTTTTGACTCAGCAGGAGTCAGAGCCTGTTGGGATTAAGCAACCAGATAATTTATTAGAAGTGTGGAGTCTCAATTATGGTAAAAAGACAATCAGTTTGTTTTTCTGTATTGTGAGAGGAACACTATCAGCTTCTCAATTTGCAAAGTCAGGAAGATAGCAGTTAATTGAGGTTGTGGCTCAGAAGCAGAAAACTAGGTGTCTACAATTACAGTTCCCTGCTGCTAGCCTTTGGCAGACAAAAATCTTGCTTTCAGAGCAAGGAGTAGCTGAATTAAGAGCAATAACTTTTCTTACTATTAGAACAGATCTAACTCAGCAGGAGACAGAGCATGTTGGGATTAAGCAAACATACTTTATTGGAAAAGTTGGGTCTCAATTAGGGTAAAAAAAGGAGAGTCAGTGTATTTTTCTGTGTTGGGGAAGGGGACTGTATCAGCTACACAGTTTGCTAAGTCAGGAAGAGGGCAGTTAATTGGGCAGTTCCTTAGGCAGCAGAAAACCATGAGTCTCCAGTTATAGTTCCCTGCTGCTAGCTTTTGGTTGACAGGAATCTTGTTTTCAGAGCAAGAAGCTGTTGAATAATTAGATAGAACCTTTATTGCTAATAGAACACTTCTAACTCAACGGGAGTTATAGCCTGTTGGGATTAAGAAACCAGATGCTTTATTAGAAATGTGGGGTCTCAATTAGGGAAAAATGAGTCAGTGCGATTTTCAGTGTTGGGAGAAGGTGAATGTATCAGCATCTTAGTTTCCTAAGTCAGGAAGAGAGCAGTTAATTGGGGTGTAACTTAGGCAACAGAAAACCATGTTTCTCAAATTACACTTTCCAGCTGCTAGTTTTTGGTGTTTTTTTGTCATAACGGCGATCGCAGAAAAGCAATTGCAATTTGGACTAGTGTACATCACTGAAAATGAATTATGGCAATGTACACTCACAGTGACTAGAAAATTGACAACTGGTTTTCCATGTTATGCTGGGGGGTTCACCCCCACACTGGGGCTTTACCTCCCACATTCCCCTACTTTAGAATTCACAACTCCATGGGGTGCATGTAAGGGGGTGGGTGTAAACCTTTAAAAAAATATAAAATTCCCTAACATGAGGAGAAAAATGATCATGCCTAGAATCAAACCCAGCACCCTCCCAACCCTAGCCTGCCACCTATCCACCACACCTCACAGCCAGCTCGGCAGCCAATTGTCACACAACAGCCCACATACCCTCCTTCTGCTTTGGTCTGTCATGGACATAGTCCCTCCCCAACGCAAGTACATACAGCAACATCCCATCGCTGTACTCCACCTCCATATGTGGTCGCTACTCCTGGAAGGTAGCCCTTTACATGGGCATCTTGATTGAGTCACCCTTTTGAAAGCTTTCAATCAAGGTCACCTGGTACATGGTATTCCACTTTTGGCTGACAGCAATCTTGCTTTCAGTGCAAGGAGCAACTGACTAAAGAGCTAGAACGTTTTTTTTACTAATAGAACACTTCTAACTAAGTAGGAGTCAGAGCCTGCTTGAGATTAAGCCACCAGATACTTGGTTAGAAGTGAGGGTCTCAATTATCATAAAAAATAGAGTCAGTGTTTTTCTATGTTGGGGAAGGCAACTGTATCTGTTTCTCAGTTTGCTAAGTCAGGAAGAGAGCAGTTAATTGGGAGTGGCTTAGGAAGCAGAAAACCAGATGCCTACAATTACAGTTCCAAGCTGCTAGCTTTGGCAGAAACAATCTTGCTTTCAGATCTTGGAGCAGCTGACTAAAGAGCTTAAAATGTTCTTACTAATAGAAAACTTCTAGCTCAGCAGTGGTCAGATCATGTTGGGATTAAACAACCAGCTACTTTACTATAAACATGGGGTTTCAATTAGGTAAAAAATGAGAGTCAGTGTATTTTTTCTGTTGGGCAAGGGACTGTATCAGCTACACAGCTTGTTAAGTCAGGGGATGGCAGTTAATTGGCAGTGCCTTAGACAGCAGAAAATCCAGTGTATCCAATTACATTTCCCTGCTGCTAGCATTTTGGCAGGCAGCAATCATGATTTCAGAGCAAGATTCAGCTGACTAAAGAACTAGAATGTATATTTCTAATAGAACACTTCACTCAGCAGGAGTCAGAGACTGTTGGGATTGAGCAACCACATACTTTATTAGAAGTGTGGGTCTCAATTAGTATAAAAAGAGAGCTAGTGTGATTTTCTGTCCTGAAGGAAGGAGACTTCTCATTTTCCTAATTCTGGAGGAGGGCAGTTAATTGTGGTGTGGCTTAGGCACCAGAAAACCAGATGTCTCCAATTATAGGTCGCTGATGCTTGGTTTTGATAAACAGCAATCTTGCTTTCAGAGCAAGGAGTAGCTGACTTAAGAGCAAAAACATTTCTTACTATTAGAACACATCTAACGTAGCAGGAGTCAGAGCCTGTTGGGATTAAGCAACCAGATACTTTAGTAGAGAGTGTGGATCTCTATTAGGGTAAAAAATAGTCAGTGTGTCTTTCTGAGTTGGGAGAGGGGCTGTATCAGCTTGTCAGTTTGCTAAGTCATGAGGAGAGCAAGTAATTGGGGGTGTGGCATAGGCAGCAGAAACCAGGTGTCTCCAATTACAGTTCTTTGCTGCTAGCTTTGGCAGACAGCAATCATGCGTTTCAGAGTAAGGAGGAGCTGGCTAAAGAAATAGAACTTTTATTATTAATAGAACACTCTAACTCAGCTGGAGTCAGAACCTTGTGGGATTAAGCAACCAGATTATTTATGAGAAGTGTGGGGTCTCAATTATGTTAAAAAGAGTCAGTGAGTTTTTTATGTTGGAGAAGGCAACTGTATCTGCTTCTCAGTTTGCTAAGTCAGGAAGACAGCAGTTAATTGGGTATGTGGCTTAGGGAGCAGAAAACCAGGTGTCTCCAATTACAGTTCCCTTCTGCTAGCTTTTGGTGGTTTTATGTCATAACGGCAATCACAGAATAGCAACCAAAATTTGGGTGAGTGTACATCACCAAAAATGAATTATGGCAATGTACACTCACAGCGACTGGAAAACCGTCATCTGGATTTGCATTGTATGCAGAGGAGCAGTACCCCCCACAGCCCCTCTACACAGTGGGGCTTTCCCCCCAACACACCCCTACTTAAGGTTTCTCAACCCCATGGGGGTGCATGTCAGAGGGTGAGTGTAAAACTTTAAATAAACTAAAAAACTCTGACCTGACACAAAATAGATGACATCTAGAATCGAACCTGCCACCCTCCCAACTCCAACCTGACACCTACCCACCACACCTCTTGACCAGCTCATCAGCTGACCACTGCACAACACCCCACATACCCTGTCTCTGATTTGGCCTGTCACATAAGGTGGTCCCCCCATGCACGCATGTATATACAACAACATCCTGTCGCTGTATTCAACTATCCCCATATCTAGCCGCTACCCTGGAAGGTAGCCTTTTACATAGGCAACTTGACTGAGTCATCCTTATTGAAAGTTTTCAATCACAGTCACCTTGTACATGGTATACAGCTTTTGACAAACAGCAATCTTGCTTTCAGAATAAGGAGCAATAGACTAAAGATCTAGAACTTTTTTTACTAAATAGTGCAATTCTTAACTTGGCAGGAGTCAGAGCCTGTTGGAATTAAGTAACCAGATACTTTATGAGTAGTGTGGGGTCTCAATTATGGAAAAAAAAGAGAGTCAGTGAGATTTTCCATGTTGGGGAAGGCAACTGTATCTGCTTCTCAGTTTGCTAAGTCAGGAAAAGAGCAGTTAATTGATAGTGTGGCTTAGGAAGCAAAAACCAGGTGTCTCCAATTACAGTTCCCTGCTGCTAGCTTTTGGCAGACAGCAATGATGCTTTCTGAGGTAGGAGCAGCTGACTAATGAGCTAGAACTTTTCTTACTAATAGAACACTTCTAAGTAAGCAGGAGTCAGAGCCTGTTGGGATTAATAAGCCAGATACTTTATTAGAAGTGTGGGCTCTCAATTAGGGTAAAGAAAAGAGAGTCAGTGTGTTTTTCTGTGTTGGGAGAAGGGGACTGCATCAGCTTCTATGTTTACTAAGTTAGGAGGAAGCAGTTAATTGGTGGTGTGCCTTTGGAGCAGAAAACCAGGTGTCTCCACTTACAGTTCCCTGATGCTAGCTTTGGTGGACAGCAGTCTTATTTTCAGTGCAAGAAGCAGCTGAGTAATTAGCAATTAGTAGAACTGTTATTACTAATGGAACACTTGTAACTCAGCAGGGGTCAGAGCATGTTGGGATTAAGCAAACATAATTTTCTAGAAATGTGTGGTCTCAAGTAGGGTAAAAAAGACAGTATATTTTTCTGTATTGGGGTAAGGGGACTGTGACAGCTACACAGTTTTCTAAGTCGGGAGGAGGGCAGTTAATTGGGTGATGCCTTAGGCAGCAGAAAACCAGGTGTCTCCAATTACAGTTCCCTGATGCTAGCTTTTGGCAGACAGCACTCTTGGTTTCAGAGCAAGAAGCAGCTGACTAATTAGCTAGAAATTTTGCTACTATTTGAACACTTCTAACTCAGCAGGAGACAGAGACTGTTGGGATTAAACAACCAGATACTTTATTAGAAGTGTGGGGACTTAATTAGGGTGGAAAAAGAAAGTGTATTTTTCTGTGTTGCGAGAAGTGGACAGTATCAGCTTCTCAGTTTGCTAAGTCAGGAGAAGAGCAGTTAATTTGGGATGTGGCTTAGGCAGCAGAAAACCAGGTGTCTTACAATTACAGTTCCAATCTGCTAGCTATTGGCAGTCAGCAATCTTGCTTTCTGACAAGGAGCAGATGACTGAAGAGTTAGAACTTTTCTTACTAATAGAAAACTTATAACACAGCACGGGACAGAGCATGTCTGGATTAAGCAAACAGATACTTTATTAGAAATGTGGGGTCTCAATAGGGGTATATCAAGAGAGAGTCAGTGTATTTTTCTGCACTGGTAAAGGGGACTGTGTCAACTATACAGTTTTCTAAGTCTAGGGAGGGCCGTTAAGTGGGTTGTGCCTTAGGTGGCACAAAACAAGGTCTCTCTAAATACAGTTCCCTGATTCTAGCTTTTGGCAGACAACAATCTTTTTTTCAGAGAAGAACAGCTGATTAATTAGCTAGAATTTTATTACTGATAGAACACTTCTAACTCAGCAGGAGTCAGAGCCTATTGGGATTAAGCAACAAGATACTTTTGTTAGAAGTATGGGTCTCAATTTGTGTAACAAAAGAGAGTCAGTGTGTTTTCAGTGTTGCGGTAAGGTGACTGAATCTTCTTCTCAGTTTGCTAAGTCAGGAGGAAATCAGTTAATTAGGGGTGTCCCTTAGGCAGCAGAAAACCAGGTGTCTCCAATCACAGTTGCCAGCTATTAGGTTTTGGCAGACAGCATTGATGCTTTCTGAGCAAGGAGCTGTTGTCTAAAGAGCTAGAACGTGTATTACTAAAAGAACAATTCTAACTAAGCAGGAGTCTGAGCCTGATGGAATTAGGAAACCAGATACTTTATTGCAAGTGTGGGGTCTCAATTGGTAAAAAAAGGAGAGTCAGTGGGCTGGATATTCAAACTCGCCCAAAAAGTGCTCTACAGCAGGACAAGCGCCAAGTCACTTCGCACATGTGCAATAAACGCGATATTCAAACATGGAGCAAGCCAAATTCGCAACAAGCCAGCGTCTGAATATCGCACAACCTGCGCTATAGCGCAACCAGGAAGGGAAGCTGTGCAGAGGCGATGCGCGTGAGGCAACAAGGCTGCCCAGCTGAGCAGCCCAGAGGTGCCATAGCGCAAGCAGTGAGCCCAGCAGCAGAGCAATGGACTGCACAACCAGGGAGGTAGGCAGGGCCCACCACCCATGCCACAGATGGGCACAGGGACACACTGCAGAACCAACAATGTACCCCCACCCCAAGCACAGCATAACTGGGGAGGATGGAACAGCCATCGGACCATGGGGACAAGCAAACAAAGCACAGCTGGGCCATGGTGCCCCAGCACACCCACCGGCAAGCTGAGACTGCACACAAGGAGGGCAGACCACCCCATGGCACAGCACCCCCCATGCACAGCACACCCTGCACCGTGACCCCAAGACACCCCCATGAGCAGTAACCACCACTGCGGGAATCCCCATGCATACCACCACCCCCCACTGCCACACTGCAACCTCGTGTACCACAGAACCATACAAGCCAGACCCACCATGAGCCACAGCAGCCTGCACAGACGCCCACATGGTGTGTGGAAGCATGCAGCATTGGATGCAACATGAGTGCAGGGGCAAACACATACCATACCCACGGGACACTAACACAGGGGCGCAGTAGTGTGAGCCAAGCCCCAGTGTGGGCCCATGAAAACTGTGCACACAGCCTGCAGTCCCTCATGGCACAGGGGTGACACCACCCTGTGCATGAACTATGGCCTATGCGCCACCAGCAGATGCCTGGATCACAAGTCACAGACAGTGGTGCACAGCCCTGACAACACACAGGCCACAGCATGGAGGTGGGACAGCAACTGTGGAGGCCAATGTGTCACCCGAGGCAAACATGAACCACACATTGACAGGAGGCAGCCCAGCATGGTGATGGTCACAGTGGATGATCTGCAGGGACAGCCACCACTGAGAAGGCAGCAGACCTCCATGGCCACAGACATGCAAGGGTGTCAGCTGCACAGGCCAAGATGGGTTGACAGGGCACAATGGACAGAGCAGGCACCATGGACCACTGCACACAGTAATGCAATGCACAGGGAACAACACACACCACAAATACCGACTGATGGCTACTCCACACAGAGACACTTCCCCATGCACACACACACATACCCATGACTGAACCATCCCAGATGCCATGCACACCACTGCAACTGAGCACCTATAGCCAGCTGCAAATCAGAGACCACCACAGTATTCATATCAAAATAACTGTATTCCAAAAATATAACAACAACAACTATTTACAATTATGTACAAACGTGGGGTGGAGGGACAGGAACAAGGTGGGGGTGGGTAAGGGGCAGGGGTGAACATATGGGAGAGGGAAGGTGGGGTGTGAGGGTTGGTCAAAGGGGGGAGGTTGTCCCTCTTCACTGGCGGCCAGCCTGGTCCTCTGCTGCCTGGGGCTGTTGTCTGGGTCGCCTCCTCCTCCTCATGCCATGCTGCTGCAGATCCCGCAGGATGGCAAGGGACTCTTGCGCCACCTGCACAAGGTCCTGGATGGACCGCTGCATTCACAGGAGTATCTGCACACCTAGGTCAAGGGATCAGAGTCAATGGGTGTGACTGTCCATCCCCCTGCAGCCTACCCAGTATGCATGGCAGACAGCCATGTGCCACGCTACTGTGATGGTGTGTGCCCACCCACAGTGACCGTGTCCACAAGACATGCCCAACCAGGCAGCAACAGCCATGTGTACCACTGCACACACCCACCGCCCATGTCCAGAACAGCACAACCAAAGCCGTACAGTAACATGGCTATGCAGTGAGCAGGCAGTGCCACAGTCATGTGCCCAGTGCACGCATGGACCACCATTGACGCACTCCCAGACATGCAGTGGCACTGGACAGTTCTGACTGTCACATGTCGCGTGTATGGCAGTGGTGTCCATGGATGGTGGCCATGCCCTTCCTCCCACCCTGTCACACAGCATGCACAGCAATCATGGTGTCATGGCACTCACCCTCATCAGGATGCTGCTGGCGTTGTGGTTGTTCACCGCCACGATCCGGTCCTGCAGCCACCACCTCCGCTGCTGCTCCATATTCCTCCTCTGCTCGGCCACGCCTGTAGGAGACAAAAGAGAAACACATCAGTACAAACCGACATATTCCCCGCCCAATGTGTGTCCCACCCACCCAGCCAGACCCACCCATCCCATACCCTGTAAACACCGCCACAGCCAACCCTAGACCATCCCTCCCCTATGTGCTGGACACATGAGACTGTGTTACCCATATGGACCATACAAGTGTGTAGATGTATCACCCACCTGGACGAGGCACCACACCCCTCCTGGCACGCGATCGCAAACGTGCCAGTAGCTCCGGCCCTCTCTGTCTCAGGTCCCCATACCAGTGCCTGCTCTGTTCGGCCGTTCTCCTGTGGCCAGTGGCGCCTCCAGGTCAGTGGCCACCTCTTCCCAGAACCTGGGTCCTGGCCCTGTCCAGTGGCACCTCACCAAAGAGTGGGCCATAGTGTGGCTCCACAGTGGCCATAAGGTTGGCCAGCTCAAGGGCATCCCACTGAGGGGCTCTCCTGCATGCTATCTCTAATGCTATAGTAGACAAAATGGTGCTCCGCAGTGCGGCAACCCCACGTGGAAGTGCTGCGCGGTACATCACCGCCATTCCCTATCGCGCTGTCACCAAACAGCACGATAGAGCCCGTACACATGCCAGACATACAGCGCCAGGGGGCCAAGGTCAAGCACAAGGTCAGGGGTCAGTGGCGCAAGGCCACGCACAGTGCCATCGGATGTCTACATGTCCTGCGTGAAAGGTCACCTGCGTGCCAGTGCCACAGTGGACTACTGCGCAGTTGTGCCACAGCGCCATTTGGTTCCCAGCGCTGTAGCACCACTGGCACAATGGTGGCCATGTCCTGAATTGCTGATCACACACAGCATGTCATCAGCGCAGCAGACGCCTGCGTAAGCCACCTGGGCATGCGCAATGTGGTGTACTACACAGTCACGGAAATGCGCCATTGACTCAGCCGACTCAACCGTATTGTGCAAAGCACAACGGCGCGATATTCAGCCGACACATGCAAATCATCTGATCAGCCATTCAAAGGTGCAGTGGCGCGATTTGCATCTCATTACAGTTGCTCCACTCCTAATTTTCATGCATCGTGCTATAAATGTGCGATGTCAGCCGCGCTGGCCAGATTCGGGTTACTGCAGGTGAGAGGTGGGTTGCATGCTGTGTGATGTTCTGGACAATGGTCATGGGATAACACTGTAGACTGCACAGTGACAGGTGTCCACTTCCACCCATACAGACCGACATGACAGAGCAGATCCAAGGTGAGGGTGAGGATGGTGGGCGGAGGAGGAGGCCCAACTTCACCACGGCGGAGACAGAGGCCCTCTTCCAGGCCTACCTGGAGGAGGAGCCACTACTGAGTGGATGGCGGGGCACCCCTCAGGCCGTGTGACTGCATGGGAGGGTAGCTCGGGCAGTGAACCTGCACGAAGCCACCAGCGCTCGTGCAGGAATGCAAAAGAGATGGGGACAGGAATGGAGAGGGTGAAGGAGAAGGTGGCAGCCCTCAGGGCGGCATGTGCTGGCACAGGCGGGGGCCAACCAGTGGAAGCGGAGCTGACCCCAGCTGAGGACCCACTGGCTACATCAATGCAGCGGAGTGCTATTGAGGGCGTACCAGGAGGTGGATTCCAGACAGGTGGAAGCCCATCACTGCACGGTATGACATGGTGGTGGTGTTGGGGGGGAAGGTTGTTCACATACACTCACATGTCCTCACTTTCTGCTACAGATCCTGTTCATCTTCAGGGGACGGTGGTGGTGGGTCCAGTCAGTGAGGAAGACCTGCCGGAGTTGGAGGAGGGTCCATCCACCTCTGTCACCAGCCAGCATGCACTGCACCAGCATGCACGCCTGGCTGCCAACTCTGTTGTCAGTGAGTCAGGTGTGGGGGGTGCACAGCCTGTGTCTCAGCAGTCTGGCATGCAAGCATGCCAGCACGCTGTGACTGTGGCCGTAGCACGTACCTGTACCATTGATGATGCAAGGACTGCAATGGGCAGTGACATGTGTGTGTCCCATGATGGACACACAGCAGGCCAGCACATGCCCCTGGGCCTAGCTGGTTCCATCGTGTGTGCCAGCATGTTGGCACAGTCCCAGGCTGTGCCTGTCAGCACCGGTGGGGCAGCACTGGTGGCTGTGCAGGTGTCTGGCACTGTTGCGGCCACAGCAGTGGAATGAGTGGTCCCTGGGGCACAGCGGTTGGAGGGCAGCAGCAGCAGTCACCCACCAGGTCTGGGGGTACAGTGTCCAGTGGTGGCACATGCCCACCGCCCTTTGATATGCCCATTCCTGGTCCTGGTGAACAGTGCCCACCCTCAAGAGGTGTTGAGCATCAGGACCTTCCATACCCTGGGGGACAGGATGCCGTTGTGGCACAGTACCCATTTGAAGAGCACATCCGCCTGCTGCGGGAATCAGTACAGAACCAAAGGCAGGTTGCAACATCCGTGGAGGCACTGTTTGTGGCTGTGGAGCGGCACAGCAGGGACTGTGCTCTGATCCTTGCAGAGATGGTCCATATGCCGATGGATGTGACCGCCACCATTGACAGGAAGACCCAGACATTGGTCGCTGTCGTGGCTGCATTGGGCACACAAGCAGGTGCCCCTGTACCGCGACCCCACACAGACCTTGTCAATGGGGAGCCGGGTTCTGCTGTGGGCATCCCGAGCACCCCTGGTGCAGGTATGTTTGGCATACTACAGACCCCAGTGCGGACAAGGTCGCGATCGTGCAGTGGGACCCCTGGTGGTCCATCGGTGCCACCCCATGTGGCCCCTGCTCAGCCTGCCAGTGCTGTTGGGTCATGGCGGGGCCACCCCACATCTGCAGTGGCCATGGAACAGTGCAACATGACTGACCTGTCTCCCAGTGTGGGCCCTGTCTGGTGCTGCCCTGTGTGCAATGTGCGTCATGGTGGGCAGTGCACTGGTGGGTGCCCTGCCCATCACGCTGACACACGGACCACCTGCACACCATCCTGACTGCTGTTCACAGGTGCATGTGCATGATGATGCCTGCATTGTACTGTACACCAAGGTGCAAGGGTGCCCAGCATCTGACACACGTACTTGGACAGTACAGGTGGTGGGTGTGGTCTGTGGATCTGTGTGTTTGCCATGTCTGTTCCTGCTCTGCTGTGCACCTGCCCATGTACGCTTTGTGCCTGGTGTGTGTGTGTGTGTGTGTGTGTGTGTGTCCATATGACTGTTCACCCCCTCCCTGATGGTGTGTTAGTGTGCCTGGTCCCTTCCACTCCCCTTGCCATCATGCACCCCTGGTGTGTTACTCTGTGTGCCTGTGGGTTGCGCCAGGACAGTGTTGGTTGCACATGGCCCCTTGACTTACCTGTGTCATGCATAATGCTCCTCCGTGATGGTGTCCTGGTGCAGCTGGGCCTGCCTGATCAGTCGGGGGTCCCGCCGTCCAAGGGGGGGCTGCTCATCACCATCATCACTGGCGCTGCTGGCGTCCCCATCACTGTCCCCCCTCCTCGACCTGAATGGCTATCCCACAGTCTTTGGCCATGTTGTGCAGGATACAACAGGCCAGGAATATCCCACAGGCCTTTGAGGGGCTGTACTGTAGGGCACCGCCGGAGGAGTCTAGGCATCGGAAGCATGCCTTGAGCATCCCAAACACCCGCTCGATGATGTTGCGTGTGGCGGCATGTGCCTCATTATAGCGTTGCTGCGATGGGGTCATGGGGTGCCGGTATGGTGTGAGCAGCCAGGGACGAGTGGGTATCCGCTGTCACCTGTGTGGAGATGGTGGAGATGAGTATCATGTTCAGGTCCATATTGCCAATATCCCTGTGTGCCACTACCATAGCACCTGTGGCATTCCACCCTGCCCCACGTTTGCAATTCCTACATGCGTATCACCCACTAGATGGCCTGTGGGATGTCCCCACTCGAATCGATGGCACAGTGCAGACTGATACCATATGAAGGCATCATGTGCTCTGCCAGGGTGTGTGGCACAGACATTGATTATGCACCCAGTGGCATCACACACCACCTGGCAGTTGACACTGGAATAGCCCTTCCTGTTCCTATATGCAGCCCCATCAGGGCCAGGTGGCATGCGAATGGCCACATGGGTGCAGTCTATGGCCCCTAGCACACCAGGCATATGTGCTACCCTGTGGAACTCCTGCATGTTTGCTGTACGCTCTGCCGTGGTGCTGGGGAAATGGATGTGCTCCGCAGCATGTGGCAGAATAGCGCTGAGGAATTGGGTAAGGATGCGTGATGTGGCTGACTGTGTGATGCCTGAGGTGTCCCCTGTTGGCCTCTGGAAGGTGCCCATGGTGAGCAGGCACATGCAGGCTGTCATTTTGGTCTCCACTGACAGAGCATGACTCTGTCATGAGGGTGCCTGCATCACATCACTGCACAGCTCACAGAGCTGCCTCAGTATTGCCCTGTTCAGGCGGTACCAGCCCACAATCTCTACATCTGTGTACAGCTCAAAGCTGATGCGGGCATGGTACTGCCTGTTGGGGGCGTACCGCTGACGGGCCCTTCCACGGCCACGTCCCCCTGCAGCATGCATTCTCACCCCCCTCATTACAGCTTCCATGTGGAAGCTGGCACTGTCCATCTCCCTGGCTTGTGACCCCTGGCTGATGTTGCTCTGTTACCCCGCTGTCCTGACTGCTACCTCCACTGCACCGGGTACCCCGCTGGCCTCTGCATCCTATGGCCCACACAACTTCCCTTGCCTGCCCTGTTCTGGACTGTCACTGTCTATCTCTCTCTGTCTGTCTTGCTTGGCATCCCTGTAGCGTTCTTGCGCCTCTTACTTGAGCCTTTTTATTTTGGCTCATTTCCGCTGTGGCGCACCTTCCGGATGTTCCGCTATTGAGCATTGCGCAAACCTTTGAATATCGCATTGCGCTCTTTATGCATGGATCCACCCCCTTCGGTTGCACATGCCTTCATTTGCATTGCGCTGTTGCTCAGCCTGTTTTCAGTGGCGCAACTGCCTCCTGCTGAATATGGCAGAATGGCACAAATTCAGACTTGCGCATGCGCAACCCTATTGCGCATGGTGCAACCCTTTTGAATATCCCACCCAGTGTGTTTTCTGCTTTGGGTGATGGGGACAGTATCAGCTTCTTCTTTTCTAAATCAGGAGAGAGTATTTAATTGTGGGCGCCAGGAAGGAGAAACCAGATGTTTCCAATTATAGTTCCCTGCAGCTTCTTTTGACAGACAGCAATATTGCATTCAGAGCTAGGAGCAACTGACTAAAGAGCAAGACCTTTGTTACTATTAGAACACTTCTATCTCAGCAGAAGTCTGAGCCTATTGGGATTAAGCTACTAGATGCTTACTAGAAGTGAAGGGTCTGAATTATGGTAAAAAAATGAGTCAGTTGGTTTTCTGTTTCGGAAAGGGACAGTATCAGCTTCTCAGTTTGCTAAGTCAGGAAGAGATCAGTTAATTAGGGATTTGACTTTGGAAGCAGGTAATCAGATGTCTGCAATTACAGCTCCCTGCTGCTAGCTTTTGGCAGACACTGATCTTGCTTTCAGAGAAAGGAGTAGCTGACTTAAGAGCAAGAACTTTTCTTACTATTAGGACACATCTAACTCAGCAGGAGTCAGAGCCTGTTGGGATTAAGCAACTAGATACTTTATTAGAAGTTAGGAGGGGAGCAGTTAGTTGGGAGTGCGGCTTAGGGAACAGAAAACCAGGTGTCTACAATTACAGTTCCCTGCTACTAGCTATTGGCAGACAGCAATCTTGCTTTGAGAGCAAGGAGCAGTTGACTAAATAGCTAGAACTTTCTTAATAATAGAAAACTTTAAACTTTTTAGGGTCAGAGCATGTTGGGATTAAGCAAACTTACCTGATTAGAAATGTGGGTCTCAATTAGGTTAAAAAATAGCGTCAGTGTATTTTTCTGTGTTGAGGTATGGGGACTGTATCAGCTACACCGTTTGCTAAGTCAGGAGGAGGGCAGTTAATTGGGCAGTGATATAGGTAGCAGAAAAACATGTGTCTCCAATTACAGTTCCCTGATGCTAGCTTTTGGCTGACAGCAATCTTGTTTTCAGAGCAAGAAGCAGCTGACTAATTAGCTAGAACTGTTATTACTAATAGAACACTTCTAACTCAGCAGTAGTCAGAGCCCATTTGGATTAGGCAAACATATACTTTTTTAGAAGTATGGGGTCTCAATTAGGGTAAACAAAAGACAGTCAGTGTGATTTTCAGTGTTGGAGGAAAGGGTGTGTATCAGTGTCTCAGTTTTCTAAGACTGGAGGGGAGCAGTTAATTGGGGTTGTGGCTTAGGCTGTAGAACACCAGGAGTCTACAATTACAGTTCACTGCTGCTAGCTTTTGGCAGACAGCAATCTTGTTTTCAGAGGAAGAATCAGCTGACTAATTAGCTAGATCTTTATTATTAATAGAACACTTCTAATTCAGCAGGAGTCAGAGCATGTTGGGATTAAGCAACCAGATCCTTTGTTAGAAGTATGGGGTCTCAATTAGGGAAAACAAAAGGCAGTCAGTGTGTTTTTCTGTGTTGGGAAAGATGACTGTATCTGCTTCTCAGTTTGATAAGTCAGGAGGAGAACAGGAGAACAGTTAATTAGGTTTGTGCCTTAGGCAGCAGAAAACCAGGTGTCTCAAATTACAGTTCCCTGCTGCTAACTTTTGGCAAACAGCAATGATGCTTTTAGAGCGAGGGAGCAGCTGACTTAAGATCAAGAACTGTTCTTACTGTTAGTACACATCTTATTCAGCAGGAGACAGAGCCTGTTGGGATTAAGCAACCAGATACTTTACTAGAAGTGTGGGATCTCTATTAGGGTAAAACAATTTCAGTGTGTCTTTGTGTGCTGGAGAAGGAGACAGTATCTACTTATCAGTTTGCTAAGTGATGAGGGCAGAAATTAACTGGTGGCATGGCTTTGGCAGCAGAAACCCAGGTGTCTCCAATTATAGTTCCCTGCTGCTAGCTTTATCAGACAGAAATATTACTTTGAGAGCAAAAAACAACTGTTTATAGAGCTTGAAAATTTCTTACTAATAGAACACATCTAACTCAGCAGGGGTCATAGCATTTCAGGATTTAGCAAACATACTTTATTATAAATGTGGACTCTCAACTAAGGTAAAAGAGAGCCGTGTATATTTCTGCGTTGGGTATGGGGACTGTATCAGCTACACCGTTTGCTCAGTCAGGAGGATGTCAGTTAATTGGGCAGTGTTTTAGGCAGCAGAAAACCAGTTGTATCCAATTACAGTTCCCCAATGCTAGATTTTGGTGGCCAGCAATAATGTTTTCAGAGCAAGAAACAGCTGACTAATTAACTGGAACGTATTACTAATAGAACATGAATAACTCAGTAGGAGTTAGAGCTCATTGGAATTAAGCAAACAGATACTTTAAGTGTGGGGTATCAATTAATGTAAAAAAAAGAGAGTCAGTGTGAATTTCAGTGTTGAGGCAAGGGGACTGAATCAGCTTCTCAGTTTGCTAGGTCAGGAGGAGAGCAGTTAATTGGGGATGAGGCTTAGGCAGCAGAAAACCCAATGTCTCTAATTACAGTTTCCTGCTGCTAGGTTTTGGCAGACAGCAATCGTGCTATCAGAGCAAGGAGAAGCTGACAAAAGAACTAGAAATTTTATTACTAATAGAACATTTCTAACTCATTAGGAGTCAGAGCCCATTGGAATTAAGCAAACAGATACTTTATTAGAAGTGTGGGGTCTCTATTAGTGTAAAAAAAGAGTCAATGTGATTTTCAGTGTTGAGGTAATGAAACTGTATCAACATCTCAGTTTGCAAAATCCGGAGGAGAGCTGTTAATTGGGGATGTGGCTTACACAGCAGAAAACCTGATGTCTACAATTACAGTTCCGTGCTGCTAGCTTTTAGCAGACAGCAATCATGCTTTCAGAGCAAGGAGCAGCTGACACAAGAATTAGAACTTTTATTACTAATAGAACACTTCTGACTCAGCAGGAGTCAGAACCTGCTGGATTAAGCAACCAGATAATTTATTAGAAGTGTGGCATCTCAGTTATGGAAAAATAGACAGTCAGTTTGTTTTTCTGTGTTGTGGAAGGGAACTCTATCAGCTTCTCAATTTGCAAAGTCAGGAACAGAGCAGTTAATTGAGGATGTGGCTTAAGAAGCAGAAAACTAGGTGTCTACAATTACATTTCCCTGCTGCTAGCTTTTGGCAGACAACAATCTTGCTTTCAGAGCGAGGAGAAACTGAATTAAGAGCAAGAACTTTTCTTACTATTAGAACAGATCTAACTCAGCAGGAGTCAGGGCATGTTGGGATTAAGCAAACATACTTTATTAGAAAAGTGGGGTCTCAATTAGGGTAAAAAAAGGAGAGTCAGTGTATTTTTCTGTGTTGGGGTAAGGAGACTGTATCAGCTACACAGTTTGCTAAGTCAGGAGGAGGGCAGTTAATTGGGCAGTTCCTTAGGCAGCAGAAAACCAGGTGTCTCCAGTTACAGTTCCCTGCTGCTAGCTTTTGGTTGACAGCAATCTTGTTTTCAGAGCAAGAAGCTGCTGAATATTTAGATAGAACCTTTATTGCTAATAGAACACTTCTAACTCAACGGGAGTCATAGCCTGTTGGGATTAAGAAACCAGATGCTTTATTAGAAATGTGGGGTCTCAATTAGGGAAAAAAGAGTCAGTGTGATTTTCCGTTTTGGGGGAAGGGGAATGTATCAGCTTCTTAGTTTCCTAAGTCAGGAAGAGAGCAGTTAATTGGGGTGTGGCTTAGGCAACTGAAAACCATGTGTCTCAAATTACACTTTCCTGCTGCTTGCTTTTGGTGTTTTTTTGTCATAACGGCGATTGTAGAAAAGCATTTGCAATTTGGACTAATGTACATCACTGAAAATGAATTATGGCAATGTACACTCACAGTGACTAGAAAACTGACAACTGGTTTTCCATGTTATGCTGGGGGGTTCACCCCCACACTGGGGCTTTCCCTCCCACACTCCCCTACTTAAGAATTCACAACTCCATGTGGTGCATGTCAGGGGGTGGGTGTAAACCTTTAAAAAAATATAAAAATCCCTAACCTGAGGAGAAAAACTATCATGCCTAGAATCAAACCCAGCACCCTCCCAACCCTAGCCTGCCACCTATCCACCACACCTCACAGGCAGCTCGGCAGCCGATTGTCACACAACAGCCCACATACCTCCCTCTGCTTTGGTCTGTCATGTGATGTAGTCCCTCCCCATTGCATGTACATACAGCAACATCCCGTCTCTGTACTCACCTGACCCCCTATCTGGTCGCTACCGTGGAAGGTAGCCCCTTACACAGGCATCTTGATTGAGTCACCCTTATTGAAAGCTTTCAATCAAGGTCACCTTGT
This sequence comes from Neoceratodus forsteri, assembly GCA_016271365.2. Lineage (NCBI taxonomy): Eukaryota > Metazoa > Chordata > Ceratodontiformes > Ceratodontidae > Neoceratodus > Neoceratodus forsteri. Next base: position 1,044,715,841 of record CM057455.1, read on the forward strand.
ACATGGTATTCTGCTTTTAGCAGACAGCAATCTTGCTTTCAGTGCAAGGAGCAACTGACTAAAGAGCTAGAATTTTTTTTTACTAATAGAACACTTCTAACTAAGCAGGAGTCAGAGCCTGTTGAGATTAAGCAACCAGATACTTGGTTAGAAGTGTGGGGTCTCAATTATCATAAAAAAATAGAGTCAGTGTGTTTTTCTATGTTGGGGGAAGGCATCAGTATCTGTTTCTCAGTTTGCTAAGTCAGGAAGAGTGCAGTTAATTGGGGGAGTGGCTTAGGAAGCAGAAAACCAGATGCCTACAATTACAGTTCCAAGCTGCTAGCTTTTGGCAGACAGCAATCTTGCTTTCAGAGCTAGGAGCAGCTGACTAAAGAGCTTAAAATGTTCTTACTAATAGAAAACTTCTAGCTCAGCAGTGGTCAGATCATGTTGGGATTAAACAACCAGCTACTTTATTATAAACATGGGGTTTCAATGAAGGTAAAAAATGAGAGTCAGTGTATTTTCTGTGTTGGGTAAGGGAATGTATCAGCTACACAGCTTGTTAAGTCAGGGGATGGCAGTTAATTGGGCAGCGCCTTTGACAGCAGAAAATCCAGTGTATCCAATTACATTTCCCTGCTGCTAGCTTTTGGCAGACAGCAATCATGATTTTGGAGCAAGGTTCAGCTGACTAAAGAACTAGAATGTATATTTCTAATAGAACACTTCTAACTCAGCAGGAGTCAGAGACTGTTGGGATTGAGCAACCACATACTTTATTAGAAGTGTGTGGTCTCAATTAGTATAAAAAAGAGAGCTAGTGTGATTTTCTGTCTTGAGGGAATTGAACGTCTCAGTTTCCTAATTCTGGAGGAGGGCATTTAATTGTGGGTGTGACTTAGGCACCAGAAAACCAGATGTCTCCAATTATAGGTCGCTTATGCTTGGTTTTGACAAACAGCAATCTTGCTTTCAGAGCAAGGAGTAGCTGATTTAAGAGCAAAAACATTTCTTACTATTAGTACACATCTAACGTAGCAGGAGTCAGAGCCTGTTGGGATTAAGCAACCAGATACTTTAGTAGAAGTGTGGGATCTCTATTAGGGTAAAAAAATAGTCAGAGTGTCTTTCTGAGTTGGGAGAGGGGGCTGTATCAGCTTGTCAGTTTGCTAAGTCATGAGGAGAGCAAGTAATTGGGGTGTGGCATAGGCAGCAGAAAACCAGGTGTCTCCAATTACAGTTCTTTGCTGCTAACTTTGGCAGACAGCAATCATGCTTTCAGAGTAAGGAGGAGCTGGCTAAAGAAATAGAACTTTTATTATTAATAGAATACTCTAACTCAGCTGGAGTCAGAACCTGTTGGGATTAAGCAACCAGATTATTTATGAGAAGTGTGGGGTTTCAATTATGGTAAAAAAGAGAGTCAGTGAGTTTTTTTTTATGTTGGGGAAGGCAACCGTATCTGCTTCTCAGTTTGCTAAGTCAGGAAAACAGCAGTTAATTGGGTATGTGGCTTAGGCACCAGAAAACCAGGTGTCTCCAATTACAGTTCCCTTCTGATAGCTTTTGGTGGTTTTATGTCGTAACAGCAATCGCGGAATAGCAACCAAAATTTGGGTGAGTGTAGATCACCAAAAATGAATTATGGCAATGTACACTCACAGCGACTAGAAAACTGTCGTCTGGATTTCCATGTTATGCGGTAGGCAGTAGCCCCCACAGCCCTCTACACAGCGGGGCTTTCCCCAACACACCCCTACTTAAGGATTCTCAACCCCATGGAGGTGCATGTCTGAGGGTGAGTGTAAAACTTTAAATAAACTAAAAAACTCTGACCTGACACAAAAAAGATGACACCTAGAATTGAACCTGCCACCCTCCCAACCCCAGCCTGACACCTACCCACCATACCTCATGGCCAGCTCATCAGCTGACCAGCGCACAACACCCCACATACCCTCTCTCTGATTTGGCCTGTCACATAATGTGGTCACCCCCCTACACGCATGTATATACAACAACATCCCGTCGATTTATTCACTTATCCCCATATCTAGTCGCTACCCTGTAAGGTAGCCTTTTACATAGGCAACTTGATTGAGTCACCCTTATTGAAAGTTTTCAATCACAGTCACCTTGTATGTGGTATACAGCTTTTGGCAAACAGCAATTTTGCTTTCTGAGTAAGGAGCAACAGACTAAAGATCTAGAACTTTTTTTTACTAATAGTGCAATTCTAACTTGACAGGAGTCAGAGCCTGTTGGAATAAAGCAACCAGATACTTTATGAGTAGTGTGGGGTCTCAATTATGGAAAAAAAGAGAGTCAGTGAGTTTTTCTATGTTGGGGAAGGCAACTGTATCTGCTTCTCAGTTTGCTAAGTCAGGAAAAGAGCAGTTAATTGACAGTGTGGCTTAGGAAGCACAAAACAGGTGTCTCCAATTACAGTTCCCTGCTGCTAGCTTTAGGCAGACAGCAATGATGCTTTCTGAGGTAGGAGCAGCTGACAAATGAGCTAGAACTTTTCTTACTAATAGAACACTTCTAAGTAAGCAGGAGTCAGAGCCTGTTGGGATTAATAAACCAGATACTTTATTAGAAGTGTGGGCTCTCAATTAGGGTAAAGAAAAGAGAGTCAGTCTGTTTTTCTGTGTTGGGAGTAGGGGACTGTATCAGCTTTTATGTTTACTAAGTTAGGAGGGAAGCAGTTAATTGTTGGGGTGCCTTTGGTAGCAGAAAACCAGGTGTCTCCACTTACAGTTCCCTGATGCTAGCTTTGGTGGACAGCAGTCTTGTTTTCAGTGCAAGAAGCAGCTGACTAATTAGCTAGACCTTTTATTACTAATGGAACACTTGTAACTCAGCACTGGTCAGAGCATGTTGGGATTAAGCAAACATAATTTTCTAGAAATGTGTGGTCTCAAGTAGGGTAAAAAAGACAGTATATTTTTCTGTGTTGTGGTAAGGGGACTGTGACAGCTACACAGTTTTCTAAGTCGGGAGGAGGGCAGATAATTGGGCGGTGCCTTAGGCAGCAGAAAACCAGGTGTCTCCAATTACAGTTCCCTGATGCTAGCTTTTGGCAAACAGCAATCTTGGTTTCAGAGCAAGAAGCAGCTGACTAATTAGATAGAAATTTTGCATCTAATTGAACATTTCTAACTCAGCAGGAGACAGAGACTGTTGGGATTAAGCAACCAGATACTTTATTAGAAGCACAGGGACTTAATTGGGGGGAAAAGAGAGTTAGTGTATTTTTCTGTGTTGCGAGAAGTGGACAGTATCAGCTTCTCAGTTTGCTAAGTCAGGAGAAGAGAAGTTAATTTGAGATGTGGCTTAGGCAGCAGAAAACCAGGTGTCTACAATTACTGTTCCAAGCTGCTAGCTTTTTGCAGAAAGCAATCTTGCTTTCTGACAAGGAACAGCTGACTAAAGAGCTAGAACTTTTCTTACTAATAGAAAACTTATAACACAGCATGGGTCAGAGCATGTTTGGATTAAGCAAATAGATACTTTATTAGAAATATGGGGTCTCAATAGGGATATATCAAGAGAGTCAGTGTATTTTTCTGAGTTGGGAAAGGGGATTGTATCATCTACACAGTTTTCTAAGACAAGAGAGGGCAGTTAAGTAGGTTGTGCCTTAGGCGACACAAAACAAGGTGTCTCTAATTACAGTTCCCTGATTCTAACTTTTGACAGACAGCAATCTTGTTTTCAGAGTAAGAAGCAGCTGACTAATTTGTTAGAACTTTTATTACTAATCAAACATTTCTAACTCAGCAGGAGTCAGAGCCTGTTGGGATTTAGCAACCAGATACTTTGTTAGAAGTATGGGGTCTCAGTTAGTGTAACAAAAAGAAAGTCAGTGTCTTTTTCTGTGTTGTGGTAAGGGGACTGAATCTGCTACTCAGTTTGCTAAATCTGGAGAAGATCAGTTAATTTGGGATGTCCCTTAGGCAACAGTAAACCAGGTGTCTCCAATCACAGTTGTCTGCTGCTAGCTTTTGGCAGACAGCAATAATGCTTTCTGAGCAAGGAGCAGCTGACTAAAGAACTAGAACTTGTATTACTAAAAGAACACTTTTAACTAAGCAGGAGTCTGAGCCTGATGGAATTAGGAAACCAGATACTTTATTACAAGTGTAGGGTCTCGATTGGGGTAAAAAAAAAGAGAGAGTCAGTGTGTTTTTTTTGTTTTGGGGGATTGGGACTGTATCAGCTTCTCTGTTTTCTAAATCAGGAGGACAGCAGTGAATTGGGGGTGTGGCTGAGGAAGGAGAAAACCTGATGTCTCCAATTATAGTCCCTTTGGCTTGTTTTTGACAGACAGCAATATTGCTTTCAGAGCAAGGGGCAGTTGACTAAAGAGCAATAACCTTTGTTACTATTAGAACACTTCTAACTCAGCAGAAGTCAGAGCCTGTTGGGATTAAGCAGCTAGATGCTTACTAGAAGTGAAGGGTCTGAATTATGGAACAAAAATGAATCAGTTTGGTTTTCTGTGTTGAGGAAAGGGACTGTATCAGCTTCTCAGTTTGCTAAGTTCTGAGGTGCCGTCTTTCGGATGAGACCTTAAACCGAAGTCCCATCTGCCTGGATTGGTGGTAGTTCAGGTGGATGTTAAAGATCCCATGGCACTTATTGAAAAGAGTAGGGGAATTTCCCTGGTGTCCTGGCCAAATTTCCCTCATTCACTAAAAAAAAAAAATACCACCAACAGCTTAATCTGGTTCAAGGTCAATTGGCATTCATCTGTATCCCCCTCCCCCAGGTCGTGCCTGAAAATAGGCAGGATTTGTCTAGTGCACTTACCTGGTCAACAAAAGCTAAATAAATAAAAATAAAATAAAATAAGTCAGGAAGAGATGAGTTAATTGTGGTGTGACTTTGGAAGCAGGAAATCAGATGTCTGTAATTACAGCTCCCTGCTGCTAGCTTTTGGCAGACACTAATCTTGCTTTCAGAGCAAGGAGTAGCTGACTTAAGAACAAGAACATTTCTTATTATTAGGACACATCTAACTCAGCAGGAGTCAGAGCCTGTTGGGATTAATCAATCAGATACTTTATTAAAAGTGTGGAGTCTCAAGTAGCTTAAAAAAAAGTGAGTCAGTGTGATTTTCTGTGTTGGGGAAAGGGGACTGAATCAGCTTCTCAGTTTCCTAAGTCTGGAGGACAGCAATTAATTTGGGGTGTGCCTAAGGCAGCAGAAAAACAGGTGTCTCCAATTACAGTTCCCTGGCGCTAGCTTTTGGCATACAGAAATCTTGCACTCCAAACAAGGAGCAGCTGACTAGAGATCTAGAACTTTTCTTACTAATTGCCATCCTTCTCTCCCCTCCACTATCCCGCCCTTAGCCAGTGCCACTTTTATGTGCACTGGATTTGACTGACTACATGAACTTCCTGTTTGGAAGTAGGAAGGGAAGGATCACTTTAGTCATAAAAGTGTCACCATCCTTGAAGGAAAAGAGTAGCTCTCCCTTCCCCCTAGCTGCTGGAGGCCTGACTCTGAGAAAGGAAGAAGAAGACTACTGAAGAATACAGGAAGTTCATGTCCCAGAACAGGTAGGGTGAGAGCTGTAAGTGCACATAGGCTGTAGGAAATTAAGTGGAAAAATAAATAGAGGGAAGACAGTGTAAACATACAAAGCAACAGGAGTGGGGTGACAAAATTAGATATGATGGGAGTGGTGTAGTGCAGTGGCTGTGGGACTGCAGTCTTCCGGGAGATGTTCTGGAGGCTGTGATGCTGCCCTATTTGCAGTCACCTCTCTGGTCTGAAGGAGGAGGTTGCCCATCTCCAGTCTGACCTGGCTAGGATTCGTGAAACCTCCTCACCTGCCCAGGGACCACCGGGGCCGCCGCTGCTGCCTCAGAGGTTGTCAAGAGAGAGGAGTAGTTGGACCAAGGTGGGCTCAAGGAGGGTGAGGGTGGTGGAACAGAGGTGCATCCCTCCATTTGTACCTCTCCACAATTCATACACCGTTCTGTTGGAGTGTGGTTCCTCTATGGAGGCACCTGCAGTGGTGACCATGGAGGATGCTGGGCACCTCCACAAAGGAGACCCACAGGAGGGTGGCATGGGACCCCACAGGGGAAGGAAACAACTCCTTGTGGGGGACTCAGTCATTATGAGTGTAGAACTGGGGGAGGGAGGGGAGAGGGAGGTAAGGTGCCTGCCTGGCACCATGGCTTGGAGGAACAGGGAGTGAATTCCCAGGATCATGGGAGGAGCTGCACAGGGGAGGAGCTGGATGTCATTTCCCACCTAGGGACAAATTACCTGGCTAAGAATTAGACCAGATCTGTGCAACAGGAGACTGTGGAGTTGGGGAAGGGCCTTAGACAAGTAGCATGTATGCTAACCTTCTTAGAGGTGCTGCATGTCTTTAGCATGGGTGAGGCTAGCGTACTCCACACCATGGGATTCAGTGAATGGTTGAAAAACTGGTGCAGAGCTCAGGGTTTTGGCTTCATTGGTTACTGGGGGTCCACCTAGAGGGATTCAGGCCTTTATTGGTGCAATGGTCTGCATCTGTCTGCGAGGGGAACCAGAACCCTAGCTGATAGGTTTAAATGCTTCATTGGTAAGCATTTAAACTAGCCAAGGGGGAAGGCACTTAAAAGGAGCAGGTAAATCCCAGCCTCCCCCACAAAACAGGGTAGTTAATGAGGTAAACACCAAGTTAGAGAACTCAATAGTGAGCAGGACAGGGGTAAATGGAGAAAAAGGCAAAGGCAGTAAGGACAGAGATTGGCCTAAAAGGGTTAAGGTTATGAAACAACAGAGGGTGATGAGTACCAATGCCCATAGTTTGGGTAACAAGCTCCCTGAACTAGTGTCCTTGATGGAAGAGGGATAGCTGGTTATGGTGGCAGTAACAGAAACATGGTACACAGAGAACAATGACTGTGAAGTCAACATACCAGGGTACACAAACTATAGGAGGGGCAGGGAGGGTAAAAGAGGAAGAGGAGTAGCTCTCTACATAAGGGATGGGATCAAAGTAACAGAACTAAAGGGTAAACAGAGAGGAGAACAGGCACTGTTGTCACACTGGAGACAAAAAATGGCACCACAGTCTGCATGTGGGTTGTATGCAGACACCCATCTCAGGGGGAGGCAATGGGCAAGGAAATTATAAAAGGAATCCTTAGACTGGAAGACAAAAATGGAGATATTGTTGATGGGGAACCTGAATATGCTGGATATTAACTGGGGCACCTTTGCTGCAGCAACATCCAACAGCAGGGTAATTCTTGATGCCCTACAGGGGGCATGCCTTAGACAGCAGTGTTGGAACCCACTCAGGAGGGAACAATCTTAGACCTGATACTCTCAAATAGGGATGGAGAAAGGATCTTGAAATTTGAAGTGGGTAGCCATTTGGGAACAAGTGACCACCAAATAATGTGGTTCACAATAAACACAGCCCTCAAGCCATACAAAGCAAGAGTCTTGGAGTTTAGGAGTGCTGATTTTGGTAAAATGGGAGAGTGTCTCAGAAAAGCACTAGCAAATGGGCAAGAAGGAGGGGTGGAAGGACTATTGGAAAAAATCAGAACAGCCATCACAGAGGCAATAAGCCTTTGTGTGAAGCAAATCAACAAAACAAAAAGAAGGAAAAAAACATTATGGTTCTCAAAAGAAGTGGTGGGGAAGGTTCAGGAAAAAAAGATAGCATTCAGGAAGTATAAGGAAATACACAAGAAGCAGGACAGAAAACTGTACCAGTTAAAGCAGAAGGAAGTGAGGAAAACAATCAGAACAGCAAATGCCCAAACTGAAGAAAAGATAGCCAACTCAGTTAAGAAGATGGATAAAACCTTTTATAGTTACATTAGGGAGTGAAGTAAGACCAAGGGAAGGATAGTGAGGCTTAATAATGGGGAAGAGGGTTGGCAGATGGTGACAGTGAACAAGCAGGGATACTGAACCAATATTTCTGCTCAGAAATCACAAAAGAAGAGAAGGGGTGGTACCTAAACCAAACAATAGAAACACTCTGAATAGGGGGGGGTCGATACCACTCCATTCACAGAAGAAAGGAACCTGAAAGAACTCCTAAAACTGAAGGTGGAAATAGCAATGAGGCCTGGTGGCATTCGCCACAGAATTCTAAAAGAAATAAGGGGAGAACTAGTGACACGACTGACTACCCTTTTAATAAATTATAGAAGGATGCTGTGCTTCCTGAGGACTGGAGGATGGCAGATGTGATTCCCCTTCTCAAAGGTGGGAGTAAGACAGAGGCAGGAAACTACAGACCTCTTAGCTTGACCTCAGTGGTAGGGAAATGATGGAATCACTTCTGAAGGAAAGAATTGTTCAGTACCTAGATGCCAGTGGGGCACATTACCCAAGGCAGTATGGATTCACTGTGGGTAGATCATGTTAAACAAATATAATCGATTTCTTTGACTGGGTAATCAAAGTAGTAGACCAGGGAGGGGCTGAGGACATGGCCTACCTTGACTTTAGCAAGGCATTTGACACAGTCCCACACAAAAGATTAATAAACAAGTTAGCCAGCCTGGGAGTGGGTCCCAGGGTTCTAGCCTGGCTAAAACATTGGCTGGACAACAGGACACAGAGGGTAATAATAAATGGAGACCACTCTGAAGAAAGGGGGGGTAACTAGTGGGGTACCGCAGAGTTCAGTCCTGGGACCGGTCCTCTTAAATGTCTTTAAAATTGACATTGCAGAGGGACTGGAAGGGAAAGTATGCCTCTTTGCAGATGACACAAAGACCTGCAACAAGGCTGATACAAAAGAGGGGTGGAAAGTATGAGAAGGGACTTGACAAGTTTGGAGGAATGGTAAAAGTATGGCAGCTTAGATTCAATGCAAAGAAGTGCAAAGTAATGCACATGGGAAACAAAAACCCAGGTGAAGAGTACACACTATGGGGGAGGTACTAACAACAAAAATGGAAAGGGACCTGGGATAGTCATATCAGATGACTTAAAGGTAGGCAAGCAATGTGAGATGGCAGTAAGGAGGGCTGGGGGATATTGGGATGTATAGGGAGAGGCATCACCAGTAGAAAACAGGAAGGTGCTATCCCTCTGCACAGACAGTTGGTGAGACCCCATCTGGAATACTGTGTGCAGTTCTGGAGACCCCATCTCCACATTGACAGAGGCAGGATGGAGGCAGTAGAGAGGAGGCAACTAAAATGGTGCAGGGTCTGCACCAGAAGCCATATGAAGAGAGACTAAAGGAGGATGATATGTATACCCTCGAGGAAAGGAGGAAGAGGGGGGACATGATTGAAACATTTAATTACCTCAAGGGACTCAATAAAGTGCAAGAGGTAGCATCTTTCAGAAAAAGAGATGTGCAAGAACAATGGGGCATAATTTGAAGATAGAGTGGGGACAGCTCAGGGGCAATGTGAGGAAGTATTTTTTCATGGAGAGTGTGGTGGAAGCATGGAATGGCCTTCCTGAGGAGGTCATGGGGTCAAAAACAGTGGGGGAATTCAAGAATATATTTATTTATTTATTTAAACAGCAGTTTGGAAAACCTTTGAGCCATAGGCTCATTTACAAAGGTACCTTGTCACAGTAAGACAAATGAAAATACACAGTATAACAGTAACTTAAGACATAGATACAAACAAGCTGGTACAGGTAGGATTGATGCAAACAATACCAGAGTTATGTTGTCCTTAGCAGCTTAGTAGTAAGCTTTGTCATAAGTGTTAGTCTGGCTTTGACTAGTGGCAATTACAGCTTCAGGTGTTAACAAGGTGGTTCCATAAGGAAGTTTTGGAAGCGATATAGTTGGAGCTGGAGATGGAGGGGGCAGTGTGTTGAACCAGGAGGGGCCCTAAAGCTGAAGGCTCTTTGGCCATGAGAGGTCCTAGCTCTAGGGATAACAAGAGAGGTTTTCCCAGAGGTCCGAGTATGAACTAGTGGGACAGAGCGGCGGATGGTGGTGGTCAATCCTGGTGGGGATAGCCCAAGGAGGGTCTTTTTTGTAAGGGTACAGGTCAGATATTTGAGGCGCTCGTCAAGATCAAGTACCAGCACTTTACCATACAGTAGACAGGTGTGTGTTAGCCTAGGTGCCCCAGTAATTAACCTGCAGGCCTTATTCAGAGTAGTGCGAATTTTATGGAGTGCGGTCTGATCAGCAGCACCATACACCGGCAGTCCATAGTCCACTAAGGACAGGATAGAGGAGGTGACTGCGAGTCGAAGAGCCTCCGGGGGGAGGCAGTGTTTATACCGATGTAAGATGCCTAATCGGATATTAGTGGCAGTGGCTAGGGCAGCGATGTGTCCATGGAAGGAGAGGGAAGGGTCAAAATGGATCCCTGGGTATTTATAGGAGCAAACTTGTTCGAGTGGGAAAGAGGACCCAGAATGAATGAGGAGTTTGAAGTTGCAGGACTTGTTTTGAGGATGAGTGAAGAACATGGTTTTTGGTTTTTTAAGATTTATCACCAATCTATGTTCCTTGAACCAGCCCTCGGCTTCGGCGAAGGACTTCTGCAGCGAGTCCTGGAGGGCAATAGGGTTACGACTCGAGGCAAAGATGACTGCATCATCAGCGTACAATAGAATGTTCCACGAGCAAGAGCGTGGAAGGGTGTTAAGGTAAAGGGAGAATAGTATAGGGTCCAGAATGGAGCCCTGGGGAACCCCTGAAAAGACGGGACAGATGTTTGAGTAGGTCCCATTAATTTTTACATGCTGTGAGCGGTCAGACAGATAACTGGTGCACCAGGAGATAGGCCCAGCAGCAAAACCAGAGAGACTAAGGGCATCAAGAAGGAGGGGGTGGGAGACAGCGTCAGAAGCTTTAGAGAGGTCAATGAAGACTGCACCAGCCAGAGAACCAGTGTCTAAGGAGGAGTGGAGAAAGTTGGAGAACTCTAGGAGGGCTGTGTTGGTACTGTGGCCCGCTCGGAAGCCATGCTGCTCAGGACATAGGACATTGTAGGTGGAGAGGTAGTCAGAGATTTGAGAGGCTACCACTTTTTCCAAGGCCTTGGAGATAGGAGAGAGAATGGAGATTGGCCGATAGTTTCCAGCCACAGTCCTATCACCACCTTTCAAGATAGGGGTGACAGTGGTGACTTTCCAGGCAGTTGGAACCTTCCCCAGGCAAAGAGAGCTGTTGATGAGGCACATGATCGGGGTAAGGACTGTGTCTAAGACCAGCCATAGGATACACGGATCCAGGGTGTCACTACCCGTACTATTACTCTTGAGGGCAGTGACAAGGTGCGGCCTAAGTTCTTGGGAAGAAACACGGCTGAGGAGAAAATAAGGGCGAGAAAGATTTACGGCAGGTGCTGCGGGAGGAGGGTCAAAAAATTTGTAGGGCGGATAGGGCTAAGGTCAGTGAATGAGGTGTTGAGGTGGTTGGGCTATGAGGGCTGGGTCTGAGGAGATCATGCCATTAATGTTGATCTGGGTGGGTGGGGTGAGTGTGCACTCCCATTTAACTGTTTAATGTTATCCCAGAAGGTTCTGGGGTTCCCCCATGAGGCAGTGAGTGAGGACCGATAGTGCTCAGACTTGGCCTTTCTGATGGCCCGAGTGCACTTGTTTCGGGTGGCAGCATACAACTGCCTGTCACTGGGCCGGCCAGTCTCAATGGCACGGTGCCATAGGTTGTCCCTATGTTTGAGTTTGTGGATCAAAGCTGGGGTTACCCAAGGGGCATTCTGCCTTTTAGAACGGCGGGTCGACATTGGAGCAAATATATCACAGGCATTATTAAAAGTTCGGGTGAAGAAGGAGATAGCTGTGTCGATGTCAGGAGTTGCCTGTATAGGAGACCAGTCAATTTGGGACAGAAGTTCCTTAAGTTTTATCAGTCCACCAGGTATTAGACGCCGGCATGTGGACTGTGCTATGGGTTTGGGGACTGAGGATGACCAGTGGAATAGAATGGGGGAGTGATCGCTGAGAGAGTCTGGGAGGACTTGTACATTGGGGATCCGATTAGGGCGGTTGGTGAGTACCACATCAAGCAGGGTACTGGAGCCTCTCTTGGGGTTAGTCCTGGTAGGGTGGGTAACTAGTTGCGTTAGGTCTATTGCAGAAAAGGAGTCACGGGTAGAGGAGGAGGAGGGGCTGAGCCAGTTGACATTTAAGTCACCCACCAGAATTTGATCAGCGGAAGGAGGTAGTGAGGAAAGGTATTCTGTAAGAGAGGCAATGGCCTGCATTTGGTCCCTGGAGGGCACGTATGCAGTAGTCAGATAAAGGGGTCCCTTTAAAGGGTCAGGGGTTAGTTTCAGCGTAAGCGCCTGGGCCCTGGAGTCAAGGATGGGAGCAGGCAGGGCTAGTACGGGGAGAGATTCCTTGACATAAATAGCGCAGCCGCCGCCCTGTCTCCCAACACAGTCGGACCGGAAGAGGGTGAAACCAGGAAGGGCGACTAGGGAGTCAGGGGAGGATTTCGACAGCCAAGTCTCAACCAGAGCGATGACATCAGGGTTAATTGATGTGACCAGGCATTGTAGTGAGTCAAACTTTTTTAGGAGGCTACAGATATTCATGGAGACCATGCATAGGCCTGTGGTGCTAGTCAGAGAGCTCCTGGGAACCGGGCCAGGGTTTGGATGAATATTCCCTGACAGGAGTAGTAGCATGATTAACACCCTGGCTGGGAGATGGTGAGAGGTTTTCCTACGATTGACATGGGGGGAAGGGAGGCTAAGGGAACAGAGGGTGGGTAAGGTGGTACAGGAAGGAAAGGCAAGAATAAGAAGACACCCAGATGTGCCTGAGGTGAGGAGGAAGCTAGGGGGAGGGCAGGGAGGACCAAGACACACAGAGGTCCCAAGGGGCAAGAGAGCAGGTTCAGGAGCAAGGGGAGGGAGGGGTCCCAGGGCACAGTGTGGAGTAGCAGATGGGTAAGTGGGCAAGTGAACTGCTAGTGGGGATAGGCACAGGCAGAGCATGAGGCAGGGCCAATACATTGTGGTGAGCAAGATCCAAGGGGAAATAGTACTGTACAGGTAGGAGTAGGAAGTAGCGAGGGAGCTTAGGTCCCTCTAGTGGCCAGCAGGTATAACCTGCAAATGAGAAAGTGGGGAGATAGGTTCTGGGCAACAGGACGTGATGTCACCGGATGTGATGTCATGGGGTGGATCCTTAAATTGACAGCCGCCCCTGGGTGGGTGGGGCAGACGGCGTGAAGTCGTCGGGCTAGCACCCCCCTGCAGGTGCCCAGATGAAGAGAAGAGGCTTTCTTTACCTCGAAAGTTATCAGGCTGGAAATTCGGCTTCCTCAGCTCCTCAGGTGAGCTGCTTGTGTTGCATGTGTTGCTTGTTTGTCCTGAGTGCCTGCCGCGGTCGGCAGTGAGCTTGGGGGAGGGGGCGCTGCCTATGTAGTGGAGAAAACAAAGCCTCTCATTACTATGTAGTGGGAGAAAATGTTGTGACTTACACAAAGGGGCTCCACTCTAAGCAAACAGGGCTATTCCAAAATGAGGGCAATATGGGACAAACATAAAGCAATCCTAATGGGGAGGGTAGGAGGAAATAGGCTGTTGGTCAACTAGGATCTGCAGTTTATCCAGTACGTAGGGAAATGAGCAGACTGGGTGGGCCAAGTTGTCCTTATCTGCCATCAAAGTCTATGTTTCTATGTTTTCCCCCACTAGTTTTGCCCTTGCAGTCTGTTTCGTTCATTACCTGTTCATTGTTTTGTAAGAGTAGTTCTGTCACCTAAATGATCTCAATTTGTTTTCTAATACATGTATCTGTCATACTGATTTATCCTCAATTTTTGATTGTGCCGCTTGATATATTTTATTTGATGTATATGATTTTCCACATCCTCTTACCCCCAGAATGCATCTGGAAATGAGTTGTTAGCAACTCAATATGTCTCTACTGATGGAACTTGAAAGAAGGAAAGAAAGAAAGAAAGAAAGAAAGAAAGAAAGAAAGAAAGAAAGAAAGAAAGAAAGAAAGAAAGAAAGAAAGAAATCTGCTAGCAGAAAATGAAACATAGAAACATAGACTTTGACAGCAGATAAGGGCCACTGACCCACCCAATCTGACCATTTCCCTACCTACTGGATAAGCTGCAGATTCTAGTTAACCAACAGCCTACTTCCTGCAACTCCCCACTATAATTGCCTTGTGTCTGTCCCATGCATGTTTGAATTCCTCCACTGTTTTAGACTCAATGACCTCCTCAGGAAGGCTGTTCCATGTATCCACCACTCTCTCTCCATGAAAAAAAATTTCCTCACATTACCCCTGAGCCATCCCCCCTCTATCTTTAAATTGTGCCCCCTTGTTCTTACACATCTCTTTTTCTGAAAGATGCTACCCTCCTGGACTTTGTGGATTCCCTTGAGGTACTTGAACGTTTCTATCATGTCCCCCCTGTCCCTCCTTTCATCAAGAGTATACATATTAAGCTCTCTCATTCTCTCTTCATATGGTTTCTGCTGCAGACCCTGCACCATTTTAGTTGCCCTCCTCTGGACTGCTTCCATCCTGTCTATGTCCTTGTGTAGATGAGGTCTCCAAAACTGCACATAGTACTCCAGATGGGGTCACACCAACTGTCTGTACAGAGGGATAACCACTTCCCTTTTCCTACTTGTGATGCCCCTTCCTATGCATCCCAGTATCCCCCTGGCTCTCCTTACTGACTTTTCACATTGCTTACCCACCTTTAGGTCATCTGATATGACTACCCCAGGTCCTTTTCCATTTTTGTTGCTGTTAGTACCTCCCCTGCTATTGTGTACTCTTCTCCTGGGTTTTTGTTTCCCAGGTGCATTACTTTGCACTTCTTTGCATTGAATCTAAGTTGTCATACGTCTGACCATTCCTCCAACCTTGCCAAGTCCCTTCTCATCTTTTCTACCCCCCTTGTGTATCAACTCTGTTACAGATCTTTGTGTCATCTGCAAAGAGGCATACCTTTCTCTCCAGACCCTCTGCAATGTCACCTATAAAGATGTTAAAGAGGACTGGACCCAGTACTGAGCCCTGAGGTACTCCGCTAGTAACCCCCCTTTCTTCGGAATGTGTTCCATTCACTATTACCTTCTGTGTCCTGTTGTGCAGCCAGTTTGCTACCCAGGCTACCACCCTGGGACCCACTCCCAGGCTGGCTAACTTGATTATTAATCTTTTGTGTGGGACTGTGTCAAATGCCTTGCTAAAGTCTAGGTAGACCATATCCACAGCCACTCCCTGGTCTATTACTTTGGTCACCCAGTCAAAGAAATCAATTAGATTCATCTGACATGACCTTTCTGCTGTAAATCCATGCTGCTTTGGGTCCTGTGCCCCGTTGGCCTCTAGGTACTCAACAATTCTTTCTTTCAGAAGTGATTCCATCATTTTCCCTACCACTGAGGTCAAACTTACAGGTCTGCAGTTTCCTGCTTCTGCCTTGCTCCCACTTTTGTGAAGGGGAATTACATCTGCCCTCCTCCAGTCCTCGGGTACCACCCCATCCTGCCATGATCTGTTAAAAAGCATGGTCAGTGGTGTCACTAGGTCCTCCCTTAGTTCTTTTAGGATTCTGGGGTGAATCCCGTCCAGCCCCATTGCTTTGTCCATCTTGAGTTTTAGGAGTTCTTTCAGGACTTTTTCTTCTGTGAATGGACTGGTGTCAACCCCCCTACCCAGAGTGCTTCAATTGTCTGGTTTAGGTAACTCCTCCTCATCTTCTTTTGTGAATACTGATCAAAAGTATTCATTCAGTATCTCTGCCTTTTCACTGTCTCCCTCTGCCCACCTCCCCTCTCCTTTATTAATCTTCACTATCCCTCCCTTAACCTTTCTATGCTCCCTAATGTACCTATAAAAGGTTTTATCCCCCTTCTTAACTGAGTTGGCTATTTTTTCCTCAGTTTGGGCCTTTGCTAGTCTGACAGCCTTCCCCACTTCTTTCTGCTTTAATTGATGCAGTTCCCTGTCATGCTCCTTCTGTGATTCCTTATACTTTCTGAATGCAGCCTTTTTCTCCTTGACCTTCCCTGCCAACTCTTTTGAGAACCATAGTGGTTTTTTATTCCACTTTATTTTCTTTATTTGTTTCACCCCAATGACCTCATGCAGTTTGCCCAAGCCCCCCACCCGGGAAGACCTCCTCCCTCTTCATACTCTGCCTGACCCCCGTTGGTTAGGCCCATGTGTGTATCCCAAGTGCTTTTAAATGTGTCCACCCTATCTACCAAGAAAGAAAGAAAGAAAGAAAGAAAGAACAGTGGAAAGCATTGAAAAATAGGTTGGCCATGTCATATGTGAATCTGAGTTCTAAACATAGCTAGCTTAAAGTGTAGAAAATCAGACTGTGATGTGTTCTGCTATGGGTCATTAAGGCCAATATTTCTATCTCATTATAATGGACTGTTTGGTTGTTTACAAAGGTGGCTGGAGCTAGACCACTAAATATTAGTCCGTGGTGAACAACAGGACCACATTTGCTGGGAAATGGCAACTCCAGTTTCAGACATAGACTTGAATATAAGCAAAATACTAACATTAAAGCAATGGAACTGAAAGCACATACTGTTGCAGAGGTCATTCCTTGTGGAATCTAAACAATTGAAATGATTTATCTTATGGTTTGGGGCCAGCAGACAACTCATGCTCTTCCCCATAATTGCCATAAGAGGGAACCTTACTTGCATCCTCCAATGCTTAGCTGCCATTTCATATTGACTCCTCAGTTGTGCTGTTAAAGCTTGTGCTCTCTTCTTAATTTGACTCTTCTCCCTTTTTAAGTTTCCTTCACTACCTCTTCTAATTCTTTTCCGGTACCTTCTTTACTCATTCCACGCACACACATACACACTCACACCCCCCCTCAGGTTTAAGTAGTTTGGCATGTTCCTGCTAATGACAATACCATCAGTAGACATTTTTGCAATGTTACTACACACTATGTAAGCTAGATTTCACACTAATTTATTTGTGTAATTTTATATATATTGGTGCTCAGTGATGAGTTCTGGCATGTCAAACAGTACCTTTCAGGAACAATTGTAAAAAGTGATAATTCTTATCAACTTGATGCCTTTTTAACACTCAGGGATTCCTAGTGTTATAAACAGTTTATTTATTTTATGTATGTATTTATTTTATTTATTACTTTGTTAACTGGGTAAGTACTCTAAGCCAAATGACCATTTTCAGGAATGACCCGGATGCTACAGTTTGACTAAGATGTTACAACATAAATCATTCAAGCAAGTACAATACAATACAAGAAAACATTGCAAATACCAACACACTAAAAACAATTACAATTCATCTGTTGTTTCAAATAAAATTTTAATTGTGTTTTGAAAACATTAAAACTACAAGCATTAAAACATACAGATGGACATGCATTCCAAATCACTTGAACAGAGAAAGAATGTTCACCCATTAAAGGTGAAACCCTAGGAATTGACTTTCTATTGCTTGAAGAAGATGTTAATACCATGTATTCTTTCTTAGGTACTAGTAAACTGGCTAAGGGTGAAAAACTATTAGTTCTAGTAGAATTGTAAACAACATAACTTATACTGAAAATTTAGTCTAGGAGGTAACCATCTGGTTTTGTTATGAAGTAAACAATGATAAGTACTATATGGTTTAAGAGTTGATACTGACATATTGCATTGAATATTTTTGTGATTAAGTTCAAATCAGATGAAGATAGATGAGTTAACAAACATGAATTATATGTCTCAACAAAAGGCAATATAAATATTATTATAAATATTCTCATTATTGTATATGTTTGCATCTTTATGTATATATTGTGTTAGTGAATCCTAAAAAATATAACAGATGAACAGGGCATCAATTTCCAAGGATAAGAAAACATCAATTTGATTGCAAATTCCATTAGATAACCTTATTCTAGATATATCACATACTGTACATAATGATTTTAGATTCCTAACATCTTTGGATTCATAAAATACGTAAATGCACCCAATGAGAATCATCAAATAGGATGCATATTGGATTGAAAGAAAATGAGTGACCAAATGAATCAAACAATATAGATATAAAATAAACAGGAACCCTGTTTATGATAATAGTAATAAAGTTCAGCATGCAGTTTTATAAATATGGTGTTAATTGAAAGGATTCCTTTAAACCTAGCAAGTTGTATGATTTTAGTTTATGCTGCCAAAAGTTCCTCATTGGAGTACTTCATTATTTAACCATCCTCCCCTTCGGATCAACAGTTCCACTTATTCAATCATCTGGGATAAAACTGTGTGATCCTTTCCCCTGTGTTTGCTATGTTTGGCTAGTGCACTGATATCATTACTGATTTATAATAATATTTATAGCATCATGGCAGTATCAACTATGATAAACTTTTTCTTTGCATCCACATTAGTTAATTGCTGGTCATAAGCCATTTTTTATTATTAGGATAGGGCATATAAATATTATTGTTGCTGTAGATGAATATTTAATGTTAGATGGTTTCACAGTGTGGTTATAAATACACAAAACATCTTTGTTTTTATATTTGTACTGTCACTTTAAGGTGTGCATTTAAATAACACACCTGTGCTGCACCTATTCAGCCTTGACAAAGTGTATTAGGTGCAAAAACATTTGGCTATGATGTGTGGGAGTGGGTATAACCTCACCTTGTTACCTGCTACCTGCTATGTGTGTCTTATATGCTTGGTGATTTTTTTTATCTCTACAATAGGGAGGCAGTATAGCGCAGTGGTTTAAGGCTCTGAGCTGCAAATCTGGTGACATCCAGCAGACCAGACCTGGGCTTGAATCCCACAGCTTTCCCTTGCATGATGTGTGATCCTAAGCATGTCACTTAACTTCCCTGTGCTCCCAGGTTGCACCTGTAAAAAAGCTTTCAGCTTAGTGTGTCTCACCTGGTTAAACAACTAAAATAAATAAACAATACTTTTGGATTACTAATAAAGAATTGGACTATGAGCAACTACTGCAATGGCTCTGTGTGCAGGGTGGTGACTGAGATGCTGGGCTGTCTTCTATCTGTGTGAGTACTTTTTGTCTTAGCTCTGTTCTTGTTGTTTAACCAACTTATTTTTTGTTGAGACATTTACTACTTGTGGCATGCTTCTTAAACAATTTGCTGTTTACACAATGAAACAAGTTGGCATCTACCACTGCCGGCAACAGCAGGGAACCCCCTCCCCCCCAGGCTTTTTTCATCCAATTTCTGGACTAGTTGTTTTACAGAGGGTGAGGACAATACCCTCCTGAATAAATTTAACCAACAGGAACATACTTCTCGTCCCACCCCTGCTATGGCGGTTGAGGGTCAACCAACTAATATGAAAACTGCATTTGTTCAACTTGAGAAAGTAGCACTCAAAGCACACCACCTTTATTGGCAGCATGTATCATGAACAACTTACAGTATCTAGAAGTCAAGAGAATTCATCGGGGCCTTCGATTTGTGAAGCAACAGGCATTTGGCACAGAGAGGGATGCTGTTTTGGCAGACTGGCAAAAATGATTACTTGATTATTCAGCAGGGTTAATAGAATACATCTTACAGGATGCAGAAAAAGAGGAAAGAGATTAAAACAGAATTGCTAGAAAAAATAGCAAACACTCTTTCCACACATTTTGAGAATGCAGCATACAGAAAAAACTGGAGGATACCATTCAAAAACAAGATGAAAGAATATTTTACTGGAAGCAGCAAAACAAACTTGAAAAATCAATACTTAAAAACACCAAGAATTTCATGCTTCAGCAGTATACAACTACTACATCAGATGTATACACGAGTGGGTCAGAGTCAGACAATGCTTCAACAAATCCTTTTTCTGGCATCAGCAGAGAAGAGATCCCACTGAACCAGTAGTAGTAGTAGTAGTAGTAGTAGTAGTAAAAAGTTTATTTCTGATATCAGAAACAGGATAAAACCCAATTTAGCATCAGCTAATTTACAATGGGATCCTACTGTACAGAGAACATCAGTTTCATTTTAAGAAAATACAAATACATACATTATACATACATGCAACACAGTACATACATGGACAAGGAAAGAAAAAAAATAAAAGTTACAACAATATACCATATATGCAAATATCTCAAGTACAACAAGTTTTTAAGGACATTGCTTCCTTTACAAACCATGATCTTATTACATTCCAAGATATTTTATTTGTACTTAACCTCAGATGTCCTGGCAATATGTTCCACAATTTCAGACCCTCATATACATAACAATGTTGGCCCCTCACTGTTCTCATAAATGGTACCCTAAATTTTATTTCCCCTGCAGATCTCAGCCCTACCTTAACATTCCAATCCACCAGGAACTCCATTAAATATCCTGGTGCTTTTTTAAAATAACAGCGATAGGTTAACCATTGCACATGCATATTTCACCGTTCTGTCAAGGATATCCAATTTAACTTCCTGTAAAGGGTGCAATGTTGTGTTTTCCAAGGTGCGTCCAAAACAAAACACGCATATCTACTATAGATAACATCAAGCTTTTCCAAACTGCCCCTGGCTGCCCCTTTATATTCAACATCACTATAATCAATATGTGGAATTATCATCGAATTCACAATCTTTAACCTAGCATCAAATGAAAGACAATTTCTATATTTATACAATGCCCCCAACTTTTTACTCAATTTTTGTATCAAGTTATCAATATGAAAATCCCAACTACAATGGGAGTCCAACCAGACTCCCAAGTATTTATAGCAGTCCACAGAGGCCAGGCTACACCCATCCAATGTCTCAATGTCCAAATCCATAGATACTTTTTTATTTGAAAACAACATTACCTGTGACTTTTGTGGATTTAAAACCAAACCATGTTCTGAAAAATATGTTTGTAATATATTGAAATATTTCTGTAATTTTTCCTGTATATGTCCCACCGATTTCCCTTCAAGATACAATATTGTATCATCTGCCAGGGAACAAACAGGACTTTGTGGCAACAACAAGGAATACAAGGACAGAATATGCTGCCCCCCCAACAAACAATGGGACAACAACTACTACGGCTACCAAAGCAACCACTATGGTGCAGTCCCTGAATTGCCAGATTCAGAAAAGACCTAAAGGAAAGGCACTTGGGGGAAGGGAAGGAGGAAGGGGAGAGGCCACATGCTGGTGAGTCACAAAGTATTAGAGATATCTGAGAGAGAATTGACGATGGGGATGGGGATACAGATATTAAAAAATGATCTGATGGTTAACAGCTCTGATTAGCAACTTACAGAGAGTGAAAATAGCATTTTACAAAAGGGTCTTTCATTTGCGCCCAAAGAACACTTAAATTGTTTTGACACCACTGTGGACTTTTATAGATTTACAAGAAAGCTACATTTAGAAGCGTTTTTTTCAAGGGAGAATATTTAAGATGGATACGATATAACCACATCAGAAAATAACACTGAAACACCCTTAGACATGAAAAATGAATACAGCGATCAGTATACTTTTAAACCACACTCCAGGTTCATACCTCCATATAACACTACTGTGTCAGTGTTAGAAAGAGCATGTTTACTGGAAATGGAAAATTTGGAGATTCCACCAGCAAGATTCTACAGCTGTACCAGAGAAGAACAAGCAGCCATTGAGAGCCTAAAAAATAATAATTAGATCACAATAAAACACACGGACAAGGGTGGATCAATTATCATCATGAACAAAATGGATTATGAATCAGAAATGTTGAACCAACTCTCAGATTCACACTTGTATAAACTTTTGCATCATGACCCAATAGAGACACATAAATGGGAAAGTTACAATATATTAAATGAAGCATTACAAGACAGTCTTATAGATCACAATAACTTTGACTTCCTAACATCTGGTTGGCTCTATATGGACTCCCCAAAATCCTCAAATGAATGGACAAACCACAAGCCAGACCAATTGTGGCACATATTGGCTGGATTACTGAGCCATTGGCACAGATCATGGACAGCTGTATTAAACCTGTAGCTATGCATACCAGATCTTACTTAAGAGACACTATGCATCCTTTAAGCATTCTGAATGATACTGACATCCAACTTGACTGGCAATTTGTCATAATGGATGTAAGATCACAATACATGAACATACCGAACTTTTAAGAGAAGTCATGTATGAAAAAGCATCTCTGAACTTGGCTATGGTGGAATTTATTTTAACCCTCATGGAGAAAATCCTTACGTGCACTTCCTTTTTATTTAAGGATAAGATGTACCTACAAAAGAAAAGGACAGCTATGGCACAGCAGTGGCCCACAATTATGCTATTATTTACATGGCAAAGTGAGATGAGTGTTACATCTATGAACAAGGAAACCCTTTCATATAGCTGATAGATGTATACAAATGTTACATCGATGACCCCTCCTTTGTATAGAAGGGGTCAACAGAGGAACTATAATAATTAATCAGTTATCTAGAAGGAACCAATGTGAATGTAAGATTTGAAGTATCCGTGGACATTAATCAAGTGATTTTTTGGGATTTGATTATTAAAAAAGGAACAAACAATGATGTCATTACACAAGTATACCTAAAACAGATGGACAGAGATTCATTTCTTCAGTTTCAAAGTTGTCATCCCCAGCATCTAACTTGTAGTATTCTGACTGGCCAGTTTATACGTATTAAAAGAAATTGTTCATGCAAAGAGGATTATCAGCAGCATGCGACTAATATGGCCTCAAAATTCCAACAAAGGGGATAAAATAAGGGGATAATCACTGAGGCAAAAATAAAGGTTGGCAATATGTACAGAAATAAATGATTGATTCCACATATCAGAACACAGAATGTAAACTTAAAAAAACCAAAAAATTGGGGTGTGATACAAATGAGATACACCGAGTAGTCCTGATAGGATGAAACATGTGTCTGTGCCTTTCTGTTTGCATCCTTTGCAAATTGTGTGAGAGGCTTTTGGGCACCATGCATTCTAGCTTTCAGCTGATCCAGCCTAAAATGCCATGGTGATTTGCATATACATTCCATGATGCTTTGCATTATGGTGGTATGTGTAATTTTGTAGTTCTTTGAAACTGGACTCTACTGCCAATACCCTTTGAGGCAACCCTTGCCAAAGTGCTTCCGCACTGAGGTTCTCTGTCTTATAAGAAATAAAAATACACCTTACTTTATTACTAATTTCAGTCTGTGATATAATTTGATTAAAAATATCACTGATAAGCATTGGCATATTTAGTTTTGTTTTTTTTGTGGGTTGTTGACATGGAGTTCCAGTCCCTTCCTTGGAGAGACTTGTCCTTCGACCCAATAGTCAAGTCATCATAGACCCTATCAACTCCCAATTTTGCTGTTTTGCCCCCAGGCCCATGACTGTGCAATGGGAAGAGTGGCTGGCTCTGCCTCCGTGGAAGCAGGCTAACACCCTGGATTTGAGCCCTCCCCATTCTTGGTGGCATGCCTGTGCTGACATCCAGCCACCACTGGGTGTCAATCTGCAGTGCACTGCATGTCCACCCCTCCTTCGAGGAAGGAGAGCTGTCTACAGAGGCTGAATCCTTCCTCATCCCTGCTGACCCCTCAGCAACCCAAGTCTGTTCCAGAACTTGGGTGCCAGCTTGGCGTCCAGCGCCTCAACCCCCAATGCAGCTGTGATGGCTACATTAGCACATTTTGAATATTGATCAGAGACTAAATCAAATTGCAGACTCCCCCCCCCCCCCATGTACCATCTACAAGAGAGGTACGAATTTGCAGGCAATACTGGCTTACAGTACCTATTGGGATGAACAAAGTAACAGTAGTAGGATTACTGCATTGCCAGCTGGAATGTTTAAATGTGACATTTGCCACTATTGTCAATACATCCTCACTGGAAACATTTTTACTGTCCCTATGACTAAACAAAAATAAACAATTCAGAACTTTGGGACTTGTAGCACTAATAATATGATCCATTTAGCCACATGTAAGAGATGCTCGAGTTTTTATGAAGGAAAAACTACCCTGAAATTAAAAGAGTGGATCAGTTAACACATTAGGAGTATGCATAAACTGGATGATATCAGTGCACTAGCCCAGCATATCAAACAAAGGGGAAAGGATCACATTTTTTGTTTCAGATGATTGAAAAGTGCCACTGTTGATCAGTGGGTGTTATTTAAATAGCAAATTACTCCAATGAGAAACTTTCTGGCAGCATAAACTAAAATCGTACAACCTCCTAGGTTTAAATGAAGCTTTTCAGTTAACACTGTATTTATAAAACTATATGCTGAACTTTATTACTATTATCATAAATAGGGTTCCTGTTTGTTATTATATATTTATATCTATACAGTTTGATTCATTTGGTCAGTCATTTTCTTTTGATCCAATAAGTGTCCTATTTGATGGTTTTCATCAGGTGCATTTATGTATTTTGTGAATCAAAAGATGTTAGGAATCTAAAATCATGTCCTATGTGATGTATCTCGAATAAGGTTATATAGTGGAATATGCAATCAGATCGGTGCTTTTTTATCCTTGGGATTTGATGCCCTGTTAAGAAGGCAGTACAGTATAGTGGTTTAAGGCTCTGAGCTGTTAAGGCTTTGAGTTGAAACGTGGAGACCTGGGTTTGAACCTCACTGCCCCCACTTGCATACTGTGTGATCCTGAGCAAGTCACTTAACTTTCTTGTGCTCCCAGGTTGCACCTGTAAACAAGCTTTCAGCTTAGTGTGTCTCTCTCCTGGTAAAAAATAAAGTGGTAAAAAAATAATACATTCCTTAGGATTCACTAGCAACAATGTATATATAAAGATGAGAACATATACATTAATGTGAATATTTATAGTAATATTTATAGCATGACGGCAGTATTAACTATCAAAAAAAATGTGTCCACATAAGTTAATTGGTGGTTGTCAGCCACTTTTTATTATTAGGATAGGGGATATAAATACAGTATTATTGTTGATGTAGAGGACTATTTAATGTTAGATGGTTTCACAGTGTGGTATTAAATACACAAAACATCTTCATTTTTATGTTTGTACTGTCTCTTTAAGGTGTGCATTTAAAATAACACATCTGTGCTGCACCTATTCAGCCTTGACAAAAGCATGATTGGCATGAAAATGTTTGGCTGAGATGTGAGGGAGGGGGTGTAACCCTCCCCCAGCTCGGCCATGTAAATGTTTGAACAAGAATGCTTAAATGATATTGATGCCCTGTTCAAAGCCCCACTGAGATCCCACTTTTGTAACAGCTCTAATCCTGAAAGAAATGTCCTAACAGAACTGGAGGACAATCTGGATATTACAATAAAGCCAGCTGATAAGGGAGGTGTGATCATTGTACTGAATTCCAGTGACTGTATAGCAGAAGTGCAGAGACAATAGAACAACTCAAGTTTCTACACAGCTCTAGACCATGATCCTACGTCAACCTATAAGCAACATACTGACACTGTCCTTAACTCTGGTATTGAGAGTGGCATTATCTCCCAACACACCCTTGAATTCTTACAGGTAGCCCATCCAGTACAGGAAACCATATATGTACTGCCATAGATACATAAGAGTTTGCAGTGTCCTCCAGCATGGCCCATTGTCTCGGGCATAGGTTCCCTTAACGAACCACTCTCACAGTATGTGGATGCACATATTAGGGACATAGTATGGGATCTGCCCTAATTCTTCAGGGATACCACTGAGACACTGGGCCTTCTGGACAACCTGCAGTAGAAGAAAATTGATATCTAGTTTCTATGGATATAGAATCATTATATACACAAATTTCCCATGAGAGAGGCCTTTTGGCACTACATACATGGTTGCACCAAGCAACTAGTCTGGACCATGAGCAAATTCAGTTCCTTGTTAAACTTTCAAAATTCATATTGAAATGTTCAGTAACATCTTCAATTTTCAGGGGAAATACTATCACCTAATCAAATGCACTGTCACAGGGGCTACATTTGCCCCAAACTACACAAACCTTTATTTGGGACAGTGTGAGAAAGATATAATTTATGATGTAACTAACAACCCTCCTTTCCACAGCATACACCTCTGGTGATGTTATATTCATGATGTCCTGATGGTGAGGCATAGGACAGCAGAGGAATTAAATCAATTTGTTGATAATATACAAAAATCTAATTCGAATTTGAGGTTTTACATTCAAAGTGATCTGAAACAGATCAACTTTTTGGATCTCTGTATTTCCAAGAATTCTGATCGTGCCATAACCACAGATTTGTTCAGAAAGAAAACAAACAGAAACACTTTACTTTAAGCCTCAAGCTGCCATCCATGCCACACCATCAGGAACATCCCACATTCCAAATTCCTAAGGATTAAAAGGAATTGTACAAAGGAATTAGACTTTGTACTGAGATCACGAGAAATGCCAGATAGGTTCACAAATTAGGGATACAGTCAGGAGATCTTACACGAAGCCTGGGCTGCAATAGATAACACTCCCCACTCCACTCTTTTGGAATACAAAACCAGGCCACAGCCAGATCTGGATCAGATTAATTTTATTACCATGTATGGCCAGAACTCAGCAGAAGTAAGGACCATAATCGAAATAAACTGGCACAATTTGACCACAGACAGTTTTCTGAGGGAGGAAACTAGGAACCCACCCAGAATTGCCTATAAACGTGGAAAAAATCTGTCTGATCTTTTGGTGCACTCTTTACAGCCAGTGGCAAAACCAAAATCACAGTGGCTACCTCCACCACCAAAAGGCTGTCACACATGTGTCCATTGTAAATTCTGTTCCACTATCAAAAAACATTTCCAGTTCAGATCTGCCAATGCTACTACCTGCTTCAGTATTAGACAGTTCATTAACTGTTCTATGACTGGGGTGGTATACCTTGCTACTTGCTCTTGACAGGCATTTTATGTCGGCAAAACCACCAGGCCCTTGAAGTTGAGTGGGAGAGCATTTAAGTGACATAAGGTGCAAAAAGAAAAAAAATGCACTGGCAAAACATATAGTAACTGGGACAGATACAGCACATACCTTCACTTTCTTTGGACTAGAGAAAGTTACTTTAGGGCCTAGATTGGAAGACCTTTAACCTTCTCTGAAGAATGGCATTTTGAATTTTTCAGTTGGGATCCTTACTCCATCCTGGCTTAAATGAGCATATTGACATTGCACCATTCCTGAAACTCAAAAGGACTGGAGCTTTGTAGCATGTGGTTCCTGCTGTTATAGTTTAGAGTATCACATGCAGTTATACATGTGTCTTTCAACATCTGGTTTTGAATATTTACTTATTATTTACATAACTATGCACTGTGACTGATAGAAGTCTTTTTATTTTACCTTTTACAGCCATGAAGCCTGGAACTACCAATATGTTGCCATGACAACTGGAGTTATGGAAAGCATCTTTGATGGTCTCTATCCCTGGTAAAAAATGTTCCTTACAGTCTAGGACTTGAGACAGGCTGTTAAGTACAGGTACCAGTTACAACTGTTAGCATCTGTTGCATTTGTTAGCACTTCATTGTGCACTTATCAGGAACAATTATTACTGGACTGATGGTATGCTGCTAGTGTGAAAGTGTGCTCTTGAATGAAATTTGTACTTAACCAGTGTGCATTAAACTGAAGTTATTAATATGGCTCTCTATGTAAAAAAATGGGAAATGGAAAAAGTATGCACTTATCAAGAATATGCACTTATCAGGATTGCATTTTAATGGAATGCACTCTATAACTAATGCCAACATAACACTTACTAAGGTATGGCAGTACATATTAACAAATTAAGAATACATTGGATCTAACATTGCCATATTCTAATAATGTTTTATGTTGCTGCCGACCTTTTTTAACCTTTCTCCCATCCTAAATATGTGTGTGTCACTTTAAATTTTACACTATTTAAGTGTGGTGTTTTGGGGGTTAAGGCAGTCCCTGAAGAAGCACACACGTATGAAACCAGTCAGGCCTAGTGAGAGGAACAGCTCATCTGTGTGGCACATTGCTCTTGGTTGTTGTTTTGCTGTACCACTTGCAATAAAACGTTTGAGCTACACTTAACTGGATCATAGTTATTGCCTGGTGGATGGTGCCCAGTTGTTCTTGGACCGAATCTAATCCAGCCAGCACGGCACTTTTATTAATGGGCAGACACTTCCAGTGCTTTAACACTTGGCTGTAGTTAAGTTTCCAAAAATAAAAAAGGAGATGTCTAATAGTTAATAAGAGAGAGATTCAACTATAGCAGAAGATGCACTATTTTTCATTTCTGATTTATATTTTGTAAAATCAGTAAATTTGTCCAAAAATGCTTTGCAAACACTAGCATGGTTCTATAATTGGTCCTTATTGCTTTAATATCTCCTGAGGTTACTATTGTATATCAGATAGTTCTATTACATTTTTTATGGATGTCCAAAACTTCCTAGGATCACGAATAGATCAGATCTGATGTTCTTTGAAATAGGCAAATTTACATTTTTTGATGGGCACCTTACATTTATTCCTTAAGAGTCTATACTTATTGAAGTCTGCCACACTATTTGAAATATAAGATTGCCATGCTTTTGCTTTCTCCCTTATCAACTCTCAAAGTTCAGGGGGTAATCCATTTGTTATTAGTCCCTTTCACCCATCTAGTGAGTAAGGAATAAATCTTATTTTGAATAGCATTCAGTGTGCAGACAAAAAAACTCAACAGCTGCATTTACGTCTGATATTACACCTAGGAATGTTCAGTTAATCAAAGATAATTTGGTATTTCATTATTCCAGATCCACACTCTAAAAATTCCTAAAGGAAATTAACCTAGAAGGAATTTCGGGTTTAATTATCTTCTAACTGCAGAGTTAAGTCAAAGTGCATGTAATACTAGTACAGTATCAAGATATCTACAGTTATTCTAAAACTGTCACTAGGCACGACTCTATAATTGCATTTTATTCCATATATACTTATTTTACACTACTTTTAATTGTTATTTTTTCTTATTTCATTTTGGTTACTATATCAGGTTAGTTAAGCAATAAACCACGAGAGGGTGTGGGTTATGAAGGGATTTACCATGGCTGGCGTGGTTTGGCCATGAGGCACAGCTGAGTGGTCAAATCCTCGCCAGCCATGGTACATCCCTATACCCACACCCTCAATGAGTTATTTAATTACACTAGGTCCCCTTTATTTTTTTTAAAAAAAAAATACAGAAAAAGTTTGTTGTTTTATTTTAAACTGTTTTTTCTTTTGTTTATTGTTGCATGAGACAAAATAGTCCTGGGATGCATTTCTGGTTCTGGAGGCCCGAGGATCAGCAGCTGGAGTAACAAGTAAGGTTCTTTCGGTCGCTAAGACTGTTTGGGGCTCCCTTAAATTGAGTGAACTGGAAATCTTAGCTAGTTCACTCAGGTCAATTAATTGAAAACTAGATTCAATGGCTGTTGTGAACTGTGGTGGCTACCGGACGTTTGAATGAAGAAAGGCACATGTAAAACAAATTGTACTGTGGACATAAAAATGAATGCAAAATCCTGTGCTGTGAATGGCTGGCTGGCACCTTTCTGCTGTGTTAAATCCTGCGATATACCCATGGCAAAGGTGCCAGACAAAGGAAAAATCAACCTGACCCCCAAAAACCAAAAGCTACTACTACCATCTTCTTTTCCCTGCAAAACTGCCTTTCTACCCTTAATATCAGCAGTGCTCATGCAGGGTTCCTGACCTTCATCAGGAGTCACAGGTGAGTGATGTGAGCCCCGTACCCACCCTGGGAAAGGAGAGCAGTCCTCCGGATGCTCAATCCCTTCCCTCCCTTGCTGACCCCTGATGACCTGAGTCCATTCCCGAACCCAGGTCACCAGTATGGCATGAGGTGTGGCATCTAGTGCCTCAACCCTCAGTGCCACTGGGCCAGCTTTTGTTCAATTTTGCCTCTGCATTTGCCTATCAGCATTAAAGCTTTGCTTGTGCCCTTGGCATAGAAAAATAGAATTTGTCAGCAGAAAAGGACCAGTTAGCCTACTCAGTCTTCTGAGATGTTCCCTGCCTAATCTGTCTAGGCAGGTCCTATCTGGTCTCTGGCTAGTCTTCTTCCTCCCTGCCTATATTCTAATATACTCCTATGTTTAGGCCACACATGCTTAAAGCCACTGACTATTTTCACTTCACCACTACTGCAGGCAGTCTGTTTCAGGCATGTACCACCCTTTCTTCCTCATCATCAACATGATTATCATCATCATCACAATCATCATTATTTTTTTGGGGGGGGTGGAGTTCAATATTCCTTCCCCTACCTAAATTGTTTGCAGCCCCCTGCAGCTGTTTACTGTGACTGCCTACCTCATTTCCTACCTCAGCTTAACTGCTCTTCCTAAGTTTCTGCTTGCTGTTGGTACAGTCATTCTCTCTTCAAGGTTTAAGGTGCAACGTTAATGAATCAACTTTCAATGCCATTTCAATTTAAACAGAATTTACAATATTAAAACATCATTACAATTGTATTACACACAATATTAGAATGTTATTAATGTAACCACCCAGTCCCCTGGGTTTACTAGAATCCTATCAGTATTATTATTAGGAAGGTAGCAGGCAGCTGGTAGGGAGCTCATTAGGGGCTTCTCACATAATGACATCATTGTTTACTCAGCAAGACTGGGGGAAGAATGAGTAGGTCATTCAGAACTCTCACAGCAGCATAAGTCACTCTTTGTGGACAGCTGCTCTAGGGAGTTTAGAATGCTCAGTATTGTTCAGTTAGAGCTTGAGTGAGGAGGTAAGAGTGGCAGAAGGACTGTCAGTGTGCTCTGAGGAGAGGGCCCAGGATTTCTCACCCCAGTGGAATGACATTTCCAGCTTCCAGTGAAGTGGTGGAGACCAGTGCTACAGCAGGATTACCTGATTTCTACTCCCAGTGAAGTGGAAGAAATGGTTTGTTCTCAATGGACTCCAGGGACAATACTCTGAATGTTCTGTGGTGTTTTTAGCTGCCTTGGATCAGAACTGAGAGAGACTGTTGGATCAGCTACCCAGGAGAGCGCCTTTCTTTTTCTTTTGTTGTTCCATGCTCTGTGGAGGGGATAACCTTTGTGAGTACTGTTCTCGGAGACCAGATTTCCACATATCTTTTAGGGGGTTCAATAGTCTGGTGTGTGTGTACCCATAGATAAGGCTGAATCATACCTGTCAGTGCCCCTAGTTTCACCTAAATGAGTGAAGTTCTGTTAAACTGTTTACCCAAGTGAGTGCAGTTTTGTTCTTTGGTCAGCCCAGTGAGTGATGAACTTAAAGTGTAGGACCTCTGGCATTTCAGTGGGGAATGGGGGTTTCAATGGTGTAACCCTGAAGAATGGCAGAGACTGTTGGTTGGGGCCAAGGGAAGGAGGAACGTCATCTAAGTGCTTACAAGTCAGGGCTTCCTGGTTCATAAAGGGCACCAGTTTTATACCTGAGCAAGGGCCAAGCTGTAGGCTAAGGTGTGTGACTGAGTTTCACTAATGTACACACATGTGCAAAGAAGAGTTATGGGTGTGTGGCTTAAATTCACTAAATGACACTAATGAGAGGAAAATGTTCATGTGCGTGGCCAGGTGTCCACTAAATGCATCATTTGTGAATTTGGGAAGAAGATTGTTCCATTGTGTGTTCATGAACTGTACTGCATGCAAGGAGAGCTCATGAAATGTACCTTTCCTGCCTAGACTGACCTTTGGGGGTCCATTTCAGCTTTAATTTTCCATCTGTTGAATAAAGCCATGCTGCACAATCCCAGTTACTGTTATGAACATTCCAATTATTGTTTCTGATTGTGTGGATTTACTGGGGCCCCCTCAGCAGGTTAGATCTAGCATATGCCTAGCAACCTCCACCCAGGACCTGGGTTGTGTTGTTTATACAAGGTTTCTGTTGTTTTGTTTCTGTACCCCCCAACCCTCTCTTCCTCTAGAAAATTAGCCAAGTATACATCCTAACACCAAGGGTGGTACCAATCCTTTTGTAAAGTAAAATGGTATGCCAGTATGTGGGTACCAGTGCTTCCAGATTTTAATGGAGGGGGTGCTCGCTAGTTAAAAAGTGGCCTGGTGGTTGCATTAAACCAACAGAATCTTCTGTCTTATATTTTTGCAGTTTGCCATCAGCAATAGAAAGCATTTGTCTATTAAGAAGAGCTGGGTATAACTCTTTACATGGACTGTTATATATCTATTCTTAGTATGAACATTCATATTCATTAGTCTCTTGCATAAACCAATATGGTAAAGCAGGAACTTACATTGTTCATTTAAAGTAAAAAGAGAGGACAGGAGAAAGAACTAAGCTAATTCTGGTTATATCAGAATTTAAAGGGACATCAGAAGATTCAGATCTAGTTACATACACATTCTCCATGGTTCGAGCCAGGAACATCACAGGACAAAACTTCGTGACACCAAACACCGTAGGCATATCTTCGCCGACTGCAATGTTGGCTAACAATTACAATGCTCGCCAGTACTGTGCAGGCAATGGGAATACAACTCTGGTGACAAGAGGGTACCCCATCCCACCCGACGACCATTGGCCCCAGTTACTGTAATGGTAGCACTCCCTGGTGTGATGTCTGACTTCCCGCCCCCTGCCATTTCTGATTGGTGACATGGATGTCCCAATGTACAGTAAAGTTTACAATATCCCTGGCATCTAGTGGACCCCCTACCCTTGCAGGCAGATCCCCCCAACCTGCACCCCTCCCGACAAGGAGTGGATGACCAGCACAACCCTCCACTCACCACCATGGCTGGCTGCCCATGTCCACTCCTTGTCAGGGTGGGGGTGTGTGGGTGGTGGGGATCTGCCTGCAGGGGTGGGGGGGGGTAAGGAAGCTATACATTTTCTAATGCTTTCATAATGCACGATATAGTTGGTACCGAATCATCTGAAATTCTTGCCTCATAACTGGTATGCTCTGGACAGTGTCAAGCAGAGTTTGTTATATGGAAAACTACTTACTGGGCCTGAGTACGTATGGGACAGCACCAGTTACTGTAATTCTGGGATGGCAGAGAAGGATGCTGGGAATATTTTCTCTGTGTAGGAGTGAGCAGTGCAATCTTTCTGCATGTCTGCTTATAACGCTCACTGCCGAACACATCCACAACTCTGCAGCAGTTTTGGGAAAGGCACAAGGATGGACTTAGTATAATCAGGTAAGTGTCCACATGGGCCACCTTTGCACAGCAGCAAGCTGAGTGCTTGGGTTGTGGCATTGCATTGCAAAAGTAACAATGCAAACTGGCCTCAAGGCAGCTTTTTTCAGTTTTGCTTGGATTGTTAGCTAGTCAGTGGAGCAGAGAGGAGTGTGACTTCTATCAGAGCCATTTAACTGTTAAAAAAAAACTGATTTTCTAGAATTTCTAGTCCTTTCTTGTCATTTTCTCATTCCCTATCCAATCTTTGTCTTATTAGTAGTAAATCAGTTTTAATTTCAATTTTGTTTTCTTATATTTTTTCAGTTATTATACTGTACCACTTTGTTTTTCCTTTTTTATTTGTCGTTGTACTTTTCATAGAAACATAGAAGTTGACGACAGATAAGGCCAGCAAGGCCCATCCAGTCTGCCCATTTCTTTTTCTACCTTAGAAATGTGCCATTGGCCATTGCTCTGACAATGGCCTAGCTATTCATACTCATCTGTATTGTTCCCCTTATGCCTATCCCATGCCTGTCTGAAGCCCTGCACTGTATTCATATCTGCCACTTCCTGAGGTAGGCCATTCTATGCATCCACCACCCTTTCTGTGAAAAAGAACTTCCTCACATTACCCCATAATCGGTCTCCCTCTAATCTCATGCTGTGTCTTCTTGTCCTGCTATTTTTATGTTGGGTCATGCTTGCACAGCTAACATATTGTGGTAGTAGCAGAATTGGAGGTGCGGTCACTGTTGGGCGAATGCAGGGCATTCACCAGTGGGTGCATCCCTCATTCCCCAATAAGCCTGCATGACAGCGCCACACCATGAATACCTAATGTGGTGAGCACATCTAATGAAAGGTCTGCTGCAATGAGAGCAAAGCTCGTCATACTCAGCAGACTTCCCGATGTGCTTCCCCTTGTAAAAAAGTAAAAACATGGTGGTACACTGCTTGCCATAATGCCGACTTCAGGGGTGCCCAATCCCCCTATAGGCATGCCCTGACCCAATGTGTGTGCTGACAGGGGAGCCCACGCCCCGTCAGCATCATGCACTCCCCCAATTTGTTATGTGTCAAAGGGAGTGCCCAACCCCCCCCCTTGGCTCATGCCCCCCTGCTTTCATTGTGTGCTGACCGGGGTGCCCAATCCCCATTGGCTAAATCATCCCCTCCTTCAGTATGTGCCAACGGGGTGCCTAATCCCCATTGGCTAAAACATCCCCACCTTGTAGTGCCACAGGGATGCCCAATCCCCATTGGCTAAAGCATCCCTCCTTTCAGTATGTGCCGACAGGGTGCCCAATCCTTCGTCGAGTAAAGCATCCCCTTTCAGTATGTGCCGCATGGGCCTAATCCCTTTTGTTAAAGAACCCCCAAAAACACTGAGGTGGCATGCTTGTCCGCATTGTTTTTTTTTTTAAAACCCTGTAAAAAAAAGGGGATGGTCCCTCACAGTCTTCCTGCCTCTTCCTGCAACCCACTCCCACCCTCTGTGCACTCTGCCTCTCCAATACACCCCCTCACCATATACTTATTTCCGGAGTTCGGCGTGACAATCTTCAGTGGACAGGGAACATGTCTGCATTCTTCAAAGCCAACCATGAACTGAAGAAATGCCGGTAAGCTGTATAATGGCATAAACAGGTTTTTTCAACTTTGGTGCATATCTCAGCCATTCTTGGGAATTTGGCACCAAATTTTCAACATGGGATTTTTGGGACCCTCCTCATGAATTCAGGCACTGTCATGGCATTATTCAGTCCCTAAAGGTGATTTTGTGGTCACTGCATAGAATCACCTTTCGGGACTGATTAATGAAATGACAGTGCCACTGTTCATGGTGGGGGGGGGGCTCTCAAAAAGCCTATGTTGCAAATCTGGTGGAAAAAATCCAAAAAATGACTGTTTTACAAGTGTGCATTGCACATTTTCCACACATGCTCTTAACTTCATGAATTTGTAATATTTTCACTCCAGATTTTCAAAATTGCCATTTTTCCACACCTCCTTATGAACAGTACAACTGTCATTGTATGTATCCTGTCCAAAATGTGTTTTTGCACGTCCGGTGCAGAATAGCGTGTTTGCTGTGTGAAATCAGTTTTCAGGACATTTTGAGGACATGTCAGTGACACTGTTCATGAGCAGAGGTCCTAAAATGCCTATGTTGAAAATTTGGTGATGAAATTCCATAAAATGACCGTGTTACAAGTGTGTGTTGCGTAGTTTGCATGCACCCTT
This sequence comes from Neoceratodus forsteri, assembly GCA_016271365.2. Classification (NCBI taxonomy): domain Eukaryota; kingdom Metazoa; phylum Chordata; order Ceratodontiformes; family Ceratodontidae; genus Neoceratodus; species Neoceratodus forsteri. The sequence continues at coordinate 1,044,751,172 of CM057455.1, forward strand.
GTAACTTCACAAATTTACAATATTTTAATGCCAGATTTTCAACACTGGCATTTATACAGTACATACCTCCTTATGAACAGTACGCTGTCATTTTTCACATCCTGCCCTAAATGTGTTTCCGTACCTGTGCCACACAATGACATGGTCACTGTGGAAATCAACTTTTGGGACTGATTAACAAAATCACAGTGCCACTGTTCATGAGGGGAGGTCCCAAAATGCCTGTGTTAAAAATGTGGTTAAAAAAAATCCCCAAATAATTGGGTTACGGATGTGTGTTGCACAGGTTCTATGCATGCTGATGACTTCACCAATTTTTCATTTTTTCACACCAGATTTTCAACGTTGCCATTTTTTATGCCTCCTCATGAACAATACAGATGTCATTTTCCACATCCTGCCCAAAATGTGTTTTTGACCCTGTGTTGCCAAATGGCATAGCTACTGTGCAAAACCACCTTTCAGCTAAAAAATTGATAGTGCCGCTTTTCATGATGTGGGCTCACAAACAGCCCATGTTGAAAATTTGAAGTGAAAATACCAGCACATGCCTATGGTGTTACAGTTTCCAGCTGTAACACCCCACTCTGTAGAGACTGACAGGCATCAGGGGTGTGACTTGGGATCATCGGCTGTAATGCTCACGCCATTCCACCCCCAACCCACCCTGCAGCCAGTGACAGGCATCGTGGTGTACTTTGCACTGTTTGACCACAAGTTTCACCCCATTCTCCTATACTGCACCCACCTCAGCCTATTTCCTTATGGAATGGGGTAAGTATAATGCCGAAGACCCCAAAGCACACCACAACAATTTTCAGTCTCCACAGGGTAGGGTGAGGTACAATGGCATTAGCATTATAGCTGACAACCCAAAGGCACACCCCAATGCCTGTCAGTCTCTACAAGGTGGAGGTGGGGTTGGAGTCACTTCAATACTTCACTGCCATTCCTATTATGCATCTCTAACTCCAGCACTACCAGTGCCAATGCCAATGAGACAACATTCGGCATTGACAAATGCTTGTTCTTATGTTGAAACATGTTAGACTCTTTCACCTTGTTAATGCCCTTAAGGTGTTTGAATGTTTTGATCATATCACCTCTCCCTCCTTTGCACTAGGGTATACATATTGAGTTCTGTTAATCTGTCCTCATATGTCTTCTGATGCAGTCCCTGCACCATTTTGTTTACCCTTCTCTGAACTGCCTCAATTTGATTAATGTCCTTGTGAAGGTGTGGCCTCCAGTACTGCAGGCAGTACTCCAGATGGGGCTTAACCAGTGTCTTGTAAAGAGGGATTATTACTTCCCTCTTCTGACTTGTGATACCCCTACTAATACTCTCCAACATCCCCATTGCCTTACCTACTGCTTTAGTGGTCTGCTTGAATGACTTCAGGTCATCAGTGATGATGATGTCCAAGTCTCTTTCTTCCCTTGTGACTGCCAGTAACTCCCCTCGCAGCATATAGGTGGCTTCAGGGTTTATCTTCCCTATGCGCATGATCTTGCACTTCTTTGCATTAAACCCCATTTGCCACTGTTCTGACCATTTTTCCAATTTATCCAGATCTTCAGATTTTCACTGTCTCTATCTGTCTCTCTCTCTCTTTCCTTTCCATCCGAATCACAGAATCTTATGGGAATCATGTTGGGTGAGTAAGGACTCATGGAGGTGGCGCCATCTGCCTTAGGCATACACTTTTTTTAGGATCCTCCAGCAGTCACCCTTCCCCCACAGCAGCCCCAATGGCAGCAGCAGCTTCCAGCTTCACAATTTCCCACTCCAGCCCCCCAGCTCTGCAGCAGTCCCAGTCCCTCCATTTCCATAGCAGCCTGAACCCCACAATGCTCTTCAGCTCCCCCAAGCTCCCACTCTAACTCCCTTAGCAGTGCAGCAGCCCCTGTCTTTCCTACTGGACAGCAGCCTGGCTTCAGCCCCACGGCCCCCAGTGGTACCTCTACCACCACAGCCTTTATCCACTAGTGTGGCATGCTGTCAAATACCTATAGTATTGCTACCACTGCAGTTGGGCTTAGTATAATGTTACCCTCAGCCAGGGTCAAATACTACCACAGGTGCCTGTGCCCAATGACCTCTTGGACACCTCAATGACACCTCTACCTTTACTCAAGTGTCTCTTTCCACTCATTTTATTTATTTAGATTGTTAATATTGCAAGGACAAATATAAAATAGACACTGCAGTAAAACTAAATACCAGAAGCAGCAGGCAACACCTCATCAAAGGGATTAACAGTGTGTGTTCTGACTCAGAAAAGAACAGTTTACTAAGCTAACAATAACTACAGTAAAACCACCAAAAATAGTCTTTTTTTTGTATTTTTTAACATGACAGGGATTACCAAGACATGTACAACTGGGGTAATTCAAAACAAGTCACTGTAACTAACACTGTCACTTCAAGAACTCAACAAAATACAGTAAAACCCCATTTATCCGACCACTCTTGGGGACATCCGAATAGGTTGGATAATCAGGAGAATGGATAAATGGGAGGCATTAGAAAATTGAACTGTGGTCAGTTAAAATAAGCAGTCTCACTTCAATTTCAAGTAACAAAGAAGTTCATCTTTATTTAATAAATATTGTAATGTAATAAAACTACAAATAATGTGCAGTACTGTACTGCACTGTTCTGCAACACTACTTAAAATAATCACTTAATCCTTCAGGTTGTCAAAAGACTTTTTGTTTGCTCTGCTCTTCTTCGATCGAAGCCGCATCACTTGTACTGGATCTGTGTGATGCTGACTCACCATGTACAGTATATATTTGGAAAATAAATCTGCTGCCTCTGAATGTGTTGGCACCATGGGGGAAGGGGCTCACAATTGTCAGGGTCAGCATCATCTGCATCCGCTGAGTCACTATGATCTGCTGCTTCTGAATTTTCTTTTTTCTGTACCAGCACTAGGATGGCATCATCAGACATTTCCAATTGTCCATGCTCTCCAGCATCACACGTTTGCCAGTCATCAATTTCTGCTTTTGGCAGGGGATCTGGCAATAGAGTAGCAAGTCTCCAGGTGCTCCAAAGATTCTGGGAGACATTGAGCACTACTCACTTATGCTTGGTCACCATCTCAGGATACGAGGTGCAGATCACAATCAGGATATGCTGACTGCTGAACCTCAGACAGGTACGCTTAAGTACTGTACGCTGGTATCTGATGTAAGGCAATCTAGCAATCTAGCTCAGCTCAGTTTAGACACGTGTTAATTGCTTGCTAATCAGCTAATGCGGTAAAACCTTATTACAGAGTAGGGGACTAAAACAGCCTTTGTTAGATAGGGAGGTCGGTTGAACTAGGGTCAGATAATTGGGGTTAGACTGTAACTAAAATCAACACAGAAACAGACTGACAAAAATAATTCACTTTAACGCACAAAACTGCACTACAGAAATGAAATGGCAAATCGCAGACCACAGACAAAAATAATAAGAGAGAGTAAGGAAAATAAATTATTGTGGTCACAGAGCTGTCTTGCTTGTAAGGTTTTTTTTCTCTCCTCATACAGCACAGCGTCACTTGACAAACCAAAACCACTACCTTCACCTAAACAAATCTTCAAAACTACAATCAAACTAATCTAGCTGCACAAGGCACTCAAGATTTTTTTTGAGCCATTTGGTTCACAATACTCCACTTCTGGAGTAGTTTTAAAGGTTTTATGCTCAGACAAACAGGGACAGACTTCACTCCAATTCTCTTTTCTGAAGACTGCGCTGAACTCAGCTTCCACATGGCATACAACTCATTTCAATACCATGTGACCTCCAATCCTGTGGTACTTTGCAAACTTCCCTTTTAGGCCCAACACTTCTGGTGAAGTTACCAAATTCTCCATTCATGAAGTTAGCCCTATACTGTGAACTGAAACTTCACAGGGTGCATTAACTCTGTGAATTGCAGCATATTCATAAATTAATCCACAAAATGTAGTTTGCCAACTTTGCATGCCTCAGTTCCTGGTACAGTTGTTTTATACAGTAAGTCTCCTTCAGAAAATAAAATCTTACACATCCACCATTAAGGTTTCGTTACCATGGTTCCAAGTCCCATTGGTACCTCCAAAGGTGAAAATTAGAGATGAAGAAAGTCCACAAACTCCTTTTTGTAGGCTTCACAGTGAAGCTAAACTACCTTGTAATGTTTTCCCTTAACAAAAGACAAAGTCGGAGGGAAAATACTGTGTGGACTTTGCCCTTGATAGGGGTCAACATCACATCGCCAGCATGTCACCAGTGTAGGGGGCTACACAAGCACAGTGGCTGTTGAAAAAAGAGATAAAAAAGGTAAAACTCTTACCCACACTTTCTAGTAGATCCCATCTATCCCACCCCATGGTACCAATAAAAAAGAAATAACATCCACCTTCCCCAAACCCCTTTATCATTACAAATTACAGCTCCTCCCCATTCAAGAAATATTTTTTTTTATAAACCCTCTTTCCCCAGGCTAATTAGCATTAATTTTCAACCACCCTCACAGTCCCTCTAATGAAACACCCCCTTCCCCCAATCAGCATACTTTGGCACCCCAACCCCAACCTTCTCCCCCTTGGGTGTGATGATATTAAAAACAAGAATTCTCTGAGCCGGAGAATACAACAGCTGCAGCCTTCTATACATCACCTCAGATGGCAGTCCTTTACCATAAACTCTGCAAGAAAGATGCCAGAGGGTACATCATTGCAGTAGCTGCAAGACATCTAACTGAAAAATATGCAAACTAAGTCTACATATTGGTAAAGCAGTCTGTGTGATATTCAGTGAAATATCTACAATGATTACAGTGATATACTCCCTGGTATGTCACTAAAGCAGTTTGATTTTGACTCAGCCAATCAGGTAGCAGGAGTAGGCAATTTCCAGTTGCATCTCCATCTCTGAGAATTCCTTTTTTTCAGTCAATGTACCCAAATTTGGAAAGGAGGGTGGGAAATGGTGGCTAGAAAGGGTGGCCGATAAAGGAAAGATAAATCTGAAATCCTGCAAGCCTTCAATAATCACTTTGCCACAGCTGGCCTGGCTTTTGATAAAGCACCAATAAGCAGCCTTCGGCCACAGTTCAAAGCCCAGTCCCTAGAAGCAACTAACAATGGCAGGACATTCGCCTTTTCATCAATCACCTTGAAAGAAGTTGAAGACCTTCTGTTACAGTTGGACATTAAAAAGAGCGCTGGAGCTGACTCACTTGATCCATACTTTCTGAAAATAGCCTATCATATACTAGCAGCACCAATAATGCATTTATTTAACCTGTCCCTAACTCAAGGCTCCCTTCCCGCAGAGTGGAAAACTGCTCATGTTATCCCACTATACAAATCAGGGGACCCCAGTGACCTGAACAACTATAGGCCAATCTCTCTACTGCCTATACTTTCAAAAATGTTGGAAAAAATCGTGGACACACAGCTAAGATCCTTCCTGGACAGCATAAAATTTCTTAATCCCATGCAGTCTGGATTTAGAACCAAACACAGCACCATCACTGCACTGGCCAAAGTTACTGATGACTGGCTTCGGGATCTGGACCAAAAAAAATTAGTTTGTGCGGTTTTCTTAGATCTTAGCAAGGCCTTTGATACCGTCGACCATTGTCTACTTCTTTCAGCACTAAACAGTTTAGGATTGGACTCAATTTCACAGGCCTGGTTCCAGAACTACCTCTCAGGCAGACAGCAACAAATAAAGGCAGAAGGAGAGCTCTCACCACTTAAATCAATAAAGAGAGGAGTCCCTCAGGGTTCTATATTGGGTCCACTGCTGTTCAACATCTATATTAACAACCTGAACTTAGGAATTACAGAGGCCAAAGTCCACTTATTCGCCGATGACACAGTGCTATACCTAAGCCGAGACACCCCTGGAGCAGCATGTGCTGCAATTCAAGATGAATTCAATAAACTGCAATATCAACTCATTGATAAAAAGCTTTTATTAAATGCAAAAAAAACCAAGGCAATGCTGCTTGCCCCTTCTAACACCGGTGCCATCTCTACAGCCTATAATAATGTTCCCCCTGTATCCACTCTACTTGGTGAAAATCTTGAGTTCGTGTCAAAATTCAAATACCTGGGTATATGGCTGGATAGCAAACTCTCTTTTAAAGTGCATACTGAAGAACTAATGAAAAAACTTAGGCAAAGGCTTGGCCTCTTCTTCAGAATTAAACATCTTCTTACTGAGTCAGCAAAAAGACAGCTTGTCAATTCTACATTTCTATCATTAATTGATTATGCTGACATTATATATGGCCAATGTCCTGCCTCCCATCTTGCTAAATTGGATGTATTTTACCACAGAGCTCTAAGATTTATAACTGGACTTCCATCCTCCATGCATCACTGCGTTCTATATACTGCAGTAAGGTGGCCATCGCTTCAACTCAGAAGGCATAGAAATGCAGCCATTTGGACACTTCGAGCTCTCCCCAACAAACTCCCGGACTACATTACTGCCTGCCTTCCTGCAAGTCCACCTAGTAGCTACGGCATTAGAAGTCATTCACTAATCTCCTTAAAAATTCCCAGGATTAGCAACCACTTTGGTAGGGCTGCCATAAGTCATGCTTTGCCCACACTATGGAGAGGGATCCAAAGTTCCTTGAAACTCAGCACCCTTGTCAGTATTGCTATGTTCAAGCATCTTTATGACATAACATTTACTGAACTTTGTAAATGTTACCACAGCTTCTAGTGGTTCTACTAGTGGATGCATCGCTTAATTCCACCCCTCATTTATATACCCTACCCTGTAAATCCCTCCCTAACTTATTAAGTAGCCAGTCCTGCCTGGCCTTCAGAGCCCTGGCATACTCCCAACCTTCCTTCATGACTCTAAATTAGTTGCCTGTTGGTTTCTGGTTCCTACAACCTCACAGAAACCATATTTATTTCCTAGGGGATGCAATGATTATGATCTGCCCTCCCCTGGCTGATACTAGTATCTACGACTTCAATCATGTATAGGGAAGAATGTACTTTGTATAATTATTGCTTGACATAGTATTTACCTGTTCCCCACTAGTGCAATGGAATGTTTATAATGTACCTTACACATGTAAATCTGTATTCCTAAATTCTATTTTTTGTGTAACATATGTATGTCTATCCTTATGACTAACTGCAGGTCCACCTTGCAAATGAGCTTGCTCAACGGTGATCGCCTGGATAAATAAAGATTTGATTTGATTTGATTTGATTTGAAATGGGGTTCTAAATTGCTTGAGGGAATGAGGTACAGTGCACCCTCTATTATCCACCCATCTATTTTCTGCCACCCTCCTTATCCGCCCTCCTGACATCCTGTACCATTCTCAATTTCCTTTATCGGCCACCCTTTCTAGCCACCATTCGCCAGCACTTCCTTGTGTACAATCCATATCTTTCTCATGTTATTCTCCCTCTATATCTGCCAGGTCACTGGCACTGATGCAGAATGTTATTGTCCAAGTTTGTTGGTTGCTGTAAATGTCTTAATAAAAAATATTTTACAGTGTACTGCTGAGGACTATGTTACCTTTGAGAATGGAGCTGAAGTTTTCAACAGCATTATTTCTGAAGAGACAATTGAAACTATTAGGAGTAAAGAAAAGGAAGATTTTATATTAGAAGCAAGGGTGGATTCTAACATTGTATTGCTGGTCTTGGGCCTGCAGTAGTGCAGCTAACCCTCTACTTCTCCATTTAGACTAGTGCAAGTCTTCAGTAGCTGCCAATTGAGTTAAAAAGTCTCTACTATAGCAGGCTCTAATCCTCATGCTAATTTCCCTCATTGTTTGAGATGGACAGTTATGATTAATTGGAAAGGCTTTGCCTGGAGTTCAGTGGCCAAGCAGCCAGCCACTTTCACTTCCTGAGCTATATAAGCAGTTCATTTCAGCCTCACTGTGAAGCATTTTTTCTTTGCAGCCGAAGGCTCTGTCGGTTTGTTCTCTGAGCTGGTTGGGCCTCCCTGACTGGCTGGGGCCTGCCCCCTACCCCACTGCTCCTGCTTGTCTCTGCTGGGCTTCTGTGTTTATTTTCCTGCTTCTGGCTTGTATTTTGACTTCAGCTGTGTGTGCTTCCTTCCTTTTTTTGGGGGGGGCTTTTCTAAGCTCCTAGCATACAGCTATTTCAGAGCTCATACTGGTTGCTTTCAGTTACTCACAACTCTCAAATTACTTGCACTGCAACAGCAAACCTGATCTGTGTGTTTCAGCTCAACTATAGCTGTTCCATGTGGCATCCTCTGTTACTTTCACCTGACTCAGATTTACTTGAACCTAGCTGTACAGCTCACCCATTCTAGTTCCAATTACCTCGTTGCAACAGTCTCATTGCACTGCCTATTGACAGTGCTTTAAGAATATTATGCCTCCTTTTATTTATTGCAGTTACAACTCAGTGTACTCCTTTGTTTTTACTACTGCTGCACAGGCCTACTAGCTTCCTGCTACTGCTTTGTTTACTTCCATTGCTATTGCACATTGCTTTACTCTGAGGTTAGCTCAAGCTATTGCTGAGGCTATTATATTAGCTTTTATATCTGCATGTGGTTCTCAGCTCTTCCATTGCTTCCTTGTTTGTCCTACAGCGGGGACTGGGAGGTGTTTGGAGGGTCGTGACCTATGTGGCTCATTAATTCTCTTCTAAATCCTGTCTTTGCTGCTGAAAATCCTCAGAGTTTGTCCCCTTGATTTGGCTTTGAACTGCCTGTCTGGCTTGCCCCACTATTCCATGCTGCTTGCCCTATGTTATGCAGACCTACGTGCAGGTCCAATTGTTACTGCTCTGTTTACTGACTTACGTGCAGGTCCACACTTGCTTATGCAACCATTGCTCTTTGCTTACGTAAACCATTGCTTCATGCCTACTGCCATCCCCTCAGCTTCAGCCTGGGATTCTGCTGCATTCAATTTGCATTTGATGTTGCAAGGTCTCAGCACTCAATGCTCATTATGATCTCAGCACACCATGCTCATTCAGCTCACCAGCTTTTCAGCTGTCAGTCTATATTTTGGGCATGCCAGCCATTCTATTCTGTCACAGGATTCCTACAGCCGACGGTCTCACTCTGCATTTAGTCCACATCTCAAGCATGTCCAACTTGGAGCAGGATCCTTCTCACCTGGCCCATAACTGGGAATGTCCTTGGCCTGGGCTTGGCTTTAGCTGCCTGCTACACAACAGCAGCTCTTGGTGTAGAATTTAAGACTAGAGGTGAAGGGTGGTTACGACTATCTCCTTTGGCTCTAGTGTTCCACTATAACAGTTAGCCATTGACTTTAGTAGTTTTGCTAGCAAGGCACCTTCACTGCATTCTTTCTATGACTGCCTCTGGTTCACCTGGTTTGATTTAGGGTGGGTAGGCCAGGTGAGTGCCTCAGCAGTTGTTGCTCTCCTCCTGTGCCTTGGATGCATGTATTGTTGCAGAGTTTTCTCACAACCTTCCACGTCATTCCCGCTACAGGGTTTGAGTGTCTGCCTTCCTCCAAATTGAAATATTTTCCACCTCCCTTTAATTGGATTTTCCCAATTGCAGCTGCAGAGCCGTCACTAATTAAACTATCCCGAGCCTGGAGGGAAGATGACCTAGGCCTTGGATCCCCAGAGATTTCCTCTTCATAGGGTTTTTTCTCTCCTCCACTGCCTCAGGTCATAACACTTAGCATAGTTGTTTCTCCTAGTTTCTCTAGGTAGATTCCGCTGTTGGATGGAGGTGGAGGATGTCCTGCCATTCCCTCTCTCCTTAGGGGATCCCCAATCTCAATGCAAACCATCAGTATCATGCTATGCAAGCCTGGTTATTTATTACATTATCCACCTGAGCATCTCATTGCATTATCAAACTGCCCATGCTTCTCCACTACTACATTACAATTACTGCTCCTATGTCACAGTTACTTCTTGCTCTTATGCTTTGTAAGCCTCCTTATTGGGGATGATACTACATTTCTTTTGGGGATTCCTAAGGTGCCTATAGTCATGTGAATCATCCCATGGCACCTCTAGGGATGGAACCCTCTCTGAGAGTTCCTTGGCTTCGTACCCCTACAGGGTGGTAATTCCTCTGGAATAGAGAGTGCGAACTGCCAAAACCAAACTAACACAGTTGCACAAGCATAACACTATACTGGCTGTGTAGATCAGTGAATAGGAAAGGCTTTGCCTGGAATTCAGTGGCCAAGCAGCCAGCCACTCCCACTTCCTGAGCTATATAAGCAGTTCCTCTCAGCCTCATTGTGAAGCATTTTTTCTTTGCCCCACCATCCTTCCCTCCTCTTCCAGCAGCAGCACTCTCTCCTTAGGGGGATTTCTAAGGTACCTTTGGCCATGGGAATCATCCCATGGCACCTCTAGGGGTGGAACCCTCTCCTCCAAGAGTTCATTGCCTTCATACCCCTACAGGGTGGTAATTTCTCTGGAATAGAGAGAGCGAATGGCCAAAACCAAATGAACACAGTTGCACAAGCATAACACTATACTGGCTGCATAGGTCAGTGAACAGCTATTTAAGAGCTACTATTACATGACATCTGGCAGTGCAAGGTGGTGACCAAACAAAAGCCCCAATGCAAGTCATTGTCACTCCATTATAATGGTTTCCAGCTAGTGTCCATAGAAAGATATAATGTGTCAGCAGATGGGGTCCGTGTGGACCATCTAGTCTGCCCATGTATAGTACCCCCCCATTCAGGCCACTGTGTTAAATTCTCCACAATGCACATCCCATGCCAGTTTGAACACCCTGACCATTTTTGACCCCAACACCTTTGTAGGGAGGACACTACAAGGCTCCACCACCCTTTCTGTAAAGAAGAACTTCCTTGTGTTGTTCCTGAACCTGCCCTCCTTAGGTGCATGTCATTCCCCCCTGGTCCGGTGCAGATGTTTACCTGCAGGAGATCCTGTGCCTGTACCTTGTTGATCTCCTTCAGGTATTTAAACATCTCTATCATATCCCCTCATTCCTTATCTGTCCCAAGGAGTACATGTTGAGGTGTTTTAGCCTTGCATCGTAAGGTTCATGGTGCAGACCTTGCAGTATTTTTTTTTTGCCATTCTTTGTATTATCTCTAGTCTATCTTTGTCTTTCTTTAGGTGAGGTCTCCAGAACTGGACACAGTACTCCAGATGAGGCCTCATCAGTGACTTATACAGTGTCAAAAGTACCTCTATCTTTCTACTAGCAATGCCACTTTCTATGCAGCCCAAAATGCAGCTGGCTTTCTGTGCTGCCTTTTTGCATTGCTTGGTGACTTTTAGATTGTCTGTGATGATCACTCCAAGATCACACTCATGTTTTGTTTCAGCTAGCTGCACCCCATCTAGGAAGTAATTTGTCCATGGATTGTGACTTCAAAGGAGCATGACCTTGCATTTCTTGGCATTAAACTTCAACTGCCAAGTTCTGGACCATTCCTCCAGTTTCTTCAGGTCAGAATCCATCATTTCAGCCCCTTCCTGTGTGTCTACCCTGTTGCAGAGCTTTGTGTCATCTATGAATAGGCATGTTTTTTCCCTCTAATCCATCCACAATGTCGCTGATGAATTTGTTGAAGAGTACGGGTCCCAGTACTGAGCCCTGAGGGACTCCACTGATCACTTTGCCCTCCCTTGATAGTGCACCATTTACTAACACTTTCTGAGTCCTGCCCTGAAGCCACTTTCCTACCCAGTTTGCTATCTTGCTCCCACCCCTGTGTTTTCCAATTTGCTGATAAGCCTTCTATGTGGAAAGGAGTCAAAGGCCTTACTGAAATCTAGATATACAATATCCATGGCTCCATTCTGGTCCACTACTTTGGTGACCCAGTTAAAAAATTCAATCTTGTTTGTTTGGCAGGACCGTCCAGTAGTGAAGCCAAGGTGTTTGGGGTCTAACTGTCTGCTGGCCTCCAGGGATGCACCTATCCTTTCCTTTAATATTGGTTCCATGATTTTTCCCACGATTGAGGTGAAGCTGACAGGCGGTAGTTCCCTGCCTCCTCCCTGCTGTCACTATTGTGTAAGGGCACCACAGTGGCTTTCTTCCAGTCCTCAGGTATCTGTCTGCTCTCCAGTGATCTGTTTAAAAGTGTGGCCAGAGGGGCAGTGAATTCTACCCTGAGTTCATTTAGGACAAGTGGATGAATTCCATCTGGGCCCTGGCCTTGTCCGTTCTTAATTTTTCCAGTTCCAGTAGTACTCTTTCCTTTGTAATGGAGGTTGAGTCTGCTTCCTGGTTTTGATGTCCTTTTTTTCTATGTGATGGACCATTTCCATTGTCCTTTTGTGTAAACAGTGAGCAGAAAAACATGTTTAAAACTCCCACTTTTTCCTTATCCTCTTCCATGTGCTGACTGTCTGTGATTTTCAGGCTGACAAATCCCCCCTTGATCTTTCTTCTTTCACTGATATACCTGCAGAATTTTGTCTCCACCTTTTATACCATCAGCAATCCTTTCTTCAGCTTGTGCTTTTGCAGCTCTGATTTTTTGCTCAGCCTCTTTTAGCTTGGTCCTGCATTCTTCTCTGTCATTTTCTCTGTGTGTGTCCTTGTATTTTCAGAAGGCTTTCTTTTTTACCTTTACTGTTGATGCCACTTGCTTTGTGAACCACAGTGGATTCTGCCTCCATTTTGCTTTCGTGATTACCTTTGAGTATTTTTCTGTTATCCTGGTTAGTGTATCCTTCAGTGCTTCCCAGCACTCCTTTACATTTCCATCTGACATATTCTGGTGAAGTTCTGTAAAGGCAGATCTCATTTCCCTAAAATTTGCATTCCTGAAGTTTAGTATTTTTGTCTTGGTGTGTGAGGTATCTTCCCGTCTGTTTATTGTAAACCAGGTTGATTGATGGTCACTGTTGCCTAAGTGTGTTCGCATGCTAACATCTGTTGCCCTTGTACTGTTTGTTAGTACAAGGTCGAGGATTGCATCCTCCCCCATTTGGTGTGTTTAGTAGCTGTGTAAGCCCCACCCCTTGAAGCCTTAAAAGGAATTCTTTACCCTTCCCTGTTGCGGCTGTATAGAAGATTCAGTTTGTCTGGTAGGTTGAAGTCTCCTGTGAGCAGCAGCTTGCCTTTGTGAGCCACCGCTAGAATGACTTCTAGTAGTTCCTTGTCCCTTCCTTCATCTTGTGATGGGGGCCTGTACACTGCCCCCCAAAAGGGGCATTTCCCCTGCACTGATGGATATCCATAGTGTCTCAGTGCTGTCTTTGGTCCCCTGGATTTCTGAAGCTTTGATATCTTCACTGACGTATATTGTTACCCCATCTCCACCCTTTTCCCCTATACAATCTTTTCAGAATAGCGTGTATCCTGGGATTGCAATGTCCCAGATGTGGTGTTCCATGAACCATGTCTCCATTATTGCTATCAAATAAAGTTTAGCTTCTGACAATATGGCGATTAGGTCTGGAATGCCCTATTTTTTAGCAGGATCTGTATCAGGCCAAAAGAAAGATCCACACTGTGATATGGGGTGATACTGTGATATGGGGTGGAATGCTGTTAAGTCACTAGCTTCCAGAATTCTGAGTCTGTGTCTCCTTGTGTGTTGATGTGCCCCACATTATTAAGGCCAGTGTAGCTAATTTTTCTACATTTTGAGTATCATTGTCTAAAATGTCAGTGAAAAAAATGTTAAGAGCTATATAGTATCTGACATGCAGGTGGTGGGCTTTATCCCAGCCTCCTCATAGTCACTCCCCTGTACACCACTGCAGCCCAATGAGAGAGGAGATGCTTAATGGGTTGGTGAAGGGATCTGCTACTTCTTTTTAGTTGGGATCAAGGGTAGAGATAGGGTGCTGAAAGGGTGGGGAAAGGGTTTTAGTTTTTTTTTTTTTTTTACAGCAGATATTCACCCACATTAAACATTGGGCCCTGCTGGTGAATTGAAATAAATCTTTGTGGCAAAGGATATTTTACCACTAGATATGTGTGAATGTTGGCATTTCTGCCTTAATGGAACTTTCACAAAATTTGGCAACTTTTGTGGAAGTTTCCAAGCTTCCGCCTGTGGTGGATCGGAAACCATCTGAATGTTTAGGGTGAAATTTCACCCTGTTCCACCTCACCCAACATGTTACACCCCCCAGTGGCTACCGGCCCTTCCTCCCACCCAATCACCCACACACCTGATCTGTATTTAAAAAAATAAAATCCTGCTGGCTAGAGATCCCTCTCCCATCTGATCACCTGCCTGCCTGATGTATGTGTATTAAAAAAAAAAAACAACCCTGGTGGCTAGCGGTCCCTTCCCTAACTGATCACCCAGCAGTGTCCAATACTAGTAATTGGAGTCAGATTATATGTAACCCCACCCATCCCTATCCCCCCATAGTAAATAAAAAAAAATTCCTGAATCCCTGGTGGTCTAGCTAACCCCTCTCCCTCCCTATCCCTGATCCCCCAGTATGTAGTTTTTTAACATATTATTTCCTGGTGGTCTAGTGGCCCTTCCTACCCTCCCACCCCGGCAGGTAGTGTCCCACCCTGCTCCCCATCCTGAAATGGAGCAGACCACTGGCACAGACCTCTGCTCTTCTCCACGACAGGCAGGCAGCCCACTGAGATGTCAATGAATGAACATGTGCTAGTACAGCACATGCTCATTCATTGACATCTCTGTGGGCTGCCAGCTATGGAGGAGAGTGGATGGCTGCGCTGGTGGCCCACTCCATTTTGGGATGGGGAGCAGGGTGGGGCACTACCTGCCTGGGGGTGGGGGGCCATTCGACCACCAGGGAATAAGTTAAAAACAGATACTGGGAGATCAAGGATAGGGAGGGGGGGTTAACCAGACCACCAGGAATTCAGGATTTTTTTTTTACTATGGGGGGATTGGGATGGAGGATTACATATGCTCTGACTCTGACTACTAGTATGGGACATGGGTGGGTGATTGGGTGGGACCGCTAGCCACCAGGGTTGTTTGTTTTTAAATACAGATTGGGCGGGCAGGTGATCGAGTGGGGGGAGGGACCACTAGCCACCAGGGTTGTTGTTTTTTTAAATACACAGACATCAGGTGGGTGGGTGATCAGGTGGGGGGAGAGCCCTCTAGCCACCAGGGATTAATTGGGCAATGTGGCAGTGATCAGCGACTGGTGGGGGGGCGACAGGTGGAATTTCTGCAAAAGTTTGGAAGTGGATTTCTGAACTTTCATGGAAGTGAAAGTCAGACTTTCACTTAAATTCTGCCTACAGAAGCTTTTTTTCACACACCTCTATTTATCACTTTTCATAAACTTTTTTGGTAAATTGCCCAGCATGTTGAAAGTTTGCCCAACCTTTAATAAGGAGGAAGTTTGCCACCTGACCTATCTTCTCCAGGGAAGTTTTACATTACAGCATTTTTCATTGAATACTTATTGGGAGGAGCACATTTAATCATACAATAAACTCTGTGTCACCTTCACAAGGCAGGGAGTTTTGGTCATGAGACAGAGAAAGTTAAAATCCAACCATATGTTGCACAAACATTTGAGCATACTCATACTCAAGTTTAAGTTTCAAGTTTATTGCAGGAAAAAAACTCCATTGAGCAAGCTTATTCACATGGAGGTCCTGATACATATATACAGACAAGGCAGATGCTACATACAAACAGTAAGTACTTAGTGCATGCATAAAGTGCTCAACAGAAAACAGTGTATCTAATCGCCTAACAAGTATGCTAGTCCCTATATTTAAGACCAGTGTAATTAGATAGGCCAAGACAACACAGATCTTAGCGGCAGCTACACACGTCTTTTATTTTTGCATTAGATAGCAATTTGAAAAGGCTGGGCGAGACTAGCTTGGGAAAATTCAGGGATGTTTGTAACTGGTTCCAGATGGTGGGGAGGGTGACTGAGAAGGCACGTTTGCCCAAATTGGTGCAGGTATTTGGGACCTTTAATGCTAAAAAGTCTAAGTTCCTAAGCAAGTAGATGCTGTGGGCAGTCTGGATAAAGGAAGTTAGGTAGCTAGGCAGCTTGTGGAGAAGGAGTTTTAAGGTCCAGGTACCGGCGTGGAGCATATGTCTGGTAGTGAGTGATGTTCAGCCTACGGTTGTATATAAGTTACAGTGATGCATCTGTATCGGGGAATTCATAATGAAACACAAGGCCTGGTGGTAAAGGACATCCAATTTCCTTAGATTTGAAGTTGTAGACGATGTGTAAATTATGTCCCCATAGTCAAGGAGCTGGAGGAACGTAGCTTGTACTAGCCTGGTTCTAATGTCTAGTGGGAAGAGTGTCCTGTTTCGGAACAGGAAGTCAAGGCATATTTTTAAACTTCTGACAAGGTCATCTATATGTTCTGAGAAGGTGAGCTTATTGTCAATCCAGAACCCAAGGTATTTGAACTTCGGGGTGACATCGAGAGGTTCGCCTAGAGATGTAACTAGAAATTCTTTCGGCAGGGTGGAAGTGAGTGAAGGCACCATATTGGGAGAGAAGATCATAGCTTTGTTTTTTTTTAGCATTTAAGAGAAGTCTGGCATTAATGAGATTAATTTCGAGTTGGGCAAAGTCAGCTTGAAGGATCTCCCTAACCTTGGAAAGAGATGCTTCAGAAGTATAGAGAACCGTGTCATCGGCAAAGAAGTGGAGTTTCGATTGAGTTATATGGCAGTTGAGTTCATTAATGTGTATAGAGAAAAGGATAGGACCTAATATAGAACCTTGTGGGACTCCTCTAGTGATTGGTAGGGGGGAGGAGAATGTACCATAGGCTTTAATTTTTTGCGTCCTTCCTGAAAGATAACTGCTAAACCACTGTATGGTCGTTGGATTAGCACCTATATTGGCAATGCTGTATTTGATTATGGAGTGGTCTACTGTGTCGATTGCCTTGCTTAAGTCTAGGAAGACAGCCCCCGTGATCTTCTTAGAGTCCATAGCAGTGATCCAGTCATCAGTCACTTTGGCGAGAGCAGTAACAGTACTATGGCTGGAATGGAAAGATTGAACTGGGTTCACGAGTGAGAAGGTTTCCATATGTTGCTTTGGTTGCACATAGAACAGTTTTCAAAGACTTTGGAGAGGACTGGAAGGATGGAAATGGGTCTGTAATTATTTAGATCACAATGGTCACCTAATTTAAAAAGCAGAAGGATGTGGGCTAGTTTCCAGCATGACGGGATGGAAGAGGATGAAATATAAAGGTTGAAAATGTGAAGGATGGGGGCAGTAAGGTGGGGGAAACTGAGTTGTAAGAAGAGTGGTTTGAGTCCATCATTTCCTGCATTTTGTTTGGTGTCTAGCTTGATAAGGGCATCTTCCACTTCTTTAAAGCTGATAGGGAGGAGCCGAAAAGGGCAGCTAGATGCTGGCATGGTGGAGTCTGAATTAACCTATCTAATCACTTGTGCTGCATAGGGGGATGAATCAAATGACAACCCAGCAGTGGAAAAGTGAGAGTTGAATCCTTCTAAGATTAGGCTACTATCTTCAATGGTCACATTGCTTTTAATGATTTTAGAAGGAAAGGGTGAAGCCACTGGTTTCACTTCGATTGACTTCAAGGTCTTCCAAATTTTCTGTGCATTCCCCTTTGGCTGTTCTAGTGTGGACACATAGAAATTGGCTTTGATGGACTGGATAAGCTTGATGCAGGCATTTCTCAAGGTTCAAAAGGCCTGCCAGTCTACCGGGCTCTTAGTATGCCTCACCTTTGCCCATAGCTTGTCACGCTCAGAGAGACCAGACTTGAGCTCTGGAGAGAACCAGGGGTGAGAGAACATCCTGACTTTAATGAGTGGTGCATGTTTATTTACTATACGGTTGAGTTTCTCATTTAGGACTGTGACCACCTCATCTGGAGTTGTGGCAAGGTATAGGTTCTGCCACCTAATCTTACTAAGGTCGCTTAGGAAGTTTACTGGTAGAAATTTTCTGAATGACCGTTTGGTTATGAACTTGGTTTGGTTTTGTGCTTTTGCTTGAGACCTAATACATACTGCTATTCCATGGTTGCTCATGTCATTGTGAAATACTGCTGTATGGAGGAATTTGTTAGGGTGGGTAGTAAGAATAAGGTCAAGAATGGAGCTATTCACAGCGCTAACCTTGTAAGTCCTAGTTGGTTCGGTCACTACTTGGGTAAGTCCCATTTCATCACAGAGATATTTGAGGGTTTGAGATTTGTGTGTGAGCCAGTTAAGGTTAAAATCTCCTAGGATTAAAACTTTGGTATTCCGGAGGCGGTAAAGGATTTCAAAGTCTCCAAGATGTCTGTGCCACCATTAGGGGGCCTATAACCACCTATGGTTGTAATACATTCCATAGATGGGAGGTGTGGTTTTAGGGAGACTATTTCATATTCCTTGTGCTTAGTGCTGCAAAAGATTTCACTAACTGAGAAATTTAGTTTTTGCATATATAGCTACTCCCCCTCCTCTGGATACCCTATCTGCTCTGTACAAATTGTAACCCAGGAGAGAGACTTGTTGATCCAGATTTGATTTTTTTAACCGGGATTTCATAATGAATATGAGATCAGGCTTTGTGTGAAGTGCCCAAAGTTGCAATTGGTCGATTTTTTTTGTAAGGCTTAATATATTGACTAACATTATTTTAAGGCCTGAGGCTGTCGCGTACTCTGTTGGTGAACTAAATAGTGAGCAAGGGCCAGGGTTTACCTCGACATTGCCTGAGCAAAGTAGAAGCAGGAGGAGTAATTTTTTAAGTGTGCAGGTGAAACACCTAAGCTCTTTATTCCTTGAATGACATTTGTTAGAATCTGGGGATGTAAGCATGACGTTGCCGGAGAGCTTTAATGAGATGTGGCTCTGCATGTATAGTAAGGGGAGTGCAGAAGCTGTGAGTGGCGATGGGAGCAGCAGGTTTGAGGACATTGGTATAAAGACGGGGGGTGCTGGGTATGGTAGGGTGCAACGGTAAGAGTCTTGAGTGGCATGATATAGTAAGGCAGGTAATATTCCCGAGGCTGGTTCCTCGATGGTGTATAGAGTACGAGGTACACAGCAGCACATCAGTAGGGAGCTGAAAGTGTAGTATGCCATAGTTTAGGTAAAGGGGGGTTAACGAGTAAGAATGCCCAAAAGACAGAGCCTTTCCTGGGGCAAGAAGAGGAGCCCTAGGGATAGGTCCAAATATTGCCCAATGGGAGAGGAATGATTCTACTTGGTGTGGGGCTAGAGTGTATTTAATGGGAGCCTGGGTGGGGTGGGGGTGGGAGAAAACCCAGAAGGAAAGCAAAGTCTTTTTGTTGGAGGAAAGTTCGAATTGCAAGACCTTGGCTCCTGACCAATCGGGGCTGCTCAGCAAAAAGGCGCTTAGCTTCTGATAGGCTGGTGGAGGTGCCGTACCTTGGAGGGAGTCGAATCTGGGCAGGGTGGTTTGGTTGGCGGCCTTGAAATCGCTGCCCAACCGCTGGGCTATGTGAGCCGGTGGAGTGAGCGCTTTCCCCAGTCACGGGGGTGCTGCTGAAGGAAAAAGAGGAAAAAGCAAGATTTTAAAGGCAGCTAGGGTACAGCAAAGTCACGTAGCACAGGGCAGAAGATTAGCAAGACAAAGGGAGCACTTAGAATGGGTGCCATAAAGGCAGGGGCAGTTTAACAGTCTGATTTAACTTAACTGAGCTGTAATCACTTGCTAAACAGTAGTTTAGTTCACAATAACTGCATTTTCTATAACAATTACAATTAAACAAGAAGCCTGTACTAGTAAAACATTCCAATTTTAACCCAGAGGGGAAAGCAAAGTCCTTTTGTCGGAGGAAAGTTCGAATTGCAAGACCTTGGCTCCAATAGGGGTTGCTCAGCGAAAAGGCGCTCGGCTTCCGATAGACTGGTGGAGGTGCTGTACCTTGGAGGGAGTTGCATCAGGGCTGGGCTGCTTGGTCAGCGGTCTTGAAATCACCGCCCAACCACTGGGCTATGTGAGCCGGTGGAGCGAGCGCTTTCCCCAGTCACAGGGGTGCCGCTTGGAGGGAGTTGAATCCGGGCTGGGCAGCTTGGTCGGCAGCCTTGAAATCGCCGCCCAACCACTAGGCTATGTGAGCCGGTGGAGCGAGCACTTTCCCCAGTCACGGGGGGAAACCACCGTTGTGTGCTAACCATTGAGTGCTAACCCAGTTAATTGAAAGGTATTATTCTGTGATTTGAGTGGTAGAGCAGCAGCAGCAGCATCACATGCCCCTCCCCCCAGGCCACTGTAAAATGACTCCTCTCTTGCATCATCCATGGGTGCTCATCTTTAGGGCTCAGTGGGCATAGCCCTGCAGACCTCTTGCTATGAAAAAACAGGCAGTGCATTCCTTCTATCATAATAACATGTTGGAGTTGCCACACAGTCACTACCAAGCCCATGAAGCACTCCATTCGATGTCTGCATTGGTAGTCCCACTGCACTATTTTTTAATATTTTGGTGGTCACAGTGAAACATGGCACACTCCACTGTATCCAAGATGGTTACCAAACTGTACTGTGCATGTACAACTGCAAGCACATGCATCCCACAGTGTGGCAACCATCTTACATAGATAAAAAGATACATAGATACATAGACAGTGTCAGCAGATAAGGGCCTTTGGCCCACCCAGTCTGCCCATTTGAGCTTGTAAGTTCAGTTTATGTTTTCTTAGAAGTCTGTTGCCCCTTACCCCTGACCTCCAGAATTCCTTTATGTCTATCCCATGCATTCTTAAATCCCGTGATTGTTTCAGCCCCCACCACTTCCTCTGGCAGGGTGTTCCACTTGTCCACCACCCATTCTGTGAAGAAATTCTTCCTCATGTTTCCTCTGAATCGTCCTCACTCTAACTTCATCCCATGCCCTCTAGTTCTCGAACATCTTTTTCACTTAAAAATAGTGTATTCCTGCACCCTGTTCCTCCCTGTAAGATACTTGTATGTCTCTATCATATCCCCTCTCTCCCTTCCCTCCTCCAGGGAGTACATGTTCAGTTCCTTCAACCTGTCTTCATAGGACATGTGATGCAATCCATGCACCATCTTTGTTGCCCTCCTCTGAACCTTCTCTACCCTGTCTATGTCCTTACGTAGGTATGGTCTCCAGAACTGTACACTGTACTCCGGGTGGGGCCTCACTAGTGTCTTGTATAGCAGAATTATGACCTCCCTTTTCCTGCTGGTGATGCCCCTGCCTATACATCCCAGCATCCTATTTGCTTTACCTGCTGCCTTGTCACACTGTTTCCCTTCCTTGAGGTCATCAGAGATGATAACCCCAAGACCCCTTTCCTGCTTGGTGCATGCTATATCCTCACCCCGCAACTGATATATTGTGCCAGGGTTTTTGTGCCCCATATGCATTATCTTGCACTTCCTTGCATTGAATTTCAACTGCCAAACCCCTGACCATTCTTCAAGTTTCTGCAGGTCCCTTCTCATTCTGTCTACACCCTCTGGTGTGTCTACTCTGTTACAGAGCTTTGTGTCATCAGCAAACAGTGAAATTCTGCCTTCTAGGTCCTGTGCAATGTCACTGATGAAGATGTTAAATAGGACCTGTCCCAGCACTGAACCCTGTGGTACCCCAGTGCTCACTCTTTCCTCTGTGGAGTGACAGCCATTTACCACCACCCTCTGTGTCCTGACACCCATCCAGTTACCTACCCACCACACTACTGTCCTGCCCACACCCATATTCCCCAGTTTGTGTAATAGTCTTCTATGTGGCACAGTGTCAAAGGCCTTGCTGAAGTCCAGATAGGCCATGTCCACTGCCCTCCCCTGATCCACCTCCCTAGTCACCCAGTCAAAAATTCAAAGAGGTTGGTCTGACAGGCCTCCCCTGGTGAAACCATGCTGCCTTGGGTCCTGTAGTCCATTGACAACCAGATGTTCCACCAATCTCTCCTTCAGTAGTGCTTCCATGATCTTCCCCACTACCGAGGTGAAGCTGACTGGTCTGTAGTTCCTTGCTTCCTCTTTGTTCCCACTTTTGTGTAAGGGACTACATCTGCTGTCCTCCAGTCTTTGGGTACCTCCCTGTTTCCAGTGATCGGCTAAACAGGATAGCCAGAGGTTCAGCCACCACATCTCTTAGTTCTTAAGGACCCTGGGGTGCACCCCATCTGGCCCCATTGCTTTATCAACTCTTATTACTTCCAGTTCCTTCAGGACCCTTTCTCGTGAAAAGGGACTTGTGTCCATTTCTGCACCATTCTCACCCCTTGTACTCCATTCAGACCCATTACTCTCCTCTTTCTCAGTAAAGACTGAGCAGAAATACCTGTTCAATATGTCAGCTTTACTGTTGTCATCCTCCATATGGCACCCATCCTTCCTCATCAGTCTCACTATCCCTCCCTTTGTCTTTCTTTTTTTCACTTATGTACCTGTAAAAGGTTTTGTCCCCTCTACCCACTGATTTTGCAATGTGTTCTTCTGTCTGAGCTTTGGCTTCCCTTACTGACCTCCCTGCCTCCCTTTGCTTCTCCTGGTACTTCTCCCTATCCCCTTCTGCCTGTGTCTTTTGTATTGCCTGAATGCAATATTTTTGTTTCACTTTCTTTGCTACCTCTTTGGAAAACCATAATGGTCTCCTCTTCCTTTTCCTCTTGCTAACCTGCTTAATGCATAATTCTGTTGTTCTTGTAATCCCCATTTTAAATACTGCCCACTGTTCCTCAACCCTGATTCCTGTCCCATTCCCTTAATGCCTCTTTCAAGTATCTCCCCATTTTCCCAAAGTCTGCCCCCTAAAATCCAGGATACGTGTTTTTGTGTGGTTTGGTTCTGCTCTTTCTGTGATTTCAAACCACAATGACTGGTGGTCACTGTTCCCAGGTGCTCCCCATTGTCCCCCCATCACACTGTCCCTGTTTGTGAGCACAAGGTCCAGTATTGCCTTCTGCCGAGTTGGTTCCATGACCAGTTGCTTGAGGAAGGCACCCTGAAGGGAGTCCAGGATAAATCTGCTCCTAGTTGATGCTGCTACTGGGGTGCTCCAGTCCACGTCTGGAATATTGAAGTCTCCAACCAGTACTACCTCACCCTTGTCTGCCATCCTTTGGATGGCTAGCATTAGCTCCCTATCTGTTTCTTCTTCCTGGGCTGGTGGTCTATAGACCACACCTGTGTGGATGGCTGTCCCCATTTTCCTTTCCAGCTTAACCCACAGTATCTCTCCCCCATTTTGTTCCTCCTGGATCTCTGTGGCCCTAATGTCATTTTTCACATACAGTGCCACTCCTCCTCCCTTCCTGCCTGCTCTGTCTCTTCTGAATATGTTGTAGCCAGGTATGGCCATCTCCCAGTCGTGGTTATCATTACACCAGGTTTCAGTGATGGCCACAATGTCCAGGTCTGACTACACTATGACAGCCTCCAGATCTTCCATCTTGTTGCTAAGGCTCCTGGCATTTGCACACATGGCTTTCCATGATTTGACCTCCCTAGACTGTTTCACTGTTCTACTCCAGCCCCTTCCTTGGTTGTCATTTATCCCTGGTTCTCCTTGCTGTCTGTCCTTCTGCTGAATTTTGCCCCTTTTCTGTCTATCCACCTCCTGGGCACTAATCTCCATCTTTTGCACACTGTTTTGAAGAGATAGCCACTCCTGTGGTTCACTGGTTCCACTGCTAGCTGTGGGGGGTGAGCAAGTAGGTATCCTCCTTGCTGGCCTGCCACCCCTCTTTGCTAGTTTAAATGCTTGTCAATGTAGCATTTAAACTTATCATTGAGTGCTTGGATTCCCCTCCAGGATGGATGCAGGCCGTCAGGCTTGAACAAACCTCCATCCCTCCAGGTGGGTCCCCAGTCACCAATGAATCCAAACCCTTCCTCACAGCACCAGTTCTTCAACCATGAGTTAAAGTTCCTGGTGCATGCACTCCATGCTCTCCCTTGCCTCTCGCAGGAAGTACTTCTGAGAAAGTGACAGAAGTAGCTACTTGCTTGAGACCCCTCCCCAATTTCCTAAACTCTTCCTGAACTTCCTTTGACTGCCCATTTGCCAGGTCATTAGGTACCTAGGTGGATTGAGCATCCAGCTCACCCTCCCGTCTTGCCTTCCCAGTGATCCCCAGGATCTTCTTCCATCCCTCCATGCCGTGGCACCTGGTAGGCACCTCACCTCCCTGTCCTCCCCCTCCTGTGTTCCTAGCTGGATCCCTTTTATGATGGAGTCCCCCACCAGGATTCGCTTCCTCCTCCTCCTCTGGGGTCCACTGCTTTCCCCGCTGAGTCACCTCCTTGGCTAACCTCCACATCCTTTCCTTCCACTTCTCTGGGTACCTCTGTTTGGTTGTCCTCATTTGCCAGTGTGGCATAGGTTCTTGAGTGGAATAGGATCTGGGATGTGCCTCTGCCTGACCACTCTAACCCTCCCTGAGCCCACTGTCATCCAGGTGCTCCTTGTTCTCGGCATCCTTTGTGGCAGTTGCATTGGACTAGGTGGTCTCTGGATAGGGGTGGTACTCCTGACCCAGTTTACTTCCGCTCTGAGTCTGGCTACCTCATCCCACAGTCCAGAGATGCATGCAGATAGGCAGCACCTCAGTGTCCAGAAGGTCTGCCTGAATATGGCTGCCCCACAGCCATTGCATTGCACCACTCCCCACATTATAATGCAATTATACTGCTTTTCCACTACTTGTCTGCTACTGAAGCTCTCCTAGTTTCCTTTTTATTAATTTACTGTCCTAAAAATCCTGCCACTGATCCTGCCACTGATCTTGGTCATGGTAGACAGTGCTGTGTTCTGTAATGACCGCCGATTTTATTTTTACTGAACTTACACATATCCCCCCACCCACCCTTCCTCTCAGCACCCACCACTGCACACCTTCACCCCAGACATATAACAATGTCACTGGGAGTTCCCAATCCCCCATTGTGGAGTTTGTGTTCTGCATGACCTTTTACCACATGGTTTTATACTTGCACCACCTGACCCTCCCTCTCAGTACCCCCAACCACCCCCCAAGAAACACAACAGTGACACTGGGGGGTGTTCAGTCACCCAGTGTCATGATCAGGAATCCTCCATCTTATTTCTTTTTAACTGTAAAAAGAAAACCGTCCATCGATGTCTTTTGTGGTCGTTCTTGACACCCCTACCAAGCCTCCCACTCAGCACCCTCCACCCCACACACCCCAAGTTCTAATGCTGTAATCCTCTCTGAAGTACAGACATGTCTTCACTGTAGAAGGCCAGACAGTGAACTGAAGAAACAGGTATGCAGTTCAATGTATTTCAATGGGGTTTTGAACTCAGTGGCATAACTTGGTCATTTTTGCATATTTTTGTCCCAAATTTTCAACATGCCTTTCTTAGGACCTTGCCTCATGAACAATTGCACTGACATAAAGAAATCTTTCCTGAAAGGTGATTTCACAGTCCCTGCATGAAATCCTTTTTCAGGCAGAAGTTGAACATTTTCTCTGCCCTTATTCATGAGGTGGGGTCATAAGACTGCTTTGTTGAAAATTATGGGGGACATTTTCTTTATTTTTTTACTTACTCTTTTTCTCCCCAGGCCCCTAGGTCAGCTATCTTGTCCTGGCAACCTTCTTCATCCAGCCACCATCCATCCAGCACCCATCCTCCACTTTGGGCTGTCACCTTGCTACTCCCATGGCTTATCCCCCCTTGGCAGAGTGGTGGGGAGCCCCCTACATGCCCACCAGGACTGGATCCAGTTAAGGTGACACCCTCCAGAGATACAGTGTGGTGTGTCGGATGGCCATCAAGCTGCTTGACCCAGGCCATTTTTTCCTTGTTTCTTATGGTGGCAGAGCATGCAGTGCCAACAGTGGGCATGCCATGAGTGCATCCACATGCAGCACACCTGCCAGATGCTCCACCTCCATGCCCCACTGTACTTAAGTCAGGCGTGTCAACACCTGGCCTCTGCTAGGTGTCAAGCACATGCCGTCCTTTGTTCCCCTCCCTTCCCAGGAAAGGATAGCTGTCCTTCAGACACTCAATCCTCTCCCACCCTGGCTGACCCCCAAAGACCCACTCTCACCACAAACATGGGTCACTGATATGGCAGGAGGTAAGGCATTGCTACCTCAGCCCTCTGCACCACTGGGCTGGCCTATGGGGGACATTTTCAAAGGAGATGCAGCACCACATTTGAGATGCACCACTGCATGATATTCAAATGTTGGAGATATGTCGCACATCTCCAGCTGCACCCAAGTGCAGCCATAATGTATGTGGCGCATCTCCAGGGGGATGCCCATAAAAGCACACAGACCAGAATTCTCACCTGCACTCCAAGGTCTGTAAATGAAATACTGTCCACCACAAGGTTAGATCCAAAAAGTTCTTTGGCTTTATTGCAAAATAATAATGTAACAGTAAACAAACACCTTACCTCGCCTCCACTTGCCCCGGTGCTTTGTATCTAAAATGACACAAAGTTGTGAGTGACAGCTTACAGTACACATTGCAAGCCCATTGATCGATAGGGCTTGTACTGTGTACTGTACGCTGTCATCCATTGACAGTTCAGTTGGCAGGCAGCTGTGGAGGTGTGCAGAGGGCTGTGCTACCCACCAGCTGACTGTCCGCCTGGCCATGTTGGGACAGGGGGGTGGGGAGTGGGATGTTGGTATCTGAGTGGGTGGGGGGGGGCCTCTATACTATGGAAAATGAGGGATGTTGTGACATTTCTTTTTAGTTCAAATGGGGATTGGGACGGTGGGATACTACACTTTGGATAACAGGGATTGGAGACAGAGTGGGGGGTCAGGGGCACTACACTACAGAAACAGGTGGTTGCTGTGACAGTTACATTGCATTGCGGAATGGGACAGGGGACAGGCAGCATAGCACATCCTGCCAGGCACAGCCTTGAGGATGACATGCAAATTGGGCCATATTGACATGCTAATGGCCCATTTGCACTTTGCATAATCTGGGCCGAATATCTGGAATTTGGGCTTGGCCTATCTGAATCTCCATTCCAGGTATTCAGTACATCCAGATGGATGCACTGGCACATTGGCAGTGGTCACCACTTGCACAGTGCACAGCCATTGCAATATTCAGATGGGATGCATGATAGCGTATCTTGTTTGAATACAGCACTTTATTGTGCAGCCCATTTATTTGGGTGTCACACCTAGATGCACCGGAACACCCATGGCCTTTGAATATAGTGGCCTTGGTGTAAAAATATTAAAAAAAAAATAAATTTATGAGCCTACCTTGAATTTTCCAGACAGAGGCTCATAACTTTGGTAGTTTTCAATATTTTTACCCCAAATTTATAGTATAGCCATATCTTTACAGCAATTCATGAGTGTGACAGCTGTAATTTTTCTAATCCTGGCCAGAATGTGTTTTACGTCCTGAAAGGTGATATTGTGGCCCCTGCGCAAATTCATTTTTTGGGCAGGTGTTA
Source organism: Neoceratodus forsteri (assembly GCA_016271365.2). NCBI lineage: Eukaryota > Metazoa > Chordata > Ceratodontiformes > Ceratodontidae > Neoceratodus > Neoceratodus forsteri. The sequence continues at coordinate 1,044,778,513 of CM057455.1, forward strand.
AAAATTTTGTCTGTCCTTGTTCATGAGGTGGCATCATAAGGAAGATATGTTGAAAACTTGATGTAAAAATATTAAAAAAAAATAAACAATATAGGTATGCATCTTATTTTGCAAATGCAGACCAGTAGCTTTGGTAATTTTAAATATTTTTACCCCAAACTTACAACACAGCCACTTCTTTATATCACCTCATGAATGTGACAGCTGTCATTTTTCAACTGTTGCCCAAAATAGGTTTTTGCATCCTGAAATTTGATTTCGCAGTCCCTGTGCAAAATCACCATGAGGTCAGGAGTTGAACATTTTCTCTGCCGTTCTTTTTGAGGCTATGTTGAGAATTTGGTGTAAACATATTAAAAAACAAATATTCAATGTTTTTACCCCAAATTCCTTGGCTGCAGTCCTATCTGCTCTGGCCAGAGTTTTTTTTTTTTGAATTGTAACTACATCCTCCCCTACTTCTTCAGGAAACACATGCAACACATTCTCTCTAAGTTGCCTTTAGCCATAGGTCTTAATCTCTCTAGCTCCTCTAGTGATGGAACCCTTGCCGGACAACTCCTTCAGTCATACAATTAAGCAACATAAAACTAACACTAGCCCAGTAGTCTCAGTCTTGAGATAGAGAAAATCTATGTCCAAACCACAAACTAACCTAGACTACACCACACCACACCACACTACACTACACTGCACTGCACTGCAGTACACTACACAACACTACAAATAAGAGAGAGACTGAGGGATATCAACATGTAAGAATGGAGAGTAATAGGGAATATGATGGAGATTTACAGGTACCTCACAGGTGTGAACAGATTTCAGAAGGGGAGTCTCTTTCAAATGAGAAAGAGTACCAGGAGCACAGCGCATGTGTTGCGGTTAGGGGAAGTTTAAGAGGGATGTGAGGAAGAGCTGTGTCACTGAAAGAGTGGTGGAAGCCTGGAACAGACTGCCAACAGAAGTGGTGGAGGTGAAAACTGAGGGGGAGAAGCATGCATTGAATAGACATAGGGAAATATTAGCAAGTAGGCAGGGAGGAGGTAGTGTCACTGGAGACCACTTGGGTCTGTGAAAACAGACTAAGCAGGGACCATCTGGGCAGAAAGAATGGGTCAAGTGGTCCTTTTCTGCAGATAAATTCTATGTTTCTATGTTGTACACAAGCAAAACAATATACTCATAGTAGTCCACTGACTATGCATAAAGCCCACCCCAATACACCAACATGTTACATAGCAGTGCCCAAGGAAGGCCTCAAAATATCCACCTACTTACAGCCTCATGGAGAGCTACATAAGTTGTTGGGTCAGGAGGTATGGTAGAGGAACTGCCACTATCCACAGCATTCACAATGCCATTTGAGCATAGCGGTAGAGTGGGTACATGTGTTAAAACCAAGGGAACCTTGCCATAACAAAATATGCACCTCACCCCAGTTAAGTGTTTCTCGGGGCTGGGAGTAACTCCTCTGCAGGTTGCTTGCCCATGTCTAAGCCTCCTCCTTATCATAGAGGGTTAGGGGTCATGGAGCCAGAAAATTAAGGAAATGTGTTTTTCATAAAACTTATATCTCCTTTCCTGGGGAATCACCCATGGGCTGCTGTATCTCGTGATACTCCAAAGATGAGTTATAGGGAGTCTTCTGGATAGTCAGACTAAGTCTTTTACTAGAAGTTTAATGTTTGGCACAGCTCTGTGATAGCCCCCTTTCTGAAACACTGCAGAAGTGTGGCGAAGGGTAGAGTACATACCTACAATGTGCAAGGTGCAGCATGACCATGCAGTGCTTGGCTGTGACTTATGTAGATGTTAGCTTGAACAGTAGAAAGAGTCCAAAGTGTGCATTATAAACACTAATATCATGTCAGTCATCTAAGAAGAACAGTGGTGTTATGCCAGATGGGCTGCCCAAATTTCCTCAGAGAGCCTGTCCTGTACTGAGGATGTCAATCCTCCTGGGTAGAAAAAGTATTCATTGTTTATGTATACCCCAGGAAGCTTGGTTTTCCCAGCATATGAACAGTACTGCTATGTAAATGTGTGGCCAATGCTCAGAAGGTTTGTCCTATATAAACAACTCTAAGAAGTTACAGAAAGAAAACAGAGAGACTGAAAGCAGGCATTACTTACTTTCCAGCATTTATGGATCTCTTACACTTTAAACACATGGATGTTTATTGACTTAAAAAAAACACACACAATTCAGATCACTTCAAGACGTGCTACTTTTCTTGCTGTTCAGAACTTTTTTTGATGAGTATATAACATTTTTCTTTGGAAAACAACCTTTTACAGTGCATAAGGACAATAAGCACATCTGTGAGCTCAGACCTTTCCAGGTACAGTGCTGTATGCTTTACCAGGAAAGTTAGGTTTTACGGATCACATAAATGTAGTCCAAACAGTGATGTCATCTTTGGAGACATATGGAACAGATTTGACCAAGATTTACAGCATATAGGTAGGCAGACTCAATGCAGCATTTTCAAATGTATAGTAGTACCTTTAGAACATGCAGACAACTTTCTTTCCTGGAAATGGACTGGTAGTTTAGCCTAGAGTTCAGAGTAAAGAACTGCGAACAAGCATGGTACATCCAGCAGACCAGACCTGGGTTTGATACTCACAACCTCTACTTGCATACTGTGTGACTCTGAGCAAGTCACTTAATTGCCCAGTGTTGCCAGATTGCCTCTGAAAACAGGCACTTGTGCCTAGTGGGTCTTACCCGGTTACCAAAGACTAAAATAAAATAAATAATATTCATAGGATCAGACTCAGCATGAAGTTAGATATAGAGTACTATAAAAACACACTAGTACACATGCTATAGCACTGCTCACAAATGCACCCCTTTAAATTAGTGTTTTCGCGTAATGGATATTTTCCTAAAAAAATAAAATAAATAAAATGGAAACAGCAACTGCAAAATGTTGCAAAGCCTTGCACCTGTTTCTACCAACATTATGTAGGAATCCAAAATCATACATCACACAGCTCCTGACTCAAAAAGGAGTGCCAACCCAGACACAGAAATGGTAAACCAAGAGTTGACATGTGCCACTAAGAGTGATCTTGTGATGGTTTTTATCAGTGCCACTATCAGACTTGTTTCCAGTACTGCTTTCATGATATTATCCCTATTCCTTAACATTTACATTTGCTGCCTGTTAACGTTAGATGTGGTTTTGAGGTGCTTCTCTTAACTTACTGTATAAGAGCCTTCAATGGCTTGTCCCAAAATATCTATCAGATCTTATTTCTGATTGCTATCATTCTAGATCATTAAGATGATTACATTTTGCTTTTCATAATGTACCAAACACCAAATTAAAAACAGTTGAAGAACAAACCTTTGCTTATAGGACCCCCACAATGTGGAATGCACTTCCCATTTCGGTTTGTCAGGCTGGTTTTGTTGAAATGTTTAAAACAATGTTAAAAGCACACATTTCTCCTTGGCATTTGATACTCCATGTATAATCTGTTTTTTTTTGTATTCTATGTTAATTGTTATGGTGTGTTAATATCTGCTGTTTTTATTGCTTAGTGTTGTATTTTTACAGCACTTTGAGCCTGTTGGGAGAGTGCTCTATAAATAAATTGGATTGGATGGTACTGTGGTGCATGCATTCACAGGGAATGTGCTCATGACTATGATGACTATTGGTTAGATTAGGTTAGATAGGGATAATATCATGAAAGCAGTACTGGAAACAAGTCTGACAGTGGCATTGATAAAAACCATCACAAGATCACCCTTAGTACCTAGAGGCCAGTGGGGCACAGGACCCAAGGCAGCATGGGTTCACAGCGGGAAGGTCATGTCAAATGAATCTAATAGATTTCTTTGACTGGGTGACCAAAGTAGTAGACCAGGGAGCAGCTGTGGACATGGCCTACCTAGACTTTAGCAAGGCATTTGACATAGTCCCACACAAAAGATTAATAGTCAAATTAACCAGCCTGAGAGTGGGTCCCAGGGTGGTAGCCTGGGTAAAACATTGGCTGGACAACAGGACACAGAAGGTAACTGTAAATGGAGTCCACTCTGAAGAAAGAGGGGTTACTAGTGGGGTACCGCAGGGTTCAGTATTGGGTCCAGTCCTTTTTAATGTCTTCATCAGTGACATTGCAGAGGGACTGGAAGGAAAAGTATGCCTCTTTGCAGATGACACAAAGATCTGCAACAGGGTTGATACACAAAGAGGCATGGAAAGGATGAGAATGGACTTGGCAAGGTTGGAGGAATGGTCAGAAGTATGGCAGCTAGGATTCAATGCAAAGAAGTGCAAAATAATGCACCTGGGAAACAAGAACCCTGGGGAAGAATACACAATGGGGGAGGTAGTAACAACAACAAAAAGGAAAGGGACCTGCGGGTAATCATATCAGATGACCTTAAGGTTAGCAAGCAATGTGAAAAGGCAGTAGGGAGGCTGGGGTATACTGGGATACATAGGAGAGGCATCAGCAGCAGAAAACAGGAAGTTGTTATCACTCTGTACAGACAGTTGGTGAGACCCCATCTGAGTACTGCATCCAGTTCTGGAGACCCCATCTCCGCAAGGGCATAGACAGGATAGAGGCAGTCCAGAGGAGGACAACTAAAATGGTGTAGGATCTGCAAGAAGCTGTATGAGGAAAGACTAAAGGAGCTTAATATGTATACCCTTGAGGAAAGAAGGGAGAGGGGGACATGATAGAAACTTTTAAGTACCTCAGTGGAATCAACAAAGTCCAAGAGGGTAGCATCTTTCAGAAAAAGAGACTTGCAAGAACAAGGGGACACAATTTAAAGATGGGGGGGCGGTTCAGGTGCAATGTGAGGAAGTATTATTTCACAGAGATGGTAATGGATGCATGGAACAGCCTTCCTGAGGAGGTTGTGGGGTCTAAAACTGTGGCAGAATTCAAGAATGCATGGGACAGACATAAGGCAATTCTTGTGGGGGGTAGGAAGAAATAGGCTGTTGGTTAACTAGGATCTGCGGCCTATCCTGTAGGTAGGGAAATGGGCAGACTAGATATGCCAAGCATTCCTTATCTGCCGTCAAAGTCTATGTTTCTATGTTTCTATGATTACTGTTAAAATCTTTTTGACTGCAATGTTGCACTTATGTTGATACTCCTAACAAACCAATTGTTCCATGAGTGCATTCACAGGTTGCCATAATAAGAAATGTACTGGCAATGTAGTAATTGTACTTTACAGAGCTCAAAATTCAATATTCAAGTGGGCCACTTTTACATAGGAACGCTTAGCAACAGGGAGATGATTGGTATGCATGTCTTTCAACTGTTGTGCATTTTAAATAACATTATGAATTTTTCACCCTAATTAACCCTTGCTCCGCAGTTATATACCAATGTTCCTCACATTATTACAGCTATTTATGGGCACACAAACTATTAAAAGTGTAGACCAACTTGTTAGAAATGGTCCTTATCACTGAACATATGGCGCATAATTTTCAAAAGTGTTTGACTGACACAGGGGACTTCTGTCTGATGAAATTTATGCAAGAGGTGACTTGTGTCATAACTTGAGTCAGCCATGATTTTCTAATACAGCTACATCAAATCTTGATGCAGCTGTGCCAAACCCCCTTGCATCATGGTTGCATCAAACAACCAGGTGTGCCAGATCGGAAGTGGGCTTGCAACATGGTGGGGCTGCAACATTCCCTTTTTTGGTATTTTACAAGCCCCACCATGGCCGCAACAGGGAGGCTCCATTTGGACTGTCCGGGAGGTGGTCAATGTGCTCTGCAACACTGCTTGGTAGGGTAGTGAGTGAGCTGTGGGGCCAGGAAGGTGGCAAATGGGAGCTGCTGGGGCACTGAGGGTACTATAGGGCATAAGGGGTCTTCATTATATAGTGCACTATGTAGAAAAAGTGTTTTGTCTTGCACAGACACTTGCAATTTTGAACTGCCAGATGAATACGGAGCATTGTGCATGTATAGAAGGACTTTCTATTATCATATATATGCCTTCTGCTGTATGAACTATTATTCAAGCTCACGTTTTCTGCTATATGACCTATCAGATAATGTACATACTAATGTGAAATGTGGTGTACAATATTAATCAAATCTTCTGTACATGGCAAAAGGAGTGTACATAAGTCTACATTGTTACATAAATGGATAAATTAATTTGTCCTTATCTGTAAATCAAGGAATGAGCAGGTATAGGGAGTTGAGGAGGCAGCAGGCAGAGGTGCCATAGGATGTATCAGACAGTAAAGGAGACCAGGTAGGGGTGGTTGGCATCACAATCCTAATATGACACTGCCATGGGTGCTTCCAGCTGGGGTTGTATCATAATAGGATTGTGATGTCAACCACCCCTACCCAGTCCCCTCAGCTGTCTGATATGCCCTACGGCACCTCTGTCTGGTGCCTCCTCTACTCACTATACCTGCTTATTCCTTGTTTTACAAATAAGCACACATTCAGTTTATCCATTTACATAACAATGTAGACTTATGGACATTTATTTTGCCATGTACAGACTATTTGATTAATATTTTAATTACACACTTGAATAATAAGTGGCTAGTTTTCCATTAGCAGGTTATACAGACCTGCCACTAGAGGGATTCTTGGTCTTTCTACACAAATCACTGTACTCAATCATGGGCAATATAGCCTGCATTATCATTCTACTAATCCTGGCAAAAAGTATGACTCATAAAGCACTGATCCATGCTAAGTCAGAAGTCATCCCAGCCTGGGAACCCACAATCATAGTTCCTGCTGCATCTTCATATTGCTTCCCTACTCTTAATCTGTCAGGTTTTCATTTTAATTCTCATCCCTCTCCTCTGGCCCTCCTCCCTTCGCCAATGTCTTTCCGTGCACTTCCCCTGCTAGCCTTGAACGGCCATGTCAGCATCTCCTATGCCCTGGCTAGACGTACCTGAATGACTGAATACCACACAAGAACCCATACGAAAAGAGCCCACTTCTACCTGATAAATGCCCTCAAGAAAATGTTTCTAATTCTCCTTTTCTGTTCAGGCAATGTCGAACTAAATCCAGGTCCCCCAAGTCAAATCACTTCTCCGTTGGAGTTTGCAGCTGCTCCTGGGATGAAACTGATGATGGTCAATATTCTAAGCCTGCTCAAAAAACTTGATCATCTTCAAGTTTGGGCAGCCCACACAGACCCAGATCTGATTATAATTACCGAGTCATGACTAAAAAAGACCAACACTGATCCACAAATTACTATACCGGGCTTCAAGCTCTTTAGGGCCGATAGGGATTCGGAGGGGGTGGGTGTTGTATACACCAAATCAAAATTTGATGTTAGCAGCATTTCCTGTAAAACTAAGCCCAAGGAATACAAGATTGTCTCACTTAAACTTCACCTTCCATCCTCAGAGTGCATCACAATCATTGGTGGCTATAGACCCCTGTCAGGAGGCACAGAAATTCTTAACATGTTGAAATCCATAACTTTGGCTGCTAACACGGAAACAATAATCTTAGGGGACTTCAATATGGATTGGCTCACTGCTAAATCCTACTCCCTAAAAGCCATCTGTGATGAGCTGGGTCTCACACAGATAGTAACTGAACCCACAAGAATCAATGCTTCTAACTCTGCCAACAGCTCACTCTTAGATGTCATCTTAACTTTGCATCCCCATAAAATCTCACATTCTGCAGTTTTCCATAACGACATGAGCGACCACAGTATCATTGTATGTACATGATTCCAATCTAAAACCCAGCAGCACCCTAAATTCAGAATCAAATGCTCATTCCGTAAATTCAACTCAGTAAACTTCCTAAACGATCTAGCTACGATCAGGTGGCAAGACCTATATCTTGCCAAATCTGCTGATGCCACCGTCTCTGTCCCAAATGACAACCTCACCACCCTAATTAACAAGCATGTTCATCTTATTAAAATGAGGGTGCAGAAAATCTTACATCTGTGATTCACCCAAGAGCTCAAATCTGCACTTACCAATAGAGACAAGCTATGGGTTAGGGCCAGACACACAAAGAACCTGGCAGACTGGCAGGCATTTAGAACTGCCAGAAATGCATGTGTTAAAAGTGTACCTGCTACTAAAGTAAACTTCTACATCTCCACTCTGGAGCAGGACAAAGGGAACTCCCAAAAAATCTGGAAAACACTGAGATCTATTGAAGGCCATCCTGCTGCTTCCTCCCTTCCCACCAAGATTCTGGCCAAGGATGGGATGGTTGAAAATAAACTGCGAATCCTTGAAGGACTTAACCTTCACTTTGCCACTGCCGGGTAGGCATTCGACTCCTCCCCATACACTAGCCGAGTGCATAGCAACACTAGCCCTGATTCTACACATGCTACTCCACCTCATCCCTTTCAGTTGTGCCTGTTTAGCTACAAAGAAGTCAAAGACATAATTCTTAGCCTTGACACCAAGAAAAGTGCTGGGGATGATGGCCTTGAATCATTTTTCTTGCATTTAGGTTATGCCCAGCTCACAGCCCCCATCCTTCACGTCTTCAACCTCTCTATTACCACAGCCACTGTTCCATCCTGCTGGAAATCTGCCCATGTTCTTCCTCTCTTCAAATCAGGAGATCCTTGTGAGTTAAACAACTACTGTCCTACCTCTATCTTGCCCGTTCTCTCCAAAGTGCTGAAAAAATATATACAACCAACTAAAAAAATCACCTTGAAGTGCACTCACTCCTAAACCCGGCCCTATCTGGCTTCAGGTCGAAGCACAGTACCATCTCAGCCTTGGCTAAAGTCTCTAATGACTGGATCCATGCTATGGACACCAAGAAGGTTACTGGTGCAGTCTTTCTAGACCTCAGTAAGGCATTCAAAACTGTAGACCATCACCTCCTAATCACCTGTCTTGTCTACATAGGTGCCACTCCACTTACCTTACAGTGGTTTAACAGTTATCTCACAGGAAGGATACAAAACGTCAAAGCTGATGGCCTACTATCTGCCCCCCTTCCAATTGCCAGAGGAGTTCCTCAAGGTTCCATCCTAGGATCAATCCTTTTTTCCCTGTACATCAACTACCTTGACTCCCACATAAAGAACTCCAGCATACATTTCTTTGCGGATGATACAGTTTTGTATGCATCAGGCTCGTCCTTAACTGAAGTCAGGGAAGCACTCCAAGCTGACTTTATCCAGTTAGAAAGCAACCTTATCAATGCCAAGCTTCTCTTAAATGCCAAAAAAAACAAGACAATGATTTTCTTGAGACTTGCCTTGTCTGGTGCCCTACCTACCCCACCTAAAAACTTCATAGTTACCTCCCTAGGTGAACCCTTGGAAGTTGTACCTAAATTTAAATATCTAGGTATGTGGACAGACAACAAGCTTTCCTTCAACGAACACATCGAGGATATATCAAAGAGGCTTAAAGCATGTTTGGGTTTCTTCTTTAGAAATAGGACCCTCTTTTCTCTCGCGACCTGCAAAAGACTTGTCCAAGCAACATTCCTTCCCTTGCTTGAGTACGGAGACATTATCTTTATCTCCTCCCCAACCTTGAGCCTATCTAAACTGGACGTACTCTATCACCGTGCTCTTCGCTTCATTACTAACTCTGCGTACAGGACCCACCACTGTGATCTTTATGCAGCAGTTGGGTGGATCTCTCTTGCCACCAGACTCCTCCTGCATGCTGGCATTTGGACCCTCAAATTACTATTCCACAAACTGCCTGTCTATTTAACATCTCTCGTACACATCTCACATAGCGCCTACTCCCTAAGGAAATCTGACCTTATCCTACTAGATGTTCCCAGGACACATACCACAGCTGGCCAAATTGCTGTCTCATACATCCTCTCAAACATTTGGAACCAACTACAAGTCATGCTGAAGCTAACCAGCATCATATCAATTAACTCCTGCAAAACACTAGCTATCTCTAAATTAAAAGACATATGTAGGTGCTACTAGGCACCCAACACCAAGTTAACTTCCTAGGTACCAACTGGCCCTCTACTTATTAAGCTGAAATGTGTTACATAATTTAGGGCAAGGTTAAAGCTGGAATGTACTGCATATATAGCATAAGGACTTCTATTGTGTATACCTCTTGTATTATATATTTTTTTCTTTGTTGTTCTACATTTTATATCTCCTGACTATGTAATTGCGAACTGTATGTGTATGTGCCTCAGGACCTCCTTGCTTGCTCAATGGAGTCTTTCCTGCAATAAACTTGAACTTGAACCTGAACACCACATTTCACATCAGTATGTATATGATCCAACAGGTCATATAGCAGAAAACTTGAACTTGAATAATAGTCCATATGGCAGAAGGCCAATATATGATGATAGAAAGTCCTTCTATGCATATGCTCCATATTCATCTGACAGTTCCAAATTGCAAGTGTCTGTGCAGGAAAAAATACTTTTTTCTACACAGTGCACTGTTCAGTGAAGAACCCTCCCATGCCCTATGCCCTTCCTTGTGCCCTATGGTACCTCAGTACCCCTTCTTCCCCCTGACCCCCTCCTGTCCTGCAGCTTAAACCCAACAACCATCCCAGCCACTCTAATGTTGCACAGGGTGGGGTGGAGCTGTATCTCTGCAGCAAATCCTGCAGGTGCAAAAACTGTTCTGCACAGATGTATGCTTGCAGCAAACCCAGGGTGTTTGGTGCTGAGAACCCTGATTTGTGTAAAACCAGGTGCAGGGTCCCTGGAGCATCCAGAGTTTGCTGCAGTCCTGAAGAGACAGAACTTGTGTTGCTCTAAGGGCTCTTTGAAAATCAAGCCCATGGTGTCCACTATTCTTTTACTGTCTATTCTTTAAACTAGAAATGTGCAATGCTTTCTGGTCATTTGTTCTGCATTTGAAGGCCAGTGCAACACATTTTAACGTTGAAAGATATGTTGATAAGTACTGAGGTTGTTTAGGATGGCAGGTACTGTACTGAGTATGTTGTATTAGAGTAGTTAATGAAAAGAGTACAGTTTCTGTATGATACTATGTCTGACGCTTGTGCAACATAGATGGTATATTTGGCATGTTGTATGGTCACTGTCCGTCATACAAGGACTACCACCCTAGTAAGTGCTGTGAAGATACAGGAACCCTATTTAGGAAGATTTCACCTTGACAGGTTACACAAGGGACAAGGTACTCATAGACCACAGGCACCTTAGGGAAGAATGGTAAGGTATTCCACAAGAAGAGAGAGTAGCTGTAAGAGGATGAAGGGATAATAGTGTCAGCAATGAAAAGCATCTGGAAGATGCCTGTGCATGCATGATTTAAGTACTGCTTGATGGGACGGCATGACAAGCATCCCAGCCAGGGACTGCTTGATAGGAATAAAGGAAAAAAAAATGTCAAACTTGTCTCCTAGTTTTGGACAATTTTGAAATACTACCAAACATTACTTCTTAAAATATGAACAGCATCACTAGTTATGTATTTTACCTTCAAAATAAGCCATATTACATGTCAAAGGGACAAGATAACTGTCTTTATAAGATTAAAAAAATACAATAATTCTCATAAAGCAAGGCAATAAATCTTAGAAGAAGCCTTTATGGTCAAAACTTAAATTTTCATTAGTCTAAATGTACTATTTTAAGACTGTGGCTATATATTAAATCTGATTTCAAGATACTGGGCCCCCCATTTTCTCAAGGTCAGGATTGCACAAACCAGAACAGTGCACTGCTAACCAGAGAAAGGCTCACTGAAACAGTGAGTGCTACATTCAGAGCTATAGAAAGTAGGGCACAAAACCAATAGTGCCTTGGCACGTAACTAATGTATGCATTGTGTAAAATAATGAAGTACACCAGGATGCAGCACACAGGTCTATATTCAAACCTATACCCCAAATGTACAAACTGTAGCAATGAACAGGGCAAAATAAAGAATATAAAAGACTGCTCTTAAGAGTGTGCATATGCCACATAGCCAGCAGAAAACAATCAAAAATAGCTGATTACAGCTAGCTGGATGGCCACACAATGGCAACATGACATAATTATTAATACAATGACTTCAGCAAGTGAATGCAACAACAGAAGGCCATGTCAAGCTACAAGGGCATCACCGTAGGTGGAGATATGTTGTCAACTGCCTGTATAGTGAATGTATCACATTCAAAGAGACCTTCCAAACAAACACACTATAGGCTGATTCAAGCTAGAAAGGGGGATGCTGCACTACCCGTGTGAGCTGCTGCATGAGTATCTTGTTACACCCACACTCAGGAGCCATGAAATGAGTGTGAAGCCCATGGTAACTACAGTTATGGGAAGAAGAACAAATCCAGCACAACACACTGTAATGTCCAACATGAAGGTACTTAAGAAGTGTCCTTTGGAAAATGCACACTAAATTTTAATGCATATTGAAAAGCCAAGGAACAAAACCTGAGAATATCAACACCTCATGGATATGCCAGCTGGAACACAACAAAACTCCAACCAGTTTTGCCTAAAGCATCATCAGGAAGTGCCACCATTTTACACATCAATCTATTAAATAGCAAGCCTCTTAAGGGGGCAGTATATCAAAAAAGTGCAAAGTACTGTACACATATAACTCTAACCACACAGTAACTCTAACTTTGGTGCAAATAGTACAAATAATTTTAACATCAAAAAAGCTACTTGGTAACTTGGACCACCATATCTATAGCAATAGAGCATAGCAGACTTTTAAATATGCTCACAGTTACTGTCATATGCCCAAATAAACACCCATGTTTCATGTGCTACAAAACATTGTGCAAACACCCCTTGAGATATTGGTAACAAATAAATAATTTACAAAAATTATAGTTTCAATTGTTGTAAAGAATGTCTTTGTGGAGCGCATAAAAATATTTTAAGGATAATATTTTCATAATTCAGATGATACAACCAATTAGAAGGGGGGGGTTGGGGAGGGGAGAGATAAGAGAAACTTGAGGGGAAGGAATAAGAGAGAGTTTTCTAAAAGGAAGATTTCATGTATCAAAAAGATTTGCTACAAAAGGAGCATTAAATCCCCCATGTAAAGAAAAACAAGATATTCCTTGTAAGTATACAAAGACCTTCAAAACCACAGCCATAATAACATCATTAAATGTTATACAAATATATAAATACAAGTATAGAATCACTGATAAGAATTCAGACATAGTTCATTTATATAAGAATTTATCAGGGAACAGATGAGGCACTTTGGGTCACCCTGGAGACAGAAAATGGCACCACAATCCGCATTGGGGTTGTATACAGACCCCCATCTCAGGGGGAAGGAATGGACAAGGAAATGATAGAAGGCTTTCTTAGAATGGCAGAAAAAGGGGAGATATTGTTGATGGGGGACCTGAATATGCCAGATGTTAACTGAGCACCTTTGCTGCAGGCACATCCAAGAGCAGGGTCATTCTTGATGCCCTACAGGGGCATGCCTCAGACAGCTAGTATCAGAACCCACTCGGGAGGAGCAATCTTAGACCTGGTACTTTCAAATGGGGATGGAGAAAGAATATCAGATTTAGAGTGGGTAGCCATCTGAGAACAAGCGACCACCAAACAGTGTGGTTCATGATAAACACAGCCATACAATCAAGCCATACAAAATCAAAGTACTAGACTTTAGGAGGGCTGACTTTACAGGAAAAATGAGAGAGTGCCTCAGAAAAGCACTAGTAACAGGCAAGAAGGAGGTGGAGGAACAATGGGAGTGATCAAAACAGCCATCACAGAGGCAACAAGCCTTTGTGTAAAGCAAATCAATAAAACACAACGAAGGAAAAAACCACTATGGTTCACAAAAGAGGTGGCAGGGAAGGTTAAGAAGAAAAGGACAGCATTCAGGAAATATAAGGAAACACAGAAGGAGCAGGACAGAGAACTTTATCAGTTAAAGCAGAAAGAGGCTGGGAAGGTAGTCAGAATAGCAAAGGCCCAAACCGAGGAAAGGATAGCCAATTCTGTTAAGAAGGGGGATAAGACCTTTTATAGGTACATTAGGGAGCGAAGAAAGACCAAAGGAGGGATACTGAAGCTTAATAAAGGGGAGGGAATGTGGGTAGAGGGTGACAGTGAAAAAGCAGGGATACTGAATGAATATTTCTGCTCAGTATTCACAAAGGAAGAGGAGGAGGAGTTACCTAAACCAAACAAGAGAAACACTCTGAAGACGGGGTTCGATACCAGTCCATTTACAGAAGAAAGGGTTCTGAAAGAACTAATAAAATTGAAGGTGGACAAAGCAATGGGGCCTGATGGATTCACCCAAGAATTCTGTAGAACTAAGGGTAGAACTAGTGACATCACTGACTACTCTCTTTAACAAATCATGGAGGATGGGGTGGTACCGAGGATTGGAGGAGGCAGATGTGATTCCTCTTCACAAAAGTGGGAGCAGGACATAGGCAGGAAACTACAGACCAGTTAGTTTGACCTCAGTGGTAGGAAAATGATGGAATCACTTCTGAAGGAAAGAATTGTTGAGTACCTAGAGGCCAGTGGGGCACAGGACCCAAGGCAGCATGGATTCACGATGGGAAGGTCATGTCAGATGAATCTAAGAGATTTCTTTGACTGGGTGACCAAAGTAGTAGACCAGGGAGGGGCTGTGGACATGGCCTACCTAGATTTTAGCAAGGCATTTGATACAGTCCCACACAAAAGATTAATACACAAGATATCCAGCCTTGGAATGGGTCCCAAGGTGGTAGCCTGGATAAAAAATTGGCTAGACAACAGGATGCAAAGGGTAGTAGTAAATGGAGTACACAGTGAAGAAAGGAGGGTTACTAGTGGGGTACTGCAGGGTTCAGTACTGGGACCGGTCCTTTTTAATGTCTTTATAAGTGACATTGCAGAGGAACTGGAAGGAAAAGTATGTCTCTTTGCAGATGCCACAAAGATCTGCAACAGGGTTGATAAACAAGATGGAGTGGAAAGGATGAAAAGGGACTTGGCAAGGTTGGAGGAATGGTCAAATGTATGGCAGCTCAGATTCAATGCAAAGAAGTGCAATGTAATGCACATGGGAAACAAAAACCCAGGTGAAGCGTACACAATGGGGGGTGAGATACTGACAACAGTAAAAATAGAAAGAGACCTAGGGGTAATTATATCAGATGACCTAAAGGTGGGCAAGCAATGTGAGAAGGCAGAAAGGAAGGCTGGGGGGATACTGGGATGCATAGGAAGAGGCATCAATAGTAGAAAACAGGAAGTTGTTATCCCTCTGTACAGACAGTTGGTGAGACCCCATCTCGAGTACTGTGTGCAGTTCTGGAGACCCCATCTCCGCAAAGACATAGACAGAGTGGAGGCTGTCCAGAGGAGGGCAACCAAAATGGTGCAGGGTCTGCACCAAAGACATATGAAGAAAGACTAAAGGAGCTTAATATGTATACTCTTGAGGAAAGAAGGAGAGAGGGGACATGATAGAAACTTTCACGTACCTCAAGGGAATTAACAAAGTCCAAGAGGATAGCATCTTCCAGAAAAAGAGATGTGCAAGAACAAGGAGGCACAATTTGAAGATAGAGGGGGGACGGCTCAGGGGTAATGTGAGGAAGTATTTTTTCACAGAGAGGGTTGTGGATGCATGGAACAGCCTCCCTGAGGAGGTCGTGGAGTCAAGAACAGTGGGGGACTTCAAGTATTCATGGGACAGGCATAAGGCAGTCCTAGGGGTGGGTAAGAGGAAGTAAGCTGTAGGTTAACTAGGATCTGCAGCTTATCTGTTAGGTAGGAAAATGGGCAGACTAGGTGGGCCAAGCGGTCCTTATCTGCTGTCAAATTCTATGTTTCTGTGTTTCTATGTTTCTATCAAATTACACTGATTCTAGACCAATAATAGCCAGCACCATTTATTTCAGGAAGGCTGTGAGCTTAATGTTTTCATTGAGCTCTGGGGCTTAAAGGAGTAGTACTGTCAGAATTTTCCAAAACATATATTGCGCATAGTGTTTTGATTTGTGTGTGCAGTCCTAGTGTGTCCTTCCCTTTTTCTGCTGTTAGTTGTTTTTTCTGAATTAGCCTGCTAGTTTTATGGCCTCTAGGGATATCCATCTCTGCATGTTTATTGGTTTTCTTGTTCCTACAATGCCTCCTGTCCCATGTGACAGTAATGTATCCTGGACCACTGATTTAGCAAGCATTGGTTTGCAGTCAGTTTACAACAGCGGAGCTGTGATACTAAGTAAACTTCCTCATCCAGTGAGAACTAATGGCTACATTTACAGTTTATCAATGACTTGAATGCTAACTGAGTGGGTTATTCTGTAAGAAAATAGCTAGATCCTTTACTAATTATAGAATTCATAATTTGGGGTGATTTGTGTGCTTTTTATGGCTGTGTGTAGTTTGATGACATGAAAAGTTTTAAAAGCAAAACATTTACTCCTGCTGGCTAGACCTGACACACATAGAAAACAAAAATATTGAAATAAAGCTTTTTAGTGGAGGCCAGCACATCAGGCTCCTCCTAGATCTAGTACTTGCTGAATCAGAGGTCCCGGACACATCACTGTCACATGGGACAGAAGGCATTGTAGGAACAAGAAAAACAATAAACCATCCTGAGATGGAGATCCTCAGGGGCCATCAAACCACTGTAAAACTGGCAGGCTAATTTAGAAAAAAATTCTAATAGCAGACAAAGGGAAGGACTCACTAAGGCTACACATACAAATCAAAATACTCTGCACAACATACTGTATGTATTTCCAGATTTTGACTTTACTACTACTTTAAGGGTTCCTAATTTGAAAATCCAAAAAGACTCTTATTTGGCAATCAACTGATCAAGGTTCCCTCCCCTGGAGAATTGAAATTTATGCCAAACAGTGTTAGGGGCTTTAGATGACAATATAGGGCATTATGAGTGTCATTGTTCCAAATGAAACTCAAGAGTTCTCCCACCCTTACCTTCAAAGCTCATTTAGTTTTCCCAATGTAAAAAGATGCACAAGAGCAATTGACCGGATAAATAATGCCATAGGTACTGCAGTTGATAAATCTGGTAATATTACATTCCCTACTGCTGTTTACACTACTGAAGAAGTTACATTTTTGATGACTGCCAAGTGTTTACACCAGCTATAGGCATGACAACCCGATGATGTATTCCATAGCCAATTTAGTCATGTTTTTTCCACTGGGGAAAAAACTATGGATGAGCATACCTCAAAGGGTAGGGCCTTTCTTATATACAATCTTTGGTGGAAAGTTTACAATATCCTGTAATGCTGGTTCCGTGGACAGGATGTGCCAGTTGATTTAAAGCACATCCCTCATCTTCCCACTGTTGGCAATAAAATGTGTGATGAAAGTCATAGCATCCTGTTCTGTCCTTACCCTTTGCCTGTACTGCAAAAGGTCTTGCCTAAGGATGTGTTTGACTTCATTCCTCACCTGACTAATCAGAACTGCACTATAGCCCCTTTGCTGAAATTGGTTCTTCATTTCATCACATCTTCGTTCATACACACATTCATTTGAACATTCCATTTTTATAGGAAGGAATTGGGATTTCAGTACAGTATGTTGGTAATGGTGTAGCACAAGTGGCAACTGCTGAAGTACAGAGGACGATTGCTGTCTACTTTATTGTGGGATAAATCTGTTGTGATGATATTTTCCAAAGTCCTATGGATATCCAATTCCAAAAATGTAACATTCTCATGATAGTTGACAGTAAATTTTAAATTTGGATTGGAATCCTACAGGAACCTGACAAAATCAAACAGCTCCTGCACTCCCATATGCCGCACCATCAACGATCATCAATAAATCAACACCAAAGATCCAATAGTCAAAGAAAGGATTCACATCAGCATTAAACATAGAATTTGATGGCAGATAAGGACTGCTTGGCCCACCCAGTCTGCCCATTTCCCTACCTAATGGATAAGCTGCAGATACTTGTTAACCAGCAGCCTACTTCTTTCTACCCCCAACCCCTAGAATTGCCTTATGACTGTCCCATGCATGCTTGAATTCAACCACTGTTTTTGACTCCACAACCTCCTCCGGAAGGCCGTTCCATGCATCCACAACCCTCTGTGTGAAAAAATACTTCCTTACATTACCTCTGAGCCACCTCACCTCTATCTTCAAATTGTGCGCCCTTGTTCTTGCAGACCTCTTTTTTTGAAAGATGCTACCCTCTTGGACTTTGTTGATTCCCTTGAGGTACTTGAAAGTTTCTATCATGTCCTCCCTCTCCCTCCTTTCCTCAAGGCTATACATATTAAGCTCCTTTAGTCTCTCTCTCTATATGTCTTCTGGTGCAGACCCTGCCCATTTTAGTTGCCCTCCTCTGGACAGCTTCCATCTTGTCTATATCCTTGCGGAGATTGGGTCTCCAGAATGGCACACAGTACTCCAGATGGGGTCTCACCAGCTGTCTGTACAGAGGGATAACAACTTCTTATTTTCTACTGGTGATGCCTCTCCCTATGCATCCCAGTATCCCCCTAGCCCTCCTTACTGCCCTCTCACATTGCTTGCCCACCTTTAAGTCATCTGATATGACTACCCCAGGTCCCTTTCCATTTTTGTTGTTGTTAGTATCTCACCCCCCATGGTGTACTCTTCCCCTGGGTTTTTGTTTCCCAGGTGCATTACTTTGCACTTCTTAGCATTGAATCTAAGCTGCCATACTTTTGACCATTTCTCTAACCTTGCCAAGTCCCTTCTTATCCTTTCCACCCCACCTTGTGCATCAACTCTGTTGCAGATCTTTGTGTCATCTGCAAAGAGACATACTTTTCCTTCCAGTCCCTTTGCAATGTCGCTTATAAAGACACTGAAGAGGACAGATCCTAATACTGAACCCTGCGGCACCCCACTAGTAACCCCCCTTTCTTCAGAGTGGACTCCATTTACTATTACCCTCTGTGTCCTATTCTCCAGCCAATTCTTTACCCAGGCTATCATCTTGGGACCCAATCCCAGGCTGGCTAACTTGTATATTAATCTTTTGTGTGGGACTGAGTCAAATGCCTTGCTAAAGTCAAGGTAGGCTATGTCCACAGCCCCTCCATGATCTACTACTTTGGTCACCCAGTCAAAGAAATCTATTAGTTACGTCTGGCATGACAAAAACTTTAAAAAGTAGAGCACACACACCTCTAATAACAAGGCACAGGTCTATTAAAAATTTTTTATTCAGAAGTATCACAGAAAGCCATATCACCTGACGTATTTCGGATGTCTATTATGGCATGACCTTCCTGCTGTGAATCCATGCTGCCTTGGGTCCTGTGCCCCTCTGGCCTCCAGGTACTTGACAATTCTTTCCTTCAGAAGTGATTCCATCATTTTCCCTATCACTGAAGTTAAACTAACAGGTCTGTAGTTTCCTGCTTCTGCCCTGCTCCCACTTTTGCAAAGGGGAATCACATCTGCCCTCCTCCAGTCCTCAGGTACCACCCCATCCTCCCATGATTTGTTAAAGAGGGTAGTCAGTGGTGTCACTAGTTCTACTCTTAGTTCTTTTAGAATTCTGGGATGAATC
Organism: Neoceratodus forsteri; assembly: GCA_016271365.2. Taxonomy (NCBI): domain Eukaryota; kingdom Metazoa; phylum Chordata; order Ceratodontiformes; family Ceratodontidae; genus Neoceratodus; species Neoceratodus forsteri. The sequence goes on from CM057455.1 coordinate 1,044,798,010, forward strand.
CCATCAGGCCCCATTGCTTTGTCCACCTTCAGTTTTAAGAGTTCTTTCAGAACCCTTTCTTCTATAAATGGGCTGGTATCAACTTCTGTATCCAGATTATTTCTATTGTTTGTTTTAGGTACCTCCCCCCACTTCATTTGTAAATACTGAGCAAAAATAATTGTTTAGTATCGCTGCCTTTTCACCGTCACCCTCTGCCCACCCCCTCCCCTTTATTGAGCCTCACTATCCCTCCCTTAGTCTTCCTTCGCTCCCTGATGTACCTAAAAAAGGTTTTATCCCCCTTCTTAACTGAGTTGGCTATCTTTTCCTCTGTTCAGGCCTTTACTGTTCTGACTGCCTTCCCAGCTTCCTTTTGTTTTAAGTGATACAATTCTCTGTCCTGCTCCTTCTGTGATTCCTTGTACTTTCTGAATGTTTTCTTTTTCTCTTGAAGTTTCACTGCTACCTCCTTTGAGAACCATAGTGGTATCTTACATTGTTTTGTTTTGTTTATTTGCTTCACACAAAGGCTTGTTACCTCTGTGATGGCAGTTTTTATTATTCCTCATTGTTCTTCCACCCCCTCCTTCCTGCCCATTTGCTAGTGCATTCCTTAGGCACTCACCCATTTTGGCAAAGTCAGCCCTCCTGAAGTCCAGTACTTTTGCCTTTGTATAGCTTGACTCTATTGCTGTGTTTATTGTGAACCATACTGTTCGATGGTCGCTAGTTCCCAGATGGCTACCCACTTCTACATCTGTGATCCTCTCTCCATCTCCATTTGAGAGAATCAGGTCTAAGACTGCTCCCTCTGGCGTGGGTTCCAATACTAGCTGTCTAAGGCATGACCCCTGTAGGGCATCTAGAATTACCCCACTCTTAGAAGTGGCTGCTGCAGCTGCACTCCAGTTAACATCTGGCATATTCAGATCACCCATCAGCAGTATCTCCCCTTTATCTGCCATTCTGAGTATACTTTCTATCATTTCCTTGTCCATTTCCTCCCCCTGAGAGGGGGGTCTGTATACAACCCCTGTGTGGATTGTGGTGCCATTGCCTGCCTCCAAATTGGCCCTCAGTGCTTCTTCTCCTTCCTGTTTATCCTTTTGTTCTGTTGCTTTGATTCCTTCCCTTATGTAAAGAGCTACTCCTCCTCCTCTTTTACCCTCCCTGTCTCTCCTGTAGATAGTGTATCCTGGTATGTTTACGTCCCAGTCATGGTTCTGTGTGTACCATGTTTCTGTGACTGCCACGATATCCAGATGTTCCTCCTCCATTAAGGCCACTAATTCAGGAAGCTTGTGACCCAGATTACGGGCATTGGTACTCATTGCTTTCCATTTTTTGATGGCTTTACCTTCTGTAGCAGCATCCCCCACTGACCTTTCTACCTTGGTCTTTTTTTCATTTAGTACCCTGTTTTGTAGAGGGAGACTGGGATTTTCCTGCTGCTTATCAGTGCCTTCCCCCTTTACTAGTTTAAAAGCTTGCCAATGAAGCATTTAAACTGATTGCTCAAAGACTTGTTCCTTCCTGGACAGATGCAGACCATCCTGCCAGTTTAGGCTGGTGTCCCTCCAGGTGGAATCCCAGTCCCCAATGAAGCCAAACCCCTGTGCTCCACACCATTTTTTCAACCATTCATTAAACTGCATGGTGCAAAGTACCATTGCCTCACCCATGCCACTAACAGGCAGCACCTCTGAAAAGGATACTGTCTGTGCTACTTGTCTTAGGCCCCTCCCCAACTCTACAAAGTCCTTCTGCACTGCTCTAATCTCATGATAAGCCAAGTCATTTGTCCCTAGGTGGACAATGACATCCAGCTCAGACTCCTGTGCAACTGTTTTCGTGATCCTAAGGATCGCTTCCTGTCCTCAAGCCATGGCACCAGGCAGGCACCTTGCTTCAGTTTCCTGCTCCCCTAGTTCTATCCCCTAATAATTGAATCCCCACCAGGAGTTGCTTCCTTTCCCTGTGGTGCCCTCTGCCTCTTTCCTGAGGGCCTCCCTTGTGACAGTTGTCTGCAACCTATTTAGTCTCCTCTGCGGGTGCATCCATAGGGGAGCTATGCTCCCCCAGAATGGTGTATGGATTGTGGAGTGGAACAACTGACTGGGTGTGCCTTTGTTCCACCACTCTTACCCTCCCTGAGCCCACTGTGGTCCAACTGCTGTACTTTCTTCACAACCTCTGAGGTAGCGGTGGTGGCTCTGGTGCTCCCTGGATGGAGGAGGTTCCCTTAAAACTGTCCAGTGCGGCCTGAAGATGGGCAACTTCCTCCCTCAGGGCAGAGAGTTGTCTGCAAACAGGGCAGCATCTCAGCCTCCAGAAAGACTCCCGGAAGACTGCTGCCCCACAGCCATTACATTGCACTACTCCCCATATGTCTGTCTACCTTAGGTTTTTTTTTTTGTTTGTTTTTTTTTTTTTTTTTGTGTGTGTGATTGGTTTGTTATATAGAAATATATATATTATATAATGTGTATGCCTATCTTGTCAGTGCAGTGTGCTAGAGAGGATATGAAAGTGATATGCACCTTTCCCTCTTGAGGAAATGATGTCAGAACCCCAGGTATAAAGGAACTATTTCCAGGGATGGGTGGGGTGAAGGGTGGGAAGGGTTTGGGCCTAAACTGTGCCCTCATGAAACAATCAGCTAAAAGCTCTGACCTACCGCTGCGATGAGTGCCTTCCTGTCAGCAAGATGCCCTACATGACAATTTGACAGAGAAAATACCCTGCTAATCAAACAGAAAGACCCAAACATCCAAATCAGAGACAGGTAAACCTCCCCAGCCCCAAAACAGCCTGGTGACTTGTGCTCTGAAAGCAATCAACCCCAAAACACATCAGCTGTGCACAAGGACAGACACAGTAAACAGTATTGAGTCACTGTGGGTTTAAACTCTTCCTGCACTGAAAATCTTAACAATTGTAACAAAAGTAAAGCAAGCTCCACCTCCCTCTGTTGATTGAAAGACTGCCTTTTCTGATAATTCTAAGTTCCTTATTTCACCCTTCAGTTAGAAGTATCCTCCACCTTAAGAATATTAACTGTCCTAAGGAATCTGCTTTAAACCAAAGACAACTGTAAATTGTAAGGTTCACCTCCCTCTGTTGTGAGCACAACTAGCTTTCTTGCAAATCCTAAGTCCACTGTTGCAGCTTCCAGCCAGAGGTAGCTTCACCTGAAGAATCTTAGGTTATCTGATGAGCCTGCTAAAATTAGTACTATCAGGTCTGTAAGATTCTTCCAAAGCTATTGGCTGATAAGTAGCTGTGATGTAAGCACTTTCTGACACAGTCTGGCCTAGCATTTTAAGGCACACAGAGATAAACAAAAGAAAAAAACAGTTTCCACCCCCTAGGCACTGTCTGGGTCAAATACACAGCCTGTAACCTGCTCTCAATTCAGGACTTATGACTAATTCTTAGCCCAGTGAATAACTCACAGTATTACAAATATTGCAATGCAAACAGTCAATCACTAACTCCAAGCAAGTCAGCTGTGCACAAGGACACATTGAACAGTATTGAGTCGCTGTGGGTTTAAACGCTTCCTGCACTGAAAATCTTAACAATTGTAACAAAAGTAAAGCAAGCTCCACCTCCCTCTGTTGCATGAAAGACTGCCTTTTCTGATACTTCTAAGTTCCTTATTTCACTTCTCAGTTAGAAGTATCCTCCACCTGAAGAATATTAACTTTCCTAAGGAATCTGCTTCAAACCAAAGACAACTGTAAATTGTAAGGTTCACCTCCCTCTGTTGTGAGCACAACTCACTTTCTTGCAAATCCTAAGTCCACTGTTGCAGCTTCCAGCCAGAGGTAGCTTCATCTGAAGAATCTTAGGTTGTTGTGAACAGCCTCCATTTACCAGAGGCACAGATAAAGGTTAGCATAACTGGGGTGAAAGTCACCCCATTGCTGTAACTTTTATCTGAATACTTCCCTTGGAAAATGAAGGAATTAAACTTCAGAACAAATGCAGCCAAGTTTGCAGAGGAAATCCTTAAATGGTTCATTATAGGATGTAGAGATATCAAGCTATACACTTAGACCTTTGAGTCCCCCATTTTGTGGGACATTCAAGTATAATAAGTTGATATCTATTATCATCGACATCCACCCTGGTTCCAATTGAAAATCACCTAGGACTTCCAGTATCTGGGTGGTGACCCTAATATAACATGGTAAAGTAGATATTATATGTTTGATGCTTTCATCAACAGACTGAGAAAGGAGCTTGGTTAGGGATCCTAGTCCAGACACTCTGGGGCATCCTGGGGGATTGTCTCATCTCTTGTGAACTTTGGCAAAACACGTATGGCAGGTTTTACTGGATTTGTAACAGATAGGAAACTAAACGTACCCTACAATATAATACCAGAGTCAAGAGAATCTAGGAAATAAGCATCAATTTCCTTTTTAAATATACTAGTCATGTCTGACTTAAATCCCACTTAGAAATTATTATTTGTTAACTGTTTAAAAATTACGTTACATTTCAGGGAGGCTCAAAATGATAGACCAGTCCTTATCAGCCAGTTTTACAGTCAGTAATGAGTTGTTCTGCAGTTCTTTAATGGCCTGTCTCTCATGTGCTGTAATGTTGATAAAGTTAGCATCTGTCGATTGGAGATCATTCTCATTAAGTCCAAGAGGCAAGCCCTTTCAAATATCATCACTGCAGGTGAAAATGATGGAATGCAAGTTGATCCTGGTTTTAATAAATGTCCTTATGGGTAAGATGATAATTTGAATGTTCTAACCCTAATGTTCTTGGGGGGATACTGGGATGTATAGGGAGAGGCATCACCAGTAGAAAACAGGAAGTTGTTATCCCTGGGTACAGACAGTTGATGAGACCCCATCTGGAGTACTGCATGCAGTTCTGGAGACCCTATCTCTGCAAGGACACAGACAGGATGGAGGCAGTCCAGAGGAGGGCAACTAAAATGGTGCAGGGTCTACAACAGAAGCTATATGAAAAGAGACTAAAGGAGCTTAATCTGTATACCCTTAAGAAAAGGAGGGAGAGGGGGAACATGAGATTAACCTTCAAGTACCTCAAGGGAATCAACAAAGTCCAAGAGGGTAGCATCTTTCAGAAAAAGAGATGTGCAAAAACAAGGGGACACAATCTGAAGATAGAGGGGAGATGGTTCAGGGGCAATGTGAGGAATAATTTTTTTCACAGAAAGGGTGGTGGATGCATGGAATGGCCTTCCTGAGAGAGTCATGGGGTCAAAAACAGTGGGGGAATTCAAGAATGCATGGGACAGACATAAGGCAATTCTGGTGGGGGTTAGGAAGAAGTAGGCTGTTGGTTAACTAGGATCTGCAGCTTATCCGATAGATAGGGAAATGGGCAGACTAGGTGGGCCAAGTGGTCCTTATCTGCTGTCAAAGTCTATGTTTCTATGTTCACAGTGTACTGTGGGTTCCAGTGTTCTTTTCCTGTTTGGTTATAGGCCTCTCCTTGCAAAACAGTACTTTCAAGTTTAGTTTGTGTGAAAGTTTTTTAATATTCACAAACAAATCAAATTGATTGGTAGTACAGGTGGGGATGCAACTCAGCCTGTTGCTCAAGATGCATGTTTGAGCAGATGTTACTTCAAAAGATGACAAATTACTAATGCTTATTTGAGTCACACTTTATTTTAAGTGTCAGTTTCAATGTAACTGCATGATAGGTAATCATTAATTACATGCAGGAGGGGTAATTACACTGTAGTTCTACATTTGTTGCATGTAACTGCATTGCAGTTGTAATACAGTTATAGTATAGTTACACTGTAACTACACTTTAGTTAAGGAAACTTAAAGTGTTACCTTTATTTCTTCTGTGTTTTGTATGTTGTGTTTGTTTTCTGCTAGGCTTTCATGCTAGTCTTTTTCTGTCTTTGTGATCCCTTGTTATTTCCTCCTTTTCCACTCATCTTTCCCTGCCTGTTTTTTTTTTATGGTTGAATCTGCACTGTCCTGGTGCCGCACCTTGGTGTGGATGTTCAGAGGTGTTGCAGCTCCCTGTTGATGTTACCTACAAAAATCATCCATTGAATCAGTTACTGATTCACTCATGGAGGTAAACTGATCATATGTGATATTGCTTTTTTTTAATTGGTTTTAAAGCCTTTTTTTCTCTCTCTTCTGATTGCCCCGGTCTTCTGTTACCCTTCTTCCATGTAAAAACTCTATCTGCCAGGTAATTTTGTTTATCCCTTTCTAACTTAAATAGTTTTTGTATTTTATATGAGAATCTTGCCCTGCAATTGTTTGTTTACATTAAGTTTCATATGTTGTAAACTCTATTTTCTCCTCTGTCTGCTTAAGTTTAGCTTCTAACTTGTCCTGTTGTAAGATGTAGTCCTGAATGATACTGTTCACAGACAAGAGGGATGCCTGCTGCATCATGTCCCTCCAGTCTTTCATGAAAGCTTGGCATTCTTTTCCATACCTGGACCGCCTGAGCACTCTCAAGCCTCTAGGGACCATCCACGCTTTAATGTACAATTCAAGCATTGTGTGATACCAAAAACTGCATCAAGATTTAAGTGAAGTTCTGCAGTTACATGCTTGCTGGCACCAGGCAGCTTCCCTGTGCTATCCAGAGACATCATTAGCAAAAGCTAGTCTGCCATGTCACATACATTGGGCCAGTTCCTGGATGTGTTCTTGCCATATTCTCAGGAACACATCACCTGTCCAAATGCACTATGGTGAAATGGAAAGCAGTGATGCCACAGTTCTACAGGATAGCACACAGTCCACCCACCTGTGATAGAGGCCATCAACTGCATTCATGTGGTAACATGAACACCATCTGTAGGGCATGGAGCCAATACCCATATTAACTCTAAAGTCTACCACTTCATGTATATACACATGTGTAATGTTAATGGCCACATCACAAATGTGCTACATCAGTTCCTGGGAGAACTGTATGACACAGACATCTTTAACAACTTCATCGTGTGCCAGCATTTCAAGCAGGAGACATCCCTGATGTTTTCCTCCTTGATAAGAACACACACAATGCCATACTACACAACCACTAAAGTCAGCCCAGTTGTGCATAATGTTAAATGTGTCTTCACTACAGATGATAGTGCCTACCCCTGCATCCTTGGCTCACCATACCACAGCTGTGTCCTGCAACATCTGTGGATGAGCACTGCATTGTGGCTCACAGGGCAACCTAGAGTGTTCTCAAGTGGCTATTTGGAATGCTCAAAATGTGGGTCAGGTACCTGAACAGGTCTGGCAATGCCCTACAGTATATCCCCCCCTCCAAACTATACAGGGTATTTGTTGCATGTTGCATCCTGCACAGCATTGCATTTACCCATGGAATACCCCTACAATGCAATCAAGGGGACCGTCCCCCCATTGTGTTATAGCCTTTAGACATACAGAACTGTGTGTTTCACATCTCACCAACAACCTGTAGGCCGTGCCTGAAGAAAACATATCACATGTCACTTTATTTGGTCATAGAATGTGGTGAGTTGTGGCTCAGAACACAAAGCTAGACCCCAACCCAGATTTGGCAAGAGTCAGGACAGTGAAAACCATAATGTTTTTTCCCTTTCCTGCTTGGGGGTGGGGATTTAGGGTTGAAAACCCTAATGTCACATTTCCTACTTTTGTCAGTTTACTCTGAACCCTAACTGATGCATTAAGGCAATTTTTGAGACTTTTTTTTTAATTATAAATTTGTATGTTTTTTATGGCCCCTATTTTTTGGGGTTGGGGGTATTATGTGTTAGTGTTGTAGTACACATTGAGACCTTTTATTTGATACATAGAGCCTTCCTTAGCTGCCCAGTGATGGAGATATGGCTTGTTAAAGAGCTGGTGACACGTTCATTTGAACTTTAACAAAACGTAATGTTTAGACACAGTCCAGCTTGCATTCTCCATTAGTTCTGTATTTCTCTTCCCCTTTATTTATTATTGAGGTCATTTGTATAAAAACAGGATTTCTGCTCCTGAAGAGTTCATCTATTCCTGCTGCTTTCTCCCTACCTGAAGTCATAGAGCATTGCTTGTGACCTTGCAGTTACTCCCAAAGCAACAGACTATGTTGTCACAACACAGGATTCTGACTTAGAGTAGGGGGTAAGCTATAGAGGCAGATGAACTCAAAATAAACTCTAAGGGATAATGATCATATATTCATACACATTTCCTTAGTAATAAGTTATGGAGCAGAGATATCTATAAAATATAAATGGAATGCAAGCAGAATTGTACCTAATTATAATGTTTTTTAAAGTTTTCTTTGCGGCGTCAGTAGCTCTTTAAAGTTGCAGTGTTATCATAAGTGAATTTTCCTTTTCTAATCTTTATGTTTGTTTTATAGTTTTTTTTTTAATATGGCCCCTAATGTGTTTTTGGTTGGGGTATTATTTTAGTATTATAGTACTGATTGATACCTTTTTTCTGATACATAGATTCTGTTTTAACTCCATAGCGTGATGGAGGTATGGCTTATTAAAGTTGTAATGTTATCCTATGGGAATTTATATTTTTTCAACCTTTATGAATTTTATATGGCCTCTAAATTTTGGGTGCTGTATTACGTATCATTGTTGCAGTAGTCATTGAGACCTTTTTTGATACATAGATTCTCCCTTAACTCCAAGGACTGATGGAGTTATTGCTTGTTAAAGTTGAAATGTTATCCTATAGGAATTTTAATTTTTAATCTTTATGTTTTATTTGTTATGTTATGTTTTGTTTTCTTTTTATATGGCCCCTAAATGATTTTGGGGATATTATGTGTTACTTTTATAGTACTCATTGAGACCTTTTCTTGCTACATAGATTCTCCATTAACTCCACAGACTGATGGAGTTATGCCTTGTTAAAATTGCAAAGTTATTTCATTGGAACTTTTGGGGGAGTCTGTGTTACTATTGTAGTACTCAGTGAGACTTTTTGTGACAGATATATTCTTCTTTAACATTACAGTGTTATCCTATGGGAATTTTCATGTTTTAATCTTCATGTTTTTATGGCCTCTAAATGTTTTTTTGGGGGTATTATGATTTACTGTTGTAGTACTCATTGAGACCTTTTCTTAATACATAGATTCTCTCTTATAGAGCAGGTGCGTAGTAAGGGTGCACATCTTATAGAATGAAGGTTTGGGGCCTTTAGATGCCTCTGCAACCATTCAGTTTGCTTTTATTTGTCTATTAACTTACTTTTCCATCTTTGTGTTTGCATTTTACCAACTGCTAGTGACAAAAAGAGTCCAATGGAATCACTGGGTGATGATGATGTCATAAAATCTGTACTAGCAAGTCTGCCAGTGTATGTCCGTGGGAAACTACAAATGTGTTTTCAGATTTTTATGGAGAAATAACACTTTCTACCACCAAAATATTATAAATTTAATAGAAATATGTTATTCTTGATAACATGCAATGTTTTGTTATAATTTAGCAGGTGACATTTTCTTCATAACCACATTTTACTTGGAAAGAAGTAAAAAGAATCTAATCGTATTCAAAAATGTAACATCATACAGATAGAGCACTACAGAGTAAACATTTAAAAGGCAAAGTTTGTTGATGAAAAAAATATCAATTTCTTATGAAAAAGATTGAAAAATATATCCAATTTCTCACTGAAATATACTGGACTCTTAAACAGCTGGCAGTTTCTGAGATCACAATACCAGCATTCTACTGAATTCACTTTTACTAGTAGTATGAAAAGCAAAGGTAAAAATCCATTTGTTTCACTGCACAAACAAATATTTTATTATAAAAGTAGAAAGTAATTTCTAACACATCAAAATACAATAAATAAAATAGTCAGTGTTCTATTTATTAGAAGTAAACACCTGCTCATTAAGAGTCCAGTGTATTTCAAGGAGAAACGAAATATATTTTTCTATCTTTTTCAAAAGAAATTGATACTCATTTCATCAACAAACTTTACCTTTTATATGTTTGCAGTTTAGTGTTCCATCTGTATGATGTTACCTTTTGGAATACAATAATGAACTTCTCTTTACTTCTTTCCAAGTAAAATCTGGTTATGAAGAAAATGTCACCTGCTAAATTATAACAAAAGCTTGCATGTTATCAAAAATCACATATTTCTATTAAATTTATAATGTTTTGGTGGCAGGAAGTGTTATTACTCCATAAAAATCTGAACACAGATGTGTAGTTTCCCATTGACATACACTGGTAACCTTGCTAGCAAGGATTTTATGACAACATCACACAGGGATTCCATTGGACTCTTTTTTCACTAGCACATGGCAAAATGCAAATAAAATGATGAAAATGTAAGCAAATAAACAAATAAAAACAAACTGAATGATTGCAGAGGCATCTAAAGGCCCCAAACCTTCATTCTTTGAGATATGAACCCTTACTAAGCATCTGCTCTTTAACTTCACAGAGTAACAGCGCTATGGCTTGCTAAAGTTGCAGTGTTATCCTATGGGGATTTTCATTTTTTAATGTTAATATTTTTTTTATATGGACCCTACATTTTTTGGTGGGTACTATTTGTTACTGTTGTAGTACCCATTGCGACCCTGTTTTATTATATGTAGATTGTCCATTAACTGCAAAGATTGAAAGACTTACAGCTTGTTAAAGTTGCATTGTTATCCTATGGGAATTGCAACTTTTAAATGTTTGTTTTTTTATTGGACCACTGAATTATTTTGTAGGGTATTATGCATTAGTATTGTAGTACTCATTAAGATCTTTGTTTTTTGTTTCCAATTGTTTAACCAAGTGAGACACACTAAGCTGAAAGCTTTTTTACAAGATCGTTCATTTGATATATAGATTGTCCCTTAACTGGAAACATTGACATAGTTATGGCTTGTTAAAGTTGAAATGTGGACAGAAACTAAGTCCAAATTATTTTTCAATATGTAGGAATATTTTCATGAGATTTTGACATTCTCATGAAAAAAAAATGTTCCTTCATATGAAAAAAGAATGTGAAAAAAAACTAAGTCCAAATTATTTTTTTGTGTAAAGGTAACCTTGTTTCATATGACTCTATTTGTGTTTCCCATGAAAATATGAAAAAAAGAACATCGTCTCATAAAAAAAAGATTTTTAAAATATGTTAAAATCACATGTCTGGGTCATTTTTCCAAAATACACCTGCAGAATCTGGCTAATGGCATCTCAATTAGCAAGATACAAGTGTTGGTGTGTTTCCAGTATATGGTTTTTATGGGTCTTCAAAAATGTTTTTTGAGAAAAAAAAACAGAAACAAGATGGCGGCCATATGAAAAAATATATTTTTTTCTTGAAACAGAATTACCCCCATATGAAACAGAATCCTTTTTCATACTGCCAATTTTTTTTTCTGTATGAAACAGCTATTCAAAATTGTGTAGTAGCATGTTCAGAGCCAAAATTTTAAATCCTTGTAACTCTGGAGTGGATAAATGTTTTTTTCACCAAATCAATGAAAGGAACCACTTTGGCAAGTCCTTTCTACCCTGGAAATTTTAGACCAAAATTCCAAATTCTCTGAGCGCTAGGTGATGAACAAAAAATGCACCCACCCATTTGCTTTTCACTTTTTTCATTATCCATATATCAGAATCCGTACATCAGACCAGAATAAATCTTGGTACATCAAGATATCTTGTCCCCAAGACTGTGCATGCAAAACTTCATACAAATATATTGAATGAGAGTTAAGCTATTAAAATGCAAATTAAGAGGGTTAACATTAAACAGCCTACTCAATCCCAACTACAGTGGCCACTATAATGTTACATTTATATACTGTAAGCATGTTCTACAGTTTTACAAAATTGGGTTGAATTTGTTTGCATATTTTTAATAATAATGGTTAAATGATGTATTTTTATGTGTGTTAAGTGTGACATTCCAACACAGTTTTTCACTGAACACATTTAACTCTTAAAGTATGTAGTTACTTACATATTTTGCTCACACTTTTGAAAAGCATACATACAGTATAAGTGTATGTTAACACAGTTTAACTCCATTAATATGTGATCCATGCTGGATTTTAATAAATGAAAAAAGATTGTATTGAAGATTACTGTGTTTGTCCATTGCATCACCTTCAAAAAAATGATCAGAAGTGTCCTTTAAAAATGCAGAGAAATGATATTGTGCCATTTTTATGTTGGCCCGCGCATGCACAGCCTACATATTGTGGTAATAGCAGATTTGGAGGTGTGGCCACTGTTGGGCGAATGCAGGGCATGCATCAGTAGGTGTGTCCATCATTCCCCAATTAGGCAGCATGCAGACACCACATCAGCAATTTGGAATGTGGCTACCAGATCTAACAAAAGGTCCGCTGCAATGAGAGCGGAGGTCTCATGCAGTGTGACCACTACATGCCTCCTGACATGCACACAACACTGCCACCACCTCCTGTCAGAATGCTGGCAGGGAATGCCACTCCCTGTCGGCATAATAACCCCATCCTAGTTAGATGTGCTGCTGAGGCACCCAGTCCCCAGCATCATGCGTGCCCCCATCAGTTTTTCTTTGCTGATGGGGGCCCCAATCCCCATCAGCTTCAGTGCCCAAGTGATGTTGCCGATGGGGGAGCCCACTCTCCATCGGCATTATGTAACATCCCCCACTTTTGTTGTGTACCTATGGGGGTGCCCAATCCCTCTTCGGCTACAGCTGTCCTCCAAAAAACAGTCTGTTGGCATGCTGGGAGCCCACCCCAGTGTCTCACACGCCCCTGTTAAAAAAAGAAATGGTCCCGCGATATCTTTTTTTTTTACCCTGTCAAAAAAGAAAGTGGTCCCTCACGGTCTCTCTGCCCCCCTCCGACAACCCGCGCCCATGCACTGTGCACCCCTGCCTCCCCACACCCCCCTCACCATATACTTACCTCTGGAATCCGGCGCAATAATCTTTGGTGGACCAGGAACACGTCTGCACTCTTCAAAACTGACAGCGAACTGAGGAAATGCTGGTAAGCTGTATAATGGCATAAATAGGGTTTTTTCAACTTTGATGCATATCTCAGCCATTTTCTGGAATTTTGGTACCAAATATTCAACATGGGGCTTTTGGGACCCCTCCTCATGAATTCTGGCACTGCCATGGCATTATTCGGCCCTGAAAGGTGATTTTGTGGTCACTGCATGGAATCACCTTTTGGGACAAATTAATGAAATGACAGTGCCAGTGTTCATGAGGTGGGCCTCCCAAAAAGCCTTTGTTGCAAATTTGGTGGAAAAAATCCCCAAAATAACTGTTTTTCAAGCGTGCATTGCACAGTTTCCACACACACTCGTAACTTCTTGAATTTGTAATATTTTCACTCCAGATTTTCAAAATTGGCATTTTTCCACACCTCCTTATGAACAGTACAGCTGCCATTTTACATATCCTGGCTGAAATGTGTTTTTGCATGTCCGGCACAGAATAGCGCAGTAGCTGCATGAAATCAGTTTTCAGGACAGTTTCAGGAAATGACGGTGACACTGTTCATGAGCAGAAGTCCTAAAATGCCTATGTTGAAAATTTGGTGACAATATTCCATAAAAATGACTATGTTACAAGCATGCATTGTGCAGTTTCCACGCATCCTTGTAACTTTTTCAAATTTGCACTACTTTCATGCCAGATTTTCAACACTGGCATTTTTTTACACCTCCTTATGAACAGTACAGCTGTCATTTTTCACATCCTGCCCTAAATGTGTTTTTGCACCTGTGGCGCACAATGGTATGGTCACTGTGCGAAATCAACATTTCGGACACATTAACAGAATCACACTGCCACTGTTCATGAGGGGAGGTCCCAAAGTGCCTATGTTAAAGATGTGGTTAAAAAAATCCCAAAAATAATTGGGTTACTGATGTGTGTTGCACAGTTTCTATGCATGCTCATACCTTCACCAATTTTTCATATTTTCACTCCAGATTTTCAGCGTTACCATTTTTTTTACATCTCCTCATGAACAATACAGTTGTCATTTTCCACATCCTGCCCAAAATGTGTTTTCATCCCTGTGATGCCAAATGGCATACCCACTGTGCAAAACCACCTTTCAGCTAACAAACTAATAGTGCCGCTTTTCATGAGGTGGGCTCACAAAAAGCCCATGTTGAAAATTTGGAGTGAAAATACCAACACATGCCTATGATGTTAGGGTTTCCAACTGTAGCACCCCACCCTGTAGAGACTGACAGGCTTCAGGGGTGTGACTTGGGATCATCGGCTGTAATGCTTATGCCATTCCACCCCCACTCCCACCCTGCAGCCAGTGACAGGCATTGTGGTGTGCCTTGCACTGTTCAGCCACAAAGTTCAACTCATTCTCCTATACTGCACCCACTTCAACGTATTTCCTTATGGAATGGGGTAAGTATAATGCCCAAAGACCCCAAAGCACACCATGACACTTGTCAGTGTCTACAGGGTAGGGTGAGGTGAATTGGCATGAGCGTTATAGCTGATGACCCAAAGACACACCCCAGTGCCTGTTGGTCTGTACAGGGTGAGGGTGGGGTTGGTGTCATTTTAATACTTCACTGCCATTCCTGTTATGCCTCTCTAACTGCGGTACTGCCAATGCCAATGCCAGCGAGACAACATTCGGCATTGAAAAATGCTCATTATAATTAGCTTAATATCCAGTGCATAAAACACTTGTACAAATGTTAGGTATCCCTTGAAGAAGGTGAGGAGAAAAAATGACGTTGAAAAACAGTGGGGCTGCAAAGGGCAACTGTGAAAACACAGAGATTGCGCAAAACCGGTGGCCTATGGATTTTCCCCCTTCCCATGTTCTGTCTCCCCCCATGAGTTTGTTATATTTAGTGAAGGGGGTGTAGGGGGTAAAGCCACCCACAGAAAGTCATTCTACCACTGTCAGCATTTTTGGGTGATCGCTGTGTTTTCACAGTTGCCTTTTGCAGCCATGCTGTTTTTTGTCACTGTTGTTTCCTCATGCCATTTTCCTGTCGCTATTATGACATGGAACCCAAATATTATGTTTGTTTTAAGCTTATTTTCTGAATTCAGTTACATCTGAAATGTGATCTTGCATCTGTTCAAAAATATTGTTCATTCAATTTTCTGTTATAAAACTTAGAATGCCCCCAAAGCTGATGTCATGGGTATACAGATCATAGGTATCATAGGTTTGTACTGAGCTAAGAAGACAAAAGTCCATTACACTTGCACTTAAATCAGTGAATGTAACCAGTTATGTTATTCCTCAGGCAGTATTCATCCAGCTTGATCTTAAAGTTATTCATATCTTTACTACCCTCTGTCTCCAATGGTAGTGAGTTCCATAATGCTACAACCCCTTGGTTTTACCAAAATGCTTGCTTTCTTGAATGACAAAGGTCTCACTTAAGTTGTATTGGGGCACAGAAATGCAGGGGAGGAGTACATGATGGGGGGGAGGTACTGACAGCCAACAAACAGGAAAGGGGCCTGGCAGTAATCATATCTGATGATCAAAAGGTTACTAAACAATGTGAGAAGACTGTGAAGACAGCCAGTGGAATGCTGGGATGCATAGGAAGAGGATCTCTAGCACAAGGAAGGAGGTGGTGATGACACTGTATAGAACATTGGTAAGACCTCATCTAGAGTACTGTGTCCAGTTCTGGAGGTGGCATCTCTGGAAGGACATAGACAGAGTAGAAGTGGTTTAGAGAAGGGTGACTAAAATGGTGCAGGGGCTGCACAAAAGTCACATGAGGGGAGACTGGAGGATCTCAATATGTATTACCTGGAGGAGAGGAGAGTGAGGGGGATATGATAGAAACCTTCAAATACCTCAAGGGTGTAAATAAGTTACAAGACGGTAGCATCCTTCAAAAAAAGATATTCAAGAACAAGGTGTTATGATATGAAGATAGAGGGGATAGACTTAGGGGTAATGCGAGAAAGTATTTTTTTATGGCAAGGGTGGTGGATCCATAGAATAGCTTCCCAGCAGAGTTTGTAGGGGCAAAAATGGTAGGAGAATTCAAAAATGCATGGGACTGACATAAAAGAACTCTAGCTATAGGAAGGAGAGGGTAAGCCACAGGTCATTTAGGATCTGTGGTATATGATACAGATGTGTAAAATGGAAAGACTAGGTGGGCTAAGTGGTCCTTATCTGCCATCAAATTCTATGTTTCTATGTTTCTATAAGATCTTGTGTTGCAGGATCTGACTTTTTAGGTTAAAATCCAAGCACTCCAGATGGTCTTGAATAGTTAATATAGTGCAGAGATGAAATGATGGCATGAATATAACTCCTGTAACTTGAATGTGTAATGTCTCATTCCAGTTGTACCCCTTCCCCCCAGGTTGTGCTGGGAGATGAGCAACTTGTTGCTCAGTGTGCCTTCTTGGCGAAACATTTCAAAACATAAATAAAATAACTTGACTGCAGGAAATGGAGTTGAGAGGGTGAGGGAAGCCAAAAACAAGGTGTATCCAACTTTGCTGAGAAATGTCACATGCGGTATAAATTGGATATAACAGTTTTTTGCTTCTTATGAACTGCATTTCCCTTGTGTTTAATGTATTTTCAGTAAAACAACCTATCACATTACTTGTCTCTATGGTATTTTACACCTATAATTTTCAGTTATTTGTACACCAAACATTGTCCCCTGTATGAATTCTCAGATTTTTTATTTTATTTTATTTATTTATTGGATTTTGTTAACCAGATAGGTCCACTGAGACTGAAAGTCCCTTTTTTCAGTGATGACCTGGAATTAGATAATAGGTAAAAATAAATTGGATAGGTAGTTTTTAAACCAGTGACATGAAAGTTCATCCAGACCCATGGTGCTACGCTTATGTAGCAGTAACTCATGTTAACTAAGTTGAAAGCTTTAGTTAAATCAACAAAAATGACTCCAGTTGCAAGGCCAGAGTACATTGCCTGAAAGATATCTGAGGTTAGTTGGATCAAGGCAGTATCAATGCTATGGTTGGACCTAAAACCATGCTGAGCTGAGTGCAGGATATTATACGTGTCAAGAATCTATTTCAGCTCGTCATAAATGAGTCACTTGTGAGTTTTGGCCAGAGGGCAGAGCAGAGAGATGGTACATGGTGTTTATATTTATTTAAGTTAAGAAATGCAAACTATAGTCAATAAGTCATAATTTCAGACAATAACAAATGTAAAAAAGAAGGAATGCATGTGACAATCATTAATGCATGTGACACATTTTCTACTGAATGAAATCTTGTTTTGCATTTTATTAACTAAATACTCTAGCTGATGTTCAACTCTACCAACTTATCAAGAATCCAACATGGATGAATGACAAAACTGATAACCATTCTCTTCTGGACTGGATCATTGTAAAGAAAGACAAAAACAAGAACAAAAGGAAAAATCATGAGCAGCCGATTCCACTTCAACCTCATTCAACAGAGAACACTTTTCATAAAACTTTAAGAAAACACTAACATAAAAAGGAAAACTGGTAGCAACTTATGGCTCTTCAATGCTTTCCTCAGAGAAGCAGGTGAAGACTTACAATTTACACAGTTATCACAAAATAAGCTAGACCATCTACTGGCCAACTTCATTTTCTGTTTTTTTTTTTTTAAATGATGGCATTGAATTTGAACCTGGATCAATAAGAGGCATAGTAGCCTTAATTGACAGCCATTTAGTGAATCACCACTATCCCCACTCTGTGTTTAAAAGGGCGCAGAGAGACTTCACCAAAACAAAGCGTACCCTGGCAGTCAAAATGAAACCTTTAAAGAGACTGGATAAAGGAAACAGACCTTTAAAGGCACAGCCACTAACAGAGGATGATATCAATCTTCTATATTCCTCAGGGACACTGAACATAACTACTCCAACAGGACTATTGAATTACCTGTTTTTTAATACTGACATCCAATTTGTGCTCTGATCCAAAGAGCACTATGATTTAACCTGAGAGGACATAATGGAGGGCAGAGATAGTGAGGGCAATCTCTATCTGGAGTACAAGGATAGGCAAAAAAAAAGGACTGGAGACAACCCAAGGAATGTCAGACCTGTCAATCCTTGAATCTATCAAAACTCTTCCAGCCCAGACAGAGACACTTTGTGAGCATATGACATATACTAGCAAAACAGACTACAACCTATGCAAGTACCAAAGGCACCCTTCTACCTTGCCCCTAACATCAATGCTGGTCCTGGGTTGCTGTGGTTCAGAAACATGAACTTGGGGATGAACAAATTAAGAAAAATGATGTCCCACATGAAAGCAGACACTGGCATAACAGACTTCAAAAGGATAATCAATTATTCTACCAGAAAGGCATCAATACAGAGACTCATAGATTGCCAAGTTCCCCCAGCCATAGTGCAACAGATTTCTGGCCATTGCAATCTTCAAAGTATTAACAATTACTCAGTCTTTTTAAGAAAAACAACAGTGCACAATCTTCACACTCCTGCAATACTTAGCAGACTCTGAAAAGCAAGAGCAGCCCTCCATATCCAGAGCTCAAGCACTTACTGTAAACCAAGCAGCACCCACATATCCACAATGGAAACCTCCTCTGCAAGAAGCTCCTTCCAGCCTATCTTTGGGCCCAACTGTTCATTTAACCAGGGAGTCACTATAAACATCTCGCATGCTGCAACTGAAGAAGCAGCTCAGAAAAAGTGGTGACACTCTGTAATCTACTCAGACTCTGAATAAAGGTAAGTCACTAGAGAGCAAACAATTCACAAACAAAAACTCTGCCTGCTACCTCTGTAAAAAACAAATATGTTAAAAAACTAATAAAAAGCACTGGCTCAGTGGTGCAGAGGGTTGAGGCACCGGATGCCACACCTCAAGCCACACCTGCTACCCACATTTGGGAACCAGCACGGGACACCGTGGGTTGGCAGGGAGGAGATGGATTGAGCATCTGACAGACTGCTCTCTGTCTCTGGGGAGGGGGATCAGTGGCCAGTGCATGGCTGATCCCTAGCGGAGGCTGGGGCTCAATGGCATGGAGCCACACAAACATTGTGGTGGGGACATGGCAGACACTTGATGGGGTTGTGCACAGGAGCTTGCACAAATCCCATCACAGGCATCACTGCATGCTGCAATCCCACATGGGTGAAAAGTGGAAATAGTGGGTCCAGGTCACGCGGCTTGATGGCTGTCCACCGGTGCACGCCATGTCCTCAGGCACCACCTGATCCTGATTCATGCCAGATGGTGGATTAGAGGGTCCTTCGCCTCTCCGCTATGGAGGGTAAGCTGTGGGGGAGGTAAGGTGGTGGCTTTGAGGAGCTTGGTGTGGGTGGCTGGAGGAAGGAGAGGAGGAGGAGGAGAGCCAACCGGGGAAACAGCAGGAAAAAGTACAGGTAAAAAAAAAACCCTAATAAAAAAAGGAAAACACAGAGCCTCAAACACCAAAACAGGTCATTTTAACACTCTCCCTTTCTTCCTATAAGCACGTCAAGTCCAGTCAGCATGTAACCAATGCAACTGACTGCCATGGCAATGGAGAAACAAAGCAAATGGAAAAGAAAAAAGCTTAAATTTTAAAACTGCAGTTCAACACACAATTCAGAAGCTTCAGAACTATCTAAATCTTGAAGTTAGAACTCAAGTTTAATTGCACAGTTTTACATGTTCTCCCTATTGTTGTGTTCAGTTTGATTCACTTCACATTCGATTGAAATATAGTTCATGCTGTTGCAATGCTTTTGTTCCGATGTTCCACTTATTCATTGTTCACTTCATCTAATTCATTAAAGTTTACAGTTGTGATTTCTTTTGAGGTACTGCCTTTCTGTAAACTATTACAGATATCTAAGTTGGTATTACTGAACTCTCTGCATTTAAACTGCACACGTGGTCACTGATGTCTGGCTGGAAAAAATAGCTCACCAGCAATTGTGTAAAATAAAGCATGGGGTAGTGAGCATTAAGAGAATTTAAACCACACCCTTGGTGTTGGATGCTTTAATAAACCCCTTGAACTTTCTTCTTGGGGTTTATGTAGCATCCTACACCTCAGGTGTGCATTAAATTATCTTAATGCATACTACCCGATGAATTATTCTCTATTTATGCAATATAATTAAACCTTCACAACTACAGTCATTACATTTTTTTTAAAGATGAACTCATGGGACAATTATTCACACATATGACAGTGACATTGTCTATTGTATGAACTTCATTTTGCATTTTATTATTAAAGTGATTTTCAATCTTCTGAACATAATGTATTGTATTTGACAGCTTAGGGCGGTGACAGACTGTTGCTGCTATTTTTAAAATTTTATTGTAAGTCTGTATTGACCTAGAAGTGACTGTAGTTTTGCCCTGACAAGGTGGCCAGCTGATCCCTTCTTCTGCCCAATGCTTGTACATGCCCCTGTTGTTAGACATGTTATTATGTGCAGAAAGAGAGCCCTTGGTGGCATGCCCACTAAAGTGAAATGGAGTCTATTTTAGAAACATAGAAACATAGAATTTGACGGCAGATAAGGACCGCTTGGCCCACCCAGTCTGCCCATTTCCCTACCTGATGGATAAGCTGCAGATCCTAGTTAACCAGCAGCCTACTTCTTCCTACCCCCAACCCCTAGAATTGCCTTATGACTGTCCCATGCATGCTTGAATTCCACCACTGTTTTTGACTCCACAACCTCCTCTGGAAGGCTGTTCTATACATCCACAACCCTCTCTGTGAAAAAATACTTCCTTAAATTACCTCTGAGCCGCCCCCCTTCTATCTTCAAATTGTGCCCCCTTGTTCTTGCACACCTCTTTTTTTGAAAGATGCTACCCTCTTGGACTTTGTTGATTCCCTTGAGGTACTTGAACGTTTCTATCATGTCCCCCCTCTCCCTCCTTTCCTCGAGGCTATACATATTAAGCTCCTTAAGTCTCTCTTCATATGTCTTCCAGTGCAGACCCTGCACCATTTTAGTTGCCCTCCTCTGGACATCTTCCATCCTGTCTATGTCTTTGCGGAGACTGGGTCTCCAGAACTGCACGCAGTACTCCAGATGTGGTCTCACAAGCTGTCTGTACAGAGGGATAATAACTTCTTGTTTTCTGCTGGTCATGCCTCTCCCTATGCATCCCAGTATCCCCCCAGCCCTCCTTGCTGCCCTCTCACATTGCTTGCCCACCTTTAGGTCATCTGATATGACTACCCCCAGGTCCCTTTCCATTTTTGTTGTTAGTATCTCACCCCCCATTGTGTACTCTTCCCCTGGGTTTTTGTTTCCCAAACAAATTTTGATTATTATTTTGTAAATTATGATGGCTTTTTGGAGATTAATAAAGGCCAGATCTAACTAACAAGACTCTGGTAAGTCGAGCGGTGTAGGGGTGAGTGAAGTGTCCCTGCTACAACTTTGGTTCAGCTTTGACTGGGGGGAGTCAGAATTTGTTTCAGCTTCAACACTTCAGCTGAATCACTTTGGCTCCCAATGTAATAATTGGAAGAGGGCATAACACACTACAGAAAAAGGGGGAAAAGATTTGAGGTCAGCAATGGCCATGCAGTACCATAGCTTATGTGTGACAGGTGGTGTTGGTATGCCACAACTGCAGATTACTGTGTTTTTTGTTGTGTGACAGAGTATCAAACACATACAACTGCTAAGCACCCACATCTGAGCTATATTAATTAGTTTCCATTGTTGATCTCAAGGCTCAACCTCCACAGTCCTTCTTTGCTCTTCATGCCAGTTACTATGTTAGCTCCACAAGGGTTTTCAAAATAAATTTCCCACCAAAAACATGCATCCCAAAAATAAGTCCAAGTACTGTACTACCATATTGTACCCATACAAGGGCATTGCATAGCGCAACTTGTCTTCAAAAATGTGTATACTTACTTTTTTCATTTTTATCTAAATATTTTTTATTTAATTTTTATAACTTTTTAAAAACATTTCTTTTAATATTTTAAAAAAACTTTTCTGCAACAGCTGCTGTAAAATGGCTGTGTCATTTGGACGTGTTCATCCCAGACTGCCATGCAGTCTACGTTGACTATTGTCATCTTTTGCCAGTGCCAGTGGTTTTGGTGACATCACAGGTCTCATTTAACTGGCAATGATTGTTTGTAAGCATGTGAGGCTGAGGATAAGTTGCACTGAGGTAGGAAGCATCTCCCACCTGCTCAAACGGAGGTTGCTGGTGATGACATGGCAAAAGTTGTAATATCTTCTTGAGGACGTGAGACACCAGGATGTGTCCACATCCTTTACCTGCTGGTGACTGTGCTGCTGTGAGTGGTGGTAGTGAGGTGGACTGTTGTACTTCCAATGCCAGTGAGACTGCAGTGAGACTTGCCTGTAGGAGACAGATGGTGAGTTGATGACACCTGTTGGAAGTTGAAATAATCAAATAGAAAGGTGAAGCTGATGTGTGGTAAATTCAGTTTCAAAAAAGCTAGGAATTCAATATTTTCTGGATCTGGCCAGAGTGCTGTAGTGAGTTGTGCTGAAACACCTTTTGGAAGCAACCAACCTTGGGGGACATCCCAGAAAGTATAAAGCTAAAGTCAGTTTAGCAATTGCAGGTCATATAACTTTTCTGTCCTGCCAGAATTTGATGGCATTGGTATTTTGGCTAGACAGTAGTTCAGCTAAATAAGCCTCCATCATGTAGTCTGGTGTCATGTTCAATGTTTTCATTGACTGTTACTGTAACCGCCCTTGCTTGAAAATAGACAGTACTAATGCCTAACGCTCTTACCCAGTTACCAAAAGCTAATAAATAAATACTGTCTGTGTGATGCTGATATTGTGTGTCAAACAGCTCCCAGATGTCTTTTGTTGTCTCCTGGAATCAGATCATCAGTTCTTTCCTCTTCCCATTTGATATCATCATCGTTATCATTGTCATTACCATGTTGATGCTCCCGGCACTGGAAACATGTGATGTAGGCCCCAAAGGAAGAGGAGGAGGAGGTAAAATCTTGCTTTCTGTGCATTGTCTGCACTGCTTTATCTGATGAGTCCACAAGACTTTCTGTTTGACATAGTCAACACATGCAGGAGGAATGCAGACATATTTATGTCTGGGATCCAGTAATGTTGCCATGCCATATTGGGTGTCCAGCTGAATGCTTTGAAATCATTCTTCAAGTTGTATCAGAAACATCCCTACTACTGCCCCAAAAATGATTGCATCCTGCTTCAGCTGCTGCTGAGATGATTAACTGGTGTCACTATCACCACCAACACCACCACTTTGTCTAACACAAATATAATGATCATCACTGTTCATGCCATTATCATCTCAATCACCACCATGACACAAGCACCAACATGTTTACCAGCACCACCACTGGCACCACCATTACCAGCCTTGCTTTGCTGTTGTTGTTGTGGAAGGGCCATATAACATTGTGTGTGTTGTTCAAGTAGACTCACCATAGGCAAGACCATGTTAAGAATAGTGGATTCAGCAGAAATATATTTGTTAACCCTTTCATAAGGTCTCAGAAGTGGAAACAGCCATTGCAGCACACACCACTGCAGCCAGGACAGGTATCCCCTGCAAGGCACATCATCAAGTTCCATATCTCAGAACACAGCCTTCTGTTCCATCAGTCTTTCCACCATGTTAAAGACAGGGTTCCACCGTGTTGCCATATTTTTAGTCAAGCAGTGTTGTGGAACATTGTGCTTCTGTTGGTAATGTCAAAGGAACTCAGCACTTTTGAGAGAACTATGGAAATATCTTGTAATGTTCTGAATGGTGTCCAGTATTTCATTTAACTGTGCATGTTTCTCAAGCACATAATTCACCACCAGATTCAGCACATGTGCAAATCAAGGTGCATATTCCACCTTCAGGTTGTGAGGTTATATATCCAGATGTCCAGCAATGACTGCATGAAGTGTAGAATGTTCCCTCAATTGCATTTCCCCTCCATGACTGACACTGTACATAAGTCACTCCGGGTAGTGTTGTTCCTCTATGAGACTGTTTTCTTCAAGATAACTCCTGCAGGGGCTGGTGTTGGTGCTGGAAGGGGGGGCATTAGTGTTGCTGTTGGTGCTGACACAACCCAATGAGCAGTGAGACTCAGGAAGCTTTGGTTTGAAGTACTGCTCCAGGTACAACTAGTTAAATGTATATACCACCTCCCCCAACTGCGTTAGAATGGTCAACATTTGTGTGTGAGTACGGCCTCATACAGAGTGGGAAAAACATGTCAATAAAACGTGGTGGAATGCTGTATTTGGGTTTCAGGTCGTATAATTTGATTTATTGCTCTATAAAATAACAATCAGTTTGCTAAAAAAACTATTAAAGTTCTTTGCAATTTAGGTAAGCAAAACATACATCAGATATATACAAGATAATAATCATTACAAAATATCTAAGCTAATACATAAATATTTAAAAGCCTACATTTCCTAATGATTATATAAGACACACAATACCCATAAACATTCCTCATTGCTTACACAGTAAAACACACATAATATAGCATAAACTTGGAAAAGTTCTATTTATTCATCCTGTTTCTAACCATGTATTGCAAAAGTACATTTATTTTTTATAACAATAAGCAATCATCAGTGCATAGTGTTGTGCGAAATTGGAATATTCCGCTCTGCGAAATATTTCATGTAATTAATGCATTGCTCAAAATATTTCACTGGGCAAAATGTGAAATTTCATCTGTTGCCGTGACAAAAATTTCACCCCCAAGCTAACGGAAATTCACCTGTGGGCAAAATTTCACCACCAAAGGTGAAATTCTGCCACTTATGGCAAAATTCCGCCACTTCTGGCGAAATTTCATCACCCGAGGACAAACTTGTGCCTCCTGCAGGTGAAATTTCTCTACTGGTGGTGGACTGGTGAGTTGGCAAAATTGTGAGCGAAATTGTGAAATTCCACTGCATTTCCATGAAACATTCCATGCGGTGAAATTGCTGATTTCGCCACAATTTCCCTGTGAAATTTAATTTCGCTGCATCTCTATCAGTCTAGTACATGGGACATATGCAGTTAGGTTCATTTAATAACCCAAATGTTTCAGCAGACAAAAATGGGAAAGAAAAAAGTACAGGCAATCCTTGTAATCCTATAACAGTCTTCAAAAGTTGGTGTCTTCCACCATGCAGAATGGCTTAAGATCAAGCACCATCATCTCACCAATCAGCTGGATGATTCACACAGCAGCTGGACAATCAGGTGGCATTTTTGTGCAGGTATGTAATGATTCCTAAAGTGTGGTTTGTTTGGTGGCAATATATAATGGACCAGTACTGGTGCTGCTACTGTGTCATCTACCACTATTATCCCAAACTACTGGTGGTGCTGGTGGTGGTGGTGTTGGTTGGAAAGGTGTTTTGGAACTAGCGCCACTAAGGTATTACAGCATGCTCTCAGTGGATTTGTGGAATCATACCTAAAATACTCCCATACTGTAGTAGATCTCTTGGCTTTCTTAGCTATAAGACCACTAGATTGGGGGGGGGGGGAGGCACTCAGAAGAAATAGGGCAACCACTGCAAGATTTCTTCTTCCTGGTCATGGGTCAAGAATGCTGTGACTGCACCACATGATCACCAGCAGCAGCAGTAAGAGATATTTCAGGTGGGAATGGGAACATGGCCTGGGAATTTGGATTCCCTACTTCATTAAGTTGCTTTCATTGTTTTCTCTTCTATATTACTATTCTCACTTTGCCACACTTGTACTGCCATGCAGGTGGTGGTGATTGTGGAAACTGCCATTACTCAGAATCATAGTTCTCATCAGAGAAGATTGCTGTTACTGACAACACACTTTCACCCTCCACTTCCTCTTCCCCTTCTCCTGCTTCCTCCTCCAATGCTTCCTCCTTCTCCTCTGCAACTTCTTCTTCCCCACCTGTCTTCCATCTCACTGTCACCTGATGCTTCACCCTTTCCTTGCCCGTTTCCTCCTTCCTTCTTATTTTTCTTAGCTTCTGCTTCACTCTTCTCTATTACCAGAGGGGTTGATATACCTGATGCAGCACCTTGCCCATGTACACCAAACAGTTCTTTTTCCTCAGGTGACAGGATAACAGAAGCATCAGGCCAAGACTCACTATTGATTTAGGGCCTGTGGGTACCCTTGGAGAAGGAGTATGATATAGTGCATCAAGCTGGCATCAGCAGCAGGAAATTGCCCATGGTGCTCACCCCAGTGTAGTTGTACAGTTTGTTGAGTTGGCACCCCACTTAACACTGCCAGCTGCTGTTGTGTTGTTTGCACAATATGCACAGGGGGAGGACTTGCCTGCACAGGGTGGCAAAGGAATGAAGGATCCTTGGGCATTATATCACCACTAAGGGTAGTAGGGGAGGAGGATCATGAACACTGAAAGATCTGTCTGTTTCAGCTTCACTCCAGCTGGTTTCAGCACCAACAGATGCACCACTAGGCACTGACTGTGACTGACTGGAAAAGGTGCTGCTTATAGTGGGCATACATCCAGTTGACTCCTGTAGACTAACAAATCTTCATGGTTTCTTTGAATGCACTATTATATGTCCAGCCTTAGTATGTCTGTAAGTCCCAGACCCACTACCACCACCAGCACCACCAACACCAACACCACTCCCTGTCTCTGTCCTTCTCCCTCTAAAATCCTTACCATGTACATCACCTCTACCACAGGCCACATGGCTACCAATGATGCTTGTAGAACTGCTACTTGCTGTGGACAAGGGTACCATACTGGAACATTTCCCCTGCTGCTCCTCCTCCTCCTCTCCCAGTCCTTCCTGCTTCCCTTTCAGAGCATATCGTCTTCATTTTTATGATAGTTATAGCCAGCATGCTGCAATTAGATAAAGCTTTTTAGAAGAGGGGGCTTGCAGGGGTCGACTATCATGAAAATGTTTTTAGAAACTGCACCAGGGCTACACATGTTTACCCTGCCCACTAGAGGGCCTATGTGTGATGGTATATACATAATGCATACATCTTGGTGACATGTTACCTTCCTGTTGTAGAGGTACTGTACAGAAACATAGAATTTGATGGCAGAAAAGGACCACTTGGCCCATCTAGTCTGTCCAGATGTTTCTTATGTACTCAGTCTCTGAAGACATTATCTGGTCTCTGTTGACCCTCCCACCTCCCTGCCTCCTATCTTACTTAATATTATCATAAACAGATAAGCAATAACACACTCCAGGTTGAGCAGTGTTGGGATATTCCTGCCTTACAGATGCTGAAAGGGCAAGTATAGCCCACCACCCACACTGGAGTGTACCATTACTAGAGGACAGAAAAGAGAAGGCAGCTTTCAGGAACAATTGAGATGGAACCATGGCACATGTGGGAATTAACAACAGCAAAAAGCTTGCATGCTCCTCGCTACAGACACAGTTCAACAAATATCACTCTGGGACACAAGATTATACTTATAATAACAATGTACTGAGTACACACAGTACAACCATCAAAATGAGCAACAAGCTGCCCTGGTATCAAACATTTCTCACATGTGTGAAATTTGTCAAAGATACCATCACTTATAACTCCATATTTAAAGGGTACCTAAACAAGCAGTTTTTTAAAACTGCAAACTCCAAAATCTGACTTCATATCAAGGTAAAGTAAAGGCTGCTGTTTACATTTATGCCAAAACTGCATTTATGTAAATAACATAAATGCAGTTTCATAGCTTTTGAAAAATGTAAACATCAGCCTTTCACTTTCAAAAAACAGCCTCGGTTTCTCCCTAAGATGTCTGCCAAGTGTGTTAAGTGATGAGTCATGATGACATCATCGGAGCTAGAGACAGAGATCCACATATATTTCTATAGTGCTTACTAGTTCTTCTTTCCCTCTTTATTTTGAATTGTTGTACCAGAATGATCAACACCATGTATTAACTCATGGATTATTTTGATCAGTACACATGTTAGGCTATGATTTTGTTAATTTTGTTTACTTTAACTTGTGGAAAATGTTTTGCAATCCAGCTGACTTTTCTTTAGCAAACTGCATTACAGTAAAACACTTCAAATACCTGATGATCTAGTGGTTATATGATTTACTGAATTTTGTTTTTTGTTAACCAGGAGAGACACACTAAGCTGAAAGCTTGTTTACAGGTGTAGCCTGGGAACACAAGGAAGTTTAATGACTTGCTCAGGGTCACACAGCAAAGTACCAGTCTTGTTCAGTTCCAAAGCTCATGCTCTCTTGTTGATCCACAAATAAGTCATTTTTTTCCATGTGAACCTCCTGCACCTAGCCTGCCTTCTGTTGAACACCCCAACATCCATACCCTGTCCTTAGTACTGCCTGGGGCCGCATATGAGCTTGCAGTTTCATGAAGAGAATTATCACACCTCAGATTGTAATCTTGTACCCCAATGAGTTGTGCACACCTATACTGATATGCATCATCAGCTGGCACTGTTAACAAATGCCTCCCAAATCACTCTCCAGTCCACATCCTCAATGTTTGACTTCTGCTCCCTCAGTAAACATTGACTTGATTACTGCCCTTCTGCACAGTGAAGATAGTATGTACAGTTCCCTGTTGTGTTTTTTCCCACCTCAATAACCAACAACTAGGTCTTCCTGGAGGGCCAAGCAATAAGCATCATGACACACCATAAAAACTGCCCTCATAAGGGCTGCACTTACAATGGATAACAATATTATTAGCAAGAGAGGCATACTAATACCTTGAGTGAATCCACCTGACTTCCAGTGTCAGTCTACTCCTTTACCTGTGATCTGCAGAACCCTGAAGGACAGTTCCCAGCAATTCTTCTCCAGTACTTTGCTGTGCTCTATTCCACAATGCGAGCTGGCCAAAACCCTTCCAAATCTTGAATGAGCTATACACAACTCCTTCAATACTGTCCTAACAAACATCAACACCACCCCCCAACCGAGGGTAATCTCCCTACATTGAATTCAAGTAACAATTTAGATGCAGCCCTGCCAATCTGAGTATTTGTCATTACTGGCTGCTCTCATCCACAGTCAGGTAGTGATCACGATGCTGACAGCCCCACATTTCAGATCTCACAGTGATCTGCTCAGCGTCCTCCTTCATGTCTTCAGCTAATCTGAATATAGATGTACACTGCTGGAATGGCCTCTTCAGTCCCTCTCTGGCATTCATTCTTCTCACCTGCTCACCACACCAAAAACTGGTGAATTCACTCCCCTTCCTCCTCATGAATGTGTTTAGTACAGTCTACCATGTTATATTTACATATTAATAATAAACATGATCTTCTGGTAAGCCAGGCTGATAGCAGCATGGCACAAGTGGAAAAATAGGCTTTCCTACCCATATACGATCTAAGCCACCTATGATTAGGCACTATTAAATGATGTGCATAATGATCTGCACACCCATTGTTTAATAGTGCCTAGTTAAAGGTACAGTAGTTTAGATCTTTTAAGGATAGGAAAGCCCATCATTCCCCCTGTTCCCTGCTGCTATGAGCCTGACTTACTGGAAAGATATGTTCATATTTGATATATCAAAATAAAACAGGGACTGTACTACTTGCATTCATGATGCAGAAGGGTGATGAGCTCACCTTTTTTCAGTGTGAGGAGGAATAGTGAAGAATTAATACCAGAGGGAGACTGAGAAGGCCACTCTTGCAAGGCACTGCTATATTCAGGGAAGGAGGAAGAGAGAAGGAAAGAAATATGAGCAGATTACTGTGAGAAGTAAGATATGGGGCAACCAGCACCTTGATCACTACCTGACCCCTTTGTCCTGGCCAACATTCCTCTTCCCATAAAACCAGTTCATGCAATTGTCCAAGGCTGTGTGTGGTTATTAATGTATGAAATGGCTGCCACTACATGTTTCGTCACTTCACTACCAGCCTAGTATTGCTTGTAAAGCACTGTGGGATACAATGTTTATGAAAACCACTATATAAATGCTGATTCTTCTTATTATTATTTCCCATGGAAAAAGAAGACAAGACAAGCATATATTTGAGCTTTGAGAAAGTATGACCTCTAACATTGGACTGCATGAGAACTTTGCTACAAAAAGTGGTGGATCTAAGGTGTGGTGAAGGGTGTGGCTGCACCCCCCCCCCAACATAGTAATGTACTTGCTTGCTGCTGCTGCATTTCACTTTGTTGAAGAAGTCTGATTTATTGATTGTGCAAATGTTTACATTCAAACTATGGATTACATTTGTAGGTTTTGTCAAAAATGTACTAGAAAAGAATAATAGCAGAAAATATAAAGGTTTAATAAAAATGTTAAAAAGTGCATATTAAGCATGCACACCACCCCAGCACCCCCATTGTAGCATCCTGGATCCACCATAACCACTAGACCACCAGGTTATTCAAGATTTGTACTGTACAGTGGTTTGCCACAGAGAAGGTCAGTTGGATTAAAACACATTTTCAGCATGTTAAAGTAAACAAAATGAAAAGAACCATAGCCTAAGATGTGCATTATACAAAATATTGCACATGGTTTTGACCGTTTGAGTGAAATAATTCCATACAAAGAGAAAAAATAACTAGTTAGCACTATAGAGGGCCACATATCTCTCTGACTTTGGCTCCAATGATGTCATCACATAACACATTTGGTGGTCATTTTGGGAAACAGGCAAGACAGTTTGTTTGAAATTGGAAGGTTGATTTTCCAATTTTCAAATGCTCTGGAACCACATTTAGGTAAATTATATAAATGTAGCTTTAGCATTAATGAATACAGCAGCCTTTCCTTTAGTCACCTACGGAGTCAGATTTTTGAATAGTTTGTTGTCAAAATGTTGTTTAGGTAGCCTTTAAATAGAATCCAAGTTTAAGTGACAGGTACACATTGATTTGATTATCAGACGTGAGAGTACTAACCCAACACTGAATATTTAGTGTGCATAATAGTAATTTAGGATATGTAAAGATTAAAGGAGACAAAAAGGGGAAACAAAAATAGAGAAGTATAAGTGGTAGGAATCAAACCCATATATCATAGGTATCATAGGTGATTACAAGCTTAATAAGGCTATTGCCCATTCCAGCTTGCCCAAAAGAGTGTTATATCTGATATCCCTGAATAACATGGGATAAGCAAAATCTAGCAAGTTTATTTTTGAAATCAGTCATGTTCTTACTTCCCTCAACATCGAGTGGCAGGAAATTCCAGAACAATACCACCCTCTGGTTGAACCATGTAGCTCTCTTCTTACTATGACAATTATCACCCCCTTAACTGTAGACTATGGGATCTAGTATCATAGTTACAGTCAATCATCCTCAGACCCAAGCAGTCCCACAGATATGTTTTTTCTAGTGTTCCAAAAACTAAACACAGATCTCCCCATAATCTTCTATATTGGTGAGAAAAAAAATCTAGCTCTTTCATTCTATTTTCATATCTAATATCTTTAATTTTTGTAATCATTCTGGTTGCCCTGCATTGTACACTCTACAAGGTCTTAATTTCTGTTTTAGTACTTGGGGACCAAAACTGGGCACACAACTCCAAATGTGGTCTAACCAAAGAGGTATAAAGGGGCATAATAACCACTTTTACTTTACATTGATGTTTCTCCTGATACTATTTAATATGGAACTTGCATGCAATCCCATTGCATTAGAGTGTTTTTTAAACTCCATAGTATTGGTTATATAGATATCAAGGTCTTTCTGCTCTTGAAGAGATCTAAGGGCCTTCCCCTTAATAAAAATAGTCTACCTTAGGGTTTCTTTTCCCCATATGAATAACTCCACACTTATCAATGTTCGGCTCCAATTTGTGTGTAGAAGCCCAGTTTTCAAGGTTGTCTAAAGCTGTGCATAATATAAAATTCTGCCCGTGGAATGACCATTCTGATTCAGTGGAAATTCCAAGGAATTTTAAAAAATTTTAAATTTCAGTTATTTCACTATAATTTTAAAGGTACACATCCACATAACACCTCATTTTAAACATAAAAGTACCCCTTGGCTTACAAGAGTGTACCAAATTTCAGAGTTGTAAATTGAAAGAGACAGAGAAATGGGTGACCAAACATTTAATCAAAATTTAATTTTCAGTTATTTTGAAATAATTTTACAATTTCAGAACCAAATTTCTCCTCAGTATCAGGATTTAGAGAAGCATCTATAATGCATATATGCAACATGTTTTAAGTCTCAAGCTTCAGTGGAAGCTGAATTATAGGTTGCCAAATATGTTGAAAAAATTTGGATTTCTGTAATTTTAGTATAATTTTGATAGTATTCATTGAAATGCTAAAACAATGACAGGTATACAGGTTATCACTACATTTGTATATGCACATAGTTTCAGATTTCTAACTTTAAATGGGACTGAGTTACAGTCTGCCAAAAATGTTGCCAAAATTAAAATTTCAGTTAGTTCCCTCTAATTTTAAAACTGCATATCTAAATGTAACCAGATTTGAAACATTTAAACTACTATACCACATTTCTGAAAAAACTCATATTTACAGCATTAAGAGCAATTGAATTAAAAGTAATCAAACTTTCACAACATTTAAAAATGTAATTTTGCAAGAAAGTAAACTACAAACTTATAAACCCCTGAAACTTTAAAACTAGAGAATGCAATACCATTAAATTTGGTAGGTTCTTAGATCTTACAAGGAGACTTTGTGTGCCAATTTTATTCATTGCTTGCTGCGATAAATTGCAAAATAACATCTGTACTTAAGGCCAAATCCTATGAGTCTTTGTGAAAATAGTAGAATTTCAAGAAAAATTCCATAAAACTGGAATTTTCTAATTTCACTAAGCCTTACCTGAGGGATTCTAATTAAAGGATAGGGATATAAGAGGCAGGCAGTGCAGAGGGTCACCAGGTTCTGGAGTTTGATACACAGTTTCACCAAGAGATGGACAGCTGAGCTGGGTAGTACAACAGTGGTAGACCCCAGGTTGGAGCAAGAAAGCACAGAGTGTAAACAATTCCAGCCTGAATGCAGGATATTTAAGGATCGTATCCAGTAAATGTATGATCTGGGGAGCCTGGTGTACATGCAAGTCTAGGACTTAGAGGTACTCAAAAACTGTAGTGGGGGAAAACAATGTCTTGGGCAGAAGGAAGAAAGAAGTCTGGCTATTCCAACATGGTAGGTCAATAGAAAAAGGAGTAGGTGACTCATGTTTTAAGGGAGTTTGTCACCATAAAGAACACATAGGATATCAGTGGGATCAGTATTTCTGCTGAGTCAATCTGGCTATGCCAAAAGAGAAGGGGTTGGGGGAGTAGTCACACAGAGAGAAACAGCAGGACTGCAAAAAGCTCAGCCCAGCTTATTAAATGTAGTAGTGATATGTGCATTGTTAATGTTAAATTCCACAAAACAAAATTCTGAATGCTTCATCTACAGTATATACTATCATAAATATGTGTGAAAATGTTATTAATCATTTTTTTCTTCTGCAAAATGAAAACTGCTTAACCCATTTATCCAGTTGTGTTAGACACCAGGATACACTAAAATGGATATGCATGTCAAAAGCTAACTCTGTGCATGCAACAGAAGAGAAGTTACAAACACCCACATTTTTTATAGTTTTCACGTTTTGCAAATATTTACATAGTAAAGTTTTGAACCCCTGTAACTTAAAAATATCTTATCTAATCTCTCCATATTTAAATAATTCTATAAGCATTACAAAAAAGTTATCTGTACTAATTTACACATGTCTAGTGCCAAAAGTGGTTGATTTATACGTAGATTAAATTGTTTCATGAAATCTCCTGAAACAAATAAAATGGCAGATTTTGACCACATATAATTTTGAGACAATACGTTATATTGTCATGCAATCTGGCACATTGTTAGAGCACCTATCATCAAGAAATTATGCTAAATTTAAGATCCCTGAATCAATAGATGGTTAAGGTATATGCAGATAAAAATGTTCATGAAATTTCTAATAATCAAATGACAACATTTGAGCACCTATAATTTTGATATTGTCCATCCAAATTTTGAGATATTTGGCAAGTCAGTGATCAGGGAAGACCAGAGTACATATCCCAAATTCAAGAGCTCTAGCTTAAATGGACAATGAGTTATAACCAAATTACTAAATATTTTAAATTCTGTGACATTTCACGAAATGTTGCAGAATTTTCCGAACTTTCACCAAAATTCCATGGATTCAGAATTTTCCCATTCTGCACAGCTCTAAGGTTATCTAACTTCATCTGTAACATTTGCCTGTCTGATTCTGTGTTAATAATATACTTTACCCACAATTCTTATCATCAAAGCTATCCATCTAAATTTAAAGATCATTCTCTTAAACTAAGCAGTCATTAGTTGAATTCATTTATTAAGCTTACTGATAGTTGTTCTACTGACAGTAAGTAAAAAATAAAAAAAATTAAAAAACTGGAAACTGTGGAGGGAGGAAGGGGGAAGGGGAGGGGGAGATAAACAGGTCATAATTTTTTTAACATTTTTCACTTATCACATACAGTACATTATTCCTGATGAACAAACACCCACACTTCTATTGGTAAAAGGTAGAATGGGGTACACATCATAAATCCTCCTTTATCTGTTATCTTTCATTTTATTCTTCTTATATGAGTTTTTGATCAGGCCATATAATATCACATGGCCCCATGTGACTAAGAAGGGAGCCAGCTGAAAACTATCATTGACCCTCATCAGCCATCAGAAAAATCAATGCACAACTGTGCAAGTGGGTGAAGGAGGTGAACCATATGTTCCAAAAGAATTGGTATTTTTTTCATCAGGTCAAAGGGGATATATAGGCTTGACAACCTCCATTTGGACAGGGAATGAGATACCCACCTGGGTAAAATGTTAGCAAATCCAAGTACAGCTTTAAGCTAGGATGGACATGGGTAAGAATGGAAATTATTTAAATATGAATGCATTTATTTATCGAACATTTCAAATGATACCTTTGAGCACAAGTGCTCTTCTGTAAAGGTTTTACATCAATAACAGAGATTACAAAGCAACATATCAAATACAATAAGTGAGTTATAATGGAATGAAGTCAAACAAGTACAAATATAGTTGAACAAGTACAAATAAAAAGATTGGAATCAAATGCATACGTTTTAGGCAGGTAGACAGAATCGGCAAAAAAAACAAGCATAGCAATGGTACATGGCTTCGGAGCCAGAGTCTGACACAGTTCAAAGAGTATACCGCGAGGGACTTTAGTTGGGATAAATAGCAGTTACAGTTGGATTTAAATGTTAGGGTTGCCTGTAGTGCACTCTTAAACAGGTCAAACTTAGGTTGATTGAGCAAGGTATTGGAAAGCTCATTAAACCAACCAGCAGCCCTCACTGCAAATAAATGTATTAACGCTGCTAATACAAAGCAACATATCAAATACAATAAGTGAGTTCCAGTGAAATTAAGTTAAATTAGTACCACAATACTTGAACAAGTACAAATAAAAGACTGGAATCAAATGCATACATTTTTACAATAAGGCAGGTAGACAGAATCAGTGTAGAACAAGTGTAATAATGGTACATGCCCTCAGAGCCAGACTCTGACACAGTTCAAAGAGTACACTGGGAGGGACTTTAGTTGGGATGAATAGCAGTTACAGTTGCATTTAACTATTAGGATTAACCATAGTGCTCTCTTAAACTGGACAAACTTAGGTTGATTGAGCAAATTATTTGGAAACTCATTTAACAAGCCAGTGGCCCTAAATGTGAATGAATGTATTAATACTGTTGAAAACCAAATTGATGCAAATGAAAGCAGGGGTTACACTAACAAAGTCATAATCGTGGAAACAGAGAATAAAAAAAAAATAGGGAACCAAAATGCTATAGTTCAGCAGTACAAACAAGTTTAAAAAAAGAGTAATAGAAATCTAAGTAGCATATTCATAAATGCCAGAAGTATAAGCAAAATATTGGAGAGTTTAGAATGTGTAATTGTCTCAGAAAACATTGAAATACTGTAGTTGGCAACATGAAGACATGGTGGTCCGATACTGACACTTGGGGCCCGATTCCAAAATGGGTTATGCATTTCGCAAAGCAACTTGCACCAAACCCTATGGCTCAAATCACACGTTGCAACATTTGTTACACTGTGTGTGATTCCAAAAGGTGACCTGCGACACTGTTGTTACCTGCAGTTACAGGCTGCCTGTGCCAAAGGTGAGCTACATCACTGGCTACGCTGGCAACCCCCTGCTAAATGGTGCAAGGGGGTTCTGGCAATGGTTATGCTAGTATTCTAGGAGGGTGGCCAGCAGAATCACAAATTATGATTCCAAGTGGGACCCAAGCAGACAATGGCATAGGAACAGTTAGACCAGCTATTAGATGGTCTAACCGTACCCTGTGTCCACCGGGGTTGCACCACCATGCCTGGCTCTGCTACTACCAACCACCCCATGGTCCCCCATGGGGTCCCACCCCACCCCCAGTGGCAGGGCAGCCTTCTCTGGGCAGCTGGCACCTCCTCACCTCCATCCCCAAACAGTGCCCCTGTGGGACATTACCCATGCCCCGCATACCAGGCTCCCCATGGTGGTCCTATGGCCCCCCATTCCCTCCCCAGCCATGTGAGGCAGTGCCATGGTGTTGGGGTGCAAGACTTTGGAGGGCCTTGCCATGTGCTGCTTGCACCCTGTGGCCTGTGGCTTGTGGCACCCAGATCGGGTTCACCCATCCTGTGGTGCAACCCTGGAGTCGCCGCAAGTTGCAGGGCATATGCCTGTGACTT
The DNA here is from genome assembly GCA_016271365.2 of Neoceratodus forsteri. Lineage (NCBI taxonomy): Eukaryota > Metazoa > Chordata > Ceratodontiformes > Ceratodontidae > Neoceratodus > Neoceratodus forsteri. The sequence continues at coordinate 1,044,834,685 of CM057455.1, forward strand.
GTGACATTCGTCTTTGAATCGGCTCCTTGTAGTAAAGAAATTATGGGTTATACCCTGTTAGGAAAAAAATAGAGTTGGGGAAAATGAAGGCAGAGCAGCCATCTATATAAAACAATATAAAATGTATCGAATTAGACTAGGTCATCTGTACGGATTCAATTGAAGTAGTGGTAATGGAACACAATAATGGCCATACATCACAGGTAACAATAGTGGCTGTATATAGACCATTTGACATGGATGACACAAGGGATTGAGACATTTTGGACTTGCTAGTATCACTGAGTGATCAAAATAAATTTATTATGGCAGGAGATTTTAATATGCAATTTATTGGTTGGTACGCACTTAGTGGTAAAAACAGCTATGCGTAACTATTCATGGAGAAAATAAATGATTTTGAGTTACACCCGTAAGTCATGACTCCAGCCTGGGGAAATGCCTTCCTTGGTATTATAATCACCAGTTTGAAGGCAATGATAATAATTTAGTGTGTGGAAAGGAAATCCCTTAGCAACAGAGAGCATAACATGTTTCATTTTTAGGTAGTTTATGAAACACAGGGTGGGATATTCAAAGCAGTTGCGCATGGCGCAACTGAGCTGCACCAGTGCAAGTGTGTAAATGCACCAAGGAGCGATATTCAGTGGGAGCCGTTGCACATCGCAAGTCGCAGTGCACCAATGTGCAACCCAAATGAATGCATGTGCAAGGCATGGGGGCGTGCCCATGAATATGCAGTGAGGTGCGATATTTAACCACTGACCCATGGCACAAGTGTGGAGCAAGTCCCCGATGTGCCGAGCAGATCTGAGCTTATAAAGACAGGGCACAAGCACATGGACAGCACTTGTACCAGGGGCGAGGAGGGGAGAGAGAGAGAGAGAGAGAGAGATAGAGAGGGGAACAGGACAGTGGAGGGAAAAGATCGAGACGTGTAAGGGAGACAGAGCCTGAGAGGGACAGGGTGGCCTGCACAGGCAGCCACAGGGGCATGGGACTGAGGTGGCAGTGGAGAGTGTGCCAGGGGCAGAGCGAGTGAGGGGGTGGCAAGCAGGGTGCCATGCACTGTGCCAGGGTGGCAGACAGCACACAGCAGCCAATCATCCACGGGGAGACAGGACAGCAGGGGCCATGGCCAGTGCACCCTTTCAGATGGAAGCCATAATGAGGGGTGTGAGGAGGCAGGATGATCAGCAACGTGGCTGTGAAAGGACCTGCCGGTGGTATGCCTGGAACAGGCAGTACCGTGTCCGCACCACCTTCAAAAACTACAATAATATGGAGATTGTGGGCTGGTATCATCTGAACTGGGCCATTCTGAGACAGCTCTGTGAGCTGTGCAGTGAGGAGATGCAGGCACCCACCAGACAGAGCCATGCTGTGGCAGTGGAGATGAAGGTAACAGCGGTCATGTGCCTGGTTGCCATGGGCACCTTTCAGAGACCAACAGGGGACACAACAGGCATAACCCAGTCAGCCACATCCTGGCTCCTCACACAGTTCCTCAATGCCCTGCTGCCACATGCTTAGGAATAGATCCATTTCTCCAGCACACAGGCAGACCATACAACAACAATGCTGGACTTCCACAGGGTAGCACACATGCCTGGCATGCTTGGGGCCATTGACTGCACCCACATGGGCATCCACATTCCACCTGTCCCTGAAGGCGTGGCATATGTCAACAGGAAGGGGGTCCCCAGTGTCAACTGCCAGGTGGTGTGCAATGCCAAGGGGTGCATCACCAATGTCTGTGCCACACACCTGGGGAGTGCACATGATGCATTCATCTGGCACAGCAGTGTGCTGTGCCACAGGTTCGAACATGGGGATATCCCCACAGACCACCTAGTGGGTGAGTATGTGATGGGCCAAGGGTCCGTGCAGAGCATGGGATGGGGGAGGGCAGGGTGAATGCAGTGGTGAGTGCACCAGGGATGGGCAAGGGGCACAGCTACAGAGGGGACAGGGCTAACCATGTCATTCTCCACAGAGGTGACAGTGGATATCCACTCAGGCCATGGCTGCTCACCCCCTATCAGTGCATGTCGTCCTCAGCAGAAGAATGGTACAATGAGGCACACGCCAGCATGCGGAACATCATTAATCATGCATTTGGGATGCTGAAGGCATGTTTACATTGCCTAGACAGATCTGGCGGTGCCCTACAGTGCAGCCCCTCAAAAGCCTGTGGCCTATTCCTGGCCTGTTGCGTACTGCACAACATGGCCATCAATGGTGGGATAGTTGTAGAGGCTGAGGAGGGGGACAGTAGTAAGGACGATGAGGGCAATGGTCTGGAGGAAGGTGGGCAGCCCCCCCGGGTGAAGGGTTCCCCGGCTCCAGTGCATGGCACACCAGCATAGAGACACCATTGCACAGGAGCACTTTGGTGCGGGCAGGTAGGTTGCGCCACACCCTCGCACTGGCCACACACACAGGGACAGCACACAGGCAGGGGCATGCATGGCAGTGGGCATGCTCACACAATGGTGTGGAGCTGGGATGGGGATGACAGTGCCACACAGTCACATACAGCAGCAAACAGCAGGGACCGGCAACATACACACACACACACACAGACACACACACGTGCCCAGGCACTGGCAGGTGGCGGGGATCAGATGCAGTGCACCAGTGCACAGGCGGAACCGGGGCTGATCTGCTCTCCTCACACCCACGCCACATGGGCCAGCAGCCAGGCAGGCACCAACATGGGCAGTGTGCGGTGCAACAAACAGGTGCCACACCTGTGGCACACATGCACTCACACACACATACACACACACCACCCATGTGCACACAAGGCAGCGGTAGCAGACTGCAGGCAGGGCTGCAGGCACCTCAGGTCCAAAACGCAGAGCCATGGCCACCACAGCCACGGAAGCATCTGTGCTGGGGCCGATCGGCAGCCACAGGCTGCACATCAGCCACAGGGGGTGTCTGTAACAGCCCCCCAGGGGTTGAACAGAGGGACCTTGACCGGGTCCACACAGGCGTGTGTTGGCACCAAAACAGGCTCACCCCCAGTGTGCCTGGAATGCCGACAGCAGAGCCTGGTGTCGACAGGGAGGGTGTCACATGATGCCAGGTCCGTGGGGTGGACAAGGCACTATATAGTATTGTGAGGTGGCCAGCCATGCCTGGTGGCAGCCAGCGGTGCAAGGCCATCCCTGATCGCATTGGCAATGCAGTCCTGGGATGCGGTCATGTCCTCCTGCAATCACTGAACAGCCTCCAGGAGCTCCGCAGTGCCCCTCTCGCGCTGCTCGCCACCTGGCACACCTTCACATGCAGTGTATGCACCCCAGCTACCAGCGGCACCTGTTGCTCCACGGAGGCCTGTAGCAATGGTTTAGTGCCCAGAAGAACCTGGGCAGGACACCGACCCACTCAGGCGGATGCTGCACAGTGGGGTCCACATGTGGTTGATCCCTGACAGGCACCCCGGTGGTGGGCACTGTGCCCGGCTGGCCCCTGTCCCCTGCTGCCTGCCAGTGCTGCCTTTCTGGCCTCTGTACACAGCCCAGCAGCTACGGGTCTGCACCACCACACATCACTGCCATGGCAGTGCACACAACAGCACCTGCAGTGGTGGCAGGCAGCTGTTCCAACACTGGCAGGTCACTGGGTGCACTGCCCCAGTGGTACTTGGTATGGGTGTCTCACCCACGACACCACCACTGCTGTCCAGGATGATGGTCATGTCGTCATCGGTGTCAGACCATGCCCTGATCTGTGTCTTCATGCAGAGGACACCATGGCTGGCATCCTGCTGGAACACAGCTAGGGCCTCATCCAACACCATGCCCAGGACATCTGGCTGGACAACAGTGGAGTGCTGCAGTTGATCAGGCCCCCGGATCCCCATGGAGCTGGATGGCTGGTCCTCCAGGGCTGGGCCCACCTCCACGGCTGCTGCTGGTGCCCCTTCCACTGCATGCTGGTGTGCTGGTGCTGAAAAAGAAAACAAACATGTCAGTGATGCATTGACCCCTGGCTCCCCCAGCTCATTTGCTGCTGTGTGTGTGTGTGCCCATGATATGTTCCATGCAGTGATGGGCTTCCTCCAGTCTGGAACCCACCACCCGGCACACCCTAGACTGTGTTACATCGCATGGTGGCTGCCACCAGCTCCTCCTGCAGGGTGAGCTGCACCACAGTGGACGGCCCACCTTCGGTGGCTGTCCGGGCTGCACGTATGGATGACACCTTTTCCTTACTGTAGCGATTATTGGTGCCCACCTTTTTCCGGCACTGCTGCACCAACCGCTGGTGGCTGCTGTGCTGGTTCACACTCACCACCACGTCCACCCAGGCCGCAGCCCTGGCCTGTGGTGTGCCTGTGGCACCACTCAGCAGTGGCTCCCTGTCCAGGCATGCCTCAAACAGGGCATCAGTCTCCACCTTCGCCCACACTCCTCAGCCTCATTATGTTCCAACATTGTGCTACCTGTGGAAATGGATATGTGTGTCAGTGGCAGCAAAAGCCTACACTGTCCCCCCTGCTGTGCTGTCTGGGCCCAGCAGCATGCGCAACTTACCTCAGTAGGTTGCAATACTGGTCCATGGCCTGTGCCGATCCGTGGCACTTTTATAGCATAACACATGCAAATGAGCAGGTGCGCAACGGTAATGACATGCTAATTTCCACAATGTGCCATGCATAGGCTGATGAGCTCATTAGCATGTGGTTGCTGACTATCATGGCATTGCACCTTGCACAGTGGGATTGCTCTAGAGCAACTCGTGGCTCACTTTGCATGCATGCTCACTGCGCAGGATTGCAGTGCACATGCATGGGTCAATGTGCTGCTACTTATTGCACACAGTGTGCACTGTGCACAATAGGGCCTGTAGTGCACTGTGCACCATGCCTGCTATTGTGCACATATGCACCATGCACCAGTTGGTCCCTGACCCCTGTGGTGACCTCTGACCCTTGGTGACCCCCATACCCATGACCCTGTTAGGCCACACCCAGTCCATGCATCTCCGTGCCTGCACGATAGCATATCACAGTGCATTGCCTCTCGGCCCACGCATCGGGTGCATGCACATTACACGTGCACTACATGCTGCCATTTTGAACTGTGGTTTATAGTGACCAAGGATGGTGCAGCAGCAGCTACACCATGCATGGGCAGTGAACTGGAGCTAGGTTGAGCTGGCGAATCTCGTGGCATGCGTCCTGCCACGCGCACCCCAGCTGTTTGGGCAGGCGCCACTGCAACAGCCCAGGGTGGCTGTGTGGCTGGCAACTGCTGCCATGCTGTCACAGTGCACAGGGGTGCAGGAGTGGTGAGCAGTGTCACCACCAATTCAGGGACCTGCAGCGGAGGGACCCTGAGCACCTCCGGCAGATGGAGGCTCACGCCCAGCATGGGCTTTTCCACAACCAGGTGAGTAGTCCCACCATGCATGTGTGTCATGGTGCTGTACCATGGTGTCAGCTGCACTGCCTGGTGTGTCCTGCAGGGTGGTGTGCCACTCTCATGCGCAGTGCGCTGTGGCATCATCCTCCACCACTTGCATTGTGATGCCACCCTGTCGGCCGTGTCAGGTGGGGCTCGCCCTGTGCATAGGGATGGGGGTGGTGGGCAGCTGCTATGCTTGGTTACTGATGTGTGTCTGTTTCCATTCCATTCCCAGGGCCTGAGGACAGGCATTGGGTGGTGCTGGTGGGTCACCAGACCGCAGCAGCCCAAGGTGGTGGGGGTAGCCATGGAGGAGGCAGATGAGGGGGCAGTGTTGGAAGAGGTGGAGGCAGAGGAAGTGGTGGCACCACCACCTGTGGGGCCACAGAGGGCAGGTAGGCACTTCCATAGTTCTGATCACCATCAGTAGGGGGTAGCAGGGGCGTCAGTGCAGGCATGGCAGCTGTGCCATGGCAGCTGTCTGTGCAGTACTGTGGGTGGTGCCCGCCACTGTGGCATGTCCATTGGTCACATGTGTCAGCTGCTGGTGGGGTGGGTGTGTGCACAGCCACCACTGATGTTGCTGTGATGCAGATGGGGTACTATGCCATGTAACTGCCAGGTTGTAGTCGGATGGCCACTGTGCTTCATGGATCAACGCTGAGCACTGCTGTAATGTGCCACCTTGCCAGCAGACATTGGCCCACAGCCCTATTGGTGGCCTGTTTGGGCCTTCTAGGGGGGTGTGCTCCCCCTGCTAGGTCGGCACTCTGGTTGAGCCATGTCCCTTGGGATGTTACATTGATCACCTGTTCTGTCCCTTGTCCTAGGTGTCCATAGAGGATCTCGGCTGCCACTCTACTGCGGGCTCCTGCGGAAAATCATACTGATGACCTCGAAAAAAATGGAGACTGACTTCTAGGTCGGGAGGCAGGTTCTGGCACTGGGCATGGGCACCGCTAGCCCTATTCTTTGTTCCCCTGTTTCCACCACCAAATCTCTCCCTCCAGTCCCACATCCCATCATATGGTCCCTGTTCCCTGTCCCTTTCCCTCACTGTCCTTCACCTTCACACCCCCTTGTTACTGTACATTGTTTTATTCTTATTACAAGTCTGTTTTGCCTTACCTGCCTGTGTTGGTGTCTGCTTTGCAGCTGGTGTGAGGAGCCATGCTGAAGTGGTGTAGTGTGTGTCTGTGTGTTGTGTGTGTGTCGGTGCATGGGGCTTGCATTGTGGTGTCCTATCCCTTGGTCAGTGGCTATGCCTTGGGGTGCTCTTGTGGTGGCTGTCCAGGTTGTGTGGCCTTTGTGTCCTTGACTGCATGGTCCTGGGTGTGGCTTGCTGGGGTCTGGGTGGGTGGAGCATGGCATGTGGGGGGGGCTCTTTTGATGGCTCTCCATTGGCCATTGGTGCCACCTGTTGCCTGCTTTGAGCCACGGGTGTGTTCCAGGGTGGGGGTGTCTGTGTGCTTGTGTGTGCTCTGCTGGTGGTGGCCACCTGTGGCTTGCCACTGTGCATCCCTGGCACTGTCTCCGGGTGTCATCCTCTGCAGTGGTCTGGACTTTCCACATCTGCTGTGCTCCCACCATTGCCTGGGGCTTGTCTTTGTGTGCCATGGCACATGTCTGGTTGCACCCTGGTGCTTCTCTGGTTGCGCTATTGGGCTGGTCTGGGTGCACAGCCACGCATGTCTGGTTGCACCATGGTGCATCCCTACGATATTCAGCCATGTTGCACTGGCACATTTTGCCATGTACATTCATTGAATATTGCATTCATTGCACTATGGTGCATCGGTGTTGCGCTGCGCCGGACTTGCATGGGCCTTTGGAGCATTTCTGAATATCTGGCCCACAGTGTATAAGAAACAAGGGTCAAGAACTTATGACCCAGGTAAAGCAAACTTTGATATGATGAGGTAAGCACTAGTGAGTTGCGAATGGAAAAAATCACATGAAGAGCACACATGTGAGGAAAAAGGAGAAGTTCAAACATAAACTTGTGAGGGGGAGGGATAAGGAGGGGCTGACCAGAAGCCTCTCCTCCAAATGAGGGAGTAGCTTTCAAACCCAAGGGGAGGAAACAGACTCGGGAGGAGATTTCAGGAGGATCAGAGGGTGGATGGAAGTATTAGGAACCTGGGTGGGGTTCTACAAAGGGATCAGGATAAGGGGTGGGGGTGGTGTTAGTAAATGCCAGGAGCTTGGGAAACAAATTGCCAGAGTTTTACGCCATGCTGTTTGGGGGGGGTGGATATGGCGGTGGTCACGGAAATGTGGGCCAACAAAAACCATTACTGGGACCTAAATGTGCGGGGGTACACTATGCTTAGGAAGGATAGAAAGGAGGGCAGAGGGGGTGGAGTGGCTATGTTCATTAGAGATGACATAGAAATTGCTAGGGTAGAAGAGGCAGAGGGAAACATGGAGGCCTTATGGGTCACCTTATGAACCCCAGCAGGAGGTAAGGTCAAGCTGGGTGTAGTATATAGGCTCCCTGGGATGGGGGATGTTCTGGAGGATGGTTTGCTGGACAACATCATTGCCCAGTGTGGACCAAAATGGGAGGGAGTGGTGTTGATGGGGGACCTTAATATGACAGGTACAAACTGGGGAACCATGTCCTCTAAGGTGGCCAAGGAGCAAAGGCTGCTGGACAGCTTCCAGGATGTGTTCTTAACACAGCACGTGATGGAGCCCACAAGGGAGGGGCATGTCCTGGACGAGTTTTTGGCAGATGGGGATCTGGTAAGGGACCTGGTTGTAGAGGATCCTCTGACTGGGAGTGACCCAATACTGTCTGGTTTCAAATAAGCATCAGGGAGGGGCAGAGATCTAGGACACTGGCAGCGGACTTCAGGGGGCATGAGCGCATGGGAAATATTCTCAAGGATCACTTGAAGGGGATTACAACAATGGCAAATGTGGAAAAGAGATGGGAGGTCAAAAAACAGGGACTTCATGAGGCAGTCAGGACCTGCGCTAAGGTGAAGTGTAAGGGAGCAAGGTCACATAAACCATGCTGGTGGTCCAGTGAGGTTCAGGTAGTGGACAGAGAAAAGAAGGCTGGCTACAATAAATATAAAACAATGAGAGGGGATAGGGAAAAGGAAATGTACCATCTTGCATCTAGAAAAGTCACCCGGATGGTGCAGGGGGCAAAGTCCAGTAAAGAGCAGTGGCTGGCACAGGGGATACATGGAGGGGAAAAAGGGTTCTTCCAGTACATTGGGGAGTGGAGAAAAACTAAGGGCCATCTTGGCAGATTGAGATCAGAAGGAGGGTGGGTGGAAGAGGCGAGGGACCAGGCAGAGGTATTAAACGAGTACTTCGCCACTGTGTTCACAAGGAAGGGGATTGGGATATCAACAAAGCAAGGCACAATGGGGATAGAAGCGGTAGTGAGTGGGATCAGGGGAGCAGCAGAAATGGAGCAAGAGGGAGGGAGAGGTACCCCAGGGGTGTCACATCAGGATAAGGATAAAAAGGCCAGTAAGATGGAGGGGACGGATGATGCTATCTCCAGCGAAAGGGTGTGGTTAGCCCTTAAGGGCCTAAAGAAAGACAAATCTCTTGGGCCAGATGTTATTCATCTGAAAGTACTATGGGAATTGGCGGACATACTGGCTGCACCCCTGGCGGAGCTCTTCAACAGGTCGCTTGAGACAGGGAGGGTACCTAGGGATTGGCGAGAGCCACATGTGGTGCCAATCCATAAAGGGGGGTCGAGGGAAGTACCAGGTAACTATAGACCCATCAGTTTGACTTCAGTGGTGGGAAAATTAATGGAGAGTATACTAAAGGAAAGATTGGGGGTGTACTTGGAGGAGGTGGGAGGTCTGGATAGTCGGCAACATGGGTTTGTGCTAGGTAGATCATGTCAGACCAATCTTGTGGAGTTCTATGAATGGGTAACATCAGAACTGGACAGGGGAAAGCCTGTGGATGTATTATTCTTGGACTTCAGCAAGGCGTTGACTCTGTCCCCCACAATGGTCTGGTGGAGAAACTGATGGGGTTGGGAGTAGGCCCTTTGATGGTCAGATGGATTGAAAACTGGCTAGCTGGATGCACTCAGAGAGTAGTGGTCAGTGGGGAGCTCTCGAACCCTAGAGAGGTCGGTAGTGGGGTACCGCAGGGCTCGGTCCTGGGTCCAATCCTGTTTAATGCATATATTTCGGACATCAGGGAGGGTATAGGGTGTGAAATGAGTCTTTTCATGATGACTCCAAGATGGGAGCAGTAGTTGAGGGGAAGAGGGGAGGTTGGCCCTGCAATGGGACCTGGACACCCTGGAAAGCTGGGCTCACACATGGAAATTAAATTTCAATATCACCAAGTGCAAGGTGTTACATCTGGGTGGGAAACCCTAAACACAGGTACACCCTGGGAGGGGAGGTGCTGGAGGCCTCAATAGGGGAAAAAGACCTAGGGGTCATGGTGGATGCATGTATGAATAACTCTGAGCAGTGCAGGAGAGTGGCTAGCAAGGCAAACAGGATGTTGGGATGCATCATAAGGGGGATCACCTCTAGGAGCAGGGAAGTGATTCTGCCACTGTACAATGGACTGGTTAGTCCACACCTTGAGTACTGTGTACAGTACTGGAGACCACACTTGAAGAGGGACATACAGCTCCTGGAGAGGGTACAGAGGAGGGCAACTAAGATGATACGAGGACTAGGGGATTTGACTTATGAGGACAGACTTGAGGAGCTCTGCCTGTTTTCGTTGGAGGAGAGGAGAGACGAGGGGACATGATTGAGGTCTTCAAGTACCTCAAGGGAATAAATAGGGTAAACACAGAAGGGATCTTTAGATTAAAGCAGGGAGGTATCACCAGAGGGCATGGTTTGAAGTTGGAAGGTGGAAGGGTGAGGGGGGAAAAGAAGAGGAGGTTTTTCACTGAGAGTGTGGTGGATCCTTGGAACATGCTGCCTGGCAAGCTGGTTCAGAGATCCACAGTGGAGGGCTTCAAGAGAGGGTGGGAAAGACACAGAAAGTGGATGTATCAGATGATGGCCTGGCCCAAGGGGGTGGGGATGGATAATAGGGGTTTCTGGAACACAAGGGGGGAGGCCTCGGTACCCAACTAGGGATCTGAAGTTCGAGCAGACTCGATAGACTGTAAGGCCTAATCTGCTGGCAATTAGTATGTTAGTATAAAATGTTAATTGCTGTCTCCAAACTTATACATAGACTTTGACGGCAGATAAGGACCGCTTGGTCCACCCAGTTTGCCCATTTCCCTACCTACAGGATAGGCCTCAGATCCTAGTTAACCAACAGCCTATTTCTTCCTACCCCCACTAGAATTGCCTTGTCTGTCCCATACATTCTTGAATTCTCCCACAGTTTTAGACCCCACAACCTCCTCAGGAAGGCTGTTCCATGCATCCACTACCCTCTGTGTGAAAAAATACTTCCTCATATTGCCCTGAACTCGCCCTCTATCTTTAAATTGTGTCCCTTGTTCTTGCAATGCCTCTTTTCTGAAAGATGCTACCTCTTGGACTTTGTTGATTCCACTGAGGTACTTAAAAGTTTCTATCATGTCCCTCTCTCGTTCTTTCCTCAAGGGTATACATATTAAGCTCCTTTAGTCTCTCCTCGAACGGCTTCTCTTGCAGACCCTGCACCATTTTAGTTCCCTCCTCTGGACTGCCTCTTTCCTGTCTATGTCCTTGCGGAGATGGGGTCTCCAGAACTGGACACAGTACTCCAGATGTGGTCTCACCAACTGTCTGTACAGAGGGATAACAGCTTCCTGTTTTCTGCAGGTGATGCCTCTCCCTATGCATCCCAGTATACCCCCAACCCTCCCTACTGCCTTCTCACATTGCTTGCTAACCTTAAGGTCATCTGATATGATTACCCCCAGGTCCCTTTCCTTTTTTGTTGTTGTTACTACCTCCCCATTGTGTAATCTTCCCCTGGGTTCTTGTTTCCCAGGTGCATTATTTTGCACTTCTTTGCATTGAATCCTAGCTGCCATACTTCTGACCATTCCTCCAACCTTGCCAAGTCCCTTCTCATCCTTTCAACGCCTCCTTGTGTATCAACCCTGTTGCAGATCTTTGTGTCATCTGCAAAGAGGCATACTTTTCCTTCCAGTCCCTCTGCAATGTCACTTATAAAGACATTAAAAAGGACTGGACCCAGTACTGATCCCTGAGGTACCCCACTAGTAACCCCTCTTTCTTCAGAGTAGACTCCATTTACAATTACCTTCTGTGTCCTGTTGTGCAGCCAATGTTTTAGCTAGGTTACCACCCTGGGACCCATTCCCAGGCTGGTTAATTTGACTGTTAATCTTTATGTGGAACTGTGTCAAATGCCTTGCTAAAGTCTAGGTAGGCCATGTCCACATCCTCCTTGGTCTACTACTTTGGTCACCCAGTCAAAGAAATCTATTAGATTCGTCTGACATGACCTTCCCACTCTGAACCCATGCTGCCTTGGGTCCCAGCCCCATTGGCCTCTAGGTACTCAACAATTCTTTCCTTCAGAAGTGATTCATCACTTTTCCTACCACAGAGGTCAAACTGACAGGTCTGTAGTTTCCTGCCTCTGTCTTGGTCCCACTTTGTGAAGGGAAATCACATCCACCTTCCTCCAGTCCTCGGTACCACACCATCCTCCCATGATGTATTAAAAGAGTAGCCAGTGGTTTCACTAGTTCCCCTTAATTCTTTTAGAATTCTGGGTGAATTCCATCAGGCCCCATTGCTTTGTCCACCTTCAGTTTTAGGAGTTCATGCAAAACCCTTTCTTCTGTGAAAGGACTGGGATCGACCCCCCCATCAAGAGTGCTTCTGTTAATTGGATTAGGCACTTCCCCCTCCTCTTTTGTGAGTACTGAGCAGAAATATTCATTCAGTATCCCTGCTTTTTCACTGTCCCCCTCTACCCACCCACCGTTCATTCTATTCAGCTTCACTATCCCTCCCTTTGTCTTTCTACGCTCTGTGATGTACCTGTAAAAGGTTTTATCCCCCTTCTTAACCGAGTTGGCTATCTTTTCCTCAGTTTGGGACTTTGCTATTCTGATTTCCCTCCCTGCTTCCTTCTGCCTTAACTGGTACAGCTTTCTGTCCTGCTCCTTCTGTGTTTCCTTATATTTCTGGAATGCTACCTTTTTCTCCCTGACTTTCCCAGCCACCTGTTTTGAGAACCATAGTGGCTTTTTATTTCATTTTGATTTGTTTATTTGCTTCACACAAAGGCTTGTTGCCTCTGTGATGGCAGTTTTGATGATTCCCCATTGTTGCTTCACCCCTCCTTCTAGCCTGTTTGCTACTGCTTTTCTGAGGCACTCTCCCATCTTGCCAAAGTCAGCCCTCCTGAAGTCCAGTACCCTCACTTTTGAACATGAACCACACTGTTTGATGGTCACTTGTTCCCAGATGGCAACCCACTTCTACATCTGAGATCCTCTCACTGCCCCCTTTTGAGAGTATGAGTTCTAAGATTGCTCCCTCATGAGTGGGTTCCGAAACTAGCTGTCTGAGGCCTGCCACCTGTAGGGCATCGAGAATGTCCCTGCTCTTGGATGTGGCTGCAGCAAATGTGCTCCAGTTAACATCTGGCATATTCAGGTCTCCCATCAACAGTATCTCCCCTTTCTCTGCCATTCTAAGAATGCCTTCTATCATATCCTTGTCCATTCCCTCCCCCTGACATGGGGGTCTGTACACAACCCCTGTGTGGATTGTGGTGCCCTTTCCAGTCACCAAGGTGACCCACAGTGCCTCCTCTCCTCCCTGTTTACTCTTTTGTTCAGTTGCTTTTATCCCTTCCTTTACATAGAGAGCTACTCCTCCCCCTCTTCTCCCCTGCCTGTCTCTCTCCTGTAGGTTATGTACCCTGGTATGTTAACATCCCAGTCATGGGTCTCTGTGTACCATGTTTCTGTGACTGCTACCATATCCAGGCATCCCTCTTCCATCAAGGCCACCAGCTCAGGGAGCTTGTTGCCCAGACTATACTAACCAAAAGGAAGTATGACAGGAGGAGAAAATTATGAGTAGGGGTTCCATACTCATTAGGAGACTGATCCACAAAAATAGGAGACTTTACAATGACTAAAATTATCAAATAATGAGCAAACTTCTCACTCCTACAAAGAAATACATGGTGTCTGTAATAGAGAAATAAGTAAAAGTAAGTAAGCCTTTCACATGCATAGTAAAAAAATGAATGGAGAGAAAAGTGGGACATTTAAAAAGTGGAGATAAAATCATTAAAAACAAGGGCATGGCTGGGGAATTTAACACTTCAGCTCTGTATTAATATTAACCTGGAAATACTGCAGGAGTCCATGGTAGGCTGCACAAACTATCAAACTGACCATAAAGAAATCCATTGGCTGTTTGGCAGGACCTGATGATGCCAACCTTAGAACACTTAAGGGACTGACCAAAGAACTTTGCAAGTCACTTGGAACTTTGTGTTGTTGTTGATAATACATTAACTATAGGTGGGGTTCTATGGGATTGGAGGGATGCCATGGTAGTCCTCATAGATAAGAAATGGTCCAAATTAGATATGGATAATTATAGGCTAGTAAGTCTAGAACATAAATACTATGTAAACAAATTGAGAAAATCATAAAGAGAAAACTGGACAAGTGGTTTGCGATAATATTGTTGACATAACAAAGCATGGGTTCATACGGGGCAGATCATGCTTAACAAACATTAAACTTTACTGAACCTGTTAGTAAAGCATTAGATGAGGGTAAAGTGGTAGGTGTGGGCTACTTGGATTTTTCCATGGCTTTTGATACAGTGCCAGATGTAGACCTACAATACTTAACAGTCTACCAAAAATACGTATTCTGGGGGTCTTACACAAAAAGATAGTGAACTGGTTAATGGGTAGGAGTCTTAGAGCAAGGGCAATGGTGAAACATCATATTTGTTGGAAGTTACTAGCAGCATCCCATAGGGGTTAGTCCTGGGTCCTCTTCTCTTCAATTCTATGTGTGGCAGTCGTGTTACAGAATAAAGGTCTTATCAACTAAGTTCACAAATGGGGGTTGGTCAACTAAGTTCACAGATGGTGTGCAGTTACAGAAAGGGAAAGGAGAAATTATTTAACCAGGAAAGGCACTCTAAGCTGAAGTTTGTTTCCAGGTGTGACCTGGGGGAATAAGGAAGTTAAGTGACTTGCTCAGGGTCACACAGTGTGCTAGTAGGCACCATGGGATTCAAACCCAGGTCTCTAGGCTTGCAGGTCAGTTCCCTAAACCACAGTCCTATACTGCCTCCTAATTAAGGAAACTTTTAGAGTCAGAATACAGTATTCAAAATACAGTATACAGAATACAGTATTCAAAACCCCCTCAATTTGGTGTCAGACCCAATCACAGCACCATCTCAGCCCTCGCAAAAGTTACAAATGATTGGGTCACCGTACTTGACTCCAAAAAGGTCACTCGTGCTGTCTTCCTGGATCTCAGTAAGGCGTTTGATACCATTGACCACAATCTCATTGTAAGCATCCTCCTCAACCTGGGTGCCACCTCTTCAACTGCCCAGTGGTTCAACAGCTACCTCTTGGGCAAATCCCAGAAAGTTAAGGCTGATGGCCTAGTTTCAGCTTCTCTGCTCATCACCAGGGGTGTTTCCCAAGGTTCGATCTTAGGGTCTATCTTTTTCTTCATCTATATCAATAATCTGTATGCTACTATTAAAAACTCCAAACTCCATTTCTTTGCAGATGATACAGTCTTGTATACAGCAAAACCTACCCTCACCGAAGTCAGGAATGAACTCCAAGCTGACTTTGCACAACTTGAATTGTACCTCATTAATTCTAAACTGCTTCTAAATGCCAAAAAGACTAAAACCATGTTCTTCACCCTCAACAACTCTGTCAATGCTCCAACAATTCTGATTAATATCTCTGTCACCTCCCTTGGTGAACACCTTGAAATTGTACCAAAATTCAACTACTTGGGAGTCTGATTAGATAGTAAGCTTTCTTTCAACACCCTCATCGACAACCTCACATGCAAACTCAAAGCCAGGTTAGGTTTCTTTTTCAGAAACAAGTCCTTATTACTGAATGAGATTAGGACTAGGCTCGTTCATGCCACCTTCCTGACATTACTCGATTATGGCGACATCGTTTACAACATTACTTTGGCTTCTGACCTACATAAATTGGATGTCCTCTTTCATCGAGCCCTATGGTTCATAACTAATGCACCTTATCGAACCCATCACTGTGACCTATATGCTGCTGTCAGCTAGCCATCACTCTCCACCGGACGCCTGATCCACTCTGGTACATGCATGCTGGAAACCCTTCTGATTAAGCTTCCAAATTACATATCCTCCCTCATTCATGCTTCTCATTCTACAGACTCCCTCAGGAAATCAGACCTCATCCTCCTAGGTATTCCTAGGTCTCATACATCCTTTGGGAAACGTGATATCTCCTACACCCTACCTTCAGTTTGGAGCCGACTCCAGTGTGTACTTAAACTCACCAGCCTTGTTTCTGTCAAATTCTTTAATGTCTTTGCCAGTATCAAGCTGAAAGACACATGTAGCTGTAATTAGCACTTGCCTTGATCCACCTGGTGTCATCCTCAGAAAGCTTGCTAACTTAAGGTGTGCTCTGTAAATATTTGAACATATTTTATGTATATAAAATGAATGTCTCTGTACTCTGTTGTTATGTATTATGATTTTTTGTGTTATGTGCCACAATTGTATGTACTCCTGTTCACCTTGCACATTTTATTTTCCTGATTTATACTCTCAGGACCTCCTTGTGAATGAGCCTGCTCAATGGAGTTATTCCTGCAATAACTTTGACTTGACTTGACTGCAGGATGACATAGATAAATTGGCACAAATGAGATGGTGCCTCCTCTATAGCTGTCATTGGTCAGACCACTTCTAGAGTACAGTGGTCAGCTTTGGTGCCTGCACACTAAAAAGAAGATTGATAGGCTGGATGAAGTCCAGAGAAGATTTACTGCAAAATTAACAGGAATGAGAAATTTGGCTAAACTTAGTCTTACTAGACATGAGACTGCAAAGGGAAGACATGATCCTGACTTACAGGGCAGTATGGAATCCACCACTACTGAAGGTACTCAATCAAAAAAGAAAACTATGCCTGGGAAGATAGGAAGGGGATTATGCTTAAGGTAGCAGGTGATAAGCTAAGAAACAATTAAAATGGGATAGTTCTCCCAAAAGGTTATATCTAGGTGGAATTGCTTACCAGAGAAAGTTCTATATAGAAGGAATTTGATAAAAATGTAAGACTAAATTGGACCAATTCACGATTATAAAATAGTGTGAATCAACAAGCAATTAAAATAGGCATACTGCCTTCTTTTTCCAGTAAACTTTCTGATGTTCTGAAGTAACTTGGTGGTGTATGCAAGTAGAAAGTCACGGAACTCAACCCCAGCATCACATAAACTGAAGTCCAGACAAAAGTCTCAATAAGACATATCCGGTTTATTCAAAAGCAGGACATAACAACTCAGTGGAGGACAGGAATAAAAGACTGATGTTTCACCTGGTCAGCTTTGGTGGTGTACTTGATTTCAATTTATATTGCTTATATGTTTCTCTTTTTACTAACTTGCTTTTCAAGTCACCTCCTCTCAAACCATTGCTAACCATTTCTTTTCTATGAAATTGGATGTTATGTTGGCAACCAAACTGCAGTGCATGTTCCATAGCATTCACCTTATCATCCTTTCAATTGCTCTTAGATATACCCAATGCAGGTTTTGAACATGTGAAATGTTTTTTTTAATTCAATATACTTTATTATTTGCACAGTGTAAACTACAAAAAAGAAACAACTACAATAAACACTGACAAACAAAACCAGCCTAGACAAAACAACCCATTATGTACATACTCCCCCCACAATCCCCCATCCCCCGATCTGCACACTAAAAATAGTACCAAAACAAGGGCACTATGAGGTTAAATTAAGGACATTAACAAACCACTACGGTTTTCATAAGGAGAGCAGAGACTAAGACATCTATATTTTTCTGTGGGATCACCTCTGTGCTGTTTGGCAACTTGGAACCTTATTTTATAACTATTTATGTGATTTTAAAGTGCTGTATTGAGCTCTGTATGAGTGGAGCCCTACTTCTGACACAGGAAGCAGGAAGAGAGCCGTGTAGTTTGGTATCAGTGTGAGGGAACTACAAAATGGCTAAACGCTACTGATTTTAAACATCTGAGGCTTTCCATCTGCCTGAACCACGCATGAGTGGTCCTCACACAGAGGGTGAAAAATAAAGTTAATTTGGGCACAAACAGATAGTGAGTACTCTCGCGACCCCTGACGACCACTTCTGGGTAATATAGGGGTATATAGCTCATCCCTGCAGCGAGCTGCACGGCGAGCAGCGCATGGTGCTATGGTGATGCGCAAGAGAGACACATGCCTGCACGTGTCTGCTGTGTCCGGCTGAGACTGCAGGAACTGCAGGGTCTTGGCCTAATAAAAAGATCCCATCAGTGCTAAGTAAGTCAGACCAGGATGAGGCTGTGTATTAACTGTAATATGTTTGCAGAAGGGGAGGTTCTGGAAGGGTTTTCCTGTGATAAATGTAACTTACTGGTTGTTCTACAAACCAAAATTCAGGTTTTGAAGCAGAGGATCCAGTTCCAGATTCATATAAGCAATCTCTAGCACTATATTGATAACGTAACTGAGGCTACAGCAAATTTAAATGAACAGGACAGCAAAATAACAGAAACCCAGGAGACAAATGATGATTGGTGCTTGGTCACTAATAATAAAAAAAATACAAAAAAAGGTAGAAGAAATATAGGGGTGCTTCAAACTTTTTGACACCTAACAGATTCTCAATTTTAAGACAAGAAACAATAAACAACAGTACTCCACAAAATCAGAACTCTCTTCTCCCCCCCCAGTTTACCAGTGAGCACACAATAGTTACAAAACAGAACACTCCCCCCACAGTACATGAACAGAATGTTTATTCTTTCCCTTCCTCTCTTTTATTTATTTACTTATTTATTTATTTATTTATTGAATCTAGGAATTATTACCTTTCAGCCATGGCTATTTTACAAAGGTTCCACGTCGTTATTGTACAAACAAGGCAAAATTACATAGGAAAACAATCAATTATGAAGCAGCATTAAGCAGTATAATGCAGTAGAGTAATGTCAACTTCAAACAAAAATACTTTAGTAAGCACAATACTGGCTGATTGGAGGAATACAATAGAGAAAGAACAATGGAGGGGGAAGAGGAGAATGGAGAGGCAGACATAGGGAGACTAGTACCACTCAAATGCCTTTGTCAATAAATGAATCAGAGGTGGGAGGTTTAAGCAAGAAACAGACAAGGGGGAAAATTAATCAAAGCAGTCACAGGAGCTGGAGGCTGTGAGATGAAGCTGTAGCCTAGATTTGAAAATTCCTAGAGAGGTGGAGGAGGTGATGTGAGTGCTGAGGGCATTATACCAGCTGCGAGCATGGTAGGCAAAGGATCTTTGGCCCTGGGTGGTGCGGCATCAGGGGATCTGGAGAAGCTGATGTTCCAAACTTCTGGTGAAGCGGTGGTTGGTATTCGGGCATAGTAGGTCTTGGATGCATGGTGGAGTGAGGCCCATGGTAGATTTTTTTTGCCATCAAGCAGGAAAGGTACTTTATGCGATTGGAGAGCTGTAACCATCCTGTTTCAGTGTAGAGCTCACATGTATGAGTGCATCTTTGGGCACCAGTGAGCAGTCGACATGTCTTGTTAAGGGAGGTTGTAATGCGCCTGAGTGCGGAAGTTGAGGCAGAGCCATAGATAATTAAGCCATAGATTATGAAAGAGATGACAGAGCTTTGGATAGCAGTCTTCAGTGCAGATTGGGTAAGGAACTGTCTGTTTTGGTATAGGATACCAATGTGTTGATTCACAGTTTTCGCAATACTATCAATGTGGGTCGCTGGGGCGTGGCTTGGACGCCAGAGAGTATGGACGCTTAGGGCTGTAGCGCAAGCCCCAGCTCTGGCATCTTGTTATCATTAGCAGGCATCCAAGTTTGATACAGTGACTGGAACACTCGTTATGCCCCCTTTAACCGTGAGTCAGGTCTGGTGAGATATTTGCAGCGCCACAAGCAGTGATAATCGAAGTAACGCATAAGATGCATTTATAACGTGTAGGCAGTGGGCTCCCCCATGCTTGAGTGTTCAGAACACCACCTTAGAAAGTCTGACTGGAGCTGTGTAGTGATTTTATGCAGTGGGTGAGCATTTAGTTGTCGACTGCGACCTGTGTTTGCACTTGGGAACTGCAGCAGCCTTATAGAGGATCAGTCCCAAATATAACCCTTCTTTCAGTGCATGCTGGATGGGAACAGCCGTGTAGAGGTGGTAAACAATGACTTCAGAATCCCCTGCTCATGAGTTGAAGGTTCAATCCTCACTCCAGCACATAACATCTCTGCTGGAGACTCTGCTTTCCAGGGTTGATTCCCTGTCAACTACTCTCACTGGGAATGTAGCGGAGGTGCAAGAATTAAAGGACAAATTCAATGTGGTAGAGCAAAGGACTGAAAACTTAGAGCTAAATCAAGCTAAACTCCTTCAGCGACTTCAAGAGCATGAGGGCAGGCTGGCTAACTTATGGCAGAGGGCTGAAGATCAAGAGAATCATATTAGAAGGAACAATATCCAGATTCTAGGCATACCAGAGGGGGCTGAGGGGGTCAATATGGAGAGATTCCTAAATGAGGAGATCCCCAAGATGCTGGGAAATAGATGGCAAGGGCCCATAGACATGGAGAGAGCACACCGGGTTCCTGGAGGCCCCCGCCCGAAGACACCTGGGCCCCGACCTATAGTGGCATACTTATTGAGATACTCCACGAAGGAGTGAGTGCTGCGTGCTGCCAGGGACCTTGAGGAAGTGATGTGGCACGGGGCACAAATCTCATTCTATAGAGATTTTTCTGCTGAAGTGGCAGCTCGGAGGAAGGCCTTTGCTCCTGTCAAAAAGATGCTGGCCCAACATGGCTTCAAGTATGGATTTCATCAGCTGGCTTACCTGGCTGTGTCGAGGGAAGGCAAGGAGATAGTGGCTGAGTCTCAACCGGCAGTAGAAGCCTGGTTCTCCAAGCACTGGCCACATTTGAACTTTAAAAATCCTTCTCCAAAAAGCTATGGCATTCTGATAAAGTGGGCAGGAACCTGAGTAGGAGTAGAAGCCTACAGGGGGACATCAGCAGGGAAGTGGTAACCCCCTCAGAGAATGGGCCCTCCAAACCCTCTCAGCCCTGGCATGCAGATATGGGGAGTTCTAGGCGAGGGTATGACCAGACTGTGGTCCCCAGTACTGTTTCCCTCACAAAATCCCAGCAAGACAACAACCCTACGGCCCGTGTTATGCACCGGTCTCATAGTGATGCTGAATCTGAAGAAGGACAAGAGATGGCACCTCCGGTTAAGCTAACTAAAGAGGAGTCGGTGCAAATTGAATCAGAGGAGATACCGGATGAGGCTATCATGGAAGCGATTGAGTCAGAGCCATGGTCTGACAACCTGCCAGGAACAGAAGAGTCAGCAGCTAACTCCACCTTATATAATAAGTCGGGAACTCTGTCTTTTGTAGAAGTGATATCTAAAGGTCTGCAAGGCGAAAGCGGCGGATCCCTACCAGCGGATGGAGCACCTCTTCTGGACTGAAAGACTTAAGGATAGTAGTCGCTATTAATGTTTGGGGGACATGCGTTGGAGTAGCCTTGTGGGATTTGGAGGATTTGGCTGCTTAGTACATACCCTTGGTTGGCAATGTTAGCTGACTGAGACCCTCCGTTCATTCCCCTTGGCTTTCTTTTTCCCGACTCATATGCCCCACCCTACTATGGGGTAAGGGTGACATTGGGAATAATGTTTAATTTAGGCAGAGCTGGGGTTGAGCCTGTCAGTAATTGGATGGTTCGATCTTTCCTTCCCCTACTCGAGCCTTTGGCTAGCACGGTAGGGAGCTTACCCTAGCGATTGGCCGGGGTATAGCACCAGTGTCCATAAACTAAGACTCGTTAGTGTGTTGCTTTATAATTACTGTTATATTGCACTAGAAGTTTGAGGGATTATATAGTTAATATAGTTTTATATTTGCTTAACTTACAGTTTAGTGGGTGTTCTTAGAGTTCTATAATATTTCAGTAGTTCAGTGAGTGTTGTCCAGTCTCATGTGTCTCTCTTTTTTTAGTTATTAGGTCTACTGGGGCCGCATCCCGCCTGGTATATTCTGCTGGATCTGACCCTACTACATACCCTGTTACCCTCAGGTATTCTGAATTACTACTTTTGTTCATTGTCTTGGGGCTCCTGAGGTGAGTACTGTATTTATTTTTCTTTGTTTTCCCCTCACGGAAACCACAGCGTAGTGGCGCGGCATTCCAATATGGAGCTTAAGCTCATATCATGGAATGTAAAGGGGCTTAACCATCCAGCTAAGAGGAATGTCATCCTTAGACACCTCCACTCCTTGCATGCAGATATTGCGTTATTGCAGGAAACGCATCTGGTTGCAAGGACCGTGGGCTGGCTCAAGAAAACGTGGGTCGTGATGGTAATCGCTAGCTCAGCCCAGAATAAGTCTAAAGGGGTGGCCATTCTGATTAGGAAATTGTGCCCATGGACGTTGGACAAAACAATCAAGGATACCCAAGGTGGATGGATAGAGGCTAGGTTTTCTCACTCCGGGGTATGTGGGGGTATGTGGTGCTAGCAAACTTTTATGGCCCAAATACGGACTCCCCCGATGTACTTCTCAACCTTAATCAGGCGTTGGAATCTCTCACTGAGGGACACCAAAACTGTCCACTCTTGATAGGGGGAGACTTCAATCAGGCACCTGATACTTTTCTGGGTAAATCTAAGCCCACACCACAGGCCCACTGTGCTGGGCGCCCTACGCGAAATGATAGAAGAATGGGGCATGACTGATGTTTGGCGTAGAGATCACCCTACGGGGAGAGATTATTCATTCTTCTCTTCAGTTCATGCAACATATAGCCGGATTGATTTCTGGCTTACAAATAGGTGGACAGCTCAAGATGTTGTGGCAACCGAGATCAAGGATATTATAATATCCGATCATGCTCCTGTCTCCTGCACCTTCCAGATAGGGGGGCATTCGGGAAGATGGCAATGTAGCCCTTCGCTGATTAAGGATCCCTCCTTTCTGAGTATGGTCCAGGACGCTGTTCGGGAGTACTTCGCTCATAATAAGTCGGGAGACACATCCGTGAATATGGTGTGGGAGGCCTTTAAAGCAGTGTTAAGGGGGCACATTATAGCTTATGTAGCCCAGAAGAATAGGGAGCATAAGGTGGAGCTCAATAGGCTCCAGGCAGAACTTTCCACCATGGAAGCACAGTTTAGAGCATCTGCTGCTGACAACCTGGACATGTCCATACTCTGGAAGGTGGTCGGCTTAAAGTACCAGATTAACACAATGCTCTACCAACAAGTTGAGTGGTATATGACCAGAGCCAAGCATGCGTATTGGGAGGGTGGGGATAAGAGCGGGAAACTACTGGCATTTCAGCTAAGGAAGTAACAGGCTGCTTCCCGTATTCAGGCCCTTAGAACGGAAAGAGCGGAGATAGTAACAGGCCCCAAGCAGATCAATGAGTGTATGGCGCATTACTACCAGTGGCTGTACCAATCCCATATCTCTCAGGAGGTTGGCGATATTAGGAGTCAGTTTTTCTGCTCAGCTGTGCTTATTCCTCATTTATCAGATGCCATGAAGGATGCCTTGAATGCACCTATTACTGAGGCTGAAGTTTGTGAAGCTCTGTCCCAGCTAGCTAAAGGGAAAGTTCCAGGGCCTGATGGCATGACTGCTGAATTATATCAGTTGTTAACCCCTGAAATCTGCCCTCCTCTACTTGCTGCATTGCAGGAATCGCATGCAAGTAGCTCCCTCCCACCCACGATGTGGGAGGCATTGATCACCCTTATTCCGAAGAAATTGGATGACCCATTAAACTCTGCTAATTATTGCCCCATTTCACTAATCTCTGTAGATACTAAGCTTGTAGCCAAGGTACTTGCTAAACGGGTAATGGAGGCCTTGCCCTCCATCATACACCCGTCTCAAGCTGGCTTTACCAAAGGCAGGGCAGTGGTAGATAATATCTGTCTGTTGCTCAATATTAAATGGTTAGCTCTACGATCTTCCATCCCTATGGCAGCCGTAGCGGTGGACTTATTGAAAGCATTTGATTCGGTGAAGTGGCCCTACTTGCACGCAGTGCTCGATCTATGTGGTTTTGGTGCTTATTTTAAACAATGGATCCATGTTTTGTATAATGAACCCATGGCGAGGGTGCTCACCAACAAGGATATTTCTGTGCCCTTTTCCCTTCAGTGAGGCACCCGTCAGGGGTGTCCACTGTCTCTGCTACTTTTTCTGGTGGCTCTAGACCCCCTTATATGGGTGCTCCGGGCTAGCGAGAGGGCTCAAGGCATTACGGTGGGGAGGCAGGAGTATTTGACTTTGGCGTACGCAGACGATCTGCTTCTCACCCTCTCTCATCCCCAAGAGTCCCTCTCCCCTGTTTTGGAGTCCCTGCATTTGTTTGCTAGCATATGAGGGTTGCATATCAACCAAAAGAAAACTAGTGTCACCCCTTTGAACGGGGCGTGCACCAAAGAGTGTCTGCGGGGAACAGAATTATCATGGGCACCTGACAAGTTGCATTATTTGGGAATATACATCCCTTTTGCCTGGGGGCATATAGAGTCAAGGAACTTTACCCCTTTAATTACCCAACTGACCACTGAGGTGGCACGTTGGAAATGCCTAAATTTGTCCCTGTTAGGGAAAGTAGCGGCACTTCGAATGCTTATGTTGCCCAGGATAGCGTATTTGTTAAATAACCTCCCTATAGTGTTGTCAAATAAAGTATTTCAGATGCTAGATAAATTATTATCAGATTATCTGTGGGAAGGGCGGAAGCCTAGATGGGGTGTTAATAAACTGTGGGCACACTGGTCACGGGGGGCTTAGTGCTTCCCTTCTTTCGGGGATATCATTGGTCCTTCCTTGCCGCCAAGACAGTTAAATGGTTTGTTCCAGCTTCTGGCAATCCACCGCCGTGCCTGGAGCTGGAGAGACAGATTTGTCAATCTGTCCCTCTTAGCTTGCTGTTAACCCATGCAGACATACCTCGGGACAAACTTACTCCAGTGATGGATGCTACAAGGAGGGCTTGGTTTTGTTTAATGAAGTTGGCTGGGACGGCAAAGCAGAGTGCTAAAGTGCCTTTTAGATATGTTGAACTGTGGCGCAACCCACTTATTAGGGTTGGCAATAAGCCCCTGTCGTGGGTCTCATGGGAAGAGAAAGGGATTCATATTGTGCAAGACCTCTATCTACTGAATTCTAGTACCTTAATGTCCTTTGAGCAACTGAGTGCCCACTATTCGTTAAAGACACAGGACTTCTGGAGGTTCTTGCAGTTACGCAATGCAGTGCAGGCCACTGACTGGTCTAGAAAAGAGGATCTGAAGTGGCACTGGCTATCCTCATTGTATTTAAAACCTTCATTTCGTGGACTAGCAGGCAAGTTCTATAGCATTTGGCGGGAGGCGCAATCAGATCATACGGAGTCGAGCAGGTTGGCATGGAGCACAGGAATTGATAGCCATATTGGTTTGGAAACCTGGTCTCGCTGTCTCCGTGCAGTGCACACCACTTACAAAGATGCTAGAAGCCAATTAATGCAGCTTAAGATCCCGCTTCAGTGGTACAGAACACCTGCCATCTTGTCTAAGTGGCGGGTTATTTCACATGATAGATGTTGGAGATGTGTGCATAGCCCTGCTGACACTTTGCATATCTTATGGAAATGCCAGGTGCTGGTTCCTTTTTGGTCAGCAGTAGCAATGGACTGTTCGGGGGTGGTGGGACAGCCTATAGATTTGTCATACCCAATGTTGCTGTTGGGCGATTGGGCTCCGTTAGCACATTTGAGTCCACAACATCAGAGCTGGGTCCTTGTGGTCCTGTTGGAAGCTAAACGGCTTATACTAAGACAACGGCAGCAACCATTGCCCCTGCCTATCTTGGCATGGCATGCGGCTGTCTCTAGGACAGCTACCTTTGAAAGGTTAACTTATGCTGCGAGAGGGAAGCTTCCTGTTTATTCTTCCAAATGAGAGGCCTACCTCAACTCGGCTTTGTGTCAGGCTCCCTCCTCCCCCCTAGTACAGTGATTATTCCATCGGGCTTCGGTCAGTGGTATGGGTCCTGTCAAGCTTATGTGCTGATCTAAATGAGGTGCGGATCCCCAAGCGTGATTTAGGACATGGTTTTGGTGGTGCCACACTGAGGTAGAGTGTGACCAGTTTCCCTCATATACCTTCTTAATGTCTGAATATTAGTCCTATACTTGGTCCGTGCAGGGTACGGGAAATTTAGTGTTGGGGTGGCGGTACCCATATGACCTAAATAGGAGTGTGAGATGTGGACGTATTATGATGTATTATGGACGTTAGCTGTTGTAAGCTGTTTTATTAGGAAGATATGAGACCTAAGTAACAGCAATGTGTGTTTCAAATAGTGACGTGTATTTCATTATGTTCAACCTTAGGTTGGCAGAAGCTATTTTGTTTCTGGATATGTTGTTTATGTAAACAATAAAAACTATTCTATGATAAAAAAAAAATGTGGGTCGTAAAGGTTAGGCAGGGATCAAAGGTGATTACAAGGTATTTAAATGATGTCACTTGTTCGAGGGTATTTCCCGCCCTGGTATATTCTTACCAGAGAACAGAACAGTGATGAAAAACAGGAAACTTCCCCCCAAACTGCAGGTATACAGACCATATCTCCAGGAGAAAGTTACCATATTATGAATAGTAATGAAGCTATGGTGGCGCTTATTTATAAAAAGGGTAGTAGACAAGAGGTGTCAAATTATAGGCCAATTAGCTTGACATCTGTGTTGGGTAAAATCTTTGAGGGTATCCTTAAGGATTATATTATCGAGTACCTTCAAACTACTGATAAGATGGCTCCAGTACAACATGGATTCACTAGTGGAAGATCCTGCCGGACCAACTTACTTGAATTTTATGGACTGGTCAGTAAGGCCATGGAGGAGGGGCAGTCTGTGGACGTGGTATACTTGGACTTCTCGAAGGCATTTGATAAGGTGCCTCATGGAGAACTCATAGATGCACTAATCATGCATGGCTTCAATGGGAAAATAACTAGATGGTTGGAAGCATGGCTGGAATCCAGGACACAATCCGTTAGTTCAATGGCACAAATTCCGCTTGGACGGATGTGACTAGTGGGGTACCCCAGGGTTCTGTATTGGGGCCATGTCTTTTTAACATATACACTACATCAATGTGTGTTAAAAATGATGTTTGGTTATCTAAATTTGCCGATGACACCAGGGTAGGGTATATAGTGAATAACCAAGCTGATGCTATCTTACTTCAGGTAGCCTTGAATGAACTAGAAATGTGGGCATTGGAAAAATAATAACCTATACTATTGATAAATGCTGTGTTATGCACTTTGGGTGACTGAATAAATACTGGACCTATACAGTAGGTGGGCAAATTCTGAGTACAGTGGAGCAGCAGACTGATTTGGGTATCAAGATCACAAATGATCTAACATTTAAAACACATTGTAATTCTGTTATTAAGAAGTCTAGTTGTATTCTGCACTGTATAAGTAAACATATAACATGTAAAAATAGAGAGGTACTGCTGCCATTATAAACATCTTTGATTAGACCGCATTTAGATTACTGTGCACAGTTTTGGTCACCAGGTGGTAGGACAGAGATAGCAGCATTGGAGAGAGTCCAGTGGAGGGCAACCCGTAGCATATTGGAAGCAAAAGGATATGATTACCAAACAAGGTTAAACATTTTGGACCTGTATCCATTAGAGTTCAGGTGATTAAGAGGAGACATGTGTATGATTTATAAATCGTTCACTGACTCAGGATTGTGAGAAATTCTGGGTCTGGAATTAAGAGATTCACCATATACTACTAGGGTCCATCCTCTCCAATTGATAGTAGAATGTCCTAGAACTAATAAAAGGAAATCCTGGCTCACCTTAAGGGTGACTAAAATCTGGAATAGGTTACCTTTTGGAGATTGTAACCAGTGTAAATATGAACATCTTTAAGAATGAGTTGGACAAATACCTTTTAAAACATAGGATTGTGGGATATTAATGAAATGGTAAGCAAAAGGACTTTTGTCTACATAGCTCTGTATAACCTATGATACCTATGATAAGGGGCTCCCAAGTACTCTGGCAGTATTGAGGTCTATGTCACAAATTCGCTATATGTTTTTCTAACTGGATAGCAAGGAGGATTTCACGGTACCATTCTAAAGTCGTGGGAAGTGAATCCTCTTTCCAGTGTTGAAGCATAACAAGTTTCATGATGGAAACAACTAGAATCCTTACGCAATGATGGTGTCCCCAGAGGATATATAGCCAGAAGGCAGGATTTGGGGGTAAGTAGGGTGTTAGCCCAAGGATGGGGTCTAGTACTTGTTGAATTGCTTGCCAGAAACTCTGAGTACAGAAACATTCCCATAGCATGTGATGGGAGCCAGGAGCCTGTCTACATTGGAAACAATCTGGGGAGGGCACAAGTCTGGTTCTGTGCAATTTGAGTGGGGTGTAGTACATATTGTACATAATTTGAAATAGCCTGTCTTACTTAATATATTTGTAGTTCGTGCTCCAGACTTTAGTCCAAAATTCTGTTTCTGCTGGTAAGGAAAGTTTCTGTAGCCTGTAATAACAGATCCCGGTTGGGAGGCCATGGTCCAAAGTTTGAAGCTGTTTATATATCCTCGAAACTGCGTGAGAGTTATCTGCCACCTGAAAAATTTGTAGTAGCCCATGAGAAGATTGATCAGACCAGTCCTGCTTACTATTAAAGGATACTGCTGCATTCTTAATTTGCATGTATTTAAATGCATCTTTGGTGCTAAGCTGAAAGCGAGTCTATAGAGTCTGAAAAGGAACCACAGTATTATCTTGCAGGAAATCTGCTAGAGTACTGTGCTTAAGCTGTGGGAGGAATGAGGATGGGATGGAATGATGGCCAATTTAGAAATGTAAATTGCGGAAGAGGGGTTGAGCAGACGATAAGTGTCAGCTTACTGAGAGATACTGATGAATTTCTTGTAGGGCATTGAGTGACCAGGCAATTGGGGTGGCTTTGAGCGGGTGAGAAAGCCTGGAGGGTTTCGTATATACCAAGGCAACCAAGGAGCTAGCTGCACTGTGTGCTAAGTTACGTCCAATATTCAACCATGCAGGAATATAGGCGCCTTCCATTCTTAAAGAGTCTGCTTTGTACCGGAGAGCTAGTCTACTAAGGTGTTGAGCCCCATAATAAGTAAAAAGGGATGGGAGTGCAAGCCCTCCCTGCAATTTAGGGGCTGTTAATCTAAGGTAAGCCCTTCTCATTGGTTTATTCTTCCACAGAAAATTATTGAACAGTCTCTGTAGCCTCACAAACCACGATTTGGGAATATAAAGGCAAAGCATACCAAGTGGATATAAGAGCCTTGGCAAAACATTCATTTTTAGAATGTTGATATGGCCCCTCAGTGACAGAGTTAAAGCACTCCATTTATTCATGTCCGCTTGCAGGATTTGTACCAGGGCGGTTAAGTTTTCTTTAAACATGGAGGGAATACTCTGGGTTCCCTTGATCCCCAAATAGGTGAGAGTTTGATATTCCCAGGACAAACCAAATGCATCACAAATAGTCCTGTCCAATGATTTAAAGGAAAAACTTTAGTTTTGGAAAGATTCAGTTTATACTGTATGTGGAGAAAACAGAGAAACTGTCAATTTCCTTGAGAAGAGTAGGAAGGGAGATCTCTGGCTCCTCAAGGTGCAACAGGAGGTCATCCGTGTAAGCTGACAATTTGTATGCCCCTCAAAGAGGGAAATAAATGAGTTTATGGATTAATGGTTCAAGGTAACAGTTGAAGAGGAGAGGGTATGGGGGGCATGTGGAATGTTTTACAAACTTACTGTAGTCAGCAGGACAAACCTCACATCTGGCCAAGTACACAAGCACTTGTTTTGCAGCAGTTAATGGAATCCTTAACTCAACATTCTGCCCCTATATTGGTAGGGTAATGGTATCTACTATGTCGAGATTACTGCAGAACATACAACTGCCACAAATATGTGTACCATCAGGTAGCAGTTGCAGTGTATTACACTGTTCACTGCTGGCATATAGACTGTTATCCACTCGATCTGAAATATTGTGTTCATCTCTAAACACCATGCAGGGTCTATTTTTGAAAAAAAGGTTCCAGTTTAGAGTCCATTTCAAGCAGATTTCAATTTTATCTAGGATCTCTTTTGTCATGTATGCCTGTGGGTTAAATGTTATAACAAAATTAATTTGACACTCTTATACATTCTTCCTCATAGGTCTCTGTCCTGTCTGTTCTAGTAACATTTTCTGATTGAGTTGGTTTACCCATTTGATCAAATTTTCTACACACACTGCATTATATCTACAGTCCACAAACTGAGTTTTAAATGCCCCATTCTCCACCTCAGATTCTGATTCCATGGAACAATTATGGTGTAAGCATGTTAACTGGCTTATAGAGATATTTTCAATTGTGTGGCATGGATGACTGCTCTGGAAGTGTAATATTGAATTCTTGTCCATTGATTTGTGGTACAGATTACTATTCAAACCTCCATGACTGTTCTTTTTTATAGTAACATTCAAAAAATTAACAGGTACATGGTCTCAAGTCATGGTAAACTTTAAATTACTCTTGGTGCTTTCTAAGTATGTTAAAACATTTTTCAAACTTTCCTCAGTTCCACAGTTAGGGAGAAAGCAACAGGAGTGGATGAACTCTTCAGGAGCAAAGATCACGTTTTAATGCAAAATAACCTCAATGAAAAATAACGGAGATGAGAAGTACTGAACTAATGTAAAATACAAGCTAAACTGTGCATAAATATTACAGTATGTTTTGCTAAAGTTCTTATGAACATGTCAGCTGCTCTTTAGAATGAGGTCGGTTTTAGCAGAGCATGATGGATAATTAGACATAAACAGACACAGGCACTGCAGAATGGGACCTGAACAGACTCTCCTGGCATCCTGGCATCTCCCCTCTGGTGATAACCCTTGAGGACTCCCACTCGTTCTGTACCACTTATGCTGGGACTGCTCACAGGGACCACATGTGCCAAAGGCCTGAAGTGGCCAAGGTGTCCCTCCACCTAGTGAGCACTCTGAGAGCTGACTGGGGAAGAGAAAGATGCCTTGGGATATCTTGGAATTTTTAGACACACTTGAATTTAGAAATAGGCCTGTTGTAGCCTCCAAAAGGGTCAGTACACTAAGCAACAGATTGGTACATGCAGAACAAAAAGGTCCAGCACCCACAGGTGGATAAGTACTTTTTGGACCTTTAGAAACAGGAATGCATTCATGTGGAAGATGTAGCCATTGTAGTAACACATCCAAATAAAAAGAGATCATGCACCCTAATGGTAATATGAAATATCCTATTAGATGTTTTCTTAATTGTGACTATGACCATGTTGTCTATGTTCTAACCTGCCCATGTTCTAGAAGATGCTACGTGGGTAAAACAACTAGACTCTTTAAGTTCAGAATCAGTGCACAGAAGAGCTCAATTCATCTCTGGACTTGAGTCCTCTCCTGTGGCACAAAATTTTGCCCAGGCAAGGCATACTGTATCCCCTCTTCACTTCTGGGTGATTGAAAAGGTAGACCCACCTGTTCAAGAGGGTGATTGGAATAATTCTCTAGAGAGATTGGAAATGTTTTGGATTCATACATTTAGCATGGTTAGTGATAAATGAGGTATGAATGAGGATGAAAATGTGTCAGTTTGTTGGTGAATTTCTTCACTGAAGAACCTCTTTCTGTCAAGATCTGTACAACTGCCGGAACCCTTTTGGATGCTAGCATCTAAATTTTGATTTGCTAACTGTTGTGCACTTGATAATTTTTGCTGCAGGCACTGAAGCAAGACACTAAAATTAATGATTATCCAATTCAAAGTACTTATATATTTAATTAAATTTGAAGTAAAAAGCCATGTTATTTAGGCTTTTAGTTAAACTATTTAATGGGACTCTTAACTAGGCATTTATCATTCAATCTTGTTATAGCTTCTTATGTTTAAAAAATTTAAACTGAATATTTAAAAGATACACAGAACCACAAAAGCTTTGCTTTATAATGTTTTTCACTTTAGATTTCTATCATTGCAAAATAAGTGGTTACTATTATTTTTTTTAAAAAGTGGTTTACAGTGTATACGAACATATGAACATACGAATGTGCCAGCAGAAACAGACCACCCGGTCTATCTAAGTCTGCTTGAGTGTGCAGCCAACACCACTAGTTTGCAGCTGCTCCAACCCCCCTTCCTTTTGTAATCCCACTGCCACCCCCCCAACCTCACTCTCCCCTCTTCCCTGTCCCATGCCCTTTTGAAGCTGTTCACAGATTTACATGATACCACCCATTCTGGTAGGGCTGCCCATTTGCAACCACCCTCTCTGTGAAATAGCGTCTCCTCATTTCCTTCCTAAATCTTCCTCCATTCTTAGCCCATGTCCCCTGGTGACCCTCCCCCTCCTTAACTTAAAGATCCCATCTGCCCCATCCTTTTTGATTCCCCTCAGATACTTGAATGTCTCTGTCATGTCCCCCCTGTCACTTCTATCCTCCAGGGTGTACATATTGAGGTCTCCCAGCCTGCTGTCATAGTCTCTCCCCTCCATTCCACATATTATCTTTGATGACCTCCTTTGCACCCCCTCCAGCAGCCTGATATCATGCTTTAGGTATGGCCTCCAAAACTGCACACAATACTCTAAGTGCGGCCTTACCAGCGATCTGTAGAGGGACAAGATCACCTCACTTTGCCTGGACAAAAACACCCTCGCTATACACCCCAGCATTTTGTTCACTTTTGCAGCTGCTCTCCTGCACTGGGCAGTGTAGTTCATGGGCTCCGGTATCATTACTCCAAGGTCCTTCTCCTTCTCTGTGATCCCCAGCTTAACCCCCCCCCCAGCCAGTATTCTCTTCTTGGGTTCTTCACCCCAAAGTGCATAACCTTACACTTCTTTGCATTGAACCCCAGCTGCCACCTCTCTGACCACTCCTCTAGCTAACTTAGGTTCCCCCTGCAGCTGCTTCCAGTCCTCCTTTCCATCCACCACTGCTCCGATTTTGGTGTCATCAACAAACAGACTTACCTTGCTCACCACCCCATGTCCAATGTCTGATATGAAGAGCCCAAACAATACTGGCCCCAACACAGAGCCCTGTGACACCCCACTCATCACCGGCCTTGGAGTTGAGAGCTCCCCTCTCACCACCACCCGTTGCAGCCTCCCACTCAGCCAGCTTGTAATCTGGTTTATCATTTTTGCCCCATCTCCTACACCAGTTAGCTTTCCCTCAAGCCACCCATGAGGCACTGAATCAAAGGCCTTGCTGAAGTCCAAGTAAAGAACATCCACTGCATGACCCTTATCCAGTTCACTTGTC
Source organism: Neoceratodus forsteri (assembly GCA_016271365.2). NCBI lineage: Eukaryota > Metazoa > Chordata > Ceratodontiformes > Ceratodontidae > Neoceratodus > Neoceratodus forsteri. Next base: position 1,044,867,726 of record CM057455.1, read on the forward strand.
ACCCAGTCATATTATTGTATCAGGTTGGTTTGACAAGACTTCCCTGAATCAAACTCATGCTGCCACACATCCTGGAGGCCATTGTCCTCCAGGTACGACACCAGTCTTTCCTTTGGTATCGTTTCCATGTTAGCTAATATGGATGTTAGCAAATATGGATATTCATAAGAAATTATGTGTGCTGGCCTGATGGTGCTGAGTGTTGAGGTGCTGGAAGCCATACCTTGTGCCATGCCAGTGACCCTGGTTCGGGAATGGACTTGGGTCACTTGGGGGTCTGCCAGGGTAAGGAATGATTGAGTGTCTGCTGACAGCTCTCCTTCCCTGGGTGAGGAGGGACAGTGCAGTGCACTGTAGACTGACATCCAGCAGTGGCTGGGTGTTAGCACAGGTGCACTGCCCAGAATGGGGAGGGCCATGTCGTGGAGACAGTCACCCCGCCCATTGCATAGTTGTGGGCCCTGGGGCATAAATTTGGAGGAAAAGACAGGCTCCATGATGGCTGGCTGCACCCATGCTGACCCCTAGCAATCTGGATGTTGGCTTCCGGGGTGAGGGGAGGCCGGCACCCCTCACAACTGGCCCTGTCACAGGGGGGTAACATGGGGAATGGCCGGATGGGATGGATGTGGGGAAGCCTGGCTGGAGAGATTAGTCCCTTCTGAGGGAGGGGCTAGAGCTGCCTGCCACTCTGAGGATGAACAGAAAAAAGTGTATATGGAAAGAAATTATTATGCATATCTGCCTTTGCAGTTCATGCTGGCGAACATCTGTCTGTAAATATTTTTACAGCCACAAGAATCTACTTTCCAAGAATCTTTATACACTTAAGCAGGATTCCTTGTTGCCCAAGATGCTATATAGGGCAGTCTGTATCATATGCTTATAGGTGGCAGTTCCACTCTCCCTTGTATTATGTCTGAAATGTGCCATTTTGTAGGCTGGAACCAACAATTTGAGATATTTAAGCTGTTCTGTAATCATTTGGTTCTTAGCTGCTAAGCAACATTGTGTTCTCATTACAAGCATGTGTTGTTAAAAAATACAATGGGCCTGATTCACAAAGGTCGGCCCAAGGTGCTCCAAAGGCAGCTTGCGCCAATTGCCAGTACACGAGGGACACTACGCCCAATTCATTATCAGATATAGTCCCAGCAGCAAAGTTCCACAGCTTTCAGCAACTGTGGTCCTGCTCAGAACTGAGGGTCCATCTGAAAGGTGTGCTGCAATCTGCGGGGTGGCTATACAGCAATAGAACCATGGACAGCAATCCCTGGTGGCTAGTGGCCCCCAGCTCCGATCCCCAATCTTAATAGAAAATATCACATCCCTGGTGATCTAGTGGCCCCCTCCCCCAGCTCTGATCCCCTTATAATAAAAAAATCACATCCCTGGTGGCTAGCACTCCCCTCCAGCCCTGATTCCCTCTTATTTCTGTAATCAAATAACTGCTGGTCTAGTGAACCCTCTCCCTATTTCCAAGCTGTCCAATTAATTTAAATATATCCTTCCCTGGTGGTCTAGTGGACCCCAACCACCCCACCCCAACCCAGAAGGCAGTGCCCCACCATCCTGCTCCTCTGTCACATCCCCGAGCCAGCGATCAACACAACCCTCCATTCTCCACCACAGTTGACCACTGACTGAGCTTTCAAGGAGTGCATGCTGTATCCAGTACATGCTCACTGATTGATAATAAGTGTAACTGGCTTTGAAGCTTTTTCATTTTGACACATGATGGTTGCTTAGCAGCCATGAGTTGCTATGTGGGAACTGTCTTTATGATTATTTCTTGTCAGACAATGGTGGCCACTGAAAGGATGTTAAACTATAGCAGATTATGGCTAAAAGGAGCTGTAATTATCACCAGGACTATAAATTTTAGTAAATAACCATGATTACTGACTTTCTGTTTTGAGCCAGGTTTACTAATGTCTCGGCTGGGGTTGCCGCTACCAACCACTAACAGGCTGTAATGGTTTGTGAAGCTAATTGAAACACCAGTTAGCATTTTTTTTATATGAATTATTAAGAATAGGCAGTCCATTAAGTGACACTTAATAGCTATGGTTTTAACAACTGAATCGGCTTCTATAGATATCTTTTGGGTTGTTGTTGTTAGTCAATTAGCAACTAGCAGCTGCCCCTGTCAAGCGTTAACCAGATGTACTGACGTTAACATGATGTCAGTCTCCTATACTGAATGATTAGGGGTCAATGTTCCTGCATCTTCACAGTGTGCTATTTAAGCAGAGGTAGACTCAGCATACAGCACAGTTCATTCTGACAGCTGCCACTTAAGCTTCACTACCTGTTTGATAGTGAGTTCTACTATAGGAGGAAAATAGAGGGATGTATACAGATTTACTCAGCTTAACATATACAGTACAGACAATTATGAACTATTATATTAAAATGTAGAAAGAGGATAGGATAGTTGTTTAGTTTGAGTGAAATTCTTAATAGAGTTCAGTGATTTTATTAGAAGTTAGACAATTTACATATAGCATCAGATCAATTAAATTTGGTTAGCATCCTTTGTAGGAATTCATTTATATACCTGTGAAGGTCTCTTTTGGATTTGAGGGAACTTACACAATTGGAGAGCATAGGGAGGCATTACTAAGAATAACATTTGTAACTTATACTTGGTGATACATCATAAACAACATTGATTTGGCTGAACTTGAGTCAAGCAACTTTTGTCAAGGAAATATTTACTACACAAATTTAAAAAATATGTAGTGTGATTTTGTAACAAGTTTGATTCCATGTTTGCCTTTAGTAACTCACTGTCTCACAAGATTAGACATTTTCCGTGATAATAAAATAACTGCTGTATTTTTAATCAGACACTGCTTCACAGAATGCAAAAAACTTTGTAAATGTGTAAATAATGAGGGACATTTTCAAACAAATGCACCACAGCGTGATATTCAAAGGGTGGAGATGCATTGTTTCAAATGGGGCTCAGGACAGGGAAGGGGGACACTACACTATGGAAAAAGGGATGGGTCTGTATTTTTTTTATTTCAAACAGGGATCAGGATGGGAAGGGGGGGACACCACACTATGGAAAAGATGGCTGGGGTGACATTGTGTTATATACAAATGGGGATCTGGACAGACTGGACTGGGTTATGCATTTACATGGGCCTGGCTGGGGGGGTAGGCCACCCGGCACATCCTGCCAGGTGCATCCCTGAAGATGGCATGCAAATGAGGCCATAATGAAATGCAAATGGCCTGTTTCCACCTTGAATGCCTAATGAACTTTTTGCATTTTCCTGGCTCAATGTCTGGAATTTGGGCCCGGCACATCTACAGTTGTGCTACACATCCACATTCAGAGTATTCGAGTCATCCAGGGGATGCACTGGTGCATTGTCAGCAGTCTCCATTTGCACCGCATGCATGCATTGCTTTATTCAGATGGGATGCACAATCGTACATCTCATTTGATTATAGCATTTCTTTGTGTCGGCCCGTTTATTTAAGTGGTGCTTCTAGAAGCACCGGGCATCCCCCGGCCTTTGAAAATGTGGGCCAATATTTGTAATAATTTGGTCTGATATTGATATATGTTTACATGTAGATCCTCATCTCTGAAGAAGCACATGAGGAGCAAAATCTTGGGCTCTATAATATGGATCTTCTGTGGATAGATTTATAAATAACATTTTTTATCAAGAATACATGGGCTGTGACATAGCTGGCTTTTCAATTCTCTATGGAAGAAGGCTAACACCATGGTGGGGCTGCAGCATCACCTAATTTTGGATTTTGAAAGCTGCGCCTTGGCTGCAAATCATGGCTGTGGTTAGACCAGTCAAACAGCGCATGTGGTAAAAGTCAGGCCTGTGCGGAGGAGAACTCTGCAACCGGTTAGACAGTGCCAAGGGACCTTTGGGAGTGCCCTAATGGGTGCTGTGTGACACGGACAGCTGTGCCAGGGAGAATGGTGACATCAGGCAGGTGTGCCTGCATCAAGCACAGAGACCCACAGATGGGGTACTTCTAAGCAGACAGGTATCAGCCCTGTCCATGACCTCCACATTTGATTGGCCCTGCTTGCGGTCCTATAGCAAGCAGGGCAAAGGCAAAGGTACTGGATTTTAGGAGGGCTGACTTTGCCAAAATGGGTAAGTGCCTAAGGAATGCACTAGCATATGGGCAGGAAGGAGGGGTGGAAGAACAATGGGGAATGATAAAAACTGCCATCACAGAGGCAACAAACCTTTGTGTGAAGCAAATAAACAAAACTAAAAGATGTAAGAAGCCACTATGGTTCTCAAAGGAAGTGGCAGTGAAGGTTCAAGAGAAAAAGAAAGCTTTCAGGAAGTACAAGGAATCACAGAAGGAGCAGGACAGAGAACTGTATCAATTAAAGCAAAAGGAAGCTGGGAAGGCGTCAGAACAGCAAAGGCCCAAACCAAGGAAAGATAGCCAACTCAGTTAAGAAGGGGGATAAAACCTTTTATAGGTACATCAGGGAGTGAAGGAAGACCAAGGGAGGATAGTGAGGCTTAATAAAGGGGGGTGGGCAGAGGAGACTGTGAAAGGCAGAGATACTAAACAAATATTTTTGCTCAGTATTTACAAAGGAAGGGGGGTACCTAGAACAAACAGTAGAAACACACTGGATACAGAAGTTGATACCAGCCCATTTACAGAAGAAAGGGTTCTGAAAGAACTCTTAAAACTGAAGGTGGACAAAGCAATGGGGCCTGATGGGATTCATCCCAGAATTCTAAAAGAACTAAGGGTAGAATTAGTGACACCACTGACTACCCTGTTTAACAAATCATGGAGGATGGGGTGGTACCTGAGGACTGGAGGAGGGCAGATGGATTCCCTTCACAAAAGTGGGAGCAAGGCAGAATCAGGAAACCACAGATCTGTTAGTTTAACCTCAGTGGTAGGGAAATGATGGAATCACTTCTGAAGGAAAGAATTGTCGAGTATCTAGAGGCCAGAGGGCACAGGACCCAAGGCAGCATGGATTCACAGCGGAAGGTCATGCCAGACAAATCTGATAGATTTCTTTGACTGGGTGACCAAAGTAGTAGATCAGGGAGGGGCTGTGGACATGGCCTACCTAGACTTTAGAAAGGCATTTGACACAGTCCCACACAAAAGATTAATATACAAGTTAGCTAGCCTGGGAGTGGGTCCCAAGATGACAGCCTGGGTAAAAAATTGGCTGGAAAATAGGACACAGAGAGTAATAGTAAATGGAGTCCACTCTGATGAAAGGGGGTTACTAGTGGAGTACCGCAGGGTTCAGAGTTAGACTAGTCCTCTTCAATGTCTTTTATGTTTACATTGCAGAGGGACTGAAGGAACGTATGTCTCTTTGCAGATGAGACAAAGATCTGCAACAGAGTTGATGCACAAGGTGGGGTGGAAAGGATGAAAAGGGACTTGGCAAGGTTAGAGGAGTGGTCAAATGTATGGCAGCTTAGATTCAATGCTAAGAAGTGCAAGGTAATGCACCTGGGAAACAAAAACCCAGGGGAAGAGTACACAATGGGGGGTGAGATACTAACAACAACAAAAATGGAAAGAGACCTGGGGGTAGTCATATCAGATGACCTAAAGGTGGGCAAGCAATGTGAGAGGGCAGCAATGAGGGCTGGAGGGATATTGGGATGCATAGGGAGAGGCATCACCAGTAGAAAACAGGAAGTTATTATCCCTCTGTACAGACAGCTGGTGAGTACATCTGGAGTACTGTGTGCAGTTCTGGAGACCCAATCTCGGCAAAGACATAGGATGGAAGCTGTCCAGAGGAGGGCAACTAAAATGGTGCAGGGTCTGCACCGGAAGACATATGAAGAGAGACTAAAGGAGCTTAATATGTATAGCCTCGAGGAAAGGAGGGAGAGGGGGGACATGATAGAAACTTTCAAGTACCTCAAGGGAATCAACAAAGTCCAAGAGGGTAGCATCTTTCAAAAAAAGAGGTGTGCAAGAACAAGGGGCACAATTTGAAGATAGAGAGGCGGCTCAGAGGTAATTTAAGGAAGTATTTTTCACAGAGAGGTTGTGGATGCATGGAACGGCCTTCCGGAGGAGGTCGTGGAGTCAAAAACAGTGGTGGAATTCAAGCATGCATGGGACAGTCATAAGGCAATTCTAGGGGATGGGGGTAGGAAGAAGTAGGCTGCTGGTTAACTAGGATCTGCAGCTTATCCAGTAGGCAGGGAAATGGGCAGACTGGGTGGGCCAAGCGGTCCTTATCTGCCATCAAATTCTATGTTTCTATGTTTCTATAGCTGTCAAAGTCCCCAACAAGCAGAGTCTGTCCTGGGCTTCAAGGTTAGTGGTGCAACTTTGTGCCATACACAAACCCACAAACATCCTGACAAATCCCTGCTGCACAGCCCACCATGTGGTGGCACATCACAGTTCCTGGCACTGTAGTAGCAACAGCAAGTTGGTGGGTACCCTAATAGGCAGGTGCGACACATGAGGCTGTGTGACAGACTGCAAGTAACCTGAAACTATTGGTACAGGAGGGGAGATGCTCCATCCCTGCTACCATGCCATGCCATGGTGAAACACTCTCAATGCCATGTCAGGTGGGTGGGTGCTCACTGTACAATGCGCACATATCTTGGTGCTGGTCCCTGACAGTGGGATACATGGGCGTTGTACACTAAATCCAACTAAGAGGTACCCCGTCTATGAGTCTGTCGGCCTGATGTGGGCACACCTGCCCAGTGCCACCCTTCTCCCTGGCACAGCTGTTCATATCACACATGCTGGGCACTCCCATAGGTCCCTTGGCACTGTCCAACACCAGATGTAGAGTTGCTTTCCCTCCACTGCTGCAGTTCAGGTGGTGGCTGTGTGCTGGCTGGGGGGGGCATGATGGTACCCTTGGTCAAACCCCTCCAACGCAAAACCTGTTTTGTGCAGAGCCCTGCCTGTGGCAAATCAGGGGACTTTGGTGCAGGGACCATTGTTTACAAAAATCTGGTGCAGGGCCCCTGGTGCACCAGGAAGTTTCTACAAGCAGGGGTTGGCACAAATTGTACCACTTGATGGACACTTTTAAAATTGAGCCTATAGTCTTAAATTATATAGCTACTTGATAACTTGTCATATAGAGTTCTAATGTGGTCTTCAGTGTTATCAAACCAGTTCAAGACTATTACATATCCCAAATATTAATAGAATCTCAGAATTGTTGTGTAGATCAGTAGATACATTGCATTACAATATCAGTTATGATTACATTGGTATCACCGACCCTTCCAATCACATCAACCAGTACCTCCCTGGTTTCTAGAACAGACAGTATCATGAAGTGCAATAGTTTCATAGTTTCATTGTGAATCATATATTTTTGGTTGTTGTGCAGAGCAATATTTCATCTGCATCCTTGTTTATCTGAATTGTTTTAAAAGTACTATAATGAAACAGTACCTTGTGCCCTTTGCCACGTGTCCCTTCTTTTTTTTAAAATATTTTTTTATTGTTCCATGATTTTCTGGAGAGCTACAGTATACATCATATATTCATATATATGTTCCATACATTCTGTACAGATATGGCTTTCTTATTATACTCAGGAATTTTTCTTACAATATCTGTTCTCAGAAATACATATAGAATTTATTTCATAGTTTCCCTTGTGGTGGTCCCAGGTCTGCCCTTGGTTTTCTTCCCTTATGGTATCAGGTCAGGTCTATGCCCAGAGATCCAGAGGCACCATTTAGCCCAAAAGGCTATACATCTCTGGATTTTTAACTTAATCTGGGCTGTCATAAATTCCATTCTGTATATTTGATAGGTTATATCTTCCCATTCTCTGAAGGTAGGTGGGTCTTTCTGTAGCCATTTTCTCATTACCGGTTTATTAGCTGCCATGAGGAATATGGCTAGTAAAAGCCTAGTATTACCTCTTCCTACTTCATTATTGAAATTTAAAATAAGCGCTATTTCTGTTGTCAAAGTCCCCATTTCTGGGAATAATTCTCCTAATCCCCCCCCCACACACACACACACTTCTCTCCAAAATGCTTCCAAAATTGGGCAGCTCCAAAATATGTGTTTATGGTTAGCTACTGGTTCCCCACACCCCCTCCAGCATGTCATTCCCATTTGAGGGTCATATTTCCCCACTATTTGTAGGGTTCTAAAAAATCTAATCAGACATTTCCAGCCAAATTCTCTCCAAGTTGGAGATCTTGTAATTCTGTGTACTGTTGTGTATATCCCTTCCCAATTCTCTTCCTTCAGATTTATATCTAGTTCTTCTTGCCACCGTTGCTGGGATTGCATTTTGGTCTCTTTCTGATTCCTGATTAAAGCTTGGTACGTTTTAGATATTATATGTTCTGGTATTGCTATTTCTACTGTAGTAATTATTATTTTCATAAGTGGGTGTATCCTTCTTGGGTCCCAGTCTTTCACTAATTGGTTCTCACAATAATGTCTTATCTGGAGAAATTGAAAAAAATCTTGTTTCCCTAAATGGTACTTTTCTTTTAGTGTCTGGAATTGGCAAAAGTCCCCTTGTTCATATAGTTGATAGAATCTGGTAAGGCCCTGTTGGTGCCATCTTGTAAAATTATAATCCTGCTCGGTTGGTTCGAATCTGGGATCTGCTGTCATTTTTTTGTATTAAGTATATTTTGGGGTCTTTAGATTTTTTTAATTATTGATCTCCAAATTGACAGTAATTGTCTGGTTTGTTTAAATCTGATCTCTTTTCATGATTACTTTTGGTACCGTTCAGCCAAATAGATATTTCTCTATTCCCTCCTCTTGGTTTCCTCTCTCTATCGCTTTCCAGTGCAGATTTAATCCTTCATCAAACCACTGTAATATATGAGAAGTTACTGCTGCCTGTGCATATTGTTCTAAGTTAGGTAATGCAAGACCCCTTTATTTTTAGATAGTTGCAAAGTTTTATATTTTAGTCTTGTTTTTTTCCCTTGCCATATAAATCTGGATATCATACTATTCCATTTTTTAAAGTCTGATTGTAGTGGGTATAGTGGCAGGGTCTAGAAGAGGTATAAGAATCTTGGGAGTATATTCATTCTTATAGCCTCAATTCTCTGATTTAGTGAGACAGGCAGAGGATCCCATCTCAGAAAATCTTCTCTGATAGCCTGTGTAAGAGGGTTATAATTGGATTCATATAAATTGCGTGTTTCCTTTGAAAGATTGATGCCCAGGTAGCAAAATGTATTACTTTTCCATTTTAATGGATATCTGGCCTGGATTGTCTCACTTGGTTGGTAGTTTAGACATAGCACTTCTGTCTTGCTTGTATTTAGTTTATATCCTGATATACATTCCATCTCCTCAAGAAGAGAGAATAATTTTGCTATGGATGTTTCTGGTTCTGTTAAATATATTAATAAATCATCTGCAAAAAAATGCTGTTTTATGAGTAGTATTAAGCAATTTGATCCCTGTGATTTGTTCATTTTCTCTAATAGCCTGGGCTAACGGTTCTGCATATATAGCAAATAGGGAAGGAGATAAGAGGCAGCCTTGATGGGTACCTCTATTTAAAGGGAAATGGGTTGAGAATGATGCATTAACTTTTATCATAGCTTGTGGAGATGTGTATTTCATTGTATTATTTTTAAAAAGGCTATTAGGAAATTAAATGTTTCCATCGTATATCTTAAAAATCTCCAAGAAACTCTGTCAAATGCTTTCTGGGCATCCATACTGAAGAGTATGGAGGGTTTTTTCCCTTTTTGTATTTCTTCTAGTAAATATACTGTTTGTTTAACATTATCCACTGTATGATGTTTTATGATGAACCCTGCTTGGTCTTTATTTATAATATGTGGTAATATACTTTCCAATCTTTTAGCCATAATAGCTGTGAAGTATTTTTAATCCTGATTTAAAACTGAAATAAGGTGATATGATTCACAGTTCATTGGGTCTTTATCTGGTTTAAGTATTGCGGATATGTTAGCATTTTGCCAGCTTTTTGGAATAGAAGAGTTGTCATCCTGTATAGCATTAAATAACTTAGTGTTGGGATTAGAGTTTTCTTGAATGTTTTATAAAATTCTGCCATGTATCCATCTGGGTCTGGGCTTTTATTTGATTTGGAGTTACTAAAGACATTACTAATCTCTTCAGTTGATATTGGATGGGTTAGTATCTTCCTTTGTTCCTCTGTGATTTGGGCTAATTTCATATTTGTAAAAAACATTTTATATTTTTCTTCTTCTGGTTGTTGTTGCTGGTGATATCTTATTTATTTATTTATTTATTTAGATTTTGTTTACCAGGTAAACCCACTGAGACCAGAGGTCCCTTTTTCAGGGGCTACCTGGGGTGAGTACACCAACTACTTTACGTTAGGTACAGTATACCACTTCAAAAATACATATACAGTTTGTACAGGAGGTTTGGTAACAGTAAGGCAGAGACAGAGAGCATACAGCAAGTAACAGATTCAGAGAAAATGCATTGTCAGTGGGGTACATTAGTTCACAAGATATAATTTTGAATAGAATGTTTTGAAACCCTCTAATATATCTTTGGTTTTATTAAGTATTGTGTTGAATGTTTTCTTTTAGTTATTGTTGATATTGCCTGCTGTTTTCTTAATTGATAAGCTAGTAATTTAGCCGCCCTGCTTCCCCTTCATAGTACCTTTGTTTCACATACATCAAGGCTTGTTCACTTTTTTGATTTAATATATCTTGTAATTTTGTCTTTACCTGGTTAACCTGTGTAATCGTGTCTCTCTCTTTCCCTTTGCATGTGCTTGTTGCAATCTTTCTAGTTTCAATTCCAATTCTTTTTGTTTCCTAGCTCTCATTTTCTTTTGGTGGGTTGCATATGCTGCCATTTCTCCCCTTAAAACTGATTTCAATGTGTCCCATAAGGTTCCCTCCTGCACCTCTTCTATTGTGTTCTCTTGTATTATTCTGGGGTTCCATTGCTGTACCTTTTCCTTGAACTGTTTATCTTTAATTAGCATATTATTGAACCTCCATTGTTTCATTATTACTTCTTGTTCTGCTTCTAGTTCTACAGTAATAAGTGCATGGTCCGATAGGTAAATTGGGGAAATTTTGGCCTTAAGTATCAAGTCAAGGGATTCTGCTTCTACAAAAAAATAGTCTATGCATGAATATGTGTTATGAACTCCAGAGAAATGTTTATATCCTTGGGCTGTTGGATAGCAATGTCTCCAAGTATCTATTAAAGCAAAATCTTTTATAAGTCTCTTGCCATGTTTCTATCCCCTTGTAGCTTTGGGGGTATTAAGATTTGAGCTATCTTCACCAGGATTCATTAGTAGGTTCAAGTCTCCTCCTAATAATAATTTCCCTTGTTTAAAGTCCATAATTGTATCGAAAACTGCTTTATGTACCATGGTTTCTGATCCTGGGGGTATATATATGCTTCCCACTCTATAAATCTGGCCTTCCCAGGTTCCCTTCACCAAACTTAATCTGCCTTCACCATCCTGACATGATTCTAGCATTTGGAATGTTGAAAATCATGGTATAAGTATAGCTGAACCTCTCCTGTGCCCTCTTGTGTATGTACTAGTCACAACACTCGACATTCCATATTTTAATAATTTCTGGTGTTCATCTTTTGATAGATGTGTCTCCTGTAATAAAATAATTTGATGGTGCATTTTTCTGAGATGGGAGATTATTTTAGATCTCTTTATAGGGTTACTTAATCTATTGACATTCTGGGACACCACTTTCAGGGTTTTCTTAATCTGAGCCATCTAAATACTTTTGTTATTGTTCCCCTGTACTCATTCTCTTATATTTATTACATTGCCTCTCTTCTATATTGCTTGCACTCCTGAGTTTACACATGACTTGTTTTCTTTTTTTGTTCCATATCTCATCCCTTTAGATTCTCCGATGTTTCTGTAGCCTCCCCTTTTTTCCTCCCCCCCAAATAACTATCTCTCTTCCCCTGAGTAAAACCTATATACAATGTGACTTCCAATGTCAGATTCACCCCTGACAAGGACAGAAAAATCTGTCTAATGTGGGCTAGTTGCCTTACTCTGTAGGCCTGCCAAGGGGGTTGTACATATACCCCATAATGAGAACCTAAATGAAATTGGGTCCTAGCTGAGGTTTCCTATCTGGCTAACTGGTCATTTTAAAGAAATTCCTAAAGAATAAGTATAATTTCCAACATAAAATATGAAAAAAATAAAAAAAGTTAATACAGGTGCCAAGCTCTGGTCGCTTCATCACTCTTTCTCTCCCCCCCAAACATAACTCTCAGGTAGACCATCTTCTTTATTCAGTTAGTCCATGCCCTTTAGCTTATAATTGTTCAAATTATCAGTTTTCTTTTCCTGTATATTCTTCTTCTCGGTTTTATCTAATGTTATTTTGATTTGGTTTTAGACACTTTGTTTTCTTCCCTTTCATCCATTCTTTTAGAAAATCCCTTTGATTCTTAGCTTTAAGAAGAGCGTGCCCTCTGGTGGATTTTATTTTGCTATTTGCCTAGAGATCCCACTAGGAGGCCCTTGGCCTTCGCATCCAGCCCAATATTCAAGAATAGCAAGCCCCCCCTCAACTGTTCAGTCTCTGCAGATCTCTCCAGGCCCAGTCCTGGAGCCTCCCCCAGGATTACACTAAGAAAATCCTCAGTTTAGCTGGCCCTGTCTTGTTCTCCACCCTTCTCTCCACCAAGAGCATCCAAAATATTACCCTGTTTCTATATGCTTTGCTTCAGGTGCAACCACCCCCTCAATTTATCTCTTTTTTAAGAGGTTTTTAAATACTTATCTTTAAGCAAGAAACAGTGGCCAGCTCCCCAGTCACTTCTCTTAAACTATTAAGCATTCTCTGGTATTCACATTTGGGCTCATTAGCACTATCCTATAAGCGATCTCTCTCACAGAACCATTTTGGCTCTCTTTAATGGAAACAATCTCCAGAAAACCTCCATCCAGCCTGTTGGGATCTCCTCTCCCCTAAAGGGGACATTTATGCACTTCCCCTTGGGGCTTAATCACCCTAGACCTGGCCTAGATCTGCTCCCCCCAGTAAACCTACACAGTGAAATGTGAGGGCCTACCTCCTTGTGGGCTGGTTTCCCATCTCACCTGGGTACTGCACTCATACTCATCGGCCTACTCTGTTTAAGAGGATAATAATTGTATTTTATTTGCAAATTATCCCAATAGTCTCTTTATGTCATCTAGTACTTATTGCTGTGTTTCCCTTCCTGGTCTCTTTTCTTTGTTCAGTCCTGAACTCATAGTGTAAAGTTTCTCTGGTAGTTTGGTGGGCAGCTCGAATCTTCTCTGTCTCAGGTCTTCCATCGCATTTGCTATGCTATCATATGTGGCCTGTCCATCAGGGTATTGGATTAGAGTCGAGCTGGATAAAGTGTTTGGAATTTCAGCTGCAGTTGTCTCAATATTGGAAACAAAGGTACATATTCCCTTCTTTATTGCATTGTTACTTTCGCATAGTCATTATCAAAAAACAGTCTCTGTTTTCCACTGAATATTTTCCCCTTTGCCCATGCTTTCTGAGGTATTTTTTCTTTCGAATGGTAGCTCAGAAATCGCACTATTATGGAACGCAGGCAAATCTCCAGATCCACAGGTTTGGGGATGAGTGCCATGTGAGTCCTTTCTATTTCTATGAGAAAGTCGTGCTCCAGATCTAATTCTTCTCTTAGCAAATTCTCTATGTAACCCCTCATGTCTCTGCACTCACTATTCTCTGGTATTCCATATATTCGAATTTTCTGGCATCTCTGTCTATTCTCTGCATCTTCTTGTCTCTCTCTCCTAGGGATTTGGTTATAGTGAGAAGCTGGGTAATAGTTGTTTGAATGTGTGTAAGCTCTGAGGCCTGGTCTGCGCTGTTTTGTTCCATCGTCTTTACCTGGTTCTGTAGATTTGATACATCAGTGCGTAGACGGTCATGGTCAGAGCGAAAGTCCTGAAAATCCTTTCTAATTTCTTGTAAGTCTGTTATTATTCAGTCAAACTTGTCGTTTAAGACCAGGTCCTTGGCTTTTGTTTTCCGCATTTGGGTTTCTTTCCCAATGATACCGTCTGGGCCTGCAAAAATTCTGATGTCTCCGAGTCTGATTTTTCACCTTCCAATTTCTCTTCTTCCATTGGTAAGACTTTGTATCTCTTCATGGTTCTCTTTTGAGTATTCGATGCCATCTATAGGAATTTCTCCATTTACCAAGTTTTTAAGCTGAATTTTGTCTTTATTTAATGTTTTTGGGGAGAGGTCTGAGCTGAGCTCCGTTCTTATGCTGCCATTCATCCCAGAGCTCCACCAGAAGTCCTTGCCATGTGTCACTTCTGACACCATTTCAATTCCCAAGCTTCCTATGTGAGTTGCAGCAGTTCCTTTTCATGAGGAAAACACACAATTAGGACAAGCCTGTTTAAAGGGTCACTGTCAACCTGTTTTGCATCATATTATTTCTAGTTAAAACTCCCACATTTTATGATTGCCTACCTTCTCCAAAATTCATTGATGTGCTGTTTGTTTTGTCTGTCTGCTTGTTTAGTAGAACTGAAATGCATGCTAATGTATATTTATAAACAACTCTGTTTTATGTCAAATCCTGTAACTATTCTTACTGAATACTTTCTGAACATAAGAACACCTCTAAACAGTGCAGCCACTCATGGTGCAGTAACCTACTAAACTCCCACTGCATCATGAGTGGCTAGACTATGTTGGGGATGTTCCCAAGTCCAGGAAAGATGCAGCTGGAGTTGATCAAGGAATGTAAACAAACATGTTTTGGTGTGGTAACACCAGTATGGTGGGCAGTCTGTTTTTCACCTTTTGAAAGACAAAGGAACCATAATCAAACTACCAGCTACATCAGCAGTCTTTACAGAATGTTTGCAATCATAAAATGTGTTTTTTAAACTGTGGATATTACAAGGCCCAAAGGGGTTGACAGTGCCCCTTTTAGAATTAAGTACCTTTTAGAGTGTGTATCTTTAAATGAGTTACGTTTAAATGATCTCTGATGTAATAGACAACTACATGCCACTGACCCATTACATTCTTAGTAGATGCCTTTACTGGGTGTGCCATGTTTCCATGATCTTTCTTACACTGCTCATGCTTTGTTGTGCCTGCTCAGTTCTGTGTTCCTCACCTGTCACCAAAAAGTTCTAAATTCTTTAGTTGGCATGTGAATCAAATTGTTAGAGAAGTAGTTTTAAAAAACATGGTGGAATTTTATTTTTCCCATGCCCATCATTTCCATTAGACTTCATTGCAATCAATGTTTTGAAGATTATCTCAATCCACAAAACTTTCTGGTTAACTTAGAGCTTGCAATAAAAGTGGAAAAAAGTTGAAGTATGTAAATACCCATGAACTAATAATAATATTCCCCTTATTATCTTTTTTTTGTTACATGCCATACAGCAGTCACACTTGATCATAGTAAATCCCATATTTATGTCTCTTTTGGTATCATCAGAGGGAACTGCAGACAAAGCCAGTCCCCTACCCCTGCACATTACAGCATTAATATCCATATCTTTTATCTTCTTATTTCTTTCAAACCACCTGCTTTTCTTTTTAACTTTTAACCATAAGTAATCCCCTCCTCCGTGCAAACTGCCAAATAGCAATTGCAATTAACATGTGCCTCAATGCTTTTGTCCAGAACAATGTCATTGGTAACCACAGAGTTCTAAACTGCCAATTCAGTTTTAAGTTTGAGTTAAAACAACTGCCTCCTGACCATCCCAGTGACCAATGAGCCACTGCCCACCCTGGCAAGGCAGATTCAAGAAGTTGCCTTTGGGTCATTCCTATCACCACAGGGCAAATGGACTTAACCCGGATCCTTAATTGCATAGCAGGGATAATTCTGGCATCTGGACTAAGGGAGAGAGAAATATGGAGAGAAGCAATTTTATTTAAACTATAACAATCCAATGTGACAGTAGTGATGGAGGAGATGGAACACCAGCCCTAACATCACACCCCAGAAGTGACTACATGGATTACATGCTAAAACTGGTAACTCAACTAAACATTACAAAGATATTTGCATGGGTATGCACTGAAATCAAAGTTACTGAACAAATGCGGAAAGTCTTTATGGAGACTTATCTTGGCAGTGTCAAACCCATTGTAATCTTTAGGACTGTCCTCAGACCAAACTTGAAGCAGTGTAGGGAACAGCAAACTATATTTAAAACCAGAATCCTTGTGCTTTCTCTTCAGTGGCAAACATGCATCACTTTTTTTAACAACATTATGTGAGAGATCATTAAATATTTTGATCCTGCATCTCTCATATTCAGTCTGAGTTTTGTCCTGCAACATTTTTTAAACATTAACTTTTTGCTGATAATTAAGTAACTTGAAGACCACAGACCTAGACCATTCTCCTGGTGATAGCTTGGGTTTCAAAGATCTGTGTGGTCTTTCTATGTTGCATGAAGGGCTGTCTGGAGGTGGACCAGCAATTTGAAGCATTTTACAGCATTTATGGATTGCACAGTATCATTGCCTTTAATCCCCCCTCTCAAGCCAAAGACTCTAAAGTTAATTCTTCTACTTCTGCACTCTAGTTCCACTAATTTATTTTCAATTTTAGTGAGCCATCTGTTGTGAGATACACTTTCTATCACTTCTTTTTCTAGCCAGTCTTCAATGTTGCTAATATGTGTCTCAACATCAGAAGTCATAATTTATGCTCAGCAGTCTCCTGCTTTAAATCGTTTAAGTCAGCTGAAATATCTAACACAGTTAATTTAATATTTGCCAGCTCAGACATCATCATTTCAAAATAAGTGACTGTAAGTGGATTGAAATTTGAATTATGTTTAGAAAGCTCATCTCTCCCTAACTCTGCCACATCTTTGCCTAGCTATGGTCTCTTTAGTGCGCTTCAACTCATTGACAATTCCCAGTCCCACTCACAAGTCATAACTGTCACTGTAAAAAGAAACAAGCAAACAAAAAAAGCTTTCAAGGAAGCTATTTCCAAACAGGAATAAAACATAGAAGAAAGTTACATGGGAAAGGGGGGCTGAAGAGAGACACCGTGCAGTTAGCAGTAGCCTTTATGGACAGAATGGACATTATGGACTTTTTTTTCCAATGAATACATCTCTGCATACAAAAAAATGAGTTAAAAATGTAAAGATAATTGTTTTTTTCTTACTTTTCTTTTTGGTTTTACCAACAAACCATTTTATGATAGGAATAATGCAATCCAGGGTGTGTGTTGTGCTATAAAAACATCACTTCTTGGGTGTTGGAAGTATTCAGCTTACGGCCTCATGACCAACCACCCAAGGTGTGACATTATCCCAGCATGACACACACCCTGGATTGCATTATTCCTTTAGTAAACAACAGCTGTGTCATAGAGTGCAACCGGCTGTTGTCAGAAAAATCCAGCTATTCTTTGAGCCTTGATTTTTTAAACTGTGCATGCTCACAAATGGAACTTCTTTATTAAATAATTTATAAACTTCTTAACTATCATATGTAAATACAACAAAGGCATGTACCTCAGTCCAACCTCCATCAAACCTAAAAGTTTCAGGTTTTATAGTCTCATATTTCTTTAGTTATCGGGTGGCAAAAAAGTCTTTAACATTTTCAAAAATGGTGAATTTTACAGTTTTTCTGCACCTTGATAACTTTGCCCCTGCTAAAACAATTGACATGAAATATTTAGGATCAAGAGGTCCTTTCACAAAGATTGTGCTTTGTAAATATCATGTAAATCGATTGGATGGGGGCAAAGTTATTGGGGTGCAAATCTTGGGGTTTAACATGAAAGTGCTTACTCAACCCTAATATACAGGCATGACCACACCTGTATAATATATATTTATATTACAGTGGTGAAATAGTACCACTATAGTTAGAGTTGAGCAGGCTGTTTAATGTTAACTTCCATTTTTTGCACCTTAATATCTTTGGCTCACTTTGATGGATTGAGCTGAAAGTTTGTATGTGTTGTCCAGTAGGCAAAGTCTTTCTGAGTGGATATTTTTGTGATGCCAGCTTGTGTGGTTTCTGAGACCTGCATGTGTCATTTAAAGAAAAAAAAAACATTTTTTTCCTATACTTTACATTGTTTTTTTTTTTTTTTCTCATGTACAGCCTACATGGAAAAGAATTGTTGCCCCAAACTTGCAGGGGACATGTGTCATGCCCCAAGACAGTGCCTTTGACAGGTCTGGTGAAACAATTTCAAGAGGTTCCAGAGTTATTAAGCTTTCAATGTTAATGTTTTCTGACTTGTGCAGTACGGTTTTTCTGATAACGTTTTCTGGCAAAAGTAAAATATTGATGCCGCAAATGCCCATTTTGCTTTCAGGCCACTTGTTTGGCACGGCACCAAACATTTTTTTTGTGCCATGCCAACCACCATTTTGTTGACCTTTTCCATGAACCAACAGAAGTGGAAAAAGCACAAAAAATGCTGTGATTTGAATAAGCAAACATTAGAACCTAGCTAAACAGGACCTGTTTAGCTAGATTCTGATGTATGTTTTTAAATATTGTGGCCATATATATTTTTTCTGGGCACCCAAAATCCATGGTGCCCAGCTTAGTGAGAGGAGCTCTTCCCCATATTCTCTGCATGAGAACTGTAGGATTTTTTTGATTTCTGCGGCTGCAGAACTTGTGCTGCTGGCTGCAGATTCAGCTGTGAGCTGCCATTTCCTTGGTGTCTAGTGGCACCCTCCACTCTCTGATCCCAATACTTCTTTTTATATTAAAAATTGATCCCATGGTGTTAGTGGTATCCCCCCACCCTCCTTTATGTATCCCTTGTGTCCAGTGGCACTCCCACCCTCAGACCCACATATTAAATATTTAGAAGCTCTCCCTTGGTGTTAGTGGAACCCCCACACTCCTGTATGTTTTCCTGGCCTCTAGTGGCACCCCCACCCTCCAATCCCCATATTTAATTTGTTTTCATTGGTGGTTAGTGGCTCTCACCCCCCCGATGTTCTAATTCCTGAAAAATAGAAAACAGTCCCCTGATGTCTTTTTTTAAACCTGAAAAAAAGAAAACAGTCCATCATCGTATCCGCTGTCACCCTTCCCCATCCCGACCCTCCAACTTAGCACCTACCACCCCATCCCCCTTTCCCGATACTTACCTCTGGAGGTCATAGGCTGTCATGTTCTATGGACCGAGACATGTCTGAATTCTTCAAAGCCAAACAGTGAACTGAGGAATAAAGGTAATTGCTGCATAATGTATTTCAGTAGTATTTTGAACTTATCTTCATAACTTTGCCATTTTTAGGACTTTTTTTGAACAAATTTTCAACATCACCTTTTTGGGACCCCACCTCATGAACACTGTCACTATCATTTCATTAATCAGCCATGGAAGGTGATTTTATGGTGGCTGCATGAAATCATCTTTTGGGATGGAATAATGAAATTTCACCACAAGTGTTCATGAGATTGGGTCCCAAAAAGGCCATGTTGAAAATTTGGTGAAAAAAAATCTTACAAAAGGCCAAGTTATGTGCGTTCAATGAAATTTTTCTATACACATGCATAACTGGTAATTTTCAATATTTTGATTCCAAAGTTTAAACATGCAGTAGTCAATTTTTCACACCACCCCATGAACAGTACAGCTTTCATTTTTCACATCCTGTCTGAAACATGTTTTCACACCTGTGGCATGGAATGGCATTGAACATTTTCAGCTATGGGGTTTAGGAAGTGAGGTCATATGAAAACTATGTTGAAAATTTGGGGTGAAAATATGAAAAAATGTAAAAGTTATGACCATTCATTGCAATTTCACTATGCACGCTCATAAATTTGGAAATGTTCACTATTTTGACCCCATATTTTCAACATAGCCATCTTATTACCCCACCTTATATATGTCATAGCTGTCAGTTTTCAATTCCTGGCCAAAATCTGTTTTTGTTCCATTGGCACGGAATGGCATTGCACTTGTAGACAATTACATTTTGGTGGGGATTGGAAAAGTTTCTGTATGGGGTACATGAAGTGGGGTAACACGATGGCTATGCTGACAATTTGGTTACTGTTATCTTATAAATGAAAGTGCAGGGCCCGGAGAGCTTTGTGTTTCCACAGCTACAAACATATGTGAATCTATGGAGGGATTAGAGTGCAGGGCCCAGAGGGCACTGCGCTCCAATAGGCAAATAAGGATACAATTATACTATCTCAGAAAGTATGGGCATAAATTGCAAAAAAATGCATCCTTGTTCTAGTTAGGGATAAAGCCACAAAAGTAGGGAAATGTATCATTAGGGTTTTCAAAGCGAACACCCCACACCCACCCTGCACACACCAACAGGCATTGGGGGTGTGCTTTGGAGTCATTGGCCCTAACGCTCACCCAATTCTCCTGTACGGTAACTTTCACAGCTTATTTACTTATGGATCGGGGTCCGCATTAGGGCCAATGACCCCAAAGCACACCTGCAAAGCCTGTTGGTGTGTTCAGGGCCGGTGTGACATATCAGCTTTGAAAACCCTAATGCCACAATTCCCTACTTTTTGTGGAATTATCCCTAACTAGCGCATTAACACAGTTTTTTTGCAATATATGTATATACACTATATATACAATATATATATATATGCAATATATGTATATACACCATATATACAATATATGTATATATGTATATTTGTTTTTGGCTGTACAACAAAGGACTCTTGCCCCACAGTCAACTGATTGTTCCAGAGGGCTTTCTGCTGTGGGTGCTAGCCCGGACGACAGCCATCTGCCCCACCCGCCCCAACCACCCACTCCACCCAGGGGCGCCATAGCTTTATTGGCTGGGTTGCGACATGTCACTCTCTGTGACATCACATCCTGTGTGCACGTGAACCTAAGTCCCTCTTTCCCATTAGCAGGTTATACCTGCTGGCCACCAGTGGGCACTGTTTCCCCTAGCAATCCTACTGCTGTGCCACCACACCCCAGTCCTATAGGGTCTATCCCACCTCTTCCTCCAGCTACCATCCCAGCCCGTGGTAGCTGTTTCTACAAAAAAAGTACAAAACATGGCACTACTACCGCCATGCATGTCTATCACTCTCGTCTCGCTCCTCCCCCTCCTTCCCTAATCCTAATTTTTAGTTACCTCCCTGGGGTACTATATCCCTGCTGTTTAGTGGTTCCTATGCCTCAGAGACTTGCCTGCAACCCACCCCACATCCCACCCTGCCCTACCCCTTCCTGCAGCTTTCACTCACCCTGCATGCCCACCTACCTACCACCGATTGTGTGGTCACCCCTCGCTCACTCCCTTGCCCCTTCTGCATCTCATCATGCTTGCTTATCCTGTCTGCACTACACTTCCTATCCCCTGCACCTCTACATCCCCACATCCCCTACCTCAAGGTCGTCAGAACTCTCATATTATGGCCACTCCCAAGAACAGCCCTCCTCCTACTCCTACTTCTGTCTGGCAACATTCATCCCAATCCTGGGCCCGCAACACTAGCCCTCCCTCAAAATCCACTGGACTTCGTATCACATCTATGAACATCTGTAGCCTCCTGAAAAAATTGGACTCACTACACTGCTGGATGTTGGTTCATAAACCTGATGTGGTTGCCTTGGTTGAAACCTGGCTGTCTGACTTTACCCCTAACTCCCTGGTCTCTCTCCCTGGCTACACCCTCTACTGGCTGAACCGGGTCAGTAGGAGAGGTGGGGGTTGTGCCATCTACTTAAAGGACCCGCTCACTGGACTAGCCCTCCCTCCCCCAGACCTTGACCATCATGCCCAGGCACTAACAATCAAACTATCTCCTGACCCCTCTAGAGGTCCTATCTTCCTTACTACGGCCTACATACCTCCCAAAAACCAATCTCAGGCACTAGGCCCACTAATTGACTACATTACCTCCCTACCCAACCCCTCTGACCAAATTCTGGTGGGTGACCTGAACATTAATTGGCTTTGCCCCTCAGCCTCTTCCACCCGTGAGGCCTTTGCTGCAATTGATATAACCCAACTAGTCTCCCAGCCCACTAAAATCAACCCCAGATGGGGCACTAGCACTCTCCTGGATGTGGTCCTTACTAACAGGCCAAGCCGGGTCCACAATATCCAAATCCTCCCTGACTGTCTTAGTGACCACTCTCCTGTTCTCTTCAGCTGGGTAACCTTCAGCCCACACCCTCAGTCAAAACCACCTTTCAAGGCGGGTTAGACCGGGGTTTGAATGACCTAAAGAATCACTTGCTCACACAGACTGGTCCCCACTGATAAAGCGCAACTAACGCTGACATGGCCCTGTCCTTCTTTATCAACACTTTCAACTTTGCCTGTGACATCTTCGTGCCTATAACTGCCCATAGGTCCAAAGTAAGATATGCTCCTTGGCTCACCCCTGCACTGAGATGGCTTTTTAAGCAGCGGGATAATCTGTGGCTCCTTGCTGTTGCCTCTGGCCGACCATCTGACAGGCAGACCTATGCTGCGGCTAGAAACCAGTGCACCTGGGCTATCCGTAAAGCAAAGGCGGATTACTACTAAGCCTCCCTTACCTCCTTTTGGGGGAACCCTAGGTCTTTCTGGGAAAATGTCAAGCAACTGAATGGTCACTCCCGGTCCCCCTCTCCCACACTTCTTAACATCAATGGTACTGTCTCCACTGACCCTACCCTCATTGCCACCCACCTCAATAACTCCTTTACCGACCTTAGCTCAGTACTCCTAGTAACTTCTTCAGTCCTCCACCCCTAGTTCCGCCCCTCCATCACCACGCCCTTGTTCCACCTGCGCTGTGTCACCTTACAAGAAACTAGACCATATCTCCTTAAGGCCCTTAAAGGTAACACCATAGGTAATGATTCCCTTGATCCCTGCCTCCTACGTCAGGTCCTGGATCAGGTCCTCGCCCCTATCACATGCATCTTTAACAAATCCCTTTGCCTCGGGAAATTTCCTGCTGTCTGGAGGGTTGCTACGGTTACTCCTGTCCACAAAGGTGGTGACAGGACTCTGCCTGGTAATTACCGACCCATCTCAATCCTCCCCCCCCCTCTCAAAGCCCTGGAGAAAATTATTGCCACTCAAGTCTCCGACTACCTCTCAAAGTACAATGTTCTTTGCCCTGAGCAACATGGGTTCAGAGCTGGTCATAGTACCAATACGGCTCTCCTGGAGTTTGCCAACTTCCTCCACACCTCCTTGGACACTGGTGCCCTGGCTGGAGTGGTATTCATTGACCTGTCTAAAGCTTTTGATACCGTATCGTACCCACTCTTGTTAACTACCCTGGACCACATAGGCTTTGCCACTGGACCAGTCTCCTGGTGTGCCAGCTATCTCTCAGCCTGCTCCCAATGTGTGAAAGTTAGTGGAAACCTCTCCAGCACCTGCCCTATGCGCTCTGGAGTCCCTCAGGGCTCTATTCTTGGACCTCTACTCTTCTCCCTTTTCCTCAACTCGCTACCCAGTGCCTGCACGGGCAAGATCCTGCTATATGCTGATGATGCTGTGCTCCTTGCCTCTGATAGTAACCCTACGCTGCTTCAGAGTTCTCTCCAACTTGCTTTTGATTCCGCTGAAACCTGGTTCTCTGAGCATCGACTCATAATCAACCTAAAGAAAACAAAAACAATGCTCTTCTCCCACCCCCAAAACAAGCTCAGCAAATTTCCCCTCACTGTTCATTCCACCTCAAAATCCCCATCGAATCTAGCAATCCTATAAATACCTGGGAATTGTCTTTGACCTGCCCTCCTTCCATGACCATATCTCCTCCTTGAACACTGCCCAACCCGCGGCTTGGCATTCTCTACCGGCACAAAAAATGTCTCTCTGTGGATGTCCTCTGCCTTGCTGTCACCTCTTCTGTCATATCTCTCATCGACTATGGCCTCCCGGTCTATGGGTCAGCTGATCAGACAGCACTCAGCAAGGTCCACCTTACACTTAACAAAGCCTGCAGACTTTTCACCAGTGCACCTAGACATACGCATACATGTCAGCTGTATGCCTTGGCTACCCTACTCAACCTGGATGAGCGGCTCATGTATCAAACCTGCCAGCTCACCTTTAAAGCACTGCATGGCCTATCTCCAACTGGCCTAACTGGCTCTCTCGCGCCATACTGCACCAGCTGAACACCCGCAGCTCATCCAAAACAGCTCTGTTCATACCAGGGCTAGGACCCCACAAGGCCAAAGGGCATTCCCGACAGAGCACCTACCTGGTATAACTCACTCTCTACCAGTATCTCTGACTCTCCCACATTAGCAAGCTTTAAACTCAGCCTCAGAAACCACTTGTTCATCTACACAGGTGTTTGCTGAGAAGAAGAAGCAGAAAAAAAAGGGTTCTGACAATGCTCGCTGAGCAGCACTCCCCGCTCCTGCTTTCCTCCTCCCTTAACATCTCCCTCCCTCCTCTCTCTCCCCATCCCTTCTCCCTCTACCGTCCCTCCTATCCTCACTCTCACAAACATATGTATTTTGCCTACTGTAACCCTGAATTGTAACTTGCTTGAATCTGTATTAACTGTTTATTGTTCTGCTGTCTGTTGTCCTCTATGTGACGAGGTACCTTTGTAAATGAGCCTCTGGCTCAAAGGTTATTAAACTGATGTTTAAATAAATAAATAAATACACACACACACACACACACACACACACACACACACACACACACACACACACACACACTATACATATACATATAGAGATGTGCGAAATTGAAAAATTACGCCTAGCGTAATAGTTTGTGTAATTTCTACTTTACGCAAAATATTTCATCTAGGTATAACGTAATTTCACCCCAGTTCAGCTTTCATGCAAAGTGTGAAATTACTTCCAAATTACGCCAATTTCAGTCCCAGGAGGTGAAATTTCCCCCTTTGCTTCAATTTCACCAGTGTTTTACAAATATGTTGGCAAAATTTCAGTGCATTGTGGGTAGATAGCTTAAATCTCACATGCAGGGTGTTTCCTGCACAGTATATTGTCTGTTGAATCAAAGAGCAGTTCAGTGTGGTGAATCATAGCCAATAAATCCTTCAAAAATCTATTTTTTTTGTGATTTTTGATAGTTAATTGCTCACAAAATCGCAAGTTTAGTTCCTAGTGCTGCTAGTGAGCATTCTTTTGTTCTCGTATCTTTGGAGAATAGTTAAATTTAGTTAGTGTTTCACTTTTCACTGTGACTGTGAGTGAGTGGGGAGGGTCGACCGTGTGTGTGTGTGTGTGTGTGTGTGTGTGTGTGTTGCAATGAAAGTAGAGCAGGCTAGTTCCTAAGATTTGACATATTTCTCACAAGTTGTGAGTGAGTTTCTGTAATTTCTTTTAAGTCTGAAGATTTGTAGTTTGTGTGCTACTTATTTGTTATATTTTTCTTACATATTGACTGCTTTTGGGTCACTTTATCTAAACAGTTACTACATTCTTCTGACTCAGTAGTTCTGTTCCTGTTTCCCTTTGCTGAACCACTTTTGTGATTTATTTTCTTTATTGAAAGTATTCGTGTACAGTGACCTGACCACTTGACTTGTCCATATCCAGGTACACTGTATTGTTGAATTGCTCACAGAAATAAAAATTGTGATCTAGCCTCTGCATTTCAGCATTCCAGTTTTTTGATTGAATTTGCTTACCATATTAACCCTTTCCTCCCTGTTACACCACTGTTGTTTACTACCTGACCTAGCCAGCTACTATATAAAAAACAAATATGCCTGCCAAGAGATGTTCTGGTAAAGGTGCTAGGGTGAGAGGTGGCTCAAAGAAGTGTGATGGAAAAAGCAAACCTATTTTGAATCTGTGCCTTTTGTGGCCTCTGCCACTGCTGCTGTGGCAGACAGTAGCAGCAAAATTAATTGAAGTTAGAAGTGGCTTGAAGTCTGTGACTCATTTTTTCACTGCCCAATCTGTAGCTAGTATGCTTGTTGGGGATGATACTGGGAATAAGGGAGACACTCTCACCAATGGAGGCACAGAGGTCCAGGAGGAGGTCAAAAAAGTTGTCAGTGTGGCTGTTGTTCCTGCTCAAGGAGGAGCTGATGGTGGTGAGGGTGACAGTGTCCAGCTTCAATGTGTTTCTCCAGGAGGAGATAAGAAAAGTCAGCGCCCCCCCCAAGTCAGGAGATGCCAGAGAAGGGAAAAGTTTCTCTGGCAGTAGACAGTGATAGGGATAAGGAGGAGGATATAATATGTTTTGGTACAGATGATGATGAGGTGTTGGATCCCCTCCGGGAGCCAGAAGTGAAAAAAGATGAAGGGTGATGATGATGTAGTCCATTTAGATGACAAGAATGAGGGTGAGGATATCAGCAAGCCTACAACAAGCAGTCCAGTCAGCCCACCTCCCAAATGTAGCATGGTGGATATCATGTAAGTGGCACAAAAAGCAAAAAACTTCCACACCTTTGGCTATGCTGTCCAAGTCTCAGTCCCATCATGTCAAATCTAGAGTTGCAAAGTCCCTAGTTTGAGATTTTTTCATGCTTGATGCAGCTGATGACACTGTGATGATCTGTCAGCTGTGTCAAGCATGTATACATCATGGAAAAAAGGGCAGCCACCTAGGCACCATTGGGCAGCATGCCCACTTGAAAAACCAACACCCATTGCACTGGCACCAACACCAGAAAGATACTATAGCTGTTGGCAGGACTTCCCTTGTCAAGCTTAATGTTAGTGACAGCAGTGCAATAGAGCAGGAGGAGGGAGGGCTGAGTGGGTCGGTAGAGGAGGAGGAGTGTGAGGAATCATTTTCTCTTCTGTGCAGTGGACATAGTAGCAGTGGAGCTGCCACTCCCATGAGTCATTAAAGTACACCATCAGGCCACAAATCCAGCAAAGTAACCAGTTTCATACATGCTGTGCATCTTAGGCCCCAAGAGTCACCTGGTACCCCACCAAGAACAACATTGTGGCACAAGTAAAGCATTTTTGTTGACCAGCTGCCAAGATGCAGCCCACATAGAGGAGTGTGTTTGAGCGGCACTCAAAGTACCCCTCCAATCATGCTGCTGCACGTGAGCCGAGTGCAGCCACAGCTGAAATGCTCGCCATTGACTTCTTGCCCTTCTCTTTTATGGAGAATGCAGGATTCCACCATTTGATGGCCTGTGCCTGTCCCAAATGGCAAGTACCATCGTGAATGTATTTCTCCAAACGTGCCATGCCCAAACTCTACAGCAGAGTTTTACAGTCCATCCTACATGATATGAAGCATTCTTCCTCAAAATATATCCACCTTAGCATGGTTATGTGGACAAGTGGTCAGATAGCGGGCAGCTCATATATGTGCATTACAGCATACAGGGCACAGGTACCTGGGGTGATTGTTGATTTGGGCCCTGGCAAAAGCTGCATAAAGCACAATTGTGGTGGTAGCAATGCACCCGGTATTCAGCAGAATGCAACCATAACTATGCAAAGTGTTACAGGGTCTCACACTGCTGAGAAAATGCTGAATGTGCTGCTAATTAACATTGATGAGTGGATCAACTCACAGTCACTCACAGTGGGGTTTATTGCCAGTGACAATGGCTCCAATGTTGTTAAGTGCAATAGTGACAGTGTTTTTTCAGAGTTCCCTGCCTGGCGTACTGCCTTAATCTACTTGTGCAGCTATTTCTGAACCAGGATGAAATAAAAGAAACTGTGTCTGTTGACAGATGCATCTGTGTTCACTTTGCCCATTTTGCAAATGCCTGTGACCATCTGCGTGAGCTGCAGCACACTAACCATCTGCCTCAGCACCGTATGAAGCTCGATGTTGTTACCAGGTGGAACTCCATGCTGTACATGCTGGACCAGCTTTATGAGCAGTATAAGGTGGTTTCAGATTACCTACTGCTGCACACCACCAGGGACAGTGCTGGAGTGTCCATTGCCCTAACAATGGAGTAGTGGTGACAAATGGATGGCATAATACACATTCTGCATCCATTTGAGCATGCAACACAGGCTGTGAGTGGGGACACTGCCTGCATAAGTCAGTCAATACCCCTGATACATGTGCTGAGGCAGACACTGGTAAATGTCCATCAACAGATGGAGGAAAGTGATGATCAGAGTTCTGTTAATGCAATGGATCACATGCTCCGTATACTGGACAGCAATACACATATCTGTGGCACTATGCAGTCTAATGAGTTTACTGTTGCTACCATGCTGGATCCACGGTACAAACATGGCTTGTCTGCCATGATTGAATGGGGTCATGTGCCAGTGGAGAAATTGACCAATTACCTTGTCAGATGGGTACATGGGGCACAGATAAAAAATGCAGAGACACAAAAGGCACATAAAGAAATATCAGGTGTTGCTACCACCACAACCACCAGCAAATCATCAGAGGCCTCCAAATCGGAAAAAATGTCAAAGTTACAGCACAGCATGGCAGGTAATCCCATTTGGGATGCTCTGTACTAGGAGGGCATTGAAGAAATTGAAGAGAAGGAGGAGGAGCATGATGAGGCAGCAGGACTCAGTGCAGCACAACGTATGGTGGATAGCTACATTGGTGACAGCAAGCATCTTGGCATCACTGATGAGTCATTGGTGTACTGGAGCAGCAAAGTGAGTAAGTGGCCTGCACTGGCATCTGTTGCTTTTAAATACTTCAGCTGCCCACCATCCAGTGTCAGTGTGGAATGGGTGTTCAGTTCTGCTGGGGCCATTGTGCGTGACCATAGGACAAATCTGTCATCAAAGAATGTTTCCAGCCTAACATTTATAAAAATGAATGAGGCTCACATTCCACATAACACAATTATTTTGATGGTGTTGGCCCAAGAACTGTGTCTCGGGGACGATGATGACAATGAAGATGTTCACAGTGGTAAGGCCTCTACTAGCAGGGGGGTAGATGAAGCAGCAATGCTGACTGAATTTCCACCTGGTGATGACTCCAGTCTCAAAGACTGTGAGGGCTGCTTCATGGATGATGTGTCACTGGAAGGCTAAAGGTGTTGTGCCCCAACCCCACAGTTAGCACCAGCACCCCCAACCCCATTTCCAAATATACCTCCTTCATGACACCATGAATGAATGAATGTCAAGTGAGTGTGCCACCACTGTATATACGACAATGACAACTTAGTCAGACAGTGCACAGCAAGTACTACATTTCTCAGTGTACATTAATACCGCCTCTGAGTCCAGCTAAGTTACTCCTCCTCCTCCTCCTCCTTCTCCAGCAGTCTTCCACCAAAAAGAACTGTATGTTTTTAGTTGTCAGCTGTGGCCCACACCTCACAGGTGCAGCACCTCAATCCAGCATCCACACACCAAGATGGAAGACTTTTATTTAGTCACCAATGCCGCACACAGATGGGATGCTTCGGCAAATGTCCACCAGAAAACCAAGCCACCATTCCACTTCAAGTACTTTGTACCTGTCTGGCAATAAGAAAAAAAGAAGAAAACATTTTTAGCAATGTTACAACAACTGGGTGCCCCCTCACCATCATTACAGGAAACTATAGTTACATCAGGGAATGGCTGTTAGACTGGAACACTTGACATGAACAGACTATGTCTGATGAGCACAGCCAATGCCCAGCAGCCAGATTTGGAGAGAGGTAACATACTACGTACCCCAGCAGTGGAAATCCTGAATATTGACAGAGCCATATATAAGATAGTTAGTGTCAAAGTCTGACATCTGGGTCCTGCAGTAACCACAAACTTAATACTTAACCATATCCACCAAGCCAACCTCAACCATCCACCTGCCCACCAAAGACATCACAAATTAAGAAATACTTACCACCAGTTAATGAATTGCACAAATACTGAACAGCAGCAGCAGAAAAGAAAAAAATAATACAATTGCAATCTGACTCAGATATCTGAGCTGAAGTCACCTATCCATCCCCATAATGAAAAATTCAATACTTACCTTCTCCTTGAGCAATGATAAATGTGGTGCATTCCAACATCCTGTATCCAAATCCTGGGCTGGCATGCATGTTGTCATGATGATGTACTCCTCAGCACATTACATAAATATAAAATAAGTATAAACATGTAAGAACTCATGACATTCCAATACCAACCCACCATCCACCTTCTCTTGCACCCAGAAAAATAAATACAGATACTTACATGTGCAGCAGCAGCAGCAGCATCGATCAACTATTTGAAGAGGATCCCCATGAAGCAGACAAAGCATTACTTTTCATGGCAACTAGTCAGAGCAGCAGGCAGCAGCTACAGGCAGGCAACAGCAGCAGCACTCAAAATGTCATTCAGTCCACACTGACTTAAAACCACAGAGACAACAGGGCTAACTAGGAGATCATCATTGCAAAATGATAATTCCACAGTTTGCAATCAACTGAGAAAGCAGCAGCAGGAGGAAATAAGTGCAAGTTTAAGTCACAGCAGGAGGATCTATTTTACTCATCGTGGTAAAGTGGCTTATGTTGCATGTTAGGCAGCAGGAGCACCACACTTAGGCCTGAAAAGCATTTAAATGGTGCAGAAAACAACACATTTGGGTCCTCATGAACCGTGTAACTGCATGCCTGACACCTGATTTCTATCTGAATGTACTGTGCAATTTTTTGGGAAACATTTGTGGACATTTATTGCCTGTGCTGCACTGGCAGAAACAAGGTGTGACCGAAAAACAATTGTAAACGGTGGACCAAAGACCAGCGTTTGGTCCGGGTGGTGGTCTGGGTGCCATAAAACATCATGGCTGGGACCTGATTTCAGTGTCAATTTTATGAAACATGTTTTGGTAAATGTTTCTGGACTTGTAAGCCCTGTTTGGCACCAGCAGCAGTGAGTTTCAGGCAGAAATGTTGGGCAAACAGGCCCTAAAATAGCTATTTAACGTCTTGGTGGTGGGGGGACACCCTAAAACATCACAGCTGGGACCAAATTCCACTCCCAATTTAATGTACCATTTTTTCTGCAACTTTTTTGGACATTTACTGCCTGTGCTGCACTGGCAGAACCAAGATATGACCGAAAAACTATTGTAAACAGTGGACCAGAGACCATCGTTTGGTCCGGGTGGTGGTTTGGGTGCCATAAAACATCATGGCTGGGACCTGATTTCAGTCTCGATGAACTGTGAAATTTTTTGGAAAACATTTCTGGACTTCTGGGCTATGCTTGGAACCAGCAACACCACATTTAGGCCCTAGAAGCATTTAAACGCTGCAGAAAACAGCACATTTGGGTCCATATGGTGGGTTTGAGCCATGTAACTGCATGTCTGACATCTGATTTCTGTCTCAATGTACTGTGTA
Organism: Neoceratodus forsteri; assembly: GCA_016271365.2. NCBI lineage: Eukaryota > Metazoa > Chordata > Ceratodontiformes > Ceratodontidae > Neoceratodus > Neoceratodus forsteri. The sequence continues at coordinate 1,044,898,970 of CM057455.1, forward strand.
ATTTTTTTGGAAACATTTATGGACTTGTAGGCCCCGTTTGGCACTGGCAGCAGTGAGTTTCAGGCAGAAATATTGGGCAAACAGGCCCTAAAATGGCTATTTAATGTCTGGGTGGTGGTGGTGGGGAGGCACCCTAAAACATCATGGCTGAGAACTGATTTCAGTCTTGATTTACTTTAACATTTTTGGGAAATGTTTCTGGAATTATGGGCCATGTTAGACAATGGAAACACTCTGTCTCACTGTACATTCTCAATGTCATCTTAATTTTTTCCGGTCATACTATATTTCTTGTCTTATCATGCCTACTCTGCACAGCAAAGCTTCAACATGCCGTGTTAAACTGTAACCCTACTAGAGCACATTTTGGACAAGGGGATGATGGTGGTGTGGTTGTGTACTGTAACACTCATAAGCATTGTGACAAGCCCAAGCCATTGTGACACGCATGTTAAGAACTCCCTACCTGCCAGCTTAAAGGCTCCTTATTTCACTCTGCCTTTAAATCTGCACTTTTTTCCCATCTTCATGCACTTGATTCCTATGACTGTACCTAATCTTCCCTGAACTCTGCTTCCTGCTTATCCATACCCTGCTCTACCTGGCTTCTCTGAACTGTACTGTATTGCCAGACCGTGTCAAATGTCCTATTCATCCCTGCGAGGATGGCTACTGGTTGATGTTATACCTTGGCTCTCTCTGTGGGGGTCAACATTGTTATCTTCTTGGATTATTTTGTAATTAATCTGTGATTTCTTGTATGACTATTCACCCTGTCTGTCGGAAGCCTGTAATTATAACTGTCTGTATTCTGTTTTGTGATGGTTTCATTGTTTGTATACTGTACTCTCCCGGGTCGTGCTTGAAAATAGGCAGGGTTATTGCCTAATGCAGTTACCCAGTTACCAAAAGCTAATAAATAAATAAAACTAAATAAATGAGCACCAGAAAAATTTACATGATGTTTAACTTTGCAATAAAAGTGCTTATGTTTCTATGATTGTTGTGTACATATTCATTCAGGCTGATCCTGCACACAGCCAAAACAACTGCTGCCAGCCCACAACATCACACATAGATTTGGGAAAAAAGTTTGTTCCTAGGAACAATTTACAAATTACAATACTTGACATTTGTGGATAGGAGGAGGAAATACATACAAGTCAGAGGGACTAACATGAACCAAGAAGAAAGGTACAGTGATTATGGGTAACAAAGACTAAAAGTGACTGACAGACAGTAACACATGATAGGGGTGCATCATAAGGGTCAGGTCAGGGACAGGGTATACATATGGAAGAGGACAGGGAGGGAGCATAAACATTGCATAGCACACAGAAAACTGGACAAAAACAAATGAAAGGATATAGAAGAAGAGGACAGAAAATATATATTTTTTTTGCTTTTTGTTATTTTTAGAGGGTGCATATGAGGAAAGAGTGACAGTAAGAAAATAAAGGACAAGAGAAAGAAAAGAAAAAAAAATGTTGCTGCCAGTGCAGCGCTGACTGGTCTGGAGGCTGACCATTGCACTGCACTGGTGCCAGGTACACATTCAGCCCTGCCACCACCACCACCACGCAGCTCCGTCAGGAGCTCAAACATGTTTTCCTTGCTCCTGAAGGAGTTTCCTGAGGTCCCCCTGACCTCCTATCAGAAATCAGTGAACTCACTGCACAGAGCTCCCACCTCTCTGCACAATGTTCTCAGGTCTTATTCAATGCTCACTGCTGCTGGTGCTGGTACTGGGGTGGCTGCAGGCTGCGCTGGGTGACCACCATGAACCCAGCGATGCCTGTGTCTCTGAGGTGAGGGTGATGGGGGCTCTGCACCTGCCTCCTGCTGCTGCTGCCTTCTGCAGCGCCTATTCTGACCACTGGCCCCTGCCTCCTGCTGGCCCCCTTCCCCTTCTACCTTCTCAGCAGCACCCCAGGCCCCTCTACCTGCTGCCAGCTCTTTTTCTTCTTTAAGCCAATCTGCAGCATGGTGGTGCTGCAGATGGCTCCTTTGGCCACCAGTGCCAAAATGACCCCCAGTCTTGCGCCTTCTAACTGATCTGCCATGCAAGTTGCAGATCACAACAGAATGATCATTTATGTTTTTGTTAAAAAAACACCACACAGCTGATGACACTTTCTGGGGGGGGGGCAACAGCTGATGTCCCAGGGCCAGTGGGCACATCATACTCCTGCTCAGGGGAGGTGGAAGCACATGCTTCAGCTGGTGGGGTGGCATCTGGAGGTGCCTGCTGCTGCTGCTGCTGCTGCCTGGGGGTGGGGACCTCAGGAGGATCCTGCTGCTGCTGAGATGGGGCCAGGGGCTCATGCTGCTCCTGGGCAGTGGGGGCTACATTCTCCTGCTGTGGTGTTGGGGGGCACATGCTCCTGCTCCTGTTGGGGGGCACAGACATAAAGGCCCACCTATTAATACAAACACTGGGTGGGGGTGGTCCAGCTGCTGTCATCCTAGTCTTAGAATTATCCATTCTAATCTCTATCTCCTTCTCCTCTTACAACCCCCCCCAAAAAAAAGAGAACAAGAAAGGGGAGTTTCACACACACACACACACACACACACACACAATAAAAAAGACAGATAAACATAAAAATGAAGAAAAAACACTAACAGAAAATATTAACTTTTTAAACTAATGGGGAGCAGATCACAAATCAAATAAGCTGCAAATGCAAACACACACACACACACACACAAACACTACCTTTTAGAAACACAAGTTTGAGCTCTCCTGCTGTACTCGCTCCTCTCCTACTTCCTACTAAGTTGAAACAGCTCTAAAGGAAGTATATTTAGTCTGGATTCCTGCCTAAGTGCAGTCACCCATGTGACCAGCAGTCTGCTAGAGAGAAAGTCATGTGATAAGCTTTTTATTCTCCCAATTTCATCTGATACTTACATGCGGCGAAATGTGCAGCTGAAAGGAGTAATTGCAGGTATAATTTTGCAGATGACATTTCGCCATCGGGGAAAATTGCATGAAATGTTTCATGCTGCGACATTGGCGATTTCGCTGGAATTTTGCCAGTGTGATAACATTTTGTTGCATCTCTCTCTCTCTCTCTCTCTCTCTCTTATATATATATATATATATATGTGTATATATAGGGGATACATTATGAGCATGAGTGTGATATGAAAAATATTTTCACTCCTTTAAAGTAACCTCTGAATATCTACGAGTGGTGAAGCCACTCATGATTATCCAGAGGTCACTGAGCAGGTGTGAAAATATTTTCCATATCACATAAGTGCACATCATGTATCCAATTTATACAATAGGAATGTGTTTGCTGCTGTCTTTTGGTTTGATGACATCACCACAATGAATATAAATGTAGAGACATCACCAGAGTGAAAATAAATCCATTTATTTCCACTGTGGTGATGTCATCACAGCATCACAGTGGTTATTCCACTGCAGTGAGAATACATGTTTTTATTCAATGAGTTATTTGCTCACCCTATTATGTTTTATATATATATATATATATATATATATATATATATATATATATATATATATATATATATATATATTAGAGCAAAAAACTCAGTTTAATGCATCAGTTTGGGTTGTTCCACAGCGACAAAGTCAGGAAATTCAGTGTTAGGGTTGAAAACCCCTTGGACCCCAGCCCACCCCAACCGGCATCGGGTGCATGGTGGGGTCATCGACCAACTTTCACCCCATCTCATGTGTAAAGAAGCAGAGGTATAGGAGAATGGGGTGAGAGTTAGAACCGATTACCCCAACGCACCGCAAAGCCAGTTGGGGTGAGAAATCCAAGGGTTTTTCAACCCCAACAACAATTTCCTCACTTTAGCCAGCCTGGGAGTGGGTCCCAGGGTGGTAGCCTGGTAGCAAACTGGCTCACAACAGGACACAGAAGGTAATAGTGAATGGAACACATTCTGAAGAAAGGGGGGTTACTAATGGAGTACCTCAGGGCTCAGTACTGGGTCCAGTCCTCTTTAACATCTTTATAGGTGACATTGCAGAGGGTCTGGAGGGAAAGGTATGCCTCTTTGCAGATGACACAAAGATCTGTAACAGAGTTGATACACAAGGGGGGTGGAAAAGATGAGAAGGGACTAGGCAAGGTTGGAGGAATGGTCAGACATATGGCAACTTAGATTCAATGCAAAGAAGTGCAAAGTAATGCACTTGGGAAACAAAAACCCAGGAGAAGAGTACACAATAGCAGGGGAGGAACTAACAACAACAAAAATGGAAAGGGACCTGGGGGTATTCATATCAGATGACCTAAAGGTGGGTAAGCAATGTGAAATGTCGGTAAGGAGAGCCAGGGGGATACTGGGATTCATAGGAAGGGGCATCACAAGTAGAAAAAGGGAAGTGGTTATCCCTCTGTACAGACAGTTGGTGAGACCCCATCTGGAGTACTGTGTGCAGTTTTGGAGACCTCATCTATGCAAGGACATAGACAGGATGGAAGCAGTCCAGCGGAGGGCAACTAAAATGGTGCAGAGTCTGCAGCATAAACCATATGAAGAGAGATTAAAAGAGCTTAATATGTATACTCTTGATGAAAGGAGGGCCGGGGGGGCATGATAGAAACATTCAAGTACCTCAAGAGAATCAACAAAGTCCAGGAGGGTAGCATTTTTCAGAAAAAGAGATGTGTAAGAACAAGGGGGCACAATTTAAAGGTAGAGGGGAGATGGCTCAGGGGTAATGTGAGGAAATTTTTTTTCATGGAGAGAGTGGTAGATACATGGAACAGCCTTCCTGAGGAGGTCATTGGGTCTAAAACAGTGCGGAATTCAAACATGCATGGGACAGACACAAAGCAATTATACTGGGGGGTTGCAGGAAGTAGGCTGTTGGTTAACTAGAATCTGCAGCTTATCCAGTAGGTAGGGAAATGGGCAGACTGGTGGGCCAAGTGGTCCTTATCTGCCATTAAAGTCTATGTTCTATGTTTTGTCACTGTGGAACAACCTAAGTGATGCATTAAATGGAGTTTTTGCCATGAATATACATATATATATATATATATATATATATATATATATAAATTGCAAAAAACTTTGTTTAATGCATCAGTTCGGGTTAACACACCAAAAGTGGGAAAATGAGACTTTAGGGTTAAGCCACTAACCCCCCCACCACCCTACCACCCCATCCTCCAAAGACAGACAGATGCTGGGGTGTGTCACGGGGTCACGAGGCCCAACTCTCACCCCATTCCATGTGTAAATGGGCTGACATGCTACAGTAAAGGAGAATGGGGTGAGAGTTAGGCCTCATGACCCCATGGCACACCCTGGCATCTGTCGGTCTGTGGGGATGGGGTGGTGGAGGTGTTAGAGTCTCAACCTTAACATCTCATTTCCCCACCTTTGTCATTTTAACCCTAACTGAGGCATTAAAGGCAGTTTTTTGCCATGACTTTCCTTATTTTTTGGAAAAGTGTAACATAATTAGTAAATAGCATGTGTTGGTGGGGCCCCATGCTCCCACCAAGCTGCCCATTTCTGCATAATGATATGCATCTGCTGGAGCGCATGCCCTCTGGGCCCTGTGCTTCCACTTACACATAGCTACAGTGCCATACAGCAGCCCTATAGGGCAAGCAACCCTTGTAACACTAATTTGCCAATATCTTGGGAACCATAGCAGCTTGGAAAAAAATTTAAGTGTTATTGTAATCATGACAGTGAGTTGTCCACATGACATACATCGACCAAATCCATATCTTGCATTGTTTACGAGATATGGATGCCAAAATGCACTATGGGTGCCACAAAGTTATCCTGTGGGAAAAAATCACAACTTTGTGATGGCAAATCTATGGAACTGCATACTGTTCCAACACATAAATAGCATATTTCAAATCTCTATGGCATCCCCTTAATAACCTGCAAATTTCAAGCCAAAAGACCAAACCGTTAATTAACAGTGCAGTGGGATAGTTTTTTAAAGTTCAAAAATTCCTAGTTTGTGAGTTAGCAAAATCCCGACTGTCAGATCAATCCCCGTTCACGAGCTGTCAAAATTGCCATATACGAGACATTCTTAACCAACATATTTTGGTCATCTGGTCCCTAAGTGACAGTCAAGGATTTTGCTACCTCACAAAAAAAGATTGGGTGGTGGACTAGGATTTTGACAGCTCGTGGACTGCAATTTTGTCAACTCATGAAAGACGATCTAAATAAAAATCTCCTTTCACGAGCTGATAAAATCCCAATCCGCCACCTGATCCACTTTTGTGAGGCAGCAAAATCCTTGACCATCAGTCAATCCTTGTCGGCGAGAAGGGCCATCTGGTCCCTAAGTGACAGTCAAGGATTTTGTTACCTCGCAAAAGAGGATCAGGTAGCGGTCTAGGATTTTGACAGCTCGCAGACTGCAATTTTGTCAATTTATGAAAGAGGATTTATAAAATCAATCCCCTTTTACGAGCTGACAAAATCCCAGTCTGTCACCTGATCCCCTTTCATGAGGTAGCAAAATCCTTGACTGTCAAGTCAATCTTCATCCGCAAGAACGGCCATCTGGTGATAGTCAAGGATACCGAAGCCTCATGAAAAAGGATCAGCTTGCAGGCTGGGATTTTGTCAGCTCACGAAAGAGGATCGGAAGCAAGTTGCAGACAAAGAATTTTTAAATTTGAAACTGCTGTTTTTTGGACAAAATGAAGCAAACCAAAGATATGGTTTTGTAGAGGGTGTCACTCTAAACAAAACCCATGCCTTATTACAACAAGAACTCACCTGTGGAGGGAGCTACAACATTTTGTTTGGGGAAAAAATGAAAACTAGATGGATTGTGGACAAGGAATTTTTGTGACGGATGAAGATTTTTTTAAATCCTCATTCATGAGCTAACAAAATCCTTGATTGTTAGCACAATCTTCTTTCGCAAAACATGCACATAAATCTTGGAGTGAACTGAGCATACTCAGAACCCAAAAAATAAAAATTTAATAACTTTGGAATGAATTAATATGTTTTAACCAAACCAAGGCTGGATTGTTCTTTGTCTCAAACTCTTTTTCAGTTCCAAATTTCAGACCAAAACATCAAACGGTGTGGTAGCACCACCATGGGCAAAGAATGTGTCAAAAGTGGTGAAAAATGCATTTCCTGTTCATTGCTGCACTAAAACCATAACTCTGAGCAAAACATAACTTGGTAAATCAAGAGACATATCATATGAGACCGCACAATCCAAATTTCGTGCAAATTCATTGAACGGTTACAAAGTTATTAACACACAAAAATTGGGGTTTAACACTAAAGTGCCTACTCAACCCTAACTATAGGCTACCGCCTATAATATATATATATATATATATATATATATATATATATATATTCATGGCAAAAGACTGCATTTAATGCATCAGTTAGGGTTAAAATGACAAAAGTGAGGAAATGAAACATTAGGGTTGAGCACCTAACCCACACATCCATCATCCACAGACTGACAGATGCTAGGGCATGCCATGTGGTTATCAGGCTCAACTCTCACCCCATTCCATGTATACGCAGGTTTACATGCTACAGTAAAGGAGAATGGGGTGATAGTTAGGCCTCATGATCCCATGGCACACCCTGGCATCTGTCAGTCTGTGGAGGATGGGTGTGTGGGTTGGGGGGTTAGGTGGTCATCTGTAATGTTTCATTTCCTCACTTTTGTCACTTTAACCCTAACTGATGCATTAAATGCAGTTTTCTGCAATGAATTTCCTTACTTTTTCAAAAAATGTAATATAACTAGTACAAAAACATGTATAGGTGGGAGTGCGGGGCCCTTTCAGCCCCATGCTCCCACCAAGTTGCCCATTACTGCATAACAATATACATCTGTGGGAGTGCAGGACCCACTTATGCATAGCTATACAGCAGCCCTATATGACAAGGAACCCTTGTAACACAAATTTGACAATATCTCATTAATCATGCAACCTATGAAACAAATTTCACTGCAGGCTTACTCTAGGGTTTAAAATCTTGTTGTTTAGTTGATTTATGCTGCCAGTAGTGAAAACTCTGTATCTAGCTTCGTTTTTGAGATAATGGTGCTGAAAAATGCATGAAAGACACTGTAATGTAATCCTATGGGGAAAACATCAACTTCATCATGACATATCTATGCAACCACTTAATTTCCCAACACATAAACAGCACAATTCACACCTGTAGGGCCGCCCCTCAACACCCTGTAAATTTCAAGTAAAAAGACCAAACCATTAATGAGCTGTGCAATTCTAAAGTTTTTACACCTTTAACATTTTTTCAGTCATGAGATAGCAAAATCCTTGGCCTTGAGATAAATCCTAGTCCAAGTCCATAACCTAACAAAATTCTAGTCCATGAGCAGACATCTGGTTGTGCCAATCTGGGTCATCTGGTCGTCCCCAGTGCCATCTGGTCATCTCCAGGGACATCTGGTCATGAAATTCCAGCTATCTGGTCATCCCTTCATGAACAAAGCTCACAGACTAGGATCATCTCGTGGACCAGGATTTTGCACACTCGCAAAAGATGATCATTAGCGAGTCACGAAAGAAGAATCTTTAATTTTTTAAAACCTATTTTTGACAGAAATGAAGCAAATCAAAAGCATGGCTTTGTAGAGGGGGTCACCCTGAACAAAACCCATGAGTCATTTGGTCCAAAAGTCACCTGTGGAGAAAGCTACACCATTTTGTTTGACTGGAAAACTAAAAACAAGATGGTGGCTCGCAAACAAAGAATTTTTCTGATGGACTAGTATTTTTCTTACTTGAGCTGACAAAATCTTTGAATGTGAGACCATTTATCTTTTGCAAAATATGCATATGCATTTTTGAGTGAACTAAGCATGCTCAGAACTCAAAAATTTAAAATTTAATAACTGGAATGGATTCATATTTTTTTACCAAACCAATACTGGATTGTTCCTTGACCCAATCTCTTTCTACGTCCCAAGTTTCAGACCACAAGACCACAGGGTGTGGTCATAGCGCCATGGGCAAAAAACACATTAAAACTGGTGAAAAAGTGAATTTTTTGGTGTTTCACTATGCAGAAACTGTATGTCTGACTAAAACGCAACTTGGGAAGTCAAGAGATCTACCACCAGACAATGCATTCCAAATTTCATGAAAATCCATTGAACGGTTGTAAAGTTATTAATGCACAAAGTTTAAGGTTTAACATTAAACTGCCTACTCAACCCTAACTATAGGGGGCAACCATGCACCTATAATATATATGTGTGTGTGTGTGTATATATATATATATATATATATATATATATGTATGAAATAAAAACAAAAATTAAATATTATTTTATGTTTCTTAGCTATATTTAATTACTGATCATCATATTTTACATATGGATCACCATGGTTATACCCCACATTACTACTGCCCACAGGGCTGCCAGTCAGTGCATTTTTTTCTTTGTGATTTTCCTTTAAATAAATGTCAGATAGATATACACTATTGAAATGGTGCACACGACCTGCATTCATATGTAGTTATACTTGTAAGAACACATTTAATAATGCAAACGTAGTACACGGTAGTTACACAATAGATTTGCTGTTATAATTTGCAGTAACTATTACATGTGTCCTTGCCTTCGTAAGAACAAATTACATAATGCCAGAAGAGATACAGTGGTAGTTGCAGCACAGATTTTCTGTTACACTTTGCAACAGCTGTTAAATGTGTAGTTACACTTGAAAGAATTAACTGCTTTGTGCTGAAAGGGAGGCAGTAATGGTTGCACATGTTACTATTACTTCATGCAAACTGTGTAAGTACACAACACGCAAATGTGAAACAAGTTAACAACTACATAATAGTTACAGTACAGTTACAGTGTAGTTACTTCATTCAAATTGTGTGTAACTACACAACACACAAACGTGAAACTAGTTAACAACCACATAGCAGTTACACATGACTCTACAGTAGTTACAGTGCAGTTACAGTGTAATTATACAGTAGTTACAGTGTAGTTAATGACACTTAAAATAAAGTGTTACAGCTAAATGTTAAAAAAATGACAAAAACAAGAAAGCGTTTTTTTCACGTGATTTTTGTACCACTGGAAATGTTCCGACCTTTGTAGCTCAATTACACCAAAATGTATTTGCCATTGATCTTTAATGGACTGTAATCAAACAGAATGCAGTCCAATCCAATTATGCCTTGCAGAAATGGAGCTTAGATGCATCACAGGCTTTTGGGGATATGGGTGGCATTTTTCAATAATTTGCGTAAAGTCTTATTTGTCTACAGGGATAGGCCTAAATAAAGCCTTTTAGTGTGGGGAGGAATGAAAGAAGGAGAGACTGAGAGGGGTAAATATATTATATTATATTATATTATATTATATTATATTATATTACATTATATTTTATATACATATATCGAGAGAGAGAGAGAGAGGAGCCAATTTACACATATCGAGAATGCATAATAAATTATAATACTTTTTTTTTCTACAAAGCTGTTTATTTCATTCAGCATACTGATTGGCCCCCATCTGGGCCAGCCTTCCCAGCCCCATCACCCACCTTCTCTGGGACTTACCTTTTCTGCTGGTCCTGCCACAGGACCTTGGATCAGAGGTGCCTAGTTATTAGTGTGGACCTTGCAAGAGAGCAGGCCATCACTGTTCTACAGTCGGAGGGCTTTTCTTCCTATTTTCTTCCCTTTTGGGCCCAAACATGTGTGTACTCAGCTTCCATGGAGACACCTCAGGTATCCAGGTGTGGGGTCCTCTCCCATGCTGTCCCATGGTGCTGTCCCCTAGATTCCTCTCCCTGTCTCACATATGTCCATCCTCCCTCCCAGGCCAGCTCCCACATGACCCAGGTCCATTCTTGAACCAGGATTGACTCAAGGGAACAGCACAGGAGGTATTCTTAGACATAATTGTCCTCTTTATCTTTGTTACTTTTATTCCATTTCTATGAACTTTATATTCTGTATTTTTGTATCTGTTATCTTTTCCCTTTTCTCCTTCACCCAGGACACATCTCAAAATAAGCTGTTACTAGCTCAGTATGTCTTTCCTTATAAAACTTTTGAAATAAATAAGTCTGTTATCATATTAATGCATTTGCAGCTGTTGTGGTTCTCACCAGAGTTTGTGTAGGTATGTATGCAAAAAGAGGAAGACGAGGGGTGGGATCATAAGATTAAAAGGAAGGAAGGGACTGTGCAGAAGGAGATCAGGAAAAGGCAGACATCCTGAACAAATACTTTTGTTCAGTGTTCACAGAGGACAGAGAAGGGAAGCAGCCACAAAAATGTAACAGGAGCATTGGAGGGAGGGAGGTGGATGCTAGTTCATTTTCAAAGGAAATTATCCTGAAAGGGCTCACTAATAGAGATGTGAGAAGTCGTCATAATTCGCTCTGTAAATAACTTCATGAATTGCACTCAGTTTATGAAATTCACCAAACAGCGGAGCGTGGATCAACCACAAAGTGAGGAATTTCACCACCAAATTTCCACTATTCATAACAAAAACTACTGCCCCATGTCTACTAGTAGAGGGCGAACCCACTCACCGATCACTGACCCCTTCCCACTGATTGCCAGCCAAAATGTAAAAAAATTTATTAAATTGTCTAGTGGTCCCCCCTTCTACCGATCGCTGGCCCCTATGTAAAAAAAATATAAATTAAATCCCTGGTGTCTAATGGTCCCCCACCCCATCCCACCAATCGCCAGCCCCTATGAAAAAAAATATACATGTTAAATCCCTGGTATCTAGTGGTCCTCCCTCCCCCCCAACAATTGCTGGCCCAAATGTAAAAAAAATATATTTTAAATCCCTGGTGTCTAGTGGTTCCTCTTTGCTGATCACTGGCTCCAATGTTAAAAAAAAGAATATCATCTATGAAATCCCTGGTGTCTAGTGGACCCTCCACTGCAGCAGGTAGTGCTCCACCATCCCATTCCCCCCCACCCTGACCCAGAATGGGCAACCAGCACAGCCCTCCCATCTCTACCACTGCTGGCCACCTGACTGACCTGGAATAAATGAACATGTGCTTGTACTACTAAGTGCTAATTTATTCCAGGTCTGTCAAATGGCCAGCTGTGGTGGAGAGTGGAGAGCTTTGCTGGTTGCCTGCTCAGGGTTGGGGTGGAGGGGCACTACCTGATGGGGTGTGGGGTCCATTAGGCACCAGGGATTTAAAATATATGTTTTTTGCACTAGTGCTGGCAATTGGTGGGGGGGTGGGGAACTACTGTATGCCAGAGATTTAAAATGTATTTTTTTTTTACACTCGGGCTGGTGATCAGTTGGGGGGGGGACTAGACACCAGGGATTTGGTAGATTTGTAACTTAAAAGAACACCCAAAAGCAAGGTGAAGTTACAAATGGTGAATTGTTATTTATGGGGACAACTTCATGAATTGATCTGCAGAGGCAAATTTGGAGACTGCGGAAAATTTGCAAGTGAAGTAGAACTTCACTGCATCTCTACTCACTAATCTAAAAGTGGACAAAACAATGGGGCCAGATAGAGAGCATCCAGGCTATTGAAGGAGCTCAGGGTGGTACTGACAGTCCTATTTAACAGCTCATTGGAAACAGGAGTGGTTCCAGAGAACTGGAAGTGGACAGATGTAGTCCCACTTCACAAAAGTGGTATCAGGGAAGAGGCAGGCAATTATACGTTTGTCAGCCTGACTTTGGTGGTGGGAAAGTTAATATTGTCACTGCTGAAGGAAAGGACTATGAAACATCTTGAATCCAACAGGTTATAAGACACGAGGCAGCATGAATTCACAAGGATTGGGCAATCATGTCAAATTAATCTGAAATTGGACATTTCAAAATCCTCAGGGCCTGATGAAATACACCCTAGAGTATTAAGAGAACTGGCTGATATTCTGTGCCTACTTCTGACCAAACCTTTTCAAACCTCTCTAGATCTAGAAGAAATACCACAGGGTTGGAGAGTGGCCACGGTGGTCCTAATCCATAAGAAGGGACCAAAAAATAACCCTGAAAACTTCAGACCCATCAGTTTAATGTCCCTGTTAGGAAAGATCCTCGAAGCAATAGTAAAAGAACACATACAGGCACACATTGTGGGAAAAGATTTAACAGATCAAACCCATTATGGTTTTACTAAATCCAGGTCCTGTCAGACTAACCTTTTAACCTTTTATGAGGAGGTTAGTAAGGAACTAGACAGGAAACCCAGTGGATCTATTCTTTTTTCGACTTAACTAAGGCCTTTGACAAGTTACCCCACTGGGAGTTAATCGATACATTGGTCAAATTAAAAATACCAGTAAACATCTTAAACTGGATTTCTGAATGGCTAAAGGATAGAAAACAAGGGTAGTGGTCAATGGGATTTATTCTGATTGGGCTTCAGTTGCAAGCGGGGTACCACAGGGGTCAGTACTGGGCCCCTGTCTGTTCAACATCTACATTTCATCCTTAAGTCTGAACATACCAAATGTTTGGCTACTAAAGTTTGCTGATGATTGTAGGATAGGGACCACAGCTAATAACCCCCAAAATATTAAAGCTTTACAACAGGCCATAGACAGCATAATGACTTGGACAAACCATAGCAAATTAGCTCTGAACATCAGTAAATGCAAAGTCATGCACCCAGGTCATTAAACAAACAGAAGAAATATATGTTGAGAAGTGAAATCTTGGCAGTAACTTATCAAGAGAGAGACCTAGGAATAAAAATCAGCCCAGATATGAAGTTTAGCATTGTGATTACCAAATCAAAAAGACCAACCCGAAAATAAATTGCATCTTTAAACATATCTCTAGCTGTAACAAAGAGGTGATGCTGCCATTGTATGGGGCCTTGATGAGACCACATTTGAAGTATTGCATCCAGGTATGGTCACTGTACAAATAAGCGGACATTATAAGAGTCAAGGGAGTTCAATGCAGAGCAACTAGGGCAATTTCTGGATTAAAAGAACTATCATATGATCACAGACTAAAATCACTTAACCTATTCTCACTGCAGTACAGGAGGCACAGAGGATATATGTGCTTGCTATATAAGGCAATGGGGGATAAGACCCTAAGGAAAGATCTGGGTCATGAGTTAAGGGGGTAAAGCCAGTAGTAGATCACAAACTGAACAACTGTTCAGGCCCAGGTGGAACCAACTACGAAGAAAAAATTGCTTCGGCCAGAGAATGGAAGTTCCATGGAATCAGCTCTCACCTGAGGTAGTGGTGAGTACAAATATGGATACATTTAAGAAAAAGCTAGATATAGCTTATGGTGACAGTATTAAATATGGTTTTAAATAGATTTACAAGGCAAGCACCAAGGACGCAAGTCTATTTAAGCTTGTTACAACCTATGAAACCTATGAAACTTGGTGACCAAGGAATTAGATCAGTGTGGAGCAGTGGATGTGGCCTACCTAGATTTCAGTAAAGCTTCCAACATTATTCTAAATAGTAAGTAAGTAAGTAAAATTTTATTTATATGAGGCGCCCTTCCTGAGCTCAGGGCACCTTTTCAATACACCATACAATAACCGTATTATATTTAAAATCGGTAAAACAACAATCTATCAATAAATCCCTGAAAATGCCTGGTTAAACAGTATGTTTATTGCATAAAATCTGTCAACTCCATCAGGTTCTTGGTGACTGGTTGGCGGTCTGGGGTAGGTTTGATTTTAGTATACATATATTTTTATGACAGATTTTATGCAATAAACAATTAAGAATTTCAAGAGAGATTTAGTGTGTTAGACTTATGGTCAGCCATAGTTTGAGTATCAAACCACCCTGTTGCTTCCTTTCATTTTGTGCCTCCCACAAAATTCCTCAGTTCATGTTTTTCTGGATTTTAGTCTGGATCCTGTAGGTGAGCACCCCCTCTGTTTTTCACTGAGTGCTATTTTTTCCCTCTCCTCATTAGCAAATTATGTAACACCTCTCCAACCTTTGGAAGTCCCTCTGCAACACCCTTTCCCATCCTCACTATCTACCCTACCACTGAGTTTAGTATCATCTGCAAAGAGAGGCATCTTACCCTGAATTCCTTCTCCTTTGTAGCTGTTGAACAAATTGAAAAGGATTGGAGCCAGGACTGATTGCTGTGGTACCATACTAGTGACCTCCCTCAGCTTGTATTTGACTTCATTTAACACTACCCTCTGCTCTCTCCCTTCCAACCAACTTCTCACTCATTTAACTTTGTCCTTTGCTCCACCCATATCCTCTAGATTTTTCAGCAACCTTCTGTGAGGCACCGAGGTGAATGCCTTGCTAAACACAAAGTAGAGCAAATCCCCTGCTTGTCACTTATCCACTGTCCTAGTTACCCAGTCAAAGAATACTATCAGGTTTGTCTGAGAAGACCTTCCCACCATGAACCTGTGCTGTTTACATTCTTGGAGTCCATTTCACCCAGGTAGTCTACTAGGTCATCTCTGATTAATGTATCAATCATTTTACCATCAATGGAGGCAAGACTGGCAGGTCTGTAGTTACCTGGTTATTCTTTATGGAGAGGGTCTATAAGCCAGCAAGAGCTCCCTAGCATAGAAATCTATCCCCCAAGGTAGAAATCTCCCAGTTTGACTTTCTTTACCCCCTTGCTATTTAAACAAGTTCTGGTCAGAGCCGGTATAGCTGTGGAGAGTTTTGGAATGCTTTTACCCATTATTTCTAATGAATTTGCACAATGCAAATCTGTAGAGAGGAAGTTTCAATCTGGTCTTCCTTTTACATATTTTTACAATGTGTTTTCCTAGAACATGCCTGCTGATTGCTATATATTTAGCCTGGATAGTTCACAGAAGAAATGGCATCTTATTTTCAGTGGGGCTCTACATCTACACAATATTATGCAGCATTGTGTAAAATCAGAACACACTAAAAATGATATTTTACATCTGGGGGATATATTAAGTGCCAGATCAATGCATGAGCAGAAAGATGTGTTGCACAAAGAGGGTGTGCTAGTTGGCACTGATACGAATATTCAAAGAGAATGCGCCACCAGTACAGGGTGTGCATACAGTGAAGCCCACCAGGATGAAGTGCAGCACTGCAGAATTCTGCAGTAGAGTTACTGCAGCAAACAATGCAATTTCAAAGGGAGTTAATCCCTTTTGTCATGTAGTAAATCTGTGACACTGTGCTTCATCCTGGTGGGCTTCATTGTTCCTGTTGAAAATGTGACCCTTGATAGGAATTGCAGTGCATGTGGCTGCCAAGTCAGGTGCATTCAGGGTAACCCCAACTGAATACCATCCAGGGGGAATGCATTGCACATACCGGTATGCACCACAGCCCCCATGGGCGATATTCAGCCCAGGAATGCAAATTAACTAATTGAGCATGCAGGGTGCAAAGGGGCCTTTTCCATGCTCATTACCATCCCATTTGCATGTTGGAATGGAGAGCAATGTGCCAGAGTAGCTCTCTCCCCCAAGCCCTGACCCCAATCGCTCCCATGTGGGACAGACCCTGAACTCTCTGGTGGTATAGTGTCACCTCCCCACTCATTCCACCAGCCCTGATGGTCCTGGAGTCCAGGCTCTATCGGTTCCATATTGTAGAGACTTCAATGCCATCCCTAATTGCACCTGAATACACCTACAGTCCATGCCCATAGTGTAGTGGCCCCAATCCCCCTCAACGGTGCACAGACATCCCCCTCACTGCCCCCACAGCCCATCCCATTGTGACGACTGGCTCTGTAATGGGATTGCACCACTCTATCGGTGGATGGCAGAACACTCACAGTAGGATGCTGGAATGTGTTATATGTAGGCATGAGCTGTGTGTGGGTGATAACACCCAGTGGCCATACTCCTCAGACACTCGCATGCGGATCCATCACCCCCAGTGCCATTACACTGCTCTGTGTGGGTGACAGCCAATGCTGTACCAACACACACAGGTCCTAAAACAGACATGTTACAGCTGACCTCCCATTCATTTGTACAATTGGGGAACTGCGGATGAACTGTCTATAGCCTGAAGCATTCACTGCAAATGGCATTACAGGATACTGCATCTCATGGCACCCAGGATACTTCAGCAGTCCAGAGGGTAGCATGTTACACAGGGGAACAGGAGAGAGTGTGGACTTGCAGCAGTGTATGACAGCAGGAAGATACAGCATCAGCAAGGCATGCATTGAAGATATGTAAATTAACTCTCCAGTTTGCCAAGGACTTACACATGGCTGCATACACTGGTGGATCTGCAGCTGGCATGGTGCCCCAATGCACGGTACAATCAGTTGAGTTATTCCTGAGTGCAGGTCCCAGCCCTGGTTCAGTGCAGTCAATGGCTGGCCAAGGCAGTGCCAGTCTTTGCAACAGGTTGGGTAAGGGGAGAGTGAGGGTGTCTGTGTACATGGGCAGTGGATGGGAGTCCTCTAGACTATGGATATGGACCATGGTTTCCTCTGGTGCAATCAGGTCTGGAGGGGGCCCTACACTATGGAGCTCTTCAGGGATGGAGTTGGCTAGATTGGGGATGGAAAGGGGGCACCTCTAGTCCACCAGGGCTACCAGGCTGCTGTGCAGCTGGGTGCACATCTGCAGCCTGCCTGTGGGTGGATGGCTGGGTTAGGCCAGCTATTCATGGCTTAACTGTGGGCTGCAGTGCTCTGGACTGTGAGGGGCACATTCCCACTGAATATACTGCAGCACAGCATATGCATGGGATTGCCCCCTCGAGTTGAATGGCATACCATTTGTTTGTGCCCTGGCCCATTCCCTCGTGACCAGTGCATACTACACATTTGAATATTGCACTGCTGCGCATTGTTGGAGTTGTGCAGCACATCTCCCTTTTCCACCAGGATGCACTGCATATCTGCTTTGAATACAGGAGCCCTGGATTAGGTAGCCTGAATGAATACATTATAAAAATGATAAAATCATGACCCCATTGAACACAAGATATTGCATCTAATCTGGGACAACCTGAATAAATACAGTGCAAAAATGTGTAATTGAACATGCCTGTGACAATGAGATGTAGCATCTCCCCTGCCCTATCCAGGATACAAAATATAGGATAAGAAATATTCAGTGCTGCCAAATCCAAATAACTATTACTCTGTAAGAAGCCCTCATTTTCCCTGTGTTTTCCCCACAAAGGCAGAATCAAATCCCTGTATAAATCCCTGTAGATTTTTCCATAAGCCACTGGTTCCTTATGTATGGCTTTGTTCTTTATTTATTATATCAGCAGCCTTTTATTAGGAAAAGAGCTTTGATTTGCTGCTCAATATTAATATTATATGTCACAATGACATTGGAATGATATGGATTTATATGCTATGCATAAGGTATAATGGGGAACTATATGAAATAACAAATATCAAGCTCATTATTTATTTTATTTATTTATTTTTATTTATTTAAGAATCAGTTTACAACCTTTGAGCCAGAGGCTCGTTTCCAAAGGTACTTCATCACATAAAGACATACATTGCGTTTGGTTACATAGCAAAGATTTGCAAAAATCAATAGGCATTCACCAGAGGTGCCACGTCACATAGTGGTCAGACAAATACAATTGGGTACAGGGTACATGTAATTGATAACAGGTATTACACAAGTCGGTATCAAGTGAGCATTCTGGTAGATAAACATTGAAAACAGCTGGCACTGGCCAGGTTAAACCTAGGCATCGTGTACAGGAAGTGGTGGAGGGGATGGTAGGGTGGAGAGCTGCCGGGGGCATTGTCAAGAAGAAGGTGGAGGCTATGTTCAGAGACAGGAGCAGTTACAGTGCTGAAGATGTGGTTCAGTGTGGTTTTGAATGTGGAGATGGTGATGGCATTGGTGATGGTGGCAGGAGAGAGATTAAACCAGGTTGGGGCTCTATAGCTGAAGGACCTCTGGCCACGACTGGTTCTCGTTCTGGGGACCTTTAGAGTGGTCTTGTAGGAAGACCGTGTTGCAATGGTGGGAGGGCTCTGGTGGATGGATGCTGTTACCCCAGAGAGAGCCCAGTAGGGTTTTTGGTGAGGAGACAGGTCTGGTATCAGAGCCGTTCATCCAGGGTAAGCAGGTTAGCATCAACATATAGCTGACAGGTGTGTGTGAGCCTGGGGGCACCAGTAATCAATCTTCATGCTTTATTCAGGGTTAGGTGAATTTTGTTGAGTGCAGTGGTGTCGGCAGCACCGTATACTGGTAGACCATAGTCTACAAGGGACAGAATGGATGATGTAACAGCTAGCCGGAGAGCATTTGGTGGAAGGCAAGTTTTATGGCGGAATAGGATGCCAAGCCGTGTGTTGGTGGCGGATGTTAGGGCGTCGATGTGGTTGTGGAATGTGAGGGCTGAATCAAAGGTAACCCCAAGGTATTTGTAGGAGCAGACTTGTTCCAGTGGTTGGTTGGTGCTTGGAAGGATATAGAATGGGTGGTTGCTAGCTTTGTTTTGGGGTGTGAAAAGAGCATAGTTTTGGTTTTCTTAAGATTGATGATGAGTCTGCTCCTTAAACCAAACCTCGGCACTGTTGAAAGACTGCTGTAGGGAGTCCTGTAGGGAGATGGGATTACGGTGGGTGGCAAAAGGACAGCGTCGTCTGCATACAGCAGAATTTTGCCAGAGCATGCACTGGGCAGGGTGTTCAGATACAGCAGAGAAGGGGCCCAGGATGGAGCCTTGGGGACCCCAGAGAGGTGGACGGGTGTCGAGAGTGTCTATTAATCTTGACACACTGGGACGAGTGTCAAGATAGCTAGCACACCATGCCAGCAGGCCAGCTGAGAGATCAGTGAGGCAGAGTGCATTCAGCAGCAGTGGATGGGAGACAGTGTCGAAAGCCTTTGAGAGGTCAATGAACACTGCACCAGCTAGGGAGCTGGTATCCAAGGAGGCGGTGTAGGAAGTTGGAGAATTCAATAAGGGCAGTGCTGTGACTGTGACCCGCTTTGAAGCCATGTTGCTCTGGGCATAAGATGTTATGCTTAGCCAGATAATCAGTGATTTGAATGGCCACCACTTTCTCAGGGCTTTAGAGAGGGAGGAGGATGGAGATTGGCGGTAGTTGTTGGACCGATGACCTGTGCCTCCTTATGAATAGGTGTGATAATGGCTGTTTTCCAAGCTGTGGGGAATTGTCCCAGGCAGAGTGACTGGTTAATTAGGCTTGTGAGAGGTGCAAGGACTTCATCTAGCACCAGCCTGAGGATGCTGGGGTCCAGTGAGTCACTGCGGGATTGTTGCCATTGAGAGCTTTGATTAGGATGGGTCTGGCTTCCTGGGTGGAAATCTTTCAGGAGGAAGCTGGGGTGCTGGAGGACAGGGAGCTTGGCTGGGGAGGGTCAAAGGATACTAGGGAGGACTGAGCTAAGGTCAGTGAAAGTGGTGTTGAACCAGTTAGCTATGGTGGCAGGCTCGGTGGAGGTTGTGCCATTTCTAGTGAGCTGGGATGAGGCAGGGAGCAAGCTTTACCATTGAGTTACTTAATATTATCCCAGAAGGTCCGGGCTGAGCCCCAGGAGGAGGTAAGGAAGGCCTGGTAATGGTCTGCCTTGGCTTTCTGATGGCCCATGAGCATTTATTCGAGGCTGCATTGTGCTTGCCTATCAGACAGATGACCTGTTTCAGTGGCAAGGTGCCAGAGGTTATCCAGTTTCTAAGTAATTGTAGGAGGGCCGGGCTAACCCAAGGGTGCATTCTGTTTTTGGACGGGTTTTGGTTAAGGGTGCAAAGAGATCACAGGCCATGTTGAAGGTGTGGGTGAAAAGGTGAGGGCAGTATCAATGTTGGTTGCCTGCTGAATGGGGACCAGTCTATCTGGGTGAGGAGTGCCTTAAGTTTCTTACAGCCACAAGGTGGGCGCCTGCGGAGGTGTGTCTGGGCTTTGGGCTTGAGGTTGAGGGGCTACCCAGTGGAATAGGATAGAGACAGTGGTCACTCAGGAGTCCGGGAGGACCTGGATGTTTTGGTTTTATGGGGTGCGGTTAGTTATAATAACATCCAGCAGGTGCTGGTACCACTCTTAGGGTTAAGTCTCGTGGGCTGGGTGACAAGTTGTGTCAGATCTTGGGCGGCAAATGAGTCTCTGGTGGTGGATGAGGAGGTGCTGAGCCAATTTACATTAAGGTCCCCCACTAGGACTTGTTCTGCCTTATGGTGGAGGGTGGCTAGGTAGTCCGTTAAAGATATCAGGGCTGGGTGCTGGTTCTTTGGGGGAACATAGGCTGTGGTGAGATAGAGAGGGCTCCTAGAGGGGTCTGGGGTGAGTCTGAGGGTAAGGGCCTGGGCCCCATTTATGAGGGTAGGGGTGGGAGTGCATGTCCAGGTATTGTGTCCCTGGTGTAGATTGCAACCCTCCCCTCATTTGCCTCAGTCCTCCTGGTATAAGGTATAGCCTGGGAGGAGACAAATGAGTCAGGAGTTGATTTGGACAGCCAGGTTTCAACCAGGGCTATGATGTCTGGTTGGTGAGCCATGGCCCAGCACTGTAGGGCGTCAAATTTCTTCAGCAGGCTGCATATGTTCATGGAGGCTACTCGAAGACCAGTGGGCTGAGTGGGTGGATGGGAGGGGGCAGGGCCTGGGTTGGGGTGTATGTTCCCTGTTAGGAGCAGAAGGAGGAGAAGTGCTCTGGTCAGAGGGAGGCAGATGGAGAGTTTACGCGGGAGCGATAGAATAAAGAATGGGGTTTGGTTGTACAAAGGGTGGGTGGGTAGCACAGGCAGAAGGCCTGAGTGATCAGAAGTGCAAGGGGCTGAGGGGAGGACAGGTGATGTCTGGAAGGGGAGTGAGGTGGAGAGGGCATATGGGATGTGTGGAGGAGGAGGGAGGGTGGAGCAGTGGTAAAGGAGGAGGGAGGACAGGAGGTGAGGTAGAAACACTGGAGTAGTGAGGCTGAGGGTTAATAGGGACACTAGGGTATGTGGAAGGCAAAGGGAGGAGGAGGAGGAGAAGAGATAGACTGGCGAGCAGGGGATGCATGTGCATAGTTGGGAAGGCTGGTGGAGCTGAAGTGAGGAAAGAATGGGGGGACTAGGATGAAAGAGGGGAGATAGTAGTGAAAGATCACCTCTGAGTCTAGTTGCTGCTATGGTGTGGTGGTAGTGTATGTGCCTGAAGTGCATAGAGTACCAGGTTCAAGTCTTGATCAGGGTAATAGGAGAGAGCTAGACTGTTGGCTGTAGCAGCAGGGAGTTGGGTTCAGGTTTGTAGGAGCACTTAGATAACACTTTAGTTGTGTCACAGGGTTAGTGCGTTCTTTACAGTTATGAAATCCTGCAGTAAAATATGCAGGTGTTCTAGGTGAGTGGTGGAACTGGGGACAGGCATTTCATGAACTATACTCAAAATTAGTAATCACAAGTCAGACAATCTTTCAAAAGATACTAATAATGCCTGTAAATAAATGTACTGTAAATAGAGACATTTCCATATCTATCTATCTATCTATCTATCTATCTATCTATCTATCTATCTATCTATCTATCTATCTATCTATCTATCTTTATATATATATACACACACACATAGATGCTATTTTTGCATCTTATAGTTGTTAGTTTTCAGACAAATTGTCATTGACTTTTTTTCTGTCCACCTGATGGAATCTTGAATGAGTTAAATAAATATTATTTTATCAAGGCCCTGATCCGCAACTCAGTAAATACACACTCAGTATATCATATTATAAAATGACAATAAACAGTCTTCTGTTTGCAGTTAATTTTATTAGATGAGGTCTCCCTGGCCAGGAGTTGACTGTTTCTCCACCCCTCCACACACACACAGACACACACACACACACACACACACACACACACACACACTTACTATAAGAAGCCAGAAGGGGAAGGAAACATATTCAGTTCAGTGTTTTACAGTAACTGGTAATTGCTATTTTTTCTTTTAAGCTTAGATTGTGGGCTTTTAGTGCCACTGTACTTTCATTGTTGTCTTTACTTAGAATTGTTTTTAGGCTGTTGAAAATTTAAAACACAGTGGTGGTGTATTTCTTTGCTGTCTTTAATTGCAGCATATTTAGTCCTGGCTTGTCTGACTTGCCCTGTAGTTTGGGTGAGGGGTGTTAATTGTCTGGCCTCTGACCTCAGCTACATGATAACTGGAAGGTGGGGCTTAGTCAGAGTTGAGGTAGCAAGTGAGTTTTATTTTCTCAGAAGAAGTCAGAAGGGAAAGGAAACATATTCAATTCAGTGCTTTACAGTAACTGGTAATTGCTATTTTTCTTTTAAACTTAGATTGTGGACTTTTAGTGACACTGTACTTTATTTGTTGTCTTTACTTAGAATTGTTTTGGGGCTGTTGAAAATTTAAAAAGTGGTGGTGTATTTCTTTGCTGTCTTTAATTGCTGCAAATTTTTGCGCCCCCATTCCCCCAACTCTTAATTATATGCCCTGTTAAATCTGATTGACAGGAGCTAAACACAGGTTATAGTAAGGGGTGTGGAGTAGGAGGGGCATAAGAGGAAGAAAACCACCCTCAGCACGACAAGTGTTTTGACTCATTTATTTATTTATCAGTTTATTTTCTTTTATTTAAAAGAAAAAGTATCTGAGGATCAGTGGCAGGATTTTTAAGACAGTAAATTAATAAAAAGGGAACTAGGAGGGCTTCATTAGAAGACAAGTAGTGGAATAGCAGTATAATTTCAGTATAATGTGGGGAGTGGTGCAATGTAGTGGCTGTGGGGCAGCCATATTCAGGCAGACGTTCTGGACACTGAGATGCTGCCCTATCTGCATGCATCTCTCTGGACTGCAGGATGAGGTAGCCAGACTCAGAGCAGAAGTAAACTTGGTCAGGAGTACCATCACCCCTATCCAGAGACCACCCAGTCCAATGCAACTGCCTCAAAGGATGCTGAGAACAAGGAGCACTTGGATGACAGTGGGCTCAGGGAGGGTTAGAGCGGTCAGGCAGAGGCACATCCCAGATCCTATTCCACTCAAGAACTCATATGCCACACTGGCAAATGGGGACAACCAAATAGGGGTACCCAGAGAAGTGGAAGGAAAGGATGTGGAGGTTAGCCAAGGAGGTGACCTCAGCGGGGAAAGCAGTGGATCCCAGAGGAGGAGGAAGTGAGTCCTGGTGGGGGACTCCATCATAAGAGGGATCCAGCTAGGAACACGAGGGGGAGGACAGGCAGGTGAGGTGCCTACCAGGTGCCATGGCATGGAGAGATGGAAGGAAGATCCTGGGGATCACTGGGAAGACAAGACGGGAGGGTGAGCTGGATGTCATTATCCACCTAGGTACTAATGACCTGGCAAATGAGGAGCCAAAGGAAGTTCAGGAAGAGTTTAGGAAATTGGGGAGGTGTCTCAAGCAAGTAGCTACTTCTGTCACTTTCTCAGAAGTACCACCTGAGAGAGGTAAGGGAGAGCATAGGGGTGCATGCACCAGGAACTTTAACTCATGGTTGAAGAACTAGTGCTGTGAGGAAGGGTTTGTATTCATTGGTGACTGGGGACCCACCTGGAGGGATGGAGGTTTGTTCAAGCCCGATGGCCTGCATCCATCCTGGAGGGGAATCCAAGCACTCAATGATAATTTTAAATGCTACATTGACAAGCATTTAAACTAGCAAAGGGGGGTGGCAGGCCAGCAAGGAGGGTACCTACTTGCTCACCCCCCAGCTAGCAGTGGAACCAGTGAACCAGAGGAGTGGCTATCTCTACAAAGCAGTGTGCAAAAGATGGAGATTAGTGCCCAAGAGGTGGATAGGCAGAAAAGGGCAACATTCAGCAGAAGGGCAGACAGCAAGGAGAACCAGGGATAAAAGGACAACCAAGGAACGGGCTGGAGTAGAACAGCAAAACAGTCTAGGGAGGTCAAATCATGGAAAGCCATTTGTGCAAATGCCAGGAGCCTTAGCAACAGGATGGAAGATCTGGAGGCTGTCATGGTGCAGTCAGACCTGGACATTGTGGCCATCACTGAAACCTGGTGTAATGATAACCACAACTGGGAGATGGCCATCCCAGGCTACAACATATTCAGAAGAGACAGGGCAGGCAGAAAGGGAGGAGGAGTGGCACTGTATGTGAAAAATGACATAAGGGCCACAGAGATCCAAGAAGAACAAAATGGTGAAGAGATACTGTGGGTTAAGCTGGAAAGAAAAATGGGGACAGCCATCAACACAGGTGTGGTCTATAGACCACCAGCCCAGGAGGAAGAAACAGATAGGGAGCTGATGCTAGCCATGCAAAGGATGGCAGACAAGGGTGAGGTAGTACTGGTTGGAGACGTCAATATTCCAGACGTGGACCGGATCATCCCAGCAGCAGCATCAACTAGGAGCAGAGTTATCCTGGACTCCCTTCAGGGTGCCTTCCTCAAGCAACTGGTCATGGAACCAACTCGGAAGAAGGCAATACTGGACCTTGTGCTCACAAACAGGGACAGTGTGATGGGAGTAACAGTGGGGGAGCACCTGGGGAACAGGGACCACCAGTCATTGTGGTTTGAAATCACAGAAAGAGCAGAACCAAACCACACAAAAACAAGTATCCTGGATTTTAGGGGGGCAGACTTTGGGAAAATGGGGAGATACTTGAAAGAGGCATTAAGGAATGGGGCAGGAATCAGGGTTGAGGACAGTGGGCAGTATTTAAAATGGGGATTACAAGAGCAACAGAATTATGCATTAAGCAGGTTAGCAAGAGGAAAAGGAAGAGGAGACCATTATGGTTTCAATGAGGTAGCAAAGAAAGTGAAAGCCAAAAAGATTGCATTCAGGCAATACAAAAAGACACAGGCAGAAGGGATAGAGGACAGTACTAGGAGAAGCAAAGGAGGCAGGGAGGTCAGTAAGGAAACCAAAGCTCAGACAGAAGAACATATTGCAAAATCAGTGGGTTGAGGGGACAAAACCTTTTACAGGTACATAAGTGAAAAAAGAAAGGCAAAGGGAGGGATAGTGAGACTGAAGGGGGAGGATGGGGGCCACACAGAGGATGACAACAGTAAAGCTGACACATTGAACAGGTATTTCTGCTCAGTCTTTACTGAGGAAGAGGAAGGTAATGGGTCTGAAGGGGTACAATGGGTGAGAATGGTGCAGAAATGGACACAGGAGTCCCTTTACGAGAAAGGGTCCTGAAGGAACTGGAAGTAATAAGAGTTGATAAAGCAATGGGGCCAGATGGGGTTACCCAGGGTCCTTAAAAGAGACTAAGAGAGGTGTGGCTGAAGCTCTGGCTATCCTGCCCAGCCAATCACTGGAAACAGGAGGCACCCAAAGACTGGAGGACAGCAGATGTAGTCCCCTATACAAAAGTGGGAACAAAAGGAAGTGGGGAACTACAGACCAGTCAGCCTCACCTCAGTAGTGGGGAAGATCATGGAAGCACTACTGAAGGAGAGATTGGTGGAACATCTGGTTGTCAATGGACTACAGGACCCAAGGCAGCATGGTTCACAGGCAGAGGTCATGTCAGACCAACCTCATTGAATTTTTGGCTGGGTGACTAGGGAGGTGGATCAGTGGAGGGCAGTGGACATGGCCTATCTGGACTTCAGCAAGGCCTTTGACACTGTGCCACATAGAAGACTATTACACAAACTGGGGAATATGGGTGTGGGCAGGACAGTAGTGTGGTGGGTAGGTAACTGGCTGGGTGGCAGGACACAGAGGGTGGTGGTAAATGGCTGCCCTCCACAGAGGAAGAGTGACCAGTGGGGTACCACAGAGATCAGTGCTGGGACCGGTCTTATTCAACATCTTCATCAGTGACATTGCGCAGGACCTAGAAGGCAGAATTTCACTGTTTGCTGATGACACAAAGCTCTGTAACAGAGTAGACACACCAGAGGGTGTTGACAGAATGAGAAGGGACCTGCAGAAACTTGAAGAATGGTCAGGGGTTTGGCAGTTGAAATTTAATTCAAAGAAGTGCAAGATAATGCATATGGGGCACAAAAACCCTGGCACAATATATCAGTTGGGGGGTGAGGATATAGCATGCACCAAGCAAGAAAGGGATCTTGGGGTTATCGTCTCTGATGACCTCAAGGTAGGGGAAACAGTGTGACAAGGCAGCAGGTAAAGCAAATAGGATGCTGGGATGCATAGGCAGGGCATCACCAGCAGAAAAAGGAGGTCATAATTCCACTATACAAGACACTAGTGAGGCCCCACCTGGAGTACAGTGTACAGTTCTGGAGACCTTACCTCACGTGGACATAGACAGGGTAGAAGGTTCAGAGGAGGGCAACAAAGATGGTGCATGGATTGTATCACAAGTCCTATGAGGATAGGTTGAAGGAACTGAACATGTACTCCTGGAGGAGAGGAGGAGAGGAGAGAGGGATTTGATAGAGACATTAAGTATCTTACAGGGAGAAACAGGGTGCAGGAATACACTATTTTTAAGTGAAAAGATGTTCCAGGACTAGAGGGCATGGGATGAAGTTGGAGGGAGGATGATTCAGAGGAAACATGAGGAAGAATTTCTTCACAGAATGAGTGGTGGACAAGTGGAACACCCTGCCAGAGGAAGTGGTAGGGGCTGAAATAATCAGGGGATTTAAGAATGCATGCGATAGACATAAAGGAATTCTGGAGGTCAGGGGTAAGGGGCAACAGACTTCTAGGAAAACATAAACTGAACTTACAAGCTCAAATGGGCAGACTGGGATGGCCATAGGCCCTTATCTGCCGACACTGTATATGTATCTATGTATCTATGTAAGAGATCTCAGTAGCTCTTATCTGTTATGTTTTGGAAGCAGGCTGCAGCCTGGGAGAGGGTAACATTTATGAGGTATGAATTGTTCTTGAAAGATATTCATCCTCGACTGAAGTTAGTAGGAAAAAATGTTTAAATGCTAATCATTTAAATGTGCAAGCTGCTGCATTTCGAAGGGGGTAAACAAATCTTCAGTTTAATAGACAGCCAATATTTAACAAGCTGTTTCAGTTTCCTAATGGCCATCAGATATGCAGCTTAGAGTTCATTCTCCATCATTTTAAACAGAAAGAAGGGATTATTTTATTTTAGTTGTCATAGTGATTTCTAGATGTGGAAAGATACATTGAAAAGTCCAAAAATGTGTTCCACAAAATTCCATTTTCAGGCTATAGATAGTAAAATGGCTGTAGGCTCTGCCCACAGCCATAAAAATGAAAAATTCCAAAAACAAAAATACTTTTGTAATCTCACTGAGTTCTAGCTACCAGTGAGGGGTGGCTGGAATATTGGAAGACTAGCTGATTTGAAAGTAGGGTCCAGTTTTAGTCCTGCAGTAAAGGGACATTTTGGGACCACTTTGTGCATATTTACAGTACAGAAAAACATTGTGAGCATAGATCAGTGCTTTTTAAGCCTCATGAAGGCTATTTAATCAGTTTCTGAAGGTTTGGCTGTAGTGCTGAAACATTAAGCAGGAAACTGCTGCATTTCCATTTTCTGCCCTAAAAAGTACTCATCTCTTGAAAGTGTCAGCTGAGAAAAGCTATACGCCACCTAGCACTCACTTGCACAGAAATCTAGCCCCCAAGATATAAATTCCCCAGCTGAACTTTCTCTACCTCTCTTGCTATTTGAAAAATAAAAAAATACCCCCAAAAATAAATACTTTTCTAAGTGCACTCTGAGCTCTATCTGCCATTGTGGGGGTGGCTGGGATATTTGAGGACTGGGAGACTAGGAAGTAAAGTCCATTTTTAGGCTACAATAAATGGACATTTTGGGACCACTGTGTGCATTTGTACAGTACAGGACTTTGAGAGCACAGAGTAGTGCTTTTTAAACCTGTTAAAGGCTGTTTTAACAAATGTTTGAAGTTCTGGCAGCAGCACCAATACTGGAAGCATGAATCTGCTATAGTTCTGGTTTCTGCCCTAGGAGGCAACACTCAGCGAAGGCAAGCACCTCTGCTGGCATCAGCAGATGACTTTGGGTAGGAGGCCAGCAACCCTAGTAGGTAATAGAGGTGGGCGAAGTGCACCAGCTTCACTATGCAGAGCACTTTGCGCATTGTTCTTTAATCCACGTAGTGCTCTGCAACACGAAGCAAATTACTCCACCTTCATAATGAGGAACGTGAAGTGCATTGTTTTAATGGACTTCACGATACTTCACCTCATATTACAGCCTTCCTCTTAATTTTAAAGCGAAATGCCATTGATTTGAATGGGCTTCGCTTTGCTTTGCCTGTTTATTGCTGTGTGAGGTGAATTTTGCATTTATTCATGGGATGGCAGGTCACATGGTCTCTAGATTGTCTTGCACAGCCTCAGTTCTATGTAGTGTGTCTAGTGGAAAGCTGGAGACAGTTTGCTCCCAGAGCTCTGAGAATCAAACCATTGAAAAAGCTTTAAAAATCAGCTTTGATCCAATTATTTTGGTCCAAATTTAATACATAGATTGTAGAAACCCTCCTGTGCTTATATCATCAAGGGGTTATTGTTTTTGTGTGCATTTTGAATGTTAATTTAGAACATTCACTCTGGGTTTTGAGAGACACTGTAGAAGTGTGCTTTGGGGGAGGCAGATCTGTGGTGAAGGGAGATTCACAGTGAGAAAGGCAGTCTTTCTAACTTTTGTTGGATAGCTAGTGTGTTAGTATTTCTGTGTTCATATACACACAGTGATACTTGTAGTAAGTTTATATCATTTTTTGCTGTTTGCTCTGGTGCTGTGCCATTTTTCAGCCGGTTTAAAAAATTTGCTTGTAGTGCACTAAACTGTTATATTTTCTGTACATTACCTTTAGTGTGTATGTCCATGTCATCAAGTCAGACATGTTTTATTGCACCACACTGTAATCACAGCACTCTGAATCTCTTATTCATCTGCGGTATTTTTACTGCTTCAGTGAAATCTATATTTGTTGTTAATTTTCTGTGTAATCCCAAAACATGCCCACAATGAGACGTGCATGCAAAGATGTCTCTGGCCATGGCACTGCTGCCAGTGGCAAGAGTGGTCATGGGCTTGTGTGTTGTAGTACACAGCATAAGGGCATAGTTGATGGCAGTAAAGCGATTTCTCCAACTGTGTTTTTCACAGCTCAGTCAGTTGCTTCAATGACGGTTGGAGATGCCTGTTGTCCCTGCTGGTAGTGGTAGTGAAGTTGGTGATGGCATGAATATTGCCCCAGGTTCAATTTGTGACAAGTTAACAGGTTGCCAAAATATTGTGGAATCCAAAGATGTGAGTCAGAGTGTAGTTGATGTCACACTCTCCGTCCCCGTCCCCACAGTAGCTGAACATGATTTGATCCTGATAATGACTCACAACCACAATCTCATGTTTCCAGTGCTGCTGAGGTTATGCCTGGGCCATCCAACGATTCAAATGTTGAAGACAAAATAGTGGATGATCATACTGAGGCTGTGGTTGGACTTAGAACATGTTCTCCACAGAACAGCATCCAAGCTGAATTTGTTAGCAACCCATAAAATTAGAAATAAATAACTGTTTGCAAGGAATGTATTTATTTTCTAGGTGACTCTGTGTAATCTAAAAAAATGCCCACAAAGACACAGTTAGCCAAAGGTGTTTCTGACAGTGGCGTATGAGACACATAAGTCAGTGAGGTATAAGCTTTGGGTCTGTGGGCAGGGCATTACATCACATCATGTGGAATAAATGAAAAAATTAAAAAATCCTTGAAGGGCAAAAAGTACTGTGTCAGAGAGGGTTAGGGTCAGACAAGGTCCCTGAATCTGTGTTGGTAACAGCAGTGCCTGCAGCATCACCCTTAATGTGTGAGATAAACTTGTGTGCCTGAAAGAAAATCTGCCAGCCAGTTCTCAAGTAACAGTAAGTAGCCGTATAAGTAAAAGCTGTGAATTAACACTGGAGTCTTACCACAGGCACGGGGAGGATGACTTTGAATGTTCAACTAGTGTTGAGAGTACCGGTGTGGTGCATATTTCACTTCAAATGTTGTACTCATTGTCATGTTACGATCATGAGTCATGAGACAAATCACATTCTTCATCTTCATGATCACGAATCACACAACTTTAACTTGTTTTGGTCCAACAGTGTTTTTTTTTTAATCTTCAATTTCATCATGAATCAGGACTAGGGGACACCCAGTTATCATGTCACATCACTCAAGATCCTTGGTCTAGTAAGATGCTTCTTCTTGTGTTCACATTCTGTAGGAGGCCCAACTCGAATCTTTGTCCTTACGGGAAGCCGGACCTATTTAATCCAGTAGATAGTATCTCGGTGAGAACATTATACAGTTCCTGGAAGATCATTATGACTGAGTCGTGTCATGTCATGATCACGAGTCATGAGACCTTAGCGTAGGTGGTGTGTGAAATAAATTCTTTTTGTGTTTCTGAAATAAAATCTGCCAGCCAGTCCTCAAGTAACAGCAAGTAGCCATGTAGGTAAAAGTTGCAAATTAACACTGGAGGTTTGCCACAGGCATAAAGAGGATGACTTTGAATTGTCAAGTAGTGTTGAGAGTACCAGTGTGGTGCATATTTCACTTTGAATGTTGTACTCATTTTCATGACCCGATCACAGACTTATGAGTCATGAGACAAATCACGATCTTCACCTTAACAATCATGAATCACACAACTTCAACTTTTTTTGTCCAACATACCAAGCAGGACAATCACATCTACTTTATGTTTGTACCTTGTCATGACGATGGAGGTTCTGAATAATGCAGGTGAAGCAGACCATCCTGGTGCAGTGTAAAACAGTGTACCATTGAGGTTGCTGATGCAGTCATGGAAAAAAATGTCCATGTGGGTACAACTCCAGCACTGAGGATTGCAAGGGCTGCTTTCCTTTTTTTTTTTTGTTTCCCTTGTTTTCTGGCAGTGTAAAGTATTTAACAGCAGTGACATATAGGTCAGATGATGTATATAAAAAAAGACAGGAACAGCTCCATGGGGTACTGGTATTGAATGGGGTATTGGAATGAACTCAGAATAATTTCATTTTCATCTATTTGCAGGTAGCATCAAGGTATTGTGGACTGGTGGTATGTTCCAATTTCAAGATGGACAACAGTTTGGATACACTGAAGACCTGGATAGAAGACAAAAATATCAATGAAAATTGTTTTCCAAATGACCCAAGCAACCCCAAAAAAAATACTTGCCTTTCATGGATTTACATTGTTTGTACAGCCAAAGTCAACAATAAGACACATGTGGAACACATGTGCAATGACAACATGGTTTCATCACTATGGTCATGAATCTGTGTGCTGTAATCTGAGAATGTAAAAGAAAAGAACAGTTATGAGAAATGCTTATAATTCACCTACTCACAGCAGTACCACCACCCCCCCAACCCCTGGAAAAAATTTAAATTTTACAGTACCACATTAGATGGTGGCACATATGTATGGCATGTAAATGTGACCATGACCAACACACCTGTGAAGGGGAAACATTCAATATGTATGATTATGAATCCCTGCAAAGGAACAACACTATGGACTGCTCAGTGCTCACAACAAAAAACAAGATTCAATACAAATTAAATGGCAGTGTCTCTGAAAAAACATGACAGTGACATGTACACTAACTTACCAGTGTTGGTATGAATACACACACATAGCTCAACATGTTTCAGTCAGTGCAGCAGAAGAATTTCCCTGAACATTAAATTATAGTTCACCCCATTGCCATTTGTAGCTATCATTGTTTAGCAACACACTGTACATCAGCAGCAGCAGAAAACAGACAGACAACAACAGCAGCAGGTGCCAGCAAGCCATTTTCTCACTTGGGAGTGGGACACTTATGCAGCGTTCTGGTTCTAGGTGCACACTTTTAGCAGTGCATCAAGAAATACTTAAGACTTTTCTGAACAGTTTTTCATGTGATTATTCTTCATCGAGACTTTTCATGACATTTAAACAAAGGGCCTAAACCACCAGCAGCAGCAGCAGCAGCAGCAAGTGTAATCACAATGCAATGATGTAATTTAACACACTGTGATGCATTTCTAGGCTGGTATTAATTTTCATCTTGGCTTTTCATGAAAAAATGGGGACATTCAAATGCAAAATAGCACACAGTTAGGGGGCATGCTAGGTGGTGTTATGGTGTTGTGAATATTGCCCTGGTGCTTTAACTACATGTTCAGAAAAGGAACAAGTATTTTCATGTTTGGTATTTAATTTACTTTATTTTTTACATGACTGATCGTTGTGAAAATGGAGGACACTGTGTTCTTTCATTAGTGGTGAAATTGTCAGTCCACTACGCAGGCTACAATACAAGTGTCTTGCAGATGGCATTTTGGAGACCCAATATTTAATTATAGGCAAGCACGCAGTGTCCGGTGTGTCCGCAAACCTGGCAGCCACAAGACTTACTATATAAAATATAGTAATGATGAGTATGAACTTAACAATTGTTATTGCTGAAAGCGTAATGGCCTGGGGGGGCTTAGGGGAGGTGGGGATTGGGGAATCAGATTTACCATTCTAAGGCTAAACAGGATTAACAAAATTAACTTCACAAAGAAAACATGAACTGAACATAAATGTCATACTAGTATGTAATAAAAATAAATAGGGCTTAAGAAAATAAATAAAAGCAGATATTTATTTCTTGGGGGGGGTTGTAAATCTTGTTTTTCGTGATCTTGATTCTTCTTTACTCTCCTAATGTTAAATGCAATTCACCACCTCCTCAAAATGTTCAACCACCCCACACATTATGCTTTCAGCAATAATAATATATATTTTTTGTTACTCATCATTACTTAATTTTATGTTATAATAAGTCATGTGGTTGCCAGCTGCGTGGACAATGCATGCTTTCAGAGCAGTTGCAATTGTGCAGGCCAAAAGCCATCTTTGAAACACTTTTATTGCAGCATGCATAACAGCACAACAGTTTCACCTGTAATGAAAGCACGCAGCGCCAGACATTTTGCATGCCATCAGTCATGTACGACATATAGTAAATTAAAGGGGACAGGAACTGATTGTTTATGTGCAGCTGCTTGTAATATCTCTATTTTCATAAATTATATTCATACCTCTAAAGGATCTGTATTTAAGTGTGCCTGAATAAAAGCTGAAGCTGTCAGTTGTGTTTTGTGTCGTTTTCTTTGTATGGACAACATTCTTTGCAGTTGCTTTCATGGAACCAAGAATTTGGAGTTTTGACTATGTCACTTCATGGTTTTAGACATGTAAGCATGAACTTATCAGTACAGTTTCCACTCCAACTACAACTCGAAGTGAATGTGAAGTGACCAATGCGAAGTACATCAAGATGAATTTCTACTTCTTTATAGGAATTTAGCGTAGTGATCCGCGAACTCGAAGTTGGCCACTTCGCATTCACCTCACCTGTGAATTTTAACTTTGCTGCATCTCTAGTAGGTAATAACTAGAAGCTAATTCCCATTTGTCATAAATTAAATGTTCTGGTCACACAAACAACTGGAGACAACTTAATTTTTGTATGTAAGGAAGATTCAATTATAAGATGTACTAGATGTCAAATGTACTCAGAAAAATCAGTACATGCCACTGTGGAACAGTACAAATGCAAGAAGTGCCAAGCATTTTAGAAATTACAGCTGGAATTAGCACAGTACAGAGTGATCTCAAAATTGCATAAGTATTAAACTAAATTGTATGCCTTGTGAAATCTCTGGAAAATGAAGCTGGATTGCTTAAAGGTGAACACCAGAATAATGGGAGAAGGGGACTAGTGATGAGGAGGGGAATACTAGCCCAATCAGAACATAGGAACACCGGAACAATAGGGGCAGGGAGAATCTGAGTGCATTAGAGTACACTGACTGGTGCATTGTCAGTTATAATAAAAACACAAAAAGAAGCAGAAGATTTAATATAGTTAGTAATAATGATCAACCCTTAACAGATATGTACCACTTATCCAAGTAAATATCACTTCCCCCGACAGACACAGAATTGTAGGATGCAGGCAATATACCAATAAAAAGCAGACTGTCATATGAAAATTCTGTTATTAGACACTGTTACTCGACCATGTGTAAGCCAGACAAAAATAGTAGACTGCTTTCATGCCTCCTAGCTGCCAAAAATACTGACTTAAAAATAGGTTCCATAAAATTCTTAAGAACTGTGCCAATAACCTTGTAGTGGTGATACATGCGGGTACAAACAATGTGGGGATTGACCATGAAAAGGAAATATGCCATGAACTAATGGACTTATGTAAAGAAATAGAGAATAGAGTGGAAACAGTATTAACCTTTAGTCTGCTACCCATTCCCTGCTGGTCCAGAGAAAAGAACAATACAATCATAAGAATAAGCACAAGATTAAAAACCTGATAACTAGTGAGGGATTTTCATTTATTGATTCTTGGGGCTTATTCAGCAACAGTAATATCCTCCTCAGTAAGGATGGTTTGCATCTTAACAAACACTAGGCACAAAGTACTGGGAAACATCTTTAACAAACATTTGCAAAGGTTCCTTTATTTAACAGTGAATGGTGATGGTGTGCACATACAGGAAATACTGCCATAAAAATACCTGTTGACATAAAAAAAATAGTAACAGAAGGAGATGAGGTGTCAAAAATGTGCAAAATGGTCACACACAAATCCTCTCAAAGTAAAGTAAGCATTCATAGCAATGACACTATTACATGTCTGCTATATAATGCTAGAAGCTTAAACAGTAAGCACAATGAACTTGAGGCAAGGCTAACAAGAGGAGAAAATATTGATGTAACACTTATTGCAGAGACTTTTGGATAGGGAATGACCAATGGTATAAGAATATCAAGGGCTACTAACTTTTTAGGTGGGACAGGAAAGAACAGTGGGGTGGTGAACATATGAACATATGAAATTGCCAGTAGATACAGGCCTTATGGTCTGTCTAGTCTGCTCAAGTGTGCAGCACATCAGTCCATTAAACTGCAGCTGCCTCCCCCACCCTCCATCTTCTCCCTGCCCCCACCCTAACCCCTCCCGGTTTGTACTTTACCCTTGAATCTGCCCCACCCCCTCTTGAAGCTCCCTATTGACTGCAATGATACGACTTCCTCAGGCAGTGCATTCCATCCTGCTACCACCCTTTCAGTGAAATAGTGCCTCCTCTTTTCCCTTCTGAATCTGCCCCTCTCCAACTTCAGGGAGTGCCGTTTGGTTTCTCTTCTGCTCTTGAGAGTGAACCCTCCCCTGGTGCCCACTCTGTTCATCCCCTTCAAGTACTTGAAGGTCTCAATCATGTCCCCTCTCTCTCTCTCTCTTGTATCCTCCAGGGTATACATGTTGAGTTCTCTTAGTCTTTCCTTGTAAGGTCTGTCCCCCAACCACAGGGTCATCTTTGTTGCTCTGCGTTGCACTGCCTGCAGTAGTTTGATGTCCCTTTTTAAGTAAGGGCACCAGAACTGTATGCAGTACTCCAAGTGTGGCTTCACCAAGGACCTGTACAGGGGCAATATCACTTCACTACTTCTAGATGTAATCCCCCTTGCTATGCACTCTAGCATCCTGTTTGCCTTTGCCGCTGCCTTCCTGCACTGTGCTGAGTGATTCATTTCCCCTGTCAACAGCACCCCAGATCCTTCTCCTCTTTGGATGTGAAAAATTGGACACTGTCCAACCAGTAACTATATCCTGGGTTCCAGGCTCCGAAATGCATCACCTTGCACTTCTTGGCATTGAACCCAAGCTGCCAGGTGTGCGACCATTCCTCCAGTTTTGCCAAATCCTTCTGAAGTAATTTTCCACCCTCCCCCCATCCACCTCAGCACAGATCTTGGTGTCATCAGTGAAGAGACTGATCTTATTCTTGATCCTTACTGCTATATCTGTGATGAAAATGTTAAACAGGACTGGTCCCAGTACCGAGCCCTCTGGGACACCACTTGTCATTACCCTGGGCTCTGATGCCCCACCCCCCACCACTACACTCTGCTGTCTCTCAACCAGCCAGTTTTCAACCCATCTGACTAGTTTCCTCCTTACTCCCAGACTCTTCAACTTGCAGGTCAACCTACTGTGTGGTACTGAATCAAACGTCTTGCTGAAATCCAGGTAGAGTACATCCACTGCACGGTCCCTGTCCAGTGCACTCCTGACCCAGTCGAAAATGTCAACCAAGTTTGTCTGACAGGATCTGCCACTGACAAACCAAAGCTGCCTGTTGTCCTGTAGATCATTAGCCTCAAGAAAGTACACCAGCCTTTATTTGAGGATAGACTCCATCAGCTTTCCTACAATTGTGGTAAGGCTCACCGATCTGTAGTTCCCTGGATTTATATGAAAATCAAAATAACCCAGAACAGCACAGAGACAATCTGGTTGAAAATTATGTGAAATAACTCTGGAAGCAAAAATATTACAGTGTGCTATAGAGCACTGTTTCTATAAAGAAACCAATTATTGAAAAACTAGAAGCTGCTTGTGACATGGTGAGGTGGTGTTAGTGGGTGACCTTAATTATAATGATATCAACTGGGTGGGAAATAAGGCAAAAACTAAATCTGGCAGTGATTTTTTGTTAGCATGCAGTGAACTGAATTTAGATCGGCATGTTAAGCAGGTCACAAACAGAAAAAATATACTAGACATTGTATTAGGATCTGAGAATATTTGCCACCAGCAACTGCTATCTTACGGTGCCTCTGGGGACAGTGATTACCTATGCATAGATTTCAATATAAAGTTCACCCACAAAATAGTGAACGGTAGCACAGAATTTTTTTCTTTACAACACTGTGCACAATACAACTATTAATAACACCATTGGTAATACTGATTGACAATCACTACTGGAAAATAAAACAATTGAAGACTGCTGGCTTAGTATAAAAGACACTATAATTAACATGTGTAATAGACACATTAAGAAAGTGAAGAAATACAACAACAGAGGAGTTAAACCAAAATAGCTAAACCATAAAATAATAAAATTATTAAAGAAAAAGAAAAACAAAAACTATGTACTAATTTGAGAACAAAATATACAGAATCTGAAAACAATTCAACAGTGTACTAAGATCATGAAAATACAGTATAAAAATCAAAAGAAAATATGGAAATTAAGCTTGCAGCAACCACTAATAAACAAAATAGCAAGCTTTTTTATAGTTATTTCAACTCGTAAAAGAAATCAGATACAAAACTGGCTTAGTGAATAAGAACAAAGCCATTACTGAGCCCTAAGATATTGCAAACTCGTTCAATCCATGTTTTTCCTGTTTATTCTGACAATAGATGCCGAATTCACTCTACAAACCTTAGCCCTTGTAATAATACACTTTCAGGGAGGAGAACATACTAGGGAAGAATAAACTGACTTAAATAATATGGCATCCTGGGACCAGATGACATAACACCCCAGATGCTTAAGATTATGAAAAATAGTATCATTGGCCCACTAAGGATCTTGTATGAAAGATCTGTAAATGATGGCATAGTGCCTCAGGACACGTAATGTGCAAAGGTTGTACCAATCCACAAAAAAGGTGATAAACAGAATGCCAAAAACCTTAGGCCAATTAGCTTAACATCTGTGCCAGGAAGATTTTGGAATCTATCATCAAAAACTGATGTAGCAGTGTCAGTGGCTCAGCAGGCAGCACACTCGCCTGGGGCCAGATCAGAAGATTGTCAGAAGGCCGTGGGTTTAATTTCCACACATGACACTTGGGTTGTCAGAGGGCTGTGGGTTCAATTTCCACACCTGGCACTTGGGTTAATGACCCAATACTGACACTGTAGTGCAGCATGAGGGGCATGCTGCACTTCTGAGGTGCCGTCCTTCAGATGAGACATTAAAACCAAGCTCCCATATGCTGTTCTGGTGATAGCGCAGGTGGATGTTAAAGATCCTATGGTACTTATTGAAAAGAGTAGGGGAATTTTATTGGGGGAAGTAGGGGTGCATAAGTGCATAATTAATTTCCAGACTGTTCTGTGTCCCAGCAAATGTTCTGTATTTACAAAATATTCAGAAAAAAAGATGTTCTGTTCCATGCCACCTTCTTTTTCTTTTCTGCACTTTCTTTATGTCTCTTTGTTTCCTTTTTTCCCCTGATTTTTTGATGTTTTTCCTCCATTTCCTTATTGACATCCTCCACTCATTATTTCCTATTTTTTTTCGATAGTGCTACCTTCACCCATCCATCACCATGTTGTCTTTTTACACACCACTTCCTGTCTGCATGTATACCCACTATTAAAAAACTGGTTATAGCCTTTCCAGAGTACTGTCATTTTATGTCCTACATTTTTCTTCAAATCTTTTTCATAAACTTGCTGCAGAGAAGCATTCACATTTCCTAGCACAGCATCATGTGTCATCATTTGTTGCTGCAACACCAACTTGCACCTGGCTTGCCAAATATAATATTTTATTATTGCAAAGATACTTGCAGAGTTGCTTCATTGATGTTATTGCACCTTTGTGGCTACAATGCTAGAACTGATTCTTGATAAGTCAGGGTCCTTAGATGAGGTATATTCCATACTACTGCCGCCTGGCTCCATAAGGTTTTAGCATAGTAACAATCCAAAATAAAAGGTGTTCTTGAGTCTGGCAATAGTGGAGAACACCAGACCTACCTGGACCCATAGCATAACTGTGTATCGAGAATACCAGATCGATATAAAATAAATAGCAAGCTGACGTGGTCACGTCACGTAAGTTCTTAAGACACAATCTGCGCATTGGTGAAGTATCCGAGTATTCACGCAAGAAATAAATCTGATCAACTGTTTTTCTTTCTTCATAACAGTGGTAATAAATGGTAACTTACTAAATTAACTTGTGTTATTGGGTGGTACCTGTACCAGCCATAATAAAAAACCAAGAGGTGTACATAAAGGGTAAAAATGTTTTACTAATTATATTTTTGTGAACAGTACAGCAAACAATTGGCATGAATGGGATTTCAGACTAATCAGACTAAATAGCAGCAAACAATACTCAGAATTAACATCAGGCAATCTACCTTACACATGCATCCCAGATTTTGAAGCATGGCCCCGTAAGACAAAAATAAAGGAGGGTAAACAATGGGATTTAGTAATTTATGATGGACTTGTTTACCTGTTTGGGCATGAATTGAGATGGGGAGCTGTGCCCCCCACCCCCACTTTTCTTTATTTTTACTGAAACTTTACTTACTTAATCTGGAGGCACGTTTTCATTGTTGGCTTGCTTGTTTCTTTGTGTTTTCTGATAGTCAGCAATATAGTCAAAGATATTATTAAAGGCATCTGTGGTTGATCTGCTGTACCTCTTGAACCACATAAATGAGTCAAGATAAGATGGAAGCATCACAGACTGAGTGCCATTCATTTGTTTAAATTGTTTTTTTGACCATGGACCACTACGCTTCGATGGCATTAGTATAAACTCCAGTTAGGAGTCGACAACGTTTGTAGAATGATTAACAGTGTAGTGTTGATAATTTTTGCCTGGTATATTGGGGATGCCATTGTATGCTGCCCACATGTCAGAGTGTATAACAGAGTTCATTTTTATGTGTTTTGAGATCAAGGGAAGAAGGGTTGCAGCATCTCGTCTCTCCACAAAATTTAGGATTCCTATATGTTTCTCCATGTCATACATCCCAAAACCCAGTTTTAAGAAGTTTTCATATTGAGACCCCTGTTGTATTTCACCTTTACCATAACACTCTCATCTATCTGGACTATCTTCCTAACACCACCCAGCTCCCCTGTTTCTTGCAGTAATTTCCAGCTGAAAATATTATGAAAGAAATGATACCAGTCAATAACACTTTTTTTATCAAGCGAAAGTTGTTCAGTGGCCAAATGTACTGGACTCTTTGAACACCAGTAGTAAACCAACTTGATTCATTTTTTAATAGGTATTTTAGACTTGGCAAAATAAGTCTCTTTGAGCACACTAAGTTTAGCTCTGCACTGACTTTTCTTACATCTCCAAAGGCATCCAATTGTGCCTGCTGTGGTATCATGAATTAATAACACATCTGCACTGCATTTTCTACACTTTTGCTCCCTGTGTATAATCCACCTTTCCTGTAAAAATCTGAAGCTATTTGCAACAGATGAGCAAATCGTCGTTACTGTAATTACAGTAACCAGATCCATTTTCTGATTATACTCTGTTAATAAATATGTACTTTGTTGGAAAGCGTTAGAATTTTTGGTTCAAATTCATTCTATGACTAACTGAATTCTGTAATGTGCATGACAAGAGGATGGAGGGGGTTGGTGTCCTCCACTATGGACTTAAATACATAACATTTTTTGATATTATATGTTGATTGGGGGTGGGCAACATGATATAAGTGCAACTTGCCATATTGTATCATGTTTGTTGTAACATGTGCTGGGAACATATTTGGTAAATATCTCACAATGTGCGACATGCGAAGAGCATCCTACAGATGTGACAGGAGCATACGTCAGATGAATGTGTGTAAGCATGCATGTCAGCAGCATGCATGTACGCACACCAATCCACAAACTCTGTAGGATCATGATAGGTCCAGTGTTCTCCACTATTGCCTTGAGTCTCAGGAATGTGATGACATTCCTGCTTTGGGCACTATCTCTCATCAACAGGTTTATGTTTATTTATTTATTTATTTATTGAATTCTCAGATTACAACCTTCGAGCTACAAGCTCACTTACAAAGGTTCCACGTCAGGAAAATAAGGCGAACGTACAATAGTAACCTCAGAGTTACAAAGAACTGAACAATTAACAATGGTAAAAAGACTATTAAAGAACTTAGGATAGGGACAGAGCCTTAGTAGACAGGCAATAATAGAACAGCAGAAGCAATTGCCTGGGAGAGTGGGGGGAAGAGGAGGGTGGTAGGATATAAGAGAGAAGGGGGAGGAAGAGGGGGTGGTCGTCTTGCAGTAACCACTGGTTGGAGGTCACCATGTCGAGAGAGAGAATGGAGGGAGGATGGGGATTGTGGCGTGGTGAGGAATGGAGCCCAGGGAAAGGAGGTAAGATCCATGACTGGGTAGGGGTCAGGGGGCTAGGGGTTGGGGGAAGGAGGGAGGGAGAGGGAAGTAGTGAATTAGGTGCTCACAAAGTGCGAATTGGTGGGGTAGTTGGGGTTTTAAGCAGGTGGGTTGGTCAGGTAGGCCAGGTACATTTCCCTTGTGAGGAAAGGTGGGACCTAAGTGCAGATTTGAACAAGTCGATTTTGTTAATTGTGGCTAGTTCTGTTGGGGGTGAGGAAAGCCATAGCAGGGCCTGGTATTCGAAGGATCACTGACCTTGAGTGGTGCGATGATAGAGGATCTTGATAGAGATCTTATTGGATGTCCTTGTAGTCCTGGTTGGAGCAGCCTGGGGTATGAGGGAGCTGGGCTCAGGAGGCAGTAGGCCCAGGGTTGCTTTTTTGACAAGGAGACAGGTTTGATAGTGGGCCCTATCAAACAGATTTAGGCAACCAGTTTGCTGGTAGAGGTGGCAGGTGTGGGTCAGGCGAGGGGCTCCCAGAGCAAGTCTGCAGGCTTTGTTGAACATGGAGGTGAGTCGCCTCAGTGTGCTGTCAGAGTCTGCACCATAGATGGCAAGGCCATAATCAATGGTTGAGAAGACCAAGCTGGTTATGGAGAGCTGGAGGGCTTTGGGAGTGAGGCAGCTTCGGTGCTTATATAGCAGGCCAAGCTTCCTGTTAGCTGCAGTGGCCACCTGGTCGATGTGTGCGGCATATGAGAGGGAGCTGTCAAGGGTGAGGCCCAGGTATTTGAAACTGGTGACCATTTCAATGGTGATCTTATGTAAATTCTG
Organism: Neoceratodus forsteri; assembly: GCA_016271365.2. Lineage (NCBI taxonomy): Eukaryota > Metazoa > Chordata > Ceratodontiformes > Ceratodontidae > Neoceratodus > Neoceratodus forsteri. The sequence continues at coordinate 1,044,941,681 of CM057455.1, forward strand.
TATGTTAAGGGTTGCGGCCCTGTGGCGGCTGTGCACTGAGGCAAAGAGCATGGTCTTTGTCTTTTTATGGTTGTCTAGTAGTTTAGCTTTGTTAAACCAGGCTTCAGCGTTGTTGAAGTCCTGTTGAAGACACTGTTCCAGAATAATAGGGTCAGAATGACTGGAGTAGATCACCGCATCATCAACATAGAGAAGAATTTTTTGTTGGCAGGGTAGTGGTAGGTTATTTAGAAAGAGGCTAAAGAGGAGGGGGCCAAGGATGGAGCCTTGGTGGACTCCAAAGGACACTTGAAGGGAGTCAGAGAGTACATTGCATATTTTTACCTGCTGAACATGCCCTAAGCGGTAGCTCTGGAACCATACAGTGAGTCAGAGGAGAGTCCAATCACCTCTAATTGTGCCAGGAGGAGGTCGTGGTTGACCATATCAAAGGCCTTGGTGAGGTTGATAAAGGTTGCTCCCACCAAGTGCTTCTGATCGAAGGCAGTATGAATGTAACCCATAAACTCGAGAAGTGTAGTGGTAGTGCTGTGGTGTTGACAGAAGCCGTGCTGCTGCTGGCATTGTAGTTGGTATTTATTGAGGTGAGCTATCAGCTGATCGTAGACTATACTCTCAACGGCTTTTGAGATAGTTGGTAGGATTGAAATTGGGCGGTAGTTGGCATGGTGCGATGTACTTCCTGCTTTATGGACAGGGGTTACTATGGCAGCTTTCCAGAGGCTTGGGAAGGTACCTGTGATGAGGGATAGATTTACAATAGAGGTTAGTGGGGTTAGCAGTTCGTCAAGGGTAAGAGAGATTAATTTTAGGTCAAGACCCTTGGAGCTGTGCCTGGATTTCCCAAGGACTTTGATGAGGTATTTTTTACCTCAATTTTAGTTAGGACTCTGAGGTAGAAAGGGGGGGCTTGATGTGTTGTGGGGGAACTATGGGGGGTAGGCTGGTTGGAACTGACTTGGTCTTGGAAACTGGGTGGGAGCACTGTACTGAGGTCAGTGAAGGCTATGTTGAAGATGTTTGAGATGGTTCTAGGGTCTTGTATAAGAGATCCATTGTGGCTCAGCAGTGTGGGTGCCATGGTATCACTTTTTCTGATGATAGCATTAATGTTATCCTAGAAATGGCAGCTGTCCCCACAGGAGGAGTTGAGTTCGCATCTGTGGAAGTTAGTTTTAACCTGGTGGATTGCCACAGTGCATTTATTCCATGCAGCCTTGTAGTTTTGCAGGTCCCAGCCAGAGAGAGTATGTTTGTACTTATGCCATAGGTGGTCTCTGGAGCTCATCTGGGCAAGGAGGGGAAGGGTTATCCATGTTTTATGTGAGCCACTGATTTTCCTTTTGGTTAAGGGGCAAATATATCACCAGCAGAACTGAAAATAGTTATGAATTTGCTCAGTGCTGTGTTAACTTCATTAGCATTTAAGATAGGTGCCCAGTTCAGTTGCAGGAGGTACTGCTTAAAGAGCCCTAACATGCCCTTTTTTAGTAAGTGGGATGTTATCAGCTTTGGATGTAGTTTATTGGCCTTATTGGACCAGGCAAGGATGATGGGTGAATGGTCACTTAGGGAATCTGGGAGCACTTTTAGCCCAGTGATGCATTCAGGGTGGTTAGTTAGTACCCAGTCCAACAAGGTACTGGTACCTGTCCTGTAGTTTGCTCGGGTAGGTTGTTCCATGAGCTGGAGGAAGTTAATTGAGGAGACTTCATCCTTATATGTGGCAGAGTTCTGAGATAACCAAGTGATGTTGAAATCCAACAGCACTATGACATCATGGCTAGAGCAGATATCTACTAGGTGCTCATGCAGCACCCTAAAACCCTCAGTTACTTCCTTAGGGGGTAAGTAGGCTGATATTAGAGTGAGGCCCTTGCCCTAGGAGCCAAGAGTTAAGTGCACAGAGAGTATCTGAATGTTTTTTCCCATTCTTAAATGTGGGAGAGCAACCCCCTACATGTAATCTTTTATATAGATTATACAGCCACCACCTCTCTTCCCTAGCCGATCATGGCAGAAAAGGGTGTACCCATGGAGTTGGACTTGGCTGTTCTTGGTTCTGGAAGCAAGCCAGGTTTCAGTTAAAGCCAAAATGTCAGGGTTGTGTTGTGCTACCCAGGCTTGTAGAAGGTCAAGTTTAGGGAGCAAACTGCATATATTGATGGAAGCTATGGTAATTGAACTACTTTTCCTGGATTGCCCTGAGGCAGTATAACCCGGGCCAGGGTTAGGATGAATATTGCCTGAGAGCATTAAAAGAAGACAGGTTATTCAGATCGCAAGGAGTTTAAGTTGCTTGAAGGATCGGGGTGGCAGTCGTTGGGACTGGAGTGGGATACTAGTGTTATAGGTAAAGAGGCTAGTTAGTAAGATGGGTGATGGGATTGGATAGTGGTAGGCAGTGATATGCCAACCCAGAAGCCCTAATAACAGGGGATCTGTGTCCATTGGGATACCAGGCCCTGTTATGGTGTTAGGAATCCCATCCCAATAAATAGGAAGTGGCCGCAGAGATGTTTTACCCTAGGAATACGGCAAGGCAGTAGGAAGTAGTAGGAAGGCAATGAGAGATATTACGAGCCAGACTAGACGTGGTGGCATTGCTGGCTTTATTGTGACTGGCATTACTGGGTGGTGTGCGTACACTTTTTAGTTTGATTGCAGGTGCAGAGCCCCCCTGAGTGAGTGTGTGATCGGTAGGTAGTGCACCCAGTGAGGCAGGGTACTGTTGGGTTTTAAGGAGCAGTGCCTGCTATTGGAGGGTTTTGAAAGGCAGTAGCACAGGGGAGAGAAGTGGTAGAGAACAGAGTGAGAGGAGCAAGAGCGTATTTAATGGAGGCCTGGGAGGGGATGGAGGGGGCAGGAGAAAAATACAGCTCAATTAGCGGCAGACAGAGCAGGCTGAGGTGCCCAAAAGTCCTATTGTAAAGTCAATGCAAAAAGCACTCCAATTGGTGGCAACACTGAGAGGAGGCCATCCAATCAGGATTCACCAGAAAGTTATTCTTCACATTCAATCTCCCATGGACAGTCAGCCATACTAGATCCTGTGAGAAAGCTGTTATTCTGGTGTTAGTTAACTGGGATAGAGATACTTCCTTTTGATTCATGGGGCACAAGGGCAAGGATACCACTTCTTGGGTTGATGATGTCCGTATAGCCTCATAAAATCCATTGTCTAGTGCTCACTAACATTGTGTGGTATGAAACTTTCCATTTGATCGATTTTTGTATCATCTTTACATGAATTGGGACTATGTTTATCCCAGATAACATCTTACTTTTTTTCCTGCGTCCATGCTTGTGTACAGACACCCACCCACTCACATACAAATCTTTGCCAAGGTTTGGTTATTCAATTTATCAATTCACAAATATTATAGTACAAAATGATGCTATAAAAGGAAGCTAGGGGATGAATCATTCCTAACTCTCCTTCTTTAATGGGTCTATATGTGATATCTCTTTTTACTGGATTTAGGTGACTTCCTCATAATGCCCTAAGGCATACACTAAATAGTCTTGTTTCTAATTGGGCTGGGGGAGGGGAAATATATAACTCACATAAAAAAATATTGGAACTAGTAAGTTCTTTATCAATAGGATACATTTCCTTTTGGATAGCTGTTTATGTATCCAACTGGTAGTTAATCCTTCTGCTTGCTTTATTTTTTAATCCAGATTTAGTACACCCAGATCCCCTGCTCCAAACAGGATCCCCAGGACTGGGATAGGTTCTGTAGCTAAGGGAATAGAGGCATAGGTATGCCTCAGTTGTGGATTTTATCCTAATTGCATTTCTTTACTTTTGTCTGGATTTATTTTTGATCTAGAAGCTGCTGCAAAATTTTTAAATTGAACTATTACTTCAGTTTCATCTGTGATTTTAACAACAATCACTACATCATCAGCATATGCCATTACTTTGACTGGGGTTGTGGCTACTGAGAGTGGTATACCCTGGATTTGTTGTCTCATCATAACTGAGTGCAAAAAGGGTTCTATACAAAACATGTATGGTGAAGGACTAAAAGGGCACCCCTGCCTCACCCCTCTTCGTAGCTGTACTGAGTCCCCCTTCAACCCATTCACCCTTGGTTGAACTCTGATCATCTTATAAAACATCCTAACCATTAAACAAATTGCTTTGGGATCCCAAATGTGTGCAGCACTGCAAACATATATTCATGGGACACCAAGTTGAAGGCCTTTTGTTGGTCAAGGCTCAGCATAAACCCATATTAGGCTCCTTCCTGGCATCTCTGGAGAATTTCCCGTAGCATGGTTAAATTGTCATGCATGCCTCTTCCTGGTACTGAGCAGCACTGTGCTGCACTTATTTGGGTTTCTGATACTTGGGCCAGTCTTTTAGCCAGAATGTTAAATAAAATTTTAAAATCACAGTATAGTAAACTAATGGGTCTCCAGTTAGTTAGTTTGTGTTTATTTACCTTCTTATATAAGAATACAAGATCTGCTGTAGCCATTGACTAGGGGACTTTTTGTGAAGTTAATATTTCATTAAATAGTTGTGTCAACTCTGGAAGTAATTCTTCTCCAAATGTTTTGTAGAACTTTGATGTGAGTCCATCCACCCCTAGGACCATATTATTTTTAAGTGTTGTTATTTCTCATACTTCTTCTTCTGATATTGGCTGCCTCGGTAGTTCTAACTGAGCTTCTGTTAATCCTGGCACCTGGAATTTTCCTAAATATACCTTATGGTGGTGTATTACTGGAGGAGTTCCAAAGCAATCTTGTACATATGTATTAACTATTTGCAAAATGTCTTCCTTCCCAGTCTGAACCAGACCATTCTCATCTTCTAATTGTCTAATCATCTTACTGTCTACCCTTTTTTGGTTATCCTTAAAGGGGTCATAAGTTTGTTTTTTGTTTTCTGTTCCAAATCTCAATTCTTGTTGAAGTGTTTTGGCCTTATCATACTGTACTTTAAACATTTCCTTTTTTATCTGGGTTGTCTGTTTACTATGACCTAGTTGTAGTGTTTCAGCTCTTGATATTAAGATATGCAATTGCTTCCTTAAAGTTAGGTAATTTAAATATGTGTCTACTAACTGTTTATTGGCTATATTTTGGGACAAGGATTTAAAGTTTCTGTTAGACTCTTCCCACCAGTCTATCAGTGAATCATACAGACATACAGTATGACTGGTTTCCTGGCTACCCATATGCAATTCCACTCTTTGCAGATATTTTCTGACTCCAACAGGGTAGTGTTTAACCTCCATGGACCGTTCTCAATTTTGACAGCTTCCCTCCCTGAAATATGAATTTCTAAGCCTCTGTGATCTGTAAATGCCCAGTTATGCATTTCAGCTGATACTACTTCTAGAGTCTGGGAAATGAGGAAGAAATCTATTCATGTTAAATGTGCCCCTCTACTATATCAGAAACCTCCATTTATGAACTGCTCTATAGGCTTCCTTAAGCTAGCTGTACCTATAATATCATTTAACGTGTTAGTGTCACAATATAATTTCTGTTTTTGTAGGCCCCCATCGGTTTGATGTAAACTACAATTGAAATCACCTCCCCCAGATTACTAACCTAGCTGTACCTAGATAAGGCTGAACTTTGTTAAACAACTCTGTCATTTTCATTTTTGTCTGAGGGGCATAGAATTTTATTAGTCTGATCCTGGAATCTCCTAGCTGGATGTCTAGAATAAGTGTCCTTCCAGGATCCAGGTCTATAAGTCTTGACACTTTTAAATTGGAGTAAAAGAATAGAATCCCTAGTCCATCACAGAATTCTGGGCCCTGAGACCAGAAGGTGACTCCTTTAGTCCACAGTTTTGACGTGTGTGCCTCTCCTGATAATGTTTTTAAATGTATGTCTTGTAAGCACACTATATTGACTTTCTGTTAGTGAGGTTCTGTGAGAATTGTTAACCTTCTTTTACTGTTCTTTATGCTGTTGACATTTATGTTTAATAGTATTAAAGTTGTCATGAGCAGAAAGTTGTGGTGGTGGTAGGCAACCATCCATTTTATACTGACATGATCGAGTCATCCATTTTTTCTTCACTGTATCCCCAGGTCCTTAATCTTCAAAGCCAGAGGACTGGTTCTTCTTAGAGGAGGTAATTGAACAGGAGTTAGATTCCACCTCATCTTCTTCTGAGTCCATAGTTGTAGTCTCAATTGGCAGCGCCTTGTATTTGTTTATTGTAGTCCACGTTTGTTTTCCATTTAAAACTTTCCTTTCCTTTGGGCTCTGTTTTTTTTTTTTTCATTTTTGCTCTAGGCCATTTTTTATATTTTACTTGTTGGAAGGCTGGTTCTGCCAACATCTTGGGTGGGGGGGCATCGATTCATCATTTCCATTTGCTTTCCCTTGATCTTCTCGATATGGAAACACTGTGTCATCTATCACCTCCATGTCCCACTCTTGTGTATTTTTCCCTGTAGTCAGTTGACTTGCTGCTTATGATAAATCCATCATGGTTTCCTCCTCTCATGGTGCAGAAGTGCTAGCTACAGCTGTTGCCTGCTGTGCCTCATTCTGAGTTTGCGCTGTATTTGTATCTTGTTCATTAACTGTTAATTTTTCTTGTTCATGTGCAGATTTGTCTTCTGTATCCACAGACCTTTTTTGTTTCTCTCTTTCTTTTTCATTATAAATTTCCTTCATATGTTTATCTGACATGATAGCACAGCCCTTTTTTTGTGCCTGAATTATAAGGGCTTCATAGGTTGAACTATCTGCTCCATTATGTGATGCCCATGGTAGGCAGCAAACATAGGAATGCCCTATTTCTTCACACAGATTGCAACAGAAAGGATTGACACAGGCTGCAGCAAGGTGTCCTATATCCAAACAATGCATGCATCTAGGGGTATCACAAGCATTACTCAGATGAAGTCTGGACCTACACTTGTGGCATCATTTTGTCTGGCCTGGATAAAAGAGGGAGCATCTGTTTCTGCCTAAATAAAAGTAACTTGGAAGGTGAATTATGCCATTGTTCAACATGATCAGTTTACATTTCACCCTCCAAGCCCCAGTCCATATCTGTTCAGAATCTATAATTGGGAAGTGATGTTCTATGATCTCACACCTTTTTTTTTAACCAGAACAGAATATCTGATGCATGAACACCTTCATTCTTAAACAGTATTGTGATGGTATGTACTGCCAGCTTAGTGATGGGAATTGCAAGGAAGGGGGTCCACAGGGGACTGTCTTTCATTGTGTTACATTTCCCCCCCCCCAAATGGTCAAGTGCCTGTACTGTTTTAAAACTAGTTCTACTTGCCTGTGTGTATTAATGCAAATATTTCAGAGCCATAGAACTTCAATGAATTTTTCAACAAAGTCCTTCCCACTTAGACCCAATCAGGGGGATTTTCTAGGCCTCCCTTATACAACAGCCTGATTGCATTCTTTTGAGGTGCCAGTTCCCCCTTATTTTTAAATAGGTTGGACATTCTCAACAAAGGCTTGTAGAACTGTCTCTTGTTTGGGTCTTGTAAGTTCTGTATTCCTAGTCCTATAGATAATGATTCTTCATTTACATGGTAAATCGTTTAATGTACACTTGTTTGTTTGGGCTTCCTCACTAGGCTCCTTGTCTAGATTTTCATCTCATTCCGAGGTGCCTCACTGCATTTGTCCCCTAAAACCACATTGTTAGTCACAATTATTTCAGGCTTAAATTGGATAGAATTCTGCTCCTCTCCTGTAGTCAGTAGTGCTAAATTTTAGATGCCAACAACTCTACAGTCATTATCTTGTACTGTGCCTTTAAGAGATCCAACTGTATTGACAACAATAAGCTCTTCTTTCTCTGTCTCTATAGCGCTTGACATTTTCTTTATAGGAGAAGTAATAATTTTGCCTATTGCAGTCATTTTTTTGTCCACAAATTGCAGCATTTTAGGATCTGTGGGGTCTGGTTTCCATGACCCATCCTGCTCAGCTGCCCATCTTGCACCTTGTAGCATCGTTATAGCTGTCCATTCTGCTTCTTGCCATGTACCCTGCTGTTTTCTCCCTTTTTTTATATTCTTGTGATTTGCCAAGCCAAGATTTTTTCTTTGTGGTAGTCTAGGTGGTTTTACAGACATTTTGAGTGATCTGTTTGCATGCCCCGATACTCCCAGCCACATCACAGCTGTCAGCTGATCCATTTCAGTTGTTTTGGGTGTGACAGCTGCAGCTGCCACACAGCTGCCTCATACTTCTGTTCTTCCTCCACTATTTATGGAAGAAGTTTTTTCTTTTTCAATTCCACTTCTTTCTTCAGCTCACCTTCCATTTGTCACCTGGTGTTTTCTACCATGATGCATGTCAGCTCTTGTTCAGGAATTGCCATGTCCACATCAGAAACCACTGATTAGTGGTCTTCACCTTCCCTGGAATCAACATCCTTATCAGGTAAATCTGTAGCAAACTCAATTTCCATTTGCACATTTTCAGTTATATCCATCAAAATAAGTTGCTCAGACTTCAGGTCTGACATAGAAAGGGGTGAAAATGAGACCCCATCACATGCACTGGTCTCTGGCTTGTTTGAGGCAGGGGAGGAGACCTGCTCTCCTGCCTCCAGCATGACTGCTCTCTCTGACTCCGAGGTCTGAGTGGCCATCCTTCCAGATGACCAGAGCTTCCACCTACAGGCAGAGTAGGGGAATTTTTTATTAGAATAACAACAACAAAACAATACAAAAACAGTGTTCCATTACACAAAAGAAAAATAATGAAAAGGAAAGCAAATAAGTATTACAGGCATACAGGGTCAAACAGGTTGTCTAATACAGAAGCAAAACCAAAATAAAATCACAATACAAAAATAAACCCCCCCAAAAAATAAACAGAAGAAATACAGTACATCCAAGGCCAACTATATCAACCCCATGTAGAAAACCAGAGAAAATGTTTCCACAAAGTCTGTGCCAAGACAGGATTCTTCTGAAACTCTATGTCAGATATACCCCTTAAATTTTGAATAACCTGAAACAAAACCTGGTGAGCACTATATTCCTTCTGTTGGAGTACCAAAACACATCTTGCCTGCCAATGATAAAATCTACAAAAAGAGAAAACTAATTGTAAAGTACTGGAGTTGTACTTGCCTATACAAGTGAGAAATAAACCCAAGACCACCACCTCATAGGATACTGCAGAAATATTACTATCTCCCCATGCAGCTAAAACGGAAGACCAAAATTGCTGGGCATATGAACAAAACAAAAAAAATTCTCTTGGGTTTCCAGTATGCCAGGACAAGTGGCTCTAGGGCACATACATTCCTCCAACTGCTTATGTTTATGAGAGTTTCCAGCACCCAATCTACCATGACAAGAAAGCCATGTGACATCCCACACCTTAAGAGGAAGACATTTATCAGTCAACTGTGTAAAAATAGTAGAAAGCTAATCTTCATATCATGCCAAAATTAGTGGGGTATCAAAGAAATACTCTGACAACAAAAAGGGATAAAATACTTTCCTAGAAGACTCCAGGACATGAGAGGTGGAGATGTTCCAAGTCTTAAGCTTGGTACAGACAGGGACAAGATATTGGGGAATATGTAAGTTCTTCAAGGATTGGGGAAAGCCCGAGGGGGCAGACCAACAAGCCAGAAAGTCTCTCAAAACCTCTTTCAAGATAGATAGCCAAGAGGGATAGGTGGCAGCCAACAGAGGCACTATGTTTTGGTATGTAAAGATAGAAAAAAAAAACAAAAAAATGGATGAATCATCCTAACCCCACCTAAACCAAACTTGTGATATGTGTGGGACCTTTTTATGGGGTTCAACCTACTCCCCCAAAGGCCACAAAAAAAATGCTCATCAGTCATACCTCTAACTGTGCAGATAAAGGAAGAACATGGGCAACATGTGAAAAAATAGATACTATAAGAGTGTACAATAAAAAAACCTGCTTCCATTTCAAAATCACTTTATTCATCCATGATGCCACAGTGGAGTCTGCCTTTTGCAAGACACACATCCAATTCAAGGTGGCATCATCATTACTACCAAATTGTAAACCTAATATCCATACCAGATCTAGGGAAACAGGAATATCAACAAAAGTAGTATGAGTAGCAGGAGATGAAGCACTAGAGGGGAGAAACAAATAAGGCCTTACTCATGGCAAAGTTCAGTTTGGAACCACAGATAGTCACAAAGGCAGAAAAAAGGTTAAGCAAAGCACCTTCATCCACCACAGGAGTAGTACAAACACACAAATCATCTGCGTAAGCACAGATGTTTGGGGCAAAGCTACCATCAGGAAATCTAAATTTGGGGATCCCCATATGCATCAGAAGTTTCCGCAGAAGTGGATCTATCTGAAAAACATATAAGAGAGGACTGAGAGGACAACCCTGATGTACCCCTTTCAGTCCAAGAAAAGGAGTTCCAAATACATTATTAACAAAAGGGGTAATCCAGTAGGAAGCATAAAGCAAGGCAACCCATTCGATAAACACAGCTGGTATACCATAGTGCTGTAAAACATGAAGTAAATAAAAATGATCTACCTTATCAAATGCCTTTTCCTGATCCAAGGCAAGAAGAAGGCAGGGAGAACCATCAAACCCAGAGGCCAGGAGATCTCTGAAAAATGCCAAATAATGAAAAATAGGCCATGCACAGATGGCCCAAGTTTGAAACGGACTTATGACTACCTCCGCCGCCAAGGACAATCTGCATAAAAGTATGGTCGCTAAAACCTTATAATCAACATTTAATAAACTAATAGGTCTCCAGTTTTTGAGATCACATTTATCTCCCTTTTTATAAAGTAAGATGACCAGGGCATTAGCAAGTTCTTTAGGGAGGGAATGAGATGACAAAATATTGGAAAAATTATCGGTCAGTATGAGGGCTTAATAGGTAGAAAAAGTAAGATAAAATTCCACCGTCAAGCTGTCAGGACCGGGAGCAGAATTTTTCTTCAACCCAGACAATCCCTGAAGAGTTTCCTCAGGAGTACTAGGAGCAGAGAGTGCAGCAACCAGGTGTGGAGCCAAAACAGGAATATCTAAAGCATGAAAAAAATCACCATTCCAATGTGCCAACGATGGAGTCCCAAACATATCAAAAAGGTAGTTTTGTATCAAGCCATGAACACTGTCAGGATCCAAGTAACACAAATTAGAATCAGGATCCAGAACACAATCCAACTTAGTTCTGTGCACCCTGTCTTGAGAACTCTTGAAAATATCCAGAGATAGTTTAGAGCCTTGCGTACCAAACTGAGCTTCTTTTCTTAAGGATTCCGCCCTATCATATTGTATCTGGGCCATTTCAGCCTTAATATCCCAAATTTCAGAGGACAGATCCAGATCCTGCTCATAAGAGTGGGAATTCAAACCAAACAACCGCTCACAGAGAACTAAATAATGTATATATTTAGGATTCGAGGATTGTCAGCAACGCACAGAAAAAAGGAGCAACATTCCTGTTTTGTATCCACCCACCAGTCTTGAACAGATTCAAAAGCATCCAAAACAGAGTACCGGGCAGATAATAAAGAAAACGATTCATGGGCAATGTTCGAGATAGATAAAAGTTGACTATTAAGCATCCACCTAGGAAACTGGGATGCAGAGGAGGCAGTAACAGAAAAAGGGGCACAAAGTACTGAAACAGCCAAGTGATCAGAGGTTTCACAGGGGATAGTATGAGCCTGAATAGGAGTTATGTTATGGGAGAGAAAGATGTAATCAATTATCGTAGCCAGAGTACCCTTGGTGAATGTTCTAGCAGTGGTAGAGTGCAATTACATAAAGCTATCTGAGAAATTAGCTGTTTTTAAGATGTAATTTAAACAATTAGTGTCCCCAAAAAGTTTTGTAGTATGACCACCTTTATCTGTTAAGGACAAAGGGCAGTTAAAGTCACCACCCAAAACTACATGTCTACTGCATGTAAATTTGGCTGGAAAAACATAAAAAGCTCAGAACAGGATGCAATACTTTGAGGCACATAAACATTGATAAGACGAAGAGGTACAGAACCCATGCACTCATCCAACAACAAAACCCTACCTGGGCAAATATCTAACACCGTCTGAATAGTGAAACCATAACCCCTGAAAAGAATCCCTACACCATCACAAGACTCCAGACCTTGGGACCAAAATGAAGGACCCTGGCTCCAGGAGCGCTTCACCTGGTATTCATCCAACAGAGTCTTCAATCTAGTGTCCTGCAAAAAAATAATATTGTTCAGCAAACCTCCTAGAATCTAAAGGGTAGTCATCCATTTCTTATATTTCTTAATGCTACAAACATTCAAAGTTAAGATATAAAGCCACTGACTACCATCCATGGAGAATTACCAAAAAAAAGAAAAAACACAAAAAAACAAAGGAAAAGCCTCAAAAAAATTCTATGTAACCTTCCTTTGCTTCAATACCGTCTGGTTAGCAAAGCAAAAGTCTTGTAAGTCAGGGCAGGAATCTGCCCTAGCGGAAGAAGAAGAGGAGTCAGAGTCCCCCTCCTCCTCCAACATATCTCCCTACTGCCACCTTTTGGCCAAGGCTTGAAACTTATTCTGAGTCATCACAGAAGAAGGCATGGGGGTACATTATGCTTTCTGCTTACTCATTTTCTTCCTGGAAAAGACCTAGGTAAATTGAGAAGGCACAGGGGGAGGGGGGCAAGATAGAACTGGAACCAGCGTCAGGAGGATCTTGACTCAGAGAACTAGATTCCAGTACCTGAGATGGAACAACTTCCGAGCCAGAAGGGGAATCCATAGAGACCACACTAACAGAAGGGTCAAAAACAGGGGGTGGAGGGGCAATAACTACAGGCACAGGAGAAGTAGAGTCTTTCTTCTGGGCTTCCTGAGCTTGGCACTTTTTTAGGAGATGCACTGAGTCCTGTCGTGTCTATCCAACCTATTCTTTTCACCCAAGGACAACCCTGATAGGAGTGACCCTCCTCCTCACAAAGATTACACTTGAGGGGGTTAGGACACCCCAAGCTAACATGACCAAATTCCAGGCACAAATTGCACCAGGGTTTGTCACATACTGAGCTAAGATGGGTACGAGACCCACATTTATGGCAAGTTCAGGGCTGACCCTGATAAAAACATAAACCTCTGTCCCTCCCTATAAAAAAACTACCAGTAAGATGGACAATACCACTCTCAGTGTGTTGTAATTGACCCTTAACTTTCCAGTTACCCGTCCGGACAAAATCATCATCCAGGATAGGAATGGGGGCATCCAGAATAGTACAGCACTGCCTGAGATGTTCACACCCTCATTCCTTTTTTTTTTAACCTCTTTATTAAGGTTTTATTGTTTCCAACACAATAACATACATACATACATCCCAGGATACACACCCAGGTCCACTTCCCTAAACTGGATATGGAAACTATATATAACCCCCCAAACTATATACAATCACAGTTAAATTTTATTATCCCCAAACAGTTTACTCCATTCCTCTTAAAGTAACCTTCAAATCCATTTTTTCGAGTTCGGTATTTGTCTAGCCTTAACCATAGTCCAATTACTATATCGGGTTGTCACTCCATCCATAGGTGTACCTATTCCGGACTATCCTTGAATAACTGTGTCCCTAGGAAGGAGAGAGATCCCATGTGCCCAACCAAGTAAAAGCATATCTTGTGACCTAGGCAAACAAGTTTATGTGAGAGTTATGACTATACATATATAAAACCTATCTAATAACAGTCATATAATTCCATTCACTTTCAAACCCCTCAGACTTTCTCATAAGAGAATTTAACCAGCTACTCTTCTCCAGACAGACAGATCTGAACCTGGGGACCTTTCAACTGTATTGAGTACACTGCTTCTAGGGTCCCCCACCTTCTGTCATATAATTTATTTTTCCCTTCCGTCAGCATATGCTGTTTAAGTCTCTCCAAGACCTGTAGGAAGTCTCCAACCCATTGATCATAGCCATAAATTCTATCCTCCTTCCAGTGTCTTAGGACAAATGCTTTAACTACAGCTGACATGAGGGACACATGATATTTAGCTGAGCCCGTCGGTACCTTCTCATGTCTCCTAATATACATATCTCTGGGCTAATGTACTCCGAGTAGTTTAGTATCGGATCCATTTCTTTTTCAATCTGAACCCATAATGGCTGAATTCGAGAGCACGTCCACAATACATGTAATAGGTCTCCTGGTTCTATGCCACAGCGAAAACACCGATCTGTCTGTCTGAGTTTTCTAGAACACAACTTGGCAGAGGTGTAGTAGATATTTGAACAGATTAAAAATTGCATAGTATTATACTTCGGTATAGGCAAAGCTTTCATGTGTTTCCAAACTTCTATCCAGTCCGGTCTCAGGGGGGATAATGCTTTTTCCCAATATATTATCTGATTTTCGGGTTCTGTGCAAACATAGTCTAACAGGACCTTGTATACTTTTGAAAGGGGATGCTGTTAAAGGTCTAACTCCCTTAAATGATCCCATGTAAACAAATTTTTCCCCCCATCTTTATTATCTCACATGAACTTCTGTAACAGCTTGGTAATCTGGATCTTTTAAAAATCCCAGTCCCTAGTCTGTGTTGGCAAGAGCACCCTGTCTGCGGTTATAAAGTCTGCCACTTTGAATTCCAACAGCAGTGATGTCCACTGACCTCTCAGTATTCAATTTCCCAGGTGAAAATTAGGGGTTCCCACTATGGGCTGTTCCCTTGCCCCCCTTTGTGCTCTCTTCTGCCCTGGGGTTAACTACTCCCACCACGCTTTAACTGATTTATATATCAGAGAGTGCTTTCCTATGCCAGGCAAAGTCTCCGGATCTATAAATAATAATGCAGTTGGGGAAAGTTTTATGTCTTCTAGGATAAGTTGTTCAATTCGAAGCCACATTGGCGTGTATGCCTCATCTCCCCGATGCCTGTCCCAACGTCCCATATATCCCAGTTGCCCTGCTACATAGTATAACATTAAGTCTGGAAGTTTCATGCCTCCCTTCAGATGGAGAAGGCGTAAAACGGCATGTTTCCTCCTTGGAGGTTTAGAATCCCATAGGAATTCTGAAATAATCCTTTGAATACTATTAAACCTTCCCTTCGGGATAATATAGGGAGAAAGACAAATCGGGTACAGCAATCGAGGCAGAAGGTTCATTTTAATTAGTCCCAGTCTGGCAGTGAAGTTTAAAGGAAGCCTCCTCCACCTTTCAATATCCTGTTTAATTTTAGCCACAATGCTACCTACATTCTCCTCCACCCCATCTTCTGATCTAGCCAAAATCCAGATTCCCAGGTATTTAATTTTTTCCGGGGCCCAATTAAGTTGGAGATGCTCAAAATCTGCCCTATGGGTGTGCACCGTGAGTGGAAGAACTTGGGTTTTAGATAAATTTAACTTATAATTAGAAACCCTTGAAAACTTCCCGATGATTTCCAGTGCACTTTGAAAGCTAACAGATGGATTACTTAAGTTCAGAAAGATGTCATCGGAGAATACCGATAATTTAAGCTCTATCCCCAAAACATCAATCCCCTGAACCCTTGGTTCCATAGCAAGGGATCTTAACAGAGGTTCCAGGTAGATATTAAATAAAATTGGAGACAAGGGACAGCCCTGCCTAGTTCCATTTCTAAGAAGAATCTCTTTAGAGAGATATCCGTTGCATAGGACTCTGGCTGTAGGAGCTTCATAAAGATTTCTAAGGCCTCCTAGGAACCCCCTTGGGAACCCCATTTTCTCCATTGTGAGAAATAAAAATTGATGGGAACCCTGGTCGAACGCCTTCTTGGCATCTAATGCTATGAAAGCCATAGCGGATTTTGAAATGGCAGCTCTTTCTAAGATGTGATGGAGTTTCCTTAATGCGTCATGAGCCCCCCTCCCTGGCATAAATCCAACTTATTCTTGACTAATCAAAAAAGGAGCAACTTTCAAGACCCTATTAGCCAAAATTTTTGTGAGTATCTTAATATCTTGGTTTATTAAAGCTATGGGCCTATAATTACCTGGTAGGTGTCTGGGTTTATCTGGTTTTGGGATCAGCGTGATATAGGCCTGATATAGTGGAGGGTGGGGAACTCCTCCATTCATGATGGTTGAGAAGAGTTCTTTCAATAAAGGTATTATTGTCGCTGCATGAACTTTATAAAATTTGGCCGGCAGACCATCAGGTCCTGGTGCCTTCCCATTTGGCAAGTCTTTAATTACCTCCATAATTTCCAGCTCTGATATTGGGACAGCCAGGGCCTGGGCCTGCTCTGGGCCTAATCTAGGCAACGGTATTTCATCCAGGAACCCCCCGATTTCTGTCACTGAGCTAGGGGCCCTCTCCTGGTATATTGCAGCATAGTAATCCGTAAAGGCATCTGCCAATCCTTGAGGTTCCGAGATAAACTCTCCTCCAAACTTCACTGCCACAATCGTTCTTTCCGCCTCCCGCTCCTTAATTCTATGGGCCAATAATCGACCTGGCATGTCCCCCTGTAGCAAATATTTAGCATTCAATCTTTCCAGCCAATGGTCTGCCCTATAGTACAGTATACCTCTAAATTCCTCTTTTAGTTCTCTTAGTTCCCTATCCATCTCCTTAGAGGAACCTTCTAGAGGTGATAGAGACTTAATGGCCCCCAATATGAATTCCTCCCAAATCCTATTTAATTTATTCAGCCTAGCTGTATATTCCTGTGCCCATCCCCCATACAGCACTTTGCAGACGGGCCAAGCTAATTTCTTATCCTCAAGAGTTGGGATTTGGTTCCGAATAATTTCCTTAAGTTTACCCTCCAATTTAGTTACCATATTGTCCACCGTTAACACCCCTTCATCTAGATGCCATCGATATGGCTTAGGGGGAATGTTGTCTATCTTCCATAACAGCTGAATTGGGGAATGGTCAGACAGTGTCCTTTCAAAAGTATACATACCTACAATCCCCCTTAAAACTTCCCTATTAACCAAAAAGAAGTCAATCCTGGTATATGTCTTATGTACTCCTGAATAAAAGGTCATCTCCGTCTCCCCTTTTCTGTAGATCCTGTATGGGTCTACTAATGCAGTAACTTCCAAAAATCTATATAGTGCTGCTTGCGAGGAGCTGGGTACTTTATTGGAAGGGGGACTCCTGTCGACCCTATTGTCCAAACATAAATTCCATTCTCCTGCCAAGATAGATGAGCCCTGGGGGAGTGCGACAATATCAGCCTCCAATGATGTGAAAAATTCTGATTTAGCCAGAGTGGGACCATAAATTGAAGCACACAGCAATGGGTGTCCCAAAAATGAGCCCATCGTGTATATTCCCCTACCATCCTCTCTCGATCGAGTGCACCCAATTATATATGGGCAATCTTTCCTAATTAATATCGCTACCCCACCAGAGGCTTTCGCACATCCAGTTCCGATTACCTTGCCCACCCATCCCTTCCTAAGTAAATGCAACTCGTCATTCAATAAATGGGTTTCCTGAAGTGCAGCAATATGTACCCCCAACTGATTGATGTATCTTAGTATAACCAGTCTTTTCTTCCTCCCCCTGAGACCTTTCACATTCCATGATAGAATTCTAAGTGACCCCATCTACTACGGCCTCGCCCTTGACCTTCACTCTCATACATTTTGTTTTCCTTACATCACATGTCTTGGTTTCTCTCTCGTTCCTTCCCCCCCATAGCTCCCCTTCATACTACCCCCGATCCTACGATCGCCCTCCTTAATCTTCCGGAGACATGTATGAGTCAGCTCTCAAGATGTCTCCAATCGCACCCCGAGTCACAGTGTGAACCCATAGTATCCCTCTGCCCCCCCCCAGCTTCAGGTTCAGACTAACCTACCATCCATTTAATTTTAAATTATTGAAGGGGGAACCTGCTTCTCAGTAACTTGAGCCACTATCTCCATGGCGATCTGCTGTAATAGCCTAAAATATACCCTGAATAACAAGAGTAACCACTGAATCTAATAAAAAGAAAAGGGCTTTGTTTTGCCACTTCACAAAGCTCTCAAACCTACTCTCCCCACTCATAGAAAGGGGAAGACAAAAAGGAAAAGCATCTCAATAACATAAAATTCTACCCACTAATGTCACTTTTCCCCAATGCTGCTAGTCCCCTATTCCCACTGTTATGTTTACGTTTTCACCAGTCCCTTTCTTCCCTTCAGGTCACCAACTTGAACAAATCCGGTAGCTCCACTCTAAGGCTTTCCAAGGCTTCTTCTGTTGTGAGTACCTTCTGTCCCCTTTGACAACTTTACCACCAGGGTGGCTGGATACTGTAATCTAAATTTCAGCCCTGCCATATCAACTTCTTTTTAAGCGGTATATCTCCTTCTGTTTTCTCTCACCGGAAGGAACCAAGTCTTGAAACAGCCAGAGAAGCCCCATTCCAGTGTAAATTTCTTATTAGCTTTATTTAAAACATGAATTTTCTCCTTGTAATTCAGGAACCACATTATGATAACTTCGAGGGCCGGGCTCCCGGTGGGGGTCTCTCAGTGCGCGTTAGGCCCTTCTCGAGGTTGTAGGAGTCACAATGGCGTGGGCCCAAATAGCTTCAGAAGAAGATCTTGTGTGAAGGCAACACAATCTGAGCCTTCCGTTTTCTCAGGCAGTCCTGCCATTATTAAGTTATTCCTCCAGCTCCTCGCTTCTTGATCCTCAAGACAGTTTTCTATTTTTTTCACTTGCCTTTTCAAATTAATCAAATCCTGTTCCATGGTTCCCGTTTTTCTCTCCTGCGATGCAACTCTGGCCTCTACATCCCCCAATCTCTGCATAAGAGCATGCAGAGTAGGCTTCAGAATTGTGAAATCAGCAACCAGCCCTTTCAGGAGTTGTCTTATTTCAGTGATGTCCTCGGAGGTTGATTGCCCCTCCTGACCCTCCGCCTTCCAGTCCTCAGGTTCTTCAGAGATCGGCGAGTGGGGCTTTGAGCATTTAGTCGCCGGCATTCTCATTGCCATAGGCTCAAGGCTTCCTTGCTCCATCTTGGCCATTTCCCTTTCTGCACTCGTTGGTGCTGTTCTACTATCTTCGCCCACCATACAGAGCCTGAAATCGCCTTCCACGATGCGACAACCTCTAATCGATCGAAACTCCTCACTGTTTCAGTTCTGCGGGTTCTCAAAATGTTAAATTTTATAACTATTTTTCATCGGGACTCGGGAGCATTATTAAAGACGTCTACTTCCTGCTAGCTCATCACGTGATCCCCACACCCTCATTCCTAAATAACAAAGCAATCATTTTGTTTGTAGGCCTGGTTAAAGGAATGGGGAAAAAGAGCAGCCAAGAAGTGGAAGAGGAAACCTGTGGATACATAGTCCAAAACTTTTACAAAGAAAGATTAGTCTTAATGCTAATATCACAGATAGAATCCCCTTTCACATGAATAACAGCAAACAGTTCATTGGGAAGAATTCCCATAACCTCTTTCAACATTGTGTGCAGCAAAGTTTTCCTATCGGGTGCCAAATCAAGGTTGCCAGTATACGTAAGCCGCATGGCATTACACTGGTGTGCCGGCTCACCCAAGTTTCTAAACAAGTCAGACATATGAAGTTTTTTGGGTACAGTCTCAGTTTGTTGGAGCAGGCTCCTCTTCATCTCCTGGGACCAGGTCACAGCATGGAGAATCAGAAGAAGCAAAACCTGGATATGCAGTGGAGTCACCAGGTTCTTCAATAAGGAGAGCTGAAGTCGTGGCCAAAGGCACAGAAGACGGGGGAAAAGAGACCTCAGCAACACCAGAAGGTGGGCCACAAGTGCGTTTAATGTTCTCAGCTGAAACTGGGTGAGGTGAAGTCCATCCTGTTTGTGCAGTGAGACGAGTCCAGCCAGCTGCATGCAGAGCAGCTTCAGGAGTCCAAGGAATGGAAATTGAAGGAGAAACATCGGAACAGCCCAGCCCTAAGACGCCTGGGGGAGGGGCAGTGGGTTCCAGACAAGGAAAACAGACTCAAGAACCTGAAAAGGGTTCTCAGCAACTGCTGGAGAAAATTGAGAAGGAAGAGAAAACTCCGGCGAGCAGGACTCGCTGTGAGAAGAAGCCATATCCACATGCTGTGCTGACTTGTCCTCTTCGTCAAGCAATTTCAACAGGTAAGCATGATTCGTGTGAAGCACCTTTTTCCAGAGTGATTCCTGAGCGAGTGTAGTCATAGCATAGTCCATGCTAACATCATCTGGAGGCAAAACAACAGTAGTATCGCCAGCATTAGAACAGGAGACAGAGTCCAATACCAGGTGAGAGGGAGAACTCAGTATACCAGTGCCAGAATAGGTAGAAGAAAACATTTCCAAGTCAGTCTGTCTACTAGGTGAACAACTATCAAGAGTAGTCATCTATGCCCTGCTGCCTGCAGCTCCTTCTTCTCCAGACTGAGCATCTGCCATGTTAGACAGGCAGACAAGGGTTCTCCCTACAGCAGAGTAGGGGAATTTCCCCAGTGTCCTGGCCAAATTTCCCCCATTCACTAAAAATACCACCAATAGCTTTATCTGGTTCAAGGTCAGTCAGCATTTATCTGTGTTGGGGGGCAATCGAGGAGGGGGAGGGGCAGCTGCAGAAAGTGGGGTGCTAGCTGGACACTTGAGCAGACTTGATAGACCACGTGGCCCATTTCTGCTGGCAAGAAGAAAGTAATTAAAAAAATAAAAACATCATCATAAATTACATAAACAACAATAATTTTAGGGCAACACACAGCTTCACTACAGGACAATCATGCATTAAAATGTATTATGTTTTTACGAGAAAGATATTAAGACCTTAGATAGGAACTCTTTCTCATCTTCTGTAAAGCCTTTGATACAGTACAACATTTGGGTAATAACAGAAACAATGATAAAACTCAATTTCAACAGCAAGATTTTGGAATGGATAAATAATTGTATCACTAAACATTTGCAGAGGGTGTTGCTAAATGGCTATCTATCTGGGGAGGGAGCTGTGGCCAGTGGAGTGCCTCACGAGTCTGTACTGGGTCCAATTATATTCCGAATTTTCATCTCAGATATGAACATGAAGTTATAAACTGGACAACTAAACATGCAGTTGATACTGATTTGGGAAGACCATGTGACACTGTTAAACAAATAGAAAGTATACAAAGAGATCTTGACAGTGTCCTTTATCAATGGGATATGTAATTTAATCTCAAAAATATGCAGTGTATTACATCTCAGCAAAAATCTCATTCCATACCAATACTCACTAAGCTACATTGTTTTAAAAGGAAATGACAAAGAGAGATCTATGAGTTGATATTAATGACTCACTGGAACTAAAAGATCACTGTACATCAGCAGTAACTAAGACTAACAAGGTGGTGGGAGCAATCAAAAAGAACATTAATAGTCAGAAAGAAGAAGTAATCATGTCTTTATATAGGTCATGTAAGGCCCTTACTGGACTATGGGAGTGAAATCTGGTGCCACCATAGAAAAAAAAGACAATCCAGTTGGAACGGGTACAAAATAGGCAATGAAACTTGTAACAGACTTGAAAGAAACAAAGTACATTGATAGACTGCAAAATCTAAATCTCAGTTCTCTGGAGGAACATAGGAAAAGACGGAACATCATACTCCTGGATGACACAGTGCAGGACCCAAACTTGCTTTGTGAACTAAACATGGAATTAAAGATATACATTTAGTGACTAGAGGCCATTAATTAAAACGTCTTTCTACTAAATTCCAGACAAACAAAATACATTTTTTTTTACACAACACATAATAAATATGTGGAAGAGTCTACCTGAATATATTATTATAATAGGACTAAAAGTCAATTTAAATATGGGTTGGACAAGTGTACAAGTGTATAGCCAGCAGTGGTAATTTTAAATACCATC
Organism: Neoceratodus forsteri; assembly: GCA_016271365.2. NCBI lineage: Eukaryota > Metazoa > Chordata > Ceratodontiformes > Ceratodontidae > Neoceratodus > Neoceratodus forsteri. The sequence continues at coordinate 1,044,963,500 of CM057455.1, forward strand.
TGTGATATACAGGAGCTAATTATGGGCAACCACCTTTTCAGCTCATTAACACTTCAGTGAAACCTTGTCCCCACCCTTGTGGAGCTGAGCTGTGTTCACTACCCTACAGTCGTATAGGGTCGCTCATGTCTGAATTAATACATTAAATAGCACTACCAGGGGTTCAGCTAGTGTTGATGCATGTTCTATGAGCACCCTCAAATGCATTTAATTCAGTTCTGGCTCCTTATCTATCTTCAGGGCTGCAAGCTCTTTTGTGATCCTATCACTCATAATTACCTTCTGCCTCACTAATGGGATCCCCTTTCAGAAGCCTTTAAGCTGCTCTCTGTCTAGGTCTGACTGTCCTCCTTTGCGAATAGTAGTGCATGAAGTCATTAATAATGGCTACCATTGCCTGGTGGCACGTATGGCTAAGGTGCTGAGCACAGTACCTTCTGCTGCGCTGGCAACGCAGGTTCAGGAATGGACCTAGGTCACTCACAGGCTGGCCGCAGAGGAAGGATTGATCATTCATAATACAACACTTCTCCCTCTGAGAGGGGAGATTGCGGTGTCTTTTTGGAGGCAGAGCATGTGCAATGCATTATTGCATGCACATGAGCCCTGTTGGGAAGAAAGTTTGAGTGCAGCATGGTGACAGCCTGGTCTCTCACGGGCTCTGCACTGACAACTGGGTCCCTCCAACCATAGTCATGTGGCAGGATCCATCAGAGAAGGTAAGTCCCAGAGAAGTTGGGTGATGGGGGTGGGGCCATGGAGACTCATCCTGATGGAGCTGGTTGGAGAAGCAGAGGATATAAACACTGCTGTGAAAAAAAAAAGAATGGCTACTGTACCTTGCTCATCTTCCTCTGTTACTCTACCTCCCTCAGTCAACATAACAATTCCCCTGCCACTTTTTTAACCTAATATCTCTGAAAAACTGTTTCCTCACCTTTAACCCACTCCACAGTGCACAGCTTGGTGTCTGCTTTTGTATCCCTGACTGCTCTCTAGGCCTCGCTAGTTTTTATTTGGTACTCCCTCTATTCTTTTTCCCTCTGCTTCTCGTAGTACCAATGAAGTCTTTTTTCTTGGTCCTCACTACCTTCCTGACTTTTTAAGAGAACCATGTTCATCTATTATACCTGTTTCTCTTGATAATCATCATCAAGCATGATTTTACCTCAAAAATAGCCCATTTTATTTCTCCCCATCTTTCCTCCATTCCCGATTCTGTCCATTTCAAGTAACCAGTCACAGACTACTTCCCTCATCAGATTAACGTCTGCTCATCTGAAGTCCACAACTTCAGCCTCTGATGAGGGCTTACTGGTACTGTAGACCTGCTTGAACTATATGATGTTATAGTCGATGAACCACAGTGATTCACCAACCTGTAGTTTACATACCATTTCAGTGCTGGTGAGCACCACATCAAGAATGGCAACCTGCCTTGTAGGTTCCCTGACCAGCTTCACCAGTAGGCAGTCTAGCAGCTTATCTAGCAGGGCCTAACTTCGGTGCTCCTAGCTGCTGCAATGTCCAAATCCATGTCTGGCAGGTTGAAAATGGAAAGGCCCCCCTGACGAAGCCTTACTTGGCGAAGCGCCAGGACACTTAGATTACAGCAGAGTCTCTACCTGTCCTGACTCTAGTGTTATCTTGCTAATATGAACATTAAAAAGTATTGTAAGTGGCACAATTTTGGCCTTTTTGTTTAATTTACTTCACTGGAGCAACAGGCTCCTGACTCTGGAGTGTGAGCATTTCCTATTTTTCTATTAGTGAAAGTGGAAAGGGAAGGGAAAGGCAAAATTGTTTAACCAGGAAAGGCACACTAACCTGGAGCTTGTTTCTAGGTGCGACCTGGGAGCACAAGAAAGTTAAGAGACTTGCTCAGGGTCGCACAATATGTAAGTGGGGGCTGATCTGATTCAAACACAGGTCTTCAGGGTTGCAGCTCAGTGCCGTTAACCACTATGCTATACTGCCTCCTATTGGGGGTTGAGATCTCCACTATCACCACCTCCCCTTGTAATCACACTCTCTCAGTTTTTGCATCTCGTTCCCTACAACTCTTGTCCCTCCTATCCCAATGGTCTGTATCATCTCATGCACAATTTCTTAACAGATGCCACCATGAGCTGAACCTGCAGCTTTCGTATTTCTCCATAACCTCAACTAATGGACCCATCCTCCACTGCCTCAATGCCTTCCCTGACATAGAAGGCTACCCCTCCTCTTTTACCTTTCCCCATTCAGTACACCGGTCTGAATTCAACACAATCTCCTCCTGGTCTGTCAACTACTGCCTGGTTATTAATGTAACCAAAACTTAGTCTATGGTGTTTGGGTCTCAGAACTTGTTACCTGCTGTTACTATTCAGCTGATCAACTTGCAACTATAGTATCAGATGTGAATACTATTTCTTAAGTCAGAGTATTCAGATATCTTACTTGATGTATATCAGTCACATACACTAGTCACATTGATCATATCTTACCAACAGTAGGTCCAGAACTCAGTTTTCTCTATGGTTCTGAATGCTGCCACAGTGTTGGTGTAAGGAAGCTGGTAGTCTCCCGCTTCCGATTCCCTCCCATTGACTATGGAGACATCATACTGTATGCTGCCAAACCAGTCTGGTGCCCCTGAATTGTTTGTACAACAAGTTGTGCAGGTTCCTCTTCTCCTGTGGATGGTCTGCCCTTTTTTGTCTGCTTTATGATCAGCTTAAATGGACAAGTCCATCAAACAGACATGACTACCTCTGGCTTTCTTTGTTGCACAGCTCTGCATAAATCGAAGCCACCGATTGTATTCTAGCTTTGTAACACATCAAGCAGTGCCTACTCACTCCTTTCAACAATAGCACAAACTTTCTCATTTCCCAGGCTAAAGCATACATTTATTAGAAAGGCCTTGCATTTGCAGCACGAGTCACCTGGAACAAACTCCCTCGTTGGCTGAGGAATGCTTCTAGCTTGCAAATGTTCAAGTCCAACCTTTCTAGTCACCTTAGAGCTCTCTGTATTTGTTTTGGTCCAGAATCCCCATCTCACTGACCTTGATCATGTTACATATCAAAGTTCATGCTCTTTGTTTGCAGTGACCCCACTTTCTCAGTGTGTTTTGATTACTGTTTGGGTGTACTTATCTTTGCAGTTTTTTTCTGTGCATATTGTACATTAGCCTGCATGTAATTATTCCTGCTAGACTATGTTAACCTGTTGACTGCTGATATCCTCCCTGAGACCCCCATGAATTTGAAATTCTGCATCTCATGAGGTTATCCATGTTAGAGTAATTTCATGTAAATAAATAAACAAAAAACAAATAATTAAATCAAGATCTCACCTATACATGGCATGCCCTGGCACCAACAGGTCCCAGTCATTATTCCCTGTGGCCTAAGTTTCTACAGTGACTATGAGGTGCAATCCTGCATCTTCAACCATTGCCTGGACCTCACTAATCTTGTTTCTAAGGCCCCTGGTAATACATCAGCCCACCTGCTATCTTGTGGCTCAGCCGCTCTCATTTTTACAGATCCTTTCCTTTCATTCTCCCCTAACCTCCTTAATTTCATAGTTATTCTATGTTTACTGGCTTAATAAATTGTTGCTCCCTGGAATGTTCTCCTAACCACTCCTCCATTGCTGCATTCCTTCTTAATGTTCCTTGTCCCCTGTTCAGCTGGAGCCCTAGCTAGGTGCCCCACTTTCTTTTTTTTTTAAATCTCTTTGTATCCCCTCCTGCACTTCACCAGCTCTGCATCCTTGGGAGTACCATGGATTCTACCCCCTGCAAGCCATCTTTCCTGGTCCATCGCTGGTCCCCCATGGAGCCTCAGTTTACCTCCCAGGTGGGGATGGGATGGGGCTACTACACCCTGACAATCTGGATTTCATCGGCCCCAGGCAGCCAGGCAGGTGGATGCATATCTGAGGGCTAGCTCCTCGGAACTCCATCTCACTGGAGCTGGCAAGCATTTTTCCCAGTTTCTGAGACATTGTGAGTCCCTAACATCATGGCACTAATGCCAATGTCCACGATGTCCTACCCCCTGCTGCTGAAGCCTTTGGTGCCCGTATAGCCCCAGACCTCCGTCCAAGACCAGCCCAGCACTTAAGGCACTGATGTCCTGCTAAACTCCTGGCCTCTGGCAGGGGTCAGCAGACACTGAGCTGAATCCCCACCCTCCTCCTGGAGAAGGTGAGCTGTCGTGAGATGCTACAGCCTTCTCCCCCCGGCCAGCCCTCCGATGACCCGGGCTGACTCCCGAACCTGGGTCACTGCCATCTCAGATGAAAATCCAACTGCTGCACTGACAGCCCAGCCCCTAAGTCCCCCACTTTCTTTCCCTTCTTCATGATTCCCCTTGCCTCAGTCTCTCCCACAGTCAGTTTAACTGTCCACCTGTGAAGTCATCAAACTTCTGCCCCAGTGCACTGATCCCCTCTCCTGTTAGGTGAAGGCTGTCACCCTTGAATAGCCTCCTTTTCCAGATGTGCCCCTGTTCCCCACACTGAAGTAGCCTCCTCTTAACACCAACCCTTTAACCAGTCAGCACAGTCCTAGATTTCCTCTTTCCTCACTTATCCCTCTATTTCTAGAAGGGATCAGGGTCAAACTGAAGCAGGAAAGGAGTGTGACCATCACAGCAGAATAGTGGGTTATGTGCCTCCAAGCTGGTTGGAAGTTTAGCTCTTCTCTGACCTAGATGGAGCTTAAGTGGAAAGTGACTGCATGATGTTTCCATACTCCCACAATCACAAAACATTTCTGCACTTCGGGGATTAGAGTTGTTGGTGGCATTGTGGGGGAATGAGTTTGCATTATCATATATTTCCTAGACTGCAAAATTGATGGTTAGAGATTCATGGTGTTATTCAGCCAGATTGGGGCTGTAACTTACCTACCACAGGTCCTTTCTCACTATGATGTTAGGAATTCTTCCCTCTCCCAGAAGAACAAACAGCATAGAGAGTTATTCCAAATCCTTATTACTGCTGCTGCTAAAGGCGTTACATTCGGGAGGTTGCAGATGTCTCTCCACAGGTTGCCACTTAAATTCAGAAGATCAATGACTTTTTAAAACATAGAATGACTCACTGCTAATCTGCAGCTGAGAAGGGAGGCTTTTCTGGACTTCTGATACTCTGGAAAAATTATATTCTGATTTGTCATCCCCCTCACTGACTTTACATTGACATCTCCCTCAGGCCTCAATGGTCTTGATTGGTATATTGACCTTTGTCATTGGCATAGATCTAATGCTACAGTAATAATGTTTGACCCAACTTTCTTTGGTGATTGAACACCCTTATCAATTATGGGGCCAGATATTCAAAACTTTGCCCCGGGGCTAAATTAGCACTGCCCGGCGGGCAAACTTAGCCCGGAGCACAAAGCAAGCTATATTCGAAAGGAAATAGCCCAGTGCTAATCCTGCTGAATATAGCAGTCTAAGGAACCCGGGCAAACTGGTCTGGGAGTGCAGGGCAAAAATAGCCCTGAAATAAGACAGCACTGAATTTAGTAACAGGGAAGTGCAAACTGCAACTGCAGCTCATTAGACTCTGTAGCAAGCCAGTGTTGCAGGTGGAGAACATTGTTTGTGATTGCACAGAGACATTTCACAGCTACTGCTAATACACCTCTCAACCCCCTGCCTCATCAATCAGGGACAAGGCTTAAAAACATCAGGGACAAAGGTTTAAAATCAGGGACACATCCTAAATATTGGTGATATGCACTCAGGAAGCTGGTAGGATAAGTGGTGTAGTGTAGAATGCATTTACTAAGGAAGAACACGTCAGTAACATTAATGTTTGACAGTATTTTATGCTTACAACCCCCACTCATACCTCTCAACCTTTTGTCACTGAAATGAGGGACATGGACATTTTTGAACACTCAAAATGAGGGACAATGAGGGACACAGACACTCAGAATGAGGGACACATCCTCAAACATGGAGATACAAGTTCAGAACACTGTGAAAACCATAGTGTTTACTTGTACAAGGTTTTTTTGGATTTAGTATTTCAGAATATTTAGAGTTTCTGCTTTAAAATCTGAATATACAGCACATTCTCTCTGTGGGCAGCACCTTTTCCATGAGGGACGGATGAGGGACAGAGCAATTTTAAGGGGCAAAATGAGGGATGTCCCTCGTATTGAGGGACACTTGAGAATATGCCCCACTGTTTGGCCACAGAAACACAATGTTTAGTAGGGACAGAGTAAGATTTTGAGGTAAAATCAGGATGTCCCTGAAAATCAAGGGACAGTTGAGAGGTATGACTGCAAACAATAATATAAGCCACATACTGCAAAACTGTGCTATGCTGAAGTGAGGTTTGCCTGGGCTAACCTGATTGCACAGTGCTAAACATACAGTTTGGTGCAAACTGGTTAGCCCGGGGCAAACGGTAGCTATATTCAAAGCTCCCATGCAAATGAGCCTACTTAGGTAATCCATGGGCAAACAGGCACATTTGCATCTCATTATATGCTGCTTAGCATACATTACCATGTAGTTTGCCCGATGCTGCTGCATGGTGCACACAGCTCCACCTGTTGGTCAGCATGGCAGTACAGGCTGGACGCTGCAGGCCAAGGCATGCCCACAGCATCCCCTGTTGGTCAGAATGGAATCCTAAGCATTAAGCAGCAGGAACTGTTTGCTGGCAGGTACTAGCGGTGCATGCAACATACCTATGCAGCACTGCAAGCAGTACTTAAAGATATATATATGTATATATATATATATATATATATATATATATATGTGTGTGTGTGTGTGTGTGTGTGTGTGTGTGTGTGTAGATCTGCAACCATCTATAAATATAGATAGATACAGAGACACACGATATATATATATATATATATATATACATACATATATATATATATAGATAGCTGTATACACACACACACACTACCTGTGGCAACACATGCCCTGGATGATGCCCCCACCCCACACCAACAGAGCCGGCCCACATCAGGTGTGGGTGGAACACACTGGGGGGACACAAGTATGCATGGGGCAGGCATAAGGCAAACCTGCTGAAGGTGGGGGGATGTCAGCTGTAGGGTCACTGGGCTGTGCAGCGCAGCCATCCAATATATAGGGACCTGGGCAGACAGGCTGGGCCAGGCAGCCCGTCTCAGCCGTCATGGTCCCTGTTTCCACTTGTGTTGGCGCCACTCCCTGGTAGTCCAGTGGTCCCCCCACACCCCCCAAACACGAATCCGGCCCCGGTCCATGTAAAACACCTATTTGTCCCTGGTGTTCTAGTGGCCCCCACCCCCAAGCACGAATCCGGCCCCGGTCCATGTAAAACACCTATTTGTCCCTGGTGTTCTAGTGCTCCCCCACCACCAAGCACGATCCCCGACCCAGTAGCCGCCATTTAGTCAATTTCCCTGGTGTTCTAGTGGCCCCCCACCCCCCAAGCATGATCCTCGACCCAGTAGCTGCGGTATTTAGTCAATTTCCTTGGTGTTCTAGTGGCCCCCACCCTCCAAGCACGAGCCCCGACCCAGTAGCTGCCGTATTTAGTAAATTTCCCTGGTGTTCTAGTGGCCCCCACCCCTCAAGCACGATCCCCGACCCAGTAGCCGCCGTATTTAGTCAATTTCCCTGGTGTTCTAGTGGCCCCTACCCCCCAAGCATGATCCCTGACCAAGTAGCCATGGTATTTAATCAATTTCCCTGCTGTTCTTGTGGCCCCCACACCCCCCAAGCATGATCCCCGACCCAGTAGCCACCATATTTAGTCAATTTCCCTGGTGTTCTAGTGGCCCCCAAGCATGATCTCCAACCCAGTAGCCACCATATTTAGTCAATTTCGCTGGTTTTCTAGTATCCCCCACCCCAAACACGATCCCGACCAGTTGCCATGGTATTTAGTCAATTTCCCTGGTGTTCTAGTGGCCCCCACCCCCAAGCCAGATTCGATGCCAGGTAGTCCCAAAAGAGCAATACCTGGTGGTCTAGTGGTCCCCCCTGCCCCACCCCCAGAGTGCACCGCCCGTCCTCCGATCTCAGTCTAGATATGGCACGGCGACCGGCTCAGCCCTCCTCATGGGTGGTGTCTTGGGGTACCAGTGCAGGATGTGCTGTGCACAGGGGGGTGCTGTTGTGCACTTGGGTTGTCTGCCCCCTTTGTGTGGCAGTCTCAGCTTGCCAGTGGGTGTGCTGGGGCACCATGGCCCAGCTGTACTTTGTTGGCTTGTCCCCATGGGCCGGTGGATATTCCGTCCCTCACCCAGTGATGCTGTGCTTAGGGTGTGGGGGTGTATTGTTAGTTCTACAGTGTGTTCCTGTGCCCATCTGTGGCATGGGTGGTGGGCCACTGCCTACCTCCCTGGTTGTGCAGTTCCATTGCTCTGCTGCTGGGGGGCTCTCTGCTTGTGCTATGGTGCCTCTGGACTGCTCAGCTGGGCTAGCCTTGTTGCACTATGGCGCATCATATCTGCTCAGCTTCCCCTTCCTGGTTACGCTATGGCGCAGGTTGTGCAATATTCAGACGTTGGCTGGTTGCGCAATTTGACTTGCTCCATGTTTGAATATCGCATCTATTGTGCATGTACGCAATTGACTTGTGCTTGTTCCTGCTATTGTGCACATTTTGGGCGCAGTATGAATATCTGGCCACAAGTGTCTACAATTACAGTTCCTTGCTGCTAGCTTTTTACATACAATAATCTTGCTTTCAGAGCAATGAGCAGCTGACTAAAGAGCTAGAACTTTTCTTATTATGGAACACTTCTAACTCAGCAGGAGTCAGAGCTTGTTGGAATTAAGCAACCACTTACTTTATTAGAAGTGTGAGTAGTTAATTAGGATAAAAAAAGATAGTGATTTTTTTCTGGGTTTTATGAAGGGGGCTGTATCAGCTTTTCAGTTTGCTATGTCAGGAGGGAAGCTGTTAATTTGGGGTGTAGTTTAAGCAGCAGAAAACCAGGTGTCTACAATTACAGTGCCTACTTTTAGCTTTTGGCAGACAGCAATCTTGTTTAGAGCAAGGAGCAGCTGACTGAAGAGCTAGAACTTTTATTACTAATAAAATACTTCTAACTCAGCAGGGGTTAGAGCCTGTTGGGATTAAGCAACCAGATACTTTATTGGAAGTGTGGAGTCTCAATTATAGTAAAGAAAATAGAGTCAGTTTTTTTTTTGCGTTGGTGGAAAGGAACTGTATCAGCTTCTCAATGTTCTAAGTCAGGAAGACAGCAGTTAATTGAGGATGTGGCTTAGGAAGGAGAAAACCAGGTGTCTACAATTACTGTTCCCTGCCACAATCATTTGGCAGACAGCAATCTTGCTTTCAGAGCAAAGAGTAGCTGGCTTAAGAAGAAGAACTTTTCTTACTATTAGAAGACATCTAACTCATCAGGAGTCAAAGCCTGCTGGGAATAAGTAAACATACTTTATTAGAAATGTGGGGTTAAATTAGGGTAAAAAAAGAGAGTCTGTGTATTTTTCTGTGTTGGGGTAAGGGGACTGTATCAGCTATACTGTTTGCTAAGTTAAGAGGAGGGTAGCTAATTGGGTAGTGTCTTAGGCAACAGAAAACCAGGTGTCTCCAATTACAGTTCTCTGATGCTAGCTATTTGCATACAGCAATCTTTTTTCAGAGCAAGAAGCAGCTGACTAATTAGCTAGAACATTTATTACTAACAGAACACTTCTAACTCAGCAGGAGTCAGAGCCTATTAGGATTTAGCAACCAGATACTTTAATAGAAGTGTGAGGTCTCAATAAGGGTAACATAAATAGAGTCAGTGTGATCTTCAGTGTTGGGTGAAGGGGAGTGTATAAGCTTCTCAAGTTTCCTCTGTCTGGAGGAGAGCAATTAATTTTTCTGTGTCTTAGGCAGCATAAAACCATGTGTCTCAATTCACGGTTCCCTGTTGCTAGCTTTCAGCAGTTTTATGTTATAACGGTGATCACAGAATAGCAATTGCAATTTGGGTGAGTGTAAATCACCAAAAATGAATTATGACAATGTACACTTGCAGCAACTAGAAAACCAGTGACTGGTTTTCCATGTTATGTTAGGGCAGCACCCCCATAAAACTTCCACATTGGGGGGCTTTCCCTCCCACACTCCCCTACTTAAGGATTCTCAACTCCAGGGGGTGCATGTCAGGGGGTGGGTGTTAAACTTTATAAAAACAAAAAAATCCTGACCAGAGGCAAAAAATGATCACGCCTAGAATTGAACCCAGCACCCTCCCATCCCCAGCCCACCACCTATCCACGACACCTCATAGCCAGCTCAGCAGTCAATTGCCACACAACACCTCAAATACCCTCCCTCCACTTCGGCCTGTCACATGACATGATCCCTCCCCCAGACACATATACATACAGCGACATCCCATCACTGTACTCACCTTCCCCCATATCTAGTCACTACCTTGGAAGGTAGCCCTTTATGCAGGTGTCTTGACTGAGTTTCCTCTATTGAAAGCTTTCAATCAAGGTCACTTTGTACATGGTATACCACTTTTGGCATACAGTAATCTTGCTTTCAGAGCAAGGAGCAACTGATTAAAGAGCTAGAACTTTTTTTTACTAATAGAACACTTCTAACTAAGCAGGAGTCAGAGCCTGTTGGGATTAAGCAACCAGATACTTTGTTAGAAGTGTGGAGTTTCAATTAGTGTAAAAAAGAGAGTCAGTGTGCTTTTCTGTGTTGGGGAAAGGGGACTGTATCAGCTTCTCAGTTTGCTAAGTCAGGAGGAGCAGAACAGTTAATTAGAGGAGTGCCTTAGGCAGCAGAAAACCAGGTGTCTCCAATTACAGTTCCCTGCTGATAGCTTTTGGCCGACATCAATGATGTTTTCTGAGCAAGAAGCAGGTGACTAAAGAGCTAGAACTTTTATTACTAATAGAACACTTCTAACTAAGGAGGAGTCAGAGCCTGTTGTGATTTGGAAACCAGATACTTTATTAGAAGTGTGGGGTCTCAATTAGGGTAAAAAAGAGTCAGTGTGTGCTTCTGTGTTGGGAAGGGGACTGTATCAGCTTCTCAGTTTGATAAGTCATGAGGAGAGCAATTAATTGGGGGTGTGGCATATGCAGCAGAAAATCAGGTTTCTCTAATTACAGTTCCCCACTGCTAGCTTTTGGCAGACAACAATCATGCTTTCAGAGCAAGTAGGAGCTGACTAAAGAATTAAAACTTTTACTAATAATAGAACACTTCTGACTCAGCTGGAGTCAGAGCCTGTTGGGATTAAGCAACCAGATACTTTATTAGAAGTGTGGGGTCCCAATTATGGTAAAAAAGTAGAGTCAGTATGTTTTTCTATGTTGGGGAAGGCAACTGTATCTGCTTCTCAGTTTGCTAAGTCAGGAAGAGAGCAGTTAATTGGGGGAGTTTCTTAGGAAGCAGAAAACCAGATATCAACAATTACACTTCCCTGCTGCTATCTTTTGGCAGACAGCAATCTTGCTTTCAGAGTAAGGGGCAGATGACTTAAGAGCTAGAACTTTTCTTACTAATGGAACACTTTTATCTCAGCAGGAGTCAGAGCCTGCTGGGATTAAGCAACCAGATACTTTATTAGAAGTGTGGGGACTTAATTAGGGTAAAAAAAAAGAGCAAGTGTATTTTTCTCTGTTGGATGAAGGGGACTGCATCAGCTTCTCAGTTTGCTAAGTCAGGAGGAGAGCAGTAAATTTTGATGTGGCTTAGGTAGCAGAAAACCAGGTGTCTACAATTACAGTTCCAAGCTGCTAGCTTTTGGCAGACAGCAATCTTGCTTTCTGACAAGGAGCAGCTGACTAAAGAGCTAGAACTTTTCTTACTAGTAGAAAACTTATAACACAGCACGGCTCAGAGCATGTTTGAATTAAGCAACCAGATACTTTAATGGAAATGTGGGGTCTCAATTTGGGTAATAAAAAAAGAAGGAGTCAGTGTATTTTTCTGTGTCGGGTAAGGGGATTGCATCAGCTACACAGCTTGCTAAGTCAGGGGGATGGCAGTTAATTGGGCAGTGTCTTAGGCAGCAGAAACTCTGGTGTCTCCAATTACACTTTGATGATTCTAGCTTTTGACTGACAGCAATCTCATTTTCAGACCAAGAAGCAGCTGACTAATTAGCTAGAACTTTTATTACTAATAGAACACTTCTAACTCAGCAGGAGTCAGACCCTATTGGGATTAAGCAACCAGATACTTTGTTAGAAGTGTGGGGTCTCAATTAGGTTAAAAAAAAGATAGTCATTGTATTTTTCTGTGTTGGGGTAGGGGACTGTATCAACTTCTCAGTTTGCTGTGTTATGAGGAGAGCAATTAATTGGGGTGTGTGACTTAGGCAGCAGAAAACCCGGTGTCTCCATTACAGTTCCTGCTGCTAGCTTTTGGCACACAGCAATCATGCTGGTAGTAATCTCGAACCCCAGTTACATCTGCCCATGACTATATGACAACCAAATTGTTAGTGAGGAACACAGACAATCTAATAGATTTACCAATTAGCAACAAAGTAGAGTTTGAAAGTCTCATGGATACTAATGGAATCAATCCGATGAAAACAGACAGATGTTTCTACTAGGAGATTAAATCTGGATAGAATTATATGTAAACATGATAAAGCAAATCGAACTGTTTATAGTTTCAGAGGTGCTAAAATTTTAGATATTATTAAAATGACAAGAAATATATTAAAATCATCAGAAAAAAACTCTGGTTATTATTCATGCATTGGTAAATAATGTGTTCAAACAAGATGTGCAAAATATAAAAGAAGAGATTGTGGGAATGTATAATCTTCTAACAGACCTTGATTGTTAAATAGCTTTCTCTGAAATTCTCCCAGTTCCTAGGACTGCCAATTATATAAATGATAAGATAAGATTTATACATAACTGGCTCCGTATCTGGTGTCTTAAACAAGACATACATTGTATTACCCACTGGGAGGAATTTGTATGAAATTTCGATTTAATATGTAAGGACGGCCTACATTTAAACAAATTTGGTAGTGAATTGCTAGGTAAACAAATTAATAATTACACTGAGTGGAATTTAGACTAGATAGAGGGGTGGGGGGGACAGCCACCCCTAACAAGATCCATTTCAGGTATAAATTTAGTTACAGTTACTCCTACAGTACTTGGTAGTTTTAAAAAAGAATTCTCAAATAATATGAGTAATAATCTGAATATACTAATGTTTAAGGCTAATGCTAGGCTCCAAGACACCCCCCGGGTATTTGAACCTGGTATCTTCTGCACCAAAGTCGGCAGCACTACCACTACTCCACAGTGGCAGTCACTCTCACTGAAGGTCAGCCTTCACCCTTATTGTCTACAATAGGAATAAAACTATGGTAACCTACTCTCTATTACTAAGTTTGATCTCCTTCGCCTCTTGGTACAGACCTCACACTGACTAGAGCACCTGTCCTCCACACTAGGCACCTCATCCTCCAACTACCCCACAGTGACTCAGCCCTCCCCCACCCTCGACACACCCATGACCCCTCCAACACCCCCACTCCATCTGCCCTCCAAGACCCAACCTGGACCCAGCTCTCCCCTGCCATTTCCATCCTTCACACTTTATCTATCCCATGCACCCTGATTGTAAAGTCCTCATCTGGGTGTCAACCCAAGGGTCTCCATCACTACTGGCCACTAACCAGAATAATCACACTGCTATTATTATTTTCTGGTAATGTACACCATAACCCAGGACCTATGGTTTCCAGCCCTTCCAAACCCTGTACTGCAACTGGCCTCTGCTTTGCATCCTTAAACATTTGCAGTCTCCTAAAGAAATCCGCTGCCCTCCAGTGCTGGGTTGTTCAACATTAACCTGACATAATTGCACTGGTAGAGACTTGGCTCTCCAAATGCACCCCTGACTCCACTATCACCCTCCCTGGATATACTATTTACAGGGAAGATCGAGTAGGTAAATGCTGTGGTGGTTGCGCACTACTTATACGGGACTCCCTTATAGGTCAGGCACTTCCAGCTCCCAAACTTGATTATGGAGCCCAAGCCCTCACCTTAAAAATCACACCTGACATTGAAAATTGAATAAAACAAATTAAATTTAAAAAAAAAATTGAAAATTGAATAAAACATATTAAATTTAAAAAAAAATCACACCTGACCCACCTGAGGCCCTCTCTTCCTCACAGTCTCCTACATACCCCTGAGGAATCAAAACCAAGCGGTCCAATCCCTCATTGACTACCTCACATGTCTCCCTCACAAAGTGGAGCAAGTCATCCTAGGCGATCTCAATGTTAACTGGCTTGCCTCCACTGCCTCCCATATAAGGGACTCCTTTGCTGCCCTGGATATGTCCCAGTTAGTCACCCTGCCCACCAGATTCAACCACTCTACTGGCACCAGCACTCTCCTAGATGTTGTTATATCTAACCGCCCCTACAAAATCCAGGAAGTCACTGTCCACCCAGACTCCTTTCATGATCACTCCCCAGTCCTGTGTCTCTGGTCATCCTCCACTCTGAAGCCACTGTCCCAGACCACTCTACACTGCCGTTTATGCCTTGGTGGCATCAGAAAATTAAAACAATACCTAGCCCAGCTAGACTGGTCCCCTATCCAGTGCGTTCCAGACATTGACTCAGCTCTAGACCACTTCACAAATGTCTTTTGTAAGGCTTGTGACCTTTTCGCCCTCCTCAACAGGATTCACTCCAAAAAAATGCAATGCCCCATGGATCACCCCACCCCTCCTCCAGAGACTAAAAAACAGATATAGTCTCTGGCACATTGCTGTAGAATCTGGAAAGGCATCTGATAGACAGGCCTACAATGTAGAATGCAATAAGTGCACTTGGGCCATTAGGTGGGCCAAGGCAGAGCACTACCAGACCACCCTTGCTTCCACTTGGGGTTCAGCCTGAACCTTCTGGGATAATATGAAAGAGCAAAATGGGAAGTCCCACTCCCCCCACCATCCCAGCTCTCCATCAATGGTACCCCCACCACAGATCTGCTCCTTATAACCAATTGCCTTAACACCGCCTTCTCTGACCCAAGCTCGGTCCTCCCCAGCAGCTTTTTTGACCCAATTCCCACCTCTCTCCCTCCAGTCCCAAATCACCCACCATTCTACCAGTGCACCCTATCCTCACAAGAAGCCAGGCTGCACCTTCTAAAAGCCTTAGGCAGCAATAACCCCAGCAGTGACCCCCTCGACTCCAGGATCCTCCGTATGGTCTTGGACGAAGTTCTAATCCCCCTGACTGACCTTCTAAACTGGTCTCTATGCCTGGGTCAGTTCCCAAGTGCTTGGAAAACTGCTGAAATCATACCCATACATAAGAGTGGGTACCGGTCCACCCCCAACAACTACCGGCCAATCTCCATCCTCCCCCATTATAGAGTCTAAAGCCCTTGAAAAAGTGGTGTCGATCCAACTCTCTGAATACCTAACCAAGTACAACATTATGCATCTAGAGCAGCACGGTTTCTGCCCAGGACACAGTACAACCATGGATCTCCTGGAATTCTCCCAACATCTGCAAGCTGCTCTCAACTCTGGCAGCCTTGCAGGAGCAGTGTTCATTGACCTCTCCAAGGCATTTGACACTGTCTGTCATCCTCTTCTACTCGACTCTCTCCACCAACTTGGCTTCTCTGGCAGTCCCATTTCCTGGTTCTCTAGCTACCTCTCTCTGCTATATCCCAGCATGTCAAGATCAGCGACTCCCTCTCCAGCATTCTTCCTGTTTGATCCGGGGTCCCTCAGGGCTCCATCCTGGGTCGAGTACTTTTTAGTCTTTACCTCAACACCCTCCCCAGCTCATGTACTGGTAAAATGCTCCTCTATGCCAATGATGCAATCCTCATTGCCTCACACCCCAATCCCACCTCCCTCCAATTATCCCTCCAGCAAGCTTACAACCAAGCCAAAAGGTGGTTTGGCTACTGAAGACTGGTCATTAACCTATAGAAAACCAAATCAATGCTATTCTCCCACCACCAAAATGAAGCCAAAAATACCCCCTCTTGATTATTCCCAGCACTCTACACTCGCTAGAACAAGTGACCACATACAAGTACCTAGGCATCACGTTCGATACTGCCCTCTCCTTCCACACCCACATTAATGCCCTGTCAGCCACCATAAACTCTCGGATTTGCCTGCTATACTGGCACAGGGACTGCCTGCCTCAGGTGGCCCTCAGACTGGCCATCACCTCCTCCATCTTGTCCCTCATGGACTATGGCTTGCCCATCTATGCCACAGCTGACAACACTGCCCTCTCCAAAATCCAACTCTCCATCAATCCTGACCAGTGCCCCCAGCCACACTCACACCTGCCTTCTCTATACTACCACCAAGCTGCTTAACTTTGAGGAGTGACTGCTCTACCAGACCTGCCTTCTCACTAAGAAATCATTGCTAGGACTCTCCCTTCCAGGGGTCTCCACTTCCCTACAGCACTCATCATCATCTGTCTCCATCTGTAGCTCTGTTAAGGCCACCTTCCAGGGGCCCAGAAACATGACCTTTCTTGCCCAGAGATCCTTCCTCTACTGAGCCCCAACCTGGTTCAACTCCCTCCCTAGTGGCATCTCCAACTTGCCAAAAATTGGCTTCTTCAAAACAGCCCTTTGTAACCATATCTTTAATACCCACTGTTGTAGGTGCAACTAACCCCCTGTTGTAACCTGTGGTACCCACCTGCCTTGCCCCTTAGCTCAACAATGACCACTGGACAGCCTCTCCCTCCCCAGACCCACTCCTTCCCTACTAGGTCAAATAGGGATGTAACCTGCTGTCTTCTCTGAGGACCTACTATATCCATGATTGTAACTCACGATTCTGTAACATTGTGTAACCTAAGTAACATACAAACTACTATATTATGTAACCTAAGTGTATCTGTGTTAAATGTTCCTTTTACTGCACCTGTAATGTTATCCTCCATTTTAATCTGCACTGTAATAACTGTCTTGATGTCTGCCCTTCCTGTGATTAGGTGCTTTTGTAAATGAGTCTCTAACTCAAAGGTTGTAAACCAGATTTGTAATGAATAAATAAATGAATAAAATAATGCCAGAAGTTTAAATAATAAATTAGATGAACTAAAATGTGTTCTACATAGGGATAGCATAGATATATGTGGCATTTCAGAGACTTGGTTTAATTATTCATCCTGGGGTATGAATATCCCCAGTTATACAGTATATTATAAAAATCATCAAAATTCCAAAGGAGGTGGAGCAGCTTTATTTATAAATGATCGGTTAAAAAGTAGGCAAATTCCAATACATATGAATACTAACAATGACTTTGAAATTATCCTAGTACAGATAGACACTGACAAAGTACTAACAATCGTGCTGTTATAGATCGCCTAATTTGGATAATAATAAAAATGATATATTCTTACAAACTATTGAACATATGGAGGGTTATGAAAACTTAATTTTAACGGGAGATTTCAATTTTCCAAATATTTGCTAGCCTACACTTACTGGGAAAACAAACTTAGAGAATAAATTTATAGATTTAACCCTCTTGCATAATCTAGATCAATTTGTCCTGGAACCAATTAGGAAAGAAAATATTCTTGACATAATCCTTACAAATATCACTAATATGGTGAATTACCAAAAGTAGTTGAACCATTCGGGGATAGTGACCATAATATGGTCATTTGGTGTATTAAAAATTTCCACTTTACAAACTGTGGTGCTACTAAGATTAAAAACTTTTATAGAGCCAATTATGTAGCAATAAAGCATTACCTTAAAAATTGGAATTGGAAGTTAGAATTATTAGATATAAATAGTGAGCAGATTTGGGCAGCTATTAAAAACAAAACTGACTATTGTATCAAGACCTGGGTTCCTGAATTCACAAAATATACCCCCCCAAAAAATGGAGTTCCCCCATAGCTAAACAGAAAAGTAAAAAGATTAGTAAGGAAAAAGAAGAAAGCATATAAAAAATTTAAAAAAATCTGACAAATGAGACAAAGCAAAAATTTACAAAAAATATCAAACCTGTGTAAAAAAATGAATCGAAGTGCTAAGAAAAATTTTGAATTAAAACTAGCAACTGTAACAAAGGATAATAAAAATAAATGTTATAATTATGTTGGTTCAATGAGAGGTAATCAACCTATCATTGGCCCATTACTTAAACATAATAGAATGCTTGTTAATGAATCTTATATGGCCCAAGAATTTAATGAGTACTTTCTTAACATTTTTAAAAGCAAAGATGTAGTTCATTAGATAATATTAGAAATAAACAAGAAGTTCCCATGATTACTACTGAAGAAGTTATAAGGGCAATTCACGCCACCAAAGTAAATTCATCAGCAGGTCCGGATGGAATTCCTTCTAAATTTATTAAGGAATTGATCTCTGAACTAGTGGACTTACTTACTTTATTATTTAATGTATCTCCTGATGAAGGTTATGCTTTAAGAGAATGGACACTAGCTACCATGGTTCCTACACACAAAAAAGGAAATAAACAACTTGTTGGTAATTATAGACCAATTAGCTTAACATTGTGTATAGGAAAATTAATGGAGAGAATTTTAAAGGAGAAAATGTTGGACCATTTACAAAAGATACATTTTAATGATATAAGTCAGGATGATTTTTTGCAAGATAGATCATGCCAACTTAATCTTGTCAATTTTTTTGAACCAGTAAGTGTAGCACTCAATCAGGGACTTCCGGTGGATGTCCTCTTCTTGGATTTTGAAAAGGCCTTTGATTCCATGCTCCATGGTATATTGATTAAAGAACTGATTAAATATGGTTTCAATACAAATATAGTTAATTGGATATATTCTGGGCTTAATAACAGAAAGCAATGTGCTTGTATCAAAGGACATTTTTCTGAATGGGGAGAAATAAGCTGTGGAGTACCCCAGGGTTCTGTGCTTGGCCCCTTGTTATTTAATTTACTAATTGCAAATATGCAAACTTCAAATAAAGTTTGGTTACATAAATATGCTGACAACAGTAAACTTGCTAGTACTGTCAAAAATTCTGTCTCAGTTAGTATTTTGCAGGCCAATTTTGATCGTCCAGTTAAGTGGTCCATTGAGAATAAAATGACCTTCAACCGTATAAAGTGTAAAGTGATGCATTTAGGGAAAAATAATATGCTTGCATCTTATAGCATTAATAGTCATAATTTAGAATCTATTACATCAAAAAAAGATCTGGGAATTATAATAACACAAGATCTAAAATGTATTTCTCACAATAACAATATTAAAAAATGTCACAGTACCCTGTCTTGTATTCTCAAACATATTAAGAGTAGGGAACCTGAAGTATTAATCTCTTTATATTTGAGCCTAGTAAGATCACAAATTGATTATTGCGCTCCCTTTTGTACACCAACATCTGTGGGGGGAATTGCTTCAGTAGAAAAGGTAAAATGCTATATACTAAAAAGATCAGAGGTTTAACAGAACATGATTATACTACAATGTTGAAATCTCTGGGTCTCTTTTCATTAGCATATAGGGAATTTAGAGGTGATATGTGTCTAGCATATAGATATATTCATGATCAGGCCTTATGTGAGGCTCTTTGTTTTCAGGGATCTGAAATAGGGTATGATAAAAGATCACATAATTTGAAGTTTAGAATGTAAATAAATAATACAACTAAGAGAAACATTTTTTTTACACAGAGATTACCTCTCTTATGGAACTCTTTACCAACATATGTTGTCATCAGTAAGGATATGGAACAATTTAAATTTGAACTGGATAAATATATGGGTGAGAAGAAATTTAAATTTTGCCAATAGGTGACGAGTTCGTAATGGGAATCCACTCCAAACTCGTATTACACCTATGAACCTATGCTTTCAGAGCAAGGAGTAGCTGACAAAAGAACTAGAACTTTTATTACTACTAGAACACTTCTACCTCAGCAGGAGTCAGAGCCTCTTGGGATTAAGCAACCAGATACTTTATTAGAAGTGTGGGGTCTCAATTATGGTAAAGAAAATAAGAGCCATTGGCCTGGATATTCAAACTGCGCTGAAAACTGGCGCAACAGTAGGAGCAAGCGCAAACCAGTTGCGCAAATGCGCAACAGGTGCGATATTCAAACATGGAGCAGAGCAAATTGCGCAAGCAACCAACGTCTCAATATCGCACATACTGCGCCATCGCGCAACCAGGAAGGAGAAGCTGAGCCAAAATGCTGCGCTATGGCGCAACCATGGAAGCTCAGCTGAGCATTGCAGAGCTGCCATAGCGCAAGCACAGCCCCCCCAGAGCAATGGAACTGCACATCCAGGGAGGCAGGCTTGGGCCCACCGCCAGCCATGCCACGCATGGGCACAGGAACTCACTGCAGAACCCACACCACACCGGCACACCCCTAGCACAGCATCACTGGGGGTGGGACGGATGATCCACGTGCCCATGGGGACAAGCCAACTAAAGCATAGCAGAGCCATGACACCCCAGCACAACCACTGGCAGGCAGAGATTGCCACACACAGGGGTTGACAACCACAGTGCACATCAGTCTCCCCGTCACATGGCACACTGTGCACTGTGCCTCAAGACACTGCTCATGTGCAGTGACAGGCACTGCAGGAAACACCACACCCCCCGTGCCACACGTCAACCCCATGCTGCAGAGAAGCATCACCAGCCAGACCCACCCTGTGCACCCAGCAGTGGTGGCAGCAGATGGCAAGACCAACAGAAAGGCAATGCCATGCTGGTGATACCCACTAGCGGCTCCAGCCACAAATGGTTACCAGGGCACAGCTGGGGCACAACAGATGGCAGCCAGGGCACTGATGTATTGTTACTATGGGGGAAGCTCTGCACAATATGGGGCACCAACTGGGGCACAGCATTTTTTTACCAGGGCACGTGCCCTGGCAGACCCTGGTGTAGAGCCGCCACTGGTGATACCTCCCCATGGACACACACACACACACACATATATACCCAGGACCATAGCAGCCCAGATGGCATGTACACCCCTGCAATGGAGCACCCATAGCCAGTTGCAAAGCAGACACCAACACAGCAGTTGTATCAAAATAGAAATGTATATTTAAAAACAACATATAAACAATAACAGGTGAAACTATGTACAAGTTGGGGGCGGGTAAAGGCAGGGGTGTTCAAGGGAGGAATAAAAACTTGGAGAGGAAGGAAGGGTGAAAGGGATGGGAGAAGTGGGAAGGGAATGTGAGGCTACGGCCCAGCTGGCTCCTGGTCCTCCCCTGCTGGTGTCCCTCCTGTGCCGCTGGCGCTGTTCACCCTAGGCTATGTGGCCTTCAGGAGCTCCGGTTTTGTAGTCCAACCTGGGTGAGCGCCGCAGATCTTGGGACATCGTCTCAGCACTCTGAGGCCTAGGAAAATGGGAACACAGTCAATGGCTGAGACTGACCACAACCCTGAACACCACCCAACCTGCAACCCATATAACCCAATGTCCTGCACCTGTGATGGCATGCACCCACCCACAGTGAACATGCACATGGCCATCACAAACAGGCGGCACCAGCTATCGCACCACCGCCCACACACACTGCCCATGTCAATCTGGTACAAACTAGGCTGTCGAGGTGGCAGTATGATTAGTACCAGTTACAGCTATGTGCCCAGTGCATGCCTGGACCACCTGTGATGCATCACAGGCGTGTCGTGATGCTACACTGTGATGCAGGTCACCTGTGTCATGCCTACATACATGGATACATAGACAGTGTCGGCAGAAAGGGCCTATGGGACACCCAGTCTGGCCATTTGGCCTTGTCGTTCACTCTGTTGTCCTATAAGTCCATTCCCCTCACCCCTGACCTCCAAGAATTCCTTCATGGCTAACCCATGCATTCATAAATCCCGTAACCAAGTCAGCCCCACCACATCCTCTGGCAGGGTGTTCCACTTTGTCCACCACCCATTCTGTGAAGCAATACTTTCTCATGTTTCCTCTTAAATGAGCCCCTCCAACTGCATCCCATGCCCTCTAGTCCTGGAACATCCTTTACGCTTACAAATATTGTTTTCCTGCACTCTGTTCCCCCTGTAAAATACTTGTATGTCCCCATCATATTCCCACCCTCCTCCCTCCAGGAGTACATGTTCAGTTCCATCAACCTGTCTGCATAGGACTTGTGATGCAATCATGCACCATCCATGTCGCCCTCCTGTGAACCCTCTCCCACAGTCCATGTCCATACGCAGTATGGTCTCTGGAACTGTACACTGTACTCCAGTGTGGGGACTCACTAGTGTTTCGTATAGTGGAACTATGACCTCCCCTTTGGTTGTGTCCAGCATGGTTGGTGGTCTTGCCCCCCCAGCATGCAATAGCATCCATGACGTAATGATACTCACACTCCTCCAGCAGCTCGGTCTGATGCTGCTGATGCTGCTGCTGCTGATGCTGATGCTGCTGCTGCTGCTGTGGCACAACATCCCGTGGCACCGGGGCCCTGGCATGGCCCACATCACCGTGGTCCGGTGTCCTCACAATCTGGCCTGTGGGAGACATATGGTGAGACAAACATCAGTGTGACTCAAAGCAAGTGCCCCTGCCCCAGTGAGTGCCTGCCCACACAGCCATAACCATCCATCGCACAGCTGCACACACTGACACACCTATGCACAGCCACCCACACACACCCTACAGAGAATATAGGTGCATAGATGGTACACTCACGTGGCCTAGGCACCAGGCCCTGCCTGGCACATGAACGCAGCTGCGTCAGCAGGTCCGGCTCCCTCCGGCGGAGGTCACTGTACCGGTGCCGGCACTGCTCAGCAGACCGGCCCGGCCAGTGACCCCCACCAGGTCAGTGGCCACTTGCTGCCACACATGGGTCCAAGGCATGGTGAGGGGGGCCTCACCATACAGTGCCTCACAGTGGGGCTCCACCAGGGCCACCAGGTTGGCCACTTCAAGCCGGCTCCAGGACACCGCCCTCCTCCTAGCCATGGCACCAACTTTACAGCAGGCAATATGGCGCCCCGCTGCGCTGTAACCCCACATGGAGTTGTTGCACAATAGACCAGCACAGGCTCCAATCGCTGTTCGAACAGCGCCGTCACTTTACATGGTGCTGTCACCAGACAGCGCAATAGGGACATACACATGGCATGCCAACAGCGCCAGGGGTCAGAGGGCATACACAAGGTCACGGCAATGACGACTACGCACAGTGCCGCCGGATGTATAGGCATCCTGCGTGACTGCTAAGCACAGCACAAGTGCCACAGTGGACTATTGCGCGAAGTGCCACAGCGCCGCCAATAGTGCCCAGTGCTGTAGCACCACTGGCACAATGGTGGCCATGGCCTGAATCACCTATCGCTCAGCGGGTCTGCAGCAGCGATCGGCCTATCGCGTAACCTGTCTGGGCATGCGCAATGCAGTGTAGCACACAGCCACAAACATGCGCCATCGGCTCAGCCGGACCTTCCGGATTGCGCTAAGCGCAAATACGCGATATTCAGCCGACATATGCAAATCATTCGATCAGCCATTCAAAGGTGCAGTGGCACGATTAGCATGTCATTAAAGTTGAGCCACACCTCATTTGCATGTATTACGCTATAAAAATGCTCCACTGGGTTGTGGCAGCCAGATTTGGTTGTTGCAGGTGAGAGGTGAGTTACATGTTGTGTGATGCTCAGGACAATGCTCATGGGCAGGGGTGCTGGAGGATGATATAGGTTGAGGGGCTGAGCATGATGAGGGCACTTGAGGGACAGAGGGCACCCTTTGCCATCAGTATCTGCCATGCGGAGAGAGGAAGGGCTTCTGCCCCCCGGCCGGCAGCTATGCTCATGGGGAAATGCTGTGGACTGCACAGTGACAGGTGTCCACTTCCACCCATAGAGATCACCATGACTGACGAGAACCAGGCTGAGGCTGTGGACGACGGGCGTAGGAGGAGGCCGAACTTCACCACGGCAGAGACTGAGGCCCTCTTCCAGGCCTACCTGGAGGATGAGCCACTTTTGAGTGGACGGAGGGGCACCCCTCAGGAGCGTGCAGCTGCATGGGAGGGGGTAGCTCGGGCCATCAACCTGCACGGAAGCCACCAGCGCTCCATGCAGGAATGCCGGAAGAAGATGGGGACTGACCGCAGGAGGCTGAAGGAGAAGGTGGCAGCCTTCAGGGTGGCACGTGCTGCCACTGGTGGGGGACCACCAGTGGTGTTGCAGCTGACCCCGACTGAGGAGACACTGGTCGCGGCCATGCAGCCGAGTGCCATTGCAGGCTCCAGGTGGGGATTCCAGACAGGTGGAAGCCCATCACTGCGGTATGACATGGGATGTTGTTGGGGGGCTGTTGTTCACATGCACTCACATGTACTCTCTTTCTGTTACAGATCCTGTTCGTCTGCAGGAGACGGTGGTGGTGGTGGGTGCAGACAGTGAGGCAGACCTGCTGGACCTGGAGAGGATCATCCACCTCCGCCACCAGCCTGCAGGCACTGGGCAGCATGCAGGCTGGCCAAAAAACTCCGGCGGCAGTGATATGGGTGCAGGGGTGCACAGCCTGTGTCACAGTGGTCTGGCATGCAGGTGTGCCAGCCTGCTGTGCCTATGGCAGTGGCACGCACCGGCACCTATTGATGATAGCAGGCCTGCAATGGCCAGCGATAGGTGTGTGTCCTGACGGACACATGGCAGGCCACACTGCGTGCCCTGGGCCATCCTGGTTCACACCTGTGCCACCAGCATGCTGGCACAGTCACCGGGCTGTGCCTGTCAGCACTAGTGGAGAAGCATCGGTGGCTGTGCAGGTGTCTGGCACTGTTGACAGCACAGAGGTGGAACAGGTGGACCTCGGGGCTCAGCAGTTGGAGGGGCGGCAGCAGCAGTTGCACACCAGGCCTGGGGGGACAGTGTCAAGCAGTGGCACTTGTCCACCACCCTTAGATCCGCCCATACCTGGTCCTGGCAAACAGCGGCCACCCTCAAGGGGTGCTGTGCACCAGGACCATCCACACCCTGGGGGTCACGATGCCATTGGGGCACAGTACCCATTGGACGTGCACACCCACCTGCTGCAGGAGTCGGTACAGCTGCGGGGGCGGGTTGCAAGGTCCGTGAGGCACTGTCTGTGTCTGTGGAGTGGCATAGCAGGGGTGTGCTCGGGACTGAGCCAGATGGTCCATATGCGGACGGATGTGACCGCTGCCATTGACAGGCTGACCAGGCAGTGACTCTGTGGCCAGCATTGACCACACTGTCAGGTGCCCTGTACCACCACCCCACAGTCTTCCTCCCCATTCCTGGTGTCATGCACGACACCAGGCCTGTCAACGCCGGGTTCTGCTGTGGGCATCCCGAGCACCCTGGTGCAAGTTTGTTTGGTGGGATGCAGACCCTGGGCGGGCAAGGTCGTGATCACGCACTGGGACCCCTGGTGGTGCACTAGCGCCACCCGGTGTAACCCTGCTCAGCCTGCCAGTGCTGCTGAGCCCGCAGCGGGGCCGCCCACGCATCCGTGGTGGCAGGTGTGACAGTGCTCCTGACTGAGCTGTCTCCCAATGCAGGCCCTGTCTGGTGCTGCCCTGTGTGCAATGTGTGTCATGGTGGGCAGTGCACTGCTGGTGCTCTGCTCACCAAGCTGACACATGGACCACCTGCACTCTCCCAACTGCTGTCCACAGGTGCGTGTGCATGATGATGCCTGCATTGCACTGTACACCAAGGTGCAAGGTTGCCCAGGTCCTGACACACGTACATGGACAGTCCAGGTGGTGGGGGTAGTTGGTGGTGCTGTGTGTTGGCGATGTCATTTCCGCAGTGCTGTGCTGCTGCCCCTGTATGCTGCCTGGTGTCTGTGTGTGTCCATATGAGTGCTCACCCTCTCTGATGGTGTGTTGGTATGCCTGGACCCTTCAACTCCCCTGACCTTCATGCACGGTGTGTTCCCCTGTGTGCCTGTGGTTTGCGCATGGACAGTGTTGCCTGCACATGTCCCCTTGACTTACCTGTGTTGTGCGTAGTGCTCTTCTGCAATGGTGTCCCAGTGCAACTGGGCCTGCCGTGTCAGTCGGGTACCCTCCATCCTGGGGCTGCTCATCACCCACATCACCGAGCGCCACTGGCATCCCCATCGCTGTCCCCTCTTGGACCTGTCACGGCTATCCCATGGTCTTTGGCCATGTTGTGCAGGATGCAACAGGCCAGGAATATCCCACAGGCCTTTTGGGGGCTGTACTGTAGGGCTCCGCCGGAGGTGTCCAGGCATCAGAAGCATGCCTTGAGTATCCCAAACACCCGCTCTATGATGTTCCGTGTTGCGGCATGTGCCTCATTGAAACTGAGCTGCGCTGGGGTCGTGGGGCTCCAGTATGGTGTGAGCAGCCAGGGACGCAGTGGGTATCCACAGTCACCTGTGTGGAGATAGTGGAGATCAGTGTCATGTCAGGTCCATATTGCCCATATCCTTGTGTGCCACTACCATGGCACCTGTGTCATTCCCACCCTTGCACAGAGTTTGCATTCCATACATGTACTCACCCACTAGATGACCTGTGGGGATGTTCCCACTCTGAATCGATGGCACAGTGCAGATTGGTGCCATATGAAGGCATCATGTGCTCCACCAGGGTGTGTGGCACAGACATTGATGATGCACCCAGTGGCATCACACACCACCTGGCAGTTGACACTGGAAAAGCCCTTTCGGTTCCGATAAGCATGGCCATCGGGGCCAGGTGGCATGAGAATGGCCACATGGGTGCAGTCTATGGCCCCTAGCATGCCAGGCATATGTGCTACCCTGTGGAACTCCTGCATGTTTGCTGTACACTCTGCCGCGGTGCTGGGGAAATGGATGTACTCCGCAGCATGAGGCAGCAATGCGCTGAGGAATTGGGTGAGGATGCGTGACATGGCTGACTGTGTAATGCCTGTGGTGTCCCCTGTCGGCCTCTGGAAGGTGCCCGTGGCGAGCAGGCACATGCAGGCTGTCACCTTGGTCTCCACGGACAGAGCATGACTCTGTCGTGAGGGTGCCTGCATCACATCACTGCACAGCTCGCTGAGCCGTCTCAGTATTGCCCTGTTCAGGCGGTACCGGGCCACAATCTCGACATCTGTGTACAGCTCGTAGCTGATGCGGGCACGATACCGCCTGTCGGGGGCATACCGCCGACGGGCCCCTCCGCGGCCACGTCCCCCTGCAGCATGCTGTCTCACCCTCATTACAGCTTCCATGTGAAGCTGACACTGTCCATCTCCTTGCTTCTGCCCCCCAGGCTGCTGTTCCTGTGTTACTCCCACTGTCCCCACTGCTGCTTCCACTGCACTGGGCACCCCCACTGGCCTCTCTGTCCTCCAGGACCCACTGTCCCCTCTGCGCCCTGCTCCTGTCTCTCTCTCTCTCTCTCTCTGTCTCTCTGTCTCTCTCCCCAGTTTGTGGCCTGCTAGGGTTCTTGCGCTGCTCCTTGAGCCTTTTATTTTGGCTCACATCCGTGCCTCTCGCATCCTCCGGCTGAGCCACTCTTGCATTGATGCGAGTGTTCAGATATCGCATTGCGCACTTTATGCATGAACCCGCTCTTCGTCACGCATCCCTTCATTTCCATTGCGCTGTTGCTCAGCATGTTTTCGTGGTATAACTGGCCCCTTCTGAATATCAGTAGAATGGCGATTTTTGAGTTAAAGATGCTGCAACTCCTGTTGCGCATGGCGCAACCCTTTTGAATATCCAGGCCATTGTGTTTTTCTGTGTTGGTGGAAAGGAACTGTATTAACTTCTCAATCTCCTAAGTCAGGAAGAGATCAGTTAATTGAGGATGTGGCGTAGGAAGGGGAAAACTAGGTGTCTACAATTACTGTTCCCTGCTGCTAGCTTTTGGCAGACAGCAATCTTGATTTCAGAGCAAAGAGTAGCTGACTTAAGAGCAAGAACATTTCTTACTATTAGAAGACATCTAACTCAGCAGGAGTCAGAGCCTGTTGGGATTAAGTAAATATACTTTATTAGAAATGTGTGGTCTCAATTAGGGTAAAAAAGAAAGTCAGTGTATTTTTCTGTGTTGGGGTAAGGGGACTGAATCAGCTACACCGTTTGCTAAGTCAGGAGGAGGGCAGCTAATTGTGTAGTGCCTTAGGCAGTAGAAAACTAGGTGTCTCCAATTACACTTCCCTGATGCTAGCTTTTGGCAGACAGCAGTCTTTTTTTTCAGAGCAAGAAGCAGCTGACTAATTAGCTAGAACTTTTATTACTAACACAACACTTCTAACTCAGCAGGAGTCAGAGCCTGTTGAGGTTAAGCAACCAGATACTTTAATAGAAGTGTGGGGTCTCAATAGGGAGCAAAAAAATAGAGTCAGTGTGATCTTCAGTGTTGGGTGAAGGGCAGTGAATAAGCTTCTCAGTTTCCTATGTCTGGAGGAAGGCAGTTAATTGGTGTGTGTGTCTTAGGCAGCAGAAAACCATGTGTCTCCAATTACAGTTCCTTGCTGCTAGCTTTTGGCTGTTTAATGTTATAATGGTGATCACGGAATAGCAATAGCAATTTGAGTAAGTATAAATCGCTGAGAATGAATTATGGCAATATACACTGGCATCAACTAGAAAACTGGCAACTGGTTTTCCATGTTATGTGGGGGGGCAGCACTCCCCATAAAACCCCCAGACAGGGGGGAGGATTTCTCTCCCACACTCCCCTACTTAAGGTTTCTCAGCTCCAGGGGGTGCATGCCAGGGGGTGGGTGTAAAACTTTAAAAAAACTAAAAAAATTCTGACCCAAGGCAAAAAATGATCACCACTAGAATTGAACCCAGCACCCTACCCACTCCAGTCCAACACCTATCCACAACACCTCATAGCCAGCTCGGCAGCCAATCACCACACAACAGCCCACATACCCTCTCTCCACTTCGGGCTGTCATACTATGTGGTCCCTCCCCCCAAACGTTGTTATGGTTCCTCCATATCTGGTCACTTCCTTGGAAGGTAACCCTTTACACGGGCATCTTGATTGAGTTTCCCCTATTGAAAGCTTTCAATCAAGGTCACTTTGTACATGGTATACCACTTTTGGCAGACAGCAATCTTGCTTTCAAAGTAAAGAGCAACTGACTAAAGAGCTGGAACTTTTTTTACTAATAGAACACTTCTAACTAAGCAGGAGTCAGAGCCTGTTGGGACTAAGCAACCAGATACTTTGTTAGAAGTGTTGGGTCTCAATTAGTGTAAAAAAAGACAGTCAGTGTGCTCTTCTGTGTTGGGGAAAGAGGAATGTATCAGCTTCTCAGTTTGCTAAACCAAGAGGAGAACACTTAATTAGGGGAGTGCCTTAGGCAGCAGAAAAACAATTGAGTCCTATAACAGTTCCCTGCTGCCAGCTTTTGGCAGACAGCAATGATGTTTTCTGAGCAAGGAGCAGCTGACTACAGAGCTAGAACTTTTATTACTAATGGAACACTTCCATCTAAGCAGGAGACAGAGCATGTTGGGATTTGAAACCAGATACTGTACTAGAAGTGTGGGGTCTCAATGAGGGTAAAAAAGAGTCAGTGTGTGTTTCCGTGTTGGGGAAGGGGACTGCATCAGCATCTCTGTTTGCTATGTCATGAGGAGAGCAATTAATTGGGGGTGTGACATAGCCAGCAGAAAATCAGGTGTCTCCAATTACAGTTCCCTGGTGCTAGCTTTTGGCAGACAACAATCATGCTTTCAGAGCAAGATGGAGCTGATTAAAGAATTAGAACTTTTTATAATAATAGAACACTTCTAATTTAGCTGTAGTCAAAGCCTGTTGGGATTAAGCAACCAGATACTTTATTAGAAGTGTGGGGTCTCAATTACGGTAAAAAAATAGAGTCAGTATGTCATTCTATGTTGGAGAAAGGCAACTGTATCTGCTTCTCAGTTTTGCTAAGCCAGAAATAGAGCAGTTAATTGGGGGAGTTTCTTAGGAAGCAGAAAATCAGATGTCTACAATTGCAGTTCCATGCTGCTAGCTTTTGGCAGACAGCAACCTTACTTCAGAGCAAGAAGCAGCTGACTAAAAAGCTAGACATTTTTTTACTAATGGAACACTTCTAACTCAGCAGGAGTCAGACCCTGTTGGGATTAAGCAATCAGATACTTTATTAGAAGTGTAGGGACTTAGTGTAAAAAAAGAGAGCAAGTGTATTTTTCTGTGTTGGATGAAGGGGACTATATCAGCTTCTCAGTTTGCTAAGTCTGGAGGAGAGCAGTAAATTGGAGTGTGGTTTCGGCCACAGAAAACCAGGTGTCTACAATTACAGTTCCAAGCTACTAGCGTTAGGCAGACAACAATCTTGCTTTCCGACAAGGAGTAGCTGACAAAAGAGCTAGAACTTTTCTTTCTAATAGAAAACTTATAACACAGCATGGGTCAGAGCATATTTGGATTAAGCAACCAGATATTTAATAGAAATGTGGGGTCTCAATTAGGGTAATAAAAAAAAGAGAGTCAGTGTATTTTTCTGTGGTGGGTAAGGGGAATGTATCAGCTATACAGCTTGCTAAGTCAGGGGGATGGCAATTAATTGGGCAGTGCCTTAGGCAGCAGAAAACCAGGTGTCTCCAATTACACTTCAATGATTCTAGCTTTTGACCAACAGCAATCTTGTTGTAAGACCAAGAAGCAGCTGACTAAATAGCTAGAACTTTTATTACTAATAGAACACTTCTAACTCAGCAGGAGTCAGAGCCTATTGGGATTAAGCAACCAGATACTTTGTTAGAAGTGTGGGGTCTCAATTAGGGTAAAAAAAAAGATAGTTGTGTTTTTCTGTGTTGGGGGAAGGGGACTGTATCAAATTCTCAGTTTGCTATGTTATGAGGAGAGCAATTAATTGGGGGTGTGACTTAGGCAGCAGAAAACCTGGTGTCTCAAATTACAGTATCCTGCTGTTAGCTTTTGGCAGACCACAATCATGCTTTCAGAGCAAGAAGCAGCTGATGAAAGAACTAGAACTTGTATTACTAATAGAACACATCTACCTCAGCAGGAGTCAGAGCCTGTTGGGATTAAGCAACCAGATACTTTATTAGAAGTGTGGGGTCTCAATTATGGTAAAACAAATAAAGTCAGTGTGTTTTTCTGTGTTGGTGGAATGGAGCTGTATAAGCTTCTCAATTTGCAAAGTCAGGAAGAGAACAGTTAATTAAGGATGTGGCCTAAGAAGGAGAAAACCAGGTGTCTACAATTGCAGTTCCCTGCTGCTAGCTTTTGGCAGACAGCAATCTTACTTTCAGAGCAAGGAGCAGCTGACTTAATAGCAATAACGTTTTGTACTATTAGAAGACATCTAACTCAGCAGGGGTCAGAGCCTGCTGGGATTAAGCAACCAGATTCTTTACTAGAAGTGTGGAGTCTCAATTAAGGTAAAAAGAGTCACTGTGTCTTTGTGTGTTGTTGAAAAGAACTGTATCTGCTTCTCAGTTTGCTAAATCATGAAGAGCAAATAATTGGGCAGTGCCTTAGGCAGCAGAAAACCAGGTGTCTCCAGTTACAATTTCCTGATTCTAGGTTTTGATTGACAGCAATCTTGTTTTCAAGCAAGAAGTGGCTGACTAATTGGCTAGAACTTTTATTACTAATAGAACACTTTTAACTCTGCAGGAGTCAGGCATGTTGGGATTAAGCAACCAGATACTTTGTTAGAAGTGTGGGCTTTCAATTAGGGTAAAAAAGACAGCTATGTCTTTGTGTGTTGGCAAAGGGACTGTATTTGCTTCTACGTTTGCTAAGTCAGGAGGAGAGCAGTTAATTAGAGGTGTGCCTTAGGCAGTAGAAAACCAGGTGTCTCGAATTACAGTTCCTTGCTGCTAGCTTTTGTCAAAGAGCAATGATGCTTTCTGAGGAAGAAGCAGCTGTCTAAATAGCTAGAACATTAATTACTAATAAAACACTTCTAACTAAGCAGGTGTCAAGAGCCTGTTGGTATTATGCAACTAGATACTTTACTAGAAGTGAAGTGTCTGACTTAGGAGTTAAAAAATTAGTCAGTGTTTTTTTTGTGTTGAACTTGGACTATATCAGCTTCTCAGTGTTCTAAGTTAGGAGGAGAGCAATTAAGCTGGGGTGTGGCTTAGGCAGCAGAAAACCCGGTGTCTCCAATTACAGTTCCCTGCTGCTAGCTTTTGGCAGACAGCAATCATGCTTTCAGAGCAAGAAGCAGCTGACTAATGAACTAGAACTGTTATTACTCATGGAACACTTCTAAATCAGCAGGAGTCAGAGCTTGTTGGTATTAAGCATCCACATAATTTATTAGAAGTGTATTGTCTCAATTATGGGAAAAAATAGAGAGTCAGTGTGTTTTTCTTTTATGGGGAAGGGAACTCTATCAGCTTTTCAATTTGCTACATGAGGAAAAGAGCAGTTAATTGAGGATGTGGCTTAGGAAGCAGAAAACGAGACCTGATTCTAGTTTTTGGCAGGCAGCAATCTAGTTTTCAGAGCAAGAAGCAGTTGATTAATTAGTTAGAACTTTTATTACTAATAGAACACTAACTCAGCAGGAGTCAAAGCCTGATGGGATTAAGCAACCAGATACTTTGTTAGAAGTGTGGGATCTCAATTAGGGTAAAAAAAGACAGTGTGTTTTTCTGTGTTGGGGAAGGGGACTGTATCAGCTTCTCAGTTTGCTAAGTTATGAGGAGTGCACTTAATTGGGGGTGTGGCTTAGGCAAGAGAAAACCCAGGGTAGGATATTCAAAAGGGTTGCGCCATGCGCAATAGGGTTGCGGCAGCGCAAGTCCGAAATTGTGCCATTCTGCGATATTCAGCAGGAGGCAGTTGCGCCACTGAAAACATACTGAGCAGCAGCGCAATGCTAATTAAGGCATGTGCAACCGAAGGGGGTGGAACCATGCATAAAGTGCGCAATGCGATATTCAAAGGCATGTGCAATGCGCAACAGTGGATCAGGCGGAAGTTGCGCCATAGCGGAAATTAGCCAAAATAAAAAAAGCTCAAGGAAGAGGCGCAAGAACACTACAGGGAATCCATATGAGGCAGGGAGACAGCCAAGGCCAGAGGGTGAAACAGTGCAGGCTAGGGAGAGCACAGGACAGAAGTGGGGCAAGGGAAGATGTGTGGGGCCACAGAGTGCAGAGGCCAGTAGGTGTACCCGGTGCAGTGGAGGTAGCAGTCAGGACAGGGAGGGTAACAGAGCAACAACAGCCAGGGGGGAACACAAATCAGGGATATGGACAGTGCCAGCTTCCACATGGAAGCTGTAATGAGGGGGGTGAGAAGGCATGCTGCAGGGGGCGTGGCCGTGGAAGGGCCCATCGGCAGTACGCCCCAACAGGCAGTACCGAGCCGCATCAGCTTTGAGCTCTATTCAGATGTCAGATTGTGGGCGTACCACCTGAACAGGGCAATACTGAGGTGGCTCTGTGAGCTGTGCAGTGATGTGATGCAGGCACCCTCACAGCGGAATCACGCTCTGTCAGTGGAGACAAAGGTAACAGCCTGCATGTGCTTGCTCACCACGGGTACCTTCCAGAGACCAACAGGGGACACCACAGGCATAACACAGTTGGCCACGTCATGCATCCTCACCCAATTCCTCAGTGTACTGCTGCCACATGCTGCAGATTACATCCATTTCCCCAGCACCACGGCGGAGCGTACAGCAAACATACAGGAGTTCCACAGGGTAGCACGTATGCCTGGCGTGCTAGGGGCGATAGACTGCACCCATGTGGCCATTTGCATGTCACCTGGCCCTGATGGGGCTGCCTATCGGAATCGGAAGGGATTTTCCAGTGTCAACTGCCAGGTGGTGTGTGATGCCAGTGGGCGCATCATCAATGTCTGTGCCACGCACCCTGGCGGAGCACACGATTCATTCATATGGTACCAGTCAGCACTGTGCCATCCATTCGAGAGTGGGGACAACCCCACAGGACATCTAGTGGGTGAGTATGCATGTAGGATTGGCAAATCGGGGGCAAGGGTGGGTAAGCCACAGGTGCCATGGTTGTTGCACACAGGGTTAGGGGCAATATGAGACTGAACAAGACACTAACCTCCAATATCTCACACAGGTGACAGTGGATACCCACTCCATCCCTGGCTGCTCACACCCCTCGGCGGCCGTGACCCCATTGCAGCAGTGCTTCAATGAGGCACACGCCGCATCAACATCATTGAGCTGGTGTTTGGGATGCTGAAGGCACGCTTCCGATGCCTAGACACCTCCGGCGCTGCCCTACAGTATAGCCCTCAAGGCCTGTGGGATATTCCTGGCCTGTTGTATCCTGCACAACATGGCCAAAGACAGTGGAATAGCCATACAGGTCGAAGAGGGAGACAGCGATGGGGACGACGGTGACGCCAGTGATGATGGGGATGAGCAGCCCCCCCTTGGACGGCATGACTCCCGACTGATCCGGCTGGCCCAGCTGCACTGGGACACCATCACAGAGGAGCACTTTGCCCAACACAGGTAAGTCATGGGGCCATGTGCAACCAACAGTGGCTAGGGCACAACCCACATACACACAGGGAAACACACCAGGGGTGCATGACGGCAAGGGAAGTGGCAGGGCACAGAAGCACACACATACAACCAGGGAGGGGTGAACAGTAACACACCACATGGACAGACACACACACACACACAACAGGCACAAAGTGCACAGGGGTCAGGTGCACAACAGAGCAGAAACACAGACACTAAAAACACACACGTCCACAGGCCACCACCTCCACTTTTACTGTCCATGTACGTGTGTCAGATGCTGGGCACCTTTGCACTTTGGTGTACAGTGCAATGCAGGCATCATCATGCACACGCACCTGTGGACAGCAGTCGGGAGGGTGTGCAGGTGGTCCATGTGTCTGCATGTAGGGCAGGGCACCCACTGGTGCACTGCCCACCGAAACACACATTGCACACAGGGCAGCACCAGACAGGGCCCGCACTGGGAGACAGCTCAGTCATGCAGCACAGTGCCACGGCCACCTCAGATGTGTGGCCGGCCCCACTGAGACCCAGCAGCACTGGCAGGCTGAGCACGGGCCTCATAGGGTGGCACCGATGGACCACCAGGGGTCCCACTGTGTGAACATGACCTTGCCCACACAGGGGTCTGCAGCATACCAAACATACCTGCACCAGGGGTGCTCGGGATGCCCACAGCTGAACCCAGCATCGACAGGGTGGGTGTCACACGATGCCAGGAATGGGGAGTGGATAGTGTACTGCATGGAGTGAGCGGTACAGGGGCACCTGACTGTGTGCCCAATGTGGCCCGACAGTGACCAATGCCTGTGTCTGCCTGTCGATGGCGGTCACATCCACCTGGAAATGGTCAATCCAGGACAGGATCCTCTCGTTGTCCCTGCTGTGCTGCTGCAGAGCCACACACAGTGCCTCCACGGATGTTGCAACCCGCATCTGCTGCTGTACTGATGCCTGCAGCAGGTGGGTGTGCTCATCAAAGAGGTTGTCTGCCACATCGGCAACCTGTCCCTCAGGGTATGGAAGGGCCTGATGTACAGCACCCCTTGAGGGTGGGCGCCGCTCACCAGGACCAGATATGGGCATGTCCACAGGTGGTGCACCTACATCACTGCTGAGCCCTGTACCCCAGTCCCGGTGGGTGACTGCTGCTGCCCTCCACCTGCTGTGCCCAAGGGATCAGTTGTTCGCTGCTGTGGCCGCAACTGTGCCGTGACCTGCACAGCCACCGGTGCTGACAGGCACAGCCTGGGACTGTGCTGACATGCTGGCACACACGTCGGAACCAGCTAGGTCCATGGGCGTGAGCTGTCCTGCTGTGTGTCCATTCTGTGACACACACATGTCAATGCCCATAGTGGTCAGTGCATCATCAATGGTGCAGGTCTGTGCCACAGCCGCAGCATGCTGGCATGCTTGCATGCCAGACTGCTGAGACACAGGAAGGACACTCCCCACACCTCTCTCAGCAACAGCAGTGATGGTAGCCAGGCATGCACACTGGTGCAGTGCACGCCAGCAATCTGCGGAGGTGGATGGTCCCTCCTCCAACTCCAGATGGCTGTCTGCAGTGGACAGGCCATCCACTGCTGACCCCTGCAGACACACAGGATCTGTAACAGAAAGGAAGGACATGTTAGTGAATGTGATCTACCTTACCCCCCGACCATGACATACCATGCAGTGATGGGCTACCACCTGTCTGGAAGCCACCTCCAGAAACACCCTCAATGGCACTGCGCTGCATGCTTGCAGTGAGCATGTCCTGTGCCAGAGTCAGCTGCACCACCTCCGGCTGGCCCCCGCCTGTTGCAGCACGTGCTGCCCTGATGGCTGCAACCTTCTCCTTCACTCTCCTCCTGTCAGTCCCCATCTTCTTTTTACACTCCTGCACAGAGCGCTGGTGGCTGCCGTGCAGGTTGATGGCACATTCCACCCCCTCCCATGCAGCAGCACAGGCCTGAGGGGTGCCCCGCCATCCACTGAGAAGTGGCTCCTCATCCAGGAGGGCCTCAAACAGTGCCTCCATCTCAGCCTTCGTGAAGTTAGGCCTCCTCTTCCTCCCACCATCATCCTCCTCACCCAGTCCTTGCTCGGTCATTTTACAGCCTGTATGGGTGAGTGGTCACCTGTGACAGTGCAGTACACAGCAATTCTCTGAGGTCATGGTCCAGAACATCACAATGCATGCAACTCACCTATCAACTGCAGTAACTAATATGTCCACTGCAGAACAGTGTCACATATTTATAGCACAATCCATGCAAATTAGGACTGGAGCAACTTTAATGAGATGCAAATCACGCTGCTGTGCCATTGAATGGCTGAAACGGATGATTTGCATATGACGGCTGAATATTGCGCTCGTTGTGCTTTATGCACACCGGTTGAACCGGGTGAGCCAATGGCGCAGTTCTGTGACTGCGTAGTACACCGCACTGCACATGCCCAGGTAGCTAACGCAGGCATCTGCCGTGCTGATGACGTGCTGTGCGCAGTAGGCAATTCAGTGCATGGCCACCATTGTGCCAGTGGCACTACAGCGACGGTCACTACATGGTGCTGTGGCACAACTGTGCAATAGTTCGCTGTGGTAATGGCACACAGGTGACCAATCACGCTAGACGCATAGACGTTCAATGGCGCTGTGCGTGGCCTAGCGCCAGAGACCCATGACCCTGTGCCCGACCTTTGCCCCCTTGGGGCTGTACCTATGGCATGTCTGCAGCTTTATCACGCTGTTCGGTAACAATGGCGATAGGGATTGGCGGTGCTATACCAACAGTGCGATAGGAATAGCCGCATTGTATTGCACAACAATTCCACTTGGGGTTGCTGCACTGTGGCGCACCATATTGCCTACTATACATGCAGGGATGGCACGCAGAAGAGCCCCCCAATGGAGTTCACTCGAGCTCGCCAACTTGGTGGCCATAGTGGAGCCTCACTATGGCCCACTATTTGGGGATGAACCCCCAACATGGCCAGGACCCGTGTGTGGCAGCAGGTGGCCACTGACCTTGATGAGGCCATTGGCCAGTGGAGGTCTGCAGGCAGTGCAGGCACAGTGCAGGGGACCTGTGGAGGAGGGAGCCAGCATTACTGGAACATCCTCAGTCACATGCCAGGAGGGGCGTGGTGCCTCGGCCAGGTGGGTGAGCCATCTATGCACCTGTATGGTCCATATGGGTACACTGTCTATTGTGTCCAGCACATGGGGGAGGGTTGGTCTATGGTTGGCTGTGGCAGTGTTTACAGGATATGTGATGTATGGGTCTGGCTGGGTGGGTGGCACACTCATTGGGGCAGGGGATATCTGGTTTGAGATTTCACTGATGTGTTTCTCACCTTTTGTTTCCCACAGGCGTGGCGGAGTGGAGGAGGCCAGGGCTGAGGTGCAGCGAGTGGTGGCAGCGGTGGCTGAGCGTGGTGGTGGTGGTGGTGATGGTGAATCACGACAGCAGCAGCAGCATGATGAGGGAGAGTGCCATGACATTATGAATGCTGTAGCATGCTGTGTGGGGGGGCAGGGCATGGCCACCATCCATGGACAACACTGCCATGCACGTGACATGTGACAGTCAGCACTGTCCAGTGGCACTGCATGTCTGGGAGTGTGTCAATGGTGGTCCATGCATGCACTGGGCACATGGCTGTGGCACTGCCTGCCCACCACGTAGCAACGTTACTGTACAGCCTTGGTTGTGCTGTGCTGGACATGGGCGTGTGTGTGTGCAGGTACACATGGCTTTTGCTGCCTGGTTGGGCATGTCTTGTGCATGGTCACCTGGGTGGGTGCAGTCCATCACAGGAGCGGGGCACTTGGCTGTATGCCATGCATGATGGGTGGGCTTCAGGGATATGGACAGTCACAGCCATTGACTCTTATCCCTTGTCCTAGGTGTCCAGATCCTGCAGCGCATTGAGCATTTGATGCACCAGCTGATTCAGGTGGCAATGGATTTGCTCGCCATCCTGCGGGACCTGCATCAACATGGTGTGAGGCACAGGAGGAGGCTCCGGGACCAGCACCAGGCAGAAGGAGAGCAGGCTGGCAGGCAGTAGCTGCCCATCACCTCCCCCCTTTACCTATCCCTCACACCCTGCCTTCCCTCTTCCAGTTGTTCACCCCTGCCCTTTACCCACCCCTACCTTGTACTCGTACCCTCACCCCTGTTTTGTATATTTGTACATAGTTATGGTTGTTGCTGTTGTTATTCTTGTTATATTTGAAATATATATTTTTATATGAATACTGTGGTGGTCTCTGATTTGCAGCTGGCTATAGGTGCTCATTTGCAGTGGTGTGCATGGCATCTGGGGTGGTATTGTCATGGGTATGTGTGTGTGTGCATGGGGAGGTGTCTCTGGTGTGGGAGTGGCTTTCAGTCGGTATTGCCTTGTGCTGCCACCCACTGCTGGGTGCTCATGGTGGGTCTGGCTTGTATGGTTCTGTGGTATATGAGGTTGCAGTGTGATGGGGGATGCATGGGGATTCCTTCAGTGATGGTCACTGCTCATGGGTGGTGTCTTGGGGTCACAGTGCAAGGTGTGCTGTGCACAAAGGGGGGGCTGATGTACACTGGGGTGTTCCGCCCCTTTGTGTGGCAGTCTCAGCTTGCCAGTTGGTGTGCTGGGGCAACATGGTCTGGCTGTGCTTTGTTGGCTTGTCCCCATGGGCCAGTGGATATTCCATACCTCCCCCACTTATGCTGTGCTTGGGGTGTGGGGGTGCATTGTTAGTTCTGCAGTGTGTTCCTGTGCCCATCTGTGGCATGGGTGGTGGTCCCCTGCCTACCTCCCTGGTTGTACAGTTCCATTGCTCTGCTGCTGGGGCTCCTGCTTGTGCTATGGTACTCCTGAACTGCTCAGCTGGGCTGCCCTTATTAGCTATAGGCGCATAGTATCTGCTCAGCTTCCCCTTCCTGGTTGTGCTATGGTGCAGGTTGTGTGATATTCAGATGTTGGCTGGTTGCACATTTGCCTTTCTCCATGTTTGAATAGCGCATCTATTGCGCATGTGCACAATGGACTTGTGCTTGCTCCTGCTATTGCTCACATTTTGGGCGCAGTTTGAATATCCGTCCCCCAGTGTCTCCAATTACAGTTCCCTGGTGCTAACATTTGGCAGACAACAATCATGCCTTCAGAGCAAGGAGTAGCTGACAAAAGAACTAGAACATTTATTACTAATAGAAGACTTCTAACTCAGCAGGAGTCAGTGCAAAGTAGGATTAAACAAACAGATACTTTATTAGAAGTGTTGGGTCTCAATTAGGGTAAAAAAAGACAATGTGATTTTCAATGTTGGAGAAGGGACTATATCTGCTTCTCAGTTTACTAAGACAGAGTGGAGCAGTTAATTGGGGTGTAGCTAGCAGCAGAAATCCAATTGTCTCCAATTACAGTTCCCTGGTGCTAGCTTTTGGCAGACAGCAATCGTGCTTTCAGAGCTAGGAGCAGCTGGGAAAAGAACTAGAACTTTTCTTACTATTAGAACACATCTAACTCAGCAGGAGTGAGAGCCTGTTGGGATTAAGCAACCAAAACTTTACTAGAAGTGTGGGGTCTCTATTAGGGTAAAAAAAGTCAATGTGTCTTTGTGTGCTGGGAAGGGACAGTATCTGCTTCTCAGTTTGCTAAGTAATGAGGAGAGCAATTAATTGGGGTGTGGCTTAGGCAGCAGAAACCCAGGTGTCTCCAATTACAGTTCCCTTGCTCAAGGCTTTTCACACAGCAATATTGCTTTGACAGCAAGGAGCAGCTGACTATAGAGCTAGGACTTTTCTTATTAATAGAACACTTTTAACTCAGCAGAGGTCAGAGCATGTTGGGATTTAGCAAACATACTTTGTTAGAAATGTGGACTCTCAATTAAGGTAAAAAAGTGAATCAGTTTATTTTTCTGTGTTGGTGTAAGGAGACTGTATTAGCTACATAGTTTTCTAAGTCAGGAGGAGGACAGTTAATTGGGCAGTGCTGTAGGCAGCAGAAAACTGGCTGTCTCCAATTACAGTTCCCTGATGCTAGCTTTTGGTGGACAGCAATCATGTTTTCAAAGCAAGAAACAGCTGACTAATTAGCTAGAACTTTTATTACTAATAGAACACTTCTAACTCAGTAGGAGTCAGAGCCATTGGGATTAAGTAAACAGATACTTTATTAGAAGTGTGGGGTCTAAATTATGGTAGAAAAAGAGTCAGTGTGATTTTCAGAGTCGGCGAAGGGGACTGTATCAATGTCTCAGTTTGCTAAGACAGGAGGGGAGCAGTTAATTGGGCATGTGGCTTAGGCAGCAGGAAATCAGTTGTCTGCAATTACAGTTCCCTGCTGCTAGCTTTTGCCAGACAGCAATCTTGCTTTCAGAGCAAGCAGCAGCTGACTAAAGAGCTAGAACTTT
This sequence comes from Neoceratodus forsteri, assembly GCA_016271365.2. Taxonomy (NCBI): domain Eukaryota; kingdom Metazoa; phylum Chordata; order Ceratodontiformes; family Ceratodontidae; genus Neoceratodus; species Neoceratodus forsteri. The sequence goes on from CM057455.1 coordinate 1,045,004,357, forward strand.
TCTTACTAATGGAACACGTCTAACTCAGCAGGGGTCAGAGCATGTTGGGATTCAGCAACCAGATACTTTATTAGAATCGTGGGGTATCAATTAGGGTAAAAAAACATAGTCAGTGTATTTTTCTGTGTCAGGTAAGGGGATTGTATCATCTGCACAGCTTGTTAAGTGAGGGGGAGGGCAGTTAATTGGGCAGTGCCTTGGGCAGCAGAAAACCAGATGTCTCCAATTACAGTTCACTGATTCTAGCTTTTGGCAGACAGCAATCTTCTTTTCAGAGCAAGTAGCAGCTCACTAATTCGCTGAAACTTTTATTATTATTAGAACACTTCTAACTCAGCAGGAGTCAGATCCTGTTGGGATTAAGCAACCAGATACTTTGTTAGAAGTGTGGGTTCTCAATTAGGGTAAAAAAAAGACAGTCTGTATGTCTTTGTGTTTTGGCGAAGGGGACTGTATCTGCTTATCAGTTTGCTAAGTCAGGAGGAGAGCAGTTAATTAGGGGTGTGCCTTAGGCAGTAGAAAACCAGGTGCCTCAATTACAGTTCCTGCTGCTAGATTTTGGCAAACAGTAATGATGCTTTCTGAGGAAGGAGCAGCTGACTAAAGAGCTAGAACATTTATTAGTAATAGAACACTTCTAACTAAGCAGGAGTCAGAGCCTGTTGGTATTATGCAACTGGATTCTTTACTAGAAGTGAAATGCCTGACTTAGGGTTAAAACAATTAGTCAGTGTGTTTTTTTGTGTTGAAGACTTGGACTATATCAGCTTCTCAGTGTTCTAAGTTATGAGGAGAGCAATTAAGCTGGGTTGTGGCTTAGGCAGCAGAAAACTTGGTGTCTCCAATTACAGTTCCCTGCTGCTAGCTTATGGCAGACAGCAATCATGCTTTCAGAGCAAGAAGCAGCTGACTAAAGAACTAGAACTTTTATTACTCATGGAACACGTCTAAATCAGCAGGAGTCAGAGCCTGTTGGTATTAAGCAATCACATAATTTATTAGAAGTGTATTGTCTCAATTATGGTAAAAAAATAGAGACTCAGTGTGTTTTTCTATTATGGGGAAGGGAACTCTATCAGCTTCTCAATTTGCTACATGAGGAAGAGAGCAGTTAATTGAGGATGTGGCTTAGGAAGCAGAAAAGCAGGTGTCTACAATTACAGTTTCCTGATGCTTGCTTTTGGCAGACAACAATTATGTTTTCAAAGCAAGAAACAGCTGACTAATTAGCTAGAACTTTTATTACTAATAGAACACTTCTCGCTCAGTAGGAGTCAGAGCCGATTGAGATTAAGTAAACAGATACTTTATTGGAAGTGTGGGGTCTAAATTATGGTAAAAAAAGAGTCAATGTGATTTTCATAGTCTGGGAAGGGGACTGTATCAATGTCTCAGTTTGCTAAGTCAGGAGGGGAGCAGTTAATTGGGCATGTGGCTGAAGCAGCAGGAAATCAGTTGTCTGCAATTACAGTTCCCTGCTGCTAGCTTTTGCCAGACAGCAATCTTGCTTTCAGAGCAAGCAGCAGCTGACTAAAGAGCTAGAACTTTTCTTACTAATAGAACACTTGTAATTCAGCAGGGGTCAGAGCATGATGGGATTAAGCAACCAGATACTTTATTAGAATTGTGGGGTCACAATTAGGGTAAAAAAAAAACATAGTCAGTGTAATTTTCTGTGTTGGGTAAGGGGATTGTATTATCTACACAGCTTGTTAAGTCAGGGGGAGGGCAGTTAATTGGACAGTGCCTTGGGCACTAGAAAACCAGATGTCTCCAATTACAGTTCACTGATTCTAGCTTTTGGCAGACAGCAATCTTGTTTTCAGCGCAAGAAGCAGCTCACTAATTAGCTGAAACTTTTATTACTAATAGAACACTTCTAACTCAGCAGGAGTCAGAGCCTGTTGGGATTAAGCAACTAGATACTTTGTTAGAAGTGTGGGGTCTCAATTAGTGTAAAAAAAAGAGAGTCAGTGCCTTTTTCTGTGTTGAGGTTAGGGGACTGTATCTGCTTCTCAGTTTGCTAAGTCAGGAGGAGAGCAATTAATTGGGGGTGTTGCTTAGGCATCAGAAAACCCGATGTCTCTAATTACAGTTCCTGCTGCTAGCTTTTGGCAGAGAGCAATTATGCTTTCAGAGCAAGGAACAGCTGACAAAAGAAATAGAACTTTATTACTAATAGAACACTTCTAACTCAGTAGGAGTCAGAGCCTTCTGGGATTAAGCAACCAGATACTTCATTAGAAGTGTGGGGTCTCAATTATGGTAAAAAGAAGAGACTCAGTTTGTTTTTCTGTGTTGGGGGAAGGGAACCCTATCAGCTTGTCAATGTGCTAAGTCAGGAAGAGAGAAGTTAATTGAGAATGTGGCTTAAGAAGCAGAAAACTTTGTGTCTACAATTACAGTTCCCTGCTGCTAGCTTTTGGCAGACAGCAATCTTGCTTTCAGAGCAAGGATCAGCTGACTTAAGAGTAAGAATATTTCTTACTTTTAGAACACATCTAACCCAGCAGGAGTCAGAGCATATTGGCATTAAGCAAGCATACTTTATTAGAAATGTGGGGTCTCAAATAGAGTAAAAAAAGGAGAGTCAGTGTATTTTTCTGTGATGGGGTAAGGGGACTGTATCAGCTGCACAGTTTGCTAAATCAGGAGGAGGGCAGTTTATTGGGCAGTTCCTTAGGCAGCAGAAAACCAGGTGTCTCCAGTTACAGTTCCCTGATGCTAGCTTTTGGTGGACAGCACTCTTTTTTCTGAGCAAGAAGCTGCTGAATAATTAGATAGAACTGTTATTACTAATAGAACACTTCTAACTCAGTGGGAGTCAGAACCTGTGTGGATTAAGAAATCAGATGCTTTATTGGACATGTGGGGTCTCAATTAGGGTAAACAAAGAGAGTCAGTGTGATTTTCAGTGTTGGGGGAAGGGGAGTGTTTCAGCTTCTTAGTTTCCTAAGTCTGGAGGACAGCAGTTAATTGGGGTGTGGCTTAGGCAGCAGAAAACTATGTGTCTCAAATTACATTTCCCTGCTGCTAGCTGTTATATGTCATAAAGGTGATCGCGGAATAGTAATCGCAATTAGGATGAGTGTACATGACCGAAAATGTATTATGTCAATGTACACTCACAATGACTAGAAAACTGGTGACTGGTTTTCCATGTTTTGAGGGAGCACCGCCACAACCACCTCCACATGGGGGCTTTCCTCCCACACCCCTACTTAAGAATTCTCAACCCAGGTGGTGCTTGTCGGGGTTGGGTGTAAACATTTAAAAAATCTAAAAATCCCTAATCCAAGGAAAAGAATGATCACGCCTAGAATCGAACCCAGCACCATCCCAACCCCAGCCTGCCACCTATCCACCACACCTCACATCCAGCTTGACAACTGATTGTCACACAACAGACTACATACCCTCCCTCTGCTTTGGTCTGTCACGTGACATAGTCCCTCCCCCCAACACATGTACATACAGTGCCATCCCGACGCTGTACTCACCTACCACCATATCTTGTCACTACCCTGGAAGGTAGCCCTTTACAAAGGCATCTTGATTGAGTCACCCTTATTGAAAGCTTTCAATCAAGATCACCTTGTACATGGAATTCCTCTTTTGGCAGACAGCAAACTTGCTTTCAGTACAAGGAGCAACTGACTAAAGAGCTAGAACTTTTTAACTAGTAGAACACTTCTAACTAAGCAGAAGTCACAGACTGATGAGATTAAGCAACCAGATACTTGCTTATAAGAGTGGGGTCTGAATTATGGTAAAACAATAGGGTCAGTGTGTTTTTCTATATTGGGGGAAGGCAACTGTATCTGCTTCTTAGTTTGCTAAGTCAGGAAGGCAGCAGTGAATTGGGGGAGTGGCTCAGGAAGCAGAAAACCAGATGTCTACAATTACAGTTCTGAGCTGCTAGCTTTTGGCAGACAGCAATCTTGCTTTCAGAGCAAGGAGCAGCTGACTAAAGAGCTGAACATTTTCTTACTAATAGAAAACTTCTAGCTCAGTAGTGGTCATAGCATGTTTGGATTAAGTAACCACATACTTTATTAGAAATGTGGGGTCTCAATTACGGTAAACAAAAAAAGAGAGTCAGTGTATTTTTCTGTGTTGGGTAAGGGGACTGTATCAACTACACAGCTTGCTAAGTCAGGGGGATGGCAGTTAATTGGGCAGTGCCTTAGACAGCAGAAAACCCAGTATCTCCAATTACATTTCCCTGCTGCTAGCTTTTGGCAGACAGCAATCATAATTTCAGAGTAAGGTTCAGCGGACAAAAGCACTAGAATGTTTATTTCAAATAGAACACTTCTAACTCAGCAGGAGACAGAACCTGTTAGGATTAAGCAACCACATACTTTATTATAAGTGTGTCATCTCACTTATGTTAAAAAAAGAGAGTCAGTGTGTTTTTCTGTGTTGGGGAGGGAACTGTATCAGCTTCTCAGTTTGCTAAGTCAGGAAGAGAGCAGTTAACTAATAATGTGGCTTAGGAAGCACAGAACCAGTTGTCTACAATTACAGTTCCTTGCTGCTAGGTTTTGGCAGACAGCAATCTTGCTTTCAGAGGAAGGAGTAGCTGAGTTAAGAACAAATACTTTTCTTACTATTAGAACACATCTAACTCGGCAGGAGTCAGAGCCTATTGGGATTAAGCAACCAGACACTTTATTAGAAGTGTGTCATCTCACTTATGGTAAAAAAAGAGAGTCAGTGTGTCTTTGTGTGTTCAGTAAGGGGACTGTATCTGCTTCTCAGATTGCTAAGTCATGCAGAGAGCAATCAATTGGGGATGTGGCTTAGGAAGCAGTAAAACAGGTGTCTGCAATTACAGTTCCATGCTGCTAGCTTTTGGCAGACAGCAATCTTGCTCTGAGAGCAAGGAGCAGCTGACTAAAGAGCTAGAACTTTTCTTACTAATAAAAAAGTTCTAACTCAGTAGGGGTCAGAGCATGTTGGGATTAAGCAAACATACTTTGTTAGAAATGTGGGGTGTCATTTAGGTTAAAAAAGATTGGTGGTGTATTTTTCTGTGTTTGGGGTATGGGGACTCTATCAGCTACACAGTTTGCAAAGTCAGAAGGAGGGCAGTTAATTCAGCAGTGCCTTATGCAGCAGAAAACCAGGTGTCATGAATTACAGTTCCCTGATGCTAGCTTTTGGCTGACAGCAATCATGGTTTTCAGAGCAAGAAAGAGCTTGCTAATTAGCTGGCACTTTCATTACTAATAGAACACTGATAACTCAGCAGGATTCAGAGCCTGTTGGGATTAAGCAAACAGATACTTTATTAGAAGTGTGGGGTCTCAATGTTGGTAAAAAAAAGAATGAATATGATTTTCAGTGTTGGAGAAAGGGTACTGTATCAGCTTCTCAGTTTGCTAAGACAGGAGGGGAGCAGTTAATTGATGGAATGGCTTACTCAACAGAAAACCAGGTGTCTATAATTACAGTTCCCTGCTGCTAGCTTTTGGAAGACAACAATCTTGCTTTCAGTGCAAGGAGCAGCTGACTAACAAGCTAGAACTTTTCTTATTATGGAACACTTCTAACTCAGCAGGAGTCAGAGCCTGTTCAGATTACACAACCAGATACTTTATTAGAAATGTGGGGAGTTAATTATTGTAAAAAAAGAGAATTAATGTATTTTTGTGTGTTGTAAGATGGGTACTGTATCAGTTTCTCAGTTTGCTAAGTCAGGAGGAGAGCAGTTAATTGGGGATGTGGCTTAGGAAGTAGAAAACCAGGTGTCTACAATTACAGTTTACTGCTGCTAGCATTTGGCAGACAGCAATCTTGCTTTGAGAGCAAGGAGCAGTTGACTAAAGAGCTAGACCTTTTCTTAATAATAGAACACTTCTAACTCATCAGGGGTCAGAGCACGTTGGGATTAAGCAAACATCCCAACTGATTAGACCTGATTAGAAATGTGGGCCTCAATGAGGTTAAAAAAGAGAGTCAGTGTATTTTTCTGTGTTGGGTTATGGGGACTGTATCAGCTACACCGTTTGCTAAGTCAGGAGGAGGGCAGTTAATCGGGCAGTGATACAGGCAGCAGAAAAAATAGGTGTCTCCAATTACAGTTCCCTGATGCTAGCATTTGGCTGACAGCAATCTTGTTTTCAGAGCAAGAAGCAGTTGACTAATTAGCTAGAACTTTTATTGCTAATAGAACACTTCTAACTCAGTAGGAGTCAGAGCCCATTGAGATTAAGCAAACAGATATGTTTTTAGAAGTGTGGGGTCTCTGTTAGGGTAAAAAAAGACAGTCAGTGTGTTTTTCTGTGTTGGGAAAGGGGTGTGTATCAGTTTCTCAGTTTTCTAAGACAGGAGGGGAGCAATTAATTGGGGGTGTGGCTTAGGCTGCAGAAAACGAGGTGTCTACAATAACAGTTCCCTGCTGCCAGCTTTTGGAAGACAGCAATATTGTTTTCAGAGGAAGAAGCAGCTGACTAATTAGCTAGACCTTTTATTATTAATAGAACACTTCTAACTCAGCAGGTGTCAGAGCATATTGGAATTAAGCCAGATCCTTTGTTAGAAGTAAGGGATCTCAATTAGGGTAAACAAAGACAGTTAGTGTGTTGTTCTGTGTTGGGGAAGATGACTGTATCTGCTTCTCAGTTTGCTAAGTCAGGAGGAGAACAGTTAATTAAGTTTGTGCCATAGGCAGCAGAAAACCAGGTGTCTTGGATTACAGTTCCCTGTTGCTAACTTTTGGCAAACAGCAATGATGCTTTCTGGGCAAGGAGCAGCTGACTAAAGAGCTAGAACTTTTATTATTAATAGAACACTTCTAAGTATGCAGGAGTCAGAGTCTGCTTGGAATATGCAAACAGATACTTTCCTAGAACTGAAGAATCTGCATTAGGGTAAAAAAAAATAGTCAGTGTGTTTTTCTATGTTGGGGAAATGGAACTGTGTCAGCTTCTCAATCTGTTAAGTCAGGAAAAGAGCAGATAATTTAGTATGTGGCTTAGGAAGCAGAAAACCAGGCATCTACAATTACAGTTCCCTGCTGCTAGGTTTTTGCATACAGCAATCTTACTTTCAGAGCAAGGAGTAGCTGACATAAGAGCAAGAACTTTAATTACTGTTAGAACACATTTCTCTGAGCAGGAGTGAGAGCATGTTGGGAATAAGCAAACATACTGTATTAGAAATGTGGGGTCTCAATTAGGGTACAAAAAGGAGAGTCAGTGTATTTTTCTCTGTTGGGGTAATGGGACTGCATCAGCTACACAGTTTGCTAAGTCAGGAGGAGGGCAGTTAATTAGGCAGTACCTTAGGCAGCAGAAAACTAGGTGTCTAAAATTACAGTTCCCTGCTCCTAACTTTTGGCAGACAACAGTCTTGCTTTCAAAGCAAGGAGTAGCTGACTTAAGAGCAAGAACTTTCTTACTATTAGAACACATTTAACTCAGCAGGAGTCAGAGCATGTTGGGATTAAATAAACATACTTTATTAGAAATGTGAGAACTTAATTAGGGACGGAAAGAGTTAGTGTATTTTCCTGTGTTGCAAGAAGGGACAGTATCAGCTTCACAGTTTGCTAAGTCAGGAGGAGAGCAGTTAATTTGGGATGTGGCTTAGGCAGCAGAAAACCAGGTGTCTACAATTACAGTTCCAAGCTGCTAGTTGTTGGCAGTCAGCAATCTAGCTTTCTGACAAGGAGCAGCTGACTAAAGAGTTAGAACTTTTCTTACTAATAGAAAACTTATAACACAGCACGGGACAGAGCATGTTTGGATTAAGCAAACAGATAATTTATTAGAAATGTGGGGTCTCAATAGGGGTATATCAAGAGAGTCAGTTAATTTTTCTGAGCTGGGAAAGGGACTGTGTCAACTATACAGTTTTCTAAGTCTAGGGAGGGCCGTTAAGTGGGTTGTGCCTTAGATGGAACAAAACAAGGTGTCTCTAAATACAGTTCCCTGATTCTAGCTTTTGGCAGACAACAATCTTGTTTGCAGAGTAAGAAGCATCTGACTAATTAGCTAGAATTTTTATTACTGATAGAACACTTCTAACTCAGCAGTAGTAGGAGACTATTGGGATTAAGCAACCAGATAATTTGTTAGAAGTATGGGGTCTCAATTTGTGTAACAAAAAGAGAGTCAGTCTGTTTTTCTGTGTTGCGGTAAGGTGACTGAATCTGCTTCTCAGTTTGCTAAGTCAGGAGGAAATCAGTTAATTAAGGGTGTCCCTTAGGCAGCAGAAAACCAGGTGTCTCCAATCATAGTTGCCAGCTGCTAGCTTTTGGCAGACAGCAATGATGCTTTCTGAGCAAGGAGCTGTTGATTAAAGAGCTAGAACTTGTATTACTAAAAGAACACTTCTAACTAAGCAGGAGTCTGAGCCTGATGGAATTAGGAAACCAGATACTTTATTGCAAGTGTGGGGTCTCAATTGGTGTGAAAAAATGAGAGTCAGTGTGTTTTTTCCATTTTGGGTAATGGGGACAGTATCAGCTTCTCCTTTTTCTGAATCAGGAGGAGAGCAGTTAATTGGGGGTGCAGCTGAGGAAGGAGAAAACCAGATGTTTCCAATTATAATTACCTTCAGCTTTTTTTTGACAGACAGCAATATTGCATTCAGAGCAAGGAGCAGCTGACTAAAGAGCAAGAACTTTTGTTACTATTAGAACACTTCTAACTCAGAAGAAGTCAGAGCCTGTTGGGATTAAGCTACTAGATGCTTACTAGAAGTGCAGGGTCTGAATTATGGTAAAAAAAAAAGAGTCAGTTTAGTTTTCTGTTTCAGGGAAAGGGACTGTATCAGCTTCTCAGTTTGCTAAGTCAGGAAGAGATCAGTTAACTAGGGATGTGACTTTGGAAGCAGGAAATCAGATGTCTGCAATTACAGCTCCCTGCTGCTAGCTTTTGGCAGACCCTGATCTTGCTTTCAGAGCAAGGAGTAACAGACTTAAGAGCAAGAACTTTTCTTACTATTAGGACACATCTAACTCAGCAGGAGTCAGAGCCTGTTGGGATTAAGCAACCAGATACTTTATTAGAAGTCAGGAGGGAGCAGTTAGTTGGGAGTGTGGCTTAGGGAGCAGAAAATGAGGTGTCTATAATTACAGTTCCCTGCTGCTAGATTTGGTGGACAGCAATCTTGCTTTGAGAGCAAGAAGCAGTTGACTAAATAGCTAGAACTTTTCTTAATAATAGAACACCTCTAACTCATTAGGGGTCAGATCATGTTGGGATTAAGCAAACATACCTGATTAGAAATGTGGGTCTCAATTAGGTTTAAAAATAGCATCAGTGTATTTTTCTGTGATGGGGTATGGTGACTGTATCAGCTACACCGTTTGCTAAGTCAGGAGGAGGGCAGTTAATTGGGCAGTGATATAGGCAGCAGAAAACAGGTGTCTCCAATTACAGTTCCCTGATGCTAGCATTTGGCTGACAGCAATCTTGTTTTCAGAGCAAGAAGCAGCTGACTAATTAGCTAGAACTGTTATTACTAATAGAACACTTCTAACTCAGTAGGAGTCAGAGCCCATTTGGATTAGGCAAACATATACTTTTTTAGAAGTATGGGGTCTCAATTAGGGTAAACAAAAGCCAGGCAGTGTGATTTTCAGTGTTGGAGGAAAGGGTGTGTATCAGTGTCTCAGTTTTCTAAGACGGGGGGGGAGCAGTTAATTGGGGTTGTGGCTTAGGCTGTTGAAAACCAGGAGTCTACAATTACAGCTCCCTGCTGCTAGCTTTTTGGCAGACAGCAATCTTGTTTTCAGAGGAAGAATCAGCTGACTAATTAGCTAGATCTTTTATTATTAATAGAACACTTCTAACTCAGCAGGAATCAGAGCATGTTGGCATTAAGCAACCAGATCCTTTGATAGAAGTATGGGGTCTCAATTAGGGAAAACAAAAGACAGTCAGTGTGTTTTTCTGTGTTGAGAAAGATGACTGTATCTGCTTCTCAGTTTGCTAAGTCAGGAGAAGAACAATTAATTAGGTTTGTGCCTTAGGCAGCAGAAAACCAGGTGTCTCTAATTACAGTTCCCTGCTGCTAACTTTTGGCAAACAGCAATGATGCTTTCAGATCAAGGTAGCAGCTGACTTAAGATCAAGAACTTTTCTTACTATAAGAACACATCTAACTCAGCAGGAGAGAAAGAGAGAGCCTGTTGGGATTAAGCAACCAGATCATTTACTAGAAGTGTGGGATCTCTATTAGGGTAAAAAAAAGTCAGTGTGTCTTTATGTGCTGGAGAAGGTGACAGTATCTACTTAACAGTTTGCTAAGTGATGAGGGCAGCAATTAATTGGTGATGTGGCTTAGGCAGCAGAAACCCAGGTGTCTCCGATCATAGTTCCCTGCTGCTAGCTTTTGGCAGACAGCAATATTGCTTTGAGAGCAAAAACCACTGATTATAGAGCTAGAAATTTTCTTACTAATGGAACACATCTAACTCAGCAGGGGTCACAGCATTTCACGATTTAGCAAACATTCTTTGTTATAAATGTGGACTCTCAATTAGGGTAAAAAAGAGAGCTGGAGTAGTTTTCCATTTTGGGGTATGGGGACTGTATCAGCTACACAGTTTGCTCAGTCAGGTGAAGGTCAGTTAATTGGGCAGTGTTTTAGGCAGCAGAAAACCAGCTGTCTCCAATTACTGTTCCCCAATACTAGCTTTTGGAGGACAGCAATAATGTTTTCAGAGCAAGAAACAGCTGACAAATTAGCTGGAACTTTTATTACTAATAAAACATGTCTAACTCAGTAGGAGTTAGAGCTCATTGGAATTAAGCAAACAGATACTTTTAGTGTGGGGTCTCAATTAATGTAAAAAAAGAGAGTCAGTGTGAATTTTAGTGCTGAGGCAAGGGGACTGAATCAGCTTCTCAGTTTGCTAAATCAGGAGGACAGCAGTTAATCGGGGAAGAGGCTTAGGCAGCAGAAAACCCGATGTCTCTAATTACAGTTCCCTGCTGCTAGGTTTTGGCAGCAGCAATCGTGCTTTCAGAGCAAGGAGTAGCTGACAAAAGAACTAGAACTTTTATAACTAATAGAACATTTCTAACTCAGTAGGAGTCAGAGCCCATTGGGATTAAGCAAATAGCTACTTTATTATTAGTGTGGGGTCTCTATTAGTGTAAAAAAAAAGGGAGTCATTGTGATTTTCAGTGTTGAGGTAATGGAACTGTATCAACATCTCAGTTTGCTAAATCTGGAGGAGAGCTGTTAATTGGGGATGTGGCTTACACAGCAGAAAACCTGTTGTCTATAATTACAGTTCCATGCTGCTAGCTTTTGGAAGACAGCAATCATGCTTTCAGAGCAAGGAGCAGCTGACAAAAGAATTAGAACTTTTATTACTAATAGAACACTTCTGACTCAGCAGGAGTCAAAGCCTGTTGGGATTAAGCAACCAGATAATTTATTAGAAGCATGGAGTCTCATTTATGGAAAAATAGACAGTCAGTTTGTTTTTCTGTGTTGTGGAAGGAACTCTATCAGCTTCTCAATTTGCAAAGTCAGGAAGAGAGCAGTTAATTGAGGATGTGGCTTTAGAAGCAGAAAACTAGGTGTCTACAATTACAGTTCCCTGCTGCTAGCTTTTGGCAGACAACAATCTTGCTTTCAGAGCAAGGAGTAGCTGAATTAAGAGCAATAACATTTCTTACTATTAGAACAGATCTAACTCAGCTGGAGTCAGAGCATGTTGGGATTAAGCAAACATACTTTATTAGAAAAGTGGGGTCTCAATTAGGGTAAAAAAAGGAGAGTCAGTGTATTTTTCTGTGTTGGGGTAAGGGGACTGTATCAGCTACACAGTTTGCTAAGTCAGGAGGAGGGCAGTTAATTGGGCAGTTCCTTAGGCAGCAGAAAACCAGTTGTCTCCAGTTACAGTTCCCTGCTGCTAGCTTTTGGTTGACAGAAATCTTGTTTTCAGAGCAAGAAGCTGCTGAATAATTAGATAGAACCTTTATTGCTAATAGAACACTTCTAACTCAACGGGAGCCATAGCCTGTTGGGATTAAGAAACCAGATGCTTTATTAGAAATGTGGGGTCTCAATTAGGGAAAAAAGAGTCAGTGTGATTTTCAGTGTTGGGGGAAGGGGGATGTATCAGCTTCTTAGTTTCCTAAGTCAGGAAGAGAGCAGTTAATTGGGGTGTGCTTAGGCAACAGAAAACCATGTCTCAAATTACTCTTTCCTGCTGCTAGCTTTTGGTGTTTTTTGTCATAACGAGTCGAGAAAGCAATTGCAATTTGGACTAGAGCACATCACCGAAAATGAATTAGGGCAATGTACACTCACAGTGACTAGAAAACTGACAACTGGTTTTCCATGTTATGCTGGGGGGTTCACCCCCACACTGGGGCTTTCCCTCCCATTCTCCCCTACGTAAGAATTCACAACTCCATGTGGTGCATGTCAGGGGTGGGTGTAAACCTTTAAAAAAATATAAAAATCCATAACCTGAGGAGAAAAATGATCATGCCTAGAATCAAACCCAGCACCCTCCCAACCCCAGCCTGCCACATATCCACCACACCTCACAGCCAGTTCGGCAGCTGATTGTCACACAACAGCCCACATACCCTCCCTCTGTTTTTGCCTGTCATGCGACAGACCCTCCCTCCAATGCATCTACATACAGCACCATCCCGCCGCCATACTCTCCTACCCCCATATCTGGTCGCTACCCTGGAAGGTAGCCCTTATACAAGCATCTTGATTGAGTCACCCTTATTGAAAGCTTTCAATCAAGGTCACCTTGTACATGGTATTCCGCTTTTGGCAGACAGCAATCTTGCTTTCAGTGCAAGGAGAAACTGACTAAAAAGCTAGAACTTTTTTTTTACTAATAGAACACTTCTAACTAAGTAGGAGTCAGAGCATGTTGAGATTAAGCAACCAGATACTTGGTTAGAAGTGTGGGGTCTCAATTATCATAAAAAATAGAGTCAGTGTGTTTTTTCTATGTTGAGGAAACAACTGTATCTGTTTCTCAGTTTGCTAAGTCAGGAAGAGCAGTTAATGGGGGAGTGGCTTAGGAAGCAGAAAACCAGATGCCTACAATTACAGTTCCAAGCTGCTAGCTTTTGGCAGACAGCAGTCTTGCTTTCAGAGCAAAGAGCAGCTGACTAAGGAGCTTAAAATGTTCTTACTAATAGAAAACTTCTAGCTCAGAAGTGGTCAGATCATTTTGGGATTAAACAACCAGCTACTTTATTAGAAACATGGGGTTTCAATTAGAAAAAAAAATGAGAGTCAGTGTTTTTTCAATGTTGGGTAAGGGATCTGTATCAGCTACACAGCTTGTTAAGTCAGGGGATGGCAGTTAATTGGGCAGTGCCTTAGACAGCAGAAAACCCAGAGTATCCAATTACATTTCCCTGCTGCTAGCTTTTGGCAGACAGCAATCATGATTTCAGAGCAAGGTTCAGCTGACTAAAGAACTAGAATGTATATTCCTAATAGAACACTTCTAACTCAGCAGGAGTCAGAGACTGTTGGGATTAACCAACCACGTACTTTATTAGAAGTGTGGGGTCTCAATTAGTATAAAAAAGAGAGTTAGTGTGATTTTCTGTCTTGAGGGAAGGGGACTTCTCAGTTTTCTAATTCTGGAGGAGGGCAGTTAATTGTGGGTGTGGCTTAGGCACCAGAAAACCCGATGTCTCCAATTATAGATCACTGATGCTTGGTTTTGACATACAGCAATCTTGCTTTCAGAGCAAGGAGTAGTTGACTTAAGAGCAAAAACATTTCTTACTACTAGAACACATCTAACGTAGCAGGAGTCAGAGCCTGTTGGGATTAAGCAACCAGATACTGTAGTAGAAGAGTGGGATCTCTATTAGGGTAAAAAAAAAACAGTCAGTGTGTCCTTCTGAGTTGGGAGAGGGGACTGTATCAGCTCGTCAGTTTGCTAAGTCATGAGGAGAGCAAGTAATTGGGGGTGTGGCATAGGCAGCAGAAAACTAAGAGTCTCCTATTACAGTTACTTGCTGCTAGCATTTGGCAGACAGCAATCATGCTTTCAGAGTAAGGAGGAGCTGGCTAAAGAAATAGAACTTTTATTACTAATAGAACACTTCTAACTCAGCTGGAGTCAGAATCTGTTGGGATTAAGCAACCAGATTATTTATGAAAAGTGTGGGGTCTCAATTATGGAAAAAAGAGAGTCAGTGAGTTTTTTTTATGTTGGGGAAGGCAACTGTATCTGCTTCTCAGTTTGCTAAGTCAGGAAGACAGCAGTTAGTTGGGTGTGTGGCTTAGGCAGCAGAAAACCAGGTGTCTCCAATTACAGTATCCTTCTGCTAGCTTTTGGTGGTTTTATGTCATAACGGCAATCACGGAATCGCAACCAAAATTTGGGTGAGTGTACATCACCAAAAATGAATTATGGCAATGTACTCTCACAGCGACTGGAAAACCATCGTCTGTATTTCCTTGTTATGCAGGGGGGGGGGCAGTACCCCCCACAGCCCCTCTACATGGCAGGGCTTTCCCCCTCAACACACCCCTACTTAAGGATTCTCAACCCCAAGGGGGTGCATGTCAGAGGATGAGTGTAAAACTTTAAATAAACTAAAAAACTCTGAACTGACACAAAAGATGACCCCTAGAATCGAATCTGGCACCCTCCCAACCCCAGCCTGACACCTACCCACCACACTCATGACCAGCTCATCAGCTGACCACTGCACAACACCCACATACCCTCTCTGATTTGGCCTGTCACATAATGTGGTCCCCCTGCATGCATGTATATACAACAACATCCCATCGCTGTATTCACCTATCTCTATATCTAGTCGCTACCCAGGAAGGTAGCCTTTTACATTGGCAACTTGATTGAGTCACCCTCATTGAAAGTTTTCTATCACAGTCACCTTGTACATGGTATACAGCTTTTGGCAAGCAGCAATCTTGCTTTCAGAACAAGAAGCAACAGACTAAAGATCTAGAACTTTTTTTACTAAATAGTGCAATTCTAACTTGGCAGGAGTCGGAGTCATTTGTATTTAAGCCACCAGATACTTTATGAGTAGTGTGGGGTCTCAATTATGGAAAAAAAAACAGAGTCAGTGAGTTTTTCTATGTTGGGGAAGGCAACGGTATCTGCTTCTCAGTTTGCTAAGTCAGGAAAAGAGCAGTTAATTGAGAGTGTGGCTTAAGAAGCAGAAAACCAGGTGTCTCCAATTACAGTTCCCTGCTGCTAGCTTTTGGCAGACAGCAATGATGCTTTCTGAGGTAGGAGCACCTGACTAATGAGCTAGAACATTTATTACTAATAGAACACTTCTAAGTAAGCAGGAGTCAGAGCCTGTTGGGATTAATAAGCCAGATACTTTATTAGAAGTGTGGGCTCTCAATTAGGATAAAAAAAAGAGAGTCAGTGTGTTTTTCTGTGTTGGGAGAAGAGGACTGCATCAGCTTCTATGTTTACTAAGTTAGGAGGGAAGCAGTTAATTGGGGTGTGCCTTTGGGAGCATAAAACCAGGTGTCTCCACTTACAATTCCCTGATGCTAGCTTTGGTGGACAGCAGTCTTGTTTTCAGTGCATGAAGCTGCTGAGTAATTAGCTAGAACTTTTATTACTAATGGAACACTTCTAACTCAGATGGGGTCAGAGAATGTTGGGATTAAGCAAACATAATTTTCTAGAAATGTGTGGTCTCAAGTAGGGTAAAAAAGACAGTATATTTTTCTGTATTGGGGTAAGGGGACTGTGACAGCTACACAGTTTTTAAGTCTGGAGGAGGGCAGTTAATTGGGTGATGCCTTAGGCAGCAGAAAACCATGTGTCTCCATTACAGTTCCCTGATGCTAGCTTTTGGCAGACAGCAATCTTGGTTTCAGAGCAAGAAGCAGCTGACTAATTAGCTAGAAATGTTACTACGAACTAACACTTCTAACTCAGCAGGAGATAGAGACTGTTGGGATTAACAACCAGATACTTTACTAGAATTGTGGGGACTTAATTAGGGTAAAAAGAGAGTTAGTGTATCTTTCTGTGTGATGAGAAGGGACAGTATCAGCTTCTCAGTTTGCTAAGTCAGGAGTAGAGCAATTAATTTGGGATGTGGCTTAGGCAGCAGAAAACCAGGTGTTCAAATTACAGTTCCAAGCTGCAAGCTATTGGCAGTCAGCAATCTTTCTTTCCGACAAGGAGCAGTTGACTAAAGAGTTAGAACTTTTCTTACTAATAGAAAACTTATAACACAGCACGGGACAGAGCATGATTGGATTAAGCAAACAGATACTTTATTAGAAATGTGGGGTCTCAATAGGGGTATATCAAGAGAGTCAGTGTATTTTTCTGAGTTGGGAAAGGGGACTGTATCAACTATACAGTTTTCTAAGTCTAGGGAGGGCCGTTAAGTGGGTTGTGCCTTAGGTGACACAAAACAAAGGGTCTCTAAATACAGTTCCCTGATTCTAGCTTTTGGCAGACAACAATCTTGTTTTCAGAGTAAGAAGCAGCTGACTAATTAGCTAGAATTTTTATTTCTGATAGAATACTTCTAACTCAGCAGGAGTCAAAGCCTATTGGGATTAAGCAACCAGATACTTTGTTAGAAGTATGGGGTCTCAATTTGTTTAACAAAAAGAGAGTCAGTGTGTTTTTCTGTGTTGCGGTAAGGTGACTGAATCTGCTTCTCAGTTTGCTAAGTCAGGAGGAAATCAGTTGGGTTGTGCCTTAGGCAGCAGAAAACCAGGTGTCTCCAATCACAGTTGCCAGCTGCTAGCTTTTGGCAGACAGCAATGATTCTTTCTGAGCAAGGAGCTGTTGATTAAAGAGCTAGAACTTGTATTACTAAAATAACTCTTCTAATTAAGTAGGAGTCTGAGCCTGATGGAATTAGGAAAGCAGATACTTTATTGCAAGTGTGGGGTCTCAATTGGTGTAATAAAAGGAGAGTCAGTGTGTTTTTCTGTTTGGGTGATGGGGACAGTATCAGCTTCTCCTTTTTCTAAATCAGGAGGAGATCAGTTAATTGGGGGTGGTGCTGCTGAGGAAGGAGAAAACCAGATGTTTCCAATTATTATTTATTTATTTATTTATTAGCTTTTGGTAACCGGGTAAGTGCGCTAGGCAACAGACCTGCCTATTTTCAGGCACGACCCGGGGAGAGCACAGGACATTGGTTACAATATGCAGAAATGCACAGACATAATATAGGTGTACAGAAGCAAAACAAGATATACATTGGGTAGTACAGTAACAGTTACATAAGGGTACATTTTAGGCATAGATCATAATAAGGATGTACAATAAAGCAATTAGGGTAACCATAAGACAGCTGAGGACAGTAAAGACATCAAGATTCATAGCCACCTAGACAAATTGCATGGGAGAACATTAGTGTAGTACTCAGGATCAGACCCGACAGCCTGCAGTGAGACAAAGCAAATTAAGAGCATTTGCATTGGCCAGAGGCTAGGAGGTGGGTGGACAGCGAGTTTGTGAATTCTTGATGGGAGGATGACGTTTCCACCGTAAGGGGGAGTGAGTTCCAGAATTTGGGAGCAAAATGGTCAAATGCCTGTTCACCCATTTTTGTCATGCAAGGTCTAGTGGAGAGCATGGGGACAGAGGAAGACCTGAGGGTACAGGTGTGTGAGGCAGGAGTCAGGAGGTTGGCAAGATAGACAGGGCAGATAGGTCTAGACAGGGAGTCGATAAAGCAGCCCAGGGAGTAGACTCGAATATCCTTAGGTGACAACCAATTTAAGCCAGCGTAAAGGAGACAATGATGGGTAAGACATGAGGCAGTTAAGGTGAATCTATAGATGTTGTTGTAGACAGTGTCCCATTTGTGGAGTGTAGCAGAGTTTGCAGCAAAGAGGAGGGGCAGAGCATATTGGAGCTGGAGTAAGAGAATACCTCTCTAACAGAAAGTCTAGCGGAAGGAGTGAGGGAGTGACATGCCGATAAGCTCCACCAATTTTAGCATTGACAGCATGGCACACCATATTGACATGTTGAGACAGGTCAAGTGTGGGATCCAAAGTGACCCCAAGGTACTTGAAGGACTCAGTGTTTGAGATGAGGGAGCCATCAAGGCATTGAACCCGGAGCCTGTTCGCAGGGGCAGACAGTTTCTTAGAGGATCCGAATAGCATAGCACAGGTTTTCCAGGTTCAGGACTTGGTGGTTGCTAGAGAGCCAGGTCTGCAGGAATTGGAAGTCATTAGTGAGTGGAGTTGATGGCAGCAACCGATTTTGACCCAGAGTAGAGAAACAAGGTCATCTCGTGCACGTAGAGTGCAGCTATGACGGGACATGGTGGGAATATCATTTAGGAAGAGGAAAAGAGTAGAGGTCCAATAGTGGATCCTGGGAACTCCATGGGAGAGGTTTAGGGGAGGAAGGGCCTTGTGAAATGCTACTGCCTGAGTCCGATTGTCAAGATAGCTATGGAACCAGGAGAGGGCTTGGTCAGATGCTCCAATGGATTGGAGCTTCTTTAGCATGAGAGGATGTTGTACCATGTCGAAGGCTTTAGACAGGTCAATAAAGACGCCTCATGTGAGTAGGCCACGGTCCATATTATTTCTGATGTCATTTGTAAGTTGTGTAAGTGCAGAGGTGGTACTGTGACCGGCCGGAAACCATGTTGGCAGGGGTTTGAAGATTAAACATGTGAAGGTGAGCAGCAAGCTGGCAGTGGACTATTTTTTCAAGCAGCTTACTGAGAGTGGGCAGAAGAGATATAGGGCGGTAGTTGGACATGAGTTTGACATCGCCTTTTGTGTATATTGATGGTTCTGGCAGTTTTCCAGGTGGATGGGACAGTAGACATACGAATCAAGAGGTTAAAAAGCCAGGTGATAGGTCTGGTCAGCCAAGGTGCATACTGCTTAAGTATGCAGGATGGATGACCTCAGGCCCTGACCTCAGGCCGGAAGGGAGGTAAGTAGCCTAAGTAACTTCAAGGTATGTGGTTGGGGCCAGAATGAAAGGGAGGGGTGGGAGGGGCGAGGGAGGAGAAGAGGGACAGTCAGGTTGAGGGCTAGTTAGAGTAGCAACTGGTGGAGAAGAAAAAGGGCATTGAAGGCGTTGGCAATGGTGTCATGGTTGGTGCAGTGAACACCTTGAATGTTCATGTCAGCTGGATTCTGTGGCTTGTCATTGCCGAGAATGTCCTTAATTTTGGACCAGTACCTGCGGGATTTGTAGAGGATGTTATTATAGTTATTATAGTTCCTGCAGCTTCTTTTTGACAGACAGCAATACTGAATTCAGAGCTAGGAGCAGCTGACTAAAGAGCAAGAACTTTTGTTACTATTAGAACACTTCTAACTCAGCAGAAGTCAGAGCCTGTTGGGATTAAGTTACTAGATGCTTACTAGAAGTGAAGGCTCTGAATTATGGTAAAAAAAATGAGTCAGTTTGGTTTTCTATTTCGGGGAATGGGACTGTATCAGCTTCTCAGATTGCTAAGTCAGGAAGAGATCAATTAATTAGGGATGTGACTTTGGAAGCAGGAAATCAGATGTCTGCAATTACTTCTCCCTGCTGCTAGCTTTTGGCAGACACTGATCTTGCTTTCAGAGCAAGGAGTAGCTGACTTAAGAGCAAGAACTTTTCTTACTATTAGGACACATCTAACTCAGCAGGAGTCAGAGCCTGTTGGGATTAAGCAACCAGATACTTTATTAGAAGTCAGGAGGGGAGCAGTTAGTTGGGATTGTGGCTTAGAGAGCAGAAAACCAGGTGTCTACAATTACAGTTTCCTGCTGCTAGCTTTTGGCAGACAGCAATCTTGCTTTGGGAGCAAGGAGCAGTTGACTTAATAGCTAGAACTTTTCTTAATAATAGAACACTTCTAACTCATTAGGGGTCAGAGCATGTTGGGATTAAGCAAACATACCTGATTAGAAATGTGGGTCTCAATTAGTTTAAAAAATAGCATCAGTGTATTTTTCTGTGTTGAGGTATGGGGACTGTATCAGCTACATCGTTTGCTAAGTCAAGAGGAGGGCAGTTAATTGGGCAGTGATATAGGCAGCCAAAAAACAGGTGTCTCCAATTACAGTTCCCTGATGCTAGCATTTGGCTGACAGCAGTCTTGTTTTCAGAGCAAGAAGCAGCTGACTAATTAGTTAGAACTGTTATTACTAATAGAACACTTGTAACTCAGTAGGAGTCAGAGCCCATTTGGATTAGGCAAACATATTTTTTTAGAAGTATGGGGTCTCAATTAGGGTAAACAAAAGACAGTCAGTGTGATTTTCAGTGTTGGAGGAAAGGGTGTGTATCAGTGTCTCAGTTTTCTAAAACAGGAGGGGAACAGTTAATTGGGATTGTGGCTTAGGCTGTAGAAAACCAGAAGTGTACAATTACAGTTCCCCTGCTGCTAGCTTTTGGCAGAAAGCAATCTTGTTTTCAGAGGATGAATCAGCTGACTAATTAGCTAGATCTTTTATTATTAATAGAACACTTCTAACTCAGCAGGAGTCAGAGCATTTTGGAATTAAGCAACCAGATCCATTGTTAGAAGTATGGGGTCTCAATTAGGGAAAATAAAAGACAGTTAGTGTGTTTTTCTGTGTTGAGAAAGATGACTGTATCTGCTTCTCAGTTTGCTAAGTCAGGAGGAGAACAGTTAATTAGGTTTGTGCCTTAGGCAGCAGAAAACCAGGTGTCTCTAATTACAGTTCCCTGCTGCTAACTTTAGGCAAACAGCAATGATGTTTTCAGAGCAAGGGGAGCAGCTGACTTAAGATCAAGAACTTTTCTTTCTATTAGAACACATCTAACTCAGCAGGAGAGAGAGCCTGTTGGGATTAAGCAACCAGATTCTTTACTAGAAGTGTGGATCTCTATTAGGGTAAAAAAAAGTCAGTGTGTCTGTGTGCTGGAGAAGGGGACAGTATCTACTTAACATTTTGCTAAGTCATGAGGGCAGCAATTAATTGGTAGTGTGGCTTAGGCAGCAGGAACCCAGGTGTCTCCAATTATAGTTCCCTGCTGCTAGCTTTTGGCAGACAGCAATATTGCTTTGAGAGCAGAAAACAAGTGATTATAGAGCTAGAAATTTTCTTACTAATAGAACACATCTAACTCAGCAGGGGTCACAGCATTTCAGGATTTAGCAAACATACTTTATTATAAATGTGGACTCTCAATTAGGGTAAAAAAGAGAGCCGGTTTATTTTCTGTGTTGGAGTATGGGACTGTATCAGCTACACAGTTTGCTCAGTCAGGAGGAGGGCAGTTATTTGGGCAGTGTTTGGCAGCAGAAAACCAGCCGCTCCAATTACAGTTCCCCAATGCTAGCTTTTGTGGCCAGCAATAATGTTTTCAGAGCAAGAAACAGATGACTAATTAACTGGAACTTTTATTACTAATAGAACATGAATAACTCAGTAGGAGTTAGAGCTCATTGGAATTAAGCAGATACTTTAAGTGTGGGGTATCAATTAATGTAAAAAAAAGAGAGTCAGTGTGAATTTCAGTGTTGAGGCAAAGGGACTGAATCAGCTTCTCAGTTTGCTAGGTCAGAAGGAGAGCAGTTAATTGGGGATGAGGCTTAGGCAGCAGAAAACCCGATGTCTCTAATTACAGTTCCCTGCTGCTAGGTTTTGGCAGACAGCAATCCTGCTTTCAGAGCAAGGAGAAGCTGACAAAAGAACTAGAACTTTTATTACTAATAGAACATTTCTAATTCAGTAGGAGTCAGAGCCCATGGGATTAAGCAAACAGATACTTTATTAGAAGTGTGGGGTCTCTATTAGTGTAAAAAGGAGTCAATGTGATTTTCAGTGTTTAGGTTATGGAACTGTATCAACATCTCAGTTTGCTAAATCCGGAGGAGAGCTGTTAATTGGGATGTGGCTTACACAGCAGAAAACCTGATGTCTACAATTACAGTTCCATGCTGTTAGCTTTTGGCAGACAGCAATCATGCTTTCAGAGCAAGGAGCAGCTGACAAAAGAATTAGAACTTTTATTACTAATAGAACACTTCTGACTCAGCAGGAGTCAGAGCCTGTTGGGATTAAGCAACCAGATAATTTATTAGAAGTGTGGAGTCTCAATATGGTAAAAAAGACAGTCAGTTTGTTTTTCTGTGTTGTGGAAGGGAACTCTATCAGCTTCTCAATTTGCAAAGTCAGGAAGACAGCAGTTTAGAAGCAGAAAACTAGGTGTCTACAATTACAGTTCCCTGTTGCTAGCATTTGGCAGACAACAATCTTGGTTTCATAGCAAGAAGTAGCTGAATTAAGAGCAAGAACTTTTCTTACTATTAGAACAGATCTAACTCAGCAGGAGTCAGAGCATGTTGCGATTAAGCAAACATACTTTACTAGAAAAGTGGGGTTTCAATTAGGGTAAAAAAAGGAGAGTCAGCATATTTTTCTGTGTTGGGGAAGGGGACTGTATCAGCTACACAGTTTGCTAAGTCAGGAGGAGGGCAGTTAATTGGGCAGTTCCTTAGGCAGCAGAAAACCAGATGTCTCCAGTTACAGTTCCCAGCTGCTAGCTTTTGGTTGACAGGAATCTTGTTTTCAGAGGAAGAAGCTGCTGAATAATTAGATAGAACCTTTATTTCTAATAGAACACTTCTAACTCAGTGGGAGTCATAGCCTGTGGGATTAAGAAACCAGATGCTTTATTAGAAATGTGGGTCTCAATTAGGGAAAAAAGAGTCAGTGTGATTTTCACTGTTGGGGAAAGGGGATGTATCAGCTTCTTAGTTTCCTAAGTCAGGAAGAGAGCAGTTAATTGGGGTGTGCCTTAGGAAACTGAAAACCATGTGTCTCAAATTACACCTTTATGCTGCTAGCTTTTGGTGTTTTTTTGTCATAACGGCGATCACAGAAAAGCAATTGCAATTTGGACTAGTGTACATCACCGAAAATGAATTATGGCAATATACACTCAGAGTGACTAGAAAACTGACAACTGGTTTTCCATGTTATGCTGGGGGGTTCACCCCCACACTGGGGCTTTCCCTCCCACACTCCCCTACGTAAGAATTCACAACTCCATGTGGTGCATGTCAGGGGGTGGGTGTAAACCTTTAAAAAAATATAAAAATCCCTAACCTGAGGAGAAAAATGATCACGCCTAGAATCAAACCCAGCACCCTCCCAACCCCAGCCTGCCACCTATCCACCACACCTCACAGCCAGCTCGGCAGCCGATTGTCACACAACAGCCCACATACCCTCCCTCTGCATTGGCCTGTCATGCAATGTAGTCCCTCCCCCCAACGCATGTACATACAGCACCATTCCGTCGCTGTACTCTCCTACCCCCATATCTGGTCGCTACCCTGGAAGGTAGTCCTTTACACAAGCATCTTGATTGAGTCACCCTTTTTGAAAGATTTCAATTAAGGTCACCTTGTACATGGTATTCTGCTTTTGGCAGACATAAATCTTGCTTTCAGTGCAAGGAGCAACGGCTAAAGAGCTAGAACTTTTTTTTACTAATAGAACACTTCTAACTAAGCAGGAGTCAGAGCCTGTTGAGGTTAAGCAACCAGATACTTGGTTAGAAGTGTGGGGTCTCAATTATCATAAAAATAGAGTCAGTGTGTTTTTCTATATTGGGGAAGGCAACTATATCTGTTTCTCAGTTTGCTAAGTCAAGAAGAGAGCAGTTAATTGGGGGAGTGGCTTAGGAAGCAGAAAACTAGATGCCTACAATTACAGTTCCAAGCTGCTAGCTTTTGGCAGACAGCAATCTTGCATTCAGAGCAAGGAGCAGCTGACTAAAGAGCTTTAAATGTTCTTACTAATAGAAAACTTCTAGCTCAGCAGTGGTCAGATCATGTAGGGATTAAACAACCAGCTACTTTATTAGAAACATTTGGTATCAATTAGGATAAAAAAATGAGAGTCATTGTATTTTTCTGTTTTGGGTAAGGGGACTGTATCAGCTACACAGCTTGTTAAGTGAGGGGGATGGCAGTTAATTGGGCAGTGCCTTAGACAGCAGTCAAACCAGTGTATCCAATTACATTTCCCTGCTTCTAGCTTTTGGCAGACAGCAATCATGATTTCAGAGCAAGTTTCAGCTGACTAAAGAACTAGAATGTATATTTCTAATAGAACACTTCTAACTCAGCAGGAGTCAGAGACTGTTGAGATTGACCAACCACATACTTTATACGAAGTGTGGGGTCTCAATTAGTATAAAAAAAGAGAGCTAGTGATATTTTCTGTCTTGAGGAAAGGGGACTTCTCAGTTTCCTAATTCTGGAGGAGAGCAGTTAATTGTGGATGTGGCTTAGGCACCAGAATACCATATGTCTCCAATTATAGGTCGCTGATGCTTGGTTTTGACAAACAGCAGTCTTGCTTTCAGAGCAAGGAGTAGCTGACTTAAGAGCAAAAACATTTCTTACTATTAGAACACATCTAACGTAGCAGGAGTCAGAGCCTGTTGGGATTAAGCAACCAGATACTTTAGTAGAAGTGTGGGATCCCTAGTAGGGTAAAAAATAGTCAGTGTGTCTTTCTGAGTTGGGAGAGGGACTGTATCAGCTTGTCAGTTTGCTAAGTCATGAGAGAGCAAGTAATTGGGGTGTGGCATAGGCAGCAGAAAACCAGGTGTCTCCAATTACAGTTCCTTGCTGCTACCTTTTACCAGACAGCAATCATGCTTTCAGAGTAAGGAAGAGCTGGCTAAAGAAATAGAACATTTATTACTAATAGAACACTTCTAACTCAGCTGGAGTCAGAACCTGTTGGGATCAAGCAACCAGATTATTTATGAGAAGTGTGGGGTCTCAATTATGGTAAAAAAGGCAAGTCAGTGAGTTTTTTTTTACGTTGGGGAAGGCAACTGTATCTGCTTCTCAGTTTGCTCAGTCAGGAAGACAGCAGTTAATTGGGTGTGTGGCTTAGGCAGCAGAAAACCAGGTGTCTCCAATTACAGTTCCCTTCTGCTAGCTTTTGGTGGTTTTATGTCATAACGGCAATCGCGGAATAGCAACCAAAATTTGGGTGAGTGTACATCACCAAAAATGAATTATGGCAATGTACAATCACAGCGACTAGAAAACCATCATCTGGATTTGCATTGTATGTGGGGGGGGCAGTACCCCCCACAGCCCCTCTACATGGCGGGGCTTCCCCCCAACACACCTCTACCTAAGGATTCTCAACCCCATGGAGGTGCATGTCAGAGGGTGAGTGTAAAACTTTAAATAAACTAAAAAACTCTGACCTGACACAAAAAAGATGACACCTAGAATCAAACCTGGCACCCTCCCAACCCCAGCCTGACACCTATCCCCAACACCTCATGGCCAGCTCATCAGCTGACCACCGCACAACACCCCACATACCCTGTCTCTGATTTGGCCTGTCACATAATATGGTCCCCCTGCACGCATGTATATACAACAACATCCTTAGCTGTATTCACCTATCCCCATATCTAATCGCTTCCCTGGAAGGTAGCCTTTTACAAAGGCAACTTGATTGAGTCACCCTAATGAAAGTTTTCAATCACAATCACCTTCTACATGGTATACAGCTTTTGGCAAACAGCAATCTTGCTTTCAGAGCAAGGAGCAACAGACTAAAGATCTATAACTTTTTTTACTAAATTGTGCAATTCTAACTTGGTAGGAGACAGAGTCTGTTGAAATTAAGCAACCAGATACTTTATCAGTAGTGTGGGGTCTCAATTATGGAAAAAAAAGAGAGTCAGTGAGTTTTTCAATGTTGGGGAAGGCAACAGTATCTGCTTCTCAGTTTGCTAAGTCAGGAAAAGAGCAGTTAATTGAGAGTATGGCTTGGGAAGCAGAAAACCAGGTGTCTCCAATTACAGTTCCCTGCTGATAGCTTTTGGCAGACAGCAATGATGCTTTCTGAGGTAGGAGCAGCTGACTAATGAGCTAGAACTTTTCTTACTAATAGAACACTTCTAAGTAAGCAGGAGTCCGAGCCTGTTAGGATTAATAAACCAGATACTTTATTAGAAGTGTGGGCTCTCAATTAGGGTAAAGAAAAGAGAGTCAGTGTGTTTTTCTGTGTTGGGAGAAGGGGACTGTATCAGCTTTTATGTTTACTAAGTTAGGAGGGAAGAAGTTAATTGGGGGTGTGCCTTTGGGAGCAGAAAACCAGGTGTCTCCAATTACAGTTCCCTGGTGCTAGCTTTGATGGACAGCAGTCTTGATTTTAGTGCAAGAAGCAGCTGACTAATTAGCTAGAACTTTTATTACTAATGGAACACTTCCAACTCAGCAGGTGTCAGAGCATGTTGGGATTAAGCAAACATAATTTTCAAGAAATGTGTGGTCTCAAGTAGGGTAAAAAGACAGTATATTTTTCTGTGTTGGGGTAAGGGACTTTGACAGCTACACAGTTTTCTAAGTCAGGATGAGGGCAGTTAATTGGGCGATGTCTTAGGCAGCAGAAAACCAGGTGTCTCCAGTTACAGTTCCCTGATGGTAGCTTTTGGCAGACAACAATCTTGGTTTCAGAGCAAGAAACAGCTGACTAATTTGCTAGAAATTTTGGTACTAATTGAACACTTCCAAGTCAGCAGGAGACAGAGACTGTTGAGATTAAGCAACCAGATAATTTATTAGAAGTGTGGGGACTTAATTAGGGTGGGAAAAGAGAGTTGGTGTATTTTTCTGTGTAGCGAGAAGTGGACAGTTTCAGCTTCTCAGTTTGCTAAGTCAGGAGAAGAGCAGTTAATTTGGGATGTGGCTTAGGCAGCAGAAAACCAGGTGTCTACAAATGCAGTTCCAAGCTGCTAGCTATTGGCAGTCAGCAATCTTGCTTTCTGACAAGGAGCAGCTGAATAAGGAGAACTTTTCTTACTAATAGAAAACTTATAGCACAGCACGGGACAGAGCATGATTGGATTAAGCAAACAGAAACTTTATTAGAAATGTGGGGTCTCAATAGGGGTATATCAAGAGAGTCAGTGTATTTTTCTGAGCTGGGAAAGGGGACTGTATCAACTATACAGTTTTCTAAGTCTAGGAGGCCGTTAAGTGGGTTGTCCTTAGTTGGCACAAAACAAGGTGTCTCTAAATACAGTTCCCTGATTCTAGCTTTAGGCAGACAACAATCTTGTTTTCAGAGTAAGAAGCAGCTGACTAATTCGCTAGAATTTTATTACTGATAGAACACTTCTAACTCAGCAGGAGTCAGAGACTATTGGGATTAACAACCAGATACTTTGTTAGAAGTATGGGTCTCTTGTCCCAATGTCGCCCCTCTGGTCCATTATCAGACAAAAGCTGATCCTCTTCTAGGACTTTCCCAGCTTTTCTCTCCAATATTTGTCTACTGGGTGACTTTTCCACCATTACAATTAGATGTAGAAAATGTTACATTGCCCTAATCTCCATGTCAGTCAAAAAGCTGGTTTTGAGGCATTGGAAAGATTCTGACATGATATCTTATGCAGAATGGTTCCAAAAGTTTCTGCTAACCTGAGAACTGAGAGAGCCATTGCAAGTTTGTCCAATAAACTTTGAAATTTAATAAATTATGGGGTCCGTTGCAAGCCCTGTACTCGGTTTAACCATGATATCTTGCTGTTAGAGTTCATGTTGTTAATTCTTTAGAGTACCGCTGCATCGGGGAGGGAGGTGGGGTGGAGGTGGGGAGGGGAGAATGAATCTGCCTGATGAAGGTATCTACTTGGTGTTAAAGTTTTTGTTACTGGTGATTCATTCTCTGTATTGCAAAATCCAATAAAAATTGAATGGAAAAAAAACGAAAGAAGAATGGGGTCTCAATTTGTGTAACAAAAAGAGAGTCAGTGTGTTTTTCTGTGTTGCGGTAAGGTGACTGAATCTGCTTCTCAGTTTGCTAAGTCAGGAGGAAATCAGTTAATTAGGGATGTCCCTTAGGCAGCAGAAAACCAGGTGTCTCCAATCACAGTTGCCAGTTGCTAGCTTTTGGCAGACAGCAATGATGCTTTCTGAGCAGGAAGCTGTTGACTAAAGAGCTAGAACTTGTATTATTAAAAGAACACTTCTAACTAAGCAGGAGTCTGAGCCTGATGTATTAGGAAACCAGATACTTTATTGCAAGTGTGGGGTCTCAACTGGTGTAAAAAACAGGAGAGTCAGTGTGTTTTTCTGTTTTGGGTGATGGGGACAGTATCAGCTTCTCCTTTTTCTAAATCAGGAGGAGAGCAGTTAACTGGTGGTGCGGCTGAGGAAGGAGAAAACCAGATGTTTCCAATTATAGTTCCCTGCAGCTTCTTTTTGACAGACAGCAATATTGCATTCAGAGCAAGGAGCAGCTGACTAAAGAGCAAGAACTTTTGTTACTATTAGAACACTTCTAAGTCAGCAGAAGTCAGAGCATGTTGGGATTAAGCTACTAGATGCTTACTAAAAGTGTTGGGTCTGAATTATGGTAAAAAAATGAGTCAGTTTGGTTTTCTGTTTTGGGGAAAGGGACTGTATCAGCTTCTCAGTTTGCTAAGTCAGGAAGAGATCAGTAAATTAGGGATTTGACTTTGGAAGCAGGAAATCAGATGTCTGCAATTACAGCTCCCTACTGCTAGCTTTAGGCAGACACTGATCTTGCTTTCAAAGCAAGGAGTAGCTGACTTAAGAGCAAGAACTTTTTTTACTATTAGGACACATCTAACTCAGCAGGAGTCAGAGCCTGTTGGGATTAAGCAACCGACACTTTATTAGAAGTCAGGAGGAGCAGTTAGTTGGGAGTATGCCTAAAGGAGCAGAAAACCAGGTGTCTACAATTACAGTTCCCTGCAGCTAGCTTTTGGCAGACAGCAATCTTGCTTTGAGACCAATGAGCAGTTGACTAAATAGCTAGAACTTTTCTTAATAATAGAACACTTTTAACTCATTAGGGGTCAGAGCATGTTGGGATTAAGCAAACATACCTGATTAGAAATGTGGGTCTCAATTAGGTTAAAAAATAGAGTCAGTGTATTTTTCTGTGTTGGGGTATGGGGACTATATCAGCTACACCATTTGCTAAGTCAGGAGGAGGGCAGTTAATTGGGCAGTGATATAGGCAGCAGAAAAACAGGTGTCTCCAATTACAGTTCCCTGATGCTAGCTTTTGGCTGACAGCAATCTTGTTTTCAGAGAAAGAAGCAGCTGACTAATTAGCTAGAACTGTTATTACTTATAGAACACTTCTAACTCAGTAGGAGTCAGAGCCCATTTGGATTAGGCAAACATATACTTTTTTAGAAGTATGGGGTCTCAATTAGGGTAAATAAAAGACAGTGTGATTTTCAGTGTTGGAGGAAAGGGTGTGTATCAGTGTCTCAGTTTTCTAAGACAGGAGAGGAGCAGTTAATTGGGGTTGTGGCTTAGGCTGTAGAAAACCAGGTGTCTACAATAACAGTTCCCTGCAGCTAGCTTTTGGCAGACAGCAATCTTGTTTTCAGAGGAAGAATCAGCTGACTAATTAGCTAGATCTTTTATTATTAATAGAACACTTCTAACTCAGCAGGAGTCAGAACATGTTGGGATTAGGCAACCAGATCCTTTGTTAGAAGTTTGGGGTCTCAATTAGGGAAAACAAAAGACAGTCAGTGTGTTTTTCTGTGTTGGGAAAGATGACTGTATCTGCTTCTCAGTTTGCTAAGTCTGAAGGAGAATAGTTAATTAGATTTGTGCCTTAGGCAGCAGAAAACCAGGTGCCTCAAATTACAGTTCCCTGCTGCTAACTTTTGGCAAACAGCAATGATGCTTTCAGAGCAAGGGAGAAGCTGACTTAAGATCAAGAACTTTTCTTACTATTAGAACACATCTAACTCAGCAGGAGAGAGAGCCTGTTGGGATTAAGCAACCAGAAACTTTACTAGAAGTGTGGGATCTGTATTAGGGTAAAAAAAGTCAGTGTGTCTTTGTGTGCTGGAGAAGGGGACAGTATCTACTTATCAGTTTGCTAAGTGATGAGGGCAGCAAATAATTGGTAGTGTGGCTTAGGCAGCATAAACTCAGGTGTCTCCAATTATAGTTACCTGCTGATAGCTTTCGGCAGACAGCAATATTGCTCTGAGAGCAAAAAAATAACTGATTACAGAGCTAGAAATGTTCTTACTAACAGAACACATCTAACTCAGCAGGGTCACAGAATTTCAGAATTTAGCAAACATACTTTATTATGAATGTGGACTCTCAATTAGGGTAAAAAGGAGACCGGTGTATTTTTCCGTGTTGGGGTATGGGGACTGTATCAGCTACACAGTTTGCTCAGTCAGGAGGAGGGCAGTTAATTGGGCAGTGTTTTAGGCAGCAGAAAACCAGCTGTCTCCAACTACAGTTCCCCAGTGCTAGCTTTTGGTGGACAGCAATAATGTTTTCAGAGCAAGAAACAGCTGACAAATTAGCTGGGAAATTTTATTACTAATAGAACATGTCTAACTCAGTAGGAGTTAGAGCTCATTGGAATTGAGCAAACAGATACTTTAAGTGTGGGGTCTCAATTAATGTAAAAAAAGAGAGTCAGTGTGAATTTCAGTGTTGAGGCAAGGGGACTGAATCAGCTTCTCAGTTTGCTAAGTCAGGAGGAGAGCAGTTAATTGGGGATGAGGCTTAGGGCAGCAGAAAACCTGATGTCTCTAATTACAGTTCCTGCTGCTAGGTTTTGGCAGACAGCAATCGTGCTTTCAGAGCAAGGAGAAGCTGAGAAAAGAACTAGAACTTTTATTACTAATAGAACATTTCTAACTCATTAGGAGTCAGAGCCCATTGGGATTAAGCAAACTGATACTTTATTAGAAGTGTGGGGTCACTATTAGTGTAAAAAAAAGAGAGTCAATGTGATTTTCAGTGTTGAGGTAATGGAACTGTATCAACATCTCAGTTTGCTAAATCCGGGGGAGAGCAGTTAATTAGGGATGTGGCTTACACAGCAGAAAACCTGATGTCTACAATTACAGTTCCGTGCTGCTAGCTTTTGGCAGACAGCAATCAAGCTTTCAGAGCAAGGAACAGCTGACAAAAGAATTAGAACTTTTATTAATAATAGTACACTTTTGACTCAGCAGGAGTCAGAGCCTGTTGGGATTAAGCAACCAGATAATTTATTAGAAGTGTGGAGTCTCAATTATGGTAAAAAAAGACAATCAGTTTGTTTTTCTGTATTGTGGAAGGGAACACTATCAGCTTCTCAATTTGCAAAGTCAGGAAGATAGCAGTTAATTGAGGTTGTGGCTCAAGAAGCAGAAAACTAGGTGTCTACAATTACAGTTCCCTGCTGCTAGCCTTTGGCAGACAAAAATCTTGCTTTCAGAGCAAGGAGTAGCTGAATTAAGAGCAATAACTTTTCTTACTATTAGAACAGATCTAACTCAGCAGGAGACAGAGCATGTTGGGATTAAGCAAACATACTTTATTGGAAAAGTTGGGTCTCAATTAGGGTAAAAAAAGGAGAGTCAGTGTATTTTTCTGTGTTGGGGAAGGGGACTGTATCAGCTACACAGTTTGCTAAGTCAGGAAGAGGGCAGTTAATTGGGCAGTTCCTTAGGCAGCAGAAAACCATGAGTCTCCAGTTATAGTTCCCTGCTGCTAGCTTTTGGTTGACAGGAATCTTGTTTTCAGAGCAAGAAGCTGTTGAATAATTAGATAGAACCTTTATTGCTAATAGAACACTTCTAACTCAACGGGAGTTATAGCCTGTTGGGATTAAGAAACCAGATGCTTTATTAGAAATGTGGGGTCTCAATTAGGGAAAAATGAGTCAGTGCGATTTTCAGTGTTGGGAGAAGGTGAATGTATCAGCATCTTAGTTTCCTAAGTCAGGAAGAGCAGTTAATTGGGGTGTAACTAGGCAACAGAAAACCATGTTTCTCAAATTACACTTTCCAGCTGCTAGTTTTTGGTGTTTTTTTGTCATAACGGCGATCGCAGAAAAGCAATTGCAATTTGGACTAGTGTACATCACTGAAAATGAATTATGGCAATGTACACTCACAGTGACTAGAAAATTGACAACTGGTTTTCCATGTTATGCTGGGGGGTTCACCCCCACACTGGGCCTTTACCTCCCACATTCCCCTACTTTAGAATTCACAACTCCATGGGGTGCATGTAAGGGGGTGGGTGTAAACCTTTAAAAAAATATAAAATTCCCTAACATGAGGAGAAAAATGATCATGCCTAGAATCAAATCCAGCACCGTCCCAACCCCAGCCTGCAACCTATCCACCACACCTCACAGCCAGCTCGGCAGCCAATTGTCACACAACAGCCCACATACCCTCCTTCTGCTTTGGTCTGTCATGCGACATAGTCCCTCCCCCCAACGCAAGTACATACAGCAACATCCCATCGCTGTACTCACCTACCCTCATATGTGGTCGCTACCCTGGAAGGTAGCCCTTTACATGGGCATCTTGATTGAGTCACCCTTTTTGAAAGCTTTCAATCAAGGTCACCTGGTACATGGTATTCCACTTTTGGCTGACAGCAATCTTGCTTTCAGTGCAAGGAGCAACTGACTAAAGAGCTAGAACGTTTTTTTTTACTAATAGAACACTTCTAACTAAGTAGGAGTCAGAGCCTGCTGAGATTAAGCCACCAGATACTTGGTTAGAAGTGAGGGGTCTCAATTATCATAAAAAATAGAGTCAGTGTGTTTTTCTATGTTGGGCGAAGGCAACTGTATCTGTTTCTCAGTTTGCTAAGTCAAGAAGAGAGCAGTTAATTGGGGGAGTGGCTTAGGAAGCAGAAAACCAGATGCCTACAATTACAGTTCCAAGCTGCTAGCTTTTGGCAGAAACAATCTTGCTTTCAGATCTTGGAGCAGCTGACTAAAGAGCTTAAAATGTTCTTACTAATAGAAAACTTCTAGCTCAGCAGTGGTCAGATCATGTTGGGATTAAACAACCAGCTACTTTACTATAAACATGGGGTTTCAATTAGGGTAAAAAAATGAGAGTCAGTGTATTTTTCTGTGTTGGGCAAGGGGACTGTATCAGCTACACAGCTTGTTAAGTCAGGGGGATGGCAGTTAATTGGGCAGTGCCTTAGACAGCAGAAAATCCAGTGTATCCAATTACATTTCCCTGCTGCTAGCATTTGGCAGGCAGCAATCATGATTTCAGAGCAAGATTCAGCTGACTAAAGAACTAAAATGTATATTTCTAATAGAACACTTCTCACTCAGCAGGAGTCAGAGACTGTTGGGATTGAGCAGCCACATACTTTATTAGAAGTGTGGGGTCTCAATTAGTATAAAAAAGAGAGCTAGTGTGATTTTCTGTCCTGAAGGAAGGAGACTTCTCATTTTCCTAATTCTGGAGGAGGGCAGTTAATTGTGGGTGTGGCTTAGGCACCAGAAAACCAGATGTCTCCAATTATAGGTCGCTGATGCTTGGTTTTGACAAACAGCAATCTTGCTTTCAGAGCAAGGAGTAGCTGACTTAAGAGCAAAAACATTTCTTACTATTAGAACACATCTAACGTAGCAGGAGTCAGAGCCTGTTGGGATTAAGCAACCAGATACTTTAGTAGAAGTGTGGGATCTCTATTAGGGTAAAAAAAATAGTCAGTGTGTCTTTCTGAGTTGGGAGAGGGGACTGTATCAGCTTGTCAGTTTGCTAAGTCATGAGGAGAGCAAGTAATTGGGGTGTGGCATAGGCAGCAGAAAACCAGGTGTCTCCAATTACAGTTCCTTGCTGCTAGCTTTTGGCAGACAGCAATCATGCTTTCAGAGTAAGGAGGAACTGGCTAAAGAAATAGAATTTATAATACTAATAGAACACTTCTAACTCAGCTGGAGTCAGAACCTTGTGGGATTAAGCAACCAGATTATTTATGAGAAGTGTGGGGTCTCAATTATGTTAAAAAAAGAGTCAGTGAGTTTTTTTTATGTTGGAGAAGGCAACTGTATCTGCTTCTCAGTTTGCTAAGTCAGGAAGACAGCAGTTAATTGGGTATGTGGCTTAGGGAGCAGAAAACCAGGTGTCTCCAATTACAGTTCCCTTCTGCTAGCTTTTGGTGGTTTTATGTCATAACGGCAATCACAGAATAGCAACCAAAATTTGGGTGAGTGTACATCACCAAAAATGAATTATGGCAATGTACACTCACAGCGACTGGAAAACCGTCATCTGGTATTTGCATTGTATGCAGGGGGCAGTACCTCCACAGCCCTCTACATGGCAGGGGCTTTCCCCAACACACCCTACTTAAGGATTCTCAACCCCAAGGTGCATGTCAGAGGATGAGTGTAAAACTTTAAATAAACTAAAAACTCTGACCTGACACAAAATAGATGACATCTAGAATCGAACCTGCCACCCTCCCAACTCCAACCTGACACCTACCCACCACCCTCTTGACCAGCTCATCAGCTGACCACTGCACAACACCCACATACCCTGTCTCTGATTTGGCCTGTCACATAAGGTGGTCCCCCCATGCATGCATGTATATACAACAACATCCCATCGCTGTATTCACCTATCTCTATATCTAGTCGCTACCCAGGAAGGTAGCCTTTTACATTGGCAACTTGATTGAGTCACCCTCATTGAAAGTTTTCAATCACAGTCACCTTGTACATGGTATACAGCTTTTGACAAACAGCAATCTTGCTTTCAGAATAAGGAGCAATAGACTAAAGATCTAGAACTTTTTTTACTAAATAGTGCAATTCTTAACTTGGCAGGAGTCAGAGCCTGTTGGAATTAAGTAACCAGATACTTTATGAGTAGTGTGGGGTCTCAATTATGGAAAAAAAAGAGAGTCAGTGAGATTTTCCATGTTGGGGAAGGCAACTGTATCTGCTTCTCAGTTTGCTTAGTCTGGAAAAGAGCAGTTAATTGATAGTGCAGCTTAGGAAGCAGAAAAACAGGTGTCTCCAATTACAGTTCCCTGCTGATAGCTTTTGGCAGACAGCAATGATGCTTTCTGAGGTAGGAGCAGCTGACTAACGAGCTAGAACTTTTCTTACTAATAGAACACTTCTAAGTAAGCAGGAGTCAGAGCCTGTTTGGATTAATAAGCCAGATACTTTATTAGAAGTGTGGGATCTCAGTTAGGGTAAAGAAAAGAGAATCAGTGTGTTTTTCTGTGTTGGGAGAAGGGGACTGCATCAGCTTCTATGTTTACTAAGTTAGGAGGGAAGCAGTTAATTGGTGCTGTGCCTTTGGGAGCAGAAAACCAGGTGTCTCCACTTACAGTTCCCTGATGCTAGCTTTGGTGGACAGCAGTCTTATTTTCAGTGCAAGAAGCAGCTGAGTAATTAGCAATTAGCTAGAACTGTTATTACTAATGGAACACTTGTAACTCAGCAGGGGTCAGAGCATGTTGGGATTAAGCAAACATAATTTTCTAGAAATGTGTGGTCTCAAGTAGGGTAAAAAAGACAGTATATTTTTCTGTATTGGGGTAAGGGGACTGTGACAGCTACACAGTTTTCTAAGTCGGGAGGAGGGCAGTTAATTGGGTGATGCCTTAGGCAGCAGAAAACCAGGTGTCTCAATTACAGTTCCTGATGCTAGCTTTTGGCAGACAGCACTCTTGGTTTCAGAGCAAGAAGCAGCTGACTAATTAGCTAGAAATTTTGCTACTATTTGAACACTTCTAACTCAGCAGGAGACAGAGACTGTTGGGATTAAACAACCAGATACTTTATTAGAAGTGTGGGGACTTAATTAGGGTGGAAAAAGAAAGTGTATTTTTCTGTGTTGCGAGAAGTGGACAGTATCAGCTTCTCAGTTTGCTAAGTCAGGAGAAGAGCAGTTAATTTGGGATGTGGCTTAGGCAGTAGAAAACCAGGTGTTTACAATTACAGTTCCAATCTGCTAGCTATTGGCAGTCAGCAATCTTGCTTTCTGACAAGGAGCAGATGACTGAAGAGTTAGAACTTTTCTTACTAATAGAAAACTTATAACACAGCACGGGACAGAGCATGTCTGGATTAAGCAAACAGATACTTTATTAGAAATGTGGGGTCTCAATAGGGGTATATCAAGAGAGAGTCAGTGTATTTTTCTGCACTGGTAAAGGGGACTGTGTCAACTATACAGTTTTCTAAGTCTAGGGAGGGCCGTTAAGTGGGTTGTGCCTTAGGTGGCACAAAACAAGGTCTCTCTAAATACAGTTCCCTGATTCTAGCTTTTGGCAGACAACAATCTTTTTTTCAGAGTAAGAAGCAGCTGACTAATTAGCTAGAATTTTTATTACTGATAGAACACTTCTAACTCAGCAGGAGTCAGAGCCTATTGGGATTAAGCAACAAGATACTTTGTTAGAAGTATGGGGTCTCAATTTGTGTAACAAAAAGAGAGTCAGTGTGTTTTTCAGTGTTGCGGTAAGGTGACTGAATCTTCTTCTCAGTTTGCTAAGTCAGGAGGAAATCAGTTAATTAGGGGTGTCCCTTAGGCAGCAGAAAACCAGGTGTCTCCAATCACAGTTGCCAGCTATTGGGTTTGGCAGACAGCATTGATGCTTTCTGAGCAAGGAGCTGTTGTCTAAAGAGCTAGAACGTGTATTACTAAAAGAACAATTCTAACTAAGCAGGAGTCTGAGCCTGATGGAATTAGGAAACCAGATACTTTATTGCAAGTGTGGGGTCTCAATTGGTAAAAAAAAAGGAGAGTCAGTGGGCTGGATATTCAAACTGCGCCCAAAAAGTGCTCTACAGCAGGAGCAAGCGCAAGTCACTTGCGCACATGTGCAATAGACGCGATATTCAAACATGGAGCAAGCCAAATTGCGCAACAAGCCAGCGTCTGAATATCGCACAACCTGCGCTATAGCGCAACCAGGAAGGGGAAGCTGTGCAGAGACGATGCGCTATGGCGCAACAAGGGCTGCCCAGCTGAGCAGCCCAGAGGTGCCATAGCGCAAGCAGTGAGCCCCCAGCAGAGCAATGGATGCACAACCAGGGAGGTAGGCAGGGCCCACCACCCATGCCACAGATGGGCACAGGGACACACTGCAGAACCAACAATGTACCCCCACCCCAAGCACAGCATAACTGGGGAGGGATGGAACAACCATCGGACCATGGGGACAAGCAAACAAAGCACAGCTGGGCCATGGTGCCCCAGCACACCCCACCGGCAAGCTGAGACTCACACAAGGAGGGCAGACCACCCCATGGCACAGCACCCCCATGCACAGCACACCCTGCACCGTGACCCCAAGACACCCCCATGAGCAGTAACCACCACCGCGGGAATCCCATGCATACCACCACCCCCACTGCCACACTGCAACCTCGTGTACCACAGAACCATACAAGCCAGACCCACCATGAGCCACAGCAGCCTGCACAGACGCCCACATGGTGTGTGGAAGCATGCAGCACATTGGATGCAACATAGTGCAGGGGCAAACACATACCCATACCCACGGGGACACTAACACAGGGACGCAGTAGTGTGGCAGCCAAGCCCCCAGTGTGGGCCCATGAAAACTGTGCACACACAGCCTGCAGTCCCTCATGGCACAGGGGTGACACCCACCCTGTGCATGAACTGATGCCCTATGCGCCACCAGCAGATGCCTGGATCACAAGTCACAGACAGTGGTGCACAGCCCTGCCAACACACAGGCCACAGCATGGAGGTGGGACAGCAACTGTGGAGGCCAATGTGTCACCCGAGGCAAACATGAACCACACCATTGACAGGAGGCAACCCAGCATGGTGATGGTCACAGTGGATGATCTGCAGGGACAGCCACCACTGAGAAGGCAGCAGACCCTTGAGGCCACAGACATGCAAAGGGTGTCAGCTGCACAGGCCAAGATGGGTTGACAGGGGCACAATGGACCAGAGCAGGCACCATGGACCACTGCACAGTAATGCAATGCACAGGGAACAACACACACCACAAATACCGACTGATGGCCACTCCACACAGAGACACTTCCCCATGCACACACACACACATACCCATGACTGAACCATCCCAGATGCCATGCACACCACTGCAACTGAGCACCTATAGCCAGCTGCAAATCAGAGACCACCACAGTATTCATATCAAAATAACTGTATTCCAAAAATATAACAACAACAACTATTTACAATGATGTACAAATGTGGGGTGGAGGGACAGGAACAAGGTGGGGGTGGGTAAGGGGCAGGGGTGAACATATGGGAGAGGGAAGGTGGGGTGTGAGGGTTGGTCAAAGGGGGGAGGTTGTCCCTCTTCACTGGCGGCCAGCCTGGTCCTCTGCTGCCTGGGGCTGTTGTCTGGGTCGCCTCCTCCTCCTCATGCCATGCTGCTGCAGATCCCGCAGGATGGCAAGGGACTCTTGCGCCACCTGCACAAGGTCCTGGATGGACCGCTGCATTCACAGGAGTATCTGCACACCTAGGTCAAGGGATCAGAGTCAATGGGTGTGACTGTCCATCCCCTGCAGCCTACCCAGTATGCATGGCAGACAGCCATGTGCCCGCTACTGTGATGGTGTGTGCCCACCCACAGTGACCCGTGTCCACAAGACATGCCCAACCAGGCAGCAACAGCCATGTGTACCACTGCACACACCCACCGCCCATGTCCAGAACAGCACAACCAAAGCCGTACAGTAACATGGCTATGCAGTGAGCAGGCAGTGCCACAGTCATGTGCCCAGTGCACGCATGGACCACCATTGACGCACTCCCAGACATGCAGTGGCACTGGACAGTTCTGACTGTCACATGTCACGTGTATGGCAGTGGTGTCCATGGATGGTGGCCATGCCCTTCCTCCCACCCTGTCACACAGCATGCAACAGCAATCATGGTGTCATGGCACTCACCCTCATCAGGATGCTGCTGGCGTTGTGGTTGTTCACCGCCACGATCCGGTCCTGCAGCCACCACCCTCCGCTGCTGCTCCATATTCCTCCTCTGCTCGGCCACGCCTGTGGGAGACAAAAGGAGAGAAACACATCAGTACAAACCGAAAGCATATTCCCCGCCCCAATGTGTGTGCCCACCCACCCAGCCAGACCCACCCATCCCATACCCTGTAAACACCGCCACAGCCAACCCTAGACCATCCCTCCCTATGTGCTGGACACATGAGACTGTGTTACCCATATGGACCATACAAGTGTGTAGATGTATCACCCACCTGGACGAGGCACCACACCCCTCCTGGCACGCGATCGCAAACGTGCCAGTAGCTCAGGCTCTCTCTGTCTCAGGTCCCCATACCAGTGCCTGCTCTGTTCGGCCGTTCTCCTGTGGCCAGTGGCCGCCTCCAGGTCAGTGGCCACCTCTTCCCAGACCTGGGTCCTGGCCCTGTCCAGTGGCACCTCACCAAAGAGTGGGCCATAGTGTGGCTCCACAGTGGCCACAAGGTTGGCCAGCTCAAGGGCATCCCACTGAGGGGCTCTCCTGCATGCTATCTCTAATGCTATAGTAGACAAAATGGTGCTCCGCAGTGCGGCAACCCCAAGTGGAAGTGCTGCGCGGTACATCACCGCCATTCCCTATCGCGCTGTCACCAAACAGCACGATAGAGCCCGTACACATGCCAGACATACAGCGCCAGGGGGCAAAGGTCAAGCACAAGGTCAGGGGTCAGTGGCGCAAGGCCACGCACAGTGCCATCGGATGTCTACATGTCCTGCGTGAAAGGTCACCTGCGTGCCAGTGCCACAGTGGACTACTGCGCAGTTGTGCCACAGCGCCATTTGGTTCCCAGCGCTGTAGCACCACTGGCACAATGGTGGCCATGTCCTGAATTGCTGATCACACACAGCATGTCATCAGCGCAGCAGACGCCTGCGTAAGCCACCTGGGCATGCGCAATGTGGTGTACTACACAGTCACGGAAATGCGCCATTGACTCAGCCGACTCAACCGTATTGTGCAAAGCACAACGGCGCGATATTCAGCCGACACATGCAAATCATCTGATCAGCCATTCAAAGGTGCAGTGGCGCGATTTGCATCTCATTACAGTTGCTCCACTCCTAATTTTCATGCATCGTGCTATAAATGTGCGACATTGGGCTGCGCTGGCCAGATTCGGTTACTGCAGGTGAGAGGTGGGTTGCATGCTGTGTGATGTTCTGGACAATGGTCATGGGATAACACTGTAGACTGCACAGTGACAGGTGTCCACTTCCACCCATACAGACCGACATGACAGAGCAGATCCAAGGTGAGGGTGAGGATGGTGGGCGGAGGAGGAGGCCCAACTTCACCACGGCGGAGACAGAGGCCCTCTTCCAGGCCTACCTGGAGGAGGAGCCACTACTGAGTGGATGGCGGGGCACCCCTCAGGCCCGTGTGACTGCATGGGAGGGGGTAGCTCGGGCAGTGAACCTGCACCGAAGCCACCAGCGCTCCGTGCAGGAATGCAAAAAGAAGATGGGGACAGAACGCAGGAGGGTGAAGGAGAAGGTGGCAGCCCTCAGGGCGGCATGTGCTGGCACAGGCGGGGGCCAACCAGTGGAAGCGGAGCTGACCCCAGCTGAGGACCCACTGGCTACATCAATGCAGCGGAGTGCTATTGAGGGCGTACCAGGAGGTGGATTCCAGACAGGTGGAAGCCCATCACTGCACGGTATGACATGGTGGTGGTGTTGGGGGAAGGTTGTTCACATACACCACATGTCCTCACTTTCTGCCTACAGATCCTGTTCATCTTCAGGGGACGGTGGTGGTGGGTCCAGTCAGTGAGGAAGACCTGCCGGAGTTGGAGGAGGGTCCATCCACCTCTGTCACCAGCCAGCATGCACTGCACCAGCATGCACGCCTGGCTGCCAACTCTGTTGTCAGTGAGTCAGGTGTGGGGTGCACAGCCTGTGTCTCAGCAGTCTGGCATGCAAGCATGCCAGCACGCTGTGACTGTGGCCGTGTACGTACCTGTACCATTGATGATGCAAGGACTGCAATGGGCAGTGACATGTGTGTGTCCCATGATGGACACACAGCAGGCCAGCACATGCCCCTGGGCCTAGCTGGTTCCAACGTGTGTGCCAGCATGTTGGCACAGTCCCAGGCTGTGCCTGTCAGCACCGGTGGGGCAGCACTGGTGGCTGTGCAGGTGTCTGGCACTGTTGCGGCCACAGCAGTGGAATGAGTGGTCCCTGGGGCACAGCGGTTGGAGGGGCAGCAGCAGCAGTCACCCACCAGGTCTGGGGGTACAGTGTCCAGTGGTGGCACATGCCCACC
This sequence comes from Neoceratodus forsteri, assembly GCA_016271365.2. Classification (NCBI taxonomy): domain Eukaryota; kingdom Metazoa; phylum Chordata; order Ceratodontiformes; family Ceratodontidae; genus Neoceratodus; species Neoceratodus forsteri. The sequence goes on from CM057455.1 coordinate 1,045,045,407, forward strand.
GCCCTTTGATATGCCCATTCCTGGTCCTGGTGAACAGCGCCCACCCTCAAGAGGTGTTGAGCATCAGGACCTTCCATACCCTGGGGACAGGATGCGTTGTGGCACAGTACCCATTTGAAGAGCACATCCGCCTGCTGCGGGAATCAGTACAGAACCAAAGGCAGGTTGCAACATCCGTGGAGGCACTGTTTGTGGCTGTGGAGCGGCACAGCAGGGACTGTGCTCTGATCCTTGCAGAGATGGTCCATATGCCGATGGATGTGACCGCCACCATTGACAGGAAGACCCAGACATTGGTCGCTGTCGTGGCTGCATTGGGCACACAAGCAGGTGCCCCTGTACCGCGCACCCCACACAGTACGCCTGTCAATGCCGGGTTCTGCTGTGGGCATCCCGAGCACTCCTGGTGCAGGTATATTTGGCATACTACAGACCCCAGTGCGGACAAGGTCGCGATCGTGCAGTGGGACCCCTGGTGGTCCATCGGTGCCACCCCATGTGGCCCCTGCTCAGCCTGCCAGTACTGTTGGGTCATGGCGGGGCCGCCCACACATCTGCAGTGGCCATGGAACAGTGCAACATGACTGACCTGTCTCCCAGTGTGGGCCCTGTCTGGTGCTGCCCTGTGTGCAATGTGCGTCATGGTGGGCAGTGCACTGGTGGGTGCCCTACCCATCACGCTGACACACGGACCACCTGCACACCATCCTGACTGCTGTTCACAGGTGCATGTGCATGATGATGCCTGCATTGTACTGTACACCAAGGTGCAAGGGTGCCCAGCATCTGACACACGTACTTGGACAGTACAGGTGGTGGGTGTGGTCTGTGGATCTGTGTGTTTGCCATGTCTGTTCCTGCTCTGCTGTGCACCTGCCCATGTACGCTTTGTGCCTGGTGTGTGTGTGTGTGTGTGTGTGTGTGTGTCCATATGACTGTTCACCCCTCCCTGATGGTGTGTTAGTGTGCCTGGTCCCTTCCACTCCCCTTGCCATCATGCACCCCTGGTGTGTTACTCTGTGTGCCTGTGGGTTGCGCCAGGACAGTGTTGGTTGCACATGGCCCCTTGACTTACCTGTGTCATGCATAATGCTCCTCCGTGATGGTGTCCTGGTGCAGCTGGGCCTGCCTGATCAGTCGGGGGTCCCGCCGTCCAAGGGGGGGCTGCTCATCACCATCATCACTGGCGCTGCTGGCGTCCCCATCACTGTCCCCCTCCTCGACCTGAATGGCTATCCCACAGTCTTTGGCCATGTTGTGCAGGATACAACAGGCCAGGAATATCCCACAGGCCTTTGAGGGGCTGTACTGTAGGGCACCGCGGAGAGTCTAGGCATCGGAAGCATGCCTTGAGCATCCCAAACACCAGCTCGATGATGTTGCGTGTGGGCGGCATGTGCCTCATTATAGCGTTGCTGCGATGGGGTCATGGGGTCATGGGTGCGGTATGGTGTGAGCAGCCAGGGACGGAGTGGGTATCCGCTGTCACCTGTGTGGAGATGGTGGAGATGAGTATCATGTTCAGGTCCATATTGCCAATATCCCTGTGTGACACTACCATAGCACCTGTGGCATTCCACCCTTGCCCCACGTTTGCAATTCCTACATGCGTACTCACCCACTAGATGGCCTGTGGGGATGTCCCCACTCTCGAATCGATGGCACAGTGCAGACTGATACCATATGAAGGCATCATGTGCTCCACCAGGGTGTGTGGCACAGACATTGATTATGCACCCAGTGGCATCACACACCACCTGGCAGTTGACACTGGAATAGCCCTTCCTGTTCCTATATGCAGCCCCATCAGGGCCAGGTGGCATGCGAATGGCCACATGGGTGCAGTCTATGGCCCCTAGCACACCAGGCATATGTGCTACCCTGTGGAACTCCTGCATGTTTGCTGTATGCTCTGCCGTGGTGCTGGGGAAATGGATGTGCTCCGCAGCATGTGGCAGTAGTGCGCTGAGGAATTGGGTAAGGATGCGTGATGTGGCTGACTGTGTGATGCCTGAGGTGTCCCCTGTTGGCCTCTGGAAGGTGCCCATGGTGAGCAGGCACATGCAGGCTGTCATTTTGGTCTCCACTGACAGAGCATGACTCTGTCATGAGGGTGCCTGCATCACATCACTGCACAGCTCACAGAGCTGCCTCAGTATTGCCCTGTTCAGGCGGTACCAGCCCACAATCTCTACATCTGTGTACAGCTCAAAGCTGATGCGGGCATGGTACTGCCTGTTGGGGGCGTACCGCTGACGGGCCCTTCCACGGCCACGTCCCCCTGCAGCATGCATTCTCACCCCCCTCATTACAGCTTCCATGTGGAAGCTGGCACTGTCCATCTCCCTGGCTTGTGACCCCTGGCTGATGTTGCTCTGTTACCCCCGCTGTCCTGACTGCTACCTCCACTGCACCGGGTACCCCCGCTGGCCTCTGCATCCTATGGCCCACACAACTTCCCTTGCCTGCCCTGTTCTGGACTGTCACTGTCTATCTCTCTCTGTCTGTCTTGCTTGGCATCCCTGTAGCGTTCTTGCGCCTCTTACTTGAGCCTTTTTATTTTGGCTCATTTCCGCTGTGGCGCACCTTCCGGATGTTCCGCTATTGAGCATTGCGCAAACCTTTGAATATCGCATTGCGCTCTTTATGCATGGATCCACCCCCTTCGGTTGCACATGCCTTCATTTGCATTGCGCTGTTGCTCAGCCTGTTTTCAGTGGCGCAACTGCCTCCTGCTGAATATGGCAGAATGGCACAAATTCAAACTTACGCATGCGCAACCCTATTGCGCATGGTGCAACCCTTTTGAATATCCCACCCAGTGTGTTTTTCTGCTTTGGGTGATGGGGACAGTATCAGCTTCTTCTTTTTCTAAATCAGGAGGAGAGCATTTAATTGTGGGCGCGGCCGAGGAAGGAGAAAACCAGATGTTTCCAATTATAGTTCCCTGCAGCTTCTTTTTGACAGACAGCAATATTGCATTCAGAGCTAGGAGCAACTGACTAAAGAGCAAGACCTTTTGTTACTATTAGAACACTTCTATCTCAGCAGAAGTCTGAGCCTATTGGGATTAAGCTACTAGATGCTTACTAGAAGTGAAGGGTCTGAATTATGGTAAAAAAAATGAGTCAGTTTGGTTTTCTGTTTCGGGGAAAGGGACAGTATCAGCTTCTCAGTTTGCTAAGTCAGGAAGAGATCAGTTAATTAGGGATTTGACTTTGGAAGCAGGTAATCAGATGTCTGCAATTACAGCTCCCTGCTGCTAGCTTTTGGCAGACACTGATCTTGCTTTCAGAGAAAGGAGTAGCTGACTTAAGAGCAAGAACTTTTCTTACTATTAGGACACATCTAACTCAGCAGGAGTCAGAGCCTGTTGGGATTAAGCAACTAGATACTTTATTAGAAGTTAGGAGGGGAGCAGTTAGTTGGGAGTGCGGCTTAGGGAACAGAAAACCAGGTGTCTACAATTACAGTTCCCTGCTACTAGCTATTGGCAGACAGCAATCTTGCTTTGAGAGCAAGGAGCAGTTGACTAAATAGCTAGAACTTTTCTTAATAATAGAAAACTTTAAACTTTTTAGGGGTCAGAGCATGTTGGGATTAAGCAAACTTACCTGATTAGAAATGTGGGTCTCAATTAGGTTAAAAAATAGCGTCAGTGTATTTTTCTGTGTTGAGGTATGGGGACTGTATCAGCTACACCGTTTGCTAAGTCAGGAGGAGGGCAGTTAATTGGGCAGTGATATAGGTAGCAGAAAAACATGTGTCTCCAATTACAGTTCCCTGATGCTAGCTTTTGGCTGACAGCAATCTTGTTTTCAGAGCAAGAAGCAGCTGACTAATTAGCTAGAACTGTTATTACTAATAGAACACTTCTAACTCAGCAGTAGTCAGAGCCCATTTGGATTAGGCAAACATATACTTTTTTAGAAGTATGGGGTCTCAATTAGGGTAAACAAAAGACAGTCAGTGTGATTTTCAGTGTTGGAGGAAAGGGTGTGTATCAGTGTCTCAGTTTTCTAAGACTGGAGGGGAGCAGTTAATTGGGGTTGTGGCTTAGGCTGTAGAACACCAGGAGTCTACAATTACAGTTCACTGCTGCTAGCTTTTGGCAGACAGCAATCTTGTTTTCAGAGGAAGAATCAGCTGACTAATTAGCTAGATCTTTTATTATTAATAGAACACTTCTAATTCAGCAGGAGTCAGAGCATGTTGGGATTAAGCAACCAGATCCTTTGTTAGAAGTATGGGGTCTCAATTAGGGAAAACAAAAGGCAGTCAGTGTGTTTTTCTGTGTTGGGAAAGATGACTGTATCTGCTTCTCAGTTTGATAAGTCAGGAGGAGAACAGGAGAACAGTTAATTAGGTTTGTGCCTTAGGCAGCAGAAAACCAGGTGTCTCAAATTACAGTTCCCTGCTGCTAACTTTTGGCAAACAGCAATGATGCTTTTAGAGCGAGGGAGCAGCTGACTTAAGATCAAGAACTGTTCTTACTGTTAGTACACATCTTATTCAGCAGGAGACAGAGCCTGTTGGGATTAAGCAACCAGATACTTTACTAGAAGTGTGGGATCTCTATTAGGGTAAAACAATTTCAGTGTGTCTTTGTGTGCTGGAGAAGGAGACAGTATCTACTTATCAGTTTGCTAAGTGATGAGGGCAGAAATTAACTGGTGGCATGGCTTTGGCAGCAGAAACCCAGGTGTCTCCAATTATAGTTCCCTGCTGCTAGCTTTATCAGACAGAAATATTACTTTGAGAGCAAAAAACAACTGTTTATAGAGCTTGAAAATTTCTTACTAATAGAACACATCTAACTCAGCAGGGGTCATAGCATTTCAGGATTTAGCAAACATACTTTATTATAAATGTGGACTCTCAACTAAGGTAAAAAAGAGAGCCGGTGTATATTTCTGCGTTGGGGTATGGGGACTGTATCAGCTACACCGTTTGCTCAGTCAGGAGGATGTCAGTTAATTGGGCAGTGTTTTAGGCAGCAGAAAACCAGTTGTATCCAATTACAGTTCCCCAATGCTAGATTTTGGTGGCCAGCAATAATGTTTTCAGAGCAAGAAACAGCTGACTAATTAACTGGAACGTGTATTACTAATAGAACATGAATAACTCAGTAGGAGTTAGAGCTCATTGGAATTAAGCAAACAGATACTTTAAGTGTGGGGTATCAATTAATGTAAAAAAAAGAGAGTCAGTGTGAATTTCAGTGTTGAGGCAAGGGGACTGAATCAGCTTCTCAGTTTGCTAGGTTAGGAGGAGAGCAGTTAATTGGGGATGAGGCTTAGGCAGCAGAAAACCCAATGTCTCTAATTACAGTTTCCTGCTGCTAGGTTTGGGCAGACAGCAATCGTGCTATCAGAGCAAGGAGAAGCTGACAAAAGAACTAGAAATTTTATTACTAATAGAACATTTCTAACTCATTAGGAGTCAGAGCCCATTGGAATTAAGCAAACAGATACTTTATTAGAAGTGTGGGGTCTCTATTAGTGTAAAAAAAGAGTCAATGTGATTTTCAGTGTTGAGGTAATGAAACTGTATCAACATCTCAGTTTGCAAAATCCGGAGGAGAGCTGTTAATTGGGGATGTGGCTTACACAGCAGAAAACCTGATGTCTACAATTACAGTTCCGTGCTGCTAGCTTTTAGCAGACAGCAATCATGCTTTCAGAGCAAGGAGCAGCTGACACAAGAATTAGAACTTTTATTACTAATAGAACACTTCTGACTCAGCAGGAGTCAGAACCTGCTGGGATTAAGCAACCAGATAATTTATTAGAAGTGTGGCATCTCAGTTATGGAAAAATAGACAGTCAGTTTGTTTTTCTGTGTTGTGGAAGGGAACTCTATCAGCTTCTCAATTTGCAAAGTCAGGAACAGAGCAGTTAATTGAGGATGTGGCTTAAGAAGCAGAAAACTAGGTGTCTACAATTACATTTCCCTGCTGCTAGCTTTTGGCAGACAACAATCTTGCTTTCAGAGCGAGGAGAAACTGAATTAAGAGCAAGAACTTTTCTTACTATTAGAACAGATCTAACTCAGCAGGAGTCAGGGCATGTTGGATTAAGCAAACATACTTTATTAGAAAAGTGGGGTCTCAATTAGGGTAAAAAGGAGAGTCAGTGTATTTTTCTGTGTTGGGGTAAGGAGACTGTATCAGCTACACAGTTTGCTAAGTCAGGAGGAGGGCAGTTAATTGGGCAGTTCCTTAGGCAGCAGAAAACCAGGTGTCTCCAGTTACAGTTCCCTGCTGCTAGCTTTTGGTTGACAGCAATCTTGTTTTCAGAGCAAGAAGCTGCTGAATATTTAGATAGAACCTTTATTGCTAATAGAACACTTCTAACTCAACGGGAGTCATAGCCTGTTGGGATTAAGAAACCAGATGCTTTATTAGAAATGTGGGGTCTCAATTAGGGAAAAAAGAGTCAGTGTGATTTTCCGTTTTGGGGGAAGGGGAATGTATCAGCTTCTTAGTTTCCTAAGTCAGGAAGAGAGCAGTTAATTGGGGTGTGGCTTAGGCAACTGAAAACCATGTGTCTCAAATTACACTTTCCTGCTGCTTGTTTTGGTGTTTTTGTCATAACGCGTTGTAGAAAAGCATTTGCAATTTGGACTAATGTACATCACTGAAAATGAATTATGGCAATGTACACTCACAGTGACTAGAAAACTGACAACTGGTTTTCCATGTTATGCTGGGGGGTTCACCCCCACACTGGGGCTTTCCCTCCCACACTCCCCTACTTAAGAATTCACAACTCCATGTGGTGCATGTCAGGGGGTGGGTGTAAACCTTTAAAAAAATATAAAAATCCCTAACCTGAGGAGAAAAACTATCATGCCTAGAATCAAACCCAGCACCCTCCCAACCCTAGCCTGCCACCTATCCACCACACCTCACAGGCAGCTCGGCAGCCGATTGTCACACAACAGCCCACATACCCTCCCTCTGCTTTGGTCTGTCATGTGATGTAGTCCCTCCCCCCATTGCATGTACATACAGCAACATCCCGTCTCTGTACTCACCTGACCCCCTATCTGGTCGCTACCGTGGAAGGTAGCCCCTTACACAGGCATCTTGATTGAGTCACCCTTATTGAAAGCTTTCAATCAAGGTCACCTTGTACATGGTATTCTGCTTTTAGCAGACAGCAATCTTGCTTTCAGTGCAAGGAGCAACTGACTAAAGAGCTAGAATTTTTTACTAATAGAACACTTCTAACTAAGCAGGAGTCAGAGCCTGTTGAGATTAAGCAACCAGATACTTGGTTAGAAGTGTGGGGTCTCAATTATCATAAAAAATAGAGTCAGTGTGTTTTCTATGTTGGGGAAGGCATCAGTATCTGTTTCTCAGTTTGCTAAGTCAGGAAGAGTGCAGTTAATTGGGGAGTGGCTTAGGAAGCAGAAAACCAGATGCCTACAATTACAGTTCAAGCTGCTAGCTTTTGGCAGACAGCAATCTTGCTTTCAGAGCTAGGAGCAGCTGACTAAAGAGCTTAAAATGTTCTTACTAATAGAAAACTTCTAGCTCAGCAGTGGTCAGATCATGTTGGGATTAAACAACCAGCTACTTTATTATAAACATGGGGTTTCAATGAAGGTAAAAAAAATGAGAGTCAGTGTATTTTTCTGTGTTGGGTAAGGGGAATGTATCAGCTACACAGCTTGTTAAGTCAGGGGGATGGCAGTTAATTGGGCAGCGCCTTTGACAGCAGAAAATCCAGTGTATCCAATTACATTTCCCTGCTGCTAGCTTTTGGCAGACAGCAATCATGATTTTGGAGCAAGGTTCAGCTGACTAAAGAACTAGAATGTATATTTCTAATAGAACACTTCTAACTCAGCGAGGAGTCAGAGACTGTTGGATTGAGCAACCACATACTTTATTAGAAGTGTGTGGTCTCAATTAGTATAAAAAGAGAGCTAGTGTGATTTTCTGTCTTGAGGAATTGAACGTCTCAGTTTCCTAATTCTGGAGGAGGGCATTTAATTGTGGGTGTGACTTAGGCACCAGAAAACCAGATGTCTCCAATTATAGGTCGCTTATGCTTGGTTTTGACAAACAGCAATCTTGCTTTCAGAGCAAGGAGTAGCTGATTTAAGAGCAAAACATTTCTTACTATTAGTACACATCTAACGTAGCAGGAGTCAGAGCCTGTTGGGATTAAGCAACCAGATACTTTAGTAGAAGTGTGGGATCTCTATTAGGGTAAAAAAATAGTCAGAGTGTCTTTCTGAGTTGGGAGAGGGGGCTGTATCAGCTTGTCAGTTTGCTAAGTCATGAGGAGAGCAAGTAATTGGGGGTGTGGCATAGGCAGCAGAAAACCAGGTGTCTCCAATTACAGTTCTTTGCTGCTAACTTTTGGCAGACAGCAATCATGCTTTCAGAGTAAGGAGGAGCTGGCTAAAGAAATAGAACTTTTATTATTAATAGAATACTTCTAACTCAGCTGGAGTCAGAACCTGTTGGGATTAAGCAACCAGATTATTTATGAGAAGTGTGGGGTTTCAATTATGGTAAAAAAGAGAGTCAGTGAGTTTTTTTTTATGTTGGGGAAGGCAACCGTATCTGCTTCTCAGTTTGCTAAGTCAGGAAAACAGCAGTTAATTGGGTATGTGGCTTAGGCACCAGAAAACCAGGTGTCTCCAATTACAGTTCCCTTCTGATAGCTTTTGGTGGTTTTATGTCGTAACAGCAATCGCGGAATAGCAACCAAAATTTGGGTGAGTGTAGATCACCAAAAATGAATTATGGCAATGTACACTCACAGCGACTAGAAAACTGTCGTCTGGATTTCCATGTTATGCGGTGAGGCAGTAGCCCCCACAGCCCCTCTACACAGCGGGGCTTTCCCCCCAACACACCCCTACTTAAGGATTCTCAACCCCATGGAGGTGCATGTCTGAGGGTGAGTGTAAAACTTTAAATAAACTAAAAAACTCTGACCTGACACAAAAAAGATGACACCTAGAATTGAACCTGCCACCCTCCCAACCCCAGCCTGACACCTACCCACCATACCTCATGGCCAGCTCATCAGCTGACCAGCGCACAACACCCACATACCCTCTCTGATTTGGCCTGTCACATAATGTGGTCACTGGGGTGGGGGGAGGGGGACTACTAGATCACAGGTATTGCTCTTTTGGGACTACCTGGCATCGGGATCGGTTTGGGGTGGAGGGGCTATCTAGAACACCAGGGATATTGACTGAATGTGGTGGCTACTGGCTGGATCATGCTTGGGGGTGGGGAAGCCACTTGTATTCGTGGAAATTGACTGAATACGGTATACTGGGTCGACCGGTGGCTTGGGGGCCACTACAGCACCAGGGATATTGACTGAATACGGCGTGCTACTGGGTCGGGATTGTGCTTGGGGTGGGAATACCTAGAACACCAGGGAATTTCACTACATGCCCTGGCTGTGGGGCTTGGGATCATGCTGGGGGCACTGCCACATTACTGCCAGATTTTTGTCGGCAGTGTTTGGCACTGCGCTACAGGTCACACTAATGCCTGTAGCACTGCACTATACATTTGAATATGCCACGCACGGCATTCATGGCCCTCCCCTCACTCCTGCCCCAGCATACATTTACTTTTAGCGTCGGTGCTATCACACAGCACCCGGCGCTATTAAAGCTTCTGAATATTGCAGCCTCGCTATTCTAGCGCTATTCCAGCGCTATGGTTTTGCGCTGGGTGCAATTGTTTGAATATCTGGCCCTTGGTCTCTTAACTTTACTTTGGAACTGCTTGTTGATTTCAGTTCTTGTTATTTGCTGGTTCTCTTAGACCCTCCAGTTTTCTTCTTTTTCAAAGTTATGTAAGATTATAATAAATGTATTTCCTATGTAATTTTGAATCTTTGCTTGAAAAAGTTGGGTTATAAAATAAAACTCAATCTCAAACCATTTGGGAGGACCATAAATGTTTAGTAAATATATTTTCAACATAAAGAAACATAATTAATTTTACATAATCAATAACACAAAACCAGCTGCATTTGACTGATACATAGTAAAGGAACTAGGTGTAATTATTAGTATTTAAAAGCAATCTTCCTTAATGTACTATTTCACCTGGTAGAAAACATATTAAAATGCATTTAAAATGTGTTGAATCTCACCAAAAAGAAGAAACAGATAAGTTATCTGTGACGTATTATGAGTATAAATATATAGGCAAAAGATAAAACTGTGAGGAACACAGAAGAAAAACAAAGTGTGTGGGGTAGGGTGTGAGAGTATACAAATGAGAGAACTGCTACAAAAGTACAAGATCACATTTTTATACATTTATAATTCATATAAAGGACCTATAGGTTCAAATTGCAAAAACCTTCAATACATGATCCTTAAAATATACAGATTAGATCTAGGGAAGAGGAAAAGACGCAAATTTGAACAGGAGTTTCAAAAGCCCACATCTAAAAGGAAGCAGAAAAAAAACATTGTCTACAAAACTGAACAGTAAGAAAATTAAGTATACACATGAATAGTCGTTTCTATTGATTTCAATCAGTACTTTAATGGAAGTCCCTCCTGGAGTGAATGATATGAAATTGATAAGGGAACAGAGCCATCTATAAATCAAGCATTTGTTAATGCCAAATATGTTAGCTTGCATGCTGTGACAGGTTAGGCCAACGGTATCTTGAGGCTATGGGCAGACTTGGACTACCAGTCCCACATTCTCTTGCCAGTTGTGAGTAATCCCAGATGCCCAACACATCCAAATCCTTCCCTAAGATTGCTGTGCCTTTTTAAGCCAGATGCACCACTCACCTCATTGCTCCTTCATCATTCCTGACCCTGGACCATGATCGAGGTTATGCCCTCCTGATCCAGAAAGATTGCTGCCCCTACTCTCATAAATTTCACTCGTGCTTGGAGTTCTGTGGAATCCACAATTCCAGAGCCACAGCCAAGGTCACAGAATGCTGGGCACATTGCAGAAACCAAGGCATGCTTGCAAACAGCTGTCCAACACAGATTGCAACTGGCAATAGATGGCAGCACTGTGCTTTGTCCCAAAATGACTTCAGTGTAAAAATGCAGCTGCCTACACTGCCCCAATATGACATTTATTTGAGCTCAGCACTAGAAGTCTAAACATTCAGAAAAATAGTGAACACTGCATTCACATGATCTGGCTGCAAACAATGCCTCTGTCATGGCATTCACTGGAGCATGAAGTAAGCCACTGGTCTGCATTACAAAAAGTAATAACCTTAGAAATAATGAAAAGAGGAAGTTCCACCTAATGGTTCTGCCCTTGGTGACGATCCATAGGAGGAAGACAATTTTAAGCTGTCTTTATCATTTGTGCTAACAACCCCTCCCCGAAAGAGTGGAGGTGTGGACTGGAGTAGTCAGTGGACAACTTACTGGACAATGGATTAATCATCATTAGCCCTTGTGGTCCTGACAAAGGTTTGGCATAAAAGAGCAACACCCTTCCCCCATGGATCCCTTCCTAGTTACTCAGTCCCAATAATCTGAGAGGATCCCCAGTTCAGAGAGTTAAACACACAGTCCACCCTCCCCAACAGTCTGACCCTAACTTCCTTTGTCTTGAAAATGAAATGTTGTCAAGCATTCTCCCTCCATCACACAGTGGTGGCAACTGAGAGCAAGCCTTGGGTTTATTTTATTTTATTTATTTATTTGTAATATATGGATAAGCTATTTTAATACCATAGTAAAGCATACAAAAATCCATAATAGCATTGCCAAGAACTGATAATATAATCGATGGAAAGCGATAATGTTATCATCTAGTGCCTGTAATACTATTGTTTGGAGCTCTGAATGATAGTATTATCACAGAAACAGAAGTGCACATGTGCAGGACTTTCTTGTGCACTGTGGCAGCCAGCTTTCACTGTAACCATCATGCACAGTGAAAGCTGACTCCGCCGCCACCAAGGAAATAAAAGTCTCAGAAACCATTATCTTTTTAGCACATTCCACAAATGACCCCACATGACAAATTGCTCTTTTAACTCTAACCTCTCCTAGTCTGTTGCCTGGTGTAATGAAATCATAATGAAATAATAACCGCTGTCTCTCCTTGACTCAGCTCATGCCATTGAATGACCCAACAGCTCACTCTCTCAAACCCCAATAAAATATTTTCTTTTTAGACACTTCACTTAAAAACAAACCCACACCAGTAATACAGAAACGGAGCTCTTTTGCCCCCCATAGATGCATGCCAACATTTTCCACAGATAAATATTCAGAAAACACAGCAACAGCCAATCAAAACACACACTGAAACCTTTACAAGCGTGTAGATGTATCAGCATCCATAGCAACCGCCTGGCAACTTAAAAATATGGTCCCACTACAGCTCCAGTACCAGACACATTACAGCTTCCAAAATATTTTCAACTACTTGGATCCAAGTATTACAAAAATGAAAGATAGGAGACTGTGATTACTCAGCTATAAAATCATCTTGAGGTTCTGGGGACATGTTGGAACCTCTCGAGCTTCACTCAAGGTTCCCATGTCCTCAGAAGCTCTAAATAATTTATAGCCTTGTCAAACACAGTCCCTGTCTGTTATTCTAGTTATTTACCTTATTTAAAAATTGGTGACTAGGAAAGGTACATTAAGCCTAGACTTGTTTCTAAGTGCAACCCAGGGGAGGAATCCAGAGAGGATAAACACTCAAAATCTGATAGTGATATCTGGATTCATGAAAGTATCCAAGCATACAGAATCAAAGGAGATAACAATAGGCAGCTATACAGATGGAGCAATCAAACAAAGCTGACCCACAGCTGGGTGTGCTCAGAAAAAAGCATAATGCATGACAAAGAACTCCAGCACCACCCACCAACCAAAAGAGTACAGCCAAACACCCAATTGGTTTCCAAATAAGTTCAGTTTAATTTGCAGAAAGACAAAGCATATGCATAGGTTTCTCTTACCAGTGTAATACCAGCAGGACCAATGAAAATTCCAACCAGTTTCACTAGAGCATCATCAGGGACTCCTTCTGAATCTGAGTAGGGTTATTGATTCAGATTTTTGTCTTAAATATCAAAATTCCATGTACCAAAAAAGCTTGGATACCGAGAATTCAATTCTATTTGGTGGATACCAAGCAACCATAATACTTGAATATACTGTACTCATTCTATTCTAATCATTGTCATGACTATGCCCATTAGCCATTTGCCTTGACTCACACCCCATAGCCAAGAGCTATCAGTTATATAATTTCCAGAATCATATCACCATTTGATCCATTATTTTTTAAATGGGCATGCACTTACACAGCATAATACACAGACAGACTGTAAAGCACCTTTATACTAAGATTTATGCCAAGGTGTTGTAGGAGTTTGTTTAGGTGTTAACCCATTATTGCTCATTCCTAATCTTGATAAATGAAATGCCTCCATTTGCTATATATGGCGGTCCTACCTGTTTTCTATATTCTTTTTTATTTTTGCTTATGATAACTTCTTGTGGCAAAGTTTTCCAGGGATTTACCACTCTGTGAGTGAAAAGTATTTCCCTTAGTGGATTTGAAGTTCTGTCCAACAATTTGAAGTGGGTGTCCCTTGTGTTTGTATTTATGTTTGAAATCTGCATTTAATTTAGAAAGTAAATAGTGATCTTACACAATATCAAACATCATCAATAGGTCATGATGGAGATGTCACTGCTCTATTGACTATAAGTTTAGGTCACCAAGTCCGGTGTTATATTGTTTGTCTTTAAAATAATTTATTGATTTGGTAGCTCTTTGTACCATTACAATTTGATTGATGCCTTTTCTTTTGTATGAGCACCTTACTGTGGTAACAAAATCCAGATGAGGTCTAATATAGGCCCTATAAAGGGAAATAGGACACTTTTTCTCTAGGTTTAAATTTCTTTTAATATCCCATAGCACTTTATTTGCCTTAGCAATTGTCTAATTTGCTTGTTTGTAGGCTCATGATTGTTGGAAATAGTAATCCATAAATCTCATTTCCAGTTGTTGGTTACAACTGGGTTGCCTAGAGAAAGGATTGTTGGTGTTCATACTTTTACCAAGTGCATTATATTGCATTTGCTTATATTAAACCTAATATCCCATTCAGAGGCCCATTTAGTGACACTATCAAGATCTTCTTGAATTTCAGTTTGCTGGTCTGCTGTGTGAGGGACTGCTGGAGAAAATCCTTATATGTTTTTTATTGTACTCGTTTGTCCTCGTTTGTGTACATGGACTGGCAACCCATGGCTTTATGTTTGTCTGTGTCCTGTTTGTATTTTATTCCCCCTTGGCAGTTATTCATAATAGTCCATGACTGATTTTGAAAATGTACAATGGGCCCTAGTGAGACCGGTTCCTTTTGTTTGAATTATTGGTATAATTGTACACCCTTAAATAGGTTGGTCCTGTTGCATTTAAGCCAGTGCACAAAAGAAACAAACAGGGAAATGAAACATCTATTGTAAAATTAACATTGCTCTCTCCTCGAAAACCAGTCATTCTGTAATAGCAGAAGCTGCTAGTTTTAGGTTGTTTTTTAAAAGGTTAAAGACACACCAGTAATTTATGCTTAGGGTGGTTAGCTTGACAAGTGGGGTTGCTGAATTTTCTTTGAAGTCCTACCTTAAGCTGAGTCTGATGCAGGAGAAGCTCTGACAGTTGCAAGGCTTAGCTTCTCGGAGGTCTGCATACTAGGCGGTAAGCTGATTTGCGTTCTCAAACCCAGCCTGACTTAAAACAAAACAAGTCTCACTGAGAACACCGTAGGATTGATAGAAGCCTTAAATTTTTATGCACTAATGTTCTAGAACTGACAGTATTACTTTGTGGTTGTTTTGGGATACAACGCTTACTGCGTTCAGTGCTCCTCTGTACCTCTCCAGCGTACTCTCCTATATGAACCAGCTGGCCCTTGACTAGCTATATTTATTCATAGAGAAGCTGGGGAGGGTCTATAGACATAGATAATTCCAAACTCATTTATTTAAAGAAATAAACTAGGAGGATAGCAATAAATGTGTTTTATGCTGTCTAATTTCATTACTTTGTGTGGAAATATAATAAATAAAGCTGTTGAAAAAATAACCAAATGCATATTATGTAATCAAATTGATTGACAGTTTGGATGGGCCTATCCTAAAGCTCAGCACCATATATATGTGGTACCAGGGCATGAATGAAGCAGATAGGAGCAGGGTGTTGAAGCGAAGCATCCATCTACACTAGTTCCTGCTAGTGTAAAGTAAGTCTGTCTCAGTTTTAAGCTGATGTTAAGCTGTATTAGTTATGCTGTTTACCTTCCTTATTTCTTTATTTTGTCATTAAAAATCTGATTAAGTAATTAACTATTTTTATGTTCTGCAAATAAATAAACGCTTCAAGATCTTGGATGCTATAATGGTGTATGTGTCCATCTGTTACCCCACAGCCTTCACATGCTGATGCACATGGTCCATCATGTTTTGTGTCATTAGTATATCTAACTGACCACACATTTAGATTTTTTTGTCAAGTCTGACATGAAAATGTAAAAATTAACAGTCCTCAGTACTGATCCCTGTGGCAGTCCACTTGTGACCCTCCCACTGAATGAGGTCCCATTTATGGTAACAGAGTGGGTTCTGTCAGATACTCAGTTTGAAACCCATGTAATTAATTTACTCTCTATAGCTAGTGATTTTATTTTTGTTATGGCTCAGTGTGATCCTAAATCAAAGGCTTTACTGAAATCCTGGTATATGGTGGCATGAGAAATTGTTAGATCTAGTGATATACTGAATTTTCTGTAGAAGCCTGACATATTTGTTATGCATTACCTTCCTGCTGTAAACTCATGTTGTTCATATTAATATTTACTGTCTGTTTATTGATTATTTTTTATCATACCTTCAGGTATTTTATCTGGAATAGATGTGAGACTGATAGGCCTATAATTGCATGGATTATATCGCACTCCTTTTTCTAATATTGGAATTACATTGGTCGGATATATGACTAATGACTGAAATTCAAAAGCCAGAGTATCAGGAGCATGAAACCAATTGCCTGATATCTGCGGTATCCGACAGTCGGGAATTGCATCCGGTAGCTGTTTTCAGTGTTTCAGGGACTTGTACCCACTTATTTTAGATTACAAACTCTGTTGTAGGAAAATCCTGAGTGGTGGGATACTGAGTGTCAGGCAATCGGTCTCAGGCTCCTGACACCGGGCGTTTGCAGTTCAGTCTTATGCAATACTCCCACTGGCCTTTTTCCAATCATTTGGATTCTGTACTGTTTTAAAGAATGTTCAAAGGTGAGTTTTAGTAGCAGAGCTCTATGTTCACTCATTTTAGAGACACAGACAACTTTCTCAGGGCACTAAAGCCACCTTGAGGCAATTTTAAATCATGATGGACATTCATTATTTTTAAGAATTCTACTAGTTTTATGTTTATCAGTTCTGTTGCCAATAGAATGTCTAGCCCTTTGCCCAGTCTGATAGGGTTAGTTACATATTGAGTTAGACACAGTTGTTCTGCAGTGTTCAGGATATATCTCAACTAAGAAAAACACTGTCCTTCATAATCCTAGCTTCCTCTATTTTAGCCCTTAGAGACATAGAAGTGGGCTAGAGAGTATCCAGGTAGAGATGTATTTGCTCTGCAGTCTAGACAGTGGCTCAGAAAAATTGCATCCTTTTGGAATTAGCTGACAGAGACTTAGATTAACCTATCACAGTAACCACATAGTTCAATATTCAACCAGCTGATTATCGTGCACGGCAAGGACATTAATGACACTGGACTGGAAGTGCACCATCCCCAACTTCTGGTTTGACATTTTCTTGCCAAAATAGTAGATACAGTTTAAAACACTGCTGTTTCTCAGTCCAAGTGTTTATTTACCCTATAACTACTCCCGAGTCCACAATGACTACTACAGTGCACCACCCTATGCCAAGGAGGCTGCCCTTAGTCAGGCAGTCCTCCACAGTCCTCTATCATAGCCCTTAGAGACATATAAGAGGGCTAGATAGTGCCCAGGTATAGATGTGTTTTCTTTGCAGTCAGAATAGTGGCTCAGAAAAAACTGCCTGCTTTGGAATTAGCTGTGATAGACCTAGAATGACTTGTCACAGCTACCACCCACTTCAATATATTCACTTTTAAAATATATATGATATGTATTTACCACCTACCACATGTCAATATGCAGCAGTCAATATCTTTCACTTGGCCTAGCTACTGTCCTTCTTGGACACAGACTGTGTAACAAAAGTCTAGGCAGACAAATGCAGCTTTACATGAGGCCCAAGCCCTTACCATTCACCAGTGCCTTGTGTGTGTAATGATATATAACACTACGTGATGATTGCATCAGTTCTTTCTGGTTTCCTGCTCCTGACCTGCTTACTACCAGAACTTCTGGTTCTGTTCCATGTAGGGCTGCCTGGCAAATATGCAGTGAAGCTGCTCTTCTCTATCACATAACCACAGTGGCCAACCACTTATCCTCCAACTGTCTGGTGGTGTGTGACAGACTGACCTCAAAGAGTTCCATACCTCCATCTAATTCAAGTGGGAAGGCTGCACACCTACCATGCACCACAGAACTGTATACCACCAAACACCATAGAACTGACTCCATCTCCAAACCAACAGCCACTGAGTCCCTGTCCTGAATTAAGATGAGCTCCAACTCTGATGCTACAGCTTAACTCTTCTCCTCGCCAGTATCAGCATGCCACATGATGATGGCCGATTCAATCCAGTTCACTTCTGGGCTCACAGAGGGCTTCAGTGTTTGATGCCATTGTCTGTAACTGCAATGTCACTGGTGCTGCACAACAGTTTCTAGAGCCAAAAGGGGGCATTAGTGGCACCGCTGCACACCAAAGAACTGATTCCCATTTCCCACCAACAGCCTCTTGAGGTCCAAGAAGCAAGTCCTCAATTACAATTTGCTCTGACAGAGCACCACACCACCACAGAACCGCATACCATAAAACTGACTCAACATCCATTCAACAGCCATTGAGTTCTATACTGAATCATGATGAGCTCCAACTCTATATTATGGCTCAACTATTCTCCTCCTCTCCAGTCACAGAGGCCACATGGTTATGGCCCACAGCAATCCAGCACACTTCTTGGCTCACAGTGGGTCTTCAGTGTTGGATGCCATTGTCCTTCACTGCAATGCCACCAGTGCTGCAGGAAAGTTGCTAGAGCCGGGGGATACCAGTGGGGCAGTGAGCTATGAGCTGGTGCTTGCAAGGGTTGCTAAAATGAGGAGAGCATTATTGGGGTAAGTGGGACTGCACATGCAGACAGTGTACAGGCTGGATGCTGGCTGATGGCCTAAAGCATATGAAAGAATGCAGCTACATTGTTGAGGTAAGGCTGCATCCTTTCATATGTGAGAAGTTTACACTATCAGTGAGCATTAGTAACCTCTGCAGCAGCCTTGCCAGGCCTGGGTGTGTAAGCACATGCACACCCTCCTGCAATCTCAGCTGCACTGGCTGTTTGCAACAAATGCCTCTCCAGCCACTAATTTTCCTGGAGTGATACCAATATGTTTGCTTGCTGTGTATGCATTCAAGCAAACATAAAAGAGATTAGATCAATCCAGCTCATTATTTATGCTGCAGTTAAAGGCTGGTGTGATTACAGCTCCACCTACATTCTTTTATAATTAATGGGTTCCATTTTTTACAATGGAAAAAAACGTGTGTTAAATACAGTAACACCTGAATAGGTGTACGGCATTCACGCTGCTTCTTCCAATAGCAATATGCTTGAGACAGAAACAGAAAGTGAGCTGCTAGTATCAGCATCCGCTTTCTGACACAAATAACTTACCTTCTCAGTTGCATTCGCTCTGCACAAAACTGTCTCTTCCACAGGAAACAACCTAATCTTCATTCTGATTACCAGTTCAATAATATAATGTTAATGTTCAAGCACAGTTCTCTTTTCTCAGACACATAAAAGCTTTCTCTCTACAAGGTAATATTCAGTTCTTTTTAAGTCAAATCTCAACAGAAAAAGTCACCTTCAATTATATAAAAAACAATATGGGGTGCAGTGTGTTTCCTCAGATCTTAACAAACCCTCGTTGTTGATGGCTATCATAAACCCTCGGGCTTCGCCTCGGGTTTATGTGCCATCCAACAACTCAGTGTGTGTTAAATTCTCGTAACACACTGCACCCCATACTTTATCCTATATGTAATCCATTACTCTTATCCCTCCCTTTCCAGAGGATCATCACATGGTCGATACCCATGGAATTCACAAAAGTGTTAACCCATGGATGTATCCATCTTGTTCTTTCTTGAGTACAGATCTCACATGCTGCTGAATGTGTTCTTTCCATGGTTTTAATATGCTTAATGTATAACTTGGGTTATGAACAGCAAAGACCATTGACCACAAGCTTTGGGCACCAATTCACAAATTCTTATATTTCAGTTTTCTTTCTTATACCATGTGGCTGGACAAATTCCTTCCAAGCACATATGTAAATTATTGCACTTAAAAATTCCATACTGTTTGGTATTGACTTGGAGTTCAGAGCTGGCTGCTCATTGGGGAGCACCTTCCGATGCACTGATGCTTAATTTGTGCTTCTGTTCATCTTTCTTTAATACAATTCCTGCAGGTGCTGGTGGTTATGACTGATGGATGGGAATGGTGGTGATGCTGCATTCAGAGACAATGTAATGGGCAATGAGACTCAGAAAGCTTTGATTTGCGCTATGCTTGAAATATTACTAGTGAAATGCAAATGACCCCCCCACCTCCTTCAGAATTGTCACTATCTACAGCATGCCTGTTCAGCCTTAGGCATTGTCAATATAACTTACTAAAACATGCAATTGAGAAGAAATGTCTTTAGGCTTGACTTTTCCAAGAATCTTCAAAGGCCAGTTCTTCACCAAGTGGAATCATTGAAATTCAAGGCCCATCATCTTTCTGATGAGTTGTGTCATTCATATGAAACATGGGTGATTATGTGGCAGTTAAGTACAGGCATGGAATTACTTTGACAGTGTAGTTTGATTTGCTACAACTTTGGTAGCACTGCTGGGGTTACTACGACTGTGTCTGGCTAGTGCTGGTTGGACTACTGAAGCAATGCTGGTAGCTGGGGATGCATCAGTCAGGTGCAGCAATGGTGACTTGATTAATTGAATAAACCATCTTATCCCGGCTGTCCATAGCAAGCACTCCCAAGCTCTCCAGTCTGCCTTTGACCTGAGTAGGGAATTGCTTCACTTTTAGGAAAATGCATGTTCACATTTTATTTGATCTTTCCAGAACACTTTTCCCCAAAGTTCGAGTAGACTGACCCCAAATTAACTTTTGTAATACAGTGATTGCAACATGCATTCAGTGAATTTATTATGTCACTTTAAAATACATCAATATCGTAAAGTATTTCTTTGGCTTCTTAGTGACAGTGGCCTTTGAGCTTATTTCTAGAGAATTGGGTGGTGACTGCAAGATGGTGCTATTGGGTACTTTAGGAATGACATTGTTGAGATGGGCAGCAGTAGCAGCAGGTGGTACAATACTATAGGACTGATGTGGGTTCTGTGGCATGGCTTTACATTTTTCTGTCTATGAAACTTCCTTTCCTGGTGGTCTTTTTACTTAACATTTATATTTTTCCATCTCCTCCATGATGGTCTCCACTCCTTGTTATTATACTTATCATCACTACTAGTCAGTAATGTAACTAAAATCACACTTTCAAGCTCCTCTTATTTTTCAGCCTCCTCTTACACATGTGCTTCCCCTCCCCGTCTCCTCTTGTGTTTCTTCCTCCTGCTTCCTGCCATTCTTTCTCTAGTCCCTCTTGTTTCCTTCTGCCACTCTTCCTCTCTTACTTCCTCTGCACCTCCTCCTTTCTTGGATGGGCTACCCACTGCCTCTTCCTCTCCTCCTCTCCATGATTCCCACTCTTCTATCATCTCTGCCTGAAGTTCTACCACCTGCCCTTCTGACAGCTTCACTGACCCTCCTTTTCATACTGGATTTCATACTGGAAAATAGGAAGTCAAAAGGCATAGCCCATACAGACTTCCCACTATTCAGTGGTGATAACTGAAGTTACCAACTTCAGTTAGATATCTATCTAATCTTACTTTAAATATTCCCGTATTATCCACCTCCACCACATCCTGAGGCAGTCCATTCCACAGTTTTATTGTTCTACCTATAAAACTATTTCTTCTTATTTCTGTCCTACTTTTGGTTTCTCTCAACTGCCTGTCATGTCACCTCAATTGATATGGATTGTCTTTGAATTCCAAATTAATTTCTTTAAACATACTATTGTTTTTATTATGTTATATAAACTCAATAAGTCCCTCTAACTCTCCTATCCTTCAAGGACCACAAACCCAGTTTCGCTAACCTTTCCTCATAATTCAAATCCACACAACCTGATATCAGTTTGATGTAAGACCTCTGTGGTCTCTTTACTAACCATACATCCTTAACTAAGAATGGACTCCATACAGTGGAACAATAATCCAACATGGACCTGATCAATGTCCTGTTTAATGGCATCAGTATCTCCTTCTCTAGAGTGAAAACTCCTTCTAACACTGTTCACCAAAACATGGCTCTATTTGGTATGTTTCTACAATGTGAACTACTTTTTAAATCACTTTGGATGTAAACCCCAGATCTTTTCTAATACTGATATCTTTAATTGTAAACTTTTTATGTAATAACTCTGACATAGATTGTGCTTTCCCAGATGCATTATAGCACACTTTTCATTATTAAATTCCATACTGTTATTTTCAGCCCATTCCATAATTTTATCAGATCTCTACCACTTTCACGGACACTCACCCTTAAAAGCTTCTTAGGTGCTACTCATTACAGTTTGTAGAACTGTGCTACTGAACTTGTTCTTCTACTGACAAGAATACAGTAGTATCTATGCCAGAGGTAAACTCAGTGTCATCTACCTTTTCACATAATAAATGAGTGAACAGCTCTGGTCTGTATGGTGCTGTTGTTGTGTGATATGAGGGGCAACATATAGTGTTTCATGGCAGACCAGCAATTGTCACTGTTGCTGCACAGGTGGTAGTGACAGCCATTACCATGTTGATCTTATGAAACAGACAGAGACAGTACTTGGTTTTATATTTATAGATGGATCATTTGGATGGCATTCTTGTATAGTGGAAGGTGGTCTGGAACTGCCTGCACTTGAACTAGGAGGAGGAAGCCATGTGCTGTTGGATTGCTCAGGATGTTGTCATAAGATGCCCTGAAAGACCTGAGAACACTGCTAGGAGTGGGAGGGACCAGTGGACATCTGTGGACTATTGAACTACTGATTCTTTGATCACACTATCATATTCTCAGCTAGAGATGTGCACAGACTGCAAAATTCACTCCGCAGATTGATCTGTGCATTTCATGGAATTAGTGAAAATCTGCAGACCGGGAATTGGGTGAAATTCATGGTGAAATTAATACAATTTGCACAAAGCTGGGCAAACTAGGTGGGCCAATGGTCCTTATCTGCCATCAAATTCTATGTTTCTATGTTTCCAGACCAAGGAAAGTTTTGAGAACTCGACAAAGTGCACATTTTGTGGTAATTCATGCAAACTTCACTGGCAAATTTTTGTTTTGCAAAGTCTCTGTTCTCAGCCATAATCCTCACAACCCCATGATACCTCATTCCACCACCAGCTGCAGAAGTTGTACTTTGAGCTGCAACTGGCTGAAAACTTTATCTCCATATTTCCTCCCCATGTCTCCTCCTATTTCTTCATCATGTTTTCCATACCACAGATAACACACACCAACTACCACCACCCACAGCTGGACAGAAACACTCTGTACAGAGCATAATGCAGATTATAACTACAATATTATGTATGTTCTAGACGACTTCAACCACTTCACTTAGTTGCATCACTAGATGTATATTAAATGTATGCTTGTTTCACGTCACATTTTGTAACTGATTGTATTCCTCCCTGGTCAACCCTGAAAAGGGACTGTAATTGTCTCAGTGGACTTACCCGGTTACCAAAATTCAAATAAAAAATAAATTAATAAATGATGCTAGAGAGAGGCAATGAGCAAGTTCTAGACCATCTAGCCCTACTAAGAGATTCAATAATAAAAGCAACATGGCTTAGAAAGAAGAAGTATGCCTTATGGGCTAAATGATTGAGTATATCAAGCTGATCAATTTATAAAATAGTGTACTTTGTAATACATATGTAGACTTATTTATGGTATTCTATAATGATGTATATTATATAACAAGTCTGTTTTCTGAAGATGGATTTTATATTTTATAATATACTGTATATATATATATATAGTATATATATATATATATATATATATATATGTGTTTGTCCATATTGTAATGGCAATTTGCCCACAATAAATTGTTTACTACTACAAGAGATGGAGTAAAGGGACCTAACACTCTTACAGATGAGACAGCACAGCAGAAGCCTACTTCATTTTCATGCTCACTCACTTCAGTTTACAAACTGGATATAAAAAAAGTATGGGAAAAAACGAAAAAGATAGATCTCATGTAGCTGTATCCAGCACCACCAGAAGTCAATAAAAATAACATTAACTGCTAAATAAAGTGGGCAAAAATAGCCCCTGCACTCTGTCCCTGTTGGGCTGACTAGTCCTCACCAGCCTTTGATACCTCCTAAGCTCTTTCTGTTGCTTTGTCACAAATTCCAGCTCTGTACTCACCATTGCTCTCTGAACTCCTCTTTCTCCAACACTCCTCTTCCAACAGACATCTGTGACACTGTCTGACCATCACTACCAAATATTGGTTTGGGACCCTTCTCTCCTGTCTCTCCTGCCTTCTATCACCTGCTAATCTATCCTTCTACCCACTTCACTCCAGGGACTTCTGTTCTTTCTTTTCTGTCTCTCTCCTCATTGATGCACTACATCTGGACTATTGACTTGCTCATACCACTTCCCTTTCCACTGGAATAATCTCTCCTCTCACATTTGTGCAACCACTTCCCTCCCTGCTGTCCAGCATCAGCTATGTTCACTCCAGTACCACCTTGATCTTGCCCTTCTAACGCTCTAGTCCTCCTCCTCAACCTCCATAAATCCCCTTGATGTATGGCTCACCCTACTGACATTCAACAGCTCTAGGCACTGTTTATTCTCTCCTGTTCACTACTGTAACCTTGTGAAGACCTATTGTTTTAAACACTATGACTCCTATTGTAGTTTATTGACTGTTGCTGTCTTATTACTTATAATTTCCCTTTTGTATTAATGTTTGGATTGATGTCTGTGCTCTCTGCCTGTATTTGTAACCACTCCTCCCTGGTCACATCTGAAATGAGCCTTGGTTCAGTGTGCCTTTCCGGTTACCAACTGATAAATAGAAATAAATAAAAATAAATAAATAGTTCTCTGCCAGAAGTTGCAGCTGCAGCAAAGTACACTTTGCACTGTGCAGAACTCCTTTGTACAGCAGCAATATCTGCTGTTAACATGCTAACTATATGTTATGGTAGCACGGTAGTGCTCTCATGAGTTAGGGTTGAGTATTCCATTTAATGTTAAATGGTGAAACTTTGCACCTTAATAACTTTGCCACTGTTCAATGGATCTGCCTGAAATTTGGCAGGCATGGCTAATCATAGATCTTGGGATCTGCAAGTTTCTTACTGGTTGGACATACGGCTGTGGAGTTATTAAGTGACATTCTGGGGTGCATTTACTTTTTGTGCATTCATTGCTCATGCCTACAGGGTGCACAGTTTGCATGACTGGTCCAAAACTTCAGAGAACATGCAGCTGGGGTCCCTGATGTGCCTTTTGAAGATTTCATGAAAAATATTAAATGGTTCAAAAGTTATTCAAAAACAAGTTTCCCATTATAGTCAACTGGAAAAGTTAACAAAAGTTCGACAGTGTCATAAATGCAGTTTTAGTGTCACAAATGACTCCTGTAGTGTTGTGTGTCAGCCATTTTTTAGTTAGTTATCACAGAAATGCTTGGCATTTAAAATTGGGGCAATCTAGAGACACAATTCTGTTTGTATTCACCTTGTCGGACCCTGAGGATGCTAGCCATGTCTTTATTTGGGGTTAAACACCCCAGAAATATGTTTTCAAATTTTTGGGAAAAGTAGTGTGCTGCAAAGTAGTGTCGCACCTGTGACACTTTCATGATTTTTTTATGAGTGTCATGATTTGCGTGACTAAATGCGTAACTATGGGAAAATAGCAGCACTTCTTTGTCACACTGCTGCAAAGTAACAGTTTGGTCTTTTGGGCTGAAATTTGGAGGAAGAAAGCCAACATCCAACAGATGTGCCTTCTGGTGGATTGTTCAAAAAATATTACAGGGCAGAAAGGTCATGGCACTACAAATTTGGTGCTTTCTCCCATAGGATAACATTACAGCATCTGCCACATTCAATCCTTTGCCACCCTGCTATAGAATAACGGTTTGGTCTTTTGGGCTGAAATTTGGAGGAAGAAAGCCAACATTCCACAGACGTGCCTTTTTGTGATTTGGTGAAGAAATGTCACAGGGCGGCAAAGTGATGGCACTCTGAAGTTGATGCTTTTTCCTCAGGATAACATTCGGCATTCATCACGCCTTTGGGGCCCATATCTCAGAAGCGGTGAGAATTACGGACTTTTCATCACAAAAATGTAGCCCCTCAAACAGGGGCTAAGTACAAAACAACCAGGAAAGTCATAATTCTTATGATTTTTTTCTCACGTCGTACAGTTCCTGAGATATAAGCAATTTAGTATTCCAAGTCCTAATTTTCTGCTCTGAGGCCCATTATTAAGCATACACTCTTTGTTTTCACTATGTTTTCAATGCAGTTTTGGGGAAAAGAAGGGTGTTCCCTTTTGTTACTGTATCAGTTAGCATTTCCAGTTGCGTTTCTGTTACCATTTGCATCACTGTTCCCTTCTACGGTACCATGTGCATTACGGTTTGTGTTTTTATTTGCACTTGCATTTGTGGTTCTGTTTCTGTTTCGTTTGCCATTATTGTTGCTGTTACCATTACCATTTGCATTTGCAATTGTGGTACCATGCCCGTGCATGTTACGGTTTACGTTTCCAGATGTGCTTGCATTTCTGTTTGTGTTTCTGTTTCCTTTGGCATTACTGTTGCTGTTACCATTCCATTTGCATTTACAATTGCGGTACCATAACCGTGTATGTAACAGTTTGCATTTCCATACGTGCTTGCATTTGCATTTCCATTTCTGTTTCCTTGCATTATTGTTGCTGTTACAGTTATCATTTGCATTTACAATACCGTACCATGACCGTGCGTGTTACCAGTTGCGATTCTGTATGTGCTTGCATCTCCATTTGCATCACTGTTTGCTTTGGCATCACTTTGCTGCGTTCCTATTAATGCTTGCTTTACAATTTACATTTGTGTCACCATATGCTCAACCGTACTGCTTGCTTTTGCATTGCTGTTACCGCTACTATGCCACAAAAATCACTTGGAGGGAGCATTCCATTCACTATTTATAGTCCTCATTCTCAAAAGAAGGAAATTAGAGGCAAAAACTCAGTTTAATGCATAAGTTAGGGTTGTTCCACAGTGGGACGAAGTGAGGAAATTCAGTGTTAGGGTTGAAAACCCCTTGCACCCCCTCACCCCTCCCCCAACTGGCATCAAGTGTGCATTGGGGTCATCAGTTTTAACTCTCACCCCATTCTTCTATGCCTCAGCTTGTTCATGCATGTGATGGGGTGAGAGTTAGGGCCGACGACCCCAATGCACACTCTAATGCCAGTTGGGGAGCGGGCTGAGGGTGCAAGGGGTTTTCAACCCTAACACTGAATTTCTCACTTTTGTCACTGTGGAATAACCCTAACTGATGCATTAAACAGAGTTTTTGCCTCTAATATATAGATAGATAGATAGATAGATAGATAGATAGATAAGATAGATATGATACATGTAAATATTTATAGCCTGAACCTTTTTAGTTCTTTTAAACTGAATTATGCACACTTAGATTGAAACTTGTTAAGTTATATTTGTTTATTATCAGTCATTTTTAAATGATGTGTTTTGAATTTATGTAACTTTCAAAATTTATTTGAAATAATTACCTCACTGGAAATGAGCTTAAGCTAATTTCATTTAATTTTATTTTTATTTATTATACTGGAAAAATTTAATGGCAAAGACCCTTTTATATACTGTAAGTACCCAGTGAAAAGAACAAGCAGCTGGGTACAGATTGACACAGAGTGAACAAAACTAGATGGAAGACAGTAATTCACACAGTATATGTCAGGTACATAAGTGCAATAGAACTCTTTTGGAACAGTAATTGAGTTTCCTTTTCATGTTTCATGAATAAAATGTTTACTTACTTACTAACTCTTATACTAAATGAAGGATTTCATGATTTCAGATTTTTAAAATCATAAATCATGTTCTTCTTCCAAGAACTGAAGTGCTGTCGTGCAGATGTTCTTCTCTGCCCAGAGAAAGCTGGAAGTGGTGCTTAGACATGCAACTGGAGGAAATAGTTATCTTCAGTAGGCTGATTGGGTGCTGTAAGTCACGTATATTAATTAAGCTCAGCCTGTGATGCCTGTAAAAATGCTGTGTAACACTGTTGAAGTGTTGAAGTGCAGAAGAGAAGACTGGAGATTTCTGATTCATTCTTAACAGAGTCAAAAGTGCTATAGTATTTTTCTTTGGGGTCCACTGAACTGAACTAAATGGCTCAACCTAAATTTCTCCTCACATTCTGATACAGGAAGACCACCGTGGTAAGGGTGCACTTTAAGGTACCCACCCATCTTTTTTCTCCTACCCTCTTCCAATTGTTGAGGCTGGCTCTGAGAACCCATCCCTTGTGCCAGCTAACTGAATAAACCCCCAGACAGCACCCAACTATAACTCTCATCTTACCTCCACAGCTAGCCATCATTTCCAAAATACAGTCACAAACTCTGGATTGAATAAATCCACTATTTATTTATTAAATTGTAAATTTGTAATAGCATTCTCTGTATTGATATAGAAGTTGCAAGATGTCTTAGTGAAAATCATGCAGTCAGCTGTATCAATATAGCAATTTGCATAATTTCCAAGTAGATGTTTCACAACTTCTATATCAATATAGAAATTATTTATCACAAACTCTTGATTTAGTAAATACATCAGTGGAATTTGTTAATGAGAAGTTTGCTATTACATTGTCCAGATGGCAGCCAGCTGTGGAGGTGAAAGAGGCTACTGCAGGCTGAAATCTGGTGGGCATGGGGCCACTGGATGCAGGGAGGGATGTTTGAGTTGGGGTATGGTTTGGGAGACAGTGTTACTAGACAACAGGATGCTTGAAATTGGGCATGGTATCAGAGGGGTGGCATTAAATGCTAGAGATTTAATGAACTGGAGGTAAGGTGTAGGGTGGGTCACCAAGTATGCTATTGTTCGACGTGTTTGTAAGCAACATTGAAGACAGCATAAAGGTTAATATCTGCCTCTTTGTGGGTGATACCAAGCTCTGTGGTAGGGTATGGTAGGGTAGATACAGCTGAGGGGATACAGGACCTTAAGGAAGAGCTAGCTCAGGCTAGAAAGGTGGTTCAGAATTTGGTAGCTCCGGTTCAATACAAAGAAGTATAATGTCATGCACACAGGAGGTAGAAACCTGAGAAATGACTACTGCCTGGGGAGGGGAGTCCAGGTCACCAAATCAGAAGATGAAAATGACTTGGGGGTAGCCATCACTGGCAATAGGAAACAATCTATGCAGCTCAGAAAGGCAGCAGTTGAAGCAAACAAAATTCTTGGGTGTATTGCGATTGGGATCATGAGGTTATATTGCCATGGTACAGATCCTTTGTCAGGGACACACTTGGAGTATGGCATGCAATACTGGAGACCCTACCTTAGAAAATATATAAACCTATTTGAGGCAGTCCAGAGAAGGAAATGAATATGGTCCAGGGACAGCAGGGCAAGGCACATAAGGGTAAACTAAATTACCTCAACCTGTGATCGCTTGAGGGGCATGATTAAAACATTCACATACCTAAATGGTATAAACAAGGTGAATACAGGGGACCTCTTTTGTATTAGTGAGGACAAGACAATAAGGAGGAACTGCTATAAGCTGGCAGGGGAATGTTCAAGAAGGAATACAGGAAACACATTTTTCATGGAACAAGTGGTGACGGGATGGAACAAACTCCCAGAGAAGTTGTCTCTCTGGAGATGGATGGATTCAAGAAGAGTGGAACAGGGTGAAAGGGATGGTCAATGGGGGCAGAAAAGTCTGATGAAGGGGTTGGGGTTGATAGGGTGGGATAAAAGCCCACAGTAGTTCCTGAGACGAGCTCTATCAATCAAGCAGACTAGATAGACCAATAGGCCCTCTTCTGCTGTCTATTTTCTTATGTTTGTATGTTCATAGGACTAGGTACAGGAAGGAGGTTTGCTGGAACCAGGGACTGCTGGGCACAGGGTGGTTGAGCAAGGGTCAGATTACATCCCAGGGATTTCTTAGTGTTAAAACTATTGACAATGCCAGCCTATCATGTATTGTGAATCTACTGTCAAGTATTCATTTAAAGAAGGTAGTACTGTATTTCTGCTTCTGCCAGGATCAAGCACAATGGTATAATTGTCACAGATTCCTGCATGACTAAAGATATTAACTACCATTGAATTGTACTGTTTCTTACAGAATTTTTAGGATTGTGCGCTTCATCCTGGAAGATGTTACTGTAAATTAATTGCAAAAAATATACTTAGGCAGGTGTTAGGGTTGAAGCACAAAGCCTCAAAAGCAGGAAAATGTGAGGCTTGCATAAAAAAGTACCCTGGCTCTTGGTGAAGATGTGGCATGGTGTTACATGGGGTTAAACAACTGCTTAACACAGCATTGGCATTGTACTACCTTTGGCATGGTATTTCATGGCATATTAATTTATTTAAACATCAGCACTCTGAGAGTCGAAGTTAGGTCAATGCCAGGAGAGATGAGTGAAGTCAAAAAACTTTCCTTTGTCAGAATCTTTAAGTTCAAAGTGCTGACTTCACATTGTTTTGCAAGGCAAAGTGGCTCTTTTTTCCATGAAGTGACCAAACATTATTGAACAAAGTGCCACTTGCCTGGCAAAATATTACAAAGTCAACAAGTTGAACTTGGTGATGCCAAGAGGAACTTAATGAAGCTTCACAAAGACAGAGTTTCACAACTTTGTGGCAAGTTCAGCAACGAAGTTGAAATTCACTGCATCTCTAAATGCCAGTGCTGTTTTGAGCAATAATTGAAAGCCAGAGGAACATTATACCACTCTCACCAAAAGCCAGGGAAAATGTTAACCTAACATCGCATTCCCACTATTAGGGCTTTGTATTCCAATTCTAACTGATGCCTAAACCTATTTTATCTGGGGCAGGGGTATGTACAATGTAAATAAAGCAGCACACAATGTAAGAGCATGACCATGGTTAATGTAATGGCAGTTCTTTAAGTAACATCTGCATTTCTTATCACCAGCAGCAATGTTGTTTTCTACAAATGAATTCAGGAATTACGTAGGTAGCTGTAGTTTCTTAAACCTATTACCTTAGGATAAAAGCAAGATGACTCAAGTGCTTATGCAGGAAAAGTGCCATTCTCAAAAGGCACAGCAAGACAAACAATGGTACCTAATATCACAGTATGAAAACTAGCAGTGATCATGTATCTGTGGTTTCTGAGGGAGGACAGAACTTAAATAATTCTGCAATGCTTTCAATAGACACTGTGTTAAATTGGTTATTTATTTAAAACAAGCTGTCAGAAGATTGATTGCTTAGGTCAAAGTTAAGCCCTTTGGGAGAATATTCTCCTTAGAGAAGCAAGAATTTCTGTACCTCACTATAACCAAAGCCTGTATAATTGAAGGTATTGTTTGAAGTTCAGCTTTGAAGGTCACTGTGGAGGTTATTTTTTGTTATACCACTGGGCTATGAGTAAAACCAGCAACAGTAATGTGTTGTCCTCCAATCAAGTACCCCAGGCTTCAGCACTGACTAGCTGGACATGTGCCCAGTTCTTCTTCAACATATGGCTGTAAGTGGGAGAACTAAGTGTATTTTCTGCTTAGTTTAAACTAAACCACAAGCTGAGAACTTCTTTGGACTGGCTAATATTTCCTTTTTATTAATTATTATTCTGGGTATTTTATTAATGCAGCCAATAAAATAAAAAGCTGGGTTGCATACATGTTTACATTTGACAATTTAGGTAGAAAAATAGAGGGCTGCTGGATAAAGGACATACATTGTACCACTGCATAAGGAGGCAATGCCACATTTTGTTTAGCAAATGTACACAAATTATCTTTAAATCTTGATGCAACCCTTTTCTCACCCAGTTACTTCCAATATCCCCACTGATTTTTGTAGTGAAAATTAAAACATTTTGGCTCCTCTGCTGAGTTATTTACTTGTTTTTGTTAAACTGACTTAAGCAACAGATGAGGGTGGGGAGACATTTGGATTGACTGGAGTGGGCAAGAAGGTGCTGAAGGAATGCCTCTTGCCCATATTCTTTACCTGATAGGCCCTATACTGAAAGAACAGCTTGTATTCAGGATGCCCACCTCTTATATAAAGAGGCAACAAAAACTTGGTCTTGGGAAGCCCTTGCTGACTCGTTCATACTCAGAAAACAAAGTCAAAGATTAAACTCACTCCAAGGATTAAAAAGTATGAAGTTTAATTTATTTTTCAAAGTGCACTTAACATCTGAAGTGCTAAAACAAAGGTTTACTCTAACAAATAGAGCATCCACTCTAATATGTAATGTTCTGTATAAAAATAAAGGTTGTATAATCAGAAAATCAGATTCTTCAGATTTTTAGTGGTGCTAGTTAGAAACAAAGAATCTGAAGAATCTTGTGAGTTTGTTTTTTTTATTGAGTCCTATCTTTGGATTTTGTTGTTTGGCTTGCTAAACTACCATATAAGAGCCTAAACGTCTTTGACCAAAGTATTGAAGCATGAACAGAATTTGTTGGCAGAAAAGGATCTCTTGGCCCACACAGTCTGCCAATATGTCCACTGCTTACCCTAATTAGTCTCTGACAACCCTCTCCTCCCTATCTAGTTACTAGTATACCCTCTGTCTATCCCACACATGGTTGAAGCTCCCACTGCTTTTTCTTCCACCACTTCTGCTGTAGTTTTTTCCGGTGTCTACCACCCTTTCAGTTAAGTTTTATTTCCTTCCTCTTAAAGGCCCCCCTTCAGCTTCATTGCATGTCCCCTGGTCCTTGTGCTCTTTCTCCTTTGAATGAGACTTCCCTCCTGAATCCTGTTCATCTGTGTGTGTGTGGTACTTACAGGTCTCTATTATGTCCCATCTCACTCGCAAAATGAAGGCAGGTCTTCCAAATCAAAGCAAAATTACAGTTGCTAGTTTTCATTTATGCTCACTCTTACCACTGGATAATGTGTCTTTAGGAAGTGTGGAATGCTCATTGCAGTGCATGGCTTAATTTTTAACTATTGCAGTACTTGTTTAGCAGGACATAACAACAAATATGGACACAGGTCCCGGAAAATACCTAAAATAGAGGCCTTGTTTACTGTATATTAGACCACCTACACCTCAGTAGACCAGACCAGGGCATGGGTGGGGGTGAACTAGAAAGTATATTATTTAATTTAATGTCATTTAAATCGTTATTGTACATACCATTCAACAAGCTCATTTACAATGGTAACAATGTCCAGGTAATGGTTACATTGTGCATAATGAAAATATTAAAAGAAATATTACAGAAAGACAAATTATTGCATGGCAAAATTATTGGGTATGCTTTAGTGTGATGTTGTAAGCAAGACCAATGTCTCCTTAAACTGGAGAATGACCTCTGCTCTGCTGAAGCACAGCTAAAGGCTTCCATACAAAAGCACCTCTCTCCATTTTGCAATGGCACATCACTCAATTAAGAATGGAGATTGACACTTTATTGTCCCATAAAGCAGACATTGTGATTCTTCGTCTTAGACATAAATACTGGGTGGGAGGCAGGTGAACATGGAGGATGCTTTTAGCTTATCGTATAAAAAACAGCCGACAGAGCACTTTATTGCTGGTTTGAAGGATGCAACAGGTGGGGTGTGAACTACTCCTCAAAATTAATTCAATAATGCACTCTTTCTATGTTTCCCTTTATTCTTCAGCCTATAAATGGGGCACTGTTGCAATTCAAACTTTTTAAATTCTTTACATCTTCTAAGCTTACTCCACAGCAAGCTGTTCAACTGGATACACCACTAATGGTACTAGAGATCTTAAATGCCCTTCTTTCTCTTAAATCTGACAAAGTCCCTGGAAGTGATGGTCACCCTGCAGAAATCTGGCAGGCACTTGATCCTTTCATCACTGCCTTTCTTCAACAGGTTTTCCATGTAGCTAGATCTTCTGGTATACTTCCTACTACATTACAGGAGGCAGTTATAACAGTGCTCTAAAGATACCCCTATCAGCTGCAAATTATCGATCCATATCCTTAATTATTGCTGATGGTAAACTTTTGCAAAAGCCCTCACTAGTCATCTGGACCCTTTTATATCCCAGCTCATCCACCCATCCATGTAGGCCTTGTTAAAGGCAGATCTAGTGTTGACCACATTCAGTCTCTTATTAATCTCATATATATAAGCTAAGGTCTTCATACTCCAGCAGCTGCCATAGCCTTAGTTTTAGGAAGGCTTTTGAGTCTCTTAACTGGGATTATTTACATACTGTTTTAGCCCACCTGACAAAGGGCATCATTTTCAAATCTGGGTTTGTTCTATCTAGTCCTATCCAACTGCTAAAGTTCTCATGAAGTCACTCTTGTCAGACCCTTTTCCTCAGCTTAAGGCACCCATCAAGGGTGCCCTTATCTCCCCACTTTTTATATTGGTGGTAGAGCCCTTAGTGGCAGCTATTTGACAAAGCAAAGAAATACTTGGTATTAAAGTCAGTTGTACTCAGTATACCACCTTTATGTATGCATATGATCTTCTGGTTATGTAAGCTGATCTAAATACTTCCTTAAGTCCTCTTTTACATCTTAACAAATTTATTCAGCTTTCTGACCTACAATTTAATGATGCTAAAATTGAGGCTCTTCCTCTTAATTTAATTGTGTACCATCAATAATATCCTCCTCCAGCTTAACTTGGGTGAAACACAATATTACATATAAGTACTAAAATTACCCTGACTTATCTAAACTATGGGAAACTAACCTTCAACTTTTATTGTTGGAGCTTAAGATGGAGTTTGATTGATGGCAGTTACTTCAATTTACTCTGGCTGGGAAAATTCCTGCTATTGAAATTATTGCTGCCCGATACTCTATTTTCCCATATTCCACTTTTCCTGTCCTCTAACTGGTTAGTAATGATAGATGAACTTATTGGTAATTTTCTGTGAAATGGGAAAAGACCTAGATTTAGTCAAAATAAACTTAGAGTGCATTGAACTGAAGGTGGTTGGTGTTTACCCTGGATGGAAGGTTACTTATGGGCTTTAAGAGCTGTACAGACTTTATACTGGTTTGCCCTTTAACACCTGAGGCGCCCTATGGGTTACAATAAAACAATTCAAACTATCTTCTCCTGTCCTCTTTCTTTGTTTTCCCCATATAAAAGGTCTAACAGCACATCCCACAATTAGTCCTACTATTAAATATTGGCATAAATTACATACTATACTTAAAACTGATGTTTCTCCATTCAATTTACTCCCCTTTGGGGCAATGCAGGGTATGATTGAATAGATCTATGACAGTCGGTCAACAATTTTGTTGTCGACTGATGTTACAATGACTCCTTTATGTTGACCGCATTTGTGGTTGGCATAGAGTCATCAAACTATTTTCTTTGGGGGCTTCACACCTGCACCCCACTACTTAAATAATCAACTCTGAGTTGGACTTGCTTCAGGGAGGTGTGCAATACTCAAGAAGCACTGCTGGGGTCCCCTGCTGACACTACAGTGACCTGGCACTGTTGTTGCTGTAGTGTCAGTTGTGGTAAAGATGTTGAAGAAGTGTCGTATACCTAATTAAATTGTAAACCTCTGTGTTTCCCTTCTTGGGAAGCTCATGGTATTCACTGTTCACAGGATCTTCTTCTTCCCAATACTCATACTCTAGATTCCTATAATGGATTCTGTACTTGTTGGGGCCTTTCCCAATCTGAGTTTTGAAAATATCTTAAAATATATACTGCTATAAATCCTACCCTACATATTTTGTTTCCCAATACTATTAGGGTATTATTTCCTGTTGGATCTCTTATAAAACTGGTATTGCTGGCAAGATATAGTTCCATATTAGGCAGTATAGCCTAGAGGTTAGAGAAATGAGGTGAACGATCTTGGTACATCCAGCAGACCAGACCTGAGTTTGATTCTCACAACCTCCACTTACATACTGTGTGACTCTGAGCAAGTCCTTAACTACCCAGTGCTCCCAGGTCGCCCCTGAAAACAGGCACTTGTGCCTAGTGGGCCTACTCAGGTTACCACGGACTAAAATAAATAAAATTAGAAATACTATTCCTACTCAGTCTTTACAGTCCCTCAAAAATTGGGACAATATGCTACAGGTTAATATACCAGAATTGGACTGGAAGACCTGTTGAGATTTGGACATATGTTTTTAAAGACACCAGGAGTAGACTAATTCAAAATAAAATCTTAGACTCATGGTATATGACCCTCATATTCTTTATAAGGCTAAGTTAATTTCTTCAGACTCTTGTTAGTGCTGTAGTGCATCAGGAGGCAACCTTCATCATATTTTGTGGTCTTGTCCTAATATTAAACCCTTTTGAAAACAAGTTCATAATTTAGAAGAAGAAGAAGAATCAGCATTTATATAGCGCTTTCATACACAGTATCCCAAAGCGCTTTAAAGCAATGCTAGACTGGTAGTGAAGTGACTGAATGTGTGGTGGTGGCGGCCATAGCACACATCATCACCCACACACAGCCTGGATAATTGCATGAACCAGTTTATGGGAAGAGGAATGTTGGCCAGACACTGGGAATGTTCCCTGCTCTTTGCAAAAGAGTGCCCTAGGTTCTTTTACTTCCACCTGGACACCCACCAGGACAACACCAGGATGGACAGAAGGACCCTAGTTTAACATCTCATCCGAAGGAACGGTACATCCCAGCAGTACAGCACCCCCAATACTGCACTCAGATGCCAGCGATTTAGGTGCACGTCCCAGTGTGGGACGAGAACCCATGACCTTCTGGTCCAGAGGCGGATGGCTACCAACTGAGCCACGCTGACACCTATACTACCCGGCCTACCTATATATATTTAGCCACTTTATTTGTCCATAAACACCTTCCTTATATACTGTAGCTACTTTTTAGTTCTTGGGGTTATATCCAGAGTTCCTATTTATCCTCATCCAAACATAGATGGTTTGCATTGTTATTTATGTAGGCCAAGAGATTAATTCTCAGACAATGGCATATATCATCCTCTCCTACCCTTTTAGAGCTTTTAATACCCTAATCCACCTTGCCACCCTGGATCAATTATCACATTTGTCTACTAACTCTTTAGATGAATATTTGACATGTTGGCTTCCCTATTTAAATTTCTTCAAATTAAACTTAGATACTGGGTGATTAAGACACCACTTTGTTAGTGATTTTCTGTAATGCACCCTTGTTCCTTTTTAGTATTAGTATGAATTTAGAGTATGATTTGATATTTCATTTTCATCCCTCTTCTCCCTCATGTGCTGCTTTAGGCTTTAATTTGGGGAAATGGTTTTACTGTTGTTGGTATTTTATTTATGTAAGTTTGCTTGTTAGTCATTATGTTTAGAGATATACTCTAAAATTTGCATCTGATATTAATGTTCTATATTTGAAGGCTTCCAGTCTTTACTGTTTGATGGTTTTTCTATACTCTTGCTGTTGGTACAATGTGCATTGCTGATTGTAATTTACTTAAAATGTAATAAATCATTTCACCAACAAAATAAAAATAAAAAGACAAGCTTGAGTGGAAAAATGACAGAACACTATATACATATAAGTCAAAAGAATAAAGCAACAATATAATCATTGATTAAGAAAGTTATATTAGTAGGAATTGAAACTAGGCAGGGAGGACTCCACTGGGCACAGAACCTAAGCTTTTATATGGAGAGAGACACTAGGTTTCCACCCAGGATGATACTATTGAGGATAACAGAGGGTCACGGGGATAGTAAGAGTAATGAACATAGGTAGTCCACAGAACAAACAATCAGGTCAGAATCCACCAACCCAGCAAAAGGCACCACTATGCAACAGTTACCTACATGTGATCATAACCAAGGTACAAACAAGGGCTCAAGAGGGCATCGCATATCATGGAAAGACATCTGGATTAACACCTGGAGTTTGTGCAACAAGATACAGGATATCCATGCTCTGATAGCAGATGCTCATGTGGATTTGATGGCTATTATGAAAACCTGGGCATCTCTAATCCATGATTGGGACATCACTATACTAGGGTATTCAATTTCAGGAAGGATGAGGTGGGGCAGGGTAGAGAGGTGACCCTACACATCAGGAGCACATAAGGTCCATAAGAATGGTGGTAGGCCATGAGGAAGTGAAGACACTGTAAGTGCAAATAGAATCAGATAAAGGTAGGAAGGCGAGATTGGGGTTATCTACAGACTGTCAAATCAGAATGAAGAGATGGACTGGTAATTAAAAAGTGAAATATGAAAATTGACAACTCTGGGGAGGTGCTGATCACAGGAGACTTCAGTCTGCCAAATATAGACTGTAGCATTTCAAGGGCCATGAGTGGCAGAAGCCAGGCACTCTCTGATGCATTCCAGCATGACTTCTTGATCCAAGTGCTCAGGAGACAATGTACCAAAATGTGACCCTAGAGCTTGTGCAGACAAACTGACTGTACCAGGGATATTAGAACAGAAGAGCCTGTAGGAAATAGCAATCACTATCGGTGTGGTTTACTATAGTGCTCTGCTCTGCTCCCAAACTCTTATACTTACAGTAATTTCAGAAGGGCTAATTTTAAGGCAATGAGGAAGAAACATAAAGAAACATTAGAGGAATGGAGTGGGAGGGATGGAAGCAAAATTGGCCATCATCAGGACAGCCTACAAGATTTCACCTGCTCCTGCTTGTGACAGGTGGGAAAAAGAAGTATGTATAGGACTCGAATATGTTTCACAAGGAGGCAGAATGTGCAGTGAAGGAGAATGTCCTATCATGCTCATGTCCTAGTGCATGAGTGTAACAACACTGGGTTAGAGCATCTGCCCTAGGCATCTACAGGCATCAACAGGTTGTCTGTATTCTGCAAGGGACTCTGCAGGAGAGACACCACACAAAGTGAAGTTAACACTGTATAAGATACAGTTATACTGAAATAAACAAAATGACATTAAATAACTACAGATAGTAGGGTAACAACTAAGGTGTAAGAGATAGTAGAATTCAGGAAAAGTTAGCTACTGGTAGAAGGAATTTAGGAGACAACCTATCTATGCTGGGGTAATAAATACATTTCAGAAAATGAAAGAAGAAGAAGGAAGTAAACAGGCATAGAAAGGAGGCCGGAGGTACAGGAAAAATTCAAAAGATAGAATGGTTAAGGGAAAAGAGCATGGGAGTGGTGCAGTGTAATGTATGTGGAGTCACAGTCTTTTGCAACACATTCTGGAGCTGAGTGCTGCCCCATTTGCACTCACCTGTCTGGGTTGAGGGCAAAGGTGACTAGACTCTGGGGCAAACTGGTAGGGTGCAAAGATTCCTTTTGCCCTACCCAAGACTGCACACTCTGCCAACACTTCCACAGAGAATGTGTAGGAAGAGGCAGAATGGCCTGATCTTGGTGGGATCTGGAAAGGTTAGAGTAGCAGGCAGGTACAACTTCTCAACATGTTCCACTGCAAAATTCCTTCATTGTACTGGCTGGATGGAGCAGCCAGGAGGAGGCACCTGCAGCAGTGAGAAGAGAGGATGGGGTTACTTACAATGGAAGGCCCAAAGGAGGGAGAAAGAGGCCCCCAGCTGAGGAGGAAGCAGCCACTGGTGGGGACTCTGTCATCAGCGGGATAGACTTGGGAGTAGGAGGCTGAAGGAAAGTGAAGAGTTCCTCCTCATGCTACTGCTTTGAGGTATGGGAAGGTATCCAGAGTATCACCAGGAAGCAGTAGATGAGAGGGAGCAAGATGTCTTTGCCCACCTGGGGACAAATGACCTGGCAAGGGATAAGATAGGAGTAATTTCAGGAGCTGTGGAGGGGCCTCATGCAGGTAGCATGTGTGGTGGAATTTGTTGAGTATACATTAGTGAACACACACAGAGGAAAGGGCAGCAACACTAGGACTTTTATCAGTTGGTTGAAGGCATGGTTTATGGAGGAGAGATTCAGCTGCACTGGGAACTGGGGGCAGCTTTAAAGAACATGGGCCTCTATAAGGAGATAGCCTGCATCCTTCCAGGAGAAACTACATTACTTAGTGGGAGGTTAGAATTTTACTTGATTGAGCATTCAAGCTAGTTGGGAGGAGGGAGGCTTAATACTAACAGAGGCTAAAATTACCCCCACCCCACATAATGAAGCAAGAAGGAGGAAGGGCCTGAGGGGAGGAAGCCTCCTGCAGGCAGAGGCTCAAGAAGAAAAGGATGGGGACAAGGCAGAGGAAAGGGGTATAAATCAAGAATGCAGAAAGAGCAGAGTAAAAGAGACAGGAAAAGGAGGATAACAAGAAGAGGGCAGGAGGCATCAGGAGCCAGCACAGACAGGAGGGCGAGAAAGTAGAGAGGTAGGCAGGTGAGAGTAAAGTATGGAGAGCCATATGTCAATAATAGGAGTCTGGGAAAAAATTCAGAACTTGGAGACCATCATGGAGAAGGCTAGCCTGGATTTAGTAGCCATAACAGAGTCATGCTGCACTGACAGTCTTTATTTATTTATTTATTGAAAGAATCTGAATTATAATCTTTGAGTCAAGGACTCTTTGCAAAAGCTCCATGTCAAAAATGAAACAACATAACAGGGGTACAAGAAAGACAAGAACAGAGCAATATTACAATGTTGAAAAAGGACAAGTAACAAAATTTAAGGATGCAGAGATCCAGCCTGAGTCAGACAGCGAGCAATAAACAACAATAGTTACAGTATCAAAAGACTATGATCAATAAACTACAGCCAGGTTACAATTTCTGCAGGGTCAAGTGGTAGGACAGACCCCAGGTGAAAGGAAAGTGGGGAGAGTGGTGGGTGACTTGCATCCACATTGCAGATAGGGACTAAGTGCAGTTACAGCAGGAGTGTGAGACAATTTCTGAGTGGAGTCGGATTTAAATGGGCCTAGAGACTGTGCTCCAGAGAGACAGCAGGAGGTAGTTCATTAAACCAGAGGGGCCCTGTGGAAAAGGAGCATTGGCCAGGAAACTAAGAGAGGGCAGACAGAGAGCTTGAGTTGTCCGAGGTTGGGTGGAGTGCTGCACAAGATGGCAAAGTCCCAGGGAAGAAGCAGAGTGAAAGCTTTCTGGCAGTGAGACAGGTGTGGTATCTGGGCCGTCCATTGGAGTTAAGCCAGTTGGTGCGATGATAGAGCTAACAGGTATGGGTCAAATCAAATCAAATCAAATCAGTTTTATTTCTAAAAGGCGCCTTTCCAAAACCAAAGTTCTTACAATAAAATACATAAAATAAAATAAATTATTAAAACAATTATATAATTTATGACAAAAAGCAGATAAGTTGCAACATAACAAAACATACCAAAGACATATCAAAAACAGCAGCATCAATCAACAAATGCCAAGCTGAAAGATGAGTTTTAAAGCAGTTTTAAAACTCTGGACAGTTAAACAATTGTTACCCGATAGGGTAAAGAATTCCACAGGGATGGAGCAACAAAAGCTAAATGCCTTTGCTCCCGATGTCTGCAAATGTACCTGGGAATCTAGCAATCCCTCATCGGTGGATCGGAAAGGACGGGAGGGACAGTAGGGACAAAGGAGATCTTTCAGGTAGCCTGGTCCCTGGTCAAGTAGGGCTTTATAGGTTAGCAAAGCTACCTTAAGGTGATCCGCCACTATATCAGCAGCCAGTGCAGACCACAGAGCACAAGCGTTGTATGACTAGCTCTTGAAGCACCAGTCAACTGCCTGGCTGCCACATTCTGCACACTAGCTGCTAGCAG
This sequence comes from Neoceratodus forsteri, assembly GCA_016271365.2. Classification (NCBI taxonomy): domain Eukaryota; kingdom Metazoa; phylum Chordata; order Ceratodontiformes; family Ceratodontidae; genus Neoceratodus; species Neoceratodus forsteri. Next base: position 1,045,086,685 of record CM057455.1, read on the forward strand.
TGGATATCAACCCCAGCAGCCCTAGGTAAAGGGCATTGCAGTAGTCAAGGCGGGAGGAACAAAGGCGTGAACCAACGTTGGAAGATCATTGGGAGGAACCAGATGTTTCACAAAGGCAATATTTCTGAGATGGTAAAAAGTTTAACAACTGCTGACACCTGTAACTTTAGGTCAAACAGTCATCAAACATAACTTGAGGTTCTGCACCGGTCTGAGGTAGTTAGCTGGACACCTCCAAGCCACCATAAACCGAAGGAGAACCTGCCAACATACCGCCTCACAACAACCAGGGTCCACAACCAACACCTCAGTTTTTCAGGGTTCAACCTTAGCCAGCTCACATTCATCCAGGCCTGAATTTCAGTCAGACAGCTGTTGAGTACCAAGACAGCATCATCTTGTTCAGGGACAAAGACATGTATAGCTGAGTATCATCTGCATAGCAGTGAAAACTCAAGCCATACCATCTAATAATCGCTCCCAAGAGCAGCATATACACTACCAAACAACATGGGCACTAAAATGGATCCCTACGGAACTCCACAGGGTAGGGAGAATGGAACTGAGGTACAAACCTCTGACACCACTATCTGAGTCCTATGTGAGGTAAAATCGAAACCATCTGAGGACAACCCTAAAGTCCACAGATAAGCCACAAGCAATCCAACAGCACATGATGGTCCACAGTATCAAATGCTTCAGAGATCAAGAAGGATCAAGATGGAATGAATCTTTCAATCTCTACGCTAACAGGAGGTCATTTAGTACACGAACAAAGACCGTCTCGGTACTATGTCTCTTCCTGAAACGGATTGGAGAGAATTATAGATATTGTGGCTGGTCAAATGGTCCTCCAGCTGTAATGCCACCACCTTCTCAATAACCTTATCCAAAAGGGAAGGTTAGAGACTGGCCTGTAGTTTGCTAAACAGTCAAGATCCAAGGAGGACTTCTTAGAAGGGCGAGACAAGGCCTCCTAAAGGAATCTGGAAGATCCCGCTCTCCAAGGATAACCAGACTATCTCAGCAAGGACCGGCCGAGGACATCAATGCAACCAACAAGCAAGCATGTAGGGCCCAGATCCAAACTACAGTTGGTAGGACATAATGACTGGATAACCATTGCAATATCACTGATTGTAGGCTGGCCAAAGTCGAGGGAGTCTAGGGTGATGCCTAGGTAGTTAAAGGTGGGTACCAGGTCAAGTGGAGAGCCCTTGGAGTTGAGGATGGTGAGGGAATGTTTTATGTATGTTTTGTCTGGGTGAAGAGCATGGCCTTGGTCTTTTGTAGTTCATGGCAGGGTGGTGATCCGAGAACCAGGCTTCAGCCTCAATGAAGGAATGCTGCAGGAGGCTTGAGAGAAGGGGTCAGGGTGACTGTTGAATATGACCGCATCATCAGCATAGAGAACCAGATGACCTGAGCAGGCCTTGGGGAGGTGTTCAAGAACATGCTAAACAGAAGGGGCCCAATATAGAGCCTTGGGGACCCCAGAGTAAACTGATTTACTGGGCAAGAGTGGTGTTTAACTTAACCTCTGGGTTCTATTGCTCAGATAGTTTTAAACCAGGTGGTGGCTTCCAGAGATAGCCGAAGAGGGGCAGGGATTGTAAGAGAAGGTGTGACTGACAGAGTCAAAAGCCTTGGTTAAACTAATATAGGTAGAGCCAACCAAGTGCCCTTGGTCAATGGCTTTGTTGATGAAGGTGGTGTATTCAAGAAGGGCAGTAGTAGTACTGTGTCCCTTCCTGAAGCCATGTTGTTCAGGACAGAGCAGGTCATACTGGTGAGATAGTCGCTGAGTGGGTCTGACACTATTTTTTCTAAAGCCTTGGAGATGGGGGGAGAATTCAGATGGGCGGTAGTTGCTAGGTAGGTACAATTCCCATCTTTAAGGACTGGGTGACGATGGCTGATTTCCAGCATGTTGGGAATTGTCCAAGGCAGACAGATCAGTTGAGGATGTCTTTGAGGGGTGATTATAGTATCTAGAGTGATCAGGACAAGTTTGAGGTCAGTGAGTCACTACTAAAGTGTGATTTTCTCATTGCTTTGGTAAGGTCTTGCCTCATGTGAGAGAGTGCACAGATCCTGAAGGTGGGGTGGTTTTATGATGGGGGTTTGGGGAAGCTGAGGGGCGAGGTCAAAAAATTGGGGGAAGGACACGCTGAGGTCAGAAAAGGCAGAGTTAAAGGGTATCTGGAATTAGAAATGGCATCCTGGGATAGGGAGCCATTTACCAGCAGATGGGCTGGGGAGATGGTTTTCCACTAAGTTCTTTAATGTTATTCAGAGCTTACCGAGCCCCAGGTGGAGAAGAGTGACTCCTGGTAGTGGGAGCTTTGGCTTTCCACATTTCCCAGTTGCATTTGTTCCTGAGTTCCCTGTATAATTATCAGTCGTGTGGTTTGCCGATTCTTTTCTTTTTTTTTCTTCCATTCTTTATGCTCTGCACTGGCCATTGGCATTTTCAGCCCTGGTCCTTGGCACCCCTAAGCCTCCACCTTCTGTATTGTTGGTGACTCCCCAGTCATCCCTGGCTTGCCCCAGAGGTGGGGTCATGGCACCGTTCCCCAACCAGCGCCGCAAAACTGGGACTAGTAAGGGAGCCAAGCTCAAGAGAGAGCTGGTAGAGGCCAGAGCAGGGCTTCATACAGATGGATGGGCAGCAATTTTTTAGTTTCTGGGAGGTGGGGATGTGCAATGACATCCAGTGTCCACCCACCTCATGGTTCAAAATGATGCCAGTTGTGATGGAACTCTAGCCTCTGTCAGGGGTCCTCCATGCACTGAGTGTTCCCCACCTCCCCAGGAGAAGGAGAACTGTCCATGAGATGCTCCATCCCTCTCCCCTGGCGGCCCTCCAATGACCGGGTCCATTCCGAACCAGGGTTACCAGCTTTGCAAGCAGAAATCCAACTGCTACCCGATGGGCTGGCTGGTTTACCTGATTCTTTAGCTAAGTGCCACTGGTTGTCTTGCTGCTTCATGAGGTCAAGTAGGGTGTGACAGAGACAGGGGTATCACAATTTTATTCAATTGCTTGGATACTGGGGCATAGTGGTCACAGGCCAAGTAAAATGTAGAGATAAAGTGGTCTAAGGAGAGGTCTCACGATGGGTGCAGAGTTGATGAGGGACCAGTTACAATGCAGCAGGTATTGCTTAACTCATCGTCTCCTAGCAAATGCCTTTAGTCGGCAGTAAAATGCACTGGTGTGTCTGAGGATGACTACAGAAGTCAGCTACTGACTTCCTGTGTCCTGGCAATGTTTGAGATGTCACTTATATATTTTAATATATAGTACAATATAATATAATATATATTTGATTGCATAGCATTGTTGGAAAGGTAATTTTGTGCTGAACAACTCTGTCACTGATATTTTGTATCTATCAAGTATACTTTAGGAGTTACTTGCATTTGTTTATGGTATGGTGTGTATTGTTAACATTTTGTCCATCAAGACTCATCTGAGCACCTTAGATTAAAACATACTTTTGGGATATCTCAGCCAGTATAAAACAAAAGCCAGATTGATTACAACTGATTGCATGGCACTGTTTGAAAAGGTAATTTTATGCGAACAATTTTGCTGCTGATCGTTGTGTTTATTATATGTACTTTAGGAGTTATACACATTTGTTTATGGTATGGTGTGTATGGTTGAGATTGTCCTCAAACCTCACCAAAGAACCTTGACTAAAATGGGAAAAATGTTTCATACTACAAAGATAGCTTTTTTTTACAAACATACTATTAAAACTACATCTAATGTCTGTATACTTAATTTGATGTTAATATATTTTATATTACCCAACAGAAAAATGACTTATATTGCCTTTTAGAAAAAAAAAATTGTTTTGTTGTTTTGACCAGCATAGAAAAAAACTAAATTACTTATAAATACTTGCATACCACAGTTGGAAAGGTAATTCTGAGCTGAACAACTTCTACACTATACTTTGTGTCTAGCTCTTATGGTTCTTGAGCATGCTGACTATGGCTTAATTTTGCTCAGAAAGGCCCATGATTTACTGTTAACAGTATTTTATTTATTTATTTTTATTTATTTATTTCAATCTAGGATTACAATACCTTTGAGCCAAGGCTCTTTTACAAAGGTTTCACGTCAGCGTGTGCAACAGTCATCATTTTAGTTACAAATATAAGTCATTGACTTACAGACATGTAATAACCAGTACAAAGACTTGAGCTATGAGCAAGACAAGGAAGGGGTGGATGGTGGGGGAATTGGGGTAGGAGATCAGGGGAGGAGGTGCAGGGGTAAGGAGTATGGGAGGTGGTTGCGGGGCAGGGTGGGAGATGCGGGGGAGGTGGGTGAGGGGTGGGAGACAGTGCAGCCAGGGGCCTTGTCGCGGGTATATGACAGGTAAGGTGCTAGGGTGCAAAGACTGATTGTAAGTTCTAGATGCTGGGGCATTTGCAGCTGGAATGGTGTAAATGTTAAGATGGGCAATCGCAGGATACAAGCAGTGAGAGGCACAGCTTGGACTTGAAGAGGCCGAGTGTTGGAGCGGTCGCTATGTTGCTGCCAAGAGAGTTGAACCAGTTGGATGCCCGATAGGTGAATGATCTTTGTCCTTGTGTCGTGCGACATCGTGGGATATATAGTAGATGGGAATTGGATCTCCTTGTAGTGACGTTCCTATGTCTAGGCTTAAGGAGGGCACAGGCACCAGATGGGCAAGCCCCATTATAATTTTCTTGGCCGTGATGCAGGTTTGGTACTTTATGCATTTGTCCAGTTGAAACCATCCAGATTGGGAATAAAGGTCACATGTGTGATGCGGTGATGTGAGCCAGTGATGAGATGACAGGCCTTATTCAGGGAGGTAGCAATACATTTGAGAGCAGTAGTTGCAGACCCATATGAGTAAGACCAAAGTCTATGATGTTGTGATGGAGCTTTGGACAGCCACTGATAGATACTTCAGGGTTAGGTGTTTCCTGTGCCAGAATAACATGCCCTAACCGGCAGTGGCAGACTTTGCAACACTGGTGATATGGACAGCGTATGACAGGTGGGGATCAAGGGTAATGCTGAGGTACTTGAATGATTGTGTTTGCTCTAGGATGGCTCCTTGTTCGGTTGCAATGGAGAGGTGGAGTTGTTTGTTTTGTTGTGGGGGCTGCAGAAGACCATAGACTTGTTTTTTCAGTTTGAGAAGCAGTTTATGATTTAGGAACTAGGATTCAATGGAGGAAAGGCCTGCTGAAGTTTATTTTGTAATTGGATTGGATCAGGGTCCGAGGTGATGATCACAGCATCGTCCAGCGTAAAATTATTTGTTCTGGGCAGCTGTCTGGTAGTGAGTTTAAGAATAGGCTGAAGACGATGGGGTCCCAGAATGGAGCCCTGGGGGACTCCCAAGTGGACGGTCTAGGATCCGAGTGTATCAGCAAGTCTTACTGTTTGGGACCATTCTTCAAGGTAGCTCTTAAACCAGCCAATGGAGTCAGTTGACAGCCCAGTGTTCTGAAGCTGGACAAGCAGGAGGTGGTGATTGACGGTGTCAAAGGCTTTAGATTAAGTCAATGTAGATTGAGCCTAGTAGTTCACGAGTCAAGTGCATTGTGGATTACGCCAGTGAATTCAAATGGGCTGTGGAGGTGCTGTGACCTTTTCTGAACCCAGGTTGTTGCTTCCAGGATGTTGTATGTATCCAGGTATTCTGTGAGCTGGTCTGAGATCTTCTAGTACCTTGAAGGTGGGGTAGTAGGGAGATAGGTCTGTAGTTATCGTGGGCAGTTTTGTCACCACTTTTATGGATTGGGTGACAGTGGCAGATTTGATCTGTCCAGGAACTGGCTAAGGCTGAGGAGAGGTTGAAAATTTTGGTCAGAGGACTAAGCACTTCATCAAGTGTGAGAGACAGGATTTTGAGATTGAGAGTCATTACTGATTCTTGATTTACCAATGGCTTTGGTAACATATTTGAGTACTTGGTGAGCCTTGACTTCTTTGAAGTAGAAGTGGGGGAGCTGGTGGGAGTAGTGTTCATTGCAGACAGAGGGCTTCACCATCTTTGAAGTAGTCCTGGGGTAGGACAGCGCTGAGGTCAGTAAAGGCTTTGTTAAAGGTATCCACAATGGTTTTGGGTTGAGGTTGTGGTTTCTTTGATGTTGAGTATTGATGGGGGTTTGGGTAGATTCGGTGAGTTCTTTATGTTCTTCCAGAATTCCGACCATTGCCCCAGGAGTTTGTGAGGGCATGCTTATAGTCGTGGACTTCATTTGCCCGATGGTTTTGGTGCAGTCATTGCGGGCACGTTTGTAGTTTTAGATGTCGTTTTGCATTCCAGAGTTTCTGGCCAGCTCCATAGGTGGTCTCTTGTTTTTAGCTACCTAGGAGGTCATCTGTGAGCCAAGGGTTACTGAGTGATTTGACTTTGCATTTCTTAATTGGAGCATCGTGTCACAGGCCACAGTAAAGATGTTTATAAAGTGGTCAAGGGCAGTGTTTACTTTAGTTGCATTGAAGATGAGGGACCAGTCTTGATGGAGGTGGTATTATTTGATGAGGAAGGTGACCACTGGGTAGAACTCTGCTGGTGATAGTTTTTGGTGGTTGTTTGATGATATATTTGACCAGGTGCAGCTAACAGGGAGTGGTCACTGAGAGAGTCAGGAGGACATTAGTGTTAGATATCCATGATGGGTGACTGGTAAGGATCCAGTCAAGAGTGTGCTGGTACTGGTCCTGTAATTTTCCTGGTTGGTGAGTCAACCATTTGTGTGAGGTTCGATGCAGCAATGCTATCCCTGTGTGCACCAGCATCAGCCACAGGCCAGCTGATGTTGAAGTTGCCTAGAAGGATGGATTCGGTGTCCAGTGGGAGTGACTTTACAAAGTCAAGAGCAGCTGTTAGACCAGTTCCCTGTTCTTTGGGAGGGATGTAGATGGTGGCAACAGTGAGGTTTTGTTTTGGGCTCCAAGGAGGATTCTCACTGGCAGAATCTGAGCAGCTGTGGGTTGGAGTGAGGTAATGATGTGGTGCCCCTGTATGGAGTCTTTTAGGTGAGAGTGCAGTCCCACCTCTTTTGGAGGTGATCCAGCCTAAAGACACTGTAGCCAGGAAGGCTGATTGCATGGTCCGTACTGATAGCATGAGCCAGGTTTCAACAACTGCCAGGATGTCAGGGCAGTGCTGGCAGGTGAAGGCCTGTAGGGCATCCATTTTAGGAAGGAGGCTGCAGATGTTGATTGATATGAATGAGAGGGCACCCAAAGGCTTGCTCAGATTAATGGCTTTAGAGCAGAATGGGCCAGGGTTTGGGTGCACATTGCCTGACAGCATTAGGAGGAGGGACTAGCCTCAAGGAGCTGCATTGTATTTCTTTAAGGAATGCGTTTGCCCGCTAGCATCTAGAAATTGCGAGCATCAAAAATAGTGGGTGAGGTAAGCTTGGTAGACAGTGGGGACCAGAGTGAAGGGCTAGGACCAGTGTCGGTGTAGGACAGTTTCATGGTGGTAGGATGGACCCTGGGCAAGGGCAGTGACCAGTGTGCAGCGTGCCAAAGTGAGGAAGGAATGTGGAAGCTGTGGGAGAGGGGTGAAAGCAGGCTTTTGGGGCATGCAGTAGGGAGGAAGACAGGCAGAAGAAATAGAATAGGGTGAGAGGCGGGAGGCGCATGATTAAGGTAGAATCACGGGGTAGGAGGAGGAGGGGTTAAGACAGGCTGGTGGGGCTAGGAGAGGGGTGGAAGAGCAGTAGCTGGATCAGTGGGAAGTGAGGATACAGCCAGGAAGGCCAGGCAACCAGGGACTGTGTCTTTCAGTGGGTAGACTTTTTTAATGAAAGAACAAGAATCCATCTAGTGGCAGTTCTGTATAACCTACTAATGGAAAACTATTAGACACTTGAAATGTGCTTAGTTCTATCCAAAATCTATTTGTAAAAAGTGCCAGGAGGCAGTATACAGGAGACAAGAGGTGCACCTTCAGAGATCTCCTGTGGAGGTAATGAGTTAAGCTGGGAGGGAGCCCTTTTTAAGCAATGGTGAAAGGTAAATTTTGTTAGCTGTTTGGAGATGTTTTGAGGTCCATTTGCAGAGAACTGGTGAGTGGCCATCAAAGCATCCGGGAGTACTGAAACCTCAGAAAGACAAGAGGGCCTGTTCGTGAGGATGAGGTCAATGAGTGGAGTGCCTGTTTTGATTGAGTCTTGTGAGAACTGGACAACTTGTGTGAGGTCAAGGCAGCAATGGAATCCTTGTAGGGGCAGAGGAGGTGCAGAGCCAATTGACATTAAAGTCACCCAAGGGAATGATTTTTCTGGAGGAGGGCAGCTGGGCGAGGCAATTCAGTACAGAGTCAAATGCAAGCTTTTGGTTCTGGGATAGATTCCATAACTATTTGGAGAGCTTTTCCTGAGACATCAGGTTACAGCCTGACAGTGAGGGTTTGAGTCCCATGGGTTGGGGTGGTTGTGTCAGAGACTAGAGAGGCTTGAAGAGGGTAATGGTAGAGTAAGGCACAACCCTCCCCTTCTGACCCATCTGTCAATTCTGAGGATAGAGTATCCAGGTATATGGACGGCAGAGTCTGGTGAGTTAGGGTCAAGCCAGGTCTCAGTTACTGCTAGTATATCAGGGAGATAAGTGCCATCCAGCCTTGTAGGACATCATGCTTTTTCTGGGCTACAAATATTGGTGGTGGCTATGAGTAGACCACCAGATGGCCTGTTGGGGAACTGGGGATGGGAGTGGGCTAGGTTTGGGTGCATGTTGCCAGATATTAAGAGGTGGAGGAGAGCATGGCAAAGGAGAGCAAGTCTGAGCAATATATTTATGAGTTTGGGATTCTAGGGCTTAGAGTTGGGTAGTTGGTGGATGCAGGTATAGGGAGGATGGATATATGAGTGGTCACCCAGGCTGTGTGTGTAATGGAGGGTCCTGGCTGGGGCCTTCAGAGCCTGCCCAGTTCTACTCCCAGTGCTGGCTGCATGTGTAATGGAGGGTCTGGACTGACGCCTTCAGAGCCTGCCCAGCCTTTCAATCCCGATGCTGGCTGTGTATGTAATGGAGGGTCCTGGCTGAGGCCTGGAGTCTGCCCAGCCTTCCACTCTGATGCTGGCAGTGTTTGTAATGGAGGTCCTGGCTGAGGTCTTCAGAGCCAGCCTAAGCCTTCAGAGCCTTCCAGTCTTGACTGGGATATGACCATTCCAGGCTAGTCTCTGTTCAGGAAGACAGGGAAGGGGGGTTGTATGATATTTGAGGAGGGAATCAAGGCTATGTAAATAAAGGTAAACAGAGGAAAAGAAGGACTGAAGGTGCTGTGGATTGTCCTGGAGAGACAGGAGCTGGGTCTGCTATTTGTACAAGGGTTGCATACAGACCTCCAGCACAGGGAAAGAAGTTGGATAAGACACCTTGAGAAGACCTCATCAGGATGGCTTTTAAGGGGTGGTGTTACTAGTTGAGGACTCTGCCAAATGTGGATTGGAGCCTTCCAGCTGCAGCTTTGGCAAGGAGCAGGGCCATCCTTGACTCCTAAAAAGAGGATTTGTCTCAGGCAGCTAGTCAATGAACCCACTAGGATGAGGCAGTGCTGGACCTGCCTTACAAGCAGAGACAGCATTGCAGATGTCAAGGTGGGCAGTCCCTAGATGCTAGTGATCACTGTACAGGGTAGTTTATCATTAAGATGAGAGCAGAGGTAAGCCAAATGAGGATGATAATTCTGGACTTTAGGATGGTGGATTTTAAAGAAATAGGAGACTGCTTCACAAACTACATAGTAGATTTTCAACATAGCCTTGTTATGACCCTACCTCATGATGAAGAGGTAGAGAAAATGTTCAACTCTTGGCCTAAAGGTGATTTTGCTTAGGGACTGTGAAATCAACTTTGGGACACAAAAACATGTTTCATGCAGGAACTGAAAAATGACAGCTGTCACATTCATAAGGTGCTTTAAAGAAATGGCGATGTTTAGAATTTTGGGTAAAAATGTTAGGTATTACCAAACTTCACAAGACTGCGTTGCAAAATTCATGCAAACAAAAGGAACTTGGACACTCACCACCATATTATACTGACTCCGTAATTAGCAGCAAAAGTTTTTATTTCCATGATATATAAAAAATAACAAAGTGCCCACTAGGCATGTTTTGGATCCAACAGGACCCTTTATCAAAAGTTCTGCTGGATCTGAAACATGTCAAGCAGACACATTTGTTGCTTTTATATATATCATCTAAATAAAACATTTTGCAGCTGATTATGGAGTTGGTTATATGTAGTGCTAATGTCTGAGTTCCTTTTGTTTGTATGAGCTTAGACTCGTGAGCATCACCGACCTTTGTGCGCGACCCTGCTGTACATGAACAAGGGAGCAGTGACAATTTTCAACCCTGCCCAAAGGTGATTTTCATGAGAAACCATGAAATCACCTTTGGAGATATAAAAAATATTCTGGCTAGGATTTGAAAAATGACAGCTGTCACACTCATGAGGTGCTGTAAAGATATGGCAATGTTGTGAATCTGGGAGGAAAATATTGTAAATTACCAAACATAGGCTCATAACTTGGTTGTTTTAAATATTTTTCACCAAATTTTCAACATGGTCCTTGTGAATGAACAACATACTGGAGTGAATTTTGCACAGGGACTGAAAAGCACCTTTCAGGACAGATCTGGGCAATGACAGTGGCATTGTTCATGAGGTGGGGTCCCAAAGAAGGAATGTTGAAATCTAGGACAAAAATATGCAGAAATGGCCACGTTATGGCACTGAGTTCAAAACTCCATTGAAATACATTGAACTGCATACAATACCTGTCTTTTCAGTTCTCTCATTGGACCCCCAATTGGTAAGTAAAGGCTTGGGGGTGTTGAATGGGAGGGTTGGGTGGGAGAATCTAATGGCTACAAAAGCCGTCGATGGGGAGGGTCATTATTCTCTTTATGCCTGTAGCCTTACCACCTTGGAGCCTTCCATCAAATCTCATAAGTAAGCAAGGCTGGAACTGGTCAGTGGAGAGCAACAAACACCAGGTGGGGACAAGGCTGAAAATAGCTCACATTTCCAGGCCACAAAACTAAACAAATAACTCAAGCTGCTACACATTACAATGGTGTGGGGACCTTGTTATATGCTACTTACCCTACAGGGCAGTTAGGTAATTAGGATTTATTTGCTTCATCACAGTTAGGGAGTCCAGATTTGGGGTGTCCTAGGTTGAGGATATTGCGGTAGGACATGAAAGGGAAGAACAGAGAAGGTTGAGGAGACACATAGGGTCAGATGTCTTAGAGGAGAGATTAAGGGACTAGAATTAAACAAAGATACTTATCTGATTGGTATACAGTCTGGACAGACCTGTAGAAATCAAGGGAAAAATAGATTAGTTAAATTAGTATGGGGAGTTATAATGGTGAGAGTAGAGACAGACAGCAGAGAGATAAAAAAGGGTACAGTACAGCACAGGAGTAAAGAAAGGGAGTTTTAGAGGAAAAGATACACTTAAGTTCAAGTAAGGAAAATAGAGATATAGAGATGTACAATAGAAAATGGATCGCTGAAAGAGAATAAAGTGATATTGGTGTCTCAGCAAAACTCCCTTGGAACCGTAGGAGCCTGCTGGTGGCCAGCAGATATAAGTGCTCCCAGGTCACCCCTGAAAACAAGCACTTGTGCCTAGTGGGCCTTAAACGGGTTACTAAAGACTTAAAAAAAAAAATAAGTAGTAGCCCTGATGGGCTAGTGGGGATGCTTTTTGGCTAGTGGTCCCAGCATTATTTAAAAAGAGGACACAGGTGGTTCAGGGTCTTGAGTTGTCCCAAGATGCAGTGGTTTAATGGTATAGTCCTGGTGGTGTAGTGGGTTAACTCCATCTTGGCTAGTGGCAAATGGTGGTGCTTTTTAAATAATATTTAACATTTCCTGGCATCTAGTCAGGGTATGGGGTCCTGGGACCCAACTGTACATAGTAGGCAGGTAGGCAGGTCAGAAAACCACCGATCAGAAATGATGCAGCTATGCACCCTTCACTTTAGGGACTACTGTGCTACAGTGACAGTGCTGGTGGGTGCTTTTAACTCCCAGCCTGCACAGAGTTCAGGCTGTGATCTGGTCCATCAGGGTGGGGAAAAAGATGGAGATTTTCAGTAGGTGGAGGAGGCTAGAGCAAATATGCCTCCCTCTGCCAATTAGCTGCACAGCCACTATGTAAATAGCCCTCAAGTGGCTTGTTAAGAGGGTCCAGAGAGTGAACAGCCAACAGGAGGTAGCAGAAACCACCAGCTAACCCATATGATGGCTGAGTGTAAATGCCCTGAGTGGCTTAGTAGGAAGGAAAGGGAGAGTAAATGCACAGGATGGGGGCCACAAAGGAAAAGCTGCACTGTGGCCAAAGGAAATGACCAACATGGGCTTAAACATATCTGTGGGAGGCAGGCAGGAGGAATCAGTGGGCTCCTGAGGGAAGCATGGAAGCAGCAAGCACCACATACAATAGAGCTGCACAGTGGCTGATGTTATAGCACCAGGGCTAATTAAAGGATTGGGGAGGGAAAAGAGCAGCATAATTTTCAGGACAGCCATATTCAAAATGTGCAGCAGCAAATAGAAGAAGCCTTAATGAGCTACAAATATAAAGGCATGTATTTCCTTCCAAGGGACCTCTGAAGCTTTGTGGGATAATTTGAGTAATTTTGCCAAAGGAAATAACTGGGTCAGGTTGATTCTCAGCTTCAAATGTTAGAGTCAGACCAGAGAATCCTAGGGTTAGAAAATTGCTGTGGCTTTGTAAAGCATTACTCAATACTTTTCTGCTAACAAAATCCATGAACATTTTCCATACACAGGGTCAATGTTGAAGCATTGCTTTCATATTGTGCTTCAAAATCCTCAGAATTCCCATTTGGGAACTTCTGTATGGGCTTAATGCAAACCCTAGGCATAAGCCCCCATAAGCTCTGGGGTTTAGACAGTGTTGGTACATTTCAAACTTATTTTGAGCATACAGTAGTACCACAGACATTGCCAGCTATTTCGTGAAATTTCTAGAGTTTCTCTCTGCTGCCCCTACTGTGGAAATGCAGAAAGCAGGAGATTTCTAGAAAAATCACAGAAATTTCAGGAAATAGCTGGCAATGTCTGTGGCCTCACTGTACAACACACTTCTGTTAATGAAAGGTGTGAGAATTTGGGCTTCATAGCCTGTTACCCTGCTACATGATAGTCTCTTCTTGTCAAAGTTATAAATTTTAATGCTGTCCTGTAAGGAAAGGAAGGAATTGTAATTCTTGCCAAACTGATGGGCAGCCAATCTCTTCCACTTCTGTTCCACTGACCACAACCCAGCCTAAGTTCAAAACACCATTGAAATACATTGAACCACATACCTGTTTCTTTTGTTCACAGTCCAGCTTTGAAGAGTGAAGATGTGTCTTCAGTCCAGAGATGATTACAGCAGTAGACTCCTGATGGGTAAGTAAGGGCTTGAGGGGGTGCGGGAGGTGAGTGCTGAGTGGAAGGGTCAGATGGGAGGACTTGAACAGCAGTAAAAGACATTGATGATGTTTTTTTCAGGTAACAAAAAAAAAAAGTCAGATTCCTGCACTATGAGGTTGGCACCCCAATGTCACTGAAAGACATCAATGGACTTGTTTTTTACAGGTTAAGAAAAAAGGAATGAATGAGGATTCCTGCACTGAAAGACTGGGCACCCCCAGTGTCATCGTTACATTTCTTGGGGGGCTGAGAGGGAGGTCAGGAGGAAGGAGGAAACATATGTAGAAATAAAAACTTTTGTGGCAGTCATGGAAGAACACAGCATTGTACTACGCATGCATAAGCAGTCATGCATGTGCAGTGGAGTTTGGTGGCCATCTTGGACATGGCAGACTGTGCCGTGTTCTGCCTTGACCATGGACTGAATAAAATAGTGCAGTGCAGTCCTCCAGATGGCAGCAAAATACTGCAGACATAGGGAATATTAGTAAATAAACAAGGATGGTGGAGGGGCATTGCAGACGATTTAGGGTCTACAGAGACAGACTAAGCAGTGACCATCTGGGAAGACTGGATGGGCTAAGCAGCCATTTTCTCCAGAAATATTTGATGTTTCTATGGTTCTAAATGTCAGAGGAACCACAATTATTTACTCCATTTATGTTTATCACTATGTTCTTGCACAGTAATAAACAGAGTCAAATGGGACTTTTATGCATTTGGTACAACACTTTGTAGAATCCAATATGTGGCAACTCTGGATTCGCCAACCTCTTAAAGAGACACCTGAATAAACACAATCTCAATCTGGCAATTTAGGGTTGAAATAAAACCTCAAAATATGGAAATCGATCTCAAAATATGATTTAGAGAATGCCAGCTTAATCACTGAATGAATAGGTTCTCAGCAATGTTACCTCAAAAGTTCCACCGTCTTCTTATCACAGATCTTTCCCAGCCCAGGATTCATGCTGTGTCAAAGGACAGCAACATCATGAGATACTTAAACCTACCCAGAGGCCCACAGCTGGAACCACTGTATTTGCAAGGTGGTCCCTCCTAACATTTCACAGCCCTGCCTGCACAGCTTTCCTTAGACTATGTTGGCTCAGGGTAGAAATCAGGCTCACACTGCAAAGCCAGCTTTCTCCCATGCAGCACATTGCACTGCCTCCAGTGCCACAGTACAAAGGTTTTTGTTAGCTACACACATCCGACATGCAAGATTTTGAAGTATGATATAAAAAGCTGAATGTTTGCATCTATATTATAACAGCATGAGGGCCTGATCCATAAAAGTCCATGGAGGCGATATACACCCGCCTGGGGATGTGAAAGGAAGCCTTTGGGAGCTATAGGAAAACAAAATATTTAATATTTTCATAATTTAATCAGAGCTAACATACTGAGTTTATTATTTAAGATTACGTATCACAACTTAGCAAAGTATTCTGATTAAGGAAATCCTGTGCAAACGTGCCAAAGGACTTGTGTTATTATGAGGCAGAGATGCACAGAGTCCACAACTGCCAGTGTGAGAAGAAAAAGTTAATATAAAGAAGATATTTTCACAAAAATATAAAAATATTCCAGATGCTATATCAAAGGACTTTCCACAGAGGTATGTGCCTCAAAGGTCAGATGACCTCCAAAACCAGATGCTAAATGAAGAACATACCATGGAGTGATGTACCTTAAAGGTCAGATGCCGCCATAACTTAAAGAGGCCACAATGACATTGGAATGTGAAACTGCTATAAAATATAGGCAAATTCTGGTAAAGAAGTCTTGAACTTTTGATCAAAGGACCTAATTAATAATGCATAAAGGCAGCTTGACTTAGCACTTAAAACGATGAACCACATGCTTTCTGACTTGCTTTTGCTGGAGAGATAGATAAAACAAAGCAGCATACACTTGTCTTTTGCTGCCTGCCCTGAACACAGTTTTTCTTCTTGCTTTGGACACAGAGATGGAAAGGGCTATTTACTTTTCAATTTAAACATGGACTCACAAGGTCTCAGAAATCTCTCCAATGGACAGCATGCAAGTGCTACTGTAAGACAGAAAATGATTTTAGACATTGCTATGCACCAGCAACAACCTGTAAACCTGGAGCTTTGAAATTTTGCTCAGATCCTAAGAGAACTTTGACTGATACCTGATACAAGCTAACAAGACAATGCTTTATGGAAAGAACTAGAACTGGATTAGTGACTGCAGAATCTACCAGCACAAAGACCTCCTGCCTTCCATCAAGACTGTAGATAAAGATGTTTAATGCCAGCTAATTTATGTATTTATTTACGAATACTTTTGCTAAAAGGTGCTTTCTGGGATCAGCATGATTGGGGCAGGGTCAAATGTGATTTTCAATGCAATCAAATGGGTATGCACTGTATCTTAAAATGTTAAATTAGGTCTGCAAAGAGGAAAACAACAGTATTGCCTTAAAAGAAATGTTTTGGTTGCAAACTGAACCTGATGACTCTTCTTGAAGTATCCAATGATCTCTGAAACACAGAATTTTACAGACAAAAAGACCATTGGCCCATCCTGTGTGTCAGGTCCCTACCTAGGTCCTGATACCAGTCTAGTTCTGGTGAGACCATACTTTGCTTACATACTCAACATGTTACCCCCAGCCCATTTGAGTCTCTCCACAGAGTCCCCAAATCTGTCCCACCCATGTTTAAATATGTATATCAAAATGTGTTTTGATCTCATCTGAGTGACAAATGCATATTGTCATACATATCAAAGAACCTTTTTAAACAATGGCTGAAACACACACACACAAGCCATAATCATGATTCTTCTAATCAAAAGAAAACAATTTGAAGAAAGGTTTCAGTCCAGAGCTGTGACAGACCACAGAGGCCCCTCACATACAAGTGCAACCTAGGCTCTGCACTACCCCAGCCTGAGACTCATGAAGGCCAGCACTGATCTATACCTCTCTGCAAACAGTTGCACTGGGGCAGGCAAGGGGTGGAATCCCATGTTATACAGAGTGCTAGAATAGGGTGCATACAGTAAGCCAGGTGGACCCCTGCTGCAGTTGTTATCACCCCCAGCACAACCACCCTGGACTGTTGTGGGGCCAAAACAGCTGTCCTCCTCCTGGTTGCCACTTGCCCTCCAATATGGTATTGAGGTTTGGGAGGCACAAACCCCCCTTTTTCTTTTTAAAAATATTCTGTCCCTGTATGTGGATATGACAGTCTCATATTCCACAATCCTCTGCCCTGTATGGAACAGAGGATCTGCTCTGACACCGATCCCCAAAAGCCCATAGACCTCTCTAATTCATCTGCACACATGTATCAAGGCATCCAGAATTCCACCAAGTGTGGTATTCTTCCAGGGTGCCCTTTGCTATATTGGCTGACAAAGTGCAGTTTCCATATATGCGGTCATGCTCTGGATCGATCCTTAGTAATTAACCAGTTAGGCTATATACAGTATAGTAGTGCTGCAATGCATGGATTCTTTGAACTGACCTCTAAGTGGCATACAGAATCAAACTAACCATTATAATAGTTCTGCTTATAAACCACTTTTAACCAGGACAGTCAACAAAAACACTTCAAGTGCTTTCTGAGGTTGTCTAGGCAATTAACATCAAATATGTTCACCTCATTTGATTCTTTGTCAGCTGGACATGATTCCTACAGTAGCTATTGGATTCAGCAAGTATTGACTCCTGATAGTAAGTGAGCTCAGAATGACCTTGTTGTGGATCTGTTGTTCACTGTCTTTCTATGGGTTATTCTTTTCCTTTAGTGTTTATATTATTCAGTAGCATCATTTCATCAGAATAAAAGAGGTTACAAAATCCCATTTCAGTAGAATCATAGGGCTGCAAAGCTCCACACTCACCACATTTTATATAAACAAATGCTACAGAAACCTTATTTTAGGAATTTCTAGAGGTTGCAGTGGATATCATAAGGGTTGCAAAGAGATACTAAAGATTTGAGACCTCAACACCTAGTTACTAAATGACACTCTTGATATTATTACATTACAGTACAGTACAGACATGGGTCAAAATGGCACGTATACATACATGCTTACAACATTAATCAATTTTAAAATATATCATAAACAACTCTAAGTTCATACTGTAGTAAAACACATAAAACATATTGTACTGTTTGTACGTAAACATAAAATGTAAAATGCACTAATCAAATAAGAAGGTACTGCCAGGTCCTGGCATTTACATCTCAAATATATGAAGTATAAAATGCAGCCATGAAGAACATTAACAGAGTTCAAACCCAAAGTGGGTACAGTCCGTTCTGTTATATCGATCGCTCAGGAACATGCATTGTCATACACAGCATTTGTATGAAACTAACCAGTAGCCATCCCACCATCAGTCTGATGCCAAGTTAGACCCCTCTCTTGTAAAGGCACCACCACCTCACTATCATTCTTTGGAACTGCCTTTTTCTGCCTGACGTTTGAATCCTGGAGGAGACAGTAGCGGTTTTATGAAGGCTCTCACTCTGTTTGTGAAGCTGTGTTTTTCTCTCAGTCTACTCCAAGATCTGCCTCACAGTCACTCCTCCATCTTCCTAGAGACATGGACCTGGAACTACAGCCACAGGACCCTAAACAGCAAATTGAGCACTCTCGCTCTGTCTAACAGAAACACCGAGCTCTGAGATGGATTTCCATGCTGTTGGCTACATCATTCATCTGCCACCCACCAGTTATCAAGCAGGCAGGGATGAGGATTTGTCACAACTCAGGACTTGGGAGAGATCTAGAAAATCAGGATCAAAGATTGAGGATATGTTTTCTTCACATAGAGGCATAGAATTGAGATTTTCTTAGAGCAAAGCTGATAACTGCCGAGGTCTAAAGAGCACAATGAGGGAGATTTGGGGTTGAACTGAAGTAGAATAGGTGAAAAATAGGTAACTAACTGAAAACAAGACCAATGAAAAATAGTGCAGTGCTGCAGTCGGTAAGGATAAGACAACATGGGCGAACTGTTTCACAGGCATGAAGACGACTATGACGCAATCCTACATGTTGTTCGTTCAGAAGGAATGCAGAGTCCTTTCTCAGCAATTGGAAAAGGACCACAGGGTTCTGCCCACTGCAGCCCTAAAAGGGACTGTTACATTACTCTAGGAGTAGCCACAGTGGTGATGGAAAAAGGGTGTTATTAAGAAACTCAGAGGAAGGACGAAAAGGAGATGTGCCAGGTAAAGAGAGAAAAGCATGTAAGGCACTAAGGATGGCAAAAGTGGAACTAGGAGAAAGGATAGCCAAAGGATTAGCAAATGGGGATGATGATTTCTTCAGGTACATAAGTGAAGAGGAAAGCAAGGGAAGAAATAGTGAGGATAAGGAGGATGGTAGAAGGAGATGGCACGAAAGGGACAAGAAAAAGCAGACATCATAAACTGGTATTTCTGTTCAGTCTTTGTAGTAGAGGGAGGGAACACACCACCAGGGAGCAGAAAGAAGAGGAGTGGAATCCATTTTCAGAGGAAAGAATCCTTAAGGGACTTGCATCTCTGAAAGTGGACAGTGCTATTGAACCATATGGGATACATCCAAGATTACTAAAAGATCTCAGGAGGTGATGGCTGCCCACTGATGACTGTATTCAACAGCTCATTGGAATGGGGCATGGTTCCCAGAGGACTGGAGGAGAGCAGACATGGTCCCTCTACATAAGTACAGCAGCAAGGGAAGAAGGCTAGCAAATATGGGACAGCAAACCTCACCTCAGTGGTGGGGAAATTAATGGAAACATTGTTAAAGGAAAGGTTGGTAGAATATCTTTAATAAAATGGGTGGCAAGACTAAAGGAGAGAGGCCATGCCAGACAAACCTGACTGATTTTGACTGGATGAAAAGGAGATTGATTGAGGAGGGCAGTGGATATGGCCTATCTGGACTTAAGCAAGGTCTTCAACAGTGTGCTGCACAGGAGCCTGGTTAAGAAATTGAACATTCTAGGTGAGAGACCCAAGGTTGCAAACTGGGTTAGAAACTGGTTACTGCATAGAAGATACAGGGTAGTGGTTTACAGCACTCATTCTAAGGATGGAAGAATGACCAGTGGGGTGCCAGAGGCTTAGTACCAGAAGCAGTCCTTTTCAGTGTCTTCATAAGTGACATTGCAGATGAACAGGAAGGATAGGTATGCCTTTTGCAGATGATACCAAAATCTGTATACGATGGACAATCAGGATGGGATTGAAAGAATGCATAGGGATCCTTGGAAACTCAAGGAGTGTTCTTAAACATGGTAGTTTGGGTTCAACACTAAAAGTGACAAATTAAACAACTATGACATGAGAACCCAAACCTGAGTGTAAGATGGGAGAGTTACTATTAGTCACTAAGCAGGAAAGAGACCTTTGAGTTCTCATATCTGATCAATTCTAAGTGGCAAGTAAATGTGACAAGGTAGTGGGTATCGCCAATGCAATGTTGAGATGCAGTGGGAGAGATTTCTCCAGCAGGAAGAGGGAGATGATGTTGTCACTGTATCGCTTACTGGTGAGACCCCACCTGGAGTATTGTGTCCAGTTCTGGAGGCCACACCTCAGAAAGAACATAGACAAGGTGACAAGGCAGAAGCTGTCTAAAGGTGGTTAACTGATATGGTGTAGTTGTTGTACCAAAAGAACTAGGAGAAGAGACTGAGGGATCTCAAGCTGTACAAGCAAATGTCCGCACTCATGGGAACAAAACCAGAGGACAAGGTAGACACTTGAAAGATTTAATCCAAGTGAAAGAATGCTGAAAACAGCCCAAGCACTTCTACCAATCAAGGTCTTCCTCAGGGGGCATCTCAGCCTGTACGCCCTGGAAAAGAGGAGAAGGAGAGGGTCATGATAGAGACTTACAAGCACCTCACAGGGTTAGCAGGGTGCAGAAGGAGTCTCTTTCAAAGATGAAAGAGCACATGGACCTGAGGGCATGTGATGAAGCTGAAGGAAAAGTTGAGTTAAAGAGGGATGTGAGGAAGCACTACTTAACTGAAAGAGTGGCAGACACCTGTAACAGGCTGTCTGTGTAAGTGCTGAGTCAAAAACAGTAGAGGGCTTCAAGAACACATGGGATAGACATAAGGAATATTAGTAAAGGCAGGGAGGAGAGAGGCTCTAGAGATACCAGATAGGGTCTGTGGAGGCAGATTAGCTAGGGACCATCTGGGAAGAGTGAGTGGGCTTTCACTAACAAATTCTATGTTTCTGTTTTTCTAAAAGCAAGGCCTTCAAAAATTCCAAGGGAGCCAGAAGGAGGGTACCAGCTGCCTTCCTTGTTAAATTAATGGAGGCCAACAGGATGAGAAGGGCCAACTTGAACATGGAGCTATGGAAAGCTGAGGAGTTAAGGAATGGGACAAGACCCTCTTTCACTATATTGAGGGGAGGCAAAGAAAGAAAGAAAGAAAGGTATTGTCAAGCTGAAAGAAGGTGATGGATGCCTGGAGGACATCAAGGGTAAAGCAGGAAACTGAGGAATACTTCTGTCCAGTAGTCACTAAGGAGAAGCATGGACCACTACCACAGGTAATGATCAGCACAGGTCTAACAGGGAGGGGTCAAATCTGTGTTCAGAACCCATTATCATGGATTGATACTCAAAGGACTCCTAGCTCTGAATGTAAATAAGTCTCCAGGACCAGATGGACTACACCCTAAGGTGCTGAAGGAAATGGGGCAGGCAAGCTGCAGCTCTGCCAGACATTTTGAACTGCTGCACAGACTGTGCAGCAGTGCTTATGAACTGAGAGACTGTAGAACAGCAGCTGTGGTATTCCTGCACAAGAGTGGGGAAAAGGATCAGTCAGGCAACTACAGGCAGGTTAGATTGACATCAGTAATAGGCAAACTGATGGAAAACATACTTAAAGAAAGGCTCGTGCAGTTCCTAACAGTGAATTGGCTGTAAGATGGTTGGCAGCATGGGCTTGTGGCAGGAATGTCATGTCAGACAAATGTGGTTAAGTTTTAAACAGGGTAATGTGGGCCACTAATAAAAGTCAGGCAGTGGACATGCTGGTTCTGGACTCAGCAGTGTCTCTGACTGTATTCCCAACAAAAGGCTGATCAAGAAGTGAGGGACCTTGGAGTGGGGATGCACTAACAAGGCAGGTGGCAATTGGCTGGGAGAAGGCACATAGCTTGATGAATAACAGGAATCACTGGGTACAAGGAGGTCACTAGTGGATCCCACTGGGATCATTGCTTGGTCTGGTACATTTTAACACCTTCAAATTGATATCTAAGCAGACGTCAATGGGAAAATCTGCCATTTTGTATGTGACATTACATTCTGTAGCAGGGTTGAGTGTGAAGATCGGATCTGAGACATGAGACAGGAACTGGAGAGCTTGAGAGGTGTTTGAGGATCTGGCAGCTGGGCTTCAATGCCAAAATTGCAAACTCTTGCATGCATGAAGCAAAAATCCAGTGGTTGAATACAGGTTAGGGGAAACTGCAGTCACAGTGACTGAGGAGAGAAAATATATAGGGTAGTGATTTAAGCCATCTTAAAACTTCTGTGCAATGAAGTAAAACTGCCTGAAAGGAGAACAGACTGCCAGAGTTCATAGGTAGGGGTTTAAACAGTAGAAGGAAGGTAGTCATCTTGCTCCTGTACAGGACCCTGAAGAGGCCACACCTAGAATACTGTGTGCAATTTTCAAACCATCATCTATAGGACAATAGGTTGGAATCAGTGAAGAGGAGCATAACCAAGATCCTACAGAGCCAACAGGGGAAGACAGTTGGCAGAGGCTGGGGAGATTCAACATGTACTCACTGAACACCAGGTGGGAGAGGGGACATGACTGAAACATTTAAAACCTGAAGAGTATTGGTAAGGTGGACTTAAGTCAACTGTTCAAGATCAGTTGAAAAACATCTACTAAGGTGAACTGCAGCATAATAGTGGTGGGCAAATGCAGGAAGGATACTAGGAAGTATTATTTTATAGAAAGGGTGGTAGAGTGGTGGAACAATCGTTTGGTCTGTACAGAAATGCTGGAGAGTATTATGAAAGAGTGGGTGGGAGAGGAATACAAGACTAATGATGGGGTCAGGAAAGGGGTGGATGGACATGAAGCTCTAGGTGCATGCACACCACACAGGGCAGAGTAGATAGACCTAAAGGCTTTCTGCTGGCATATTTCTATGTTTCTCTAAATCAACTGGGAGTGATCTCTTCCAGTCGGTCTGATTTACATGAGAAAAAAGTATTGGAGGGATGAATCTGACAACAAACAAAGTGTAAAACAATACTATTTTTATTACAAAAAGTAAACACCAGTGACAGGCCTGCTAAGTAACAATCTTGTGACCAAAATCTGGTCATGTCCTCAGAGGTGAGCAGGTAGGGTACCTTATTAAACAAACATGCTGTATAATGACTCATATTTATGCATACTGTCATTCTCCACACATTAAGTGCACTTCAAAGGGTTTAGGTTAGCAGCCTTTCAAACATAATTAAATTAATGCACAACTAGAATATTAATATTCATTATGTTATATATTCACATTAAATGAAACAGCATGCATTCATTTAGGTACTGTAGTTATGAAACAAATGCTGTATTCAAAGATTAAGAGTAGCAAACACATGCCAGAATATCATGAAGAGGAAGATAAGATAACAGCTGAACTCCTGGCATTGGATAAATTAGTGACCGAGGATATAAAAACATCTTATAGATCAATGGCAACCATTTTATACATTGTTTAAAAAAGCCTAAATTCAAGTCCATGTGTCATAAGTAGTGTTTCCTGTGGTTTTCTTTAAATCAACATTTGTTAACTTGTTCTGTACTAACTGGAAACAGTCAGGCTGTTTCTGTCCCTCTGACTGAGCCTTGGAGGTGATGAGATCATATTGGACTAGCTACAGCTTCAGCAGTGCAAGTCCCTGCTTGACTGAAGAACTGAAGAGCTGTTAACTTCAAATTTAGAGCAATCTGTGAGTTTATTGTTTGCTATCCACTAACTCAGTCTCTGGTATTTGTTCAGATGAATTAGCTGAAACTTCACATTTTGTTCTTCTAAAAAGCTGATCATTTGAATGTCAGTGCTGAACTGAAGTGGTATGCATTTGAGAAATCAGATAGTCTGTATCACAGCTGCTGCCAGTTCTTTCACATCAAAACTCTATGTTTTTCTAACTACTGTAAGAAACATAGAAACATGGACTTTGATGGCAGATAAGGACCACTTGGCCAGCCAGTCTGCTCATTTCCCTACCTATTGGATAAGCAGCAGATTCTAGTTAACCAATAGCCTACTTCCTGCAACCCCCACTATAGTTGCCTTATGTCTGTCCATGCATGTCTGAATTCCCACTGTTTTAGACCCCTAACCTCTCCAGGAAGGCAGTTCCATGCGTCCACCACTCTCTCCATGAAAAAAATGTCCTCACATTACCCCAGAGCCATCTCCCCATCTTTAAATTGTGCCCTTGTTCTTACACATCTCTTTTTCTGAAAGATGCTACCCTCCTGGACTTTGTTGATTCCTTGAGGTGCCAAAGTTTCTATCATATCCCGCCGTCAGTCCTTTCATCAAGGGTATACATATTAAGCTCTCTCAGTCTCTCTTTATATGGTTTCTGATGTAGACCCTGCACCATTTTAGTTGCCCTCCTCTGGACTGCTTCCATCCTGTCTATGTCCTTGCATAGATGAGGTCTCCTAAACTGCACACAGTACTCCAGATGGGGTCTCACCAACTGTCTGTACAAGGGATAACCACTTCCTTTTCTACTTGTGATGCCCCTCCTATGCATCCTAGTATCTCCCTGGCTTTCCTTACTGACTTCTCACATTGCTTACCCACCTTTAGGTCATCTGATATGACTACCCCCAGGTCCCTTCCATTATTGTTGTTGTTAGTACCTCCCTGCTATTGTGTACTCTTCTCCTGGATTTTTATTTCCCAGGTGCAGTACTTTGCACTTCTTTGCATTGAATCTAAGTTGCCATATGTCTGACCATTCCTCCAACCTTGCCAAGTCCTTCTCATCCTTTCTACCCCTGTGTATCAAGTCTGTTACAGATCTTTGTGTCATCTGCAAAGAAGCATACCTTTCCTTCAGACCCTCTGCAATGTCACCTATAAAGATGTTAAAGAGGACTGGACCCAGTACTGAGCCATGAGGTACTCCACTAGTAACCCCCTTTCTTTGGAATGTGTTCCATTCACTATTACCTTTTGTGTCCTGTTGTGCAGCCAGTTTGCTACCCAGGCCACCACCCTGGGACCCACTCCCAGGCTGGCTAACTTGATTATTAATCTTTTATGTGGGACTGTGTCAAATGCCTTGCTAAAGTCTAGGTAGGCCATATCCACAGCCCCTCTCTGGTCTATTACTTTGGTCACCCAGTCAAAGAAATTGATTAGATTCATCTGACATGACCTCCCTGCTGTGAATCCATGCTGCTTTGGGTCCTGTGCCCTGCTGGCCTCTAGGTACTCAACAATTCTTTCTTTCAGAAGTGATTCCATCATTTTCCCCACCACTGAGGTCAAACTAACAAGTCTGTAGTTTCCTGCTCCTTTCTTCCACTTTTGTGAGGGAATCACATCTGCCCTCCTCCAGTCCTCAGGTACCACCCCATCCTCCCATGATTTGTCAAAAGTGTGGTCAGTGGTTTCACTAGGTCCTCCCTTAGTTCTTTTAGAGTTCTAGGTGAATCCCGTCCAGGCCCCATTGCTTTGTCCACCTTGAGTTTTAGGAGTTCTTTCAGGGCTCTTTCTTCTGTAAATGGACTGGCGTCAACCCCACTCCCAGAGTGCTTCTATTGTTTGGTTTAGGTAACTCCTCCTCCTCTTCTTCTTTTGTGAATACTGAGCAAAAGTATTCATTCAGTATCGCTGCCTTTTCACTGTCTCCTCTACCCACCTCCCTCTCCTTTATTAATCTTCCCTATCCTCCCTTAACCTTTCTATGCTCCTATTATACCTATAAAGGTTTTATCCCCTTCTTAACTGAGTTGGCTATCTTTTCCTCGGTTTGGGCCTTTGCTTTTCTGACTGCCTTCCCCACTTCTTTCTGCTTTAATTGATACAGTTCCTGTCGTGCTCCTTCTGTGCTTCCTTATATTTTTGAATGCAGCTTTTTCTCCTTAAAATTCCTGACACCTCTTTTGAGAACCATAGTGTTTTTTATGCTGCTTTGTTTTCTTTATTTGTTTCACACAAAGGCTTGTTGCCTCCATGATGGCAGTTTTGATTTTTCTCCATTGTTCTTCCATCCCTCCTTTCTGGTCATTTGCTAATGCATTTCTCAGGTATTCACCCATTATGCCAAAGTCAAGCCTTGTCTTTGTATGACTTGTCTCCATGGTTGTGTTTATTGTGAAGCACACTGTACAGTGGTCGCTTGTTCCCAGATGTCTACTGACTTCTAAATTTGTGATCTCTCTCTATTTGAGAGTACCAGATCTAATATTGCTCCCTCCTGAGTGGGTTCTACCACTAGCTGTCTATGGCATGCCCCTGTGAGCATCGAGAATGACCCTGCTCTTGGATGTGGCTGCAGTCCATGTCATCCAGTTAACATCTGGCATATTCAAGTCCCCATCAACAGTACCTCCCTTTTCAGCCATTTGAGAATGTCCTCTATCATTTTCTTGTCCATTTCCTCCCTTGAGGACGGAGGTCTGTATACGACCCCTGTGTGGATTATGATACCATTCCTGTCTCAAGGTGACCCAGAGTGCCTCTTGTCCTCCTGTATATAACACTGGGTTGTTTGATAAATATAAAATAAATCTAAAGTATGTTAATTCATACAAGTAGTTTGCCTTTGATGCAGCCTCAGTAAATAGGTTCATGTAAGAACATTTTTTTCCTCTCAGATTGACAAACAGGCTGCACTCTGCTTTTCAGGCACATGTACTATATGAACTCACAACTTTCAGTTCTTTGATGGTTTCTGTGTGAAAATACATCATGTATAACTAAAACACTATATGATATCCTGATGCCCCATCTCCTGCATACAGTTAAGGTAGCTGGACTCAGATGCCCCATTACCTGCCCCACAAGCCCCTGTCTCCTGCACCACATTTGAGGCTGCTACACCTGCTGCCCTCTCTTCTCTCATAGAGTCGGGGTTGCTGCACCCTGTTACCCCATCTCCTGCCTGAACAATCAGGGCCTCTACACCCTGCTTTCCCTGCCTGAACAGTTGGGGTTGCTGCACCTGCTGTCTCTTTTCCCCACCCTCATCAGAGCCACTGCTGTTGTCCCTGTTCCTGCCACCACAGTGCTTTACTCTGCTATGCTGTAGAATCACATATTCCTGCTTCTGCATCTGGGGCTGCTATACCATGCTGCTCATACCACCAGAAGTGGGGCTTTTATTGCACCTGCTATCTACTTCCATTTTCCCAAATGGGCAGGGCTGCTCACCATGCACATCCCATCCCACAGTTAGGTGCTGTACCCTGATGTCCCCTGTGTCCTGCCCCACAATCAAGGCTTCTTCACCATGCTGCAGTCTATTCCCGCCACCATAGCCAGAGCTGCTTCACCCTGTTTCCTATCTACCCAGTCAGGGCTGCTTTGCCCAGCTGCATCCATAACCCCATGCCTCCACAGCCCCATGACTTCATAGATAGGGTTGGTGCACCTGCTGCCACCTACCTCCAATGTTAGATTTTGTGATACACTGCCCAAAAGAAAAACAGAAAACTTCTTTCATCTTGTGTTATTGGGGTGAAGAACAGATGGCAGTAGGGTGCAGAAGTCCTGGCTGTTTGGCCTGGAGTCAAGGAGGCTTTAGGGTATAGCAGCCCAAGCTGTGGAACAGATGCAGCAGTCATGCCTGGGTGGAACTGGCACAACTATGGAGGCAGAGGACAGGATGCAGAAAATGCCTAACTCTTTTGGCAAGTGGCAGCATGATGCACCAGCCATAACTGTGGATACAAGGCTCTGGGTACAGCAATCCACAGCAGTCCTGCCTGAGTAGGCAGGAGCAGGTGCAGCAGCCCTGGCTGTAGTGGCATGGGACTGTGGACAGCATGGTACAAAAGCATTGACTGTGAGGTAAGACATGGGGAGGCATCGAGGTCCAGCAGCCCTGAGTGTGGGATGGGGTGCACATGATGCAGCAGCCCTGCTCATTTGGGACAATGGATGTGAATAGCAGGTTGCAGCAAAATCCCCACCTCTGGTGGCATAGGTCTGCATGGCGCAGGAGCCCCAGCTATAGAAGCAGGAGACATGGAACTCGATGGTGTAGTAGAGCACAGCAGCCCTGACTGCAGAGAGGAGAACAAGGGTCAACAAGATGCAATGTCCCTAGCTACAGGGTTGGGGGATAGAGCACAGCAGGGTGCAACAACCCCAACTGTTTTGGGCATGGGGCAGCATGGTGTGGCAAACCTGGCTGTTCAGGCAGATGATGAGGGCAAGAGGGTGCAGCAACCCCAACTGTGTGGGAGAAGACAGGGGCAGTAGGGATTAGTAGCCTCAAATGTGGGCAAGAGACAAAGGACTTGTGGGGCAGAGTATGGTGCAGCAGGTGCAGTACCTCAACTATGGCACAGGAAATAGGGGCATCAGGATGCTATATAATTGCTTCTAGTTATACATTATGTATTTTCACACAGAAACTATCAAAGAACTGAAAGTTGTGAGTTCATATAATATATGTGCCTGACATTTCAGAGTGTGGTAGACACCTGTTTGTCAATCTGAGAGGAAAAATGTTATTACATGAACCTATTTATTGAGGCTACATCAAAGACAAACTACTTGTATGAATTAACAAACTTTAGATTTATTTTATATCCACTAAACAACCCAGTGTTACATAGCTAGAAAAAAACCAGATTTGATGAGAAAGAACTGGCAGCAGCTGTGGTAGAGACTATCTGATTTCTCAAATGCATACCACTTCAGTTCAGCACTGACATTCAAATGATCAGCTTTTCAGAAGAACAAAATGTGGGTTTTAGAAAATTCATCTGAACAAATACTAGAGACTGAGTTAGTGGACAGCAAACAATTAACTCACAGATTGCTCTAAATGGGAAGTTAACAGCTCTTTGTTTCTTCAGTCAAGCAGGGACTTACACTGCTGAAACTGTAGCTTAGTCCAATATGAAATCATCATTCTCCAAGGCTCAGTCAGAGGGACAGAAACAGCCTGGTTGTTTCCAGTTAGTGCAGAAAAGTTAACAAATGCTGATTTAAAGAAAATCACAAAACCAAATAGCATGACATTTTCAGGAAACATTACTCATGACACAGGGACTTGAATTCAGGCTTTTTTAAACAATGTGTAAAATGGTTGCCTTTGATCTTTAAGATGTATTTATTAATTGTTTGTACTCCACACCAGTGGTGAATTAATTACATAAATAAATCTTGCTGTTCTGGGATAAATATTTATTAAGTGTTTATATGACTGCTGTGAGTTACTCTTTGCTGTATAAGAGTGATGCCAAGTGCGGTCTTCCATTGTGAGAAAAGAGAAGTAGAGGCTGACATGTGTTTTTGCTGGCAGAAACTGCAAGTGAAACTACTCTTCAGGCCCTATTTTCAGAGCTGTTATGCTGTGCAGCACAAACAGGTGTGCCACACATAAAATATGGCTTGCCAGTTCTGGTGCAATATTCAAATAGTGTGATCTGAACAGACCACACTATCTGTCTGAATATTGGGCTAGGTAGTGTGGCACAAAGAAATCAGTCACCATGCTGCTACCAAAATGCTAGGCTGAGGATTACCCATAGGGGTAAAGCATGGGACACACTGGTTAGCGCCATAGCCCCTATAGGCAATATTCAGCCCAAGCATGCAAATGAGCCCATTGGGCATGCATGGCACTAATGGGTCTGTTGTATGCTTATTATGGGCACATCTACATGCTTCACAATTGCCCAGCTGTGCTGGGCCATAGTCTCCCTCCTAACCCCAATACTTTGTTGCATAAAAGAAAACAGTTCTCTGGTTGCTAGAGTGCCCTCCCTAACCCCAATCTTTTGTTGAATAAAATACAACAGTTCCCTGGTGGCTAAGCGTTCCCCCTACCCTGATACAGTAAGTCCCCTATAGCTTCAATAACAGAACTTTCTGGTGTATAGTGGTCCCCTCTCCCAATTCCTGTAAATGTAAAATACAAATACCCTTTCTGGTGTCTAGCGGTCCTCCCCCTCCACTCCTGATTGCATGTATGGCACTGTCACCACTGCCCTGGGGTCCAGTGCTCCTTAATCCCTGTCCCCAAGTTCCCTATTCAACAATACCTAATAGACCCTGGTGTCTTGGGAGCCCCACCATGGCAGGAATTGCCCCACTACCCTGTTCCCCATCCCATCCTGGATCCGGTGACTGGAATAGCCCTCCACTCCCACCACATCCAGCCACTGACTGAGGTGTCAAGGAGCGTGTACTGTACATTGAGCTGTTACAGTATGTGCTCATTGACAGCTCAGTTGGTAGCTGGCCATGGTGGAGAGCAGAGGGCTGTGCCAGTCACCAGCCCTGGGATGGGATTGGAGGGAACGTGGGGTGGTGGGGCACCACTCTGCCAGGGTGGGGTCCCCTAGATGACAGGACAGTTGAGTATTATTGCATGGGGTGCCTAGGGATGGGGAGGGAACACTGGACACCAGGGCGTGGTGACAGTGTCATATACATGGGATCAGGGATGGGAAGCAGGGACCGCTACCACAAGGGAATGCTTTCTAGTGTGCATTTTACCAGGGATCACTGATAGGGAAGGGAGGACCACTGGACGCCAGGGAGAGGATGTATTTTACTTATTTATTGGGATTGGGAGGGGGACCACTGGACACCAGGGAGTTCTGTTATTGAAGCATACAAGGGACACTGGGGATTAGGGGAGAGGGACTGCTAGCTACCAGGGAACTGTTGTATTTATTCAACAAAGGTTCAGGGATAGGGAGGAGTTCCTAGACACCAGGGAGGATGTATATTGTACTTTTATGAGGATCAGGGATGGGGGCACTGGACACCAGTGAATGTATTTGCCCTACAGTGCATGGACAGAGTGTGCCACACCACTCTGTCTGTACACTGTTAAGGCTGGGTTTCAGAAATGTTAAACTGCACCATACAAGCAGGCATTTGACACTTCTGAAATCTCTGAATTGCACTGCACCGCATATGCATGAGGATCCCTCCTCTGCATAGGCACGTCCTGACCCCATTCTACATGCTGGTATTGTTGGGGTTTTGCCATGCAAAGTGCTCTTTGAATGTGAGCAATGTCCCAACAGTCTGCATTATTCAGAGTTAACACTGTGCAAACCCGTTTGTGCCATTCTATCCTTTTGAAAATGGGGCCCTTATACAGCAAAAGAGTAGCTGTGGTGGTCATATTACTGTATTATTAATCCTTTACAAATTATTCATTACTAGCTTATCAGTTTAAACAGTTTAATAGGTTTCATACTTTTAGGTTTTCTTTCTTTCTTTCTTTCTTTCTTTCTTTCTTTCTTTCTTTCTTTCTTTCTTTCTTTCTTTCTTTCTTTTCTTTCTTTCTTTCTTTCATCAGATTCTCAGTGGACAGGATACTGATTCCATGGTTATTTTCAGGATGTCTTTACTGGAAGAATCTGGGCCTTATGAAATTTTCATGCACTGAGCCAGCAAAACATGCACGAAATAGATTTTTTCGCTACCTATTTGTGTCAGTTTCAATTGTAATCGGCCACTGTAATCTGTTTTGTCATGTTGTAAATCAGTGCTGTAGATATCTAACCCTCCCCTGCCACTATTCAATAACTGATTTAACTAAACATACAAAACACATAAAATAAAGAATTCATCTTGCTTCTGAACTGACACAATCTCTAACAACTGTTTCAAACCATCACTTATTTGAAACTAGGGATAGGAGAAATAGTTGTTTCATATTCACTTTGACCACGAATAGTGCCCTCCCTATAGTATTTGTATTCACTCGAATGGTGCTTTAAAAATTAATAATATGAAAAACAAAAGTCCCCGCTGTGGTGAATGTCCTCACTGTTAACCACCTCTAACAACCTCAATTTTAAAATGTTTTTGTCCCTCTCCTACCTCCCTTAGTTTCTCACAATTTATTGTTTTCTGTTTTTAAGTAGATAAATGCTATTTTTAGTAGATATAAATGCTATTATATTCTCAGTTATATTCTCTTACATGTTTGACAGTTCATTGATGTCGTGCTGATCCACTGCACTCAGATCATGTTGAGCATGTGGAGCTTGCTTCAACCGGACCAGCATTCACCTCCAACTCTGAAAATCAGTGGACTGTTGTTTTATTTCACCACTCCCATTCAGTTGTTCACTGTTTATCTATAATGTTATTTTTTCAGTTTATATTTTTTAAACCCTTGGCTCTGCTGAGCATGCAAAACATGCCGAGAATATGGAGCACACTGCAACATTATGGGTGCTCAAGAGATGATTGACTGGAGAGCAGAGCAGAGGACTGGCAGGGCTGGTGGTGCATGGCATGCTGGCAAGAATGAGTGAAAAGAATCAGAACCTGGTTTGGGATTTCTTCAAGGTGTGAAGGAAATTTCTTCAAAGGTGAAAGTCTCCTGTGCAAGAACTGAATTTCCCAAGGTAGCCAGATATCGGGATATAAAACCACTGCGCGATGAACCATGTGCAGGTTAAGCACCTTGAAGCTTTCAAAGATACCAAACAGCATGTAAATAGCAAGACTCAACCAGAAAATGCCACCACCACAACATGAAAGACAAAGCAGCCTGCTTTGGAGGACTGTACTGCCAAAAATGGTTATGGACATGTAAAACTCCAGAGGCTTCCAAAATCACTTATGAGGTTAATGAAACATTGGTCCTGGACATGCAAATATTCTCAGTGGTGGAGGATACAGGCTTCATCAGGCTGATTAAGGTACTGAAGTCATGGTAAAATTGTTATCACAAACTTAGACAGGGTTGAATAAAACACTGACCCATTTGTTTTCAGAAAGAGTTAAAAGCAAGGATCTGTTCTTTCTTCTTCTTTTATGTCTCTTGTCTGTCTGATTGCACAATCAAATATTCTTGTGAGACCTAGGAACTGATTTCTCTGACAGACTCACAATTCTTCCCTCGCTATTTCCTGCCTTCACTTGCTGTTTCTTGCTGTTTCTATCTTTTCTTCTCCTTGCATAGCTGTGGTTATAAAACTAAATGTCGACCCTTTTGTGAAACTGAGTTCTCTGGTTCAAAAATGTATATAGTTATATTGTTGAAATGATTACAAAAGCTATTTTGAACTCATGGGGTTAACCCTGAGATGCAGTTTGACCTCCACAACCTCATTTACAGAGTTGTCAGCAAGAGATTAGTTCTGAGACACAATGTTATATTTTGTTGCACCTCCAAAGGAAAAAAAAAACTGACTCAGTTTTGAGACATTGCGTGAAAACAGGATATGTATCTTAACGAGCTCAGGATGTAGAAGTTAATTGCCAGGAAAAGACATTATATGTAAACAGATAAATCTTTTGTTGAAGAGAGGGAGAGAAACTGAAATTTAGAATTACAGATACCCTCAGATGAAGGACTTTGTTTTGTTTGAACTGCCTCTATAAGAGCCATTCTGTACAATTTTATTTTTATTTTATTGTTATTGATGATAATAAATGCTACTTACATATTTTATAACTACTCCTGGTTTTGCTATGTTTCTGACCTATTTCTCAATGACAAATGGTGTCAGACTAAATGGGATTACACCATGCAATCTTTAAGCCAAGAGTTTTGTGTGTGGGTACTGGTATTAGGGATGGATAGAAGAAAGGTATGGACCATGCAAGAGCAAACCTAGGTGTGATTGCCAGAAGAATGGCAGCAAAACTAGCAGAGGTAAAAGTCTAAACTGATAGTGTGCAGCTGGCACCTGTGGTGGAAGAGAAGAGGAAGAGCAGGCAGGGACAGAACCTGAAAACATGTCTGAATTCTTCAAATGGTGGGCTATACAACAAAGAAAAGGTCTAACAATCATGGCCAGACAAGAATCCATCAGAGGTGTGTCATGAATAGGCATGCCCACCAAACAGATAGCTTGCAGTAGTGTGCCTAACAGAGATGCTATGGAATGGCTAAGTTATGACTACTGGGCAGTGAAGGAAATGATGCAGATGGTGATAACCTTAACAGAACTGGCGAACTGGCACACAGAACAATGGATGGAGGCTGAGCAGAGACACTCTGGAGTCGAGAAACACCCAGGGCAGCATTGTGAGTTTGACAGGTAAGGTAAGCCACTGAACAAATCAGAAAAAGTTGAGAGGTGAGGAGAGTCCCCATCTGTTGCAGACAGCTCTTACAGAAATAATTATATGAAATGTTTTCTTGCTGCACATGAAACTACCCATGTGATGTGCGTGTTGCAAGCATGATTTAAATGTTAAATTTGAACTGATCGCATACATGTGGCATATGTGAAGCAAGCAAGTGTGGAATTCATGCTTTTGTTAATTGAACAGACTGCATGCATGTGGCATACGTGCAAAAACAAGTGGTCACTGAAAACTGAAAACATAAACGTTAAGGGACCTTCCCAGGATCACACAATATACAAGTGGGGATTGATGAGATTCAAAGCCAGGTCTTCAGGTCTCCTCATTTACAGTTCAGTGTCTTTAACTACTAAGCTGTACTGCCTGCATACATATAGCTCACTTGTACTTTACTACAAATCTGCACACATCTGCACACTTGTGGCATGCTTATGGCCACTGATATACTTTTTAGTTTTCTTGTCCCCCCTCATCTCAGCTGAACAGTAGCACACATACCAATGGAAACACATGTGGTTCTTCTCACCATAATAAACACACTTACCCCAAAACTATTTAATTATTTCTGTCTTGCTTGTACTCTACTATTTTCTCTCCATAGTTTTGAATGCTTCTACACAAATAGACATAAAGGGACAAACACAAAGTAGCAATAACTACGACACCCACCACACAGCCAGTCCCTCCATACACACACACACACACACTGCTTGCAGGTGAAGCCATGCTGCTACAGACAACCCACCAAGTATAGATATTAGTCAAGAGTCTCTTACCTGAGCACAAAAGAGCCAGAGGCAGGAATCTTTAAGTGATGATGTCCATGGGTCAGAGTGTTGGATCTTACCCTGAAATGAATAGAGTTATATTTTATTACTATTTTATACATTATGATGGTGATTTGGAGAATGCAGAAGGCCATTGTTTTACTAACAAGGCCCTTGTTAGTTAGTGGTGACTTTCATTAATCTCCAACTTCCCATCAATAATGTATAAAATAGTAATACAAAAATATCCCCATTCATTTCAATGGGTCATGCTCCTGCACACTCCTTACCCTATGTCACAATGTGCCTGAGTATGAGTATGTTGGAGGTCAGCTTCACTGGGGGCTTGACTATAGTGGGGCTCCAATTGTGTACGCATACCATACCACTCAACTGTCTCTGAATGCAAGGGCAGCCCTCATTTTACCTTTGAAAACTGCTCTGTTTCTCCTCCATCCATCATGGAAAGATGCTGCTCACACAGAGGATGTCCTGTAAATTTAGACTTTATGGCAGGGGTGCCATTTCAGATTTCAACAGAGGAGTGCCAACAACCAGTGGAGGCCAAGTGCTAGTTAGACCCTAGGTGGCATACTCTGGAATGTCTGGAGTGTCTCTAAAAGGTAAAACATGTTGTTGTGACTGAAAAGTAATATGCAAATCATGAAAAATTAAAATGTATAGTATAAGATTCATCTGTCTATATACCGGAGCAGTACATCAGATTTGGGCTTAAATCCACCCAGTTACTAACCAATTTTTTTCCTGGCTGAAGTTCAGAGCCCCCCACAAAAAAAAAACACAATTTGGTCCCAATTTCTCTCCCTACTCCATCCATCAATACCCATCCCATATGGGTTGTGAAGCCACCCAAAGGCATAAAAACATGACAAACACATCAATATTTCAGTCCTTCCTCCTTCCCCAATCCCCTGTAAAAAACATTATTACTTTTACTTACCCAGCCATCTGGCCAGAACCTGTGGCCTGGCCCAGTGTGCCAACAGCCCAGTTTTCAGTCTGTTCCTCCTCTATTCTTCTGCCAGAAGCTGGACCCTAGAACGCCATCCTAGGTCCCCAACATGGTTTGTCACCAAGTACAGTACCTCCCCAACTGAACCCACCCAACCTGTGTTGCTTGCTTCTTGCTGCTGCCATGGCTGCTATCACAGTGAACTGATCAAGGCCTATTAAGGCCACCCACATCACTGTCACCACTGCTGCTAGGCCTAGCTTGCTGCTGCTGGGGGCCTGCACTGTATTTTTGTGAGGCCAGCCTACTAGATTAAGTTGGTAACCTAGTCTTGAGTTAGCTTCCAGCTCACCCCTGCCCCTTCAGCCACCAAGGGAGAAGAAGTCTAACTATAAGTAGACCAAGAAAAATATGCTGTCACAGCACTGCTATTGAGAGTTCAGTGCTCACCATCTCCTCCAAGCTGTAGTGTACAGCCTGTCTTCTCTGTGGTGGGAAAGACAATGTCCCATCACGTGACTCATGTGCTCTTGCTTAGCTGGAGCTCCTCCACATCACATGTGATGTCACCACCACTAATAGGTGGAGAGGTGGCCAACACAATACAGACATTGTCGAATTCAGGAGAGCCCCTGAAGGCGTGAGTGCACACAGGCCAGGGGCACTTATTGTGCAAAGATTAAATGAATTTAGTGCCATGACTTCCACACCATAAGACCAACCTAGGCACAAATGTGGGGAGAGCAACTGCCCCTCTGCCCTACCTAAATGGCACCCTGCTTTGTGGTAAACATTCCTTCTCATGTGCTAACATCAGTACAAGTAAATAAAATGGTTTCCATTGTGTTCTGAGGCACTGTATCTCCATGTTTCAGGATGTGTCCTGATCATTTTGAGACTAGTGTCCCTCATTGCCCTTCATTTTGAGTATCCATGTCCCTCATTTCATTGACAAAATGTGAGGTATGATGCATGCTTCCAAGTCCTACTCAGCACACAGAGTGAAGAGCATGGCCATAGTGTATATCCTCCATATAGAATGACAAAGGGAAGTAAGTGAGCCATAACAGTAATGGAGAAACATATTTGTAGCACTAAATATGCATAAGGGATTTGCATGGCCCAAACAAAAGGTCAGGCTTCACAACACAGAGGGCCCCTTCACACATCTGGAATGGGGATGTTGGCTGACTATATCCTAGGCGTTTAATGCAGTAAGCAAACAATACTTTACAAATTAATGGCAATTTAAAGACAAAAATCAAAAGCCATTAAACAACTTGCAAAAGGATCAGAATTAATGAATTTACCTAATTTTAATGGGAAATCAATGAAAAGGGTATTTTAATGATTCTAATTGTTAGCAGTAGTATGACAAATAGAAGCTGATGTGTTTTAGATGAGATTTGCACTAGCTTATTTACTGCATACATGGCAAGCGTGTAACATGTGATCCTGATGTGATTTGTAAATGATGTTCACACAGCTTAACTGTTGCACTCATGTCAAGCATGCAACATATGAACCTCATGTGATTTTTAGAAGATATTTGCACCAGTTTACCTGCTGCATACATGTCAAGTTTGCAGCATGCAAACCTGATGTGCTTTACACCTAGTTTACTTAGGTTCACTTTGTGTTTATGTAACAGCATACAAGCATTGCACAATTACATGTGGCATGCATTCTGCATGTACACAGCACACATATTTCTGTAAGAGAGGCCAGAGACAATACAGTTGAAGTACAGAGGACCAGTTCAGAGTGTTAATACCTGAGATGGAGATGGAGAATTTGGAGCTTCCAGTTTTCCTGGGTGCTACCTTGTTGATCCAGAATTGGACATTAAGGAATGCCTGGTGCTGGGTCATGGAAGATCAGGTGTGAGTGGTATAGAGACTGCCAGTGAAGAGGTGCTTGATCATGGTGGAGAAGAAAGGACACCAAGAGATGCAGATCATGTGATCCAAGTTGGAGGCATGGTTCCTTTAGTAGAGTGGTTGAAAGGTGAGGAAGAAGCCTGTGATATGGCTGAAGGACTGATCTTTTGCTAAACCAGGGATTCCCTGGAGAGTCAGAGACTGGGGTATGCTACAAAATGGGGATACACATGTTTGCAGGATTTACCAGTATGTGAAAAGTACTGATGATGTACAAATTGGTCCTGGGATGGTTAACAGAGTCCTTCCCATTATATTGTTAAGAAATGGATACTATTCAGGTTACATCCTAACCCCAGGTTAAACAAGATAGAGGAGCAGAGGACTGGTCCCACCAAATGGCAGATGCAGGTGATACAGTGGGCACACACTGACCACAATGGGAGGTATCGACCATAAGTAAGAGGGACAGCTTGGCAAAACATCCGCCACATTTTACTGGCCTACAGGAAGTTGCAACCTACTGTAGTTCCTGCAGTGCCTGCCAGTTAATGTTGGCAGCAGGCCCAAAGAGAAGGTGAAGTTACCCTGCAGAAAAAGCCTTTCCCTCCCAGAGACCAGGAGAAGCCGAAGGTCCACAAAGGAATCCCACCTGGGGAAAAGGAGGCATTCTGGGAAAATAGGTATGCTTCCTCCAGGGATGGAAAAGACATGAAGAAAAGAGACAAATGGGTTACAGTGTAACAGTTGTCCTGCAATATTAATGCTAAACTAATAAACTGGAAACATTAGAATTGAGAATTCATAATGTTGAAAAAAATGCACGATACTTAGACTTAAC
This sequence comes from Neoceratodus forsteri, assembly GCA_016271365.2. Classification (NCBI taxonomy): domain Eukaryota; kingdom Metazoa; phylum Chordata; order Ceratodontiformes; family Ceratodontidae; genus Neoceratodus; species Neoceratodus forsteri. The sequence goes on from CM057455.1 coordinate 1,045,124,941, forward strand.
TGTTTGTTGTACAGGTTGTTAGGGAAAGAGATACTGCATATATGCAGAACTGTAAAGGTTATAAGGTAATGTTAAAAGAGAATTCAAAGAAAATGTTGGAAACCGTTTCCTTTTAAACAGATTCTCTCTTAAAGAGACCATGTCCTATTTGTTTTGCAGAAAGTTAAAAGCAAAGATTTGTTCCATCCCTCCTTTTCTTTCTTTTGTCTGTCTGAACAATCAAATTTTCTTATGAAACCTCAGAACTGATCACGCTGACAATCTCATGATTCTCCCTCTTTCCTCCCACTATCTCCGTCTTCACTTGGTGTTTCTGTCTTTCTTCTGCCTTGCTTATCTGCTGCCATAAAATAAATGTAGATCTTTATGTGAAACTGGGTTTTCTGGTTAGAAAATGTATATGTTTATAATGCTGAAATGATTGCAAAAAGCTATTTGGAACTCAGGGATTAACCCTAAGGTGCAGTTTGACCCCACAAGCTCATTTGTCGAGTTGTCAGCTGGACATCAGTTCTAGGGCACAATGTTCTATTGTGCTGCACCTGCAAGGAAAGAAATTGACAAAGTTTGGGGCATTGATGAAAACATGACACATGTCTTAATGAGCTTGGGATGCAGAAATTAATTACCAGGAAAATACATTATGGCCCAGATATTCAGAAATACACACCAAGGCAGTAGCAAGTCGGTGCCTTTAAATCCAATTAACTGTGTGGCACAACAGGAGCCATATTCACAGGTTGCACTGGCGGCTGAATATGGCACAGTTGTGCCATAGCACAACCGTGGATGTGCCTTGGTGTAACCAGAGGTGCACCATGGTGTCAAACACAGGTGCGCATGGTGCAAACAGAGAAGCCCCAAGGCAACCATGGGAGCAGAGCAACAGAGCAACAGAGGGGGCATGGCACAGAGAGGTGATCCAGGAAGTACAGTGACAGGCCACAATAGGCCACCACCAGCTGGGCACAGCAGGGCACACACAGGCACCCAGACCCCACCCCAGAACACAACAGTGGCACAGACAGTAGGCAACAGGAGGTGCCAATGGTGAACAGATGCCACCAAGGGGTCCCCCTGCAGGCTGCAGGCATGCCCCCCTACACACCCCAGACCAGAGCAGGCCACACTCAGGACCATGTACCAAGCACACACACACACACACACACCTCTGACAACCACCCCATGGGCATGCCAAGGCACAGCCACTGGCTGAGGGGAGGGACACCACCACAGTGGGACACACCTCAGCACACAGCAGTGATCCACAGAAGCACGATCGTGCCCCTGACACATGCACACCACACACAGACAGGCAATGGGCCACTGCAGCATGGCTCCTCACGCCACCTGCAAAGCAGATACAGACACAGGCAGGTATGTCAAAAGATATATATATATTGAACAATGCAACTATGTACAATAGAAGGGTGTGGGAGAGGGTAGGAAAGTGAGGGAAGGGATGGGAACAGGGACTGTACAGTGGGATGGGGACTGGAGGGAGGTACAACTGGGGAACAGGGGAATTCAGGCCCGATTAGCAGCGCCATGGCCTGTCACCCTTGCAGTTTTCACTGCCTCCTGTCTGCCAGCAGCATCCATCGGACCTGCAGCACTGCCTCCATGGTTTCTGAGGTAATCAATATGAGTTGGCAGAGCAGCTGGCAGTAGAGAGGCCTCCTGCACCACCACTGGACACCTAGGACAAGGAACAGGACAGGTGATCAGTGCAATGTCCCAAGGAACCATGCCCATCCACAGCGCGCAATGTGCAGTGGGATCACACACACCCAGAGGGCTCCATACAGGCCACCCGCAGAGGGGTGGGCCAACACCTGCCAGCAACGCGGCACACCACAACAGTGCACAGCGGCGGTCCCAGCTGCACAGTGCCCACCCGATTGCACTATGTCAGTCACATGGCACAGTGCTCCGCACCACAGCACTGTCAGTGGCAGCTGGGTGCACAGCCGCCCCACCAACAGCTGACACACATGTCCAATGGATGTACCACAGTGGCGGGCACCATGCACAGTGTGACACACAGCTGCCACGCACACAGCACAGGCAGCCATGCCTGCACCCTCGCCCCTGCCACCCCCACGACAGTGCAAAGGACTATGTCAGCCCACTGGTTTCTGCCCTCCACTGGTGCTGGAGCCACTCCTTCACCACCACCCTGGCCCGCTGCAGCCTGCCATCCTGCCACCGCTGCTGCCCTCCTCCTGTTTTCAGGCCCTGGGAATGGAACAGAGAAAGGTACACATCAGTAAGCAACCACAGCAGCTGCCCACCACTGAACACCTGTGCACAGGGTGAGCCTCTGCCCGACATGTCTTGCACAGCCGCATTACAACTCAAGTGGTGTCAGGCAATGCCACCCTGCGATGCACACAATGGCAGTGCACCACCCTGCAGGGCATGCCAGGCAGCCTAGCCAACACCACAGTACAGCACCAGGGCACACATGCATTATGGGCCTACTCACCTGGCTGTGGCACAGCCCCACAGTGGACACACACCTCCAGCCTCCTGAGGCACTCTGGGTCCCTCCGTACAGGTCACCATAGCAGTGGCGACACTGCTCCCCATCCTGGCCACACCTGTGTGCTGCTGCAGTGTTGCAGCAATGCCCTGTCACACTGCTATCCGGGGCTGCTGCAGTGGCATGTGGCTGAATAGTTGGGGTGCGGGCTGATCGTAAGAGGTGACCAGGTTGACCAGTTCAACCTGCATCCAGTTAGCCACCCATGGTGCTCTCTGCTGCACCATGGTGCAAGTGTGAGCCAGTGAGCAAAATGGCAGCAATAAGTGCATGTCGCCATAGCATGAGCCAGATGCACAGGCCGAAGGGACATGCACTGTGTTCGCCCATCGCACAGTCTCAGAGATGTGCAGCATGGTTATGGCTAGGTAGGGTCCCAGGTGTGGGGGTCACCCAGTGGCAGAGGTCACAGCAGGGTCATGGTTCAGCCACCGCAGCGTGCACTTGTGCAATAGCAGGCCTGGTGCAACATGCACCATGGCCCCATCGCAGCTGGGTACAAAGTTTCCAATTGGTGACATTAAACCATGCGGTGCATGCGCACTGTGGTCCTGTGCACCACGCATGCATGTGCATTGTGCTACGACTTGCTCCGGAGCAAACCCATTGCGCACGAGCAAAATCGCTGATATTGAGCTGCCACATGCAAATGAGCTCATCAGCCAATGTGTGGTGCACTGGGGGAATAGAATGTCGTTATCATTTAGCCAAAGCTCATTTGTATGTAATACACTGTGAAAGCACCACGGATCAGCACAGGCCATGGACCGCATTGCATCCTTTGAGGTAAGTTGCTTATGCGGCTGTAGTATCTGGCTGCAGCCAGCACAGCAGGGGGATGGAACAGGTGCTGCTGCCACTGACACTGTGCTGTCCTTGTCCACAGGAAGTGACATGTTGGAATGTGAGGAGTGTGGAGGAGCCTGGGCCTGCTCGCACACAGGCCAATTTTACTAAGGTGGAGACAGAGGCCCTGTTTGAGGCCAACCTTGACAGGAAGCCCCTGTTGAGTGGTGCCACGGGCACCACCACAGGCCAGGACTGGGGCCTGGGTGGAGGTAGCGGCATGTGTGAACCAGCAGGGCAGCCACCAGTGCTCAGTGCAGGAGTGCAGGAAGAAGGTGGGCATGGACAAGAGGCTCATCAAGGAAAGGGTGGCAGCCATTGTGCCTCCCAGAATGCCACTGGAGGGGGCCTGCAGCTGCGCCACCACTCACAGCACAGGAGGAGTTGGTGGCAGCCACCATGCACTGCAGCACAGTGGAGGGTGTGCCTGGCAATGGATTCCAAATGGGTGGAAGCCCATCACTGCATGGTAAGTATGTCAATCACAAACAGCTGGTGGCGTGGAGGTGCAGACATGTCCATGCTGGCATGCGTCTGGATGGCATGCCTGTCATGTGCAGTGTGCACACCCACATGCATGCCATGCTGCAGGGGCACAGGCAGTAGCAGTGGGGGGCACATGTGGGCAATGCATTACTAACACATTCTCTTTCTCATGCAGCACCAGCAAGCCTTTGTGCGGATGATGAGGCAGTGGCAAGCAGCAGCTGTGGCCATTGGACCGGCTCTGAGGACCAGCCTTCCACCTCCATGAGCATCCGGGGCCTGACAGACTGCAGCTCACCACCGCTGTGTAGGCAGATGTCCTGGACCTGGAGTCAGACGAGGCCCTGGATGTGTTCCTGCAGGATGCCAGCCTTGGGGTCCTGTGTGCAGAGACACAGATTGGGGCAGGGTCTGACACTGATCATGACGTAGCACTCATCCTGGACAGCATGGCCACCATTGTGGGAGAGACGCCCTGCTGGCCACTGACACAGCCCCACAGGCCCAGTGCTCTGCTGGCAGGCAGAACAGCTGTGGGCGAGTGTTGTGCTCTGTCCAGGCTGTGCCCTACAGTGGTGGTGGACTGCCTGCAGGTTCTGGGTGGAGGTGGCGGCTGGATGGGCGGCGGCGCAGTAGGCTGCAGGTGCCACTGGTAGCTGGACACGGGTCTGCCACTGGTGCCCTGCCATACCCAATCCCCTGCAGGCCCCACTGTGCAGCATCCACCAGAGAGGGGCTGTGCAGCGTGGCCAGTCACCACATGTAGATCAGCATCCAGCCCGGGAGCCCCAGGACACCGAGCCACTGGCTGAGCACACCCATTTGCTGTGGGAGTCCATTCAGTAACAGGTGCTGCTCACCACTGGGGTATGTACACTGCACACAGAGGTACACCAGTTAGCAGAGCAGCAGGAGAGGGCACTGCGCAGATCCTGGTGAGGATGCAGCACATGCGGAGGCCACAACTGCCTCCTGGATCATGGCCACTGTGATCTTAGATGGCTTTGCACTGTTGGCTGCCACAGGGCATAGTTGGGCACAGATGGCCCCCGCAGTGCACTATACACCCCACGCACCTGGCGTCGGGTGAGCCCCTGCGAGTCGATGCTGGGCTCAGATGTCAGCATCTCAGGCACACCCGAACTGGGCTGTTTGGGCACCTCAACACACCTATGTGGACATGGTTGCGGTCCCAAGGTCCACCCCTAGGGAGGCTGTTGCACACCCCACATGGCTGATGCACAGCCTGTGGCTGCTGATCGGCCCAGGCACGGCCGACCCTGTGGCCATGGTGGCCATAGTTCACACAGCGCCCTGATGTGCAGACCACCTCACCTGCAGTCTGCAGCTGCTGCCCAGTGCGCGCATGGGCAGTGTGTGTGTGTCTGCCACAGGTGTGGCACCTGTGTGTCACACCACATGCTGCCTGTGTGCATGCGTGTCTGGTCGCTGGGCCATGTGGAGTGGGCGTGATGACAGCAGTCCTTCACCAGTTTGCACCTGTGCACCGGTGTGACACACCTGATCCATGCCACATACCCACGCTTGTATGTGTGGGCATGTGTGTGTGTGTGTGTGTGTGAGGGGGGCTGTGCAGGGTGCTGTGTGTAGTTGTGTGTGGTGTGTGCCCTGTCACCCTTACCTCTGCTTCCCACCTCAGAGCATGCATGCCCATTGCCATGCATGACCCTGCATGTATGGTGTACCTGTTTATGTGGCCTAGTGTTTCATACCACTAACCTGTGTGCACCAAAGTGCTCCTGTGCTATGGTGTCCCTGTGCTGTGTTGCCTGCTGGATCAGCCAGGATCCCTCCACCCAGGGGTGGCTCTCCACCTCCCTCTGGCCCATTGCCTCCATAGTTCCCACTACTGTCACCCCTCATCAGCCTCACAGCTATCCCATGGTCAATGGTCATGTTGTGCAGTATGAGGCAGGCCAGAATAGGCCACAGGCTTTGAGGGGTTATACTGTAAGGCACCACCTGACCTGTTTAGGCAACAGAACTGTGCTTTCAGCATGCCAAAGACTCTCTCGATGATGTTGCGGTGCTGGTGTGTGCCTCATTGTAGCGTTCCTCTGCTGGGGATGACGGGATCTGGTAGGGGTGAACAGCCACGGCTGCAGTGGATAGACACAGTTCCTGTGTAGATAATGACATGGTTAGCCCTCTGCTATGCTAGCTGCACCCTTGTCTCTCCCTGCCGCCCATACCAACATGCACACCCCTGCCCTTTCCATCCCATGGTATGCGCTGCCCATCGCCCTGCCCGCTGCCATACTCACCCACTAGGTGGCTCGTGGGAATATCCTCCATATTTGAACCTGTGGCACAGCACAGAGCTGTGCCAGATGAATGCGCCATGTGCACTCCCAGGGTGTGTGGCACAGACATCGGTTAGGCACCCTGTGGCATCGCGACACCACCTGGCAGCTGACACTGGGTCCCCTTCCAATTGATGTATGCCACACCTCAGGGCCAGGTGGCATGCGGATGCCCACATGGGTGCAGTCAATGGCACCAATCATGCCAGGCATACGTGCTACCCTGTGGAAGTTCTGCATGGTTGCTGTGCACGCTCTGCCTGCGTGCTGGGGGAAATGGATATATTCCAACACACGTGACAGAAGGCGTTGAGGAACTGTTTGAGGAGGCGGGATGTGGACGACTGGGTTATGCCTGTGGTGTCCCCTGTTGGTCTCTGAAGGTGCCTCATGGTGAGCAGGCACATGATGGCTGCCACCTTCATCTCCACGGACATGGTGTGGCTCCATCTGGTGGGTGCCTGCATCTCCTCACTGCACAGCTCACAGAGCTGCCTCAGAATGGCCCTGTTCAGGCGGTACTGGCCCACGATCTCCAGGTCACTATACTGCTCAAGATGATGTGGGTGCAGTACCACCTGTGTCAGGCATACCACTGATGGGCCCTTCCATGGCCACGTCGCTGTTTTGCTGCCCCTCACACCCCTCATTATGCTTCCATCATGAAGGGCGCACTATCCATGACCCTTGCTGTCCTCTATTCCCTGGGCAGTTGGCTGCTGTGGGCTGTGTGCCACCCTGGTGCAATGCCTGGCAGTGTGTCTGCCTCTCTGTCACACTCTCTCTTCCCGTCTCCCTCCACTGCCACTCATCCCTCTCCTCTGTGTCTGCCTTGGTCTGTCTGTCTGTCTCTTGCTCTATCTGTCTTTCTGTCTGTCTTTGTTCTCTTTCTCTCTCTCTTTCTCTCTTGCTCCCTCTCACCTGGTGCAAGTGCTTTCTGTGTGCTTGCGCCCTGTATTTATAGGAACAACTCTGCTCGGCCCATCTCTGATTTGCTCCGCACTTGCACCATGGTTCGACGGTTGAATATCGCACTGCACTGGATATTCATGGGCACGCCCCCTGCACTTGGGCCTACATTCATTATAGTTGCACATTGGCACAATGATTTGCACTATGCACTGGCTCCTGCTGAATATCGCTCCTTGGCACAATTATGCACTTGCGGTGCAACTCACTTGCGCCATGCACAACTGTTTTAAATATCTGGGCCCATATGTTCAGAGACTAATCCTTTGTTGGAGAGAGTAAGAGATTGGAATTTAAGGATTAGTGATACCTTCAGATGAAGGACTTTGTTTTGCTTGAACTGCCTGTATAAGAACATTCTGTACAATTTTATTTTGTATTTTATTGTTATTGATAATAATAAAACATTACTTGTGAATTTTATAACTGTTCCTGGTTTTCCTAAGATTCCTGACCGTCATTAATGACAACAACTCCACAGGTATCTAATTATTATTCCTGACATTTACAAAGGGTACAACAGCAGATTGTTTTGTCCCTATGATTCACTGCTGACATGTGGACACAGGAAAATACCACACAATCATTTTTATGTTTTACAGAACACTGGATTGATAATGAGCTAACAAGAATGCCTGCTGTTTTGCACTGTGAGGTTTTCAAAGCAAACACATGGGCAGCTATCTCTGGTTCCATGATTAAAATGCTAACAAACTAGGGTATAAAAAAATGAAAGCTGTCATGTAGTAATTTGTGACAATGTAAAGACTTTTTAGTTATGTTAGAGACACGTACTGTATGCTGAATTAGATATCAACTACTACCAGAGAATGCAATTAACCACTGATAAATCATTAGTATTAATAATGGTTGCATGTGTTTCAGAAAGCTATTTTTGCACACTTAGTCACAAGCTGCTATTTGTAATATGAATACTAGTACAATTGACATGGTATGCTATTTTTCCACAGTTAGTCACAAGTTGCTATTTGTTGCATTCTGCTGTGTTATCAGATTGTTACTATATACTTTACAAAACACAAGTGCAATAAGTATTAACTTCCAAACTGCCAGTTTTCACAAGAACTGTATCTACAGTACTTCATTTTCTTTTAAAATGCATACATAAATTGCAAAAACTTCGTTACTGCATCAGTTAGGGTTAAAGTGACAAAACTAGGGAAATGTGGCATTAGGGTTTCCAGCACTAACACCCCTCACAGATGAAGCGGCATCAGGCGGCATTGGGGTCATCAGCCTAACGCTCACCACATTCCATTAGAAAATATTTATTTATTTATTTCAATTTTGGTAACCAGGTAGGCCCACTGAGACCATGCAGTCCCTTTTCAGTGACGACCCAGGGATACATGCAGTGAGCTGAGGAGAGTGGGACGAAGGCTGGAGTGTTCCTGGTGGAAATCAGGCCTGGATGATGACAGACTTAGATTGGTGGCCTATTATAAGGACCATCAATCAGGTATCTCCCATAAGAAGACAGAGTTCCTGTCCAGAGAGATTGTTGCAGCACAGAATTGACAGGCTCAGCTCTTTTGGACTGTGGAAAGACTGTGCAGTCCAGCCTGTCTCAGCCTTGGAGAGCATTGTTGCAAGAGGAATGCTATGAGTTCACGCCTACTTTGCCAATAAGGTTGCCTACATTGGGTCTGAGATCCATGCAGTGCACCCCAAAAGGGCTGGTGGTTGTCAGTGAGAGGTGGCAGCTCCTCGGTCTGCTTGGTCTGACTTCAACCGACCGGCGATTGAGGATGTCATGAGGATTATCCAGCTTTTGTGGCTGACCTGCTGTAGTTTGGACCTGGGACCAACATGCCTCCTGGTGTGGTGCACTGAGACCATCAGCCCTGTCCTTGCCAAGATAGTCTGGTGTTAGCTAGATTCTGGGGTGTTCCGGAAACCCTGAAGGAGCAGTAGTGATACCTCTTCTCAAAAAGTCTCTTGACCCAGACTGTCTTGTTAACTACAGACCTATCTCTAACCTTCCTTTGTGGGTAAGGTTATTGAGAATATGGTCACTCTGCAGCTGGAGGATCACTTGACCATCCACAGCATCTATGATCCTCTCCAGTCTGGATTTGGAAATGCCATAGTACCGAGATGGCCCTTGTTCAGGTCCTCAGTGATTTCCTAACAGCAAGAGCTCAGAGGAGCCATTCCATCTTGGTTCTTCTTGATCTCTTGGTGGCATTTGACACTGTGAACCACAGGGTGTTAGTTGAGCACCTGCAGTTAATCTGTGGACTGTCTGGTACAGTTATCAGATGATTCCACTCTTTCCTCACTAGCAGGTTTCAGAGAGTTGTCTCCAGGGTTTACCCCTCTGACAAGATCTCCCTGATGTGTGGGATTCCATAGGGTTCAGTGCTTTCTCCCATGTTGTTTGCAGTGTATATGCTGCCGTTGGGAGACACTGTAGGTGGCATGAGCTTAGTTTTCACTGTTATGCAGATGATACTCAGCTTTACCTGTCCTTTGTGCCTGATCAGGGAGAGCTATCTAAAACTTTAACAACTGTCTTTCCAAAATTGAGGACTGGATGAGTACCAGCTGGCTGAAGTTGAACGCAGATAAGACTGAGGTTTTGGTGGTGGACCCTGGTCATCGGGTATATGGGCCATCAGAGGGTGAGAATCCGAGCTTTGGCTCGGTGGTCACTAGCTGACAATCTCTGAGTGGGTGCGAGACCTGGGTGTGATTCTTGACAACAGACTGATGCTTAACAGCAGATGTCATCCGTTGTCAAGACTGCCTTTACCATCTAAGGAATGTTGCCGGATCAAGCACCTAGTTCTGCCCGATGACTTGCCAGTACTGGTCCACGCCTTTGTAACCTAGCACCTTGACTACTGTAATACCCATTACCTAGGGCTTCCAGGGGTTGATATCCACGACTTACAGCTGGTGCAGAATGCAGCAGCTAGGTTACTGACTGGGCTGCCTCGTAGCTGCCATGTCACACCAGTGCTGCATGATCTGCATTGGCTGCCTATTCAGTGGTGGATCACCTTTAAGATAGGTTTACTGACCTATAAGGCCCTACACGGACAGGGTCCAAGTTATCTGCAAGATCTTCTCCATCCCTACTGCCCCTCCTGGCCACTTCACTCTGCTGACAAGGGATTGCTAGAGATTCCCAGGGTTTGCTTAAAGTCATCTGGGGCCCGAACATTTGAATTTGTGACCCCATCCATGTGTAATTCTCTACCTCATCGGATATGACAGTGCTGATGGTGAAAAGCTTCAAATCTGCCTTGAAAACCTATTTATTTAATTTGGCTTTTCCTGATTTTACATGAGCTGCTGCAGTTGTTTTTATGTAAGTTCTGGGTTTTAATATTTATGTACTAGCGCTATGGTCCACTGGGAATAGCGCAATTTTACAAATAAAGTTTTGATTGATTGATTGAAAAACAATAGATACAAACATAGGATGCAACTAAGTACAAAGGTTAAAAAAGGAGTGACATTGCAGTACATAGACATTCTTCAACTTATTGAACTAGAAAACAACCCTAGTAAGTGCATTGGGGATAACATAAATGGAATATAATTAAGGATTAAAACCTGGAAAGACATATTTACAGGTCTAGACATGAGACATATTTACAGACATAAACAATCAGAGATAGCTATGGAAATAATATAGTCTTAACAAATAGCAAAGTGAACAAGGATTAGCAAAAGCATAAGCAATGAGGGGTTTAAGGATGAGAGTGGACAGTTCATGTTTGAAAAGTGACAAGGTAGGACAGGCGAGCACAGCAGAAGGGAGGCATTCCAGGACATCATGGCAGAGTAGGCAAACAAATGCCTACCCATGAGACAGAGCAGTTTCAGAGTTGCTAATAAGGAAAGGGAAGTAGATCTTAGTGGACGAGCATTAATTTTCTGAGTATCTGATACCCCTTAGGTAGGGGATTATAGAGATTCACTGGTTTAAAAACAAAGCATTGCATGAGGTACTGTAACCTGGAGTCCTAGTCTGGCCAGTTTAGAGAAGCCAGGATGTCACAGTGATGCCTTCTAGGGTCAGCCCCAAGGAAAAATGCCCAATCCTAAAATACATTTGTCACAGTCAGGTGAGGGAAGAGGGCTGAGCAGATTGTAAGAGAGTGCACCATAGAACAAAATAGGGAGGGGGATGTGTAAACAATTTTTTGCAAGCAGAGGATGACAAAAGGATGTGGACAATATAAGAGCCCTAACTTCTAATTTAAGGTTTTAGTTAGTTGGTTAACATGAGACTCTAATGAAAATAAGCTGGGTTGGTACAGATTTAACCTCAACTTCTGCATTTGTGAAGTTTTTGCAATGTATTTCCTTACTTTTTGAAATAGTGTAATCATATTCTAATGTGATTGTCTTAAGCTAAGGCCTTCTGGGCCCTGCATTCCAATTCCTCAATGAAGCATATGCTCCCATTCCTCCACAGATATGTATATGTACTTACCTGTGGAAACAAGAGCGATACAATTGTCTTCATAGCAATGTTATCACCCCACCTGATGTACCCAGTGGAGAAAAATGCAAATACCCACTGAAACATAATTCTGCACAACTGCAATCCCATTTCTGTGCTGCAGGTGTGAAAACTCATTTCAGCCAGGATTTGAAAATGACAGTTGTAGCATATATTTGGTGGGGTAATAAGAATTCTATGTTCCAAATTTGGGGTCAAAATGTTTTAAGTTGACAAAGTTACGAGAGTGCTTTGCACAATTCAACAATCCATCATAGCTCCACCATTTTTGATATTTTATCCCAAATTTTTAACATGGCCTTTGAGGACCCTACCTCATGAACAATATGACTGCCATTATGCAAACCAGCCCAAAAGGTTATTTTCCCACCGACCATTAAATCACCTTTTGGGCAAAGTTAGTTGTAACTCACGATTGTTTTGTTTTTAAGGTGGGGGTCCCCAAAAAGGCCATGTTGAAAATTTGGGATCAAAATCTCAAAAGGCAGCAAATGTTATGGACCAAAGTTATCCTTTTTGTCATATGAATTCCTTTTTTGTGAGGTGTCAAAATCCTTTTCACATCCCGGAAAAGGATTATGACATCTCACAAAAATGATTACTGGCAAGGTCATCTAGTCAGAGAAGTCCTAATCCTTTTTGCATCATGAAAAAGGATTATGTCATCTAATGAAAACTCAATTTGCTGGCAAAAGGATTTAGCCATCTCATGAAAAAGGATTTATGAAAGTCATCACTTTCCTTGAGCTATCCTAATTCTTTTCATCAGCAAATTCCTTTATCATGAGATGTCCTAATCCTTTTGTGTGATGTGGAAAGAGATTAGGACTTCCAGACTCAGATGGCCCTGCTGGTATTCTTTTTGCTAGACTAATTCCTTTTCATGAGGTGTCAAAATCCTTTTTGCACCACAAAAAGGATTAGGACATCTCATGAAAAAGGATTATTGGCAGGGTGATCTGGTCGGAGAAGTCCTAGTCCTTTTTACATCACAAAAGGATTATGTCATCTCACAAAAGCGGATTTTTTGGCGAAAAGGATTTGGTCATCTCATGAAAAGGATTTAAGAAATCATCCTTTTTGTGAGATGTCCTAATCCTTTTCAAGATGTGAAAAGGATTTTGACACCTTCTGAAACAGGAACAGAAGCAAGTTACAAAAAGGATTTTAAAACATACAAATAAGCATTCTGAGGCCACAAAAAATAAAATAAAGGCACACAACAATAAAGGACATCCTAATGAACAAGATACATACTTGATGTTTGCAGAAGACATCCTGAGCAGAGTTATGACAGTATGTTTGGGCTTAAAAAACAAGATGACTGATGATGAAAAAGGATTTTCTTTCTCACAAAAAGGATTCTAGGATCCCTTTTCATGGGCTGCCAAATTCCTTTTCATCAGACCAGAATCCTTTTTGTTCTATGCAGCTATACAAAGACTAAACTGAGCATGCTCAAAACCCCAAATTTCAAAATGTAATAACTTTATAACGGCTTAATATTTGTTCACCAAACCAATGATGGTTTGTTCTTTAGGAGCAATCCTTTTGACCCTCAAACTTTCATAATAAAATTCTAAATGGTTTGGCTGCAGCATGATAAGGAAAAACAGCCCAAAAAGACAAATTTTAGTGTTTTTTCACAATGTGCAGCGTGAAACAGACCAACACAAAACTTGGTGCATCAAGAGATCTACCCCATGGAACAGTGCATACCAAATTTAGTGCACAGCCATTGAAAGCGTGCAAAGTTATTGAAGTGCAGAATTTTATGTTTACCATTAAAGTGCCTACTCAACCTAACTATAGGGGCATGAACATACACCAATAATTTATTTAAAAAGTAAAAATGGAAGGAAAAAATTACAATTATGAAAAATCATTCACAAAAAAACTTTTTGTAGTCATTAATCGACAAATGCTATCAGTAGCTATTCAGTATTCAGTCAAATAGTAAGAAGTACTATGCGCCCCATCCCTATTTGAAACAGTTGAGTGACTAGCAACAAATTAATAGGTATGGCAATGGAGCATTACATGACAGAACCTTTTACTGTACATGAGGTATTTCTCTTAGAAAGAGTTCATGGTCTTTGATTGGCATGGAAACCTAAAACAAAATTATCTTAGAATTTATAGTTTAACATAGAACACATGCTATTTCATGGTATTTTATTTAAGACAAGTTATTTCAAGGGACACTGGTTTACTGTGATTGAAAAATGGCAACATTTGTTTTACAGAATAATAAATCTGGTATTGTCATCTGTGTCTGCCAAGTCAAGTTCCATTTGTAGTAGTGTTGTGTTTGTTTTTTAACAAGTTATCTCTTTGCTAGTGTGATTTTAAACATTCATGTGTGCTACTATTGTGCCTATTCCTTTTGTGCATGTTGATAATCATAATAAAGTCTATGAGAAGACCAACATGTACCCCTACTTGTATGTAATATGTATGCAGTCCTCCTCTATTGTCCACTTGGTCCCAGTGCTTGACTACACAGATGTGTAGCATGGATGGTTCAGACAGGAAGACTACCCTTACAGAAATATGTGTGCTGCATATGATGCAGAATGCATGCCACATGCTTAATTATGCAATGTTTATATGCAGTTGCGATACACATAGTGAACCTATGCAAACCAGGTCTGAAAAGCACATCAGGTTCATATGCTGCAAGCTTGACATGTGTGCAGCAGGTAAGCTGGTGTGATCATCTTCTAAAAGACACATGAGGTTCATGTGCTGCATATGACATGAGGTGCAGCAGTTAAGCAGTTTCATACTAAGGTTCATACCAAGGTAAACAAGAGAGCGACAAGGCCAAAGCCCACGGTGCTCCCATACTAAGCCAAAGAATAGTAAACCAATTTATAACCTGCATTGATTAATGCATCCAATCAATGCTTACATATGCTTTTAGTTTCATTAATGATCACATGGAGTGATATATTATTCAATGGTCCTATTACTGTAATAGTGAAAAAATATTTCCTATTAGTATGAGAAAAGATTTTCTAATCAATTGAGTGGGTGACCCCTAATGTCATGAGACTGTTTTTTAATTCCAAACCCATTTCACACATCAGATAAGGGTCTTGAATAATGTAATATAAAGCATAAGATCGCCTCTGAGGCATCGAGTGGAAAGGGCATGAGTTTAAGGTGATCAAGTCTCTCACAATATGTCACATTTTCAAAACCTGAAATTTTCTTAGTAAATTTCCTCTGGACTCCTCCAACAACTGACATTCTGATTTCTTATAAGGGTTCCAAAGTTGGGAAACATATTCCAAATGGGGCCTAACATATGATCGATGCAATGGTAACAACACATCTGACTTTCTAGCTCTAATATTCCATAAAATAGACCAAATCACTCTATTTGATTTATTAATTATGTTGTGTATATGTCTATTATATGATAAATCATTGAAATTATAATTCCCAGGTCCTTTTCATCTACTATCTGAGCCAGCCTATCACCGCCAAGAAATATTGGTGGTGTGAGTTAGAAGGACCAAAGTGCATAACTTTGCACTTTGAAATGTTCAACCAGATACCCCATCTGTTGACCCAATCAGTGACAATGTCTACATCTTTCTGTAGAGTTGCTGCATCAAATGCTAATGCACAAGATCCCCCTATTTTGATGTCATCTGCATATTTAGAAGTGAATGATTGACATCCATTTGTCAAATCAGCAATAAATAATTGAAAAGACAGGGCCTAAAACAGAGCCCTGAGGTACACCACTGAACACTGAACAAATGTCTGATTTAGAACCATTAATCATGACTTGCTGGTTTCAATTACATAACCAGTTTGATATCCAGGTAACAAGAAAAGTTAAAGCTTAAGTTACAAATTTTTGGATTAATGCCCAATGTGGCATTACATCAAAACCTTACTAAAATCTAAGAAAATTATGTCACAAGGAATCCTCTGATCCAATAAGGAATTCATTTTTTCCATAAAACACATCAAATTGATGACACAGCTTCAACCACCTCTAAAGCCATGTTGTTCAGAATCACATGTGTTAAGAATTGGTGTAATCAGATCTTTAATGAGACTCTCAAGAATCTTGCAAATTGAGGATGTCAAGCTAATGGGCTGATAACTTTCCCACATATTCTTGGGCCCCTTTTATAAATGGGAATAACATTATCATCTTTCCAATCCTGTGGAACAAAACTATGGGCAAGAAAAATTTGAACATTAACTTCATTGGCTTAGCTAAAATGACAGCCAATAGACACAGCAAGTGACCTGAATATCATCAGGGCCTGGGCTATATTTATCCTTTTGGGCCAGAAGTTTATTATATATCTCATCCTCAGATAAAGTAATGAAAGCATCATCATTAACAATAAGGGGTTAGGAATAGGATTATCACCAGGATTTGTTAGTGAAGACATTACTAAATTCAATGTTAAGCAAATCAGCCATAGCTTTAGAATCATAAATAAGAGCATTGTTCTGTAACAATGGCCCTACTTCACATTTGGTTTCTTTAGAGAGTTTTATATATGAATAGAACTCTTTATTATTAGTTTTTAGCTTTTCTGGCAAGATCATTTTCCCACCTAGATTAACTTTTCTAATCATGTTTTCTCATTTTTTGAGTGGATTTATAAGATTCCCAAAGAGTAGTGAGACTTATTTTTATAGTAGGCATCATATTTTTGTTTCTCTTTTCTTATTAATCTTTTAATAGTTTGATTCACCCATTTAGGTGCCTTTTAAAATTCTGAGTTTTTGTTTGAATGGGATATATAAGTCTCTTAAGTGGTGAATAATGTTTTTAAATATCTCCCAACAAAGTTAAGGGGAGGACTGTATTAATACTGACTCCCAATTTAAGTCTTTGACAGCCTACCTAATATTAATTAAATCAGCTTTGTTATATAAATAAATGATTTTTTATTAGGAATATAAAATGGGTTGCCATAAGGGCAGTCGCCATTGTTCCAGGCCACCTGACCCTGGGAAGAGACTGGGATGTCAACAGGGACAGGAGGGGAAGAGAGAAAGGGGAGGGAGAAGGGAGGGGTCACAAAGGGAGGTCTCCCATGACGCCATCACAGCTTCAGAAGGGCGGGGATAAGGACCAATGAGAAATGAAGAATGGTGGGTAGGGCAGAGTAATGGAGGTTTAAGAGAGGCAGCACAGAGGGCTCTGCCACTTTCTGCTAAGGTTCTTGGGTAAGTAATTCAAGAGAAAGAACCTAGCACATCGATCAGTGAGTTCCTCAGGAAAAAGGTAAGAAAAGGATATTTGGGACATTAATCCCTTAGGAGGAAAGTGGAGGCAGATATCACTAAAAAAAAGTAGAATATGATGCTTGGTTTAAAAAAATATATATTTTGTTGTTTGCTTTGTTTAGAATGATTTAAAAAGATGCGGTTTCATGCAAAGCAATGGGAACATAAAAGTCATTAAAGAACGTTGGTTTTCAGCCAAAACAATTGTGGTAGCAAGGTTCGGTAAGTTTCAGGAGAAAGATAGAGCAAGCAGCAGGGAAAAAAGCAAATGGGTAGCTGGGGCATTGAATGGGAAAGCATGGTAGGTAGGAAGAGAAATTGGTAAAAACAAAGGAGCTGTGCGGCAAATGGAAGAACAACCAGAGGGTAAAAAGCTGTTATTCAGTATGTGAATGCTCAGTTATGAAGAGGGAGGGAGGAAATCAAAGGAGAAGACGAGAAGCAAGGTAGCGAGATGAGGAGAAGGATGCAGAGCAGAGCTCAGGCAGTAAGGAGGGCGTAGTAGAGGAGAGAGGCCAGTAGCGTGCACGGAGAGCCACGTGGAGGGGCCATTGGGCACAGTATGACAAGGGGGAGAAAAACATAAAGAAGAGACTCTGGGCAGCTTCAGAAGGAGGACTAAGAAGGATTTAGCATACTGGAGCTTGAATATGCCACAGAGGCAGGAAATTAAAAAAAAAGGGGGTTGCTTGGGCAGCGAGTCAATTGGAGGACCAGCAGGGCCCAGGAAAAGGCATGGGCCTAGCAAGCCAGGAAGGGAGCATTGGGAGTGCACAGAGAGGCTAGCATTTTAGAGTTTGGTAGCTGCACTAGGGGATAGTTTTGCTCAAAAAGAAGAGAGGAATTTTTGTTACATTAGTAACCCTTACGATCACTTTCCTCCCATTACCGCCAGATGGTAGAAAAGCTCTCTACGCCTAATCAGTGGGGATGCCAGTACCTAGAACAGGGAAGCATATTTTCGGGCAGTGGGCAGTTCAGAAAGCCCAACAGGGCCCCAAACACAGGCGTGAGACTACCGAGCCAGGAGGCGAATGAAGGGATGGAGAGCAGTTAGGCAGCATGGTAGCAGGCCTGAACAAAGGGCACAGGCACAGTAGGAGGAACTGCAATGCACGCCATTACAAGGGCTTGCAAGCAGAAAGAGGCAGTCAATGGAGAAGTTAGGGTAATAAAAAAGTGGATGAGAGGCAGGAGCAGCAGTCATGAGGCCGGACAATCTGGATGGGTAAAAATATGGCTTTTGGGGCCAGAATACAAAAAAAAAAAAAGCAGGCCTTATTACAAACGAACGCTCGGACAGGCAAGGAATAAGGACACAGCAGATGTGGCAGTTCAAAAAAAAAAAAAAAAAGAGGGGGATAGCCCTCATGGCAACCCAGGATGTCTGGAAAGCAATCGTGGAGCAGCTGCAGGGATATTTAGAACTGAGGCAATTACTGTGTCTGGGGCAGATAGCCCCCAACAAAAGGGGACTAGAGCAAGGCTAAAAACAAGAGGCACCAGAAGGGTGTAAAGGGCTGCACCTATTGCAGGCAACAGCACAGTAAGATAACGTGGAGTCAGAAGGACACATAGAATTCAGTTTGTAGCACCCTCATGTTATGTGACAACTGGTTACAGGTAGGGCAACTGGCAAAAAGAAGGGAGAGATCACCTAGATGGTCAAATCAGGGGACACACAAGGCAAGAGGGACCAAAAAAAGGGGGGGCAGAGGTATCTGTTAGTCAAGTGTTGCACAGGGAAAAACCCAGAGAGCTAACTAACAAATTTATATTTTGTTGTAAGCAGGAAAAGAGACAGAATGAACACCTGTGGATCCAGTTCAATGAAATTGGATGCTATGAAGATGATCATGGATCTCATGGACAGGGCCCTACAAGGTCCTGGATACAGTGGAGGACACGGAGAGGGGAGATACCAGCATGGAATGGGAAGGTCAGAAAGAGGGGCAGAGTGAGGCAGGAGGAAAAGGGAAGGGAGCTTGGACACCGGTGCCAAAGCACCCTAGATCCAGTTCTCCGCAAGCGATAACCAACAACCCATGCAATGCCCGACCCATCACCTGCACCCAGTCCGGAGGTGCGATGCGGATCTGGAACCCAGCCCCAGGGAGGTGGTTTGGCCTCACCCGGGACCCAACATTTCTACACCCAATGATAACCGGCCAGAGATGAGCAGTGACCGCGGTCCCAGATAGCGGACCACAAGAGGGAGTGGAACCAGAACATGCAGGAATGATTGAACCATCAAAAGAACCCTATGGAGAATCAGGTACAGTGTTGACATTAGAGAGTAGCATGAAGGAATATGTGGAACAAATATTGTTAGGTATGGGGAGATGGTGTTAAGAAGTTGCAGAGGGTACTTGGTGAATTAGCGGAAAAGGAAAAGGGGAAAACAAGTGGATGGGGAGAAAAGAAATAACAGAGCAGAAAAAGGGGGGTGGTGGGGTGAAGTATAGGGACCATGTGCCGTTAGTAATAAAAAGAAAAATATGGAAGGAGGAATTTGTTGATATCTTTGCGTTGATAGACAAGAAAACAGGGAGCTATATGAAGAAAAGGAGGGTTTTAGCAAAAAAATTAGCAGCCACTGTAGTTCTGGTCAAAAAGGGAGGAGCAGAAAGGGCCCACATATAAAGGAAAATCATGGGAGGCCTGGACTTTGGGTTTCACATATTATAGTGCAATAGCCCAAGAGAAAAAGCCGGAATTGGGCATTCCTTATTAGCTTACTCTTTGATCATAAGAAATGCATATAAAATGATGGGAGGTATTAACTGGCTACAGTATGATGAAAAGTTCAGGACCGAATGGCCAATTATGAAGAAGACTGTAGATGGGATTCTAGACGAATGACTTATGGTGGGAAACCATGATGGTAGCTGAGGGGGCCAAAGGCAAGTGGCGAGGGAGGGCCACGATATCAGAAGTGCTGCTTGCAGGTACAACAAAGCATACTGCTCCTTCCCAGGCTGCAGGTTTAGGCACACTTGTTCAAGATGTGGGGAACTCACCCAGCCGCAAGATGCAGATCTACGGTGAAGCCAACCCGGGAGGGCAAGGAAGTGGTTTCTTTGGGGAGGCTACAGAGGGATGCAGAGGGATAATACAGGAGAAGGAGGGACATATGGGTGGGAGAGGGTTTAAGCAAGGAGGAAGATGAAAAATGTCAGTTCCGCTAGCAAAAAACCCCGATCAGGGACGAAAAAAGTGGAGCAATGGATGAAAGAGTACCGAATAAGGGGGGGGCGGAGTTAATAGAGGGTTTCCAAAAAGGTTTTAGTTTACATTACCAGGGAAGGAGGTTTGGGACATGGGAAAAAAATTTAAATTCGATTAAAGGCAAGGAGGCACTTTAAAGTTGAAGATTGGGATTGAAAGAGGCAGGGAGAATGAAGGTCCTTCAAAGACCTTACTTTTCCTCGGCACCTGCGAGTATCACCACTGGGTCTAGTCCCAAAAAAGCAAGCAGGGAATATCGGTAATTCACCACCTATCCTATCCGGAGAAGGAATCAGTCAATGATCACAATTTGGAGGAGGATAGTAGGTGTCTTATGGTACATTAGAAGATACAGTGGGATCATCAAGGCAAGGCGTACAACATGGCTGGCAAAAGACGGACATCAAGTCACGTTTCAGCTACTGCTGGTTCACAGGAAGATTGGGAATTGTTGGGTTTTCAGATCAAAGGGAGTATTATTTTGATAAAGCCATGCTGATGGGGTGTTCAGTGGCATGCTCCACCTTTGAAAAATTGATCACATGGCTGCAATGGGTATTCAAAGCCAGGCACGGCACGACATGGTGGTGCATTACCTGGATGAATTTCTATTTATAGGTGAAGGTCAAAAGGGTGCAGAGGATTATGGAAGATTTTCAAGAAATGTGTAAGAACTAGGAGTCCCATTAGCTGGGGAAAAACCGAAGGCCCCAGCAGGTGCTTAGAATTCCTGGGTATAGAGGTGGATGCGAGCGGGGCCTATTCCTTGCCAGCCGAAGATCAATAAACTAAGGAGCATGTTGATAGAGATAGGAAGAGAAAAGAGTGCCCCTAATTAACAGTCAGCAATTAATGGGTCACTTGAATTTTGCATGTAGAGCAATTGGGCCAGGACGCTATTACTTGATGTCTGGCAAAGGCCATGGTGGGGGTTCAAAGCCATATCACTGGGTCAGTATAGGGAGAGAGACCAAGGAAGATTTAAAATATGGGAGCAATTCATAGAAAATTACAACGGGATAGCCATTTGGCAGGAGGAATGGCTATATAATACAGACCTGGAACTTACCGGACACTTCTGGGAGCATGTAGTAGGTGCCTATTTCAAGGAAAGTGGATAGCAGAACCCTGGCCACAGAGGGTGGGTCAAAGAGGTTTGACAAAGGACATCACTTTTTGGAGATTTTTCCAATATGGGCGGTGACAAAATATGGGGACCATGGCTACAGAGCCAAAGGGTCATAATTTGGTGTGACAACAGGGCAGTAGTGAATGTGCTAAATAACAGAGGGTCAAAGTCTGTCTTGGCACTCCACATCCTACGACAGTTAGTACTACAAGGGTTGAGGGCTCAACATGAGTTTCAAGGCTAGGCACATTGTGGAATAAAACAACTCCATAGCTGACAGCCTCTCACGATTACAGAGGGGAAGATTTCGAGCACTGGTGCCCAACGCAGATCCAATGAGAGAGAGGATCCCAGAGGAGCTATGGGAGATTGGCTGAGGGAGCAGCATATCTCTTTCACAGTGCATGGGCAGACAACACCCTAAAAGCCTACGAAAGCTCATAGAGGGTTTCCAAGCTTTCAGATCTCTCACAACGTGGAGGTAAGTGGCGACCACAGAAGAGCAAGTGGGGAGATTTGTAGTGGTTAACTGGGAGGAAGGAGCTGCCTGTACCGGTGAGAGTACATCTAGCGGCCATAGGATGGATCTGCTGGATGAAAGGATGAGAGAGCCGTGCAACAGTATTTTGGTAAGAAGAATGATTATGGGGTGGCAAAGGATAAAAGGAAGGAGAGGGATAGGAGAGAACCAATCATGGAACACTTACTAGAAAAATACTAAGGAAATTAGCAGGAGATTTGCTACACCCCATACAGAGGTAATATTATTCAAAGCATTGTTTATGGTTTCATACAAAGAAGCCTTCAGAGTGTCCAGAATAGTTGGACCCACTACACCCACCCCGGAGAAGGTCTGCAGTGGGATGATATAGAATGGAAAAGGGTAGGGCCCACCTCATAATTTCAAGGTCAAAACAGACCAGACAGGGTGAATATCGAAGCCTGAAGAGATCCCGGATGTGTGCCCATGCCGGCTTATGCTTGACTTCCATAGAGTTAGGCCAAAACAAGGGGTTTATATTTTGTGCACGAAGACGGGAAGGAGGTAAAAGGGAGTCAAGTATCTGGGGTGTTGAAGTGGAGCATAAAAGAGCTGGGGAAAAACCCAGACAGGTTCTCATCTCATTCTTTCTGGATCAGGGCAGCCTCAGAGGTGGCTGCCCAGGAGAAAGGGGAGGACATAAAAGCCAAGGGGCGATGGGCATCAGCCTGCTACAAGAAATATATTAGAAATGCACTACACTCCTTACTGGAAAGAATGGAAGGTATAAAATATATAAAAAAAAGAAAAATAAGGGGAAGAAAAAAAAAAAGATATACAAGTGGATGTTGTTTCCTGCCTCACTGTTTCTTATTGTGTGTTTATAGATATACAAAAAGGAAGGAGATATGGATAGTGGGACACTCACACATTTATTGGGTGGAAAGGGAGGCAGCACAGAAGAAGGTGGAAAGCAACTGGGTTATGACCACCAAGGAATAAGGATCCTGTGGAAAGGAATACGGGAATGCGATGGGGGCAGCTCCTTCCCTACTGCTAGAGATGAGAAAGAACAACAAGGACCTGGACTCTTGATAATATACCTGGGTGGGAATGATTTAGGACATGGCCTCTGGGTAGAAATTTTTACAGCATACAAAGTGATGTCAAGGTCATGGGGACATGCTGGTCAGAGATAACAATTATGTGGTCCAAAATGATTCCTCATAGAGTGTGGAGACAAGCCAGGCAGCACAAAGCCATAGAAAAAGTGAGGAGAAGGATGACTACTAGAGTGGGGAGGTTTGTGATAGAAAACGGAGGAGCTGCCACTAGACATGACAAAATAGAAGAGGATACATGGGTTATACAGGATGGATGGGGTGCACCTATCCCAGATGGAAATCACATATTCATAACTGAGCTAGGTAGAGGCATAGGAGGCATAGAACAGTGGTTGAGGGGTTTCCTAAATAAAGGGGAAGCTTATCATCCAACGAAGCTGGAGGCAAGCTAATGGAGGGTAGGAAATAAAGATTTGATAAGGTAAAAGGGGGAGGGTATGGGGGTTAGGAAAACTAAATGGGGGATTAAGATCTGGAAGAAGGTAAAGGGTATGGACACCCTGGAAAATGGACAAGAAAAAGGGAGCAGGAATTGGACCTGCCCAGAAAGAAAGAAATTATAAGACCAGCTTGGGTTTACACCTGGGTAAGGAGTGGAACTGGACCCCTCTGGTTTCGATGCCGGGGAGAAAACAAAGAGAAACAAATTAAGAAAGAGGGTGAATAAAATATGATAAAGAAAATAAGAGGAACTCAGTACTGTAAAATGCATATATTTATGTTTATGGACAATAAAAGTTTTGCTGACTGAGCAGCCAAATCTACAATATTGAGTGTGATGTCTCTTTTGAGGGAAGGGATCTGGAACAAATATACATTTTTCCAATAGTAAATGTGATGGTTTCATGATCACTATTCCTATTGGGTCACTTATATTAAGGTTGTCAATTGCTAAATTATCATCAGATAGGATAAGGTCCAATATATGATCACCTCTTGTTGGAATCAGAACATTTGCTTCAGTCCCAATTGGGAACATGAATTTAATCATTTTTCCCTTAGCTGCTATTAGCTGTACAATAAAACCAATCAATATCTTTCCGTTGAAGTCCCTGTAATAACAGTGTCTCCCAAAGTTTTTGCCATTTCAAATTAGTTTAGAATAGCTTCAAAACATCCACCGTGGAATTAGGTGGGTAGTAACAAGACCCAATAATTAAACAATCAGATTTTGAAAGAATCACCTTGACCAAGATGGATTCAGTCTGAATATTATGTTTTAAATAGGATTGGAAATGCTGATTGAATTCAGACTGCTGTTGATATACAGTGCAACACCACCACCACCTCTCCTGCTGTGTCTATTCAATTTATGTAGAGTGAAACCAGATATATTAGCATCCCAAGATGATTTGTTATCTCCCCAGGTTTCACATATTGAGATAACATCAGTTTTATGTTATTGAATTCTGCACTGTAGTTCATCTAATTTATAATTTAAGCTTCTATCATTGAAGCACAAACAGTGTAGTTGATGATGTCTAACACTACCTTTGGGAACTGGTATGTATGATAAGGTAGCACAGCCCCCAATTCATTAGTTTAAATGTTTATTAATAACTGATAACAAATGCATCCCCATAATAGCATTACCCTGCTTACTCAAGTGCAACCCATCAGCACAGTATAACTCATCTTGATGTGCAAACTCTTCCCAATGTGTGATACAAGTCAAATCTTGCTGCAAATACCAGTTTCAGAGCCAATTATTTATAACTTTAATTTTATTATTAAGAGATGGTGAAAAATGAGGAACAGGTAAAATCTCTGTAAACACATCACAACCAAGATCAATCAATTTATTAGTCAATGCAATAAAGTCTCTTTTAAATAATTGAATTGAATCACGAAGAATGTTATTTGCTCCAACATGCATGACAACAATGGGATTGGTGCCAGAATCTTTCAGGATGTTATTCATCATACAAGTAAGATGTGATATCTTTGCTCCACTAAACTTTGAGCAAGTTCTAGCAACCTTATCATCATTACATATTGCTCAATCCAAATCTTTAGTAAAGGTCACCAATTACATAGATTTCTCTTGTGCATGAACTTGCTGATGTACAACTGCCAATAACAGAGTGGTTTGACTCAACTGGCTGGAAGTCAATAAGAGTAATTCTTTTGTACTAAGAACATCAAGATCCTGTATTCCAGCAGCAGGGCATGTAGTATGCAGGATCACCAAAACAGGAGGCTCCTAAACTCATTCTGTATGTCTAAATTAGTGTCCTGACAATCAGTATGGAGGGTACTGAGTGGGTAAAATCTGTTGTAGGTTTCAATGTTAAATAATTGGGCCTTGCTACCTTTTTGTTTACTCTAGTCCCCTGTACTTCAAACCAATTATCATCACCATATAGGATATTGTCAGACTCTCTGTAATCCTCCCTATTTCTTTTCTAGTATTATCATCCAAAAGGGGAAAACATTTGATGTGAAACAATGCTGCTACCTATTGCATTTGCATCTAGAGTATTAGAGAGAAGATTAGCAGCATTGTTGCTGACTTGAGCCTGATTTCAGTCAGCTGGTAACATAACACTAGAAATTTGTAAGCATTTGGACATTTCTGTTTGACTGTGCTCTAGAAATGCTAGGTGAGAGCTGAAACAATCCACAACAATACGTAATTATTTTATCTCTAGACATTTACTACAAGCATATGGTTGAGTAGGGAAGTCATGAGTTGTAATCAAGTACATATGGCAAATGATACATTGCAAAACCAACGTTGCCAGTTGAAGTGATAATAACAGAATGATTGCAGCCATGGTACAATTCATTACATAATTGATTAGTAACAATACAGTGTAGTACTATAAAGTAATCAACCTAGTAACTCAGATGATGTGTTTAATAAACACAGTTTCCTACCCTGTACCCTCGTAACCTTTCAGTTCACCCACTCACAGAGGGTTAAATATATACTCAGGTGGCCGAGTAGAGTACCGGTCATGCTTCTATTGTACCTTTAAAAAAATTCACAGTGCAAATCTAGATAGCAGCATGGAATAGCACATTAAAATTACACAGGTTAATCCCTGGGCCTAAATAGCAGTTAAAACAGTTGATCACCAGCTGATCTATAATCGTTCCTACTCGCTATTAGAACTACGGCCCTGCAGTACAGGTGTGAGCATCATTTAAAAATCACATCAGGTTCACAAGTTACATGCTTGCCATGTGTGCCACAACTAAGCCAGTGCAAATCTTATCTAACACATCAGTTTCTATTTCTTTTTTTTACTTTAGCTTCTATTTCTCATATTATTGCTAGCAATTATAGCCATTAAAATACTCTTTTCATTGATTTCCCATTAAAATTAGGTAAACTCATTAATTCTGATCCTTTTGCAAGTTGTTTAATGCCTTTGATTTTGTCATTAAATTGCCATTAATTTGTAAAGTATTATTTGCTTACTGCATTAAATACCTAGGGTATAGTTAGCAATATCCTCTATTACATATGTGAAAGAGGGGCCTCTGTGTTGTGGAGCTTGACCTTTTTATTTTGGGCTCTGCAAATACCTTTGTGTATATGTAGTGCTACAAATGTGTTTCTCCATGACTGTTATGACTCACTTACTTTCCTTTGTCATTCTGTATGGAGCATATACACTATGGCCATGCTCAGCACTCATTATGCTAAGTAGGGTCTTGGGAACATCACCATACCTCACATTTTGTCACTGAAATGAGTGAAATAAACACTCAAAATGAGGGACAATGAGGGACACTAACCCTCAAGATGATCAGGATACTGAACATCCTGAAACATGGAGATACAATCTCAGAACACAGTGAAAATCATTGTATTTACTTGTACTGATGTAAGTCCCTGAGAATTGATTTCTTCTATAAAGCATGGGTGCCATTTAGGTAGGGCAGAGGGCAGTTGCCCCCCCCTACATTTGTGCCTAGGTTGTTCTTATGGTGTGGCAATAATGGCATTAAATTTGGATTTAATCTTTGCACATACGTTGCCCCTGGCATGTGTTATGCTCACACTGCAAATGCGCTCCTGACTCAATTGCATCTGTATTGTGTAGTCCACTCTTTCCACCTATTAGCAATGGCACCATCATATGTGATATGGAGGCGCTCCAGCCAAGTAAAAGCACATGAGTCATGTGAGTGGGGCACTGTCTTTCCTGCCACAGAGTAGACAGGCTGCACACTACAACTTGGAGGAGCCAGTGAGAACTGAACTCTCAATAGCAGTGTTGTGGTGGCATATTTATGTTGGTCTACTCTTAATGAGTCTCTGTCTCCCTTGGTGGCTGAAGGGTTGGGGATGAGCCAGATGCTAACTCCGAGACTAGGCACCCTACTCATTCTACTAGGATTGCCTTGCAAAATAAACAGCATGGGACCCCAGCAGCAGCAAGCTATGCCTCACAGCAGCAGTGACAACAGTGTGGTTGCCTTCACAGGCCTTGATCAGTGCAGCACAGCAGCAGCCAAGCAAGATGCAAACAACACAGGTTGGGTGGGTTCAGTTGTTGAGGTGACTTGGTGCAGACCATGTTGGGGACCTGGGATGGTCAGTCCTAGCATCCAGCTTCTAGCAGAAGGACGGAGGAGGAGAGTGGACTGAAAATGGGCTTGTGGCACACTGGGCTGAGCTGCATGTTCTGGCTAGATGGCCAGGTAAGTAAAAGTAAATAATTTGTTACAAGGAGATTGGGGAAGGGAAGGACTGTAATATTGATGTGTTTTCACTTTTCTGCACATTTGAGCAGCTTCCCATCCCATATGGGATGCGTATTGAATGGAATGGAGTTGGAAAGAGAATTAGGACACAGTTTTTTAGGGGAGTCAGAACTTCAGACAGGAAAAAATTGGTAAATAACTGGGTGGGTTTAAGACCAAATCTGATGCACCTCTCCAGGGTATAAATAGATGAATCTTATACATTTGAATGTTGCTGATATGCATATCACTTTTCAGTCTCAACAAATAAGTTTTACCTTTTAAAGAGATGTTCCAGACATTCTAGAGCTTGCCACCTAGGGGCTAACTAATGCCTGGCCTCCACTGGTTGTTGGCTCCACCCTGCTGAAATCTGAATTGGCACCCCTACCATGAAGTCTAAATTTATAAGACATCCTCTGTGTGGTAGCATGTTTTCCATGAGAGATGGATGAGGGCAGAGCAGTTTTCAGGAGTAAAATGAGGCTGTCCCTTGCATTCAGAGACAGTTGAGTGATATGTATGCACAGACTATTGGAGCCCCATTATAGTTAGGCTTATGCTCCCCTAAGTGAAACTGACCTCCACATCCCCAAACTCAGGCACATTATGATATAGGGCAAGGAGTGTGTAGGTGCAGCCCATTGAAATGAATGAGGGTATTTTTTATTACAATTTTATACATTATTGGTGGAGACTTGAAAATGAATGAAGGCCACCGCTTGACTGACAAAGGCCTTATTTGCAGAACAGTGGCCTTCATTATTCTCCAACTCACCATCATAATGTATAAAATAGTAATAAAAATAACTCCATTCATTTCAAGTGGATACACCCCAGCACTCTGACCCATGGATATCATCTCTTAAGGCATACCTACCTCTGGCTCCCATAGTACTCAGGTAAGAGACTCTTGACTATAGCTATACTTGGTGGGTTGACTGTAGCAGTGTGGCTGCACCCCACAGTATGTGTGCATGGGGACTGTCTGTGTGGGTGGGTAGGTGTCGAATTATTGCTACTTTGTGTTTGCCCTTAAAGGCTATTTGCATGGAAAAATTGAAAAGTATGGAGAGAAAATAGCAGGAGTGCAGGCCAGACAGAAGTAATTAAGTAGCTTTTGGGTAAGTGTGTGTGCTAGGGGTGGGAAGAACCATACACGTTTCCATTGCTATATGTGCTACAGTTCAGCTGTGCAGCTGAGATGAAGCAGGACAAGAAAACTAGAAAGTATATCAGTGGCTATAAGCATGCCTCATGTGTGCAGATGTCTGCAGATTTGTACTGAAGTACAAGCAATCAATATGTATGCAGGCAGTATAGCTTAATGGTTAAAGGCACTTAACTGCAAATCAGGAGACCTGGAGACCTGAATACATGGGTTTGAATCTCATCAACCCCAACTTGTATACTATGTGATCCTCAGCAAGTCACTTGACTTTTATGTGTGCAGTTATCAGTGACCACTTGCTTTTTGCATGCATGCCACATGCATGCAGTCTGTTCAACTTAACCTAAAAGCATGCTTTCCACACTTGCTTGCTGCACGTTGCCACATGCATGCAATCAGTTCCAGTTTAACATTTAAATCATGCTTGAAACATGCATATCACAAGGGTAGTTTTATGTGCACAGCATGAAAACATTTAATTTAATTATTTCTGTAAGAGTATACTAGCAAGACTGCATCTCCTCTTTTGCTGTTTGTACACTACCCATTCTCCCGTACCCATGACAGATCCCCAGCTTGACCACTTCTTTCCCAGCATCTCAGAGTGTCTCACTGCTCTTCTTTGTCTCAAAATACTCGTTAGCTTCCTTCCCTACCAATTCTCCTCAAATTCATCCACTACTGTGACACAACCAGCTCCTCCCACCAAACACAGCCACTCCCTGCATCAACATGGCCAGTGAGTCCCCCACCAAGCTTCCAGCTCCAGTACTACATGACCAGAACCTCTGAAATGAATAGACTGCTTCCCACCCTGCAGCAGCAAAACAACCACTGTACCAACACAGTCAGTCCCGACCCCATCAACATGAATGGCCAGCCTCCCACCCTACCCAAGCAAACACAGACAGCACCCTCCCACACACACCCATGGCCAGCTCCCCCACTACACACACAACCTACTTACCCTCCTACTCCACCCAAGCAAACGTGGCCAGCTATCTTGCCTGTAGCACCAACTTAGACCACCTCTGCAGAAACACAGCCAGTCAACTCCCACCCCACCTATGTGAACCTAGCCAGCTATGCTGCCTACATCCCCAACACAGGCCACCCCTGCAGAAAACTGCCAGTACCTTATACCCCACCAAAATAAACCTGGGCAGCTCCCATGCCTGCAGACCCAACATGGACTACCTCTGCACCAATAGACAGTCTCTGTGAAAATACGGTCAGTTGCCACCTCCCCACCCAAGTGAACCTGGCCAGCTCGCCTGCTCACAGCCCTAACACAGGCTGCCACTTTGAAAACACTGCCAGTACTGCCCACTTCACATAAGCAAACCTGGCAAGCTCCCCTGTTCACAGCACCAACAAAGGCTACACCTGCAGAAACACTGCTAATACCAGCCACGCATGCAGACAAACCTGGCAAGTCCTCTGCTTGTAGCACCAATGTTTATAACATTCATAAAATGAAAAATGCAACTAGTCCAGTCAGTCCCCTTACTCCACCAACATGGCCAATCCTGACATCACCAACACAGTCAGCCCCCACTCTATGATGCAGACATGGCCAGTAGCTCAACTGCACCCAAATGATCATGACTAGTCCCCACCCAACAAGCACACAGCCAGTCCCCTACCCCACCCAAGCAGATGCACCCAGCTTCAACACCCACCTAACATTACATGGTCAATACCCCAAAATGAACACAGCTGACTTCCATTCCCCACACCAATACAGACAGACCTGCATCAAATGACAGGTCCAGCCTACCCCACCTATGTAGACATGGCTGGCTTCCCAAACCTAACAATATAGCCAACATCTGGCTCCCACAACCTACAAACATAACCACTACCCCATCCAAGCAGACACAACCAGCTCCCCACCCTACCAACATACATTGGCCAGTCCTCCACCCCACAAACACAGCCAATCCCCACCCCACCCAAGAAAAACTGTCAGCAGCCCCACCCCAAAACATGACCACCCCCACCTAAGCAAAAATAGTCAGCATCTTCATTCCACCAAGGCCAGGCACACTCCATTATGGCCCCAGTAAACACAGTCGGCTCCCCACCCCCACCATCATGTCCAATTCCCCACCCCAAATGAACACAGCCAGTCCCCACCCCACTCATGTGAACTTAGACAGCCCCAGCACCAACACTGCCAGTCTCCTAATGAAACCCAAGCAAGCATAACTTGCCCTTCTAATCCAGTTCCCATGTCTACACACATGGCCAACACCTCCCCACACACATGGGCTGGCCATCCTTCACCACACATAGAACCAGTTCCTTCCTCCCCACTTCTACACACACAGCCATATCCCCCACCCACAGACATGCACACATGTCCAGCTCTCCCACACACACCTAGCTCCCCTCAGTCAGACACACACAACTTCCTTCCTCTCTCATTCACCTCTGTGCTGCTACTTAGCCACAACATAAAATTGCGGTATATCTTTATTTTATTTTTTTTTTAAATGATAGAAGCTGCTGTTTTACTGTACCTGTTTTGTACAGCATTTGTTTTCAGTTCTGCTTGCTCACACTACAGCAGTCACTAACAAATTCTGGTTGGCACCAATATGGTTGTGAAGAGCTTTTGGGATGCTTTTACCCATTATTTCTAATGAATTTGCACAATGCAGATCTGCTGAGAGGCAGTTTCAGTGTGGTCTTCCTTTTACACATTTGTACAATGTTTTTTTCCTACAATATGCCTTCTGATTGCTATATATTTAGCCTGGATTGTTCACAGAAGACATGGCATTGCATAAAATCAAAACACACTGAAAACAATATGTTACATCTGGACTAGGCTATACTGAATAAATACATTATAAAAATGATAAATCATGGCCCCACTGAAAACAAGATATTGTATTTAATCTGGGACATCCTGAGTAAATACAATGCAAAATGTGTCAAATGAAGATCCTATGACAATGAGATGTAGCATCCTCCGCGCTATCCAGGATACAAAATATAGGATTAGAAATATAAAAGGAAATCTAATGTAAACTGAACTTCACTGTGTTCACTGACATAAACAGTTTATTTATTGCTTTTAACATGTTAGATTGCAGTCTTTATTTGAATGTTGTGGCCATGAGGATGGTGTGTGTGTGTGTGTGTATGTGTGTGTGTGTGTGTGTGTGTGTGTGTGTGTTGCTGTAGTTCAATATATTTGTTTTACCAAAAGCATAATAAAAATACCTGCTGATTGCTACATATTTGGCCTGGATAGTTCACAGAAGATCTGGCATAGGTCTGAGATAGGTCTTATCAGATAGTGCCTTACAAGGTTAAAAGAAACAGCGTAAATCTTTTGAGATTTGATGCTGGAAAAGGTGAGATTTATGAGGTATGATTCTTTCTTGAAAGGCAATACCTGCCCAACTGAAACTAGTAGCAAGAAAATGTTTAAATGCTAAGTATTTAAGTGTGTAAGTTGTTGCATTTCGAAGGAGTAAACAAATCACCAGTTTAATAGGCAACCAATATTTAACAAGCTGTTTCAGTTTCCTAATGGTCATCTGATAAGCAGCTTGGAGTTCTGTCTCCATTATTCTAAACAGAAAGAAAAGAAGGAGTATTTTATTTCAAGTGGCAAAGTGATTTGTAGGTGTTGAAAGATACATTGAAAACTCCAAAATATGTTTCATGGTATGCTACAGACAGTAAGATGGCTGTAGGCTCTGCCCACTGCCATAAAAATGCATAAGCTGCTGTTCAGTCAGTGTCCTCACACTACTGTGATGTATCTTCTTTACTTACCTACTGTAACCATGAAATCTACCATTAAAAAGTTTTTTGGGGGCTGGAATTATGTTCACTCCTTCACCTCACCCAGCATTGTAGCTGGCATATAGGGACTTCATTATCCCAGAGTAGTGAGAAAACCAGATATGCACAGGACCAAGCATAACAGCACAGGACTTCTGAAACCACATTACAGCATCTGTTAGTGCAAACTTTCAGCAGGTGGTCATGAATATTTTACAGACAACTGTAATGAATTTTAAGCACTGAGTAAAATCTGAATACGAGCCAATTAGTCAATTACCTACAGCAGTTACAATCGGTACATTCCCATTTCAATATTTAAATGTTGAGTGATTTGGATTAATAAGGTGGCAAACCACCTTGAAGATTGCTTTGTTAGTGTACAAAGCCTTGTATGGATTGGGCCCTGCCTATCTTAAAGGCCTATTGGCCTGGTAACTCCCAGTCATTCTCTCCTCTGTATCGATGTATTGTTGGCTGTCCTGAGATCAAGCCTAAAACAATTTGGTGATTAAGCTTGCTCGGTGGTGACCAGACAGTATGGAACTCCTTAATGCTCCATCAGAGGAGTTTCCCTTCAGGGAGACATTTAAACAGGGCATTAAAAACAATTTATTTGATCTACTGTTGTATATAATGCTGTGTTATAACAAGCTTGTTTTGTGGTGGCCCACTGCACAGCGATACCACAACAGTGAAACCGAAAATAGACCTGACATAGATACATAGACAGTGTCAGCAGATAAGGGCCTATAGCCCACCCAGTCTGCTCATCTGAGCTTGTGAATTCCTTTTATGTTTTCTAGAAGTCTGTTGCCCTTACTCCTGACCTCCGAATTCCCTTATGTATCCCATGCATTCTTAAATTCCATGATTGTTTCAGCCCCCACCTCTTCCTCTGGCAGGGTGTTCCACTTGTCCACTACCCTTTCTGTGAAGAAATTCTTCCTTACATTTCCTCTAAATCTCCCTCACTCCAACTTCATCCTATGCTCTCTAGTCCTTAAATATCTTTTTCACTGGAAAATAGTGTATTCCTGCACCCTGTTCCTCCCTGTAAGATACTTGTATATCTCTATCATATTCCGTCTCTCCCTCCCTCCTCCAGGGAGTACATATTCAAGTCCTTCACCCTGTTCTTATAGGACTTGTGATATAATCTCTGTACCATCTTTGTTGGCCTCCTCTGAACCTTCTCTACCCTGTCTATGTCCTTGCGTAGGTAAGGTCTCCAGAACTGTACACTGTACTCAGGTGGGACCTCACTAGTGTCTTGTATAGTGGAATTATGACCTCCCTTTTCCTGCTGGTGATGCCCCTATGCATCCCAGCATCCTATTTGCTTTACCTGCTGTCTTGTCACACTGTTTCCCTACCTTGAGGTCATCAGAGATAATAACCCCAAGGTCCCTTTCCTGCTTGGTGCATGCTATATCCTCACCCCCCAACTGATATGTTGTTCCAGGGCTTTTGTGACCCAAATGCATTTGAATTTCAACTGCCAAACACCAGCAAAGTCACTGTAATGGTCTGGTTTCACTGATGCGGCGTCTCCTGGTGTTCTGCCCTTCCCCAAACAACTCGGACCTGTAGTTGATAATATATAATTGCAGAGGGTGCGGGGGGCAGAGGCCCCACCTTGGGGGGGGAGGGTCAATGCCCCCCAACAAAAACACTTTGTTTCTGGATGGCACAATACTGCATGTCGGCATTGTGCCATTGCTGTAGGGGATGTCAGCAGATTTGCTGTTGATGAACAGTGGTGTTTCCCTTGTTTTGTACAACTGGTTGTAATTAGTTGTTCTTTTTCTTATTGTTTTTAAATTAACTGTTTTACGTAAAGTTTCCTGAGCCTTTGCAATATGGCTCTTACATAAAATTTGCCTTTTCCTTGACTTGACTTGCATTTTAATGGCTTTTTATGTTTGTTGATACATAATTTTTTCTAGGAAGGGGAAGTATTTTATCATTTGAAACTCAACGGGCCAGATAGACTATAATAATCAGTGTGAAGGTCAAGAAGAGAGTACTGGCAGTATAATCCATGAGCTCAGCAAATAATTCTTACAATTACTATTGCTCAACACAGGGTCTAGGGCTCTTGATGGATGAGGACTCTGTCACACCACCACAGACACATCAATCTCCAGCAGTGGCATGCCAACACCACCTGCCACAAGTCAATTACAGTAATTAATGGTCATTGTTGACCTCAGTCTTACCCCATATTTGTAGTCTGTATTACCCTATGCCTTTACTGCATTCCTTGTCAAAGTGGTTCAGCAGAATTCTGAAAGACAAACCAATTTCATTGGGCCCAACTTGAAGCTGATCTTATACTGCCCCTGGCCATTTCCTCATTCTTAATCTTGAGCTTCAGCTTCTACACAGGAAAGTTGGAGAGCTGTTCCATGATGATATGGTTGTGCTTTCCATATGTCAGCAATACTGTACATACTGGGGACTCCAATGTTTTTAGTTAGTACCAAGTCATCTGGCTGAAAGGCTTGCTAGTGGATTCTTGCAATACCTTGATTATTTTATTATTGCTTACTCTTTCCAGGTGTTTGAGAGAGAAGGCAGTATGCCACTTTTAACTGTTTCCTTGGGCAATTGGTGTAGTGCAGGTGAATCTCTGGATGGGCATCCTCAGCTGAAACAAATAATGGTACACTGGGAGTATGACTTCCTGGCAGAATATTATGTAGTAGGGGTCATACTCTGGATTCACTGCAAATGGAAATACAGACTTGAACCACAAACCTTGATTTGTGGCCTCATTGGGATTTCTGGGCAGGATCAACATTCCTAGCATGTTTTACAGTGTTCTTTATAACTTCACATATTGCAGATTTCTCTAGGGTGATACAGAGTGATGTGGAACTTCTTCACACCCATTGACTTCAATAGCTCTTTGACCACTCAAATTTCAAAACTCCTTCTTTGGTCTGCATGCAGATGGACTGGCAATCATAATGTACAAAGTGTTTCTCCCTCAAAATGTTTTTGTGACAGTTGTAGATTTGTGGTCTTTGTGGGGGTATACGGGGCAAAATGGATGCAGTGGTTGGTGACAATGAAGATGTTGCTGATGCCTTTCCAATCTGGCTCCAAATATTAAAAGTCCATACAAACAAGGTCCATGGGTCCATTGTTGAGAATGCTAACAAAGTGAGTTACTTGGGTGTGCTGGATCTTACATCTGCTGCTTCTGGTGCTACTCTTGCAGTACTTTATGTAAGCAATAATACCGAGAGGGTGGGTATTGTGCTATACCGGACCGTCCAGGGCGGTAATGAGGCCTGATGTCAGCAGGCGGAGGGCTTGATAGCCCCTGTAGGTTCCAGTATAGCACAATACTGCCCACCCTAGAGGGTATTATTGTGCTTAGAAAATGGCCTGTAAAAGAAAGTATGTTTAATTAAAAAGAGTAATAATAAATTAGTATAAAATAAGATTTGCAATAAAATAGTTCCTCCATACCATTACAATTTGTTTTTTTTGAGTTAGGGATTTAGAGTCTCTGTAGCTGTGTCTTTGGACCTGGTTATAATGGATATCTCTGTGGTCCATTTACCCTGGTTATTGTGGCTACCTCCGTAATCGTTTACGTGATTGGGCAGGGTGGGCTGGCTTCAAACAAAGTTAGCAGTGTTTGAATTCCTGTCAGGGATCCCACCAGTAAGCGTGGAGAAAGTGATCATCATCTGGAGCTGGTGTGTGTGCAGTAGGACAACAGCGTGACTTCTGAGCAACAGCCTGACATTGGAAGCTGAGCAAGACTCAGGAGACATCAAGCAGTGCCGGAAATCACAATCTGTGTTACTACAGCTTCCCCCTTAATAATTTTAGTTCTTTTGACCAGATGGCAGGGATGTGGATGGGGAGCAGAGTGGAGTATGGATCGGAGCAGAGCTCGGATTGGGAGCGGAGGGGTGGAGACTAAGCAAGCCAGGAAAGATGTGTCCAGTAGCAGTGAGTGCCGACTAACTAGTAGCTGTTCAAAATAGAAAAACGACCTTCACTTGTGACAAGTAAGCCACATAACAATTGTGTAATTTTGTTGTTGTACCAATGAGAGGTAACTGGTAGCTGGGGCGGGGCAGTTGTCACTCTATCACTCTTGCCTAGCTTTACAGTAACCACAGAGACATTTTTAATTGAGCCATCTATTGCCAGGAAGCAAGGATCTAATCAATATCATCTGTGGAGATGGAGCGAGATGGGCGCGAGGTTACCAGCTTGATAGCGGCCAGCTGGAGTAAGGGGTGTGAGACCGCTGTCAGCAGAGTGATGTTGTTGCCATTCAGTGTGGTTATGGGGAGACGAACAGTTGCTTGCTGTCTCTCAGTCTTTCTTCTTCTGACCACATAAAAATGTGAGATTGCTTCTATTTTATTTTGTCATCAATATTACTAAGCTTTTCAGAGAGGAAGTCCAAACAGGTGGGTGCCACTTAGCTAAGGTGTGTTGGGGAAACCAGTAGCTCTCGCTAAGCCAGAGAAAAAATGCCGGGATTTGAAATTCAATAGGGTACTTTCAGCCAATGAGGAAGCAGGCGGGCACAAGCAAATGTGAGTGGGAGAAAGGGCTGGCACTTGTTATCTACTGGGCTCTAGTGTCTGATAGACTAGGGCTCTGAGTAGGAACTGGCCAATCAGAAGTGAGAATTTTAGAGGCCCATTTTCTAATCTACAATACTTTGATACCATCCCGGTCAGTAGAAATTATCATGTACCATATCAAGGGTCTTGTCCTTTCTGAAACTTCTAGTAGCCTCATGCCAGGCTAAGAAAATCTCACAGAACTTGAGGTAAAACTATCTCTGGCTGGCTACCAAGTACATCATTCCATATATTATGACCATTTTTGCATCTCTATGAGCAAAAAGGCACAATAAGTTAATGTGAGGAGATCTGACATGGGTCTCAGCATGTCCTTTTCTATTATATAAATGTCCCACAAACTTGGTTCACCTCTTTTTATTCTGTTAATGCGGCAACAAAGTTAGGTGCAAGCTGGTAAACACGAGCTGCCATGTGAACCAAAATCTGCTCTGGATACCGTTCCACTGCTCTAAATGGTTGAGCTGATAGGAAAAATGGAAACTTGGGACTCCCACAGACACTCACCTTTCTGAATGCATAATCTAGAGATACACAGTTTGGTTTATGGCTTATTTTGAAGGTGTGATGTGTATATATTTGAAATACACTTTTAAGGGCCACTCTGTTTTTGAGGATCATCTAATGAGCTAGAGAGCTCAGCACATAAGTGTTTTTAGATACTGTATTTGCATCTCTTGATGCAGTCAATTGTAGAATATAACTACATATTGGGGCATGGCTAACTGCCGAAAAGATGTCAAGATAAATTTGTTACAGCTGTCTTGTCAGGGAAAATTAACATGCATCCGCCAGAACCGACAATCATTCTTTCAAATTTCTGCATTCAGGTTAAAGTTGTAGTAAAATGTTTATTTATAAATCACTTTATGAATTGGATACATTCAATTAAGTATTTGCTAATTTACAATGAGGTCCCTGTGACTCAACAGTTTACAATAAATTCACAATACAAATACAAAAATATAAAATAAATATAATATTCCATTTAAAGAGAAACACAGCATGAGTAGCAATACCCTGTCTATTCTTATATCTTATGCTCTATTACTTTTCAAGGTACATGAAAGGAATAAACAAGACAGGTACAGAGGGTTGTTCTATGTAGGGAGGAGGGACACCAGGGGCCATGATATGAGACTGGAGGGAGGAAGGTTCAGGAGGAGATGAGGAGACACTTTTTACTGAGAGGGTGGTAGCTGGGTGGAATGCCTTACCTACAGAAGTGGTATCCAGTAGAACAGTGGACTGCTTCAAAAGGGATGGGACAGGACAAGGGGAGGGTCAATGGAGGGAAGGGTGGAAGGGAGGCAGCTGCAGAATAAGGGTGCTAGCTGCTTATTCAGATGAGACTTGATAGACCTCTTGGCCTTTATCTGCTGGCAAATTTCATATCTTTGTATGCTCATAAGTGCAACGATCGGGTGACAATAAACATTTAAACATTTATTCAGTAAGGAGTACAGCAGTGCCTGGTGTTTTCATTAAATACCCTAACCAGAGTTTTATGTCCCCGACCTTATATTATTTCCCAAAATTCTTAATATTTTGGGCAAGCCATTCCACAACTGCAGTCCTCTAACAAATACTGATTGTCTCCCTATTTCCATATTATATCTGGGTATAACAAGATCAAAGGTGCCTGCAGATCTTAAAAAATCAATTTTACCCTGGGAATATTTTTTTGTGATATAGTTGGTTAATTACCCATCAGCCCTTTTTGGATAAAGGCCAAAAGATGTTCACTTCAGCTATCGTGTAAATGCTTCCACCAGAGT
Organism: Neoceratodus forsteri; assembly: GCA_016271365.2. Lineage (NCBI taxonomy): Eukaryota > Metazoa > Chordata > Ceratodontiformes > Ceratodontidae > Neoceratodus > Neoceratodus forsteri. The sequence goes on from CM057455.1 coordinate 1,045,163,921, forward strand.
TGTCTATATAACAGACATTTATGTGCTAACAGGGGCTCCTAATATAAAGCGGGTCAACCTACCAAGGCAAACATCCAACTTATGCAGGTCTTTTTAGATCCTGTAGAGTATAAAATATCCTCATAATTAAACAGGAAAGGATCATATAATCCATTACCTGTTTCCCTACCTCTAAACTCATACAGTCTTTTACCCTATAAGGGCACCTAAATATTTCACTATATTTGCAGCCAAATTGTTTATATGAGTGGTCCAACTCAGGGAAGCATCCAGTCATAGTCCCAGGTATTTATACACCTGGATCTGCTGGATTAGAGGCCCCCACCTGCAATTAGGTCCAATCCTACATTCCCAACATCTAATCCTGTTCTATTAAATAATATAGTCTGAGTTTTCTTTACATTTAACACTAGTTTACTCCTGTTTAGAAAGTTCTGCAGTTCATCAAACGTTATCTGCAGGTTATCCCATACAGCACTCTTATCACTGTCTGCAATATAAATCACCATATCGTCAGCATATAAGTGATATTTAACAATGAGTTAGAAAATTGAACTCCATTAACATAAATATTAAATAATAAAGGACCCAAAATTGAGCCCTGGATGACCCCGATCCAGCAGGGCATAATTCTGAGACCCATGACCCTAAAGACACCAGTTGAGGTCTACCCTTCAGATAAGAGTACAACCACTTTTGTTCCAACCACCAGAATCCAATGGATGCTGCCCTGGACAGGAGGATGCTGTGGTTCAAAGAATCAAAGGCCGTGGACAAATCAACAAATAATGCTCCTACTAATGTCCTCCTGTCCAGGGCCTCTTGAACATCTCCACCACCTTCACTAAGGCCGTGGTTGTTCCATGGTGGCTAAAACCCGACTGCATGTCATTTAAAAGACACTGGGAATCAAGGTGATCCTTTATTTGTTCTGCAATTAATCTCTTGAAAATTTTAGAGAGCTGAGGCAACAAAGAATGGGGCAGTAATTGTACAATTACATTTTATTGCCCACTTTAAATATTGGAATAACTTTTGCTTGTTTCCAAGCTGTGGGAAAAATACCTATGCTGAAGGATAAATTATAAATATATGACAAAGGCTGCGCTATAACAGGGGAAGCGTATTATGTAACCTAGTCGGCAGATTATCCAGGCCGTCTGATTTGGATATATCTAATCTTAACAGTTCACTAATTACAGACTGGACCTTTACCTCTTTAAATAAAATTGTTTAGCTATACATTTCTCCCATTGTTTCCTGACTTGCACTTGTCAGGGTCTACTGTGGGTTTTCCTGTCCTAAGTATATGAAACCCTTGTCAAATTCTTCTGCCACCTTGTATGAAGCAGAAACCATCTCATCTTCTATTTTAAACACATGTGATGAGTCTTTGCCTTGCCCTTTAAGTAAGGTATTTACTTTCTTTTAAAATTCCCTAGGATGAGATGTGCATTTACTATCTAGAAGTTGTGTATAATGTCTCTGTTTAGCTATCCTAACTTGCTTAACATACCTATTACAAATCTTTCTGTACTTGACCCAATCTAACATATTCTCACTCTTGTTAGCTGTCTGCCACTTTTTGTCCCCACACTGCTTTAATTTCCTTAGATCTAATGAATATCATACAGCATTTTCATTTTTAGTACTTTAGATTTAAGAGGAGCATGCCTGTTGCAAACAACCATAAATTTGTTTAAAAAATACTCAGGTGTCATAAATTGTTGGAATTATTTGTAAACAATTCCAATTTATATTACTTAAATCTAACATAAAGCTAATGTAATCAAAGTGTTTGTAGCTACATGCAGTAACTAACTTACTATGTTATTTCTCCATAACTTTTTCCTAGTACAAAATACTAATTGATGGTCCAAAAGGACTCAAGCATGACCCCGCTTTGTAAATATTATCAATCTTATTTGTAAAAATTAAGTCTAACACTGAAGATGAAGCTGAATTCATCATATTAATCCTAATGGTGTCATACATCAATTGGGTGGGCCCTGTTTTCTGGAGCTCAACCAATGGATGGGCCAATCAATATTTTTCCAATCTGAGTTAAAGTCCCTGCCACTATTAATTCATGACTATTGGCATACTCCTACAATTTATCCTGGAGCAAATCAAATACATTTGAATCTGCTTTAGGAGGATGATAAGCTCCTACTTTCAAAACCTTTTAGTATATGGCAGTCTTAGTTTCCAAAAGCAAAATTTCTATCCCTTCCTGATCATGTTTGAATTTTACTTGAGTCAAAAGTAAATTAGATAGACAGTAGATCAGTATCCCCCTATTCCTATCCTTTCTCCATAAATTATATCCTGAAACATTTAATAGGCTATCCCAATTTTACCATTCAGCCAAATCTCAATTATTATAACAATGCTAGGATTGTTTTCCCCATCCATATATTTAATAAGGCCTTTTGTGAAAAATGCTACGTGCATTAAATTGGACCAAGGTAAACCCACCTCTTGCCCTTTTAGTGTCTGTCATTTTAAACTCATGGGACACCTCAGCATGAATAGGAGAACTAGTATGTTGTTGGACCTGGGTTAGGGTGAATGTCACTGCTCATCAGGAGAAAAGTCAATATTAGTTGTTTAAAAACAAGCTCAGGTCTGTGTTTAAGTTTAGAATTGTATAGCACCTTGAGTAGCCAGGCTGCAATTTCAGAATTAGTTTGGTGTAAATTATGAGACTATATGTTCTAATCAATAACTGATAAACATGTTGGATAATAATCCAGTCTTAATTAGATCATGGGCCCTACAAAACATCATGTCCTCTGGCTGAGTGCAATGTTTAATTAATACATGTTTCACTAAAGCAGAATGCAGTTCACAATTATCATGCCCACCTCCTCTATCATTAAAACATTGACCTGTAAATACATGAAAAGCCCTAAACATAGAGTAATAAAATGCATTTTCCAACCAATGAATAAAACAATTCTAAGTACACAAACTAAGAATAAAACTGAACAAACTGAGTGGTAAGCCTTAACCTCTTGCTCCTGCTAATGCTGCTCGATGACTGGAGACTTTCAAATTAGGAGACAAAGGTTACCAATGCAGATGTTTCTGTCATCTTTCTGATGCTAGCGTATGCGCGCCCACTTCACGCTGTTCGCACCACTGTGCTTGTGCCATGCAGAGCGGTGCTTAAATGTGAACAAAGCATCCCGCTAGCTAGCTGATTGGCTCTGCCTGTGGTTCACCACCAAAATCCCTTCAGCTCAGAGCTATAACCCAAGTTGCACAAGTCAATTAATGGGGTTTAATATGCAGTCTCAGTTATTGTTTGTAAAGCACTTCCCAAAGTTCTCGTGAACTGTAATGTTCAATGTTATTTTTAAACAATGTCTGTTTGACATACTGGTTTTAAAACAACAATTCAAGTTTTGCACTGCACCAAGCCATGGCAACTGAATGTAAAGCTCCTGATCATGTGGCTTTCTCCAGACAGCTTAACCTGCACTTTACCCTACCAGTGACCCCTTTCAATATGTCCCACAAATCCACCCTGCTTCAAATGATTTCACAAGACACATCAGACTTGAAACAAGCTGCTGCCCAGGAAAAAGATCTTGCCCAGCTGAAGCACAGACTAGAAAGCATTGAGGAAAGCTGCACCAGTTAAAGGGAAGGAAGAGGACTTGCAGGCCAGGCTTCAAAAGCAGGACTGGTCGATAAAATATCTGCTCTTGAAGGTGGATGACATGGAAAACTATACCAGACTAAGCAATCTCAGGCTGGTAGGCTTATCAGAAGAAGCAGAAGGTACGGATACTATTTGATTCATTCAAAACCTCATCCCCACCATCCTGAATGCTCAACTTCTCTCTTTTGAAACTAGAGAGCTTTTAGATCCTTATCCCTCAGCCCCAACCAGGAGATAGACTAGGACCTATCCAGATGAAACTTTGTGGTTATGGCCCAATGTCTAATCAACCTTCAGGGATAGAAATTTAAATATCTCCAATTTTTTAATTTTTACTTAGAGCCATTATTGTTTTCTAAAACAAACACATTAATTATAGGAATTATGGTAAACAACATTCAACTAAAAATCTCAGCTTTTGCGGATGACATTTTATTCCATGTGTCAAATCAAAGTAATTCTATTAGTTGGCCTGGTGGTGCTGAGGGTTGAGGCACTGGATGCCACACCTCATGCTATGCTGGTGACCCAGGTTCAGGAATGGACTAGGGTCACCGGGGTTCAGTGGGGTGAGTGAGGATTGAGCATCCCACGGATGCTCTCCTCCCTCTGGGGAAGGATACCAGGGGTGCTTCAAGCACTCAACATCCCTAGAGGGCTGGTGGAAACACAGGTTCTCAAGGGCTCCGGCAGCTCTGTTCAGCAGAGTCAGGGAGGTCGCTGTTAGGCGCTTGGCAGATGGTGCATGAGCATGTCACCAGTCTGGACTTGTGTCCTTTGTGCTGGCAGCCCAGGGAGAAAGGAGAGAAAAATATGGGGAAAATGGCAATACACCCTGGCCCCATAAGAATAAATGAAACTGGGATAGGGTTGCCTTGGTGAATGCCCTTTGGGCAGAGTAGGAGGAGGTACGAGGCCTCCTGAAAGCCATGGGAGCAGGGCAAGTTGAAAAAAAAAGGAATTCTATTAGAGAGACTCTGAAAACCATAAGAGAGTTTAGCGCCGTCTCCAATTATAAGCTAAACCTAGTCAAAATGGAAGTCTTACCTTTAAATAATGCAATTTTAAATAAGATATTATTAAACTAGGCCTCTCTTGGTCACCTACTAAACTGAAGTATCTTGGCATTTATGTAACTCAGCACCATTCTCAGTTTATAAAACTTAATTTGGAAGATTTATTTACTAATATTAAACAGGACCTGAAGAGATGGGCAAATCTCCACTCTCCTTCTGGGAAGAACTAGTATAATAAAATGAATATTTTCCCAGAATTTTCTACCTTATAAATATGTTGAACATTTTATTCCCTTATCATGGTTCAATAGGCTTCATTCAGTAATCTCAAATTTTCTTTGGGGAGACTCCCAGAATAGCGTTAAAAAGCTGTTTTGCCTAGGTCCCAAGGAGGTTTGAAATTGCTGAACTGTATTTTATATTACACTTGCAGCTCAGGCCAACTTAATTTTTTGACCGAGGTCATTACACCCCCATTTGGTTAGACCTGGAATATAGTTTAATGCAAAATTTCAACTTATCACCGAAGCTATTTCATACTATAAGCTTAGTCATCTACCCTCTGAATTAAAACATTCAGTTATAGGGTATCTCTTAGAATCCATCAACAGACTATGTCTTATCTAGGTTTAAACACAGAAAAGAGCATTAACCAGCCTAGTATGAATATTTGTTTAGTATTAACAATTTTAACTCCAAGGTAAATGGAAAACCAATTTCCTCTACATGGTTCCCAAGTCTAGCCACTTTAAAATAAGCTTGTTTATAAATAATGGTAAAATACTCTCTTCAAAGGACTTATTTGACAAAGAAAATTTAAATAAATTTTTTTTACCAAACTTGTTATTAGTGAGAATAGCTTTAAAAGCTTACTTTGGATCCGAGCTCTGGATGACTGACTCTCAAGACATCTTAAATGATATGAGACAAAGAGTTTCAAAACCCGTCCTATAGCTACAGGACCCAGTAACTTCCTCATATTGGCAAAAGAAACCAAACATTATCCACAAAATTGGGCTACTCTCTGGATCAATGTCTATAAGTTTATTCTCTTGGATAATCTTAGGTTGATCCAATATAAGATCCTTCATAGCATATTGGACTCCACAAAATTATATAGTTTTGGTTTAACACAGACTAATAAATGCATTAAATATGATTTGACAGAATGCTCAGTTTCTCACATAATTTGGTCCTGTTTGAAAGCCCAGCATATCTGGAGTTGAGTGAGGCAGGGTCATAATGTTGCAAGACATTATGCGCATGTAATCAGGAGCTGCCAATACAACGAGTATTGCCATGAGGCATAATTATTTTTCTGTGGTGGGCTCCACCCCCCACACCTCTTAACAGGGGCTGCATCCCTGGACCACCCTACTAAAGATTCTTAACTGCGGGGGTAGCAGCTCAGGGAGCACACTAGTTGTGAGGAAAAATAAAATGTTTGGGACGGGAATCAAACCCGTTACCAGACACAGAGCCAGGGTTCCTGCTGCTGTGGCTCAATCCAGTGAGCCACGACAGCTGCTCAGCAGAACCCACTCCCAGCAGAGGTCTTATCCTCTGCCTGGGAGTGTGTGAATGGTGCAGGGCCACGCCTGTACAGCAGCAGTATGCATGGTATACCATTTGCTGTCCTGGACAGCACTCTTTTGGCTAGCTATAATGTTGTACGCTATTAAGTATACAATATTATGATCCGGTAGGTTCGGGGCAAGAAACAACATATGGAAATAAACTTTCATTACATAACTTTATGAGCTTTGAGGTGTGCATTTTGGGTAATCTTAACTCAATTAAGGGCATAGCTGAAAAAATGTCCTTATCCCTATTGGCCATTTCAACAAAGCAACTCATAGTAAGCCATTGGCTAGATAAAGATGATTATTGTATGAGAGAATGGACATCGAACATAATGTACAATTTACAAATTATAAGACTAGTTTATTTATTCCACAATAGAATTAATAACTTTTTTCTTAGGAAGGGTCAGTTATATAACCTACTAGTTTAGGGCAAGGGTACATTTTTCCTACTTGTGGTTCTGAGTTTTAGACTCTGAGGCTAGCTTGGGAAATTCCTCTAATATTCAATATGATTAAGTTGACTTCTGTAACTTCCCTTTAGGCCTGGAAATTGTATATTAATTTCTGTTTACCAGGACGGTTATTGATATTGGGAGGGTGGAGGGGGGATGAATGGGGGATTTGGGGTTTTGTCTTGTTTTCTTTTGTATTGGTTTATGGACTTACAGTGTTAACCTACAATGTCATGAATGTATTTTCCTTGTTGTTGTATAATATATAACTGCTTAAATAAAGGAAATTTATAAAAAAACTTTTGTGGTAACCGGTTAAAGCGAATATCATAGAATTAACAAGGGAGCAAGGGAGGTGCAATGGAAGGGCACCCAATTTCATTCTAGTAGGTACTTTCACATGAGTTATCCCAAAGCTGTAGGGCTTTTGCTTAGGCCCAATAGAAATTAAACCACCTAGGTGCCAAAACAGACTGCAGGTACCCTGCACACTTAAGAACTGATCTGAATGGGGTGATGTACCAATCTGAGACTCCAGTCACTGCTGAAGACTTTATATAGAGACACTGGCCTGATTATAAGTTTTCTGCATCCCCCAGTATCTGACATCAAGGCCTGCAGCGCCATCAGATATGGATACTACTCTGCCAGTTGCAGCAGATACAGGGGACCAGGGCTAGCCAGCTGACAATTTGCAGTGTCTCTGGCAGAAAAAAGGATGTGACAGGAGTAGAAAATGGCAGAATGCTGAGGTCCATCAGAACATCATTAAGCCTAGCAACCACTCTCACATCTGCCGCAGTGAGTCACCCTCATCTGAGTCCTCAAGTAACCTTGTGGTTGAAACTCCATTACCAAAACAGTCAGTTTGACCCCATTAGTCTCACCAAAACCTGCTCAACCTACTAGATCTATTGCAGAAACAGCTATGCCCATGGATACCCAGCCTGCACAACCTTGGTGCAACCAGTCCTACCTTCTGACACACACTCATAATAAGAATGTGCTTCTATATTGCCTGCAATGCACCAGCAGTACCTCATGCCTCCTGCCTCCTTGGATGAACCCAAACCCTGCATTCCATGCACAAACAACTGGGGTGAGATAATTCTCCCTGACTGAGACTAATGGTCCCCCATTTCCACATCTGGGGTACTGGAGTCTACAATGCCAGTATAGGAGAGCAAAGACATTGGACTAGCCTCTTTGGAGAATCATCCCATGTCTTCCTTCATGAATGTATAGGGCTGTATGCCTGCCTGGCCTACAGTTTCCTTATTGAACTGAGATATATTCCACTGATCTGCCACCTTCTAATTAAACCCCTGACTAGAAGGTGGCCACTGCAGTTATATCCTTTTGATGTTGTCATTCTGTTTCTTCATATAGTTGTGATATGGTTGTTCACCAAATTAGATTGATAGATTTATTATTTATAAGGTATACCTTTTAAGCTTGGTGTGCACCTGGCTGCTGATTTTTATAGTGGGTTGTTTGTGCTAATGATGTTTCATATGGTTACTCCTGCTTATGCTTGTTTAACTGATTGGGATTTCCTCTGCTTTGGCAAGGTTCTGTCCAGCAGAAGAGTGGGGGTCTGACCTAGGCACTGATTCTGAAGCTGAAAATACTTGTCATCAGCCCTGTCTCCTCCCAACTCAGTAAGAAAGCACTTGCCTGTGCACGGATGTTCCATGCTGGGGTGGTGCAGCTGGTAGCCTTCCATCAGACCCTTCAGTGACAGTGGGACTGATTGAGCTGAATATCAGCTGCTTCTATCCTTCGCCCAGGCCTCCACCCTCACAATAATCAGTGGTTTCCAGGCATCATCAGGCAGCATAGGGGCTCCCTTTCCATGTATCTACTGAAGTCCCATGGTTGCTGCCTCATATCAATGTGTTAATAGAGATGCTGGCAGGGAAGTGGGCCTGATCTGCAGTCTGCTTGCAAGTATATTTTGTACTCCTTGGGTGCAGACCTCCTATGAGCACATCACAACCCTATTGCCCTACAAAGGGAACCTGACTGTGCAGTTAGTGGCAACTGTCACTCATGAGCTGGATCATTCAGTCCAAGGGAACATACAAACATACAAAGAAGCAAGCAGAAGAAGGCCATTTGGTCTATCAAGTCTGCTCATATTGCAGGGTCCACAGCTTGAGCTAATGTCCCTGCCCTCCCTCCCCATCCTCCCATCCTCCATACCCATGATCTTTACCTTCCCTCTGTGCCTATCCCAGACTCTCTTAAAGTTGCCCACTATCATCAATAAGATGACCTCTTCCGGCAGCACATTCCAAGTGTCCACCACCTTTTCTGTGAAGGCGTGTTTCCGACATCCCTCCTAAACCTCCCACCCTCCAGCTTAAGACTGGCCCCTCATGTTATGGTTGCCACTCAGCTTAAAGAGATTCTCCTTATCAACCCTATTTATCCCTTTCAATTACTTGAAGGTCCCAACCATGGACCCCTCTCTCTCTCTCTCTCTCTCTATCTCTCTCTCCCTGTCTTCAGGAGTACATGTTCAATGCCGCAACCTCTCCTCATATGCCTTACCCTGCTGACCAGTTATCATCTTTGTAGCCCTCCTGTGGACCTTCCCAGCAGGTTAATGTTCTTTTGAGGTGTGGGCACCAGTAATGAACTCCATACTCTAGATGAGGCCTACTCCTCCTCTGATGCAGATACTCAGACTCCACCCAGGTAGTACCCTGTCCTGGGTTCTTGGCTCAATATGCATAACTTTGCATTTCTTGGCATTGAAGCCAAGCTGCCAGATCCTGGACCACCTCCCCAGCTTTTCCAGTTCTTCCTGTAGGTTCAGATTCCCTTCAGCTGTGTCCACTCTCCCACAGAGCTTGGTGTCATCCATGAATAGGCACATTTGCCCTTAATGCCATCTCCAATGTCATTAATGAAGACATTGAACAACACTGGCCCCAGCACTGAACCCTGTGGGACCCACTAGTTACCTCTCTGGTGCCAGATAACTCTCCCCCCAACCACCCTCTGGGTTCTGTCCCTCAGCCAGTTTTCCACCCATCTGTCCATCTTTTCCCCAACAATGAAATCCACCAGCTTCCTCAGCAACCTTTGTTGGGCACCGAGTCAAAGGCCTTGCTGAAATCAAGATAGAGGATGTCTACCACTTGGCCATGTCTACTGTCTTAGTGACACAGTCAAAGAAGTCAATCAGATTCGTTTGACATGATCTCCCCCATGAACCCATGCTGCCTCGCATCCTGGAGACCTTGCTCCTCTAGATATTCCATCAACCTTTCCTTTAGTATGGTCTCCATGAACTTGCTTACAATGGAGGTCAGACTGACTGGTCAGTAATTCCCTGGGTCATCCTTGGGACCGCTTTTGTGGAGGAGCACTACATGTGCTGTTGTCCAGTCCTGTGGTACCACGCCTGATGCTAGTGAACTATTAAATAGGTCTGACAGTGGCCCTACCAGCTCCTCAGCCAATTCCTTTAGTATCCTTGGATGTACTCTGTGTCCGGGCATGGTGATTTGTCCATTTTCAATGCCAGCAGCCCCTCTCTCACTCTATCCTCCTCCATCACTACATCTGTGTTCTCCTCCCTCCCTCCCACTTTTCCCTCTTGAAGACACTGGTCCATCCTTCTCCCTGGTGAAGACTGAACAGAAGTATTCATTTAGTATCTCTGCTTTCCCCATTATCCCCACCCACTTCACTCCTTTCTAAGCCTAACAATCCTTCCTTTTTGTCCCTTTCTCACTTATACAGTGAAAGAAAGCCTTATGCCCCTACTTAATTCCTTCAGCTGTCTGTAGCTCCTTATGTGCCTTTGCTCACTGGACTTCCTTATTTGCCTCACTAGCCAACCTTAGGTAATTTTCCCTAGCCACTTCTCTCTTGGTCTTCCTGAATTTTCTGTAGGCCAACCTCTGTTCCTTACTGCCTGGGCAATCCCAGAATTGAACCAGCTGGGCACTTTGGCTCTTGTGTTCTTCCCCTGAGCCTAATGCACTCATCTGTGGCAACCAATATTCATTCCTTAATGATGGACCACCTTTGGTCCACCCCATATCTGCTCTGATGCCTGCCAGATGGCTCTTTAGCACTTCGCCAGTTTCTGAAGTCCACCTTCTGAAATCTAAGATATTGGGCTTAGTTGGGATACTTTCCTGCCCTTATCCAACTGGAACCTCACTGTGCAATGGTCACTTCCACCTAGTGGCTCCCTGACCATTATTTCCTGTACATGCTCCCCATTTGTGACATCAGATCAAGAATTGCCTCAACTTTTGTTGGTTCAGTGATGCCCTGAGTCAGGAACCCACTCTGCAGTCCTTCCAGGTTCACCTGACTCCTAGCACATGTTGTGGAGGATATGCTCCAGTTCACCTGGGCGAGATTGAAGTCCCCACAATTACTAGCTCTCCTTTCCCGCAGCTTCAATATTTGTGAGCCTAGTTCCCTGTTCCTCTCCTCATCCTGATTGGGTGGTCTGTAAACCACCCCAACCTCACCTTTCCCCTCTATTGGACCTTAACTGAACCCATAATGCCTCCACTTCCCTTCCTTCTACTCTTCCCTCATGCAAGTTATTCCTCCCTGATATAAACTGCCACCTCCCACTTCCGATTACCCTGTCCCTCCTGTATAGTTTATATCCAGGGATTGCAAGTCCCAGTCATGGTGTGATGTTGCCCACATCTCAAGTTACTGCAGCAATGTCCACTCTCCTGTTTGCTAATAGTGCCTGCAGATCATCATCCATCTTGTTTCCAAGACTCCGCATATTCAGAGACACCACCTCTACCTAGAATCTGACATTCCTTCTCTTCCCGCTATTCTTCTATTCATATTTATTCCCTCTGTGTGCACCCTCCATGTACCCTTGTTATATGTTCCTCACCCTCCACCTGTTGCTAACTGTGTTCTCACCCTTTCCACTTCCTCCCGCCAGACCTCTTCCATCACTGGGGAGGGGTTCACTGACCTCTTCCTATCAGAGTCTGTGAGCCTGCATGCCTACGGCTCCACCTTCAGTAGTTTAAATTAAGTGTAATGGTTATGCATTCCCCCAGTTTGTCCCTGAGCCCTCAAACCCTCCCTATTGAGGTGTAGCCTGTCTGGTGAAAAGAGTGCTTTGTTTGACCAGGTCTCCTCCCAGTCCCCAGTACAGATAAACATCTTCTCCTGCACCATTTCCTCAGCCAGTCAATAAAATCCTCTATTCTTCTTTTCCTGGCTGTGCTGGCACTTGGTACTGGTATCACCTCAGAGAAGTAATGGTGGGACTGACCTGCATTTAATAACTTCCTCCACAGCTGGTTGACTGATCTCCATCCATCCTGTTCACTTGAACTGCAAGACTCCTCCCAAGAACATGTGAACCATAACCTGCTGCCTGCCTTCTAACCCAAGGGAGCACTCTCTATCCCATTATTTTTTCTGTTAATTCTGTATTTCTACCATGTTGACAGGCAGCCTTCTGAAGTGGACAGTTCTTCATTTTGATGGTCACCTGGAAGGCTGGGTGGATGTCTGCTGTGGACCACGAAACTGTCCACCCCAGAGATATGTATGCAGCTTAATCTCCCAGTGATAGACATTATAGGTCCCTGCCCTACCCGCTCCACTTCTTCTCTGTTTTATAAATGGCCTTGCTCATTTACTCACCCAGGAACTTTGGTCTCCATGGCAACAAGACAGGACCAGGTAAGCCATTCACTATTTTTCTAATGCTTGAAAGGGTTCTCTTAATTGTGGCCCATTCTTGATTGGAGTGTAGACCATGTCCTATCCAAAGCTGACAGGCAGGTTGGGACAGGAATAGATCAATTTGGACCTCTAAGGGTGTCAACACATATATAGAACACCATCCTAATCTCCCTCTCTGCCCCTCAAAGCTCTCTTATAGTGGACCACCATGGGCGAGAGTCATTTGTCAGTGTCAGTGGCTCAGTAGGTAGCACACTCGCCTCTGAGGCCGGGAGATCAGAGGGCTGTGGGTTCAGTTCCACATCTGGCACTTGGGTTAATGTCCCAGTATTGATGCTGTAGTGCAGCATGAGAGGGTGCTGTACTTCTGAGGTGCCGTTTTCAGATGAGACATTAAACCGAGGTCCCATCTGCTTGGATTGATGGTTGTTCAGGTGGATGTTAAAGATCCCATGGCACTTATATCGAAAAGGTAGGAATTTCTCCTCTTTCACTAAAAATACCACCAACAGCTTAATCTGGTTGACGGTCAGTTGGCATTCATCTGTATCCTCCTCCCCGGTTGTGCCTGAAAATAGGCAGGATTTGTCTAGTGCACTTACCCGGTCAACAAAACTAAAATAAAAAATAAAAAAAATCTTTATTTCCTGTTATGAGCCACCAGATTCATTTGTGTGCCTTTTAGCCCACCTCCCAGAGGTCAGCTCCAGTGATCAATAGCTATTACACTTTTTGGTCTTCTTAGCTGGAACTGATAACTAGTAAGAGCCCTGGATGCCTCACATGGTCCCCTATGGTCTGGAACTTACTCTGCTACTCCTGAACCACACTGGAGCACAACATGGTGCACATAGCCTCTCTACCAATACCCCCCTCATTGCTCCCCACCACCACCTCTACATACTTTATCTACAGGGTTTTGAACGTATTTCCTCCCCTTCTCTACCTTCTGTGGTTTATTACCTTTAGAGGGCTCACCGTCCCCCTGCACCTGGCCTAATCCTCATCTGAGGGTAGACTCACCCCAAAGTATGCAGATCAACAGTCCCTAATCTACTATGTTGTGATGAGCCAGTTGTACTGTATGAGATGCTCCCTGGGCTCACAACAGCCCACACTGCTGTGCCATTGTTATTACTCTGTTACATACTGTTTGTGCTAGTTACTGAATTTGCACTCCTCACTGACCAGGATCTTGTGTTGGAGTTGCAGGAACTTCTGCTCTTAGGACATGAGCAAGTTCCAATGTTATCTGTTTTTGTGGTCCCCACTGTTCATACCTGTATAATGTACCACTTCATTATGGGCACCACAGCCCGCTCTTACATGTTTAAATGGTTTAATGTAACTCTACACTCTGTTGTACTTGCAATACAATTTATCATTGTCAGTTCTGCTTCTTCTGACATGCCTGTACTGTTGAACAAGGGATCTGATGGGCCTTCTGCCTTCGCCTCACCAAAGCTTTTGCTCTTCACTGCCATACAGCCACTTTTCCCGCCTTATTGCTTAGTATTATGGCCTCCATGAACTGGGTGTCGTGGATTCTAGTGCTCAACTCCTGTGTTAAGAGAAAGCATATCGTGACCAGACTGAAGGATGTGTGTTCAAGTAGCGTTGCTGCAAGAGACTAAATGTGTGTGAATGAGGCAATTACATTACGCAGACTGGGTGGGCCTGGAAATGTGCAGCTGTGCCCTCATCTAAAGCCAGTGTATCCATATTGATCCATAAAGAGCTCTGTAGGTCAGTTGCGGCCACTGCTTATGATACTACAGGTAGGTAGGTAGTTGTGCCAAGGTCCTCAACCCTGAAGGCCCCTTACTGATAGCCAATGTATATGGGCATAACCAGGATGTGCCCAACTTATATAAGGAGTTAAGACAAACTCTGTTAGCTAATTATAACCCTTCCATTGTAGTTTTTGTAAAATGGGATTCTAACCTTACTTTGGAAGCAAGGTTGGATAGAAACAATGGTAAACCTGATTCCACACAAAAGCCCTAGTGGCAATACAAGAGTTCATGTCTCTGCACACCCTCCAGGACATCTGGTGCCTACACCACCCCACTATTGTTGACTTTTCTTACTTCTCACTGGTGTCCAGTCAAAAGAGTGACAGCACATACATATGGTCAAGAAACATGCTGGCATAATGGCGTGTGTGGTTTCAGAGTTTGTTTATTTAATCTAGCATGGTTTTGGATCACTCTGTTTTGCAGGAACTGTGCACTGCTGTTTTTGCCCATACTGTTTTGACCACACCATGTTGACCCATTGCCCTCCTCACCTGCCAATGACACATCTAGCAGGATAGATTTCTGGCTGACCTCTCCCACTACCACATCAGGGTGACCCCTGTCCCACAGAACACCTGATGTAATCCTGAATCTCAAACATTGCAGTTTCTTGTATTTTGGAATGTACTACACTATTTTTTGAGTGGAATGAAACACTTCCAGCAAAAAAAAAAAAAATGTTGCCTTGAATTTACTTTTTCACTGTAAGACACTGCCAATTTTAGCAACTGCTGAGTGGGTCGGCACCTGTTTGCTTTGTCTGAAATTGGGATTAGCCATCCCTCAGCCTGCACCTGGCCTCCTCCACTGGTGCTGTATGTACCCACCTGTCTGTCTCTTGTGACCTCCCCCACCTCCCAAACAGTATAAGTCTCTCATATTGCCCCTTACATTTATTCAACCATACCGAGTGGAACTCGTACTCATCTAGGGCTCCAGCCCCAAAATCCACCTCATGATGCCTAGACTCTTTGCTGCTTCAAGGGAAGGACTTCAGTCAGTGGCTCAATAGGGAGTCCAAAACATACTTCAAACTAAACTACACAGGTGCCATTAGTAAATCCATCATATGGGAGGCCTTCTATGCCTATATATAGGGATGGATAATGGGTCATGCTTTGGATTGTGCCATAAAAGGTAGCAGAGCAGAAACAGCTGGAAGCTGAACTTGCAAACAAAGAAAGTAAGTACAAAAACTGTCCCCCTAACCAGGCTATACCCTCCCTACTAAGTGAGCATAGATCTGAGTATCTGAATGCTCTCAACTTCCAGCCACCAGGGAAAGCAGACCTGGCAGTACTTTGCCTGAGACACAGATACTGGGACATTCAACAATAGTGTTGTGGGATAGGCATCAGGGACCTAGTAAAACTAGAAGACAGACTGGCTACTCAAATGACCTCTGTAGCCTTTTCTGAGGTCATTCCTGTGTGGGACAAAGGCAACAATACAGAGAAAATCTGAAGCAAGGAACTTGAGGAGTTCAATGAGTGGTTAAGGAGCTGGCATCAAGAAAGAGGTTACCACCTCATTGATGCATGGGGAGACTTCTGGGAGAGGAAGTTCTTCAAGTATGATGGACTGCATCTAACGAAAAAGGAATATGAGCACTGAGCCAAAAATTTGACATAAGCATCAGACATTTAAACAAGGAGGGGGAGCTGGTGGCAAAGGACCCTATCAAAGTCATCTTAAAAGTTAGGAACTTAGCTGTAACTCCATGGAAAAGAAATTAATCATGAAATAGAAACAGGGACCAGAAAGAACATAAAAGGTGGCCAATGGAATCAAACAGAAGTGGACCACAGTATCACAGTAGCATGTCTACTGAGAAGGGGCTAGAGGAAAACACGGGGTTGGGGAGTAAAAAGGAGTGACAGAACATGGAAAGCCATGGCGCAAATGCTCACAGTCTGACAAATAAAATTTCAGACCTAATGACCTTGATGTTGTGAACAGACCTGGACATTGTTGCTGTTACTGATACATGATACACAGGAACCATGACTGGGACATAGCTGTGCCAGGGTATGCTCTGTTCTGTAATGACAGGGTAGGAATAAGGGAGGAGGAGTGGCTATCTATGTTAGTGAGGATATAAAATCTACAAGGTTCAGGGCATAAGGTCACACTGGAAACAGGAAATGGTACTGCCATTCAAGCAGGTGTGATCAACGGACTGCCGACACAAGGGGAGGAATTGGATAATGAATTAGTGGAAATCATCCATGAGAGATACTGCTGATGGGAGACTTCAGTTTGCCTGATGCCAATTGGAGCACTCATACTGCAGCCAAAGCAAGGAGCACAAACATCCTGGAAGCCCTTCAAGGAGCTGGACTCAAACAGCTAGTGGTAGAACACACACCCATAAGTTGGAAATATTGGACCTTGTCCTCACCAATGGCTACATAGTGAGGGTCATAGAAGTGAGAATCACCTGGGATCCAGCAGTCAACGTATGGTATGGTTTAGTATGAGGACAGTAGAGGAATCCAGGCAAAGGGCAAGGGTCTTGGATTTCAGAAGTGCAGATTTTGCAAAACTAGAGGTATGTCTGAAGAAAGCTCAAGGGGTAAAGTGGGAAAGGGGATGTAGAGGCACATTGGGCATATCTTAAGGAGCCATGACAGAAGCACTGCGCCTATGCATTAGCAGTGTTGGGTAAATTACTTTTCTATTACTTTCTATTATTTTGTAAAACTTGTTCCAGAAAGCTCTGTGCAGTCACTAAGGATGGAGAAGTACGGAAATGTAATACACCTTACAGTTACAATTGCTTATGTCTTTTATACAAAAGAAATACATAACTGTAACTGACTACATTTGTTGAAAGTAACTAGTAACTAACCTATTACTTTCAAAATGTAATCTGTTATAGTTATTTATTATTATGTATTGTTTTAGTATAAAAGAAATAAAGTAACTATAATTGTAAGGTGTACTTTCTGTATATCCATCCTTTAGTGACATGCACAGAGCTTCCTGGAACAAGTTTCAAAACGTAATAGAAAAAAAGTAACTTACCCAACATTGTGCATTAGGCAAATAAGTAAAACAAAGGAAGAGAAACCAATTCTGGTTCTCCAAAGAGGTGGCAGGGATGGTGAGGGAAAACAGATTAGCATTCGGAAAATACAAAGAAACACAGAGTGAGGGAGGACAGAGGAAGGTATCTAGAAAAGCTAAAGGAGATGGGAAAGCAGTCAGAAAAGCCAAAGCACAGACAGAGGGAAAGAATTGCCAAGGCAATAAAGAAAGGAGACAAGTCCTTTTCTAGATACATCAGAAAAAAGAGAAATGTGCCAGCCCACTGGCACAGGGCAGAGTGCCCGCCTGTGACAACCGATCGGGTCTGGGAACAGACTTGGGACATCAGAGGGCCAGTGGGGGAGAAGGATTGAGCATCTGAGGACTGCCTCCTTTTCTGGGGGGCTGAGTGTCTGGCACACCATGGACCCCTGGCAGATGCCAGGGGCTCTGCAGCGACTGGTGCCATAATGTCTGGGGGCGGGTCGGATGTGGGACATCATTGCACGTCCCCATCCCCATAAAACACACTACAAAAACAAATGCCAGCCCCAGCAGATGACGCCAGCTCCACTGCTGTCCCTCTGGCCACCAGAGTCCACTGGGGTTCTGCTCCTGTGGCTCTGACCTGGTGGGTAAGCCAGGCATCACCACGGTGTCCATTGGGAGAGGGTGCCCAGCCGATGGTCCCCACTCAGGGGCAATCCTGAGTATGGGGCAGTTGGCAGAGCCGGCAAATTAAAGAGTGAACCTGCTCAAAAAAAAAAAAAAAAAAGAAAAGAGAAATGCCAGGGGTGGGATTGTGAGACTAAAAAGAGAAGGAGGGGTAGCAGAAGTGGACTAGGAAAAGAAGAAATCCTGAACAATATTTTGTTCAGTATTCACTATAGAAAAGGAAGGGAGGGTCTACAGCTGGTGGGAAGATACACTGGGGGATAAAGTCCATTCACAGAAGAAGGAATCCTAAAGGAACTAGAAAACTAAAGGTAGATAAGGTGATGGGGCCAGATGGAATATATCTCAGAATTCTAAAAGAACTTACAAAAGCAGCTGGCAGCACCACTGACAGCCTTGTTCAACAACTCATTAGAAGCAGGTGTCGTGCCACAGACTGATAAAGGCAGTGTTGCCCCTCTCTAAAAGTGCAGGAGCAGGGAGAGACTAGTCCAATAGGCCAGTCAGCCTAACCTCAGTGAGGGGGATGAAGGAAAAGACGGCATACCTTGGATCCAACAGGCAGCAGGATCCAAGACAGCATGTGGCTTCACAGCAGGCAGGTCTTGCCAAAGAAACCTAATAAGGTCTTTGACTGGGTGATGGGGAGCTAGATCAGGAGCGGTGGTAGATATGGCCTACCTTAGTAAAGTCTTCAATACCATCCCACATAAAGGCTAATAAACAAGTTGAACAGCCTGGGAATCTGATCAGGAGTGGTAAATGGGTTAGAAATTGCCTGAGCAGCTTTTTCAGACCTTAGTAGTGCATATAACTTACGCAATAGGTCTATTATCGTTACTTGCAGCTGCAAGATTATATTCAAGCTTTATCTTATCTTCTTAGAGCATGCTGTATCTTTCTCTCAGATTTCTCTCTAATTATAGCCCATCAAGGGGGCCACACCCCATTTAATTGGATGCTGTACTCAATTTTCATTCCTTTTCTCCAGACTCTACTTCTTTTGTACTTGTTCATTAGAATGCTAACATTAATATGACATTTACTTATAAGGACTAGGAAAATCTTTCTTGTTCACATATCTATTGACAATGTCTTTGTATCTGAAAGAGTTTGCATGGAAGTGCCATATGCATTTTTGGACTCCTCTTAAAGTGATTTTGTGAGTTTTGCAGATGCCTTTTTACACAGTGTGCCATTGCCACCCATGCTTGGATGGTGAAACTGCAATTTGTTTTGTAAAAAAATATGTCATACTTATTTTGTTTTATGAGCACTCTGTCCTCCAGTTTTCTGTGTGTTCCACACCCTCAGAACAATGCCATGTAAAGGAACTGTCAGTGTTTGACATACAGCACCAAAGCATTCTGGATAAATTATAAAGTTGATTTAAATGTTAGTAACTCAGAGGTGCAGTCCCTTAATTTGGTGGTGGTGACTGCAAGAGGTATTATGCTAATATACTCTCTGTCTGAATAGACTTGTGTCTTGAACAATTATGCCTGTAACAATTTAGATCTGCTGATGTTTTAAAATAATGTTTACAAAAACATATGTAGACATATGTAGCAAGGCATTGTGGCTACAATAAAGTTGTTTCCAGTTTTCTTAGTGTGAGGTGTAGTCTCACAATTCTTTAGTGGCTTCAACAATAAAAGCTTGCATATGTTTATTTTCAAAACAAGACACTGTGCATATAGTATCTAGCTGACCAGATCTGTATACTGAGAGATGTAGTTTCCTATATTGGTAGTGTGGATGACTACAACACCAAGACTGACCAACAGAGGTCTCTGTTTTTTATCCAAAGAACTCCCTATTGTATTTTATGTTTCTTGCACGTATGTGCAAGAAACATAGTGCCATCATCCGAGTTTTCGAGGTGTGTCAGCCCTCCTTCCAATGCAGTCAGTGTGTTTGCAGGCGCAGCCCCAGTTCCCCAATGAGTGCTGCAGCTGTCTATGACAGCTCCAAAATGCAGTGGCATACAGTTGAAAGGAGAGCTCCGCTTCAGTGAGCAGAGCTCCCCCCCTGCACACGCAAGCACGCACATTGCATGCGTGCGCTCCCCGCATACACCACTGTATGGCGATGGGTGACCAATCCCTGTCGGCTCCCGTCCCCCCAACAGCTGTCCAGGTGCCACGCTGGGAGCCCACCCAGCGTGGCAACAACTCAGTATAGCCGACAGGGTGCCCAAACCCGTCGGCTCCAAAGCTTCTACGCCCCCAAAAAGCTTTCTTGGTGCCACGCTGGGAGCCCACCCCAGCATGGCAAATCTTGTTTTGGCCAACGGGGTGCCCAATCCCCGTTGGCTCCACATCCCCAAACAGCTTTTCCTGCTGCCATGCTGGGAGCCCACCCCAGCGTGGCAAGCGTCCACATCATCTTCTTAAAAAAAAAAAAATCCTGTGAATAAAAAACGGTCCCTCGTAGTCTCTCCCCCCTCCACAGCCCGCACCCACCCTGCGCACCTGCCTCCCCACACCCCCTCACCCCATACTTACCTCCTGAGCTGGGTTGGGACGATCATCGGTGGACCGGGAACGCCTGCACTCTTCAAAGCCGACCATGAACTGAGGGAAATGCCCGGTAAGCTGTATAATGGGCTAGATAGGATTTTTCAACTTCGTTGCATATCTCAGGCATTTTTGGGAATTTTGGCTCCAAATTTTCAACATGGGGTTTTGGGACCCCTCCTCATGGGTTCTTGCACTGTCATGGCGTTACTCAGGCCAGAAGGGTGATTTCGAAGTCACTGCACGAAATCATCTTTCTGCACTGATTAATGAAACAACATGGCCAGTGTTCATAAGGTGGGCTCTCAAAAGCCTATGTTGAAAATTAGGTGAAAATTCTAAAATGACTGTTTTGGTCGTTGCGTCTCACGCTGCCCTCGTCAAGTTTGCGAATTTTCAATATTTTCACTCCAGGTTTTCAACATTGCCATTTTACCACACCTCCTTATGAGCAGTAAAGCCGTCATTTTCACATCTTGCCCAAAACATGTTTCCACCCATGTGAGCGACAATGGCTTAGTCGGTAAAAGCGAACTCAATGTATGGGACACATTAAGAAAATCACAGTGACACTGTTCATGAGCAGAGGTCTTAAAATGGCTATGTTGAAAATTTGGTGAAAAATTCCTAAAATGACTGTTTTACGAGAGTGCATTGTGCAGTTCCTCTACGCACACTCGTAGTTCGCGAATTTTCAATATTTGCACTCCAGTGATTTCCAAATACCTAAACAGCACATAGAAGCACGTAACATTTGGCACTGACAAATGCTTGTTGTTCTAGTCTCATGTGTAATACTATTCTGATTGCTGTATTTACTGCCATCTACCTAATATGTAAATTGACCTTGCATTCTGTGTAACTGTTGTATTACTGTCTCCTCAATTGTACCCATGTACAATATACTTGTGTAACTTCACCCCTGACCCCCAAGATGCATCTTGAAACAAGCAGTTATTGCTCAGTATGCCTTCCTGGTGAAACACTTGAATAAATAAATAAAATAAATAAAATAATATGTAGACATATGTGGTAAGGCATTGTGGGTACAATAAGAAGTTGTTTTCCAATTTCCTTACTGTGAAGTGCAGTCTCATATTTCTATAGTGGCTTCAACAATAAAAGCTCTCACATATTTATTTTCAAAATAATGCATACAGTATGTAGCTGACAAGATTTCTTTACTGAGAGATGTAATCCCTATTTTGGTAGTGTAGGTGTCTGCAATACCAAGACTGACCAACAGAGGTCTCTGTTTCAAATCACTTTGTTTCCTTTGCATGATGTCATAGTTGAGGGTTATAGCACTGAGAAAAGAAGTGGCAGGTTATGCAAATGAAGCAGAGCACAGAAATTAAAAGCATTTTTAGGAAAACAGCACTTTTGGCAGTTTGGTTGGAGATTGAATTACAACTCCTACAGGTTATTACTCCCATTTGGTATGGCAAACTTCACAAAATCATTGTAACTCCTTTCAAGTAAATAATACTTACTCAAGTTCTTGTTGGAACCCTTGGTGGATCATTTCTACGTCTTGGTCCTGTCCATACTGAGATGATATAACCCAGGGTTGTTACCACTTTGTTTGATTTTTCTTCTACTTTACCTCCTTTGTTAGTACTGTTACATCTTATTATTGAGGTTCCATCTATATGGGGCAGGCAACTTTGCTTATTATTAATTGTTCTGCTATGTGCTATGAAGCTTATATTAAACTGTGGTTGAGGCACCGTTACCACAGCTTTAGCAATGGTTGCAATTGATATATTCCATTTATCTTTATGAGAAATGTACGTACTGCTTTTGAATCAGTAATCAACTTTTCAGGAGGTTTGGCAATGCTGGATTATGTACAAATTACAGACAGATCCTGCTTTTGTTCCTTTATCTTTATGTTTTTCCCTTGAGGTTTTGGTAGAAACTGACCCAATTGTTCAGGTTAGTTTTATTGTGAGTGATGGATCCTACCCTATTCTAAGAGATTTTGAGGGTTTTCTCAGTGTTAAAGTCTTATTCTGATCCCTTGGTTTAGAGTAAAATAGTTGTGTCCCCTTTATTTATTTATTAAGTAATTATATTTGGTGATACTTATTTTGTATACAGACTAAAACTGGTGCTTGCATATATTGAACTCATTCTTATTTCATATTCATATATGAAGATAGTTTTGACTTTGTATTTTTTTTCTGATGGTTAAAGATGTTATTTTAAAAAAGGAAATTGGCTGAGCAGTAGGACACAACAGGTGTTACTGAACAAAGTTCAGTCTGTAGAGAGGAGGAGACCAGCTAGGTCCCTCAGGGACTGGTGCTAGGCCCATTCCTCTTTAATGTCTTCATAAGTGACATTCGGAGGGGCTAGAGGGAAGGTGTGCCTATTTGCAGATGACACAAACATCTGCAATAGGGTTGACATGCTGGGGGGAATGAGAAGGGACTTGGGCAAGCTGGAAGAATTGTCAAATATATGGCAGCTGAGATTCAATGCAAAAAAGTGCAAAATTGTGCACTTGGGGCAAAGGAACCTGAGGGAGGAGTACTCAGTGTGGGAGGGGGATACTGTCAGCCATCAAACAGGAGATAGATCTAGGAGTGATTATATCTGAGGACCTAAAGGTGGCTGGGCAGGGTACCAGGTCAGTATGTCATGGACAAAACCACACAAAAACAACCATACTGTAGAAAGCAGAAGGTTTGTACAGCAACAGGGGTTTCTGCATGTACAGTTACATCCACTACCCCTGTCACTGGATGCTGTCTTGGGGAGTATCAAGTAGGCTGCAGGTGCAGTGTGTGGTCGAGCCTCCCTGTTGTGGAGTGGCTAGGACACCAGCACCCAGTGGGTAGCGGACCTGGGACTGTGGTTCATTTCCACCAGGTCCCAATATATTGAGACTTTTTTTATTTTAAAAAGTTTATACCCACTCCAGTATTTCACCCCTTCTCTGAAGTCCACACATACTTGGAGTTAGTTATATTTATTCCAGGAGATGTGGTGGGCTGAAGTCCTTCACATCAGAGGGTGCTGCAAAAACACAGATATTACTATTTCTGTTAATGGTATATACTCTTCATGTTATGTTAGTGTTTTGTCCTGACTTGTTTTGGTTCTAGCGTTTTCTCTGCACCATTGTTGTCTTGTGCAGTTTCATCCATGATATAATGACCCTGTGCCCAGGACAGTGTGAGAAGACAGTAAGGAGGGTCAATGGGATGTTGGGATTCATTGGGAGAGGCATCACCAGCAGAAAAATGGAGGTGGTGATGCTATGGCACAGCTCTTTGGTGAAACTTCATCTGTAGTCCTGTGTCCAGTTTTGGAGGCCTCATCTCAGGAAAGACATAGAAAGGGTGGAGGCAGTACAGAGAGGGCTACACAAATGGTACAGGGCTGCACCAGAAGTCATATGAAGAGATGCTAAAAGACCTTAATGTATTCTCTGGAAATGAGGAGACAGAGGGAGACATGATAGAGATGTTCAAAAACCTTAAAGGGATAAATAAGGTATGGGGTAGCATCTTTCAGAAAGAGAATGCACAAGAACTAGGGCATGATATGAAGTTAGAAAGAGGTAGATTCAGGGACAATGTGAAGAAGTACTTCTTTACAGAAAGGGTGGTGGATGCATGGAATAGCCTCCCACAGGAGTGGAGGGGCAAAAATGGTGGAGGAATTGCATGCTAACATGAACATAAGCAACATGGTCACCTTTTAGAAACATTTACTAAGGGGACATTGTGGACAAAAATGAGAGATTGCTATAAATCAGTGGGGCAGCCACCCCTAAAGTCCTGTCATCTGGCAGCTTTAGTCTGGAATAGAGAACAGACAGCAAGTCCATCTTGGTGGAATAGGGGCAGATAGGAAGGTATAAGGTCAGAAGATCTGTCAGATTACCCCATGGTCCTCATCAAGATGTCTTTCCACTGCAGAAAGTCTTCTGTGTGCCTGTGGAACACTTGACCCAGTTATCTTTTGGATGGTCGTGGACAATGTCAGCATTTTTCATCTTCACCACGGTGGGGAGGCAAAAAGTAGATGCCTATAATCAGGCAGTCCTGCCTGTCACTGATTGGTTCTTGCACATTCTTGTCAGTCACTTTAGAGTGGTGGAGTGAAGTGGAGTGAAGTGAAGTGGGTGGGAGATGGAAACATCAAGGTTGTTAATGAAGAAACAGAATTGCAGCAGGTTTGGTGCACACCATCTTTAGGCAAGAAACTACAGATGGGGTGATCTATAGAATCTCCATGACAGAGGGAGAGAGATATTGAGCTAGTGGTAGAACTAGAAAGGTGGTGCAAAGGGAGGTGGTGATGGTGGCAGGAGATCTAAACTTATCAGATATTGATCAAATCATTCCAGCAGCCAAAGCTCCAGAAGTCAGGCCTTGCTGGAAACATTGCAGGACTGCCTCCTGGTGCAGCTGGTTAAGGAACCCACTGGGCAGGCTGCCATACTCAGCAAGGTGCTCACCAACTTGGAAGTGGTAGGAAGAGTGAGGGATTGTGAGCAACGGGATCCAGCAACCAAATATCTATGTGATTCAACCTGGCCCTTGGGAGAGTAAGCATTCAACAAAGGTTGAAATCCTAGATTTCAGAAGGGTGGACTTCAGCCGGATGAGGAGCTGATCTGAAACAAGTTAGCGTGGACAGCATTAGGGAAGCAGAGGAAAGATGGAGTGCAATCAAGGTGGCAATTCTCAAGGCAAAAAGGTCTTGTACAAGAATGTTAATCAAAAGAAACAGGTACAAGAGACCAATATGGTTATCTGGAAAAGCCTATAAAGCAGAGAGAGACAGAAAGAAGGCCTTCACCAAGTACAAGGAAAAACAAGGAAATGGGGAGAGTATGAAATGAGAACAAGAGAAACCAAAAGGGTGGTCAGAGAAGCAAAGGTGGACACAGAGCTGTGTATTGTGGAGGGATCAAGAGAGAGAAAGACAGTTATTTAGATATATTAAGGAAAATGAAAAAGAGGAGGAATTGTTATGCTAACAGAGGAGGTAAGAGTATTTGAGGAGGATGGGTGGAAAGCAGACATTCTTAATGACTATTTGTGCTCTATATTCACAAGAGAAGGTGGAGAACCTCTGCCAGAAAGTGGCATTAAGGCAGCTGTATGGGGAATCCTTGAGATGACACAGCAGGTATTTACTGGTGAAATGGTTTGGAAAGGACAAGCAATCCTAAGGCCAGATGAGATGCATCCAATGGAGTTCAAGGAATTGGTAATTGAAATAACTGAATCCCTGGTTGGGATATTCAATAGGTCAATTCAGACATGGGTAATTTCAAATGACTGGAGGGTAGAAGTCATAGTGCCTTCCTTAAGGGATGACAAGGAGCAACTGAGTAACTACAGACCTGTCAGTGTTACTTCTATTGTGGATAAACTGATGGAAGCGCTAGTCAAGGAGCACCTTGTGAACTACCTAGAGAGCAGTGAACTCCAAGATAGTAAACACCATTGGATTGTGGTAGAGATGTATTATCAGACCAGTCTGATAATATTCTTTGACTAGGTAGACATGGGAAATGGATAAGGGCCATGCTGCAGAGTTCCTCTACTTCAGTTTGAGCAAGACTTTCAACTCGGTGCCTCACAGAAGATCACTGGAAGAAGCCAGAGGATCTGGATGCAGTGAAGGACACAGATGGATGTGAAACTGGTTGGAAGGAACACAGCAAAGGGTTGTGGTTAGCAGGGTCAAATTGAAACAGGGAGGTACCTAGTGGGGCACCTCAAGGATCAGTCCTGGGTCTAGTCCTTTTCAATATATTCATCAGTGACATAGGAGATGGAATCCAGGACAAGGTGTGTCTCTTTGTAGATGACACTAAAGCTCTGTGGCATGGTAAACAGTGAGGATGGGGTTAGAGATGCAGAGAGACTTGCAAAGGCTAGAGAGCTGGTCAAAAGGTTTGGCGGTTGAAATTCAATGCTAAAAAGCACAAAGTGATGCATATGAGGAACAAGAACCCCATAACAGAGTACTGAATGGGGGTAGGTAAAGCTGGGCACAACTTCTGAGGACTCCCTAAACAATCAAATCAGTGCAAAAAGGACTACAGTAAGGTAAACAGGATGCTGGGGTGTATAGGAAAGGCATTGACAGCAGTTGAGGGAGGTATTAATAGAGCCCTATGAAATTCTTTTTATTTTTATAATTGTTCTTTTATTTTTCTAGAATGTCTTCTTATTTCTTTTATTCATTGAACATGTAGTTTTATTTCTTGTTATCACAGCTACATTCATAAAATACCTCAAAATGACCTTATACATATTACATTGTATTAAGCAACATTATGTTATTGTCTTGAAAGGTTTTGTGAATCAGAGAATTCCACTGCCACGTCCTTGTGGACCATCTCTGTGGTAACAACAGAGCCTAAACAACTGGTGCTGCAAACATTTATTTAGTTTTGCCAAAAAACAAGCCATTTTTAACTTTTTCATGTGCCTGTTTTCATTTTATTTTTTTATACCTTGAATTTCTTGTTATTTTTATTTAAGAAAATCACAGGTCTCTAGTCAATACTACTACCTCTATAGATCACTGGGAGGCCACTCTTTGAGTACTGTGCCTAGTTCTGGAGTCCTCACCTAAGGAAAGATAAGGACAGGCTAAAGACACTGCAATGTAGGTTAACAAAATGATTCCGGCCAGCAGGGCAGCTCTTACAAGGGCGTCTCAAGACACTGAACATGTACTCACTGGAGGCCAGATGAGAGAGGGTGGATATAATAGAGACCTTCAAGTTTCTTAAAAGAATAAACAAGAGTAAACAGTGAGGAGGTATTTAGAATAAGTATTGGATCAAGAATGCGGGGACATGAGTGGAAACTGATGAGGAGGGTTCAAGAGGAGGCGAGAAAGTTTTACTTTTCAAAAAGGGTGGTGGAGCCATGAAACAATATGCCAGCTGATTTGGTGGGTGCCAAAACTGTCAATGGTTTTGAACATGGCTAGGACAGAGTGAAGGGCTAAGTAGTTTCTCAGGGTGGTAGTATCCCAGCTCTGTTAGGTCTTACGTGCAAACTGGATGGACTTATCATCATGTCTGCATCATTGTCTATGTTTCTATATTTCTAACTTCATGATGATGCTCATAGTTTTTTGATGATGGTATCCACCAATTGAAATAAATGGAGCAGATGTAATGGCACAGGTGGAAGAATTTGGGTTTTATGCCCAATGAACTTCCTGTTATTTGCTATCAGAGATATCAGGAGGATTCTATTGAAGCAAAAGAAATTTCTTCTTGGCATCATTGCATCACTGAGAA
This sequence comes from Neoceratodus forsteri, assembly GCA_016271365.2. Lineage (NCBI taxonomy): Eukaryota > Metazoa > Chordata > Ceratodontiformes > Ceratodontidae > Neoceratodus > Neoceratodus forsteri. Next base: position 1,045,191,659 of record CM057455.1, read on the forward strand.
ATAAGTTGGCTGTCCTCCTCTTGACTGCATATGTCATACTGTATTTCACACTGAATCTCACACTTCCCATCAGTAAACCTTCTGTAAATTGAGGCAAAAATTTTGCATTTCTTTACTGCCAATTTTGTGAACGTTCAGTCCATTTATTTGATCACCTATAGCAAATGTTTGCTAAAGTGAGTCACATCTTGAACTGATGGGCCTTTTATCATGGCACCAATTTGCTCCGCTAGCTGAATGGAAAGTGTCCAGCTGTTGTAGGTATTACATCATAGCAGAAGTGTATTGTATGGCTGGACCATCTTCCTTCATAGCTGGTGAAGCCTATTTGAGAGGTAGTAGCACTGAGGTAAAAAAAAATAATAATTATTGCTAAATAAGAGCACAAAGTTGGAGATTTGTACTGTACTTGCAGTCCTATCTGCACTTAGGAACAACTTTTCAGCAGACTTGGGCAAGGTGAGCTTGTGGAGAATTTTATATTGCCTCGAACATGGAAACCTTACTGAAATACCTCTGGGCTTTTCCCCTTACTTTATTTGGTGCAGTGCATTGTTTTCATGCCATTGTTGGCTTTGCACATTTTGTAGGATTTTTATTAATAGATTATTTCACAGGTGATGCCACTGGAGTTACCTGAAGGAGTTTAAATTTCATAGGACTTGTTGATCCCAACACCATTCAGGTCAAGAGAGTAAGTGCTCTATTTTCAGCACTGAATAGAGAAATGGGCAGACTAGGTAGACCGTATGGTCCTTATCTGCTGTCAGATGCTATGAAGAAAAAAAATATGAAACCTTTTTATTACCAGACTGGTACTGATTGGTTTTGTTTCTGGAAGGTAGAAGGTGAAAGTTATTGGCAAGGCAACAGGGGTATCAAATTGAAACCAGCTAAGAAAATTATTCTGAAGACAAAACTGGAGCTTGCAGCTAATGTGCAAAAGTTTTGGGGTAAAACAGAAGGTTAGATGACAAAAGAACAAACTCCAAGATTCGTACTAGTTGTGATATCTAAGCAAGTGTTCAGCAGGCTCTGTCAAGGCTAACCAGTGGAGCATTGGGAGTATTTGAAACTGTCAATGAGGACTATTTGCTTGCATATTGGTCTTAAGCAAGGAGGAAGGGCTCTGCTTATCTGGTCACAGGTACATAGAATCCTAACACAAGGGCTAGAAAGAAGTAGGACTCTTGCAGATATTGCAGGATAGGAAGTGGGGGACTTCAGTGCACAATAGATTATGAGTAATACAGGGCCCTTCCCACAAACTGTAGTGAGTTGTGCTGTAGTGTGACATGCCACAAGATGATGTGCAATGAAGTTAAGTGCCATAGGACTTGAGAAGAGGGACATGGGTAGGGAATGCTGATTGGATAGGTGAACAAAAACTGGGAGGAGGGTTTCCAGAAGAAATAGTTAAGTTCTGGACTTCGGTTCCCATGGACTACTCAGCAGCATAGAGACTGTACTCCATAACCCCTTTTAAATTACAAGCCCTTATGCAGACTGAGCATAAGAAAAACCTATCAACATGTCTAAAGAAGGAAAAGAAGAGACAAGGATCAGAATTCAAGAGCAGGTTGACTGATAAGCAAAGGATTCTGTCAGATTGTCACACCGCCGGAGAGCTAAGCCGTAGCCAGTCAATCAGCAGTGCACAGGCCTCAGGTTATGATACCGAAGGAGAAACTGATCTACTGAACAGAAATTGCTATGAAAATATACTGGCTGAAATTCACGGAGCTAGAAATGAGACAAAGAACGATCTGCAGCAAATCTCTCAACAATTTCAAAATTACACAATCGAATGGAGGAGGTGAAAACTAGAATTACGTGTGCTGAGGATGTTATGGCCAGACTCACACATGCGGTGGAGGCCCTTTACCAACAGGCGGTGGCATTGGAAGTGAAAACTATAGATCTTGAGAGTCTTTCATGCTGTAATAACTTACGGATGTATGTCCTGGCTGAGGAAGCCGAAGAAATGCCAATGGCTACATTCTTGAAAACTTATTTAGAGATGTTTTAGACTTACCACCACAGTATGCTTTATCCATCTAGCAGGCCCATCAATCTCTTGTCCCAAAGCCCCAAGATCCAAATCGAGATCTAGTTCAGTGGTCTTTATGGTGAGCAGTTTCAAGACAAGAAGACCTCCTAAAACGAGCATGGGCTAAGAAGGAATTAAAGTATCTCTCCTCGTATAATGCCAGATCATGATTATCCATCAGAAATTCAACAGGCCCGCATGCAATGTGCTCCAATACTGCACAAATTGAAGGAACAAGGACTGAGATTTCAAACTCCTTTCCAGCTAAATTAAGGATCCAGTGGGAAGATGGCCCACAAACTTACTCTTCCCCATGAGAGCCTTGGAAGCACTTCATCAAAGAGGTATCCCACTTGAAACAGAGGCAGAACGCATTGCTAGGAAGGTGCTCACTCTATAGACTGGATACTGGTCGCACCACAGTCCGCTGAGCTGAGTCCCCATTGCAAGCAGTGCTTGAGGCCCTGGAACAAGTGTGAGCTACTAAAGCTAAATCTAGTGGCCAGAAGAATCAGGCTACTGATGCGACAGAGGGCTGAGAGCTGCAAGGTACTGTCTCCTAAGAGAAACTCCTGCATTGTTCATTGGGGGGCAATTTGGGGTTAGTTACAACACCCATCTGAAGTGCTTCATTTTCATGACTATCAGTCTGCAACCCTCAGGAGAAGTACCCACCGGACTTAATGCTACTCAGCAAGAAAGGAAGGTACTATTTAACAGGGTTTGCTCAGGAAAACTACCCAAATAAAGTTTTTCATGGGTTCCATAGTCCCTTATTTCCTTTTCTTTTTCAGTCCTGTTTTCTCTAAGGACAAAATCGCTAGGAAGGGCTGAGTTCTAGCTTATTTTAGGAATGAGCTGTTAGAAACACGAGGTTGGGGATCTCTGTATATGGGTTTTACTTCCAATAACATAAAGAATTTGTGGAGAGTCTGGTGTCGATTTATAATTAAGTTTTCCCTGAAAGTTCCACAGAAGGGGCTTTCAGGTGAGAGGACCCTGATCATACGGGGGGTCAATCCTTTCACCACCACCTCTGTTCTGTTATCTGAATAAGGAGGTGGATTAAGGGTCCATAGTCTTGGTTCCTGAACCTTGGAAGTGGAATTGTATACTCTGTTTTTGTTTTTCAGATTTCTTAACTGTTAAATGTTCAAGCTTTGTTTAGATTAATTGTTGTCTGTAAATACTTCTAGACAGCTAGTTCTGTTAGATTTGTTAGTCAGCCATCATGCAGCAACACAGCATATAATAAAAGATGTGGGTATAATTTTGGATTCTCTGCAGAGACAATATGGATAAAACAGCCTTGATTTGTTCATTCAATGTAAATGGGTTATCTAATCCTGTCAAAAGAAGTAGAATAGTCTCAATGCTGAAAAAATCAAAGGCACAGTTTACTATGCTTCAGGAGATGCATCTTTCCTATTGGAACACCTGAAGTTGGGGACGATGGGTTTTAAAACTATGGGAGTGCTTCGTATGGAAGGGAGATGAAGAGGAGTTGCTGTACTGATCCCTAATAAAACACCATTTGAGTTAATGGATCAGATGTTTGACAAGGAGGAGATATGTGTTTATGAAGGGCTGATTTCAGGCAAGAATAATCACCTTAGCCTCTATATACATCCCTCCGGGTCAGACTTTCGGTTTATCACCTTATCCTCACTAAGTTACAGGAGTGGCGGAGGGAGAACTCATAATAGGAGGAGATTTTAATATCCGACTGAATCCACATATGGACTCATCTTCTAAAAATCCTAGGGTAGACAAAGGGATTTCCAAATAATTAACACAATTTCTTGGGAAATGGGATATGCTGATGTATGGAGACAAATGCACCTAAAATGTAGGGACTATTCTTTTTCTCAGCTTCTCGTGGAGCATATTCTAGGTTGGACTATTTTTCCTCCATAAAGAATCAATGGGCCTTGTTAAAAGCAGCTGGCTAGAAGATATGGTCTTATCTGACCATGCCCCTATATTTATGGAATTGCATATTGAGACTTCCAGAAAGCACATTCTGGAGACTAAATGTCTCCCTCAGCAAGATAAAGAAACCACGGAACAATTAACAAATACGATTCTACAGACATGGGAGGAAAATGATACCCTGGGCATATCCATATCAGTGGTTTGGGACACCATCAAAGTTATACTTAGGGGTAAGCTGATATCACTGGTGGACTACAAGAAAATCAAAGGAGACTAAAAACCTCACTTCAAAATCAGATCAGGAACTAGAGAGACAGTTAAAAGAAAAATACAATAAACAGCAACATAGGAAACTGACAATACTAAAAAGGAGATACAGGAGACATTAGACTATCAAATAGAACAAAAGTCCTTTTTAAGGCAGAAGTTCTATGAAGGAGGTCCTCAAGCAATGATGTGGTTGGCGACAGACAACTATACAAAAGAGCTAAAGCCCAGGTGATAGCTTTAGTCCATCCACAAACTAACAAAATACTCTAGACTACCCCAGAAACTGTAGAAGCTTTCAAAACATATTACAAGGAGATATATATGGAAACACAGTCCCAAGATCAATCAGAACTAGTCAACTACCTAGAGAACATAGATTTACCCAAAGTACCTGCCTCCCAGGGGCAATCATTGCTCCTATCACCACAGAAGAGATACTGACTGCTATCTCAACTCTTAAAATGAATAAATGTCCGGAACAGACAGTTATCCAGGTGAATTATTTAAACACCTTAAAGACTTTCTTACCCTATTCTCAAAAGAGTCTATAATGAGGCACTCTAACCAATGGGTGCTGTACCTGAATCATGGTCCCAAGCTATTATATCAGTAATTCCCAAACCAGGGAAGAACCAGACCCTTTGTCCCTCATATCGCCCATATCTATTTTAAATACAGATTACAAAATATTTACATCTATCATCTCTAGTCATCTGCAATGTATTTTACCACAGCTTATACACATGGATCAGGCTGGATTCATCCCAGGGCATCAATCTCAGGACAATTTAAGATGTACGGTCCTTGTAGTGGACTCCTCCAGTCTTCTAAAACACCAGCCCTCCTTCTCAGTCTAGATGCTGAGAAAGCTTTTGACAAGGTGTCATGGACCTTCTTAAAACAACTCTTGTCAGGTTTGGTTTCCCATTACAGTTTGTACAACTGATCGCAAAACTCTACCAGGCCCCCAAAGGCTATGTTGGGGCAAATGGACATATGTTTACATATTTTACTCTAGAACGGGTACTAGACAGGGATGCCCACTTGCCCCTCCTGTTTGCTTTGTATTTAGAACCCCTAGCCCAAGGAATACAAGAAAACCCAGACATAGGGGAATCTGGTTGGGGACGACAGCAAAAGTTGGTCTTATATGCTGACGATATAGTGTTGTATTTGTCCAGCCCTGAAAACTCACTCCCGGCCCTATTTAATTACCTACATAAGTTCTCAAAGTTCTATCCCTCTCTGGATATACTCTAAATACTACTAAAACAGAGGTCTTAAAATTTAATTATCAACCCTCCCTCTCTTAGGAAGCTACCCCATGCGGTGGGATATGGACTCACTGAAATACCTGGTGTAAACCTGTCTGTAAACACATCCGAACTATTAAGGCTGAATTTTCTCCCACTGGTTAAAAATATTAAATTAGATATACATAGGTGGTCTCTTATACCACTATCTTTACACTCTGAGTGCAGACATTAAAATGAATATCCTCCCTCGGTTTTTATTCCTTTTCAAAATGCTCCATGTACAATCCCAATTAAGCAAATTGATTCCTGGCAGCGGATGTTGTTCCAGTTTCTCTGGTCCCCAGGTAGGCTGAGAATCAGAAAGCATACATTGTTCTTACCCAAGAGCAATGGGGATTAGAGTACCGCACCTACTGGGTTACTGGTATGCAATCCAGACAAGGGTAGCACTGTTACTACAGCACCCAGACTATAAATCAGGGTGGAAGGATATCAATTTATTGGCACCCTGTCACCCCCACTTCAGGCACAAAGTTTTGCTCTGGCCTCTTTGGAGATATGGTCACCTCCGAAATTTCAGGGCCGAGCCATGATAGCGGGATGTAGGGATACCTGAAAACAGGCCCACCAATGGTGGTCAACAAGTGCAGTGTATACACAAGCACATAGAGACCCATGGTACAAGAACCAAGAGAGACTCAGTTGTTGGGCTGCATGGCAGTGCATGAGTGGGAGATGATAATCTCTTTCAGAAAGCCCAACGAAATTTGGGTGGATGCAAAAGGATCTGATTTTTTACTACCAAATTAGAGATTACATTAATAAGCAGCTGCATTCTTCCATTATTAAAATTAGAGATACCCCACTAGACAACCTCTTTGAGACAGTTTGGGGATCAGCAAGAGGTGGGAACACCATATCTATGGTATAAAACAGCTTTCTCCAAAATATGCAGCAAACCACAAACTATGTTAAAGAAAGGTGGGAATGAGAATTGATATTAGTCTAAGTGAACAAGTTGGGATAATATTTGGCAAAACCCATGGCATACCACATTAGCCCCAGATTGGAGGGAGTTCATGTGAAAGCTCTGAATTAGGTATTTCAGGGTCCCAGAAAAAGTGATTAAGTGGAGTTCAGCTGGATCTGGATCCTGTTGGAGAAAATGTGGGGGGATGGCAGGCCAGTCACATATTTTCTGGCAATGCCTGTGATTGAAGGTTCTGGAACCAGATTTGGACATATATGAAAGATTTGTTTAACCTTTCAACCCCTCTTGGCCCAGAGCACATGATCCTAGGCATATACCGAGGGAGCTCAGGGGCTGTGAAACCAAATACTTATGGAATATATTAATAAGCAGCTAACAAAAGCATCACTATAAATGGCTTTCTGAAACACCCTCACGCAAGGGGACTGGATTAAACTCATAGAGACGATCAAAACATATGAACGTATCACTTTTATGGTACAATAGTCTCTGCCTGCTTTTTAAACAGATGGACAAGGTGGGACCTGGCGGCCCCATCTCTGGGACAGGAGACACCATGAGCCCTCTTTCCCATTCCACCCTCCCCTTCTGCACTGTCATATCCTCTGCCCTGTGCCTCTAGGTAACCCTGCTACTGGGCAGAGATGCTCTTGTTTTCTAGTACAGTGAAGTATAAAAAAGAAATAGTTAAGTTCTTTGCTGTTTGAAATGTAACTTTGACTGCAGTGATTGTCTGATGTTGGTAGGGGCTTCTGTGTGGATTCTGATGGATCTGTATAAGACCTTTCTAAGTTAAGTCTAAAGGAAGAAAAACAGGAGAAAATTGTATTTTGTAAAGGACAAAATGACCATCTTAATCTGTGAGACTAAACAGAACACTTACTGCCCTGCCAACTACAGACCAATCTCTAACCTCCCATTTGTGGGTAAGGTGATTGAGAAGTAGTGGCCCTACAACTGGAGAACCATTTGACCATCAATGACATCTATGAACCTCTCCAATCTGGTTTTGAAAGAGGCATAGTACGAGATTGCGCAGTTTGGTGCTCAATGATCTCCTGATGGTGAGAGATCAGAAAAACATTCCATCCTGGTTCTTCTGGATCTCTCATTAGCATTTGACACTATGGACCCTGGGTTCTTCTCAAACACCTGAGGTTCATCTGTGGCCTGTCTGGTACAGTCCTCAGGTGGTTTAAATCTTTCCTTACTGGCAGAACTCAGAGGGTGGTGTGGGATTTATTCCTCTTACCAGTCTTTCTGTCATGTGGGGTCCCTCAGGGTTCAGTACTGTCCCCATGTTGTTTGCAGTGTACATGCAACCCCTCAGAGACATTGTAAGATGGTATGGGCTGATGTTTCACTATTATGCTGATGATACCCAGCTCTACCTGTCTTTTGCCCCAACCAGGATAGAGCTCTCTTGGCATTCAATAACTGCCTCGCTGAAATCCAGGGTTGGATGAATTCAAGCTTGCTGAGGTTGAACTCGGAAAGACTGAGGTGATGGTCGTGGACCCAGGCCGCCGGATAGAGGGGTTGGAAGAGGGTCTGCCTTCATGACTTTTCTTGGAAGCTCCCAGCTTCTTACCTCTGAACAGGTGCGAAACCTGGGGGTGATTTCTGACGATGTGCCGACTCTCTGATCACAGGTGTCGGCAGTCATCAGATCCTTCTTTTGCCACCTGAAGAACATCTCCAGGGTTAAGCACCTAGTTCTGTCTGGGATCTTCCTACACTGGTCTATGCCTTTGTGACCTCGCACCTTGATTATTGCAACCCTTTATCTAGGGCTACCTGGGGTTGATATCTTCTGCTTATAGCTGGTGCAGAACGCTGCAGCCTGGTTATTGACAGGAACTCCCAGACTTGTCACATCTTTCTGGTGCTGCTCGAACTGCACTGGCTGCGGTTCAGTGGCTGATCACCTTTAAAGTCAGACTTCTGACTTCTAAAGCCCTACACGGACAGGGCCCAGATTACCTGAAAGAGCTTCTGGTTCCTTACTACCCGAGTGATCACACTGCTTGGCTGATGAGGGGTTGCTAGAGATTCAAGGGTATCCTTAAAATCTTCAGGGCCTATGCATTTATATACGTAGCCACAGCCCTTTGGAATTCTTCTACCCCTTAGCTTGGGAGGGATTTAAATGGCCTTTAAAACCCACCTTTGACACCTAGTCTACCCTGTTTGATTTTATTGAAGTCTGAATTTTATGAGAATCTGTATTTATCTGTGTTTTTAGTATTTGGTTTTATCTTATTGTTAAGGTGCCTTGATTTTTGAAAGGTGCGATATAAATAAAGTTATTATTATTATTACAGCTGTAGTATTGCATTACTATACACACTACACAGTGCTAAGCATGACATGGAGGTGTCAAGGGGCACTGGTTAGCTGCAGAGAGTGTAAAGTGGTTATTTTACAGAGTGTGCTCTGGATGAATGGCTGCTGCCCTGTGTGAGGAGGTTTGGGTTCGAGTCTGACTTCTGAGCTAGCTGCCACAAGAATTGAAATATACTGTCTTGAGGAGCAGCCCAGGGAACAGAGCCTGGTGGCCTGCATCTCCAGTTTCCCAGAAAACAAGTAAAGTTTGAAATGTGCGAGGGAAGGTAGCACACAGTGGATTAGACTGGGGTGGGGTTACTGGGAGGGTCAGGATTCCAGAGTGACAGCCATGAACTGATTTGAGATGCTAGCTAAAATGGCTGAATCCACACGCTTTAGCAAAGTATGAGAAGCTGGTACCTATGAGGCACAAGTTACATCTGGAGTAGATTAGCCCAAAGGGAAGTTGTGGGTAGTAGCAGCAAGATGAGGAGGACAGTGACAGTACTGGGGACTCAATATGTATAGTGACTAAGTGTGTGAATTGTGCTACAAACTCTAGGAAAAAGACCAGTGAGCGATATCACACAGGGTCATTTCTAGGGTGGAGGAACTCACCACAGTTGGGAAGGGAAAGAAAGATATGATCACATATCAATGGTCTGAATAGGTGGAGTACAAAGTGGAGTACCACAGGGCTCAGTACTGACACCAGTCCTCTTCAATATCTGTATAGGAGACATTGTGGAAGAACTGGAAGGAAAGTGGGGCTTTTCACAGTTGATAAAAATCTGCAATAGGGTGGACAATAAAGGGAGGATAAGGCATAGAGATCTTGAGAAACCTGAGGAACTGTCAAAACATGGCAGTTGAGATTCAATGGCAAATGTGTAATGAACCTAGGGCATAAAAACCCTGGAGCTGAGTATAAGCCGGGGTTGACTAACAGACACCAAACAAGAAAGGAACCCAGGGTTATCATAACTGAGGATCAAGTGGCACGACAAACTGACAAAGCAGGGAATAAGGCTAGTGAAATGCTGGGTTGCATAGGGAGGGGTATCTCCGGCAGGAGGAGGGAGTTGATTTTGCTATTATATTGCTCACTGGTGTGACCACACTTGGAGTACTATGTACAATTTGGAGACCACACCTCAGAAAGGACAATAGAGAGTAGAGGCAGTTCGAAAGGCAACTAAAATGGTTCATGATTTGCATGATAAGCCCTATGAAGAGAGATTGAAGGATCTTATCATGTATACCCTAGAAAGAAGAGATGGGGATATGACAGAGATCTACAAGTATATCAAAGGCTGAATACAGGTGGGCAGTCTCTTTAAATGAAATCAAGCAGCAGGGCCAGGAGCATGCAATAAAGTTGTGAGGAGGGGATTCAGGAGTGATGCAAGAAAATATTTCTCCATTGAAAGGGTTATGCCTGGAATAGATTGTAGGTTGAAGTGGTGGAAGCCAAAATAATAAGGTGCTTCAGACATGCATGGAATAGACATGGGGATATATTAGACAGGATGCTGGTAGGTGGTGGTGGGGGGGTTGACAGAGACCAGCTAGGTCTGCAGAAACTGAATATTGTAGGTAGGAACAACTGGGCAGACTAGATGGGCTAAGTATTCCTTTTCTGCTGTCAAATTCTATGTTTTTATGTAGAGAGGGTTAAGAATATTTTTGTGTGTGCATTACACTTGAATTTGATGCTATTCTAGTAGCAGCACTGGTAACATTCTCTGAGGTGTTACCAGTGCCATGTGAATGAGAAAGCAGACATTAAAATTTAGCAATTGAATACATGATTAAATAGGTGCTGCAGAAGGTGGGGTTCACTTCAGAAGGGAAATGGGAATCTTTCTATGAGGGTGGCAGACTATTCAAAAGAGATGGCCTGTATCATAATGGAGAGGGCCAGTGCACAGAGCCAGAAGTTAGATGTTGCTTTAGACAGATGATTAAATTAGAAAGGGACAGGTCAATGCTAGGTTACATGCACCATTAGAAGCATAGAAACTGAGAATATGATGGCAGATAAGGGCCACTTGGCACACCAGTTTGCCCATTTTCTCTACCTACACTTTCACCACAGACCCTACTTAGTCTACAGTTTTTCTCCATCCCCTTCCATTCCATTATGATTACTTGTGCCTGTCCCTTGCATTCTTGAACCCCATCACTGTTTTTGCCCCCACTGCCTCCACTGGAAGGCTGTTCCAGGAATCCCCTCTTTTTCTGTAAAGTATTTCCTCCATCTCTCCTGAATCTATACCCCTTCATCTTCATAGTATGTCCCCATGTTCTTGAGAACCTTTTTCTGAAAAATACTTCCCTCCAGTACCTTATGTACCCCCATGAGGCATTTAAAGGTCTCTCCTTATCTCCCTCTCCCTCCTCTCTTCCATTGTCTACATATTGAGATCCTTTCGTCTCTCCTCATAAGGCGTTTGATGCACATCCTGTACCATTTTAGTTGTCCTCTTCTGGACTGCCTCAACTTTGTCTGTGTCCTTCCTGTGATGTGGTCTTCAGAACTAGACCAAGTACTCAAGATTGGGTCTTACCAGTGATCTATACAGGAGCACCACCTCCCTCTTTCTGCTGGTGATATCCCTTGCTATCACCCAGCATCTGACTTGCCCTACCGACTGTCTTGTCACACTGCCTGCTCTCCTTTAGGTTGTCTGATATGATTACCCCAAAGTCTGTTTCCTGCTTGGTTGTAATCAATACCACTCCATCCATTTTGTACTCTGTGCACTGGTTCATGTGCCCTAAGTGCATTATTTTGCACTTTTCGCATTGAGACCCAGATGCCATACCATTGACCACTCATTGAGTTTTCTCAGGTCTCTGCTCATCCTTTCAACCCCTCAAGTGTCCACTCTGTTGCACATCTTGGTGTTATCCACAAAGAGGCAGATCTTCCTTCAGATCCTCTGCAGTGTGATTTATAAAGATATTAAATAGGACTGGCCACAGCACTAATCAGTGTGGTACCCTGCTGGTCTATCTCTCCCTTCCTTGAAACAAACTCCATTTACCACCACCCGGCTTTGGTCACTATCCCCAAACCAATTCCTTATCCAGTTTACCACTTTTACCCACCTCTAAGCTACCCAGCTTGCTTACTAGTCTCCTGTGTGGTACATGACATCCACTGCTTCTCCCTGATCTAGTTTCTTGGTTACCCAAAGAAATCTATCAGATTTGTTTAACATGACATCCGCCATGAGTCCATGCTGCATTGGGTCTCCTAACCTGTTGGATTCAAAATATTCCACAATCCTTTCCTTCAGCAGCTTTTCCTTTAACATGCTCAGCACTGATGTCATGTTGACTGGCCTATTATTGCCAGCCCCTCCTGCTATCAATTTTTGAAGTGGAAATGCATTTGTCCTCCTCAGTCCTCAGGAACCACTCCAGTTTCCAGTAATCTGTTAAAATGACTCATTGCACTAACTGACGGGGGGCAGAGCCAAACTGGCTCTCACAAATAAACATTTATTATAGAAAAGGAAGATAGAGTTAAAATGGAAGAATTCAAGGAGTGGGGGACAAAATGGTCCAGGAAGCAGTGGGGAACCATATTGGAAGTATAAAAGGAGGCAGGAACATATGAACATATGAATTTACTAGCAGAAATAGGCCATCTGGTCTATCAAATCTGTTTGAGTGTGCAGCAGACACCCTCTCCTTGCAGCTGCCCTGCCCCCCTTCCCTTCAAAATTAATCCCCCTCACCTTGTCCCATTCCTTTTGAACTACCCACTGTCTTACAGGCTACCACCTCCTTCGGTAGAGCATTCCATTCTGCCATGACCATGTCCATGAAAAAGTGTCTACTCATTTCCATCCTACATCTTCCCCTCCAATCTAAGGCCATTACCTCTTGTGTTTCTCCCCTCCTCAGCCTGAGTATCCCTCAGTGCCTGCCTTGTTTATCCACTTTATGTACTTAAAGATCTCAATCATATTCCCATGGTCCCTTCTCTCCTCCAAGGAGTACATGTTCAAGCTCTCTCAGCCTCTCTTTGTATGGTCTGTCCTCCAATCCCTGGATCATCCTTGCTGCCCTGCATTGTACCCCTTCCAGTAATTTCACATTCTTCTTCAGATATGGGCACCAGAATTGCACACAGTACTCCAGTCGCAGCCTGACCAGTGCTCTGTAGAGGCAGGATCACCTCTCTGCTCCTTGAGGAGATCCCTCTTGCAATACAACCCAGCATCCTGTTGGCTTTCACTGCCACCCTCCTACACTGCTCTGCATTGTTCATCTTCCTATTACAACTACCTCTCGATTCTTCTCCTCAATAGAACCTAGCTGCACCCCTTTCAGCTGGTAACCACTCTCTGGGTTCTTTGCTCCAAAGTGCAGGACTTTGCACTTTTTCGCATTGAACCCCAACTGCCCCACTTCCGACCACTCCACCAGTTTGGTCAGGTCATCCCAAGCCCCTGCCAACCTGCTATATTGTGCACCACCTCCCCCAATTTGGTATCATCAGCGAATAGACTGATCTTATTCCTGACACCATCGAGATGTCTGCTATGAATATTCCAAACAGCACTGGCCCCAGTACCAATCCTGCAGCACCCTCTCGTCACAGCCCATGGAGATGAGAGTTCCCCACAACACTACCTTCTGCTGTCTTCCCTGCATTCAATTCTCAATCTATTTAACCATCTTAGTCCCCACCACCACACATCTCAACTTTCCTCCCAACCTCCCATGTGGCACTGAATTGAAGGGCCTTACTGAAGTCCAAGTATATGACATCCACCACAAGACTCTAGTCCAATTCCCTTATGATCCAGTCATAATACTCAACTAGGTTTGTCTTGCAGGATTTTCTGGAGACAAACCTATGCTGGTGACTGTCCTAGATCCCATTGTCTTCCATAAAGGTCACCAGCCTTTCCTTAAGTATTGTCTCCATCAGCTTCCCAACAATGAAAGTTAAACACCAGCTTGTGATTACCCAGCTCCTCCTTTGGTCCACTTTTATGGATGGGTACCACCAGGAGGACCAGGAAGACAAATGGAAGGTTCTCTGAGCAAATCACGAAGCTTAGAAAATAAGTTGTTTATCTACAGGCATAAATAGCTACATATGAGCTAGAAATTACAGATATCACAGATATATGAAGAATGCATATTAATAACTGGGATTATTTTGTCCCATACTATGCTCTGTTCAGTAGGGATAAGTAGAGCTAAAAGGAGAGAAGGTAGCAGTATATTTAAGAGATTATACCTGAGTCATGGAAGACCAGCCTGTAAAGGTCTAAGGAGTCCTTATGGCTAAGATATCAGAAGGAAGGGGTTGGATCCTAAGGACTGACATGTTCTACAGACCTAAATCAATCCACAGAGGTGATCAACAACTGGAGAGATAAATTTGGTTGGCAGCTAGAATAGGCACAATAGTTCTCATGATGGAATTTCCCTGGAATTTATTTTGACATTCCAGAGGCCAAATATCAGAATAGTCAGAGATTAATGTAGGCAGCACATGACTGCTTCTTGAATCAATGAGTGAAAGAGACAAGTAGTGGAATGTAGTCATGGACCTTGTTTTTCCAGTCTTGACGTTACGCTGTAAATGATCTGTGCACTGAGAACCCTTTAGGGTAAACTAAGCATAGCACTGTGAGAGTTGTCATTACTGTGGAGACCCTGGTCCCAAGCTTTAAGGCAGCAGACTTTGCCACAATGCTGGAGATTCTGGAAGACAGACTGAAAGGATACAAGGAGGTTTAGAATGGAGAACAAATGGGCAGAAATCAGAATGTAGTCTTAGATGCTACAGCATGTGTGTCAGATATATTAGAAGGCAAGAGGCATATAGTACTGAAGGAAGCCCATTTGGTTCCATGAACAAGCGAGAGCAGCAAGCAGGGAAAAGAAATGCCTTTTAGGAGGTATAGGGAGGGTAGTCTGAAGCAAACAAAGAGGATTACAAGGGTAAACCGAAGCAGGAAAAATATAATAAGGAAGGCAAAAGCTACAACAGAACTGAAAATTGCCAAAGGGATTAAGGACATGGCAAAGTATATTTTATATAACTAAGGAAAAAAGGCAGATAAGGGAGGGCATTGGAAGGATGAGGAATGATGTGGTATCTAAGATGATGTGGACAAGGCAGTTATCCTTGATTATTTTCTTAGTTTTGTGTTCATGGCAGAGGACTCGGAACCCATACCCGAGGTAAATTAAGATTTGTGGGCCCCTCAAAACAAAGGTTAGAGATGGGAATAATTACAATAAAAGAAATCACAAGGCACAGCTGAATCTCAAACTAAACAAATCTCTAAACCTGGATGGAATTCACCCAACCATGCTGAAATAGACTAGGCAGGCTTTGGAGGCACCCCTGACTGACCTGTGCAATAGTTCCTTAGAACAGGAAGGTACAGAGAGACTGGAGGGTAGCAAATGTGGTGCTAGTCTACACTAGGGTTGCTCAGATCTGCAGTATGGAATCATTCATTAGATTTCAATTTGATTTTCAGAATTAGGATTTTCTGAACTGCGGTTTGAAAATAAATCCTAATTCTAAATTTAATCCTAAATCCTATTTTTACATAAAAATTTAGGGTTTAGGATTCTACATCAAATCTGATTATGATTTTGAGATACTTTTAGGAATTTGATAGGAATCAGATTTGGAATCAGACATTCTGAAACAGTCCAATTGGATTGGAATCAGCAAAATCCAAACATCCCTGCTCCACGTGAGGAGATATGGAGAAGTGGGAATTATTGACTGGTGAGTTTGATTACTGTAGTGGGAGGTTATTAGAAACTATTTTTTAGGAACATATACTACTGTGGATTTTCTCAAAGTAAATGGCCTGCAGGCAAGAGGCTGCATAAGTGGTCAAGGAAGGTTGTGTTTATCAGTCTGATAGCTTTCATCAATTTGTTGTCACAGGCAGTGGACAGGAGCCAGTCAGTGGATGTACATTATCTGGATTTCAGAAAGGTATGTGATTGTATTCCACAAAGAGATTAGTAAAGCAGGTGGAAGATTTCAGGGTTGAGGTGAAACTGTTTAAACCAAAATAAGTTGGTACCATACACTAACATATATTTGCTACTCAAAGTTTTATTTATGTGCAAAAATAAACTACAGTACTTATATACTGTCCCACATGGGAGTGCCAACCAGCCTAAAAAGGCCTTTGGTTTTAGTCTGCTTGGCATACCCATGTAGCACACTTGTAAGTACTATCTTGTTTTGCACATATATAAAACTTTTAAGTAACTATACCCTTGTGTACAGTGCTGTCTTTGTTTGACTGGAATTGTACATTTTGGATGAGGCATGTTAGCTTTGGAGTGGCCTTCATTGTCTAGCTCATTGGGGTGAAACTAACCAGATGGATAGGAAACTGGTTGGAGGGGTTCAAAATGGTAAATTTACAGGGTAAAGGATGCTACCAGTGGAGTCCCAAGGGGTTTGTTCTGGATACCACACTATTTAACATGTATATTAGCATCTTGGGTAAGGTTTACACAGCAAATTGTGTCTCTTTGCAGATAACATCAAGCTCTGTGGGAGAGTGGTTATTGAGAAGGGTGTAAAAATAAGAAAAGGGATGTAGAAAGACTGGAAAAATAGTTAGATGGGAGTTGGAATTCAATGCCAAGAAACTGAAGGTCATGCACATTGGTAACAGAAAGTCAAAATGGAATACTGAATCAATGGTGTGATGGTGGAGTAATCTAGAGAAGAAAAGGATGTTCTGATAATCATTTCTACATTTGGAAGTCCTCCTCCCAGTGAAACAAGGGCTGTGGGAAAGCCATTATATAGCAATGGATGCCATCTGGCCAGTCAGTGAGAGAATGGCTGTCCCCTTGGTCTATGTACAGCCGCCTTCCCTTGCTGTGTGTCTGATGTGCTCATCCCTGATTTCATGCTTTTCAGCACTGAAGTGGAAAGATGTTCACTTTCACTCTTTTCCATTTAGTGGACCATGGAGTCATAGAGCAAAGTGCCCAAAATAAATATGATGAACTTTCCTATGGCTATCTACCATGACATCCCATTAATCCTACTGCCATCACACTGCAGTTCAGAGCTTCGACAGATGCCACACAGAACCGTATGTGTCACAACAGCTGACTTGACAGAGCATCTGGTGTCGGAACAACCAATGTAAGAGAATGAATTGACAGTGGATGAGCACAAAAATAAAATACCTAATATGAATTTAAAGAAAATAGAAGTTTGCTGCAGCCAGTAACCATAGTAATGACAAACCATTGGCATATAATATGGTTATAGGTATATTAAGTGGTGTTTCTTACTGTTTAATAAGTGTCTGTCACACTGGTTGGACAGATAGAACTGCTCAGCTTTGCTTTGTGGTCCTCTTGCCCAATCAGCATGAGAGATACTTGTTAAACATTATACAATGGCAAGGAAATTTTCACATGTTCTGATTGGTCCAATGGATGCCTGAGACAGTGATGATATTACACAATAACGTCACTGTATGGATCAACTTATTGATGACCTCTTCTCTTAAAATACTGCACACTAAAATCTTCTAAAAATATTTTAAACGTTTTTTATTTTGTATAACAACGAGCCATTGAGGCTTTGCCTCGTAGCTTCTACCACCCAGGAGTAGCGTTATTACGATAACACACCCTGTCGTGCCTTATTGCTTAAGTATGAAACACGCTTAGATAATGGGTAAAACAAAACTAGCCTTCTGACTGGCTATAACAGCCTGGCATCTGGGCTGTTATTTCTTAACAATGGCCCTGTTAAAAAGTAAGTTCCAATTGGCACTGCCCTGACTAACTATCACTTGAACTTCGGAAATGAAACCCGCCCTTGCCCATTTCCCCACTCACTTAGCGAGACAGACTTCTCTACACACTGCAGCACAGTCCAAAATAAATCTCGATAATACTAAACTTTTTCCTTCTTAATAACACATTTCCTTACTGAGCATGGTCACACTCCCTCTCAAGATACTTTTACACAGAGTTCCAGAGTTGCAGCAGCCCACATTTCAAACACAACAAAAGGAAAAATAAACAGGTACCTATCTTGAAATACCTAGAAGCAGGCAATACAAGTAAAATAAACAGCTCTCATCTCTGTTTCTATGTGTGACTGAGGGACAAGAGACACAAATCGAGGTGACAAGCTGAAGAAGCAGAGGTCCTATCTCAGTGTGTGAAAAAAAAACAACAGCACAAGCTAATGGCACACACACAAACACAGCAGTGCCCTCCTGTGCTCATTCCAGTACTACAGGGATTACTTTACTAGAAGAGTTACTTTTTGTTTTTTTACATATTTTTTGTATACAAATATTTATTCTTATATAGTTTTCAAAACATTACAGCTATAGCCCATTTTCTAAGTATAATAATAATAATACCCTCCAGGGTGGGCATTATGGGATATAATGGACCTTCCATGGGCAATAAGGCCCTCTGCCTGAGGCATAGGGCCTCATTATGCTCCTTGGCAGTCTGTTATATTCCAATAATGTCCACCCTGTTAGTAATATTACTTACTTATATACACATGATCATATAATAGAATGCTGAAGTGCATCAGGTGGGGCGTTACAGGTTGCAGGAGGGAGGCAGTTATGACACTGTATAGGCCTCTGGTAAGGACACACATTTGTACTGTGTGGATTGCTACAGCCTGCACCTAAAAGGACAGTGATGGGTTAAGACTGTCCAATGGAGAGCAGCTAATATGATTCAGGGACAACAGGAAAAATCATATGAGGAAAAATTGGTACAATGGTACCCAGTGTCAGGTTCCAAAATGTTGTGAGATCTCATGATACTAGTTACAATGTCCTCAGTGATGATGATTAGTTATAATGTTTATAAATGGTATGCTGTTAAGTATTTAGCAATTGATGGCTCTGTTTTGCTTGCTGGCTCTTCACCAAAGATTCTGATTAAGATACTATAACTGTACAAAAGGAACCTGACACTGAGCACCACTGTAGGCCTAAATATGTAGTAACTAAAGAATAGAGGGGTATATGGTGAAGACTTTTAAGTTTTTCAGGGTTGACTATATTGAATGTTTCCAAGTGAAAAGGAAGCTGACCACATGGAAGCATCATTTTAAATTGTGTGTGTGTGGGGCAGATTCAAAAAGCATGCTTTGAAGTTACTTTTTACATTTTATTTTTCCTGCACTCTGTCCAGGCCCATATCAGGCTGTGTTCAAGGCCACCCTCCTGCCATGGTCATCATGACCTGCTGCTGCTCTTTTATCTATCCATTTCCCTGATGGGATTGAGAGTAGGGTAATCTCTCTGATTTTCAAGTACATGAGGGTGCATGCAAAGCATAGGTGTGTGGGCCTGGGAGCACTACACAAACCGTAATTCTGTGAGTGTACTGTGGATTTACACCTGCGTTTCTCCCTGCCCCACACGAGGCCTCAGTATGGATGCCATAGCAAGTACATGTTACTGACTGTACCATCCCACTGAGATTAATAGGCATCCTCCTTCCCTTGGGTGTCCCAAACTGTACTGCAACCTGTGGTCATCCAGATGGCTGTAATGGAAAGGAACATGCAGCCATTCCTCCCTAGAAGAGGAGGGTGTCTACTGGGACACTCATTTCTCCTCCTCTTCCTCAAAGCCAGCTATTGATGGTCCAAAGCATTTCCTGAACCCAAGTTGCCAGTGTCTGGATCACTAGCCCACTGCTGTTCAGATGGATTAGCCATGAAGTAACTAACAGAGACAGTAGTAAAAATGGAACACCTAGCCCAGCATAATTGTCAAAGCATCTACCACTGCTGGGTTCAAAATTGGCTTGAAAGTTTCAGAGGGCTAGCCAAAGATATGAAATGGGGAGGAGTAAAATAGGGAGATAAATTCAGTTGCAATGTAGGATCCCAAACTGGATCGACTTCATGTCTTTATCTTTCCTTACCTTTCTATATTTTATAGTCATGGAGATAGCTAATGCTTCTTTGAGAGAGAACTACTGCCCACAGCCTTGAAAGAAGCTGTGGTGAGTTCTCTCCTGTGCAAATAATTGTTATACCCAGATGATCTTAATTATGGAAATATCTTTAACAGACCATTTTCATGGGTATTGAGAATGGGTGGCAACAAAACTAAAAAACATTGAAGCGAATATCATATATAAGCCAATTCAATCATGTTTTAAACCCCAGAACTGCACTGAATTAGCCATGGTGTGGATAACAAAATGATCTCTTCCATGTACAGTATCAAAAATAACTACCTTTGCTGGTTTTCAAGATCTGTCATTTGCATTTGACACTGTTTATCAGTGGGAATGGATTAATCATTTGAGGAAGAGTGGTATCCTTTCAAAACCATCTTGAGGAGCTTCCTTTCTTTCTATGTGGAGTGTGGACATGTACTGTAGTGGACATAGAAATTTGTGATATTACCTCAAGCATTCCACAAGGTCAGTTCATGCTCACACACTGAATAGTGATGCAACAAGCATTGCTTGAGACTTCATGATTATGCTAATGAAATTCATTTATATATTTCATTTGTTCCAGGCTAGTGTAACCCAGTTATTGTGTTAGAGTATTGTCTTACCAAAATGTGAAGCTGGATTGACATTAGTTGTCTGAAGTTTAATCCAGACAAAATGGAGTTGCTGCTGGTGAGCTTTTTCATTTGAGGTTATCTGTTACACATAACCTTGGATGCCAGTTCTTGATTATGGTAGAGATATAACTCCGGAAGCATAGGCTGGCCAGCATAAGTTATAAAATTCACAAGTAGCATTTTATTATTATTATCAATAATAATAAAATAAAAAATAAAATTATACAGGATAGTTCCTCATACAGGCAGTTCAAACGTAGTCCTACATCTGAGAGTCACCTTAACATTGTCAGTTTCTTTTCCTGAGACCAGCCTGCAGTTGCAACAAAATAGAACATTCTGTCCTATGACTGGTCTCTTGTTGACAATTTTGTAAACAAGCTTGTATTCAGACCGATATCTTTTCTAATAAACCCAAACAGCTTTCTGCATTCAACAACATAATTAGATACGTTTGCAAACCAAGGAACCCCAGTTTCACATGTATTTGTTTTAATCACAGAGAAGCAGGAGAAGAAAGAAAGAATCAAAACAACTACAAACAGCAGGGAATAAAGGGAGGTAATGGGGAAATTATGGAACTATCAGAGTGGCCAGTTCTTAGGTGCCACAATAACATCTGATTATGCAATCAGTCAGGTAAAGACAGACAAGTGGCAGAAATAGGAGATGGCAAAGTAGTTCTTTGCTTTTAACTCTCTCTGTCCCCGGAGTTGCAATTTTGAATTTGCATCCCTTGACTTTCTCTAGCTCCTCAAGTTGCATCCCCAGAGAATATTCCCCTCTTGAATTTCTCCCAGTCCTCGAACCGTCTCCCTCCCAGGTGATGACTATTTAAATTAAGGGGTGCTGGGGGTGGAGCACCCTCAGAAAGTTAGTTTAGCTGTTCACGATTTTGGTGCTCGCTATAGTGCTGGTCATCATTTTATTTTTCTGTGTTTTTGTTTTGCCCTCTTTTGTTGGTGCTGTTTTTTCATTGCTATTTTAACACGGAACCTAGTAAGACTACCTTTCTTCAATTCAAAACTGAAAACAGTGAGAGGCATTTTTCTTCAGTTGCTGGATAAGGTTATGGAATGCTCTTCTATTAAATGTCTGTAATGAAGGCTGACCCAACAGCACAGCGGTTGGATTTTCGCTTACGATGCCAGAGACCGGGTTTGGGAACAGACCCAGGTCACTGGAAGGCTGGCCAGGGGAGAAGGATGGAGTGTCCTGTGGACAGCTCTCCTTATCTGGGGGAGGGTGGGGATCTTGTCTTGCACTTGATGGACCCCTAGCAGAGCTGGGGTACCGCAGCTGCCGACAAGCAACAGTACCAAAGGGGGCGAGGTGAGCGCAGGATGTCATTGCATATCCCGCCATCAGTAAAAAAAAAAATGGGAAGAAAACTCCCTCTGCCTTGGCTCAATTAGCCTCCTGACTGGCCTCTCCAGATAGTTCAAGGATCGCGGCACCCAGCCAGTGCCACACCCCACCTCCGAGGTATAAGTCGGGGGTTTCAGGGGATGAGCATTGTGGAAAGGCGAAGACACATGAAGGTGCCATGACCAGGTGGATAATCAGTGGCAAGACAGAGGGCAAAAGATACAATATAAAAAAATAAAATAAAAATGTCTGTAATGCATCTACTGTGGACTGCTTTAAAGACAGATTAAAACCTGACTTTTTAATCAAGATTATAATGATTCCTAAAGTTGTACAGTGACCACTGAACATGTTTATCTCTCTGTCTGTCTGTCTATCTATCTATCTATCTATCTATCTATCTATCTAATCTGATCTATCTAGATACAGTGTTTAGCTATCTCACGCTCTTCAATGTTACGGCTGCCAAGATGTTAGGAAGTGAACTTAATGGACCTTTGGTGTTTATATTTGTTTTGTTTGTTTATTTATTGTTGTTAAACAGGTTAGTCCTCTAGTACAAGTACTCATTTTTAGGAACAACCCCAAATTCAAGCACGATACATATAAAACAAGGTTTCTAGGGATGTGGATATGTTGTTCTTATCCACACTTCTTGGCATATCCTTTCCTATTAAATAAATTGCCAGAAGGTCTAAAACTTGCTCCTCCCACCACCCGGTGGTATATTCCTCGCCTCTACCCCCTTGACACAAGATCTTCCTTTCATCTGGAAGATTCACGTCCTCCTTATTGCTCCTGTGTTAAGTTGGCCCTGTCACTTAAATCTTCAGATTACTTACCAAACTTTAACTTGTTTGAGTTTCACCATAGTTTTTCAACAACCCACCACACAGAGGAAAAAGTCCACCAGGTTCCACCAGTGCCCTGAGGGCAGAAGATGTCCCACACTGACCTGCACACCATGTGCATCTACTGCTTGGGCTATGACAGTACCCAGGCCTGAGACTTTGCTGCTCATTCCAATCGAATCGTTGGATGATTGTCTCACACATTTACAGCTCAGCCGACCAGAGAAATGGAACCACCAGTCAAATCTAAAGAGCCCCATTGGGTGGTCTCTGCAGCTGTGGGTCCACCGAACAACTCAAGCAAATAAAGGCTTTCAAGAAGGAGGCAGCTGTAGCCACTGATCATTCCTTTTCATACCACTCAAACTGGGATCTACCTTTTCAGGCTTCTTCAAGGAGTTGTTCCAGTCTTCGATCATTGGGGAGGGCCAGTCAGGTTGCCACGGCTCCTGTTCTCATAAGAAGGATTCAAGGAGCCAAAAGAGAAGGAGAAGTCTTGTCTATGACATTCTTGGGATCAAGAGAGGTCTCATTCCCAGGAATCTCCATTTCCAAGTTTGGCTGAAATTGCAGCCTTGGCCGCTGGCTTCATGGTGCCCCATCAGGCCAGCCGGCTAAGACATGGGACAACGACCTGGTCAAAATTATTATCGACCCCATCTACCCATTGTCACTGGATGAGGCTGGCAATTCCTTTTCAGGACTCTGGTCCTGCCTGGACCTACTGAGGAGGAAGCCCAGCCTGCGGGGAACCTCTTCAAGGTCCCTGTCCCTGGCGATGGAGGAGCCATGGGTCTCCAGGCTCCTTCTGAGCACTCCTTTGGTCCCCTGATGGTCAAGGTCTAGGTCTCGGTCAACCTCCACCAGCAGGTTGAAGAAAACTCCACAGATACCATTCTGGGCAGTCCAGAAGTGGCACCACCACTATTCATCCTCGTCCTCCTCCGGAAGAGAGAGCTTCATGCAAATGCGTCAATGCTATGAGGATCTTATGTGGCAGCAGTTGGTGTTGGCTGGTCTGAAGTTGATCCTGGCTTCCACACTGGCCATCACATGGCTGTCTCGCCTCAGGTCAACTCCTCTGGAGCTGGGCCGACACTGTCCCTCTGCCCACCGGGCCGTGAGGCCCTCCTAACAGGCGAAACCAGCCTCTCCACTGATTGTGGTGGGCGCCACATGAACAACCTCCTCTGGGGCTCCTGTCAAGGAGTCTTGGCCCACTAAGGGCCTCCCGAGTAGGCTGTTGGTTACCCTTACTCCCAACTGTCTGGGAGGTCGAAGGTGACAGGTGGTCGGCTGATCTATCCTGACTCTTTGGAGTTCAAGGACTTCTCTTTGCACTCTCATCCATTATATGAGGATTCACTTGCGTACCTTGACAGAGGAAGGTCTCACATCCTTCATGGGCATTCTCTGTTTCATCTCCGAATCCACGGGGATGGCTTTGGAGCATGTTGAGAAACGGGCTCAATATCCCTGATAGACATGCTGAGAAAGGAGATTCTCTGACAGAGCCTTCCCAGTGGCTGAAGCCATTGTTGACCCAGCTGAGCTTTGGCAGCACCTGCCTCCTGCCCTGTGCCATCAGCCCAGATGGACTGCAAGCGACAATTCCCATTGGCTCTCTTTCTGGGTTCACAGAGCACCCTCAGCTGAGGGGTTGGTGACTGAATCTGTGTTTGGTGCTTGGGCAATTCAGGAGACACTGATTGACCTCCAGACAAGGAGTTCAGAAAACTGGACCACTCTGCCAGAAAAGTCTATACTACCTCTTCACTTGGTCTCCATCAGGCGAGTTCGGCTGTCATCATGTCACACTTCTCCCATGCCCTCCTGGGCTGTCTAGATGAGTTGCTTCCTCATCTCCCTGCGGACCTTCAGACTACAGTCAAGCAGGTCTGGGATCAAGGTCAGGCTGTGGCAAAACAGCAACTCCAGGTAGCTCTGAACATTGGAGATTCCTGTGTGTGTTCGGTGGTAGCCACAGTCACCAGAAGCACCACAGAACCTAGCTGAGGATATCAACTATGTAGACACCCAGCACAAACTGGCAGATGTTCCCTTGCTGGCTAACGACATGTTTGGTCCAAGGGGTTGATTGTCACCTTCAAAGCATTGTCAAGTCCAATGCCACCTTTGATTCCATTCTTCTGCCCAGAAGGAATCTCTGGATTCAAAGCAGAAGCATAAGCCCTTCAGCTTTTTGCCCCTGCAGCCAAGCAGCCCTAGTACCAATCGGAAAGCAGTAGCAGCAGGCTCAATCATGGCACCCTCAGCCATGGTCAGGGCTTCAGTGAACTATAAGCCTGGAGGAAGGCTCTGGTGGTCCCTTGGCCGGTTCCACCTCCTCCAAACCTGCACAATGATGGCATGGGGTGGCTACCCCATGCCCATTACGCCACTCTGGGTCCTCCCATGGTGGACCAGCTCCACCACTTCCTTTCTGCCTGGTCTGCTGTTACAATGGACAGGTGGGTCTTGGAAGTGGTTGGCCAGAGGCTGCCACTGGAATTTGAGCAGTACCCACCAGACCAAGCCAAATGCCCCACAGGAGGAGAAGGTATCTGTGTACACTCAGTCGGCTCTCCTAGACAACATCACCCAACTACTGCTCAAGGAGGTAGTGGCCAGAGTCATGGATCCTCCTGTCAGCCCAGGTTCATTTCCATTTTCTTCATGGTCCCGAATGGATGGGGCCTGCTGCCCCATTCTATATCTGCACAACCTTAAACAATTTCTCAGGCAGGTCTCGCACCTTCAGGATGGAAACTCTGTCTCAGATCATACCATCTCTCAAGCAGAACATGTGGTTCTGCTCCTGGCTCTGCAGGATGCATTCTTCCATGTCCCGATCCGTTCATCACACCAAAGGTTCCTCTACTTCAGGGCAGAAGGAACCCTATAAGAGTTTCAAGCCATGCTGTTCGGTCTGTCATTAACCCCAGGGTCTTCACCAAATGCAATGCAGTGGTGGTGGTCCATCTTCGGTGACAAGGGGTCAGAGTGTACCCCTATCTGGACAATTGGCTTATAGTGGGTCCCTCCAGACTGGAGGTGGAGAGGTCCAGGGATCTGGCCCTCCGACCTGCATCAACTTTGGCTTCCTGGTCAACAAGGCCAAGTCAGCACTCGTGCCTTCCAGGTGATCTGCTTCATCGGGGCAGAGCTTGACTTTGTCGAGCCAGAGCCAGGCTCCTGGCAGACAGGGTGGAGGTTTCTCTACCTTTGTCCAATCATTTCTGGTTGGGCACTTGTGCCCTGCTGGGACTTCCTGTGACTTCTGGGTTACATGGCAGCCTGCACCTCCATGGTCCGATGGGCCGGTGGCGTATGCACCCTTTTCAATGGGAGCTGTCCAGCCACTGGTCTCAGCAACTTGATCATTTGACTAGCTGGTCACTATGACCCAGAAGATGTGGGAAGCTATCTAATGGTGGACCATCCTAGAGCATCTGCAGGAGGGGATCCACGTTGTCCACCCAGAGCTGTTGGTCATTTGATGACCAGCCTCTCTCACTGGCTGGGGTACCCATGGGGAACCACAGAGTCCATGGGCTCTGGACCCCTGAGCAATCCCAATGCCACATCAACCTGCTGGACCTCCAAGCAGTTCGGCAGGTGCTGACTGCATTCGCTAAGTTTCTTCAGGGTCAAGTGGTTCAGATCCAGATGGACAGTACCATGACCATGTACTATCTCAACAAGCAGGGTGGCATGCACTCCAGGCCTCATTGCAGGGAAGCTTTCTGAATCTGGACCCTCATAAGCTGACTGAAGGTGGACCTCCTAGCCAATCATGTGGCAGGAGCCTCAAATCAACTGGCGGATGCCCTCAGCCATATGGGCAAGGCTTCCTATGAGTGGTCTGTCCATCCAGAGGTAGTACACAGTCTGTTCTCCTAGTGGGATGTCCCTCAGGAGGACCTGTTCACCTCTAGGGAGAATGCAAAACTGAGGCAGTTTTGTGCCTGCCCATCTCATCAGGGTCACTGCAGGGGATGCCTTCTTGAGGCCGTGGACCCCAGACCTCTTTATGCCTTCCCTCCACTTCCCTCAATCCAAAAGGTGCTCCTCAAGGTCAGGAGGGACAAGGCACAGGTGATCCTGGTGGCTCCAGACAGGCCCCACCAGTTTTGGTACCCCAATCTCCTCAGCCTCAGCATCAGGCTCCCAAGGCATCTTCCAGTATGCCTGGACCTGATCTCAGTCAATTAAGGAAGGTTCTCCAGCTGGACCTTCAATCCCTGCACCTGACAGCCTGGTTCCCAAGCAGCTAGATTTCCAGGCTTTTGGGTCTGTCCGATGATGTCCTCACTGTAGTTGAGGCATCTAGGAAGGAATCGACCAGGAAGTGCTATGCCTTCAAGTGGAAGAGATTCTCCATTTGCTATCAGGGCAAGGGCCTAGAACCTTTCTCATGTCCTGTGGCTAGCATTCTCAACTACCTTTGGTGTCTCTCCAAGGGGTCTTCAGTCTACAACCCTTAAGGTGCATCTGGCAGCCATCTCTGCTTACGGGTGTGGACCAGTCAGCAGATGTTGGCACATGAGAAGATAGTGTGGCATTTCTTAAAGACCTCAACCATATTTCCCTCTGGTGTGTGAAACACCACCACCATGTGATCTGCTGCTGGTACTGGCAAAGCTCATGGACAAGCCTTTCAAACTGTTGCACAGGAGTGAGATGTCACACCTGTCGTGGAAGACCACCTTCTTGGTGGCTATCACATCAGCCAGAAGGATTAGGGGCTCCAGGCACTGTCTATTAAGTCTCCTTATCTAGACTTCCACAGGGACAAGGCTGTTCTGTGCCCCAACCTGAAGTTCCTTCCGAAGGTTGTGTTGATGTTTCACCTGAACCAGGTGATGACTCTGCCAGTGTATTACCCCAATCACACCTCAGAAGCCAAATACAGGCTCCATACTTTGGACCTGAGACGAGTGCTCTCTTTTTATAAAGGCGCAGGGGCGGAGTTGAGGAGAGGTTCGCCAGCTGTTTGTCACCTATGCTGAAGTTGCACCTGGCAGACCTGCAGCCAAGCGGACAACTGGCAGATGGATGGGAGGCATAATAGCACAGTGGTTTAAGGCTCTGGGCTGCAAATCTGGAGACCTGGGTTTGAATCCCACAGCCCCCACTTGCATACTGTGTGACCCTGAGCAAGTCACTTAACTTCCCTGTGCTCCCAGGTTGCAGCTGTAAACAAGCTTTCAGCTTAGTGTGATTCATCTGGTTAAACAATCGGATTACATCCTGCATTGATCTCTGCTATAGGTTGGCAGGTAGGGAGCCTCCTGTGGGGCTATGGGCTCATTCCACCCACCATGCTGCCTATGTCAGTGGCTGCTTCAAGGATGTCCCTATCCAGGAAATCTGCAGGCTGCTACCTGAAGTCAGCAAATACCTTCATTGCTATTATCACATTGACCTAGAGTCATGCCTGGATGCTGGTTTGCAGGGCCTCAATTCTCCAATCATTGTTCTCTAAGTAGGGGTGTGCACCTTGCCTCCTTCCTCCCAGAGAACTGCTGAGTCTGCCAAGAAGTGTGGATAAGAACAACATATCCACATCCTAGAAAACACAGGTTACTCACCTGTAACAGTAGTTCTCAGAGTGGTATATGTTGTTCCTCACACTGACCCACCGACCTCCCCGGCTTTGATGCACAACCACTGCTTCCAGCAGACAAGATCTGGCATCAAGGGGTGGAGCTGAGGGATATACCACCTGGGTGGGTGGGAGGAGTCTGCTTTTAGACCTTCTGGCAAGATATTTAAAGGGAAATGACATGCCAAGAAGTGTGGATGAACAACATATACCATTCCTAGAACTACTGTTACAGATGAGTAACCTGTGTTTACTAAACAATAATTAGTACAAATAGTACATTGTCAAGTTAAAACAATAAACATCAATCAATCCTTAAAACCTATGCATTTACAAGTATCCAGCAAATACATTTTCATAGCATTTTTAAGCAAGCTATTGTCTTGGCTGTTCAGATCTGTCGAGGTAAGGCATTCTATACTTCAACAGTAGTATAAAAATGAATTCTGGCAAGGCTGGTTTTATGCCTAGGTACTGCAAGGTTTTGATTAGTGTTCACTCTGTTGATACCACTTCCTGCTTGAATGTGAACTAATAGTTTAGGACTCTTTGGGATAGTAGCATTTGAATTTGGCAGTATAGCCTAGAGGTTAGAGGAAAGAGGTGTGAATAAGCTTGGTACATCCAGCAGACCAGACCTGAGTTTGATTCTCACAACATCCTCTTGCATACTGTGTGACTCTGAGTAAGTCACTTAACTGCCCAGTGCTCCAGGTTGCCCTGAAAGCAGGCACTTGTGCCTAGTGGGCCTTACCTGGTTACTAAAGACTAAAATAAAATAAACATACTTTCCAAACCAGCACTTTCTCAGAGTACTGATTTCTTTTATCAAAGGAAAGCCACTGAAACTGCTTATATAAAATGCAGTGATGTATAGATCTATCAGTTGTTAAGCAAAATTGAAAGGTACAATTCAAGAGTGTATGTACTCTGAGCAATGTACAGGAATTAGCTGCCAAGTAAATTATTAAGCCATAGTTAACAGTTGAAATCAGGTCAGCTTCTACTATGGGTAACAGTGAGGACTCAAAGATGTTATTTCTGCACTGGTACCACATACCTATTGCTGTCTGGTGGGTGTCTAGGTGGAAGCAAAAACCCAAGGCATTCTTCGCAAAGTAGGGACATTCTGGAGTCTTGGCCAATTTCCCCTTCAGATTAAAAAAAGGTTCATGCAATTATCCAGGCTGTGTGTGGGTGCTGATGTTTGATATAGCCACCTACACACTGTCACTTCACTACCAGTCTAGCATTGCTTATAAAGCACTTTGGGATACATTGTAATGAAAGCGCTATAAATAATTCTTCTTCTTCTTCTTCTTCTTCTTCTTCTTCTTCTTAACTGTCTTCTTCCAGATCTCTTATTAACTGTCAATAGGTTGGTGGCATTTGCTAATAAAATGTATTTTTAATAGACCTGTGCCCTTGCATCAATGAGGTGTGTGTGCTCTACTTTGTTTTTTTTTTTACTCGTATTAACTGTCTTAAGTAGCCAATCAATATTTAATGGGCAAGTAATTGGCCATCTAATGCTGATGTCCCAGTTCCAAGACAGATACTATCCAGACTATAAATTGGAATTTGTGCAGCTTTTGATTATAGAAACATATGATCTCAGGTAAGGACCACTTGATCCACCGAGTCTGCTCATTTTTCCTGCCTATACTGTCTCAGCAGACCCTACTTGATCTTCAGCTCCCCTTGGTTCCTACTAATATTTGATTGTGTCTATCCCATGCTAACTTGAAGTTCATCACTGTTTTGAGGCCCACCATCTCTGCTGAAAGGCTGTTCCAGGAATCCACCACTATTTCAGTAAATAAGTACTTCCTCACATCTCTCTTGAATTTACCCCTTCCAGCCTCATTGCATGCCCTTGTTCTCTTCATCTTTCCTCTGAAAATTACTTCCCTCTTGTACCTTATTTACCCTGGGAGGTATTTACATGTCTCTATCCATATCACCCCTCACTCTTCTCTCTTCCCGGTATACATATTGAGGCCCTTCAGCCTTTCCTCGTAGGGCTTCTGATGCACTCTGCACCATTTAGTTGCACTCCTCTGGACAGCCTTCACTCTATGTGCTTCCTGAGATGTTGTCTCCAAAACTGGACACAGTACTCAAGTTGGGAGTCTCACCAGTGATCTAGGCAGTGGCCAGAACACCTCCTCCATCTGCCTGGTGATACACTCTCTTTGTACCCCGGCATCCCACTAGCCTTTCCGCTGCCTCACCACTTTGAGATCATTAGATATACTCCCAGGTTCCTTTCAGTTTGTTTACTGTCAATACCTCTTCTTCCATATTGTGCTCCACCACTGTGTTTCTGTGCCTTAGCTGTATGATTTTGTACTTTTCACTTTGAAACTCAGCTGCCATGCCTTGACCAGTCCTCTAGTTTTCTCATGACTTTACAAATTATTTCCACCCCTCTAGAGTGTCCACCAAATTATATGATTGAGAGCTTACATAAAGCATTGCCCCTGTTTTTATTTTTAATTAGTATTCAGGATGAGATGATGGTCTAGGACTGGAAAGAAATAAAATCCTTCTGTAAGTGTTCTATAGTATCAGCAAAATCTTTATCTGCAGTGTATATTACAGCATTGTCTTCATGTAAAAGCAGATGACTCAGTGTATGCATCTGGCAGATGATTAATAAAGAGATCGAACAACATGGGGCTCAGGACTGATTCCTGTACTGCTCCAACACTGGTTGTTCTATATACCAGAACATATATCCTATCTTTGTTGTGTACTCCAATCTGTTCATGTAAATCACAAACAAATTCAAGACAGGATCAGACTACACCACAGCTTTTAATTTACTGAGCAATAACTTATTATTAACTAAAGCAGGAAGAGAGGCTGGGTAGTTCCCTACACGATTCATGAACTACCAGCCCAAAGAGAGACCTTTATTTTAACTAAGAGGGCTAGAATTGTCTTTAGTTTGTGCCATAGTCATGGGTGAGTGGCTGTCACATGTATTAAACAGTGCATTTAGCAAAAGAGAATTAAGAGGCCAGTGACCCCTAGGTAACTTCTGGGTCCACCTCCTTAAATCTAGCCCTGCCCAGAAGGGGTGCGCGTGGAGCAGGGCACATGCAGCTCCGTGAGGAGTGGGACTGGATCTAGAGATTAACAAAAACAACAGAAGGTAGGCCATCTCACACCATTCTTGGCCCTATTAACTGTCCCTTTGTTTGTTTTTGTAACCTATTTGTTGGACTGAGCAGCTGCTAGACCCAGAATCTTGCCATACAATAGGAATACCGCTAGCAGTAATCTAGGGAAAATACTGTTTTAAGCACTGGCGCAACTTCAGTAACATTGTACATAATAAAACATTACTCTGTGGTATTATAACTATCTCCTGTGTGCAATAAAGGATGACTGAAAGTATCACACAACAACCCAAGGGGAAGGTGGGGATTAAATGTTCAACATGTGAAATGTACCTATTAACTGAGGTGCCAATTCCTACGCATCCTTTTACCTGTTTAAAATGTAAACAGAATACTGATATACTGACAGAAATTTCTCTCTTCAGTACTAGACTAGCAGCTATTGAAAAAAAGTCAGTTAGATATGGCAGGCAGGTTAAATTTTGGAGAAACTACAGTACTAGGTAAAAGTCACCCACATACAAAACCCCAGGACCTATGAACTGTAGGACTAATTACACTGGGTTATTAAACTGGGTGGAGGATGGAGGAAGGTCAAGGACCCATTATAACCGATCCACCCACTTAGCAGGTCCAAGTATTCCCTTTATCCAACATCTACATATCAAGATGTTTTTTAAATATTACTAAACTCTGACTTTCTACAAGCTCCACAGGTAACGATTCCACATTCTAGCTGTTCTGTTTGTAAAGAAATTAAACCTTACATTTATTTTGTTTTTCTATTACAATTTGCAGTTTATGTCCCTCAATCCATCAGGCTTATCTTGAATAGCTATACCTAGCTGTTGTCTTAGTTCATTGTCATGTATGAAATTGTACATGGCCAATACGTCCCTCTAATTCTTTATTTCAAACTGAAGAGCCCCAGCCTGTTTCATCTGTCCCCATGCTCTAGATCTTTAAATCCCCTAACCATCTTGGCTACCCTGTGCTGCACTCTCCAACCTTTCTACCTCCTTCTCAAGTATGGGCTCCATAATGGTGTTCCATAATCCAGGTGTGGCTTAATGTAGGATCTGTAAGCTGCATTATACATGAAGCTAAATGATTTATAAGTTCTTTTTATATTTCCAATCGTATAGTTAGTTTTCTGGATAATTGTTGTGCTATGTTCAACAAACTCATACCCTGATCTATGTGTATCCCCACATTTTTTCTATGGATTTTTTATTAGTGTTTTATTATTTATAAGATATTCATTTCTTTCATTATTTTTTCCCATTTGCAACACCATGCATTTTCTGCACTGAAATGCATACTGTTGTCTGCTGCCCATTTTTCTATTTGACTCAGATTTGACACCCAACTTAATGTCACCAGCAAACTTCACTAACCAACTATCTACTCCAAGTTGAATATCACTAATGAAGAGCTAAACAACACCGGTCCCAAGATGGAGCCTTGGGAACCCGCTAGTAACTTCACAAGCATCTGAATAGTTTGCCCTTATTCTTACTCTGACTTCTTTGCCATAACTAATTTCCTGTCCAGCTAACCAGTCTTATATCCACTCCTATTATTACTAAATTGCAAATTGATAATTCATGGGGACTTTACTGAAAGTCTTTACAGGTCTAAGAAGAGCACATCAACTGCTGTGTTATTATTTATGTTTTTATTCACCTGTTCATAAAAGCATAGCTGGTTTGTAACACATGACATATTCCTATGGAACCCATGTTGTTTATCATCCTTGTATCCTATTTTACTCAAATTGTCCTCCAGCTTAGTTTTAATAAAAGTTTCTGCCATTTAACATATACTCGATGTTAGACTGATGAGTCTATAGTTGGATTTCTCTGCTCTGTTATCTTTCTTAAATAAGAGTATACCTTTGGCTGTCTTCAATCATTTGGCACGTCTCCTGAGGAGAAGGAAATGTTTAACAGAAAAGCCAGTAGTTTGGAAATGTGTTTTTTATTTCCTTCAGGAACCTCGGTGCAGGAGATCCAGACCAGATTATTTATTTTCTTTTAATTTATCTATTAAACTTTCCACTTCTATAGCACTAATACCTAATGATAAATATGAATAATTATGTTCCTTAATGGTGTGTTTCTGTGTCATTTTCTTATTAAACACTGTACTTAAATATTCATTAAAAATATTGGCCATACCTAGCGGTGTTTTGGTTTCCCTAATCTACAATATGTCCTATCTGTACCGCTGTGTCTATTGTGGTTTATATATGTAAAAACTTTTGCCATTGTCCTTTGATGTGAAATATTGAATTCAAGTGTGTTCCTCTCTTTTAATATATTTATTTTAGCTTTTGAGTTCTTTTTGTACTTTAAGATATTTTCCTCAGTTTTTTTTCATCTTATCAAAGCCCTTTTTCCTTCGTTTTGCTTTAAAATCCTGTGTGTACACCATGGGTAATTTGCCTTTTGTTGAAGATTTGTTTATTAGGCACTAATTTCATCTCTAGGTATAACAAAGTACTTTTAAAGCAGTCCCACATATCTTGTACATTTTGTTATAAAAGGCCTTCTCCCATTCCCATTTTGATAATTCTAATCTGATTTTATGAAAATTTGCTCTATTATAGTTCTTAATTATTGTAGATCCTTTTACTCTTATGTTTTCTATCCTGGTCCTAAATTCAACTGTTCTATTATTGCTATCTGATAAGCTTGCTCTGGTATACATTTTAACTAATTCTACTTTGTTGGTTATTACCAAATCCAATACATTGGTCCCTCTTGTTGGTTCCATTACCATCTGGTCCAAATTAGCACATTTTGAGTTTCAATAAATTGCTTTTCAGCACTAATGTGTGACGCCATATTACTTCAATCTATATCTGGGTAATTGAAATTGCCTGTTACAACAATACTCCCTTTTCAGCCATCAGTGAGATTTGTTTTGAATTTGTTTATTTATGTCTATACTTGTGTTTGATACTCTGTACATAACTAGAACATATCATTTTTAGTTGCCCTTATTCTACTGTACCCCATTGATTCGATACTTTCTATATTTTCCTTCAATTCATATCTCTCACAATTTAGTGTGTGTTTTTTGTATGGGGTGTTACACCTCCTTTTTTCCTCTTGATTTGCAGTGTATAATGTATACCTATCAATATTTTTATTCCATGGGGTTTCAGTATCCACCAAGTTTCTGTGATGGTGCATATATCTACATTTTCTTTATGAAGTAGGACATCTAGCTCAGACTTTTTGTTCTTTAAACTTCTAGCATTTAATGCCCAGACCGTCACCCCATTTGTATCAGTTTTACTTAGTGTCTTGTTTTTGTTTCTTTTTGCAGACCATATACCCTTTCTACATGTGATTTCATAGTGCACATACCTCTCTCCCTTTCATCTTAGTTTAAACTTCCATCTATTACATGTTTGATTCTAATTCCCAACTTCCTACTACCAATTTTGTTTAAATGTAATCCATCCATACCATATAAAGACCAATTTTCTGAGAACTCTTCCCAATGTGTAATGGACTTAATGTCTTCTCATAAGCTCCAGTGTCTCAATCAATTATTTATCATTTTATTTTTCTGTTCTTGCAGCAGTTGCTCTGGGGACTGGGAGTATCTCAAAGATAATCAACATACATATCAGTTTGTCAGCTTCTACCTTAATGCGTTTATATTCTTCCATAATGTCTGTAACACTCTGGTTCCCTACATTATTTGTGCCCAACTGAATTATAATTGCTAATGGGTTATCCTTTACTTCAGTTATAGATGGTAACATGTTTTTTACACCATATTCTATCCCTGAAAAATAGCAAGTAGTAATATTTTCTTTATTACCCTGGCTGTGTATCTCTCTGTATATTTTAGATTAGAGTCTCCTAATACATAAACTTGCTTGATACCATTTGGTAAACCTATACTGTATTTACTTTAATGTTTCATGTTCCTCCATTTCTACATTTTTCAGTTACTATCTGCTCTTGCTCTTGGTAGAATCTAGTATTTGATGTACTTATATTCAATGTATTATCTATTAAGGGGTACCTCATTTTATTGCTTGTGTCCTTTTTTCTTTGTTTGCTTGTTGTTTTATACTTCCTCTTTTGGCAAACCTATTTTGTTACACAAACATGCATTCACTTGATTTTTAGGGTCTTCTGAACTAACCACCATATTCCTCAAATCTATACAATTTCCACTTTCAAGCGTTGTCAATATTGGTTGTGTCACCACTCATTGCTTGCTGACTATTGTCATCTGTACTATCAGTTGACTCTAATCTTATTAATGGTTCAAAACTATTTGTCAATTCCAAATTGAGTATCCAGCTCTCCTGTTTTTTTATATTTTCTCTTTTCCATTACCAATTTTCATTCTCTACTTCATCCTGCCCCTTTTTTTGTTGTCTTCAGTTACACCATCAGCTGTATGCTGCAATTCCCTTATCTCTTTGTTCATGCTACCCATAATTTGTTGTTGCTGCAATGTCACAACTTGCATTTCAACTGCAAAATGTTTGTTTTCAATTCCCTATTGGCAGTACATTCCCTACATGTGTACACTAGTACCTCATTAGAAGCTTCTATATTTATTTTACCAGATATGACACACTTGATTCCTAACTCCTCATTAGCCAATTTTACAATGTTTGGGTCCATTATTACAACTATATTACCTAATCAGCAGCCTGCTTTAGTATATGTGCACCTACCGTCATGTAGAGTCCTATCCCACTTCTCCAGTTTCTCTGTCTGACACCAGCAGACACCTAATTCAGCTTCCTACCTTGTGCAATGTCAGCATATAAACCTGTTCAGGGGTTCACCGCCCCTTCCACAGCTATACCACGAGTCACAATTAGGGAACAAAATGCCGCCCCAAGTGATCCAGTAAATAAAGAGAGTAAGGAAGATGAAAGCATAGATAACCCAGATGACCAGTGGTATCACATTCATAGTACCAGAGCAGCAAAAAAGGAGGAAGGCTGAGCAGTTTACACTTCCTGTTTATAATAGCTTTGACCCCTAAGCTCATTGGTTACAGAAGAACTGTATAACACACATGACAACCCTATCCCTGGTCCCTTGGGCATAAACTTACACAAGAAAAAACAACATTAATCAAAATCCTACAATAGCACCTAAACTGCATTGCCAGATACAATCAGTCAACAAATACAGCAAACAATGCCAGTGGGCAACAGGGAGCTAATACCAACATTATTAATGGTGAGACCACTGTAAACCCAATTGGTACTAATGATATCATGGAAACTGAGGAAAATGGGTCTATGTGATAATGGCAAATGCCTAAAGGTGAGCACCATTATCACACAGTCAGAGTGCTGAAAACATTTTGGCACTCTGACAACCTCAACGCCTGCAGGACAATGGCACCAGAAGAGTTTTTTAATGCTTTCTGTGGGGCTGTGCCTCACCACACACACCCTCATGGAGGCTTTGCCCCACATCCCCCTACCTAAGGATTCTCAACTCCAGGGTGGTGCATGTTGGGGGTGAAAGCATTATAAAATAAAGGTTTGGGCTGGGCACAATAAAATCACACCAGCACCTGGATCTGAACCCGGTACCTCACCCACCCCAACCACTAGCCAACCCCTGATGCCATGATGCAGCTCAGCCATCCACCACAGAGCCACCCCTACAGCCCTCCACCCCTCTCAGCCATGCTCTCTGTGCTCACCCCTGCATGCATGTACACATACCAACATCCTGTCACCCAGTTCATCCACCCCTCATCTGGTCACCCCTACCTCCCATTGCCATGAGGGATTGCGCTGGGAAGGAGTCTCCATTATGGACAGTGCCCTTCCTCATGTGCCCACCTCATGGGTAACCAAGGAAAATGACACTGCTGATGTCTATGCCCTGAGCAAATATTCATATCGGTGACCTATCAGTGCCTGTGATGACAGCACCGCGCATTGAGCACTTTCAAAAAGGGTGACTCAATCACGATGCATGTGCACAGGGCTACTTGGCAGGGAGGGTGACCAGATAGGGGTTCGCTAATATAGCGACAGGATGTTGCTATGTAT
Source organism: Neoceratodus forsteri (assembly GCA_016271365.2). Lineage (NCBI taxonomy): Eukaryota > Metazoa > Chordata > Ceratodontiformes > Ceratodontidae > Neoceratodus > Neoceratodus forsteri. Next base: position 1,045,229,120 of record CM057455.1, read on the forward strand.
ACATGCATATGGGGGTGGGAGGACCATGACATGTGAGGATAGAAGGGGACGGAGGGTTTATGGGGTGTAGTGCGTGGTGGGCTGCCAAGTTGGCCATGTGCATGGTGGGTTGTTGGCAGGTTGGGGTTGGAGGGTGCTTGCTTCAGTTCTGGGCACTCGTGGTTTCTGCACCTGGTTGTTTTTGTTTTTCTACTTTTGCACCCCGACATGCCCCCCATGGGTTGAGAATCCTTTAGTAGGGGAGTGCATGGGGCTACACCCCTGCATAAAAATGAAAACCGAAGTCTCAGGTGCCTTCTTGATGTTTGCCGTGAGTGTACATTGCGAAATTGATTTTCGCGATGTTCACTAGCCCAAACGACAAGCACCTTTCTTGATCACCATTATCACATGGAACCACTCTATCACCAAATACATGGACAGATTTTTGGCCAATGGGAATAAGGAGAATACAGTTAGTTGCAGCTATAGTGGTGCAACCATAAAAGATATCATCAGGATGCTGCCGGTATCCTACAAAATATTAATAGCCCTAAAACTGTAAAACTTCATGCTGGGACAAATGACTTTATAGACAGGTGGTTGACAGGATAATGAAAGACATGCAACAGGCAGTCAGAACCTTGCAGGAGCTGAATGCAAAACCTATCCTATCAAAGTACTACCAGTACCTAAGGCTAGTGGAGAAAAACAAACAATATAAAAGCATACAATAATTGGTTAAGTAGGTGTGTGTCACCAACAATATCTCCTGTATTAGAACTTGGGAACACTTTGTCGATGGGCACACCCTGTTTTGTCATTATGGGTTACATCTGAGTAAGACAGGCACAAGATTATGAGGCTGCATGTTTAATAATGCCATAAAGAGAACTCACTGGACAAAAAACTAGATAACAAGGGTGTAGGGACAGGTGTATGCATACGGAGACATGATCACCAATAACAATAAGGTAAAGTTAACCAATGAGAACAGCCTATCCTTCCTATTAATCAATACAAGAAGTTTAAATGCCACCAAGATGGATGAATTAGAACTAATCCCACACCAGAAAAACATTGATGTTGCTGCTGTAACAGAAACTTGGTGGTGGAACTATTGGATGGAATAACAATATCCCTGGTATAATGTCTATTATAAGAATAGGAGAGGAAAAAAAGGAGGATGTCGCTTATATATAAAGAATAACATAAAATGATAACAGATAAATTAATCACAAGTCAATGACATAAATGAACTTATATGGATAGAATAACTCAGGAAAAAACATCATAAACTACTACTGGGTTTGGTTACAGAACACCAGACATCAATATGCAAGCACAACAATGTCTAGTAGACAGTATTGAAAGTAAAGCAATCAACAAGGAAATTATACTCCTTGAGATTTTAATACACCCAGAATTAACTGGAACGAGAGATGGCTATTACCAACCAAAAGCAGCTGTTGCTTGATGTATGTGTCACAAATGGGTTTCAACTAAATGGTCACAGAGCCCACTAGAAATAACAATATGCTAGACCTGGTGTTAATGAATATCCCCACCAAATAAGCAATATTGAGATAAATGAACCCTTAATAAATGGTGACCACATCACAACATTTTCAGTAAACAAAACTCCTAGCAGGAAACTAGCAAAACAGTTTTTAGAATTATAATAGGGCTATTCTTCCCCAACTAAGACAGGATCTTAGCATGGCAGTGGATAATGCATCCATATCTCCAGAAGAACTATGGACCAGAGTTAAAACAAAATACTAGAACTGGAAGATAATATGTCCCAAATAAAACAATTTATAATAAAAAGGATAAAGTACCAATTTGGTTAACATAAAAATTCAAAAACTCCTAGCTATCAAGTGAAGGGCCTATAGAGCTTTAAAAGGGACAACAGTGGTTATAACAGATACAAATATAAGATAATCTTGAAAAATATAAAAAATATTAGATCTGAAAGAAAAAATTGAATTTAAGGCACACATTAAAGATGGTGGAAAGAGTTTTACACCTATGGAAACAACAAAAAAACAAGTCGACAGATCAACTGGGCCACTGATAGTTAATAACAATGAGATATCAGACCCTCATGAGATGGCCAATGAATTTGATTGGTATTTCTATTAATTTTTAGCACAAAACACCCCAGCTTAGTTGCATTTAATAGGGTTAGCAATAATGAGATCTTACTGAAATCTCTAAATCTGAAATTGTGATAGATTAAGGAAAATAAAATAAACAAATCACCTGGTCCAGATAAACTGCACCAAGATTACTAAAAGAACTGTCCATCTGGTTAGTAGATCCTCTCCACAAAATTTTAATTTGTCTCTTGTCTTGGGGAAGTTCCACTTGTTTGGAAAACTGCAACAGTGATACCTATCTTTAAGAAAGGAGACGGGAAAATGACTAATTATAGACCCATTAGTCTTCCAGGCATCCTAGGAAAAAACTTGAATCTCTTATCAAGGACAGACTGGAACTGGAGATAAGTACCAAAAATTAGGAGACAGTAACCAACACAGTTTCAAAACCACAGGACCTGTTTTATTAGTAATTCAGGGCCAGATATTCAAAAGCACAGCGCAGCGTGCAAACCATTAGTGAGAATAGTGCGGGAATAGCACAGAGTGACCATATTCAAAGATCCTGTTACGTGTGCAAACTGCCTTAGCAGGGCAAACAATAATGTATGCAAGGGGCAAAGGGGGCCTGCATACATGTGCAATGGGATATTCAAAGCTATAGCGCCGTGCTAGGACACGTAGTCGACACCCCAGCGTGCTAGCTACTGCCTATAAAAGGTTGGTCTTAACCCAGGGCAAATCAGCTAGGGGAGAAACCACAACAGGAAGTGGGAATGAGTGCTGTACCACTAGCAGCGATGCTGCCATTTATGATAGCTGTAGTGGGGGGAGGAGGAGGGGCAGGCCCAACATGGGCCACAATGCAGGCTGAGGAGGCGGTATGCTACAAACAGGTGGTACCAGCCCAGGGTCTCCTTTGAGACCCTGCCAGATGAGCACATCACTGGCCGGTACAGGATGGACAGGGGAATGTTGAGGCAGCTATGTGAACTCCTGCATGAGCAGCTGCACCAACTCCAGATGCAGCCATGCCATGACAGTAGAGGAGAAGGTGACAGCAGCAATGTGCTTCCTAGCCACAGGGATGTTCCAATGACTAATGGGGGACATCATTGAGGTATCACAGTCTGCAACCTCACGCCTCCTGACCCAGTTCTTTGAGGCTCTCCTGCCACACACTAGGGAGTTCATAGTATTCCCCAGCACGGCAGCAGAGCACAGAGAAACAATACAGCAATTCCATCGAGTTGCGCACCTACCAGCAGTACTGGGTGCCATTGACTGCACCCATGTCCCCATCCGTGCACCACCTGGTGATGGCAGTGATGTATACATAAACAGGAAGGGGTACCACTCCATTAATTTCCAGGTGGTGTGTGATGCGACTGGGCGATCAGCAATGTCTATGCGCAGTACCCCCGGCAGTGCCCACAACACCTTCATCTGGCACCAGTCCCAGCTGTGCCAGGCATTTGAGGAGGGCAGGATAGCCAGTGGGCACCTAGTCGGTGAGTAGCAGCCACCAGGCACACACACCACAGCATGGGCGTGGACAGGCATGGGAGGCTGGGAAGGGCATGGGAAGGCAACACAGGGATGCATGATAGAAACAGGCAGACAGCAGTACAACACTAACAGGTTCATATCTCCTGACAGGCAACACGCCTGTCCTCTGCGACCCTGGCTGCTGACACTGGTACCCCGGCCAGCCACAGTAGCTGAAGAGCAGTACAATGAGGCACACGTCAGCACCAGGAACATCATAGAGAGGGTGTTTGGCATACTGAAGATGCACTCTGATACCTAGACACATCAGGTGGTGCCCTACAGTATAGGCCTCAGAAGGTATGCCATATCTTCCTAGCCTGTTGCATGTTGCACAACATGGTGATGAACCGTGGGATACAGGCACCTGCACCTGAGGAACAGGCTGACAGTGACCCAGAGCCAGTGGTCAGGGGATAGTGGAGCAACTCGAGAGGAGGGATCCTCGCACAGCCTGCAGGTCCATAGAACACAGGGCCACATCATCAGGACACTGGGGATCACGTGATGCAGCTCACCAGATAGTAGCTCTCCAGCACTGCTCCAGCCTTCCGACTCATCAAATCTTTAAATTTTATCGAACATCTGCTACAACTATATCAAACACTCTCTGGAGGCTCTAAGAAAAGGCTTTAATCTGCACACTGTCTAAAGTTGGGCGTATGGAGATGACAATGAGGAGAAATATGCCTAAACATACTCCTCTGGCTACACCAGAGAAGGCCTCTAAAAATCAAGGACCTTGGGTGGCGCAGAAGGGTCTTCATCAACAGCCCCTCACTTTGCAGTGATTTTGCAACAATTCACTCCTTTCAAGAAGAGTTAAGTGCGATTACGTCTGAAATTAAAAGTCTCGCTCAGGTGTTAGAAGATCTACACCAGAGACGAAGCGGACAATGAGAATCTGATTCGCTCAGTGAAGAAGCGGATCAAGAAAGTTGAACCAGAAATCATGGCTGCTCACCAGAAAATGGCAAGAATGGAAGATAAAATAGAAGACCTAGAGGGCCTCAGCCGCAGGAATAACGTGGTCCTCATAGGTCTACCTGAGAAAGAAGAGGGTGGATGCTGTGTTGTTCATGCAAAAAGTGGTGAAAAGCTAGCTGGCCCATCACCATTCGGACATGGTATATTACTGAACAGGCGCACCAATCCTTAGCCTGATGCCACGAGGGAGCCTCCCCCTAATCTTCAGATTCATGAATTTTTGGAACGTCAACATTTTTTGCGAGGATTAGAGAGTTGCATGAAGTGAGATGGGATGGTTCCAAAATTAGGGTGGCACAGGACTTGCCAGTGTCTGTTGGACAAAAAGGCTATGTTCCACCCTTGGTCTCTAAATTAATTGCTGCTGGTGAAGTTCCGAATAGGTACCCTGCTAAACTGGGGTTATGATCTCTGGCTCATGGACATCCTTGATGACTCTGAAGCAGCTGTTAAGGGCTCAAAATGCCTTTCCAGACCTATTTAAAGAGCCATGATGAGTCTATATATGGGTATGACACTGACTATTATGTGGGGTAAGAGAATCGAATTGAAGATGACCAGTGTTTAATTTCTCCCTCGCTGTAAGAAGATAAGTCAAGGGCACTAATGACAACTAAGGCAGAGGAATCTGTGAATCGCATTGTCCTTTAGGGTAGCTCCTACACCTGACTCCTTACTTGGGGCTCTAAGAGAGATTTCAGGTTTGTTTAGTGGGGCTCTGATTTCAGCATCTGCATCTGGGCAAGTTGAATATAATTAAGTCCCTGCTTTCACCAAGCTATTTCAATGTCATGCTCCAGCTTAGTGAAACCAAGGTCATCACGATTAAAGACTGGGAGGAGTCCTCCCTTTTCCACTGATCTGCTGCAAGCTCTGCTTTTAACAGCTGTCGCCACTAAAGGAGCTTGGAGCTTTAACTTGAAAGTAGTCAAGACTGTGCTGTGGACATGGGTTTCAGGAATTTGGCTGCTGAGCGTCATAGTGGCGAACTGTGGTTTGTTTCATGGACATTTCTCTTCCTGTGTTTGGTTTTAACTTTTGTCTCCCTCTGTCAGGAACAGTGCTTTGTTAATATTTCAAATCTTGTAACAATCTACAGTATGTAAATGGGCGTGGTTAGGTCTGATTATTGGCAGGATGGTGCATTACATGGTAACATGTTCAGTGTTATAAGAAAATCGGTGTCTCTGTTTTGTCGATCCTTATCTTTTGCATTGTTCAGGGAAATACTAAACATATTATTAAGGGGATAATTAAATTTTGATAATGGTGATCAATATTATTACGTGTTTCATGTTAATTAAGGGATGCTGGGTTTGAGAGAGTTAGCCAGGTTGTTATTTGTAAAAGGTTCCAGAATGGGATTGGCAGTTCCTTTAAACTATGTCAGCTCGTACTGATTTAAGTTTTAACCTGTCTCCAGCAACACCGACAAGGGTTTCTTAAATCTGTTTTAAGGGACGGAACCTATTCTGTTCTAAAGTATGGGACTAGCACATCCTGAGGGTAGTATTCTATTTAAATTTCTGTTGAATTGTAGTGAATAAGGCACTCGTAGAATCGGTGCAGGTACATATTGAGCTTCAAAGTTGCTAATAACTCTCTATTTTCTATTTCGGGAAACCACGCTTTAGGTTCTATTAGGACAGGTTGAACTTTTATAAAATTGTGCTTTCTAGTAAATTGTTAGTATTGATAGAATGGGAAGGGAGCTGTTTATTCTCTTAATTCAATTTAGAGATTCAGATGTTAGATTTTGGTTAAACTTGTGTTTAAATATAATATTTTGTAACCATTGCAGATGTGCAATTCGGTTAATGATAGTGGTTAGTAGGAGATTCTTTTTCACATCCCTGTTGCTTCAATTACTACTATCAGTTTAAATGATATTAAGTACGGACGGGTAGCAGTTGAGTCAAGAGGGCTGGGGGGAGCATAGTAAGGTGCTCTGCTGACCGTAGCTTGTAGTAGTAGGGAGGGTGGGAGGCTGGAAAGTGTTCTTACAAAGTTTTGATCATTCTAGTACTGGCTGCAGGTTTTTGGGAGATGGGGAGGGAGAAGGGTAGGGTTAGAGGTTGGGTTTGCATGGATTCACTGGAGAGTGCCCAGCCAAAGGCAACCTTTATCAAAAATGTCCAGGGACTCCTATAAATACTGTATTTACCTCAATCCAATGGGTAGCAATCTAGTTTTGCCACATGGAATGTTAAGAGAGCCAGGCAGAAGTTAAAACAATACCAAATTTTGAAACATTTGCAGTTACTAAAGTCCAACATTACTTTTATTCAAGAATCTCACTTATTGATTTCAGAAGAACTTAAGTTGAGAAGGCAGCAAATAGGTCAGTGTTTACAGCTGAGGTACTACGTAAAGCTGTGGAGTGATGATTTTACTAATGCAAAACGTCCCATTTTCACCTTCTCAAGTAATTAGGGATACCCATGGTAGATACCTATTAGTCCAGGGAGAATACATACTACCGAGATTTTATTAGGTAGCATATACGGACCAAATAGTGATTCTCCTGGATTCTTTATGGAGTTAGTTAACATTTTAACTCCTTTCCTAGCAGTCCCAATGATTTTGGGTGGGACCTAATTTAGTTTTGATCCAAATATGGATCATGGGCAATAAGTTTAAAGGTCTCTCTCAGCCCAAAGGGCATTAAGAGACATGTGGGACAGGGTGGGGCTATGTGATGTGTGCGATTCTGCAGCCCTCGGACAGATGTTACACTTTACCTCTCCGTTCATAAAATGTCTTCAAGGATTGATTACATCATGATTTCTCAAAGATTATTGTCGGGGTAGTAGATTGGCCATTCATCCAGGCAGCCTCGGACTACTCCCTCATTACTTGTTATTTTTCCTTTTCTACCCTTCCAAAGCTAGAAGGATGCTGGAAAATCAATAATCAGCTCTTAAAGGACCCAAACATAGTGAAAAATGTTATTAATCATATTTCACAATTTGTTCAGCCAATTCCAACTCTACGGGAAACCTGATATGGAATGGGGTGCCCTAAAGGTATATTTGAGGGTCTGTTCATTGGTGCTGCATCCAAAAGGAAAAAGTGAGGAACAGCATTTGGCAACTTCTTCCAAGATTAGATCTATCGAAATGAGTATGTCCCCGCATACATCTGAACAAATCCGTTTGGAGCTTATAAAATTAAGGGACTCTTATTTGGATCTTCTAAAGGAGAAGGTAGAATTCTGATTTTGAAATCAAAGGCTACATACATTGATCAAGGTGAGAAAGTGGGTCACCTTCTGGCCTCAGAGTTAAACAACAAGAATCAGCTAGGTTTATTGCTTCAATTCGGTCAGCTGATGGGGTACTGTTGAACAATCAGGCAGTCATTACAGCAGAGTTTTACAAGTTCTTTCAATCAGTTATCAGTCAATGGCAAATTCTCCTCCTTAAAAGATATAGATCACTGCTTGACCGAATCTCATCTGCCTTCTCTCATTATGTGCTCCCATAACTGAAGCAGAGATTCTTAAAGTCATTGAAGATCTTCCCTTAGACAAATCTCCAGTACCAGATGGTTTTCATCTAACTTCTATAAAGTGTTTGCAAAGCAACTAGCCCCTTTGCTCCTTTCTTTGTTCCAACAAATCATCTCTGGCAATAGCATGGACAAAACATTATTTGAAGCACTTGATAATCCTATTGCCTAAACCGGTAAAGTGCCAGAACTCATGGCAAGTTATAGGCCTATATCCTTGTTAAACCAAGATATTAAAATTCTGAGTAAACTGCTAGCAGATCGTATCAACACTGTTCTACCTGATTTAATAGGAGCAGAGCAGGTTGGCTTCATGAAGAGGAGGCCATCCAGTGAGTATTTGCGCACTTTGGCCCATGTCTTCTCAGTGTCCAGGGATGCTGAGTTTCTGGCTGTCTTGGTGTCCCTGGATGCTGAGATGGCATTTGACAGAGTGGACTGGAACTTCCTTTTCTGGACGTTACATGCTTTTGGTTTTCCTCGGAATTTCAAAACTGGATACGGGCAATCTATAAGACTCCTACGGCTCAGGTTTCATGCAATGGTAGCATTTCAGATTTATTTTTCCGGGTTCTGGCACTAGACAGGGCTGCCCTTATTGCCTCTACTTTTAACTTATACCTGGAGCCCTCATCCGGAGACTGGTTGCTTGCCCTAGGATCCAAGGCATAGTTATACAAGATTTTGAAGTTAAAGTCTCGCTTATGAAGATCGACTTATTACTTCAAATTTCCCACCCTGAAGAGTCTATAACACGATGTTGGGAATTATGAAAGAGTACAGTTCCTCTTCCAATTATAAGTTAAATGTTGAGAAGACTTCGTATTCCCTCAATCAGAGAGTGTTAAACACGAAATTAGAGCTCTAGGTTTGGTCTGGGAAAAGAGTCACTGAGATATTTTGGTATTGTTCTCACAAGAAGCGTGGCATTTTACAAAAGAAAATGTGGATTCTTTATTACATGTCATCACACAAGATCTTAATAAGTGGTCCCTCCTCCCATTGTCACTATGGGATAAAATTAATCTTATCAAGATGAATATTTTCCCCGTCTCCATTACCCACTTAGTCTCGTGAACCTATGGCTGCCTCAGTCATGGTTCAAGAAAGTGTATAACATTTTCATTAACTTTATCTGGGCTGGAAAGCGACCCATCTGGCTTTTCATAAATTAGCGGCTCCTAAAATTAGGGTGGCTTCACCTACCTCATGTTGGCCTTTATTTCGCCAGCCAATCGAGTAAATATTTAAGGTGGGTTAAACAAAGTGATCCAGAAATTCCTCTGTGTATGAACCTCTGTGGCTTAAAATAGAATTAGCTCAAATCCAACATTATAATCTTTCCCAGATTGCATTGCTATATATGAAGCTTAAATGTCTTCCTGTGCAGCTCGCTCTACACCAATTGCAACATCTGTAAAAGTGCACTCCCAGTTTTGCAGTTTTCTTAAATATAATCATTGCTTAGATTTGGAGCAACCATTACTAGGCAATCCTAATCTCAAAATAGATGGGAGGGTTCTTTCCCTTGTGATTCCGCAGGCCAGGAAGTTAACCTCCGTATTTTGGAATGACATAAAAGGGACATGGCTTTCATCCCGGAGATTTTAGCCAAGTTGGAAATCCGGCCTCTAATACATTTAAAATTTTCCAGCTATGCCACTTGCTTGTGAAGACCATAGGGTGATGCCCCAGCTATCTAGGTGCCTGGCCTTTCAGTGGAACTGGCCCAAATAGCAGGCCTTCCACATGCGGTATAGAATTTTCAATGTCTTATATGGGATTTACCCTGAACCCTTTGGACCCTCTGGTTACTGGGCCCTTCTTCCATTAATATCCAGAGATATCCATTAACTGGGCAATGGTCTGGCAAGGGTGCCACAATTTATTACACAAGGTAGGCTCCGGCTCATGCAATTTCAGATTTTGCACAATTTATACTATACCCTCAAAAATGGCCAAATTTGGTCTTGTTTACTCTTCTAGCTGTACAAGGTGTGCCCAGGGAAGGGTAATTTATTACACATCTTCTAGCTTTTCCCCAAGATAACTCCCCTATGGTCGCAAATTAAACAGAGAGCAGATCCCTATTGGGTCTTAATGATCTGTTTTCAGCAAAATTTGCCTTTTAGGCGATTACTCTGAAATTCCAGTAACTATTCAGTAAATACCACATGGCTCTAATATCCATGTCAGTTAAAAAGTTAATGCTTAGACATTGGAAAGATAGTGAGGAGATATCATATGCAGAATTGCTGAGGAATTTCTGGCTAATGTTAGAGTTGAGAAATGACTGCCAGTCTTAGGAATAGAATGAATAGATTTAATCAGATCTGGGCTCCATTACTAACTCTTTATTCACTCCAAACTGTGTAGATGAATGGGCTTACGGTTGTAGTATATGGACTGAGTAAGTTTTAGTCATGCAAACCAGGATGGGAGGGAAGTTGGGGGGGAAGAGGGATGTTGTATATATATTTTGTCAATTAAAATGTTGTTTTATGTTGGGGGTAGGTTAGGGGTTGGGGAGGAGACACATGGTTTTCCGGTAAATTCTGGATGCACTCTATGTATCTTATGATGTGTTATTTGTTGTATATTGAAAACATCAATAAACTTTGAATGGAAAAAACCAACATCATCAGGACACTGTCACAGGCCAGAGGTAGTACAGACTGCACAGCAACATGAAACAGTACAATGGTGTATGTTTTAATGTGAACAAACAACTACAACAGTGACAACACAAATCAGAGCAGGTGCACAAAACACTGGATCAGAATGCATGTGAGTGTGTGCAGTGTGGTGTGAGGGTGTGCAGGTCACACAGAGTGGACACACAGCTATGGCATGGTGGAAAGATTGATGCCTGATGTGTGGTGGCAGTGTGAGGAGGGCCTCCATGGCTGTGCCAGTGGGGTGGTGCATGTGACGGAGTGGGTGTGTGCATGTCTGCATGTGTGCATGTGTACAGGGTGTGGGTGTGCCAATGTGCACACAGAGGTGGTGACTGTGCATGGGTGCAGGATGGCCATTCCGATCACTGGTGACTACCACCACGCACACAGCGCACACCACAGGAGTGGGTCACAGAACCAGGAGTGCTCTGTGCTGAGGACACATTGGGGAGGACCACCGGGTAGGCAGGCTGGCCTGCCTGTTCCCCATTGACCGGCGGAACTAGACAGGGTGGATGGACATCCATGGTGGCACTGGGTGCTTCTGGATGTGCCTGATACATACATGCTGGAGCCAGTGGCAGCCCTGGCCACAGGTGCCACACCTGTGTGCTCCTGTACCATGGTCACCCTGCTCCCGCACATCCCAGTGACCACCATGCACCCAGCAGCACAGTGGTGAGGTCTACCACTGCAACCATGATCCCATCAAAGCCACAGTCCAGCGTAGCCCCCACAGCCCACCCTGTCCTCGCATGCTGTTCTGCATGGGCAAAGCCCAGGGACATGGACTACGCAGCAGCAAAAGCTCATGCCTGAGCTCCCTCCAGGCCATGCAGATCCATCCATGCCTCCTCTGTGATGTCAGGGCAACCTGAAGCAGTGGGCGGAACCCCGGTCATCCTGCTCCAGGGTGCAGCCCCCAGTGATGGCTGGCACTGGGGCCTGCATCACAACCAGGTCGGGATGCTGGTGCATGGGCGGGATGTGCTGCCACTGTATACCACTGGTGATGTGCAGTTTTACCGGACCTGCCCCACAACCTGTGGGGACACTGAATGTAGAGTGGTGCACACACATCTCCCACATGGCCAACCACCGGCTGCATGGGAGCACCCATGCCAGCAAGGCCGACCACCACCATGGTGTCTGTGCTTCTGCCTGTGTCTAGCCCCACCCTGTATTCCGCTCACACACCCCTCCATGGGCATGGGTAGGAGCCCTCTGATACATCTGTGTCAATGTCACTTGTAACAGTCAGGAGGATCACCTGCCCCTCCCAGATCCTCAGCCTGGGCATCCTCCATGGTGGATCCATAGTCAAGTTCTCCTCCTCCAGCAGGGCCCCCCTCCTGTTAGCTGTATAAGTCCTCTGTGTGAGTGCCACATGGGGTGGCCCTGGATGTCTCGCGTCCACCACCCAGGCCAGATGTCAATGGCTGGATGTCCTCCACCTCCTCGTCCTCCTCCTGTCCCAAGCCATCCCAGCATGTTCCTGGTGGACTGCTGGCCCTGCACACGCTGCCGTGGATGAAAACAGGACAGAGTCAGTCACCCATACACACAATGTGTGCCCCACCACCACCACCACCGCCACCCGAACATGTACACCTTAGGATCGTGCCACCTGCTGTGGACGTGCACACCCCACAGACCACCCCATGGCAATATCATGGGCCACATGCACCCAACCTCCCCACAGTGTGCATGCATACCCAACCTTGTGCATAGTGTGTACAGCAATGCAGCTCCACAGTGCCCAGGCTCAGCCCCAACACTAACACCCTGTGCCGCCACACCATGCAGTGTCACACATGTGGGTACAGACCTGCCCTGGGTGGTGTGAGAGGCATCACACCCACCACCAGTACACCAGTGACAGCCACTGGGCACAGTGTTGATACCATCATGGCCATGAGTGGGTCCTCCTCCCACCGCTGTGCTGGTTGCAATCCACCACCGGTCCTCATCCTTTCATGAAGCCGCTGTGCCTCCTCCTCTTTTGCCCTGTAGCATGTCACTCCACCACTTCTGCACTGCCTCTATTGTCCTGCCATGACTGCCAACTACATTAACCCCAGTGGTGACCTCCTCCCAAGACTGGCACACCACCGCATCCGTGGCCTTGTGTTGCCTCAGAACCTGCTCCCTCTCCTTGACGCCATGCACCATTGTTCTCAGTTCCTCCTGCAAGAAGCGATGGGCTCGTATCCACTCTGGCTGTGCCACACCACCTATGGGAGAGATGAAAGGGACATGTGTCAACAGCTATTGCATGCCTGTGTTGAGCCATGCATGTGCAACGGCATGTGCATGCCACCACCTAGTGTGACATAGGTTGTATGGCTCTGGCACTGGCCAGCATGTGCTATGGCAACCCCTGGGTGCACTGTGCCACTGCACAGCTGTTAGTGTCCAGACAGCATGTACGGACCCACAAGAGCACCGCTGTTTCCCATGGTTGACATGTGCACCCCAGGATGGGTCCACCCAATGGCCACCACCTTGACTGTACCGTGCACCTAGTGGACATGGGCACGCTGCAAATAGGGTGAGGACACAGGGACTGGCATGCTATGGCAGGCTACCAGGCACAGGCCACATGGAGCCCTCAGCAACACACTGCCAGGACCTGTGAACCCTGTTCCGTAGCTGTGTAGCACCGATTGAGCGTTTGTGAACCTGAACGTCCCACATCCAGGGTGGCAACAGAGGTGCCATGGACCCCATGGCAGTAAGCCATAGTTGCACTGCACACCTGCAGTCTGCGGGCACCCCTGCACCTGCCTGTCACCCACAGTACTGCAGGTGGTCCCACCCAGTGCAGGCTGAACCAGGGGCATGGTCACGGCTCTAGGTCAGGTGTGCTGGACTGCCGTCCTTCTGGCCCTGTGCACCATTGCACAGCACCGTGCATGCCTGTGGTCCTGTGGTTGGTGGACCTGTCCCCAGCTGGTGCACAGCTATGGATGGCAGGTACACTGCATATGCCCCAACCCTTACCAGTACCATTACAACAGCTCTCCAGCAGTGATACTGACCTTCTTCCCGCTGCCCTCCCTCCTATTGCATGTCTTCATCAGTGTTGTTCTCTTGCTGCAGTGTATGCTGTATGCTGCATTCCCAGAACACAACACCAGTGGAGCACTGATTGCCCTTTATAGCCCAGCCGGGCAGTCCAGCCTGTTATTCATGCAAATCATCAAATAATGATATGCTAATCACAGTGTGTGCACTTTGCATGCACAAGTGCCTCAATTTGCATATTCCTGCTGAATATGGGACTGATTAACACCGGGCTAACAGTTTAGCACCGTGCAAATGGCAGCACAGGGCAATAGGGTGTGGCCTTGCGCTGTCACTGATTACGTGGCATATGTGGTATAGCACGCGTGATCATGCATGCCCATGAGGCCCCGGGTCCATACAAAGTGGGTAGGCATAGCACGGTATAGCACAGGCGCTAACACAGCATGGAACAATGTGCATGCGTGGCGTTGTGGCAGGGGGGTCATGTGGGGTCATGCATGTGCACTGGGACCACTTCCAGGTAGATTACGCTACATCACATGCTAGCGCGGTGCTACAAGCACTTTGAGTGAGGGAGCAGACAGGTGCATATTCTTTGGTGTGGTACTGGTGCCAGTCACAGACACACACAGTAGTGATGCCAGGGTGTAGGTGGCGGTGGGTGGTGGTGCACTGGGACAGGCATTGGGGAGGTTGAACAGCAAACCTGGTAGACCTGGTACATAAAGGCACTGGAGGCTTTTGGGGAGGTCAGAGAGGGTGACCTCCATGCATACAGGTGTGGGCCACAGTGGCAAGGAAACTGTGTGCCCACGAGGTATCACCTGTGATGCTGAGAAGTGCAGGCACTGTTACACAGACCTGCGACAGTGGCAGTGGCAGCAGCTGGAGTGCTACACAAGTGCATGGTGCATGATGGCACTGTACCTGTGCCAGATAAGTGGCGATGCACATTGGCACCACTCCCATGTGTGTTTTAGGCAGCACCAGTGCCCATGCTATGTGTGTGTGTGTGTGTGTGCAGCGCATCTGTATGTCTGTGTGTCAGTGTGTCAGCTGTGTGTGTGCGCACATGTGTGCCACCCTGCATGGTGCTGCGTGCATGTGGCAGGGGTGGGACATCACATGATGGCACCCTAGGGGCGTCCTGGTACAGGGTGTGTGGTGCAAACAATGGGGGCATGGTGCGCTGTGGCCATAGGGGTGTCATGGGTGTGGTGGCTGCTTGGGACGTGGCTGGTGGCGGGTCCTGGTGCAGCACCGTGGTGCAGGGGACCTGTTTCTGGGAGCTGGTCGAATGTCACACACAGGTGTGCAGACCATCGCATGACTGCTGTGACCAGCACTGTCGACCATGGTGCCGCCTTGATGACATGTCACCTGTGCCTGGTGAATGTTCCATAGGCCAAGACGCACTCTGTGTGGGTGTCCTCCATGTTCAGCCACTGACCCTGGGTGTCCCTGTGTGTGCAGTGTTGTTGGGGCTGCATGTACATCTTGCTGTGCTGCATGTGGTGTATGCTGTGTCAGGCACTAACACCAATGTTTCACCTTTTCTCTGTAGAGTGGATCGAGCAGCCATGGGCTGTAGACAGGGGCGGACATGAACCAAGAGCAGCAGAGGGGCAGCCCGATGGTGCTGACCATACCACAGCAGGCACAGGAGAGCAGCCCTGAGAGCAGGGGCCTGTTGCGTGAGTACCAGTCCTTTATACTGTGTGCTGTTACACTGTGCTGTGTCTCAATCTGTGTTCTTCCAGTGCCTGGTCCTGTGGCATGGCTGCAACGGGCAATGGGCCAGTGGCACTGTGCTGTGCTGCACGCCTGTGTTGCATACCACTGCTGGGTGCTGGCTGTGTGTCTGCTGCTGGGGGCTGTGGGTCACTGTTGGCTTGCATAGCTGTGGGGTGCCAGTTGGTGGTGGGGGCTCTGGTGGTCGGTGTTCAGTGGGCGACACGCTGTCAGTTGCCATGCCTACCTCTGCAGTGCAGTGTGTTCCAGACCCCCAACTGCCAACATGTGCACGGGTAGCATTACCTTGCTGTCCTGGGGCTTCACTGGATGGGCCTGCATCTCGCCGCACACATGCCTGTTGTGGCCTGGGACACCCACCCCAGGTCTTCCAGGCATACCTCCTCCTAATGTCCACCTACTGTGGTTCATTGCCTGTCATACTGTGGAACTTATTGGCATTTGCAGTTCACGTACTGGGATACCGACCTGTGTTGCTCATGTCACAGGTACCCTGATGCATGTATGTTCAGTGTCTGTTGTTCCATTGCTATTATACTATGTGCATCATTTAATATGGGTTGTTGCTTCACACACGTTGCCTGGGCTGTGGTACCTGTCCTCACAGGGTGGTACAGGGAGCTTTTGACCTGGTGATCAGAAACATTCCATGTACTGTAGTACAGTTCTGAGGTATGCTTTCAGGGGCCTTGCATGGTGGCATGCGTCCGACCATCCCTGCCACCACCTGCACCCTGTGTACCTGTTATTCTTTATTCTGGGTTGCTCACTGGTAGGCTACTGTCACGGTCTGGTGCTGCTCTGGAATGCCGTTCTGTTGTTGTTGTTGTGCTCTGCTTTATGGTACATTGCTATCTGTCAGTGGGCAGCATGTTCCGATTATGTAGGTGCCCTTGCACGTGTTATTAATAAGTGGGCCTTGCACACAGCTCTCCGGTGGTCCAGCAGTGTGTCTGCCCTGTCTGACTGTGTGCTGTGCTGAGGTGGGCGGTGTCACCGTGCCCTGGTGCTGTCAGGCTTCCCATCGCCATGTTTGTTGCAGTTTGGGTTGGTGCCTGTATCAACCCGGGCCTGCTGTTTGGGCACCTTCCAGGTTGGCCTACCAGTGTGGCACTCACCTCCACTCGGGATTATCCATTGGGACATGCTGTCCATCACAGTATGGCCACCTGTGGCTGATGTATGACTCCTAGCTGGTGTCCCATCCTCCAATGCTCCCCTTCCTCTTGTAGGTCCACTCCGATCCTCCTTGTGAGCAATGCGGCTGGAGGCATCTGAAGGCTCCGAGGACCTCCTGAGATGACTCGTGCAACGCAGCACACCATCATTGAGCAGCAGGCAGTGATCATTTCGGAGATGAGGAGGGTAGCTGCCAAACTGGAGGCATGACGGCCTGAACCTCCAGGATTCCAGCCATGATGCCTTCCTGTGGCCACCATCTAACCTGCCCCTCCCCTTTGCTGGACTGTATTGGCATTTACTGGCCTCTTACCCCATTGTATCGTCCACCTCCCTGTCCCTCCTGTTATGTTGGATTCCAGTTTGGTTTCTGTTTCTGTGCTTCTGTTTTCCATATCCCATCCACTTCTTTAAGCAGTTCACATTGTTCATTTCCTGTAGTTAGTCTGTTTGTAGTGTTAGTGTTAGTGTTAGTCATATTAGTAGTCATAGTAGTGGTTGCAGTGGTCATCGTAGTTCCTGTTGTATATAGTGTTTGTCATTGTAGTGGTGTGTGCTGTAGGTTTCCTTTATGTGTTTGCATTATGTGTTTCATTACATTGCTTTTGTTTCATTTTGTATTGTTGTTCTGTTGTTATTTACCTGTTTCCTCTATTGTGCATTTGGCACATTATACTACTATTTCACAAATTTGCACTGTGTCCTGTGTCATTTATGGGTGCATGGCTTTACAACAGGGATGTTCTGTTATTTGGCCTTGCCCCTGGGTTCTGGTGCCTCTGGCCAGTCCCTGGCTGGATGTGTTTCAGTGTATGGGTTCTGCATTGCTGTATGCTCCTGGGCTCCCTTTCCAGCCTGTGCTCATTTGCCTGTGGTCCAGGGCATGGCTGCTCCATCTGCACTGTGTTTCTGTGGGTGTTTGCACTGCCTGGGTGGAATATTTAGTGCTGTCTTATTTGCTATATTCAGTGCTGTCCTGCTCAAGGACAATGTTTCACTACACTGCCAGCCCAGTTTGCCATGATTCCTTAGCTTGTTATATTCAGCCAGTTTAGCACGGGGCTATTCCTTTTGAATATGGCTGCCTTTTGGCCCAGGCTATGTTTGCATGCCGGGCAGGGCTAACCTTGACCCGGGCAAAGTTTTGATTATCTGGCCCTATGTGTTTTATGAAATAGTGAGTGCACTGCTGGAGAAAAAAATCACCTGTTGATATTGTTTATTTTGACTTGTGTAAAGCCTTTAACAAAGTTCCACACTCAGTTATGATTGACAGAATGCATCACATGGGATTAAACACCATAACTGTGCAATGGGTAGAAGAGTGGCTGAGTAACAGAACCCAGAGTCTAAGTATCAGATGTCGCCAATCTAGTTTGGGACCAGTGATGAGTGGTGTGCCATAGTGCTCCATGTCGGGACCTGGTTGTACGACACTCAAATAGCTGCAAAAGTTAGCTGTGACTTGGAAGTACAATCTTTGACAACAATTGTACTTACCTTGGAAGACTGGGCACAAACTAATGGCATAACTTTCAACACCGACAAATGTGTCATCATGTATCTAGGAGACTAAAATGCACAACATAATTACTCCCTGAATGACAGAAACTTGAAATCAGTTGACAGACACCGAAAAATATCTGGGAATTATCATTTTATTGGACTGAACTTTCAGTAAACAGTGTAGTGAGGTGATCAGCAAAACCAACAAAATAATAGGGTGTATAAAAGAGCATTCACATCTAGAACTAGGGCATGCATTTTGTCACTTTTAGGGCATATGTAAGGCCACATTTAGACTACTGCTCACCTCTATGGAGCCCTCATCTTGAATGGACGTAACTAGACTGGAAAGTGTCCAGAGAAGAGTCACTAGACTTATAGATGGTATGCAAAACAAAACTATGCGCAGTGGTTGAATGAGCTAGAATTTGTCCCTTGGAACTTAGGAGAACAAGGGGACCTCCAAATGTTCCATATCAATGAATGAACAACTGATGACAGACCTGGGTATGATAAAAACACAAGGGGTTGCTGTTTAAGATGCCACAACTACCAACTAATGTTAACCAAGAGAAATGGTAGACATTTTTCTTTACATTAAGAATAATACCAATATGGAACTTACTTCAAAAACATGTACTGTAGTTGAAGTGAATTTCTTTGAAAGTTTTAAAGCTAACCTTGACAGACATCTACTGAAGTAATGGGTAAATAGATCCCAGCTTTTGCTTGAAATGTATGCTTATGGGCCTATGGCTTACTGTACATCTAATAACTTACTAGAATAACTCCTAGTATAAATCAAATGCTTTAGCAAAATCAACAAAAATTGAAGCAACAACAAAACAACAACAACAACAACAAAAACTGAATCAATAGAAGTGTTCAAGTAATCAGTAAAGCCAATAAAACTTTATTGGTGATGTAGTGCTCTCAAACCCATGCTCTTGGGGAGTAAAGACTATGGGCAGGATTCACAAATGCCAAGAAATACCCGTAGCTACGGGTAAACCTTGGCACAAGTTGGTTCTGCGACTTGTGGATCCACAGGATACCACAGTGGTGGGTATTCACAAAGGTAGAACGGATTACACGGCTCCACGATCTGTGGCTGCCTGCTGGTGGTGTCGTCAGGGTGACAGGCGAGCTGTGGGAATGGGCTATGGCTGCTGGAAGCAGCCGTAACTCCCTCCACACTGCTGCAGCTGTGAATCGGAACCGCCGCGAGCTGTGGCAGATTCCGGTCCACACAGCAGCAGTTGCAGAAGAAAACTTTGCAAAAATGGCTTTGTGAATCCTGCCCTATATTTATTAAAATATTCCTGCAGTTAATCTTTCAAGCAACTTGGCTGAAGGAGAGAGCTGTGCAATAGGCTAACGTTTTCTACAGATGTCCAAGGTCCTTGTTTATGAACTGGGACAATGTCAGTCCTTTTCCATAAGGCTGACATTGTGCTAGTGTAAAGAGCAAATTAATAGCTTTTGTTAGAGGTTGCAGTTTCTTTCTTAGCTTAATTTATAACACCCATAACAATTCAATCAGGCACAATCCTGATACTATAGTTAATTTTTTGTTAATTTTAATTTGGAATTTATGGACATTTTCTTAAAAACTAGTGAAAGTTTGAATTGGAATTTCTGAATTTTTCAAAGTCTGGTAAATCTTTAATAGATGCTCATAATCACCAAAATAGCTATTAAAACAATTAACAATGTCAACTTTCTTGGTCAGAGTTTCTAAATGTTTTACTATGGTTTTGGAGTAAATGTATTTTTGAATTTGTTAAATTTCTTATTTATTTCCAAAATCTGCAGAACCCTTCTTTACTGAGCTCTAATTATGCTTAACATACTGTAGCTTATTTTAAGCATGTTAACTATAGATTTACATTTTCATTTGGGCTTGTAACTGATTAGTAACCGATCATGTCTGGTGACCTTCCAAGCATTCTAGTCCCAGTCTTTATCTTTCATTAAATCAAAATCTGGTTAATTACCCAACTGTTCTGCTTGGTATTCACTCTTAATGTATGAACAGGAGCTACCTCATTACTTATTCAATTCTTAAATAAAGCATTCACGAGCACTATCAACGTCCGATATTGTATCTAAAATGACCAATCTGTAACCTTCAACTTTGACCTGAGTGTTATATGAGAATAATACATGGGGTGGTGTGTTTAGCGAGATTTTACACACACCGAGTTGTGGGATGCTACATAAACCCCGGTGAGCCGGTGCAACATCCAACAATGAGGGTGTGTGTAAATAAGTTCTACCACCTGCCCATATTTAATTTTTATAATTGCAGGAGTGCGCTTTTTCGCCTCAGCAATTATAAAACAAAATTACCTAATAGATTAGTGTTAGGGAAGCTGTGGACCAGTCTTGATTTTTGGTCCGCAGTCTTCCTAATTATAGGGCTGTACTTGTTGTAGAAAAAGGAAGAGGATATTTCATTTTAAAAAATGTGTAGACACTTACAATTTTAGTTTCTATATAAACTTACCAGGCCGTATGCAGCGTCCTTCCGGCTCGAGAGGCTGGGGCAGTCTGACATGGACTCGGCTGTGGTGTCAGAGTGAGGAAAATACTTGTTTCCATTTTCAAGTGGTTTACTGCAGGAAAACAGTTTTTTATTTTTTATTTATGAGAAGTTCATTTCCTGAATAGGAGGGACCAGGAAGTGTGCTGTGCAATGGAATTCGTCACTGAACGTGAACATCGAGAACAGCGACTGAGGGATGGGAAACCTGGCATGTGTTTGCCGTTATAACCAGCGAGCTGGTTATAACTGCAAATTATAACCGGGTTTCCTGTGGGAAAGCGCATCGCCGGTAATTATAATATTATAATATTTAAACCCTTGAATCTCATAAGAAAAGGTAATTCAGCTTATGATTTGGGTGTTTCTTTGACCAACCAGACTAGACCAGAGAATGGTCACTCAAACTGTCTCATAGTACTACCTGAGTAACTTATTCTGTTAAAGTTATTGACCAAAATCCAGTCCAATAAATGCTGCACTTTTGTTTTATAATTAGTTCTTATTGGTGACTGGATAACTTGACACAGAGTGAAGCTCAGACACCTTATTTTACACATACTATTTTATACGATCAAGCCAGTTAACATGAAAATCACACAAAATCATAACTTTGCTATCAGCCTAAATTTTGTACAATGTAAGCAGAAACAGCGTTTAAACTGTTCTCAGTATGTGTTGGCGAGGACTAAGTAACCCCTATGTGCAGTTTCTTCAAATCCCCAATAAAATGTCAGTACTCAAAAATTCACAGCCTTGACTCCCATTATCAAGCGCTTCTCCTGATACATGAAACTTTTCTTTTACATGTAATACACAACCCCGTTACCTGTCCCTGAGAAACAAATTGTATGTTGGTATCATAACTTCAATGTCTAGAATCTTCTTTGTGAGTCATGTTTTGGTAAGAGCTACAGTGTGATATCAAAATCATACAATTGTATCCAAGCTTGGAGTTGGTCTAGTTAGGTAGTAAACTTTAATAACATACTAAAATGCCAGCAGAGGAGGCCTAATGGTCTTTGAGTCTGCTCAACTGTCAGCATCTACACTGAGGCCGATTTTGCTGTCCCTCTCCCACTTGGGTTACACTTTCCCCAGTCCCAGATGTTCCCCTGTATTAGACCTCATCAGTTTCACCCTCCTCTTAAACCTGTCCAGAGTCTCCGCCTCCACCAGCCCCTGGGCAGCACATTCCATGGAACTACCACCATCTCAGTGAAATAACACATCATCCTCTCCCCCAGAGTCTGCCCCTTCTACTACACCCATGTCCTCTCATTGCCCCCACCTCCTTCCTTTGTAGCACCCCGACTGGGCCCCTTGTTAATCCCTTTTATGTACTTGAAGACCCTATCATGTACTCCTCTCACCTCCTCCTCTCCTCCAGGGTGTACATGTTGAGCTCCTGAGCCTCTCCTCATAGATCTCTCTCTCAGGCCCCAGATCATTTTGGTTGCCCTCCTTTGGACCATCTCTAGGTGCAATATTCATCTTTAAGTGTGATCTCCAAAACTGCACACAATAATCAAGGTGTGGCCTAACCAAGCAGTTATACAGGGAAGGAGCACTTCCACCTTTCTGGAGGTAATCCCCTGGTGATGCAACCAGCATCCTATCTGCTTTGCTGCTGCCTTCCTACAGGTCTCTGAGTTGTTCATTTTGACATCTACCACCACCCCAGGTCCCTCTCACCCTTTGAGACTTGTATTGTGTCTCCCCAGGGTATACCTTTGGCCTGGATTTCTGACTCCCAGGTGCAGAAACCTGCATTTCACCACATTGAACTTCAGTTTCCATTTTCCTGACCACCTTTCCAGAGCCTTCTGGTCCTCCTGCAGGGCCCTCTCCCTCCTCCTCCTCTACTACTGCACCCAGCACGAGTCATCTGCAAGAGACTCATTTCACTCGGATACCCTTCCTTATGTCTGAGACATAGGCGTTGAACAGGAGTGGCCCCAGCACAGGACCCTGGAGAACCCCACTGGTAACCCTCCTTGGAGATGAGGCTAGCCCCCAACCACCACCCTCTGAGTACGCTCCCAGGCCAGTTCCCTATCCATCTTATCAACTGCATCCCCACCCCATTTCCTCCAGCTTAGCCAGCAGGCCATCATGGTGTACTGAATTAAACACCTTGCTGAAGTCTAGAAAGAGGACATCCACCGGCCTACCCTGGTCCAGGGCACTTGTCGCCCAGTCATAGAACTCCACAAGGTTTGTCTGACATGATATTCGGGGATGAAGCCATGCCCTTGTCCAAATACCCAGTTTGCTAGTAACCCCTAGCCTTTCCTTGACAATATCCTCCGTCCACCTTGCCCACCACCGATGTCAGGCTAATGGGCCTGTAATTCCCCGCTTCCTCTCTTGATCCCCCCTTGTGGATCAGCATGTCATGGACCACCCTCCAGTCTTGGGGTACCCACCCCATCTTCAAGTGATGTTGAAAAGCTTTACTGAGGGGCCACCAGGACATCAGCCAGTTCCCTCAGCACCCAGGGATGTATCTCATCTGGCCCAGGTGCTTTCTCTATCCAAAGGGACCTGAGGGGCTTCTCACGCTCTCTCTACCAGGATTTCAACTTCAGTCCTCCCCTTTTGCTCTCTGTACTGCTATCCACCACCTCCTGTGGTGGCTTCTCCCTTTCCCCAGACCTGTCAGGGCCCACTATCTCTCTGGGTCCCACCCTTCCTCCAGTTTTCCCCCTCTCCTGTAAGACATAGCCCATTCATCCCCCTGGCAAAAACTGAGGCAAAGTACTCATTTAGAACCTCTGCCTGCTCCCCTGCCTACTGTGCTCATCCCTCCCTGTCCTTATCCTGCTGATATGCCCCTCACTTTCCTTTTTCTGCTATGTATCTAAAGAAGCCTATTCCCCTCTGGATCTCCCTGGCCAAGGACTGCTTCTTCCTCACCTTAGCCGCTCTCACCACCTGGTGACCCTTCTGACCATCATCTCAAATTCCTCCTGATCCCTTTCACTCCTTGAGCGCTTGAAGCACCTATAGCTGCCTTCTTGTCCTCACCACCTCCTGAACCTCCCGGGTCCAACAGCAGGGTTTTTGGCCTTACAATTTTCACCATTCTCTTACGCAGGATCTGGTAACCTCCTACTCCCTCCTAATCATCTCCCACCACGTCAGCATTCATGTCTGGCCTTATCCCATCAAATAATCCTAAGGATCCTTCCATCTCCTGAATTCTACACCCCTGAAATCAGTTACTACCGTCTTGTGTGTCTTCCCCCACCCCCAGGTCCAGGAAGAACCAGACTATGGCATGATCACTCCCTGCCAACAAGTCCCTCACCTGTAGGCCCCAATCTGTTCACTGTCCACCAGGACTACTCCAGTGTCCTGACCTCCCTAATTGGCTCACCCACCTGCTGGGTCAGGAAAACATCCTGTAAGACATCCAGCAACCTCTGCTCTCTGGCCAATGGTGACATCATGGTTCCCCAGTCTGTTTCTAGCATGTTTAGGTCCCCAATACCACTACCCGTCCCTTCCCCATTTAACTGGCCCTCAACATTTGCCACAAAACTCTATTCTAGAGACCGCACAGTGTGGGGTCTGTATACCACCCCAACCATTACTCTCTTACTCCCTACATCAAGCAGGGTGACCCAAATTGCCTCCACATTCCCCTGCCTCATCCACCTCTCAATACCTATGCCATTTTTGACTAACAGTGCCACTCTACGTCCCTTTTCTTCCCGCTGTCCTTTCTGAACATCTGTAGCCCTCCAGGTTTAGGTCCCATTCATGCCCTTGTGTGGCCCAGGTCTCAGTGACTGCTGCCACATCTACTGCCCCTCAACTAGCATTGCCTGGAGCTCAGTCATCTTATTTCCTAAGCTACTGGCATTTATAGGGACCACCTCCACCCCTTTCCCTCCTCCCTTCCCCAGCTCCGGGTCAGCAGCTCCTTTACCCTACCTGCTGGCCTATTTTCATGTTCCCCAAACCCTTAGAGGATTTAAGACCACGTCTTTCCTTTATTGTACCCCCCAGGAACAACCCTTCTTTGGTCCCTCCCCTTTCACAAGTTTAAACCTCACCTTTCACTGATGAACCCAGCAAGTTTCAGCTTTAGGATTTCCCTCCCTCCCTCCCTCCAAGTTAAGATGGAGCCTGTCCCCTAGCATACTGTCTCTTATCCTCCCAGATTGCCCCAGTCCCCACAAGGCCATACTCCCCTTCCTCACACCACTCCCTGAGCCACTGATTTATCTCCCTAATCTTCTGCTTGTTCTCCCCATTAGCCCTTGGCACTGCAGGATTTCAAGAAGAGATCAAACAACCTATGGAAAGACATACCCTGGCCAACTCCTGAAACCTTGCCTGTATCTCTAAATCACTATTTCTATTTATGTCATTTGTACTCAGGTGCACTAGTATGTTAGCTGTCCCCACATTCCTTCACCAGTGAATACACCTCATGCTTGGCCTTGTGCACCGTCAGGCCTGGGTGGCATTTGATTTTTATTGGACAGGTTTACCCCTCCTCTGTCCCTCCCACAGGATACATCTTATCATGGAGTCCCCAACAGCAGTACTCTAACTTCCCCTTGCCTCCATGCTTACCTCACTGGTTCCCATTCTCCCAGTCTCTCCCTAACGGCTCCTCGCACCTCCCACAATCTGGGTGTTGAAGATAGCCCCTCATTATTTCTGCTGGTCTCCTCCTCTGCTCCTGTCCTGTGCATCATCTCCCCCGCCTGAGTATCCTTCTCTGTACTCCTGTCCCGACCCTTGACTAAACCACCCACCCTAACCATTTGCCTACTTGTTTCCTGCTTGCTATTGTCCCATTTATGGTCTGCACCTTCCTACCTACCTGCTGCCCCTGGTCTATACCCACAGCCTTCTCCTTTGTTCAGCTGACCCTTCTCCTTTTCTGCCCCTCACCTCCTGTCCCTCAGCCTGTCTGGGTCCCCCAATGTTCCTCTTTTCCTGTCCCTGCCTCTTACCCCTCCTCACTTCCCTATCCCTCCTGCCTTGGCTGCATCCCCCCACACACTTCCTCCTCTACCACCAGCCATAGAGGGTTACAATGATTTGTGAGCCTTAGACCAGTCCCCAGTGCCCCCTTCTGCCCATCTTGGTTCTTTCTGGACACCCCCAGATGCCTGCCTGCTGCTTTGGAAATCATCACCATTTGAGCCCCCCACCAGGGTCCCCATGGGCCCCTGAATACCCCTCACTCCTCCCTAATGTGAGCACCCCTCTTTACTTCCCCCCAATGTGGGAGGCCTCAGCCCTGATGTTGTCACACAGGTGACCCCTTTCCCTACCCTCCAATCTGCCCCTGCTCCCATCCAAACCTCCATTTGCCTGCTGATTTTCCCAACCTCCTCCCTAAGTTGTGCCAGCTGGTAGCTCACTGGGCAACCCCAACTTCAAGCCCAGTACAGTATCATGGCTGCACCATACCCTGTGCACCCAACCACCCTCCCAAAGGTCCCCACTCTAGCGAGCGGTGGTCCCATCATTCTAGCAGTCCTTTTAGTTAAAACAACCCAGCAGGGTTCCTGAACAGACTTGATGCATTGTTGTTAGTAGTACATTTACTGTTTTTGTTTTTTCCAGTACTGTATGTTCAGTCCTCATTTTTTTCAAATGTCTTTCTGTTTTTCTCTTATTATTCTATAAAGTATTTTTGATATTCTGATATGGAAAACACCACATAAAATGAAGGTTTAATGCATTGTTTTGTCTATAATTTATCATGCCATGTATGACTGATTCTGCATAAATTCAGATGTTTTCCTCTCAGTTTCTCACTGTGTTTGATGTGCAGCCACTGTAATTCTCCTCTTGTTGTGGCAGGTACTGTTCATGCTGTTTGATTAAACTGTAATCTGGGCTTGCAGCATTCCTAAAAGTTATGTGAAACTGTAATGTGAATTTGGAACCCTGACATGTCTTATAAGTTAATCTCTAAAGTGCATAATACTTGCATTTTACTGGAACAGTTTGGATCCATATGAATAATATTCTTTTTACACTACATTTCTTCAATTTCTCCAGAGACATAATTCAAATAACTCGTATCTGCAGTGACTGAGATAAGGTACTACTACAGTTTAAATCAAAGAGCTTTACACAGTGGTTGATCTAGTCACTGGCCAAATTTCTGAGTTCAGACTACAGGAATCCAAAAGTTTAGATATGATTGCCATAACCTATAATACCACATTGAAAATAAAGTTCTTTACAGGGTCATCCAACACAGTTGGGGAAGCTATTAGGCCCCTGCCTATAGTTACATAGTTACAAAATACCTTCTTAGCCTTCATCTATCCAAATATACCATGATGGTATGCATTTACCAGTGATCTAAAAGTTTATGCAAAACTGAAGACTTCAAAATTAATTTTTACATCACTGATCAGAGGAGCTGTGACCTTTCTTTATTTTCATGTGCCCTGTAATAGTCCAGACACTGTTAGTCCAGTTTGATACAGATTTTAAATATCATTGAAGAGCATGCATAATTAACATAATGTGTAGCAGCTGGACAAACATTCTGTTGTTGCTGGCTAGATTGCTATTGGCCTAGTCACTTAAATTTTCAGTTGAATCCATTCCTAAACGACTGCCTTGCCTTGAGCAAGAAACATTTAACTGAAGTAAAGAAAGAGTTGTTTCTGTGCTCTATACATTTTTTGTTTTATTTAGTTATTTGTTAACTTTAAAGTTTTTTCAAATATGTTACTACTTGAGCCAAAGTCTCATTCTTAGTTAGGTGCTAGAACAAAACAAATATAAATTGCACATTATCATGAGTCCACTAGCAATATACACAGTAACTTTAGAGTATATAACAGTAATGTCCAGTTGTAGCAATAGGCATGATCAGTTAACAGAATTGATAAATAAGTTGAGAAGCCTGGGACTGGCCTCCAAGATGGTAAACTGGGTCAAAAACTGGTTGAGTGACAGGACACAGAGGGTGGTGGTAAATGGTGTTCAATCCGAGGAGAGGGGTGACCAGTGGGGTGCCACAAGAGATCTGTGTGGGGCCAGTCCTCTTTAATGTCTTCATAAGCAACATTGCAGAGGGGCTATAGGGAAGATATGCCTCCTTGCAGATGACACTAAGATCTGCAATAGGGCTCGACACTCCAGGGGAGTGGGAAAAATCAGAAAGGATATAAACATGCTTGAGGAGGGCTAAAAGTGTAGCAGTTAAGATTCAATGCAAAGAAATGCACAATCATGCACTTGGGGCACAGAAACCAAGGAGAGTACATGATGGGGAAGATACCAATGGCCACCAGTCAAGAAAGGACCGAGTAATCATATCTGATGATCTAAAGGTAACCAAACAATGTGAGAAGGCTGTGAAGGGAGCCAGTGGGATGCTAGAGTGCATGGGGAGAGGTATCACCAGCAGAAAAAGGAGGTGGTTATGCCACTCTACAGGTCACTAATGATACCTCATCTGGAGCACTCTGTTCAGTTCTGGAGGCCACATCTCTGGAAGGACATAGACAAAATAGAGGTAGTACAGAGAAGGGCACAAAAATGGTGCAAGGACTGCACTAAAAGTCATATGAAGAAAGACTAGAGGACCTCAATATGTATTCCCTGGAGGAGAGATGAGAGAAGGTGGATATGATCGAGACATTCAAGTATACCAGGGGTATATACAAGGTACAGGATGGTAGCATCTTTCAGAAAAGAAGGTGTACAAGAATAAGGGGCATGATATGAAGCTAGAGGGAGTAGGCTTAGGGGCAATGTGAGGGAAGTACTTTTCACAGAAAGAGTAGTGGATGCTTGGAACAGCCTCCTGCTGAGGTGGTGGGGGAAAAACAGTAGGGTAATTCAAGAATGCTTGTGGTAGGCATAAGTATTCTAGCAATACAGAAGAGAGGGTAAGCCACAGATCAAGTAGTGTCTGACGATAATGCATTATGTAGGGAAAAGAGGCAGACTGGTGGGCCACATGGTCCTCATCTCTCATCATCTTCTGTGTATCTGTGAGTTATTTCCAGATATTTTGAATATTTACAAAGAGATACTCTCTGGTGGTCTTACAGTTGTAGTGCAGGTAGGATTCCTCGAGAGAAATCACATAAGATCAGGAAATATGTGACCTAGTCAGTTGGTACTGTATAATTATATTGGGTTCAGTGCTGGCTCAAGAAGTGAGTCAGCTGCAGTGTACTTTACTGACATGCAAATCCTCCATACACTGGGCCTTCTGCACCTCTTTAACATTTGACTCCCAAAGTACAATAAATATTTGTTCAGTGAATGAGCCTGTGGCTTATAAATGCCCTCTCTGTGCAGTTGAAATTAAGTATTGACTAGGCATTTGCAGTCACTGTCACTGGCTTAAGAAAATCCACTTGACCTCTTCTATTCACAGTTAACAAATGTTGTTTTTAGTTATTAATGCAGTCAGGGTTTTCTGACTTATGACTGTCTTATTTATGTCTTTGATATGCTTTTTTTGGCTCCTCCTCTTAGGCTTCCAAGCCCACCTCTCCTTCAGCCAGCCATGGACCCCACCGACACCCTCACCCATGTCCCCCACATCATATTTGCAGCAGTCCTAGGGGTAGCCTGGTGTATCCTTCACTGATGGGTCCCTCTCATCCAAGTGGGAAGGTGCCAGGGGACAACCAGCACACTAACTGTTTGGTTCCTGGGTGCTGCTGAGGTGGTTCCGAGACTCAGGGCACTTGCGTTTGCAGGAGCCGATGGCCAGTATCTGGCCTGACAGCTGTTTTTTTCCTTTTTGCTCCCCAGGCCACATGCCTCTTGTGTTCAGCAGGGTTTGCTAAACTGTCACACTCCTGGCCTCTGCCAGGAGGCACACAGTGATCTGCATCCTCCTCCCTCCCCTGGGAGAAGGTGAGCAGTTGTTGGATGCTTGAGCCTTCTCCTCCCAGCTGGCCTCTAACGATCCATGTCCATTCCTGAACCTGGGTCACCAGCGCTGCAAGTTGAAATCCAATCACTGTGCTAATGGGTCGGCTATTTGATATACTTTGATTCCTGTCCCATTTTATAATGTCTTGTCTATTAAAAAATTGTATTTCTGACTCTCTGCACTTTGATGGCATCAGTAATAAAACAATAATTTTCCATTTTAAATAAATGTTTAAAAGTCCTCTTGAGATTAGTAGTCCTTCATTCTAACAGTACAGCATTCAAGATAGAGGGCCCATGATCGCTAAAGACTAGAGGGTGTGAAGTCGGGAAAATTTGCTCTCGATAAACATTCACGGATTTCCACTTTTCCATAGAGTGTTCCATGCTGCAAAGCACAACTTTGAAGACTATTGGTGAATTCCATGAAATTTCAAGTCGAAAACTTCAAAACACATTAAAGTTAATAGTAGAAGTGTCCCATATCCGTGAAGCTGGAGTTTTGCCATCAAAGTTCAGCATAAGAAGTGCAGGTTGCAATGTACTATGGATATGAGGTCACACGTTGCTGAACAGCCAATGAGAAGCTAGTTTTGTCATTCTGTGAGTATAGTGTGTTGGAGAGAGACTTAGAGAGCAGAGCTTATGC
This sequence comes from Neoceratodus forsteri, assembly GCA_016271365.2. Lineage (NCBI taxonomy): Eukaryota > Metazoa > Chordata > Ceratodontiformes > Ceratodontidae > Neoceratodus > Neoceratodus forsteri. The sequence continues at coordinate 1,045,259,480 of CM057455.1, forward strand.
TTGTAGCTCAGAGTCAAAATCTAAAAACATTATATAAAAGAGCATGTTGGTTGTCAAATTGTTTTAAACTGTGTTTGTAAGTGCCCTTTTTCACACAGTACTTTATGTTGATTTTATTTATTATTTTTTATTCAATTTTGATAACAGGGTGAGGCCACTGAGCCCAAAGTTCCCTTTCTCAGGGGCAACTTGGAATTAGTTACGCAGTAGAACATTTCATATACAGAAAAGGTACAAAGCAAGCATTTGACCATTTCAGGTTACAATCTGGTCATCACAGTGCAAAGGTCAGGTCTTTAGTACATGGTATGGTTTAAGCATTCACATTAGGAATAAGAGTAATTATTGTGGGGAGTGGACATTAGTAGACAATCAGGGCAATGGATGGTGTGACTCGGCCTGGCAGAGAACTGGACCGCCTGGATTTTCTCCTGTATTCTTACATGAAGTATTTAGATTTCTGTTAATGGAGAAGTAGTGGTTTGCTGGCCTTGTGAGGGAGGATAGGTGCAATTTAGAAGGCACACTTGTCTTCATAACCAAATCAGTGGGCCAATGCACTGTCTTAAGAAAAAAATCACTGTCCTTCTGACTGCAATTTAACCAGAGTTATTGTTATGTGTCCCTGTGTACACCTGTGCTGGAAAAGATCACAAGACAATAGCTCGAGGTGCTGCTACTCTCACTATTACCAAGAGCCTGCTCACATTTTGAAACTTGTTGCTTAAAATTAATACAATATTGTGATTGTGCAAAATTATAGACTTTGGGAATCCCTCTATGATATTGAGCCCCCGCGATCTAACGGAAGCAGGGAAGAGGAGCTTTGTAGTCCATGTCAGTTTCACTGAGGACTACAAACTTGAGGAAACAGCTCTGAAACTGGGGATTTTTTGCCCTGTGCAGTATTGGGCAGTAGATTTGCATTACAAATGTGGTTGCATTTAATTTAGTGCTTTTCACACTGTTTTAGTAATTTTATTGGTCTAGTGACCTCACCAGCTCTTCTGGGTCAGCGGGATGGTATTTTTCAGTGCCCTGCAGTGAGGCGGGTGAATGCGTGGCATGACGTGAAGACTGCAAAGACATGCACGCCTAAGCGCATGTCAAGTATGTCTGCATATCAGGTGAATCAAATAGCACTTGAAGCTTGTGGAGGAAGTTTAAACAGAAGCCAGTGGTGTAAATAACAGTGCCCAAGAAACTGTGTTGTCGAAAAAACTCTGCTTTAAATTGCAGTGTAAGTAATTGTGGGTAGATTTACCTACTGTTGGATTTTGCTTCCTTTCCTTAAATTAACGATTGTGTACAGGGTAAACTCTCTCAAGAGAAAACATAAACTGTAACATCGAGGATAAGAACATACTATTCATACTTGGTAGCTGGTTATTGAGTTTATTTAATACTAACCTATAATTTTGAAGTAAGTTTAGGTTATATTACTTTAAAATGAATATTAATGAGGGCATTGTCTCCCTATCTGGGGAAGTAGCAATGACATGTATTTTATGTCATAATTTCTGCTTAGAGACTAGTACAGGATTTGAAGGGTTAAAATGCACACAATGTATTGAGAATGCAGATATGAGAAATAAAGTGGAAATATTAGAAAAAAGATTATTGAATTAAATAAACAAAACAAAGTTCTATATTTTGAACTAAATGAGATCAAAATCCCAGCCTTCATTTTCTAACACTCCACATATAACAATAGAAGATTCCCTGAAGAGAGTGAGGGAGAAAACAGTGAAAGTAGTGATGAATTGGCCAGTAATTAATAAAAGGAAAGCAAAGAAAGGAAGGAGGGCAATGGAATTTTTAATCCCAGTGGAAAATAGATTTCAGACTCTAGATGATGATACATTACAAAATGTGGAATAAATAATGGAATAACACAAATAGTGATGATTGTATAGACAATCTAGGGTCTATCATAACAATAACCAGAAGAATACTATGACAATTGTCACACAGGTACATAACGAAGAATGTAGTATTAATACTACCAAGGCAGCTCCAATGGCAAATAATTCAACTCTACCCTTAGCTCAAACTGGGAATTTTATTAATCCTGTAGAAATAAGTATTGATAATATTGAACAATCCAACCCAAGACAGATAATAGTATTGGGAGACTGTATTATTAAGTATATAGATGGACACATCTGTAAAACAGATAAACAGAACAGAATGTTTTCAAGTTTCAGGGAGCTTGGATCAGGGACATTGAGAGAGTAGTTCCAAATATCATGAAAGATGCAGGTATAAATCCCTGGTAGTGATCCATGCTGGAACAAATGATATAAACAAATTTACTATTGATGATATCAAGAATAGTTACATATCTCTAGTCAATACGTTAAAGGTATCCAAATCAGAAATATGTCTGTTGAAATATTTCCTGTACCACGAGCATCTGTGAAGATAGAAGTGAAAATAAAGGAAGTAAATGAATGGTTAAAGAAATGGGCATTGAGTAATAATATAACTTGCATACTCACTGGGAAAGGTTTAATAACGATTACAGTCTTTTAGCTGGGACAGCTTACATCTTAGTAAAAGGGAGTCATTATCTTGGAAAACAGTTTTTGTCGGTTATCGAACAATGTTTAAACTAAATATCAGGGGCAAAGAGGGAGTTAATATGGAACCCTTATTCTGAGAAATGAACTTACATTTTTATGTGTAAAGCCGGAGTTTAAGCACCATCAAACTAACAGAACTAGCCGGAAGAATGAATCAGGAAAACTAGACATAATAGCAATAACTGAGATGTGGTGGAATGAGGCCTCTATGTGGTCAAATGCCATCCCAGGATATAATTTGTACTACAAAAATCGGACTAATAGAAATGGTGGTGGGGTATGCATTTACATAAAGGATATAATTATAACAAAATAAATTTCTATTCAATTGGATGAGGAGGTGGAAATAGAAGGGTGCTGTATACAGTTACAATATGCAAACAAAAAATTGACATAAATAAACATTTATCGACCACCTAATGTAGACTTAACCTATCATTTATCTTTGATCCAACTAATATCAGACCATTATGAAACATCTGATGTAATAATTATGGGTGATTTGAATTTGCCGGTATAGATTGGCAAAAACTTATGGCATCTACTAAGATGGAACAAAACTTTTAGAAACATTCATAAAGTCGGGTTTAGACCAGATGGTTATAGAACCAACTAGTGAGAAAAATATTTTGGATCTTATTGTAACAAATATTCCAGAGATAGTTAGCAATATTGAAATAGTGGAATCATTGGGATCTAGTGATCATAGTGCAGTAACAATTTCTATAAAACAATTCAAAATAACAATAGACAAAATATATATCGTTATAATTATTATAAGGGAATTATAATGAAATTAGGAAGCACTTTTGCAAAGAATTAGAATTTATTATTTAAAGATAAGTGCACTAATTTATGTTGGCAAATATTTAAGGACATAATATGTAAATTGGAACAACTACATATTCCTTAAAATAAAATTAATAATTATAGAGGTAAAATTCCTGTTTGGTTGACTCCTAATACACTAAAACAGATAAAACAAAGGAAAAAGTATATAAAAATTAAAACAAGATCCAACTGTAGAAAACAGAACTAACTATAAAATAGAATTAAAACTACTAAATCTATAATTAAAAGGAGAGAAAACAAACTGAATATAAACTATCTAGAACAGAATGTAATACTAAAGCTTTTTATGCATATATTAATAATAATAGACATTCAAATTCTCCCTTAACCACAATAGTAAATGAGGGATAGAAAGTAATAATGGGTCTGATATAGGAAATATATTTAATGATTACTTTGTTCTGTGTTTTCAAGTAAAGATCTTATAAATAACATGGTTTATATATATACAAGTGAATATGAGGAGATAACTATAGAGGAATAAAAGATGCAGTTAGAGCTTTAAAAGATACCTCTTCACCAGGGCCCAATAAACTAAATACATTTTCATAAAGCATACTTTGGATGCACTTATGTGTCCTTTGCATATTATTTTCAATAAATCATATAGGAATGGTGAGGTACCAGAGGACTGGAGATTGGCTACTGTGATTCCAATACATAAAAGGGAAGCAAAACAAAAGTTTACAACTATAGACCCATTAGTTTAACATCTGTCTTATGTAGAACTATGGAAAGAATATTAAAACAAAAAATGGATCAAGAAATAATAACAAAGGGAATAGCTGATGATACACAACATGTCTTTAGAAGAGGTAGATCATGTAAAACAAATTTGGCAACCTTTTATGAGATCGCCAGAGCTAGTCTGGATAAAATATTCCAGTGGATGTTATATTCTTGGACTTTAAAAAGCTTCGATAAGGTATCATATGATCTATTACTTATGAAGTTGATAAAGTCAGAATTTAGCAGTCATACTGTTAGATGGGTCAAGGATTGGTTAAAGAAAAGATCACAGAAAGTTAGAATAGGTGACATAATCTCTGGTAGCATCTTTGTAACAAGTGGAGTGCCACAGGGCTCTGTCCTGGGTCTAACTGTTTTCGATATATTTATCAGGGATTTACATTTGGGTGTTTCAAGTCAGATAAGTAAATTTGCAGATGATATTAAAATTTCAGCAGAAGTAGACACTGAAATAAAAATAAATATATTAAAAAGATCTTCTGATTATTGAAAATGGGCTAAAGAAAATAACATGTTTTATTACAGAAAAATGTTCAGTCATGCATTTATGGAAAAGAAACCACAATACAGATTATATCTTGTGTGGGAATGAAATTAAGAAAGGATGTTATGAACAAGATTTAGGAGTTATAGTAAATAACAAATTTAGTTGGAATAATCAATGTAATAAAGTAATCCAAACAGGTAACCGTATTATTACCGCTATCAGAAAATTGTTCATAACACGAAATAAAGAATGCATTATAAAACTGTATAAGTCTTATATTAGACCTTACATTGATTATGCAGTTTCCTTCTGGGCACCGATTTGGAAAAGATAAAAAAATGATGGAAAGCTTACAGAGAAGAATGATTAATACCAGAAATAAGACATCTTACATATCAAGAAAGGGTAAAATCATTAGGACTATATAATTTACAGATGAGGTGGGATAGAGGTGATTTGTTGTTGTTTTTAATATTTTAAATGATGGAAATCTTATGACTTCATGTGGATTAAAATATTTGGGCAAAGTATATGGCCTGAGATGTAATGACAGGCAAATTCAAATACCAAGGGCATTCTCTAATAAGCGAAAATGTTATTTTACTGTGAGAGCGCAGGGCTTTGGAATTCTTTACCACATATATAGTGGAGCAGACATCATGCAGACAGTTTAAAATGGAGTTAGATTATTGCTTGAAGTTATACTTGATACCCCCACTTTTGTGGGAAAGTGAGTCTCAATGGGCCTAGAGCCTATTTCCACTTTTATTAACCAAGAGTAATACGAGAGTAATTGTTGTATGTACCTGCATGCAAACCTGTGCTAGGAAAACAAATCACTGTCCTCCTGATTGCTATTTAACTGAGTGATTGTTGTGTCCCTGCTAGCACACCTTTATTTAGAAAAATCACTGTCCCACTGACTGCGATTAAACCAGTAACTGCTGTGTGTCCCTGCATGCACACTTCGCGCTGCACTAGGAAAATAATCACTGTCCTCCTGATTATGATTTAACCAGAGTGATTTTGTGTGTCCCTGCATGCATACCTGTGCTATAAAAAAAATCACAGTCTTCCTGACTGCGAGAGTGTAACCAGGGTGATTGTTGTGTGTTCCTGCATGCACAACTGTGCTAAGAAAAAATCACTGTCCTCCTGACTGTGATTTAACCAGAGTGATTGTTGTGTGTTTATAGAAAAACAATACTGAAGTCTGTAGCATCCACTTTTATTCTTTTGAAATGATAATGCCCCTACGTTTCGCTGTTTCCAGCTTGGTCACGGGCCTTTTACCATCTAAAAAATCATAAATAAAATTCAATCAATACATGCTTAATGTTTATGTCATATACAAATCTTATAAATTTGTTCTACCACAGAATTAATTACAAAATAAAAGTAATTCTCTTCACCTGTAAATTAAATCAATTCAATATATGTTTTTCCTTTTCATCCAATCTAAACATTGGTTTTCTGTAATAAATATCACAAAATTTCATCAGTCATTTCAAATATTATGAGATACCTAATAATGCCACTTAAAGTCCCATGTAATTTATAATGAGTCTATGTCACATACCTTTTAGTTGAATTTATTTATTTAAGATCCCAATGTCTGTATTTCCTCTCACTGCAATGTAAAAGTAATAATAAGAAACCACCCTTGAGCTCAATAATTCAGTTTTAAATCATTAAAATCTTTTGTTATTTTTATATAGATGCTCTATGGAGCAATAAGCTTACCAAAATATATTTGCTACATAAAGCGATCCGACTTGCCCATTATTATGCCCTCAATCCAGTAGATGTCATTTAAATATATAAATCTAATGAACAAATGGGCTCCTAAATCCATGAATTAAGCTTCACTACACATATACATACGATCAATCAAGCTGTGAGTGTAACTCTTTGAATGTGCATAAAGTCCACCAATTATAAATTAATCGTCTTTCCGTTTCGCATTTAATTATTAAAGAGCAGTTGGTAATGCCGTATTTTCCTTCAGCTAGTAAACTCTTTCAAGGCATCCCAGACCCTGGCGTACTGACTAAAGGAGCTTTAAAGACGCCAGTGCTGTAAAGATTCCTTTAAATAAGCAAAACTTCCCATGGTTCAGTCCACGTGATAGGTATCAATCTATCACATTCTACCTCTACTATTTACGTCCCTATCTATTGAATATTCATTATCATGAATATTCAAAAGGGTCTCCGTCAATACTGTTGGTCAATCTTGCTCTGCACAGTTTTAGCTCATCCCTTTCACTAAACACATTTCAGTAAATATCTTCACATGATACATGGGGATTGCGATCTGGTTATTTATGTTAACAACTAATTTTAGTATGACACTAATGAAAAATAGATCAGTAAATACCCTTAAGTCTATGTTTTAAATTTATTGTTTTGATTTAAAACTATGCTAACAAACGAAAAAATTTACTCACTATCCCATAATATGCAAGTTTACTGGTGGTTTCTTTTAGTTTATATTTATATGTTAATCATTCTATTATTACACAACAACCCAAAAATTTTTTCTAATAACTCATTGTTGTGTGTCCTGCTTGAACACCTGTGTTAGGGAAAAAACACTGTCCTTCTGACTGCAATTTAGCCAGAGTTATTGTTGTGTGTCCCTGTGTGCACACCTGTGCTAGGAAAAAGATTCCTGACTGTGAATTTAACCAGAGTGATTGTTGTGTCCCTGCTGGCACACCTTAATTTAGAAAAAAATCACTGTCCTTCTGACTGCAAATTTAACCACATTGATAGTTGTGTCCTTGCATGCACTGAAGAATGACTGGGAAGAAAAAGGCAACTAAAGGAAGAGGCTGTGCAGCAGCCACAAAGAACATTACTCAATTTGTGGTCCCTAATAGTGGTGCAGGAACCGGAAACGTGTCAGTGAGAGCAGAGGGACAGCATTCAGATGACTCCTTAGCAGGCAGTAGAAGTAGTAGCAATGTAATTTGACCTGGTGTTGGCTTTTACTGTCGCTAAGTTTTTCTCTGCCGAATCTATGGCAGACACGATGGCGGATGTCAATGTCAAGTAACACAGTGACAGGAAACAGCAGCACCACCACCAAACAAACAACTGTGGGCCTGAGGCTGTTGGTTTTGAAGTGCAATTTGAAAGTGGTGCTGTTGGTGATGGTGGGTTGGAAGCAGAGCCTGATAACATGTGTCCAGTGGCAGCGGGAGAGGGTGAGGTGGTACGTGTTGAGCAGTAGAATGCCAGTCGTAGACAGGAGGTGCCTGTACCTTTCAGAGAACCTGTTGCTACTGAGGAGGACAGACCTGCAGAAGATGATGAGAATGCCAGCTTTTTGCAGACTATGATGTGGATGATGTGTCAGATGACATGGATCCCTCATAGAGCCTGAAAAGAAAAGGCCAAAACAGGGTGTTACAGAACATATCTTTCCTATTGCCTTAACTGCTATAACCACCATGGAAAAGGACCCCTAGCACTGTTTCTCTCATTTTCCAAAGCACCAAGTAAATACAAGCCCCATAAATCCCTAGTGTGGGATTTTTATGCACTGGACCCATCTGCGAGACAGTGGCAATTTTCAGTTGTGTCAAACCTGAGTAAGTAGGGGTAAGAAGGGTGAGTAAGCCTCGGCACAGATGGGCAACATACACACCTTAAAAACAGGCACCCAATTTGGTGGCATCAACACCAGAAGGCAGCCAGCACCAGTGGTTCCAGTCCATCCAAATCAGCAGACAATGTAAGCCAGCTACACCGGCACTACATGGGGGAGATGGAGGTGCAGGTGAGGAGGAGGACATGTATGTGGTACTGGATGAGGAGGATTCTGGACGTGGGCCAGTTAGTGGTCCTAGCAGCAGGACTACCACCTCAAGTCAAAGTGCAATCGCTACCCCAGTCATAAAAAATAAAAAGGCACTGAGGTGTGTCGTGCAGCACCTGTGAGTACCATTGGCAATCCCTGTAAAGGAGCACCCCATTAACGGCACAAAAATGAGGCAAGCTGTTTGGCACACCACCAGGTGCATCAATGGATAAGCAAGCCATCTCAATCTTCTCAGATCTGTCAACTCAGGTATCCTGCAGCAGCTTGCAGCAGTGCAGACACATTCTGAAAAGTACTGTACCTGAAATTATAACAACAGCAACAGAAATATTGACTATTGCATCAGGCACAATTTACACTGAAATGGCCACACCTCCGTTAATGGTAAATGAAATAATAATTACCTTGCAAGGTGCAATACCACAGATACAGCTGGATGGTACTCTTCATTGCCCGGGTTAGTCAGTCATCATCATTTGCTTGTGGAATCCAGCCCCTCACTAGCAAAATTACAGGCTCAAGGAATACCGTAATGAAAAAGAGCAGAGACAGTGATTTACAATCAATGTATCAATGTCACAGAAACAAGCCCCGCCACAAAAAACTTACCTTCTTGGTTGGAAAATGCTGTGAATTAAAACAGTATCTATGTTGTATCTGTCCGGCAGCAGCAGTGTGATGTCATCAGCACCCATAACTGAAAATGAATGAAAAAGCAGTATGAACATATTAGTCTTTGGCTGGGTACCAGTAACCCCCCATTATAAAAAATAAAAAAGGCCAGTCCGGTGGTGCTGAGGTTGAGGCACTGGACACCATACCTCATGCCATGCCAGTGACCTGGCTTTGGGAGTGAGCTCAGGTTGCTGTGGTTCGGCAGGGTAGGGAGTTGATCGAGCATCTGATGGACTGCTCTCTCTCTCTCAGAGTGGGTCAGGGTACAGTGACAGGCATGACATGACACTGAGCAGAGGCTGGGTGTTGGCATGTCTGGCCTGGTAGAATGGGGTGGTAGGTGGGGCAGCTGACAGGTTTGCTGCATGTGGACACATGCACAGTATACCCTTGTCAGCATTGCATGCCCTGCCTCCAAAACAGAACATGGAAAGGGGAGTGCCCAGTCATTGCAGCTTGATGGCCATCCATGATGTCCTGAGCCAACTCTGAGGGGACCACCGAGGCGGATTCATTGTGGTGGGGAGTTTGTCGACCCCGCCACCCCGCCACAGGGACAAGCCATGGGTAATCGGGTGGTTGCTCTCAGTAGGAGAATGGTGCAGGTTGGATGGTGGCTGGAGTGAAGGGTTGCAATGACACTGAGGCCAGCTGGAATCCCAAGGGAGAAAGTAATACAAAAAAAAGAAAGAAAGAAAGGAAGAAAAAAATACTTACTTTTGCACTATGTGTCAGCATCATAATTCCAATTCCACACTGAGCAAGAGTTCATATCACTGCAGAAGCAACAAAGCACCCTTTCCTTAAGCTACAGTATGCCCTCCATTCTCACTGTCAACACAGCAACTTGATATTTATGTAGTGTTACTGGGGTGGGATGATAAACTCAGCCTTGCACAACTCGCAGCAGGTGTAACTTCTCTTAAATTTTTCTAATGTTGTTTTCCCAACTTCTTTGGGTGGTGCAACAGCAGTATTTAGTAGCAGGAAAGTGGTTTCTCTCTGGGGACACAACTTTTCATGTCTGACTGGCATAAAGGTGGCAGCGGTGGTGGTGGTGGTGGTGGGATGGTGGCAGGCCCTCAACATATAACTACCAGAATCATGTTTATCTTCCTTGCAATTTTCTTGTGTGATTTGCAATGCCTTGTCTGGTGTGTTCAGGAACAGTATTTACCTAGGAAAGCAATTTCTCTCTGGAGACACAACTTTTCATGTCTGGTGGTGGTGGTGGTGGTGGGGTGGTGGTGGCAGGAGCTCAACCAATTAACTACCAGAATCATGTTTATCTTCCTTGCAATTACTGTGTGCAATACTCAACATTTGTGGATAACGAGAGGATACCATGAATCACTACAACAAAAGGAAGGAAAGGGATTTGTGTAAAGATTAAAGAGAATGTCTAAGATTTTGGTAATGGCTTTTAACATACATTAGTCCATTACATTATGTTAGCAACACTCATTTGGTCCCAGAAAGGACTGTTTTTTCATTAAGTCCACTACCGAAGGGAAAAGATTGAAAATTGTTCTGAGCAGATAACCAGCTGAACTCTTCCACTTCCTGGTCAGCTGACCTGGCCACCCCTCACTCAGATATTTTTGATGTCTAAGCAGGCAGTGGTAGGGGTGTGCCATATCAAATCAAGAAGGAAATTTTCTGAACTGTCTGGTGCTGTATATACTGAAGAAACCTTCGTTATAAATGAAAGTCACTGCCCAATTAATAGGGCCCTATTAGTTGAGCAATTACTTTTATTTATCACAAAAGTTGCTTTAACATACATAAAACTGGTTTGAAAATGTCATCCATTGACTTTGTGGCACATTCCTGTGTTCTGCCTGGTTAGACATCACAAAATGCCTGAACATGGGTGTGGGCTGGCAGGACAGCAACTGAAGGAGTTGCCTGGCCATCTGTTCACCACAATTTTTGATCACTTCCTCCATAGTTGACTTAAGAAAACATTCCTTTCTGTGCTTAAATGGCTATCCCAGAAAAAGGTGATGAACTACTGTATTAAAATGCCATTACTGAAATCTTAGACATTTTCTTTAAAGAAAACACAGAACAGGAAAGAGACAGGCCATGGTCATCACAGAAAGGTAACAGCTAACTGTACATGAGGATAAAATGGAAGTGAGCAAAGGAAAGGGTGGAATAAAATATGGATCTTGACAGCTTATAACAGTAACACAAAAGGTTAAAAAATATTTGACAGTAATTAAAAAGAGGACAGAGATTAAGTATAGAGAGAAAAGTTTTTTATAACTTTTTATATATTTTGTTTGGTGGGCAGGGGTGTACACAACAGGGGAATAGGGACATAGCATGGAAATAATAACAAATAATAAAATTGCCAATGATGCAAAAACACAACATCAGTCATGATGACACCAGTCACACTATCAGACTCACCACACAGCACCACTGTTGCCACTAACTGCACCAGAACCACCACCGCCATTCAGCTCAGACAAGACAGTGAGAATCTTCTTATGGCTGGACTTAACATTGTCCAGCTGATCTCTCACTTCCTGCTGAAATTGATTGAAGTCCTGGTGCAGCTGTTGCACCTCATCCCATAGTACCACCACATCCACCTATGTGGCAGGTGCTGTGGATCCATATCACCTGCTGCCACTGCTGCCTGTCTTGTCTATGGCCAACAACTGCTGCGTTCCTCCTTACAGCCACCATGCCAACTCACAGCAGCATGACGGACCACCTCCCGCTGTTCTCCTTCAACACCACCACCATGTGCTCCATCCACCTCATACTCTTTTACCTGCCACTCTGCCAGGTGGTGGATCTGGAGGTGTGCCAACTGGCCGGCAGTCCCAAGGTGGCTGCCTTGTTTCCTCCACCTTACAGCGCTACCACAGACCTTGCAGATGGCCAATGTTTCATCTGCAGGATCTACATCAAAGAACTCCCACACAACAGATTGCCCAGGGACAGGAGAGAACCAGATGCTATGGTGGCAGGGTGCTGGACATTGCCAGTGGTTGTGAACTGTGGGGTGGCACTGGCAACACTGGGACTCAGGACTGGGGCAGACACCACGTGCTCCTGCTGGGGAGGGGTCTGTGGATCCTGCTGCTGCTGCTCCTGCTGCTGCTACAATGGAGCAGTGGAACTCCTATCCTGATCTTTGTGGGGAGCTCACTCAGTCCTCTCTCAAATGCTCTCCTGTTGATCCTAATCCCAGCCGCCCACCTTCTTGATCTCCTTCCCTTCTCTCTATTTAAAAAAACAAATTAAAAAATGAGAAAAAGAGACACCACAATCAAACACACACACACACACACACTCACACGCACACACGCACGCACACACACACACACACACACACACAAACACACACACACACACACACACACACACGCACACACACACACCACACCACACACACACACACACACACACACACACTACATACCCTACATTTCTAAACTAACTAAAACAATTATACACTAACAACATTTTCAGTGCAAAATAAAGATATCAATGACAGACACAGGAAGGTGAAAATAAAATTAGAAAATGTACAAAATTAAATATTTCAAATAGGGTTGATTTGCTCGGTAGCTCTGAGATCTGTCACTGCTTGCTGCTTCACTCAGCTCTGAATGGCAAAATTACACTGCTTCCTACCTGAAGTTGATATCAGCCCATTTACAGAAGAAAGGGTTCTGAAAGAACTCTTAAAACTGAAGGTGGGTAAAGCAATGTGGCCTGATGGGATTCATCCCAGAATTCTAAAGAACTAAGGGTAGAACTAGTGACACCACTGACTACCCTCTTTAACAAATCATAGGAGGATGGGGTGGTACCTGAGGACTGGAGGAGGGCAGATGTAATTCCACTTCACAAAAGTGGAGCAGGGCAGAAGCAGGCAACTACAGACCTGTTAGTTTAACCTCAGCGATAGGAAAATGATGGAATCATTTCTGAAGGAAAGAAATGTCCAGTACCTAGAGGCCAAGGTGCACAGGACCCAGGCGGCATGGATTCACAGTGGGAAGGTCATGTCAGATGAATCTAATCAATTCCTTTGACTGGGTAACTAAAGTAGTAGATCAGGGAGGCGCTGTGGACATGGCCTACCTAGACTTTAGCAAGGCATTTGGCACAGTCCCACACAAAGATTAATATACAGGTTAGCCATCCTGGAAGTGGGTCCCAAGATAGTAGCCTGGGTAAAGAACTGGCTGGAGAACAGGATACAGAGTGTAATAGTAAATGGAGCCCACTCTGAAGAAAGGGGTTTACTAGTGGGGTACCGCAGGGTTCAGTATTAAGACCAGTCCTCTCAATGACTTTATGAGCGACAGTGCAGAGGGACTGGAAGGAAAGTATGTCTCTTTGCAGACGACACAAAGATCTGCAATAGAGTTGATACACAAGGTGGGGTGGAAAGGATGAGAAGAGACTTGGCAAGGTTGGAGGAATGGTGAAATGTATGACAGCTTAGATTCAATGCTAAGAAGTGCAAGGTAATGCACCTGGGAAACGAAAACCAGGGAAGAGTACACAATGGGGGTGAGATACTAACAACAACAAAAATAGAAAGAGACCTGGGGTAGTCATATCAGATGACCTAAAGGTGGGAAAGCAATGTGAGAGGGCAGTAAGGAGGGCTGGGGGATACTGGGATGCATAGGAGAGGCATCACCAGTAGAAAACAGGAAGTTGTTATCCTTCTGTCCAGACAGCTGGTGAGACCACATCTGAGTACTGCATGCAGTTCTGGAGACCCAATCTCCTCAAAGACATACACAGGATGCAGGCAGTCCAGAAGAGGGCAACTAAAATGGTGCAGGGTCTGCACCAGAAGACATATGAAGTGAAACTTAAGGAGCTTAATATGCATAGCCCTCGAGGAAAGAAGGGAGGGGGGTATGATAGAAACATTCAAGTACCTCAAGGAATCAACAAAGTTCAAGAGGGTAGCATCTTTCAGAAAAGAGGTGAGCAAGAACAAGGGACACAGTTTGAAGATAGAGGGTGGCATCTCAGAGGTAATGCAAGGAAGTATTTTTCACAGAGAGGGTTGTGGATGCATGGAACTGCCTTCTGGAGGAGGAGGTTGTGGAGTCAAAACAGTGGTGGAATTCAAGCATGCATGGGACAGTCATAAGGCAATTCTTGGGGTGTAGGAAGAAGCAGGCTGTTGGTTAACTAGGATCTGCAGCTTATCCATTAGGTAGAGAAATGGGCAGATTAGGTGGGCCAAGCGGGTCTTATCTACCACCAAATTCTGTGTTTCTATGTTTCTATGAATGGGGCCTCCCATGTGACATGCAGGATGCGAATCACATGACAAACCCTTTTTTCCAAGAACTTCAAAGTTAGGAACAAAAGTCGAAGATAACAGCTGAAGTTAACTTCAAAGTTACATGCAAAGTTTTGTCATTAAAGGGCAATTTTGCAAACTTTTCATTGGGCGAATTTGACGACTTTGAACGAACTTCACAGGCAGAATAAAACTTCACCACATCTCTACTAAAGACTCAAACTATTTTGCCACAGCAGATAAGCTAAACTACACAATTGCAAGAACAAATGCAGGAACCTAATTATTAGGCAACTCCTCTGACTATGCATTAAACGCTATTCACATATGGTGATGTCTCCAATATCCTATCTATGCCACAAAAAATCTATGTTTTACACTAAATGTATTTTATGAACACAATAATGCATTTCAGGGTGTGCATTAATGCATTTTGATTCACTTTCCAGTGACTGTGAGGACTCTCAGCTTTCAGCCCCATGCCTCACTAAACCCTGAGGCATGGATCACAATGCTTTAATACACACCTTGTTGTGTATCATTGCTTACATTGCTACCAGTAAGTACCGGCAGACAGTATTATGGCATCAGTACTTTATATCATCAGTGACTTCCATAAACAATCAAGCCAGTGTAACAAAGTCTACTGCAAGGCCTATATTCTTGCTAAACAATCTACAAGCAGATGCTACACACACATACAGTATATGCATGCAAGCATACACATACTGTACACTCACTAAATAAACAAGTTTACCTCATAAAAACAAACTCTGAAATTTTAACATGACCAGTTCCTGCAGTAGGGTCTGTGAAGTCAGCATGATGTCTTGTAATAAAAGTCTCTTGAGCTGTGATTGAATATCTTCCACTACTCCTTATTGTGATTGATTAATCTTGATGGAGTAGGACAGTTACATTTTCAATTTTCTTGGATTCTGGGTCACTAACAGTTCCATGGTCTGAAAAGCTACTCCAATACCTGAAAGACATACAATTGACTTCAACAATGACATCTAGCAATTTGTCTAATACGGTATTAATTGTAGTGAGAAAGGAAAATGTGTCCTACTGGGAATCAGGCCTAACACCCAAATACTGCCCTGATTCTCTGACTCTGTGCTGCTGGTCAGATGGTTGGGCTGGGTTTCTAGACCAACATGTTGCCACAGTAATGCATATTTTGCAATTAGGAACAATCACAAAGGCAGTTAGCTCTTTTGGGCAGTAGCATCTATAGCTGTGCAAGTAGACCACACATTGTAAACAGAGAAAGAACAAAGACATAATGTATAACATGCAAGAAATCATTAAGGAATTCCAAATGCTTGTCTTTAGTATTAGTCTGTATATGAATTCTAACTGAGTTTAAATCCCCAAAAGAGAAAGCACAGCTGCAGTGGAATTAGTAATGCATTCTCTTCTGCAACCTGAAGGAATGCTTTCCACCAAGTTGCATTAAAACCTACACAACCTCAGAGCTTCAGCCGGAACTAATTAAGTTGACTGCTATATAGAACTAACAGTCCCAAGGTCTATAACCATACTGTAGGCCCTGAAACCCAATCACCAACCTCAGTAATGACATCTAACAATTTCTCTCATACTACATAAATTGAAGTGAGAAAGAGAAACTGTACCATCTTAGGGATGGAACCCTGCACCAAACCATAAAGCCCTATCACTGACATCAGCAATTGCATCATGCAGCCAAATTGCTCAGAGTGAATGCAACCTTAATCTTAATCAAACGTAGAAAATAACATACATGGCAGCTGGAGGTCTTTACAAGCTACCCTTGCTGGCACCTAAAAAGTGTTTCCTATCACAGCAGTTAAAGACTACTTAAAATTCAGATTGAAAAGGATTAGGTTAATTTGCTACTAATGATCTTAATAGCCATACTTTATACCTTCCAGACTGACTGGTTTTACAGAGTTCAACATAACATCAGAACTTGTCTGTAACCTGGACATACTGTACAGTCAAAACAATGACTTATTTGATACATTCTGTTTGAAGAGTATGTGAGCATTCAAAATTGCTCAAATACTGGATTACCTCGAACAATACTGAATGACAGGATAAATACCTTAAAACAGATTATTTGGTCCAAAACTGGAGAGGTGACAACCATTGTCCAAGTAATGTTTATGGAACTGGTCAAGGCATTCATCTGGTGGACCAAAGCCTGTTGCTAAATAAGCTTGAAAATGTATGTTTGGAAGCATCAGATTTAAATTAGTTTATGAATTATTTGCAAGATCAAACTCAGGTTGTAAGGATGCATCGTGTTTTGAGTTCCTCTTGCTCACTACAGAATGGACTCCACAAGCATCCATTATTAGGACAGCTGCTACTCACAATACTTATTAATGATTTGTCAACCATATGCAAACATTCAGAAATGCAGAATTATGCTGATGACGTGGTCATTTAATCAAGTGCTAAGAATATTTCCACTCTGAATGTTAATCTGTGGTCTGATTTTGGGATCCCAAGAACTGGGTTTTAGTGAATGAACTACAGTATGTTATATTCATACCATCCCTTACTGAATCTTTATAAAACAGTGACAAGTTAGGTGGAATGTTAATGCTCAGTAACATTTGCCAAGCCTTTTCCTCCCTTTGTAAAATTATAGCTTGGAAATTTAAGCTGACTACATTTGAAGTGATTTTCCAGTTCTAGCAAACAAAAATAGTTATCATAAGAACAATCTAATTAAATCTCAGAAAATTCCCAAAAATCTGAATGTCAGTGTATTTCATGCTTTATTAGAAGATATATTTAAGTAACTCACGTGCGCACACACACACACACACACACACACACACACACACACACACACACACACACACACACACGTAGGTTGCCCAGGGCCAGCTTCACTGGACCTTACATAAAGCAGTCATAGTTTTAATTCTTTAACCAACTAACTAAAGAAATAAATGAATAAATTCCTCTGGCCCCCAGGACCTGGACTAGATGAAAAGAGGATAGCAGGATATAGCAACACCCAGCAGTAGATGTGGTTCATCTGTACCTCCTGTCTTAGGTGGTTCACTGCTTTGACACACCTCAAAGATGGGAGGCCTCCACTGACAGAAGACATCCTAAAATACAATTCACTGCAAGTGGATATCAATAATTACTCCATCACTAGAACTAGGGAGGTAGAAACATGGAAAGATGACAGAAGTTCCTAAAAGAGAACATTGGGCCAGTGCTCCAAGACTTTCACACAACTGACAGCCAATCAGAAGGGTGCAAGGCTGAAGCTATACCAGAAGGCCTCTGGGTGAGGGCAGGCAATGGATTCTGGTGCCCTATCTGACTCTAAGGGAGTCCTGGACTCAGTGTGATTGCCATTTGGACCAATGGAAGGTGATCCCAGACAGTGACTACAAGAGAGGGACTGTGCTTAGAGGCTGGGAAATTTTGGAGAGATCTTGGAGAGACAGAACCTGCTGCCTGGAGAATGTTGAAATTGTGCCATTCTACGCCTTGTGACAGGATGCAAACTGTGGAGGAAACTGCTGAGTCTTGTGAGGAAAGGAGTTGCATTTGTATGCTAGCTGCATAAGTGGTGATGCTGAAAGAGACAACATGGCATGAAAAATCAAAGTCAGGGCTGCTTGTACAGGTTCCATAGCTGACACTACAGACAGGTGTGGGGCTGTCACCACCCTGAGAATTAAAGTAGGGATGTGTGGGACAGTACTGGACTTCAGCAGTTGAGAAAGAGAGAGGGAGAGAGAGAGAGAGGCTAGAGTGAGAAACAGCTGAAGCTTTAGGAACAAGTCTGAGAAGCCAACACCTGAAAGAGGTGGAGTGAGCTTGAAAAGGAACCCAGATGATCCAGAGGTCCCAAGGGGACTGAATTTTCAGAGGCCTGCAGCTCTAGAAGAATCCATCCCTTTGGGAATCTTTGAGTAACAGCAGAGTTTGTGTCCAGTAGACAGCTGATTCAACCCTATGGTAAAACAATAGAGATAACAGAAGGCATCTAAACCAGACGTAGCCAGAAATGTCCATTTTGTTCACACACTCTCTGCAACAGCTGCACCCACCATTAAACAATGCACACATCCTCTCCAGTTGCTGCCGGATTACAAAACAAATCAGATTGTTGTCAGATGACTCATGCCTCACCCAATTGGAATCACTTGTTAGCAATTTTATAGTCACCTACTGACACATAGGATTGGTACATGCTCCAAATGTGCCACTGAAAATTCCTGCAACTTCATGGTAACAACCAAGCAATCAGTCAATAACAGTCAAGTACATTTGCAGAGTGTTCCAAAAATGCTAGTTAAGGGCCAGATATTAAAACTTTGCGCCTGGTACAAAATGTTTGCACCACAACTGCACAAATTTGCCCCAAGCCACAATATTCAAAGGTAAAATAACGCCGCACAAGGTCTTAGCACTGGTGCTAAAAATAATGCATGCAAGGTACAAACCTGGGGCAGAGACATGCATACTGGTGCTAAGCAATATTCAAAGGAATAGCACGCAAGGCTACATAGTGCAACCCATAGCATGGCGCATGCTACTGCCTATAAAAAGCCTGTCTAAACTCAGGACAAATCACAGAGGGCATGGACACGCCAGGAAAAAGATTGCAGTCACTACTAATGCTGTGCTGGTCATACTGATGGCTGAAGTGCTGGAGGAGGAAGAGAGGAGCATGCCTACCCTGGCCCACACCGCAGGCCAAGGAAGAGATATCGCTGCTCACAGGCTGTACCAGCCTAGGGTCTCATTCAAGACACTCCCAGATAACTACCTTATGGGCCGGTACAGGATGAACTGGGTCATGTTGTGGCAACTGTGTGAGCTTCTCCATGATCAGCTGCAGAGTAACATCAGACGCAGCCATGCAATGACCATGGAGGAAAAGGTGACAGGTGTGATGTGTTTTCTCCCAGTTCCTTTCAGACACTGGTGGGATATACCATTGGTGCATCATAGTCGGTCACCTTGCACCTCATGACTCAGTTCCTGGATGCCTTCCTTCCACACGCTGGCGAATTCATCATATTTTACAGCATGGTGGAGGAGCACAGAGAAACCATGCAGCAATTCTATCAGGTTGCACACCTACCAGCTGTACTTGCTGCCATTGACTGAACCCATGTTGCAATCGCACCACATTGTGGTGATGGTAGTGATGTGTACCTCAATAGGAAGGGCTATCACTTCATCAATTGCCAGGTGTGCACGATGCAACAGGGAGCATCATCAATGTCTTTGCACAGTACCTCAGCAGTGCTCACAATGCATTCATCTAGCACCAGTCCAGGCTATGCCAGGCATTTGAGGATGGCTGCATACCCAGTGGGCACCTTGCGGTGAGTATAACCAGGAGGCATGACACAACCCACCCCAATGGTGGCAAAGTGACATGAGAATGCACACATGGGTTGTGGGGAGGGGTGGAGGGGATAGGCAGCCAGCACAGTAGTGCAGCAGGCAGTAATGGTATGTGTGTAACAGTAGGACATTGCTAACACAATGTAATGTGATCACAGGGGACAGTGCCTATCCCTGAGACCCTGACTTCTAACCGGTCCTCCGGCCAGCAATAGTGGCTGAGGAGGGTACAATGAGTACATGCTGCCACAAGGAATGTCATCAAGAGGGTCTTTGGCATGCTTGAGATGCATTTCCACTGCCTGGTACAGTTTAGCAGTGCCTACAATATGACCCTCAAAGGTTTGTCTCATATTCCTCGCCTGTTGCATGTTGCACAATATGGTGCTGAACTGTGGAATGAGCATGTCTGAACCCGAGGAACATCCAGACAGTGACACAGAGCCAGAGGTTCAGGATATGGTAGAGAAACTGAAGAGGCGGGCCCTCGCATGGCCAGGAGGGCACAGGAGCACCACAGTCACATTATTGAGGCACTAGCATGGATGATCATGTAGTGACAACAAATATGGCAACAAATATGTGAGCAAAGACCCTTAATGTAAATTTGGTAACGTGCAACATACAGGAATGTGCTATGGGTGAAAACAGTGAACACAAACTCAAACAGAAGTACAATGGTGATGGGGTGGAATGTTTTGGTGTAGCAGTGGTGTATATAGGTGGTGTGTGACTGTGAATGTGCATCTGTGAGCAGTGGTGATATGCCGTCACTGCCATCTCCTACCACGGACCTGGCAAACTCCCACGGCGAACCCTGGAGGAGGTATACTGTGGGTCAATGATGTGGCAGGCGATGACACCAGGGTGGATGTGGCTCTATTGCGACCATGTCCATGGCACGGGCTTGCCAATGCCAGTGATGCACAATGGCCAGGCCATTATTCAGGGGCCACAGTGGAGGCAGTGCTGGATGACCCTGACTGCATACCACATGCCTTGGAGGCATACCACAGACCACCACTGAAGTGGTGCTGGCCTGCACCACCTATGTGCTGCTGACCACCCATCATCACCTCCCTAACAGAGGCAGTGAGCTCCCTCACAGCCTCAGTGATCACACCAAAACCTTGGTCAAGGGCATTGAGATCCTATTGCTCATGCTCCACTGCCCACTGCTCAGCCCGCAGGAGAGCAGTGGCGATGGCCCTCATGGAAAAGGGACAGTTTCTGTCTCACCTCCCTCCAGAATGCATGGAGCTCCTGCTGGGTCACTGACTGTAAGTCCACAGCAGTGCTGAGGAGCACTCAGGTACCAATGTTGTCTTGCCCTTCCTGTGGCTGAACACTTTGGACAAGTTGAAGGGGGCTGGGGTATGTTGTGTGGGCTGTGTTCAGCAGACAACAGTGTCAGCAGGCTGCTGGCCCACAGCACTCTCTGGCCTGCCACGAAACTCCTGTGGAGGCAAGGGCATGGCAGCCTGGCTCCCGAAGGTCGCTGTTGCATCAGGGTCCTGTTCATCCATATGCTGCTCGCTGCCCATCTCCGGTGGAAGTGGCAGTGATGCTGGTGGTGGTGGTTTGGTGGTTGTTGTGGTGTGCTAGCTGTTGTCACTGCAGAGGTCCCAGACCAAAATAGTACTGGTGACCCTGGCAGCACCAGGGCACAGCCTACCTAGCAGGTGAGGGTGTGTGGCAGCACTGTCTGGTGCTGGCAGCCATGAGAGAGGTCCTCAGGGCCAATGGAGAATCTCTATGGAGAGCCCACAACCCCAAAGTCTATGTCCTCAAGGAAATCCAGCCCTGGTACATAGGTATCATCATCATCTTCCTCAATGTTCTCCTCCTCATCATAGGCCATGGCTGCAGCAAACCCCTGGAGGTGTGTCTCGTAGCTGTTGTGTACTGGCCCCTGCAGACCTGAACCTGATAGTCTTGGCTGGCTGTTGTTACCTCTTGCCTCATGGCCCACCACTGCTGATCTGACAAGCTGAGCTGTGGATCAAGAGAAACAGTGTGAGTTCACTGTACACTGCACAGTGTGCCCACAGTACTGCTGCCACATGCATAACACCAGGGTACCCGCAATGTCACACAGTGCCCGCCACAACCTAGTATACAATGCCCACACACTGCCACAGACAAGATGCCCAGAGAACCCCACCCAGTCCATGCAGCCCAGGTTGCAGCTGAAACCCTGTATGCACTGTGTGGAACACACACCCACATGCACGTGTTGGCCACCACAGTATGGCTGTGAGACCTATACCGCAGACAGTGCCACTTGTGGTGTACCGTGACATGGCATGGTGCATAGGCACACACGAGGCATGCATGTCACGTGGCACAGTCTGTTTGCATGGACATCATGGCCTGCAACAACGGCACATGCTGCATGCGTGCCCACATACTGCGGCAATGTTCCACAGCATGCATGGCACTACTGGTCAGGCACATGCACACAGCTGTGCTGCAGTAAACACCGCCATGCTCCACCACAGTTGTGGTTCCAACAGGACACCCAGTTGTCACTATGAGCAACACTAGCTGCATGGCCTGTGACTCACATGCTCTGTGCAGATCCAGCAGTGTCTCACATTCCCAACCCCCACCCTTCACACCCCCAGGACCACTGGCCTGAGTGTGGATATGATGACATCCATGATTGGGTCCACCCTCCTCAACTCTGCCTGCATGGGACCACTGCCTGCCTCCATCAACGCCTTCAGCTGCCATGCCTCTTCCTCCTTGGCATGCCTCAGCAGATCATGCCACTGCTTCCTGCAGGCATCAACACTCCGTCCATGGCCACCCACCACATTGACTGCTGTGGCGATCTTTGCCCACATAAGGCAGACAGTGATGTCAGTGCTTTGTACCTCCCCATCTGGGCCTGCCTTTCCTTGTATGCAGTCACCAGGGCCTTCAGTTCCTCATCAGAGAATTTGTACCACCGGAGGTGCACGTGTCCTTCATTGGGACCTGTGGGAGGAAGGGAACAGTGGTAAGTGTCTGGCAGAAACATGGAATGCATGTGTGTGTGTCTGTCTCAGCCTGTGTGTGGCCCTCTCATGTGTGTGGCCCACAATATGTGTGTGACCACCAGACATTGCACTGCAATGTTGTTACAGTACCTGGCCTTCCCTGCGGTACCACATGACACAGGTATGTCAGAGGGCCATCAGTATACCAGGGCACCAGGCATGGACATGGCCCACTACTGACAGTCAGTACCACAGGATGACAGGATCATGTTATGGCCACTATGTCTCCACACACATGTTCCACACATAGAGCAGCTATGGCATCCCTGTTGTAGCTGTGGACCACTGGGGGCATGGCTTTGCTGTGCACAGTCGACCCTGTCAGGCTGTGGAGTAGCAGGTTGCAGACATTCAGTTGCGGATGGGTGACTCAAGCATGGGCCGCTGTGTGCACGGCCTTCGCAGCACAGCCCTTGCCACCTGTGGCATGGTCATCCATGCCACTGACCCACCGCTGTGGACAGTCCCTGGGCCCACCACTCACTGACAGTCAAAGCACACGGGCAGGGCCTGTTGACAGGACATATGGCAAACACACAGGCCACATGCACGACATCCATTACACAGTGCATGAGGATGCCTGTGTGTGTTGGACCGTGCCATGCATATGTCCTGGCAAGTGTGTAGCCCCAGACAGACAAATGGTGTACCAATGATGCACAGCAGCATTACACAGTGCCTTTTTGCAGGAGTTGCTGTGTGCATGTGGTGCAAGCCCCCAGGTACTGTTACACTGCTGCTGTGGACTACTGCCACGTTTTCTCCTCTGCATGTACAGTCACAGCACACACAGACAGGCCAACTGACATGGGCCAGTTTCACCCGCTGCACTGGAGATGTTTGTGCCTGTATGCAGGTCTTGCAGCAATCCGCCTGCAGTGTTCCAGGATTTTGGCTTTGATTAGAGCACAGCCTTTCCCACCATCTGTTCCCAGTACACTGGTATGCGTATGCATACACACTGTTTTGTCATACAGTACAGGAATGTGAGTACAGTGTCCTACACACTTGGATCTGCCTGCTCATCCTGCTGTGACATGCTGTGGGTGTTTGTGCTTCTGACAGTCTTCATCCAAACACCTATTATGCCTGACAAACCTGCAGGTGGAACCCTGTGAGGCCTAAAATACCCACCTGGCAATCCACATGCTAATGCATGCAGATGAGGCTATAATGAGATGCTCCATCGGTGATTTGCCCCATGAATACCTAATCAGAGTTATTTTCATACAGGCTTTGAATATTGCACAATTTATCCCCAGGTGAGCGCATTAGCACCGTGCAAACCATAGCACCATGCTACGTCTAGTGCTGCACAAGACCACTGCGCCATCACAACTGAGTATGTATGATGATGTAATGGCATGCAGGGTCAAGCAGGGGTCATGCATGCTCAGTGGCGCACACTTGGGCTTGTGCAGTGCTTAGTCAGCTTAGCGCCACTCACTTGCATGTAGTGTGGCGCTAACATGCGATTCCTCCATTTCCTGTGCCACTGTGTGTGCTGACATGGTATAAGGGTGTTGGCAGTGCTTTCTGTAACTGCAAGGATGCCTGAAGGAGACAGAAAGCTGTGGTGCAGAGGGACCACAGATGGCGTGAGGCTAAACTGGCTAACCTCATGCAGCTGGTGGTGCAGAGGACCACCAGCTGTATGGGAGGTCAGGAGGGTGACAGGCCTAGATGACAGGTCTGGGTGTCTATTGCCCACCACCTGTCTCAGAGGATAGCCATAACAAGGAATGGGGAGCAGTGCAGGCACAGGTACATAGACCTACAGCACTGGTAGAGGCAGCACCTGGACAGATTCAGGAGGATGGTTTGGGAGGGACTGTGCCTGTGCCAGGTAAGTGTCTAACACTGCCATGGCACTGCCATTCTCATGTCAGTGTGTGTGTGCATGCACACACACACACACACACACGGTACATCTGCAGTACTTGGGTACATCTGTGTTGTGCAGCCACACACTCTTGGGAGGGAGGTCACTCTGGCCAGTCTCTTTGTGATGTACAGTGTGACTGGTGCAATGCCTCTGTGGTCACATGTTGTCCATGTCTGGAGGGTTGCTGTCCTGCCCTGTGCTGTGAACACACACACACAGCCTGGCCCACCATAGTCTCATGTATTGCACATGCGCACTGCGCATTCAGGTATCTCATGTGTCATGTCGGAGGGGCAGTGTGGCATTCTCAATTATCTCTGCCATGTGGTTGTCCGTGGGATTGAACTGTCCATGCTGTCATGATGACTGTTCTCCCTTCCCTCTGCAGAGCGCTGGACAGACTGGACCAGCCAGACCACCAGGCAGGGCAGAACACTACCTGTAGGGGACTGACATAAGCAAGGAGCAGCGGATACCGCACGTGAGTATGTCTCAATGCCATTTCCATGCATTGCTGCTGCGGTGGTGGGTCATGGGTATAGCGGGGTGGGTGAATAACTACTGGCCAATGTCAGTCACCATGCGTGCATGTTGGAGTGGTGCCACACTGCTGTCTCGGTCATGGCATGGGGTGGGCAGCGATACAGCTGCACAGGCTGTGGTGGCAGTGTGGTCAGTCTCTGCTGGCTTGTCCCTGTTCTGTGTGCCTTCTGCTGCTATTGCTGTGTAGCAGAGTGTCTCTACCTACTTTTGTCTTGGCAGCATGTCTCAACCATTGCATTGCATTACTGTACTGTTGTGCTGTCAGACAGTGTTGGTGGGGGCCTGGTTCTGCAGTCTGGCAACCACCGCATTGCTCAGCCATGGTGAGTGGTCCCATACATGTGGGTGTCAGCATGGCCCTTCAGGGCCATCATGTGTGTTTGGGGTGACCATGTGGCCATGTTGTGTTCCATTGCAGTTTACAGGCACAGTGCTGGTGGCATGTGAGTGTTTTACCTTAGGGTCCAAGGCCATGCTTGTTGGGACATGCTGTCCTTCCCGGGGCTTTATCCTGGTGGTTGCATTGCTCCACATTGTCAGTCCACCATCCTTACATGGTCATCTTTCTGCTCATAGGTCAAAGAAGGAACTCACTGTGGGCCACCAGGCATGAGGAGGGTGAGGGAGGATGACCTGATCTTGCGGATTGTACGCCAGCAGCGAACACTTATCGAGCAGCAGGCTGTACTGATAGCCAAGGACGAGATGGGCGGTACAGCTGCTTGAGGACCTCCTGCCAGCATGACCAACGCCTTCTACCAATCACCAGTCATCTTCCCTTAGTGCCCCTTCAATTCACAGACTGCCTTTCCTGTTACCTCACCCCATTTTGTACTGCCACTTTTTGTAAATAGTTCCTTTTGGCTGCTATTTAATCTGCACTGGTTTCTTTTATTCTGTTCCATGCCACTTGTTTCAGTCCCATTCCCCATCCTGCTTGTTCCCCCCCAACCAGTTTTGCATTGTGTTCTTTATCTGTTTGTTGTTGACATTTCTTCATAATATATTTTGAATTCCTGTGTCCTGTGTGGTTCTTGCCTGGATGTTCCATTATTGGGTGGTTGTTTGGGTTCCTGTTGCTGCTGCATGTGTTGTTTCATGGCAGTGCCTTTGAAGATTGCTCAGACATTGTTGGTGTTCTCCACCCTGTCTGCTATTGTGCTGGGTTCTGGGCTCCACAGCTCTGCATGTGCCCTTGTGGTCATTTTATTCCAATATGCACTGTGTTCCTGTGGCTATTTGCACTGTCTTGGCTGTGCTATTCAGGGCTGTCCTGTTTGCTGTATTCAGTACTGTCTTATTTCCTGGTCTAATTTGCACTGCACTCACAGCCCTGCTTGTACTGCTTTCTTTGCATGCTATATTCAGCAGGTTTAGCCCTGGGCTATCCCTTTGAATACAGTGTGCTAATGGTTCCAGGCTAATTTACCATGCCATACAGTGCTAATTTTGCCCAGGGCAAAGATTTGAATATCTAGCCCCAAGTGTCTTATACTTAATTCTGATACACCTCCAATGTAATTCCTTATCAGGCACTCCCACAGTACTCCTCAAAAGCATCAATGGGTGTGTTCCAAAATGTTAATCACGTACCATATGAAAGTACCTTTTGGCACAGTCCTGCATTACTCCAGCCAGAAAAACACCTTTACAGTGTGTTCCAAAATGCAAATTAAGTGCCTTGGACTTATGTTTAATGTACTTCTGTGGAGTACCATCATACGTACTCCAGTGTTACCCTGTCCAAGCACTGTTGGAGTGTGTTCCAAAAATGCTAATGAAGTACCTTTGAATTACTGTATATACATCAGATTGGTTACTTTTGGATGGACTCCAGTGGTACTCTATAAATGCTTGTAAAATGCTAATTAATACCTTCTTTGAACTACATTCTTACAATTTCAGTTATTCAGTGCAAAATATCTTCATAGTTGAACCATACTTGTAAATTAAAATGTCTAGAAGAGTTCATGTGCCACAATGGTGTAGAGAGTTTACTCCTCCCATGTAGCCTCCATGCCCTCCCAGAGGACTAAACTAGGCATACCTGGTACTCAGAAATTCACACAGCATGCCATCCCTGATGCCTGTTTCTCACTTCCTGACCTGACTACCCACACAGATCTGCAGGCAGAGCAGCCCTAGGAAAGGGGATGCAGCATGCACTTTTTTATGTGGGGAGAAAGTCCTGGAAGCTACCAAACAGGTGTGCAAATACCTTTTTTAAAATTTTCACTAGTGAATACTCTTGGGTGGAATTGAAACCTGGATATCCTACTTCATAATTTTTCTTTTAATTGAATATACTTTATTTGGTTTCAGATCACAGACAACCATAGTACAAGATGGCAACACTAACCATACAACAAACAAACACATCCCCAGAAACATACCCCCACCGGTGAAGAGCAATTCATATGTTCACATAGTAGCAGCAATACAACAATCGAGTCACACAGGTATCTGTAAGTCCAGCTGGAATGACCAATGGTTTGTGTAAAGTCTTTGCTGTACAGTACCACTCAGGCTGGACACTGTGCTCTGTCACTGAATATGCAACACTTGGCAATTCTGACATATCCTTTATGTTATATTATTAGCAAAATGGCGTACAATATTTGCCACCTCTTCTGATACAACTTAAAGTGGTGGTGAATCTTGGTAATTGCTTTCTCTGCATTCAGAGCAAAAATAATGTCTTTATGTCACCCAGCCTTAGTTGGCACCTCATCATCTTACCAATGGAGCAGGCTGACTAATTTGGCAATTGCAGCAGTCAGGGCTAAATGTGCTTTCCTAGGTCAAACACCCGATCTTGATACAAGCCAAAATGTAGATCTCAGGGTGAAAGCCTCCTGTAAGCCAAGTAGTGGGTCAGGATTTATTTATTTTATTTAAGCTTGGAGAGTGGGAAAGGCCCACTTAGCTGAGGTTCATTTCCAGGTGTGACTCAGGTGAAGGAGAAGGGGATAAAACCAAGCAGGCATTTATCACAAATGAAGTGCAATACAGTGGTAGCAAAATAGTGGCAGGAATACATATGAGGTTTATGGCAAACAGACTGTACATAAGAATGATTAAAAACATTTTACACATGGAATACGGTGGGGATAATGGCAGAAAAAATAGAAAGGTGAGAGCACTCACTCAAAGGGAGAGGTTGCAGGTAGAGTGAGGGCACATACAGGAAGGGGAGAAGTGATGTCAGAGGGGAAGAGAGGAAGGTTAGAGGGAAGTGACCAGTACAAGTAGAGGGAAGGTGGACTTTAGCAGCCACTTTAGGGATAGTAGAGATGGGGCTTGAGAAAGAAGAGGTGGGAGCTAGTTCCAAAGGGAGGAGAGCTAGTATGAGAATGCAGCCTGGCCAGCATGAGAACAGGAGTGAGGGATACAGAAGGGCAGAAATCTATTTTGCAAAGTGGGTAGGAAGTAGAAGCTGAAGGGGAGGAGAGAAGACAGTAGGGGAGGGAGGCAAAGCAATATTTGCCAATGATGGCTGAGCAGTGTGAAAGGAAGTCACGATGGTAGGGTGGCAATGGAAAGGAGGAATGAAGGGATCAGTGATGGGTGCAGGAGGGAGAATTTGAGGCAAAGCATTAGAAGGCATTAACGAGGGTGTCCAGTCTGGAGAGGGTGGGAGGAGACTGCATTGTAACTACATCAGCGTAGTCAAAATAGGGAGAATCATTTTGACAAGCAGGTACTTATGGACTTCGTGGGGCTAGTCCTTGTTCTGGTGAAGGATGCCTAGTTTGGGGATAAGCTTAGAGTGTATAGCTTTGATGTGGGCTCAGAAGTCCAGGTTACTATCAAGACTCATGCCAAGGTATTTGTAAGTGTGAACTACTTCCAGTTGGGTACCATCAAGGGTAGATAAGGCAGGGAAGGAGAGAGCCTTGCTAGCTTTTGGCTAGTGCCAAAGGTCATAAATACAGTCTTCCTGGTGTTTACTTAAAACTGGTTGGCATCGAACCAATGTAGAACATTGTGGAAATCACAGCAGAGTGAGGATACAACTGCAGACAAGGAGGGATCAGATGCATAGATGACTGCATTGTCAGCATACCTATGAATCTGGGAGGAGATGCAGGCAGATGGGAGATCACTTAGAAAAATGAGAGAATAGTATTGAGCCCAGGATGGAGCCCTGGGGGACTCTAGTAAGAATGGGGAGGATAGTAAACCACCACCTGAACAGAAAGCTGATGGCTAGTGAGGTATGGGTGGAACCACTTAACGCAGTGGTAGAGAGACCAGCAGAGGCCAACTTGTTAAATAGGAGGGGTGGGATACCAAATTGAACATCTTGGCAAGGTCAATAAAAATGGCTGCTGTGACATGACACTGGTCCATAGCTATAAGGACAGAGTCAGTATCATGGAGAATGGAGGTGATAGCGGAGTGTTTTCTGAAACCATACTGGAAGGGAGGACAGGAAGGAAGAGGAGTCTGGGAAGTCAACTAGTCTGGAGTGGACTAGTGACTCTTGTAGTTTAGCAAGGAAAGGGAGGAGAGAGATAGAGCTATGGTGCCGAGAAATCAAATCACCTCCTTTGTGGAGGGAGTACCTTGGCAGTTTTCCAGGTAAGAGACAGCAGAGAGAAAAAGAGAGTTCAAAAGATGGGTGAGTGGGAGAAGAATAGTGGGGCAGATATACTGAGGAGTTAGGGGTCCAAGACATCTGAGCTGTATTTTGAGGGGTTGAGGAAGTTGAGGGCAATGAAAACATCTTGGGGAGACAGGAGGAAATCAAAAACAGCAGAAGAGGTGGAATGAGGCATGGGGAGAGTATCTAGGGACTGGCAGGGAACTGCAAAGGTTGTGAAGAACTTGTTGAAATGGAAAGTGACAGCAAGGTGGTTAGAAATCAGTGATCCACCGCTTGGGGCGGGGGTTGGATGATGGGTCAAAAGAGAGTCGATTACTTTCCAGAAATTGGAGGGGGTTTAGATTGGATTGTAGTGTGGTTCTGAAGTAGTGGGACTTTGCTGCACAGATAGCCTTAGTCAAGTCAACTTTATTTGTAAAGGTGCTTTTCAAAACCAAAGTGACTATACATAAATAAAATTCTAAAACAAACTGTTCCATAAAACTGTAATAAAATTCAAAACAGATCAGGATAGACTAAATCAAAAGGTAGGTTTTAAAGAAGCTTTAAAGGACTCGGTGGACAACACTCTCTCACCCGACGGTAGAGAGTTCCACAGGGTTGGAGCTGCAAACTCAAAAGCTCTGATTCCTGATGTCTTCAAAGCATGCCCTGGGAACTTCTAGCAATCCCTCGTTGGTGGAATGGAGCAATCGGAGGTGGTGATGGGGTGTAGGAGGTCTTGCAGACAGCGCTGCTCCTGATTCATGTGGGGCCTTATAGGTCAGCAATGCGACCTTGAAGGTGATTCTCCCCGCATCGGCAGCCAGTGCAGTCCACAGAGCACAGGCATAATATGACTGGTTCTAGAAGAGCCAGTCAAAATCCTGGCTGATGCATTCTGCACCAGCTGCAGGCGGCGGATCTCCACCCGGAAGCCCTTGGTAGTGAGCATTGCAATAGCAATAGTCAAGGCGGGAGGACACAAAGGTGTGTACAAGTATGGGAAGGTCTTCAGGCAGAACAAGGTGTTTCACCCAGGTGAGGTTCCTCAGATGATAAAACGAGGTCTTGACAACAGCAGACACCTGAGCTTTATATGTCAGACCTGAGTCAAGAACAACACCCAGGTTATGTACCTGTTCAGAGGCCTTCAACTGGCTACCATCGAGTATAATACTGGTGGAACAGCCAGGAGGAAGACCCTCTTCCTCAGGACCTGGGTCCACAAACAACACCTCAGTCTTCGGTTCAATATCAGCCTGTTTGCCCTCATACAGTTCTGATCTCAGACAGGTAGTTGTTAAAGACTGAGATAGCATCACTTTGTTCAGATACAAAGGACATGCAGAGCTGAGTGTCATCTGCATAGCAGTGAAAACTCAGCCCATACTTCATATAATGCCTCCCAATGGTAGCATGAACACCGCGAACAACACGGGGGACAAAGCAGAGCCTTGCAGTACCCCACAAGGCAGAAACAAGGGCTAGTGGAAATAATTCCTGACACCACTCTTTGAGATCTGCCTGTGAGGAATGAGTGGAACCACCTGAGGACTGTTCCTGACAGTCCACAGATCAACTGCAGGTGCTCCTATAGTACCCCATGGTCCATGGTGTCAAATGCCACTAGAGATCTAGGAGAACCAAGATCGAATGGCTCCTCTGATCGCCGCCATCAGGAGGTCATTTAGCACCTGGACAAAGGCCATCTCAGTACTATGCCTCTTCCGGAATCCAGACTGGAGAGGATCATAGATATCCTGGGTGGTAAGATGGTCTTCAAGCTGCAGCATGACTACCTTCTCAAGAACTTTGCCTATAAAAGGCAGGTTAGAGACAGGTCTGTAGTTATCAAGACAGTCTTGGTTGAAGGAGGATTTCTTTAAAAGGGTATAACCACTGCCTCCTTCAAGGAGTCAGGGAACACACCCTTCTCCAATGAACACCAGACAATCTCCACAAGGACCGGGCCAATAGCATCCAAGCACTCCATAAGGAGGCGAGTTGGGCCCAGATCCAAACTACAGCAATTCTGCCACAAGCCCCTGACAGTCTTCACAATATCAGCAATCGCCAGCCAGTCGAAATCGCCCAGGCAGGCTGGATGCCTGAGTTCTCCCACCAACATTCACAACACTCAATAGAAGGTAATGTTTGGATCCCAGACCTGATGGTGGCAATCTTATCAGCAAAATTGAGCGAACTCCTCACACTTCAACTGAAAAGGCTCTCTGATTCTGCAGACAGGCTGGATTGCACAGTCTGTCCACAGTATGAAAGAGCTGAGCTGGTCAATTCCTTGTTACAGAAATCTCTCTGGACAGGAACACTGCCTTCTTATGAGTGATTTCCGACTGATAGAATTGATAATGAGCCATCAGTCTAAGCTTGTCCTCTTCCAGGCTGGATTTCTGCCAGAACCATTCTAACCTTCGATCCACTCATCTCAGCTCCTCAGATCCCCATCAAACCAGGGGACTGAGGACGCAAATGAGTGGGTGCAGTGAGGGTGAGTGCAAGAGTTTCTACAGGACCTGTAGTGCTGATGGTCGGATTCAGAGCTGGAGAACTTAAAGTGGGATCATGCATGATCCTTAGATTTTGATAGCTCAGTGATGTCTGTTGCAATCCAGGGGTGGTGGGAGCATTACACTCTGGATTTTTGAGGGAGCATGGGTGTCCCGGAAGCTAGTAAGGATGGTGGTGAAATAAGATAGGGCTGTATCAATGTTTTGGGCAGAGTAGACAGGAGAACAGTCAGAAGAGGCTAGATCACTTAGAGAGAATTTATTTATGACTTTGATAACCGGGCAGGTGCATTGATCGAGGGACCATTGTCAGGCACAACTCCAGGCCATAGAATGGCAGGATCAACAGCACACCAGAACATATGACAGTGGAGCAGTTAACAATGCCAAAAGCAAAATACAGTAAACAAAATGCAATGTAGTACAATTCATTAAAGTAGATTTACAAACAAAACAAGGTGTCAGTTTCCATAGCAAACAGAACAGACAATTGCACTAGGGTTATTTAACAAACAAGATAAGTGCAGGCAGCAGAAGCCCCTAGGCAGGGAGGGATACCAAGTGCAGGGTGGGGGTAGAGGGGAGGGTGGGGGTAGGTACAGATGAGGAAGGGATTGGTGAATAAAGCACTAAGGAACAGGAGAGAGAAGGATTGGTGAATGAAGCACTAAGGCAAAGTTGAACTAGGATAAACTCCAGGCAGTTAGAGAGGTCAGGGAGGGGCTACCAGTAGAGCAACAGCAGCAGGATACAGCCAAGAGCCAATCTTTGAGGCAGAATTTGAACAGGTGGTGAGTGTCCAGGAAGCAGAGCTCAGCAGGCAGCTTATTCCACAATGAAGGGGCAGCAGCTGACAGAGCTCCCCGTCCATATTGGTAGAAACCCTGGGAACATTAAGAGGGGACATTGTTGGAGTGAAGACAACAGTGTAGTGTTTGGACTTTGAGGAGGTCACCAAGGGAGATTCTGGCCAATTCAGATGGCATTGTCAACCATGATGCAAAGGAGAAGTCAAAGTGGCCTTATAGTGGGAGCCATCCAAGTGTTTGATAGAGGCACAGTTGTGGGTGGAAAAGGGCCAGTAAGGCAAAGCAACAGGCACTATTGTAGGTAGTTGATAGTTTGTCCAAGAGGGTCACAGATAACCTAGCATAGATGGTGGAGCAGTAGTCAAGTATAGTGAGTAGGTTCCCTGGACAATGGCAAGTCAGGCTTCGGGGTGAGGTAATGCCTGAATCTATAGGCAGCACCCAGCTTTTGGTGAATTCTGAGAATCACTGAATTGATGTGCTCAGAGAAGGAGAGGGAGGGAGGGATCGAGCAAGACTTCTAAGTATTTGAAGATATCAACATTTTTAAGGACCTGGCCATCAGGAGACAATTTTGAGAGGACCAGGATTTGGACTTGGCTAGGAAAGGTTTGGATCGGCACAATATGGATTTTGTTTTCTTGGTATTTACCAGGAGGAGGTTGGCTGCAAACCAGTTGTATGCAGCTGCATAGTTATGGGAGAGAACTGAGGAGATACGGGGAAGGGATTTATTGCTGAAGAAAAAACAAGGTCATCAGCACACAGGAGGGAGTTGCAGCTGAAACTGTCCATTGGTAGGGATTTTATAAATAAGGAGAATGGAGAGGGCCCAGAATGGAGCCCTGAGGGATACCGGTCTAGACAGACAGGGTAGAGAAGCAAGCAGGGCCTACACAGACATATTGGGTGCGACCAGAAAGGTAGCTCAGAACCAGTTTGATACCTCATGTGAACAGC
This sequence comes from Neoceratodus forsteri, assembly GCA_016271365.2. Lineage (NCBI taxonomy): Eukaryota > Metazoa > Chordata > Ceratodontiformes > Ceratodontidae > Neoceratodus > Neoceratodus forsteri. The sequence goes on from CM057455.1 coordinate 1,045,293,698, forward strand.
CAAGGTGACATAGATTGGAGAAGAGGAGGGTGTGGCTAACCATGTTGAAGGCCTTATATGGGTTTACAAAGATGGCTCCGGTGGCATTTCCATGGTCCATGTTCATAAAGATGTAGTTGGTCAGTAGTGCCAAGGCAGTAGAGGTAATGTGGTTCTTGCGAAAGCCATGTTGCTGGCTACAGAAGAGGTTATACTTGTCTATGTGTTGGTAAGCTGATGGTGGATAACTTTCTCTAGTAGCTTGCTTAGGGTGGGGAGGATGGAGATGGGCCTATAGTAGTCCATGGATTGGGGATCTCCAGCTTTGAAAATGGGAATCACTTTGTAGTCTTCAGGGTCAGGCATGGAAGAGGTGGACAGGGCAAGAATAAGAATGAAAGTAGGAGTTTGGCGATGGCAGGGAGATGAGCCTGAGGAAGACTGGGAGAGGCCATTGGACCCAGAGGAGCCCTGGTTCAGGAGGCATTTGAGAAGCTTTGAGGTATCAAGAGTTGAGATAGCTTTAAAGTAGAGTGGGGTGGGGTGGTAGGGCCGGGAGATGTTACCTGGTGGTGTGGGAGGTGGGCCGAGCTGCTAGGCTGGCTGCCGGGAGCTTCTTAGAAACACAGATACATTGGTGAATTTATTGTTGAAGGCCAGAGCCACCTCTAGGGTGTCAGTGATGAGGCCAGCAGGGGAGTTCAATTGCAGGGCTCTCTTACTGAAGTGAGGACTGAGAAGGGAGCCAATGGATTCCCAGAATTTCTAGGGTCACCAAACTTTACCTTATGGAGGTTCCAGAAATAGGTCTGTTTCAGATATTTGGCCAGATCCTTACATAGGTTTCACCTGCCTGTAGGCATCTCAAAGGGCAGGGAGGGTGATCTTTGTAGGTGGAACAAGCATGATCTCTATCCTTCATGGCGGTAAGAAGATCTTTAGTGAGCCAGCGAGAGCAACCACCTTGGACCCGGCTAGTCATGAGAGGAAATGCTGCTCCTGTAGGGCCAGAAAGGTCTGTGTGAAGAGGGTTACTGCCGTGGTCACATCCATAAGTGACTATAGAGCAGACCAGTCCAATGACCATGCCTCTCCAAGGAGGATGGGGTGTCATGACTGCTGAAGCTTTGAAAGGACAGGTATTTGGGGAGGGACTTTGAGTTTGGATGACCAGAGGAAGCATGGGGGAGTGACGCTGATGGAGTCAACCATAGTACCAGCTTGCAATACATAGTCATCCCTATTTGTGATAATCCAGTCCAGAAGGGTTTGGATGGCAGTGTGTGGGTTTAGTCTGGTAGGAAGTGTAATAGTCCAGACCAGGTCATGTTGTTTTAGAAGGCAAGCATAGTCCGACTGGTGAGTACTCAGCCAGTTTAGATTGAAGTTGCCAAGGAGAATGGAGTCTCTATGAGGGTTAGTGAGCTAAGCCAGATAGAAAGGTGTTTAGTCCTTCAGTCCCGCAGTTGGGGTGTTGTAGCAGCAACTGATATAGAGTTTCTTGTGGAGCCCAGGTTGGGTTGGAGAGGTGTCATTCACTGGTGGATGTAGCGTCAGAATGGAGGATAATGGTGGCAGAGAGAAGTCTCTGAAGAGTGCTACACAGCCACCCTTCTTTTGCCTGGCCTATCGAGGTGCAGGGAGGAGTACCCTGGGCACTGATATATGGTGTCAGATTGGTGATGCTTTGGCTAAGTTTCAGACAGACCCAGCACATGGGGCTTGTGTAGAGATACCCATGTCTCTGGATCAGGAAGCTTGGAAGGAAGGCTACAGATGTTGACATGAGCAAATTTCAAACCTGTGGCATTTGCAGGTGCTAGAGAGAAGGAGGTAATATGGGAATTGGCTGGACCGGGTTCAAATCAACGTCTCCAGACAGGAGAAGGAGGGACAGTAGGGTGTGTATGGGCAAAAAGGGACAATGGGAAACCACAAAAGTGTACCAGGTAGTGGCCAAGTAAATGGCACTCCTATTGGTGAGGAAAGAGGGTGACAGGTCTGAGAAGTGATAGTTCTCATCTAGAAAAGGGAAGGGTGTTGCAGGGGAGTGGATGACTGTGAGGAAGACAAGGTATTCCAGGTCTCATGCTAGCAAAGTAGCACATGTGTCCATGAACAGCAGGATTGATGGCAAGGAAACAGCAAGTTGAGTGAGATACAGCAGCTTCATCATGTCCTGAGTAGCAGAACAGTAGAACTCTCAGGGACAGGAGTGGCTGGTGGCTCTAGGTTAGCACAGGCAAATACTTGCAAAATAATTTGAGTAGAGTAGAAATAAGCTGTGGTGGAAGAAGATAGTGTAGTGAAATGCAGGAGAGAAAGCAGAGTGTAGTACTAAAGAAAACACAAAAGAGGTTGTGGAAACTGTACTGGATAGGGGAAGGACATTGTCCTTGGTGTGGTGGAAAGACAGGTGGAGTGGGACTGTAATCTTAAAACTGCTGGGTGAGGTTGTGGCCAATGGTGAGAGGTTTCACAGGAGGGAGGAGCCTAAGCGGATTTAATGAGTTCCATTGGAGGATGGGTGGGAGAAATTCAAGTTTCAAAAGGAGCTGTCCCAGCAAGCCATTCCTGGAGCAGAATCTGTACCTTAGTATTTTGAGGGTGGGTAATGGGCTGCTGTTCTCACCGTGTAAGGCAGGCAGCTCTTTGAATGCAACCTCAGTTGTGGTGCTAGCCGGATTAGGCTGAGGGATGCCTGAGGAGAAGGGACAAACAGTATAAGTTTGATGAACACAGGGATTGGGAAAGGGTTAGGTAACAAGACAGCAATTTGTCAAAATAATGCAAGGCTAAATTGGGGACAGGGCTGCAGATTGAGGCAGGCACCAGCAAGGTCTGCAGTGCCAGGGGTGACAAAAGTGAAGTAAGTCGGGTGGGCAGGCAAACTGCCTAAGACAGAGACAGGACAAAGAAATGTGGAGAGAGAGCTGAGGTAGAATAATAAAATAATTTTAGTGGGAGAATAATTCCAGCAACCTAAACTATAAGTTATCGAGGAATACAGTGGCTAATTAACAGACTTTTCACTAGAAATGCAAGCACAGTAGCACATAGTGCAGAAGGCTAATCCTACACAAATTTCAATAAGGCAGTAATTCAATGCAGAAAATAGTCTTGTACAAAAAATGTGCTGAAAACTCTGGTTCCCACTTTGAAAATGGTAAATAGTCAGTTTGGGCTGCTGAAAGTCACGGGCAGAATTTGCCAATAGGAGAGCTCCTGGGTTTGCACTGACCAATGGGTCTCTATGAGAATAGCACAGGTCTTTTTAAAAATTCAAGCAAAATTCAAGTTTCAGCAGAGGAGCTGTCCCAGCAGTCCATTCCCAGAGCAGGATCCGTACCTGAGTGGCTTGAGGGCAGGTAGCATGCTGCTGTTCCCATCGTGATAGCGGGCAGCTCCTTGGATGCAACCTTGGTTGTGGTGCTAGCCTCATTATGCTGAGGATGCCTTAGGTGGCTTGAGGGTGGGTTGCGGGCTGCTGTTCTCACCATGGAGGTGGGCGACTCCTTGGATGCAACCTCAGTTGCGGTGCTAGCCCAATTGAGCTGAGGGATGCCTTAGTGTCTTGAGGTGGGTAGCAGGCTGCTATTCTCACCATGGGAGGCTGGCGGCTCCTTGGATGCAGCCTCAGTCTCTGTGTAAAGCAACATGAGGGATCAGTGCTAGATGTATTTCAGGATGGGGGTTCTTAATACAATACGTAAGGTAGTGATCACTGAAAATGTTTGGGAATGCACCTGCAGCTGAAATCGGGGGTGGGGTGGAGCACATAACCCAGTCTAGAAGGGAGTGATTTGAGGGTGGTGGTTGAGTCTGGCAGTTTCTGAGATTAGCTGGGTGAGATTAAGAATTCAATGGAGTGTGTAATGAAGCTACAGATAGGGATAGACAGTTTTGGTTAAAATCACCTAATAGGATAAGTTCACCAGAGACAACGTGAGACAAGTGAGGAGAGGAGTTTAGGAGAAAGGAGGGTGATCTTGGGGGAGGTGTAAAGATGCTGACAAAGATAGGGAGGGTCGAGGGAGGAAAATTTGAATAGCAGGAGCTTGGGAGGAGGGTAGGACCTCTTTGAGGGAGATAGAGCGAGCAACGTTTCATGAACATAAATAACAACTCCTCCACCATGTTTGCCTCTGTCCTGGCAGAAAAGGTGGAATTTAGGGAGATCGAGGTGGGAATCAGGGTCTCTAGAGAAGGGCCAGGTTTCAGATATATAAAGGATGTCTGGGGTGTTGTGAGGCCCATACCTTGAGGGAGTCTATCCTTGGAGGAAGCTTTATGCATTGAAGTGGAAGAAACTAAGAGCTTTATGCACAGAGTGGAATGGGGGATGTGGGGGCCAAGGTTTGGTTTCACATCACCAGACAAATAGGAGGATAAGGAAGGATGAAGAGGGGGGTGAGACAAGGAGGTGTCTTATGGTTTTGTGGCTTAGGAAGAGGGCAAATTAGTAAGGGGTGAGGGAGTAAAAGGAGCAGTGGAGAAATTTGAGGTACAAGGAGGGGTTAGAAGAAGACCAGGGTGGATAGAGTAAGTTGGGGAGGTAGGGAGTAGGGAGGCATGTTGGGAGGGGCTTAAAAACAATAGGTATGAAGGAGAGGAGGAGAATAGGGAAAGGGAGGATTTGGAAGGGAGAGGGCAAGGGGTGGCGGGAGGATGAGTGAAGGTTATGGGGTGGGGAGAGTATGGGAGGTAGATCAAGAGGCAAGTAGCCAGGTGAGCATGGTGTAAATGGGCCCAAGGGAGGAAAGGAAGAGAGAGAGAGGAGCAAATGGGAAGTTGGTCACAGTTGGGGAGGGAGGAGTGGTAGACACAACTCTGGTGCAGACAAGGTTGACTGGGGTGTGAGGATGAAAGGAAAGCAATAGGTGAGATAGGGTGAGAGCAAATAAGCAGTACATGAGAGGGTGAGCGTGGAAAGTATATGTCAAGGATTAGAAATAGGAACTAGAGGAACATGCAGTTGGAGTAGGTGTAATGTTTGAGTAGAGCAGATGAGGATCTCAGCACTTGAGTGAAGGGTTAGCATGCCAGACAGATCAAGTAGGCAAAGATTGGAAACAAACAACCTATTAGTCAAAAAGAAAAATGCACAAATAATAATAGGACTTTTGTTGGAAGGCAGACTGGGCAAATGACAATTTCAGCAGTAGCTACAGCAAACAATATAAGAAAGCAGCAAGCCTAGTTGAAAGATGTTATATAAGCTAAAGCTATAAATTCAAAGCGTAAAACAAGCCTTGCTGGAAACAACTAGTTGGACCCAAGCAGGGAAGGAGGTGAAAATGTGAGCAAGTAGGTAACTGGGAGGTTGGAAAAGCAGAGGAGCAAAACATACGGTGAAGGGGTCTACAATTGGGGAGTGTGGTCGGCCAACTGGCTGACTCATGGCTGACTCAGACAGACTCCTTGATGTCCTTAGCACACAATCCTTTGTGCAGATGGGTCACTTGATCCATGCCAAAATTTATGGTGGAGATCATAGTTCTGAGGTCCGGTCCTGCTCTCTCCCAATTCATTGAGGAATGGGCTGCAGAGGATGTCAAAAATGGTTGGCTCCAGGGGTCCGGGGAGTTGTTGGCCAGGTATAAAGAGTCCTTCTCCCTGCTGGGAGCTATAGAAGCAGTGTGGTCCAGCAGGAAGTTCTGGTACAGTTTCAGGCATGCCAAGGTTTTCAAAGCTCATGGAGCAGTTCTGAGGTCCTGTCCTGCTCTCATCTGATTAGAGGAGTCCTGGGGAGCGAGAAAGGCAAAATGGTCAGCTACAGGGTCCAGGGAGCTGGTGGCCAGGTATATGGAGTCTCTGCTCCCTGCTGGGAGCTGTAGAAGCAGTGTGGTCCACTGGGAATGTCTGACTCCTGTATATCTTGCCAAAAGGCTGAACCTTATAACACTGTAGTAAAACAATGTACCCTCCATCACATTACATCTAGTTTAAAGCACAGGCTCATGTTTATGCATTTTAAACAATTTGTCAGGTATAAATTAAATATTTTGCATGATCTTAAATTTCTGCAATCATAGTCTATCCAGTGTCAAATACTTATATACATCACACCAAATTTTTCCTGACATCACTGTTCAGTTCCAGATTCAATGTATGCATCAAATATTTGCATCTACCACCTCATTTCTTGGGATCCTGGCTAGTTCTATGCCACCTCCTTGGACCACAGTGGTGTTCTGATGAATGTTAAAATGTAGTGATGTAATTGCACATACTTAAAACAAGTCTTATCAGGGATCTAATAGGATTGCTAAGAAGAAGCGAATAGGCAAAAGCATGTCACCCAGTACCATCTGCTTGCTCCTGGCCAAAAGTGGGAATGTATTATTCTGCAATCAGTTTGAGATTTGTGCTGCCAAAACAGGTTGCAAAAATTAGTTTCCATTTAATATTCATCATTTGACATATTTACCTATGCACCCTGAGGACCACATCACTGGTGTGTGTTTCAACCCTCCTGGCAGGCAAGATGGGGAGGGGAGAGGAAAGTAATGATTCTGGTTTGGCGCCTGCCTAGTGACAGAAGTCTTCTTCAATTTGTAACCATTAGGGCTTAGTATACTTGCAGGGTTCCTTGTTGAGCAGAGATCACCTAAGATATCTACTGCCATGCAAGACAAAATAATACAAAGAGAGTTGGGCAGATTAAGTTCCCCCACCTCCTTAGAGATAGTCAGCTGAAAATATCCCTCCTGATTACTTCACCTTGCCATTAAAATGTTGATAACATAGGCCCCTATGCACAAAGTGGCCTAAGGTATGCATCACAGGTGCGTACCCACCCACGAGACTTTGCACCCATGGACTGGTGCACACCTGGTGACATTCACAGCCACCAGCCACCTGTCCATGGCCCCACCCCAATGGGCAGGTTAGCTCGGGGTGGATGGGAGCCAAGCTGCGAGACTCAGGTGGGCATCCAATAGGATGCCCATCCCGGTACACTGTAGAGCCCTTACATGGCTGGGCGTGCATCGGCTGTACCCTTGCCTATGTCAGATAGCCAGCAGCCATGGAGGTGTGTGGAAGGCAGTGCTGCTGGCCATCCAGCTGCAGCACTGAAGGACTCATCGTGGGGGTTGTTGGTGCTACGGTGTATGGGGAGGACCACTGGTGACTGCAATGTAGTTCAGAGATGGGGTCAGGAGTACCTCTGTGTGTGGGGGACTTGCACTACCTGGGTAAGGAGAGGGGCTTTGTGAACCAGGGACGGATGCTGTAAGGAGGGTATATGTGTGCTGTTCCCTCCAGGAGCCTTGCCAGCACTGTGTCAGGTGGTGGGCAGCATAGGATCGGTGGTGCAGCCCTGGTGTGGTGGTGCTGCATCAGGGATGGGGCTACATTGTTTGTGTGGGGGTGTCTGCCTTGGGGCACAGGATCAGGGCTGGCTCCACTCTGTGGGAGATGCCCGCCTGCCACAGGGATGTTCGGTGTCCAGTGTGTGCTGGTGCATGGCACATAGGGGACTTACAGCAGGCTTCTCCCTCTCATAACTGGAGCCTCTATGCACCCTGGTGTGCAGTACTACTAGCCTTGGTGCATGGCACATAATGCTGGTATGCTCCAGGCACCACCGCCCACTCTGGCATGTTGCTGTCCATGATGCCAGTGGATCGGCTGTGTAGGGGCTGTGCATCCTTGTTCGAGCATCCCGTGCAGAGAGTGCAATGAGTGTGGAGTGGTTGTGCACCGCAGATGCATGGCATGTAGCCACTCCACCCATTCATGCATATGCCCACATAGTTTGCAGTGGTTTGAACCAGAATAAAAGCAAATGAATGTTAAGCATACCTAGTGGATACAACAACCTGGGCAGTATATTATTTTTAATGGTATTGCTTCATCCCAAGAGTGAGAGAGAGTCTGGGATGCCAATCCTTTAAATCCTGGTCTATGGTGTTCAGCAAAGGTCCATGTTCAGAAATTAAAGCCTATGCTCGAGCCTGGGAATTTGAATGCCTAAATACATCAATTCTTTTGGTTACCAAATCAGTCCCATGTTAAAAATAGCCTGCTTATCTACCTGAGCATTGGGAGAGAAGATACTTGCTCTGTTGATATTCAACTTATGCACAGAGATAATTGCTGAATTCAGAAATGATTGAGAACACTTCTCGAATGGAGTCCTGTGGGTCAGTTACATGTGGAGTATATCACCTGTGTCAGCAGAAAATTAATATTCCTGTGGCAATCTGTATACAGTGGCCCAGATATTCAAACTGCGCCATTCTGAAGCAAGCCCCTCACAGCTGCTCAAAATAGTTGCGCGGGTGTGGCCGAGGCGATATTCAAAGAGTTGCGCTATTGAGCAACTCCTTGAATATCACCCCAGCCACAACCACTGCGCATGGTGCAGTGGAACTTGCGCCCACCGCAAGTTGCCAAGTTGAGCATTAAACTTGCGGTGGGCGCAAGTACCATTCACGCCATCACGCAAATTTCGATATTCAAGGTGACATGCAAATGGGGCCATAATTTATGCAAGTGCGGGGGCCATTTGCATCTATTATGGCCCCATTTGCATGCTCGTATCATGTAGGTGCGCTGATCCCGAGGACTGCGCCTGGCCGCCCTGCCAGGCAGCAGCCGTCGGGGACCGGCGACCCTGCAGCCCGATCCCGGGCAGTATCAGTGTATACATTCCCCACACATCTCCTGAAGCCTGATTGCGGGCATACAGTAACATGACCCCGCCCACACATCTCCCGAAGCCCGATCGCGGGCAGAATGTATATCAACCCCCAGTGCCTGATCGCGGGCAGAATGTAAAAAGTCCCCCAACGAATATCTCCCTGGTGGTCCAGTGGACCATAATGCCCGATCGCGGGCAGAATGTCAAGATTACAACCCAAACATCTCCTGGTGTCTAGTGTCCCCCCACCCACCCACGAAGCCCCTCCACCGCTCCCCGGCAGCCAGCGGGCGGCAGCATCCACCCGCCTGCGCCCGCAGCCCGACGACTGACTGTCTGGTAGGCCTGCACGCCCATTGGTGCAGAGCTACAGCCAATGGGCATGCAGCCCATACCGTACATGACAGTCAGATTTGTGAATGATGTTCATTCACAAATCTGAACTGTTATACGGTATGGGCTGCACTTCATGGCTGTAGCTCTGCACCACCGGGAGTGCAGCCCTACCGACAGTCAGTCAGCGGAGTGCCGGGCAGCAGGCGGGTGGATGCTGCCACCCGCCGCTGGGAGGGGGCGGGTGGAGGGCTTCTGGGTGAGTGGGGGACACTAGACACCAGGGAGATGTTTGGGGGTTGTAACTTGACATTCTGCCCCGATCGAAATACGGTCCACTGGACCACCAGGGAGATATTCGGGTTGGGGGCTTTAAATTCTGCCTGCGATCGGGCACTGAGAGGTTGATAAAGTTCTGCCCAGCGATCAGGCTTTGGAGATGTGGGGGGCATGTTACTGTACTGTCCGATCGGGTTTTGGGAGATGTGTGTGGGGCAGAGGGTCATGTTACTGTATGCCCGATCGGGCTTCGAGAAGATGTGGGGGGTCATGTTACTGTATGCCACGATCGGGCTTTGGGAGATGTGTGGGCGGGTTGTTTTACATTCTGCCCACGATCAGGCTGGTGGGGGGGCACAGGGACCGAGTTGAGGGCCAGCCAGGGGTGGCAGCTGCTGTGTTGCGCCCTGCAATGCAGCAGCTCACCTGTGGGTGGCCCTCAACAGTCCTTTTTTGGCTCAGGTTGTGCAGAGGCAGGTTGGGGTTCGCATGCACAACTCTGCACAACTCCCGACTGAATAGCGGGTTGCGCAGTTTATGCATGGTTCCTCCCTCCTGTTGAGCATGCATTCATTTGCATTGCGCTGTTGGCGCAACCTGTTGTCAGTGGCCTAACTGCCTCCTGCTGAATATCGCAGAATGGAGCATTTTGGACTTGCGCATGGCACAACCCTTTGAATATCTGGGCCAGTATCTTTAATTTTCTCTGACCCTTTGATTTTCAGAATAAGATACTCTAGATAAAAAATAAACAGTAGGGGTGATGGGGCACCATTGCCTGGTATCCCTAGACAGTTTGATGCACTGTGACAGGACTCCATTTCAAAAGACCTTAGCAGATGGCCCTGATATAAGACCTGAAGCCAGGTTATTAAGACTGAGGAATTGTATCCCTGTTTAAAATAGAAAACAGATAACACCATGCCACCTGATTAAACACTTTTTCTGCATTCAGGGGTACCAAAGCCACAGGAGGATGGTCTCCCAGATGCAGAAATAAGGTGATAAAGTTTATTCAGCGGTCTCTGGAAACTTTGCCTGTCATAAATCCCAACTGCTTTGGTTCCATCAGGCAGCCCCACACACTATTTAGCCTTATAGCTAAAATTCTAGCTAAAATTTTAAGATTGACATTCATGAGGGATATAGGTCTATAATTACCCACCTGTGAGTCATCTCTAATCGACTGTAGAGATTAGCAACATTTTGGCTTTCATTAGGGTGATGTCAGTGATGCCCTTATTGAACATTTTGTTAAAAATGCTGGAGGGGGTGGGCTGGCAGTTCATCCATACAAAACTGATACATTCTTTAGACCACCTATCCAGCTTTGAGGATTTATCTGTCATGCCCTTAACCACCTCTTTAACCTCTTCCACCCTGAGTGGACCCTCTAAAATAGCTTGTTGTGTCTCATCTAATTGGTGCAGTTGAACAGAGCCCAGAAAGGAGTCAAATGCCCCTAAATATCGGTAACCCTCAAATTGTCTTTGTATAATTGTTGGTAGTGTTGTTCAAAACACTTTGCTATTTGTCTAGAGTTTGTAATGAATGTTGTCTCCCTTCCTTCCTAATTCTTTTAATGACTCTCTGGCTTCCTGGTATCTTAGTCATAAAGCTCGAAGGTGTCCTGCTTTATCCCTTGATCAAGATATTTGACATTTACCTTGAAAATTGCCTGCTCAGCTCCTTCATTCAGCAGTTCCGTGTATCGTGCCATCAGCCCATTAAAGTGAAGACAAGTGTCTCCAGGGTATTTGGTTCAAGAGTTTTTCTGCTGAGTGAATTTCTGTCAATAAATCTGAGGTGGCTTCTTCTGGTTTTTTTCTTTTATTTGTTGAAAATCTAATAATTTCTCCTGATACAACATTTAGTAGCACCCATAGAAGATCTACTGTCTCTATCGTGCCTTGGTTTTCAGCAAAAAAGTTGATAATTCATTCATGGAGCTTCTCCACCATCTGTTTATCATGTGGACCTGAGCATTAAATTTCAGGTTTGGATCTGACCGTCATGCTACATAGAGTTGTAGACACACAGGGGCATGATCTGAGACCACCATCGCTTCCAATTCACAAGACTGAACACCAGGAATAGCTTTATGGGTTAACAGAAATTAATCAGTACTGGAGAAGGAGTCATGGGGTCTGGAATAAAATGAGTAATATCTTCCCTGGATGCAGTATGCACCATGGATCTATGAGGACACCCATCCATAAGCTCCCTAAGGGCTGTTTGGGCTGGAGACAGTCCTCTGTCTCCAAGAACTGGACCTACCCACTTTTAGGCTGATAGACTGAGTTACAGTCTTCCCAGGTATGACTAGAATTCCTGAGTGGGGTACTAGAGGGTAAAAGAGCCAAGGCATCATTGTTGGGGCCATAAATAGAGCCCAGAACTACTTCCAACTGGCCCAACCCACCATGCACATCAATATATCTTCTTTCTGCATCTCAGATCTCAGTTATGTGCTGAAAGAGCAGACTAGCTTTTAAAATTATAACCCCCTTTTTCTTGGCATTGTCACCAGCCCCCAAAAATTGTCCACACACTCCTACAACAGGCTAATATCTGCTATTTTTTCAAGTGTGTCTCTTGTAGACACAATAATAGACACCCTTGATTTCTTAAGATGTTGTACCAGTCAAAATACTTACAATGTTTTGCCTTTTTGCGGTGTGTGCATAGTATGTTTTTAGAGGCACCTGAGCCCATGATATAGAGCACCACATAACTACATAACCACTATATTCCCCAGTCAATAAAGCAAGACATTGTACCCTTCCAGATAACACAGGGATACCAGAAGCTGAAAATGCTGTGAGTGGTGCAGTGCAGTGGCTGTGGGGCAGTGGTTTTCAGAGAGACCTTCTGGAGACTGCAATGCTGCCCAATCTACACACACCTCTGTGGGTTGAGGGAGGAGGTGTCTGACCCCAGGCCAAGTTGGTTAGGGGACCTCTTCCCCACACAGGGCAACCAAGTCTGCCACTGTTATTTTAGAGGATGCCAGGGAGGATAGATGGCTGGACTGTGATGGGCTCTGGAATGGTGGGGGTAGTGGAAAGAGGCACATACCTCAACTAGTAACCCTATGTAATTCCTAAGCCACTCTGGTGGGTGGAACTGCCATGTGGAGGCACCTGTGGTAGTGACCAGGAGGATGAGGGGCTCTCCATAATAGAGACCACAAGGAGGCTGGAAGAACACTGCAAGGAGGAGAAAGCAACTTCTGATGTGGGACTTAACTGTGAGGAGGATATATTTAAGAATAAGAAAGGGGAGAGGCAGGGTAGGTGCCTACTTCCCACCAAGGCCCAGGATGAAGCAGTTCCTGAAGATTGCTAGGGCAGTAGGATGGTAGGGAGAGCTGGATGTCATTGTCCACCTGGGAACTAATGACCTGGCTAGGGACACAGCTGGGAAAGTGCAATAGAATTCTGGAAGCAGGGAGGGTCTTAGGTATCTCGCTGAGTGACGTTCACAAAGGTACTGCCTGTCTAAAGCAGGGTAAGGAGAGAAATCTTTGCACCAGGAGCTTCAACTGATGTCTGTAGGAATGATGCAGAGAGGCTGGGTTCAGCTACACTGGGGACTGGGGACCCACTTCAGAGGATAAGGGCCTATACAGGGGTGATGGCCTGCATCCATCTAGAAGGAGAATTGCAGTCCTCAGTGGATGGTTTAAGTGTTACTTGATGAACATTTAAACTAGCCAGTGACAATGGTGGAAGGATTGGGGAAGCCAAAACTGCCACTCCCCATAGGCTGAAGTAGAGATTAAGGAAAACCTAAGAGGATAGGAATCCCCAGGGTGCAAATTAACAAAGGAAGCAGAGTGGTAGAGATAAAGTGGGATGGGAATTGGAGCATTAAAAAGATAAGGGAAGGAGGGAGGGCAAAAGGAAAAAGGGGACAACAAGCATAGTGGAAGCAAAATCTGGAAGGCCATGTGTGCAAATACTAGAAGTCTCAGAAATAAGATTATGGATCTAGAGGCCATCATGGCAAAGGCCAGCCTGGATATTGTGGCCATTACTGAGTCATGGTGCATTGAAACCATGACTGGGACATGGTCATACCAGGCTATACTCTGTTCAGGAAGGACCTGGTGGGAAGGAAAGGAAGGGGTGTGGTGCTTTTCAAACACTAAGTGTGACCCAGTTTCTAGTTGCCTTGTTGGCACAGCTGGTAGTGGATCTGGAACAGTAATCCGGCAGCCAGCATTCAAGTCCCAGCTAAGACACTTAATTCTTTCTCTCATCTCGTTGTATGTGTTCCATAAATATGCATATTGCACTTTGTGATTGAAAATATTTTCACAGTTAACCTGTCATCACCATTTATTGCTTAGTTGACCTGTCATCAGCATTTATTCTCTCATTTGACCTGTCATCACCTGTAAACAAAATGCAAAAGTCAGACAGGACCTTGATTTGGAACTTGATGTTCAGCCACTAGCAAGTTGACCCTACATATCAGTTCAGTTTGGTTCAGTTTATTGACAGGAAAACTCATTGTGCAGGCCCATTTACAAGGAGGTCCTGAGACAAGCAATCATATACACAAGTTATACATACTAACGGTAGCAACTTAAGTAACAGAGTATATACAAGTATTTACAGTTAATACATAATTCATTGGCAAATGGCTGAAACACATGGTAGGAACAATGCAGCGGGAGATCTCAATTTGAATAATACTAAAATACAACACTGATCTGAGGGTTGGTGAAATAAATGTGAGTGTTTGGCAGTTTGCTAGACTATAATGACTGCAATTTGACAAGGTAGGCATTCAAATATGGGAAGGAGTTATCCAGAGGTGGTTGACATGCAGTTAAAGTACAGTCTCGGTAGGAGATATTATTGGAAGGGAAGAAAGCGAGTGGAGCTGTGTGAGGGTGGGTAGGTGTGGAATAGATAGGAGAGGATGATAGAGGAAGGCGGGCAGGGGTGGAGGTAAGAAGAGGGTAGGGAGTAAGAGTAGGTGGATGGGGTGGAGGACAGTTGAGGTGCAGAGGATAAGGAAGGTGGAGGTGTAAAAGCATGGGGTAAAGGGTAGGTGGGTAGGAGTGGAGGTGAGGGTGAAGGGTAGGTGTGGGTGTAAATGGTGAGCAATGCAGGTGAAAGGTGGGTGGTTCTGATTTATTCGAGGGAAAGTGTGTGAGTGACACTTAATGGCAGGTACAGAGATTGTTAATTTGTTGACAAACCAATTTCCTGAAATTGTTTAGGAGGATTAGTTTTTGAAGTTTAAGGCTGGATTGGGCTTTATTCCAAGTAGCTGGGAGAGCATGGCTTATGGTCATCTGACCCGGAACTGGAGCAGGTGCTTGGAACATCCAGCATAATGTAGGAATTTCTATGCAAAGGGTATAAGCAGGTTGTTCAGCGGAAAGAGATTTGATATGTAGTGGGGAGTTTTGACAGGAGACCTTTGCAGAGCCGAGTGAGAAAGTAGATGAAATGCCTAGTGCTCAGGAAGTCCAGCCCAAGGAGGTATATAGATCACTATAGTGTGTGACAGTGGGCATTGAGAATGAATCATATCGCTCCATGATAAAGCATGTCTAGCTGGAGTAACAGGAGTCTGAGCAGCAACCATATAATATATCTCCATCGTCAAGGAGTGGGATGAAGGTTGTCTGAACCAGCCATAGCCTGGTATTGGTGATAAAAAGAGATTTGTTCCTGTAGAAAAAGTCAATCCTTTGTCGCAGTTTCTTTGCAAGAGATGCAATATAGGCAGAGAATGTTAGATGTTGGTCTAAGTCACAACATACTGAAGATATTTAAAATTATTGACTACCCTGGAGGTTGTCATCAAGGAGAGTTTTGATGGGGGCAATGATTCGAAGTGCTATTGTGATGGCAGTCAGATGGTTGAGTAGAAATACAATACTTTAGTTTTTGCATTTAGAAGTAGTTGGATTGGGCAAGGCTGCACTGTAACAGATCAAATTCAGACTGAAGTTCTAGATGGGCTTCGCTATTGAAGGCCTGGATAGATATAGTACCACGCCATCTACGTATAGGTGTAGTTTTGCTTTGCTGATGTTATTTCCAATGATGTTTATATAAATTATGAAAAGGAGGGTCCAAGGATAGATCCTTGCAGTACTACTTTCATAAGTGGAAGGAGTGGAAAGGGAACCGTCTGATTTCACTTGTTGAGTCTGTTTGTTAGGTAGCTGTTAAACCATGATAGTGCAGGGCCAGAGATACCATGCCAATTCAAGTGTCGAGATGCAAAGTATGGTTGACTGTGTCAAAAGCTTTACTTAGGTCGAGGAAGATGGCCCCTGTAACTTGTTTCTTATCCACGCAAGGAGCCAGTAATTTGTGACAGAAGCTAGGGCAGTGGTGGTGCTGTGGGCAGGTCTCAAGCCAGATTGAACAGGGTTTATTAGATTGGATTTAGCAAGATAGTCTCTTATTTGGGCATTTACCAAATTCTTGAGGAGTTTAGAGAGCAGGGGTAGAATGGAGATACGGCAATAGTTGTTTGGGTTCATAGAGTCACCTGATTTAAATAGTGAGAGTACCTGTGCTATTTTCCATGCATCAGATACAGTGCTGGAGTTAATGGACAGATTAAATAGGTGCAGTATAGAGGCTGTTAGAAACTGGACACCAAGTTTAAGGAAGTATGGTCATTTGCCATCAACACCAGCACCTTTCTTAACCATCTAGGTTGAGCTGGAGGTCTTGTACCTCTTTGAATTGGAAAGGAGTAAAGGAGAATATGTTATTGGGTGGTGTCAGGGATTGTTTGGGTGAGCGGGCATGAGGATGGCAACTTTAGATGAGTCGAATGCAAAATGTGCGGTAGAAAAGTGGTCATTAAAGCTATGTAGAATGTTGGATTTATTGGACAAGGTCTTGCCTTTAAGGAGACCTTATCAGGTAGTGAGGAGGATGGTTGGTTGCCTTCGACGTGCTTAATGATTTGCCAGAATTTGCTGGAATTACTCCTTCATGGAATCAAAAGCAGATAGAAAGTAATTTGCTTTTGTGGCCCTGATCAATTTGGTACAACTGTTGTGGTAGGCTCTAAAGGCTACCCAGTCCGAAGAGTTTGGTCTGTCTGGCTGTGGATCAAGGTGGTCCCTCTCTTTTAGTGCAGCCTTCAGTTCAGCTGTAAACTAGGGCAAGAGAGCTTCTGGGGTCTGCATTTTAGTATAGGGCATGTCTGTTTATGATGTTACTTAATATGTTGTTAAAACAGAAGCTGCATTGTTGATGTTTGGGGCCAGATAGAAGACAGTCCAATTAATATTACTGCGATCAGTTAGTGGGATATGTTGGACTTATGAAAACTCCTTTTCCATGTACCTATTCACTGGTTTGATGGGAGTCTGTCTTCTAATACAAGCCACGGCACAGTGATCACTGACGTTGTTGTAAAATACTGCTGCATGGTGATCTTATGTGGTCTGTTTGTGAGAATAGATAGATCAGGGACCCATTTGGGGGAATCTTGGTTTGGATGGTGGTCTCTGTTACTAATTGGGTGAAACCAATTTCTCGCTGAACTCTTTGATTTGTAGGCTTTTGCTGTAGGGTTTTTGCAGGTTTTTTCAATCAATATTTAAATCACCAATTATGATGATTTCATTCTGTGTTATGTCTGTAATGTTATGTAGGTAGCTTAGGGGCTCCATGGCTCAGAGGTGGCCTATAGCAGCTATTACTGTATGGCAGCCCATGATGCTTTGCATTGGGCATGTGTGATTTTGTATTTTCTTGAAACTTGGCTTCCCAGCCAGATGCCCTTTGGGGTAACCTTGCCTCGGTGTTTGCACATAGAGGTTCTTTGTCTATTACTGTAACTGTTTCTGTAGGAAATAGAGATCAATCAATCAATCAAACATTTATTTCACCAGGCAAAACACCATTGAGAAAAAAAACTCATTTACAAGGTGGACCTGGAAGGGTCAAGAAGAATCAGAAGTCAATACATAAGGAATAAGCAGAAGAAAACATAATGGTATGAAATTACATACAAGTAACAGCATACTAGTAAGGCAGAATTACACATGAGCAGAGTAGGTTACAGACCTCTCATAATATAAGGAAACTTAGACACTTTAAAGATAGGGAACCTACATCACGGCATTCCAGTAGCTATATATACACATGTGAAAACATATATATATATATATATATATATATATATATATATTTATAACATGGGTAGGGAAATTGTTGTTCTTTTATTGGATAATGAGCATCACATGACCATGCATATATTCAGTAAAAATACCACCAACAGCTTAATCTGGTTCAAGGTCAGTTGGCATTCATCTGTATCCCCTCCCCGGTCGTGCCTGAAAATAGGCAGGATTTGTCTAGTGCACTTACCCAGTCAACAAAAGCTAAAATAAAATAAAAATAAAATAAATAAAATAAATATCAGAGCGCACTGCACACCTGCACTTTTACCCCATTCAAAACAATTTTGACATTTTATAAGATAGATAAACCACTCTGAGGTGTGAGTCGCGCCTGATATACGACGCCTCTGGTGGTTGATGCACCGGCCTGTGGCCTCATGCTTATATCAGAGCGCCCCGCACACCTCAGAGTGGTATATCTATATATATATATATATATATATATATATATATATACACACACTACATACACACACACATACATACATATACATACACACACACACACACACACGACATGTGTACATATACTGTATATCATATATATATATATATATACATACAATACACATACACTCATGTATATAACTGTGTAATATATGCAAACAAAACATACTTGCATACAGATATAGATATATATATATATATATATATATATATATATATACACCCCACAGCCCCACATGCACCCACTGATACATAATTAACTCACTTGCACACTTACCCATAGCACACATACGCACATGTACACGCATGCACACATACATACATAAGTATCATACATGTGCATACAAATGTTCTCAACAGAGCAGTACCACGTAAGTGAGACTGGCAAGGAGTTGTTCTGACAGCAAGTAATACAACAGATCAATACAGCATAGTTAGAGAAAGGTACAGAGGTACTAAGTAGGAGGAATAGTGGGAGAAGGGTTTCTCTAGTCACTCAGCTATACATGGAGTGGTGACTAGCGTGGCATTGCACAACTCTGACTGAGCGGTTAAGCAGGGTTTTAAAGAAGGGTAACTTCACAGGAAATTCTAGTTTAAGAGATTTTTGGATGGTGTTCTAAAGGGGGGGAGGAAGTAGCTATAGCTGCTTTGCCAAAATGAGATCTGACCCTAGGGACGACAATAGAAATCGAGGATAGGCTTCTCAGTGGGTAACTACCTGCAACACAGCGGGACAAACAGTCTGTGATTTTGAGGAAGCATATTGCTAATGGCTCTGTATATCCATACAATAAAGTTCCTTTGTCACCTAAAGCTCAGCGAACACCAGCCTACCGCTGCATAGAGGAGCAGGGATGGGTGGAGTAAGGTGCTTCCATAATGAACCTAAGCCTGTGCCAAAGTGTGTCGAGTTTGACACGCAGTTTTGGCCCTTACCCATACAGAAATCAGTGTAGTCCAACAGTGACATGAATGTTGATTGACTAGTCTAGGTCTAGCTTCCAAAGTAAGCAGGTGCCTAATCCTAAAAATAGACTCAGCCTTTGCCTAAGCTTCGTGGAGAGCCCTCAATGTGGTCACCGAATGAAAGTTTAGCATCTATCCACACCCTAAGTATTTACACTTGTTGACGGTTCAAGGGTCTCACCTAGAAATGTTGACATGTAAGATGTAACTCTGTGGTTACGCTTAAGAGGAGCAGAAGCTTACGGAGAGAAAAGCAGGTCTTATTAGTTTTTTTTATTTTTATGCTTAGAGTAACTTTAAATGTAGAAGGTTTTCTGCAAAAGGGATGAAAAGAGGGTCACAATAGGGAGCAGAATAAAATGATTTGTTTAAAGATTGTAGCTAACCTAAGATAGCACCATAGCTGAATTAATATGACAGTGTCAAGTATTTTGTGTGGTAGGAGCCTGGGCTCTAATAGCAGCTCTGGGTTACAGCCAGTGGGCTTGAATGTCTGCTTTGGGAAACAGCCAATAGGGATGGGGTAATGGAGAAGGAGGTGCTTAAGAGTATTTAATAGAGGCTGGGGATGGGGCAGGTGGGCGGAGAAAATACAAGTTTTAAAATTAAGATGAGTGCCAAGAAGCCATGGTCCCACTAGAGAGAAGCCATGATCCCTCGGGCTGTACAGAGAGAGAGAGAGAAAGGATTGCAGTTAGCCAATAGTGGAGCAGTGAATAAGGGGCAGCATCTAATAGCTGGCAAGCTGTGCAGTCAAGGGACCAATGAGATGGATGCCTTGGAATTTTGAGTTCTTACCTGGGTTTGGGTCCATGGAACAGGCTGGTGGGTTGTGGAGAAGAGCAGCTGGCCAGAGGAGCTGTGCAGCGCATGCGAGTCTGCTTTCACGCTCAGTCTGGCACTGGACCTGAAAAGGAGGAGGGAGAGGTGTTAGTCTAATTAAACAAGAAACCACTGGCGGTGGAATGTTCAATCACTGGGAGGGACTGGAAACAAAGGTATGGGGAAGTAGTGTAATTAGCTAGGAGGGGACAAGAATTTGTTTCTGTGGGTGAGGGACGTCTGGCTTTAGGCACCAGGCAAGTTAGTAAGACAAAAGGAGGGGTAAACAAACACTTAGGAAGGGAGATGATAGACAGATGGGGAGGTCAGGCAGGACAAAGTAAAGAGCAATGAATAAAATCAACTACTGAGAACTGCTAAGGCAGGGGAGAGAATGTATATAGTTGGGGAGGTCAGGAAGGGACAGAGTAGGAGTTCAAAGGCAAAACTGTTTGGGTAGGGACAGAGCAAGTAGATCAGAGAAATGAAGAACAGTTTAGAGCACAATTGGGCTAATAGGCTCACAATAAAACTCTTGATGCTAAGCTACATTCAAGCAGGTTAAACAGTTAAACAGCAGAGGTTCTACATAAAAGATTGGCAATAAAACTTTGGTTGCTTACAGTTTAAAAATACAGTTTTAAAATTAAGATAGTTGGCTGAGAAGCCACAGTCCCGCTAGAGAGAAGCTGTGCTCCTCTGGCTGTACAGGAGAGACAGGATTGGAGTTCGCCAGTAGTGGTGCAGTGAATAAGAAGCGACTTCAATAAATGGCAAGCCGTGTGGTCGAGGGACCAGTTTGGTGGCCGTCTTGGAATCCTTGAGTTCATACCTGGGTTTGGGTCCATGGAGCAGTCTGGTGGGTTGTGGAGAGGACGGCAAGCCAGAGGAGCTGTGCCACAGCTGCGAGTTGGCCTGCACACCCGGTCAGGGTCTGAACCTGGGTTTGAGTCTGTGGAGCAGGCTGGCGGGTTGCAGAGAGGAGCAGCCGACTCTAGAAGCCGTGCCATAGCCATGAGTCAGTTTGCACGCCAGGTCAGGGATGGACCTGAAAAGGACCTGAACCTGAAAATATTATGTTAATATTCTGTTAGTGCCATGGCAACAAGAAGAAAGAAAACAATTGATCATGAGCAGAAAATAGTGAGCACTTTGCTGAAGCACAAATAGTGCAATACAAGACATAAAGTAGAAGTACACATAGAGCTCTAATAAAGTCTGTACATGTACAATACACAAACAGTGAAGAATAAAGGACATTGTTTAAATTGATGCCATGGTTGCTTTGAACATATCAGCTTCATATTCCTTCATGTTTTCAGAACATGATGATCTTACATGTGACAATGCCACTCACTAAAGTCACTTGGTTCTGATTTATGCTCCCCTGAGCCCCTGACTGGCCACTCCCTACGGGCCGCCTAGGCCTACTGCTGCAATGTCCCTTCACCATCCACCACCCCCATAAGTGCATTACCCGGGTAACGAGTGTATCCCTTCATCAGGAGGGCCCTTTCCTCATAGTGGAGAATTGGGAGAGGAGAGTCACCTGTTGGCATTCTGTATATCCCTGGCATGGCAGAGGTCAGCACAATACCTCCAGACTTTGTGATGAGTGAGGACTTTCCACCTTCATCTGGTCAGCTGAGCAGCTAATTGTCCAGTTTTCTCCCAACCCACCCACCACCCTTGAAGAGGTCCAGCCATGGCAGCATCCTGGGGCAAGGATTTTTAGCAGCATGTTGAGTCCACACACCGCTAAGAGTGCCAACCACTAGCTACCACCAGGAGCCAACAAACAGTGATCCAGGACTCACCCACCCACCTTGAGGGAAGCATTCAAAGGATGCTCTAAACCCTCCATGCCAGACTATGCTTTGATGTCTGGCCTCTGGGTGCATCTGCGCCAGCATGCCAACCAAACAGCCATCACTGAGCACCAAGGAGCTGGCACAATATTTTTATTTCATAATATGTATTATCTCTCTCTCTCTCTCTCTCTCTATATATATATATATATATATATATATATATAGAGGCAAAAACTCCATTTAATGCATTAGTTAGGGTTGTTCCACAGTGACAAAAGTGAGGAATTAGCTGTTGGGTTGAAAACCCCTTGGACCCCTCGCCCACCCCCAGCCAGCATTGGGGTGCGCAGATCGTCAGCCCCAACTCTCACCCCATGACATGTGTAAAGCAGCAGAAGTTTAGGAGAATGGGTAGAGTTAGGGACCCACGATCCCAATGAGCACCCCAATGCCGGTTGGGGGTGGGCGGTGGTCCAAGGGGTTTTCAACCCTAACAGCTAATTTCCTCACTTTTGTCACTTTGAACAACTCAACTAATGCATTAAACAGAGTTTTTCCTCTAATTTCCTTTCTTTGAGAATGATAATGTGAAATAGTGAAAGTAATGCAGCGGCGGTCTCCACGCCTCCCCACATGATGTGTTGTGGCATACTACAGGGACAGCAACACAAACAGAAATGCCAACAGTGGCTATATGGTAACACAAGCACAAATGAGAACAGAAAGGGTAACGCACATGGTGGCGTGACGGAATGGTCTGCCACGTGATGTGTTGTCACATAGTAACATGGTGCCTGCAAACAGAAATGTCAATGGGCATGATGATGTAAAGTGAAACAGTAAGATAAACAGTACTGTAGACAGAAATGGCAAAAATAACAGAAACGCATAGCGCAAATGAAAGCATAGGGATAAAGCACATGGTGGCGCGGGCGTCAATGGTAGTGAAAGCGAGTGCGGATCTGCAAGCGGAAAGGGCAACAGTAACAGTAATGTAAGCGACAGGCTGGTTTTCCCAAAACCTGCATTGAGAAAGACAGTGAGTACAAATAATGTATGCAAAATAATGAGTATCGGCGCAGAAAATGAGATCTTGGAATACTAAATACATTATATCTCAGGAACCGCACGATGTAGAAAAAAATTTAAAAGTCATATTATTTACAACTGTCCTGGCTAATTTGGATCTTAGCCCACTGTGGGGCTAAAAATTTTCCGACGAAGTCCGTATCTCGCACCGCTTCCGAGATACGGGCCCTAAGGCCTTGTGACGCCATAATGTTATCCTATGGGAAAAAAAGAAAGTTCAGAGCGCCATAACTTTGCCTCCCTGTAATGTTTTTTCACCAAACTACTGAAAGGCACATCTGTGGGCTGTTGGCTGTCTTCCTCCAAATTTCAGGAAAAAGACCAAACCGTTATTTTGCAGCAGGGCTCCAAATGATTTCTGTTAAGTGTCGGGCGCCATAATGTTATCCTATGGGAAAACTGTCAATTTTGGAGTGCCGTAACTTTTCCGCCATGTGATATTTTTTCACCAAACTACTGAAAGGCACATCTGTGTACTGTTGGCTGTCTTCCTCCAAATTTCAGGAAAAAGACCAAACCGTTATTTTGCAGCAGGGTGCCAAAGGATTCCTGTAATGCTTGGCGCTGTAATGTTATCCTATGGAAAAACTGTCAAATTTGGAGTGCCATAACTTTGCCGCCGTGTAATATTTTTTCAATACAACAATGAAAGGCATATCTGGAGATGTCGGCTGCATTCCCTCCAAATTTCAGCCCAAAACTCCCAACGTTATTTTGCAGTGCAGTGCCAAATAATTGCTGTCATTTTCCACAGACTAGAAAATTACTGTCGCATTTATGAAAGCTTCAAAATTTGCGACACTTTCGGAGCATGAAAGTAATTTTATGAAAGTACTTTTCCAGAAATTTGAAAAATATATTTCTGGGGTGTTTTTACACAAAATAAAGACATGGCAAGCATCCTCAGGGCCCACTAGGTGAATACAAAAAAATTAGGTTGCTAGAGGGTCCCAAATTTAAATGCCAACCATTTTCTGATCACCAACTGAAAACAAAATGGCGATTTGCACAGTAACAGGTCCATTTGCGAAAGTAAAAATGCATTTTAGAAGTGTTGAACTTTTGTTACTTTTCCCATTGACTTATAATGGAAACTGTTTTGAATAACTTTTTGAACCGTTATTTTTTTGCGAAATCTCAAAGGCACATCGGGACCCTGGCTGCACGCTCCTCGAAGATTTTGGGATGGTCACGCAAACCCAGATTGACCTGTAGGTGCGCACCACAGAATTCCAGAAAAGCGTAAACATGCACACAGATCACACTTAATAACTCCGCAGTTGTATATCCGACCAGTATGAAACTTGGCAGATCCCAAGGCCTATGGTTCTTGATCATAAATTCCAAATTTCAGGCAACTCCATCAATCGGTTGCAAAGTTATTAAGGTGCAAAGTTTTGGGTTTAACATAGAAATGGCTCTCACCTTAATTATGGTAGCACTACTGTATACATAATATATATATATATATATATATATATAAAATAGTGGCACAGTAGTGCCACTATAGTTAGGTTCAGTACCCATTTAAGGTTAAAGTGTGAAATTTTGCATCTTAATAACTTTGTCACCATATGACAGATTTGATCAAAATGTGACAGGCACAGAGCGGTACCATAGATCTCTGGATCTGCCAAGTATCGTAATGGTCAGATATATAGTTATGGAGTTATAAAGCGACATTCTGTAGATCATTTGTGCTTTTTGTGCATTCTTTGCTCACACCTACAGATTGCACAGTTTGTGCGACTGGTCCAAAACTTCAGGAAACATGCAGTTGGGGTCCCCAATGTGCCTTTTGAAGATTTCGTGAAAAATATTAAACAGTTCAAAAGTTATTGAAAACAATTTTCCCATTATAGTCAATGGAAGTTGACAAAAGTTCAACAGCTGCAAACGTAGTTTTTAGTGTCGCAAATTACCCCAGTAGTGTCGTGAGTCAGCCATTTTTTTTCACTTAGTGGTCACAGAAATGCTTGCCATTTAAATTTGGGACCTCTAGGACACAATTATTTTTGTGTTCACCTAGTCGAACCCTGAGGATGCCAGCTATGTCTTTTTGGGGTTAAACACCCCAGAAATATATTTTTGAAATTTTTAGTAGTGTCAGAATCACTACACTTTCATGATTTCATTTGTGAAAGTGTCATGATTTGCACACTGTTTTGCAACACTATGCCCAAAATAACAGGAATATTTTGCCACCCTGCTGCAAAACAACGATTTGATCTTTTGGACTGAAATTTGAGGAAGAAAGCCAACATCCCACAGATGTGTCGTATGGTAGTTTGGTGAGAAAATAGTGCATGGATGGAAAGTTATGGTGCTCTGAATTTGACGCTTGTTCCATAGATCAACATTGCAGCATCTGCTGCATTTTGGGGCCCGTGATCTCGGAAATGCTTCGAGATACGGACTTTTGTCAGAAAAATGCTTAGCCCCCCCATGAGAGGGCTAAGTAAAAACTAGCCAGGAAAGTCATAATTTATATGGAATTTAATTTTTTTTCTATGTCGTACAGTTCCTAAGATATAAGCAATTTAGTATTCCAAGAGCTCATTTCCTGCTCCCAAGTCCATTATTATGCATACATTCTTTGTATTCACTGTGTTTCTCTATGCAGCTGTTGGTGAAAAAGGGCTGTGCGCTTTGATTGCTGTCATAGTTAGCATTCCCACTTGTGTTTCCGTAACTGTTTGTGTTAGCTTTCCCGTCTACACCACCGTGTGTGTTACCCTTTGCCTTTTTGTTTGCGCTTGCATTTGTGTTACTGTTACCATTTATGCTTTCCATTACTGTCTCTGTTTGCATTTCATTTTGCATCACCATGTGCATTACCATTTGTGTTTGTGTACGCTCCATTTATGCTTCTTTGGCATCATCATTGCTGTTACCATTAGCATTTGCATTTCTATTGCAGTACTGTGACCATGCATGTTACCAGTTGCATTTCCATACGTGTTCGCATTTCTGTTTCCATTTGCGTTACTGTTCCCATCTACGCCACCATGTGCTACCCTTTGCATTTTGTTTGCGCTTGCATTTGCATAACTGTTATCGCTTGCATTTCCATTACTGTTTTTATTTGCATTTCCTTTTGCATCACTGTGTGCATTTCCATTTGCATTCTTTGTTCTGTTTGTGTTTCCTTTGGTGTCATCGTTGCTGTTAACGTAACTGTCTGCATTTCCAATTACTTTATCGTGCCCATGTGCATTATGGTTTGTGTTTCCATACAAACTTGCATTTGCATTTCTGTTTTCATTAACATTTGCGCTTGTGCTTGTATTACCGCTTGCATTATCGCTTACATTTCCATCACAATGTGCTAGCGTTGAGCTTGCATTTGTGTTGCCGTTACTTCACTATTTGTGAGTGCACATTCTCAAAGAAGGAAATTCATGGCAAAAATCTCCGTTTAATGCATCAGTTAGGTTGTTCACAGTGACAAAAGTGAGAAAATTCGATGTCAGGGGTTCCCACCCGTTGCACCCCGACCCGCCCCACCAACAGGCATCGGGTGTGCGCTGAGTCCTCAGTCCCAACTCCTCACCCCATTGTCCTATACTGCACCACCTCAGCTTGTTTGCACATGGATGGGTGATGACCAACACACATCCCGATGCCTGTTAGTGGGGTGGGGTGGGGGTGGGGTGCAAGGGGTGGAACCCTAACATCAAATTTCTCCCTTTGTCACTGTGGAACAACCCTAACTGATGCATTAAATAGAGTGTTTTGCCATGAATATATATATATATATATATATATATATATATATATATATACATATATATATATATATATATATATGCAATGGGTGTGAAGAAAACAGAGTGTGATAAATCTGTTTATCTGAGTAACTGTGTGTATAAATTTATTTATACACACAGCTACTCATTTATACACACAGTTACTATGTCACAGACTCTCCGAATTTAGAATGTTCAGCCTCAGAAGCAGTACTAACCATATTCAAACTGGAATCACTTTAAAACGAAAAAGATAGCATGGTATTATGAACATGAAAGTTGTTCAGCACAGAATTATCTACAAAATGAGTGGTGTTTCATTTATAGATACTGTATAGATTTATTTATAATTAGTAAAAAACAGCAGAGAATTCAATTTCTTGTTTACTTTTTGACAAACAAATGTAAATATCTTTAAAACAAAAATTATAGCATGGTACTGTGAGCATGAAAGTTGTTCAGCACAAAACATCTACAAAATGAGTGGTGTTTAATTTATATATAGATTTAGTTTTTATAGTTAGAAAAAACTGCAGAAAATTCAATTTTGTTTTTTACTTTTTCAACAAACAATGCAAATTACTTTAGAACAAAAAGGTAGCATGGTACTGTGAGCATGAAGTTCATTGAGCACCACATTTTCTACACAATAAGTGGTGTTTCATTTAATAACAACCACTACACTAGGCGGACCTACACTAGGAAAGTTAACAAAAGTCCCAGACATTATCATTAAAAAGATAAACTGTCAAAAGCAAATGTCCCTGCATTAACAGAAAGCATCGCTTATTGCATAATGAAATATACAATGGTGAGCTCTCAGATAAATGATTTATCTAGCAGACTGTTTGACTTGACCCTTCACTGCAGCTTCTCGCCACTCATGAGGTTACCGAGGTCAAACAGCACTTGTGTAGATAAATAATGTATCTGACAGATCACCATTGTGTATCATATATATATATATATATATATATATATATATATATATATATTATACTGGTGTGGTAGCGCCAGTATAGTTAGGGTTGAGTAAGCACTTTAATGATAAACCTCAAATTTTGCACCTTTATAACTTTGCCACCATATGACAGATTTACCTGAAATTTTGCATATGCGGTCTGGTGCCATAGATCTTTGGATATGATAAGTTATGTTATGTTTAGATGCACAATTGTGGAGCTACAGAA
Source organism: Neoceratodus forsteri (assembly GCA_016271365.2). Lineage (NCBI taxonomy): Eukaryota > Metazoa > Chordata > Ceratodontiformes > Ceratodontidae > Neoceratodus > Neoceratodus forsteri. The sequence continues at coordinate 1,045,321,195 of CM057455.1, forward strand.
TGCCAAAAATGCAAAAACTGACTTTTTGCAAGTTTCTTTGCTCACTCCCACAGCACACATTATTTGTCTGTTCAGTCCAAAGTGTTCAGGAAAGAAGTAGTCTGGGTCACCAATGTGCCTTTTATAGATTTGGTGTAAAATATTAAACTGTTTAAAAGTTATTCAAAAACAAATTTCCATTATAGTCAAGGGAAAAAATATGTCTCACAAAAGTTTTGCAAATGCAATTTTACTTTCGCAAATGGCCCTTTGACTTTCATGCTGCCACCATCTTGTTTTGGTTAGTGAGACAGAAAATGCCTAATGTTTAAATTGAGAATCTAGGCAAACCCTGACTGTTGGGTTTACTTAGTCGGAACTCATGGATGCCAGCCCTATCTTTATTTTGGGATACACCCCCAGAAATGCCATTTTAAACATCTGAGAAAAAATAATTTCACAAATCATAAAAGAAACTGCTGCAATACATTTGCAAATACAAAAGTTTCATGCTACTTTTGCAAAACTTTCTTGATTAACGAAAGTATTTAAAAAAAACACAAATCTTTGCCATCCCCTGTAACAGAACGGTTGGGTCTTTTGGGCTAAAATTTGCAGGGTGACAAGTCATGGTCCCACATATGTGCCTTTGGGTGGTTGGAGCAAAATCTTCAAGGGGACCAAGGTTACAGCATTCTGAAGTTGAGAATGTTCCCATAGGATAACAGTGAGGCGCCCATGATGCCTTTCGTGCCTGTATCTCAAAACAAAAGAGATATGGATTTTTCACTGCTCACAACCTGCAGAAACAAGTTTGGAAATCATAGATTACACCAGCAGTGGAATTTTTTTCCTACTTACTACAGTTACAGAGATGCTGGCAAATTAGTGTCACAGGGTTCTAAGGGTGTCTTTTCAGCATATTTTGGTGCCCATATCTTGTAAACGATTCAAGCTATGGATTTGGTTGATTTTCTCACATGGAATTCTCACTATCATGATTACAGCAGCACTGGAATTTTTTCCTAGCTGCTACGGTTGCTGAGATATTAGCAAATTACTGTTACAAGGGTTCCTGCCTTGTAGGGGCTGCTGCTGTATGGCTTTGTAGTTATGTGTAAATGGGAGCAAGAGAACCCAGGGAGCTCATGCTCCCACAAATGCATACTATTATGCAAAAATTGGCATTATGAAGGGAACACAGGGCCTGATGGTCCATGCCCTACTCAACACATGCCACTTACCTCACAATTTCAAAAGAAGGAAAATTCATGGCAAAACTCCATTAATACATCAGTTAGGGGTTCATAGCACATTGACAAAGGCATGGAAATGTGCTGAAGGATTCACCACCTACCTTTCATTTTTCTTCATTACATCAACAGCACTGAGGTATTAAATATTTGCTTAACTCTCACCCCATTCTTCATACTGCACCACCTCAGCTTCTTTTACATGGAATAGGATGAGAGTTATTAATGACTCCCAACGACACCCCAATGCCTATTGGTGTGGAGGGTGGGGGTGGGGTGGATGGTAGGAGTTTTCAGTTACTGATCACAGAAATGCTTGGCATTTAAAATTGGGACCCTCAAGGGACACAGTTCTTTTGTGTTTACCTAGTCAAGCCATGAGGATGCTAGCCATGTTTTTTGGGGGCGTTAAACACCCAGAAATATGTTTTTGAATTTTTGGGAGTAGTAACACAAAGTAGTGTCGCACCTGCACCACTTTTGTGATTTCTTTTGCAAAAGTGTTGTATTTTATGACACTACTTTGCAACACTATGTCTAAAATAACAGGAATTCTTTGCCACCCTGCTGCAAAACAAGGTTTGCTCTATTTGGCTGAAATTTGGAGGAAGACAGCCAACATCCCACAGATGTGTTGTTTGGTGGTTTGGTGACAAAATATTGTATGGATGCAAAGTTACAGTACTCTGAAGTTGGCACTTTCTCCCATAGACTAACATTGCAGTGTCAGCTGCACCTTTTGGGGCCCGTATCTCGGAACGGTTCAAGGTACTGGACTTTTCATCAGAAAAATGCTTAGCCCTCACTAGGGGCTAAGTACAAAACTAGCCAGGAAAGTAATAAATAATATGAAATTTAATTTTTTTGTACGTGCCGTTGTTCCTGAGATATAAGCAATTTAGTATTCCAAGTGCTCATTTTCTGCTCTGAGGCCCATTATTATGCATACGTTCTTTGTACTCACTGTGTTTCTCTATGGAGCTGTTGGGGAAAACCAGGGTGTGCACTTCAGTTACTGTTACAGTTAGCATTTCCACTTGTGTTTCCATACCTGTTTGCATTAGTGTTCCCCTGTACATCACCTTGTGCTACCCTTTGCATTTTCGTTGCACTTCCATTCGCATCTCTGTTATCATTTGCATTTCAGTACTGTTTCTCTTTGCATTTCAATTTGCATCACCATGTGCATTTCCATTTGCATTTGCGGCTGCCCTTCCGTTTGCATTTATCTTTTATTTGGCGTCATCATTGCTGTTACCATTACCATTTGCATTTCCAATTGTGTTACCGCTCACCATGCACGTTATGGTTTGCATTTCCATATGCGCTTGTGTTTGCGTTTCCATTTCTACTTCCTTTGTGTTATTGTTGCTGTTACTATTAGCATTTGTGTTTCCAGCTGTGGTACCATGACCATGCGATACCATTTGTGTTTCCGTACACGCTTGCATTTCCGCTTTCTGTTTGCGATTACTTTTCGCTTTGCCATCATCATTGCTGTTACTGTAACTGTTTGCATTTCCAATTGCATTACCATTACGTTTGCATCTTCGTCACCATTTACATTTCTGTTGCCCTTAGCGTTTGTGTTTTCGGTTCACGTTTCCGTTGTCAGTTGCGTTACTGTTTCCTTCTCCGGTGCTGTAGCCTTAACCATTTGCATTTCTGTTTGCCTTTCTGTTACTATTGCATTTCTTTTTCCATTTGTGTTTCTGTTGGCATTACCATTTATGTTACTGTTTTCGTTAACTTTTGCGTTTCTGTCGCCATTACTGTTTGTGTTACCATTTGCATTACCATTTCTGTTTTCATTAATGTTTGCGCTATGCTTTCTCTTACTGTTTGTGTTACCATTTACGTTTGCATCACCATGTGCATTACCATTTGCTCTTGCATTACAGTTACTGTTATTATCGACAAAAATCACGTGTGGTGGGGCGTGGGGCCGAAGGATCTGCTCTCCACCACCACATTCTATTCACTATTTATAGTCCTCATTCTTAAAAGAAGGAAATTCATGGCAAAAATCAGTTTAACGCATCAGTTAAGGTTGTTCCACAGTGACAAAAAGTGAGGAATGATGTTAGGTTGCCACCCCCTTTGTACCCCACCCCACCAACAGGCAATGGATGCATCGGGTCATCGGTCTTAACTCCTCGCCCCATTCTCCTACACTGCACCACCTCAGCTTGTTTATACATGGGATGAGGTGAGACTTAAGACTGATGACCCCAACCTCACACACTGATGCCTGTTGGTGGGGTGGGTTGTGGGTGGGTGCAAGGGGTGGTGGCAACCCTAACATTGAATTTCCTCACTTTTATCACTGTGGAACAACCATAACTAATGCATTAAATGGAGTTTTTGCCTCTAATTTCCCTTCTTTTGAGAATGATAACAGAAATAGTGAATGTACGCGGCGGCGGAGCTCAGAGCACTTTGAGCCCAAGGCCTCGCTTATGCGCGTCTTGTGACATAGTAACAGGAACAGCAATGCAAACACAAGGTGAAAACAGAAATGGTAACTGTAAGAAAATGCAAGTGCAAATGACAACACAAAGGGTAACACACGTGGTGGCATAAGGAACGGTAATGCAAATGGGGACATAAATGCAAGTTGAAACAGTAAGTGTAACAGTAACAGAACTGCATACCCTGTTTTTGCTGGACAACTGCATAGAAAACACAGTGTGCATAAAGAATGTATGCATTGTAATGGAATGGAAGCTTAAAAGCGAGCATTGGAAGCACTTAATTGCCAATCTCTCAGCAACCGATTTACTTAGAAAAAATTTAAATTTCACAGAAATCATTATTTTCCTGTCCACCATTTTTGCATTACATAGCCCAGGGCTATGTAAGTCATGAGAAAAATCTGTATCTCACACGTTTTCAGAATCGGTGAAAGGCGTGGCGTGCGCCACCATGTTTGTCTATGGGAAAAATGGCAAATTCGGGAACCGTAACTTGGGAGCCAGGCAATATGTTTTCACCAAGTTACTGAAAGTCACATCTGTGAGATGTTGGCTGCCCTCCTCAAATTTCAGCTCAAAAGACCAAACCGTTCTTTTGCAGCAGGGTGGCAAAGAAGTGTTGTCATTTTGGCCATAGCCTGGAAAAGTAGTGTCGCAGTTTGGTACACCTTGCAAAGTTTGCTAAAGTGTCGTGAATGCGACACTTACTTTGCTACACTACTTTTTCCAGAAATTTGAAAACATATTTCTGGGAGTTTAACCTCAAAATAAAGACACGGCTTAGCATCCTCCAGGTCCGACTAGGTGAACACAAAATGAATTGTGTCCATAGAGGGTCCCAAATTTAAATGGCAAGCATTTCTGTGATCACTAACTGAAAAATGGCTGACTCACGTCACTACTTTGGTCATTTGCACACTAAAAACTGCATGTCACGACACTTTGCAGCACTTTTTGTTAACTTTTCCTATTGACTTATAATGGGAAATTGTTTTGAATAACCTTTGAACCGTTTAATATTTTTCACGTGTCTTCAAAAGGCACATTGGGGACCCCGCCACACATTCTCTGATGTTTTTGGACCAGTCAAGCAAACCCGCAACCTGTAGGTGAGAGCAAAGAATTTGCAAAAGTGTAAATGCCCATTTCATTGGTGTTAATAACTCCACAGCTGTATATCTGACCAGTACACAACTTGGCAGATCCCAATATCTTCCATGCCCAATCATGCATACCAAATTGTAGGCAAATCTGTTGAATGGTAGCAAAGTTATTAGGTGCAAAGTTTGACCTTTAACCTTAAAATGGCTCCTCAACCTAACTATGGTAGCACTACTGTGCTACCATAATATATATATATATATATATATATATATATATATATATATATCGTGTACCATAGTTAGGGTTGAGGATCCATTTACATGTTAAACCTAAAGTTTTGCACCTTAATAACTTTGCAACTGTTCAATGGATTTGGCTGAAATTTGGAATACACAATCAAGAATGATACATCTTGGGATCTGCCAACTTTTATACTGTTCAGATTAACGGTTGCAGAGTTATTAAGCAGGATCTGTGCACACATTTACTCTTTTTGAATTCTTTGCTCGTCCTACAGGTTGCACGGTTTGCGTGACTGGTCTAAAAACTTCAGAGAACGTGTGGCTAGGGTCCCTGATGTGCCTTTTGAAGACTTCGTGAAAAAATATTCAACGGATCAAAAGTTATTCAAAACTATTTCCATTATAAGTCAATGGAAAAGTAACAAAAAGTTCAACACTTCGCAAATGCAGTTTTACTTTCACAAATGGCCCTTTTACTTCAAATCCACCACTTTGTTTTCAGTTGGTGATCAGAAAAGTGCTTTGGCATTTAAATTTATGACCCTCTAGCAACAGAATTCTTTTGTGTTTACCTAGTCGGACCTTGAGGATGCTAGGCATGTCTTTATTTTGAGGTTAAACAACCTAGAAATATGTTTTCAAGTTTCTGGAAAAGTACTTTCACAAAGTAGTGTAGCACTCATGAAAGTGTTGCAAATTTTGCGAAAGCTTTTCGCCAAATTGTGTTACTTTTCAAACTATGGCAAAATGACTAGCAATTTTTGCTACCCTGCTGCAAATGAATGGTCTGGTCTTTTAGGCTGAAATTTGGAGGAATGCAGCCAACTTCTCACAGATGTGCATTTGTGGCTTGGTGAAAAAAATATTACAGGGCGGCAAAGTTACGGCACTCCAAAGTTGACACTTTTTCCCATAGGATAACATTACGGCATCTGCCTACAGGAATCCTTTGCCGCCCTGCTGCAAAATAACGGTTTGGTCTTTTGGGCTGAAATTTGAGGAAGAAAGCCAATATCCCACTGATGTGCCTTTTTGTGGTTTGGTGAAAAAATATTACAGGGCAGCACAGTGACTGCACTCTGAATTTAATGCTTTTTCCTTTGGATTTCATTATAGCCCTGCTACTCGCCAGTTCATTACTCGTTCACGCCCACCGGTGCTTTACGGTTTGCATTTTCACTCTGGCGCTTGTGTTTCTGTGTCATTTGGCTGCTATTGGTGCTGTTACCATTACCAGTTTCATTTGCAATTGTGGTACCATCCACTTGCGTTCACGGTTTGGTTTCATATGCACTTGCATTTCTGTTTCCTTTGGCGTTATTTTGCTGTTACTGTTACCATTTGCATTTACAATTGCATTACCATTACCGTGCATGTAATGGTTTGCATTTCTGTACTAGCCTGCATTTGCATTTCTCTTTCATTTGGCGTTATTGTTGCTGTTACCATTACTATTTGCTTTAACAATTGCGGTTCCATGACCATGCATGTTACGGGTTCTTGCGTTCCATATGCGCCTCAATTCCCTTTTCTGTTTTTGTTTCCTTTGGCATTATTCTTCATGTAAACTTTACCATTTGCATTTACTATTGGTACCATGGCTGTGCGATTATGGTTTGCATTTACGCAGCGCCGCGATCACGCTTTCGCTTCTGGTTCCCTTTGCATTCTTTTGCTGTGTCACTAACATTTCCATTTAAAATACCACTGCCATCACTGTTCATGTTACCAGTTGTGTTTTTGTATGCGCTCAATGTCCGTTTGCATCACCGTCATGGCCTCACTTTGCGCTTGCATTTCTATTAACGCTTTCTTATCATTTACATTTCTGTTACCGTGTGCACTACTGTTGGCACTTCTGTTTGTGTTGCTGTTCCTGTTACTATGTCACAAGATATCATGTGGTGGGCCCAGCGCTCCTGCCGCTGCATTGCTTTCACTATTTGTCGTCATCATTCTCAAAATGAAGGAAATTAGGGGCAAAAAATCCATTTAATGCATCAGTTAGGGTTGTTCCACATGACAAAGAAGGAAATTCAGTGTTAGGTTGAAAACCCACCTTGGACCCCAGCCCACCCCCAACTGGCATCAGGGTGCGTGTTGAGGTTGTCTCGTTGTTTCTAACTCTCACCCCATTCTCCTATACCTCTGCTTCTTTACACATGTGATGGGGTGAGAGTTGAGCCAATGATGCCAGCTGGGGGTGGGCTGGCAGTCCACGGGGGTTTCAACCCTAACACTGAATTTACTCACTTTATCGCTGTGGAACAACCCTAACTGTGCATTAAATTGAGTTTGATTAGCATTTAACAGCACAGAGGAAATTCAATGTTAGGGTTGAAATCCCCCTGTTCCCCCAGCCCACCCCCAACCAGCATCGGGTGCGCATTGGGATTAGTTGACCTCTAACTCTCACCCCATCACATGTGGAAAGAAGCTGAGGAATAGAGAATGGGGTGAAAGTTAGAATTGATGACCCCAACGTGCACCCTGATGCTGGTTGGGGGTGGGCTGGAGGGTGGAAGGGGGTTTCAACCCTAACATTGAATTTCTCACTTTTTGTTGCTGTGGACCAACCCTAACTGATGCATTAAATTGAGTTTTTTGCCTCTAATTTCCCTTCTTTTGAGAATGATAGTGAGAAATAGTGAATGTAATGCAGCTGTGGAATGGGCCCAACCACGTGATGTCTTGTCACATAGTAACATGGTGCCAGCAAACACAAATGGTAATGCACATGGTGATGCAAAGCTTAAACAGAAAGAGAAACAGTATTGTAGACACAAATGGTAATAATAATGCAAAAGCAAGCACAAATGAAAACACAAAGGGTAATGCACATGGTGGTGTGGACGGGAACTAAGTGAAATGGTACAGAACAGCAAGCCGGAAGTGGTAAGGGTAACAGTAATGTAAGCACTGAGGCTGGTTTTCCCCAAAGCTGCATACAGAAAGACAGTGAGTACAAAGAATGTATGCATACTAATGGGTCTTGAGCAGAAAATGAGGAGTTAGAATACTAAATTGCTTATATCTCAGGAACTGTGCAACGAGAAAAAATTTAAAGTCATATGATTTATGACTTTTCTGGCTAGTTTTACACTTAACCTCTGGTAGGGGCTAAGTATTTTTCTGATGAAAAGTCAGTATCTCGCATCGCTTGGAGATACGGGCTCTGAAATGTGCAGCGTAATGCCGTAATGTTATCCTATGGGACAAAAGAGACATTCGAGTGCCATAACTTTGCTGCCCTGTAATATTTTTTCACCAAACTACCAAAAGGGCACATCTGTGGGATGTTGGCTTTCTTCCTCCAAATTTCAGTGTAAAAGACCAAACTGTTATTTTGCAGCAGGGGGTAATTCTATCATGCAGCGGACGCCACAATGTTAATCTACGGGAAAGAGTGTCAACTTCGAGTACCGTAACTTTGCATCCATACAATATTTTGTTACCAAACCACCAAAGGGCACATCTGTTTGATGTTGGCTGGCTTGCCTCTAAATCTCAGCCCAAAAGACCAAATCGTTCATTTGTAGCAGGGTGGCAAAGAATTTCCTGTTATTTTAGGTATAGTGTCACAAAGTAGTGTCGTGATTTGTGAAAGCTTTCACACAGATTTGCTAAAGTGTCGTGAGTGTGACACTACTTTATGACACTACTTTTCCAAAAATTTTAAAACATATTTCTGGGGTGCTTAACCCCAAAATAAGGACATGCCTAGCATCCTCAGGGCTCGACTAGGTAAACACAAAAGAATTGTGTTGCTAGAGGGTGCCAATTTTAAATGCCAAGTATTTTCTGGTCACCAACTGAAAACAAAAATGGCAGATTTGAGACACTACTAGGGCCATTTGCTACACTAAAATGTGCATTTGAGACACTGTCAAACATTTTGTTAACTTTTCCCATTGACTTATAATGGAAATTGTTTTTGAATAACTTTTGAACCGTTTAATATTTTTCATGAAATCTTCAAAAGGCACATTGGGGACCCTGGCCACATGTTTCCTGAGTTTTCAGACCGGTCACACAAATTGTGCAACCTGTAGGGGCGAGCAAAGAATTCAAAAAGCGTAAACATGCATGAGGATCACTTAATAACTCCACAGCCGTAAATCTGAACAGTACAAAAGTTGGCAGATCCCAAGATATATAGTTCTTGATTATGTATTCCAAATTTCAGGCAAATCCATTGAACAGTTACAAGTTATTAATGTGCAAATTTTAGGTTTAACATGTAAATGGCTCCTCAACCTTAACTATGGTAGCATTACCATGCTACCATAACATATATATATATACATATATATGTGTATATATATATCTATCTATCTATATATATATATATATATATATATATATATATATATATATATATATATAATACCTGTCCCTTAGGGCAGGTATTGTTAGGTTGTGCAGCCACTTCTATGTTAAACCCCAAATGTTGCACTTTAATAACTTTGCAACGGTTTGTCCAATCTGCTTGAAATTTTGTATGCACAGTGTGATACCATAGATCTCTGGATCTGGAAATTTTAGTTCTGGTCAAATGTTTGGTTGCAGAGCTGTGGAGTGTTGAACAATTTGAAAAATCCTCAACTTTTTGAATTCTTTGCTCACCTCCACAGCCCAAATGGTTAATCTGACTGGTCTGACATTTTCAGGGTATTTGGGGACTGGGTCAAGGAAGTGCCTTTTGAAGATTTGGTGAAAGAATATTAATCCGTTCAAAAGTTATGAAAGTTTAAAGTTTCCCATTATAGTCTATGTAAAAAATATATGTTCTGCATGAAAGCTTTTAAAACTTTTGAGCAAGCAAAAAGCTTCTGAGCTATCCAATTAGCTTTTGAGCTGCGGCAATCTTGTTTGCAGTTAGTGGCAGACAAAATGGTCAAAATTCAAAAAATTACTATCCGTAGGTAAAACTGTCAGTTGTATTTAACTAATAGGGGGCTGAGAAACACACTGAGGGCATCAGATTTTCAATCTGACCCTGGAAATACCATTTCCATGATCGGTCCCCATAGTGTTGTAAATTGCTAAAGAAACAGATGCGCACTTCATGAAAGTGTCACACTTCAAAAGTGTAACACCCACTTCTTCCCCAATTTCAGACACTACAATTGAAATTAGCATTACTGGTGGTCAAATTGAAAATCTGACGTCCTCAGTGTGTTCCTCAGTCCCTGATTAGATAAACACAACTGACAGTGTTTACCTATGGGCAGTAAATAAAGAAAACCATCTCCCAGCCTCTTTAGCTTTGATGCAGAATCCTGCATCAAGATTTGCAATGCAGGATGCTGCATCAAACTTCTGTGCCCACTTTCTTTGCCTACAGGGCTGCCCAATCCCCTGTCAGCAGCATGCATCCCTCCCAAAAAATCAGTGGCACACTGGGAGCCCACCCCAGTGTGACAATTTATTATTATATGTTTCCAACACCGAGATGCCTTCCTCTGGTGTCAGATACCCTCCCCTAAAGCCCCTTTCTTTTTTTCCCCAACATCAGGATGCCAGTCCCCAAGTCAAGTAGTGTTCTCCCCACCCACCAGTGTGGCACACTAAGAGCCCACCCAGTGTACCAAATATTTTAAAAAATTAACTTAATCTGTAAGTAAAGAAACGTCCCATGATGTCTTTTTTTCTGCAAAAAGAAAACGTTCTCGTTATCTCCCCAGCCTCCCTTCCCCATCCCCACTCTCCTCTGCTGCACCCACCTCCCCACAACCCCTCATCCATACTTACCTCTGGAGGTTGGTATCAGTGATCTTCTCTGCACTGGGGCACGTCTGCACTCTTCAAAGCAGAATTGTGATCTGAGAAATCAAGGTAAGCATATAATGGGAGTCTATGGGAGGAGGTTCAACTTATGTTGATATCTCAGCCAATTTTAGGAATTTTGGCCCCAAATTTTCAACATGGGGTTCTTGGGACCCCACTTCATGAGCAAAGTCACTGACATTTGTTACTTGGTCCTGAAAGGTGATTTCATGGTCAGTGCACAGAATCACCTTTTGGGACTGATTAAAGAAATGACAGTGCCTGTGTTCATGATTGGTGTCCAAAAGCTCATGTTAAAATCTGGTGCAAAAATCCCAAAATTACTGTGTTACAAGCTTGCATTGTGCAGTTTGTATGCACACTCGTAACTTTACCAATTTTTAATATTTTCACTCCAGATTTTCAGCATTGCCATTTTTTCACATGTCCTTATGAACAGTGCAACTGTCATTTTGCACATCCTGCCCAGAATGTGTTTTTCACACCTGTGGCACATAATGGCACAGTTGTTGTAGCGAATGCAACTTTTGGGATGGATTAACAAAATCACAGTGCCACTGTTCATGAGGAAGGTTTAAATGTCCATGTTGAAAATTTGATAAATCCCCAAAAGTACTGCATTATGGCGTGCATTGCACTGTTCATACACCTTTCGTATCTGCCAACTTTTATATTTTGCTACAGATTTTCAAAATTGCCATTTTCACACCTCCTTATGAACAGTACAGCTGTCATTTTTACATCCTTTTCAAAACATGTTTTCACACCTGTGCCACAGAATGGCATGGTTGCTGTGCAAAATCAACTTTCAGGATGGATTAATGAAATCACAGTGCCAGTGTTCATGAGCGGAGGTCCCAAAAGCACATGTTGAAAATTTGGTTCAAAATTCAAAAATTCACTGTGTTATGAGTGTCCATAAACATTACTGCGATATCAACATCTGCACCACTTTAAGCTCTTCGTATCTTGAAAGTGGGTGAGAAAGTGCCAGTAGTGTTGCAACACTACCTTTAGTTTGCAAAAGTACCACTAGTGTGGCAACACTACCTTTAGTTTTGTGAAGCACCAGTAGTGTTGCAATACTACCTTTAGTTTGTCAACAGAACCAGTAGTATTGTGACACTACCTTTAGTTTCTCACAAAGTACCAGTAGTGTTGCAACACTACATTTAGGTTTGCAAAAGTACCATTAGTGTTTCAACAATACCTTTAGTTTCACAAAGTTCCAGTAGTGTTGCAACAGTACCAGTAGTGCTGACACTACCTTTAGTTTTGTGAAAGTATCAATAGTGTTGTGACACTACTTTTAGTCTCATGAAAATACCCTGTGTTGACCTATGGAAGTTTTGTGAAAGTTGTGAATTTTATGAATTAAAGCCCCAAATGAGTCAGTTTCTTTGCCATTCCATAGTAAAAAAATGGTTAGGGCCTTTTTGACTGAAATTTGCAGTGTAGCAAGCCCTGGCTGCACAGATGTGCCTTTGGATGTTTTTCACAAAACTGATGATGGTTCAATAGTTACAGTGCTCCAAAGTTGGAAGTGTTCCATAGGATAACACTATGGCACCCGCTGCCTTTCAGCACCATTATGTTGAAAATGGTTCAAAATACGGATTTTTCAGTGTGGTGACCTTAGTACACCTTTAGGTGGATTAAGCTACTGTGGAGGTTTTGAAGTCATGTTTACAACTGCAGTGGGATTTTTCCTTGGTTGCTACGGTTACTGAGATATCGTCAAATTAATATTGCAAGGGTTCCTTTTCATGACTATAGGGGTGTGGTATGTCTCTGTACTTATATGTAAACATAGAAACATAGAAGTTGATGGCAGATAAGGACCACAAGGCCCATCCAGTCTGCCCATTTCTTTTCTACCTTATAAATGTGCCATGGCAGGAGCCAGTCAGTCCAGCTCGGCTCCCCTCTCTTCTCTTCTCCCAATCCTTGCTGGGGTTCCCCAGATTCCATTCTAAGCCCTGTCCTGTTCTCCCTGTTCATCAATGACCTCCCCTCAGCCTGCTCTCACATTCTAGTTCACATGTACACAGACAACATGGTCAGCTATACAACCGGTCCCTCAACCCTGCTGTAGAGGCCACTCTCCAATGAGATTTCTACAGCATCCTAAATGGGTCCAAGCTAACAACATGAGGGAAAGAAAACAGATATATTTAATTTATCCCACCTAGCTAAGCCTTGTAATGCTAATACTAGTTGTGAGGTATTGTCCTCGGTATCCAATAGGTCATTCGACATTAGTCAAAACTGAATGCATTCTTATGCATTTGTATTTATGACAGATTAAACAAACTACTTGGATCCACAATTGTACTTCTATCAACAGTGCAGAATCCCATTTTTGGTCCTATTAAAAAATATATTTAACAGCAGGTGTGTGTTAGTGGGGTGGGGATTGTGATTTTTTTTGTTAGTAAAGATATGTTTCTGACATTCTTAGATTTATACTCCACATAGTTATAATTTTCATATTTTTAAATGAACTTTTACTGCTGATTTTGTATTTAAGGCAGCAGTGCAAGATAAGTTGCAATTTTGGGGTCACTTGTAATTTTAGTTTAGTGACATGCCATGAAGCCCATCCTAGGTTGCTGTGTGGAATTTCTTCAGTTCCTTATTTTTTTTTATTAGTTCAATAAAGCCATAATTAATTCACACAAATTAATGTACTGGCTGGTAAATCACATGAAGAGAACAAATATGCCATGCAAACTAATTACAAAATAATGAAGAACTGAAGGAAACCCTTTGAGCAACCCAAAATGGACTTCAAGCAGCAGGTTACTAAACTAAAATCACAGATGCAAAAATTACATCTTTTATTGCACTGTTGCTTTAATGTATCTTGTCATTAAAGATGACCGCCACTCACAATTGCTAAAAATCTCTGTTGTGGTTACCTGCTGAATGTAGGTACCAGAATCATAATGTGAAAGTATTAGGATGGTGCTACCACAAATTTCAAAAGCTAAAAACACAATAGCTATGGCATGGGAATGGGAACTTTTTTTCCCTTTTCCCTATTCTTTTCTCTCCCATTGACCCAGCCAGCTTTCCTCTCCCTTGTACCATCCCACCAGCACCATCACTCAAGCATCAGACCCCTCCCTCAAGTCCCCATGACTTACTCTTTGTGGCAGGGTGGTGGGGAGTGACTCAACCCACCTGAATGGATCCAGCTCTGGGGAGGTACCATCTTGGGTTGGCAACTGCAGGGGACAGTGTCATGCTGCTGAGCCACGTCCAGTTTTCCATGTTTCTTTGTGGATGGGAGCATGCACTGCAGATAGTGGTATGCAGCTTGTGTCTGCATGCTCACGCCAGTTAGCTGCTTCCTCCCCTCACCCCAATGTGTGGGACTCCGCATGTCAATACCCAGCCTCCACTAGGTGTCACGCAAATGCCAGTCCATGGTCCCACCCTCCCTGGGAGAGGAGATGTCTCCTGGACACTCAATCCACTCCCTCCCAGGATGACACCAAGTGATCTGCTCGCACCATGAACACAGGTCATCGGCATGGCAGGAGGTAATGTATGCTGCCTCAGCCCTCCATGCCACTGGGCCAGCAGGGAACTTTTATAAGTTTCAAACTTCCATATCCTGGTAAAATAATATAGAAAATGAAAAGAACAATAGACATCTTGATATTACTTCAAAACAAAACAAAAAAACACTACTTACAAAACTATATGCTAATCCAAATAAATACTTTCACGCCGTGGACTATATGTCCAGATTTCCTATAGGTCCCAATTCTATTGGTAGTCTAAGGGTTAAATCACAGAAAATGAGATCTTTCACCATTCAATAACATGCAGTTTTGTGTGTTTACAACTCTCTTAGTTAATGTGGGAGTGGGAGCACAGGGCACTGAGGGCCACCACTCCCACATATGCAAATCATGGATATCAGTATGCAAAAGTGGGCAATGTGAGGGGGCGGGGCCCAGAGTGCCCGCACTCCCAAAACTGCTTCCCAGTTACATTACACTTTCTCAGAAAGAAAGGAAATTCATTGCAAAAACTTAATTAATGCATCAATTAAGGTTGAAGTACACCGACAAAAGTTTAGAAATTTGGTGTTAGGGTTAACACGCTCTACCTTATCCCCACCCTCTCCACCAACAGGCACCGGGTGTGTGTTGGGGACTTCAAGCCTCTCACCACATTCTCCTCTATTGCACTGCCTCAGCTTGTTTACATATGGAATGGGGTGAGAGTTAGGTCAGCAACCCGAAGGCACACCCCAATGCCTGTTGGTGTGAGGAGGATGGAGGTGGGATTCAGTGTTAGATTGGTAACCCTAACACTGAATTTCCAATCTTTTGTCAGTGTACTCAAACCTAACTGATGCATTAATTAAGTTTTTTAATGAATGTATATATATATATATATATATATATATACATACACACACACACACACACACACACACAACATTAACGAGTTTTGATCATTTATTATTTTCACAGATTAGTACTCAAGGTATATTGCAAGTGATGCAGCAAGGATAAATGAATAAGAAAACATTCTTTTTGGTAATTAGTTTCACATTTACTATACAGCATTATATATGCTTAAATCTAACAATTAAAATGCTTAAAATGGCATATTATTGTTTATTGCAGAAAGCCCTTTGAAAAAGCACTGATTAAGTGCAAACCGTCAGGGCAAAAGAATAAAATATTTTACACAACATTCCTTATGGTTGAAGAAGCCTTATTTTCTTTTCCTGTCCACCTAACTTTGGCACATTGTACTCTCAACCCTAAATGATGCATTAACCAAGTTTTTTGCAATAAATACTGTATATACTGTATATATATATATATATATATGATTGACGCCATATTGGTAGACACATTTACTGTGGACAATTGTTTTCCGTGGACAGATACACAAAACCAAAATCCATCTCTGCATAACTAATGTTAAATACATTGCTTAGAATGAGCGTTGGCTATATGCCAAAGGTGGACACTTTAGAGCACTTAAGCATAACATTTCCCCAGCTGAGAGCATTAAGTGCAGCAATAATTGAGTTCTAATTACAAGCATTACTTAATGGGTGGGCTAAGCTGAGCCGTTTATCACTTTCCTGCTGTTGTGCTGTTTGTGAGCTGGACGTGGACTGCTGTTACAGTACAAGATGTCTAAGAGACATTCTCCTTGCTCGTAAAATTGTCTCACTACCAGAGATGTGTGCATGACCTTGCATCTCATCTATCTTTGACCTGCAGAAATAAAGTTACAGAAACAGAATTTAAGTCACCGCTCCTGAACATGCTTCACAGCAGCATAGTTAAAGCACAGTTAAAGTTAAAATTCCTTCCCTTGGTGTTTCTTTTTAAAGAATCACATGCTCCTGAGCAAGCTGCACAGCTGAATAAGCAGCAGAAATAAAGTTATAAGTGCATCCCTGGTGTTTCTTTTAATAACAATCACCAGCTTCCCAACACAGCAGCAGAATTAAAATTTTAAGCTCAGGAAAGATAAAGTGTACCTTCTTTACTGTTTTTAACTATCTCCTGCTCCTGTGCAGAAATTCATATGTTACTGTACGGGTATGGGAGTACTGTTCAGTGACTGAGTCACGATTCTCCACAATACTGCTCCTGCCAGCAAGTACGGACCTCGCATATCACGGAAATTGTGGCTATACATGGATCTGTCCGTAGAAAGCGGCTTACACTGTGTGTGTGTGTGTGTGTATATATATATATATATATATATATATATATATATATATATATATTTATACAATGTATGTTTTGGGACAACTGCACAGATAAAATATAATATCCCAGCCAGGTCACGGAGATATCAATGATATCTCCAAGGTCCTATACGTCATTCTAATGAAAGTGAAAGTTTTCACTTCGGCTGGTGACTGTCTCTCTCTCACGAGGAGGACCCACTCCTCCACACACACACACACGCATCTCTTAGATTTCCTTGATCCTGCCCATATCATGAAATAAATAAATATTTAAAAAGCATATCTGGTTGATCCTGCTGCTTCTGCATCTTTCTTATATCCAGTTCTACCTGAAACATAGTGTGACCAAACAGCCTTCCCCAGAAATGTAACGTAACTGAGCGCTATGAACATCGAAATGTAAGGCACTGACAGACTTTTAGAAAAGGTAGTCAGCATTGTAACACTAAGAAAAGTGTACCTTTTGTTAATTTTGGGTTTATTCTCTTAAAAGAAGCTGCCTACAGTACTGAGAGGACATTGAGAGTCTGCAGCTTCAGAACACCAGACGGGCACAAGCATCTGTTGCCATAGCACTTCTGTCTGGTGTTCCGAGCTGCTGACTCTCTACTCTCCTCTCAGTACTGTTGGCAGCTTTTTGAGAACACAGAGCTACAATTAACAAAAGTATTATAAATATGATTACTGTGCACAAGTTTGGGCACCAGGAGGAAGGACAGAAATAGTAGCATTGGAGAGAGTCCAACGCAGGCAACCTGTAGTATGGGAAGCAAAAGGATACAATTACCAAATAAGGTTAAAAATTTTAGACCTGCATCCATTAGAGCTTAGGCAATTGAGAGGAGATATGTGTATGATTTATAAATCTTTCATTGACCCAGGATTGTGGAAACTTCTGGGACTGGAATTAAGATACTCACCTTATAATACTAGGGCCCATCATCTCCAACTGATAGTTGAATGTCCCAGAACTAAGAAAAAATCCTGGTTTAACTTAAGGGTGACTGATATCTGGAATAGGTTACCCTTGGAGATTGTGACCAGTACAAATATGAACATCTTTAAGAAGGAGCTGGAAAAGTATTTTTTCAAACATGGGATTAAAGGGTATTAATGTACTGGCGAGCAAAAGGACTTTTGTCTATATAAGTTCTGTTTGACCTATGATATCCTATGATAATCATTTTAAAGTGGAAGGATCAACCACAAATATATTTTTCAATAACATATGGCACATGTTGGGAGAGATATGCATAGCTGAGTTGCAACAGCCATCACCTCTATGTGAGGATTATACTGAGGGGCATTTGGGGGTTGTGTTGAGTGGGGCCCAAAACATACATAGTATAAAGAGAACATGACATGGCCTGACTGAATATTTCATATTTATTTTCACTTGAGGCAAATGACATCATGGTATCTCACTCGTGGCTTTGCTACTTATGAGATATCATGATATCATTGGCTCTCATGAAGAAAACATGATATCTTCAGTCAGACCATGTCATATCCCATATATATGTATTCTCTGGAAAAAAACTTTGTTAATGGACCATTTGGGTTCCAGCATCAAAAATAGAAATGCTATCTTAGGGTTCCCAACCCTAAGACCCCACCCTCACCATGCATGCAGGAACAGGCATGAGGGTGTGCTTAGAGTTGCAAACCTTAATTCTCACCCCATTCCAAAAGTAAGTAAGCTAAGATGGGTACAGTATAAAGAGAATGGGGTGAGCATTATGATTGAACCCAAGACACACCCTCATGCCTGTTCCTGCATGCAGGTTGTGGGTAGGGTCTTAGGGTTGGAAATTGAGGGTCGGGGAGGGATCTTAAGGTCAGGAACCTAAGATGGAATTTTTCTTCTTTTGACTCTGGAACCCTAAAGGTCCATTAATGAAGTTATTAGCAGAAATTTCCTTACATTTTGAGAAAGTATAATCATAGAGAACCCTAATGGTACATTAACAAAGTTTTGCAGAGAATATATAATATGATCATCACACTGCTATAGTTAGGGTTGTACAGGCTATGTTAAATTCAAAATTGTGTACCTTAATAACTCTGCCAGTGTCTCAATATATGGAAAATTTTGTGTTTGTGTCTTGTACGGTTTTGAGATGTGGAGTGTTAAAAGGAAACAACTTTTTGTCATGGTTATATAGGATTTTTCATATCTACAACCAGAGGAATTACAATTTTTCTTGAAATTTTCAGGAATGATGGAGTCTGTGCCAAGGGTATGCCTTTGGATAGTGTGGTGAGAGATATCTCACCATTTTGAATTATAACAATTTTTGTGACAGCCGCTAGAAAGGCAGGTAAAATGAAAACAGTCTGAACTCTTAAAACTGTTAAGTTTACAGTTCTTGCTCAGGAAATACTACTTTCACCTTCTTGTTTTTATTTCCTGTTTTAAAAAGTTTTTCTACCCAAGTACTGGGTGTTAACTAATGAACTAGACCTGTATCAGGTCTCCTTTACATACTTTGTGGGATTATTTTATTAGTATTTTAAAATCTACATTGCAAATATTAGTGTGGGAGAATAATGTCCCCACTCACTCACTCACTTAGGTAGGACAGTTCAATCAGGAAATAACCATTCAGTTCTTTACAGTTCAAACTTTACTGTAAGAATGGTAAAGACTGCGAACAGTAAAGGTTCATGACAATTCCAACTGTCATGTGTCTAGTGGCACCCCTAACCACCAATTTCTGTCCCTGAAAAAATTATATGCAGTGTAGGCCACTTATAATGGACTATTCTGTGAGACCCTCTTTGTCTATTATAAGTGGCTGTCCATGCTATCCAAAATGCATTGTGACACAATATTTTTCACACCATATTCCTGCAGTACTGACTGCTCTTACAATGCAGCTATTATCCCTGCTTTCTCTAACTTACTGCTTGCAGTAGAACACTAAAACTTATGAACTCTGTGTAGAATTCCAATATGCATGGATGTTTTGCCTTCACTTTTACAGTATTAAATCTCTGACATACAGTACCACATGCAACTACTGGCACCACGTCACTCTCACTACCATCTCCCTACGTTTTGTCGCTTCTTGCTGTGCCCGACTCCACAGTAAGCCCTGTCTGTTTTTAGTAAAATTAATAAAAAGACACTTCTGGTTGCATCATGATCTGAATGGTGAGCTAGCCCTGAGTCTCCGCTAGGCCAGGTTGTATTTCTGAGCGGATTGATAGCCATCCAGTGTGGAATCAGACCATAGCGTATTAAATAGCAGTTATAAAACCCACAATAAGTTGGGAAAAACAAAAGAAAAGGATTTTGGGGCACCAGCATGCAACTCAGTGAGGCAAATGACTCCACTGCATACCAGCCAGCTATATTCTGGTCCTTGGTACAGACAGCTTCAGCAGATGAGGAGGACTCTGGGTCAGATTCTAATTCAAACACTGCCTCTACCTTCACAAAAGCAGATGGAAACCACGTGGTAAAAATACTGCACCGTATTGATGCAAAAATTTTGGGGCTCCAGTCTGATTTCAAGAAATTGGAAGCATGTACTGCAGAAGTGGAGACCCACTTGGATATGATCAGCACCAAGCATATGGCCTATGGGCACTCACTAGCCTATCTCCACCTCAGGGAAAGACAGCTCACCTTCACAGCAGAGGATGCGGAGGCAAGAGCAAGGTGCAATAGTATCAGGATTTCAGGACTACCCAAGATATCAAACAAGCAGACATGGCAGCCTACATAGATTCCTGGCTTCATGAGGAACTTGATTTTCCTGTGGAGCTCAATTTGGAGATCAAGCGTGCCCATCGGTTGGTGGCTCTAAACCCAAACCAGGAGCTCTCCCCATGCTATTCTGATCAAATTCCTAAAGAATACAACCAAAGACAGAGTATTACAATAAGCATGGAGTAAAATTAATCTATTTGATGGCCAATGGGTGTTCATAGACAAGGACCTCCCACCACACATGATGATTAAATGGAAAAAGGTCCTGACTGTTGTTAAATCGCTCAGGGAAAAGGACATAAAGCTTTTACACTATCCAGCTAAATTTTGGCTTCAAGATGCTGAGAGGATCCAAGTCTATGATACACTACTTCAGGCAACCCCAAACTGAATACCCTCAGGGTCCCAGTGCCTGATATGAGTGAGGAACAAGCAGACTTTGAAATTGAGGAGAGATTGTGGCAGATTTCACTGGGAGGCAGAAGACCAGGAAATGGCTTGTCACAGGTGTCAGATGGGAATTGTTATCTGTGAAATTAACTAAGTGCTGAAAGATTTGAAAAGTGGGGAGTGGCTAGCTAGAAGGAGCCAGGTTAAGACCAGATATAAATACTGCCCTAGATAGCTTCTGCCAGAGGACAGACAGAACTCCAGGAGGAAGGAGCTACTGGTATAACTAAAACTTCTCTCCTGGGACTAAGAACTAGATCTCTTGTACTGGCACCTTCAATTAAGGGTAAAAAGGAGTTGGTGTCTTTGTCAGAGATAGTTGAAGTAATCTGTTATCTGTGTTATCTGTGTACTTATGCTTGTCACAGGTGTCAGAAGAATTGTTATCTGTGAAATTAAGTGTAGAAAGATTTGCAAAGTAGGGGAGTAGCTAGCTAGAAGGAGCCAGGTTAAGACCAGATATAAATACTGCCTAGATAGCTTCTGCCAGGACAGACAGAGAACTCCAGGAGAAAGGAACTACTGGTATAACTAAAACTTCTCTACTGGGACTATATTGCCCTCCTTTCCTCTACTCCACCCCACCTAAACCAGTTCTACTTTTATAGGCACAAGATTTAACTGACAACAGGAACTTCCTGTTTGTGAGCAGGAAGTAGTGATCACAGAGCCACAAAGACTCACCATCCTAGAAGGGCAAGAGTAGCTCTCCTTCCCCTAGCAGCTAGAGGTCTGACTCTGAACAAGTAAGGAGACTACTGAGAATATAGCAACTTATTGTCTCAGAACAGGAAGATCAGGAAATAAAAGGGTGCAGAGGCAGTAAAGTAGGTAGAGAAGAAAAAAAGAAATAAACAGACAGAGGAAAGAGTAAGTATTCCAAATAACTAACAGTTAGGGGGCCAGAAAAAGACATGATGGGAGTGATGTAGTGCAGTGGCTGTTGAGCAGCAGTCTTCCGGAGATGTTTTGGAGGGTGCAGTGTTGTCCCATCTGCAGACACCTCTCTGGGCTGAGGGAGGAGGTTGTTCATCTCCAGGCTGAGTTGGCCAGGATTTGTGGGACCTCCTCTCACCCAGGGACCACCAGGGTCACTGCCGTTGCCTCAGAGGTTGCCAAGAAGAGGTGGTTGGACCACAGTGGGCTCAGGGAGGATGAAGGTGGTGGAACAGAGGCTCATCCCTCAGTTGTACCTCTCCACAATTTCTATGCCATTCTGGAAAAGTGTGGTTCCTCTATGGAGGCACCCACAGTGGAGACCAAGGAGGATGCTGGGAACCTCCACAAAGGAGACCCAAAGGAGGGTAGCATGGGACCCCAGGTGGAAGGAAATAACTCCTGGTGGGGACTCCATTGTTAGAAAGGTAGAACTGGGGAGGAAGGGAGAGGAGGTAAGGTGCCTGCCTGGTGCCATGGCTTGGAAAGACAGGGAACAAATCCTCAGGATTGCCAGAGCAGCTGCACAGGGAGGGAGCTGGATGTCATTGTTCACCTAGGGACAAATGACCTGGCTAAGAAAGGATCAGAGCAGTGCAAGAAGTGTTTGTGGAGATGGGGAGGAGCCTTGACAAATAGCACACTGTAACCTTCTTGGAGGTGCTGCCTGTCTATGGCATGGGTGAGCCTAGGGTGCTAAACACCATAGGATTCAATCAGTGCTTGAAAAACTGGTGCAGAGCTCAGGGATTTGACTTCATTGGGGACTAGGGGTCCACCTGGAAGGATCCAGGCCTATACTGGCATGATGGTCTGCATCTGTCTAGAAGGAACCAGGATCCTAGGTGATAGGTTTAAAACTTCATTGACAGTATTTAAACTAGCCAAGGGAAGGCACTGGAAAGGAGCAGGAAATCCTAGCCCCCACAAATATCAGGGTACTAAGTGAGGTAACACCAACATAGAGATGCCAATAGGGAGGCGCGGGGTAAATGGAGAAAGTGACAAATGCAATAAGGACAGGGATGGGGCAAAAAGAGGTAAGGACATCAAGGATTGGAGGTAATGAGTTCCAACTCCCATAGTCTGAGCAAAAGCTCCTGAACTGGTGACCTTAATGGAAGAGGGATGCCTGGATATTGTAGCAGTCACAGAAACATGGTACACAGAGAACCATGACTGGGATGTTAACATACCAGGGTACACAACCTACAGGAGAGACAGGGAGGGCAGAAGAGGAGGGTAGCTCTCTATGTAAGGGAAGGGATAAATGCAACTGAACAAAAGAGTAAACAGGGAGGAGAGGAGGCACTGTGGGTCACCTTAGAGACTGGAAATGGCACCACAATCCACACAGGGTTGTATATAGACCCCATATAATGGGAGGAATGGACAAGGATATGATAGAAGGCATACTTAGGATGGCAGAAAGGGAGATACTGTTGATGGGGGACCTTACCATGCCAGATGTTAACTGGAGCACCTTTGAGGCAGCCACATCCAAAAGCAGGGCCATTCTTGATGCCCTTCAGGTTTCATGCCTCAAACAACTAGTTTCAGAACCCACTCATGAGGAGCAATCTTAGACCTCATACTCTCAAATGGAGAAAGTGAGAGGATCTCAGATTTAGAAGTGGGTAGCCATTTGGGAACAAGTGACCACCAAACAGTGTGTTCACAATAAACTCTGCTACAGAGTCAAGTCATACAAAAGTGAGGGTTCTGGACTTCAGGAGGCTGACTTTGCCAAGATGGGAGAGTGCCTTGAAAAGCACTAGCAAACAGGCTAGAAGGAGGGTGGAGCAACAAAGGGCACATATCAAAACTGCCATCACAGAGGTAACAAGCCTTTGTGTGAAGCAAATAAACAAATCAAAATGAAAGAAAAAGCCACTATGGTTCTCAAAAGAGGTGGCAGTGAAGGTTAGGAGAAAAGATAGCATTTAGGAAGTATAAGGAAACACAGAAGGAGCAGGACAGAGAACTGTACCAGTTATGGCAGAAGGAAGCATGAAGGGTAGTCAGAATAGCAAAGGCACAAACTGATAAAAAGATAGCTAACTCAGTTAAGAAGAGGGATAAAACCTTTTATAGGTATATCAGGAGGCGTGAAAAGACAAAGGAGGGGTAGTGAGGCTGAACAGAATGGATGGTGGGTGGGCAGAGAGTGACAGTGATAAAGCAGGGATACTGAATGAATACTTCTGTTCAGTATTCACAAAAGAGGAAGTGGGGAGGTGCCTAATCCAATTAACAGAAGCACTCTGGAGGGGGTTGATCTCAGTCCTTTCACAGAAGAAAGGGTTCTGAAAGAACTCTTAAAACTGAAGGTGGACAAAGCAATAGGGCCAGATCAATTTCCACCCAGAATTCTAAAAATTAAGCAGAGAACTAGTGACACCACTGACTACACTTTTAAAATCATGGGAGAATGGTGTGGTACCTGAGGACTGGAAGAAGGCAGAAGTGATTCCCCTTCACAAAAGTGGGACCAAGACGAGGCAGGAAACTACAGACCTGCCAGTTTGACCTCTGTGGTAGGGAAAGTGATGGAATCACTCTGAAGGAAAGAATTGATGAGTACCTAGAGGCCAGTGGGGCACAGGACCCAAGGCAGCATGGCTTCACAGTGGGATGGTCATGTCAGATGAATCTAATTGATTTCTTTGACTGGGTGACCCAAGTAGTAGACCAGGAAGGGGCTGTGGACATGGCCTACCTAGACTTTAGCAAGGCATTTGACACAGTCCCACACAAAAGATTAGTAGTCAAATTAACCAGCCTGGGAGTGGGTCCCAAGATGGTAGCCTGGGTAAAACATTGGCTGAACTACAGGACACAGAAGGTAATTGTAAGTGGAGTCCACTCTGAAGAAAGAGGGGTTGCTACTGGGGTACCGCAGGGTTCAGTACTAGGTCCAGTCATTTTTAATGTCTTCATAAGTGACATTGCAGAGGACTGGAAGGAAAAGTATGCCTCTTTGCAGATGACACAAAGATCTGCAACAGGGTTGATACACAAGGAGGCATGGAAAGGATGAGAAGTGACTTGGCAAGGTTGGAAGAATGGTCAGAAGTATGGCAGCTTGGATTCAATGCAAAGAAGTGCAAAGTAATGCACCTGGGAAACAAAACCCAGGGAAGATTACACAATGGGGGTAGTAACAACAACAAAAATGGAAAGGGACCTGGGGTAATCATATCAGATGACCTTAAGTTTGGCAAGCAATGTGAGAGGTGGTAGGGAGGACTGGGGATACTGGGATGTATAGGGAGGTATCACCAGCAGAAAACAGGAAGTTGTTATCCCCTGTACAGACAGTTGGTGAGACCCTGTCTGAGTACTGCATCCAGTTCTGGAGACCCCATCTCAGCAAGGACATAGACAGGATGGAGGCAGTTCAGAGGAGGGCAACTAAAATGGTACAGGGTCTGCAAGACAAGCCATATGAGAAGACACTAAAGGAGCTTAATATGTATACCCTTGAGGAAAGGAGGAGAGAGGGACATGATAGAAATGTTTAAGTACCTCTGTGGAATCAACAAAGTCCACAAGGGTAGCATCTTTCAGAAAAAGAGATGCATAAGAACAAGGGACACAATTTGAAGATAGAGGTGGGATGGCTCAGGGGTAATGTGAGAGTATTTTTCACAGAGAGGGTGGTGGACACATGGAACAGCCTTCATGAGGAGGTTGTGGGGTATAAAACTGTGGGAGAATTCAAAATGCATGGGACAGATATAAGGCAATTTTGTGGGGGTAGGAAGAAATAGGCTGTTGGTTAAATAGGATCTGCAGCTTATCCGCTAGGTAGGAAATGGGCAGACTAGGTGGGCTAAGCGGTCCTTATCTGCCGTCAAAGTCTATGTTTCTATCTGCCTTATTTTTCATAGCAGATCATCTATAATATATATCTCAAGTGTATCCTTCAGTTATATTTTGATATTCATCAGTAAATGACCTTTTACAGTCAAAGAGACTGTTGTTGCTGGTCATGTATAGCAGTGTCAGTGGCTCAGTGGTAGCACACTTGCCTCTGAGGCCAGGAGATTAGAGGACTGTGGGTTCAGTTCCCACATCTGGCACTTGGGTTAATATCTCAGTACTGACACTGTAGAGCAGCATGAGAGGGTGCTGCACTTCTGAGGTGCCGTCTTTCAGATGAGATATTAAAACAAGGTCCCATCTGCCTGGATTGGTGGTAGTTCAGGTGGATGTTAAAGATCCCAAGGTACTTATCAAAAGGTAGAGGAATTTCCTGATGTCTGGCCAAATTTCCTCATTCACTGAGAATACCACCAACACCTTAATCTGGTTCAAGGTCAGTTAGCATTCGTATGTATCCCCCAGGTCGTGCCTGAAAATAAGCAGGATTTGACTAGCGCACTTACCCGATCAACAAAAACTAACTAAATAAATTTGTTTATTTATTTTTCTTGCCTGTCTTTGAGTTTGTTTTTCCTTTTCTATGTTAGGGAAGTTTTTATGGTATTTTCTGATCATAGCTGGAGGATTGGCCTCTGGCAATCCAGAAAGATTTATGATCATTCATCAACCAATAGCATGGATGGAGGATAACCCATCTGTGATGATTCTCTGAGCATTGTTGCGGTATATTCACCTTCACCAGATGAGTAAATAATATGTATGTGTATATATATATATATATATATATATATATATATATATATATAATATTCACTGCAGAAAAACGTGGTTAATGCACCATTAGGGATGAAGCATAAAAAGGAAAATATGATCTTAGGGTTCCAAGTCTGACACTACCCTCACCTTTGGCTTCCAACCTGAACACCCCACCCCACTCTTAGCTTCCAATCCTAAGTCCCCACCTCCACCTGCATGCAGGAACAGGTGTGAGGGTGTGCCTTGGGTTCCAAACCATAATGCTCACTCCATCTCAACAGTTAATAACCTAATATGGAACTGAATAAAACAATGGGGTTAACATTTGGTTCAGAACCCCAAGCACACCCTGACACCTGTTCCTTTATGCAGGGTGGATGTAGGGCCTCAGCTCCTGAAGTCAAGGGTGGAAGTATGATGTTTAGGTTGGAAGCCAAGGGTGAGAGTGAGTGGGTTAGGTTTGGGAACCCCTAAGATTGGATTTCCTACTTTTTATGCTTCAACCCTAATGGTGCATTAACAAAGTTTTATTTTTGCAGTGAATTTCCTTACTTTTCAGATACTTTATTTGGATCCTTATTAAGGACATTATTCATGAGGTGGTATGAAAAATGGCTTTGTTGAACATTTGGAGTGAAAATATTAAAAGTTACCAAAGTTATGTATGTGCATAGAAAAATGTTTACAAATGCTTGTGACTTGGATATTTGTAGGATGTTTTCATCAGATTTTCAACAAAGGCTTTTGGGACCCAACCTCATGGACAGTGGTATTGTCATTTCATTAATTGGTCCTGAAAGGTTATTTTGCATAGCTACTGTGGCATTCTTTGCCACAGGTGGCATTTCAGGCAGGATGTGAAAATGACAGCTGTACTGCTGATGAGGTGGTTTTAAAAAATGTGTATGTTGAAAATGTGGAGAGAAAATATTGTAAAATACCAAAGTCATGTGCAGTGTAGAAACTGCCCAAAGCATACTCATAATATAACTATTTTAAGAATGTTGTCACCTAATTTTGGATGTGATCTTTCTGTATCCCACCTCATGAACAGTGGTACTGTCATTTCGTTAATCTGTTCTAAAGGTGATTTTACATGCAACTTCACCACAAGTAAAAACACATTTTGGACAGAATGTGAGAAATGACAGCTGTACTGTTCATGTGGTAAAGTGACAAAATGGTAATGTTGGAAATCTGGAGTGAAAATATGAAAAATTAGCAAAGTTACAAGCATGCATAGAAACTGCACAATGCATACTAAACGCCATCAATTCTGGAATTCTTTCACCAAATTTTCAACTTGGGCTTTTTGGGATCTCACCTCATGAACAGTTGCACTGTGATTTTGTTAATCCATCCCAAAAGTTGATTTTGCACAGAGACCACAACATTCTGCACCACAGGTGTGAAAACACATTTTAGGCAGGATGTGAAAATGACAGCTATACTGTTCATAAGGAAGTGAGAAAAAATGGCAATGTTGAAAATCTGGGTGAAAATATAAAAAAACTGGTGAAGTTAAAAGCATGCTTAGAAACTGCACAACGCACACTTGTAATGCAGTCATTTATTGGAATTTGTGCACCAAATTTGCAATATGAGCTTTTGGACCCACCTTATGAATAGTGGCACTGTTGTTTTGTTAATCAGTCCCAAAGGTGATTCCAAACAGCACCATGAAATCACCTTTGGGACTGAGTAACAAAATGACAGCAACAGTGTTCATAGTGAGGTCCCAAAACCATCATTGAAAATTCGGGGCCAAAATTCTAAAATAGCTGAGATATCAACCTAAGTTGAAACCCTTTGACTGCCATTATATGATGCTTACCTTTGATTCTTCAGTTCCTGATTTGGCTTTAAAGAGTGCAGGCGTGTCTGAGTCAGAGAGGATGACAGCGCCAACCTCTGGAGGTAAGTATTGGGTGGGGGGTGCAGGAGGTGAGTGCTTAGTGGGTGGGGGAATGGGAAGGGTAGTATGGAGATGATGAGGGACTATTTTCTGTTTTACAGGTAAAAGAAAAAGATGTCGGGGACAGTATTCTTTATTTACAGGTAAAAAGGCTTTTGGGCACACTGGGTGGGCTCCCAGTGTGCCACATGAGTTGTGGGGACACATGCTGCCAATAGGAGTTAGGCACCCTGTTGTGAAGGTAAAAATAAATAGATAAATAAATAACTTTTGGGCACACTGGGGTGGGCTCCCAATATGCCACATGAGTTTGGGGGTGCATGCTGCTGACAGAGGAATGGGCACCCTGTCAGCAACCGACACCTTGAGTAGGTATCCCAGTGTCAGAAACAGATAAAAAATCAGTTACCAGTATTTGGCACACTGTGGTGGGCTTCCAGTGTGCCACAGTAGAGGGGTAGAAGAAATGTCAACAGGGGTTGGGCACCCTGCTGTTGGAATTGACCACCTCAGTTTTGCAAATCATGGTGTGTGTGAAAATAGGATGCACCTATTTTCTACACACCTATGAATAACACTAAAACAGGCCTATTATTTTATGAATGTTGGTTGAATCCGTAATTAATTGCAAGCCTCTGATTTTTCTTCTGTGTATTATTTGGAATTACTGGGTATTTTCTTTTTGTTGTACCTTACCTTCATCTTCCTCCATTGTTTTATTTCACTGTACGTATGTCTACCCTTCCTGCAATGAGGTGCCTTTGTAAATGAGTCTCTGACTCAAGGTTGTAAACCGATTTATATAATAAATAAATAAATGAATTTGAAAATATGATACTTTCATGCTGAACATAACTTTTCCCATAGGAAAATTTGGGAAACTTAAAACTGATATAATGTTTGAATTAATTAATATTTTTTCACTAAACCTTCTAATGACATCTGTGACCCAAAGACTTTCTACACTGCAATTTTCAGACCGCAGCATAAAATCATTCCTGAGATACAGATTGACAAAGAAATGTCAAAAAACAGGTCATTTAGGGTTATATGACCCTCTGTATCTCAAATACCACACCACAGATTCACATGAAATTTGGCTGATCAAGGAACATACTACTAGAGATCGTGTATGTCACATTTGGTGCAAATCTGTTGAATGGTTCCAGAGTTATTAAAGTTCAACTTTTGGGGTTTAACATAGAAGTTTGCACTCAACCATAATATACTACTACGCACAGTATTATATATATATATATATATATATATATATATATATATATATATATATATATATATGTCTATATATGTGTCTATATATGTGTGTATGTCTCTCTCTCTCTCTCTCTCTATATATATATATATATATATATATATAGTCTATACAAAAAACTGTGTTAATACTTCATTTAGGATTAAAGCAAAAAGTCAGGAAATGAGACATTATGGTTGAACCCTTAACCCTCACTCACATCCCACCACAATCCTCCACAGGCTGACAGATGCCAGGGTGTGTCATTGGGGTCATGAGGCCTCAATCTCACCCCATTCTCCTTTACTGTAGCATGTCAACATGCTCACATGGAATGGAGTGAGATTTGGGCCTCCTGACTAATGACCCGATAATCGATCGTCTGTACAGATCAGGGCAAGGGTGTGTAGAAAGTGAGGTTCTACCTTAATGTCTCATTTCCTGACTTTTGCTTTTAACACTAAATAAAGCATTAATGCAGTTTTTGCATATTATTTATATATATTTATAAAATGGAAGTTCATCCAAATACAAATTCAGTGTTCTGATTGCATAAAACACATCACATGACCGTGTGTATATCAGAGCGTGACAGCACACCTGCACTTTTAACCCCTAAAAATATTTTTGCCATTTTATAAGATAGATAACCCACTCTACAGTGTGCACTTGCACTCTGATATATACACCTTGGGTGGTTGATGCACACCAAAGGCGGCGAATATCAGAGTGTGACCATACACTTAAGTGGATTATCAATTATATATATATATATATATATATATATATATATATATATATATTAAAAAACTAGTATTCAGAGGGGTGGGGTACTACTAGAAGTGTTGTGTGGCACTGAATAATTTTTGTCCCGTGAAACATTTTGCAAAAGTTGCTGACAGGCAAAATTTTGCCACCTGTGAGTGAAATTCCATAATTTTGCCACTACTAGTGGACCCCCGGCCAATCACTGGTCCAAATTAAATTAATCCTTCTTGGCATCTAGTGGTTCCCTCCACCTCGGGCACTCACTGGACCAAATTTAAAATATTATTCTCCTGGTGTCCAGTTTCCCCCTGCCCTCAGCCGATCACAGACTGAAACAGAATAAAGCCCCACCCGAGTTACCATGATGTCCTAACTCCTTGTGCAAAAATTAATGAACAAATAAACAAATAAATAATATCCTAACTCTCTGGTGTCTAGTGGACCCCACCCAGTCATCAGATAGCATTCACCACTCCCTCCTTAGTACCCCAGTTGGGCACTGGCACAGCCCTCCACTCACCTCCATGGTCAGCCCAACTGGGCACTTCAATGAATGAGCATGCTTGTACAAGCACATGCTAATTCATTTGATTCAACAGCCAGTGCTCTCACTACTACTGGAATGTACTGAGAGTGCTGGCTGTCTGAATCTGTCAATGAATGAGCATATGTTTGTACAAGCACGCACATTCATTGAAGCACTCAATCAGGCTGCCAGCTGTGGAGGTGAGTAGAGGGCTGAGGCAGTAACCTGACCGGGATACTGATGGGAGGGAGGTGCTATCTGATGACAGGGTGGGGGTTTACTAGATACCAGGGAGTTGGGGATTTGATTTATTTATTTATTTATTTTTGCACAAGGAGTCGGGACATGAGGGTAACTTGGGGGTGGGCTTTATTCCATTTTGACCAGTGATCAGCGAGGTGGGGATCACTAGACACCAGGAGATGTCCATATATGGGGGTGAAATTGTGGATGACATTTCACCATTTCTCTACAACTTCAAAAATTTTATTTTGCAGCATCTCTAACCACTAGCCACCAGGGATAATGGACAGAAAAACAACCCCCCAGAAAATCCTTGTTTGCTGACTGAAGTCTGTGCCCATTGTTCTTTGTCCATCATGGCAGACAAGGAAAATGGCTGACAGGCAAGGATTCCTGGTCTGGCTATCTGCTTGTGAAATTTGGCCAGATGGCCAGAAAGGAATTATTTTCTGCTAGCAAATTCCTTGTCCATCAGTCTTGTCTGTCATGTTGGAGAAGAAACATGGCTGATGAACAAGGATTCCCAGTCTGGACATCTGGTTGTCAAAATTTCATGACCAGATAGCTAGATAATGAATCCTTGTCCATCAGCCATTTCCTTGTTTGCCATGATGGAAAAAGACGATGGACTAGAAGATAGCAAGTGATGGACAAGGTTTTAAATAATGAAAAATAAACGTTTCTGAGAGCATAAACACACCAAAAAGCACATAGCAGAGCTCAACATCTCCGATGAGCATAAGTCACACTTAAATGGGTGGCACAGATGCCCCTGAGCAGAGTTATGACACTTTTTGGGTGGAAAAATAAAAATAAGATGGCAGTTCACAGACAAAGAATTTTTCTCATAGGCAAGGATAGGGAACTGATGGGCAAGGATTGATTCCTCACAGGCAAAGGATCCTTGTCCATACCGTGCAGCTATCCTGAAAAAAATCCCTTTGAAAATAATGGGAACTTAAAAAGCTATAAATTTTGTACAGATTAATATTTTTCACCAAATAAATGCTGGCCTGTTTTGTGACCCATGTTCTTTCTACCATAAATGTACAGACCAAAACACCACACTGTCTCTGCAGCACGATGAGAAAGAACTGCTAAAGTGGTGAATTTTAAGGTACTTCACTATCCGCATCTTAGAATCTGCTAATCCAACTGGAACAAAACTTGGCATATCAAGAGATCTACACCAGGAGACCGCACATACAAAATATCATGCAAATCCGTTTAATGGTTGCAAAGTTATTAAAGTGCAAAATTTGAGGTTTAACATAGAAACTGTTGCTCAACCCTAACTATAGCGGCTTTACTGCACACTGTAATACATATATATATATATATATATATATATATATATATATATATATATATATTATGCAAAAAAACTTCTTTAGTGCATCATTTAGGGTTAAAACACAAAAATCCAGGAAATGAGACCTTTAGGGTTGCCCTCTTGTGTACCTCCCATCCTCCTGAGATTGACAGATGCCAGTGTGTATCATTTGGGTTTGTGATGCTAAATGTCACCCCATTCCATGTGTAATCATATTCATAAGCCACAGTAAAGAAAAATGGGGTGACATTTAGGCCTCACAACCCCAATGACACACCCCAGTGTCTGTCAATCTTGGTAGATGGGAAGGTACATGCGAGAGCAACCCAAACGCCTCATTTCCTGACTTTTGTGTTTTAACCCTAAATGATGCATTAACAAAGCTTTTGCATAGAATTTCCTTACTTTTTGAGAAGGGCCCCGCGCCCCACCAACTTACAAATCTCTGCCTAACATAATAGTACACGTACTGAATAGCATATGTATTGGTGGGAGTGCATATGAGATGGGAGCTTGGAGCCTGAAGGGCCCATGCTCCCACCACCTTGAAACAAAACAAAGTTTAATTAATCAGGTAGCATAATTCCACAAATGTTTACATGTCAGATGCCTAACCACTGAAAATGTCCTCCATGGCAGTAAGGCTAGCTACATTATAAATGTGAAGCCACTCCCACAATGCAAAATGCTATATGCAAAATGTAAAGTGCATCACGTAATATCTCCACAGCAAATTAATTTTCCAACACCTAAATTCCATAATTCACATGTATGGGACATCTCCTCAACACCCTCCAAATTTCAAGTTAAAAGACCAAACCATTTCCGAGATACTATATTTTAAAATTTTGAGATTTTCATTCATTGGAGTGGCAGAATTCCACACCTGTTTACATTTACACACTAATGACTGAAAGGTCTATCCATGGCAGTAAGACTAGCTACCCAATAAATTTCAAGCCACTACCACAATGCAAAACACTGTCCACAAAGCGTAAACTGCACCATGCAATATATCTGCAACAAATGTATTTTCCGAGACCTAAACACCATAATTCACATCAACTGAACATCCCGTCAAAACCCTCCAAATTTCAAGTTAAAAGACCAAACCATTTCCGAGATTAAACATTGTTAAAATTGGGCTATCTAGTCCCTCCAAATCTAACCATCTAGTCCCTCCCTTGTGAACCAAGATCGCGATCAAAGAATCTTGCCATCAAATAATCTCATGATCAAAGAATTTGCAGGCTCGCAATAAAAAAATGGAAAAACTAAATTTTACACGAAATACATAAAACCACAGCCATGCATCAATAGAACGAAGCCCCTGAGCAAAACTCATCCTAGTTTGACTTTATAAGTTAACCCTGGATTGAGAAATGTGATTTTTAATCTGGCCATCTAGTCAGCCCTCACTATCAAAGATTGCGGTCAAAGAATCTTTTGATCAAAGAATTTGCAGGCTTGCGATCAAAGAATAAAAATGTTAAACTCAATTTTGCACAGAAATACATGAAACTATGGCAATGCCTCAGTGGAATGAAGCCCCTGAGCAAAACCCATTCTAATTTGACTTTATAAGTCACCCCTGGGCTGAGAAATTAGATTTTTCAATCTGCCGACTTAGCCACACCCTACGCTATCAAAGATAGCGGTCCAAAAATTAGCTCAAAATTTGCAGGCTCAAAATCAAAGATCGTTAGCTAGCTGCGATCAAAGTATTTAAAACTTTAAAACTCTATTTTGGACACATTTTCAAGAATCCACAGGCATGGCTCGATAGAGGAAGACCCTGAACCAAACTCAACATAGTTTTACTTCAGAAGTCACCACGAGCTGAGATATTTGTTTTTACAACAACAAAATGAAAACAAGATGGTGGCAGTCATGATCAAAGAATTCCTTGTGATCAAAGATTCTTTGATTGCAAACCTGCAAAATCGTTGATCTTAAGGAGGGACCAGATGGCCAAATCCCCAATCTTCTATCGCAAAATAACCATATAAATTTTCCCTTAGACTTGTAATGGGAGCGTAAAAGTTTAATATCTTTTGAATGGATTTATATTTTTCACCAAACAAAAGTGGCATGTTCCTTGACACAGGTTCTTTCAATGTGCCAAGCTGCAGAGTGGCATGCAACACAATGGCCGTTCTGCATCATGGACAAAATCTGAAAAACTGCCCACAGAGCTGGTGAAAAGTGCATTTTTCAGTGTTTTGGTGAGCAAAACCATATGTCCAACTGAAGTAAAATTAGGCACATCAAGAGATCTACCATACCCCACCACACATACCAAATTTTATGCAAATCTATTGAACGGGTCCAAAGTTTTAGTGCATAATATTTTCAGTTTAACATAGAAGTGGCTTCATAACCCTAAATATAGGGTGTGACTGAGCCCTATATATTATATTAGTACGGTAGTGCTACCATATTTAAGGTTGATGAGCCATTTGCATGTTAAACCTCAACTTTGCACCTTAATAACTTTGCAACTGTTTGACAGATTTATCTGAAATTTGGTATACATGATCAGAATCATACGCCTTGGGATCTGCCAAGTTTTGTACTGGTCGGATATACAGTAGCGGAGTTATTAAGTGTGATCTATACGCTTTTTCTGGAATTCCTACAGTTGTGCCTACAGGTTGCACGGTTTGCGCGAATGGCCCTAAATCTTCAGGAAACATGCGGCCAGGGTCCCCGATGTGCCTTTTGAAGATTTCATGAAAAATATTTAACGGTTCAAAAGTTATTCAAAAATCAATTTCCTATTATAAGTCAATGGGAAAAGTTAACAAAAAGTTCGACAGTGTCGCAAATGCACTTTTACTGTCGCAAATGGCCCTGTTACTGTCACAAATCTGCCATTTTGTTTACAGTTAGTGATCAGAAAATGCTTGGCATTTAAAATTGAGACCCTCTAGCAGCCTAATTCTTTTTGTATTCACCTAGTCGGGCCCTGAGGATGCTAGCCATGTCTTTATTTTGGGGTAAACACCCCAGAAATATGTTTTCAGATTTCTGGAAAAGTACTTTCATAAAGTAGTGTTGAACTCACAGAAGTGTCAAAATTTTTGAGAAGCTTTCATAAATCACGACACTACTTTGCGGCACTATGCCTAAAATAACAGTAATTCTTTGGCACTCAGCTGCAAAAGAACAGTTTGGAGTTGGGGCTGAAATTTGGAAGAACTCAGCTGACATCTCTCAGATGTGGCTTTCAGTGTTTTTGAAAAAATATTATACATGGCGTCAAAGTTACTGTACTCCAAGTTTTACACTTTTCCTATAGGATAACATTGACGTCTGACGCATTACGCATGTCGTTTGGTGCCCTACTGCAAAAATAACAGTTTGGTCTTTTGGGCTGAAATTTGCAGGAACACAGCCAACATACCACAGATGTGCCTTTCAGTGGTTTGCTGACAACATTTTACAGGGAGGTAAAGTTATGGCAGTCCGAACTTCTGTTTTTTCTCATAGGATTACCTTACCGCATTTGCCGCGCCTTTCAGGGCCCGTGTCTCAGACGGTGTGAGATATGGACTTTTGTCGAAACTAGCCAGGAAAGTGATAATTCATATGACTTTTAATTTTTTTCTGTGTTGTATGGTTACTGAGATATAAGCAATTTACTATTCCAAGTCCTCATTTTTGTGTTCCAAGAGTTATTATTTTGCATACATTCCTTGTACTCACTGTCTTTCTCTATACAGCTTTTGGGTAAAACCAGCCTGTGTGCTTACATTACTGTTACCATTATTGTTTCTGCTTGTGGTTCCGTACCCATTTCACTTACCGTTCACGTTTATGCCACCACGTGTGTTATGCTTTGCGTTTTCATTTGCGGTTGTGTTTGTGTTGTTTTAACATTTCTGTCTACAGTACTGTTTCTCTTCCTATTTTGCTTTGCATCACCATGTGCATTATGATTTGCATTTGCGGGCACAATGTTACTATGTGACAAGACATCATGTGGTGGGGCGGGGGCCCTGCCGCTGCATTACATTCACTATTTCTCATTATCATTCTCAAAAAGAAGGAAATTAGAGGCAAAAACTCCATTTAATGCAACTGTTAGGTCTGTTCCACAGCAACAAAAGCGAGAAATTCGATGTTTGGGTTGAAACCCCTTTGCACCCCTCAGCCCACCCCAACTGGAATTGGGATGTGCATTGGGGTCATCGGTCCTAACTGTCACCTCATTCTCCTATTCCTTAGCTTCTTTCCACATGTGATGGGGTGACACTTAGGGCCAATGACTCAATGCGACCCCTGATTCCAGTTGGGGTGGGCTGGAGGGCAAATGGGGTTTCAACCTCAACATCAAATTCTCTCTTTTGTCACTGTAGAACAACCCCAACCAATGCATTCAACAGAGTTTTTTGCCTCTTATATATATATATATATATATATATATATATATATATATATATAAATATATGTGTGTGTGTGTGAAATGTAGTGGGGACTGGAAATACCTCCCATTGCATATTTAATTTATTTAACGTGGTTGTTTTCTTTTTCATTTCATTTTTCTTTATGTATATTTTTATTTTTTATTCCACGGTGTTTCATCACTGCTTTTATTGGTCAGTAAGCATGCTAGTGTGGTAACTAGGGTCTCTACCTACATCCATTGCCAACATGACTTTTAATTGGCTGCTTTTTTACTGTATGTGGCTGATCTTAACAGTGTTGTAAATATAGTGGCTTAGTTCCTGCTTAACGGGGAGGAGATTTCAGTCCAGTAGTTTTACTTTTTTATTTTTATTTAAAATGTGTAATATCCAGTTGATCTTGCTTTCTAATGTGCTGGGACACTTGAGACAGTACAGGAGGTTGCCAGCTTGCAGAAGAACTGTTCAGCAGCAAAGGATGTTGCGGCTGGCTGGCAGAAGCACTGTGAGAGGTATGGGAGTGGCAGTCATGGGTGGGAAGGGACGGAGGTATTGGCTGCTGTAATTTGGGTTGTTGGCAGTGTGTAAGATTGCCTGAAGCAAATTTTGAAAACAAAAAGAACCTCTCAGTGTGAATGCCGTTTCACAGTGAGGAGCTTCAGAGTTGGGAACAATCTGTGGGTGGTCTTGCAGCTGTGTTACAGTGAGTTGACTGCAGTTTGTTGCTCTGCTGTGGTTAACCTGCCTCTGGTAGACCTAGTGTGTGGATAAATGAGCTACAGTGAGAATAAACATGATATCCTAACTGGGTCAAATCACACTGGAAAACCAAAAATATTTCCCAAGATTTATCCTCACTGGCATTACAGATATCTATCTATCTATCTATCTATCTGTATCTATCTATCTATCTATCTATCTATCTCTGTCTGTCTATATGAAATAAAAGCAAAGATGAAATATTACTTTATATTTCTTATGTATATTTAATTACTGGTCATCATAATTTATATATGAATAACCATGGTTATATCCTGCATTACTACTGCCCTCGAGCTGCCAGTCAATGCATTTTAGTGTAACAGACTGAAGGTACAGTGTAATCATATTTTAGTTACCATTCTGATTACACTTCTAAGTTTTTCTGTGTGATTACCCTTTAAATAAATGTCACATAGACATAGACTGTTGAAACAGTGCACAAGCTCCGAATTCATATGTAGTTACACTTGTAAGAACAAATTTAATAATGCCAAAATTAATAAATTAGTAGTTACACAGTAGAGTTGCTGTTACAATTTGCAATAGCTATTACATGTGTCATTGCCTTTGTAAGAACACATTTCATAGATAGATATATATAGATATATATTTGTATATACTATATCTCTCTCTCTATATATATATATATATATATATATATTATATATATGCAAGTAGCACCCATATAGTTAGGGTTAAGTAGCCTGTTTAATGATAAACTTCAAATTTTGCACTTAAATAACAAAAAATCAAAAGATTTGCACAACATTTGGCATACACTGTCCAGTCGGGAAAATCTCTTGATGTGGCATGTTTATTTCTGGATGGATATATGGATTCTGAGATGGTGCTAAAACCTTAAAAGTTGTCTTTTTAGTTTTTTCTCATTGCCTTGCATCCACATGATGTAGAATTTTGGTTTGATTTTTATGGTACAGCCAGCTTGGGTAACAGGACTGCCATGCTTGGTTTAGTGGAAAATATTAATTTGTTCAAAGTTAATACATTTTAAGTTTCTCATTGTTTTCAGTGAGAATTCTCCTGCAAATTATTGGGATAAAGTTCAACCAAGGATTGACCTAGCAAATAAGGAATCATTCTTGAGATCCATTCTTTTTTGTGAGAATAAAATCTTTTTCATGAAGGAAAATCTTTTTTCACAAGGCGCCATCTGTTTTTTTCACCAACTAAAAAGTGTGGAAAATACAGTGGTGTCCCCAGGATGAAATGCAATTCTGCAGCATTTTGCAGCACTCAGCAGAATGCTGCGGAAGACCTACTGAGTAAAACAATGTAATTTCATTGATAATTATTCCCTTTGTCATTCAGGAAAATGTGACACTGCCAGGATGAAGTGAATGTCATAGGTTCCTGCATGACAAGGGGACTAATTGCCATTTAAATTACATTGCTTTATCAATAGGTCCACTGCAACATACTGCAGTGTGTGATAAAAGTGCATTTCATCCTGGGGGACACCACTGTACATACAAATGTTATCATTTACAAAACAAACACCACAACATAGCTAAATGGGCTGACACTTTGGTCACTGTTGTCCTATAAATGGAACTGCAGGGCCGGAGGGCACTATGGTTCCACAGCCACATACATACATACAGTATATGCATCTATGGATGAATGGAAATGCAGGGTCCTGTGCTCCCTTAGTTAAATAAGGATACTATTCACTATCTCAAAAAGTAAGGAAATAAGTTGCAAAACTTAATTAATGCACCAGTTAGGGTCAAAGCAACAAAAGTTTGGAAATGAGGTGTTAAGCGTTTCCAGCCCTAACACCACCCTCCCAAACCAGACAGGAGAGCAGGTGTGGGGTGTGCCTTGGGCTTCTTAAGCAGTAGTGCCACTACAATTAGGGTTGAGCAGGCACTTTAATGTTAAACCTCAAATTTTCCACTTTAATAACTTTGCAACCGTTCAATGGATTTACACAAAATTTTGCATGCACAGTCTAGTTGGACAGATCTCTTCGCCTGCTTAGTTTCTTTTCAGTCAGATTGGCAGATGCTGTGCTGCAGATACTGAAAACATGTTAAAATTCACCTTGTGTTTGCAGTTTTTGTCATTGCACTGCAGCCAAATGGTTTGGAATTTTGGTCTGAAAATTTCAGGGTAGAAACTGCTTGCCCACAGAGCCTGCCTGCATTGCTTTGGTGAAAAAATATAATCCATTCCAAAGTTATTACATTTTAAAGTGTTGAGTTCTGAGCATACTCAGTTCTCTCTTTTGGATAGATTCCTGGAACAGAAATGGATTTAGCTCTGATGAAAAAAGGATTTTTCTTGAGGCCAATCCTTCTTTGGCAGAAAAAGTTCATTTTCATGAGCAGCCATCTTGTTTTTATTTCTGGCCAAAACAAACTGTCATAATTGTGCCCAGTGATGTCTTTCACAGACATTTGAGCATGTATCTTGCTCATCAGGAGTTGATGAGCTGTTGTGTGTGTATTTTGTAATATTTTGTATGCCCTCCATTGCTTTTTAAAGATTTAATTCTGTTTTCACCACTCGCTAAGTTCTTTTTTGTGAGTCCTTTTTGTCATGTTGAGAGAAAGGAAATTAGCTGCAAAGGTTAAATCCTTTCACCATTATGAAAAAGGATGTCAAAAAGGAATTGCTGCAGTGAAAAGGACTAAATGGGATGGTCATCTGGTTGGGAAAATTGATTCATTTTTGCCATGATGAAAAGGATGGCAAAAAGGAATTGCTGTAGTGAAAAATAATTAAATGGAATGGTCATTTGGTCTTGAAAATGGATTGACAGCCATCTGGTCCCAAAATGAGAGTGATCTGGTCATGAAAAGCATCTTTTTCACCAAATGCAATCCTTTTCTGCCACCATAGCAATGGATTGGCAGAAAAGGATTTGTCCTAGGGAGAAAGGATGTTTTGTTTGTTTTTAATGGGTTCTCTTTGGATCCCTGCATAAACATCCCTGATGTCTAGTGGCACCCACCCTGAATTCCCATATCTTTCCTTTTTTATTGTTTTATTTTTTTATTCAATTTTTTATTTTTATTTTTGTGTCAGTCTGTCACTATTCCCTTTCACCCTGGTGTCTACTGGTATCCCCACTCTCCAATGCTCATTTGAAGTTATCATTGGGGTTAGTGGCATCCTCCCACCCTCCCATGTGGTTTCTGACTGTAAATACGAAAACTGTCCCTTGATGTCAGTTTTATTTTTTATCCTGTAAAAAGTCCATTGCTGATCACATCTGCACCCTACCACCCAACCACCCACTGTGCACCACCTCCCCATACCACCCTTGACACCACTACACTCCCTCACTCACCTGGAGGCCCACATTCAAGATATGCTCTCCCGATAGATGACATGTTTTGCTGCTGGAACTGCAACTGCAATATAAGAAACTAAGGTAAATACACTTCAGTGTATTTTAAAGGGTTGAACTTTATGCATAACTCAGGCATTTTTTTTTGAGATTTTTACCCAAATTTTCATCTTGGCCTTTTAACGACTCCGCCTCATGAACAATATAACTGTTGTTTCATAACTCTTGCCTGAAAGATGATTTTGCAGTGGCTTGGAAAATTAACCTTTCAGGCAGAATACATAATAACAGTCATATTGTACATGAGGTGGGGATCTCAAAAGCAATGTTGAAAATTTGGAGTCAACATTTCGAAAAATTGATCTATTATGACCATTTGTTGCAATTCTGCTACTCACACTCATAACTTTGTAAATGTAAAATATTTTGACCCAAAATGTTGAACATAGACTTGTTATTACACCACCAAATGTATGTCACAACTGCCATTTTTCAAATCCTGGCAGAAATGAGTTTTCGCACCTGCTAGTGGAAATGGAGTTGCAGTTGCACAAAATTATGTTTCAGTGAGGTTTAAATATTTTCTGCACTGAGTATATCAGGTGGGGTAAAAAATTCCTATGCTGACAATTTCATCACTTTTGTGCTATAAATGGATCTAAGTACATGTATGTAACTGTGCTCCACAACCCAATTAGGATATGATTACACTATCTTAAAAGTGAGAAATAAATTGAAACAAATTTTGTTAATGCCTCAGTTGGGGTTGCCACAACAACAGTAAAGAAACGTGGCATTAGGGTTTCCAACCTAATACCTCAATCCCACTCTGGCCACACAAGAGGTGTCAGAGGCAGCACTGGCATTGTTAGCCCTAACTCTCACCGCATTCTCCTATTCTCTCTCTCTCTCTCTCTCTCTCTCTCTCTCTATATATATATATATATATATATAGTATACTAGTACAGTAGTACCAGTATAGTTAGGGTTGCCTAGCCACTTCTAGGTTAAACCACAAATTTTGCACTTTAATAACTTTGCCACCACATGATGGATTTGCCTGAAATTTTGCATGTGAGGTCTGGTACCATATATCTCTGGATCTGGCAAGTTGTGTTATGGATGAATGAGCAGTTGCAAAGCTGCCTTGCTAAATAACATGCAGAAATGGGGTTTATGCTTTTCTTTTCTCGTGGCTACAGCCCACATGATTTGTCCATTTGGTCTGAAATCTTCAGGAAGATGCAGTCTGGGTCACTGATGTACCTTTTTAAAGATTTAGTGAAAAATATTACACTTTTCAAAGTTACTCAAAAACAAATTTTCCATTGTAGTCAAGCGGACAAATTATATGTGTCTCTCAAAGCTGCTGCCACTACATTTTACTGTCATAAATGGCCCTGTTACTGTCTTGCAGTTACCATCTTGTTTTCAGTTAGTGAGAGAAAAAATACCTGGCTTTTAAATTTGGGATCCCTGGGTAAACACTGACAGTTGTGTTTACCTAGTTGAGCCCTGAGGATCACAGCAGTATCTTTTTGGGGAACCCCCAGAAATGCAATTTTGGCAGTCAGACCTCCTGTAGTGTTGCAAATTGTGACAGAACGGATGTGACACTTTCTCAAATCTTGAAAGCATCATGCCCATTCTGTGACAAAATTTTGTGAAACTGTCGCAATTTGCAACAGAACATCACCCAAAAACAACAATTCTTTCCACCCACAGCATCAAAACGGTTGGGGCTTTTGGGCTGAAATTTGCAGGTGGCAAGCCCTGGTACCAATGATGTGCCTTTTGGTGATTTAGTCACAAAACATTCCATGGGACCATAGTTACAGTGCTCTGAATTTGAAATTTCCATAGGCTAACATTGCAGCGCCCGTGGGTGACTTCGAAGCCCATATCTTGGAAGCAGTGCAAAATACAGATTTTTCATTTTCTGCAGCTTTGCCCACCTTTAGGAAGTTTTAAAGTCATGATTACAATTGCAGTGTATTTTTTCATAGCTGCTATAGTTACTGAGATATTGGCAAATTAGTGTTACAAAGGTTCCTTTTAAGCACTATAGGGCTGCTGTATGGCTCTACAGTTATGTGTTAGTGGCCTGTGCTTCCACAGACACATATCATTATGCAAAATGGGTGGCTTGATGGGAGCTTGGGGGCCTGGAGAGCCCACCCCACCTACACATACTAGTTACCAGTTACATTACACTTTCTCAAAAAGTAAGGAAATTAATTGCAAAAAACATCATTAATGCATCAGTTACTGTTGAAATGACAAAAGTATGGAAATGAGACATTAGGGTTCAAAACCCTAACTCCATTCCCCACACCTCACCCCTCCTACATGCACACACACACACAATGCAAGCAGGGGAAGGACCAAGGCAACACAATCAGAGACAACCAGTATCAGGTAACAAGGTAATGTACAACTCTCTAAATGTACTGCAAGACACATCCATCATCATGGGTCACCAACTGTATGAGTTCTGCCACCATCATAGTGCCTTGGAGATACACACACATGCTGGGCAACCATGGGTGATGTCCCACAGTAAGCATTTTTGTGTTGCAAACAGAAATAACAAGATTTTAAGCAGATGTCCATATTTTAATAGTGAAGAAGTGAAGAAACACGAGTATGTTACCCACAGATATTTTCTTGGAAATGAAGGTTAGTATAAGCCTACCAACAGTCATTGGATGTTTGCATTTATTTTCTGATAGAGTGAGTCAGTCATAATAACCAACAGTAGTAATAATAAAAGTAATTATGTGTAGTTTCAGCTGTTGGATGCCACTCATTACCTGCCTCCAGTCTGTGTGTTTGCAGAGTACTTGGTTTCTTTTCCCAGATCCATGCTCATAAATTGCTGTTGCCATCATCTTTCTGCAAATTTTGCTGTTTGTTAACATTTCAGCAACTGTCTGTAGCTGACAGCGACCGAGGGCGGTCTCATTTACCATTTATT
This sequence comes from Neoceratodus forsteri, assembly GCA_016271365.2. NCBI lineage: Eukaryota > Metazoa > Chordata > Ceratodontiformes > Ceratodontidae > Neoceratodus > Neoceratodus forsteri. The sequence continues at coordinate 1,045,365,026 of CM057455.1, forward strand.
TTGTGGTTTCCAGCACAAAACCTGATATAGTTCAACTAGTTGATTTCCCCAGGCACTACAGTTTTGAGCCTGGAGTTCTAGAGACCCGTGAGACCCTTTTGAGACCCTTTTGTGGCCTTTTCAGTGAGTGCTTTTACATTTCTCACTCTGGAAAAGCAAGTAAGTTTGTTTTTATACAGTATGTGAAGAGGTTTAACTTGTTGTAAGGGCAATATTTTATTAAGTTTGGTCAGCAGTGTGCTATTTTAGACTGAACAAGTTAAACTGTTGACAACTAATTTGTTGTTTGTCTTGTTTTAATATATTTTATTTGAAAATCTTAATTTCTCATCTTTTCTTTGTCTTTAGTGACTATTGTGGACAGGAAGCTTTGGAATAAGTCAGTCTTATAGGGGACTAGACAGCATCCTCTCTGGTTATCTGAGAACTGGTTATTCAACCATTCAGTCAACCAGTCAGCATACTATTATTGCTGTTGTTGCTGCTCCTCTAATGGTAGTTTATATGATGCTTATGATGCCTTCCTACATCCTGAGAAGGACTGGAAAGAGATTTAAAGGAGTAGCTGCATGCAGGACTGTGATCAGGTATCTGCAATGCAAAGAAGAACTATCATTACATTTACTCCTAATAGAGTTCCTTAGATATAATTAAACTATTGAAGACTGGGTTTTATTTTAAGGCTGACTTCTGTTTCTGGACAATTCAAGGCATCCTGAAGCTCCATTTGATTAGCAACCAGCGATCGGTATGCTGCCTGGAAGTATTTGGATTTTTCTGGACATTTTCAATCACTAGTTCTGTATTGGGCATTTTCCTTTTTAACCATATGTAGTTTATAAGATAGCCTTCAGGTTGATTGGTTTTGTTTTATTCTGCTTTTGTTTTGTGTGTGTGTGTGTTTCTTTTTCCTTTTTTTTTTGCTGTTGTGATTGTATATCATAAGTACTGTCAAGCCCTGTGCTCAGGTGTTGAATTCTAAGTTATAGTGATTTCCCTTGATGCAATATTAATCGGTCCTTGTTTCCTTTTTTTCTTTTCTTTTCTCCTCTTTTTGGCATTTTGGCCTTTTATCTGCTCAAGACATCAGGGATTATAAGTTCTGGGGTAATGTATACACAAAGTGGGAAATGCTACCAGAAAAAGCTGAACAACAAAAAGTAAGAATAAAGAAAAGTAATGGCTGTGTCTTTTAGGGAGACAGAAATAATTACATCTACTCCACGGTGAGTGCAATAACCCCTGAAAATGGAAGAAAAGGAGGTTATAATTATGACTTATGCAGATAAAACAAAATTGAATATCCAACAACAAGGTGGATTTGGAGATATTCCTGACAAATAATACTGAAAAATAAATCAGAAAAAAGAGGAAGAAATAAGGGAAATACCACTCAGCCCCATATATGTTCGGAAATAGGGAGGAATGTTAATAAAGAAGTTACAAACCCCTGAAAACATTTTACCTGTAGATTTAGTCCTAGAGACTGAGAAAATAACCCTGTTTGAAGAAAAGGCTCAAAAGAAAGGAACTTAAAGGGAGGTAAACAATTAAAAAGACCAAGGCAAGGATGTGAAAAGACCCTACAAACCTTGATCAAGAACTAATGCAAAAATATAACTGATTACTATAGAATGAAATGAGGATAAACAGATAGTCGGGCAGGCTATGACTACTGACAAAATTAATAATTCAGGATTAGAGACTAGATTGTTGCTGCAAACTCCAAATGAAGAAAATGAGACCAGATTAGAGTTACTCAGGCCATTAGAACTACCCTCTATACAATGTGAAGGATCTGAATATAATTCAGGAACACAGAAAGAGTCCATGTTAGCACATTCTCTGAATACTGTGTTTCAAAGACTAGACACAGAAATAGAACACATAGAGCTTAAAGCTGAATTTTTTAAAACAGTGCCCAAATTCATTATCCAAATATACAATAAAAGCATTGGCACATCCTGTGATGTCTGCTATGGTTCTGCTGGAAGCTCTAAATGATATTAGAATAAAATGGTAAATTTTGCTAGGACAATTTATGCTCAAATCAATAATTTACAGTCACAAATCATTAGCCTCAATCAGAAGGTAGAGGCTAAAGGAACTATCTTTTCCACTATTATTATCCTGATACTCCAGAAGAAAATAAGAAGGAAAAAGGGAAAAGGTAAACAAAGACCAGAAGAAATAAAAACCCAGAAGGCGTAATCTAATAAGGAGAAACCAGATAAGGTGAACTATTATAAGGAAAGAAATTCTCAAGGTATACCACTTATTATATTGGAAAATAAAACACAAGACTCAGGTCCATTAGTACTATCCAACAGCTAAAGAACCTGAGAAAACAGTTATAAGACAAAGGAGGCGAAAGTTCCAAAAAGTTAGAGGAAGGGAAAAGGCAAAATGTGAAGAACCTCATATGAGGATGGGACTCTTGATACTGATATAATAAATCTGACAGAAACAGGAAACAGTTGTAAGATTAGAAGGCATATTCTGCAAATCATATGAAACAAAAGATACATTAGAGGAAGTGGTTAAATATTTATTTGCAGCTGAATTGAGATACCAATCACAAAATAAAATGTTTAATGGTTGGCAGGAATGTCAGTGAAGATATGGAACTGGTTTATGTTTTGGTAAGAAAAACATGGATTTTGCTAAAGCCATATGGTTTAACACCAACAACTATCTCAGCTGGGTCTGGAAATGAAGGTCTGGCCTCTTGGAAAACAATATATTACAAGACCATTGTAAATGGAGAACTTGGTCCCTTTATTAGTTATTCAGAAACTATGGAGATTTATTAAAATGTCACTGGAAACTGCTAGCATAAACTAACATGGCTCCAGGGCAGGATTTTAAGTAGCAGTTTTGGTTTAGATAGATTATGAACAGCAAACTAAGCTTTACAGATCTAGTGGCAATATTATACTCAGGTTTACTAGAGATAAAGGTTACACAAAAGTGGTTCTTGAAAATAGAAAGACCTCTCATTTAAAGAAGGTAACAGGATAGACATCAGTTGTGGAACTAAAGAATATTACCAAACCTTACTAGATGCTGCTGGCAGATTTGACCCAATGGGAATATTTATTGTGGACTGGAAGGAAATATGGGAAAATAACACAGTGGCTATTTCAAATTGACTGTTAAGAAACAATTATTCTTTTTGAAAAATACTACACCTTCATTTCAGAAGGAAGGAAGTCCAAATGTTTTGATTTGGAACATAGTGGGTTTATTTAATAAGGTTTCTGACCCTGAATGGATAGCCTTTATAAACAAATTGAATTTATTAATGTTTCCAGAAACCTGGTCTCAGAAAAGTACTGATATAAATGACTACCATGTTGTGTTCTCTCAGCAATTAAAACTTATAAATTGGGTTGCCCATCAGTTGGTTTAGCCACCTATATAAAAATTGGTATAAATATTCAAATTATTAATAAAATAAGTGTTAAGCATAATTGGATTATAGTATTAGAAAAATGGCACATTTGATTTTTGCTCTCATTAATGTGTGCATTCCCCAAGTAAGAAGAATTCAAATAAAAGTATCTGGAAAGACATCTCTGTTGAGATAGATAAGGCTTTTAAAAATATCCAGATGTTATTTTGACCATAGCAGGAGATTTGAATGCTAGAGTAGCCAACTCTAATAGCATGGATAAGCTGTACAAACAGTTAGACCTGGGCAATATTAGAAGAGAAGGCTCAAGACTCCCAGATAAATGCCCAAGGGTAGAAATTATTAAACTGCTGAAAGAAATGCTTTGATTATCTTAAATGGAAGGTTAAATGGAGATTTAGAGGACCTCAACATATTTTTCAGCAAAAGGGCAAAGTGTAATAGATTATGTGATCTCTAATTTGATCAATTTAATTAAATTTATAAGTTTAACAATCCAAATGCGGCCTGAGGTGATCATGCCTCATTACAGTCACAGTTAAATTGGGTTCAGTGGATGAGAGTTGGTCAAAGAGTCTCACCCTGGCCACATTAACAGTGACAGGAAACAAAAGTTAAATAGAAAATGATTGACACACCTAGAAGAGCAGAATGTATAAACACCTGGGAATCAGTATTCAATGAACAGGAGCACACACTGTCCACATCAGCCACAGACTTTATTAATCATATTGATAAATTAAATGGGAAAATAAAAAACATGACATATACTGAGCATTTAAATTGTGCTAATATAAAAACTAAGACTTGGTTTGACACTAGGTGTGCCTTTGTCAAAGGACACTCCAGAGTGCAATTAGTTAGTCAAAAATGTATCCATCTAAGAAAACTACTTTAAATTAAATACAATTAGAAAAACTATTATAAATGTCTTACAGATAAAAAGAACATATTTTTAATAATTGGGAGTTAATGCTATACACTATTCAAAATGATGCAAAAATGTTTGATCTTTAGTGGCCAGGGTGTCAATTCTTTCCAAACATCCCTTTTGGTTCATGTCCCAAAGGAGGCATGGGTCAAACATTTCTTGGCAATATTTTATAAAACAGAATAATGTTCATTAGAGGACTCTACACTGAAAATAATAAATCATCCAATTTATATATCACTACAGATAATGGAAGGAAGTAGCAAAATCAATAGATACACAAAAATAATAAAGTACCTGGCCCTGATTATATACGGTAGGTACACAAACACTATAAAGATTTTGGGGTCCCTACTGACACTTTTGTAATATCTGCTTACAATATAAAAATCCCTTCTTCCTGGCAAATAAATAACATTGTTCCAATACACAAAAGGGGTTGGTCTATTCTCCTTCTAATTTTAGACAAATAAGCCTTTCGGATATTAGTGTAAAAATATTTGAAAAAATCTTAATGAACAAACTAACATTGTGGATTGAAGAAACAGATTTGATCTTGAACTTCTAAGCGGGTTTCAGACAGGGTCACTCTACAGTGAACAATCTATTCTGCTTTACGCATATTATAGAAATATGAAAATAAGGAAATGAAGTTCTATGCCTTATTTGTAGACTTTAAGGCTGCTTTTGACTCCATAAATAGGAACATTCTTTGGAAGATTCTGATTGTGAAGGAGATTGATAGATCCCTGAACCCAGTATATTTGTTATACACTAATACAACAAGTGAGAGATCTGATAATTCAGGACATCTAACTATTCCATTTAAATCAAATAGAGTCAAACAGGCTGCCTCTTAGCTCCAACTCTTTTAATGTCTACATTAATATTTTATTGGAATCTGGTGAACACAAGCTGTTTGATAAGATAAAGAAAACCTCTATCAGTGCATTGGCATTTGCAGATGATATTGTATTAGTGGCCTTAACTTCATTGGGCCTACAGAATAAATTGAATAATTTCATTAGAAATGTCAAGATGTAGAGTTAGACATTAATTTGAAAAAAAATTATTATATTTTCTGGAAATAAAAATAATAGATGTACAAGAAGGATTTATTTGGGGCATGAGTAAATAGAAAGGGTCAAAGCTATGTCTATTTGTGAGTGAAACTTTCTAAAACCACAAATTGGTCTTCGCATTTGGTGATCAACAAGCTAAAGCAAAGACAGTAGCCAAAGCACTGCTAAGGTTTAATCTGCAATATGGTGGTAACACGATACTCCTGGCTATAAAGCAGGTGAGGCAAAATGTTACAAATATTATTGCATGGGGCTGAGGCGTAGTTCTCCTATAAAGTCAATCAAATGGGAAAGGTAATGATGTATTGTTACAAGGCCTTATTAAGCATACCAACCTCAACAGCCAATGTAATGGTAAGAACAGAACTGGGAAGGGTGAATCCACAATCTCTCAAACTGTCAAGAATGGTAAATTACTGGCTAAAATTATCATAACAAACAATAGTCTCCCAATGTTATGCTGGAAAGAAAAATTGATCTGTGAGAAACAGGGATAACGTCCACATGGCTAAAACATTTAAAGATACTCTATCAGGAGTTAAAATGTTTCATTTCTGGGAAGATTATAATAAAAAAGTAATAATCTCAGAAAAAATTGGTAAATTAATATAAGCAAGTTAATATATAAAGCAAATATAAATGAAAAATCTAAAAACTGGAATAAGGTTTAAAGATAAAATTGAAACTGATCATAACATTGAACAATATTTAGTAAATAGGGCAACCCCAGAACAAAGAAATGTATTAATTGGGCCAGAATGGGACTGATCAGATCAAAATTTACATATTTCAACAAAATTCAGGGCAAATCAAAACATTCTGTCCCTGTAATAAAGGTACATCATCATCAATCAATGTTATTGTGTGGTTAAAGAACTTTTACAATATTTAAAATACAAATAAATAAACATATTATCAAAATTCCATAGAAAATAGTTTGTTTTAAATACAGGGTTAAAATACCACAGTTCTACAATATTTAGTCTATTCTTCAGTTTCCTAACAGCATATAAATATTTTGCCAACCTTCCACAGCCCTACATTATATGTGTAAAAGAATATTTGTCAATTCATTCTTATCAAGTAAATAAATTTTACTCAAAAGGGACTTAACCAGTATATCACATATTTTTCATACCAGTTACAGTCCAAAGAATATCATCAAATCTTCCTTGCCCCTTTCTCACAATCACATTCCTCATTAATTATTACATTTTTTATACCTAAAATTCAGAATATTACTAGGAACTGTTTAAATTTGTAACAAATAAAATTAATATGGATCTCAGGATTAGTCAATATTTCTAAATACTTTTTGAAGCCATGATTATAATTATTAGCAGCAAACCATCTAGAGTAATGGTAATCAGCTGTCAGGGGCAAATTAGTATTATTCCAATAATTTTCAGTTTTTTGTATATATTTCATGTATTTTATACTTATTATAATTCCTTTATCCACAGTTCTTTTAGATGAAACAGCTTGTACTTCTCCAGCATGGTCTGAATTGAATTGAACAAAAAGGGTTTTATATCCTAGGTTATGCCAACATTCTTTCTCTTTTAGGCACTTTTTACAAGAGCATAATCATTTTTATTAATGACCCATATCCAGAAATTTAGTTTTCTTGAATGTATTAAAGCATTAATATCAATCAACTAACTCTGCCCCAAATAAGAAGGGCAGGAATGGCCTAATTGAAAATTATTCTCAGAGATTTGTATAATGGCACCATTAATTTATTGGGATCTCTAATGTCCCATCTTGCAACCATATAGCAGTTGAGCTTCAACTTTTGATTGAATAACTTAAATTAGTGGTATATCATCATTCCACCATAAAAGTAATTAAACTTATTTAAACCAGCTACAGTTTTTTTACTTTTGAACAGTAATTTCAGGTGTTTAATCCAGTTGACATTTTGCTGTATTATCTCCTAAATTCAGATATTCGAGACTGTTTCTATTTTTTCAGATCCCATAAACCAGGTCCCTTTGGAATTTATATTCCCAATAATCATTGCTTTTGTTTTATTCATATTAATAGATAATTGAAGTGCACTTGATTGTTTAGAGATATAATCGAATTGTTTTGAAGTCCTGATTTAGTCAAAGGTAAAACTATAATATCATCAGCCAATATAGGAACAGAAAAATCTTAATTAAAGGGAATTAATATCCACCTCATTACAGTGATCTGAAACACCTTCAAGGAAAGTGAGAATAGTAAAGGCGCTAATATGCAACCTGTCTAACACCACTTTACTTCTAAGGGTGTTGAAAGTTGACCTTAGGCCCAATCTTATCTTACGCCCATGTGTTAGCATAAAGTTGAGATATGATTGTTACTAAAGTTGAATTAATACAGTCCCTCCACTTATTACCCGAGGTTAAAATGGGCAGTAGCTTACGCTGGGCAAAGTAAAAAACAAATACCATTTCCTATTGTTATCATTATTTCCTCTCCTTTTACAATGATCTAGAGACACCTGCTATTTCGGGCATATCCGAGTTTAGTTCACACCTCTAAATCGTTGAGGTGCTAAGTCTGTTCATGATAATTGTGATCAATTAGTAGCCTGTTTTAGCTCATTAGTGTGGATAAAAGAAGTTCACAACTCAACTCTCACTCGGTTATCATTCAAGTCATCTAAAGTGGCCAGTTCAATTTTAGCAGTGTAATGATGGTAAAATGACAGCTCATTAGGAGAAGGTTTTAGAGAGTTGGACACAAATCAAGAAATGAGTGCATCGTACTGTGTAAAGTGAATTTCACTGCTGGATGCTGTGCATATGTTAAAGCACTCCTGGGACATGGTTACAGTGCAAACAATTGAGCAATGTTTTAAAAGGCAGTCTTTTGTGTAATAACACAAGAAGCTCTGAATGTAGCCCCAGATATCCTGCCAGCGAATGAGGTCTTACCTGCTCCAGAAGGACTGTCTGCCAAGGAGTTTGAAGGTCTCTGTCACCTAGGCGACCATGATGCATCACCAGAAAGTGATCTGGATGACATTCAGGAGGCGATTGGTGCAAGCCAAGGTGAGGTGGAACAGGAAGAGCTGGGAGATGAGCAGAAGGATCCTGATGTTGCCAGGAGGAGGAAACAGTCCCAGCTACCGATGTGCACACTGCTCTAATGACTCTGAGTCATGCCATGGAGCAAAGCATAGAACATTTGCCAACCTGGGACATGCTATGCAAAGCAGAGGAAACTTGGCAACTGTATACAAGCAACTCAGTACAGACCGCATCACTGAGTATTTTACTGGACTGCAAAAGTAAGACTTGCTGAAAATGAATTACTGTAGTATTTTAAATTTTGTATTTGTTTGGTGACCATTAAAGAACCCTTCACTTAAATGATAAAATGAGTGTTCTTCAGTCCATCTATAGTAACTTTTACAGTAATTTAAAAGTTATTCTTAGACTGATAAAAAAGTAAGCGTCATTCATTATTTTGGTTACAGTGACCAGCGCCTATAACAGAGCAAATAGTAGCAAGACAAATGTGCCGCTATAAGCTGACTTTGACTGTACCTTTTTTCAACAGAATCCGCCATAGTATTTCTCTTGAAACACTATCAAATGCTATTTTATAATCAATAAAAGTCACAAACAATCCCTGCCTATGAAGCTTAACATACTTTTCAGTTAAGTGCTGTGATACATAAATATTATCAAGAGTTGAAGGATTTTCTCTAAAACCTGCCTGATAGACTGAAATACCCCAGTTCTACTAAGTTCCTCAACAAACATCCCAGAAATATTTTTGAAAAATCTTCAGATTAATATCTAATAAACTAATAGGTCTATACATTTTAGGGTTTTCTAATGGACCTTTTATCTATAGCGCAATAATTGTGCCCTTCAGTGAATCTGGGTACATACCTTGTTTGATGCTTTTGTTAAAAAGCTGTCAAAAAGTAAAACCATGATGGGGTTTCAGTAAGAAAAACCTCTGCAGGGATCCTGTCAGGTTCAGAAACCTTTTGGGTTTTAATGTATAGATAGCTAAATAAACTTCATCTAAGTGATCGATTTAAAGTGATCAACTGGATGAACAACATTATTACCAATCTCAGGAATTTCAACATAAGTATAAATTTTCAAGCCATTTTCTTCTGATATAAAATAATCAATATCCTTTAACATTTGTTTGTCCCTTAGCAACTAGGGTCCAAAAGCCTTAGAATCTTTGTTTTGTACTGCCATTAACATTTTTCCCATTTCTTTTCAAAGTACTGCTTTTCTTTTGTATAATCTGGCTTTTAAAATCTCTTTTCTTTTCACTTATTTCCTTTAATAGCTCTCTGGTAGGAGTCTTAGTATACTTTCTATTCAACCCCTAATGTGTAGTTTGTTTCTCCTGTATTCACAATCAAACCAAGTATCCCCAAACTTATTGATTGTTTTCCCACAGGAACCTCTAATTTAGATTTAATCTCCTCTAACAAACATAAAAATTGCTCATACAATTGGGGCCAACTCTTGGTTACAAAGCTACTTGATAACTGTACAGGAAAAAGTGCAATATTATATGACTAATATTACTTTTACTGTCATATCTCAAACAATTTGTTGTGCAGTTCTGATTTCAGATATAGTCATTCCATCATACTGTATTATCCTACATTTTTCTTGAGAGCATAAACTCAAAGGATAGTGATCACTTTCCACTCTAATCAAAACCTGACAAGTGGACCAATATTCAACTTGCCCTGTCTAGAAAGCAAAATCAACTGTTGAAGCATCCTTGTTGATAAAAGGTATAATCTCCTTCATAATCACCCTGTATTCTTCCGTTGAGAGGGTACATAGTGTTTTCTTCTAATACCTCTATTAGATGTTTACCAATCTTATTAGCTATTTTGTATTTTACCTATCAAGGCTTTAATTGAGAGAATACATGATTGTAGGAAAACAAGGAATGATCTAAAAGTCCATCAAAAGAGCCTATTAGAGCATTAAAATCACCTGGTAATAATAATTCAGCTCTTGGGAAAGTTTGCTGTGCTTCATCTAACATGTCTGATAACTCATGCCAAATCTCCTCTGAATAGTAACAAGAATTCTTGGGGAATATAGGTATTGACAAGAAATATTTCACTACTATTACTCTGTAAGAGCACACTTAAAATATTATTCATAGCCTTCCATGGGGTAAGCTTTTGGAAGATAACTACTTTAATTAAAATAAGGGTACCACCAGAATGTCTTCCTAACTTTTTATTCCTAATACCTTGAATTTTGAGGATTCATAACCATTTATCATAATCAGTGAATCTTCACTATGTCAAGTTTCTTGAAGACATATTATTTCATGTTTTGTTAAAATTTTGAACTCTTCTTATCAGCCCAGATATATTTCCATCCAGCTATATTCCAAGACATGAAGTGAATGTTCGTTACATCAGGTGAAGAGCAATTTGAGCTCATTGATGGTCAAACATCACTATAGCATGCTAGTGATCAAAATCTATCTACGATTGGCTGGCTCTTATTATCTACTTCAGAATCTGAGGTTCCAATACTTAATAGAGAGGAATCAACAATATACAGACCCAGAATGTCAATTTCGATGACAATGCTAATAACTGGATAACCAGGATCTCATTATCAATCGTTATATCAATTTGAGAGCCTTCTCACGGCTCATCTTGCTTAGATCCCCATCTGTCCACCTGTATGCCCATAAAATTAGTCAATAAATCAGTAAGGGCCTGGGATAGTTTCTCATCTATTTCATTTACAATTCTATCCATACCAAAAAGTGATAGCATTTTATGGGGGCACTTTCCAATCTGTTATAAACTGGGTTAAAATCCTCTCTATTTGGATAAACTAGCTGGATTCTATTGTTATTCAACATCTGCCTATTGATCCACACATAGTTAGCCAATCTTGGTGAAACAAAATGCAAATCCACAATAGTTGCCCCTGTATGGATAATTTTTTGATATTGGTAATATCTATTTCTGAGACAGGAATATCCAGTGCCTCATTTAAATAAATTAGAACTTGATATAACAAATTTGTCTTTTCTAAGTTATCCCATGCATAGTGTCATACAGTCTTATTATTGGGAGAGATTCTGGGTCATTCTTCTTATTCTTATCCTCCCTATTAGTTAGAGAGCCACTGACAGATTTTTGATATTGTCTTTCAACATAGGTAACCTCCATCTGTGGAGTCATATCTGAATTTTGAATCTATTTTCATTTCCATGTCACCCAATTCCCCAAGTTCCTGATGTAGATTGACCGTTTCTTCTTCTAATAAAGCTAATTGAGATACTAACTTAGAATGTTGAAGAGGTCAAAACACATTAGCATGTTCAGTAGAGTCAGGAGAATACCTAACTCGGCTCAAAAACTCTTGTTGTTGTATTCTCCTTATTCAATTTTGTACTCATTATTACTGTTTTCACAACTCCATCCTGTCCATCTACTAACCCCACTTCTTCCCTTATATTCTCAGCTGCAATTTTCTCCTTTCTATTCTTTTTTTGTTTTTATTTTCTTTCCTTCTAGCTTGTTTGGATGCTTTATTATTATTTTCTTCACCTTTTACCTTTTTCCTATGGCCTAAAGACGTAGGAGACTCAGATATGATAATTTCACTGAAATCAGGTCTAAGCTGTGTTCTATCAATTTGTATATTCTTTTCTAACAGTTCTTGCGATATTACTTGTCTTTCAATAATCTAGTTGATTTTAATCTCATTAAGAGCAATATGTGCTTGCAGGTTTTCCATGATTTCTTTGTTCACTATAAGTTGTTCCATTAGAATCAAGGAAAATTATTAGGATCTTTCAAAAGTATAATCAGATCCTGACTCAAACAAGTGGAAATAAAGGAAGTAGGAAGCTTTCCTGAGAGTCTCCATTATAAGGGTTACAATGATTGCAGTATTTACAACAAACCGTATTAACATCCTCTGTGTCCCTAATCATCCTTCCAAAGCCCTAAGTCCAATTATAGTTTGCTGCAAATCCTACACACTCCTATAAGTTCCATCTCTCTAAAGTTCATGCTATTAGATGGCATCTCATTTCTTGAGTGTCTAGCATCACCCAAGCTAGAAGTTGTCAGAATATATGGATAATCAGGGCAATTTTCTATTTTATTCTTTAGAGAATTAGATGTATATAGATTCTTCTGCAGATATTTCCTAAGATTCAGACACTCCCACTCTCCCTTCATACTCATTCTATTGGTAGCTCTCCATATCACTTACTTCTCTCAAGTCTGCTGGCTCTATTTCTCCTAGGGTCTCATTATCTATTAAAACTTTTGGTGCCAAATATATATCCAACTGACCCAATTTTCTCAGAGACAGCTGTTGGTTAGAGTTACCATTACAAGGGTTGATATTTTATTTAAATAAAATTTATCTTCAGATCTCTTTTAGCTTAATTTGTTTCCCACTTTTCACAGACTTATTAATTGGAATTTCCAGTCAAGGGAAGGATTATTTCTTAATGTTCTCTGGTTTCTTGTTTTAACCATTTTAAGTAAGGAATACAATAATTAGAGAAAACTAGCAAAACAAACACACATCAATTAGACACATTAATTTCTACCAGGCTAATATCTACACAGCCTCAAAGCCTGAGGGTTTAAACCTAGGGTCAAAGTCACACAATAATCACAGAAATAAATCACATAAGTCCAAAAAGCATAAGTGCAAGAAAATGCAGAATGCAGGAAATTGCTTAGTCCCTTAGTATTTTAGTATCTTGACAAAATCCCTTGTGATCTTAAAAAAAAAAAAAACTTTTAGAAAACATTTTGTTTATCTTATTAGGAAGAACAGACAGTATTTGCTCATTATAGCACTGAAAGTTCAAGTTCAAATTCCAATTCAAGTTCCAATAACAAAATTATACAAGCTAGGTCCTAATGGCAAAGTCCATCCTTCTTATACGAATAATCACCAGTTTCTCTATTTATGTTCTTATAAATCTTGTTTGCTTGTCCAAATATTTATATAAAACTAGGCCTGAAAACCCCAGATTGGAATCAGTGTCTCAGAATGTTTTCAAAATATATAATGCACATCCAATGGTGGTTTTACTTCAAGCTTGCTCCTGGGATTTATAAGTGCACTTCTCTGCCCAAATAGCAGTAGAAAAAATAAAAAGAATCAATAATAGTACTTTTACAGGGGCTGTTTAGCCAGTATAAAAATTCTCTTAAGGTTGTATGCAGCTGTAGGATGTATATAATCTGTGAGCTATATGAACTGAATAAACTAAACTAAACACAATACAATCCTAACTATTTAATTAAATTCTATCACTATTACACTTATGAGAAAAGAAATACCAGCTAAATAATATTGTTTATTTCATTTTACCACAGGTATCTTAAATGTTACCGAAGAAAGTCATAGCACTCAGTGGAACCTTAAGAGCACAATATATCCATGGGAAGAAAGGCCTACGGTCAGAGCTCAAGCTCTCAAAGTGTTCCGTCGTACTCATTCCATGGAGAGGTAAAACCTCCAATTTAAAGTGATTCACTGTACCGTGCACAGCTACATCTTCAGGTTACCAAGATTTTATAAAAATTACTTAAAAGACAAAAATTCACCCTGGCGATCTAACGATCTAACAATCTGGCATTCTTATGCTGTCTTACCATCGACCAACAGCTACTAGAGAACGCAGCTGAAGCGCTTTATCCAGCACATCAGGTGACTATGTCATAAAAGCGCAAAGATCAAGTTCGCAAAATATGTATAAATTACATAAAATATATAAATAGAAAACACCTCAATCTTTGAATATCCTAGGACACTTTAAGTAGATACGCTGGGCTATTAAAATTATGTCATAAGAAAATAAGCTAGAAATCAGTTCTAAATAATATAAGTATAGCAAGAAACAAAACAAGAAGATTGGAGACTGAACACCAAGTCCAACTCAGAGGACACTTCCCATCAGGTACAAACTTTCTCTTTTTCTTTCCACAATCCACCATTCTGATGTTCCAATGGCACTCTTCTCACGTTCTTTATTTCATAGTCCAGCACTTATGAGGGGACCCCTTTCAGCCACCACAGCTTTCCTCCTGCAACAAGAAAGAGAACGGCAGAGAAGCAGCACAACAGGGAACAGCAATAAGATGTACTGAAAGAGGATTATTTCAAGATAGGTGGCATACCAGTTCTAAAAATTTCAAAAGGATATAATCCCTACTTCTTTGCTCTAGCTCTACAGATCAAATGAATGTGTAGCTGGCAGCTGTCTCACTCAGTCTCCAATCAACCAGCTAAAGGGTATATAGAGACCATTGCTCACATAATCACTATTTGCCCTCTATACTCTAAACCAAGAAAAACTTCCTTTGGACATTTTTGGAAAAGTATGCTGAGGTAAACTATGATCCAGTTTTCATTTTATTTCATCCAAGTACAGAAGGTGAAATGGAAAGAATTGCAAAATTCCTTGCAGCTGTGGTTAAACAAATACAAAAAAATGATCTTTAGATCCAGTATCTAACATAGAGCATTGATGTATCATTTTAGCAAATATATTGTGCAATTTAAAGGGGCTTAATTATTGTGAAACTCAAGTAATTCAAGAAACATTGCTATCTCCCTTGTCACTATATTTTTATCTGTCTGATTTTAAATTGCGAACAGTGTTGGAAAACTGAAGTATACTGTTTGCATATGTTGCTGTCTGTATAGCAATTCTGTTGACAATTGAATCCATGTTTAACTTGTAAATTATTGTATGTGAATCTGTAATAACCTTTTGATTACTCAAATTTTATTTATTTAGTTTTTGTTGACTGGGTAAGTGCACTAGACAAATCCTGCCTATTTTCAGGCACGACCGAGGAGGGGACACAGATGAATGCCAACTGACCTTGAACCAGATTAGGCTGTAGGTGGTATTTTTAGTGAATGAGGAAATTTGGCCAGGACACGAGGAAATTCCCTACTCTTTTCGATAAGTGCCATGGGATCTTTAACATCCACCTGAACTACCACCAATACAGGCAGATAGGACCTCGGTTTTAACATCTCATCCGAAGGACGGCACCTCAGAAGTTCAGCACCCTCTCATGCTGCACTACAGTGTCAGTACTGGGATATTAACCCAAGTGCCAGATGTGGGAACTGAACCTACAGCCCTCTGATCTCCGGCCTCAGAGGCGAGTGTGTTACCTACTGAGCCACTGACACTATTTATGGTTCAACAATAAATTAAAACTTGAAACTTTAATTATTTGTAGTATAGTTTACAAGTAGCATGTGAAAGAAACAGTTGTAACATCCAAAGCTAACTATAACATGCTGCTAATGAGTATTTCTTAATGGCAGTATAACAACATGTGATGGTGCTAGTTTCATACCTGAACAGTATCTTAAAAGTACTATGTGTCATCTCTAACTTTTATGCTCCACATGTCCATGTGGTACCAATGATACCTGCAGCAATCCAATTGCTGAATAGTGGCACATAAAATCAATATTTTGAAAATGTGTACAGACTAAGTTTCATTGTATGAAGAAGATACGCCAACAATAATGTGTCATCATACTATGCTGGCAGTATAGAGTCAATGATACTATATTTGTTTTTCATTACATAGTGTTATGTGAAATAAGTACAGTGTTGTGATTACAGTAGTTACAGATGAGACAAAGTGGTATAGTGTCTTGCAATCTTGCATTTGTCTTTCATGTGTGTATGGGGGATGCAAAGTTAGGGTTTTGAACCCTAACAGCACCTTCCGAACTTTTTCTTGTTGTTCTAGTAACCCTAACTGATGCATTAACAGAGTTTTTGCAATGAATTTCCCTTCTTTTGAGAAAGTGTAATGTAAGTGGTATGTGTTAGTGGGAGATTGAGTACTTAGGGCTCTGCACTTCCTTCACATTGTCCATTTTTTGCATAATGGTATCTGTATGTGGGAGTGTGGGCCCTCTGGGCCCTATGTCCCACTTACACTTAACTATGGAGCTATACAGCAGCCCTATAGGGCAAGGAACCCTTTAACAGTAATGTGCAAATATCTCAGCAACTGTAGCAGCTACAAAACATATTCAAGTGTTGTTGTAATCATGACTGTGAGGTGTCTATACAAGATAAGTCAACTGAACCCATATCTCACACACTTTATGAGATACAGGCACTGAAAAGTGCTCAAAGGCACACTTGGAACCTTTGGAACATGTTTTGTCAATATTCTCTGTAACTGTAGCAAGTAGGAAAAAATCCACTGCTGGTGTAATCTATGATTTCCAAACTTGTTTCTGCAGGTTATTTCACCTAAGCTGTGTGTAGCAAAAACTTCATTACTCGCTTCATTTTGGAGATACTGGTGCCAAAAGGCATAACGGACACTGCAATGTTATCCTATGGAAATTTCTCAAATTTGGAATGCTGCAACTTTGGGCCCTTTGAATGTTTTGGCACCAAACCACCAAAAGGCACATCTGTGTGACCAGGGTCTGCCACCCTAAAATGTCAGCCAAAAGACCTGACTGTTCAGTTGCAAGGTGATAGCAAAGATTTAATGTTTTTTAAATACTTTTGCAAATCACATAAGTTTCTCAGAAAGTAGCATGAAACTTTCACATTTGCAAAAGTATTTCAACAGTTTCTTTCGTGATTTGTAAGAATTTTTCTCCGATGATTAAAATGGCATTTCTGGGGGTTTCTCTCCAAAAGATAGGGCTGGCATCCTCAGGACCCAACTAGGTAAACTCAACAGTGTTTACCTAGTGGGTCCCAAATTAAATGCCAGGCATTTTTCTTCTCACTAACTGAAAAAAGATGGCTGCAGCATGAAAGAAAAGGTCCACTTGTGAAAGTAAAATTTCACTTGCAAAACTTTCGTGAGATACATATATTTTTCCCAATTATATATAATGAGAAATTTGTTTTTGAATAACTTTTACACCAGATCTTCAAAAGGCACATCGGTGATCCAGACTGCATTTTCCTGAAGATTTTGGACTGAATGGACAAATCATGTGGGCTGTGGGAGAGAGCAAAGAAACATGCAAAAGCCTGTTTTTGACTCTGTGGTGTTCTGTAGCTCCATAACCATACTTCCAACCATAGTGCAACTTGCCAGGTCCAGAGATCTATGGTACCAGACCGTGCATGCAAATTTCAGGCAAATCCATTTTACATTGGAAAAGTTATTAAGGTGCAAAATTTGAGGTTTAACATTAAAGTGCTTACTCAACCCTGTAGCACCAGTATAACATATATATATATTTATTTATAAAATGTTTGTACCCTGTTTTAAGCTCTGTATGATGCCAAGAGCCTCTGGAGATTGGGCACCCTAAAATAAATTTTACTTACTAATATATACAGATATATATATATATATATATATCAAAAACTTTGTTAATACATCAGTTAGGGTTAAAGTGACAAAGTATGGAAATGTGGTGTTATGGTTTCCAACCCTAACACCCCATTCCCCACCCTGCAGAGAACCACAGGTGGGGAGATCTGTCTTGGTGCCATCAACCCCAATGCTCACCCCATTCCATTACAAAATTAGGTGACATGGCTTTATAGCAGAGATAGACTACACTCTCAGCTAGGACTGATGGATCACATTCCTATCTCTTTCTTTTCAATACTGCTAAAACTTCTGTTGCGCAACAGTGAATGCTTTTTCCTACTGTTTTCTTCCAGCCTACTCTATGACTGTCACCTAGCATAGCTCTTTCCTATCCCTACTATACTCCTTGCTAGTTCTCTCTTTTCCTTTTTCCAGTTTCCATTCATGCAGTCTCTGGAATTATGCCAAACCCTGGTGATGTGTTGCAGAGGTGTTATGTAAAGTGCATAAGTGCATATGTGCAAAACAGCATATTAACTATATTAATAGCAAGTATAAAAGTAAGAAATTGCCTTGGCAAGAAAAGAATAAAAGCACATGAAATGTATTTCATATTTTAAAAGAAATTCCTTAAGGTATTGCCACCATACATTTATAGTAAGTATCTTGTTATAATATGTTAAAACACTACAATGAGGTTTGTTTGTGTACAATTATACTAAAGATATCTTAAGTAGGCCTACTCAATTCTAGCCATTTATTGAGATAAAACATGCTGTTTATTCTGCTATTTTTTATACCGTGGCTCAGATATTCAAAGAGTTGAGCCATACGCCCATAGGGTTGTGCCTGTGCAAGTCTGAAAATGCCCCATTCTGTGATATTCAGCAGGAGCAGTTCGCCCCCAAATCACGCTGAGCAACAGCACAATGATAATGAAGGCATGCACAACTGAAGGAGGAGGAACCGTGCATAAATGGCACAGTGCAATATTCAACAACTAGCCAAGCACAATAGGGAGCAAGCAGAAGTTGCTCCATAGCGAAACAAGCCAAAAAAAAGGGAGCAAGGGAGAGGTGCAAGAACATTAAAGGAAGCCACATATGACAGCAAACACAGCAGGACACACTGGGCAGCAGGGACACACAGGGCCAGGCAGGAAAGGGCACCTGAAAGCAATAGCCACAGCGGGAGGTACATCACACAGCAGTGAGACAAGCACAGGCAGGTGTTCCCGGTGCAGGAAGTAGCAGTGAGGACAGTGGGGAATACAGTAACAGCTGCTGGGGGTGAACACAAGCCAGGGACATGGCCAGTGCCACCTTGCAGATGGAGGCCATTATGAGGGGTGAGAAGGCGAGCAGCAGCGGGGCATGGCCGTGGAAGAACCCGTCGGTGTATGCCCCAACAGGCAGTACCGAGCCTGCACCAGCTTCAAGCTGTACAGTGATACTGAGATTGTGGCTGGTACCTCCTGAATTGGGCAATTCTGATGTGGCTCTGTGAACTGTGCAGTGATGTGATGCAGGCACCCACATGGCGGAGCCATGCCCTGTCAGTGGAGACCAAAGTGACTGCTTGCATGTGCTGACTCACCACAGGTACCTTCCAGAGACCAACTGGGAATGCCACAGGCATAACCCAGTTGACACGTCATTCCACCTCACCCATTCCTCAGCACACTGCTGCCACATGCTGCAAGTACATCCATTTCCCCAGCACACCAGCGGAGTGCACAGCAAACATACAGGAGTTCCACAGGGTAGTACGTATGCCTGGTGTGCTAGGGCAATAGACTGCACCCATGTGGCCATCCACACACTGCCTGGCCACAAGGGGGCTGCATACATCAATCGCAAGTGCTATACCAGCATCAACTGCCAGGTGGTGTGCAATGCCAGGGCACATAATCAATGTCTGTGCCATGCACCCTGGGGGAGCACGATGCCTTCATCTGGCACCAGTCGGCACTGTGCCACAGATTTGAGTAGGGATATCCCCACTGGACACCTAGTGGGTGAGTATGCAAACCACATGGACAATCATAGGACCATGGGGGCATGGTCAGAGAGTGACATGAGTAGTGGTCTACATGGCCCGAGGCAGGTTGATGCTGATCACCAAACTAACCCCCACCCTCTACACACAGGTGACAGTGGATACCCACTCCGTCCCTGGCTGCTCACACCACATTATTTACGACCCCCGCGCAGCAAAGCTACAATGAAGCACACGCCACCACATGTAATGTCATCGAGAGGGTGTTTGGGATGCTGAAGGCACATTTCCGTTGCCTGGACACCTCCGGCAGTGCCCTACAGTACAACCCCTCAAAGGCCTGAGCTATTCTGGCCTGTTGCATCCTGCACCAACATGGCCAATGAGATGTGGGATAGCCGCACGGGTCAAAGAAAGGGGACAGCGATGAGGACGATGAGGATGCCAGTGACGATGGTGATGGGCAGCCCCCTGGCCAATGGGACCCCAACTTCTCCAGCTGGCACAGCTGCACGGACACCATCACAGAGGAGCACTTCAGCCAACCCAGGTAAGTCAGGGGCCATGTGCAACCACCAATGGCTAAGGCACAACCCACAACCATGCATGGACACACACCAGGGGTGCATGCCATCAAGGAAGTGGCAGGGCATGGAACCACACACAACCAGGGTTGGGTGAGGTCTAACATGCCACGCAGATGGACACACACACACGCAGCACACACACAAAGCACAAACTTGCACAAAGGGTGGAGGCACACCAACCCAGAACACCACCCCAGCCACACATGTCCACAGACCACCACACCCACTGCCTGTCCATGTGCATGTGTCAGATGCTGAGCACCATTGCACACTGGTGCACAGCACAATGCAGGCATCATCATGCCACGCAACTGCAGAAAGCAGCTGGGAGGGTGTGCAGATGGACTGTGTCCACATACAGGGCCAGGTACCCACCGTGACTGCCCACTGAAAGAGACAATGCACACAGGACAGCAACAGACAGTAGCCACGTTAGGAGACAGGTCAGTCATGAGACACAGTGCCCGCCACCATAGATGCATGGGCAGCCCTGCGAGACCGCCAGCACTGACAGGCTGACTGCTGGCCTCATGGGTGACACCGATGGTCCCAGGTATTCCACTGCGTGAACACGACCATGCTTATGCAGGGGTCTGCAGCACACCGAACATGCCTGCACCAGCTGTGCTCGGGATGCTCACAGCTGAACCCGGTGTCAACAGGGAGGATGTAAATGCGATGCCGGGAATGGGGGTGGACAGTGCACCCGCATGGTGTCCACGATGCCTGGGCCACATGACTGTGTGCCCATGTGTGCATGAAAGCAGTGAATGCCTGTGCATGCCTGTCAATGGCAGCGGTCACATCCTCCCACAACTGGTCCATCCTGCCAGGATCAGAGCAGTTTCTCTGCTGCGATGCTTCTCTGCATACTCCAGAGCCACATGCAGTGCATCCACCGACATTGCAAGCCACATCTGCTGCTGGACTGATGCTTGCAGTAGGTGGGTGTTCTCATCAAAGAGGTCATCTGCCTCCTCGGCATCTTGTCCCTCAGGGTGTCGTAGCCTGATGCTCAGCACCCTTAAGGGTGGGCACTGTGCACCAGAACCAGGTCTGGGAATGTCCACAGGTGGTGCACAGATGCTGCTGCTGGACCCTGTACCCCAAGCTCATTGGCTGACTGCTGATGCTGCCCCTCTGGCTGCAACTCCCCGGGCTCAGTGGTGCCGCCGCAGTGGCGCAACAGTCCCACTGTCTGAACAAACACCAGTGCTGCCCACTGGTGCTGATAGAGTACAGGCTGGGACTGTGCTGACCTGAGCCTCTGTAACAGCAACACCCACAGCCATGGCCATGATGTTACCTGATATGTGGCCATCCTGTGGCACACACTGTCACTGCCCATGCCGTTAGCGACATCATCATCGGTGACAGACTCGGCACTGGCCCCAGGCACAGCATGCTGGCATCTGTGGACACTGGCATGCTGGGGCACAGGCAGGGCTTCCTCCACACCTGTTACAACAACATCAGTGTGGACAGCCAGGCTGCCCCACTGTCGCACTGAGCCACGTATTCTTGGAGGTGGATGGGCCCTCTCCATCTCCAGCTGACTGTCCTCAGTTGACAGGCC
Organism: Neoceratodus forsteri; assembly: GCA_016271365.2. Lineage (NCBI taxonomy): Eukaryota > Metazoa > Chordata > Ceratodontiformes > Ceratodontidae > Neoceratodus > Neoceratodus forsteri. The sequence goes on from CM057455.1 coordinate 1,045,386,940, forward strand.
CACCACTGCTGACCCATGCAGATGCTCAGGATCTGTAAGGAAGACAAAGTCGCATTACTGCATGTGACCTACCCTGCCCTCCCATAGACAGACCATGACTTACCATGCAGTGATGAGCCACCACCCATCTGAAGCCACCACCGGAACACCCTCAATGGCACAATGCTGCATGCTTCCAGCAATCCTCTCCTCCTGTGGGGTCAGGTGTACCACCTCTGGCTGTCCCCCACCTGTCTCAGCTCATGCTGCCCTGATGGCAGCCACCTTCTCCTTATCCTCCTCCTGTCTGTGCCCATCTTCTTCTTGCACTCCTGCACAGGCGCTGGTGGCTGCCATGCAGGTTCACAGCATGTGCCACCTCCTCCTGCAGCAGCACGGGCTTGAGGTGTTCCCTACTGTCCGCTGAGAAGTGGCTCCCGATCCAGGTAGGCCTCAAACTGGGCTTCAGTCTCAGCCTTGGTAAGTTAGGCTTCATCCTCCTCCCACCACTGTGTTCCTCCTCCCCACAACTTGCTAGGTCATTATATAGCCTGTAAGAATGGCAGGTGTTACCTGTGACTGTGCAGTCCCATGCATGTCCCTAAATCCACAGTCCACACTCCCAAACAGCATGCAACTTACCAATAGACTGCAGTAACTGACTATGGCCACTTCAGCCCAATGCCGCACTTTTATAGCACAACCCATGCAAATGAGGTGAGGCACAACTTTAAGTGGATGCAAATTGCAGTGCTGCACCATTGCATGGCTGATTAGCTGTTTTGCATATGACGACTGAATATCACGCTGTTGCACTTTTGCAATTGTGTTGAGCGTGCTGAGCCAATGGCACAGTTCTGTGACATGTGAGAACACACCTCACTGCGCATGCCGGGTTGCTAATACAGGTGTCTGCCATGCTGCTGACGTGCTGTGCAGGGAAGCAATGCACACAGCATGGCCACCATTGTGCCAGTGGCGCTATAGTGATGTTCACCTACATGGCACTGTGGCACTGAGCCATCATAGGGCACTGGAAACAGCGCGGTAGGCCGGTACTGGCGATAGCACACAGGCAGCCAATCGCACTCACACATTGGGTTCCAATGGCACTGTGCGTGTCCATGTGCAGAGACCCTTCACCCTGTGCCTGACCTTTGCCTGCTAGGTGCCATACGTCAGGCACAGGTGCCTACTCTCGCTGTTCAGTGACAGCGCGATGAGAATCTCAGTGCTGTACCGCGCGCATCTGCACATGGGGAACTGTGCTGCAGAGCACCATATTTGCAGACCAAGCAGAGCGAATGGTGTGCAGGAGGGCTGTTCAGTGGACAGAGTTGGAACTGGCCAACCTAGTGGCCATAGTGGAGCCACACCCTAGACCACTGTTCAGGAGGCACCCTGGACAGGTCCAGGAGCCAGGTGTGGGAGGAGGTGACAACTGCACTGGAGGAGGCCACTGGATGGGGGAGGAGTGCTGAGCAATGCCACCATAGGTATGGGGACCTGCGGCAGAGGAAGCAGAGCTGCTAGCCCGCCTGCAGAGGCGTGCCAGGAGGAGCACAGTGCCATGGCCAGGTAGGTGTTACGTCACACACTTTTATCTTCCATATGGGTATCTCAGTTGTATGTGTCCAGCACATAGGGAGGGACCATCCGGGGTTGGCTGTGGTGGTGTTATCAGGGTGTGGGGTGGGTGGGTCTGACTGGGTTGGAGGGCACACACCTGGGGGCAGGGGCTTTGCTATGTGATTGTACTGATGTTCCTCTCTCCATGTTTGCACCACAGGCCTGGAGAAATGGTGTCTGGCCCATGAGCTGCAGTGCAATGGGGAGGAGAGGAGGCCAGGTGGAGCGAGAGGCCCACAGCACTCAAGGGACTGGCCTGATGATGGTGAGTGCCATACCTCCAAGATTACTATTGCATGCTGTGTAACAGGGTGGGCAGCGGGCATGGCCACCATCCATCGACACCACTGCCATGCACCAACTTGTTACAGTGCACTCGCCCAGTGGCTATGCATGGTTGGGAGTGCATTGATGGTGGTCCAGCGTGCACCTGGTACATGGCTGTGCCATTGCCTTTGCACCACATAGCCATGTCACTAAACAGCCACGGTGGTGCTGTACATGACTTGACTGGTGGGTGTGTGCAGCATTCCGCGTGGCTGTATGCACCTGGGTGGGTAGGTCATGTGGACGTGATCAATGTGGGTGGTCACACACCATCACAGAGGTATGTCCCACGGCCGTATGCCATGCACAGCGGTGGGCTGTATGGGGCTGTGCATTCACACCTATTGACTGTGCTCCTTGTCCTAGGTACACGCCAGCTCCATGACATCTGGGAGGGACTGCAGGAGATCCTGCAGGTGGCGGGCGTCACTAGATATCCTTCGCCGGATAGACAAGACTGGGGTACTGAGGAGGCACAGGCAGCGAAGGAACCAGAGCGGGAGCAGTGCTCCGTTAAATGTCCCTCTGCCCTGATATCCCTACCCCTCTAGACCCACCCTCACACCCTCCTTTCCTGTCCCATTTGTCCACCCCTGCCCCTTACCCACCCCACCTTGTTTGTGGCCTTCCCCACCTTGTATATATTGTTGTAAATAGTTACCTTTTATATGTTGTTTTAATACAGTTATTTTGATATGAATACTGTAGTAGTCTCTGATTTGCAGCTGGCTATAGGTGCTCAGCTGCAGTGGTGTGCATGGCGTCAGGGATGGTGCAGTCATGGATATGTGTGTGTGTCCGTGTGGAGGTGACTATGGTGTGGGGTAGCTATCAGTCAGTGTCTGTGGTGTGTGTGTTGTGCACTGTGCACTGCATGACTGTGTGCAGTGGTCCATGGTGCATGCTCTGTGTCCATGGCATCCCATCAGCCTGTCCATGGCCTGTGCAGCTGACACCCATGCATGTCTGTGACCTGCATGGTCTGCTGGCATGTCAGTGGTGGCAGTCCATGCAGGGCAGCCACTGTACCCGTCCACACTGCTGGGTTGCCTCCTGTCACTGGTGTGGTGCATGTCTGCCTCCGGTGACACTGTGGCCTCCACAGTTCTTGACCCACCTCCATGCTGTGGCTTGTGTGTGTTGCAGGATGTGCACCACTGTCTGTGACTTGTGCTCTGGGAAAATGCTGGTGGCATACAGGTCCACAGTGCCACACAGGGTGGCTGGCACTCCAGTGCCATGGAGGACTGCAGGGTGTGTGTACACAGTTTACATGGGCCCACCTGGGGACTTGGTTGCCCGCCACTGCGTCCTGTGTTGTTGTGCCCATGCGTTGGGTGGGTGTCTGTCCATGCACTGTGGGCATCTGGTGTGGTGCATGCTTCCATGCACCACTGTGGGTGTCTGTGCTGGCTTTTGTGGCCAGTGCTGAGTTGGGGTGTGTCATGGGGAGACTGTGCAGGGTGCTGTACCACTGGTGGTGTGTCTGGGGCATGCCCTGTCCCATGTGGGGTACCTCATGTGCCGATGCATGGTTGGTCTCTCAGTAATACCTCGGGGCATTGTGTGTGGTGGCACTGTGTATACCGTTGTTGCATTGTGTGTGCTGCCACCTGCTGATGGGTGCTCATGGTGGGGCTGCCTTGCATGGTTCTATGGTGTACAGGGTTGCAGTGTCACAGTGAGGGTTGTAGCATGCATGGGGTTTCCTGCAGTGATGGACTGCTCCTGGGAAGGGTGTCTGGGGTCATGGTGCAGGGTGTGCTCTGTAGGGGGATGGTGTGTACGGGGTGGTCAGCTCTCCTTGTGTGCCAGTCACAGCTTGCCAGGGGTGTGATGGGGCAACATGGCCCAGCTGTGGGTTGGCTGCTGGTCTCCATGGGCCAGTGGTTATTCCAGCCCTCCCCAGTTGTGCAGTGCATGGGGTGTGGGGATGATGTCTGTTCTGCTGTGTGTTCCTGTGCTCATCTGTGGCATGGGTGGTGGGACCCTACCTCCCTGGTTGTGCAGTTGCATTGCCCTGCTGCTGGGGGCATCCCTGGTTGTGCTATGGCACCTCTGGACTGCTCAGCTGCACATCCCTTGTTGTGCTATGGCACATCTGATCTGCTCAACCCTCCCTAGTTGCGCTATGGTGCAGGTGGTGTGATATTCAGTTGTCGGCTGTAGGCGCAGTTTGGCAGCTCACTTTTTTAATATTCGAGCCTCTTACGCATGGGTGCATGGACTTGTGCTTGCTCCTGCTATTGTGCACTTTTTTTGGCAGTTTGAATATCTGGGCCCTTGTGTATATGTTTTGGTTTATGAGTGAGATGGCATTTGTTTGGCATGTTGCCAAATGCTGCCTGCTATAATCCACGACATAAGGTCCATTTTCTTTACTGCATTATTTTATATGTTGGTTGCCAAGATAAAAGAGGAGTGCACAATGTTTAAAATGAAATAAAACTGGGACACTTATGATCCAGTGGCACTCTCCCATTTAGTCCATGTTTATGTAAACTGGAGCTGGTGACTGATGCAAGCATATGAAATGCAAGCCACTGCTCCAGTCTCAGTTCAAAAGAATTAAATCCACCAAAAGAAGTCTAAAGGAACAAGGAGAGAGTGGTAGTAAATAAATAAAAGTATGTGAGCAGATGTGCTCTCTGTGTGCTCTCTCCTCTACTTCTGAATGAATGTAGTACTGACCATGGAGAGAGGCTGCATATGTAAATTTCAGCTGCTGCTCCAGTTCTAATACTCTGTTCACTTGTAGCGTAAACTTACATTTTACACTTACTTTGTCCTTGTGGAGAGAAAGAAACCTTAGAGAGGAAGAATAAGGAGCTCAAAAGCTTCATGTTTACTCTCTCTCTCCTCTCCTACTTCTACTCTGTTTGCTCTGCCCCTGAGCCTGTGGCTGTAAAATCTTGTATATTTTTAATCGCTGGTACAAACATTTCTTACATTTTGAATGATAAACTGATCACGGTGGTAATAAGACTGCTAGTTACTACTATAAAAAGACATTGTACAAAGTCAGAGAGAAGCAGTCTCCTGTATAAAACAAATCTGTTTGTTTTCCATTTCGTTTTAAGTGTTAAGTCTCAACAAATAAATAGATCAATAAATGAAGGTATAAAAGGATTCTAAGCTTCATTGTGTCAGATTTCTTGTATAGGAAAGAAAACTAAAGGTTTCTAACTATGTGTGTTTTGTTTTATAGAATCTATTACACTGTAATTGTACCTCAGAGGAGTAATGATAAAGCAGTGTCTTACCAGGCTCCTGAATAGTAATTAAGGGTTCCTATAGGAAAGTAGCGCCCTCTGCAGTCCCCCATATACAAACCTCCATGTCACTCAGAGGTGATTAAGGAGGGAACCAGTGTGTACTAATATACAATTAAGCATGTTTAGATGTATTATAGACCTTTTTTATCCAATTTTGATATATCGTTACTTGCAAACAATGGGAAAATGGTAAAACAATGTATAGTGGGTCACCATTTGATGTATGGTTTAACCAGGTTGGTTTTCTTATCTAAAAGAGTTAAGGGGCTAGTCAGGTGACCCCACCAAAGAGTATAGGTTCTCTCCTGAGAGCAAAGAGGCAGTTCAGCCTTGGGAAAGGATGTGTGGGTACCTGTGCCAGATTTTGATCTGATGAAAAGCACAATGGGTGGTGAACCTAGATGTCTCACTAGGGTTCCACTTTGTGTGCAGTACTAAAGAAATAAGTACTGATTTTGTAAAATTGTCCCTTTAGTATTTTAGTTTATTATTTTTGGTCTGGACACTTTATAGAAAAAATTAAAATGATAAACGCTCCAGTGTTTTTATGCACTAAAGTGATGGTCTGACTGGTTTTTGTTATCCTGATTTCCCATCCCACCACAAATTATTTTAGAAGTTGGATACTGACTGAGTGTCTAAAGGATACAGGAAGAACTCAGTTAGGGATACCAGACTTGGTATCATAGGATAATGGCAGAAGTGCATGGTGCCAGAGACAATGGTATTTGCTGATGGGGATCTGGATGAGACATCCTGGATGTCTTGGATGAAATACAGAGATCAGGTGGAAGAACTAGTCAAGCTGGTGAATTGGCTTAGCAGGCAATGGTTGGTGGCAAACCAACACAGAAAAGAGGCAGAGCATCAATAAAGGGTGCTGTTGAAGGAACCATGACTGAAGCACGCTGAAGAAGGCTTGCTGGAGGAGGATCTATGGGTGTTGGAAGAAGAGGACCCATGCTGAAAAAATTGCAGCTGTTGGTGGAAGCGGCAGAGGATCAAGACACATGAGACCTAATGGAGGAGGACCCTCTGAAGGAATCTTGGTGGCCATTACTGCCGATATTGCCTACTTTTCCTGGCTGTTACCTGGAGGAAGATGGCCTGCAAGAGGATTAGTCCTCAGATAAGACTGTTCTTATATGTACTGGGGTGAAGACTTCTAGCAAAGCAGAAGAAGCCTTTACAGCTGAAGGGCATTAAAATATAGTGAACATCTTGATGTATATCCCTGAAAACTGAGAGTATGCTTTCTGTTGATTGATGAAAGGTACAGCGATGACCCTGAGGTACCCAAGTTAGAGGTATACGTAAAAGTTAGACATGTGAAACAGGTCAATGGGATGAAACAACTATGGTGGTACTAGAAATGGAATGAGGTTCTCTACTACATGAGGCCCAACCCCAGAACAAAAGGATAGCTGCTAGGATTGTGGTACCCCAGGGCTTAAGGAAGAAGGTACTGGAGACTGCAAGAGGCAGCTGATCGAGAGCTTGAGTCATAGGGAGGTACTGTCCCACATTACCTGGTTCTATTTTTGGCCTGGGATGTATCAGCTGGTAGCCAACTATCTATCTGCTAATGGGAGGTGAGTACAATGGGTGTATGTGAGGGTCACTCTGAGGGTAAAGGGCTGATGAAAATGGCACCCTTGGAAGCAAGGGAGACTCCTACACAGGGCATCTGGGGAAGGATAGTAGCCCTTATTACACCTGTAGTACCATTGTACAGATCCTACACAGAATAACTTACTGGGATTATATCTTACGAATCCAGGAGACAGTGGGTTGTAGGAAATATATAAGGTTTCTTTTTATGTGGATTCCCTGTTGTAGATAGGTATGGAAAACTGGGAATATGATGAAGCATGGGCCCATTTGCAAGCACAGGTAGGTGAAGAAAGATGGACCCAGCAGAAAACTGCTAGGTATTGCTTCTATTGGGTACTAATGATAGTACAGTAACATGTGTCTCAGGGTTTGATGACATAAGCGGAATAAATGTGCTTGTGAAATGTTTTCTAAAGGATAAAGGAAATGCTGGTGCATTTTGTATTGTTACAGGGAACCCTAAGGAGGAGATAATGGAAGACAGAAGACCATAGCTCCATCGCCTTCCAATGAGAGGGAAGGTGATACTTCTTGCCTCAAGACACTGGACCATCTCTTTGCTTAAAACCTCTGCCATGATAATCTTACTATTCTGTTGTTAACTATTCTCACCTTTTCTAGTCTGATAGGCTAGCTTACCTTCAGGCAAAACTCTTCTTTCTCTAATTGATCTCTTTGTATTGCTGCTGATCTGTTTCCATTTTTCCTCCTGGTCTGAGTGTAGGAGGTTACTGAATGTGTCCCCGATGTGATGTAATATAAGAAAGTATATCATATTGTATTAAAATGGGCTATGTGCTATTACCCAGAGTGAAGATTAAATGGTATATGAAAGGCATAGATTAATACTATGCAGAAGTGTTCATCAGCCCAGGATAAAAGTATTGTAAGTGGGTAGCTCTGTTACAGAATGCAGCAGATATTACCCATGCTGTACTTGTGAAGGGACAATGGGTCAGAGCTTTACGAAGAGGGTGGGCCAGAGCTCCATCCATTCTTACAGTTTAGGAAGGATAACAGTTTGTCTGTTTCTATGCAGAAACTGTTCCTCATAAGGAGAGAGGTATAGTATCAGGGAACACCTCTGACTTTACAGAGAGGTCATACAAAGGACCTACAAGGCCTCTTGGAGGCATAAAAGGAAAGCATGCTTGGTGGATGAGGGTTCCAGGGGTAACCTGAGGGGTCTTCTGTGAAAACAACCTTTGGGGCTGCAGAAAACCTGTGTGTTCTCCCTGTTTGTGTAAATTCCCTTTTATAGGTGTACAAATATCTAGGATGTATCATATTTCAATAATGGACAGAGACAGCACCTCTTTTCTTTTGTTTCCTTCCCTGCTGCTCCTGGTCCAGTGAACACTAACACAGAGTAAACCTTGCATGTAGCAACCATTGTTACTGTCATAGGTTGTAGAAAGGGAGAAAGCTGCAACCAAGCTGTATTCTGCTGTTATCTGCAGATATGACTACACAAGAGTTTTTTTGAAAAAGCCAAAATAATGTTGAGAACTGTTTTTTCTTTTAAGGAGGGAGGTGTGTGACAGAGATAGACTATACCCTCAGCTAGAACTGATGGATCACTTTCCTATGTCTTTGTTTTCAATAATGCTAAAACTTCTGTTGCGCAACAGTGAAAGCTTTCTTTTTCTGTTGTTTTTCTTCCAGCCTACTACAGGCTGGCCACTTAGCTAGCTCTTCCTATTACTACTATACTCCCTATTAGTTCTCTCTTTTCCTTTTTCCACTTCAGTCCATGCAGTCTCTGAATATGCCAACACCTGGTGAGGTGTTACGAAGTATTATGTAAAGTGCATGTGTGCAAACGAGTATGTTAGCTATATTAATAGCAAGTATAAAAAGTAAGAAATTGCCTTGGCAAGAAAAGAATAAAACCACCACAGTTATTTCATATTTTAAAAAGAAATTCCTTACGGTATTGCCAACATACATTTATAGTCAGTATCTTGTTATAATGTGTTAAATATAGCAATGGGGTTTGTTTGTGTATATTTTACTAAAGATACCTTAGCTATGTCTATTCAGTGCTAGCCATTTCTTGAGATAAAACAGCCTGTTTATCCTGTTATTTTTTTTTTATAACTTGTGTATAAGTTTTGGTTTATGAGCAGGCGGCATTCTTTTGGCATATTGCCAAAAGCCACCTGCTATAATTGTGAAGTACTGTCCATTTTCTTTACTGCATTATTTTATAGGTTGGTTGCCCAGATAAAAAGAGGCAGCATGCAATGTTTAAAATGAAATAAAACAGACTTTTAGTCTGTGTTTAAGTAAAATGGAGCGCAACTGATGCTAACATATGAAATGCAAGCCACCACTCAGAGTCACAGTTTCAAAAGAATTAAATAGATCAAAAGAAGCCTAAAGTAATGAGGAACACAGTGGTAGTAAATAAATAAATGTATGTGAGCAGACCTGTTCTCTGTGTGTGCTCTCTCCTCTATTTCTAAATGAATGTAGCACTGACCATGGAGGAGGTACGTAAATTTCAGTCTCCACTCCAGGTTCTAATATTCTGTTCACTGATAGAGTCAACTTACATAGAAACATAGAATTTGATGGCAGATAAGGACCGCTTGGCCCACCCAGTCTGCCCATTTCTGCACCTAGTGGATAAGCTGCAGATACTAGTTAACCAGCAGCCTACTTCTTCCTACCCCCACCCCTAGAATTGCCTTATGACTATCCCATGCATGCTTGAATTCCACCACTGTTTTTACTCCACAATCCTCCTCGAAGGCCGCTCCATGCTTCCACAACCTCTCTGTGAAAAAATACTTCCTTAAGTTACCTCTGAGCTGCCCCCCATCTTCAAATTGTGCCCCTTGTTCTTGCAGACCTCTTCTTGAAAGATGCTACCTCTTGGACTTTGTTGATTCCCTTGAGGTACTTGAAAGTTTATATCATGTCCCCCTTTCCTCCTTTCCTCGAGGCTATACATATTAAGCTCCTTGTATCTCTTCATATGTCTTTCAGTGCAGACCCTGCACCATTTTAGTTGCCTCTCTCTGGACAGCTTCCATCCTGTCTATGTCTTTGTGGAGATTTACTTTTCCTTGTGGGAGAGAAAGAAACCTTACAGAGGAAGACTGAGGAGCATAAAGCCTCACATTTCTCTCTCCTCTTTCTTATTCTACTCTCTGTTTGCTCTGCCCCTGAGCCAGCAGCTGTAAAAATCTTGTATAATTTTAGTCACCAGTACAAACATTTCTTACATATTGAATGACAACTGTATTACAGGTGGTAATAAGACTGCTAGTTACTGCTATAAAGAAAGATATTGTACAAAGCCAGTTGATAAGCAGTCTCCTGTATAAAATAAATCTGTTTTCCATTTTGTTTTAAGTGTTAAGTCTCAACAAATAATTAAATAAATATATAAGGTATAAAAGGGCTTCTAAGCCCCATTGTGTCAAATAGCTTGTATAGGAAATAAAACTAAAGGTTTCTAACTATGTGTGTCTTTTATAGATCCTATTACACTGTAATTGTACCTCAGAGGGAGTAAAGATAAAGCAGTGTCTTACCAGGCTCCAGAATACTAACTAAGGGTTCCTATAGGAATACAGCACCCTCTGCAGTCCCCTCTATATATATAAACTTCCATGTCACTCAAAGATGATTAAGGAAGAAACCAGGTGTATTGATATACAATTAAGCATGTTTAAGGGTATTGTAGCCTTTTCTTATCCAATTTTGATATGTCATTGAAAACAGTGGGGAAAATGATAACACAATATATGGTGGGTCACTGTTTGATGTATAGTCTAACCAAATTAGTTTTCTTATGTAAAAGAGTTAAGAGGCTAATCAGGTGACCCCAACAAAGAGTATAAAGCTTCTCTCCTTAGAGCAAAGAGGCAGTTAAGACTTGGGAAAGGACGTGTGAGTACCTATTCCAGATTTTGGTCTGATGAGAAGCACAATGGGAGGTGGACTTAGAAGGCTCACTAGGGATCCACTTTGTGTGCAGTACTAAAGAAATAAGTACTGATTTTGTAATAATTGTCATTTTATTATTATAGTTTATTATTTTTGCTCTGGACACGTTATGGAAAAATTTAAATGATAAATGCTTGCAGCATTTTTTATGCACTAAAGTGATGGTCTGCCTGGTTTTGTTATCCTGACTTCTCACACCCACCACAGTCATACTGTAGGAGAACATGGTGAGCGTTAGGGTTGATGGCACCAAGACAGACCCCCACCTGTAAGTCTGTGCAGGGTGAGGAATGGGTGTTAGGGTTGAAACCCAAATGCCACATTCTCCACTTTTGCCACTTTAACTCTAACTGATGCATTAATGAAGTTTTTGCAATTTATTTCCTTACTTTTGAGATAGTGTAATTGAATCCTTATTTTACTGTGGAGCCCATACCTCCATTGATGCATGTATGCATCTAGCTGTGGAAGCACAGGGACCTCCAACCCCTGCCCTTCCAGTTATAGCACAACATTTACCAAATTGTCACCATACCCATGGTATTACCCCACTTCATGTTCCCAGTACAGAAACCTTTTCAATCCCCGCCTAAAACATAACTACACACAAGTGCAATGCCAATCCACAGCACAGGTGCAAAACACATTTTGGACCAGATCTGAAAATGACTGCTGTGACATACATGAGGTGGTGTAATAAGAAGGCAATGTTTTAAATTTGGGCTCAAAATATTTAAAATTTCCAAAGTTATGAGCAGGTGTAGTGAAATTGCAACAAATATTCATAACTCTGCAATTTTAATCATTTTGACCCCCAAATTTTCTACATAACCTTCTTATGACCTCACCACATCTACCCAGTAAAGAAAATATTCAAATCCCTGCCAAAACATAATTCTGTTCAACTGCAGTGCCATTCTGTGCCACAAGTTCGGAAAACGATTTTGGCCAGGATCTAAAAAATGACAGCTATCACATACATGAGGTGGGGCAATAACAAGGCTATGTTAAAAATGTGGGATGAAAATATTGAAAATTTCCAAAGTTTCGAGCGTGCATGGCCAGATTGGAAGGAATGGTCATAACACAGTTATTTTTTCAAATTTTGAAACCAAATTTTCAACATAGCCTTCCATGACTCCATCATGAACAATATGACTGTCATTACACAAATTCCACTGGAAAGGTGATTTTCCAACTGATAGTGAAATCACTTTTCTGGCAAAAGTTGTCTAATGACAGTCATATTGTTCATAAGGTGGGGTTCCAAAACAGCATGTTGAAAATTTGTGGTCAAAATGAAGTAAAACATCTGTGTTATGGCTAAGAAGTGCCCTGCATTGATATATATTGAAGTGCATTTACCTTACCTCATAATGCAGTTGCCAGTTCTGGCAGTAAGATGTGTCTTTGATCGGTGGAGTGTGTTTTGAACCTGGGACCTCCATAGGTGAGTGGCAGTCTGTAGGGACATCGTGGGGTGTGGGAGGTGAATGCATAGTGGGTGGTTGGGTGTGGGGTGAGGGCATGATTGGCGATGGCCTTTTTTTCAGGTTTAACACAAACTTTAAAAAGACATTGAGAGGTGTTTTTTTCCATTTCAGCTCAATTAGAAAAGAAGGGTGAGAGGAATACCACTGTCACCAATGACAAAAGGGTATTTGAGGGTGGAGGTACCACTAGACACCAGGGATAAAAGCCGGGACATTGTGACCCCCAAAACAAATGGACTTGGGTTAAAAATAAATTCAAAATAGACTTATAATGCATATACATACAAAATACATTTTTATATGTACAGGGTGGGGTGCCACTAGACATCAGTGATTTTTCAAGTTGGGGGTCACATAAAAATCAAAAGGCAAAACAAAAACATAAGGATAATTGTTCACTGAAGAAATCCTTTTCTGTCAGGCGATATCCTTTTCAGCCAATCCTTTGCTGAGGTAGCAGAAAAGAATTCCATCTGGCAAAAACTATCCTTTTTCCCAACCACATGGCCATGATTTTGGGACCAGATCTCCCCAGAAGTTACTTTCATGACTGGATGGCTGTGTTAAAATCCTTTTTCCCACTCGCATTCTTTTTGCCATCCCTATTCACCACTGGCAAAAGAAATCAGCTGGCAAAAAGTTTCCCATTTACCTACCAGATATCCCTTTCAACAACCAGCTGGCCCTGCCAATAATCCTTTTCACCAATAGAATTCCTTTTTGCCATTCTTATCCGTCATGGCAAAAGGAACTGGGCTGATGAAAAGGATTATGGCAGGCCATCTGTTGTGAACAGGGACATCTGATCTGCAAAATGGAAATCTCTTGCCAACCGATTTCATTTTGCCATGATGAATAAGGAATTAAAAAAAGAAAGTTAAGGAGTGATAGAAAAAGATTTAAATAGCAAAACAAAAAAATTTAGGGTACACAAAGGTCAGAAAACACAAAGAACTGCTCATCAACTCCCAATGTGCAGGAAAGATACTTAGATTTTTCAAACAGACATCCCTGGGCAGAGTTATGATAGTTTTTTGGGGCAAAACAAAAACTAGATGGCTCACGAAGAGAATTTTTTTTGGAAAACATGGATTGGTCCCTTAAGAACAAGGATCCTTGCTGACCAGAGCTAAATCCTTTTTGTTGCATGCAGAAATCCTGAAAAATAAAATTACATTGAAAATAATGGGACCTTAGAAATGCAATAACTTTGGAATGGATTAATATTTTTCACCAAATAAGTGCTGGCCTGCTCTGTGACTCAAGCTCTTTCTATCACAAAATTCAACACCATTTCTGCAGAGCATGATGTGAAAAAAACTGCAAAATGGGTGAATTTCCAGTTTTTTCACTATCTGCAGCTCAGAATCTGCAAATCCGACTAGAACAAAACTTGGTACATCAGGTGATCTTCCCAGGATTCATGTAAATCTGTTGAACTGTTGCAAAGTTATCAAAATGCAAAATTTGAGGTTTAAAATTAAAGTGCCTGTTCATCTCTAACTATAATGGGGCTACCTTGCCGCTATAACGTGGTGTGAGTATATATACATACAGTATATATGTATGTATATATTGTGTGTGTTGTGTGTGTGTGTGTGTGTGTGTGTGTGTGTGTGTGTGTGTGTGTGTATGTATGTGTATATATATATATATATATAATGTATAGTTCAGTGGGTGTTACCAGTGAGTAATACCATTGAGAGATTTTGGACATGTATGAACCTCGAGAGCGAAGCTTGAGAGGTTTCTACATGTCCCGAACCAAAGATGTTATTGCTGACCAGTAATACCCATTGAACCATACATTGTTTTTTTTAATATATGTATCCAAGTGTGTTTTGGGGTCTTCTAAGATGGGCGGTTCACCAGTTCAGTTAAGGACTGTCTGGGTGATGGCGAACCGACACTTTTATCTTACTCTGTCATTCCCGTCTTGCTCGTTGTGTCACTCAACTCCCCCCACCTTCCATTAAGCACAAGCACAGCATCATATTATTAGTAGGCATTCCTACCTTTTCCTGCTGTTGGGAAATGGGGACACAGGATTGCTTAGATAAATCCATTTGGGGCACAGTCTAAAAAACAGCAAAATACTGAGGAATCCTAGTGTCTCGCTAAGCAAGGATGGCCACCATGTTTTGAGATTTTTCTGACCACTCACTAAGGGAAAGAGGCCAATCGAAGGCACACTTCAGAAGACGTGGGTAGGGCACATGGCTGATGTCTTTTGGTGATAATACTATCGTTGAGGAATGATAGCATTATCACTTTGGAATGATGCCATTATCAGTGAGCAACTGTACTATTACCACTTTCTGTGCAAAGCTATTACTGAGATTTTTTGCATGCTTTTGTATGCTATTAAAGCGCATATCCATATATTAAAAAATATATATATATATACACATACATATGCTGTGTGTGTGTAGATATATATATATATAGGATATGTAATGGGCAGAAGTGTGATATGTATAATATTGTATATATATATATATATATATACTGTATATATATGATATGAATGGTCAGAAGAGATATGATATAATATTGTCACTCCTGCAGAGTGAGCTCTGGATACTCACAGTGCTGAAGGCACAAGTGAGTATCCAGAGCCCACGATGCAGTAGTGACATACTATCCAAAGCACACAATCTGCCCATTATGTGTGCTATTTATACAATGGGGTTTGAGCCTAGTACAGTTATGTTTTCCTGTTTCTCTTTATTGTTTGGTAACTAGGTAAGTTTTTAGAGGGGACTTGTTCAGAGTCACACAGTGTGGATGTGGAGGTTGTGAGAATCAAATCCACGTCTGGTGTGTGGATGTACCAAGCTTCTTCAAAGCTCATTACTTTAACCTCTAGGCTATACTGAGAGCTCTGTTTGATTGTGTTTAAGTGTTCTGAATGGGCTGGGAGGGTTACACACAGTATGAGAAACAGGTGAATGTGTTTGGCAATGCTAATTAAGTTCATTTCAGTAAGTAGTAAGGAACAGTAACTGTGAGGCACTGTGATTTAGATTGCAGGTTTTCTTGAACTTAAAATAACATAGCAAAGGGCTGGGAGTTTTACAAACCCTGTGGGAAACAGTTAAATGTTATTTGCAATATTCAGTGAGTTACTTGCAAGTAGCAGTGAGAAACAAAAAGTGTGAGGCACTGTTATTTAGAATGCAGGATTTTTGAAAATGTAGTAATGGATTGAGAGTTTTACAACACTGGAAAACAGCTACTGTAAATGTTCTTTGAATGTTAATTGAGTTACTGGCAAGTAGTAGCGAAACAGATTTGTAAAGAAGTTCAATTTAGTATGCAGGCTGGAGTGAGTGAGTAGTGGTGACATCAGCAGAGTATGTATATTTGTCAGATATTTTAACTCCGTGATGTCATTGTCAGATATCACACTCCAGTGCAAATAACCAAGTTTATCACACTGATATTGCTCTCACCCCAATTGTATATATATATATATATACATATATATATATATATATATATATATTCATTCTAGGGTGTGGTTGCTTCCTACAGTTAGGATTAAACTGGGGTTTCTATGCTAAACTCAAAATTTTGCACTTTAATATCATCGCAACTGATATGCACAACATTTTGTATGCACAGTCTTAGTGGCAGATCTCTGAATGTACCAGGTGTCGACTTGGTTCATATCACGTAATATGAAACAAGATCTTCTTTTATATGATGAGATATGAATCAACTTCTTTTTTCATATGGGGAATAATGGTATTTGTATGGGTTTTCAACTGTACTGCATGCCACTAACTTGCCCTGGTGTCTAGTGGCACCCCTCACCCTCCGATCCTTATCCCCTTCTTTCCCTGGTGGCTAGTGAAACCCACACCCTGTCTTACTTTTCTTTTATATAGTTATTAATTTGCCAGTAATAAAGAAAATGGTCTCCTGGATGTCTTTTGGGGCACTCCTGTCCTACAATCCCTTTCCTGGCCTCCAATCCTTTTCCCCACCTTCTTGCCCTGTTGGATACTGGCACCCCCACTCTGTCTCTTTGGTGTCTAGTGGCATATCCACCCTCAGAGCCCCATCCCCTTGTTGTTATATTTCCCTGGTGTCCAGTAGCACTTCCCACCCACAGATCCCCTTTCCTCCAGACAAGCTTTTTTCCCTAGTGTCTAGTAGCACCCCTAGCCTCAGATTGCCACCTTCTACTTCTTTCATTATTTATTTATAATAATCTGACACCAGGATGCACATCCCAGTGTCAACATCGGGGCCCAATCCCTGTGTCAGCATTTAGCACCCACCCAGCAGTGTGGAACACTGGGAATCCCACTTGCAATGTCTGAAATATTTCTTTTATTTAAATTCTGTAAAGAAGAAAACATGCCCCTGTAGTCTTTTTATTTTTTTACCTGAAAACAGAAAATAGTCCCTCATCATCCTGGGAGTCCCCCCCACATCCCGACCCTCCTGCTGGGCACCCACCATGCCACCCCCTACCCCATACTTACCACTGGAGGTCATAGAATGTTCTCTTCTGTGTACTGGGACATGCCTGCACTCTTCAAAGCTGAACCACAAAGTGAGGAATAAAGGTGGGCATTTTGAACTTATGTTCATAACTTTGCCATTTTAAGGTATTTTTCACCAAATTTTAAACATGGCCTTTTGGGACCCCACCTCTTGAACACTGTCACTATTTTTCATTAATCTTGCCCACAAGCTGATTTCATGGTCACTGCATGAAATTACCTTTCATGACTGAATAATGAAATTGTACCACTAGTGTTCATGAGGTGTAACCCCAAAAGGCCATGTTAAAATGTGGGAATAAATTCTAAAATTGCTGAATTATGAGTGTTTATTGAAGTTTTCTACATACAAGTAAAATTTAGGTAACTTTGATATTCTGACTCCAAATTTTCAACACAACTATTTTTCCCACCACCTCATGGACAGTACAGCTGTTATTTTTCACATCCTGTCTAAAATGTGTTTTCACATCTGTGGCATGGAATAGTGTTTTGGCATGGATTTCAAAATTTTCCCTATGGGGTTTAGGAGGTGGGGTCATAAGAAGACTATGTTGAAAATTTAGGGTTAAGTATAAAAAATGCCAAAGTTGAGCTCATTCCTTGCAATTTCACTATGCCTGCTCATAACTTCTGAAATGTTAAACATTTTGACAATAGATTTTCAACATAGCCTTCTTATTACCCCACCTCATGTATGTCACAGCAGTCATTTTTCAGATCCTTCCCAAACAGTATTTTAGCACCTGTGGCACAGAATGGCATTGCAGTTGCATTGCAGTTGAGCAGAATTTTGTTTTGGTGGTGATTAAAAAATGTCTGTAATAGGTACATGAGGTGGTGTAAAAGATGGCTATGACAATGATTTGGTCACTGTAGTCCTATAAATGCAATCACAAAGCCTGGAGGGCCCTGTGCTTCTACAGCCACTTACATATGCACATCTATGGATGGATATTAAACAACACAGTAAAATAAGGATACCATTATACTATCTCAAAAGAAAGGAAATAAGTTGCAAAAACATTGTTAATGCTCAGTTAGGGTCAAAGTGACAAAGGTTGGGAAATGAAGCAATCCTAACACCCCACCCTCCAAAACCAGGCAGGAGAGCAGGTATGCGGTGTGCCTTGGGGTTTTCAAGCCTAATGCTTACCTCATTCTCATAGGATCTACACATCTGATCATATTTATAGATGGAATGGAGTGTGCATTAACAAAGCTTTTTGCAACTACTGTAAATGTGTATATATATATATATATATAGGCATGATAGTGCCCTATAGTTAGGGTTGAGTAGCGGTTTCTAACTTAAAGCTGAAAATTTGCACTTTAAGAACTTTGCAACCAATTAATGGATTTGCAAACAATTTGGTACCCTCTGTCCTGTGGTAGATCTCTTGCTGTGGCAAGTTTTGTTCCAGTCAGATGTGCAGACTCTGAGATCTGGATGGTGAAAATAGTTTTTTTAAAAAGCACCCTTTTTGCAGTTTTGTCATCATCACCTTGCAGCCAGACAGTGTGGAGTTTCTATATGAATTTTGTAGGGTGTAGAGAACTTTGGTAGCAGAATAGACAGTGAAACATTGATGCAATAATATTAATCTGTTGTAAAGTTATTAAGTTTTTAGTTCCCATTATATCCTAAGGGACTTTCCTCAACATTCCAGTCTTTAGGATAGCTGTCTTTTTCAACAAACAATTTGATCTCACAAAATGATTGAGTCTCGTGAAAGCAATCCTTTTTGCAGGAAGACAAATCTTTTTGTGAGAGAAAATTCTTTGTCATGAGTTGCCATCTTGTTTTCTGTTCTTTTCAAAAAAATTGAAGACCTACAAAATGCAGTTAATCAGATACACCAAGGCATGTATCTTGTTCATTGGGACCCCCTTACATGGATTCTGTAGTAGTTGTATGGTAAAGAAACCCTGGAGTGTGCATTTGTAAGCTTTTATGTACTTTTTTGTGACTCACTAGCTTCCTGCTTCATGAGCTGTTCCATTTTTATGAGCCAATTCCTTTTTCACGAGTCATGAAAAGGAATGTAAGATTTAAAAACACACTCTGGGGTTCCATTGGATTTTTTATATCCCTGGTGTCTAGTAGCACCCCCACCTGTCAATTGTCATCCACTGCTGGCTTTTGTGTATTTTTATACATCCTGATACCCCTACATACATGTGCCCACCCAGGTGTCAGATGACCAGTCCCCACAGCCCATTGCTTTATAATGTGCTGACATCAGGGGCCCAATCCCTGTGTCAGCATTTAACACCCACAGCAATGTTGGACAATGGGTAGCCCACCACCAGTGTCCCAAAATCTTTATTTTATAATTAACACTGCAAAAAGTAAACAGTCCCCTGTCTTTTAAATTTTTCTGTTAACCTGAAAAAAGAAAACTGTTTCTCATCATCCCTACCACCCCTCCTCATCCCAACCCCTTCTTCTAAGCACCCCAACACCCCACTCCCTTACCCTATACTTACCACTGAAGGTGAAGGAATGTCATCTTCTATGGACCTGGACACGCCTGCAGTCTTCAAAGCTGAACCGTGAACTGAGGAATAAAGGTAAGTGCTATATAATGGCTGTCAATGGCATTTTGAACTTAGGTTCATAACTTTGCCATTTTTGGAATTTTACACCAAATATTCAGTATAGCCATTTTGGGAACCCATCTCATGAACACTGTCACTGTCATCTTGTTAATCAGGCCTGGAAGGAGATTTTGTGGTCACTGTACAAAATCACCTTTCAGAACCAATCAACAAAATGACAGTGTGGGTCCCAAAGCTCATGTTGAAAATGTGGTGCAAAATACAAGAAAATACCAGAGTTACATACCTCCTTTGAATTTTTCCTATGCACATGCATAACTTTGGTACTTTATAATATTTTGCTGCCAAACTTTAAACATAGCCATTTTTCACACACCCTCATAAACAGTAGAGCTATCATTTTCATATCCTGCCCAAAATGTGTTTTGCACCTGTGGCACAGAATGGCATTGCAGTTGTGCATAATTGCATTTTACCTTGCAGTCCACAATTTCTCTGTACAGGAATACATGAGGTGGTGTAGTAAGATGGGTATGTTGACAATTTGGTCACTGTTGTTGACGCATGGAATCACAAGGCCCAGAGGGCCCTGCACTTCCACCCTACATACATGTGCAAATCTATGGGGAATGGATGCACCCACACTAAAATAAAGATACTATTATGCTATCTCAAAACATAAGGAAATAAATTGAAAACATTTTATTAATGCATCAGTTAGGGTTAAAGTGAAAAGAAGGGAAATGTGGCATTAGAGTTGCCAACCCTAACACTCCACCCCACCCTTCACAGATGAAGAGGGATCTGTGGGTGGAATTGCTGTCTCTAGCCCTCTTCCCCCTTCTCCTGTGCTGTGCCCACCCAGGCTCTGCATATTTTCTAATTGAAAGTGGTGAGCGTTAGAGCTGGAGATGTCAATGCCACCCTTGATCCCTCTTCATCTATGCAGGGTGGAGGTATGGTGTTAGAGTTCCAAACCCTAATGCCACATTTCCCTACTTTTGTCGCTGTAACCCTAACCGATGCATTAACAAAGTTTTCTGCAATATATATACATATATATCTATATATATATATATATATATATATATATATATTTGGGAGGGATACATTTTTAAATGTGTTGGGATTGGGAATGCAAAATAAATTATAGTACTTTTTGTTTCTAAAAGCTGTTTATCTCCTTCAGCACCCTGACTGGCACCATCATCTGCCTCCTCTGGGATTTACCTTTTCTGTTGGTCCTACCACAGGACTTTGGATCAGAGGCATCTAGTTATCAGTGTAGGTCCTGCAAGAGAGCAGGCCATCACTGTTCTACAGTCAGTGGACTTTTCCTCCTGTTTTCTCCCATATTGGACCCAGATATGTGTGTACTCAGCCTCCATGGTGACATCTCAAGCACCCAGGTATGGGGTCCCTTCCCATGCTGTATGATGGTGCTGTCACCTAGATTACTGTCCCTGTCCTACAGATGTCCATCCTCCCTACCAGGGCAACTCCCCAGTGACCCAGGCCCATATTTGAGCTTAGGTTGCTAGCATGGCAGTCAGTGGCTAAAATAAATACAGTCAGTGACTAAAAGCTCAAAACAGAAATAGGTAAACACACCTAGAATTGCAAACCCTTTTCTGAATGCAAATTAGCACAGTTCTCTACATTGCTATACTTAAACTTGTTTGGAACAAAGTGTGAATGCCCCAAGCATGTCTGAATATAGTCCTCCAAAGCAAAAATGATGCACTAAAACATGCACTCAGCACAATTCACATCCTACTGCTGACCTAAAAGAGATAGAGTATCTGGTCACTGAAAACATACATGCTATTGTGGAGTCAACATATTTAGAACATTCCAGGCCTAGAGATGCAGCAAATTAAAATTCCACTGGTGAGAGTGAGGTGGGCACTGCGTTGCCACTCTGCTACGTGGAGTGGACAATGCAAAGTGCTCACTCCTGTGTCATTACCATTTTGCATTAAGGTGGAATGGTAATGTGAAGTAAAGCAAAGTCATTGTTTTAATGGACTTTGCATTCCTCATTGTGATTCTAAGTTCTTCCACTTGGTGTTTCAGATTTGGCAGCCCCCACACATCACATGGCTTACAGTATGTAAGTCACATGCTCTTTAGCTAGGCAGGAAGGAAGTGAGCCATACAAATATACACTTTTACTTTCTCCTGTGCAGACGGAGAGAGAGGAGTGTTTTGTGACTGCTGATACCTTGAGATCAGAGCAAGGAGGAGATTTAAACTTTGATTTAGACACAACAGCTTTTTTAAAAGCTAATTTTTTGTCTTTTCTATACTCTTTTACTTAATTTGTTCTTTCTGTAAATTTAGTTTTTCTTATCTTCATAAAAAGTTAGTTGTTTGTCACCCCAGAAGAAGGACCAGCACTGCCTCCAGTCCTGACTCTGAGGCAGCTGAACCACCACCACCACTAAGTCCAGCACCAGGTCCCCTGGAGCAGGATGTGTCTGTTCCTCTGGGCCCAGGTATGGATCCCATCCCTGTTCAGCACCATGACCAGTTGGCTGCCAGTTCATCTTTCCTCCCCTGCCTGTGCCTGGTCCTCCCTGCACCTCCATTGTTTGGCAGTTGTTTGTGTTGGGGGACAGCAGTGGTCAAGTGACAGTTATGTGAGGTGGAGGTGCACCCTGGCCCCGGAGGACTCACCTGGGGAGTGGGGCCAGCACACCCATATGCTCAATCACCACCAGTTGGAGTGGCAGGCTGCCACAGAATGGACCATGCCTGCACCTGTTGGCCATTCTGTGGCAGAGGGTGCAGCTGTGCATGGTGGCATCCCTAAGAAGAGGAAGGCCACAGTAGCACCTGCTGCTCCACCAGCACTCCATCCCTACCACCACCACCAGCCAGGTCAGCCTGTAGAACATGTGGACCCGAGAGAACTGCATGTAACAGGCTGACTTGGCAGTTGAGGAGAACAATGACAGGGTGAGTGCTGTACAGCAGCATCTGGATTGCATAGAGGGACATCAGTTGCAAATTATGTCCATGCTAGAACCTTTCAGGATCACCATGGGATCCTACATTAGTTTTTTTTTCCCTCACACCATATGCCCCCACACCTTCCTTGCTGTGTTATGAAATGTATTTCTCCACCATCCCTGACCCTTGTATGTAATTATGCCTTTTTCTGTCTTCTGTATGTGTGACACTTTGTATTCTGAGCAGTGCATGTATACTGTGCTAAACTGCATGTGTGCAGTCAGTCTTCTTTCCAGTCTGTGTATATACTGCAGACACTGTCCAAATCCATGACTTAAAAACACTTATTGAGGAGTACAAAGGTGGGATAGTGAAGCCTGGAGAGATACTACAAAACAGGCTTACAATACATACAGGTAACTAGTAAAAAAATAATGTTATGATTTGTGACGTAATCGTAAATCATGATTTGTGACTGCATTTCTGACCGTGATGATGAAGAAATGCAAATGCCAATGACTGTACTTCCCGGCCCCAATATGGTGTGGCACAAAACTACCTGATTTAAAACACTCATTAATAAATTAATGAGTACAATGGTGAGGTGGTGAAGCATGGAGAGATACTACAAAACAGGCTTAAAATATATCCAAGTAACTATTAAAACAATTAATGTTGTGATTCATGACGTGATCGTAAATCATGATTTGTGACTGCATTTGTGACCATGATGATGAAGAACATGATTTGTATCATGAGTGACTCATGATGATGGTCCTGACTTAAAACACATATTAATGAGTACAATGTTCATGTTGAATTATGCACCAGACATGTCCAGTACTCTGAAGGGAAGCCAAAGAACAATTGTAACTTAAGTTAGAGTGGAGATTGGGTCTAAAGAGATGCAAATGCACAGACAGATTAAGATTGCGCTTCGACTGAAGAGCTGCAGATGCAAAGGTGCAACACCTAACCAGTGTTTACCATCAGAAATTCAAATCTGGAAAATAATTCCTTTGCGGTTGGGGTGAGATGCGGTGGGGGTGAGCAGTGTACTGCACTGCTGTGGTAGTAGTCACTAGTACTAGTACCAGTAAAGATACCAAAAAAGTACAAAATTACACAGCTGCAGTGGATAGTAGGTTCACATTGCTGAAATTATGTGGCACAATAAAGGTGCCTGATTTGCTGACATGCATCACACACACACATACTCACACACACACACACACACACTAAATAATGCGTAGCAAATTGAAATTTCAGTAATATAACCACATATTTTAAACAAAATAAAATTATGCACTGCTGCACCACAACAATCAGCAAAATAAAGGCAAGAATTATTCAAAATATTACTGTGTGTACATTAACACAGTTATACAAGAAAAATATCACCAAAATAGAAAGCACTGTCTTTTTCTCCAACTTAATCCACCTACACCACAGATACGCCCCCTAAAGCACACTTCCACTGTCTCCAGTACACAGACTGAATATTGTACATTAACATTCAAAATCCACACACAAACAATAAACACTTGATGATATGAGCACAGGAGGGTTCTTTATAATCGATGAACTAAAGTTTCAGCAAAACAATGACCCAAAAGGCTTTTTACCAGCTTTAGAAGGTTTGAATCACAGAGAGCTCCGAGCAGATTGTCTCCTCAGCTTCATACACACACTACCCCAAACTGAGCTGTGCAGAACAATCTAGAGCCCTGTGACCTGAAATCCCATGAATCACTGCAAAATTCACCTTTGGAGCTGAAAACAGGCCAAGTGAGGCAGAGTACATTGTTTTCAATGTACTTCACCTTAAGAATTGGTGGAGTAGTGGTTTGGGAAGGCAGAGTAATGCAAAGTCATTGTTTTCAATGGACTTTGCCTCACCATTATAATACCCAAGTACTCCGCCTCATGTTGCAGAGCACTCTGCAAATTCGCCTCACTCCTCGAATCACTTTATGGAGCAAATTGGGGCTACTTCATGCACCACTAATAGGTACAAACAGGACCTTACCGAAAATGAAATACTGCACATTAACTGACCTATCCTGGTAACTACATTGTAAAATGTATAAAAGCAGGACCCCACTAAAAATGAGATTCTGCATTTTACCTAATGCTAACTCTACTAAATTCCCAGGAAAATGTGTAGCAGGACCCCACTGAAAATTAAATATTGTAGCTGCCTTATCTTGCTAATGACACTCATGCCCTATGTATAAGCGCAACTGTTGTAACAGCTATATGTGTGTGTGTGTGTTGACATTTTCAAGGATGTGTTTATGTCCAGAAGCCAAAACTTTTCACTGCATTACCTTGATGTTTATGGGTTTTTTTACTATTGTGGTGTAAATGTGGACTTTCATATCATGTATTTATTTATTTCTAAAGTTTCACCAGAAAAGACATACTAAGCTAATAAATAGTTAATTTCCAAATGCATCCTGGGGAAAGGGGAAGAGGTGTAAGACAACATAGAACTATAACTTATAAAATAAAACATCATGCAGAGATAATAATTAAACAGTACAAAATGAACATGAGTGCAGTTTATCAGACAGGTAAAATTATAGGCAAGCATTTTATAAGGACAGGGTGGGGAATCTGTCCCATGGGTTCAAGCAATAGTTCTTTCAATGTTGAAAGCACCAGGAATAAGGCACTGTAAGAAGGAGCACAGATGGGGTTGGGGAAGGAAAAGTCCAGACAAGTGAGGGAGGAAGAAGAGAGGGAGGAGGGTTTGTGAGGTGGGTGGAGGGGTAAGGAGGAGGAGAAAGAGGGAAAGAAGGCGAATTGACTAACAGGAAAGGCTATGACTCAAGGGCAGCTACAGGAGGGAGCAGTGGTCATGTAGAAAGAGGGAAGAGGGTAAATTGAGGAGTGGGGAAGGGCTATGACTCAAGGACAGGCACAGGAGGTGGTGGTGTGGTCATGGAGCAGAGAGGAGAGAGCATTTGGAAGAAGCAGAATGAATGGTTAGGGAGAGAATTCCAAAGGTTAGGAAAGTGGAAAGAGAAGGCAGTCTAACCAGTGAAGGATTTTACATCACAGTAATAAAACTAATTCACACATTAATTCTATATCTCTTCAGCAGTATCAGCCATCCCCTAGTTTTTATTTTGATAAGTTAAAACTATTTAACTGATCTTTTCTCAGTTCTACAATTTATTTCTTGGTAGCTTATTTTGTCAATTTATTCTTAGACATAATTGTCCTCTTTATCTTTGTTACTCTTATTCATTTTCTATGAACTTTATATTCTGTATTTTAGTATCTGTTATCTTTTCCTTTTTCCTTCACCCGACACATCTGAAAACATGCTGTTACTAGCTCAGTATGCCTTTTCTCATAATACCTTTGAAATAAATACATCTCATATCACATTACTGCATTAACACCCATTGTGGCTCTGACCAGAGTTTGTATTTTGTTGCTTGTGTTTTGCTTTTAAGAGGACTTCCCATTTTAGACCCTAACTTTCTCCAGTATTTTTGTAGTATTCTGTCCTCATAACCCCTATCTTTGAATCATTGAATTAATTCCCTAGCTTGGGACTCAAATTTATTGGTATCAGTGAAATTCCTTCTGATTCATAACAGTTGCTCATATAGAATGGAATTAACCAATCTTCATAGATAGGCACTTGTGGAGTATAATACATTGTTTGTTTCAAGCAACAAAAGAAAAAAACTGGAATCACCCATGAACACTGAAAGGTCTCCTGTAGCCATAAATATGTGCAAAGGTCTTTATTCAATGGTGAATTACAGCATGCAATGAAACAGGACATTCACAGGGCAGCAGTAGGCATTTCAATGTTTCACATGCATGCACTTTGTCAAGAAATGGTTTGCAGTGCAAGTGATTTAACAATAAAGTGCTAAAAGTTAAAAGACAGAACGATAATACATTACTAACCAGGGTGATGATCTGGAAACTGGTCTGTCTGAAATGGAAGATTTTGGATTTAAAAATTGAGGGCAGTTGTTCCCCAAGTTTGAATGACAGAATTGAAATTATGTCCTTAAAATTACTGGTGATCATTTTTCCTAAGGAAATTGTGTTGTAATTTGGTGTTATAACCAACTGGTTATTATGGCTAACATGCACCCAGTTTCCTTGTGCTGAGCATGCACAGCCACTGCTCTTCCACCTTTGGTGCTGGATGCCAGTCTCCAGCATTAACACAGTTCGCTGCACTTGAAGTCAGCGATAAGCAAATTAAAAACAACCCAAATAACTGGGCTAAAAATGCTACTGCAACCTTTAAACTTGGCAGCCTTAAAGAAAAAAAAAAAACAGTAAAGTTTTTATCAGAGCCATGGACCGCAGTGAACTCCGACTGTCCCCCAGCTCCATAGGGATATCTTTATTTAATATAGTTGCTCTGGTGAAAAAACGATCAACAGCTTTGAATAAAATAAAGGCTGGGTAGGTGTGTTAAAACTCAAATTTTACACACACCTCAGTGTGCTTTATAAACCCTTCAGCTTCACTCTCAGGGTTTATGTGGCATCCCACACCTCGAAGAGGGTGTCAAATTCTCATTATAACATTCTACCAAGCTGTTATTCTCTATTTTATGATGCAATATGGAAATACTCAGACTGTTCTGTTTCTTTTTTTTGTTTCAGTTTTTGTGCTACTCTACAGTCTTGAACCATTCCTTATGAATTCTACCATTAAGTAAATCACTTCATAATGGTTGCAGTTACTGCTAATTGGCAACATTTCTAGCACCCTCATTTTACCTTTTGAACATGTAATGCTAGTCCTCCACTCTGTATTGCAATAATTAACGACTTTGAAAAGGATCACATCTTCTAGGAACACTTGCCTTTTGTGATCTAGTAGCCACATTGCACAAATTAGGCTAGTTAGAATTAATGACATATTGTTGTTCTGTCTTTTAAAGAGGAACTCTGACCAAAAGTGTTAAATTACAGAATTAGAATAAGCATACCCTAGTAAATCTCTTACCAAAAATTAGATTTCTGCATTACTTCATTTTAAAGTTAGGAGATATTTTGTAACCCTGATTTCACTACCTGTTTAAAAAGCCAGTTTCAGTGAAGAACTGCTGATGATGTTGTCTCCTGAACTCACAGTCTAGTCTTCCCTTTCAGCAAGATTATAGGACCTGTTTCCTCAAAGTTTTAAAGATCATATGCAGCACCATTCAAAAACAGTGCTATAAAAACTATGTGTGTCTCAGGTTTTGCATAAAGTTTACACATTTGTATTTTTAATGCCTTTTTGGTGTGGTCCATTTGTCCAGGGCTGCTGGATGCTGAGTCAGCATGCATCCAGCCTGCTGATTAAAGGTGCAGTGAATTTTTAATCCTCTTGGAGTGGACGTGAAGTGGGCACTTCGCATTAGCAGAGCACAACGTGAAGTGGGTACTGCAAAGTGATCACTTCGTGTTATTATTATTACCACTTCACATTGCCATTATGCCTTAATGTGGAAGTAAGGCGGAGTGAGAAGAGAATAGCCACATCATATGGCTTGCAGTACTGTAAGTCATATGCTTTTGAAGCAGGAAGGAAGTGAGTCACAGAAGCAGTTTCATTTTCTCCTTTGCATTTGTAGAAGGAGAAAGCATTTGTAAGAGGAGAGGAGTTACAGTGCTTGATTGTCTGTTGCCACTTTCATTGCATTTCAGTTCCAGAAGAAAACAAGCAGCTTTTAAAAGCTATATCTTTATTTAGTTTTGCGTTGTATTTGTGTTTTTTGTTAGTGAATTTTTTGTATAAATTTTGTTTTGTTCTGTGTGTGTGACTGACTCTGTGTGTGTGTCCACTGTGTGTGTGTGTGTATGTGTGTGTTGGCCCATGGACTTAAGGAGGATGGACATGGGAGGATGGACCTAGGAGAAGGTGAGAGCTGGCTCGTGGGCACGGTAGATGGGGAGTGTGGACCCCTGGGGGGTGGAGGTGGTCATGTCATGTTGGAACCCCGCCTCCCGAAGTCCTGGCAGGTGTTGCTTCCCCTTTGAAGCAACAGGAGCAGCAGCAGCAGTGCCAGTGCCACTGGTGGCTGATGCACATCCATCTTCTTTGCCACTACCATCACCACCACCTCTGGTAGCAGCAGCTGTTGGGGCTCCAGCAGCACCCCTCCACCACCTCCACAGCCACAGGAGGTGGTCCCAGAAATTGCAGGTGGTGGTGGGACTCGTGCCCATGTGAGGACTGTGTCTGGTCCCCATAGCTCCCCAGTGTGGGAGTTTTTAACTGTGTGGGGAGACAGCACAGTGGTGGTGTCATGTGTGTGATGTGCTGGTGCGCCGTGACCCCATGGACACATTTGGAGACCGTGGCCAGTGCACCCACATGCTGAAAAACTACAGGGCAGAGTGGCAGACTGCCACAGAAGGGGCCGGTGTCCACCTACTGTCCCTCCATGGCAGTGGCAGAGGGTGCTGCTGGGGTTGTTGTTGTGCCTCGCAGCCACCGCTGCAGCAGGAGGAGGGCTACTACAGCAGCTGCTCCACCACCACAGCCACCAGCACCAACCTGTCCACCACCACCCCACTACCTGAATTCCTCACTGTACTGGACCCACTCACAGTGCCTGCAACACAGTCTGACATCAGCCTGGTGTGGGCAGCACTTGAAGAAAATAATGAGTGGTTCAGTCCTTTGCAGCAGCAGGTGAACAGAGTAGAAGCACTGCAGCAGCAAATAGTTACAATGCTGCACCTGCTGCTGGACCACCACAGTATCCCATGGCCACAGTAAGTGAGGGATTATTTTCTGCCCCCTCCCTCACCCCTGACCCCACCCACTACTGTGTTGTACTGTTTTTGAGTGTTTTTCTTTGTTATTGTTTAATCATACATTTTCCCTTCAGAATCTTTCTTGCACCACATAGTGCAATATGTTTTTGTGAAACCGCCCGTAATTTCATTACAGTGTGTCACGTGATGGAGAAATTTCCTTTCTGAAAATCTGCCCACATTCTGCCTCCCTTCTCAGCAACGTTAGGATGTGATGGCAGGGAGATCATTGTGTGTGCTTTTACAGTGAATATCTGATTTCCGGCAGGTTTCTGAATGTTCTTCGTTATAATGGTCAGTTGTAGTGAACGTAGGCACGCTTCCAGTAAGAAGAGCCTTGTTAGTGGAAACATCTCACATTTCATCACAAAGTCAACCTTATAACATAAGAAAACATTGGGATAGCTGCTGGACATTCACTGTAGTGGAGCATGCACTCGCGCCCCTGTCATCATGTCCCAACGTTGCTGAGAAAGGGTGGCAGAATATGGGTAGCTTTTGATCGGTAATTCCTCCATCATGTGACTCACTGTAATGAAATTATGGGTGGTTTTCAGAAAATATTGCAGTCTGTGGAGCAAGAAATATTCCAGTGGAGTAATGCCCCACATATTAGTTTATGTGCATCACCATAACTATGTAATGTGGTGAATCTCTGTAAAGCAGCAGCTAACAATCTGTTGATACTGTAACTCTGACCTATATTTTTAATGCTATGTTACAACTTCCTTTACTTACATCTTGACTGACTGGAATGATATAGAAATTTGTAGTAGTTGAGTCTGCTGTACTACCTTTTTATAGTACGAATAATGAAAGGAGTATCTGCTTTAAATTAGTGCTGACCAGGTCTTTGTCATTGTTTTCCTTTGCTTTTCTCCATCACAACAATTAGTTGTTATATATCACTTCTGTTGTTAATTAAATGTTATGCATCAGGCAGTGTTTTATGACACCATAGAACAATAGATATTAAAAAGCAGCTGCAAATAAATACAAACCTGGTCCGAACAATATTGAAGGCATGATCATTTTTATTATACATGAAAAACATAGTCAAGTAAGTAAAGCACACATAAATTGTGAAAAGAATCGTATCATTCAAGTCTCGACTCGAAGGTAACTAGTGGTGGCTGTGGCAATGTAAAGTAACATAAAAGTACAGTTCAAAACTGTAAGGACATTCTTGCAATGCTGCTTTAACTATAAAAATGTCAGAATGACATCATGAGCTCACAGCAACAATCACAGAACACACAAAAGTGGCACAGAGTCCCAGATTTTTCTACCAGCCCAAAATGCATCCTGCTTGTGTGCAGAAAATAGACAAATGGTTACACAGCAGAATGAGACTGTTTCAGCAGATACAAAGTCCCAGAATTAATGGCGCACTCAGTCATGCGCGCAGTGATGGCAAAGAGTTCCAGATTTTTCTGCAGGCCTAAAATGCATCCTGCTTGGGTGCAGAAAATTGACAAGTGGTTATACAGCAAAATGAGACTGTTTCAGCACATACAAAGTCCTCCAGAATTAATGACGCACTCAGTCATGTGCACAAAAGTGGCACAGAGTCCCCAGATTTTTTCTGCCAGCCCAAAATGCATCCCGCTTGTGTGCAGAAAATTGACAAGTGGTTACACAGTGGAATGAGACTGTTTCAGCACATACAACATTTTTATGGGGTGGGAAATCATATTTGCAGGTTTGCTGTAATGGTTTGCTATTTTGTTACGTCTTCACAGATTTCATCAGCATCCTTCTGAGTCCAGTTGTTAATTATGGTCATAGTCATCTAATGAAATGACTTCTTTGTGTTGCATGTGCCCAAGCTCGAGGGGTGCCTGATGTTGAAGAATATTTTTGGATTAGGCCACTTTGACAGAACTATAAAGCATCTGGAAGATTCCTACAAAAGAAATGAATGACTTCTTACAACTTAATTGTTATGTGTCCTTCCTGGTTCTCAAATCCCAATCCTAAAGTCAAGTTACATTTCAAACCCACATCTTGTCAACTAACACAACCTGTGTGCAATATTTGCTGCTGTCTTTACAAAACAATGAAATGGATGAAATAAAATCTTCATTCTTACCAGAATGGATTTCACATGGATATTGCATCACTTCCTCTGTACGGTACAGCTACAGTACCATTCCCAATGAGTTTTAGCGATGGAGCATTTTTTTGTTACCCTGTAAAGAAACAAAAGAAGTGTACCATATGTGTTTTACCATTGTGGCTCTGACAA
The DNA here is from genome assembly GCA_016271365.2 of Neoceratodus forsteri. Lineage (NCBI taxonomy): Eukaryota > Metazoa > Chordata > Ceratodontiformes > Ceratodontidae > Neoceratodus > Neoceratodus forsteri. Next base: position 1,045,418,296 of record CM057455.1, read on the forward strand.
GCTAGAGAAAACAAATCATACAACTAAAGGAAGTGAAGCAGCATAACAAACATGAGTACACATACTCAGTTATGGCTTAAATATTAAGAGTTTGTGTCTCTGGCTGATGAATGTGGTGGTCTGGACAGACTCAGGCTCAGAGGTGGCAGTGGCTAACATCAGTCCCAGTGGTGCTCAGGATCAAACAGACTCAGGTGGCAGTGGCTAACATCAGTCCTGGAGTTGGTGGTGGTTCAGGGAAAGACAGACTCAAGGTGGCAGTAGTAGCAGTGGCTAACATCAGTCCAGATGGTGGTGGTCCGGGGAAGACAGACTCATGGTGGCAGTGGTTAACATCAGTCCCGGTGGTGGTGGTTCAGGGCAGACAGACTCATGGTGGCAGTAGCTAACATCGGTCCTGGTGGTCCAAGGAGCAGACAGACTCATGGTGGCAGTGACTAACATCAGTCCCAGTGGTGGTACTCGGGGTCAGATAGACTCATGGTGGCAGTGGCTAACATCAGTCCCAGTGGTGGCAGTGGTTCAGGGGCCAGACAGACTCATGGTGTCAGTGGTGGCAGTGGCTAACATCAGTCCTAGTGGTGGTGGTCCGGGGTCAGACAGACTCATGGTGGCGGTGGCTAACATCAGTCCCAGTGGTGGCAGTGGTTCGGGGGCAGACAGACTCATGGTGGCAGTGGTGGCAGTTTCTAACATCAGTCCCAGTGGTGGCAGTCCAGGGGAGCACACTGCCTTTAAAACTTCAGTTAAAACCTGCCAACATTAACCACATCATCATCCTCATAAAGAAAGCTGCCTCACATTCATCGATATCTGAAGTCTGGACCACTGGGAATTCCTTCTCCATTGTGTCATCATCTACATCAGTGGTGGGCCATTTCAGGCAGCCACTGCCAGTGCCACCAGGATGCTCTATTTCCACATCAGCAAGACCACCATGACTAGGCCAGGGCACGAATACCGAGGTTGCAGTCTCTGTTGGTATGTGCTCTTCTTTATTTTAATAAATGTTAGCAAACTAACATTTGCAGGAGACAGGTTTGCCGACAATCCCTTACTATTGCACCTGCTGAGCAGAATACCCTCTCAACACTTACACTGGAGGGTGGGCATGTGAGGTACTTTAGTGCCACTGCAGTCAGCTCTGGCTGTTCACTGAAGTTTCCACTCCGTACAAAAGAGGATCTTCTTTATTGTCAGATGCCTGTTTTCAGTCAAATATGACTCAACCATTCTCTGTGCTGCACTAAGTCCAGTTGTTGATGTATCATCCTGCTCTCCGAAACATTTATTTTACAAATACCCACTTGGGATAAACCTGCCAAAGCAGGTTGACACCAGCCACTTTGGATGACAGACCACCTGGAACTGCAGCCCATTCCCTTGCAGGATATGCTTGATGGTCCTTCAGGTACACCTTCAGCTGGATTATACTGCTGAGGTTTGCTGATCTTGGCATGTGAATTCTGTGCCCCAGGAACCAAGCGCACCAGTTTGACCACTGATATTTTTTACCTGTTCAGGCCTCCCTCCAGTACTGATGCAATTCCATGTTTGTATCGTGGGTTCAGCATTGTTGCTATGGCAAAGTCATCAATACGCTGAATGCTCACAGCAATGGATGATTCTGGTCAAATACTGTCAGCATGTGTTGCAGCAACATACCACTACCACTGTCTCCGGCAACATCAAGGCTATGGCATTCACCAATGTCTGCCTCAGCACCTGCAACATTGGAATTTATTGGCTAATGGAGGCAGACTCGCCACTCACTGCCTATGTGGCATGTTTAAAAGGCCACAAAATTGTTATTGCAGAGTCCATGAGGTGCCACTGTTCAGTCATCATAGACATGGGGCCACGGAACTGTCACAGCTAGTGTGCAAAACAAGATATTCTGAGATAGCTTTGTATTGTTTATACAACCTCGCTGCCATGTATAAAGTGGAGTTCCATCGGGTGACAGCTTCCACTTTCAAGTGGTGTTGAGGCAGGCTGTTTTGTATCTGCAACTGCCGCAGTTGGTCACGGGCCTTTCCAGATCTTGAAATGTGAGAGCAGATACGTCATGCAACAGTCAGCATTTCCTTTATATCAGGGTGCTGCAGAAACTCCTGAACCACAAGATTTAAACAGTGGGCCATACATGGAACATGGAAAAAACACCATTCATGATGCATTTCACCACATTTGTCCCATTGTCACTTGCTATGAACCCAGCTTTCAGGGACAGAGGATTTAGCCATCTGTCAATTTCAGTCAGTACAACGTCCAACATGTTCTAACCAGTGTGTGAACAGGTCACACTGTGCATAACAATCGTTGCATGCTGTCAAATTCCTGGAAGATTGCTACCGTGACAATCCACCTTACTGCACTGATTATTCACGCTACAAACATCACAAACAACCCCAGCATCTGTGCCCAGTGTGCAGTTATACACAAATATGAACTCACCTCTGTTTTGCCACTTGCCACGTATCCATACTTAAATGGATGAATGGAGAGGAGGAATGCTGAAGGGCATGCCTTACTGAGTCCAACACAGTGCGGAACAACTCAGGGACAGCATGGGTAGAAAAGTATGTCCTGGATGGGACTTTCCATTTTGGACAGACATATGCAGCAAACCGCCAGAACCCAGAATTCTCCACAAAGGAGAAGGGCAAAAGATCAATTGCCAGCATTTGCGCTACAGCAGCATTGAGTTCATGTGACACTGTATGATTCGGGGTGCTTCAGCTTATGCTAAAAACACTGTGTAACGGGCGGACTTAAACGTTTACATGGGTTGTGTTGATCACAAATGGTTGTGCTCTGTGATGAATTGCATTGGCAGGGGAGGAGTGTGACATTTGATGAAGACGGTTGCACAGGTGATGATGACAAACCCAGAAATGCTGTTATTTTGAAAAATTTACCACCGGGTTTATGTACCACTTGCACTAGATATACTGTATTCACCACCACCACCACAAAACTGCTACTGTCACCAGCACTGGACATTTCAAAGTCATTATGGTCCTCCACCTCATCATGCCTGTAGCAATCGTCTGCTCTTATTACTGCACTACTGCACATGTTTAATTTCCTACTGGGCTTAACAGTCATGGAAGGGATAACATGCTGGCTATGGTCGGTAGTGATGTGGTGAATGCCCCACTGTGTATTAGCTGCCAGCTTGTGCTGGGTCCACAGTGCCAAATGCCTATTCTTAAGATGTGTATGCTGCCCTCCTGTGCCCAGATTGCTCCCTTTACCTTGACTCACATGCATATGGCAAACCTGGCAGATTGCAACTGAATCATCATTTGCATCTTGAACAAAAAATCCCAAACAAGGGATTGTGATGCTCTGCTTTCAACATATCCATGATATTGCTTATTTAAGTTCATTATTTTATGCACTAAAGTGTTGGGGGGCACGTGATGTTTGGGCACTGCACACCTTCACTGCAACTGATCACCATGACTACCTATCATATTGATTACTGGGTCATCATCATCATCAACTAAAACCAGTAGATCACAAGTTTTTTAAGAGGGGATTCCTGCAAACAGACTCAAACACAGCCACTTTTAATTTCTTTTTCTCCGATTCCAACTGGGGTCAATTACATCATCATATTCATCAATGTCACACATCCACATCTTCTGCTTGGATGCTAACATGGACTGCATGTTGCAACAACAGCAACATCATCTTTATCATCATTATCATCACATTCATCATCAACATCTACACCACCATCACCTGATATTTTTCACCACACTGTGAATCACTGCATGGAAAATGCGTGACGTTAAGTGTGACGGTGGATGGAATATCACATTGTATACTATCATTAACATGATTATTAGAATCCTCAGGTTCAGTTACTAGGATGTTATTGGAGTATGACATCATCTATGCTGCCACTCACTTGCACTGCTTCACACTTAATATTTTTGACACGGTACACTGGTCGGAATTAGAACTTGATGCAACAATACTAATACTACCTCAACCACCACTATCACCAGTAACACTAACACCACTGGTTGGGAAAACATCATCTCCTCCAACTATGAGTGAAGCTACTGATTGGGCTGTAAAACATTGCAGGAGAAATACCTTTCCTCACATCAGCAATGCACTTCTGTGTCTGTGTACTACTACCATGCCCACAGACCATCTTACTGCCTACATTGCCATGGCGAGAAACAGCTTTGCTTGCACATCTCTTTGCAGGCATTTTGGGGATCAACCATGAACATTATAACCAAATTCAGATTTTGATATGTTCACTTTCTGATTGAGGGACACTGGATGTGAAGCCAAATAAACAACTGTGGCTTCAGCAACAGATAAGAGACTACTCTGAGACTGTCGTGGAATTAAAACAACTTCAGCAACCAGTGGTGCTGATGAGGTCCAAAACCAATCCAATCTGGTAAAAATACCTTTTGAATGTGGGCGTAGGGGAGCACTGAATGCAGACAGTGCTGATTTTAAGGCACTACGAGCAGCAAAACTAAGAATAGATACCACGATTGCAGTACAAAATCAGACAGCTGCAGTGGATAGCAGGTTCACACTGTTGTGCCTGCAATTACACTAGTCTGTGGCACAATAAAAGGTGTATTATTTGATGCATTCAACACTGCACTGACACACACTCACACATAGAGCAGTGTGTGTACAATGATGAACGAGGAATGTGTTGCAAATGCAAAAGTTCAGTACTATGCCACATTACGTACTGTAAATTTGTAATGTAAACAACTTGAACTTATGAACTGCAGCACTGGCCACACAACAAACAGCAAGGAAATTTCTACAAATACTGACAATATTACTTTGTGTACATTAACACAGTCAGTTATATACCACAAATATAACCAAAAACAAAGAAATCACTATTTCGCCAACCTAAATCTACCTACACCACAGATACGCCCCTCCCCCAAAGCACACTTTCACTGTCTTTCACCACACACACTCAATGTTGTAAATTAACATTCAAAATCCACATAAAACAAAATGCTCAATGATATGAGCACAAGAGGGTTTCCTACAATTGATGAACTTAATTTGATCCCCAAAAAGCAAAATGCTTTTGAACAGCTTTTACAAGATTCCTATCACAGACTGCTATCAGAGCACACTGTCTCCTACTCCTTTCTACTCATACTACCCCAAACTGAGGCTGTGCAGATCAATATAGAGCCCATGTGACCTGAAATCCCATGAATCACTGCAAAATTCACCTTTGGAGCTCAATAACAAGGTGAAGTAAGGTGAAATTACTGCCTGCAATGCACTTTGCCTAAAATTTGGCAGAGTAGTGTCCTGGGAGGTGGTGCAAAGTTATTGCTTCCAATGGACTTCACGTTCCTCATTATAACACAAAGCACTCTGCTTCATGTTGCAGAGCACTCATGAATCCGCCTTTGATCCGTGAATCGCTTGCGGTGCAGATTGAGCCCACTTCGCTCACCACTATTGCTGATACAATTTGGGGTGCTACTCTACTGTGCCTGTTAGGAAGTTGTATTGCTGCTAGTATTGTAATATTGATAACTTCATTGCTGTTTGTCAGTGTCTGCTTTACTATAAGTTTTAATAATGGGCCTTATATATGTTAATTCCGGACTAGGGTGGAAGTGTCAGTCCTGATAAAATTATCATTTTAATGTAGAGTACAATATAGATGAGCCTGAATATAGGTCAAGTAGCACCCTGACAGGGAGAAAACATTGGGCTGGCTAATGCATAAAACTCACAAGAAGGTTTCAAAACAGCATTACCTCTCCACCCCAATTTATAGGAGTTGAAATAATTGTTTTACGTGCCATCCTGTGAAATCACCTAAACTGAATGACAGGTGTGAATGATCTCAGCCTTTCACCATATCAGAGTTATCCAGTCTGCAAACCTCACAGCAGTGTGCTATGACCCAGCATCCAGAAAGTCTGGAGAAAAGGACCTCAACAAAAGGGCACCCCAAAAAAAAATTGTCCACTTTGTTACAAAACCTGAAACACACATAGTTTTAAAGCAATGTTTGTTGAATGGTGCTGCCTGTTTTACTTGTGAATACCACTGCACATGATCTTTAAAACTTTGGAGAAAGAGGTCTAAAAGCGTATTGATAGGATAACTAGACTGTGAGTTCAGTAGATGACATTAGCAGCAGCTCTTCACTGTAACAGGCTTTTTGAAGATGCAGTGAATTTAGGGTTGTAAAATGACTTGTTACTTTTAAACAGTGTAACTTAGAGATCTCATTTTGGCATGGGGCTGATTGAGTCTATGCTGATGCAAATTATGAATTTATTGATGCCAGAAATTTTGAGCGTAGTCACTTTTAACATTTTAACACTTCATTATTAAGTCACTGTTTTGTGCCAGATTTAGTCAATGAATTTAATGTTTCTGTACAGTACTATCTCTTTAAGAACAGCATTTAAATGCAAACTGTTTGCAATGGCAAGACATTTCTTGACAAAGCACGCATGCAAAATGAAGAGATGCTGTTGATTTCCTGTGAACCTCCTGACTGCATGCTGTAATGCTACAGTAGTCTTTTTCGTGTTTGTGAGTGGCACCAGTTTTTTCCTTTTCTTTTGTTGCTTACTAAACATTTACAGGCTACTACACATGTACCAAGTAGTGGTCTTGTTTGCTTTGCTGTGCATTATTTGCTTCAGCTGGTATTCTGTAACTAGAGCTTTCCACTTTCTTATATGGAATACCTGACAAGGTTATATACAAGAAATAAATGTGTGTATCACCCCATTGTGAGTAAAACTCAAATTTCTGTCATTCTTATTGAGATAGTTTATGAAATCTTGGATATTGTCACCTCCCTTTCAAACACAGAATATGTTGTCAATAAATATAACCCATAATACAATATCTTGAAGAAGTGAGTTGTATAACTGATTGCACAGTGGCGTCCCCAGGAAGAAACACAATTCTTCAGCATTTTGGATGGGAAGGGTGCATAATATTTTGAGTAGACTAACTGGAGGAAGGTGGTGCTATGATAGGTGAACTACAAAAACTTTCTTTTGTACTGTTGTTCATGGAGGAATGTAGGATGGGGGTGCTATGTGATCTGGGGAAGGGACTCTCATTGTTTTTGGTAGCTAAGCAGGAGGATGAAGGGAGGCCAAAATGCTGTGGAGATGCCATTTCATCATCACTTCAGAGTTTTTAGCTTGAAGTGCCATCTTTGCTTCTTGAGATCTACACAAAATTCTTCATGACCAGTAGAAAATTAGTGCATTTTTGACAAAATGCAGTGCAGCCACTTCACCTACCTCTACGTGGGAGTGATTATCTCTGCTACCCTGACAGAGAAGTTTAATTTACCTTCAGAAAATATCCACAGTGGATCTAGTGATGGTATTTATCTACTAGATAAAAGTGCACCCAGGTGTAAGCTCCTAGCCAGACTTAAACAGAGTTGGGTACTGGTAGTACCTACTCAAGGACTTAAAATGCTCATTACGCTTTATGAGTAGGTGAGTGAGTGAGTTGTGTGGAGTCTGTAAGAAAAAGAACCAAACAACACATACTCAGTTGAGATAGAGTAATCAAAGGGAAGCAATGTAATGGCATTGTAGAGTCTATTAAAATCAAGTTGTATCAGTTCATCATAGAGAACTCTTATTACTGGACCAGGCACTTTATAGAAATGTTTAAGAACAGTGCCCATCATAGTTCAAAAGTCTTTGAAAAGCTGTTTTAAACAAAGTATTACGTATACTTGTAACTGGCAGAGGTCCAATATCCATGACAAAGTCTGTCTGACACAAGCACACGACATGACAGGGTAGGCTTTAGGTTGAGATAAACATCCTCCAAGACCCTAGAAGCGTGGTTACCAACCAAACACTTGAAACTAGAAGTCAATATCAGCCAGACTAATGGCAGCACTCTTTCTGACATTGTGAAAAGGTGTGCACAAACATTATATCATGTCAGCAGTTCTTCTTTATTATGTGCAAAACAATTAAAGAGCAGCTGACTCATTTGGAGGACTTTACATACACATGTCGACAAAATATAATATATAATTGAAGTATTTTCGCAGTAACTTTCCCTTGTTCTTTACTATTATGGACATTTGTAAGTAAACTAAGTTCTTGAATTTTCTAGTTCTTCTCCTCCTGCTGTCCTTTCCTCATTGAAGTTACAGTACTTTTTGTGACATCAAAAACTGCTGCCAATGATGCAGTTGTGATGTATTAAGCAAAAGGATTCTGACTTCAGCTAGGGAAAAGCAGACATTACAAATGTTTGCTGAGGAACTAATATTCTGTTTTACATGCATTATCTTAGTAAGAAAGAACATGTGACAGAGAAATACAAAAATCTATAACCATAAATTGAGTTATGTCTATAAAAACATGTTTCTACAAGTTTTCCTGGAGGTGTCAGTAGCTCTTTAACAGTATGCAGAGGAAGAACTGCCTGAGTAAAAGCTTTTGTAGTCACCATGGGGCAGGTCAGTACCATCACTTTTTTGATACTGATGAAACTGACATAAATGTATGGGTAGCAGCCTGCCCTCATTCAGTTAACAGACAGGATTTGTTGCAAACCTCTGTGATATTGTGCAGTGAAATCTGCACAGTTAGCCATGACTTCAACTCATGTGACATCACAAAAGTCCATGAAATGGTGGCAGTACAGTATTACTGCAGGGCACACATGCACATACACATGCACACACACACACACACATATATATATATATATATATATATACACACACACACACACACACACACACATATATATATATATATATATATATTATAGGGGAGCAGTCACACTCCTGTATTCAGGGTTATGAAGCCACTTCTATGTTAAACTTGAAATTTTGTGTGTTAATAACTTTGAACCCATTCCACAGATTTGCATGAAATTTGGTATGTGTGGTGGGGCAAAGTAGATCTCTTGATTTGCCAAATGTTGTTTTGGTCAGAGTTACAGTTTTTGTGCACCAAAACTCTGAAAAATACATTTTTCGTAAGTTATGTGGGCAGTTTTCTGGAGTTTCTCCATGGTGCTGCTCAGCCATTGTATAGTGTGCTGCTCAGCAACTTAGCACATTGAAAGAGTTTGGATCAAGGAACATGCCACTTTTGTTTGGTGTAAAATATTAATCCATTCAAAAGTTATTAAAGTTTTAATTTCCCATTATAAGTCAATGGGAAAATTTTTATGGTTATTTTATGAAAGAAGAATGGGGTTTTGACATCTGGTCCTTCCTCACAATCAAAGAATTTGCAGGCTCACAATCAAAGAATCTTTGATCATGAGGAATTCTTTGATCACGATGGCAGTCATCTTCTTTCCATTTTGTGGACGGAAAAACAAATATCTCGGCTCAGGGGTAGCTCCTGAAGTAAAACTTGATGAGTTTTGCTCAGAGAGGTTCACTTTATCGAGCCATGGCTGTGGTTTTTGTAATTCCATCAAAAATAGAGTTTTCGAGTTTAAATTCTTTATTCGTGGCTCGCTAATGATCTTTGATCGCGAGTCTGCAAATTCTTTGATCGTGAGATTCTTTGACTGTGATCTTTGATCACGAGAACGTGACTAGATGGCCAGATTAAAAAATCTAGTTTCTCACCCCAGGGTGACTTATAAAGACAAAGCAGGATGGGATTTGCTCATGGGGCTTCATTCTATTGAGTCATGGCTGTGGTTTCATGTATTTATGTGTATAAATTGAGTTTTAACATTTTTATTCTTTGATCACGAGCCTGCAAATTTTTGGTCGTGATCCTGAAAATTCATTTATTGCGAGACTCTTTGATTTTTGTTTGCGAGGAGGGACTAGATGGCCAGATCTGGAGGGACCAGATAGCCCAATTTAATAACATTTAAAATTAAATATCTCAGAAACAGTTCGGTCTTTTAACTTGAAAGTTGGAAGGTGTTGACAGAATGTAATGTGGATGTGAATTATTGTGTTTAGGTGTCAGAAAATACATTTGTCCCCAGAACCCAACCAATAAATACACAGACCCGTAATGTGGTTGATCAGTCTTGGCAATAATTTTACTGATACGATAATTATGATAATCCACAACAAAATGTTCACAATGGTACATTTCATCTCCATATTTCACTGTGCCTCCTTTTCTCATCATATAAACATACATTAAATTCACATTCTGGGCATACATTATATCATTTTGCCTCTTGTTGTTCTCTTAATTAATAAACAGATCTCTCCATCTCTTCTGCCTCCACAGATGTACATCATGGGGGTATCCTGGTCTCTTGTTATTATTATGTCCTGCAAGAGGGGCTACAAGCGTGCACACACAGTCCTGCTCTTATTTCTCATCCTGTGTCCTTTCCTGTTTTCCTTCTCTCCCTCTCTTTCCCTTCTTTCCTTCTTCCTTCTTTTCTCTTCTTGCCATCCACCTTCGCAAAATAATTCAACTGTCAGCCGCGAGATCCACTTTTCACAGTGGCGCACTGTGCTCCAACTTCCACAGTGCCCTACTGTCCCATCTTTCTGGGTGGGAGGTTGGAAATTCCTCTGGAGCAAAATTGTGAGCTCTCCACTGCTGTGCAGCCCTTTTAGCTTCCTACTTTTCCTGCTCCCTTAGCTCCCCTGTCCAATCTTCTGTTGGCACCTCATCATTCCCATGTCCTCTGCCTCACCTCCATTGTGATGTCACTGGGCCTCCCTTTCAGGAACCTGCCCACAGCTCCGCCCTCTTCCCTCCCTCCTCTTCCTCTGAGCTTCCCACTTTCTTGGCCTGGGCCATGGGACAATGGGGCCTGCCCCTTTACGTTGGGCAACCCTCTTTATTGAGGAGATATTGCATGGCACATTTTACCTTTGCAGACAGTGGTTTACATTGTAGTAATGGCTTGCAATTTATAGGGTAGCTAGGCTTACCGCCATGAATGTACTTTTCAGTCATGAGGTGTGTAAATGTAAACAGGTGCATAATTATGCCATCTCAAAGAATGAAATCCTCAAACTTTAAAATGTAATATATCGGAAACAGTTTGGTCTTTTAACTTGAAATTTGGAGGATAATGAGGGATGTCCTGTACATGTGAATTATGGTATTTAGATGTTGGAACATTAATTTGCTGTGGCGATATTATGTGATGCACTTTACATTTTGTATAGCATTTTGCATTGTGGTAGTGGCTTAACATTTATAAGGTAGCTAGCCTTACTGCCATGGAGGCAATTTTCAGTGGTTAGGTGTCTGACATGTAAACAGGTGCAGAATTATGCCACTCTGATGAATGAAAGTTTGTTTTTCGGGCCCACTCTCCCACCCATATGCACCCCACCAATACATATGATATTCAGTACTTGTACTGTTATGTTAGGCAGAATTTGCAAGTTGTTGGAAGCAGGCCAGAAGGGTCCCATGCACCCACCAACTTGTGCAACTTTCTACTTTTCTATGCTTTCTCAAAAGTGTGGAAATTCTCTCAAAAACTGTGTTAATGCATTATTTAGAGTTAAAACAGAAAAGTCAGGAAATGAGACCTTTAGGTTTGCCCCTCCCTCACTCATGTACCTCCCATCCTTCCTGAGATTGACAGACACAGGGTGTGTTATTGTTGTGAGGCCTAAATGTCACCCCATTCTTCTTACTGTCACTTGTGAATGTGATTACAATGGAATGGGGTGACATTTAGGCCTCACAACCCGAATGACACACCCCAGCATCTGTCAATCATGGGAGGATGGAGGGATACATGGGGAGGGGCAACCTTAAAGGTCTCATTCCCTGTCATTTTGTGTTTTAACCCTAAATGATGCATAATCACAGTTTTTTGCATAGAATATATATATATATATATATATATATATATATATATATATGTGTGTGATATATATCCACTTTTTCAACTACAGATACATGCAATGCCCCATTTAAAAGAGCTTTCTGCAGGCTATCAAAATAAAAGGGCCACTATTCACCAATGAAATAGGGAAGAGATGGGAACAAGAAGTATGCTCCATAGCAGAATTTGTACAGATTTTAGAAAAGGGTGCATCACTTACCCATGGAATTCCATATTGTCAAATTCCATTTTATTTGCTGGTAGTAATTTCTAATAAACAAAAGCTACAGGTATTGCATGTAATATTCCATGCTGCAGCTGTTTGAATGGCAGGAGATATACTCACATAGTCTTGGGATAGGATTGTAAAAAGTCAAAAATGGACAAAACTCATAGTTATGTCGATTTTTGTTTTCAAAAGGCATAAAATAAACATAAAGTACAGTTACATAAGAACTTACCATAGCAGTAGATCTTCAAGAGAAGCTCTTGCAGCAGGCCATCACCAGTAGAACTAAGCCATCAGGTGCCAGGACCCAAAGGAAATGTCTAGCTAGTAGTTCACCATGGGGACCACCCCTGCTGATGTCAGCTCACTGATGTCAGCCTATCATATAAAGAAGGGTGGTTCCCCACACCTACCCCAGTTCTCCTGCCAGAGACCCCATATGGGCAGCAAATGGAGAACTAAGGAGGTTCCCAAGAGCAAAAAGAAAAGCAGAAATAGTGCGAGAGAATAAAGAAACATCAGGGGAAAGGAGGGAGGAAACCAAGGCCTGCTGCAAGAGTTTCTCTCAAAGATCTACTGTTAAGGTAAGTTCTTACATAACTGTACTATCTTACTTAGACAAAGGATTTTTCATAAGGCCATCACCAGCAGGACTTTGTCCAAATCAGTACTGAACATGACCAGGAAAATACACCGAGGAGGAAAAATCAGCAGCAAAGAGCTTAGGAAATAAGGCCTTGAAGAACTGCTAGGCCAAACTGGTCCTGCACTGTAATGCTTGTTGAAAGTGTGGATTATTCTCTAGGTATCAGCTGCACAGATGTCTGCAGCTTACATATTTCTGAAGTAATACCACATGGGGGGATGAAACTTGAGACACCAAGCAAGAGAGAGATCTTGGTATGATTATAGCAGATGACCTGAAAAGTCCAAACAGTGTGAAAAGGTGGCACTAGGGCTAGTGGAATGCTAGGATGCATAGGAAGTGGAGGAACAACCAGTAGGAAAAGAGAAGTTATACTGTCACTCTATAGGTCACTAGTGAGGCCACACCTGGAGTACTGTATTCTGTTCTGGAGACCACATCTCAGAAAGGACATGGATAGACTGGAGACCATAGAAAGGAGGGCTACTAATATGATGCAGGGCCTGCACCACAAACCATAAGATGAGAGACTAATGGATCTCAACATGTATTCCTTGGAGTAAAGGAGGGAGAGGGGTGACATGACTGAGACCTTCAAATACATGAAGGGGCTTAATAGGGTACAGGTACAGGACCTCTTTCAGTTAAACAGCCAAATGAGAACTAGGGGGCATGATAAGAGACTGGTGGCAGGGAAGTTTAAGGAAACACCTATAAGTTATTTTTCACTGAGAGGGTGGTTAACACATTGAACAGCCTCCCACAAGGAGTGGTGGAGGTAAAGACAGTGCATTCAAGAATGCTTGGGATAGATACAATGCAAAATAACACTGAATAGTGCATAAGGGTGAGGTGTCGGATCATGGCAGACTAAATGGTCCCACGGTCCCTTTCTGCCATCACTTTCTATATTTCTATGTTTCTGTTATGGAGGCAGCCATACCTCTGGGGAATGGCCTTTGACTACTCTTGGATGGTATGTGTTATACATGTGGTAGCAGTAAACAATGCAATTTGCTAATCACTTAGACAAATCCTGTTTGGAAACAGTCTTAGGGCTAATGAAACAAACAATTGGTCAGATTTTCTGACAGGTTGAGCACAGTGTGTATAGTATTGCAAAATCCTATGAACATCCAAAGTATGGAGCAAAGCCTCCCTGATTAGAACACTCAGGATAATAACCTGTTAGGCGGATGGACTGGTTCAATGTAAATTCTGACACCACCTTAGGAAGAAACTTAGGATTAGTAGGATTAGTCTTTGTGAAAAACTACTAAGTTCTTTACACATCAGAGCCTAGATTTAGGAAATCCTTCAAGCAGAAGTAACAGCAACTTAAAAGAGTGCTTTCCATGACAGAAAGTGCAGTTAGCAACTCGGGCCAGTTCAAAGGGAGGTAACGTGAGTTTTCTAACATAAATTTAAGGTCCCATGGAGGGACAGGGTCCTGAATGGAGGTTTTAAATGCAAATGCCCGACAAAAGGTGGGACACCTCAAGCTGGGCAACAGCTTTGCCCTCAATGGGTGCATGGTACACAGAGATGGTGGAAAGATGCACCTTAATTGAGGAGTACCCCAAGCCAGAGTCCAAAAGAGAGAAGGTACATCCAGACCTGATTCACCGGTAAGTGAACTGATCCAAGTGGTGAACAGAAGCCCATATGGTGAAGCAGTTCCACTTCATAGCAACAGTAACCCTGGTGGAGGGTTTCCCAATGGTAACCAGAACATCTGCAAGTCTAGAAGAGACCCTGAAGTGGGCAACAGCTAGATACACAAGAGCCACATATGGAGATGCAAGGACTTGAGGTCTGATGTACAGGGTGCCCTGGTACTGGGAGAGCAAGCTGGTGCACAGAGGCAAAGGCACTGGCAGTTCCATCACCAGCTGCTGCAGTAAAGGGGAAGGAATCTGATTTGGCTGGAAGTGGGCTGTGAGAATCATCTCTACCCCTTCCAACTGGAGCTTGAGCAGAACTTCTGCAGGAGTGGAAAGGGATGGAAGACATCCAAAATCTCCTTCCATAACAGGGCAGTGCATCTCACCAGAAAACTCCAGGCCCAGGATCGAGCGAGCTGAAAAGCAGCAGTTTTGTGTTGAGTAGGATGCAAAAAGTCCAACTCTGGACAACTCCACCTGTCAAATAGGTCTTATACCACTGAGGATAGAAGCTCCCACTCATGATACCTTGATCTGGAGTTGCTGGACTGTTAGCTAAGATTTTTGGATGGCTGGAACATGTACAGCTGAGAACTCCAGAACATGCCCGATGGTCCAATACTAGACCTCATTGCTTCCCAGCACAAGGGGTAAGAATGAGTCCCTCCCTGCTTGTTGATGTCATACACCACACACATGTTGTCCATCTGCAACAGCAGTATACTGTAGAGTAGATGAGTCAGGAATGCCTAAAGAGTGTAAAGAACTGCACGCAGCTCCAGGATGTTGATTTGAAGACACTGTTTCAAGACCAGATCCAGTTACCCTGGGTCTGGTGGTTGGCCAGATTAGCACCTCAGCCCAGGCCCGATGCATTCATGATGATAATCTGATGGGGCAGTTGAGAGATGCAACAGGATCCCCAAAGAAGGTTGACTGGATCTTGACACCACAACAGGACTTCCTCACTGAGTCAGAGCATGACTGACTTGTCCAAGTCATCTGTGCATTGGTCCTACTGGACCCTCAGAGTCCACTAAGGAACTTGCATATGCAGATGTGCCAGGGGAATGATGGCAATAGCTGCTGCACATGGTCCAGAAGGCACAAGAAAGCCCTGGCAGGGACCTGTTCACTGGAGGAAACCAGATGGGCCTGCTCCATCAGACACTCCACTCTGTCACT
The DNA here is from genome assembly GCA_016271365.2 of Neoceratodus forsteri. Classification (NCBI taxonomy): domain Eukaryota; kingdom Metazoa; phylum Chordata; order Ceratodontiformes; family Ceratodontidae; genus Neoceratodus; species Neoceratodus forsteri. The sequence goes on from CM057455.1 coordinate 1,045,433,852, forward strand.
GCGTGAGAAAGGCCTTGCCATGGCTTGTGCCCAGGATAACATCTATATACAAAAGGTGCTGGCATGGAGAGATGCAGGACTTTGCAGGTGAACCATGACCTACAAATCCTGGAATAGGCAAAAAGTATATTCCAGAATATGGACTAGATGGTCCCTGGTGGGGCTGCTAGCAGCCAGTCTTCCAGGTAGCACATCAGAAGCCCTACCTCCTCAGAACTGCAGCTACTACTGCCAGGCACTTGGTAAAGACCCAGGGTGCCAAAGAAAGTCCAAAGGGAAGAGCCCAGAATTGAGAGGTAATGGGCCCTGGAACTGAACTGTAGGAAGTGCCAGTAGGCAGAGAAATCTGGATCTGCAGGTAAGCAACCTGCATATCCAGAGAGCAGAGCCAATCACCCTGGTACAAAAGGGCAACAGCTCCTGAGATTGAAAATCCAGAATCACTTGTACTCAAAGTACAAATTCAGATGACTGAGATCCAAGATGAACTGAAGATCCCAGTCTTCTTGGGGACAAGGAAGAATTTGGAGTAGAACACCTTCTACACTGAGCCAGATGGATGGTCTCTATGACTATTTTTTGAGAAGAGCCTTAAATTCCTCCTGAAGAAGGGGCAGGTGGGCAGGAGGTTAATGGGAGACTATGGGACGGTTTCTCACACAGCACTCAAAAATTCTAATGTGCCCTTCTATGACTTGACGTGCCCTCTGGTCTGTAGTCACTGATTGCCACCCATCCATGTGGAAAGAGAACAGATTAAAGAGGTGGGGAGGGCACTTTAGGCAGCTGTAGGGGCTCAACAGGCTCTTGTGGTGGCCACTTCCAGGATGGCTTGTAGCTCTAGGCTTGCAGACCAGCCTTTGGCAGGCTGACTTCAAGAGTGCCTGCAAGAAGGCTGCTTAAAGGGCTGATGCTGGCCTGCTCTAGGTTGACTGTGACAGAGAGAATGGACTGACTTAAGGGCCTGCCCTGATTCCAGCAGGGTAAAATGATGTTCTGGATACCACTCCTGAAAATGACTGAGCCAAGAAAGGGCATCCAAAATGCTAGCCTGAATGTTTGAGGTAAAACTGGATGCTCAGAGCCAAGAATGGTGATGGAGGCAGACCCCTGCTGCTGCTCCATGTCCCCAGGCATTGATGGCATTATAGGCCACTCAGAGGACATGACTGCCAATGTTCAAAACCTGATTTGAGAAGCTGGACTAACTGAGTCTTGATGGACCCTCTGGCAAGGTCTGCACCAAGTCCCTGGCCTGGTCCCAAAGCACATTTTGATATTGGACCATGTGTACCATATAACTGATTGCCCAGATAGCCAGGGTGGTTGATGCATACATGTTTACCCAAGTGATGCAGCTGTCTGGACTCTCAGTCTGGGGAGGCACTAAGGTGCTTGGGCTTCTTAGTGCAGACGTGCCACATTAAGAATGATGGAGTTCACCATAGGGTGGCACCCTAAGCAGGGCTTGCCAATGGGAGTATGGTATAGGCATCCTGCCTTCTTTGGTAAGGAGGGGCTAGAGGATGGCTCCATGCAGCCTTGGTGACAACCTTATGAGTCAGTCAGATGGGGCACCACTATGGGAGTGCATTCTGCTGCCTCAAATAGAGGCAAGGCGCATCTCTCAGGGTGCAGCTCCTCCAACCTCGAGCCCATGAGAGACTGGATATGATGCATGACATCCACGAATGTTGGTTATTTGGGGGAATTGAGACATCCTTTGAAGGTCCTTCCCATCTGAAGATGGCCTGGACAGTGAGGAAGATTCTGAAGAAAGCAAGTCATTCTCAGAGGACTTGCTATCTGGGGTCAGCATTGGGGGCTGGCCTTCATCCTTTGAGAGCCAAGCTGACATTGGGTCAAGTCCCAGAGAGGATTGATGTAGGGATTCACTAGGTGCAGCATGATCAAGGTCCTAAGGCAGTGGGTACCGGGTGGATGGTGGGGAGATGCTGAGGCTGGCATCTGAGTTGAAGGGGTCCACTTCTACTGGATGAAGGACCACCACGCTGAAAAAAGCATTATAGTCCACCAGTGGTGGGAGATTACCCTGGTGGGTAAGGATAGGAGGGTGGTGGGTAAGGGCATGATGGCAATGGAGCAGGGGTAGCGTACCAGGTGATATGGGCCACCCGGTGCTGGCTGAGGATTCAGCATCAGCCCAGCAGGCTGCAGCTGTAGCATAAGCTGCAGTAATGGTGACAACTGGGTTGGGCCTTCTGGCTGGGGCAATGGCAGCACTGGCAGTAGCCCACCTGGCAACAGCCTGGAGTGACTGGGGAGGCACCACCAGTGCAAGCCCAGCCAGAAAGGCAGTAGCCTGAGGGGAAGGAGACCCCTGAGTCAAAGGCAGAGGTGAAGACAGAGAAGAAGATGAGGCAAGCACCTGCTGCAGGCATTGTCTCAAAGGGATGATGTCAGTCCCAGCTGACAAAACCAAAGAAGGCAATCTCATGGCCTGGGTGGGAAGGTGAAAGAACCACCCCCAAGGAATCCACACTGGCTGAGCTTCTTGGCTGAGCTCCCATGGAAGATATGAGCCTGAGCACCAGGGGCTGGGGAGCGTGAGATTAAGTGCCCTGCCCTGAGGAGTTGCCACCAAGATAGCAATGAGAGTGGGAAGCTGAGCCATTGAAAGCCTGGAGGAAGAGGGACTGAAGGGTGACCCCCCACAGAAGAGATGACCCTAGAGGCAGCTGCCAGTTTTGTGTATCGACTGCAGAGTGGGAAGTTGCCCAGTCCTGGAACCAGTGTTTGTTCCAGTGCTTGTGCTTCCACAGATTTCTTCTCCTTTCAAGAAGAAAAGGATGCCCCAGAGGACTGTGCTGGTGAGGTTGAAGAAGTCCTGGCCTGCAACTCCTTTTCCATTGTGACCAACTGCTGCTTCAAAAGGTGGCACGCCATATTTTTAGACAACATCTCCGAGTGACCTGGTTGAATTTTGGCAAAACTAGCAGGCTTCTGTGTCATGGCTGGGGCCTAGGCAGATAAGACACAGAGTAGCCATCCTTTTCAGGAGTCTATGTAGCTGGCACACTTTGAAGAATGATCAGAAGATGAGGCTGGTGGAGAAGACAAAACTCATCAATGAAACACTGAAAACTCAATGTTTTAACACTCAAGAAGAAGAAAATAAAAAAGCATGGAAAGCACAGGAAATGGCGGTCCACTGTAGCTGTGGCATCTGATAAGGTCTGACATGCATGGGTCGATGGTGGAAAAGAACTGAGGTAGGTGTAGGGGACCGCCCTCATATAGGATAAACTGATGTCAGTGAGCTGACATCAGCAGGGATGATCCCCATGAGAGACAGTAAGCTAGAAACTTTCCAATTGGTCCTGGTGCCTGACGGCTTACAGTAGTTCAACCAGTGAAGGATTGCTGCAAGAGCCTTCCTCAAAGTAAGATCTCCAAGTTATGTTAAGGGTGATTTTTAAAAGGCATAACATGAGGCTATTTTTAAAGGGCTAATTTACCTGCACAACTTCCAGCTGTTGTATGATACTATATATCCAGTTTTTGGATAAAATCATGATAGACATAGATGTACTGTAAATGGTGAACTAGATTACACTAAGTCTGGAACTTGTGCCCAGGCACTTTATATAAACTATACAACGTGGACATAACTAAGTAAGAGTTCTGAAAACTGGATGTAGGTCTGTCCTAGCTTTAACAATTAGACAGTGACAATGTTGCTTATATCCTAGGCTGAAGAGTAAAAAATTGCTTCTAGACTTAGGCTTTGAAAATATCCCACTTAGACATTCATTTTCTAGCATGTGCAAAGAATGTTATGTTCCTATTTATTTAGACAATCATATGATATCTTGTTTTATTCCATGAATTCATTTTTAGTCTAACACATTTATTGACTAAACAGTTCTTATCTGTGTCTGAACATCTCATGCTGCACTGCCATGCTTCTAAACAGCACTGTTCAGACTGTTACAGTTAAAATAATGTGATATATTGAGTTGTATATCTTGGCAAGCTCTCTACAATAGGTGCCAATGTAGTCCTACATGGATGAAGTTGTTAACCACATTGGCGCTGCTTCATTTAGGTAGATTTATGTGTCATGGACCTTTTTAGTATTTGCAATTAGCATTGGTTCTGGGAAAATAGAATCCATCAAACTGTTCCAATCAGTTAACATTGTACAGCACAGTAATAAAATGCTGTACCTGACAGACATGTGCTAAGAGAAGGGTTGCATGCATAAGAATCTGTTTAATATATTCACAGGGATTATTTGAGTATTTTAGTAAAAGTATGAACTTTCATGTTTAAAATATGAAAACTTTTATACAGTACATTTGCAAGCAGCTGAGACACATTATTGACAGTGATTATCCTTTGCAAGTCCAAGTTTAAGCAATCAAGGTCAATCTGTGGTAGTCAAAATAAGTGTTTTATATTACAGAAAAGCAGTCAGCCCACCTGTACCATATATTGCTTCTAACAGAAGGTTACTAAATTACATGTGTTTTACTCTACTTTTAATTATTCAACTGTAAAATAAATTAATAAAGCAATATTGGTAGTAGGATAAATGTTTTACTTTTAGTTGGTAAAGAAACAAACAGAAACATATAGTGGGGATGATAAGTTGTGGTGAATTATTGCATTAATTCATACAAATGTGGTATTTTCTAGCTTCCTATTGATCTCTTTCTTAATTGGACTGTTAAACTGAATGTTCAAAACTGTAAGAGAGTTTTGTATATAGGTCTGCATACAGATGAGACAGTATAATAGAGATGTTTCATCTTCTAAGAGCTGCAGGTAATATATAATTTTGCCCACAACCCAAAAAAATAAATACATTTTAGAAGCAACTGTCATTAGGATAAGGAATGGGCTAGGTGAACTGTTTTCTGTGTTCTTTGAAACTTGTGATTCATTCTTCATACACAGTAAGTCCAGTTTCTCTTGGTAAAATAATGTTGATTGGCCATAGACTGCCAAAACATGATCAGCTCTGTAATCCTTAAATTGGCATTCAGAATGATCTTGGTATATTTCACAAAGCCAAAGTTAAATTTATGTATATGGCACTCTTCCAGAACAAACTGATCCAAGTGCTACACAACTGTCATGCCAGTCAAACATTCAATTAACTCACACAGAATCCATAAATATAATCAGCATTAAACTGTGGCCTAGAATAGGTTTCTATTTAAAGGAATCTTTAAATATGAATGTGTTCAAATGTTTGGAAAGCAATCCAAATAAAAAATGCACACATACACAAGGAGGGTATTCAATTTCTACTGAACTGCTGCAGAAGACCTGACCATCAACTTATCGCAGCTGGCAGTTTAGAACAATCAATAGATGTTACTCCCAAAACATTTTGGGCCTGGCAGGATTATAAATATCCAGAAGGGTAAATAGAGTATACATGGTGGTCCCAAGTAATTTGGGTTTCTAAAAGCCATGATTAACATATTATGCCAGCCACTGGATTAGATAAAACAGATAAATCCAGAAATAGTTTTTGCTGCAACCTCCACTTTTACAACACGACTGAGAGGTAAGAACAGTTACCTGCCATTAACAGTAGGTCTGCAAGATAATTTCCTCCATTGAGCCACACCTTTGCAACTATAAGCCATCAGTGTCAGGACCTTCCTGAAACTTTTGCCTAGAGTGGAGGTTGCCTACAAATATGTACAGTGCCAGAGCCTATAAAATGTTCCCCACCAGAGATAAGCTCAGAGGGTCACTTACTCAGAGAAACCAGGATACCACACCAGGACATAGCAGGCACAAAAAGGCAGTCTAGGACTTGTGACAGAGAAGATATAAAAAGCACAAATAGCCATAGCTTCCATTAGGGAAGCAGGAAGTCCTGCCAGCTGGTACCTCACAAAGGGGAGGGTGGGTGCACTATGGTCCAGTGGTGGAGATTCTCTCAAAGATTTATTGTTACTGGCAGGTAACTATTTTATCTTCACTGGTGATATCTCCTCCATTAAGCTGCATCTTTGGAATGATTTCCAAGCAGTACCAAGTACCAAGGAAGGCTGGCAAAGTCTGATATTTAATCAGGACAGAAAATCTGGAAGGACAGCAAGACTAAGGCCAGCGATCTACATGAAATGATGTCTGTACCGTAATATTTAGTAACTGTGTGGACAGTGCTCAATGCAACAGCACAAATGTCAGCAGCAGACACAGCCTGGAAACAAACAACAGAGGTGGCTATGGGGCTATGGGGATATGGTTTGGAGCTGACAAGATGGCAGCCTACATTTTGTCAGCTTTCTCAACCTCAGCCAATATCTGTGCTAATTGCCCTGTTAATGCCAGCATTACATTTGGGGAGAGCACTGACCAGATAGTTGGGATCTTGGTGTGTTTGAGGATCTTCACTGTGAGTCCATTGGTTGCACCATTATGGTGGTGTTTGATTTTGTTTTGGACATGCTCTTGTGGCTCCTAGATTTGCACAGGAATATTGCTGGTTGACACAGCCTCATTGGCAGCTGCCAGAGACCTGCAGGATATAAAATTGATGTTCAGCCAGCTGCTTATGGAAACTGTTGACATTAAAGAAGCGGACTGATGAACAAGTGAGGATATAGTTTCCTTCACACAGCTGAGCTGCAGGCGTGAAACAGGAGATGTGGCAGACTGGCTTGAGCATAATAGTGCACCATGTCCATGATTCAGGTTTAGACTTGACCTGAAAATGTGACCCTATATTGACCACAGAGATCACCACAGACAGCATTACAGCCCACCTCAGAGATCAAGACTGTATAACATGGTAATTGTGAGATAAAACCGAGACCTTAAGTGGGGATGCTCTCAGATAGTAAGTTAAAAATAAATTCACTGAAATCCTCTGGACATTCAGTGGATATCCTTATTGACACTGGCTAAAACAAAGGTTTTTGATATATCTCAAATCCATTGGAACAGAGTATCCAAGGCAGCATGGATTCACAGCAGGAAGATCTTGTCAAGCAAATCTGATAGATTTCTTTGGGTGACTAGGGAGGTGAATCAGGAATGGGTGTTGGAAGAGGCCAGCCTGGATTTCAGCAAGGCCTTCCTCACTGTCCCCATAGGAGGCTAGTAAACAAGCTGGGCAGCCTGTGAGTGGGTCCCAGTGTGGTAAACTGGCTCAAAATTTGGCTGAGTGATAGGATGCAGAGGGTGGTGGTGAGCGGAGTTCATTACAAAAAGGGGTGGGGTCACCAGCATGGTCCCACAGGGATCAATGCTTGGACCAGTCCTCTTTAATGTCTTCATAAGTGACATTGCAGAGGATCTGGAAGGAAGTTGTGTCTCTTACAGATGACCCAATGATCTGCAAATACTTGACACTCTAGGAGGGTAGAGACAAGCAGGTAAGATTTAATGCAAGGAAAGTGCAAGATCATGAACTTAAGGGGAACAGAATGCAGGGGAGGAGTACATTATGGGGGCGGGATACTGACAGCCACCAAACAGGAAAGGACCTGTGAGTAATGATAACTGATTATCTAAAGGTTTCCAAACAACGTGAGAAGGCTGTGAGGAGAGCCAGTGGAATGTTGGGGTGCATAGGAGAGATATCTTCAGCAGAAGGAAGGAGATGATGATTCAGCTGTATAGAACATAGGCAAGACCTCATCTAGAGTACTGTGTCCAGTTCTGTAAGTCACATCTCTGGAAGGACATAGATGGAGTAGAAGTGATGCAGAGGAGGGTGATAAAATGGTGCAGGGCTGCACCAAGAGACATATGAAGGAGACTGGAGAATCTCAAAATATAAAATACAAAACAAGGTGCTGCATCAGCATGTGGTCTAAAAGCAAAACAAAATGGTTATATTAAATGCACGCTGAAAATAGAAAATAGAGTTAAAATCTACGTTTGACCTTAGGTCTTCTTCAGGAAATATCTAAAAGAGAAAAAAAAGACAAGTTAGTGTAGAGGAGAGGTAAAATGAGAGAGATATATATGTGGAGAGAGAAGAAAGGGAGGCTCAGGAGAAGTGATAAATGGTAAGATTAAGAGAGAATCTGTGAAACAAAAAGGTGATGATGGGAAAGATAAAGCATAATGAGAGTGAAAGAGCTGGAAGTTCCCAGGAGGAGACTAATTAACAGGGCCTAGTAAGTAGGCTGAAAGGTGACAAATGTGGAAGGAGACAGAAATGGAGACATATGGTTAAAATGAAAATAAATTAAATGAGTACAAAACAAATAGACTTTAGGGAAAAAGGGATGACTGAAAGATGTTAGTGGAAAATAAGTCTATCATTTAAACCAGAGGGCTGCTGGGAGCCAAAGCGGATGGTCAGCTTGGCTTCCATGATTTTCCTATGGTCAGGATCCCAGAAGCCCTGCTGAAGGACACAAACAGAAAGGTCATTGACATTGTGGTCCCTGGAGATAAAGTGGGATACAATGGGTTTAGCAGTTTCACCATTCCTGACTGCTCTGTAATGTTCCCTGAAATGGTCAGTAAGACGCCTACCAGTCTGAGCAAATAGCTGTCACTTCCTGCAAAGAATACAATACACCACATTAGTGGAGGTGCATGAGAACTCCTTGGTGATGTGAAAAACACCTGTAGGTCCCAAATCTCAGTCACATTGGAAATAAATTTGCAGGTGTAGCAGCGAGTCCTGTTGCAAGGTTTGGTACCTGGGAGGGAGGAACTGTTAGGAGTAGGTAGGCTGCTTTTTAACCAGGAGATTCCACAGGTTAGGTGGCCGTGGTAGGAGGCAATAGGTGTTTCTGTAAAGGAAGCACCAATGTTAGGGTCAGTTTGCAAATGGGAAAGTTACTAGTGATGATCCTGTGAAGAGAAGGTGTGCTCTGATGGAAAGGAAGAACTAGTGGAATTCACCGTTGTTCCTGTGTGATAGTATCCCTCCCCATGGGGTCAAGGTTGTGGGGCATGTTACTGACCCGGGAGAGTGCTCTGTCCACTGTGCTTTTAGGGTATCCCCTGTTGATAAAAAACTATGCATTATTTGGGTCTGCTCAGCAAAATCATCCTCTTCACTGCTAATCTCAAAATATATTCTGTGGAGGAGGGAGAGAGAGAGAGAGAAAGAGAGGATATGATAGAGACTTTCAAATACCTCAAGGGTGCAAATAAGGTACAAGAGAATAGCATCTTTCAAAAAAGAAAAAAAGATGTTTAAGAGCAAATGGCCATGATATGAAGATAGAAGGGGTAGACATAGGGATAATGTGAGAAAGTATTTTTCACAGAAAGGGCGGTTGATCCATGAAACAGCCCCTGGCAGAGGTTGTAGGGCAAAACAATGGGGAATTCAAAAATGCATGGACAGACATAAGGAACCTCTAGCTATAAGAAAGGAAGATAAGCCACAGATCATATAGGATCTGTGGTACATGAAACAGGTAGGGAAATGGGCAGACTAGGTTGGCCAAGCGTCCTTATCTGCCATCAAATTCCATGTTTCTATGTTTCTGTATCAATTTAATGATCAAAAATTCCAGTTAATTTTATTTTTAGAGCACCTCCTCACCCAAGTTCACAGAGAGTGTGAAGTATCCAGGGTAGTTCCAACATTAAGAGTTTTATGAGTAGTATATTTCATTTTCAATAGCAAACTGTTCTTTTTGGATAGACTAGAAGACCTAGAAAATCAGGGAAGGTAGTAAACCTTTGCTGTGTGACATTCCTGAAGGAGTGGAGGTATGACACCAATAGCTTCCTGCAATATGTTATTCTCATAGTACTGAAACAACAGTGACCAGCACTACTGGAAACTGAGCACTCTCCTAGGATGCTTGTTCCTCCAAAGCTGAGGCAAAATCATGTCCTATCTTTGCTAAGTTTCTCAGGTTTACTGTTGAAGAAAGAATCATGTCTCTGTCCAGGGAATGAAGCCCACTGACATGGCAGGGTCACAATATTTGCATCTTCTTGGACTTTTGCTGGCCCTCAGAGAAAAAGGAGGCTTACACGCATCATGCAAAGCCCTTCAAAAGCTGCAGATACCATATAGCCTCCACTACCCCACTGTGCTCCAGATTTCTTGGAACAGGTGTTCCACTTCCTTAGCTCATGTGAAGCAGTGGAGAACTTCATCATTCGATCTTGGCACAAGGCAGACTTGTGAGACAACCATGCACATGCAGAAGCATGCAGTATGGACACTACCCCAGCACCAGCTCCAAAATGACTTGCAACATTTCTGTGTGGGTCTCCCTTCTACTCTCAAGTCCCTGATGGTGAATCATGGCAGCCACATTTTGTCAGAGGGTCCAGCCAGACAGGCAAGAAAACAAAACCATCCAGCCAGACACACCAAAATCTGTGTGACCTTGCAGCAGAAGCCAGGGCAAGGAATGGGAGGCCTCATCTAACAGCCCACAGAGGCCCATCAGGAAAGCTGGTACACCCAAACATGTAAACTCCAGGAGGTCGTGATTCCCTGAGACCTGCAGCCTCAGTGAACACAGAAGAAGAACCAGCCTCCATCTCAGGCAACCTAATCTCCTCAACCACCTCTGGCACCAGTCTGGTCACTGCCAAAACTTACCTCATGCTTAGTAGTACTCCCCAATTTCTAAAGAAAATACAATGTGCACTTCAGTGGCAGCTGCCACTTCTCCATCCTGAGCCCTAAATCAGACATCTACTGGACACACATCACAGGATCTGGGCTGATCTTCTAGAACTGGTTTAGTGCTAATTTTAATATTACTGTATTTGGCTTTCCTACACTCTCCCTTTTTCAGTATCATGTGATATGAGCGAGTATTACTGAGCTGCACAATATGAGTGACTCAATAATACCGCATTTACAGCAAGTGGTGAAAGATAACCTATATATGCTGTAGAGTGAATGTAGCATGGAGCTACACTTGCTAAAGCAGGATATGGATGTTGTTTGGCCAAGCCCCTGCAGAGCTAGCCATTTAGAGTAGTGGCATAGCTACTGCCCCTGAAGCCAGTAGTCCCAGGTTTGGGTCTAGTGCTAGGAGTCAAAATTGTGTGTTCTTTTTTTGCTCCTATCTCCTAAGTCCCCGTGGAGTTGATTATACTTAGTTTGGGGGCACAAGGACTCACCCTGCAAAGGTGGGTGCAGGGAGCATTGCCCCAGCATAAAAATACATATTGTGTCTATTTTTGTTACTGAGTAAGTGGCCATAGCTATTTGTGATGGCCGCTATAATATTAGTCGCCTTTTGATGTGGGATGGTTTTGTTCTCGGTCTTTGTGGTCAGCTGGAAAAGTACTCACTGTTATCACCTAAAACCTTTTTTCTGCACAATTCCTCTTGCCAAAAGGGAACAAAATGTAATTAACTGTTTCTGGTGTCAGGACACTGATTAAAAGGGCAGTTGGGTATCTAAAATGATGTGTGTACGTAGACAGCCAGCTCTGAGTGCTGCATCTAAATTTTTTTATTACATATAAAATATGTGATGGGAAGGGCAGTCAGAAGACCCACAGTCTTGCTGAACTGACACATCCAAAAAACCCCAAGGATAAGTTCAAAGGACAGGAGGTATTTAAACTATAGAGATCTGAAGTTCAATTAGCATGTTAAATTTGCTTTGATCCCAGGAAATGAAATTAGCCATTCATGGCATCCCCAGGGAATCCTTTGATTTGCTCTAGGTGTCATATGGAAAAGCATGCATGGGTTATGAATAACCTTCCAGGAACCAGCTCATTTCATCAAAGAGGTTGATGGCTGGGCCAAACAGGACCCAGGCTAATTTGGAAGGCCAAATATATATTCCGGGACCCTTGAATTACATCAGTGAGACCTTTGAGGTGTAGATTTTAAGGTCCAGAAGAAATTAAAGAGGCAAATACATTTTGCTTTGAATACAGTGACTTAGATCGAAGAAACTTTGAGATGTATGTGTAGCAGAGCGCAAACCGGTTTTGTCTGGTTAACTTGTGGAGAGGAAAGTCAGTGAGGTCACCTAATATGTTTTTGAAATATTCTATTTGGGCATCCTTTATTGTAAAATATAGATTTTGATACACCAAGGCGAGTTAGTGACTTCATGAGAAGGCCAGCTCAGAACTGTGTTTAATTGCTGAGAGAACTTGACAGAGACACACAAGACAATATTTCTGACTGAGAGAAGAGAGACCATCAAAGCACTAAAAGAAAGTAAGCATATATTAGATTAGTCCAGTCTGAATGTATGTATTGTAGGAACTGCACTTTTACCTGTTTGTTTTAAGGCTGTATGTGTTGGGATAGATTTTGTTCTGTAATTATTGTTCTGTTTTGATATTTTAAAGTAAAGATATATTTTACAATGGAAACTGCCTGGAAGTGCCTTGACATTTTTTTATTTTAAATGGACACTTTTAAAGGTTATAAGTAACACTGTATATGAGCTTATTGTATACCAAACTGGGAAATGGATAGAGTTCTCTAAAGTCTTGCATAGAGTTCTAAGGGTTCATTTGAAAGACCTGGTTGGGTGCCCGTAGGCAAAGATATCTGGCCCCTGAAGACAGAATTATCTGAGCCTGATAATTGGGTATGCTAACAAGTGGTTATCAGTTTGAATCCCTCCAGAGCTTGAGACTTAGGAGACTTGAACCCACAAAACAGACAAGAGGGTTACCTTGTTCTGTTCACTGTCCACAAATCATACGCCAGAGGTTGGCACTTTGGGAGTAGACGGCTGACTGGGTGAGCGAGTTTGTGACAATGTGTATCCATTTCAATCTCTGAACATGCTTTATCAGGTGGCTCACCCATCTAGGTTTTTCCTCCTCTAGGTGGACTTAGTCTATTTAAATTCTGACACAGTGCTGTACACTTTCTCATGTGTATAAACTGCTGACCTAAATGGACAGGATATCAACAGCTTTCCAGTAAGTTAACATAGATGATGGCTTTCTTGTGTGGGTTGGGGGACTGGGTAGTCAGCCTGATAGTTGGCACTATAGCCACAGGTCCATGCCAGGCCACATAAGTGCTGATATAGGTATCTCATTGGTTAGCTGGGCTCAGTTACCACCCATAGGCCAGGGAAATCTCAATAGTGGTTAAATCAGCGAGTTACCTGGACCCAGGTACTCCTCAGTCCTTGGTAACTGGGGCTTACACCTGCACTGGCCTAGTTTAATAACATATCTAACCAATTGCAAGTTTCTGCACTGGTCAGACCAGCCTCAGATATGGTGGGAGATGCAACAACTGCACCCATACTGTTAACCAAATGCTTGCTGTTTTAATGGCTGTGCTTGACTTATAGAGTATCTTTTCTTTTTTTTACAGTGTCTCTAACCTGTTTGTACAATTACGAAAATTTTGCCATTAATTAAGCAATAAGACATGACGGGCTGTGCATTAGACAGTCCTAATGTATGGCTAGGGATTTGTGAGGCACATGGCCACAGGCCGAGTGTGTCAGCCCCCAGCCATGTGTTAGAACTGTCTAATGCACACCCTGGAGAGGCTTATTGAGTTTATGAAATAGGCATCTAAATTATAGATGCTTGTGAAAAGAAAAATGATTGTATTAGCTAGTAAAAACTTAAATCTTAGTCTTTATTTTTAATAAATAGTTCCTCTGCCTTCTGTTTACAGTGTTTTTTTTCTTGAGTCATGGGCTTATATCCTAGAAAGTCTGCCATGACGTGTAAGTTATGTCATTGTTAAGACAATCCCCAGCCAGCACAACTCCGTTATGTTTAGTTTATAAAAATACAGCAGTTGTAAATTAAAGTGAAGAAGCTGCCTGTTTTTACTTATTTTGGGAGGATTTATTTCTTATGGCAGCTGGTGACACTGGGAAAATGGTAGCAGAAGTAAAGTGAGGAAGGACCAAGGAGAACATGAGGTAAGGATGTGGACTGGAAAAGAAAGAAGGTAAAGCTGTTTTGAGTTATTGAAAAGTGGGAGGCTTTGTGAGGGAAACTGTGAGCTTTTGGCAAGTCAGTCAATGATCAGGACACCAGGTGGGCAGAAAAGAGATCGTGGCAGTTTTTTTTTTTAAATTGCTGCAGCCATGTTCAAAAGACATATTTTGCAAGATATAGTTGAATACTGGGCAAAGCACTTTGGAGTTTGAGAGAAATCAAAAACTGAGAGGCTAAGGGAGGAAAGTAGCTAGTGGATAGCTAGTCAGCAGTTGATCAGGAGAATGAGCAAGTGAGTAGGCTGGGAGAAATCACAACAGTCGTTTTGTTTTTTTATGTGCTGCATCTATAAATTGAAGGAGGTCTTTTGTGAGACATATTTGAGAACTGGGCTGATGACAAGGTACATTTCTGGCATACTTGCCATGTTGGCTACTTGGCACTTTGGTTGGCACCTCAGTTGGAAGAATCCAAGATGGCTGCTGTTTGATGTTTTGAGGGAGCCTTGTGGGCACTATCACTGGTATCAATGCCCAGTGGACATTGTTGTGTCTTTTACCTTTGTGTTAGACACTTTAGTGCACAGGTAGCAGCCAATCAGATTTCTTATTTTGAAGGACTCATTTCATAAAAAGTTTTTATAAATGTGTGTTATGGCTGGCAGACATGCTATGCATTCTTAACTTGCACCTTCCACTTGGGTGACGCCAAAAATGCATGCTCATGGATGAATGGTCCAAGTTTCATTAGGATGGGATACTTTTGTTTTCCTAAATAGATTCTGCAAAATGTTTTGGGGCTTTCAATACCTGATTGGGCAGTTGTTGGCTAAGCTTGTTATATTCTCATGTTTTATCTAACGGCCATGTTTACCAGCACTATGCATTTCAGCCCCTGGACAAGAGTAGACAACTGCTTTTACTCCTGGGGCCATGCCACAGGCTTGTTGGCACCTACAACAGAATCACTACATCCATTCTCTTCTGGTCCCCACATGTGGAGAAGGAATTTTACCAAATTGTTATTCAAGCCATTGTTATCACCACACGCTTTCATTATGACTGACATCTTCATCTTCTGGAATGTCCAGGGACTAAATTACCCATGCTATTAAGTGAAAAAGTTTTAAATCATTTAAAGAAGCTCAGAGTACAGGTGGCATCCTTCAGGAGACTAAATATGGGGCTAGCAAGGCAGGCAAGCTTCTGCATGAGTGTGTGGATTGGGGAACTACACAGTACTAGAGAGGTTGCAAAATAATGTTTTGTCAGTGAAGTTCCTGTGAAATAGACAATTTTGCTGTGTGAAATATTACGCAAAATTCGCCCATTACACAAAATATTTCGCAGGTGCAAAAGGCAAAATATTGCCATTAAAGAGGCAACATTTTGATAGCAAAAGGCAAATGTTACATTCATAGGTGAAATTTCACCTTACACAGGTGAAATTTCACATTTTGCATGCAAAATTTTGCATTCTGCAGGTGAAATTGCACCTTCCACAGGCGAAATTCTGAATTTCACTTCCATGAAAAATTTAGCAAACGGACACATTTCGTGAAATATTTCACTTAACGAATTTGCCAGTTTCACACATCTTTACACAGTACTGCCAAAACCTCATAGAGAGAAGCTTCCATATTATGGCTCAAGAGTCTACGTTGGTCAGTACTGGACTCCAAAGAATATGCAGCGGGTAGATGGGTGGTGATCAAATTCTCTACCACAGAAAGTCCTCTTGTTAATAAATGTATGTGTCCCCAACATAGATGCCTGTGAACTTTTCTCAAAAATATTTCAGGCAGTAGCAAGTCTCTGGTCCTCTCAGATCCCAATACTTTGAGGAGAAGATTGCAATCTTACGTTGAAGGACACCACTGATACACCCTCCACTGAAGCAGAACTCCATGAAAGAGCATCGAGCATTCTAAAGGACACTATGTAAGAACATATACTTATGGATGTCTGGCAATCAATGCACCCTGATACTAGAGATTATACTTTCTCTCCCTAGTCCACCATGGAGATAAGAAGGCTGTGGGTTCTATCCCTACATCGGGCACTTGGGTTATATCCCAATACTGACACTGCAGACAGCATGATGAGGGTGCTGCACTACTGAGGTTCCGTCTTTTGATGAGACATTAAACTGAGGTCCCATCTGCCTGTTATGGTGGTAGTTCAGGTGGATGTTAATGATCCCATGGCACTTCTCGAAAAGAGTAGGGAATTTCCTCAGTGCCCTGGCCAAATTTTCTCCCATTCACTAAAATTCCACCAACAGCTTAATCTGGTTCAAAGTCAGTTGACATTCATCTGTATCCCTGTCCCCAGGTCGTGCCTGAAAATAGGAAGAATTTGTCTACTGCACTTAGCTGGTCAACAAAACTACATAAATAAAAAATGTATACAGTAGGCTGGATTTTGGGTCTCCTCACCTAACCTTACCCAACTTTTGTGGACAGCACCATCCACCAAATCCTCATTTCAGATCATGCCCCAATATCTTTCCATGTTCTATGGGGCCACAGGCGATTGTATCCCTTCCTGCTGAAAGATCCTAAGTTCTTGTTTTACATGTCTCCAGAGGTATGTATCTATCTACAGCACAGTGACACAGGGTAGGTGTCCCAGGCCACCCTATGGGAGGCTATGTCAAACTGGTCTCTCCTAGACTCAACCTACAACTGTTACCAGCTTTCTCAAACCCTTCATATGCCTGCAAGGGTCCTTCAGTAGCTGCCACCACTTAGCATAGAAACTTTCTTAGGGTATCTCTAAGTCTGAATCCCATGACAGCTACTGCCCACTCAGTACAATGGTCCTTATCAAAGGAAAAACAATCCACCCCTGCCTCACCACTGAAAACACCTCACTTTGGAAACATAATAAGCTTACCAGAGCCTTTTCTTCAGAGATGGAACACAGTTTCTGTAAATATAGTCCAATCATCAGTATCTTAAGGACTCAGTCATAGAAACATGATGTATGTAAAAATATAAAATAATAATATACTTTTGATAAAGGACAATGTGTCCAAAACGCATTAGGTATCTACCTGTATATTCTTTGCACAATAAAACAATGGATTTTAATTTTTGGTGTTGGTCTCATCAGCATTTGCACTATTCCATCTGCTGCTCCTGCTGTTTGCTGCTTAAAGCTGCTACCCTGAGTAAGATACTGTATGTTGCATTTGCTACCTGAGTCTCATTCACCAACACGGAGAACTGTACCCATGTGCTGATCTTGGCTGCCATTTAATTTATTGAGGGGATCGGTGATGAGCCAACAGGCAATCAGCAGCAAGAAGAGCTGGAGCCATGCACTTCAAAAGCTTGTGCTGGCTGAAGGAAAAGTCAGCATTTGCACTATTCCATCTGCTGCTGCTGTTTGCTGCTTAAGGACGCTACCCTGAGTAAGATTTGCTGCATTTGCTACCTGAGTCTCATTCACCAACACAGAAAACTGTACCCCTGTGTGTTGATTTTGCCTGCTGTTTAGTTTGAGGGGCTCACTGGTGAGCCAAAAGCCAATCAGCAGCAAGAAGGTGGAACCAGGCACTACAAGAAGCTCACGGGCCGGCCTGAGGCACAAGCACTCAGATGCTAACATGAGTGGCTGTGCCACTAGGTAGATGTATATGACTTAGACAGTTTTTGTCTTTATTATCAGCATCTTTAGATCCAATATTTGGTATTTGGGACTAAGGGTTTGTGTTTTAAATCCATATCCCTAGGTACTGATTCCCCAGGAGTTTTAGTGATTACATAAAGAACGTGTCTCTTGAGATCGAAAAGGGAATGCTAGTTCAAGAATAGGGGTGGAAGGGTTCTTTCCAAAGTGCAATAATTGTAATGTAAATGTAACAGTATGCCTATAGGTTTTGTGTTTTAATCTATAAACATGTGTACTTTTGAATACTGTATAGTATTTGTTTAGGTAATCAAAATCTGAGAGAGACAAATTTAAATAGGTTGTTACTTAATCATTAGTATACAGATTTATAGATTGTGGGGTTATAAACCTAATACTTATATAATATGATTATTTCTGGCTATATTGCTATTTAAATATTTTTTTCTCTCTTTTATTTGTTTTCAGAATGTTGATATTAAGGTTTTGTTTAGCTTTTATTTAATTGGACATTTTGCTCCATATGTGTCAGGTAATTTTGAATGGATCCATTCATATCAAACAATGTGTATGCACCTTGGGTGTAAAGGTACAAACACCAGTGGAGACAGAATGAAGTATACATGGGGAGGAGTAATATTGCTTGGACTGTTGTGCTCTAATGCAGAATCCAGTTTGATTCAATGGGTGTTAATGGGTAGAATTATGATGGCTGGGTGGGGACAAGACAGTGTGTTTATTACTTGGTGTGTAACTAGGATATCATTTAGGAAAAATACTGAAAAGAGCAATTATACACATTGGCCCAGATATTCAAAAGGGTTGCGCGCTGGCACAACAGTGTTGTGCCATCGCGCGGCACCTGTCCCCTGATCGATATTTAAAGGGAAAAGTGCACCTGCACAAATCCCGATGCACTGGGCACATCAGTAATGTATGCAGGCACAGGTGGGGGCGTGTCCATGCATAAACTGCACAGCCTGATATTCAGCCAGGCTACGCAGAGTTATGCAGGCACAACCCCTACCTGTGCCTGCACAACTTTACACCAAAAAAAGGATCATGTCGAGGGCCACCCACAGGTGAGCTGCCGCATTGCAGGGTGCAACACAGCAGCCGCCACCTGTGGTTGGCCCTCCACTCATTCCCTCTGCACCTGGCAGTGCCCCCATGCTCTGATCGTGGGCTGAATGTCCCCCCCGTGGCCTGATCGTGGGCATAAGGTATTCTCCTCCTAAGCCCAATTGCAGGCATTAAGGTATTCTCCCCTTAGCCCGATCATGGCATTAAGTCATCTCCCAAAGTCCAAGATCCCTGGTGGTCCAGTGGACTGCAAGAAGCCAGTTTGCGGGTGGCATCCTTACCTCCCAAGTATGTCATCCCTGGTGCTCTAGTGGCCCCCACCCCACCCACCCACAGATCCCCACCACCCGCTCCCTGTCAGCCAGCCCGCGTGACAGCACCACCCGCCTGCCGCCCCGCCATCCGCCGACTGACATATACATAAGGCAGTTCAGATATGTGAATGAATTAATTCATTCACATATCTGACTGCTCTTAACGGTATGGGCTGCACGCCCATTGGCTCATGCTCTGCATCAATGGGCATGCAGCCCTCACCGAGTTGCCAGTCGGCAGGTGGCAGGGTGGCAGGCTGGTGGGGTGCTGCCACCCGCTGGCTGACTGGGGTAGGGGTAGTGGGGCTCATGGGTGGGTGTGGTGGGGGCACTAGGTCACCAGGGATGACATACTTGGGGGTAAGGATGCCGCGGTGATCTGGCTTGCAGTCCACTGGACCACCAGGGATCTTGGACTTTGGGGGAGGATGACTTAATGCCCATGATTGGGCTAAGGGGATGACTTAATGCCCACGATAGGACTAAGGGGATGACTTAATGCCCGCGATTGGGCTAAGGGGAGAATAACTTAATGCCCCTCGATCGGGCCAAGGGGAGAATACCTAATGCCCACGATCAGGCAGGGGGGAGAATACCTTAATGCCCATGATCGGGCTGCAGGGGTGTTGGTCCCTGACAGCTGCTGCCTGGCAGGGCGCCAGGTGCAAGTCGTTGGGGATCGGTGCACCTGCATGGTAATGGCATGCAAATGGGCTGTAATTAGATGCAAATGGCCCTCTGCACCTTGCATAAATTATGGCCCCATTTGCATGTCACCTTTGAATATCGCAGGTGCTGTACATGGCACAATGGAACTTGCACCACTGCATCTGAATGTTCCACTCTGACCACTTGTGGTGGCACAGTTCCACTGCACCATGCACGGTGGGTGTGGCCAGAGGTGATATTCAAAGAAGTTGCTCAATAGTGCAACCCATTGAATATCGCCTCTGGCCACACCCCTGCTCAACTTTTTTGAGCAGCGCAGGGTTGCATCACAGAATGGCGCAGTTTGAATATCTGGGCCATTCTGTAAAACAGTCTTAATGATTATTATAATCTTGGGAGGATATTCATCCTAACCCAGTCCCTTCCCACTCCTTGGAGAATATTGAAAACAGTGACTTGAATTTGGGTAAAGATTTGCTTGATTTAACTGCAAATGTAATGAAACAGGATGGGTTATCATAATATAGTAGCAGCCACAGACACTCCCAGCTATTTCCAGAAATTTCTGTGATATTTCCAGAAATATCTAATGCTTTCTCCATTTTACAATGGTGCAGCAGAGAAACTCTTTAGAAATTTCACGAAATATCTGGAAATAGTTGGCAATGTCTGTGGCTACTACTGTACATATTAACATCTGCAGTTTGATGAAGCAAATTGATCACTTAAGAGAATGGAAAATTAAATATGGTCCTGATATTATTGTAATAAATTAATCTTGTTTGAATAGGAAACCTTTAGATGATCCAACTGCACTGCAAGGGTATGGGTTGTAGAAGCAGGATAGGAATAAGGGGGTTGTTATTTATGTGTCTAGTCTCCTAGATGTAACACAGATTGAAGAACAACAAAATTGGTGTGGTCTGAGGTTCTTGTAATGGAATTAAAATTCCTTTCAATAAACCTTTATTAATTCTGGGTATATATATATATCGCCCACCTAAGAGTTCTGAAGAAGTCTTTGATGAATTACAGGATTTTCTTGGGAAGTATCGTAATAGTCATGAAGTTCTACTAATTGGAGACATTAACAAGGACTGTAAAAGGTGGATACCAATTATAACATAATGGAAATGGCTACTAATTTAGGAATGACTCAGCTAATAAAATTACTAGAGTCAATGTAAAAGACCTAATTCTTGTACAATTTTGGATTTGATATTTTCAACTGAACCCGGAGAAATATGTCAGCAGTGGGGTGTTTCTGACTCATTTTCTGGTCACCAAATAATATACTTTATAAGGGATCAGAAAAAAGAAAAATCTCAGGAAAAAGGTTCAATTTAGATCCTTTAAAATGTTTATTATATAAGTTTTATGCTTGAATTAGACACACATCGGTGGGATAGATTGGATTTGGTACCTAATGTGAATGATGCATGGTTGCTATTTTATGAGGATTTTTGGAAATCTGCAATAGGCATGCCCCAGTAAAACTAGAAAAGTAGTATCAAGAAATTCCTAATGTAATACATACCTTTTGAATTAAAGAAGCAACAGGATAGGGCTTGGAAAGTAGCTAAAATACTAGGGTAGACTCGGATTGCATTAAGTATAAACAATTACAAAATAAACGATTACTGAAATTAGGAAAAATAGGCAAAATTGTTATAATAGAGAACTGACATCAAATTTGACTGATGATCCTAAGAAATGTTGGGAAGTTATAAAAGTGAAAGGAGTACAAGTAACAGAGTTCCCAGAAACTTTTGAAATTAATAATATAAAACTCCCTTGGGCACCCAGGTGGTAGATAGTTTTAATGATTATTTTGTTACCATGGGTACAGCATCCTTGCCTAAAAATCTAAAAAGCAATAATGTTAATCAGAATATAAACCCCAGAACGATGATGGATTTGAATTTAACAGAATAACACCCAGAGAGATTCAGGAAGCCCTGCTAAAATTAAATGTTAGGAAATCGGGGCTGATAATATCACCAAAATTTTACTTAAAATGTGACTCCTATTATCTCCTTCCTTTAGCAAAAATCTTTAATACATCAGTTTCTGAAGAACATTTCCAGACATGAAAACAGCAAAAATAATCCCTATTCTAAAGTCAGGATCAAAACATCAAATAGAAAACTATATGCCAATCTTATTGTTGCCTATAGCTGCAAAAGTATTTGAAGAATTTATAGCCAAACAACTGCTGGATTTTTAGAAAAGAAAAGATCATAAATAAACATCAGTCAGGGTTCAGACCCCTGCATGGTGCAACATCTGCCCTGCTGAAGGTGACTGTTGATGTTACCTGGCTCTGGACAGGAGGATGTCGGTGGGGACAATTGTTATTGATTTGTCTAAAGCATTTGATACCTTGAACCATGACATCCTCCAGTCCAGATTAAAAAACCTGGAAGTATCCATAAACACGATCAATTGGTTCAGGGCATATTTGTTATGCAGGAAGCAATTGGTATCTATAAATGGCTGGAAGTCAGGACTTAGAACTGTAATCTCAGGAGTGCCCCAAGGATCTCTTATGGTCCCCATCTTGTTTAATTTGCATATGAGTAGCCGCAAATGGTCTCATGTGGGTATAGTTTGGCACCTGTATGTGGATGGCACAATTATTTACACAGAAGGTTCATCACTGCATTTGATAGATGCCACAATACAAGCAGCATTTGATGAGCTCAATAAATTTTTCTTGGAGTTAAAACTTGTTTTAAATCCAAAAACCTCAAGTTCTATTATTTACAAGAGAGTAATCATATGACCCCAGGATCCTGTTTAAGAATAAGTACTTTGGATAATAGTATTCTTGAGCAAACATGGAACTATAAAAACGGGGTTTATATTTGGATAGTGCATTTAAATGGACTACTCATATAGATTATGTAAAAAATATGGAAAGTGCCTGGGTGCATTATATAGGATTAGGAACTGCATGATGGAGCATGTAAGAAAACACATAATTACAACTTTGGTATTGTTTTCTTGGATTATGGGGATATGATGTATATGAGTGAAACATCTACACAACTATCCAGAGTGGATATTCTATTAAATAAACTGGCCAGATTTATTTTAAATGTCCCAGGAAGGACCCATGGATGGTACATATATAAAACTTTGGATTAGGTTTATCCTAAAGATAGAGATTATCCCATGTTCTTAATTACATTGTAAAATGCTTCAGGAGTGAGGTCCTGAATATATATTGGATGGGTTAAATTTAGGGAAATAAGGGGGGGTTGTGCTCTGCAGAGGGTATTGAATATATCCTTCCAAGAGCTAGGACAGAATTGGGAAGATCTCACTTTTTTCCAGTGGGTCCATACCTGGAACATTATTTCATCTTCTTAAATCAGCAAGGAAACATAGGTTGGGAGAGATTAAACAATGTTTTTTCAAGATGCCCAGGGAAAAATTATTGAGGATTCTATCTGATTAAGTTTATGCACATATGTAGGCATCTGTATATATGTCTGTTTGTGTTAAATTGTTTTAGCACATTCTTAGGTATCTGCATGATTATTTGTATGTATGTATCTTTATTGTTGTTTGTTAAATTATTTGTTGCAGTGAAGACAGTGTTTGCATAATTTGATTTTGCAACTATATTTAAGATGTACTAAGGGTCTCTCTGGAAATTAGCTTGCCTCATTTGAGTTGTACCTATTCATTGTTTTCTCAGATGAATAAAACATTTTTACTACTACTACTTTTTAATTATAAAGAGGTGGTGAATGCCTGATTTTTATCAGTGCATATAAAATAACATTTAATAATTCAAAATGTACACATTCAGTACAGGATACTACTAAATCTATTGCTAGTTCTTTGTGTCTCCAGGTACGGTTCCTTGGGAAACTGCTTTGATCTAGACATCAGATGTTTGTGTATTCCAAAGGTCATTTCCTTTGTTCTACTTCCTGTCTCGAACAGCATGAGTGACTGCTACACCATTGGTCAGAACTCTTTATGTAACATGAAAGTGCTGTTTTACCTTTGAAACATGAAAAGGCTATTTTGGCTTTTAAGTTGACCCATTAACTGGTCATAGTATACCTCTCAACTGGCCCTGATTTTCAGGGATGTCCCTGATTTTGCCTCAAAATTTCCTCTGTCCTCATAAAATTTCTATTTTTTGACTGAACAGTGGGGATTGTAAGCATAAAATAATGTTAAACTTTAAAGTTACAGACTAGTTCCTCATCAGAAAATGCTTCTTACACTAATTATCTTATTCCTAACAGCTTTCTGAGTATTACCAATTTTCAAGATGTGTCCCTGATTTTGGGTCTCTGTCCCTGATTTTTTAAGCCTTGTCCCTGCTTTATGAGGTAGGAGGTTAAGGGTATGGGTCATAGGGTCCTGTAGCTACAGGTCAAAGAGATTGCAATCACTTTCTCCTCACTGATACATTCAAATGTACCAATACAGCTAGAATGAAATAAAAAAAATACAGTGGAACATTATATGGCAAGTTGTTACACAACCCTGTGAAAATTACAAAAAAAAAAAAAAACTTTTACCACTCCTAAATTATTATTTTTCATATGAGCCAGATGGCTCTACTGCTATACCTTCAGTACACAGTTTGTGTGAACTCACATAAATTTATCATTGTACCTTTTCTGCTTAAAAGGTGCATTAACTATTGTCTAGATAACCCATCCACAATGCCATGATGTGCCCCACTGTGATGTCTAATGTCCAAATTATAAGACTGGAGCGCCAGGCTCCACTTTGGCAATTTTGGGGTTTTGTCCACTGGTCCTGTGAAGCCATGTAAGGAAGTTGTGATCTGTGACAAGGGTGAACTCCTCCCCATGCAAATTAGGCTGCTACTTCTGCAAAGCCAATATAATACTAAGACACTTCTTCTCAATTGTGGCTTAGGTCTCCTTCCTGCTCAGGTACACAACTGAGTGTTTCTCTCCTGAGACTATAACTTTACTCAGAACAACATTTCGCTCATGATCAGATACATCTAGGTGCACAATAAACCTTAGAGAATAGTCAAGGCCACCTGGTAGTGGTATGGGTTTAGGCGCTGGACTCCACACCTCACTCCATGCAGGTGACCCATGTTTGGGAATGAGCACAAGTTGCCCGGAGTAACCCAGAGGGAGTATGAAACATACAAGGAACAGTTCTACTCTTCTAGAGAGGAAGAACTGCTGGTGCCACCAAATGTCTGGTACAAGGTGCAGGCCAGGTGGTAGTGCAGGTCAGGAAAAGCAGAAAGTGGGTGGTGCTGCATGACTCTGCAGTGTGTGTGTGGGCCTCCACATGTGCATGCTGTTGAGCATTCCTCAGCATGCTGATATGGGCAAAATGAAGGAAAATGGTGGCGGAGCAGGCTATCATGATGCCCTGCCTCATTCTCAGCTGCCTCACCATTAGGATCTGTGAGGCTGAGACTGGATTTGCACTTCTGAGGGAGGGATGGTCTCCCCTTTCTGAGCACCCCATGGGAAAAAATCTGTTTGGGCATACGGGCTGACTAGGTAAGTCCTGGGAGGTGTAGGATGGTGGGTTGGTGGGCAGGGCTGAAGGGAGCCCCAAACTGTCCTGGCTAATGAACACAAAATGTATATGAAAAAGAGAATAGTCCAGCTAGTGAGCACAGGTACTCAACGCAATACCTTCTTCAGCTGGGGAAAGCAGTATTACAGGTTTCTAGCCACTGAACCTTTTCTCGAATTTTTGTCCTGGTGAGATAAGACAAGAGTTTAAACATGCTGCTAAAATTGATCAAAACATACTGTAGTACCCTGCAATCACTAGAAAGGCTTGTATTTTTCTCCTGGTATGGGCATGGCCCTTCCCTGAATGGCCTGGATTTTCATTGAGCCAAGCCAGATGTACCCACTACCAAGATAGGACACTTCTGCCATTCATCTCTGGCACTTCACAACCTGACTGTTAGCCTAGTGGTCTGCAAATGGCAGAACACCTTGGTCAAGTGCCTGACATGATCCTCCAAGTCTGGCTATAAATGGTGATGTCATTCATAAATGCCAGAGCAAAGTCTCCTGCCCCATTAAGAATGTGGTCCACGAGCAACTGAATGGTGGCTGGTGCATTCTTCACCCTGGATGGCATTACTTGAACTCAAATAGCCCAAATGGGCTAATTAATTTGAATATCTCTCTGGCTTCTGGCATCAGGGTACCTGCTAATAGCCCTAGTCAGTCCTATAGTGGACAGGTAAAGGATTTTCCCTTACCTCTCTAGGACCTCATCCATTCTGGACATGGGTACATGTCTGACTCCATGCAGCTATTAAGGTTGTGGCAGTCAAGTAGAAACTCATTGTCCCATACTTTTTAGGGATCAGTACCACTGGAGGAAGGGACTACTGGACTCCTGGATCACCCAGAGTGCTAGCATCTTCATGATATCCCCTTTATGGCATATCTTACTCTTTCTGGGACACTGTAGGGTAGCTGTCTCAGTGGAACTTTGGATCTTGCCTCACATGGTGCTCTACCAGCTTGGTATGCCCAGGCTTCCTGCAAACATCCAACCAAATGTATGCAGCAACCCATGCTTTTCAGCAGCTTGAGCCAGTGTCAACCACTCTGAGAGAGTGACGGCATTAACTGGAAGAGTCTCCTTAAACTCTCCTAGGAGATCTGTCATGGGTTCTGTTTAAGCCTCCTCCTCCCGATAGCTGCACACAGCCAGGACCATCTCTTTCCCATCATGGCAGGGCTTCCTCATGTGTACATGTTAGACTCACTGTTTGCATCACCGTCTGGTAGATCCACCATATAGTCAACATCATTCACCTGCTGACCATAAGTAAGGCCCTTCCCAAGATGCCTATAATTGATTCTGTCAGATAGGGATGTGTCATCACCATTGCTGTATTCTGTACTCCTGACTTGAGCTTGTTGGTCAAAAATGTTTTCTGCCTCTGTTGTGCACTGGCTAGGTGCTACTAGGCAAACCCGTAAGTACCTTGAGCCATGACTTGAAATTCAGGACATACTCTACTATGGATTCCTCTGAGGAGCAAGCTTATGATCCCATTCATGGTTCCATGTCATAATAGTGATTGCAAACAGAGATCACTATTATGGCATGTATATATTGCCAAACAGCATATCAGTGAAATACACTTCTCAGGAACACTTAGACCCAGATATTCAAAAGGGTTGCGATTGCACAACAGTGTTGCACCATGCACAACCCACTGATGCACCCTGACATGATATTCAAAAGGAAAAGTGTGCAGCACAAATCCTGATGTGCACATCAGTAATGTTTGCAGGCACAGGTGGGGGACGTGCCCATGCATAAACTGCAGAGCCCAATATTCAGCCCGGGATGTGCAGAGCCATGCATGCACAACTCCTACCTGTGCCAGCATAAAGTTAAGCAAAAAAAGAACAACTGATGGCCACCCGCAGGTGAGCTGCCGCATTGCAGGGCGCAACACGGCAGATGCCACCTGTGGGTGGCCACCGAGTTCTGGCTGCATCTGGTGGCGCCTCGATCGATCGTGGGCATATGTTTAAAAATAAATTTCCCATTCTATATCCATGGTGGTCCAATGGACCATTCTCTGCTCAATCGCGGGCATTTGTTTAAAATAAATTCCCATCCTATATCCCTGGTGGTCCAGTGGACGATTTCTGCAGTTGTGGGCATCTGTTGTAATAAAAGAAACCTCCCCATCGAATATCCCTGTTGGTCTAGTGGTGCCTCCCTCCCCACCAGCCCACTGAACCCCACCACCCGCTCACTAGTCAGCCAGCGGGCGGCAGCACCACCCACCTGCTGCCCGCCGCCTGCCAACCTGACAGCTGGTAGGCTGCACACCCACTGGTTCACAGCGTAACCAATGGGCATGCAGCCTATATTGTATTACATTCCAGATATGGGAATGAATAATTCACATATCTGAATGAGTAGTACGTAGGGGCTGCACGCCATTGGCTCATGCTGTGAAACAATGGTGTGTAGCTCTCACCGAGCTGTCAGTCGGCGGGTGGCAGGGTGGCAGGCAGGTGGGTGCTGCCCACCAGCTGACCAGGGGGAGTGGGTGGTGGGGCTCAGTGGGCGGGTGGGGAGGGGGGTATCACTAGACCACCAGGGATATTGAACAGGCGGGGTTTTTATTACAACAGATGCCCACAATTGGGCAGAAAGCGGATATTGGGGGTTCCTTTATTATAACAGATGCCCATGATCAGGCAGAAAGTGGGATATTGGAGGGGTTCTTTATTACAACAGATGCCCATGATTTGGCAGAAAGGGATATTGGAGGGGGTTTTTTATTACAACAGATGCCCGTGATCGGCAGAAAGTGGTCCACTGGACCACTAGGGATATAGGATGGGAATTTATTTTCAAAACATATGCCCATGATTAGCAGACAGTGGTCCACTGGACCACCAGGGGTATAGGATGGGGAATTTATTTTAAACATATGCCCATGATCTGGCTGCAGGGGCGCCGGTCACTGATGGCTGCTACCTGGCAGGGTACCAGGCACAAGTCGTCAGGGATCGGCACACCTGCATGCAATGGTATGCAAATGGGGCCATAATGACATGCAAATGGCCCCATGTGCACCTTTGCATAAATTATGGCCCCATTTGCATGTAACCTTTGAATATCGCAGGTGCTGTGAATGGTGCAATAGCACTTGCGCTAGCTCATCTCCATACTCCACTCTGGCCACTTGCACTGGCACAGTGCCACTGCACCATGCACACTGGGGTGGCCAGGAGCGATATTCAAAGCTGCTGAGCCATGGTGCAGCTCCTTTGAATATCGCCCAGGCTACACCCCTGCGCAGCGGTTGAGCTGCGGACATGCTTGTGCCACAGCCTGGCACAGTTTGAATATCCGGCCTTACTGTTTTGTGGGGGTGCCCCTGCTCTTCCCTGACTTTGGATTTCCAACCCAGGTGGGTGCAGGTCAAGAGGGGCAAAACTAGGTGAGGGAGTAATAAAAACTGGCCACCACAAGCAGTGGTAAAATTTCCTCCCTCGGCCCGGCCTGAATCCAGTGCCTACTGCACCAGAGCCAGCCACCCTCACCACAGAGCTGGCTTGGCTGCAGCAGGCACACCATCCTACCAAAACCCTCTTCCCATCCCTTCCTCCTCCTCCCTATCCCTCCTCTTGATCGCTCTCCTCACTGTTCCATCGCTACCCTTGTAGGTAGTATAATGATAGCGCTAAAATGAGTCACTGTTTTGCAGTCTCTCATTTGTAATTGCTATCATCACTGGATACCCCTATTCATTCCTTACCAAACCAAGGAGAACTCTTATCATATGGCCAAAAATGAGCTTGAAAGACAAGAACTATGTGGATTCCCTACTTTTATGTGAATAAGAGATGGGGTAAGTACTTGTCCCACTTTCTCACATGCTAGTAGGCAAATGCTCTTAACATTAAAACACGTGACTAGACCTGTAGTTTGGGGGTAGTATGGTGAGACTCTGAGCTACCTTACCCCACACTTCTTCCAAAACTGTCCATCTGATCAGACATGAAGTTGGTGCCCTAGTTTGATAGAATCTCCTGAAGAAAACTCACCAAGATAAATATCCCTAGCAGTTCATAAGCCACCTTTTTCAGTCTCAATGGAAGACAAGGGCATTGCCTCCAGGTACCTTGTTGTGCAATTTACAACCACAATGATGTGCCACTTGCCAGCATGGTTTGGGGTGTTAAGTGGCCCCACAAGTCTACAGCAACTCACCTAAATGGCTCTTCATAATATGCAGGGGAATCAAAGCCATCTTAGCCTTGTCCCTAACCCTTCCCATACCCTGGCACTGGTCTCCACCTGTCTCTCATGCTCAAGCTCCTTCATGTAGATCTCATACTGTTGCTGCTGTTCTAGCTTCTCTCACTCCTCTCGCATTTGATGGTGCTTCATTTCTTTCTCCTCAGCTTCCAGTTTTCTTCTGTAGCTTCACATCTTCTTTTTGCTTCTCAGTTTACATCTTCACTCTTAACCAGGTTGAGTTTCAGCTCCAACCTTTGCACTCTTCTGCTTGTGTAGCTTGCTTAGTCAAGGCTCTGGCTCATCTACATTCTCTCTAACCTCCGTCTAATGACTTTGCCTAGCAGTGAATACTTTTGCACTGCTTCTCTGGTCACATTTTTGAATATGTCTATGAGTTGCACAAGTGTTTGGCCTTCCTCATACCCAAGTTTTCTCCTTTGGAACAGCTCCTGCAGGTTTGGCAGTGTGCATTTCTATATGGCCCATATATAGTATTTTCTAAAGTACCTATCTACAATAAAAAAACTGGTAGAATATACAGTCCCTTTTGTATTTCCTGTTCTGTGATTGGATAGATCACCTTTATACTGACAGACTGTTTCAGATCCCAACTGTTGCCATTTTTGTGGAAAACCAATCTCTCCCAGACTCAGCCTGTGACTGTTACCAGATTTCTCAAACCCTTCAGATGCCTACAAGGGTCCCACAGTACCTGCCACCACTCAGCATAGAAAACATCTCTGTGTATCACTATGTCTAAACTGCACCAAAGCTAAGGCCCACACAGAACAGTGCTCCTTTCTAAAGGAAAATGACTCACCCTGAAATGTAAACAATCTCAGAGAGTAGAGTGAATAATAATAATAGTACAGATGCTTGTGTCTTTGGACTCTGCCAAGAAACATTCATAAACAAGCAGGGAGTACTAATAAAATGTATTATACTACTTATGCAAAGCATGTGACAGAGAAAATCACAAGGGAGTTGGGTTTCTCAACATCTCCTGAAGAATGTACATAATCTCCAGAATTGCTAAAGATCTCAGGCTCTGCAAGATCTCATTCTCTCTGCAAATCTCATTCTCTGCATGTGAAACTAGGTTATAGCAGGCCAATACCATACAGATAACAGTATAGCAACAGAGATTACAACATACTGTAGTTACGGATATGAGAAACATTATGTATTGGATAATGACTTAGGAGACAGAATTACTAATGAGTATCATATGAGACAGAATATCTTTCGTTTGCATTATAAGCTTGGTCAAAAGAAATGCTGACTGGTTCAAACTACACGTGGCATTTCTTGATTATGTATAATATAAGACATAATAAGAATTTCTCTCTGTCAGCTTGCTTAGACAAAGAGAAGTGTTGAGAGGGCTCTGTTACACATGGCATATCTGCCTGAGTGTAAACACACACTACATACAATTATCTGAGAATATAAGTATACACAATCATTGATGATCCCTCAGAGTCATCATATAAGTGATTAGGTAGATTATATATGGAATATATGTAAAATACAAACATAATGCATTATAGTGAGGTATAAAAGTCATGCATTATCTAATCCTATGAAGGATGTAAACATTGGCAAATATTAGCAGTAAAGCACATTCCTGGCACTCATGCTTATATGAAAGGTGCCCAGATCTATATATTAGTGCAAAATAGCAGCATCACAGTATAATAGAACAGGAATATAGTGTAAGGTGTATGTGAGGTGTGTGGGACAATAGTGGGCATAAACCAGGTGCAATAGTCCTCTCTTTGTTGCCCTAATTGCAATAGTGGCAACATAAGAAAAGGATGATGATTAGGCACCATTTGTCTACAGGCCCACGCATGAGCCTGATAGAGGAAGTTTAACGTGTCATGGTGGTGTTTCGGGTATTCCTGAAACAACAAAATGTAATTATAAGGGTAATGTTAGTAAACCTTGTATTACTATAAACATTTGGAATAAAACTTCACAATGGTGTTTTCAATATCAAAACAATCAGTAAACACTAATATATGTATCAGGTGTGTATCTGTCCTATAGGAAAGAAATTGAAGAGACAAACTTGAGTTGTCTCTATGGATATTAAAAATAAGTAAAATCAAGACAGAGCATCAAGATAGTTAGGACTAGACTTAATGGTATCTGGTTCCAGAATGGGAATGGTTGTGTTACCGTATACTGATTACCTGTTTAGGGAGTAAAATGGAAGATAGAAAAGTGCACTTTGCATAACTTTTAGTCCATATCAGAAAAATATATAGTTGGTCACCACACAATGTTCCACATAAGCAGAATATACATAGAAACATAGAAGTTGATGGCAGATAAGGACAGCAAGGCCCATCCAGTCTGCCCATTTCTTTTCTACCTTATGAATGTGCCATCGGCCTTTGCTCTGTCAATGGCCTATCAATTCATACTCATCTGTATTGCTCCCTTATGCCTATCCCATGCCTGTCTGAAGCCCTGCACTGTATTCAGATCCACCACTTCCTGAGGTAGGCTGTTCCATGCATCCACCACCCTTTCTGTGAAAAATAACTTCCTCAGATTACCCCTAATCAGCCTCCATCTAATCTCATGCTGTGTCCTCTTGTCCTGCTATTTTTGAATGCTTCAATCATATCACCTCTCCCTCCTTTGCTCTAGGGTATGTACTGTATATTGAGCTCAGTTAATCTGCCTTCATATGTTTTATGATACAGTCCCTGCACCATTTTGGTTGCCTTCTCTGACTGCTTCATACCACCTTGTAGATGGAATTGTTTCAGTTGGTAAGTTGAACAGGACATGAAATGTCAATGTCCACGACATAAACCATGAACAGTTCCAGCGATAAATCCAGGGTTTCTTCAAGTGTTAGATGAAGATTCATAGTTCAAATTTGATGCATTCAGAATTTTCAAAGTTAGATCCAAATGTTCAGGAGGCAGCAGTATTTTCAGAGGCCTCAGTAGGGAGGGGTGCATTAGATTGCAGATTGTGTTTTATAATGGAATAGCAATAATGTTCAGTGAAAGATGATCACACGGCTGCACAAACTGTAAAGGTTTATGACAGTACTCAGTATGTATGAGGTGCCAGACAGGCTTGGAAAATGAGCAGTAAAGAAAATGGATTTCTTGATTGTTGATCAAATGAAAAGATTCTTCTTGCTGAAGTTAAGGGATTGCCCCACCCCAGAGTTGCTTCATAGTATGCATAACAATGAGCTTAATTGTAGAATCTTAATTGACTGGACAGAATACAATTTATTTGAAAGTTCACAAGCCTAATTTCAGTTATTAGGCCAGTATTCACAAGTTGGTAAGACAAGCTGGAAGATGTCACATCTGCATAAAATGAGGTGTTCTTTTCAGGTATGACAATCAAAGTTCAGAATCAGTTACGATTCCAAGACCGCATGGTAAACAAGGAAAGGAGGTAGTTTCAACCTTTTCACAATAAAAGATCCCATCAAGTTGACCAATAGAATGGACAGTTGCCAGACAACCAGAGATGGAAGTTGCCAGATGAAAATGTGGCAATGACATTGTGAGAGTCACAAACATGGCTCCCAAGATTGTGCAGGAATAAGTTTCAAAACATGGAGCGATACTGGTGTGTGTGGTGACATATCTAAGGTTCCTTGCAATTAACAAGGAATAGTGCTAGGTTCAAATAAACATTTGTTAACACATGCAATAAAAGTGCATAATGTGGCAATGCCACTGAGCCATCACGTCTGTCAAGTATGAGATGAAGGATATGTCCTAATTCCAGATCCTGGAAGCGATAACCAAAGGGCTGTAAGAACATAATAGATGTAGGCAGTGCAAAGGACTTTCCTAGCCATGTGATGCTCATCTGTTTCTTAATGTAAGCAGAAAATAATTCATTAATATGAACATTCATCAGGTCAAACCCTTTCACAATAGCCTTAATATTGTCAATGTAAATAACTTTTCATGAGCAAAATCATGTATACCATGCAATGGGGGTATGATATTATATTTCATACTGTCATGAACCTTTAACAGATGTGCTTGAATAATGGCTATATCAGCTCTATTTCAAATAGATATGTCAGAGACTAGTAGGCCTGAGACTAAACCTGTATTCTTTTTCTTTAAATAAAAAGTCAAAATAAAAACAAAATGCCTAGTGTGTTTGGGTAGGTTTACTGTTATAAGATGTACCACTAGTGGTCAGGATGTAAAAATCCTAAGTGCGTGTATGTGGTGCATCGTGCTATGAGCCTCTGCATAGGGAGTCATCATTGAGTACAGCACCTGGTATGCTGCCAGGGTTTCCAATCACATCGTTATTTAAAAAAAGTGGAAAATGTTTGTTTTAAAACATAAAACAAATCATTCAAAGTTCTAAAGGTGGGATTTAAAATCACTGGGTTGTGCATGAGCTGCACATTATTAACTAGGGTGCCTGGCTAAGAAGTGACTATTAGACCACTGGGTGGGCCTGGGTTCTGTTTTGGGCACTCAGTATTAAGTGTCACAAATTTTGGGGCATCATTGGGTAAAACCTAAGGTCTAATGGCTTTTATTGCCATATAAATTTGGATGCAAAATTCTGATTATGAATAAAATGTAAACAGGAGTCCAGATCAAGTCTAGCTGCTAGGACTGATCCAAAGCAATGATCATAACATTCAGTAGGGCCTCACTGCCCTCCTGGATAATGAACATGTCTTTTAGGACTAAAGTGTGAATTCCACAGGAAGCAATTAAATCATGTGGTCTTGTGAGGTAGTCTGTCTCAACAATCTGTATAGGATTAAGTCACTGGTTCTTATCTGCAATAAAATGTGCAGTTTGGGCTTTTAAGAAGACACATACTTTTAAAAGAATAATAAGCATCAAAGAAAGCATCTCTCTCTGAAACCTAAAAGGAAAGAGAAAAGAAAAACATTGTTAGTTTAGTACTAGTCTGCTGATTGGGGTATGGAGAAGTAATCTGATCTCCTTTAAACAGGTTAATTTGATTGTCATGTAGCCATTTATCAATGAATGTTATTGTGAGACAGTCTAACTTGGTAGACTGCTGGACAGCATTTGTTTACAATGGGATAGGGCCTGTTGTTGGGCCTTGTCCATACATTGTGAAGCAAACAAGTGTACCTTTTGGATGTCTTGTTTGAGTTAACATATTTATCTACTGATGCTCCATCAGCGGTTGCAGTACACAGGTCCAGAATTAGGTGTTCTGGGAGTCTCATGGACTGGCGGTCATGGTTTCAAAATGGGGTATGCTGTGTACCTGCAGAGGGTGTCCTTCTTATTGCCATAAGGAGCAAAGGCAATAATGAATTCCAGTCCATTTGGTTTTCTGAACAAGTTTGGATAATATAACTTTGATCTGCTCTGTTAGCCCACTCCACCTGTCTTGATGACAGTGGGTGGTTAGGGATATGACACTTTGTTTTACCCATAACAAATCCAGAGTTTCCTGCATTACTTGGGCTATAAAGCTGGATCTCTGTAATCAGACTTTACCTTTAGGGTAAAGCCCACCTGGTAAATAGTTGGTTTACCAAGAAATTTGTAGTCACTTTGACTGTGTTGTTTTGTTTTGGGATAGCTTTAAACTGTTTGGAAAATAGGTTGGTGATCACTAGTGCAAACTAGTTCTCAGTGGTTGGCATAAGGCCAATGTAGTCAATCTGGATGTTGTTCCAGGGCCTGATTGCCTCTGGGGTAGCAATGCATTTTCCTAGCTGGAATAGGATTGTTCTGTGCACAGATCAAACAATTACTAATGTGGTATTCTACATCATTTCCATGTGTGGTCATCAGACAGGAGGATTTCAGTCTGTCTAGGGTTTTACTGACTCACTGGTGTCCACCAGTTGGAGTA
Organism: Neoceratodus forsteri; assembly: GCA_016271365.2. Taxonomy (NCBI): domain Eukaryota; kingdom Metazoa; phylum Chordata; order Ceratodontiformes; family Ceratodontidae; genus Neoceratodus; species Neoceratodus forsteri. Next base: position 1,045,469,022 of record CM057455.1, read on the forward strand.
CCATGTACTTGGTACAGTACATAAATCTGCTCTCAGGTGTTCAGGAATTACTCATAACTTTTCATGAGTGTTACGGTAATGATACCAAATGAATAGGCCATCACTGGATAGGTGAATGTCATTTTCACATTCTTATAAGAGCTATTTCTAGAGGTTATTGCTCAGTTCCTTTATTAAGGAACTTATACACTGCCCTCAAATGAGTGTCCTTTACAATATGATCAAATCTTATGAATGAAGTTTGTATTTAAACTCTTTAGGTTAGTGTTGTGATGTACACAAACAGTTTGTATTTCACAGGGTAATATTAGGCGATTGGAACAGAAGTTTGTTTTCTGCCAAATAAATTCAGTTTAAAGAGAAACAGACCCAGTTAGAATCTATAATAAAATGTAGTATCTGCAGTACTTTCTGTAATCTAGTACAAAGCTGATTGCTAAACTGCAGTGCTTTAGCCCTCTCATGGAGTACTGGTATCATGTTCCATAAGGAAAAATATGTTTGTATTCCTCTCTTAGCACAAGCTGTTTCACTCAAGGATTTATCAGCTCTCAAAACCATCCAAATATTTGTGGTAATTAAGAGACCTCACCTCCATGCTTTTATTTTATTTGCCAGGCATGCTTTAACAATGCCTGTGAATCGTACCCTATATGATGATGCAATTACTAGCCATGCACACTCTGTCATCACTAGAATGTAAAATAAGTCCAAACCCTGCTATCTGACCTCACTGGTATGTATGACTGAGTCACCAGTTAAACATGACACACAGTGGTGTCTTTTAACACTTTCTGAGGTTCTGTCTGAAGGCACCCTGTGACAGGTAGGTCAGGGAGTTGGGGTGAACAATCATGAATCTCTCCTGTAAACTGTAGGCAATGGGCCAACAAGGATGTAGTTTTTGATAGGAAGGACAGTGATGTCATGATCCTGTAAAATGAGAGACCAGTGTAAGTCTGGCATTGGATACAGAGTAATCATTTACTCTGTCTGAGAACAGAAAGTTAGTTGGCAAATGATTGGAATGCAGCACAATGGGTGCATATCCAGTTATGTACACAAGGTATCTCATTTCAGTATGTAGCCAAAATATTCCTTTCCCAAAGGTTTTATTTTGGCTCCACTGGGGCAAGCATCTTGGATGCATAATCAATGGGTCTGTGTGTCCATTGTATTTTGAGTTAAAACTGCTGAGATTGCTATATCTTATGTAGCAGTTACAATATACCCAAAACTATTTTAGGATTAACCAATGCTGGGACCATGGTCAGTGATTCCAAAAGAAAAGACAACAAAATCAGTATTAGGATACCTTGTACCTTCTTACCAGAAGTGCCGGCTATAGTGTACACTGGGAATAACCCAGACTGTTCCTTGCTTGTGCCTACTATTGCAATCACAGTATGAGATGATCCAGGTGTCACTGGGGAGGAGGTTCTGCATCATGGGAGTGCCGCACTATCAGGTGTACCTGCAAAGTGGAGAAAAGTGGTGTGAGTTGCACATAGTTCTCCAGCCATGGATTATGGATCAGTAACCATCAGGGTAGGAGAAAGTAGTGCTGAAAGAGCTGTCAGCCCAGGTTCAGAAATCAAACCTGTAACTCCCCATATGGCCCATGGTGCTGAAAATATCACAGCCACAGGCCTTTCAGAATCAGGGTTGTCCCTTCCCCATCAAATGTAAAGTGGGCTTCCCACCGAAGGTTGCTGGATGGTAGCAACATTGTTTTAATGTTACAACTTAAAGTATTAATGCCTTGCATAGGAAAAGTAGTACATTCAGTCTTCTCAGGAAAGATGATGTTAAATTGCATAGGGAAGAATCACAATATTTCAAGTAATTAACTGCAATGTGTTCCTTAACTAAGGCCATTCTAATATAGTAAACATTGTTAACAGCAACAGCTCTTTCTGCAGCATCAGACACTGACTTCATGACCAGTTGCATATCAAACTAATTCAAAGTACATCAGCATCATTTTTAATGGGAATCTTCTGTCCTCAAAACACTAGTGTTACTAATAACATTATTAATCATGCCAAAAACCTCTGGTATGTTTTTTTGGTTATGGCAGCAATCACAGGTCCCTGTAACTGCATGATCCAACCTCCATGATGTGGTGGTCGGCCATTTTGGATTACCTCATGGGCATCTTGGTTACTGTGTTATGATCATCATCACATGACCATGAGCGGCCATCTTGGGATGGTTTAGGATGTAACCTGATGACATGTGTGTCTTCCATTTTGAGACTCCAACAATTCTCCATTTGTGAATTACAGAAAACAAGTGGCTAACCTATGTTCTATTCTACACGACAGCATACTTTGAGTGTTCAAAATCAAAATCTTCAATATCAGAAGAGGCAAGGTCTATGGGTATTAAGTAGTATGCCCTACCAATACCTCTGGCTGATGACACAAATTCACCATATCTGATTTCTTACTCCTACATTCAAACTGCTCAGATACAGGAGTTAGCATGCTGTAAAGTGTATTGTTTTCAGATTGCAAGACATTCTCATCTTGTAAAACTTGCCTGTTATCAACAGAAGCTGTGTCACTGTTTAGTTTCAAAACATTCATATCAAGACTGCTGTACTGAAAACATAATAATTCACACTGTTCAGTCAAGGTCTTATGTTGAAATACCAGCATGTTAACTCTTTCAGTAATTACATCAGACTTATCATCCAAAAGTTCCTTGTTTCCAAATGTGAGGAATCAGTGTTACTAGCCAGAACACTATCGTTAGAAAACTTGTTTCTAACAAGTTTTGCCTTTTCAGCATTATCTCTTAAGGCATGCATGTCTTTGCTGCTTTCATCATTAAAGAGAAACTCATTTTCTGATGGAGAGACTGCAGCTTAGACTGCAGTCCATCTATCTTTTATGAAAAGTCTTTTCAGACTAATTTCCTGCTGGTAAGCAGCATTCTCCATTTGCAAGCAACATGCTCAGATTCCAAAACAGATGGTTTATTTAGAACAGCATCAACATATTTAAAAACATTGCAATTAATAATCCTTCAGGATCAACTCTTTGGTACCATTTTTCAATTCCTCATAATGGCAATGATATCCCTTAAAGGGTTACCAATAGATTTTGCTATTTCAGCAAAACCACTCCAACCACCATAGGTAGTTTGGTATGTTAAGGCATCCAGCCTTAACTCAGTACTGATATTTTTAGACATGTCTTTTAAGATAAGAAACCCTTAGCTATCTGTGGATCAAAACCTTGTTTGCAACAAAGTTCATGAAATGACACAAATAACATTTGGCATTATGTGGACTCCTAGATAAGTAAAAAAAAGTTAGAATTTGAGACCACAAATGAAAGCAGTCTATCTGTCTGTTTGGATCCCTTTACAGTTGTGTTTTCCCACAGATAAAGAGTAGAGAAAAAAATAAACAACTCATTACACAGAGACTGAACATCTGCCAACAGATTATTTGTCTGCACTGTAGTACACACAACAGACCAAAATGTTAAACAGAAGAACACTCAGCTGCTTGTTACCAGAGATTTCTCAACCAGTGTTTTAATTTACAGAGGAAATTAAATGAAACTTGGCAAACACCCAGGCTCTGTTCATGGTCACCATTTATGTTACGAAAAATCTCAGATAGTAGAGTAAATAATAATAATACTAATAATACAGATTCTTGTGTCTTCGAGTCTGCCAAGAAACATTTGTAAACAAGCAGGAAGTACTAATAAAGTTTATTATACTACTTATGCTAGCATGTGACAGAGAAAATCACAAGGGAGATGGATTTCTCAGCACTCTCCTGAAGAATGTACATAATCTCCAGACTCGCTAAAGATCTCATGCTCTGCAAGATATCATTCTCTCTGTCATCTTGTTCTCTCTGCATGTGAAACAAGGTTATAGAAGGCCAAATACTACAGATAACAGTATAGCAACAGACATTACAACATAGTTATGGAGATGAGAAACTATATGTATTGGATAATGACTTAGAGACAGAATTAAAATGAGTATCATATGAGACAGAATATGCATCCGCTTGCAATATAGCTTGGCCAAAAAATGCTGATGGCCTCAAACTACACATGGCATTTCTTGATTATGTATATTATCAGACATAACAAAGGATTTATCTCTATCAACCTGCTTAGACAAAGAGAAGTGCTGACAGGGCTCTATTACACATGGCATATTTGCCTGAGTTTAAAACACACACTACATATAATTATCTGAGAATATAAGTATACAATAACACTGATGATCCCTCAGAGTTATCTTATCCGTGATTAGCTAGATTATATATGTAATATATGTAAAATACAAACATAATGCATTATAGTGAGGTATAATAGTCATGCACTATCTAATCCTATGAAGGATGTAAACATTGGCAAATATTAGCAGCAAAGCACATGCCTGCACTCATGCTTATATGGAAGATGCCCAGATCTATGTATTAGTGCAAAATAGCAGTATCACAGTATAACAGACCAGAATACAATGTAACGTGTATGTGAATTGTATGTGGGACGATGTGGGCATAACCCAGGTGCAACAACCCTTCTCTGTCACAGCTGAGAACACCTCACTTTAGAAACATAGTATGGTAGCTGAACCCTTTGTTTCAGAGACATAACACCATTTCCCCAGATTTGTTAAGGCACCAGTTAGGGTTCAAGCTAATGCCACAAAAGTAGGGAAATGTGTTAATGTTTCCAACCCTAACTCCCCACCCTCCCCCCAAGCAGGAAAAGGGAAAAAAGGCACTAGCGTTGGGGTCTTCTGAGTCTTAGCAAATCAGTAGTAGGCTCTTCCTTGGAGTCTAGCTAGGTTTAGGTGTTTGTCTTTTAAAAACATATTGCTTTTATGCAGTTTCCATGTTCTTCAGTTAAAAGAAAAAATGGCAGCCATCATGACCCGAAAACTGTTTATTTGTTTGAGAGAAGCAAGTGCTACATGTAATAGGGTGGGCAAGACACTGTCCCATTTGTTATGCATAGAGAGTTCAATGCAAGGATCCAGTTTGTCATATCCTATTCTGCCACTTGTGTGTCTCTTGACCATCTGATTATGCAATCAAATTTTGTTGTGGCACCTAGAATTGGCCACTTTATGGTCCCACAATTTCTACCATTATCTCTTCCTTCTTTTTGCTGTTTCTATTTGTTCTTTCTTTCCTGCTGTCAGCTTGTCTTGAACTGCGTAGTAGTATGGAGAGCAAGAAGCTGTTTCAATGCAGTTTTGGAAGGTGGGGTCTGGTTCAGGAAAGAAGAGCATCAGGATTATGGCTGTGCCCTTCTGAAGAGACAAAAGATAGTGTGTGTTAAAAATTGAAGGTTTCAAGTTGAAATTGGGCATTAGATATTTTCAGTTTAATTGTGGATTTAAATGAAACTGTTTGGCTGGAGTCAGCACATCAGTCAGCTGGAGGAATTGAAAGTTAAAGTGTGCTGCTGGCTCCAACCAATCAAAAGCTACAGTACAGAGCAAGCCCGTGGCACTGAGGGTTGAGGCACTGGATGCCACACCTTGTGCCATGCCAGTGACCTGGTATCAGGAGTGAGCTTGGGTCACCAGGGGCTGGCCTGGGGAGGGCGAGGAGCTGGATCAAGTGGCTGCAAGGCAGCCTCGGCTCTCCAAGGAAGGACATGGGGTCTCCCAGCTCTTGGCTGTAACCCACTGCAGGCTAGGTGGCAGTGCCAAGTCACAAGGGAAACCTGACAATAGGCCGGGTGGGTGGAAGGGGCCGGTACCAGGGCCACAGAGGTGCATGCATGCCTCCGCACGTATGTGAGACTGCAATCTAGGGTCCCAGGTAATGACCAGAAAAACATAAAAATCTATGTCTCCCCTGTTGCCAAGAAAGGTGGAGAGATAATGAGCAAAAAAGAAATACAGTAAAAAGCTACACTACAGGAGGATATTTTGCTTATGGTGACCTAGAGTGAGAGTATTTTAATATTTTTACTCTAGGTCCAGATGGAGCAAACACTTCATTTAGTAGGAAATGTGGTGTTATGGTTTCAACCCTATCTCCCCATCGTCACCCTCCCAACCAGCAAAAGGAAAAACATTAGAGTTTTGGGTCTTTGGCATCTTGGTAAATCAGTGGTGTGAGCTTCCTTGGGGTTGTCATCTCTAATGCTGACCCTTCCTTCAAGCTCATAGTCTCCTGTTTGAAGCACAAGGAACAGCTCAAGCCAGTGCTTTAAAGTTATACTCTGTTCAAAGGCAGAAGAAGTATGTTTCACCACATGTTGCCAGCACAATCTGGTGTACCTTTCTTCACACAGGGCACCGTGAGCCCAACATGAACAACGGAGGGTAACATCTGATGTTGTTTGCTATAGGAACAGGGTAGGCATTAGGCTTAACAACCCCAAAGAAGACCCCACCACAGATTTGGCATGACTGGAGACTCAAGATCCTATTTGCTCTTCCTTTTGCTGCTTTTGGTGGTGGTGGGAGTTAGATTGAAGATCTAATGCCACATTTCCATACTTTAGTGGCATTAAGTTGAACTCTAGCTGGTGTATTAACAAAGTTTTTTTACAAATAATTTCCTTTTTTTGTGATAGTGAATTTGTATCCTCATTCCACATAGGTTACTTCTGGACATCTGCTAACAGATGCAGATGCAAAGGCCTCTGGATGCTGTACTAAGGAAAGACTGTGTTTGCCTACATATCTGCAGGAACCTTGTGGGCCCTGCACTTCCATGCAGCAACAAATGTCAAGAATTCATGGGGCTGTTTGCTGGGCTGCAAAGAGCAGGGCCTTCTGATCTCTGTGTTTCCATGCAGCTGCAGATACAGTCATTCAGGCTAAAGAGTCCATCTGTCAGCCAGTGCACATGGCTTCTACTATCCATGGATGTACAGGTACAGGGACGTATGCCAAGAGTGCAGTTGTTATCACTATATGGTAGTTGGGTTGTGGAGAAACCCTGCAGCTTTTATTTGCTGGCTTATTGGATTGCAAAACAGTGTCATTCTCCCAGTCTTACCCCATCCAGCTGGGTAGCTGAGCTCACCCCCCTGAACTCAGCTCACTAGCATGGGATCAAAAGTACACCCACTTGGGTCAAGACTGGCACTACACACAACGTTTCTTAACCATCATATGTATATATTTGTTTTAATTGTGACCTAAAATTTTCTAGGTAGTCATTTTATGACTCCTTACAAATAGGACATGTAGCATTTATAGTATATTGGCAGAAATATGGTGCAGAAAAATGGCTATGTTGAACGCTTGAGTCAAAATATTGAAAATTAGTGAAGTTATGAATGCACATTGAAACACTGCCATATTCACTCAAAACCTAAGAATGTTACTGTATTTATACTCCTAGGGCTAGATATTCAGAGGAGTTGCACAATGCACAACCAACTTGCACCAGCAGAATCACAGAAATGTGCCCCAGAGCCGTATTCAACCAGTGATAATGTGCAGCTAATATCCATTGCACCACTGCGCAACAGTTTTGTATGTGATGCAAGTACATGGGGCATAGCATGAATATGCTGCACAATGGCATATTCAGCTAAAACACACAGTGCTACTGAAGAGCAACTCAGACAATGCACCACAGAGTTGAGCACATAAAGGAGGCTCAGCTACACACACACAGCAGATGTGCAATCCAGGGGAGCATAGGCCATGGACATAGGAACATTCTTTATTGTACAGGTGATGAGGGGTGTGAGGAGGAGGGAGGAACAGCAACATGGCAGAGGAAGGGCCTGGTGGTGGTATGCCCAACACAGACAGTACCATGCCCAGTGCACATTTGAGGACCATGGGGACATGGAGATAGTGGGCCGGTACCATCTGAAAAGGCAATTCTGAGGCAGCTATGTGAGCTGTGCCATGACAAGCTGCAGGCACCCACCAGAAGGAGTCATGACATGACGGTGGAGACCACAGGATCATGTAATGTGCCTGCTTGCCATGGGCACCTTCCAAACACCAGTGGGAGTAACTGCTGACATATCACAGTTGGCCACATCCCTCCTCCTCACTAGTCCCCAGAGCAGTAACCGGAAGTTGAAATAGTAAGTTGCAATTCAATGAAGTTGCAAACAGTTGCAATTGCATTGGTTTTCAGTCATAAAATAGTGGACTTGAAATCTACTGCAGTTGACGATTCCGTGACTCACCCAGGTTTGTTTTTGTGGTGCACTGCAGTGTGTTTTCTTTTTTCTTATCTGGACGGAGGGAGCAATGAATATCTAATGGTCCTCAACCACCGGCACCAAGCTGCTACAGCCAATAAAATGCACCTCTGGCTAATGGACACAGCATCCACCAATTAGGAAAGCTAGAAGGAGGAGCCAGGAGCCTGAGAGTGTCTGTGGCTGGCTGCACAAGATGGTGGGAAGAGTGTGTCTAGGGAGGAGAGGAGATTGTCAGGAGGAGGCATATGTGTTGGTGTGTGGGCAGTGACGAAGTTTGGCAGTTTGGCCTTTGGTTTTAAAAAATAAGTTAACTGTGTCCACTGTCCTGACCTGTCCAGTGCCGGAGAGGGACTAGTGTGTGGCTGTGCAGGTCCCAGTCAGTCCTCCAGCAAAGCCAGGCAGCAATCATATGAAGGTAGCAAGTCAGTGGTCTAGCATGGTCGGGATCAGCCTGTGACCCCATCAGCTGGGCTCTCGGGTGACTCTCACTCAGTGTCAGTCAGGTCTTCAGAGTCAGTGAGGAGAAGGAGTGGTAGATGCACTAGTTCCACTGTGTGGAGTACCAGAGTTGGGACATGGGTCTGGGTTGGGGACCAACTGTGTGGGTTGGGAGGAAGGACCACACAGCTCCAAAAGAACACTGGCACCACCATCGGGTAGAGCAGCAGTGGCAGCCTGAGCCATGAAGCCACCTGATAATGCTACCCAAATCATCACCCAACACCTGACTGAACTGGCAACAGGCTGCTACAGTGAGCAAGGTACTGTATGGGATGTATATGTAAGACTCACCAGGGCTGGGCAGTGGGCAGTAGGAAGGAGAAGGATTGTGTCTAACAGACTACTCAGTCTGTCTGTGTGCTGGGCTGGCTTGTCTGGCTGGTTGAGGGCTTGGGGCTGTGGGGTCCAGGGGCCAAATTTGAAAAGCCAAGATGATCGATCATCTTGATCTACTGCTGGAAGCCTGGCTGGGCCTCTCTGAGTGTGGTGGCATTGTGAATAAGTCAGACTCCCATGAGGTCATGGAGCAGGCAGATGCAGATGGTTGGTTGGTGAGTTCCTGGACCCAGAATGCGGAACATGGTCTGTCAGGGCCAATGGACAAAATGTTTGTTGTTTGTCACAGTAGGAATCAGACAGACTAAATATTAAAGTCCTCACGGCAAGATGAATAAAAGTTTACAAAACACATTAGTGTACATGCTGAAAGCCAAAACAAGCTCAGAAACTGAGTCAGAAAATGTTTTTTTTAATATGCATGAGTTGTTTTAGCTTTAAATTTAAACTAAGGATACATCTCAGTTCAGGTATACCATACAGGATGTATTTCTAGGGGTCCTCCTTCAAACTGTATTTAGTCTCACAGATTCTATGATTAGTAGTAAACCAACATAAATGGATGGTTAGCTCTGTTTGCAAAACGGTACCTTCTAGCTTCTGTGGGGTGTTAAAGAGACCTTACCTATACTGTATTTTAGACTCACAGTTCTTTTCTAAGTAGCTAGTATTACTGCTGCTTATTTTTTATACCATATACTGTTTTACTGCCCTGTTTCAACTTGTTACTTTCAGGGACTTGGTATATTTTTTGTTCTTTTAACTGATTATTGTGCTTTACTGGGTCCCTACTGTGTGTAGATTTGTTTCCTGCACTTTGTATTTGCATTTTAAAGGCAGCCAGCTTCTTAGCTGATGCTGACTAGTTCTGCTCCCTCCAACATATGTAATACCTCACCTGCCCCAGAGTTGAGGGCATAAATAATTCTTTTGTTTTTGCCCAATTATGAAGTTATAATGCTGCTAAATCCCAAATGCTAAAAACAGAGCTGCTTCCTGATCTTAACCCACCAACACACCCTGCGTAGACACATGCAGCCCCATTTTGTGATGTCAGAAGATGAAGACTGTGTGTGTGTGTGCACCCCATTAATTTCGGGGGGGTCTTTCTATACATTTTATTAACTTTTATAGTTGACATTTTAATTAAAAGATATGAAGTTAAAAGTATGACAAACTACTACACAATAAAATTCAACAATTGTGAAAGTTGAATAAATTGGTTGGATTTTCTTCAGTTAGTTGAAGTCAGAAATTTCAAACTAGTTGACTAAAATCAGGCATAATGTGTGATAAGTCAATCATAATTAGTTTTCAACTGACTCGGGGTCTACTCCTCACACAGGTCCTCAATGCTCTGCTGCTACATGCTTAGAGTACACTCGATTCCCAAGCACACAGGCAGAGCACACAGCCAACATGCAGGAATTCCACAGGGTGGCATGCCTGACTGGTTTGACAGGGGCCATTGACTGCACCCATGTGGCCATACACACACCACCTGACCAGGAAGGGTGGTATTTATCAACAGAAAGGGTGACCTCTCCATCAACTGCCAGGTGGTGTGCAATGACACTGTGCACATCATCAATGTGTGCACTACACACACTACTGGAACAAAGATTCATTCATATGGCACCAGTCAACCTTGTGCCAGTAGTTTGAGAATTGGTGATCCCCACAGGGCACCTAGAAGGTGAGCAGGACATGGGATGAGGTAACAGAGAGGTTGTGCAGGGGTGTCCGGTGCCAAGGGACACATGGATGAGGTGGTGGTAGAGTGCAGCATATGGGGTGGCTGGGAACAGGTGATGCCAGATGTTAACCAAAATATCGGTTCTTCTCACAGCTGACAGTGCATACCCTCCAGCCCTGGCTGCTCACCCCCATCCGTAACCATCCAATGCTGCAGAGGAGGGCACATGAGGCAACATCGCAACATGCAACATCGTAGAGTGAGTCTTGGCATGCTTAAGATGTGATTCCATTGCCTAGATAGATCTGGTGGTGCCCTAAAGTACAGCCCTGTGAAAGCCTGTGGCATAATCCTGGCCTGCTGCATGCTGCACAACATGGCCATTGACCTTGGCATAGCTGTCCAGGTGGCTGAGGGCAACAGCAGCAATGATGATGGGGAGGACAAGCAGGATGGGGTGTGCAGCCACCCATGGAGAGGAGGGACCTCAGGCTGGTGGCCCATGCCAGGAGCACTGAGACACCATTATGGAAGAGCACTCTGGGAACTGCAGGTGAGTACAATAGATAGCAGCTGTGCATGCACAGCACACCACATACATAGACAGACATGCACAGCGCACAACAATGCATGCAAAGACACAGGCACATACAGCACACACAGGTAACACACAGTAATGCAGACACATTCCCACACCACAGTGGAGTACAGACAGGGTGGATGCACCCACTCAAGTGCCATGTGCTGACACACATGTGACCTTACCTCTGGCTGGCACATGCACCACTACCACCACAGGTGCACAGCAGGGCACAGAGGAGCAGGTGGACACAAGGATAGGTGCAGTAGGTGAGGGTGTCACCACACATAGCAGTACAGCAGGCTGTGGCATGGATCAGAGGGTACACGCCAGCACACAGGCAAGGCCAGCATGGTGCTGCTGTCATCACGCCCATGCCACAAGGTCCAGCAGCACTGCCTGCACACATGGTAGAGGTGACACAGGCCACACATATGCAACAGCACATGCACAAGGCCACACCCAGCCAAGTGCGCAGCAGCCTACAACAGCAGGTAACATGGGTGGCCATTCCCAGACCTGTGGTGGGCATTATCTGCTCAACAGCCACTGGTGGTGTTACTAACACATTGACTGGTGCAGAAGCCTGAGAACATGACTGGTTCCTCACAGGTGTGTAGAGACCAGCAAACAGACTACTGACGGGTGTGTCAGGGATGGGCATGTCAGTGGTCTGTATCAGCCGACAGGGGGTCGGCAGTCACCATGACCGCATTTTGACATGGCACTATGAGGAGTCCTGCACACCTTGCTGCACCCAGTGGACACCAGCAATGCAAATCTAGCAGCAATGGTCTCGTTGTAGGGTGTGTAAGAAGTCATGCACACCAGACCCCATCCCACCCTCACAGCACATTGTCTAGGCAGTAGGCACACTGCACACAGGGCCATGGACATGCATGGTGTGCCTATGCAGGCCTGCACCACACCATGCTGCACTGGTCACAGGTATGAATCACACCTGCAGTCACCCAGACATGCCATTGTCATGTACACGCCCATCGCACAACATCCACTGACATACAGTGTTTGAATGGGCTGCCACCTGTCTGAATCCCCACCTGGGACACCCATAACAGCCGCGCATGACTGATGGTGGCCTCAATAAGCTCCTCCCCACCATCAGGACAGATGCCTTATCCGGGTCACTGCCCATTCTAGCGCATGCCGTCCTGATGGCAGCAACCTTTTCCTTTATGTGCCTCCTGTCAGTGCCATCTTCTTTTCCACTCCTGTGTGCTGCAGTGTTGGTGGCCATGGGCATTGACACACATAGCCCTCCTTCCACCCAGTGGCATGGTCCTGTGTGGTCCCAGTGGCCCCACTCAGTAGGTCCTCCTCTCCAGATAGGCCCCAGATGGGGCCTGCTGCTCATCCTTCATGAAGTTTGGCCTGTGCTTCCATGCAGGCACCTTCTCCTCAGCTCCCTCCACCTCTTGACATGTTGTGTCCTGTCAGACAGTGCACTGATGAGCAGCATTGTAGCAGTCCATGACACAGTGCAGCACTGACAACCAGCACAGCAGCAACAGTTACCAACACAGTGTGGATAGACTTACTTCCAATGGCTGCAATACCTGTCTGGTGACCTGTGCTGTGCTGTGGTGCTTTATGGGTCAACCATTGCAAATCAGTTTCTGCGCAACCAGTAATGAGATTCTAATGTGAGTGACTGCACCTGGCATTGGCTCATGAGGCTATTTGCATACGCTGGCTGAATATTGTAGAATTGTTCCTTGTGCAATGGACCGTGTCATGCAACATGAATGCGCTAAAAGCAATCTACCAGCACACTTCTGGTGCATGCGTGATGCACATATATGCACCTGCCATGTGCAATGGTGGCAGGAAACTTCCATAATGGCATATAGCACATCCAATTCATGCAGGCATCCTATGCATCGTCCATGGAATACGTGCTGCGCAGACAGCACAGATGCGCTGTAGTGCTGGACCATGCAACTGGGCCTGCTGCACAATGGTGATGACTGTACAAGTGCGGTCACTGCACCATTGACATGCAGCCTGCATGGCACTGCATGCCCTTTGAAGCATGGCGGCTCTGACGGCAACATGTACATGGGTCAAGGAAGTGACCCTAAACTCCTGCCTGTACTTCAGGCATTGCACATGTGGTACTGTGAACAGACACAGATGAACAGACAATGGGTAGGAAATTTTGGAATACTGAAAAGAGAATAGGACCCAGGACAGGCCCTTGAAGGACACCTGAGCTAATGGGAAGTGAAGGTGAAATGGATTTTCCTATCCAGACCACTTGCAACCTGCCTTTAAGGTAGGAACAAAACCAACTGACTAAAGAGTCAGAAAGGCCCTCAGCTTTAAGTTTGTCCAGTAGCAGAGGATGTGCCACAGTGTCAAAAGTCTTAGCAAGATCAATGCAAATGGCAGAAGTTATCAGTCCTATATCCATATCTGTAAGTATGGAATCAGTGAGCCAATCGAGGATGTAGAAGTGGAGTTGAATTTCCTAAACCAGACTGAAAGAGAGTGAAAACAGGAGTTGTCAAGAAAGTGGAGATAGAACAATGGGTTCCTGCAACCAGCCAAGGTAGGAAGGAATGAAACTGGACAGAAGTTATGCAGAGAAGTGGGATCACCACCTTAGTGAATAGGGATGACAATAGCTGGTTTCCAGATATCAGGAACAGTAGCAGAGGAGAATGAGAGATTCAGAAGTAAGATAATGGAAAGACCAATGGCAGGTGTCAAGTGAAGGAGAGGTTTAGGGTTGAGACCATTAGGAATACCTCCCTTTAGTGGATTTAGGAAAGCAGGGCCTTTAGGAAACAGCATAAGTAATAGAAGAGAAAGAAAATGAAGGTGGAGAGGAAGGCAATGGGAGGGAAGGGGTGGTGAAGAAGGGATGAGAGAAAGGGCACAGGTAATAAAGGAGGAATTAAAAGATTTAGCAACAGGAGAAGGGTCAGAGATAAGGGAATCACCAATCTTTAGAATGGGAGGGGAGACTGGGTCTGAGGAACAAAAAGGAATGGATAACCTTCCAAAATTGGAGGGATTGTTTGTTATTTTGGAGCATGGAACTAAAATACTCAGACTTTTGAAGTCTGATAGCTTTGGTACAGGCATTACAAAGGTGTCTGCAGGGTTTTAGGGCTCATACTAGACAATATGCATGCCAAAGTTCAGACCTCTGTCTACAACATTGAATGAGTATATATCCAATTAAAGAATGTTGCTAAAAAAAGATTTCATTAAATTTCACAGAATTTCATGATAATCTATGTAGAGCTACTCCGCTAGTTGTGAGTGAAGGGGGCCCTCAGTTTGAAAATCTGCCATTTCCTACTCCTTCTAATGTGGCCTATACACATGGGGCTAGGGAGCACAGTAGGAGCCATTTTGGGCACTCGCGGCAAGAGTGGAGCTGCATCTAAAGCCTCCCACCCCTCTGCACATAAACAGCAGGAGGAGGATCTGGGAGTTCCTGTCCCAGCCTGTGAATTTTTAAATCTGGCTGTGGAGTTCAAGAGCAGCATATTAATAAGTGTCCAGAGCCACATGAAGACTTGGACTGCCACACTCCACTGTACCTCCTTCATGTTTCTGTCTCTTTTATTGGAGCTACACTGCTTATCTATCCTGATCCATTGTCCTGTACCCCCCAAGTAGAAGTGGTTGGAATGGTGGATCATGCTTTAATCTCCTCACTCACACTGGCTGATCCTCACATCCTGCAAAGAAGACAGTAGAGCTGTATGCATAGACCCAGCTCAGAAGTCGAGCGCTGCCCTCATCCCCGCTCTCTTTACATCTACTGTAACCTCATCGATGACAGGCAGCATATGTGAAATGGTGAGAAAATAAAAAGTTACTCTGATGTTATCTGTGCATTAAAACTGTCAAATTGAGATGTGATAAACTTTTTCCTGTATGCCTTGATGCGAGCTGTAACTGATCATTTAGTGGTAAAACAGCTTGAGTCACTGTTTGTTTTTGTGTATACAGGACAAACTATTAATTTTAAGTAACTGGGAAGTAAACTGGTTTGTTTTAGTTCTGGTCTATGTTTTGCCTTGTTGTATAAGTGTTGTACTATAGTTTTTTGTGTAAACATTGTGACCAGTACAAGAAAAGGAATATTTAAATTTCAGTGTAGTAAGGGCTAGGATTTTCAATATGGTGGCCACTGGAATCTTTTTCAGTGTTGTAGCTGAGTGATATTGTTAAGTCAGGAGTTGTTTTTTTTTTTGAGGTGTGGAGGAAAATGATATTCGGCTGCTGACTGTACATTTCAAGAGATTTAATGCATAGTCAGGTGATGTCTAACAACCAATTTTATTTCCAGATTTTTCTTTAGAACCCAACATTTATACAACATATGTTGCATACATGCTACTTGTCAATCAAACTCCTCTGCTGGCACTACTTACCCAGAGAAACCCTTTCATTTTCATACTCTGCTTCCTGCCTCCAATATATCTGTGTCTGCCTTGCTCTACACTATTACCTCAGTCTCCCATCAAAGAGCTCTCAACAACAACCTGCTACATTTACTAAATTGTATTTTATCCATATATTTTATCCTTATTTGTTTATGACTCTGATCGACTCTGTCCATGGCCATCAGCCTGCCTGCCCACCCACATACTCACTCACTTGCTCTGAAAGAAAGCAGCACTGCACAGAGTTCTCGAACTCCTTATTGTCTGCAGCTCATACCATCTCTGTTGATACACAGCCTGATTTTCTTCCTTTCTACAACTCACTAGCCATTCACTGCAACTTGCAATGCTTACTCTGACAAAGTCCCACTCACTTACTCACAGAGATTCTGAGTGTGCCAGCCCCCCACATGCTCACTCAAAACAACACCAGCAAAAACAAATTCTGGCTACAGCTGATAGGGTGCAGCTAAGGAATTTAGGGTAAAATATTGAAAATTACCAAGTTTATGAGCCTACATTAGCAAAATGTAATGTAGGCTCATACATGTGTTGTTTTGTAATATTTGCAAACCAAATGTTCAACATAGCTTTGTTATGACATTGCCTCATGAAGAAGGGCAGAGCAAATGTTCAACTCCTGCCCAAAGGGAATTTCATGTAGGAACATTGAAGTGAACTTTTGGGATGCAAAAACACATTTTGGGCAGTAGTTGAAAGATAACAGCTGTCACGTTCATGAGGTGCTGTAAAGAAATGGCTATGACTGACAATTTGGAAAATATTGAATTTTACCAAACTTACAATCCTGCATTTGTAAAATTCAACATAGCCTTATAGCTTATTTGTTTTAAATAGTTTTACACCAAATTTAGAAAATAGCCTTCTTATGACCCCACCTAATGAACAATGGCAGGAAACATTTTCAACTCCTGCCCAAAAGGTGATTTCATGTAGGATCACAAAATCACCTTTCAGGATGTAAAAAAAGAAAAAACATTTGGTCAGGATTTGAAAAATGGCAGCTGTCCCATTCATGAGGTGCTGTAACGATATGGCTATGTTGTAAATTTGGGGTACAAATATTGAACATTACAAGCCTGCTTTCCCAAAATTCAATGTTGGCTCATTACCTTTTGTTTTTCAATATTTTACCCCAAATTTAGAATATAGCCTTCTTTATGACCCCACCTCATGAACAATGGCAAAGCAAATTTTCAACTCCAGCCCAAAAGGTGATTTTGCACAGGGACCACAAAATCAGCATTCAGGATGTAAAAAGAAACATTTTGGCCAGATTTGAAAATGATAGCTGTCACACTCATGAAGTGCTATAAAGATATGGCTGTGTTGCAAATTGGGGTAAAAATATTGAAAATTATCAAAATTATGAGCCTGCATTCTCAACATTCAATGTAGGCTCATAAATTTGTTGTTTGATAATAGTTTTTCATCAGATTTTCAACATAGCCATCCTATGACCCCACCTCATGAACAATGGTGGAGAAAATTTTCAACTTCTGCCTGAAGGGTAATTTCACTCAGTGACCATGAAATCACATTTCAGGACAGATTTGCCTAATGTCACTTGCATTGTTCATGAGGTGGTGTCCCAAAAAGGCATGTTGAAAATGTGGAACAAAATATTGAAAAAGGTCAAGTTATGATACTAAATTCAAAACACCACTGAAATACATTGAACCATAGAACAGATTTCTCAGTTCATGGTCCAGCATTGAAGAATGAAGACATGTCTGCAGTCCAGAGAGGATCATGGTGTTGGACCCCTGATGGGTAAGTAAGGGCTTGGGGAGGATGTGGGGTGGTGGGTGCTGAGTGGTAAGATTGGGTGGGGGAAGTTATGGCTGCAAAATACACTGATGGGTGTTTTGCAAAGGGTTTTACAAACAAAAACAAAACCCAAGACTCCAGATCATGACACTGGGGATTGGGCACCCTCCAGTGTAACTCTTATGTTTCTTGGGGAGATGAGGGTGGGCATTGAGAGGAGGGTCTGGTAGGGAATATTAAAAAACACAGAGGAGTCCTGATGGTGACACTGGTGACATTGGGGATTAGGCACCCCCAGTGTCACCCATATATTCTGGGGGTGGTTCATGGTGAGAGGGAGGTTGGGTGGGGGTATGCATAATTTAGAAAACAAAATCAGTGGCATCTTGATTGTGATACTGGGGGATTGGGCACAGCCAGTGTTACTCTTATGTTTCTGGGTGGGGTGGTGGGTGCTGAGAGGGAGGATTGGGTGGAGGGTAAATCTATAATTTAAAAGAAAAAAATTGGTGGTCATGGCACACTCTGTTGTGCCAAAGATGGCCACCACAGTGTACTGTAAATGTGCTAGTAGACACGCATGTGCAGTAAGCTGCAGCAGTCATCTTTAACATGGCAGTGTGCCGTGACCACTGAATTTTTTATTTTATATTATAAATATCCCCCACACCCGACCCTCCTTCTCAGCAACCACCACCCCACCTCACCTCACCCAGAAACATAAGAGTGACACTGGGGTGCCTCTATCCCAGTGTTGCAACCAAGTTGCCACTGATTTTGTTTCTAAATTATGCATATCCCTCTACCTGACCCACCTCTAAGCACCCACCCCCAGAAACAAAATAGTGACACTGGGGTGCCCAATTTCACAATGTCATGATCAGGATACTGCCTAGGTGTGCAGAAATAGTGCAGTTCCCAGGAGACAAGGGCAGAGTGCTCCAGCAATACCACTGATGTGGAGGGACTGTTCTCTATGTCCAATATGTTTGATTGGAAGGAATACACTGTGTCCTTTTTCTGTAGCAAGAGGCCTGCAGGGCTACACCCTCTGCAGCCCTTAAAAACATGGCACAGAGCTCACTGAATCCCTTAATTGTAGCTCATACTACCTGTGGTGACATACAGCTTGACTTTTTTCTTTTCTTTTTCACAACTCACCAGCTGCTCACTGTAAGTCACAGTGCTCACACTGATGCAGTCCTACTCAGTCACTCAGAGAGATTTGGAGTGCACTTAAAGCAGGCAGGATCAGTCAGATAATTACCGAAACTAAATGCTCTACAAACCAGATGGTAGCCTGTGATGTGGGTGACTGTATGTGTGGGCTGATGTACATAAGATCGACTGCTGACACTCGCACCTACAATTTGGGTGACCCAGGATTTACCCACCTTCCCTGAGTTGCGAGCCCGGAGTAGGAATCCTAAGTAAGGGGTGGGGGCACGGGGCAAAGCCCCCACATAAAAGTGTTTTATGTTTTCAGTCGCCTGTGGGATTGTCGCCTGCAGGTAGCCATCCTGAAGTAGCCCTTATCACATAGCACCAATCAGATAAATAAACATACCTAAAGAGAAAAAAGTTGAAAAAAGAAAACTAGTGGTACCCTGCTACTCTCTCTAAGCAAGAATTGAAACTGCTATGTTTTAAAATCCTATCACCCTCACACATGTAAATCACAGTGAATCAGAATGTACACAGTAAACATAAGGACATTGGGTCCTTACCGACCATTTAGAGTGCCAACAACCAACTCAAGCAAGTGCAAGAATATGCAAATGATCACAAAATAATCCTCTGAATTTCACTGAAAAAAAGTAAACAAACAAACAAAAAAAATACAGTGGAAAATATAGCCAAAAACTTTCTATTGCATAAATGGAATATGCAATAGGAAACATATGGAATAAATCATTTATCTGCACTCGAGCAGTTTAACCTTAGCCACCACACTCGTGACTGATGCTACGGGAGGTTACCCGATGTCAACCTGTTGTTGTGCAGATAAATCATTTATCCCACAGGTCTCTCCCCATTGCACATCCCTTACTTAATCAATGTGTTGTAACTCAATTTCATTCTCTACATGATCATTTTGGAAAACAAAATCATCTACCCTTGCCTGGATTGTCAAGTTCTAATTTATGGTTATTTATATAGGGTTTTCCTCCAGCAGTGCATATCTCCTTAGACCTCTTTCATATAAAATCTTCCAGCACTTTCCAAAGTGTCAAATTCCCTTCACTGCCACCCCTGAAGATCAGTCTGCACACCTTCCTGGAGCCATAGTGTGGTTCTTGAGCAACCTGTCCCCTTCTCCCTTGGCCACCACAGGGCTGTTATTTTGCTTAAGATGCCACTCTCTCTCCCCAGTTATCAGATGAATCCAGTCAAAATGTGTTATTCCTTCTGCCAAATCAACTGTGATTCCTAGACTCAGCACATAAAACTGGGTCCCTAGAATGACAAGAAGATACGCTTAACTTTAGTTCATCTGGTCATCCACTTACTTATTCTTCATTGTGAGGAGATCAGGATGTTGTTTTAAGTTTTGAGAAAAGGTTATTTGATATCAAACTGAGCTTCATCTTGGCCATGGATGGTAACTGAAAGGTAACTAATCTGCAAAGAAGGAAGTTTAAGTAATGTAAATATGTCTTGACTTTTTGAACTTTAAATAGGAGAATATTATACAGACATATGGTTTTGGTTTAGATAATACCAATTTCCTGATGCAAAAGCATCATGAGCACAAGTCTGTCTTGAATATTTTTAATATTTCAAAAGTCTGTAGGTTTGCATGTTTTGAAAATGTTGTGATGGTTATAGGACAGAGAGAGTCATAGAGTCACAGCTACACAATTGCAATTCATGAAGTTTGCTGTCCAACAAGTTTGCTGTGTTGCTTTCTCTTATTGTTTTCAATTAGGCATTACTTTGTCATATCTATCTATCTATCTATCTATCTATCTATCTATCTATCTATCTATCTATCTATCTATCTATCTATCTAACTATCTATCTATCTATCTGAAAGAGAGACAGAGAGATTACAAGTGTGGGTGCACAGTAAATAATACTATTTAGGGACAAACAAGATCATAAAGCCATGGGCCCAAAGGGTGACTAGTCTTTATTTTATTTATTTAAATGTTTCACCAGGAAGGCATACTGAGCAGCAATTACTCATTTCCAGATACATCCTGGGGAAGGTAGAGAGCAAACAAGGTTCAGTAGGAACAACATAAATATAGTTACAGTTGCAGCACCAATGCAAAACATAGTACATAAGTATATATATGTGGAAAGAGGTTACAGAGCATATGGTTCTATAGTGGAATGAGTACAGAATAAATATGTGAAACTGCTGGAGCAATTCAGGTTAATAGCTATATGATGTCACTCAAAATAGTAAGGGCAAGCAGCCTACAGGATGTTCAGGAAGGCAGCTTGTAGGATGGAGATCCAAGCAGCCACCAAGTGCATTCACAATACCCAAGGCAGGGAAGAGGGCTTGGTTGAAGGTGTGATAACAGTTGTAGACTGTTGTGACAGTTGCAGACTGGGGAGGCAGACATCACACAGATATATAGATAGATAGTTAGATAGATAGATAGATAGATACAAATGTTTATTTTTAACAGGAGACAACCATTAGGACTGGAAAGCCCTGTTTTCAAAAGTTGTCCTGTGTAAGTGAATGGTTACATAATAAAAAGTACAAATCTTAACAAAGTTTCACACATAAATTAACTAACATAGAAATACACTGACAGTATATTTAACAATCACATATAAAACAGCCATAAGTTGACACATTTGGCTATCTCAGTACAGTAGCTAAGACAATTTCATACTGTAAGCATACATGTACCAATAAAGGGAATACATAAATCACACTTAAAATAAAATAATTCCAAAAACACAGACTAACAGCATCAAATACTCAAAACAATCCACAGATTTAGGCTGAAAACCTTTTCATAACAAGTTATCCTAAGGCCCTAAACACTGACAATTTATTTTCCACATTTGGTCTAGACCTTTTCTAAACTGTCCCAGGTTGCTTGCATTCCTAGTCTCTAGATTTAATTCATTCCATATTTTTGGAAGATAGTACCTCCTTTGCATCTTGTACGTACCTATTCTTGACTATGGGGATCTTCAAACCTCTGTTTTGAATTACTCTCAGAGTGTATTTGTTTGTTGTCATAGATACATAGGGTATTCCATTTTGTTTCCTTCTCAAATTCCACATACCCTTTCTGGCTCAACCACTTCTTTCTCCAGGTTTCAAAGGAATCCCAATTTAGCTTTTGTAAAAGGCTGCAATGGTGGGTATTGAATGACATTTTAAAACAAATCTAGCTATCTTTAGGTATACTTTATTTAACTTGTCCAGTGTGGTGTTGGTCATATGTTGATAGGTATGTAGGAGAGGGACCAGGGGCTGTGCTTAGAGTGGATGGCGATGGAGGCTTCTTGGACGGTGAAGACACAATCAGCGGCTTAGATGTAGCAGCAAACCCCAAGGTGGTTGACTTGATGTGGGGTGTTATGGTCAATTGCAAACTGGGGAGATGGAATCTCATAGTTGGTAGGAGAGGGATTGGGGTGGAGGCAGAGCAGATGGCTGAGAGGAGAATAGTTCACAGCTTAGGGCCCGATGAGAAGGTGGTCTGGCCAGCAGCAGTGGACCTGGGAGGAAAGGCTAGGGTTCTGAGGCTAGTGTTGTGAAGGGTGTAGATAGGGTGTATGGAAAGAATGGAATTGATGTGGAGGTAGGGACCCAAATCTGAATGTGATTACAAAGCTGGTGCTGTGGGCAAGTCACCTATCTTCAAGAGCTGGAAAGGAGTGGGATTTGTAAAGGTTGCAGCGGTGAGTCCAAGCTGGGTTGTCTACTGCAAAATGGCAGAAAGAGTGAAAAAGGGTATTCAGTCTTGCTAGGGTGGACTTGGGAGTGGCACTGTACACTATATCATCATAGTTGAAAGTGGGAGGATCATTTTCTGTACAATCACATGTCAAGCCAGCAGATGGATGCATCCTCAGTTTCTATAAAAGAGCACCAAGCTTGGAGTGCAGTTTCTTGAGAATGGCATCTATATGCACAGAAAAGTGCAGATGCTGGTTGAGCCAGACCCAGATACCTAAAGGAGGTAACATCATCTAATGTAGTCCCATTCAATGTATAGAAGAGAGGAGGAGATTAGCCTCGAAAGTTTCTGCCTTGTGCTGAAGGTCATGGAGACTGTTTTCTTGGCATTTAGGAACAACTGATTGGAGCAGAACCAGAGCTGAACTTTATCAAAGTCCCACTGAAGTCTGGTTGCCAAATCAGGAGGGAAAGGCCATAGGTGTACAGAACTGTATTGTCTGCATACATATGTATGGAGAAGGAGGTGCTGACTGCTGGCAGGTCATTTAAGAAGACCTAGACTAGAAGTGGACCAAGCAAGGAGCCCTGAGACACACCCAATACTGATGGACAGTAGAGATAGAGAGTCACCAGTTTTGACTGCAACCTACCCTCTAAGTAGGAATGGAAGCAGGTAAATTGAAGAGGCATAGTCCTGCATCTGCTAGTTTACTTAGGTGGTGGGAGTGAGAAACAGTATTGAAAGCCTTGGTCAGGTTGATAAAATCACCAATGTGGTAGGGCCCTTATCCTATTTGAGAGTATTGAATCAGTAAGTCACAGGAGGGAGGTGGCGGTTGAGGAGATTTCCTGAAACTAGACTGGAAAGGGGTGAAGATGGAGGAGGAGTTGAGGAAAGGAGAAAGCTGGGAAAGAACAGTGCAGTCTTGTAGTTTGGAGAGGATGGGAAGTAGGGTGATTGGTCGGTAGTTACTTGGGCTGGAAGGGTCACCATCTTTAGGGACAGGGATGACTGTGGCAATCTTCCAGGATGCAGGTACAGGGTCTAGAAAGAGAGGCAATTGGGGAGGTGTTGGTGGGGAGAGAGATAGAGGAGTTTGGCATCAAGACCATCTGGGCTCTTTTCCTTGCAAGGATTTAAGGAGAGGATGGCTTTCAGTGCTTCAGGTGGGGAAACTGGTGAGAAGGAGAAAGAGGGGCCAAGGGGAGAAGGTGGAAGGATCAAGGGTGGTGGTAGGGAAAGGGAAGGGGAGGACAGCAAGGCACAGGAGGTGAAGAAGGTGTTGAATTTAGTGGCACAGCAAGTGGGTCAGAAAGGGCATTGCTGCCTACACTGAGGACTGGTATAGGGAGGTGAGTAGGTGGAGAGAAGATTGCTTGGACTACCTTCCAAAATTTGAAGGGTGGTCTATGTTTGTCTGGAAGGAGGCAGAGAAGTACTGGCTTTGGAGAGCCTTGTGGCCCTAGTGCATGCATTCTTAAGGATGCAGCACTTGATAGGTCTGTGATAGCACAGGAGGCATTGTGCAATTTCCATGCATGGTCACGGCACACATACAGGCCACAAGTTCTGCTGTGACCCAAGGGAGATGGGATCCCTGAACTCTCATGCACTTGAAGGGAGCATGCCAATTCCAGGTTTCCAGGAATCTACAGCTGATATAGGTGAAAGCGCATCAATTAATGAGGCAGCAGGGATTGGTGTTCAGTTGGTATGTGTTAGATCATCTAAGAGAGGACAGATCAAGGGATCTGAAACAAGCTGATCAGAAGGAGTTTGGGAAGTTGTAGGACAGTTGACCTTGTGTATGCATTAAGTCATGTAGTGGTCACTTAGAACATCAGGGAGGATACCAGGCTCAATTATGCAGTGGGTGGGAACTGAGGGTCTAGTCTATGACTATGTGGTTGAATGATTTATGATTTAGCCAAGTGGGCTTGGCAAATAGCAGGGTCAGATTAAGGGATTGAATGTCTGTGCAGATTTTGGCTTGAGGATGGGAGAGCCAGTCTATGTTAAAGTCGCCTAGGATGTATGAGATTACTAAGCCACAAGCCAAAATTATTTCATAGGTATATGGACCTTTGACATCACTTATTTTATATTATGAATTAGGATGCCTGAATATTTAGCAAGATATAGATTTAGATTTTTATTTTTATTCATTTGAATTTTGTTAACTGGATAAGCCCACTGAGACAAGCTTCCCTTTTCGAGGAACTAGGATTAGTTTACTAAATGACAGCATTCAGTTTCAATTACATATCAATGACATAGAGATATGTGCAGGATACATACTGTATATGGACAGATGCACATTTTAGTTAATTACAATGTGGAGTTTTCAGGACACTATGAATGATTTGAGTTGCATCAAGTAGACATAGTTACAACAAGGAACTTTTGCAGACTTTGTAGACATATTCAGAACATTGAGAACATTTGCATGGTGTTACAGGAAAAGGTTGGTGTTGAGGTTTTTAAATGTTCCTAGGGAGGTACAATGTTCTAGGGGACCAGATGGCCATTCCAAAGCCGGGAGGCTTGTTAATGAAGGCAGCTGGCCAGATAGGGACCTGTTTTTGGGAAGCTCAAAAGAGATTGCTCACAGGAGTGGAAGATTTCTGATGGGTGTCTTTGTTTCATTAGACTAGCAATGTTAGGTAGGGATTCCATTAGTATTTTTGTACGTAAGGCCAAGTATAAAGTAGTTTAGCCTATTTTCCAGGGAAAGAGTTCAGGGTTGAGAGCACAGTACAGTGGTGTTCCTACGTATTCATACCTGCTGCAAATCTGCCTATTCCATGGTAAATTTGTCTAACATTGTTAGTTCCATTTCCTTTATTGAGACTAGAATAGAGCTCCATATAACAGCATGGGGAGGAGAAGGGTGCTGGCTAGAGATGTGCGAAATTGGCAGATTTTGTTATGTGAAATATTTTAAAATTAGCCCATTTCACGAAATTTGTGGTGGAAGAAAATTCAATTTTGCCTGCTAAATATGAAATTTCACCCATGGAAAGTGAAATTTCACCTGCAAAATGGCAAAATTCACCTTTGCAGGCAGAATTTTGCTGCTTTTCCAGTGAAATGCCACATTTTGCAACCCCATGAAATATTTCACGGAAAGGGGGGAATTTCATGAAATATTTTGCATGCTGAAAATGTTAATTTCATGGGAATTTCACCTGTGAAATATAATTTCACAACATCTGTAGTGCTAGCTATAGAGTGACAGGCCTCATTTGTGAGGCAGGACCTAAGCCTGTAGAGTAGGCCAAGTTCTGCAGAGGGCAGCCAACTTGTGTGGTCCATGTGAGGTTTTAAGTACAGCTCCTGATCAGTTAGGATGCTTAGATATTTAAGTTGTGCACTAACTCAAGTTTAACACCCCAGAGGAATGATGCAGAGAGAATTAGACCTATCAGTGCCAAGATTCGGGACCCAAGAAGCATTACTTTTGTTTTCTTAGTGTTCAGGACAAGTTGGTTATCCACTAGCCATTTTTCCAGAATGTCAAAGTCTAACTTCAGACCATCCTCGATCACCTTTACATTTGTATCAGATCTGTAGAGGACAGCATCGTCTGTGTATAATAATGTATGGGCCTGTCCACAATTTGAGAGCAAGTCATTTATAAAAGAGAGAAAAGTAGTTGCCCCAATATAGGGCTATGAGGAACTCCATCACATGTTGCTTTTAGGGATGAGAGGTTGCCTCCCATTTGACAGCCTGAGAGTGGTTGGTAAGGTAGTTTTCCATCCAGGTGATGGATAGTTGATCTAGGCTCGGTTTTTTTGTATCAGGATGAGAAGAACATGGTTCACCAGGTCAAAAGCCTTTGTCAAGTCTATAAAGATAGCTCCTGTGGCTTTTCCAGTGTTGATGGCCCAGAAAATATCTAAGGTGGAACTGACAAGGGCTGTGTCTGTGCTCGTGATACTTTAGGAAACCATGCTGAACAGGGTAAGCAGTGAGTAGGCTTCAATATAGGACACCACTTGATTGTATAAGAGCATTTCTTGAGTTTTTAATAGTGCAATGAGTATAAAGATAGGGGCAACAGTTCTCTATGAGTTCTTTGCATCCTCCTTTATGTACAGGGACTACATTGGCCACATTCCATTTTTGGGGACTTGCCATTGGAGAAGTAAGAGGTTGAAGATTATGGTCAGCGGACAATTACTGGTGCTGCAAGTTTAAGTAGCCTAGGGTCTAGGCCATCATGACCAACAGACTGGTCACTTTTTAACTAGCAGCTGCTCCAGAATTTTCTTCTGTGAGATTAGTTTGAGATGAAAATCAGGGTGATTAATCCGTGGGGTAGATGTAGGATGGGAGGGATTGGTAGCATTGATTTTGTAGGCAGTCAGATTTGTAAAGTATTTATTAAACTCTTCTGCTACTGTTTAAGTGTCTTTGATACTCTTATTATTAATTAATTTGAAATTCTTGAAGTAAGGAGGATGGGCCTCCATTTACTGTAGTACTGTAGGCGATTGATTTGCAGCCAGAAATGTTTGTGATTTTGCAGATCATTTATTTGTAGGTTTCACATATACTTCTTCGCCTTTTTTCAGGAATGTCTTACATTTATTCCTCATGTGACGATACATGTGTCATTTGTGTGGATGCCCAGAGGCATTGGGCATCCTACACTTTATCCCTCACCTTTATGAGTTTACGGAGTAAAAGGGTAATCCAATTAGAGCAGAGGCCTTTAAATTTTTGCAGTAATAGAACATGCTTATTTACTGTTGCTAGAAAGTTGTTGATAAGGAATTCAAGGGCTTGGTTGACATCTTGCATGGTGTTAATACTTTTCCAATTTATGGGGATAAGATCTCCAGGAAGGTGTTCCTATCAAGCTTTGAGTAATCCATTTCAATGCAATCACAATATTTTGCAGTGTGTGTATGCTCAATCTGGGTGACAATGTACAGGTGTCCATGTATGCTGCTGTGAATGTTATACTTGTGCATCTGTGCATGGACATGTGCATTTAAATGGATGCATATATACATAGACATTGATGGCAGAAAAGGTATATCAACCCATCCAGTTTGCTCACCTAATTAACTACTCTGCATTGACACTAGTGGCCATCTCACCCCATAATTTTGCCACACTCTTCTTATTAAGCCCATATGTCTGTTCCATCCCTGTGTGAAACTTCTTACCAATATAGACTTTACCACTTCTTCCAGCAGCTTGTTCCACTTGTCCACCACTTTATCTGTGAAAAATGCTTGAGACTTCTCTCTTTAATCACCTTCCTGCTAGTTTCAGTGTGTTTCCCATGGTCTCTTTATCTGAGCTCGTGGAGATAACTTCTATGTTGTCCATCCTGTTTACCCTGTGCAGGAACTTGTTCCTTTACCCACTCATCAGGAAAGAGGATGGGTGGGTAGAGGAGAATGGGAAAAAGCAGAAGTATTGAATGAGTAACTCTGGTCTTCACCCAGGAGAAAGATGGACTGGTGCTTAGAGGTAGTTGGGGAGGGAAAAACAGATGTTTTGATAGAAACATAGAATTATAGATTTTGTCAGCAGAAAGGGTCCTCTAGGCATATCCAGTCTGCTGTTTGTCCCAAACTATTCCATCACCACTGACCCTAGTTGGTCATAGGTGTTACTCACCCCTGTTCCTCTACCTAATATGCTCCCATGCCTATCCCACATGCTTGAAGCTCACCACAGTCTTTACCCCACTATCTCCTCTAGCAGGCTGTTTCAGTTATCCACCATCCTTTCCATGAAGAAGTATTTTGCACATCTCTTAAACATTCCTGCTCTTAGCTTCATTGCATGTCCCCATATTCTAGTGTCTTTCTTTCTCTGAAATAGAGCATCCACTTGTATTTTGTTCACTCCTGAAGGTACTTGTAGGTTTCAGTCATGTCCTTCTTACTCTCCTCTCTTCGGGAGTACATGTTGAGTTCCTGCACCTTTCCTTATATGGCTTATCATGCACCCCACCATACACACTACTCTGGTTGCCCTCCTCTGTACTGCTTCCACTCCTTCAATGTCCTTGCAGAGGTGTGACCTCCAGAACTGGACACAGTACTCCAGGTTAGGGCTGGGAGAATTTGGTGAAGTTCTAACCCTTTTAAATAAGAGCTGTAACACAGTGAAGTTCTGATTGGTTCTGATTTATTGACAAATATTTGAAACAATGTGAAAAATGCATAAAATGGCCAAAGTCAGTCACATTTGACACAGAGGCCCAAAGGACACAATTTAATTAATTACTTGTATAAAAATTAATGTAAAACTGCTAAATAAAAGCAATCACTCACTACTAACCCTTCATGGCTGGCCTGTAATGGTGGCATATCCTTCTCGGGTCCATGGCATGAGTGTACTGGGAGAGACAGAGAGAGATGGAGCGAGAGAGAGAGAGACAGAGACAGACAGATGCAAATACCTATATCAGTATTAAGTAGCTAAGATCCCTCTAACTAATGTGATGTCCTTCTGATGACTCCCACCTCACCCACAAGCCAGGGATAAATTTACTGTTGTGACTCGTGACTGTACTTGGCACCGACAGCACAGTAGTCCACCTCCACTTCCTTCCAAGATTACATGACTGACACCTACAGTACAGTTACTGTTAAGTGACCAAATTCAGCAACTATTGAGTGTGCCTCAGAATCTGAATTGGAGATGCAGACACGTCATTGTGCATAGCAGCATGCAGCACAGTCCCACATTGGGGTTGGTTAATGCTTATACATAATGTAAGGTGATATACTATAAAACTAATGATAATAAGTAGGAATAATGGGTAATGAGTGATGGTGATGATGACACTTGTGTGTAGTTGTACTTTACTTGTGTTGTAGTGAAAACAGCCTGTTACAGTCACAAGGTCTCTAGCGCACAGACAGCCACAGCGTGATTGGAATCCAATGCGTGTCAGCGCGATTGGTTGCCTTTGTGCCACCTCCTCTAGGCAGCCTACAGCGCTGTTTCCCAGTGCACCCTCGACGCCCCATTGCCACAGCACCATATATGTGCACAGCACTGTAGCACCACTGGCACAATGGTGGCCTTGCTCTGCATTGCCTCCTGTGCACAGCACGTCAGCGGCGTGGCAGGCACCTGTGTCATCAACCCAGGCATACGCAGTTAGGTGTGTACTCGCATGTCACAGAACTGCGCCCCTTAGCTCAGCACGCTTCAACACACTGCGCAAAGCGCAACAGCGATATTCAGCCAGCATATGCAGATCATCTAATCAGCCATTCTATGGCGCAGTCAATGCATTTGCATCCACTTAAAGATGCACCTCACCTCATTTACATGGGTTGCACTATAAAAGGCAATATTGGGCTGCACTGGCAATAGTCGGTTACTGCAGTCTATTGCAGTGAGTTGCATGCTGTTTGGGAGTGTGGACTGTGGTGTTTGGGACATGCATAGGACTGCACAGTCACAGGTAACACCTGTCATTCTCGCAGGATGACTCATGACCAATTGCGTGGTGGAGGAAGAGGAACTGAGTCGTGGAGGAAGAGGAGGCCAAACTTTACAAAGGCTGAGACAGATGCCCTGTTTGAGGCCTACCTCGACCAGGAGCCGCTTGTCAGTGGACACCAGGGAACACCACAGGCCCATGCTGCTGCTTGAGAGGAGGTGGTGCATGCTGTCAACCTGCATGGCAGCCACCAGCGCTCCGTGCAGGAGTGCAAAAGTAGATGGGCATGGACAGGCAGAGAGTTACAGAGAGGTGGCTGCCATCAGGGCAGCATGGTCTGCGACCGGTGGGGACAGCCGGAGGTGCAACACCTGACCCCACAGGAAGAGCGGGTTGCTGGCAGCATGCAGCATTGTGCCATTGAGGGTGTTCCAGGTGGTGGATTCCAGATGGATGGTAGCCCATCACTGCATGGTAGGTCATGGTCTGTCTATTGGGGGAGGGTAGGTAACATGTAATAATGCTACTTTGTTTCCCTTACAGCTCTGAGTCTACATGGGTCAGAGGTGGTGGGCCTCTCCACTGAGGCCAGTAACATGGAGATGGAGGATGGCCCATCCACCTCCACAGGAATATGGGGGTCAGGGTGACAGTGGGCCCGCCTGGACATCCGGACTGATGTTGGTGGAGCAGGTGCAGGGAGGCCCTGCCCGTGTCCCAGTGTGCCAGCGTCCATGGATGCCAGCATGCTGAGACTCGGGCAGGTGCTGGATCCGTCACCGATGATGATGGAGCTAACAACATGGGCAGTGACACGTGTAGGCCACAGGATGGCCACATAGCAGGTGACATCATGGCCATGGCTGTGGGTGGTGCTGCCGTGGAGGCCTCGTGTCATCACAGTTCCAGTCTGTGCCTGTCTGCACCAGTGGGACAGCACTGGTGTGTGTCCAGGACAGTGGGACTGTTGCAGTCACTGCGCGGCACCATTGAGCCCTGGAGGCAGCAGCTGGAGGGGCAGCATCAGCAGTCGGCCAATGGCCATGGGGGTACAGTGTCAGGGGCGGTGTCAGTGCACTGACTGTGGACATGCCCAGGCCTGGCCCTGGTGCAGCACCCACCCTCAAGGGTGATGAGCATCAGTGCCGTGAACACCCCTGAGAGACAGCATGCTGATCAGGCAGATGACCTCTTAGATGAGCACACCTGCATACTGCAAGCATCAGTCAATCAGCAGATGCGGCTTGTGATGGTGGTGGATGCACTGAGTATGGCTCTGTGCCAGGCAGAGGAGTGGCGCAGCAGAGACACTCTCTGCTCCTGGCAGGATGGACGGTTGCAGGAGGATGTGACTGCTGCCATTGAGAGGCAGACACAGGCATTCAGAGCTGTCATGGCCACAATGGGCACACCTTGCATCACAGACACCATGCAGTGCAATGTCCACCCCCGCTCCTGGCATCGCACACCATCCTTGTCGACACCGGGTTCAGCTGTGGGCATCCCAAGCATGCCTGACGAGACATGTTTGTGCGCTGCAGACCCATGTGAGAGCACAGTCACTTTCATGCAGTGGAACCCGGGGACTGTCGGTGCCACCCCATGAGGCCAGTGGTCAGCCTGTCAATGCTGGCGGGTCTCTACGGGCCACCCATGCATCGATGGTGGCTGTGGCACTGTGGCATGTGACTGACCTGTCTCCCAGCGCAGTAACTGTCTGATGCTGCCCTGTGTGCATTGTGTCATTCAGCGGGCAATGCACAGGTGGGTACCACCCTGCACACACACACACACACACACATTCCATCTGCACACCTCCCAGCTGCTGTCCACTGTGGTGTATGCATGATGATGCCTGTGTTGCACTGTACACCACTGTGCAATGGTGCCTAGCATCTGACACATGCACAATGACAGGCAGTGGGCATGGTGGTCAATGGACATGTGTGTGGCTAAAGTGTCGGTCTGGGTCGGCGTGCATCCTACCCTTTGTGCATGTCTTGTGAGGTGTGTGTGTGTATGTGTATGACCGCTGCCATGTTAGACCTTGCCCATCCCTGGCGGTGTGTGCAGTTCCATGCTCAGCCACTTCCTTGACAGCATGAACCCCTGGTGTGTGTCCATGCATGTTTGTGGGTTGTGCCTTTTCCACTGGTGGTTGCACATGGCCTCATGACTTACCTGGGTTGGCTGAAGTGCTCCTCTGTGATGGTGTCCCACTGCAGCTGTGCCAGCCAGAGCAGTCAGGGGTCCTGTCACCCAAGGGGCTGCCCATCACCATCATCACCAGCGTCCTCATTGTCCCCATCGCTGTCCCCTCTTGACCTGTACAGCTATCCCACAGTCATTGGCCATGTTGTGCAGGATGCAACAGGCCAGGAATAGCCTGCAGGCCTTTGAGGGGCTGTACTGTAGGCACCACCGGAGGTGTCCAGGCAACGGAACATGCCTTCAGCATCCCGAACACCCACTGGATGACATTGCATGTGGTGACATGTGCCCCATTGTAGCGTTGCTGTGATGGGGTCGCGGGCCGCCACTATGGTGTGAGCAGCCAGGGACGGAGTGGGTATCCACTGTCACCTGTGTGTAGAGGGTGGAGGTTAGTTTTGTTGATCAGCGTCGCCTGCCTTGGGCCATGTAGGCCACCACCCATGTCACCTCTGACCATGCCATCCCAAACTCTATGTTTGTCCATGTGGTTTGCATACTCACCCACTATGTGTCCAGTGGGGATGTCCCACTCTCAAATCTGTGGCACAGTGCTGACTGGTGCCATATGAAGGCATCATGTGCTCCCAGGATGCATGGCACAGACATTGATTATGCATCCCTGGCATTTCACACTACCTGGCAGTTGATGCTTGCATAGTCCTTCTGATTGATATATGCGGCCCCTCAGGGCCAGGTGGCATGCAGATGGCCACATTGGTGTAGTCTAGTGCCCTAGCATGACAGGCATACATGCTACCTGTGGAACTCCTGTATGTTTGCTGTGCGCTCCACTGGTGTGCTGGGGAAATGGATGTACTCCACAGCATGTGGCAGCAGTGCGCTGAGGAATTGGGTGAGATGGCATGACACAGCCAACTGGGTTATGCCTATGGTGTCCCCTGTTGGTCTCTGGAAGGTACCGTGGCGAGCAAGCACATGCAAGCTGTCACTTTAGTCTCCACTGACAGAGCATGGCTCCTTCCGTGTGGGCGCCTGCATCACATCATTGCACAGCTCACAGAGCTGCCTCAGAATTGCCCAATTCAGGCAGTACTGGCCCATGATCTCGATATCGCAGTACAGCTCTTGAAGCTTGTGTGGGCTCATTACTGCCTGTTGAGAACATACCACCAGCGGGCCCTTCAATGGCCGTGCCCCTGCTGCCTGCCTTCTCATCCCTCATTACTACCTAGATCTGGATGGTGGCACTGGCCATGTCCCTGGCTTGTGTTCCCCCTGAACAGCTGTTTCTGTGTACCCCTCACTGTCCTGGCTGCTACTTCCCTGCACGGAACACCTTCCTCAGGTGGCCTCAGTGCTGTGGCACGTCCCCTTCTACACTGGCTGTAGCTGTGGCTCCCTACACCTTCCCTGTGCCTGTGGGTTCAGGGTGCCCTTTCTCTGTCCTGCCCTGTGTGTCTCTATTGCCCTGTTTGTCTGCCTATCAGTCAGCCACATGTGCCTTCCTGTAGCTTTCTTGCGCCTCTCCTTGTTCTTTTTATTTTGGCTCATTTTGCTATCACGCAACTTCCTCTTGCTCCCCTATTGCACATGGAGCATGTTGTTGAATATCACACTGCACCATTTATGCATGGTTTCCCCTTCAGTTGCACATGCATTCATTATCATTGTGTTCTTGCTCAGCGTGATTTGGAGGGCATCTGCCTCACGCTGAATATCACAAAATGGCACATTTTCGGACTTGCGCTGGAGCAACCCTCATTACATGGTGCAAACCTTTAAATATCTGGGCCCCTGTCTTCAGAAGATTGCACTGCAGACAGCCTCCTCATGGCATACAGCTTGTTTCAGCAACATGTGACCTCCTATCCCATAGTTCATTGGAAACTTCGCCTCTGTACCAAACTCTACTGGCAAAGTTGTCAACTTTGCATTTCACAGAGTTATCAATTTTCTGTAATTTGGACTTCTCACATTGGATTAACTTTGTGAAATGAGGAATTTATGAATTAATCTGCAGAGTGAAATATTCCAATTTTGCACATCGCTACATACAATATAACCATTCTTCCCTTCATTCCCACCCTATCCTTCTTGAACTGAGTATAGCCTGATATGACCATGTCCCAGTTAGAGATGCAGCAAAATTTTATTTCACCAGTGAAATTCTGGTGAAATCACAATTTTGCCCATGAGAGCATTTGGCGAAATTAGATGGCAGAGAAAGGGAGATATTGCTGATGAGGGACCTGAATATGCCAGATGTTAACTGGAACACCTCTGCTGCAGCCACATCCAAGAGCAGGGCCATTCTCAATGCCCCACAGGGGCATGCCTGAAACAACTAGTTTTAGAACCCACTTGAGAGGGAGCAATCTTAGACCTAGTACTCTCAAATGGGGACAGAGACAGGATCTCTGATCTTGAAGTGGGTAGCCATCTGGGAAGAAGAGACCACCAAACAGTGTGGTTCACAATAAACTTAGCTGTAGAGTCAAGCCATACAAAAGTGAAGGTACTGGACTTCAGGAGGCTGATTTTGTCAAAATGGAGAGTGCCTAGAAAAGCACTAGCAACCAGGCAAGAAGGTGGTGTGAAGCAACAATGGGAAACATCAAACCACCATCACAGAGGCAACAAGCCTTTGTGTGAAGCACATAAACAAATCAAAACAAAAGAAAAGAAAAAAAAACACTAAAAAGCAGTGGTGGGAAGGTTAGGGAGAAAAAGATATCATTCAGGAAGCATAAAGAAACACAGAAGGAGTAGGACAGAGAACTGTACCAGTTAAAGAAGAAGGAAGCAGGAAGGCAGTCAGAATAGCAAAGACCCAAACGAGGAAAAGATGCCAATTCGGTTAAGAAGGAGATAAAACCTTGTATAGGTACATTAGGAGCAAAGAAAGACTAAGGCAGGGATACTGAGGCTGAATAAAGAAGAAGGTGGTTGGGCAGAGCGACAGTGAAAAAGCAGGGATACTGAACAAATACTTCTCCTGAGTATTCACAATGGAAAAGCAGGAGATACCTAATCCAGTCAATAGAAGCACTCTGGATGGGGGTGGGTGATATTAGTCCTTTCACAGAAGAAAGGGTTCTGAAAGAACTCTTAAAAGTGAAGGTAGATAAAGCAATAGGGCCTGATGGAGTTACCCCAGAATTCTAAAAGAACTAAGGAAAGAACTCCACAAAAGTGGGAGCAAGACAGAGAGGAAACTACAAACCTGTCAGTTTGACCTCAGTGGTAGGGAAAATGATGGAATCACTTCTGAAGGAAAGAACTGTTAGTACCTAGAAGCCAGCAGATCACAGGACCCAAGACAGCATGGATTCACAGCAGGAAGGTCATGTTAGACAAATTGAATTGATTTATTTGACTGGGTGACCAAAGTAGTACACCAGGGAGGGGCTGTGGACATGGCCTACCTAGACTTTAGCAAGGCATTTGACACAGTCCCATAAAGATTAATAAATAAATTAGCCAGCCTGAGGTGGGTCCCAGGGTGGTACCCTGAGTAAAACACTGGCTGGACAACAGGACACAGTGGGTAATAGTAAATGGAGTCCACAGTGAAGAAGCAGGGTTACTAGTGGGGCAGCATGAGGTTCATGCCGGGGCCAGTCCTTCAATGTCTTCATAGTGACATTGCAGAAGGACTGGAAGGAAAAGTATGTCTCTTTGCAGATGACCCAAAGATCTGCAACAGGGTTGATATGCAAGGTGGGGTGGAAAGGATGAAAAGGGACTTGGCAAGGCTGGACAAATGGTGAAATGTATGGCAGCTTAGATTCATCATGAAGAAGTACAAAGCAATGCACCTGGGAAACAAAAACCCAGGGGAAGAGCACACAATGGGGGGTGAGATACTGACAACAACAAAATGGAAAGGGACCTGGGAGTAGTCATATCAGATGATCTAAATGTGGGCCAGCAATGTGAGAAGGCAGATAAGAGGGATGGGGATATTGGGATGCATAGGAGAGGCATTACCAGTAGAAAACAGGAAGTTGTTGGCCCTCTGTACAGGCAGTTGGTAAGACCACATCTGAGTACTGTGTATAGTTCTGGAGACCCATCTCTGCAAATACATAGACAGGGTGAGGCTGTCCAGAGGAGGCAGCAAAATGGTGCAGGGTCTGCACCAGAAGACATATAAAGAAAGACTAAAGAGCTTAAGATGTAAAGCCTCAAGGAAAGGAGGAGAGGTAGACATGATAGAAACTTTCAAATACCTCAAGGGATCAACAAAGTCCAAGAGCGTAGCATCTTTCAAAAAGAGATGTGCAAGAACAAGGGGCACAATTTGAAGATAGAGGGGGACAGCTCAGAGGTAATGTGAGGAAGTATTTCTTCACAGAGAGGGTTGTAGATGCATAGAACAGCCTTCCTGAGGAGGTCATAGAGTCAAAAATAGTGAGGAATTCAAGAATGCATGGGACAGACATAAGGCAATTCTAGTGGGGGTAGGAGGAAGTAGGCTGTTGGTTATCTGGGATCTTCAGCTTATCCATTAGGTAGGAAATGGGCAGACTTGGAAGGCCAAGCGGTCCTTATCTGCCATCAAATTCTATGTTTCTGTTTCTATTATGACCTTGGGGCGGAATTTCACCTGTATATTTGTGTGAAATTTCACCCATATTATGCAGTGAAATGTCGTCTGAAAATTTTGCTTCCACTGGTAAGTTCCACCTTAGCATTTAACTAAGGCAAAATTAGGAAGAAAGCTTGTCACATGACTTGCTCTTTGAAGCAGACTGCCGATCACATGTGTGCCTGTATTGAGACAGGAAGCTACTGAATCTACATCCTTTTCCTACGGTTTGTAGGATAGAGACAGACAGTAGAAGAGACTGTGAGAAAGAGAAATATATATATATATATATATAGATTTGTAATTGTGAGTGAGAAAGTGAAAGTTTGTGTTGTGTATGTGTGGGTGTTGAACTTCTGTTCATCCTGTTTATTTAACAAAAGTTTATCTTTCTCTTGTGTTCTATTTTCTCTTTATCTTGTGTGTGTGTGTGTGTGTGTGTGTGTGTGTATGTGTGTGTTTCAATCCCCACTTTTTCATTTTATGTTGGCTCGCTTGCACAGCCAACATCTTGCTGATAGTGCAGATTTGAAGTGCGGTCACTGTTAGCGAATGCAGGCACGCATCAGTAGGTGCATCCTCATTCCCAATCAGCTTGCATGCCGGGCGCACACCATGCATATATAATGTGGCAAGCACATCTAAGGAAAGGTCTGCTGCAATCCGAGCAAAGCTCATCAACACAGCGGACCTCCGATGTATGACCACAGTGTAAACATAGCAGCCACGCAACTGCTGACTTCAGGGGTGCCCAGTCCCCACTGCTGGCTTCGTGGCCCCAGTAACCATGTGCAATGGGGAGCCCACTCCCCGTCAGCATAAAGCACTCCCCTCCATTTGTTATATGCCGAGGTGCTCAACTTCGGCTCTTGCCCTCTGGTTTTCTTGTTTGCCGACTGGGTACCCAATCCCCATCAGCATAAATAAACCCCTCTTTTGTTGGTGCCACAATGAGGGTACCTAATCCCCATCAGCTGCAGCACCCCCCAAACAGTTGGATGACACGCGCTGAACCCTCCCCAGTGTGCTAAATTCCCTATAGGAAAAAAAACATCCCGCAATGTTGTTTTTTTTAACCCTGTAACACAAAAATAGTCCTCGCAGTCTCCCTCCCACAATCCGCAACCCACCCTCTGCGCACCCTGCCTCCCCACACCCCTCACCCCATACTTACCTCGTAAGTCTGGCGCGACGATCTTCGTGGACTGGGAACACGCCTGCACTCTTCAAAGCTGACCGCGAACTGAAGAAATGCCAGTAGCTGTATAATGGAATAAATAGGGATTTTCAACTTTGATGCATATCTCAGGCATTTTTGGAATTCTGGCACCAAATTTTCAACATGGGTTTTTGGGACCCTCCTCACAGTATTGCACTGTCATGGCATTATTTCGTCTTGAAAGGTGATTTCACAGTCATTGTGTGGAATCACCTTTTGGGAGTGAGGAACAAATTGACAGTGCCAGTGTTCATGGAGGGGCTCTCAAAAGCCTATGTTGCAAATTTGGTGGGAAGAATCAAAAAATTACTGTTTTACGAGCATGCATTACGGAGTTGTTATACATGCTCGTAACTAGCTAATTGCAATATTTTCACACCACATGTTCAGCATTGGCATTTTTCCACACCTTCTTGTGAACTGTTTAGCTGTCATTTTTCACTTCCTGCCCAAAATGTGTTTTCACACTTCCAGAGCAGAACAGCGCAGTCAATGTGGGAAATCAGTGTTTGGGACAAATTATGAAAATGACAGTTACACTGTTCATGAGCAGAAGTTC
The DNA here is from genome assembly GCA_016271365.2 of Neoceratodus forsteri. Classification (NCBI taxonomy): domain Eukaryota; kingdom Metazoa; phylum Chordata; order Ceratodontiformes; family Ceratodontidae; genus Neoceratodus; species Neoceratodus forsteri. The sequence continues at coordinate 1,045,507,386 of CM057455.1, forward strand.
TAAATGCCTATGTTGAAAATTTGGTGACGATACTCCATAACATGACTGTGTTACGAGCATGCGCGCAGTTTGCACGCACCCCTCATGACTTTGTGCATTTGTAATATTTTCACTCCAAATGTTCAAAATTGGCATTTTTCCACATCTCCTTATGAACAGTACAGCTGTCATTTTACATGCCCTGGCTGGAAATGTGTTTTCACTCGCCTGACGCAGAATTGCACGGTCGCTGTGCAAAATCAGTTTTCAGGACAGTTGTCAGAAATGATGATGACACTGTTCATGAGCAGAGGTCCTAAAATGTCTATGTTGAAAATTTGGTACCGAAGTCCATAAATGACTGTGCTGCAAGTGTGCATTGCCCAGTTTTCATGCAGCCTTGTAACCCGTAAATTTGCAATATTTTCATGCCAGATTTTCAACACTGGCGTTTGTGCACACCTCCTTACCAACAGTACAGCTGACATTTTTCACAGCCTGGCCAAAACACGTTTCCACAACTGTGGCACACAATGGTGTGCTCGCTGTGGGAAATCACCTTGGGAAACATTAACAAAATCACAGCGCCACTGTTCATGAAGGGAGGTCCCAAAATACCTATGTTAAAATGTGCCTAAAAACTCCCATAAATAATTGCTTGCAGATGTCTGTTACGCACTTTGAATGCATGTTCACTGCTTCACCAATATTTCATATTGCCACTCCAGATTTTCAACGTTGCCATTTTTATGCCTCCTTATGAACAATACAGTTGTCATTCTCCACATCCTGCCCAAAGCTGTGTTTTCGTCCCTCTGTCACTAATTGGCACAGCCACTGTGCAAAACCACGCTTCAGCTAACAAAGTGATTGTACGCTTTTCATGAGGTGGTCTGACAAACCGCCCATGTTGAAATTGTAGAGTGAAACTACCACTACACACCTCGGTGTTAGAGTTTCCAACTGTAGCACCCCACTTGGTATGGACTGACAGGCATCAGGGCTGTGACTTGCGATCATCAGATGTAATGCTCACACCATTCCACCACCCACGCCCACCTTGCAGCCATCACGGTGTGTCTTGCACTGTTCGCCACAAACTTCACCCCACACTCCTATACTGCACCCATGTCAGCGTATTTCCTTATGGAATGGGGTAAGTATAATGCCCAAAGACCTCAAAGCACACCACAACACTTGTCAGTGTCTACAGGGCAGGGTGAGGTACAATGGCATGAGCATTATAGCTGATGACCCAAAGGCACACCCCAATGCCTGTCGTTCTCTACAGGGTAGGGGTGGAGTTGGCATCACTTCAATACTTCACTGCCATTCTTATTATGCGTCTCTAGCTCCACCACTGCCAATGCCAGTGAGACAACATTCGGCATTGACAAATGCTTGTTCTTTAGTAGTTTAATAAAACTTTTTTAAATAATGATGCAAGGGAGTAGTGGTAGTGGGTCTGACTCTGGACAGAGTGGAAGGAGGAAGGACACATTCACCTTAACAGGAGCGCATTTTTAAACGAGCCCCCACAGCAGCAGGAACAGTTGGCATCAGCATGTTGCCCCAGCAGCAGCAGCAGGTGCTGGTCATTGGCCCTGAGCCAGCAGGTGCCACCCACCCCTGCACGCAGCACTGACAGCAGGACCAGCTTCCCTCCCAGTAACAGGATGTGGACCCCTGCCACAGCCACCCAGCAGCAGCAGCAGTCAGGCTTGGAGCCCATTGCCCCCTCAGGAAGGATCACATGGCTCCTGTGTCTGCCACCCCCAAGTCAGGTGGTGGTCACCAGGGCAGCCCTGGAGGCTGTGCGCACTGAGGCAAAGTGTCTGTCAGGACATTGAGCAGCTTTGCCAGGAGGTCAGGGGACCTCCAAAAATAATGGTGGACCAGAATAAGGAGTTGGACCTACTGTTTGAGCTCTGTGGTAGTGGTGGCACAAGTAGCAGTGCACAGCAACAATGAATGGCCTGTGGCTGTGGTGGTGGGCTAGTATGTTTTCTTTTCTTCTCCTTTACTTGTTTTTGTCACTCTTCTTGTTCTGCATCCCTCCTTAAAAAGACCCCAAAAAAGAAATAAAAAAACAACAAAAAATATTTTCTGTCCTCTTTGCCTTCCGATCTATATCCTCTTGTTTATTTTATCTTTTCCCATTGTTTATGCTCCCTCCATTTCCCACCCTTCCATATGTGAATATGAGTAACTTTGTCCTTCTCCTGATCATGCAGGTCCCCACTTCCCAGTTCCCACCTCCCGTCCCTCATCCCCTGTTGTAGTTATAGTACCATGCCCATAAATCATGTATCTTCCTACTTTTATCTTAGTCCATTTTCTTTATATGTTTCCTCCTTGCTCCTTCTATCCTATCCACAAATGTCAAGAATAAGCACTTTACTATGAGCAAACATATTTTCCAAAGCTATGGGAGAGTGAATCGTGGCTCTGCTCATGTAAAACAGGGCCCTCAGGTAATGAAATGCTTCCCAAAAATGTGACATCAAATTGAGACTGAAATCTACTGTCAGTCAGTGAGGCAGTATAGCACAGTGGTTTAAGGCTGTGAGCTGCAAATCTGATTTGAACCCACAGCCCCCACTCTGCATACTGTGTGACCCTGAGTAAATCATTTAACTTCCTGTGCTCGCAGGTTGCACCTGTAAAGAAGCTTTCAGCTTAGTGTGTCTCACCTGGTTAAACAATTGGAAAAACAAAACAGTCCTGTTGTTTTATGGTACCCCACCAGCAAAAAAGACATTAAAATGCTGTTTTAGCCACCGCTTACAATTGTCCTTAGGCCCTATCTTGTTTCTGCCACTGCAGCACAGGCAGTAAATGCCCAGAAATGTTGCAGAAAAAATGGTACTTTAAATTGAAGTGGAATCTGGTCTCAGCTATTATGTTTTAGGGTGCTCTCCCCACCACCCAGACATTAAGTAGCTGTTTTAGGCCTGTTTACCCAATATTTCTGCCTAAAACTCACTGCTGATGTTTCCAAAAATTGCACAGTACACTGAGAGTGAAATCTGGTTTGAAACACACAGTTACAGGCTCACACTCACCCTGCAGACCCAAATGTGCTATTTCCTGCACGTTTTAAATGTTTTTGGACCTAAATGTGGCTGCACATTCAAATCATGTCCACATGTCCAGAAATGTTTCAAAAATTGCAGAGCACATTTTCTTCTTTTACTGTTCTTTTCCTCCTGTCACAGACTGCAGAGCCTCTCTCAAGCATCCTGCCTGTTCCTGCCTGCCTAAGGTTCTCTCTGCATGAGCCTCTCTCCCCCCTCCTCCCACAGCCAGTTCCCCAGCTTAACCCCTCTGGGGTGGGGCTACTCCTCCTCTTTGGGCACTTATACAAGTCTGACCCTGGCTGTGGGTGAGGGCCAGGTGGAGGAACTGGAAGGCTGGGCCAGTGAAACCGGCGTGGACATTGGAGGTCAGGTGCCATTGCCTACCCACAGAGCTGGGTTTTCCATGTTCTGGTGCTGTCCCACCCCCTTGCATGGACACCCTGACATCAAGGTGCATGGCAATCCTGCCTACATCAGACACTGGCTGGTGCTGTCCTGCATACTGCAGCCCCTGATCTCCACTGGGAGCCACTGGTATGCGGACCAACCCAGCCATCCCTCCAGGGAGAGAACAGCTCAGCAGGTGCTTGATCCTCTCCCCATCCTTGCTGACCCCCAGTGCCCAAGTTAACTTCCAAACTTGGGTCATCGGTGTGTACAGGTATGGCGTCCAGCACCTCAATCCTCAGCACCACTGGGCCAGCAGCATTGCACAGTACATTGGGAGTGAAATCAGGTTTGAGACATGCAGTTATGGCTCACACCCACCCTGCAGACCAAAAGTGTTATTTTCTGCACAGTTTAAATGCTTTTGGGGCCTAAGTATGTGGCTGCATGTTCAAATCATGTCCCACATGTCCAGAAATGTTTCCCAAAAATTGCACAGTACATTGAGAGTGAAATCTGGTCCCAGCCATGATGTTCTGTGGCACAGCGCCCCCACCACCACCTGGACTAAACGATGGTCTGTGGTCCACTTTTACAATTGTCTTTAGGCCCTATCTTGTTTCTGCCACAGCAGTACAGGCAGTAAATGTCCCCAAACGTTGCATAAAAATGGTACATTACATTGACACAGAAATCTGGTCTTAGCCATGATGTTTTATGGTGCCCCCCACCTCAGACATTAAATAGCTATTTTAGGGTCCGTTTGCAAATATTTCTGCCTGAAACTCACTGCTGCTGGTGCTAAACAGGACTTACAAGTCCAGAAATGTTTACCCAAAAATGTGACATCAAATTGAGACTGAAATGTCGTTCAGTTCTGATGTTTTATGGTGCCCCACCACCTCAGAGACCTGAAAGAGGTGCCAACATGCAGAGAAAATGATTTCCTCCTGCAAAATACTGCTGCTACTTTCAATTATTTCCTGCTGCTGCTGCTGCTGTGTTTCAATTGATTGACACAGAAATGCAGAATTATCATTTCTCTGTCCCTGTGCTGCTGTATGACTGTTTCTGTGGTAGTACCTTGCCTGGCGGTGGGGTAGTGAATGAAATTTTGGTGCACTGCAGCTTGCTGCCTGCTGCTGTCTATGACTACTACTTTCCAAGCTGCCACAAGAACTACTGTTCTTGATGGTTGATGCATCGTGGATTATCTTCACACAGTCCATACTGCTGCTGCTGATGAACATGTAAGTCATCGGTCTTCGTTGTTTTCCTGTGCAAGGTAGAGGCGTTGGTGGGTTGGTATTATGGCATCTTGAGTTCTAATATGCTTGTACTGCTCTTATATTATTTTTCAGTGTGCTGTGGATGACATCATCATGTAGGGCCATGAGGGAGGAAGATGTATGATTCTTCCCAATTTCCCAATGCAGAGGGTAAGTATTGGAATTTTCATACAAGTGTGATATGTCTGTTACTGCCATTGCCATATGGTTGTCTGAGCTTGATAGTAATTGTGTTATTTTCTGTTTTTTCAACTTCAGGATTTCAGGAAGTTAAGTATTTTTCCATCCTGCTACTGCTGCTGGCTGCTGAACCAGGTCTAGGGTATTTATTTAATTGCACGATGGTTCCACTTTCACAGTCCTTGAGGTAAGGATGTCTTCATTTTTATGGTTCTCTGGGAGAGGGGTGGATGGTCATGGGTTGTGAGCGGAATTTTCAACAATCACCAAAATTTGTTCTTAATTTTTTTCTTATGTCAAGGTAAGCAGTGCTGATAGGGGAAGAGGAATGCCTGCTAGTTCTACTGTGCTTCGTTGGACCTTGGTCTGGATTGGAATCATGTGCACCACACAGCATGTTCCTGTGGAAATGTCCTCAGTTGAATGACATCACATCATAGGGTATGGTAAGTATACATTATTTTCTCTGCTTCTTCTTCAAACTTGTTAGGTTTATTTTATTTATTTATTTATTTATTTACTATTTCGGAGAGAACTTTGAGCGTGAGCTCTTTACAAAGGTTCCATGTCAGGGTGGACAAATAGGACAATACACATAAACAGTGGTTACAGATGCCTGCTCAATTGGCATACAAGAGCAATTACATGAGAGTTAGACAAATTGTGAACAAAATTATAACAGACTAGAAGATATTTCAGTAAAAGGATTATATGCACCAATTTTAAACCCCCACCCGCTTCCATAACAATCTCCAGAATACATTGTTAGACTAAAGTTGATATGACTGCATAGTGGTTAAATGATTACTCTGATGTAGGCTAGTTGTAGATAAACCAGAAGGAAGGGTTTGAAGTACCCTCAGAGGGTGGGAAGAGGCGGTGGGAGGGGGTGCAATGGGGTGGGGGGTGGAAGCAGCACCAAAGGCCTTGTTGAGTTGGGGGTGGTGAGGGGGAATGTGGAAAGGCATTATCTGCATACAGATCAGAGCTGAATCAAGTAGCTTACTTACATACAGAGACTGGGCTGGAAAGGGAGGCAGGGTTCTTTAGGTAGCCCCACTTGGGTGGGACCTAGGTTGAAAGCCTAGATTAACAAGTGACTTCTGTGCTGCAGGTACACTTTGGCATGACATGAGATGCTGTTTGAGGCCTACCTTGAATTGAGATACTCTGTTTGTTTGTAATATCTTAGGAGTTCATTTAACCAGTAGGGGCCTGGTGGCGAAGGCAGCAGCCTAGTGAGGGTCCCGGCAGATGGGATGAACATTGCTCCATTCTTCCTTCCTCTGGTGAGGTGAGGTGTTGGAAAGGCCTCAAGCAGGTTACCTATGCAGGGTGGGGTTTTACCGAGAGCGCCTTCTTTGCCAGGAGGCAGGTTTGGTATTTGATCCTGTGTTTTAGGTTGAGCCAGTTTATGCGCTCATACAAGGCACAAGTGTGAGTGTATTTATCCACGGACAGGGTGAAGTGACATGCCTTATTCAGTGCCATTTGGACCCTTTTGAGTACAGTATCAGAAGCTGCACCATAAACCACCAGCCCGTAGTCAATCGTGGAAAGTATGGAGCTGGAGACAGAGGTTCGGAGTGCTTCCAGGGTGAGGGATTTCTTATGTCTATACAGGACCCCAATTTTTGTGTTTACCGCTCTTACAAGGGAGTCAATGTGTGTGTGTAAGTGAGTGAGTCATCAATGGTGACCCCAAAGTACTTGAACAAGTCTACCTGCTCAATCTGCTCACCAGCCTTATTAGTGATTTTGAGCGAAGTGTGTCTATGCTTGTGGTGAGGGTCTAGATAGAAGCATGGCCTTTGCCTTCTTGGAATTCAATAGCAGCTTTTGCCTACTGAACCAGTCCTCGAGTTTATCGAAGGAGTCCACTAGTTCAGATTGTATGGCTGCATGGAGGTGCTGCTGCTTAGCAGCACGGCATCCCTGCATATAAGATAAGTTTTAGTGTCACAGGCCGTGGGTAGCTCATTGACAAATAGGCTGAAAAGTAGGGTCCCTAGTTGATCCTTGAGGGACTCCTAGAGTACATCTTTGGAGCTGGATAATGTCTGCCCGATTTTGACTCACTGATTCCTCTGTGTCAGGTAGTCATTGAACCAATTTAGGCGTTTGGTGCTACACTCAATCTTTGGAGCTGATGTAGCAGTAGTGGGTGGTTTATGGTGTCGAAAGCTTCAGTGAGGTCAATGAAGATGGACCCCACCAATTTTCCTTCATCCAGCGCCTTGTGTGCAAAGTCAGAGTATTCCAACAGTGCTGTGGTGGTGCTGTGTTTTGCCTGAAACCATGTTAGTTTGGGCAGAGAAGATTATACTTGTTGAGGTATTCTGTGAGTTAACTTGCCATGATTTTTCCAATGCTTTGGATAAAGCGTGGGGAGGTGGTAAAAGTAGGTATGCAGATTGATTAGTATCCAACATTTTTTTTATCTTTGGTCTTGCTTAGGTCATTTCCTCTGTTGAGGTTTCATTGTATGTCATATCTTGATGACTACATGATCAGTCCCGCCATGCAGGAGCTGTGTTGTGTCATTGGAAGACAGGAGTGTTGCTTGAACTGTGATGTTGGCCACTGGACTGGTGATGTCCATGCCATTACCATTAATAAGTAAGCACCAATGCCACGCACATACAGGGAGGAACTATATGCGAACATAGATGGTTGATATGGTGTTTAGTAAATAATTAGGTGGAGGGATTAATGTCTTCTCTAATCAATGGTAATTGCATAGCTGCAGTAATCATGACCATTTGAATCCATTCAATGTGAGGACAGCAGGGCACTCACCTGCCCTGACCTCCCCCACCCCAGGAACCATTGCAGTTGTGGTGTACCTTAACCTGGTACTGTAGCATAAGTAACCTTTTTGGGGAGATTTGATGTTGTAAGTTGTTGCCACTTCATGATTACTTTTGTAATTAATGACTCACATCATTAAAGATGGTCACCATTCACCATTTTTCAAAATGTGTTCAACTTGTGGTGTTAACTGTTGAATTAGCATGTTATATTCATATGGTACTTGTACTTGTCTAGGAACCAGGGTTCTTGTACATGTCACTTACACTAAGTGGCAGAAACATTTTTTCAGTTGCATGGAGTGCATGGGTGTATCAGGTCAGATCAGGTGATGAGATGGGGTGGTGGGGCAAGTGGAATTTGCCATCCTGGGCACTTTGATTCTAAGGATATCAAGACAACGTATCTTGCTGTAAGATAATGATGTGTTGACATGGTCAACATGAAAAGTATTATATTTCTGAAGAAAAACATTATAACTGTAATCATGCAATTGCAAAATATTTACGATTATGGTAATTACATTGCTGCTGCTTCATAGAGGCATGTGGCTTTGGGGACTGGTGGTGATGAGGTGACCAATTAACGGGTTATGGCAAGGGTGATGAAATGAAACTTACACACACTGCAGGCTGCAGCACATAACAACATATTGCATAACCAATCCAGGGTACATAGCTAAAATAAGGTGTAACATACACATCCCAGCAACCATACTGAGTTGCAAGTTGTTGTTGGGGGCCTTGGATTAAACTCAGCCTTTTTCAGCTTCCAATTCCACATCATCCAAGAAGCACCCTCACAGTCTTCAAGACTGGAGTTCTCATCAGGTGGAATTCTCTCAACATTGCTGCCTCATCCACCTGCTGCCAGTGTCTGCCTTAGTCAAGGGATTGTCATCATCCTCGTCACCGAGACACCATTCCTGTGGCAACACCACTGACATCACTGTGTTGTGTGGAATGTGCCTTTCATTCATTTTGATGAATGTCAGCATGGACACATTCTTGGGTGACAAATTGATCCTATGGTCACTCACAATTACCCCAGCCGCACTAAACACTCATTCTACAGTGACACTGGATGGTGGGCAGCTCTGGTATTTCACAACAACTGATGTTAATGCTGGCCAGTCAGTCATTTTACCACTCCAGTACAGCAGTGGCTCGTCATTAATGGCAAGGTGCTTTGGGACCCCATGTAGGCCTCCACCATTTGTTCTGCTGCCCAGAGTCCAGCTGCCTCATCTTCTCCTCCTCCTCCTTTCCTTCCATATCTTCCATTCCCACCTGAAAAAGAACATCCCAAATGGGATTGCTTGCTGTTTTCTGCTCTGCCTTACCCATTTTCTATAGTTGGGTTCCCTGTGAGCCATTGGTGGTGGTAGCAACACCCGTTTTGATGCAGTGCGCGCATTTTTCATTTGTGCTGCATGTACCAATCTAAAGAGATTCTCTGTCAGCTGTTGTACTAGCTGATAACCTCCTTCAATTATAGAGGTAGGCCACATTTGTAGTGTGGATGCAGCATGGTGGCGATTGCAAACTCATCTGACTGTAAAATGCCATATACATGGGTATTTGTGTCCAGCACATGGAGCATGTGATCCATTAGATCACAAGTGCCATGATCCTACCTGCCTCTGTCTGGTGTCGCACATTCACATTTCCAATTTCTCACACACTGGTCCCAGTTATGGTTGCTGTACCATGACTCATTAATGACCACAATATCCAGATCTGCCTCTGCTATGACAACCTCTAGCTGTAGAATTTTATTTCCAAGCTCCTTTCACTTGCACACATGGCCTTGCACATCTTGATCTCACTTTGCCTGTAAACCCCTTCCTCCTCATGTGCCTCACCAACATTTCCCTCTCCTTTTGCAACTTTTGTCCCCATTCTCCTTATCTTCTACTTACTGTTGTTCCTTTATCCTGCTCCCCAGGGATTCTCCTCCCCATGGGTCTTCCCTTTCTACTGCTTCAGTCCGAGGGTCAGTTTATGCTTCCTTTATCTTTTCTCCACCCTCAGTTAGTTTAAATGTTTTCAAAGTAACATTTAAACTGTCCACTGAGGACTGTGGTTCTCCTCCCAGGCAGATGCAGACTATCAGCTCTGTATAGGCCAAATCCCTCCAGCTTGGTCCTCAGTCCCAAGTGTAGTTGAACCACTCTTTTCAGCACCATTCCTTCAACCACAAGTTAATGTTCCTGGTATGGAGTACAATACCCATCCTTCCCTGGTGATAACAGGAAGCACCTCAGTGAAAGCCACCATGTGCAACTTGCCTTATACCCCTCCCCATTCCCTGAACTCTCCTAGCAAAATCCCATCTCTGTTCTTTCCCAGGTCACTAGTCAATGTACAGTACAATAACATCCAGTCCCCCTCACTGCCCTAGTGATCATTAGGATCCACCACCCATACCTCTAAACTGGGGCACCTGGTAGGCACCTTACCTCTCTCTCTCTCTCTCTCTCTCTCTCTACCTCCCTTCCTGTTCCCAAATGTACCCCTGACAGTTGCATCACCCACTAGAAGTGGCTTCCTCCTCTGCTGGAGTCCTCACCCTCCTACCTTGGGGCATCTCCTATGGGACCCCCATCCTCCATTGCCACTACTATTGGTGCCTCCTCCCGCATTCTCATCCTGACAGAGTGGTGAAGGAATTTTGTAGTGGCATAGGCTGAGGAACATGCCCTGATCTGCCACACTCACCCTCCCAGAGCCCACCGTAGTCCTGTGCCCACCTTCTCTTAGGCAATCTCTGGGCCAATGGTGGTAGACTTAATGTCCTCTAGGTGGGGAAAATGTCCTCTGGATCCTAGCCAGCTTGGCCCAGAAACCAGCAACCTCCCATCTCAACTCACAGAGGTGACTCAGATGGGCAGCACCTCAGCCTCCAGAAAGTCTCGAAAACTGCTGCTTTGCTTTCATCGCACTGCACTACTCCTTTAAAGAGCTGCTGATGCCACAAAGAAAACTTTGAAAACATATTTAGTTACAGTTCAGCTTGCATGCCATATATATTATATAGATTTCTCATCATTATTAATTACTGAGGAAATGTGCATGAATACATGATCTTTACCCCAAGAGTTCATCTGCCTCTGTATCTTATTCCTTACTTCATGTCATAATTCTCTGTTGTGACATCACAATCTGTTATCATGGGAGTAACTGATGTCACAAGCAGTGCATTATGACCCAAGGTAGGAGAAAGCAGGAATAGATGAACTTTTCTTTTTTTTTTTTTTTTTTTAGTCTTTGGTAACCGGTAAGGCCCACTAGGCACAAATGCCTCATTTTCAGGGGTAACCTGTGAGCACTGGGTGGTTAAGTGACTTGGTCAGAGTCACACAGTATTCAGGTGGAGATTGTAAAACACAGAACATAGAAACATAGAATTTGACGGCAGATAAGGACCACTGGCCCACCTAGTCTGCCCATTTCCCTACCTAATGCATAGGTTGCAGATCCTAGTTAACCAAAAGCCTACTTCCTCCTACACCCCAATAGAATTGTCTTATGTCTGTGCCATGCATTATTGAATTCCTCCACTGTTTTTGAGTCCACTACCTCTATGAGAATCACTCTTCAGGAGCAAAGATCCTGTCCTCATGCAAATGACCTCAGTAATAAATAATGGGGAGGAGAACTACAGAACTAATGTGAAATGCAAGGTGAACTGTGTCCAAATATTGTTTTGTTAAAGTTCTCCTGAAGGTGTCAGCTGCTCTTTAATTGATGTTATGTTTAGCTGCTACTGCTATAAACTGTGCCTTATCTCTATTGCCCCTTCTTGTTCTTTGGTCCTCTCCAGCTTTCACCTTCTATCGGTATTTACCTTTTCACCCTACTGTAGATAGGGGTGATCGGTATTACTTTTTCACCCTACTGTAGATAGGGTATTTTGTGTTTTCACCCTTGTATCCCTTTGCCTCTACTACTTACATAGAAACACAACAACATAGAATCTGATATCAGATAAATACCGCTTAGCCCACCTAGTCTGCCTATTTTTCCCTACCTACTTTATTACCACAGACCCTACTTGATCTCTGGATCTACCCCACTACCTTACCACTAAGGTTCTCTTATGCTTATCCCATGCATTCTTGAACTCTGCTACAGTTTCGCCACAGCACCTCCACTGGGAGGCTGTTCCAGGTATTCACTACTCTTTCTATGAATAAGTATTTCCTCATGTCTCCCCTGGAGTCACCCCTCAGTTTCATAACATGACCCCTTGTTCTTGAGCATTTTTTTTCTGAAAATGCTTCCATCTTGCACCTTATTTACACCTATGGGGTATTTGAAAGTCTCTATCATATTCTCCCTCTCCCTCCTTCCTCCTGGGTGTACAAATTCAGGTCCTTCAGTCTCTCCTCATAGGGCTTATTATGCAGACCCTGCACCATTTTAGTTGCCTCCTCTGGACCACCTCCACTCTATTTCCTTCCAGACATGAGGTCTCCAGAACTGGACACAGTACTACAGGTGAAGTTTCACCAGAGATCTATACTGAGGTAACATCATCTCACTCTTTCTGCTGGTGATACCTTTCCTAGTGCACCCCAGCATCCTACTAGCTCTCCCAACTGTCTTGTTATACTGACTGCCATCTTTAGGTCATTAGATATGATTTCTATCAAGTCTCTTTTCCTGTCTGGTGGTCATCAATACCACCCTCCATGTTGTACTCGCTACTGGGGTTCTGTGCCCTATGTGCATGATTTTGCACTTTTTGTATTGAAGCTTAGCTGCCATACCCTTGAACATTCCTCTAACTTTCTCAGATCACCGCTCATTTTTTCCGCTGCTCATGGAGTGTATACCCTATTGTAGATTTTAGTGCTATCTGCAAAAGGCAGACCTTTCCTCCAGCCACTCTGCAATGTTGCTATAAAGACATTAAAGAGGACCAGTCCCAGTACTGATCCGTTTGTACCCCTGTGGTCACCCTCCCTTCCTCAGAGTGAGCTCTGTTTACCACCACCCTTAGTCACCTATCCTCTAATGAATCTCTTATCTGGTTTACCATCTTTGGACCCACTCCTAGGCTGTTCAGCTTATGTATGAGTCTCCTATGTGGAACAGTGTTGAAGTCTTACTGAAATCTGGGTAGGCCACATCCACTGCTCCCCACCATCCAATTCCCTGGTCACCCAGTCAAGAAATCTATCAGATTCATTTGACATGACCTCCCCAGTGAATCCATGCTGCGTTGGATCTTGTAAGCCACTGAATTTGAGATATTCTACAATTCTTTTCTTCAGTATTGATTCCATTATTTTTCCCACCACCAAAGTCAGTCTTACTGGCCTGTAATTGCCAGCCTCCTCCCTGCTACCACTTTTGTGAAGTAGGACTTCATCTGCCCTCCTCCAGTCCTCCAGAACCACTCTCATCTCTAGTGAGGTGTTGAACAGGGCTGTCAGAGGTACAGCCAGTACCTCCCTGAGCTCCTTCAATATCCTTGGATACACCAATCTGTCCCCATTGCCTTGTCCACTTTCAGATTTGCAAATTCTTTCAGGATTCTCGCCTCTAAAAATAGATCAGTGTTCATCTCCTTTCCTTCTATACTCCTGTTGCTTGTTTGTGTCCCTCACCTTTCTCTTCCTCTGTGAACACTGAACAAAAGTATTTGCTCAGGATGTCTGCTTTTTCCAGGTCTCCTTCCACCCAATCTTCTCCTTCCCTTATTAGCCTACATTCCCTCCCTGGTCTTCATTTTCACTTAGACACCTGAAAAATGTATTGACCCTTTCATTACTACCTAGGCTATTCTCTCCTCTGTTTGTGACTTTGCACTCCTTACTGCTTTCCCTGCCTCCCATTATTTCTCTTGATACACCTCCCTATTCTCCTCCCTCTTTGTCTTCTTATACCTCCTGAATGCTAACCTTTTGCACTTACCTTCCCAGCCACTTTTTGAGAACCATAGCAGTCTCTTTTTACTCTTTCTTTTCCTCACTTGCCTGATGCAGAGGTCTGTTGCCTTCATTATAGCCCCTTTTAGCTTTGCTCACTGTTCCTCCACTCTACCTAAGTCCTCCGCCACCCCACCCCACCAGAGCATCCCTGAGGCATTCATCCATCTTTGTTTTTAATTGAATAAATTTATTAATTTTATTATTTTTCCAATTTGCAGTAAGACAATCCAATGTATGTATTAATAATTAATGTGAAATAAAGAGATACATACAGTACATATAATGCCTAAACCCACTTCCACCCTTCCCCCATCCATGCAATTATTGAAAATTTGATTACACAGTGTGAAAAATAAAGTAACAAAATAATATTTAGAAAAGACAGACAGCCACAGAACTCTATTCTAATGTAAGGGACAGCCAAGCTTCAAAATGCTCCAACGTTGAAGATAAGTTTGAAATAAATTCCTAATTGATGCCAACATGCATTCGATATGTAATATTTGAAACATCTCTTTATACCACTCAGTAAAATATGGGTATTTTGATCTAACTAGTGTTTTAAAATTATCTCTTCTTTAATCATTGCAATTAAACTAAAATGATAATGATTGGAATCTTCTAAGTCCTGGGTATCCAATCCTAGAATACAATTTCTTATTATAAAGGCTTCTTTCAGTCCCGTGATTTGCATCTAATACCCCTTAACTTTCCTCCAAAGTGGTTGGACCTTTGGGCAGTCCCATAATATTTGCAATAAGGAACCTTCCACTGACATATACCTACAGTAGTACACAGAGGTGAATCTAAAATTCCCACTTGTGTAATTTGAAAGGTGTGTTATAAATTATATGTATAAGTTTAAATTGTGTGTATTGGTAGCCATCAAACTTTTTATAATAATAGAAAGTTTGCCAAATAGATCTCTACTGCTGATCACTTCTTGTCCATTGTAATATTGTAGCTAACAATTGGGAATGGGACCATATTTATAAGCCCATTCTTGTTGAATTATTTTATATATTTTAGATATAGCCTGACTTTCCATACTCAAATTTCCAAATATTGCTGAAGTAATAGAGTAAACTGTTGAGAAATGAAGTTTGCTTATTTTAGAGAAGAGTAAATAGTGTAGTTGAGAATAAAATAAATGTTCTTTATTAGCTAAGTAATATGTTTGTTTTAAAGAAGAATAAGAAAGCCAATCTTTACCTTGTGTTAATTAAAGAGGGATCTCTATACCTTGTGTTTCTAAACAGAATTAAATAAAACTTTACCTTCCACTTCAAAGTTAGAATTTAGACAAAGAGATTGTTCCCATAAATTTATAATGGAAGTCTATAAGTGTTTTTCTTTTTAATTGACACAAAATCATTAAAGATACTCCTATTAGGGCAACCTTTAATTGTTTAAGTATTTGATGAAGCATAAGATAAAACAGAGCTCTCAAAGAAATTTTGTTTTGTGGCAAAGATCACATTCAATAGTCAACCAGAGGGGAGTATATGAACAATCTTACGCCAGCCCAGTGGCACTGAGGGATGAAGTGCTGGATTCCTTACCTTGTGTTATACCATTGACCTGGGTTCAAGAATGACCTCGAGTCACTGGGGTGCCAGCACAGGGGAAAGGGATGGGGCGGATTGGGCCATGGTGGGCAGCTCTCCCCTCCTGGGGTGTTTGTTTGCTCTCCCCCATGGTTCCACTCCCACTGGGTGGAGGGCCAGTGGGAAGCATATGCAAGGGGGAGGGGCAGTGGTCAATGCCAGGGGTGGGAGGAAGGGACCAAGCCAGTAACTGGTATGCACATGCATCTCCATACACGCATGTACATGTCTGCAAGGGTCCTGGGTCTGGGGCACAAAACAGGGAAAAAACACAAAAATTACAATAAAAAAGAAAGCAATTGTTCCATCTCATGTTTTGCCCAAATGAAATAATTTACTCCTTGAGCTGCATGACAATACACATAACAATCAGAGGCACCAAGACCACCACTGTATTTTGGGGCAGCAAGTTGAAGGTAACACAGTCTCAGTTTATGGCCCTGGCATAAAAATTGTGTAATTACCTATGCAGATCTTGAAACCAGTGTTACAGGAGCTTAATCACTAACATATTCATAGGACACAGTATCCTTGGTAATATATTCATTTTATGATGCTTACCCATCCCCAAAGGGATAATGGTAGATTATTCCACCTTTCAAGGTCAGCTTTAATTGTTTGAAGGGTATCTATAAAATTCTTTTGAACTAACTTTGTTGTAGAAATAGTAGTTTAATTCCTAAATATGTTATCTCAATAACTGCCAAAGTGGGTCCAAAACATTCTAGATCACCTACCTAGTAAAATTATTCAGCAGCAAAATTTGTGTTTTGTCTTTTTAAGTTTATAATCTGAAATGAAGCCAAATCTATGAATTTCTTTGAGAATATTTGTTAGTTATATGTGAGGATTATTAAGATGCAAAATAATATCATCTGCATAAGCCAACATTTTATATTGTTAGATCCTGATGGAATGCCATAAATTAAAGGGTGGAGTTTAATATGTCTAATTAAAGGTTCAAGATATGTCAAATAAAAATGGAGAAAGGGGCAACCTTGGTGAGTTCCATTACAAAAAGAAAAAGAAGATGACAGGACCTTATTACATCATACCTTTTCCATGGGGTGAAGATATAAAAGTTTGATCCAATGAATAATGTTTTTGGGTAAACCAAAATAAGCTAATGTCCTAAAGAGATAGTTCCAAGACACCCTATCAAAAGCTTTTTTCACATCCAGGAGGCCAAGACCACAGGGTCTTGGCATCCCTGAACATGAAATTATGAGCCATAGTTTTTGATGATGCTCTGCATCATATCTGCTGGTCATAAACCTGACTTGTTCCAGACTAATCAAAACTGACCAGACTTCTTTGAGTTTGAGACCAGTGCCCATATTAAAGTCTTTAAATCTATATTAAAAGTGAAATAGGTCGATAGCTGACCACTTTTGTGGGATCTTTACTGGGCTTTTGTAAGAGTGAAATGAATGCTTATAGCAGCAGAGAATCTAACTCCTTTAGTATAGTCTTCCTCATAAACTTGTAAGAGTTGCAGAAGGAATTCATCTGAAAAGGTCTTGTAAAAAGTACAGTGAGATCATCCAGACCAAGGGCTTTATCACTAGCCATTTTCATGAAAACATCTTGGAGTTCTAGTAGCATAAGTGGTCTTGCTAAAAGATCTCAGTCTTTCTGGCCTAATAGTAGTAAATGGTACTAACAATATATTCATCTAATTGTGTCATATCAATATTTTGGTCACCCATACTGTACCACTTTTGTACAAAATTTACAAAATTCCTCTTCAATTTGTCTAGGTTGAGTTATGAGTTATTTAGTCTCATGTTTATATGAATGTTTAATAATGTGCACAGTTTCTTATTGTTTTATACATAATGCTAGTTACTTGCAGTGGGTTGACCTGAAGAAATATAAGAGATTCTAGATTTAAGCATAGATAACTCAACTTGAGCTCCATCGAGCTCAATATATTTTTCTCAAACTGCAGTTAGCTGTAAACTATTTTATCAAAGTTTCCAGCTGCAAGTTGCAGTTACAACATTCTTATATTTTGATGTAACTCTCTTGATTTGCTCTGTTTATCCTTTTTAATTTGTGGGTGCTCCATTTAATTTTGCCCTTAATTTGCAATTATATGCAGCCCATAGGGTGACCTCTTTATCTACTGTACCAGAATTTTCATAAACAAATGAGTGCTAAATGTTTTAAGGTGGGATATTATTTGGTTGTCCTTCAGAAGAGTATTATTCATTCTCCATATTTTGTAAATCTGCAGTTGGAGTTCCATTTTCAATAATAAAGGTATGGAGAGTGGTCTTAAATAATCCATGGTAATATCTCAACTTGCTCCAATCCCACCAACTGAGAATAACTAAAGAATAATCAGTTCTGGAGTACATTTTATGGAAATTAGAGAAGAAAGTAAAATCTTTAGTTCAAGGATAGAATGTCCTCCATGGATCTACTAAGGAGTGAGAGTCTATCAGCTCATCAAGAGACCCTCTTATTTGGGGTAGTAGCAAAAGTAAAGGATCCAGACTTATCTAAATCTCCCTCTAAAATAACATTCCAGTCACCTACTATTATACAGGTACATTGGGCCATTTTGCAAAATGTAAAGAAAAATCTGTGAAGAGTTGTGGGTCATGTTTATTTGGACGGTAGAAGGAAGCTAAAATAATCTCTTTACAGTCTAGGATCCCATGAGCTATTATATATTGAGACTGTAAGTCAGTGATCTTTTGGGAATAAAGTAAAATCCACATGTTTTGCAATAAGGATGGCTACACCAGCTCTCTTTTTGTGCCCACTCTGAAAACTTGACCTACCAAACTATGCCTTAAAGAAAGCAAATCTGTTGTAAGGAGATGAGTCTCCTGTAGAAAGGCTACTGAAGGGCTGTATTTATGGAGATAGAAAGTATCTGAGATCCTTTAATTGGGTAATTAGCACCTTTAATATTGAAAAGAAATAAGGAATAAGTAATCATTTAGGAAGAGTGATATTCATACACAGACATGGGACTGCCCAATTTAAAAGTTCATTATAGCCTGGCATAAACAACACATACTTTAAACTTAATATAATCTGAAACAGTAAAAGCTGGTTATATGTCATTATAAAATATCCCCTGCCTTTGAATTATAAATGAAGTACATATCCCTACTTATCCCATAACCCTCATTAACATTTCTTTCAAAATAAGAAAGATGTGATCCACACCCACTAGTAAGAAAAGAATAAAATATTGTGTGAACACAATATAGAACCCCAACACCCCTCCCCACACTACTCATGACCTGGGTATCACAATTTGGAGGTACCACACAGACAGTGGGACTAGGGTCACTATAAAAAAGAGCCAAACAGGTCTCCTTCAGCAAGTAGCAATAATCCTGATCAATAGAGATTTTATATATAAAGTCATAATATAAGCAAAAACAAAATCAGCATAATAAAAGCTATTTGGATTTTGTGAAGCTACCTGTAAGAGTAGCCTGACAAGAGATTAGTATAAATGTTTAACATTTTCTCAAATAACTTGAAGGTGTGTTGGTGATCACAGGGATGGAGGTGCCTCTAAATGCAGTTACTATTTCAACAAGAGTATAATGAGATGGACTTTTGATAAAATGCTTGAAATGAATGTCTAATTGAATTATTGCACAACTTTTTCAAAACTTTTGCAGCACTGTGATTTGGTATCAGTAATGAAATGCTCAATGGTGATTGGCTGAAACACAACAGAGTCACTACTTGTTTAGATATTTAAATCACTGTATCACCAGTACTCAGTAGTCTCTGAGGAAGCCCACTCAAGTTTGTGATATGTAAGATGGCAGTGCTAGGTACTGCTACCTTCTGTATGTACTGCTATGATGAATCTTTGGGATATAATAATGCAGATTTGATTCAGCACTTTATGTGAGAACAGCTTTTCAGTGCTGCAACTCTGGGATGAGTGCTTTTTCTCTTGTTGAAATATTTGCTCAAACAACTTATTAATCAGATCTCATAACATATTTACAAAGTTAGGAGTAACAGTGTATGAAAACAGTTTCACAATATTAATCCAAACTACAGTAAGCCCAGGCTGTGCTGAAAGAAGAAAAAGGGATCATATGTTCAGTAGCATATAATCAGAAAACTCACTTTAAAGTAGGAAGCTGGAGCTGTATCATCAAGGCCAGAAATACTATTACAAAATCTCTGAAATCTTTTATGAACCGATAAAATGAACAGAGCTGACATGTTCTTTCCGTGTAGCAACTAAAAGAAATTTGCTCCCTCATTTAAAGAAAATTTTATACTGATAAAGTATGGTTCGTCTGAAAGAACATGGCTTTTTCCTCAGGGGCAAGGAATGTTAACAAGCCATACATAATGCCATCACAAGGTTTCAGACTGCTCGAACATTCAAGAGTTCAAAGAAATAATGCAGGAGCAAATACAGTTTAACAAAACATATTGATAAGAACCAACAAACAGTATTTCTATTTCAAATATCGTAAACAGGTTATTCAAAACCTGTTATAAATGAAACCTTTCAAGAATTCACACTCTTTGTAATATAGATTATCCCATATAAAGTATTGTACAGTAAAGAAAGAAAAAGGTAGCAATTCACTACAGTAGTCATTATGCTGAAAATGTAAAAGCCAATATTGGCAGACCGAGCCAAACCAAAAGAAATTTAACAAACAAAGCTACTAGCTGCTGGACCATTATTTTGCATAAGTAAAAATTGATAGTAAAATGTATTAGGTAAGCCATCCCAGTCCTTATGAATAAACTGTTTATGCCTTTATCACACCAAATGGTAAATCAATGAGCAAGTATAGATTCCTTTTTTGAGTTAAAGATACCAGATAACCCAATAAACTTTGAAACAATTATAAAATATTGTTCAGTGCTCCAAATTGTCTTGTGGAGATGGCTTCAAGCTTGGTTTAGAGAATAAGCTTGGGAGAATGTTTGGCAACTGTTGCTTTGCAGAGGCTGCTGACTGGAAAGAACAATTACCATTAGGCAGAGATAGTAGTAATTTCACTGAGAATTGCATCCAGAATTTTATTCCTCCTTGATGTAAGCACTTTTTATATCTCTATATGTCCTCTGTTGCTCTCAAACAGATTGACTAACTTTGCTGAAAATATAACAATGATGTGCTTGCCAATATAGCGCCAGCTGTGCAGTGCTGCTCCCGGACCTTCAACTTGTCCTGAAAATTGAGAAGTCTACAAATGAATGCCCTTGGTCGTTTACCATGCTTGGATTTAGAGTAGAGGGCCTGTGTGCCCTTTTAATAGCATAGGTGTTACCATTTTCTGGTGGGCCATCAGTTTTGTAAAATAGATTGACAAATTGAATGGTGTTAGATTGCTCTCTCCCTCAGGGATGCCTATAATCAAAAGATTGTTCCTTCCTTCCTTACCTGTTGTTAACGTTATCTACTTTTCTTACATTTTCTGCAGCCTTCATCTTACAGTTATTCATTTTCAATCTTCCAAATCTGCTTGATCTTCCAGTGAACTCACTCTTACTTCCATGTTCCAGGGATCTGTGTTGACTGATAGCTGCAAATCAAAGTAACATCACCGGTGGCATGTCCTACTCCATGGAGATGGTAAATGCTTCATCGGTAGCTGTGTACTGAGGACTGCAGAAATCTACTGAAATGGCACAGTTGATTTTTGGTTTGGCAGGGCATCTTATTTTGCAGGGGCTGAGGGAGTCTTCTCTTAGTACAGAATACTACTGACACTGCTCTACTACCTACAGCTGCTCAAATAGGGAAAGGAAGACTGCACAACAGATTACATGAGTACACTAACTTTCCCTCCTACCAAACAGCAGCACATTTAGGAACCCAGGATATTGTATTAACTTATTTTGGGTTACTCACCAGATTGTTTTCATCTGTAGCAGGGCTGTTCAAATAACCCACCCTCCCTTCCCCTAATCCCACCCTCCCTGGGGTGACTCCTCTTACACCTCCTCTATCACTCCTCTTCCAACCACATGACAGGAAGTGACTGATACTTCACTCACTACAGATAATCATCCCAAGCTACTCTCCATAACAACTTCCCTCATCTTTACCCATGTACTAGTCCTAGTCCTTACAATATACCTGGGCACCATTTTTACTTTACCATGATCTTCTTTTCATCTGAATCTTAGTTCTTGCAATCTACTTCCTGCCAGGGAAGAAGAGGACAGGGCATTATAAAAAAGAAATAATAATTGTTGTTCCACTCATAGCCTCTACCTCTAGTCATCCATATATTCCTTTTGTCCATAATGGCTCAGCACAACAGCCACCCACTACCCCCCTTGCTGGACCAGATACACACCCCAGCAAAATAGCATGCATCCCTTTGCTTTTGTCCAAAAATTGCCTCTGGGCAATCTACTTTTCTCACCAACAGCTTAAACAGAGAGACAAAAGCCACTATGAACCTCTTGAAATGAATAACTGTGACACACTTTTTACCAAGGACTTAATTTACAGAGTAGGGCACTGTCCATCATGCTCCACAATCAGAGACCTCCGATCACAGCTTCATGAGCATGGGCTGAGATAAAATACCTCCATGGTATACTAAATTGGCCCCCACTGGGCAACAGCATAAACCTTTAGTTTCAAGGTATACTACGCCAGTACCCTACCTCAAAGGACAAACAGGCCGGGGCTGGCAACAGGTCAGGTCTCATACAACTGGCCCAAAATCCTCAATACAGTAAAGGTACCAAACCTATTCAAACATCGAACAGGTACACTGCCCTATCTACCATGACAAATAAGCGTAATGAGTGTCAAATATTCTGTGAACCTAGAGGCCACAGAGGTACAGCACACAACTAATCCCACTAAAAGGACAAAAAGAAAATGGTACTAATAATCAGTGACTCAATGATTAGTGGTGTTAATACTCACCTCCAGCAGCACCATGCCTCAACTATGGTAAGGCACCTCTCTGGAACATCTGCATGGAGGGACACCAATCGCATAGAGGGAATCATTCAAGGCATCAATTGAGACACACAAGTCATTATCCACATACTGTAGGTATGAATGACCTAGCCAGTAAGTTAGTGGAGGAAATGAAACAAAACCTTACCAGGCTCGGTGACAAGCTTACTCCCTTCCATCCACTATCACCTTCTCTGAAATTCTGCCAGTCTGGAAAAGAGGGACTGCAGGCAGAAGATCAGGAAGGGGACATCTCAAAGCTAAATACCTGGCTAAAGGACTGGTACCAGGAAAAAGTCCACCACTTTATTGGCAAATAGCAGGACTTCTGGGAATGGAGTTCTTTAAATTGATGGCCTGCACCTCTCAAAAGAGGGGACCTGAGTGCTAGGGCAAAAGTTAGATGTTTATATTGGTCAATTAAATTAGTGAATGGGGGTGGCACAGTCACCCCTAGCAGCAAATGGGTTGCCAGATGCCCCTCCCCCATCACCAACTAGTTCAGCACAAGGATGCGACAATCATACTCAGACAAAACGTTGCACCAAACATACTTAGACCAAGCATTCTAACACAATTACACAACCAAAAAAAATAAAAATGCAAATGATCAAAATAGAAGTGGATGGAAAGCATAATGCGTCAATGTTCATAGTCTGCCAAACAAAATCCCTGATCTCACAACCGTAATAGCAGGTGTACAATTAGACTGGCTCACTGTTACAAAAACATGGTTCACTAGGAACCACTCCTGGGTTGTCACCATCCCAGGATGTGGGTTATTCTGGAAAGATCATGTGGGAAAGAAGGAGGGGTGACACTGTATGTCAGAGATGACATCTGTGCAACAGAAATCCAGGAAAACACAGTAAAGCAGATGCCCTTTGGGTTAATCTAGGAGCCGAACAAACCCCTATCTGAGTAGGAGTTATATACACACCTTATCCCAGAAAGCCAACATGGACAAGAAGCTATTGGAAACCATCATGATGATGGTGGACAGGGTGAGTTGTTGCTGGTGGGGGTCTTCAATCTACAGGATGTGAACTGGTCCTCAAACACAGCATTCTCAGAATGGAGCAAAGAGTTCCTTTTGCACTAAGGGGAGCAGGTTTGCATCAACTGGTGAACTCACCTACCAGACACAAAGCAATATTTGATCTACTGCTGACAAACAGCTCAAGGATCCCAGAAGTAGAGGTGGGAGCCAATCTAGGTACCAGTGATCAAAGGTCAATCTGGTTAACTGTGAACAATATGGAGGATAATAGTCGCACCAAAATCAAGGTACTAGATTTCCAAAATCCAACTTCCCAAAATGAGAACTATGATTGCAACCATGCTAGAAGGAGGAATCACAGGAAATGTGGAGGACTGCTGGAATACCCTAAAGGCTGCTCTGCATACAATAACAACTGTATGCACTAAGCAGATCAGCAAGTCCAAATGAAGAAAAGACCTCTGATTCTCTCACAAAGTAGCATCCAAAATCAAAGAGAAATAAGGGTTTTACACAATTCAAGCAAACAAAACACAAAGCAGATAAGGAAGAATACAAGAACAGATTAAAGGAGGCAGGAAAGCAGTTAGAAGGTCAAAAACACAGCAGGAGAGAATAGCACAGGGTGTTAGGACGGGAGACAAAACCTTCTATAAATACATAAGAAAAAAAAAGAAAAACCAAGGGAGGAATAGTCCTACTAGCAACCAAGGAAGGTAAGATGGCAGATAATGATGAGGACAAGGTAGAAATGCTAAACAAGTTATTTTGCTCTGTCTTCACCATAGAAGAGAGTGGCAAAGGTCCCACACTGAGCAGGACAAAGGAAGATACTCAGGGAGCAGATACTAGCCCTTCACAAGGGAAAGAGTCCTAAAAGAGCTAAATAGACTTAAAGTGGAAAAAGCCATGGGACCAGATGGCATACACCCTAGGAAATTGAAAGAGCTCCAAGAGAAATTGGCCACACCACTGGCTGAGCTCTTCAACAAGTCACTAGACAGCAGGAAAATATCTCAGGACCAGAAACAGGCACCGTTGTGCTCTTAAACAAGAGTAGAAACAAAGAAGAGGCAGAAAAGTACCTCCCTGTCAGTTTGATATCAGTTGTGTTGAAAATGATGGAGTCCCTACTAAAAGAGAGGATAGTGGCACCTAACAGATACTGGAAAAATATGGACCCAAAGCAATATGGCTTCACAGCAGGATGCTCTTGTCAAACCAACTTGATCGACTTCTTCTACTAGGTCACCAGAAAACTGGATCAGGAGGGCGGTGGATGTTTTATACCTAGATTTCAGCAAGGCCTTTGACACTGTCCTTCACAGAAGGCTAACCAACAAGCTGGAACATACGGGAGTTGGAACAAAGGTAGTCAGCTGGTTCAATAACTGGCTGAATGATAGGACCCAGAGGTGCTAGTCAATGGATCTTTGTCAAGGGAGGGTAGGGTGACCAGTGGCATCCCACAGGGATTGGTACTGAGATCTATCCTATTTAATATATTTATAGCAGACATAGCAAATGAATAAGCAGTGAGATTTGCCAGTTAGCAGATGATACAAAACTCTGCAACAGAAGCGTACATAAGGGAAGGAGCAGACAATATGGTAGCTGACATTAGAAGGCTAGAGAATTGGTCCAGGATTAGCAGTTATAATTTAATGCCAACAAGTGTAAGGTAATGCACTTGGGAAAGAGGAACCCTGGAAAAAGTACACACTGGGAGGACATCAACTTGAGGAGACACAAATGGAGAGAGATCTTGGCATGATCATCACTGATGAATTAAAGGTAGTAAAGCAATGTGAGAAAGCAGCACAGAAAGTGGTGGCATCCGGCTGTATAAGTAGAAGTATTTCTAGTAGGAAGAGGAGGTCATCATGCCCCTCTACAGGTCCTTGGTGAGGCCACACTTGAAGTACTCTGTTTTGTTCAGGAGACCTCACCTCAAGAAGGACATTGACCATTTGGAGACAGTGCAGAGAAGGTCTATTAAGATGGTACATGGACTGCATCACAGTCATATGAAGCAAGACACAGGGAGCTGAACCTATACTCCCTTGAGCAAAGAAGCAGAAACAGAGGGGACATGGCTGAAACATTGAAGTATGTGAGTGGATTTAACACAGCTCAGACAGGCAATCTATTTCAACAGAATGTGGCAGCATGTACGAGAGGGCATGGTATGAAACTGGTAGGAGGAAGGTTTAAAGGCAACATTAGGAAGTACTTCTTCATAGACAGAGTGATAGACCCATGGAACAACTTTCCCAGGAGGTAGCATCAGAGGTGATCAGAGAGTTCAAACTCACATGGGACAGACATAAAGGACAAGTTAGGACAAAGGCTGCATAGGGAGGAGGTATTTTTCTAGGGCAGACTAGATGGATCACACAGTCCCCATACACTGATGCTTTTCTTATGTTCTTATGTCCAAAACCAGTGGCCAAAGATTCTAGAGACAACTTTGTTTTCACATTGGTGACAAGCTCCAATAAAATTGCTTTAATCAAGGCAAACTTGAGTAGATAGGTATCCTGATCTGCATCTCTGCCCTGGTCTTTAGGGGTTGACAAGCCCCAGACTTAGAAGTCTATTTTTTGCCATTTAGAGGGCTTTTGCTGGTCAGGTTTATGTAGTATAGCTTCAGGTATCATCTTTCTCCCAGATTCCTTTTCTGACAATATAGAATATATATAAACACTGTTATGAAACTTTGTCTGTTTAATATACCAGTATTCTGGACTTTCTATTTAGAAGGGTCTAGGTCATTGTGAAAAATATAATGAAATTAGTGACCCAGCTTGGAGCTCACTGCCTTGCAACCACTGTCATAGCCATCACACTTGAAGTCTGGCATTCACCCATCTTTTAAAATCTCACCTCCTGAAGTCCAGGATCCTCACCCTTGTGTAGTTTGCTTTTCACTTAATCTTCTTTTGCCTTTCTGAACAGGTTATCCATTCTTGCCCTAGATAAGGTGCTTCCCTATTCCCACCTGTAGCAGCTAGCTGCTTGTTACTTCCTGCAGATACTTCCCAACCCTCTTTGTTAGCTTCCTAAACCGGAAACAACAAGCTATCAGGTACCATACCTTACCTTATCAGACCAGCAGAGCCCCTACATGCCTGCTGTTGCCTGATGACATCTGACAATGCCTAAGACATCAATAACCTGTACTACTCCTGCTTTGTTCCACTCACATGCTGGGACACAAGGTAGAGGACATGCAGGACAAGAGCAGCTTTTATAGTGCTCTTGTTAGAAGGTACTAAGCCTCCTGCAGCTCCACTCCCCAATTACAACCTGATTCGCAGAGCTTTCTGAATCTACTCAGTCCCAAGATTAATCTCCTGAGCTAGATTCCCACTCTACCTGTTACAATTTCAAAGACAAGTGCCACAAACACTGCCTAAAACTTTCTTTTTCAACCCCACTTACATTGTTACTTTCAGTATGAAAAGTATATATATATATATATATATATATATATATATATACTGTATATATATTACCTTTAAGTTAAAGCAGGTGTCAGCAACGTCTGCACTTACATATTCAATTAAAAATGATCCTGTTGCAAAACAATCACAAATGTTATTTACTTATTTTAATCTATGCAAAGTATGAATATTTTTCAATATTACTGTTGTATAAAGGAATCTCCTTTTCAAAATGATTGTGACGATGTCTGTCCATTTATATCTGTTTTCTATAGACCTCTTACAAATGAAAGTGTAGACCATTCACAAACGTCCCTAATTAAAGTCTGTGTTACAGTCACTGGGTCAAAAGGATGTAAAATGAACACATCAACCTATAATAAAATGTATGACAAAAACGATCTTGTGATGAGCAAGAATAAATGTTTATTTTATATATATTTTTCTGTAAATACAGATTCTACATATGGTGGTGTCCTTATGCAGCTCGCACAAGGCACTTTCACTTTCTGATCATGGGATGTCAAAAGATGACCCCAATCACTGACAAAACCAACAGTGCCCTAATACAGATTGTCTTATATTGATCATACATATCCTGGTGTCCCTTATGCACCTGATGCAAGAAAATTATACTTACTGATCAGGAGGTAAAAGATGACCACCAAATTGCTAACAAAATAACAAAGCTCTTATACAAATTGCCTTATATTTTATTTAATGGCCACTTCTTTTATTATATTTCCATGTTTCTGGTGTATAATAATATACACCATCACCAGCATGAGTTCCTACAGGAAGAGTTGGTGTAGTCAATGTGTTGTTTCTCCATGACATTCTTTCAAAGTTACATAGGTGCTTTGGGAGTGGGTTTTTGTTTGTTTTTGATTTTGTTTTAATACAAAGTGTGTTGTGCCAAGTGTCATACAGGTGTCTTACATACATGTTAAATAAAACATATTGCTCTGTTGAGTGATATACCACAAAGGTGATTTCCTTGGTATCAGCTCCATTTACATTACTTTGCAGCTGGCAGGATGCACCCATAGCAGTGGGAAGACAGGAAGAGATGGTCCTCAGATGGGAGGCCGCAAGGAGGAAGGTGAGGCCCCATTTAGGAGAGAAGCAGCTGCTGGTGGGGACTCTGTTATTAGGGGCTAGACTTGGGAGTGGGAAAAGAAGGAGACAAAGGGCCTTAGAGGTGCTTTGGCTTGAAGGGATAGAGAGGATAAATAGAAGGTCCCTAGGATAACAGCAGCTGGGAAGGAGCTAGACATCACTGTTGACCTGGGGACAAATGACCTGACAAGGGACAGGGTATGGGTAGTGCTGGATAATTTCAGGGAACTGGGAGGGCTTCAAGCAAGTGGCATGCAGGAGGCTTTTGTCAAGGTGTTACCTGTGCACAACTGGTGAGAGAAAGGGTACTCTGCACCAGGGCATGTATAAATTTGTTGAATGCATGGTGCATAGAGAAGGGCTTCAGCTACATTTGGGAACTGTAGATCAACATGGTAGGATATGGGCCTCAATAGGGCAGGCATCCTGCATCCCTTCAGTAAGGGGACTACAGTCCTTAGTGGGAGGTGTAAATGCTACTTGAATGAGCATGCAAATTAGTCAGAGGTGGAGGCTGTAAAATCTAAGGAGAACCCCCCTCCAAGATGGTGCAACATTAGGGAGGAAGGGCAAGAAGTAAACTCCCTAGGGCAGGAACATAGGAAGACAGGGTGGGGAAAAGGTAGAGGAGGGAGGTTAATTCAGGTACTCAAGAATAAAGGAGTAAAAGAGACAAGGAACAGACAAGATTAAAAGGAAGAGGTGGGTCAGGTGGAGCTTCAGGGGACAGTACAGGCAGGAAGGGGAAGAAAGCAGGGAAACAGGCAGGGAAGGAGTCAGGTATAGATAGCCACATGTGCCAATGCAAGGGGTCTTAGAAAGAAAACTCTGGGACTAGAGGCTTTCATGGTGGAGGCTAGTGTGAATTTGGCGGCCATGACAGAGTCAAGGTGCACTGAGCAACACAACTGGTACATGGCCATACCAGGCTACTCTGTTCAGTGGAGAATGGGCAGGAGAGAGGAGGACAGGTTGTACTATATAAGAGGGAGAGAATCAAGGCCATGGAAATACAGGGTACCAGGATGAAAAAGAATTGCTGGAGGTGCTGTGGGTCTTCCTGGAGACAGACTCTGTGGCCACTATCTATACAGGGTGTTATACAGACCTCCAGCACAAGGAGAGATAATGGATAAAGCACTAAGGAAGCTGTCATCAGGATGAAAAGTATGGGATGGTGCCACTAGTTGGTGACTTCAATCTGAAAGATGTGGAGTGGAACCTCCCAACTGAAATTTCAGCAAAGAGCAGAGCCATCCTTGGTTACCGATAACTGGCTTTTCTTTGGCAGATAGTCAAAGAACCCATTACTATAGGGAAAGAGCTGTGCTGGACCTGGTGCCAAATAAGACATAAACAGCATCTAAAACTTTCCCACATTTTTACCACATTTCACTTTACAATGTAGTCATTCTGCAGTAAATGTATGACTGCTGCATTCCTGGGTACTTACAATTAACTAAAGGAATACAAAATCTCTGTAAAGCAAGAGTTGCTAACCTGTATTGCATCATAACAATTACTTATCATAAACAATTTTCAACTAGTAGTGACTCTGTAAATGTTACCCCTCACCCTCCAAAACGTCTCAACACCTTTACAAACACATAGAAACATAGAGTTTGACGGCAGATAAGGACCACTTGACCCACCCAGTCTGCCCATTTCCCTACCTATTGGATACACTGCAGACTCTAGTTAACCAACAGCCTACTTCCTGCAACCCCCACTATAATTGCCCTATGTCTGTCCCATGCATGTTTGAATTCCCCACTGTTTTAGACCCCACAACCTCTCCAGGAAGGCAGTTCCATGCATCCACCACTCTCTCCGTGAAAGGAATTTCCTCACATTACCCTGAGCCGTCCCTCTCTAACCTTAAATTGTGTCCCCTTGTTCTTACACATCTCTTTTCTGAAAGATGCTACCCACCTGGACTTTGTTGATTCCCTTGAGGTACTTAAAAGTTTCTATCATGTCCCCCGTCCCTCCTTTCATCAAGGGTATACATATTAAGCTCTCTCAGTCTCTCTTCATATGGCTTCTGATGTAGACCCTGCACCATTTTAGTTGCCCTCCTCTGGACTGCTTCATCCTGTCTATGTCCTTGCATAGATGAGGTCTCCAAAACTGCCGCAGTACTCTAGATGGGGTCTCACCAACTGTCTGTACAGAGGGATAACCACTTCTTTTTCTACGTAGATGCCCTCCTATGCATCCCACTATCCTCCGGCTCTCCTTACTGACTTCTCACATTGCTTACCCACCTTTAGGTCATTTGATATGACTACACCCAGATCCCTTTCCATTATTGTTGTCGTTAGTACCTCCCTGCTATTGTGTACTCTTCTCCTGGATTTTTATTTCCCAGGTGCATTACTTTGCACTTCTTTGCATTGAATCTAAGTTGTCATATGTCTGACCATTCCTCCAACCTTGCCAAGTCCCTGCTCATCCTTTCTATCCCCTTGTGTATCAGCTCTGTTACAGATCTTTGTGTCATCTGCAAAGAGGCATACCTTTCCTTCCAGACCCTCTGCAATGTCACCTATAAAGACGTTAAACACTGCATGCATGCAGCTCACTGCTCATAATAAACTGATATTTATCAATGGAATAATATGCAAGGACATCACACTAGACAGACTATACTTGGTTGTATTCTTGGTATTCTAGACAGACAGAAGACAATTTGCCCATTACAGTATATCTGTCTCCTCAGTAGTGGGTCCATATAAGCTCATTTCTTATGAGTAAATGGTGATCTAGTTTAATTTTGAAAGAATGGAAGGTTTCTAAGTTTACTGCCTGTCTTGGTAAACTATTCCACAGAGGTAACATAGAAACATAGAATCTGACAGCAGATAAGGACTGCTTGGCCCACCTAGTCTGCCCATTTTCCTACCCTAACAGATAAGCTGCAGATCCTAGTTAACCAACAGCTTACTTCCTCCTACCCCCACTAGGGACTGCCTTATGTCTGTCCCATGCATTTTGAATTCCCCACTGTTCTTGACTCCATGACCTCTTCAGGGAGGCTGTTCCGTGCATCCACAACCTCTTTGTGATAAAATACTTCTTCACATTGCCTCTGAGCCATCCCACTCTATCTTCAAATTGTACCCCTTGTTCTAGCACATCTCTTTTCTGAAAGATGCTACCCTCTTGAACTTTGTTGATTCCCTTGAGGTACTTGAAAGTTTCTATCATGTCCTCTCTCCTTCTTTCCTCAAGGGTACAGATATTAAGCTCCTTTAGTCTTTCTTCAGTATGTCTTCTGGTGCAGACTCTGCACCATTTTGGTTGCCCTCCTCTGGACAGCCTCCACTCTTGTCTATGACTTTGCAGAGATGGGGTCTCCAGAACTGCACACAGTACTCCAGATGGGGTCTCACCAACTGTCTGTACAGAGAGGTAACAACTTCCTGTTTTCTACTATTGATGCCTCTCCCTATGCATTCCAGTATCCCCAGCCTTCCTTACTGCCTTCTCACATTGCTTGCCCACCTTTAGGTCATCTGATATAATTACTCCCAGGTCCATAATAACATAGAAACATAGAAGTTGACAGCAGATAAGGATCATGAAGGCCCATCCAGTCTGCCCATTTCTTTTCTACCTTATAAATGTGCCATCAGCCTTTGCTCTGTCAGTGGCCTATCTATTCATAGTCATTTGTATTGCTCCTTATGCCTATCCATGCCTGTTTGAAGCCCTGCACTGTATTCATAGCCACCACTTCTTGTGGAAGCCATTCCATGCATCCACCACCCTTTCTGTGAAGAAGAATTTCGCATTCACCCTTAATCGGCCTCCTCTAATCTCATGCTGTGTCCTCTTGTCCTGCTATTTTTCTTATATTTAAACATGTTAGACTCTTTCACCTTGTTTATGCCCTTAAGGTGTTTGAATGCCTCGATCATATCACCTCTCTCCCTCCTTTGCTCAAGGGTATACATATTGAGCTCCGTTAATCTGTCCTCATATGTCT
This sequence comes from Neoceratodus forsteri, assembly GCA_016271365.2. NCBI lineage: Eukaryota > Metazoa > Chordata > Ceratodontiformes > Ceratodontidae > Neoceratodus > Neoceratodus forsteri. Next base: position 1,045,539,156 of record CM057455.1, read on the forward strand.
TCTGATGCAGTCCCTGCACCATTTTGGTTGCCCTTCTCTGGACTGCCTCAATTTGGTTAATGTCCTTGTGAAGGTGTGGCCTCCAATACTGCATGCAGTACTCCAGATGGGGCCTAACCAGTGTCTTGTACAGAGGGATTATTACCTCCCTCTCACGACTTGTGATACCCCTACTAATACACCCTAACACTCCCTAGCCTTACCTGCTGCTTTAGAGGTCTGCTTGATGATTTTAGGTCATCAGTGATGATGATGCCCAAGTCTCTTTCTTCCTTTGTGACTGCTAGCAACTCCCCACCCAGCCTATAGGTGGCTTCAGGGTTTCTCTTCCCTATGTGCATGATTTTGCACTTCTTTGCATTAAATCCCAGTTGCCACTCTTCTGACCATTCTGCTAGTTTATCCAGATCTCTTCTCATTCTGCCCACCCCATCTGGATCATCTACTCTGTTGCAGATCTTGGTGTCATCTGCAAACAGACAAGCCTTACCCCTCTAGTCCATCTGCAAGGTCACTAATGAAGATGTTGAAGAGTACTAGCCCCAGGACTGATCCCTGAGGTACCCCACTTGTCCCTTTCCATTTTACTGTTGTCAGTGTCTCACCCCCACTGTGCACTCTTCCCTGGGTTTTGTCTCCCAGGTACATTACCTTGCACTTCTTTGCATTGAATCTGAGCTGCCATACATTTGACCATTCCTCCAACCTTGTCAAGTCCCTTCTCATCCTTTCCACTCCATCTTGTGTATCAATCCTGTTGCAGATCTTTTTGTCATCTGCAAAGAGACATACTTTTCTTCCAGTTCATCTGCAATGTCACTTATAAATACATTAAAAGGACCGGTCCCAGTACTGAACCCTGTGGTACCCGCTAGTAACCCTCCTTTCTCCACTGTGGACTCCGTTTACTATTACCCTTTGTGTCCTGTTGTCTAGCCAATTTTTATTAAGCTACTACCTTGGAACCCTCCAAGGCTGGCTAACTTGTATTAATCTTTTGTGTGGGACTGTATCAAATGTCTTGCTAAAATCTAGTTAGGCCATGTCCACAGCCCTCCCTGGTCTACTACTTTGGTCACCCAGTCAAAGAAATCTATTAGAGTCATCTGACATGACCTTCCCATCGTGAATCCATGCTGCCTTAGGTCCTGTTCCCCACTGGCCTCTAGGTACTCAACAATTCTTTCCTTCAGAAGTGATTCCATCATTTTCCTACCACTGAGGTCAACTAACTGGTCTGTAGTTTCCTGCCTCTGTCCTGCTCCCACTTTTGTTAAGAAGAACTTCCATCCACCCTCCTCCAGTCCTCAGGTACCACCCCATCCTCCCATGATTTGTTAAAGAGAGTAGTCAGCTGTGTCTCTAGTTCTACCCTTAGTTCTTTTAGAATTCTTGGGTGAATCCCATCAGGCCCCATTGCTTTGTCCACCTTCAATTTTATTAGTTCTTTCAGAACCCTTTCTTTTGTAAATAGACTGGTATCGACCACAATTATCAGAGTGTTTCTCTTGTTTGGTTTGGTACCTCCCCTCCTCTTCCTTTGTGAATACTGAGCAGAAATATTCGTTCAGTATCCTTGCTTTTCACTGTCACCTCTACCCACATTCCCTCCCTTTATTAAGCCGCAGTATCCCTCCTTTGGTCTTTCTTCACTCCTAATGTATCTATAAAGGTCTTATACCCCTTCTTAACAGAGTTGGCTATCCTTTCCTCAGTTTGGGCCTTTGCTATTCTGACTGTCTTCCCTGCCTCTTTCTGCTTTAACTGATAAAGTTCTCTATCCTCCTCCTTCTGTGTTTCCTTATATTTCCTGAATGCTTTTCTTTTCTCCTTAACCTTCCCTGCCACCTCTTTTGAGAACCATAGCGGTTTTTTCCTTCATTGTGTTTTGTTTATTTGCTTTACACAAAAGGCTTGTTGCCTCTGTGATGGCTGTTTTGATTATTCCCCATTGTTCCTCCACCACTCCTTCTTGCCTGTTTGCTAGTGCTTTTCTGAAGCACTCTCTCAGTTTCCCAAAGTCAGCCTCCTAAAGTCCAATACTCTTGCTTTTGTATGGCTTGATTATATGTCTGTGTTTATCAGGAACCACACTGTTTGGTGGTCGCTTGTTTCCAGATGTCTACCCACTTCTAAATCTGAGATTCTTTCTCCTTCCCCATTTAAGAGTACCAGGTCTAAGATTGCTCCTCCAGTGGGTTCCAATACTAGCTGTCTGAGGCATGCCCTTGTAGGGCATCACAAATGACCCTGCTCTTGGATGTGCCTGCAGCAAAGGTGCTTCAGTTAACATCTGTCATATTCAGGTCCCCATTAATAATATCTCCTTTTCTGCCATTCTAAGAATGCCTTCTATCATTTCCTTGTCCATTCCCTCCCCTGAGATGGGGTCTGTAAACAACTCCCATGTGGATTTTGGTACCATTTCCTGTCTCCAGGGTGACCCAGAGTGCCTCATCTGCTCCCTGTTTACTCTTGTTCTGTTGCTTTGATCGCTTCCTTTACATGAGAAGCTACTCCTCCTCCTCCTCCTCCTCTTTTTACCTTCCCTGTCCCTCCTGTAGATTGTGTATCCTGGTATGTTGACATCCCAGTCATGATTCTCTGTGTACCATGTTTCTGTGACTGCCACAATATCCAGGCAACCTCTTCCATCAAGGCCATTAGTTCAGGGAGCTTGTTACACAGACTATGGGCATTGGTACTCATCACCCTTCACTTTTGATGGCCTTACCCTTTTAGCCCCATCCCTGTTCTTACTGCCTTTGCCTTTTTATATTTACCTCTGTCCTGCTCCCTAATGACTTCTAGAGGTATAACCCTTTGTGTAAAGAAGTATCTTCTCGGATTCTTTCTTGAATGTTAGTTTGAGTTGTTGCTCATGACTCCTTAACTTAATAAATATCTCTATTATTGAATTCAAAACCCAGGGCCTCCATTAACTGCCCTCCTTTAAAATGTTAAATAATTTCAATAAATCCCCTTTATACACCTTATCTCCAAAGGGTACAGATCTAACTGGTGGACTCAAACTTTCCCCAAAAATGCAAACATGTAAACAAAAAAATAAACTTACTTTATTTGTGATTACAGGAAAAAACTGGCTATACAGCATGCCAATGACTGACAGTCAAAAAAAAACTTTGTGGAGCTATAAGATGAAAATGCGAAGACATGCAATAGCCCACACCCATAGATGAATGTTGATTTGAAACTATTTTTCATATAGAGGCATATTTAAAGTATATTCCAAGTTTAGGTGTAAATTAATCATTTATATCCTACCCATATCCTCTCCATAGCATATTGGATTAATGTCTTATGTCCAGAGTGCTTGAAGGGTCAAGGTGTGGTTGTTTTTATCTTTTTATCTGTTGCATCTTTTCTCCATCAGGTTTACATCTGTATTTCAGCTTTTTATATGCAGCTGGATGCTACTGTGTCTGTGTTGTATGTGAAAATGCATTTTGATTTGTTGATTTCTGTAAAAATTGTTCTGTGATTGTTTTCTGTTCTGTACTATATGAGCTCTGATTGGTTATTATTGTGTTTCCCACAGCATTGGAATTAAACTTTATGAACTTTGGGAGCAGGGGAGGAGCATAAGGGTCATATATTTAAATTGAGCTCCTTCTTATTATAAGTCAATGGCAGTAATTTGTGAACTACTGGGACTCTCTTCAGAGCTGGCGGGGAGGCTGTAATTCCAACATTGGTTGAACATGATTGAAAGCTGGCTTAATATACATAGGCCCAGATATTCAAACTGCACCCAAAATTGCACAATAGCAGGAGCAAGCGCAAATCTATTAGCCCATCTTGAGAGACATAATATTCAAAACGGAGCAGGCCAAACTGCGCCTACAGCCGATGACTGAATATCGCACCACCTGCGCCATAGTGCAACTAGGGAGGAGAAGCAGAGCAGGTCTGATATGCCATAGCACAAGAAGGGATGTTCAGCTGAGCAGTTCAGAGGTGCCATAGCGCAACCAGGGATGCCCCAGCAGCAGAGCAATGTAACTGCACAACCAGGGAGGTAGGCCCACCACCCATGCCACAGATGGGCACAGGAACACACAGCAGAACAGACATCGTCCCCCACACCCCATGCACTGCACAACAGGGGAGGGCTGGAATAACCACCAGCCCATGGAGACAAGCAAACAACCCACAGCTGGGCCATGGTGCCCCATCACACTACCGCAAGCTGTGACTGGCACACAAGGAGGACTGACCACCCGTGCCACCACCATCCCCCCAATGCAGAGCACACCCTGCACTGTGACCCCAGACACCCCCCATGATCAGTGACCACCACTGCAGGAAACCCCATGCATGCCACCACCTCCACTGTGACACTGCAACCCTGTGCACCACAGAACCCTGCAAGTCAGCCCACCACGAGCACCCATCAGTGGGTGGCAGCACACAACAATGCAACAACGGCAGACACAGTGCAGCCCACACAGTCCCCTGAGGTACTGCCGAGAGACCAACCATGCATCAGCACATGAGATACCCACATGGGACAGGGTGTGCCCTTGACACCATCACCACCAGTGGTACAGCACCCTGCACAGTAGTCCAATGACACACCCTGACCAACACACTGGCCACAACAGCCAGCACAGACACCCACAGTGGTGTGTGGAAGCATGCACCACCGGATGCCACACAGTGTATGGACAGACATCCACCCATACCCAAGGGCACAACAACACAGGGATGCAGTGGTGGGGCAACCAAGCCCCAGTGTGGGCCCATGTAAACTGTGTACACAACCTGCAGTCCTCCATGGCACTGGAGTGCCAGTCACCCTGCACAGGCACTGTGGACCCGTACATCACCATCAGTCACCCAGAGCACATGTCACAGACAGTGGGGCACATCCCCTGCAACCTACAAGGCACAGCATGGAGGTGGGACAACAACTGTGGTGCCCACAGTGCCACCCGAGGCAGGCATGCACCACACCAGTGACAGGAGGCAACCCAGCAATGTGCGGGTACAGTGGCTGCCCTGCTGGGACTGCCACCACTGACATGCCAAGCGGACCGTGCAGGTCACAAACATGCATGTGTGTCAGCTGCACAGGCCATGGACGGCCGATGGGTGCACCATGGACACAGAGCACGCACCATGGACCACTGCACACAGTCATCCAGTGCACAGGGCACAAACACACATACCACAGACACTGACTGATAGCTACCCCACACCATAGTCACCTCCACATGGACACACACACATACCCATGACCGCACTACCCCGATGCATGTACACAATGCAGCTGAGCACCTATAGCCCACTGCAAATCAGAGACCAACTGTATTCATATCAAAATTAAATGTATTGCAAAATATATAACAATCAACTATGTAAAATATTACAAGAACTATATACAATATAACATATGAACTATATACAAGGTTGGGGGGCCACAAACAAGGTGGGGGTGGGTAGATGGCAGGTGTGTAACAAATGGGACGGGGAAGGAGGGGTGTGAGTGTGGGTCCAGGGAGTAAGGGAATACAGGGACCAAGGTATCCCCAGCGAGGGCTCCTCTCCCTGCTCTGACTCCTCGGGCCCTGTGCCTCCTCAGGACCAAGTTTAGTCTATGCATCGCAGGATGTCCAGCGATGCCCTTGCCTCAACAATATCTCCCACAGTGCCTCCCGGATCTCATGAAGCTGGCGGGTACATAGGACAAGGAGCACAGTCAATAGGTGTGAATGCACAACCCCATGCAGCCGCCCACTTTGTATGGCAGGCGGCGTGGGACATACCTCTGTGATGGTGTGTGACCACCCGCGGTGATCACGTCCACAGGATCTGCCCACCCAGGAGCATACAGCCACGTGGAATGCTGCACACACCCACCGGCCAAGTCACGCACAGCACCACCGTGGCCATTTAGTGACATGGCTATGTGGTGTAAAGGCAGTGGCACAACCATGTACCTGGTGCACGTATGGACCACCATTGACTCACTCCCAGACATGCATTGCCACTGGACAGTGTTGACTGTAACAAGTCATGTGCATGGCAGTGGTGTCGATGGATGGTGGCCATGCCCGCTGCCCACCCTGTCACACAGCATGCAATAGTAATCATGGATGTATGGCACTCACCTTCATCGGGCCGGTCAGGTGGGCAGTGAGGGCCCTCGCCCGCCTGGCTGCACCATGCTCCTCCCGCCACCGCTCTTCCTGCACCGTCGGCATTCCTCTGGGCCTGTGGGGCAAACATGGAGAGAGGAACATCAGTACAATCCTGTAGCAAAGTCCCCTACCCCCAGGTGTGTGCCTCCCACCCAGCCAGACCCACCCACCCACACCCTGTGAACACCACCGCAGCCAACCCCGCATGGTCCCGCATCTATGTGCTGGACACATGCAACACTATTACCCATATGGATGATGAAAGGTGTTGACAGAACCCCTATCTGGCCATGGCACCATGCCCTCCTGGCACATGCCAGCAGGCATGCCAGTAGCTCAGCTCCCTCCTCTGCAGGTCCCTGTATCGGTGCCTGCACTGCGTGCACTCCTCCCCACCCAGTGGCCTCCTCAAGGGCAGTGGCCACCTCCTGCCACACCTGGGTCCTGGCCCTGTCCAGGGCGCCTCCCAAACAGAGGTCCATGATGTGGCTCCACAATGGCCACTAGGTTGGCCAATTCAATAGCAGACCACTGGGCTGCCCTTCTGTACCATTCTCTGTTTCCTAGTTGGCAATATGGCACTCTGTGGCGTGGCTCCCCGCATTGCAGATACTGCATAGTACAAGCGCTGCCATTCCCTACCACACTGTCACTGAACAGCGTGATGATGTGCACCATGCCTGATGCATGGCGCCTGGGGAAAAGGTCAGGCACAGGGTCAAGGGTCTCTGGCGCAGGGACACGCAGGCGCCATTGGAACACAATCGTGTAGCACGATTGGCTGCCTGTGTGCCAGCACCATAGCAGCCTACCACAGAGTTGGCCCATTGCGCCTATGATGGCCCAGTGCCACAGCATCATGTAGTGACCATCGCTATAGCACCACTGGCACAATCGTGGCCATGCTCTGCATTGCCTACCACACAGCACGTCATCAGCACGGCGAGACACCTGCATCAGCAACCGGGCATGTGCAGTGAGGTGTGTACTATGCATGTCACAGAACTGCGCCATTGGCTCAGTGCATTCAACACAATTGCGCAAAGCACAACAGCGCGATATTCAGCTGTCATATGCAAATCATCTAATCAGCCATTCAATGGCACAGCACTGCAATTTGCATCTACTTAAAGTTGCTCCTCGCCTCATTTGTATTGGTTGCTATAAAAGTGTGACATTGTGCTGCAGTGGCCATAGTTGGTTACTGCAGTCTATTAGTGAGTTGCATGCTGTTTGGGAGTGTGGACTGTGGATTTAGGAACCTGAATGGGACTGCACAGTCACAGGTAACAACTGCCATTCTTACAGGCTACATAATGACCAAGCAGGTTGTTGGAGGAGGAACACAGTGGTGGGAGGAGGAGGAGGAGGAGGCCTAACTTTACAAAGGCCAAAACCGAGGCCCTGTTCAAGGCCTACCTGGATCAGGAGTCACTTCTCAGTGGATGGCGGGGAACACCTCAAGCCCATGCTGCTGCATGGGAGGAGGTGGCATGTGCTGTGAACCTGCAAGCAGCCACCAGTGCTCCATGCAGGAGTGTAAGAAAAAGATGGGCATGGACAGGAGAAGGATAAAGGAGAAGGTGGCTGCCATCAGGGCAGCACGTGCTGCAACAGGTGGGGACAGCCGGAGGTGGTACAGCTGACCCCACAGGAGGAGGCTTGCTGGAAGAATGCAGTGCAGTGCCATTGAGGTGTTATGGGTGGTGGCTTCCAGATGGGTGGTGGCCATCACTGCATGGTAAGTCATGGTCTGTCTATGGGGGCAGGGTAGGTCATGTGCAGTGCTGACTTTGCTTTCCTTACAGATCCTGAGCATCTGCATGGGTCAGCGGTGGTGAGCCTGTCCACTGAGGACAGTCAGATGGAGTTGGAGGGGCCCATCCACCTCCACAGGTATACGTGGAGCATTGTGACAGTGGGGCCGCCTGGCTGTCCACACTGATTTCATTGTAACAGGTGTGGAGGAAGCTCTGCCTGTGTCCCAGCATGCTGGCGTCCACAGATGCCAGCATGCAGTGACTTGGCTGGTGCAGAGTCCGTCATCAGTGATGATGGCCGCTACCATCATGGGCAGTGACACATGTGCCGCAGGATGGCCACGCAGCAGGGCAATTCGTGCCCATGGCTGTGGGTGGTGCTGCTGTGGAGGCCTGCATGTCATCACAGTCCCAGCCTGTGCCTGTCAGCACCAGTGGGGCAGCACTGGAGTCTGTTCAGGACAGTGGGACTGTTGTGCCCACTGCAGCGGCACCACTGAGCCCCTGGGAGCGGCAGCTGGAGGAGCAACATCAGCAGTCGGCCAATGGGCTTGGAGGTACAGGGTTCAGTGGTGGCGTCTGTGCACTACCTGAGGACATGCCCAGACCTGGTTCTGGTGTGCAGCACCCACCCTCAAGGGGTGCTGATCATCGGGGCCATGCACATCCTGAGGGACAGGATGCCGAGGAGGCAGATGACCTCTTGGATGAGCACACCGCCTACTGCAAGCATCAGTCCAGCAGCAGATGCAGCTTGCGGCGTCCATGGATGCACTGCATGTGGCTCTGGGTGGGCAGAGGCATCACAGCAGGAACACCGCTCTGATCCTGGTAGGGATGGACCATTTGCGGGATGATGTGACCGCTGCCATTGAAGGCATGCACAGGCATTCACTGCTGTCATGGCCACTATGGGCAAACAGTCAGGTGCCCATGCATCGCAGACACCACACAGTGCACTATCCACCCCCATTCCAAGGCGTCATGCGACTCCCACCCTGTCAACACCGGGTTCAGCTGTGGGCATCCCAAGCACTCCTGGCGCAGGCATGTTCGGTGTGCTCCAGACCCCTGAGTGAGCATGGTCGCGTTCACACAGTGGAACCCCTGGGGACCATTGGTCCCACTCCATGAGGCCAGTGGTCAGCCTGTCAGTGCTGGCAGGTCTCGGTGGGGTCCCACGCATCCCTGGTGGCCGGGCCACTGTGTCACGTGACTGACATGTCTCCCAGTGCAGCTACTGTCTAGTGCTGCCCTGTGTGCATTGTGTGTTTCAGTGGGCAGTGCAGGTCGGTACCCGGCCCTGCACATGGACACACAGTCCACCTGCACGCCCTCCCAGCTGCTGTCTGAAGTTGCATGTGCATGATGATGCCTGCATTGCGCTGTACACCAATATGCAATGGTGCTCAGCATCTGTCACACGCACATGGACAGGCAGTGGGCGTGGTGGCCTGTGGACATGTGTGTTGCTAGGGTTGGCATTCTGGGTGTGCCTCTTGCCCTCTGTGCATGTTTGGTGCATTGTGTGTGTGTGTGCATGCGTGTCCGTCCATGTGGCATGTTATCCTCACCCATCCCTGGTTGTGTGTGTGCTTCTGTGCCCTGTCACTTCCCTTGATGGCATGCACCCTGGTGTGTGTCCATGCGTGTTTGTGGGTTGTGCCTTAGCCACTGGTGGTTGCACATGGCCCCATGACTTACCTGGGTTGGCTGAAGTGCTCCTCCGTGATGGTGTCCGATGCAGCTGTGCCAGCCAGATCAGTTAGAGGTCCCATCGGCCAAGGGGCTGCCCATCACCATCATCACCGGCGTCCTCATTGTCCCCATCACTGTCCCCTCTTCAGTCTGTATGGCTATCCCACATTCGCTGGCCATGTTGTGCAGGATGCAACAGGCCAGGAATAGCCCTCAGGCCTTTGAGGGGCTGTACTGTAGGGCACACCGCCAGGTGTCCAGGCAATGGAAACGTGCCTTCAGCATCCTGAACATCCGCTTGATGACATTCGTGTGGTGGCGTGTGCCTCCATTGTAGCATTGCTGCGATGGGGTCACGGGCCGCCGCCAGGGTGTGAGCAGCCAGGGATGGAGTGGGTATCCACTGTCACCTGTGTGTAGAGGGCGGAGGTTAGTTTGGTGATCAGCATCACCCTGCTCCAGGCCATGTGAGGCCACTACCCATGTCACCTCTGGCCATGCCCCCAGGCCCTATGATTGTCCATGTGGTTGCATACTCACCCACTAGGTGTCCAGTGGGGATGTTCCCACTCTCGAATCTGTGGCACAGTGCCGACTGGTGCCAGATGAAAAAATTGTGTGCTCCCCAGGGTGCGTGGCGGACATTGATGATCGCGCCGCCGCCACCACCTGGCAGTTGATGCTGGCATAGCCCTTGCGATTTGTATGGCGGTCCCTCATGGCCAGGTGGTGTGCAGATGGCCACATGGGTGCATCTATTGCCCCTAGCATGCCAGGCACATGTGCTGCTCTGTGGAACTCCTGTATGTTTGCTGTGCACTCAGCGCTGTGCTGGGGAAATGGATGTACTCCTCTGCATGTGGCAGCAGTGCCTGAGGATTTGGGTGAGGTGGCGTGGCGTGGCTTACTCGGTTATGCCTGTGGTGTCCCCAGTTGGTCTCTGGAAGGTATCCGTGGTGAGCAAGCACATGCAGGCTGTTACCTTGGTCTCCACTGACAGGGCATGGCTCCGTCGTGTGGGTGCCTGCATCACTTCACTGCACAGCTCACAAAGCCACCTCAGAATTGCCCTGTTCAGGTGGTACCGGCCCACAATCTCAGTATCTGTGTACAGCTCAAAGCTGGTGCGGGCTCGGTACTGCCTGTTTGGGGCCTCCACCAACAGGCCCTTCCACGAGCCATGCCCACCTGCCGACCGTCTTCTCATCCCCCTCATAATGGCCTCCATGTGGAAGGTGGCACTGGCTATGTCCCTGGCTTGTGTTCACCCCCGGCAGCTGTTGCTGTATTCCCCTGCTGTCCTCCCTGCTACTCCCCTGCACGGGAACACCTTCCTGTGGTGGCCTCTGTGCTGTGTGGCACTTCCCTTCTGCACTAGCTGTGGCTCCCAACACCTTCCCTGTGCCTGGCTGTTCAGAGTGCCCTTTCCTGGCCTGCCCTGTTTGTCCCTCCTGCCCTGTCTGTCTGCCTAGGGTTCTGCCTCATGTGGCTTCCGTAGCGTTCTTGCACCTCTCCTTGCTCCTTTTTATTTTGTCTCATTTCCACTATGGCGCAACTTCCTCTTGCTCCCCTATTGCGCATGGCACAAGTTGTTGAATATCGCACTGCACCATTTATGTATGGTTCCTCCCTTCAATTGCACATGCCTTCATTATCATTGCGTTGTTGCTCAGCATGATTTCAGGCATAACTGCCTCCTGCTGAATATCGCAGAATGGCACAATTGGGACTTGCGCGGGTGCAACCCTAATGCGCATGGCTCAACTCTTTTGAATATCTGGGCCATGGTGTATAGCATCAGTATAGTAGTAGCTTTCAGAGGTAGCAGATGGCACATTACGTTGAGTCCTGTTGCTAGTAAAGAAATGTTGAAGAGTGGAGAGGGTAACCAGAGTTGGAGTTATTTATTCTGGGTAGATAATGGTCACTTTTTTATTTTTTCATTTTAGGAAATGTTGTTACAGTCAACAATTTATTTCTTGGGAAATGTGTCATATTTTGTTCCTGAGTTTGATGCAGCACATTTTAGTAAGGCAGGAGAATGGACATTTTGGTTTCAGGACATAAGCATCTGGTGTGTACCAAGGATGCATCAAGTTTATTACTGGAATTATTCTGAGTGTTACCAATTCAGGGGTCTGTATAAGTTACTTATAGTATATGGTGGAATGTTGTTAGGGATGGAAATCCATCCCTAGAATAAGTTATTATGCTGCAGTATCTACATCATCGTAGCTGTTCTGCTGAAGAGGGGTAAGGAGGGAGGGGCTGCTGCAGAATAGGGCTGCTAGCTGCAAATTCAAGCAGACTCTATAGATCAATAGGCCTTTTCTGCTGGCGATTTTTGTATGTTTGTATGCTGCACTATCTACATAGCTACTGCAACAACAGCTTTAAACCTGTTCAGGAAGTAGCGGCAGCGTAAGAGCAGTACAGCAGAAGAGCGTCACTGAGGCAAAAACTCTGTTTATCCCATTATTTTTATAAATGTAAAGTAAATATTTATTATGGTCCCTCAAAGTCAGTTGTACATCAAGCTGTAGCAGTGACAAGAAAAAAAACAAGCAGGAGCATTGCCAGCAAGTGGGACTGCAGCGTGTAAGGGTGGTGGCCTGGGACTGTCATTCCATTTTACTTGTGAAATTGTGTTGTGGTGTCATTCTTTTAATTTAAAACAAACAAAATGTTTATTTCTGTGTTTCTTTTTTCATGTTTTTGGTGTTTTGGTGGTGGTGGTAGTGGTGGTGGCATAAAATAGTAGGGGCCTGTGGCGCACTTGATACATTGGAACACAGATGGGAATTTCTTATGCAGAGGGATTGAGTGTAAGCTTTGTGTCCTATGATTTTCTGTTGGTCAGATGTTTGCTTTTACATGTGATCCTTTTGGTGCCTTGCATTTCAAATGGCTAGTAAAATTTTGCTCATTAAATCCATTGTAGAGGTATAAATATTTAGACTGCTGTGGGGTAGTACTTGGTAGCTGGTGATTTTTAGGTATGTCTGTCTCCTTCAACATGTCTGTGCCCCCACCCTTTTAAGAACCTGCAGCTCTGTTATTAACGCTGTTTGCATTTTGCAAGGGTGAGCTAATTTGACAATCTCTTAAGATTTTTCAATCTGCTTTAACAGTGCATTTTAAACTTGTGCAATGCTTAACTTTTTGCAATAAATGATGTATGATCCACCTATAGTATTAGGATAGACAGACTAAATAATGCTTCCTGTTAGCAATAAAGACTTGATTTTATATAGAAAATAGCAGTTGGAAACGTGGGGCTGGGATTCACTATCCTGGCTTGACTGATGTGTGGTTTTGTGCTTCTGCTCAAGGTGTGGTGTCACCTGGGGGGATCTCAGCTGGACTATCAGCTTTCAGTTAGAAACCCCAATGGTCCCATGATCTGTGGGAACAGGGATTATGGTGCATGATGGTTCATAGAAGGACTACATTGTCCTCCACAGCAGAAGTGCTTCTGGCTTGTCACAGACCAGAAGGTGTCCTGTGAAATATGTGTTGACAGCCATCTCCTTGCTTTGTGTAGGGTTTCAAAGGCTATCTGTAAATGCAGTTCCTACCAAAGTTGCTTAAAAAGTAAGGCCATTTATGACAAAAACATGTTAATGCTCACTGGTGATGTTACTGCACAAAACTCAAACCCAACAAAGGCTGGAGATAAACTACTAGGGTTGTATACACAATGACCACAATGTTTGCTAATGTGCTATTAGGGTTGTTACAACTAAGCCTCATTCACTCTACAATGTCCCATACCCTCATGACCTAAGGACAGTCTACAGGTACAGGGTCGTGCATCAACCATTGCTACCTCATACAGGATCAACATATTCAAAATTGGAAGATAGGAACACTAATCCCACCTCCCACTCCCCTACCTTTGTGACCAGGGTGAGACAAATAAAGTAGCTAGGTGGCCAATGGCCAGTAAAATAGTTGGTTTGGCAACCAGATAATGAGTTACCAGGCAACTAGGTGTCTGCCCATAAAGTGATTTTGAGCTCTCAAAAATGATAGCCATAATTACTGGGTTACAAGGGTATGGGATGGGGAGGATATGGTTGCTGTTTGCAAATTTTTAATATATTGGCCTCTATGAGATAATACACCATTGATGCATTGCCCCACAGCTGTAGTTGGTCTAGGTGCAAGGTGAGTGGGAGGAGTGGGAGGGTGGAGTTAGGCTTGGCAACCTAACTGCACATATCCAAACTTTATGAGCATTAGGTTGAAACCATAAAAGCACATGTCCAAACTTTGAAGATTTGAGTTGGGTGTGGTTGTAACCCTAATCTACATTAACATAGTTTATTGCAATGAATTTTCTTAGTTTTTGAGACGGCAGAGCAGTAATTTGTTTTGTACAGGAACCTTGAGGCCCTGCACTAACTGAAAGGTAACTCTTAACTTTCTTTGTGCCTCCTAACATTCTTCGGTAGGGCAAGATGTGCATGACACTTCAGTTCCTATGCATAAGTCCTAACTTTCTTTGTGCAGAGGCCATGCTGTGTGAGAGAAGAGAATAAGTCATTGTCATCTGGTAGCCTCCAAGGACAGACCCCAGGAGAGCAGTGATGACTTGAAACTTTGAGTTGATGGTCATTTACAGTAGATCACCATTAATTCTGGTGGGAGTCAAAGGGATCACCAGGAAGGAGTGAGGATCCTATGAAGCTACCTCAATGGAACTCCTGGTAGCCTTGTGTTGCACAGAGGATTACATGAAAGCAATTTTTTACTTTGATGAGGATTCTGGTCCTCTCTGTGACAGAAAGATGCTGTTGACTCTATTGAAGATGGTGAAATATCTGTTTGTAATGTGTAAGTTGCTGAAATTGGTAGTAGATGGGCCTCCCTATTTGTATAGGGAATCCCAAGCTGGTATGGGTATTGAAGATGTTACCTCTGACAGAGGGCCTGGAGAAATTGCCATCCACTGCCTGAGGGCAGGCTGAAGTAGATGCTGGTACACTGGGGAACAGCACACTGTCTGGTAAGAATAAAGACCTGGTTGATATGATGTGCTTAAGGCTAGGGTGGATGTTAGCCAGGAGTGCCAGAGTGAATGTCCCTACAGCAATGCTACCTCTTGCACACCAGCTAAACTGCCAATTCAGTGTCGAGGTTTAAATGAAAAATGAGTAAACCCAAAATTTACAGCAAGGTAGAAGCCCTGGTAAATTTAGAAGGTACTACTGGAAAGGCTCTGTCCTGAGGTAAAACCTCACTCACCAATAAACTGCAAGGAATAAGAGGAGTCATGGGGCTCCAGTTAGAGGTGTGTAGGAATAAAGCCTTTTTAAGGGTCCCTAAAATTTGGAATTATGTCCAGAGTTAGAATTGAGACTGTCATGCAGTGTTCACAGAGATAGCTATTTGGGGGGCATGTTTCCATGTGTGTAATTGTAAGTATGTTAGTAAGCATGACAAAAAGCTTCATGTAGTAGAATAATTTATTTCTAGCATTACAGAAGGCATACCAAGAAAAACACACCAAGAAGTGAAGAAATAGCTGGCTACTGGGTGTACTTGATTGAAACTAATGAGCAGTTCCCACCTACTCTAGGCATGGTGGGTACTGCTGGAGTTATGCACACCCTAGTCTCTGCCTAATGTGAATAGAGGGTCATCATATGGTATCAGCCCTAACTGAAAGAACAGGGACAGCAGCCAGCTTAAACAGATTCTTGGACTGCATGCCATCTAATAAGGGAAGTGATGGGATGGAATGGAAGCCAGAGTGAAAATTGTAGTTACACATACATTTTGAAAGCTGTCTTGCATCATGTAGATTTTGAAAACCGTTGCACAGTGTGTAGATTTTCAAAACTTTCATGAAGGAGTTCTGTGAAAACATTTTGTGAAACCCTTAAGCAGTAAATAGATTTTGAAAACCATCATGTAGCATGTAGATTTCAAGAACCATTGTGCAGCATGCAAATTATTAAAACTGTCACACAGAATGAAGATTTGAAAACCATAATATAAACATTAAAATATCCATGCAGCATGCAGATTTTCATAACATTTGTGATGGAGTCACATGAAATGTTTTGATTTTCAAGGATAGACAACTAATTACTAATTAAGTAAGAAAAATACACATTGCCCTCACATTCTGTCACAGAGATTTGTGCTGCACCAACCAACATTGAACTAGAAATAACACATTGCTCCTAGGGGCGATATTCCAATAGAGCATGCCCCATCCATCCTTCTGTGCTTGTGTGAATATTGAACTTTCATGGCATGCAAGCAAAATTTTATTTGATATAGCTCCTCATCCCAAAGTCTTGAAGCTCTGTGCATGCAACTTCATTTAACCAACAAAAACATTAAACAAAAATTAAATATCAAGCACGGTTGAATACCTCTCATTCATAACATATTTAAAATGAATCCTCAAATGTCTTGGAAAAAAAAGATGGGTGTAAAGAGCCCTTTAAAAAGCCTCAGCGGAGGACGTCTGACAAAGATGATTTGCTATGGCATTCCACATGTTTGGGGTGGCCACAGAAAAGGCCCTTTCACTGAAGATTTGCAAAAGACACAGGAAACCACCAGCAGATTCTCCCATGTTGAGCTGGTGGCCACACTGGAGTAGTGGGAGCAGGAGGTTTTAAGTAGGCAGGACCAAACTGCTATGAGAGCCATGCATGGTGCATATGTGCAACATTACCACCGTCCCTGCTGGCAACAGGCTTTCTGGAGCAAAGGAGCTAGCCTGTCTGCAATGGAATAGTGACATTACTTCTGTGAGCCATATTATGTGTTTGGCGTGCTAAAGACCACATCGTATAGCATGCAGGTAATAAGGGACCATTTGCATACCACTATGTGGCCAGTAACAGCTCAGCACAATGCTTCTATGAACAAATGCAGGGCCTTGTACAGAGCCTTGGACACCACTACACAGGAGCCCTACCCACCAATGCCATCCCTAGCAGTCTAGCAGAATCGTCCCCTCACCTAATTCCTGTCAGCATTGTAGAACTGTACCAAAGCCCTTCCCTAGCCATCTAGTTGGCTCACCCCACCTCGATCAGTCCCTGTTTCTATTGTGGAACTGTACTAAATCACTTTCCTGGCAGTCAAGTGGACCTCCTCCTTCACCTAATCTAGTGTTGTAGAAATGTACCAATACCCATCCCTGGCAGGTGAGTGTTACCTCCTAACCAATCAATCACTGTCATGGCCCCTCTCTGCAGTTCACCCACTAAGTAACCACCTCCTCCCCATCAATCCCTAACTACTCATCCATTTATCCATAGGTGAGCTGCCTTCAGGTCCTTAGGCACTGACTGGCACAGACCCTCCTACTCACCTACCTGACCATCTGCCATCTGATTGTTAGGTAGTGAGCATGCATACCTGTAGAAATGTTTTTCTACAGAATGCATGCATTCACTACTGTCAGTCAGACTGCATCCTTCAAAGGTGGTGAGAGGAGGGTCTGTGTTAGTTGTCATCTGAGAACCAGATGGTAGCTGCCCAATAGACGGGTGGGAGTAGGTAGCTGACAGGGGTGTGGGTGGTTGGTGCTCAGTAGCTGATCCAGGGATGGGGGCATTGACAGTGGTCCAGTGTGGATAATACAAGACTGCCAGGGATGGGCTTCAGTACATTTCCACAATACCAGATTGGGTGAGAGGGGGTCCACTAGACTGCCAAGAAAAGGCTTTTGTACAGTTCCAAAATAACGACAGGACACAATGAGGAAAGGGGTTAATTAGGCTGCAAATGAGAGACTTTAACACAGTTGTAGAATACTGACAGTTTTCAATTAAGGAAGGGAGTCCTCTAGACTTACAGGAGGGATTTAGAACAGTTCCACAATACTGTCAGAGATTGGGTGAGGGATGGTTGTCCATTAGGCTGCCTAGGTTCAGATCTTTAATAGTGCACAGTGCTGACAGCAACTGGGGTGGGAGAACCACTAGACCATTGGGGTTGGGATCTGCAATATTGCTCTGTACTATCAGAAATGTGGTAGGTGGATGCAGGGGTGGCCAGCACCAGTGCTGGGGGGGCAGGGTTCACACTGTGTGCATTGACAAAAGCAGGGTTTCATATGCACTTCTGTGTGCATTGATAAAAGAAGGGCTTCTAAGCATAAGCAAGTCTGCCTTGACAGCCTATTACTGCTTCCCAAAACCTTGAATATTCTCATTACATCCTGTATGGTACCTGGTCAATACTGCAGATGTAAGACAGTGCGGTATTAACCGCACTGTATAGTGCATGCCTGGGTTTACAGCAACAGGGGTAGAACAGCAGTAGGAAATACCACTACCCTGTTGCTGCATACAGAACGGAGGGTGAGAAGTTGCTGTGTGCTGGGTGCCTGGTTGAGCCACTCCCATGGAGGAGCAGTTAGGGCAACAGCACACAGCAGTCAGGAGACCTGGGACCATGGTTCAGTTTCCCCAGGTCTCTCTTGCTACAACTTTAGCCATGATTTAAAAAAATTCCTCCTGAGTTTCTCCCATCCCGAGGTCCTCCCTGAATTAGCTATTTAAGTTCTATGGGTTGGGGTGTCAAAGCCCCTGTAATAAAACACGAAGACCCATTGTTTTCAATGGTGCGGTGCAAGGAACAGGTTGGTGTTTTGCCTGACTCTGTTTTTGTCCAGTGCTGTTTTGCTGCAGCATTTTTAGCTGTGCTGTGTTGACATGTGGTGGAATGACCCCAAGCCTCCTGTATACAAGAGGACACCCTCATTTGCAAGGTCACAATGGTATAGTCTGTATTTTATCATTATTCAGTGTGTGCAGTGCCAGGTAACCCTTTGGATATGGTCCCCACCCTGCCCAGAAGTAGTGAGTCTGTTTATCTTGGTGGTATGCTTGGTAACACTGCCCAAACCTTCATAATATCGGGGCCATTGTTGATCTCATTCTACATGTCACACACAAACAATAAAGTATCATCCTTAACATTTAAGTATTTAATAAGTTATCTTACCTTAAAGTTTTGAGTCATGTTGAATGCAGACACTAACTATAACCTTCACTCAGCAGGTAGATTATTTTAAAATTCCAAAATTTTATTAGGAATCATTCAAATACCATATATGGCTTCGCCAAACAAGAACAAAAAGAAATAAAGCCAAAACAGTACAGTGAGCAGTAGGGTAACGGATAAGAATAATATAAAATTGCAATTCACTGGTTTGATAATTTATTAAGTTTGCACACGCCTCATAAATCTAGCTATGAAATAAATTACAGGCTTCTATATTTTACAGCTATAATCTATCATTCTAAGTAGAATGACATTTCTTTTGAAACCAGATCATGTCCCTCAAACAGTATAATCATTTACCACAGTATCTAGAGTCCCAAATGATTTCTGGTCTAATCTATGATGAAGTCTGGATTATTTTCATTTTGATAGAAGACCCACGCTCCATCGTTTCCTCCCACCCTCTGTGATATTTCTAACCGAAGCTGTTAACAGTTCCATCTTGTAAATATTATTAACCAGGATTACCTAAGAAGACCATTGAGGAGCCCATTTCCACAACAGCATGGTTATAGTCTTTCAGCTGCCAACATTAGAATTAATAGCAATTTTTAACTGCAGCCCATAATGGTCTGGGCACAATAGAGAGGAGAGCTGATTGAGGGGTAAGAAGATTTTGCTTGACAAAATAGCATTTAATACATCATTAAATTCCTGCCAGAATGGTATTACCATGAGACAGGCCCAGAAAATATGAGTGTGGGTGGCTAAAGCCTCACCACAATCTTTCCAACATGTCCCCAGTGATTACCCAGATATTTGGCCTGTATAGCAGGGGTGCAGAAATGGCACACATAGCACTTCCATGAGTAATCTTACCAATAGTAAGAGGCAGTTAATCTATAACTAACTGAGGCATTTTGGATTCACTGCTCAACAGTTACCCGCTATTTAACACTCAGCAGGTAGATTTTGAAAACCATTGAGCAGAATGTAGATTTTGATAACTGTCACACAGCAGGTAGAATTTCAAAACCTTCACATAAGCATTTCTGCTTTATAAAACAATTACATAGCAAGTAGATTTTGAAAACCATCATGCAGCAGGCATATTTTGGAAACTGTTGTACAGCACACATTTGAAAAGCATTGTGCAGCTTGTAGTTTTGAAAACCATACTGTAGCATAAATATTGTTAAAAACATTACGTAGATGTTCAAAATATACCTATAGCAGGTAGAATTCAAAAAACAACTGTGAGGGGTTCCTGTGCAAACATTTTCTTTGATTAAATATGTACAAAAGTCCCAAGTGGCCAACTGGGACTGGATAACAAGAGGTAGTGGCCAATGCCCTTCGAAATACTACTCAATCTGGCAACCTTTCCTTACTTATTTAAAGCCCAGAGCTGAGATAGGCTGACCCCCAACATGCCAACCAGCCAATTAGCAAGATCTCTATCGAACCCCCATGCATGAGTAAAGTAAGGAAATAAGCTAGCACTATAGAAAATAAAGTATGTAACTCTCTTTGGTAAGTCCTCCGTTAGTTGCTTTGTGGATGTTTATGTTGTTATTGTTACAGAATGGGATGTCAAGCAAGAAGACATGTTCCATACATGCTTAAGCATCAAGGAAGAATCATCTGTTAGAGCTGATTACTCTGGACCATACCAGGTAGGCCATATTTTTACATTACTTGTCCTATATGACTTCATGTACAAGGCAGAGGTTTTGTAAGCCTGGAGTTACAGGAATAGGCCATGATACATTCCTGTGATGTTCTGTCTCTGTTTGTTTTCTTTTGTGTTTTGAAAGACATAATAAAATATTAGCAATAAAATGTATACAAAAGTACAATTTCCAATCAGTTGAGAGCTCCCTAGCACAGTGGTGCTTCTTTCCACAATAGATAGCTCAAGATTCAAAATAAAAGAACTGCACTCACCCCCCATGAAGACCTCACAGTACATATGGCATGGCTATAAAAAGTCTGAAAGAATGGACCCTTCACAATAAGAAGTTCTTGGGTGCAAACACAGCATCTTTTATTTCAAAGTGCCTTAAAGTAAAGTAGAGCAATACAAGCAGAAACAGGAGTGCTCAGAAAGAGTGCTTCAGAATTCTGGCATGTTCATGCCATGTGAAGTTCATTTTCTTCTTTTGATTCTCTGCCTGCCATCCCCCTCGGTGGCATTCCTCCAGCTCCATCACTGACCGTCTTATGGACTTATGGGTTAACCACTACTTACACAGAGCCATATCAGTGGGTGGTCAGCATCATAGGGTCATGCAGTGCCTGCAGGGGATATTGAGTGATCTTGGCATTTTCTCCATTTTCCCAGGGCATCTACCAGTGATGCATGCATCTGCATATTGACACACATGCTCAGCACATGCCTCCAAATGTCTGGTGGTCCTGCTGGTACTGCCTCCCAGTCTCTGCTCAGTAGCAGGCAAGGCACCCCAAGGGTGGGGAGCTGTCTTAGGACACTCAGTCCTCCCTCATCCTGCTATCCCAAAGAATGTTGGTCCATTTTTAACCGGCTCGCCATCGTGGTTGGAGGTAAGGCACCAGCAATTCAGCCCTCTATGCAACTGGGCCAGCTCATGTGATATTTTTAATGGTACTTAAATACTGTTCCCAGCTGTGCTTGGATTTCCTATTATCTGTAAATTATCATGGTACTGGTGTGAACATATGAACATATAAATTGCCAGCAGAAGGGATTACAGACTATGAAGTATGTCAGATGTGGAACCCATGTATTATTTTTAATGTCACACCATTCTCCTTCTTTGACACTTGCACCTACCCTTGACTTTATCCAGCCATTGTCAAAGCTCCCAAACAGTTTTCTGGTTCACTACCTCCTCTTGTAGCCTGTACTACCTTGCGCCACCCTCTGTTGAAGAAGCACCTCCTGGTCTCCTTTGGAACCTACCTCCCACCATCTTATAACTGGGTCCCCTCATGTTCTTACTCTTGCTTATCTTCAAAAGTTCACTGGGGTCAACTGTTTTGATACCTTTGATGTACTTAAAAGGTCACTAACATGCCCCATATTCCCCTCTGTCCTTGAGTGAGTACATATTAAAGTTGTCCAGCCTCTTCCCATATAAAGCGCTTTCTGGCCCTGAATAATTTTCATGATCCTCCTCTGTACCAGCTCCAGCAGGTTAATGGACTTTTGTGGCAAATGCTCCAGTACTGCACCCAGTACTCTGGGTAAGACTCACCATTTAGCTATGTAATGGCAGTATGACTAGGCATGTGTGAAAAAAATTTTCACAGGCAGAATTCAAGTGGAAATCTGACTTTCGCTTCAGAAAGTTCAGAAATCCATTTCGAATTTTGCAGAAATCCTGCCTGCAATGACCCAAACCGACTGCCCCAAAAAGCCTTGGTGGCTAGTGTGATCGCTCCTACCACCAACCCCACAAGTAAACCAGATATCCCTGGTGGCTAGCGGTCCCTCCCCACACTGGATCACCCGCCTGACCTGTAAAAAAATGACGGCCCAGTATCAATCCCTCCCCATCTCCTGCCTTACAGTGCCCAGCCCAATAAAGGCCCCGGTACCCAGTGGTCCCTCCCTCCATCCAGTTACCTGCCTTGCCCTGAAGTGTACAGTAACACCCTCCATCCATATCTCTGTCCATATTGTTTTTAAAAAATCCCCGTGGTCTAGTAAATTATTTCAAACCTCTCCTCATCCCGATCCCCAGTCCCTGAAAAAATTCTAATTTTATGGAGTATAGTGCCCCCATCCCTCCTCCCCAGCAGGTGTCCCACCATCCACCCACCCCATTGTAGACCCCAGTGGGTTACCAGCACAGCACTCTCTCTCCACCATGGCTGACCTCAAATGAGCTGTCAGTGAATGAGCACATTGCTGAATGTGCTCATTCAATGACAGCTCAGTGGGTGGCTGGACATAGCAGAGAAGAGGGCTGTGCCAGTCACCTGCTGGGGTTCATCATGGGGTGGGAGTGGGGTGGTGGGGACACCTGCTGGGGAGGAGGGAGGTGGGGCTCTTGACCACCAGTAAATAAGAAATAAGAATTTTTTAGGGACTGGGATCAGGGATGGGAGGTGTTGAAATAAACCACTAGACCACCAGTTATTGAAAAGAAATGTGGATGGAGATAGGGATGGGGATGAGTGTTACTGTATGCTTCAAGGCTGGGTGGGTGACTGGATGAAGGGACCACTGCCACGAGGGCATTTGTCGGGTTGGGCACTGTTGGGTAGGGAATGAGGGAGGGATTGAAATGGAACCACCAGGGCTTATTTTTAAGGTGAATTTCAGCATTTTCCACTGAAACATTCATGGAAGTTTTCTGATCCACCACAGGCAGAAATTCAGAAACTCCATGAAAGTTCAGCGATTTTTGAAGAAGTTCCATGAAGGCAGAAACCCCACTTTCACCCAACCCTAGATATGACTCTTTCCTTCCACTGGAGAACCCCTCTTATGGTACCCAGCATCCTATTTGCCCTTACCACTGCCTTGCTGCATTGTATAGAGTTTTCAGATTGCTCACTGATAGCAATCCCCAAGTCTTTCTCCTCCTTGGACACTATGACATTCACTCCCTTTAGTCTGTACTTTGCACTAGGGTCTTTGTTCCCTGTGTGCATGGTCTTGCATGTTTTGCATTAATCCCTAGTTGCTGTATTTTGTACCATCTTTCCTGTTTTGTAAGGTCCACTTTTAGGTCCTTGACCCTTCCCCTGTGTCCACTATCACACAGAGCTTGGTGTTATCCACAAAGGATCAGATTTTGCTTATAATGGCCTCCCAATGAAATTTATAAACATGTTGAATTGCACTGATCCAAGATTGATCCTTGTAGACCCTCTGAAGGTAAGTTGCCTCGTCTCGAGAGTATTCTCCCCTGACTGCTACACTCAGGGTTCTCACTTCTAACCAGTTTGCCAACCACCTAGTCATTTTGCTCCCCAACTTCAAATCTTCCAAGTTCCTGATCAGTCTCTGATGGGATACAGAGTTAAATGCCTTGCTGAAAAGGTACAGTATGTCCACTTCCTGACCTCTATCCACAGCCTTTGTTACCCAGTGTAAGACACTGATCAAGTTCTTTTGGCAGGACCTTCCTGTCATAATTTCATGTTATTTGTCTTCCTGAAACCTTTCACCTCAAGAAATGCAACCAACCTTTCCTTGAATATGGTTTCATCAGGTTGCCAACTACTGATGTCAAGCTGACTAGTTGATAGTTCCCAGGCTCATCCCATACTCCATTCTTATATAAGGGCACTATATCAGCAGTCATATACTTTTGTGTGTCTATGCCTGCGCCTAGGAGTTATTGAATTGGTCTGCCAGAGGGGCTGCCAGTACTGTTGCCAAACAGTTGTGACCTTAGGCCAGCTGATGCCACAGTATAAGCTTATTGTTTGTACCTGCACCAGGGACACCAATATGCAGCCTTTGCATGAGTTTGATAAGTCCAAATAAAGTGCATCAGAAAAGACTATTTGGACTGTGAGTGCAACAATAAGGCATGGCAGGGGGGGTGTTATGGTGGGATAATGGCCCCATCTCAGGTGGGCTGAAGCACGAGGCACATGAGTGCTTCCACCACCTGAGAAAGGCCGTTAGTCCACTCATAACACACCCCCTGGAGTGGCTTATTGCTATTATGAAATGGATCATTTTAGCAAATTTTATGCTTTTTAAACATATTACTTTTAGCCGGGCCGTTGTGTTGGGATAAATGGACCAGCTGAAATCTGCTCTTGGCCAAATCAGGAGCCAGCATTCTTCTACCCATTTCATAATACTGCTTTTGATACATTTTAGGGAGGTGAGTGTGGGTTCCTATGTGTGCAAGTGGACTGTTTGTTTTGGAGTCAGGTACCACCATGCCTTAGAGCAAGCCATCTCTTCTATTTCAATATCAATACATGCAGAATTATATCAACACATATAACTGTGTCTATAAGACTGATTATTGATGATGTGATGCAAACTTTCATTAAAAAATAATTTTGTTGTATTAATGGTTCAAAGCCAAACCTCTCATAAGATTATTTCTTTAAAATGGGATAATTTTGGAACCATTATGGCCAGAAACATGTTATTATTTTTAATGAAAGCTAGAAGTTAACTAAGTTAATACTGCATATGACTATATGGCGCTACTAAATCTTCTGTATATCAAAACACACTGGCACCAGCCAAGATGCAATGCAATGTGGTGTTGCACTGTATCACAAAATGCAGCAGTTTACTGCAGGAGCAGTGTAATTCAATGCAAATTAAGCCTATTATTTCTGCAGTATTTTGTAACATGTAATTTGACGCAAGTTATTGCATTGCATCGGGTTAGTTGTGCTGTATATAAAACATACACTTGTTAAAAAGAATTGTTAAAATTCATTTTTAATATCAAAATGCATTTTTGACATGTATAGACAGGAATCAACATGTGACAGTGATTAGGACAGGGCTGTATTGTTATGATCTATTCATGTTGATCAGACTCCAAGCTTCCACTGGAAAAAAAAACTAAGTTTTTAAGCTAAAAGTTCAAAGGTTGCAGCCTTTGGAATATAATTTTGAGTATTACAAACTATCATTGAAAATATTTTGGGAAATGGTCAGAAGATAGTAGTGGTTGTTGTGTAAAATCAAACATATTCATTACTAGTTAATTTAGTTTATACAGAATCTGTCATGTGCAAGAGTTACACTAATACTATATATTGTTTCAGGATATTTCAAAGTTTTAATACAGGTGCTCCACATTCTAATTAGAGAGACTAATGCATTATAGGACAACTGCCTCAGTTATTGTAAACATTTTCTCAACGTAATTTCCACACATTGGCTGGTACAGGAACTGTGCCTCAAAAATCACAAATATTTAATCTTGCTAATCATTCTGGTGTTCTTAAATAACAAATACAGATTAGCATTTTAGTACAGCTTTACAGACATTAGCTTACTAAATATTTAAATGAAAATGCATTTGTCTCAAGCAAAGCTGACAGCACAAGGTTAGTTAATTTGTACAAGGCATACAACAATAAATAGAAATTATATCTGAGACCTACACTAAGACATGTAGGTCTCAGACTTACTCCTGAAAACTAAGCCTATGGTCCCACATGCACCCAGACTGTTACTCTACAGGCATACAAAATACCTCTGTTGCCTTGCACATTATAAACATTTGTTTTATGTAATATTTATTCCTGTAAAACCGAAAGTTGTGCTTCCCAAGCACTGAGATGCCCAGGACTGCTGCTTCACAGTCCTACACAAATAACTCTGATTGTTGTCTTGTATAACTCAAACAAACATTTTTATACAACATTTTTCTTTAAAAAACACAAACAAATAAACAAAACAAAGGTGTGCTTCCTAAGTGCTATGGTGCCCTGGACTGTTACAGCTATCTAAAACCCCACAAGCATTATATCGATATACCTGAACCCGGTTTATCATAAAGAACTTGCCTTGCGTGATGAAGTGCATTCATGTAGATGGCAGCAGGTCAAAGTGATGTGAGGAGGAGTTTTGAGCTGGTTGCCATCTCTTTCATCATATTATTTTCTTTACTTCTGTGGCTGGCTCCTGACTGTGTCAGTGTGAGGGTAATGGAGGAGGGTGGCTACAGTGATGCGTGGAATAGGAGTGGGGGTTATTTAATGGTTACTGTCCAGGCAGTGTGGGTGACTGCTAAGGGAGGAGGGTGGGATAGGGTGCTGAGTGAGCTGGGAACATTTTTTTTATTACTTATTTTATCAGCTGCCAGTGCCTGGTCTATAGGTGAGTGTGTGACTTGGGGAATATGGGTGGGATAGGGTACTGGGGTATTTGGAACAACAGGGCTGTATGTCTTAGGAATTAATGGCTTTTGTGTGGCTGTGGAAAGGGTGACATAGCATTCTACATGATTTGAGGAAGGGCAACACCTTACTTAAACTTTGATAGAGTGAAGTTTTCACTTTGTGATGTTGGTAAAGTGGGAACTTCCTTGAGAACTTCTCAATACTTTGTGAAGTAATTCACATTTTTAACTGCTTGAAGTATTACTATACACTGTGTAACACCTTAAAAGAGTGGCAATTGCACAAACAACGATGGAAACAAAGTTTCTTCACTTCACCCCAACCCCATCCATCTACTGTATCAGTTTGCACAAGAAATCACTCATGTGAGCTGCTCTCTGGTGTGCACTTTGTAAAGTATAATGTACTTTGCTATCAGAGTTTTCTATACAGTAAGACAACATGAAGTCCCAGTTTATGCATTTCATGGCAAAAGCTACACAAAAAATAAATTTTACTTCTCCAAGAGGCTATCATGTAGCATACCAGATGAACCTTAACCAATTCAGACAGTCATGCATTTTCTTTAAAGAAACATGTAAGAATCTTAAGTGATATTTGTATATATTTTAAAGTATCGGATCTAAGTATATATAACCTGTAACTACTTCATCATAAATAAATAACATTGTTCTACATATTTTCTTCAGTGATCTTATGAACTAACAGTTTTCCCATGTCTGAATGTTTATTCCTAAAAGAATTAGATGTAAATAATTGTCTCTAGGACTTTCATCACTTATTTGATGTGCCCTAGGATAATGAAAACCACAACAGAAGGAAAAAGGTTGTTTTACAAAAATGATCACTTGGTTGCCCACATTAAAACAGCTGTTATGTTCAAGACTGGCCTAAGATGTGACGCAAAACTAATATTTAAGTTGGACCCACTGCCCACTTGAAATGTACACCTTATAATGTACTCATCCTGACAGACTGCCAGTATAAAAACAACAAAAACGAAGCCTGTCACATTTCCCTTTTTCTAAGAATTGCTGACGTGTTTGTAAGGAAATGATTTAAAGATTAAGGGTTGGGTTTTGCATCCATCCACAGGAGTCTTTTTTCCTAAAACATTTTTTTCCTTCTGCATAAAATTACTGTTCATGTTAGCCATGAAAGTTTATTTATGAAAATTGTATTCTGTGTGTATTTAAGCATGCAGCTCAAACTAATATTTATTGTCTCTCAAAAGCATTATATAGTTTTAATGACCTGATAGCTCATATTACTTGTAAGTCCTTTTAACAAAGTACATTTGCCATGAACATTGAATGGTAATAAATTATTTTTAAAGGGCTCTAATGGTCCTCATTTAATACTATTGTAGCATTCTATATTCCCTTAAAAGCAAGAGTCATTGGTGGGATTTTCAAAAGTGTTGAAAACTGTAACAAATGCATGCTGCATCTGTGTCTGCATCCATTTTCTTGTGTCCAGGCAGCCCTGCTACTATTTTCAGATGTTGCATCAGTTTATAACAAAAGTCACAAACTGCAGCAAAACAGATGCACTTGCATCCAAAATGGAAGCAAGTGCACTTCACCTGTTTTGAACACAACTGCATCCATTTTGGATGCAACATTTAGACACTGTTCAGCCATCTAATGAATGCTCTAACAGATTGAGACACATTTCTACATTGAAAATAGCAACAGGCACATCTTAGGCAGATAGCTCCTTTGAACCCTCCCCCAGTGTAGGTTTAAGGCTGATTTGAGGGTGTGCAATAATGATATGGTTCTGGGCAGCTTAAGGGTGGGTAACAAGGTGATAAACTGCATAATAAATTGGTTAGAGGACAGGAGACATAGTGCAGTATTAAAGAAAGTTTGCTATGAGGATGGAAGGTGACCAGCAGAGTACCTCATGATTCAGTGCTAGGACTGGTCTTCATTAATGACTTTATAAGTGACATTGTAAATGAGCTGGAAGGGAAGGTCTACCTCTTTGCTAATGATACCAAGATCTGCAACAGAATGGACACTCTGGAGGGGATGGAAAGAATGAACAGAGTCCTGAAAAAACTGGAGGATTGGTCAAGGGTATGGCAGCTGTAACTTAATGGAAAAAAGTGCAAAATAATACACTTGGGGCACACAATCCAGGGCAGAGTACAAAATGGTGGGTTGGCATTGACAAAGACAAAGCAATAAAGAGACCTGCAGGTAATCATATTGGATGCCTTAAAGGTGGCCAGGCAGTGTGACAGGGCAGTTAGGATGGCAAATGGAATGCTGGGTGCATAAGAAGGGTATCACCAGCAGAAAGTGGGAGGTGGTGCTGCCCCTGTATAAATCAATGGTAAAACCCACATTGAGTACTGTGCTCAGTTCTGAAGACCACATCTCTGAAATTATATCGACAGAGTGGAGGCAGTCCAGAGGAGGGCAACTGAAATGATACAGGGTCTGCATCAAAAGCCTTACAAGGAGAGGCTAAGGACCTCAATATGTACACTCTGGAACAGAGGAGGAAGAGAGGAAGGTTCCATGTCATAATAGCAAAAATGGAATGGTGACTGCGTAACATCAAGTACATTTCGTCGATTCAAAATCCGCTACATGCCAACCACTGCAATCCCGTTGCAATGATGGTGGTGCGCAATAGAGGCCTAACACATGATACTCCAGCATTTAGTTAGGGCTATGACCCTAGCACCCCCTTTGTGGGGAAAGCCCCCATACCCATAATAATATAATCAACTCCAGGAGGGCAGACACTGGGGAAAGGGGAGTACAAGGAGGGGGCTACTGCTGCTTGGGGCACCACAGTTGGGGAACCAGGGACAGCCAACACAAAATAAACACAAAAAACACCATCTCAACAAAAGACATACCTGCGGGTAGTCCGGACCTGGGACCATTGGCATCCAGCCGCTGCCATATCCACCACTCCAGGTGACCAGCTCAGCAGCAGCATGCTTCTTCCCTCACTCAAACCACATCGCTACATCCTCCCTCATGATTCACCTCGCTGTTTTGTTCCTGTACAATCGCTATTCCTCCTATTGACATTCTAACAAACCAGCTATTCTGACGGTGAGCAAATTGAGTAGCTCATATTTGAGTCACTCAGTTTGCTTCACCCATATCACTGGATACCAATGGGTGATATGACAGAGATCTTTAAATACTTCCGGGGGACATAAAGTGCAGGCAGGTAGGAGTATTTTTCAGAAAAAGGTGCTCTAGAACAAGGGACATGCTATGAAGCAGGAAGGGGTAGATTCAGGAGAAATGTGAGGAAGTACTTCTTCACTGTAAGAATGGTGGATTCCTGTAACAGCCTTCAATCAGAAATGGTGGGGCAAAAGAATAGTGGGTTCAAAATGCCTGGGATAGGCACAAGGAAATTATAGATTTAGGAAAGGTGGGGAGGAGAAGGAGCTGTAGATCAAATAGGATCTGCAGCAAGAATGAGGAAGAAAAATATGAGCAGACTATGTGGGCCAAGCAGCCCTTATCTGCCATCAGATTCTATGTTTCAATGTTTCTGTGGTGCAGGATTTTCAAAAGACTAGCCACAGGCACACTTGTGTGAACCACCTGCACATGCAGCATCATGAATGTGTCCTTCGGATCCCCGTCTGATTTTCAAAAGTGTGGTCTATTTATGACCGCTGATTGTGCTTTATAGCACATTCTAGATTCAACTGACAGTCGATCAGAAAGGGCCAGCTGTTATGATATAAGTGCTAGACCACCTAATAGGTGGTCTAGCATTACATAGGTTAAACCTGTTGCCCTACTGCCTGTAGCAGGAGACATCCCCATGAACTTACCACACTAAACTGACCTCATCTCAATATGTTTGACATCTCATGAAGAGAGCTGCAGCTGTGTCTCTATGGTCCTGGTAGGTACAGAGCTGACTGCAGTACAAACCATACCCCACCCTCCAGAACACATCAGATTGTCGTCACTGACATGCACTCTGCCAGCTATAATGATACAGTCTAGTGACAGAATACTGTATATCTGTGTCCACAATGTAGAGCTTCTGTAAATTGTAACTGACATTGGGTGAAGCAGGCTTTAAAAGTCTCATTCAAAGGAAAAAAACAGGCTACTAACCAGCTTTACTCACGAAGTCATATGCTGACATAGGCTAATACTGTACAAAAGTTCACTTTTTATTCAGGTGAAGCAACCAGCAGGATACAGAGAACAAATGACCAGCATTTTGCACATCTACATTAGCTCAGTCATGGGATTCTGCTCTCCCATGATTGATAGAATTATCCATATAGGGCTTGATTTTCAGACTGTCCCTTAGATCGATGCAAGCTGTGGCATTTGAAGCTTCCTCTGATGCTGGTGTGTTAATGATCCTGCACCCAATCTCATATGGGGGGTCCTAGCACCAAACTCACACAGTTTACTGCAACCGCTCCCATGCATTAAAGAAAATTCACATCAGAGTGGAATGCCACAAGTTATGGGACAGCCATTCGGCATGGCAACAGGTGCCAGAGATCTGACTGCTGTGAGCCCTGGTAGGCGGAAGAGACAGTGGGCAACAGGAAGGGTCAGGTGGGGAGCTAGTGGGTGGCATGTTCTAAGGGCAGGGACAGTGTTGTGCATGACAATGTGACATTGACAGTACTTGGGGGTGGGCAGCACTAGTACTGGTGGCATGGGGAGTGAAGAGACTGGATAGTGTAACAACTCTGGCCAGCCCTCTAATGACATTGTGGCCAAATGTGCAGTATCACATGGATGCTTCATGTGCAGACTGAGTGGGTGCTGCAGACACATACAGGTGGGTGCCAGGAACATTCTGAGGGCAGCATAAACAGTCCTGGGTTATGAGACTGGATGGGACAGATTGGTAGATGGGGTTGTGTGCTATTTAACACATCAATTCCAAGCATTAAGACTGGAGGACTGCAAAGTTCCAGATCTGAACAGCCACAGTACAATGGGAGTAGTGGAGGTACCCACCATCATGTCCACAGTGTACCCCACCACCAAGGTCTGAAGGCTCAATCCTGGATGCTACCATTGAGCAAGGACTGTGGCTGTCTGTTGCATGCTCCATGAGCAATCCAATGCAGGGGTCCGGTAAATGGTACCATTGTGCAGTCTGTCAGCATGGCACACCAGTGGCTGCAGGGGTCTGCATAATGGTAATGGCTTGGCATTGTTGTGGGGCTGACACACAGACCCACTGCACTAGCTGAGATGGGCCCTCCTGACACTATACTGTCATTGGATTGGCTTTGAGTCACTCCGTAATGTCCTACTACTGCTTCATTGCAGTGCCAGTACCAGTGTAAGCTTAGGACGCTGACACACGCCTACCAGCTAGCTGGCCACTACACAAGTGTGGCTGTCATGCAGGTTGGTTAATGCAAAGGTGGCACTGCCAGGTGTGCAGACACTTGACAACCATGCCACAAGGTACTCCACTTCATGTCCAGCTTTGTTCAGGGACTTGGGGTACAGGGATATGGGAGATGCTGCTGAGGCTCCCACCACCAATACCTGTACCCTTATGTGTGCACATGCCACACTACAAATCCACAAGGACAACACCACTGCATGGAACAGGCAGAACTATACTGATCTTTTCCATGGGCACTGACAGACACTGTCCCACAGTCTCCCAAATGTGTGTGTCACAGGCATCACTCACCTCCCAGTCCATGCAGGTTCCATAGGTTGGCCATAGAGAAGCTCAAGACAGTGGCAGCGCATGGGGTGTTAGACCAGCTCTGGCCAGCTGGGGACTGCACCCATGGGGGAGCTTCGAGAATTGTAAATTAGGGGATGGCACAACTGTGGTATGGTGCAATTTCCTGTCCACCAAGAAGCAGCTGCAAGAGCAGCACAAGCCCAGCTGATGCAGGTGCCCCCCATAGCACAGACCATGTCTGAAAATCAGAAATTGCATACAGGGTGGTGCAAATTGCTTCTTGTGCCATTTCTTGTTGGCACCAGCACCGTGCTTGCATTCCCGACCTTTTGAAAATCAGGCCCATAGTGTTTCAAGGGCCAGTAACCCCAGAACTGTCACACTGTGCAAACCACAAGTACAGAATATAGTGGAGTGCAATAAATGCATGCAAAAGGTACATTCAAAAACATTTTCTTGGAAAATACTGCATCACAGTGTGTCATAATGACTTATACCAAAAGCAAGAAACAGGAATCAAAAGAGCACAATTGTAGTAGGTAGAATAAAGATTCAAATCCCACCACTTGTTTTAGATGCTCAGACAAATGTAAAATTGTCATTCCAGCTGCATAATAGACAGTTGATTTCTTATAAAGACAAAGAGACACAAAATGCTTGTCCTTCAGTAGTATGATGGAGGAAAGGAAAACTAGAGGTAGCATCAAAGAGGAAGGAAGTATGTTAGTAAATAACAGGGTTATATAGTGAAACAGTAGGAAAGAGGAGGAGGGAAGAAAAGAAAGTTAAGGCATAAACAAACAGTTTTAAATATTCAGAGGCAATATTTAAATACATAATAGAACAAGTGAAGATATATAGCCCATTTTGGTGAGAGTGCATTCAGTTAATATGAACAGAAACAAATCCAGCATGGGTGCCTCTAGTAAATCCAGTATGTAAGGCCATAGAGCAGTTTCTTACAGGGGACAGATATATAAAATATGCCTAAGAAAAGCATCAAAGCATTTGAAATCAAGCTGTCTTACTGAGTGAAAAAGGAGTGATTCTGCTCTCTCATTTAAGCCCAGAAAATATAAACTTTCAGATTACCTATCCATATTCCTTCCTGTCTTAACAGAAGATTATCCAGATCCTCTCTCTGTCCAAACATTACTCTTTTATTTCCCAGAAAGGAAAATGTGTGTTCAAGGTCATTCTCCATAACATGCCTGGCTAAGGTGTTGTTCACAACACCCTATTAGCCCTCACTTACATCTTCCCACCTTAATTTTTGGATTCCATGTTATCGTTCCACATGTCCTTCACAGTTTCACTGTGCCAGATAAATAACACCGCTGTACAGTTAATAAAGTGTCTAATCTGGAATTCTTTTTGAATGTTAGGTACACTAAATACTCTGGTGTTGCTTATACGTGGGCAGTGTACACAACTGCTGCACTGAAAGTTCCACTGGGGTGTAAACCAGTATTCTGCCTTTCTCTTCTGTGGTACTGCTAACCAGTATATCCGCTATACAAGGGAGCACACCTATAAATATATCTCAGTGGGACACTAGTGTATTGACCCAGCACAAGGTCAGCTTGAATAGCATGACAGTGATGACTCATTAATAATATTATTCTGTCAGACTGTAAATTGTACATCACGATACAATTTAATCTATTATGGTTCATTCTTTGTCTGTCTTCAATATTCTGGAGCAATTGTTCTCTCTCTCTGTCTGATTTGTCTGCTTCAGGGCCACATCAAAATTTGAGTTGAATAGCCCTTGTTTTAAATCTGTCTCATATCTTATGGGCCCTTTGATCATAATGTTCCCTTATTGAGCAGTTTCTCTTTGTTGATAAAATTGACTCAGTTATACATTGTTAACCACATGACATGGCTCGCAACTACTACTTAATAACAAGGAGTTACAATGAGTATTTTTCTGTATAGGTTGGTTTGTAGCAATCGAGTATGATCAACACTAATAATGAGGTCCGGATACTCAATACATTCCTTACTGTGCTTGACTGTGAACCTCAAATTTGTGTTGCTAGCCTCCCAATAATCTTTAAACTCTGCTCATTTACAGTACCCGACCATATGAAAAACAGGTTGTCAATATAACACCTGCAAAAAGTGCTTTCTTAAAGAAGAGGTGGGCAGTATGATCCTGAATGACATGCTGTTCCTTATGCCAAGAAAGATATT
The DNA here is from genome assembly GCA_016271365.2 of Neoceratodus forsteri. Classification (NCBI taxonomy): domain Eukaryota; kingdom Metazoa; phylum Chordata; order Ceratodontiformes; family Ceratodontidae; genus Neoceratodus; species Neoceratodus forsteri. The sequence continues at coordinate 1,045,573,465 of CM057455.1, forward strand.
GAAAGTCAGTGGTCAATTCTGCCCACATTGCAATCTCCCTTCCTTTTGTAGAAATACTTTCCTTGGAATTAAAAAGCATTACATGCCAACACCAGTTTACTCAATTTTAACAGAAAATCACACAACCCTGCAGAATATAGGTGACTTTCTTATAATACTTGTTGTAGGGTGAGAAGTCCCTCCACATGTGGGATGTTAGTGTAGAGGAATACCACATCCACAGTGACCAACAAGGAACCCTCAGGCATGACAATCCCTTGGGCAGCTTCAGTACATCAGTTGTGTTCATTGTAAAATATAAAAGCCCAAACATCAACATTATGTGAGTGTTCACAAATTTGGAGAGTGGCTTCATTAAGCTGTCCATGCTTGACACAATGGGCTCAATTCTCAAAGAGCCCTTAGACTGTCTCAATCTGTGGCAATCTAGCTGCGGCAATCTCCGTTGCATCAGGGACTCTTTACTCAGATCTGTAAAAACAAGGGTCCTTGCACCAAAAATCTGAGTTGCCACACCCACAGGCTAACGCCAAACATTTGGCACACCTGTGGAATTGCCACAGGGATTCAGTTGCCACCCTACCTAGTTCAACACTAGGGGACGGGGTTCATTAGTGGTTGTGAAACATGGGGTTTGCTGGGGGTCCAGAGGCAGAAGGCGCAGGGGGTGCCATAGTGGGAGTTGGGAAGATGGTGGACATGTGAAGGGGTGATGTGGCACCCAGCCATGGTGCCATTCATATAACTATTAAGCTAATGGGATTGTACCATGGGGGGTCCAGGGACAAACAGTGCCAGAGGCTAGGGTTGCTTCTAGGGCTGTGTCCACCTGGGGTTATGGCATTGTTTGTCCCTGGACCCCGTGGTACTATCCCTTTAACATAATAGTTATATAACAGCACCCCACTGGGTGACACATTACCAACTTGCATGCCCACCATCTCCCCAACACCCCTATGACAGCCCCATGCCCCTTCAGCCCTTGGACCCCACATCAGATACCCCCAATTCCGACATTGGTGCATGGTGCCTGGATCACATCATGGTTGGTCTAAGTCGAAGTTCTTGCTGCGCCCATGGTTGGGCTTATGGAATACAAGAAAAGGGGATGTGCAGCCCTGCCATGGTGCAAGCCCCCTTGAGACCTGGTGCATGGGTGCTTTTGCCACAACGGTGGAATAAGGGTCTTTGCAACATGGCATCCCAATGTCACCACAACTGGCATTTGAGAATCGGGATCCTCAAACTATGACACAAGGTGGCACTTGTGTGCTCCCTTTGGCACAGGCACCTTGTGTCATAGTGTTTGCTTTTGAGAATCAGGCCCAGTGTGTCAGCCCAGAGGGTTTTCCAATCTCTTATGAATTTTAGGTAGGACATACAGGACCTGATTCCATAAGACCTCGACCGATGCAAGGTACTTGCACTAGACAACAATGATGCAATATGCACCTTGTGTCATAAATTGCATCAATCCTCATTCTGGAATGTAGTCTACATGAGACGGGATGCCGCTGTGGCAAAGGGGTACTGCACCACACTTACAACTGGCATCAGGGTACACCAGGCGGCAAGGAGGCTTGTGCCATGGTGGGCTGCAACATCCCTCATTGGATTCCAAAAGCCCCACCATGGTCTCTGTAAGAGGGCTCCATTAGACCAGACAGGAGGTAGTCTACACCCCTAGTGGCTTTGCCCCTCAAGGTGGGGAGCTGGCAGGGGCTCTGTACGTGGGGCTCGGGGACAGAAGGAAAGGGGAGTACTTAAAAGGTGTTGGGAAGCAAGTGGGTGTGCAGGGTTTGATCAGGCACCCAGTGGGGAGTGCCGTTCTTATACAACAGAACAGACACCATTACATGACTGGTGCTTACAAGGGCATCCCTCTGGTATACTCCCTGCTCCCTAACACCTCCTGTGGCATCCCTGTATCACATCTGCCCCAGAAGCCTCATGGCATTGGTTTCTGTCTTGCACCTTGTGGGGGTTCATCTGTGCTCAGGTTCACAAATGTGCCTGGCATTCGGTGCTAGCCTGCCTTTTCAGCAATTCATGAGTGTTTGGTGCAGGGACCTCCGATTTTACAGAATCAGGTGCATGGTCCCAGATGCACTGGCAATGTGCCACAGCCCTAGATTGCTGGAAAATTGTGGCGATCTTATGGCTCTTTCAGAATTGGGGCCACTGTCTATAACTGCCCTAATGTGAAAATCCTCCTGTAAATATTCGAAACCAGTTTGTGTTATAATTCACCTTTCCAGTGCTTCCCTAAGCACTCCATTAACTCTTAATTTAAAAGTATTTGTTAGATCAGTCATCAAGGATGTATAGAAGTCTCTGTTACCAAGTTGTCTGTATACTTCGTCATAACAGTCCTCAGTGTTCATGAAAATGATGAAGCCACCCTTATCAGCTGCCTTTATGGTTATTCGGATGCTACTCCTTAAGCTTTCTATAGCCTCCCATTCTTGTTTAGTACAGTTAATAAAAGTAGGCCTCTGCTCACTGGCAGAAAGTTCCTGCAGTTGTTAAATACTCACATAACTTGAACTGCTGGATTTGGTGGTGGGCAAAATGTTAATTCTTATGGAAACTTTTAAAGACATCAAAGGAGTTTTTCCATTCATCACCTGTACATAGTGGTTATTCACCACTTCCAAGAGTTCACAAATTCAGGACTCCCACCCCATATTATTAATGTCTGGTTAGTTAAAGAAAGCCTTTAACATTAAGAATTCTGATGAACCTCTGTGGATCTATAAGGCACAAGGAAGGAATTATCTGTGTGGAGGGGATAAAGATCAATCCCTTCAGGAATACCTTTTGTTCTGCTGCTGTAAGCATATCATTAGAAATGTTGACAGTGTTTCGTGTCTTATTCCTTGCTGCTTTTGAACTGCTCCCTCTGCTAATAAGCACGTGGTTGCTGATTGAAGTTGTTTCCTCACTCTCCTCTCCTCCTGTTTCCTCTTACCACATCTCCCTGTCTTCTTCCTTTACTGACGAAGTGGAATCTGGTGGTCTGATGGATCATGTCTAGTGGAGCCATTCTGTGGGTGTGACGTGAAGCAGAGCTCTCCCTAATAACGCTGTATTCCCAGAAGCATCTGTATCACTACCATTCAGCACTAAGTTCACCTTCTCTGCAATCTTCAGTATGGATCTGGGTCTGCCCCTATCAAATATTTGATTATTAAAAGTCATAGACATGCCTTTGAGACTTGTGTTGTTTGGCTACCTCAATATGGTGATCTTGGGCCTGATTTTCAAAGCCCCTCTTAGATCGGTGCAAGATGCATCAAACAGCAGCATTCACCGATCACTCATGCGCCAGAGCCTTGCACCCAATTTCAGTACAGGTGGGATCCCAGAGCCAAAGGCAGGGAAGGCAGGGATTTACTGCAACCGCCCCATGTGCTGAACAAGTGGTGCATGAGGGGGTTTGATAGAGACAGTGGCATAAGGGAGCATAGGTGCTAGCAAGGGCACCAGAGGCCAGTAAGGTGCAGGGACAACATGGCTGACCATGCTGTCCCACCAAAAGCGACAGTTGGCATGTCACTGACCCATGTACCTGTCCCTTTCTGGTGGTGTCAGTCATACTGTGACAGCGCGAGGCCATGTAAATTGGACAGTGCCACACACAGTCCTTCAGGTGCACCTGTACACTTCCCAGCTGGCACAAAGCAGTCAGGCAGCCACATCAGTGGGGACAGCAACTGCTGTACAGGGACAACAACCAACATAATGTACATGGCTGGTCATCGTAGGGGTGCATGGCACCTCATGCTGCAGGTAACCCTGATGGGCATGGCACCCAGAAGAGGCACCACTTGCCTGGCAGGTAGTATCCCCCATGACTCCCCACCCGCACATGATGGCATAAAGCCTGGCTCCCCATGCTGTGCCCAGCTCCACCTGCTATTGCAGGACCCATAGATGGGCACCAGCATGAGTGCCAGTGGAGATTCAAGCACTGTCCATGTACTTTCTCCCTATGTGCTGACATTGGTGACCTGTTGTGGTGCTGGAGGGTGTGGGAGGAGTTCTGCTGGATAAGTGGTGCAAGGGTCTTAGACAAGCCATGGGCTGGTCTAATCCTGAGGGATCCAGACTGCTACTGGAATCCCAAAAAGGGATTGTGCAACAGCTTCTTGGTGCAAGCACCCTTGCACCATGCTGCACCTGGGTTGATGGTGAAGCATGGCACAAGCCTCTTTGATGCATGCCAACCTCTGGTTGCTGCAACTCAGTTTCTAAAATCAGGAATGATGCGAGGTGTGGTACAGTAACCAACTTGCATTGTTTCTCTTTGACACAAGTACCTTGCATCATTCCCAGTGCTTTGATAATCGGCCCCATATCTAATTATTGTTTCTTACAAGTCCACTTTGTATATTATATATTGTATATTATATATTGTATATTGTACACAGTGCAGGAAAGCAGCAGCAAAGGCAAACAAGATGCTGGGATGCATATCTAGGGGCTCAGTAGTTGGAGAGAGGAGGTTATATTGTCCTTGTACAGGTCATTGGAAAGGCCACATCTAGAGTATGGAGTTTAATACTGGTGCCCAAACCTCAAAAGGACATTATCCTGCTGGAGAAGGTTCAGAGGACCGGCTACAAAGATGATAACTGGTCAGAGAGAGAGAGAGAGAGAGGACATGATTGGGACTATAAGTACTTGAAAGGGATAAATAAGGTTGACAATGAGAGTCTCTTTAAGCTGAGTGGGCAACCATAACACAAGGGGCATGGTCTTAAGCTGGAGGGTGGGAGGTTTAGAAGGAGGTCAGGAAGCACTTCTTCACAGATAGGGTGGTGGATACTTGAAATGCACTGCCAGAAGAGATAATCTCGTTGAAGACAGTGGGCAGCTTTAAGAGAGGCTGGTACAGGCATAGGGGAAGGTAAGGGTCATGGGTAGGGAGGATGAGAGGAGTGGGAGGGAGGGCAGAGACATTAGCTCAAGCTATGGACCCCTGCAATATGAGCAGACCTTGATAGACCAAAAGGCCTTCTTCTGCTGGCTTTGAATGTTCAGATGTTCAGATATTATATTGTGCAATTTCACCAAAGGTGGCAAAGTGTTCAGTTGTTCCTTTTTTCTTCTTTAATTCCTCATTAATCTGTCTTGTAACATCAGCTGCATCTTCTAAAATCAGTCTTAAGGACTATTGAGGCTTCCAAAATTACTGTTTTCCACCGGCCTATAAAATGTTGTTTCTCCTGACAGAAAGTTGAGGGTTTTATAATTCTTATCAATTTGGGACTTGGTTCACTTCTAGATAGACTTCAAAGTTATCTTCTGCCAGTGCAGATGTTGCATTTTCAGGACACCCTCTCATATTGATCAAGGCATCTCTAATGCTTTATAGCCACTCCACCATTGTTATTTGCTTTGTTTGCATGTTTCTACCACAGAGTCAGCCATGATGCGATGCAAGAACTTGCAGTAAATGACACGTCACAAAATTCTGCAGTAAAAAGGTCTTAATTGCCATTGAATGGCACTGTTCCTGTGGCATGCTGCAGCTTTTGATATACTGCAGCAGTACTGCACTGCATCCTGGCTGGCACCGCTGTGATTTACCATAGTGTTCTGGCTACACAGAGAATTGTCCCATTTTCATGTTGGACTTTAAAATCCCTTCCATGAGCACTGTGCACTCAATGGTTTCCATAGTGGGGCAAACTCAAACTGGGCAGAGTAGCCTGACTCAAAACATACCATCAGTAGCAGAGACAGGAAGGCATGCCAGTCACTTCCATGTGTAAATAAACAGGCACTGTAATGCTGCTGAGCCAGTGTTAGCAGAGGAAACTTTTCTAGCCCTGCCTCCTGGTCTGTGTTGGTGGCTGTTTGTGTCTGTATGTGTCAATAGGTTAGTGTTTGTGGATTTTCATGTTTTCTGCTTGAGTAGCTATACCATTCTTGCACACAACATCTGTGAAAGTCTCCAGGACTGAATTTCTGAAAACATCACCACCAGGAATCAGCATTTTCATTTTAAAATAACCTTTTGAAGCCATCTCAAGCAAAACCAATTCAAGCAACTAAGTATGACAAACTCCATGATCATGGGTCCTGCACATAATCCTCATTTCATCTGACCTGCTTCTAAAGGAACTTTACTTGTCTCTGAGGGCTATTTAACATACACTCTGAAGAACAAAGAAACCTTGAGAAAAAGGGACATGCACTGCATCCACATTTTCATCTGACCCGCTCCTAAAGGAACAACATTTGTCTCTGAAGGCTATTCAACAAGCACTTGAAGAACATAGGAAACACAGTCAAAGGTTTTCACAGCCTGCATATTCCTAGGCCACAGTTCATCACCTTTAGGAAGGTAACACATTCTGTGACTCTGGACCTCCAAGGCTCATCATTTCCTCTAGATTTGACTTTTTCTTTCATTATTTAACTTTTGTGCCAGCCAGTAGAGGCAGCGGCTCCAGAAATGCTGCCCTGTCCCTGCTGTGAAACCTAAACCTAAACCAAGGTGACAAGAACTGGTACATAGACACTTTGCTGCTTTGTCATTTGTTATATCATCAGACAAAATCTATTGTTCTCTCTTCTGCTTTATAATTACTGTGCTTGCTGCCCTGTTTAATGGTGTCTAGTCTATGTTGTGTGTTATCAGATAGAATCTACAGACCTTGGCCATTTTAATGTTTGTTTGTTTGTTTAAATTTATTGTTCACATAGTTGTCATTACACAGCCTATATTAAAAGCAATCACATTTCTAAACATTTTACATTACAAACAGATAATGATACAAAAATAGAAATATGCAAATAGTTCATAAAAATATATCAGAAAGACTAGGATATAAACATCCAAGAGTAAGTCCAGGTTCTAAAATCAGTATCAACTGAGGAATAGTAGGGTACATTTATTCACTTAAGACTTTCTGTATGTATTTTTTCTAACTTTAGAAATTCCAGTCAAGAATATTGCTAGGTTATTTAACAGTTTGTCATTTTCAGAATGACATAGTATATCTAGACTATATATATATATATATATATATATTTAGAGGCAAAAACTCTGTTTACTGCACCAGTTAGGGTTGTTCCATAACGTGAAAGTAAAATTCAGTGTTAGGGTTGAAAACCCTCTTGAACTGACTTACCCCCAACTGGCATCAGGAATGTGGGTTGCAGCCCTGTCCTCACCCCACCATGTGTAAAGAAGCAGAGATATAGGAGAATGGGGTGAGAGTTAGAACGAGGACCCCAACGCACATCCCGATGCCGGTTGTGGGGTTGGCTGGTCCAAGGAGGGTTTTCAACCTAACACCAAATTTTCTCACTTTGTTATTGTGGAAAACCCCAATTGATGCATTAAATGGATTTTTTTGCTCCCTAATTTCCTTCTTTTGAGAAGGATGATGACAACAGTAAAGTAATGCAGTTATGAGAGCGCGGGCCCAAAGGGCCCCACACTCCCACCACATGATGTCTTATGACATAGAAACAGGAACAGCAACATGAACAGAAGTGTCAACAGTGGCACACATGGTAACAGAAATGTAAATGGTAAAGGAAACGTTAATAGAAACACAGCGCAAAGTGACACCAAGCGAACAGTGACACAAAAGGACATTGAAGCCCACAAAAACACAAGTGGTAACATGAACAGTGATGAAGCAGAATTTTAAATGGAAATTTTATGTAACAGCAAAACGAGCATGAAAGGAAACAGAAAAGGAATGCGAACACGAAGGCGATACGTAACGCAAATCGTAATGCGCACAGCCACTGTACTGCAATAATAAATGCAAATGGTAAAGTTAACATGAAGATTAATGCCAAAGGAAAAAGAAATGGAAATGAGAACAGAGCGCATCAGGAAATGCAAACCAGAATGTGCATGGTCACTGAACCGCAATTGTTAACGTAAATGGTAACAGTAACAGCAACAATAACACCAAAGGAAAGAGAAATGCAAATGCAAGCAAGTACAGAAACACAAACCATTATGTGCACGGTCATGGCAACCGCAATTGTAAATGCAAATTGTAACAGTAACAGCAAAATAACACCAAAGAAACAGAAACTAAAACGGAAATGCAAGCACTTATGAAAATGCAAACCATAATGCACGCGGATGGTACCACAATTGCAAATGAAACTGGTAATGGTAATGGCAACAATAATGCCAAATGACACAGAAATGCAACGCAGTTTAAAATGCAAACCGTAATACACACGTGGCATAGACGGTAATGGTGCCACAAACTGTAACGAAACGCAACTAGAAACACTAACTGGCAAAGTAATGAAAGGGCACACTCTTCTTTTCCCAAAAATGCATTGGAAAACACAGTGAAAACAAAGAAATGCATACATAACAATGGGCCTCGGAGCAGAAAATGAGGAGTTGGAATATTAAATTGCTTGTATCTCAGGAACCTATCGACGTGAAAAAAATGTAAATTTCATATGAATTATGACTTTCCTGGCTAATTTTATACTTAGTCCCTCTTAGGGCCAAGCATTTTGTGATGAAAAGTCCGTATCTTCACTGTTTCCGAGATACTGGCCCTGAAAGGCATTGGCGGCCGTGAATGTTATCCAAAGGAAAAAGCATTAATTCTGAGTGCCATCACTGTGCCGCCTGTAATATTTTCACCAAACCACCAAAAGGCATTAGTGGGATGTTGGCTTTCTTCCTCCAAATTTCAGTCCAAAGACTAACCCGTTATTTTGCAGCAGGGCGGCAAATGATTCCTGTAACGCGGCAGACTCCGTAATGTTATCCTAAGGGAAAAGCATCAGCTTTGGAGTGTGATAACTTTGCTGTCCTGTAATATTTTTCACCAAACTACAGAAAGGCACATCTGTGAGATGTTGGCTGTGTTTCCTCAAATTTCAGCCAAAAAGACCAAACCGTTCTTTTGCAGCAGGGTGGCAAAGAATTGCTGTAATTTTGCCATAGCCTGGAAAAGTAGTGCAAAAGCTTTCGCTAAAATTTGCGACACTACTTTCTGAAAGTACTTTTTCCAGAAACTTGAAAAACATATTTCTAGGGTGTTTAACCTCAAAATAAAGACATGCTAACATCCTCAGGGTCCGACTAGGTAAACACAAAAATAATTGTGTTGCTAGAGGGTCACAAATTTAAATGCCAAGCATTTTCGGATCACCAACTGAAAACAAAATGGTGGATTTGCCAGAGTAAAGAGGCCATTTGCAAAGTAAAAACTGCATTTGAGAAAGTGTTCAGCTTTTAACTTTTCCCATTGACTTATAATGGGAACTTGTTTTTAATAACTTTTGAACCGTTCAATATTTTTCATGTAATCTTCAAAAGGCACATCAGGGACCCTGGCTGCATGTTCCCTGAAGTTTTGGACCAGCCAAAACCATGCGACCTGTAGGTGAGAGCAAAGAAATCACAACAAAGCATAATTGCGCAATTGGTCATCACTTAATAACTCTGCAGCCAGATATGCGACTGGTAGGAAACATGGCAGATCCCAAGGTCTTCCACACCCAATTATGCATACCACATTTCAGGCAAATCTGTTGAACAGTGCCAAAGTTATTAAGGTGCAAAATTTGACCCTTTAACCTTAAAAGTGCTACTCAACTCCTATCTATGGTAGCACTACTGTGCTACCATAAGATATATATAGATATATATATATATATATATATATATATATATATATAATACAAAATACACATACCCCACAATGCAAAGCATCATGGGCTGCATATAAATCACCACAGAATGTAAAGCTGGTCCAATTTTAAGCAGAATTGCATGGTGCCGTTCTGCTTAAAGTTGGACCAGCATAACATTCTGTGGTGATTTACATATGCAGCCCATGATGCTTTGCATTGTGGGGCATGTGTGATTTTTGTATTTTCTTGAAACTTGGCTTCCCAGCCAAATGCCCTTGGGGTAACTCCTTGCCTCAGTGTTTACGCACAGATGTTCTTTTGTCTTATATATATATATATATATATATATATATATATATATATATATCACTATATATAGAATAAATTGTTAGATCACCTGACAAAGCCTTTGGCAGCTCAAGCATTCTGTAATGTTTACATATTACTAGTTCTTTTGTCTTATCTTGACAAAGCCACTGGCAGCTCATGTACTGTAATTGTATTAACTGTTATCTACCTGCCTGTTTTTGTCTATTCTTGTCCATTGTCCAAGACATGGAACCTTTGTAAAGAGCACTGTTTGCTCAAAGGTGTTATCTGAAATTTTCATAAATAAACAAATAAATAAATCTAGAAAGGAAACTCATACCCTTCAGATACTGTCCTAAATATCTATGTATAAGATCAGAATACCAAGGGCAGCATAGATCTTCATCTTCATTCAATAGGCAGTAACATGTAGTCCTATTCCTAATTTCTTTATTACATCAACTTTCCAGAATATTACTAGGAATACCTCAAATCTAAAATTGGTCTGAATAAATCTAAATGCAGGGAGATGGATAAAATAGAAATAGTTTTTTACATTATGCCCTTTGTTTTGTTTACTAGCCAAGAAGCAACTTTCAGGTTTTAATTTCTTCAAGTCTTTTTCCTTTGATATAATCTGTATGTGTCTTGATAACTTTTTACAGTATGCTGCACTTAATTGAATACTATTTTCAGCCCAAGATTTGAATCAATCAATCAAGATCGATCGCTTGATTGATTGATCTCTTTCAGTATGCTACATTTAACTGAATATTATTTTCAGCCCAAGTATTTAGGTGGTTTAGTTCATATTTTCTTGGAAGAAAATTACTATTTTAATGTGTGGTATCAGTGTTATACCTACTGTTACCTTCTAAAGCCTAGTGCTGTTACATTTCAAAGTCTTCTTCTTATTGTAGCAGCTGATCAGTAATTGCTGAGTATTGTTACTCTTCCCATTGCTGTATATTTACACAGTACCATGGCCTACAAAGGAATCTGCTCTGGCTTCCTGACATGTGGTCTATTCCTGTTACTTGATGCCTTATTTTGTGGACTAATTGCTCACCCAGAGAATAGTCATGATAGTAGTGCCACACTACTATAGTAAGAGGTCTATAATGTCATGGGCAAAACCTGCACCACAGCAGTGCCTCACACAAAGCAGCAGGTGGCAAAATAACATTATATTAACATGCTGACCAGCGCACACAGAGCATACACCACAGCAACAACTGAGTTTTTGCATGGGACTCTGACCCTGCACCCCCGGTCTAATTATAATCAACTCCATGGGGTCATGGATGTCGAGGGTTATAAAAACTTGGGTTGGGAAAATGTTTGTTATTGGGGCCAAAACCACAGCAGAGCTGGACCTGGGGAGAACTGAACTGCAACCACAGTTCCCTGATGCCACCAGAAACAGGTGCTCTAGCTGCTCCACCGTGGGAGCAGTTTGGCGAGGCCCACCCTGATAGCATATTTCACCTTCCTGCTGGCTGCCTATAGCAGCAGGAGTAGTGATTTCTACTGCACTCTGTAAAACCCTGTCACTATAGAGCCGTTAACACTTCTTACAGAGCTGATTTCATGTGCGGTTTTAGCCATGCTATCTTAACCTGGTACCCTATGATATCTCACCCCGCAACCAAGCTATCCTATCGCTGGGCTCCTCTACAGAAACATATCCATATCCTGGGCTATTGTTGCAAGACACTAGTTACACTAATCTTACTCAGATACTTTCTCCTCTGCCTCCATTATCCAATATCATTATGTTACAATCTGGTGATACAGAGACTAACCCTCCCCCACCGAAAACATCTGTGCACCTCATTGGAACTCAGTTGGTAAACAAAGATCTGTGACTTATGCACCTTAATGTTAGAAGTGTTGTCCCCAAACCTTTCTGAACTAGAAACTTTGCTTCATCCCCAAACCACACATCCTGGCATTATCAGAGAACTGGCTCACCTCTAGGGTCAAGGACTCTGAGGTTGCACTTTCTAGTTACAATATATTCCATCATAATAGATGTAACAGAAAAGGGGGTTCTGATCTACATTGACTCTGACCTCTCTGCAGAAGTATGTGATAGCCCCTACACCCAGCACCACTTCTGAGTGGTTGACTATTAAAGTTAAACTTGGCCCAAAAATGTAATGATTTGCTTGAAGCTCAACCCACCTGGCTGCAGGGCGTGAAGGCCTACTAGATTTCATGCAAAATGCTCAGTGGTTACTCACACACTGATGTGATCTTACTAGGAGACTTCATCTTAAGCTGGCTGCCCAATGAATCACAATACAAAACATAATCAATACCTGCCAAACTTGACCAAATCATTACAACACCAACTAAGCTGAACCTTCAAGTAAAGCAACCATTTCGTACTTGACTGAATTTTGGTAAAAAGGTTGAAATAATTTTACTCTCTGGAACTTTAAGTGACTCAATCAGTGATCACTTAGCCACATATTGCCACTGGCACAACAGTGTATCTAAAATTCTCCAGCTAGGCCAATTATCTACAAGAACTGCACCATCTTCAACAAGGCATCTTTTCTATTTGACTTAGCTCTAATTGACTGTACCTACTAGACACAACACAAGATGTAAATTCCACCTTGGACTTCTTCATCACAAAATTTACAGCACTACTGGATAAACACGCCCCCTGCACAAATGCAGGTTAAGCATAAAACATCTGACTGGCTCACATGTGATATTTTCACTCTCATTCATAAAGAGATGACTCTTGGGAAAAGTACAAGCAAACCAAATATGTATGATTGGAACACATACAGACAACTAAGAAACATATGCAAACAGGCAATACATCAGGCGAAAAGTCAGTATTTAAAAAACAGCAAAATGCAAACTTGTGTGATCCAAAACATTTTGGCAGACCATAAACTCTTTGCTGAATACAAAACACAATCGTCACCTATCTCAATAGACCTGGACAGAGACATCTGTGCTGATCCTCCTAAAATAGTGTACCTCTTTAATGATTTCTTCTGCAATCTGAATAAATGCAGACCCCTGGACAATCCGAACCTAAATCTACTAAGGAAGAGGAGAGCCTGAATCAGCCCGACTTCCATCTTAAAAGGGTCACATGTTTGGAAGTTATTAAATTAATTTCTCCCTAAAATAGACAAATCAGCTGGATCAGATGGTTTTGCTCCCAAAGTTCCTCAAATGTGCTGCCCTCAGATAGCCCCACCATTGCCAAATCTTCAACCTATCTTCCATGAACCACCATACCCAACTTCTGGAAAACAGCTATAGTTGTCCCTACACATGAAAGTGAAGAAGATACTACTGGAAAACTACCTCCCTATTTCTATTTTGTCGGCTCTAGGTCAAACTGCAGTAGAAAATAGTGCACACACAACTAACCAAATATCTTGAACAACACAATCTAATCTGCAAGGAACAACATGTGTTCAGGAGATGTCATGGCACTGACACAGCTGGTCGAATTCACAGTCACAGTCTATCATGCAACAGATAAGGGATTGTTGATGGAGCTGTGTTCATGGATCTGACCGAGGCTTTTGATCTGGTCGTCCACGATGTATTAACTAGCAAATTACTCATACTTGGCTCGATTCCATATTCTGGCCTGGTTCTGTGATTATTTGAACCATAGAAAACAGAGGGTGAAAATCGGGTAACGCGTCTCAAGTGCCAACGTAATTTGCAGTGATGTCCCTCAAGGCTCTGTACTGGGGCCTTTTCTGTTTTCAATCTTCATCAACAATTTACCAACAATCTGCAAACCTGTACATACTCTTCTCCATGCAGATCATGCAGTTCTATACATGCATAGCAAAGACATCAACAAAATCAATCATGTACAGGGAAACAGCTTCACAAACTTGCAGGAATGGTTCATTCTAGAAAAAATGGTCCTGAACCTACCGTATACCCAATCAATGTTGTTTGGTTCTAACTACAATCTGAAAATGCAGTCCTCAAGTTCTGCATCAATGCAAATAATAGGAACTGCCTGGAAAAAGTCAGCTGCTTTAAATATCTAGGAGTACACTTAGACTCTATCCTTACCTTTGATTCCCACATTCAAAACACTACACCAGCCTGCTTCACCAATGGCTTGGCTCTCTGTACAGAATCTGCAAGTACTTAGTGCCTGAATCCAGACATAGAATCTGTTGTTCTCTGTTAATCCCACCCCTGCAGTCTCTTATACTTAAACCTGCCCTCTTTCTCCCTAGACTTCCTCAGCCCGAATCGCGGGACTCTCATGGAGAACCATGTGGGTAGCTGCAATTCTAGCTGCAGCCACTGCTAGCCCTGAAAGCTGCCACCAGAGAGAGACATTACCAGAAGCCTAGCTACTTCACTGATCCCACTGCTAGCCCTAAAAGCTGCTACTGGAGACAGCCATGACCAGAAGCCTAGCTGTTCTGCTGATTGTGCACCTACACTGGAGATATTGCCCCTGGGGCCACTTCAGGTATGCCTAGTCAGCTGCTTCAACGCATTCAATTTGCTGCCCTGATGGTGCTTTGTGCCGCTCTCCACCCTCCCTCCTCCCATCCACCCTATCTGGGCAATTACTTTCATAGCTACTGTTGGCCTCCCACCCAACCTATCTGAGCAATTACTTTTATAGATGCTGGTAGTCATGTGATAGATTGTCTAACTTGTCACTTGTTTCTTATAATAACTGATTACTAGGGGTGCTTCCTTGATACTCTCTGTTTCTGGCTAATTCCACTCCCTGCCTATCGACCTTTCTAGTATTTCCTCCACTCTTTCAAGCTTTTACTCCTGTACCACATCTTCTTGGGCTCCTAACAGCTGTATCTACTCTGCATTATTATGGCTAACTCAATCCTGTCCCTGCTAGTCATCAGTGTGACATTACTTCTCTTATCTTGTCTCTCTCTGCCGATTTCTTCATGCCTCTATGTCCACACCACTTAGCTTATCTGGTTTTACTTTCTCCGACCTGCTTCATACACCTCCAAAAGCACCTCGATCTTACACCACCCTTATTCCTAGGTACATTATCTACCTTGGCATTTGCACCATTAAAAAGACACTTGCTTTATTCAATTCCTCAACCTCCCTTCATCCATTGAAGCTCTGGTACCTCCTATTCATTGCTTTCATTCTATTGAGTGATGTTGAAACAAATCTGGGCCATCTGGCTCAGTGCTCTCCTCTGACAAAACCTGGACAAATGCAAAGGTACTACATGCCGCACATTAATATAAGAGTCTGTTATGTAATCTTGGTGACTTAGGGGCTGGGTGTCTCTGTATCACCCTGATGTTCTCTGCCTATCTGAAATTTGGCTCAAGCCATCAATATCGGATTCATCATGCTCCCTACAGTACCTAACCATAATTTATTTAGATGTGACAGACAGCCTCCTAAGAGGGGCGGGTTGTTGCAATCTATTACAAAACTCATCTTACTCTTTCCATCACTTCTACCTAGCCCTTTCCTCTTGAGAATCCCTTCATACTACCCAC
Organism: Neoceratodus forsteri; assembly: GCA_016271365.2. NCBI lineage: Eukaryota > Metazoa > Chordata > Ceratodontiformes > Ceratodontidae > Neoceratodus > Neoceratodus forsteri. Next base: position 1,045,588,932 of record CM057455.1, read on the forward strand.
TTCTTGGGTACTAAAAGACTGCACATATTCTGCACCTACAACCCTCCTAAAAGGGGTGTTTCTGGCCATGAAGAACTGCTTGTAAAAGTTGTCCTTGCTGTTGGACAAAATGAAGTACTCTTTCTAGGTGACCTGAATTTAAACTGGATGGGTAATGTGCATAATACACTCCTCTCCGTTGTGCAAGGTTATAACCTACATCAAATAATAAACTGTTCCACCAGAGTTACATCCTCTTCCAGTTCTGGTACCCTAATTGACTGGATATTGACAAACTGCACTGACAAGAATTAAGACTGCAGGCACCATAGCAGATGCCATAAGCGACCACTTCCCCATTCTTTGTACCTGGAGAGTCCTCAATGATCCGTTCTCCACCACCAAAATATATCACTTTCAGAAACTTTGCCAGGCTATGTCAAGATAAGTTTCTATTTGAGAGTCTCCTCAATTGATTGGCCCTTCCTTTACTTGGTCCAAGATGCTCAGACAGCCCTAGATTACTTCCTTACTCAATTTGGGGCTTTCAAGATAGACACATCCCTCTCATCACTTTGTGTGCTCATGGTAAATAGCTTCATAAAGACCTTCTTGCTCTACTCTGGGCTAGGGACAAAAGCTGGAGGTGCTATAAAGCTCAGGTCTCCCATCAGATTATAACAGCTACAGAGCACAGAGGAACTCTTGTAGAGGCAAATCAGATTAGTAAAGAGCACCTCAAAGAGCTCCTGCTGGATGCAGCAGGGGACTCAAGAAAGTTTGGTCATGTGAAAACCTTCCTGGGTATCCAAAAATCCCACCCTACCAATGATATGGTCCTAAATGGCATGCATTGCAACAACCTGACAACAACTGCAAAGTCTTTTAACCTCCACTTCACCAAGCTATCTACCTTGCCTCTGCTTTCCCTCACACAACCAAGGCCTTCATACATATTCTAACCATGAGCCTGAGCATCCTTCTTTTCCATTTTAAAGCCATCACCAAGGCAGATGTCCTAAAACTCCTCAATTCTATCTCTGACAACACAAGTGTTGGCTCAGATTGTTTGAGCCAAGCTCCTAAAACTTGCATCCCTGTAATCACCTCCCTCAGGCTAGAATATATACTCTGTCCTCTCTCATGGTAATGTTCCTAATATTTGGAAAATGGCCAGAGTCACTCCTATATTCAAAAAGGGACAACAAAGACATATCTAATTATTGTCCCATAGTAATCCTCTCTGTCTTGGGAAAAATCATAGAAAACTTGTGGCCTCCCAAACTATTGATTATCTCACCAAGTATAATCTGCTGTCGAATAACCAGCACAGCTTCTGCAAAGGGCATAGTACCGCCACTGTTCTGTAAGTTCACCAATGACACACTCTGTGCCATGGATTCTGGTCTTCTGACAGATGTTTCTTTGACCTCGTGAGAGCCTTCAGTCTTGTAAATTACCCTCCTCTGCTCTCCAATCTCTTATCTCTTAGCTTCACCACAATCTGTATCCTGGTTTAATAGCTACTAACAAACATCCATCAATATACTGTAGGTGTTCCCAGGGTTCTTTTCTGGGTCCCCTCTTTTCTCTGTTTTTATCAATCACATTGCTCAGGATGTCCTCACTGCTCACCACTCTTTATGTGGATGACCCTGTCCTGTACTCCAGCTCCAGGAGTATATCAGAGATAAACCTTAACCTCTCTTCTGCCTTTCATAATATCCAGTCTTGTCTCTCCAGACACAAGCTCTTACTTAATGTGGGAAAACTCAGACTATGTTTTTGGCACTGCAACCAAGCTTAGATCAGCTCAAAGTCAACTCAGTATATCCGGCCTTGATGGTTCAGTATCGAAGACAGTGAGCACTTTCAAATTCTTAGTGGTACTGCTTGATGGGCCCCTTGACTTTGACCAACACATCCTGTACACATGTAAGTCTATGAACTCTAAATTGGGCTTGCTTATAAGATAAGTCACATCCTAACACCCTCTGCTAGACTGGCCATTGCCAGAGGTATTCTACTTCCATCACTTACCTATGGCGCTATAACTTATCTTAATGCATTGAAGGCAACCCTACACAGATGGGACACAACATATAACAACATCTGTCGGCATGCCTCAGCATCCCTGCAGCTCACACATCTCTGTCAGCTTCACGCCAGCCTAAACTGGCCTTCCTCCTAACTAACAGCTTCTCTCCCTGGCTCACTGATGGCTAACATTATTAGAACTAATATCCCAGTATTGCTTGGCCTCTTCTTCCCCAGACCTTCTCCTATGGCCTCTGGTCCACCGGACAATCCTTACTACACATCCCTAGATTTAAGACTTCCAAGAGAACCTGTGCTTTCTTCTATGCCACTCTAAATTTTGGAATTCCTTCCCCAAGCTGTCTGGCTTGCACCAAGTCATGCCCTTTTAAAAAAGTGTATCGGTCTCACCTATTTAAACTTACATCACTCACTGTTTCAATCTCCCCAAATTCATTTGACTGCCACAACTTAGCTATGTGTTCCTGTCTCTCCTTATCAATAACCCTATGTCACGTCTGCTCATTCCGCTTCTAACCCTGCTTACCTGCTCCTTCCAAGCTTTTCTCACTGTCACTTTATCTCTCTGTCTGTAACTCTAACCCTATGCCCTCTGACAACACTACCTTGGTCTAATCGAATTATAATTGAAATTAGTAATTTGTTGTTAGCGCTTATACTACCAGTTGTTTTACATTTGACACTTACCTTGAGCTTGTACTGTTTACTGACTGCTTTGCTTACATGGTTGTCTGCCTTGTCCATTATTGTAACATGTTTCACTGTTAAAGGTGTATCTTGTTATTGTAATCTCACCCTGTATTTTGTTGCTGTACTGCCTTGCTTGTAACCTCCCGGTCGTGTCTGAAAATAGTAATTCTATGGCTAGTACACCCACCCAGTAAACAAAACTAAAAAATAAAATAGCACAGGCAAATCTGCTCCTGTATTGTACTATGACTTCCTGGTCACTGATGCTGTTATCAACGCTTATGCTACAGAAGAAGCACACTTATCACAAGATTGCTAGATTTGTAACAGGTAGTGATAGCAAGATGCATCACTGCCTTTCTTTGAACACTTCAAACTGGTTCTCAGCAAAGCTCAAATCCAACCTACAGTAACTCTTGCATTATTTGTTAAAAGAACTATGGTTAAAAACTCCCCATCTATTTAGCTGAACAACTAGAGTTTGTTAACTTGCACTCCTCTCGATTCACCTCAAAAATAACTTAAAAGTTCCTTTTGAACAAACATTGGACAATGCTCCTTTAGCTACCATGCCACCTCAATATGGAATACAACCCTCCCCCATTGGAGAATTACTAACTCTCTGCTTTCTCAAGCAGTCTGAAAGAATTTTATCTATCAATCAGTGTCTGTGACTGCTTTGTGCAAATACCCTTGTTCATACCCATATGCATCTACACTCAATGTAGTATCTGAACTAATAAGCTGCACTTTCTATGTGCCGCCTGTATCAAGTATGTAATTTTCAATTGATGTGTATGTGTCATTTTCTGCACAAAGCACCCAAACATTTGTATGTATGTCCTCAAATGTCTGTGTAATTGCACCCGGTCATGACTGAAAAAGGCACTTGGTGCCAGTGCACTCATCTAGTTACCAAAGTGAAAATGAATAAATAAATAAACTCCAGTGGGAAAACTCAGTCAGTACTTTTTGCTTATTGTAGTGATACCAAGAATCTGAAAAAAGACTGAAACTATTAGATACACTTTCAACTATGTCCTGGGGCCAGAGATTATAGGTGGCAAGCAGAACCAAATAATTACAATATCAATCCTAAAGTTGAGTAGCAGTGCACAGCAGTTAGGGAGGCTTCCTACAGAGGTTGCAAACCTCAAAACTCCAACAAAAGAAAAAGTAAGAGCAACTCCAGTTTAGTTTTGCAGCTAAATTAGTGTTTTATTAGTGTCAGAAAAACACTGCCAGGAACCCCTGTACTTTGGCGTACTAGCCTTCAAGGGGTTTGGCTGTGTGAGAACACAAACAAATTTAAATCATATCTGATGTCATAAAAGTGACATAAATATTTTAAACACATACACCACTAAGGGTTCTTATTTACATACATATTTAAACAAAATTTGTTATATCTTACATATATTCACATCAGTTTTACCACATTCCTGATCTGCATTTTAGAAATCCATATGTTATTTAATACTATTTGCTAAACACATGACAGTATGTATGTTTTGTCTTTATTCCACATTGTTCTTATTTCATTCTAATACAAAATAACTGGAAGTGGTAATGATTTCACAAAAATGTGAATTTAAAAAAGGATGGGGGCAGGAGGGAGGGGTAGTGGAGAATGGTATTGGGAAGGAGAGAGCCTAATCACAAATTAATAACAATACAAGCCCTATAGATAGAAAAAACAGGTTTATGGCAGACCGGAAGACGTCAAGATGTGATCACACTGAGTCTACTTCCATCCATAGTGTGGCTGAAAGAACCATTCATTTGGCTGGGGCTCTACAAACATGAATTCATCAGGTTACCTGCAAGAGAAGAGAAAGATAGAAATAAATGAATAAATAAATAAGTAAATAAATAGAGTACATTTTCCAAATACAGTTTTTTAAACACAATTCTTTTGTTATTTCTTCTATTTTAGGAAAGGCTTCAGATCCCATTGTTTCATTTAGCCCATCTGGTTTCACTGTTCCCAGTTTGTAAATCTACCTACTTTCTTTTTTCAGAAGTTCATTGATTCTACCACATCCATATTAAAGGGGTTGTTGCCAGGCCATTCCATGAAGTTAAGACTCTTTGGGTCTGAGTTATGCTTTGTGAAAATGGAAGTCTACTGTTAGGTATGTGTTTTCCCATTAAATATATTCCTTACATGTTCTTGGATTCTGTGTTTGAGTACCCTGGTAGTACATTCAATATACATTTGGTTACATCCACACTATATAACATAAACAACAAATGATGTATCACAGTTAATGAATTCCTTCATTCTGTATTGTTGTTTGTTTGTGGGGGTATGAATTCAGATCCTGTGTTATAATAACAGCAAACATTACATCTTTGGCACCTGAAATTACCCTGGGGTTTAATGCCTAACCATGTGCTTTTGTCTGGTTCAGTTAGTCTATCCTAACTAGTTTGTCTTTCAAATTTGACTCTTTGAAAAGGTAATTTTAGTTTTCTCCTACAATATCACATTTAATAATCACTATATAACAGGTAAGAATATTTAGAGGTAAGGAAACTTTAAATCATTTTTAGATGTCACTAAGTTTCTCAAAATTTTCAATGATAATGTGAGCTTGTTCAGTTATAAAGGTATACAGTAAAGAAATGCTCTGTCTTGAAATCATGATTCATTTGATATAAACTAGAAAGTTACTGCACATTGGACCAATATTCAAAAAGTAGGACTGTGTTAATAGGCTAAGCACCTCACTAGGTGTTTTTAACTTCAGAATAACATTTGTGCTAATGGTGCCATGCTGAACACGGTGAATGAGACCCCAAGCTGTTAGTGCTTTGTAACAGTGACCAGGATCACATACAAATCATCCTTTTCAGGTTGCATACAGTGTTACCTGGAATAGTCTAAGTGTTTGGAAGCACTAACTGGCCATTAGTTACATGTTAGTTATTGCTTCTAAAATCTAGTTTTAAATTGGTCCAGTGAGCACTGCACCTGCTCTATGATGCCAGTTCAATAAATACTTTGTCAACCAAAGTTATGGCTGGATTTATATCAACTGCAATTGCTGTCGGCATAAATCCATCTGAGAACACTGTGTTTTTGGCCAGTCTGGTGGCACTGAGGGCTGAGGTGCTGGATGCCTTACTCATGCCATACCGATGACCTGTGTTTGGGAACAAGCACAGACACCAGGGTAGGCAGGAGAGAAGGATTAAGCATCCATGGGACTGCTCTCCTTCTCTGGGGAGGGGGACAGCTGCACTCAGTGCATGCCTGGCCCCTGGTGGAGGCTGGTGCCCTGATGCAACAAGGGACAGAGTCGAGGCAGACAGCTGGAAGAGCATGTGTGGATACATGTGCGCTCACTCCTTGTGGCATCATTACATGTCTCTGCTTGGGAAAACATGGGAAAAGGAGGACAATTGGTCTGGGCATGCCTAATGACTGCCGAGCCTCATATGCACTGCCCCACAATGGGCAGTAACCCCTTCAGCTCTGGATTCATGTATGAGGTTGGTTGAGGGACCATGCCACCCCACCATGGGGGAAAGCTGTGGGGTCACTGGAGCAGAGGTAATCTGAGAGCGGGATGGGACTGGGGGCTTCAGATGAGATGAATGCTGCCAGACCAGAGGAATAAACAGATTAACTGCAAAATAAAAGAGAGAACACTGTGTTTTCTCCTGAACTCTCCTCTCATGCCTCAGATTTAAGATAATCAACCTGAGTTGGAGTTGATTCAGAAAGGGATGCAAGACCCAGAGAAAGGAAAATAGGAATCCAGTGGTGACAGTACAGTGACTCATCTCTGTGTCACTGTACTGTCGTTCATGGTAGAGGTGTCAATGTTTGATTGGCATATGCACTGCCCCATGCTGTTCCTGACGGCACTGTCTGTAGTTCTGTTAACATCTCGTCTTGACCATATCCCATGAAATTGTCCACCATATAAAGGGTATCACCTGCTGCCAGGTGCAACCAGTTACCCCAGTAGTCTTATCTCTTGCATCAAGCAATATATACTTCCTGCTGATGCCTTATGTAACATGAGCATGGGCAGGCCCTCTCACCCAGATACCCTCAGTAGTGTAACAGTACTGCTTCATACTGTTGTAATCCCCCTCCCCAGATACCCACTGGAGTGTCACAGATGTCCCAAAAACATAAAAACATAGCATATTACAGCCATTAATGATCATGGGCCTCATTCTTCAAGGGCAGAGAATGCCGCAAGCCCCAGGTGCACTGGATCATATGGGCGTATGGGGCTTACAGCATTCTCCTGGCTGGTGATTAGGATTTTCTATCCCATGCACTGATTGCCATGAGTAGCACCAACTTTTTCTGGTCTAGCATGTGGCAATCCCAGGTACCCTTTTATGGGACTTGCACCAAATATTTGGTGCAAACTGCTGTAAATGGGTAAAGTGTTGCAATTGTGCCCAACGTACTAAAAATCAGGTGCATTTGTGGCAAATGTGTTTTGCAGCAGTGCCAAATTAAAAGGGTTTGATGCAGGGCTTGCTTGCATCACCCTTTGAAAATTGGGTCCTTAGGTGCATCCAGTTTGTCTTGTCTTGGCCAAGGTGCAGTCTAATAAAGACCTGACTGTAATCTGTCTAAATAATGTATATTGCCTCTGGGGCTGTGTCCACATTCTCTGGCTCTGACTCTTCCTTTGCAGATATCCTTCTTAACCCATTGAATTTGTCCCACCAAATCTTAAAAGCATCTACTGTTTGAATGTTAATTAACCCTCATGTATGTGGTTCCATCTGTTCACTTCCTCTCTGTAAAGAAGTACTTCCTCATGTCCCTTCTGAAATTGCCATCCACCAGCTTCAGCTTGTGCTCCCTCCACCCACAAATTTCAGGGAGGGTCTCCCATGGTCTGCCTCCCATGCAGTTGTCATATGGTCTAGTAGAGCTAACACTTAGAATTCCCACTTCTGTAGCTGTGCAATGGAAGAATTAGATGACCTAAGGCACATCAATTTGTTTTGCCCTATGATTTAAAAAGCAGACAAAAAATTGGTTGGCATCCTTTTGGAAAATATTTTCTTCCCCTTCAGAGATATTAAAATTATTTTTCTGTTCTTAGTATGCCACTGTATTGTTAAATCATGTAAATGTTCAAGGGACAATAGTGGCACACAATCTAAGCAAAGAAAAATAAGACAAAAAATTAAACTGTAATGTGTTAGTATGTTTATTAAGCCTAGTGAAAAAAAACAGCACAGTACCTGCCTTTAAATGACATGGATTCTTTTCAGACTTAATAAAGATGACTCTATGAGATTTGAAGCACCAGAGACTTTGTGCTGTTTTTCAAAGGGCTCAATGAACTAACTAGCACACTACAACTCAATTTTTGCACTGTTTTTCTTACACTTAGATTGCACACCACTATTCTCCCTTTGCCAGTCTGTTTACAATTTGTTTAGTGGTTGCTGCAGTTCCTGTTCCCGAGCACCTGAGTATTTCTTGGTTGGCTTGTAAAGTGTTTACAATCCTTACACTTATTTTGATGCAGTTCATGATTTACTCTCTATTTTATGCATTTACAAATACCTTACTTTTGAGATTACCCACTGGCCTCAGGGATGTAGGTAACCAAAGCAAGAACCATTTCTCAGTGGGTTCCATACCAATGGAATTAATAGTCTTTCTCATGAGCTTTATCCTTCTTTTTTCTCCTTTAACCAGAGATTGCCTTTTCTTTGTTTTTATTTTCTTTTTTTATTTTGCTTGTTAACATAAATAATTATAAGACCTGCATTGATTCAAGTTGAATGCATTCATTATATATCATAAGATTCTATGCAAAACTGCATTAATGCATCAGTTAGATTCAGATTAAACTGACAAAGTAGGGAAATATGGTGTTAGGATTTCCATCCTTAACTCCCTACCATCAACTCCCCAAGCAGGAAAAGGACAACATATTATTAGCCACTGTCCTGACTCTTGACAAATCAAGGGCAGGGTTTTCCTTGGGGTTTTCTACCCAGACACTCACCCCACTGTGATATAGCCTTCAAATGTACAGAACTGTGTCTCACAACATGTTACCAAGAACCTGTAAGCTATGCCTGAAGAAGATATATCAAAATATATCATGTCACCTTATTTGGTCATGGAATGGGGTGAGCATTAGGTTGAAACCCTCAGGAACACCTCAACCCTTATTCGGGAAGAGCTGGACAGAGAAAATAGTAATGTTTTTTCATTTTCCTGCTTGGGGTATTGGGTGGGGAGTTAGGTTGGCAATCCTAGCACCACATTTCCTACTTCTGTCAGTTTAATCTGAGCCTTAACTGATGCATTAACACATATTTTGCAAAAATGTCCTTAATTTTGAGATAGTAGAAATGTATCCTCATTTACACAGGTTCCAAGGACATATGTAAACATGTCCGTCAGACTTCTATGTTTCCATGAAGGCTAAGGAAGTGCAGAGCCCTCTGGGCTAAGCACATCTATCCCTCCATAGATGCACATATCCAACTGCTGTGGAAGCACAGGCACTTTGGGCTGTGAACTGCCATTCCTTCAGAAAAGCAATGTATGTGCTTGGTTGTAATTGTTTTGTGGGGCTCACTTCAAAGGAAAAAATATATTAAGTGCCCCTATTAACTGCCAGTGGTTCATTGGATATGGGACATTAAAGCTTGCCATTAAAAGGCAAGCCAATTTGTCCCTTGGCCCACCCAGAAAGAGTGACGGGGAGGGAGGGAGAAGGGGAAGGGATTAATGAGATCACAGAAGGGCAGGGAGATGAGGCTATGACAAGGGAGAGGGCTTGCTGGCCATTGCAAGGGGCGGGACACTAGGGGTCCTGACAAGTGTCCTTAGGTACTGCTTTAAGGGCTAGCAGCCTTTAGGTACTATTTAAGGGCTAGTAGCCTTAAGCAAGCTCCTCTTCTTGCTGAAAATTCAGCACATCGCTGGCTCTGAGAGGTAAGGTGCTGCCAGGGGAAACTAGTCCATTGGGCCACATGGAACCCCTAGATTAAATTATTTTGGAGCATACTGTTCCTGAGGGTAGGGGATAGTATGGAATGTTATGAATGTATTTTGCTGTGTGACATATGGGTAAAGAAATTTATCAGGTTTGGCCACCTGAAGCAGGAGGTTTTGGTTGATAGGCTGTTGCAAAAAAAAAAACAAGAAGAGAAGGGAGGATGGTAGCAGCCAGCATAGCCTTGTGGCTAGGGCACAGGACTGCAAGCCTGAGATCAGGGTTGGAATACAATTCCCCTAATTTCAGAAATAGAGGTGAGGTAGCTCTCCAGACTACCAATAGTGGCACTATTTCAGTTTTCTTGGTCACAACCAGAGCCAGGGAGAAGGCTAAGCATCGTAACATGAGTAGGCAGAAAGGGGAGAAGTGCATTGGTTAGAGGGGCTGCCGCAAGAGTTTTGTGGCTGTAGTTTGCCAGGTAAGTGGAAAATGGTGGTTATCCTGAAAATGGTATGGTGGCTTTGCAAGGCGTGTGGTTCATGAGGTGAATCGGGGACTGAGTCAGCCCAAAGGGTCAGTTACCAGCAGCCATGATGGGGCCCGTGGGAGTGACACTGAGCCCAGAGGACAGACAGTTATTCCAGTGGGGCAACAGGAGCACATCAGAGTGATGGCCTGTGGAGCGTTGGGTGGTAGTTGCAATGAGAAGGAACCCTAAGTTTGGGGTGGTGGGCTGCATTTTTGCACAGGAGTAGTGAGGGACATTAGGAAGGGCCACGTGGTGGTGGTCTATCAGGTTTAGACGTTGGTCTCCGTGGTGACTATGTGGTCCATCTAGGCCATGGAGGACAGTGTGGGCAGCCAGGTCGGGCCTATGCGCAGATGCAGGAATTGCAATGGAACAGGATGGCATCCTCGGCAAGGCCCCACAGGCCGGAGGTGTGGGAAGAAGAGATTCTGCCATGTGAATCAGTCCCTCAGGAGCAATGGGGGGACAAATGGCCAGGGACATGTGGCAGATTGGGGCTTCATATTGCAGCTGAGAAAGTAGGAATCATGGTGTTGAAGGCACAGGTGAGTGGGCTGAGGGACCCGCAGCCAAGCAGGAGGTTTTGAATGGTACAGACACAAGCGGGATGGGGAGTTGGTTTGTTTAATATGGAGCAGTCTGGTGCTTGGTGGGTTAGTATGGCACCAACATGAGCGAATAGGGGTTATTTAGCTTACAGCAGATGTTTTCTTCGAAAGGACACAGCAAGATTTACTACAGGAGACGCTTATTTTGCAGGTGGAATAGGCTGACTTTAGCAGAGCAGTTGTTAAGCTATTTACGCAGAGGTTTTCCCCATCCTGAAGTAAATTTTATCATTTATGGAGAAACAGCAGTGACTGAAATAGTGGCTCTGGGAATGAAAGCGAGCACACTCTATTACGAGCCACTGTGATGTGGTCCCATGAGTGTCCGTGGAATTGGGAGGACATGAGGTAGTGGCCACAATAGGCTGAAGGGTCGGCAGGAGTCCAGACAGCCACATGCCTCAGTGAAAGAGACAATTTCACACACAGGAGCCTGACAGGTGTCTGGAGACCTGTGGCAAGTCAGGACTGCAGGAGCTTGGCAGGCCTAGCTAGCACTCAGTGTGGACCACGTGTCAAGAACCCAGGAGGAGGATGGCAGCAGGCAACATGGAAAAGGAGCCCAGACATAGGAGCTGTGCAGTAAGGAACCATGGAGGTAGTGGGTGTAAAAAAAAAAGAAAATAATTATAGATTATATGCATTGATACAGGCGGAATGGACATATGTATGTATATGTATACATCATACAGGAAAGCTGTAAGGGGAAGGAAGAGGATTTGGGGACACAGTATCATGAGTACCGAGGACATAGCCCCCCACATTACCAGCGGTTGGCAAACTGCTCTTGAGGGAGACCAATGAGGTTCTCTGGGGGCATCATGATGAGTCGAGGAGTACAGGTTTTAAGGAGAACAGGGTGGGGCCAGGCCACCCCAAGTTGGCCAATTAGGTGGGCTGGGGTGGGGCCATGGGTAGCTAGCTACTGGGAAACAGATGGCCATATGGGCCAAGTAGGCCAAAGAGTGAGAGCTTGGTCAGGACCTTGTACCACTATGGCATTTACTTTATGGTAGTTGGGAGGACCCCAAGAATACACAGGGCTAAGAGGCCAGGCTGAAGCAGGGGCTGTGAGGTTGTGGGTGGTACCCCACCGGGATACACAGTGGGGTTGGGGGCCTCCACCTGAGTTCTCATTCAACGTGGCACCCAGGGATGGCAGCCAGATTAGAGCTGGATTGGGACACTTGCAGGTGTAGGAGCTGGCAGACGAGGGCAGTGGGGGCAACACATACAGGGGCAGTAGAGTTTCCATTTTGGGGTGTTTATATACATATATATATATAAAGGGACCCAGTAACAGGCCCGTGTGGTTATGGAGGCCACTCTGCTCATGAAAGAGGCCAGGTGGTGGGTCAGCACACTCTGTTACAGCCAGCTGGCTGCCATTTCATGGAAGGTTCTGGTGTATGGAGCCCCAGTCTCATGGATCAGTCTCAGGAATCCAGGGAATGCTGAATGGTGGGAAACCACTGGTGGTCTCTATGATCTATTAGGCACAGTGTCAACATAGAGAGGTTGGAGGCAGTGGATCAGGTGACAGCAGTTTTGGTGCTGCCTGCTTCAGGGACAAAGGACCATTGCACACATGGGGGGCAAAGGAAGGGGAAGGTGGGTCTCCTAGGCTGGTGACAGACCAAGGCTCTGGGCCCCCAGAGTAGGGAGAGGGCCACACCAGGTGCAAGGATCTGAAATGGGGCAGGTTGTCCGTTGTGCTAGCCCCCGTGTTTGGGTATGGCACCAGATATGGGTCCCAGCCCTGGTTCCCAGTGCCAGGAGGAGGTGTCAGGTTATATGGAGGAAATGGTAGAACTTAGAAGGAAGGCAGGTGGGGCAGAATAACTCTAAGAAGGGAAGAGATTGGCTGCCATGGCAGGAGTAGCTAGAGGGGGGACTGGTTGTGGTGAAGGGTGAAAGGGGCCCAAGGGGGGCCTTGCCAGACAGCTAGAATTGTACACCCCAAGCCTTCATGATCCTAGGAACTGAACACAGGAGAGGGCTGGGGCAAGAGGTTGTTGAAGTGGGTGGCCTGGGGTATGTGACAGGCCTTAATGGTGATGTGGGTAGGAAGGGTTTGCAGTGTGTTTTCAGCTGGGGTGCACAACCAGGGGTAATGGTTTTGCATCCATGGCTGCATTCATGAGATGAGTAGGTGGAAGGTTGAGAATGCTCAGCCATAGATGTTTAGGGCTGTGGGGCACAAGGATCCAATAAGAAATGGGTGGATGTATTACATTATGCAGATTGATGAGCAATGGACTGGTCTGATGTCTGGGGAGACACTTCCAGGAGTGCAGCATTCAAGATGTCTGGATGGGATGGCTTACATGTCTTTGGGTAAGCGGTAGTGCTGGTCAGTGCTAGACAGTTTTCACACTGGCAGAGTGCCATGGCAGGTCTACAGGTGATGCAGACAGTCGGCCCACAGATTTTGGGCATGGTTCTGCTCCAGTCTTAGACCACATAGTTCAACGTTGGTGCAGGGGGCAAAAAAGTGGTGGCAGTATCCAAAGGAGTCTCTCCAGGCAGAAAGGGGGCAGAGATGGTATGGGACAAGGGATACCCCTCACCATGGAGGAAAGACAGGGGACCTGGAATGGGGTGGGTGTTGGGGGGCATGTTTATCCAGTTACCCAGGCATACATGGCCAGGTCTAAGGGCTCAGAGTACAAGGAAAGGGGCAAACATGGTGGAAGCTGGTGGTAGCAGGGCAGCACGGGCGTCAGAATGTGTGGGGAATAAGGGTTTAGGGAACATGGGCAGCTTAGGCTGGACCAGCTTGAGTCATGGAGTGTGAAGGAACTACCATTAGCAGGAGAGGGGCATCATCAAGGAGTGCCGGGGCCCAGTGGGTAGGTACTCTGTCAGAAGGGGGAAGAACTGGGGTAAGGGGGCTCTGCATCAAGCTCACAGCAGGTTTTGAGCCATGCCAGGATTAGTCTTAGTATGGATAACTTCGTGCAGATCGATCAGGAACATGCACTGGCTGCCTCAACGATCTGGAACCAGAGGCATTACTATCAGTACCATGACAGAGAAGGAAACAGGTATTCCCAAAATTAAATACAGTCATAATGTCATGTTATTGCTAGTCACAGTTTGAAGGGTGGGCAGCTGCACAGACTTGGGCGAGCACGGTGGCCTGTTGGGGCAGAGCAGAGGAGGGGCTGCAGTTGCGAGGGAGGCGGCCCAGCAGCAGTGCATCTAGGGTAGGAGGTGCAGCAGGGGGAGGCCTATCTTGCTGAAGAGCCCTAAAGGGGCAGTGGGTCTTATCAACAGGTGACAGAGGTTAACAGAGATGGGGCAGGGCCCCAATAGGGTGACAGTCCATTCTCAGTTAGGAATACAGATGAAATCAGAAGAAGGCAGCAGATGGGTTTGCAGGCCTTCCACAGAGCAGCTTCTGGTCCTTGGCTTCATGAGCAGCCATCTATGGGGCCTTGGTACCGGATGGGAGGTGTGGCAAGATGGAAAGAGGGGAAGGCAGTAGCGGAACCTGTGTTGCCAGCAGGTGAAGGCATGGGAAGGAGTTGTGGGGGCACTAGCCAGGAAGGCCTCAGCAGCAGGTTGTGGCAAAGCAGGCATACCAGCAACAGGGTACAAGGTAAGGCAGGACAAGGCCTAATCAGGGAGATGGGATAGGACCAACCCTGCATGGGGTATTCTTACCTAGCAAGGCTAAGCAGGGTGATACTGGGGCAGGACGGGTCCAACTCAGTCCAGGACAGGACAACAGTGAAGTGATACCAGCAGGAAGGTGTGGTGGGAGGACAGCAAAGGACTTGAGGCAAGGCCATGGTTTGACACTGGCAGCACCAATGGCTCAGATCCAGGGCTGACTGCAAGAGAGGAAGGGGTTTGTTTGGATCCCCACTGGAAGAGGATCAGGGATGCATAAGTGGTGAGGACAAGGGAAGTGACTCATGGTGCAGGGATGAGTCGGGTTAGACAAAAAAAGTTGGGGTGTTGATCCCAGTGGGAAGTATATTTGCAGTGCAGCTGAAGCAGGGGAACAGAGGTGACTTGGTGTTGGTGCCCACCTGAAGGGCAGCAGACAGGGATGGCATTCAGGCCTTGGGGCACCCTCAGGCAGGCTTGAAGTTGGGGGATAGGATACTTTGTTGGAGGAATTTATAGTCAATGGGGTCTGGTCATGACTGCATTATTGTCCACCTTGGGGGCAATGATCTGGGGTCCTATTGGGTCCCTGTTGAGGGACATGGTATGGGACCTGAGAAGGAAAAGCACTGGTGGCTGCAGGGAGGATCGGCTGGGGAGATCACCCAAAGCAGGATGGTGGGGAGCAAAAGGGGTGAAGGGAGGAAGTAGCAAGGAGTGCCAAAATTGGGAGGTAGTTGCAGGGCCTATCCTTTGGCCCTTTTGGGACCTGGGGGAGAGGTGAATAGGAAAGAGCCTGAGACCCCTGGCCCAAGGGGGAGCTCTATCTTCCATCGCAAGCTGGAGGGAAGGGGCCGGAAAGGGGGATGGGGAAGTAGCACCATGGCTGGGGACAAAGGAACCCAGCTGTGGGAGTAAAGGGGGATGGGAGGAGAGGAGGCTAGGGGATGGATCGCTGTGTCTGCACCCTAGTGGGAAGGAGTCCAGGTAAGGATGGTACCCAGTTCAGTGGGGGGGCAGATCACAGTGTCTGTACCCTGAAGAGCAAGCTGGATCACAGTGTCTGGACCCCAAAGAGCAATACTGAAGGAGAAGTACCAGGAGGGAAGATGAACAGGATGGAAGATGTGTGTGAACTGTTATGTCCATAATGAAGAAAACAGACTTATATGTCTGATTAAATGTTGAATATTGTGATTACAGAATTATTGAATGTAATGTTATAAAATTGTGCCTTTAAAATAAATAATGCCATGAGCACCCAAAGGTCAGTAGTCATGGAAGTGAATAATTTCTGGGGGATCGAGGACAAAATATGGTTTTCACTTTGTTAACCATAAGTCAATAAATTTTATTGGATTGGTCTGAATTGCTTATGGTTGTAGTGGAAGATGATAAACACTTTCGCACATTTTGATGATGATTGCACTTTTATTGTGGATTTGGAACAATAGTGAATTGTGGAGGTAATCTGGGATACAATGCATACCTCATGAGTATTTAGAAGGGATTATGTGTTAGTGTCATAGTAGTCACTGACATCATATTTTTTATACATACCGTGTCCCTTAATTCAAATTATTGACAGAATTATGGCTTGCTAAAGTTGCAATGTTATCTTATCAGAATTTTCTATTTTTAATCTTTATGTTTTTATATGGTCCCTAACTTTTTGGGGATTATTATGTTAGTGTTGTAGTACTCATTGATACCTCTTTTTTGATACATAGATTCTCCTTAACTTCTCAGAGTGATGGAGTCATGGCTTGTTAAATTTACAGTATAATCCTATGGGAATTTTCATTTGTTATTCTTTATAGTTTTTATATGCTCCTACATTTTGGGGAAGTATTATTGGTACTGTTATAGTAGTAATTGAGTTCTATTTTGTATACACATATTCTCCTTAACTCCAGAGAGTGACAGAGTTATGACTTGCTAAAGTTGCAATGTTATTCTATGGGAATTGTATTTATTTAATTATTTTATATGGCCACTAGGTTTGTGGGGGGGTATTATATGTCACTGTTGTAGTACTCATTGAGACTTTTTTCATATATAGATTGTCCCTTAACTCCAAATATTGACAATAGTAACAGCTTGTTAAAGTTGCAATGTTATCCTATTAGAATTGGAATTTTTGTTTTTACATTTTTATATGACCTCTGAATCTTCTGTAGGGTATTATATGTCAGTCTTGTAGTGCTCATTAAGACCTTTTCTTTGATATATCGATTGTCCCTTAACTGCAAATATTGATGGAGGTATGACTTGTTAATGTTCAAATGTGGAAAAAACTAAGTCCAAATTATTTTTTATATGAAGGAATCTTTTATCATGAGATTGTATCATTCTCACGGAAAAAGATTCCTTCATATGAAAAGTATGTGAAAAAAAACTGAGGTCAAATTATTTTTTTCCATATCAAGGTAGTCTTTTTGTCTTCTTTTTATAGGAATCAATAAACAAGGTACAAAGCAATTACAATACAGAAAAGAAAAGACAAAGAAATAAACAAGGAGCAAATACTGTAATTGAACAAGCAAGCTAACAAAGATAAGACAAAGCAAGTAATATCTTCCTGGTGTGCATGCAACATAAAATTTGCTTATATAAACTTTCAAAATATAAAGCAGGAGAATACCAAAAATTATTAAAGATTTCAATAATGATATTTAGAAGTAGTGGTAAGAAATAAGGGTATAAAGGTAATCAAGTTTTCCTTATTACAGAGATTAACAAACCCAAATATTCCAGATAGTTGGAAGAAATATTCCTAACAGGGAGAAAAAGACACATAATTAATAAGAGGTGAGTATAGATATAAACCCCAAGGACAGAGTGATTAAGAATACCTAAACTGTCAGTTCAACATCCTTAATACCTCAGGGAATTTATTGTCTGACTAAATGGTGACCAGATTTTATTGCACAAGTCTGTTTTACCTTCCAGAGTATAATGAACTTTTCTAACCTATATGTTGAGACCATAAGGTTCAGCCATGAAATAAAATCAGAGAAGTAACATCCTTCAATTTTAGAAGAATGCATTTGAATTCAATAATCAGACCCAAGCGTATTAACCAGTGTTGGTGTGAGGTAGAAACAACTAATGGTCTACCATAGCACAGATTAGAAAATTGGTCTTTATTTGTAGGGCTTTGATTGGCTACTATCCCTGCCAGGGGGTTACATTAACTTTCAATAGATGCCCAGCAAATAAAAAGTGCCAGTTACTTGACCACATCACCACAAAAGCTATCCTTATGCCCGCCCCGCTTGCTCACTGTCTGCAGCACTGGACACCAAATTTGAAATCTCCGCCATTTTTTAAGCCACTTAGCAAGTTAGCAGACACCCCACCCCCTAAGTTTACTGAATTCACTCAGTCCCTAATGTAGCACAAAGATATCTGTAAAAAGTGTTTCAGTAAAAAAAAAATAATTGTGGTACCTTCCTTACACTGCTCCTCATTGATCACTAGCCCGCTTAGTACAGCGGGCATGTTCCTCTGCTGATGGATTCTGGAATTAAATGTAAAGGTCCTATTTCTAAAAGTGAAAAAAATGAAAAAAAACAAACCAGGAAGTAAACACACCCGTTCTCATCATGCAGTCAGGGAGACAGAGAAGAACTGTTATTGTTTCTAATGGCACCACTCTCCCGACCACTCTTGTGCCCCTCCTCCCATGGCAGCCTGCTCAGTTAAGTACTACTTAGCGGTACCCCCGACACAGTCCTGCCACCCACTAATTTTTTATATTTTAGTATACTAATTTTGTTTTTATTTTGTAGTACTAGTACCTTGATTACAAGGCTAGGCCACCACTTACTGACAAGATCAGTAACAGAGCTCCATGAGAGAGCTTTGATATGCAGGCTGGCCATATCTTTATCCTTCTTCCTGACCCCTCCCTCATCTCCTCATTCAAACCTAAGGAGCTTCAGATGGTAATGGGATTGCTCAGGCAGGCTGTGTCTCATTGCTCTCCTCCTAGTAATGGAACAGTCAAGGAATATAAAATAGCCCTAAATTCCCCATATCAAGAACTCAAGTGAAACCAGAAAAGTCCTGCCAGTGCTTCTCCACAGTTTTCTGCTCCATACTGTGGTGACCTGCCCTGTTACAGAGCTCTCACCAGGTAGCTGCCGTTAAAAAGTAGCAAACTTCTATTCCAGGATGGTAGATGCGATAAAAAGAAAATTAAATGAAAGTACTACACGATGAAGGTGGCAATTTTGTGCTGTGTTTGTATGTGTGTGTGTGTGTGTGATGGGTAATGCATACACCAGCTTTTAACTATAGAGTCTCTAAGGGTCAAAACTCTGAGCTTAAAAAGAAAACATCCATCTAATATAGGTGGAGGAACTATTTAATCACAGAACTCATTTTAAACAATTTGTTTATTAATAATTTTTCCTTAAATTTATTTCTTTTATAGTGCCCATTTTCTAAGGGCAATAATGCCCTCCAGGGTGGGTGGTGATTAGGGAATTCTGGATCTTCCAGGGGCTATAAGGCCCTTTGCCTGTGAGTGTCGGACCTCATTATGCTCCTGGGTGGTCTGGTATTCCCCAATACCGCCACCCTGCCTGTTTATTGCTTACATGATCCATTCAGTCCTCTTTCTAGAATCACACGAATCAAATGACATTTTAACACTTTGTGCCAAAAATGTCCAGTGTTGGACTAGTCACTGTCATACGTTGTAAAGTTCTAACAGAAGTAATAGAAACATTGAAACATAGAATTTGATGGAAGATAAGGACCACTTGGCCCACCCAGTCTGCCCATTTCCCCTACCTAATGGATAAGCTGCAGATCCTAGTTAACCAGCAGCCTACTTCTTCCTACCCCACCCCTAGAATTGCCTTATGACTTTCCCATGCATGCTTGAATTCCACCACTGTTTTTGACTCCACAACCTCCTCCGGAAGGCTGTTCCATGCATCCACAACCTCTCTGTGAAAAAATACTTCTTAAATTACCTCTGAGCCACCCCCCATCTTCAAATTGTGCTCCTAGTTCTTGCACACCTTTTTTGAAAGATGCTACCCTCTTGGACTTTGTTGATTCCCTTGAGGTACTTGAAAGTTTCTATTACGTCCCCCTCTCCTCCTTTCCTCAAGGCTATACATATTAAGCTCCTTAAGTCTCTCTTCATATGTCTTCCAGTGCAGACCCTGTACCATTTTAGTTGCCCTCCTCTGGACAGCTTCCATTCTGTCTATGTCTTTATGGAGATTGGTCTCCAGAACTGCACGCAGTACTCCAGATGGGGTCTCACCAGCTGTCTGTACAGAGGATAATAACTTCCTGTTTTCTACTGGTGATGCCTCTTCCTATGCATCCCAGTATCCCCCAGCCCTCCTTGCTGCCTCTCACATCGCTTGCCCACCTTTAGGTCATCTGATATAACCACCCCCAGGTCCCTTTCCATTTTGTTGCTGTTAGTATCTCACCCCATTGTGTACTCTTCCCTGGGTTTTGTTTCCCAGGTGCATTACCTTACTTCTTAGCATTGAATCTAAGCTGCCATACATTTGACCATTCCTCTAACCTTGCCAAGTCTCTTCTCGTCCTTTCCACCCCACCTTGTGCATCAACTCTGTTGCAGATCTTTGTGTCATCTGCAAAGAGACATACTTTTCCTTCCAGTCCCTCTGCAATGTTGCTTATAAAGACATTGAAGAGGACTGGTCCTAATACTGAACCCCGCGCTTCCCCGCTAGTAACCCCCTTTCTTCAGAGTGGCCTCCATTTACTATTAATCTCTGTGTCCTATTCTCCAGCCAATTCTTTACCCAGGCTGTCATCTTGGGACCCACTCCCAGGCTGGCTAACTTGTATATTAATCTTTGTGTGGGACTGTGTCAAATGCCTTTCTAAAGTCTAGGAAGGCCATGTCCATAGCCCTCCCTGATCTACTACTTGGTCAACCAGTCAAAGAAATCTATCAGATTTGTCTGGCATGACCTTCCACTGTGAATCCATGCTGCCCTGGGTCCTGTGCCCTCTGGCCTCTTGATACTTGACAATTCTTTCCTTAGAAGTGATTCCAACATTTTCCCTACCACTGAGGTTAAACTAACAGGTCTGTAGTTTCCTGCTTCTGCCTTGCTCCCACTTTTGTGAAAGGGAATCACATCTTCCCTCCTCCAGTCCTAGGGTAACACCCCATCCTCCCATGATTTGTTAAAAAGGGTAGTCAGTGGTGTCACTAGTTCTACTCTTAGTTCTTTTAGAATTCTGGGATGAATCCCATCAGGCCCCATTGCTTTGTCCACCTTCAGTTTTAAGAGTTCTTTCAGAACCCTTTCTTCTGTAAATGGGCTGGTATCAACTTCTGTATCCAGAGTGTTTCTACTGTTTGTTTTAGGTACCTCCCCTCTTCCTTCGTAAATACTGAGCAAACATATTTGTTTAGTATCTCTGCCTTTTCACAGTCACTCTCTGCCCACCCTCCTCCCTTTATTAAGCCTCACTGTCCCTCCCTTGGTCTTCCTTCGCTCCCTGGTGTACCTATAAAAGGTTTATTCCCCTTCTTAACTGAGTTGGCTATCTTTTCCTCAGTTTGGGCCTTTGCTGTTCTGACTGCCTTCCCAGCTTCCTTTTGCTTTAACTAATACAATTCTCTATCCTGCTCCTTCTGTGATTCCTTGTACTTCCTGAATGCTTTCTTTTCTCTTGAACCTTCACTGCCACTTCTGTTGAGAACCATAGTGGTTGTTACCTCTGTGATGGCAGTTTTATTATTCCCATTGTTCTTCCACCTCCTTCCTGCCCATTTGCTAGTGCATTCCTTAGGCACTCACCCATTTTGGCAAAGTCAGCCCTCCTAAAAGTCCAGTATTTTTGCCTTTGTGTGGCTCGACTCTATTGTGTGTTTATTGTGAACCAACTAGTGGCCATACTGTTCGATGGTCGCTAGTTCCTCAGATGGCTACCCACTCTACATCTGTGATCTCTCTTCATCTCCATTTGAGAGAACCATGTCTAGATTGTCCTCTCGAGGTGGGCTCCAATACTAGTTGTCTAAGGCATTTCCCCTGTAGAGCATCTAGAATAACCCCACTCTTAGTGGCTGCTGCAACTGCACTCCAGTTAACATCTGCGTAGTCAGATCACCCATCAGCAATATCTCCTCTTTTCTGCCATTCCAAGTATACTTATCATTTCTGTCCATTTCCCTCCCCATGAGAAGGGGGTCTGTAGACAACGCCTGTGTGGATTGTGGTGCCATTGCCGGTCTCCAGATTTACCCACAATGCTTCTTCTCCTCCCTGTTTTCCCTTTGTTCTGTTGCTTTGATTCCTTCCCTTATGTAAAGAGCTAATCCTCCTCCTCTTTTACCCTCCCTGTAGATAGTGTATCCTGGTATGTTTATGTCCCAGTCATGGTTTTGTGTGTACCATGTTTCTGTGACTGCCACAATATCCAGATGTTCCTCCTCCATCAAGACCACTAATTCAGGAAGCTTGTTACTCAGACTAGGGGCATTGGTACTCATTGCTCTCCATTTTTGATGGCTTTACCTTCTTTTGCAGCATCCTCCACTGACCTTTCTACCTCGGTCTTTTTCTTATTTAGTGCATCTGGGACAGAGATTTGATAAATGCTGATTTATTAAGCTTACTCTAAAGGGCATGTAATATATTCTGTGTATAATGTTAAATATATTTGTTGTAATTTAGCAGATAAAATGCTATTTTAGGATAATTAGTTATGTATTGCCAATCTTTCAAGGCTACTTTAATATCTAATCTTTCTTCCCATTTAGCTTTAAGGTTAGACTGATTGCCCCTAAATGTATACCAGGTAGACATATATTTTGATATGAGTTAATTTTGTTGTGACTCATAATTATATATTTCTAATGCATCATGCTTAGGGCTTGAAGAAATATTCAAATATTTTGCAATATAGTCTCTGATTTGTAAATATCTAAAAATGCGCCATTATCATTAAACAGGATATCTATTTCAACCAGGCCTTTAAGATGCCAAATTTTAAAGGTGTGATTTGTCAAAGGACTGAAATGCCATTCCAATAAATGGGAGAATTAAAATAATTTTGTAGCATATTTGTTGATGTTTTTACCCTGTCCCACACTTTACATGTCATTATGGTACTAATACATGGATCACTTATTTTCTGCTTGTATGGTCCAGCATAAAGTACATGTTTAATGTTACTATATAGACTCAATGCCATTTCAGATTGTCAAGGTATCCATTCACTGTCTTGATGAAACCATAGATATGATGATGCCAAATTAGAGGAGAAGTTATACCATTGAACGTTTGGTAGGATTAAGCCCCTTAGCTGTGTAGGAATGTATAACTTTTCCATTTTCAACCCTCGTTTTTTTTTTGCCTTTCTATATAAATTTATCAGATTTTTAATATCAATGAAACATATATCCTTGATAGAGATGGGTTAGAGTCTGAAACAGAAATAACAATTTAGGTAAAGTATTCATTTAAATTACATGTATGCAGCCAATGAGATTAGGGTAATGTCTCCCAATGATCCAAATCTTTTGACTTTAGAAATTAAAGGATAACATTGATTCAAATAATTTTGTAAGATCTTGATCTATGTATACACCAAGATATTTTAACTGAGTGATTTTTGAATAGTACTGCTCAGGTATAATTGCAAAGGGTCTGAGCACAGAAACATAGATATTGACATCAGACAAGGACCACTTGGCCCACCTAATCTGCTCATTTACCTTACCTACTGTAACACCAGAGACCCTACTTGATCTGGGGCTTTAACCCTCCTTTCCCTACCTCTAAGGTTCCTTTGCCTATCCCATGAATTCTTGAGTCTGTTACCATTTTTGCCCCCACCACCTCTGCTGGGAGGCTGTTCCATGTGTCCACCACTATTTCTGTGTGCATAACTAAGTAAGTTAGTAAAATGTTATTTATCTAGCACTCCATTCCACAAACTCTAGGTGCTGTGTAGGCAGGCAAGAGTTTGAAATAAATAAAATACATCAAATATAGAAACATATATCAATAAGAATGACAATAAATGAACAATGATACATAAATAAAATCCTTATTTAAAATAAATGATTCAGCAGTCTACTATTTGTACGATTCATAAGCTTAAACACCTCTACCATTGGAGCTCCTTCAGATATCATGGAAGTGAGTTCCACAGGGCTGGTCCCACCACCTCAAATAATCAATCTATATAGTTCTTCAGCCAGGCCCTGGGAACTGCCATGAGGCCTTAAATGGAGGAGCGGAGGGAGCATTCAGGGTGGACAGGAGTCAGAATGTCACTCAGGTGGCCAGGATCCAAACCGTATTGAGCTTTATAGGTGAGCAAGCCCACCTTGAAGGTGAGTCTCCATATCACTGGCAGCCAGTGCAGATCATGCAGGACTGGGGTCATATGACAAGACCTAGGAAGGCCTGTTAGCAACCTGGTCACTGTGTTCTGCACTAGTTGCAATTGAAGGAGAACCCCTCCACTGACTGTGAGGCAAACAGCATTACTGCAGTTGAGTCTAGACTTTTACAAAAGCATGTACAGTGGTGTCCCCCAGGATTACACACACTTCTGCAGCATTTTGCAGCACTCTGCAGAATGCTGCAGAATACTTACTGAATAAAGCAATGTAATTTCAATGATAATTAGTCCTCTTTGTCATTCAGGAAAATATGACACTGCCAGGATGAAGTAAATGCAGTAGTTTCCTGCATGACAAAGGGTACCAATTGCCATTAAAATGACATTGCTTTGTTTAGTAGGCCTGCTGCAGCATACTGCAGAGTGCATTAAAAGTCCATTTCATCCTAGTGGACACCACTGTACTAGTTAGGGCAGGTCATCAGGCAAAATTAAGGCTTTGATCAGGGCTTACATCAAGCTGTGCATCAACCCGATGTTTCACACAACTGTGTCAAACTCCTTTGATGCAACTGCACCCAGTTTTAGTACATTTGGTGCAGTTGTGACATTTTCTATAATTTACTGTAGCTTGGGTCCAGGCTTTGGCACAAGCCTTGTGAAAAGAGTCCCCAAATGGCACAAGTTAGACCAGAGAGGAGCTGGTTTGTGCATTTGGGCACATTGAATAAAAATTGTTCAGCACCAAAAGAATGCCACAAGCCACCTGCACCTTATGTTTGGCAACACTGGGGGCTTGTGGCATTTGCTAAGACTTTTGAAAATCAGTCCCTAAAGTGGTAGTTATCTAAAGTTGACTACCTTGAGGTATCACTGAGGTACTACAGAGGCACTCAAGTTACAATTTGCACTGACTGTAATGTGATTCTGCCTCAGTATACCCAAGTACTCAATTCAATTCAATTCAATTCACTTTATTCACCAGTTAAGAACACTGACCAAAGTCCTTTTTCACAATCAACACAGAGCTTCATAATAAATAGAAGTACTGAGAAACTTTTCTACACTACCACTGTATGTCTTATAATAATTAAAAATAACTTATTTATATCTGAGGAAATTAGTAATAGTCCCAGATGATTTTTTAAGAATTCAGTCTTTATTGTTTGACTAAAGGTCAACAAGTAAGCATTAAGCCATGACAAGATGGCATCTAATGGGAATTAATGGCTCAGCTGTTGTGGCATGGGTTGAAGGCTGAGTGCCTACTATGGCCCAGCCATGCATTAATTCTCCATTAGATGCCACCTTCAGAGTGGCTTAATGCACTTGTAAAATGTTTTTCTGATAGTTGAGTATATTAGAAATATAGATATCATTATCTAACTAATGCTATAGAGACACTGTTTTGTTTCCAAACCAATCTTCCATGTACTTTTCAAAATATGAAGAAATGCTTACTTACATGCAGATGTTATAGAAACACATTTCAGATATTGACAAAGGAGGGTTTATTTAATGTAATTCAAAGTAGATTGTGTAAATCTGCATGGTTATTATTCTCATAGCATGCTTGCAGGTCTCCAATATGCTCCTGTGTCTGTTTACACAGTTCAGTTTCACACTCATTACCATACTGTCTGACCTTGTGTTCACCTGTTGCACTTCCGTTCCATCTTAGCGTATTTTTATTCATTTCTTTTCCTCTTCCTTCTCCCCAATATTCTCAGTGTATCTGTGTGAGGTGTGGGTTTTAAGGAGGACGCTGTTCCACAGTTGTAGATACTCAGAAGCAAAAATTTTATTGAAGCTGGACAATTACTGCGAACTTCAGACAAAAAATAAATAACATAAAACTCTTCAAAATAAACATAAGTTACCAAGCAGCATCTCGGACACTAGAAGGAGCTAGTGATCATTGTACTGGGGTCAGAGTATGTCTGTACCCCACCAGGCTATCTACAGAACTGAATAAAGCCAAGGCTTATATACCAAAAGGGGAACATGTGACTTGTTTAACTCCAACCTATGCTTTTCAAAATTATCTTTAAACAACAGAATAAATCTATTTTCATTTCTGAGCACAGAATAACATTTATTTTTAAGTTGTAATGTTGTCAACATCACTATATAGAAACAACAACTGGTTAATAAAAATTTAGTTTCAGACAATGCAGGAGTAGTTCCACTTCCTAGTACTGTGCCTTTAAATATGGGAGGTGACCAGTTGGCCAGCTCTATAGTACAGAATAGGAAGTGAGACTCCACACAGAGAAGTAGGTAACCTTCTATGAGGGAAACATTTGTTTGTTTTATAAATTATTTCAAAAGAATGAATTAAAGGCATTCAATCCACTTTTAGAAGCATTTTAACTAAATTAAAACACAAAAACAACACTTTTGTTTAACCTTTGTTTAACAGGGAAAGGAGGGTACCTAACGCTAAATGGGATGCAAACCAAGACCATAGGAGGGTTTGCTACATAAAGAGTCATTACAGGACCCACACCATGGATATAAATAAGCTCTTACAATTCCATATCCAAATGAAATGAAATACTCATTTTAAGCAACTATTGTATTTCTGCATACCTCACATTAGGAAGGTTCTGAAATGGGGCAACCAAAGAAAGGGCTGTACAGATCTTCATATACCAGGGCAGGAATACACAAGGGATAGAAAGAATGTTCTATAAGTGGCCAGCCTATATAATGTGGAAAGAAAGATGAGAAATTACAGCAAGAAAGGAGGAGAGTAAAAGGGCTGTTGCAACAGACTTAAAAAATAAATTAGATCTGCCTGGTATATGGAGTTGTCTGTCACATTCCTCCCCACTCAAGAAGAAACCAATGGAATCTTTCAATAACATCATCATTGTTTTCTTTTACAGTTTCTGTAATGGAACAGATCTCCATTTCATTTTGAAAGGGAGATGGAGCTTAACCCTCCTCTCCAAAGCTCCACTCCGGAGTCCCTTAAACAAAATTATTCTTTGAGAGATACCAAACTAATAGTATCTCTTTCTCATTACTTTCATTACTTACTTTAACTCTGGAGTCTGTTATTACCAGATTATCATCTGCACCATAACGTGATAGATAATCAGCGTTAAGATGTTTCTTTCCTACTCGATGTTGTATTTCAAAATTGTAGGGTTGCAGGGCAAATACCAAAGCATGATGCAAGGTTTTATCCTTCATTATGTGTAGCCAACATAACAGGTTGTGATCAGTATATACCAAACATGTTCTGCCCTAGTAAAATTTAAGACATGGCCCAACAAATAGCCAAACATTCCTTTTCTATCGTGAATATTTAGTCTCTTAAATGTAATTTTCTACTGATAAATATGATTGGTGTTCTTCTTCCCCATCGAGTTGGGACAAGACAGCCCCAATACCCTGATTGGATGTGTCTGTTTGTACTATGAATGGTTTCTGAAAATTTGGATTATGTAAATGGAGTGAGAACACAATTTTGTTTTCCAAAGGGTGAATACTTGCTCACACTGTACATTCCACTGAATCTTTTCCAGTTTATTCTTTTTGTAAGTTCAATTAATGGACTGGCTATGTCTTCAAAATTGGCCACAAACGTCGATAGTAACCAGCTAGTCCTAAAAGGATCTCACTTGTTTGTTTGTTCGAGGTTGGGGACTGTTGGCAATAGTGTCTTTTACCTATTTCAGGCTTTACTTCACCATTCCCAATAATAAAGCCTAAGTATTTGGTCTCTTGCATGGCCATCAAACACTTACTTGGATTTACAGTATAGTCAGTCCAGCCTTCTGTATAACTGATAATACAATTTGAAGATGTCTCATATGTTTCTCCCAAGATGGACTGAAAATGATGACGCATCCAAATAAGCTGCACTATAGTCCATGTGGGATGTAACAGATGATCCATGCATCTCTGGAAAGTTGCTGGAGCACCATGCAAACCAAAAGACATTTTTATGAACTGAAATAAGCCTAAGGGGTACTAAAAGCGGTTTTATCTTGTGAGACCGCATCTAAGGGTATTTGCCAATATCCCTTTGATAGGTCCAGAGTGCTTACGTATTGAGCATTACCCAATCTATCAATAATATCATCGATTCGGGCATAGGATACCAATCAAATCGAGATATTGCATTTAGTTTATGAAAATCTAAGCAAACCCTTACACCTCCCTCTTTTTCTTAACCACCACCATAGGAAAACTCCTTGGACTCATTGAAGGTGTAATTAGTCCCAAATGTTGCATTTTTCTGATCTCTTTAATAACTTTCTCCTCAGACTTTCAGGTAACCTATAGGGCTTATGCCTAATAGGCTTATCAGTATTTACTTCTATGTGATGTTCAACTCCTTCAACTTTCCCAGGTGTTGAAGTAAAATGGTCTGGAACTTAGTAAGGATATTCTGTAGTTCCTTTCTTTGCTCAGGACTTAATCTGTTATTAATGGTTACATCCTTCATTTCTCCTAAACCATCTAAGCACTCATAAGCTAACTCCAATTAATTTTCATCCTTTTCCGGTACACAAATAAAGATGTTTGCTTTCTGTCATGCCAGAGTTTTAAAAGATTAGCATGATCGCTCTTGTATTTTTGCCTTTTGTCTGGGCAGATAATTTCATAGTTCACCGGTCCAGTTTGTCTATGGACTGCATAGGGTCCCCTGCCACTTCATTAATAACTTATTCTCCGTACATGGCAACAAAAGGAGTACCTTATCACCAGGCTTGGAGAGTTTTAAACCCAACCCCTTTGTCATAGTACTGTTTTTGAGATATTTGATGGCTTATATTACTTTGTTGGGCCTTCCTAGCATACTTTGCTAGTTTCTGCACAATGAAGTAATATAGTCCAGTGTAGACATGGGTACAGTATCAGACTTTTCCTTCCCAACTTTCTTTTTATTATGTCCAACACTCCCTGGGATTTTTACCAAATAGTAGCTCAAAAGAGAATACCCTGTGGAGGCCTGGAGACCTCATGGTAAGCAAACATTAAGAATGGTAAATACCTATCCCAGGATTGCCTTCCTCCTCTGCAATTTTCTTAACATTTGTTTTAATGTTTTATTAAAATGTTCCACCAGTCCATCAGATTGAGCACGGTAGTGGGACGTAAAAATAGAGTGTACACCCAAGGTCTGGCAAAGACATTGTAATACTTGGGAACAGAAGTGTTGCCCTGTCTGTCAGTATTTCTTGAGGTATACCCATTCTAGAAAATACTTTTACTAACTCCTCAGCAACCTTTTCAGTTGTAACTGTAACTGCACGCATAGGTATAGCCTCTGGATATTTTGAAAAGTAGTCACAAATAACCAGAATAAAGCGGTTTCCTTTGCGCTTTTAGGCAAAGGACCTACTATATCAATGGTTATATGAGTGAATGGGAGTCTACAGAAGGTAAAGGCTGAAGGGCAGTTTGTCTTTTTAAGGATTGGTCTTACTTTCTGGCACTGTTCACATGATCTACAATACTCAGCTACATGATCGTGTATACCTGGCCAGTAAAATCTGTATAATAATCTCTGTAATGTAGTTCCTTTCCTTGGTGGCCAGCTATAGGAATGTCATGTGCATGCCCTAGCAGTTGATCCCTATAAACAGTAGGCACCATTAATTGTAAAACAATTTTCTCAGTTTTGGATTAATACACTTTCTATACAAGAGTCCCTTTATTCAGCACCATACTGTGTTCTGTTTCTTGTTCTTGCCCACCTGTAAAAAAAAAAGTTTTAGTGTACTATCATTCAATTGGGCTAGTCCAAAACTGTTTGTCTCTTCAAGTCCTTCAAATCAACAGTATCTTTAGAGTCTTTATGGGACTGCTGCCATGTCTGTTTGTCTCGATGTTTTTCCTTTTGTTTTTCTTGTCTTGCCAGGAAGCTCAAATAAATCTTCTTCAAAGGGAAATGAGTGTTGTAAGATTGTGTCTGTTTTTCTTGAGCTCGGGTAGTCATTGCTCCCATATTTGTAGTAGTGGCAAGTAATTAGGAAAAGTCCGGATGATCATGCTCAATGATAACTGGCACAGGGAGATGGGAAACCACACCAACCTCCATTTTATGGGCAACAGATTGGATTTGAATCTCTACCTGTAGTATTGGATACTTATGTGTGTCACCATGAATGCAGGTTACTTGTGTTTGTGTTTGAAAATCAGGAACTGCGGGTAACATATTAGCTCTGATAAGGGTTTGTCTACTAGAATCTAATAACCCAACCATGCCCTTTCTATTGATTTTAACAGGTATAATATACTGTCCACAATTGTCCAGCACCAAATGAGAAGGGCTGGTTTTCTTCTTCAGGCAGAACCTTGCAATGTGCCCTTTCCTAGACAGGAATGACATGTTATCTCAGCATTAGAGATTTGTCAATATTTACACTTTTAGCAGTTCCACTAGATATAGAAGTAGTAGCCGAGGAGGGCCTTACCGTAGGATGGATTGTACTGGTTCCAGGATACCCCTTGTTCCCATTTGGCCTTGAAGTCAAGTAGTCTTCTGCTAACTGAACTGCCTTTTAGCTGTCTCTGGTAGGTGTTCTGGAACCCACATCTGGATGTCTAGTGGTAGGATGTGTACAAATTGTTCCAAACAACAGCCTCCAACATTTGTTCTTTGGTATTGGTGGACGGTCGCAACCACTTGGTACATAAGTCATTTAATCTGGTGAAGACCTCCTGTGGGGTATCTGAGGACTGGAATTTTAAAGTCTGAAATCTTTGCCTATATGTCTCTAAACATATGTCATAACGCATTAAAATAGCTTCCTTTACAGCATCATAATCTTCACTTATTGCACTGTCCACATTGCCATAGGCTAATTGAGCTTTTCTAGTAAGAGAAGGTGCAAGACATATCACCCACTGTCCTCTAGGCCATTGACAGGCTCGTGCTATGCTCAAATGTAGTCAGATATGTTTCTATATCATCTGTTGCACTTAACTTAGTAAGTTTTATGTCCTTAGGATTATCACTTGGGGGGGGGTCTACCAATGCCAATAGCTTGTATGGCTCTCAGGTATCTGCCCACCTGGCCTCATTGCACTGCATGTCCCTTCCCTCTGTTTCTCCAAGGCAATTTGTTGGATGCATAGCCATTGCAGTAGATCTTGGGCATCTCCAGTAGGGGGTTCTTTCTCCAATTTCTCCTTCTCACCATCTTCCATGGGTACACCAACCACACCATTCTCTTCAGGCTTCACAGTTTTCCCTAACATCTAGTACGCCAGTCATCAAGGGCTGTCCCAACTTCTCTGCCATGGTTCGAGTCAGCACACCTGCTGGTATTTCCTCCAGGGACATCCACATCCTCCTCCAATACTCTGAGCAGTATTACTGGGATAATCCTACTTCTAACACCATATGTGAGGTGTGGGTTTTAAGGAGGATGCTGTTCCACAGTTGTAGATACTCAGAAGCAAAAATTTTATTGAAGCTGGACAATTACTGTGAACTTCAGACTAAAAAAATAAATAACATAAAACTTCTTCAAAATAAACATAAGTTACCAAGCAGCATCTCAGACACTAGAAGGAGCTAGTGATCATCATACTGGGGCCAGAGTGCATCTGTACCCCACCAGACTATCTACAGAACTGAATAAGGCCAAGGCTTATATACCAAAAGGGAACATGTGGATTGTTTAACTCCACCCTATGCTTTTCAAAATTATCTTTAAACAACAGAATAAGTCTATTTTCATTTCTGAGCACAGAATAACATTTATTTTAAGTTGTAATGTTGTCAACATCACTATAGAGAAACAACAACTGGTTAATAAAAATTTAGTTTCAGACAATGCAGGAGTAACTTCACTCCTAGTACTGTGCCTTTAAATATGGGAGGTGACCAGCCGCCAGCTCTATAGTGCAGAATAGAAAGTGAGACTCCACACAGAGAAGCAGGTAGCCTTCTATGAGGGAAACATTTGTTTGTTTTATAAATTATTTCAAAAGAATGAATTAAAGGCATTCAATCCACTTATTAGAAGCATTTTAACTAAATTAAAACACAAAAACAACACTTTTGTTTAACCTTTGTTTAACAGGGAGTGGGGAGGTATCAAACGCTAAATGGGATGCAAACCAAGACCATAGGAGGGTTTGCATACATAAAGGGTCATTACAGGACCCACACCATGGATATAAATAAGCTCTACAATTCTATATCCAAATGAAATGAAATACTCATTTTAAGCAACTATTGTATTTCTACATACCTCACATTAGGAAGGTTCTGAAATGGGGGCAACCAAAGAAAGGGCTGTACAGATATTCATATACTAGGGCAGGAATACATAGGATAGAAAGAACATTCTATAGGTGGCCAGCCTATATAATGGAAAGATGAGAAATTAAGCAAGAAAGGAGGAGAGTAAAAGGGCTGTTGCAACAGACTTAAAAAATAGATTTGCCTGGTATATGGAGTTATCTGTCACAATCTGCATGTTTCTTTGACTGCGTGCTATGTTGTGTGCCACAATAATTACAATTTACAGTTCCGTGTACGTGAATGACTCAAGCTGCAACGGGTTGAACATTTCTCACGCGGAACCTATAGCTCCTGCGTGTGCTCCAGAACTGTTGCTTGTTGTGGTGCTCTGTCAGTGGCATTACCACTGGTTTCAGGTGTGACTGTTTTTTTTTATTTAATTATGGTAATTATGGTTTCTCTGATAATACTTGTTCAGCTCTATCTGTTTCTGCATTTTCTTGTCTCTTTTTTGTGCATTTCTTTCTCCTATGACAGCTACGAGGATTTGGGTTGGTTGGTGGGAAAGAGAAGCACTTTGTAATACACTGCCATGTCCTTTTGTGACAGTGCTGAGTGGTGCCATGGACACACCACAAGACAGGTCGGCTGGGTGGGATGATGTGGCCACCTATGTAAATGCATATGGCAGGCACCAGTGGAGTGTCCAGGAGTGCTGTAAGAAAATGGGGATGGACAAACACTGTATCAAGGAAAAGGTGGCAGTTATCAAGGCATCCTGCACCAGGATGGGTGGCGGACCTCCCACTGCACCAGCACTGATGGCAACAGACAAGCTGGTGGTGGTGACCATCAGCAGTGCCACCATAGAGGGCAGTCCTGGTGGTAGTTTTCAGATGGGTGGCAGTCCCTCACAGCATGGTGAGTAAACACACACCATGCATTGGGGGAATTAGGCAGTACCATGCAGGCGGTCCTGCCACCATGCTGTGTGGCCCATGTAGGTGTGGTGTGCAGCTCTGCACAGTGCACTGGTGGATGGGGGACATGGCAACATGCACCCTGGGTGCAGGACCTGCATGCATGGATGCTACACTTATGCTGACTCTATGTTTCTGTTTTCCAGCACTGTCTCATCTCTGCTGAGAGGCACATGTGGAGGAGGGTGACAACATGGGACCAGAGGAGGTGGTGCCATCGACATCAGTGTGCACCCAGCATAGGGACCAACCACGCCATGACAGTGTGGTACTGCAGGATGTCATGGGGCTGGTGTCAGAACAACGCACTGTCTCAGCTCCTGATGTGTGAAAGCCTGCCTGTGCTGTGCGCAGGCACCCAGCTGAGCAGTGCATCTGACTTCCATGATGCTAGGACACTGATCCTGGACAGTGTCAGGCATGTGGTGCCAGACAGTGTCCAGGGAAAGTCTCAGGCACTGTCAGGGTCCTGTGTTGCACCTGCAGCTGTGCAGCTGCCCTCTGTCCATGCCAACACAGTGGTGCGTGGGGCCACCTCTGTGCTTGGTGAGGGGAGTGCTGTTGTGGCGTGCACATGCTGGGCACAGACCAGCAGATGGAGGGACAGCAGCAGTAGGATGCACCAACCACCAGGCAGCACACCACAGGGTGGCCTCTAGTGCACCTGGAGCCACACTGCCCCTGTGCGGTCCCCTGTGCAGCATCCACCAGAGAGGGCATTGACCAACATGATGCAGAACCCCAGCAGGCCAGCATTTGCTCCAGGAGATGGAGGCAGAGCAGCAGGATGCACCAACCACCAGGCAGCATGCCACAGGGTGGCCTCTAGTGCACCTGTAGCCACACTGCCCCTGTGCGGTCCCCTGTGCAGCATCCACCAGAGAGAGGCATTGACCAGCATGCCACGGCACCCCAGCAGGCCAGCATTTGCCCCAGGATGCATTGGATGCCAACAGGCTGGCTGAGCATACCCAGCTACTGCAGGCATCTGTAGACAACGAGTCATTCCTTGGTACTGAGATCCTTGCACTGTGGGCTGAGGTGTATCTGCTGGCTGAGTGACAGAACAGTGAACGTGTGCAGCTCATTGATGAGATCCAACAGCTGTGGGATGCCACATCTGCATTGCTGGACCGCATGACCGGTACCATTTTGGCTGCGTTGCATCACTGGCATCCACTGGGCATGGCTGTGGGCATAAGACTCCCTGCAGTGCTACTTCCACTCCATGATCCCAGCATCTGGTGACTCCTGCATGGCTAATGCCAGGCTCTGATGTGGGCATCCTTGACACCCCTGGTGCAACCCTGTTTGGCCAGCTCTCCACCCCAGTGAGGACCCAGTCGTGTTCTCAGACCTCCACTCCTGCAAGTGTGTTAGACACTCCCCAGTGGCTGTTGCACAGCCCCTGGCTGCCAAATGGCCTGGGGTGGCTTCTCAAATGGCTGTGGTGGCCATAACACAGTATGGTATGCTTGCTCAGCATACTGCTCTGTCCTGCTGTCCACTGCTGCTGCCTAGTGCACACAGGTGTGATGTTTCCTTGTGCATGTGGTGGTGTGCTTGTGTGGTGTGGTGCACACCCTGTGTGTACTGGCTAGGCTGTTGGGCCTTGTGGCATGGATGTGATGAGAGTACATCCACGCCAGTTGTGCCTGTAAACTGGTGTCCTGCATCTGATCCATGCCATGTCCTGCATCCTGTGTGTGTGTGTGCCCATGCCTCTGCTGTGTGAGTCTGTGTGGCTCTGTGTCCACCATGCAATCTGTGTGCCCATGTCATTGCATGTATCCCTATGTGCCTGTCCAGTCCTGTGGATGGGTGGTGGTCCGTGCAGGCCCTGCACGCATGTCATGCACTTACCTGCATTCTCCATAGTGCTCCAGTGTGATGGTGGCCCTGTGCCTCTTGGCCCTCCACCAGACTGGTGTCCTGCCTCACCATGGGTGGCTGCACATCCCCTTCCAGCCTATCATCTCCATCACCCCACTGCTGTCACCCTCATCCACCTGGACTGCTATCCCATGGTCAATGGCCATGTTGTGCAGCATGCAGCAGGCCAGGAATAGGGCACATGCTTTCAATGGGCTGTACTTTAGGGCACCACCTGACCTGTCTAGGCAAAGAACGACATCTTGAGCATGCCAAAGCCATGCTCAATGACATTGTGTGTGGAGGTGTGTGCCTCATTGTATCTGTCCTCTCTGGGTGTGGCCAGTGGCCAGTAGGGGGTGAGCAGGCATGGCCTGAGTGGGTATACCCTGTCACCTGTGTGGGGAGAAGATATGGTTATCTCTGTGTTGTGCTTGTGCTCCCTCTCACCCCTACTGCTCTCTGCCTCCTGCACCCCTCCCTGTGTCATCGCCATCCTCTCCCGGCATTGCTGCACCCACATCTATCCCGCTGCCTTGCTCACCTAACAGGTGCCCTGTGGGATATCCCCATGCTTGAATCTCTGGCACAGGATGGAACTGTGCCATATCTATGTAGGCATCATGTGCACTCCCAGGGTGTGTGTGCAGACACTGACGATGTGCCCTGTGGCACCGCACACACCACCTGGCAGTTGATGGAGTGGTACTCCTTCCTGTTCATGTATGCCACCCCTCCAGGCCAGGTGATGCATATTGCCAGGTGGGTGCAGTCTATGGCCCCTATCATGACTGGCATGCGTGCCACCCTGTGGAAGTCCTGCATGTTTGCTGTATGCTCTGCCCATGTACTTGGGAATCATATGAACTCTGAAGCATGTGGTAATAGAGCATTGAGGAACTGTGTGAAGAGGCAGGACGTGGCCAACTGGGTGATCCCTGTGGTGGAACCCGTTGGTTTCTAGAGGGTGCCTGTGGTGAGCAGGCACATCACTGCTGTCACCTTGGTCTCCACAGACATGGCATGACTCCGTCTGGTGGGTGCCTGCAGCTCATCACTGCACAGCTCACAGAGCTGCCTCAGAATTTCCCTGTTCAGGTGGTATTGGCCCACAATCTCCACATCACTGTAGTATTCAAAGATGAGGCTGGCACAATACTGTCTGTGTTCAGCATACCCCGATGGGCCCTTTGTCGGCCATGGTGCTGTTCCTCCTCTTCCTCACACCCTCATAACCTGCTCCATTAGAAATGGACTAACGGCCAGCCTGGTGGCGCCGAGGTTGAGGCGCTGGATGCCACACCTGCGCTCCACGCCGCGACCTGGGTTCGGAATGGACTTGGGTTGCTGGTGGGCAGGCCGGGGAGTTAGCCTTGAGCGCTCCATGACAGCTCGCTACTTCGGGGATGGTTAAGGCTATAGCCCGAACATTGTTCGACTCGAGGCGGAGGCTCGAGTACTGCAAGCCCCCAATGTTACAGGGAAAGGCTGCCAACATACAGCGTGACATTGGTGCTCTGCGCCTTGACGCCAGGGGTCCCGCTGTAGGGGTGGGAGAAAGTGGAAAACACCTGCCATCGCCGGGAAGATGGAGCCCAGAGACGTGCCCTCGATCGCTGCTTCGCCTGCCCGATGACCCCGGACCGACAAAGTTGATTGTTGGGGTAGTGGGTTCTGCCTCATCCCCGGGGTAAACCGAAGCTCTATGGGGTTCCTGTGGGGGTCATACGGGCAGGGTGGAAGGCAGAGGATGTCTGCCGAGGTTCTGAAGGGTCGGGATGGCAGGCAGGAAGGCTAATAAATAGCAATTAAAAAAAAATGGACTAACATCCATGACGCCTGGTTTGTGCTCCAGGTTGCACATCTGCTGTGTGTGTATTGGAGCCTGTTCTACGGACTCAAGTCCGACTGGCGATCCTGTTGTTTGCTCCTGACTTGCGCCATAGTTTTGGGTTGAATATGCCATTGCACCACATATTCATGGTACGCCTCTTGCACTTGTGCTGCATACATTACATTTGTGCCACGGCGCAATGAGGCTTGGCGCTGCTCAGCTGCGGTGGTTGAATATGGCTCTGCGCGCAAGTCTGTAGTTGTGTTGTGCAACCCAGTTGCACCATGTTCAACTGCTCTGAATATCTTGGCCTATGTAGAAATGATTTCTATTGATACCTTCTTTCCAATAGGATTTCCATAAGAATTTCTTTGAAATAGAATCAAAGGCTGCTGAGTAATCTACGAAGGTTGTATATAACTTTTGTTTATGTAGTAGATTATACTGTTCAATAAGGTGTCTTAATATGAAAATATTGTCAAGTGTTGAGTAATTCTTTCTAAATCCAAACTGCAGTTGTGATATCCCACTTGTTGCATTTATTTCTATTTTAAGCCTTTCAAGTAAAACTTTAGAGAAGATTTTTAAATTTATATCTAGAAGGTGTATAGGCTGATAGTGTAGAGGATCTGCTGTATTCCCTTTTTATGTTGGCTTGCACGCATGCGCAAGCAACATCTAGCTTACAGTGTGGGTCTTGGAGCGTGGTTGCTGTTGGGCGAATGCAGAGCATGCATCAGTAGGTGCTCCCTCATTCCCAATCAGCCTGCATGCCACCACCACACCATGCATACATAATGGGTGAGCACATCAAAGCAAATGTCCACTGTAATTGTCAGACGAGTGGTCCTTGGCTTGACGTGCTCACCGCCGTTATGGCCATGGTCCCACTGCTGCCTCAGTTCTGTCGACATGGGGTGCCCAACCTCTGTCGGCAACCCCCATGTTTGTGTGCCAACGGGAGACCACTCCCTGCCGGCATCCCCACACAAATGTGGAATGCCTAGGGGTGCCCAATCCCTCGGCTCACACCCCCACTTGGTTTGCACGCCGATGGGGTAGCCCATTCCCCATCAGCACAACCCCCAACTGTTGAATGCTGAGGAGTGCCCAATCCCCCGGGCGCATTACCCCCGTGTCGTGCCGATGAGGGTTCCCAATCCCCGTCAGCTATTAACCTCCAAAACTCCACTTAGGTGGCACACTGGGAGCCCACCCCAGTGTGCCAAATGCCCTGAATTGTAAAACTGTCCTGCAACATTTCTTTTTTTTTTTACCTAGAATATGAAAACCATCCTCGTAGTCTAGATCCCCCTCCCCACCCGCACCCACCCACTGTGCACCCTGCCTCCCTCATCCCCTCACCCCATACTTACCTCCGACTCCGGCGCGATGATCTCCAGTGGACCGGGAACACGCCTGCACTCTTCAAAGCCGACATCGCGAACTAAGGAAATGCCGGTAAGCTGTATAATGCAATGAATAGGGTTTTTCAACTTGTTAGATATCTCAGGCATTTCTTGATTTGGCACCAAATTTTCAACATGGGGTTTTTTGCCCCTCTCATGAATTCTGTCACTGTCATGGCATTAATCGCCCTCAGAAGGTGATTTCGCAGGTCACCGCGTGAAATCACCTTTGGGACCCATTAACAAAATGACACTGCCAGTGTTCATGAGGTGGCCTCAAAAGCCTATGTTCCAAATTTGGTGGAAATCCAAGAAATGCCTGTTTTACGAGTGTGCATTGTGCAGTTGCTACACAGGCTCGTAACTCGCATTCGAAATATTTTAATGTGATATTTTCAGCACTGGCATTTTCCTGCACCTCCTTATGAACAGTGCAGCAGTCATTTCCCACATCCTGCCCAAAATGTGTTTCCGCACTTCCCGCGTACAATTGCGCAGTCGCTGTGGGAAATCAGTGTTTGGGCCAGATTATGAAAATGACAGTGACACAGTCCATGAGCAGAGCTCCTAGAATGCCTATGTTGAAAATTTGGAGCTGATACTCCATAAAGTGACTGTGTTACAAGCATGCATTGGCAGATTGCACACATGCTCATACCATCGTGCATTTGTGATATTTTCACTCTGGATTTCACCATTGCCATTTTTACACACCTCTTGATGAACAGTACAGCTGTCACTTCACATATCCTGCCCAAAATGTGTTTCCGCACTTCGGCACAGAATAGCGTGGTCGCTGTGCGAAATCACTTCTTGGGACACTTTGAGGAAATGACAGTGGCACTGTACATGAGCAGAGGTGCTAAAATGCCTATGTTAAAATTTGGTGCCGAACGCCCACAAACTGCCAGTGCTGCAAGCGTGTTTTACATATTTGCTACGCACCCTTGCAATTCCACAACTTTTGTATATTTGTATGCCACATTTTCAGCACTGCCATTTAATTACACCTCCTTATGAACTGTGCAGCTGTCATTTTTCACATCCAACCCAGCATGTTTTCCCACACTGCACTACCAAACACCCACAGGACACCCTAATGCCTCTCACTCTCTGTAGGGTGGGGTGGGTTGGCATCAGTTCAATACTTAACTACCACCCTCTGCTGCATCTCTCCAAGTCCTGCACTGCCAATGGCAGCAAGA
This sequence comes from Neoceratodus forsteri, assembly GCA_016271365.2. Classification (NCBI taxonomy): domain Eukaryota; kingdom Metazoa; phylum Chordata; order Ceratodontiformes; family Ceratodontidae; genus Neoceratodus; species Neoceratodus forsteri. The sequence goes on from CM057455.1 coordinate 1,045,628,254, forward strand.
CAACATTTGGCATTGGCAAATGCCTGCTGTGGATTGGGGCTATATGTGCATATATTTACGTTGCTTTATGCATTTGTTATACAAAATAGTGAGCTATCTTCACCAAAGGCCAGTCTGGCAATTGTACACTCACTGGAATGCTATCTGACTGGGTGCTTTGTTCAATTTAAGTGTATTGATTGCTAAAAAGCTTCCTCATATGTAATTACAATTTGTTGGGCACTATTACATTCTCCTAATGGAAATAAGTTGTCTTTTCCTGGGTCCCAAAACATTTTAGTGAAAACTCTATCCACTTGTTTTCTAAAATAAAAGTATCTATTCTAATGTTATAATTGTTGGTCCCTCTGGCTACAAGAGTCCAAAATGTTTTACTATCGTGTAATAGTATCTATTACACAGGTAAGTTTCCTTTGATTGTTGTAATAAACTTTAATTTTTCTCTTTAAGAAGAATTTTATAATGTGTTCTGATCAAATTTAATTATTTAAAGGTATCTTTATTAGGTCTACATCTATATTGTTTATAAAGCCTTCTTATTGACCCTTTGCTTTTTTTTTTTTACAGTCTTGATCAAGCCATCCAGAACATTGTTCACTTTCTTTACTTGACTTTACAGTAACTTCAAGTCAATTTTTTCTCAGTGAAAAACATTGTTCAAGTTAACAAACAATTCATCTAAAGTTTGATCCTGTAGGTGCTTAACCCCAATTTTCAAGGATGAATTGCTAATTAAATCCCTCACTTAGATATCAGAATTTTGGCACCAAATCACTTTCTTATGGGCCCTGATTTCAGTAAACAAAATCTGTGCACCAGGAGTCTGCATAACACAGCCTAAATGTTTACTCTCAACACAATGAGAGGAAAATGATCACTTTCAGAGCATACCATTACATACAATTTTTGTCCACAATGGCAATAAGCCCACCTGCATTGAAGATCCACCACCAAAGCACCCCTTGCTGAGATGTAGGTGGCGGTGTTTTTGAATATTAGTAATATTATTCTCATTCTGTTCTTTTTAGCTACCAGGCAAGAATCATGTCTGGTTTGTCAACCAGTGCTTAGTATTTACTGTGAGTCAACAATATTTGTCTTTCAGATTCTTCTGTTGCCAAATCATTGTATTTATTTCTTAAACTGAGGAGTTCTTGTAATTCTCTTGTCTTGAAGTGTAATGAAGAATTTTCTTTTGACTAATTAATTTTGTATGTCTTCCACTTTTAGTTGCCTGACTTTTCCTTGTTTTGTGTTATTTGCTATTGTGCACCCCAAATGTAGGTTTTAAAAGTGCCCCATATGATTGTTAAAGCTATTTCATTGTTATAATTATCCTGGAAAAATATAGAATAATGCACAGGAAGTGTGGTTTATGAGGATTTTTGCACACCTGAGGTATGTGATGCCCATAAACCCCAAGGGTGAAGCAGAAGGGGTTTATCTGGGCTTATAATATGGGTGTGAAGACTGCTGTGTCCTGAGTGGCTGAGAGGTGCCTCTAGCCATGTCCTTATCAAGGCATATGGTGCTAACCGCACCTCTTCAGCCAGTCAGGACTAACAACAATTGATATCATTGCACAAAAGTCAGCTTTAGTGGTCAAGCTGTAATCCATTGTAGCAACTGAGTTGGACCCCCACCCCACCACCCAGAGTTCTGTCCTGTACTGGCTGACCTGCAGGATGCCCCGCCACTCTGTAATGGTAACCCAAATTAAATGAAGTAAAAAGTATGACCTGTGCTGCCTCCATTAGAAAAAGCCATTCATTTATGATATCCACTTCTAAGAGCTGCCAGAGATCCATGGAGCATTCATGCGTGCTGCCAACAAAATGACTTGAAATCAAAGCTGAAACCAGCTCCTTGACCTGCATTCCTGGCATTGCTATCAAAATTATTTACAACTACAGCCATCAGCACAGGCAGTAAACCCAAATCTGGACAAACTTAAAAGCAACGTGTCACAGAAAACCATGTCGTTCTGCTTCCTCAATGTTAAGCACTATGCACAAGTAGCTACAGAGGCTAGTAATGGACACACTCACTCCCGGCTCACCCCTACTGATACAGTGAAACTGGTCCTCTCTCAGGTCAGTGTGCCCTGTCAATCAGAACAAAAAATCTTAATCTTGTCAAAGGAGTTTCTCTGTTGGGGGGCACATCTATAGTAGTCGATATTGGACGATTTGCTCCAGCTCACTCTGACAGAAACCGAGTTGGCAATCACCCTCAGACAAATAGACAAAGTAAAAATATGAAGAGAAAAATTTGAAATAAGCATATTGTGGAATATTTTGAGTTTTGTGTAGGTAAGTGGTGTGCAGTGTAGAGACCGACAGACAAAAACATCCAAGAGCTCCGCTCCAGCACAATGACAAGGACTACTTTTTTTGCTTTCTACTGGGGTGACAGCATTTTTTGCTCTTTATATGAACACTTTATCTGTGCATTTTTAAATTAATTTCTTTACTGGGGACCCATTTTATAAGCGGAATAAGACTTTGAGGTGTGGTTTATGGCCTGATAAGAGCACTTCCCAGGTGCTAAAGGCACTCAGTACAAGTGCCTCATGCCTCATGCCTTATTACACACCTGGGGAGTGCTCTTATCAGACCATAAACCACACCTCATCATGTCTTATTCCATACATCACACACCGAGGGTGTGCATAAAATCCAAGTCAAAAAACACACTTCCCCATGTTTTATTTTTTATGTTTACTGTTTATAGCAAGAAATGAGGAAAACAAGCCTCACATAGACTGTTTCAGGCACCTGCAGCAGGGCATTGTTGCTCAGGTTCAACACCTTTACGCCACTGCTTTTGTGTGGCAGGACAAGCCCCTCCTCCTTCTCCTTCTGGGTCGGTGTTGGCAGTGGTGCTGTGAGTGAGTTGGTGCAGGTCGCTGTGGAGCTTGCAGGAGTGCAGTGCCACATCCTACCACATCTGGACAGTCATCAGGTAGTTCACCTTCTGCAACATGGCTGGGGACCGGGCAGTCTGACTTTTCTCATTGGATGTCAGGCTGCAGCAGCCCACAGGTGTGGTGGGAGGCAGCAGCATCAGCAGAATTCCCTCAGCACCATCAGCTCTAGCAGCAGACATGAACTCTATGACTGCTTATCTCCCCATTTACCTTTTCCATTTTCATTTTGTTAAAATGTCAGAGACTGTCTTTCACACTGGTGGTTTTCTGTAAGCAGCACAAGTGAATGGCCAGCATGAGGACAGTTTCTCACACAGGTGCTCAGGTGCACTCATGGCTATTTTGGAAACTATGGTTTACAGAACTCCATAATTCACACATGTGAGTTACAGAGTTTGTGAGGCTGTACCAGCAGCTGTTAATTGGCACTAACCAGTAAATATTTTTAGGACTTCTGTTTTGAATTTATTTTGATAATTAACTTTTTAATAATAAAGGATCCAATCTAAATGTGAAAGATTTGTGTGCTTGACTAGCTTCCAAATGCATAATGACCGAAGCAATCTGAGAAAAAAATCCCTCTGTATGCAGTTTGTTTAATTAGATGTACCATAAAATCAGAAACTAGAAAAAATATTGATTCTTGAGTAATTTTTTTAAACTGGGGAAAAAATACAAAATTGTCGGAGGGGTTGGAAAGTCACCAAGGATCTACTAATTTAAAATCTGTCATGAATTCCTGTAGTTTAATGGTAAGAGATGTAGAAGTGCCTGATAACTATTTGATCTATAAAGACTATTATTTAGTGTAAAGTTAAAATCTCCCCTAAAATCCAGGGGACCTACAGGTTGCTAAGTTAAAGAAAAGAATCATAAAACAAAATGGGAATTTTAATTGGGTTCATAAATATTAGCTAAGGCAAATAGTTGCCCTTGAAGTGAGATTTCACATATTATAAAATGACCATTTACATCTGTAATATATTGAACAACAGTGATGCCTGAGTTCTGGTGGCTCGTGATGTTGTCGAATGCAAAATGGTGAGACCAAAAGTCAACAAGGGAATTATAGTGAGGACAAAATGGTGACAAATGTTTTACCCCTCCCCAAGGTGTTATGACCTAGGAGTTGGTTAATTAAGTAAGGGGTGTGGGGCACAAAGCCTCCACCAAAATGTCACTGTTTGTGTCCTCATCAAAGTTCCACGTGATTCTGGGCTCGAGGTTTCGAGTCGCCTTATCACATCGAACCCTGAGTTCTTCTTGAAAACACTGACACCCTTCTGGAATTAGTCTTATAGTGGGCATTTAACCCAGTTCCACATCTTTTGCTTAAAATTATAATTCCTCATTGGTTAAATGTGTTCTTGAAGCATCAAGTAATTTCCTGAGTTTTATCTCCTTAATTAATTTTTTAAACTGTGGTTCTAGCCATTAATCCCTTCACATTCCATGTCAAGATTTTAACTTACTAGCCATTTATCATGTTGAAAAGATGAGTAATACACCCAATATAAACAAAGCCACATAGAGAACAAAAACAAACATTACCAGGTAAGAGGTAGTCACCTTTGGACAATTATCCTGCAAACTTATAACAAACATGTAGGTTGCTTTGTCTCTGCATCTTTCCATTTTTGTAAACAATAACACAAATTTGTACCTAATAGTAGACACCCTCTAGCTAACATATAGACCCTCCACTTCCTACCTTACAAATCAGGAGCAGTCTTGACCCATTTACCCCTCTCTTTCACCTTCTCCTTTGAAAGATTATTTTCTGTCTCAAATAATGCATGTATAGTGATAGCACTCAAGTTGTCAAGCAATTTTGTGAGATTCCATATTTATCTTTCAAAAATGTAGGGAAAAATCTTTTAAAATTATTTTTGTTTTACCAGCTTTTGTAATGGTACTTAAGCACCACCTAGTAGATTTTCAACTAAACTATTACATGGAAGCACCCTCTCCCAGTAGCAGTGAACATATTACCAAACAAAATAAAATCCCTAACAAAAGTTGCACAATTCTCAATAGGGATTTTTAAAAATCTTTAAAATTCTCTTGATTAATTCAGTGCTACTCCTGTGTTCTAATAATGATCAAACTTTACACAGACTAAGATTTTCAATAACAGAATTCCTTCAGAATAAGCAGAAAAAGGAGAATATTGAGCTCCATGTGGATTGTTGTGTAAACTTTCCTATGGAAGTGTACCCCCACAAATCTCCCATCCATTGATCAAAATGACCACTGAAAAGACAGCAAAACATATTGTTGCTCAGAGTGCACATCACCAGACATGCATTAACATACCCTGTGATGCTGCAGCCATGCTTTAACCCTAAGAGTGAAACTAAACAGTTCCAATACAACATGAGTGAAAATAATATAATCATGAATTTCTTATCTTACTGTTCAGTATATTCAAATGATATACAAACCATGGTGCTGTTATTTTTGCTGTGAAGCAAGACCATGTGTGATATGCTTTAAACTATCAGTGCTATCACCCGACAAGTAAGAAAAAGATAGTTATATGGATGTATGCAACACATTTACTTATGTTATAATAGCTTCTAAACTGTATCCTGTATTACAAGTTAAGTTAATTTCCCCAGGGCCCTCCCAATCTGAATGATATTGTAAAAACTGCCCCAGTTGGAGCCTGAAGGAGGCTGCTTCTGAGTGTTAAGTTGTTTAAGGGTAAGTCCATAAAAGGGTTTTCCAAAGTGTGACATGAGGTCAATTATAAAATCCACAATAGATCAATTTTAATAAGCTTGTCAAGACACTGTGACCCCAAAGTGAAAAAGGGACCAGACTGTGAGATTCCTCCCTAGCAGAGATTTGAGAAAAACACCTTCAGTGTTGCACGGTAACAGTGGACACCAAATGCTGTGCATGCAATGGTGCTTAACTTGGAAAAAAACCTTTACTTTTCTTTTACTGTATTTTACTAAGCATTTCAAGACACTATGACTCAATTGTGAAAAAAGGAATATGTTGTGGGATATCTCCATATCAGACTTAAGAAAAAGCCCTCCAGTGTTGAACATCTAGCTGTGGACACCAAATGTTGCATGTGCAACATTGGACAACTCACAACTGTTTAAGTTAATATAAGCATTGCCTGAACCCCTCTCTTACCAATGTCCTGCAGTACTTTTAAGACCCCATCCCAAAAAGAAATCACCCACTCAAAATAAGTTGGCTACTTTTGCTGAAATTTTGGGGAATGTGTAAAATGCAATTTGCTTGACACCACAGTTGCAAGCGCCACACAAAACTTTGAGTGAAACAGAAATTTTATATGCATTGAAAAACTAGGATAAAAATGTCTTCATTAACAAAACACAATACCATAGGCAGTTTTCAAGATAACCTTACTGAAGTGCAACTAAAATAAAGTCTGCATAGAAGCAGTAGAATGTACTGTGGGTTTGCATGTCACATTTTGCTAGGAAAAATCTGTGACATTTTGGAGCTGAACATTGAATAAAAATCAAATGGATGCACTTGTGTTTCTCAGACTATTAAATGTATGTGTATTTGTGGCTACCTTTTAAATTCACTTATCATGACTGCAGTGGCTCTTATTAACTTTTTAAATCAATGTAGAAAGTATTTGACACATTGATACCACCATTTCATGGAATTACCCTTATCCAAAGTGAAGGAAGAAGTTGGCAGTAGCAGATGATCTGTCTCCATAGCAACAACAGAGGGATTGTTCACTATACTGTCCTTCAGTGTTCTCAGAGTAATTGGGATGGACTCCATAATGATTGATGAACCAGGGAATGGTAAGTCTTGATCCACCTGCCTAGTAAAATATTTTGGTATGTTTTTCTGTAAATGTAATTCTGCTGAATTCTGAGAATTAGATATGTTGGTAATATTGGATGAGTCTGAAATGTATTAAACTGTTCAAAGCTGGAGTGGAACAACAAAAAGGTTTCAGCTCTTTTGGGGTCAGTGAAGTACTGCATTTTGCCATGCCAGAAATAAAAATAATTTTGCTGGTGGCAACAAAGCAAACTTAATGCCTTCCCCCACAAAATATCTTTTGACCTTATCAAAGGCTTTTTCTGGACTGAAAGGTCTCAACACTAAAATCAAGGTATGGCAAATATTTAGCGTAGAGCCCTCTGTCAATGTGGCCCTTCTCAGTACTCATTCCTGATCCATAAAAGAGTGTGGCTTAATGAAGACTGGATGTGGTAGGTCTGAAAGACCCATTTTATTTCTAGCATCCTTTGAACCTCCCCACAGTGAGCTCTATATATAACAGTTTTTTCTTCTGGGAATTTTAGGCCCAGTGCTAATGTTAGAAGTTTTTCAAAGTAAGGGATAGTGCTTCAATTCCCCTTCATGCCTTTTGGAACTTTAAACAGTTTTGAGTTGTCATGCCTTGACCTGATTTCTTGATCAATGAGTTTTTTCTTGCAATTGATACAGTTGAACAGTGTGGCTAGCTACTGTTTCCATTAGTGGGTGAACCTTATCCTCCATTTCACTGACCCTTCCTAAGTTTCACCTGTACATAGGCTAAGTGCTTCCAATACTTTTTATTTAAGTTTGCTAAAGTAGCATTTAATGACTGAAACACCCTTCTGAATGTAGGGTTGCCGTTCATTTTAAATTTGGTCAGTAACTCAGCATTATTATCTGACATATTTACATAGTCCTTTTGTGAGACAAGGTTAATATCAGTGGTATTATGAATAGTACTGTAACACAAAATATAGCTCCAGCCATAGAAAGGAGTGTGCATGAAGCAAAAACTAAGGAATACAACAAAACAAGGTACCAGCACTACTCCAGGGTTGCTCAAAAGTCATAAAGTATTTATTATTAAAAATCAAGACGTCAAACATACAACCACTGATCGGCTAGCCCTCTACCAGTTTTGTACTGTCTGGTGCATCATCAGGAGGTAATGAGCCAATGAGAACACAGTCCATAAATACAAAATCATTAAAGGTATATCACCACATTTCCAATTTAAAGTGCAAGTACATAAAGTGCAAAGTAAACCAAATGGTGCAAGAAAAATTGCAAAAGTATAACTCTTAAAATACCTTATAGGCTGTAATACAAAGCAAATTAATGATAACATATCATCAATTGATAAATTTTATAATTCACATCAAATCTAAAATGCATTATTATGTTAAGCTCCTTTACTCAGAATGCAAATGAATGATCTTGTAAGTCAAGAAACTGTGTAGATACAGCTGTAGGGTAAACAAGACTGCAACACCTAATACCTATGCATTGCAACAATACAGATATTGTAATAGAAATAGAAATAGAAATCAAACCCAAAAGGCTGAATGAGTCAGTCTCATGAGTCCCTGTATTCTTATTTAGGTCTCTATCCAAGTGCTTAAGGTACCATGGTGTAAAGAACTCACCACCTGTAGGAGGAAAAATGTGCAAAATATATATACATTACTGTTTATACGGAATACTATTACTAAGCAACTAAAAAGCATTTACTGGAGCATATTATTCAGGGTCACATCCATATAAAACTGCATGTAAGTCATTGCTCACAAATCATTACATACAGATAATTTTCTCTTTTCCTGATGCAGGCCATTAATTTTGTTTTGTCATTGAGTCCCACAGACACCATTGATCCCAATATAAAGATCCAAAGGACTCTCTGCATGCCAGTTTGTTTTTCAGGTCACCACCCCAGGGTCCCAGTTTGTTTAATAATAAATACTTTCTGACTTTTGAGCAACCCTGGAGTAGTGCTGGTACCTTGTTTTGTCAAATTCTGAATAGTAGCAGCTTCTGTTAATATAGGTGAAGCAGACCATATGCAGTTAGTCTAGACAGAGTCAGTAATATGAATAACTGAATCTAGATCAGGATTAACAGTCTCAGCTGGTAAAATAACCATATGCCCAGATTTAGAGGACTGTGAGGAAGATGACCACATAGTGCTACTTGGTACAAAGTGGAGAACACTAGTTGTAGGAGAAGAACTAACCTGTATCCATTTAATTGCACCACTGAGATTAGTAGACTCAGGAATTTGCCTCAGTATTGTTTCTGTAACCAAAAATTCCATGGAAGGTTGATCAGTTTCTTCCATGGCAGTTACATACAGCTGCCACTCTGTTTCTGCTTTGGTAACTGAGTTGCAAAGTCCACTTATACTAACAAGAGTACTTTGTCCTTCGCTGAAGTAGTCAGGATTGGGATAATGCTGAGCTAGTAAACACCAAAGAAGAACTGGAGAGAAAGTGAAGCTTCTGTTGCTGGAGACATGTTCATCCTGTATATTTATCAGCAGACTGCAGTCAACTTGGCTGCAGTTTTAATATAGCTAGAGGTTTGTTTAATCTGTTTCTTTTGTTCAAGAAATTGATCTGTAATATCCTTGGAATGGCATACAGATTTCAACATGCTTATGGCAATTCATGGGTGCAGAAGCAATCATCGGTTGCAGAAATTGCTTGGAGGAAAAGATCCCTCAGACAATAGAAAACATAATTTAGCTGTGGTTTCTCCTAAAACACATAGGGTTTTCAAAATATGAAGCAGTATTGGGCATGCTGAGCGACTGTCCTTCAAGTGGCCATCTTTAATCTCACTGCTGCTCTTCTCTATCTCAATATTGCCTGTATGAAGGAAATCTTGTTTTGTGTGGCCCTATTCTTGTTTGCTATGGCTATACAAAAAGAAAATTGTCTCATGAAACAAGATTTTTAAAATGTGTTAAAACAACATTTCTGGGTAACTTTTTCAAAAACTAACCGCAGAATCGAGTAATGGGTCCTGATTAGCAAGATACATGTGATGGTGTTTTTCCATAATATGATTTGTAAGGGTGTTCAAAAAATGTTTTTTTTGTTTTTGTTTTAAATGGAAGCAAGATGGCAGCCATATGAATTTTTTCTCGTGAAACAAGATTACCCCGTATAAATCAAAATCCTTTTGTATGGCCAGATTCTTTTTCTTATGAAACAGCTATCCAAAAGAGCATACTGAGCATGCTCAGAACTGAAATTTCAAATTCTTATCAGTCTGAACAGATTAATAATTTTTTCACCACACACATGAAATGTACCTCTGGGCCAAGCTCTTTCTCCCCAAAATTCCAGACCAAAATTCCAAACTGTCTGGGCACTTGGCTATAACAAATAAACAACAAGAAAACAAACACTCATTTTTTCACTTTTTTCACTATCCAGACCTCAGAATCTCTACATCTGACCAGAACTAAACTTGGCATGTCAAAAGACCTTGCCTCTGAGACTGTGCATGCAAATTTAAATGCAAATCTGTTGAATGGGGTGAAGCTATTACAGTGCAAATTTAGGGGTTTAACATTAAACAGCCTACTCAACTCTTACTATAGTGGCATACCAGACCACTATAATACTGTACCAGATATTACAGTATTTCTATTTGTGACTTGTCTGAATGACTCTTTATCAACTGTTTTACCATGTTTTATTGTATGTTCTAGTTATTTGTAATGGTTGTGAGCCAGTCAATAAACTGAAACTTAACTGAACTGAACACTAAGAAGAATCTAGAGTGGTTAAAAGCTGGTGGTTTAGCCATAACTGATGATGATGGGTATATCATGTAGGAGAATTCCCTGTCCCATAGACTTGAGCATAATACATGTGGTGGTTTGGTGTCTCTTATAGGATTTCAAGTATGATTGAAATAGCAGATTAACTATGTAAAGACATTCTAATAGCTGAATTGTCATATAGCACCAAATTAGACCTCCTTATATAAGAAATGAAATACAAAACAAGCAATAAATGTGAACTAAATGCTTTAAAGCCTTTTTCAGCCATGAACTGAATATATTTAATAATGGTCTGAGCAACTGATCAGAAACTCCTAATCACATTTCAAATTTAACTTGTCAAAATGTTTAAACTCATAAGTTGCTAACACTTATTTGGGTCAGCAGACTGTTACAGATACAAACATCCCCAGGGTGAGATAGGTATATAGCTTTTGTGGAAACACCCATCTAGTCTGAGCAACAATTTTCTCAGTTTTTAAAAAATAATACTTAGCAATATTTCAATACTGAATAAGTTAGTGGTAGTCAGAAATGAAATTGCCTAACTGAGGAAAGACGTTGTCATCATGCAGAAGTGGTTAAAATGTACAGGCTGTTGACAAAACACATTGTATGAATTGCCAGGTAGTGAAAGAAGTCAGCTCTTAATCTTTCTGGAATAGGATGAGAAAAGTGGTCCATTAGCAACTCTGGTTAGGCTTCAGGTTAGGGCCCATTAATTTAGTTCAGCTCTGAGTCTCAGACAAACCAGCTTCAATGTAATAGTTGGCATGGGGTAAAGCAGATTGTGGTAAAATGTCTTAAGAGAAACAATGTGTATTAATTACTGTAGCTTACCTGTGGCAGGTGCTGTTGGTATACATCTTCTGCAGTTCACTGTTTGTGGTGTTGTGAGAGTCTGCAAAGCCCATTAAGGCCACTGTGGCCCAATGTGAGATACAGCATTAGTTAAATGGCTAACCTCCCTAATAGTCTCTGCTATATCTCCATGCCAACTATTACAGTAGTGGCCAGAGACATTGCCAGCTATTTCCAGATATTTTGCAAAATTTCTGAAGAGTTTGTCTCTGATGCCCTACTGTGGAAATGCAGAAAGCAGGAGATATTTCTGGAAAAATCACAGACATTCAGGAAATATATATCTGGCAGTGTCTATGGCTGTTACTGTACATTCTCTCTTGAGTTTGGTCCCATTGTTTTTCGAATTATATAATAATACCTCCCAAAGAAAAACAAACTTATACATCAAAACATCAAAAAGAAAAGAAATAAGAAGATATTATATGGGGTATTACATTTTTAATCAAGGGTCTTCATTAACTGAGACCAGCTCTATGTCTTTACTGGTTCACATAATCATATTGAATTTGTTGCTGATGATAATGTGAATGTTGCTGAAAGTGTCATCAGATCAAAATTAGAAACCTTTACAAATACACATGGTTGCAAGTTCATTTTGGTACTTAGGAGAAATATTCATAAAATTCTGCATGAATCATGGTGTTAGAAATGAAGCAGTCCTGCATCAATGTCAGTCAATCTTTATATAACCAAAGTCATACTAAATGTAAATAATGAAGGTTTAAACTTTCCAAAGATAGGCCAGTTTACCTGGCCCTCTTTAGCCTATGCAGATGGTTGTGCTACTTTCTCTATGTTCCCATAGGCTTTTAATTTAAACTAAATGCACCCATTAATGTGTGTGCAAATATGAAATTAAAATTAATATGAACAAAACCAAAATGTAAATTGTCAGTGCCCATTCATCTAATTTGTCTAGGTACTTAAAGAGTGTGTGCTACATAAAGTTAAACAGTATATCTTAGAAGAATGAAGGTTTGGGCTATGGATGCCTTTGTGATAATTTGTTTATTTCTTTATGTTATTTTTCTTCATTTTCTTTTATTTTGCCAACTACTATTAAAGAATCCAATGGATCATTGCATTATGAAATCAGAAAATCTCTATAGGCAAGGCTGGCTGAGAAGCTACATATCTGTTTGTAGATTTTAAAGACAAATAAAGCTTTCTTCAACTAAAATATTATATATTTCATCAAAATATGTATTTGTGATAACCTGTGAGCATTTGTTATGGATTAACAGGTGATACCGTCTTCCTAAACAGATTTTACTTTGAAGAGTTAAATAGAAGCAAATTGCTTTTAAAAAATTGTAGAATTGTACAGAAGGACCCCAATATTACAAATATATAATGTACAAATGATGACTGAAGAATGTATTTCTTTTGAAAACGATAGTAATATATTTATCTATAGTGTTTCATTAAAATATATTGTACTCCTAAGTGACTGGGATTTTCTTACCTCACAATACTAGAATTCTATTGAATTATTTTACTGTAATAAAAGTGGAAAATAATTGGTACACAATAAAAAAACAATAAAATAATATCAACTTGCTTGTTTATTAGAAGTGGACACACACCCTTTAATTTCAGAGAAGGTTGAGATGGTGTCTGTTTACTTTTACTTGAGGTTATATTTCCCAAACAATGGTAGCTGAAGTAAGCATACAGTATGATGGATTCTGTAAGTAAACTTAGACAACCAGTCCTGCTTTGTATTGTTTTTAATGGAATCTATGATGGTAACTTGGTGGGTAGAGTCACTAAAGCTAGTACTGCCAAACATAACAGTCAAGCTTTATACTGTTAAGAAATTTGGGGAAGATAAAAATAGCTAATTATAGATGGTGGGTGTTAGGTTATAAAAGCACGTTTTTTCCCTTCCTTGTACTCCAGGATAGTTTGGTATCATTTAATGGACCAACATATGTCTTGGAAAACAATGGTATAGTGCATTGGCCACTCAGGACCCTTCATCAGGTTCAAACTTAATATTTCAGCAGCTCCTAAGAGGGCTGAATTGGGAGTGATAGAGTTGAAGTTTGTTGCCTAATTGAGGGTATTATCATATTGGTTAAAGGTATAGTCAATGCCCTCATATAGACCCCCTCTAGTGTCTTCAGAAATGATTAAGATGGGGTTTGTCTTAAAATCCCTCATAGTTATTCATTCCTCAGGGAACTCATTTTACAAGTCATTATAGCAAGCCCTATTTATCCAGTAGGCATGATTTTAAAGAATGGATACAATGCATGACTTTTCCATTTAGGAACAGTGGTATGATCCACAAGAAACAGTCCCTGGCTTCCAATAATTAAGAAATTATATAAGCAATGAACATATTCAGAGATTTTATCCCAACCAAGAATATAGGAGGGTTTTGACATCATTCCAGTTTCAGACCTTTCATAGTAATATATTGCTTGCCCAGCATACTGTAGTAAAAACATTCTGATAACCCTGCTACTTACTGTCAATCTGGTTTTAAGGCTATTAAAGTTCTTGAACTTGTGGTGTTGTTATGTTCTTAGTATGAGAACATACAGACATATTGCTTCAGCCTGCTCCTCAAAACGTAGGTATTTGCATTCTGATAAAATGTTAATTTATCAGTTTAACCTGGAAGAAAGAACTTCATTAAATAGAATTGCTTCTTTCTTAATATTGGCCACCAAATAAAGAATAAAGAAGAATAATCCCAATCACAGCTGAGGTAATCAGTGTATCTCTAGTAACAGCTTAGAAGTCAAATACAGATTTTATGTAATTAGAGCTCTATGGAAATGTAAATGTAATCTCTATCAGTTCATTGTTACTCTTTCCCTTCATGGCTTGTATTATGCATATATGTACTGTTGTGTCTTTATTTTGAACTGACTGTAATAACCAAAATAGTTACTAGGTACAATTTATTGCTACTAGTTCCATATGCATAAATCATTCTCCTAGCTCTCCTGCCACACATTAGACAATCAGACTCCCCTTCACACTGCCATTCCTGGTCCTACACTGTATTACATTACAATAGGTTCAGGTTCTCTCATGGAAGCCCATCCCCACCTCTCAGTTCCTGAACATTGGCCAGCAACAACCCTCCTCACAACACCATGGCTGGCCAACACCTAGCCTTGCTTGTACTGCAGTGATATTCATTGTACTAATTTGCTACAGTACTTGTGGGAAGACTGTGATTTGTCATGGAAGTTACATGATAAATCATAGTCATTCTACAAAGTACAGCAGTGATATCATACAGAAAATATCACTAAAGTACATGCAGTGGCAGACATCAGACCGCCATGGTGACTAGCCTGATCAGACTCTTAGAGTCAGTGAGCAGAGCTTTAGATTCAAATAAATCAGTGGGTGTGATGTATCTCAACCTGAGTAAGGATTTTGACAAGGTCAGATGCAAAGAATTCATTAAACATTAAGATACCTAGAGGTCACAGACAACATAGTAAAATGAACTAAGGAGTGGTTAACAACAGAAGAAAGAGTGCATGGATCAACAGCTGTTCTTTCACAGTGGTGTGGCCATGATCAAGTACTACTGGGCTCTAAGACCCCTACTATTTAACATACTGTATATAAGGAACATGGATAATTTATGTGAAGGATTATTAACAAAATTTGCAGAAGATACTAAGATTGGATGGGTAGTGGAGTTTGCACACAAGGAAAGGACTTCAGAAAAATTGGCAAAGTGGATGGAAACTCAAAAATTAAATTTAGTGCCATGAAGTAATACACTCTGCTACACTTAAGTCAGAATAATTTAAAGGAAACATACTACCTAAATGATTTTCAAAGATATTCACAAATTTAAAGAGACTTGAGGATGTTGGTGTCTAATACACTGAGACACAGGTCAAATGCATAGTCCTAAATTGGAATCTGGTTATAAGCAGCAGTAAAAGAAATTGTGTCAGTAGAAACTGGAATGTAATACTATTGTATTGCTTCTTGGTGAAACCACACATGGAGTACTCTTTTCAGGTCAGGGTATCACACTTTACTGGAATGAGGAGAGGTTGGAGAGTTCAGAGAGCCACAAGACAAGTGTAAAGATTGTGGGCCTGAGTTTTGAGGAAAGGTGGATAGAGCTTTGTCTTTTCACCTTGAAGATGAAAAGGGTAATTGGATATTATCCTAGTTTTAAGACAGGAAAAGATGCTACTCTATTGCAGTACCTAATCCTGAAACTACAGGCAGACACATAAAATAACAGGCAACTTAATGCAGGTGAACTGGGAACAATTTAGAAAGGACCTGAGGACAAATGTGTTCACCAAGACAGTGGTGGCACCATGGAATAATTCACCTGAAATAATGGTCAGTTGCAAAACAGAGTTTTTAAATCAGAACTAGATAAATACAGTATATGGAACAAAGAAACATGATTGGTAATAACTGATGAGAGGTATAAATGGTCTTGATAGTCAGTGATGGCTTACTGTACTTCTTTTATATTGTACCTCATATGTTCAAAACGTAGTTCTTCTCATATTACAGGGCACAGTAGCACCACTATAGTTAGGGTCACTGCTGAGTTCTTTGTTAAACTTGATTTTTGATTGCTGCTTCCAGAAGTATGGTTTTACAGACTGATGTGAAACTTTCAGGATTTGTTATCTATGCCAGACCCTACAATCCTAGAAAGCTTCATGTAAATCAGTAATGTATTTTTCAAGATATTAATGTGCAAAATGTGTTTTTCTATAGGATTTCAATGAGTTTTATTTGTTAAATGTTTGCTGTCACCTAGAGAAAAAGAGCTATAATGCTTTAAATAGTGAAACTTTGTATGACTGCAGGTTAGTGGGGAAGGATTTCCTGGGGTAGTGTGGTGTTTGGGAGTTATGTATTTTGAAGATATTTGCATTTGAAGACATATGTTTTCAGCATTATGTGGTCCACGCTGGGAGTCATGCTGGAGTTAATGTACCTCATGACAGTACAATTTCAGTGCTGTTGAATGTGGACCAGGAAAGTGAAAGGAGTCAGGCTGGAGTTACAGTATGCACATAAAGGCTTTATTGCACCTGAATGGAGATTGTACTGGTATCAGTATATAGAAGGCTATAAAGGTTTGCTCTGGTGCAGAGAGGAAAATATGTAACAATTTAAATTTTGAAAGTGGTGTGGATATGTAGACTGGTGTGAAATGATTTCCTTTGGGGTTAGAAGTTGATATATTGTTTAGTGTTTCAGCTATTTAAGTCATTTAAGTTACTGCATCTATAAACCTTCTTGTAAATATGTTTTGGGTGGGGTTCTTGTGAATTGAAAAAACTGTCATTTTATGTGACTTTGTGTGTGTGTCAATGTATCCCTATGACAAACAAATCACTATAATAATCACTCCATAATTGTAGCACCCTGACTGAATATGAGGCTCCTGTTGTCATTCCTGCTTGACAGTCCCATTTGAGGATTTTGTGTCATCATTTTCATGCACGCCAATGAAAGCTATTATTCTCACACCAAAAATTAAATAAAACAATAAATAAATAAATAAAACCATGTCTGCACAAAATATATAGAAAGTAACACAGAATACCATTGATGGAGGGGCATCAAGGGAACACTCATGAGGCTGGCACTAACAGCACTCTCTCCCAACCCCTCTCACTCTCTCACATTGCTGACATGGTAATAGGAGAATGGAAAAGCCATCATGCCCTCACCAAAAAATTAATAAAAAATAAAATCCATCAAGCTTGTTACAAGCACCTGATATCGGAACTAAATTTTGTAGCAGGCAACATACAGTAGAATAGCATTGATTTGGAGGGTGGGCATTAAAGGGATCACTCATAAGCTAACACTGTCACTGTCACTGACAGGCCTCTCTTTCTCTCTTCTGTTCCTTTCTTGTGCCCTAATATTGCTGACATGTTAATAGGAAGATGAGATAGTCATCATCCCCACATCAAAAACCAATAAACAGACAAAACAAAACCAATCCAATTATATAAGGCTAATCATCTGGACATACGATAAGTACAACTAAAATTAAGATGGGTTACAATTTCATCCTTCTGGTTCCTACAAGAAATTTGGGTATGCATAAGTATACATCTATATTCTTCATACTCAACTTGTCTCTTTTGAACTACAGCCCTATTAGATATTCTTCTACCCAACATGTCTCTGTTTAAACTACACCTCAACTCACCTAGGACCATGTATCATATGCTGCCATCAGTCACTCACTCACTTTCCTTGTCTGTGGCTCCTTTAAAGTTTTGAATTGTCCAAAAGTCGCTCACAGTCTCTGCTTTTGTGGTCAAGTGATACTTAAACTGCCAGAGGCAGAGTCTGTCATTAGCAGTATTCCTCTATGTGAGTTTTGGTTGGGGCTGGGTTTGCAGTGTTTCAGGTTGGTTCAATTGTTCTGAGTCAGAGGCTGGAGTAGCACAGCATTGAAGATAAAGGGATCTGAAGTTCATATTTTAATTACCTGAACTCTCAGTATCAGAACCACCACAGCACTATTACTGGCATTCAAGCCAGAACAGGACCATCCAGCAACCAGGTCACACTCAACACCTGACTCCTCACCAGACCTGGGACCTTACATCATGTGCTGCCATCAGTCCTTCTCACTCACTTTCCTGCACCTGCATCTCCTCTTTCCCTTATAGTGAGATAGTAGTACCAGACAGACCCAGAGAAAGTCTGACAGGCTTTGGTTTGCTTCAAGATAGTTGTTTTGTTGTTTGCGGCTTCCAAGCAATATACCTGCCCTGTGCCCTCAGGATGAGCGGGTATTTAACTTGGAGTCATCACAGTAGTACTAGTAGGCCATGTGCAATGTATTCATTGGACTGTGTAGTGGGGTGTTGTACTACTGCAGCTGATCTTATTAGGAAATCACAGCAGCAACAGATTAATTACTTGAAGGATCCAGGTAAATGGCAAATACTTACAGATGGAGAACCACATATACAAAAAAGAGACACGCTGAGGTGCTGCTAGCTGTAACATTATTCTGGTTCAGACTTAGGAATGTGGGGAGAGAAAAAAGAGGCGGAAAACTTAATAGTATGACTCATAAATAATACAAGCACATAATGGTGAAGTTTCAACTAAAACAGAAAAGCAGTGAGATTATAAAGCAATGTAGCTCATGAATGTAGCAGCACTGTCTAGCAGAAAAGGAAACTGGGAATCACCGTGAAGAAAACAGTTCTTTAGATATATTAGGAAAACAAAGAAAGCTGAGGAAGGAGGAATTGTTAGGCTAACAGGGTAGGTAAGGTAATTGAGGAGGATGGGCAGAAAGCAACAATTCTTAGTGACTATTTTGACTCTGTATTCACAAGGGAAGACAAAGGGCCTCTGCCATAGAGTAGCATTTAGATAGATGTAAGAGAGATCCCTGAGATAAGGCAGCAAGTATTTATCAGTAAAACAATCTGGAACAAGCCAGCAGCCCTAATGACAGGTAAGGCCAGGGGCCAGATGAGATGCATCTGAGGGTGCTCAAGGAATTGTCAACAGAACTAAATGAACCCCTGGTTGGGCTACTCAACAACTTCATTCAGACAAGGGTAGTTCTAAAAGACTAGAGGGTAGCAAATGTAGTCTCACTCCATAAGGAGGGGACAAAGTGCAACTGGGTAATTACAGACCTGTCAGTCTTACTCTATACTGTGGATAAACTGATGGAGACACTAGTAAAGAGGACTTGTAAACTACCTGGACAGGATGGACTTGAATATAGTAAACAGCATGGTTTTGTGGCAGGCAGGTCTTGTCAGACTAACTTGATGGTGTTCTTTGGATAATGAGGTTAGTGGAAAAGCCACACTGTGGATTTATTCTACTTTTGATTTCAGCAAGTCTTTCAACTCAGTGACTCATAGAAGATTGCTGAAGAATCTTGAGGATCTAGGTTTATAGAACTGCACAGTTAGACTGGCAAGAAACTGGTCTGACGGGAGAAAGCAGAAGGTTCCAGTTAACAGACCAAATTAGAAGAAAGGGTGGTCACTAGTGAGGGTGCCACAAGGACTGGTCCTTGGTCCAGTCCTTTTCAGGATATTTATTTGCAACTTGGGAGGAGGAATCAAGGCATGATGTGTCTCTTTGCAGATGACAAAGCTTTCTTGCAGGGTACACAGTGATGAGGGGTTAGGAGATGCAGAGAGACTTACAAAAGCTAGAGAGGTGGTCAAAGGTTTGGTAGTTGAAATTCAATGCCAAAAGTTCAAGGTGATGCACATAGGGTACAAGAACCCATGGACACAGTGTCACAAACCCACTCAGCAGGTCAGGCCTCTACTCCCAAAGTGCCAATCTTCGAACACAGTCTTGTGAACAGTTTAACAGAACAACGTAACCCTCTTGTCTGTTTTGTGAGTTCAGATCAACCTTTAGTCTCAAGTCTTGGAAGGATTCAAACTGTTAACCTCTTACTAGTGTGCCCAATGCACAGGCTCAGATATTTCTGTCTTCAGGGGGCCAGATATCTTTGCTTATGGGCACCTAACCAGGTATACAGAGATGAACCCTTAAAAACTTTATAAGGACCTCAGATTTAAAACGCTTTTTCCAGTTTGGTATCACCATTCAAGCTTATGTCTATTGTCTGCTTTAACCATATATAATTTTCTTACAAATTAAAAGAAGTCAAAGACAGACAAAGTATGCTCTAAAAAGAGTTTTACCAAAAATAGATAAAAATATGTGAAACACAAAATACAGAACTGTTTTATCACAAGACATACAAATATTTTAAAGAACAAGGTTTAAACATGCAAATTCCTACCTACAGTACTTAGATTCTAAATACTTGCTTAAAGTGCTCCAAAGATGTGTCCTTGTCAGAGTCCAGGTAAAATGTGTCTGAGTAAAACAGAATTATTCCTTAAAGTTAACTGT
Organism: Neoceratodus forsteri; assembly: GCA_016271365.2. Taxonomy (NCBI): domain Eukaryota; kingdom Metazoa; phylum Chordata; order Ceratodontiformes; family Ceratodontidae; genus Neoceratodus; species Neoceratodus forsteri. The sequence goes on from CM057455.1 coordinate 1,045,648,512, forward strand.
ATTTGCCATCCCTTTTCTGTGAGATCATCTAGCTCCTCCTCCTCTGTCAGATTATATATAAAATATATCTAATAAAAACAGGATGTCTTTTCAAAGTATTACATTTTGCAACCACAGCATAACCATGTCCTTCAAAAGACACTTCATTGATCTCATAATAAGATTCCTCCTTCCAGGACATGAAAGAATCTTTATGATTTTCTCACCCTGTGTCATAAGCTGGGTTTTCCTCCAACGTCATAAAATGGATATGATCTTCCATCTTAACAACTACAGTGGTACTTAACTCAGAAAAAACAGGAGGTCCTTGATTAAGGCCTTCTATGTAATACCTCTTGTCTAAAACTGTGTGAGTGTTCTCCCATGCTGTTTTCAGCAATTATTTTTTTGGGGAAATGAGTGAGGTCATTTTATGAGCACCAGATTTTCAGCAGAGACAACCAGTAGTACATTTTATATTCAAAACAAAATGATGCAGCACTCAGAACTGGCTGTCCACGCCACAATTCCTCCCCACCTAGACTGAATTTGGGGTTCTATCCCTGACATGGGATGAGCTTCCCAAATCAGTTCACCTCATAGACCCAAGACAGCCCATCTCAGTTCTGGTTCTTCGCCTCCAGCTCCATGTACGATTTTTAAGTCTTACCTTTGTAAAGCAAGACTCATCTTAGCAGTCTCCCATTGTTCTTCCCCATCTGCGTCAGCTAAACCAGGGATTGTGGTCAGTCTGCACCACAAAAATGCTGCCCATACAAGTATGGCTCTAATTTCTTTAGGGCCACACTATGGCAAGACACTCCTTTTCCACTGTGGAGTATGCTTGCACCCTGGGCAGTAGCTTCTTGATCAGGTACACTTCTGGGTGATCTGTCCCTTGGCTGGTTGTCTGACTCAGTAGTGCTCCAATACCACATCTAAGGCACCTGTCTGAACTATAAAGGTTTTGCGTAGTTGGGACTTGTCAAAACAGGAGCACTGCACAGTGCCTCCTTTAGTTTAGTAAAGGCTTCCTCACAGGCTGGGCCCCAGGTAATTTTCTTGGGCATCTTTTTCTTTGTCAGGTCAGATAGGGGAGCAGCGAGGGCACTTTAATTGGGTACAAATTTCCTGTAGTACCCTGCTGTCCCTAAAGCTCTTGACCTGCTTCTGGATTTTGGTCTGGGACACACTTGATCACCTTTATCTTTATTTGGTTAGGATGAGCTGTCCCTGGCCTACCACATGCCTGAGGTATGCCACTTCTAATGGCCACCTGGCACTTCTCGGCTTTGACAGTGATTCCAGCCCTTTATCCTGCCCAGCACTTCCCTAAGGTGGGATAGGTGTTCCTCCCAGCTGGTACTAAAGATGGCAATGTCATCCAGCTACATCACGGCGCATTTTCAGCACCATTTAACACCTGGTTCACCAACCTTTGGAAAGTGGCTGAGGCAGTATTCATTCCAAAAGGCATTACTTTAAACTCAAATAAGCCTATTGGAGTGATGAAGGCTGACATCTCCCTAGCTCTGTCTGTCAATTGCACCTGCCAATACTCCTTCGACAGGTCAATGGTCGTAAGGTAGGTCACCCTCCCAACTTGTCCAGGAGTTCATCCATCTGGAGAACTGGGAAGGCGTTGGACTTAGTGACTGCATTCAGTCCATGATAGTCCACACAGAAATGAGTTGAGCCATCTGGCTTAGGTACAAGGACTACGGGTGAGGCCCAGAGGCTGTGGGATCTCTAGAGTACCCTAAATCCAGCATCTCCTCCACTTCCCTCCTAATGTCCTTTTGGACAGCATCTGACACCTGATACATTGTCTGCCGTATGGACGTGTGTCCCTGTCTCCATATCATGTGTCACTAAGGGGTTAGTCCAAGCTTGGCACTAAACAATGGGTGAAGTCTGCTAAAACCTCCCTTACTTTGTGGATCTGGTCTGGGGCCAGCTGGGAGACAATTTTACTGCCTCCACAAAGGACTCCTGCTTACTTTCTTCCAACAAGTCCAGAAGGGGTCTCTTCGTCCATCCCTCCCCATGACTACACACTGCAACACCATGTCAGCCCTATTTGCATATGGCTTCATCATGTTGACATGGTACATCCTTTTGTCTGTCTGTCTTCTGTCAGGTTAACTCCACAATGTAGTTCATGTCATTTACCTTCCTAAACACTTTGTAGCAGTCCTGCTCACTCAGCTGGCAGCTTGTCTTTCAGACCGGAATAAGGACCATGTCTTCCTGACCCACCATGTATGCGAACTCTTACTCTGTAGTAGTACCACTTTTTGTTTCTGTTGGACAGCTGCTAGGTTGCTCTGGGCTGTCCCCATAAGCTCCTTCAGCCTTCCCTAAACCTAAGGATGTAATCCACAATGGGAGTTCCCTGGGTGGCGTGCTTGCCTTTCCAGTCCTCCTGGAACAAGTCTAGAGGCCCTTGTACCTGTTGTCCATATAAGAGTTCGAAGGGGAAAATCCTGTCAACTCTTGGGGCACCTCCTGTATGCAAACAACAGGTGGGGAAGGTATTTCTCCAGTTCCTCCCATGCTGTTCAGCAAACATCTGGGCATTGACTTTAGGGTACCATTGAATCATTCCACAAGTCCATTGGCTTGTGGGTGATACGGTGTCATGCATCTCTGCACCACCCCACACTTCTTTCATAAACATTTCATCAGGTCTGACATGAAGGAACCCACTCAATCGGTGATTACCTCTTGTGAAAACCCAACATGGAGAAAATCCCAAGTAAGATATCTGCCACTTTGTCTGCCCTCAGAGAGGCTAGAGCACTGCCTCTGGGTACTGGGTGGCATAAACCACAGTCAGGATGAATATCTTCTCTGAGGAGCTGGGGGATTTAAATGCTCCACAATATCCATTCCACCCTCTGGAATGGCTTCTACACTATGGGCAATGGAATCAGGGTTGCTTTGGTTTTCTTGCCCACCTTCCTATTTCCTGGCACCAGTAACAAGACCTGCAACACTAATTCACCTGCTGGGTGAAGTTAGGCCGTAGAAATTTGGGCTAACTGCTGAGCAGTGCGCTGATTCCCAGATGACAGACAAGGGAATATCATGTGCAATTTTGAGCAACTGCTCATGATACCCCTGGGAATGACAAGCTGCCTGCCCAGCATCCTCCCTCTGTCTGTACTGCCTGCGATACATAAGTCAATTTTCCCAATAAACCTTATGTTGGCCATCACCTCCTGTGTGCTGTCTGAGTCTGCCCAAGCCCTCAGCTTTCTAAACGAGGGTCACTCCCTGAGCATCTGCAAACCCCTCACATAGTAGCAAGGCATGGGACAGGTCCCCTTCAGCTGCTAAACTAGGGTCCCTAGAACTAGCATCAGGGCCCTCAGGATAGGTGTGAGTCCCAACCTCTGATAATGGGTCACTCCTCCCTCTTCAGAGTAACCTTCCAGCTGTGTGGTCACTTGCTACTGGGGAAATTTCTACCCCTTTTAATCAGTCTCCCATCTGGAGACACAGACTGGGAACCAGCCTCTATGTGGTTTCCACACTGGTTTCTGTTGGTTTCTAGGAACTATAATTCTCCCTTGCTGCTTGGCTATGGTAACTGTACATACCATTCTTGTTGGAGATTGTTACCTAGGATCACATCCACAGCTAACGCTTTGGCTACAGCAACCTGTTGTACAGATTCCTCTGTTTCACCCCAGTCTAAGAGAACACTAGCGAGAGGCAATATTTTCACCTCACCAGTGAAGTCCTGTACAGTGACATATTTATTGGTATAAACTGACCGGGCTCTACTAGATCCCCTTTATTTTTTTTCATTTAATATACTTTATTGCTTTTTAGTGTAAGCAGATAGTGTAAACAAGGCATTAGACTGAAAATAATAAAGATAAGTAAAAGACATTTACAACTTTAGAGAACAATACATTATCTGGTTGCTTACAAATTCCTCACTCACTCCCTCCCTCTCCACCACCCAACCACCCGACCTCTGTCTGCCACCAGTTACGCTAATCTAACCCATAATTACAAGCTACACTCACTTCCTAATAGGGACACAAACAAAGCAAACAAAACAAAACCAAAAAAACACCACAACTTAAGAACAGGGAGAGCACTGTCCAGAGCTTTAGGCCAAGACCACAGTTAATTACTTGTGAGAAGAGTATAGAGAGTTTCCCATCTTTTAGCATATTTCTTCATACCATTGGACAACTTTGCTATTGTAGATTCAGCTTGCAAAGCAAACATAATTTCATTAAACCATTCCAGATAGCTTGGAGCAGTAGAATCCAGCCAATGCCTTAATATAACCCTTTTCACATGCAGAGATCAATGCCATGTGGGCCTCTGGTACCCCAGATATAGATGTATATTCACCAATGAGGCAAGTTTCTATACCAAAGCTACCTGTCAAAGCTAATAATGGTTTAATCTATTTTCTATACTCAGCCAAAGGTGGCTATCTTTTCACAAGACCATAAGACATGGATCAAATCTGCAGCATCTTGATGACATTTAGAACAATGGCTATGGTGCAGGAGACCAAACCGATGTAATTTGGAAGGAGTATAATATAAATTATGTATTATACGGAACTGCATATATCAATATTTGTCGATTTAATGTATTAATATAGATGTGCCTAAATTGGGCCCAGTCTCTAGAGTTAGAAGAGATCTGAGTAACCTACTCCATTGACAGTAGCCTTGGTTATCAGCCAAAGTCACTGTCGATAGAATAAAATCATAAGAATAAGATATTAAATGAGAGGAGGGTTTGGCCTCCAGATAAGGAATTAGCACACTGGAAAAGAGCTATGCCATGTTCCTGCTCCAAAATGCTGCATCAGCATATGAGATAATTGAAAATATTTAAAATCGAACTTCCCCATTTAAACAAAGAGCGACCTTCCTGAAAAGAAATCATTTTTGATCCTTGACCAGTTGCTCCACCCTCTCTATACCTATTTGAGGCCAGAACAATTGAGATTTTATTGGTTTACCAGCAATTAAGAAGTTAGGATTACAAAACACAGGTTGAGCTATATCCTTTAATCTGTCTTTTTTAAGAAAGACACTAAACTGTTGCTGTGTCTGAATTAGAGAGTTTAAAGAATGATTATGTAGGGTTTTGGAAGCCTTCTTAGTGGGATAAAGGGTAGAACTCTCGGTCCATCCCTGCATCCTCACAAAGATCCTGCTCGATCTTAACCCAAGAAGGTAAGTAATGAACCTCCACATAGGTCAGAAGCTAGTATCGGATTCTAGTCAGGTGTATTGCTAAATAGTATATATATAAATTTGGAGCCTGGAGACCACCATCTAACTTTTTCCTAGTTAATTTTAGATAACTTCTTCATACCTTTTGTTTTGCCATAAATTTACTAAGAATACCATGAACTTGAGAAAACCATGAGTATGGTAAGGTCTGATTTAGCATTTGAAGTGGATATAGCTAGCGTGGCAACACACTCATTTTGATAATGTTCATGCACCCCCACAAAGTTCATGGTAATTTGACCAATGCCTAAAGTCTTCCATTAAGCTGTTACCCAGACTATCCAGATTGAGTTGTCTCATGACTCTCAGAGAAGGATGAAGATAAATTCCAAGATATTTCATTTTTTCAGGATTCCATTATATCCTCAAATGGGCTACATCCGCTTTCATTGTATATTTTTTGAGAGGAAAATCTCAGTTTTGCCAGGTTTAGTTTGTAATTTGAGAAAGACTCGAATTGTGTTATAATTTGGAATACCTTGAAGGATTGCTCTGGATCTACAATATGTAATAGCAAGTCGCTTGTATACGAGATATCATATATTCATGGTGACCTATTCGAATACCTTTCACCAATGTAGAGAGATTAATTTTCCTAATAAGAGGGTCAAGATATAAATTAAATAAATAAGGAGATAAAGTGCAACCTTGGTATGTACCTTTGTGACAGGGTAAAGGGAGAGGATAGGACACCATTACATTGAATTTGGGTAGACGGTGCTGTATACAGTATTTTAACCCATTGTATAAATTCCTGGGGTATTCGATACTTAGAAAGCAATAAAAAGATATTCCCATGAGACCCTATCAAAGCTTCTGGCCCAGGGACACGGAGCAGCAGCATTGTCCGAGTCCCTGGACGCGAGAAAAGATAGGCTAATTTCCTGAGATGGTCGGAGGAGAGTCTGTTTTGACAAACCCAACTTGTTCTATGCTGATAAGATGTTCCCATACCTGACAAATTCTAGATGAGAGAACTTTGTCTAAATTTTAAGATCTACATTAATGAGAGAAATGGGTCTATAATTAGTTATTTTTAGAGGGTACTTATTAGGTGTCAGGAAGACCACTATGGTAGCTAAGGATAACAAAGTATCCGATAAGCCATACTTAAATAAATAATTAAATGTTTCCAACAGGATAGTGGCTATACTATCCTTTAACACCTTATAAAAATTAGTTGTGAAGCCATCAGGCCTGGGTGACTTATCTGTAGAGAGAGAGTCAATAGCATCAAGAATTTCTGATAGGACAATAGGACGTTTAATATGTCAACCTGATGCTCGGCCAATACTGGGAGCTCAATATCTTGGAGAAATTACTCCATCTGTTGAGAGAACTGATGATTTGTGGGGCTGAATATAACTGCTGATAATAATTTCGAAAAGCATTAGCAATATCCGGGGCGAGTTTAGAAGTGCACTGATAGAGGTAAACTGATGGAATTATTCTCTTAGCTAATTGAGTGCGTAACCAAGGCTAATAGTTTTCCGCCTTCTCACCCTGGTCAAAATACAAAATTTTGGAACGAGTTAACATAAATTCTGCTTTTTCAGCTAATAATTTATTATATTGAGCCTGAGAGATTCCATTTAATCCAATCCCCTTCTGGGGATGAGGGAGAAAGGATCTCTAGCTCTGTAATTTGGTTAATTTTGAGGAAAGCTCAGCATTTTTTGTTTTTACATATTGTCGCCAGACTTATTATTTCATCCCTCAGTGCACATTTCAGGGATCCCCATAAAAGTATTTTCTAGGCGCCGATGAGGCATTATTCTCCATATATATCCTAATAAAATCACATTAGGTGGACATATTCTACTGAATTTAGAAGTAGATTATTGAATCTCCAAACCCTGTATCTATGTACATTTGAGGAGAAACTTACTTCAAGATAGGCCATCCGATGATCCAAGATAGCTTAGATGAATAGTGTGTACTGCGGAAACCCCTGAAATATGATCCACTGATAGGAGAAAAAATCAATACAGGAGAAGGTTATTATGCATAGAGAATGAAAAGAATATTCTCTATCTTCTAGGTATGTAAGTCTCCAGGGTCCACCAGACCCACGGAGGACATTAATTCCTGCACGGCTTTCTGACCAGGAGAGGGTCTTAACCTGGCTGGACCAGATCTATCCAATATATTTGAAAGCACAATATTCCAATCCTCTCCAAGCAGTTTGGCAACTTACAAAAGGGCAAGTACTGACACTATAGAGAGCGAAAAATTCCAGGTCATCCAAATTTGGGCTGTAAATCGACTCAAGAATAACTTCTATGAATCAACAGGCCTCTTACAATGACAAATCTTCCTCAGAATCCACTATAACATGTGAAGTTTGAAAGGTGCCCTACTTAGTAATTAAGTAGCTACACTGCCTCTTGGTATCTTTGCCCACTCCATACACCTGCCTCACCCAATTCCTATGAAAATAATGGATATTTGTTGACTTGAGATGTGTCTTCTGCAAACAAGCGACATAAATTTGCAAGTTTTAAGATGAAATAAAATTTTAGTGCATTTAGCAGGAGTTTGTGCCCTTTTATATTCCAGGAACCATATTTAAATCCATTGTAGACCCTAATAAAGTACCCAGAAAAATACAAACCTTAGAATGAATAACTAAACTCAGTTTAATACTATTCCCTTAGTGGCAGACAACCCAATACCCTTAATCAACACCCTCTCCTTCCAATACCCTTAATCCCCTATGATCATAATAATTGTACCCTATGTCAATTGAACATAGACAAAACTTCATAACCCCTAAAGTATAACTTTTCTTACATGTTCTTCTAATTGTGACTATCACTAGCCACCACAACCTTTATTAATCTAAATCTGCTAAATGTAGTAAGTATCTGGTGCTGACATATAACGTTTACCATTACCACCAAAACATTCCAAAGAGAAAGGCTGTGCCTGGCTGTGATTATCCCCATCCCTTCCGTAGCGCATGGTGCCCTGCTGGTACCCGATTGCTGAATTTTTCCACCCCCAAAAGCCAACCCTTCCAACTTTAGAAAAAGCATGAGTTCAAGAGTTATCCAGCTCGAATGTAAGTGAACGAGGAAACCCATCTTCATGAAACCACCAAATAATTGTTTGCTTAGCCAGCAATTATTCACTTGAACCCAGGTATGCAACACTATCATTGCCTATGATCTGGATAACCCAACACAATAACGGGAGCTCTTGAGCTATCATACAAATTAATCTCCCAAATATAATAAATCTGCCAGCATCTCTATATTTCCTATCTAAGCAAAATTAATAGAAATGGGGAAAAAACATCACTTTCCCAGGCTCAGTTGCCCTCTTGTGCCTCCCGATGCATTGTCCAAGCACAATAAGTCCGATGGTACACCGCTTTACAGTGCTTATCATTAAGATAAAAGAAAACTGAAAAGGCTATCTTAGTCCCAATAAGTTTTCAGCAGTACACAAGCAAAATTGAAGAGTAGAAGGAGTTTGTTGAACATTCTTCAAATTGTGCCACGATCCTGCAACGAGAGCAGCAAAGCATATCTAGTAAATCTGCCAGCCTCTCAATAATTTCTTGTCTGACAAGGGAAAAAGGAAAAACAATGTTTAACACTGGGCTCTGTCGCCTGTTGTAACTCCTAGTATATTGTCTAAGCTCTGTATGACCGCTAGTACATATTCTTGCTGAACTTCTCTCTAAAGAAAAATCAAAAGACTTTCTTGACCCATTAAGTTTTCAGCGGGCCGCAAACAAATCAGGCAGGAGGGACTGAAGTGCTGAATGCTTGCTGGCATTCTCAAAGTTATGCCAATCCTGCAACAAAGACTGAGAAGCGCGATGGGTACTGAACCCGTATCGAATCCCAGCTGCTATTAGTTTGGTAACCATGGATGATACTTTGCATGCCTCTGCCTGACAGCAGCTGGTAAATCTTGAGTGAAATGAAGCTGTTGACCTTCCCATAGAACCTGACGAGCTTTCTTGTCTGGTTCAGCACATGCACTTTATCTTGATAGTTCAGAAATTTTATAATAAGAGGGCGAGGCAGTTTCCCAACTTCAGGTTTCGGGCATAGAGAGCGATGATTCCTTTCAATTATATATGGAATTATTAGAAGATGGACCCAAACTTTAGCCAGTAGTTTTTGCAAAAGGTAATTGGCATTGAGCCTTCAGCATCCTCAGGAGACCAAAATGAGAACATTATTTCTTCTACTCCTGCCTCTAGATCTTCTAACTTGGAATCCATCCTGTGTTGTTTTTGACTAATATTTGACATTTCAGTATCTACCGATTGTTTCAGTTTTCCAAGAAGGTGACTCGCATAGAAGTATCCAAGATAGCTCTTTTCATTTCAGCCAGGTCTCCTCTGAGAGATTTTAACTGAGGTCAATTCTGTAATGCGGACTTGAAAGGCAAAAGCTCCTCCATAAATCTTTTTTCAGTGAGCAGAGCATTTGATTGCGCTTGTAGAGGTAGCAGGAGCAGGCTTAATGAAGCAGCGGATTGGGATTTCGATCTCTTTGGACCTTTTTCTGGTGTTGACGGTGGGGTATGAGTTGAGAGGCCTGTCTCATTTCAGTCTCCATTGCACTAGTAGGCACAAGTTTCACCTCGATTGCCAACTCGCAGATTGCCAGTTTCAAGGATTATCCCACCGCAGTAAATGTAGAGATATATCGTAACTCAAAACTCTGCCTTTTACTTGTTTTGGGAAAGAAAAGAGTTATTTATAAATGTAAAGTCGGCGTTCCAGGAGGGAGACGATCAGCAATGCTGTCTCCACTAGAGTTCCAGCACGTGACTCTTCCAGATCCCTCTTACCAAGGTCAAGGATGCCCCTGTGTCCCTTAACCCTTATGCCTGTACACCATTTACTATGACTGGGTGCATGTGTTCCTCATGTTCACTGGCATGCTTCCAGGGCACACAAACAACCCACTTCTTTTCTAGCACCCTGTTGTGTATTATGGCTTCTTTTTTGGACACTGTCTTGCAATGTGCCCAGTTTCTTTACACAACCAACAGGCATTTCTTACTTCAGAGAAATATTTCTCTGAAACCTGGGGCTAACTGGTTTTGGTGAAGGTAGTGAGGGTTTTAGCTGTGTTGAAGGTACACTTTTCCCTTTATGCACTGTCATGCCTCCCCATTAACTCTCAGAGCAGATCTGCTCTTGGCATAGTGGTCCAAGAGTTCAGCAGCCTCTGCACTGTTTTGGGATCTCGGTCCTCTAGCCAGGTTTTTAGCTCTGCTGGGCAAGCCCAATAAAACTGTTCTAATAAAATCCCATTTTCAGTTTTATCAACAGAGTTTGCCTCAATTCCTTCCCACCAATGTTTTAAAACTGACATTTTTTCATGGCTAGCTCTCGTAGCTCATATCAGGATTTCTCCTGAGCTTATGGAATTTAGCTCTATATGATTCAGCAGTTAATTCAAACTTTTAAACAGTGCAGATTTTAGTTTGCTGTAAGTATTACTTTCCTCATTGTCCATTTGACCCAATGCATCCCGAGCTTTCCCAGTAGTAGCGGGATAGCTGGAAGCTCCAGGACGCTCTATGAATTTTAGCCTGAATTCAAACTTTTTCAAAATACTTTAAAACAGAATCCATGTCCTCGCCTCTTTAAATTCGCTAAGAATTTGGAGTTCAATTTGTAACCCAGTCCTGCAGTCCCAGTTAAACCCAAGCCACTTACCTGCTCTGGTGCCGCTTGGTTGAGTCGATCTTCTCTAGCTCATGTTGCCTCTATGCCTCCTGCCCTCACAGTCTGCATCTCAGCATTCTCATTTCTTTCTCCTCTGCTGTTTGCTGGTGCTCACGCCTCCTCACAGTCTGCCTCACTCTGTTGTCTTTCTGCTTCTCGCTGTTCCCTCTCTGCCTCTCTGCATTCTCTCTCTGCCTCATGATCCACCTCTTGCTTCTCTCGTCATCTCTTCTCCTGGAACTCTAGCCCCATCCTGAGTAACTCAATTTGCAGCCTGAGTACCTCTTGATTCAGGATACTGGTGACCCTCCCTGCTGCTGTGGCCCTTCACTGACAGTGGTCCTGCTGTTCGCCTCATCGGCTCTGGACCCTTTACTGGATGCTAGCCCTTTTCACACTTGAGGTTTGGTCCTTTCCAGTCACGGTTGGTGACTCACTGCTCTGGGTATCTGCTACCATCAGGGCATCTCTGAGGCTCTGCTTGCTTTGTTTCACCTCAAACGGGACTCTCTGTCCCCGCACAACTGCCTTAAGTATTCTACAGTGTGCCTGCTGTAGTTGGAAGTCATCTTTCCTGACTACTGCTACTCTGACTGCACTTTAGGAAAAAAAAATAAATGGGTAGGAACTTGACTGTATGCCAAGTTATATATAGTTCTGTTTCCTTTTAAAACAAAACTCTGTCTTTTCTTCCTTGGAAAGATAGCTAAAGTCTCAGCTGACACAGAACAATAAAGCTTGTGATACCAAAATTATCCACACTGATGCCAACCAATCTGTCACAAACCCAGTCAGCAGGTCAGGCCCTCTACTCCCAAAGTGCTAACCTCCAAGCGAGACTTCAGAATAGTTTAACAGAACAAGGTAACACTCTTGTCTGTTTTGTGAGTTCAGATCAACCTTTGGTCTCAAGTCTTGAGGGATTCAAACTGTTAACCTCTTGCTAGCATACTCAATGCACAGGCTCAGATATTTCTGTCTTTGGGGCCAGATATCTTTGCCTATGAGCATCTAACCAGATATACTGAGATGAACCCTTAAAACCTTTAATAAAGACCTCAGATTTAAAAAGCTTCTTTCCAGTTTGGTATCACCATTCAAGCTTATGTCTATCATCTGCTTTAGCCATATATACTTTTCTTACAAATAAAAAGAAGTCAAAGACAGACCAAGTATGCTCTAAAAGAGTTTTACTAAAAATAGATAAAATATGTGAAACACAAAATACAGAACCATTATATTTTATTTATTTATTTATTTATTTGATATATCGGGTTTATAACCTTTGAGCTAGAGGCTCATTTACAAAGGTACCTCATCACATGTAAGACAGAAACTAATACAGCCTGGTTTAACAACAATTACTTTAAGATGTGTTATAGACATTTGTCACAAACATTATTTATAGTATTTGGATGTAGATATTTACAGACATTATTTACAATATTTGGATCATGATATTTACATCATCACAGCAGAAAGACATTATTAGCTTGAGAAACATAGAAACATAGATTTTGATGGCAGATAAGTACGCTTGGCCCACCCAGTCTGCCCATTTCTACCTAATGGATAAGCTGCAGATCCTAGTTAACCAGCAGCCTACTTCTTCCTACCTCCACCCCTAGAATTGCCTTTATGACTGTCACATGCATGCTTGAATTCCACCACTGTTTTTGGACTCTACAACTTCCTCCGGAAGGCCATTCCATGCCTCCACAACCTCTCTGTGAAAAAATACTTCCTTAAATTACCTCTGAGCCACCCTTCTATCTTCAAATTGTGCCCTTGTTCTTGCACACCTCTTTTTTGAAAGATGCTACCTCTTGGACTTTGTTGGATTCTCTTGAGGTACTTGAAAGTTTCTATCATGTCCCTCCTCTCCTCCTTTCCTCGAGGCTATACATATTTAGCTCCTAAGTCTCTCTTCATATGTCTTCCAGTGCAGACCCTGCACCATTTTAGTTGCCCTCCTCTGGATAGCTTCCATCCTGTCTATGTCTTTTGGAGATTGGGTCTCCAGAACTGCACGCAGTACCCAGATTGGGTCTCATCAACTGTCTGTACAGAGGGATAATAACTTCCTGTTTTCTACTGGTGATGCCTCTCCAGCATCACAGTATCCCCCAGCCCTCCTTGCTGACCTTTCACATTGCTTGCCCACCTTTAGGTCATCTGATATGACTACCCCAGGTCCCTTTCCATTTTTGTTGTTGTTAGTATCTCACCCCATTGTGTACTCTTCCCTGGGTTTTGTTTCCCAGGTGCATTACCTGCACTTTTAGCATTGAATCAAAGCTGCCATACTTTTGACCATTCCTCTAACCTTGCCAAGTCCCTTCTCATCCTTTCCACCCCATCTTGTGCATCAACTCTGTTGCAGATCTTTGTGTCATCTGTAAAGAGACATATTTTACCTTCCAGTCCCTCTGCAATGTCACTTATAAAGACATTGAAGAGGACCAGTCCTAAGGCATCTAAACAGAGTAGTCTGTCCTATTCATGGGTTTGGTTTTGTTGACGGTGGTTGCAATCCATAATAGACTTTGTCAGAGAATTTGATCACAAGACATGCACATCTTTTAAAAGAACAAGGTTTAAATAGTGCAAATTCCTACTTACAGTACTTAGATTCTAAATGCTTGCTTAAAGTGCTCCAAAGATGTGTCCTTGTCAGAGTCTAGGTAAAAATGTGTCTGAGTAAAACAGAATTATTCCTTGAAGTAAACTGTATTTGCTAAACCCTTTTGTGTGAGGTCGCTCAGCTCTTCCTCTGTCAGATTATATATTAAATATATCTAATAAAAACAGGATGTCTTTTTCAAAGTATTACATTTTGCAACCACAGCATAACTCATGTCCTTCAAATGACACTTGCTGATCTCATAATAAGCTTCCTCCTTCCAGGACATGAAAGCATCTTTTGATTTTCACACTCCTGTGTCATAAGCTGGGTTTTCCTCCAAGGTCATAAAATGGATATGATCTTCCATCTTAGCAACTACAGCTGTAATTAACTCAGAAAAAAACAGGAGGTCCTTGATTAAGACCTTCCATGTAACACCTAGAATCTAAAACTGAGTGAGTGTTTTCACATGCTGTTTTCAACATTTTTCTCATGGCTTTCATATCTCAGCTGAAACCTGGGGGAGGGGGAGGTCATTCTAAGAGCACCAGAGTTTTCAGCAGAGACAACCAGTAGTACATTTTTATATTTAAAACAAAATGATACAGCACTCAGAACTGGCTGTTCATGTCACACAGAGTACTGGATTGGGAGCTAAAGCTGGGCACAACCTCTGAGAAAAAGACCTATGGTCATCATTAGTGAATCCATAAAACAATCACACCAGTGTAACAAGGCCTACAGTAAGGCAAACAGGATGCTGGGATATGTAAGAAGGGCTATTGACAGCAGTAGGAAAGAGGTATTACTACCTGTCTATAGATCTCTTGTGAGGCCCCACTCGAGTCCTGTTCCCAGTCCTGAGTCCTCACCAAAGAAGATAAGGACAGTTTGGAGATAGTACACCAAAACTGTCAATGGTTTCAAACACTAAGTCAGAGTGAAGGGCTTAGTGGTTGGCACTGGAGAAGGGTAATGCAAAGTGAGGGTATAAAAAGAGAAAACATCACATCAGAAGTGAAAAGAAAAGCTAAACTAAGATTTTGCTTTCTTACCAGTCTTGCATCTGATGACAAGAGTGCACTTGAACTTCATATTTTCATTTTTAAGGGAAATGGAACACACTGAGACAGGGAGAAGGTGAAGACACAATCAGAGGAGGGAGAGGATGGCATCAGGGAGCCAAAGGATAAAGAATCAATTAGAGGAGGAAGGAGGTGGGAGTGGGCTGTGATCACCAGTACTGAGATAGAGAGGCATGCCTGTGGAGAGGTGAGGAAGCCCCAGCTGCCAAAGAGGGGCAGCAGAGCATGCAGTGATGCCTCCCCATGGTGGTGAAGGAGTAATGCAACAATCAAGGGACCAGAGGAGTAACATTAGCTGAGAGAGCTTAAAGGGGATGCAATGAGATCTATGAATCTGTGGAACAGGGTAGGAAGGAAGTAGAGGACAGTGATTGGAGGGTCAGAGCCTGAGGGACACATAAATTCATTCAGGTAAGTTCAGTCCATGTCAAATTACTTTGTTCCATTAGTTTCAGCATCAGCCAACTCCCATAACAGTTCACCGTGGGCAGTTCACTCCCACTACATGTCCTACTATACTCTGAATAAATTTACAGTGCAACTTCCTCTTCTACTACCCTTGAGCACATTGTCTCATGTGGTGGATGAATTGCACCCACCTGGAGTTTATTTTATATTAATTATGTGGGTGTGAATTGTCTGGGATGAATTGTTGTAGGAACCTATTCACACTGGAGCTAATGGACAGGGAGTGTTGTCACATGACAAACTGCCAAGGATGAACTGTCATGTAGCCTTAGCCATGAGCTGATGGTAACCAGTCATCCCTGAAATGGTTAACCCTGAAAGAGATGACAGATATATGAGGGGAATTTTGAACAATAGAGGGCATTCTGGCTGCTAAATTATAAATCTGTAAGATTCAGCCTCTACCTTCTACAGCCTGGCAGAAGACCCTACTACTTGTCCCCACAGAAAAGAAAACTTTGACTTGGAGAAAGACAAAGAGGAAGTATGACAGTCATTAGGAGTCAGGCAGCTAGAGAGAGAGGGACAGTTTAGTCACAGCAAGAAGCAGTAAGCACAGCACAGACTAGGCATTAGTCCACATTACCACCCCATGCTGCACTGAGAACACTGACCTGGGACTGAAGCAACACCACCTTAAGGTAACCTCATTATTTAAGGTGATGCAAACAGTAGGAAAATGGCTCAGACACTGCTTAGCTGGCAGTGGGGTGGGGTTCAACTGACTGTACTGACCAGCAGGCTGATTATGATGCCACCACCTGACTGCTGGACAACAATAAAGGACTGACTCACTCTAGATTGGAGTGGTTCTTTCCTTTCAGCTAAGAGAAGTTACCCCAGCAGACTGAAAACACATCGCAAATCTGCCGTGCTGATCATTGGGCTGTCACTGTTGAGCCCACTGCAGCCTGAGCTGCATTGGACTTGACAGTGACATACCTCTGAAATGGTCCTATTTTAACAAGATGTTCATTTCATGCTATATGCACAAAAAATAAAAATATCTATTCCATCAGTGTCTTACATGCAACAATAGTAATGATAAAAACAGCTTGTCAAAGATAGTTTCAAGATTATATAATGATATTCAGAGCCACACAAGAGCTCAGTGAAAGCAAAAATATTGAGAGGCCGAGGAGGAAGGCAGATATATATAATTAGAAAGAAAGGGGAGAAAGAGGGATTCATGAAGTTCTTTTAGATAAAATTTATTTTAGAGGGTATGTTTGTGTACAGAGACTCAGTTAAAGAAATATTAGATAATTGCAAATACTGCCATATCAATCAATCCATGCATGTGAGTGATTTGAGCTATGCTGCTGAAATGGGGTACAGGTGCTACATAAATTTGTTTTTCCATGATTGCCTGTGGGTGTTACTTATAGCCTGCCTCCCAGCAATTGTACTGTCAGTGGTAGTAGTCATAAATTATTTACTACCCTTTATTACTTGCTTTTTATAAGATGGGAATAAAGATCAAATAACTTCAACCAGTTAAACCCAGTCAGGTGACAGTGCATCATTAGAGCATAATTTTCTGCTATGTATGCTGTATGTATCTCACCTGAATTGTTCTACGCTGTCTTGTCTCACAAATTGTTGTTCCCGCCTCCCTGCATTTAGGTGCCTTTTGTAAATGAGTCCTTGACTCAAAGGTTGTAAATCTGATATATAAATTAAATAAATAAATAAAAATAATGCACAGTCACCCTGGTCCTAAACCACATCGCACAATGAGCAAATCAGTCCTCCTACAACCAGAACTATCTTCCATCACAGACATGGCTGTTACCTTTACACTGTAAAAACCTTCAACTGTACCCTAAAAATAACACTACCTTAAACAAACAAAAAAATATTAAATGTTGTTTCCTGATCTTCACATTCTATTACATGCATAAACAAAGTAGAAACATTAAGTATTGTTCATAGTTTTCATTACAACTGTTACTTTGTTGACAATGGAACATTCTCCTTCTATCTTTACCTGCTTATTAGGGAAATCACTTGTTTTCTCTGACAGTGAGATAATTGAGTCCCTGGCTCTAGAAGAGGCCTTTGTTGTGTGTATATACAGTATTTTAGGGCAGTAACATTCTGGCAGTGGAAGTGAGCAGAATTTTGAATCAGTGTATTTCATAATAAACATTTAATGATAAATATTCTTATCTTGAATGTGAGGAAAGACAGAAAAAACACAGTTTGAAGAAAATAGGCAATAATACTTCATAAACAAAGAGAAAAGGTGGGAAAACATAGTTAGATAGGCAGAGGCAGACCCAAACTGCTCAAATACATTGCCAAACTTTATAAAAGCACATACAATTGAATCATATTTGGGTGTTTTCAGGTGAAATTTATGCCCCAAACCAAAAATAAGGCAATCTGGCAAGTTTAAAGTTCTGAACACATTTCCGTTAAGAAACAACATTTGTATTGATTTGAAATGCAAGGTATCATGTTTTTTTTTCTTATAAACATGTGTGCCATTCATAGTTTTATTATGTTTTGTTTTTAGCTAACCCCCAGTTACCAGAAGAGGGACTATTTTGTATTCAGAGTTAAAATAGAAGCATATTTCAATGAATGGTCTAATTTGTATATTTTTATACATTTTCTTTTTATTTTCATTCATTTTAATTCATATATTTAATGCCATTTTATAACAGCAATAAGACACTCCAGGGTGTGCCATTATGATGACATAAACACACTTTTCAGGTGCATTTAATGGCACTCAGCTGCATCTTGTGCTAACAATGCCCACTGTGAGGGAGCAATCTTAGACCTGTGCCTCTCAAACGGGGCAGTGAGAGATCTCAGATCTAGAAGTGGGTTGCCATCTGGGGACAAGTGACCATCAAACAGTGTGGTTCACGTTAAACAGAGTCAAGCCATACAAAAGTGAGGGTACTGGACTTTAGGAGGGCTGACTTTGGCAAGATGGGAGAGTGCCTCAGAAAAGCACTAGCAAACAGGCTAGAAGGAGGTGTGGAGCAACAATGGGGAATTATCAAACTGCCATCACAGAGGCAACAAGCCTTTGTGTGATGCAAATAAACAAATCAAATGAAAGAAAAGCCACTATGGTTCTCAAGAGAGGTGGCTGTGAAGTCGGAAGAAAAGATAGCATTCCGAAGTATAAGGAACACAGAAGGCGCAGGACAGAAAGCTGTACCAGTTAAGGCAGAAAGAAGCAGGAGGGAAGTCAGAATAGCAACGGCCCAAACTGAGGAAAGATAGCCAGCTCAGTTAAGAAGGGGGATAAAACCTTTATAGGTACATCAGCGAGTGTAGAAAGACAAAGGGAGGGTAGTGAGGCTGAATAGAATGAACGGTGGTGGGCAGAGGGGACAGTGAAAGCAGGAATACTGAATGAATATTTCTGCTCAGTATTCACAAAAGAGGAGAGGGAAGTGCTAATCCAATTAACAGAAGCACTCTTGATAGGGGGGTCGATCCCAGTCCTTTCACAGAAGAAAGGGTTCTGCAAGAACTCCTAAAACTGAAGGTGGACAAAGCAATGGGTCCTGATGGAATTCACCCCAGAATTCTAAAAGAATTAAGGAAGGAACTAGTGAAACCACTGGCTACTCTTTTAATAAATCATGGGAGGATGGTGTGGTACCCGAGGACTGAGGAAGGCAAATGTGATTCCCTTCACAAAAGTGGGACCAAGACAGAGGCAGGAAACTACAGACCTGTCAGTCTGACCTCTGTGGTAGGGAAAGTGATGGAGTCACTTCTGATGGAAAGAATAGTTGAGTACCTAGAGGTCAGTGGAGCACAGGATCCAAGGCAGCATGGGTTCACAGCAGGAAGGTCTGTCAGACCAGAGAATCTAATAGATTTCTTTGACTGGGTGACCAAGTAGTAGACCAGGGAGGGCTGTGGACATGGCCTACCTAGACTTTAGCAAGGCATTTGACACAGTCCCACACAAAAGATTAATAGTCAAATTAACCTCCTGGGAGTGGGTCCCAGGGTGGTAGCCTGGCAAAACATTGGCTGGACAACAGGACACAGAAGGTAATTGTAAATGGAGTCCACTCTGAAGAAAGGGTGGTTACTAGTGGGGTACCGAGGGTTGAGTATTGGGTCCAGTCCTTTTAATGTCTTCATCAGTGACATTGCAGAGGGACTGGAAGGAAAGTATGGGTTTTGCAGATGACAAAGATCTGCAACAGGGCTGATACACAAGGAGGCGTGGAAAGGATGAAAAGGGACTTGGCAAGGTTGGAGGAATGGTCAGACGTATGGCAGCTAGGATCAATGCAAAAGTCAAATGATGCACCTGGGAAACAAGAACCCAGGGCAAGAATACACAATGGGTGGGGAGGTAGTAACAACAACAAAAAGGAAAGGGACCTGGGGGTAATCATATCAGATGACCTTAAGTTTAGCAAGCAATGTGAGAAGGCAGTAGGGAGGGCGGGGTATACTGGGATGTATAGGAGAGGCATCATCAGCAGAAAACAGGAAGTTGTTATCCTTCTGTACAGACAGTTGGTGAGACCTCATCTGAATACTGTGTCCAGTTCTGGAGACCCCATCTCCGCAAGGACATAGACAGGATAGAGGCAGTCCAGAGGAGGGCAACTAAAATGGTGCAGGGTCTGCAAGAGAAGCCGTATGAGGAGAGACTAAAGGAGCTTAATATGTATACCCTGAGGAAAGAAGGGAGAGGGGGACATGATAGAAACTTTTGGTACCTCAGTGGAATCAACAAAGTCCAAGAGGGTAGCATCTTTCAGAAAAAGAGACTTGCAAGAACAAGGGGACACAATTTAAAGATAGAAGGAGGGCGTTCTAGGGCAATGTGAGGAAGTATTATTTACAGAGAGGGTAGTGGATGCATGGAACAGCCTCCTGAGGAAGTTGTGGGGTCTAAAACTGTGGGAGAATTCAAGAATGCATGGGACAGACATAAGGTAATTCTTGTGGGGGTAGGAAGATATAGGCTGTTGGTTAACTAGGATCTGCGGCTATCCTGTAGGTAGGGAATGGGCAGACTAGATGGGCCTAGCGGTCCTTATCTGCCGTCAAAGTCTCTGTTTCTATGTTTCTATGTAATGCACCTGAGGCATGCAATTATTTCACCATAATGCATAGCCTGTCATGTCTTATTGGTTATATAATCACCTACTAAGGTCTGAGGCATGGTGCAACTGTAGATACTGTAACTTTAATATTTTTGGTGTCTTTGGCATTGGAATGAGAGGTTTTAGCATTTTTTAGCAAATAGTTTTATTCATATTTTGTGCAAAAGGGCAACTTCAAACTTCTTGTATAGAGTTTTATAGTGGACGTTTGCAACAGTATAGACTCATTTTGCATAAGTTTACCTCCTTTCCCTCTCCTGACCTGCTTCAGCTGAAGTCTGGCCCTAACTTACCTCAATATATCTCTGTTTCCTCTGCAGCTCTCCACACATATCAAGAGCTAAACGGAGCAGCACGGACTAGGATAGAACCACCCCACACACACACATAGCCCTCCAGGAAGTGGCCCAGGTATTAAATCAGGCTAAAGCAGGAACTTGCCACCCTTCCACTCCTAAGCTAGTGCTCTTGTATAGGGAGCCCTGTAGTGTTGAACCAATCAGTGGCATTCCACACCTGCTCGGGGCCATAAGGGTATGCCCCACCCATTCATACTGCACACTTGGCTCAGTCCATCCCATCATCATCCAAAGCCCCCTATTTGCCGAATGTGAGGATTACATAGCCTGAGAAGATAAAAATAAGTAAACTCACTGCACTGTCCCATACTACCCTGGGTGTCTCAAGATTAATGCCCTCCGCCTGCCACCACAGGGCAGCATCAGGGCACTAGGTCCCAGAAAATGATGCTTGGGTACCTCTGCTTACCTCATACCTCCTAAGATCCATGGCCTCTCAATCACCTGACTCCTCAAGGGACTAAAAATCTTCCACATGAATGTCAAAAGCCTCCTGCCTCAAATGGTTATAGTTCTGTGTTGGATAAAGCAACACTCTGCAGATGTGCTATGTATTACAGACACATGGCTATCCTCCAAACTCCTGACTCCTCCCTAATGATCCTGGACCTCCATCTTTTCCAGGATCATGGAAAAGGGAGGTGGAGTCACACTCCTCATCAGCCACTTGCCCTCGTGCTCCATCGTCTTGCATGATACCTGCCAGGCCTCCTACAAACTAAAGCTAGCCTGACTTGTCCCTCCCATATACCCTACCCATCTTTGTTGGAGCCATATATGCCTCCCTTGGTGCACCCCAGACTCATCACTCTCATGCCTGGTAACTCTACAAACCCAAGCTTCCAACAGAGAGCTACTTGTGCTTGGTGGCTATAACTTAGATCGGCTCTTCATTTCCTTCAAGACCTCCCTCTCCAAAATTGAAGCCCTCATCCTGACCCAAATGATTAAGGAACCCACAGAATACAGCTTCATTCCTAAACCACTCACTCATTGACTGGATTCTCTGTTCCTCCCATAGTACCACCACCACCATGGGGGCTCTGCCCAACCTAAGTGATCACTGTGTCACATACAATGTCAGGAAAACCTGTCTCCTCACTCAGCCCCCAAATACCTAAACATTCACCTGTTACACTTTAAATCATGAAGCCCTTTGACACGAACTGAGCACAGTAGACTGACTCCTGCTATTTTGCACTGATGTGGACTCTGCCCTCACCTGCTTCCTATCCACACTAATCCAAATTTGGGACTATCACACACCCTGGTCAACACTATAGTAAGGAAATCTCACCATTCTGCATCTCTACAGCACTGATTGACCTGTGCAAGGCACAGGACAAGGCCTGTCACTCTGTAAATTCTTCTATCCCCACAAGCATGGCAAAAATACAAATCACTCAGGAACAACTGCACCAAAAAATCTGCCATGCCAAGGCTGAATATTTTGAAATGTACCTGCAGACCTCAAACTCAGCTTCCTTCTGGAAGACACTCCATGCCCAATTGACCCCTGCACAAGATACAGCCCCTGTCTTAAATCAAAACAGTCAATCTTTTTTGACCCTCAAAGTGTTGCTGACATTATAAATTCTTTACAACTCGTGCCATCCCCGACCACCCATCCCCCATACACCCTCCTCATCCCATGATAAGTTTATTTTCTTCAGTTTCCAATCAAGAAATACCTGTGCTCTCTCATCTCTAAACATCAAGAAATCCAGCCTTTATGGGATTCACTCCTAAACTCTTTGCACATTTCTGCCCCCAGAATTGCAGCTCCATTAGCCCACATACTTAATCTCTTGTTCTGTTCAGGAACAGTCCCTCAGGCCTGGAAAACTGCCACAGTGATTTCTCTTACAAAGGTTGCATCCCACAGTCCCCATAAACTACAGACCAATTTCACTCCTCCCAGCCCTTGCTAAACTGCAAGAATCACTAGTCCACTCCAGACTGAAAGAGTATTTCTCCTCCACCAGCTTCCAATCTCAATTCTAGTCTGGTTTTCACAAACACCATTCAATGATCGCATTTCTATCAAGTAGTCACTGAACACATTCACTTTGCCATGGACCAAGGCCAACTGACAGCAGGCATCTTTGTGGACTTGGCCAAGGAGTTCAGATCTGTCTCCCACTCCCTCCTCACAAGTTAGGCATGGAGGGATTAGCACCCTCTCAGTAGGTTGGTTCACCTCCTACCTCAAATACAGACAACAGGCAGTCAGGGGGTAACTCACATCCTCCCCTTCCCATTCTTGCAGGAGTATCACAAGAGTTTATCCTTGGCCCCATCCTCTTCTCAGCTTTCATAAATGACATCCCTTTAATATGCTCCAACTCTCGAATACATATGCACTGTAAGGTGATGATACCATACTTTTGTCTCAGGGTGCACTGTTTCAGACATCAGCACCCAATTACAACAAGACCTACATTGGCGATGCAGTCCTGGTTCCTCAATAACAAATTAAAATAAACACCTGTAAGACCGTACAAAAATTGGCAAGGACACCTCTCCCTCCACCTCAGCTTTCAAAACACTAGACAGCACATCTCTTGAAAATGTCACATTTATAAATACCTAGAGGTCTGATTTGACCTCCAACTTAATTTTTGCTAACCAGACAGACTTAATCTTCTCTAAGCTACACCCAAAACTTGGCATTCTGTACAGCAATAAAGAGTCCCATCCTCTCTCCACCACCGTATCTTAGTCTCAAAACAATAATACCAATTTTTACTATGCTGATGTCATCTATAGCTCTGCCACAGTCTCCTTGCTCTCCCACCTTGACACCATGCAAAATTCCTTCTGCTGCTTTGCTTCTAACTTCCTTACAAGGACACATCACTGCCAACTCTATTATTCCCTAGGTCTCACAACTCTGTCACATACAGTAGGCACATTATCCACTCCTCTCTCATACCCAAATACTGTTCCAACCTCTTTCACCCTACCTATCAGGCATGCTTTTCCCAATGGCCATCTCACCTTACAATCTATGTGACAGGGATGACTGCACTTTCTCACTACTCACCCTCTCATCCTCACTCAGGAAAATCTGCCTTTCATGCAGGCGCCAGCTTTATGAAACATTTAGCCTCGCCAGTTTCAGAACCTGCCTTCCCACCTTTCCATCAGCCAGCACTTGCACCCCACCTGCTCATGTTTCTAATCATTGCATGTCAAAGAGCATGATTCCCAAAGTATTGGTGCCGTGACCCAAACTGTCTAACAACTACAAAGTAAATCATGTAAATAATAGTCTGACAACTATGACAAAATTATACTGTACATTCTATTGTTTTTCTTGTACTGTGACTACTCTGTATAGCTACCTGTAACCAACCAAGCCTGTTTGATGTGTAAATTTTGTATTTATTGTATTATACTGTATTTTGTGTTCTCCTTCTGTAACCTCAACCCAGGGTCGCACCTGGAAATGAGCCTCAGCTCGGTGTGCTTTTCCTGGTAACCAAAATTTTAAATAAATAAATAAAATATACATTCTTCTTATTTGCTTTATTTATAGTCTGTTGTTGAAAATTTCTTTGGCATTTCTATTTGTGTAATTATTGTTCTTTAGATTATTTTAATTTTTTTTTTTTTGTCAGGAGAGACATACTAAGCTAAAAGCTTGTTTACAGGTGCAGCCTGGGAGCACAAGAAAGTTAAGTGACTTGCTCAGGGTCACACAGTATGCAAGTGGGGACTGTGGTATTCAAACCCAGGTCTCCAGCTCAGAGCCTTAAACCACTGTGCTATACTGCCTCCTCAGTTGTACTATGTGTTTCATGTTGTTTCGTATGCTTTGCTATATGTACCTGGGTCAAGTTTGAAAAAGGGCCATGTGGCCCAGTGTTTTTCTACCCAGTTATCAAAATGTTAAAGAAATAAATAAACATGTGGACCAGATATTCAAAAGTTTGCACTGAGTGCAAACCAATTGCACAAAGATTGCACTAAGATTGTTCCTATTTGTGCCAGGTAGCCATATTCAAAATGCCAAATAGCGCTGGCGTAATGTGATAGCACCAGCACTAAAAGATAATGTCTGCATGGTGTAAAGTGAGGACTGGGGACATGAATATGGGCACAATGGTATATACAGCACCACGCAACTTGTGTTTGTGTGACAGGTAGCATGGGTACAAATTACCGCCTATAAAAGAAGTCTTAACCCAGGACAAAGAAAGAGGGGGTGTGGCCACAGCAACAGGCAATATGGCAGTCAGAATCAACTCTGTGGTAGTGTACCTGATGGCAGCTGTGATTGAGGAGGAAGGGAGAGAAGAAGGCTGGCCACCTCAGAGGCCAAGGAGGAGATATGCTGCAAACAGAATATACTGGCCTCGACTGTCCTTTGAGAGTCTCAGATGACCACCTTGTGTGCTGGTACAGACTTAGCAGGGTCCTACTGAGGCAACTCTGTGAGCTCCGCATTAGCAGCTGCAGTCTACCACCAGCACAACCATGCCATGAAAGTGGAGGAAAAGGTGACAACTGCGATGTGCTTCTTATCCACAGGGTCCTTCCAGACACTGGTTGGGCATACCATCAGCATGTTGCAGCCTGCCACATTGCACCACCTGACCCAGTTCTAAATGCCCTGCTGCCACATTCTGGTGAATTCATTACATTCCCCAGCATGGCAGGGAGAGCATAGAAACAATGCAGCAATTCTATTGAGTTGCACACTTGTCAGCAGTACTTAGTGACTGACTGACATCACTTTTGCCATACATGCACCCCCTGTTGAAGTGGAAGACACCGCCCTCAACAGGAAGAGGTACCATTCCCAAATTGCCAGGTGTGTGTGATGTAGACACAAATTTGTGGCACCAGGACACAGTGAAAATACAGTTTATTTGATAAATAAAAGGCAAAACAATACCATGCTGTGCAAGGCCATTAAAAGCCCCTCTGTCTCTGTTAATCCTCCTCTGCATTGCAGTTCCTTTTTATTCTCATGTATTGGGATTTAAGTATAGAAACATAGAAACATAGACTTTGATGGCAGATAAGGACCGCTAGGCCCATCTAGTCTGCCCATTTCCTACCTACAGGATAGGCTGCAGATCCTAGTTAACCAACAGCCTATTTCTTCCTACCCCCACAAGAATTGCCTTATGTCTGTCCCATGCATTCTTGGAATTCTCCCACAGTTTTAGACCCCACAACCTCTCTAGGAAGGCTGTTCCATGCATCCACTACCCTCTCTGTAAAATAATACTTCCTCACATTGCCCCTGAACCGCCTCCTTCTATCTTTAAATTGTGTAACCTTGTTCTTGCAAGTCTCTTTTTCTGAAAGATGCTACCCTCTTGGACTTTGTTGATTCCACTGAGGTACTTAAAGTTTCTATCATGTCCCCCTCCCTTCTTTCCTCAAGGGTATACATATTAAGCTCCTTAGTCTCTCCTCATATGGCTTCTCTTGCAGACCCTGCACCATTTTAGTTGCCCTCCTCTGACTGCCTCTATCCTGTCTATGTCCTTGCGGAGATGGGGTCTCCAGAACTGGACACAGTACTCAGATGGGGTCTCACCAACTGTCTGTACAGAGGGATAACAACTTCCTGTTTTCTGCTGATGATGCCTCTCCCTATACATCCCAGTATACCCCAGCCCTCCCTACTGCCTTCTCACATTGCTTGCTAACCTTAAGGTCATCTGATATGATTACCCCAGGTCCCTTTCCTTTTGTTGTTGTTACTACCTCCCCACCCATTGTGTATTCTTGCCCTGGGTTCTTGTTTCCAGGTGCATTATTTTGCACTTCTTTGCATTGAATCCTAGCTGCCCTACTTCTGACCATTCCTCCAACCTTGCCAAGTCCCTTTTCATCCTTTCCATGCCTCCTTGTGTATCAACCCTGTTTCAGATCTTTGTATCATCTGCAAAAGGCATACTTTTCCTTCCTGTCCCTCTGCAATGTCACTGATGAAGACATTAAAAGGACTGGACCCAATACTCAACCTCAGTGACCCCACTAGTAACCCCCCTTTCTTCAGAGTGGACTCCATTTACAATTACCTTCTGTGTCCTGTTGTCCAGCTAATGTTTTACCTAGGCTACCATCCTGGTCCCACTCCCAGGCTGGTTAATTTGACTATTAATCTTTTGTGTGGACTGTGTCAAATGCCTTGCTAAAGTCTAAGTAGGCCATGTCCACAGTCCCTCCCTTGGTTACTACTTTGGTCACCCAGTCAAAGAAATCTATTAGATTCATCTGACATGACCTTCCGGCCAGAACCCATGCTGCCTTGGGTCCTGTGCTCCACTGGCCTCTAGGTACTCAACTATTCTTTCCTTCAGAAGTGACTCCATCACTTTCCCTACCACAAAGGTCAGACTGACAGGTCTGTAGTTTCCTGCCTCTGTCTTGGTCCCACTTTTGTGAAGGTGAATCACATCCACCTTCCTCCAGTCCGGTACCACACCATCCTCCCATGATTTATTAAAAGAGTAGCCAGTGGTTTCACTAGTTCCTCCCTTAATTCTTTTAGAATTCTGGGTGAATTCCATCAGGACCCATTGCTTTGTCCACCTTCAGTTTTAGGAGTTCTTGCAGAACCCTTTCTCTGTGAAAGGACTGGACTCAATTTCCTTATCAAGAGTGCTTCTGTTAATTGGATTAGGCACTTCCTCCTCTTTAGAATACTGAGCAGAAATATTCATTCAGTATTCCTGCTTTTCACTGTCCCCCTCTGTCCACCCACCGCTCATTCTATTCAGCCTCACTATCCCTCCCTTTGTCTTTTCTACACTCGCTGATGTACCTATAAAAGGTTTTATCCCCCTTCTTAACTGAGTTGGCTATCTTTTCCTCAGTTTGGGCCTTTGCTATTCTGACTTCCCTCCTGCTTCCTTCTGCCTTAACTGGTACAGCTCTCTGTCCTGCTCCTTCTGTGTTTCCTTATACTTCCCGAATGCTATCTTTTCTTTCTGATTTCACAGCCACCCTTTTGAGAACCATAGTAGCTTTTTCTTTCATTTTGATTTGTTTATTTACTTCACACAAAGGCTTGTTGCCTCTGTGATGGCAGTTTTGATAATTCCCCATTATTGCTCCATACCTCCTTCTAGCCTGTTTGCTAGTGCTTTTCTGAGGCACTCCTCCTTATCTTGCCAAAGTCAGCCCTCCTAAAGTCCAGTACTCACTTTTGTATGGCTTGACTCTTAGCTGAGTTTAACGTGAACCACACTGTTTGATGGTCACTTGTCCCCCAGATGGCAACCCACCTCTAGATCTGAGATCCTCTCACTGCCCCTGTTTGAGAGCACGAGGTTCAAGATTGCTCCCTCACGAGTGGGTTCCAAAACTAGCTGTCTAATGTCTGCAACCTGTAGGGCATCAGGAATGGCCCTGCTCTTGGATGTGGCTGCAGCAAATGTGCTCCAGTTAACATCTGGCATATTCAGGTCTCCCATCAACAGTATCTCCTTTCACTGCCATTCTAAGAATGCCTTCTATCATATCCTTGTCCATTCCTTCCCCTGACATGGGGCTCTGTACACAACCCCTGTGCAGATTGTGGTGCCTTTCCAGTCTCCAAGGTGACCCACAGTGCCTCCTCTGCTCCCTGTTTACTCTTTTGTTCAGTTGCATTTATCCCTTCCTTTACATAGAGAGCTACTCCTCCCTCTTCTCCCTGCCTGTCTCTCTCCTGTGGGTTATGTACCCTGGTATGTTAACATCCCAGTCATGGTTCTCTGTGTACCATGTTTCTGTGACTGCTACAATATCCAGGGATCCCTCTTCCATTAAGGCCATCAGCTCAGGGAGCTTGTTGCCCAGACTACGGGCATTGGTACTCATTACCCTCCATTTCCTGATGGCCTTACTCCCTTTGCCCCATCCCTGTCCTTCTTGCCTTTGTCACTTTCTCCATTTACCCTGCCCTTCTCCCTATCGACACCTCTATGTTGGTGTTTGCCACACTTACTACCTTGATTATTTGGGGGTCTAGGATTTTCCTGCTCCTTTCCAGTGCCTCCCCTTGGCTAGTTTAAAAGCTTGCCAATGAGGCATTTAAACCTATCACCTAGGATTCTGGTTCCCTCCTGGACAGATGCAGCCCATCATGCCAGTATAGGCTTTGCATCACTCCAGGTGGACCCCTCTGTCCCCAATGAAGCCAAATCCCTGAGCTCCACACCAGTTTTTCAACCACTGATTGAATCCATGGTGCAGAACACCATAGCCTCTCCTATGCCATAGATGGGTAGCACTCCAAGAAGGTTACCGTGCATGCTACTTGACTGAGGCCCCCTCCCAATTCCACAAACTCTTCCTGCACTTCTCTAATTCCTTTCTTAGCCAGATCATTTGTTCCTAGGTGGACAATGACATCCAGCTCCCTCCTGTGCAGTTGCTCCGCAATCCTGAGGGATTTGCTCCCTGTTCCTCCAAGCCATGGCGCCAGGCTGGCACCTTACCTCCCTCTCCCCTTCCTCCCCAGTTCTACCTTCCTAACAATGGAGTCCCCAACCAGGAGTTGTTCCTTCCCTGCAGGGTCCCCTGCCACCCTCCAGTGGGTCTCCTTGTGGAGGTTCCCAGCATCCTCCTTGGTCTCCACTGGGTGCTCCAGAGGAACCACACTTTGCCAGAATGGCATAGGAATTGTGGAGAGGTACAACTGGAGGATGTGCTCTGTTCCACCACCTCACCCTCCCTGAGCCCACTGTGGTCCAACCGCCCTCTTTCTTGGCAACCTCTGAGGCAACAGCAGTGGCACTGGTGGTCCTGGATGGAAGAGGAGGTCCCACAAATCCTGGCCAACTCAGCCTGGAGATGAGCAACCTCCTCCTCAGCCCAGAGAGGTGCCTGCAGATGGGACAACACTGCATCCATGAGAACATCTCCCAGAAGACTGCTGCTCCACAGCCACTGCACTGCACCACTCCAAGCATGTCTTATTTCTGGCCCCTTAACTGTTTGCAATCCTTACTCTTTCCTCTGTTTTTCTCTCTCTCCTTACTTTCTGCCTGTGTGCCCTTTAAGCTCCTGATTGTCCTGTTCTGAGACAAGAATATCCTATATTTCCCAGTAGACCACTTACTTGCTCAGAGGCAGACCTCCAGCAGCTAGAGGGTCCGGGGATCTACTCTTGCCCTTCTAGGATGGTGGGTCCTTGGTGGTTCTGTGATCACTCACTTCCTGCCCCTAAACAGGAAGTTCCTGTTGTCAGTCAAATCCTGTTCCTATAAAAATAGAACTAGCTTTTGGTGAGGGGTGAGGGGAGGGAAGGGGCAATATAGTCCCAGCAGAGAAGTTCAGTCACACAGCAGTCCTTTCTCCTGGTGTCTTCGCTGCTATTAGCAGAATCTTTCACGGCAGTCTTTAAATGTAGCTTCCTTCTAGCTAAGCCACTCCTCTACTTCCAGATCTTTCTACAAGTAATTTAAACATCACAGCAGTTAAGTCCTTTCAGTCACCTGAGATTTACACCTAGATAACTCTTCAGATACCCATTCAGTTCAGTTAACCCAAACACACACTTTTTTTTGTATGTTAGTTTTTAACCCTAAATTAAAGGTCCAAGTACAAAAATTCTTCTACTTTAGTCCCAGCAGAGAAGTTCAGTCACACAGCAGTCCTTTCTCCTGGTGTCTTCTGCCAAGCTATTAGCAGAATCTTTCTACGGCAGTCTTTAAATGTAGCTTCCTTCTAGCTATGCTCACCCCTACTTACCAGATCTTTCTACAAGTAATTTAAACATCACAGCAGTTAAGTCCTTTCAGTCACCTGAGATTTACACCTAGATAACTCTTCAGATACCCATTCAGTTCAGTTAACCCAAACACACACTTTTTTTTGTATGTTAGTTTTTTACCCTAAATTAAAGGTCCAAGTACAAAATTCTTCTACTTTAGTCCCAGCAGAGAAGTTCAGTCACACAGCAGTCCTTTCTCCTGGTGTCTTCTGCCAAGCTATTAGCAGAATCTTTCACGGCAGTCTTTAAATGTAGCCTCCTTCTAGCTGCTTCACTCCCCTACTTACCAGATCTTTCTACAAGTAATTTAAACGTCACAGCAGTTAAGTCCTTTCAGTCACCTGAGATTTACACCTAGATAACTCTTCAGATACCCATTCAGTTCAGTTAACCCAAACACACACTTTTTTTTTGTATGTTATTTTTTACCCTAAATTAAAGGTCCAAGTACAAAAGTTCTTCTACTTTAGTCCCAGCAGAGAAGTTCAGTCACACAGCAGTCCTTTCTCCTGGTGTCTTCTGCCAAGCTATATTTTTAACTATGTGTGTGGGGTAGCAGCTGGTGGCATGCCGAACTGTATTCCTGTCTGTTTCTTTGCAGTAGAGGTCTGTTTTTAGAATTTGGTATTTAGCATTATATATTAATTTAAGTCTGGAAGCAGTATAGCACAGTGGCTTATCACTCTGAGCTGCAAATCTGGTGACATCCAGCAGACCAGACCTGGGCTTGAATCCCACAGCTTCCACTTGCATACTGTGTGACCCTGAGCAAGTCACTTAACTTCATTGTGCTCCCAGGTCTCACCTGCAAATAATCTTTCAGCTTAGTGTGCTACTTCTGGTTAAACAACTACAAAAAATTCCCTTTTAATTAATGGAAATGATCTAAAAATCTTTGGAATGGAAACTTTATACTAGTATGGATACATGTTGTGTTTACTGTCAGCAGTAAGTTTCAGTAGTTGGTCTTTGTCAGCACTAGTTAGCATTTTGTTGCACTCTGCACCTTTAAGAAACATAGAAATTTTGCTTGTGTGACTTGCAGAAATACCCTTTAAACATACCCGCATGTCCTTGTTTTTGTCCTTTGACAAAGCCTTCCCAGGCGAAACCAGATTGGGTCATTTTCCTGCCAAGAAATTTTCTGCCCTTTTAATGGCCAAGCACAGCAAGGTATTGTCTTTGCCTTTGTTATTTATTGAATAAACTGTATTTTCCTGTATCCAGGTGATGCAAATTTGCACCTACGTTTGGTATCTTTTTCACGGCATAGGATAAGTAGCTGAGTGGCTCATTTTTGTCTGTGGTCAAGTGGTGTGTGATGCAACTGGTGCCATCATCAATGTCCTAGCACAGTTCCTGGCAGTGCCCACAGTGCCTTCATCTGGCACCAGTCCCAGTTGTGAGAGACATTTAAGGGTGTCAAAATATCCAGTGACATCTTGTCAGTGAGTACCAGCAGCAGGCACTACCACAATCCCCCAACGCCGGGATAGTGCCACAATAAAGCACACAAAGGAGGTAGAGAGTGGAGGTGTAAAGGTAACAGGAAGACCTAGACTGTAGGGGCTAAAAACTGGTCATGGTGAGTGACACAGTACACAATTCGATAACAAGTGTTAATGTTTCCACAGGGGACAGTGCCTATCCCTTGAGATTACAAAAGAATCCCTTGAGACCCTGGCTCCTAACCCCAGTCCTTTGGTCAGCAAATGTGTCCGAGGGAGATACATAGTAGCCACAAACATTGCCAGCTATTTCCCAAAATTTATGTGCTATTTATAGAGAAATCTCATGCTTTCTGCATTTCCACAGTAGGGACAGCAGAAAGAAATTTGTTAGAAATTTTGCAAAATATCTGGAAATAGCTGGCAATGTCTGTGGCAACTACTGTACAATAAGGTAAACAGCACAACATGGAATATTATTGAGTGTGTCTTCAGCATCCTCAAAATGAGATTTAGATGCCTGGACTGTTCCAGTGGTGCCCTACAATATACCCCCAGAAGGTATGCTTCATTTCTAGCCTGTTGTATGTTGCCACAACATGACACTAAACTATGGAATATGCCTGCCAGAACCTGAAGTACATGCTGACAGTGACTCAGAGCCAGAGGTCCTGGGATAGTGGAGCAGGACAATAGGTGTGACCCAAGCATTGCCAGAAGGTTCCATGAGCACTGGATGAACATCATAGGAACCCTGACATGGATGGGCAGGTGAGTGAAACAACATGGACAACATACTTGATTTCAATAGTGTTTTACAGTATATACAGTATAGTGACAAGAACACAATGGTGATAAGATGCACAAAACAAACTAAAATACATAAGGATGGCATGCTAATGATTCAGGATTGTGGTGGGATGTGGTACATACAATAAGATGCATGTGAAGGGGAAGATGAGGAAGGATGCAATAAGGTATGGCACACACAGCATCAATGCCATCTCCCACAACAGGTCCTCACAGACACCCTCACCGTGAGCATGTATGGGGGCATACTGTGGACCGGGGTGCTGATAGGCGATGACTGCATGGATGGGGACACCCCTGGGATGACCCCAGCCATGGCACGTGCTGTTTAGAAGGAGAACATGCACCACCCATTGGTCCATGGAGTGCCCATGGATGATGGCATAGCAGCAGTGCTGGCCGAGCCTGAACTGCCACTCCATGATATGGATGCATGCCAGGGGACATAATTGGCATGCCGATGGTGTGTCCCTGCCTAGCCATCCCAACCTCTCTCACTGTGGCCATGAGCTCCCACACAGCCCCAGTGAGGTCATCATAGATATGGTGGAGGTCATTCAGGAATTTTGCCTGCCACCCTCTGCACGCTGATCAGCATGAATGAGCTCTGTGTGCACTTCTTCATGGAAGTTGGCCAGTTCCTGCCTTACCTCCCCTCCAGATGGCATGCATCTCCCCTGTGCGGTGGACTGTGAATCCACCACAGAATGGATGAGCTTTTAGACCACAGAGCCATCCTTGCCCGGGGTGCATGGTCACCTGGAACATTGAGTGTAAGTAGTTTTTGCGACCAGTTGGGTGTGGCCCACAACATGTGTGGTTGTGTCCCTCACTGCCTCACTGGCTGCGGTGCCCCACATGTCATGGGAGTGATCAGCTGTGACAACAGGATGTCCACCCATAGACACCTGTTGTGTTGGCTGGGTGGTGAGGGAGCCTGCTGTTGATATGGTCACATCTGTGGCAGTGCTTGGGTGTGTGGTGATGGGGTGGTGGCACTGAGGTACTGGAGGCATGGCCTCAAGGGACCCTGCCATCAACAAAGGCAAAGTACATCTGCTAGGATACTGTGTTGAGGCCTTGATGGCCCCACTGTTGTCAGCCCCTGCCTCCTCTGCTATGTTCAGGGATTGTCTGATGGGGAGAAACCCCACAGCAGTAATAGTGGCAAGCTAGTCCTCTGGGAATGTATGTGTCCTGATCATCATCACACTGTGGGCAGACACAAAACCACAGGCACGTGAGACATGTCCTCAAACAATGAGACCATGGACACCCCTCTTCAGCCTGTGCCAGTGGTCTCTGTATCCCATATGAGGATGGATCATCTTCCTCCTACAACTGTTTCATGGCTTCGATGCCAACAACCTGCTCTGTGGACAGAGATGAACAGTGCATGTGTGATGCACAGTACACAGGGATCCTGTAAGGTGCCACCAGATGCAAATCACAACAGTGAAGTCAAAAACACTCAGTGCAGGCACAAAACAGGTGACCATTGCCTAACCACCCACACTATTCAGGGTACACGATACCTATGGTTGGAATGTGGATCCTACAGGCATGCACATGACTAACACCAAATGTAATCATCACACCACTCACACATGAAGACCACCATCCAAAGCGAGGTAATAGTTAAAGCGCCCCAGACATGCTGCTGCATGCAACACTGCATGCAGAAGGCACACCTGATGCCAAGAAAACCCCTATGAGCAGAGGCACAGGGATTCTGTCTGTAGAGTACAACATGACTGTGTTATGTCACATGCAGCATGTCTGGTAGTGCAGTGGACACGCCACCAGACAGTGTCATACTGCATGCAGGCCATCACATTTCACACATATGTGCACAGGACAGAGAAGCAGTGTGCTATAACACAGGCAGAGCACCCCATAGAACCATGAACAGACAATCATACCATGGTGTTCCACAGCTATGTACTCATGTCCTGTGTGATGTGAGCTGTGTCTCACAACCACCGCCATCAACATCTGCAAGGCCACAGTCCTAATGGTGAATGCTACCACCTCCAACACAGGGTCCACTGGTGTGGCAAGCTCTGTTGACCACATCCTATGCCCAGCAGTGCACAGTGGTGTGCCACCCTGGTCTTCTTTCACCTGGTGCTAAAGATCATGCCATCTCTTACGGACTGCATCCATTGTGCATCCGCTTCCTCTGTGCTGTGATTTCAACCCACAGGCCCTCAGTGTTGCATTGTTAGTTTTATATTGCTGCATCAAGTGCTCCATGGCCTTGTGTGCATCAACCAGAGCCTTCAGCTTCTATCTGGAGAACTTGTTGCTTCAAAGCCTTTCCTGCCACCAGGGGCATCTGTGTTGAGATATATAGAGCCAGTGGTCAGTGGTTGTTCTGAACAAGTGTGTGTGTGTGTGTGTGTGTGTGCATTTGCATGTGTGTGATAGAGAGAGAGAGGGAGTGAGAGGCACTACACACATCCTATAGGTGACACCATGGCATTGGTTGTGGGCAGGCATCACATGGATATAAGGTGGGCCCGCACCATGCCGCCCCTGCCCAACAATATCCTCCACATGTTCATCTATTGTCAGTGGCCACATGATGGTGCTGATGTGCCACATGAGTAACAGCAGCAACCTGCATTGTGGAAGCTGCATTAAGTCGCTTGTGTTGTCTGGACAAAAGATGGTGTGTGACGTGAGGTGGCTGCAGGGACTGGTGTAGATAGCCTAGTGCATATTGTGACCCAGTTGATGCACAGCATGGCATGGAGTACACATACGATGATGATGTCACAGAACACTGCCCTATGGACAGTATTGCTGTGTTGTGTGTTGTCAATGCCCCTGGGGAATGTACTGCATACCTGTGGATGCATATGGTCATCCGTATGTGTCACAATGTTTGCATCCAGTGCCATTGTCACAGAGTATACATGGGTTACAACAGGTCAACAGTGCAACACTAGGTTTGTCCATACCTGCATGCTGGGCCTGCTGCATGAGTGACTGCAACATTCTGCAGTACGACATACTACATCTCATTAATGTTCACCAGCAGAAAACTGTAGCCCCAGTTCACTGTAGGCCTCACACAAGGTTGCAGAACAAAATAGCAGAGTATTGCCTGAGGGACACCTACCTGTACCTGTGGATGTCATCTCCTGAAACATGGTGAGGTCTAGTGTTGGCAGCACTGAATTCAGCCTTCTTCCTGCAGTTCCTGTCAGCTGTACAGGTGGTGCTAAGATACCACTGAAATAGCCCAGGCAATCCACACATGGTAATGCCTGCAAATGAGACCATAATTACATGCAAATGAGGTGGTTTACATTCCAACTGCCTAAGTAGGTTCATTTGCATACCACCTCTGCATATTGCAGTTACTAGCACTGGGCAAACAATTTGTGCCATGGCACAGTGCTAACTGTTTGTGCCGGGCAAACTGAATTAGCACCACTTGTAGGGCACATGAGTGATGATGTCATTATGGAGAAGGCCATGCACGGAGCTGAATGCTCAGTGGTGCACATCTGAGTTAGCATGACATTATACTATATTGTGCAGCACTATTCACAGCTAGTGCAGCCACCATACTCACACTTCATTTTGTGGTCTGCACAGCTGAAAACAGCAGTGGTGTCAGGGTGTTGCCACAAGAGTGTGGAATAACAAGTATGGTGGGGTGGCTAGACAACATGTCAGGGTGGTGGTCCAGCAGGACCCGAGGTGGGGAAGACTGGAGTTGGCAAACCTGGTCCTGCTAGTCATGGCCAGAGAGTGCCAGTTCTTTGGCAGAGGCTGGCTACGACAGGCCTCACGGAAGGTGTGGGCATCCATTGCATGCCATCTCACAGTACACTGGAGAAGCCTGCACTGGAGAATAATGCAGGCATAGTTATGTGGACCTGCAGCACAGGAAGAGGCATTTTCTTCACCATTTCAGGCACATGGTGTGTGATAGCACTATGCCTGTGCCAGGTAAGAGAACACCTTTCTAATAGCCAACCTTTTGCATGTCAGTGATTGTGGGCTTCCATGTACACATTACACATGTGGGTACATATGTGTAGGGAGGGTCACTGCTCAAGTGCCTGTCTTTCTGCTGGGTAATTCCCATGCAGTGCCCTGAGTGCACCAATATGGGTACAGTGGTGCTTGTGTGTGGGTCAACAGAGCCTCTGTCTGTGGCCATACCTGTGATGTGCACAGTGGCATCACATGACAGGCATCAGTGTTGCCCATCACTGGTCATGTAGCACATGTACATTGCACATACAGTGCACATGTGTCCCACAACTCTATGCTTGTTGGGAAGGGTCACATTACACTGTTTTACAGTTGTGCACTGTGTATCTGGCACAGTTAGAGGGGTTACTTCTATTCCTTTCGCCTTCTGCAAACTGTACAGCCTGGGGACTGCAGTGAGGGCACAACTGGAGGCCTGAGAATTCCAGACAGCAGGCCATGGACAACAGTGATGGGTAGCAGGATGCCGCACAGGAGTATGCTCCTATATTGCCTACTTGTGTTACATACCTTGTGGTGGGTAAGTTTGGTACCCTATACCACACTGTGTCACCAACATTTGTGTGTTTGCCCTGTGTCATGTCAGTGATCCCGGAGGCATGTGGCTGGAGAAGACATTGCACACACCTACTGTAGCCTGTGGTACAGTGCACCTGGACACAGCCTAGCCTGCCCACACAAGACTGTGGGCCTGTGTTGTGGCAGCACATGACTGCTCACAGTCCTGTACTGCTGCATCATGGTGTGTCCTGCATGCATGCACCATGCGGGGTTGTACTCTGCACGTCGATTGCCTACATGGGCACACGCCCTCTTGGTGCTGCTATCCTGATGTCCTACATCTGCACTATCGGTGTTGCATGTCAGCCATTTGGTGGCCCTGTTTCATATCTGTGTCTGTGACATGTTGGCATGGACATGACTGTCTCTTGCACCCAGTGCATCGGACTGCACCTGGTGGCCTCACGGTCCACTGTGGGCACATCAGTCAACACCAATGAGCTGTGCAGGGGCTCTGTTATCCCACTGTGTTCTCCATGTGCTATGTGCTTGGACTATCCACTGCCACATTCACATATCTGGACTGCTTTTGTGACGGTATGAGCTGCATGCCCATTGGCTCTTGCTCTGAACCATCGGGCGGCAGTCCTACCGAGCTGTCAGTTGGCGGGTGGCAGGGTGGTAGGCGGTGGGATGCTGCCACCCGCCGGCTGATGGGGAGCGGGGTGTGGTGGGGTTCCATGGTGGGAGTGTTGGGAGCCAATAGATCACCAGGATATTGGACTTTGGGGAGGGATTTGACATTATGCCCGCAATCAGGCTTCTCGAGGTCCACTGGACCACCAGGGATATTGGACTTTGGGGAGGGACATCTGATGCCCGTGATCAGGCTAAGGGGAACCTGAATGTTATGCCTGTGATCAGGCTAAGGGGAACCTGAACGTTATGCCTGTGATCAGGCTAAGGGGAACTGAATGTTATGCCCACAATCTGGCTAAGGGGAACCTGAAACATTATGCCAGTCGGGCTGAGGCTGGGGAACCTGAATGTTATGCCCGCGATCGAGCTAAGGGGGCACCACAGGAACAGTGGGAGGGCCACCTACAGGTGACAGCTGCTGTGTTGCACCCTGCAATGCAGCAGCTCACTGTCAGGTGGCCCTCGACAATACTTTTTTGGTGTAAGTTGTTCAGGTGCAGGTAGGGGTTGCACCTGCATAACTCTGCTCGGCCTGGCTGAATATTGGGCTGTGCAGTTTATGCATGGTTCCTCCCCTTAGGTTGTGCACCTTCATTAGCATTCGCTGTTGCTCAGCATGATTTGGGGTGTGCAACTGCCTCCTGCTGAATATAGCAGAATGGCGCATTTCAGACTTGCGCAGGTGCAGCCCTATTGCACATGGCTCAACTCTTTTGAATATCTGGGCCAATGTATTCATTATTTTCAATATTTACATGCCCCTCCAACTATTTTAAAGACTTTGAAAATATTTTATGCAAAATAAGCTATGATCGGAATGCAATAAAGAATAGATATCATAATGCTATAATTTTTCTAGCTGGGGATTTTAATGCTAGCGTGGCAGCAGAAATAAAAGAAAAACAAAGGAATGATGTATAGATGACACAATAAATATTCCTCTAAGACATTCAATGAATATATTATTAAATAATAAAGGGAAAAGTCTTTTAGGGTTTCTGGACTAAGATATATTAAGAATTTTAAATAGAAGAACAAAAATGACTGGCATGGTGGAATAACTTTCCCTACATTGATGGTGGTAATGTTATAGATTTATATATTATTAATGCAGTAGATCACAGGAAGGTAACTAGTTTAAAAATCCTTAAAGTATGGGATAGTGATCATTTCCCAATATGTACTAAATTAAATTTAAATATAAAAGTAATAAACAGGAATCAAATAGCAGAAAATGATGCCAATAATAATATGTGTAAATATTACAGAAAAAAAATAAATGAAATCCACATCCTAAAACATTCTGGATGTAATAATATCTTGTGATGAGGCAACTGAGCTCATAAATAAATTAATGAATCAAAATGTTAATAATATGGTTAACTTAATCGAAGATTCCTCTGAATTCATGTACACTTAAAAAGAATCTACTTAATAACCCAGGAAAATACAAATGACAAATACTGGTCAAAAAATCCATGTTATGATCTGGACTGCAGTAAATTAAAAAAAAAATTAAGTTAAGTAAGTAGATTATTGTGCAGAAAT
The DNA here is from genome assembly GCA_016271365.2 of Neoceratodus forsteri. NCBI lineage: Eukaryota > Metazoa > Chordata > Ceratodontiformes > Ceratodontidae > Neoceratodus > Neoceratodus forsteri. The sequence goes on from CM057455.1 coordinate 1,045,687,861, forward strand.
AGCAGTTCTGGGTTATTACTGGCTTTAAAAATCTAAATCTGAGTATAAAAATGATACATAATAAAAAGAAGTATAAAATATCACTCTGGAAACACTTCAAGAAGCATATGGGATAAGGATATGCAGACCTTTTGGAAAATGGTCACATTGGGATGCAACACAAAACAGTCTTAGGTATAATATATAAAATTGCATCAGTGCTAATGAATGAGTCTCTCAATTCAAATAAATGTATGGAGGTCATTGTGAAGTTAGGATTCAGAAGGAAAGTTTGAGAAAGGAAAGCTATAAGGCAGAAGAATATATAATTACAGAACAAGAAGTTAAATGCACCATTAGGCAGCAAAAAATAATAAGGCAGCAGGTATCGATGGTGTTCCAATTGAAATACATCATTATAAACCTGAATACTGGGTTAGCTTATTAGCTCGATATTTACAATTATTAGTGCATACAGTATTTAATCTTACCAACTGACTGGAATAAAAGTATAATTATACCACAGGTATCTCTTTTCAGCCAATCACAAAACAGAATGACTGTCAGTTATTCTGTCACAAACTACAGGTATAAACATACAGAGTTGGTTATTCAACAAAACCCCACCCACAGTAGTTTAATGGCACTCAAGCCATGCCCATAGCCATTTAATGGCCCTATACATGCCCACAGTCATTTATCCACATTTCCTTTCATTCCTGTCCAGTCATAGTCCTATACGCAGTGAATTTCATTCACTGTCAGCCACCCTAACTAACCAGTTTTCACATGCTAACATGTCTCTAATCCAACTTGCATAATATGTACAGCCTGCCCTCATTTCTATGCAACAGTAAAACAATTTCAGCAGACATCACTTTTTAACATGCAAGCATAAAATCCCCCTCTGTGTCTGTGAGCTGTGGTGCTGTGGGACGAGATAAAGCTAGTTTATAACTAAGTGATGATTTTTGGCTTGTGTGTCTGAAAGTACTAATATCAAACACTTACTGGCACATAGTTATTGAAAATTGATCTGATTTAAAAGCAAGTGCTAGAACCCTTTTTATTTTCTGTTTTGAAATTGATGCTGTGATTCTCAACATCGCATTACTACCTTCAGTAATGCGCATGTCTAAAATCACGTATTCTATATCGCAACAGAAAATAAAAGGTTCTAGCACTCATTTTAAATCAGACCAATTTTTAAATAATCTATCTGCCAGAAGGTGTTAATATTATGCATTCAGACATACAACCCAAAAATCTTCACTTAGTCTAAACAAGCTTCTTATTTTCTCACAGCACTATAGCTCACACTCACAAGGAGCACATACATGCCCTGTGAGTTAAATTTAATTTGTACTAAATACATTTTACCACAAATTCTAGTGGTATAATAGTAATAACATTCAGTTTTGTGAAGTATACTTGCAATAACCAGCTTCTGTGGAGATTAAATGCCTCAGCTAGGTCTCAGCGTTTAATCATCCCACAGAAGCTGGTTATTGCTTGTATACTTCACAAACTGAATATCACTTAATTGTACCACTATTCAAAAGGAAACAGACAAGATACAAAATACTATAGAACCATTTCGCTTCTCCCCATAATGCAAAAATATATACAATAGTAAATTTAGAGAAAATACAAGATTGGGTTAATAAGAACAACATAATTTCTAAGTTTCAATTTGGCTTTAAAAACATAACCATACATTAGATTTGATCTTCTCTTTATAGTATATTTTGAATGAATATGTTACTAGAAAAAGGAAAGATCTATGCCTGCTTTATTGATATAAAGTCAGTTTTGATTCCGTGAACAGGAATTTATTATGGAATATGCTTTTAGAGTTAGGGATGGAGAATAAAATCTTGTCCATATGGAAACTCTTGCATAATAATACTACAGCCGAGGTAAAGTTTGAGCACGGATGGTGCCTTAATGGAAGAAGTACTCATATAGGGTGTTAAACAAGGATGTCTATTTGTGCCTGTTTTATTTAACATTTATATAGACTCCTACTGAAAGGATTACAAGAGGTGGAAATGTATCTGCAACAAGTTAATAATGATAAAATAAGACTTATGTTATATGCAGATGATGCAATACTTCTATCTTAAACACCATTAGGGCTTAAAGGGATTAAACCATATTGTGGATATATTAAAAATATCGACTTGGGGTAAATATTGATAAACCAAAAATTATGGTATTTGATAGTAAAGAAAAAAATCCCAAACCATGGTGCATAAATGAAAATAAATTTGATGAGGTAGAGGAGTATAAGTATCTAGGGTGGTTTTGAAAGAAACCTTGTCTGGAAAAAAACATATGATTGAAATAAAGGATAAAGCATACAAAACAACAAATGCTATAAGATCGTTTGCATATAGGTTTGCTAGTAACTCTTTTAAAGCTCAGAAGTCTGACTTTGAGACAAAACTGTAAGTCAGACATTATACAGATCTGAGATCTGGGGATTAGATATTACACAAAAAAAAACAGTATGGAAACAATGCACAACTGTTTTATTAGAACAACTCTGGGATTACCAAGAGACTGTCCAGCCTCATTCTTGAGACTAGAGACAGGTATGCCATCAATTAAAACAAGAATTATGATAAGGATAGTTAACTTTTGGAAAAGAGTGATGAAATGGAAAACACACAATTACCAACAATGTGTTGGCTCAAATTTTGAATAATAGAAAGGCAAAACAACTTGAACAATGCTGGTTTATGGAGTTAAACCAAAAAATAAAGATGTGGGGACTAGAAAACCTATGGTCAGAAAAAGGCAAATGTAAATATTGATATGTATATTAGCAAACTGATTCAAATGATTTACAATTCAGCCAAACAAAAGACCTGGAAAATGTTTGCCCCTAGATACTTATATATTATACTCAAATGCGAAGTTATCAATAGAAGGTGAAAATACCTGATGCTCTGTGATAACAAAATGCATAGAAACTTATTGTGTAATTTCAGACTTCATATGATGTGTAGATTTCATTCATGGCAAAGTAAACAGTATAAAGATCTTTATGTACCTGTCCTGTAACAATAGGAAAATCATCATTAACACATTCCCTTTTAGAATGTGATAAACTGATGCAAGAAAGGAAAAGTGGATAAATCCTTTATTAAATGGAAAACACATGTGCAGAAGCTGGAAAATGTTTTTTTCTTGTTGAAACTAGACAGTTTAAAGAAAATATATTGTTTGGCAAACTTCCTGCTTGATATAAAAATAAAAGATAGGTATGATATTCCAGGTATAAGATATAGATGGTGGTAGGGTACTATAATTTAATATAATATAAATATTGTAACATACAGCAATAATACAGTGAACTAGTATTTTGAAAATTTGATACTGTAAGTGTATGATATGAAATGATATGTCTTTTATACTGATGAAATTTGTTTAAATATAAAGTTGTCTTTTCCAGTTGATGAATGCTTTTTAAATTATTGAATCTAACAAATTCTTTGTAATTTTAATACATTGTTTTCAATAAAACTGAACAGTGGGTAAGAAGCAGGGGTGAACCTTGAGAGATAAAACCTAATATAGACAATAGGTACCAGGGTGGATAGGAAACTCTGGGCAGATCAGATGGATCTTTCGTTTTTTTCAGCCATTATTGTTTACATTTCTATCCAGCAACCTATTTCATAGTTTCACTGTGGGTAAACATAAGTATTTCCTTACATTACCTCATATCTTTCCTCAGTTGATCTAAATTTATGCCCTGGTACTGCATCTAGAAACATAGCAGCTTCAGGTCTGTGTGGTGTCCATTTGGTAAACAACAAGAAACAGGGATAACTGGCTTGTGGTGGCCAAGCATTCATAGTGATGATGCTTTTTGATCCTTCCATGTAGGCTCTTCCTATCATTATGAAGCAGAATTCAGCAAGCATTGGATTGTTCACCCACTAAGAGGGAACATGAGCTAGGTTTTAACCATTGTGAGACAGGTTAGTTTTACCCTACTGATAGTGTATTCTTGCAATAGTAATCCTGCTCAGTATGAGAGGAACCACAGGTTCAGACATTTGGAGTATGCTTGGCTGAAAGCCAATGGTGTGAATTCTACATCTGTGGGATTATGACTGAATGCCTCTAAGTCAGAATCCTGCCTAACTGTAATGATAGAAAGGGCAGAAAGGGAGGGGATGGGTGAGGCTGGGGCAGCTTTAGTAATATGAAACTAAGAGCTACACAATCGAGCAGACTTGATAGACCTGTGGGCCATTTTCTGCCAGCAATTTTGTATGTTCATATGTAATTTCAAATCAAAATAACAGGCAAGCTAACTAAACTCTTGGGGTATACTACTAACAGATATACTGTCACACCAACTTCTGTGGATCAAAAGATCAACATCTGATGAAGCACCACCTGATGCAAAATGTTAGGTTCTATACAATGGTTAATATGCATTGAGCCCACCGTCTGTTGCAGCTTATGTGAGTAATACTTACTGTACTAAATTATTTGAAGCACAAACTTTTGTGTGACAAGATATCTGTTAAGGGTATATTCCATGAGGTTAGTTGAGTTTATTTTGTAACTGACTTTAGAAATGTAACAGATGCCACTAATAACTATCTACATCCTTTAAAGATCTTGAACTCTGCAGTCTCCTTTCCTCCTCTTACCAACCTCTTCTCAAATCAAACATGCATAGATGCTTTAATCAGCTCAGTTGTTTTAGTTTGTACCATTTCTAATTCTAAAATGTCCTTCCTGTTGTGCAGTGGCCAGAATTGCACACAAGAACTCAAGTATGCTTCTCCAATGTCCTCACAGAATGGTAAACTCAGTTCCTTTTATCTAATGTCCACACCAGTTCTAATTTCTGCATTAGCATGTGATTCTTCTTGCTCACTACCATAGAGCATTAAGAAACCTTCAGTTTCTCATCTATAACCTACAGTATGTGTCCCTGCCATGATCAGTACCTAGATGTTCCTTCCCATAAACTGTAACATTTGAGTTTTTTTGTGGTCCCTATGGCAGCATCTTGCACTTATTCACACTGATTTTTTTTTTTGTCACCAGGCTGTTCACTCCTAGCCTACCCAGGTCTTTGTGCAACAATGGCCACTATTTCACAGATTCTACAACCCTTACTTCTTTTGCATCTTCAAATGTTGTCACACTAGTGCCTCCAACATCCAAATCATTTGTAAAAACATCAAACAATTCAATCACAAACTGACCCTGTTGCCCTACTATTGTACCATACCTTGAGTCTAAGGCATTACCCTGTGCTATCAATTTCCACTTCCTACTACCCAATGAATGTCTGAGCCATCTTAAAATATCCATGCCAATCTTAAAGAGCTACTGATCCCTCAATGAAAACTTAAAAAATAATTATGTACAATTATGCTAGCATTCCATTTACATTTCATACATTTCTCATCCCCATAATTTATTACTACTGAAATGTGTATGAATATATAACCATTGTCCCCTAGAGTTAATTTTGTGTTCATCTGCCTCTATAGCTTACTCCCAACTTCAAGTCATAATCTTCTGTTGTGACATCACCATCTGTTGCCATGGGAGTAACTGTGAGGTCACAAGCAGTGTTCTATGACTTCAGGTAGGAAGAAAGTAGCAGGAATAGATGAACTCTTCAGGAGCAAAGATCCTGTTTTCATGCAAATAACCTCACTACTAAATAATGGGGAGGAGGAATATAGAACTAATGGGAAATACAAGCTGACAGTGCCTAAATATTATGTTTTGTTAAAGTTCTCCTGAACTTGTCACCAGCTCTTTAAGGTTCCTTACTGTACACAACAGTCTTTCATGAAGTATTGTATCAAAGACTTAACTACTGTAAATTAACATAGTGAAGATGATATCTGCCAGATTTTGTCTATCAATTCATGAGTCACCCCTTTGCAAAGGGTAATAGATCAGTTGGATACAATTTTCTTTTGGTAAACAAACCATTTTCACTTCAAAAATAATTTGAAACATGATTGTGAAGTTTCCAGTATTTTGCTGTGACAAACACATGCTGACTATACCTTAAGAGGCTGACTGTCTCAGTGCTATATGATCTTACCTTTTATTATTGACTACCTAGTTTCCTATGATTGAAGATAGGTTAATAGGGCTGTGATTTCAGGTCAACCCATAACCTCTTCTTAAATAATGGAGAAACATTGACTACTCAATAGTCCCTTGACACCCCACTCATCATTAAGGTTTCATTAACATTTTCAGCCAGTGGTCATGGTATTTTATTTAGTTCTTTCAACACCATGGGGCACAACTTGTACAGTCAACTGTTCATTTTGAGCCTCCTGAGATAGTCCATCTCTCCCAACATCCTGCTTATATTTAACCTATTTTAATTGTTTGTTATATTGACTGTTTATTGAGTGATGTATGTTTGCACAGTACACTTTATTCCTCTGTATGTTTTTACTGATTTAATTCTCTCTTCTTTGATTATTGTATTTCAGCACTCTAAGACTTGGAAGGGTGTTTAATTATCTGAGCTTTTACCCACAGCAATTTGTGACTTTGGGATGAGGCACGTTAGAAATAAAATATGTTTGTTTGTTTGTTTGATCGATTGAGTAAAATACATGGCTACAGTACTATTTGCCAGCAGATTAGGCCTTACAATCTATCGAGTCTGCTCAAACCTCAGATCTCTAGTTGGGTACCAAGGCCCCCTTTGTTCCAGAAAATCCTATCATCCATCCCCACCCCCTGGGCCAGCTATCATCTGATGCATCCACTTTCTGTGTCTGTATCACCCTCTCTTGAAGCCCTCCACCATGAATCTCTGAACCAGCTCACCAGGCAGCATGTTCCAAGGATCCACCACCCTCTCAGTGAAAAATCTCCTCCTCTCCCTCACCATTCCACCTTCCGCCTTCAAACCATGACCTCTGGTGATACCGCCCTGCTTTATTCTAAAGGTCCCTCCGTGTTTATCCTATTTATTCCTTTGAGGTACTTAAGACCTCATTCATGTCCCCATGTCTCTCCTCCTCCAATGAAAGCAGGCAGAGCTACTTAAGTCTGTCCTCATAAGTCAAATCCCTTGTCCTCGTATCATCTTAGTTGCTCTCCTCTGTACCATCTCCAGGAGCTGTATGTCCCTCTTCAAGTGTGGTCTCAAGTACTGTACAGTACTCAGGTGTGGTCTAACCAATCAATTGTACAGCATCAGAATCACTTCCTGCTTCTAGAGGTGATCTCCCTATGATGCATCCCACCATCCTGATTGCTTTTAGCACCTCCTGCACTCCTCAGAGTCATTCATATATGCATCCACCATGACTCCTAGGTCTTTTTCCCTGTTGAGGCCTCCAGCACCTCCTCCCAGGGTGTACCTGAGTTTAAGGTTTCCCAGCCCAGATGTAACACTGCACTTGGTGATATTGAAATTTAATTTCCATGTGTGAGCCTACCTTTCCATGGTGTCCAGGTCCCATTGCAGGCAAACCTCCTCTTCTAGCTGCTTGACTTAAGAGGACCCAGACTCATTCCTTGATGTAGGTTGCCAGTGTGGCAGCCTGATGCATTAGTTCTGAGCTATTGGAAGGTACTTACTGCTTTTAAAAGGAAATTAGAATAGTGATATCCTGTACTATAAATAGATCAAATTGTTCATTCAGTTGTAGTACAGTATAGCCAAACTTTTACTAAAGGATCATAAACTATGCCTCCAACAGCATTTTGCAGAAATTTTAAAACATTTTTTTCTGAATTCTAACATTAGGATCATAGATGATAACAGCAACATTTGCCACTCCTCCCACAAGCCCCAATTTAAAAAAGCATATTTTGTGTTAAATGACAACATGTATTAACGCTTTTTCTATCATTTCAATTTTACATGACTTATGTGAACTTCCAAGGTATATATGCCATCTCACACATAGAAATGGGTAAGCAAACACTTTTTTCCTGCTTTTAGATCCCTGAGATGGACTTCCGCAGTAAGGCTCTTCCCTCCACTGTGATATCCTGAGACCTGTGTGAGTCAACAGTTTATGGTGTGCTGCTGCATCTGTTCTTTGCAAGGAGGTGCAGCCATACCTCTGACAAGAGTTCCACCTTTACTGGGCAAAGGCAACCCTTCTTTGAAGCTGCATTAATTATTCCCTTATGGGATGACCCCCATTTGAGATACCAATGAGCTGCTTATATTGCTGTAACATATTGGAGGAACACCAACACCATATGTAACCCACATGGGTCTCAGTGTCTACCTATTGTGGGAGAAGCTTTACCTCAAGTGGAGTTCCCTGGGGGTGCAAACTGCTGATAAACACTATGCTTTCCCTATTCTAATTCCCTTAAGATATGAAAGACTCCAAGCTCTGCAGATCAAAGTTTACTTAAAAGGAAATGTTGGAAACTTGTTCCTAAATATATGGGTTTTCACCAGCCCAGTGGCATTTGATTTCCACTTGAGAGACTGGGGTTGCCATGTGATTCCAGAATCACCTACTGAGGCTGGTAGGGGTCAGGTGCAGTGCGAAGGATAGACACTGAGCTTCCATGAAGGGTGGGTGCAGGCTATCTACATTTGCACCCACCTCACTGGCAGCCACATACAGTACATAATTTGCATCCACTGTGAAGGCAGCAGCTCAACTGCCCTTCCAGGTAGAGAAAGGGTATTGCTGTGGAATGATCACTAAGGTGGGAGACGGGGCACCAAAACAGGAAAACTGTCCACAGTAAAATGCAGTTGTGAATTTTCAACTCCAGAGGTGACTTGTTTCCTTTGTGCAGGACAAGCTGAGAGAGAGAGAGAGAGAGAGAGAGAGAGACAGAGAGAGACAAAATAGATTGCTAGCAGCTTCAGGGATAATGCTGAACATTGCAAACAACTACAGTATTTTCAGATTTTTAACAATGCTACTGGAGAAGTATTAAATGTCTTTACTAAAGAAAGCAGACCAAAGCAAAACATCTGTTTCCAAAATGATTATGAGAAATTTATTTTTAACTCTATGTTTCCGCAATATTAACCTTCCTTCTTTTTGTATGAATATCATTATTATTTTTATTTCATTGCAATTGCAAGGGGTTTGGGTCCCCAATCATTAAATCAAACTTTCTCACTTTAGGCATGAGTAGTAGTCTTTGTCAGAATTCCCAAAATGAATACGTCAAAAGTGTTGGCTAAAATAATTACCAATATAAACTTAAAATTCAGAATTTGGCTTTAACACCAGTTATTTTATCTTTTTAGGGCTGCAGGTGTGGAGCCCTTTAGTCCCTATTGCTAGGTCTAGGAAAGAGCAGCTTGCAAATGCACAACCTCATGAAGTGACAAAAGATGCCTTTACCTCTGTGCACCATGGATGGCTCCACCATAACACTATATTTTTGTTTACCTGACCTGGAGAAACTTTAATTAATTTGCCGTGGAGTAGCCAACCTCAACACAGTTGAAGAAAGGGAAAAGATCTGCTCATCCATCTTCCACTTAAGCCGCTGTGTGGCTTACAGTTTGTGATACCCACTGCTATGCTGCTCGCTTTCTCTTAAACACCCCCACTCCCCACTCTACTAATGCCACAAAATAGCAGCCTTTTGTTTTTACTTACCTGAAACACCGAAACACACAAGAAATGAATGAAGTTGTGATAGGTTCACCTTTCTGAGAATTTACTGTAGTGCCAAATGGTTGAGACTTCTTCCAGGTATATTATTCACTTTAACCTGAGGAACCTTTGATTAGTTTGCTGTGGACTGGCCATCCTCGACATAGTGGGAGAAAGGGAAGAAGACCTGCCCATCAGCCTTCCACTTAAGCTGCCAAGCGGCTTACGATTTTCAGCATCAACTGCTCTTCCGCTTTCTCTCTCTTTTCTGTACACTTCCACTCTACTAATGCTACCAAGTGGCTTTACTAAATAGTAGCTTCTTGATGTTACTTGTTACCTGGAATCATGCTGTAAACACACAAGAAATTAGGGAAGTTGTGATAGGTTCCTGTTTCTGAAAATTTAGTGTAGTGCCAAAAGGTTGAGACTTCTTCCAGTTATATTACTTCCTTTAGTCATAGGAAACACAGCAATGCAAAGTTTGAGGCTGGCTGGGAGTTTTCAGTCAGTTGGTAACTGTGAAGTACTGTGGACCATGCACGGTTAATTGTAAAGTGTGCATACTTATGATATGTTGTTCTATCCAAAACAGCATTTCAGAACATTTACTACTGTCAGGTACAGAAATCAGCCACTGGCTGTGTTTCCATGATCCTAATTCAGTGCATTTCAGCGCAAGTACATTGATATTGCTTATTTAACAACATTTAATTAAACATAAATCAATGAATTGGACTCTCCACACACACAGCTTACTGTCATGTACCGAAAAAGTACAGTGAAAATTGTTCCTCAATGGATCTTCATCATTGCCAAATGTTGTACATTTAACAACATTTAATTAAACATGAATCAGGAGGTAGAAGACTTGGTTTGCTGGCCAAGGCACCTAGCTTCACCTGAGCTCTTTCTTCTAAGACTGCTTGAAAGGCAGAGTAGAGAAACTTACCAGAGCAAGGGAGAAGGATTAAGACTTAGTTTGGCTAAGCAGATTTACTGTGTGGTGGTGTTTTTATTTTTACTCACAGGATTGCTACTGTTTGTTGCTAACATTTCATTGCTTTATTTTTTCTCTGATTCAAATTGTTGTTGCTGGTATACCTTCTTCTATAAGGTGTGCCTACAGGTGTGCTAAAAGATTACTGCTGTAATCTTCTGATTCAAATTGTCTTTGCAAGGTATATCTTCTGTTACTGCTTTATTTTTCTCTGGAGCAAAGTGTTTCTTACAGGGTATATCTTCTCTGAAATTATTACAGGTGGTGCTTTACAGGTTTTACAGTTTATCTAACATTAGGATAAGCTTTCAGGTTACTGCATTTGTTGTTGACTGATTGTTTCTGCTCTTACCTCCTTGTTCTTTTCGTCCGTGGTTCTTCTTTAGGCAGGGAAAGGGCCCAGCCACCCACCCTCATCCCCAACCACCCCACTCTACACTCCTTTTATAGGGTACCACAGTTGTGACATATCCTGTGGCACAGCAGGAAGGGGCAGATCAGTGGGGCTCCACAAGGTGATATCATTTACAGGGGCACTAGTAATTTAACTTGTTATAACAAGTTAAACAAAGCACAATTAAACCATTACTTGCATTTTTTCCTTTTTTTCCTTCTAATTACTCTGACTAGGTTACAAACCCAGCAACTTATTTGGAATGGATTTCATTAACTGCAGGTACTGTGAACAATTTTCAGAAGGACAGTCTTGCAGGATTTAGGACACTGTCCCACATGCTGGGCCTTTGGAGATCTTAGGGCTCAGCCCGGGCAGCATGGGCAGAGATTGCACGCCTCAAATTTCATATTGAAGAGGAAATACATTATAAGAACCACCGCCATTTCCCCAGCATCCAACAGAAAAACCTCGATCGCAGAGGGTAGTTGGTGCAGGAGGTTGGCAGGTGGTTAGAGGAGCAAATCAGGTGCCCCATCACCTCTGCTCTCCAACACATTACCTCCAAAACCATATAAACACTAAACAGGTATCTGCCTCTATCTCTGAAATCAAATAAAGAGGCAGAAGGCACTGCAGAGCAGGACACTGCGGCACAGGAGCTAGCACAACAAAACTCACCCAAATCAGGAACCAAAACTAAACAAGCACAAAGGAAATCCAAAAACTTCTGATCATAGGAGACTCCATGATTCAGGGAGTTGATACCATCTCCAGCTAGGGTGATGGTCAGATGTCTCCCAGGTACATCAGCATGAGAGACACTGACCGCATTACAAATTGTTCACAAGGCAGGAGAAAACATTGATGTCCTAGTACACATAGGGACTAATGATGTCGCCAGCCGGGTCAGTTGTGGAGACCAAGGAACACCTGACTAGGCTGGGTGACAAACTATCATCTATTTCGTCTGAATCTCCTTCTCTGAGATCCTGCCAGTCTGGGAGAGGGGAGCAGATGGACGGAAGGTCAGAGAAGGGAGATAGGGAGCTAAACACGTGGCTCAAGGACTGGTGCCAGGAAAAGGACACAGATTTGTAGGGAACTGGCAACAGTTCTGGGAGCGAAAGTTCTTTAAATTTGATGGACTGCATCTGACTAAAGAGGGAGTCAGTGCATTGGGGCAGAAGTCTGACGCCTTTGCAGAATATTTAAACTAGCAAATGGGAGAGGGGTAGCACCCATACACGAATGGGAAGAACACCCTCCCCTCAGCTAGTGGTCAAACAGGAATTCAGCATGTTTGCTGCTCATTTGCATCACCAGGTAAGAAACAAGGTTTGTCTCCCCATACGATGCACAGGGGTAATGCCAAACTTCACCCAACAACTAACACACCAAAATCTGGCCAATGGAAAATCATGTACACAATGCTCACAGCCTGGGAAATAAGATCCCAGACCTGCAGGCAATAATGTCAGAGGCTAAACTGGACATAGTAGCAATTAGTGAGACGTGGTTTACCAGTAACCACACTTGGGAGACTTCAGTACCTGGCTATGTATTGTTCAGAAGAGACCGAGGTGCAAAGGGGGAGGAGGGCCCTGTATGTTAATGAAAATATCAAAGCTACAGAAATTCAGAATACACATAAAGAGCCAGAAGAACTGTGGGTCACCCTGGAAACAGGAAATGGGACAGCCATAAGAACTGGGGTTGTCTACAGGCCCCCAGACCAGAGGGAGGACATAGATACATTACTGTTAGAAGATATACAAAACATGACAGCTAAAGGGAGGTTCTGATAATGGGAGACTTCAACATGCCAGATACAGATTGGTCAATACCAGCAGGAACATCTGCCAGAACTAGACTCATAGTGGATTCCCTGCAGGGGAGGGCCTCAAACAACTGGTACAGCAACCCACAAGAGACAAGGCTATCCTAGATCTAGTACTGACTAACAAAGAAGGGATCACAGATCTCCAGGTAGAAGGTCACCTGGGGGCCAGTGACCATCACATGGTATGGTTCAGTTTGGCTACTACATCTAAATCATCCCAAGGCAAAAATATGGGACTTCAGAGGAGCTGACTTTGATAAGATGGCCTACAGAGTTAAGCTAGCCCTGGCAAAAGAAACACAGGTGAGGGGTACAGGCAAAGTGGGCAAGCATTAAGGATGCAACTTGAAGCAACATCCTATTGTGTTAGACAGAAAAGGAAGTGCAAAAGAAGAAGGAAACCACTTTGGTTCTCAAATACAGTAGCAGAAAAGGTCAGAGCCAAAAGGCTGGCCTTCAGGAAATATAAGGGAACACAGCGGATGAAGATAGGAGGCATACCAAACTGCCCTAAGGGAAGCAGGTAAGGCAGTAAGGCAGGCAAAGTCCCAAACTGAGGAGACACTAGTACTAACAGTAAAAGAAGGTGACAAGACTTTCTATAGATACATTAGTGAAAGGAGAAAGTCCAGAGGGGTATTGCTAAGCTTAATGGAGAAAAGGGAGCATGTGAGGAGGAGGACCCTGTAAAGGCATCTATCCTAAATAGATACTTTTGCTCAGTATTTACTGAAGAGAAGGTAGGACAGGGCCCACAGCTCAGCATCATGGACACAGGGGGAGGGAGGTGAGCACTACTCCCTTCACAAAAGAAAGGGTCCTACAAGAGCTTCTAAGCTCAGGGTGGATAAGGCAATGGGACCTGATGGCATACATCCCAGGGTACTTAAGGAGCTAAAGGAGGAACTAGCAGAGCCATTAGCATAATTGTTTAGTGAGTCTCTGAGCACAGGAGAGGTCCCAGAAGACTGGAGAAGGGCTCATGTGATCCCGCCCACAAGAGTGGTAGCAGGAGGAGGTGGGGAACTACAGACCAGTCAGTCTTACCTCAGTAGTGGGCAAGATTATGGAGGCACTCCTTAAGGAAAGGATAGTGCAACACCTGAATCCATAGGGCACAGGATCCAAGACAGCATGGGTTTACAAAAGGAAGGTCCTATCAAACTAATCTCATAGATTTCTTTGACTGGGTAACCAGAGTGGTGGACCAAGGGGGAGCAGTTGATGTCGCCACCTTGACTTCAGCAAAGCTTTTGACACTGTTCCACATAGAAGATTGATAAATAAGCTGGGTAGGCCCGGGTGGGTCAGAAGTTGGTCAACTGGGTGGCAAACTGGTTGACGGGCAGAAAACAGAGAGTGGTGGTAAATGGTATACAGTCAGAAGAGATGCAAGTCACAAGTGGGGTACCTCAGGGATCAGTCCTGGGGCCAGTCCTCTTCAACATCTTCATTAGTGACCTTGCAGATGGACTAGAGGGTGAGGCTTGTCTGTTTGCAGATGACACCAAGATCTGCAACAGAGTAGATGATCCAGATGGGGTGGGCAGAATGAGAAGAGATCTGGATAAACTAGCAGAATGGTCAGAAGAGTGGCAACTGGGATTTAATGCAAAGAGTGCAAAATCATGCACATAGGGAAGAGGAACCCTGAAGCCACCTATAGGCTGGGAGGAGTTGCTAGCAGTCACAAAGGAAGAAAGAGACTTGGGCATCATCATTGATGACCTAAAATCATCCAAGCAGACCTCTAAAGCAGTAGGTAAGGCTAGGGGGTGTTAGGGTGTATTAGTAGGGGTATCACAAGTCGTAAGAGGGAGGTAATAATCCTCTGTACAAGACACTGGTTAGGCCCCATCTGGAGTACTGCGTGCAGTATTGGAGGCCACACCTTCACAAGGACATTAACCAAATTGAGGCAGTCCAGAGAAGGGCAACCAAAATGGTGCAGGGACTGCATCAGAAGACATATGAGGACAGATTAACAGAGCTCAATATGTATACCCTTGAGCAAAGGGAGGAGAGAGGTGATATGATCGAGGCATTCAAACACCTTAAGGGCATAAACAAGGTGAAAGAGTCTAACATGTTTAAATATAAGAAAAATAGCAGGACAAGAGGACACAGCATGAGATTAGAGGGAGGCCGATTAAGGGGAAATGTGAGGAAATTATTTTCACAGAAAGGGTGGTGGATGCATGGAATGGCTTACCACAAGAAGTGGTGGCTATGAATACAGTGCAGGGCTTCAAACAGGCATGGGATAGGCATAAGGGAGCAATACAAATGACTATGAATAGATAGGTCACTGACAGAGCAAAGGCCGAAGGCACATTTATAAGGTAGAAAAGAAATGGGCAGACTGGATGGGCCTTAGGTCCTTATCTGCCGTCAACTTCTATGTTTCTATGTTTCTATGTTTCAATTCATTGCCCTCCCCCATCAGTATGCCTTCCCCATAGTCTGTAGCAGGAGTTCATTTACAACAACTGGGTTTCTGTTGTGTTTCCTCCATGGTCTTTAGGCAGAATTGTTAGATGTTCTGTTGGGAGCTCTGCCCCCAACACCTCCTGGTGTGCTTCTTTTATATCACCCTAAACCTACCAATTTCTTCACAGTTACTATTTCTGCACATTTTCAGCTTTCATGTAAAAAACAAAATCTGTTAAATGTGCAATATTCAATGTACTTGGTTTGAAATGCCTGTATTAGAAATTAGGACCATGAGGAAAACAAACCGAAGCCAGTTTCTGTACATGACAGTAGTAAAAGTAGAAATAATGAAATGCAATATTCTGTGAACTTGCTCTTAAATACTTCAGATTACTTCTGAGCCAGCGAATGTGGCTCTGCATAAATTTTTACCGGGAGTATCAGAGCAATGAAACATGCTATATTTGTGAAATGAGCAATATTCCATGATGATCTGCAGAAGTTTTTGAGGGGACTAGCAGAGCAATGAAATATGTGATATTTGTGAAGTGTGCAATATTACACGACTGGGACACTGCATAAATTTTTTTTTATGGGGAGTAGTAGGCAATGAAAAGTGCAATATTAGTGAAGTGTGCAATATTACATTTTATGCTTTGCATTTGTTTATATTTGATAAGCAATGAGTGCGAACTACAAACTTTTAAATCTTCAATGTACAGAGGGTGGCGGAGCAATGAAATGTGTGAAATTAGTAAGATGTTTAAGCATGCTATGAAATGTGTGCTAAATAAACATTTCTGTTGGCATTATTTTGGCTTTCAGTGTTTCATTCCTTTGAACAATATTGCATGATATACTCTTCATGACTTTTGTACTTTTACACCAGGGGTGTGGTGGGCAGAGCCCCAAATGAAAGGGCTACTCTTAATTGTAAATAAAAGTAAATAAAATTGGTCACGTGTCAATATTGATATCCTGCCTACTACCGTCTTGCCTACTACCATAATGTGTCTAAAGAAAAATTTACACAGCAGTGGTCCACCGTTCTTCACAATTGCCAGTTTCTCCAGGATAGTTCCTGAAGTGACTGTCATTTGACAATGTTCGGCACTGTCAACTTCTAATCAGTCAGTGCAGTGTGTAACTGGGCACAAATAAAAGACAGAGAATTGTTTCTACTAGCCTGCAAATGCTGGGACAGAAGTCTGGTGAAAAGTTAAGGTACACATCTTAATTCACACTAGATAATGCTGACACAGTGACACTAGACAGGTAAATCTTCCCTTCCGTGTGACAGCCATGCCCACTGCTCTGAATCTGCTATGCTTTATTTTTATTCAGAATGAGTTTGGTTACTTTTTTTCCATTCAGTGATGGCCACTGCTCTGAGTCTAACATCCTTTGTTTAAATTATTTGGAATGAATTCCAAATAAAACAGCAAAGCATGTCAGACTCAGAGCAGTGGCTGTCACTGAACTGAAGATACAAGAGGGGTGAAGAGAGTTTAAATGATAGAAATCCTATGAACTCTATTATGAGTCTGACACACACACACACACGTGAACACATTCTAACTCTGTTGCCCTTGGCATTAATTATTCCAGTATCCTGTTGTAAGTGTGCATCATATACTAACTGTAATGGAAGTCACTGTTATATTGTGGGAGCTGAAAAAAGCAGTACTTTACAAAAACTATTTACTAGTTACAAAGGACACACGCACACACACTCATGAACTTACAGAACCCTATGTCCTCCACGAAGACATACTCAGTCTGCTCTTTCACACAGCATTGGAGCAGGGAGCTTCTACAGTATATATTTCCGGACATACAAATTATAAAAGAAATCACACCAACTTCATAGGCACGTTCTTCAACACTAAATAAACAATACTTCAATTTCATTTATTATTCTTTATAACAAACTACATTCTCACCATTGGCTGCACAGAAAGAGCCACATGGCTACTCATTTAGTGCTGATAAGACAGGCTGAGAACTTGACAAGCTGTAGTGTTATGTCTGGGAACCACACCTTGAATGATAACACTGCAGGGTATCAGGACAGGCTGAATTAACACACTGCAGGGGATCTAGCCAGGCTGAAAGCCCTCTTGGCTAATAAAATCTGTCTTTCCTATTATTCTCTGTCCTGATGTCTGCAATTCACTGTTGGAAGCCAGCTTCAAACGGGGGATGATTGTGTTGGTGTCTGAAGAGGACACCAAAACATCAGAGTTGGGCATATCAAAAGGTGTTTACAGACATATATTTAATTGATACTAGGTGTCTGAAGACATGAGAGGGAGGAGTATGCCAGGCTTCCTCTGTCAGCCGCAGATATGCCAATGACTACACTGGTGGAGGGGTCGGGTGGGGTTTAGATCAGTTCTGTGTTACTATCCAACCACCAGTCTAGCTCTGATTTTTGGCTTTGGTCAGCAGTGATTGGGGGTAATGTATTTAATTAGATTATGCACGCCATTGCAGAACTTATTTGGGCTGTAATGCAAAACTTTGGACTTGGGTGCAAAGCTTAAGCAAAATGGCAATTGGGAAGGCTCATTTGATCCTTAATGATGCTGGCCTTTTCAGTACACACACAGGTTTCTGAAGCAGAAATGTTTTCTCTGAGCAGGATAAATGGCCCTGTAGTCAGTGGCTTCCGTCTTCTCTTTTATTTTTTACAGTTTCTGGTTCTGTCCCTGCAGTACAGTCTCCTGCAAGTGTCCCCTGCAGCATTTCCCCATGCCATAGTTCTGGTCCAGGCATGAGTGAGACAGAGAGATCCTTGCATGAATGCAACATTTTCATCTCTTGTGCCCCACCTGTCTTTCTAGTACTGTTCTCATACAAGACTACATAGCATTATCTGGTCTTCTAAACTCAACCTGCACTTTTGATTCCACTTTCTATTCCGATCCATAAATTTCCCCAATCTATTATTTTCATTTACAAACTTATCTTCTACTTTTTACTCACCCATAGTCAACAGGCCTAGGTGTCCTCCTATAGTTACCCAGCCACTCATATACAATATAAGAATATAAGAATGGTGTCGGCAAATGGGTACCATTTGATCTATCTAGTCTGCCCAAGGTGGCTACCCCACTCCCATTACATGTTCCTGGCAAACTGCCCACATTGTTTTGTCCAATGCTAATTTAAATTCTTTCACTGTCGTAGCTGCCACCACCTGTGGTGGCAGGCTTCCATGGGTCTATTACTCTTCTGTGAAGAAGTACTTTCTAGTTGCTCTTGAACTTGTCTCCCACCAGATGCAAGTTGTGCCCCTTGCCCAATTTTATTTTATTTCCTGAAAGATTTCCACTGTCTTGTTTATTTCCTTGACATTTTAAATGTTTCTATCATGTCTCCCCATTCCTTCTCCACTCCAGTGAGTATAACTTCAGTTTCCTAAGCCTAGTTTCATATGTGTCATGATGTAGCCTCTGCACCATTTTTGTAGCCCTTCTCTGCAGTGTTTCTAGTCTGTTTATGTCATTTTCAGGTGAGGACTCCAGAACTGGACACAGTATTCCAGGTGTGGCTTTATCAGTGTTCTGTACAGTGGCATGATCACCTCCTGCCTTCTGCTTGTAATGCCTGTATCTATGCACCCTAGCATGCCACTTGCTCTTTGAGTCATTTTTCACACTGTTTTGTGACATTTAGGTCATGGGTAATGAGTACACCCAAGTCCCTTTCCATTCTCATCTCTTCCAGTTGGTGTCCTTCTAGCATGTATTTTATCCTTGGATTTCACTTTGCCAGGTGCATGACTTTATACTTCTTAGCGTTAAATTTTAACTGCCATTGTCCTGACCATTCCTCCAGTTTCCTGATGTTAGCTAGAATACAGGTGGCCCCTCATGTGTGTCCACCCTGTTGCAGAGCTTCATATTGTCCACAAACAGGCACACCTTCCCCTCTAATTCTTCTGTAATGTCACTTATGAATATGTTGAAAAGGACTGGGCCCAGTACTGATCCTGTGTGCACCGCTGGTCACCTCCTCTCTCCTGATGCGGCTCAGTTAACCAAGACTCTTTGTGTTCTTCACTGAAGCCAATTTCGAACCCAGTTAACTATCTTCTGCTCTAACCCTGTGTGCTCTAGTTTGTTTCCCAGCCTCCTGTGGGGATGGTGTCAAAGGCCTTGCTGAAGAAAAGGTACACCATGTCCACTGCACCCTCTGGTCTATTATTTTGGTAACCCAGTTGAATAAACTTATCATACTTGTTTGGCATGATCTTCCTGTTGTGAATCTGTGTTACTTGGGGTCTAGTTTTCCATTTTCCTTTAGGTATTCCACCATTCTCTCCCTTGAAAAGTTTCTCCATTTTCTTTCTAACTACTGAGGTCCGGCTGTCTGGGCAGTAGTTTCTGGTCATCTCCTTGTTACCTCCCTTGTGTAAGGGCACCACTGTTGCCCTTCTCCAGTCCTAATGCACTATGCTACTCTCCAGTAATTTGCTGAATAGTTCTGCAAGTGGTGCTGAAATTTCTTCTCATAGCTCCCTCAACACTCTTGGGTGAATACCATTTAGGCCCATTGCTTTGTCTATTTTAAGTTTGTACAGCTCTTCTAGGACCCTTTTCCTTGTGAAGGGCTAGTGTTGCCCTCCTTGTTATTGAGTTTTGTTTGCTTTAGTGGAGGACTCCTACCACTATCCTCAACTCATGAATACAGAGCAGAAGAATTCTTTCAGAACCTCTGCTTTGTCCTTGTCCTTTTCTACCATCTGTCCATCTTGTGCTGCTAGCCTGACTATTCCCTTTACTCTTCCTCTTGTCTCTTATGAATCTCTAGAAGGTTTTATTTCCTGTTTAACTTCCTGTTATTTGTTCCTCTGTCTTGGCTTTGGCATTTCAAATGGTTCTTCTTGCCTCCAAGAGTTTGTTCCTGTAATCTCCTATCAGCCTCCTTCTGTACCTGTTTGTAGTTCTTGAAGGCCCTTTTTCCCCTATTTTTGCTGCTAAGTCTTTGTTGTACCAGAGAGGGTTTTCCTTCTTTTTAATTTATTGATGTTTGCATAATGTTCAGTGACTGTGATTATGGCCTTCTTGAAATGATTCCAATCATTTTCCACATTCCCTGATCCACTGTTGGCTAGTATGGCTTTGATTCTCGATCTCATCTCAGGAAAGTTTGATTTGCAGAAGTCGAGGATCTTGATTGTTGTGTGACATAAACCTTCTGCTTTGTTGATTGCGATCAGACTGATCTGTGGTCACTGATCCCAAGGTTAATGCCGACTCATATGTCGGAGACCCTGCTGCTGTCTGTGAGTACCAAGTCCAGGGTGGCGTTATCTCTGGTGAGTGAGTTTACTAGTTGGCTGAGCCCTGCCCCTTTTAGCGTGAACTGGAACTCACTGCTCCTTTCAGTGGATGCCATGTATGTGGTCCAATCAACATCTGGCAGATTGGACTCCTGACCAGCAGTGTAGCTCACCCTTGTCTGCCATCACTGAGATGGCTTCCGGGAGTTCTCTAGCTACCTCCTGCCTCCTGGGATGGGGGTCTGTATAGAACTCCCACTCTGATGGGGTCCTTGTCCCAGCTCCCAGGGTGACTATAGGGCCTCCGTGTTTTTGTTTTTTACCTGGTTTCCATTGCATTGATGCCCTCCTTAACATACAGAGCCACCTCCACCCCTTCTTGTCTCATAGTCTCTTTTAAAGAGTGTGTATCCTGGTATGGCTACATTTCAGGTGTGATTTGGGGTGAACCATGTTTCCTTAACCGTGTCCCAGTCTAGTAGTGTTTCTGCCAACATGGCTGTGAGTGCTGGGATTTTCATTGGGTACAAGCATTTATGCACATTGCCTTCCATCCCTGAATTGTTTTATTTGGGCCAGTTGTGCAGCTTTGGATTACTTTGTTTGTGATTCACTCTTATACTGCCTTTTCTTGATAGATCATCTTTATTGGGTTTATCACGGTTGGCGGTTTTGTGTTCCTTAAAGTGCTGAGGTGCACCATTTGCTCAGGAGGGGGGTTAGCTGGCATTTTACATGATGTGGTGTGTGCCATTGTTTCCTCACACCCTGCTAATTTAACTGGGAGATGTGGAATTCGAACTTTTGCCCGAGACACACGTCCCCTGTTTTGTCAGGTGCAGATCACCGACCGCAAAAAATCTCTCTCCCAGAAGTGTGCCAGTCACCTATAAAGTGATATCATGATTTCTTGCACCAGCTCTTTAGCCATTTGTTCAGTTCAGCTGTGTCCCTTTCTCTCATACTCTTTATGCTGTCCCCTCTTCCAGACAGAAAGAATCTCTGAGAAAGAGACACTGGATGAAATGGAAGCCAGTTTATTGCCAAGTTTGGTTAGATTTTTGCTTCCTCCACTGACCAACAGGTTAGATCATTCATTCCTATGTGGAGGATCATTTTGTGTTGGGTCCTTATTGCACAGTATGTTGTCTATGCGGTCTGTGTCCTTCCATTCCGATATCCCAGGAGGCACCGACCACAACATTTGCCTAGTATAATGCTGGAGTGGAGTTTCAACATTCATAGTCATAGAGTCTGTGATGATTAGCATTGGTTTGGTATTGCTAAGCTTTGTTTTTACCATGGTGGTGAGCACTACCTTGTGTGGTGCTGGTTTGCTATCAGTTTCTAAGCACTTCTTTTTCAGATTGTGTGGAGGACAGTGAGCATATCTGTTTGATGAGTATATAGGATGGTTGTTTTCTGCATAGCATTTTGATTTTGTACGGTGGTTTCCAACTCTTTCCCAGCCCCTGGATGGCATGTTCTTTATGGAAGTAGTGCCTGTGTAACGGGAAGTACAGTGTTTGTGCAGTGGTGACGTTCCATGAGAACTGAAGGAGATTTTGTCTAAAGTGAAGTATCTCAGACCTTGCTGCATTTAGCTGAGTTGTTAGGTCCTTGAAAGCAACTCATGTAGGACAGTGCCCTACCCTGCAGATGAATGTTTTCACAAAGATAGTTCCACAGTTGTTGCAGTTAATGATGTCCATAGTTGTAATAGTTTAGTTTTAGTTGGTATGGAAGTTTTTGAAGCCCTCTCTTCCGGGACGGAGGGTGGTTGAAAGAATTGTGACCTACTTTCTTGTGCTGTATAATTCAGCATGAACAGAAGACAAACATGTTGTTTTTTTATATGTAGTTGGAGTGGACGGAAGAAAAGGCATATATGTTGTTTAAATACACACACACACACACACACACACACACACACATGCACACATGTATAGGCACCTTTCTCTCTCTCTCTCTCTGCTCAATCTGTCCCACTTTCCAGGATATCCAGTTCCATAACTCTCAACAAATTTCTCACAAATTAGGGACAAGGCTTAAAAATTAGGGACAAATGATCCAAATCAGAGACACTTCTTAAAATAAATATATATGCTCAAGAAGGTGCAACAACATTTGGCTTAGTGAGAAAGGCATTTACTAATGAAAAACTATACTGTACCATAAATGTATGGCATAATTTTAGGTTTCAGATCCTTACTCTTCACAGTGACAAATGCCAATTTTAGAAGGACACATAATATGTTTGAGGCAAAATTCTGCATGTCCCTGAAAATCATGGATGCATGACAGGTATGTGACCACCCGCATTTTGATAAGATGGTGCCCATTAATCCTAAATAGGCTCCTTCTGTTCCAAAAGGTCCCACAGTTGCTTAAGAACCTGATCTCTGGCTTCCTGCCAGACAAAATGTATTCATCTGTCTGCCTAACTGCACTTTGTCTCAATTTTCCAGTGGGTAGCTTAAGCAGCATCTCTGAGAATACTGCCAGTGAGGTCCTGCACTTAATTTGCTTTTCAGCTTTCAAATATTGATTTCAGAAACTCCAGCCTATTTCTTGCTACTGTGTTTTTGTTTGTTTGTTTTAAATTCATTATTGAAAATTTCAATAAAGAGCATCGTAATACAGGTACAATGTAACAGTAATATAAATGCAAAACAATGGGGTTCTTGCAAACATACAGTAACATCCATCCTATAATAGTAACAAATGATGGTATCTTGATACATTGATTAGTTGACAAGGCCCACCTCTATTGAAGTTAGGATATGCAGTGGTATTAAATACTGCTGCAGAATGTTGTTAGTGACCACTACACTATGACCGCTTATTCTACCCCTGCCTTCCAAGCACCTTAGCCAGCCAGGAGGTAAGATCCTCCACCATTTTATCAGACAACAGTTGATCCTCCTGATTATGGCTGCACAGAACACTGCTTGCAAACCATATTACTGGATGTCCTGCTGCCATGGTCTGTATGCCACTCTTCCTCTTTCCCTGGCTGCAAGGGAATCCTGGTAGCTTGATCCCTTTGCCAGCTTTTGCCATCTGACATTTCCTCACGAGCCTCCATCACAAGTGAATACTGGAAGGGATGATCCTTTGTAGATAACTATGACTCTTAACACCCTTTCCCATCCTGACCCACCCCACTCTAGCTTCTGCCATCTGACTTCCTCTTCATCCACCTAGCCCATTGTTTGTTCCTCCTCTCCCCAACAGGCTACCCATGGAAGTGGTCCACTACCCTATAATCTTTTTGACAGTTACTTTTGAAAGTGCTCATCTATCTCAGTTGAATTTGTAAAAACACAATTGTTCATCACAGTTTAGTTAAGAATTTATATTTTTACTATCCCTTTTACAGTTGCATGACGGAGCTGCAGTAGTTTGCAGTAGCTCAAATAAATGAGCTACTGGATTCTGGCCCTGAACACTTCCATTTTGGAGTTTGGAATGATTCTTCTGAAACTTCCAAACAGTTGGAAACAGTCTGCCTTGGGCATCACTATTTTGGCTGCTCTGTAGTGCCCCAAAGTTAGGGGCACAATAAGAAAAGGTCCCCTCTCCCCAACGTGGGTATTTTACTGTTTTTTCCTCTTCTTTTCCCTTCCAGTTCCCTCTCCTGCATCCCTCAACCCCTGTGGCTCCTTCCGGTCTTTTGTCCATTTCAAGCTGTTGAGCGCAGTGAGGAGGGGGGCCATGGGCTGGAGTCATGGCTGAGCAAGGAGGTGTAGAGGATGTGGGGAGCATTGCCAGGAGACATACCTTTTGTGTGGTGGCTCCTCCAGTGTTGCTCCCTCCAGGCAGAGTCTGGGGTGTGTGACAGTAGCAGCAGGGTCCATCAGGTGGAGTGTGGATTCCTGATGTAGCATATTCCCCAGAGCAGAACTGATTGCTGAGGAGGGAAGCCAAATGTCAGCAGACCAAAGAGGTGTCACAGAAAAATAGGTCCAGATGGAAATGTGTACCCTGGACTTTTCAGTTCCACTGCCAGCCAGCCAAGCAAGATCACTAAAGCCGGGTTGGAGTGTGGCTACTTGGCCACCCTTTTAGCCCACCCTAACAGTACAGGGTCCTGGGCCATGCCTCTGAGTGGGCCAGGTGCCCAGTTTTAAAATACACTCATGCCATGGGTGCTGGGGAGTGGAAGGAAAAGAAAAGAAACAGAATCAATTAAAGGGTCTGGATACCAAAGTATTTCATTGGTGGGCTGCAAAATTTAATTGATGAGCTACTCAGTCTGCACAGAAGTAAAACAGTGGTGTTTGGAACCTTGTTAATAATATGTGCTAAATCTGATAAATGCTGTTCTCCATTTAACTGGGATTCTGTTTGTAGGCTCCTTAACTCTGTCTCTCTGAACTGTGTAAGCACATCTCTGTATGTAGTGATTTGTTTCATCAGGCTGCACTGAAACCTTGCAGTTCACTTTGTGCATTTTCAGTGGTTTAGACTAGATTATAGTGAGCATTTTAAACTCATTAACATTCTTAAGAGGTTTATGGGGGGAGATCATGTGATGGTCTGGGCTTGCTAGCTGCTGCTTCCCTGGCTCCGCTTCCGCTGATAATCTAACTTCATCTAGGGCTTTGTAGCTGGTAAATCAGGGTATCCTCTACATCATTATACTCCTGCTCACTTAACGGAGCCTGGTGGCTGTTTCTCTGGTAGCATTTATTGTTTTAATACGCACAGATGGAGGCCTAGATGAAACGGCCTTACCCAGACACACGCCCGGTCTCGCCTGACAAACAAGCAAAGAAGGTAAAGCCTCTCCAGCAACTATCATCTAAACAACTGACTACCTTGGGCATCAACCCCACTTTCAGAAGAGTGTTTTTGCAAGAGCTGCAACCATTTAAGGAGACCCTCCTGGATATCGCTGCTGATCGTATTGAAATAGCCAAACTCCGAACTCGACGGCAGACACGGAGGCTCGCACCTACTCTCTAGAGGATCTAGAGGGGGCAGCAGGAGGAACAATATTTTGATCTTTGGCTTACCAGAAGGAGTGGAAGGTTCCTCTGCAATTTTATTTATCCAGAAACTATTTACCAAGATTGTGGGCTCTTCCCCACAATCCTACCTACTTAATAGAAAGGCGACAGGTCTCTACATCCAAACCGGAGGAGAATGCCTCCTCGCTCGACTTATCATTCGCTTTTCTCAACTATCTTGAAAAGCAGCACATTTTGGCTAAAGTCAGAGATCTACAATCTATGCAATGGGAGGGCAAGCGCCTAAGAATTACTCAGGATTTGCAATTAGAAACCCTAAGAAAAGAGTCTCCTTTCACTCCATAGTCAGCAAGTTGATAGCTGCCAGTATTAAGTTTCGTATGGCATACCCAGCACGCCTGCAGGTTTTGGTGGATGGAGCTCGGCTATCATGAGACTCTGGCCAACAGGCTCAAGCCGATTTCTGCAAGAAGTTGCCAGCATTATTTCAACCTTAGGATGGCTTTCTCCCTTTTTGCTATCAAAGATCTATTTGCTCTGACTGTACCTGCTGTTGTTTGGCTGGTTTACCAATGAGGAACTTGTCCTGAGGGACGTTTTGGAAAGGAGTTCTTCTTGGTGTGGTGAAGATGGCAGTGACCGAGGAGAGCGGAGGATGGCCTGTGGACCTGGAGGACTCTGCATGGCAAGGAGGCACCATTTTCCTCAGATCCCATTTTCCTTTCCTGGTGCCATTTATTTCCAGTGAGGACTCTTTCTGATTGGACAGTTTGGCCGTTTCCAATTTGTTCCCATGGGGAACACCTGCATATTCGAGAAGCTGCCTGTTGTGCTTTTACCTTTGGCGATGATTCTGTCATTATGATATGCATATAATTCTGGAAAAGCTCATGTTACCTATTCTCCTGTTCACTACCCAAACTATTCTCACGGTTGTCTCAGTTTCTCTCTCTATATCTTAATTTCTGGTATTTAGGAGACAATTATGTTATGATTAACATATTGGGGTTTCTCTTCTCGAACTCTCTCTCTCTCTATAGGACTTTAGTCCTTTTATCTTCCTTTATTGTTCAGCTTTCTCTCAGTATCTCAGCACTACTCTTGATATACCTATCTCTGGAACTTTTTCTCTGCACTCTCGATAATCTTGTCTACCATATGCTCATATCGCTTACTTATTAATCTGGTTGGAGAATGTGGAGCTGAATTTACTTCATTTCTGGTTCTCGGGAAATAAGAAGTATTACATGGAGCTTGTATGTAACTTACATATTGTTGGGGTATTCCAGTTTGATTTGTAGATTAAACTCAATACACCCCCTTTTTTTCCTTCAGGGGCGGGGGTGGGAGGGGAGGATTTTGGCTGGAAAGTAACCCACCACAAGTCCGAAGTATGGGGGTAGTACCCTAATTACTCTCGCTCTTTGCTTTATTTGGTTTGGTATTATGGGGACTCCTTTTAGCATGTTAGGCTAGTTTCCATCAATACTTAAGTTGGGATCAGAAGAGTACCCAGTGTGGGCAGTTATTACATTTACTATTCTCTACCAGGTTAGTAGTATTTGTGGTAGTTATAATAGGGTACTTGTGGGCTCTCTACCATTGAACAAAAGGTAGCTTCCTTAATGGTGTCAAAGCTAGGTGGAGATATATTTGTAAATAGTTATTTGGGGATTGGGGGCTGGTAGCTATGGTATTCCATTGTTCTCTATTGTTGGTGATGGGGCTCCCCATATCCTGTAGTTGTCATCATGGTCATTAGTATGCTCTGGGTTTCCTCTTGGGTTTTGTGTGAATACCTACTTAATAAAATATATGTAAGATTGGTGGGGCAGGGTTTAGAGGTGCACTCTCATAATACATTGTTTTGGCTATGTATTGTTCGATATAATATCCAATGGCTATCCAATGGCTATAGGTTTGAAAAATGTATATCTTGGACTGTAAGAGGGTTTGTGATCTCAACAAGAGAATTCGGATCTTAAAACACATATCATTGCTGAAGGCCCATATCTCCTTCATTCAGGAAACTCATTTGCTCCCTGGGCAAACAGGGTTTTTGGGAGACTTGGGATTGGGCAAGTTTTGCTGTTGGTAACTCATCTGTCAGTGGTGGCTGCAATCTTAATCCATGAGGTGATAGCCTTTCAACCCAAAATAACAACTGCTGATCCACAGGGAGATATGTTTTAGTCCAAGGATTATTGGACTGTACTGAATTGGTCCTGGGGAGTGTGTATGGGTCTGTGGGGGAACCTTATATTTTTCAGGAATTATTGACAGAACTACAGTTCTCGATGTTTCCTTTAATTCTGGGAGGGGACTAGAACCTGCCACCCACACAAGATTTGGATAAATCTAATTCACTGCCAAAGCCCCTACTCAAACCCAAAGGCTCTTGCTGAATTTCTGGATACTAACAGATTGTGGGATCCCTGGCGCCTCATAATCCTGAGACCTGAGCCTTCTCATTTCACTCTATGGTGCACTCCACTTGGTCTCAACTGGATTATATCTCATTTAGTCATTCTCTCATACACGGTCTTAATGACTCCGCCCTAGAACCGATTGTTATATTGGACCACGCTGTAACTTGGGTCACAGTTATGTTGAATCAAAACCTTCAAAGGGACTCAACATGGCGGTTAAATACACAGCTTCTAAAGGAAGATTACTTCACTACTAGGATCTCAGACATGATTCAACTTTTCATAGCAAGTAACCAGGGTTAGGTCACCAGGGTGGACCATGGTGGTGTGCCCTAAAATGTTTTTGAGGTGAGTTTATTAGGCTCTCCTCACTAAATGCAATAAGAGGAAGGTGGCTACTATTTCTCTTCTGGGTCAGATTCACACACTTGAGCATTCTTTTACCTCCTCCTCTTCTTCTGATGTATTAAAATCTTTATTGAACTTAAGGAATCAGTAGTCCTGTCTGGTACAGGAAAAAGCAGAGTTTATTATTTTAAGAACTAAGGCAAAATACATAGAGCAGGGGGAAAAGGCAAGTCATCTTCTGTCGCTGTGTTTGAGGAAGCTAGAGGCATCCAGATTTATTCCATTGATCAATGATCTGGATGGAACCATTAAAACACACCAAGAGACATAACTGACGTTTTTAGGCAGTTTATCTTTCCCTTTATAGTCAACGTCTGGCATCCCCATCTCAGGTTGAATTATTGGAGTATTTATCTGACTTACCACTCTCTCTCCCCACAACAAGCTTGTTTATCAGCTCCTATATCTTTCAGGAAATCTTGTCTGCTATCCATCAGCTTGCCTTGGATAAGGCTCCCGTCCGGATGGTTTCACTTGAATTTTTACAAAGTTTTTGCTAAAGATCTTGTTCCTAATTATTACATTTATATCAATATATGCTCTCAGGTCAGGCCATAGATCCATCCCTATTAGAAGCTTCTATTATCCTTCTTCTCAAACCAGATAAACCACCCCAATCTCTAGAGTTACCTCCCATCTCTTTGTTGAACTGTGACATTAAAATCTTGGCTAAGATACTTGCTAGTAGCATTGAAAGGTTTGGACTCGCTTCTTAGCCCAGAGCAAAATTGGGTTTTGTGTCAGGTGGAACACCTGCTGACCATCTTAAGTAAATTAGCATTATCTGGTCCAGGTGGCTAAGACCGCCTTCTCCAATGGCTCTCATATCCTCGATGCTGAGAAAGCATTTGATAGAGTGAGTGGAACTTCCTGTGGGCTACGTTGCAGACAATGGGCTTTCCTGAAATCTTAATCAAATGGATTCAGACTTTATATTCTCTCCTCAGGCAAAAATAAATTGTAACGGAGTCTTGTCTGAGGCTTTTCCTCTTTTTCGGTACAAGACAGGGCTGCCAGCTATCCCTTTTCTCTTTAATATATATCTCGAACCCCTGATTAGGAGATTAAACTCCTCCCTTAATCACTGGTATTCCAATAGGTGATAGGACTCTCGCTGTCTCGGTTTATGTGGATGACATCTTGCTTCACCTTTCAGATCCGGTCTCCTCTTTAACAGAAGCATTGCATATTATTGATACTTTTGGGAAATTCTCAAATTATAAACGAAATATTACTAAAACTGAGACTTTTCCCTCAATTCATTAACATATAGCTCAGCTTTCAGCGATTTTGGCATGAAATGGACCCCCAAGTCCATTAAATACCTGGGCATTTATATTACTTTGGATTTATCATTGCTCCACAAACTTAATTTAGAAGATCTATGGTCCAACATTCTACAGGACTTATCAAGATGGAAGAAGCTCCTTTCTCGCTTTGGGGTAGAATTAATACCATCAAGATGAATGTTCTCCCTAGACTGTTTTATCCATTAAATCTGTTGGATGTCTGATTACCCTGTCCTTCTTCCAATGTATCCACTCCAGTCAGTTCCTTTATTTGGCAGGACAAAGCGATTAGAAGATCCTACAGTAAGCTCTCTTTACCCGAGGAGATGGGGGCTTACATCTTCCTAACTTCTTGTTCTACTACTGGGCTTGTCATCTCAATAAGTGTGGGAAATGGCTTCAGTTAACCGATCTCTGTGCTCACCATGACTATGTTCCAACTTGGTTACTTATAGAGGCGGACATTCTTGCTACCCATAATGTAGCCCCTCATCACTCTATTATACGCCCTTTAAAAAATTACCAAAATCCCTGCAGCCCTTCCCGATAGGTACTGCGCTAAGAGTTCTCTCTCAAATGTTCAGATTCTATAAGGTATTCGAGTTTGGATCCTTCTCAGCCATTATACGCCAATTTGAATCTTAAAATAGGGGATCCCCATAACCAGGCAATGGCTACCTCTTCCCCTGAGCTTACAGTGGCAGATTTCTACTCAAATGGTGTTATACTATCTACCGAGGAGATTCTCATTAAGCTGGGCCTTAAGTCATGGGCTGTCCTTCAAATTTTACAGCTTAAACACCTATTAATTAAGGTAATGGGGAAAGAGTGTAATCCCTCTTGTATTGAAGCTTTTCTCAAACAAATAAAGGCTTTGGTTTGTAAATCCCATGGCATTTCCATGCTATACAAGCTGATTCTCACTTTCTCTCAATCTCACTCAATTGTTGGCTCTTCGGTCTGGCAGGTTTCTTTCCCTGAAGAAGCTATTAACTGGTATACAATATGGACAGGCCTATACACATATCTCACCCAGGACCGATACAGACTTACACAATACTGTATCCTAAATAATCTGTATTATACTCTGGTAAAATTGGACCAAATGAAGAGGCTTACCTCCAATATGTGCTCTAGGTGCAATAAAGAGGAAGGCTCGCTTTTTCATATATTATGGTCCTGTGAAAGGATATCCCCATTGTGGAACCAAATTGAATCTGCTCTGGATCTGTTGTTGGGCTTACAGGGCCTTTTCTCCCTGTCATATGTATATTGGGAGATTATCTGAATTTCGTGAAAGAGAGATGGTTTCACATGGCTTTAATCTCTATGGCAGTTAAGAAATTAGTGCTTAGACACTGGACAGATCAGTTACCATTTCCTATGCCGAATGGTTGCATGAAATATCATTCGCACTCCATCTTGAACATTTAATTGCGAGTGTGTGCCATTGCCTCTCATCTTTTAATAAAAAATGGGGAAGTTATATGCTCTGTATTTATCTTGATATGATCTCTTGTTGTCTTCACAAACCTCTCCTCCTCTTTAATTATATCTCAATAATTGCTTTGCTGTTCCTTTGTTAACTTTAGGACAATAAAGATAGGAGAGTCCACTATGGGGGGATTTTTTGGGGAGGGGTAGATATTTTAGGGTTTTCTTGGCAGTGTACATGGATGGTACAATACTCAATCCTTCAATGTTGTTGCACTGTGATATGCCTAATAAAACATGTTGAATTTTTAAAAAAGAGGTTTATGGGGAAGTAAATATAGTACAGACAATAATAAAATGTAGAAGGCTAAGAAAAATGTGCACTGAAAATTCAGGTGTGGGGGTCTTACAAAACAGGTACAATTACTATAAGTTCAAATAAGTGATGAAACATGAAATTCAACCAGTAGTTCATTTTTTAACCTCAGTAAACATATAGAACTGAAAGGTGAGAAATCTGTGTTGGTTGCCACCGCATTCATTATGATTTTGTTGTGATAGTCAATTTTGTGTATGCATGAGGGCAGAAAAGAGAGTCCAGAAGCATCATATCACCAGAATGTCATAGAACTGTAGCACACAAGCTCAAGATCCTATGATGGAGTTAAGCCCAAGGTTTTGACAAGCGGATATCGCCCCTCCTCTGATCAGTCACGGAGTGGCAGTATAAGATTTTTATCCAGCCGCTACTACTGTTCAAGTCTGGTAGAGCCTGCTTGGTTGCCACAGTAACAAGGAAAAGATTTTCTTGGAAGCTGCCTGAAAAGTAGCTACCCGTGTGTGTACAGTGCATGCCTCTTTTCAGTTGTTTGGTGGCACTTTAGTTCTAGAAGCAGTAGAGAGTGTACTGGAGCCCAGGAGGAAAGACATGTACAGCAGAAAGAGAGAGAAAGAGAGAGAAGAGCTGAACAATCAATCATCCCGTGGAAAAGAAACAGGTAATGTTGCTTTCCATAGCTGTAGTTGGAGGCACCTGCCTCTGGATTTGCATCTAAAGCTGCCATAGGGCTATTTAAATTGGTGCCATGGTGTGTCTCCACTGTCTTTCTGGTTGCTTTCAACTCCAACTGGGCGCTGTTTAACAGCCACAAGTGTGGTTCACTATATGGCAGTGTCCCAGTCACTATGTCACCTGCCTTCAGAACGCTTACATTTGCTGCCAAAGCAGAAGATTGGGTAGATGGAGGAAGGCACTGCCCTCCTTACCCCAATGAGCGCCTATGCCCCTGCCCATCCACACAGAGCAGTTGGCAGCCTAACCTCCGTATGGGCTTGAAGTACACAGTGCTTCTTGTTGCTTTCACTGATACTGCTGTCGCTTTGTGCTAGCTGCTGCTGCAGCCCCAGTTCAGCCTCCACCTCCACATCTGTCACTAAAATGATATCGGGGCCCCGAGATTATCACTAGATGCAAGGAAAAAGGGTTATTTTTTAGCACATTTGGGCTGATATTTTGGGCTAGAGGTTAGAGTGACTAACTGTGAATGAACCTAGTGCATCCAACAGACAAACGGGTTTGATTCCCACAAGCTCTATATGCATACTGTTTGACTCTGAGCACATAAAACCAGGTGCAGTTTATGCAGTTGGCTGTGAGCATGCATAGCTGGCAAAGAATTATGATTATGCAACACAGGTTTTGGGGCTAAGGGTCTCTATATCTTCATCACCCACTACCTAAATAGTATAAGGCAGGGTAGTCCCAATAACATATATCTTTCCTAGTGACATTTGATTAAAAAATATGCTGAATAGCAGACAGGGAAGGTGTCCTAAAATGTTTGGCAATAAAGTGTAGTGTGGTGGTTCAAGTGCAAGGACTGTAAATCTGAAGCAATATTTGCCTACCACCACCACCACTACTGTGTGATTATAAGCAAGTCACTTTACCTCCCTGTACCTAAATGCCTACCTATCCATCAGTTCTGAACCTCCGTGAGCTTTCCGTAACCTCCCTTAATCTCATTTAGCTTCCTTGAACTTTCCATAAACTCTCTTGAGTTAACTTCCTTCCTGTGTGTCTAACAACTGCTACCATTCTTCATGACTTGTAAAGTGCTTTGGAATATCTTGTGTATCAATGGAGCTACATTATTTTTAGTTTCTTAACTTTTATTTTTGTTTTCATCAGGAAAAGCACACTTGGCTCTGGCAGCTTATTTCTAGGTGACTATGGCATGGGTGGGGTTGGGGGACATGGACCTGCTTTTTACTGACAGCCTGTGGGGGCATCACTAGGGTGGGCATCAGGGGCTAGAGCCCCGAATCTTTATTTATTTATTAGCCCCAAATAAATGATTCCCAATTCATAAGCCTGACCAATGGCCTATTTGCCTTTGTTCCTCTGAGCAGGAAGAGTGGGAGCATAAGGCCCTAATCTTTACAGACCCTAGAAATGCCCTGAATGTGGAACAGGGCACAGGTAACATCTCATACCCTTATAGTAAGTTCCATGGGATTTTTAACATCCACAAGAACAACCAGCAGAAAAGGCAGGCAGGACCTTGGCTTTACTGTCTTATCTGAATGTAACTGGGTTACTGGTGATGTTACGGGTTACTACCACTGCCTTTGGGTTTAAAACAGGTTGAAGGGCCTGGGTTCATTGAACATTAGGTTATCAGGTTGATATCCAAGATAAGATTGGTGCCTCCACCCAGAGAAAGGTTTAGGTGGGCCTAGTGTAAGTATAGTGCCATCCCTGGGATACAGTACCTCCCTATCTCCCACAGGATCACCTCAGAGACAGGTTTCAGTAGCCTGGTGGATAGTGCCACCCTTGGGATGCAGTACCTCCCCACCTCACACAGGTTCACTCCAGAGAAAGGTTTCAGTGGGCCTAGTGTAAGTATGGTGCCACACCTGGGATGCAGTACCTACCCCTCCCACAGGATCACCCCAGAGAAAGGCTTCAATGGGCCTGGTGTAAGTATGGTACCACACCCTGTGAAGTGGTGGATGAAGTGCCAAAATCCACTACTCAAAGCAATTCATGAATTAAGGCAGAATCCGTGAGTATTCCACAACATGAAGTGGAATACTGTGATCAGAATGAGGAGCGCAAAGTCCATTGGAAACAATGACTTTGCTGCTACTCCGCCTTCCCTCAACTACTTCTGCAGCAATTTTAATGACAAGTACATTGAAATCAAAGTACTTTGCATCACTGTGCCTTGTTGGTGAGCTCCAAAGGCAAATTTTGCAGTGATTCATGGGATTGCAGGTCACATGGGCTTTAGATTGTTCTGCACAGCCTCAGTTCTGTGTGTGTGTGTGTGTAGTAGAAGCTGAAGACCGTTTGTTCTCAGAGCTGTGAGATTCAAACCCTCTAAAGCCATTAAAATGCCTTTTGAGCCATTTTTTTGCTCAGAATGTAGTACATCAATTGTAGGAATCCCTCTTGTACTCATATCATTGAGTGTTAATTGTTTGTATGTGGATTTTGAATGTTAATTTAGAACATTCAGCCTGTGTAGTGACAGACACTTGAAGTGTGATTGGGGAGGGCATATCTGTGGTGGAGGGAGGTAGATAAACTGGGAGAAAGGTAGTCTTTCTGTTTTGGTAATATTTTTTGTATAACGTGTTAATTTACACACAGTAATATTTTCAGTAATGTTTGACATCTTTGTGCTAATCGTTGTAGTGCAGCAGTGCATAATTTCAGTTTATTTAAAAGATTTGGTTATATTACTGAAGTTTTCAATTTGCTGCACATTACCTGTAGTGTGTGTGTGAGTATGTGTGTGACACATGCCATCAAATCAGACACATTTTATTGTGCCACACAGTAACTGCAGCACTGTGAACCTGCTATCCGCCACACTTGTGGTTATTTGGTACTGCTTTGTGGTATCTTGGTAGAGGACTGTTACTGCAGTTCACTGCCCCAACTAGCAAAAGATATTCTTTTCCAGATTTGAATTTGTAACTTGTGAGCACTGGTTAAGGTGTTGTTGTGCCTTTGCATCTGCATCTCTTGAGTATGCAGCACAAATTTTAATCTGTTTGTGTGTTTGCATCTCTTTAGGGCCCAATCTCCATCTGTAACTTAAGTCACAGTTGTTTGTCTGGCTTCCTTCAGAGTACCATATGGTGCATGTCTCGCATGAACATTGTACTCATTAATGTGTGTTTTAAGTCAGGGCGATCATCATGAGTCACTCACGATACAAATCGCTTCTTCATCTTCAATGGTCTGGATGATTCACAATTACAAAACTTTACGCTTTTGGCTTGTAAATTGCATGTAACCCTGTTTTGTAGTATCTCGGCTTGACCATTGTACTCATTAATATGTGTTCTCAAGTCAGGTGTTTGGGGGGTACAGGTCAGGAAGTACAGCCGTAGGTATTTGTATACAGTTCATTAGTCATAACACACCAGTCACTCATCACGACAAATCACGCTCTTCATGAATCACAAGTTGCATTATTTTTTCCAGTTCTGATGATACGCTTTATTGGGAACCAGAGAAAAAGAAAGTCAATGTGGCTGTGTCTGGGTCTTTTGTGTTAAATCCTCCCTCCTCAAAAGTTGTGACGTAGCTATTCCTGTTGATGATGATGATGGTGATGACCAGGAGGGAAGGGCCATGATAGAAAATATCAAGTACCGAAGGGAATCAACAACATTCAAGAGGGTAACATCATCCAGAAAAGAGATGTGCATGAGGAAGGGCCCAAAATGTGAATATGGGAGGGAGAGACAAATCAGAGGCAACATCAGGAACTATTTTTTCACACAGAGGGTGGTGAGTGCAAGGACACAATAAAACTAATGATCAGCATTTTGATGGGACAGCAGCAGTTGAAGCATCCCCATAATTTGTAGCTGGTGCACCTCAATTCACTCCAACTGCTGTGCAACGTTGTCAAGACGGTGGTTAACAGCCCAAATCACCCTCATCAGGCCCAAATCGGCCAGTGTGGCAGATAGTTGGACAGGGTTGCCACCATCACCTGCTGCAGGTTGTGGTGGTGGAGCAGTTGCTTGATCCATGGCCCTCCCTTCATACCACCATGCACAGGTGAACGCAGTGCCCCCTCTTCCCCAGTAGGGCCAGCAGGTGCATTACTGCCCTGTTCTGCAACCCTTGGCCTGCCACTGTACACAGTGGTGGTTATACAGGTGGTTGTGCTGACCACCTGTGCCAAGGTGAGTTCCTTTGGGGCCATGGCACACCTCCACATCACACAGATTACATTTCACTACACTGCTGTCCTCAGGCAGTGTAACTAAGAACTCCCATACTAATGAGGTGCGGGAGGACCAGGCACAGGTGGGGGGCAGGTGGTGTTGTTGGAGCCAGGGCTGCTGCTGCAGTGAAACTCTTTCAGCATGATTCACTCCTGCCTGCCTGAAGCATGTGACCTAGACTGTGTGCCATGTGATGTGTGTGGCTGCCTGTAGGCTCACTCACTTAAAGGCGGAGTAAGCAACATGAAGTCATTATCACCATTATCACAAGGCTAAGTAGTGAAGTAGTGCTTTCAATGGCACTCGATAGCCATAAAGTAACATGAAGTGGTCTACTTCACGTCTACTTCACTGGCAGAAATTAGCTTTGCTGCATCTTTACACACAACCTCTTTCTCCTACTACAAGGCAGAAGGGAAACTCTTGGACCTAGTCACTGCTCACCTGAAGCATGTGACCCACACTGTAAGCCATGTGATGTGTGTGGTCTGCCTGTGAATTCTCACTCTGCTTTGAAGTGAAGTAAGGTGCAGTGAGCAACACAAAGTCATAATTACAATGCGAAGTGGCAAAGTGAGGGTTTTAAATGGGCACTTCACACAGCTGGATGGTAATATGAAGTGGCCACTTTGGTGGAATTTAACTTCACTGCATCTTTAACCCTGTGCTGCCAAACCTACCCACCTACCCACAGGATCAAGCTACCCATGATTCAACACAATGCAAATGATATTTCTTGCCCAAGACAGGTGCACTTAAGTGCCTGGATCAGTTGAGTCACCAACCAGGGACTCCTGATTCAGTCAGGAGCACTAATGCACTTGCTTAGACAGCAGCGGCCGGCACCTTAGATGTGAGATGGCAGACTTCTTAAAAGTAAGACTCCATTGGGGTTACAGTAAAGATGGTACTTCAGCACTACAGCATCCCATAGTGCTACACTACAGTGTCCATAAAACCAAATGTATCCTTCCTCCTCCCTCCCTCCCTCCTTCCTTCCTCCCTTCCTTCCTTCCTTCCATCCCTATTATGACCAAAGTTAGGCACTGTTCAGCTCTGCCTTCAGATGAGGCTGAGACAAGAGTTGGAAATTAATGGATAAATTCAGTTTCTGTTTGTAGTTAGTGATGCCTTTTCAAACCTACAAACATACTATTGGTTGCATCACTAACTGTGCATGTGGACAGCAGGAGTGAGCAGCTATCCTGTCAAGTATTCTTGAGGTTGGTACATCCAGCTGAGCAGACCTGTGTTTGATTCCCACAACCTCCACTTGCATACTATGCGACTCTGAGCAAATCACTTAACCACCTCACTCAGTGCTCCAGGGTCACCCCTGAAATAGGCATTTGTGTCTAGTGGGCCTTACCTGGTTACCAAATACTACACTAAATACATTTGGACATTGGACACCGGGAAACCATCCCACTAGCCCACTAGGGATGTTGTCTATATAATTTACTGGCACCATGTGTGATAACTTTAGCACCCTACACCAACAACGCAAAATTATTTTATTTATGCTGGGCTACAAGCCCAGAAGAGTCCCCACAAGCTCACCCGGTCACTGCATTTAATTACTAGACATCTAGGGGCTATAATTGGTTTCAGCAGAGCACCTCCTCTACAACATTCTTGTGTGCTATTTTTCTATTTATTTTTTGTTTTTCTTTCCTATATTTCTAGCTTACTATCTTGTTTAATCTGTAACTTTTTATACAGAGGTCCCATATGCTTCACTTTTATACTGCCATATACCCCTTTGTATCTCCACTCTGTGTGTCTACTCTCACTATATTTTCTCCATATTAATCTGTTTTTCTCATTATTTTTACAGGTCTGACAGGATGCTGACTATTTCCCATCAGATAAGTACTACTGTGTTTAACCTGCCCATTCTTCCTATATACTCCCTAAGGATCCTTTTGTGACCACTTTCCTATCTTTTTCCTATATTTTTAATGTTACAGGTTTGATGGAAGTCATCCTTCCAGACCCCAATCTAGTGCCCAGTTAAGAGACCTTCAGCATATTACCAATATACTGCCTAATGTACTTACCATAACAGTGTAAGTGTGGGTCCATAGTCCTCTGCTATCACTTTGGGACCTACTCTCCTTCCAGGGTCCCAGCCCTACTATTCAAGCAGAGTATTTATTTAAGTTCACTTTTGAATTCCTGTCAGAACTTGAAGGTTTCTATTATATCTCCTCTCACTTCTTGTCTCCAATGAGAACATGCTCATTTCTCAATAGACCTGCCCTGTTAGCCCTGAATCATATTTGTGACATCCCTGTCATGAATCCTTGCTATTTACTATCCTGAGACTGTTGCTCGCCAAGTAGTCCACAAGGTACCCTTTGACTAGTGACTTCATTAGCTCCACTACAGTAAAGGTAAGACTGACAGGTCTGTAGTCTCTGCTTGTTCCTGTTCAACCCTTTATGGAGTGGAACTATGTCTATTACCTCCAATACTGCAGAACTACTTTCAATCTTAGTGAGCTTTTTCTACAGTCTTGACCACCCTGCAGTGATGTAGCGATGTGCCTGTCCTAGCCTGCCTAACTGCCCTCTTTGCCTCTTTATTACTCATTAAATGTTTTCCCTTCTCTCAATAACATCCCACTTTTGAAATATGGTACATCCTGGTTTTGAAAGTCTTATCCATGGCTAGACTTATATATGAGTTAAGGTGACAAGCTGAAAAGTTTGAAAGCTGTGGGTCATCTATACTATTCCCTGCCTCTGCTGGAGGCCATGCTGATATGTACTGTATGTGGCACTGAAAGAGCAAATTAAAGAAATATACAAGACACAGAGACAGAATAAAATGATTTTTTATTATGCAGGCATAACAAATAGTATGATGGATGTTCTTGTTGAACCAATGGGTTCTTCTGATGTCCAAACAATGAAGTTTAATAAGAATTATAGTATAACGTGTAGTGCTCAGCACTATATGGGTAGTATCACTTCCTCTTTCATAGTATAAGTGCTTTCAATGCACTCCACCACCCTTGATGCTCACTGTAGCCCTTATTGTACAGTACTAGTTGCTTTGCTTCCCATTGTACACCACCACTTCTAATGCCTTACTGTAGCACTTATTGACTTGTACTTGATGCCTTGCTTGAGGAGTCACTTATGCTTATTTCCAGATCACTTTCCTCAACTGTAATGGCCAACCAACTCCCATCCCCAATCCAATATTCCATATGTGGATTACTTTCCCTAAATCCCTCAGCTTGCAGTCCTTGCATGCAAACTCAGTGTCGGCATGCATTCCAATGTTTTAGTAGAATCTAAAATATTTTGGCCACACTAGTAGTGGGGAAGATTGCCTGACAGTGGCACTGAGAGAGTCTGCTAGAGTTTGTTCTTTATAACTATGGGCACTGATGTGAACACAAGGCCACTGCCCTTTTGTGTTCATCTGCTCCAGAAGCATTTCAGCACCTGACATCATAATCTCCCTCTTGTGACATCATAATCATTTCCACAACAATGATGTCACAAGCAGAGGATTAAGATGTGAGGCATAGACTATAAACCAATGAAGAAGAAATCTGGTGAGACAGAATTTTCATTTATATAAAAGAAGGAAACTAAAAAGCAACTAGGGTATATGAACTATATGTGGACATGTATAAATACTGTGCTGTTTATTTGCACATCTGTTAATTTATTGTACTTTTTCACCTTATTTTATGTTACTTTCCTTCCCACTTCCTACCCCCACTCCCAGGATTCATCTGGAAATTAGCTGTTGCCAGCTCAGTATGTCTTTCCTGACAAAACTTCTAATATAAATAAATAAATAAACATCCTCCTGAGATGTCAGGGATCTTTAAGGTGCAACACTTTGGTCCTGAAGCTGCAACTAGCTTGCAGACATTGCAATAATGTTAGCCAGGCATGATTCAGGGAAGGAACATTGTAAAACTTCTGCAATGAATGAGATATTTTATCATGCTATTTATTGTTATCGTCCTTTACTATTTAAAAAAATGTTCTGCTACTTGTCCTTTTTAGAGCTGCAGTGGACATAGCCCTGCAGACCTCTTGTCATCAGAAAAGGACTCAGCATGCCTCCTCACTGAACATCATGTTGGAGTTGCAATGCAGTTGTCACCACATCCATAAAGGACTCTGCTCATTGTCTCCATTGGAAGTTTCACTGCACTATTTTTTTCTGTGTTGGCAGTCTTGGCAGAACACATAACACTCCGCCATGTCCAGAATGGCCACCAAACTGTATTGTGCATGTGTGACTACTAGCACATGCAGAGTACAGTGTGGTGGCCATCTTGGCAATGGCAGACTGTGCTGTGTTTCTCCGTGACTTCTGGTTTTTTTTTAATAATACATATTCCCCAAACCAATTCTCCCACTCAGTCCCCACCACCCTACCTCCACCTGAAGCATAACAATGACACTTGGTGCCCAATCTCCAGTGCCGTGATCATGTTCCATTACCTTTTTTAATAAATGTTTTCCCCACTCAACCCCTACCTTTCAGCACCCACCACAGAAACATTACTGGGACTCAGAGGGTGCCCAATCCCCAATGTTGCGATGCTGCTTCTTCTGTCCTTGTTTTATGCTATAAGTAGAAAAACATCCTTCAATGTCTTTTTCAACACTGTAAAAGAAAACCATCAGTCAATGTCTTTTGCATTGTTACCATCCCCCAAATGATCCTCTCACTCAGCACTCACCACCCTGCACCCCCAAAGCCCTTACTTACCAACTGGGGCCAACACTGTAATTATCTCTGGACTGCAGACACATCTTCCGTCTTCAAAACCAGACTGTGAACTGAAGAATCAGTATGCGTGCATTGTATTTCAATGGGATTTTAAACTTAGAGTCATAACTTGGGCATTTTTGCATATTTTTGCCTAGAGTTTCAACATGTCTTCTTTAGGACTCCGCCTCAAGAACAATTTCACTGACTCTAGGAAAATCTGTCCTTAAAGTTCATTTGCTGTCCCTCTGTGAAATCACATTTGGGGCAGGAGTTTAACTTATTATCTGTGCTATGGTTCATGAGGTGGGGTCATAAGAAGGCTATGTTGAAAATTTAGTGTAAAAATATTAAAAACAATTAAGTTATGCACCTACATTGAATTTTATGAATGCAGGCTCATAACATTGTTCATTTTCATTGTTTGTACCTCATATTTACAACATAGCCATATCTTTACAGCACCTCATGTATGTGACAGCTGTCATTTTCAAATCCTGGCTAAAATTTTTTTTTTTTACATGCTGAAAGGTGATATCACAGTCCCTGCATGAAATCACCTTTCAGACAGGAAATGAACATTTTCTCTGACCTTATTCATGAGGTGGGCTCATTAGAAGGCTATGTTTTAAATTTGGTGTAAATAATATTAAAATAAAACAAAGATATGCGCTATGTTGAATTTTGAAAATGCATTCTCATAACTTTGGTAATATTCAATATTTTTACCACAAATTTTCAACACATCTATTTCTTTACAGCACCTGATGAATGTGACAGCTGTCATTTTTCAACTCCTGCCGAAATGTGTTTTGCATCCTGAAAGCTGATTTCACTGTCCCTGCACAAATCACCTTTAGGCCAAGAGTTGAACATTTTCTCTGCCCTCCTTCATAAGACAGGGTCATAACAAGGCTATGCTGAAAATGTGGTGTAAAACAGTAAAATACAAATTGTCAATATTTTACTGCAAATTCCTTGGCTGCAGCCCTATCAGTTCTGGCCAGAGTTTGTTTTATAGCATCTACAGGTTACAATTTTTCTGCTTCCTAGCTAAGTCTGACAATGACAGGGAAGCATTTCACTCTTCAAGGATTAAAATATAGTTAGCAACTCTGTGAAAGTATCATTCACACCAGCTGCGCATGACACTCTTAGAAGATGGAATGCAAAATCTTGCCTCATCACATCATTTTAGGGCTACAGTGGGTGTAGCTCTGCAGATTTCTTACTAGGAGAAAGGACTCAGTGCATTTCTTTGGACAGAACCACATGTTGGAGTTGGACCACAGTCACCTCTGCATCCATGGAGCACTCCACTCATTGTCTCCATTGGAAGGAGCACTGCATTATTTTTACTATAGGTGGTCACAGTGGAACACGACACATGCTGCCATGTCCATGATGACTGCCAAACTATATTGCATGTGATTCACTACTAGCGCATGTGCAGTACATTTTGATGCCCACTTTGGTCAAGGCAGACTGTGCTGTGTCCCGCTGTGATGGTAAATTTCTTTTTTTAATTGTACATAGTCCCCACAACCCTCTGTCTCAGGACCCACCACCCCATAAACATAACAGTGACATTTGGGGTGCCCAATCCTCCAGTTCCCGATCACAAGTCCTACTGACTTCCTGTAAACTACTGCGATTTGTGGTTGTGTTTTCTTTTCTATTTATAGTTTCCTCCCCTACCTGACCCTCACTTTCAGTACCACAACCCCACTCCCCAAGAAACATAACAGTGGCACTGTGGGATGCCCATTCCTCCACTGCAGAAGTCCTCGCCACAAATCTTACTGACCCCTGCCAATACCACTCATGCACGGTAATTTGTGTGTTTTCTTTTTAATTTATACTTTCCTCCCATTCAACACCTTCCATCCCACTCATCCACCTGAAAGGTAATAGTGGCACTGGGGGTATCCAATCCTCAATGCAGGAATCCTCTATTTTTTACCTGTAGAAAAGCCATTTGATGTCTTTTGCAACCATTACACTGCCCCCCACCAGACCCTCCCACTTAGCACCCACTGCCCCACACACCCCAGGCCCTTAATTACCCATCGTGGTCCAACGCCATAATCCACTTGAACTGCAGACAAGTGTTCACTCTTCAAATGTGGACTCTGAACTGAAGAAACAGGTATGCGGTTCAATGTATTTCAATGGTGTTTTGAACTTAGTGGCATAACTTGGCCATTTTTCATGTTTGTGGCCCAAATTTTCAAAATATCTTTTGGGACCCTGCCTCATGAGCAGTTAGAATGCCATTAGGAAAATCTGTCCAGAAAGGTGATTTCACAGCCCTGCATGAATTCACCTTTTAGCAGGAGTTGAACATTGTCTCTGCCCTTGTTCATGAGGTGGGATCATAAGAAGGCTATGTTGAAACTTTTGTGTAAAAATATTAAAAACAACAATTTTATGAGCTTACATTGAATTCTGTAAATGCAAGTTCTTAACTTTGGTAATCTTCAATATTTTTATCCCAAATTTGTAACATAGCCATATCATTACAGCACCTCAGGAATGTGACAGCTGTCATTTTCAAATCCTGGTCAAAATGTTTTTTTTTCACATCCCAAAATGTGATTTTGTGTTCCCTGTGTGAAATCACCTTTTGGGCAGGAGCTGGACATTTTCTCTGCCCTTTTTCATGAGGTGGGGTCATAAGAAGGCTATGTTGAAAATTTGGTGTAAAATATTAAACAACAAAGGTATGAGCCTATATTACATTTTGCAAAAGCAGGCTTCTAACTTTGGTAATTTTCAATATTTTGACCTTACATTTTTAACTGCAGCTCTATCGGCTCGGACCAGAATCTGTCTCAATTTAGTAACCAAAAGAAGAACTGGGAATTTAACTAATTTGCAAAAGATTCTTGACAAAAGCGCTTGTCGTTATAGCATGCCACTGAAAGTGGCTGTTCTCATTCTAAATGATTTTATAACACTTTTTGTTTCTATATAGATTCTGATTTTCTGTCCAACCTATATTGTTCTACAAATGCTAAACAAGCAATGAACCTGTGCAATCCCTTATTTTATTACTAAAATAATTTAAGCATATAATAGTATATGGAAAAAGGCAAAGGCAGTAAGGACAGGGATGGGGCAAAAGGAGTAATGCCTTCAAAAATGGAGGGTATTGAGTACCAAGGCCCATAGTCTAGGTAACAAGCTCCCTGAACTGGTGGCTTTGATGGAAGAGGGATGCCTGGATATCATGGCAGTCACAGAAACATGTTACACAGAGAACCATTACTGGGATGTCAACATACCAGGGTACACAGTCTACAGGAGGGACAGGGAGGGTAGAAGAGGAGGAGGAGGAGTAGCTCTTTATGTAAGGGATGGAATCAAAGCAATGGAACAAAATGGTAAGCATGGAGGAGAGGAGGAACTGTGGGTTACCTGGAGATTGGAAATGGCACCACAACCGCACAGGGTTGTTTACAGACCCCTGTCTCAGGGGAGGCAATGGACAAGGATATGATAGAAGGAATCCTTAGAATGGCAGAAAAGGAGGATTATTGT
Source organism: Neoceratodus forsteri (assembly GCA_016271365.2). Classification (NCBI taxonomy): domain Eukaryota; kingdom Metazoa; phylum Chordata; order Ceratodontiformes; family Ceratodontidae; genus Neoceratodus; species Neoceratodus forsteri. Next base: position 1,045,732,501 of record CM057455.1, read on the forward strand.
TGATGGGGACCTGAATATGCCAGATATTAACTGGAGCACCTTTACTGCAGCCACATCCAAGAGCAGGGTCATTCTCGATGTCCTACAAGGGACATGCCTCAGACAGCTAGTGTTGGAACCCACTCAGGAGTGATCAAGTCTTAGATCTGATACTCTCAAATGGGGATGGAGAGAGGATCTCAGATTTAGAAGTGGGTAGCCATCTGAAACAAGCAATCACCAAACAGTGTGGTTCACTATAAACACAGCTATAGAGTCAAGCCATACAAATGCAAGGTGTTGTACTTTAGGAGGGCTGAATTTGGCAAAATGAGAGAGTGCCTCAGAAAAGCATTAGCAAACAGGCAAGAAGGAGGGTGGAAGAACAATGGGGAAAAATCAAAACTGCCATCACAGAGGCAACAAGCCTTTGTGTAAAGCAAATCACAAAACTAAAGAAGAAAAAGCCACTATGGTTCTCAAAGAGGTGGCAGGAAAGGTTAAGGAGAAAAGGATAACATTTGGGAAATATAAAGAAACACAGAAGGAGCAGGACAGAGAACTGACAGTTACAGCAGAAGGAGGTAGGGAAAGCAGTCAGAATTGCAAAGGCCCAAACTGTAGAAAAGATAGCCAACTCTGTTCAGAAGGTGGATAAACCTTTATAGGTACATTAGGGAGCAAAGAAAGACCAAGGAGGGATATTGAGGCTTAACTCTTAGGCTGCCAATGGAATTAGAACATATAGGAATTCTGGACTGAAGTATCAGTCTGCTGCACAGCAAGGGTTAATAAAGTGGAGGAATGTGGGCAGAGAGTGACAGTGAAAAGCAGGGATACTGAACACATACTTCTGCTCAGTATTCACAAAAGAAGAGGAGGGAGGGTACCTAAACTAAACAATAAAAACACTATGAATAGGGGTACAATACCAGCCCATTCACAGAAGAAAGGGTTCTGAAAGAACTTTTAAAACTGAAGGTGGACAAGGCAATGGTGCCTGATGGGATTCTCCCAGAATTCTAAAAGAACTAGGGGAGAACTAGTTACACCACTGACTACCATCTTTAACAAATCATGGGAGAATGGGGTGATACCTGAGGACTGGAGGAGGGATGTGATTCCACTTTATTACAGGGTTGACAGCTGTTCTGTAGAAAGAGTTTAAATGCTAGGATCTGTTCTATTCTCTTCTTTTCTGGCTCCTGTCAGTCTGGTTGCACAACCAAATTTTCTTGTGAGACCTAGGACTTGATCACCCCATGGTCTTGAAAGTCTCTGCCTCTTACTATCTCTACCTTCTCTTGCTGTTCTGTATTTTCCCTTACATATCTGCTGGTATAAAATATATGTGAATCATTATGTGGAAATGTAACTGATACTGGGATCCCTTGGTTTAGAAAGGCATATAGTTTTGCTGTTGAAATGTATATAGTTTTACTGTCAAAATGATTGCAAAAGCTGTTTGGAACTCAAGGGTTTAACCTGAAAAGCCAGTTTGCAAACTCTCTGAGAAGCTGTAACAAGAGATCAGTCCTGGTTAACTATGTATATTTTGCTGCACTTGTTGAAACTTACAAGAACACTGTGTGAGAAGCATGCTATTTTCTTAACGAGCTCCTGCACAGACTTATAAAAACAGCTGCAATGTTTTGCAAGAGAGAGAGAGAGAGACAGAGACTGAGAAAGACTGAGATTGGAAATTGGAAGAAACCCAGATGGACTTTTCTGTTTATACTGTCTTTGTAAATAGTTATACTGAACAATTTTATTTTTATTTTACTGTTATGAATAAATCACTTGTTTTGAATTTTACAACTGCTCCTGGTTTTCTATCCTTTCTGATCTGTGCCTTGATGACAGATGGTATGAGAGTGGGATTTATGCCATGCATACTCTAAGCCAGGAGTTTGTGCATGGGTACTGGACCTGGTACCAGGAAGGCATAGAAGAAAAGAATGGATTCTGCAGCAGCAAGCCCAGGAGTGGTTACCAGGAGAATGGCAGCCAAAGCAGCAGAGACAGAAGTCCAAGCTGAGACTGTACAGCTAGCACCAGTTATAGAAAAGAACAGGCAGTGACAGAACCTGAAAGTTTGATTGCCTTTTTCAAATGGTGACTATACAACAAAAAAGATGGAGAAACAGAGAAGAGAGGATATGCAGCTGAGAGAACAAGAACTTCAGTGTTTAGAAGCACAGAGAAAAGAAGAAATGTAACAATTCGAACATCAGAGAAAAGAAGAGATGCAATGACAGGAGCAGCAGAGGAGAGAAGAGATGCAGTGACAGGAGCAGTGATGTCTAGATGCCTTGCAAGTTCTCAAAGCTGGAGGATCTGGCACAGTTCCAGATGAGCAACAGGACACAGGCAACTTGAAATACATTAAACTTACAAAGTTGTATCCCTCCGATGATATTGAAGCATACCTGACAACTTTTGAAAAGGTTGCCACACCTGCCAGTTACCAAAGCAGCAATGGGCAATCCGACTGGTACCTTACCTGACAGGTAAAGCCCAAGTTGCCTACAACAATATGGACACTGCACAGTCAGAAAACTATGACCTGGTGAAAAGTGAAACCTGAAAAGGTATGACATCTCAGGAGAGACCTACAGGCAGACATTTCGATCTCTGAAGTACAACTCAGTCAACAATCCTTGAGAAGCCTTCACCTGACTCAGAGAACTCCTGATAAAATGGCTCCAACCAGAGAACAAAACAGTCCAACAGATCATCGACACATTTGCAGTGGAGCAATTTATCAACATCCTGCCTACAGATGTGAAGCTTTGGGTGAAAGAACACCAACCAGAAAGTGGGAAAAGGCTGTTTCTTTGGCTGAAGACTACAAAATGGCCAAACATAAGCCACAGCAGCAAGGTAATAGACAAGCACTGGTAAGACACTCTTTTTCCCATTTAAACTCCAAGTCTGATAAGAGCTCTGGTGGGGGTAACAAATCTGTGCTCAAAGACATTATTTGCTATAACTGTAATAAGTCAGGTCTGTTTGCAAGAAATTGCCATAAGAAGAGTGACACTAGAGCAGATTTGTCCTTAGCAAATTGTGGCAAGTACTTAACAGATGTGAAGGTGAGATATAAGACTGTGAAGGACTTATAGATTTGGGAAGCCGACAGACCCTAGTGCATATTGAAGTGCTGGGAAAACAATGTCCAAAAGGACCAGGTACTGGTGTGATCTGCATCCACAGGGACATTCGATACTGTCCCACCACTCAAGTGACTCTCACTATTAATGGGGTGTCACACCAAATAAAAGTGGGATAGTGCCTACTGTGAGTTACATGTACCTGTGATTATTGGAAATGACTTTCCAGGATTTACTGAGTTAATCAAAGAGGGAGTATATCCTGATGTTTCAGCAGCTGTGGTGACAAGAGGTCAGTTCTGGTTCACAATGCACTTTTGCTGCACTTGTTGAAACTTACAAGAACACTGTGTGAAGCATTTTCTTAACAGCTCCAGCACAGATTTATAAAAAGAGCTGCAATGTTTTGCAAGAGAGAGCGAGAGAGAGAGACAGAGAGAGAGAGAGAGACAGAGACTGAGAGAGATTGAGATTGGAAATTGAGAAGAAACCCAGATGGACTTTCTCTGTTTATACTGCTTGTTAATAGTTATACTGAACAATGTTATTTTTATTTTACTGTTATTAATAAATCACTTGTGAATTTACAACTGCTCCTGGTTTCCTATGCTTCCTGACCTGTACCTCGATGACACACTTCACCAAAGTGTGTGCAAGGCAACAGCAGGAAACTACAGGCCTGTTAGTTTGACCTCAGTGATAGGAAAATGATGGAATCACTTCTGAAGGAAAGAATTTTTGAATACCTAGAGGCCAGCAGGCGCAGTACCCAAGGCAGATGGATTCACAGTGAGAAGGTCATGTCTGACAAATCTAATAGATTTCTTTGACTGGGTGACCAAAGTAGAAGACCAGGGAGGTTGTGATGTGGCCTACCTCGACTTTAGCAAGGCATTCGATACAGTCCCACACAAAGATTAATAAACAAGTTAGTCAGCCTTGGAGTGGGTCCAAAGTTGGTGGCCTGGGTAAAAATTGGATGGACAACAGAACACATAGGGTAATAGTAAATGGAATCCACTCTGAAGCAAGAGGGTTACTAGCAAGGTACCACAGGGTTCAGTACTGGGACAGTTCCTCTTTAATGTCTTTATAAATGACATTTCGGAGGGACTGAAAGGAAAAGTATGTCTCATTGCAGACAACACAAAGATCTACAACAGGGTTGATATACAAGGTGGGGTGGAAAGGATGACAAGAGAATTGGCAAGGTTGGAGGAATGGTCAAATGTATGGCAGCTATGATTCAATGCAAAGAAGTGCAAAGTAATGCACCTGGGAAACAAAACCCAGGGAAGAGTACACAATGGGGGTGAGATGCTAACATAACAAAAATGAAAAGGGACCTAGGGTAGTCATATCAGATTACCTAAAGGTGGGCAAGCAATGTGAGAAGGCAGCAAGGAGGGCTAGGGATACCGGGATGCATAGGAGAGGCATCGCCAGTAGAAAACAAGAAGTTGTTATCCTCTGTACAGACAGTTGATGAGACCCCATCTGGAGTACTGCATGCAGTTCTGGAGACCCCATCTCTGCAAGGACATAGACAGGATGGAGGCTGTCCATTGTAGGGCAACTAAAATGGTGCAGGGTCTGTACCAGAAGCCATATGAAGAGAAACTAAAGGAGCTTAATATGTATACCCTCAAGGAAAAGAAGGAGAGGAGACATTATAGAAGCTTCAAGTACCTCAAGGGACTCAACAAAGTCCAAGAGGGTAGCATCTTTCAGAAAGAGATGCACAAGAACAAGGGGCACAATTTGAAGATGGGGAGTACAACTCAGAGGTAATGTGAGGAAGTTTATTTTTCACAGAGAGGGTTTTGGATGCATGGAACAGCCTTCCTGAGGAGGTCGAGAGTCAAAAACAGTGGGGAAATTCAAGAATGTATGGGACAGACATAAGGCAATTCTAGTGGGGCTAGGAGGAAGTAGGCTAACTAGAATCTGCAGCTTATGCATTGGGTAGAGAAATGGGCATACTGGTGGGCCAAGCTATCCTTATCTGCCATCAAATTCTATCTTTCTATGTACTCAGTTTGCATGCTTAAAAATTTAAAGGTTTTAAAAGTTAGTGGTCTTTGACAGTCTGGCCATAGCATGTGCACTGCTTTAGTTTTAACTTAAATTTTGTTCTTTCTAAATTTTTTTCATCTGAACTCACTCTACAGGGTGGGGTGGGTGGTAGATTTAAAGGGTTGGGTACTGTGTGCACCTGAGGGACCCTGGCCAGTGGTGGGAGTGTGTATACCCACTCTGGTTGAGGAACCCTTGGAGGAGTACTTTCTGTCCTGTTTCTAGGAGGAAATGGTTTTAAGGGAGGAAGAGTGTAAGCCCTCTTCCCGGGTGGGCTTACTACCTCTGTTTTTTCTCCACTCTTGTGTTTTCCATTAGTCAGCTTAGGAAGTGATTCCCTTGTCTGCCCTTTAGGTGGTGGAGTTTGCCAGTATTTAAGCCCAGGTTTCTGGGAGTTGGGAGGATTTGAGATCTCGACTGGTCGGGTAGGGCCAGTGTGGCTGAGGGGCCTAAAATCTCCCGACCCAGTGGAGTGTCAGCTGGCAATGTGACATGTGGGAGGTGTCCAAGGAAGGTTGCAGGAGTTGCCAGATGTTTGAGGCCAGGATATCATGGCTGAGTTGTACAGGAGGAGTGAGGGTGGAAAATCAGCAGAACCATTTGGAGGCTGGGGCCCAGTTACCAAAACAATGAAGAGGAATCAAGGCAGTGGGGCTGTCATGGTAGTTGCAGGACCATGGCAGGGCTCTCCCAGTGGTGGCAGATTCAGGGAGCCATTCCTGTGTGGCACACAGCTGGAGGTAAAGGAGGTGGGACTGCATCCTGGGATTTGCCTTATTGCCTGCTATGCCTGTGTCTGGGGCAGGACCTGTTAGACACACTTAGGGATGCGGCCTACGGAAAGAAGTTGGAAGAAGGGACCATCCTCAGGCTCCTTGAAGGCTTGCCTTTGACTCAGAATGTAAGGAGAGATGACACCTATTTTGGCTGTGTCGGGAATGTAAGCGTTTGGGAGCAACCATTGGAGGCATTCAGGCTGCATCATGCCCCGCACGTTATAAGGTTTGGTGGCAGGAGGAGTAAGGCACTTCCGTGAAGGAAAAGAAATAAGGACAATCGGTATGGAGGAGAGGGTTTGAGCTTGTTTTTAGCTCATTCTGGAGAGTGTGGAGCCAGTTTGATTTAATCTCTAGGCGGAAAATCTGTTAGCTGTGGCTGGTGCAAATGCCTTTGCCTGCCGTTTCTCACAAACTACTCGACCCCAATGGAGCTGCTCCTTTAATTTATTCATATTGTTCTAATCATTCTGAAACAAAGATTACATTTTCTGTTTTTCACTTTTGCCTAGTGGTGCTGAGATTTAAATGAATTAATTTGCACATTTCTTCCTAAGATGGGCCCCTCCCCATTACTTTGAAGCCAGCAGAAACCACAGTGCCTGAGCTGTTTGCACTGGGTAAGATGAGTCCTGTTCTATGAATGTACCATCAGTAAGGTAAGGCCTGTCTTGTTAATTTTTAAGAAGTGTCTGGAAGTACTCTCTGGGTCTATGTGCCCTTCCTTGCTATAACACCGTGACCCCTAGACATAAGTGGAGGATAAAGTGGGGAGCTACACTTATCTTGCATTGCTCATTTGGTTGTCTTGGAAGCTTAATGGATGGAAGGAAGGGGGCAGCAGCAGTTATCAAACTGTGAGCTGCATCTTGAGCAGACATAGGATTGCCAACAGTCCCATATTTTACGAGATGTCCCTTATTTGGCATGATTGTCCCGTGTCCCATTTTAAATTCATACGGGACATGTATTGTCCCATATTTACTGGTGCCCATAATAATCCATTGATCTCTCTGGGTGACTGTCACTACAGAGCGGAGGTGGAGATTCTGCGCATGTGTAGCATCATGGATGCTGTGGAGATGGAGTGTACAGGGCCATGGCTGTCACCACGTTGACATGATTTCACGTCCTCATGGACTCTCCTAGAGCAGGAGAGAAGCACTGCCCATCTGCCCTGCATTGGAGCCTGTGCTGCCTGCAGCCTGTGTCAGAGTCGAAGCCTGGTAGAAGAGACTACTTGAGACTAGAAGACAAAAATTGCTTTCTGAGTTCAGTTGCTTGTGTTGAAGACTTGTCTCTGTCTCGACTGTCAAGCCTGCCCAGTGGACAAAAGTGAGCGCAGCCATGGCAGCAGTGGGTAGCAGTAGGGGCCGGGCATGGTGGAGGAGGAGGATAAAGCCAGGCCCAGCCAAGACTAATTGAGCTGTTGTGAGAGGAGACTGACTGCTGCTGACTGGACTGCACATTATTATCTCCGCCAGGTAAATAAGCCAAAACTATTGAGTTCAGCAGTTTGGAAAGTGGGGAAAAATGCATTGGCACACAGTGACATGTTTCTTTGCATTTAGCAAGCATGTTTTATTTTTATTGTGTTGTACAGTGCTGTGGTAGAAGTACACAAGTCACACACACCTGTACTGTTTCGTAAAAATGCTGAATTAAAAACATTAAGTGTTCAGCAGCAGTCTAATACTAATGCTGTGGCTGTGCAGACTTGCAGTTCATTTTGATTATGATGCCATTCAAAACTAGCTATTTTATTCCTTGAGAAAACTAAGAAATGAGATTGAGAACATTGCTTGCTTAGTCCAGTAACTTGGATTTCGCTCCCTATAAATGAAAATGTTCCAAATTCCTTCCCTGCAGGTAGCCCAGACATCTTTCCTGTGCAAATTTGCCCTATTCAGACAGTGGGCCCCCATTTAGAAATGAATCTCTAGTCTGTAAGTTGAACAGTGGATAATGGAGGGGAGAGGAGGAGGAGAGCCCTGTTGTGTAGTGCTGCAAACACTTTTAGTGCTAATTATTGCAGTGGCACCTCAAAATGCATATGTTGTTACATTTACTACAACAGTAAATTATTATTCAGGTTGCTATTGCTATACCCAAAATAATTAATAAGTTTCTGTGCAAGCAATGTGCACCTTGGAAGTGGTCGCTGTCATGGGGAGGAGCATCGAGGGCAGGGCAAGGGCGGGGTCTGTCCCTTATTTTTGAAGTCCAATGTTGGCAACCCTAAGCAGACACAATAGACCTTAAGGCCTAGTCTGCTGGCATTTTCACATGTTTGTATGTAAGGGATACTACAGTGTCTATCCCTGGGGCCTGATGTTTTTCCCTTGCTTATGTCCTGCTTCAGAAAACACCTGCTGCAGAGCAATGGCATAGGAGGCAATCAATCTTTGAGTTGGTAGCCATGGGCTAAGAAGAGTGAGCCAGCAAAGGTATAGGAAGGGCATTTATATTACAAGATCACTAATGAACATTTTTTGAACAGTATACCCTAAGATGGAGTAGCAGTGAAGGGTTAGACTGAAGGCAGGGTTGAGTTGTGTTGTGCATGCATCTTTACAACTGTTGGAACCAGAATATGCTGGACAAGGTCAGATGGCACAGACTTCAAGTGGCAACTTGTAGCCCTTGTGCAGAGGAAAGGAAAAGCTTGGTGGGAGGCCCTGTTCCAGAACCCACATGACCACGATCTAGCAACCCTTTGAATCATGCAGACCCGCAGTCAGAGACTCCGCAACTCCAGTTCCAGAAAACTCAACACTGGATCCCTCAGCTAAGAGAAGAACTAGAAAATCTCAACAAGCACCTCCAGTAATGAAGAATCCTCAACCAGGTGGGACAGATTTGGAGTATATGTCTAATGAAGAGGTGAGAGAGTTATTATGGCAGACTTTCAGGGTTCAATCTCCACACACACAGAAACAGCTGTGGATGCGCATGGAGTGCCTCTGATTCCAGCAGACGCAGGGATGATCCATTCCCTGAGCCAGTGGGTGCCCCATCACAAGAGTCAGCCCTACCAAGGACACCAGCCCCAGCACTCCCATCACCAGCACCCATAATCTAACTTGTCCTTACACTACTAGGTCCAGTTATCCCACCACCAGTTCTGGTGATCCCACCGCCCAACCTCAGGCTCCAGTGCAACCCTTTTCATAAGCCCACAGCTGGATGGTACAATACCAATGGGTGGTCCATCTCCACAGTTCCCATAACTTTCCCTCCTGGCAGGTTCTTCAGCTCTTGAGCAGATACTCAAAAGGTTCCTGGCATTCATAATGTCTCATAGGAGTAAAACAGATGGACTCCAACCAGGTTGGGTATGGTACTGGGGAAACCACCGCATAAGGGATACACCTGCAACCCTCTGTCCCAGTAGGGAGCATCACAACTGGCATACATGGGCATTTAGAACCTGGGAGAGCCTGTAGATTTTCATCTGCTGGAGAAGGTCTAGCAACAAATTGCTGATGGTGAATACATGGATGTGTTTATTTTGCTCAGTAGACCAAGATAGCTGGATGAGGAGAAGAAGAAGAAGAAATAAGAAGCGGTGAAAAAGAGAGCGTGTCGCAACTCACACTTGGGAAAATTAGTCACCCAGCTTTGCAGTATTTGCAGGGCTGCTGACACAGGTGAAGTGACAATAGCATTGGGTCTGTGGACTTGCTACAGCAAAATTATAGCGTGCATGCCAGTAAAACTGGCTGGAGATGTTTGAGTATGATGAAGAGCTTTGTAGGTGCAAACAGAATGAGCGATGCAGGTCACTGGACATGCTGGATATTCTCCTATTGTGAGTGATAGACCTGGGAGAGCACCACGTTCTGACCATGGGTTTCAGAGGAAATCTCTATCACCAAAGTAAGCAACAAAGTGTAGCAGGAGTGATAGGATTGCAGGAGAGAATTGCTATAACTATAATCAGGAGACTTGCAGACCCATGTAAGTTCAATCATGAGTGCTTAGTGTCTGGCCACCCAAACCCTTTCAATCAGTGTAAAGGGTGACAAATTCCTTTTGGCCCTTTTGAAAATGTCACAAGTCTCCCAATGTGAATAATGGTGTTGCATGTTGAGAGATGGCTGGAGAATTACCCAATTGTCCAGCCACTTGTAACTTTGAAAAAGGCTTCAAGGAGGGATTTTGGATCCCATTTGAGGATCCTTGCCAGGCTTATGAGGTGGAGAACCTGAAGTCTACCAGGTAGTGACTGGGCATGGTCCAATTTAAAATGGAAAAATAGGTAGTGGCAGGTAGGGTAAGTAAGCCCTTGCAGCACCTCCTAGCCTCATCTCCAGGTTTCACCTATTGGGCTAGTTCCCAAGAAGGTACCAGGTGAATCTAGGATATTGAATCATTTATCAGTCTTGAGGAGACTTAGTTGACCATCATATTGACCCAGTACACACATCTGTGTTGTTTTCACTGTTCAACAGGGCAGAATAGGTAGTTTGGGGGCAGAAGGGCTCTTTCTTAGGTAAAGCTGAGATGGAGTCTAAATTTCAACTTTACTGGTGCAATCAGATGACTGGGACCTGCTAAGCATATAATTTGAGGGACAATATTACATAGATAATTCCATGCTAAAGCGGTGCACAGTAGTTTTCACTGTCTTTGAGCAGTTTAGCACATTTGTTCATTTGGCCACCATGTATAGAGCAGGTGGGTCAGAACAGTTCAAATCTTGAAGACTTTTTATTTGTGAGGCAGGCACTGATGACTGTAGCTAGCTAATGGAAGCTGTCCAGGTGGCATGCACCTGTCTTGAGTACATTTAGCCCACAGGAGGACAGAAGGACCATGTAGAAGATTCTCCTTTTAGAAATAGAAATCTACATGAGTGCCACTGACTTCCAGTTGGCCCAGGATAAGCTGTTAGCTCTTTCTGAGGCAGTAAGGCATAGTGATTAAGAGCACTAAGCAGTAAACATGGAGGTTTGGGTTTGAACCCATAAGCCCTCACTTGCATACTGTGTGACCCTGAGCAAGTAACAACTTCCTTTGTGTTCCCCGGTCTCACCTGGGAGCAAGCTCCGCTTAGGGAGCCTTTCCTGGTTAAACAATTCCTTCCCTTCCCCTTAGGGTCCTCCATGCATAAGTGGCTAAGGCTTACCAAATCAATTTAATGAGTGGCAGCAAGATCTTGACTACCTTAATTTTGCCTGCAAGGTAACACCCATGGGCAGGACATAACTGTGTCAGATGACTCCAGTTGGTTCCATTTGCATCCATTTCACAAAAAGTATGGCACCAGCCACCAAAAAGTACTGCAGAACCTCACACAAGCTTTATTCAAGTACATAAAAAGTGCATAAAAGCAGAAGCAACTCTTGGCATGTGTCACGGGGGCACCACCCAGTTCAATCAGATGGCCTGACCGGTTTACGATGTGTGCTTTGTCAACAATGGCCAGACTGCTGCATTGTGTTGTACTAAATTGTATAGACTTTAAAGTGAAAGTGCTTTACACACTCAACAGTGTTACTGATCATTACTCAGTTGGGTTCAATTTTGAGGCCCCCTGGTAGGTCGGCCCTGTGGAGTTGGTCAAGTACTGCCCATTGCGGACGCCGTTCCTGAAGACCTGATGGCTGTTCTTGACTTCTCATTGTTTGACGATTTGTGCTCTGATCCTGAGTGGTTAGTGGTGGCCTATAATGAGACCATCTCGGCTGCTCTCGATCAGATTGCACCTACCGTGTTTGCCCCTTCGCGCTGTCCCGTCGCTCCTTGGTTTGACAAGGCTGAGAGGGCTGCGGAGGTTGGGCATAGGTTGAGCTTGTTGGAGGAAGACTGCCTTGGATGCCGACCATCTTATTTTGCTAGAGCATTATAAGTCTATCAAACAGAAATTTCCGTGAAGGCAGAATTCCTGTCCAGGGAAATTTCTGTTGCTCAGAATCTCCACCGCTCACCTTCTTCAGAACTGTCGACAGACTGTGCAACCTAGTCTGTTGGCAGATCCGTCGAGTTTTACACAGAATGACTGTGAGAGATCTCTCGGTTCTTTGTAAATAAGGTGGAAGACATCCGGAGGCAGTGTCCTCAACCCCACTCTAAGGTTATTGCAGTTGATCAGTGTCTTGTCACGGAGCCTGGAATTTCCTGGAGTACCTTTGATCTGCCGGATTTAGTAGACACTATGAGGATTGTCCGTGAGATGTGCCCAACATGCTGTAGTTTGGATCCGGATCCTACTTCCCTGATTTTGGGATGTAGTGAGTCTATCGGCCCGTCCTCGCCGGATTATCTGGTGCTCCTTGGAGACAGGAGTCTTCCTAGCTTTCTGAAGGAAGGGTGGTGACTCCTCTTCTGAAGAAAACTTCCTTGACTCGGATGTCCTAGCTAACTACAGCTCGATCTCAACCTCCCTTTGTAGGAAGGTTATTGAAAAAGTTGTATGCACCCAATTGGACAACCATTTGACCATCCATAGTCTATACAAACCTCTCCAGTCTGGTTTTCATAAAAGGCATAGCACCGAGACTGCTCTGGTTTGGGTGCTCAATGATCTCCTGATGGCGAGAGATCGGAGACACCGTTCTATTCTGGTTCTCCTTGATCTGTCATCAGCCTTTGATACTGTGGATCATGGGGTTTTGCTCGAATGTCTGAGGTCCATCTGTGGACTTTCAGGTATGGTCCTCAGATGGTTTCATCTTACCTCAAGGGAGAGCAGAGAGTGGTCTCGGGATTACATTCTTCCGGGCCTTCTCTCTGCCCCGCGGGTACCACAGGGTTTGGTGCTTTCCTCATGTTATTCACAGTATATATGCTACCCTTCGAGACATTGTAAGACGGTATGAGCTGAGGTTTCACTGCTATGCTGATGATATCCAGCTCTACCCGTCTTTTGCACCTGACCAGGTTAGTGCTGTCTCCGTGCTGAACAAATGCCTTGCAGATATCCAAGACTGGATGAATATCAGCGTTTAAAGTTGAATCCGGGAAAGACTGAGGTTATGGTTGTGACCCCGGCCAGAGAGTTGGGGGTTTGGGTGGGGTCCCCTCCAGAATAATTCTGGGGAGACCAGATCCCATTTCCAAAAGGTGTGTAACCTGGGTGTAGAGCTTGACACAGATTTGACCCTTCGTTATCAGGTGTCTGTTGTTGTCAGGACTGCATTTTTCCATCTTAGAAACATCTCCAGGATTAGGCACCTGGTTCCTCCTGGTGATTTGCCAGTTTTGGTCCACGCCTTTGTGACATCTTGCTTGGATTACTGTAACTCCCTGTACCTAGGGCTTACTGGGTTGATATCCGCTGCTTGCAGCTAGTGCAGAATGCAGCAGCACGTCTTGTTGTCGGGGTTTCAAGAAGATCCCATATTACCCAGTGTTGCGCTCTGCACTGGCTGCCAATACAGTGGTGGATCACCTTAAAGTGAGACCTATAAAGTCCTACACGGTATGGTCCTGACTACTTGAAAGAGCTTCTGTTGCCTTACACCCTCTGAGACAGCTTCGCCGGCTGATGAGGGGTTGCTGGAGATTCCGAGGGTTAATTTGAAGTCTTCTGAGCCCATGCTTTTGTTTCGTGGCTCCTTCCTCTGGAATTTCTACCTCATCCGCCCGAGAAAGTAGAACGGTGGACATTTTTAAAATGGCTCTAAAGTCCTTTTATGGGATAATGCCTTCCATCTATATTGTAATTGGTTTTATTTGTTGTAATTGTTGTTCTGCTTTATTGTATTTTGATGTTTGATTTTATGAATTTTGTACAGCGCCTTGAAAATTTTAAAGGTGCTTAACTAAATAAATTTATTATTATTATATTATTATATAACAAGGATGTTAAAAGCAAATGCAACATTTTACACTGCCACTGGTAATATAATATAACTCTTAAGCAATTCGTAAATAAGGTTATAAACTGGGGATCATAATGGAGAACGCTGATTGGTCGAGAGGTATTTGAAGCCATGATGATATCAAGCTACATCATCACAGCTTCAAAAACCTCTGGCCACCAGCCTCCCTCACTCCCAGCGCAATGTTCTCCATGTCCCGCAATCTGAAATGAGTCAGACCTCCAGTCGGCAGCTTATAAAAAATAAACCCACATCCTCACAACTGCCCCTTACATGTCGCCTACAGCACACTCAAAAGACAAAACAAATCTCTTACTCTGCTTCCTTTGAGAGCGCCAGGTACTGCAGCATGGAAACTGCCCTCCCCGCTGTTGCTGCTACCAATAAGCAATACTTTTGATTTTACCCCTGCAATCTTTATTTTATGCCAAAACAATTTTGAAAAGAGACTAACTACATTTCCCCAAAACATGCTGCCTCATGCCAAATGGCAGTTAATGGAAATGTACAACCTGCTCCTTGAGAAACTTCCCATTGACACCATGGCTTTAAATATAAACTGCAATGCCTTACCATCTTGCTTTCCTCAAAACCACGACACAAGCACTGCAGCTAAAATGCATTAAATTCAGAATCTTATCAACACAGACATCATAACAAAAAACTTCTGTCACCTTGTGGAGCCAAGGTATATATCAGTAGGCGTTTATTGTCCATCTGGCTATGGCTTCTTTTAGTTCACATAGCGTTTCAGCAGAAGCAAAAAAGACAAGAAATATCTTCACCTCGTCAAACAAAAAGCCAAAAATATTTTCACCTGCTCCACAGCAGACAGCGTGGTCAAGTAAACTAAACTTTGGGGACAGCAATACTATGAGAATGAAGACTTTCTAACAAAATCCATATGCGACAGCACCACCTACTGCCCAAAACACTACATACACAATTTTTTAAATGTACCTACACTCATATAAAACAGGATACAAATATTTACAAACTTGCCTTTTTATATTAAATGCATAAAATATTGATTGATCCAGTTCATAATAGCAATAATGCACTCCAGGGTTTGGTATATCATGGGATATCATCACTTCTTGGGTGCATGAGACACTTAACCTGACCTCGTGCCTCCCAACGCACCCAAAAGCATGATGATATCCCATGATATACCAAACCCTGTCTTGCATGATTGCTTAAATATATAACTTGCTAAAAATAGCTATAATCTATTCAAATTAAGATGGGAGGAATATAATGTATACTGAACTGGTAAAGAGTTCATCAGACAAAAAAGAACAGAAGGAGGCCTTACATTTCCATCTAATTTATCACACTGGTGCAATTATTTTTCTTTTAAAGCTAACTTTTCTCTGCAATAAAAATAAAAATTTCATTAATAGACATTTGCATATCATTAGATCACATATGACACAATCAAACAGCTTCTTCCATACTCGTAAAGGTATATACATATTCAGTTTGTGGGGTCTCAATCTTCTTTTAAGAAGGTGCCACATCAAAACCATGCTTCAGCCAGGGGTCTTAATGCTCCCAGCTTATACATACAGAATACTTCTCTATATATGATTTTGTTTTCCAAATCCCCTCCTAAGTCCCATGATTACTTTCTGTGCTAATAAAAGAAAATTCATACCTATTTCCTTCGCCTCCCATATCGAAAATATGCTTAACCCAAGCATTTTACAGATCCTTTCTCTGTATGTCACTAAGATGCTCACCCACCTGGAGTTTAAACATCTGGGGACATTTTCAAAGGAGATGCACTCGCATCCCAAAAATGCGCTGCAGCATGATATTGAAATGGTGGAGATGTGTCGCATGTCTGGTTGTGCCAAGTGCAGCTATAATGTATGTAGCGATCTCCAGGGGGCGTGCTCTGAATATGTGGCACATCCCCATTTTCAGCCAACACATGTGGTGCATCTGCCTGCACATCACAGAGATGTGCTACATACAGTTAGGCATGGTAGAAACATGCCCAACTCCTGGCCACCCACAGGAAGGCTGCTATACTGTACACAGCAACACAGCAGCCACCAGCCCCTGCAGCCCAGTGGCACCCCCATCCCTGCACCCCGATCACAGTGGAAACCATACAAGCACATGTACCCAGTCCCTGGTAGTCTAGTGCACCCCCACCCATCCCCGAACCTCGCTCCTCATAGTTGCACTGTATTCCTCCTGTCCATAGTGTAGGGACCCCTCCCATCCTGATCCCCATTCAAAATATAAATAAATTAATTCCATCCCTCTTTTCCATAGTGTAGTGTCCCCCTTTCCATCCCAATCCCATTCAAAATAAAATTAAATTAATCCCTATCCGTCTTTTCCACAGTATAGTGTCCCCTCCCTGTCCCAGTACCCATTCGAAATAAAAATAACTTCATCCCCTGCCCACTTCTCCATAGTGTAGTGGGCCCCACCCACTCAGACACCCACATCCTACCCTGCTCTCCCTGTTCCAGCATGGTCAGTCGGCCAGTCAGCCGCGAGCAGCACAGCCCTCCGCACTCCTCTCTGGCTGCCCACCAACTGAACTGTCAATGAATGACCGCTTACTGTATGCACTACAAACGTATTGGTTGACACTGTCAACCAATGGGCTTGCAGTGTGTACTGTAACTGTCATTCTAACTGTTTCAAAGATTTGTGAATGACAGCATTCAGTACACACTGCAAGCCCATTTGAAAGGGGATTGGGACGGGGACATCACACTATGGAAAAGAGAGTTTGGGATTAATGTATTTTTATTTTGAATAGGGAGAGGGACAGAGGAGGACACTACTCTATGGAAACAAGGGCTGGGATAACATTCATATATGTATGCATGGGTATTGGGACAAACGGGATGGAGTATGCTTTACATTGGATTGGTGGGGGGCAGGCTGCCCAGTGCATCCTGCCAGGTTTATCCCTGCAAATGGCATACAAATGAAGCCATAATGGTATGCAAATGACCTGCTTGTGCCTTGCATGCCTAATGGCCTCATTTTCACTTTCCTGGCTGAATAGCTGGAATTTGGGCCCTGTATCAGCAGTTGCACCACGCATCCCCATTCCAGGTATCCAGGCCATCCAGGGGATGCACTGATCTATTGTCAGCAGCCCTATTTGTACTGCATGCAAGCATTGCTGTATTCAGACAGGATGAATGACTGCACATCTTGTTTGAATATAGCATTTTTTTGCCAGCCCATTTATTTGGGCAGTGCATCTAGATGCGCAGGGTGTCCCCCGCCGTTAAAAAATGTGGGCCCTGTTTCATTTTACCTATGTAAAAGGCATTACATGAACAGACTGCAAGATAAAATACTCCTATACTTGAACAATTCATAAATTGCCTAACTTCATAGTTTTTTTTCTGAATTTACAGTTGTGAACACAATGGTTTTATTGATCAGAGAGCAAATTCACTGTGGGTGCACATAAACACTCCTTTGGCTGTTGTAATGTCTAACCCTTATTTGACATCATAGTAGGCTGTAAGGAATGCACTAGAATATCTGAAAAGTTCTGACCCCTTTGAATACCATTCTGGCCATTAATTTAATCTCGCTCCAAAGAGGGCTCCGTGAACAAACTATTCCAGTTTTTTTTCTATTATTCTTGAACTGCTCTTGAAAGTGCACTGTAAGTGGTAACAAAATTCAGAACATCTCTCTCCTCTGTGTCTTTTCCTACGCTTCAGTAGTTCATCTCTATTCATTGCAGAAACGTCTCCTTTATTTCATTTAAGAACTTTGCTGTAGCCATGTTCAGAAAACCTATTCATCATTTCTTCTGCATGTCTGACAAAATCAGACTGCTCACTATAATTGAGTCTCACTTGCATCAGTTGTGATTTTGTGATACTCCTTATGGCGTGGTATGGATGGCAGCTAGAGGCATGCAAAATTGTATTTCTATTGGTATTTCTCCTGTGCAAGTTGGTCTTAATTGCACCATTTAAATTTCTGGCGATCTTCAGATCCCAAAATAAATTTCATGATTCAAACAATTCACTTTAAACTTTAGATTGCGTATTTGACTTATGTAAAAAGTGTACAAACAATCAAGTTCTTCTGCTGTCCCGCACATCCCATCAGTGCACCATTAATGTATCTTCTCCATGGGACAATATAATAAATGCTTTTTTTGTTGACCTCCTTTTCCCAATGCCCCAGGTAAAGGTTTGTGTAATTGGGAAAAGGTAGCCCCATCACTTTTCCTTTGATGTGGTGATAATATTTCCTGGACAATGAATGCATTGAAAAATTAGAATTATTTCATTTAGCCCTATCAAAAAGTCCTTCTGTGGGTCATCTAAATCAGTTAAGGAATTCAGCCAAAAATATGATGCCCTAAAGCCCTCCTCATGTGAAATATTACAATAAAGAGACTTAATATTCGTTAAGACTAAAGCCATATCTAATGAAGCTGGGTGTCCCAAAAGCCACTTTACATCTGTGGTATCTCGAATATAGGATAGCAAAGTAGCCACCATGTCCTTTACATAAGTTCAGAGTCTGAGATAATGGTTCTGCTAGTGAACCAATCCCAGATGCTATGGGGTGGCCTGAGGGACAATCCAAACTCTTGTGGATCTTGGGCAACATGTAAATGTTGGCCTTTATGTGATGACTCACCATAAATGGAAGTTTGTGAGGAAATACAGTACTGTACCTTGGTCCATACCATTATGTAGAAAGATATCCACCCTCTTCTTGTAGTCTGAGTAGGCTCTTTCTTCAGTGGTTCATAAAATGCAGTATTTTTCAACTAGCATACACATTTTTTAGGTAGTCTTCTGTGTTTAGCAACACTATTGAGCCCACTTTATCCACTGGTTTTATTGTTAGATTCAAATTTTCTCCAGTTCATGCAGTGCTGCACTGAAGAAAGACCCTACTTCAGACTACAAGAAGAGGGTAACTTCTTTAGGGCTGCAGGGGTGCAGCCCTGCAGACCTCTTGCTGTAAGAAAAGGACTGAGCACATTCCTTGAAAATGAACAACATGTTGGAGCTGTGTCATAGTTGCCTCCAAGTCCGTGAAGCCCTCCACCATGTTGTCTCCATTGAAGTAGCACTGCACTATTTTTACAGTGCCAGTGGTGACAGCAGAACACAACACACTCTGCCGTGTCTAGATGATCACTGCGCTCACGGCACATGCATCTAGTAGTCGCACATGCCCAGTAGCATGTGGTAGCCATCTTGATAATGACTGATTGCACCATGTTCCACCATGATTGCCTATTTTCATTTTCTAATTTATATTTTTATTATAAAAATTCCCCTCACCAACCCTCCTCTCAGCCCCCACAAACATAGTAATGACATTGGGGTGCACAATCTCCCAGTATTGTGATTGTGATACTGGTTCTTTTTTTTTGTCTCCCAAGCTTGACCCTCCCTCTCAGTACCCACTACCCCACCCTCCCAGAAACATAACAGTGACACTGGGGATGCCCAATCCCCAGTGTCAAGATTGGGTATCCTCGGTCATCCTTTTTTTTTTCTTAAATTGTCAAAAGAAAACTGTCCATCAATGTCTTTGCACTGTTTCTGACCCCCACCTGACCCTCCCACTCAGCACCCACCACACCACCCCACAAGCCCTTATTTACCCATCAGTGGTCCAACCCTGTAATCCTCTGGACCACAGACAAGTCTTCACTCTTCAAAGCCAGACCGTGAACTGAAGAAACAGGTATGCTGTTCAATGTATTTCAATGGGGTTTTGAACTTAGTGTAATAACATAGCCATTTTTGCATATTTATGGCCCGCATTTTGAACATGCCTCTTTGAGACCCCACCTCATGAATAATGGCACTGTAATCTGCCCCAAATGTGATTTTGTGGTCCCTGTGCAAAATCACCTTTGAGCAGGAGTTGAAAATTTTCTCTGCATGTGTTCATGAGGTGGTGTCATAAGAAGGATATGCTGAAAATTTGGTGTGGAAATATTAAAAACAACACAGTTGTGAGCCTGCATTGAATTTTGTGAATGAAGCCTCATAACTTTGGTAATTTTTAATATTTTTACCCCAAATTTACAACATAACTATATATTTACAGCAGCTCATGAATGTGACAGCTGTCATTTTTCAAATCCTGGCAAAAATGTTTTTACACCCTGAAAGTTGATGTTGCAGTCCTTGCATGAAATCACCTTTCGGGTATGAGTTAATTTCTCTGCCCTTGTCCATGAGGTAGGGTCATAAGAAGCTAAGTTGAAAATTTGGTACAAAATATTAAAAAAACAGCAAAGTTATGAGCCTATGTTGAATTTTGTGAATGAAGCTTGGTAACATTGGTCATTTTCAATATTTTTACCCACATTTACGACATAGCCATTTCTTTCCAGCACCTCATGAATGTGGCAACTGTCATTTTTCAAATCCCAGCCAAAGTGTTTTTTTGACATCCCAAACACTGATTTCATGGTCACTGCACAAAATCATCGCTCAGGCAGGAGTTGAACAGTTTATCTGCCCTTGTTCATGAGGTGGGTCATAAGAAGGCTATGTTGAAAATTTGTTGTAAAAATATTACAAAACAAATACGTTATGAGCCTACATTGAATTTGGCGAATGCAGGCTTCAAGTTTTGTAATATTCAATATTTTTCCCCATAATTTCAACATAGCCATTTCTTTACAGCACCTCGTGAATGTGACAGCTATCATTTTTCAACTCCTGCCCAAAATGTGTTTTGCATCCCAAAGTTGATTTCGCTGCCTCGTGAACTCGCATTTCAGGCAGGAGTTGAACATTTTCTCTGCCCTTCTTCATGATGCAGGGTCATAACAATGCTATCTTAAAATTTGGTATACAGATATTACAAAACAAAACATTTATGAGCCTATGTTACATTTTGCTAAAGCAGGCTTGTAACTTTGGTCATTTTCAATGGGGGCTATGTACCCATGGGCAGAAAGTATATGCCAAAGGTGCATACCTGTCCACATAGCTCCATGGCCTTTGACAGGTGCAATGTGCATGATATTCACTACTGCATGCACTGCCTGTGGCCCCAACCCCAGCATGCAGGATTGTGCAGAGCGCCTGGGATGAGTAGCACACCCAGGTAGGCATCCAATCAAATGCCCATCCTGGGTCCCAAAGTGGATCACCTTCATGCTAAAACATGGGTCCAGGTGTATGAATAGCTCCCACAGGCACCCAGAACTGCACAGATATGCCCTTGGCCAGCAGTCCTGTGGATGACACCCCTCGTGCCACAGCAAAGCCCCATCTCTGTTAGGGTGCTGCAACCCTCCGACACATCTGTGCCTCATCCTCATAACTGCAGAAGCTCCCCAACACATTGGTCCACCGACCCAGTACTGCAGATACCCACACATGTTTTCCCTGTCCCCATATGTGTACACACTCCCCACCCAGTACAGCACATCTTGACCACCCCTGACCTCTGATCCTGGCACCACTGCCCCTAATTGGTGGTCAGTGTGGCTCCCCAACCCCCACAGCACCATCAACTCCAGCCTTAGTCCAGTACATGGCAACCCAAACCCACCCAGTCCCTGAATTCACCTCACCTGCCCCTCATTGGTATTCAGTGGTCACCCACCCCCACGGAACTGACAACACCACCACTCCCATCTCCTGTACCTGCCAGTCAGTGCCATGGGCATGGACTGTTGGTGGCACATTCCTCCTCACACCTTCTCAGCCACCAGGCATCCAACTCATGCTGGGTGCATGCTACTAAATATAGGCAGCACGCTCCCAGCATCAGTTGGACAGTTGGTGGCCGAGGAGGTGTGAGGAGGGATGTGCCACTGACTGTCCATGCCTGCAGCACCAACTGGTAGGTAGGGGTTCATGGGCACGCGCTATGGGGAGGGGCCACAGCCCACTGGCCACCAATGAAGATGCTGGGTTTCTGATTCAGTGTGTTCCAAGGCCCCACTGTGTGTGCAGGGTGAATACTTGTACTACGCCAGGGTTGGGGATGACAAGTGATGGGGATTCTGAATTGACAGCACCAGGGTCGGGGACAGCATGTGCTGGGAGGATCTAAATTGACAGCACTGGGATTGGGAATGACAAGTGCTGGGGGTTTTGAATTGACAGCACAGAGTTTGGGGACACCATATGTGTGTGTGGGGGCTCTGAATTGACAGCACTGGGATCAGGGATGCCATGTGGGGAGTTACATGAATAATTACAGGGACAGGGATGACATGTGTCAGGGGTTCTGCATGGACAGCAACAGTGTTGGGGCTGTCATGTGTTAGGGGTTTGCTGTGGCAATATGGGGTCAGATGTGATGTGTTGGGGAGTATGCTGTGACAATACAGGGATGGGTCTGACATGTGTGGAGAGCATTAGACTTAGCTGTAATGGGGTGGACTTGTGCAGTTGTGTTGGGAGTGTGTATTCCTACTGCCTGGGCCTTGTGGGTGTTCAGTTTTGTGTGTGGGGAGGCTGCCATACCACTGCTGGGGCAATGTGGGGATCCTGTGTGCACAGGCCAGGCATGTACAGCAGTTATAGCAGGGTCCCCCAGTCCTCTGGCACAACCAGTGCCCTCCACACCACTTCGCACAGCACTATACACACGAATGGTGTAGTGCAGGCTCGCCCACCCACCCCCGACATCTCGCTGACTGCTGCTGGAGGAATTGTATGCCATTTATGAATGCCACCAGGGTCCATGAGACCTTGCTCCATGGCATTCCCAAGTATCTATGCTGATGCACCAGGTTTCCGTGTTTGGTAGGCATCGTGCATAGGGCCCAATATTTTACCCCAGATTCCTCACCTGCAGTCCCATCGACTCTGGCCAGAGTTTGTTTTTCTTTGCAATGGAGAGAGATAAATTGCTGCAGTATAGGACCAGAGACAGAGGGGGAATGGCGCTCTGAATTTTGTTACCACTAATAGTGCCCATTCTAGAGCAATTCAAGAAATAAAAGAAACAAAATGAATATTTTGTCTAGAGAGCCATCTTTAGATGGTGAGGTTGATTTAATGACCAGAATCGTAAACAAAGGGGTCAGAACTTGTCAGACATTCTGGAGCATGCCTTACAGCCTACTATGAGGGCAAATGAGGGCTGGACCTTAGAACAGATGAAGAGGTGCTTATGCACCCACCATAAATGTTGCCATGTGATCAATACAACCTACAGTATGTGTTCATGACTGTAAATTCAGAAAAAAAACAGCAACATGAAATTAAACAATTTATTAAAGGAATAATGCATGACAGAGTGTGTGCCATGCTGGGATAACGTTACGCCCTGGATGGTTGGGTATGAGGCCACAGGTCGTGTGCATCCAACATCCAAGAAGTGATGATATCCCAGCACAACACACACCCTGGAGTGCATTGTTCTGATTCTATAATGGCACTTGAGAAAATAAAAAGATGAAAAAGTACCCCAAAAGTATATATTTTGCTGATGTTTTTTCAAGGGGTATGTATACTTTTAAAAAATAGTGTGGATTGACTGTGCTGGCCAGCAGCTGGAGCTGCTATTACTATAGCTGTGTAGTCTGCCAGAGTAATCTGCCTGTCTTTCCCTGTCTCTATATTTATGCTGCCATGCTGTTGAAGTTAGACGTGTCGCCCCATGCTCTTACTTTCACCTTTCACCGACATAATACTGAAAGACACCCTTTAAGTTTGAAATAGTGGCTACCCCCACTCCCCATAACAGCTGAAAAGAGGAGAGAAGAGGACGATGACTGGTAAGTGGCATTGTTTTCCAGACAGCGTCAGTAGTACTGTATGCCGTTGCCACTTCAGGATTATGGTTTGTTTAGTTCTTCCAGTACAGAACTTGTGTGTTTGTACCAGGAGAAAACAATGAAACTAAACAAATGGCAGAATAATCAGAACAGGGGTGCAGAGTGTGGATTGCTTTTAAAAAGCATGCCTAACTGATCTTGTCAGAACAAGAAGTGCAGTGTAGTGAAGCCGATGATGGCTTCATTTTCACATTTAAATTCAAATATTTAAAAATACTTATTGAAAATAAATGTAATCTACACAGAAGGTGACAGTGAGAGGGAGGTTTAACTGTGTGGGAGTGAGGACAACAGTATAATGAAGCCAAATGTGATAGCGGCTTCACTTGAACTTTGAAAGGAAAATAGTCTGCAGAGAGTGGGAGGCAGTGTGGGTGTTTGTGTGTAAAGTCAATGTGATGGCTTTCAGTTTTACTTTTTTAGTAAAGAAAATTTCAGAATAATAGTGTAGTGGCCCTTACAATGGGGATTTCTGGAAACTGATCACAAAGACGTCTTTAACTTGGCTGTTTTTTTAATTAAAAAGTTTGGGCATTTGTGGGACTGTGTGAGGGTTGTGGTTTTATTCTGGCTGGTTGCTGTGTGAGAAGGAGGTATTTATATTTCTAGGACTTTGTTTACTGCTGTGAAATTTACAGCCTGCACGCCAAGTATAGGGAAGTTAGGCATGTCTTGTGCAGTGATTTTTTGTGATGATTTAGTCATGTCATGCTGAGACTAGATCTATGATGTTATGCTGGGATAACATAACGTGTTCAGCCACAGATTGATCAATCAGAGCCCAGCATTCTTTCTTGCCATTGTACAATAATTGTTTCAGTATAGGAGTAATTAATCTGGCAGTCTGTATATGTAATGCCTTTTACGCCGGTAAAACTAAATGAATGTTTAAACTCAGGGTGGGTGAGCACCTTAGTGACATCTTGAGAAAGGATAGTGAAAATGTTATGGTTAAGCATATTTTGAATATGGTAAGTGAAGGAAATGGGCATGATTTTCTTTATTGGTATAGAGAAAGTATTGATGGGACCTACAGGAGGGATTTAGAAAACAAAATCTTACATAGAGAAACATTCTGGATGTACAAGAATTATGTCCCCTGGCTTGAATGATAGTTCTGATGTGGTCCCTGTCAGGAGGACTGAACCTCACTTTCAGGTTCTTGGCAATATTGGGAATGCAAGTAATCACAGACACGTTGCATAAGAGTAATAAACTTGTTTATTACTACCAAAAGGATAAAATCACAGTTTCCTAAGCAGTTCTTACCAATACGAACGGGAGCCAGTGCAGTAGTTCCCTATACCTCAAGATTCTTTGTGTTCTTTGGGATCTCCGAGGTACAAGACTAGTGTATCACATTATATACCTATGATAATTACTATGGTTACTGTAAGATAGAAACATTTCTAGTTACAGAGATGAGGCCTATTGGCTAAATTAGAGGAGGCTCCACAGTCCAAGATAACATTATACAATTTTGTAGTAGTCATCAGTTTGTGAACAAAAGAGTTCTTATACAGAGTCTTACATAACTCAGTGCAGTAGTACAAATCACCAAAAGGTGGCAATGCCAACTTACATATCATAATTATTCCAAGGACACAGGTGCCTTGGCATCTTACAAGTAAGAAATACACAGAAAATACATAGAAAATATATGTATTAGCAAGTAAAGTGTATTACAACAATATGCATACATATTCTGACATCTACTCTTGTACAGTAGATGCCCTTAGCCCTATATTTAGTATAATATATGCTTAAGCACTAGCTGTTCACGTGTACTTCTGAGGGTACCAATTAGGTTCAGGGACCTCATGTTACATCCCCTTCTTAGAAGAAAAACAGAGACCCCCAAGTCCCCACTAACTGAATATATATATATATATATACATACATATTTATAAAATGAGTAGGGAAATTGCTGCTTATTTATTGGACCTAGAGCACCACACGATTCAGTGTGATATCAGAGTGTGACTGCACACCTACACTTTACCCCCTCCAAAACAATTTTACATTTTATAAGATAGAAAACTCTGAGTTGTATGTTGTGCTTTGATATACACACGCTTGGGTGGTTGATACACTTGGCTCGCGGCCTTGTGCTTACAATGCACACCAATGCGTCGATATCAGAGCGTGACCGCACACCTCAGAGTGGTTAATCTATTACATATATATACTGTGTATATATATATATATATATATATATATATAAATAATGCAGCAGTGGATAAATTATTGTGATATGTAAGGACTCCTGCTGTGTTTGTCTGATGGACTCTTTACCAATTCAGTATACTTATATTCCTCCCATCTAAGTCTGAATAGATTATAGCTATTTTAGCCAGGCATATATTCTTATTTATGAATTGATTAAGGATTGTATTATATTACCGCAGCAGTATAACATTTTGCATTTGTTTTAATGTCTCTGTTTGTACTCTTGATTATGTAAAGCACTGTCACTTTAAATTTATGTTGTTTAGGACCACACAGTTCAGCAGTCTGGCTGTTCCTGATGAAGCACGCATGAGTGAAACTGGTCGGCCATCTGATTGAACTGGTGGCTTCTCTCTGTGACACATACTGTGAGTTGTTTCTTTTCTATGCACTTTTATGTACTTGAATAAAGGTTGTGTTTGGTTCTGCAGTACTTTTGGTGGCTGGTGCTGTTCTTTTTGTGGAATGCATTTCTCTGAAAGTGGCAGTTCATTTCAGAATAGCTGTTTCTTCCAGGTTCCGTTGTACCCTGCCTCACCATAGGATATGAGTGACAGAAGCAATGAGGGGTGATCTTAAAAGTGCGGCTTTTCTTAAATTCTTTTAATGGGGTAGTCATCTGGTCAGACAAAGCCACCAGTTAAGTGTTAGACCTGTTTACTGATGCATCAGGGTCTTGAGTTTTGCATTATATTTACAAGAATAGTGCACAGGCCATCTTCCCAGGACTGATAAGCAGAAGGCTTGCTTATTCAGATCACCCCTGGAATTCTTTTCCATTGTGGTGGCACTGCTCATGTGGGAGCTGTAGCTGAGGAATAACAGTGACTTTCAGGACAGACAGTACTGGGGTAGGTTATATACAAAACACCCAGCTGTGGTGCAAGAGCCTGCTGGGTAATCTAATGTGGGTCTTTGTTCTTAAATATTTAGTTCTTAACATACAGTTTAGAACTGTTCATGTGCTAGGTGACTATAACAGTATTGATGATGCTCTTCTCATTCACAGTGGCAAAGATTCCTGGAGCTGGCTCCAGAACTGAAATGTATCCAACAGACATCCCAGCCTGCCTCTGGGAAATGGAGATCCAGAAGCCTGGGAGTTAATCAGGTGTTCTTTAACACCCAGCATGAAGGGAAGCATAGCAGAGAGGGTTAGTGAATTTCCTGAGCATGTATCAGGCCCAAGGGTGGGGAATGTGTGGCCCTTCCCAGTCGACCAGGTATGCTCATATGTCTCCATATGAGATGAAAGGGTCTATGCCAAAGGCTGGGGCAGCACGTAATGGGGATAGCATGGTTTTCCAAAGCCATGGGACATGAAGGTCACCACAAAGGTATTCCCCAAGTGACAAGATGGCAGGCACCTGATTATCCCAACACTCTTGACACAAGTTCAGGAGGAGCTCCAAGGTGTGGTCATAACCATAAGAAGAGTGCTTTTGAGCAGTGTTCTTGGAGACTTTGTGAGGCCTTTATAGTATGTGAGTTGGTGCAGCTGTTCTAGGTAGCTGGCTTGCCAGGAGCCTTGGTGGATGATGACATGGCAGTGATACCAGATGGGTATTGTCTGGTTGCGCAGAAGCAAGACAAACAGGGGACTGGGGTGATGGTTCAGCACAAGATCATCACCAGGGGAAGAGTGGAACATCCAGGCATGGGTTCAAGACAATGTGTCCATCAGATGTTTGGGGAGTCTAATTTTTTCATCATTATAACAAGTTCCCTTGCTTTGATGGTGTTCCAGTTTGGTCATATTTTAGAAAGTCCATGAGAGGGGTATGGGTGAACTCGAATGACTTCAATACCACTCTTTCCAAATAGGGTCTGTCTCATAGACCAGAACAGAAGGGCTTACTGTCGACCAGATTCAGTCCCTTGTCCATTAGAGGTCACAGGCTTTGAAATGTATGTGAGACTACATTTGCTTTAAAGTCTGGTTTGATGCGCTGGCCCATTGGCGCAGTGGTTGGATTTCTGCTTGCATGCCAGTGGCCTGGGTTCGGAACAGACCGGGTGCTGGAGGGAAGGCCAGGAGAGAGGCCTTGAGCATCAGATGACTGCTCGCTTGTCTCAGGGGCAGACAGGGAAATGACCCAGCACTTGCTGATTCCTGGTGGAGGCTGGGGTACAGCAATGCGCTGGGTCCCAAATGACTAATGGGCGAGGTAAATGTCGCGACACCTTGATGATTGTTACATGCCACACCCTGGGCAGCAAATGGGAAAAGAGCCCCTGGATGATGGTCACCAGCTTCTACATCAAGAAGACCCCGAAAGCAGCCCATGGACCACCTCAGCAGCACCGGGCCAAGGATTGCACTGGTTGCCCCACAGGTGCCTTCCCCTCAGAGGAGAAGGACCCACCTGGCAAAGGGTTACATCCAGGTTACCCAGGCAGCTGCAATGTGGGGTGATAGGTGGCTGCATCAGGGCAGTGTGGCAAGCGAGGGGCATCGGAAGGCCCAAAGGAGAGGCTGGCTCAGAGCTGGGGAGCAAAAAAAAAAGTCTGGTTTGGTTTACTGACAGGTGAAAGTTCCTGTTGGGGATACTGGATGCATGGATATGTGAGCATGCATTCATCCATTAGGCAGCTGTCAGAGCAAGGCAGTTCCAGGGAGGCAAGAACCTGTTTCTGAATCCCTGGCAGTCTCAAAACAATGGATGGGATGGTGGGGGATGAGATGGAGTGATCTGCTTCCATTGATCATGGCTGAAGCTTGTCATTGGGACTCTCCCAGCATTCTTTTAATGTACTTTGGAGGAATAATTTGAGAGCAGTAAAATCACTTGACCTGTTACACAAAATTAAAGAAGACTCGGTCATGTTGTGGAACACCTGGCCAGATGTACACATTGTATGGTCTCCCATTATTTAAATATAGCACTGGCAACATGCCCCAAACCCAGAACAACTGAGAAATCCTCAGGCTGGCCACCATGGCAATACAGTCATTTGGGGGGAGTTCTCCTGAGGCATGATGATATTGTGATAAAAGTATCCCAGTGTTATGCCCTGGAGGGGGGTCACCTGTTTAGCCTAGGAAATGATAGCTTTTAGATGACTTATAGAGTGTAGAGGAGAAAACAGTAGTGTAAAGAGCTTTGGGGATGAACATCAGAAGCCATGCTCATCCTTTGGTGGCACAGTAGTCTCACAAGTTTTGTACAGAGGAGGTAACAGTGAATCACGTATTTTTGCAGGTGGATCACCCTTAGGTTGGCAAGAGGTGAGATCACAGATCCTGATGGCTTGAGTTCCCTCATGGCACTCAGAGGGATAGCCTCTTTGGCATATCCCACAGTTTTATAGTGTCCTCATACGGGGGGAACATCAGCATCCAGCCCAGAGCCATCCCTCATGCCCCAGAGACTGGCTATCACATGGGGTTTGTACCATTCAATCAGCTCCCTGGAGCTAAGGGGATGGCCATTATGGTGATGATGTGACTGATGAGTGACTTGCCATGACTACTTGCTGCACATGTTACACTGAATTTGGTGTAACTGTTGATACATACTGTTCATAGAACATAGCTGTAACCTTTTTTCTCAAAAGCACATTGTCTGTCTCCATCTGTTCAGGTGGAGGGAGGGTAATATGACCTACTAGACAAAGAGTCTGCAAAGAATTGCGACAGGTGGGGCATTCACTGTGGTTACAGCCCTACTGACACCTGAACCAACAAATTGGGTAGGTAAACACCCTTTAGGGATTGGGGTAGGCAGGCAAGTAGAAGTTCCCTGGGGTGGATGACTTAGGACTGAGGGACAGCTTAGGCACATATATTAGCTAGCTAAGGAGGAGATCTTTCTTTTGCATCTTACTCTCCAGTCAGAACCCAGCCAAACCCATTATCATAAAAGCAGATCATAGATCTGTGTAGGGCATTAGAGAGCTCACTGTTCCACTAGGCTCGCATTAGGGGTAGAGAAGGAATTTTACTGTTTTTTTCCTATTAAGTGTTCCAATTTTGCCTTCTCCAATGACGATTAAAATTAGTATGGTTAGGTAGGATTTGTATTAGGATACTGCAGTCATGTAACAAGTGGTGGAATAGTAGTCTCATAAGGTTTGTATGGGGAGGGTGTCAAGGAATCAGGCATCTTTGCAGGTGGTTCCCTATGAGGCTGGCAAGAGGTGAGGGCCCAGATAGCTTGAGTTCTCTCTTTGAAGTGCTGTCTGAGGGATAGCTTCTTCAGGCACTGCCCATGGTTTTATAGTGCCCTCTGACAGAGCCATCCTCATGCTCAGAGGCTAGTTACCTCATGTTTTTTTACCTATTCAATCACCTTCCTCTGGGTCAGGGGATGGTCATTAAGTTGATGATTTCAATGATGAATGACTTGCCATGGCTACCTTGCTGTGCACGTCAGAGTGCCTTGGCTGTAACTGCCATTACATATATTTAATAAAATGTGACTGTGGCAATTTTTCTCCAAAGCATGTTGCCTGTCTCAGTCTGTTCAGGTGAAGGGAGGATAATGTGACCTATAAGACAATGTGCAGTTTTTAATTGTGCAATCTTTGAGAAGTCATTACAGTTTGTTTTTGTGGGGATTCTAAATAATAGATAGCAAACTTTCTGGGAAGGCAACCTTAGGTATTGGATCCCTAGAGGTTTCTCCATGAGGGATTTTTTCTGTCCTCCATGCTGAAGGTCATGAAAATATTTTCATTATAGGTTTGAGCCAGATTGTATCTCTTCTGCCTAGAACTCCTCTATTACTAGTTCATGTCTTACCTTCTTTATAGGAAAGCACTTCGTGTTCTGTATAAGATTCACTACACCTTTAGCTTTGCCTTTTGAGGATCATTACTATATACTCTAAGGTACAGTACCTGTAGTCTAAGGGGACCTTTTCATGCATCACCTCTTGGGTGGAACCCTCCTCAAACTGTGTTCCTTTGCCACATGATCAAGTTCAGTGGTACCTCAAAGGGGGGTTCCTCCTAGGAAGGAAGAACAGGAAAAAGTTTATGTTGCATTAGCATTTGATATACATACTGTATATACAAACTAGTCCACCACATATATAAGTTGCTCACTGAACCAGCGAGTTATAGGGTAAGATCAGGACCATACTGTGAATGTGATGCTGTATATCAGACACTTGGGCTATCCTGAGCAACTACAGTTTTTATCAATGTCCAAAGCTATAAATTGCGATATTTTGAAACATTTATGTCTACGTAGGTTTATTAATGTCAGACTTTCCATATGTAAGGATGACTGTTGAAAGTGAGAGGAAGACAGATTTTTGTTGATACTTTGACTTTGTTGCAGCAACTTAAATCTTTGACGACATTTTACCCACAGGTATTAAGAATTGTTACTGTATCTGGCATCGGTTTTGGTACATCTGGTATTTTTATGGTCTACCTTATGTCTGACAGTAATGCAACAACAACAAAAAACATCTGGGCTAAACTGTGAAGAATGGGAAAAGGTTCCTGCATTAACCCCATGTTATAAAGTAAATATTTTATTTTAATGTATAAATGGAAGCATCCTTTTATGGCATATCTGTAAAACTCTAAGGGTATTTTCAATAGTTATCATATGCAAGCAATGCATGCAGTAATACAACTTTGCAACTGTGTTTCCTATGAGTTAGTCACAGACTGATTTCATAAGTTTAAATTTATTCAAACAGGAGTTTGACCAGCACCATGATGTTGAGTGACAGGGCATTGTACTGGCACGCAGGTGACTGTGGTTTACACCTCAAGCCTGGGACATCAGGGCCAGAGGCCTGAAGGAGGGATTCAGAGTGCCTATTGAATTGTTCCCTCCTGCAGTGTGGGTGACTGCTCTTGCAATTGTTTTTTTTTTTTTTATTTTACCAGGAATGGCACACTAAGCTGATTGCTTATTTACAGATGCGACCTGGGAGCACAGGAAAGTTAAGTGACTTGCTCAGGGTCACACAGTATGCACATGGGGGCTGTGGAATTCAAACCCAGGTCTCCAAATTTGCAACTCAGAGCCTTAGACCACTGCACTACACTGGTGGTGGTGTAGTGTAGGTACTCATGGCAGCATGAGTGACCATGTGCTGCTAAGTGTCACCAGCCCCAGGATGCTGATATGATAGCACACATGTAGGTGCTGGGTGGGGACTCAAACATGGAAAGGGCAAAACTGGGCATACTAGGTTACCTGGTACCCTTTCCCATGCAGCCAGGCCCAAAAAGCAGGCTGACCCTCCAACTCAAGCTGTCACATGCAGAAAAAGGCATTTCCTTCCTTCCTTGTGGAGCAGGAGGGATCCTGACAGGGATAAGTCAGCTCTGACCAGAAAATTGAGGTACTGGAGGCCTGGGAAGGATGGAGCAGTCAGACTTAGTTTGATAAGCAGTAAGGATGTGACCTGAATGAGTCTGTAATCAGTATATCAAAGGAAAGATAAACTGGTAGACTGTATAAACTATTGAGTTGAGGCAAATTTCCAGTGGTGCCCAAGCAAAAAAACAAACAAACAATCAAGCACACCTATATGTACTAAATATCAGTTATCAATTACATGAACAGAAATAATAAATAACAAAAGATAGTCAAATTTCCCTGACCGATAGACACAGGCTGACTGAACAAATAAAGTAACTGAGGCATTTTGTGGGTGGAATTCATTTGCACTGATTTTGAAAATGTAACTGAAATTCATTGCTAGCTCATAAAGATCAAGTTCCAGATTACGGCTTTGAAAATAAGTTTATTGTAAAGTATACTGTACATGAAGAGTATATTTTAGAATATAGATTGCTTACTGTTTAGCTTTTAGAATTATTGAAAACACTGTAGATCACTATGTCTTTAAAGTTTATCATGTGTACTATTCACTAAGTATCTGTAGATCTACTATGATCCAGTAACCACCTTGCTGGGTTGCATAGTGAAAAATTAAAATAAAGTGCATTTTCAGTATTGATGGGGAATCTTCTGGAGGCAGCCATTTTTAAGATGGAAAGGGCTAGTAAAGAAATTGTGATGATATCAAAACCTCACCTGTATGAATAGTTTGCAATGAAACCAGTGAGAACAATGTGTTCGACTCAAAGGGATCCTCCTAATCAGTTTTGAAGAAAGGACTCATGTTTCAGTAGGAGCAATTTTTCTTTCTTGCAACAGACATCAAGCTAACAAAACCAGCCCTCTTCAGGAGCATGGAATAGGAAAACTGAGATTGGCACACGTTCATGTTTCAGTGTCAACCTGCTGTAGAAGAACAGTTCATTATTTTCTTTTTATGGACTTTTTAAACAATGTTTGTGCTGTCATGTGCAACTCATCTTTCCACTGTATTATTCTGTTATGTCCAACCTATTTGTTCATATTGGGGCCTAGTCATGAAGGGCAAGCGCTACATACAGAATGAACATAAATGCAGGTGCACAGCTGCACACCGCCTAATGGAATGAAATATGTGGCATGCACAACACAGCCTGACACCCCCAGAGGATGAGGCGGAGACAGAGGAAGTGCGCAGCTATGCACAGGGGATGCTGAGCCAGCGCAAGACAACGGGAATGCCCTTGGCTCCACCATAAAAGGAGATGTGAACAGCCATGGGTGAGCGATACACACAGTGCAGAAGAGGCATGTCCATGGAAAATGGCAGCAGCACCCATGGGCTAGAGGAATGTGCAGGAGCAGCCACAATGCACCCAAACAGCAACAATGGTGGATGCGGCATGGGCAGTGGTGTGGTGGGAGGCAGCAGGGGTCCCAGAACTTTGTGGGGCACAGCTGGCCATCTCGTAACTGAGATCAGGCAGCTGTATGAAATGCTGTTCAAGTGGTAGTCACTGAGCCCCCAGCAGAGACCAAAGCTCGAATATGGCTGGGCCTGCAGGTGGCAATAAATGGCAGGACCAGAGGCATGCACACTCATGGCAATCAAGTTACTAAGTGGCGTGACTCCGGTCCCAGGTAAAGAGTTGGCTGAGTAGGGCACGCCAGTGTAGTGTCACCACAGGTGGCGGACCACCACCTGTAGAACCCCCGATACCCACAGAGCAGCAGGTTGCAGACACCATCAGCGACATCCTCACTGATGGGGAGCACAATGGACAGGATGGCATGCCAGGTAGGCACAAAGCATGGCTGCACAGGGCACAGCCACAGCCACAGAACCAAGCAACAGCAACAGTCAACAACAACCTGTCATTTACTTCCCCACAGTGCCTGACAATGACAGTGCCATAGGTCATGGGAGGAGAAAGAGGCAGCATAGGACCACTGAGAGCAGGCGGTGAAGGTGGGTTCTGCCAGGACCATGGAGCACACAGCCACACACGCTGTACACACAGGTGCACTAACCAAGTTACCCTTCACACACACAGGGTCTCAGCAGCACAGAACACCGTCCATACAGGAGGAGGACAGCCAGCAGTCTGCACCACCCATGGACTGCCATGGCAAAGACAGGGAACAGACCCAAGAGCGGCAGCACTGGGAGGAGGAGAGTGGACCTGGCATGGGTGGAGGCATAGAGACAGCTGTTGATGTGGAGGGGCAGGGCATAACACACCAGCAGAACAGCCAGCACCAGGGTGGGGGGCTGCAGTGAGGCCAACACTATTCCCCAGTGGACAGTCATGCCGCAACTGTGGGAACATCAGCACCTACCACACTGACTGACACACAGGACCAGGACACCAGGGCCTCCGAGGGCCCCCAAGGCGATGCAGACTGAGCACCAGCAGTTCACCCTAGTCAGCTACTACCCTGACCTCCACAAGCTGGAGCGTGACCACCTGCAGGTGACAAGGGATTGTACAGAGGCCGTGCACTGCCTCACGGAGATTGTGGCAGGGTCGCACGTGAGCAGGAGAGGTTTGCAGAAGGCATTATCATAGGCGTGAGGGTGCAGGGAGCACATGGACGAGGCAGTGGCTGCAGGCATGTGCCCAGGAATGCCTGGCTGACAGCAGGCCACGGGTGCCAGTGCACAGGGCGGATGGCCAATGTACTCCTGGCTATTGCTGCCCACCTTGTCACCCAACAAGGATGGGAAGCTGTGGCCGCTGGGCCTGAACCCATGGCACCTGCCAGTATAAGACCCTAAGCCCATGGGACCACGTGAGTGGCGAGAAGGTTCTGCACAGCACCTCAACCCACAGTGGATGATATTGACTAGGAGGAGGGTCCGAGCACTGAGACTGGGCGTTGTGCTGCATACAGGTGGCACAGTGTGACACACACACTGAGGACCCAGTACGCAGCACGGCCAGGGCCGGCAGGTGAGTGGACATGGTGGACAATGGCAGAGGTTTGTGACCCAGTGAAATGCTGTCCCTGATGACATGCAACCGCAACGGACAACCCCACCCGCCCACACCACATGTGTACCGCCACATGCAACCCCCACTGCACACCCTACAGTCCGTAGTGACACCCCATGGACTGACATCATCTGGGATGGCTAAGGGTGTGCACACAACAGGCCCATGCCGCACAAGGCACCAGCACACACCACACCCCCACCATGCAGCATGCACATGGCGTGTGTGATGCCAGTGGTGGTGTGCCCTCAGCATGGCCCACACAATGGGAATGGGATGTGTCGCTCATGGCGGACCACTGCTGTGGCTTGCACACCTGTGGTATGCCATGGCCACAGCAGCACAATGGCACACACACAATGCACATGCCAGCTCAGTCATGCACTGCTATCATCACCAGCGTGCACAAACCTACTGTACCTGCCAACGTGCTATGGGCCACATGATGGTGAATGGCCCTCACCGCCATGCATCCCACTACATGTTTATCCATAGGTAGAGCCCTGGCACCTCCTCAGGCAGTGCCGGTCCATGGGGTGGCTGTGGTGGTTCCTCACTGCCCTCTCTGGATGTCCATCCTGTGGCACAGGCACTATGCAGCACATGCATATGTTGTGCAGCATAGCACAGGAGGTGAGCACTCTGCACACCATGCCTGGTGCAAGCATCATTGTGCCACCCTTATGGTCCAGGCATCAGAAGCGATCTTCAGCAGCCCTATCATGTGCTCCACAATGCTGCACACCTGTGTTTGTGCTGCATTGTATGCAACCTCCACTGGGTGCTGTGGTGTCAGGTATGGTGTCAGTAGTGGGCATCAGGGGTAGCCGCTGTCACCTGTGGCTGTAGAGCAGATAGGACTGGTTAGCAGTGCTGGGGCACACATGTGGATGATGTATACACACATGGTAATGAGGCCTCACCCAACAGCCAGCCATAGCCTCTGGCTGCCGCTCCATATGGCTCCTCAGGGCGCTGTTGTCATACATGTAGAAATTGTGGCATGACCCCAGGTACCATGACAGGACATTGGTCAGGATGCCCGTTGCATCACAGATGACCTGACAGTTGATGCTGTGGAATTCCTTACAGTTTCTGTAGGCATCCTCATTGATGGGCAGGGCTAGGATGGGCATATGCATGCAGTTGATCGCATCCACCATGTTTGGCATGACATACATGTCCAGGAACACTCCTTGACTGCCCTGAGGTCTGCAGCATCCATGGGGAACATGATGTGCCTCTCCCAATGCCTCACCAGGGCATCATTCACCTGGCGGAGTGCCCATGACATGGATGCCTGACTCACCCCGTCAAGTCACCCGTCACAGCTGAAATGTGCCCATGGTGTAGTACTGCAGGGTGCACAGCACCTTGGTCTCCACTAACATGGCCATGAAGAGCGTGTGGCCAGCCTGATCGCATGCTCCAGCAGCTCACAGATGTAGCGAGGGATGCCATTGTCGACCCGGTACAACTTTAGGATGTCTGTGGGTGCAGTGTCTGGGTGACAAGGCATGGCCTGAATGCTCAGGGATGACACCATGCTCTGGCATGCTGGTCTGCCTCTGCCTCCTCGAGGAGGACCACATGTAGTGCCCCTGGGCTCATCGCACTGCTTCTGCGTGTTCCTATAGCTGCCTTTACTCAGTGGTGTTGCACGCCAACACCTGTGAGCCGTGCATGGTGTGTGGCATGTCGCACATACCCTTATGGTTGTTGCATGCCTACCACAGAATGCCATATGTCCTGTGGTGACGATTGTGGCAGCAGCACCATCCATGGTGGAGGGGATGTCCATGGCAGGTTCACACTGCCTCGATGGCTGTATCAGGTGGTGGATGCCGCCTATCAAGACAGGATTCCAGCAGGTAAGATCTGGAAGGTCATGGAGCAACGGCAGTGGCTGCTTACTCCAGTGGCTGGGTGACCTGTGTGGTTGGTGGGCAGGTTGGGCTCTGTGCCGTTGGTATGTGTGCTAGCCACTGTCCCGTTTTGTTGTGAAGGGGACCCAGCATCAGAAGGTGGTGCTGGTCCTGGAGTCCTGGTGGTGAGTGGGCCAGGCCTGGCCTGTGTCATGACCCTGAGGTGGTGGATGGAGCAGGACTTGCATGGCAGCTGGATCTGTGGAGCAGCACAGAGGACTACATGTATCAGGATGACAGGGTGGACTGTTGGCCACCCATGTCCCCTCTAAGGTAGGTGGCCCATGGCTGTGTGTGTGTGCGTGTGCATGTATGTGTGTGTGTGTGTGTGTGTGTGTGTGTGTGTGTGCAGGTGGGTGGCTGGCTATGCCATTGCATGATGCCGTGGCACTGATGTCAATTCCTCTGTCTGCTCTTTCCATTGCAGTGTTATTGTGGCCCTATCAGGTGGCTCGTGACTGGAGGAGAGGGCATTCACAGACACCACCCTCCCCCAGAGCTGACA
Source organism: Neoceratodus forsteri (assembly GCA_016271365.2). Lineage (NCBI taxonomy): Eukaryota > Metazoa > Chordata > Ceratodontiformes > Ceratodontidae > Neoceratodus > Neoceratodus forsteri. The sequence goes on from CM057455.1 coordinate 1,045,770,008, forward strand.
CCATCCACCAGCCCAGACCTGCCCTCAGAGGAGGACTCTGATTGAGGGGAGCACCCATCCATGTTTCTCCCCACCCGGGACTGTTGACCTTGTGCTGTTGTTGCACCCATTTGTTCTGTGTTGTTTGTCACAGTAAAGGTAAAGGATATATGCTTCATCCCAGTCTCAGTGTCTGGTTCCTCACCTTAGCATGGTGTGCATGGGTGGCTGCGTGTGTGTGTGTGTGTGTGTGTATGTGTGTATCTTTGCTCACTGCATGTCCTTTTAGGGCCTTCTGCAATGCCTGTGTAAGTGCTGTCTGCAGGTTGGCATGCGCACCATGGTGGTGATGGTGGTGGTCATTTGGGCCTTGTTGTCACATGTGCAATAGTGGCACGGGGGTGCTCATCACGTGGGCTAGCGCAGTCGCTGTGCATTGCATTGGTGCATGCGTAGCTGGTGTGTGTGGCTGTCAGTGCCTAGCACCCTGTGGGCCACTTCTCTGGGTACTCACGTCTGTGTGTGCACCATATAGGCTGCTTACGGCTGCTTTCAGAATGTGTAAGGTGTACACGGGGCACAACGTGGCTTTCTGATGTAACCTGTTTTGTGCATGCATGTACACTGTCCCACGTGTACTGCTTCCATGGAAAGCCACCCCAGCCACGTATCCAGCTTGGTGCGCATGTTGGCTTGGTTACACTGCACACAGTGCTACACGTGGTTGGTGCATACCACATGAGGTGGCGCCTGTATGTTTTGTGTGAGGCCTCTGCTTCAGCGGGCTTACACATGGTGCATAGCACCACATAGCCTTCAGAGCAGGGCCCAGTGTTTGAATATCTCTAAGAATAAAACCTACCAAACCAGTTAGAAGGTAGGAAATCAGAGTTGGGATATGATTGCCACAGATACTAGCGCTTGTTGTAGAAACAGCTAAAAGTCCTCACTACATACTTGAAAACTGGAACGCTCAAGACATGATTGCTTTTAGTATATATAGTAATCAAACCTAGAAATCTAGTTCTTGGTTCGCTAAAATAACTGTTTCAATACACTCGTATGTCCCATATATGTACAAAAATTATAATACACCTCAGAAAAGGTATGCTTCCAAGAACATAAAATGAAAAGGCAATGGCCATCCCAGTGGAACAGTGGTAGTGTTGCCACCCACACACTAGCAACCCAAGTTCAGGAGTGATCTTGGGTTGCTGTGGGCTAGCAGGGGAGAGATAATGAGCATCTGGTGGACTGCCTCTTCTCCCAGGGAGGGAGATATGTTGTTCCCACTGAATGTCAAGACTGTCATCAGATGGAAGCCTGGTGGCACTGCATGTCTGAGGATGGCACAAGAAGGTAGGGAGCTGCAGGACTTCTGCATCATGTGTATGTGCCTCACACACACCTACATTTGTGTGCATGTCCCAGCATGGGGAATGGGAAGTAAAGCAAGAGAAAAAGGCAAGGTAGGTGCGATGATGCTCTGCACACCAACACCCCCCATGCTGCACCACCAGCACCCTGGGATGCCAAATACTGGATTTGTCTCTTTGGAGAGAGGACAGCAATCCCTCTTGATCCCACCATGGAGGCATAATTCATGGGGGTTGCTGGCTACCAGGTAAGTCCTGAAAGGAAAAGATAGTGGGGCAGTATGGACAGATCAAGGGAGCTCTGCCTTCCTTGGCAATAAGGAAACAACTCGATGAAAAAGATTAAAAAGCAATACATTTAGGGCACTACATTTACCTTCTCTGTATTTTACTATGCATGAATGTAGACTTTTTACTTTTTTGTCTTTTTATGGTTTTCAGTGTTTTAGAATGTTATTTATTATACTGATTGAACTGAAGTAGTAATTTAGACAGCCACTGCCTGCTGGCAGCTAAACTTGTTGCAGTCAATGGATTACAAGACTTCACAAGACTGAGAAACTTGTACATCTATCTGCAGCCATTACTAATAGAGTTGAATGAACCTCTCAAAGCTCCACAATGCAAACTTTGACCATCGAAACAGGTAACGTTACTAACATTCTCTTACAGTGAATCTGTGTGTGACCATCAATGGTGATTCATGGTGTCAGGGTCACCATCCCTTGATGGTGAACAGAGTGATGGAACAGGTCTTTTAACTGATTATAACTCAGTGTGAGCCACACATCACATCTGATCACAAAGAGCTTGATGTACCTGATTTACGGTAAAGCAGACTAAAAAGACGAGAGAAGCAAATCTTGTGGTCAGCAGTGAATGTTAATTACTATAGCTTACTTGCATTGGGGTTGTGTTTGCAAGACTCTGCAGGGCCTGTTGTGTTTGTGGTGGTGTGACATAGTCTACAAAGTCTATAACTACCTTGTCCCAGTTCTGAGCTCTTTAATTGTTAATATTCAGAAGGCTTACCCTTCCCTTATAGTCTTTGTTTAATGTACATTTCAACTACCACTTGCTCAATCTTTCACCTATAAGGTTGTCACCATCAGGTCTGGGATCTGCTCAGGTCACTCTAATGGGTGTTGTGAAGGTTCGTGGGTGGTTATGAGCACCTGGTTTACCTGGTTTGACTCGCCAGCTGGAAACTACCGACGCTAGAGGATCATTCAGACTTTGTGGCCAACTTGCTGTAGTTTGATCTGGGCCCAATGCAACTCTTTGTGGGTTGCACTGAGGAAATCGGCCCGGTCCTAGCCAAGATAATCTAGAGGTCATTGGACAGGGGTTTTCCTATCCCCTAAAGGAGGCAGTTTTATGACCACTCCTTAAAAGCTCTCCCTTGACTCAGACTGTCTGTAAACTCAGACCTGTCTCTAACCTGCCCTTTGTGGGCAAGGTTATTGAGAAGGTGATTGTGCTGAAGCTGGATGATCATCTGTCAACCCACAATGTCTATGGCTCTCTACAGTACAGTTTTAAGAAGAGGCATAGCATGGAGACAGCTCTTGTTCAGGTGCTTAATGATTTCTTAATAGCAAGGATCAGAGGACTCATTCTATGATGGTCCTTCTTGATCTCTGCAGTGTTTGACACTGTGGACCATGGAGTGTTGTTGGAGTGCTCTGCAGTTTCTCTGTGGACTGTCTGGTGCAGTCCTCAGTTGGTTTAGATCATTCCTCGAGGGTAGGGACTCAGAGAGTGATGTCTGGCATTTATTCCTCAGCCCCTCTCTGTGCTGTTGGTATCGAGGGCTCCATTCTATCACCCATGTTGTTCACAGTATACAGTATATGCTGCCATTAGGAGACATTATTAGGTGGTACAGTCTGAGTTTTCACTGCTATGCAGATGATACTCAGCTATACACGTCCTTTGTGCCCGAACAGGATGGTATCCTCAGGCTTTAATAACTGCCTCTCGAGATCCAGGACTGGATGAGTGCCAGCTGGCTGCTGTTGAACCTGAATGGACCGAGGTGTTGGTGGTGGACCCAGATCATTGGGAGGCAGGTTTTAGGCTGGACAGCCATCTGGGCTATGGCTTGGGGTGTTTAGCTGACTGCCTCAGGCTGGGTGCAGAACCTGGTCGTTATTTTTGACAATGGCCTGACACTTAAATCTCAGGTGTCAGCTGTAGTCAAAACCTCATTTTATAATCTGAGGAATATCACCCGGTAAGCGCCTGGTACCTCCTGATGATCTTCTAACTCTGGTCCATGCCTTCATAACCTCCTGCCTTGACCACTGCAATGCCCTGTACCTAGGGCTACCAAATGTTGATATCCACCACTTGCACCTGGTGCAGAATGCAGCAGCCAGGCATTTGACTGGCTTCTTCCAGGGCCAGTCATAATATGCCTGTGTTCCATGGACTGCACTGGCTGCCAGTACAGTGGCGGATAACCTTCTAGGTTTATTTTTATTTTATTTATTTAGGATTCAGATCATACCTTTGAGCTCAGAGCTCTTTACAAAGGTTCCACATCAAACAGTGACAATGGCAATGATAGCAAACAGTTTATAAACAATGCTCAATAGTAGGTAGCTAGTATACAATAAGGTTACAATGTCATTCATAGTACCAATGGTGATAGTACAGCATCAAGAGCATTCAACTAGGGTAAGGGACAGTGTTTATATGCAGTGAAGGAGATAAAGAGGTGTGACACCTAGTGTGAGAGTCTGAGGAGGAGTCAAGGTGAGGGAGAGGGAAGACTGGGGGAGGGCGGCCAAGAGAAGTGGCTTTGTCTAGGAGGTTGGGAGGTAGTGGTAATAGGTTGGTTTTAAGGTTGATCCAGTGAGGAAAAGGCACACGGGAGAGGAAGACAGAGGGATTGGGCAAGGGAAGAGTGTGGGTAAAAGGAAGGAAAAGGAGAGTGTGGGTGAGTGGGCATTATGGGTGTTACAGTCCTAGTGGCAGTCACAAATTGTCCTAGTAAGAAGGTGTTGCCTTAGGCCATTTTTGAATTGCAAGATGCATTGGGAGTTTAGAATGTGCACTGGGATTTCTTTTGAGCCATTGAGGGCCCTATAGCTGAAAGCACACTGTCCCTGCACAGTTCGATGGAAAGGTGTTGATAGGGCCCCTCATCCTGCCTCTAGTGGTATAGCTGGTAGCACTTGGTGTTAGGATGTTAGAAATGCATGGAGGGGGTTACCATTAGCACCTTTTTTCCAAGAAGACATGTTTGGAATATAACCCTATTCTTTAGTGGCAGCCAATTGGTCTCCGTGTAAGGAGCAGGTGCGGTATTTTGATCTGCAGCCATTTTGAGCCTACATGCCTTGTTGAGGGCAATGTGAATCCTTTTAGTGCAGTGTCTGTTGCTGTGCCATTGATCACCAATCCATAGTCAGTGGTAGACAGGATGGAGCTGGAGACTGAGAGACAGAGGGCCTCTGGAGTGAGATACTATTTATGCCTATAGAGTACACCCAGTTTGGTGTTCACTGCCTTTTCACTGTGTCGTTGTGTTGGGTGAAGGTGAGGAGTCATCAGTAGTGATCCCCAGGTACTTGAAGGAGTGATCTTGTTCTAGGGGCTCACTGACATTATTGGAGATGGTGAGGGAGAGAGCTTTTTTGTGCTGTGGACTGGCTGTGAGCATCACCTTGGTCTTTTGTAGTTTAATAGAAGTTTATGGATACAGAACCAGTCTTCCAACTTGTAGAAGGATACCTGTAGCTCAGAGTGGAGGCGACTATTGATGAACTGCTGGTGAGAAGTACAGCATCGTTTGTGTAAAGTATCAGTTTAGTATCACAGGCTTCAGGAAGACTATTTAGGAAGAGGCTGAATAGTAAGGGCCCCAGTATTGACCCCTGTGAGACCCCTAAAGATACCTCATTGGAGCCAGATACTGTGTTCCCAATTTTACATGTTGGCTTCTGTGTGTTAGGTAGTCCTTGAACCACCAGACAGCAGTGGTAGCAAACCCCAGGTTCTGTAGTTCAGTCAGGAGGAGACAGTGATTGACAGTGTCAAGGCTTTGGTGAGGTCTATGAAGACTGACCCCACCAGTTTTCCTTCGCCTAGTGCCTTGTGCGAGTAATCAGTGTAGTCCAGCAAGGCAGTGGAGGTACTATGATTCTGCCTGAAGCCATGTTGCTTGGGACAAAACAGGTTGTATTTGTTAAGGTAATCTGTGAGTTGGGTGGCCACAAAAATTGTCTGCCATAAATTTCAGGGCTTTAGATAAGGGAAAGAGGATAGATATTGGCCTGCAAGTGGCGGTGCATGTCATATCACCATTCTTGTCCACTGGTGTCACAACAGCCTGTTTCAGATCCCAGGAATTGTGCAAGAGCCAGCAATTTGTTAAATAGTTTTGAAACTGGCACAATGGGCTACTGACATATAAAGCCCTACATGGGCAGGCACCTCGTTACATACAAGCTCTTCTTCGTCCCTACTGCCCTCTGCTCACTCCGCTCTGCTGAAGAGGGATTGCTAGAGATAACCAGGGTTCAATTGAAAGATTGGGGTTAGCTCCTTTGCTTTTGTAGCCCCTACTCCTGTGGAATTCTCCACCTCATTGGGTGAGAGAGATGTCTGACTGTCCAAAGTTTTAAGACGGCTTTAAAACCTATTTATTTAGCCTAGCTTACCAGATTGCTTTTAATCTTGGAAGATTTTGATGCAGATATTTTAATAGGATGTAATTTAAATGATTTATTATAGTGCTATTTATTATGGTTTTATTGTTATAGGTGATTGATTTGACATGTAAGAGTGCTTTGAACTTTTGGAAAGGTGCTTTGTACAAATAAAATATGATGATGATGATTTAATACCCCTCCAAAATGTTACATACCCAAAAACATAAACACAAATTCAAAGGTAATAAATTTAGGTGATTACATTTACCTTTTCCAGTGTTTCACCATGCATGATTTTCTTTTAATTTTTGTTTTATATTTTAAAATGGTAGTTACTTTTTATATTGAACAAACTGAAGTAACAATTAAAACAGGTTCTGCCTGTTAGCAGCCAAACTTGTTGCAGTCAGTGGATTACATGAGATTTCAAGATTGAGGAATGTGTGCATCTGTGTGCAGTTATCACTAATATGGCTGTGCAACTCCCATTTCTGACCATGTGAACTTTGACCATTGAATCAGGTAAAGTTCGCCAAAGTTCGATTACTGGCAGATTAGTTTACAGTGGTTTGACTATTAAAATCATTAAGGCATGGGATATAATAAGCAACATAATGAACTGACTGATGAAGCACCTAAAACAGCAGGATGAGTCAGTGGCCACAGTGAGGGCTACTGCTTCAAAAATTGTGTCCGTCATTGCCAAACATGAACAACACTAGTAAACATGAATATGTGGCTAAGAATGCTTAAAACGTGATTTAAAAGGCCATTGTGTGACCACAAAATATCAGCACATAATGCCAAAGCATAAGCTACTAGTTCTAAAACTGTGTGTCCATTGGGACAGTGACACACATGGACAAGGCTTCACATCATGCCACAGATATTTGGACAAGTGTTGTACACACTGGCTTCATGGGTAATGTTGTCCCAAATATTATTTATTTGGCCTGTGTAGACCAGGTTAAAATTCATGAAACATTAATTTGAATAACACTGAGAGAAGATAAAGGTGCAGCATCACACAGTGTAGGCTACTGGTTCCAAAAATTGTGACCCTATTGGGACAATGCCACACATACACATGGCTTCCCATTATGCAAAGTAAATGTGTTACACACACACTGGTTTCATGAGCTAAATTCGCCCAAAACTTAGTTATTTGTCCCATGTAGGCCTGCCAAAATTCACAAAACAATTTGAAGAAGACTGAGTGAAGACAACAGTGCAGCATTCCACAGCGTGACATTGGTCCCAAATGTTGTGTGTTGATTGGCATAGTGCCACATATGGACAAGGCCTCCCATTATGCCATGGATAAGTGTTGTGCAGACTGGTTTCATAGGCAACAATGCCTCCCAAATTATTTATTCAGCCTGTGTACACCTGCCATAAATTTACAAAGCATTAATCTGAAGAAGACTATGTGAAGACAACACTGCAGCATCCTGCTCTGTGTGTGTAGACTAATGGCTCCAAAAACAAATAAAAAAAATTATGAACACAGAAGCCTTTCACCATCCACTTTATCATCCGTTGCCTTTATTCTAGCTGAAGTAGAGGAAATTCATCATCCATAAACTGTAAAAACAAGGGCTTTGGAAAAAGGGTCAGGTTATTTTTTTTTTTTTAAAGTGAGTAGCTATACATTTTGGGTCGAAAGGCATGCTGTCCTGTTGGTGACACTATTGCCTGCAGCAACAAAAATTCTCTGAGTATGTACTTGCAGGTGGGCAACTGAGGTGTTCAACAGCTACCTGTGTCAGAGGCCAAACTATCTTTCTTTAGAACCAATAAAATAAAAGCTTGTCTCCTTCTAGTGGCAAAGTCTCATCCAGATAATCCTGCACCATTTGTTTGCTGGGTTCTCTGGCACCACTGTGTCAGAAAGTGACTTGTCATACTTTTTCATCAAGCCATAGTCAGACAATTGTTCTCTGGGTGGTTTGTCATAAACGGATATCTGTTCTTTTTTTGGGGGAGGGGTAAAATAGCAGGAGTGGCATCATTAAATCTTAGTTTACTTGGAGACAAAATGAGTGACTCCTGTGACATTCAGTAGTAGTAATGGAAACACATTGGGATCCTCCTTTTCCTCTCCTCCACCTGGCCTTTCATTGAAATTGCATGGATGGTGTTCAGTGTTCTTGTGCTCTGTTTATGTTCATGGTCTTGTTTTGTGCTATACATATAGAGACCAGATGGATAAGCCAGGCTTTATAGAACTATTGTTCATTACCCAATTCTTGTGCATCAAAGAATGTCTTGAATGTTTATTTGAACTGAGCATCCCAAAAGTGGCTAAGATATAGTGGTCTGCTCTACATACTTATGAAGTGCACGTGTTATTCCAGAAATGTGATCTCATCCTTTCTACTAGATTGACAAAAGTGGTATCGTCTGTGTTCTCATACTGAGTTTCCATATGAACAAGTCACAGATTAATGAGGATAATGATGGGGTGTACCTGGCTTAGACCAACTCCTATGTTTACCTCTCTTGCTAATACCATGCTCAATGGTATACTCATGGCATGCCTTCTATTGTTCTAGCAACAACTGCATCATGTGATAGGTGGAATTGAACCTGATGCCACATCCTGTTTCAGGTGGTGGGAGCGAAGGAGGCTCCAATGCTGAATGTTTCATCACAGTTTCCATGCCTTTACAGATTGACTAAAATGACTGCAAACCTTTTGGCCAGACTTACACATGTCTAGACCATGGTGCCTTTCACATCTAGGAACTTGACCTACCAGATTTGTACAGTGTACGAAACATGGAACATGTGTATAATTCCCATCATCAATTGCCTTTTATAAAGTTTTTGCATTATATGATATTATAAAACCTGGTGTTAATAAGTGTGTGTGAGCCACTCATCAAACTTCTGCTGAAGGAAGCATAACAAGTTTTTGTACGAGGGTGATTCTGAATGCCTGCAATACATAAAGCCATGAGACTGCAAAGATTGAGGGCCCAAGTGACTTGTAACTAGTGCTACTGCTGCGTTGCTGCAGGCATTTAACCCAGAAGAGGAAGACAAATGAGAAAGGAGACTGAAGAGGGACACTAACCAAGGAGAAGTCACTTCCATGCAATCAGTAGTCTGACCACTGGTCCACATATCTGGTGATGCAAACCACTGGAGCAAAATAATAATAATAATAATAATCCTTTATTTATGATGTGTCTTTTGAAAACCAAGGTGCAGTACAGTTAAAACAATTACCACAGTTAAAACAGATCATCATCAAATTAAAATATACAGTACAAATCAACAGTCAATGTAATGCTTTCAGGGTATGCAAAACAGTCTTGTAGGCACTTTGATTCAAATAAGGGAGAGTCACTGGCATAGCATGTATTCCTGGGCACTTGATACACTGGTACTGCACTTGCATTTGTGATAGAAACCTGCATTGATCACAAAGGAGAATGGCAGCAAGTCAGTGGCTAGCATTTCCACAATTGTTTTGTTAACATTTTCACCTCTGGTCTGTTGGCTTTATATTTCTGGCCCATTTCAGAAGATCTGAACAGTGAGAGTTTAGTGCTTTTTCCCTCTGAACATGACTGTTGATTCTTATTTTGCTGCCCGAGGTGGGGACCTGGCTGGGGATTTGTGCTCTCCAAGTATGACCTGATGAATGAATGTTATAGGAGTTGTACACTGACTACTACTTGAATGACTTTCTTCCTTTTCCTGTCTACCTGGTCCCCTAACATTCATCTCCCCTACAAATCATCATTATCATCATCAGCTTCAATGCCTGGTGGTGCTGCTTACGCCATGTATTGGCATGCCTTCTCATACTGAGCTCTATGGGACTTCCATAGCACCTTTTCATGGCAGATACTCCCAGCCTTGTTCCTCCTTACCCTGGCTCAGCCTGTCTTTACATAAGACACACTACATGTGTCCATGATTCTCTGTCCACTCAAAACAAATTCCACACTCCTAAAATCACCTGTTTGTGATTTCTCCTGACACTCTGCTGTTCCATAATGGGCAGGATACTGTGGCCTGTTTCCACATCACCTCCTACTTTTCCTCCAACAGTTCTTCAAGGTTAAAGCATGGTTCTTCTTCCTTTACCATATGTCCTGAGCCACCAGTCTCAATTGTGCCTTTATCATCTGTCATTTCAGATGCTTGTGTTTCTCCATGTCATTTTGTGGCTTCTATTTTTACCACCACTTTTGGTCTTTTTGACCTTTTCCATGCACCTGTCCCAAGTTCAACTCTTACATGTTCCACCTCCTCCTCCACCCCAGAACCTCTGCTGCTACTATCATTTTTATCAGGTATATAATCACTTCTGTGTGTCTGTCCCACCACCTCCACATCACCTTGCTTCTCCTCCTCTGCCTGTATCACCATCCGATGCACTCATTTTGTTTTACTTTTTCTACAATCATTGCATATGTTGCAGCCCTTGCAGTGCCACTGTAAGTTGTTCCTACAATATGTGATACTTTATGGACTGCTTGACTACTCTCATCTTTCTAGACACTTGCTGTTCCCACTGACGCAGAGGGTCTATGACCATGTCCACTTCACTTTGTTTTTCCTTTTATGTAACTGGATGATCTCATGCCATTATCAACTTGTCCTCTCTATTTCTCCATTTCCTAAATCTTGCTATAGGACTCAGCCACTTGGATGAAGAAGACTTTTCATTGTATTTTTATTATATTTTTATCTTATTTTGATATTTATTTTATTTGCTATTGTTATTTTTATTTACTTTTAGTTTTATTATATTTTTATTTTAGTTTTATGGACTACTATGGCTAGGCACTGACTCACTGCCAGTTGGCACACATTTGCTGCCCACTGCCCAGATCACATGGCAACAGCACAGCTCAGGATGATGCGACATACACATACACACACACACACACACACACATTGCTTCAGAACCTCGAGAAGGACGAGGAAGGAACTTCAGCAACTTGAGGGAACTTAGAGATTTTTTTACTTTTTTTCATGGGATGCCACCCAAGTACCAGCTACCAGTAGCCAGGCACTGAATGCTGCCGGCTGGCACACACTTGCTGCCCACTGCCCAGATCAAACTGCAACAGAACAGATCAGGACAACATACAACTAGGCTACTTCAGTACCAGAAGGAGGAGAAGGAGGAGGAGGAATTAACTTCAGCAACTTGAAGGAATGTGGGATTTCTTTTTATTTTCTTAATGGGATGCCACCAAGGTGAGAACTATCAATGGCACACTTCCAAATGGCACACACTCACTGCTCACTGCCCAGATCACATTGCAATGGCACATCTCTGGATGACACACACAGGCTGCTTCAGGACTCAAGCGGAGGAAGGAACTGCAATAAGTTGGTTAATATGAAGAGTACCACAATAAAAACAAGCATTTGTTAATGCCAAATGTTTCTTTGCATGGCTAATGTGGCAGGGGTGTATTGTGTTAGTTAAATCACTACTTAAGATTTCATTATATCAGCAACATCAAGGGTTTAGTGCTTAGTACAGTGATGTACATAAAGCCACTCAGCTGTAATGTTATTACTTACTTACATGCATTTTACTTTTTTCTCCTGGCTATAACAAAGAGTGCTAGCTAATGCATATAATCATTTGCCTTGCTTTGTTAACATAAAATCATAGATAGGGGCCTGAATTGGAGGAAGGGCATGCACAACAGAAGAGCTCTTTACAGCAAGCAATTCTTTGGGCATTAAGCATCAGCGTGCATTTCAAGGCTCAATGGGCCATTGCAGAAAGGTCTCATGGTTACGCCACAGACATCATCGCGTCAAGTGGTGTTTTTTCTGAAATAGAGATTCTAGAGAAAGAACACACAACAGAACAGATGTAGCTTGTACCCTAAATCAAAACAACATATAATTGGAGAGAAGGGTCAGGGCCATGGCCTTGTGTCATTTGAGAGCAGAGGCAGGTATTTTTTTTTTTAAGCATCATTGAAGGACATTTTATAATTTTGCAGGGGACCTGAACCAACACTGAGGATTGGGCACCCTAGTGTCACAGAGTCATTGGTGGCCCCAGGAGTTGGCACCCGATGACATCACATTTGTGCTTTTTGGGAGGAGAGCAGTCTGGAGGGAGGTATAAAGTGGTACCGGGATGGGCACTCCTGTATGCTTAAAGTAGAAATGAATCTGCACTAGGAAGGACAAGGGGCAGTGATCTGGAGGGGAGTAGTATAGTGAGGGTGGGCACCATAGTCTGCTTAAAGTAAAATAAGAAGCAGTTTGAGTATGACACCACTCAGTTAGTTGCCATGTGGTATCTTAGATGAAAGGATACAGTGCTGTTTGATAGGCATGGCTGCCTCCTTTCAACTACACAAAGTTTCTGCCCATCAACTAGCAGAACAACATCATGATCAGCCTCGCTGATCATTGACCTCTCACTATGGAGCCTTCTGCAACCTGAGCTGCACTGGATGTGATAGAGACACACCCTGAAGCCCACTACTGTATTCTACTCTCACAAGATGTTTGCTTTGTGCATGTGCACACAAGCAAAGATAAACAAGCATTTACCAATACTGAATGTTGGCGGCCTGTTAAACAATTTGTTGTTTGGAATTTGACTCAAATTTTGAAGATATTTATTTTAGGATTCACCTTATAGACATGACATGTGCCATTTATAGTATATTGGGCAAAATGTCATTTAGCACTAGAGGTGTGAAAACATCTCATCCATGATTTTAAAATGACATGTGTCACATTTATGAAGTGGTGTGGAAAAATGGCTATGTTGAAAGACTGAGTCAAAATATTGAAAACTAGTGAAGTTATGAATGAAGGTTGAAGTAGTGTAACTTTCAGTCATAAACTGGGCATTTTACCATATCTGCATGCCACATTTTCAGCATAGCCTTCTTATTACCCCCACCTAATGAATGCAGTAGGTGAAAATGATTAAATCCCTGGCAAAACGTCATTCTGTGCCACAGGTATGAAAATACCAGTAGGTCCCAGTACATATATTGATACCTTGTGGGTGACATTCCCTGACTCACCACAGGATGTGGAATCTGTGCCAACACACTGCTCTGTCCCTACCCAGGCCAGGGCTGCTGCTGTATTCTGCAGCACCTTCCCCATCAGCTTTGTCCCAGTAAACTGGCTCACTGAGTTCACACCTGAACTCAACTTACTGGCATGGTAAGGCAGTTTGTTCCCCAGTGGTGTAACAGACATCCCTGCAAACAACATTACTTAAATTCTTTATTTTTACTATTTTGACCCAAAACTTTCAACATAGTCTTCTTATGATCCCACCTCATAAACCCCATGGGTGAAAATGTTTAGATCTGTGCCAAAACACCACTCTATGCCACAAGTGTGAAAACACACTTTGGACAGGATGTGACAGCTGTTCTGTTCATGAGGTGGTGTGAAAAATGACTATGTTGAAAATCTGGAGTCAAAATATTGAAAATTACCAGTTATGTGCGTGCATAGAACAATTCAATGAATGCATGTAACTGTATTTTTAGGAATTTTCCACTAAATTTTCAACATGGCTTTTTCATGACCCCCACCTCATGAACACTGGTGGTGAAATTTTGTTATTCGATCCCAAAAGATGATTTTTGCAGCAACCACAAAATCACCTTCCAGTCCTGATTAATTTAATGACAGTGTTCATTAGATGGTGTCCCAAAAAGCCAATTTGAAAATTTGGTGAAAAATTCCAAAAGATAGCAAAGTTATAAACATAAATTCAAAACACAATTAAAAGACATTATACGACACTTATCTTTATTCATCAGTTCACAGTTTGGCTTTGAAGAGTGCAGACGTGTCTTGGTCCTCAGAGGATGACATTGTATGATTTCTGGTGATAATTATAGGGTAAGGGGGTGTTTGGTGATGGGTTCTCAGTGGGAGGGTCGGGAAGAAGGGAGGAGATGGTGGCGATGATGGGTGACTGTTTTCATTTTCAGGTTTAAAATCTGACCTGTCCATATGCCTTGTCCCTCCCTATCCCCAGCTATTTGCTATGTGGGGAATAATATGTGACTAGTCCATGAAATCACTGGTGAACATGCAATTCAATTACCTATGGTCCCCAGTAACCTACTTTTGAAATGCAACTGCCTAGTTCTTCAGTAACCTACTTATGAAATAAGACTGGGACTAGTGTCCATGTCCTATTTTGTTCCCCAGATCACCAGTAATCTACGTGAAATCAGATGGGACTAACTTCAATGCCCTGTTCTGTTCCACTGACCAACTGGCCTAATCCATAATCCGAATGACACCCATGACCTGTTTTGCTCCTTCCCAATAACCAGCAGCCTAGTCCCTGGCCTGTGACCATGTATCCACCCCTCCCCCATCCCAAACTATGTTGTCCTAAAATCAGAAAGTAGACAGTGACCAGGTCCTATCCCTGTCTGATCCCAAAAAACTACCCCTATATATTAGACAGGTGACTGTGACCACATCCAGTTCTGTCCCCTCTATTTGGTATATATCCCCAATAGGTATATAATCCCTCTTTTATTCTGACTGGTGGTGGTTGTTATGCGATTTCCAGCATTTCTCTATTGGTAATCCCAGTTGTCACCAAATAACTGCAGAGTGCACAAATGGAAATTACAGTGCAAGCCAGTCTTTAAATAGAAGGATAAATGGGAGTGCTGGTACAGTCAGATAGAAGGGCCGAGGTGACCCTTCCCATCAGATGAGCGCAGTTCTGTTGTGATGGGCTGTGCATTTCTGATTGGACACTCACAAGGAGAGAACAATGACAAGAGCAAAACAAGCAGGGAGGGGCAGATGAACCAGGCCCAGGCAGACAGCAGCAGCAGCAGCAGCAGAGAAAACAGACTGAAACAGAAACCAGCCAGGAGCAGGAGGAACACAGGAAGGAAGGGGTGGTGGGGCAGATAATCAAATTTCTACTGATCAAGACAAATTAGATATGCATGCAGTGCGTTCTTACTCTCCAAGGCTTGCCAGAAGACCAAGGGGCTGCAGACAAACTCAGCTCACAAACCTAGTACCTCTCTTTAGAGTAGGCTATATAATGTGCACAGTTTGGTGGCTAAAAAATCACTAATTGAATGCTGGATATTCAAACATAAAATTAATGTTTTAGCCTTAACTGAAACTTGCCTCACTGATAAATTTTTAATCAAGAAATTCAAATTCAAGGATATACCGTTTTCAGGAAGGATAGGTTTGGTAAGAAGGATGGGATTGCCTTTTTTTGCGTTTCTGACCACTTAAATGTTACTGGGTTATCATTTTGGATGACAGCCATTATGAATCACTAACTATCCTTGTTAAAATTGGTTTCTGCAAAAATCTAACCATTTGTGCAGTTTATGTCCCCCAGATAACTCCAATGTTAGCGCATCGCTGTTTTTTAACTGACTTGCAGATACACAAATTAAAGGGAAGGTTATTATCTTGGGTGATTTTAATTTGAATTGGATATCAAGTAAAGCTCTGGACACCAAGAATGTTGTTATAGATTTAGGATGGGAGCAATTGATCTCTGATTCCAGCAAGATTAACTATAAACAGGTTATGAGTCCTTAATAGACTGGATAATTACCAACTATCCACAGCATATTGTTAACACAGGTGTTCTTCAGGATGAAATCATCGATCACTGTGCTGTATACTGTGATTGGTCTGTTAAATTTCCTAAGGTAGTGCATAAAACTTTCATATCGGCAATTAAAAGTTTTGATGAACAAAAATTTCTGTTGAAATTTCACTTACTGACTGGACTTTTTAGATAATATACAGGATATAGATCAGCCTATGACATGTTTTGTAAAAGATTTCTTTTAATTTGTGATAGACTTCTTGCCTTAAAAACTGTTAGAATTAAAAGTGATAATAAGGTCTGGATAACTCCCAGGCTCGTGCACTATTAGATCATGCAACAAGGCCTGGAAGTTGTTCACAAAACTAAACAGTTATCATCAACAAAAATATAAAGAACTGTGAAACAAATGTCAAACAGCAATTTGTGCTGGTAAGACTGAATTTTATAAGGAAAAACTTACCAAAGTCAATGGTAATTCAAAAGCAACTTGGAATATTCTTAATACGATTTTGGGTAAAACAAGAGGTTCAGATAGCTGTATTATTGAAGATGGTTGTTCAATAATCTCAGACCCCACAAAGATAACGGAAGCCTT
Organism: Neoceratodus forsteri; assembly: GCA_016271365.2. Taxonomy (NCBI): domain Eukaryota; kingdom Metazoa; phylum Chordata; order Ceratodontiformes; family Ceratodontidae; genus Neoceratodus; species Neoceratodus forsteri. Next base: position 1,045,786,208 of record CM057455.1, read on the forward strand.
TAACATTCACTTTTCCAATTTGGAGATGTTTAGACCTGGTGATATGGCACTGAAAGGAGCCTCCATTGCCTGTGACTGTGATTCTCAGACTAAAGCAGCCATTACTACCCCTAGTTTTTACTTTTGTTATCTTACACCTAGTGATGTTTACAAATACATTCAAAAAATGAATCCCAAACCCAATCTCAGTTTAGATAGTTTAGACTATAGGTTTTTTTGTATTATCATCTTTATTCACCCTGCCGTGCTTCGGTGACCCCACCCTTCAGGCTCCACAAGTCCCTTCAGCCCTACTGTCCTTACTCGAGCCTCTCTGACTCCTCATATTTTCAGCCAGTCCCTGGGATATCCCAGCATATCCCTTCGCTGGGTGGGTCTGTCTCCTTTGAGGTGGAAGGCACCGGGGTGAGAACAACCCCAGCACACTCTAATTAGGGCCCAGGGATGCTGCCAAGGAGAAGAAGGCCTCTGTGAAGGCACCGGAGGTGGGAGCAGAGAGCCATCATCTGGCAGCCAGCGAGCAGTATTTTCACCTTTCTAGGTTCCCCTGCACACCGCCTCATGTAGTGCCTCCAGTCTCTATTGGGTGCCGCCAACGAGCGAGGCCATCCCCTAACTCACCCCAGGATAGGAGAGCGGTCCCACGGATGCTCGATCCTTATCCTCCCTGCAGACCCCAGCAAGCTGAGTCCATTCCTGAACCCGGTCACCAGTGTGGGTCGAGGTAAGGTGCCAGTGCCTCAACCTCTACGCCACCAGGCTGGCCAACTAAAGGATTTTAAGAGAGTTGGATATCAAATTGCTCATCTACTTGCCAAACTTTTAATTTTTCATTGTGCCTCTGTGTATGTCCCAGTAAGTGGAAGTGTGCTTTAGTGAAGCCTATTTTAAATCTGAAATAAGACAAATTTGAACAACTGTTGTCCTATCTCACGTGCCTGGCACCATTGTCAAAAGTGCTGGAAAGGGTGGTTTCCGACCAGGTGACTGAGCATCTAAGAAATATGGACTGTGGTCAGAGTCACAGCATGGATTCCATCCTAAACACAATACTGAGACTGCCTTGATGAGGTTCACAGGACAGGTCGCCATGACGATTGATGAAGGAAAGCTTGTTGCCTTGGCCTTCATGGACCTCACCAAGACATTCGACTTTTGACCATGCAGAGTTATTAAAACTGTTGCTTCCTGTCATTTTCTCAGAAAATGTGGTCACCTGGTTTGGAAACTACCTCTCAGGTAGGAATTAGAAAACTCTATTGGTGGGGTAACATCCAATGAAGCTACCTTAAGATGTGGAGTCCCACAGGGCTTGATACTGGGACCATTACTTTTTCTTTTTGTTAATTCACTTTCTGATTTATTTAAACCTGCTGAACTTATTTTATATGCAGATGATGTGGTCCTTTTTTTTCTGAATATAGCTTACCCACACTTCGAGTAATATTGCAATCTGAATTTAGTTTATGTCACAGTTGGTTTGAAGCTCATAAATTAATATTAAATTCTGTTAAAACAAAACAATGTTTCCTCCTGTGTTAGGAAATATCCAGCATCTGAATTATTGTTATGTGATCATTCTGATAACCAAATTGAGCAAGTGATGTTTTTTAAGTATCTTGATCTGTTGTTAGACTCACGCCTTTCATATGAGTTCCACATTATTGAGTTAATTAATAAGCTGCATAAGAGATTGGGCTATCTTTTAGAATATGAAAAATCTTACAATTGAAGTTAGGTATATGTTAACTCAAAGTCTATTATTATCAGTTTTGGACTATGGTTCAGTGATTTATTTCAACACAACTGAAGGAATGTTTTCTAAACTAAGGTCAACTTATCATAGTATTATTCAATTTGCCATTGGTCATCCCAGGTCTACACACCATTGTCAATTATACAATTTATTTGTCTGTCTTTAGATTAGCATTTTAATTTTTGCTCTTTATTGTTTCTGCATAAAATTCAACTTGATTTGTTCCCAAATAGTATAACTATACTAGTTTCCAGAAATGACAATTCAGAAAATAGTAGAATGCATAGCAGATTTTCGTTTAATGTTTCCCTATGCCATACAAAGCTTTCTCAGAATTCCATAACTTTCTCACCTACTATTATCTACAACAAGCTACCCAGCATCATAGTAGGTTGTTCTAGAATGTCTAGTTTTAAAACCAAGCTAAGGAGCTATATGATGATGAATTTGTATGCAAGTGCAATAATTGATTCTTAAACTATCTTATTTATGTGTTTATTGTATTTTGTCTAACGTATGTATTTGTTACACTGGACATCTGTGAAAATGGGTTATTAACCCATAGATTTTTCAGTATAAAATAAAATGAAATGAAATGAAATAAAAGATTATTTTCAGCTGGCTTTATGCAAATGAAAGTACTAAAGCGCCTCCATTGGAGCACTTCAGTCCTTTCAAGTACAACAAAGTTTACGCCCATGAATCTGTGACAACCGTTATACTCAGGTTGTGTGGTCATTGGTCTGTCAGGGATGAGCCCTACCTAGATTGCTCTATATTGGGCTAATCCATGGTACAGAGCTGAAATGCCATTCTCTGAAACAAAATGTTTCTTGTGCACATGCAAAGAAACATAAAAACTTTATTTGGGGGATGCCACCAAGATTCCAATTACCATTAGCCAGGCACTCAGCATGATGCCAGCTGGCATACACTTGCTGGCCACTGCCCAGATCAAACTGCAACAGCACAGATCAGGACAACATGCAACAAGGCTGCTTCAGTGTCAGGAAGAAGGAGGAGGTGGTAGGAACTTCAGCAACATGAAGGAATGTGGGGATTTTGTGGAATTTTTTTACTTTTCATTTGGGTGCCAGCAAGGTGAGAACTATCAATGGCACACTTCCAGATGGCACACACTTATACTCACTGCCCAGATCACATTGCAATAGCACATCTCTGGATGACACACACAGGCTGCTTCAGGACTCAAGAGGAGGAAGGAACTGCAATAACTTGGGTTAATATGAAGAGTGCCACAATAAAAACAAGCATTTGTCAATGTCAAATGTTTCCTTGCATGGCGTATGTGAGCGAGATTGTGTTAGTTGAATCACAACTTAAGATTTCATTATACCATCAACATCAAGGGTTTAGTGCTTAGTACTGTGATGTACAGAAAGTTGCTCATCTGTAATGTTATTGCTTACTTACCTGCATTTTACTTTTTTCTGCTGGCAATAATGAAGAGTGCTAGCTAATGCATATAATCATTTGCCTCAATGTGTTAACATAAAATAAATTGATAGTAACCTGAACTGGAGGAAGGGCATGCACAGCAGCGAGTTGTTTTACAGCAATAAATTCCTTTGGGCATTAAGCATCAGCATTGCATTTCAAGGCTCAAGAGGCCATTGCGGAAAGGTCTGCAAAGTCGAGGTCCACTGACGTCATTCGTCAAGTGGGGTGTTTTTTTCTGAAATGGAGAGTCTAGAGAAAGAGTGCACAAGAGAGCAGATGTAGATGGTGCAATAAAACAAAACAATACATAATAGGGAGAGAAGGGCCAGGGCTGCTGCATTGTGTCATTTGAGAGCAGAGTCAGGTAGGTTTTTTTAAAAAAAGCATAATCTAGGACAGTTTTCTAATTTTGCAGGCGGGAGCCTGCCCAAATCACAGGATTGGGCACCCAAGTATCACAGAGTGTTTGGTGGCCCAGGAGGCATCCCAATGTCATCACAGGTTTTTGGGGGATTAATGCTCTTATTAATTTTCCAAGAGTACATCAACAATGATAGGTTACATCAATAAGTCATATATACAGCATCACAGATACAGGGAGAGAGAAAGCCATATTATACTGTCATACATACCAGTTGTGTTGTGAAAATAACAGATTAAAGGATAAATACCAACCAGAAGTGAGATCAAAACAGACATCACTGATCAGATAGGTTTGACAGCATTCCACTTCCTGTGGCAGACTCTTCCCACCTTTAAAACAGCTATAAACTAAAATACATACACCTAGGGAACCAGGCAGTGAGCTTATACTAACTCAATTAATTATATCGACGAGAGCTTCACCTGAAAGGGTGGGATGCCTAGCATCCAAATGAGGTGGTCTCGCTCCAACTTGAAGACTATAATGTGGATGCCAGCTCAATCACTGAATTCCAAAGGGAGAATCAACTGGCATGACCAGAGAATATGAAGCAGATCACCTGTTTGAATCTGCCAGAGATCATTATCTAAGAGCTTACATTTATGAAGCACCAGTGGTGTCCTATACCAATGATGGAGAATCTTATTTTGAATTAGTTTACTCCTCATATCTTGGTAGGTGAAATGGTCCTGCTGCCAGCAAAATTTTCACAGGGCATCTGTTATAATGGTATGCAGTGCTGTTTCCATGTACCTTTAACTCTCTGAGACTGGGACTGGAGTTAATCTAGGAGTTTTGCATAAGTTGTGCTAGCTTGACCTTCGGTGAGGAAAACCACTGTGTTAGTTTAGCTGCAGAGGGACGAGTCCAAGAGGATGTTTTCATAAAGGCTGCACTAGAGCTGTGGAGTTGCATGTATCTCCAGAAATCAGCCCTACCCAGCCCTGTGTCATGGGACAAATCCTGGAAGGACTTTAATCCCTGTCCTTCTCCCATCATAACATCCCCCATAGAAACATAGAAACATAGAATTTATGGCAGATAAGGACCGCTTGGCCCACCTAGTCTGCCCATTTCCTACCTAACAGATGAGTTGCAGATCCTAGTTAACCAACAGCCTACGTTTCTCCCACCCACCACTAGAATTGCCTTATGTCTGTCCCATGCATTCTTGAATTCTCACTGTTTTTGACTATACGACATCCCAGGAAAGCTGTTCCATGCATCTACAACCTCTCTGTGAAGAAATACTTCCTTGCATTACCTCTGAGCCATCCCCTCTATCTTCAAATTGTGGCCCCTTGTTCTTGCACATCTCTTTTCTGAAAGATGCTACCCTCTTGGACTTTGTTGATTCCCCTGAGGTATTTGAAAGTTTCTATCATGTCTCCTCTTCTTTCCTTGAGGTTATACATCTTAAGCCCTTTAGTCTTTCTATATATCTTCTGGTGCAGACCCTGCACCATTTTGGTTGCCCTTTGGACAGCTTCCACCCTGTCTATGTCTTTGCAGAGATTGGGTCTCCAGAACTGTACACAGTAGTCCAGATGTGGTCTTGCCAACTGTCTGTACAAAGGGACAACAACTTCTTGTTTTCTACTGGTGATGCCTCTCCCTATGCATCCCAGTATCCCCCAGCCTCCTAACTGCCTTCTCATATTGCTGGCCCATCTTTAGGTCATCTGGTATGACTACCCCGGTTCCCTTTTCATTTTTGTTGTTGTCAGTGTCTCACCCCCACTGTGTACTCTTCCCCTGGGTTTTGTTTCCAGGTGCAATACTTTACACTTCTTTGTGTTGATCTAAGCTGCCATACATTTGACCATTCCTCCAACCTTGCCAAGTCCCTTTCATCCTTTCCACCCTACTCATGTGATCAACCCTGTTGCAGACCATTTTGTCATCTGCAAAGAGACACTTTTCCTTCCAATCCTTCTGCAATGTCACTTATAAAGACATCAAAAATTACCAGCCCTGTACTGAACCCTGTGGTACCCCACTTAGTAACCCCTCTTCACTGTGGACTTCCTTTTCTATTACCCTCTGTTTCTCTTGTCTAGCCAGTGTTTTACCCAGGCTCACCCTGGGATCCACTCCCAGGCTGGCTAATTTATTTATTAATCTTTTGTGTGGGACTGTGTCAAATGTCTTGCTAAAATATAAGTAAACCATGTCCATAGCCCTCCCTGGTCTACTACTTTGGTCCCCAGTCAAAGAAATCAATTAGATTTGTCTGACATGACCTTCCTGCTGTGAATCCATACTGCCTTGAGTCCTGTACCCCACTGGCCTCTAGGTGCTCAACAATTCTTTCCTTCAGAAGTGATTCCATCATTTTCCTACCACTGAGGTCAAACTGACAGGACTATAGTTTCCTGCCTCTGTCTTGCTCCCACTTTTGTGAAGGGGAATCACATCTGCCCTCCTCCAGTCCTCAGGTACCACATCATCATCCTATGATTTATTAAAATGGGTAGTCAGTGGTGTTATTAGTTCTTCCCATAGTTCTTTAGAATACTTGGTGAATCCCATCAGGCCCCATTGCTTTATCCACCTTCAGTTTTAGGAGTTCTTTCGAACCTTTTCTTCTGTGAATGGACTAATATCAACCTCCCTATCCAGAGTGCTTCTGTTGACTGGATTAGTTATCTCCCCTGCTCTTCCTTTGTGAATACTGAGCAGACTTATTCATTCAGTATTCCTGCTTTTTCACTGTTGCTGTCTGCCCAACCAACTTCCTCTTTATTCAGCTTCAGTATCCCTGCCTTAGTCTTTCTTTGCTCCCTAATGAACCTATAAAAGGTTTTATCCCCCTTCTTTACTGAGCTGGCTATCTTTTCCTCAGTTTGGGACTTTGCTATTCTGACTGCCTTCCCTGCTTCCTTCTGCTTTAACTGGTACAGGTCTCTGTCCTGCTCCTTCTGTGTTTCCTTATACTTACTGACTGCTATCATTTTCTTCCTAACCTTCCCCACCACTTCTTTTGAGAACCATAGTGTTTTTTTCTTTCATTTTGATTTCTTTGCTTCACAAAGGCTTGTTGCCTCTGTGATGGTGGTTTTGATGTTTCCCAATGTTGCTCCGCCCGACCTTCTTGCCTGTTTGCTAGTGCTTTTCTAAGGCACCCTGCCATTTTTGACAAAATCAGCCATCCTGAAGTCCAGGACCTTCACTTTTGTATGGCTTGACTCTACAGCTAAGTTTATCGTGAGCCACACTGTTTGGTGATCACTTGTTCCCAGTTGGCTACCCACTTCTATATCTGAGATCTTCTCTCTGTCCCCATTTGAGTGTACCTTTGATCTCTGATTTGGTCTCTGATGACCTCAAGGCAGGGAAACAGTGTGACAAGGCAGCAGGTAAGGCAAATAGGATGCTGGGATGCATAGGCAGGGGCATCACCAGCAGAAAAAGGGAGGTCATAATTCCACCATACAAGACACTAGTGAGGCCCCACCTGGAGTACACTATACAGTTCTGGAGACCTTATCTACGTAAGGACATAGACAGGATAGAGAAGGTTCAGAGGAGGGCAACAAAGATGGTGCATGGATTGCATCACAAGTCCTATGAGGACAGGTTGAAGGAACTGAACATGTACTCCCTGGAGGAGAGGAGGAGAGAAGGATATGATAGAGACATACAAGTATCTCACAGGGAGGAACAGGGTGCAGGAATACACTATTTTAAGTTGAAAAGATGTTCCAGGACTAGAGGGCATGGGATGAAGTTGGAAGGAGGATGATTCAGAGGAAACATGAGGAAGAATTTCTTCACAGAATGGGTGGTGTACAAGTGGAACACCCTGCCAGAGGAAGTGGTGGGGGCTGAAACAATCACGGATTTAAGAATGCATGGGATAGACATAAAGGAATTCTGGAGGTCAGGTGGTAGGCAACAGACTTCTTGGAAAACATAAACTAAACTTACAGGCTCAAATGGCAGACTGGGTGGGCCATAGGCCTTATCTGCACGACACTGTCTGTATCTATGTACCAGGTCTAAGATTGCCCTCCAGTGGGTTCCAAAACTACCTGTCTGTGGCATGCCCCTGTAGGGCATCGAGAATGGCCCTGCACTTGGATGTGGCTGCAGCAAAGGTGCTCAAGTTTACATCTGGCATATTCAGGTCCCTCATCAGCAATATCTCCTTTTTCTGCCATCCTAAGGATGCCTTCTATCATTTCCTTGTCCATTTCCTACCCCTGAGATGAGGGTCTGTATATAGTCCCTGTGCAGATTGTGGTGCCATTTCCAGTCTCCAGGGTGACCCACAGTGCCTACTGTACTCCTGTTTACCCTTTAGTTCTGTTGCTTTGATCCCTTCCTTACATAGAGAGCTACTCCTCCTCCCTTCTATTCTACCCTCCTGTCCCTCCTGTAGATTGTGTACTTAGTATGTTGACATCCCAGTCATGGTTCTTCTATACCATGTTTCTGTGACTGCCACAATATCCAAGCATCCCTCTTCCATCGAGGCCACCATTTTGGGAGCTTTTTATCTAGACTACTGGCATTGGTACTTATTACCCTCCATTTTTTATGGCCTTATTTCTTTTGCCCCATTTCTGTCCTTACAACATTTGTCTTTTCTCCATTTACCCCAGCCCTTCTCCCTATCAACTGCCCTTTCTTGGTGTTTACCTGATTAACTATCCTGATTTTTGGTGGGGCTAGGATTTCCTCTCCTTTTCAGTGCCTTCCCTAGGCTACTTTAAATGCTTGACAATGAAGCATTTAAACCTATCACCTAGGATCCTGGTTCCCTCCTGGACAGATGCAGACCATCATGCCAGTATAGGCCTGCATCCCTCCAGGTGGAGCCCCAGTCCCCAATGAAGCCAAATCCCTGAGCTCTGCACCAGTTTTTCAACCAGTCATTGAATTCCATGGTGTGAGTACCCTAGCCTCATCCATGCCACCCATACCCAGGGTATTGATACCACATTCCTTCCAGTGAGCCCAATGAGGGTTTACATTCACTCTGGAGCTGTTCAATGTCCCAAAGGTGGGTCCAGGTGAGGGGAGTGGTCCACCAAAGTTTCACATGCACCTTTTTCCAGGTTTTGAATGCTCGAGCTATTGTCAGGTGATCCTTCAGCTCCTTAGGGAGGGAGTTACAAATCAAAAGTGGCAGGCTGGAGACTTGGGTGAATGTCTGCTCCATGGAAACCCACTGTGGAGAGTTTGGTGCTATGGGGGCAAATGATTTCAGCATCTGAGCAGTGGAGCAGGCCCATTTGTAGCCTTCCAGCCATGGCAGGCCCCAACCTCCTACCCACCAGTGAGACCTCAACTTAGTCCTGTTATATTTATTTATTTATTTATTGAATTTTGTTGACTGGGTAGGCCCACTGGGCCCAAGAGGTCCCTTTTTCAGGGCGACCAGGGGCAAAAAATAACATACAGGTAAACAGAACAGTAAAAGCAGGTAAGCAGAGCTGTAAAAATAACATACAGGTAAACAGACAGTACAAGTAGGTAAGCAGATCTGTAAACTTCAGTAAATACCAAATGGTTTAACAGTGATAACACACATAAGGCAAATTCCATACTGTATAACTGTGAAAGACTTAATGGCATTTACAATACGGAAGGTGGAGAGGGAGGAGGGCCGTGGCATAAGGTCAGTTCCTTATGCATTGGCAAGTGCTCTGGCGAGCAGGTGTGCTTTGAGCTTAGACCGGAGGCAGGGGCTCGACCTGCCTCCCATACCTCCAGTGGGAGTTTGTTCCAGTGGGAAGGTGCAGTAAAGCAAAGGACCTGGACCCAGCTTTAGTCTTTGTTTTGGGACCACAAGGAGGTTTTGTCCTGAGGAACGGAGACTCCTCAGGTTGGTTTTGACACTAACTAGTCCTTTGAGATTAGGGGAGGTAAGGGCCCCAGAAGCTTAAAAGCGAGACATAGTGTGGGTAGATGAGGCGGGCTTCCAATGATGGCCAGCTGAGCTTGGATTGAGCCTCGCAGTGGTGTGTCCTAGGGTGTGATAATGTTGTAAATCGGACAATCTTATTGTATAAGGTCTGGAGCCTGCCAAGTTCCGTAGAGGCCACGCCTTGAAGAACAGGTGCCGATAAGTGAGCTTGGGGAGAAGGACGCTAGTTGCGATGGCAACTCTGGCTTCAGGGATAATCTGGTCCTTTATTCTGTAGAGGATACCAGTTTTCCATGTATGGCTTTGGTGAGTTGGTCAACGTGATTTTTTAGGTGAAGCTCATATCGTGGCGCCTTATTATTCCAGATGAATTTGCCCAGGATGGCATCAATGGTGCTAAACCATCAGGTAGGGAGCTCTAAAGGGATATGAGAGATGACATATAGCAGCTTTGGTGCTGAGATCATTTTGATCGCCCAACCTTTCTGGCAGGCTGAGGTGCAGTGAGTGCCATCTCCTGGCTCAGTCCCAAGTTTCTGCCATAACATTGGCCAAAAATTAAGGTCCAACATCTTAGCGAGCTCAGGGCAATATGAATGCCAAGATACACTATCTCTTCAGGGACTGCTGCAGGCCAAAAGGGGCTATGAGGGCAGGGATGCACGGGGTGTTTAAGGAAGGACCTGTCTTTGACTGGTTCATTTTCAGGGTGAAATACACCATAAAGTCTGCCAGTAGAGAGTAGGGTGGGTATGGAAGCTGGGGCATTTTCCAAGGGGACCAGCAAATCATCAGCATACATGGAGTACTACATGAAGTGTCCTGCCAGTGAGTCACTTTATGCTGGGGTGCTGCTGTATGGCTGCTGCAAGAGGCTTTACTGCTAAAACAAATAGCAAAGGGGAAAGCGGGCATCCTGTCTGGTGCCTCTGCCCAAGGGAAGGGGCCTGACAGAGTAAAGTTGGTAAGGACCCTGGCCAGTGGTCTGTGATATAGTGCCAAGACCTAGTCTCTGAACTGTTTACCTAGGCTTAGATGCTGCAAGACCAAATCCAAGTAGTCCCACTCCAGGAAATCAAAGGCTTTCTTGAAGTCAATGGCCACAGCTGCCGCTGGAGTGGAGTAGTCTTGGCATGGTGAAGCAGGTTCAGCAGGGAGCGAATATGATCTCTACTGTATCAACCAGATACAAACCTACCTGTGATAGATGGATAAGAGTTGGAAGAAAGGACTTAAATGTGCTGCAAGTATGTTAGCAAAGATTTTACTGTCTGTGTTAATAAAAGATATGGGATGGTAACTGGATGGAAGGGTGGAATCGTTCCCATTTTTAGAAAACACATAATAACAGCCTCCCAGAGGGTAGGAAGGCAACACCCTTTGTTCAGTGCCTCACTGAATACCTTATTGTGGAGTGGGGCAATTTGAGTGAACTAGTTGCTAAGCCTCGACCGAAACCCATCCCCTCAGGGATCCTTCCCTAATTCATAGACTTAAGGGCCAGTTCTACCTCCTTAGGGAGATGGGCACTTGAGTAGAGCACTATATTGGGAGACAATTTAGGGAGTGTTAAGGAAACTAAGAACTTTTGCACTGCTTCCTGGTCCATAGACCTCGAGGATGTATACAGATTGGAATAGTACTGCTGCATGATATTACTAATTTTATCTGCTGCTGTACTGGTTGCCCCAGCAAAGTCTCTCAGTCCAGGGATGTACCTTTGGCCTGCTGCTTCCATAACCTCTAGGCAAGCAGCTTGTCACCTTTCTCCTCCTCCTTCTTAAAATTTATGCTTGAAGAGGAGGACTGCTACCTCAGCCTTATGAGCCAACAAGTCATTTACCTCCAATTTAAGTCTAACAATTTCTTGGCCTAACAAGGACTGATGGTTAAAATGAGGAATTGTTGCTTCTAGCTCTTTTGCCCATAATTGCTCTTCTAATGACTTAAGGAGCTGCTCCCTTTGTTTACTCAATTAGCCACATAGCCCATAATGGCACCCTGAGAGTTACTTTCAGGGCTTCCCAGGTGATATCAGGAGAGGTGTCAGTGGACGGGTTACTGGCCAGAAAATGGGAGATCTCCAGTGCAAACCACTGTTTGAAATCAGGGTCCCTGAGGAGAAGGGCCCAATTTCCAAGAGGTGCAAGAAGTGGTCTGGGTCTCTAAAGAATGTGGAGGTAGACTGGAGAGTAGTCCAAGATGATCATCTGTGCATCTCTGAGCCAATAGCAGCTTGTGCTATGGAGGCTAGGACTAATCATTAATCTGATCTGCTGTAGGTACTATGTACTGATGAACAAAAAGGTGTAGTCTCTCTCATGGGATGAAGGACCCTCCACATGTCTTGTAATACAAGATCTAACATGGGTTGTCTCACTGCCATCCTGCTTTGGGATGGTAGTCTTGTGGCTGAGGTGCGATCTGTCAGGGATCTAGGGAAGATTAAAGTCCTCCCCAACAACTATTAGAGTTGAGGGCTAGGCCAAAGTACTTATCGCTGAACCACTTCATGAAAGATCCCTGGGCATCCTTATTTGGTCCATACACATTTGCAAAAAGAAGTTGGCCTTCTGACATGTCTAAGGAGACCAAAACCCACCTCCCTGTGCATCGCATCTAATCTGGACCAGGGTCCACTTCAAATTCTTCTGGAGAGAATAGCCACTCCTCTTTTCTTGGAGGGGCAGAGGAAGAAATTACCTGCCTCACCCAGTCCCTAGCTAGCTTGTCATGGTCCTGATTAATATGTTTTGTTACTTGGAGGAAAGCCATGGTGGTTCACAGTAGTTTCAAGTGATAACTGTTTACATTTTACAGGGGTGTTAAGGCCCAGTACATTCCAGGTGTAGGCATGTAAATCACCCATTATCCTGATGAGGCTGTACTTTAAATGGAAGGCGATATATGTTAAATCCCAGAGACTGTGGTCCACCATGGCAACCCACTCTCATTGTCCCTACCATACAGTTCTAGAAAATACCACAGGTGCCATCTAGGCACACACAGTTCTATTTGTTGTACTCTTGTCTGGTTCATGTCAATTATTTTTATTCAAACAGGGCAAACGGCCCAAACTAACAAACTACAGATAACAGTAACAGTGTTTAACAGCATAAAGAACCAAGACATCTTGATGAGCTGGAAGGAAAAGGACTCACAAAGAGCCGCCAAGGTCACCTCTCTCTCTCATGGGGTGGGGGAGACTTCCTCTTATGATAGTCAGAGGAGGGCAACCACTGGTGGGGTAGTTCAAGAGTAACACCTCAGACACTGAAATATATATATATATATATATATATATATATAGACGAGGAAATTGTTACCAGGAGTATGAGTGAGAGGGGGGACTGAGATCCTCACCCTCCAGCCCAGTCATCTCAAGCAAATAGGGGAACTGCCTAGAGATACCAGCCAATGTAGGAGATATCCACATGGGTCATTAGCATTGCCCATGACTATTCTTCCAGCTGGCAAGGGTGGTTTTCCACCACCATCTAGGGGTCCCGACAGCCACCTAAAAGGAGGAAGGCAGATGTGCAAAACTAGCTCTTGTGGTCTTACCAACTGCCAAGTAAAGCCCACAGGCCTCAGCCCCTACATCTCTACATAGAGGATGTGGACAGATTCTGGGCTAGCATTATATACCTCCAGGAAGCAATAGACTGACAGGCATATGCCCGATATTCATACAGTGGGGATAGATCAAAGGGGTCCCATCAGGGATCCAAATCATTACAAACCCTAGTAAAGTTACTAAGTCCATGTGTTAGCCACGGCAACCAGCTCCAGATTGCCAACATGTGGGTTCATTTAAGTCCACTGACTAACACAGTTAAGTGTCTGTGAGTGAGGGAGACAGGGTGTGTGTACATGCATAAATATATCAGTCCTGCTCCTCTCCACTTATGGTTAGGGTGGGGGAGGGAAGGGGATGCCTGTAATAGGACTTCTTGGCCAGAACTAGGCCTCAAACCCCCCACCCACCCCCCTTATTCCAGGTCAGTCCCATCCCTATTTTTACCTGATTCTATCTGATGTCACCATTTTGGATCAGGTTAAGCAATGGATGGTTCTGACGCCATGTGGTGCTAATGGGTATAATAAAGCACAGTACTTATCCTGGGACAAGTCAGGTAGGATTAATCTCCACCAGAGCTCCACATCTTCTAAGGATTGCATCCCATTATCAAGGTCTGAGCAAGATGCTGCAGGGGATGAATGCTCAGTGGGGTCATGCTGTGCTGTAGAGGAGCCAGCTGCAGCAATTTGGCCCAGGATTTGGAACACGCTGGTGAAGGTGAGTCTCCAGAAGCTTTAGGGGTAATGTCCACATCAATGGGCTCACTGTCTGCTGCTCACGCCATTCTGAAGTGCCGCAAATCTGTTTGGTGAAAAGAAGGTTTGTAGGGCAGGGGTTTATTCTCACCCAGAGGTGATCCACTTCTCAGACTTTCTGCTCAGGCTCTCTCTACAGGGTGATTCCTCTGCTAATGCTTGTGAGTAGTGTGTCGCTTCTTCGACCTCGGGGTAAGCCCTCAAAGACTTGTACTGCTGCAGTCCCTGACTGGAATGGGGCAGACACAAAGTCATCGGGCTGGATTGTGACCTGTGGTGAGGTGCACCCCATCCTTCCTAGGCTTTCCTGCAATCTAATCTCCACTGGGTACATTTGTGGAGAAAGTCCATGAGGTTGTCCGGTGGGCAAAGATCAAGGGGATCCGTTGTATACAATTTGCATTGTAGCTGGATACCTGAGGGAAAATGATATGCCCAGTTTGTGAAGAAGCTTGCACCCTCTGTAAATGCCTTTATGATGTTCTGACAGCTACCCTGAATAGTACTGGTAGATTTGAATGTTATGTCCCTGCTATATGAGCTGTCCTTTGTTTCTTGCAGCTGAGGAGACATCCTGCTTCTGTCGGAAATCCAGAAAGTGGGCAGTAATGGTGAGGCCTGTCTCTGGGTTTAGGAGGGTGCAAGAGAGCAGTGATACCGCCCGATTGCAGATTAGTACAGGCAGGCAGGGAGGTCCAGCAGCTGGAGGAGGGTGGATTGAAGGAATCAGATCCTGTCTTTTGTTCTGCACCTCCCGAAGCCGACAAACCGGAGATTGCTTGTTGGCTTTTCGTTTTCAAGATCATTCACTTTCTCTTGAATATAATTAATGGCCCTGGCCTGTTCCCACATGGTTGCAGCCATTTGCTGTATCACTACTTCATGGGAGCCGATCCTGCGGTCTGTTTGAAATAATCTGCCCTAGATTGCTTGTAGGGCTCGAGTATTTTATTTACTGCCAGGGTCATTTGGGTCATTTGTTGAAGGAGCTGAGCAAACAACTGCTCAGTTTTAGTTGCTCCTGCCACCACAGATATGTAGGAGGCCATGTTGCAGGCCCAAAGAGCTCCTAAAATAAAGATAGAAAGCGGAATCCAAGTAAGGAATTCTATGCCAGCGCCATGATATTTAGTTGCCGAGAGAAGTTTGTTGTAGAAAGGAGTCCTCTTGGGACCGAAAAGAGACCTCTAGTCTGCAGGATGTTGATGGATTTTCTCAGTGTCTGAGTAGCTGAGAGACTAAGCAGCCATTCTGGCTCAGAGCTAGGCCACCCAATGTCATCACATGTGTACTTTTGGGGGCTGGGCAGTCTGGAAGGGAGGTATAAAGTGGTACAGGGGAGGGTACCCATGTCTGCTTAAAGTAGAAATATGAATCTGCACTATGAAGAACAAAGGGGAATGATCTGGAGGGGTGGTGTGGGTGAGCACCTGGTCTGCTTAAAGTAAAATGAGGAGTGGGCTGAGTATGACATCACTCAGTTACTTGCCAAGTGGTGTCTTAGATGAAAGGATGCAGCTGCTGCTTGATATATGTGGCTACCTCCTTAAACTACACAAAGTTTCTGCCCCGCAACCAGCAGAACAGCATGATGATCGGCCTCACTGTCCATTGACTTCTCACTGTGGAGCGCCCTGCAGTCTGAGCTGCACTGCATGCAACAGAGACACACCTCTGAAGCCCGCTACTCTATTCTACTCTCACAAGATGTTTGCTTTCTGCATTTGCACACAAGCAAAGATAAACAAGCATTTGCCAATACCAAATGTTGGCTGCTTGTTAAAAATTTTGTTGTTTGGAATTCTGACCCCAAATTTTGAAGATAATTGTTTGCCTTATAGACATGACATGTGCCATTTATAGTATATTGGCCAGAATGTCCTTTTTGCACCAGAGGTGCGATACACATCTCATCCAGAATTTTAAAAATGACACAACACATTTAAGAGGTGGTGTGGAGAAATGGCTATGTTGAAAGTAGTGGTGGGCAAGTGGGTTCAATCCGCTCTACGAAGTGATTCACAGAGTAAAGGTGTATTCATGGAGTGCTCCGCAACTTGAAGTGGAGTACTCAGATAATGAGTAACGCAGTACATTGAAAACAATGACTGCTACCCTTCCAGACCACTACTCCACTGTGGCCCAAGGCGAAGTGCATTGAAAACAACGCACTTCACCTTATTTCACCTTGTTTTTGAGCTCTAAAGGTGAATTTTGCAGTGATTTAACGGATTTCAGGTCACATGGGCTTTATATTGATCTTCACAGCCTCAATTTGGGGTACTGTGTGTAGGAAGCAGTAGGAGACAGTGTAATCTGAGAGCTGTCTGTGATTGAAACTTTCCAAAAGCTGTTAAAGAGGCATTTTTGCATTTTTGGGGGGTCAAACTTTAGTTCATTGATTGGAGGAAACACCCTGTGCGCATATCATCGAGCGCTTTGGATGTTAATGTACAACATTGAGTGTGTGTAGGAAAGACAGTGAAAGTGTGCTTTGGGGAGCAGTGTATTTGTGGTGTAGGTAGATTTAAGTTGGAGAAATAGTGATTTCTATGTTTTTGGTTATATTTTTGTTATATAACTGACTGTGTTAGTGTACACACAGTAATATTGTCAGCAATTGTTGAAATGTTCTTGCTGATTGTGTGTTGTGTGGATCTGGTGCAGCAGTTCATACTTTCCGGTTGTTTACATTACAATAGGTGGCATATTACTGAAGTTTTCAATTTGCTACGCATTACCTGCTCACATTGTAGACACACTGCTGTGTGTGTGTGTGTGTGTGTGTGTGTGTGTGTGTGTGTGAGTGTGTGCAGTGTTGTGTGACATCAAATAATACACCTTTATTGTGCCACAGACTAGTGTAATTGCAGGTGCAGCAGTGTGAACCTGCTATCCACTGCAGCTGCCTGATTTTGTACTGCGATTGTGGTATCTGTTCTTTGTTTTGCTGCTTATACTGCCGTAAAAATCTGCAGTCAGTGCTCCCTCCACCCCCATGGGCAAGAGGAATTTTTACCAGATTGGATTGTTTGTGTCCTCATCAGCACCACTGGTTACTGAAGTTGTTTTCATATGCGTGACAGTCTCTATCTGTTGCTGAAACCACAGTTGTTTTTTGGCTTCACATCTAGCATCCCCCAATCAGAGAGTGAACATAACAAAATCTAAATTTGTTTAGAATATTGTTGTTGATCCCCAAAATGCCTGCAAAGCGATGTGCAAGAAGCTGGTTCTCGCCATGGCACTACTCCCAGTAAGATAGTCTGTGGCCATGGCAGTACACAGACGCAGAAGTGCATTGCTGATGTGAGGAAAGGTATTCTCCTGCAATGGTTTTACAGCCCAGTCAGTAGCTTCACTATAGTTGGAGGAGATGATGTTTTCCCAGCCGGTAGTGTTAGTGTTAGTGGTGTTAGTGTGGTGGTAGTATTAGTATTGGTGACTCAAATTCAAATTCTGACCAGTGCACTGTATCCAAAAATATAGTGGAGTGTGAAGCAGTGCAAGTGAGTGGCAGCATAGATGATGTTATACTTCCCAGTAACATCCCAGTAGCTGAACCTGAGGATTCTGATGATCATATCAACGATAGCATACAATGTGATATTCTGTCCACCGTGGCAGTTAATGTCATGCATTTTCCATGCAGTGATTAACAGTGTGGTGAAAAATATCAGGTGATGGTGGTGTGATGATGATGATGATGAAAGTGATGAAGATGATGATATTGCTGTTGTTGCAACATGCAGTCCACATGCCAGCATCCAAGCAGAAGATGTGGATGTGTGTACATTGATGAATATGATGATGATGTAATTGACCCCAGTTGGGGAACCAGAGAAAAGAAATTCAAGGTGACTGTGTCTGAGTCTGTTTACAGTAATCCCCCTCCGGAAAACTTGTGATTTACCAGTTTCAGTTGATGATGATGACCCAGTATCAATGATAGGTAGTCGTGGTAGTCAGTTGCAGTCCAGGTGCGCAGTGTTCAAACATCACATGCCCCCACACTTCAGTGCTTAAAAGAATGGAGTTAAATAAGCAGCATCATGGACATGTTAAAATTAGAGCATCACAATCCTTGTTTGGGATTTTTTTGTTCAAGATGCAAATGATGAGTCAGTTGCAATCTGCCAGGTGCGTGTGAGTCGAGGTAAAAGGGGGCCATCTGGGCAAGGAGGACAGCATACGCATCTTAAGAATGGGCACATGCACTGTGGACCCAGGCACAAGATGGCAGCTAATACCACAGTGGGGCATTCACCTCATCAGCAACCATAACAAGCATGTTATCCCATTCCATGACTGTTAAGTCCAGTAGTAAATTAAATGTGTGCAGTAGTGAGGTAATAAGAGCAGAGGATTACTACAGGCGAGATCAGGTGGAGGAGCATAATGACTTTGAAATGTTGGCCCATGCTGGTGAGAGTAGCAGTTTTGGTGGTGGTGGTGGTGGTGCAGAATACAGTAAGTCTAGTGCAAGTGGTACATCAACCCCAGTTGGCAAATCTGGTAAAATAACTGCATTTCTAGGTTTGTCATCATCATCACCTGTGCAACCATCGCCATCAAACGTCCACACTCCACTACCTGCCAATGCCATTCATCACAGAGCACAACCATTTGTGATCACACCCCATGTAAACGTTTAAGTCAGCCCACAATACAGAGTGTTTTTGTGGATAAACTGAGTACCCTCCAATCATGCAGTGTCATGTGAACTTAATGCTGCTGTAGCTGAAATGCTGGCAATGTCTTTTGCCCTCTCCGTTGTGGAGAATTCTGGGTTCCAGTGGTTTGCTGCATGTGCCTGACCAAATGGAAAGTCCTACCCAGGACATACTTTTCTACCCATGCTGCCCCAAGTTGTTCCATACTGTGTCCGACCAGTAAGACATGCCCTTCAACATTCCTCCTTCCATTCATCCATTTAAGTATGAATATGTGGACAAGTGGCAAAACAGCGGGAGTTCATATTTGTGTATAACTGCACACTGGGAGCAGGTGCCGGGTTGTTTGTGATGTTGGTAGTGTGAATAATCAGTGCAGTAAGGTGGATTGTCGCAGTAGCAATCTTCCAGGAATTTGATAGCATGCAACGATTGTTATGCACAATGTAACCTGTTCACACACTGGTGAGAACATGTTGACATGGTACTGACTGAAATTGACAGTAGCTAAACCCCTGTCCCTGAGAGCTGGGTTCATAGCAAGTGACAATGGGTCAAATGTGGTGAAATGCATCATTAATGGTGTTTTTTTTCGTCTTCCATGCATGGCCCATTTTTAAATCTTGTGGTGCAGGAGTTTCTGCAGCACCTGATGTAAAGGAAATGCTGGCCATTGCATGACGTATCTGCTCTCACTTTTCATGATCTGAAAGGCTCGTGGACCAACGGTGCAGTTGCAGATACAAAACAGCCTGCCTCAGCACCGCTTGAAGCTGAAAGTTGTCACCCAATAGAACTCCACTTTATACATGGCAGAGAGATTGTATGAACAATACAAAGCCATCTCAGAATACCTTGTGATGCACACTAGCTGTGACAGTTCCTGGGCCTCCATGTCTATGACGACTGAACAGTGGCACCTCATGGACTCTGTAATAACAATTTCATGGTCTTTGAACATGCCACACAGGCAGTGAGTGGTGATTCTGCTCCATTAGCCAATCAATTCCACTGCTGAGGTACTGAGGCAGACATTGGTGAATGTACAGCATGGCCTTGATGTTGCCGGAGACAGTGGTAGCAGTATGTTGCCACAACACATGCTGACAGTATTTGACCAGAATTGTCACATTGTGAGCATTCAGCTGAGTGACAACTTTATCGTAGCAACAATGCAGGACCCACGATAAAAATGTGGAATTGCATTAGTACTGGAGGGAAGGTCTAAACAGGTAAAAATATCAGTGGTCAACTGGTGCACTTGGTTCATGGGGCACAGAAATCATGTGCCAAGGTCAACAAACCTCAGCAGCATAATCCAGCTAAAGGTGTACCTGAAGGACCATCAAGCATATCCTGCAAGGGAAGGGGACTGCAGTTCCAGGTGGTCTGTCATCCAAAGTGGTTGTTGTCAACCCGCTTTGGGAGGCTTTGTCCCATGTGGGTATTTGTGAAATAAATGATTCGGGAGAACAGGATGATGCATCAACAATTGGACTTAGTGTGGCACAGAGAATGGTTGAGTCATATTTGTCTGAAAACAGGCATCTGACAATAACTGAAGATCCTCTTTGTACTGGAGTGGAAAGGTCTGTAAATGGCCAGAGCTGACTGCAGTGGCACTGAAGTACCTCACATGCCCACCCTCCAGTGTAACTGTTGAGAGGGTATTCAGCTCAGCAGGTGCAATAGTCAGGGATCGTGCCGACAAACCTGTCTCCTGCAAATGTTAGTTTGCTAACATTCATTAAATGAATGAGAGGCACATACCAGCACAGACTGCAACCTTGGTATTCATACCCCAGCCTAGTCATGGTGGTTTTGGTGATGTAGAAATGGACCATCCTGGTGGCACTGGCAGTGGTTGCCTGAAACTGCCCACCACTGATGTAGATGATGACACAATGGAGAAAGAATTTCCAGTGGTCAGACTTCATAGATGACTGTGAGGGCAGCTTTATGAGGATGATGACGTGGTTAATGTTGGCAGGTTTGAACTGAAGTTGTTAAAGGCGTGTGCCACCCCGATCACCACCACCACCAGGACTGATGTTAGCCACTTTCACCACTGAGCATGAGTCTGTCCAACCCTGGACCACCACCACTGGGACTGATGTTAGCCACTGCCACCACTGAGCATGAGTCTGTCCACCCCTGGACCACCACCACCACCACTGGGACTTATGTTAGCCACTGCCACCACCACGAGATGCAGGAAGATGCAACAGAGAATGTCATCATGTGCACAGCTATCACCACCAGCACCCACCACCAGTGTCATTCAGACAATATTTCCCATTACATTTACATTTACCATGTCAAGGCAGAGGGAATCGAACAGGAGATCACATCCATCGCCACAGGCACAAAGCTTCTTATTATTTAAACCATAAAGTGAGTATGTGTACTAATGTTTGTTATGCTATTTCACTTCCTTTAGTTGTATGTTTTGTTTTCCGTAGCTTTTAGAGCCGCAATGGTCAAACACATACGGTTCACTTATTTTTTTTTTTTACAGGTTAACAAAAACTCTTCTTCACTGAAACTCGTGGGAATGGTACTGCAGCTGTACTGTACAGAGGAACCTATGGAATATCCATTTGAAATCCATTCTGGTAAGTATGAAGATTTTATTTCATCCGCTTCATTGTTTTGGAAAGACTGCAGCAAATGCGACTGAGCACGATCCATAAACTAGGTAACATGTGTACATCACCAAAACAATTTCTGTAAGATATCATTCATGCACTGCATTCTGAACTTGCAGCTGTGCAGCTCTGACCATGACAGTGTTGAAAAGTTGCACACAGGTTGTGTTACTTGACAAGATGTGGTTTTGAAATGTAACTTGACTTGAGATTGAGAACAGGGACCAATTACAATCAAGTTGTAAAAAGTCATTCATTTCTTTTTAGGAAACTTCAGATGCTTTATTGTTCTGTCAAAGTGGCCTTATCCAAACAAGTTCTTCAATATCAGCCCCTGCCCCCGGGCTGGGGCACACATGCAACACAAAGAAGTTGTTTCATTAGATGACCATGACCATCATTAACAACCAGACTCAAGAAGGATGCAGATGAAATCTGCAAAGAAGTAACAAAATAAGTAACCATTACAGACAAACCTGCAAATATGCTTCCCCACCCAAAAAAAATACTTACCTTCTTGTGCTTGAGAGTTATCCATTTCAAATTTCTACGCAAAACGTTCTCATCGAGCACTGGAATGTACACTCCAACAGTATCTGTGACCTGTGATACAGAACAATACCATGAGTACATGTCCATGGCAACCCCTCACCTACAAAATACACACAAATACAGTATATATCTATATATATCAACTCACCAAGGCTACTATTAGTGTACAGACAAAGGGCACCTTCCATCCAGTTGAGATGATCACATTGCATTTGCTCGAATCGCAGCACACATTGGACCAGCAACAGTTCATTCATGGTCATCATTTTATTCTGGGGACTTTGTATGTGCTGAAATGCTCCCATTATTTTTGTTACCACGCTGTCAATTTTCTGGACACAAGGCGGATGCATTGAGGATATGCAGAAAAATTGGGGACTCTGTGGCACCACACGCCGCATGACAGTGTGTGCCATTAATTCTGGGGACTGTGCATGTGCTGAAACGCTCCATTTCACTTTGTTACCACTTGTCAATTTTCTGGACATAAGGAGGATGCATTTTGTGTGTTGTGTGATTGTGAGTTCATGAAGTCATACTGACATTATCAATTAAAACATCATTGCAAGAATGTGGTGACAATTTTGAACTGTACTTTTATGCTACTTTACATTGCCAGGCACTAGTTACCTCTGAGTCATGACTTGAAAGATACACTTTTCACAATTTCTGTCTGCTTTACTGTTGACTACTTTTTTCATGTATGAAAAAAATGAGCACACCTTTCAATATTGTTATGACCAGGTTTGTATTTATTTTCAGCTGCTTTTCAATAAATTTTGTTCTGTGTGTTAAAAATTACTACTTTACTTAGAAATGTTACTTGGGCTGTGATATTGTAACTATTGGGACTTGTGTGAACACTTGTTTGGCAGTGATAATAAGAGTGAAATTTAATGTGATATTTGCCTGTGGTGGTAGAGCCCTCCCATCCACCCTGTTTTGTAGGCTTTCTAAATACTGAAAAGCCACTGGAGTTGGGATTGAAGGGCTGTGCATTTCTGTTTGTGACTGAAATTTGAAGCAACAGGAACTGGTGGGCCTGTGACATCATACGGTACCTGATGTCTGCATACATACACTGTTAGAAGGGCTAAACACACACTGGACTGTATGTGTTTGTGAGACTTGGGAACATTATTGGTGGTGCTGAAATAGAGTTCATAAACTGCAGTCAGTATAGAGAGAGAGACGATACTCCAGGGGAAGGGACTGAGAAAGGGTGTGTGCCATTATGAACAGAGAGGGACAAACAGGGTGGCCATCATTCCACCATAGCAGGCATCTTTGGAAGGGTTGTAGGCTGCACAGGCTGTGGGTGGCAATAATTTCAATTGAGCCTGGAGAAAGGGAGGCTTACCACTCTGTAGACAGCTATCTCATATCAGGAGTGAAGTATATTAGTTAAGGAGTAAGCTGGGGAGTTGGGGGTGTCCAAGGATAAGGGATGTGGATAGGACAGCAGAAAGGTGAGGCTGAGGGAAGGCCAGGGCAATGCTCAGAAATTATAGGACATTATGTTACACCAAGCAGGAGGGGATATTAGGGACAGAGGACCCTTAGATAGGGATATTGACGCTAAGGGAAAACTTACAGGGTAAACATTCTGAATATAAAGAGAGTGGAGGGGAAGAGTCAGCAGTGGCTGTTGTGGGAAGCCTAGAAGAGCAGACAGTGAGAAGGAGGGTCTGTTATGGGAAGCCTAAAAGAGCAGACTGTGGGAAGGGAGTCTAAGGAGAACAGGGCAAGAGGGGAGGAAGAGGGGCAGTCGGGGAAACCTCAGGTTACTTGATGGAGGCTGGCAGAGAGTGTTACAATAAATTTGAGCTACTAAGCAACCTAGAGGGGGAGGAAGGTTGGTGAAATGAAGAAACTGATACAGAGGCCGGGGAGGAAGTCTGATACCCATAAGACATCACAGACCGCAACGGAAAGGATAGAAATAGTACCAGAGGGAGAAGGGAAACATAAATGTTAAGCAGATGGGGAGATGCAACATTGCAGACATGAGGGAGGAGAGCATGACTGGAGAGAAACTGGGAGGCAAGGAGGTGGGGAGGGGCCCCTTCAGGAGGGGGGCTGTACCAAGGATGGGGCTCTATGTAAAGGGGACCCACAGAGGGCTCTGGAGGCAGGGGTACTATTACAAGGAGGAGGATGGTGGTGTGGGGAAGGGAAACCATCAGGGCCAGTATAAATGGTTCTGATAAGAGAGGGTTAAAGGGAAACCTATTCAGGGGGTCTGAGTTAAGGGCAAAATAACAAGGGAGGCAGAAAGGGAGGGTGACAAGGAGTCTCAATAAGGTGGGAAAACTCCCATGGAATTGAGATCATGAATAAAGGGGGTGGGGGGTTGACAGTGCATAGTGGAGGTAACCATGAGGATGATGCGTGTGTTAAGGTTCTGTTATTGGGAGACTCGATGATTAGGGTATCCATTGGGAGGACAGGGGTGGATGCCATAGCCAGGTGAAGGTAGTGAGCATCTCTGGGCTGACGTGCACAGAGCAAAGTTCATGGTGTACGAACTGGTTAGGATTGTGATGGAAAACGATTTCTGGCATTTGGGAACTAATGATCTAGAGGGAAATAGCATTTTGGAAATCCAAGCAAGGACTGAGAACTTGCCAGAGTCTGTCGGGATAATGGAAGCAACATTTCCTTTTTGGAGATATTGGCAGTACCAAAGGCCCCAGTGGAGAAAAAATGAAGATCACAGAGGTTATGACTGGCTCAGGAAGTGGGGTGAAGGAAGTGATTGGGGTGTTAGGAACTGAAAGGAGTTTGGGAGGATAAGGGACTGTATGCCAAGGACAGGCTCCATCTTGCCCTGTTAGAAGGAAGTTTTAAACTGGGGTGTCTGACTACATTCAAGAAAAGTGAGGTTTAAACTTGGGGGAGGGTTAAGTGAGGGCTGACCAGAAGCCTTCCTTCAGATGAGGGAAGTAGCCTTCAAACCCAAGGGGTGGGGCAGACTGGGGAGGAGGTTTCAGGAGGAGCAGAGAGTGGATGGAAGTATAAGGAACCTGGGTGGGTTCGACAAAGGGGATCAGGGATAAGGGTGATGATGTTAGAAAATGCCAGGAGCTTGGGAAACAAGTTGCCAGAGTTCCAGGCCATGCTGTTGGGGGGATGGATGGGCAGTGGTCACGAAACATGGGCCAACAAAACCATGACTGGGACCTAAACGGCAGGGTACACTATGCTTAGGAGGGATAGAAAGGAGCGAGAGGGGTGGAGTGGCTATGTTCATTAGAGATGACATAGAAATTGCTAGGGTAGAAGAGGCAGAGGGAAACATGGAAGACTTATGGGTCACCTTACGAACCCCAGCAGGAGGTACGGTCAAACTGGTTGTAGATATAGGTCCCCAGGATGGGTGATGTTCTGAGGATGGTTAGTTAGACAACATCACTGCCCAGTATGACCAAAAGGGAGCAGTCGTTGATGGGGACCTTAATATGCTAGGTACAAACTGGGGAACCATGTCCTCTAAGGTGGCCAAGGAGCAGAGGCTGCTGGATGGCTTTCAGAATGTGTTCTTAACACAGCACGTGATGGATCCCAAGGGAGGGCCATGTCCTGTACGTGGCTCTGGCAGATGGGGAGCTGGTAAAGGACCTGGTTGTAGAGGATTCCCTGACTGGGAGCAACCACTATACTGTCTGGTTTCAAATAAGCATGGGGGAATCTAGGACACTGGTAGTGGACTCAAGGGGCAGACTTTGTGGGCATGGGAAATATTCTCAAGGATCACTTGAAGGGATTACAACAATGACAAATGTGGAAAAGAAATGGGAGGTCATAAAACGGGACTTCATGAGGCAGTCAGGACATGCGCTAAGGTGAAGCATAAGGGAGCAAGGTCAAATAAACCATGCTGGTGGTCCAGTGAGGTTCAGGTAGCAGTCAGAGAAAAGAAGGCTGCCTACAAAAATATAAAACAACTAGAGAAGATAGGGAAAAGGAAATGTACTGTCTTGCATCTAGAAAAGTCACCTGGATGGTGTGGGGGCAAGTCCAGTAAAGAGCAGCGGCTGGCACAGGGAATACAGGGAGGGGAAAGGAGTTCTTCTGGTACATTGGGGAGCAGAGAAAAACTAAGGGCCATCTCGACAGGTTGAGATCAGAAGGAGGGTGGGTGGAAGAGGTGAGGGACCAGGCAGAGGTATTAAACAAGTACTTTGCCTCGTGTTCACTAGGGAGGGGGATGGGATATCTACAAAGCAAGGCACGATGGGGATAGAAGTGGTAGTGAGGGATCAGGGAGCAGCAGAAATGGAGCAAGAGGGAGGGAGAGGTACCCAGGGGTGTCACATTAGGATAAGGATAAAAGGCCAGTAAGGTGGAGGGACGGATGATACTATCTCCACCTAAAGGGTGTGGTTAGCCTTTAAGGGCCTAAAGAAAGATAAGTCTCCTGGGCTGGATGGCATTCATCCGAGAGTACTATGGGAATTGGCGGACATACTGGCTGCACTCTGGCAGAGCTCTTCTAACAGGTCGCTTGAGACAGGGAGGGTACTTAGATTGGCGAGAGCATATGGTGCCAATCTATAAAGGGGGGTCGAGAGAAGTACCAGGTAACTATAGACCCATCAGTTTGGTGGTGGGAAATTAATGGAGAGTATACTAAAGGAATGATTGGGGTGTACCTGGAGGAGGTGGAGGTCTGTATGGTCGGCAACATGGGTTTGTGCCAGGTAGATCATGTCAAACCAATCTTGTGGAGTTCTATGAATGGGTAACATCAGAACTGGACAGGGAAAGCCTGTGGATGTATTATTCTTGGACTTCAGCAAGGCATTCGACTCTGTCCCCCACAATGGTCTGGTGGAGAAACTGACAGGGTTGGGAGTAGGCCCTTTGATGGTCAGATGGATTGAAAACTGGCTAGCTGGGCACACTCAGAGAATAGTGGTCGGTGGAGAACTCCTCGAACCCTAGAGAGGTCGGTAGTGGGTACTGCAGGGCTTGGTCCAGGGACCAATCCTGTTTAATCCATACATTTCGGACATCAGGAGGGTATAGGGTGTGAAATGAGTCTCTTTGCTGATGAATCCAAGATGGGAGCAGTAGTTGAGGGGAAGAGGGAGGTTGGCCTTGCAACAGGACCTGGACACCATGGAAAGGTGGGCTCACACATGGAAATTGAATTTTAATATCACCAAGTGCAAGGTGTTATATCTCTGGGGAACCCTAAACACAGGTACACCCTGGGAGGGAGGCACTGGAGGCCTCAACAAGGGAAAAAGACCTAGGGGTCATGGTGGATGCATGTATGAATAACTCTGAGCAGCACAGGAGAGTGGCTAGCAAAGCAAACAGGATGTTGGGATGCATCAAGAGGGACTCACTCTAGAAGCAGGGAAGTGATTCTTCCATTGTACAATGGATTGGTTAGACTACATCTTGAGTACTGTGTACAGTACTGGAGACCCCACTTGAAGAGGGACATACAGCTCCTGGAGAGGGTACAGAGGAGGGCAACTAAGATGATACGAGGACTAGGGATTTGACGTTTGAGGACAGACTTGAGGAGCTCTGCCTGTTTTCATTGGAGGAGGGAGAGACAGGGGACATGACTGAGGTCTTCAGGCACCTCAAGGAATAAATTGAGTAAACATGGAGGGATCTTTAGACTAAAGCAAGGAGGTATCACCAGAGGGCACGGTTTGAAGTTGAAAGGTGGAATGGTGAGGGGAAAAGAGGAGGTTTTCCACTGAGAGGTGGTGGATCCTGAATGTGCTGCCTGGCGAGCTGGTTCAGAGATCCACAGTGGAGGGCTTCAAGAGAGGGTGGGACAGACATAGAAAGCGATGTATCAGATGATGGCCTGGCCCAGGGTGGTGGGATGAATGATAGGGTTTCTGGAACACGGGGGGGCCTCAGTACCCAACTAGGGATCTGAGGTTCAAGCAGACTCGATAGACTGTAAGGCCTAATCTGCTGGCAATTAGTATGTGGGGTCATAAAACACTGCCTGCTGCATGACTTTTAATTTACAACAGAAGTGATATATAACAGCTACCTGATGTGATGGAGAAAAGTGGTGGGAAATACTGACAAAGTCCTGGTCAGCACCATATTAAAAGGAATGCTCCTTTCATTATTTCACACGTGAAAAAGGCAGTACAGCTGACTCAAATACTGGAAATTATAGTATCATACAGTCAGGATGTAAATAAAGGAAGTTGTAATATAGCATTAAAAATATAGGTCAGAGTTCTCAACAGATTGTTGCACTGCTGCTTTACAGAGATTCACCACATTACATAGTTATGGTCTTGCACCTAACCTAATATGTGGGCACCTTACTTGAGTGAATCTTTCTTGCTCCACATACTAACATACTAAAATGCCACTGGAATAGGCCTAATGGTCTCTTGAGTCTGCTTGATTTTCAGCACCAGCACTGAGGGCTGATTTTGGTGTCCCCCTCCCCTTGGGTTATACTGTCCCCGTCCCAGATGTTCCACCTGTATTGTGCCTGGTCAGATTTACCTCCCCTGCACCTGTCCCATCCCTCTTAAACCCGCCCACAGTCTCCATCTCTACTAGCTCCTGGGCAGTGCATTCCATGGCTCCACCACCCTTTCAGTGAAATAACAACTCCTCCTCTCCTTCTGAGCCTGCCCCTTCCAGCTTACACCTGTGACCTCTTGTTGCCCCACCCTCCTTCCTTTGGAGCATCCTGACTGGGCCTCCTTTATTGATCCCTTTCATATACTTAAAAATGTCTACCATGTCTCCCTGTCCCTCCTCTCCTCCAGGGTGTACATGTTGAGCCCTTGAGCTCTCCTCACAGGTCCTCTCCCAGGCCCCAGAAAATTTTGGTTGCCCTCTTATGGACCTCCTAGAGGGTAATGTCCCTCTTTAAATGTGGTCTCCAAAACTATACACAATACTTGAGGCGTGGCCTAACCAAGCAGTTGTACAGTGGAAGGATCACTTTTGCCTTTCTGGAGGTAATCCCCTGGTGATGCATCCCAGCATCCTATTTGCCCCTTGCCGCTGCCCTCCCACAGATCTCTGAGTTGTTCATTTTGACGCTCACCAATACCCCAGGTCCTCTCACCCTCTGTAATTTGAATCATGTCCCTCCCATGGTATACTCCTGGCCTGGATTTCTGACTCCCAGGTGCAGAACCTTGCACTTCCCCACATTGAATTTTAGTTTCCATTTCCCACCACCTTTCCAGAGCCTCCAGGTCCTCCTGCAACGCCCAACCTCCTCTTACACATCCACCACTGCACCTAGCTTTGAGTCATCTGCAAGAGACTCATCTCACTCCTGATCCCCTCCTAATGCCTGAGATATAGGCGTTGAACAGGAGTGGCCCCAGCACTGACCCCTGGGGAACCCCACTAGTAACCCACCTTAGGGATGAGGCTAACCCGCCAATCACCACCTTCTGAGTATGCTCAGAGAGCCAATTTCCTATCCATCTTTGCAACTGTCTCCCACCCCCTTTCTTTCGCTTAGCCAGCAGGCCACTGTGGGGTATCAAATCAAATGCCTTTAAAGTCCAGAAAGAGGACATCCACTGGCCTATCCTGGTCCAGGGCCCTCATCACCCAGTCATAGAACTCAACAAGATTTGTCTCGCACAGTCTTCCCATGACAAAGCCATGCTGCCTATCATCTAAGTACCCAGTTTGCTCCAGTAACCTCATAGCCTTTCCTTGACAATACCCTCTATCACCATGTTGACTGCCGATGTCAGGCTAACGAGCCTGTAATTTCCTGCCTCCTCTCTTGATCCTCCTTGTGGATCAGCATGACATGGGCCACCTCTAGTCTTGGGGCACCCACCCAGTCCTCAGAGAGATGTTGTAAAGCTCCACTAGAGGGACTGCCAGGACATCTGCCAGTTCCTCAGCACCCTGGGATGTATCTCATCTGGCCCAAGTGCTTTCTCCATCCAAAGGGACCTAAGGGCTTCCCTTACTCTCTATACTGGGATTTCAGCCTCTGCCTCCCTTTTCACCATGCACTGCTGGGCCCCCACCTGTCTGTGATGGCCACTTCCTTTTCCCAGACCCATCAGGGTCCTTGGTCTCTACCATCTCACCCTTGCTCTGGTTTGCCCCCACCCCTCACAAGACCTAGCCCCTCCATCCCCCGGTATAAACTGGGGCAAAGTACTCATTTAGAATTTCTGCCTGTCCCTCCCCTATGCCCAACCATCCCCTACACTTGTCTTGGTTGATCTGTCCCCTTACTTTCCTTTTTTCCCTATGTATCTAAAGAACCCTTGCCCCCTCCAGATCCCACTGGCCAAGGTCTGCTCCTTTTTGCCTTAGTTGCTCTCACCACCTTGGTGACTCTCTTGGCTGTCAGCTCATATTCCTCCTGATCCCTTCACTTCTAACCACTTGAAGCACCTATAGGCCACCTTCTTTTCCCTCACCACCTCCTGTACCTCCTGGGTCCACCAGCAGGGTTTTCTGGCCTCACCAAACTTACACCTTCCTCTTGCAGGATCTGGTAACCTCCTATATTCCTCCAAATGATCCCCCACCTGCTTTCAGCATCCATATCCGCCTTATCCTGTCTAGATGATCTTTAAGGATCCTTCCCATCATAGTGCAATATATAGTGTAATACATTTCTGTGAAAACCGCCTATAATTTCATTACAGTGTGTCACATCACAGAGGAATTCCTGTTCAGAAAAAGCGCCCAAATTCCTCCCTTTCTCAACAGCGGTGGGACGATGAGAGCCAGGGGAGTGCGGGTGTGTGCTCCACTATAGTGAATGTCGGCAGTTATCCAGATAGCTTTCTTTATGTTATAGAGCCATTTGTGAAATGTGGGCAACGCTTCCATCAACAAGGCTCTTCATTGGAAATGTGCACACCTTTCACCACAAACTGACCATTATAACATAAAGTAACATTTGGAAAGCTGCTGGACAATTGACATTCACTATAATGGAGCACTCACCCACACACCCCTGGCATCACATCCTAACATTGTTGCAGGCACTGTGGTGAGGTCCACTGCAGGTGGAAACCCAGGTAGTGGTGGTGGTGGAGTGGGTGGTGCTGATGGCTGTGGTGGCGGTGGTGGTGGTGGAGCAGCTGCTGCAGTTGCTCTATTCCTGCTGCAGCGGCGAGGCACAACTTCACCCCAGCACCTCGGCCACTGCCACAGAAGGGCCAGCAGGTGGACGCCTGGCCCCTTGGTGGAAGCCTGCCCACCATTTGTGGTGGCTTGCTGCGCGTGCACTGGCCAATAGTCCCCAAATGTGTCCCCTGGGGCACAGCTCACCAGCACACCACACAGATGGCAAACCACAATTGTGCTGTCTCCCCACACAGTTAAAAACTCCCACACTGGTGGGCCATGGGGGGACTAGATACACTCTTGGACCACCTACATTTTCTGGGGCTCTACCTGTGGCAGTGGAGAGGGTGCTGCTGGAGCCCTGCAGCTGCTACTGGTGGTGGTGGTGGTAGTGGTGGAGTAGCTGGATGTGCAGCAGCCACCGGTGCACTGCTGCTGCTGCTCCACGGGGAAGCAACATCCAAGAGTCAGGAGTGGTCCAGTAACACCTGACCACCCCCATATGTGAGCACCTCTCCTCTGCCCGCACCCATGGGCCACATACTCTCCTTGTCCTGGGTCCATCGCACACAAGTCCCTGACTATGAACGAGTCCCAAGCCTAACCTTCACCCGCACTCAGTCTCACACTCTCAGACATGCACACACACAGTCACACACACAGAAAACAAAACAAAACTTATAAAAAAAATCAGTACCAAAAACAATCACAAACACAAATAAAAAAGTAATAAAGATGTAGCTTTTGAAAAGCTGTTTTTTCTGCACAAAATCACTTGAAACAAACTGCTCTTCTCTCTCAGTCTCTCACCAAAAAACCTCCTCCTCTACAACTGCAAAGGAGAAAGTGAAAGTAACTGCTTCTCTGACTCACTTCCTTCTTGCCTGGCTAAGCGGTGACTTACAGTATTGTAAGCCATGTGATGTGTGGGGGTTGCCTATTTTGTTGCCACTTTGCCTTACTTCATGTTAAGGCAGAATGACAATGTGAAGTCATAATAAGAAGGCAAAGTGAGCACTTTATGGTGGCCATCAAATTGTGCTCACCAACGAAAGTGGTCACTTCGTGTTCACTTCATTGGTGGATTTAAAATTCGCTGCATCTCTAGTTGAAAGGCTGGAGTCAAAATATTGAAAATTAGTGAAGTTATGAAGGAACGTTGAAATAGTGTAATGTTCAGTCATAACCTGGCATTTTACCATGTTTGCACACCACATTTTCACCATGGCCTTCTTATTACCCCCACCTAATGAATACATAGGTGAACATTTTAAATGCCCGGTAAAATGTAATTTCATGCCACAGGTATGAAAATACAAGCAGACCCCAGCACACAAATCAATACCTTGTGGGTGAGGTTCCCTGACCCACCACAGGGTGTGGCATCTGTGCTAGCACACTGCACTGTCCCTACCCAGGTACTGAATGCTGAAGCACCTTCCCATCAGGATTCTCCCAGTAAACTGGTTCACTGAGTTCACAACCAAACTCAGCTCACTGGCATGGTACGCAGCGTGTTCCCCAATGGTGCAACAGACATCCTTGTAAACAACATTACTTAATAAATTCATTGTTTTGTATTATCTTGACCCCAGACTTTCAGCATAGACTTCTTATGACCCCACCTCATAAACTCTGTGGGTGAAAATGCTCAGACCCATGCCGAAATGCCATTCCATGCCACAGGTGTGAAAACACATTTTGGACAGTATATGACAGCTGTTCTGTTCATGAGGTGGTGTGACAAAATGGTTATGTTGAAAATTTGAGTCAAAATATTGAAAATTACCAGTTATGTGTCAGTAGAACAATTTCAAAGAATGTATGATTAAGCATTTTTAGGAATTTTTCCACCAAATTTTCCATATGGCCTTTTTGGGACCCCACCTCATGAGCACTGGTGGTGAAATTTTGTTATTTGGTCCTGAAAGGTGATTTTGCACAGTGACCATGAAATCACCTTCTAGGCCTGATTAACAAATGACAGTGACAGTGTTCATGAGTTCCAAAAGGCCATGTTGAACACTTGGTGAAAAATTCCAAAAAATGGCAGTTATCAACATAAGTTCAAAATGCAAATAAAATACATTATATGACACTTACCTTTATTCATCAGTTCACAGTTCAGCTTTGAAGAGTGCAGACGGTCTTGGGCCTTAGAGGATGGCATTGCACAACTTCCAATGGTAATTATAGTGTAAGGGGTGGTGTTTAGTAGTGGTTGCTCGGAAGGGTCAGGATGGGGGAGGAGGATGGGTGACAACGAGGGACCATTTTCTTTTTTCAGGTTTAAAATATGTCCTTCCCATATGCCTTGTCCCTCCCTATTCCCAGCTATTTGCTATGTGGGGAACAATATGTGCCTAGTTGCAGAAATCTCTGGTGTCCATGCCAGTTGATTACCTACAGTTCCCTAGTAACCTGTTTTTAAATAGAACTGCCTAGTTCCTCAGTAACCTACTTATGAAATAAGACTGTGACCAGTGTCCCTGCCTTATTTTGTTCCCCCAGATCACCAGTAACCTACAAGTGAAATTGGATGGGACCAATTTCAATGTCCTGTTCTATTCCACTCACCAATCAGCCTAGTCCCTGATCTGAATGACACTCATGACCTGCTTTGTTCCCTCCTGATAACCAGCAGCCTAGTCCATGTGTCCCCTCCATCCCAAACAACATTATCCTAAAAATCGGAAAGTAGGCTATGACCAGGTCCTATTCATGTTCAATCCAAAAAACTACCCCTAGAAATCAGACAGGTGAATGTGTCCATGTCCAGTCCTGTCCCTTCTGTTTGGTATATATCCCCAATAGGCATATAATTTTGTTTTTATTCTGACCGTGGTGGTCGTTATGCCCGATTTCCAGCGTTTCACTGGTAATTCCCATTGTCAGAGCTCCAGCCAGAAATGGAACAGGGATGTGCCAGCATATGTGGACCTCACTGCCACCAAATAACCTCTGAGCGCATGAATGAAAATTACAGTGCAAGCCAGTCTTTGTGTAGAAGGATAAATGGGGGTGCTGGTACAGTCAGATAGAAGGCGCCTAGGGGACCCTTCCCATCAGATGGGCTCAGTTCCATTGTGATGGGCTGTGTATTTCTGATTAGATACTCATGGGGAGAGAACAATGACAAGATCGAAACAAGCGGGGAGCAGAGGAACCAGGCACAGGTGAACAGCAGCAGCAGCAGAGGAAAACCGACTGAAACAGAAACCAGCCAGGAGCAGTAGGAACAAAGGAAGGAAGGTGCGTGGGACAGATGTTTGAAATTCCTTCACTGATCAAGACAAATCAGATATGTATACAGTATGTTCTTACTCTCCAGGGTTTGCCAGGAGACCAAGGGGCTGCAGATTATTGGCAGCTGGCTTTATGCAAATGAAGGTACTAAAGTGCTCTCTCATTGGAGTGTTTCAGTCCTTTCAAGTACATAACGTTTACATTCATGAAAATGTAACCATCATATTCAGGTCATGTGGTCACTGGTCTGGCAGGGAAGAACCCCACATAGATTGCTCTGCATTAGGCTAGTTTGTGACACACCTCTGAAAAGCCATTCACTGAAACAAAATGTTTCTTGTGCACACTCAAGAAAACATAAAAGACTATTTTATTTTTGGGGATGCCACCAATGTTCCAGCTACCAGTAGCTAGGCACTAGCATTTTGCCAGCTAGCATACACTTGCTGGTCAGTACCCAGATCAAACTGCAACAGCACAGATCAGGACAACAGACACACAGAGTGCTTCAGAACTCAGGATGAGGAAGGAACCGAGCCACTTGTGGGAACATGAAGACTGTCACAATAAAAACACACTTTATTTTATACATTTGATTTTTGGGGGATGCCATCAAGATGCCAACTACCAGAGACCATGCAGTGCCATGCTGTCAGCAGGCACACACTTGCTGTCCACTGCTTAAATCATACTACAACAGCACAGCTATGGACAACACACACACACATCATATGCAGCACGCGCACACACACACACACACACACACACACACACACACACACGCTGCTTCAGGAGTTAGGAGGTTGAAGGCAGTGGTGCAACTTTAGCAACTTCTGGGAATGTAAAGTCTGCCATAAGAAAAAAGAACATGTATTTTAAAGTTTATTTTGTATGAGGTGCCACAAAGGTGCAAACTAACAGTGGCCAGGCACTGCTCCAGGATGTTGCCAGTTGGCACACACTTCTGCCTAGTGCCCCAGCTTACACTGAAAAGCACAGCTCAAGAAAACACACATGCAGGCTGCTTCAGGACTTAGGAGGAGGAAAAAGAAACTGCTTCAAGCCTGAAACTTGGGAAACTTAAGGAGTTTGAAGACTGCCACATGAAGAACAACCATTTGTCAATGCTGAACGTTTGCTTGCATGTTGGGTCAGGTTGATTTGGGTTGTACTGTAGAGAATAATGATGGCAGAGTAGTACTAGTCTGTAGTAAGAGAAAGAGAGAGTTGCAATTGAGTCAGGGAGTAGTAAAGTTTGTCTAATGGATTTTCATTTCTGAAGCAAGAAACAGTATTTTGAAGGTTTTAAAAGTTCCCAGTCTTGTGCCAAGATTGCTATGTACAAATGAAATATATCGGTACATTGCTGTGGTATTTACCATTACCAATTTGTGATAACATCCTCCTGCTACATCCAGAGTATGAGTCTATCATGTACATTGAAAGTGTAAGCTCAATGGAAGAGATTTTTAGGAATTGCAAGCAGTGGTCATGTTTAATGACATGAGTGATGTAATTAATTATAAAAGTAGTCTATGACACACACAGAAACCCTTTTGAGGGAAGGCTTCCTGGTCCATCACAAGGTACTGCCTGTGAGACAAAACACTGTGCAGTGCCTTCCCAGGCTTGGAGTGGTGGTCCACCACAATGCTGGTCCCCATCCTTGTGCTACCAGGCTGGCTTCTTGAGCTTGTCCTCTAACTCGAGTCACCAGCTCAGGAACAAAACAGGCTACCTGCTGGGCCAATGGCTGGCCCTGTACACAACATTTCTTCATAACTGTTTTGATATTTTGACCCCAAATTTTTAACCTTGTCTTGTTATGCCCGCTGAACATCATATGTACCATTTATAATATGCTGACTGAAATGTCATTCCTTGCCACAAGTGTGAAAACATGTTTAAGGCAGGATTTGAAATGTGACACAGTCATGTTCATGAGGTGGTGTTAAAAATTTCTATGCTGAAAATCTGGGGTAGAAATTTTGAAAATTTTCTTCACAAATAGGCAACTCTCCCACTGTGCTAAATTTGCCTCCAAGCACTGGTTAGGTGAGCTCCCTCCTAGCTAACCTCCTCCTTTATAACACCCCTGATCCTCCCATTCCCTTAGATAAACCGACTCCTGGACCCTGGTAGTCCCCCACAAATCCACGCTAATTGGTCAATCTGCTTACTCTCACCATCTCCCAAAAATGTGGAATTCACCCTCCTCAAATCCGTCACTTATCCTCTGCCTACTCCATCAGCTCTGTCCTCAGGAATTACCTTGCGCCTAGCTGTTCCTGTCATGTCACTCCCTAACTCCCTCCTATAAGCCCTGGATAAATCCTACCCCCACCATCACCTAACTAATTTCTAGCTCTCTCCCTTCCTCCAAACTGTTCCCCTTACTGGACTTGCTTGATCTCTCACAGAATGTAAGGACACCAAATTTCTATGGATCCCTCTCCTACCCCAGGAGCTTGTATCCTCATCTACTCCCTCCCCTACATCCCTCCACCTCACCCCACCTCTCCTTTCACCCTTTTCTTGCATGTAAACATTTGTTACTTACTAACCTGGCACTTATTATTGATTCATTTTTCTACATATTATGTTCAACTCTTTTAACACTATTTGTAACACCTGCTTTGCAACTGTATGTTAATTTTGATCTTGTAACTTGAGTGTAACTTGAACAAGACTCTTTCCCTCCCTGCTTTCCCACCCTCTTTTCTTTACTTCTATGTAAGCACTTGTTTACTTATTAACCCAGCACTTATTATTGACCACTTTTTCTACCTATTGTGTGCAACACTGTTGTACCACTGCTTGTAACACCTGCCTCAAAACTGTATGTTAATGTTGATCTTGTAACTTTCAGTCCTATTAGCTCTTCCCCAGGTCGCACTTGGAGATGAGCAACTTGTCACCAGTGTGCCTTCCTGGTGAAACATTTCAATAAATAAATAAATAAAATTACTCAAGCTGAGAGTAAACATTGAACATTTCAATACACCATTACAACTTCAGTGGTTTGTTTTAAGATTTTAACCCCAAATTTTCAACCTAGTCTTTTGTGACCCCACTTCAAGAACCTGGTAGGATACATTTTCAAATTCTCACCGAAAAGGTGATTCTGAGGAACAACTACAAATTGCATTTTGGGACCAGTTTCAAACATCTTGCCTACCTTGTTCATGAGGTTAGGTCCCACAAAGTCTGTGTTGAATGTCTGGTGGAAAAAATATTAAAATAGCAAAGTTATGAGTGATCATTGAAATATTTCAACACCCAGTCATAACTTGGTCATTTCACATATTTGTTCACCAAATTTTCAACATACTGTAATCCTGTTAAGACTTCACCTCATGAACCAGTAGGAGAAAATGTCAAACCTCACCTGAAAGGTAATTTTGCAGAGCAACTGTGAAATCACATTTTGTGCAGGATTTGAAAAGAATTCACCTACCTTGTATATGAGGTGGAGTCTGAAAAAGGCTTCGTTGAAAATATGGCTAACAAATAGTACTACATGACAAAGTTTTGAGTAAAAGTTCAAAACACATTGAAAATACATTGACAACAATTCCCTTGTTCTTCAGTTCCAGCTGGCTTTGAAGAAGAAGGATGCGTTTGTAGCAGACTGGCGGTGGACCATTTTGAGATAAGTGAGGGTGTGGGGTGAGTACTGAGTGGGGGTTGGGGTGAGGTCGGTGATGGGTCTGAGGTCAGGGTCAGCATCAAAGTCATTAATGGGTGATTTTCTGCCTTTTTTAGGGTAAAATTACAAAATAAATGACTCAATGGACCATTTTTTTCTTACAGCATGGGAGACACTGGTGATTGGGCACTCTAGTGTCCACACAGTTTAAGGGAGTCGGAGGAACACTGCATGGATGGGGATGGGTTATATGAAAGCTGTCATGCATGGCAGGTTTTGGTGCTGGGGCAGTAATTGATAACATATTCCAAGACAGTAGCATAGATGTTTGGTACACATTTTAAGGAGGTTGGGGTGACTACATGAAAGATGGACTTGGTGGAAAATGCACTGGAAGAAACCCTTGCAGGCTGATAATGCATCACTCAGCTGGCTGCTAGGCAGCATCTTGTAGATGAATGGATGCCGCTGCCTCTTTTTAACTACACAAAGTTTCCACCCATCAATCAGCAGAACAGAGTCATAATCAGCCTCACTGATCATTGGCCTGTCACTGACATACCTCCTGCAGCCTGGGCTACACTGGATCCAATAATGACATGCCTCTAAAAGCCTCTACTCAGACAATATGTTTGCTTCATGCATGGATATGAGCAAACATACAAATTTAATTTATTACACATTTTTAAGGGATGTCATCAAGGTACCAACTACCAGAGCCCAGGCACTGTCACACTGCCAGCTGGTACAGACTTTGCGCCAGTTAAAGTAACTAAAAATCCCATCTCAGCTTCTGGCAGGAGCTTCAGTCATTCTGTCTGTATTCTGCTAAAATGCTTGTTCTACAGTGAAAAAATGTGTTCTGCATTGCTAATGAGATTAGACAAGTGAGCACTGGCAGGCTGCCACCTCTTACACTATCTGCCCACTGCCCTGCCACAAGCACACTCCTCCAGAGTCCAATCTCTCACCTCTCAGGCAATACCTCTGGTCCCAGAGGCTTGCTGCTTCACAAATGTTTCTCAGCCTGACTCTTTACTTTGATTTCTCAATATAATAAAATACCTCCTTAGGTAGCCCTGCTGTTTGCAGAACTATAGGTCAAATTTTGAAGATTGTTTGCCTTTTTGAGAAATTTTCTAGCTATCTAACTAGAAGTGAATCACAGCCCTGCCTGAGCTACTGTACCTAATTGTCCAACAAGTGAATGAGTGAGCATTCACACTAGTTCATGTCCAGGGCCACTGGAAAATTACACACAGTTATTTTTTGTGGAATCTGCAATTTTCACAGTTCTCTGCAAAACTGACATATTCCACAATTTCTTGCAATTTTGAGTTTTACATTGAACTGTGTAAAAGTATTAACATTTTAATAAAATACTCTCAAATATATTGACAATTTTGCATGCAGACTTGGGTTTGGGTGAAACAATGCAGTGCAAGGTAGGGCAATGGTTTTATGTGACACTGCCTTCTTTGAATCCTTGTCTTGTTTGGTTTCAAAATCCACTGTCCAAGCATAAGTACACTTAAACACTTATCATTTGTTTTGTGTTGAAGCGGTCTATCAGAAAACTTTTGTTGCCACAGAGACTGAAACAAAAGATGGTAGGTAAGGTTAAAATTATCCCATTCACCTAAATGGGGTGCTAAATACAGTATGAAGCCTTTTGCAAGTGGTAGGACAGGTTTTCCTTGTGAGCATACTTTCATTCAGACTAGTTTTGATTCAAACAGCTGAGGATTTTGGATGGCCCTGCTGATTTTAAACTTGAATAAGCTAGTTGATAACAGTGATCTTGCTCTTCAACAATCTACCACCTAGATGCTCACATGCAAAGACTACTTTAAAAACCTGACTAAAGTCTAAAAACAAGCTTACAAAACAAATAAAATGAATCTGAACATTTATCTTTAACTAAACAAAATCATTGCAGAGTAAAACAAAGGTAAATTACAAGGTACTCTGACTACTGTATGATGCAGTAAAAATATATTGGGTTTTTTAACATATTTATGTAACTGGGTAAGGCCCACTAGGCACACATGCATGATTTCACAGGCAACCCAGGAGCACTGAGGAGGTTAAGTGACTTGCTCAGAGTCACACAGTATGCAAGTGGAGGTTGTGGAAATCAAACCCAGGTCTGCTAGATGTCCCCAGCTCATTCGCAGTTTGTTACTCTAACCTCTGTCTATACTGCCATCCCCAATAACCCCAGATTTAATGTTTAAAATGTAATTTCAAAAATAGTGTATAATACCTACAGTGCAAATTACGAACATTAAACACTTCAACAACATTTTACTAATACTCAATTATTCACCACTCTATCTGCTTATTTTTTCTTGTACCAAAGTGGGCTAATAGCTGGCAGAGCACTGTAAACAGCTGTTGATTAAGCTTTATTATTCTATATCTAGAAACAGAACAAATTTATTTCTTCTAGATTTATTTAATATTGATTTGCTGTGGCTCACTTTATAAAATCTATTTAGCACAGGATGAGGCAGATGTTTTTCTAAATTTTGGAAGATAAGCAATGCTTACAATAGCTTATAAGTTTGGTATTCATTTTAAGAACATAAGTTTTCTTTACGTTTAAATATATTCAAGTGGCAGTGTATTCATTTAGTAGTTTATACCGACTAATACATGCTGCAGAAAACATTAAAATATGTATTTAGAAGCACTCAGGGTCTATAGTAGAACTCCTGCAATTTCTCACATTTTTGCAAAAGCTCCACAATTTGGGGTAACTTTTTCTGC
Organism: Neoceratodus forsteri; assembly: GCA_016271365.2. Lineage (NCBI taxonomy): Eukaryota > Metazoa > Chordata > Ceratodontiformes > Ceratodontidae > Neoceratodus > Neoceratodus forsteri. The sequence goes on from CM057455.1 coordinate 1,045,826,674, forward strand.
AACTTTCCAGTGGCCCTGCTCATGTCAAAGAGCTGAGTCTAGCACCAAATTGAGGCTTTGACTCGCATTCTGCCTAGTTAAGTGTTTCATGTATGAACTGCAGTTCACAGTTCAATTGGTCATCTGGTCCATATATTTGGTCCAGGCAGACTAGCCAAATGAAAAGTCAGCTAATTTGCCCAAAAAGTTTGCTACAGTCTGAAAGAATTCAACACCTGAAATTCAATATGCTGGATTCTTTTCTAGAACTGAACCTGCTGCAGTCATAATCACTAGTGACTCATTTGGTGTCAGGGTCACCATTCTTTGACAGGGAGCTGAGTGACATAATAGGTCTTTTTAATTAATAATTACTCAGTGTGAGCCATCTATCACACCTGATCAAATCAGACTTGCTGTGATAACATTATAAAGGTTGTACTGTCTTCTGAGGAACTTGATGTGTAATGTGTGTCATAGTTCTTGTTCTGCTGGCACTGCTGGGAATGGTGATCCACACAGTGGTGCTTCCAGTGCTAGTGAGAAACCAGGAGACTTGCAAGCAGGAGGAATAAGTGTAGGCATAGTAGTTGGACATGGAATAATCAAATAAATAGCTGAAGTTGAGTTTTTAAAATGTTAAGATTTCAATACTCTCTTTATCTAGCTTAGAGTGATGAGGTGAGACATTATATGAATCCATAATATGGCATTTTCTGATAAATTACTATTGAAAATACACAGTTCATTTTTATATATTAAAGAATATCCTGAGTTAAGAATATATATATATATATATATATATATATATATATATATATATATATATATATATATATTTCACCCTAGTTCCTGAAGAAGCTGCATTACAAAAGAGCACTGAAATGCTGAAAATATATGACTGACTCTCTGAAATACTTTTTGACATTTGGTGAGCCATGTCATATTACTGAAGTTTTGTTGGAGTAATCTTAGCCTGCAGTTCAGTACAGAAATCTCCCAGTCATTTTCTATTTTATCTCAAGGGTTGATTCAGCTGCCTTGTCTGTTCATGCGAATGTATGAGACCACATTCAACGGCCAAATCCTCACGTCTGGAATGGAAGTATTAGAAGAAATTCTTCTCAGAAGAAAAGTTTGATGCAAAATAGATACAGCTGAAAAATTATGGTGTCAACCAGAACATATAACCGATTGAACTCATTACACCTTATGCTGTATTCTGCTTTAAACTGTGAAGTATTTGATTAGCTTTTCTGGCTCTGTATACAGCATACTCACCCATTTATATACTTTGGGGTACCATTTAAGTCTCTTGTTTATATAAAGTTTTTTATGGATATTTTAGTGAACTTGATTTGGGAGTAAGTCAAACATCGATGTATTGGTATTAACAGAAAAAGTTTGTGAGACTATTTTAAAAATATTAAAAGTACTAGACAGTTTTCTAACCTCATTAGACCAAAACAATTAACTGATAGATCAGAGAATTTAAAGGAGAAGCAGATAAAATTAGAGGGCACATGTTGGACCTTGCAAAATATTATGAACAAAATAGAATACAAAGAGATGTGAGAATTTTCTTTGAACTCAATTTGGAGTTCAGTAACACTGTACTAGAACATAAATAGTATGGGATAGGAACAGGTGTTCAATTGATTTTCTTTGTTTCTAAATGACACAATTACATTTGAACAAGAGGTAGGTAAGGAGAGATTAATCAACTAGAAAATAAATATAAACAACATTAAAAGATCAAGAGTTTGAAGAGTTCATATTTAAATGTAAGACATCATTAGAAGAATGTAAAGACTTTATTAACAAGCAGAAAATTAGAAAATACAGAGGGATATACGGATTATAAAAATAATAAAGTATACACTTTCCAAAAAAGTCCAAATAAGAATTTAAGAATTATATACAAAGATGAACATTTTATTTGGACTCTGATGACACCATATATATATATATATATATATATATATATATATATATATATATATAGACTCAAGCACTGATAGACAGGCAATTATAGAGGAACTTTTATGAAGGAACAGGAGGTTTCAGAAGGAGGGGCAGGGATGGGGCAGGATGGGAGGGAAGCAACTGAAGGAGGACTGAGCTTTTCAAGAAGAGAAGATGAAGAGAAAGAATATGAAGAAGAAGAAGTAATAGAAATACAAAAATAACCAATAGCAAAAAGGCTAAAGAGAAGAGGGTCTCAGAGACAGGGACAACCATGAGACAACAGATTCACAGAGGAAAGTAGTAATTTATAATCCATCAAAATGTAGTATCACAAAAGAGGAGGCAGAAGTACTGGAAAATGGACTTACTTTTTGCTCTCATGAACACATAGCTTGGTTTGGTTTAAACAAGATCTACAGACATGTTTCAAAATTGTGACTTGGTCAATATTTTGAGAATAGACCTGTAGATGAAATTAATCAGTTTGAGTTGAGTGAAATGGGATGTAGAAAGGGTACAGCTGACTGTAATAAGCATATCAAAACATATTCTCCAAGGTCCATTCCACCAAACCAGTGAAATGAACCAAAAATTTGTGGAAAAGACTTGGTAATCTGATAAAGAAAGGGAAGTTAATAGAAACATACAAACATATGAATGTTCCAGCAGAAAGAGACCATCCGGTCTATCTAAGTCTGCTTGAGTGTGCAGCTAGCATCCCTAGTTTGCAACTTCCCATGCACCTCCCTTTGTCATCCCACTGCCACCCACACCTTCACTACCCTTACTCTCACTTGTTCCCTGTCCCATGCCCTTTTGAGGCTGTTCACAGATTTACATGATACAACCCATTCTGGTAGTGTTTTCCATTTTGCTACCACCTCTCTGTGAAATAGTGTCTCCTCATTTCCTCCTAAATCTTCCCCTCTATTCTTAGCACATGCCCTCTGGTGTCCCTCCCTCCTTAGCTTAAACACCTTGTCTGCCCCATCCTTACTGAGTCCCTCAGATACTTGAATGTCTCTATCATGTCCCCCATCCCTTCTATCCTCCAGGGTGTACATATTCAGGTCTCCCAGCCTGCTCTCATAGTCTCTCCTCCATTCCACATATCATCTTTGTTGCCCTCCTCTGCACCCTCCAGTAGCCTGATATCACACTTTAGGTATGGCCAAAACTGCACACAATACTCTAAGTGTGGCCTTACCAGAGACCTGCAGAAGGGCAAGATCACCTCTTCACCTGGATGAAAATCCCTGCTATGCACCCCAGCATTTTGATTTTTAATTTGTCTGCATCTCAGTTTGTAGCTTTATGAAATCTAGAGAATGATGAGAATATTATAATTAACATTATAATTAAGAAAGCTGGTAAAGATGGGGTGATTGTCTTGCAGGAATACATCATTTATAAATTGAAGGTTTAAGACAGTTAAATGGCAGTGGAACATATTTAAAATGTAATACAAGTCCCCTGGAGTAGATATAGAAAAGAGTACTCTTACTTTTGGAAGAAGGGTTGGAAAAAATGGATTATAAAATGAGAGTGTAACCTTTGAATAAGAAATTTTAATCATGTTAGTCTTTCACACTTTAACTAAAGTGCAAAAAAAAGTAGAATCACCACCAAAATGTCCAATAGTTGCTGGAATCGGCTCTATGCTTTAATACCTTTCTACATATGTTGATCACCAGCGTAAGGTCAAAAATCTGAGTAATCCTTGGATCACACCCTCTTTTTAAAACTTATGTCAGCCCAGGACAATCTCTGGCAAAAGGCCTTGCTACTGGTCTCCAGGTCAACAGGAAAAGTATTGGGCAGCCAGGAACATCTGTACGCTTGAAATTCGCTTGCCAAGGCTGAACACATTAAAGCAAGCTCTTGCCTACTGGGGTAATGGGATGGATTTCTGGACTAACATTAAAGAACTCATGGGAAAAGCCAGCATCACCCACCCTCTCTTTGAATACCAATGGGGTCACCACCCAAGACCCTCAGTTAATTGCTGATAATTTTAATACGGCTTTTACTGACCTCAGTGAGTACTCCTCGGACTTCTTTAACAAGGCCCCTGGCCCTCATTATCCTCCACTCCACTAATACCCCTTTCCATTTCAGGAAGATCTCCACTAGAGAAGCTAAACTTACCTCATGTGGGTCCTTGGCAAGTCTAGGTTTAGTGGAGACTCCTGGATCTGAAATTACTACAACTTGCCCTTGATGCTGTCCTTCTCCCACTCACTAAGATTCTAAATCTCTTGCTCTGTTTAAACCAATTCCTGTCAGTGGAAATCTGCAGTTATTACCCTGATCCACAAGAGTGGTGACAGAACCTCCCACAGCAACTACGTGACATCCCTGTTTCTAAAGCTCTCGAACTAATGGTATCAGATCAATTATCTGACAATTTCACCAAATACAATCTCCAGTGTCACCAATAACATGGTTTTCGGAAGGGCCACAGCAGTACCACTGCTCTCCTGGAGTTTACTAGCTATGCCCACAAAGCCCTGGACAGCAACTTAGTATCTGTATACATAGACCTTAGAAAAGCATTTGACACGGTTAATCACGGGCTCTTCATCACATCCATCCACACTTGGGGTCTCACATGAGGCCACTTCATGGTTTGCAAATTACCTCAGTGACCACTCCCAGAGAGTAAAAACCTCTACACTCTCTCTCTGCTAGTCTGCCAGTTCATTCTGGGGTCCCACAGGAACCATACTTGACCACTCCTTTTCAGCCTGTTCCTTAATTCCCTCCCTCTTGACCGCTCAGGAAACATGCTCTTTACACAGATGATACGGTCATTTTCACAAGTCGTCTGGACCCGATCCAATTAGAGCATAGTCTTCAAATGAAACTTGCTGAATTAGAATCCTGGTTCTCCCAAAACAAACTTGTCATAAATTACAAAAGACCAAAACCATGTTGTTTGCCAACCCCAGAACAAACATAAATATATATCCCTCAGAATCATCAATAATCAACACCAATCCTTAGAGCAGGTAAACAGTTTCAAATACCTTGGTAGTACACTAGACCTCCCTCTCCTATCATGTCAATCTAGTTTACAAAGCAGTGAATTTGAGAATCGGCCCTTTACAGACACAGAAACTGTTTGACAAATGATACTCTCTGCCTACAGTAGCTGTCAAAGCTTAGTCCTCTCCATAGTTGACTATGGTATTGTCATCTATGGCTCTGTGTCCAACACAATTCTAAACAGAGTCATGATCACTCAACAAAGCCTGTCACCTGGTACTCGTGCAAAAGGCTCAAGCACACCTGTGACCTATACAAACAAGTAAACTGGTTAAATTTCAAGGGTCAACTTACCTACCAAACATGATTGTTGGCTAAAAAGATAACCTCCAGTTGGTCTCCTCCATCTGCCTTGAAACATCTGGCCCCTGCCCTGACCCAAGAACTACTGGAAGCTCCACTAAGGTGTCTTTCCTTGTTCCTTTCTGCAGAACTGCTCTAGGCCAGCGTTCCTTCATGTATCAGGCTCCTGCTTGGTTAAATGGTCTGCCTCAAGATGTTCTTTCCACTGACATGCTTGGTCCTTTAAAGTTAAACTCTGGCAGCATCTCCTCTCATTAAACTGCTGTGACTGTTCCTAACCTTCCTTTTTACCCTGCTGACCTTCTATGCCCTCCTGTCACTGTCTGTTATCTCTCTCCTGACCTTCATGGTCTGATTATCAATTGACCTTCCAGTCTCCTTCCTCCCGCCTCCCTCTTACCCTTGCTCCCTACCCTCCTTCCTTTCCCTATCTTTTGACCTTTTCCTTAACTCTAGTAATTCCCACCCCTTTGCCTTTCTGACTTTTTTCACCTCTCAGGGCTCTCTGACAATGTCTCTTGGACTGCCAGCTCTTCTCATAACACTGTTTTCCTGAGCCTTTCCCCAGCCCTGTGTCCTTAGACCACCCCTGCTGTGTCCCTTTGCTCCTTTCTCCCTCAGCACTTTCTTTTCCTTTGTCTTCCTATTGTGTATATATCCCTCCTCATTTTTCTTAATTGTTATAACCCCTTTGTACCATTATTCCTTATTTTCTTTTTCCTTCCACTTATTAGGTGGCATACTGTTCCTGATTGTTCTAATGTACTATTTTTTATTGTAAATTGCATTGCTACTTTGTTATCATACTGCTCCTGATTCTTCCTAATGTACTATTATCTACTGGTCCTAATGTACTGTTTTCTATTGTAAATGCACTGCACTGTTTGTACTTACTTGCACTGTTTGACATGGAGCCTTTGTAAAAGAGACTATGGCTCAAAGGATTGTAATTCGAAACTTCAATAAATAAATAAATACAATAAATCATCATATTGAGGAATATGTAGAAAGAAAATCTCAGGTCTTCTGTTAATGATTCAACTAATACTGTTAACATAGTTGAGAATTTTGATTTGATGGAGACAATTGGATATTGGTGAGTACAGATGTAAAGGATTTATACATATCAATACCACACAGAAGAGGATTATTAGCCATGCAGCACTATTTGGAAAAAAAGAACATAACAAAAAAAAAGTTTCCTGCTACATCTAACTCAGCTAGTATTATAATAGAATCATTTCAAGTTTGAGGGCACATATTACAAGTAAAGAGGAGAAATGTAATGGGGTCCACAGTGGACCCCAGTTATGCTAATCTGAAAATGGGGTTGTTTGAAGAGCAGTGCATCTATCAGGTAATTTATCTAAAGATAACATACACCTTTGGTATTGCTTTATCGATGTTGTACTTATTTTTGGACAGGAACTGAGGAAGAACTGCTATGGTTCAAAGATTAAATAGAGTCATGTATATCATTTCTGACATTTACTGTGGAACACAGTAAGGAACAGATTTCTTTTCTTGACATACAGATCAGTAAGATGGGGAAAACTGAAAGTGAATTTAAGAAATCTACAGATAGAAACACTTCAACTACCTTATCATCCAAATTTATGATAGATAATATTCTGAAGTTACAATTCATGAGAATACAGAGAAACACTATGCTAGATGCAGATTATGAAACTGAAAATATGAACCTTCACAACAGATATTTACAGAGAGGGTATAATACACAACTTTGAAACAAGCAGAAGAACAAGTGAATGAAATAAACAGAAAAGAGTTGCTTGGTAACTTGGTAGGCACAGACAAAATAGGCCAGAGCCCATTTAATTGTCTCCCACTTCTAGTGGGCTTATTTATTAATATAGTGTTTACCATTTGAAAACAAATATGTATCTAACTCCTTTTAAACGAGTTAAATGTAGTGGCTCCTGCAATATGTTTTGGAAGACTATTCCATATATGAGGAGTCCGTATATTGAAAAATTTAAATGTCTATTTGTTCTTGTAGTATTCATAAGAATTTGTTTGTCATGGGATCTTAAATTGAAGGTTTTATAGATCCTTATTATATTACATTGCTTCATTAATGTTTCATCTTATAAAATGTGATATAGAAATAATAAATCTCCCTAATTTGTCTCAATTCTAGTGGATACAGATTTAATGCTAATAATCTGTCAGCATATACCCTATTCTGTAGTCCTTTATGGATTTTGTTAAGCACCTTTGGACTCTTTCTACTTTAAGTATATCCTTCTTTAAATAGGGACTCATATAGGAGAACCATAATCAAGATGGGGAAGTACATAGGTCCTATAGAGTTTAAGTACACACTTTGTTCCTTGAAATAAACCTTTTTTAATAGAGTGAATAATACTATTGCATTTTCCTATTGTTTTTGAAATATGCCTGTTGAATGATAGTTTTGAATCTATCCAAATACCTAGATCTTTCTCTAGATTACTATTTTTAACATTTTGTTATTTAAAAAGTATGGATACTTGGGGTTATTTTTTCCAAAATGAATAACTGCACACTTGTTTTCATTAAAGTTCATACAATTTTGTTTACCCCATTTTTCTATTGTACTTAAGCTGTTTCTTAGTTCTTCATAATCACCATCAGTCGTAACTTCCCACCTATTTTGGTATCATCGGCGTAATTTGGTTATATGGGTTTTAACTCCTTCATTCATATCACTGATATACAACCCAAACAGCAATGGACCCAACACAGATCCCTGGGGAATTCCACTAGCCACCTCCCCTCGTCAAAAGCACACCATTTATACGCACTCTCTGTGTCCGATCAGACAGCCAATTACTAATCCACCTTATTATAATTTTGTTTAAACCAAGTTTTATCAATTTATTTATTAATTTATAATGAGGACGGTATCAAAGGCTTTTCCCACATCCAAAAGATTACATCCATAGGTTTACCTCATCCAAATTGACACTAATATGATTGTAGAAGGCCAATAGATTCGTATTACAGGAAAGCCCTCTTTGAACCCATGCTGTGTAATATCCTGTAATTTTAATCTTGAAATGTCTTTTCAATACTGATTTTGATCAATCTTTCCAGAATTTTGCAACAGACAGATGTCAAGCTAATAGGCCTATAGTTTAACAAGCTTGATTTGTTTCCTTTTTGTGACTAGGTACAACTAAATCTTTTCTCTAATCCAAGGGAACATCACCAGTGGAGATAGATTTATTAAATATTATTGTCAAAGGCTCAACTAATACATCAGCAAGATTTTTCCAAACAATTGAATCAATATTGTCAGGTCCTGAGGAAGAAGATGTTTTATATTCAATAGCTCGAGTCTAACAGAATCTTGACTGACATAGAAAGGAACTGTGTTACTTTCACCTGTAATATTTATTTTAACATTATGAACCTGGTACGTGGTAACAAAATACTTATTAAAACTGTCAGCTATTTCTTTGTTGTTTATTATAGTCTCCCCATTTACTGTTACTGAAACAATCTTTTGCATTGTTGTTTGTTGTTGTTTATATATGCATAAAAAGCCTTAAGATTTTTATTTATAGCCAGGTTATTTTCAAATTTAATCTTACCCTTCCTAATAATGGTTTTAAGCAAACGCTGCTGATGTTTATATTTAATGAGATTAATATCTGTGGAGTGATTTTATATTTCTTGAATGTTTTGTTTTTTCTCCTAATTTGTTTTTATATCTTTATTAAACCAATGAGGAATATATCCCTTACTATTATAAGTTTTGCATGTAGGAATAAGATTCATTATAGTTGCTTGTATTTTATTTTTCAAATCCTCCCACATGGAATTTACACCCAATTTACAGTATGCATCCCCAATCTAGTTTTCCAAATACTTCCTAATTTTATTCCAGTCTGTTATTTTATAGTCAAGGGATAATGTACATTTACTAGTTTTGGGGTTGCCAGTTTGAATCATACATTCAACAATGTTATGGTCACTGGTTTCTAGATGTGGTAAGATGTCTACTTTATCAATCTTATCAATAGTGTTAGTGATAGCAAGGTCTAATATGTTTATTCCCTAGTTGGGGCTTCAACCAATTGATGATATCCCTGGGTGATTATAGTATCAATTAGCGTTTTTCAAATACAGTACTCCCTTTACATTCTACCCATGAGATACCGGGGGCATTAAAGTCCCTAAAATCAAAAATCCCTAAATTGGAAACTTTATTAATCTCCTCTAGTAAATTATTATTTAAGATGCTATTACTATTTGGTGGTCTATAACAGATCCTTAGATGAATTTTAGACGAATGAGAAAACAATACTTAGCCATAGGTTTTCAGGAGTACTGTCCGTATATTTATTTAATTTGATTTCCTGGCTGTGTATTAACTCAGAAACATAGCAGCATACTCCACCGCCTTTCTCCCTTTGTGACTAATTGTATAAAGCTGAAATCCTTGAATGTTATTTGACCAATTGTTACTTATCCCACCAGGTTTCTGTTACATATAATGTCCACATTGTATTTTTTTATTCAATTTTAAGTTCACTTAATTTGACGTTGTTCAAGCTTCTAGCATTGATAAGCCAAATTTTCAAATTTTTAATACTTTTGTTTTTGAAATTGGTTGTATTTTTGGTTTGGTAGCATAAGGCAGTTTAGATCTAAAGCCCTCATCCCCCTTATGTTCTAGTTTAAATTTTCAGAATAATGTTCTCAAATGTCCTACCCAGTTTATAGGTGCCTTGATGACTTAAATATAGTCCATCCCAACTGAACAGTGAAAATGAGTTGTTAAAGTTTTCCCAGTGGGGATGGTTTTATAACCTTCATTGAGTGTCCATTTTCTTAGCCATTCATTTAAGGTTTTGATTTTACATGTAGTGTAGTAATTTGCTCTGGGAACTGGAAGAATCTCAGAGAACTATATTTCACAATTCAATTCCAATAAAGTTTTACCGATATTTATGTAATCCTGCTTAATTTCCTCAATAGTCAATTTCTTTAAATCATTTGTACCTGCATGTAAGATAACCAGGATTGTGACCTGAGTTATACAAAATATCCGGACACATTTTGTCTATATCTTTAATGCCAGCACCTCAAATGAAGAACATGTGATATTTTGTTTGTCCGATCTACATACAATTTTATCAGTATATTTAACTAATGAATCCCCAAAACAAAGTAATGTCTGCAAACACTATCAGATGTTGCAATATCCTTGGCATTATTCTCCTCATCTAGGTCAGGTTGAACTCCTTCTATTGTATGTCCCATTTTATTGGGGTCAATACAATCAACTCTGGATCCCTGTTGCTAACTAAAAATTATATGAATGATAACAGAAAGAAGCTGGTTCTAGCAACCAGGTACTCTGATTATCAGTATACAATCAGAAATCTTTTCTGAAATCATTGGCACATAGCAGTGGCTAATTCAGAAAGAGAAAGCTTTTCAATCAAAACCACTGGTTGCATCTAGGAGAATTAGAAACTTGAAGAATGGATTGTCCAAATCTAATCATAAGGTGCCTCATGTGGAGTCTGTCACTGATAAGTTGAAGTCTGATATTAAAAGGCAGTTTTCCATGTGGGAACTGCAGCGTGTTCAAATACCCATAAAACTAAGGAATTTAGAAATGTGGAAAAGAATAAAACCATTACAGTTAGAGACTTCATAATGTGCCAGATCTCATATGTGGTATACTTATTAAAATACCCACGTAACCTAAGCTACAGCATATAGGAATGACAAATACAAAGCTAAATATGAGAATCTCTGAAGATAAAAGTTGTATTCAGAGAAACATGTAATTCACCTGTGACAAGACATTTTATGGAGAGATCAGAAACAATGCGACAACTTATAGTCTGGTGGCAAGATATTCAAAGGGAGGTTGTGCATGAAGCAACTAAGTTGCACCAGCACAACGAGAAATGTGCCCTGGGGCAAATTTCAAAAGAAGGACTTGCACAGTGTAATTCCTGATGTGTCGGGGCACAATGATAATGTATGCAGCACATCTCCAGGGGCATGCACATGCATATGCACATCCCGATATTCAGCCCGGGATGTGCAGTGCATAGGCTAGCACAACCCTGAGATGCATCGCATACCAGGGCACAAAGTTGAGCCCAAAAGTGGCTTAAATGGTAACCACCCACAGGCAAGCTGCCATACTGCACACACAGCACAGCAGTCACCAGCCATGGGTGGCTTCCCAACACTGTACACAAGCACCCATGATGTCCCTGGTGGTCCAGTGGAACACCCCTCCCTCTAACACTCTGATCACCCACAATACATCATCCAACTGTCTCTGGCAGTTTAGTGTGTACCCCCACTCCTTCCAGACACCGATTGCCCGATATAACAGAAGATATCCCTGGTAGTCTAGTGGTAACCCCACCCTGCCCATAACCCCAATCACCCATGAACACATCAGAAATAACTCCCGGTGTTCCAGTGGCACCTCCCAATCACACAGGACCCCTGCCCACCCAGCTCCCCATAATCGGTGGGGCTGCAAGCCACCCACATACCTCCATGGCTGTAAGCTGAATGAGAGAGCTTACAGTACAGCTGCAAGCCCATTGGTCCACACTGTGGACCCAATGGGCTGCAGTACGCTACTAATAGTCATTCACAAATATGAATTATTCACAAATTTGTGAATGACTATTATAGTATGTAGTGTATTACTGGTCCACAATGTGGACCAATGGGCTTGCAGCTGTACTGTAAGATGTCATTCAGTGGGCAGCCACAGAGGTATGTTGGTGGGTTTGCAGTTTCTCACCAAAGACAGGGGGTCCTTTGTGGTGGAGGTGCCACTGGACCACCAGGGAGTTATTTCTGACAAGTTTATGGGAGATCGGTTACAGGCAAGGGGGATTACCACTGAACTACCAGAGATATACTTTTCTGTTATATCAGGTATTGAAGCAACTAATGGAGGGTGGGGGTTACTACTAGACTTCGAGGGTTATACTTTTCTTATATATCAGTCAATCAGGGTTCCAGACAGGGAGGGGGTACTAGACTACCAGGGACATTTGGATGATGTATTCTGGGTGAGTGGAGGGTCAGAAAGGGAGAGGGTTCCACTAGACATCCTCTGATAGCACCACATGCTGTGCCAGGCACATTTCACTGGCCAGCCCTGCACAACACATGCAAATGGCCCCATTTGTGCCTTGCATGTATTATGGCCCCATCTGCATATTACTGGCTGATATCAGGAATTTGCACACAGCGTACTCTGTTGTGCTGGCGCAGTTCCCATTCCTGGTATTCAGCCCTGTCTGGGAGATGCACCAGCATATCGTAGTTGCTCAGTGTGCATTACCTGACATATTCGAAGGAGATGTGCTCTGGCTCTTCTCTTTTGAATATATCCCTTAGTTGCACCTGCACAACTCAGTTGCACTGCACCACCACATGCGCCATTGCAAGGCGCAATTTGGAATATCGGGCCTAGATATCAAACAAGTAAAAATGGCAAAAGGGAGGAGAATAGATTGGAAAAGCTTCTCCTCACACATAAGGATAGAAGGACAGGCAGAATGGAAACAACAAACCCAAGCTATGGATTGAATGAGGAATTAGACTGGTTACCACTTATCTCTTTAGATGTGATAGTTTTCATGAGAAATATTCTGTTACTTGTTCAAAAATGTGTTTTTACTCCATCGTTTTTCATAACTCATAGCCTTGCCTCTACCTCAAGCCCATTTTCCTCCATTCTGAAATATATAAGATTTGGAGATACATATGATATAGTTATGAGAAACTGCATTTTTTTTATGAAGTGGGTGCTGTATGTAGGAAGGGCAACTTTAGATGTTGTGGGTTACTGAGGGATATATGCATGATGTACTGAAGTATTTGAAATATGAAATATTGCTGTTGCTAGCCTTGCTTGTAGAGCAGAAAGCAGCTAACTAAAAGAAGCTACATTTTCTTATCAGTTTAACACTTATATCAGCAGGAGTCAGTGTCTGTTTAGATTAAGTAGACAGATACTTTATTAGAAGTAGAAGGGGTCTTTTTAGGGTTAAAAAGAAATAAAGAAAGTCAGTGTGTGTTCTGTGCTGGGAAGGGTACTGTATCAGCTGACTTTGCTAAACCAGTAGGAGGAAAGAGAGCTTAATTGGGAGTGGCTTAGACACTATAAAGCAGGTGACTCAAATTACAAACTTCCTGTTGCTAGCCCTTTTCTTACTAATTGCCCTCCATCCCACCCACCCTAAGCCAGTTCTACTTTTATAGCCACCAGATTTGACTGTCAACAGGAACTTCCTGTTTGGCAGTAGGAAGGAAGGATCATAGAGAAACATTGGTTTTGTCAACCTAAAGGAAAAAGTAGCTCACTTTCCCCAAAACTGCTGATGGTCTGACATTGAGAAAGGAAGAAGGAGGCCACTGAAGAAGATAGGAAGTTGCCGTCACAGAACAGAAAGGGTGAGAGTTGCAAGGAGAGGAGAGAGTATGCATACAGAGAAACAGAAGAGGGGACACAAAATAAAACATGATAGGAGTGGTGCAGTGCAATGGCTGTGGGTGGCAGTGTTCCAGGAGACATTCTGGAGGCTGTGATGCTGCCCATTTGCAGTTACCTCTCTGGTCTGAGCCAGGAGGTTGCCCATCTCCAGGCTGACCTGGCTAGGATTTGTGAAATCTCCTCCCCACCCAGGGACCACCAGGGCCAATGCCACTACCTCAGAGGCTGCCAAGAAAGAGGAGATGCTGGACCATGGTGGGCTCAGTGAGGAGAGGGTGGTGGAACAGAGTTGCTCCTCCAGCTGTACCTCTCCTCAATTCATTCGCTCTTCTGGTGGATAGTGGTTCCTCTATGGAGGCACCTGCAGTGGAGACCAAGGAGGATGCAGGAATCTTCACAAAGGAGACCCACAGGAGCATGGCATGGGACCTCACAGGGAAGGAAACAACTCCTGGTGGGGACTCAATCATTAGGGGGTAGAAATGGGGAGGAAGGGAGAGGAGGTAAGGTGCCTTTCTGGCGCCACGGCTTGAGGGACAGGAAGCAAATCCTCAGGATCGTGGGAGGAGCTGCACAAGGAAGGGAGCTGGATGTCATTGTCCTCCTAGGGACAAATGACCTGGCTAGGAATGGGATCTGAGCAGTGCAAGAGGAGTTTGTAGAGTTGGGGAGGGGCCTTAGATAAGTAGTGCATATGGTAACCTTCTCGGAGGTGCTGCCTGTCTATGGCAAAAGTGATGCTAGGGCACTCCTCACCAGGGAATTCAATGAATGGTTGAAAAACTGGTGTGGAGCTCAGAGTTTTGGCTTCCTGGGGTCGGGGAGCCACCCGGAGGATGAACACCTATACTGGTGTGATGGTCTGCATCTGTCTGGGGGAACCAGGATCCTAGGTGAGAGATTTAAATGATTCATTGGCAAGCATTTAAACCAGCCAAGGGGAGGCACTGAAAAGGAGCAGGAAATCCCAGCCTCGCTGCACAAAACACAGTAGTTAGAGGTAAACACCAAAGAGAAGTTGGTAGGAGCAGAACAGGATAAATGCAGAAAAGGCAAAGGCAGTAAGGACAGGAATGGGCTAAAAGGGTAAGACTATCAAAAGTGGAGGTGATGAGTACCAATGCCCACAGTCTGTGTAACAAGCTACCTGAACTAGTGGCCTTGATGGAAGAGGTTGCCTGGATATTGTGGCAGTCACAGAAACATGGTACATAGAGAACCATGACTGGGATATTGACATACCAGGATACACAATCTACAGGAGGAACAGGGAGGGTAAAGAGGAGGAGGAGTAGCTCTCATGTAAAGGAAGGGATCAAAGCAACAGAACTAAAGAGTAAACAGGGATCAGATGAGGCACTCTGGGTCACCCTGGAGACAGGAAATGGCACCATAATCCTCATGGAGGTTGTATACAGACCCCCATCTCAGGGGAGGGAATGGACAAGGAAATGGTAGAAGGCTTCCTCAGAATGGCAGAAAAAGGGAGATATTGTTGATGGGGACCTGAATATGCCAGATGTTAACTGGAGCACCTTTGCTGGCACATCTAAGAGCAGAGTCATTATTGATGCCCTACAGGGGCATGCCTCAGACAGCTAGTATTGGAACCCACTTGGAAGGGAGCAATCTTAGACCTGGTACTCTCAAATGGGGACGGAGAAAGAATCTCAGATTTAGAAGTGGAGCCATCTGGGAACAAGTGACCACCAAACAGTGTTGTTCACTTATAAACACAGCCATATAATCAAGCCATACAAAAGCAAGAGTATTGGACTTTAGGAGGGCTGACTTTGGGAAATGAGAGAGTGCCTCAGAAAAGCACTAGCAAACAGGCAAGAAGGAGGGTGGAGGAACAATGGGGAGTAATCAAAACAGCCATCACAGAGGCCACAAGCCTTTGTGTAAAGCAAATCAACAAAACACAACGAAGGAAGAAAACGCTATGGTTCTCAAAAGAGGTGGCAGGGAAGGTTAAGGAGAAAAGGATAGCATTCAGGAAATGTAAGGAAACACAGAAGGAGCAGGACAGAGAACTTTATCAGTTAAAGCAGAAAGAGGCTGGGAAGGCAGTCAGAATAGCAAAGGCCCAAACAGAGGAAAGGATAGCCAATTCTGTTAAGAAGGGGATAAGACCTTTATAGGTACATTAGGGAGTGAAGAAAGACCAAAGGAGGATACTGAGGCTTTATAAAGTGGAGGGAATGTGGGTAGAGGGTGACAATGAGAAAGCAGGATACTGAACCAATATTTCTGCTCAGTATTCACAAACAAAGAGGAGGGGAGGTACCTAAACTAAACAAGAGAAACACTCTGAAGATGGGAGTCGATACCAGTCCCTTACAGAAGAAAGGGTTCTGAAAATCTAATAAAATTGAAGGTGGACAAAGCAATGGGGCCTGATGGGATTCACCCAAGAATTCTAAAAGAACTAAGGATAGAACTAGTGACATCGCTGACTACTCTCTTTAACAAATCATGGGAGGATGGGGAGGTACCTGAGGACTGGAGGAGGGCAGATGTGATTCCTCTTCACAAAAGTGGGAGCAGGACAAAGGCAGGAAACTACAGACCAGTTAGTATGACCTCAGTGGTAGGGAAAATGATGGAATCACTCTGAAGGAAAGAATTGTTGAGTACCTAGAGGCCAGTGGGCACAGGACCCAAGGCAGCATGGATTCAAGATGGGAAGGTCGTGTCAGATGAATCTAATAGATTTCTTTGACTGGGTGACCAAGTAGTAGACCAGGAGGGGCTGTGACATGGCCTACCTAGATTTTAGCAAGGCATTTCATACAGTCCCACACAAAAGATTAATAATAGTTAGCCAGCCTTGGAGTGGGTCCCAAGGTGGTAGCCTGGATAAAAATTGGCTAGACAACAGGACGCAAACAGTAGTAGTAAATGGAGTACACAGTGAAGAAAGGAGGGTTACTAGTGGGGTACCACAGGGCTCAGTACTAGGAACGGTAATATTTAATGTCTTACAAGTGACATTGCAGAGGAACTGAAGGAAAAGTATGTCTCTTTGCAGACGACACAAAGATCTGCAACAGGGTTGATACACAAGATGGAGTGGAAAGGAAGAGAAGGGACTTGGCAAGGTTGGAGGAATGGTCAAATATATGGCAGCTCAGATTCAATGGAAAGAAATGCAAGGTAATGCACATGGGAAACAAAAACCCAGGGAAGAGTACACAATGGGGTGAAATACTGACAACAGTAAAATGGAAAGGGACCTGGGGTAATTATATTAGATGACCTAAAGGTGGGCAAGCAGTGTGAAAAGGAAGTAAGGAAGGCTGGGGATACTGGGATGCAAAGGAAGAGGCATCAATAGTAGAAAACAGGAAGTTGTTATCCCTCTGTACAGACAGTTGGTGAGACCCTTCTGGAGTACTGTGTGCAGTTCTGGAGAACCAATCTCGCAAAGACATAGACAAAGTGGAGGCTGTCCAGAGGAGGGCATCAAAATGGTGCAGGGTCTGCACCAGAAGACATACGAAGAAAGATTAAAGGAGCTTAATATGTATACCCTTGAGGAAAGAAGGGAGAGGGGGATGATAGAAACTTTCAAGTACCTCAAGGAATCAACAAAGTCCAAGAGGGTAACATCTTTCAGGAAAAGAGATGTGCAAGAGCAAGGGGACACAATTTGAAGATAGAGGGGACGGCTCAGAGGTAATGTGAGGAAGTATTTTTCACAGAGAGGGTTGTGGATGATGGAACAGCCTCCTGAGGAGGTCATGGAGTCAAGAACAGTGGGGAATTCACGAATGCATGGGACAAACATAAGGCAGTCCTAGTGGGGGTAGGAGGAAGTAAGCTGTTGGTTAACTAGGATCTGCAGCTTATCTGTTAGGTAGGAAAATGGGCAGACTAGGTGGGCCAAGCGGTCCTTATCTGCCATCAAATTCTATGTTTCTATGAAACGAGAAGATGTCCATAATCTTTTTCTGTGCAAGAGAGGTGAGACCTGTAAATATTTAGCAGATCTGCTTTTGCATCAATGTATTTTGGACTTGCAGGAGATCTAAACCTAGTATAAAAATAATCTATTATATATGTCCTGTTTAATTTTGTTAAGGCTTTAAGTTTAAAAGGTTCTGAACAAATGCCATAGTTGTGTTGTGATGTTATAGTGTTCAGAGAGTGGGCACCAATTTAAAACAGTTTAAAAGAGGCACAGCAATGTTTGGGATTGCTGGCAGCCATCACACTGGAATTCTAAAGCGATTGGTTTGGTACACTTCATGTTTTTAACTCCATGTTTCTATATTAAGGGATGAAAGGCATGTGAGCATGTGAGCTCACCCTAAGACTGAACTGAAGAATAGTGTTTTGGGCAGATACTTTAAAAGGTAGATTTTAAACGGCTGTTGCTGCTGTTGGATTCCAATCATGTATGTTTTAAGTAGTACTTTAATGTATTTTTATGTACTGGTTGCTTTGAAAAATGACATTTTGCTAATCTGTGTACCAGTTTAAATAAAAATGATATGAAATAAACAAATAAATATACCAACATAAACAAACTGTTAAATCAGGAGTTAAAGCTAATGTGTGGATGTCTTTTACTTTTAAAGGGACACACTGAACAAGTAAAAGTTTTTCTTAGTTCAAGAAATCTGGCTAAAAACTATAGGTAATGCTTCATTGATCTGACATTTAGTTCCAATGTTATATAACTACTTTAATGCAACTTCTAAACTAATGTAATATTTTATGCAACTGCCAGTCAAACAGATAAATATATTAATGAATTAAAGCTATGTTCTAGACACACAGTTAGAACAGGATATTCTGCCACTTTGATTTTGCAATAGTTTTGGTTACAAGGGTTAGCTCTGTATGTTTATAAGCCCATTTATTTATTTATTTCAAAAGTTTCACTAGGAAAGACATATTGAGCTGTTAGCAGCTTGTTTCAGATGTGTCCTGGGAAAAGGGGATGTGAAAAATCATGTACAGCAATACAATACATCAAGGATCATAATCAAGAATCAAAGTCTAATCAAAATAACATATGTACATGAAAAGTAATAAGGAACATGTAATATATGCTTGTAATGTAATAGTGGCATATGTACAGGTAATGAAGAAAACAAATTGCCGGGCAAAACTAGTGAGGGGAGAGATGAAGACAGTCATGACAGTTGCAAGTAGAAGAAGTAAAGTCATGAAGGAGACACTTTGAAGAGAAAGCTGAAGAGGCAGAATGAATAACCAAGGGAAAGGAGGATCAAAGTTTAGGAAAGCAGTATGAGAATGCAGATCGACCAACAGAAGATTTTCTAAAAGAAATAGTGATGGAATGGGAAGCATTATTGTGCAGAGGGAAGAAGGAATCTGAGGTAAAGGACAAGAAGGAGGTAAGGTAGGCGGGAAGGGAATGAAACCAGAATTTAGATGTAAAGGAGACACATTGGGAAAGGTGCCTGGCATCAAGAGAGGTAGGAAAGGGCAGAGTAGGGTGAGCAATGATGAGTACAAGGGAACAATCCTAAGTAAGAAGACAAAAGAGTGAAAAGCAGATCCAGTCTGGTAAGATATGATGATATGTTATGCCTACAATATGGTGTTTTCTTATTCATTTCTATTAAATGAATGCACAGCTCATTTTATATATTTTAAATATTGCTGTGAGTTAAGAATATATAGGGATGCATGATGGGCTGGAGTGTAATATGGAAAATATCATTTCTGTAGAGTGAGTCTGGATATCTCACAATTGCCAAAGGCACAAGTGAGATATCCAGAGCTCACTCTGCAGGAGTGACACTTATTTTTCACAGCACCATCTGTACATCACGTGTGCAATTTATACAATGGGGTGAGTGGTAAATGAGTGAGAGGGTTGTATGTATTTAGTGTGTAAATGAGTTCTTGGGCTGTGGAGTTTGTATTTTGTGAATTGGCTTGGTGTATGTTTAGTACTTTGTGATTGGTTGATGTGTGTGTTGGTCATGTGTGATCGGGTAGCTGTGTATCTACTGTGTTTGATTGGTTGTTGTGTCTATGTGGGCAGGGCCTAGGTTCATATTCTGGAGAGGGTGTCATGAGAAGTTTCATTCATTGTGTTGGATTGCTGTTTTTTTGTGTATTTCTTTGCTTGATTTTATTTTCATAGTGTTACTGTAGTGCTCATGTGACTTTTAAAACTTATTTTATTCTGCTTGTTACAGTTTGAATCACTGAATTTTACATCTTTCAATTTAACAAAAGCGGTTTTAGTTCTTCCACGTTTTCATGTTTGGAACACAAAGTATAAGGTAAATAAAGTTATTTTTAATCATTTTGCAAGTGCACTGTGATAAATTTAGCTGCTTATAATGATATGTTGCTTGCATCTTCTGCTTCATGCCAGTCTGTATCGGAGTCCAATTCGATTACTCTGGCACGCTTTCTGTGCATTTGCTCACAGTGAGGACCTACAGGAAGAAAAAGAACAGAGTTAGATTTTCTTTGATATTTTGTACATTATGGCCCGGATATTCAGAAGGGTTGCACATGGTGCAACAGTGTAGCGCCATGCACAACCCACTGATGTGCCCCGAGTGATATTCAAATGAGGATTGTGCCTGGCACAAATCCCAATGCACTGGAGTGCATCAGTATTGTATGAGGCGCAGGTAGGGGGCGTGCCCATGCATACTCTGCACATCCCAATATTCAGCCCAGGATGTGCTGAGTCCATGCATGTGCAACCTACTTGTGCTGCACACAGGTGAGCCCCCAAAAAAGGAACAATGGCTGGCCACCCACAGGTAAGCTGCCATATTGCAGAGCGCCACGGCAGCTGCCACCTGGTGGCTACCAGCTCCAGCTGCACCTTCATGGCGGTGCCCCCATGCCCAATCACGGCATCGTAGAATCTATTAATGGTCCAATATCCCTGGTGGTCCAGTGGACCGCTTGCAGCCCGATCGCGGTGTCAGTAAACCAATAATGCCACAGAAACCCAACCCTGGTGGTCTACCGGCACCCTCCCCACCCGCCAACTGAGCCCCACTGCCCCACTCCCCCCCAGTCAGCGGCCGGGTGGCAGCATCCACCCGCCAGCTGCCACCATCTGCCAGCTGGCAGTGTACAAATGAGGGCTGTATGTCCATTGGCCCTGGCGTGAGCCCCAATGGGCATGCAATATACTCTACGGTCCAGATATGTGAATGGATCCATTCACATATCTGACTGTTATAGCGGTAGGGTTGCACACCCATTGGCCTGCCACTGTGGACCACCGGGTGTACAGCCCTACTATTCACTGTCAGTCAGCGGGCGGCAGGTGGCAGGCAGGTGGGTTGCTGCCACCCACCACTGACTGGGGGAGCGGGGGGCTCAATGGGTGGGAGGAGGGTACCGCTAGACAACCAGGGTTGGGTTTCTGTGGCATTATTGGTTTATTGATGCCTGTGATTGGGCTGCAGAGCAGTCCACTTTATCTCCAGGGATATAGGACCTTACTTTCTTTTAACATATGCCCACGATCTGGTAGAGGGCTCATTGCCATGCTGTGCAGGGGCGTTGATCCCGACCGCTGCTGCTGGCAGGGCACCAGAGTGCAAGTGGCGAGGTCGGCACCTGCATGCAAATGGGGCCATAATGACAGCACCAAATGGCCCCATTTGCACCTTGACATTATGGCCCCATTTGCATGTGCACTTTTGAACATTGTGGTTGTTACGCATAGCGCAACGGAACGTGTGCTAGCACATCCACCTGCTCCACTCTGCCACTTGCACTGGTGCACCGCCACTGCACCATGCACACCGCGGTGGCCAGGGTGCGATATTCAACAATGCTGTGCCTATGGTGCAACTCCGCTGAATATTGTCCAGTCAATGCCCCTGCGCAGCCAAGTTGTGCTGCACCCAGGCTTGCGCCATATCCTGGCACAGTCTGAATATCCGGCCTATGTGTATTTGTTGTTTGAAGGAGTAGGTATTTTTTACACTTACCTTGCACGATGTTAAATGTGATATGTTTGGCGTTAATCGTTGGTTGATTGAAACAGGCTGGGATGCCTTCTAAGTACGTGGCTGGTTTTACAGCTTGTTTTCATGGCTTACAGTCCATTTAGATGTGTTTGGTTTTATGTTAGGCATGGTTGGAGCTGCAGATGTACTTGGCTTTGGATTTTGCTCAGTGCTGAGGAGGTATGATATGTGCTTTTGTTTTCTTCATTTAATTTTGCATAGGTGTTGATGGATTGTATTTTTATGTCCTGAGACTTGTATAATATCAGTTAGAGAATGTTTGAATCACTCAGCTTCTGAATTAAATGTTTAGGAATTGAGTGATTGGTAAGTCATTTTGGAGTGTTACAGTAGCAGCCACAGACATGCCAGATATTTCCTGAAATTTCTGTGATATTGCCATTAATATCTCCTGCTTTCTGCATTTCCACAGTAGGGAAGAAAGAGAAACTCTGCAGAAATTTTGCAAAATATCTGAAATAGCTGGCAATGTCTCTGGCTACTACTGTAAATCCAGCTTTATCAATCATATTTTTACTATGCCACTTATGGTGTTAATTCCAAGGGCTTGATGTTTATGCCAATATGTTGGCAGTTCAGATCTTATACTGTGGTTAAGTGTGAGAAAGTAAGGAGCTTCTGAATGGTTACTTTTGTCTGGATGTTTGGCTCGGTATAAAATTTAATTTTTATCAGGGCATCTTTTTATATCAATAATTTAATAAGATCTCATTTCAGGATACGTGTATCCTTTAGATCCGCTCAGATCTAGTTTTGTTTGCCTTTTCCGCTGAATTCAAGGTACTGCATATTGTGATCATTACTTTTAGAGACACATCACCCCATTTCATATTTTGGGTCTTGGTATTTCCCTGATGCCAAAAAACATTGTAACTGTAAGCCACATGGAGTTCTAAAGTGATTCTGGATTGTCCAGTCCTAAATTGTTAAGGTTATACAGTTTTTCTATGATGCCATCCATCAGTTCATCTGCAGTTTAAGGCTTGTTGCCTTTGCCTAGATGTTTAAAATGTGTTTGCTTCAACAATATAACTTTTCTAGTTTTTACAAAGTTCACAGAGGTAGACAGAGACTCTGGATAGTGTTTCTCTTTTAAATAATGTTCAAAGCTCTGTAATTTCGAACGGATGCTGAGTGGCTCATATTCAGAGCCATCCTTTTCTGACAAGAAATGAAATATTGGCACAGCAGTGGGTCAAGTTCTTCAGGTGGTATACTTTCCATTGGTTGAAATATGTTCATTTCAGAGTGGAAGTAGCCGTGGAGATATTTAATGTCAGCTATTGTTCTGCTTTTATATTTTAATTTTTCGAGCTGTCAGTGTATTGCTCTATGTATTCAGCATCGATATGACGTTTTGGGTAACTTTAACATTTTATTTTCTGTAGGTGGTGTTGTCAGCTTCTGTTCTATCATGTTTGGATCTTCTAGTGGTTCTTTACAGTATCTTGCTCAAATTGACTGCATAAGTTGATAACTCTCTTCTGATGTTACTTGGTTTCAAGTGATTTTAAGTGTTAATTTGTTGAGTTTTGGTGTCATTTCGACAGATGCAGAACCCAGTAATATGTTTTGCTGTTATATGTTTCTAGCTGATACTAAGTGTTGTTTTGTGGTGTTGTGTTGCAGGTTTTATCAGTATTCAGTGTCAGTGTGGAGTAATGAGCTACAACAATGAAATGTGGAACAACGTGCCTTGTTCGGAGCAGCAGCTGTGTTTCAGGTGAAACTATTCTAATTATCCATTTCTTCCTATGGTAACAGCAAAGGTTGTTTTCGTATACTTAGGGAGAGCTGTCTAGAGTGATGATATCAGTGACCTTTGTATAACCTGTGTGTGTAAATGGCTCATATTAGTGTCAGCTTAGTGTCAGGATGGCCAAGCAGTCTAAGGCGCTGTGTTCAGGTTGCAGTCTCCCTGGAGGTGTGGGTTTGATACCACTTCTGACTACTGTCTCTGTTTGTAGGAGGCAGTATGGTGCAGTGGTTTAAGGCTCTGAGCTGCAAACCTGGAGATCTGGGTTTGAATCCCACAGCCCCCACTTGCATACTGTGTGACCTAAGCAAGTAACTTAACTTTGTGCTCCCAGGTCACACCTGGAATCAAGCTTTGGCTTAGTGTGCCTCTCCTGGCTAAACAATTTCCTTCCCTATATCATCACTGTGGAGCAGAGGATGAATTTATCACACTGCAGTGGATGATACAGTGTTTTATCTAACTCATTTACCACTCACTCCCATTGTGTGTGTGTGTGTGTGTGTGTGTGTGTGTGTGTATATATATATATATATATATATATATATATATATATATATATATATATATATATTGCATTGCAAAAACTTCATTAATGCTCCAGTTAGGGTCAAAGTGACAAAAGTTGGGTTGCCTACGTAATCAGAATAATGTTATGCTTGTGCAGCTGTCCTATATTGTTGTGGCCATTTGCACTTTCTATTCCATGAGAATTACCACCCTGTAGGGGTATTGATGGCAAGAAACCCTGTAAGAGGGTTCCACCCCAGAGGAGCTATGGGAAGCTTCCATTGGCTAAAGGTACCTTAAGAAGGAATCCCAAAAGAACTGTAGCAGTGATCAATGACTAGGAGGTAGAGAAGAAGACAGACAGCTTAATGAAACATAAATGAGACACACAAGTTAGCAGGATAACTCCAATAAAATGGCTTGCACTGGGGAGAGGGAACGGTTAGTAGGTCCACCATCCATCTCTATTCAACAGTGGAACCTACCTAAGTTAGCTAAAAAATACTACTACAAATAAGTATTATGATCTGTAGCATGGAGGAAAGAAAAACCCTTTGAGGAGGAAATCTCTTTGGATCCAAGGCCAAGATCACCTTCTCTCCAGGCTTGGGATGTTGTATTTAGTGACGGCCTACTACCGCCATTTAAAACCGAGACAAGGGGACTGGAAAATATTCCAATTTAGAGGAAACTCTCACTCTTCCTCTAATGGGAAAGCCTTGAGGGTTGTAGGTAGCAGACCTCTGCAACAGCACACCTTAGAGGCAGGAGAAGGAGAGAACAATCCTGAGGCACTCACTTGATCCACCAATCTACCTGAAATCAAGTGAGCCAAAGGTGAACCAGGGAGAAAGCATTGAAGGTGCCTTAGGTGCTTGATACTACATCCACAGGATAGCAATATACCTACCCTTCACTGCTAGCCATGCATTCAACATCAGGAGGCACCACAAATCACAAACAGCTAAAGCTCCACCTGGGGTAAGCACATTCCCACAATGGGTGAGATAGGAAGGACCCACCCAGGCTTCACACACTCAAGATGTGGACTAGGAGGCAGAGCGAGACCATCAGCTGACAGCAAGCTTACAGCCAATAATTTGATGGGCATGGTAGGCTAGTTTCCTTTAGCAATAGATCAGGCAGTACATGGTAATGCATGGAGTAACAGGCAATGTGCAGCATGGTAAACAGATAGTATACAGAAACATGGTAAGTAGGAGGCATTGAGCAAACAGCTCAGGCTAACCTGGTCCCTTATTCATTGAGAGTCACTTGCCTGGCAATGGTATAGGACAAGCAATGCAAGTAAAGAGGAAAGAATAAAGCCAGCCAGTCCATCAATGAATGCCAATTAAAGGTGACATAAATACTCAGAGGATTTTAGTGGTGAAGGCTGTATTGAAACATGAGGTATTTGAACCACATGGGGTCATGACTCTCCGCTATAATCCCTCATCCTCCACCATAGGAAAACAGAGAAGCCACGGTAGAGCGCGTGACCCACAAGCAGATTTTAAAACTAGTTTATAGCAACAGCTGTAGCTGAGCTGACCTCCAGAGTATAATGAAGCATTGAACAAAAGTAATTTGCTTCCAGAAGTAATTAGTTATAGCGTCCAACAGTAGCTAAGCTGAACAATTGAACAAGCATAGGAATTGTAGGCACAGGCACTGTTGCACTGAAAAACAACAGTAATAATTGCTTGGTACAACTGCATGTAATCAGGCTGGAATCCCATGGAGAAGTAATATACTGTAGAACTGCATTAGACTCTGGTTTGAGTCCCACCAAATGCAAATAAACATGTTTGAGCAGATTGAAATTCCCAAAAGAGCTGCATGCAAGCTAAGCACCATGAGACCAAACAGCAATCATGACAGTAAAGCAAATTAATATTTAAAGGTAGAGTTCATGAAATTGGAAAATTTCACCTAGCAAAATATTTTGCATAATTTTACAATACGAAATTTTTCACCTAGGCAAATGTAATTTTGCCTGAGGTGGCAATTTTGGGTAACGCGAAATTTCACCAGATTTCACCAGTTTCGCCAATGCTTTTCAATTTCACCTGTGAATATGCAATGCGTCATGGGTAAATAGCTGAAATATCATGTGCATGCTGTTTCCTGCACAGTATATTTTCTGTTGAGTCAGAGAGCAGTTCAGTGTGGTGCATCACAGCCAATGAACTCTTCAAAACCTCTTTATTTGTTATTTTTGAGAGCTGATTGCTCCTAAAATCTAAATTTTGTTCCTAGTGCTCTTAGTGAACATTTTTGGTTTTAGTGTCTTTGCATAATACTAAGTTAAACTTAGTGTTTTCAGTTTTCTGTGTCTGTGTCTGTGTCTGTGTCTGTGTCTGTGAGGGAGTTCAGTGGGGAGGGTTGACCATTTGGTGAGTGTGTGTGTGTGTGTGTGTGTGTGTGTGTGTATGTCAAAGCAGAGCAGGATAGTTCCTAATATGTGACAGATTTCTCACAAGTTGTGAGTGAGTTTCTTTATTTCTTTTAAGTCTTAATATTTGTATTGGTGTGCTACTTATTTGTAATATTTTCTTCCATATTGAACATTTTTGGGTAACTTTATCTGAACAGTTACTAATTCTGAGTAGCTCTGTTCCTGTTTCCCTTTGTTTAATCACGTTTCCGCTTTTATTTTGTATTGAAGTATTTGTGGACATTGAACACTTGTCCATATCCAGGTACACTGAATTGTTGAATTGCTAACAGAATTTAATATTGTGATCTAGCCTCTGCATTGCAGCATTCCTGTTTTTCTGTTTAATTTACTTACCATATTAACCCTTTCTTCCTGTTACACCACTGGTGTTTACTACCTGACCCGTACTATATAAAAATTACATAGTTTTCAAGAGAGTGGTGGTCCCTGCAAGATTGTTGGAGGCAACTTTGTGTGTTTATTTTAAACCTTGCTGTCCCTTCTGTCTGATATATTTATAAGACAAAATTGTATTTAGTAAGTACTAACACACTGCAGTACTTGACTTCTCCAGACACCACTTATTCGGACCGTAGATCATATCGTGACTGAGTTGTTTTGTGTGGTTGGTTTACAAATTAGTTTGCTTAAACCTACCTGTACCTACCAGTTATTATCAAGTTGTGTAATAACCATTCCATTTAAAAACTGACATTTTAGTAAGAACTGCTTAAGTATTTGTTCAGAGTTAATGCACATCCTTGTTGTGGTGGGGTTCTCTGTTGATTTGGTATTTAAAGTCTCATACTTCTGTCCTCCTGTTACCCCATGTTATTTAATTCATATTTTGTAATTGAAAAAATAAAATAGTGTTTTAACACTCGAACAGGCTATATATAGTATAGTGTATGGATCGATGCACAACAAGGTTATTCTCCAACTGAGTGGTTACTATGCTGACTGTTGACCTCAAGAGCACAGCTCAAGGGTTACACAGTTGGCAGAGTAACCACAAAGTTGGAGAATAGCTCTTTGTTGTGCATCAGAGCCAAACACTTTATATATAGTGTATGGTGAAAACCTGCACTTTGAGGACAAGAAAACAGTGGTAATATGATAATTTCAACATCATTGCAGTGTTTACATTTGTTCTTGTAAGGGTCACTAACTTTTCAATTCACTGTCAGGGTGGGGATTTGAGGTTGCTATGAAACAGGCATCAGTCATTTTGATAGGGCAACCTTTGATTGGTTGCTGAACAGGTGTGGGTGGGCTTTAAAAAACAAAACATGGTTGCTGAATTCCTCACTTAGCGGGAAGCAGTGTCCATGAGGAGACTGTCCTGTTTGTAAGTACTATTTATATATCTGATTGATCCTGCCTTTTAATTAATTGTGGAACCATCTGGTTGATCCTGCAGTTTGTGAGTGTTGGGTGATCGTGTTGCCACCACCACCACAGTTATTTCATTGAGCCTGCAGTTTCTGCTGCAGTCAGTGTTGTGTGATATCCATAGTGTAGCAGAATGAAAGTCATTCTGCACTACGGACATCACTACTGCAGAACAACATTTTGGTGGAGAACAATGTTCCACCATACACTATAGTAGCAGTTGTAGGTAGTTGCATAGACTAAAGTACTGCTACCTGTTCTGATTTTGTTTGCCCTTTGCAGATAGTACTGCAGGTGTTAAATCACACTTATGCAATAGAAATACATAACTATATACTTCCAAGGAAGGAAAATGGAACAAGCATATAAATATGCCTTCCAAAAGACTTTCCAGTTCAGAAAAAGGTGATTGTGGGAGGTGGCTCAAAGAAGTCTGTTGGAAAAGTAGAAATACAGTTCCACTACCAGTGAGCAAACCTATTTCTGAATCAATGCTTTCTGTGGGCTCTGGTGCTGCTTTGGCAGCCAGTACCAGCAAAATTGAAGTTAGAAGTGGCTTCAAGTCTGTGACTCATTTTACTGCCCAGTCTGTAGCTAGCATGCTTGTTGGGGATGATACCGGGAATAAGGGAGACACTCACACCAGTGGAGGCACAGAGGTTCAGGAGGAGGTAGAAAAAATTGTCAGTGTGACTGTTGTTCCTGCTCAGGGTGGAGCCGATGGTGGTGAGGGTGATACTGTGCAGCTTCAGTCTGCTTCTCCTGAAGAAGGAGATAAGGAAAGTCAGCCCCCAAGTGAGGAGAGGCCAGAGAAGGGAAAAGTTTCTCTGAAGTAGACAGTGATGGGAGGAAGAGGTGAAGGAAGATATAATATGTTTGGTACAGATGATGACAAGGTGTTGGATCCCCATGGGAGCCAGAAGTGAAAAAGCTGAAGGGTGATGATGTAGCCCATTTAGATGCCAAGTCTAAGGGTGAGGCTGTCCAGCAAGCCACAACAAACAGTCCAGTACCTCCCAAACGTAGCATGGTGGAAGTCATGCAAGTGGATCAAAAAGCAAAACTTCCACACCTTTGGCTTTGCTGTCCAACTCCCAGTGCCATGTCAAATCTAGAGTTGCAAAGTCCTTAGTTTGGGATTTTTCATGCTTGATGCAGCTGATGACACAAAGGTGATATGTCAGCTGTGTCAAAGCATGTGTCAGTCATGGAAAAAGAGCAGTGACATAGGCACTGGTGGCCAGCATACCCAATTGAAAAACAAGCACCCATTGCACTGGCACCAGCACCAGAAAGTTACGGAGCTGTTGGTAGGACTTCTCTTGTCAAGCTCAATGTTAGTGATAGCAGTGCAACAGAACAGGAGGAGGGAGGGCTGAGGATGAGTGTGAGGAATCCTTTTCTCTCTCGAGCAGTGGGCATAGCAGCAGTGGAGCTGCCACTCCTGGAGTTGATGTCCATGAGGTAGGGGACAGCATATAACAGCATGACTGACACCATATTTCTGTCTCAATTTACTTTGAACATTTTTGGGAAACATTTCTGAACTTTTGGGGCATGTTTGGCAGTCGCATCAAGATTAGGCCTGAAAACCATTGTAAATGGTGCAGGAAACAGCAGATTTCAGTCTTGGTGGTGGATGTGAACTATATAACAGCATGACTGACACCAGATTTCAGTCTCAATTTGCTTGAACATTTTTTGGGAAACATATCTGGACTTCTGGGGCCTGTTCGGCAGCTGGCAGCACCAAGATTAGGCCTATAATCCTTGGTAAACGGTGGCAGAAGCTTCATTTGAGATCCGTAGTGGGCTCTGACTGTGAGTCTAGATGCCTACTCTCTCTAGAGACATGTAGCACAGGAAATTAACCACTTACTTCCTGCCTGTTTAGACAACCACATGACCACCAGCAGAGAGAAAAGCTCAATTTGCCTAATTTCACCTTATAGAAGTGCAAGGCAAAATCTGCTGCGGAATTTGGTGGCATAATCTTTGCTGAAAGGCTATAATTATGCAAGATGTTTCAATTAGGTGAAACTGGTGATGTTGCTGGAATTTCGCTGAGAAAATAAAATTTCACTGCATCTCTATTTAAAGGTCAAAATATGGAAATTCAGAAACATACTGGTAAAATTCCTGCAGCTGGAAGTAGAAACCAGGCAGCTATGTTAATAGCTGTAAGTTTCAGTATAGCAATGTAGCAGTTGGGACTAGCTGGGCAAACACATAAGAAATTGAGCAGAGCACACTGAACTCCAATATTGAATGAACTGAGCTAGCACTGAGTAAATCATGAGCAGAGCTATGAAACAAGGAGTTGCTGCTAGCTGAGCAACAGAGCCAAGAACAGGTACAATCAATAAAAGGAGAAACCCAGGAGGCAGAAACAGCAGAGGAGCTGAAACATGCAGCAGGGCTGAAACAGGCACACTGCAGGAAAATTGAGGGCAGGTAGGAACATGAAGCACAGGAAAAATAAACACAGTGCAAACAAAGGCAACAAAATGCTAGGAACAGTAGAAAGCCCCAAAAGAAAACAGAAACAAGAGAACAGAAAAACAAGCACATAGGGAAGCATACAGCAGTAGTCAGAGGCAAAACTAATACCAACCAAGGCAGGAGAAAACTTAAACAGAATTCATCAGAAACCAAACAGAGTACAGAGCACAAGCAATGCCAGAAAGGGGGAAGGCCCCAGCCGGCCCAAGGGAGAGGAGAGACCAACAGAACCTCCATCTGGCAAAGAAAAAGTGCTTCAGAGGAAGGCTGGGAGGAACTGCTTATATAGCTCAGAAATAGGCATGGCTGGTTGTTCACCCATTGAACTGCAGCTGTAGCCTTTCAAAAATGAGGAATTAGGGTCAATCCTAACATCAGTACTCCCAAACCAGGAAGGAGAGCAGGTGTTGGGTGCACTTGGGCTTCTCAAGCCTAACACTCACCCTATTCCATCTGTAAATAAGGTCAGATGTAGATTCTTTCTGAGAATGCGGTGAGCGTTAGGCTTGAGAAGCCCAAGGCACACCCATACCTGCTCTCCTGCCTGGTTTGGGAGGGTGATGTTAGGTTGGAAACCCTAACACCTCATTTCCCAACTTTTGTCACTTTGACCCTAACTGGAACATTAATACAGTTTGTTTTCAACTTTGAGAGAGTATAACAGTATTCTCATTTTACTGTGGGAGCACATATCACAATGCTATGGATAAATGTGTTTTGCATATCAGCACCTTCCTTGTCTGGTTTTGACTGCTCTATGAGCTCTCATATTCTGTTTTAATCTCACAGATAGGGTGCCCTGCTTTTTCAAACTGGGTTTTATAAAACATGGGCAATACAAGTTTTATTTAGACCTGTAAAATTCTCTCAGCACACTAATTGCATCATGGCAGGGGCAGGAGAAAATGCAAACTAGGATACTACCACCTGTAATGGGGAACACTGGTGACTTGACACCCCACAGACCAGTGTATTTTTAATAAGTAAGAAGACAAGTGCCCTCTTTGTCAACCTGTTGACTGCACATTAAAAGATCTAATACAGTATGCAGCCAGTCATAATATGTCAATTCAGCAGCTAGCCATGAAGGTGAGAAGAGGGTATGTGCTGGTTGCTGACCTATTGATAGGTAATGGAGGGGGTGGAGGGACTGATGATTTTGGTTATAGAAAGACAAGTAAATACACTATTGTGGGGAGATTGTGAGGTGATTCTTAGATCAATTATGATGTACAAAGAAAGATTGGGGTTACATTCATTTCAATTCAATTCAATTCAATTCAAGTTTATTGCAGGAAAACTCATTTGAGCCGGCTCATTCACAAGGAGATATTGGTTACATAAAGCATGGTACAAACATGGGCAATAAAATTGAATACAAAAAGAGAGGTACATACATAGTCAAAACAAAGGAAATTCAGACAAGTGAATACATACAGTCTCAGTTAGACACTGGCATTTACATAGTGCAAGAGTGTGGCAAGATAAAGAAATAAAAGTCAGGGCACTATATTGCAGAAGGAAAATTAACAGAAATACACAAAGGGCATGAGATACTCAAACAATGAAGTAAGAGAGTGCTTGGGGGAAATTAACGGTAAGAGTAAACTCAGAGGACAAGAAATGCAGTGGGGAGAAAAAAAGAAAAAAAGGAAAATGGAAGGTTGAAAAGGAGATAACAGAAAGAGAGTGAAAGGAGAAATAGTTTGACTAAAGGGGCCAGTAGCAGCCTAGCGAGAAGGAGTGGCAAGTGAAGGGGTAGGGGACAGGGAGAAGGGGTGAGCAGAGCTGTAGGGGAGAGGTAGAGAGGAGAGGTGAAGGGTTGCTTAACACTGTTAACTGAAGAGGGTAGTAGGGCGGGATGGAATCAAAAGAGTTAAGTCCTCTGGCAGTTAGAGAACCATAAAATTCTTTGATGCTAGTGCCTTGAAGAAATTAATCGGACCAGGCTGGTGAGCTTGAGCACCGCCAGAATGTGGTTCCAAGCCACAGGAGGGCATGCAAAATAGTACCCTTACAGAGGGAGGTACGAGTTCTGGGGTCATCAAGGAGCAGGAAGGCTGACTTTTAAGGAGGGTGCAGTGAGAGATATGGATAAGAGAGGCAATATAGCCAGGAAGCTTATTGTGTTACAGTTTAAGATCCATGTGCCGAGGTGGAGCAGTCTTCTGGTGTTTAGAGATGTCCACCCAGCAAGAGAATACAAGTCACAAGGTTGAGTCCTGGTGGGTGCCTTGGTAATAAATCGGAGGCACTGAGGAATAGGACCGAGCCTGTGAAGGCTGGTTGCCGACGGCAATTGTATATGATATCCCCATAGTCTAAAAGTGGGAGGAATGTTGCCTTGATGAGTCTGAGTCTGACCTCAGTAGGGAAGAGCACTCTATTTCTAAAAAGAAGCCTAGTCTGGCTTTAAACTTGACAGTGAGGCTGTAAATGTGGGCATTGAAGGAGAGTTTGTTGTAGAGCCATAAGCTTAAGTATTTGAACTTGTCAACCACTTCAAGTGGCTCCCTTAGGGATGTCAGTATTGTTGCAGTACCAACCATTGACCCGATGAGGGGTTGTTATTGTTATGGCAGAAGAACATTACCTTTGTTTTTCACATTGAGCAGTAGCTTGGCACAGATAAGGCTGTATTCAAGTTGAAGGAAGTTGGATTGAAGTTTGTCACAGACTTCGACTAGCGTATGCTTAGTGGTGTATAGTACTGAGTCATCTGCAAAAAGTGCAGTTTAGAATTGATAATGTTGGAATCAAGGGTGTTGATATAGATAGAAAAGGATAGGGCCTAATATGGACCCTGGGGATGCCTCTAGTGATGGGAAGGGATGCACAGAAGACCATCTGCTTTTACATGCTGGACTAGCCCTGCGAGGTACCTAGCCAACCATTGATCTGTGGGGGTGGCAGCAGCTATGTTTGAGAGGCAAAGCAGAGCGAGTCTGTGATCAACAGTGTCTAAAGATTTACCAAGTCGAGGAACACTGCACCTGTTACTTGCTTAGAGTCATAGGCTGAGAACCAGTCATTGGTGACTACCTAAGGCCAAGATATTACTGTGGTTACACGTGAAACCCGACTGTGCAGGGTTAAGAAGGAGTGTTCTTCTATGTGTTCTTTTAGCTGACTATATATGAGTTTCTTGAGTATTTTGGAGAGAACTGGGAGGATTGAAATTGGTCTATAGTAGTTCAGATCAGAGGGGTCACCGGATTTAAAACAAGGGCAGTACGTGGGCCAATTTGCAACACAAGGGACAGTGGCAATAGAGATAGAAATGTTGAATATGTGGAGGATGGAGGCTGTGAGGTAGTAGTAGTAGCCAAGTTTGAGAAAGGAGGGTTTGACTCATCTGAGCCACCACCCTTCTTGGTGTCAAGGCTGTGAAGGTGGTCTTCCACATTCTTGTAAATTACGGGTGTAAATGGATGGGGTACGGGACGGAGGTATGGGAGGCATTGAGACTGGAGGGTGGCAAGACCACCCTGTGTAGGAGAGGAGTCAAATGCAAGCCTGGCAGTGGCAAAGTGTGAATTTGTTTTCTCTAGGACAAGATTGTGGTCCTCTAGCATGATTCCTTTGTCAATGATTTTGGTTGGGACAGAGGGGCTGCCTTATGCCCTTTGACAGTTTTAAAGTCCACCAGATCTAGGCTGGACTTCCATTAGCCCATTCGAGAGTATTATGATGTAATAGTTTGATTTAGCAAAATGAATGAGCTTGACGAGGAGTTTCTAGCAGTTCTAAAAGTTTGGTCAGTTGGCTTCTCACTTGGTCTGCCTAGCATGATCCCATAGCTTATCCCGAGAGGTGAGCTCTGATTTGAATGCTGGTGTGAACCAGGGATGGTAGAATTTACGCACCAATTTTTATGAGAGGGCATGCTTGCCAGCTAGTTTTAACAGATGATCCAACACACAGGTGCCTTTGTGCTGCATGAGAGAGCGGGTGCTAAGTCCAAAAGTACAAATAAAGACACAGGTGGCAAAAGCACTCAAAAGCCAAATAAGCAGACACAAGGAAAGGCATATGGGAGCAAACGGATCCGCAATACACACTACCCAGTGCTTTGTGTCCGCCCGGACACTTCTTCAGGAGGTGGGTCCTGATGCTCAGGATCTTCCTTTATTTGTAATCCTTATTAAAGTGACAGTGCACCAAATCATCCAATACATATAAAATAATTTGTTTTCTGAGCAACAATGAAGACCATGTATACCAGACACCATGGTATAAGTCAATAAATACAATAGTACTAAGTGACAAGTGAAAAAATATATGACAACCCTAATGAAAAGTACAACCAAAACTGGGAGGTCAGAAACACATGTAAACGGTCAAACTAACATTATGAACAAAATAGGAGGAAAATGCTGTATATATATTCAGCAACAATAATTGATAGAAATGCTAAATATATATTTTCAACAGCAATAATTCATAGGACAAACATCCCCAGAATATCATACCAGCTGAGATGGCCTTTAATGATGTATTTAATATTTAGATTGATAGCCAGCAAATATTCATTGCAGCTAGAAAGCATAATAAGAAATCAAGTCATGCATTTTGCTCAAATAATAAATGCAGAAATTACATTATTCAGGTCACTAGTATGGTATTGGCTATTATAAAGGGTCAGATGCATAACAAAAGGAGGGTGGGGGCTAAGGGTCAACCAATCCAATAGCAGATCTTATAGAAATGGTGTAATATCCAAACATTCTTTTAGGCCCTAAGGGACAAAGTCTTAAGAGTATAGATCCATCTGGATTATTTTGTAATAAGTACATTAAGCCTATCCTCCTTTTTTAAGAGCTTAACATGTTCCAGGCTGCTAAAGGAAAAAATCAGCATTGTCACTTTTATGATAAAGAACAAAATATACCCCAATGGTTATATCTGGCTCTGTTTTCAAAATTGCCCAAATATGCTCCTACATGAGTTCCTTCAGGGGTCTTTTGGTATGTCCAATAGAGAGCATAGGACAGGTACACTGAACAACATATACCACACAGCAGGTAGTACAGGAAATAAATTCCTTGATCAAAACATCCTTATTCAAATTGGATGTACCAAAGTGTTGCTCCTGAACACAGTAGCAACAGATATTGCACCTGCCACATCGAAAGTTGCCTACTGGGGAGGTGGTAGCCAATTTGGGTGAATTGACAATGGTGTTTTGAATATAAGCTATTAGTCAAAATATCCCGAGATTTTTAATTTTCCTATATATAATCCCCAGAGTTTCCCAAGTTCCTTAAATAAGATTTGATCCCCTTTAGTACTGGTCAAAAGCTCTTAACTATCCTTGCAATTTCAAGTGTCATCGAATTAAATTCAGTAATAAAAGTTACTGGCTGTTTTTGTTCAAGTTCTCTATTTTTGGTGTTAATAAGTCTTTCCTAGCCAAATTTTTTGCCCTAATAAGGGCTGAGTTTAAAACTACATCTGTATAGCCCCTCTGTAAAAGGCTCTTAAGTTCCAAAGCTTGTCTTTCAAAGTCCTCACTAGAGGAACAATTCGTCTCAGGTAACAAATTGTCCATATGGGACAGCATTTTAAATGTTTTGGGTGAACGCCTTCGCATGCAGAAACATATTACCTGATGCTTGCTTTTTAAAGTTTCAGTACTTATATGTTGCTCTGTTGTTTCTGAATGTTTAAGATCTAAAAAAGAAATAGAGTGCAAGTCCAAATTTGAAGTAAATTGCAAACCCAGGAAATTTTCATTTAAAAGTTCAACAAAAGAGGTAGCAGAATCACTATCGCCTCTTCCAAATGATTAAGATGTCATCCATATAATGACCCCACAAATAAATATTTGGGAAAAATGGTTGCTGTCACGG
Source organism: Neoceratodus forsteri (assembly GCA_016271365.2). Classification (NCBI taxonomy): domain Eukaryota; kingdom Metazoa; phylum Chordata; order Ceratodontiformes; family Ceratodontidae; genus Neoceratodus; species Neoceratodus forsteri. Next base: position 1,045,862,924 of record CM057455.1, read on the forward strand.
TCAACATCATGGTCCCCTCCCACCATGCCAAAAACAAGTTGGCATAGGAAGGGGCCATGATGGTCCTATGGTAGTCCCCTAGTCTGTAAATAAAATTTACCATCAAAGCAAAAATAATTACATGTCAGAATCAAATCAAGAGCATCCAAAATAAAATTCTTTGGAAAATTTGAAGTCGTAAGTTATTGTTCAGATGATAATTAATAGCTGTAATGCCCAAATCATATTGGATATTAGTATACAAACTGACTGCATTAACAGTAAGCCACATGAAATCACAGGATCAGACCAACTCCTTTAGTTTCTGCAACACATCCATAGAATCCCTTATGTAAGAGGGCTGGTCCACTACCAGCTGTTTCAGAAAATAATCAACAAAAATAGATAATTTCTCAGTTAAAGACCCATTACTATAAATAATGGGCCTACCAGAGGTTAGTCTGGTCCTTGCTTATCTTAGGTAAAACATAAATGGTAGGAGTAACTGGTGCTAACCCTCATATAGAGGACCCTTTTCTGTTATTTCACCAGATTTTAAAGCAGTGTCCAAGAAAAGATCAATTCTTCTCTTTAAACTCTCCACTGGATCTTCACTTAGCCTCTGATAGCTTTGCTGGTCATCCAATTGATGATATATTTCAGACTCATAATTCTGTTTTTCCATCTAAACTATTTTCCCCTTTGTCTGCTGGTTTTAAATTCAATATTATCTATGTCCCTAAGTTCATCAAGTGATTTGAATTTCTTGCTGTTAAGATTTGATGTATGTCTGTCCCACCTTTTTGTAAATATTTTGTTAAATTCCTGCATCACTAAAGTCTGATAGGTAATAAACACTGGAGACGTAGAGAGAACAGGATTAAAAACAGATTTGGGCCTGAAAGAGGTGGAATGACCTGGAGTAGTAGCATCCTTATATCCTAGATCTAAAGCAGTCAATAAAGTAAGATTGGAGTCAGAGTCCATATTTTCCATTTCAAACCTACCAACAGGGCTGTTTTCAGTTTGAAGTATATTTATACTTTGGTCAGGTACTGCTGATAAATTAGCCAGAGTCTGGATCAACAAAGGATCTGTGGGCGTATATGCACTTCCTGTGGGTCAAGTCCACCCATATTGGTTGATCTTGAGAAAGTCGTGTGTAGTCAGTGTGTACATTAATACAGTAATACAAGAAAAATATCACCAAAACAGAAAGAAAGGTCTTTTTACAAGTTAATCTACCTACCCACAGATACACTCCTCCCCAAAGCACACTTCCACTGTCTCTCAGTACACAGACTAAATGTTGTACACTAACATTCAAAATCCTGCTGGCCCAGTGGCACTAAGGGTTGAGGTGCTGGATGCCACACCGCTCCACGCCGGCACCAGAGTTTGGGAGGGAGCTCAGATGCCGGGGTCGGCAGGGAAGGGATTGGATTGAGTACCCACTGGGATGCTCTCCTATCCCAGGGGAGGTACTGGGAGTATGGCACTCCAGCAGCCCCTGGTGGAGACCAGGGGCACCAGAGCACTGGGTTGTATGGCCAACGCTGGCAGGATTGCCGTGCCATTACGTCGGGGCATGCATATGCAGAGAGGTGGGAATCAACACAGAACAAAGGAAACAACTGGCTCATGGGTGAGGCGATGGCACCAGTCTTCCATGCCTCCACCGGGTTCTCCTTGGCTGGCCTTCCAGTTCCTCCCTCAGGGGCCCACCTGCAGTCAGAGTCTGCCTTGTAAGAGAGCCCGAAGATGTGAAGGGCTACCTCCCCGGCAGGTGAAACTAGGGTGCCGGCGCGGGTGGAGAAGAGGCTCAGCCCAAGAAATGCACAGGCAGGCAGAATGAGGACCGGATGCCTGAGAGATGACCCCATGAGCCGTGACTGGAGCAAAATAAATTAAAAAACAAAATATTCAAAATCCACACACAAACAATAAATGCTTGATGATATGAGCACAGGAGGGTTTCCTACAATTGATTAAAGTTTCAGCAAAAAATGACAAAAAGGCTTTTTCAACAGCTTTTAGAAGGTTTGAATCACAGGGAGCTCTCAGAGCAGACTGTCTCATACAGCTTCCTACACACACTGCCCCGAACTGAGGCTGTACAGAACAATCTAGAGCACATGTGACCTGAAATCCCATGAATCACTGCAAAATTTGACTTTGAAGCTTAAATATATAGAGTGAGGTGAAGTACATTGTTTTCAATGTACTCACCTTAAGAATTGGTGGAGTAGTGGTTTGAAAGGCGAATGTCTGAAGTCATTGATTTCAATGGACTTCACGTTACCCATTATAATCACGAAGTACTCACTTCCGGCATTACCCAAACTTTACTCCGCATTTACTTTTACTCGTGATTCACTTCGCAGATCGAATTGGAGCCACTTCAGCCATCTCTAACCAAGAGAAGGACTATGCTATGAGATGTGGCACTGACATCTGTGGTAGCTAATTCATAAGGTCTCAGAAGTGCTACAAGCTTTTACAGAATAAGACACTGGACCCTTGATGGATATCTCTCACAGACTGCATCATCAAATTCCAAAGCCCAAAATACAACTTTCTGTTCCACTAGTCTCTCCACCATATAAAGTTGGAGTTGCACGTGTTGCCACATCTGTAATTATGTGATGCTGAGGGACATTGTGCTTCTGCTGATACTGGCAGAGGAGCATTGTGCATTTGGAGGAATGATGAAAATATCTAGTAATGCCCCATACAGTATCAAGTATTTCTTAAGCCACACGCCTGTCAAGCACATGACTTACCAGCAGATTCAATGAATAATCACAGCAAGGTAAATCCATCATCCATGACCAACAGCATGCAACTCCCTCTGTTTATCGTTAACATTTACACCTTCAGATCATAAGGAAATATCCAAATATACAGCAGTAACTGAATGGACCTCAGAATGTTTCCCCACTGTGCTTCCCCATCATAACTGATACATTAAGTAAAGCATTTCCTTTATTGGGTGTTTTTCAAGGTTGTTTGCTTCAATGTAACCCTCACCTAGGCTGGTGGTGCAGAAGTGGGTAAAAACAGTGGGGTGCTGACTGATGTGGAGACAACCCAGTGGCAGTGAGACTTATGAGCTTCAGTATTCACTACTGATCTAGAAATCACTAGAGGAAATGCACATACCCTCACCCACTGACCCTTTAGAAGTGTCAGCATCTGCATGCATACTAAGGAGAACATTTTGAAATATGTGAAGCATGATGTAGTATTGTATTTGGGTTTCAGTTCATTCAACAGTTTTAAAAACAGTTTTCTCTATGACAGAGAATGGCTTAAGATTGAGGGCCATCATCTCCCAGTTAGTTGTATGATTCTGATGGAGGATGAGCGAGGTACTGGCAGTGTACTGCCAGCTTGCAATGCCTAGAGTAGGGAAGCTTGTTTGGTTAGTGGTTCTTGGATTAATGCTTTTGAAGCAATCTCAGTACCTGGGGATACATCAGTAGATTGATTGCTGTGGCTATTATGGAGCCTGTATTGAAAAAAAATTGTCTCATTCCACCACCCATGCTTGACTGTCTAGGCTGCTGCTGGTCTGTATGTTCTGAGTGGTGACTGGAATCGATATGACTTTAGGAAGATGTCATGCTCATCTTGTAGATAATCAATCAGAATACTAGTTCCCAATGTTCAAGTAGACTGAAACTGATTGATCTTTCTGTCACATAGATTATAATTTTCTATCCAAGGATTTGTGTGGCCATCAGCAAAATATCCTCACTGAATAACATTTTTTTTGTTTTGTTTTTAACTACATGACTGGACTGCAAGGATTTTTGCAAGTAACAGGGTGGTGAATTCGATATAATTTCTTTTTTGCCTCAGTTGAATGATCTGACTGGGCTGGATATCCATGCAGGGCAGCACTAGAAGCAGTAGAACTAGGGTTACAATAAGTCTGATCATCTAGGGCAGTGGGATGGCCTAGTCTTAAGATTTCCATGCCAGACCAACTTGCTTTCTTTCTTTCTTATCCATATTGCATTTTTTTTTTTTTGGGGGAAGGGGCCATCTTCTCCTGTGATGGCCTCCATTCCTCTTCATGTAACCCTCCTACATGGTGAGGCTTACCTTTGGGCCACTTGACGCTCAGGCTGGGTTCATTATTACTGCCTGCATTGTCTGACTGGAACTGGTTTGGGGATTAGGTAGTGAGGAATAAAGTTGAATTGATACTTTCCCAGTGTTCTATGCTGTTGGCAAAAGGAGAACTCCTGTGCATGAAATGAACTTCTCGGACATCTGGCTGGACCACTGCTGCCTTTATAGCTGCACCAGACATCATTTTCAGGAAGGCTGGCAACAACCAACTGATTGCCACCATCTTGATGAGAAATCTTTGAAGTTGACCACATTGCCATTTGATGCCTTTAACTGCATGGACATTGCCATCTTGGAAACACTGACTTCTGGGACCAGCCAATCAAAGCTTCAGAGTCAGGAGGAACAATTGAAGCACTCTGGAAGCCAGAGTAGCAGTGTGTTGGTGCCTTTTGCACCAATCATGAATGAAGTATTGTTGCTGTAAGTGACTGACAGCCCAGATAGCCAGAGCAGTATCAGAAAGTCCTGGACCAATGCTGCAATCTTCACAAAAGCTAGGAGGGTTTCAGACAGTCTTGATCTGGCAACTGAAAAGAGTCAGACATGGTGTGAGGAGAGAGCTAAAGTCCCAACTAGATTCAGAGTCAGTGTTTGCTGCTTTGTGCCCCAAAATTTTAGTGACGCCAGTATGAATGGGGCTGATACTGTCTTCTGCTGAACAGTGATGTTGCCAAGAATTTCCAGGAACTGCTGCTGGAACTTAGAGGTAGGTGATCATTCCCTTTAACCTCTGCTGGTGGGACTGAGGAAAGGGTGAAGTTGGTGAGCTTTGGCTGTGGGTGCCCTGATACACTGATCAAATGTGCATCCTAGGAAGAGATGAGGGAACACCTTGGCCTAGGCCTCACCTTGACCTTGACCACTGCTAGACCACCAAGACTGCTGAGCCAGAATGGAACTGCCAGAGAGACAGAGTGTGACTAGACCATGAGCTAAGGGCCTGTCTGCCTTCATGCATCAGTGTTAGCCTGCACCTGAAGACATCCATCAGGGAGCCACTCCTGTGCCCCTGTGCAGACAGAGAGATCCAAATTGTTAGACATGAAAGTACTGACCTAGCCAGCCAGAAGTTAATAAAATGCTTCAAGTTTAAAGTTTTCCTGCTGGATTACAATTGTTGCAGATGAATTACAATTGCTTTGTTTCCATACAATTCTATCCAAAGTCAGTTGGGTGGGGTTGCAAGCTTATGGTAAATGTTAAAGTACATTACTGCAAGATCCTGGGTAAAGCAATATCAGTCTTGCAATTGACAGTTTAGCCTGGCTACCCAGTCACTGTAGAGATTCAGTAATTAAAGTATGTTTGAAAGTAATGTCCTTACTGGGATAGTTAATACTGTGGGGCTGACATTACCGTGCAGGTGGGCTAACAGTATGTGTTTCTCTCTTGCTTTCTCTTCTGCTTCTGCCTCTCCTGCTTCTTGCCCCTGCTTCTCCTTCTCCACAGTCTGTCTTTTTCCCAAGCTTAGTCACATGCTGTGCTACTACACGTGGGTCATCCCACCCTGTATTGTAATATGGTCTCATCTACCATTGTATTATTGTTCTAGGCACCTGATGTTTATAATGGCCTTTGTGTCTACTTCCTCTCCTCACAAACGTGGATTGCACCTGGAAATGAGCCTCAGCTCAGCATGCCTTTCCGGTTACCAAATTTTAAATAAATAAATGACAGTACAGTTAGTCAAGGGATCCCATGTGTGGTGTGGGGAGGACCTGTTGTTTCCTATCAGAGAGCTCATACTAATATTTGAAACAATTGCCAGTTACTTAACTACATTTACCTTTTGCAGGACTTGTTGCAGTTTCTGAAGTCCTGTTGTTGTTTCACATCATTTTGTGTCACCATATTATTTGTAGTGTGCCAAATTGCATTTTGATACTGGTTTGTCTCAGGGTGGTGTCCCAAACCACTGGGAAGTTGGGTTGATACTGCATCCCTATTATTTCTACTCATTTTTGAATACCCACCCCAATCAGAGTAGCCTAATCAGCCCAGGCCACACGACCCTTGTTTGTAGCTCTTTCAACTGCAAAGCGTAACACTTGCTTTCCCTTCTGCATCTGCCTCTCCTGCTTCTTCCTCCTACTTTTTCTTCTCCTGTTCAATTTGTTCTTCCCTTCCCCATGCATCTCTGTCATGGTGTTGTGTGATTCCTCAGCTTCCCTGCCCTTTTGTCCCTCCTCACGTGCTTCTGCTTTCCCTCCTCTACCACCTAACTCAAATACCCTCTTCTCTGCTGCAACAGCTCCACTTCCATATCTTTCTCCTGCCACTTTCCAACACTTTAAGCTGCTTGGTGGTGGTGTTACTAGCTTGCTTTTATAAAATTGCAGAGATTGCTATACATCACCCTACCCCAAACAATTCTACTTCCTCAGTTAAGAAGATACCAGTAGTATCAGTGCCAGGTTGGAAGTACGATCACCTTTTCACACAATGACTGGGCAGTAGCACTGGGCTTACAACCTTAACATTAGCCTTGACAGCGGTTTCAACATATGCATAATCATTTCATCCATGCTTCTGAAGCAAGGCTGATGGACATGATGGACATAGAGTCCCTCATGTCACTAAACTATGTAACTACTGTAGCAGGCATTGCCTGCATCACTTCTCTGCTGTGACACTAACCCCTGCCTCGGCTGACCTTGCACCAGGCATCATTTCTCCATACAGGCATAAACCAGCCAGTGGGCTGGTGGCTGGATGCCAGCACAGGAGCAACAGACAGGGAGCAGGAAGACAGCCCCACCTCCATGCATTACTTATGCAACAATCATCAAGGAGGCAACCAAGTAGAACAACGGAGCCTAGGGCAGGAGCAGCACAGTGAGGCCACCAACACCAAAGTAGGGATGCCTAAAACATTGCCATGTGACATCCATGGAGGGGACAACAAGAGGAGGAGGTTGGATGGGAGCACAGTCTCAGCAAGGAAACTCTGGTGTCTAAGGATACTACCCATGGATGGTTTAAGTAGCTGGGGAGGGGCACACATGGTGAGTGTCACCAGCTGCTGCACCAAACCATAGACTAAGCCCTTTCACCATGACCAGTGGGAAAACAAGGGAAGGAGATGACGTTTCTCATTACAGTTCTGTTTTCATGTAGATGTCTTTAGTAGTAAAGAAGGGGTGTACAAATACAGAAAATACTGGAGATGAAATATAAATTGATTTAAGATGAATTTGTTTTTGAAAGTTTTATTGTGAAACGATTTTTCTGGATACTGGGAAATCGTTTTAAATAAGATATATGATCTGCCTTGGCCTCATTTCCAGTTAGAGTGTGCTGAAATCTGTATTGCCATCCGTGTGTGTGCGTCACTCGGCTCGAGTTTGTACAGCTGCTGCCAGGGTTAATGATGATGAGCCGCTGAAGCGGTTTCGACTTGGCAGGAGCCCGGCCCGAACTGAAGCTGGCAGGCGCGGCGCGCCGTCTCTGCAGCAGTTAGACGACGACCCCAGTTTCAGAACAAGTGCAGTCCTTCCTGCTGGAGCCAAGCTACACCGAGGCGCTTACTTTGCTTCGCTCTGCTGGAAATCCGTTTTGTTAAAGTGTTTTTATTCCATTACTCCCCAACACTAAAATACAAGAGTTGTCCTGCTGGGCTCCTGTCACACCCGTTTGAATGGGGGCGTCCTTGGTTGTGCAATAGCTTCTAGTAGGGCATGACCCACGATAAGTTATCCCTTATCAAAGAAAAGGAATGATACATATACTTTGTCTGGTGTTATAATAATGTTGAAACAACAGCTTGAAAGATAACATTGCCTTCATATTTTGTTACCGACCATATCACCAGAGCATGCTGAAGAATGCCAGCGGCTACACTAACATCAATAAATACGAATTGAGGCAGGTTTGAATATCTTCACTGTATTCATTTGTGATGCTGGTGATGTTTAACTTTGCAATGGGAAGGGAATGCAGTACAGCAAGTCACGGTACGGTAGTTTGTAATATTATGCGGGTATTTGACTGAGACCGTAGGTAAATGAGTCTTGTGTTACTTCCGGTGGTGATATAATGTTATAGTAAACTAGCACAAGTGTGGTCCTTTATTGCTTGACGAACAACGTAGATGGTACAGTTTTCCAATAAATTGCAATTTCCTGTCTCTCAGCTGTTTTGCATTGGGGGGATAATAGATCTGTCCCTTTGTTGGGTACCTTTCAGTATTATTATGGAGTTACACTCATGAAAATCCTGAGTGGAAGGAAAGAGAAATCTCTGGGTAGCCATTCCAATCATTGGAGTTAATGTCCAGAAGGGTCACCAAATGTCGGTGTACATGTGGGGTTTCGAGGGGAGCGAGGGTGCAGGACATGCTTCCCTGAAAACGTGAATTCGCTGCATTTTATGGTACACCTGAAAGGATTTCAGGAAATATTTGACAGCACCCCCCACACACACACACACACATTTAGCGCCACCACCGCCACTTCATTTTCTGGAAAAGGCCAATGTTTGGTTTTGAAATATACTGAGGTCCCTGGGTTTCCAACAGTAAAGAAATATATAGTATAGTTTCGTTCTGGGATAGGTATTACTATTTATTGGACCATGTTAAAATCCTTCCTGTTCCCAAAATACAGGCTGTTAAAAAGAGCGCTATCTTGAAATGCAACATACAGGATAAGTTCAGTATTTGCCCTGCAATACAAGTCACACTGACCTGTTAATAGGCAATACTTGACATCCTTGCTTGTAGGACCAAACACAGGCATGGTGTTCTCATCTAAAGAAAGATGTGCTTACCATGATCATTATCTGGGATTTTGCAAAGCCATAAGAAGTCAGTTCATACTTACTCTGAAAGTATAAGTGCTTTCTTTTGACACCGGTTAACATGTACCCATGCTTCTGCCAGCTTTTGTAAATCGAATACAGATGTGAAGGTGGGTATATGGTAGAGGTGGGTGGTGGGAGGGGTGTTGCCAATGACAGGCAGGCAGGCAACCAAACAAGGAAGGCGAAAGCATCGGGTTTCTGAATGATGATGTTTTGCTTCAGGTGGTATACTGTACGAGTTTAACATGGACACGCTCCAAACTGCCTTCTGGACCCCTGATCACTGTAACGTATAAAACCCTCTCGTATAGCAAGTGCAAGTCTTCCAGCGCCTGAGTTCCTGTTCCTATGGTTCATAGCCAGCCACGTCTCGAAGGGGTTCACATCGTCACAGCACTGCAGAAAGATACGACTTTAGAAAAAGTCTACTATACTTACATTTTGCCAGCTCAAGAGGTAAGCTAGCTGGTTAAATGCACCCTTGTCTGTGGGTCATATGGCTTGTAATTATTTTCGACAGTGATTAGTCTGCTTGTCACACTTCATGACAACCATTTGTTGATTTTGGTAGGGCTCTAAATTCAGTTAATTTGTATGTGAGGTTTTTACGTTCTACTTCTGTAGGTACTAAGGACAGGATGAGAGATGAGTGAATGATTGAAGCATTTTCCTCCACACCGTCTTCAGTTCTTCAGAGTCTGCATGTTCAGCACACTGCTCTTTGCCAAATTAATGAGCTTATACTCCAAGGACATGTCAAAGAGTGATTTAATTTTGGCCAGTTAACTGTGCTAGTACTGTACATACTGAATCGCGATTGTGTGATTTTAGATGTCTGTGCTACAATTATACAATGTTTTAGGGTCATTCTCCTCCACACAGGTAAGGAAGCATCTTTCTGAACAACGGTGCACTTCCTCAGAAGACGCAATGAAGAGTCCCGTAGTTTCGTCGGCTGCACTGCTGTGTCTACTCAGTGGAACCTGCGCTCTGGTCTTGCCCACTTCCACTGATTTGCTCTTTTCGACCAATAATTTCACTGGGACTGAATCTACTTCAGATACACACTTGTCTCAGAACCTTCCCAAAATCAGACGAAAGCGATACATCTCTCAGAATGATATGATTGCTATACTCGATTATCACAATCAAGTCCAGGCAAAGTCTTCCCACCTGCTGCAAACATAGAGTACATGGTAAGTCTGTCATTCTGTAAGACTGTAATTGTATTGCCAATGAAAATGTTTTCCTGTTGGGAGTTTTGGTATGCACTCTGGGAGTGTTAAATCAAGGATGGCATTTTACTTCAGTGATGTAATGTTTCAAATGCATAAAGGGCAGATCATTTGCATTTCCAAATAAGCTATGATTAAATTATCTACAGCAGTAAGGGCGTTACATTTCTCTTAAATAAAAAAAATGTATATATACAGTAGTTTGAAAACACAAACTGTGTTAGGGTAGATGGCTAAGTGTTATAATGTATGGTTCGCATCTACTGTGTATGGACGTCTGTACACTCAAAAACCTTACAGTGCCCATCCAGTATTCTCTATATATGGTAGACAGTGTTCTGCACTGAAGCCTGAAGGATTTCAAGTGCTGAGACACCATAGCAGTACGTCAAATGTTATAGTATATGGTTGTACCTTATTGTAGATGGATTTTGATAGCAGCAAACAGCTGTTATAGGACACTTCAGAGGTCAAAAAGTTGTAGTATAGTAGCTATTAAAGGAAGAATGCACAACAGGGTGTGTGTCCTGCTAGGATAACGCCACTGCCTGGGGGGTTGGGCATGAAGCCACACTCCCAGTGTATCCAATGTCCCAGGCCTGGCATTATCCCAAATGACACACACCCTGGAGTGCATTATTCCTATTATACAATGGCTGGTTGTTATACAGAATAAAAAAATAATTTGAAATATGTTTTGTGCGGAAAAATATTTTTGTTTTTAAGAGAAGATGAAACAATCAAAAGCTCAATAAAACAATCAATCAAAAGCACAATAAAATGCTCATCTACAGGTTCACAGTGAGGCTGAGACTAGACCCTGGTGTCTTGCTGGGATAACGCATGGGTCCAGCCCAAACTGACCAATCACAGTCCAAGATTCTTTCTTGCCATTGTATAATCATTATTATACAATGGCAAGAAAATCTCCGACTCTGATTGGTCAGTGTGTGCCTGAGACAGTGATGATATTACACAATAACATCACTGTGTGGATTTTATGGATCTTGCACCTTTTTTTCAGAAACAAAGATATGCTGCCTCACTAAAAATCTACTAAAAACATTTTTATTTTTATTTTTGTTTTCTGTACATCAGGCCATTGTATAGTGCAATAAGGCACTCCAAGGTGTGTGTTGCATCATGTAATAACGTCACTCCTGGGGTGGTGGAAGCACTGACCGCCTCATGCTTCAACCCACCCCAGCAGTGACGCATTACACGATAACACACACCTTGTCATGCCTTATTGGTCCAACTATACTACAACTTTTAGGAGTGCTATCACCCTTGCCTAGTGGCCAGCCTCTCAGTGGTCAATACAGGACAGCATGGTACAGAACCTGTTTTAATTCAGTGTCTTTTTTTTAAATTGAAAGCCTGATGCCTGAAAAAAGATTTGCCAAGATTCTACAAAGAGGGTGCACTCCTAAGCATGTGAGCGGTTGGGGGGCACACGACAAACAGAGTGAAACTGAAAGTGTCGGGACATTTACACACCTTAAAACACAAAACAGCCTAAAACACGCAATTCTCTGTTAGTTTAAATAGTGAAACCATATACTATAGAATAAGAGGAATTGTCCACAGGCAAACCTCAGGGCTGATGACATCACAGGGACAGTCTGAGCTTCACTCTTGAGATCTAGGATGTCATCACTGGGCGCTTTTAAAACTATAACTAACGAAGAGCTGCAGCTACAGTCAGTAGCTATGCTTTGAATCATTAATTTGAGCCCACCACCAACCCTCAAGTGCTTCCTGACCGCAATTTCACTGAAAGGAAGTGGATGATCTCAGATTGGCATTAATGCCCATACACTATAAAATATAATATATGGGTATGCAGACACATACAAACCTGTGTCTTCATCTCGATGTTTCTATGGCAACTAGCAGGGAACTTCTTTAGTTTTCTCTTAAAGTTCCTGTTTACCATAGAAACGTCTTGATGCAGACACAGGTTTGTTGTGTGTGTGACTATACATTATGTAAGCAGTAAGACACAAGGGTTGTGCATTAGACAGTTCTAACCCATGGCTGGGGCATAGTGAGGCAGAGGCTGCAGGTTGAGTGTCTTCAGCCCCAGTCATACATTAGAACTGTCTAATGTACATCCCCAGAGTGTCTTTTGCACATATAAAATTTGACTGTCTAATCCATATATAGGTAACATTTTAAATTAATAGGTTAAAAATAATAAAAAGCACAATTGTTATCTGAATTTTACACAAAATAGTCCCTCCACCTACATGCTTTATGTTTTTGACAATTGTGGCCTCAGTGAGCTATCATAGTTGTTGTTTCTTCATACTGTTCTTTTGAGCAACACCAAGACAGTGAGGTTGCTGGCTTGCCAGTGAGTGAGTAGTGTGTTTTTTTTTTTTGTTATCTTCATTGAGATTTAAGGGGAGTTTCAGTAGTGCCAGACAGTTCTCCCATATCGGTGTCTCAGTTATTTTGTCAACACCAATATGGGCACAGGCAATATGCCACCAACATTTCTGCACCAGTCATTACGGCTCCAGGGATGGAGAGTGCCAAAGCCCCATCCTGGGAAATATTCATGTTTGCAGGGGCTTTTCCCCTGCACCCCCAAAGCTAGGGGCTTTGCCACCTTCACCCCACAACTAAATATAACCTCCTCTGGGGTGAGCATTCTCCAGAGGGTGTAGAAATATGTGAGTGCAAAGGCGGCATGACTAAGGGGCAATCTATAATCAAGATTGCCCATGCCATCATTTCCTTATTCTGGTGCCCTTATTGCAGCAATAAAATTCAGATGTCATTCTAATGGTACGCCATGCCAGATATCAGGATGCTAGAGTACTACAGCAATGAAAACCTGATGGATGCATTGCTGGCCAAGTGCATTTGTTTAACAAAAAGTTTACATGAGCTGACTGCATGGAATTAATTTTTGATTGAAATGGTACTGAAAATTGACAGACACCACAGAAATATAATAACAGAGTGAAGGTAGTGAACATGTTGTTGAAAGGCACATGTTTCATTAGGCAGTTGTTGCAGATTTTTATATGATTGCCATTGCTCCCAGCCCCATATTCAGCATTAAGGTCAGAAAGATTAATAAACATATAGTCTGTATGTTTGCTGGTTTAAGTTTTGCAGTGGAACAGTTAGGCTTCTGTGTCCTGGAGACATGTTGCTGAATTATGAAAGAAGTGAGTGGATGGGTGGAAGGAACATGCTTGTGCTGGAGATGCAATCTTGGCAAGGATATTTAAAATGTGAGTGAATGATTTAAAAATGATCTCATCTGCATTCACTTATTTGATTTTATTGTAGCAGGTTCACACTGAAAACAGAATAATAAGAGGTCTTGTGGTAGTGGCTGAATTGTACACATAAAGGTAGAGTGGATGTCCTTAGCTGGTGGGGAGGGGGGCACTGCAATTTGTACACATATATGAATACAGATACAAAACAGTAATTCTGTTTCTGTTTATCTGTGTTTTGGCAGCTGCATTAGGCAAGGTAACAAGCAGCTGTTTTGAATTTGTAAGTGAACAAATTGTGCAGTCTCACTGAAGGTTGGGGAGGGATGGTGGCGTTTGCCATTTAAAATTTTGAGAAGGCTCAAGGTTTTCTAGAAGTTCTCTATCCAGATTACGATGACTATTTTTTAGCCGTGTATCAGTTACTTCTAACACATGGCTAATGACCAATCAGAATGGTCAAAACCCTTCCCCTTTTATAACATCTATATAATTACTGCTGAGCCCATTTGTTAATTTGACTGACACAACTTTGTAACATGTTAATAAATGGCTGGTTATTACATAATAGAACCGGGTTATTATGGCATGGGTGTCAGCCTGTCAGACTGAAAGTGAAAGCCTCACTGTCTTGTGCTCATAGAAAATAAAATGGAAAAGGAAAACAGATGCCAGCAATAAGACATGTTGAGGTATGGGTTATGGCCTGATAAGTGCACACCACAAGTGCATTATGAGGCATGAGTCACTTGTGCCAAATGACTTTAGCACCTGGAAAGTGCTTATTAGGCCATAACCAACACCTCAGAGTGTCTTATTGCACTTATAATATAGGTCCCCAAGTAATTATTTATAAAAAAGAACAAAACCCTAAAAATATAAAAGGAGTTTAATAGTTGCAATAGTAAAAAACAGTCTCCTACTAAACTACTTTGGTAAGTGTTTCATCAGCAGTACAAGGTTCCAAATATATCTGTTCATCACTGCTGCCTTTATGGCACCCTATACATGTGTTCATCACTGCTGCTTTTAATACATTTACACCCCTTCCACACTCATTTTTTTCTGTATCTGGTTGCTACAAGTGCCAAGAGTATGCATTTGCCTAACACAGACCATCTGGTTTTGCCGACAGTGAGTGTGTGCCACTGTAGTTGCCATAGTTATGGCATTTTGAACAACATTACGTGATCGTGGTTTTAACTTCAGGCACTCACTCATAATGGAATGTATTTTTTAATTATTTTATGAATTATGGATAAGAGTAGCAGCAGAGGAGTGGATCTAGGTTTTGATTTGAAAGTTCTAGCCCCAACTGCTGACATGCTCATTGGATCTCTGTAGAGGATTGGAAAGCCATCTGTGCTTCCTTCACTTGACTGAACAGCTTTTAGGACAGCACCACAGGTCTACCTTCATTTTGCAAACAAAATGATACAGGGAATTACTGAAGGAGACAAGAGACAGTTTGTCTGAGTGTTGGGGAGGAGTTGATGTTTTCACGTTGGACACCATGAGATCATGGTCATCCTTGTTCCATGAAATTGCTGACTGGGAGAGTTTGGTACACTGATACCTATGGTGATGGGGCATTGTCTAGCATAACTAGTGCTGGGTGTAAAGTTATGTCCTGATAAGGGCACAGCTGAAAATCTGTTTCAGCCAATCAGGATTCAGAAATGTTTTGCTCATTTTATAAGTTTGATTAACACACAGCACTCACGAACCAGCCATTATATAAAGAATGGGTGTTACCTTTTGTTTTACACCCCTTGGTGTGTAATACCATAACAAACCACTTGTGCTTTGCACTCATTGTGTATGTGGTATTACACACCTCGAGAGTACAAAACTTGTAAAATATAACACTCTGTCCATTATTCTCTATAAAGTGTGTGGCAGAATCCTGTTAAGCATGGAATTCCATGCCTGGAATATGCCTGTGCTGTAGTAGTGACATCATTATGTCATTGTGCTGCTACTACTACTGTAGCCCAACAACTTGGAATGCTGTAGCACAGCTGCTTTCCTATATCAAATCAAGCCGGAAGCTTTTGTATTTAACTTGAACTTACAGGAAATGCTACAGCACACTGAATCAGTAATTTGAGCCCACCACCAACCCTCAAGTACCCCACAACCCACAGTTCACTGAAAGGAAGCAGAGTGTCTGAAATGGGCATGGATGCCCATACACTATTAAAAGGTAATGTATGGCCATTCATATACAGACAACCTTGTGTCTTCATCTTGAGTTTTCTATGGTAACTAGTGAATTTCTCACACAACACTTTCAAGATTCCTGGTTGCCATAAAATCTTCTGAATGCAGACATGGGCTTGTTATGTACAGCTGCCCATAAATTATCCTTTATCTGTTCCTATCTTTGGTCTGTTATTACATCATATAACCTCTCCAGCTTTGCTCTTAAGGTCACTATGAAGTCTTAACCGACCCTCAGTGGAATACAGCTTTGTTGCATATGGTTGTCTATACATAGTTCTCCATGTTGTGTTTGGAAATCTATGCACTCAGTAAAGCTGTTGTCTCAAAGTAGTGACATCAAAACATTTTGTACCATAGTGAAGTCATTGCTATAGTACAACAATGTTTTGCCTCCACAACTTTAACTAATGTGACCAGTGTGTCAAGTCTGCACCTCCCATACAAATTTGAAATAAATTTGTTTACTTGTTTGATGGGATCCTCTCTCCTCACTGCTGCCATCTGACTGAGCCAATTAAGTTTTAGACTTAACATTACTGATAATCAGGGGTCGATCTTAACATTGTTTTACTAGCACAAACACTAGTGCAAATTGACCAGGGTTAGTGCAGCTAACTCTGTACTTGCCTGTCTTGACTAGTACAGATTTTAATGGATGTTAATGAAATTAAAAAGTCTCTACTTTAGCAACCTCTAATTCTCATGCTACTCTCTCTCAATGTTCCTGATGGCCAGTGTGATTAACAGCTCATTAAGAGCTGCAATTATCCGGCAGTTCAAGAGCGGGATCCTGCAAAAGACTCAATACGAGCCATTATCACTCCACTGCTAAGACTTTCAGCTAGTGTCCAGGGTGTGATCAAGGGTAGAGTGCTGTTAAATCACTAGGTTCCAGTTTTCTGAATGTGTCTATGTCTAACAATTTGTCCAATATTATTAAAACCAGTGCCCCTGAAGCGGAGCTTGACGACAAGATGGTGGTGGTGTAATTTGTTGGCTGCGTTCAATGGGGGTCATATTTCTACTCAGATCTGTATATTCAACACCAAAAATAACTTTCTGATCGGCGTATTGAAAGAGGCTTCCCCTCATCCGATACCAACAGAATCAGTGCAGAATATATGGCATGTCACATGAAGCCGAGGTTTGGAGTACTGCAGTATAAAGACAGGGCCTCTCCAGATCGGGAGTGAGCAGTTGTTAAACAGAGTGGAAATTGGAGGAAACATCGCAGCAATACTAGTGCTGACTTAATGGTCACAGAGAAGTCACAAAACAGGGATTCAACGATGGAAAGCAAAGCAGATGCTAGCTTACAAGTTTTGTTAGCCAAATTATATCAAATACTATTGGATACAGCAGACCTGAAGCAAAATGACAAAGAAAACAAATCATGATCTAGCTGCTTTGGCCTCTCGGTAGCTCGCACTGAACACTCTTTTCAAAAGTTTGATAACGATGCACAGCAGCAAGGGAAATTATACAAGACCATCAGAACAAGATAACATATTTGTTACATAAGGTAGATGACATGGAAAACAGGGCCAGGAGAAAGAATCTGCACATTGCAGGGGTGCCAGAAGGAGCGGAAGGCAGGGACATGTACATTTTGAGTGTTTTACCGAGATTATTCAGGATAACAACAGCGGCCCCCAGAGATAGAAAGGGCCCATTGTTCCTGCCCCTTGCTCCAAACAAGGAGGCGCCCTAGACCTATCCTTTGTAAGTTTCTGAGATACCCAGAAAAGAATACTACCTATGTAAAACAAGGAACAGGGCTCTTTTGAATGGCATGGCACACGCATCCAGATATATCAGGATTTTTCCTAGGATCTCTCCAATAGAAGAAGAGCGTATGGTGAGGTAAAACAACAGTTTTACAAGCTAAATATTCCAACATCATTGTGGTACCCTCGCTACTTAGGATTCTGTACCAAGGAGATTATATAACTTTTGATAGCCCATGAGCTGCAGAAGCCTTTCTTCATGAACAGGAGACGTCCTTCCTCTAGCTTAAAACCTAGTCAGGCACAAGAAAACTTGAA
The DNA here is from genome assembly GCA_016271365.2 of Neoceratodus forsteri. Classification (NCBI taxonomy): domain Eukaryota; kingdom Metazoa; phylum Chordata; order Ceratodontiformes; family Ceratodontidae; genus Neoceratodus; species Neoceratodus forsteri. The sequence continues at coordinate 1,045,880,591 of CM057455.1, forward strand.
TGGTATCATGGAAATAAGCCAGGAGACCTCTAAACAGGACCCAGAACATGGCCTTCCTGTTAAAGAACACGTTTCACAGTGGCAGGCAGTAACGAGGGCCAACATAAGAAGAAACCCCTGCTGGGGCAAACCGCTTGCAAAGGAGCAATCTAGGAGCCGACAAAGCGATATTTGCAATCAGACACCAGCAGTTGCTCCCCTGTGGATACACCAATCAAGCTTGGGAACCAGTATGAGCCACTACGTGACCTTCTACCAACAGCATTAGACTTATCTCCAGACTCCCAGAATACAAAGGAGGCTCAGGAGATTCCTGGTGACTGGTCTCAATACCTGGGGATTGGGCCGACTATACTCCAATCAGAGAGAAGAGGACACAGAGAATTCCAGTGAAAGACTAGAGTCATTGTTTAAAATTTCAGAAGATCCCATAGTTATGGATCCACCCCTAAAAATAAAAAAGTACTTCAGTTGAAGATACTTTGGGACTCATGCACAAGGGGATCATGGTATAACAGGGATGTAGCTTAAATTGTTCACAGGTTATTATTTGCCTTGCCCATGATCCTGGGGGTAGACTTGTGCACTCCTGCACCAGTCAGATTATGATAATTGACTGCCGCCCTGGTTCATATATGTTAGTGCTTGGGTATTAATCTTAATGTCTGTTTAGATTTTTCAGGTTGCTGGTATGTTTAAAAGTTCCATAGAGGATATGATCTTGCTCTCTCGAATACTGTGAAATGTTATTTGTTGTTTTCCTTTTCTCCTTTTTCTCTCTTCTGCAGTGGTTCTCAGTTGTTATTAGCTTACAGCTTAATGTAGGATGATGGCTTTGAGTGAGCTTTGGCCTGGGGTCATTAATAACACAAGACTTAATATGGTAGCAGGATAAAGGTTGTGCAGATATTACATGTGATGCCTTCGGTTTTAAGATTCTTTTCATTTTTGGGGATGGAAACCGGCACAATAGATTAGGAATAAGTGGTGGGATCCCTCCCCAGAGAACTCAGCATACAGAGATCAATACTGTACCTCGTGTGCAGGCTTCTTTTAATACCCCAGAGGGTGTCTCTGGGAGCTTGGGAAGACTTTTGTCACCCTGTTCCAGTAGCAGAACGTTACCTCTATTACAGATTCAAACAGGCACTGCAGTGCTTGGGAAATCATACCAGAATCTTTAGCAAATGGGTCAGGAAGGTTTTTACAAACAAGGTAGGAGATTACAAGAGGGCACTGGGAGTAGAAGTGCTTCCCTGGTGAGTAAAGAGGATCCAGAAGTAAATTCTAGTGGACAGCAGTGGATAAGCAGATCTAAATATGAGAATAAAGTAGGACAGAATGCTTGGGGAACAGGGAAGGGGTAATGTCATTTGAAAAGGAGTATTTGTTTAGCTACCCAATGTCCACATTATTAAAAGCAATTATCAACCACAGGGAAGATGGATAATTTGTCAGAGGTAGTTTTACATCATGGAATGTGAGGACTAAATTCTCCAATTAAAAGGAGTAAGATCTTAACGAGGCTCCATAAGCTTAAGAGCCATAGCGTTTCTCCAAGAAACTAAACTAACACATTCGGAATCAAAAATTTGTTAGCGAGTGGGTGGGGAGAGAATTCCATAGTAGTTCAGGGAAGTCTAAGAAAGGGTCTCTATTTTACTGCACAAAACTTAAATTGAGTAGTGACTGCTCAGAAAACAGATAAGGAAGGGTGTTGAATCATAGTTAAGCTGGATACACCATTGGACCCACTCCTGCTCATTAATTTATATGCCCGAATGAAGATACTCCGGCATTTTTCAGTGAGGTTTCACAACAATTGCTAAGCCTTGTAGCTGACAAGCTGAGGATAATTATTGGGGGAGACCATAATTTAGCTGTAGATTACCCCCTTGATCGCTCTACTGTCAGGCAGGAACCCCACACCAACTCACTTAAAGTCCTCCAGGATTTGCTTTCTTTGCACTGCCTTGCTGATATCTGGAGGTTGCAGCATCCAGCGGATCATAATTATATTTACTTTTCAGCAGCTAAAGCAATGGCAAGTAGATTGGACTATTGGTTAATTTCCAAAATTTGGTTACCAGCACTACAGGTACACATATAGCTCCAATCTACCTATCTGATCATGCCTTGCTGCTGCTAAATCTAATGGTGAACCCAATTACTAAAGGAAATCCAATTCCTGGAGGTTGGACCTGCTTCTTTTTAAATCAAAGTTTATTGATACATTTTCCATAATAACATGCAGTTACAATGAGAATGAGGTAGAAATATAGACTCAATGTAAAGGGTAACTGCCCAACCCATCCATCCTCCCCTTACTGCAGTAACCAAACCTAGTGTCTTCTAAGTGCCTCACGTGGCAGTTTAAACTGAGACACGATTAAGACTGAGCCAGTGAAATTAGAGGTAAGGGGATCCCAAATTTTGGCATATGCTGCCAATCTATTATGAAGACTGGCAATCGCTTTTTCTGTATGCAGATTGGACAAGATTTCGTTTACCCATTCTTGGAAAGATGGGAAGACTTGTCCTTCAATGACGTAAAATATGCTTCTTAGCCGATAAGGCAATCATGGAAATATGATACTTTCTTACTTTAACTCTAATAGAAGACAGGTCCCTAAAAGGCAAATATCAGGAGTAAAATACTCTTGAAGGCCCAGTAAAGGGTCCAGGGAAGTCTTAATTGAATCTCATAAGAGGGAAACTTTGGAGCAGGACCAGAACATGTGAAGAAGTGTTCCTTCTTCCTGCAAACACTTAATACATATATTGGAATTCAAGAGACCCCATTTCTGTAATTTAACCAGTGTATATAAATTATGTAATATATGATATTGCATGAGACGCAGTCTGTCTTGAGAAATATATTTATGACAGGATCTCCACAAGGATTACCAATCCAGATGGTACTGAGGGAGGACAGAGTTCCAGAATCTTGTGGGTCCAAAGGAACCCATATCTCCTGTAAACAAAACCTGATATAATTTAGATATAACACCTGAAGATCCAATAAGTGAAGAAACCTCAGGTATCAGAGTTGTTATGGTCTGGGAGGGTATTACCAAAATTATTGTAAGTAAGTGCCTTAACTGTATAACTTTGAAGTGAGAGGAAGCCAGGATATGAAATTTCCTTATAATGTCTCCTACTGACAACCATTGCTCATCTTCATCCACGAGAGAGAAGTTTCCATCCCTAATTGGGACAGCCATTGACGGGCAATCTGTTTTTATTAATAGTGAAAGATGGGAAATTCCAGATAGACTGGGCCAAGTCCAAATGGGAATATATTGCAAAAATGAACACAATTGTGCATATACCTTTAAAGAGGTAAATACTGTAGGGCATTCTCAGTCATACACACCTGGGAGATTTTAAGATAGAATAAGATAAGGGAGTCCAGATTATTGGACTTAATTACATCAATTCAATCCTAAGCCAAACGGTTGCTCTTTTCTGGGCGGGGATACCCATCTCAAACATTTTACCAAATGGTGTCCCAGTAATATATATAGCCAGCTGGGGAATTTGTAAACCCCTTAAGCTTTGGAGCTGCCAATTTGTAATAGGCCAATCGAGGGTACCTATTGGCCCAAATAAATCTCGTGAATATGCCATGTAACTTTTAAAGAGTAGTGGAATAAAAGTATTAAGAATAGATAAAGGTAAACAATTCTAGGAAATATATTCATCTTAATTATGTTGATCCAACCTCATAATGAAATGGGAAGTTTGGACCACCTATCGAGGTCATGAATTATCAGCTGTGAGAGGGATTCCAGATTTTCCCTAAACCATGTTAGGGGGTTACGAGATAATTTAATGCCCAAATATTTGAATGACCTGGGAGTCCAGCATAAGCCTAAGGGACTAATATCATTTTGAATACCTTATGGTTTAATGGGAAGAATGAGGATTTGCTAGCATTCAGTTTGTAGTTTGACATGTCACTAAATTTTGCTATTTCACTCAACAAGGCCAGTACAGAAGATACTGTATGAGATAATTGTATCAACAAGTCATCCATGATATGCAATGACTTTAATTTTATGACGCTTCAACCCAAATGCCTTGTATGAAGGCATTATTGAGAATATTTTGGATGAGAGGTTCCAGACATAAAATAAATAACAGAGGAGATAAGGGACATCCCTGTCTAGTCCCTGAATAGAGTAAAAAGGTTCAGAGAAGGCCCGTTCCCAGAGATCCTTGCTATAGGAGTTTATACAGAGTAGCAATCCATGATACGAATACAGAAGGAACTGAAAAGCTTCCAAAACACAAAACAAAGTTCCAATTCACTCAATCAAATGTCTTCTCGGCATCCAGGAAACCAGTCCTGCAGGGAACTCGGCATCCCTGGCAGCCAAGAAAACATGAGATAGAATGCAAGTGATCAGATGATGAGCGCCATTTCATAAATCCTACCAGGTTAGTACCTATTAACTCAGGGAGAACTACAGTTAACCTATTGGCTAGTATCTTTGAGAGAATTTTAATAACCTGATTTGGAAGGGAGATAGGTCTGTAGCTCTGAACAAGCTCAGGATCTTTATCTGGTTTAGGAGAAAGAACAATCAAAGCCTCAAAGAGGTGAGGATGTGCCTCTGCCCCAGTTAGAATATATTGAAATAAACAATAAAGTACTGGTAATAAAAAATCCTGAAAAACTTTGTAAAATAGGAAGAGAATCCATCTGGGCCTGGGACTTTGTCTACAGGTAATCCTAATAACCCCAGCAATTTCCTCCTGCAATATGGGGTAACCAGAAAACCCTTGTTCTGCTCCGACAGGGAGGTAAGATGGGAATCCTTCAGATAACTCTCCATACTCCCAGGACAGGAGGGTACTCCATGTCAGTGTACAAACTTGCATAATATAGGGCAAATTCTTGCACTATTTCAGTAGGAGATACTTTCAGGGACCTGTCTGCCATTGCCCTGATTGGAGGGATAAATTTCACCAATTCTTGTTGCTTAACACAATGCCAGTAGGCACCCCGCCTTCTTTCCTGATCTGTGTAACTAGCTCTTGTATGAATAATAGCTAGTTCTGCTTTTCCTGGACCGCTTCTTCTTAGTGATAGGAATTTCAATCCCTAGTTAAGGAGAAAACTAAATCCTTTTTAGACTAAATCCATCTGATTCTTCCTCAGTTGCAAATATGGGAAGCATACAAGGCCACCCTAAGGGCAGAATTATAAGTTTTCCACATTTCGGAGAAAACGGGGAGTATTACAATTAGAGATTAGGTTGCAACAGTTGGAGGTGGATTATAAGGAAATCCAAGGAGGCTTAAGAGTAACTGCCTACGGGCAGAACTGACTCGGATCAGAATACAGCTTAACTCATTGTTAACAGAAGGGCAGAACTGAATATTAGGCCCTCTCAACATCAGTACTGGGTGGAAGGGAGAAGGCAGGAAAACTCCCTTATAGGCTAAAAAAGGCAAGCAGACAGCCACATAATAAGCCTTTGAGACACGGGAAATTTAGTCCATTCACAAAAGAAATTAATGACACCATGGCCAATTTTACGAAACCTATATGTACATCTCAGGAAAAAGGGATGAGAGAAAGTTCCTCAACTTTATGGATCAATTATCACTGCCAGCTCTGACTATGGCTCAAAACCAAGCATTAGATGCTCTACTTTCCGAGGGCGAACTACTTAAGGCAATTCTTAGTATGGCCCCTCACAAGGTATCGGGGTGACGGGTTCCCTGCTGATTTTATAGACTTGTGCACCGGAAATAACCCCTCCTCTCTTAGAGATGTTTAAGGAGCCCAGAGTAAGAAAGAACTTCCTCCTTCCCTAAGAGAGGCAGTGATTACCATACTACCAAAAGAAGGCAAGGACCAGGCGTACCCCAGCAATTATTGGCCAATCTCTTTGATTAATGCGGATGCCAAAATACTTACGAAAGCTATGGCGACCAGATTAGAAAAGGTAGCCTTACATTATCCATCCCTCTCAGGTGGGCTTCATTAAGGGGAGACACAGCTCAGATCATGTGAGGGCCCTGGCCACTTTGATACAGGTGGCAAAACTCCCTACTCCTGCAGCCATTATCATGATAGATTTGAAAAAGCTTTCGACTTATTGGAATGGAAGTTTCTGCAGGCAGTCCTGAAGAGGTTTATCGTGAGGTCCATACTTTTCTTCTTGGATACACATTTTATATCAACATCCAGTTAGCAAGGTGCTCACTAACACCATGATGTCCCCCCTTTCAGCCTTATAGGGGTACCAGGCAGGGTTGCCCTTTGTCCCCCCCTACTTTTCATGTTGGCTATGGATCCCTTTTCTGCAGCTATTCATGCTCACCCCAAAATCCAAGGGAATCAGGTGGGAAACCAGAGTTACTACACTAAAGCATATGCGGATGATTGTCTGATTCTCACAAGTAACATCCAAGGAGTCTACAACCCCTTCTGGACTCACGTCACATATGGTAACATATCCGCCTTGAATCAATAAAACTAAAACAGAGATTTTGCCACTTAACCCCCACACGTCTATTAACATGATTGGGTCCTCCGGTCTCAAATGGGCTCATCCTGATATTCAATATCTAGGGATTAGATTATCCACAGATTTAACCTCTATGGCGGACAAGAGTTTTAGTCAATATGGACCCAACTGGCTAATAATGTGAAGCGCTGGGAGCATTTACATTTATCCATGGCAAGGAAGATTGCCGCTTTAAAATAGATGTTAGCCCCTAAAGTATATGACCTGGTTTCTCACCTCCCTTTTGATTTCTAAGGTGTGGGCACATAGTTTCACACCTTAATGAGCAGGGTTTTGTGGGGTCCCAACAAGCCTTGCTACATTGAGCTAAATTAAGAGCCCCATTGATTAGAGGGGATGGAATCTTCCGGACTTTAGTAGATATTCTCAAGCATTTTTGATAGCCAAAACCTGTAAAGGAATTGGAGGGTTGTCTCATCCACCCTGTGTGGGTTAAGTTGGAAAGCACTGTGCTGGGTAATATCTCCCTCTTTGCTTTTGGGGTATCCTCTCCCAGAACTGCAGAGGATGGTGGACTATAAGGGACAGCCACCTAGCTTGGAAATCCCTGGGCAAAGCTAAACAAAGATGTTTGAGTTTGGGCCTACACACTCCTATGGAATAATCCATTTCTGACAATAGACCAGAAGCCCTTTTACTGGCCGATATGGAGTGCTTGCCAGATAAATACATTTCATGACTTAGTTCAGGAAGACAAGAGACCTTTGTCCCTTTTCAATATCTAGAGCTCAACATTCTTTGCCCAAAGAATGTTTCTGGCATATTTGCAGCTCGAAGCTTATATGGTGTCTGGTCTAGAACTAACTGTAAGTGCATGAGTGCAGGGTTAATTTATGCCCTTCTAGGAAACACTTCCAATCTCCGATGGTCTAAACAAAGTAAAGGGTTAGCAGGTATGATCCAAAAGTGGGTTAGAGACTCTGATCCAGACCCATCTTTGCCTGCTAAAATCAGGTGAGAAAAATGCTCAGCATCTCAATTACCCCTCAGGAATGGTCTAATTGTTGGCGGCTTGCACACAAGGCCTGTGTGGACCAGAGGAGCCTTCTTATTAAAAACAAAGTTATTCACCTCTGGAATAGAACCCATTACCAGTTGCACAAAATAGGATTATTACCTAATAACCAGTGCTGGAGGTGTCTGGCCCTGGGGCGGATTTACTACACATATTGTGGAGCTGCAAACCACTCAAGGGGTGTGGAGGAAAGTGATTCACTTCTGCTCCCATACCTTGGTATGCACTTGCCTCCCCTTCTTTTTGGTTACTTGGTGTTGTTTCAAATAGTTGGCTGATGTCTAAGGAGCAGCTGATATGGCTCACGCAGGCTTCAGTGGAACTTCTCCAACTTACACAAATGAAATGCGGACACAAAGCCTTCCAACTTTTCAAGCATGGTTAAAAGCAATGGAGTCATTAGTCTCCTGCCCATCTTATTTATTTCACCAAAGACAAGCACAGCCTTTTTTAAAATCTGGGCTCAGATATGGCTCGAATCACTAGATCCACTCCCACACCTGTGGTATTCAATAGGAAGGACTTATTGAAACCCCCTGAACTGACCAGGTAACCAGCTTGATACTTACACTGTCCAGACTAATATGCCTGTCTCTTTATTATGATATTCATATACAAGTCATTGTTATGATTCTATGTGTTAAAATTCAGTCTGCCAAATTATAAGAAATGTAAATGCATTGATATGTAAACAATTCATGCTTTATGTCTTCTGCTGCTACCTTTATACTTACTCCTCAATAAAAAGGTTAACTGCAAAAAAACAAAAAACGAGTGCCCCTCATTTGTCTACATTTTGAAAGTTTGTATCCAACATTTCAGTGACAAAATGCAAGAGGTATATAGGATCGGCCTGCAGGTGGTGAGTTTTATTCCAGCCTCACCATAAAGTCCCTCTTCCCTCCAAATCTCTTAATTCTGTTCTTTCCCTGGACACCACTGCAGACCAGACTCTGAAGTGACCATCCATAGATCCGTAGCTGCCATTACTGGCAAGTGTAGGAGGTTCCCAGCTCTTCTAAGTGGACCATGCCAGCCATCACCATCCATACAATCCCACCTGTATCCCACTCAGCATGTCCTTTAGCCTAAAAACAAAGCTTTGGATCATGTATGGTACAAAAATAAACCTGGATAAAATACATAATTTGAAACCTTGAAATAGGCATTCCTGGGTGCATAGATCATCCTATACAGAAACAGAGATAGTACAGCATTATGCCTGTGTACTGTTTCCTCTGGGCTGACGAAAGGACAATGTTAAAGAAAAATCTGTTATTGTTGGGGCACAGCATATTAAAAGCAATGCGTTTACAAATAAAAATGTCATAGTTTTCTATTTCCCAAGCCTTAGGGTTGTCTAGCCCCCACACGAAGAAACCTTAGATGTGCTCCTGGCTCACTTGAGATTGTACAAAAATTTTCAAGTTCAGGTCTCCAGTTCACTGTAGGGTGGGGACTGAGAGTGTCTTTCTCTGCCTGACTCTGTTCATTGCCCTGTGGGTGTTGGTGACAGTGTGGTGAGGTGCATGATGATGTCAGTTATTGTGTGCACAGAGCTAGGACTGCTGATTGAACATTGCTGTTGTGATGTCCTCTCTCTGTTTGGTGTGGGGGGCAGAAAGAGGAAGAGAAATGCCATGGTACAAAACAATTGGGTGGGGGCTCACTGTCTGTGATGGCATTGTAGTCTTTTTCTGCTGTGGAGCTGGAAGTAATGGGACCAGGATAAATGTGCAATAATCAGAGTATTTCTTGGCTTTGCTTGCATTGTTTCCTGTATAAGTAATCAAAATTTACCATTGTAATTAAGGACTAGTGCAACCATCTACGGCTAGTACAATTTTGAATCAACTTGCCCTACTGGCTAGTGCAAAAAAGGTTAAGGTTGACCTCCGCTGATAATGTATTTAAAAAAAAACAATGGATCTCAGGGCAGTGTTCTGAGTGTCCACACTGTAATGCAACATGCCTAGCCAGCTCAGGTTCCTGCAAGCATTATGGCACCAATACAAGGCATTGTGGGTGCCAGAGTGCATTTGGGATACATGTAAACACATTTTGTGGTAGAATTTAGTGAAAACCTACTAGTTGCAGGTCAGGTAGCTACCAGCTTTGCCCATTGTTTTCCTTTGCTGTGTAGCCCACAAATTGCCATGCATTCCTCCTTTAACCCAGGTCACAGCATGGTACCTGTCCACACTCCTGTTAAATCGGGTCACAGAAACTGTTTTCTTCTAAAACCATGTTCTAGCTTTCCTCCAAACAAGGTTAAAAATATAAAATAATGTATGGCAACCATACACAACAAGGCTGTGTTTTCATCAGGGTGAAATGACATCATAGACCTCAAGAGATCTCTATGTTGCCATCTTAGTCTGAAAGAGAAACCTCAGCCTGGTTGTGCATGGTTGCCCATTAGTTATTTTGTATAGTATATATCCATTTTAATTAATTTACCTCCCTTCTATCTCTGTCTTGAACTGTGGTCAAATAAACAAAAAAAAGAACAAACAGCAGGATGCGATTAGAAACATTTACTGTAATTTAAGTACTAGCTACATTAGGTAGCAACATTTTTAGTAGTTCATCTTTTAGCACATAGTTTACTTGGGGTGTTTTCAAACGTGTTATCTTTGTTATGAGAACTCTACAGTGTTGGTAAGCACAGAAACATAGAATCTGTTGGTAGATAAGGTCCGCTTGGCCCATTCAATCTGCCCACTTTTTCTACTTTTATTTTTATTTATGTATGTGGGCCGGGTTGGGATCGTCAGGATACAAAACAGGCAGACCATCAATTCACTGCACAAAAAATGCTAGAAGCATTTATCATTTTATTTCTTTCATCAAAATGTTCAAAGCAAAAACAATAAACTAAAATCATAAAAGGGCAATTCTTACAAAAAACAGTACTTATTTCTTTAGTACAGTACACAGAGTGGATCTCTAGTAAGTCTTCCAGGTTCACCTCCTCTGTGCTTCTCATCTGATAAGAATCTGATACAGGTACTCACACATCCTCTCCTGAGGCTGAATTGAACTTTCATTTCATTTTCATTTCATTTCATTTTATTTTTATACTGATTAGTTTGTGGAACAAGCCCATTTTCACAAACTACCAGTCTATACAACAAAACATAACACATCAGACTTTACAAACTGTAAACATCCAATAAATATACATCATGTAAAACATTTACAAATTGAATTCACCAACAAATTGTTCTAACAGCAGTCTTAAATTTTGATAACTGCTTTTGACTTGTAACATTATAGGGAAGATAATTATATATCTTAACAGTAGCACAGTTCAAGGAATTTTGACCAAAAGAAATATGGAAGAAAGGCAACATAAAACCCTCCTTACTCCATAATCTTGTACAACCAGATTTTGTATTCCTAGAGAACAGACTAAGGATACTATGTGGCATAATACCTAACTGAACCTTATGCAAAACATCAGTGATCTAAAGTTGAATCACTCCCTTAAAGGCAAACAACCAAAACATTTATAAAGCAAACAATGATGTGTTTACCTTGACTGGCCAGAAGCAAAGTGTAACACGGAATGATAGGTAACTTGAAGTTTAGAGAACATTGTATCAGAAGTATAAGAATATATTATAGACCCATAATCCATTATAGATAACAATAAACTATGTGTAAGTAATGACCTAATAACAACTGTAAGGTTACATCTAATTTGATAAAGAACACCAACCTTTTATGTACTTAATTAATTTCATAACATGGGACTCAAAAGTTAGATAATCAATTAATATTCCCAAATATTTGAACAGTCTAACCTGTTCAATTAAATTACCAAGTTATCCTGAATAATTAGATCCTGTTTTTGCTCTCTCCTGGAATGAGAAAATACCATTGTCTTAGTTTTTGCAGAATTTAATACTAGTTTATGTTTGTCAAACCAATAATGGAGCAAACTAAAATCATATTGTAGAGTATTTGAAGAGTCAGAAGATTGGGACCAGAACAGAACAAAACAGCATCATCTGCATACAACAATAACTCAGTATTTAAAAATTAACCGATAAACAATTAAGAAATAAAGAAAAAAGCTAAGACCCAATATGGAGCCCTGTAGGACTCCACATTTTAACAATGCTGGCTCCGATTTTATTCCATTGATTATTGTCATCTCATTCCGGTTTGATAACAATCCCAATCCAAGAAATAACCCCATCTGATAACTGTACAGCAGATAACTGCTTCAAGAGTATTTCACAATTAACAAGATTGAAAGCCTTGGTGAGGTCCACAAAAGTCGCTGCAACAAAATCTCTGACATCAGTTGCCTTGAAACTTGGCTGGTACACTTCACCAAGGCTGTCTCAGTGTTGTGTTTAAGCCTAAAACCATGTTGTGAATCTGACCAAAGATTATATTTTGTTATGTTTTCTATCAGCTGAGCTGAGACTATCTTTTCTAAAATCTTAGACAAAGAAGCCAACATAGAAATTGGGTGATAGTTATTAAGGTTAGATCTTGACCATGACTTAAAAATAGGCTTGACAACAACATTTTCTACATTTGAAAACCCCCATGACAAAGGGAATAATTAAACAATTTTGTAAGTGGACTGGCCACACTGTTAATGACCCTTTTCAAAATCCTATAATCAATATTGTCAGATCCACAACTAGGCATTGGTTCCAGTTTAGATACAAAATTAACCACATCCTTAGCATATACGTAACAAAAATAAAATTTTGGAATGTTATGACTCCTAACAAATTTCTCACCATTTAGATGTAAAAGCATCCAAATGACCCCATGAACCTTCCATATTACCCACAGTAGAACTATACTTCCCCAAATTAGTAAAATGTAAATTAAAGGCTTCTGCCACCATTTTAGGATCCATAATCATAAGACCATCCTTGTCTATTACATAATTTTCCTCCCATCTGATTTACCCATTAATGAATTAATTGTTTTCCAGGTTCTCATGAATTCCCTTAGCTTCCATGAATGTTTGCTTAAAAATCCTTTTTGCTACTCGAATTGCTAATTGACATTTATTCCTAAGCTCTTTGTACAATGCCTGATTATTTAATTGTTTTGTCCTTCTGTATACCTTCCATGCTTGATTTCTTTTCCTAATAAGTTTCAATAGGTTTGAGAGTAAACCAGATATTATTGTTCCCTCTAACCCTCAACTTTCTAATAGGTATTATTTTATCACAGATTAGAGTAAAGTAGTGAAAAAAATTCTGGTATGCTTTATCAATGTCCATTATATTATCCAAAACGACCAATCTAGTAACTGTAGCTCCTCAAAGAACCTTCATCCAAATCTCTGAGCCTTCTATAGCTTATAATCCTTCTACTCTCTTATTTAATTTAGCTGACCATTCCAAAAACACCAGACTGTGATCACTGATCCTATCAGGAGAATTCCATATTTAACAACACGTGAAGGGTTGTTGGTAATAATCCAATCAAGGGTAGATGAATATCCTATTTTATAATTAACCCTGGTGGGGCCAGTGATCAACTGTTGAAACCCAAGACTGGTAACAATAGCTCTAACCTCGTGCACAGCTGGGGACATCCAATTCATATCATAATCACCAACCAAAATAGTTTCCCTATCTATTGGTAATTTTGAAACACAATTAAAGAACACAGGAACACCTTCCTTTGATCTATCTGGAGGAACATATACATTTATAATGGATACAACTTTTTATCACCTAAAGTAATAGAAATGGCAACTGATTCAAACAAATTACTATTAGGAATAATAGCTAATTCTTGTACCAACAAATGATCAGCTACATAAAACAAAGCATCCCCATCTACCTAGCCTATCCTTCCTAAATGTAGTGTAACCTGGTAACAGCATTTCAAATTTGGATATATTATCGGTCAACCAAGTTTCAGTCAAAGCAACATCACATTTATCATCTAAAACCCAGCATTCCAATTTTTTTTTGCAGCTAAACTAGCTACATTCAAATGGGCTATATGGAGGAGGAATTTGAAGATCCTTAATTTCCATTGAAGCCCCAACCAAAGGCCCGAGTTGGGATGGACTGTACCTGATAATAATAATAACAGAATTAGTCTCCTAATTCTGTTTGAAAACATTGGACACCTCTTAACACACAGTTTAGGCTTATGCACCACAGACTTTGTTTTCAGGAGAGCGGTTTTATACTCTTTGGTGGTATCACCTGACTAGCTGCTTAACCTTTTACATAAGAAAACTAACTTAGTTAGACTATACATCAAATGGTGACCCACCATACATTTTACTACCATTTTCCCCATTGTTTGCAAGTCTGGACATAACACAATTGTAGAAGAAAGGACTATAATACCTGAACTATGCTAATTGTATATCAATACACACGATTCCTCTTTAATCACCTTTGAGTGACAGGGAGGTTTGTATATTGGCAGGACTGCAGAGACACTGCTGTCTTAAAAGAAACCCTGTTGCAGTCCTGTGGTCATGCAGGACAGAAGCTGGATTAATTCATTTCTAGAGTAATTAAATTCTGACACATTGATTTCCACCAGGAAACCGGGTAAGCACTATCAAAACCCTATATTTGTTGTACTAGAAAGGGGCTGCGCTGCTTCAAAATATAAATTCAGCTTTAAGCCCTTTATTGCTTTTTATTACTGTTTACTTTCAAAGACAGAGGAATTATGAAGGGGACTTCCTGGCCTACAAGTGTAAAGAACATTCTTCAGCTTGTAGCTACTTATGTGTGCTTCTAAATAAAAACACAGCCCTGTAAGGTTGCCAATGGCTGCAATTTTCACTCTGGCTCTTTTAGAAAAACAGGCCAGTTTTCTTTAAACTTTCTGGCAACCCTCTGCAAAACACTGGGGAAAGAGGGAGCCAGAAGGAGAAAGGACTGATTCCTTTCTTTAATGAGCAGCCTGGCTTATTTATTTTGTTCAAGCTAAGGTGGCAAGCTGCTGGTAAAGCACCATACAGGCACTGTGTTCTCATTGAAATGGGAGATAGGGAGCAAAGCATTCATTTTGGACTCTCTCCTCTCCATTTCTCTTACAGGGCTTACAGCTTTTAACTCACAGCAGAAAGCTGTCAAAACAGTAAAATCCTTCATAATTCCCTAGCCATACCTTATGGCATGCTGCTTGCATCGGAGCATTATCTAGCTCCAATCTTTAGAAAGAAAAATAAACACAAGGGAAACAAGTTTTGACACAGTGCAGCTATACGGAACAGAGCAAAGTATTGCCACCCCATGTCACTCTGCCACTACAGCCTGAACCGGCTATTAATTCTCAAAGGGATCCTCCTTGCACTGGAAAGGCAAAGCACCTTTTTCTCTTGCAATGCTTGGTTCACATACAGTGTGAACTGAGCAATCAAGAAATAAAACAAAACACTTTTTGTCTCGGGTGGCTGCGAAATTTACAAAGCGCCACCTCACCCGGAGATGTAAAATTTTGGTCTCCGTTATCTACTGCTGAGCTTTTTTAGCTTACATACAACAGTTCACCAGCGCAGATGGGAAATAACCCTGCAAAGGAACATTTATTTTATTTATTACGTATTTAGCCATTTAAACAAGCACAGGAGAGGGGTAAATATGTACAGCTTAAAGCTGAATAACCCAAACAAATCCTGCTTATTCATGCATTTCACTTTGGAATTATGAAGCATGCACCAGTAATAACTATACCAATGGTCTCACAATATAGAGCACAATATCTCCGTAATCATAAATACAGGGTATAGCACAATTAGCCCTGTCTATTAATAAAAGAACTAATGAGTTAAGAATCCTTACATAAATATCTCTCTAAAGTGTTTAATTCATAACCCCACTTTTCTTATGGGCACCACATAGGTTCCTTTCTATTTTCTTATGCCTTATACACAATACTAGCCACCTCTAGTGGCTTTTCTTTTAGCTCCATTTCACTCTGAGCCTACACAATGGACAAGGAATACCCCACAGTGCTCAGCATTTGAAACACTGTAGCACTTTTATAAAGGGGCAAGGGACCCTTGTCTTTCTATCAGGCTAACCATCCTTGAAATGGGTCACACTGTCACAAGGCAGCAGACCCTACTTGATCTATGGCAATGTCCCTTCCCCTTCCTTACTGCTATGATTCCTTGTGCCTCTCCCAGGCATTTTGAACCACACCACTTTTGCTCCCACTACCTTGGCTAGAAGGTTTCGGGAATCGACCACCTTTTCTGTGCAGGAGTACTTCCTTACATCCCTCCTGAATCCACCCCATAAACATCATAGCATATGCCTTTGTTCTAGAACACCTTTTTCTCTGAATAGTATTCCCCTTTTGTACCTTATTAACCCTGTGAGGTATTTAAGGTCTCCATCATATTTCCCCTCTCCCTCCTCTCCTCCAGGGTGTACATCCTGAGCTACTTTAATCTCTCTGTGTGGGGCTATTGATGCAGATCCTGCACCATTTTGGTAGCCCACTCAGGACCATCTCTATGCTGTCTATGTCCTTCATTAGATGTGGTCTCCAGAACTGGACACAGTACCTCAAGGTGGGGTCTTACCAGTGAACTATATAGGGACAATACCACCACTCTTCCTGCTGGTGATGCCCTTTCCTATGCATGTCAGCATCCCACTAGCTCTCCTAACTGCCTTATCACATGCCTGGCCAGCTTTAGATCCTCCAATATGATTACCCACAGGTCTGTTTCCTGCTCTGTCATTGTCAATATCATTCCACCCATTTTGTACTCTGCCCCACATTTCCATGGCCCAAGTGCGTTATTTTGCATCTGTTTGCATTAAAACCCAGGTGCCATATCCTTGACCACTCCTACAGTTTTTCAGATACCTGCCCATCCTTTCCATGCCCCATGTGTCCACTCTGTTACAGATCATGGTGTCACTCACAAAGAGGCAGACCTTTCCTTCTAGCTCCTCTGCTATGTCACTTATAAACACATTAAAGAGGACCGCTCCCACGCTAAACCTGAGGTACCTTGCTGTTCACCTTCTTTCCCTGGAGCAAAGTCTATTTACCACTACCCTCTGTCACCTGTCCTGTAACCAGTTTCCTATCAGGTTACCACCTTATTGCCCACCCCTAGATACCCACTCTGCTTAACAGTCTCCTATGGGGTACTGTGTCAAAGTCTTGTTGAAATCCAGGTAGGGCATATCCACCACTCCTCCCCTGATCCAACTCCTTGGTCACCCATTCAAAGAAATCTATCAGATTTTTGGGGCATGGCCTTCCTCCTGTGGATCCATGCTGCCTTGGATCCTGTAACCAACTGGATTCAAGATATTCCATAATCCTTTCCTTTAGTAGGGTTTCCATTAACTTACACATCACTGATGTCAGGCTGACATACCTATAATTGCCTGCCTCTTCCGTGCTACTACTTTTGTGGAGTGGGAAACATTTGCTGTTCTCTAGTCCTCCTGAACCACTCCAGTCTACAGTGGCCTATTAACTAGGACTGTCAGAGGTGCAGCTAGTACCTCCCTGAGCTTCCTCCACACTCTTAGATGCATCTTGTCTGGCCCCATCGCATTGTCCACCTTCAAGTTAGTGAGTGCTTTCAGACTCTTTCATTCGAAAAGGACTGTTGTTCATTTCCTCCCATCTAAGTTCCTGGTACTTTATCTCAGTTCCTCCCTTCCACTCCTACTCTGAACACTGAGCAAAGTATTTGTTCAAGATGGCTGCCTTTTCTTTGTCCCCTCCATACAGACCCCTAACTGTACAATCCCTCCCTTTGTCTTCCTTTTTTTTTATTATACCTAAAAAATGTCCCCTTTGATACTTCCTGAGCTATTCTTTCTTCAGTTTGTGCCTTTGTGCTCGTTACTGCGTTGCTTGCCTTCCTCTGTTTTTTCCTGATAAACTTCCTTACCCTCTCATTGCTGGCTATCCTTATACAGTACATTCTGAATGCTACTCATTTAGCATTTATCTTTCCTGCCACTTCTTTCGAGAAGCATGGTAGTCTCCTCTTCCTTTGATTTTGCTTTTTGCTTGAAACGGTGGTTTGTCACTTTCACTATGCCCTCTTAATTATGTCCACTGTTAGGTCCACCCCAGGTCATCCTCCCCATGCCAGATCATTCCTGAGGCATACACCCATCTTTATAAAATCTTCCCTTCTAACGCCAGGACTCTTGCCATGTGTGGTTGGACTCTACAGCTGTTCTTATGTTGAACCACACTGTATGATGATTTCTGATCTCCAAAGGTTTTCCACCTTGACGCGTGCAATACTGTCCCTGTTAGTAAGCACCAGGTCCAGTATAGCCCCAACATGAGTGGTTGCACTGACTAGTTGACTGATGAGCACCCACTACAGGGTCCAGGATATCCCTGCTTTTAGCTGAAGCCACAGCTGGGAGGCTCAATCTACATCTAACAGACTGAAGTCCCCACCAGCAACACCTCCCTTTTTCAGCCATTTTGCCAGTTGCTTCAAACATTTCCTTATCCAACTCCTCTCCCTGTGCTGAAGGCCTGTAGATCATGCCTGTCCAAATAATGACTCAGTTTCCCAAATCAAGAGTGACCCACAACACCTCTGCTCACCAGATTTCCTGTATTTCTGTTTCTTTTATGCTTTCCTTCACATGAAGCACCACACCTTTTCTTTCCACAGTGTTTTTTTTTGAACAGTTTGTTGCCTAGGTATGGCCATGTCCCAGTCATGGTTGTCAGTGCACCATGACTCAGTAATGACACAATATCCAGCTTGGCCACTGCCATGATGGCCTCTAGGTCTGGGATCTTATTTCTCAGACTTCTACATAAGCACACATGGCCTTCCTGATTTTATTAGCTCTTCACTTATTGCTCCCCCTTTTCCTTTTGTTCTTCTTTCTTTCCTCTTTTCCATTGACTGCTTCTTTTCCTCCCTTCCTCTTTTGCTAACCTCCTGCTTCTTTGATTAACTTGCTCTCTGGTGCGACTCTTTCCCTTAGGATATCTCTAGTATCCATTTCAGTCTGTGGGGAGGGAGCAGTTTCTCCACATATTCCTCTACCACCACCCTCGGCTAGTTTAAGTGTTCATTTAAATGACATTTAATGCATCCACTGAGGACTGTGGTTCCCCTACCAGATGGATGCAGGCCATCACCTCTGTATAAGCTCTTATCCTCCCAGGAAAGCCACAAGTACCCTGTGTAGCCTCCTCCTCTCTGCACCATTCCTTCAACCATGAGTTGAAGGCCTTAGTCTGAGATCCCTCTTCTTTCCTCTATCATAGACAGGCAGCACCTCCAAAAGCTACTGAGTGTGCTACTTGTCTAAGACCTCTTCCCAGATCCCTAAACTCCCTGTACTACTACTCTTGCCCCTCCCTAGCTTGGATATTCTTCCCAGGTTTACAGTGATGTCCAGCTCCCTTCCTTCCTGCTACCAAACTGATTCACAGGATATGCTTACCATCCCTCCAGTCCATGGCACTGGGTAGGCACCTCCTCCCTCTCCACCCCTTTCCTATTTCCAACTCTGTTCCCTAACAATTGAGTTCCCCACCAGAAGTTGCTTCCTCCTCCTCTTAGGTCCTCTTCCACCCTCCTTGGGGTCTCCACTGGGAGGCACCCACACCATTGTGGCCACTACCATGGGTGCCTCCTCTTAGCAGTCCTGCTCCATGAGCAGCAGCATAGGAATTCTGTAGTAGTACTGTTTGAGAAATGTACCTGGGACCCACCCCCCAGCCTTCCAGATCCTAGCACCCCCACCATCCTTGAGTCCAGAGTAGTCCAACTGCTCTTCCTTTCTGGCATCTTTTGAGGTAGTGCTGTCAGACTTGGTGGCACATTGGTGGGGAGAAGGTCCCTGACTCTCAACCAATGCAACCTGAAGTCTAGCAACCTCCTTCCTCAGCCAGAGAGGTGCACACAGATGGGGCAACACTGCAGTCTCCAGAAGGCCTCCCTGAAGACTGCCACCCCACAACTGCTGCACTGCACCACTCCTATATTCCTATTTTGCTCACCCTGTGTTTTCAGGCATCCTTTTCCTGAACCTAGTGAAGGCTAAACTGTACACAGTATGAATTACTAAAGTACAATGTAGAAACCTTTAATTAAACTACCCTAGGTATGTCACAAATACAGATATGCTATAAACACAAACACTAAAAACAAATATATTTTTTTCTTCCAGACAATATAGTACTGTACCCTAGATATCAGTGTAGCAGCAAGCTCCTCAGACCACAATCTGCACAGTCACCTACCATACAACCTACAACCACACTTCAACTGACAAACCAACAAACAACACAGGTGTTAGCAATCTTATCAGATAGGAGACTGTATGCTGTTGTACCACAGTAGTGACACACTGTACCTACTGGTACCTACTGTTTGCAGATGACACCAAGATCTGCAACAGAATAGATGATCCAGATGATGGTGGCAGAATGAGAAGAGATCTGGATAAACAAGCAAAATGGTTGGAAGAGTGGCTACTGGGATTTAATGCAAAGAAGTGCAAGATCATGCACATAGGGAAGAGAAACCCTGAAGCCACCTATAGGCTGGGAGGGGAGTTGCTGGCAG
The DNA here is from genome assembly GCA_016271365.2 of Neoceratodus forsteri. NCBI lineage: Eukaryota > Metazoa > Chordata > Ceratodontiformes > Ceratodontidae > Neoceratodus > Neoceratodus forsteri. The sequence continues at coordinate 1,045,900,704 of CM057455.1, forward strand.
TCACAAATGAAGAAAGAGACTTGGGCATCATCATCATCACTGATGACCTGAAATCATCCAAGCAGACCTCTAAAGCAGTAGGTAAGGCTAGGGGATGTTAGGGTGTATTATTAGTAGTGGTATCATAAGTCGTAAGAGGAGGTATTAATCCCTCTTTACAAGACACTGGTTAGGCCCCATCTGGAGTACTCACGTGCAGTACTGGAGGCTACACCTTCACAAGGACATTAACCAGATTGAGGCAGTCCAGTGAAGGGCAACCAAAATGGTGCAGGGACTGCATCAGAAGACATGTAAGAACAGATTAACGGAGCTCAATATGCATACCCTAGAGCAAAGGAGGAGAGAGGTGATATGATCAGAACATTCAAACACCTTAGGGGCATTAACAAGTTGAAAGAGTCTAACATGTTTCAATATAAATAGCAGGACAAGAGGACACAGCATGAGACTAGAGGAGGCTGATTAAGGGGTAATATGAGGAAGTTTTTTCACAGAAAGGGTGGTGGATGCATGGGACGGCCTACCTCAGGAAGTGGTGGCTATGAACACAGTGCAGGGCTTCAAACAGGTATGGGATAGGCATAAGGGCAATACAGCGGTATGAATAGATAGGCCACTGACAGTAAGGGCGATGACACATTTATAAGGTAGAAAAAAATGGGCAGACTGGATGGGCCTTGTGGTCCTTATCTGCCATCAACTTCTATGTTTTCTATGTTTCTACTGTGATACAAGAGCATTCTGACATCACTACTGTAGTACAACATATTGAAATGTATGGATGTCCATGCACAACAAAACTGAACCATTTACTTTCCCATTTTATAACACAGATTTCAGCAGTTTTTACAATACTACAATCTGGGCACAGACTTTACAACCATGTCAACAGAGTTAAAATGGTTTAAAATCCTAGCATACAGGACCTTAGTCACACAGAAATAGTGACAGTAAAAGTCATGCTCCAGTGGACAGTTTAAACAAGCAACCTTGTTTTACAATTAAGCAACCTTAAAAATTGTATTTAATTATGTATTTAAAAGCTGATGACTGGGAAAGGCACATTGAGCTGAAGCTCATTTCCAGATGTGTCTCAGGGAAAAGGGAACAGGGAGAGTTACAAAGATAACAATAATCTATAATAACAAACCCAATATAAACAGAGAATAATGCAGGGGCAACCATGCACAGAGAGGCTGTGGTTCCATTGAGAGACTGAGATGACGTCATATGGACCTCAAAAGTGAAGCCCAAAGGTTAATTGTCCTTTGCCTATGTCTGCACTTATCAAATGACCATCTCTCTAGGACTAGCCTGTTATATGGCTAAAGGTACTTGTAGCACTACTGATTTATATAATACCCTCTGAATGTAACCTTGAATGTATGCAACAAAGATTATCGATGTGAATAACATAATAGTATTCCATCATAGTTTGAATGTATAAAGTCTGTCATCTCATTCAGTGTAATTAATCGTGTGACCCCTGAAAAAGTTACACTAGTCTCGGTGGGCCTGCCTGGAGAACAACATTCAATAAATAAATAAATGATGTCAACCCGGAGATGGAAACATTTGCTGAGCTGGGTGTGGTTGCTCATGTTTTATTTGTTATAGTGTATGGTTATACTGTATGCCAAAAGTGAAAATTTCAGTTCATATTCAGTCAAAGAGGGACCCATCCACTCCCTCCACCTACATTTCATTGCTCATAGTCAATAACAATATTAAAGATAAAATATTATGTAATAGGGGCATTAAAGGAGATATCCATACACAGAATGTTTTGTGATCTTTGAACTGTACACAGACAACTTGTCATGATCTTTGAACTGTGCACAATAACTTTTTATGACCTTTGAACTGTGCACAACAACTTTTGCCCATGCACAACAAAGATTTTGAGTGTAAGGAAATCACGACAATGCTTAACCATATACTATGGTGCAGTTGTGCATAATGAGATAGTGTGATGAATAAAACATTTGTAAATGAGGAGCAAATAGAACACCCAGAAACTGTATCTGCACCACATTACACAATGTACAATTGCACATGAGGCAGTATTAATATATACTGTATGCAACATATTGTAGTTTCAGCATAAAAACACTGAGACAAAGGTTACCCAAACAGAGCATTGGCAACAAAGTCAGATTTTCACAAAATACAGAATCACACAGTATCCCATAATCCAAAGCATCATGGGATATATAATGTTCAAATCACCATGAATGTTTAGGCTGGTTCTGCTTTAAGCAGGAATGCATGGTGCCAGATGGCATCTCATACAATCTGCAAAGGGTAGAATAGAAAACACAGAGACATGTGTTTCGTCCTACACAGGACTCATCAATGTGCCTTGTCTGAGTCTCAGGGAAAAATGAGCCAGCCCTAATGTGGTCTTATGGGTTTGGGTCATGGTGGCCCAAATAAGATAGCAAACTAAAAGACAAAGAACCTCAGCACAAAAGCATTCCAGCCAAGGGTTACCCAAATAGGGCATTGGCAACAAAGCCAGGTTTTCAAGAAAAACATAATCACACATTTCCAGATAATGCAATGCATCATGGGATATATAATGTTCAAATCACCTTGACAATTTAGGCTGGTTCTGCTTTAAGCAGAAATGCATAGTGCTAAAGGATCTTTCATACAATATGCAATGGATGAGAACAAAACACACAGACACACATTTCATCCTACACAGGACTCATCAATGTGCCTCATCTGTGTCTCACCCCAGAGACAAATGAGACAGCCCTAAAGTGGTCTTATGGGTTTGGGTCAGGTGGGCCCAAAATAAGAAAGCAAGCTAAAAGACAAAGGACCTCAGCACAAAAGCATTCAGGTAAGAGTTACTCAAATAGGGCATTGGCAACACAGCCAGGTTTTCAAGAAATAGAAAATCGCACCTAGTTTCACAAGATGAAATGAGTTTGTAATAGCTGGAGCAGCTGTGGCAAAACAAGAATGTCACTGAGGACCACCAGACACAGAATTGACTAAATAGGCATACCGTACACCATGAGGGAGATAAGATGAGGATAAGAGCAAACAAGGTCAGTGCGGTCCCTGATCAGGGATTTTAATAAGAAAAGAGAAGACACTGAGCAAAGTGAGACTGGGAGGTTGTGTGTGTGTGTGTGTGTGTGTGTGTGTGTGTGTGTAGTCTGCAGGAGAAAAAGCCTGTACATAGGCTGTTTCAGGGGATTGAGTGGTGAGTAGTACTGAGCAGCTGGGTATAGGGTGGGTCTATTATAATAAAGATTAAGAAAGTTGGCAAATTTGTGTTGTTGGGTGCAGAGCACACTTGCTTCAAATTATTCTATGCAATGTCTTATAAAAACATAATGCACAGACAAATATGTAGATGAGGCTATGTTTCCAGCTGGGCTTTAAGATTGCTTCAGAGATTTCTTGAGCATCATTCTCAATAACCGACATCATCAGAAACCTCAATAGAAACATAGCTTTGCTGTACATAGTAAGCTGTATGGAACAGTGTATGGCTAACTTGTACAAAAGGTTGTGTTGTACATGGTGGGCCTTTTGTATGGCTAGCTATGTGCAATACAGCCTTGTTGTACATACTTAGCCATGCCCTGTTCTATGTATTTTTTGATGACACAATGGAATTCAAAAATAATATATTGCTTTGTTCTTGTTATGTCAAAGTTGCTCGATGTCATGATGATTACAGTAACATGTTTATGTAAAAATTGCTTTAAAAAAAAATCTAAGTCCCAATGGTAAAACAAAAAACTGGTCCCTCTAAACAAGCTCCGAAACCCAGGTTGTCCACACCGCATGCAGTACCGCATGCAGTTAAAGCTGGATAATTAATCAGTGGGGCACAATGGGGACATTACCATGGGGTAATCCATCCCTTGCTTGCCTAAGCAAATGAGTCAAAAGGCAAGTATGGTTTGCCATGGGGTTAGGATTATTGGTTAGTAGCCCACTCAAGCATCTTTTACCATTATTATGAAAGCAGTAAGGTAACTCAGCAGCAATTTTTATTAAAGAAAAAAAACTTACTTTGGACTCTGTGCAATGAACCTTGGCATCAATCATTGCCATGGTATGCACAACCTTGAACACCATGTGGTATTGTCATAGGTCCCAGCCAATCAGAGAACTCAATTCCAGCTACAGTGTTTATATTATTTAACCATTTGAAGAACAGCTTTAACAATGCTTGATGACTACAGTGAACATCTATTTCATTGAAAGCAGCAGTAAAATCAACGAGAAGCAGTCAACTGTTCATAAAAGACCTAATTTAAAGTTGAAATCAAATGCATGTATTGTATAACTCACATAATTACCACCTTTGAGAGGCTAGTGCATTCATAAATTATGAGTGGCAAGCTACTCTTCACTGTATGCTATGAGTAAATAGCATATTTTCTGTTGGTCAATGTGTAATCCCTATATACAGTAAACCTTTGAAAGTCTGTAACTAAAAGATTGAGGCATGTGATTCTGTGGTCAGCCCAAAGGAATTCTACCCCAAGAACATCAGAGACCAGTTAGCATCACCGGAGATAGAATAGGCAGGGAACATTTGGGCAAACTGTGTGGGCCAACGGGTCCTTTTCTGTAGATATCAAGTGATATGGGCAACTCAAATTGAGTGACTCGTGTGAGCTCTTCTGTTTACTGTGACAGCTAAAGGATAGCAAGGTTCAAGGGTTAAAAGAGCAAATGGATGAATACAGTGCCCAGAACAAGGAGGGAAGAATACAGTGACCAGAATAGGGAGGTACTGTGAGGCAGAACATGGGTGCATGTTTGGCCAGGCAGTTCCCAGATATCCATCTGGTGTGGAGCACGCGTACTGCATGCAGTGCGGACAACCTGGACTTCGGAGCTTGTTTAGAGGGACCAGTTTTTTGTTTTACCATTGGGACTTAGATTTTTTTTCTGCCACAGTCCCCCTACCTGAATATTTCTGTGGGTGGTTCCCTGTCTGGCTTCATGGCCCCGAAGGTCCCTATGAATGGCAGCCCCGGGTTGATTATATAAATAATGGAGGTGTGGGGGCACAGCCTACATAAAATTTCTCATATGGATCACCCGAGTCTGTTGTGGAAAGTCGCTGTATGTGGTTTCAGCATTGTGCACATCGTCATTTCAGGAATCGCCAATGTGCAATTCGTCTGTTTGGAGTTGCTGATAAATATTTTGCTCATATGATGTGGAACCTTTTCTGCCAACAATTATATATTTCTATGCTTCTATAAATCCCACAAGACCAGTCCTACAGACTGGTCACATTATTATGTGTGCCTGGCTGTTTGCTACTTGAGTTTATAGGGGATCATCTGTGTGCTGGTTGCTTCCTCTGTCCATTTGAATCAGTTGTCAGTTTCCATTATTTCATTACTTCTGCATTTTTACACCCAGCATTTTTGCTATTGTTTTGTGCATACCTTTTGGGGATGGGGCCCCAGAGCCACCACATCAACACAGAGACAGCGAAGGTGAGGATTCCTCAAGTCACTCAGAACTCTGCCTACACTGCTCCTGTCTGTGGAGATGGTGGCACATCAAGGCATCAGCCTTTCTACCTGCTGCCTTTACCATCACTCCTTTATCACCTTAGCCATGACCCTTGCCTGACTAAGAATGGTTCTCCACTCTGTTTCTGCCTATCATTGACAGCTACTGTGAACCACCTCTGCTGTCATACCTAGTGTCCGCTCCTCCAATGATAGATTGGTTCCTCCCAACTCAGTGGTTGTCTATTTCTTATGCTATTGTACATAGCTAGGGCTGCTTCTCCTTCACCACTCCCATTTTGTTGAGTGATCTCGGTTACATTATGATAATCATAGTGGGTCAACACTCTGAGAAGCTTTTGGACACCTCACTCCACCTCTTAAGATTTCTCACCACTTAGCCGGTCCAGTGGCATGAGGGCTGAGGCATAAGACACCTTACCTCTAGCCCGGTGACCTGGGTTTGGGACTGAGCTCAGGTTTCAGGGGTCAGCAGGGAGGGAGGAAGATTGAGCATCTGATGGACTGCTATCTTCTCCTGGCATGGGGACAATACTGTCTCATTGCATGGCTGCTACCTGCTGGAGGTTAGGTGGCAGTACCAAACTGGAGCAGAGTAACACTGAAGGACCGTGGTCACATGGCATGTGCATGTCTCCACTCATACACACACACATATGGCTGCTGCAGCAATAGGGAAAACGGTGGAAAAAAATGATGTTTGCAGGCAGCATGAAGCCACCTGCCCTCCCTTGCCCTGCACTGTCGCAAGCCTGGCGACCCTCCTGTCTGGACCCAGGATCTATGGGTGGGGAAGATGGCCCTCCCTTCCGACCGCACCATGGGGTGGAATCTGTGAGCAATATGAGGGGATCAATGGAAATGGAGAAGCAGGTGCCAGGTGAGGGAGGCAGGGCAGGGCTGAACAGCCTGTCTATGACATGCCCAGAAGAGGATAAACACCTATATATATATATATAAAAAAAGTTTTTTGCCACTGATGAAAGCTGCCCTTCTGCATTCATATGTTTTTGTAACATCCTTTAAGGAAGGAGCCAAACATAACTTGTTTCCAACCAGACATACATCTGTTTCACACACTACCCATGCTCATGTTCTGGGTGCAGCAGCTGCGAACCTCTTAAGAGATACACAGAAAGTGTCGTCCCTGTTCTAAAGATGATACTTAGCTGACCATTCTGTTTTACTGAAGATCATACTGCAGCAATGCTGTTATTGTTGCTCTGACCATAATGCTCTATCCCAGCTATTGTTCTAATGCCTGCAACAGTAGTAGTTCTAATGCTCTTTCATGTAGGCAAGGCAGTGATTCCAATGCTGTATCATACAGTAAAGTTTAGGCAGTACTTCCGCCTACAGCAGTTCTAATGCTTGTTCTTGAGTTATTGCTCACAAGCTCCATTCCAACAAGCCTTTGATTCACCATGTCATGCTACTGTCATTGGCCATGGTTCTCCTGCCACCAAGCAAGCTGACTGCTTTATGTCCCAGTGTTTGCCACCTGGACATTAATAATACTATCTGCATTCAGTACAAGGTCAATATGTCACTGCACTGTCAGCACTGTATTAACTGTGCTGCAAGAACAGCGACTACACTGACAGTGACTGGGGCAGACTAGTGTTAGGAATTACCGCTACCCAGGTCACTGTCCACTGGAAAGAGGGAGGGATCAAGTTGCCATTGGTGTGGTGTCTGGTCAAGCTGCTCTTTTGATGGAGTCGCTAAGGCACCAGCACATGGCAGTGTTGGAGACCTGGTACCATGGTTCAGTTCCCTCAAGTATCACGGTCTTGCAACATTAAAAAAAAGAAAATAAATGTTCCCCTTCCAAGTTTCTCCCCATCCCTGAAGTCCACACTCCTTGGACTTGATTATTTAAGTCCAGGTTGTATGCCCCCATCGAGGGTTGCGTGGGGTGGAATCCCCACGAAAATAAAAGGTCCCATTATTTGCTATGGTGTGCACTGTTTCAGTTAGGGTCGGTGTTTTCACTGCCCTTATTTTGGCACACGGATTTTTCTTGCAGCATTGATTACTACGCTGTTTTGTTCCGACATTATGATCCCATGACCTGCATTCCTGTGATACGCTCATCAAGCTATTCCTCAAAGTTCATTATTTATCCCATGCCCTGTGCCTATGCATTGAGCATACACCATTAAATTCCTAGCATCAAACAGATTGATACAAAGTTTGTCAACTGATACAAAGTTTGCCATATATTCAATAATCTATGGCTCAAATATCCAGTACTATCCCAATCCTCTGTACTGTCATATCAATTATACAAACTCTATGTCAAAATATTGAACCAAATGCTTTGAGAATTGTCCTACACCATTTTAACATCATTCTCGGCCCTCAGCTCATGCATCAACCATGTAGATGTGGTTTCCTGTCCAATAACATGTTGACTGCTTTTACCCATGGGGCTGGGTATTCAAACTGTGCTATTCTGTGGCACAAGCCTGCGCTGCACAAAATAGTTAAGCGAGGTGTGGCCAGGCGATATTCAATGGAGTTGCGCTATTGAGCAACTCCTTTGAATATCACCCCTCAGCCACAGCCACTGTGCATGGCGCAGTGGAACTTATGCCACCGCAAGTGGTCAGAGTGGAACTTTCAAGTTGCAGTGGCGCAAGTACCATTGCGCCATGCACAAATTCCCCATATTCAAAGGTGACATGCAAATGGGGCCATAATTCATGCAAGGTGCAGGGGCCATTTGCATCTATTTATGGCTTCATTTGCATGCCATTAGCATGCAGGTGCGCGATCCCGAGGACTTGCACCTCACGCCCTGCAGGCAGCAGCCATCGAGGACTGACGCACCCTGCAGCCCGATCGCAGGCAAAGTGTAAAAATCCCCTCCCCGACTGGCCCGATGGCGGGAATAAGTATACATAACCCGCCCTCACCGGTCGTCAGGCAAAAGTGTAAAGTAACCTCCCCACCTGCGATGGCGGGCAAAAGTGTTAAGTAAACCCACCCACCAGCCCGATCGTGGGCTGCAAAGTGTTCAAACCCCCAAGAACATATCCCTGGTGGTCCAGTGGACCTCGAAGCCAGTCGCGGGCTGCAACCTGTTCAAACACCCCCAAGGACCACCTACCCTGGTGATCTGGTGGCCCCACCCATTCACATATCTAGACTGCCTTGTACGGTATGGGCTGCATGCCCATTGGCTCTTGCTCTGCATCAGTGGGCGTGCAGCCCTACCGGGCAGTCAGTGGGTGGGTGGCGGGCAGCAGGGTGGGATGCTGCCGCCCGCTGGCTGATGGGGAGAGCGGGTGGTGGGCTTTGTGGGTGGGTGGGGTGGGGCCACTAGATCACCAGGGTAGGTGGTCCTTGGGGGTGTTTGAATAGTTTGCAGCCCACGATCAGGCTTCAGGTCCACTGGACCACCAGGGATATGTTCTTGGAGGGGTTGAACTTTGCAGCCAGCGATCGGGCTGTGAGAGTTACTTTACACTTTGCCTGCGATCAGGCTGAGTGGGGGAGGGGTTGTATGCCAGCGATTGGGCTGCAGAGAGGCACAGGGAGTAGGTTGAGGCCACCCACAGGTGGCAGCTGCTGTGTTGCTCCCTGCAATGTGGCAGCTCACCTGTGGGTGGCCCTCGACTTACTCCTCTTTTTTGGCTCAAGTTGTGCAGGCACAGGTTGGTATTAGCGCGCTGCATTAACTTCACACAGCCCGCTGAATAACGGGCTGTGCAGTTTATGCATGGTTCGTCCCTCCGGTTCAGCATGCCTTCATTAGCATTGCACTGTTGCTCAGTTTGACTTGGGGGGCACAACCTCCTGCTGAATATGGCAGAATGGCACACACTTCTGACTTGCGCAGGCTCAACCCTATTGGCGCATGGTGCAACCCTTTGAATATCCAGCCCATGGTTTCTCCAGCTCACACTTATCGCTTTCCAAGAAAGGGATACCATAAGTTCACTTTGCTGGTACATCTAATGTACTGCTTCCATCCAAAGTATCTCCACCATCCTGCCCAGGCAGTCACCAGCTCATCTCCTTGGGGCTCGTCATAATTCCTGTCCTTCAATGAGAGGGTATGACTTGTTCATTCATCATTCCATGTTCACATTTCTTAATTTATGCAAACTTTGTTCTATCCGTTCATACCCTAACATGGGCTTCTCTCATATCGTGATTGCCCTAAGGGCTGTACTTCAACCCCTCAAAGGCAATGTTCTTCTGCAACAGGCTCTCAATACATCTCATCGACCATTAGCCACTTCTTGGCTTTTTAAGCCATGTCCCTCAAGGACTTGGTGAAAAAGTGGAAATCAGTGAGCTCTGGACTTAAAGTAAAGAATTGAGAAGCCAAGCTGAAGCAGATGCCTAATCAGCTGTCTTGTTCAGATTGGGCTCTTTAGTACCCCATATTTCTTTAGCACTCTGTCCTATCAAGATCTCTTTCAAGGAGGAGTTTTTGTGCTGTTGGACTCCTTGTTATTGAGCTAGATCTTTTGGCTTCTTTGAGATACTCGTGGTCAGTGCTTATGCCTCAAAAATGTGTAAGTTCTCATGAGTGAGGCTTCTTTGAACTGGGCTATGTCTTCTATGAATGACTGAAGGGGATGCTTTTCTTATGGCCCTTTAAATTCAAAGCAGTTGGTGCTAAGTGTTAATTGGGACCACCTCCGAATGCAATACAGCACATATGATACTCATTTTCAAACTAATTTGACATACAGTATACATAGGCCTAATGGGATGGTGACCTAAGCCTTGATTCCCAAGAGTTTCCTCCACCAGAATTTTTCCTCTCCTCTGGGCCAATATTCATAAAAGTTAGGTACCACTCTCTTCAGCTCAACATTTCAATCAGTCATTATTTCATACAAAGTTGTGGTTCTAACATCTACAGGTCAGTGACAGTACTGCTCACTAACTAACCTACAGCTGTGGTTCTAACACCCATACATCACTAAATCTAGAGCCTGCTACTATGTCCGAAACTGTAGTTTTGCCCTCTCAGCTGCAACAATTTTAACCCTGCAAAACAAGTTAAAGCTGTGATTCACTGCCTTGAGCTTGTAATGTTCAAGAGCTAGGCAGTTTTTGAATCTGACTGTTTTGGCAGTCATTTTTTCTTTAGCACAGGTTTACATTCCTGCACACATCATTCAGGCTGGCAATATGTAAGTGAACCCTAAACCAACACATTACACAAGCATCCATACATGCTCATGAGCTGCCCTTGGGAACTTCCATCAAATATAAAAATATCAAGAATAAGCACCCTCCTAAATGAATAATTAGTAATACCCTGAAATTGTCTGCTTGCAAGAATAAACACTTGATTTTTTGTAAAGAAGGACGAAGAAGCAACAAAAGGATACAACGATATGCAGTCTACTCTAAATGGTAAATGTGTTAATTCTCACATGCACGTTCTAATAACATTTTCATTATACTTGTTTGATATGTGACAATAAATATAAAACACTTCTGTGAGTTAATTAAGGGTGGCACTATTTTAACTGATTTTAAAATATCTTTCTTTGGGGAAAAAAAGTAAGAAGTTGCTCCGAAAGTGTTGGAAATAATTTTACACTGTCAAATATGTTCCTATTTTCCTTGCAAGGTCTGTCAGAAAAATGCATATACACTGACCATTTTTTGTTTGTTTGTTTTTGTTTCATTAATCTTGTTTTCTGGTGCTCTTAAATATATATTATGGTTTCCTCTCTACAGCAGCAACTACTCTTTCTTTTCTTATTATTAAACTATTCCATGATGACATTTAAAACATCCCCTGCTGTACATCTGATTTACCTGAGAAGAATAACTGATGTCATAGAATGTGCAGGCAGTATAAAAGACAGAAATAGCTGTTGAGAAGGGAATGATTCAAGGTAGTTACAAGGCGAGTGAAATATACTATTCATTAAAACAAGTTCAAAAGAAATCAGAATGTAGGATGAATACTAAAAAGAAGAGTCTAGTTTCTGAGGTTGTAAAAATGTTTCATTACCTTTAAGGAACCAGAGTATAATGGGTTGTCTTTCAGCTGGAAATCATTTTCCTTGTGAACTCTCTCCAGAACCATTGTAACTGGCTGGATTGCATCACAAAGTTATACTTCTGTCTAAACCTACTGAAAATATTTTACAACTTGTTGGACATCTTGTAATATAAGGTGTTAAAACAGGAAGGGTGAGCATCAAGAACCAAACTTTAAAGTTTCAGTATGATTTTTATGTTTATATTGAATGTAAAGTTCTGTATGTCTTGTGGTTATAAAGTATGTTCTCAAGTTCTTTGGGTGAAAAGAACTGTTAAGCAAAGCTAAGCAGTTCTTACACCCAAAGGACTTGAGAAGAAACTCGTATAACCATAAAACACACAGGAGCTGTACATATAAAAATATTATAAATCATGTTTAAGAACTTTCATTAAAATGGAATTTCAATTAAAAATCTAAATGTTTTACTTTGCAGAAAATTAGAGATTCTCCTTTATGGGACAAGGACTGTGCCAGCTGAACATAGAACTTCAGACTTTCAGACATATGTGCCACGAGACACCTTCTTATGGCTATAAGAGTACCTGCAAAGTTTAGAAATAATTTTGTTTGGCTAAGAATGATGTCATGATTTATAATCTAGATACAAATCCACAAACTGCGGTTTGTAATCATTCTACAGCTATATTTAGAGTATGCCATCCTTTGTACTGTGCATCTGATGCAGTTTTAAAGTGGCAGAATTTATGTGTTTCTGTAGAACTGGAGAAATGATTTTAGATAGTGTGTTAACATAGAAACATAGAAGTTGATGGCAAATAAGGACCACAAGGCCCATCCAGTCTGCCTTTTTCTTTTTCTACCTTATGAATGTGCCATCAGCCTTTGCTCTGTCAATGGCCTATCTATTCATACTCATCTGTATTGCTCCCCTGTTTGAAGCCCTGCACTGTATTCATATCCACCACTTCCTGAGGTAGGCCATTCCATGCATCCACCACCCTTTCTGTCAAAAGAACTTCCTCACGTTACTCCTTAATCGGCATCCCTCTAATCTCATGCTGTGTCCTCTTGTCCTGCTATTTTTCTTTATTGAAACATGTTATACTCTTTCACCTTGTTAATGCCCTTAAGATGTTTGAAAGTTTCAATCATATCACCTCTCTCCTCCTTTGCGCTTAGGTATACATATTGAGTCCGTTAATCTGTCCTCATATGTTTTCTGATGCACCATTTTGGTTGTCCTTCTCTGGACTGCCTCAATTTGGTTAATGTCCTGGTGAAGGTGTGGCCTCTAGTACTGCATGCAGTACTCCAGATGGGCCTAACCAGTGTCTTGTAAAGAGGATTATTGCCTCCCTCTTCTGACTTGTGATACCCCTACTATTACACACGCAACATCCTCCTAGCCTTACCTACTGCTTTAGTGGTTAGCTTGGATGATTTCAGCTCATTGGTGATGATGATGCCCAAGTCTCTTTCTTCCCTTGTGACTGCCAGCAACTCCCTACCAGTCTACAGGTGGCTTCAGGTTTCTCTTCACTATGTGCATGATCTTGCACTTTTTGCGTCAAACCCTAGTTGCCACTCTTCCGACCATTTTGCTAGTTTATACAGATCTCTTTTATTCTACCCACCCCATCTGGATCATCTACTCTGTTGCAGATCTTGGTGTCATCTGCAAACAGACAAACCTTACCCTCCAGTCCATCTGCAATGTCACTGATGAAGATATTGAAGAGGACTGGCCCCAAACTGATCCCTGAGGTACCCCACTTGTGACTTGCATCTGTTCTGACTTTATACCATTTATCACCACTCTCTGTTTTCTGCCCATCAACCAGTTGCCACCCAGTTGATGACCTTCTGACCCACCCAAAGCCTACCCAGCTTATTAATCAGTCTTCTATGTGGAACAATATCAAAAGCTTTGCTAAAGTCAAGGTAGGCAAAGTCAGTTGCTCCTCTTGGTCCACCACGCTGGGTATCCAGTCAAAGAAGTCTATGAGATTAGTTTGACAGGACCTTCCTTTGTAAACCCATGCTGTCTTGGATCCTGTGCTCCTATGGATTCCAGGTGTTGTACTAGCCTTTCCTTAAGGAGTGCCTCCATAATCTTGCACACTACTGAGGTATGACTGACTGGTCTGTAGTTCCTTGCCACCTCTCTGCTACCACTCTTGTAGTGTGGGGTCACATGAGCCCTTCTCCAGTCTTCTGGGACCTCTACTGTGCTCAGAGACTCACTAAGCAATTCTGATAATGGCTCTGCTAATTCCACCCTTAGCTCCTTTAGTACCCTGGGATGTATGCCATCAGGTCCCATTGCCTAGTCCACCATGAGCTTATCAGGCTCCTGTAGGACACTTTCTTTTGTGAAGGGACTAGTGCACACCTTTCTCCTCCTGTGTCCATGGTGCTGAGCTGTAGGCCCTGTCCTACCTTCTGTTCAGTAAATACTGAGCAGAAGTATATATTTAGGATAGATGCTTTACATGGTCCTCCTCGTCACATGCCCACTTATCCATTTTGATCTTAGCAATACCCCTCTGGACTTTCTCCTTTCACTAATATATCTATAGAAAGTCTTGTCACCTACTTTTACTGTTTGTGCTAGTGTTTCCTCGGTTTGGGCTTTGCCTGCCCTACTGCCTTCCCTGCTTCCCTTAGGGAAGTTTGGTATGCCTCCCTATCTTCATCCTGCTCGCTCCCTTATATTTCCTGAAGGCAAGCCTGTTGGCTCTGACCTTTTCTGCTACTGTTTTTGAGAACCAAAGTGGTTTCCTTCTCCTTTACACTTCCTTTTCACTTTAACACAACTGGATGTTGATTCAAGTATTACATCCTTAACTCATTGCCTCCACAGGGAGCTCTCTGAAATTGCACCACTTGTCTCCTGTATACTGTTACAGTGAATCCTGAGTCTTTCTAAGCAAAATTAGACTATAGTCAGAAATTCACAAACAAATCCTAATAGCTCAAGAACCATAAGTGCTAGACACAAATTCTGAGTGGCAAATTTATTCACCACAAAATTACCTTTCAATGGTGGTATGCATATAATAATGTGTAATTTTGTTGTTTTTCTGTGCTGGTTGAAACAGCAAACAAAATATTTATTTTTACTAAAATAGGCAACATAAGCCATGCAACCCATATCATAAACAAATGCGAATAACTCCTAAAGTATACATGATATACATAAAACATGAATGGCAAAGTTGTTCATCACAAAATTACCTTTCCAATGGTGGTATGCAAATAATATGTAATTTTGTTTGTTTTTGCTAGTTGAAACAGCAAACAAAAATATTTTTTCACTAAAATAGGTAACATAAGCCATACACACCATGCCATAAACAAATGTGAATAACTCCTAAAGTATATAGGATATACACAAAATATCAGTGGCAAAGTTGTTCAGCACAAAATTACCTTTCCAACAGTGCTATGCAATCAAATATATATTGTATTCTGTTATATTATATATTAAAATATAAAAGGGACATCTCCAGACATTGCAGAGAGCACAGGAAGTCAGTAGCTGACTTCTGTGGGTCCTCTGGACACACCAGTGTATTTTACTGATGACTACAGGAGTCTGCTAGGAGACGATGAGTTAATGCTTGCCCACTTTGCCTGTACCGCCTCACCTGTATTTCTTTTGCCAGGGCTAGCTTAACACTGTTGGCCATCTTATCAAAGTCAGCTCCTCTGAAGTCCCATATTTTGCCTTGGAATGGGAAGATTTAGTTCTAGTGGCAGGTAGTTGGAACCATGTGATGGCCACTGGCCCCAGGTGACCTTCTACCTATAGATCTGAGATCCTTTCCTATTAGTCAGTACTAGGTCTAGAATAGCCCTGTCTCTTGTGGGTTGTTGTACCAGTTGTTTGAGGCCCTCCCCAGCAGGGAATCCACCATGTGTCTAGTTCTGGCAGATGTTCCTGCTGGTATTGACCAATCTGTATGTGGCATATTGAAGTCTTCCATTATCAGAACTTCCCTTTTAGCTGTCATGTTTTATACAATATATCTTCTAACAGTAATGAGTCTTTGTCCTCCCCTGGTCTGAGGCCTGTACACAACCCCAGTTCATAAGGCTATCCCATTTCCTGCTTTCAAAGTGACCCACAGTTCTTCTGGCTCCTTAAGTGTATTCTGAATTTCTGTAGCTTTGATATTTTCATTGACATAAAGGGCCACTCCACCCCCTTTTTGCACTCGGTCTCTTCTGAACAGTACATTGCCAGCTACTGAAGTCTTCCAAGTGTGGTTACTGGTAAACCATGTCTTGCTAATGGCTACTATGTCTGGTTTAGCCTCTGTCATTATTGCCTGCAGGTCTAGGATCTTGTTTCCCAGACTGTGAGCATTTGTGTACATGATTTTCCATTGGTCCAATTTCAGTGTGTTAGTTGTTGTGCAAGGTCCGGCATTTCCCTGTGTGTCTATGGGGAGCCAGACCTTTTTCCTTACCTGGTGATGCAAATGAACTACAAACATGCTGAACTCCTGTTTGACCACTAGCTGAGGGGAGGAGTGTTCTTCCCATTCAACGTATGGGGTGCTGTAGTGCTGCACCCATCTCCCCATTTGCTAGTTTAAATATTCTGCAAAGACATCAAACTTCTGCCCCTAGCACTGATCCCTTAGTCAGATGCAGTCCATCAAGTTTAAAGAACTTTCCTCCCAAACTGTTGCCAGTTCCTACAAATTTGTGTCCTTTTCCTGGTGCCACTCCTTGAGCCACATGTTGAGCTCCCCTATCTCCCTCCTCTGACCTTCCGTCCATCTACCTCCCTCTCCCAGACAGGCAGGATCTCAGAGAAGGAGATGCTGGATGAAATGGATGATAGTTTGTCACCCAGCCTGGTCAGGAGTTCCATGGTCTCCACAACTGACCGGCTGGTGAGATTGCTAGTCCCTATGTCTACCAGGATGTCAATGTTTTTCTCCTGCTTCTTGCACAGTTTTAGTAATGTGGTCAGTGTCTCTCCATGCTGATGTACCTGGGAGACATCTGACCATTACCCTAGCTGGAGATAGTATCAACTCCTGAATCATGGAGTCTCCTATGAGCAGAAGTTTTTGGATTTCCTTTTTGTTTTTGTTTTTGTTCCTGTTTTGGGTGAGTTTTGTTGTGCTGCTCCTGTGCTGCAGTTTCCTGATCTGCAGTGTCCTTCTGCCCTTTGTTTGCTTTCGGAGATGGAAGCAAACACCTGTTTTAAGTTTTTATATGGTTTGTGAAGGTGATATGTTAGAGAACACCGTGATGGGGCACCGATTTGCCCTCCTAACCACCTACCAACCTCCTGGACCAACTACCCTCTGC
The DNA here is from genome assembly GCA_016271365.2 of Neoceratodus forsteri. Classification (NCBI taxonomy): domain Eukaryota; kingdom Metazoa; phylum Chordata; order Ceratodontiformes; family Ceratodontidae; genus Neoceratodus; species Neoceratodus forsteri. The sequence continues at coordinate 1,045,917,555 of CM057455.1, forward strand.
GGTCGAGGTGCTTCTGTTGTATGTTGGGAAATGGTGGGCAGTTCTTATGTTATATTTCCTCTTGAATATACTGTGTCTTCATAGACATAGTATGCTGATGTTTCAGCAAACAGAACTGAAGACTTCAAAGCTTGTACTTGAATATTTAATCACAATAACAATGTTGTTTAAATAAAATACATTTATTTATTATTTAAAACAGTTTTATGAGGAAAGATATACTGAGCTGGTATCAGCTCATTTCCAGATGTGTCCTTTCACATTATCCAGTGAGGCTTCTGTAATTGTATTTATTTTTTAACTTTAATTTCTACCAAAAGTTTTCAGAACACACATGAATCTGGGTATTCCTAGTACAGCAACATGAAACAAAATACAGTGCATTGAAAGAACTATACTTAGTATGTGTTTTCTACAGCTTCAGGTTCATAAACAAAGACATAAAACATCCAATGTATTTGTTCTGCTCATTATAAAAAATAAGTATTGACGGGTAACCCCATCACTATTGATAGGATTATGGAGATGTCTGATCTGAGTAGTTGCCCACCCAACTAAAAATTGCAATGGAGATATCAGTAATTAATATAGATAGGTCTCACTGAATGGAAAAAGATATGTTTATAGAACAGAATGATTGTAAGGAGGAAACTATATCTTAAAGTCCTTCTCAAATATCCTGCAAGCCCCTAGACTCCTTCCCACTGACACTCTGTTATGGTACAAATTCTGCCCTATGTCATATGATGTAAGTTGCCCATTTCTACCACACATTATTAAAGGCTGATAAGCAATAGGTACTGGATTATGAATTTTTTCATTCTATAGATTTCAGTTATTATATTCTGCCATATCTCAGTGTTTGGGATAGTGGTAGTCAACCATTGCTTCATGATATATTTCTTCATCACCTCTGTATAGTACATATTAACAAAGTCTATTACAAGAAGCTCTTCTCTGATCTGTGGAAGTTCATAGAAAAACTTTAGTCTGGGGAGAGTAATAAGTTGCATGAAAATATCTTAGTTAATTCCACCTGCAGTTATGCCTCCAAAAGGTTTTTATTTTAGACAGCTCCAGAGTATGTGTGTAGGGGTCATAGGACTCGCCTCACATTGCCTCCAACAAGCTGTATATTCCAGCCTCACAATGTAGCTGTGAGGGAGGTGTGATGAAATATCTAATTGGATTCTTCCATGGAGTTCTTGCCAAATGAGTGAAGAAGTGAGGTGCTGCCTGTCTATGACAGGGAGAATGAGGGTTCTCACATCACATATTTCAAGTTATGGCTGAAGGAATGGTGCAGGCAGAATGGGTTTGGCTACACTGGGGACTGGGGACCCACCAGGAAGGATGAGGACCTATACAAGGTGATGGCTTGCATCCATCCAGGAAGGGAACTGCAGTCATCAATGGATGGTTTAAATGTTACTTCAATGAACATTTAAACTAGCCAAGGGTGGTGGAAGGCATTGGGGAGGCAGAAACTGCCCCCACAGTTTAAGTAGACAGTAAGGAGAACCCGTGGGAAGAACCCCCGGGAATAAATTAATAAAGGGAACAAGGTGATAGAATCAGAAGGGGAAGGAAACAGAAACATTAAAAATAGAGGGTGAAAGGAGGCAGGACAAAAGGAAAAAGTTGGGGTAACCACCAGCGTGCTAGCAAAATTTGGAAGGCCATATGTGCAAATGCTAGAAGTCTAGGAAATAAGATTCTGGATCTAGAGGCCATCATGGCAGAGGCCAGATTGGATATAGTGGTCTTTATTGAGTCATGGTGTCTGAAAACCATAATTGGGACATGGCCATGCCAGGCTATACACTGTTCTGGAAAGGCAGGATGGGAAGGAAAGGAGGAAGTGTGGTACTTTATGAAGGGAAAGCATTCCAAACCTGTCTCCTAGGTAAGAAGGTGTTGCTAGGTATGGCTCCCCTGCATTTCTGAGCTCCTCTCCCACAAGTTCTAAGTATGAAACCAGATGCAGCACACTAGGAGCCCTCTCGTCCCTTTCCAGAGAACAGCACTTGGGCAAAGGTCCTTCTCCTATTGAGCTGCTGTCTGGATCAACAAGATCATGGGGTTCCGTGGAACACTGCAAGTTTGCCTGCCTTTAAATCTCAACTCAAACAGCACCTGCAAACCAGAAGCTCCTCAGAGAGCAGGGTGGGCACTTGACGTTCCCCAGGCATCCCTCCCTCCCTTTTCCTTTTATTGCCTCTAAATTCTCTCATTGGTTTGTCCTCTGTTTTACTAACCTTTCTTAGCCCGCTCATACTCCACCACTGCCCATCCACTACCCTCACAATTTATGGCCTAACCCTTCCTCCAGCCACTAATCTGCTATTTTTCACACCCCTCATGTACATTCCTTGCCCCCATCTCCTTCCTTCACCCTCATCCCTGTCCACCTCCGCCCCCAACACTTTGCTTCCCCTCCATCTAGCTCCCATTGACCTCTCAGATCCTGTCCTCCTTCTTTTCCACACCCTTTCTTAACAAGAACAAGGCCTCACTTTGAGGCTGCTTCACTCCTGAGCCCTTACACTAAAGCAACTAGAACTACTCTGTTGAGCAGTCTCTCATGTTCTTATATATAGACTAAGTAAATTTTGGCTAATCTCCTCTCCTTTAATGTCTAGTACTGTGCTCAGCATGTGTTTTTTGGTGGGTAGCATATCAACCTGTATTGCTTGTTTAAAGATGTTTCTTGTTGTATGTACTAGTTGTTATTTGTACTATGTTACCTAATGTGGAACCTTTGTAAAAGAGCTCTGGCTCAAAAGTTGTATCGGAATCAATGAATCAATCAATGAATAATAAATTAAAGCAATGGATATAGGAAATACTGGGGGGAGGGCAGGGTACTGTGGGTCACCCTGAGTCATAAAACTGAGCCACTGTTCACACTGGCATGATTAACAGATCTCCTTCACACAGGAGCAGTTAGATAAAGTACTGCAGGAAGCAGTTGACAACAAGGCAGAAAAGGGAGGTGCTGGTGGGGGACTTCAGTCTACCAGATGTGGACTATGGCTTCAGCCAGAAGCAGTAACATCCTGGACTTCCTGCAGGGGGTCCTAGGCAACTAGTCCTTGAAATCACTCATGGTGGGGCAATATAGCACCTGGTACTCACTAACAGGGTCATTGTTGCGACATCAAGGTGGGAGGCCACCTGGACATTAACAATCACCGTACGATATGGCTCAATATACGGATGGTTGTGGAATCAAACCACACACAGGTGAGGTCCTGGACTTCAGGATGGCAGATTTTTAAAGATGGTTGAATGCCTCTGGGATGACCTGGCAAGGGGATGACCTGGCCCGGAGAGGGTGGAAGAACAGTGGGCAACACTAAAACAGACCATAGTGATAGCAAGAAAACTTTGCATAAAGTAGGTGAAGCAAAGACATGGGATAAAGAGACCTCTATGGTTCGTGAAAGAAGTAGCGAACAAGGTAAGACTAAAAGGACTGCATTCAGAATGTACAACAAGATGCAGAAGGAGGAGGATTGGTAGGTGCATCAGGGGAGGCAGGGAGAGCACTAAGTAATGCAAAGGCACAAACTGAGAAGATAATAGCCCAGGCAGTAGCAAAGGTGACAAGAAATGTTTTAGGCATGTAAGAGAAAGGAGGAAGACCAAGGGAGGATTGAAAGGTTAAAGGAAGGGGAATTTGGCAGTGGAACTGAGGAAAGGCAGACATCTTGAACAAATACTTCTTCTCAGTGCTTACAGAGGAAGGGAAAGGAGGGACAGCAAAAAGTAACAGGAGCCTGGGGTGGACACTTGTCCCTTCTGGGAAGAGAAAGTCTTGAAGGCACTCACTAATCTGAAATTTGAAAAAGCAATGGGGTCAGATGATATGCAGCTAAGGGTGTCAAGGGAGCTCAGAGAGGTACTGATGGTTCCTCTGTCAGTCCTATTTAACATATCATGGGAAACTGAAGTGGTTCCAAAGGAGTGAAGGAGTGCAGATGTAGTCCCACTTCACTTAAGTGGCAACAGAGAGGAGACTGGCAATTATAGGCCAGTCAGCCTGACATCAGTGGTCGTAAGATAATGGAAACGCTACTGAAAGAAAGGATTCTGGAATATCATGTATCAAACAGGTTAGAAGATCCAAGGCAACATGGATTCTTGAGGTGTGAGGTCATGTCACATGAATCTGATATACTGAATAACTAGAAATATTCGATGTAAAAATATTTATGCTATATTAGCAGGTGAGTACATTTCAGTGAAAATAAGTTTACAGCAAAAATGTCTAGTCGACTGCCAGCCATTTGCTATTAGTGAATTAGTCCTGCCATTGGCATTGTCTCAGTCTCCCAGCCCTGGTTGTAGCATGCATCCGAGCCACCAAAAGAATACTAGAAGCAAATCAAGGGGCATTAAAAGAAATAAATACATGGAAAAGTAACAGTTGAGCTGGAACGCAGTCACCAGGAACACCAACCCTCGTTGTGTTGTCACAGTCCATACTTCCACCTTCTAACCCATACTAGTGCTAGACAGCTTAACCATAAAAATTGAAAAAAATCAAGGGGCATAAAAGAAGTAAATATAATACAAAGTATCAGTTGAACCAGACCACAATCACCGTAAGTGCCAAACCTTGTAGCTCTGTAGTCGTAGCACTTACCCTAACCACCTTCACATTCAGTACCTTCTATACCCTCAAAGCCTAAGCTTCTTCTGTTTCCGACTTCACTGTATGATATACAGCATTTATTTGACTGGATGACATGAGAATTAGATCAGGGTGGAGCAGTGGATGTGGCCTGCTTACATTTCAATAAGGCTTTGGACACCATTCCACTTAAAGACTAGTATGCAAGCTGGGTAGCTTGTGAGTGGGACTAAAGGTCATAAATTTAGTACTAAACTGGCTAGAGGATAGGTGGCAAAGAGTAGTGGAAAACAGGGTTCACTCTGAGTTCACTCTGAAGAAAAGACTGTGACCAGTAGGGTACCTCAGGGATCAGTGCTGGTACCAATCTTTTAATGTCTTTATGAGTGATATTGCAGAGAAGCTGGAAGAAAAGGGTTGTCTCTTTGCAGATGGCACAAAGATCTGCAACAGGATGGGCTCACCGGGGGTGGGGGTGGAATGGATGAGCAGAGAGATCAGAAAACTCAAGGAGTTTGAGGGTATGGCAGCTAAGATTTAATAAGAAAAGTATAGAATAATGCACTTAGGGCACAGAAACCAGGGGCAGAATGAAAAATGTGGTGTAGCATTGACGACAACCAAGCTGGAAAGAGACCTGGGGATAATTATATTGGATGTCCTAAAGGTAGCCAGGAAGTGCAACAAGGCAGTAGGAAGGGCTAGTGACATGCAGGGTGCATAGGAAGTTCTATCACCAGCAGGAAGAGGGAGGTGGTGTTGCCCCAGTATAGGTCACTGGTTAGACTCCACTTTGAGTACTTTGTCCAGTTCTGGAGACTACATCTCCAGAAGGACAAGGACAGAGTGGAGGCAGTCCAGAGGAAGGCAAATAAAATAGAGCAGGGTCTGTATCAAAAGCCCTATGAGGAGAGAATAAAGGACCTTAATATGTACACCCTGGAAGGGGGGTATGATTGAGACATTTAAATACCTCACGAGGATAAATAAGATTCAGGAGGAAGTATTTGTTTTAGAAAAAAAGGATCTGAAGAACAAGGGGACATGCTATGAAGCTGGTCAGGGGCACCTTCAGAAGAGATGTGAGGAATTACTTCTTCACAGAAAGAGTGGTGGATCTCTGAAACAGATTCCCAGTGGAAGTGGTAGGGGCGAAGGCAAGGTGTGGGTTCAAGAATGCATTGGATAGGCATAAGGGATCTTAATGGAGAGTAAAGGGGTAGGGAGATGGAGCTGGAGATTGTTTAGGGTCCACGGTAATATTGTAGGTAGGGAAAATGGGCATATTGGGTGGGCCAAGTGATCCTTATTTGCCATCAAATACTATGTTGCTATGTTTTATTTAAGTAATAGAGAAGGGTACTGTGAGAATAGTCATTCATACTTAACCCTCTTTTCTATTTGGATGCCAGAGTCCCTTCATCACACCTCCCTAAAATGGTCTGTATTTTAGTTTTGAGCCTTCTGCAATGCTGCATGTACAGTATATGGGAAATCAGATGCTCTTGTATCCCATGCACTAGTGTCTTATGTAACAAAGAGAGGAAGATTGGAGTGGGGGAGATCTCTCTCTCTATCCTCTGAGGGTGAAATTAAAAAAGACCTTAACTGGAAAGTATCAAAACCTCTCAGTGGGCCAAAGATGATAGCGTTGTGCTACATTTAGACATTCTTTACTCCATCCTCAAGAACTGGAATTGGATATCTAGACCCTGTCTTTTTAAATCTCAGAAACTATGGTCCAATTTAATCAGGAGGAATGCATCATGGTAGGAAGAGATGGAAAGAAGCAGAATTCATCCTTAAGAAATATACCTTCAGTAGTACTTTGCCAACAACGAAGAGTGGACTGTGTAAACTTGCAGGAAATTCAGATAGCAAGGGCTGAGGTCCTGAGAATAGAGTCTAGAAGTAAGTGTGTTCCAAATGTCTAATTCCAGCATGAACTGCACTGAATTTGGCTGCTGCACACTATGCATACCATTTGTGTAAGGCGCACTATGTAATTCCCTGCAGTTGCGGTGGATTTTATTAAGCAAATTGATGCAATGTGTACTTTACTGCAAATTTATGCTGTGAATTGAGTAGTAAAATTCACCATATCTGTGTAATGCATGCATAGCATGGCAATTCACACTGCAAGATTCACACAACTGCATGCATTTCACTGGGCAAATTGTGGAATTATACTCCATGCTACATGAAATGACGAAGTTTTTGTTAACTCTGCATGGAGCTATTCAGGAGAGCGGAAAGTTCTTGTTCTGTAAGTTACAAGAATTTCCAATGAGCTGTTTGCTTTCTTCCAGCTAGTAGAACAGTCTGTAAAGTTGCAGTATTGTAAAATGTAGTTGCAGTTTAGGTGGAGACAACACTTCCTGCCATTTGGGTAGCTGTAGTAGAGTATATCGTTCTGAAGCTTCACACTCTCCCACAGATACTGGATATGCCCTTGTTCCATGCATTGAACTGTTCCTGCAATGGGGTGAGAGGACTAGTTTGAAAAAGACAGAGTAGTCTGGGAAGTACTATAGTCTTGATGGTATGAAACTTTACACTAAAGGTAGAAGCAGTATCTTACAGTAGTCCAGGTCTTGCATAATCTGAGTAATTGGTTTATAATTTGTCAGAAGCAAGCAGGCATTAGAGTGAATAATATAAACCCCAATTGTACTGTAGTTTTAAAAGGGCCAACCAATATGGTTACTGAAGTATCTTTGGCTTAGCAGGCTAAACACTTACCTCTGGGGCTGGAAGTAGAGGTGGACAAAGTGGCCAAAATTCACTCCACGAAGCAATTTGCGGAGTAACACAGAATCCATAAAGTAATCCGCAACTCAAAGAGGAGTACTTCAAGTCATAATGAGGAATGTGAAGTCTATTGAAAACAATGACTCTGCATTACTCCACCTTCCTAACCAATTCTGCAGCAATTTTAAAGCGAAGTACATAGAAATCAATGTATTTCCATTACTTTGCCTTGTTTGTGAGCTCCAAGGCAAATATTGCAGTGATTCATGAGATTGCAGGTCACATGGGCTCTAGATTTTTATGTACAGCCTCAGTTCTGTGTGTATGTGTGTAGTGGTAGTTGGAAAGAGTTTGCTGTCAGAGCTCTGTGATTGAAACCCTCTAAAGGCTGTTAAAAAGCCTTTTTGAAACATTTGTTTCTCAAAATTTAGTACATCAATTGAAGGAAACCCTCCTGTGCTCATATCATCAAGTGTTTATTGTTTGTGTGTGGATTTTGAATGTTAATTTAAAACATTCAGTCTGTGTACTGACAGACACTTGAAGTGTGCTTTGGGGAGGGGTGTATCTGTGGTTTAGGTAGATTAAGTGGGAGAAAAGGCAGACTTTCTGTTTTGGTTATCTTTTCTTGTATAACTGTGTTACTGTACACACAGTAGTATTTTCAGTCATTCTTGACATTTTTTTCGCTGATTGATGTGGTGCAGCAGTGCATAATTTCAGTTTGTTTAAAAGATTTGATTATATTACTGAAATTTTTAATTTGCTACTCATTACTTGTAGTGTGTGTGTGTGTGTGTGTGTGTGTGTGTGTGTGTGCAACCCATGCCATTAAATCAGACACCTTTTATTGTGCAACGAAGGAACTGCAGCAGTGTGAACCTGCTATCTACTGCACCTGTGCTATTTTGTACTGCTTTGTGGTATTTTGGTAGTGAACTGTTATTGCAGTTCACTGCCCCCCACCAACCAGCAAAATGTATTCTTTCCAGATTTGAATTTGTGACTTGTGAGCACTGGTTAAGGTGTTGTTGTGCCTTTGTGTCTGCATCTCTTGAATGCACAGCACAGTCTTAATCTGTCTGTGCGTTTGCATCTCTTTAGGGCATTATCTCCATCTGTAACTTAAGTCACAGTTGATTATTTGTCTTCCTTCAGAGTACCATATGGTGCATGTCTTGGCATTAACATTGTACTCATTAATGTGCGTTTTTAAGTCAGGCGACCATCATGAGTCACTCATGATACAAATCATGTTCTTCATCTTCATGGTCATGATGATTCATGAATTACAAAACCTTAAATTTTGGGGTTGTAAATTGCATGTAACCCTGTTTAGTAGTATCTTGGCTTGACCATTGTACTCTTAATATGTGTTTTCAAGTCAGGGTGTTTGGGGGTGGTACAGGTCAGGAAGTACAGCCGTGAGGTATTTGTGTACAGTTCATTAGTCATGTCGCACTCAGTCACTCAGCATGAGACAGATCACATTCTTCACAAATCACAGCAGTTATATATATTTTTTTCATTTCTGATGATACACTGATTGGGAACCAGAGAACAAGAAAATTAAGGTAGCTGTGTCTGGGTTTGTTGGCATTAAATCCCTCCTCCTCAAAAGGTTGTGCGTGAGCGGTTCCTGTTGAAGATGATGATGACGAGGGGGCATGATAGAAAATATCAAGTACCAAAAGCAAATCAACAATGTGCAAGAGGGTAGCATCATTCAGAAAAGAGATGTGCATGAGGAAGGGCCCAAAATTTGAAGATAGAGGGGACAGATCAGGGGCAATGTCAGGGCATTTTTATTTCATAGAGATGGGGTTGCAAGGACAAAATAAAACTAATGATCAGTGTTCTGATGGGACAGCAGCAGTTGAAGCATCCCCATAATTTGTAACTGGTACCTTTCAGTTCACTCCAACTGCTGCTCAACAATGTTAAGATGGTGGTTTACAGCCTCCAACTCACTTCACATCAGGCCCAAATCGCCTGCATGGCAGGTAGTTGGACAGGATTGCCACCATCACCTGCTGCAGGTTGTGGTGGTGGAGCAGCCAGCCACTTGATCCATGACTCTTACATGCTTCACACCACCATGCACAGATGGACGCCATGCTGCCCACACTTCCCCAGCAGGGCAAGCAGGTGCATTACTGCCTGATCTGCAACTCTGGCATGCCACTGTACATGGTGGTGGTTGTACAGGTGGGTGTGTTGACCATCTGTGCCAAGGTGGGTTACTTTGGGGCCTGGGCGCACTTCCACACAATACAGATTACATTTCACTACACTGCTGTCCTCAGGCAGTGTAGTCAAAAACTCCCACACTAATGAGGTGCAGGGAGGACCAGGCACAGGTGGGGGGACCCAGGTGTTGTTGGAGCCAGGGCTGCTGCTGCTGCAGTGAAGCTCTCTTTCAAGCATGATTCACTTCCTGCCTGCCTGAAACATGTGACCTAGACTGTGTAAGCCATGTGATGTGTGTGGGCTGCCTGTAAATTCTCACTCTGCCCTTAAAGGCAGAGTAAGCAACTCAACTAAAGTGATTAATACTATTATCACAAGACAAAGTGGCAAAGTAGCACTTTCAGTGGCCACTTTGCTTAGCCATAAAAGTGACATGAAGTGGTGTACTTTACGCCTACTTTGCTGGCACAATTTAACTTCACTGTATCTCTATACACAACCTCTTCCTCCTACTACAATGTGAAAGTGAAACTTTCTTTCAAGCATGAGTCCCTTTCTGCCTGCCTGTCTGGAGCATGTGACCTACACTGTGTAAGCCATGTGATGTGTGTGGGCTGCCTATGAATTCTCACTTCACCTTAAAGTGAAGTAAGGTGGAGTGAACAACGCAAAGTCATAATTACAATGCAAGTGACAAAGTGAGGGCTTAAAATGGGCACTTCATTTAGTGGAATGGTAATGCCAAGTGTGCCACTTCTTGTCCACTTTGTGGGCAGAATTTAACTTCGCTGCATCTCTAACTAGAATATCAGAGGGTTGGGGTTCTAGTCATAATCAGATTTTACTTGATACTCAAGCATGTGTACTGTAGCAACAAAATGCTGAACATACAAACAAATAGTACTAATAAAACCATACAATAAAATGTCATCTGCTTTATTTTATAATTAGCAATGGGCTACCCGTCAGGTAGCTGGATTGGGTAGATTGGGTGTTGGTGATTTTTGGCTGGACAGGGTAGTTCGGTAATGTCTACCCTGCCTGACCTAGCAGTGTAATTCATGGGTAGGGTAATTTGAGACGGGTAACAGGTTACCCTACCCAATTATAGCATCACCTGTGGACAACACTCCTGTCCCCAATCTGTTCCTTTTCATATAATTTAAAAACACTTTCCTGGTAGTCAAGCAGACCCCATCCCTATCCCTGATCTGCCCATAATCAATTTATTTTATTATCACTTTCCTGGTGGTCTAGCAGACCCCTCCCTATCCCCGATCTGCCCATCAAACAAAAATATCACTTTCTCTGGTGGTCTAGGGACCCCCTTGCTATGCCCGATCTGCCGTAATTGCTTACTTTCCCTGGTGGTCTAATAGACCCTCTCTCCCCACCCCAGCAGGCAGTGCCCCACCACCCGCTCCTCTCCCCATCCTATCCCGAGGCAGGACTGGTACAGCCCTCTGCTCTCCACCGCAACTGGCCCCAACTGTTCTTGTCAATGAATGAGTGCATGCATGATTTGTTCAAAATCGTGCTCATTCATTGACTACACAGCTCAGTTGGCAGCTAGCTGTGGAGCCCTGAAGGGCCCACAATGCCATCTCCTCCCATCGCAACCCTACCTCAGCAACTGGGATAGCCCCCTGCTCTGAACCATGGCTCCATGGCTGGCAGTCGACTGACCTGTAAACTAAGGTCAATGAATGAGCATGTACTTGTACAAGTCAATATGTGGCTGGCAGTATAGTCTAGAGGTTAGAGTAAAGAGCTGTGAGTAAGCTTGAACATCCAGCAGGCCTGTGTTTGAATCCCACAGCCTCCACCTGCATACTGTGTGACTCTGAGCAAGTCACTTAACCACCCCAGTGCTCCCAGGTCACACCTGAAAACAGGCACTTGTGCCTAGTGGGCCTACCTGGTTACCAGAAGAATAAAACAAAAATTGTTTATTCATTGACAAGAACAGTCACGGCCTTCCATGGTGGAGAAAGGAGGACTGTGTCTGTCTCGGTTTGAGGATGGAATGGGGGAGTGGGGTGGTGGGGCACTCCTGCCAGGGTGTGGGATCAGCTAGACCACCAAGGAAAGTAAATAATTATGGCAGATCAGTTATATGGAGGGAAGTCTGCTAAACAACCAGGTAAAGTAAATAATTATGGCAGATAGAATAAGTAGGGGTCCGCTAGACCACCAGGGAAAGTAATTAATTAAGGCAGATTGAGAATAGGGAGGGTCCACTAGACCACCATGAAAAGTGCTAATAAAATAAATAAATTATTGGCAGATCTGGGATAGGGAGTGGGTCTGCTAGACCACCAGGGAAAGTTTTCTTTCTCAGTTATGGTCAGGGTCAGATAATCTGGTAGTAGAATGGGTCAAGTAATATCTACTTGACCCAATCCAACAATTTTATTCTTCATGGTATTTTAGGGTAGTTTAGAGGTACCTGCAGGTAGTCTTGCAGGTCGGGTATTTTAGTATCCACCCATCCCTACTTATCATAGAGAATATAAGCAAAACAGACATTTACAATTTTGGTAAGAACGTTTATATAATGTGCAAACTGCACATTTATTGCACATTCAAAATAATGCCTTGACATTAGAGTTATTTAATAAAGTGCATAATGGTATCAACATTTGAACTAGTATACAGATCCTTAAAGTGTATTATAAGCTATTTATGTCTTAAAGACTCCATTTGGGGCATTTAAAGAACATATGTTCAACTGAATTTATTGTCAGGCAAACTGAACTACACTTTCTTTCACTTTTATAATCGTGCCAAGTTATATGTTTCCCAGGTCATGCCTGAAAATAGGCATATTTAATGTCTAGTGCACTTACCTGGTCATCAAAAACAAATAAGTAAATATAAACCTAGTATTTCCTCTCATAATGTACGCCTGCCTCACACAATCTTTTCTACCAGTTTTCTACCCAACCCTTCCCCTATCTTTGTAACTCCAGTAGCACAAATGCAGGAGATGGGCATGTGTCCAAGAACTGTGGCTTTCTCCCCTCCCTGACCACCATCTGCCACTCTTGTGTCCCATGGGCTACCTCCAGGCTTCCACCTGGAGGCAGCCAAGAGATGAGAAAACACACTACCCCAATCTGGTAGAGGAGAGCTTCCAGGTGGGCCACTCAGCACTCTCCTTATACTGTAGATGTTTCTAAGGAAACACTCATCTATTGATTTGTGGAAAATGAGTCTGTCATCTCTTTGAAGTGAAAATCTCCTACAGTACTGAAAGGAGAAAGGTGACAGAGGAGCAGGCACTTTCTTACCATTTTAAGAGTAGGAGGAACCAAGATCTTGTGGGTTCCTGCCCATTTAACCCTAGGTGTTCATATGCAAAAGCCTGTTGAAATACATTTGTACAGTTATATATCTTCACTTGTTTACTAAAAAACTCCTGCAAGGTGCACCATTCGTAGCAGCAATCACAGTAATTTACACCAGTCATTTGTCATTAAAACTGCATATGGCAGCTGGCCTGACATTACTAACTGTGCAACCAAAACAACATAAAAGTGATCCAGTTATGGAATAAGGGCTTTCCAGTTGTAGATCAGGAGCAACATACTGCAAACTAGCCCAAAACTGGGTATATTAACACACATGTGCTAAGAGACAAGCAGCATGTACATTAGATGAGGTATGCAGTGAGGCTTGGCAATGCAAATAGGAGTCAGTATTCCCCTGTGAGAGCAGCAGCAGAAAGTACAAACCTGTCTGCAAGAGCAAAAGACACTGATAATCACACTTGAAAACTATCTGTGGGTTCATAGTGTGAGCAGCTGGGCAGTCTGTGAGGCACTAAATCTTTTAACACTGCTTGCAAACATAATATATTGACACAAAAAATATATTGTTCCTTCTCTACATACAAGGCATAAACTCCAGCAGAACATCTCTCTGGCTTTAATTCACATCTCATCAAATAAACACAAGCTCCATCACACTGACTACAGGCACACTCCAAAGAGTGAAAGCAGATATAATACAGGCATGGAGAAGCTGCCCATCTGGAGTGGACAAGGGTGAGGAGGCACCTGTTTTGAACAGTTCAAACTCCTCCACAGGCTGTACTGTGTACTTTCTTGAGACCTTGTGCATATTACTTAACCTCCAGTTATAAACCCCATCCATCTGTAGACATGGGTAGATGCTGGACCCATCTGATAATGGGATGTTGTGCAACACCTGTGACTATCCTTGTTTTATCAGCTGTTACAATATAAATATTTACCTGCTATATTACAAGCCCTACACTTCACTGTCTCCACACTAAAGCTGAACCCAAAGTTTTCGAGCTCTAATGGTAAAACTGTCCCTCCCTCCTCATTACCTGTCTTTGTGGCTGGAATCTATTGCTGCCCAGGCACATCAACCACAATAGTCACCGACCTTCTAGGCCAGCTCTCATCTCTGCATAGTCAGGTGAACTATATGTCATGGGAGACTTTAACCACAACTGGCTAGCACCCACTTTTAACAAAATCCAAACTGAAATAACCACTCTAAACCTTAGTCAAACCATTTCAGAACCCACATGCTCTAACCATAAGTCGGTAACTCCCCTCCTTGACTGGGCGCTTGCATCCCACCCACACACGCCATCAGTTCAGGCCTCCTCCCTGATTCCATCAGTGACCACCATCTAATCTACTTGGTCCCAAGATCCACAGAATTAAATCCCTCCCAAATTCATATTCCAACGATCATACAAATCCTTAACCTCTCCCCTCCTGGATGATTTGGCCCACTCTAATTGGGTCCCAAGCTCTACCTGCTCCTAACATGGATACGGCCCTCTCACTTTACAGCACCTTCCTCACAGCCTGGGACAAACCGCCTCCTCGCTGGGCTAGAGTCCAAGGGTCTCACCTACCCTGGATCTCCCCTGAGCTGATAGCTTGCCAACAAGCCCGTGATAAGGCCTGGCGAAACTACAAATCCACGCCCTCCCAGGCAACTACATCAGCTACTGCATGCTCTGCAACAAATGCACAAAGACCATCTGCTTAGCTAAGGCTGATTACTTCAACAACACCCTAAATGCAAACCTTAGGAGTCTCTCTAAATTCTGCAAAGTCATTAACTCCTCTTCACCCCCAAACAACAAGCCTCCCTCCTCTCCTCCTCTTCCAAGGACTTTCCTCTCCGACCCCTGAAGGTAGCCTCCGAGTTTAATTCCTATTTTACTACCTGCGCCCAGGCCCTCCTAAATTCCTTCCTCTAGCAACCACACCTGCTCCCCAGACATCTATCCACCTTCCGACTGGTAGGAACTCTTTTCCTTCAGATATATCTCCCCTGCCGAAACTCTAGATGCCCTTCACTCCCTGAAGCTGTCAGCGTGGCTCAGTTGGTAGCACATCCGCCTCTGGACCAGAAGGTCGTGGGTTCTCGTCCCCACGAGATTGGACTTGCACCTAAAAATCGCTGGCATCCGAGTGCAGTATTGGGGTGCTGTACTGCTGGTGTGCCGCCCTTCGGATGAGACGTTAAACCGAGGTCCCTTCTACCCATCCTGGTGTTGTCCTGGTGGGTGTCCAGGTGGAAGTAAAGAACCCAGGGCACTCTTCGCAAAGAGTAGGAAACATTCCCGTGTCCTGGCCAACATTCCCTTCCCATAAACTGGTTCATGCAATTATCCAGGCTGTGTGTGGTGATGATGTGCGATATGGCTGCCACCACACATTCAGTCACTTCACTACCAGTCTAGCATTGCTTGTAAAGTGCTTTGGATGTATGAAAAGCGCTATATAAATACTGATTCTTCTTCTTCTTCTTCTTCTTCTGAACCCCTCCAAAGGCAAATCCCTGATGGTCTGGATAACAAACTCCTCTTCCTATCTGCCCCACCATTGCTACCCCTTGTGGCCCTACTAAATCTCTCTTTCTCCACCGAGTCACTCCCCTCGGAATGGAAGCATGCCACTGTCTTACCCTCCCTAAAGGTGGCGATCCTATCTCCACAACAAACTACCATCCCATCTCCCTCCTCCCGCCTTGCCAAACTCCAGGAACACCTAGTGCTTTCCCAACTCTCTGACTTTCTCTCTGAAACTAACTTCTTCACCCCTTTTCAGTCCAGTTCCGAAAACACCACTCTACCACCTCCTCCCTACTAAGACTCATGGACTCCATCCTCACTGGGATGGATAAAGGACAAATCACTGCCGCTATCTTCACTGACCTAGCAAAAGCTTTCGACACGGTATCCCATCCTCTCCTCCTATCCTACCTATCTGGAGCTGGGTTAGCAGAATCTGCCACTAACTGGTTCAGTGCCTACCTTATAAATAGAACCCAATCCACTAAAATAGCTGACCATACCCTCCTCATCACCAAACTCTTGCTCCTCTACACGCAATCCATATGCATCGAGCTGACATGGTCCTCTTTACCTCCGGCCAGAGCCACGAAAAAGTCTCCTCCAAACTTCAAACCAATTTCAACAAAATCCAATGCTGGTTCAATTCCAACCAGCTCTCCTAAACACCAAAAAAACCTGTCTCTATGACTTTCGGCACTAGACAGCATCTATCCAAACTCACGTGCCCTCTGATCTTCCATACCCTAAATAACTCCATCCTCGAGGAAGTGCCTCCTTCAGGTATCTAGGGGTTTGGCTCAATCTACACCTCTCCTTTTTCACACATGTGGATGCCATCATTTCAAAACTGTGCCCAAAACTTGGTGCCTCTATTGAAAACACTCTAGTCTCCCACTACTGGTCAGAAGAATTAGTCCAGAAAATAATTCTACCCTCCTTGACTACTGCAATGTCATTTACAGCTCCGCCGCCAAGACCACCCTAACCAGACTTGACCCCTCTTTAATGCCTTCTGCCGCTTCGCACTCGATGCTCCCCCTGCTCTCATCACTGCAAGCTCTACTGGTCACTGGTCCTACCATCCCTGAGCAACCAGCGCCTAATTCATAGTGCCAAATTCACTTCCAATTGCTGGCTCGGCTCCTCCTCTCTCCCTACCTTGCATCCTCTCTTCTTCCCTCCCTCCCCACCCACTCCCTCAGGTCTTCTGATGCTAGGCTATTGGTCATCCCCACCATAGGACCACCACCAGCCAATCAGCCTTCTCGTACTCTTTCCTAAACTCTGAACTGCCTGCTGGCTCAGATCCACCATTCATCATCCAAACACTCCCTATCCTTTGCCCTCACTAACTTCCTTGCACCAAATTGCAACTGCCCCTGACCCCCACCCTGATAGCTCTCTTCTGCCATCCGCCCTTAGTGCCTGACCAGTGGCTTGGCCTTTGCCTAATTGCCTGGCTTATACACTGCCCTATGCACTTCACTCACTCCCACTCTCTAATTCCCTCCTAATCTCTCCCTACCCTCCCCTCCTTCCCTCCCTCCTAAGTAACTCATGCTTCTCAACCTCAAGCACTGCTACTGCTCACTTCTCCCTCCCCCTCCCCACCCTTCTCACCCCATCTCTCTCCAACTCCTACTGTCAACATTGTGCATCTCGCTTCAGCTCAAGTCATGCTACTGGCACTCAAGTATTGTTATTGGCACTGATATGTATACCCTGTCCTTAATGTTTGATTCCTGTACTGTTTCACCTGTTGTAAAATGTGCTAATGTAATCCCACCCAACTATGTACATTATCTGTAGAACGCTATTCAATATTCAATGTCTTTATGTTGATCTGCCCCCACTTGTAACCCTTCCCCCAGGTCGCACAATGAGACGAGCATCTTTTTGTTCAGTGTGCCTTTCCTGGTGAAACATTTTCAATAAATAAACAATAAATAGATAAATAAATAAGCTACCTGGTTGCACTGCTGTCACCTGCAGTGATATAATAGACCAGTTACTGGCTTCTTTTACAGTGACTTGTGGGGTTTAGGCCATTTGAATTTTGTTAAAACATGCTTTTTGTTAGGTGTGGGCAAACCGGTTCGTCAAAAACATGAACCGACCTGAATGCTGAAGTGTTCATAAATGAATGATTTCGAACACCTTCAGCTGTTCAGATCAGTTTGGACAGCCATAGTATCATGGGGAATGCAGCGTGAGAAGTGCCAGAGCAGGAGGAAGCCACAGGAGGACCAGAGACAAGACTCTAGTTTCTCACTGGATGGCCAAGCTGTCTGTCTTAAGGTGGCACCTGATTAGATTTGCTCTAGCAACTCACATAATACACCTTAGGAGCTAAGCAGATGAATACAGGGTGGAGAAGGAGCAGCTTTGTAGGCTGCTCCATGATTCTTTGCTTGTCCTTGAAGGGAAAAGCAGTGTGTCAGAGAGGGTTAGCCAGGCAGGGTCTCCCAGAATCTCTGTGGGTATATTAGCAGCAGTGCCTGCAGCATCACACTTAGCATAGGTGATATGTGAAATAAATTCTGTATGTGAATTAAAATCTGCCAAGACTGCCTGCCAGTCATCAGTGCACCAGTGCCACTTCTTGCATACTGTCTGTGTGACCTCCTCCACAAGAAGTCAGTCATCTGTCATCTTCCTCCTGTGCTCAGTGGGGTCCAAGCTTTGGCTCACTGGGCAGGGCATTCTGTCACATCACGTGGAATAATAAATAAAAAAATTCCTTTAAGGGAAAAAGTACTGTGTCAGAGAGTGTTAGGCCAGGCAGGGTTCCCAGAATCTCTCTAGGTATACTAGCAGCAGTGCCTGCAGCATCACCCTTAGCATAGGTGGTGTGTGAAATAAATTTTGCATGTGAAATAAAATATGCCAAGACTGCCAGCCAGTCATCAGTGCACCAGTGCCACATCTTGCATACTGTCTGAGTGATCCCCCAATAAAGTCAGTCATCTGTCATCTTTCTCCTGTGCTCGCTCAGTGGGGTATAAGCTTTGGCTCAGTAGGCAGTGCATTCTGTCACATCACATGGAATAAATATAAAAATATATATATAAAATCATGTTCACAGTCATCACATCCACGAATTTCACATTTGGCAGCTCTTTCTGGAAGCTCAGTTCCATCCAATATCTGATGATCTGGAAAGCACTGCCACTGTTACATGATTCCTAATCCTCACAATGTATCATGTTCATGGTCACGGTCATCATGGTTAGAGATGCAGCGAATTAAAATTCCATCCGAAGTCATGTTGTCACTTCAGCTACATGAAGTGGCTAATGCAAAGGCTCACTTCATGTTGTTATTCTGCCTAACACGAAGTAAGGCGTAAGTGTCAACAATACTGGCAACCCTTCACACACAGTCACCAGAATTAATGTGCATCCCAAAATGCTACTGTCTTGTGTCCAGAAAATTCACTAGTGCTGACAAAGTGAAATGAAAGCATAGCAAGAAATGCAAAGTCTCCAGAATTAATGGTGCACTCAGTCGTTGCACAGTGGTCACACACAGTCACCAGAATTAATTTGCATCCCCAAAATGCTACTGTCTTGTATTCAGTAAATTCCAGTGCTGACGAAGTGAAATGAGAGGGTAACAAAATGCAAAGTCTCCCAGAATTATTGGTGCACTTTCTCATGTTCAGTGGTCATACACAGTCACCAAAATTAATGTGCATCCCAAAATGCTACTGTCTTATGTCCAGAAATTCCTCAGTGCAGATGAAGTAAAATGAGAGTGTAACAAGAAATGCAAAGTCTCCCAGAATTAATAGTGTACTACAAATGCACAGATAGATTAAGATTGCGCTGCACACGCAAGAGATGCAGACACAAAGGCACAACAACACCTAACCAGTGCTCACAAGTCACAAATCCAAATCTGGAAAAGAATACCTTTTGCTGGTTGGGGAGGGGTAGTGCAGGGCAGTAACAGTCAACTACCAGGAAAGATACCACAAAGCAGAATGAAAAATTCATGCAGGTGTGGTGGATAGCAGGTTCACACTGCTGCAATTACTCTGTGGCACAATAAAAGGTGTCTGATTTAATGGCACACATCGCAACACACGACAAGTAATGCATAGCAATTTGAAAACCTTTAGTAATATCATCAAATGTTTTAAACACACTGAAATTGTACACTGCTACACTACAACAATCAGCAAAAAAGTCAAGAATTACTGAAAATATTGCTGTGTGTACATTAACACAGTTATACAAGAAAAATACAACCAAAACAGAAAGACTGCCTTTTCTCCCAGTTACTCTACCTACACCGCAGACACGCCTCCCCCAAAGCACACTTTACAGTACACATACTGACTGTTCTAAATTAACATTCAAAATCCACACACAAGCAATAAACACTTGTCAATATGAGCACAGGAGGGTTTCCTACAATCGATGTACTAAATTTTGAGCAAAAAAAAAAATAGCTCAGAAAGGCTTTTTAACAGCTTTTAGAGATTTGAATTGCAGAGCTTTTAGAGGAAACTGTTTCCATCTTCCACTACACAGAACTGAGGCTGCGCAGAACAATCTAGAGCCCATGTGATCTGCAATACCATGCAGCACTGCAAAATTTGCCTTTGGAGCTCAAAAACAAGAGAAGTGAGGAGAAGTACATAGATTTCAATGTACATCACCTTAAAACTGGTGGATAAGTGGTTTGGGGAAGGTGGAATAACACAAAGTCATTGTTTTCAATGGACTTCTCATTCCCCATTATAATGCAAAGTACTCAGCTTTGCATTGCTGAGTACATCACAGTTCCTAGTTACTCTGCGAATCACTTCACAGAGCAAATTTAGCCACTTCGCCACCACTAATCACAGTCACAAGAAGCTCATTTCCATCCAGTGTTTTAAGCTCCAGGAAGTGCTCTCACTGTTAAACAATTCCTTATCCTCACAACAAATCACATTCATGTTCACGGTCATCACAGTCACAAAGAAGCTACGTTCAATCCAGTGTAAGAAGCTCTGGGAAGCGCTGTCACTGTTACACAATTTCTCATTCTCACAATGAATCACATTCACAGTCATCACAGTCACAGTCACATTCACATTCATGGTCAGCATGGTCATGGTTTTCACATTTGCCAACTATTTCTGGGAGCTTGTTTTAGTACAATACCACAGCAGTAGCAAACCCTTCCAGTAGGGACAGTATGCTTGGCTCTGAGATACAAAACACTTAAATTTTGTCTTCTTCAGAAAGAGAAAACATACATCGCTACAACTCTTGAGTTTTTTTGTCCCACTAGGGACATTACAAAGAAATTATCCATTCTTTAAACACGTACCTTGTTTTGTTCTGTTCTCATAAGAGTCATTACTAAGAAAGTATCTAAAGGCTGCATAGCAACATTTACCTTTGATTGTACAGACATAAATCCTACAAAAATACAACTACCTGTTCCACACTTTGTGATTACAGAAGAAACAACTTATTTTTGGTGCAACCCTGTTTTTTTTTTTGTTTTTATCTTCAGTTTTATCATGAATCAAGACACCCAGTCATCATGTCACGCCACTCACCAGCCTTGGTCCCATACGATGCTTCTGTTAGTGTTCACGTTCTGTATAATACCCTACTAGAACGAATCTTTGTCCTCATAAGACTGATGTACTTAATCCAGTAGCTGTAATCTCAGATCAAACATTGTTTGTAGCATGTTTATGTTTCTCAGAAAGTTCAGGAAAGTACAGCCCTAGGTATTTCAAATTTTGTTTCAATGGCAACTGTTTGTGGAAACTCAGTTCCATCCAGTTTCTGGTGCTCTGAAAGCACTGCCAGTGCCAACATGACTCGCATCACTCATGATGCTCACATTCACTGTCATTAACATATCACACCACTTCAACTCATTTGGTGCAACCCTGTTTTTCTTTTTAATCTTTGGTTTCATCACGAGGCAGGACACCCAGTTATCGTGTCACGTCACCACAAGCCTTGGTCCAGTACAGTGCTTCTGCTAGTGTTCATGTTCTGCAGGATGCCCTACCTGTTGTGTTCCATGCCAAGAGCTGCTGCTGAATGTAATTAGTGACATACATTTCAAACACATTGTCCCATTCTACAAAAAGTCAGACTCAGTAGACTGGTTTAAAAAGATAGAGATCTGGGACTTGCCTGCCTTTGGACCAAGTCATCGCCATCGCTCCAGTAGGGACATCCACAGTCACATTATTCACGCCTCATCTCATTTCACTACCCATTCATTTTAGTACTACTGAACAGTGGTTTAATTGCTTTTTCTATAGATATGTTGATTAAAAGCTGTTTAAACTTATTTTATCACACAGTTACCATAAAATAATATAGGTTATAAAAGGCTTGGATAAGCATCCAAACCTGTTTTTGCTTATCAGAACCTTTAGAACCTTTTCGAACCTCATAATATTTTTAGGCTCTCCCATCCATGCTTTTTGTGCTCCTTAATTTCCAGGCACACTTGAGAGCTCCATGGGAAGTGGGAGAAAAGGGAGGGTGGATCATCAGCCATCTATTGTAAGATGGTGCCAACTTTGTTGATTCATTAGTGTCCCCCTCAGACATTCGATCATGCCAAGATAGAATCTGTGGAGGTGCCGCACCCTGTGCATATGAGAGGGCATGGGCACAGCTCTGTGAAGAAAAACATGTAGAGGAGCAAGTAAGGCATAAAATAAAGGAATAATACATGACAGGATGTGTGTCGTTCTCTGATAACATCATGCCTGGGGTGGTTGGGCACAAGGCTGCAGGCTGAGTGCGTCCAACATCCCAGTTGTGATGTTATCCCAGCAAGACACACAACCTGAAGTGCATTATTCCTATTACACAATGGCTCCTTTTAAAAGAAAACTAAAATAAGAAAAATACATTTTACATTAGTTTTTTTTCCTTGATGTTTTAATGTGGAAGCATATTAACAAAGAAAAAATTTCCTGTTTTCTGCTTGTCCAGTAGGTGATGGTTTTCTGTAATGTGTTTCTCTTGTAGAATCAATTAATCTGTCTCCCCTCTTTGAAGCTACTTTTCAGCATCTTCTTCATGTGTATAACTTCCCCTTTGTTCACTTCCTTCTCTCTGCAGTTAGTCAGTCTTGTCATTCCCACACACCCCATTTAAGTCCATGGCTGCCTGTCTGACTGATAGTTTTGGGCAGTTTGAGCTGTGTGACCTGATGTTTTCCCTCCCTCCCTCACAGATCTGCCCCCCCACCCACCATTCTGGTCTATGGCTGGTTAGTTGTCCTAATATGTGTGTTTAACCAGGGAACATATTCTGTCAGTATCCAGCAGACTACTTCATTAGTAGTGCAGTATTGTTTCTTGTCATGCTCCTTAGAAGAGCTGGAAATGTAAACAAATTCATTTTTTTATTTTAATTTTGAAGCCAGCATGGGTGTTGACAAGAATACAAATTCCACTGATATCAACCACAGAAAATAAGAAATTCTGATGGGTTTCACAGTGCTCAGGTGTCACTGAAACACCGACTGGCAGTTATGGTTTCCATGCTTCAGTGAAGCCGCTCAGTTGGAGGAAAAAAACAAGGATGAGTACTTTGTCTGCTGTTGTATTATTTTTGTGTGGCTGACTGCAGGAGATGGTGTTTCAGGTGTGGAGGTGAAGTCTTGGGTGGGGGTTCTGGAGGGCAAGTGCTGGACCTGAAGCTCTCACTGGTCTTTGCAAGTGGCTGGGTGGCAGCATGCAGTGGTCAGTGATTTAATTTTCTGTCATTCCATCATAGATGTGCTGGGACTAGATCCATGATATTATGCTGGGATAACATCACAGGTCCAGTCCCACACAGACCAATCGGAGCCCATCATCCTTTCTTGCCATTGTATAATGAATGTTTGATGTTTATTTTAATCAGGAGAGGTGATTGCAGTGTTCTTCCTTCATCCTTGCTATCTATGTAAGAGGGACTCTGTGCATCTGACCCAGGAGCTCCAGGGTATACCTGCTCTGATATGGAATTTGCAGACACAAGTGCTCCTATGATATTAGGGCACTTGTCAGCTGGTCCCAGTGCACTCAATCACAGCAACTGCATTATGCACTAAAGGAACAGTCACATAAATGCTGACCCTGCTTTGTGAGGGGAAGGGATCAGGCTGGGTATGTAGCATTGCGGCATGATAATTCAAAACGTCAATACTCAGCATGCACACAAGGTAACTCTTTCTGCATAAGGCAGCTAGCTAAAGAAAGATAAAGTGCAGTAATCTCAACAGCCTTATGTAGTTCTGAGCTGCCTAGAGAAACAGGGATCCAGATCTTGAGGAAAACAGTTGTTTTGAGAGAAATGATGTAAAAGTAGTTAGATAAAAGACTTGCCTGATGAATTAGTGTTTATTAAGTTCAACAGTACTATTAGGAGGTTTCTTACCTACAGTATATACATATATATAAAGCGGTAAATTGGAAATGCTCGAGCAGAAGCTACTATAGATTACAGTGATGCAGCCTGTATGATGCACATAAAGAAACTGAGTTACCTGGGAGGCACAGGAGCAAGGTGGTATCGGATTTTGATCTGAAGTCACTTGTGCATCAGCAGCATATCCAATGGACACGACCCTTGATATGGGAGTTGAGAGTGCTGTAGATATTGCGACCCACAATTATGTTCATGACTCAACCTCTCATTAGTGTATACACCAGACCTGCATTAGTGTGAACACACAAACTGGTTTGTGCCTCACATACTGATGCTTTCAATATTGCTATCGCTCACAAACTGCTGACTTAGCACCCCTTAACCCAGTTTGCAGAGCCAAAATCAGTTTGTGCCATGCAAATCCTTTGAATACGCTGCTCAAGAGTTCAGAGTTCTTTGTCAAGTAGAAGTGAAGCAAATTTAAAGTTTGCTGGCAAAGTAGCTGCAAAGTTGAGAAACATTGACTTTGCAAAGTTTCATTTTGCACCACCAACTTTGCAGTTCCCCATACAAAAACATAACTTAGCAGGTACCTAATGCATACCTATTCATTAGAATTACTAACTAAAAACTGAGCGTTGAACTTGATCATTGGTTGAGAGGTTTTTCTCAATGGTATGCTACCCTTATGGTGACACCAACACAGCGAATACATACCTGTCAGCAACACTTTGCCGACAGGTAGCTGTGTTAGTGTGCCTGAGACAGGGGCATGTTGTCTCCCAGTCATGCACCCCCACCCTGAATCATCTCCAACTGGAGTTGAGAATCCTAAGATGGTGGGGCAGGGCAGAGCATCCTGCTTGGGGGTTCAGGAGGTGAAGTCCCCAATAAAAAACAGGACCTGGGACATACCAGAATCATGTAGACTGCAACTTGCGGTCAACATGATTCCTGGCAGCAGATGCTGTTCGACATAAAGGATGTGGAACCGGCATGATAGAACCTTTCTCAACTAATGTATAATCCTTGTTATCTAGCCATTAGTAGAGATATTAATTTTTACATCCACATTAGTTGGGAAAGCAGACTTGAAAAATACTAGAGTTATGGACTGATTGAATTTTTCAATTTAAACATAATACAGCTTATTAGTTGGTTGTTTTCTTTGACTTTGAAAATATTTCAGTTAATTACTTGAAATTTAAAACTTAGAAAATGTTCCAGTTATCAGTTACTTGAGATTTTAACTTAGATTTATTTTTTGCTCTTTCTATCTCTCCAGCATCCAACAGAAGTAGTTTGCAGGAAAGCAGTATTGTACTGTAGTATGCTAGGAGAGCAGAAATATCCAAATAGTTTGCTTTTGTGCATCTCTGGAAACCATATGCACTATGTACAGTATACTCTCATGTCTCATTTCCCAAGCAAGACATTGTGGGATGCGATTCCTTGTGCAAGTCAAGCTGGCAAGGCTTTGACAGAACAGACAAGCTCGATTCTCAAAGAGAGCTGAGATCAGGCAAGCTGTGGTAAACAACAGCTTGCACTGAATACTGTGCACCAGGGACCCTTCACTAGATTCTGGTACAGGAGGGTCTTGGCGCCTATGTCCCCACACTTGCAGCAATCTCTCCCATGTGGCAAACACATGGTTTATGGAAGTGTTTGCCACAGGCACACCTGCGGAAAAGGCTAACAGTCCTCCCTTCCTGATCCCTTGTAAAATAAATGTATCCTTCTGGGGGGTCTAGTGGCCCTCGATCCCTAATGTTGCTCGTATTCATATTTATAAAAATAACCCTTGCTGGTGGTCTAGTGATGCCCCACTTTCCAAGCTCCAGTGTTGCCTTTATTTATATGTATAAAAATACCCCTTCCTGGTGGTCTAGTGCCTCCTCCCTGATGTCACTGTAATCATATTTAACAACAACCCCCTTCCCTGGTGGTCTAGTTGACTCCACCCCACCAGATAGTGTCCACCACCCCATTCTCCATTCCAAAATGCAGCCAGTGACTGGTGCAGAACACCTCTCACCTCTGCAGCTAGCCACCGACCGAACTGTCACTGAGCGCCTACTGTATAGTGTATGTCCTCATTGATTAATCAGGTTAACTCTCCCAGAGGAGAATTTTCAAAGTACCCTTAGACCAGCAGTGAAGCACACCCAGAATGGACTCTTCATCCTCCCCTCCCCACAATGAATGGGGGTTTCTCCCTTGAAGCACTGGGAAACCTTGTTGGATGCCCTCTAATAAACCTTTATTTCTAAATCCATTTCTGTGTAAGGCGCAGAATTTTTGTTTTCTAAGTTATGTCTGCCTAGTTGTGGTTGACTCCACAGACTTGACTGGTAGCAAGCTTGTCCTGTGCTCTCTGCCCTTAGATCAGCCCTGGCTGGTCTAATGGTACATAGAATTTCTCCCATCAGGATAGATCTTGGAATCCCACTTGGCTGTGGCAGCTTGCTTCTGCCTCATGCCCCCTAGCACCACCATAACAGCCCATTTGGGTTCACAGGTGGCACAAGCCCCATTTTGGGCAGGCTGCAATTGAGAATCACTCCTGCTCATCTTTGCACCATTATTTGTGGCTCAGGCCCCTTGCACCATGCTGGGAGCTTTGAGAATCGAACCCATAATCTTTATATAGACTTATACATCTAATCCTGTATAGACTGAAAATGACAAAGTACAGACATGTGATACATCCTCTTTGGGATCTCTCAGTGTACAGTAGTCATATTTGCAACCATGTTTGATGTCAGAACTCCAATGTACACAAGCCCAGCCCACTGGGTCCCCTCCTGCACACAAGCCCAGCCCTATGGGTTCCACCCTGTACACAAGTCCTGCCAACTGGGTCTCCTCCTGCAACCAAGCCCAGTCCTCTGGGTCACTCTCCTACATTAAGGCCCATTTAATGGGTCCCTCCTGCATATGAGTCCAGCTTACTGGGTTCCTCTGGTACATAAGCACAGTTAACTATGTCCCTTCTGCACCCAAGCCCTACTTACTGGGTCTCTTCCTTCTCAGAGGCCCAGACCACTGGATCCTCTCCTGTACCCAAATCCAACCCTCTAGATCTCCTCTGGTACACCAGCTCAGCCTACTGAGTCTCCTCATGTACCATGATACAAGCCCAGCCCTCTGGGTCCCTCCTGTATTCAAGCCCATCCCAGTACCCCACATCCAAGCCAAACGCACTAAGTCCCATCCTGTCTTTGTTCCATCCTACACCAAAGCCCAGCTACTGAGTTTCTTCTTGGATACAAGCAGAGCAACTAGATTCCCTCCTATACCCAAGACAGCCAGCTAGGTCCCCATCCTGCACCAAAGCCCAGCTCACTGGGTCCACTCCTGTAAACAAGACTAGCCCATTGCATGCCCTCTTGCACCCAAGGCCAGTCCACTAGAGTTCCTCCTGTACACAAGCCAAGACATTGGATCCTCCTACTACACCCACACCCAGCCCACTGAATTTCCTTCTACACCTAAGCCCTTTGGGACCCCTACTGCAAACAATATTAGCCCTCTGGGTCCCCACCTGCACCCAAGCCCAACCCATCGCTCTTCCTTCACACACACACAGCCTTCTGGTTCACCTCCTACAACTAAGCCCTGCCCTCTGGGAACTCCTTATGCACCCATGCCCAGCCCCTGGATCCCCTCTTGAAAACAAGATGAGTCCATTGGGTCCCTCCTACTATCATGTTCACTCATCTGAGTCAACCTCCTGCACACAAGCCCAGTCTGATTTCTTCCTGTTTTGTGCTCCAGCCCATCCAGGTGGTTCCTCCCTTGCACCCAAACCCTGCCTTACATGTCTCCCCTTGTACCTAGGCCCAGTCCAGTGGGTTCTCTTTGCAACCTGAGCCCAACCCACTGGGCCTCATCTTTTAACCATTTACAGCCTAGTTCTCCCCAAACAAAGCCCAGTGGTTATTCTCTGCACATACATCTAGTGGGTCACATGATCAGCTGTTTTATCTATGAACAAGTGCAAGCGCTTTCAATCTGAAAGGCAGGCGGCCATAGAGGAGGGTGGGTTATGTCAGTAGTCTTTTCCAATTTACAGACATCTATCACCAGCTTTTAAGTGCCAGAAGGGGTTGAGGGTGGGAGGAGGTATTGCCATTGTGAGGTGGGGGGAGCTTATTTGATTTGGTATAAGTAAGTGCTGTAAGATGCGGCTAGCCATGGAGGCCAGTAGGTTGTGCTGGCTGCCCATCATGGAAGATTTTAGCCACTTAAATGGAAACTGTGGGTGCTGGGGGAGGAGAGTGGATAGATTCTAACAGAGGGTGGAAGGACAGGAGTTGTATATCATACAGGATATAGGGCAGGGGCTGTTTCTTGAATTTTTCAGTAAATATTGTATTTCCAAAATAGGTTAGACAGGAATAGTGCATTATTTGTAGCATTTGGGAATACTGTGTATTATTTGCACACCCTAGTTGCCTTTTTTTAGATTCTTTAAGGGTATTGCAGTCTTTGAGTACATTGTTTCTTGGAGTATGTCTTTTTTGTCTCAGTATGTCTTTCTTTGACACCAATTTATAGGAAAGAAGAAGAAAAGAAAGAAAGAAAGAAAGAAAGAAAGAAAGAAAGAAAGAAAGAAAGAAAGAAAGAAAGACAGACTGTATAGCTTTTGGTTGCATCACAGAACAGTTTGGGCCAGATATTCAAACTGTGCTATTTTGTGGGGCGAGCCCTTGCTGCACAAAATAGTTGCAGAAGTGTGTGGCGATATTCAAAGGAGTTGCACCCTTGAACAACTCCTTTGAATATCACCCCGACCACAGCCACTGTGCATGGCGCGGTGGAACTTGCACCACCACAGAAGTGGACAGAGTGGAGCATTCAACGCTGTGGGCTGAATACCATTGCGCCATGCGCAAAATCCCAATATTCAAAAGGTGACATGCCAATGGGGCCATAATTCATGTAAGGCACGGGGGGCCATTTGCATCTGATTATGGCCCCATTTGCATGGCAGGTGCGCCGATCCCCGAGGACTTGCGCCTGGTGCCCTGCCAAGCAGCAGCCATCGGGACCGATGTCCTCTGCAGCCTGATCGCGGGCAGAAGACTGTAAATCCACCACCACCCCCACTGGCTCCAATCGCGGGCAGCAATGTCCCCCCAACACAGCTCTGGTGGTCTAGTGGACCCGAAAATCAGATGCGGGATGTCAGAAATAAACACCCCGAACATAGCCCTGGTGGTCCAGTGGATAAATAAACACACCCCAACATGGCCCTGGTGTAGTGTCCCCACCCCACCCACCCACGAAGCCCCACCACCCCTTCCCCCGGCGCCAGCGGGCAGCAGCATCCACCCACCTGCCGCCCCGCCCACCGGCCGAGCTGCCGGTGGGGCTGCATACCCATTGGTGCAGAGCAAGTGCCAATGGGCGTGCATACCCAACCTAAAGACATTCCAGTTTTGTGAATGAATGTATTCATTCACAAATCTAGACTATCTTGTATGGTATAGAGCTGCACACCCGATAACTCTGATACTGCAATGGTACAGCCCCTACAGAGCGATCAGTCAGCGTGGCGGCAGCAGTGAGACTCTATCGCCCGCCGGCTGCGAGCGCAGTGATGAGGCCGAAGTGAAATGAGTGAGAGGCCTGCTCCTGAAACTATGTTGGAGGGTGTATTGTTATCACTGGACCACCAGAAACTATATTTATTTATTTCTGACATCGTGGTGAATTTTCGTCCTCGATCAACAGGCTATATTCGAGGGTATTAGTTATCCACTGGACCACCGGAACTATGTTGGGGTGTGTGTGTTTATTTATGACATCCACGATCGGGATTATCGGTCCACTGGACCACCAGGGCTGTGTTGGGGAGGGGACATTGCTGCCCGCGATCGGGCCAGTGGGGGTGGTGGGGGATTTACAGTCTTCTGCCCATGATTGGGCTGCAGGGGCACAGGGAGTGGGTTGAGGCCAGCCACAGGTGGTAGCTGCTGTGTTGCACCTGCAATGCAGCAGCTCACCTTGGGTGGCCCTCGACTTGAGTCTTTTTTGGCTCAAAGTTGTGCAAGCGCCGGGTTGGGGTTGCGCCTGCACACTCTGCACAGCCCGGCTGGAATATCGGCTGTGCAGTTTATGCATGGTTCCTCCCCTCCAGTTCAGCATGCATTCATTTGCATTGCGCTGTTGCTCAGCCTGTTTTCTGGCACAACTGCCTCCGCTGAATAGCAGAATGGAGCAAGTTCGACTTCATGCAGGCTTAAACTCTATTGTGCCATAACCCTTTTGAATATCTGGCCCTTTATCTGCAATGGTTTTACACGCTGAATACAGATCTGTTATGTCTCTTAAAATATTCTCAACTAATGTACAACTTTCCAAATGCACATAAAGCTTCCTGTATCCAGCATTGCAGCTAGATCCGTTTGATTCTGGAAACAGTTAACAGTAGTTTCACTTTCAGACAGGATAGATGAACTTTTGCCTCTGTTCTTAGCTAAGAAGTTTAACTTAGCTCTTCTTCTTTCACTAAAATGCCAAGTTCTGCAGTTTTCATCTAAAGTAGCGTGCATGGAAGAATTGAATTTAAGCACACTGAGAACTTTGTGACTTTGTTTTTTTTCAAATGGATGGGTGGGGAGATACAGCATCACCTTTTGTTACTGTATTTTATTTTTCCTCAGAAGCAAAACTCTCAGATGTGGTTCGCTCAAACTACTGACCAAAATTTGTGTCTTTTGATTCAAATATTTTGAAACAGTAATTGTTGCAATTATGCAATGCTTACATGTACAGTAGGCAGCATTAGGAGATATAAAACACCGTCTAGAAAAGATCACATTGCAATCAGATGGATTTGATTACTAAATAATTTGTGTAGCTGTCAGTGAACATGGGTTTCTGTGCTATACTGTACTCCCTGTTAAATTATCTGTCCCAGAATGCGACCTCACAAGTGTCTCTCCTGATATATTTTATATACTGTAAGTCTCTGCTGTTCCCAAGATTTGACTATTGCTTTTATTTCAAGTCAGTGTACGTGAATGGGAGAACCCAGGATGTAGAGAATTTGACTGTACTGATTAACAAACAACAACAAAAATTACTTTTATTTCAAGTTAGTATGCGGGGGTGGGAGATGAGTGCCCTGCATCACTATTATCTTTGAGGGCCTCTGGAGTTCTTGGATGACATTGCTTAAAAATAAAAGCAGAATATAATTTCTGCGTGTGTGTGTATGTGTGTATCCTGGATTCCTTTTGATGGGGAGGGGTTGTGATGGTGTTTTCTTTCCCCAAAAAACTTTAGTAACATTAAAACCTGACATTTCTTTTTCTCCTATTAATTTTTTTTAGTCTGTTGCGCAACAGCATATTTATTTGTTTAAATTCTCCCCTTTCTTCTCTCTTACTTCTATGTCTATACTTCTGTACTTATTTCCTAATTAAATAGCGTGTTGGCCACTTGCTATCAAATCTATTCCTTTCAATTCCTCTTCAGGTTCTTCAGTAATGTAAAACATCTAATTCTAAAGCCTAGTGCATTCCATGATTATGGATATGGAAAATGGGATAAATCTATTTAGTAAAACCCTTGCCGTACCCATGTGGGAAGCTGAAAATAATATGAATGTATGGCATTTTTTCAGTGACTTCTGAAATATCTAGGGAAATGGGTGACACACAGCAAGCTAACAAGCTCATAATCCCATACTAATATTTTATCTTGTGTCTATCCTGCATACCTATGGTAAAAGTATGAGCTCCTTAAGATTGTATAGTCTGGGAAGAAAAGAAAGGTTAACTCCTAGTGAGCACAGCTGACTTACAAGACAAACGGCTTCACCGAGCTTCATTTTGTTTATTTTTGAAATGCAGACTGTTTTGTATCTCTAAATTATTGATAAACCCACCTTCCTAGCTGAAATTAGAAAAACAGTTAAGGTGTTTTTATTTATAGATCCATTTGGGAGCGGGAAGAGTTAATTCTGCCAGAGAACAGGAGGCTAGCCTGTATGCCTCGGTTCCATTAGACTGCAAACAGCAGATTTGTTGCTTTCCACTAGATATTTTGAGTATAAAAGGCTTAGTTTACCTCCCGCTCATAGAAGAGGTCAAGGAACCCGTTTTAAAGTCAGTAAAAGTGCTTAAAGTAACTGTAGAGATTAAGGCTGAGTTTTTCATCCCAGTTTGTATGTTATGCATCTCAAACAGCACGGTAGTATTTCTGTGCACATTTGTACATTCTGTGTTGCGAGTACATGAATTAAGGAAGTTGAAATACATTACTGTTCTTTGTGAGCCAAGTCCTGTTAGCAAGCTAGGTAACCCTGTATCCGCATGAAGAAAACCTTCTGACTCTCCAGGTGTGTCCTATAGGAGGAGTGAGCTGCACATCTTGGTCATTTTATACATGAGCAAAACACCTCCTTCTATTTAAGTGGGTGGTACCTTGTCTAATACGGACCATATCCCATAATTAAGGAATAAATCACTCAAGATCCAATGTTTAAAATAAACATAATGGTTTATATTGATTATTCATATAGGAAAGTCAGATTGTATGTGAAAAGGAAATCAATACTTGGAATTATATGTATAAATTCAGTATTTGTATTAATTGGTAGGTCGAGTTTCAATTTGTGGGTGGGATCACAGTCCTATATCAAAGCAGAATTAATGTTGTGATTCAGATAGGCGTTGGTAGAGGACCTGTTTGGTTCTCCCAGGGAGACTCTGAGAGGTCAGGCACAGTCTGATGTTGGTAGAATAGCTCTAATTGTTCATGCCAAACCTGTGCTTTTTGTATTTGTTTTCTTTACTTTGAACAAAGTAAGTCTTTAACTTTATTATTTTAAATTTATTTCTTTTGAATAAAATCATACCTATTCAAGGTATGTTGTACCACTATTGTCTCTTGTAAAGTCTTTTCTACACCCCACAACAGGGGTCTCTGGACAGTACTGATAATAAACTGACAGAATTTGTATTTTTTGCCATTTACAGTCAATGTGCATGGCGGTGGCGGTGGCGTGGTGGTGGTGGTGGGGCTGTATGTGTGTCTTTGAATGCTTTTGCTGGAAGGTGGTCTCTGGATCACACAGACAGTATTGATTAGATACCCAGAATTTTACTTTTGTGCCATTTCTAGCCAGTGTAAGTGAAGAGGGTGTGTGCTGTAGATTGTTGCTGCTGTGGGGTCACTGGATCATTGCTAGTGTGCATAAAAGGAGAGGGTGTTCAGTATCCCTGTTTTTCTTTGCATACCAGCAGCGTTCTCCTTCATGACATTAAAGCAAGCGTGTCTATGAGAAGGACATCACATGCTTCATACTCAGACAGCGAAGATGCTGCAGTGGTTTCAGCTCATTCAGCATGCCAGAATGCTGCTGTGCTCAAAGTCCAGTATATCCAAAAATGGGTGGGAGTGGAATGTCTACTTGTGGTCTGACAGACACCACTCTGCCAAGATGCCGGCGTGCTGGAAAAAGGGTGCTCAGTTGTGGACCTGCATCTCCAGCATTTTGTCATGTGGCCTTTATTGGAACATGCTTAAAAGGTGAATAGTGCTCTAAGCAAGTAATTAGTGTTTGGTATGCGGATTTGAATATGTCATTTTGTTTATGTTGCATCTAGCATGTGTAAAGGGGGTGCTTTGCATTGCTGAATTCAAACACATAATTTTATTAATGTTGCTGCCAGTGTGCTGTGGGGGCATCATTTTGTTTATGTTGTGGCTATGATGAGTAAACAATTGTTTACTGTATAAATCACTTTTGATACACTTTCTTATCTCAAAGCACTTTACAAATGATGAGAGACTGGTAGTGTAGTGACTGTAAATGTGTAATGGCAGTCAGTTCACACATCAATATCTGCACAGAGCCTCAGACAGTTTCATAAGCCAGTTTCATGGGAACAGAAATGTAGGCCAGGGCACGATGGAAAATCCCCATCTCTTATGAAAGTGTCTTTGTTCCTTTTACTTCAGCCTAGACACCCACAGAGCCCTAGAGGTGGGAGAATGGGGCCAGAGTTTAATGCCTCAGTCGAAGATGCCACATTCCAACAATACATCATCCCCAGTACTGTACTTGGGTACTGGTGGCATTTATGGTATGATCCCAACCTCTGCAGGACTAGAACATATGATCTTCTGACCTAGATGTGGATGTGCCACTGGCGAACCATAATAATACACTGAAATCATGACTTAGCTGGTGGGTGGGAGTAGTGTATTGGATCACTGAAGTTGGATATAATTTGTTTATACTGCCACCAGTACATATGAAAAGGTGTGTGTGTGTGTGTGTGTGTGTGTGTGTGTGTGTGTGTGTGTGTGCAGTGCTCCAGATTAAACATCAATAAAAAAACTGACATTAATAGTGTGTGTGTGTGTTTTATACAATGGTTTCATTTGTATCACCTGTGGTGATGATATATAATACTTTAGTTTATTTGTTTCTGTGCCGGTGTATTGGTGGAACCAGGACCAGACCACAATGGTAACAGCTGAATTTCCTGGTTTGATAGACCAGCTGGAGTAGCACAGCATGCACGGTCTGGCCATTTCGGCTATTCTGGATTTCAGCACTAGGTTAATGGAGACCCTCCAAAGTGCTTAAAAGGTGCCTGTCCCCTAGACCATCATTCCACCATTAAACTGCCCACATTGCACCTTCCAGACACTTGTTGCCCCAAACCAGCCTCCAACCTCCAGCCAGTCATACTCCCAGCAGCTAAATCACCATTTCAGCCTCTAATCCCCAGCCAACTACACTTTCTGCAGCTGCACACTTCCAGGACCATCGTCCATTCCGCTGTCAGACCACTCTTTCAGCCATAATACCAGCTTCCCTTCCCCAGAGTGTCCAACCTGGGTACTTGAATGACCATCCTCTGTATATATGTCCCAACCTATGGATGGGCTGGCCACCCTGGGGCCAGAATGCCTGCCCTGATGGCTGGAATGCCCACCCTGCATCTCAGTACCACCCTGGTGACCAGAATGCCTACTCAGAGTGGAGGCTTGACCACCTTGGGTATCAGAATGCCTACCATGGAGCAGCAGCGCCTCAGAGGGACATAATATCCACCCTGGGTGCCAGAATGGACACAGTGGGACTGGAATACCCACCCAAAGTGGAGCTACAGTATGTCCACCATCTCTCAAGTCAGCAGGTGTCCACACGGATGGAGGACATCATGTTTTTGCATGACCCATGTCTTCCACCCTTTTATATAAACACAAATGGAAGCGGCCCACTGGTGCAGTGGCAGCACTGCCACTTGTGACACCAGCAACCAGGGTTCAGTAGCGAGCCTGGGTTGCTGGATGGCCATCTAGGGAAGAGGATTGAGCATCTGTAGGGTCACTCTCCTTCTCCGGAGAGTGGGCTGCAGTCCTCACTGCAATACCACCACCTGGGTAACCACGGTAGAGGTACAGCAGAGAAGGCAGAGATGCAGGGAGGGGTAGATGTCAGCCGAGGATCTGA
Organism: Neoceratodus forsteri; assembly: GCA_016271365.2. Classification (NCBI taxonomy): domain Eukaryota; kingdom Metazoa; phylum Chordata; order Ceratodontiformes; family Ceratodontidae; genus Neoceratodus; species Neoceratodus forsteri. The sequence continues at coordinate 1,045,952,870 of CM057455.1, forward strand.
GCAAAGGTATATCTCTATGTGCCTTCATCTCATTGGCCTTCCTTGTATGCTGATGTCTCGAGGGCTGGGGACTGGAAAATGTGGAAATACCCCACCGCTCTTCCAGGAGATGGGGATGGGGACCAGAAGAATGCAGAAATACCCACAGTTGTGCCAATAGATGGGCCCCTGCAAAGTGACCGGGTGGGAGTCAGAGGAACAGCCCCAAGTGTCTGTTTCATCTGAGATTTTGGAGGAAGAAGGAAGCTCCTTCTGCCTACCCATGGGATGCTCGGGCCTCCGTGAATTCCAGGAGTGGAGCACTTCAATAGGGTGGGTGTCCTTGGGTCCTCCTGGCACAGCCTGTGTTGTATTGGGAATCCTGATGGAAGAGGCAGCCATGGAGACAGAAGGAGGCAAAAGAGTAAGTAAAAAAAATACAAATTGCTATCTGGTCTTTACTTGTGCTATTCCACAGGTCAGTGTGTAACAGCACTGACAAAGGGTGAGGTAAACCTATGATTAACAGTGCTGGTATGCAAGTCCATGATGTGCTCCTACACAATGTCTCCACAGTACCCTTACTATCCAGTACACAAGGCACAGAGGTCCTATGACACAAGAAGTACTATAAGTACTTTTACTGTAGTTTGCTACCTTCATGACAGAACATCCATTAATGCAAGAGGAACAGTTATTTGGTGCACATGGGTCACTGAATATTGAAGTGTTCAGGAGTGGAGCTATGGAGGTATTATCCTCAGCATACCACAAATGAAACAGTTGCCATTGATTGATATAGGGCCACTGGATCACCAATTTAGACCACAGAGGTACATTAAAATTCAGACTGGTTATTCACAGGAAGTATGCACAAAGGTACAAGCATTTGGGGGTTGTGTTAATGATTATGGCAATAGTGTCAGGTGCCTGCTGCATGGATCTTGTCATGCAAACCACGCATCTGGTCCTATGCTATATTCTCAGCTCTGTTGCAGCTATAATCCACCATGTTAGTGGGTGCACAGACAACATGCTGCCACTCACATTTGGGTTAGTTTTCATAATGAAGACATGCACAGTTAGTGTTGAAACAGCAAACACCAATGTGACCTTGAGGGCTGGCTTGGAAGGTACCATGCAAGTCTAGGGACAACAGGCGTACCATGGCAGAGTAATGGGTCTGAAAGTAAGTGTTGCTGACATCGCTTAGTCCGCACACATACACAGATGCATACTGTAGGAACATAAGAATGGAGCCAGCAGATGGGGACCATGTGTTCCATCTAGTTGCCCATGGTGGCTACCACCCCAATTATTTTTCTTCCTAAGCTGCCCATAATGCTTGTCCCATGTGAATCTGAATTCTCTTACTGTCTCTGATGCTACCACTTCTAGTAGCAGGCTGTTCCATGGGTCTATCACCCTCTCAGTGAAAAGTACTTCCTAGAGTTGCTTTTAAACCCACCTCCCACCAGACACAAGTTGTGTCCTCTTGTCATGTGCCATCCTCTTTTCCCTTCTGATTTGTGTTAATTCCTCCTGATGTATTTTAAATGTTTCTCTCATGTCCCCATATCTTCTCTGCTCTAGAGAATAAATTCTCTCTAGAAAATAAATTCCACTGTGCATTCGTCCAAGTGAGCCCATCATTAGGGTACCAAATCATTGCATTCACTGCCCCTCCCGATGTCAGCCCCCTCAGAGTTGTAATCTTTAGTTGGGGGCCACAGCCCCGCATGTAATGTGATCAGTGATTTTAAATCCTGGCACCCTAATCATGGGTGCATTCAAGTCTTGTTTCAAATGGCTCATGGTGCAGTCCTTGCACCATCTTTGTAGCCCTACTCTGTACTGTTTCTAAATGGTCAATGTCCTTTTCAGGTGAGGCCTCCAGAACTGGATGCAGTATTCCAGGTGTGGCCTCACCAAGAATCTGTAGAGTGGCATGATTACTTCATGTTTGCTGCTCGTAATACCCTTGCTATGCATCTGAGGATGCCACTGGCCTTCTGCCCAGCTTTTTCACATTGCTTTCCTACCTTTAAGCAGGAGTATTCAAATCAAACTGTTTTGGACTTGCCCAGCCATGATTGTAGCTGAATTTTCACATGCCCTTATTCATTACAATCAAATTAGCTCTCTTTTTTACTTGCCCGTCAAGGAAATTTATTTGCTCTGGACAGGGGCAATAGTATTTGCACACCCTGCTTTAAGTCATCTGAAATGGCTATGCCTAGATCCTGTTTCATCTTAGTCTCCTCTAATTGATGCCCTTCCAGTACGTATTTTGGCCTGGGTTCTGTTTTCCCAGATGCATTACCTTACACTTCTTAGCACTGAACATTAACTGCCAAGTCCTGCACCATACTTCCAGTTTTCTGAGATCAGCTTCCATACCTGAGGCTTCCTCCGGTGTTGTCCACCCTGTTGTAGAGCTTCGTTGTCATCTGCGAACAGGCAAACCTGTAAGCTGTGCAAAGAATTGGTCAATTCAAATCTCAACTTAGGGATCATTTGATTGCCTCCAGTATGTGCGACTGTAACACCTAGCTCATATTTTCCCCTCTTCTAAGGCCCATTACCCCATACCAAGGCAACATACCCCCGGCAATATCCAACACCAGCAGTTGGTCTCCAACATCCCTACCTTACTGCACCAGCATTTCTACTTCTCATTCCTTTCACCTCCCTCCTTTTCCCACCCTCCCACTATCTCACCCTTACCTACCTCTTATGTTCAACCTTGCCCTTTCTGCCAACCATACCCATTCCACCCAAATCCTCCTCCTCCCTTAGGCCTCCTTAAGCCCCTCCCCTTCATGCCTCACCTCTTGCCCCCACCAACTCCCCCAGCCACCACTGTGGCCCCTCTCAACCTTCTCCCTACATTGACAAGGCCAATCTGGGCAGCACTTTTAGAACAACTGTCCTTCACTATCTTCCCCCATTTGCTTCTACCTGCAGCCCAGTTCCTGTCTCCTCTATCTTCTTTCCTTCCTCCCTATTCGCACTATCCCTTACCTCCCACTCATACGCCTAGTGTTACAGCTTATTATAGCATCACAAATCTGATTGCTCTACATTGTTGAAGTTTTTTGTAACCTGTTGTAAAAATTTCTGAAATGTTGTATAGCCTTCTATGTGTCTACTTTATACCCCATGATGTGGAACCTTTGTAAACGAGCTAGCTCAGAGGTGTTAACTCATTGGCTTTGAGATGCCATTATGAATTAAGGATAATCAATGGTATCCTCTGACTTTGAAAAGTGCTGTTGGAGCCAGTGAGTTAATCTGAGATGCAAATAAATAAATAAGAACCTTCCTCCAGTCTATTGGTGATGTTGCTGATAAATATGTTGAAGAGGACTGGACCTAGCACTGACCCTTGAGGAACACCACTGGTCACTCAACCCTCCTTGCTGGTGACTCATTGAACAAAAACTCTTTGGGTCCCATTCTGAAGCCAGTTTTCAATCCAGCTGATTATCTTTTGATTGATGCTTGTGTGTTTCAGTTTATTAACTAGTCTCTTGTGGGGAACAGTGTCAAAGGCTTTGCTAAAGTCCAGGTACACCACATTCACTACCCCACCCTGATCTACTGTTCTGGTAACCCAATCAAAGAAATCAATCATGTTGGTTTGGCATTAGCACCGTGCTGTAAAGCCTTGCTGCTTCAGGTCGAGTTTTCAACTGTTAAGGTAATCTGCTATTCTTTCTTTTAGCAATGACTCCATAATTTTCCCCACTACAGAGGTCAGGCTGACTGGGCTAGTTTCCTGCCTCTTCCTTGTTTCCACTTTTGCGCAAGGCACTACTGTTGCTCTTTTCCAGTCTTGTGGTACTTTGCTGCTATCTAGTGAATTATTGAATAGCTCAGCTAGAGGTGTAACAATTTCTTCCCTAAGCTCTTTTAGTACTCTAGGGTGGATGCCATCTGCCCCATGACTTTATCCACCCTAAGTTTACTTAGCTCTTCTAGGACCCTTTCCTTGTAGATGGGCTTGAGTCTGCCCTCTATTAATATGTTCTGTCTCACCTAGTGGAGGTCCTTATTGCAGTCTTCTATTGTGAAGAATGAGCAGAAGAATTTGTTTAAGCAATTCTGCTTTGTTTTTGTCTTTCTTTAATTTCTCTTTCTCTAACGCATACTGACTTAGCTACAGTCAGACCACATCCTGTATCACTATAGAGCACTTTATAATACTAATACTGGACATATGTGGGGCAGATGATGGCCCAGGGAGATGAGCATGAGGGAGGCAGGGGCTACCTAGAGGAGCAGGAGTTCCAGACACTGGTACAAATAGCTGTGGATTGGGTGAGGGAGGGACCACCAGATACCAGAGAAACAAATTAGCTTAGCAGTTGTGAGGAAGGAGAACCACTCAGTGATGGAGAAAGAGACTTTAATTAGCTCAACAGTCAGGCACAGGTAGATTAGGGACCTAAGCTGTCATAACCCATGGATTTGACAGCACCCCACCCAACCACAGGCTGCAGTATGACAGTAAAAGAAATGATTAAAATGCATTTTAAATGGGTTTATTCAGACCCAGCATGGTGGGTTTCTGGCAACCAAAGTGGCATGCCAGTCCAAGTGCTAGTTTTCTGGCCTCTGGACCAGCATGCTGATGTAGGTGATGGTGAGAAATGCTCGTGCTGGATATGGCTCTGAACCCTTTTCCACTCCACGGGACACTGTTTGTTTTGTTTTCTTATTATTTGAGACTTGTTATCCTTTGGGAGGCCCTACAAATTCAGTCTGTATCCACTACTGCCCTGACACCTCTCCACCTGATGCAAGGGCTCTACAAATATTCCGAGCTTCATCTCCACAGCTATACCTCCCAGAATCCAATGTGGTGGTGGTGGTAGTGGTGAGGTGGGGCGGGGGCAGCAGGGTAACCAGAGCTGGGACAGGCACAATTGGGGAGCATGGATGCCATCCTCCCCAGCCATCTCCATTATAATCTCTTTTTTAATCCTTCCTTCATTAATGGGCTAAACTATGAAAAGATGAAGGACTGATGTCACATTACCCACTGTGACGTTGGATGTCTTCTTGACACCTGTCCATGAGGTACTGATAAAGCTGGGAAGGCAAGAACCTCCCCAATAATCCGAGGATGCTGCCTTCACCATACCCTGAGGCCCCTCTGGCCCATTGCTAAAACTGGGATTATGTTTATAATCCAGGTCTCAAGATTCACTCCACCTAGCCCATCCTCTGGACACTCTCATAAAAGACATTAGTGATCCCCATCGAGTAAGCCAGGTGTGACAATTTCTAGTCACATAATGCTAAATATGGGTATGGTGAAATCCACTCTGGACCAAAATGGTAAACCCCAAACTGACTAGTTTGGCTGAAACAACAGGACGGGTGGAACTTGCACCAGTCAAGCTAGTCTGGATTTCACCTATGGGTTAATGGAGGTGTGAGACCCTCAAAGAGTCTTTAAAGGGGCTTGACCCTGAACCAGCCCACCCTTTGACCATCAACCCTGTACCATCTATACCCATCTAGCATCCAGATCAGTCTTTGACTCACAGCTGACAACCTCCAGGTACCTGGACCACCATTCCAGCCATTGGACCAGCTTACCATTCCCAGCCAACCACTCTCCCAGCAGCTGGGACAAACTTTCATCCACAGGGCCAGCCCCAACCTGCAGCCAACTACCCTTTCTACTCCCAGGCCAGCCTCTCACCCTTAGCTGTCCTTCCTCCCAGCAATTGGACCACTGTTGCCTCCAGACCAGCCCTGCTGCTCAGCCAACCAGTCTTCCTGCCTTTGGACCTCCTTTCCAGGCCCTGGATCAGCTTTCCCTCCCCACCTGAATAGACTTATAGCAGTAGGACCACCCTATCAGCCATAGGACCATCCTGCCATCTAGGCAAATCTGCCTTCCAGCAGTTGGAGCACCCTTCTAGGATCTGGACCATCATGCAACCCCTAGCAGCCCACCTTTCCAGCATCTAGGCCATTATTCCAGCCTCTGATCCAGTCTAAGATTTCCAGTCACCACCCTCCAAGCAGCTGGATCCCCTTTCATCGCCAGGACCACCCTCTGACCCCAGCTAATCATTCTTCCAACCAATAGACCAACGTCTCCTCCCCAGCTGACCAGCTTCCTATCACCTGGATCACTTTCCAAACCCCAGACTAGCTTCCAGCAGCAGCACCACTCTTCTAGCCCCTGACCTAGTGACTTTCCTCTCAGCAGCTGGACCACTCTTCTATCCACTTGACCAGTCTCTTCTCCCTAGCCAACCCACCCTCACTGTACCTGGACCATTTTTCCAGGCCCCAGACCAGCCTCCCCTTACCAGCTGACTAGCCTTTTGGCAACATACCACCCTTCCAGTCCCTAAACCAGCCACCTACCCTAGTTGACCTTCCACTCAGCACCTGACTCACCCAGCCGTGGACCAACCTCTCATCCGAGCAGCCTTCCTACACCTGGACCACCCTTGCAGGATCCAACCTGCTCTTTCCAGATGGCCAGCTTTCCATCAACAGGAATGACCCACCAGCACTCAGACTGTCATTACACCCCTAGCTGACCTTCCTCCCAGCAATTGGAACACTCTTCGAGATCCCAGACTAGACTTTCCTCTCCATCTGACCAAAGGCATAAATTTATTTTGGAAACTTGATTAGCAGTATTTGCTAATCAAAAAATTTTGATTAGCAACCAGCCAGGTTTGAGGAGCAGTTTCACACAATTGCTATTTTTATCTATAGGATACAGTTCAGCAGAGTGCAGCTTTTGGAAAAAGTGTCAAACTCGAGATAAATTGCATCAATTCTGTACTTTTTATCACAACTGCAGGAAATAAATACTGCAACTAGGACATTTTACAATGTGGCAAATCAGTTCATTAGCAACTTCTGCTAATCAAGCACTTAATTAGCAAATCACAATTTTGGGGTAGCAAATTGCTATGCAAACCCATTTATTTTATGGCTTGTAACCAGCCTTATTTCACCTGGAACATCCAGAACCCGAACCAGCCACCTTCCCGTCCAACCTTCATTCACCTGGGCTACCTTTCCAGGTCCCAGAGCAGGCTGTCCTCCCAGTCAACCATAGTGCCAATCCTAGAGTAAGAATGCCCACATTTTACTTTGTTGCCAACTCTTGAGTCGAACTGCCCACCCTAAGGCTAAAATGACAACCTTAGGGCAGGAATGCCAACTCTTTGATCCTGAATGACCACCCTGAGATCAGAAAATCCATCCTGGGGCTGGAATGCCTGCTGTCTGTTACTCAATGCATTCTCTAAGGATATAATGCCCACCATGGGGCTGGCATGATCTCCGATGTGCCTCAGTCCACCCTTGGGCAAGTATACCTGCCGAGAGCCATAATGCCACCTTCTGTTCATTAGTATATACCTTAGAGGCTTGAATTCCATCTCTGTTTCTCAGTGACCTCCCTAGAGCCAGAATTCACACCACTATGCCGAATACCCACCATTTGTGCCCATCCTAGGCGAGAATGACAATTGTATGGTACAGAATGCCTACCCTAAGACCTGAGGTGACTACTCATTGTCTGGGGCACCCACCTTGCTGCCAGATTGACTCTCCTACAAGGTCCCTGCCACCAGAATGACCTTCTGCAATGGGCAGAGTAGCACAGGGTTTATTCATTGTTCCTACTTTTCAGCAGAAAGCATTGAGCTAACCATCCTGCCAGTGAGCAAACTATTCCACCTATCAGATAGGATGCCAATGCCAGAAACCAGTAAGCTAACCATCTTCACCAGCAAACTTACCAGCATGCTAGTCTCAGGTAAGTCAGACTAACAATTACCAAGCGACTGGAACAGTGGGAGAGTCAGAGCACTGAGATTGTTATTGGTAGCTGGGTATATTTAACTGGGAACACAGTTCAGGCTGACTAGGTATTAAGTAAAATGCCACCTGAAGATGAGTTGGAATATCAGGCTCACCAAACCAAATATCTTACCTTTTACAAACCCTATATTTGACTCCAAGGTTATACTTTTACAATAAGGTTGTAAGGTAAAACTGAGGTACAATTTTGCCACATTTCAGCCTGTAACAAAATTCTCATTTTCACCAAAAGGAAATGATTATTTTACTTTTGTTTCTATATTATTATTGCCATATTTGGATGGACATCACTTTAATAGCACATGCAAAGGTAGTACAGGTCTGCTTTTATGTCAGAGAATGCATTTGCCTTTTCTGTTGACAGAAGGGTAAGGATGAATCGTTGGCCAGCAGGGGTGCATAACACCCTCCCTTACAAAGAACAGAACACCTTGCTTACAGTACATAAATACCTAGGGCCTACTGCTGGCTCCATTTATCAATGAATGCATCACCAGCTATGTGCAATGTTAATTTGATGTTCAACTGAATTTAAAGTTGCCTTTATAATCTGATTTGCCCCTCTTTGGGTGTATTTCACCCATGCACCACATGACCTAGTATTCACATATCTATATATAAATGTATATTTTTATTCTTTGGTAACTAGGTGAAGCCCATTAGGCACAAAGCCTGTTTGAAGGGCACCAGGAGCACTGGATAGGATAAGTGCCTTGCTTAGTGTACATAGTATGCAGGTGGAGGCTGTGGGAATCAAACTCAGGTCTGCTGAGTATGCCAGTCTCATTCACAGCATGTTATTCTAAACTCTGTAGGCTATATAGGATATGCCATGGTCCGACTGAAAGATCACGATATTCTCACGAGTGCAACTTAACCTTATGACATCATGAGTGGTGGAGTCACCAATGATGTCAGAGGACCAAGGACATAAAGGAGAATGGCACAGATATTCCCAGCTATGGCATATTTCTTTATGAAAAGGCCATTGTCATGTGTGAGTCATTTGTTTTTAGGATTTTGATTGCTTTGTTTTATACCTTTTCCAGATGTCCAAGTGCTCGTAGCACTAAAACTGAGTGGTAGTTTCTTTTTTGCACATGACACCTCCAGGGACCAAGCATATGAGATGTGGCTGTGTGAGACATTGTAAGCCTTTTAGGGATTTGGCTAGGCGGTGATGGCTTAAAGCTGGCCAGAAAGTGCGGTCAGGCTATGGGAGCTTGCAACTAGTGAAGAATGCTAGTGGCACTCAGGATTGGGGTGTGGGGAAAACAAGCTAGGTAAGAGCGTCCACAGTTATGTGAATGGCAGGAGAGGTGTAAGAAGAGGGTTATAAATATCCTGTATGAAAAAGTTAACACTTTCTGAGCAGAAAATGATGTGGCAGCTGCAGCACAGAAATGAAACTGTTAGGTGGAGTTGTATGAGCGGTGGTTTTAAAACTGCTTGTGCTGCCAGTGGGTTTGAAAGTGAAAGGTGTTTAAGTGAAAGTGATTCACTGGAGCTGACAGCTCACGCTGCCAGCTCAGCCACTCTAACTTACAGTGTGGATAAATTTGTCATGGCATGGGGACGTAGAGAGGAATAAACATGTTATTCTCACTTTAGGTCTGACAATCCTGTGGGTATCAAAAATATTTGACAAACTTTATCCTCACAAGCATTACATAGATATATCTATATCTACATCTATATATATATCTACTGTATATCTATTCTATACCTATTTTATCTATATATATGTTATAGCTCAATGATGAGGCCACACCTGGCATACTGTGTCCAGTTTTGGAGGCCCCATCTCAAGACGAACATAGATCAGGTGGAGGCATACAGAGAAGGGCAACTAAATAATATATGCCTTCATCAGAAGCCCTATGGGGAAAGACTCGAATTAAATATATGTACTCACTGGAGGAAAGGAGAGAAAGGGGAGACATAATAGAAACATTCAAATAACTGAAATGTATCAGTAAGGTACAGGAGGGTGGCTTTTGCACAGAAAAGAGATACTGAAGGACAAGGTCGGCATGATATGAACTAGAATGAAGAAACTTAGAGGATGTGAGGAAATATTTCTGCACAGAAAGGTGGTAGATATCTTGAGCACACTCCCAGCAGTGGTGGTGGGTACTGAAATGGTAACAGGTTTCAAACATCCATTAGATGGATACAATGGGAGCTTAGTATCAAGGCTGGGGTGGGCGGAGATCAATTAGGGTCTACAGTGGTGTACTGTAGGCAAAGACCTTAGGGCAGACTAGGTGGGACAGGATGTCCTTTTCTGCTGACAGCTTCAATATTTATAATATTCACTACAAAAATACACTTTTTCAACAACTTTAATTAATTGGAAATTTTGGGAACCACAGCACTCAAACCACAGCAGATCCAAATTATTTTGGTGAATCCAGATTTAGTGCATGCTGTGAGCAAATTTTGTCTACCAGCTCGGGATCATTCACAGGAATAGGGGCTTGTCTACTGCAACTGAGTGCATAACCGGTAGAGAGGGGCCTATCGGGTCAGTTAGACATATAGAGAATGGTGCATGCTAAAACCATGCATCAGAGACAGCACTGGAGGAATAGTGACTGGGTACAAAACTGCTAAAGGATCAATGCGTGGTTGTGCACCATGTCTCTTTTCCTTGCAGAGAATAAGTCCTCTGCTTAGGAGGGTTCTGCGAGCAGCTGCCGTAGCTCAATGGGAGGAGCCACGGGCAGCAATGGAGGCAGAGGGTCTGAGACAGGGTATTGAATCCTGGTCCCACATTCACATAATTTTTCTTTATTCACACTTTGTGTGGATTAAGTGTCAACCGCCTTGGGTTGATTATTTTAGTTAGAGGGTTAGAGCAAAGCCCCATATAAGCGGGTGTGGGGAGGCCCCGAAAAAACACAGACATATGCCGCTTGCAAATATATTGCACTGTACTGGCAGTGCGGTATATTGCTTTGGTACAATGTCTTGTGACATTATGACCCCCTGCCAAGAGAGGGTAGTGCAGTTCTTTGTCATTTTGACACAGACCGCATTTTGGGAAACAGTGAGGAATTAGTTATTTTCAACTAATAACTATGCATAATACATGTGGAATAGGTGTAATTATCAACTAATGCTAAACAAGTTGAGTGTTAATTGAAAATAACTGAGCCTTTACATGATCACAACTAATAATAAATAAATAGCAAACCAATACTCAATTAGTAAGGATTAATTAATTCTAAGTAGGAGACAGATTAATAAATGGCTAACTGTCGAGAGGATTAAGAATTATTTAGAGTTGGTTGTTCTACAAGGGGTTAGCAACTAACTCATTTGCATGTGAAAATTTCAACCAAAGCACAACTAATGAATAGTTGAACATTGACTAATTATTAATGATTTAAATCAGTTGAGCATTAGGCCTATTCTTTTGTATGGGTTGCCATTTTCATGAGTGTTCCCATGAAGTGGCAGTTTTCCACTGAGCCTTGTGATGTGGCAACTTTGTGAGTGAAGTTTGGTCACTTTGCATAGAAAGGCCACTTTGCATAGCAAAACTTGACAAAGTTGGCACTCCACAAAGTCTGCAAACTTCCCAAAGTTCTGCTGAAGTGCAGTTTTTCAATATCTCATATTTTGATCCTCCAGCACTGTCACTTCACAAGCATGTTGCTTTCAGCAGCCTAGCACTGATGCTGGTTAGTTTACAGAATGCTGCAAAGAACTCAAAGCACGGAGTGTAATAGTAAATTGAAATACCAGGAATAGGGCATAGTGTAGAACAAAGTAATGTTTTTAGGACTGCAAATGACATCTTTGTGAACTTATAGTATGTTGCTTTCCTTTCACTATGCAAAATACAGAGAAAATGTTTGGGAAATTTCTGCATTTCATGGATGTAATACATATCAAAGTGTAACAATATCCATCTTTCCAAACACAGAATACATTGTTCCCCAACCTAAAAAAACACTGCCGAACCCACTCTGAGCCTTATGTTTACATGACCTTATATTTATGCAAAGATTTATTTCCAGGTGTGACCCAGGGAAGAATACAAGGGTAGATGTACAGATGGTACTGTATGTAAATGTACAGACTTTAGAATAGAACACAAACATAATATGGTGCATATAGACAACTGTGTAAATCTTATATAGCAAAACATAAATAGTACAATGTATCATAAAAAATCATGGGGTGTATATGCAAAGGACTGCAGACTAGGCAATGGAATATAAAGTGTCCCAGTCCTATTGATGGCTGTAGGGGTGTACAGGCCAATGACATTATTAATGTATTTTATAAGAGTCTTCCATTATTTTGTAGATACACTAGTTTGTCACCACCTCTGACACTTGTGACTCCCATAGCCCAGTAACCATGAATGGTGGGGTACAGTTTATATGCCATATGTAAGATAGGTGACAGTGGGCCGTGGGAGTCACATGAACTGAATGGAGGCAAAAGATATCAATGGATGACACAGTTTGGGGTTAGGGCTCTTACAAGGAATGCTTTGCAATTTGATATCCTTACAGAAAGCATGTTCCAGAATATGATCTCCTTTGCAACTCAAGCCTTGCCCAGCCTGTGGGAGCTCCACTACTGACCACACTAGATAGGATGCATGAACCATTTCACACAAGATTACAGGCATATGGGATGGCAAATGATGGTCAGGGACATGCAATAGACTGCCCATGAAGATGGGGATACTTAAAAATTAATTTATACCTTAACTGACTGTGCCCCTCTCACAATAACTATGTGGTGGGGGCTGGGAAGCCAAGCAAAGGGTAGAACACTCATTAGTGTACCTTCAGTGAGAAAACATAGAATGTGTCAGCAGAAAAAGACTGGTAGGCCCATCTAGTCTGTCCTATTTTCCTGCTTGTTACTGCACCCTGGACACTATTTGGTTACAGTAGTTCTTTTCTCTTCCCTTACCACTACTTATTATACTTCTGTGCCTATCCACGGATGTTTCAAGCTTCCCATTGTCTTCACCCATACCACATCATCTGGCAGGCTCTTCCAGGCATCCACCATCCTTTCTGTGAAAGTGTTTTCCTCACATTCCTTTTGACTCCCTCTTCAAGATTCATAACATTCTCCTGTGTTCTGGTGCTCCTCCACCTGTGAATGAGACTCTTCTGCACCTTGTTCACCCTGTGAGATACTAATAGGTCTCAATTATGTCCCCTGTCACTCTCCTCTCCTCCAGGGGTACATGTTGAGCTCCTGCAGTCTCTCCTTATATGGTTTCTCGTGGAATGGCACACTACTTTGGTAGCTCTCCTCAGGACTGCTTCCATCCTGTCAATGTCCTTGCGAGATATGATGTCAGAACTGGACACAGTACTCAGATGGGGTCTCACAAGTGAGCAATACAGAGTCAACACCACCTCCTTCTCCTGCTAGAAATCCCCTCGCTGTGCACCCCAGCATTCAGCAAGCATCACCTACTGCCTTGTCACACTACCTTGCTACCTTGAGATCATCAGATATGATTACCCCAAAGTACCCTCTTGCTTGGTAACTATAAGTACCTCCCACATCATGCACACAGTCCTCAAGGTATTCCCTCCAGGCATACAACTTTGCACTTTTGGCATTGAAACCCATCTGCCACTCCCAAGACCACTTCTCTGATTTCCCCAAATCCTTTGCATTCTCTCCGTCCTCTCTTAGCTGTCCACCCTGTTGCAGATTTTTATGTCATCTGCAAAGAGACACACCTTCCCCTCAGTTCCTTAGCAATATCACTGATGAAGACATGGAAGAGGACAGGACTCATTACTGATCCTGTGGTATGCCACTGGTCACTCTCTCTCTTCTTCCAAGTGATTGCCATTTACCAACACTCTCTGACTCCTATCTTTCAACCAGTTATATCCCAGCTCACCAGCTTTTCCTCCATCCCTAGGCTGCTTAGTGTCTTTATTAGCCACCTGTGTGGCATAGTGTCAAAGGCCTTACTGAAGTCCAGATAGTCCACATCCACTGCCCTCTCCTGATCCACTTCCTTAAGTTACCCAATCAAAGAAATCTAGAGATTTGACATGACCCCCAAGAAGCCTTGCTGCAGGTTGTCCTTAGCCCACATGCCTCCAGGTACTCCATCAGTTTCTCTTTCACAAGGGACTCTACTAATTTCCCACCATTGATGTGAGACTGACTGGTCTATAATTGCTAGCCTCCTCCCTGCTGCAGCTCTTGTGCGGAGGGACCACATTAGCCCTCTCAGTCCTCTGAACCACCCTGACTGCAATGAGATACTGAATAGTATTGCCAGAGGGGTAGCTAGCACTGCACTCAGTTCCTTTAGTACATCCCTAGTACAATCCCTGAGGACACTCTCTCTCTCATCCATAAATGGACGTGTGCCCCATGCCTGTTAATGCATGTCAGTCTATCTCCTGCTCTTCCATTGTGAAGACCAAGCAAAAGTATTCTTTTAAAATATTTGCTTTTTCTTGATTGTCCTTTGTACAGCATCCCGCCCCATCTCCTGATCCTCACTATACCACCCTTGCCTTCCTCATTTCACTCAGATGCCTAAAGAAAGTCATAGCCCCATTTGACCTCCTGGATGAGCCCCTCATCAGTATGAGCCTTGCTGACCTTACTCTCTTTCCTGCCTCCCTTTGTTTACCTAGATATGCTTCCTTTCTGTCTTTATGTGGGTCTCCTTGTACTGTAAAAGCTGTTCTTTTTTTCTCCTAACTGCCTTAGTCACCTCATTTGAGAACAATAGTGGCCTCTTTCTCCTCTTATCCTTACTTATTACCTTCAAAAGTTTGTTGTTACCTTAGCTATCCCTCCTTTATCCTTTTCCATTGTGCCTTCACTCCCAATCCTTTTCCATTTTGCCTCCACTCCCACCCTCAGCTTATCCCCTTCAAGGTCTTTCCTAAGGCAATCTCCCATTTCTTTAAAACTGCTGTCCTGAAGTTCAGGCTATTCTTCCTAGTGTGGTTTTCTCCTGTCAGTTCATATGCCAAACCACACTGCACAATGATAGCTTGTACCCACAGGGCTACACACTGTAACATCTGCAGTACTGTCCCTCTTCCTAAGTACCAGATCCAGCACTGCCCATCTCTGGTGGGATCTATAACCAGCTACCTAAGAAATGACCCTTGTAGGGAGTCTAGGATGGCCCTACTCTCAGTGGTAGCTGCTGCCAGAATGTTCCAGTTTGCATTTAACAGACTGAAGTCCCCCATGATCAGTACTTCCCCTTTGTTTGCCATTCTACCAGTGTTCACTCCCAAAACCCTGTCCATCTCCTTTCCTTGCATTGGTGGTCTATACACAACTCCCATGTAGTAAAAACCCTGCACCCTGTCTGTAAACCAGCCCAAATAAGTTCCAGCCCTTCCTTTTCTGCACTGTGTCTTTGCATCTCTATGGCCTTATATCTTCCGTCACATAAAAACAACCCCATCCTCCTACCTCTCATATTCTTTTGAAACATGTTGTAACCTGGTATGACCAGCTACCAGCTGTGGGGTTTGGTCCACCATGATTATGTTATGGTCACCAGAACCAGATCTGCCTCCTCAGTGGTAGCCTCAAGGTCAGAATTTTGTTTCCTAGATGCCTGGTGTTGGCCTACATGACTTTCCACTCCTTATGCTCCTTTCCACCCCTATTTTACTTTCCTTTTCTGAGTCCATCCTTCTCTTCTCCTTTCCTGGTACTGTCCTTCTTTTTTATCCTCCCTTTATGCTCCCACCCAGTTTCTTCTCAGCTTTAGCTCAATCTCTCAGCCCTCCCATCCCTTCCCCCAGTGCTGCTACATCCCTCTACCCCTAGGGAATTTAGTTCACCATGGCTTTTCCTTTCTGATACTTCATTTTTGGGGTGGAAGGGGCATTCACTACCTCCCCTTGGCTAGTTTAAATGCCCATCAAAGAAGCATTTCAGTCTTCCACCCAGGACTGCTATTCCCCTCCTGGATGGATGGAGGCCATCTTCTTTGTAGAGACCTTTATCCCCCTCAGATAGGAACCCAGTCCTTATGTATCCAAACTCTTCTCCTGGCACCATGCCTTTAACTAGTCATTGAAGACTATGGTGTAGTGTTCTCTAACCTCTCCCAACCTTATACAAGTAGCACCTCAGTGAAGGTCATCATGCGTGCTGTCTGCTGCAGACCCTTCCCTAGCTCTCCAAACCTATCCTGCACCACCCTGCTGCATCCCTTGCAAGTTCATTTGTCCACAGTTGGACAATGGCATCCAGCTACCCACCTGCCCTGCCGCCTATTAATCCTAAGTGTCTGCTCCCCATCCTCCGTACAAAGGTGCCTATTAGGCACCTCACCTCCTTCCATCCCTCCCATGGTATTCCCAAAACTATCATCTTAATGATTGGAGTCCCCACCAGAAGCTGCTTCCTCTTCCAATGGGATCCTCGGCCTCCCACCTTGGGTCCTCCACTCTGGAGGACCCCACATCCTCCTTTGTCACTACCATGAATGCCTCGTATCAGAAGTCCAATCCTATCAGAGTGGCAAAAGAGCTGTGTCATGGCACCAGCTGAGGAATATGTTCCCTTCCTTCACCCCATGCTCACTTTGCCCATGACAGTCCAGTTGGCTATCTTTTGGCACCATCTGAGGCAGTAGTGGTGGACTCAGTGACCTCTGGGTGGAGGAAGAGGTCCCCAAATCCTAGCCAATTGGGCATGGAGTCTAGTGACCTCCTCCCTAAGCCCAGACAGTAGTACACAGATGGGACAGCATTTCATTTTCAGAAGGTCTCCTGAAGACTGCTGCTCCATAGCCACTGCATTGCACCATTCTCATCATTCCCAAATCTACTCTCCCTATGACCTGAAAAGAACATATGCCCTTATCCAGGATAGGGTGTTTCTTTATTCCCTTTTCATGAGTTGGTTTACCTATTGTTGCTATATCCTAGGTAGGTTACTAATTAGCTTCCCTTATACTTCTAAATGACTCTATTACCTTTCCCTTATGCCCTTATACTAGAGAGGGTGTTATTTGTTTCCTTATTCCTCCTTAATCCTTTTATAATCCTACCCTAGATAGGGTGTTGCAGTTATACCAGTTATGGTCTACCATTTACCCTCCACCCTTCCATGCATTGGATGTTACAATGGGAGGGACCATGTACCTTACTTTAGTTGACCGACAGAGACCCTGCTTTTCTGCAAACACCTGTAAACTAGAGATGTTGCAAAGTTTCAGTTGCCAATGAAGTTAAGGCAAAGTTGCCAAGTTTGCCTTCATGTATAATTTTGTAAAGTTTTTCTATTTAATAGGAAATTTGCCATCGTAACTTCACCTGGCAACTAACCTGAAACTTTTCCTTTGGGTACACCAGGGTGAAGGTGAGTCAAAATTGCGATTTATACAAAAATGTCTCAAAGTTAGCAGTCCCCTGTCCCCCCACTCTACAGCCTGAAGACCCTGAGCCATCCTTGCTTCCGGGGAACCACCACAACAGGTTGCCTCCACTCATCAGTCTCAGTCTCTAGCAATTTTAACATTTTCTGTCCTGTGTCTGTGATCCAGTTTCACTCTTTACTACCAGTGTGACATGCTAACAAATACCCAGAGTGTTGCTATCACTGCAGTTTGGCTTAGTGCAATTTTTCCCTGTCCAGAGTCAAATACTAGTCCAGGTACCTGTGCCCAATGTGCTGTAATGCACAGAAAAGAGCTACAAGCTGCCTGGCCACTGTTCAACATAGCCACACTGGACACCTATTATTCAGATTAGGTTCAGAAATGCGGGGGTAACCCTGAGATGCAGTTTGACCTCCACAAGCTCATTTGCAGAGTTGTCAACAGGAGATCAGTTCTAGGATACAGTGTTCTATTTTGTTGCACCTGTAGGAAAGAAATTGACAAAGTTCTGATACATTTTGTGAGAAATGGGAGATATATCTTAGCAAGTTCAGGATGCAGAAGCTAATTGCCAGAAAAATACATTACATAATAAGAGAATTTTTTTTTTTTAGAGAGATTTAGATTTAGAGATACCCTCAGATAAAGGACTTCATTTTGTTTGAACTGCCTGTATAATAGCTATACTGGACTTTTTATATTATGTTATTGTTATTGATATAATAAAAGGCTACTTGTAAGTTTTATGACTTCTCCTGGTTTGCCTATTCTTCCTGACTTGTGGCTCGATAACATAGTCAAAGAGGAGATCCATATTTGGTGCATTCTGGATGATTATCAGACTTAAATTTTGTATTTGGCACCATGGTGATGTTTGAAGGCAATTTGGAGATTCCTGTGCACACCCATGAATTTGTCTGGGAGTATTATGGGTTAGTCTTCCAGTACTTACTGGATCTTTTTTTCAACATGTAGATTGTCCCTTAACTCCAAAAATTGATGGACTTATGGCTTCTTTTGATATATAGATTGACCTTTAAAGTGATTTTCTGAGTTTTCAATTTCATTTACTTTATTCAGTACCTTATACTGGTGATAGTACATCCTGACATTTTACCATATACATTTTGTCATGCTGTGTCTGGGGCAGCTCATCAGCCAAGTTCCAGCCCTCTGCACTGGCTACCATGCCTGCCCCAGCCCCCTACCTGGTCATTGGGGTTTTCCACAAGTGCCCCTTGATGTCAGGAATTGAATTGGAATTGAGGGCTGTCCTTCAATCAATAAACCCAGGGTGGACCAGTTCAGTGACCAAGTGGCAATGCAGGTGCAGGCATGACCATGCTGGACTTCATTAAGACCCTCTGATGCTGTTTTTCTCCATTTGTCTCTCCACCTGACTGTGGAGTATTGTGCTCTGCATGGAGGTACACCCACTCAATATGTCTCTGTAGTTCCCTCCCATACGTGCCTCCTAGCATTAATCTACTCCCAGGCCTCCACCTGGGAAGCCTAGGCCAGCCTACATACCTCCTCCTCAGGAGATGAGAGCAGTCCCTTGGACACCGATCCTCTCCTCCCTGACTGATCTCCAATGGCCCAAGTCTGTTCATGAAACTGAGTCATCGGTGTGGAACAGGTAATGTGTAAGGCGCTTCATCCTGCTTTACCACTGGGCTGGAACACATCCCTGCCTTTTAATAAAATTATGCTGCACCTGTATTTAGATAGAAATGATCATACTTTAGAATGCAGCAAGGTGGCCAACTGATTCCTTCCACATCATGATTCCTCTGACACACCTCCACACTCTACCCAATGAAGTGAAGCAAGAAAGAGCACAGGGTGAGTCCCATTGGAGTCAGTGGGGGCTGAATTTCATTACTATATAATGCATAATGTTGGGCAGTTGGAGATGAAAGAGGCCACGCCTCGATTAACAAGGTTCTTGTTATTTGAGCGGTGGCCTTCTTTAACTTCCAACTGCCATCATTATGCATTATGTTGTGTATGTCTGTGGCACTCAACTTTACAAGCAGGGTCATGTACACCTGATAAGCTGTGAGATGCACATGTGACGTTGTCTCAAATTTTAAGATCCTACCTGAGCCCCCATAACTCTTAATCCCATCAGTACCTTATGTGTAGGATCATATAGCAGGCTTTATCCTTTCTTGTCCTTCCTATCTTCTACAATAAGGCTACAATCAGATCATAAGGGTTAAGAAAATCAGATTTGGCACCTGGATGTTACCCTATTAGACACCCCACCTTCTGACTGGGAATGCCTAGCTTTCAGCCCATGTAGCCCCTGATCCAGCAGCTGCAAGGAGCACATACACAGATCCTCCAAACTGTATCTTATATATATCTAATATAAAATAAAATGAAAGGACAAAGCTGGGTGTTCCCCTGATTAGGAGATCATTGCAGCAATGGGCCATGGATACTCAGGTAGGCAGCTCTCTCCCTTACAAGTGGAAGTTCCTACCATCCCTGAAAATACATTGCTAATGGGGTGCATATTAAAAAAAAAACATGAGTACTGGAGTTAACTGCCACAAATTCTACAACCTTAGGCCATCCATGATAAGGGCATTTCTGTCATTCCAACAAAAATAAAAATAACAAAATGGAACAGAAGTTGCTCCAGCTTACTTCTGATACCATGGGACCCACATTCCAAATACCCAGAGCATCATCAATCCTGTAGGTCAATTGAGGACTTCATAGTGGAGCCCCTCACTCTCAGATAGTTGCCCAGAGATGCTGTTTCTGGCATGAAAGGGGACACTAGCGCCATACTGGCAACATCCTCAGCTGTTCAGCTGCAGCTCCAGGGGCCCAGTGTATGCATGCCTAGAACATGCACGGTAGCATCTGGGGACACGCTCATCTGGCGTTCAGAGTTGCTCACATCTAAGAATAATAATAATAAACTTTATTAATAAAGTGCCTTTCCATCATCAAGGCGCTACACAATATAGGTCAATACAAATCAGGTATAAAATTCAATATAAAACACAGATAAAACTACATTATAATCCACAATTTCAGTGCAATCAATGTTCCAAGCATGGGCTCGCTTGAAATAATCTAGTACCATGTGCTGAAAGGACTATGTATTAAAAAAGAAACAAAGAGAATTTGAATCAGAGGCTCCACTACACAAAAAAGGACACATAAGATGGTGATGTCCTGCAGATGCAGCCATCTTGGATAAGACACCTAACACATACGCCCCAGAGAATATATACATACGTAAAGGGGTTACTCAAGCTTGTGGCTCCCTGAGGATGGTGTGCAACTCAGTGAAGGATAATAACCCTAGGAAAGGCCATAATGGAGTAACTGTGGCCAACTCTTAAAAGCAACACACACACACACACACACACACACACACAGATAAAGGGTCCAAGTCTTAAAGACAAAACGACCATATAATGCATACAAAAACTATTTTTCATCTCTCTCTCAATTATAATAATAAACAAAACACTATCATACACTGCTGTAGCAGGATATATACCCTCAATTTATTTTTCACTAACTAGATGGCAAAATCCAGACAGTGTCCTTCATGCAAGATGACACTGCTGTCACACCACAATGGCCCACATTGCCCCACATGAGAAACTGAGGAGTCAGATCAGAAGTCAGCGCTGAAAGTCCCCAACAGAGGCTGGAACCTCTGGAAATTCAGAAAGGCAGCTAGACCCATCAGCACTCATGATAATACAGATCACTGCAGCCATGAGGGAATGTCAGCAGAGCTTCATGCTCTAGATGATGGAGAGAATGGAGGCCCCATTGAAGCCCAGTCCTAAAGACCCAGCTCCACCAGGAGACCGACTAACACCATAACACCTAACACAGGGACAGAGCCCATTCCAGCACTGAGGCCCCACAGACCCAGATAGCCAAAAACCAGATGAAGAGGAAGAGGAGTGGTCAGAGCATGGTGCAGATGAATGAGGGAGTCCATGGAGATGGAAGAACCATCTCTCACATCAAAATGGTGTTCCTTCAGAGCCATTCTTGACCTACTGAGATCTATCAAAACCACCTCCTCCATACCCAAAAAGCAAGTTAGACACCATGATTCAAAAAAAAAGAAGCACTCAGACTTCTTTCCCATATGCCTTATCATTGAGGATGTATCCACCAAAGAATGAGAAGCCCTGACCCCACTCTTATATTGGAGAGACAAGCACTAGACCACATGTACTCCATTCAAGAGGACAAGCTTAAAGTATGGTGCAACGTAGAGCCTAAGATAGCAGCCTGGAGCAAGAGGACCATTATTCCAGCTACGTCAACACTCCAGAGACCGTGTGAATAAGAAAATAGAAAAGATGTTAAAAGATCTTGAGAAGGTGGGACTAGCTGACAGTGCTATCACCATCACCATGGTGGCATATGCTGCAAGGGCACAAATCAGATAGTTGTAGGATGTGGCTAAGACCTTAACCCCAAAATCATCCAAGGCAGACCTCATGAACTGCACCCTACAAACAGCAAAATATTAGGGGTCATGTCAATGGACTCACTAAAGTTGAATGCCAGGACAACAGCAGTAGCAAATGGAGCAAGGTGCTCATTATAACTAATACTGTGGGATGTGGTCACCAAATCAAAGAATTGATTACTGAAACTGCCATTTAAGATAGGTCAACTGTTTGGCAAGGGCATACAGGAATTTCTGAAATAAAAGAAACACGCCAAGGAAGCAGTCAGAGAACAACACCTACTCCTTCCACCTTCCTTTTGGAGCAGCTTTCACACATATAAGGGTCAATTAAGTAAGAGCAGAACCAAAGTTTCAGGAGAAGGAGTCCCACAGCAACTACAGTTACTACAGGAACAAAATTACTCCTCCTTCAACTGAAACACCAAACTTAAAACTAGGGAGGAACAGGCAGAGATCTAGCAACCCCATGCAAAGGCCCAACAAGCAATCTCAAAATGGCTGCATGTTAGTGACTCCTGAAAGGACAACACTATACAACAGTTACCCACCTATAGGAGCCTGTCTGGCATTTTTCAGTCAGTATGGTGCAACATAATCACAGACAAGTGGGAACTAGAGATAGTATCAAAAGGGTATGCCATAGAATTCTCAACCATACCCATGTAGGACAAACTCATCATATCCCCAATGTCAATGAAGATGGCATCACTGGAGCAGGTATAGGACATATGGAACAAGCTCCTAACAAACAAGGCAATAAGACATGTCCCAAAAAGCAGAACAGGGCAAGGCATTTACTCCATAATATTACTGCTTCCAAATAAGACCGGAGACATCAGACCCATTTTAAATCTCATATTTCTAAACCAATCAGTATCATCTCAGACATTCAAGATGGAACAATAAGACCAACCCTGAAGGCCATATATCAAGGAGACTTTCTACCCTCCATAGACCTCTGGGATACCTATCTCTACATACAGAGAAGACCCACTCACTTCAAACACTTACAGTTCCACATATTGGGCAGACATTACCATTATCAAGCACTACCTTTCGGCCTAGCGTTTGGCACTCCAGGATATTCATGAAGGTTGCTGTAGTCATCATGGCATGACTGAGAGAGCAGTGCCTAAACATTATCCCCTACCTAGATGACTGGCTCATACACACCAAGTCAAGAACACAGGCTGAGAGGGACACAAACACAACCATTCAAACACTCATAGCCACCGGGTGGGTTATAAACAAAGAAAAGAGTTTGCTTGACTCATCACAGAGAATAGTGCACCACGGCGAGGACATAGACACAATAGCAGTCCTAGTACACCCATCGACAAACAGAATCAAACACATTCTAAAACTAACTTGGCAGCTAGCAGCAAAGCAATCATCAATATTGATACAGGTAGAACAGTACTGGGGGATAACTTTGTGCACAGATCCAGTACTGTGTGCCAGATGAAACCTGCATCCACTGCAAAACATGGCCATACCATACAGGACAGCAATGGAGGAGAACATACACACCACAGTGCAGTTAACAGAAAAAGGAGAAAGTCACTGAAATTTTAGACAAACACACAAAATTCTGTCAAAGGAATCCCCCAAGGAAGCAGCATGAAGTTGTCTCACACAGATGCCAGCCTAATAAGCTTGGGTGCCTCCATGGGATAAAAAGTGGCTAGGGAGGAGGACTCACACAAAATCCAAATTAGCAATCAATATACTGGAAATGATGGTGGTGTTTCACTTACCTTCTTCAAAGCACATCAAAGTAAAATCAGTGCTGATTCGGTTAGACAACAGGGCACCTGTAAGTTATACTGCCAAGGAAGGGGACCAGAAGCCCCACTCTGACGTGGGAAGCAACAAAAGTCATATCATAGGACAAGCCAACCTAACACACATAATGACAATGTATCTAGCTGAGAATCTGAGCACCACAGCAGACTGGCTGAGCAGGCAACAAGTCCATCCCAGAGAGTGGCGATTGCCGCACCCAACTGTTTAACAACATAAACAAACTTTGGGGACTTGTACCAATAGATCTCATGGCAATAGCAAGAAACACTCAGGTGAAACCATTCTATTCAAGGTACAAAGAAGCAGAGTCAGAAGGAGTAGATGCACTGTCACTACCATAGACACACAACAGGGCCTACATATTCTTGTATTTCCTCCCTAATTCCACAAGTGCTAAGCAAGGTGAAACAATCCAGAAGACTAATGACAAAGGTCACTCCATATTGGCCGAGGAGAGCATTTTTGTCACACTGGTGGCAATGGTGATAAACAAGTGGCACCTCCCATATTGGAAGGATATTCGGACACAAAGCCCTATCACTCACCCCAGTCCTTGCAACCTCAAACCTATGACCTGGCTCCTGAAAAGGAGAGACTGCTGAACTCAGGATATCATGACTCAGTGATTGCCAGCATGCTACAGTCCAGATGTTCATCCACAACTGCCACATACAGTAGACAATGGGACATCTTCAGCAAATGGTTCTCAACATACAACATAATCCCTCAGACAATATCAGTACTCCAAATTCTATTCTTCCTACAGCAGGTCTTAGACAAGGGCCTTGCTCAGAGTACAGGCACTGGCAATAGGGTCAGTCTTAGGAAGGGTAGGAGTTGCAGTCCCATGATCTTACCCAGACATATTGAGGTACCTCAAGTCCACTAACAAAATAAGGCCCCACACCAAGATAATGGTGACATCATGGGATCTAACCTAGTACTAAACATTCTAATGAAGGGCCCTTTGAGCCTAACAGAGACATCGATCTCTGCAGGTTGGGGCTGAAGACAGCCTTTCTAGTTGCAATATGTTCAGCTAGATGGATTGGAGAACTGTCTGCACTCTCATGCAAAGAGTCATTCCTGCAATTTAGACAGGATGGGGTATCACTCAGAACTGTCCTGGCACTCACACCAAAGGTAGACTTCACATTCCACCTGAACCAGACAATTGAATTATCCACCTTCTATATGAACCACTCAGGCAAGAGGGAAAGGTCTCTAAGCACTCTAGATGTCAATAGGGCCTTAAAAATCTATTTAGATAGAACAAAAGAGTTCCACAAGTTAGATAAGCTATTCATCATCACACAAGGACATAGAAAGGACATGGCAGTGATAAAACCTACCACTACCACATGGCTAAAGGACAATACAGGAGGCATATAAATCAGCAGGAGACCCCCAGAAGGTATCAAGACGCACTCCGCCATGGTAGTAGCCACCTCCTGGGCAGAAAGCAACTAAGCCACAGCAGCAGAAATCTGTGCAGCAGTGACATGGACTAATATACACACTTTCACCAGAATTTATAGACTGGATATTAACATGAGAGCTGAACTTCCTTCGAAATAAAAGTTCTGGAGGCCAGCCACTTTTCAGGTGCTGAATACTCTGACTCATCCCCTTCCACTTAGGGAATACTACTTCACATGACCCTGCTTGTAAGGACTTGATGTGTGATGGATATTCACACAGAACAATGGTAGTTTACTCACCTGATAATGGTGATTGTGTTAGTGTATCCATGGCACTCCACTGCCCTCCAAGATCGGGCAGGCTGCTCGCACCAATAAAAGAAGACTATGATATTGCTACTGGCATGCAGTATGGGTCGGATTCAATGTAATTATGTAATTCAATGGTATGTTTCAATAAAGTAGTTTAGCTTGGCATTGAATGGTTTCAAAGTCTACATCAATAGTATGAGCAAACAGACATAAATACACAGCTTGGGAAATATTAGAACTGCTGGGATTAGGAGCTATAGTATGGAGGCTCAGGTGGAGTCTGAAATTTGAGACAAGATCACATGTGCATCTTGCAGTTTATCAGGTGAACATGATCCTGCTTGTAAGGACTTAGTGTGTCACAGAATGTACCAACACAATCACATTTTAGCAGATGAGTAAACTACCATGAAATAGTAATGAAATTTAGCCTCAATTGACTTCAGGGGCTTGCCTGCATTCTCTCTTGCTTCATGTCATTACATGCAGAGTGCAGGGGCATACCAGGAATAGAAAGTGAAAGGATCAGCTGGCCGCCTTGCTGCGGCCAAATTGCAATCCCTTCCACCTAAATACAGGTACAGCATAATTTTATGAAAATGGTAAGGATACACTATCACTAGTATAAGGCACATAATAAAGTAAGTGCCACCATAATGGAAAAAGGTAGGAAAATCACTGTAACTTCACATATTGATGGAGTTACAGTTTATTAAAGTTACAATGTTATCCTATAGGAATTTTCATTTTAAATTTTAATGTTTTTTATATGACTATTTTCAGTAGGTAGTTCTTCATTTTGTAGTACTCATTGTGATCTTTTTGATATACAGTGCCTCCACCTGACCCTCCAGCTCAGCACCCTCCCAACCCTCCCAAGCCCTTACTTACCCATCGAAGGTCTAACGTCATAATACTGTCTGGACCCCAGACAAGGCTTCGCTCTTCAAAGCCAGACCAGAAACAGGAATGCGGTTCAATGTATTTTAATGGTGTTTTGAAGTTAGTTGCATAACTTGTATTAAAAGGTGTCTAGTCTAGTGCTTGCTTCAGCAGTGGTGAGTGCCCTGATTTTTTCTTGTGTCCTTTTTAAAATATTAGCTCTGCTTAGGAGTGACAGGGTAATGTTTTCATCTGTCCAGCTAATTTCTTAATATTCTTCAGCAGTGGTGGATAGTTTGCAGCATATAGGTCAGATAGTGTGGGTGATATTAATCCTAAATATCTGTAGCCAGTTGTACTATAGAGCATGTGAATAGTAGCGTATCCCTTAGTTCCTTATTATTCAATGTGTAAGAGTACTGGCATAACTATCAATTTTCCCAGTTTATTTACTATCTAGATGCAGCCTTGACCTTTATCCTCTCCTAATATATCTAAAACCCTTTTCCCCACCCCCATCCCCTGCTCCAGGGATATGGTGGGATTTCCTTCCTCACCGGATTTAGGTGAAGCCTATACCGGCATACAGTCCCTTGTCTTCCCAAACTCCCCCAGTCTCCCAACACCCCAGTTCCACATGCTTCACCCCACTACCTGAGCCAGTCATTTATCTCAATCAATCTGAGTGGGTACCTTGTGATTAGGGCAGAGGGAGGAGTGGTAATGTTCGTGGTGATAAGATCAAGATTGTTAGAGTAGGAAGCAGAGCAGCATGGAGGCATTGTGGGTCACCTTGTGAACCCCGTGGGAGGGAGGATTGTTGGAGGTGTTATATAGGCCCCAAGGTTGTGGAGGACCTGGAGAAGTGCTTGCTGGCTAACATAAAGGGTCAGTGTGGACTGAAGGAGAAGGAGTGTGTTGTTGGTGGACCTTAATATGCTGGCTACTGATTAGGGAAGTGTGATGTCCACTGTGACCAGGAGCAGAAGCTGCCTGATGGCATCCTAGACATGTTCTTAAATCAG
The DNA here is from genome assembly GCA_016271365.2 of Neoceratodus forsteri. NCBI lineage: Eukaryota > Metazoa > Chordata > Ceratodontiformes > Ceratodontidae > Neoceratodus > Neoceratodus forsteri. Next base: position 1,045,980,014 of record CM057455.1, read on the forward strand.
CTGGTAATGGACCCAATAAGGGAGGGTCATATTCTGGATATGGTTTTAATGGATGGGGATCTTGTACGGGATCTGGTTGTGGAAGAACCCCTGACTGGGAACGACCATGACACAGTCTGGTTTTGGCTTAATCTGGGGGTTGTTCAAGGATGATTATTGATGATTTTGAGGTAGATTTTAGAAGCAGGGGAAAATAAAAGGGCATTTGCAGGAGATAAAACCAGGTATGGACATTAAAGACAGGTGGGAGATCATAAAGAGGGGGCTACAGGAGGCCACCAGAAACTGTGCAAGGGTGAGGAGCAAAGGTTTTAGGTCTTGTAAACCATTTTGATGGACTAAGGAGGTCCAGGAAGTGAAACTGAGAAGAAGACTGCCTACAGTAGGTACAAAAAATGAGAGGCGAGAGGGATAGGAAAACTATTGCCTTGCAGCCAGGCAAGTCTCCAGAGTGGTGAGGGGCCAAGGCCTGGAAGGACCAAAGGCTGGTGCAGGGATATGGGGCAAGGAAAAGAGATCTTTTAGGTGTATTGGGGAGAGAGAAAGGTTAAGGGCCAGCTCAGTAGGTTGAGGACACCTGGGGGTGGGTTGAAGGGCTGGAGAGCAGGCAGAGGTACTAAACAAGTACTTCTCCTTGGTGTTCTCCAAAACAAGGTTGCATGACACAGTAGGGGCAGCAGACCTGCTTGTTGGGGTATCTGCTGTAGAACAAGCAGCTGGGGGAGGTAGTCCAGGGTGAGACATCAGGCTGGTTCTGCTGAAGGGAGAAGAGGCAGATGCTGATATTCCTATCAGTTGGGTGTGGGAAGCCCTCAAGTCCCTAAAAGGACAAATCTCTGGGGCATGACACTATCCAGCCCAGAGTACTGTGGGAGTTGGCAGATGCTTTGGCTGTATCACTGGTGATCTCTTTAAAATGTCACTGCAAATGGTGAAGGTGCCAAGAGATTGGAGGCAGGCACATGTTGTGCCCATCCATGAAGAGGATTGAGAGAAGAGCTAGAAACTATAGACCCATCAGTTTGACATCAGTGGTGGGGAAGATAATGGGGAGCATACTTAAGGAAAGCCTGGGATGGTTATTGGAGAGATTGGCTGCCTTGATGACCACCAGCATGGGTTTGTGCCAGATAGATCATGTCAAACTAACCTGGTAGAATTCTATGAGTGGGTGACATCAGCACTGACAGGAGAGACCGGCGGATGTACTGTTCCTGAATTTCAGCAAGGCATTTTGACTTGGTCCCTACATTGGCCTGCTGGGGAAGCTGGGGAGGATGGGGTAGGCCCATTGATAGTTAGGTGGATTGGAGATTGGCTTTCTGGGAGCACTCAGCGAGTAGTGGTCAGAGGAAGGTCTCATCTCCTAGCAAGGTCATAAGTGGGGTCTGGCAGGGATCACTTCTGGGGCCGCTCCTGTTTAATGCCTACATCTCCAATATCAGGAAGGTATAGGTGAAAATGAGTCTTTTGCAGATGATTCTTAGTTGGGGCAGTGGTGGATGGGGAGAAGGCAAGATTGGCCCAACAAGAAGACCTGGATGTTCTGAATAGTGGTCCTGCACCTGGAGTTGAAATTTAACTCATCCAGGTGCAAGGTACTACATCTGGGGCATGAGAACCCCAACTATGTGTATACCCTGGGGGATAAGTTGCAGGCCACAGCAGAAGAAAGAGACCTGGGAGTCCTGGTGGACTTAACATGAATAACTTAGAGCAGTGCAGGAGGGTGGTGATCAAGGTAAATAGGATGCTGGGCTGCATCACTAGGGGGTTATCTCTAAGAACAGGGAGGTGATTTTGCCACTGTACCACAGCCTGGTTAGATCACATCTGGAATACGTGTGTGCAGTTCTGGGGCCGCACCTAAGGAGAGACATCCAACTCCTAGAGAGGGTTCAGAGGAGAGTGACCAAAATGATCCGGGGCCTGGGAGATATGACATATGAGGGCGTCTAGAGGTGTTCAACCTGTTCTCACTGGAGGAGAGGAGGGACAGAGGAACATGATTGAGGTCTTTAAGTATCTCAGAGGAGTAATAAGATAAGCTGAGATGGGATCTTTCAGCAGAAGGAGGTGGAATCACCAGACGACAGAGTTGGAAGATTGAGGTGGGAGGATTGGGGAAAGGAGGAGAAGGTACTTACTGAGAGAGTGGTGGAACCATGGAATGCACTGCCCAGGGAGCTGGTACTGTCAGCAATGGTGGAAGGGTTCAAGAGAGGGTGGGATTGGTATAGGCAAGGGGTGAAGCAGAGGATGGCTTTCATGGGGGGTGGGACTGGGGATGGAGTATCAATGGAAGGAGCCAGATGGATGATTACGGTACCCAATCAGAGTGTTGAGGCATGAGCAGACTTGATAGACCAAGAGGCCTACTCTGCCTCCTAGTATGTTAGTATATTAGATCTAAATGAGTAGGTAATGTGTCGAGTGCTGCATGGGACAGACTCCTCTGGTTTAGTGCCCATCATTAATAGATTATCTGCATACATGGAGATGGTTGGGGTGGCTTCCATTTTATTCTGGAGATATGAGATGCTCTTAATGGCCAGTGTTAATGGTTCAATCACTATGTCAGACAACAAGGGCAAGAGTGGGCAGCCCTGATGGGTGATGCCACAATCCTTTGCATACTCTGGCCAAATGCCTGCACAAAACCTATTCACTCCTTTGTAGAACCACTGGTGGTCCCACTCAACATGGTCAAATTCTTTTTCCACATCAAGTAAGACCACCACAGGATTGTCCTCCAGATGTCCCTGCCCCCATGCCAGAATATATGTCAAAGTGTTAAGATTGGCAGCCACATTTCAACCCGTCACAAATCAGATTGCTCAGTGGAAACAAGACCCAGCAAAACTATTTTGAGTCTAACTAATATGGTCTTGTAATACACCATAAAGTCAGCATTTAGTAGCAAAATCTGTCTGTGAACACTGATCAGGGTGTCATTTACTGGACTTCGGGATGAGAAAGATCTTGGCATGTGAAAAGAAGGGGGAGCTTTCCATTTCCCTCTCACCCACGATCCTCCTCTTAGCACTCCCTCCCCAGAAACATAATAGTGACACTGCTGGTACCAAATCCCCAGTGTCTTGATGAGCATCTTGTTGTTTTTTTTTTCTTTTGTTTACACCCTGTAAAAGAAACCATCCATTGATGTCTTTTGTAAACGCATTTCCCCACCTGACACTCCTATTCAGCACCCACCATACTGCACCCCTAAAGCCCTTACTGACCCATCCGGGGTCCAATACTGTAATCCTCTTGGACCACAAACATGTCTTCACTGTTCAAAGCTGGACTGCAAACTGAAGAAACAGATATTTGGTTCAATGTATTTCAATGGTGTTTGAACTTAGTATCATAATTTGCCCATTTTGCATATTTTTGGCCCACATTTTCAACATGCCTTTTGGGGACCCTGCCTCATTAACAATTGCACTGATATTAGGCACAACTGTTTCAAATGGTGATTTCCTGGTCCCTGTGTGAAATTACCTCTTGGGCTGGAGTTACAAGTTTTCTCTGCTCTTGTTCATGAGATGGGGTCATAAGAAGGCTATGTTGAATTTGGTGTTAAATATATAAAAATAAAGTTATGAGCCTACATTGAATTTAGTGAACACAGGCTCATAGCTTGGGTAATTTTCAATATTTTACTCCATGTTTACAACACAGCTATATCTTTATAGCACCTCATGAAATGTGACAGCTGTCATTTTTCAAATCCTGGCCAAAAGTTGTTTTTTTACATCCTGAAAGGTGATTTTGTGGTCCTTGCTCAAAATCACCTTTTTAGACAAGAGCTGAAAAGTTTATCTGCCCTTGTTTTTGAGGTGGGGTCATAAGAAGGCTATGTTATAAATCTGGTGCAAAAATATTAAAATAAAAGTTATGAGGCTATGTTGCATTTTACAAATGCAGGCTCATACATTTGGTAATATCCAATATTTTTACCCCATATTTTCAACATAACCATTTCTTTAGAGCACCTCATGAGTGTGACAGCTGTCATTTTCAACTCCTGCCCAAAATGTGTTTTGCATCTCCAAAGGTGATTTTGCAGTCCTGTGCAAATTGCCTAAAAACAAAAAAAGTATGAGCCTATATGTTACATTTTGCGAATGCAGGCTCATAACTTTAGTAATTTTAAATATTTTACCCCAAATTCCTTGACTGCAGCCCTATCAGCTCTGGCCAGAGTTTGTTCTTGCTGGATGTTGCTGTAGCTAAGCTCCTCTGCCTCCCACAGCACTGTCACATTATACAGAATACAGATAATGAAATTACAACTTTAAAATAATGAAATCACAACAAATACCAGAAATATTTGGTGATCTAGAGCACAAGGCACAGTAGACAATGCAGTGATTTGCTTGAACAAACTGCATGTTTGAAATGCTTTCTAAAGCATTTTATGCTCAAAGACACAGAGAACACTTAACACCATCTCTCTCTTCCTCACACTGCACTGAGGTCAGCTGTTATGCATGGCAATACAGTTCATTGCATCACCATGTGAACTCAAATGCCATGGATCTTTGCAAACTTCTTAGGGCCAAAGTTTGCAGGCAAAGTTAGAATTTTCGCCATTTGCAAAGTTGTCCTTTAAGGCAAAGTAGAAGTTTGCCATGAAGGAGAACTTTGTGAATCTGATAAAATTTGCCAATTTCTCCATGAAACAATGTTTTCGAACTTCTCCCATTCCTGTGGTGTTCCACCACTGGCTGGGACATAAACTGTGTGGGACATATTAGGAGTGCTTCCTTTAACCTCCCTTGGGTCCTCCTCCAGGTAGGAATTCCTGTTGTGCCTTGGCTGCTGCTATTGGTTCTCAGCCACATGTGATCCTCCTGTTCTCTGACTCCTGACCTGAGAGAGAGAGAGAGAGAGAGAGAGAGAGCACTGCTTATCTAGAACAGAAAAAAACACTAAAAAGCTTTAAAGTTTCTGATTAGCAGAGCCTAGTATGCTTTAAAGAGCTAGTGTACTGCTTGGAAACTACCTGCAATTAATCATAACTTTCAGATGTAGTCAGCTGTCACTTCTTATATCTCAAGTATTTTTCCTTTCTGTGTGATGATCGAAAATTTTCCACCTGGCAGTACTGGGGTGATGTGTGGAGCAGCACTCTGTCTGGAGGCAAAAAGTCAGTTCTGTTCTCCCACTATATCAACACTGAGACAACACTGACTATGATATCACTAGTAACCAATGAGAACCATTTCTCACTGCCAGGTTTCACTTTCACATGAAGCAGCAGAGACTGGCTCTCCCTGGTTACTAGTGATGTCACAGTTTCCTACATTTTGATTGGTAGCGTGAGAGTCACCACTCAGGTTGCAAGGATTGTGGTGCCACAAGGTGTTTGGTCTCCTTTCTGACGATACAGTGGAGGAACAGAACTGACTTTTTTCCCTCCAGACAGAGGTTCCTCACATTACCCCATTACTGCCAGGTGGAAAATCTTCTAATTAGCAAACAGAAAAGAAAAATATTTGAGATATAAGAAGTGATAGCTGACTGCATCTGAAAATACTATTAATCCCAAGCAGTATACTAGCTCTTTAACTATAGCCCTGCTTTACCAACACATCCTGATTTAGACCCTTTATGCAAATAAAGCAGATTTATTGTTCATTTTATTAGTTCTAAGAGCTTACTTGATTTTTGTTGTTTTTGCATTTTCATTATCCCCTTATGAAGCTGGAATAGTTTTAATTCTTTTATTGTGCTCTGTTTAAATCAGTGTTTGCAAGTTCCTGCCCGATGCTCAGACCATCCCTTATGAAGTTAGAATAGTTTTAATACTTTAGAGACCATAGTATTGTTTATAGTACCCTGTTCAAGTCTGTGGGCCTATTACTCAAAGAGTTGACACAGGGTTAACATAAGCTCTGCATCAAACCCTGCAGCTATACACATATTGCAGCACCCTGCACCCTATTTTCCAAGGTCATGTGCATTTGCAGCATCTTACTCCTTTACAGTGGCTTGCACCAAATCTGTGGCTGAAATCCTGTAAAAGGTCTGCTATGTAAGACCAGCAAAAGTTAGTCTAACTTGTGCCATGTGGCACATGGGATCAAGAACCGATTGCCAGCCAGTGACTGACTGCGTCCCATGTGATCAGTGCACCCAGGACTTGCAGCAGTCTAACCCATTTGAGAATCAGGCCCACATGTGTGCAGGTATCTGTCCGAGTCTCTGATAATCCCATTCCACTGACAGCAGCTCACTGCTGAATCAATAAAAACAAGGCTCAGCCACAAGACTGCCAAGACTTGCTCCTTCCTCCTTTACCTCATGGATACTTGCCATCTGGTACTGTGGGCTCCTCAGTTTGGTGGCTAGAAAGCCTAAGAATGCATACTCTGAAGTTTGCACAGGAACTTTTAAATCCCTTCCTGGCTGACATTATTGGTCCTCGCCTCAGTCGATCTTCTTTCTCTCACACCTGACCTGGAGACAGAGAGAGAGAGAGAGAGGGAGAGAGGGGGAGAGAGAGAGAGAGACAGAGAGTTGGGGGGAGAGAGAGAGAGAGAGAAAGAGAGAGACTGACTTATTTAGAACAGAGAAAAAAACACCAAAAATTCAAACAGGTTAGTTTTGTGTCATATTTCTGATTAGAGAGACTATCATGCTTTATTAGCTCTGCCTTATCAACCCATCCTGATTCAACCCCAGCTGTGCAATTTGTGCAGTTTTATTAGTTCAGTTCTTTTTAGTTGCAAAAGCCTACTTGATTTATTTGTTTTCTGATTCTCCTTTTATTGTGCTCTGTTTGAATCAGTGTTTGCCAGTTTCCAACTGATGCTCTGAATACCCTTGCTTAGTATGCCTTAACTACAGCTTTAATTATAACTCCACCTTACCAACCCATCCTGATTTGGACCCCCACCACCCCCATATGCAAATAGAGCAGACTTACTGTATTTGTTCAAGTTTTATTAGCTGGGAGATCTTAATGGTGCTCAGCCACAACGCCAAGACCTGCTCCTTCCTTCTTGCCCCATGGCTGTTTCTTGTTCAGCACTGTGGGCTCCTTAGTCCAGTGGCTAGAAGCCTGAGAATAAAACTGTAAAGGAGGATAAAAGAAAGAGTTGGCAAAAATTTTCAAACTTCTGAAGAATATTTCTATAGTTTGACAACAGTGAAAACAGGTTTTTCATTGTTTTTGACTGTGAATCCTCATTCTTTATTTATTTGTTTTGTTCACTAGGTACTTGCCCAAGGCATTAATATGCCTATTTTCGGCACAACAAAACAGTTTACAGGTCAGTTTGTATACTTCTGTGGCATACATACACACACACACACACACACACTCACACAAAACAAGACAATTTTAAAGCATCTCTCTGCAAACCTATAAGTGAGACATCATATAAGCAGTCAGATAATTCTGTTTTTGTTTGTTTTTTCTTTTTTTTCCATAAGTATTTTATGGGTTTTGTGTTTTTTTCTTCCCGCCCCACCCCCACGTGTCTCTCACATGATGCACATGTGTGAGACATGTGCCACGTGACCTATGGGACACTGCACCCTACTGGTAGCTCCAGTACCACCTGCATATCACTCAGACTGCCATCCAAGATGGCTGGACTATGGACGGGTGACCCCCTTCCTGGGAGAGGAGAGGAGAGCCACTACTCAATCCTGCTCCCTCCCTCCATGCCAGCACCCCGGTGACTGGAGGTCATTCCGAACCTGGGTTACCAGTGTGAGTGTGAGGTGTGGCATCCAGTGCCTCAACCCTCAGCACCACTGGGCGGCTAGATAATTACTTGTACATCTTTTGGATAAAATGCCTACTGCATAAATTAATTATTTTGTTGAAGAGCATGGTAGACAGCTTGCAATTTTCTGCTGTACTTTAATTGTATGTTGCTGCAATTGTTACAGTTAAACAATTTAATATAGTACAAACTTCATCCGATATTGTGTATTTTATATAGATTCTATATCAACATGACCTACTTGCTCAAGCAACAACATCTCTAGCATTAACTGAGCATGGTTTAACCATTGAGTATATTCTACAGTATGAATACTTTTTTTAAATATCGACTGATGTAAAGTGCATACTGTACATTCAGCCATTACAGCCTATAGTTAGGGCACAAAGTAGTAATATTAGGAGTCATCATAGGTGAGGGAAAAGGTGAATTTTAGATAGCTATGATTTTGCAGGATAAAATAACTATTTCTCCCTGAAGAGTCAACTTATTTGAATACCTCCAAAATAATTCAAATTAGATTCCTTTCAAGATCTTTGAAACACTGCCTTAATTTGCATCAGTAATGTAGATGACACATTAACATTAAAGGTTGCTCAGTTTGCCATGAACACCTTGTCTTTCATGAATTGTAGACTTGTCCCTGTGTCAACAGCTGGCTAACAGCTTTAACAAACATAAGACCCACAACATGCCACCCATGAAGTGGATGACGGACGTCTGCCAGTAACACTTAGAAACATAAAGAAAACAGACTTCAGGCAGGGGAAAAACTGCATCCTAGATTACTGACTTTAAAGTTTTCCTAACAAGATGGTCACAGCCCCAAAGGCAAAAGGGTAAAGTCAAACACAAGGAGGCTTACAGCTACTGAATTATTAGTTTGAAGCGTGCTTGTGGGTCCAAGTAAATAAACATTGAAGTCTACAAAGGAAAAAAACATTGCATTATCCTGGGTACAAGTGGAAGAAGAATTCCAACTATTGAAATAGGAAGTATGTAGTGTTATTTACTGATGGCATCAGCTCTCATTAGTTTCAGTTTAAACTGTGGCCATTGTCTGACTTTATAAGATAGCATGTAGTAACACATGGTTTTGCAACATCGGACTTTATATATATTTTTTGGGATGTGAGCAATAAAAGCTGATATAAAATAGGCTCATCTATTTTACTTCTGTTAAACATTTACAAGCCAGGTGCCAGTATACATTTAGTATATAAATCTGTTATATGCAGCAATGTACACATTCATCTTGTTTGGCAATTATGGATCAAATTTCCATATTGTCAGCTGAAAATCTTCTGCTACACAAGTGTTAATTAATAGGAAAAATTACATGTTACAAAATGGGCAGCGATAATCCTAGCTGTTGATTGACTAAGGAAGGTTCACACACATGCATTTACTGTAGCCTAATACCCAATAACACAAAGTAGGAGTGGAACAACTGCAAATTTGTAGCAAATTTCATACAGAATTCATGACCCACTAGCCATCCCTAATTGCCATCACAAGCATGACTGCCACCTTAATTTACTGAAAACTTTCAACAAGGCCCTAAAAAGTAAAACTCCTTTAAATTAAAAAAATATTAATTAAACATTATTTCCTGTAATGAGCCATTCCTTACTTATAAAACAAATCAAAAATGAATAACTATTCAGAGTTTTAATTCCTAGCCTTCCTTAGTGACCATGAAACATCCCTACCCCATCTTTACCAGCTTGCCATCACAATAGTAAGTAGGTATGCAAATGTTTATTTGTCAAGCACCCAGTTCCAAGATGCTCAGAGCACTGTACAATAAATATAAATATAAACACATAATCAGAAACAAGGTAACAAAATATACATAAATACATGTAAATAAGCAATTTAACCTAAAATGATTCAGGTGGCACCACATCAGGAGCTTAGAAAATGAAGCTAAAAGCTTCCAGAAATAGGAAGGTTTTAGGCCACTCTTAAAGGAATCAACTGATGGGGCCTCCAGAAGGATTTAAAAAGCCTGTTCCACAGGGCAGGTCCCATGAGCATGAATGCTCGATTGCCAAAGATTTAAGCCTAGCCCTGGGAATGACTAGAGGCCCACCTCAAAGGCGAAGGGGTGAGAGGACTGATAAGGAGTCAAAAGTATTTCAGGTAACTAGGACCCAGTCCATATAGGGCCCTATGGGTCAACAAGATGACCCTGAAGGTTATATGCCTCTTTGCCTGCAGTGAATGCAGTTTGTGCAAGACTGGAGTTTTATGACAGGACCGGAAGGCCCATCAGTAACCAAGGTTGCCATATTCTGCACAGCTGCAAGCATTGTTGCACACCTCCACTCTTTCTGGTATAAAGCGTTACAGTAGTTGAGTCTGGACATAACAAAAGCATTTTCTAGTGAGGACATGTCTTCTGGGTGATCAAGGCTTTTATGTTTCTGATATGGTAAAACCATGCCAGACTGCAGCCAACATCTAAACCTCAAATGTCAGATTATCATCCAGAGTGACCAATTGATTCTTCCCTCAGTAGAGGCCACCAAATTATAGGAGCCATGCACTGCTCACCATCTCCTCAGTGACCTAGCACAGTTACCAGTACCTTTGTCTTGTCTGGGTTAAGACTAAGCGAGCTTGATGACATCTAGTCCTGGATCATGGCTAGGCACAACTTTAGGGTTCCATGTCATAATATCGATCGTAAAACAGTGATCGCTATTATGAGTGAGTGTATATCCCGAAAAGCAAATCAGCAATATACATATACTTGTGACCTAAAATCTGGTAATACTAAAAGAGTGTTTATGTGGGGCTGTATCCCCACGAGGGCTATACTTGCCACCCCCCCTACTTAAGGATTACTAACTCTGGGGGTGCATGTCGGGAAGGGGCAAAATACCTGTTGTGAAAATACATTAGTCACCCGCAGACAGTGGCAAAATAGTGTGTGCTGGTCCCCAGTCCAGAACCCAGTACCTGCTGCACCACAGCTAGCCACCCTCACCACCACAACACACAGCTAGCTCAGTGACAGCAGGCACCAGTCCCTACAAACCACTTCCTGTCACTTCCTTCCTTGCTATCCCCCTTCCAGTCACCATTCCCTACACTCGTTTTCATGTAGGGTGGCTACCCATACAGGGTAGCCCATGAGGATAGCGCTGAATATGAGTTGCTGTTTTGTCAGTCACACATATTCAATCGGTATCCTCATGTGATACCAACTTTAGTACCTTGACTGCATCTGGCATCCTGGGTGCCAAAGACAAGTACAACTGGGTGTCATTTGCATAGCAATGAAAACCCAAATTGTACCATCTAATGATCCCTCCTAGGTGCCGATATACACAGTGAATAACATGGGCGAGAGGTGAGAGTTGAACCCTGAAGCACACCACAGAGCAGGGTGTTTGGGATTGAGGAGAACTTCCCCATCACCACAGTCTGTATCCTATCTCTGAGGAAGGACTCCAACCAGCAGATAAACATGCTGGCAAGTCCACAGTGCTCCATGAACTGATCCAACTACAAACTATGGTCCTCTGTGTGAAAACTGTGGCAAGAAGAAAAGAGCTAACAATGTTCCTCTATCTCTCATCCTAGGAAGGTCATCTTGCACCTTGGCCAATGTGGGCTCAGTGCTGTGCCTTATCTGAACCCATAATGGAGAGGTTCATAGATGTCAAAAGCTGCTAGGTGTTCCTCAAGCTGCAGCACCACCAGTTTCTCACAAGCATTCCACAAAAGAGAGAGGTTAGAGGTTGTTCTATAGTTCTCAAGCATTATGGGTCCAATGATTGCTCTTAAGGAGTGACCTAACCAGCACATTTCTCAGTGTGCTTGGAAAGACCCTTCAGAAAGGGTGCATTAGATTAACTCAATGAACATTGAACTCAGAAACCCCATATACCTTCAGAAGGAGCTTCAGGCCAGAGTTCATTTCACAAAGGTGGACCACAGCTGTGAGGTTACTGCAGACCTCATCCACCAAATGTGACCTAAACTCATCCCAGAATAACAGGGGCATCTGTTCACTAACATCTCAACCATGCAGGGTTGCTACAACCTGGTGGGAGAAATCTCAGACTAAAATGGTACCCTGTAGGAGAAAAACTGAGTAAACTCTTCACAATATATGGATGACTTTGCTCCCATCAGTTGCAGACAGACTAGAAGAAGAAGAAGTCTGTCTTTGTCCAGAAAATCTCTCTCTGATGCAATTTCTCTAGACAGAAATGCTGCCTTCTTGTGGAAATTGTCCTTTGATATTCATTGTAGTGAGTCCTCAAGGCCAGTCTGTCCACATTTGCCATAACTTCCTCCCGCAATGCTTCAACCTCTGACCCTCAGATTTCAGCTTCCTGAGTTCCCATCAAACCACAACAATCTTAAGCGTGAAGTCCTGAATTGTATATGGTCTGGTGTCACTGAATCAAAGACTAAGGCAATGATCTTATTATAGGCCACCACAGCCCATATGATCCAGTTACAGAAACAGCCATCACTCCCAAAAGATAAACTACTGCCTGGTGTCAGTCTGGGTACAACCCCTTCAAATTGCAATAGTTGATCATTTCCACAAGGGGTAGGCTATGGGAGGTGGCCAAATGAGAACCTCACTGTACAATGATCTGACCAACTGACCAGATCAACCTCAAAGTTATTTATCTGAAGGCCCTGTGAGACTCAAAGAGATAACTACGTGAGCTACTCCCAGTGATTCCACTAACTTTTGAAATCTTGACCAAACTGTGAGAGTTCATCATTGACCCAGGCATGGAAGAAACCCCAAATCAACTATCTGGTAACTCAATACCTTTTGAGTGATAGAGTCCTCTATTTCCTGCAGGAACTCCATCTCATGCCTGAGAATGGTACATGAAAAAGATTTGGCAACCTGCACTACACACAGCAATGCATTCAAACAACAAAGTTTCCCCAACTTAGAGTATGGTGAACTTTGTCACGGATCAAAAATAGGCAAATGTGGACAGACTGGCCTTGAGGACTCACTACGATGAGTATTAAAGGACAATTTGCCACAAGAAGGCAACATTCCTGTCTAGAGTAATTGCATCAGGGAGAGCTTTTCTGGATGAAAGACAGACTTCTTCTTCTTCTAGTAGGTCTGCAACTGATGGGAGCAAATTCATTCATATATTGCAAAGAGTCTACTCAGTTTTCTCCTACAGGGTGCCATTTTAGTCTGAGATTTCCTCCACCAGGTTGTAGCGTTCCTGCATGGTTGGGCTGGTAATGAACAGACACCCTGCTTGTCTGGGATGAGTTTAGATCACTTTTGGTGGATGAGGTCTGGTGGTAACCTCAGAGCTGTGGTCCGCCTTTTGTGAAATGAACCCTGGCCCAAGCTCCTTCTGGTGGGGTACATGGGGTTTCTGAGTTCAGTGTTCATTGAGTTATTCTAGAAAGGATTCCTGACCATCTAGGCTCCATAGTTACCAGGCCTTGGGATCAAGAAAGGTGAGTATCACATTTTTGCTGGAGAATTTAAATACTACCTGACACCTTAAATGAAACCAGGGTTTAAAGGGCTTGAGAAGAAACTATCCCATTGTCCTGGCAAAATCACCCAAAGTACAAGTGCTCAACTGAGTGCAAAGGACAGTGGGAACTGGATGGCGGGCTATTCTAAAGTGGGGATTATTAAACACAGGTTGAGAAGTTGCCATAGACCATGACCAAGACAGAGGTCAGCAATTGTCCCCACTCCTTGAGGGACCATTCAATGGGGGTAGCATGCAAGAGGGGGCAGCTGAGATGGCCTGAGGTAGTCAAGACTGTTGAGAGAAAAGTCCAACCCACTTGCTAGGGATCTCTCAATGTTCAGCTAGATAGGGATGTAGATGGAAGAGCCTGACTGTATGTTCCTTGCACTCCACCTAAAAAGTTTACTGACATGCTGAAAACCATAGTACAGAAAACTACAGGGAGGGACAATCCACCAGTCAACTTAGGGGCAGTAAATTTAATATATGCTCTACTGAATGATGGAGGATTTCCAAAAAACAAATTAAAGAGGCACTGTAAATGAAGAGATCTTGGGAAGATGAAACCCAGAATTCCCAGGAGGTATACTAGACAGAGCAAAACATTCACCTTGGAGATACTAACCCTCCCCAAAGGGGCAAGGGAGGTGGATGATCACTCAAGGTCAGACCTGAGAACTTCAAGAGTCTGAGATTCTCTTTGACCATAACCAGTAATGACCTAGCAAGCTTAACCCCCAGATAGGTTAAAACCCAAGGCTCCCAGTAGAGACCCAGCCTCACTACATCTCATTTGTGGACAAAGCTATTAATGGGAAAAAGATTGGTCTTGAGAGGTTCAACTTATAAAAAGAAACCTGTATTCAAACCAAAAATTAAAACCTCAGCTAACAGGGGCAATATTGAAACATATGCAGTGTAAAAGTTATTAGTCAGGGCCATCTGTCCCAGGCGCTTTATCCTGCATAACAAGATGACTGGCCACCTCAACCTCAGCCAGAATAATAGGGAGCCCCATTGAAGATATTGCTGAGGTGGACAATGTCAGGAGATGGATCGAGTCCAGGTAAGCTTCAGTGTCCTCCAGCAAGGGATCTAAAGCTGAGTCAACAAATAGCTGTGTATAGTAATCATGGAGAATGGAAGCCATCTCCTTGTGGTTAGTGACCACCGATGCCTCTGAACTAGATCGTAGTCCCAGTATAAATTTAGCCATTTCTGCTTGATGTAACCTACAGAGCCAGAAGTCTCACCTTTTTCCCTAGCTTTCAAATATCACCAGTGCAGTGGAGTGTCAGCTTGGCTTTTTGAGCCAGAACATCTGCATATGGAGTGTGAAGAGAGTGTAATCTGGCCCAATCTGCATCAGGCAGGTCTCTAGACAGGAGCCTTCCAGGTGATGAATTTGGTAAGAAGGCTATCAAGTTTAGCCTTGCTGGTCCAGGCCCTAACCAGGAAAGCCAGATCAATTCACTCTAAGCACACATTCAAGGGCTTCTCAAAGGGGCATCCATTCTCCACTGAGACCCTGTTGAGCTCAAAAAAAGATATCAATTTCAGATATGGGACAATATGTCTGGAGTTTGTAGCAATTGGGCATTGAGGTGTCAAAGAGTAGCTCGACGCCAGACTTCTCCCAACAGGTAGACAATGCCAACTGGGGCATGGTCAGACAGGATCATAGAATGGATATCGGTGGAAATCAGACCTGGTAAACATGACAAACTGACCAGAAAGTAATCAACCAGGAAAAAAGACTTATGGGAGGGAAATAAAATGTGTATTGCTGAGCTGTAGGGTTAAGGACTCACCAGGCGTCGACTAGACCAACCCCATCCATCAGATGGCACAGTGCCCACTAAGCAAGGAGAGGCCAACTGTCTTGGCATAAGACTGGTCCAAAGTTGACTGAAAGACCATATTCTAGTCTCCTCCTAGTAAAATGTAAGAAGACAGGTCAGAACCGAAAAGACGAACAGATTGGGTAAAAATTGAGGCAGTCTGTGTTTGGACTGTATATAGAGCGAACACTACCAGGTGGATGCCAATAGTGCCCTGTACAATGATATAATGATCCACTGGGTCCCAGATCTTTGAGCGAGCCAAAATGGTATAGCCCTCACAATTAGCAGTACAATGCCACCCCTCCTGGAAGACAGCCCAGATCCATATACTTGACCTATCCAGTCCCGTCTGAAGTAGTGGACATCATCCCAGAAAAGCTGGGATTCTTGCAGACAGACCACTCCTGCCCAGAGCTACTTGAGATGGTCTAAAATCATTGAACATTTATGCCTATCCTGGGCACCCTTAACATTTCAACTAATGAAACAGTAGGAATCAGTCATAAATTAAAACTGGGACCAGGTACTACCCAGGGCCGACAACAGGAGTCAGACACCAGCTACCTATAATGTCATCACAGTAGGATCCTGATGCCCACCCAATCCCACCAACCCAAGTCCAACACTCTCCCCAAATCCACAAAGCCTAAAACATACAAAATCCCACAAATAACACCACCTATAAGAGGCAAACCCTGGTCCAAGTGACTGCACCCTAAAACATTCTCATCCAAGATAGTTAAGATACCCACTGCCCAAGGTTGTCCCTCCCACCCTCCTCCTCACCCCGCCAAGAAGATAATAATCAAACTACAACATGCATAGCCCTAGTGGAACCATAAATCATAATATATTAAGATATTGAGCAAAGTCTGCAAAACTAATGAAAACTAGCAATTTCACATTATAAATATAACAACTTATTTTATTTTATTATTTATTTTAGTTGTTTAACCAGGTATAGCACACTAAGCTGAAAGCTTTTTACAGGAGCGACCTGGGAGCACAAGGAGGTTAAGTGACTTGCTCAGGGTCACACAGTATACAAGTGGAAGCTGTGGGATTCAAACCCAGGTCTGGTCTGCTGGATGTCACCAAATTTGCAGCTCAGAGCCTTAGACCATTCGCTTATACTGCCTCCCTACTTGGATCTCCCATAACACCCACACCCCAAAGAAAACAATGTAGACTTATCGATCAAACTAAATGAGGTAGAGGGTGGATGGTAAACCAGTCAAGGGTGGGGAGTCTCTGGAAATGGCTAGGAGGATACCCCTTATTTACCAGAGAGGCTCCTGCACTCAGGAAAATAAAGGGAATTAGTAGTCCAGGGTGGCCAATTCAGTATAGACCTCCAGGGATGAAAGGGAGAAACTAAGTCATCCCATCCAGGAGAACCTTTTAAGGGCATTCAAGTTCCACAACAGAACCCCTGGCTAACCACACCACCCCAGGAGGGTCTACACAGCCCCCAGAGACACCAAAACTTGGTATGCAAGGTATTTATATATATATTAGGTGCAGATACCATGGAAGTTCCACGACCCACAGAACCATATTGGTAGGGCACTATCTGACCATGCAGGGTGGATAAACAAACTCAGGCATAGTATCTCAATCATAAAAAACCAAAAAGTAACAAAATTCCCAATAATAAGCAAAGTAATTTGCAGAAACAGCAACACAGAGAGTTCACAAAACTCTGAAATTGAATGTCCATTAGTCCATTAGTCTGAAATCCTTGAGGATCCAAAGTCTATATGTAAACCCCAAAAACAGACCACCCTCTCATAGTACCAGATTGAATTGCAGAAGCTCACCAGCATAGTCCAACAGATTCAGCACAATCCCACATCAGAGTCCTGTCAGTAGAGGTGAAGATCCAAAATGATGGGAGAGATGGGAGTGAAGAAAGGCGGCAAGCAAGTCCACTTCCGGAGACAGAGATAAGAAGAAATAATCAGATAGTCCACAGTCCAATGAAGCAACCCACACATCACCAGTTCAGGTACACCAGCTTTATAGGAGCTAGATTGTGATAGGTCAAAGGCAAACACACCAACAGGGAAGGCAGGAGTGTCAACAAAGTGCAAGACACCACAGCAACAGAGTACTGGTGCCAGGGCAGTCAAAGAAGACAAAGGGTGCCATTGCCAGATTGTGGTGAAGAAGTGAATGGAGAGGCTCATAATCACCATAAAGCACTGCAGAGTGACCAGCCCTGAAGATGAAAAAAAGTCACTGTAGATCACCAAACCCTTAGGTGACAGTTCACCCATCACCATGTTCCTTGAGAAAAATGGGCTATCAACAGAGGAGATTCTCGTGACTCATTTAAACAGCTCTAGGAACCATAGCTCAAGCTCAGCAGCAGCTTGGGTGGGTGTCTCAGGGAACACCAGTTGAACTCATGCATCACTTGTAGTACGGTAGGGTATTTAACCAGAAATGGTTTTCCTGCCATGATTAACTTGGAGACAAGGGATGCAACCCTGTGCACCTAGCCCATACTGACCGCGGAAGATCCTGAGCCAGGCAAAGCCAATATCCCTCCCAAAGTAGTTCTTTAGTTCCTCATCATGGACAAGATGAGCTGCTTGTCTAAGAAGTTAAACAGATGAAAAATGAGGAGTCTAGGTGGAAAGCCTGGGGTGGACATGGAAGTATGGAGCAATGTGCTCTCTCTATGATATTGTGCGGCCCATTAGATGACAGACCCACCACATGTTCATAGAATTTTTGAATAAAGAGCACAACGTTATCTCCTTCTTCCTTCTCTGGTAGGCAAATAGTATTAAATTGTTGTGCCGGCTCTGAACCTCAAGATTCTCAAGTTTGTCCTGAGCGTCAGGATCCACTGATGCTGTGCAACAACCTCAGGATCCAATTTGTTTCTTCAGGTCACAACTGAGGAAAGACAGGGCTCTGAATCAGCCACCTGGTTCTTCTGCTCAGTATTCACAATGGAAAAGCAGGGGAAATACCTAATCCGGTCAATAGAAACACTCTGGATAAGGGGTTGATATTAATCCTTTCACAGAAGAAAGTGTTCTGAAAGAACTCGTAAAACTGAAGGTGGATAAAGCAATGGGGCCTGATGGGATTCACCACAGAAATTTAAAAGAACTAAGGGAAGAACTAATAACACCACTGACTACCCTTTTAATAAATCATGGGAGGATGGGGTGGTACTTAAGGACTGGAGGAGGGCGGATGTGATTCCCTTCACAAAAGTGGGAGCAAGATAGAGGCAGGAAACTACAGACCTATCAGTTTGACCTCAGTGGTAGGAAAATGATGGAATCACTACTGAAGGAAAGAATTGTTGAGTACCTAGATGCCAGTGGGGCACAGGACCCAAGGCAGCATGGATTCACAGCAAGAAGGTCATGTCAGACAAATCTAATTGATTTCTTTGACTGGGTGACCAAGCAGTAGACCAGGGAGGGCTGTGGATATGGCCTACCTAGACTTTAGTGAGGCATTTGACACAGTCCTGCACAAAGATTAATAAACAAATTAGCCAGCCTGGGAGTGGGTCGTAGGGTGGTAGCCTGGATAAAATACTGGTTGGACAACAGGACACAGCGGGTAATAGTAAATGGAGTCCACAGTGAAGAAAGGAGGGTTACTAGTGGGGTACGCCCTTTTAATGTCTTTATAAGTGACATTGCAGAGGACAGGAAGGGAAATATGTCTCTTTGCAGATGACACAAAGATCTGCAACAGGGTTGATGCACAAGGTGGGGTGGAAAGGATGAACAGGGACTTGGCAAGGTTGGAGGAATGGTCAAATGTATGGCAGCTTAGATTCAGTGCAAAAGTGCAAAGTAATGCACCTGGGAAACAAAACCCAGGGAAGAGTACACAATGAGGGGTGAGATACTGACAACAACAAAAATGGAAAGGGACCTGGTGGTAGTCATATCAGATGACCTAAAGGTGGGCCAGCAAGTGAGAAGGCAGTAAGGAGGCTGGGGGCTACTGGAATGCATAGGGAGAGGCATCACCAGTAGAAAACAAGAAGTTGTTGCCCATCTGTACAGAGAGTTGGTAAGACCACATCTGGACTACTGTGAACAGTTCTGGAGACCCTATCTCCACAAAGACATAGACAGGGTGGAGGCTATCCAGAGGAGGGCAACCAAAATGTTGCAGGGTCTGCATCAGAAGACATATCAAGAAAGACTAAAGGAACTAAAGATGTATGGTCTCGAGGAAAGGAGGAGAGGGGACATGATAGAAACTTTCAAATAGCTCAAGGAATCAACAAAGTCCAAGAGGGTAGCATCTTTCAAAAAGAGATGTTCAAAACAAGGGGCACAATTTGAAGATAGTGGGGACTGCTCAAAGTTAATGTGAGGAAGTATTTCTTCACAGAGAGGGTTGTGGATACGTGGAACAGCCTTCCTGAGGAGGTGGTAGAGTCAAAACAGTGAGTGAATTCAAGAATGAATGGGACAGATATAAGGCAGTTCTAGTAGGGGTAGGAGGAAGTAGGCTCTTGGTTAACTAGGATCTGCAGCTTATCCATTAGGTAGGGAAATGGGCAGACTAGGTGGGCCAAACAGTCCTTATCTGCCATCAAATTCTATGT
Organism: Neoceratodus forsteri; assembly: GCA_016271365.2. Classification (NCBI taxonomy): domain Eukaryota; kingdom Metazoa; phylum Chordata; order Ceratodontiformes; family Ceratodontidae; genus Neoceratodus; species Neoceratodus forsteri. The sequence continues at coordinate 1,045,999,698 of CM057455.1, forward strand.
TTCTATGTTTCAATGAATCCACTGATGACTGTAGACACTGAAGCCTTCCGTGAGAGCAGAGATCACAAGCTGTAGGGGTTTCATCTCTTCCAAGAAGCATTATTCTGTAAGAGCAGTTCCTATGGTAGAAACCTTTGTAGCAACTGCGCCTGTTGCTTTGACTGCTTAGACTGTTTATCCTGCTCCGCATCGGGGAGGTGTGCGACAGGGTTCTTCATATCTGCATCCATCTTTCTAGCTGGAAATGGTACTGTCTGGCTGCCAATAGAATAATGATCTACCAGAGGTAAGCAGATCCAAAAAGTGTCCAGCATGTTGATAATTTGGGGTGAAACAGAGGAATAGTGAAGAGAAGTGAGGAGGCAATGCACACACCTAAGCAGCCATCACATGACCACAGTTCTGGCAACTTTTAACAAAAATACCTGTTTTAATAGAAAAGGTAGCATTTTTTTTTCAATTGTTTCTAATTTACTAATTTTAAAATCACAAAAAGACACTCCAGTGTGTAGAATTAGGCTAGATAACTGCCCTTTTAGAGCTCTAATGTCCTCTGCCTGTGGCATTGGGCCTTATTAGGACCCATGGGTGGGTGGTTATCTCAGCCTAACCTTCACCTTTCTGTGTCTTCTTCTTATAAATTTGGTTGGAAATGCTTTGCTTCTTGATTGGTCAAATAAGTTCTAAGACCCATACGTTAATCACCCAGAAATGCACAGGTTGGAATAAGTTCAGGCAGTGCCTATTAGTTTGCTTACATATGCAGAATATGATATTATCTACTCCCTTTTGGGCCTTCAGAGAAAACTGAATCTTTTCACTACGCTGTGTACTGAAAATGTCCTGTGTATAAATAAAGATAAGACCAAGACTGTGGTCTTTGGTAACAGAACAAAGTAAAAACACAAAATTATATATATTGAAAACTCTCCATTGAAATAAAGAACTATAATGATTACTTGGGGTTAGGTTCACAGATTGTGTTTTGTGGTCAAAACACTTAAATTTGTTAAACACTAGAATAGAAAATACTTTCAATACATTTAAAAATTTAATTAAAATTGGGAAATGATATAGTTCATGGAACCTCGCAGTATTCAATATCAAAAATTAAGATGGGAATCTTATATGCAGCTGAATTTGGGACTCTTCAAATGTTTCATTTTGGAAATCATTTTAAACATAACAGTAAGTTATATTATCTCTGGCCCAATCTCAGTTCCCAAGCGGTGCTGAGAGCAGTTTGGTCAATTTTCTTTGTCTTCTTAAAAATAGAGATGCTTAATATTTACATTGAACCTTTTTCTCTTGTCTGGGAGTGATTGCCAAAACAATATTTTGAAGAACAAATTGCATATGCACAATGGAGTTTATCTTCCCTACTATCAACTTATCTGAGAACAACTGCTACCAATTGGGATGGGTAATCTATTGTATAGGATTTATACTAGACCCAGAAGGGAAATAGTTACTGAAGTTAAGGCCAAAATAGGGATATTGCAGTTAACAGGACTTGTCCAAAACTGGCATCTTGAAATTATATAAATGGTATAAGATTCTCAAGTTTCAAAATTATCTGGAATTTTGTTTATCCGACCTTTCCAATCCACATGACCAAAATATAATCACTAGATTTAGGATGGAACCTTATAAAGCCAAATTAGATACATTTCAATTGAAAAAGGTGTAACTTCAGAGTTCTGTCAGTGTGGAATGGGAGCATATGATGATCTAAAGCATGTTTTGCTCATATGTAATTCATATCACAGTAGAAGAGGGTTTTAGATTGGGTCCATATTGGCTAACCTCTGTTTTCTGCCTGATCATATAGTTATGTGTTTAATTCTATTGAAATGACACCATTGTATCATCTCTAAATTTCTGCATAACCTAACTTATAAGATTTTCAGTATGGATCAGCCAATTGTATGTGCATTAGATCAGTTATGGTCCTTTAATTGTATTATATAATCATAACTGGTTTGAAGAATGTAGAGGAAAATGTAATTTTTGTTTAATCGGTCTCTTGCTCCAAAAATTATTTTCTGAACTTTTGGGATTTCGAGTCACAATAACTCAGATGTGGGTTAGGTAACCAGGCCCAAACCCAGCTGAATCCCATTTCATCCTGTCAATTTGCAGGATTTGCTAAGGTCCTCTCCTGCTACATTCTTCCAATTTGTTCATGTTGCCTAAGCATATTATTTTTTTGAATGCCTAAATGTAAATATAAATGCTTTTAATAATGAGAAGTGGGATTGAAATATTATTGAGTATTTACTTAGTTTTTTCTTTTGTTTTATACTTAATTTATTGTTTTGTAATGGCTTGATGTTGAAGAATAACATCCATTTAAAGTTTGAAGTTCAGGCAATAAGATTTGAGTTTGGTCCAATTACATAGGGAATTAGTGACCCACTTCACTCCTCCCTTATTGCCACCACAAACATGAATGCCACATTTTCTTTCAAATCCTTCAACAAGGCCCCCGAAAATACCCTGATATTCAAATAAATAATCCAGAATTATTTCCTTTCATTATCCACTTCTGGCACATACACATTAAAAAATGAAGTACTAGTCACAACTTTAATTTTGTTTGTTTCATTGGTGACAGTAAATAACCCCTGCTATCCTTACTAGCTTGTCAGGGCAATCTCTGCTGGTTACCATTCACAGATAAAATTGAGGTATTAGTTTCATATGAGGCCCTGCTATGTATAAGGTGTAAGCGTTCTAACAGAGGTATTCTGCAGATATTTGAATTCTGTATTCTACTGTATGATAAACATACATTCCATCTATTGAATGTGTGAAAACATGATTGACAGGTGGGAGGACTAGTTTTCTAGTCATGTTTGACAAAAGAAATTTCCTGTTTAAATTTTTTAAAAGTTGAATTTTTTTAAATGGCTTCTCACTTTATCCATTTTATAAGCATATTAAGACACTCCCATATGTTAATTACCTGGGTTAATCCATTTCTAAGTGTTGAAGAGCTCAGTGCATGATACTTATGCCTCACTTTTCACCTCGGCTGCCTTACTTTGCACCTGAGCATGCCTTAACCTAGATAAGCAACACACTGCTGTGCATATTACTTACACTGAGAATCATCTTGCAATACTGACCCCAAAATATAAAATGTGTAATCATTACCAGAAAACACAGCAAGATTCCTGCACTAATAAAATCCATTGTGAAAGATATTTGCTGTGAGTTTAATTCATCTTACCCTGCTAACATTTCAGATCACATTGTCTTTCTTCAGTTTGGTAATTTCAAATGTCTATTCTTAAATAACACAAGCCAAGACTGTCGCAAAGAGTTAGTGTGTACTGCAAGGTTATTCTGTGTTTCACTGGCACGTTCAGGGATGTACATTGGAATGCTTGGGTAATATACTGTATGAGGAAGCATTGGAAGGGTGCTTGGAACATTTGATAGGATATTAAATACTGAGTATGTTTGTACTGGGTAGAGCTAGTTAAGTGTGCAGTCAATGTACATGGATAGATTTAAGCGCTTATGAAAGTAGGTTTGAAATTTTCTTTCTCTGTCCTTCCAACAGAGACCACTGCCATTCTGAGATATTGTGAGGTCACTGGAACACACTGGAGAAGTGCTCCGCAATTAGAGGTGTTACTGGTATAAGATCCATTTAGAACAAGAACGGTATGGTACAGTACTTTAGGGAAGAAGCTGATGAGTTTAGTTAGGAAATAGTGGAGTCACTGGAGGAGGGATGATGGTGGGTCAACAAAAATTTAGCATCTGATGGATGCTTTTGTGATGCATGATTTAAGTACCATTCAGTGGAGGCATGGTATGTGTTGCCTGCTGTCCTACAAACCAATGGCAAAAGCCATCTTATTCATTAGTAAATTGGATGACTTCTGTAGGAATGCTTGTGCAATGTACTAGATATGATTGGCAGGATGATTGAAATGACTGGAAGGATGTTACATAGTAGTACATTTTACTGGAGTAGATTAGAGTATGAGTACTGCTGATACACATGGATAGATTTGAATGCTTGTGCAATTTAGGGTTGGACATTCACTCAGTCTGTTACCGCAAAAAGTGAATACCACCTTTCAATGCACAGTGAAGGTGCCAGCTCTAGTGATGCCACTGCGACAAAGTCCCTTTGTCCAAACTACTATACTGGAAGAAGCCCAAAAACTGGAAGCTGAAGTAATTTAATAGACTGTTCAAAATATTTTCCACAGGAGTGAGGAATGTAGCCAATGAAGAATTATATTTAAGTAAAACATTCATGTACATTGGCTTATATGCTTTGAAAGCCATTGAAAGCTCTTTCAAGTAAGGTATTGGCCCACCTACTCTATATCTGGAAGTACTCCATAGATATAGATAACTGAGTCTGTTCAACAGCAATACCACTTTACAGCCATTTGTAGAACATTGTGATGCCTTCAAGGAACAAGCTGTGCTTGACTCTATGCAGATTGGCACAATGTGTTCTTTAATGATGTCACAGTGTTCCAAAATGGCTGCAATATAGTCTTATTACTAATATTGAACAGACTCAGTCTTCTATATCAGTGGAGTGCTTCTAGCTACAGATGGGTCCCATACCTCTTTCAAAGAAACTTTAACGGTTTGAAACTGAGATGGCCATTGGACATGAATGCATCCCTTTACTAAAGAGGAACTGACCAGTGAGAAATGAACCACTATCTACCATTCTGGCCCAACTCACAGCAGAATGATTATTGTTTATTGATATTATGTTATGACATTTGGCATGGAGGATAGGAAAACCATCCTTGAAGATGATACCTCTGGGCCTCAGGTCACCCATCCTTTGAGGCTTATTTTATTTATGTATTAAGTTATTTATTTATTTTGTTACTTTGATGCATACCTGTGAGAAAAATTCTTATTTTCAAAGGTTCCTCATCACAACAACAACACAGTTTTCCACAGTTCTTAGCACTTCACAAGTAACAGTCAAAACAACAGCACAGTTTTCAATACTTCTAACACTTCACCAGAGACAGGTTAGCAAAAGCATTGACAACATAAATTTAGTAACATAATATCATAGTACCAGGTCAATGTTACATTTCTATAGATCTAGTAATTTATATAATATAAGGTGCCAAACATGGGTAGCAGCACTGCGGGCCTTTGTCTGTGGATATATTTGTGTGCTTTTATGGCACGAGAGCTGGGAATCAGAGGAGTATCACATACATGAGAGGTCAGTGGTGGGTATTGATAGTGGTAGGTTTTGGTCCTGACATCTTGTGCCAGTGCATAGATGGGTCTTTTAGTGGGCACCATGAGCAGTTGGTGCATTGGTAGGGATAGCCTGTGGTGCAGGTGGCAGGTGCCAGTTCATGGGGATTTCTTATTGGGAGGTGCAGCCACAGTTGGTGCCAGGTAGGAGCACTTTTATTAGTTCCCATTTGACATGGCCCAGCTAATCTTGTGTCTTTTGGGATACCAAATGTTTGTTAAGCCAGTTTGGAGCTCTGGCTGCAAAGAAGCATTTGGCTAGAGCTGTTCTGTTGAAAGGCACAGCCAGGGTACCATTCACCATGCCTCTTGTAGGGTAAGGATCTGAGGCATGACTTAGGAGAACTTGCAACCCATGGGGGTCAGACCCATGAGGGCTTTCATATCTAGTAGGCAGCTATGCTACTTAATTATTTGGCAACCTTCAATAACCTTCATGGAGAACAACAGAACCCCCTGCAAACTAAATAACCCCATAACTATGTAACCTCTCAAGATGCTACTTTGGTTAGAAGGATGATTTCTCCTGTCTCAGATGAGACCTGTATCCTCTCAAAGGTGCTGTGACACTTGGCATGAAAGGACATATTTTCTGGAGAGGTGCTCAGTGGGCTAGACCAAATTTCCAAAGTGATGACTGGATTGAGATGGACCCTGAGAAAGACAAGATTATATTACAGATGCTTCAGGTCTGGTAGGCCAGATAGTCTACTCTGAAGCACATGGCCAAAAGTGAAACTGTTACAGCCAGTCCCTTGAGGGGTGTGACCTGAGGATAACATGAGGCCATTGAGGGACAATACATGTTGGGACAAGAGCCCAAAGTGATTGGGGCAAATGCCTGATAGTTGTTGGGGCATATGCCTCATAGTAACTGGGGTGAATACCCTTAGCTTTTGGGTGAGTGATTGAAAGGTGAGTCAGGTGAAGGTTAAGGATGATAGTTTGATACAGGTAGGATGCAGTGAAGTGAAGGGTGAAGCACTTTATAAAATAGAATGGTGTTCAGTTCAGTTTGATTGAGGATAAAAATCATTGAGCAGGGTTTGTTTGTAGTGATGTCCTGTTAAGGCAAAACTGCTAATGATAAGCAAATATGTTACAGACATAAGTAGTGCTAGGTAGTGATGTACAACTTACAAGACATTGTATGGTTACATATGCATAACAAAGTTTCAAGACCATGATAAAGCCCAGTGACAGAAGGTCATGGTTGTTGGTAACTATGTTGCACCCATGGAAAGATGGCAGCAAGGTTTATACCCACAGAAGACTGAAAAGAACCACTTTGTGACTTGAATAGGAGAGCAAGGGTTGGGTTTATCAGGTGTTGGGAGGCTGGCAAGGAGTTCCAAGCAGTCGGGCATCTGTGACTGAATGCGAGGGACCCGCAAAGGCACATTTATGTGTGGTCCTAGTATCTCAAGTGATCCAGTGGAACTCAAGGATCTAGGACAGGGCTTATGGGAAAGAAGTGAGTGCAAATAAGAGGACAATGTCTTTGATGCACTTCAGGAGAACAAAATAAAATGCAGCTTCCTCCTGTCACTCAGGGACAGTGAGTTTTATGCACTGTAGAGCTTGAAATGCTGAGTGCTGTAAGGGCACCTGGCTAGCCTGTTGTAAAGCACATCTAATTTTGGCCAATCTGTACTTGTACTTGAAGGAAGATGTCCATGTAGTCAGAAGAAGGGAATATCGTTGATTAGAATATTTTCTGTCTGCAGTCCTGGGTCAGCAAGATTTGTTTCTTAACAGGAGCCAGTCTTAAGGTCTAGGCTTTTGATGAGTGTGTTGATGTGAGTGTTCCTGTGAGGAGTGAGTCAACCCAGAAACCCAAATATTTGTATTCACTAACAATTTTCAAGGGAAATCCATGTTTGGTAACATTGACTAAATGGGCAGAGCTGGTGTAGATCTTATTTTTTTTTTGCATTATTTGTTTGCATGTGCGCCTCCTATGTCTTGACCTGCCTGTCCTTTGGGCCACCAGAGACTATTCTCAACCCCCCAGGAACCCTGTTGCCAACTCTCACCTCATATTGCAGCCACCTTCAGGGTAACCCGATGTATCCCTTCGTGCTGGGTCCTAACCTCCAGAGAGAATATGCTCATGGCTTAGCTTTCTTGGCCCTGGGAACTGCTGAGGTTGGTCCTGGCTATCTGAGGCTCCATGGTGGTGAGGATCCAGGCATCCATCATCCAGTCAGTCGAGATGCCAATTTCCCTGGTTTCTTGGCCCCATCTGCAGTGCCGCTGTGTAATGCTCCTGGTTTCCACAGGGGCTACTGCAGACTGAGGCCGCTCCCAACCCATCCCAGGAGAGAGAGCAGTCCTCCAGATGCTCAATCCTCTCCTTCCCCTGCTAAACCCAGCGTTATGAGTCTGTTCCGAACCCAGGTTGCTGACAAGGTGTGAGGTGTAGCATTCAGTGCCTCAACCCTCAGCACCACTGGGCCAGCCTAGTGTAGATCTTTTATTGTGGAGCAGACCCAAATAATACACCTTTGGTCTTTTTCACATTTAAAGTCAGGTCATGAAATCCCTTTTGGAGAGCTGTTTGCACAGCGAGGGATGTTTGCTACGAGGCACAGAGCTCAGTATAATTTGGATACAGCTGGTAGTTCAACCCTACAGCATGATAATCCAGGTCTTTTGTATACTGAGAACAGTAAGGGCCGACACAAATTGGGCCATAAGGAGAAAAGCTGTATAGGCTATGGCAGTATTAAATTGGAGACATATCAGATCAAAGTCCCCAAAATCCAGGAAGGTAATGCATGGCCAAGAATCAAGTGGACAAGGAGTAAGGAGGTGGATGGTGAGGTGGAAGGCATACCCAAATGGAGTCAGTGAGTGCCAGGGGACAGAAGAACCACAAAAAGGATACCAAGAGAAAGCACAGCAGCTAGCAAGAACAGTGAAGGAGCAGGAAAAACAAGCAGCTGTGAGCTTTGAGGGCAGATGAAGGTGCAGAAGGTGTAAGACACAATATAGAAAAGCCAGCAGCAATAATGACAAGCATTTGTCAATGCCGAACATTCACTGTTGGATTGTGCTGTTCAGGTGTCTGGAACTGATAATGCAGACATAAGCAAACATCCAGGCACTGGCGTTGTCATTTGCTTTTTGTGCCTGACTGCGACTGGCTCCAGGGACACTGTCTCACTGTTCTACCACAAGCAGGGATTCTATGGTGCACATCTTGGGCGGACCTCTCAGTCTCTCCTCTCACTGATAGCTGGGTCTCTGTCACTTACCCTGTCTGCAACACCTGCAACCACAGAGAATTAACGGAAGCCTGTCCTGTCACCCTCTCTCCTGACAGTTGTAACAACTCCTGACCATGCTGCCTCTTGCTCTCTGCTTCCTGTTGTCTCTCCAGCTCAGCACACTGGGAGGAAGTTTTTCTGTGAGCTTCCCTCCCAAGAATGGTCATGGGCTCCAGCTAAGCTTCAAATACTAGAAACATTGGGAGGAAGATTTTACAAGGAGTTCAGCTAAGGTGCACAAGCAGCACAAGCCCAGTTGGGGGAGCAGCACAGGGAAGGAGGCTGGCTTTGTCCCAGCATGGGACCCTCTCTGCCCCACCCTAATAGACACATCTGGAGGATATTTTGCTGTAGGATTCCCTTCAACAACTAGAAACATTGAGAGGAAGATTTACTAGAAATATTGGGAGGAAGATTTATCTGAAACATTGGGAGGAAGTTTTTCTGAGGGCTTCCTCCCAAGAATGGCCATGGCTTCCAGCTCATTATGTAAGTGAAAGAAGATGGCCGCTGTCTGATAGAAGCGCTGATTTCTATCAAGTACACAAAGTTTCTGCCCAACAAGCAGTGACTAGTGTCACAACCAGGGTGGCTGCTCCTGGTCGGCAGTGCTAAACCACTTTGAGCTTCAGCAGCAATTGGCTTCATGGTGACATACCTCTGAAATGCCATTTGTAGCATGAAGTTCCTTGTGCAAGTGCAAGTGAACATAAAAATGAGACTACGCACATACAGTAGACATGTTAAAGCCAGATTTTCCAAAGGAGGCTGGGGCTTGCATCCAGCCCTGCACCATGGGGCTTTAAATATTGTAGTGCGCCATCCCCTTTGCTGCAACTGTGCCGAAATTCCATTCTCGGTGCAGTTGTGACAGTTATGTGATTTTCAGCTGCTTCTGAAAATGCTCTGGCACAAGCACTGTAACTTTGTCCTGGAGGGACAGCACAAGCAAGATCACAATATTGTGGTCTAAGGACCTATACCCAGGTGCAAGGGATGGAAATTCCCAATTATCATGCCGAATGCCTAATCCTTGTGCCTTATGTTCGGTAGCACTGAGGGCTTCTGCATTCATTCATGTTGTAAAATCTGGCCCATGCAGGTTAAATGCTGCTCATTGTGGGTGTGGTATCTGTCAGCTGCTGCCCACAGAACCATGAATAAAGTCCTCTGTATATTACACACATCTAAAGGCAGCAAGTGCTTTGAAAGTAATTAAGAACACATGTAAAATTAGTTATCTGAGTGTATCCTTTGTAATGATCATGACTGAGTCAGCCTTTAGAAGTGTAAAGCAAGCACAGTGTGCTGAATAAGTATGGGGGTAGCAGTCCTTTGTATGAAGACCAGAAATTCTTTTATTATTATTTATAAACTCTTGAGCTGGCAGGGTAAGAAATAATTTGTTATAAATAACCTTTAACAGAACCTTTACAGTGTGGGCTTCTGCTTTTTTCCTGCTAATTTGTGGCTATATGGTATCTGTCATGGCAAGCTTTGTTTGCATTTTAACAGAAGTATATGAGTAGCATTTCACACTATTTATTTTTTACTTTGAATTATATAGTCCCTAAAATTGCAATAATTTATGTATTTCCTCTCAATGTTTTTATCTGTCTCAATGAGAACTGAAGCACTATACTGTAGGTTTACTTTTAAGAATAAGACATCAAGTCGTTATGAGTATAACATATTGTACTGCCATCTAAGGGCAACAGCAATAGCATGACATCCTTAAAAGCCAACAATTTATATCCTTTGGCATTATTCCTGCACAAGCATAAGAAAGAATGCTAGTAACTGGCAATGAAAGCTGTTTCATCACACATGACTGCTCTGAAAGCAATTGTATCTGAAACTTAAGACCATAAGCATTTCAACAATTTCCAGTATTCCTCTTCTGGTTAGCCCTTACTTTAATATTTTATTTGAATATTCAAATATTGTTGTTAGTATACCGTGAATGTTGCAGTGGTTAGCTGTAAGAAAAAATTACAAATATAACAATACTCTTTACAGTTTGGTTTCTGTACGTTTATATTAAGGTTATATAACCTGAAAACTGAACCTTGCTTTCCAGCAGGACCTATTTCAGAATGTTTGGCAGACCTTGTCTAGCTTGGTTCAAGTGAATCGCATGTTTTAAGAGGCAGCCATGACATTAAGATGTATAGAAATGTTTATCTATAACAGTTGTATAATATTAAAAGTAAAACATACTGTAAGATCGGAAGAGGCTCATGTGTTCCCTCTGCTTCATAAGCAGTATTGATAAGTTGCTGTGCAAACATATACTAATTTAAAGGGGTTCCCTTTCTACTCTACTTTGCAGGGTATTAAGTGATGTCTATGATAAGCAGAAATGTGTCTAAGCTTACCATGATGTCCTGCCTCTTCCTCCTGTCTAATGTCTCAACTGGTAGGCTGTTTAATAGGTTCGTCCCCGGTTGAAGTGCTTCCTAACAGTACCCTAAAATTTCCACATCTGAGCTATGGGACATGTCTCAGTCCTTGCTAGAGGATACCAGATCAAAGTCTTTGTTATATCTTCTCAATATCCATGAACATGCTAAAACAAAGATCATTTCCCTTTCAGCCTCCATTTATCTAATATGAGTATATTAAAGGAACACAACATTTGTGCTGATTAGCAGATTTTCATGATGTTCCATTCACAACAATAAAATTCATTTCTCCAAATGATTCATATGTAACTGTTCCTGTTTAAACACTGATGTGAAAAACTGTGTTTTAATTGTTTTCTTTTAGGGACAATATGCTGCACAATTTTTTCATGGAGCCAGTAGTTTGGAGTTTTAACTATGTCATGGTTTGTGTATAGAATGCTAATATGGGCTGTTGCCTTATCAGTACCATATTCAAAGTTCTGTGCCCAAACTGTGACATAGTTAAAACCCAGATCACTGGTTCTGTGAAGAGGAACTGTAAAGGAATGATGCCCTAAATAGAAACATAGAATTTGTCGGCAAATGATAACTGCTTGGTCAACTAGTCTTCCCATTTTCCCTGTCTACAGTATCACTGCAGCTCCTACTTGATCTCTAGCACATTCACCCATTCCCTCTTCCCATTCCATGACATTTCCTTATCGTCTCCCACAAATTCTTGAACTCCACTATTGTTTTTGCCCCAACCACCTCTGCTGCAAGACTGTTCCAGGAATCCACCACTTTTTCTATGAAGAAGTACTTCTCACATCTCTCCTGAATCAATCTCCTTACAACATCTTATCATGCCCCTTGTCCCTGAGCATCTGTTTTTCTGAAAAACACTCCCCTTTTGTACCTTATTTACCCCATGAGGTATTTAAAAGTCTCTATTATATTCCCCTTCTCCTCCCTCATCAGTGGTGTATATATTTATGTCCTTAAGTCTCTTCTCTTAGGGCATCTGATGCATATCCCACACCATTTTAGAGGCCCTCCACTTGACCACCTCCACTCTATCTATGTCCTTCCAGAGATGTGATCTACAGAACTAGACACAGTACTCTAGGTGGAGTCTTACTAGTGATCTACAGAGGCAACACCACCTTCCTCTTTCTGCTGGTGATACCGCCCCTATGCACCCAGGTATCCCACTAGCCCTCACAAATGCCTTGTAGCACTGCCAGTCCAACTTTAGGTCATCCAATATGATTACTCAAGGTGTCTTTCCTGCATGATTTTGTTAGTTCCACTCCTCCCATTTTGTTCTCTGACCCTAGGTTCCTATGCCCAAGTGCACCTTTTGCATTAAAACCCAGCTGCCATACCTTGACCACTCCTCAAGTTTTCTCAGGTATCTGCACAACCTTTCAAGACCTCTCCCCACCCTCACAAAGTGTCCACCCTTCTGAAAATTTTAGGGTCATCCACAAGAGGCAGATCTTCCTTACATCTCCTCTGAAATGTCACCTATAAAGACATTAAAGAGGACCAGTCCCAAAACTGTCCCTGAGGCACCCCACTGGTCACCCTCCTTCTTCAAGTGAGCTCCATTTACTGCCACCCTCTGCTGATTGTCCCCTAACCAGTTTCTTACCCAGTTTACCACCTTTGGACTCATTCCTAAGCTATCTGCTTTACTTTTCTTACTATTATTTTGGCATCTTTCAACTTTTTCAGATAATCTTCTTAGTTGGCCTCACTCAGATCCCACTTATCTCAGAATGCTGTCCTTTTGCCCTTAATGTCTCTCCACCCTTTGGAAAACTAGATTGGCTCTATGTGCTTCCTGACCTGTATCATGTATGATGCAGTTGTGTCAGTTATACCCTCTTTATTTTTTTTGTGGTTAATTTATTTATTGAGTTGTTTCCATTTATAAGGTACAGTACATCACATAACATACTATAATATGTATACATTTTGTAATTATAGTAATATGAATAAGATAGCATGTTAACACCTTGTACAACCATGACATCTTGTGCTAAATAGTCTATATGACAGGTATGAAAAGATATTAAGGTGTTACAATTAATAAAGTGAGACACCAATACTGTTTGACAGATACACTTAATCATATAATTATATAACTATTTATAGGAGTTGCATAAAAGGATATATATATATTAGGCAATAAATGTCGGATGATACTGAAAAAAAAAAGAAGCTCTGGTAAGGTAACTTCACTATTTCTGAAGAAAGTTCAAATAGTCTTGCCAACATGAATAAAATTCATTGAGTCAGCCTTGTATCAGATATGATATCCTTTCCAGAGAGGCAATATGGGTTAGGCTGTTCAAAATATCTGTCATAGTAGGTATTGATTGAGATTTCCACCGCATTAGTATCAACCTTTTACCTGCATAAATAGGATGACAGCATTTATGTTGATAATTTGTTAATTTTGTGTTTATGTCTATAACATTAAGTAAACAAAATTTGGGTTCAAATGGAATAAGGCAGCCAATAATTTTAGATGCTATATTAAAGATAGATTGCCATAATTTATATATTGGTTACATGACCATAGTATGTGCAGAAGGTCTCCATTCTCTGAATTGCATTGCCAGCAGTTGTTGCTAGATATTGATCCCAACTTATGTAAGTGAGAAGCGTTCTATACCATAAATAGACCCCGGAGTCAGTTGAAAACCAATTATGACTGACTTACTGATACATTATGACTGATTTGTTCAACTAGTTTGAAATTTCTGACTTCAACTAACTGAAGAAAATCCAACAATTTTTCAACTTTCACCATTGTTGAATTTTATTAGGTAGTAGTTTATCATACTTTTTAACTTTGTATCTTTTTTAATTAAAATTTCAACTATTAAAGTTAATAAAATGTATGGAAAAGTCCACCTCTGAAATCAATGGGATGCGCACACACAGCCTTCGCCTTCTGACATAACAAAGCGGGGCTGCATGTGCCTATGTGGGTGTGTATTGATGGGTGAAGGTCAGAAGCAGCTCCGTTTTTAGCATTTGGGATTTAGCGGCATTATAATTCCATAAATGGGCAGAAACAAAAGAATTATTTATGCCCCACAACTCTGGGGCAGGTGAGGTATTGCATATGTTGGAGGAGCAGCAACTAGTCAGCAGCAGCTAAAGCTGGATGCTCCTTAAAATGCAAATACAAAGTGTAGTGAAACAAATCTACACACAGTAGAGACCCACTAAAGCACAATAATCAGTCAAAACAACAACAAAATATACTAAGCCCCTGAAAGTAACAAGTTGAAGCAGGGCAGTAAAACAGTATACAGTATAGAAAAATAAGGAGCAGTAATACTAGTTACTTAGAAAAGAACTGTGAGTCTAAAATACAGTATAGGTAGGGCCTCTTAAACCTCCCACAGAAGCTAGAAGGTACCGCTTTGCATCAATATATGTTAGTTTACTAGTAGTTGTAGAATCTGTGAGTCTAAAACAATTTAAGGAGGACCCCCAGAAATACCTACAGTATGGTACACCAGAACTGAGATGTATCCATAGTTTAAATTTAAAGCTAAAAGAAACTCATACATATTTAAAAAATATTTTCTAACAGTTTCTGAACTTGTTTTGGCTTCGGCATGTACACTAATGTGTTTTTAAAATTTTATTTATCTTGCCGTGGCGTCATTAATATTTAATCTATCCGATTCCCACAGTGGCAAGTAACAAACATTTTGTCCATTGGATCTGACCAACCATGTTCCTCGCTCTGACCTCCTATGGGTCTGGGAAATCACCAACCAACCACTTTCACCTGGCCTGCTCCACGACTCGGGGGAGTCTGACTTACTCACAATACCACCACAGTCAGATAGAGAGCCCAGCCAGGCCACCAGCAGTAGCTCTCGATGATGATCGATTGTCTTGGCTTTTCAAGTTCGGCCCCCAGGCCCCACAACCCCAAGCCTTCAACCAGCCAGACAAGCCAGACACACAGACAGATTGAATAGTCTGTGAGAAACCATCCTCCTCCTCCTTCATACTGCCCACTGCCCAGCCCTGGTGGGCATTGCAACACATCCCATACAGTACCTTGCTCACTGTGGTAGTCTGTTGCCAGTTCGGTCAGTTGGCTCCATGACTCAGGCTGCCGCTGCTGCTCTACTCGGTGGTGGTGCAAGTGTTTTTGAGCTGTGTGCTCCCTCATCCCAACCCACACAGTTGGTCCCCAATTCAGACCCACGACCCACTCCGGTATGCCACACATTGGAACTAGTGTACCTACCACTCCTCCTCCTTGTCAACTCTGAAGATCTGACCAAGACTGAGTGAAAGTCACCTGATGGGCCCTGCCGACAGTGTCATGGGCTGATTCTGTCCACAACCAGACCACTGACTTGCTGCCTTCACATGATTGCTGCCTGGCTTTGCTGGAGGACTGACTGAGACCTGTACAACCACACACTAGCTCTCTCTCTCTCTCTCTCTCTCTCTCTGGGCACCAGACACGCCAGGACAGTGGACACAGTTAACTTATTTTTAAATTAAAGGCCGAACCGCCAAACTTCATCCTTGCAGAAAAACACTGCTCACTCTGTTGCCCACACAACAACACAGATGCCTCCTCTTCTGACAGTCTCCTCTCCTACATAGGCATGCTCTCCTGCCATCTCGTGCAGCCAGTCACAGAAAATCTCAAGCACCTGGCTCCTCCTTCTAGCTCCCCAATTGGTGGATGCTTCATGTTCAGGAGCCAG
This sequence comes from Neoceratodus forsteri, assembly GCA_016271365.2. Classification (NCBI taxonomy): domain Eukaryota; kingdom Metazoa; phylum Chordata; order Ceratodontiformes; family Ceratodontidae; genus Neoceratodus; species Neoceratodus forsteri. Next base: position 1,046,015,388 of record CM057455.1, read on the forward strand.
GGGTGCATTTTATGGCTCTAAGGCTCAGTGCCAGCGGTTGAGGACCATTAGATATTCACGGCCCCTTCTCCTCCCCGGAAGAAAAAAGAGAACACAGACTGCAGTGCACCACAAAACAAACCTGGATGGGTCACGGAATCGTCAACTGCAGTGGATTTCAACTCCACTATTTTATGACTGCAATCCAATGCAATTGCAACTGATTGCAACTGCATTGAATTGCAACTGACTATTTCAACTGCCAACCACTGCTCCGGGTCTAACCATAAATATAGTATGTTGTACTGTATCAGTCTACTGCATACATCTCTAAAGGTGTTATGACAAAATTTCCAGCATTCATCCCATTGGGAGTCAGATATATTTTCTTTTAACAAAGCATTCCATTTGTTTCTGGACGTAATCGATTGATTTGGTAATGCTTCCTAATTGATTTATAAATTTTACTGACCAACCCAGAGGAAGTATTAGCCCACTAATTAATGTATAGAGAATTTGTGATTGGTCTAGTAATTTGTTGAGTAACCTGAAGAGTGGCAGAGCGAATTTGCAAGTATTTCTAAAATTCATTTTTGGAGATATGTCACTTTACCTGTAAATTATTGAAAGAATCTAGTGATTTGCCTTTATCATCAAGGATATCTTTCAAAAGAAAATATTTTTAGTTTCAGGAATTACAATATATGGGTTTACGCTCTAGTATAATTTTTGGATTTCCCATAAGGGTGTAAAGGTTATAGGGGTAGGGTCTGTTTTAAGCCATTTGTGCAATTTAAACCAATAATGGATAGATGTTTTAATTGTGGGATGATTGTTTATTTTAGAATTAGATAGACAATATATAAAGCTATTGGGTATTTGTCCGGGAGATAGGGTAGCTTCCATATCTAGCCATAATGGCGAATTATAGTTGGGTTTAGTAAGCCATTTAATAGTTTGTGCCACTCTGAATGCCTGTAAGTAAGCCAAGAACCAAGGTAAACCAAAGCCACCTTTAGACCAGTGAGAGCATAATTTGACATGGTTGAACCTAGGTATGTGCCTTCCCATAAAAATCTCCTATTATTTTATCAATTTTTGAAGCAAGCAAGGGAGATTTTAAGTGGGATACAAGAAAATAGATAAAGAATTTTAGGAGTAATACTCATTTTATAGCGCAATTTTACCAGGGAAATAGAGATTTAAGTTTCTCCATTTATTTAAGTTTGTTTTGATATCCATTAGTAGGGGCTGGAGATTGGATTCCATATTTTATTGAGATCAGGAGTGATTTTTATCCCTAAGTAAGTGATGCCCTGTGGAGCCCACGAAATCCTAGTATATTGTTCATAAAGTTGCAGCTTTTATTTAGGGTAAAATCTCTGTTTCTTGGTAATTTACTTTTAAACCAGAGAGTTTAGAGAATAGGTTAAGTGCTTGAGTAAGTGATTGAGTAGATAAATCAAGATTTTCAAGCAGGATAATCATATCATCTGCATATGTTAAGGATGTGTAATATGTACGCCCAATGGGTATTCCTATAATATCTTTATGCTGTCTTAAATGAGCATAAGAGTTTCTAGAGCTAAGATAAAGAGGGATGGAGAAAGAGGGCATCCTTGCCTGGTCTCCTTTCAAGATTAAAAGACTTGGATAACGAGAGTTGGTAAGAACCTCGCTGTGGATTTGTATAAAGAAGTTTAATCCAAGAACAAAAGATTGCTAAAACCAAACGAGTTAGTACCAGATAAAGGAACTCCCAGTTTAAAGAATCGAAAGCTTTTTTGAAATCTCCACAGCTCAGCAGCAGGGGAATTAAGAGATTGGGCCTTGTGCATTATATTAATTAAAGAACGGAGGTGATCAGAGCCCATCCTACCTTTTACAAAACCTACTTGCGATCTGTGAATTAGCTTGGAAATATGTGGTTCTATACGATTAGCTAAGATTTTGGCAAATATTTTACCGCCTGTATTGAGTAGCGAGATAGGGTGATAGTTCTCCGGAAGAGTGTTATCCTTGTCTTTTTCAAGAACAGTGATAATTGCTTCAGTCATAGTGAGGCGAATTTACCTTTCTTAGAAGACTCTTGAAATACATTACATAATAAGGGACATAATTGATCTGCTAAAAGTTTATAAAAGTCCACTGGGTAACCATCTCCACCTGGAGATTTTCCGATTTAAGGAAAAGAGTGCCCTCTTTACTTCTTCTACAGTAAGGGTGTATCCAAGGAACATGCTGCATCTTGAGGAAGTTGGGGAAGCATTAGTCTGTCTAGAAAAGAGTAATATCTAAGCTTGATGCAGAAGAAACAGAAGTATATAACCTTTTATAATAGGAGGTCATGATCTCGTTGATAGAGGATTCTTTGGTTTGAATTCCTTCTACCTGGTCTTTTAATGCTGCAATATGGTGTTCCATTTGTTGCATTCTAAGTCTATAAGCAAGTATTTTGCTTCCTTTTCCCCTCCTTCCCAATATTTATGCTTTATTCTTAATAAAGCAATTTCTGTCTTATGAGCAATTATCTCATTAATTTGCATACGAATTGCAAAATTTCATAATGTAAAGGAGATGAAGTGTTGGGTTGAGGTTAGCCAAATATAATTTTTGTTTTTCTTTCAGTAAGTTTTCAAGGTTTTTAATCTTTTGTTCCTAGATTTCCTCCTATGCACTGCAAAACTAATTATCTTGCCCCTTAAGGTTACTTTAAGTGCTTCCCATGTGGTTCCATAGATGTGTCACCTGGGTCATTATGAGCAAGAAATTCTTCAAGTTGTGTTCTAATCCAGGGTAGAAATTCTGGATCTTTAAGTAATAAGGGTCTAGTCTCCAGGGAGATTTTGAAGGAAGGGGTCCCCATGTAAGTAAAAGTTTGACCGGCGTGATGGATATGATTAAAGGAAGGATGTTAATATCTAATATATTTGCTGTAACATTAGGAGAGGTTACCCAATAGTCTATCTACTATAAGATTGGTGACAGGGAGAATAAAAAGTGTAATCTTTATCTCTGAGATGTAAAACCCTCCATATATTTGATAAACCCAGATCTTTCATTAGCTGTAACACCAACTTTAAACTTTTGGGTGACTTTACTTGAAGCTGTTGCTTCTGTCCATATAAGGATCCAAGTGAAGTTGAAATCTCCTCCAATCAATAAGGGCAAATTAGCCAGATTTAGTGAGATTAACTGATTAATCAGCTCTTGAAAAATTGAGGGTCATCAATACTAGGCGCATAAATATTAGCAATTGATAATGGACCTGTAGGAGTATCAAAAGTTATGATGAGCCACCTACCGTCCGGATCTTTAAAAAGTTAGAAGCTTTCCAATTCAGATTTTATGAATTAATATAGCTACACCTCTTATTTTTGTAGAGGCGGAGGCTGCAAAAACCTGACACCGACCCATTCACGTCTCAATCTGAAGTTGTCTGCATCCAATAGTTTAGTTTCTTGCAGTAATGCAAACTGTATTTTATGTTTTTAAGATTATTAAGAATCGTTTATGTTTACTTGGAGTATTTAGTCCTTGACATTCCAAGTACATATTGATAGGTTAGTCATCATTTATTAATATCCATTGTATTGTATATCACATAGGAAGTCGAGGGACTCATATATCCAAGTAAGTATAAAAACAGTATTGCAGATCATCACTGTGTATATATGCAGTATAGAGAAAATCGTTGGCAAAGATATTGTAAAGCAAGACCCTTAAAATAGTATATAAACTCAACTTGCTTGCCTTCCCGCATTCCTTTCATGCAACTCCTTGCTAACAATCTAACTATACTATTAATAAACAACCAAACAGTATAATAACAGTACACTAAAGTCATCTAAGATGAACAAAGGAGAGAAGGTCGGTCCAACCAGAGAAAAAGGAATTAAACAAAGGGACCAAGACCACTCCTGTGTTCTCTAGGACGTGGCTTATCAATGAGAACTAGAATAGTACAGGCAAAAATAAGGCAGACTGAGTACTATTCAGTTCACCTTGTAATAAGTTGACTAATAAGTCAGCTATAACAATATTAGATCTTGTTCTAAATTAAAATAAAAGGGAATCCTAAACAAAAATGAGGGATTCGATAGTGAATTTTCACTATTGGGTATAGATCTAATTAAGTTTTATCAACATTCTCACTTCTAACATCATGCTCATTGTAGTAGAAAACTGAAATAACTTACAGATTGATAATACAGCCAGATTAAAGAAAGGGAAAGAGAGAGAGAAGAAAAAAAAAAAAGTATGGTCGAGATATCCATTGTTTATGTTAGTACCCTAAGGTATCAGCATAAACACACATCTCATCATAAGTGTATCCCATTACATATAGGTGTAGCTAGTAACAGTATGCCTGACACATTATATTTCACACATGCATAAGTCATCATCTTATACGAGGCTTTATAAGGATCTTACAATGAGTATTTGACCCTAATGCAATGCAACAAGCTAAAATTGAGCTAACGAATATGCTGGGCCACCTTAACCTTTTTCAGCTAACAATGTATATTGCAACTATTTATTCCCATGGTAGATAACTTAGCCATATTATGCTGGGAAAAAAAAAACATATATCAATTATCTCTACTGATTCGTCAGTATGAAAGGCCACTTTTTCTTTTAATATTGTTCTCATAGGGCATATTGTTTTTAGAAAAGTCACATAGCATTAACCCTGCTAGCTCTACCTTGAGCTTATTTATGAATTTTGGAATTAAGGTATACTGAAAAATAAAGTCCAGTATTTTACACTAATGAATTTGGGTTATTAGCAAAAGTACATTCCATCCCTAGTGTTACTTGTCACATACATATGTGACTAGTAGCAGTGTATTAACATTATACAAGTCTATTACATATAATTACTGTTTTATACAGAACATTACAATGCTCTATAACCAGTAGCTGGCCCAAATGTGTAAATGGCAAGATAGTATTAAAATAATAAATGCCTTAGGCCACTCAGACCGCTGTCAGCTGTAGCATCTACAGATTACCAGTACTTGATATATAGACTCAGTAATAGTTATTAAAACTAATAGAGAACATGTAGCATTCATCTCTGATGTTTCACCGTGTGGAAGACCCTTGCATTTGCCCTTTCCACAATGCTTTTTTTAGGGGTTCATTTATTTTAGAAGGAGAATTTTCTATGTTACTATTCCAAGAAGCCTCCATGGGGTTATTGTCCCTATCTGATCCCAGTAACGTGTTACTGTCTTCTGTCAGGTTTTCAAGCGATGAATGTAAGTCTTGCAATAGAGCATATTTATTGTGTACCGGAACATTAGGAATAGCGGAAGTGTTAGAAATAGATTTGGAAGTATTGTTGCATATTTCTCTGGGCTGCAACACGAGGCCTCAAGTGATCCCGCCAGTTGCCATCCATTCCTGCGAATGATCAGACCGTCTTTTCCCAGTCACCTCAGGAATCAGCTGAAAGCAGCGCCCTCTCCTAGGGTGGCATGCCTGAGCTGCACCAGAGTCATCCCACGAGGGCACAATTGTGGCCAAAGGCCCTCTAACCACCGAATCCACCTGGTGAGTTTTATATTGTGTTTCCAAAATGATAGCAGGGATTCTGGGGTATGGAAGTTCTTTTGCGAGTTACCAATGTAAACCCTCACTACTGCAGGGTATCTGAGGGAGAAGCGAGCCCTACCTGGTGCATAATTCGTCTTGCTGGAGTAAAGCCCTCATCTTTATAGATAGCTCCTTTGAGAAGTCACAGTAAATACATATTCTGTGCTCTTGCCAGATAAGTTGACCCATGTTTCTTGATTTCTGTAAAATGAGTTCAACGCTTGCATAGTTAAGAATTTGGCAATTATTGGTCTAGGCCTTTGCTGCATGGAGGGTTTCGAGCCTAGTGATCTGTGGGCTCACTCTATAATTAATTCAGTGCCAGCTTGCAGTTTAAGTATTTGGCAACACATGAGACAAGAACGTTGTAGTGTCATTAGCTTCCACTCCTTCAGGAAATCCGAAAATCTGAAGATTATTTCTCGATTTCTATTTTCCAAATCTTCGAGTTTTGATTGTAGTTCTTTTATTATCCAGTCTTGGGATCTGATGGTAGTTTTAAGTTCCTGTATTGAATCCTCGTTAGTACGCAATTCTGTTCTCTGTGAAGGCAAGTCGAGAGTCAATAGATTTCATAGTTTGTGAGTTATTTTGTGTAGCGATTTTTAAATCGTTCATATCCATTGACAGCTTAGAAAACATTACTTCTATTTTCTCCAGGAAGTTAACTGCATTTCGAGTTAGCCATTTTGATGAACTGTAGTAGGCCTTCCGATTTTGTAGATAAACCAGACCCGTAGCACTTACGAAGAACGAGAGAGAAAAAAAAGCTTTTAAATCTTCTATTAAGTTGCTCTTGTATTTATTTACATTTGTAAGGTCGCTCAGTTGACTTAGATGTCTGAAATGATGTTAGATAGTGATAGTAAGTGGGAGCTCAGAAGTCAAGCAACCATCTTGCTTGGTGCCAGGCCGCCCGTAAACCCTCTTTATGACATCCCATTTGACTTTTGCTCCTTCACCTCTACCAGCTTGTCTTTCAGACTTTCACTCATCGGTACTTATTTATTTATTTGTTTGTAATTTTTGACCAGGAAAGGAACACTAAGCTATGGATACAGGAGGTTATAATAAAAACAGAACAATGGAAAATACTGTTCTTTGTATCACTTTTTATTCAGGTACTGTTAAACACTGATAATTTAGGGAATTAATAACATTTCTGAAAATAAGAACTAAACAGCTGCCAATTAGAGATTTCCTGCCCTCTTTAAGAGCTTCAAGCCTATCCTCATAACTCCACCTTCCATACCCTGATTATTTTAATAACACTGTATTACACCATTTTGACTGCCTCAATGTGCTTTTCTGTTGAGAAAGCCAGAATTGACATGATGGACTTAGAGTCCCTTCTAACCTTAATTTGCTGTGTTATATATGTTGCTATTTAACTGCATCCAATACTCTAGGTAAAACCTGACCTGGGCTTTGTAAAGAGACAGGATATCATTACCTGACCTGCTGGTCTCTCCCACCCCCTTTTGTTTGGTGTACTCCATTATTCTGCCTGCACTCTTGACAGCAGCTACATACTGCTTGCCATGGTTCATCACCTTGTTTATTACAGCCTCCTGTTCCTTTTCCTTCCCCACTGCATCAAGGAACCCTGCATAGTATGAAGATCCTAATTGTTTTTCTCCCCAAGTGTAACATCAGACTTTCAACTAATCAGCCAACTTGCTCACATTCTCCATTACCTGTGTGGCGGTGCCAATCGGTAAAATTGGTGCCTCCACCTCAAACCCCCTCCCTGTCTCCATGGAGTCCCCAAGCTCTGTCCTCGGTCCTATCTTATTCTCCATTTTTCTCACGACCTCCCTTCAATCTGCCAGCATGCTGACATTCACATGTCACAGGCGACACAGTTCTGTACGCATCAGGTCTCTCTCCCAGGAAGTTGCTTCAAAGATCCAGCAAGATTTCACTGAAGTACAGCACTGGTTGGGTGGAAACCAACTTATCCTGTGCAAAAGCGATCGCTTGTGACTTTTTGCTGACGAACTCTTCCGCCTCCCGCTTCCCCATTCTCAAAACTCGATGGGACCCATCTAGAAGTCTGTACCTCCTTCAGATACCTAGGGGTCTGGCTGGACCAACACCTTGACTCTTTCCATGCACGTCGATGCAACACACAAAAACTGCTCCCTAGGCTGGGGCACTATACCGGAACTGCAGCTGCATCCTCTGCCTGCCCACAAAGTGATTCTACAGAAATGATCCTCCCTATTTTGACTACGGGGACGTAGTCTGTAGTTCTGCCTTTAAATCCACACTGGCTAGACTGGACCCTCTCTTCAACTCCTTCTGCCGCTTTACTGGATTATCCACCTCCACTCACCACTGTGACCTATACAGTCACCTAAACCTACCCTCCCTCGCAAATAGATGCTGTTACCACTGCAATAGACTCACAGCCAAATTCTGGACCCAGTTACTGCCCTCCTACTTAGCCTCTACCTAACAGCCCAAAAACCAACAGCATACTCACTCAGGAATTTCGACTCCTGCCTGCAAATCCCACATGACTACCTCTGCTGGACAGTCGGCTTTTAGTGTCCGTCTACCAAAACTATGGAACTCCCTGCCGGCTGACATCTGGCTCTCCCCTCCCTCGGATACAAATCTCTCTTCTAAAAGGTCTAGTCCCCATAAGCTGCATATGTCAACTTGATGTACACTAGCATGGGCCATTTCAATTTAGTGTGCACAATGTAAGGACCAACCACCCAATACAATCCATGTTGCCCACTCAAATGCTTAACTATCAAATTTGGATTGCCATGATCTTTTATTCTTATTCTGCCTACTATTATGCTGTTCACTCTGTTTCTTGCCTCCTGTACATACTATTCTTAGATTATTTTATTTCACTGTAATAATGAAACCTTGTACATATTGTATGTTACCTATGAAATTTTTGCTGTTCTACAATTTTATTGTTACTAGTATGTTATATCCCATTTCCTCCTCCCCAGGACACATCTGGAATCGAGCGGTAGTCTGCTCAGTATGTCTTTCCTGGTAAAACTTTTTAAATAAATAAATTAGCTTATCCACATCCTATAGGAGTTCACCAACCTGGCTAACTTTTGTGTAACCCATGAACTCAAGTAGCCTGCAAGAGACCGCAGCTCCCAGATCACTGATAAAAATGTTAAACCATAGTGGACCCACCTCTGATCCCTGAGGAACACCATTGAGTACCACTTTCTGCTCAGAGTAGTGCCTTCCACCACAACCCTCTGTTTTCTGCTCCTAAATCAGTTATAGTAGTAGTCCAGCTTGTGTATGCCTCATGCATTCTATTCTGGTGTTTAGCACTGTACTTTACCAAGAAGCTTATCAATTGAGAGATATATGAATACCTTTTCCAAATATTCAGTCAAATATTCAGTATTCAGATCCCTTCTGTATTTTGCCCAGGAAAGTTTTTTTTTTTTTTTTTTTATAAGGTAACATACTGTACACAATGCACCTTGCAAACAGAGAACAACGGACAGGTGCAGCTAAAACCTGTCAGTGAACAAACACAATGAGCTACCCTCCAGTAATAAATAAAAAAATCAAAACTATATAAAATATAAAAAATTATGGCTTATTCCTGCATGATCAAAAGCATCTCTCTGAAGTCTGGCTCTTTAGTTCTAGAGTGTGACCCTTACTTTTTAAAGTTGGTTAAAAACCATTGACATACAAACATACTAATAAGCTAGCAGACAAAGGCCTTATGGTCTATCAAGTTTGCTTGTGAGTGCAGGTGCCTCAGTGTTTACTAAGGGACCTGCCCTCTCTCACTTTTTCCTTTGACCTTTCTGCTAACACCTCCCCCACCCCCTCAACATGTCACTTTCCCTTTACTCTGTCCCATTCTCTCTTGATGCCAGCCACTGTCTTCCGGAAACCACCTCTTCCAGCAACTCATTCCACTTGGCCACCACCCTCCCAGGAAATAAACTGTGTCTCCTTATCTTTCTCCTAGATCTACCCCCACCAGTTTTATGCTGTCTCCCTAATGGACTTGTTCCCCTTAAGGCTGAAGAGACTCTGAATGCTCACCCTGTTGACACCTTTGAGGTACTTGAAGGTCTCGATCATGTCCCATCTCTCTCTCTTCTGTCCTTCAGGGAGTACATGTTGAGCTCTTTTAATTATCCTCACACATTTTGCCCCACTGGCCCAGGATCATTTGGGTTGACCTTCTCTGGACCACTTCAAGCTGATATCCTTCTTTAGGTAAGGGTACAAATATTGCACACAGTACTCAGGTGTGGCCTCAACACTGATCTGTACAGTGTCAGAATGACCTCTGCCTTTATGATTGGTATCCCTGGATTATTCACTCAGCATCTGATTTGCATTGGCTGCTGCTCTCTTGCAGTGTGCCAATTGCCTATGGTCACTGCTGATGTTTACTCCCAGGTTCTTCTCCTCTGGTCTGGTTACCTACTCAGTCAATATTCAGTGTCTGAGTTCTTTGCCTCTAAGTGCATTAGCTTAAACTTTTTGGCATTGAACCCCAGCTGCCAAATGCCAGACCACTTCTCTAGGTTAGCGAGATCTTTTCTGAGGTCTTGTCTTCCCTGCTGAATGTTCAGCCTCCCACAGAGCTTTGTGTCATCCACAAGCAGGCAGATTTTACCTTTAATCCCATCTGCAGTGTCCTTGATGAAGATGTTAAACAACATTGGATAAAGCACTGAGCCCTGTAGAATGCCATCAGGTCACTGGCTCAGCCTCAGAGAACCCTCCCTCCCCCGACTACAGCCCTCAACTTCTGTCCTGTAGCCATTTGATAACCCATCTAGCAAGCTTTTCCCCAACCCCAGGTCTTCCAGTTTCCTAATTAATCATTTTTTTTCTATATAGCTGTTTTTTCCTCCTCAGAGCCCTGGCAGATGACTGTGGTTTCTCCTTGTGGAGACTCACTCTCTTGCAGCTTCCCATGTCTCTGTATCCCAATCCCAGCCAATCCCTGCAGATTACACTCTGCAGGGCAGAGTGGGACAATAGCATTACCCCCCATGAAGAAATCCAGACACACCAGGGCTGGCCCCTCGGATGCAGGTGCCATGATGGAACCTGCCAGGCTCTGTTTCTTCTTTCTCCTTCCCCTCCCACTGATGTGGTAATATTGGCATGTGTCTCCTGACCCATACTGCCCTCCAGCTGCTGCCAGTGGGCAGTCAACGAGTGGGACAACAAGTCTCCCTCCCTGAGAAAGGACAGCATATTCTCCAGATGCTCAATCCTCTATCATCCCTACCAAACCCTGGCAGCCTGAACTTGTTGCCAAACCCAGGTCGCTGGTGTGGCATGAAGTGTGGTGTCCAGCACCTCAACCCTCAGTGCCACTGGACCGGCTGCCCGATTAATCTTCTATGAGGTACTGAGTCAAAGGCCTTACTAAAATCCAGATACAGGATATCAACCACTTGTCCACTGTCAACAATTCTGGCTACCCAGTCAAAAACGTTAATCAGATTTGTCTGGCAGGACCTCCTCAACACAACCAAGGATACCTCTTGGCACAGTATCCTCTAGAAATCTTACCAGTGTTTCCTTCAGAATGGTCTCCATCAGCTTTCCCACTATTGAGATCAGACTGACCAGCCTGTAATTTCCAGGGTCATCTCTCAGTCCACTTTTTGGGAGAGGCACCACATGTGCAGTCCTCCAGTTTTGAGGTATCTTCACATCTCCAGAGAGGTGTTAAACAGGTCTGCCATTAATCTTCTTTTTTTTCTATATTGCTGCTTTTTCCTCCTGGGAGCTCTGGCAGATGACTGCGTTTCTCTCCTTGTGGGGAGACTCACTCTCTGGCTTCATCTCATGTCCCCATATTGCCGTACTCCCAGCCCATCCCTCAGCAGATTACCCCCATGGCAGCACCAGCTCCTCGAGAACCTTTAGATGCACACCATCTGGCACTGGGGATTTATTCATCTTCAGGGCTTTTAGGCTTTTACTCAACCTATCTACTTGAATCAAACCATAATGACACCATTAACCCCCTACAAGTCTAGTGCATCACATACACATCAACAGCACCTCAATAACTGATGCAGAGCTGTCACTAATGCAACACAATGCACTTCTCAGCACCCTTGCACACCATAAATATAGCACTTTGTTAGCAGAACTTGATTTATCTTTGATTGCACTGTTCTACAGTGTGTGGCATCAACATAATAACATTGCATCATCCAAGCAATGTGCTATATCTATTCTGGGATAATTTGTGTAGCAGTTTACAAAACAGCAACATGGTATGTTGTAAATACTATTTGACTAGTGCACAGTCCCTACTTATCATAAGCCATAGTGTCAAAATCTTTGCTAAAGTACATATACACCATGGGCCCATTTTCAAAAGGTTTGGGCAGTGCAAATCGGGATATGCCACCCAAATCTGGAAATGTGCCAGATGGTGGGGGCATGCCATATTCAAAGGGTGCAGATGTGTGGCACACCCTGACAGTGACAACATCACAATATTGTGCTATGCCTATGCAAATAAGGGACCACCTGTGCATATGCAACACAGCACAATATTGAAATGGTTCAGAAGCACAAATCAGCACCCTGCCCAACTATTGCACAGACCCAGCTGCAGTAAGGGCAGGAAACCATGGTGATACAGTGGTCCTTTCCTAGCCCCAAACACTGAGTTACTAAGTGAACCCCTCCTGCTCCCCATATCTCTGGTAGTCTAGTGGTTCTTCCTCCCTAGCTCTGGTCACAAAAATAATAAAAAAACACCCAATCCCTATTGTCCCTTGTAGTAAAGTGGTTACCCCTCTTTAGCCCTGATCACAGAAATAACAAAAAATACCAATCCTCATTGTCCCTGGTAGTCTAGTGGTTCCCCTCTCCAGCACTTATCACAGAAATAATAAAAAACACATGATCCCCATTGTCCCTGGTAGTCTAGTTGTTCCCGAGCCCTAATCTGTATAATAATTGTAACATCCCTTGTAGTCAAGTAGTCCCCACCTTGTTAGTCAGTGTCCATCACCCAGCCCCCCAACTCAACCGAGCAGCGACGACACAGGCCCACCCACACCATCACAGTTAGCTATGGACTTAACTGCACAGGAGCACTTACAGAATACAGTACACATCCATTGGTTGACACCAATAGGGCATGTACTGTATACCGCACATGTTCCTGTGCAGTTCAGTCGGTGGCTGCACATGGCAGTGTGGTCGGCTGTGCCAGTCATCAGCTCTGGTCGGGTTGGGGAGCAAGGTGGTGGGTCACGTCTAACAGGGTGGGGGGGATGAGGGAACACTTGACTATCAGGGACCAGGACATTACAATTACTATATTATACAGATCAGGGCTCAGGGATGGGGAACCACTAAACTATGAGGGACAATGGGGATTGGGTGTTTTTGATTATTTCTGTGATTTGGGCTGGGGTGGGGGGCCACTAGACTACCAGGGATACGGGAAGTGGGGACTGTATTTTTATACTGTGGATTGGGGCTGGTGGGACTGCTCCAGCACACTCACAGTAGTGCAGGCATGCAGATGAGCCTATAATTGGCATACAATAGCCCCATTGCATCATGTATGCCCAATGAGTTTATTTGCATGTTTGGGCTGAATATCACCCATTGAGGCTGCAGGACACACCAGTGTGCACTGCACAGTACCCCTATGGGCAGTCATCAGCCCCACACCCTGATTGGACTGCATGGAACATGGCGACCCCTGCTGTGCACCATGCATCCAGGGTCCAGTTATTCAAACAGATTGCACTGGCGATCTATTTGGATCCTGCAATCTGTTTGCATATGGCACTAGGCTCTGAATATGGGGCCAATGTGTATGACCTGGCCCATTTCCAACTCCTTTGTCATCCCTCAAAGGTGATCAGGTTAGCTTGGCATGAGCAGTCACTTTTAAAGCCATGTTGAGTGAGGGTAGGAACCATGGTGGCAAACAAGTGAACCATTATTCTGCCCTTGATAATGGCTCCATGACCTTGCCCAGCACTGATGGCAGGTGAACTTGCTTCAGTCCACCACATCACACACAGACTTCTGCATTTGCAGAACTTGACTTCTTATTGACTGCACTGCTCTACTGCCATGGGGCATCAACATAATTTGCTGAATAATCTCTGCAGCAGCTTACAAAATAAGTGCACACAGCCATGCACATACAGGGTGCAACCCCATGAAAAGAAAATATTATGCACAGATAGGCAACTCAAGCCTAGTGAGCTGCAGGGGAGGGGCAGGCAATATCCTCCTTAGTCTTACAGGGAACTGAGCCGACAAACCAAACAACAGTAAGTCAAACCTCTACCATAGAACATTAGTAGTTGAGTGTAAAAAATGTGTGCACCCAGCCATGTACATTCATGGTGCAACCTTATAAAATATAATTTGCATTAACTGGAAAATCATGCATAGTGAGCTGTGGGAGGAGGAGTCAGCCCACATCCTCTGCTGGTCATGCAGGGAACTAAGTCCAGAATCAGAGGACAGAAACACATACAGACATGCAGACACACACACACATGCACACAGAAAAAAGAGTTTCATCAAAAATCACACTGCTATGTGAGAGTGAGCTAAGCTGGCCAGGGGTATGAGCAGGCACCTCTAATGGTCCTTGTTACCCAGTGCAACAACAAAGAAAAACACGCTTTGGTCAGTGCTGAATGTTGTCTTGCTGACATTGGCATCGGTAGCCTCAGGAGTTGAACACATGCATAATAGGAATGGAAGAAGTATGAAAGTGACATCAACCCACATCACACTAAAGAGACTGACAGGCACTGAGATGTGCCTTTGGCATCGACCATAACGTTCATGGCATTTCAGCTCACCCTACCCTGCAGTCCGACAAATATTGCGTTGTGCCTTGGGGTCCTTGGGCCTTACGCCACCCTATTCGGCCATAATTCATGGCATTTTACCTCACCCTATCCTGTAGACACTGACAAGTGCTGAGGTGTGCCTGAGGTGTTCGGCTTTACAGTCACCCCATTTCATATGGCACATACGCTGAAATGGGTGCATAGGAGAATGGGGTGAACTGTGGGGCCAAAGAGTCCAAGGCACACCTTGATGCCTGTCAGTGGCTTGAGGGTGTGGGTAGGGATGGTATGGTGTGAGCATGACAGCTGGCAATGAAAGGCACACCCTGACACCCGTCAGTCTGTACAGGGTGGGATGTTATAGTTAGAAACCCTAAAGCCCTGGCCGCTTGTTGGTATTTGCACTACAAATTTGCAACACAGCATTTTTGTGACCCCATCTCATGTTTGGGACCTCTGCTCATGCATAGTGGCACTGTGATTTTGTTAATCTGTCCAATGTTGATTTCTCACAGCGACCGCACCATTCTGCGCCAGATGTGGGAAAATACCATTTGGGCAGGATGTGAAAATGACAGCTGTACCATTCATAGGTACAGTAGGTGTGAAGTGATGGCAGTGTTGAAAATCTTGAGTGAAAATATTAAAATGCTCGAATTTATCAGAATAAGAACAAACTGCCCAATGTACACCTGTAACACAGTAAGACAGTTCCCATGACCGCACCCTCACAGGCAATCGGGCCTTCATTGTTCATGCACCAAAACTATGGAACTCCTCCCTGCTCACGTTCATGCCTCCCCTCCCACCCGTGCTTCAAATCCTCCTTATAGAACTACCTACAAACTGCATCCACCTGCCTGTGTTAAGCTCCCACCTGCCCCCTCAGCGAGTAGTCTCTCCCATCGTACATCTCTGCTGCTGACTACCCTCCCCAGGCACTTACCGCTCTAGGTGGCAGGGCATTTATCGCTTGACACCTGCCTTGTTGTTCTTGCCATAAATTCCTAAACTGTTACTTGTTACCTCTGTAACACCCTACGCGGAACTCCTTGCTCCTGTATGCAAACTCTATTGTATTACTAACTGTTGGAGCATGTGGCTCCTGTATGTAAACTCTATTGTATTACTAACTGTTGGAGCATGTGGCTCCTGCATGCAATTGTTGTCTTATGGATACCCTGTAACTCTCCCGGTCGCTCCTGAAAATAGGCACATTGCTGACTAGTCTGCTTACCTGGGTAACTAAAGCAAATAAATAAATAAATAAATTTAGTGGAATTATTTCACCAAATTTTCAACATAGGCATTTTGGGACCTTTGCTCATGAACACTGTCACTTTAATTTTCTTCATCTGTCCTGATTGTTGATTTCCACAGCCACCATGCCACTGTGTGCCAGTTGTAGAGAAAACACATTTTGGACAGGATGTGAAAATTACAACTGTACTGTTCATAAGGCGTGTGCAAACTGACAATGTTGAAAATGTTGACTTGAGAAAATTACAAAACTCGGGTTATGAGTACATGGAAACTGCACAATGCACGCTTAAATATACTCATTTTGTGGACTTTTGTCAGCAGATTTCAACATAGGCATTTTAGAGCGTCTCATGAACACTATCACTGTGATTTTCTTAATCTGTCCCTAACACAGATTTCCCACAGTGACCACGCTTATTCTGCACCGGTAATGCAAAACACATTTCGGACAGGATGTGTAAAATGACAGCTGTACTGTTCATAAGGAGGTGTGGAAAAATGCTAATATTGAAAACCTGGAATGAAAATATTACAGATTTGCGGGTTACGAGTGCGTGGAAACTGCACAACACATGCTCATAAAATAGTCATTGTTTTGACTTGTTTTCCAAATTTGCAACATAGGCTTTTGAGAGCCCACCTCATGAACAGTGGCACTGTCATTTATTATCGGTCCCAAAAGGTGATTCTGTGCAGTGACCATGAAATCACCTTTGGGACTGAATAATGCCATGACAGTGACTGAATTCATGACGCGGGGTCCCAATAACCTCATGTTGAAAATTTGTGCTAAATTTCACAAAATGCCTGAGATATGCACCAAAGTTGAAAACCCTATTTATGCCATTATACAGCTTACGGCATTTCTTCAGTTCGCAGTTGGCTTTGAAGAGTGCAGATGTGTTCCCGTCCACCGAGATCATCAGCTGGGCTCCAGAGATAAGCATGGGGTGAGGGGGTGTGGGGGGGGTATGCAGTGGGTGGCGTGGGTTGGGGAGGGCCGCAGACAGCAAGGGACTGTTTTATTCTTAACAGGTTTAAAAAAATGTCACCGACATCACAGGATGGTTTTTCCATTTAACAGGTACTTTTGACAAGCTAGGGTGGGCTCCATCATGCCACCTGCATGTTTTGGGGTGGGGAACTGGGCCAATGGGATTTGACACCCCGTCACCACATACTGGGGGCATGAGCTGAGGGATTGGGCACCCCTTGGCACACAAGACATGGGGATCATGCTGACGGGATTGGGCACCCCGTTGGCGGAATTAAGTTGAAGGGCATGCTGATGAGGAAGTGGGCATCCCCATCATCTTTATGAAAGACCGTGCGAAGGTGGCGGCTGTCCCTCGATTCCCCATCGCCGCCGCTATGTTAGCAATAGGGGACACCAACAGTATTGGATGCTGCAATCAGGGACTGCTTCATGGTGCTCCCTGATTGCAGCAGCCAAATTCCTTTCAAGACAGTGGCACGTTTCTGACTGCTGTCATAGACAGCATGCTATGCCATTGGCACCACAGAGCCCAGCCACAAAAAGCAGTGGGCGCCATTGGCTGCAGCAGGACCGCGCCTCAAAACCCACTTTTCACCAAACAGCCATGCATATGTTGTCTGTGCTGCCGCAGAGCAAGACCCGTAAAATCAGAAAGCCAAGCTCGGCTTTGCTGATATTGATCAGACAAAAATACTAAAATAAAACAACCCATGGAGCAGAAAACTAATTTTTTTATACTTTTCAGATCTCAGAAGTATTAATTAGCTAGCTGTCAGCAACAACCACATCCTGTCCACTACCAACTCAGAGAAAGAAGGTTGCATGGTATGACTGCCAGTGAGCTCCATCAACAGCCTCCAATTAGCCAACAAAATGTGGTAAAATTTGAAAATCTCATGGAATAGTCCTTCCAGAATAGAAATTGAAAAGTGGACTATTTGGGAAGGACATTCAAATATTCGGAAACTTACTGTTCTTGGTGTTTGAGAAATACTACTTTGCCCATGCACAGCGCTACTTATCAAGCACTAGAGTGTCAAAGACCTTGCTGAAGTCCACATGCACTATGTCCATGGCCTAGCCATGTCCATCTCCATGTCTCCCCTCAAAGAAGGTGATCAAGTTAGTTTAGCACAATCATCCCCTTATAAAAGGGGTGTAGAACCTTGGTGCTCATTATTCTGCCTTTGACAATGTATTCCAAGACCTTGCACAGCACTGATGTCAGGTGGACTCACCTAAAGTTGCTAGGGTCCAAATTTTCCCTTCCTCATGATGGGAACACAGTGGCCACTCTCAGCCCTCTGGCACCTTACTTGTCTAGACTCACTCCTTAAAGATTATGAGTGGATTATTAGGCCCTGTTGTCCCTGGTAGGTCCAGTTAAACATAGGATATCTGCAGGTTCCCAATATAGGTATCCAGGTACAGTAGCTTTAGCAACTAAGGTAGAGGTCAGCAAGCCAGGGACTTTTCACCTAGAGCAAATCCAGAGCTGTGCCATGGGTCCGTCTTGACTCTATAGAGCCAAAACATGAGTCAAAACCCTGGCTACCAGGCTATTCTCTACAAACACAGAAACATAGAAATTGTTGGCAGATAAGGGCCACTAGGCCCATCCAGTCTGCTATAGGCCTATACATTGTATGTGACCACTGACCCTATGTGATCAATGACTTTTCATCACTCTTCTCCTCCTCAAGCTTCCCTTATGCCTGTCCCAGGCATGCTTAAACTCCCTCCACTGTGCTTGCCCGTTACCTCCTGTGGCAGACTATTCCAAGCATTGACTACCCTTTCTGTGTAGAAACACTTCAACACATTACCGCTTAATCTATCCACTTCAATTTCATATTGTGTCCCCTTGTTCTAGTACTTTTACATTGGAAAAGGTCCCGACCTGCACCTGGTTTATGCCCTTGAGGTATTTGAAAGTTTCAATCATGTTCCCCCACTGTCTTCTCTCCTCCAGTGAGTACATATTGAGGTCCCTTAGTCTCTCTTCATATGTTTCGTGGTGCAAGCCCTGCACCATCTTTGTTGCCCTTCTCTGGATAGTCTCCAGTTTATCTATGTCCTTGTGCAGGTGTGGCCTCTGAGACTACACAGTACTCAGGTGAGGCCTTACCAATGTTTTCTACAATGGCATCACCACCTCCTACCTCTTTCTAGTAATACCCCTGCCTATGCACCCCAGCATGCCACTGGCCCTCCCTGCCACCTTTGATACTTTAGGTCATCAGAGATTATAACCTTAGGTCCCTTTCCTGTTTGGTGGCAGTCAGTTTCTCCTCCCCCAAACCATATTGTAGCTCTCCCAAGGTTCCTCTACCCAGGTGCATTATTTTGCACTTCTTTGCATTGAACCTCAGTTGCCACATCTCTGACCATCTTTCAAGCCTCCAGGTCCCTCTTCATTTTCTGTACCCCTTCTGGAGTATCCATCCTGTTGCAGATCTTGGTGTCATCTGTGAACAGGCAGACCTTTCCTTCTAGCCCCTCTGCAATGTCACTAATGAAGACATTGAACAGGACTGTTCCTAGTACTGATACCTGTGGTACCCCACTGGTCACCCCCTCTCCCCATATTGTACCCCATTTACCACCACCCTCTGTCTCCTGTCTGTTAACCAGTTCCTAACCCAGATCAGAACCTTGTCTTCCATGCACAGACTATCCATTTTGTTAATCAGCCTTCTATGTGGACGATTGTCGAAGACTTTGCTGAAATCTGGGTAGGTGACATCTACTGCCCCTCCCTAATTTGTTTCCCTAGTCACCCAATCAAAAAAGCTATTAGATTCATTTGACATGACCTTTCTGCTGTGAATCTGTGTTGCCTCAGATCCTGAGCACCACTGGATTCCAGATGTGCCACTATCCTTTCTTTCAGCAGTGTCTCCATGTTCTTTCCCACCCCTGAGGTGAAGCTGACTGGTCTATAGTTTCCACCTCCTCCCTATTGCCACTTTGTGTGCAGTGGGACTACATGTGCCCTGCACCAGTCCTCTGGAATGACACCCATGTTGAGTGACTCTGTGAACAGGGCTGCCAGAGGCGCTGCTAGTTCCTCCAGCTCCTTTAATATCCTTTGGTGGATGCTGTCTGGCCCCATGGCCTTATCCACCTTCAGCTTTGTGAGTTCTTCCAGAACTCTCTTTCCACTATGAATGGACTGGTGTTCACTTTTCCCCTCCATTGCCTCTGCAACCCAACTGTGGTCCTTGACCCTCCATCTCCTTAGTGAATACTGAGCAGAAGTATTTGTTCAGTATTTCTGCTTGTCCAGATCCTCCTCCTTACACTTTCCTTCTCCATTTGAGCCTCAGAATCCCCACCTGGTTTTGATTCTTTTACTGATGTACCTATAAAATGCCTCATCCTCTTTCTTTAGTAGTAGAGTTTAGTATTTATGCTGGCCCGCCAGTGCAGTGGCAATCGTACATCTGCGGTGCTGACTTCCTGGGTTCAGGGATGAACTTGGGAGTTGGAGGGCTGTCTGGGAGAGAAGGATTGAGGCATCCAGGGCTGGTCTGCTTCTCCAAGGGAAGAGTGTCCAGAGCTACAGGGACCTCTGGTGGAGGCTGGGGTTTGCCATGGCTGGCACCACACGTTAGGGAGTGGGGCAGATGATGGCATCATTGCACATCCACCCCATTGAAAAAATCATCAAAAATTAATGCCAGCCACTAATTACAGCTCCCCCCTCCTCCACCACCACTCCATCCACTGACATAGGTCAACTGGGGTCCTACTCCCATGACCCCACCCTGGGGGTCAAGCCTGGGATCATGACCATGTTTCCTGGGAGGGTGTGCCAGTCCATCAAGCTCCACCTGCGGGGGCAAGCCTGGTGATGGGGGCAGCAGTGGGAGCAGGGACCAGAACCTCCAGTTGGGGATACAGCCAGTTAAAAAAGAAGTTGAGCATTTCAGACACCACACTAATTGCTGAGGCTGACAAAATGCTTTCTTTGACCATACCTGGCTCAACTTGACTTTGTCTCTCAATTGCTTATAGAGGTTGAGCCGTGCCAGGCACTGAGATTGAGCCAGGCTTGAGCCTGCTCTGGCTTGCCCACCTCTAACCTAAGGGTTAATATCTTGGCTACATCTGGCTCCATAATCAACTAATAGACATTGGCACAAAGTGGGAGGGCTGTCTGAAGCAGCACATATGCTTGAGGTTGGTCTTCTAAGGCGTCAAGGAGAGAAGAGTGGTTCTGAAGAAAGCCATAGAGGGAGAGCACGCATTGCCTTTCAGTCTTCTAAGAACCCCATTTCCTCCCACTGAAGGAGAACTGTAGGCCCACTAGGGCAGTGGCATAGGATGTTGTTCCCAATAGGGACTTAGAAAAGTAGCTGTCAGCAATATTCTGACTTGTGCAGAATGAGTACCTACAGTGTGAAATGTAGTTCTAACAAACTTAATATAATTTTCAGGGCTGCAGTGGGTGGAGCTCTGCAGACCTTTGCTTTGAGAAAGGACTTCCACATTCCTTGTGAATGAACAATCTGTTGAAGTAACAAAAGTCACCTCCGTCATTGTGGTACACTCTTCGCCACACTATTTTTTCCGCGACCACTTGAAATACATAACCCCCACTTGACCCTCTCTCAGCACCCACCACCCCCAGAAACATAACAGTGACACTGGGGTGCCCAGTCCCCAATGTCCCAGTGAAGAATCCCTCGATTTCTTTCCTCTGTGTCCTTTCACTATCGCACATATGCACGGTTATTTCTTTTTCTTCTTTTTTTTTTTACTACCGTGCATGCGCAGTTATTTCTTCTTTTCTTTTTTAATATATATATTGATATTCCCCCCATGACCCTCCCTCTGAGCACCCACCACACCACACCCCTCTCAGAAACATAGCAGTGACACTGGGGATGCCCAAACACCCAGTGTCCCAATGTGTAATCATCTATGGCTTGCTGTTTTGTTTTAAATCCTGTAAAAAGAAAACAGTCCATCAATGTCTTTTACAGTCATAACTGCCCCTACCTGACTCTCTCACTAGCACCCACCCAACCCAAAGCCTTTACTTATTGATCAGGAGTCCAACTCAGTAATCCTCTCTGGACCACAGACATGTCTTCACTCTTCAAAGCTGGACCATGAACTGAAGAAACAGGTACAGTATGCTGTTCAATGTATTTCAATGGAGTTTTGAACTTAATGGCATAACATGGGCATTATTGCATATTTTGGCCAAAATTTTCCAAAGTGCCTTCTTCAGGATGCTACCTCATGAACAATTGAACTGTCATTAGGTAATCTGTCCCAAAATGTGATTTCGGCCCTGGAACAAAATCACCTTTTGGACAGGATTTAAAATTTTCTTTGCCCTTGATCATGAGGTGGGGTCATAAGAAGGCTGTGTTAAAATTTGGTGTACAAATATTAAAAAATAATAAAGTTATGAACCTATAATGAATTTTGTGAATGTAGGCTCATAACTTTGCTAATTTAAAAATGTTTTACACAAATTTCTAACACAACCATCGTGACAGGTGTCATTTTCAAAACCTGCCCAAAATGTGTTTTTACACCCCAGAAGGTGATTTTATTGTCTCTGCATGAAATCACCTTTCGGACAGGATTTAAAATTTTCTCTGCCATTGTTCATGAGCTGTTGTCATAAGAAGGCTATGTTACATATTTGGTGTAAAAATATTAAAATACAATAAAGTCATGAGCCTACATTGAATTTTGTGAATGCAGGCTTGTAACTTTGGTGATTTCTGATATTTTCCCAGATTTACATCATAGCCATATCTTTACAGCACCTCATGAATGTGACAGGTATTATTTTCAACTTCTGCCCAAAATGTGTTTCTGTGTCCTGAAAGTTGATTTCACTGTCCCTGTGCAAAATCACCTTTAGGCCAAGAGATGAACATTTTCTCTGCCCTTCCTCATGAGACAGGCTCATGACAAGACTATGTTGAAAATTTGTTGTACAAATTAAAAAAAATTTAAATTTTTATCCCAGATTCCTCAACTGCAGCCCTATCAGCTCTGGCCAGAGTTTGTTTAAGAGAGCTGCACCAGTGGATACTGTGAATGAAAAGTATTATTGATTATGATTTTGCTTTTTGTTTTATGACATCTAGATTTTGGAAATAACAGCTATTCTTTTACAGGTATGTTCAGAGGGTGGCAATCAGTAGCATCTCTGCATCCTGACCCATGTGCAAGTGAGGGACCCAGGCTCAATGGATATAATAATATGGGTGATTCAGATTCTATACAGTGTGGATAAAAGATGGATGGCCACCTTAAAGTGTCCCACCACTGAGGGGTCAGTGTCCTATGGGGGGCCTCCCGATTACAAGTGCCCCATTGTGCCAGGGTCAGTGCGTAGTGTGAGGGGTTATAAACAAACTGTCATATCCTATCTGAACCATATTGATCTACAATGTGCAGGTATAGGATTTCCTGTCCAGAGCTCACCACACCTGACATAATGGTGTGGTTGAGGGATGAAAATTTATACTCTCAGTAACTATGCTCTTGGGACTTTATCTTTGTGGGGACTGGTGAATGGTTATAGTATAGCCTTGAGCTAGTCTCTGCTGCAGCAGTGTAACAGGCACCAATCTTTTAAGGGGAGGAGCTACCATAGGGTGGGTCAGGTGAGGAAGGGTAGAGACAGTGAACTTGAAAAGCACAGCGCGCTTCAGAGAACTTTTATACTGCACAGCCTTCAGTGGGACAATACAATCCTTTGCTAATGCTTGCTGCACTTTACAATTCACTGAACTGCCGAAGTCTCTGTCGGGCACCTGTCCATTGTGCCGACTTCAGCTGTGCCCCGAGTACCATCAGACTGCACCTGGCTGCCTGGTATAAAGGCACCGGTCCGTTAAGCAGGGTGGCTACCGGGTGGTGGAGGCAGATCAGGTGAGGAAGGGAGGAGACAGTGAACTTGAAAGTACAGCCACTCTAGCAGCTGCCCACAGAGTGGCTGCATGCATAAGTGGCACACTCAGGAGTGACGAGTCACCAGCATGAGTCTATGGTGGGAGGCTGCGGGAGGCTGCTATATAAAATTTCCATTACTTTGTTTACTAGCTAGGTGTGTAACTTAAGTTATGGTAACAATGAAGGTTGAAAGTCTGTTGTTATTGGGTCTCGTGTTCATTTGGGGGTGTTGTACATGTACTGGATATTCGCACAAGAAAGGGAAAAAGTGCCTCATGATATCTATATAAGACAACGGAGGTAGAATGTGTAAGCATGGGTATTTTAATGAGAAACTGAAGTTGTCACAACTGGTGAACAGGTGAGGAAACAAACATACTCATCCTTCCTTTTCACAGCTTTGACTTTCTATGGGAGGTTACAGAAGAAAACAAGGATATTCAGATGTAGATTGACATGGAAAATAGTAGTGTGCATATTGTTTGTATTAGTG
The DNA here is from genome assembly GCA_016271365.2 of Neoceratodus forsteri. Lineage (NCBI taxonomy): Eukaryota > Metazoa > Chordata > Ceratodontiformes > Ceratodontidae > Neoceratodus > Neoceratodus forsteri. The sequence continues at coordinate 1,046,039,485 of CM057455.1, forward strand.
GGTGATGCTGAGTTAAATTCTGGACCTCAAACAACAGAACAGGCATTAGGGTGTGAAAGTGGAATAAGAACACACAAAGGAACAAAATAGCCCATCTAAATACATGTAGCTTACAATCACATTTTAGTGAAGTAGAAGCATTTGTCCAAATAGGAAAATTTGATGTAATTGGTCTCAGTGAGACTTGGCTTAAATCTCATGCACCTGATGAACAAATTCAAATAAATGGTTACAAGGTCTTTTGGCAGGACAGATGTGGGAAAACAAAGAGGATGGAGTGCTTTTTTATATAAAGAACTCACACATGGTACAAGAGATAGAGAAAGGAAATTTTAAAGAATGTATAGATTATGTAACTGTTAAAATGTTGTTTGGAGGTCAATTGGTAAACAGATTATTTTAACTTGCTTTTACTATCCATCTAAATGCATAGACAGTGAGTTAACATTCCTTCAACATTTAGTGGCAAAACATAATAACTTGAGGACCACATAATGGTAGGGAACCAGAATTTAGATTGGCTAAATAAAAAAAAAAAAAAAAACAAGGCATGTAGGAAGACTAGCTTCTTTGGGCCTACACACAGTTAATATTACATCCTACTCATTTTAACTTTAAAACTGGGAACCACACTATTTGACATGGGGCTGAATTGACATATGAGCTGAATTGATAGGGGAGCTGAATTGACTTGGGCTGAATTGACATAGGAGCTGAATTGCCTCAGACTGAATTGCCATGGGGCTGAATTCACTGAGCTGAATTGACTTGGGCTGAATTTACTAGCTGAATTGCCTTAGTCATTTCAGCTTAGAAGACTCATAGCCTGAGCTGTCTGCTCATGTCAATTCAGCCCCTAAGTCAATTTAGACATTATGTAAATTCAGCTCCTTTTAGTTCTACTAGAATAAACATAACTGACAACATGTCAACATATTTGAGCTTTATTGAACACTTGAAAACATGTTGTTTTGCAGTTAAGTACACTATATTGAAAATGTTAATTTGAACATACAGAACACGCAGCAAACACCAATCATGTACACCAGACAGAAAAACAAAACAATGGAACACAAACAAGCCTAAACATAACCTTCTAACCCACACAACACCCAAACCACCCCGACTAACCCACCCCAACTAACCCACCCCAACCTTCATGTGCACATTCCAACTGTTCCAGGTGTGAATACTAGAATGGAAGTGAATATGGATATAACTGTCATTTGGGTTTTTGCTTAATGGTAGAAAGGGCAGAGTACTCTCCCAACAGACAACTGTCCTGTGTAAAACATGGAGAGAAAGGCTGAAAAAGGAGCATTAAAACATATTGGTCCCTATTCATGAATAGATACCCATGTAACATGTATAGGGTGCACAGCTCCACACCAATGGGATTTCCATGCATGGGCTGCAATCACGAACACTGATACCCCCTCAGGTCCCCATGGAGCTCTGCAATTGACTTCAGCAACAATATGGAGCTGATCCAGAGTTATCATTGAATGTGAGAATGTTGGCTGCACTGGTATCCGTGCCTATACGTGATATGAGTGAAAGCATTCAAGGCTTTAATGATCAGTGTGTATTATTAGAACAAGAGGATTTGCTACATCCTATGACTGACTGTTTTGAAGACGTTTGGCTGGGGAGGATGGACGGAAGACAAAAGCAGTGACAGCCCAGATTTCTTCACAGCTAGTAAAACTGCAATGATGTAACTAACCAAGGCATCCAAGGACAAACAATGCGGTTGAAGGATGGCACAACAGTTTTGCAAGCCTTGTAAGTGCTGATCACCCTACAATATGGAAACTTATCAATGCTATGAAAAATAATAGAGCCCACTACAAGAACCAAAGAAAGTGTACAAGAACTCTGCTGACAGAATTCAGTGCATTGTTGCAGAATACCATGCAAGGGAAATAGTGGAGTACCTGAGAGGACTTGCACACAGTTTCATGTTTTAACTTAATGAATGCTTACAATTCTCTCAATGGGCCCTATTCCGTATAGAAAATTGTGGCTATGCACCACATACCGGCACATAGCCAACATGCAGCTACCTGTGCTTTTGTACCCCTCCACCCCATTCATGACATCATTGTGCCCCCCACGCACCAGATCCCTGCCAATTGAAGAGCTCTGTGCAGGGGCAGGCCTGGGGCAGTGCAAGGAGGGGTGAGCCAGCACTCTGCATATTCATGACCTTGAGGAGTGCTGTTCATGGGGGCTGCTGGCTCTGCTTCTGGAAGGTAGCCCTAAACCACTGGGGCTGGTTATGCACCCCAGTGAAGCTTCCTCCAGATACAATGGACACGGCAAGGGCATCAGCCCCCAACAATGTTGCCCTGCCGTTGGGGAACTTTAGGATGACAGGGGTTGGGTGGGAAGGGTATCCCCAACATCAGCATGGTCGGTGCTGTGTGTGCCAGCCAACAACATGGCACGTGTTGCGACAAGGGATCTACTGCTGGTCTCTGCCTGGGCAGTCAGCTGGTTGCCCACACGGATCTGACACTATGCACCACCTGCCCCCATGGACCTGCACACTGGAGGGCAGGGCTGCATATGGGAGCTGGGCAGGGCAGGTGTTCTGTGAACGCGCCCTGCTCAGAAAGCCCATGGGTGCAGAGCTGTGTGCCCCATATGCGCCTCATGCATGTCTATTCATGAATAAAGGCCAATATGTTTTAATGCTCCACTCTTCAAACTTTCTTCCATTTTTACGGAGACATTTGTCTGTTGGGAAAGTACTCTGCCCTTCCCACCAGTAGGCAAAAAACAAATGGCAGTTATAGCCTTAGTCACTCCATTCTAGTATTTACACCTGGAACTGTTGGAATGTGCACATGAGGGTCGGGTGGGTTATTCGGGTGGTTTGTGCATTGTGTGGTTAGAAGGTTATGTTTAGGCTTATTTGTGTTCTGTTTTTGTTTTTCTGTCTGGTGTATGTGATTGGTGTTTGGTGCATGTACTGTATGTGCAAATTAACATTTTAATAAAGTGTACTTAACTGCATAAAGAATATGTATTAAAGATCCCAATAAAGCTTACATTTGTTTACATATGTTGTTAGTTATGCTTATTCTAGTGCAGACCCAAAGGAGCTGAATTTACATAAGGGCTAAATTGACATGGAGGCTGAATTGACTTGGGGCTGAATGGCGTGAGGACTGAATTGATATAGGAGCTGAATTGACTCGAGCTGAATGGACTGGGGCTGAACTGACATAGGAGCTGAAATGACATGGAGCTGAATTGACATGGAGCTGAACTGACTGGGGCTGAATTGACATAGGAGCTGAATTGACTCTGGCTGAATTTAGCGGGCTGAATTGACAAGTGTTCAGCTATATCCATAGCTCCAGTGTGATCCAAGGATGTATCCATCTGCCCTATGGGACTTACTGTACCTGGCTGATCTCTATCAGGTAGTCATCTACCAGGGTGAGAGTGATGTCCACAGGCTGCATCATGGCTAATCCTAATGCCATTCAACCCCAACAAGTGCCCTTCCTCCCCAGGGACCCCGGTGTCAAACACTGAAATACCTAGGGCTATCTGGAGGCAATCTCCACCAGCTGCAGTTGGTGCAGAACACTGCGCAAGATTATTGACAGGTGTAAGAAGATGTGACCATGTTACGCCTGTCCTTCTTGAACTGCACTGACTGCCAGTCATGTGGAGGATTGTCTTCAAGGTCTGGCTTCTGACCTATAAGGCCCTACACAAAGGTGGACCAGTTCATTTTCAAGATCTCTTAGCACCCATTGCCCATACTGGGCTCTCTGTTCTGCAAGGTCGCCTCCTAGGAGTTCCCAGGGTTAGGTTGCATCACTCAGGTGATCGCTAATTTTCTGTTGTCGTGCCTACCCTGTGGAACTCACTGCCTAATTACCTTCGGAAAGCACCCTCAGTGGAAACCTTTAAAAGGGTCTAAAGACATTTTTGTTTAAACAGGCATTTAATTTATAACAAGATTATTTTAATGCTGATAGTTGGACAGTTTTAAATATTGCTGATTCCCTCTATTTGAATTTATTCACGGAATGTGTTAATTGTTATTTTATGTATGTGTGTTGATTTTAATATGTAAATGTGAAGCACTCCGAGTCCCTGGAATGGGTGCTATATAAATAAAGTATCTATCTATCTATCCATCTGTCTGTCTGTCTAGCTGTCTTCATCTGTCTGTCTGTCTGTCTGTCTGTCTATCTATCAATCTATCTATCTATCTATCTATCTATCTATCTATTACATTCCTTCAGCATCTCAACACGTTATCCCATCTTATTAAGGAGGCAGTATAGTGCAGTGGTCTAAGGCTCTGATCTGCAAATCTGGTGACATCCAGCAGACCAGACCTGGGTTTGAATCTCACAACATCCACTTACATACTGTGTGACCTTCAGTAAGTCACTTAACCTCCTTGTGCTCCCAGGTTGCTCCTGTAAAAAGCTTTCAGCTTAGTGTGCTATACCTGGTTAAAACAACTAAATAAATAAATAAAATTAACTGGTTGCCATCATTCCCTATTTTCAGAAGCCAAATCCCTCTCTCATCACTTTCTTCCTCTGTCCATTTATGTACTGGAAGAAGGCATTGGTGTTTCATAGATACATAGACAGTGTCGGCAGATGAGGGCCTGTAGCCCACCCAGCCTGCCCATTTGAGCTTGTAAGTTCAGTTTATGTTTTACTAGAAGTCTGTTGCCCCTTACCCCTGGCCTCCAGAATTCCATTATGTCTATCCCATGCATTCTTAAATCCTGTGATTGTTTCAGCCCCCAACTTCCTCTGGCAGGGTGTTCCACTTATCCACCATATGTTCTGTGAAGAAATTCTTCCTCACATTTCCTCTGCTCGTCCTCCCTCCAACTTCATCCCATGCCCTCTAGCCCTGGAACATCTTTTTGCTTAAAAATAGTGTATTCCTGTACCCTGGTCCTCCCTGTAAGATACTGTACTTGTATGTCTCTATCATATCCCTCTCCCTCCTCTCCTCCAGGGAGTACATATTCAATTCCTTCAACCTATCCTCATAGAACTTGTGATGCAGTCCATGTACCACCTTTGTTGCCCTCCTCCTGAACCTTCTCTAACCTATCTATGTCCGTCGCAGGTCAGGTCTCCAGAACTGTACATTGTACTCCAGGTGGGGACTCACTAGTGCCTTGTATAGTGAAATTATGACCTCCTTTTCCTGCTGGTGATGCCTCTGGCCCTATGCATCCCAGCATCCTATTTGCTTTACCTGCCTTGTCACAACTGTTTCCCTACCTTGAGGTCATCAGAGATGATAACCCCAAGATCCCTTTCCTGCTTGGTGCATGCTACATCCTCACCCCCAACTGATATATTGTGCCAGGGTTTTGTGCCCCATATGCCTTATCTTGCACTTCTTTGCATTGAATTTCCACTGCTAAACCCCTGACCATTCTTAAAGTTTCTGCAGGTCCCTTCTCATTCTGTCTACACCCTCTGGTGTGTCTACTCTGTTACAGAGCTTTGTGTCATCAGCGAACATTGAAATTCTGCCTTCTAGGTCCTGCGCAATGTCACTGATGAAGCTATTGAATAGGACCGGTCCCAGCACTGATCCCTGTGGTACTCCACTGGTCCTCTTCCTTCTGTGGAGTGACAGCCATTTACCACCACCCTCTGTGTCCTGCCTCAGCCAGTTACCTACCTACCACACTACTGTCCTGCCCACACCCATATTCCCCAGTTTGTGTAATAGTCTTCTATGTAGCACAGTGTCAAAGACCTTGCTGAAGTCCAGATAGGCCATGTCCACTGCCCTCCCCTGATCCACCTCCTAGTCACCCAGTCAAAAATTCAATGGCGTTGGTCTGACATTATCGCCCCCTTGGTGAAACCATGCTACCTTGGGTCCTGTAGTCCATTGACAACCAGATGTTCACCAGTCTCTCCTTCAGTAGTGCTTCCATGATCTTCCCACTACCGAGGTGAGGCTGACTGGTGTAGTTTCCCGCTTCCTCTTTGTTCCCACTTTTGTATAAAGGGACTACATCTGCTGTCCTCCAATCTTTGGGTACCTCCCTGTTTCCAGTGATCGGCCAAACAAGGATAGCCAGAGGTTCAGCCACCACCTCTCTTAGTTCTTTAAGGACCCTGGGGTGCACCCCATCTGGCCCCTTTGCTTTATCAACTCTTATTACTTCCCATTTCCTTCAGGACCCTTTCTCAGTAAAGGCACTTGTGTCCATTTCTGCACCATTCTCACCCTTGTATTCCTTCAGACCCATTACCCTCCTCTCTTCAGTAAAGACTGAGCAGAAATACCTGTTCAATATGTCAGCTTCACTGTCGTCATCCTCCATGCTTCCCCATCCTCCCCTTCATTCTCACTACCCCTCCCTTTGCCTTTTCTTTTTTCCCTTATGTACCTGTAAAGGTTTTGTCCCCCTCTACCCACTGATTTTCAATGTGTTCTGTCTGAGCTTTGGTTTCCCTTACTAACCTCCTGCCTCCTTTGCTTCTCCTGGTATTTCTCCCTATCCCTTCTGCCTGTGTCTTTTTTGTATTGCCTGAATGCAATCTTTTTGTCTTTCACTTTCTTCACTACCTCTTTGAAAACCATAGTGCTATCCTCTTCCTTTCCTCTTGCTAACCTGCTTAATGCATAATTCTGTTGCTGTTGTAATCCCATTTTAAATACTGCCCACTGTTCCTCAACCCCTGATTCCTGCCCCATTCCCCTTAATGCCTCTTTCAAGTATCTCCCATTTTCCCAAAGTCTGACCCCTAAAAACCAGGATACATGTTTTGTGTGGGTTTGGTTCTGCTCTTTCTGTGATTTCAAACCACAATGACTGGTGTTCACTGTTCATGCAGGTGCTCCCCACTGTTACCCCCATCACACTGTCCCTGTTTATGAGCACAAGGTCCAGTATTGCCTTCTGCTGAGTTGGTTCCATGACCAGTCCTGTCTTCCAATCCCTCTTTTGTAATTCTATACATGTTTTGTTTAGCATAGTTTCATTTCAACCAGGAGGAGTACTTGGTAAAAACCCTTTACAGTCACACCTGAAAAGAAATATAGAAAACATTCAATACAAAAAATATGAATCATGCAAAAATAGACTTCTTTCTACATCTTAAAGTACAGTACTTAAGTGACATCAAAAAGGAACAGGTTTTCACAGATTTAAAACATTGTATAGCCACTTCATACAGTACACTGTCATAGAGTTATTCATTGTAACTCATATGGCCCTTCAGTGCTGATGCTGTATATTCCTCTGGCCTAGAGACAACTTAATGTATCTCTTTCCCATGGTCGAGGACTTTGTTTTTTCAGGATCAAGTGTCATAGGCACCATTGAACCAGTGGTGGGTGGAAGTATTACTTGACCATTTATCTCTTATTGATCATAGACATGCAGACCTCAGAAGCTGGTATAAGTACCCTCTAAATTCCAAATGAGCTCTTACCTACAAGGACATGTAACTGCTCCAACCCTTGGATACAAGGTTCATCATCTTGGCAAGGTCCACCTTTGTGGTTATCTGGCAGTGGGTCATTTGCTTGTGGCCACTGTCTCCTACTGGTGTCTTGATGTTTTCCTTGAAATGATCTCAACCCCACTACCAAGGACAAGGCCAAGGATGTCCTGAAACTTAGTTCTCATTTGACATGAAGTCTAGAAAACAGCCCTTAAAGATGGACAGGAACTGTGTACCAGCTGTGCCATTAGCCCTCTTGGGATGCCAGTCTACAACCCAGAGATTGAAGTACCCTAGATCACCACTGCATCAGCTGGCAGTTCTCATAATGTCCTAAACTAGCTGGCATTATGCTTGGCTAAGCTGTTTAGAGCATGTAGCACACCCCCAGGGTGACTCTTTCACCCTTCATTTTCCCTAACCTGACCCAGTTGGAATCAGCCACTGTTTGCTCCCTGATGTACTCATTGTCCTCACAGAGACCCTCCTTATGAAGGAGATACCCCATCCCTTTTCTTGGCAGGTCTATATCATTGGAAAAAGTCTGCATGTCTCAATTCTGGTGTCACATTAATCTCCCTCCCAACCAGGTTAGTCTGATTATGACTAAGGCCCGGCCTTAGAACTTCATTAGCAACTCAGTTTACTCATATGCTGGGTGTGCACCCCACGGTGGCCTGCATCCTAATAATGATAGTTGGTCTTCTATGCTTCCTGTCCTGGCACTCCCTGTTTTACTGTGCTTTCCCATTTCCCTGAATCTATCTCCTTCCTTAGTGATTCCCTGTACTAGCCTCCACATCATCTAGTTTAAATCCCACAGTTGTCCTGTCCTTCCTTTTGGAAGTATTGCCACTATTCCTGATGCAGGTGTAGCCCATCCTGGGCATACTGGCATCCGTGACTCAGAAGGGCCTCCAGTGAGTGTAAAAGCCCTCCCTTTGCATAAACAACCTTCACCAGGCGTTAGCCTACCTAATGGTCAACTGCTGCTCTTCACTAGCCCCAAGGACTAGGAAGATCTAAGAAATTTCACCTCAACTACTTGTCACTTCAGAATCATGCTGAGTTCCATGAATGACTTGTAATGCCAATGGTAACTGTGCTTCCTATGTTGTTCTTGCCAACATAGATGATGTCAGTGTGCTCCTCCTCTCAAGTGTTTGCTCAGCTCTGGATAGCATTTATGTGACCTGCACTCCTGGCAGATAAACATCCTTGTGAGCTATCATCTTAATCCAGCAATGCCCTCCTCACCTCACCTGCTGACCTATGTAGTCCCCAGTAACTACTACCTTGCTTTCTCTACCCCAGACTTTTCTTCCTCCTTGGTCAGGTGTCATGTTACTTGGGCTGTCCCACCAGCCCAAGTTGCTTGTTGCCCAACTAAATCTAACTAATCAGAATCTGCTACCTGTTATCAGTACCCAGTGGTGAAGGTGCTCTCATGTGAAGTTTGCTCTCCTTTTCTACCCAATCTACCCTCATGCCTTCCACTACAGATAATTGGCAACTTGCAACCACCCTCCTCCCTATCCTGCCTATTCCTATCAGCTGCCACTCAGCCTAATACCCAAAACCCTAGCCTCCACCTCCAACCTCCTCATCTGCATGCTCATTTCCATGTCCATCTACCTTGTAGTAATAAAAGAACAATCAGATTTTATTGACACTGAAATGTTTTTATTATCCAATTACATTTATTGCATGATCAGAAACATAGGTGGCTTGTTACAATGTAAAGTTTAGAATTTAGGTACTGTGAAGGAAAGGTGATTTATGTCATCTTGATATTTAATTTTGTCCTTAAGTTGGTTTTGAGTTTAGGAATGGTTAAGGTATGACGAGGGGTTGCAGGGTTAAAATCTTGGCTTTAGTCCAGTTTTATTAATAGTCTAAAGCTTTCCAAATGAGCTTGTTATATTTAATAATGGTGGAGTGGAGTAGTGAGGTTAACATATAAATATCATGGCAATCCACATATAGACTGATTTTATAGTTTTCCTGCCTATTCTACTGCCTTTGATTTAAGGGATTCCCAAAGGCTATGGCCACAGTGTTGATAAGTAAGGTAAAATAAGTCGGAGATTGGGCATCCCTCTCTTGTGTCTTTGCTTAATTATATTTTTTCTGAAATATTTTGATTTCTATGCACTTAAGCTCCAGGAAACAGATATAAGAGTTTTAGCCATTTTGAAAAGTTGGTCTAAAACTCTTTTTATAAATCAAAACCTTATAAATGCAGTCCCATTCTACAGATCGATAGCTTTTTCAGTATCACCATACCCTAATGAAAGAATGATTGTTTTTCTTTAATTTTGCAGTTGATTACATTAATTACTCTGCAGATATTTATTCAGTGTTTTGCTGTTAATAAATCCATTTGTCAATTTTTCAAGTTTTGTGGCCATAAATTTGGTGAGCATTTTAAAAGCTGTGTAGGAGAGATATTAGGTGATACAAACTACATTCTAAGGATTTATTTATTTATTGTGATGAATACTACAATTCTAGCATCATAGTGTGATTCTGGTAGTTTTATAACTATGATTTATTATGGAGGTTCACAGAGAATGGGATAATCAGTTTGGAAAAGTGTCTATAAAAATCTATGGAATTTCCATCTGGTCAGGAGTTTTGCTCAGAGTTGATTTAGTTAGGGAACTTAAAACATCCTTGTTTGTTATTTCATGACACAAAAATGTTTTTTCACACTGTGGATTGTTGGAATGTTGACCATGGCTAAAAAAATGTATTACTGTATTGGGATATACAAGTTTTTCAGACTGATAATGCTGTTCATAAAATGTTTTAAGCTGAAATTTATAGGAAAGGATTTTTGAATAATCATAAAATGGGAAAATTCAGTTATTAGGGCTGGAGAAATGTTATTCTGCCAGCAGAATTCTGGAGAAATGCTGATTTTAATTCTGCAATATTTCACAAAATTTCCTTGAAACTTTGGTGAAATTTTGCCAGAATTGTGATTTTGGTTGTTTCCATATAATTTAAAACTGTCCAAATTGTACCACATTTGTTTTGTGCCCTTGCCAATGCTCATATTGATTAATACTAAGTTTCACATCTCTATGTTTAAAGATGGCTGAGTTATAGGCCTCTAAACATTCAGAAATGTTACAATTAGTATTAACAACTATATAAACTTAAAGTGTTTGTCCAAAGTGCACCAGATTTGGTATGTAGGTTTCACCAGTGCCCATACATACATGTGCCAAGTTTCAGATCTCCAGCTTTAACGGTGACTGAGTTATAAGCCTCTAAACTTTGAAATTATAAAATTACATTTCACAATTATGTAAACTGCTGAATTTAAAGCCCCTATAAGTTGTAAGCATAGAAATGTTTTCAGAAATGTTCACATGAATATTAAATTGCTAGAGTTTGAGCCCTGTAATGTCTCTACATGTCATCCTAATTATATGAATCTTGCAAACTTTTAGGCCCATACCAGACAATATGCATGCCAAATGTCAGCCCTCTAGGTGAAACACGGCCAAGTTATAGCCAATTAAAGAATTTTGAAAATATTCTGAAAAATGGAACAAAATTTCATGGAATTTCATGAAAATCCATTAATTCAGAACTTACTCATTTCACCAAGCTCTGTTTGTTATGTTGGGTGGTATTTTAAAAGTTATAAACTGAATGCAGACTCCTGGTTATGTCAGATGGAAGGAAGCATGTCAATTCAGTGAGGCAATCATAGCCAGGAACTCCAGCAACTCAATTACAGCACATATAATCATAGCGAGTGGCACATCATAGTGACTGGTGACTTCAGCTAGCATCACAATGTAATGACTGGAAAGGGCTAAATACCCCAGTATCCAAGTGTGACTCAGAGTTGGTATATTTAAGTTAGGTGATGTGGGGGCAGGTGGGAGTAGCCCCCTGCATACATCACCACACCAATTAAGTGGTGGCAGCTGTCTTCAATCATGCTATAAATGGGGCTGCTGGATAGCACCCACAGGATGCAAGATGGCTGTGGAGTTCTAGAGGAGTCAGAAGGGCATGCCATTGCTTGTGTATGCTGGCTTCATATATCGGAGGGTTAAAGAGGTGCCTGACAAGGTGTATTGGCAGAGTGCAGATGGGCACAAGTCCGATGTCCCACCAGAGTCCATACCGTGGCTGACAACATTGTTGATCTCCCCTGTGGCTATAATCATGCGGCTATTGGTGCTTGCCATGTGGTTGGAAATATAGAGGAGAGGCCAGGAGCAGCAATGACAGCACTGCTCAGGTTGTGCTGCAAAATGCAACTTCTGCAAGTAAAGCTGTAGTGGGGACCTTACCTGATGTTCGTTTGCTGTGATGCACTGTGCAGAGGATCTGACAGAGCAAAAGAATATATCCAGTGATGCCTGTGACTGTTGCTGAATTAATGATTCCACGGATGAGTGTGTCACCTGGAGGTGAGTGTTTTCTCTTGTGAGACAGTGGCACCGATGACCGTATCCTGATGTATGCTGCGACTGTAGTCTAACCTTTTAGTCTCAGGTGATGAATGGTTAATGGACGGTATGTTTTGTACCTGTCCAACTTTGTTTTGCACAGCTGTACAGAGTGCATGGGTGTTGCACAGGAGGTGTCATTGTACCTGTGATTTATGTTCTGATGTCATCAAGTAGGGCATGTTGATATGAAAGTCTGTTTCAGAGACTGAAGGGCTGGGCAGATGCAATGAATCCTAGTACTCTGATGTTGGATTTCAAGAGGGCTGCATTGTGGGCTGTACGTTCAGTCTTTCCAACAGCGAGGGTGAAAGGTTGCTTTCTTCACTTCACACAGGATGTGTGTTGAGATGTGTGCAGCACTACCTGGCGGTATTGAGAAGTGTGTGGAGGATGCAGATTCCATCCTTAATATAGGCTGCCTATTGTCATTAGCATCCGTGCCAGTGTCTGATGTTGCAAGCACCTTTGATGAGTTGAGGGATAATGACTTTTCAGGAGCATGAGCTTTTGATAGAGTTGTTGAATTACTGTGAACATACATGGGCCAGGCATCCCATGAGTGGTTCTGGATGCTCAGACCCATGTATGAAGTGCAAGCCTGGAATTGTTATGATGCTGTACTTGGTGGTCATGCTAGAACCAATAATGAGGTGGATGAGGGGCAGCGTGAGTTCAATACACGCTTTGACATGTGTCACCCCACAATCTTTTAAGTTCCTCAATTGTATTAAGGAGGAACAGAGGATGTCTGAAGTCCAGATGGCTCAGATCATGTCTGGTTCAGTGGCCTCCACTACTGGGAGGCGTTACGATACCTAAGGGAGCTCTTAGTTTAGGTCGTGGTGAATATGCAATCCATCCTCGTATGGGTATTTGTTAGGTCTTACCTTTAACCTCCAGATGCAGGACTGATTCTGATTGTCACCAGCTTGCTCTGTGGTATGATTCGCTTATATTGGTATAAGCTGAATAATACCGGCACTGAAATTTACTGCGCTTGTATTTGAGTCACTGAAATTGTAACTCACTAAAGTTGCCTCACTGAAATGACATGAAGTCAAGGTGGAATTTTCAAAAGTCATACTGTACAATGGACACAACTTCTAGGATGGGAGTTTTAAAGTCATAAAATGGAGGCAGTTCATAATAACATTAATATCAGAGGCTGTCATTATCTGTCCAGACCATGTTCCATCTTGTTGAAGCTATTTTCTAAAGTTAGATCCATTTGCAGCATTTCTGGCTGTTTATGGCACTTAATATCAAGCTTTAGTTAACAAAATGATAGAAAAATATGTACGTAATAGACAAGGTTACTTCAGTCTAAAATTTCATCCAGGCACATTTATATTTCAACTTCACAAACTAAACATACCTAAGTCAGAGTTTATACAACTGGATCCTAGGTTTAAAAGTCTACATAGATGCAATTTGCCTTATGTCCAAAGTTCTTAAAAAGGAAATCGGATCTGGACATAAGCTTTGAATATCACCCACCCCTTAGTGCTCAGCTGTTACTTATCTTCATATATGGTAGTCTTATAACTAGTATATTTTTTCCTTATTCCTTTTTAGTTGATAAATTAATAATTTCTCTATTTTATTGCTGCACGCTTAGTATTTTTCTGATTAATGATCTATTTATTAGTGTGTCTGTGGAGATAATGTGGTTATATTGTTCTTTTTTTGTATCATGTTTGTGAAGATTAATAGGTTGTTACTAGTTTGGATCAGTTTCTACAGAAGGTGTTTTACATCTGGTTCCAGTTTTATTGACACTTTAATTTTTATGGGATGCAAAATTAATAAATTTGTTTTATTTCTACCCCTCCCACCACTCAGTTTCTTATAATTACATTTTCCTCACCCTACCACTGTGCAGGGAAAAATACCCTTCTCCCTGATGACATTCACTGCCACACACTATATTTAAAATCATCTGATTGTCATGTAAAACCCTTTCCCCACCAATGCACTAAAACCAGCTCCCCCACTTCCACCAACTTACCTGACCCCAATTGTAGGCCGGATTTCCTCCACCAACCACTCTGGCCCCACTTCCCCAACCACCGAGCTCTTGCCAAAAAACTCATTTTTCATACCTGTAACTGTCTTGGGTTGCAGAGATGCCCACTACATTCTGTAGTAAGTATTAACATGATTGAATGGATGAATAAAAGAATGAGTGAATGAATGAAATAATCAATGCATGAATGGAGCCTTTATTTCCACTGGGACACTTGTGCAGCAGCTATCCAAGAGATCTGTGCTTTTGGAACAGTTTGGCACCTTCAAAATGACTGTGAGTGCAGTATATGTGTGACTTTGTAACTGAAACTGCTCTGATTTCTTTCATCTTGCTGCTCTGCTGAACTGAGGGGATTAACCAGTTGTGTTCAAGAGGCCATTTACCTGCTTGTAATTTCAGCTCAGGGTGAGCCAATAGTAGAGCAGGTTTGCCTATGTGGGAGGGTTTGCTGCAGCATTTAAACATCCTCCCTGCAAGATCACCAGCCTTTTATTTCCACTGGGACACTTGTGCAGCAGCTATCCAAGAGATCTGTGTTTTGGAACAGTTTTGCAGCTTGAAAATGACTGAGTGCAGTATATGTGTGACTTTGTAACTGAAACTGCTCTGATTTGTTTCATCTTGCTGCTCTGCTGAACTGAGGGATTACCCAGGTGTGTGCAAGAGGCCATTTATCTGCATGTAATTTCAGCTCAGGGGTGAGCCAATAATAAAGCAGGTTTGCTCTCTGTGGGAGGGTTTGCTGCAGCATTTAACATCGCGTCACGATAGCTAGTGCGAAGCGCAAGTGAGTAGATTTTGCATAGGAATATGTACCCATAAAGAGAGGGACCCTCATTTTAAATAGGTTTTATTGTTTATCTGGCATTGTATTTTTGATTTTAACTGGTGGGTCTGGCTGTTTATGGGTGAGAAGGCCTTCTACAGATTTAAGGAGTGATGCTCATGGAAGATTTAGATGTTTAGATAAGCTGTCACCTGACTCTTTTCAGTCCAATTTTTGAGTTAGGATTTGATTTTTTTTTCCTTTCTTCTCTCCTTATATGTATACTCGAAGTGGTAAGATGGTAAACAAAACTGTTAAAGGGCAATTAAAGGGAAGCAAAGGATAAATCCAAAAAGAATAAAAAAGGCAATTGCTGTGTTTTACGCAGGAATTGGTCATCACGCTTCAACCCCTAAGGATTTGGTAGAAAGTCCCATAGTATCCTGCTTAACTCACTCCTTAAAGGAGCATATGAATGAGGAATGCAGATCAGATTTAGCTGGAGATAATTCAGAATTTAATGGAAGAAACCAATTTCTGATGGCTAAGAGCTGGGATAAGAACAGTCCGAATAATAAAATCAAGAGACTTTGATTAATTTATTGAAGAACCAATTTAGTGGTAGCGATGGGACTAACAGGAATTTGAGAATTTAAACAATTATCCTCTTTTGACAATAAGAATATAACTCTGGACTTGGAAGTAATTAGTAACTTAGAGACTGGTGTTAAAATTCCATCTCAAGGGAAAATCACTGATTTCTTTAAAAAAACCCTTCCTAAACCCCCAATAATATTTTTCAGGACGTTCCAAAATGAACAACACATATGGTCTCCAATATAGGAGGTTACGATTGGACCACTTTGGGGAAAAAATAAATATAGCGGATCATTCCAGGTTTTTAGACAAGATAAGTGGATGGGGAGGTAGAAGCAAGTCAGCAATGCCTGTCTGGGCAAGGAGATTATATAGATAAAGATGATGGTATTTCATGCTTTCCCTCAGGAATAAAGTTATTTAGTCCATTAGAGATCTCTAGTGAGGTAGGGGTCTGTAATATCGACTCTAAAGAAATGATGTATTCATCCCTTAATGATGCGCCTGAAGAGTTTTTTCAAAAATGGACAAAGAGGTCCAGGACATCCATTTAGATAAAGATTTTTGGTTCAGTGTCCGGATACTATATCAAAATATACCATTAAGGCTCTTGCACATCCAGTAATGTCTAATGTTGTTTTATTGGAGGCATATAATGGTATTAAGACAGCCTTGGAAACTCTTTCTAGTTTTTGTGCTGTGAAGTTTGCTGCTTTAGAACAGCAAATTTCACAATTATTGGGAAATGAAAGTACACAGATCTAGGCATAATTTGTCATTTCTCCCTAAATGTTCAAGAGCCCTCAAACGGTGAAAAGGACAAAACGAGGGGTGGAGTAAATAAGAAAAAGGGGTAAGAAAAGCTTGGGCCTGTGGGACTTACTCAGACTCCTAATTTAGGAAAACAGAAAGATGAATTAAACATTAAGGTTGAAAAGACTAATAAAATTGGGGTTACAGGTGCCATTAGGATAGGAGAGGTACAGAGATACAAGGAAGAATCCTGACCAAAAAACAAATCTATACTTGTGGATGGAACACTTATAAAAGATCAAGAAAGGGGGAGGGTGATTACATTGCCAAACAAAAACTAATTCTAAAGAGAATTTAATTAAGGTAGATCAATCTAATAAAGATCTTTGCCCAAATTTCATGTTGACCAAGGAGGATAGTAACCCCAAGGGGTATGACCTGGAAGAATATTATTTAATTTGCACAGGGAAAGAAGTAGTTTTTAAATTAGATAAGCTGTATTTTAAACATTATGAATCTACTGTAACCCTAACCAGCCTGATAGCCCATATGTTGAGAGCAGAATTAGGGTTACCAACAGTCACAGATGCTCTTATTATGGTGACTAGGATACTCCAACCCTACTAATTCAGTTTACTTTATGCTCCCTAACATGGATATGGCAAAATTGGTCTGGGCTAAGCAAGGCCTGGTAGACTCTTTGGGATTACTGTTATCAACACCAGTGACCTGGTCAACAATTTGGAAAAATGTTTATAATAGGGCAAAAATAGGAAAAATGTTGACATATGATATATTCAAAACTACTCTTGTAACACTGAATTGGGAGTTTGGAGTTCCCATGAAACCTCAATGATCTCTATTTTGGGCTGGATATATTGAGGGAGAAACTGCTACTAATTTGCCATCATTATTATGATGATTTTATCAACTATTATCAAAACCCATATACTTCCAGAAGAATTTGTGGAGGTGAATAAAGTTTGAAAGATAAAGAGGTACTCAGATTAACTGTATTATTGGTTCTGTATAATTGTTAGTATTACTTTTGAAAATAGACATGTGTTGGATGAGGTGGGTATTTATATGGTGGAATTGAATGAGTGGAGACATCAGGTCAATCTAGAACCATGCAACCTTGACTAATTTTTTGGAAATACAAAGTAATGAGTCCTCATTAGAGCAGGAAGGAGGTCAGAAAGTAACCCTGGTTATAATGTCCTTAATTGAATATAGCAGGACTCCATAATAAGTTTGTGGATCCACAGTGGGTTGCTTTTATTAACGACATGAAGTGATTATTTTCCAGGAGACATGGGTTTAACATCTCCTTTCCTGAATGGATATGAAACTAGTTTTGTACCAGCAATTAAAGGGAAAAACATGAGAGGAACAAAGGAGGTCTGGTTACAATGATCAAAATTAGGGAAGGATTAAGGGTAATCAAAGTTACTCTCCAACTCCGAGATCCTTATGGCAGTGGTTAACTGGGACCTTTGTATGGTTCTGATTGTTAACATTTATATTCCACCATGTTTTACACTTACTCTACATATGATTTTTGGTCCAAACTATTGATGGAAATAGATTTAATGATACAGTTAAATTGGATAGATACTGTCATTTTAGCTGGGGATTTTAACAGCTAGGAAAGCGAGTTCAATAATTTATTATTGTTACAAGAACTATTATATATGGCAGATTTGGAAAAGAAACACAACTGACATGACTGTAAATGAGGCAGGAGACATTTTAGTACTTTTATCACAGAGAATAATTTCTTGATTCTTAATGGGAGATTAGAAGGGATCGTCGGGTGATAGCACTTTTTCTTCCCAGTTGGTAAGAGCATAATTAATTTTATATTATGCTCTCCTTTTAGTTATCATTTCTGCAGAAGATTATTTGTGGCTATGAGAACAGAAAGTGATCATGCAGCAATTTTGCTGGATTTTAGGACTTCTGATAGTGTCATTCCTCCCCAATAAGCCCTTGCAGGATATTGAGATTAGTGGGGAAAAAGGTTTAAATTGAATAATGAGTCGATGCAAGAAGTTTGGAACCTTTATACTCTTCTATTTTTGTTGAGTTATTTCTGCAGGTACATAATGGCTCCAAAGGTAAAAGGATCAGTGAATTGTTAAACATAGGGTATCAACAGATTAAGACACTGATTTACTCAGTTAATAGTGTTAAGCCCCAGTTAGCATCCTGGTTTTATGAGTATTGTAGGAGAGAAAAGAAATTTGATGAGGGCCATCAGGCAGACAAAAAAAATCCGAGTAAGATGGCGATTATAAATTTAAATAAAATGCGAAGGGAGTATAAGGAATTCTCTGCCAGAAAAGAGAATTTACTGAAAACAATGGGGTGTTATGTACCGAGTTATTAGGAGGGTGATATTAAGCTTTTTTGGGCTTTGGTGTCCAAGGGGACAGCTGATCAGAATTCTAGACCTCCATATATATCCCAAGGAAACTTGGATATCTTATTATAGTCTACTATTTAATAGACATTCTACCAACGATGTTGATGTGATATAAAATTTTAACATTGAGGGGATACACATCGTTAGTGTTTTCATTTGGAGAGGTGGAAGAAGCCATTGTGAATTTATCAAATAATAAAGCACCTGGACCCGATTTGATACCGGAGAAATTTACAAGGGCATTTGAATTATTGGGTAGTTTTTTACTAATTTTTCAATATCTGTTTAAAGAGAGATTTATTCCATTATCTTGGACAAGAAATAGAATAGTTCCAATCCATAAAAGGGCCAACTTCATTTGCCATCTCATTATAGTCCAATCAGTCTTACTGACATTAGTGGAAAAATCTTTGCTAAAATAATATTACATAAATTAGAAGATTGGATAACTGCAAACTCCCTTTATCGATGTTTCAAGCAGGTTTTCATAAAGATTTTCTACGATAGATAATTACATCCTAGCCCATCTGATAGAAAAAATACAGATCATTTTTAAAATAAAGCTGTATGCTGTGTTTGTAGACTTTTCTGCAGCATTTGACTCGGTTAATAGAGCCAAATTATGGGAGATATTATTAAATAGACATCGCACTCATTAAATTTATTAGCCCCCATTATTGTTATATTCTCACACAACATCGGCTATTAGATATGATAATAAGGACAACATTTCTGACTATTTCAGTACAACTTCAGGAGTTAAACAAGGATGTCTTTTGGCTCCTTCTTTTCATTTGTATATTGATGCCCTTCTGACTTATAAAGATATAGATATTCTTGGTTCCCCAAAATTAAGAATATCCCAGTACATTGTCAGGCCTATGCAGACGATTTGATTATTTTGCTTTATCTTCTCAAGGTTTACAAAATAAAATAAATCAATTTTGCTCTAAATGTAAACATTTGGACTTATTAATAAATATGGAAAAACTAAGCTACAGATTTTGCACCCTTACAGGGACATCAAATTAAACCATGGATTTATTTAAATAACGAACTTATTGAAGTGGTATCTTCTTATATATATTTGGGGTGAAGTTTGCTTTGAATGGAAATTGGATAGAGCATTGGAGAGGACAAGTGATAAGGGCAAAACTGATTGTTTATGGCTCTCTTACGTTTTGCTAGGAAATATGCAGGATATTTGGTCTCACCGGCATTGATAGCTGGCGAGCCAAAATGAATCCTATTCGTTTGTACGTGCAGAGGTCTGGAACAACAATGTCCCTTCATGGTTGGAGATCCCACTTTCTCTACTATAAATCTTTATTGCAGGTTCCACTTGCCACTTCTAATGTTATAGCTAGGGCTGAATTGGGTAGAGTACCTATTGTTACAATAATTGATATCAGTCTCATGAGTTACTGGGTCAAAATTATTAATCAACAGACTAATATTATGCCTCTACTATGCCTTAGAGAAAAATTATCTTGGCATAAACAGAATTTTAGGTCTCCTTGGGTCAAAAATATTCAACGTATTTTGGGCAGTGTTAATATGCTTCATCTTTGGACAGATTAGGAGAAATCAATATCAATATCTTATGTGTTTAATGAATATGTCAAAAGAAAATACTTAGGCTTGCCTATGATAGGCAAATGGAGCTCCTCAGAGCTCAACGTCAAGCCAGATGGTTAGCTCAAAATAAAATTGATGTATTTATAGAGAAATATCTTACTCTTGGGTTGACCCTGTTAGAAAGAAAAATGATTACTTGGGCAAGACTGGGAATCATCTGTTCTAAATATGCTTTTTAATAAGACGACTCCACCCAATTTAGGTTTGGAGTTTTGCAGATGTAACAAGGGTTTTCAAGAAGATCTTTATCATATTACGGTACAGTGCCCTTTTATATAAAATCCGCGGGTTTAATCTGTTAAATTATTTCCTTATTAAATATGTGAATGCAAAATATGATATTTTATTCATACTTCTTCACTCCCAGACATTGGAGGAGGCTAAGATGGTTTCAAGTTTTTTTTTATCAGGTGTTGAAACACAAAAAAACGTCTCTCTGCCTATGATAATTAATTTGTTCATGGATTTTATGTGTCAAAATTTTAAATGTAATATTCGATTTAATATTTTTTTTAATTTTTTTTCTCTCTTTTTGTACATAATTTTATGCGCTTAGTATGTTGTAAAGGCTTGATTGCTGAACAATAAAACATTGAAACCTGAATGCATGAATGAATTCATTCTTGC
Source organism: Neoceratodus forsteri (assembly GCA_016271365.2). Classification (NCBI taxonomy): domain Eukaryota; kingdom Metazoa; phylum Chordata; order Ceratodontiformes; family Ceratodontidae; genus Neoceratodus; species Neoceratodus forsteri. The sequence continues at coordinate 1,046,060,276 of CM057455.1, forward strand.
CTATAAAAACTTGATTGACTGACTGCTGGGAACTGTAGATCAAACAGAGACTGCAGGAAGTATGGAGAGTACTAAAATGGAGAGATTGGGTGGGCCAAGATGCCCTTATCTGCCATCACATTCTATGTTTCTATGTTTAAAAAAAGTTTTATCAAAGTTTGCAGTGCCAAGCTGGTAACAATTTGGGAACTTTGAGAAGCATTGTGAAATGTGAAGTTATCAACTTCACACCGACTTTGCAATCAAAGTAAAACTTTGCAACATTTATAATCACTGTTAATTTCAAGTGTGGAACTGTATTTCAAAAACTGAGGATTCTTATTCCGTTGTTTGGACCTACTTATCTTTAAAGTGACTGGGCCTATGTTCCATTTTATTATATCAAGGGAGTCTTGCAAATTGATTCTTAATTCTGTTGGAACATGATCTGACATGATACTATTACCTGTTGAGTTAGATGAGTAGGAGTGGAGGATACCAAATAATGACCCATCCATGAATATGTTTGATGTGGGGTTGGAAAAAAGACCTATATAGATTCTGAAAATTGTTCTGTCCATGGATCTATTAATCAGTGGTCCATCTTTATATATCTAATTGTTTCCCTAGTGGGGCCACATTATTGAGATGTGATGGTGGCTTAGTTAATTCTGAGACCATACTTAAATTATTTCCACCTCCCCACTATGTGGAGCAGAGAAGGTAACTATAATCAAGAAAAATGTCATTATAAAATCCTGGCTCTCTCTAGCTAGGTTGCGTATATGGATGCTGAAGTCACACATTGTCCAGGTGTTTTTAACTCACTATATTGTAGCTTCTCCCTTTTATGTTTTTGATATGAATTGCAGTTTCCCATGAGTGGGAGGTGTAAATGGATGCTTTACTCTATACTCTTGATTTGGTGATCAATTTAAATTCATTGTTGAGTAAATGTATTTCCTGTAAAGGCACAATCCTCTATAATCTGTCCATATGGCTGGCCCACTGGTGCAGCGGTAGCACTACCACTTGTGGCCGCTGGCAACCTGGGTTTGGGAGCCAGCCGAGGAGTTGGAGGGCCCACTGGGGGAGGCTTGAACATCCAGGGAATGCTTGCCTCCTCTGGGGAGGGAGGGGGATGAGGCTCGGCACTTGATTGGCCCTAGGTGGAGGTCTGCGATACTGCAAGCACCCAGTCATGTAGTGAGGGAGGTGTAGCAGACATCAGCAGTCACGCCTTAATATTGGGCACACGTCATGCCCAGAAAATGGGAAAACCAGCTCCCTGCTCTCTGAATAGATGAGCACCCCAGCACAGATCTCCAGCTCCCCTGACTGTCCTGGTCCAGTGCCCTGACAAAATTTGAATGTTAGGGGTGTATGGGTCCCACCTCTCCCCACCTGGAGGGCAAACCAAGCTACATGGAGGAACTACCATGGGCTTCAGAATAAGAAGGAAAGCAAAGGACATATGCCATAGGTGACTCCCCAAAGAAACAGAGAGCAAGGGGCTGGGGAGCATAAACAACGTAAACAGAAAGCTAAAAAATAATCTGTCCATACGCATAAAGATTTTTATTAGTTTTCTTCTGTTGTCACAATTCATATTCCATCAGATATAGAAATATTCCCTAGACATCTTTGTTTCTTAGCTTCCTTATCCTGTAGGAAAACTAGTACTTAATACAATACCGAGAAGTGGGTCCTTCTTCCTTTGTGTGCCAGTTTACATACTGTACATTATCTGTGTATGGAATATATCCTCCTGATGCTTGTTTCTCTTTCTATGAGTGATGGTCCATTTTAGCTCTCTGACTATGTTATGCTGGGGCCCCTGGACCATTTTTCTAGCCCTCTGCTGGATAGATTCTGACCTCTTCCTTTCTTTCTTCAGAAGTGGGTTCCAAAATTACATTCAGTACTGCGGTGTGGTCAACCAATGGGACCACAGAAAAAAACAACAACTCTTCACCCAGTGACCATGGCTTAAAGTGAAGTTACCTTTAGACTTAAGACTCCTCTCCCATAGCACGTGATTTATTAAATAGGTCTGCTAAAGAAACTACCAGGGTTTGACATCTCCTTCATTACCCTTGAGTGCAACCCATCTGAACCTGGTGATTCATTTATGTTAAGATCCTGAAGAAACTTCTGTACTCGTTAGTTACAACAGAGTACCTGTCTCTCCCAGGTGTTGCTATCAGTACCCTTGAATCCATTCTTACCGTCAGGAATTGGATCTGCAAAATTCACTGTGAAAACAGAACTGAAGTGCAGTACTTATTTAAAATGTTTACCTTATGTTCATCCTCTTCCTTGTTTGTTCAATCCTTTTTTAATTATCTCTGTACAATCCATAGTCATTTTCCCTTATCAACAGTATGCATATGTTTTATCATTATTTTTGAAGTACACCACAACCTTGAGTTCTGTGTGTGCTTCCACAATCCTTAGTTCCATGTTTACTTTAACCTCTTAATGACGTCCTTGTATTTTCTAATTTATTTTGCACAAAGCTATAAGTAGTGTCTTTCTGGTACCTTTGAATAACTATAAGGCTTGTTTTGTCCTGCATTGTCTCCTTCACTTGCTTGTTTAGCCAAAGTGACTTCCTTTGTTTCTTGGACTTACTAACAAATGCTATGTATCTAATCAGACCCTTATATTGCCAACCACTTTTTCTCAACTCCCACTATAATGTGCAGGTCCTCTGGTTGTTTTTCTTTTATTGACTTCATTTTGCCAAAGTCAAATTTTCTAAATTCAGGGACCACAGTAAGGGATTTCAGATCCCAGTATAATGTAAAACTTAATGGTGTTGTGGCCACTCTGTTCTGTTGAATCCTCTATCATGGCATTTTGGATACCATCCTGGTAGGACATTACCAGGTCTAAAATTGCCTTCCTTCTGTTTGATTGTCATATCAACTGTTAAGGAAATTGCCCTACATTGTATCTAGTAATTTTTGATTTCTTTGTCTTAATGCCTTTAGAGTGTCCTGTCTCTGTCAGGGAGGTTGAAATCCTCAATAAGTATTGTTCTTACCTGGCTAACTAGCTGTAACATTCAATTTCTACCATCATCTTGCCTTTACAATTATCTTCAGCGTGTTCTCCAGCTTAGCTATACTGCCGATTAGATCATTAATTATCTTGCTCTTTTCACAGTTGAAATCATGACTCCATTCTCCCTATATTTAACTGTAAACATTTGACATCTCCACCATAGGTTCCTTATCTATTATTTATCTGATGGCTTCTCGGGAGATTAAAATCATTTAGTGGAATTCTTCTTTACTTGTGTAATTTTTACCTGAATTAATTACTAATTTTCAAAAGTAATATAGACAGACTGTGGTATTTAGTTCAGCTTATTTCATTCTATAGATTAAAACAATCATAACACATACTGACGCATACAAAATAAATAAAAAAGATAATTAGCAAAATTATTCATTTCCTGAGGGCTCAGCATCATAAATATTCATACCTAATATAGAGTATAAAAAACTTACTAGCTCATTTTTAATGGGTTAAATTCTGGTAGATTGAGTATCCATATTCAAAAGAATTATATAAACAATCTCATTCCTTTACATATAGCAGCAACATTTCCTAAGGCATAAGCATGCAAAGCATTCATAGGATGCATACTACTATTGATTTTACCCATTGATAACCATCCTATTAATTTTTCCTTTAATGGTTCTAGTCATTTTGCCCAAAGGCTTGCTAATATATTACATTCAGGCAAACTATTAATTACTGAGCCACGTCCTTTGTATCCACATTTACTTATGTAAAACGTATTAATATTCTTGACTGATTCCTTCCCATTGTTATAAATTGGTAAAACAATTTGCCTCCATAGATGACAAATTGCAATTCTGTGATCTGGATTCTTCACTGTCTCTAAATAGGTTTCTTCCTATATGATCTTTTAATTTTCTGTATAAAACAACCATTTTAACTAGGTAAACCTACTCATGTCTTTTTGGATAGCTGTATCTTCAATCCTTTCCTTAGTGAATTTAACATATTGCATAGTTTCTTCTGTTGCCATTATCATTTTAATTCTAATCAGACCTTGTTTTCCATTACCTGGTCTAATTTTGCAAAGCACACTAGTCTGGAGCCATTTTCTGAGTAGTCTAACCAACACTTGAAAGACAGTGTCTTGTTAATTCATTTCCATTATTTACCAAATAAGATATTAGTCTATTAATATGTAAATGGCTGACTGACAAAATACCAGTCTCCATGCTGTGAGTGACTTATTTACAAAATTTTCCCCAAACCTTTTAATACCAAAAGTGGCTTGTACATGTGTCTTTTTCATGTGACCAAAGTGAGCTGCCATGATCCTGTGTAGCTGAAATTTTCCCCAGATACTTAAATTCAGAGACTTTATTAATAGTCCTGTGGCTAGATTCATAAAGAATTGCAAAGCACAGTGCAAAATTTGGCACTAATGTCAAAATTGCTATTCACAGATGGATAGCACACACATTATCCAGCTGTGAATAGGACTAAGTTGAGTCAGCAATAACCCTAGTACCACTAGCTCTACCCAACTAGAGATGCCCTGATATGCAGCCAGGAGCATGTCCCCACGATGCATAAGCGCAGGTGTGCTAGTCCCAATTCACAAATGCAGCTTTGTAAATGAGGCCCTTGAACATGCAAAGTGCTAGCTGGCAATTGCATGACCATTATGGATCAAGTGCATAGCCTTGTGGAGCTTAGCATGGCCTCTCCAGCCCCTGCCCCATATACAGCCACAGTCCCTGGTGGCTAGTGGTCCCACCCCCAGCCAATCACTTGCCTATGTGAAATAATAGCATTCCTGGCATCCAGTGGTCCCCACCCAACCCGATCTCTTCCTGTACTTCAAATACATATTCCCTGGTAGTCCCTCCCCCACCCTATCCCTCATCCATAGTTAAAATACATATTCTTTGGTGTCCAGTGGTGCCTCCATCTGCCGATCCTCAGTCTACCAGTGAAACATTTTACCTGGTGTCTAGTGGACCCTCCCACAATCCAATCCTCATCGGTATGACAACCCCCTCAAAACACAGCCCCAGCCCTGTTCCTGTCCTGCAATTTCTGCCTCCTCAAGCCCATTCCTCATTGGTGGCCAATGGCTCCCTCTCCCAGCCTGCTTGTATATATACAGTACATTTAATTCTCAGGTGTCTAGTGGTCCTCCCAACCTGATCTAGGGAATTCTCCGAAATACACTACATTTCCTCCTGTGCAGTGAACCCCTCCTTCCCCACCATGGTGAGGTGCCCACCACCCTGTTCCCCATCCTTTCTCACAGCTGGTGCCTGGCACAGCCTCCACTCTCCACTTCAGCTGGCCTCTGACTGGAGCTGTCAGTGAGCATGTACTGTAAACAGTATACACTCATTGACAACTCAGTCAGTCACCAGCTGTGGTGGAGAGCAGAGGCTGTGCTGGTCACCAGCCCAGGTAAGGATGGAGAGAATGGGGTGGTGGGGCACCACCTGCCAAGGTGAGAGGGTGGGGATCCTTGGACATGAGGGAATAAAGTGTATTTCTTGAGCATTTCCCTAGATTGGGGTTGAGAGGACCACTAGACAACAGGGAATTAAATGTATATATATGAGCACATCAGGGAGAGGGAGCTACTGGCCACCAATGAGGAACTGGCTCTGGGGCAAAGATCACAGGACAGAACCAGGGCCAGTGTTGTGTTTTGGGGGAGGGATTGTCACACTGGGAACAGGAATCAGATGGGGAGGGTCCACTAGATCCAGGAAAATTTTCACAGGTAATGTGAGGGGTTGGTTGGGGAGGGACCACTGGATGCCAGGAACTATGTATTATTACATCAGGCAGGTGATCCAGTGGGGAGGGTGGGACCACTGGACACCAGGGAATACATATTTGAACTAAGGGCAAGGGATCAGGTGGGGAAGGGACCACTGGATGCTAGGAATATGTATTTTAACTACTAGTGAGGGATTGGTTGGGGGAGGAACCAATGGACACCAGGGAATATGTATTTTCACTATGGGGAAGGGATCAGATGTGGGAGGAACCACTGGCCACTAGGAAATAGGTATTTTAACTACAGGTGAGAGACTGAGTGGGGAGGGACCAGTGGACACCAGGGAATTATATTTTTCACATGGGGCAGGTGATAGGCTGGGGACCACTGCAGTACCTTCCTCTGCAAGCCACTAGGACTGCATAGACTTAAAGCAAGGTCTCAGTCAGTGGTATCTGCCCCATGCAGGGGACAGCACTGAGGCCCTTGCAGATAACAAATGGTTTTGAATCAAACAGCACTGATATTCACATCCTCCCCCTCATTGCATTAAGGCCCTCTACACTTTGCCACAGTGCAAACCTGGTTTGAGCACTTAAACCAGGCTTTGTGAATACCAATTCAGCACAAAACCTGGTTTGCTTTGTGCAAACTGGGTTTGTGCCAGGCAAGGTTTGTGAATCCTGTCCTAGTTCTTTACTGATCACTCCCCAGTATAATATATTGGTTTTCCAAAGACCAAGATTCTTTGTTTTATTAACTTTCTGTTCGACTATCTAAACCACTTTGCAGACCATGGTCAGATTTATCATGACTTCATCATCTGCATATAATAGAACAGGGATTGTGTGCCTATTAATTTGGATTATTCAATCCAATACTTACAGTAGCCATAATAGCAATATACATGTAATGGTTAAAAGAACAGGGGACAGTAAGCACCCTTATTTAACTCCTGATCTAACCTATAATTCTGTGGATACTTGTCCTTTTAGCCCAACACTAACTCTTGCACTTGGATCAAACTGCAAGAGCTTCAGTATTATTAATAACCACTGGTCACTTTTATTACTTTCTAAAATGCTCCACAGAATTGTTCTGTTGACCAAGAAAAATTTAGTTCTATTCAATAAAATTTCATTTGGGAGTTATCCATTTAGGCAAGCTAATTTGCAGTGGTTTCCCTACAGACTGTGTAAACAGTTCCAGTTTTCATTAATATAATAAGGACAAAATACAAACAGTACAATAGCAAAATATCATATGCACAGTGTTGACATTATAAAAAAAACACAGCAATTTTTTGGTGCAGTGCTAACCTTTGCTTTACACCATAGTTTACTGTGTTAATTCCACTGTTCCACTGTGCAGCAAGGAGTAAATAAGCGGATGGTATTTTGAATCCAGTTGAACAGTAATTTTGTAGGAGGCTTAATTATCTGAATCACCCTTAAGCTGATATGGAGTTCCAGATGTAGGGGACATAACTGAAGAAATGATTGACCTTTGAGTTTTAACACTGTGAACTGTCATCCCAAACTGTCTGGCTGTATTTAGTGACACTGTTTTGACCTATTTGATCAACACTCCTTTTAATAATTAGAAACTGGCCATAAACACTCTTCAATGCACAAACAATAGTATGCCACTTGCAACCTTACATAATGACAATCAACCCAATCTTTTACATAACTCACAGTAATAAGTTGTTTTTGGCTGTCTAAAATCAATCTTGCAAGTCTGTTCTATAGAACATCAAATCTGTTCAATGTTTCAACAGAAGAGTAATAATCATAAATAATATCTACATAATCAAAAGGGAATTATTTTTATCTAGACAGTCTATTTTTGCAACTCAGTGGTTAAACAATTTTTGTATCCATCTAATAGTTCAACACATGTACCAATTTTCCTAATGATATAATCAACATGACTACTGCCAGTACCACTCATTTCAAGACATAGTCCTAAATATTTGTGGTAGTACACATGATCAAGGGCCTGTCCTCCAAATTGGAAATAATAAATGAACTGTTTTGTGTCTTCCTTAATTTTGCAGAAGATTCAAATAGCATCAGTTTGATTTGTTTGAGTTCAATGTTAATTTAGAATTATTAAAAAGTTTGAAAGGCATCATATCCATTTTGAATGGCTTTCTGCATATCTGAGAGGGATATCCAGATATAGATGACCATGTCATCAGCATATAAGAGGTAGTTCAAGTTGTAAATATTTTTACCTAGTCCTCAAGTATATTGTAAACAGGAGAATGCCTAGCTTTGACCCTTGGGAACCCCTCTCAAGACATCCAGATTCCATGAGATATGTCCATTTACTGCAGTACACTGTTTCCTTTTGAAGGTGCAAGGAGAAACAACTAATGGGTCCATGACCCAACTCATTATTTTCTAGTTTGTTAACCAACATATCGTGATCCACTATATCAAAGCCTTACTTGGAAATGCCAGAGCATAATATCCGAAGTCCATACTTTGCTGACATTATACTTGACCTTCAACACAGTGGAAATGGAACTATGTTTTTCTGAATCCTTCTATACCCAGCTCTCTGGTGACAGAGCAGGCATAGGGCTTACAGTCTCCAAGCTGCAACAAGGAGAGAAATACTGGAGAAGAAGGCAGCAGACAGAATAATAAAATAAAGTTTCTTTTAAATCAATAAGGCAATAATAAAGTACCATCAAGCCTAAAATGTACAGCAGAATTGGTCATCCATACCATGCTTAGCTCTTGGCAGCCATCTTCAGACCCTGCTAGTCTTGCCCTACTGTCTGTTTAATACTTTCAAGTTTGATAATCACAGATTAACTTGCATGGATTTTAAGAACCAATTCAGTTTATTACAGTCCAATCAATGTAAATACATTAGACAATAGACTGTGATAATCATTACCATTCCGATGACTATAAACTAGAGATATTCCACCCTAGGTGATCGAGTCTAAATCGATGAAAACCATAAGCTTCCATAGTTATTTCTATCATATGGTGTCTTTGACCACTCACAGCTGTTAGTGTTTCCTAGCCTTGTTGTGTTTTTAGCTTCCAATGTCTTGCTTCAAAAGTGGTTTGCTTCCCAGTGGCCAGGCTAACATCAAGCCACTTTTCATCATGCATGACCAAAACTCATGCAAGGTAGAAATTTGACCAATTGTTAATCACACCAATACTTAACTTCTCTCCCATCCTGTTAAAATGGCTATGGGCATAATAGGACACTAGGGATTCAATGTCAGACTGGCCCACCAATGCCTGAGATTTCCAGGTGGGTCCCCACATGGATTTATCTCCACCTTCAAACTCTGGAAATTCTTGCATATATTTTCTGTTTTCTAATTAAATGTGGACTGTCAGATCATACCAAGTAAATATAAAATGCAAACAGGATCACTGTTAAATGTAAGTGGAATATTATACAGTGTGAACCCCTTGACCACCAGCTTATTGACTGTCTAGGTGGACCTTCAGTATCAGCTTTCCAGACTAGTCCTCTGTACCACAGTCTGACCCTTAGGTTGTGACAGATTTCTGTATGTCCTCAACTGACTGGGTTTGTTTGTATCCATACCTATAATGATTTGTGTTTCATTTTCCACAATGCTGAGGATCTTGATCATGTACATACTCTTCTTGACTTTTGGATTTTCTTTACATAGATTCCCAAAGAGACTATATGATGATATCAGAGTCCTTAACTTCAGGTTCAATGTTCAGTGATCCTTCAGACTGTCCACCTCTCCCTCTTGTCCTCTGTTACCTGTGTTCCTCCTGCCCACACCTTCTTCTCTGTTGTTACTGTCAGACCAATCATGCTGTCTCTTTATCAACAGGTGTCAGCTGTGGCCTCGCGCTGGCTTTACCATCTCTATATCATCACCAAGATTAAACTGCATGTAGCCACTGCAGACCTAACTATGATTGTTCATGCCTTTGTCATCCGTAGGCTTGACTATTGTATTGCTTTGTACTCGGGTTATCCAGAGGTCTGTTGTGTCACCTATAGCTGGTCCAAAATACTGCAGCTCAGCCAATTGTGGGCTCTTTCAGAGGGCCACATCACACTGGTCCTGCATGCACTGCTTGCCGTTGTAGTGGTGCATCACCTTCAATATATGTTTAATAACATTCAAGGCCCTAAATGGTTTGGGACCAGACATCTTGAAAGACCTCTTGGTTCCTTATCACCCAACTCGCCCCCTCACTCCACTTGTGTGTGTCTGCTCTCTGTCCCTACTTCACACTTGCATAAATTGAGGAACAGGTTGTTTAGTGTGGCAGCTCCTGTATTATGGAATGCCTTACCTGGAAGGTCAGATTGCTCTCATGGTGGAGGCCTTCAAGTCTTCCTTTAAAACCTTTCTATTTGTAGATGCTTCTCCAGACTGTTTGTGTTTGCTAAACACCCTGTGCTTTCAGGAAAGGTTGTTTAAGAAATAAAATTGTCTTGCATTGTGTCACTATAGTGGGAGTAGGTTGGGGTTAATCTTTGCTGCCATCCTTACTACATTCACTTAGCAGCCAAGTTAGTTGCTGTCAGCCAGCTTTTCCTTTGTGTCGATGCACACTGACAAAGGGTACTGCTTGTCTATGTGACATCCGATCTTTTCTTATCCTCATCTTAATAATGAGAACCCCAGTCATGACATTTCCAGCTCTGTCCTTTATTCTAACACCTCATTGCACCAAGACACTAATGACCCTCTTCAAAATTTAAATTTAGAGTGTGACTGGTGCTTCCACAACTCTGCAAATATAGGTACTCTATTCACAGAAAGGGGAGCACCAACCTCTTCTCACTCATTTCCATACACTTACAGACATAGCACTCAGCAACAGGACAAATGTATAAATGAGGTCAAACACTTTCTTTTAACAAAGAAACTGATTAATGTATTTCTGTTTTTCCATAGAGGTGTTTATGAGCCTTCAGTGGGTCACTGCTGCCGTCCACCACCCTACCGGTCTCTGGGGTCATTTGGGGTCTTGTTACATCTGCGTGTGCATGGGCGGACACCCAGGAGCCATACCAGAGGCATCATCCTGTGGCAGCCCACAACTTTTGCTAGTTTTCTCCCGATTACCATGAGGGCCCCCAGACAGAGAGGTGCATGCACATGGAGATGCGCATGTGCCGTCTTGATCTGATGATGGACCCATCCTCCCCACCCCATTGGCCTAGTACCACTGGCTTCCCTCTGCTGCACTGCCCCTGACCTCCACCATTAGGCAGTCAAGTGCCAAGAGAGCTCAGGCTCCCACCCTGAGAGGAGTTCTGTCCAACAGCAGCTCATCCTGCTCCACACTCCCCCCATGCTAACCTCTGACAGCCCACGCCGCTCCTGAACATGAGTCTCCAGTGTGGCAAGAAGTAAAGCGTCCAGTGCCTCAGCCTCTACACCACCGGGCCAGCCTGATAACTGTAGTTCTTACATGATTTATTAATGTAATATTTGTATTTCTCATTTATTTGACATACATTGGGAGCTGCCTCGGCTGCAGACTGTGACTGATGCTGTTGTTACATACCTACATGAATATGTACTGTATACAAAAGAACATAAAATACAAATGATATTAAAGGGCTCAAAAGATGTAATCTATGTGACACCTCGACTGAAAACACACATTGTAGCAAAACCTGAGCACACATACACATACTGTTTTAACATACAGTTTGCTCCTCAATATTGTCCAAGAATGAAACCTTAAAATGATCAAAAGCATTTACCACCACAGCATCATCACCCTCATAGTCATATATTACTTAAAACATGATAAAATATATATTTCACTATCCCTAATATACTAGTGGAACACATACCCTCACATGATTGCCATCATTATTATATACTGGTACCATCCCCCCATCTCATCATCCTCTACACACCAACAGATGCGAGGCATGCCATAGGGTTGTTGGTCCTAACTTGGATTTGGGCCTGATGACCCCATGGCACACCTGATGTCTGTTTGTGTAGAGATGGGGTGGGGTGGTGTGGGTGGTAGGGGGCGCTAACCCAACATCAAATTTCCAAACTTTTGTCACTGTGACATCAACTCTAACTGATGCATTAATTAAGTTTTTGCAATGAATATGTGTGTGTGTGTGTATATATATATATATATATATATATATATGCATTACCAAAATACTTTGTTAATGCATCAGTTAAGTTCCTAACACAGTGACAAAGTATAGAACTGTGATGTTAGGGTTACTACCAATCATCCCACCACCCCACCACACTCCACATGCCAACAGACATGGGTGTGCCATGGGGTTGTCAGGCCCAGCTCTCACCCTTTCCATGTGTAAACATGCTGATATGCTACAGTATAAGAAAATAGGGTGAGAGTTAGCCTGATGATCCCATGGCACACCCCGACTGTCTGATGTGTGGAATGAGGGGTGAGGTTGGTTGGGGTAACCCTAACATCACATTTCCATACTTATGTAGCTAATGCTATCAACCCTAACTGATGCATTAACAAAGTTTTCTGCAATTAATTTCCTTCTTTCTACTTCTTCTGCAGTGTGGCGCAGTGGGTTGGACTCTGAGCTGCAGATCTGAAACTAGGTTTGAATCCCACAGCCACCTAGGGTGCATACTGTGTGATCCTGAGCAAGTCACTTAACTTCCTTGTACTCCCAGGTTGCATCTGGAAACAAGTTTAGACTTAGTGTGCTATTCCTGATTAAACAGTGTTTCCTTTCCCTTTCTTTTGAGAGAAGTCTAATGTAACTAGTAACTGGTATGTGGTTGTGGGGCGTAGGCTCTTCAGGCCTTGTGATCCCCTCATGCTGCCCATTTTGCATAATGGTATGCATATGTGGGAGCACAGGCCCTCTGGATCTGTGCTCCCACTACACATAAGTATGGAGCCATATAACAGCCATATACTGTAGTACTGAAAAGGAGCCTTGTAATACTAATTTGCCAATATCTTAGTAACTCTAGCAACTAGGAAAAATAATTCCACTGCAGTTGTAATCATGACTTTAGAAACCTCACACACAGGTCCACCTAAAGGTGGACTAAGTTGGGAAGAAAGAAACATTTGTATCTTGCCTCGTTTCCGAGATACGGGTGCCAAAAGTTAGCCGTGGGCACCACAGTGTTATCCTATGGCAAGTTTCTCAAATTCAGAATGCTGTACCTAATGGACCATTATGAGATTTTCCTCCAAACCACCGAAGGTACATCTTTGGGCCCAGGGCTTGTCACCTTGCAAATTGCAGACCAAATGCCCCCAACCATTTTAGGTGCAGTGTTGTGGCAAAAAAAATTATGTTTTGAGGAGCAGTAGTGTCGCAAGTGCGACTGTTTATAAAAATTTGTGAAAAGAACACGCAAGACACTTACGGATTTGCAAAAATGTTGCATCCATTCTGTCACAATTTGTGACACTACAGTGGGTCTGATCACTGAAAAGGCATTTCTGGAAGGTTTTGAGCTCTCAAAAGATAGTGCTGTGATCCTCAGGGCCCCACTAGGTAAGCACAACTTGGGTGTTTACTTAGGGGTCCCAAATTTAAACACCAGTCAATTTTCTCTCTTGCTAACTGAAAACAAGATGGCCACTGCATGACAGTAAAAGGGCCATTTGCGACAATAAAATGTAGTGGCAGCAGCTTTGGAGAGACATATATTTTTTTTCCATTGACTATAATGGGAAACTTGTTTTGAATAACTTTTGAATGGTTTAATATTTTTCACCAACTCTTTAAAAGGCATATCAGTGACCCAGACTGCATCTTCCTAAAGATATCAGATGAAATGGACAAATCCTGAAGGCTGTAGCCACGAGCAAAGAAACACACAACTCCCTTTTTTGCTCTTTTGGTGCTGTGCAGCTCCATAACTGCTCTTCCAACTCTATTGCAACTTGCAGATCCAGAGATCTATGATATCCCACCATGCATGCAAACTTTCAGGCAAATCTATCATATGTTGGCAAAGTTATAAAGTGCAAAATTTGGTATTTAACATAGAAGTGGCTGGGCAACCCTAACTATAATGGCACTACATATATATATATATATATATATATATATATATATATATATATATATATATATATATATATATATATATATATATCCATATTTAAAGGGTTGAGGAACCATTTACATGTTAAACTCAAAATTTTACACCTTAATAACTTTGCAACCATTAGACAGTTTGCCTGAAATTAGAATCAGAATCAAGACCCATACGCGCGGGATCTACCAAGTTTTGTACCAGTCAGATATATCGCTGCGGGTTATTAAGCATGATCTGCACGTGCATTTACACTTTTTGGTGAATTCTCACGATGCGCCTACAGGTCCTAGTTTTATGACGGTCCAAAATCTTTGGGGAATGTGTGGCGGGGTCCCCACAGTGCCTTTCAAAGATTTCATGAAAAAATATTAAACGGTTCAAAAGTTATTCAAAAACAAGTTCCCATTATAAGTTAAAGTGAAAAGTTAACAAAAAGTTAGAAGTCACAAATGCAGTTTTTACTTTCTGAAATGGCCCTTTACTGTCAAAATCTACCATTTTGTTTTCAGTTGGTGATCAGAAAAATGCTTGGCATTTAAATTTGGGACACTCTAGCAACCTAATTCTTTTGTATTCACCTAGTCGGACCCTGAGTATACTAGCCATTTCTTTATTTGGGGTAAAACACCCCAGAAATATGTTTTCAGATTTCTGGAAAAAGTATTCCATAAAATAGAGTTTCAGTCATGAAATTGTCGCAAATTTTTGCAAAGCTTTCTGAAGTGCGACAGTACTTTTCTAGGCTGTGGAAAAATAACAGCAATTCTTTGGCACCCTCTGCAAAAAGAATGGTTTTGAGTTTTAGCTGAAATTTGGAGGGACAGCCAGCATCTCACAGATGTGTCTTTCAGTATTTCATTGAAAAATATTACATGGCAGCAAAGTTACGGTACTCAAATTTGACACTTTTCCCATAGGATAACATTCTAGGCATAAAGAGCGCATTGCAGTAATCGTTTGGCGCCCTGCTGCAAAATAACAGTTTGGTCTTTAGGGCTGAAATTTGCAGAACACAGCCAACATCCCACAGACATGCCTTTCAGTGGTTTGAGGAAAAATATTACAGGAGGCAAGTTATGGCACTCTGAACTTCTGTTTTTTTCCCATGAGGATGACAGTATAGGATTCGCCGTGCCTTTCAGGACCCGATATCCGGACTTTTAGGTCAAAATGCTAAGTAAAAACTAGCCAGGAAGACGGATAATTCTTATGACTTTTACATTTTTTTCTATGTGTCGCGGTTCCTGAGATATAAGCAATTTACTATTCCAAGTCCTCATTTTTCTGTTTGAGTCATTATTTTGCATACGTTCTTTGTACTCACTGTCTTTCTCTATACAGCTTTTGGAAATCAGCCTGTGCACCCACATTACTGTTACCATTACCGTTTCACTTGCGGTTCCATACCTGTTTCACTTACCGTTCACGTTTAAGCCACCATGTACGTTACCTTTGATTTTCATTTGCGGTTGCGTTTGCATTGTTTTTAACATTTCTGTCTATGGGACTGTTCTCTTTCTGTTTTGCTTTGCGTCACCATGCGCATTAACGATTTGCATTTTGCAGCAAATATTACTATGTGGCAAGACATCACCGCGGTGGGAGCACGGGACCCACAGGGCCCTGGGCTATTGCCACTGGATTGGGCCCGCTCCCGCTGCCACATTACATTCACTATTTCTTGTTATCATTCTCAAAGAAGAGAAATTAGAGGCAAAAAATCAGTTTAATGAATCAGTTAGGGTTGTTCCACGACAAAAGTGCAGAAATTCGATGTAAGGGTTGAAACCCCTTTGCAGCCCTCCAGCCCCCCCAACTGGAATCAGGGTGCGTGTTGTGGTCATCGGTCCTGACTCTCACCCCATTCTCCTACTCCTCAGCTTCTTTCCACATGCGATGGGGTGAGAGTTAAGGCTGATGACCCCAAAGCTCACCCTGATTCCAGTTGGGGGTGGCTGAGGGGCAAAGGGGTTTCAACCCTAACATCGAATTTCTTTGTCACTGTGAATAACCTAACTGAGGCATTAAATGGAGTTTTCTGCCTCTAATATATATATATATATATATATATATATATATATATATATACTGTGTGTGTATGTATGTGAATGTATATATATATATATATGTGTGTATATCTATATATCTATATGTATATATGTGTATGTATATATATATATATATATACACACATATCTTCCATATATATGTGTGTGTATATATATATATATATATATATATATATATAGAGAGAGAGAGAGAGAGAGAGATTTGCAAAAACTCCATTTATGCATCAGTTAGGGTTTCTGTTACAGTGACAAAGGTTTGGAAATTTGATGATAAGGTTAACAACCCTACCACGCTCCCCACCCCACCCTCCACATACCAACAGGTGCGGGGTGTGCCTTGGGGCGTTGGGTCCAGCCCTCACCCATTCCATGTGTAAATGGTACAGTATAGGAGAATGGGGTAAGAATAGGCCCGATGACCCCAAATGATGCATTAATGGAGTTTTTGCAATGATTTTCTTCTTTTGAGATAATATAATAATATACCTATCTTTGGATCCTGTACTCCAGTCCTGCCATAGATCGCATATGTATGTAAGTGTTGAAGTGCAGGGCCCAGCATCGAACAACAGTGACCAAACTGTAAGCATAGCCATCTTATTACCCACTTCATGTAAACTGAAACAGAGAAATTGTGAAATGTAAGGCAAAATGTAATTATGTGCAAATGCAATGCCATTCTGCCTCACAGGTGCAAAATACATTTTGGGCAGGATGTGAAAATGACAGCTGTACTGTTCATGAGGTCATGTGAAAAAATGGCTATGTTGAAAATTTGTTATCAAAAGATTGAAAGGTAGCAAAGTTATGTCGTGCATAGAATAAATTCAACGGATACATGGAACTCGGTATTATCAGAAATATTTTCACCAAATTTTCATTCGTGGACTTTGGGGACCCACTTCATGAACACTGGCACTGTCATTTTGTTACTCATATCCACAGTTGATTTCTCACAGCTGCTGTGCCATTCTGCACCACAGGTGTGAAAACATGTTTCTAGCAGGATATGATAAATGACTGTTGTACTGTTCATGAGGGGTGAGAAAAATGGCAATGTTGAAAATCTGGGTGAAAATATGGAAAATTAGTGAAGTTACAGTGTGCATGAAGCTGTGCAATGCAGCCCATAACACATCAATTTTGGGAATTTTGCACCAGATTTTCAACATGGGTTTTTGGGACCTCCTCATCAACACTTGCACAGTCATTTTGCTAATCAGTCATGAAAGGTGATTCCATGCAGTGACTGCAAAATCATCCTACAGGTCCTATTAATGAAATGACAGTGACAGTGTTCATGAGGCAGGGTCCCGGTTCTATGTGATAATGGCAAAAACCTAAAAGTGATCACCGTTATCATGAAGTCAAAGTGCCCAAAAATGCTTTGCCACTCTGACACCCCAGTGCACAGCAAAACAGGTGCCAGGGACATAGTTTTTAATGTTTTTCTGTGGGGGCTGCCTCCCACCCCCAACAAAAGGATTCTGAACCCAGGGGTGCATGTTGGGGTGTAAAACATAAAAAGGTTCAGCCAGTGCAACAAAAATGCAACAGGGCCCAGACCTGAACCCAGTACCCTGCGGACTGACACTGGCAACTCACCCACCATGTCATGGGTTCTGCTCGATAACCCACTATGGCACCACCCTCAGATTCCCTCCTGCCCCTCGCTGGACATGCCCGCTCCACCCCATGCATGTAAGTATGTATAGTGACATCCCGTCACTATACTCACCCCCCATCCAGCCACCCTACTATCCTGTAGCTGTCCCTGCAATGCACTGGGAAAGGGTCACTATTATTGTAGGTACCCTTCATCCAGTGCCAATATAACGGATACCATTGTCCCAAAAAGCCCATGTTGAAAATTTGATGTAAAAATGTTGAAAAATGGCGAGATATCAACATACTGTAATTTCAAAATGCCAAAAGCAGCCATTATACAGCACTTACCTTGATTCTTTGGTTTGTGGTTTGGCTTTGAAGAGTACAGATGTGTCCTGATCCAGAGAAGATTGCAGCCACCAACCTCTGGAGGTATGTATGGGGTAAGGAGGGGTGAGGGAGGTGGGTGCACAGTGGGAGGTCAGGATGGTGGGAGGATGGGGAGATGACGAGGGACCATTTTATTTTTATAGAGCAAAACAAAAGACATCGGGAGACTGTTTTTTTAGAGGTACTCATATGAATTAGGACACTAGGGTTGGGCTCCCAGTGTCTCTCTTTACTGAGGACCGGCTCACGTAACTGGGGACATGGGAGTGGGCTACCCAGTGTCCCACACAGTTGGGTAGTATCAACATGGGGATTGGAAACCCAATGTTGGCAAAGGTAAATAAATAATATGAGAGTTGGCACCCCAGTGTACCACAGTGGCAGGAGGCAGAGGGGAATGTGTTTCTACTGCCAACACAGGGACTGGGCACCCTGATGTCAGCAGAATCATTTTGTAAAAAAAATAAAATTCAGGACACTGGGAGTGGGCTACCCAGTGTCCTACAGTGGCAAGTGTGTGTGTGGAGGGCTGTATTCCTACCACCAACACTGGAATTGGGCACTCTGAAGTCTGCAGTAACAATTTAATTAAATAATTCATGCCTCTGCCCCTTAGATGCTGTAAAAGGAGAAAACTAATTTTATATATAAACACTAACAGGTGTTTACCTAAATGGGGCCAAGGAACAAGACTCTGACATTATTTCAGCCCAAAATAGACAGAAATGATTTTGGTGGTTTTAACGGTCTCAATGGGGTTTTCCAATTGAGGTAATCACCACAAATTTATGGCAATTTCCATGAAACAGTGCCGCTATTTGCATGCAAGTTGCGGCAACAATTCATGAACATTACCGCAAATTTGCAGCACTACCAACAGCCAAAATGCAGTAAACATATTTCTGGCTATTATTTTAAAAAGTAATGCCAGGACCATGTTCCTGTGGCCCTGATTAGGTAAACTGAACTGTTGGGCCCAGATATTCAAAACTTTGCCCCAGGCCTAAATTAGCACTCTCGGCATGCAAAAATTGCCTGGACCAATAGCCCACCATATTCAAAAGAATAGCCCAGTGCTAATCCTGCTGAATGTAGCATACTAAGGAAGCCAGGCAACTGCTCTGGGAGTGCAGGGCAATAGCAGAAATAAGACAGCACTGAATATAGCTCCAGAGAAGTGCAAACTGCAACAGATGCTCAGTAGACACTGGAGCAAGCCAGTGCTGCAGGTGGAGAACATTGTGTGTGATTGCACAGAGATGTCTCACATCTACTGAAACACCAATGCAAGCCATACACACCAGAACTGTGCTATGCTGAAGTGAGGTTTGTCAGGGGCTAACCTGATTGCCCAGTGCTAACACAACTAGTTAGCCTGGTGGGTGGCCTGCCATGGTGGTGAGAGGAGGCTAACGGTCACCGGTTCTATTCTTGGCACATTAATGGGAGGCACGGAATGCTGTAATGTGAGGTCAGGGATCATGCTGGAGGGTGGGGGACCACTAGACTGCCAGGAAAATGAATACTAACCACGGCTATGGGGATGGGAATTGTGCTGGGGCACTGCCACATTACCACCAGTTTTTGTTGGCAGTATTTAGCCCTGCACTACAAGTCGCTCTAATGCCTGTAGCGTGGCACTATACATTTGAACATGCTGCTGCACCAGTATTCCTGGCCACTCCCTAACCCACACCTCTGCATTCATTATCTTTTACAGTTGGTGCTACCACACAGCACCGCGCTATTGAGAGCTGTTGAATACTGCAGCCTGGCACAAATCTAGTGCTATTCCAGCTAATGGATTTGTGCCAGGCACAAAAGCTCTGAATATCTGGCCCGTGGTATTTACCAGGGGCAGTATTTTATGATACAGGTTATTTCCAGCACTGCCAACTGAAAACAAGATGGGGCAGCACAAAAGTAAAGACCCATTGCTGCAGTAAAAGATGCTTTGAGAAAGTTTTAGGTGCTGCACATATATTTTCCCATAGACTATAATGGGAAACTTAAAAGTTTAATAACTGTTTAACATATTAATATTTTTTCATTAAACCCTCAAAAGGCACATCAGTGATCCGGTCCCCATATGCCCTGAAATTTCAGACCAGAACCACAGACTGTTCGGGATCTAGAGACAAGCAAAATTTGCCACCAAGTGAGGATTTTTCACACTTTGTGCACTCTGCAGCTCAACAACCACACATCTGACCAGAACAAAACTTGCAAAATCAGAGATCTATGGAGCTAGCCTGTATATGCAAAATTTAAGTCAAATTAGTCTAAGGGTTGCAAAGTTATTAAAGTGCAAAATTTGAGGTTTAACATTAAACTGCCTACTCAACCCTAAAGTGCCACTGAAATAGATACATATATATATATATATATATATATATATATATATATATATATACACACATACACATACATACATACATACATACACTGGCATCCCTCAGGATGAAATACAATTCTGCAGAATTTTGCATCACTCTGCAAATGCTGCAGAGGACCTACTAAATAAAACAATATAATTTCAATGGTAATTAGTCTCCTTTGTCCTTCAGGAAATTGTAACACTGCCAGGATGAAGTGAATGCCACAGTTTCCTGCATGACAAAAAGGACAAATGCTATTGAAATTAAATTGCTATTCAATAAGTCTGCTGCAGCATCAATGAAAGTGCATTAAAGTGTGTTTCATCCTTGGGACACCACTGTATATACAGTGTATATGTATATATATATTCTTTGCAAAAAACTTTGTTAATGCATCAGTTAGGATGAATATATCAGTGACAAAAGCAGAAATGAGGCATTAGGTTTCTAACCCTAACCCCACCCCAGGGTTCCACCCACCCACCCATCTCTCCACCCTCCACACCAATAGGCATTGTGTGTGCCATGGGGAATATCAGGCCTAACTCTCACCCCATTTTCCTATATTATAGCGTGTGAGCTTCTTTACACATGGAATGGGGTGAGAGTTAGGCCTGGCAGTCCCCATGACACACCCTGATGCCTGTTGGTGTGTGGAGGGTGGGGGATGGGATGGGGTGGTAGTGGTGGTAACTCCTGGGTGGGTGTTAAGGTTGGAAACACTATCACCTCATTTCCATGCTTTTCTCACTGTGGTATTCAATTCTAACTGATGTGTTAACAAAGTTTTTGAAAGAATTACTTATTTTCAAATAGTATAAGTGCATCCTCATTTTACTGTTGGAGCAAAGGGTCCTTTGGACCCTGCGCCCCACCCTCTACAGATGCACATATGTATGTAACTGTGGTAACACAAGGGTGTCTTGCCCTGCACTTCCACATTGTTACGAGAAGGTGTAGCAAAATTGCAACAAATAGTCATAATTGTGCCATCTTAAATAACTGTCATCCTAACTGTTCTACATAACCTTATCACCTCACCAAATTTACCCAGTACAGAAAACATTCAGATCCCTGTTGAAATGTAATTCCACACAACTGTAACACCATTTTGCACCACATGTGCAGAAAAACATTTTGACAGAATCTGAAAAATGATTTGCTGTACTATTCTTGAGGTGGTATGTAAAAATGGACATTTTAAACATCTGGAGTGAAAATATGAAAATGGGTGAAGTTACAAGCATGTGTTAGAAACTGCAAAATGCACACTGTAACCACGGTAATTTTTTGGAATTGTTTCAACAAATTTTCTACATCATCTTTTGGGACCTCCCTCATGAACAGTGCAACTGCAATTTTATTAATCAGTCCCAAAAGTTGATTTCACACAGTGACAGCACAATTCTGAACCACAGGTGCAAAAACATGTTCTGGACAGGATGTGCAAAATGACAGCTGTACAGTTCATAAGGAGGTGTGAAAAATGGCAATGCTGAAAATTTTAAAAATTGGTGAAGTTATGGCTGGGTAGAAACTGTGCAATGCACACTTTAGTAAAGTCATTTTGGGAATTTTTTCACCAATTTGCAACATGGCCAGCAGACCCTGGCACCATGTGAACAGTTGCACTGTCATTTTCATAAATTAGTCCCAAAGGTGATTCCACATAGTGACTGCAAAATCACTTTTGGGACTGAGCAACAAAATGACAGTGCCAGTGTTCATGAGGTGGGTCCCAAGAACCTCATTTAGAAAATGTGGTGCAAAAATTCTTAAAATTGGCCGGGATAGCAACATAGTTGAAACTCCTCTTTGACTCCCATTACACAGCTTACCTTTTAGTCTTCAGTTTGTGGTTGGGCTTTGAAGAGTGCAGATGTGTTCCCAGTTCAAAGAAGATAACAGCGCCTACCTCTGGAAGTAAATATAGGGTAAGGGGAAGCGGGAGGTGGGTGCACAGAGGAGGGTGGGGATGTGGGAGGGGCTGGGGAGATGATGAGGGACCATTTTCTCTATTACAGGTTTGTAAAAAAACATTGGAACAGTTTTCTTATTCACAGGTTATAAAAAATAAAATGGTCACACTGGGAATTGGCTCCCAGTGTACACATAGGTTGGTGAGTCATAATGCCAACATGGGGATTGGGCACCCTGTTGGCAATAAAAGTGGGTTGGGGGGCATCCAACATCGGGAGGGCATCCCATTGTTGGAAAGTTTTTAAAAAAGAAACCATATCTCAGCACGCTGGGGTCGGCCCCAGTGTACCACAATACTGGGGAATACA
Source organism: Neoceratodus forsteri (assembly GCA_016271365.2). Lineage (NCBI taxonomy): Eukaryota > Metazoa > Chordata > Ceratodontiformes > Ceratodontidae > Neoceratodus > Neoceratodus forsteri. The sequence continues at coordinate 1,046,082,856 of CM057455.1, forward strand.
ATGAAATGGGAACTGGGCACCCCAATGACATTGCGAAACATAGGAATTTGGGCAGGGGGCAGACTAGTTCAATGCAGGATCCTGCATCAAAATGATCACAATTTTCAATGAAGGGTTCTTTATCAGAAAGGATGTCAGGGACAGTTTTTTTTTTTTACAGGCTTTTAAATATTGTAGGGCACATTGGGGTGGGCTTCCAGTGTGCCAGATAAGTGTGTGTTTCTGCAGGATACATGCCGACAGGGATTGAGCACCCTGTGTCAGTGCAAACAAACTGGGTCTTCCTTGACTCTGCAGTTGGCAGCATGAATTCCAGCTGTGGCTGCAGAAGTCAAGAAAATACTCACTTTTTTCATACAGAGAATGGTCTACAAGCCATTCTCTGTATAAGCTGGCACCCAACAAAAAGCTTGCTTGGTCCAGCTGAAAAAAAACCCATCAGAATACACCTCCTTGGCTGGGTTCTGATGGTTTTTACAAGCTTAGGTACTTCAGCATCCTTGCTAATTGACTAACAAGTTGGCAGATGCAACACAGTTCAACTGCTCGAACATCTGTGAACTGTACACAAATACCAGCCTTCTTTGCAAAAGAAGTTGGTATTGTGTGCACAGTACTAATATTATGCACACAATATCAGCCTTCTTTCAAAAGAAGCTGGTATGTTTCTATAATGCTCAGATTGTGTGAAAAATTGAAACGCTCATGCCTGACATATACATTTTCCCATAGGAAATAATGGGAACATTTAAAATGTCATAACTTTTAAACTGACTAATATTTTTTCACCAAACTTTCAAAATGCACATCTCGGAGGCAAAGGTTTTCTACCCTGAAAATCTCATAACGCTACTTAAAAGCCATTTCTGAGACACAGGTGGACAAAAAATGTAAGAAAAACCTGATAAATGTAAGATATTTGATGCTCTGTATCTTAACAACCACACATCTGAATAACATGATATTTGGCACATTAGGAGACCTATCCCCACCTAGAGATTATGCATGCCAAATATCATGCAAATCCAATGAAGAGTTGCAAACGTATTAACATAGAAACATAGAATTTGATGGCAGATAAGGACCGCTGGGCCCACCCAGTCTGCCCATTTCCCTACCTAATGGATAAGCTCCAGATCCTAGTTAACCAACAGCCTACTTCTTTCATCCCCACCCCTAGAATTGCCTTATGGCTGTCCCATGCATGCTTGAATTCAACCACAGTTTTGACTCCACAACCTCCTCGGAAGGCGTTCCATGCATCCACAACCCTCTCTGTGAAAAAATACTTCCTTACATTACCTCTGATCCCCCATCTTCAAATTGTGCCCCCTTGTTCTTGCACACCTCTTTTCTGAAAGATGCTACCCTCTTGGACTTTGTTGATTCCTTTGAGGTACTTGAAAGTTTCTATCATGTCCCCCTCTCCCTCCTTTCTTGAGGCTATACATATTAAGCTTTTAGTCTCTCTTCATATGTCTTCTGGTGCAGACCCTGCACCATTTTAGTTGCCCTCCTCTGGACAGCCTCCATCTTGTCTATGTCCTTCTGGAGATTGGGTCTCCAGAACTGCACACAGTACTCAGATAGTGTCTCACCAGCTGTCTGTACAGATGGATAACAGCTTCCTGTTTCTACTGGTGATGTATCTCCCTATGCATCCCAGTATCCCTCAGCCCTTCTTACTGCCCTCTCACATTGCTTGCCCACCTTTAAGTCATCTGGTATGACTACTCCCAGGTCCCTTTCCATTTTTGTTGTTGTTAGTATCTCACCCCCATTGTGTACTCTTTCCTTTGGGTTTTTTGTTTCCACATGCATTACCTTGCACTTCTTAGCATTAAATCTAAGCTGCCATACATTTGACCATTCCTCTAACCTTACCAAGTGCCTTCTCATCCTTTCCATCCACTTGTGCATTAACTCTGTTGCAGATCTTTGTGTCATCTTCAAAGAGACATACTTTTCCTTCCAGTTCTCTGCAATGTCACTTATAAAGACATTAGAGGACGAATCTAATACTGAATCCTGCAGCACCCACTAGTAGCTCCCCTTTCTTCAGAGTGGACTCCATTTACTATTACCTCTGTGTGTGAAAAGTATGTTCACTTTCATTATATATATACATTTCCATAAAAATTATGGGAAATTAAAATGTAATAACTTTATAACAGATTATTTTTCACCAAATCTTCAAAATGCACATCTGTGACCCACAGGTTTGCTGCCCTGAAAATTTCAGACCATAACATGAAGCCATTTCTGAGATCCAGCTAGAAAAGAAATGTAAAAACACACACCCAGTTAGTCTGTTTTTTCAACACTTCATATCTCAGAAACCTCTATGGATTCCCATTAAATTTGGCAGGTCAAGAATCCTACCCTAGAGCTTATGCCTGCCAAATCTCAAGCAAATCCATTGAATGGCTCCAAAAGTTATTAAACTTCAAAATTTGGACTTTAACATAGAAGTGTACTTTCACCCTAACTATACTGGCATGACTGTGCCAATATAATATATATATATACATGTCCATGATTCTAATGAAGAAATATTAAGCTTTTAATAAAACTCAGAATAACATATGCCTAGGTAAGGAAACACAATCAAGGACAGGTGCAGAAGGCAGGAAAAAAGTTATGAAGGAAGACTTTAAGGAGACCACCGATCAGGCAGAGGGAACAGACAACAAGAAAGGAGGAACAAAGTTTAGGAAAGAATAAAACAAAGCACATTGACCAGCTGTAGATTTCATAGAAAGAATAATGAGGGAATGAGAAGCAATATTATGTAAGAATAACAGGAAGATGAGGGAGAGAATAAGAGGAAGTAAGGTAGGAAGGAAGAGAACCAAGCCAGAATTTAAATATAAATGAGGCACAGTGGAAAGGTGCCATGCATCAAGAGAAGGACTAAAAGAGCAAGTAAGTGGACAGTGGTGAGTGTGTGGGGAACAATTTAAAGCAAAATGACAAAAGGAATTAAAGAGGGTCCAGTCTGGCAAGGGTGGATTTGGGAGAGCCACTGTAGAATTTATCTTCATAATCAAAAATAGGGAGGATTGAAAAGATAAAGAGGGTTGGAAAACAAGATAGCAATGCAGGTGCAGCTCTGTTGTCAAGTGTCAAGGTGAACGGATAAAAACTAAAATTGGACTTGACAACTTTTTGCATAGCACAAATGATGGAAAAAGGAAAATAATTTATTCTGCTTCTTGAAGGAAAGTTTTGCATCTGCCTGAGTAAGACCCATTGAGAAACAAACCAGGCGCAGTTACTGGCTCTAAAAGCCAGGGAGGTGCCAGGAGGCTGCCTGCTTTATTTGGCATGATGTCCACCTCCACTCATCATCTGTGCTAGTTACACCTGAGCCAGCGACTGATCTCTACACAGAGCACTGTCAGCAGAGCGTACTACAAACTGAAACTTGTTCATTTCGGTGACTGAGACTAAGCGACAACTCCACAAGAAGTCAGTCAAGGGGCTGCTTTTAAATGAGTGCTCCAAAACATACAATTGAGTGGCAAGGGTCAATATACTGCAACTACAAACAGTGCGGTCAACATCCGCACAGTCAAAACCACAAAAAAAGTTATCGCAGAAAAACACTGCCACTACATACATGCACATGTAAACAGTAGTAAAACTTGAGATTTTTGCGATTTTGTGTGCTCCACCCACACCCCGACCTTAATATAATCAACTGCTCAGAGGGGTGGATCACGGGATGGGGAGAACCTCGGAAGGGGGAAAACTTGTCTCTAAAGCAAAAAGAATTTGCAATATCAGGAGTCAGGAACAGAACCTTGGTTCCCAGCTCTCCACTTCTCCAGTTACTAGTGCCTTAGCCATGCCACCACAGGAATGGCTTAACCTAGCTCCACACTTCAAGCCACCTCAGCCCTCCTTCCTCTCTCAGACAGCAAAAGGGGTAGTGGTAAGTCACTATTGCTATTCTACCCCATTGTTCTTAATGGAATAGCGGTTACTGTAGCGTAGTTTACTCTGTGCTATTTAAGCAGTGCAGTGTTGACCTGGTACCCAACTGAGTCACTTGGGGAGTCCTTTAACAAAATCCTGGGTTGGACTGAAAGATACGACAGGTGTTTTGAATCACTAAATGCAATGATGGATTTTTACAGAATGATACAAAAGTCTATTTAAAGAAGCTGGAAAATGTTACAGCACAATCAAGAGCAACACATAAGCCATTTCTGGTATATCAAATAAAATTCAGGCTGCAGACGCTTCAGGTAACAATATTATTAAAGAGAATTATTACATTATAGAAAACTAGAAAATCTGGAAAATCAGATTGTTACAAAACCTCGTTTAGTTGGCTTGCCAATATCATTTGATCATTTTGAAACTGCATTTGATTTGGTGAAAGATGAATTCTTAATGATTTTTAACTACCTGAAGATAATCCTCCTTTTCCAATAAAGGCTTTTAGAGTCCAGAAGTGCAGACCCTCAGCCTCCAGTGTAAACATGAGTGCATCAACTGATCAAGAATTAAAAGTTACAATTATGGCTTCATTTGCCTTTTGAATCAGATAGAGATTTGATTGTGAAGAAAACATAGAAACAGAGAAACACAGAAGCTGTCAGCAGAAAAGGACCTCCTAGCCCACCTTGTCTGCCTAAAATCTTTACCTACTGTGCTACCACAGACCCCAGTTGATCTCCAACCTTACCCCACCCTGCCAGCCCTGTTTACTAAGGTCCCTTGTGTCTATCCCATGCAGGTTTGAAACCTGTGACCATTTCTATACCCACCACCTTTTCTGGGAGGTTGTTCCAGCATCCACCACCCTGTCTGTGAAGAAATATTTTTCCTCACATCTCCCTAAGTCTCCCTTTCCAGTTTCATATCATGCCCCTTGTCCATAAGCATCTCTTTCTGTGCAATATGCCACTCTCCTGTACCTTATTGATATGTTTGAGGTGTTTGAATGTTTCTATTACATCTCCCTTTCTCTCCTTTCCTCCACTGAGTACATATTTAATTCCTGAGTCTTTCCTCATAGTGCTTCTGATGCGGCCATGCATGATTTTGGTTGCTCTTCTCTGTACCGCCCCCACCTGATCTATGTCCTTCCTGAGATGGGGCCTCCATAACTGGACACAAATGGCCTCACCATTTATCTATACTGAGGTATCACAACCTCCCTTTTTCTGCTGGGGATACCTCCCCATGCACCCCAGCATTTTACTAGCCTTTCCTACTGCATCAATACACTGCTCTGTTATATCTCAGGCCATCAGATATGATGACCCCTAGATGCCTTTCCTGTTTTATGTTTGTTAACTCTCTAATGGATATGTTGCCTTGGGTTTTGTGCCCTATGTGCATAATTTTCACTTTTTGGTACTGAAGCCCAGTTGCCAAGCACTTGACCAGTGTTTCACCTTTTTAGATCTTTATTTATTTTCTCACCCCCCATGTGTCCACTCTGTTGCAGATTTCTGTGTCATCCAGAAACAGGCATATCTTTCCTTCCAGCCCCTCTGCTATGTCATTAATAAAGACACCGAAGAGGACCAGTCCAGTACCCTGACCCTTAAGCATCCCACTGGTTACCTTACCTTCCTCTAAGTGAAAACCATTTACCACTACTCTCTGAGTTCTGTTACTTAGCCAACTTTGTACCCATTTTATTATCTTTGGACTCACTTCCAGGCTGCCTAGCATGTTTACCAGTCTTCTGTGTGGAACAATATTGAAGGCCTTACTGAAATCCAGGTAAGCCACATCCACTCGCCTCCTGATCACTCAGTCAAAAACTCTATCAGGTTTGTTTGGCAAGATCTCCACCCTCTGAACCCATGCTACCTCGGATCCTACAATCCACTGGTTTTAAGATATTCCCAACCCTTTCTTTAAGTAGTGTTTCCATAATCTTGCCAGGCTTGCAGGTCGGTGGTTTCCTGCTTCCTCCTATTCCCACTTTTGTGCAGAGGGACCACATCTGTCCTCTTTCTGTCCCTGGAACTTCCCCATATCCAGTGACAGACTGAACAGGGCCATCAAAGGTGCAAGCAGTTCTTCTTTTAGTTCCTTTAGTATCCTAGGGTGAACCCCATCCAGCCCCATTGCCTTGTCTACTTTTAGTTTTGCAAGTTCCCTAAGGATTTTCTCCACTGTAAAAGGGCTAGTGTCCACCTCCCTTCCCTTTATACCCTTCTCCACTGTCTGTAGTCAGTCAACCTACTCCTTCCTTTGTGAATACCGAACAAAAGTACTTAGTATGTCAGCTTTCTTCTGGTCCTCTACACACTTCCCCTTCCCTTTTTATTCTTACTATCCTGCCTTGCTTTTCTTTTTTATCGCTATGTATCTCAAGAATGTTTTATCCCCTTTTTCATGATTTTGCAATGTTTTTCTCCATTTGTGCTTTAGCTCCTAACTGCCCTCCCTGCCTCCCTTTGTTTCCCAATAATGCTCCCTATCCTCTTCCTTCTGTGTTGTCTTGTACCTTTTAAACATCTGGTTCTTTTCTTTTACCTTCTCTGCTACTTCTCTGGAGAACCATAGCAGTCTCTTTCTTCTAATGTGCTTGTTAACCTGTCTGACACAGAGGTTTATTATCTTCTCAGTGGCCTCCTTATTTCTCCCCAATTTTCATCTACCCAACCTTTTCCTTATTTCTGCTAGGGCTTTCTTGAGGCACTCTCCATTTTCTTGAAATCAGATCTTCTGAAGACAAGGACCCTCGCTTTGCTGTGGTTTGGTTCTGGCCCAGTCCTTATATTGTACCACACTATGCAATGATCACTGGTCCCCAGGTGGCTTCCCACTGTGACATCACTGACACTATCCCTGTTTGAAAGTACTAGGTCCAGTAATGCCCCTCATGAGTTGGTTCTTTAACTACCTGTATTTGCCTGAGAATGTCCCCAGCAGGGTTCTAGGATTTCCTGCTTCTAACTGGTGCTGCAGTAGGGAAGCTGCAATCACATCCAGTAGATTGAAGTCCTCCACTAATAGTACCTTGTCCTTGTTAGCTATCCTTGGCTTTCTAGAGTCATATCCTTATCTCCCTCCTCCCCTGTGCTGGAGGTCTGTAAATCACCCTATCCTAATAGCAGTCCTTCCCTGTCTCCATGGCGATCCACAGTACCTCCATTTTACTCTGTCTCACCCGTATTCCGTGGCCTTAATATTCTCCCTCACATAAGGCCACCCTCCTCCCTTTTTCCTACCCTGTCCCTCCTGAATAGCACATACTCTGGTATAGCAACCTACCAGTCCTGGTTTAATTGCACCAGGTCTCTGCAATTGCTGCTATGTCCAGGTCTCTTGCTGCCATGGTAGCCTCTAGTCTACCACCTTGTTGCCCAGATTTTGAGCATTTGCACACATGGCTCTCTATTTTGTATGCCTCTTCTTGCCTTTTGCCCTCCCCTTTTCCTCCACCTTTTTCTTTGCTCTTACCTTTCCTCTTCCTCTTTGTTACCTATTTGTGTTTATTTCCTTTTGGGACTTCTCACCTTTGGGATTCCACTGCTGATCCTGTAAGCATGTGGGGGGCGACCTATGTCTACCTATCTTATTCTGCCTCCCCTTGGTTAGTTTAGTGCTTATTAATGTAGCATTTAAACTGTTCATTAAGGATTTCAGTTCCCTCCAGAAAGTATGAAGGCCATTGCCCCTGTACAGACCTCTTTCCTTGAGGTGAAGCCTCAGTCTCTAATAAATCTGAATCCTCTGCTGCACCATTTCCTCAACTATAAGTTGAAGATCCTGGTGCATAGCCTTCTGTCATCCCCTTGCATGAACTGGTAGCACCTCTGAGAAAGTAACAGATTGTGCTATTTGCCTAAGACCCCGCCCAGTTTCCTGAACTCCTGAACAGCATCTGGCCTCTCCCAGCCAGGTAATTTGACCCCAAGAGGACAGTGACATCTCAATCTCCCTTCCTCCCCAGTGATCCTGAGGATCCTCTTTCCATCCTACAAGCCATGGCACTGGGAAGGCACCTTACCACCTCTCCTCATTCATAACTGTTCCCAACTGTATACCCCTTTCTATGGAGTCCCCTCTTGGATTAACTTCCTCCTTCTCTGGGGTCCACCGCCACCCTCCTTGAGGTCCTAACAATGGAGGATCTCCACATCCATCCCATCCACTTCCTCAGTTGCCTCTGTGGGACAGTCTTGCCCTGCCAGTGTGACATAATAGTTTACGCAGTGGTATGGGATTTGGGATGTGCTTACACTCCACCATCCTAACTCTCCTAGGCCCACCATTGTCCAGCTGCTCCTCGCTCCCAGCATCCTTGGAGGAAATGGAGGTGGACTTGATAGTTCCTGAGTGAGGGAAAACATCTTCCTAACAGAAGCCATCTTGGCCTTGAGTCTGGCAACCTTCTCCCTCTGCCCAGAGAGGTGCCTGCAGATGGGGCAGCACTGCAGTCTACTGAAAGTCTCCCCTAAAAACCACCACCACACAGCTGCTGCACTAAACCACTCCCATCATTGTTACTCCTTATCTCGACTGTACCTTTCATTTCATTTAATTTTTTATACTTGTAATAAGGATGAGCAAAACTGCCCATTTTCACCAGCAACAAGTTACAAACAAACTTAACATACACAATTAAACATTTAAAAACAGTACAAAATACAGAAAACATTTAACAATCAATTATTAGCATGTACATGTGTAAATATCATGATCTATCAACCAATATTTTAGTCTAGTTTTAAAAGACCACAATGTCATACTTTCAACAATATCAACAGGCAATGAATTAAAAACAAAGGGCTCTAAATAAAATAGATATCTGGCCAAACGCAGTTCAAACAATGAGATATCATAAGAACATTTAATCTGAGATCTAGTTCCACAGGGATTAAGAGACCTATGAAATAGTATTGAGACTACACGAGAAATAAGGTCATTCTTTCTTTACCTTAAACATGAGGTTACCAATCTTGTGCAAAATCCGATTTTAAAGAGATAAACTATGTTAACATTCAAGCAAATAGCAATGGTGTGTTTGAAAAGGACATCGACCACGTAGTTAAAAATGGAATTATAGGTTACCTTAAATTTATTAAATAAATGATCAGAGAATGAGGAATAAATGATTATACTATAATCCTGCTACCCCTAAAGATTTTCTGATCCATTAATTAACCTACAGGCTAACAACTCCCTGAAACACTATTTGCACAAGCTCCTTAATAGCTACTTTCCTTCCTTCCTTCCTTCCTTCCTTCCTTCCTTCCTCCCTCCCTCTCCCTCCTTTCTTTCTTTCTTTCTTTCTTTCTTTCTTTCTTTCTTTCTTTCTTTCTTCTTCTTTCCTTCCTTCTCTCTCTCTCTTTCTTTCTTTCTCCTCCATCTCCTCTGCTCTATCCTATCTATGGATCGTTCTATCCTTACTTCACCAACTCTGTTTTCTAACCTTAATGCAAAAATCTGCCAATGGTTGGCTAACAAATTCAGGTGCACTGTTTACACACAGACCCTTAGAGCTACCTCTTTGCTGCCACTTGTGATGTCAATCAATTTGTGGATTAATGCTATATAGCTTCTGAGCAGGTGGGGGGTGGGAGGAGAGACCAAAATTCTAACTGTGTCCTGCGGTGTCTGAGTGCCAGTTGATTCCCCTATCTCCGCTTGTTTCCTGCTGCTATGGCTACAAATGCAAGTCAACAAAACAGTAAAATCAAAGCTCTCCTTTGACTCCGGTGTTCTCTGCTAAAAGAAAATTAAAGTATCCCTTTCAGCTCCAGTGTGCTCCACTTAAAGAAAATAAAATTAAAGTACTCCTTTTAGCTCCATTTTCTCTGCTGAAATACAAATTAAAGTACTCCTTTCAGCTCCTGTGTTCTCGCACCAGCTAGACTGAAAAAAAAAAAAAAAAAACAATCATCTCTACTCTCTGACTCAGTGGTCTGAGGAGGAAGAACTGAGCTGTCAAGACAATGAAAACTGTTTAAATACCCCATTCTTGGAACCAAAATTCAAACTGTGCCAATGCGGTGTCAAAGTGTCAATTGATGCAGAGTGCAATAAGTGCACCTGGGCCATCAGGCAGGCAAAGGCAGAGCATTACCAGGCCACCCTCACCTCCACCTGGGGCTCAGCCTGGATCTTCTAGGAAAGCATGAAAGAACTAAATGGGCAGACCCACTACCCTCACCATCTCAGCTCACCATTGATGGCGCTTCCTCCTCTAATCCACTACCTATAGTTAACACCACTTTCTCTGATCTAAGATCTGACCTCCCAAGCAGCTTTTAATCCAATCATCTCCTCACTCCCCCTGCCCTGCATCACCCCCACTTTCTACCTGCTCACCCTATCCCCCCATGAAGCCAGGCCACACCTGCTAAAAGCCCTTGTAGTAATAACCCCAGCAGCGACCCCTCAACTCCAGGATCCTCTGCCTGGTCCTGGACATTGTCCTAGTCCTCCGATGGACCTACTTAACCAGTCTCTATGCCTGGACAGTTCCCCAGTGCATGGAAAACTGCTGAAATCACTTCAATACACAAGAGAAGTGATCAATCCTCCCCAGCAACTATCGGCCAATCTTCATCCTCCCTCCACTCTCCAAAGCCCTTCAAGGGCAGTGACGAGCAGTGTTCCACAGGGCTCGGTGTTGGGACCAGTGTTGTTTGGGATATTCATTGCAGACATATCATGGGACATCAAGAGCAAGATCAGTCTGTTTGCTGATGATACCAAGGTAGGCGCGGTGGTGGATGACCTAGGGGATGGCAGGGATTGCAGGATGATCTGGCAAAGTTTGAAACCTGGTCAGACACCTGGCAACTGGGGTTTAATGCCAAAAAGTGCAAGGTGCTGCATTTTGGGATGAAGAACCCAAGGAGGAGTTACCAGCTAGGGGAGTGCAGCTAGCCCAGACAGAGGAGGAGAAGGATCTGGGTGTGCTTATTACAGGGTCAATGAACAACTCGGCACAATGTAGGAAGGCAGCTGCAAAGGCCAACAAAATGCTGGGTTGTATTGCAAGAGTATATCCTCTAGGAGGGAGGAGGTGATTCTGCCACTGTATAGGTCATTAGTTAGACCACACCTAGAGTGTGCGTGCAGTACTGGCATCCATATCTGAAGAGGGACATTAAGTTACTGGAGGAGGTGCAGCGTAGGCGACAAAGATGATCAAGGGGCTGGGGGACTTATCATATGAGAGGAGGTTGAAGGAGTTGAACATGTACTCACTGGAGGAGAGGAGAGACAGGGGTGACATGATTGAAATCTTTAAATACATGAAAGGAATAAACAAGGCAGTACAGAGGGCTATTCAAAGTAAGGGAGGGAGGGCCACCAGGGGCCATGATATGAGACTGGAGCGAGGAAGGTTCAGGAGAGAGAGATGAGGAGACACTTTTTACAGAGAGGGTGGTGGCTGGGTGGAATGGTTACCTGCAGAAGTGGTATGCAGTAGAACAGTGGACTGCTTCAAATGAGGTGGGACAGGACAAGGGAAGATTAATGAAGGGGAAGGGTGGAAGGGAGGGCAGCTGCAGAATAAGGAGTGCTAGCTGCACATTCGAGCAGACTTGATAGACCTCTAGGCCTTTATCTGCTGGCAAATTTCGTATGTTCATATGTTCATATGAAAAGTGGTGTCTATTCAACTATCTAAGTACTTGGTTAAGCATGACATTATGTGCCCGAAGCAACGGCTTCCATGGGTACACAGTACAACTACTGCTCTCCTGGAGTTCTCCCAATGCCTGCACTCTGCTCTCAACTCTGGCAACCTGGCTGGTGCAGTGTTCATTGATCTCTCAAGGCCTTTAACACTGTCTTTCATCCCTCCTACTCGACTCTCTATACCAACTTGGTTTCTCTGCTGGTCCCCTTGCCTGGTTTTCCAGCTACCTTTCTGCTAGAGCCCAGATGTAAAATCAACAGCTCCCTCTTCAAAATTTGACCCATTAGCTCCGGGGTCTCACAGGGCTCAATCCTGGGTCCCATTCTCTTTAGTCTCTACCTCAACACTCTCCCCAGCTCCTGCAATAGCAAGATGCTCCTCTATGCAGACAATGCAGTTCTCTTTGCCTCACACCCAGATCTCTCCACTTTCCAATCATCCCTTCAACTCACCTACAATCAAACAGAAAGGTGGTTTCTTGATCACAGACTAGTCATACACCTTAAGAAAATCAAATCAATGCTCTTCTTTCACCAACAAAATAAAAGTTAGAAGTCCCCCCTGCTGATTACCCCCAACTCTTAGCTCCCATTAGAGTACGTGCCACATACAAATACCTAGGCATCACTTTGGATACTGCCTCACCTTCCACACCCACATCAATGCTCTTTCCTCCACCATAAAGTCTCAGATTGGTCTACTTTACCGCCATATGGATTGCCTGCCCCTTGCTGCCCTCTAGTTGGCCATCACCTCCTCCATCCTGTTCTTAGAGGACTACGGCTTGCCCATCTATGCGGCAACTGATACCACCCTCTCTAAAATCCAGCTCTCCATCAATAAGGCCTTTAGGCTCATGACTGGAGCCTCCAGCCACACCCACACCTGCCTGCTCTATTCCTCCGCCAACCTGCTCAACTTCGAGGAGCGCTTGCAGTATCAGACCTGCCTTCTTGCTAAGAAATCTCTGCCTGGACTCCTCCCCCCAAGGAGTGTCTGCCTCCCTACCATGGTCATCCTCATCTGTTTCCACCTACAGCTCTGTTAAAGCCACCTTCAAAGTGCCTAGAACCAAGACCTCCCTCACCCAGAGGTCCTTATTTTATCGAGTCCCAGCCTGGTTGAACTCCCTCCCTACCTGCATCACCAACCCTGCCAGACTTGATCCCCTAAATACGCTCTCCAGAACCATTTCTTTATTGTCCGCTGCTGTAGGTGCAAATAACCCACCCCCTTAATCCTACTGCAGGACCTTTCCTGTTTGGTCCCCTAATCTTGACAATGTCCCCTGGACTGCCGATTCATCTTTCCCTACCCTTTTACCTACCCCTTAGGTTTATACAAGAGAAATTGTACATCTTTAATTGTAAATCTGTATTTTATACCAACATGTAACTAAAGTGTATTCTGGGTTCAATGTCTGCACCTGTAATGTTGTCCAATGTTGTATCTACCACAATGTTCTATTGTCTTGCTTTCCCTACGATGAGGTGTGATGATGAGAATGGTTGTAAATGAGTCCCTGACTCAAAGGTTGTAAATCTGACTTGTTCAAATAAATAAATAAAATAAATAAATAAAAGATTCCCTGTCCCCACTTGTGTCCCTGCTGCTATGGCTACAAATGCAAATCAATAAAAACAATAAAATCAAAGTACACCTTTGAGATCTGGTGTTTTCCACTGAAATGAATTAAGCTGCTACTAATTTATAAAGGATGGAAGTTTTCATTTATCTAAATTATTCATTTGTGACTCAGCAGAGACGCAGGTGGTTACTGGCATATTGCCAAGAAGTATTGAAGTTAGATGTTCAGTTCCAGTTGTTATCACCAGCTAAAGACAAAGTTATACATAAGAAAAAGACATATTTGCTTTGAAATTTATCAAATTAGCTTATTTTTACATGGCAATATGAAATGGAAGAGGACTCAATCTCAAGTCACTGACTCACTTGGATAAGGAAATGTCCATGATTGCTGCTGAAGCTGCGATGGGATAAAATTAATTTATTTTTCCACGCACTTTGTAAAGTGCTAAGTGACATTTTCTAGTAAGGTCCTGCACATGTTGTGTGCAGTAAAAAAAAAGTAAAGCGATTAGCACAAGTCCTTCAAACATGTAATGCTAGTGCAGACTAGATTCTATTATTGTTGTATGTGGGATGTTTTGCTGTTTCAGATGTACAATCTTTTGCAGTGGAAAGAAAGTCCTGCATATGTACTCTAGTAAAATGTTAAACGATGTAGTGCAAGTTTTCTACAAAATGTTTAGGCAGGCGACAAATTTGGATGGGAATGATTTGTGATCATTTTTTATATCAGTATATAGCCTGTTTTAATAAGATTTAGACAGGGCACCCTTTGGTATAAGGGTTTCCTAGGATTTTGTTATTGCATTTGTTTATCTCCTCCATGTAATGGACTAGTGTCTATCATTTATGTATGTGGGAATGTTTTGCTGTTTCGGATGTACTGTATGTACATTAATTATTTAAAATGAATAAAACATAACTATAAAAAATAGGCAAGATCATTTTAAAACAATCTCTTAATGTATAAGAAGCATGATACTCGTGTTGTTATTGTAAAATGCACCAAGCTTGGGGTGAAGGTTTGGTGAATGGCATCAATTTGAATGGAGAAGTCAAGATGTCAGTCAAGCCAGACACCAAGTTACTTAAAGAAACATCCTCAATAATAGCACCATCAAGGGTATGAAAATAAAGGGAGAGAGGCAAGTCTAGAAAGCAGCTGATGAGTACCAAAAGTCATGGAGACTTTTTTTTTGGAACTGAGGATAACTGGTTAGACACAGCCAACACTGAACATTGTATATATTGTAGAGTGATACAGTACGTGCAGAATATCTAAAAGATGTGGACAAAAACTTTGTCTATCAAATTTAATTATTATTGATTTATTCATTTATTTGAGAACTGGTGACTAGGAATGGCATCCGGAACCAAGGCTTGTTCCCAAGAGTGACCTGAGAGTGGGACAGAGGATAATAAAGACATAGCACAGCCACTATTCACAGATTACAGCAAATGCAAAATCAAAGAACACCATGACTGTAGAAGGTGCACAATGAGCAAACAAGGCAGAAGCAACAAGTTGATTATTTTAAGCACATAAGTGGGGAACTGTTAAGAGTTGAGAAACAGGATCTGGGTTGTGTGTATATAGGATAAATGAAAAGAAGTATGTGTGAGACAGAAAGTGATATAGACTGAGTTGGGAATACATAATAGGAAAATAATTTTAATGAGACTGATTTATAAAAGCCACACATTAGTGCATAACCATTAAATGTGCTTTATCACCATTGTAGCCATGCTTAGGTGTCAGCATATTTACAGTCTGGTGGTGTAATAAAAATGCAGTATATATAATAGGACATCAGCAGAATCAGCAATCACTAGAAATCTAGCATACTCCTTAATTAAGAACAGCAGCGTGAAATTTCATAACATGTTACCTCTGTATTGATTGTCAGACTAATGAAAAAGTATGCAAGCTGGACCACCATGTCAGTAATCAGTTGTCTCAGAATATGTGATTTTTGATTCTAGTTTCTTATCTTTCCAGTTTAAAAGATCATAACTGTTAGATATAGAAAAATAAATATGGACAAGGATTCACAAAAAGACAAAGTGTTGTACAAAAAGTTACACTGAACCCCACAGTAGTGCTGGTGGGCAATCAGGCTAGTCACAGTCAGATAGTGTACTGTGCTATCCGGTTGTGAATAGGGGCAGGCAGGGACAGCGCTAACCTAGGAAAGGCACCAGGAACCCCAGTAGTGCTGCCCCCACAGCGAGCCAGAAAAATGACTGTCAATAACAGCACACACACTAACTCCCTATTCACATGAAGGTAGCCATGCAAATA
This sequence comes from Neoceratodus forsteri, assembly GCA_016271365.2. Classification (NCBI taxonomy): domain Eukaryota; kingdom Metazoa; phylum Chordata; order Ceratodontiformes; family Ceratodontidae; genus Neoceratodus; species Neoceratodus forsteri. The sequence continues at coordinate 1,046,098,386 of CM057455.1, forward strand.
GGCTCATTGGGCATGCAAGGTAGAATTGGCCATTAGCATGCCCATTTGCATGGCCTTTGTTTGGCCTAATGCAGCCCCCCCACCAGCTCCATGCCCCACGCAGCCACATTCCCCAGGTGTAGTGCCCCCCCATACTCTGATCGCCATTCCCAAAGAGATGTTTGTATACCCTGGTATTCTAGGGTCCCTCCCCTCCCCATCACCAACTCCAGAAGAAAATTTATCTTTCTTCTAGTGTAGAGGTCCCTCCCCCAGTCACTGATCAAAATCCTCATATGCTATATTAATTTTCTATAGTGTAATGGTGCCCTCCTCTACCCTGATCACTGACCCCATATAACAAAACAATTTTCCATAGTGTAATGGTGCCCTCTCCTGCCCTGATCATCGATCCTATATCCCATAGCATGTTTCTGTAGTGTAGTGGTCCTTCCACAGTCACCGATCGCTGTCCTCAAATAAGACAACCATATTCCCTGGTAGTCTAGGGTCCTCACCCACCCCCACCCTCTCCAGTGTGATCCACCACCCCACTCAATTACAGTCAGTGAGCCACACTGTATACAGTGCATGCTCCATGAGAGCTCAGTCAATGGCTAGCTGTGGTGGTGGTGTGAGCAGGGCCATGCTGATTTATAATCACCGATTGAGATGGGGAGTTGCATGATGTGTCACACTGGATGGGGTAGGGGTTGGGAGGAGGGGACCCTAGACTTCTCAAGGCCTAAAGTTTTCTGCATTTGGGGACAGCGATAGGTGACCGGGAGAGGGGAGGGACCACTACACTATGAAACATTCATATAGCACATTTGGTCAGCAACTGGGGTCTGGGAGGCACCACTACACTAGGAATTTTTTGGCATATGGGGTCAGTGATTGGGGTGAGTAAGGCACTACACAATATGGAAAATTAATATAGCTTGTGGGGATGGTGAGTGATGACCAGGAGGGGAGGACTTACACTATGAAAGAAAAGTTTTCTTATGGAGTTGGTGATCAGAGAGGGAGGGACCCTAGACTACCAGAGTATAATTATTTCTTTGGGGACGGTGATTGGAGAACAGGGAAGGGGGCCACAGCACCTTCACCAACCACTAGGGTTGCACAGATTACCGCCAGGTTTTTGTTGGTGGTAATTTCTACACACAAGGGCCATCACAAATGGCTCTTGCATGGAAATACAAACATTGAGGAATTGGACTGTAGAAGCACGCAGGTCCCTCCCTTCATTTGCATTGCAGACCCCACACACATACTTTGCCCAGGCACAAACCCAGTCTGCATGAGCAAACTGGGCTTTGTGAATACCAACCTTGGGCAAAATCCAGTTCACTGGAAGCTGGGTTTGCACCCAGGCAAAGTTTTGAATCTGGCCCCTGGCATTTTGCGCCTTTAGAAGTTTACTACATTATTGATGATTTGGCCTTTGAGATATCATAAATCATTTCTGGCAAACGCATGGTAAACAATAAAACATTCACTAGTGCTAAATCAGTGATAAAATGCATCAACAAACAAAATATGTAACTTTCATAGATAGATGTAGAATTTAACTGTTAAAGGTTGGTCTGTAATTTTTTTTCTTTCTTTTACTTTACTCCTTCTGTTACTATCTCTGTCTACCAAGGTAACTTTCATATACATAGAATTAAGATAGAAAGTTTGTTAGTGAAGTGTTCACTTTATTAATACATTTCTGTGTTTTGGTTTTATCCATTATTATGAAATAATTTTTGTTCTTTGACTTGTATCTCCAAGGTGAGTTTTCCCTTGCCAGGATTGCTTGATTGTGTTGTTTCTGTGTGTGTTTTGTTGGAAAATCTAATAAAGTTTTACTTACAAAACAATCTATAATTGAAAAGAAAATACTACTTATTGAATGCATCATACTGATTAAAGTAGCAGTAGCAGTATAGGCAGTAGTAGCAGTTGTAGTTTTAGTAGTAGTAGTCATTATAATAACAATGGGCTCTATTCATGAACATGGCCAAAGTATGCTCAAAAGGAGGATACCTGCACCATAGAGTCCTGCACTGGCAGTGTTGCACAAACTGTGCTGTATACGAACCTGAGCCACAAATAACCAGTGCCACCCCACGACTGCATAGCAGCATGGAGGCATGCAGGACCAGCATGGCAATTGACTACAGCCACCCGATCAGATGGCCCAGCTGCTGTGTAGTGGATCCATGCTCCGCACAGTGCGGGGGCTGTGGGATATGACTGGTCCTCCAGGGACCAGCATATTTCTTTAAGTGATAGTCTGTTCAGCCTGTGGTCATGGATGGCCCCTGGCCCTCACAGTATACTCCAAGGGTCAGAGGTTAACAGGTAAGGGGAGGAGCAATGTCTGCAGCCTTGTGTGGCTAGTGGGAGGAAGTGCATAAATAGCAATAGCAGGTCCCTGTTCATGTTGCTGGAGCCCCTCCACTGTCACCCCAGCCATGGAAATTTAGTTTTGTGCAGGGCACATAGCCATGGCACGCTGTCAGCCACTCACCCACTGGGCTGCACGTGTAGCCAGTGCCTGTTGCAGGCTTCAGAGGCAGAGAAGTGGTATGGAACCCCTGTTCTACAAGCGCAGGGCTTCCACACCACCTCCAGTGTGCAGCAGAGTGTCATAACAAAACCTATGTGCTGTGTATCTAGGGTGTGTCAGCTTCATGAATAAGAGTCCAGTATTAGTAGAGTTTTAATTTATTGGCACTTGATCCAGCAGGCACAGGTCACGCTCACAATTCAAAACATATAGCAGCAGACTGGCAAATGCATCAGTAACATTCATCATTACGCTCACATATAATCTACAAGGACTAGTGACTACTGATATAGAAACATAGAATTTGATGGCAGATAAGGACTGCTTGGCTCACCCAGTCTGCCCGTTTCCCCTACCTAATGGATAAGCTGCAGGTCCTAGTTAACCAGCAGCCTACTTTTTCTAACCCATCCCCTAGAATTGCCTTATATCTGTCCCATGCATGCTTGAATTCAATCACTGTTTTGACTCCACACCTCCTCTGGAAGGCCGTTCCATTCATCCACAACCCTTTCTGTGAAAAAATACTTGCTTACATTACCTGTGAGCTGCCCCCATCTTCAAATTGTGCTCCCTTGTTCTTGCATACCTCTTTTTGAAAGATGCTACTCTCTTGGACTTTGTTGAGTCCCTTGAGGTACTTGAACGTTTCTATCATGTCCCCTCTCCCTCCTTTCCTCGAGGCTATACATATTAAGCTCCTTTAGTCTCTCTTCATACGTCTTCGGCGCAGACCCTGCACCATTTTAGTTGCCCTCCTCTGGATAGCTTCCATCTTGTCTATGTCCTTGCGGAGACTGGGTCTCCAGAACTGCACAGATACTCCAGATGGGGTCTCACCAGCTGTCTGTACAGAGGGATAACAACTTCCTGTTTTCTACTGGTGATGCCTCTCCCTATGCATCCCAGTATCCCCCAACCCTTCTTACTGCCCTCTCACATTGCTTGCCCACCATTAAGTCATCTGATATGACTACCCCAAGGTTCCTTTCCATTTTTGTTGTTAGTATCACACCCCCATTGTGTACTCTTCCCTGGGTTTTTGTTTCCCAGGTGCATTACCTTGCACTTCTTAGCAATAAATCTCATTTGCCATACATTTGACCATTCCTCTAGCCTTGCCAAGTCCTTCTCATCCTTTCCACCCCACCTTGTGTATCAACTCTGTTGCAGATCTTTGTGTCATCTGCAAAGAGACATACTTTTTCCTTCCAGTCCCTCTGCAATGTAACACAAAGACATTGAAGAGGACTGGTCCTAATACTGAACCATGCGGTACCCACTAGTAACCCCCTTTCTTCAGAGTGGACTCCATTTACTATTACTCTCTGTGTCCTATTCTCCAGCCAATTCTTTACCCAGGCTATCATCTTGGGACCCACTCCCAGGCTGGCTAACTTGTATATTAATCTTTTGTGTGGGACTGAGTCAAATGCCTTGCTAAAGTCGGTAGGCCATGTCCACAGCCCTCCATGATCTACTACTTTGGTCACCCAGTCAAAGAAATTTATTAGATTCGTCTAGCATGACCTTCCTGCTGTGAATCCATGCTGCCTTGGGTCCTGTGCCCCTCTGGCCTCTAGGTACTTGACAATTCTTTCCTTCAGAAGTGATTCCATCATTTTCCTATCACTGAGGTTAAACTAACTGGTCTGTAGTTTCCCGCTTCTGCCCTGCTCCACTTTTGTGAAGAGAATCACATCAGCCCTCCTCCAGACCTCAGGTACCACCCCATCCTCCCATGATTTGTTAAAGAGGGTAGTCAGTGGTGTCACTAGTTCTACCCTTAGTTCTTTTAGAATTCTGGGATGAATCCCATCAGGCCCTAATGCTTTGTCCACTTTCAGTTTTAAGAGTTCTTTCAGAACCCTTTCTTCTGTAAATGGGCTGGTATCAACTTCTGTAACCAGAGTGTTTCTATTGTTTATTTTAGGTACTTCCCCTCTTCATTTGTAAATACTGAGCAAACATAGTTGTTTAGTATCTCTGCCTTTTCACAGTCACCCTCTGCCCACCCCTCCCTTTATTAAGCCTCACTATCCCTCCCTTAGTCTTCCTTCAGCTCCTGATGTACCTAAAAAGGTTTTATCCCCCTTCTGAACTGAGTTGGCTATCTTTTCCTCAGTTCGGCCTTTGCTATTCTGACTGCCTTCCCAGCTTCCTTTTGCTTTAACTGATAGAATTCTCTGTCCTGCTCCTTCTGTGATTCCTTGTAACATAGACTTTGACGGCAGATAAGGACCGCTTGGCCCATCTAGTCTGCCCATTTCCCTACCTACAGGATAGGCCGCAGATCTTAGTTAACCAAAAGCCTATTTCTTCCTACCCCCACAAGAATTGCCTTATGTCTGTCCCATGCATTCTTGAATTCTCCCACAGTTTAGACCCCTGAACCTCCTCAGGAAGGCTGTTCCATGCATCCACTACCCTCTCTGTGAAATAATACTTCCTCATTGCCCCTGAACTGCCCTCCTTCTATCTTTAAATTGTGTCCCTTGTTCTTGCACGTCTCTTTTTCTGAAAGATGCTACCCTCTTGGACTTTGTTGATTCCACTGAGGCACTTAAAAGTTTCTATCATGTCCCACTCTCCTTCCTTCCTCAAGGGTATACATATTAAGCTGCTTTAGTCTCTCCTCATCGGCTTCTCTTGCAGACCCTGCACCATTTTAATTGCCCTCCTCTGGACTGCCTCTATCCTGTCTGTGTCCATGCGGAGGTGAGGTCTCCAGAACTGGACGCAGTACTCCAGATGGGGTCTCACCAACTGTCTGTACAGAGGATAACAATGTCCTGTTTTCTGCTGCTGATGCCTCCCTATACATCCCAGTATACCCCAGCCCTCCCTACTGCCTTCTCACATTGCTTGCTAACCTTAAGGTCATCTGATATGATTACCCCCAGGTCCCTTTCCTTTTTGTTGTTGTTACTACCTCCCACCCATTGTATTCTTCCCTGGGTTCTTGTTTCCCAGGTGCATTTTTGCACTTCTTTGCATTGAATCGTAGCTGCCATACTTCGACCATTCCTCCAATCTTGCCAAGTCCCTTTTCATCCTTTCCACGCCTCCTTGTGTATCAACCCTGTTGCAGATCTTTGTGTCATCTGCAAAAGGCATACTTTTCCTTCCAGTCCCTCTGCAATGTCACTGATGAAGACATTAAAAGGACTGGACCAATACTGAACCCTACGGTACCCACTAGTAACCCCTCTTTCTTCTTGTACTTTCTGAATGCTTTCTTTTCTCTTGAACCTTCACTGCCACCTTCTTTGAGAACCATAGTGGTTTCTTACATCGCTTTGTTTTGTTTATTTGCTTCACACAAAGGCGTGTTACCTCTGTGATGGCAGTTTTTATTATTCCCCATTGTTCTTCCACCCTCCTTCCTGCCCATTTGATAGTGCATTCCTTAGGCACTCACCCATTTGGCAAAGTCAGCCCTCCTGAAGTCCAGTACTTTTGCCTTTGTATGGCTTGACTATATTGCTGTGTTTATTGTGAACCATACTGTTCGATGGTCTCTAGTTCCCAGATGGCTACCACTTCTACAGCTGTGATCCTCTCTCCATCTACATTTGAGAGGACCAGGTCTAAGATTGCTCCCTCTCAGTGGGTTCCAATACTAGTTGTCTAAGGCATGCCCCCTGTAGGGCATCTAGAATAACCCCACTCTTGAAGTGGCTGCTGCAACTGTACTCCAGTTAACATCTGGCACATTCAGATCACCCATCAGCAATATCTCCCTTTATCTGCCATTGTAAGTATACTTTCTATCATTTCCTTATCCATTTCCTCCCCTGAGAGAGGGTCTGTCTAACCCTGTGCGGATTGTCGTGCCATTGTCTGCCTCCAAATTGACCCACAGTGCTTCTTTTCCTCCCTGTTTACCCTTTTGTTCTGTTGCTTTGATTCCTTCTCTGATGTAGAGAGCTATTCCTCCTCCTCTTTTACCATCCCTGTCCCTCTTGTATATAGTGTATCCTGGTATGTTTCGTCCCATTCATGGTTCTGTGTGTACCATGTTTCTGTGACTACCACGATATCCAGATGTTCCTCCTCCATCAAGGCCACTAATTCAGGAAGCTTGTTACCCAGACTACGGGCATTGGTACTCATTGCTCTCTATTTTTGATGGCTTTACCATCTGTAGCAGCATCCCACTGACCTTTCTACATTGGTCTTTTCTCATTTAGTACCCTGTTTTGTAGGGGAGGCTGGGATATCTTTGAAGGCAGTATGTGTACTTGTGTGATGGTGTTGATGTGGGAAACATTACATAAGTTAGAGGAATGATGGTGCAACTTTTTAAATAAAATAAAAAGAATATAAAACAAGACATGTGTCTGCAAAAGTGACCATTAGAATATCAAAATAAAAACACAAATACTGGTTTATTCAAGTAATGAGCTTAATACTGTTCTCCTTTACCTGTTCGCTAAAAGACCCCATGCACTTTGGCTCACACTTGATTGTCCACCATTCATTGCTATATAAAAATGTTTATTATATTATGCTAGCTCATTTACTGATGCCTCCATGTGTACCTGTCACCCTGTATTGGAGTGCTGCATCTGCATCTGCATATGTTTTCTAAGTTGTTACTCCTATTTCCCTCCCGGGACATACTTGGAAAGAGCCTCAGCTCAGTGTGCCTTTCCAGGTTACCATCTTTCGAATAAATAACACAAATAATTTTCAAAGATAGAAACAGACACGATTATGTTGTGAGGCACAAAAATTGTATTTGACATGAAAAATATATCACTGCATGCAAATTAGACACACACTAGATTGAGAGTCCAGAAGATGTTTTTGAGGAATTAAATTTGTGTTAAGGTGATAAACCATTTCTTTTGTTACTTTTGTAATGCAAATATGTTACTATTTCATTCTTGTAAAATAACTGACAGATTGTCAACAAAACCTATGAATCAAAATGAACATCAGCATATATATTTATAGAGACACTTTAGATCATTTAAATACTTCTCAACCCAGTGATAAACATGTGTGGGCATCATACTGTATGGGTGTTATACTCAATGTGTCAGTTTAAAACAACAAAATTGACCAAACAATTAAAGCAGTCAGGTTTTCACCAGGAAAAGTTTTCATAGAACTATAGTCATTCAGATTTGAAGTGGAACAGATGAATTCCATGATCATAAACTGTTTTAATACAAACTTCAATCAGAAATTCACACTAAGAATTCAAAGGTATACTGCCAATTGATGGCTCTGTGCAGTAGCCACAGAAAAACTGTTCAAATGAGGTGGGAGTGGTTCTGTGTCATAATGTACATCGAGGAACAGCAATCGCCGTTTGTGTGAGTGTACATCGCCAAAAATGAAATGTGGCAAAGTACACTCACAGAGACTAGAAAACCAGCAACTGATTTTCTATGTTATGTGAGGCTGCACCCCTCACCCTCCACATTGGGCTTTTCCAACCCGCATCCCCCCTACTTACGGCTTCTCAGCTCCAGGGGGTGCATGTTTGTGTGTGTGTAAAACATAAAAAGAATAAACACCTCGACCCAACACCAAAATGATCATGCCCAGAACCGAACCTGGCACCTTCCCAACCCCAGCCTGCCACCTACCCACCATGCCATATGTTCAGCTCAGCAGCCTACCACCGCACTACACCCTACATACCTTCCATCCGCCTCCGCCCGTTGTGCCGGCGTGGTCCCTCCCCATGTATATATAGCGACATCCTGTTGCTGCTTGCCTACCCCTGTATCCGGTTGCTACCCTGCCAGGTATCCCAAAACACAGATGCTATGATTGAGTCACCCTTTTGAAAGTGCTCAATGCAGATACTGGTGGGAGTACATCTTTCAGGAACCCACTAACATGAATGATGCCAGTGTTCTTGACACTTAGCAATGAAAGTGATCCAGACATATAGAGTAAAGGATGGGAAAGTGTGTGTTATATAGCAATAACCCATGACAGGAAATGGGGTTATTGGGGATTAATCAACACACCAGATGTGTTGTGAGGCATGAGGCTGTAGGCTAAGTGTCCTCACAGCACCCAGGTATTGTTTGATCTGCAGTAACCCTACACCCTGTTTTGGGTTATTTCACTTATAACATGGGTTATCTAATCAAGTGGAAAAACAGAAAAGGGGGTTTCCTCTGTTTAAATAGCAAGAAAGGTACTGTATCCTGCCACCTTGCAAAAGTCCCCAAAAGTATTGTAGCTCTAAATGTTCTTAGGCACATGCAAATGTCACAAATACAGCACAGAGATGATTTCTGACATTTCTTGTACATAATATACTGTGTGATAGTTCAAACCCCATCTACTTTTCTGTCTCCCAACCTCATACACAAACACAGCTATCTCAGCCACACAGTATCATAGCTATGCACTGCATTGCCGGTCCCTGCCTCACTGTCTCCCTGGCATCCCGTGACACACCACACACATGCGTGATCGCTCCTTACCTCTGGCTGTGCACTGTCAGACATGGACCCATTCCTGCTCACTGTACATATCACTTGAAGCTGGGAAACCACAGGATCAACCAGATAAGTTTTTTTTTTTAATATAAAGGCAAGATCAACCACATAGATAAAACAAAATGATTATCCAAAGGTGAGAGTCTTGTTGTGGTGGCTCCTTGCTAACAGAGTTACAGAGCCACCATGTTTGAGGATGTGTTCAGCCTGTCCACACAAAGAATGACCAGCCAATGACAGAGTGCCTGATTTCGACTGACAGGCGTGTATTCACCATAATAACCTATGGGTAATTATGGCAAATATCAAGTTCTGAGCCCTAAGAAAAAATTGTTTGCCAGTATTTATACTGACATGTCTAAGCTAGAATGACAATATTTGAGCACATTAGAACACAATGGCACAACTAAGACTGTCTGTGACTTACTTGTCCTTCCCAGATTCAGCCTGTACAATGTTATCAGCTTTCTCAATATTTCAGTAGCTGCCACCACTCAGCTTAGGCACTGTTTTGGGGTATCTCCAGTTTTGCATCCCTTCAGTGCCACTGCTCACACAGAAGAGTGATCCTTGCTCAAAGTTACATTACTCACTCTACTCTGTCACTGCTGAGAACACCATACTTTAGAAAATAGGTTATGGTAACAGTAGCCTTCTTCTAAGTGGCTGAAATATAGAAACATAGAAATTATCAGCAAATAAGGACCGCCAGGCTCAACCAGTCTGCCCAAAGCCTTATACTTGTATTGACCTGTGACCCTATCTGGTCATTGGCTTTTCACCACCCTTCCCACCACTAAAGTTCCCTTATGCATGTCCCAGGCATGTTAAAATCCCTCCACTGTGCTTTCTCCCACCACCTCCTGTGGCAGACTGTTCCATGTGTCCATCACCTCTCCATGAAGAAAGACTTTCTCACATTTCCCTTAACCTGCCACCTTCCAATTTCATATCATGCCCCTTGTTCTTGTACTCCTGCTATACTGAAAGATGTCTCCCCTGCACCTTGTTTATTTCCTTAAGGTACTTGAATGTTTCTGTCATGTCCCCCATAACCCTCCTCTACTCCAGCGAATACATATTAAGGTCTTTTAATCTCTCCTCAGATGTCTTGTGGTGCAAGCCCTGTACCATCTTAGTCACCGCATTGCACACAGTACTCTAGGTGAGGCCCTCACAGTGTTTTATACAATGGCATCACAACCTCCTGCCTTCTGCTAGTGATACCTGCCTATGTACTCCCAGCATGCCACTGGCCTTCCCTGTGGCTTTTGTGCTCTGCTTGGACATCTTTAGGTCATCCAAAATAATAATCCCCAGGTCTCTTTTTCCTTGGTGACTATTAGCAACCCCCATACTGTAGCTCTCCCAGGGTTCCTATGTCCAAAGTGCATTATTTTGCACTTCTTTGGATTGAACCTCAGTTGCCACACTTCAGACCATTTTCAAGCTTCCCCAGATCTCTATTCATTTTCTCCACCCTGTCTGGATTCTCCACCCTGTTGCAGATCTTGGTATCATCTGCAAACAGGCAGACCACTCCCTCCAGTCCTTCTACAATGTCACTAATGAAGACATTGAACAGAACTGGCACAAGGACTGATTGCTGTGGCACCCTGCTGGTCAGTCCCTCTCCCCAGATTGGATCCCATTGACCACCACCCTCTGCCTCCTGTCTGTTAGCCAATTCTTAACCCAGTTTACCACTTTTGCTCCATGCCCAGACTAGCCATCTTGTTTACCAACCTTCTATGTGGGAAGGTGTCGCAGGCCTTGTTGAAATCAAGGTAGCGATTTCCACTGCGCCCCCATTAACCTCCTACATCACCCAGTCAAACAATCTATCAGATTTGTCTGACATGGAGGTCACGTGATGGCAGCCTAGTAAGAAGCAGCAAACACCCGTGCTCCGCTTCGATCCCGGTTAAAATTATTCTTCTTGCTTCACTTCTTGTCGCACTTCATCGGAAATTGTTTATAACTTTGTCACTCAACAAGCAGAAGAATTTCTGAAGTCCTGCTATGGAGGTTTATATACATAAAGCGCCTCTCAAACACATGCTCCACCATCGCCTGAGAAAGAGCAGGCCCTGAAGTGACCTAAGCAGATCACTGCTAAAGCTGGTGCGGGATCCACGGCATTGATGGAGGAGTGGTTTCTAGAAATAATGACACCTCTCCAAAGCTCTATTGCTGATATCTCCATGGAGCTGCATGGTATTAGAGCTAATATGGCTTTATTGAGTCTTAGATTTGGGGACTCAGAATCGTATATTGTCTCCCTGAGAAGAGGGCAGATAAAACCGAAGTTAGATCGCACTACTATTAACAGAAGAATTAAGAAACTTGAGGACAAGCTGGAAGACCTGGAAGGGAGGAGCAGATGAAACAACATCTTCATCATCGAAATTCCTGAGAAGGAAGAAGGTGCCTCCTGCTTTGTTTATTCAAAAGTTTGTGAGAAAATCACTAGTCCCTCCCCGGATAGTGCAACTTATGTTTTAGGGAGAGTCCTTTGGGCACTTCGCCCTCTGCCTCCCCTGGCTCACCGCCTAGACCGAATATCTGCAAATTTCTAAACTACCTGGATAAGCAGCATATCCTTGCTCAAGTAAAATTCTTACAAGAGGTTTTGTGGGAGGGCAGAAGGATCCGACTTACCAAGACTTGCCACAATCGGTGAGATTGAAGCACCAAGAAATGCATCCCTTGTTTCCAAATTGATTGTGGGTGGAAGCAATTTCGGGTAAAATACCCTGCCCTCCTGCAAGTCAAAATAAATGAGCAATGGCATCTGTTCGACAGTTATGAAATGGCTCAAACTGAGCTCAGGAAGCTGCTCCCAGATTTATTCAAGTGAGCAGTCTTGATGTCTTGCACTGTGTTTGTTTGATGCATGCTGATCTTAGCAGATAAATGTCACTGGGACTGGATCGAAAGTATTTTGAAGTCTGTTCAGTTTGGATGTAAGCTCAGTTTCCTGGACTCTTTGGGCTTTGCAATGCTGAGGCATGTGGCCTGTTACGTGGATGGATTTCCTGAAAGAGTCTTTGTGGACTTGGATGCAGGATGTTCTGGCATTACTGCCTTGATCCAGGCTGCGTCTCCTTGTTGCTGATTCTCCTTTTGCTGCTTAGTGCATCTTGATGTGAGATACGGACACGAGGTTATATTTTAGTTGTAGATCATTTTGAGGTGCTGATTATGTTTGTGGTGCCACACATCTGCAGATTTTAGTTTCAGCATTTCAAGCAACCTAATAAATATATTCAAATTGGACCATTACCAGAATCTAAATAATAGCTTTAAGGTAACAATTGTTCTTTTAGAGAATGACAGGCTCTGTAATATTTTCACTATTTAATTTCTAACTTTGTAACTTAGAGACTAGCCAGTTTGCTGCTAGACACATGTTTAGATGTGTTATTCCTTTTCGTCACTAGATGGCGTTATTAGCAAAGGAACAATTGCTTACCCTTACATTATATAGCCAAGAACATCAATCAATCAATCAAATCTTTATTTATTCAGGCGAACATCATTGAGCAAGGTTCATTTACAAGATGGACCTGATAAGGTCAAGGTTCAATAGTTGGTACACCACAGATACATCAGTGTACTTATATATGCATAACAGATACAGAAAAACACTTGTAAATACACTGATCAAGAGTAAGAAGTTGGTTAGGACATACATGACAAGATAGGTTATAGGCAAATTATACTAAAAATAAAGTATATACATATCCCAATAGAGGAGTCAAGGCATACACACAGCATAGTGTAATACTAGGATGGATGGGGAGCATTTAGGAATGATGTAAGGGCAGAAATTAGTGGGAGAAGGATTAGGTAAGTAGTAGGTAGTTAGGTAGAGTTAAATGGAACTGGGGTATTATAAAAAGGTGGCCGACTGGGAGGGAGAATTGTGGAACAGAATTATGCCATAAATGATGGCTGTCTGGAAGGGGGTTGTGAAATAGCAAGACTAGCTCTTATGGTAGCAGTTGCATTTCTCTGGAAGAAACCTGTACAAAGCTGTTTGAAGGATGCTATAGGTATGAGATTGGACAGCTTTAGGGATTTATGTAGGGTATTCCATGCCATAGCTAGAGAATAGCTGATTGCCGCCCTCCTTGTCCGGTGTTGACTTTAGGTATTTTGAGCATGATGAGGTTGTTGCTTCTTAGGGCATAGGAGCTAGCTATGGCCTGGGTGAAACAGTATAGAGTATAATTTGGAAGTTTTTAGACAATGCTCTGTAGATCCATAGTGCTGCATTTCTGTTCCTTCTGAGATGTGGGAAACCCATCCAACAGCAGCAGAGAGAGCAATGATGAGTGTTCGATGGAAGATCTGTTATGAATCTTATTTGCTCTATGGTACAGGGTATCCAGCTTGCTTAGGTAGGAGATGGGGCAGTGACTATAAAGGAAGTCTGCATGGTCAACAACTGAAAGAAAAGTGGGTTGGACTAACCTCATCTTTGAGTCTCTGGTTAGGAAATGTTGTATTCTATAGAATAGGCCAAGCCTTTGGCGAAGTTTTTCTGCAGTTCTTCAATATGATGTATGAAGTCAAGTCTATCAATCCACATACCTAAGTATTTGAATTTTTCTACATACTCCAGATTTTCTCAAGGATAGTGCATAGCTGGGGAGACTGCTTAGTGAGGAGGTGCTGGTGGAGCTTTGATTGGAGAAAAGCATTGCTTTTGTTTTCTTTGCATTTATAAGAAGCTTTTCTCAAGTAATTGATATTGCAGCAAGGAGAATTCTGCTTGTAAAATTTCACGGGCAACTGCAGGTGATGGGTTGCTGACATACAAAACAGTGTCATCAGCAAAGAGGTGGACAGTGGCTTTGGTGAGATTTGAGTCAATATTATTAATGTAGATGGCAAAAGGATAGGGCCCAGGATAGATCCTTCGGAACTCCTCTTAGCAGTGGTTTTAGTGGGGATAGATCACCTTCAGCTTTCACCTGCTGTGACCTATCCATAAGGTAACACCTGAACCATTTAAGGGAGAGTGGATCTAGGCCAATGGAATGCAAGGAAGAGAGAGTAGCAGCTCGTGGTTTACAGTGTCAGATGCCTTGCTTAGGTCAAGAAATACTGCACAGACACTATTCTTTTATCCAATTCGGTTTGCCAGTCATTTGTAACTTTGGCCAGTGCAGAGATAGTGCTGTGCCTGGCCTAAACCCAGATTGAGCAGGATTCAAGAGGTTAGCATCATCAAGATATTCACTTAGCTGGATGCTCACTATTTTCTAGCATCTTGGGTAGCACTGGAAGAATGAAAATGGGCCTGTAGTTATTAGGTCCATAGGGTCCCCTGATTTTAGAAGGGGAACCACTTAGGCTGTCTTCCACACTGTAGGAATAGAACCAGAGGTTAAAGATAGGTTAAAGAGATGTGTTAGGGAACTGCAAGTACATGAAATGCAATCTTTAGAAAGTAGAGGTCAAGAGAGTCTGCCCCTGAGCTTTTTAATATTCAACTGCCATAAAGATCCTCTACTTGCTTCAGCAGGACAGGTTTGAAGGAGAAGGAGAATCAGCTCTTTGATCACCAGTGTACTGGGAGCTTAGTTGTGAATGCAGCAGATTAGCTGGAGAGGTGTCAAAGGCAAGGCAGCAGTTGTGAAGTGGTTATTGAAAGCATCCAGAACTTCCATTTTGCCAGAGATAGAGCCGTTATTGTGGTGCAATTGAGTTGGTAGAGAGGTGCTAGAATCCTGCCCTACAATACTCTTGATGGTGCCCCAGAACCTAGCAGGATTGTGATAGGAGGAGTCAAGTTCAGCCAAATAAAAGGCAGCCTTTGCATCTCTTACTTTCTTGGTGCAGCTGTTCCTGGCTTTCCTAAATAACACCCAGTCATTTGAGTTCTTGGTTTTCTTGCACTTCCATAGTTTGTCTCTCTCCAACAGTGCAGATTTGAGGTCAGCTGAAAACCAGCGGCAAGATTTGTTTTTATTGGACACTAGTGATTGGGGCATGAGTATTAAGGGCACTTAATATTATGCTATTTAACACCTGATGTGCCTTTTCCACAGATTGTGCAAGATAAAACTCTTGCCAGCTTGGACAGTGAGCTAGATCATGCAGGTATCCTTCAATATTGAGGTTTTCTTGGATCTCCTCATTAGGAATTTTGCTGTGGTTGTTGGTTTGCTGGAAGATCTTACTCCTGTAATGAGGCAGTGATCACTTATATCACTGAAAGCACTCCAGTGTGTGTGAATAGATGGGGTTGTTCACCAGCATGATATCAAGTAGTGTGCTGTTGTTTCTATTCTTTAAGTTTATTCTTGTTGGCTCATTTATCAGTTGTGTGAGCCCATGTGTATCTAGAATGATACAAAGGTGCAGCTGCCTTGGAAAGCCAGTTTAGATTCAGATCACCTAGGATAATGACTTCTTCAGAGCCTGGATTGAATAGATTCCCCAGGTGGGATAAAAGCTTATGGTCAGCAGAGGGGCCTGTAGCAGCCAACTAGCTGGAAAGCTGCTGTGTTGGGGAGAGATACTTTGAGGGATATACATTCAATTCTTTGGGCATCGAGGTTGCAGCAAAGCAGGAAGCAGGTATACTGGACTTTACATATATAGCTACTCCACGCCCCTTGTTAGGCGATCCGCTCTGTATAGCTGATAGTTGGGAGATTAACATCCCTATCTGCTGTGGTGGGTTTGAGCCATGTCTCAGATAAGAGAGAAAGTCTGGCAAGGTATGGGCAACCCAGGCTTGTATTAATGTAAGTTTTCAGGAGGCTGCATGGATTAATATGTAGAAAACTGAGGTCTTTGATTCAGGTTAGGTCTGCTGGTGAAGTGAGTACACTCAGGGGCCTGGGTTGATTTCCACATTTCCAATACAAAGTAGTAGAAAGAATAAAAGTTTCATAAGGGCTGCAAGAGATAGGAAGAGGGGCTGTCTTTGGTCCTCCTTTTCTTGCTCTGTTGCCACTCTTTTGGGTGCTCCAGCTGGGTTATGACATGGTGTCGAGACACCGAGTAGCAGTTGGTGGTCAGTCGTGGGGAGAACTGTATATCCTGTAATGGAGCATTGATCAGAATATATACATGGTGATTTGCATCCCTTTTGAGGTCACCCACTGATATTAATGCAGCAATGGTAGGGGCATATGGGGGTCTGAATATTATTCAATGGGGATGAGACAGAGAGGCTAGGCAGATGGGTCACTATATTTTGTGTGATATGGACATCCTCCTTAAGTAACCCCATGCATGACAGGGAAAGAAATAGCAGGAGGAGACTCCCCATAGTGAAAGCGGTATTGATGGTTAACTACGGAGAACAGTAGGGAAGGATTGCTTAATAGATGGTACAGCAGGCGATGATGCAGTTTATTGGCTAGGGTAGCGCTGGGGGCAGGAGGAGATTTCGCGGGAAGATGCCTATATAAGTAACACACAAGGAGAGGGAAGGGTGGGTGGGCAAAAATTTTGTGACTTTCCCATACCTTTCCTGGGTGTCCTCCCGGCCCTCGCGGGTCCCCTGGCTCGGCTTAGCAGTCGCCGACCGCCCGCTGAGGGAGCGTGGCCCCAGCCAACTGGGTGCTGTGGGCAGGATATCCGACTGAGAGACAGAGGAAGGTTCAGTAATTAGTAAAGACAGAAACCAAGTGTTTCTGCTGGTCAGAGTGACTGAAATTTGCACAACAAAAAGGCTGTGGGGGCTGTGGTGCCGTGGCGTCTAGCCCACTTTAAATTACAAGAAAAGGGCTTGTAATCACAGGTACACAAGATTTAACAGTTTCCCTCTACATTTACACAAAAACAAGTAAAACAGCTCTTTTTGAAAGTTTTCAGAAAAATTCCAAGTCCCAGAGCAGCTTTAGGTAGTGTAAGTTCAGTCAATGCAATTCAATGGGGCAGGAGGACCAATCGGCTGCTGTGCCTTGAAAGCGCTAGCTCACCGATTGGCCTTCTTTCCCGCACCTTTCCTGGGTGTCCCTCCTGGTCTCGTGGTCCCCTGGGTTGGCTTAGCGGTCGCCGACCGATGGAGCTGCAGGCCTCGGGCGCCCAACTGGGTGCTGTGGGCAGGATATCCCACTGGAGAGAGACAGAGGAAGGTTCAGTAATTAGTAAAAGACAGAAACCAAGTGTTTCTGCTGGTCACCCTCGGTCTATCGCCCCCAGGGACCCCAGACCACCCCAGCCTGGGGGCCTTAGGAGGATGGCAGCGGGGACTGAGGAATAGGCACACTGGGCCACCTAGCACCTCGTGCCACGGAGACCCTGACTCTGAAGTCTCAGGGTGCCAGGATAACATATCATAGTTAGTAATAGACTCTACTAATTAGATATATTTCTGTAGGATTGACATATACAAAATTACCTATGTTACTTAGAGTTTAAATAATAATGTAAAGAGTGGTGAAGAAGTGAAGCTGCAAACCACTCCTGTTTCTGGTAAGATAATTTCTGATTTTATTAAATGGTTTTATTTACGGAATTTTCCACTCACTGGGAGTGGGGATGGGAGGGCTTATTGCTAGACTGTGCTAAAACATCACTTGACAGAGGTAGTATGTCCAGTGCAGTTGCTAGAACTGGAGGTAGTTTATTGGTTGTGTTTTGATTATGTTATGTTGTTTATATGGAGACTGAGGCGAACTGGGTAGGGAGGATTTACTAAATAACACTAGCACATCTTTAGGGATGGAACCAGAGTTAGGAGTACTGGTGGATCTACATTACATATATCTGTTGGTAAGGTTAGTCATGTCATATCTTTTAATTAATGCCAGGTATGCTTAAGGTCTTCAGTTGGAACATCAAAGGAGCACAAGATAGATGTAAAAGACAGGTGGTTTTGAAGCATCTACATTTATTGAAAGCTGATATAGTGTGTTTGCAGGAAACTCACCTCAGAAGGGAGGATGTTTCCCTACTTTGTAAACAATGGGTTGGGAAAGTGTTTGGGGCAGGAATATCGACCAGTAAAAGGTGGTGTGGCCATTTAATTAACAAAATACCCCTTTCAAATTAGAGCACGAAATATGGGACCCTAATGGTCATTTTATACTGGTCAAAGGGCATCTGACTTTGCAACAAGTACTGTCAGGTTCTATCTATGGTCCGAATCTGGATTCTCCCAGCTTTTTACCCGCCTTCTTAACATACTTGTTTCAAATCCATCTAAAGCAATTTTACTTGGGGGACTGGAACATCACGCCCAACTGCAGTTGGACAGATCTACAATAAGAGGTCTGATTTGTCACCGCCCAAGAGACACTAAAGAACTTAAGGAGAGTGTGAGTTTGATAGATGTGTGGAGGGTCCTGAATGCGATTCTAGACAATTCTCTTTTTTCTGCTCCACATCAAACATGCTCAAGGATTGACTACTTTTAATCAGTTCATATGCCCTTCTGGATGTCGTTGATGCATGTATTCACACTCGTGTAATATCAGATCACTCACCTGTCTCTATTACTTATCTATTGGGAACTGGGACCTGAAGAGACTTTCTCTGGTGTTTTAATAGCCAACTACTTCAAGATTCATATTCTTGTGATCACCTTAAAAATGATATTTCCCATTTCTAACTACTAATACCAGTACGGTCACCAAAACAGATATTGTCTGGGCAGCTTTAAAATGTGCCCTAAGAGGGGAACGATTCGGATAACAACTGCTAGGCTCAAAAAGCTTAACACCCAAACCCAAGAGTTATTAGCTCTATCAAAATCATTGAACATAGTATGAGCCGTCGATTAGTTGAAGCAGATTGGGTCCAATTACATCAGTTGCAAGCCCAATTCTCAGAACTCATGTCACAAAAGGCTGAGCTGGCCCTCAAGAGAACCAAACTCAAGTATCTGAGTCTGGTGACAGAGCAGGTAAACTACTCACTATCCAACTAAACAAATGGAATCCACTAGATTAATAGCAGCTCTTTGCACTGCATCAGAAGGCCCTATAACCAATGATCCAGCAGAAATCGCCTCCACTTTCCAGCAATATTTCCAAACCCTATATGCAATTCCAACAGTTGAAAAATCAACACTGGAAGATGTTGAGAGGTATTTAGATTTGGTCGCTCTCCCAAGCTTCTACCAAGTTATTCCTCTAGCCTGGAACTCCATATCCAGGAATGGGAAGTCAAGCAAGCAATTGCACAGCTATCCCCTGACAAATCTCTAGGACCAGATGGCCTTACAACTAATCTATATAAAACCTTGCCTATAGAGCTTATACCCTTTTAACAAAGGTTTTAACTTCTGGTATGCTGAAGGCTTCTTTGAACACAGTTTTCTGGAAGCTCTGGTTATTTTAATTCCAAAATCAGATCGGGATCCTCTCTATCCTGAAAACTACCATCCCATCTCACTATTAAATGTGGATATAAAAATACTAGCCAAAATATTATCGAACCTGCGGTCCCTTGATGGGTAAGCTTATTAGTGATGAGCAGTTTGGTTTTATGGCTGGGAGGTCCTCTGCTGACCATATCGTAGATTACTACATCTAATAGCTTTTACTAAAACATCAGATATGCCAGCTGCTCTCCTTGCGTTAGATGCAGAAAAGCTTTTGACCGGGTTTCCTGGGATTTTCTTTTGCTACTTTGTCACGTTTTGGTTTTCCCACAGGGTTTCTAAAATGGGTTAAATTGTTATATACCTCCGACTGCCAGTGTCTGGTGCAGTGGGATCCCCTCTATTCATTCCTTTATTATGTGGTACCAGACAGGGATGTCTTCTTCCCTTTTATTTAATCTTTATTTGGAGCCTTTGATTCGCAGACTATTATTTTCACATGACATCCAGGGCATATTAATTGGTAATAAATGACACCTTATCTCAGCTTATGCTGATTATCTACTGCTACATGTTGAGAATCCTGTGGCCCGTATAAGAGCCCTGCAAGAAATTGAACAATACTCAAGAGTATTCTATTACAAGCTCAACATTTCTAAATCTAAACTGTTCCCTTAAATGGGAGTTGCTTGTTGAGAGACACAGGGGACCATGGTTTGACTTGGGAGCCCAATTCTCTGACATATCTGGGCATCAAGGTCTCGAGGGATATGACAAGAATGATGAGACATAATCTCACCAGCTTAGTAAGTAAAATAAAACTGATCTGGAGAGATGAGTCTGTTGCCCATATCTTTATGGGCCAGAATCCACATGGTTAAAATGAATGTACTACCTCAGATCCTTTATCCCTGAATATGCTAGTTTTATTACCCAAATCTTGGTTCTCCAAACTACAAAGAATATTAAATCAATTTGTGTGGAAGGAAAGGGAGTTAGAAGAGCTTACTCCAAACTCACAGCTTCAAAAACATGAGGGGTCTTTCCCTCCCTGTCTTTTTAAGTATTACGTAGCTGCTTATATTAGTAAATTGGCATATTGGGCTTGTCTACCAAATACAACAGGCTCTATTTTATACTCGCCCTTTCGTTAGCAATTGAGGAAGTTCTTATAACTAAGTTTGCTTGTGCCTTGCAGCTGTTGTATATTCTATCCCAAAATTAATCCCTAAGGGCTGAAAAACATTCCCATTGAATGGTCTCTCAAAGCTCTACACCAAATTCAGATCTCTCTGAATGTAGATTGGCATAGATCTTTAAAACAGTCCCTGGTCATAATCCACATTTTCAAATTCAAAATGCGCCTATTTCTTCTACATTCTGGGCTCCACTAGCAGGGCTTAGTTTAGAGGAGATAGCCCCACAGGGCAGAGTTTTACCACACACAATTTTCTCATAATGCTCCCGTGCCCAGTGGGAATACCTTTAACTATTGGCAAATTAGACAAGCTGTGATTACCTTCTTGCTGAAATCAACAGTGCTAGAACCTGTCAAGATGGAATTATCTGCTCTCTTACACATTGCTGACCAGCCACACTCTGTGTTTAGAACTTATCAAGAGTTGCAAGCATTGGATCCAGGACTGCCAAGGTATCTGTTACTACTGGGTCCAGAAATTGTCTCTCAAAGATGATTATACCTTTTGGCAACAAATTTGGTGTAATATATATATGTTCATAAAACAAGACAGACTCAGATTGCAGCAATATAACATTATGCACAGTCTCTATTTTACTCTGGTTAAACTTAATAGAATCAGTAAACTTCCCTCTTCACAGTGTCATCGATGTAAAAGGATTATGGAGATCTTTATCACATGATACGGGACTGTCCAATGGTCCAGATATTTTGAAAAGTTATCCAAAGTTCATTAGATTCCTTTTAGATTTGGGCCTTTTCTTTGTCCCAAAATTTGTTTAATCAATTAATTCCCTTAGAGATGATTAGACAGCGGAAAGTCTATATGGCAGTCATATCGGCTGTGACCAATTTGATAATCCTGAGACACTGGATAGATGACACCATTCCCTTGGTTCTTGAATGGCATAGAGAAATTCTGTTGGACTGGCAGCTTGGCGACACATAGCTAAGATGAATGACAGGCTCCATTCTTATCTTACCAAGTGAGGTCCTCTGGAGGCTATGCTTGCAATAATGAAAATCTTAAAGGAAAGCATGGCATGGGTCAGCAGTGCAGGTTCTCGGCCCTACTAGTGCTCCTGGTCTGGTTCTAGAGGGTGGGGTATGGGAATGGGTTTGAATTCTGTTTTAAAATACTGAAATTAAAAATGTAAATATGTTTACAATGCCTGATACTGTGACTTTGGTTGCCTCAATGCTAATTGTTCAACTTGGCCCTGTATTAGGAGGCTCAGTTGTCATTGTAAATATCTATATATTGTGGCATTATGAATAAAACATATTGAATTAAAAAAATTTGTCTGACATGTCCTTCCTGCTGTGACTCCATGTTCGTCAAACCCTGCACTGTTGGACTCCAGGTGTGCCACTATTTTATTCCTTAAGCAGTGCTTCCATAAGCTTACCTACTGCTGAGATGAGGCTGACTGGCCTATAGCTCCCCACCTCCTCTCTACCACTGTTTTTGTGTAGAGGGACTACTTGTGTCTTTTTCAGTCCTCTGGAACCTCCCTATGTTGAATGAATTTGTGAACATGGCTGCCAGAGGTGCTGCTTGCTCCTTCGCAGCTCCCTTAATATCCTCAGGTGTATGCCATCTGGCCCCATTGCTTTGTCCACCTTCAGTTTCATGAGCTCCTCCAGGACTCTCTGCTTGTGAATATACTGGTGTCTACCCCACCCTACCCCCATGCACCTGTTGCCCAGCTGTGGTTCCTGACTTCAAGTGAATACTGAACAGAAGTATTTATTCAGTATCTCAGCCTTTCTAGGTCTCCCTCCTTACACTCCCTTCATACCCTTGAGCCTTATGATCCCTCCTCTGGATTTCTTCTTTTGCTGATGTATCTACATCAAGTCTTTTTCCTTTCTTCGCCATCTGTGCTAATCCTTCCTCAGTCAGTGCCTTTGTGCTCCTAGCAGCCTTCCTGCTTCCTTAAACACTCTAGGTACACCTTTCTGTCTTTCTCCTCTGGTTCTCTTTATATGTCCTGAAGCACACCCTTTTAGCCCTTACTTTGTTTGCCACTTCTTTTGAGAACCATAGTGGCTTCCTCCTTCTGTTGCCCATTGGATACCAACCTGATGTATTGGTTTGTCACTTCCACTACGGCTCCTTTCAGTCACTCCCACTGCTCTTCTCCTCCCACACCACCACCTCCTTCTCCAAGACTACTCTGGTATATCTCCCTATTTCAACTAAGTTCTCCTTTTGAAATCTAGAACCTTCACCTTGTGTGGCTTGCCTGAGTTCCTGACCCCATGCTAAATTACACTATGTGGTGGTCACTGGACTTCAGTTGTCCTTCTACCCAAACTTCTGTGATTCTACCCACGTTGATCAGTATCAGGTCCAGAATCGCCCTGTCTCTGGTTGGATCAAGCACTAGCTGCCTGAGACCTGCTCCCAGTAGTGATCATAGGATGCCTCTGTTTTGGCTGAAGCAGTTGTCTGAGTAGTCAATCCACATCTTACATATTTAAATCACCCAGCAGAACCTTAGTTTTCATCTTGTGTATTTCATCCACTAGCTCCTGTTTACTTTCTCCTTGTGCTGGAGGGCCTGTAGATCACCCCTGTGCATATCAGCTGTGCCATTGCTAGGTTCATGGGTGACCCACAGTGCCTCAGCTTTCCATCTACCCAGCACCTCTGTTGCCTTTATACCCTTCTGTTGTACACCTCCTTCTACCCTGCCTATCCCTCCTGAACAAAGCATAACCCAGTACATTTATGTCCCACCCTGATTTGGAGTGTACCATGTCTCTGTTATTGCTGCTATGTCCAGGTCTGCCTCAACTAACAAGGCCTCCAGGCGTGATTTTATTTCCCAGGCTGCGGACATTAGTTACCATGGACTTCCATGTTCTGCAGCCCACTATCCCTCTGCTCCTGTTTTCCTGCCCTGCTTTTTATCCCCACCCCAGTTATCATTCTTTTGTGGTCTTGACTTCTCAGCTTCTTTCTTCCACCTGCCTCTGTTGCCCTGTCATCAGCTCATTTTCCTGCATGTGCCCACCGGGGGAATTACTGCTAAGCCGCCTGAGCTTCCGGCTCCCCTCCTCTGGCCAGTTTAAATGCTTGCTGCTTTGCTGCTGAAGCATCAAACTTCTCACACAGGACTGAGGTCCACTTCTCAGATGGATGCACCCCATCATCCTTATAGGCCTGCATCCATCCATCCAGGTGGGGCCCCAGTCCCCATGAAGTCAAAACCTCCATTTTACAGCATTCCTTCAACCAGAATTTGAATTTCTGGATGTGGAGTGACCTAGCCTCCCCTTGCCTAGGACAGATAGTACCTCCGAGAACGTAGACGAGCATGCCATCTGCTTCAGGCCCCTCCACCAGCTTCCTGAAATCCTCCTGATTCTGACTAACTTCACCTTGTCCCCTGCCAGGTCACTGGTCCCAAGGTGGACAATAACATCAGTTTCTCCCTCCTTACTATCACCCTTGCAATACAGTTATTATCAACTATAAATTGGTTAGCTGTACCCCAAAGCATTCAGCCACAGAAACATGAAATAAATAAAAATTTAATATTTTTACTATTTCAAAATAATTACACAGATATTATGTGGTATTACAGCAACACTAGAGGAACATTAATTCTACTAAATGGAAAGAACATGTTTGCCCACAGCAGGACTCACACAGAAAATACAACCTCCCTCTCTCTCTCTTCCAAATAGATTGGCTTAATACAAGACACTTTGAATCAGGGTAGACATGAACTCATAAATGGCAGTTTGTTTGTAGTCCCAAGCCTGTCAAACCTAAAACCTTCTAGGTTCCCCACTCCCATTACACATCAGCCAGTATGCCACTCGGACATCACTGTTTCAAAATATTTTGTCTGGACTGGGATTGGAAAAAAATGTCTTATAGCAGCCCAGTGGACAACTACCATGATCCCCTAACAGGGATGTTTGTGTTATTTAGCTGTTTCTAGACATCAAAGACACTTCTAATGCTCATCCATATTTCAGAAGTCTGGGACTGGGCAACCTGAAGTTACTTAACAACCAGGCCTCATTTGATCTGTTTTTATGTTGTTTGCATGCATGTGCAAGAAACATAGTGCCATCATCGGAGATTTCGGAGGTGTCACCTCCTCCTCCAATTCAGTCAGTGTGTTGGCAGGCACGGCCCTGTAAGCCAATGCATTCTGGAGCTGTCTGTAATAAGCTTCAAAATGCAGTGGCATACAATTGAAAGGGGCTACGCTTCAGTGAGCACCGATAAGATATCGGCTGCTCACGCACAGCCCCTCCACAGACACCACGCAGGGCTGGCGCGCCCGCCCGCACGCACTGTATAGCCGACGGGTGCCCAACTCTGCGCCCCCCAGTAGGTGACACGCTGGGGAGCCCACCCCAGCATGGCAGCTGTCTTTTGGCCGACGCGGGGGTGCCCAATCCCCGTCCAGCTGAAGCGCCCCCAAACATCCTTGTGCCACACTGGGAGCCCACCCCAGCATGGCAAACATTCCACAACATCTTTTTTTTTAAAAAAACCTGTAAAACAAAAACTGTCCGTGGCGCGTCTCCCAACCCCCTCCCTATTTTCCACCCTCGCTTAGCCTCACCCTCCCCCATACTTACCTCTACTTCTCAGTCGATGATCTTCAGTGGACGGGAACACGTCTGCACTCTTCAAAGCCGACCTGCGAACTGGAAATGCCGATAAGCTGTATAATGGGCTAGATAGGGGTTTCAACTGTTGCATATCTCAGGCATTTTGGGAATTTTGCAAATTTTCAACATGGGTTTTGGGACCCCTTCTCATGAGCGATGTCACTGTCATGGCGTTATTCAGGCCCGAGGGTGATTTTGCAGTCACTGCACGGTCACTGCGCAAAATCAGCCGCCGGGCCTGAATATACATGTGACAGACATCGTCATGAACCCATGATACTGATGTCAATCAAAAGTGACTGATTTCTGGCGTCGTTACGCGGTTCTCGCATGAGCTTGTAAGTTCGCAATTTCAATATTTTCACTCCAGAGTTTCAAAATTGCCATTTTACCACACCTTCTTATGAGTAGTACAGCTGTCATTTTACATCTCACCCAAAATGTGTTTCCACCATGTAGCACAATGGCGCGGTCGGTGTCTTGGAAAATCAATGTACGGGACAAATTAAGAAAATCACAGTGACACCATTCATGAGCAGAGATCTTAAAATGGCTGTGTTGAAAATTTGGTGAAAAATTCTAAAATGACTGTTTTGCGAGCGATTGTGCAGGTTCCCACGCGATGCTCATAAGGTCGCCAATTTTCAATATTTTCACCCAGATTTCCAACATTGCCATTTTATCACACCTTCTTATGAGAAGTACAGCTGCCATTTTCACATCTCACACCCAAAAGCGTGTTTCTGCCGCCATAGCACACAATGGCGCGGTCGATTGTCTTTGAGATCAATATACTTGAGGGACAAATTAAGAAACTCACAGTGACACTATTCATGAGCTCAGGTGTTAAAATGGCTATGTTGAAATTTGGTGAAAAAATTCAAAAAATGACACTGTTTTACAGCGTCGTTGTACAGTTCTATACTGCTCGTAAGTTCGCTGAATTTTCAATATTTTCCTCCAGATTTCCAACATTGCCATTTTACACACCTTCTTATAAATAGTACAGCTGTCATTTTCACATCTCACCCAAAACGTGTTTACGCCCATGTGAAGCGCATAATGGCGAGTCGGTAAAGCGAAATCAATGTACGGGGACAATTAAGAAAATCACAGTGACACTGTTCATGAGCAAAGGTCTTAAAATGACTATGTGTTGAAAATTTGGTGAAAAAATTCCCTTCAGATGTTCTGCAATATTACTAATGAAGACATTGAACAGAACTGGTCCCAGGACCGATCCTGCAGCACCCACTGGTCGCCCCTCTCCCTAGACTGCATACCATTTACCACCACTCTGCCTCCTGTCTGTTAGCCAGTTTCTAACCCAGTTTACCACCCTTTCCCCCATGTCCAGCCTACCCAGCTACTTTATCAGCCTCCTTTATGGGATGGTGTCAAAGGCTTTGCTGAAATCAAGGTAAGCGTTGTCCACTGCCCCACCCTGATTCACTTCCTTTGTCACCCAGTCAAATAAATCAACCAGATTTATCTGACATGATGTCCCCACTGTGAATCCATCTTGTCTATGGTCCTAGGTTCTGATGGCATCTAGATGCCCCACTATCCTTTCTTTAAGCAATGTCTCCATGATCTTCCCACTACTGAGGTGAGGCTGAATGGCCTATTGTTCCTGCTTCCTCCCTGCTGCGGACTTGTGTAGAGGGACCACACATGCCCTCCTCCAATTCACTCATGTTGAATGACTCAGTGAACATGGCTGCCAGAGGTACTGCTATCTCCCTTCGCCCAGTTCTGTTAATATCCTTGGGCGTATGCCATCTGGTTCCATCGCTTTGTCTACCTTCAATTTAGTGAGCTCCTGCAGGACTCTTTTGCCTTTGAATGGACTATGGTTCACCTCTTCACCCCTTGGCAACTGCTGTACTGCTGTGGCCCTTGCCCTCCCACTCTTCTGTGAATACTGAGCGGAAAGACACCGTGGATGTCTTGGGAGGAAGGCATGAAACTGTCACTTCAAATACCTAAACAGCACATACAAACAAGCAACATTCGGCATTGACAAATGCTTGTATTTTCAGAGACACTGATAAGAAGCCTTAAGTGTTTCCCAGCAGAAATAATTACATATATAAGAAAAAGGGAATGCAGTAAAGCATACTTAGCAAATGTTACATCTCCCCCAACCCGAAGAAGGAAAAAATCATTTTAGCAGCAAAACTGTGTGTGTGTGTCAGCTGTCACCACCTGCCATGCCATCAATTCACTTTTGTGTGAACCCTGCCTTAGTTTCTTCTAGGTCTCTCTTATTTATGAGAAAAAGAAAAAATAAACAGGGCACTAGCTGTTGTCCAGACAGCCCATCTGCATTACCATGATGTTGACCTACTGTGGTGCCTAATATCCATATTATAGGACTGCAGTACCAGGCTCTATCACAGCAGTTTTGAATTCTGGCCACTGGTCCTATGCAACCATTTAAGGGGTTGTGATCAGTAATCAGTGTGAACTGCCTTCCATATAGATATGGTTCCAGGTTCTGCAAAACCCAGACAATCCCCAGGCACTGTGTCTCTAATGTGGTGTAGGCTTGTTCTCTGGGCAGCAGCTTCCTGCTCAGATACATGACTGGGTGCTCCTTTCCTGAATGCATGACCTGACTCAGAACCACACCTAGCCCATAATCATATGCATCTACATGCACAGTGAACCTCAGAGTGTAGTCTGGGCTGGCGAGCACAGGTGCAGAACCAACACCTCCTTCAGCTGGTGGAATGCAGAGTCACATATTTCTGTCCACTGAACCTTTTCCAGCATTTCTTCCTGGTAAGGTCAGGCAGGGATTTAGCCACATTGCTGAAATTCAGCACACATTTACGGTAGTACCTTGCCATTCCTAGAAGGCCCAAACTTTCCTCTTGGTTGTGGGCATGGTCCATCCCTGGATAGCCTGAATTTTCACTGGCTCAGTCCACATGTACCCACTCCCCACCCTGTGCTGAAGATAAGACTCTTCTGCCATTCTTATCTGGCACTTGCCTGCCTTGACTGTCAGCGCAGTGGCCTGCAGTCAGTGGAACACCTCGGTCAGATGAATGATACGGTTCTCCCATGTCTAGTTATAGATGACAATGTCATCCATGTACACCAGAGTTATGTCTCCTGCCTCCCCTCCTGCAAAATGCAGTCCACAAGCAGCTGACAGGTGGATGGCACATTCTTCATCCCAAATGGCATCACCCTGTGCTTGAATAATCCAAACTGGGTGTCAAAGGCTGACATTTCTCTAGCTTCAGAAGTTGGGGTACCTGCCAGTAGCCCTTTGTCAGGTCTATGGTGGACAGGTCACAGGCTCCCCATAGCCTCTCTAAGACCTCATCCATTCTGGGCATGAAGTATGCATCCAACTCTGTGTAGCTGCTGAGCTTGCAGTAGTTGACGTAGAACCTTGTGGTCCCATCCTTTTGGGAATCAGTACCACTGGGGAGGCCCAGGGACTACTAGACTCCTGGATCAACCTGAGAGACAGAATCTCTTTGAACTTCCCTCATGGCATGTGTAACACCTTCTGGGACTCTGTAGGCTGGCTGCCTCAGCCAGGCATAGGACCATGTATCCATGTGGTGCTTTGCCAATGTGATATACCCAGTGAACGTTTCACCAAATGTACTCAGCACCCCACTCAGGTCGGCAGTTTGGGCTGATGTCAGCTGGTCTGAAAGGTGATGGCATCCACTGAGATTCTCCTTCACCTTTCCCAGGAGATCTACCAGTGGGTCTGCTTCAACCTCATCCTCCAGAGAGCTGCACAAAGGCAAAGCCATCTTGTCCCTATCGTGGTAGAGTTTCATCATGTTTACATAGTAAAGTCACTGTTTGTGCTACCCGTCCGATAGCTCCACCAAATAATTACATCATTCACCTCCTGACCATCGAAGAGGCTCTTCCCAAGCCACCTGTAATTTGTTCTGCCATAGGGAGGAGTACCATCACCTGTTGATCAACTTCATACTTGCAGGCTCTGGCCCCACGGTCATACCTTGTCTCCTGCCTCTGTTGTATGGTGGCTAGGTGCTCCTGGGTAAACCCCATAAGCTTCTTGAGCCATGACCTGAAATTTACGACATATCCCACAACAGATTCCCACTGGGAGTATGCTCACCTCCCATTCATCCCTTACCAAATCAAAAAGGCCCAAGCCTATGGCCAAACAGGAGCTTGAAGAGTGAGAACCCTGTGGACTCTTGGAGGACTTCCTATATGTAAATAAGAGATGGGGTAGGTACTTGTCCCTCTCTCACATGCTGGTCAATGAATGCCCTTAACATTGTCTTCAGGGACCTATTGACTCACTTGACCAGAGCTTTAGTCTGAGAATGGTATGGCGAGGTCCTGAGCTACCTTACCCCACACTTCTTTCAGAGGCTAACTATCAGATCAGACATGAAGTTGGTGCCCATGTCTGATAGAATCTCTTGGGAAAACCAACCCAGCTGACTGTCCCAAGCAGTTCATCAGCCATCTTCTCAGCCTTGATAGAGGACAAGGGCACTGCTTCAGTGTACCTTAAGGCATAATCTATGACCACCAAAATGTATTGCTTGCCAGTGCAAGTTGGGGTGCTAAGGGGCCCCACAATGGTCACGGCAACCTGCCAAATGTCACTTCAATAACAGGGAGGGAATTAAAGCTGTTTTAGCCATGTCCCCAACTTTTCCCACCCTCTGGCTCTGAGGACAAGTCCAGTAGAAGTTTGTCACATCTTTAAAATACTGGGACAGTAAAATTTATTAGTCATCCACTTTTTGTACAGCTGACACCTAGGTGTCCTGAAAAGGTATGTCAATGGCTAAGGCCAAAATCTGCTTCCTATGTCCCCTAGAACCACTGTCTGCTGGAGTATCCTTCCTCTAGTCCTCCCTTAGAAATCAACTCTTGGTACAAGAACCCATTCTCCCAGTTGGGAAGTCACCATCCCCACTGATGGTTGCCACCATTAGCTTTTGCAGAGATGGGTCAGCTTACTGAGTTCTGTCTAGCTCCACATGCCTGATTTTCCCCAGAACACACTCTGCTTTGCAATATATACCGACAGCTGGGCTTTCCACAGTCTGTAGCTGTGTCTCAGAACTGCTGGTCCGAGCTCCTTCTTCAGCTACAACTTATCCTACTACTGAGGTAGGGGTTGCTTCCTCATTCACTACCCTTCTGTGTCCTCAGGTGCTGGTTCCCTTGCCTTGGTACAGATGGTAACACACACAGTATTAGCCCTACTATTGAGTAATTGTCCACGATTACATCCGTGGCAGGTCAGGTACAACACCCACCCCTCATAAGCCCTGGCAACCTTCCCAGCTTATAAAGATCTGGGCTAGTGGTACTGAGACTGCCTGACCTGTCACTCCCTAATCTTACAAAACTGTCCAAGCAGGATCAATTCCTCTTGAATCAAATCCTGTTTTACCAAAGAAATGGAGACCCACTGTCTTTCAGTCCCTCAGACACCATCCCATTAGCACACACTGGGTGTCTGTTTGTGGTGTAGTTAGAGGCACTGCAATCTGTGCACAGGCTATTAACTTCAGGAAGCTTCTAAAACTACTGCCTGCAGCTACTCTTGCACCTTTTTGTTAAATTTTTGGACAACTGTAAGACAAATTCCCCAGTTTCTGGCAAACACAGCACTTGCGTTCATGTGTCCCCATGCTTTTTGAGAACAGGGGCTTCCCATTTTGTTCAGGCACAGTCTGCCTTCTCTAGGCTGCCCCCACCCTGGTTCCACTAAAACCACCTGATGGACCTCCCTTTTCCTTTGCAGTGAGAGGATGGTCATCTGGATATGAACTGATCAGCCCTCTCGGCTGCCTTCCTCACGGAGCTCATAATTCTGTACAATAACCATATATTCCTATCTTCTGGTTCTGTTTTCAAAAACTTCTTCCAAAAGCAATAAATCTTTTTCTCCAAGCAAGCTTTCGCACTTGCTACCTAGTGTTCTAATAAGTTACTTAACTGCATACACATTTCAGCACAGCTGTCTTCTGGGGTCTTCCTTAACCCTCTAAATGTTTGCCTAATGGTGTCAGAGGACATCTCGAAATGCTTTAGCAAGGCATTTTTCACTTTATCTTAGTCCTGCAATCATTATCATCCATTCAGGCAAAATCTGCTAATGCTTTGCCTTAAGCATTGGCAAATAGGTGAATGCCCAAGAAGCCCTGCCCAGTTTCAGATCGTAAAACAAATCAAAATCATCCCCTCCTCATAAATCTAGGAAACCTTTTTATTTTATTTATTTATTTAATGGAATAGGAATTGCAAACCTTTGAGTCAAAGACTCATTTGCAAAGGCTCCTAAATCACGGAACAAAGACAGGTAAACATAACAGTCACAGGTACAAAGTGGTTACAGTAAAGACATAAGGAAATATTAAGATTCTGTGCATGTATATATACTTCTTGAATTAATTTTGAGTTCCTAGGTGAAACCCTTATGCCATTACTCATTTTTCCCTAATTCGGTCGACAGGCACTGAATCTCCAGCTGACTGTCATGTTCAAGCTTTTCATCTAGATGTTGTGCTGGTGCTGCTTTTCTTGCTTCTGTCACTCCTCTTGCTTTCACTGGATCCGGTACTGGTGCTCTTTCTCTCGCTTCTCTGCTTTTGCTTTCCTCCTCCTCTTATTGCAGCCTCATTTTCTGAAGATCTAGCTCTGCCTTTTGCCTTTCAGTTTTGGCCGTATCATTACGTGCTGCAATCTCCAACTTCAACATCTGTACCTGGTCTACTTGCACAGCTGTCCCAGTCACAGGCTGTGGCTCACCTGCATTCACCCTAGCCTCCATCTCACAACTTTGGCTTGCAGTGACCCCTTTCACATGGCTTTCCTTCTCACTTTTAGGAGGATGGCTATCAGTTGCACCCATGTTTGACCTTCCTCATAGGTCAGTTCTCTTCCTTAGTGCAGCTGCTACATACACAGTTTGCAGTTCTTACAGGTATATGGGCAAGTCAAAATGTCTTCTATCTTTCTAAGCTTGTCAAACAAACAAACAAAAACACCTGGTAGACTATACAGTCCCCATTCATATATCCTGTTCAGTGACTGGACAGTTAACCTTTATGCTGACAAATCTGTTTCAGATCCCAACCGCTACCTGAAGTTTGTGACAGACTGGTCCTTCCCAGACTAGGCCTGTTCAATGTTACCAGCTTTCTCAATACTTCAGTAGCTGCCACAACTCACCTGAAACACTCTTTGGGGGTATCTGTAGGTTCACATCCCTTCAGAGCCACTGATCACAGTACAGTGCTCCTTTCTCAAGGTCATTTAACCCACCCCTCTATGTCACAGCTGAGAACACCTTACTTTAGAAACAGATCATGGTAACATTAACCTTCTCCTCAGGGGCAGAAATACAGTTATTGTCAGTTACAAATTAATTAGCTGTACCTCAAAGGATTCAGTCAGAGAAACATAAACTACATAAAAATAAATATTTTTAATACTTCAAGATAATTGCACAGCTACTACCGGATATTACACCAACACTAGAGGAAACTGTAATGCTGCAGAAGTGGAAAGGAAATATTTGTCTACAGAAGGTTTCATACAGAAAAATAATATCTTTCTCTCTAACCACGTAGATTGGCTTACAACAAGACACTTTGAATCAGGGCAGACATGAACTCATAGATGACAGTTTGTTCATAGTCCCAAGCCTGACTGACTCTTTAGGCCCTGTTAAACATAAAACCCTCGAGTGGCCCCATGACACATCATCCAGTATGTCACTCTGACATCACAGCTTCCAAATCTTTTGACTGGAGCTGAAGTTGGGGAAAAACCAGGCACAAGCACCAGCCTGTGTGACAATTACCATGAGCCCATAAAAGGACTGTTTGTGTTAGTTTGCTGCTTCCTGACGTCAAAGACACTTCTAATGCTCACCCATATTTCAGAGATCCAAAACTGGACAGCCTGAAGTAACTTTACAACCAGGCCCCATTTGGTCTGTTTTCTTTTCAGAGACACTGATAAGAAGGCTCAACTGTTTCCCAGCAGAAAGAATTACGTATATAAGAAAAAAACAGACTAAAATACAAGTATACATAGCAAATTGTTATACTGCAATTAATTGCTTTATTTGTCAGTCTAACAGAAAATGCACAAAGGAAGGGGTTTCATGACATAGGAATCACTCTTTCAGGCACTGAATGAACTGCTGCCAAACCACTTCTCCAGTGCAAGTCAATGGTTCAAACCTGGTCACATCACAGAGCCAAATTACCCTACTACTCATGCCACTTCACACATACATAAATTGATGAAAATAGAAACACCAGTGACTACAGCCTCCAAGCTTCATTTGCAGACTGCAAATGAGAGTCCCACCTCAGCTCATTTACAGTCACAGACGTGAACACTAGAAGTCAACAAAAAACTGTAAAATATATCTGCACTGCTAAAAAAACTTTTAAACAATGGAATTAGGCTTTCTTAGCTTTGGAGCGCAGGAATCACAAACTCAGCTCATTTCTAATCACAGATTT
Source organism: Neoceratodus forsteri (assembly GCA_016271365.2). Taxonomy (NCBI): domain Eukaryota; kingdom Metazoa; phylum Chordata; order Ceratodontiformes; family Ceratodontidae; genus Neoceratodus; species Neoceratodus forsteri. Next base: position 1,046,132,053 of record CM057455.1, read on the forward strand.
GAACACTCAGTTTAAGCACAGAAACAGTGAAATGATATCTGAACTAAAACTGTATTTTAAACACAGCTCTCTTTTAATCAAGCCTATTGTAGAAGCACTGAGCAAATAAACAAATCCAAATCCAAGCTGGGAGACCTGAGTGGGTGTAAAGCTAACCAGGTAGGTGGCAAATTGGCTTGAAGAAAGGGCCCAGGGTGGTAACAAACGGAAACACTCAGAGGTCAGGAGGTAACAAGTGGATTGTCACTGGAACCAGTCATGGGTGCAGTACTACTTAATATGTTCAAAAGCAACATAGGCAAGGGATAAACTCTGTGACATGGTAGACACTGGACAGGATATTAATGTTATGAAGAGGGACTTGTGTAACACTTGGTTAACCCATAGGTTCCCACTATTGGTTTCTGAACTCAAAAGAGTTAACTTCAGACGTTCTCTCAATCTCCTGAGACAGGTGATCTGGGCCTGGGAGCTTGGGGTGTAGTCAGCTTCCTGGAGCTATAAGGTTACAAGGAGGTGGTTGCAGTTAGCTCTGGGCCTCATGTAGTCTGCAACTCTCTTAAAGGCAGCACTGCTGTTCCAGCCGTTCTGAAGTAGAAGCAGATTTCAATCTGCTGGGTTGTAACAGGCAACTGTCTCACAGTCTAGCTGCTGTGAACCTATCCTGACCACCTCTAAAACTGTGAGTAGAAAAAGATTCAACATAAGAGATACAGTATGTGGACTATGTTATTTACTGAACTCTGCAGGTACCTCCTGGTGCCCTGTGAGTTTCTTCAAGCAAGATAGGAACTGAGACCTTAAATTTATTCTGCCCAGTGAAGTCTGGATGGGGCCCTTGCCGCATTAGAGAAGTGGCAGGTGATGTCCTATGTCCAGATTCAGCTAACCCCACAGGAGCCTAGGTACCCATGCCATAACTAATATCTAGCAGGTTCTTCTATGCTTTTTCCAGGGGTAAAAGGGTGACCCAAATGTACTGCATGAAGATTATTTGTTCTAATCTTGTCTGCACATCTAAAGACTACTGTATGTAATAAAATCTATTTGACCCAAAGAAAGTCAACTTAGTTCAGCCTAAAGAGCAGTTCATGTGCAGAGGCTACAGTATCATACAATTTTACCTAAGTGTGAGTTGGAGAAGTGGAAACCCAATAGTAGCCCTGCTTGCCAAGCTGGGGGAAGGTGAAGACCTGCCATTCACTGTGTATCATGTGTCTGACCTATGGGCCTCTAATGACACAGGTTCCTTTAGAGCAGCCCTTGATTGAGGATTGGACCCCTGAGTCCATCCTGAGTGCAAGACCCACCTCCTCCGGTGCCTTAGTAGAATACTCAATGCAGATATACTGGAAAATGGAATACTGGACTTTCAAAATGAGTAATTAAGAAAATCCAGTATCCTTAACTGTGTCCCAAATGTGGCAATGGGTAGAAGAGAATAGATAGGAGTGGTGCAGCTGTACCTTTGGAGTTGTCAGCACACCCTAATAACTGATACGAAATTGTATACATTGTAACACCTTTAACAGGACTTGCCACATTTGGATTATTAATGAAACTAAAATATGAATTGGCTTCTTAATTTACAAATTTTACCAATTATTTTACCAGGTGAGACACACTAAGCTGAAAGCTTGTTTGCAGGTGCAACCTGGGAGCATGAGGAAGTTAAGTGACTTGCTCAGGGTCACAGTATGCAAATGGGAGCTGTGGGATTCAAACCCAGGTCTCCAGATTTGCAGCTCAGAGCCTTAAACCACTGCGCCATACCGCCTTAATTTTAATGCAAATAATTTTACGTATGTAACCAAGTATGCCTGCAGGCTAACTGAAGTATGAACTTGTTGAAATAAATAAACCCAAGATTATACTTTAATTCAACCACTGTGGACTTGGATTATTGTGTTGTAGGGCTTGTTGCATGTTTCCAACCTCTTTAGCCAAGTTCCTGTTAGCCTGGTTGTCAGTACCTCTACACATTCTAGCCACTCGTTAGAATTACCTAGCGTGTTCCTGGATTCATCCTTGCTTACTTGCTGCTGGAGCCCCCAGCTTGCACTGTCACTAGCATCAACTCTGCTCTACTAGAGCTATCAGTGTCTAAAATCACTGGTTCGGCACATTGGTGCTGACTTGCTCCCACCTCTCTGCTGTACTGTTCATTGGGACGAGGCTTCATCTTAAGACCAGGCCTCATTAATTATTCTTGTACCTTCTTTCTATTACTATGTATTGTATTAGTATGCCCATTTGTGCTATATGTTCTATTGTGCTACTGTACTATTTATTCTGTACCTACCATGGCCTCCTTGAAATGAGCTTGCTCAATGGAGTTTCACCTGCCTAAATAAAGATTGATTGATTGATTGAGTTGCCTGGCTATCACCCTAGTTCCAGAGGTCAAGTGATGTAAACACTCCTCACAATAACAAGATTGTCCATCTGAACTCCTAGAGTGGGGAGAGAGTCTACACCTAAACACTTGAAGGGTGGTCTTATGACCCTTACAAACAACTAGGACTGGGAAGACTTAATGGGCCACAAGACAATTTTATGGCAACAACTTCTATGTTTCTATGTCCAAATCAATGTGACCACAAAATAATGGGACTTAGGGATCACTATAAATCATAGCCTCAAGCCATTGTCCAGTGAGCCAGGGCACTTGGGGGCAGACAGGATGCTTGGATGTACAGTAATAGGGTAGAGAGGAATAACATGTTCCAGTATTGCAAGGGATCAACATCCAGGAGGCACAATCATAACCTTGTGTGTGGGGAGGTAGATTTAGGAATGATGTGAGGAACTACTTCTTCAAGGAAAGGGGCAGTAGACTGATAGAACAGACTGCCCAGAGAGGTGCTAAACACTAATACAGTGATAGTCTCAAAAGAATGTGGGATAGCTATACTGGATTGATAAAAGCAAAGGCAGGGAAGGAGGTGGAGCCAGTGGATGAAAAGGGCTGAACTGCCACAAGGGCATTGGCCAAGGCATGTCCAAAATAGGTTGGAATGCTTCGGGTAGAATCATGGGCAGATATAATGGACTACAAGTTTTTTCTGCTAGCACCTTTCTATGTTGCTGTGATTCCAAATCCAATGTTTCTAATAACAGCTGACAGATTTTCTGCAGAGTATGCTAGAAATCCTACACCTTCCCCTAACACTCTAAAACTGACTCTGCCTATAGAGTCATACAGTAATAATTACTGTACATCCTGGCACAGTGTAACCATTGATCAGTCACCAATTCACAATGTATCTACTTTGCCAGAGAGTTACTGCCTTTACAATACTTTGCAAAACCTTAATACAATCAATTTTGGTTTCAGAAATTTAGAAAATTCTGTAGTTTTGTATAATTTTATGAAGCTTCATGAAGTAACATTTTTGAGGCTTTTCCCACAAATTAGTAGTTACAGTATCGATTGATACCAAATTCTCTGATGGTTTGTTCCACATATTTATCACTCATCTCAAGAAGTAGTTCTTCCTGATACTTCTCTTAATTGTCCTACATTCTGCATTCTGTGTAGTGATGGGCGAAGTAGCCCCAATTCGGCTCCGTGAAGTGATTCGCTGAGTGGAGGTGAATTAGCAGTGCTCCACAATGCAGTGGGTACTCGTGTTATTAATAGATGTAGCGAAAGTCCATTGAAAACATTTACTTCACATTACTCTGCCTTCCAAACCACTACTCCACCAATTCTTAAGGTGAACTACATTGAAAACAATGTACTTCACCTCACTTTACTGTATTTTTAAGCTCCAAAGGCGTATTTTGCAGTGCTTCATGGGATTTCAGGTCTCATGGGCTCTAGATTGTTCTGCACAGCCTCAGTTTGGGGTAGTGTGTGTAGGAAGCTGTAGGAGACAATCTGCTCTGAGCTCTCTACAATTCAGACCTTCAAAAGCTGTTAAAAAGCCTTTTTGAGTCATTTTGCTGAAACTTTAGTTTGTCGATTATAGGAAACCCTCCTGTGCTCATATATTTGAGTGTTTATTGTTTGTGTATGAATTTTGAATGTTAATGTAGAACATTCAGTCTGTGTACTGAGAGAAAGTGGAAGTGTGCTTAGGAGGGCGTATCTGTGGTGTAGGTACATTAACTTGGAGAAAAAGACAGTGCTTTCAGTTTTGGTGATTTTTTGTACAACTGTGTTAATGTACACACAGTAATATTTTCAACATTTCTTGCCATTTTTGGCTGATTGTTGTGGAGCAGCAATGCATAATTTTAGTTTGTTTAAAATATGTGGTTATATTACTGAATTTGCTATGCATTACTTAGTGTGTGTCCGAGTAAGTGTGTGACGTGTGTCATCAAATCAGACACCTTTTATTGTGCCACATAATAATTTCAACAGTGTGAAGCTGCAATCCACTGCAGCTGTGTGATTTTTGTACTCTTTGTGGTATCTTTATTGGTACTAGTACTAGTGACTGTTACTGCCGTAGCATAATTTTAGTTTGTTTAAAATATGTGGATTATATTACTGAACTTTTTCTATGCATTACTTGGTGTGTGTGTATGTATGTGATGCATGTCATCAAATCAGATACCTTTTATTGTGCCACATAATAATTTCAGCAATGTGAAGCTGCTGTCCACTGCAGCTGTGTGATTTTGTACTTCTTTGTGGTATCTTTACTGGTACTCGTACTAGTGACTGTTACTGCAACAGAGCAGTACACTGCCCCCGTGGCCCTCTAACCAGCAAGGTATTCTTTTCCAGATTTGAATTTCTGATGGTGAGCACTGGTTGGTCTTGTGCCTTTGTGTCTGCATGTCTTCAGTGCACAGCACAATCTTAATCTGTCTGTGCATTTGCATCTCTTTAGGGCCCAATCTCCATCTTTAACTTAAGTCACAGTTGTTTCTTTGGCTTCCTTCAGAGTACTGAACAGGTGTGGTGCTTAATTCTGCATGAACATTGTACTCAACAATATGCATTTTAAGTCAGGACCATCATCACGAGTCACTCATGATACAAATCACGTTCTTCATCATCATAGTCGCGAATGCAGTCACAAATCACGATTCACGATCATTCCGTTACAAATCACAACATTAATTTTTCTTCTAGTTACTTGGATGTATTGTAAGCCTGTTTTGTAGTATCTCCAGGCTTCACCACCCCACCATTGTACTCATTGATACATGTTTTTAATGAAGACTGTGCAAATACCTTTTTCTGAATATTCGGCCGAATATTCGGTATTCGGATCCCAGGTATTCAGTATTCATTATTCTGTATTTGTTATTCGTCCAGAAAAGGTGTTTTTTAAGGAAACTTTAAAACGCGCTAACAACACCATTTATCACCATTAAACCTGGTATAGCATATACACCTCAATGAGACTTCAACCACCAGCCAGAGTTCTCATTAATACAACACAACTACAAGCGGCACCTTGATCCACCACACCACACATATAGCACTCCGAAAATATCATCAAGCATTGCATTGGGTCAGCACTGGAGGTGTTCATGGTCACAGACACGCGTAGCCATGACATGGGCATCAATGGATTGAGTGCTTGCAATAATGGCAACTCAATCCTGGTGCATTTCAAAGGGGGCTACTGCTGAGGAAGGGTGACCGGATGGGAGAGTGGGCACATATAGCGACAGGACATCACTATATGTGTACATGTGTGGGGGTCCAGCGTGATGGAAGGGAGGGAGGGTTGGCCTGGTGTGGTTGGTGTGGGGCTGCCAAGCTGGCCCATAGCATGGTTGCTGGTTGTCAGCATAAAGGTGCAAAGGGTTCCAGGTTGGTCCGGACACACCTACATTTTGTGTGCCCAGACCCAAATTTTTTCTCTAGATTTTGCACCCCCTGACATCACCACCCTGGAGTTAAGAATTCTTCAGTAGGGGTGTGTGGGGCAATGCAAGAGCACAGCCACTCCATGAACAATCAAAATTTAAGTCCCTGGCACTGTTTTCCTGTCGTTGGGGTGTACATCACTGAAAAGATTTTCTGTGATATATACTTGCCCTGTCACCAATCACAATTGTGCTTTCATGGTTATCACATAAATCCACAGGCATGGGGTAGACGGTGTTTCGCCATGGCCATAAATAATAGTGGTAACAGTGGTTGCCATAGTGGTGACAGCTGAAAGGGTGGCTGCTGCATGAATGGCACCGGTGGTGGTGGGAAGCATGCTTACTGTAGATGTAACAGACATAGCGATAGCAGTGGGAACACTGGTGGTGGTGTCTGCTGCTTCCTGCACAAAGCATGTATGCACTAATACTCTCCTACTACTGCACAAAAGGATGTGACAGTGAATGTATATATGGAACAGGTGGTGACACCAGTAGTAGTAACAGTTCTGCTGGTGGTATTAGTAGTAGTAGTACTATTCCCAATGCTACAAGAACTAAAAGGCTTGCTTGGGAGAAAAATATTTGAGACCATCTAATATAGAGACATCTGTCTGTCATCGTCCATGCATGATACCATACCCCTAACCGTAATATTTCAGTCATGGAAATACTGAGACTGGTGATGCCACACTTGTAACTGCCATACTTCAGGCATGGGAAACACTGAGACTGGAGATGCCACACTTGTAACTGCCATATTTCAGGCATGGGAAACACTGAGACGGGTGATACCACACTTGTAACTGCCATATTTCAGGCATGGGAAACACTGAGACTGGAGATGCCACACTTGTAACTGCCATATTTCAGGCATGGGAAACACTGAGACTGGAGATGCCACACTTTTAACTGCCATATTTCAGGCATGGGAAACACTGAGACTGGAGATGCCACACTTGTAACTGCCATATTTCAGGCATGGGAAACACTGAGACTGGAGATGCCACACTTGTAACTGCCATATTTCAGGCATGGGAAACACTGAGACTGGAGATGACACACTATTAGCTGCCATATTTTATGCATGTGAAATGCTTGAAACTGGTGATGCCACACTGGTAACTGGCACCTGGAAAGCTGTTAAAGGGATTGATGGAATATGGGCATGAGCAACACAGGGATGAGAGATATAGCAACACCAGTTGAGGATTTTGTATTGGAACAGAAATCAAAGGCAGGTGGCAGCTTTAGGCACTGGGAACTGCAGGGCATGCTCGTTCAAAGAACAAACCATGACAGTGGAAGTAATAAAGGAAAAGGGTGCTGGTCACAGATATGTGTTAGTATGACTGAATATGAATGTTAACATGTGCTTATGTGCTAACAGAACAATGATGGTTAATACAGAATGGCTTGTGTATGGGTCAATGTTACCACACACAAATGTTGTATACTGAGACTGGAGATGCACACTAACTGCCATATTTTATGCACTCAAAATATTTGAGACTGGTCAGTCAGTTGATGTTATTTACCTGGACTTTGCTAAGGCCTTTGCTAAAGTCCCTCATGTGGAACTTATTAAAGTTACCCTACAGATGGAACTTCAAACTGGATTGCACTGTGGATTAAGGCATGGCTGGCAAATAGAAGCCAGAAGGTATGTGTGAGGAGGGAATTCTCAGCCAAATCCTGTGTGACGGTGGTGTCCCCAGGGATCTGTGTTGGGACCTTGCCTTTTCAACTTTTATATATCAACAATGCAGGCCGACAAGGAGGTTTGGTTAGCCAAATTTGCTGATGATACTAGGCTAGGGGTCCAGTGAATAATATGGTGGAACATAATATCTTGCAATCAGCCCATAATAACCTGGAATTATGGGCCTCCCAAAAACAATCTGTATTTAATACAGATAAATGTTCTATTATGCATTTTGGTAAAACCAATAAACTTAAATATAACTTGGGAGATACAGTATTAAAGGTATCATATGATGAGAGAGATCTGAGGCATTAATATCAGTAACAACCTGGATTTCAGTGCACACTGTAATAAGATCGTTAAAAAATCTAGCAGTATTTTACATTGCATAAAAAGCATATTAATAGTAAAGAAAGGAAGTCATAATCCCTTTGTATACTGCACTTGTGAGGCCCCACTTGGAGTATTGTGTGCAATTTGGGCACCTTACAAAAGACAGGATGTGGGAACATTGGAGAGTTCAGAGGAAGACCACAATGATGATTAGAGGATTGGAGGGACAGCGTTATGATCAAGGGTTAAATTCATAGGAACTATATTCACTGGAGTATCGAAGGATGAGGGGATATGTGTCTGATATATATAAGGCCCATACAGACTCTTTTCTCTGGGATAGTATGGGTCTGGAGCAGAGGGACCATATTCACAATACAAGGGCATATAACCATCAATTGATTAAAGAAAGAACAAATACAAATAAGAGGAGATTTTGGATTAACAACAGAGTAACTCAAATTTGGAACTCACTGTCCAGTGAGGTGGTTGAAAACAAAATCATATCTGAATTTAAATCAAGGTTGGATGATTATTTAAATGGAAAAGGAATTAAAGGATATCTGTAGGCTTTTAAAAATGCGAGCTCATGGACTCCGTCTCAAAATGCTCTGTAATGTCAATGAAATCAATGAAATCAGTACAAGACAATTATTTAGTGCAATTGTTGGTGGCCATATGTGTACCCAAGGTGAGGTAGATTTATTTTATAAACACAAGTTGTTCCACATGTGCTGGGTCAAGTGAGGATCGGTGAGGTTCCACCACATCCCAGCAGTGCTGAACATTCATTCAGGCGACAGCTGGTGGGGAGCAACAGATATATTATGGGCCAACTGTGCCAAGTGTGGAGATGCTTTCATCCTTTTGATCCAGTACTCCACTGGATTTATGGAGAATGACTCAGAGGCTCATTGAAATAACTGTTCAGCAGATTGGGTGCCGACTGTGGCTGCTGTTCTGTTCTCGTCTGCTGCTCAGCCTGTAGTGATGAGCTGAGTTCAGCCCAACAGTCACCCTCCTTCTCAAGGTTTTCCATACTGCTTTCAGTTTGTGATTCTGAGACTGGCTCATCAATAGGGTTACCTGCTGGTCTCATCGACCCAAGGATGCAGAAACTAAGTTCTGAGCACATCTGCTTCTGAATGTCTGTAACCCTGTGAGTGGACATTATAAGGTGTAGTACCTCATACTTGAAACATGGATCCAACACAGTGGCAAATATGTGCTTTTTATTGGAACAGAAATCAGAAAATCTAACTTTTAGTTATGTGGTGAGGTTTTCCCAAGGGATATCACTGTTCCTGATGTCTGGTTTGGATCTTTCTCAGCATTTTCACTGAATCTCCTCATGGCTTTTTTCAGGATCTGTACCTCACTTAGCAGTGCAGAATCAGTGCTAGGGTCACAAGTGCTCCTTTCAAATGGGGCTAAAACCTTTACCAAGCCCTCAATCACAGCCCAGTCCTGATGTCCGAGGACTCCCCTTATTAGTTTCCATGCTCATCTCATGAAGGTCCGCTCTTGTTCCAAAAGCCTTTGCAGCATGTAGTAGGTGGAATTCCATGGGGTCTGTACATCCTGGATGAGATGATGCTGCGCCATTTGAAGATGCTGTTATAGCTGATGCAGATGGTTTGTGGCTTTCTCAGAGTGATGGAAGTGGCTGCATATGCTTCTGGCTACTTTGACTGTGTGATCTGCCTCTTCTGTGTTTGCCAAAGCCTTTGTCACCACCAAATTTAGTGTATGAGCAAAGCAGCGTATCCCCTCAAAATTGCCATCTCTAACTGCTTTTATCATACAGTATTTGTGGCACTGTCTGTGACCACAAACCCTACCTGCAAATTGTTGCCATCAATCCATGGGCTCAACATCTCTTGCAGAAATGATAGCATGTTTATAGGCCTGTGATCCTTTTCCATAGCACCGACATTTAGCAAAGCAGACCTGCAAAGGAGAGGGAAGAGACAGAACCAGCACCAGTACCACCATCACCACCAGAGACTACCACATCTGCAACACACCAGTATGCTGTCAGTGACATATATGCATGATTTGAATTCATGCTGGTCCATATGTCAGCTGTGCAGTGGAAAACTCCACCAACAGCCTGTGCTAGTAGTCTGGCAACTTCTTTTCTCAAATCATGGTAAATGTTGGGTACTACAGTGCATGAAAATGTGGTCCCGTGATGGTATATTATACCTAGGGTGCAAATGCTGCAGCAGCCTATGAAAATCTGTGTTTTCCACAATGTAAATAGCTGCAGATCCAAGGCCATCATCTCACCAATTAAACTGGTAATCTTCTGTGCTGTTGGGTGTGGCCCTGGTATATGGTACAGGCATGGAAGGCTTGCATGAAGAGTGTAGTCAAAGCGGTACCACATCGTATTGATTTTGACTTTGAGCCCATGGTGGTGGGTGTTACAATAATAGACGATTGAGCAGAAGAAGACAGAATGGGTGATGCTTCTGTACGGGGATGCACTATAAATGGTGTGGGGAGTTGAGGGCACACTGTCTGTCTCAGTAATAGAATCACTAACAATACTTTGTGCATCTACTGGACCAGTACTAGAAGAGGGTCTGACAGGCACATGTTGTGGAGGGAGGAACAGCTGTGGATCGTTGAAGTGCACTGGGATGTTTCATTCGAAGATGGTTCATCATTGATGTTGTTGTGAGATTTGAAAGTTTTCACCTCGACTTATAGTACAGTCACACACACAGCATACTGCCTTTGTTGGCTCATATTTTACAACACTAAAGTACAGCCACACCACACTTTTCCTTGCACTGACAGTGGAAGTACGGGCCTAATAGGGTGACCATGGGCATGTTTTGCCCTTTTCCCCTTATCAGACCTGGGTGCAGTGGATGCAGTTGTTCTACCCTTTCTTTCTCTGCAACAGATGTAGTTGTAAAACTACTTTGTGTATCAGATGGAGTTGAACTTGACACAACTCTTTGAAAGGACAGGGTGGACTGTTTTTAGGAGGAGGAGGAGGAGGTGACCCTGACCGGCCTGCTTGCCATGACAAGAAGCACTGCATTTTTGGCAGCTGCACATTCACGCTTCTCACACAGATATGCCACATATTCAGCCTCATCATCAAATTCGCTTAGGCGGGTATCACTGTCAGATGATGTACTTAGCAAGTCTTGAGGCTCTGGTAAATATTCAGAACCAGATGAATGCTCTTCTTCAAAGTCCTCCACATCAGCAAAAGGAAATGTGGTGAGAGGAAACTTGCAAGGCTGAGCAACAGTACATTTTGGTAACACAATTGGTGCAGTTGTTGTAACAGTCTCATGGTCAGTACTAGTTACAGTACCTATGGTCATGGGCACAGTTGGCAAGGTAGTAGCACTGTCGACCATAGTCCTGTTGCCAGAATTACAATCAGGAGTTACAGTTGAAGAAATTGGCATCATATTACAGCTAGTTGTAATACTGGCAGCAGTAGTCATGGTGACAGCAGAACACTCAGGACTACTAATGGAGGCAAAGATTGTGGTGACAGTGGCTGTGCAAGGAGCACAAATAACAATGCACACTGTTATGGCAGTGGTGGTGTCAACAGTACAAAAGGATTTGCTCTGGTTGCTGAAATCACGGCACTGGTGGTGGTGGGGAGGAGCACACTGATGGCGATGTTGCCTCTATGGGGCAGTTGTGTGAATAGTACTACCACTGGTAGTGGGGTGGAGTTCTTGTTCTTGTATAACTGGAGATGTCAGCTGAAAAGCGCTCATACTTTTATAAAATGATGGTGCTGCAAATGCAGTACTAGTAATAGTAGTGGCAGCAGTTTAAGTTATAGTAGTACTAGTACTACCTCCAATCTTACTGACACCAGAACCTGAAGGGTTATCAGGGTAGAAAACTATTCTAGAGCGGTGAATACGAACAGACCTTCTCTCACCCTGTTTCTCATCACTTATGACTGGTGGTGAAGATGACTTGCATGGGCTGGACCATGCATGTTCTGAGGACTGATGAGACATGGTCCATAACTTACTGTGTATATTATTTGTGATTAGTGTCTTTGTTTATGTTGGTGCTTCTTGCCGAGAACAACAATAGCAACACCTTGTATGTAGCAGCTAATAAAGTCAAGCTGATACTAAAGAGATAGGTCAGCAAACAACTTCTTACTTGTATGGTGTCAGTCGTGCAATCATACAGTAGAGCAATTCAAGCTTTGAAGGCAGCACCAAACAACTTACAACACGCAAAACCCAGTGAGTCATGCCTGACACACACAGAAATGCTAAAGCAGTTCACAGAAAATGTATGTGTACACACTCACAGTAGTGTACACACAGTGGACAAAGATGCACAAAAGAAAAACTCACATGCACAGGAGGCCACTCAGGTGCAGTAAGCTGTGGAGAGAGGAGTCACCTGCGTCACCCTCCTTACTCAGTTGTACAGGGAACTGAGCCAAGAACAAGACTGCAGTCAGCAACAATTCAATGGGCCAAGCCTTACTCAGTGAGAAAAAATATGCTGCTTTATATATCACAAAAAAATGCATGCAGACAACTGTGCATGCTTGCAGGACACAGATTACAAGAACAACAATACAACACACACACGGATGATGATGCACCATGGTAAGCTGCAAGCAGATAAAAGGAGTCAGATGACAATTTCACCTCACTTATGCAGGGAACCGAGTCCATAACCTGATTACAGCAAAATACCAATTTGCTTCACAAAAGAAATATAAAATATCACAGGGCTATGTGTGGATTTGGACCAAAAAGCTAAGCAAGCACAGCAGTTGGGATGGGGCAGTCAGCAAAAGCTTGAGCCATTCACTGTTACTGAGCCCAGTAACTGTTACTCACTACATGCAAAAGCCAAATTGGACTTTGTTAACAAATAAAAATCATGATAAAAACTTATTGGTTCTTAAGCAAAAATCAAACCACACTGCTTCAGCTGAGCTGTGAAACTGTAAGCAGTGGGGAGAATCAGCATGCAGCAGCACACACACACATTCACTCAGACAGAGACTCTCCTTTTCCTTGAAACTGAGCCCAGTTTCAAGGATGAAAAACAAAACTGCAGTCAGATGCACTCACAAGGTGATCAGATGTAAAATTGGATCACACACAAAACATTTTTAAACAGTTATAAAAGTTACAAGTGGTAAACTAAACAGAGCTAGCTCTCTGAGAAACAACTGTCTCCTCTCATCTACACACTCAGAGTGAGGAGATCACATGGTGTTCCTGGCTCTGAGCTCCAAAAACAGGCTCTGATTGGCTAGCAAAGCTCTGTGAGATTTTGAAATCTCACCAACCAAATAGTATGTCCTGATAGTAGCGAATAGTGAACTATTCGAATGTCCATCCAAATATTCGGCAAGCCTACTATTCGTGGTATTCAGGAAATACTATTCGGACCATGCACAGCCCTAGTTTTAAGTCAGTGAGTTTTAAGCTACAGCTCATTGGGGAAGTACAGCCGTAGGTGGTAGGCATTCACATTTCTTCATCATCACGGTCACAAATGGAGTCACAAATCGTGATTCATGATCACGTCATGAATTTCAACATTAATTTTTAAATAGTTACTTGGATGTATTGTAAGACTGTTTTGTAGTATCTCTCCATGCTTCACCACCCCACCATTGTACTCATTAATGTTTGTTTTAAGTCAGGGAGTTGGACAGTGTCTGCAGTACATACACAGACTGAAAGAAGACTGACTGCACACATGCAGTTTATTACAGTATACTTGCACTGCTCAGAATACAAAGTGTCATGTATACGAGGAGACAACAGAAAAAGGGCATAATTGCATACAACGAGTCGAGGGATGGTGGAGAATACATTTTATAACACAGCAAGGAATGTGTGGGAGGCACATGGTGTGAGGGAAAAAAATAATATGGAATCCCATGGTGATCCAGAAGCAGTTCCAGCATGGACATAATTTGCAACTGATGTCCCTCTATGTGATCCTTCTGCTGCTCCACAGCACTACCCTCTCGTTGTTATCCTCAACAGCACTCCAGAGAACTGCCAAGTCAGTCTGTGTTACATGCAGTTCTCTGGGGTCCCATGTTCTGCAGGTTGACCTGCTGGTGGTGGGGTGGGGGTGGGGTGCTGGTGGAGTAGCAGGTGCTGCTGCTGTGGCCCTCCTCTTTTAGGGATTCTGCAATGCACAGCTGCACCCTCTGCCACAGAATGGCCAGCAGGTGCAGGCACGGTCTGTTCTGTGGCAGCCTGCCACTCCAACTGCTGGTGATTGAGCATATGGGTGTGCTGGCCCCAGTTCCAAGGTGAGTCCCCGGGGCCATAGCACACCTCCACCTCACATAGGCAGCACTTGACCACACTGCTGTCCCCCTACACAGTCAAAAACTGCCAACAACAGAGGTGCGGGGAGGACCAGGCACAGGCAGGGGATGGCCAGATGAACTGGCGGCCAGCTGGTCATGGTGTTGAACAGGGATGGGATCCACACCTGGGCCTGGGGAACAGGCACATCCTGCTCCAGAGGACCTGGTGCTGGACTTGGTGGTGGTGGTTCAACTGCCTTAGGGTCACGACAGGAGGTGGTACTGGTCCTGCTTCTGGGGAGGCACTCACAAGTTTGAGTGGTCCAACAGGAATGGGTGCCCATGCCCTGCACACACGTGCATGGTACAATGCTTATCACTACCACGCTCTCCCAGAGCTGCCCCCACCAGACATTCCCTCACCCTGGTCCATCTCTCCTACTGGCTCCCTCAGTCCGAGCAATCAATACTCACACTGTCACACAACACACACACAGTCACACAGACACAGACAAACAACTAACTACTTATAAAGGTAAGAAAAATAAAATTTACAGAAAGAACAAATTAAGTAACAAGAGTACAGAAAAGACAAAAATGTAGCTTTTAAAAAGCTTTGAGTATAAACCAAAGTTTAAATCTCCTTCTCGCTCTGATCTCAAAGTATCAGCAGTCACAAAACACACTACTCTCTCTCCGTCTGCACAGGAGAAAGTAAAAGTGTCTGCTTGTATGACTCACTTTCTTCCTGCCTAGCTAAAGAGCATGAGACTTACAGTACTGTAAGCCATATGATGTGTGGGGGCTGCCAAATCTGAAACACCAAGTGGATCACTTAGAATCATAATGAGAAGCGAAGTCCATTTAAAACAATGACTTCACCTTACTTCGCATTGCCATTCCACCTTAATGCAAAGTGGTAATGACAAGGTGGAGTGAGCACTGCATTGCCTCACTCACGTAGCAGAGTGGAAATGCAAAGTGCCTACTTCACGTTCACGTCACTGGAGGAATTTAAATTAGCTACATCTCTAATTCTGTGACATTGTGTATGTGTGTGTGTGTGAGTTGTCTCCACCTGCCATGCCCTCAGTTCACTTTTATATTTTTATGGTGTCTAAATACTATTATCCTGTCTCCCCTCTGTCTCCTCTGTTCAAGTGACAAGGTCCTATATCTCTCAGTGCTGCTTCATACAGGAGCTCATGTTTTCCAAGCCCATGACCACCTTCATCTCTCTGCTGTAGACTTTTTTTTATCATGTCCATATAGTTTCTCAAATATGGGGACCTTTACTAGAAACTGTACTTAAGACTGATTTATTGATTGGTTGGTTAATTGATTGATTGATACATGATTTATTGAACAGAAAAGGTATGCTAATCATATTTTAATTTCAGGTGTGACCTGGGGTGGGAGCAACAACAAGGAAGTGCTAATATAAATACATTGTGCCCAAATTGCAAAGAACATCAAGACTGATACAAACCAACAATTATGTACATAGCAGTGGTGAAGGCAGTGTACAAGCACATAACAGGGAGGAATATTAGTTATAAGAACAGGGTTGACAGAAGTGGAAACAGCAGGAGCTGTTTAAGAGAGTGGAGGCAGGGTGAGAATTTATTGACAGTAAGGAAAGTATTCCAGAGATGGCAATTGACAAAGGAGCATTACTTGTTCATTATTTTTATTTATTTTGCAAATAATTTTCCCAAGATAGCCCAACTGATATGAAACATCTTGTTTCCAGCAGTCCTGCTTCTACTCATTTCATGCAGCTTGACTAATATCTCTGGATGCATGCCGTAATTTTTAAAATGTATTACTATTATCCATTTTTCCTACATTTCTGTTGTCTCTAATTTAAAAACTATCAAAAATGTGTTTTAAATTCTAGTGGCTATACACTACTGAGGTTCATTTGTACAGTATATTTAATTCTAATTGTACTGAATGAGAATAAAACAGTCTAAAGAAAGCATATTTAAGGACATGCAGTTTTAACAGTGGGCAATGCCCATAATGAAGATCTTAAATAGATCATATGGATATACATGTGTCAGTGACTCAGCAGGTTACACAACCACCTCTAAGGCCAGATGCCAGAAGATTAAAGGTTGTGGTTTCTAGCTCTACACTGGGAACTTGGGATGAATCTCAATACTGACACGTAGTGCAGGATGAGAAAGGTGCTACACTCCAGGGTGCCATTTTTGTATTACTCATTAAACCATGGCCACATCTGCCTGTTCTGGTAGTTGTGCAAGTGGACATTGAAGATCCCATGGTATTTCTTGAAAAGAGTAAGGAATTTTATTAAAAGAAAATTAAACAAAATGATCAAATACAATCATAGAATATATTCAAACTGAAATCCAATGCATAATTCAGAGAAAAGAAAGAAAAGACAAAAGTAACAGAGCTAAATAAATTATACATTCCAAAAGAACACCAAAGAAAACAGGAAAGGAGAAATAGTTAATGGCTTTCTGTCAAAAAAAAATAACACATACAGCCACATACTAAAACCCCCATTTAAGCAATCCAAGATACCCCTTTCCATAGTTTCAGAAAGATCTATACTGCTCAAATGACTGTGTTCCTGAAAATACCTCTCATACAAAGCTGCTTCAGTCATTGCAAACATAAGCTGCTCTGATCTGCTATAGCACTAGTTTGTATCAAGCTTGGCAAAGATAACATTTTATGTAGGAAAAATTACTGCAATTTGCTTTTATGCTACAGTATCTCCATGTTAGCAAAGCAAACACACTCAAAACTTAGCATTCATAGGTGAGTTATCGTATCCATGGAATGTTCCATCTTATGGACAGAATCCTCCAGAACACTAAAAAGTGTAGGGGAATTTTATTTGAAAGAAAATAAACTCATACAATACATCCAAAGAACAAATATATTCACAAAACAACTACATATATAAAACATTACAAAATAACATAAACAAAATCAAAGAAACATTGTTATCATCCTTGCCCATTTTTATGACTAAACCCTTAGCCATATCTCAAAATTGCCATTGCCACAATATAGGAAATGAATTATAGTTAGAAAGAGGCACTGCAAAATACACTAAGAAACTAGAATTTTAAGAAAAACAGCAAATTATAACCTAAGACCTTTTCTTTTCCTTTCTCTGCCACCATCCATTCTTGTCAGCCTTCAATTCTTCCATAATTTCCTAAGTCTTTTTTTGAAAAATTCTCCTTCTTTTTCCTTAACTTGCCTAAATGATATATGTACTTTTATTCAAAAATTCCTTTATGTGTGATAAACATGTGTTATATTACCCAGGTACACTTTGCTTTCCATATAAAAATTTAAGAACAGCAAAAACACTTGAAATGTTCCTCTATCACACTTCTACCATGAGCCTTCTATAATCCCTAGAACCAGTTCATGTTAGTTCAGTTTTCCATATAATGATTCCATCCAGTCAATAGCTGCTTGCTTCCAAAAGAAGCTATATATGTACATTCAGAAAAAGAAAATATGTTCTTGAGTCTCTAGTACTGTATATCTATACATAATGGTCTAGAACAGTATCTATCTGCTAATTGTTTATGCTTATGGTTATTTTTAACATCTAACCTCCAATGACTGCTATGACGAGGACATTCCATGAATAGATGAGAATTCTCTTGTTAGCTAATTGTGTTAACACATCTTTAGTATTGGTCTTGGGACAGAGTGGGTAACTAATATCTTCTCTTATAAGCTTATTCATATGTTTCTCATATACAGTAGGCCTTTTTATACAGTGCAACATTGTTCATGTGATATTATCCACTTAATCATATTTTCATGACTAACAGAACATATTTTGGTACCTCTCTTACTTTTGACAATTTCATGCTGCTTAATGTGCTCTATGCAACTATACATGGTTTTATCGATTCCTGGAGTATCCCTGTCCATTGATTTCTACCAGGTCTCAATGATAGACATACATCTATATATACAAATATACTATGATAAAACACGAGAGGGTTAATCATAGGTACCTCTCCTTTGTTCACTGGTCTATATGTTATTTTTATGTTTACTTTGTTCAATCTGCTGCCTCAAAATGCCTTAAAGAAAGCACTGTATAACCTTGTCTAATTGAGGGGTAGAAAAACATAACTTAAATATAAACATACAGGCAGCAATAATGTTTTAATAAAACAAAGTTTCTGTTTAGATATTTCCCTTTCTACTTATTTCCTACCATTTCTGCCTTTTAAAATATGTATCCCAATTTTACTGTGCTAAATCTCCTTTCCCAAATTCTGTGCCTAAAATGGTTATATTATTTTGCAATATTTTCACTTGTGCCAGACAACCACTTTCAAGAAGAGGTGTAGATCCCATTTTTTCCTTTACATTTGCTATCATTTATTTTGAACCTGATACCCTGGAAAACATTTGTATTTTTCTGTAATCACCTGTTCTGAAGTATTCTTGTCTAATGTTAAAATCACATCATCTGTATATGCTAAAACTTTAATAGGCAGAAGTGTAGGTGTTATGGTTATGCCTTCAGTCTGCTGGTCTTCCACTATCTGCTTTAAAAGAATGTCTATGCAAAAAACATAAAGTAATGGGCTTGTGGGGCAGCCCTGTCTAAGTTCCTGCACACCATAATATCTGGCACTATTCAGCCATTTAAATTGGGAATTAAAATTGCATTATCATACAGAGTTCTTATCCATTCTATGTATTTTCCTGGGATACCAAATGGCACTAAGGAATCAAACAGCTATCTACAGTATGTGAAAATTTGTCAAACGCCTTCTCTCATCTAGGCTAATAACACATCTGGTCAGTCCCCCTTATTTCCTTTCAATAAAATTTCCTTCAATAAAATGAGATTATTCTGTATTCTGTGTGTCGGAATAACACAAGACTGATGCTTACTAAGCAAACAATCTAATATTTTAGTTACGCTATTAGCAAGTATATTCTCCAGAATCTTAAAATCTGCATTTAATAAGCTCAATAGCTTCCAAGTTCCTAAATCAGTTTTAACTTCATTTTATGAAGCACGACTAATATTGCCTTATTCATAGGTGGTGGTAAAACCTTTTTCCTTAAAATATCATTAAATAGGGTCTCTAAAATGGAGACTAAGTCTGAAACAAATGTTTCATAGAACTCAGAAGTCAAACAATCTGTTCCAGATGCTGTATCATTATTGCGCTTTGATTTCACTTTGAATTATTGAGGCAGCAGAAGGCATAAGCCCATACATGCTATCCCATTCTAATAATAATAGTTTAACAGAACTTGCCATTCCAGATATTTATCTAACCTCATCTTAAAGTCTCAAAATTCTGGCTATCCACCACCTCACATGCAAAGCTGTTCCAGATATTAACTATGTTTTGCAAAACATATTTTTACACTTCTCTGTTTTGAAATTAGGATTGTGCAATATTGGGATTGCAGCTTTAATTTCTTCTCCAGTTATTGCACCTATAAGGGCTTCCTCTTCGGCTTCATTGGGGATGTGGCAAGTTTAAATGTGAAAAATACACTTCTTCTGGAGAAATCTAAGCAGGCACTGTGGGACACTTTTCAAAAGGGCACTTATACAGGATTTAGGTTACTTTCCCACATGCTGGGCCATTGGAAATCTAAGAACTCAGCTCCAGGCATCATGGGCAGAGATTGCATGCCTCAAATCACATATCCAGGAGGAAATATATTATAAGAACCAACTGCTATTTTCCCAACATCCAACAGAAGCACCTCAACCGCAGAGGGTAATTGATCCAGGAGGTTGGCAGGTGGTTAAAAGGGGCAAATCAGGTGCCCCATCACTCTGTGCTCTCCAACATATCACCTCCACAAACCATATAAAACTACAAACAGGTATCTGCCTCTGTCTCTGAAATCAAACAAAGGGGCAGAGGACACTACAGAGCAGGACACTGCAGCACAGGAGCTAGCACAACAAAACTCACCCAAAACAGGAACCAAAACAAAAAAGTAAAAAGGAAATCCAAAACACTTCTGATCATAGGAGAGTCCATGATTCAGGGAGTTGATACCTTTCTCCAGTCAGGGTAATGATCAGATGTCTCCCAGGTACATTAGCACGGAGAGACACTGACTGCATTACTAAAATTGAACAGGAAGCAGGAGAAACATCAATGTCCTGGTACATATATGGACTAACAATTCACCACCAGGTCAGTTGTAGAAACCAAGGAACACCTGACCAGGCTGGGTGACAAACTATCATCCATTTTGTCCAGCATCTCCTTCTCTGAGATTCTGCCAGTCTGGTGGAGCAGATGGATGGAAGGTCAGAGAAGGGGAGATAGGGGAGCTAAACATGTGGCTCAAAGGCTGGTGCCAGGAAAAAGGACACAATTTTATCGGTAACTGGCAACAGTTTTGGGAGTGAAAGTTCTTTAAATTGATGGACTGTATCTGACTAAGGAGGGAGTCAGTGCATTGGAGCAGAAGTCTGATGTCTTTGCAAAATATTTAAACTAGCAAAGGGAGAGGGGTGCAGCACTGATACATTGAATGGGAAGAACACTCTTCCTCCTCAGCTGGTGATCAAACAAGAGTTCAGAATGTCTGTAGTTCATTTGCAGCACCAGGTAAGGAAAAGGTCCAGCTCCCCATACAATGCACAGGGAAATGCCAGACCTCACCCAACAACTAACACACTGAAATCTGGCCAATGGAAAATCATGTACACAAATGCTTGCAGCCTGGGAAACAAGATCCCAGACCTGCTGGCAATAACGACAGAGGCTAAACTGGACATAGTAGCCATTAGCAAGACATGGTTCACCAGTAACCACACATGGGAGACTTCAGTACCCAGCTATGTACTGTTCAGAAGAGACCAAGGTGCAAAGGGGGTGGAGTGGCCTTTATGTCAATGAAAAAATTAAAGCTACAGAAATTCACAGTACACATAAGGAGCCAGAAGAACTGTGGGCCACCCTTGAAAAAGAAAATGGGACAGCCATATGAACTGGGGTTGTCTACAGGCCCCAGACCAGGGCGAGGACAGAGACACATTACTGTTAGAAAATATCCAAAACATGACAGCTAAAGGGGAAGTTGTAGTACTGGGAGACTTCAACATGCCAGATACAGATTAATCAATACCAGCAGGAATATCTGCCAGAACTAGACACATAGTGGATTCCCTGCACGGGAGGTCCTCAAACAACTGGTACAACAACCCACAAGAGACAGGGTTATCCTAGATCTAGTACTAATAACAGGAAAGGATCACAGATCTCAAGGTAGAAGGTCACCTGGGGTACAATGACCATCACATGGTATGGTTCAATTTGACCACTAGAACTAAATCATCCCATTCCAAGGCAAAAATATGGGATTTCAGTGGAGCTGACTTTGATAAGATGGCCAACAGAGTTAAGCTAGCCCAGGCAAGAAGAAATACAGGTGAGAGGTCACAGGCAAAGTGGCAAGCATTAAAGATGCAATACTTGAAGCAACATCCCATTGTGTTAGAGAGAAAAGTAAGTGCAAAGAAGAAGAAAACCACTTTGGTTCTCAAAACAGTAGCAGAAAAGGTCAGAGCCAAAAGGCTGGCCTTCAGGAAATATAAGAGAACAGAGTGGGTTGAAGATAGGGAGGCGATACCAAACTTCCCTAAGGAAAGTAGGAAGGCAGTAAGGCAGGCAAAGGCCCAAACCGAGGAAACACTAGCACAAACAGTAAAAGAAGGTGAGAAGACTTTCTATTGATATATTATTTTATTTTATTAAACTCTAGGATTACAAAATACCTTTGAGCAAGAACTGCTCATTTTCAAAGGTTCCACATCAGAGGATGAAGGGTAACATACATACAAAGGCAGACAACATTTACAGTCTAACACTAATTACAGTTACAGTCATATTTGTTGCAAGACACAAAGGGCAGCTTAAATAAAATTTCAGAGTAACACAAAAAAGAAGCGATCGGAGGGACAGTTAGGTGTGCAGGGTAGTGGGGAAACCGAAGAGGTAGGCAGGCAGAGGTGCCCTGTCAGAGTGTAGGGTGGTTGGAAGCAGTGAAACAGTTTTGGAGAAGAGGGGCAGATGCTTTAGGTGCATAGGTGGAGAGAGGTGGTGTGAAAGAATGGGAGGGGCAGGAGTGAGGTGCTGGGGAGGGCATGAATAGGAGGAGGCAGGTGCCATAGGAAGGTTAGCTGTTAAGGGTTACAGGTCGAGGTAAGAATGACCAGGGGACGGAGGGCCAGTTACTTGGGAGAAGCAGTCACATCTGAGGTTGAGATGAGATAGAGTCAGAGATTCCTTTGAAGGGTCCAAGCAAAGTAGAAGAAAGTGCTTCCTTGTTGAGGGTGTTGTACCACTGAGGCGCCCTGTTTGTAAATGCCCACTGGCCCATTGTAGTCCTGCACCTGGGAATCTGGAAGATTATATGTTGAAACATGCATGCTGAGTACTGTTAAGGACTTTAAGGAGATTTTCAACTCCTGGGGCATAAGTCCGAGGAGTACCTTTTGATAACAGGCAGGTTTGGTATTGCATTCGACTGTGTAAGGGAAGCCAACCCACTGGGGCATATGGATCACAGGTGTATGTATGACTGGCAGCATCCATTGGTGGCCTGCAGGCTTTGTTGAGTGACACTGAGATCTCACGGAAGGCAGTGGTGGAGGCAGACCCATAGATGGCAAGACAGTAGTTTATGACAGAAATGACAGAGCTGTAAAAGCCAATCTAAGGGCATCTGTGGTCATGCAGTGCTTGTGCTTGGAGTATGCCAATTTGCATGTTGGCAACCTTAGCTACATTGTCAATGTGCTGAGTATATGAGCGGGTACTGTCCAAAGTTATGCCAAGGTACATGTACTCAGTGACATGTTCGTGAGAAGTCCCGTGTGGTTCTTGATGGAAGGGCATAGATTTAAACTTGCTCTTGCATGACAGAATGTCATGACTTTAGTTTTGCTGTAGTTCAGGACAAGTTTATGTGAACTCAGCCAATCTTCAACATGCTTTAAATCACGCTGCAGCTGGTATTCCAGGAGTTTGGCATCACGGTGGCTTGTGAACAGGACTGCATCATCCATGTAGAGTAGTATTTTTGCTGGAAGAAGCTATGGAGGTTGTTCAGAAAAGGGAGAAGAATAGGGGTCCCAGTATTGACTCTCGGGACTCAGAGGACTGGCTTTACATCTGAGGTGACATTGGTGATCCTTATGCATTGGTCCCTGCCTCGAGGTAGCTAGCAAATCATTGCAGTGTTTTATTGTACAGTCCAATGGTAGACAGTTGCCTTAGTAGCAGTGTATGATTTACAGTGTCAAATGCTTTGTTAGGTCAATAAATACTGCCCCACACAGTTCCCTTGACAAGCATGGCATGGATGAAACTTGTAACCAAGCAGAGCTGGGTGGTACTATGCCCTTTCTAAAGCTGTGATACTCTGGGCATTGAACTTCATACTTGTCTAGGAATTTGACTAACTGGTCCGAGACAATCTTTGCTTCAGGGCTTTAGCTAAGGGGAAGGAGGGAGAGATGGGCCTGTAGTTGGTGTGTGGTCCTATTTCAACTCTTTATGTACAGGTGTGATGGTGGCCAGTTTCTAAAGTAAGGGAATTGCCAAGTCTAAGGGAGAGGTTGAATATCTTTGTAGGGATGCAAGGATTTCTTCAAGGACAAGCGTAGATCAGCTTCAGATCCAGGAAGTCACCACTGTACCCAGTATTTCGGGTGGCTTTGCTGATATAGGTTCTGGCTACATGAGTTGTCATCTCTTTAAAGAAGAACTGTGGAGTTGTGTGTGACTGTGGTGCGGTATTCTGGGGTGTCATTGATGAAGGGGCATCAAAGAAGTTTGGTGGAAGGACACTGCCCAGGTTGGAGAATGCATTGTTAAAAGTGTTGGAAATAGTACTAAGGTCGACTGTTGGTAATCCATCAATGTTGAGACATAGTGGGTGGTGCCTTGGATCCTTGCCCGAGAATTCTTTCAGGTTATTCCAGAAGTTTTTCCATTACCCCAGGAGTTGGTTAGTGACTCCTTGAAATATTTGCATTTAGCATCCTCGAATCACATAAGTGCAGTCGTTTCTGGCAGCTTTATATTTTGTACATTCTCAAGCATAGGTGTTGCACGAGTACAGTACCAGAGGTGATCCCTGTGTTTCAGACATGCCACAAGCTCCAGCAGTTATCCATGGGTTTGGTCTACCTTTCACCTTAATCTTTTCAGGGACGCATAGCTATCACAGGCTGCAGTGAAGCGGTTGAGGAACAAGTCCAATACTTTGTTAATATCATTGAATGTTTCAATTGGTGTCCAGTCCAGGTTGTATAGATGGGATTTTAGCAGCTGAAGATGCCCCTGCTTAAGTACCCTGGTGTAAAGTAGCTTAGGAGGGGCTTGAAGTGTTTGTTAGCCCAGGAGCAGATGACAAGTGAGTGGTCATTTATTGAGTCAGGGAGTACTGAAACCTGAAAGATTTGCTCGGGACGGGTTGACAGAATCCAGTCAAGAAGGGTGAGCGTCCCTGTCCTATAGTTGCACCTGGTGGTGGCAGGGACAAGCTGTGAGAAGTGCGGTGCTGAGATAGCATCCTTATAAAACACAGGCCCTCAGTCGAAAGCCAGTTTATGTTAAAGTCACCCAGTATCATTTTCTCCGAAGTTGTGATGCAGACTTCTTAGGTATTCCATGATGCAATAGAAGCCACCGGCTTGGTCCTTAGGGGTATGTAAACAGAGACTACGGTGAGATTTTTATTGTGAGCTCCAAGTAGAACTTTAATGGTGAGGATCTGAGAAGGGAGCCTGGGTAGGGAAGGGGATGATGTGTCCTATATATGTGTCCCTAATGTAGATGGCACAGCCTCCACTCATTTTGCAGTCCTGTCCTGTCTGAATATGTAGTAGCTGGGGACTGAGACTGCAGTGTCAAGGTTCCTAGGGTAGCCAAGTTTCTACAACAGAGAGGATATCCAGCTTGTGTAGTTGTATCCAAGTTTTGAGGTTATCCAGCTTGTAGAGGAGGCTACAGGTGTTGATTGAAGTGATGGTGAGGGACCCTTCCTCCTGTTAGGGGATGCGCCATTCCAGCCAGTTGGTCCTGGACTGGGGTGCACATTACCAGAGAGCAGGAGAAGCATAAGGATGATTCTTAGAGATAGGTTTTGAGCATATTACATAACATCTTCTTTGTTATTCTTCTATGCCTCCTGATGCCAGGGCATTAGTGAAAGGAGAAGGTACAGAGGGGTATTGCTATAATCAAAGGGGATAAGGGTGTGTGTGAGGGAGGACCATGTGAAAGCATCTATCCTAAATAGATACTTCTGCTCAGTATTTACAGAGGAGAAGGTAGGGCAGAGCCCACAGCTCAGCACCATGGACACCGGGGAGGAGGTGTGCTCTAGTCCCTTCACAAAAGAAAGGGTCCTACAAGAGCTCGATAAGCTCAGGGTGGACAAGGCAATGGGACCTGATGGCATACATCCCAGGGTACTAAAGTAGCTAAGGGTGGAACTAGCAGAGCCAGTATCAGAACTGTTTAGTGAGTCTCTGAGAACAGGAAAGGTCCCAGAAGACTAAAAGAAGGGCTCATGTGATCCCGCTCCACAAGAATGGTAGCAGGGAGGAGGCAGGGAACTACAGACCAGTCAGTCTTACCTCAGTAGTGGGCAAGATTATGGAGGCACTCCTTAAGAAAAGGATAGCGTAACACCTGGAATCCATAGGAGCACAGGATCCAAGACAGCATGGGTTTACAAAGAAAGATCCTGTCAAACTAATCTCATAGATTTCTTTGACTGGGTAACCAGAGTGGTGGACCAACGGGGAGCAGTTGATGTCGCCTACCTTGACGTCAGCGATGCTTTTGATACTGTTCCATATAGAAGATTGATTAATAAGCTGGGTAGGCTCGGGTGGGCCAGAAGTTCATCAACTGGGTGGCAAACTGGTTGACGGGCAGAAAACAGAGTGGTGGTAAATGGTATATAGTCTGAAGACATGCAAGTCACAAGTGGGGTACCTCAAGGATCAGACCTGGGTGAGTCCTCTTCATATCTTCATCCGTGACATTGCAGATGGACTGAGGGTAAGGTGTCTATTTTGCAGATGACATCAAGATCTGCAACAGAGTAGATGATCCAATGGGGTGGGCAGAATGAGAAGAGATCTGGATAAACTGGCAAAATGGTCAGAAGAGTGGCAACTGGGGTTTAATGCAAAGAAGTGCAAGATCATGTATGTAGGGAAGAGAAACAATGAAGCCACCGATAGGTTGGGAGGGAGTTGCTGGCAGTCACAAGGGAAGAAAGAGACTTGGGCACCATCATCACAAAATGACCTGAAATCATCCAAGCAGACCACTAAATCAGTAAGTAAGGCTAGGGGATGTTGGAGGTATTAGCAAGGGTATCAGTTTATCACAAGTCGGAAGAGGGAGGTAATAATCCTCTTTCAAGACACTGGTTAGGCCCCATCTGGAGTACTGCATGCTTTACTGGAGGCCACATCTTCACAAGGACATTATCCAAATTGAGGCAGTCCAGAGAAGGGCAACCAAAATGGTGCAGAGACACATCAGAAAACATATGAGGACAGATTAATGGAGCTCAATATGTATACCCTAGAGCAAAGGAGGGAGAGGTGATATGATCGAAACATTCAAACACCTTAAGGGCATTAACAAAATGAAAGAATCTAACATGTTTCAATATTCAAGTTCAAGTTCAAGTTTCAAGTTCAGGTTTATTGCAGGAAAACTCCATTGAGCAAGCTCATTCACAAGGAGGTCCTGGAGCATGTATACAGACAAGGAAAACAATACATAATACAAAAAAAAAACATCACAGTAAATACAATCAAATAAAGTTTAGGTTCATATGGTACATCGTGCTCAACTTAGGGCATAATAAGGTAGCGATAAACTACAATTATCTTGCACAACATTAGCAGTCGAGGGTTAAATTCATGGGGAAAGAGTAATACTTAGGAGCAAGGGTCTGAGAAAAGAGCAGCCAGAGGAATAGAAAAAGGATAAAGGGAGTGGGGGTAAGGTATAGGTGAAGAGCATAAAGATAGAGAGGAGTTTTAGGTGAAGAATAAAGAAGGAGGGCAGGTGAGATGAGGGTAAAGGTAGAGGAGAGTCTTAGATCAGCTGAAGAGATAGTTATAATTTGACAATATAAGAAAAATAGCAGGACAAGAGGACACAGCATGAGATTAGAGGGAGGCTGATTAGGGGTAATGTGAGGAAGTTCTTTTCATAGAAAGGGTGGCTGATGCATGGAATGGCCTACCTCAGGAAGTGGTGGATATGAATACAGTGCAGGGCTTCAAAAGGCATGGGATAGGCATAAGGGAGCAATACAGATGAGTATGAATAGATATGCCAGTGACAGAGTAAAGGCCAATGGCACATTTATAAGGTAGAAAATAAATTGGCAGATTGATGGCCTTGCAGTCCTTATCTGCCGTCAACTTCTATGTTTCTATGTTTCTATGTTTCTAAAGCTTGGGATGCATTGGGTCAAATGGACAATGAGGACAGTAATGATTACAGCAAACTTAAATCTGCACTTTTAAAAAGTTTGATTTAACTGCAGAAGCATACAGAGCAAAATTTCATTAGCTCAGGAGAAGCCCTGAAATGAGCTATGAGGAGCTAGCCATGAAACAACGCTAATGTTTAAAATGTTGGTGAGAGGGAATTGAAGCAAACTCTGTAGATAAAATTAAAATGCTATTTTGTTAGAACAGCTTTTCTGGGCATGCCCAGCAGAGCTGAAAACCTGGCTTTTAGGACTGAGACCCCAAACAGTGCAAGAGTCTGCTGAACCTCGGACCGCTATGCCAAGAGCAGACCTGCTCTGAGAGCGAATGGGCAGGCGTGGCAGTGAAGAAAGGAAAAGTGCATCTCAGGGCAGCTGAAACCCTCACTGCCTCCACTGAAACCAGTTAGCCCCAGGTTTCAAAGAAAAGAGTTCTCTGAGAAAAGAAATGAATGTTGGGTTTGTAAAGAAACTGGGCGTATTGCCAAAGAGTGTCCCAAAATGATGAGCAATACAACATGGGGCTAGGAAAGAAGTGGGTTGTTTATGTGTCCCTGGTTGCATGCCTGTGAACATGAGGGAACACATGCACCCAGTCACGGTGAATGGTGTACAGACACAAGGGTTAAGTGACACAGGGGCATCCCTGACATTGGTAAAGGGATCTGGTAGAGCCTGGTCAGCACATACCCAATAAATTTGTAATGGTACAAGACTTCACTGTGGGGAGAAAACATTGCTACCACTTTGTTCTCCTAGACTGGGGTGAAAAGGGGAACTGTGCAACAGGTAGCTGTAGCCAAAACTTTAGCAGTTGATGTCATCCTTGGCAACAATCTCAACCAGGGATGGTGTGTGCAGTTACCCATAGCCAAGTGGGAAGGGGAAATTGTAGTCTCTGGACCCTACAGAAGCCAGTGTGAAATCACTGAGAGGCTGATTCCCAGCATGTGTCCCCTAATATGGAGACTAATGAAAAGGGGTAGAAATTTCCCCAGTAGCAGTTAACCACGCAGCTATGGAGGGTTACTCTGAAGAAGGAGGGGTGACCCATTGTCAGAGGGTTAGGGATGACAGTGATCCTGAGTGCCCTGACACTAGTGCTAGGGACCCTAGTTTAGAGACTGAAGGGGACCTGTCCTGTGCCTTGGGAATGTAAGGAGCTTGCAGCTGCTCAGAAAAGTGACCTTAGTCTAGAGAAGCTGAGAGCTTGGGCAGACTCTGATGGAGCACATGGAGATGACAGCAAACATAAGGTTTATTGGGAAAATGGACTGATTTATACTCAGGATGTGAACACAGAGGGAGGGGTGATAGGCAGGCAGCTTGTCATTCCCTAGGGGTATCATGAGCAGTTGCTCAAGAATGCATATGATATTCCCTTGTCTGGTCATCTGAAATTGCATGCACTATGCAGTGGTTGACCAAGAAATTTCTATTGGCCCAACTTCACCCAGGTGAAGGAGTATTGCAGGTCTCGCCACCGTGCCAAGAAATAGGGAAGGCAGGTAAGAAAACCCAAGGCGCCCTAATTACATTGCCCATAGTTGAGGATCCATTCCAGAAGGTGGGAATGGATATTGTGGGGCCTTTAAATACTCCCAGCTCCTCCGGGAAGAGGTTCATCCTGACTGTGGTGGATTATGCCACCCGGTACCCAAAGGTAGTCACCCTATCCTCAATGAGGACAGACAAAAATGCCTTACTTGGGATTTTCTCCCATGTTGGGTTTCTGCAGGAGGTTATCACCAATCGAGGGGTTCCTTCATGTCAGACCTGGTGAAATATTTGTGGGAGAAGTGTGGGTGGTGAAGAGACACACAACACCTTATTACTGTAACTCAATGGGCTTGTGGAAGGATTTAATGGTACCCTGAAGTCAATGCTCCAAGTATTTGCTGAACAGTATGGGAGGGACTTGGAGAAATACCTTCCCACCTGTTGTTTGCATACAGGGAGGTGCCCCAAGAGTCAACAGGATTTTCCCCTTCGAGCTCTTATTTGGACGCCAGGTATGAGCACAGACTTGATCCGGGAGGACTGGGAAGGCAAGCTTGCCACCCAGGGAACTCTCATAGTGGATTACATCCTTAGGTTTAGGGAAAGGCTGAAGGAGCTTATGGGGACAGCCCAGAGCAACCTGGCAGCTGCCCAACAGAAACAAAAGGTGTGGTACAAACACAGAGCCAGAGCTCGCTCATTCACGGTGGGTCAGGAAGTCATGGTCCTTATTCCGGTCCGCAAAGACAAGCTGCAGGTTGAGTGGGCAGGACCGTACAAAGTAGTTAGGAAGGTAAATGACGTGAACTATATCATAGAGTTACCTGACAGAAGACAAACAGAAAGAATGTACAATGTCAACATGATGAAGCCATATGCTATTAGGGTTGACATGGTGTTTGCAGTATGTAGTCCTGGGGAGGGAACAGACAAAGGAGACCCCTTCTGGACTTGCTGGAAGAAAGCAAGTGAAAGTTCTCTGTGGAGGCAGTTAAATTGTCTCCTCAGCTGGCCCCAGACAAGATCCGGGAAGTAAGGGAGGTTCTAGCAGACTTTGCCCCACTGTTTAGCACAAAGTCTGGACTAACTCCCTTAGTGATGCACAATGTGGAGACAGGGACACAGATGCCCATATGGTGGACAGAAAATCGAGTGTCAGAGGCTGTCCAAAAGGACATTAGGAGGGAGGTGGAGGAAATGCTGGATTATGGGGTAATCCAGAGATCCCACAGCCCCTGGGCCTCACCGTAGTTCTTGTGCCCAAGCCAGATGGCTCTACTCATTTTGTGTGGACTATCGTGGACTGAATGCTCTCAAAGTCAGACACCCACCCAATGCCCCAGATGAATGAACCCTGGACAAGTTGGGAGGAGTGACATACCTTACGACTATTGACCTGACAAAGGGTATTGGCAGGTAGAGTTAACTGACAGAGCTAGAGAGAGGTTGGCCTTCATCACTCTGATAGGCTTATTTGAATTTAAAGTAATGCCTTTCAGAATGAAGAATGCCAGGCCACTTTCCAAAGATTGGTGAACCAGGTGTTGGATGGTGCTGAGGAATACAGTGTGGTGTACCTGGATGATATTGCCATCTTTAGTGCCAGCTGGGAGGAACACCCGTCCCACCTTAGGGAAGTGCTAGGCAGGATACAGAGGGCCAGGCTCACTGTCAAAGCTGAGAAGTGCCAGGTGGCCATGGTTGAAGAGGCATACCTCAGGAATGTTGTAGGCTGGGGACAGCTTCATCCCAACCAAGTAAAAATAGAGGTGATCAAGGCTTGGCCCAGGCCAGAAATGCAGAAGCATGTCAGGAGTTTTGTAGGGACAGTAGGGTACCACAGGAAATTTGTACCAATTACAGTGCCCTGACTGCCCCCTGTCTGACCTGGTAAAGAAAAAGATGCCTAAGAAACTTACCTGGGAAACCCACCTGTGAAAAAGCCTTTACCAGATTGAAGGTGGCACTGTGGAGTGCTCCTATATTGACAAGTCCTGACTATAGCAGACCCTTTATAGTCCAGAATGATGCTCAGATGTGGGTATTGGGGCAGTACTGAGTCAGACATCCAACCAAGGGAAAGATTACCCTGTAGTGTACCTGAGTAAAAGTTACTTCCCAGGGAGAAGGCTTACTATACTGTGGAAAAGAGTGTCTTGCCATAGTGTGGGCCCTAAAGAAGTTAGAGCCATACTTATATGGGCAGCATTTTGAGGTACGAACAGACCACAACCCCTGGTTTGACTGACCCAAATGGGAAAAACTAATGGTAGACTATTAAGATGGAGTCTTGCCTTGCAAGGGTATGACATGACAATCTTACAAAGGCTGGCGTGACCAATCAGAACACAGATGGCTTATCACATCTATATGAGGAGTGAACGACTTGGGAAGCTTATCCCATGCAGGGAAAGAGCCCCCAAATTCAGTCTAGGTGGGAGGACTGTGATGCTTGGCCAGCTGGTTATGATTGCTGTATATTTGTAATATAAAACTATAGTATGTGAGTCTGTGCTCCATGGTGCCCCAGTTTCAGTGGAAATGACAGGATATATATTAAACCAGGAGATCTCTGTAATGTAATTAACTTCCTTGAGACATTGCATTTTATGGCCTTTTATGACCTGTTGTTTCTTTGAAGTGGAAACAAAATGGGACTTTGAGTCTGCCAGAGGATAAAAATCATAAACTTTTATGACGTTTTAAGAGAAAGAACATTTAATATCAACTGGTGTTAAAAAGCTATAGAACCCTTTGAAATGGCTTGGGAGAAAGAACTGGAAATCAAAGACTTATAATTTGGGAAATTAGTTTTTGCTGATGTCACCTTATTTAAAATACCTCCTGACAGGACATCATGTTTGTATTTTTTATATTCTAAATGGAGGAGCTAGATGACTCATAGAAGAGGT
This sequence comes from Neoceratodus forsteri, assembly GCA_016271365.2. Lineage (NCBI taxonomy): Eukaryota > Metazoa > Chordata > Ceratodontiformes > Ceratodontidae > Neoceratodus > Neoceratodus forsteri. Next base: position 1,046,164,196 of record CM057455.1, read on the forward strand.
GTGGAGAGACACCGCTTGAACTAATACTGGTGTCTGATATTTTGTCATATCATTTTGGGGACTCTAGAAACACAGATCTAACTAAGGCACTTATAGAGGTAATACATTAGATAGAAAAAGTCTAACTGTATGTTGATAGGAGTTTGTCTGTAGTTTCTTTGCTTTTCTTTAAGTGATTATATGCTCTTTGATGCAGTGTTCTGTGTTTACATTTTACATATTTTTATCCATTTTAGTAAACCTTTTATTCAAAAGGCTGCCTTGGTGTCCGTAAGTTCTTTTTTTGCATGTGATGTATAGATGGTTAAGTCTGACAACTGTTGAAAAGCTTGATGGTGTTACAAAACTGGGAAAAGGTAAGAATATCCAAGGTCTTTTACAGAGTTTTAAGGGTTCATTTTGGATAGCTGGTTAGGTGCCCTTAGGCGAAAGATATATTGCATCCCCAAAGAGAATATTATCTGAGCCTGTACATTTGGGTATGCTAGCATAAGGTTCATAGTATGAATCCCCCAGAACTTGAGACTAAAGGTGATTCAGATCCACAAGCAGACAGGAGGGTTACCTTGTCTGTTACCTGTTCACATTACTGCACTCGGAGGTTGGCACTGTGGGAGAAGAGGGCCTGACCTGCTCAGTGTGTTTGTGACAGTACTGATATTTAAAGTTATTTCTAAAGAGGTCATGTTTTTTAGCAGGGGAGAGAATTATTTTCACATTAGACCCTTTAATTGCTTTGAGACCTGGTTTCTATTTGGTGCATTTTGCAGCTGATGCTTCCACAGCTACTTCTTCTTGATCAGAGGAAAAGTCATTTATAGAAGATGCCAAGGAAGATTTCTTTGAATCTTCATCCTCTTCCTCTGTGTCTCCCCAGTGTTCATGGTGTGCTAACATAGCACACTTAATTTTCATTGGAACACTGATATTTGTTGTAGTCAGTTTACCTCTCGCAAATTCCATTCTCTTTCCTTAGTTTCTGTTTCATTTGATGCCTTATTTCTAGGCCTTTCTGTTTTACTTATCTACTGAAATTGTTCTTCTTAGGGGAGGCAGCAGGTCAAAGGCAACAATGACATCATCTATTTCTGATTGCTTTATGCCCTGATTCCTCTGTCTCCTCAGGTGCTGCACCTGTTACATTTTTGAGGGAACCTATGGGTTATTTACTCCAGCCTGAGTATCATTAGGACTCTAAATCTGCTGAAGCTGCCCCTTGGGGCTAGTCTTCACCAGGGGAACTGTGTCTGGTTGCTCAGCCTGTTCTGGCTGAAGGCTGCCATTCCCACTTTGAGGATTGAGTTGCCCACTGCTGCTGCACTCTAGAAATTAAAACCAATTATAAAACTGCAGCATATTTACTGTGTGTGGCCCACGGGCAATGCATAAAGGAGTGGCCCTTCCTTTGCATAAGTTGCATCTAAAGAGGTATGTATGAGCTGGAACCAGATGTCCATATTCTAAGCAATGAGTACACTGTGGTGTATTGAAAGCATTACTGAGATGCACGCTAGAGCTACACTTGTGGCAGGATTTAGGTTGCCCTTGGTAAGTATTATGTCCCTGTCCCTCCCTAGAAGGAAACAGCTCAGAAGTACCACCCTTTCTTGGGTTAAAACAATTTTATCTTTATTTTACATTATCATGTCCACATTTGTTCACTATTGATTTTTGATACAGGTTGTTCCAGTACTCACACCATTTTTTTACCAAAATATAATATCCAATATCTTTACTCCCTCATTCTTGAATGAAATAGTAATAATCCTTATTGCTGGTTTTGTTAGTGGGATTGCAAAAATGGGGCCTGCAAAAGAGTCTCCTTTAAATTATTATACTTAGACCAAAACCTGGGTAATCCAGCAACAGTCTTCAAACTAATATCATAATTTGAGTCCCCTTTACGTACCAATGCAAAAATTTCAGACCCAGATAATTTCATAGTCTTTCAACAGCATTCTTCCAACATATACCCTATCTAGTGCTATCTCTAAACCTCCTTTATATAACAGTTTTATTGCATTGTTCTGAGGGTAGGTTCATGTCTATTTTGGAACAGGTCAGAGAATTTAAATAGTGGCTTTAAAAATCCCTTTTAACAGTGTCATTATAGTCCTTTTGAAAAGCCCATTCTGATACTAAAGCCTGTCTCTGACTGTATTGGCCCACAGAATGAGCCCTCTCCAGACGTGTCTAATAAGGACCACTGCTGCACCTCATTTACAGCATTAACATTTATATTTTAGTTGTCTCTTCTTGCCTGAAAGCATTTACAGAAACAGTTTCATTTTGCAGTACTGGATTTTCTCCTACCTGGTACCAATGTCCCATCTTTCTGAACATTATGAACAGTGGAATTAACAGAAGATGTTGTGCAAAATTCTGTAGCTTACCTTTTAACAGCTGCATCTATGGTATCAGGAACCCAACCCTGTTTCCAGTTTGTATCCATGTTTCATCTTGTAGTGCTTGTTTTCCTTGTGGTAGCGGATTCAGAAACCATGCATATTTTCTTCCACATTCCTAATACATGCCAGGTTACCTTTGAAGGTGCCATCCACTCAGATGTTTTTGACAGAGCATCAGCTGTCAGCTTCTCCCTTCTGCCATTGTCAATTTGCAACAGAAACCTTTTGCTTGTAAGATGTTCCCATTCTTTAATGCTTCTAAGATGCGTTCATTATTTAATGTACTGTTTATCATATTCAGCCTGCATTTCCAGTATTTTTTCCTCCATTCCTCCATAGCTATTTTTAGCTTCAATTCCTCTGGGCTCATGCTGGCTTCATCTTTATCAGTTGCTATTTCAGGTGACAGTCTGGGTTCAGTTGAGTTTGCTCATTTGTCTCCATTTTCAACACCATTCATAACTTCCACTTCTGCTGTTTCAGGTTCAGTTCCCTCAACCTCCAAATCCATGCCATTATCTTCCTCCTCTTGGCTATCTGAGCTCCAGGAACTCTGAAAAAGTAGTTGTTTTGCATTTTCTTCCTCTACAATAGTAAGGCCTCCCCACTCCTCCTCCTCCAGGGTCCTTCATTTTGCTGTAGAGCAAACCAGACAGAGGTTCCCCCTACTAGCAGGAGTAGGGGAGTTTATTATGGAAGAAATCATGCATCAAAACAGAACCTACAATGGATACATAACAAAAAGCAGATATAATCAGCAAAAATAAGCATTTCCCAAAAATAGGAGAAAATAATAAAAAAAAACATGCATAAGAACTGAATAACTATTAGGAAAACATACATTTCAAGTGACTGGTACATCTTAGTCAGTTAGCCATGCCATGTTCCTCCATGCAGTACTCAACAAAAACTTAATAGCATGTTGAGATTCAGCAAAATGAATAGATTGCAATTTCTGGGTGATTTTAAGAATCAATTTAGTATGAGTCACATTTTTGCTATAAAGTAGAGGCACCTAGAGTTCCATATACAACATGTTATGACTGTGAGGATAACATGGAGGGTGCTCATCCCTTAACGTCCAGAGTCATGGATAATCACCATAAAACAACATGTTAGGTACCAGGTCACTCTGCCATATGTATAATGGTGAAGTCAAAACTGTACACCACATACAGTGGGGAACTACAGTGACAGGTTATAAAGCCCTGCAAGGCACAAATGTTGCAAGTGTGGTTTTATACCCTGTTGCACATGGCTGGTGAGGAGGAGTGATGCGGAGGTCAAGACCTCTGCTTGGGAGGTGGTCCACCAAGCAGCCGCTGTGTCTCAAAGGGATGAGCCACAGCAATGAAGAGCAGCTATGCGCCTGTGGACAGGGGCTCAAATTCCAGTCCCAGACTTTTGCAAACCACATTGTGTTTTTTTTTGCCCCCCACTGGTGTTTCTCCTCATCCCCATGTTGAACCCCCTCGGGATTGAATATATTAATGGGGTGGGAGGTGAGCAGAGACCCCCACAGAAAGCAAATAAGTCCTTTGTGTTCTTCACCAATTTGCTTTCAGCATTCTTTCAGCACCAGCAATGTATCAGCTGTATTTACAGTATGGTACATTGCAGCTCTGTTTTTTGTTTACGGCAACATGACCCTGTGCCACATGTTATATGAGATTTTAGCAAAGCAGGATTCTAACCAAAGTCTGCTGAAGATTGTCAAAATCCGGATATATATATATATATATGTACCAGTAAAATACAAATGATCTATAGTCTCAAGCTGTTGATGGCAGGATGCTCTGCTACACTGTCTCTTTTAACTGTTTATGTTTTGATCGCTTTGACATTCAGTCTGTTATGACATGAAAACCAGTGAACATCCCATATTTTAGGTGGGATTATGGAGTTGACCAAAAGGTCTGTCAAGTGCTTCTGGAATTGGGGGGCAAGAGGGAAAAGTAAGGGTTCTGTAATGAGCATTTGTAATCTGGGCATTTAATACCTTCCTATGTAATTTAAAATCATACTACTAGAAATTTTCCATACCTTTATTTTCAGGAAAATTTCCTGATGTAAGGAGGGTGTCAGTACCAAGAGCCTAGGATTCTTAAATTCCCAGAATCCCACTTCCTAAACCAAGTCTGCTGAAGAGTATCAAAATCGGATATATATGTGTGTATATATATATATATATATATATATATATATATATATATATATATATATCGACAAGTAAAATACAAATGATCTATAGTCTCAAGCTGTTGATGGTGGGAGGCTCTGCTATACTCTCTCTCTCTTCTAACTGTTTATGTTTTGGATCACGTTTAACATTCAGTCTGTTATGACATGAAAACCAATGAATATCGCATATTTTAGGTGGGATTCTAGAGCTGACCAAAAGGTCTGTCAAGTGCTCCGGAAGGGGGAGCAAGAGGGGAAAAGTAAGGGTTCCGTGTAATGAGTATTTGTAATCTGGGCATTTAATGCCTTCCTATGTAATGTTAAAATCATACTACTAGAAATTTTCCATACCTTTAGTTTCAGGAAAATTCCCTGACATAAGGAGGGTCAGTACCGAAGAGTCTAGGATTCTTAAATTCCCAGAATCCCATTTCCTAAACCAAGTCTGACATGTAAAAACAGGAGGTTATTCCAACATTTTCCTGTATGAAAGAGTATGGGCCTTAGGTTAGCACAGAAAAGATAGAGTAAAAAGCACAAGAGGGTTCACCATATTTAATCCACCCTTCTGCACACGAAGATACAGGATATTTATTTTAATGTGGTTCAAACGGTACCCTACAGCTTGAAAAAAATACTAAACAGAGTTGTTTCTAAAGATTTACAGGGGGACATAACTATGATAAATAAATAAAAGTTTTAAATAAGTTTTAGTTAACACTATTCTTTCTTTTTCCCCATTTGCCACTGATTCCATTGACTACAAAGGCCTTTCCTTGATTTAGTTTAGGTTCCCAGTTAGCTATATCCATGCATTCTGCTCCAAAGGTGATACGTAAAATAGTGACAGGATCCTGAGAAATTTGTGTATCTGCTACGTCTGATCTAGTAAGGTCACAGTTTCTGAGCCTTTTACCCACACTTTCTGTGCGATTTGAGAGGCTCCTGAGAATGCTCCATACAGTACATGGTACAAATATGCAAAGCTTCTTTGGCTTAAATTGTAGTGCCAATCAGGGTACAAAGGTGATCAGCATAGACAATAGCCTTATATGGTATCAGCACTTTCTCATATTATAGTGATTATATTGGGAGGGGATTCAAAGCCCATAATAAAGGATCTATGCTAAACACATATAATAATGGGCTCAGGGAGCAGCCCTGTCTGACTCCACATTTAATCGGAATTAAAGGCCCTCTCCAGCCATTTACAATAGGCCACACTGTAGTTGTTCCCTAAGATACTGAATCCAACAATGAAAGACCTTGAAATACCTTATCTCTCTAGGGCATACCAAGGTAGTTATAGCTGACTGAATCAAAGGCTTTAGATTAATTCAGTGATAAAACAGAACCTTGTAATTTGGCAGAGTTTCCTCTCTCAAAGATTTCCTGAATAGGATTAGGTAGTCCATGATGGTGCGTTCCAGAATATAACTTGTTTGGGCCATGGTAATTACATATTGTGCTACTGGTAAAACTCTGAGGCCAGATATTCAAAACTTGCGCGGGCAAAAACCGTTTGCTCAGGTTTAGCGAGGATTAGCGTGGGTCTGCCTATATTCAAAAGGTCAAATAGCACGGGCAAACTGCATTAGTGCTGGCAAAATTATAATGTTTGCAAGGGCAAGCAACTGAGACATACAGTAGCGCAATGCTATATTCAGCGACTAAGCGCCACGCTAAGTGGTTTTGCATGACTTAGCACGATACTTAGCGCCGTGCACATTACCACCTAGGAAAAGCTTGTGATCTTAATCCTGGGCAATCAGCTTTGCGCCGCACTATGGCTTTGTCATGGTGTTTGCGCCGGTTTAGCGTGGATTTTGCACGACCCTAAAAAAGAAATATGACACATAGATAAAGCCAAACATAGAGGAAGCATGTGCTAACTGATGGCATCACAATGATGCCATCATCTGCCACCAGTCCCAGCCATGCCAGGCAGTAAGTGGTGACCTCGCCACCAGTGGACAGCACGCAGGCTTACAGCACACGCCCGCGTGGACCGCACTTCTGTGGTCACCAACAGATGCCAGCACACACATGCAGCACTGTGGGCATGGAGGATGTTGAGGGAGCATGTATGAGTGGCGAGGCTATGCTACAGACCAGATGTGGCCACTAGGCTGGACACATCATGCAGTGTACATGGGCCAGTATTGAGAATACCCCAACACCAGTGTGCCTTTCGGATAATATATGCCCCCCCAGCCACATACCTCACAGCTGTACAACTGCCATAGCACACAAAGCCAGAAATGTACATGTCACTGTGAACATCCTTGCCACAGGTGCAGCATCTGTGGGTCACACAACAGCATAACAGTAATGTCCAGTGTCAGTAACCATCCACAGGTTGGACCTCTCACTGTGTATAGTGCAGTCATCATCACTGCCCTACACACCATTAGGCATTGCTGTGTCCACACTACTGGCCCCTTGCTACTGTAGTTTCTGCTCTGCACTGTAGCATGCCCTACATTGTGACAGTTTCATGCAGACACCACCACCACCTGTGCCTATGCTGTCTTGTCCCTGGGGTGCAATATGCTATGCTATGCTGTACTGTTTACATGTAGCCTGCAGCTATCATCATGCACTGCCAGACTGACCTACAGGTGGAGCTGCAGTTGGACCTGGTCAGCCCCTGTACTTCCAGACTGACCTACAGGTGGCTCTGTGGGACCCTGCAGTAACGCTGGGCAAATTGCATGCAAATCAGGGTATAATGAGATACTAATCTGGTTGTTTGCTCAGAGACTACCTAAGTAGGCTCATTTGCATGGCACTTTTGAATATGGCACATTTTAGCTCAGGCAAACGTGTTTGCTCCAGGCTAACTCGCGTAGTTTCTGTGCAATGTGTTAGCGTGGCGCTAATGGTACGGGAATATTATACAGTTTTGATCACTGTTCTTTCATCTGCTGCTTCCTGCAGCTGTACTGAGTCCATGCATTTTCTGGCACACAGATTGGCCACATAGTTCGTCTGTGCCTGCCCTCACATTGCTGTGCACTGTGTTGTTGTTGTGGGTTGCACTTCCTGGTTGCTTTATTCAGTGCTGCCTTATTCCAGGGCTATGTTTGCCCTGCACTCCCAGCCCAGTTTGCATGGCCTCATTACCATGCTATATTGGAAGCTGTTTGCTCTGGCTATTCTGAATATAGCTTGCTCTGTGCCTTGGCTATGTTTGCCCGCTGGCAGTGCTAATTTTGCCCCGGGCAAAGTTTTGAATATCTGGCCCTGAAGTCAAGATTTTGTAAACATTTTAATGTCTGTGTCCTGTAGGCTAATAGGACACCAGTTATCAAGCTTCCGCCTGTCCCCTTTGTTATGTAAATAGATAAGAGGGCCTTCTGACATGTCTAGTGGCATGTTTTGGGTGGATATAATTTTCATGTAGACTAATGCCAATTCCTGGGCTAAGTCATCCCTAAAATTGTATACAGTTAGCTCTCAGTCCATCCATACCAGGTGCTTTAACATTATTCAGGGTGGAGATAGATAAAATAACTTCTGCAGGTTGAATACCCTTAATTAAGGTAGCAGCTATCTACAGGGTACTGGGGAAAAGGAAAACTGTCAAAAAATTGTGATCTCTGGGAATTGTCAGTTGGTTGTCCTTGAAATAATGTAGCAGTGTGGGTAAGCACCCTGTCCATAATACCCTAGTACTGGAGATGGAGAAATTGTTCCTGTCAAATAAAAATCAATAGATTTTTGTTTACCCTGTCTCTACAACTATCATAGGGCACATTTTTCCAGATTTACCTTGAGTACTGGATTGCTATTGTTTTTTCAAACTATCAGCCTGCTGCGCATGAAAATGCATCATGCTAGTCTTAATATTTTTCATTTGTGTGACATAAGACAGCTCAGTTTGTTGGGTCAGAGACATGAGTTTCTGTTAATTGCTGTCTATCCTGTAAATATTTAATGTATTCTGAGGTCTTATGTGATTTACCAGAGGATTTCAAAAGGTGTATCAAATCATGTTTTGTGTCTGTCCACCAAGTAATATGGTTGTCATTTAAAATAAATACCGACCCTTTAACAAAATGGTGATGGGTTGGTTCAAATCAGGCCAGGTAACAGAAAGGAATTTAGTCTCCATACTCCCAACCCATGTGGTGTATCTGGTCTTTTATTTATATATGAACATAACAGGTTGCGCCAGAGAATTCAACAGGAGAATTAGTGATGTTCTGACATACATAAATTTTGGGAAAAAAAGAAAGTCAATCCTAGTTGCTTGTGGGCCTTTGTGAAAGGTAGGCTGAGACTTTTATGAAAAGAAAATAAGCATCCTCCAAATCAGCAGTTTTAATAATTTTGGCCAGACATGCCATGTCACAAAACACTTTCTTCTGTTTTTGCTTGTTTTCCCTGTCAGTAAGTGATAACCCACAGTTAAAATCTCCACCGAAAATGACCTGATGAGCAGTAAAGGGTAGGGTTGTACCAACTGGAAAAGCTCCATCATTTCTGTTTTTGTTTGTACTGTGTATATATTAATAAAGTGAATGAGTATTATTAATTTTGTATCCAGAATCCATGCCCTCCCTGATACTAAGTCAATCAATTTGAGATGCATTTTGATGTTGTGAAAAGAATACCCAAACCAGAACACGTGTCAGAACCTATTGTCCAATAAGAGGGACACACATACCAAGCCTTAACTACAGTACTCGAAAATTCAGAAATAGAAAGTAACCTGGTGTCCTGTATAAATCTTACATGAGAATTAAATGATATCAAATGGGAAAATATAGTGCTCCTCTTCCTGTCACTTTTACTACTATTTACATTGACAGTGCTGAGTGATAGAAAGGGTTCCATGAGCAGTTTAAGACTTAGTTTTGCTAAGCAGATTTACTGTGTGGTGGTGTTTTATTTTTTACTCACAGGGATTGCTACTGTTTGTTGCTAACATTTCATTGCTTTATTTTTCTCTGATTCAAATTGTTGTTGCTGGTATACCTTCTTCTGCATTATTACAAGGTGTACCTACAGGTGTGTGCTAACAGATTACTGCTGTAATCTTCTGATTCAAATTGTCTTTGCAAGGTATATCTTCTGTTACTGCTTTTATTTTTCTCTGGAGCAAAGTGTTTCTTACAGGGTATATCTCTCTGAAATTATTACAGGTGGTACTTTACAGGTTTTACAGTTTTATCTAACATTAGGATAAGCTTTTAGGGTTACTGCATTTGTTGTTGACTGATTGTTTCTGCTCTTACCTCCTTGTTCTTTCGTCCGTGGTTCTTCTTTTAGGCAGGGAAGGGCCCAGCCACCCACCCCATCCCCAACCACCCCACGCTACACTCCTTTTATAAGGTACCACAGTTGTGACATTTCCTGTGGCAGAGCAGGAAGGGGCGGATCAGTGGGGCATCCACAAGGTGATCTCATTTACAGGGCACTAGTAATTTAACTTGTTATAACAAGTTAAACAAAGCACAATTAAACCATTACTTGCATTTTTTCCTTTTTTTCCTTCTAATTACTCTGACTAGGTTACAAACCCAGCAACTTATTTGGAATGGATTTCATTAACTGCAGGTACTGTGGAACAATTTTCAGAAGGACAGTCTTACAGGATTTAAGACACTGTCCTACATGCTGGGCCTTTGGAGATCTTAGGTCTCAGCTCGGGCAGCATAGGCAGAGTTTGCACGCCTCAAATTTCATATTGAAGAGGAAATACATTATAAGAACCACCGCCATTTCCCCAGCATCCAACAGAAAAACCTCGACCGCAGAGGGTAGTTGGTCCAGGAGGTTGGCAGGTGGTTAGGAGGAGCAAATCAGGTGCCCCATCACTCTCTGCTCTCCAACACATTACCTCCAAAAAACCATATAAACACTACAAACAGGTATCTGCCTCTATCTCTGAAATCAAATAAAGAGGCAGAAGACATTGCAGAGCAGGACACTGCGGCACAGGAGCTAGCACAACCATACTCACCCAAATCAGGAACCAAACTAAACAAGCACAAAGAAATCCAAAAACTTGATCATAGGAGACTCCATGATTCGGGAGTTGATACCCATCTCCAGCCAGGGTAATGGTCAGATGTCTCCCAGGTACATCAGCATGGAGAGACACTGACCGCATTGCTAAAATTGTTCACAAAGCAGGAGAAAACATTGATGTCCTAGTACACATAGGGACTATGATCTCGCCAGCCGGTCAGTTGTGGAGACCAAGGAACACCTGACTAGGCTGGGTGACAAACTATCATCTATTTCGTCTGCATCTCCTTCTCTGAGATCCTGCCAGTCTGGGAGAAGGGAGCAGATGGACGGAAGGTCAGAGAAGGGGAGATAGGGGAGCTAAACACATGGCTCAAGGACTGGTGCCAGGAAAAAGGACACAGATTTGTAGGGAACTGGCAACAGTTCTGGGAGCGAAAGTTCTTTAAATTTGATGGATTGCATCTGACTAAAGAGAGAGTCAGTGCATTGGGGCAGAAGTTTGGACGCCTTTGCAGAATATTTAAACTAGCAAATGGGAGTGGTGGTACCCCATCGTCGAATAGGGAAGAACACCCCCCCTCAGCTAGTGGTCAAACAGGAATTCAGCGTGTTTGCCGCTCATTTGCATCACCGGTAAGAAAAAGGTTTGTCTCCCCATACGATGCACAGGGGTAATGCCAAACTTCACCCAACAACTAACACACCAAAATCTGGCCTATGGAAAATCATGTACAAAATGCTCACAGCCTGGGAAATAAGATCCCAGACCTGCAGGCAATAATGTCAGAGGCTAAACTGGACATAGTAGCAATTAGTGAGACGTGAGTTTACCAGTAACCACACTTGGGAGACTTCAGTACCTGGCTATGTATTGTTCAGAAGAGACCGAGGTGCAAAAAGGGGAGGAGGGGCCCTGTATGTTAATGAAAATATCAAAGCCAGAAATTCAGAATACACATAAGGAGCCAGAAGAACTGTGGGTCACCCTGGAAACAGGAAATGGGACAGCCATAAGAACTGGGGTTGTCTACAGGCCCCCAGACCAGAGGGAGGACATAGACACATTACTGTTAGAAGATATACAAAACATGACAGCTAAAGGGAGGTTCTGATAATGGGAGACTTCAACATGCCAGATACAGATTGGTCAATACCAGCAGGAACATCTGCCAGAACTAGACTCATAGTGGATTCCTGCATGGGAGGGCCTCACACAAATGGTACAGCAACCCACAAGAGACAGGGCTATCCTAGATCTAGTACTGACTAACAAAGAAGGATCACAGATCTCCAGGTAGAAGGTCACCTGCAGCCAGTGACCATCACATGGTATGGTTCAATTTGGCTACTACATCTAAATCATCCCATTCCAAGGCAAAATATGGGACTTCAGAGGAGCTGACTTTGATAAGATGGCCAACAGAGTTAAGCTAGCCCTGGCAAAAGAAACACAGGTGAGGGGTACAGGCAAAGTGGGCAAGCATTAAGGATGCAATACTTGAAGCAACATCCCATTGTGTTAGACAGAAAGGAAGTGCAAAAGAAGAAGGAAACCACTTTGGTTCTCAAATACAGTAGCAGAAAAGGTCAGAGCCAAAGGCTGGCCTTCAGGAAATATAAGGGAACACAGCGGATGAAGATAGGAGGCATACCAAACTGCCTCTAAGGGAAGCAGGTAAGGCAGTAAGGCAGGCAAAGTCCCAAACTGAGGAAACACTAGCACGGACAGTAAAGAAGGTGACAAGACTTTCTATAGATACATTAGTGAAAGGAGAAAGTCCAGATGGGGATTGCTAAGCTTAATGGAGAAAAGGGAGCATGTGAGGAGGAGGACCCTGTAAAGGCATCTATCCTAAATAGATACTTTTGCTCAGTATTTACTGAAGAGAAGGTAGGGCAGGGCCCACAGCTCAAAGTCAGGGACACAGGGGAGGGAGGAGCACCACTCCCTTCACAAAGAAAAGGGTCATACAAGAGCTTGCTAAGCTCAGGGTGGATAAGGCAATGGGACCTGATGGCATACATCCCAGGGTACTTAAGGAGCTAAAGGAGGAACTAGCAGAGCCATTAGCAGAATTGTTTAGTGAGTCTCTGATCACAGGAGGTCCCAGAAGACTGGAGAAGGGCTCATGTGATCCCGCCTACAAGAGTGGTAGCAGGGAGGAGGCGTGGAACTATAGACCAGTCAGTCTTACCTCAGTAGTGGGCAAGATTATGGAGGCTCTCCTAAGGAAAGGATAGTGCAACACCTGGAATCCATAGGGGCACAGGATCCAAGACAGCATAGGTTTACAAAGGAAGGTCCTGTCAAACTAATCTCATAGATTTCTTTGACTGGGCAACCAGAGTGGTGGACCAAGGGGGAGCAGTTGATGTCGCCTACCTTGACTTCAGCAAAGCTTTTGACACTGTTCACATAGAAGATTGATAAATAAGCTAGGTAGGCTCGGGTGGGTCAGAAGTTGGTCAACTGGGTGGCAAACTGGTTGACTGGCAGAAAACAGAGAGTGGTGGTAAATGGTATACAGTCCAAGAGATGCAAGTCACAAGTGGGGTACCTCAGGGATCAGTCCTGGGGCTAGTCCTATTCAACATCTTCATTAGTGACCTTGCAGATGGACTAGAGGGTAAGGCTTGTTTGTTTGCAGATGACACCAAGATCTGCAACAGAGTAGATGATCCAGATGGGGTGGGCAGAATGAGAAGAGATCTGGATAAACTAGCAGAATGGTCAGAAGAGTGGCAACTGGGATTTAATGCAAAGAAGTGCAAAATCATGCACATAGGGAAGAGAAACCCTGAAGCCACTTATAGGCTGGGAGGAGTTGCTAGCAGTCACAAAGGAAGAAAGAGACTTGGGCATCATCATCACTGATGACCTAAAATCATCCAAGCAGACCCTAAAGCAGTAGGTGAGGCTAGGGGGTGTTAGGGTGTATTAGTAGGGGTATCACAAGTCGTAAGAGGGAGGTAATAATCCTCTGTACAAGACATTGGTTAGGCCCCATCTGGAGTACTGCGTGCAGTATTGGAGGCCACACCTTCACAAGGACATTAATCCAAATTGAGGCAGTCCAGAGAAGGGCAACCAAAATGGTGCAGGGACTGCATCAGAAGACATATGAGGACAGATTAACAGAGCTCAATATGTATACCCTTGAGCAAAGGAGGAGAGAGGTGATATGATCGAGGCATTCAAACACCTTAAGGGCATAAACAAGGTGAAAGAGTCTAACATGTTTAAATATAATAAAAATAGCAGGACAAGAGGACACAGCATGAGATTAGAGGGAGGCCGATTAAGGGGAATGTGAGGAAATTCTTTTCACAGAAAGGGTGGTAGATGCATGGAATGGCTTACCACAAGAAGTGGTGGCTATGAATACAGTGCAGGGCTTCAAACAGGCATGGGATAGGCATAAGGAGCAATACAAATGACTATGAATAGATAGGTCACCGACAGAGCAAAGGCCAATGGCACATTTATAAGGTAAAAGAAATGGGCAGACTGGATGGGCCTTGTGTGTCCTTATCTGCCGTCAACTTCTATGTTTCTATGTTTCTATGTTTCAGTTATACAGAGAAGTACAAACTAACATTCAATATTTCTCATGGTTTTTCTTTTCTGATTAGAATGATCTGATTTTGAAGTTTTGCATGTTTTTGCCCAGAGGCAACAGCAGATTTCTCAGTGGCATCCTAAGGAGTCCTCGGTATCAGAAGTCAGGTCTGTCTGAGAGGATCCCAAAGAAGAGGTATCCGAGTCATTCTTCGAGATGTCAGGGGTTGGGCAGAGGGCATCATACTGATTAGTGAGAGAGACATCAACAGTTTTAGATTCCTTGGCAGGTGGAGGTTTACGATTAGACCTGTGTCTTGTGATCATCCATCTATGTTCAGGTTCAAAGGGGAGGAAGTGGGGACATACTGTGTAATGCAGTAGAAGTGGAGGCTGTCTCGAGGGGGGGTTCCACCACAATACCCCTGATTAACTTGGGTGAGGGAGGTGGGTGACTCCATAGGTGTCTTGTGAGAAGAAAGAGAAGGGTCATCTTGGCTCAGTGGATCTGAGGGCTGAGGAAGAACAGAAGGAGCAGATATTGTTGCTGCATGCCCTAAAGGAGTAGAAGAAGCCTGCACTATGGGGGTCCTGGGAGAGGGGACCCTAGTGGTCTGAGAACATCGTGCCAGATGCGATGCTAACAGGCATTATTTAACTCAATATCAGACTGGTCAGCCTGATTGTGAGCTGCTCAAGGGCAGTTGTCGTAGGTATGGCCCTTAGTTTCATGTAAGTTACATATATGATCATTAGAGCAATGTCCACTAGTATGGCCCAGTTCGTTACAGAGTACACATCTCTGCTTGTCACATAGGCTACTCAGGTGACCTGTGGAACCACATCGGTAACAGACCTTCAGTTGGCCAGCATAAAACAGAACCCTCTGTCTCTGCCCAGAAAGAAGCAGTTGAGCAGGTGAGCCAAACCAGTGTCAGTAGATTTCAGTACCACACATATTCACCAACCACCAGTTCAAATATGTTCCATGTCTAAAATGGCCTCCAGGTCCCAGGATAGAGCACCTCAGCTGAGCCAGTACAATAAGTCTGTAACACTCACACCCTCATATGGAAGAGCACAGTAATAGTTTTGAAAGCTGGTTTTGTTAAAGGCACAGTTTCGAAAGGAGAAAATAAGGGTGCATGCTTCAAAGTGTGATACTTGGCCAAAACTTTTCCAGACCACTCATTAGCTTAAAGCTGACATTGAAAGTCATCTCACCTGAGACATGGATTAGTGCATATATCTGTGAGGCATAAAAGTCCATTGATCCTTTCAATAAAGTTTTATCAAGAAACACACGGTATTGAAAAGGTCAGGGGGCATGGCTTGGTCCGAAGGAGATGGCAGCCTAAATCTTTCTCTCTGCCCCTAGCCTGACAGGAAAAGTGAATAAAAGTGACTAAGATGCTGGACTAACAGTTATTTTTGCATTTCCATGTACCTTCTCTCACCTCTGCCATCACCGCCGAGATATAATTTGGGGTGTCATGCTCTTGTTTTGTATCTGACAGAGCGCACTTACTCCGGGCCGACTCGTATTAATAGGCTGCACAGGCCCGAGCTCGGCATTTCAATGCTGCCATATTCCTCCCCCTCCTAACTCAACCAGAGCTGGTGTTTCTCCTCCCCTTCCTCAATTGAGAATCGGGGCAAGTCTGATGGAGTTTTAGGAGGTAGTGGGGATTTCTGCTGTCCCCCCAAGGGATAAACATTGAGTCTATTAACCACTGGCTGCAGAAGCTGTTGTAGAGATGGATCCCTCGACCCGCAGTGCTGCTGGATCATCCTCATCAGGCCGCCCCAGCCTCCCTGATCAGGCTCAAGTTGGAGAAGCCTTAGCCAATATGACAAAAATACTGGAGGCATTATTGAGCAGAGTGGGACACAATCGCGCCTCTCAACCCACTAATGTGGCTGATGTACACCGCTTAGAGGATCAACATAATGTCTTGTAACAACGGATAGAAGAATTAGAGAGACAGCATCTCCATGTCCTACAAAAGCTCTGGGATCATGAGGCCAAGCTATCTCACCTATGGTATAGAGCAGAAGAGCAGGAGAACGAAGTAGGAGAAATAATATCGGATTTTAGGTGTGCCTGAGGGAGTTGAGGGCCCTAATATAGAAAGGTTCTTGAACAATTGGATACGGAACTCCTTGGTGACTGATGGAAGGAACCAGTCAGGGTGGAGAGGGCCCACCGTGTCTTGACAACCTAATAATACTAAAGGCCCAAGCACTATCATTGCCTATCTGCTGTGCTTTTCGGTCAAGGAACGCTTTCTCCGGGCAACTAAGACCTTGGGGAGGTTGACTGGAAAGGTAATACCATATCGTTTTATAGAGATTTTACTCAAGAGGTGGCAGAGACAAGAGGCATTTAACCCTCTAAAAGAATTATTGCAGCTAATTCAGTACAATATCGTTTCAAGGGCCTCACTGCTTTGAACCCGAACAGAAAGCGGCAATCTTTCCTCACTGAATCCCCAGGAGATGCAGAGGCCTGGATCCAGAATCACTGGCCAGGAATGATACCATGAACTACATCTCCCAGATGCCTCTGGGAGCCTAGGAACCAAATGGCCCAGGGAATCATTAAAAAGGAAGCGCTTACTAGGGGACAGTAATCGCATCAGAGTGGCCCACCAAATAAGGATCCCCCATTAACAGACAGCTATGGGCCCGCAACCTATGGGGTATAAGCTGAGTAAAACCGTGGCTGTATCTAACGACCAGGAGGCGCCTAGCAATAACTTGCACAATAAGAACCAGGGTGATGCTATGACCCCACTACCTGCTCGATAAAGGCAACACTCTAGAAGTCCCGATCCTTGATGTCAAGTAGCACGGCAGGGCCAATGCCTCAACATGGAGTAAAGCCATTCAGAAAGACCAACCAAGGAAGAGGCGCTATACCCATGGAGGATCCAGCTCCACTGGACTGGGTGACCAAAATGGATGCATATGAGGGAGAAGCTGCAGCTGCTGATGGTTTGCTGAAACCAGGCCTGAAGATGTTTGCAGAGGCACTACGTCGAATGTTAGCCCTGCTGACTCTGAACTAACTTATAGCTTGGGGATGCCACGATCGCTCTGACACTTGGGCATATTAGCCTTTTTTGTTTTTTCTCTGTTGGGTGAAAGCTCCCGCCCACTAGAATATGGAAGCACTGGCACTGCTGTACTATGGGTAGGCTCCTGCCTGGGCAAGTTCTGCCATCAGCTACTCACGCTCTTTATGGGATGCAGGTTTTCACCTCCCTGACAGATAGCACATAGTAGCCTTATTAGACCACCCTCTCTTTCTTTGGTATGGCGTTTGCAGAAAGGGAGGTGTGAATCTACTACTTAGACAAATCCTAGTAATCAGGGTGGGCTACTGGGATGACCCTTATGCCACAGTAACAATGTGGCTGAACAATTACAATTGGTAGCCCATCAACTCCTAGAATAGAGGGCACCACTACTTGTCAGGACGATTAATCCTTTTCGTGTGGTTGGCAGAGGCCCACCCATCCCCATTTAGGCGACTTATGATCACCAAACGTGCCTAGACTTTCCAGATCTGGTGTTATGACTAGGTGTATGGAGTCAGGCTGGATCAGGTCATCTCTACTAGGTGTGACCTTCCCGTTGCTCTTTAGAGGTGCCTGAAGCAGTGTGACTTATAGGGGGCTCTTACCTCTTTTCACATTGCCTAGACACCACAAACTGAGTTAGTGTTAGTAGCTTAGGTGGTTAATACTGTCATAGCTTGTTGCTTGTTAATCTTTCATTACACTTTAATTATTGTTAAGATAGTTAACCTTCCTTGTCTCTGTCCTCATTCTGCTTAGGTGTTTGACCAGCATAGACAAGAACATCTGCTGCTGTCTACTCTTTCTCTCACCACTTTTCCTTTCTAAAGTCTGCCCTCACACTTCGGTAACAGGTTACCTCATTTCTGCTATACTGTGTCTACTATTCTTACCTGCAGGGTGAGTACTTACATTTCTATAAATACCCAAGGGTGAACCACCATGGCAGTGGCATCCACAGGACCACGATGGTGGAGATGCTCTCCTGGAATGTCAGGGACTTAATCACCTGGCAAATGCACTAAGGTCTTGCAATTCTTGAACTCCATGGGGTCTGATGTGGTCCTGCTCCAGGAGACGCACCTCACCGGCCGAACGGTTCAGTGGTTAAAGAAATTATGGTGGGAACAGTTTTGGCTAGCAGTGCAACTAAAAAGTCTTGGGGTTGCTATCCTCCTTTGGAGGTCGGGACCATGGTCAGTTGAAACCCAGCATCAGGACTCCCAGGGAGTTGGTTAGCGGCTAGCTATCCTACCGGGTGGCAAGTTATAGTGGCCATCGTGTATGGCCCCAGTACAGATTCGGGATCTTTCTTGGAATTGAATCAAGCCTTCACAGAACTTACGGAAGATGAGACTGAGATCCCTATACTACTTGGGGAGACCATAATTTGGTCTTAGATGTTTTCATAGATAAGTCCCTCCTACACCTCAATCTCACCCCAAAGTTCTAGCTACCTTGAATACTCTGATGTCAGAGTGGGTTCTGGGATCCATGGAGAAACAGCCACCCACAGGGGCATGATAACACCTTTTATTCCAATGTGCATGGCACCCACAGTAGATTTGATTTTGGTTGGTTAATCATGCAGCAATGCCAGGTGTGAGTGATGCAACCATAGGTAATATCTTGATATCTGACCATGCCCTGTTGCTATTATGTTCTCCCACTAGGCCAAAGTTCTCCATCTACAAGATGGAGATGTAATCCCCTACTGCTACAGGATGCAGTCTTCCAGGAGTATATCACGGGAGGAAACGTGCCAGTATTTCTCTCTTAACACCCCTGGAGAGACGAAACAACCACGGTATGGGAAGCCTTTAAGGCTGTTATAAGGGGAGAATAATTCTTATGCAGCCGCCAAAATAAGGAACTAGTGAAACATCTCCGGAACTGCAGGATGAGCTAGCAAAATTGGAGAAGCAGTTTAAAGTCTCTCCCAGAACCCGCTCAACTCCCCACTTCTGGCCCCTATCACAGGTTTAAGACACCAAATTAACATC
The DNA here is from genome assembly GCA_016271365.2 of Neoceratodus forsteri. Taxonomy (NCBI): domain Eukaryota; kingdom Metazoa; phylum Chordata; order Ceratodontiformes; family Ceratodontidae; genus Neoceratodus; species Neoceratodus forsteri. The sequence continues at coordinate 1,046,183,412 of CM057455.1, forward strand.
CTATTAAATAGAAAGGCTGAATGGCAGTTGACCCGGGCAAAACATAGGGTATGGGAAGGAGAGGACAAGGAGGGAAGCTGTTTGCTTACTATTTGCAGAAGCAGCAGACTTCATCCAGAATCTTGGCCCTCAAGAATAAAAAGGAGAACTCCTAATGGCACCCAAGGGCATTAATGCGGAGATGCAAAGCTTCTACTGGAGCTTTATCAATCTCAGAGCACCCTCTCAGATGATGAGCTCTCCCACTGGCTGAGCACTCTATGCCAGGGGACCCCTCTTCCTTGTTTCAGAGACACAACAACGTGAATTGGATCCCCTATCAACTCCGAGAAGCTCCATAGTCGTTATCCCAAATGGCGAAGGAAAGGCACCTGGGCTGGATGGGTAATCGGTGGAGCTCTACCAACTACTCCAAGACCACATCACTGACCCACTTCTACAAGCACTGCAAGAAGCCCAAAAAGATACCATGCTCCCTCCAACTGCTCGTGAGGCATTAATAACCCTTATCCCAAAAAAATCATCCGATGTTCTTCTTTGTGTGAACTTCCGTCTATCTCGCTCCTCCCTGTGGATACCAAGCTGCTGGCTAATATCCTAGTGAATAGGCTATCCTTGCCCTGCCCACCTAATTCACCATTACAATCCATCTTCCTAAAGGAAATCGAGTGCAGATAATCCGCTTAATTTTGAACCTCAAGTGGTTGGCGTTACAATCCAAAACCCCAATAGCTGCCTTGGCAGTAGATTTTGTCAAGGCATTTGACTCCTAAAATGGTGTCCCTACAAAGTCCTCCACGCTATACTGATTTGGGCCAGACTTTTGCTCATGGGTCTCCACTATACCATTCCCTACAGCTAGAGTTGTCACTACTAGAGATACTTCCTCCCTTTTTGTTGTAAAGAGGCACCAGACAGGGTTGCCCTCTTTCTCCTCTTCTCTTTCTTATTGCTTTAGACCCTCTAATTAGGAAACTTTTAAATTCCCCAACATCACGGGCATTCCTATAAAGGGACGATTATTTGGCTTAACGCGACGCGACGATATGCTCCTACGCTTTCAAATCCCCAGTCCTCCATTACTCCAGTTCTAACAATCTTACAGGAGTTTGCCTGTCTCTCGGACTAACAGTGAATCAAAAGAAACCATCCTGTCCCCTGAATGGGGCATGTAGCAGGTATTGTCTTGTCAGTACCGACATTACCTGGCCCCAAGCTTCCATACTTAGCCGTAACTATTACTACAGCTTGGAAGGATCTAGAATCCACTAACATTTCCATCTACTGGCCTCTTTAACGGCTGAAATCCAGCGATGGAAGCGGCTTCACCTCACCCTAAAAGGTAAGATAGAAGCCATTAGAATGTTTTTGTTCTCCAGAGTCTGTACCTACTAAATAATCTTTCCATCCCACTCTTTCAAAAACTTTTCAAGGCCCTAGATAATTTAATTTCTTTCTTCCTGTGGGAGGGTAAAGTCCCAAGATGGGGATGCACAAAGTTACGTGCACATTGGACCAGAGGTGGCTTGGGGCTCCCTGGTTTGAGGGTTACCACCTGGCTTACAGAGTGGCCCAGGCCACAGCCTGGTTCATCTCCTATCTCACGCTACTCTCCTCAGTAGGTATCTTTAGAGGCCACTTTGTCAATGGATACTCCCCTCTTTTATGCTGTCCAGTACAAAACCGGCGACAAATTGGTTCACCCCCATTATGTTAGAAACATGTAGATCATGGAGGAGAGCAATGGCAATTACTGGCGTCCTGAAATCAGAATACCTTCCCCCACTCAGATATGCCCTGATATGGAACAATCATCTCATCATGGTTGATCATAAGTCGCTCTCTTGGCCCCATTGGGCCTCAAAGGGCATTCGAGTTATAGGTGATCTCCTACTCCCAAACTCTCGCATACTAATGTCCTTGAACAGATTCAGGATAGATATGGGTTGGGATCCTCAGACTTGGAAATTCCTGCAGCTGAGAAGTGCTCTCTCCTCCCTTCTTAAAGTCCTGTCATCACAAATCACCTGGGACTGCTTGAGCATCCTTCACCTACCCAGAAATGGCCAAGAACTGGTGGGCGTCCTTTACAAGATCCTTAGAGATGCGCAGCCAGATGCTACTCACTAGTAGAGCTGCCTGGGAAATGGATCTGTCCCACCCTTATCCCAGCAGCAATGGTCGATGTACATCAGAGCGGCTCACACAGCCTATGAAGACTCCAAGAGTCAATTGATACAATTAAATATTCTCCTAAGGTGGTATAGAACCCTGCAGTTCTACATAGCCTTAGGATTATACCACAGGATCAATGTTGGAGATGCCACTCTTCCCTGCTCACCTACTTCATATTATCTGGACCTGCCCGCCCTACAAAATTTCTGGATGCAAGTCCTAGGGACTGCTCCAGGATAATAGGTAAACCAATCCAGCTGCAATATTATTCCCTACTACTGGGGATACTTCAGCATTAAATCCACTCCTCCTCCCAGCACAGCTTGGGTCTTAGTGGCTATTATGGAGGCAAAGAGGGCCATTTTGATACGCTGGAGACAATCTGTGCCCCCAGTGATTTGTAATGGCATTCTACTATGACTAGACTGGCTACTTGAGCCTCGGCTGTGGCCAAGGGAAGAGCTTGACAGATACTACAAGAAATTGGGGGCTTATTTACACTCCCATATCTGTTCGGGTTGCACCCCCACCACCAAAAATCCCCTGTACCCAATTGCAATATAGTTTGCTAACACTACAATAGCTGGCTGCTGCTGTATGGTCTTGTCACCCTCTCTGCCTAGACTGTCCTATGTTTCTGGATCTTCTTGGTTTTTCCTTACTGTTTGTAGTTTTGAATGATAGAATTCCTTTGGTCTTTACAGACCGCTATTAATTAGTTGCAATTAATAGCACCTAATTTGGTTGATAGTAGGATGTTCTGATCTGGTTTCCTAGATCAGACCTTGGCAACCCTTAGTTAATGTAGAAAGACTATGATAGCTAATTTCCCTGATGTATGAAATTTGCATTTTGTAGTTAGAGAAGCGTGACATTGACACCTGCATTAGGACATACCTGTGTAAGCATAGAGTCCATAGGTAACACATCGTATTTTGAGAACAATTACCTATGTATTAGCTTGTTTGACTGTATTGTAGGCTTGGTGTATGAGGGCCATTTTCACGCTTAAGGTACCTGAAAAACTTTAATAAAATCTTAAATGATAAAAAAAAAAAAAAAAAAAAAAGAAATAGGTCCATACCTCCTTTATAATGGAGGTGGATGGCTATTATGCCATTTGCAGGGTACATAGGTATCTGAAAACATGAGCATAGGGCCTGGAAGTAGATGTCCTGGGTGGCTGATGCAACCCATCAGCGTTTTATGCCTCAGGGACAATGGTGGGAACAGAACCTGTAGGTAGCTGTGTTTCCAAGTAAGGGGTAGCTTGAGATTGTGCAAGCAAGCTCATTGGAGCAGTCAAATTGCTTGTTTCAGTGGAGACTGAGGTATTATTCAGTTTTAAATTAAGTACTGGGTTCTGTGTTACCTGTAACCCAACAGGCATAGCTAAGCGGGACTGCACCCCTTATTTGACTTCCTCCATTTCTGAATCAGATACTCTCATCCCCTGAGTAATGGCAGTCACAGCAGATATATGAGGAAATAAATTAGTACCAGATGTTGAAGCCATAGTTTGCTGTGGCATCTAAACTGGGAAAGGGCCAGAGACCCATTCCCCAGTCTATTTAAATCCTTCCCATCCAGCTGCTATTAATCTGATCTCAACTGACTAATCCTTTACTTTTGGGTCAGTTTATGGAGATATGAGAGTCTGTCTTAGGCCAGGCCCTGTGTGTCTGCCTGTGCTATTCCTGACAGGACACCCTTAGATTTTGCCCCACAAAAACAAACCATTTTGTCCTACTGGTCAGCCTCTTTTGAGTATTGTCGCAGCTGTGGCAGGGTGGGCGGAATGGCTGCCACATTTGAGTTCGTTGAAGAACCTGCATCACAGGTGGATTCAGCCTGGTGTCTCTTGCAACTCTCGACAGTGTTGGGCTTTAGTGATCGTAGTATGTGCATTTTCCAGTGCCTCTTGCAATTCTTCTTTCTTTTCTGGACCCTCCTCTTCCTTAAGTATAACACTTGGATTTCTTCTCTGCTCCATACAACTGCAGATGATGAAGGATAACAGATAGCTAGACAAAAGGGCAGACTAAGCGGGCCTGTTGGTCCTTTTCTGCCATCACACTTCCATGTTTCTATGTTTCTATGAATCAATTTGTAAGCCACACCATCAGTTGTCGGTAAGTCAGTTGGCAATTGTTTCAGTTCAATATCCATGTCAGCATATAGAACATCATCCATCATTGCGGTCACAGGCTCAAGAGCCATATTTGCATCAAAGTAAAGTTAGGCATCTATGGCTCCCATTTTAGATTCTGGATCACAGCAGGTTGAAGGCCCCAAGTACACCCTCCTGTACCAAAGGATCGCATGCTGAACTTGTTACTTGATCCTCCTTACTGTGATAAGCAGTAGTAAGTGGGGCCTTCTGTTGAAGAGTCAGGAAGAGTTTTTGTCTCCTCTGATGGATGGTGTCCTCCTTCTGCGGTTCATTGTAGTCTGCATTAGAATATTTTGGGATCTACTAACTGAGACTGAGATTTACTGAGACTGTGATTTAAACTTTGACTTAATGTTCATGTTATGACTTTTGAACTATTGTTTCTTACTGTGTATAATTAGATTCTAATCCTGATACCACAGATGGGCTGGGTAGTTTAATAGTCATCTTTGGGGAGGGTTTTATAGCCATTTATGTTTGAGGGAGCTGTATTAGTTTGTGCTCTTCATTTCAATAAATACCGGGTATCTAGTGCTGGGATTCTCTGCTCACGGGATATATATATAGTGTTATTGGTGTAGTTCTATACTTTGAGTCTTGTGCTCATTCAGGAGGCCAGAGGGCTGAACTCACTTGGGGGCAGCAGATGAATCTGCTGTCCACCTAAATACCTGCAGGGGTGGGAGAGCATTGGTGGGTTCTCCACTGGCCCAGATGTGCCCGTTTTCATGTGCATTGCAGGTCTGGGGTTGGGGGAGGGAAGGTTTGGGAAGAGATAGAAGTTTTGCCCATCGACTGTTTATCTATTGGGAGTTTTGGGGTGCGGGAGAGGTTTGGGTCATGTTACTTCGCTGGGAAAGGTATACTTTAGTAGGACATCTACCTTCTATATGAATTATGGTTTCTATGTTTGTGTGCCTGTTTATTATTATGTGGCCAGTTATGTTTGTTTTGACACATATTGGGATATGGCACAAATTGCTATAATGTCATGGAATGTACAAGGTTTGAATATCCGGTGAAGTGGAAAAGATGTATTTTTTAGGTCCTTTGGATGTGATATTATATTTCTTCAGGAAACCCATATGTTGAAAAAAGAGATGGGTGTTTGGAGCAGGAGTAGTTTTAGTTGGGCATGATCAGTACATGTATCTCTAAAAGCAGGGGATGACTATTTTGGTTAAGAGGGCCCCACTGGTGGTAATGAAATGGAGAATGGATAAGAAAGGGCGCTGGGTTTTGCTTTTGGGCAAGATCGCTTGTGTGCCAGTACCTACTGATTAATTTATATGCGCCTAACCATGACAACCCCAACTTTTTCCACTTTGGCACATCAGATATCGGAATGAGATCCTCCCTCCCCATACCATGATATTGATATTGGGAGGAGATTTTAACTTAGTTCTGGTCCAGGTACAGTAGTAGCACTGGATTAATCAAGGGATTTTAAGGATTTTTAAAATCCCTGTTGAGACTATGAAACCTTTTGTTGGAGATTTTGTTTTGCTTGTTAGTGTGTTCACTGCTACCCAGAGAGGGTGCTACCATCTGATAGTCTAGTTGAAAATCTACAGATGGCACTTGAATACTGTAATAGAAACTGACCTCTTTCTGTAGGTATAACAAAAACTATTTTAGAGTTTTTCCCTAAATTTTGTGAAGGATAAATAGGAAACCATAAAATTGCTTGGTGAATTCGGTGCTACTACTGTATGGATATGGATCCTCTAAAAAACATTCCTTCCCATCACTGGTCCAGTGCTGTGTTATCTAGGCTCCTCCTCAGAATATCAGCTGACAGATTGTTGGTGTACTATGCATCCCACTACCAAAGACTTTACTTATAGATCCCTCAGATTTCAGCCTTTTAGCAGACTGGATAATTTTTTAGTTAGCTCCTATTTTTCCCAACCTGTTGTTGGTCCGGCACCAATCTATATTGTTATCGGACCATCCTCCCATGGTTTTGATCTTGTCCCCTAAGCAAATAGTCACTAGGACACAGCATTGGAGGTTCAATTCAGTGTTATTGGGTATGGAGGATTTTAAAACCTGGCTTGGGAAGAAATTGATTTTATTTTTTATCTAATTGCCCCTGTTGTACTGGCCTGAACAGTATGGGATGCTTTTAAACCATACATTAGGGTCAAATTATTCCCTATGCCTCCCACGTTAATAAGCAATGACATCAGGAGGTTGACACGCTCTCTTAATGGATCAGATTGCTGGAAGAATCCATTTATGCTTCCACTGATGCTAGGATTCCAAATTAGCTGAACTCACCCAATGTAAAGATTGTTTGAATAGTATTTACCTTCAAAAAGGCCACGAGGGCCTTATTTTTCATGGGGCAGGCCTACTGGGAATCAAGGAACATGGCTGGAAGCTGCTAGCTTACCGCCTTAAAAAGAAAATGATGGAGAGCCCAAGTTCCTTTCCTTGAGGTCCAGAGGTGAGATTATCTCAGATGCTCAATGGATGGTGCAGAAGTTTAGGGTTATTATGGAAAACTTTACACTTCCTCAGTGGCCCCTACCTCTGTACAATTGAAAAATTTCTATGCTAACTTAACCACACCCTGCTTGTCTCTGGAGGCAGCATCACCGCTGGAAGCAAATATTGCTGTGTCTTGGAGTTAGGCAGGCTATTAAAACCATGGCACGAGGTTAAGCTCAGGTCCTGATGGACTCAGTGCTGATTTCTACCAAGAATTTGAGTCCGTCCTTTTCAGGGAGATTAGTGTCCTTATTACCTGACCTGATGAATCTGGCACACTTCACAATTTCCATGAAAGATGTGACTATTACTGTCCTGCCTAAGCCTGGGAAGGATGCTACCCTTTGCAGTAATTACTGTCCTATATCCCTACTGAATGTAGATTGCAAGATTTTTGCTAAAATACTTGCTATGCAGTTGGGCGGGTTCTTCCCTCTCTGATTAGTAAATCACAGTCTGGCTTCATGAAGGGTAGGCAGGGCAGTAATAATTTGTGGGCAGTTTTAACTTGATCCAGGTGGCTGTGAGTGGACCAGATTCTGTGGCTCTTATAGGACTGGATGCTGAAAAAGCTTTTGATTCTATTGAGTGGCAGTACTTACAATTTGCCCTTACTTGGTTTGGCTTTGGACTGAGATTTCGTCTTTGGGTAGCATGTCTTTACTTGGCCCCAGTGTAGAGTGCTGGTCAACAGGGTACTCTCCGATACTTTTTGATTGTTTAGGGCACCAGGAAGGGTTGCCCTTTGAGCCATTGTTGTTTCTGTTGGCTATTGAGCTTCTCAATATCACCCTCTGTCAGCACACCAAGATCAGGGGCATACTAGTGAGAGATACGTTTTTGCCACATTGTTGTGTCGACGGACAATATGCTCCTGATGTTAACAAAGGTGGAATCATCCTTACCAGTAGCCAAGGAGGTTATTGGGTCCTTTAGTAGCATCTCTGGGCTTCAGATTAACTGGGGAAAATAGAGATTCTTGCCTTTATGCGTGACAGATCCTGGTTGGTCGTCGCTTGGAACTCATGCTATGAGATGGTCTCCTGTGGGAATAAAGTAACTAGGTATAACAGTATCTGGCAGTCTTAGGAATATGTGCTCTGAAAATTTAGATGGGCGCTGCAAGAATTAAAGGTGGACTTTCGTAGGTGGAAACAACTAGGTTTATCTCTCCCAGGCAAGATTGCCACTCTTAAGATGATGGCCTTTCCCATACTTTTTATAGGCTTAATAATTTGCCATTTCAAATTCCTCAAGGGTCTGGGCCAAATTGGATAAGTTATTTTCAGACTTTATTTGGGAGGGACCTCCAAGATTTAGCAGGAGAATCTTACAGGCTCCTGGTATGGTTAGAGTGTGGAATTTGCCTTGGCATTGGGCATAGCATTTGTGTATGGGGTTTAAACAGGTACTGGCATGGCTTACTACTACTCAGGCATCTCCATAGTGGGTTGACATAGAGCAGTTTCTTGCAGATCCTACTCCCTGACCATCTTTTGACATTGTCAAAGTTCCTTTACCAAGGGCCATATTCCGATGCTTTTTTCCAATGGGCTTGGGGTAGATACTGTAAATTACATGGATGGGACTCATCTTTTCTAGGTGGCTTTGAGCCCTTGTGGCATAATCCCAACATCAAGATGGATAGGAGGTCAATTTTTGGTTGTGGTGGGTACAGCATGGTATTCAGACTTTAGAGGACATGATTGAGTCCTCGTCTGGTATCCTACTTCCATTTTAGACCTACAAGTTAAATACTCTATTCTCTCACACTGTTTGTGGCAATATGTTCAATTAAGAACGCCTTATTTTCTAAATATTTCCAGCCATCATGCTGCATCAGGCCCTATTAATAATTTCTATAAAAAGTGGCTAAAGGCATCGAAGGCTCGTCAGTCTACTATACAAAGACCTGCAACAAAGGTTTTGCCTGACTGAGATGCTTATTGAATTAAATGGGAGAAGAGCTAGGTATGGTTGTGGATGCAGAAGTCTGGAAGAGATGCTGGCAGGAAGCACAGGGCCCATCCTGACCCCAGACTTCAGCTGGTCCAGAAGAAAGTACTATGTAGGTGGCACCTGCACCAGTGAACTTGGGATTGCTGACTTGTGATTTGTGTTGGCATTGTCATCAAGTTCCCGGACAATTTTCATATTTTATGGGGTTGTTCTATAATACTGGGCTGGTGGGAGGATATTCTTAAGTGTTTGGAAGACATTTTGCAACTCCTTATTTCCAGATCCCCATTGGACTTTGGTGGACTCCTTTATTTTGGACCAGACTTTATTAGCATATAAAGGTTTTTGTTTGCTGCAGCCTTGGAAGTGAAGAGGCTTTTGTTGTTATATCGGTGGTCAGTTCTGGTTCCACCAGTTTTACATTGGATACAAGCTTTAGACAGGGTGGCTTCTTTTTACAAAGCTACTTATTTGAGGAAAAGCTTAATTGTTTTCATAGTGGGTGGGATCACTGGATGAAGGCTCATCTGCGCTTCACTGGGGATACTGCAGAATGTCTTCTGAATCTCTCATGAGGGTTGTATATTTTGTTTTGCTCTAGGAGAGATAGTGGATGTCCCGTATACTATGGCCATAATGCATTTTTGATCTAAGGGACATTGTATAGTGTTATGCCTATACCTCTTTAGTATATGGTACTTGTACTATATTGATTACTTTGATTGTGGATCTTTTAATTACCTTATCTCTATGGATATTTTTCTATAGTACTGGCTGATTGGGCTGTGTGTTTTCTGTCGAGATGCTCAATTGTACTTTGTTATGATACTTTAATAAAAATGTTTATATGCAAAAAAATGAAAAGTTCAGTCTCCAAGTCAACAGAGGCAGGGAGGAGACCAGCTCCCCAACCTCAACACATCCATCTTCTCTCCAGCAACATCAAGTCTGGCCATTGCACAGATGGCCAGATGTTCTATAGGCAAGTAGGAATTTTATTAAATCATCAAAACCAAAAATTGATGAACAGTGTTAATTCACTCAAAAAATACGAATCAACTGATAAAAGAAGCAAATAAGTATTGTCATCATACCCTCATTAGTTTTTCCAAGAAACAGTCAAACTCAACAAAAGAAACAGAGAAACTGACCCCCGAAAAAAAAGAGTAGGAATTGTTATCATAGCTGCAAAACCACAAATGTTCAAACAGTGTTAATTCACACAGAAAGAAATAAAAATCAAGCCTGAAAAAGGCAAATAAGTATTATCATCATACCCCATAAGTTTTCCAAGAAATAATGAAACTCACCAAAAGGAACAGATAAAACTGAACAACCCTCCCTACCTACTAAAAGAGTAGGGGAACATTTATAAAACAATAAACCAGGAAACAAAACAGTGACAGACCAAACATATAGAAATCAATAACAATCTTTATTCATCAGGCAAAGAAAAGTAAAAACATACTTACTATGCAGAATGATCACCACAGTTTACATTCTGTCACCCCATCTCCCAACTCCTTACCCTTAAGTCACCACCATCAAACTATAACCCTCACCCATGAAAGAAAACCACCAACTGACATACCCCCAATCCCGTATTCACCCATGTGTCTAATATTCCATTAAGGAGGTAACCATGGAAAGTGTCTCCACCATGTCTGTAGCACTTTACCAGGTAATACCTTCTCATCCTTTTGAAATAACGCATGAACCTCCATATTGATCATACGTATGAGACTATCAACAGAAATGTATTTTTGTTATAAACAGTGTTGGCACTGCACCTGCCAGGTGCACCACTTAATGCATATCAACCCAATTTTCAAGGTACTAGGATAAAATCTTTGCCATCCATCCTGAAATAACCTATATACCAAAACCTCACATGTCATTTTCTGGAATGCAAGTATCTTCTATTGCCTTGCTAATGTTGGCTATAATTCTAAAATATATGGACATTGTAAAATAGATGTAACATAGTTTCTTCTTCTCCACTACATTCCTCTCTCAAATAATATCTCTCATCCATAGATTTATGGTAATGGATACTCCTCACATTCAGTTTCTCTTGGCAACTAAGCCACACGTGTTCCACATGTTAGGCGGCAGCGCTGTTGAAAAATCTGATCCATTAAACATTTTTCAGGTATCTCAGGTGGAAAATTAAAACAAGGATCACTATTAAATTTAATTTGTACTATAAGTTTATAAAATCTTTTCTCTTATGAGTTTAAATCAAATCAATAGTGATATTCTATTTTTAATTTTCGAAAATGGGACACCAAATTGTCCTCCAACCCACTCTGCAAATTATGGAAGACACCACAGCATCCTGTCTGCCATCGGAGAAAGAAAACTGACATCTATCCTGAAATAACAAGATCCAGGCTTTCTGCTGTTGCTGGAGAACTGAGAAAAGTTAGCACAGACTTAAATAGCAAAGAAAAAAATAACTGGGTTAACCATATTAAGGCTACCCAACTTAATAGGCCTATATATTACTGCCCTTTTGTAGGGTTCAGTCTACACCCCATAAAAACCTAAAAAGATACTATATACCTTGGTTCCTAATTTGGTGGGTTAAGAAACACATAACTCACTTATAATAAGATTAGCAAGATAAATGATTTAGCCAAAAACACTCTTTTCTTTTAGTCATAGGCCAACTCTTCCATTTTTTCAACCTTTGTTTCTGCTATGTTAGGAAATTCTTCCCAGTTTTGGACAGCCAAGTTAACATTCCCAAACAAAATCTCCAGTACCCAGACTGGACCAGAGCCAACTCTAATTCCTTCCATCATTCCCCTGGATCTGATCGAGTCCAGTTTAACACCAGACACTGACTTTTTTCTTTATTTAGAGCCACACCTGAACTTTTAGAAAAGGCAGCAATTATATTTAAGGCTTCTATGGCAGATTGTTCAGTAGCAACCATTAAACAGACATCATCTGCATAGGCCATGACACATGGAAATATTATGGTATCCAGTGAGGATGGTGATTGAATATGAGTAACCATCAAAACAGCGACTCATATTCAGCACTTTCCTCCTGGGCCACCCTGGAAGGATAGTGACCCTACGCAAATGTGAGGGTACTACAGGGTGACAGGAAGGGGAGGATAGCGAGGGAAGGGAAAGACAGGGAAGGGGTTGTGGGAACTGGTGTGCCTGTTGCCACTGAGATAGCCATGTGTTGTGGAGGTGTGGGTGGCTAGCTTAGGTGCAGCAGGTACAGGGTTTGGGACCAAGTGTGGAAAATGTTTGCTGCTGCCTGTGGCTGCGACACTTAATTTTTCCCGATGCAGGATTTTGCCACCTCCTGACATGCACCCTCTGGAGTTGAGAATCCTTATTCAGGAGGACGTGGGGTGAAGCCCCCCCACAAAAACACTTTTTCTTTTCTGATGTCAGGTCACCTGGGGTATATTGCCGATTTGCTTTTCGGCGATATAGATCTCGACATTATAGCGATCGCTATTTACGATCACTATTATGACATGAAACCAAATATTACACTTCACCCCCTCCCACATGCTCTATATCAGGACACTGCTCCAGCTTCTGAGGCAGTGGGTTGATATTAAACACATATAACAGGGGCTCAGTGGACATCATTGTCTTACCCTTTGTCCAAAGGAACCGTGGATCCTGGAAGACCATTGACTACTGGTCTAGTGACAATACCAGTATACAAGCGTCTAATCCATTCTACAAAGAAGTACGTATACCATACCACAATAGAACAGAGAACAAAAACTCATGGCTTACACCATCATAAGCCTTTTCCTGGTCTGGATTAAAACATAACCATGAGCATCTGGTCATGCGCAAGACTTCTCTCAGTAAAAATAAAATGTCTTGCGAAGAACACTTTGGGATTGCACACATTTGTGTAGGTGTAATCAATAATTGAGCTGCATTCTGCAACCTGTTACCCAAAATTTTGCATAATATTTTCCAGTCTGCATTTAGTAGACTTATAGGCCTCCAATTGTCTACGTCTGTCTTGCCCCTTTTAAAGAGGTAGATCAAAAGCTTTCAGACATTTCTGCCGGTATACCAGCCTGTCCCTGCACAATATTATTAAAAAGTAAAACTAGCAAATCAACCAGATCATCCACCAATTTCTTAAAAAGCTCTATGGGTAAACCACATCTGGTCCTAGGGCTGTACCTCCTTTACGTGCCATTATTGTCCATCAATTTCCCCTGCCACTATAAGCCCCCAAACTGTCCATGATCTCCTGTGGCAACTCCGGATATGAAGATCAGTAGAAACATGGATGTTTCCTCTAGGTCTCCTCTTTTTGGAAAACAGGGACACCATATAGTAGTATACAATGTTGGCCATCTCCAAATTATGTGACGTGACAGAACCGTCCAGTCTTTTCAAGTGGAACATATATTTTGTCTTAATGTGGTCTCTACAATTATCATAAGGATTCACTTGTTCTCTGTCACCCTTTGTCCCACATTTTGTTCCACCTCTAAAGAGGCTGCTCAATCATACTGGACCTCCTCATTTCTTTCTTAATATTTCTAATCTGTTCCCAATAATCAAATGCAGTTTCAAAGACCTAGAAATGAGGAACTGTAGATGTCCCTAAGCTCTAAATAGCGGACATATTTTGCAATATTTTGATACTTTGCCCACATTTGAAACAAGGCTTTTAAATCAAATTTGTGTCCACCCACCATTGTACTGAAGTGTCACATAAAAATTACACTGAGCATTTGGCCTCCAGCAGTCCTGGACCACCATCAATATAGGCTGATTTTCCAGAAGGAAACATTGAGACACCACATGTGGTGGGTAACAGGCTTATTAAAAGCAGCTCCGATATTCAAGGTGAGCAAAGCCATGGTCAGTGGTTTCTGTGGGTGTCACCTTATACCCCATGCACACCACCCATTGTTACACAAAAATACATATCCAGGAGGTTAGTATCCTTTTACAGAAAGTATGGCTTAGAGTTGTACTCCCCTGCTGACCCATCTTTAAGCTTTGCACCAGTCACTAATTTAGTTAGAAAATTTAAATCATTATACAATTTTTGTTTTCCCCGTCTTATCTTGCATTGCCAATATACAATTAAAATCCCACCAAAAACATTATTTAGTGGTATATACAAATGGACGTACAGTATACTGCAAAAAACTCTGTCCATAAGGCCTTGGCTTGTGATGCATAAATATTGATAAGGCAAAATTCCTGCTGCTGATAGAATATATCCAGCAGCAGGACTCTCCTGGAACTAAATAAGAAGCCAATTCACCACAATACACTGGGTATTAAGCAAAATGGCCACACCACAGCATGGATCCTCTCTTAATGACCAAAATGAGGGCCCTCCAAAACATTCTCTGGATGCTATAGCTATATCATAAACTGTATGCAATCAAGAGTTTTAAATAAAATATACAGTATATGACACTTGAAGTCCCACAAAATAGAAAATGTGGTATGTTGCCTCTTGGGATTTTAATTCTATTAGCATTTAAAGATCATGTGCAAAGGATTAGTTATGAGCTAAAACATCAACAAACTGATCACTGTGGTCGCGATAGCCAATGGTCCCAGTTTTATTTACTTTCTGCCAGTAGTTTTCATGAAAATAACTTTTGTTTTTCTGACTGTTTTGGCTTCGAGGTGCGCGCTCCTACTCTGGTTTCTTGCTGGGTGTGTTCTGCAGTGGCGTCATGCATAGTTTTGTACAGCGGGAGGTCTTAATGGTGCAATCACCTCTATGCAATGGGATGTAATCCAAATACATATTGCATGTGTCAGCAGTAACTAAAGTGCTTTCTGTGTGCAAATCACTGTTCTCTTCTATGTTGTAATGCAGTTCCAACTGTCTTTGCCAAAATAATGTTTTATTTGCTGTTTTCCATGCGCTGTCATATCCTGTCTTCACATATTACTTTGTACTGTTTCTGTCCTGCAAGCCCCTGATTGTCACTGCTATGACACGTACTGAATATTGTTCTGATGCTGTGGAAAATGATTAATTGTACCTGATTTTGATTGTGGCATCATCTTCGCATTTCTAGTTTCCAATTTCCACAGCAGTTGCCAGCACTTGCCAGAAGGGCATCAATGGCACAATCTGTCACTGATGTGGGGCCAGAGTCTGGTTGGACCAACAACTGGTGTGAACTGCTGGTAATTAGTGTGCATAATATCAAAAAAACAAACACCAGTAATATAAATAAGCAGTCCACATATAACGAATCGCTGTGCTCCAAACTCCCAGGAAGTGCCCCCATTACTAAGCTAAAAGCAATATAAATGTTTCACTAGCATTTCTGCAACATTATTTCTGGGCTTAATAAGACAAGATATTTAATTTGCCTGTCCTGTTATTGGTCTATCCTAATTCCATAATTTGCTGGCATATGAGCTGTGTTCCATCAATTGACCACCCTATCAATGTCACTATTTGTGCGGAAAGACTGAAGTCCACTGGTAATGCACACAGATGCAATCTTATGAATCATGATAATTAGTCTCTTTTTGACACTTGGTGAGTGTTCTTATTCTTTGCCCTTTTGTGCCTTTGGCCAATGATGTGAGCATCCCGGTGCAAAGCATTCATGCACAGCTAGTTGCAGCATTGCAATACAGCACAGTACATCAGTGGTCAGAAAGCAGAGGATATGTTATGGGTCCCACTGTAGAGTTCTGCTCGGTCACTGTATACCAATACTGAAAATGATCAAGCGGTCATTTAGACTGTTATCTCCCCTATTCTAGCTGATGAATTTGAGTGATGTAGCACCACCGGTAAAACATGACAAACACCAAATGACTTGTGTGTACATGACCTGTTGCCTTGCTATAACCACTGCATGACTGGTACCAACACGTTTTTTCTTCTGTTGGGGCTGTGGGGTGTTCATTTGTGGGGTTGATCTCTTCTCATGCACTTACCTGATTCACTTGATTTCCCTGTGTTTTTATTTTTTATTGTTAGTGTGTGTGTGTGTTTGCGGTAGTATACACATTTATAGTATGATTGTGTATTTTTTCAAATATGCTCTATTGTCTGTCCTTGCCCACCTCCTGCATCTAATTAATAGCTTTTGATATATAAAAACATTTCAATGATTACTTGAAGGTATGATCAAGGCATCACCAGGCTTTGCACTTAGCGATCTCAGAGGAATGGCAAAACTAGTACAATGTCACTGGAAGTGCATTTGCACATGGAAAGACACAGTTCTCAAGTAATTGCAAAATATAAATTATGATATTGAGTCCATAGCAAGGTATTCTGCAGTTTTTCCACTGTGTGTGCTATGTGCAGCTGTTGACCAAAGGATGTAAATGTTTATGCCACCGCTACCTGTTAGACTCATGTACTCAACACGCTGTGCCACTCTTTGATGTGCCTCAATTGACAATATGATGTGGGCCAGAAGTACATGACACTTTCAATTCCATCCCGTTGACATGCTGTGATGATCTTATTTCCATGTAGGGTGTCTTCGTCAGTCCCAGGGTCCCATTTATTTCAGTGCTATCTGTCAGTGTTCCATGATTGCTTGGCAGGGGCTACAGCTAGAAAAACTGCAAAGATGCTTGCAATTGTAAACCGTAGTATACATCCATAATTAGTGCATACACTACTAGACCACCACCACCCACCCATCATCACCTAAAGAGACATAAAGACATGGTGCATGACTTATCATGATCAAGGTCCTGGCATGACAAGTCAAGAGAATTTGTATACATAACTATGTGATTCTTCTGTACACGTTTATATTTCTAAAGTTTATTTCTGGAGAAATTCAGTGTCATAGGGTTTGCAAACAGACTGATGGACAACTTCATACCACTGATCCCTGCTGTTCTGTGTCACACCGATGTGCCATTATGAGCCCTCTGCCCTGAGATGTGATGGCAGGTGTCCATGCTCACACTCCTATAGCAGGCAAGCATTGATTGAAAATGCATTGTAATGCATAATGGGTGCCCTTCACATGGTGTAATGAACAGTAACTCAGTTGTGTTTGCACTCATTTATAGTTGCTGATGATAAGTGACTCAGTAATTGAGTGGGAAAGTTTTGGCATGCTACAAACAGTGTACCACAAAGATGCATTTATTTCTATGAGAACAACATATCACACAAAGTGCCACCCTAGACCATGAGCGAGACAAATGACATCTTGGCCCATTTGTAACTGGTGGGGGTTGGCAAAATAGGTACTGTGTCATGCTGGCTGCAACAGCCCCTCTTCACGTCTGCAATAACTTAGTGTTTCGGTGTGCACCTGACAGACAGTCACATAAATTAAAATAAAAGTCATAGCAATGTGGGACAATCATAGAATGAAAAAACAATAATGCAACACCCATCAAAAGAAGCTATCATGCAGGCACCAGGTGTAGTGCTGGGGCACTGTACTGTGCAATGTACTGTACCAGTGTGCCCTTCTTTGGATGCGACCGAAATTATTCATTGCATCGATATGGACAATGTGCCCATCTTTGAATGCAAACCTAAATCAAGCTGATATTCATGCATCAATTTGGACAAAGGTCACAGCAGATTGCATCACTCTACAAGCATTGCACATCAGGGCCATCTGCAGATACAAAGAAGGCAAGTGCCAACACTACATAGTGACTACATCACCGTGCTCTGGACAGGGGATGCAAGGTCCATTCCTACAACTATTCAGTTGTCATGGTGAAGTGAAAGTTGGAGTAAGCCAGCCATGAAATTTGAACATCAGATTGTTAGAATCTGTATATGCGTTGATGTGTGATATGGTCAGGGGCACACAGAAGCATTCACCGATAGCAGAGGTGCCGATACGCTGTGACTAGCATGGCTGGAAAACACAGTATGTGTGCCAAACATATCATAATTGACACTGGCCCAATCACAATCAACCAGCTGAGGGTGACCACCACATCATGCAGAATAATTGCAGAAATCAGAAGCAGCCCACTGATGTGCAGTTGTGTAGTAAGGAAAACAGCAAAAGGCCAGAAAGTACAGAAGACAAGGTAAAGGACTATTCTCAATCGCAGGCTCAGCTCCAAGTTTAGTGGGGTTTAGCAGAAGTAAACCCTTGAACATGATCTTACTAATGTGTAATCTGAGGCAAATGACACCACAAAGGGCAGTTGTAAATTTCCAAAATTATTGGACCTGTCATGACAATTACATCAATAAACACTGGCAGCGCAATGAGGCGCCATTGCCTATG
Source organism: Neoceratodus forsteri (assembly GCA_016271365.2). Taxonomy (NCBI): domain Eukaryota; kingdom Metazoa; phylum Chordata; order Ceratodontiformes; family Ceratodontidae; genus Neoceratodus; species Neoceratodus forsteri. The sequence continues at coordinate 1,046,201,447 of CM057455.1, forward strand.
TCACCCTTAAAACTGCACAAAGCGGTGTGTAATAAAAATGTTTGAATGCATCATTTGGCTGCAAATCTCGGCACTCTCAAGCAGCTCACTGAAGGGCAGTCAGTGGTAAATGATAGTGCAAATGGGCTGTTTTGTTTAGATGGTCATTGCAGCAGCACCTAGCTACGTTTCAGCACTGACACTATACACTGAACATCTTGTCTATATGCACAGCCATTATCAGCATAAAGGAACATTCAAAGCCAATAAGCAAATTAAAAACAAAAATCACCATTCATCTATGTTAATATCTGAGCCAGAATCCTCCTCAGAACTCTCACTGGTCTCAGGCGGGTCCCCATCTGCTGTGATCATGGACTGGATGGCTAGCGGTTCATACAAATATGGCTGAATGGATGCTGGCCCCAAATGCAGTTGATCTCAGTCTCCTCATCCAAGTACATTTTGAGAGGTTGGGAAATAAAAAATGTGGAGAAAGCACAGAAGCAATCTCCACAGCTGCAGCAGTTTAAACAACCGCCACTCGCGATGATATCACAGCAGTAGGGTAGTGCTTAACAAGCTGCAGATAGACTGAACGTGAGGGTGGAGCAACTCTAATAATAATTCTATAAATATCAAAATGGGTCACATCTGGCAAACAAAAATAAAGAATATATGCACACAACACACAGAGTCTAAGGATTCAACTTTATTGTGCATTTTGGTGACTTGCACGAAATAGCTTTGCACATGATCTTTAAAGATGTGATGAAAAACCCACAACTGTTTCAGGGGACCATCAAGCCAACCTTTCAGGTCTGTCCTTTTAATGACTTCTTTAGTTTTACTTTTTCATCCTGGACAGTTTAGAGTCTGTTGATGCCATATCCATGTCTGTGGTCATAGAAGAATCAATTGATGAGGTGTCAGATTCCTCATCACTGTCACCCCAAGCTTTGCGTTTAGACAACAATGCAAATTTGTTCTCAACGGGATAGAGTCTTACTGCACAGTTTTCCCAGGGGTGCTCCTTCAACCCTTTATGCCTAGAGCTCCATCTAGGTAGCACCTGATTCCACTGGTTTGGGAGAGGCATCACCTTCCCTGGCAAAATTTGTTCAAGCCGATTTGTGGGCAAAGCAAAAGTTCATAGAGGAAGAGGATCTGGACTAGCCTGGACCTCCCCTCTACCTATAGGACCCCTGCTCATCCCATGATACTGCTTGTTCAGGTTCTTGGCTAGGAAGGGGATGCTTTTAATTCTGCAACCAATGACAGATGCAGAATAAAGACTGGGGCATGCAGGTGCTGTTCTTGTGCCCTTGTCGAGATCCTCTTGATCCTCCTGTTCAGCTGAGGGCCTGTTGTGAGCAGCCAATGGACAGACTTGGGTGAATGTCCTGTTTCCCACAGGTTACAACTCACAGAGTGGGACACCCACATATATGACCAATACCCTCACACAAGGAGCATTTCCGTTTGTCCCGGCACTACTTAAGTGGGTATAAGCCCCTGGCCAAAGCAGAATTTATGCTGGCCAGGATACAAAAATGAACACTCTATCCTGACCGAGGTGAGAACAACTCAGCAGCTGTTGAATGATCCTATTTGGTGTTGGCAGCGAACCCTTATCCGCCATCCCCAGTCCATGATTGTTCAGCATCCATTATGGAATCAGAACTTCCAACAGGGTGCATTTTGATTGTAGCCAATGTAAAATGTCATTCACACACACACACACACACCTTCATTTTCAGAAAGTACTGTAATAACCTTGAATGCAGGTTTTGTTAAAGGAAAGAGTAAAGGGGACCACAGAAGGGTATATCGCACCTGCTGATACCTCACCCAGAATTTTTCCAAATTGCCAGCAGTCTTAAAGTTAAGATCAAACACCATTATCCCCAGCCATATGAATGAGTGCATATACTTTGCTGGCCTAAATTGCAAATTCTGTTTGAGCAGGTTTTCCCCACAGAGATGCAATCGGGAAAAGTGTCAGACCCCTCTATACTTTATGTGCACCGCATTCCTCCTTTTAGCTGAATCAGGCAGTGCATGAAATAAACCTGCATACGTGTGAGAAGGTGGAGGCTCATGACCTGCTGACACTGGGCCTCCTTATTCCCTGAGGGTGATGTTCCCCAGAAGGAGGTGGGTTTGTATTGACACTCATTTGCCACCAATGAAGCCACTTTGGGAGTGGGAGCACTGTAATTGTGGATGGTGTAGGCATAGCAATATTCTCCAGAATAGTTGTCCTCCTGTACAGGGAGGGGTAGGAAGGATTTTGAGTCAATTCTAATGCCATTGGGATATGTAGAGCTGCCCCCACCAGAGTCACCCTCTGGTGAGTCCAGTTGACTAGCCAGAACAGGATCTGGTGACATCCATGGTTGTTTCCTCTGGGGGCTCCTTACCCAGCCTATCTGTTCTAAAGCTGCAGCTATGGTAATACTTGAAGCTGAAACATTTTCCTCAAAGGAATGAGGCAACACAGTGTCAGTATCAGCAGATACAGTAATAAAGTCTTTCTCTTCATAGTCAGACTGCTGCTGACTTGTAATACTAAAAACCCCTTGGGCTAAAATTCTCTGCTTGGCATGGTCTGCCATGCTCAAACCCACATCCCACTCTGTGTCTCCATACCATTACCAGAGTCAATAAACAAGGTGTCTTGACTTTTTCCCTCTTTCATTCAGTACTCCCTCTTTAGTGTTGAGACATACTTTTTCCTCAGTGCTCCTACCTGACCCTCCCAGGAACATCACAAATCTTCTGGGGCATGGTTCCTGGGAAATATCTCTTCTTGGACCTCCTTAGTCCCCACAGCTGGTTGTGCAAAAGATCAGCCAAACTCTTGGTGTCTGTTGCAGAAACAATTTCTCCATGCCATCATTTTGCTGGCCTGCATTTCCAGTCAAATCAGATGTGCGGTGCACCAACTCCGGTCCATTTTCAGTAGTGCTCCCTCCATGTTCCTCTTGGGGAAGGTCCCAAACTTGCCCTGGATTAAACACTCTTGACATGCAATTACCTCCAGCAATTGCCTTCTAGTACTCTTCAGCTCCAAAAAGGTAATCTGCCTTGCCCTGCATCAACCACTTCTGCACTGGTAAGTTTATTAGTGGCTCTTCTTCTGAAGGCAGTCGCATGGCATCCAAGGTAGTTACTGGCAGCTCCATAGGACCAAACATCATCCAACTATCTGCACCTGCAGATGTTCCTTCCTCATCGACATCCATGTCAACACCAACACCAGGCTCCATCCTGACTGACAGCAGCAGCTCCTCTTAATGGAAGAGTAGGGAAATTTCCCCAGTGTCCTAACCAAATTTCCCTCCTTCAAAAATAACTCCAACAGGTTAAACTGGGTCCGTATGTCAGTTTGCAACTGTATTTCCCCTCCCCAAAGCGAGGCTGGAAATAGGAAGAACTGCCTTGTCCTCCTTTCCTGGTCAACAAAATTAAATAAATAAATATTAGGTATGTTTATAGCTTTAGTTGATGTCCTCTTTTCTCCCTGGGAGAATAAATGTTGAAGAAAATATAGAAATATATCTTTTTTCCACCCAAACCCTCCAAACCTCAGAACTGCTCATCTCACTGTCCCCCATGCTCAGGCTTACCACCTGGGCAGGGCTGCTGGGAGGGTTCCCTCAACGTACACTATAGGTGAGCCCCAGCTTATCCCTGGGTCAGGGCCACAGGAGCAGGACCCCCGGTGGATGTCGAGGCAGTAGAGATGGCGAAGGGCAGGTCATCATGCCACAGGACTGGCATTTTTTCAAATGCTTCCTGGGGGTGTGGACATGCAGTGACATCCCACTTCCACCCTCAAGTGATGGCACTGGCATGGTGGTGCTCCTAGCTTCCGCCAGGGTCCACGGTGTGCTAGACACTCTACAACCCTCCCTCGGAGAAAGACAGCAGTCTCTAGGATGCTCAATTGCTTTCCCCCAGCCAGCCCCTTGATGTCCCAAGTCTGTTCCCAAACCTGGGTCATCGGCATCTAGAACAAACACCTTGCCCTGCACCAGCAGGCAGGCAGAAATGTATCTAAATGCTTTGATATTGCTAGGGTTTCTGGAAGCAGAAAAGTAAAATTTACACTAGGAATTACAATAAGAGAGAATCAGAACCCTATTAAAAATATAAAGACAAATATGTAAAGGAGTTTCATAAGACGTGTTCTGGGACCATACTGAAAATAGTATGGGAAAATTATGTCTGCAGTACATGTGAAAGGCAAGGGGATGGTTTAGAAAGGGACATATGCTGCTCTGTCTGTTATCTGCAAAGACTGAAAAGACAGACAAATTTGGAATTTACAGATAAGAGCTGGGAGAAATTGAAAAGTTATCTGGATTAATCATCTCAGTAAATAACAGGTCTGTCTTGTAGCCCAGACAGCTGTATTTACAAATCCATGTCCAGGATTGAAATATATCTGTGGCATGAAGTGGGAGGTGGGCAGCCTTTATTATTTATTTTTCGTTGACGGGTAAGTGCACCAGACAAATCCTGCCTATTTTCAGGCATGACCCGGGAGGGATGGGGATACAGATGAATGCCAACTGACCTTGAACCAGATTAAGCTTTTGGTGGTATTTTTAGTGAATGGGAGTGAAATTTTGCCAGGGCACTGGAAATTCCCTACTCTTTCGAGAAGTGCCATGGGATCTTTAACATCCACCTGAACTACCACCAGAACAGGCAGATGGGACCTCTGTTTACGTCTCATCCGAAAGATGGCACTTCAGGGTGCAGCACCCCTCATGTTGCACTACAATGTCAGTATTGGGATATTAACCCAAGTGCTTGGTGTGGGATAGAACCCACTGTCTTCTGATCTCCTGGTCTCAGAGGCGGCGTGCTACCTGCTGAGCCACTGACACTGATAATGCACCTTGTGTCCATTCTGACCTTAAATTACTATGTTACTAAGCTCCGCTCTAATCATGATGCAGACTATCCATATTTATAATGATATATAGAAGGAAGTCTGACTCATTTCAATTGTATTTCCTGTGATATAACCAAATATATCGTATTCAGATTTATACAACTTATCTGAACCCAGTTTGCACCAAATAAATAGATTATTTCTTTACTGTTAAATACCCAAGAAATATAAATATATATTTTTCACATAGACATGACCCATTTATTCTACACTTGGGTATTATATTTTGATTGACAGCCCACATGAACCAATCTCCTCCTGGATTCCTATTTCCTCAGCCAATCAGAAAACCATTTTAAAATAAAAAAAAAAAAACCTCCACCAACTTGCTTTCACACGTCTGACAAATTCTTCCCTTTTCATCCGGTGTTTCAAAAACAAATCACAGAGCACCTTTAATTGTAAAACTTGCCCTTTTCTGCATTGTTGTATGCACTCCCTCCACACACATCCATAGATCCAACCCCTGCAAACCACTACTCACTCCTTGTGGCACCAGCAGTCTACTACCTACACAATCCTGCTCCCTGGCCTGATAAACAGCCTATGTCCAGAATATCCTACTTGAACATATTCCCTTGTCACTGTGGTAAAAACCCTGTCTGTATTTCTCTCATGATCATCAATAACTCTAGCGCCTCCTTTCCTGCTGGTGCCCTGCTGTTAGAAAAAAGTTACCCATGTACTTCTTTCTACACTCCAGTCCTTTCCACATTGGCAACCTGTCCCTCTGCTGGTGGCCTGGCTGTTAGGAAAAAGACAAAACAAAACATTGCACCATGTACCATTCAGTTGCTTCCATTCCACATCACTGTGAAGCAAACCACTCTGTAGATCTTCATTCCCACCATTCCCTATTACCAGTGGTACTTCATCAGTCACGGCCAGTACATACAATATTTAACAAATGTAATCAAGTTAAAGCAAAACACCCTTTTTTCTTATTCTGTTTCTCTTCCCTTGTTTAACCCCCATCTGCTGAGCACCCCAGCCCCATTATCATGATGTCCGTCAGGACTTACCACCAGCCATTTTCCCCAAGAGCTTGCCTCCCCCCACACTGGTGGGGTTGGCAGGAGTTCCTCAACCCCTACCTTCCTTTGGATCCAATTCCTGCTAACATACATAGCTGGACTGATGTGGGCCTGTGGATGCTCTATACCATCCTGCCACTGGCTTTTCCTCCCTGCTATCCCTGGGAGGTGTGGTATGCAGTGATGTAGTGACATCATGATGCAGTTTACAGTTACAGTTTGGTTTTATTGATCAGCATAAGCTATTACAACACTCTAAGAAAATACAAAAAAATATGAACAGTTCCAAATCTGCATATGTAATCTCTATTTAATCCATCTGAGCAAAGAGATTAATCATAACATTTTTCCTACATGTGCAATTATTTCATAGGTGAAGAGAAGTAGAAACTTCAATAGTTTCTCCAGAATCAACATGATAGAATTATTAAAGAGAAAGGGTACAAGCTGATTGGGGGAGGAGGTCAGTGTTAGCCAGGATTTCCCCAGCCATTTTCCTGGGAGAGTTATAAAGAGAGCAAAGTAATATTATATGTTTCAAATCATCTTCCGTTTGATTCCACATGGACAAAGGGAGATTCCACATTTCCTCTAATTTGCCTATGATAAATATAGTTCACCCTATACATCTCCTTTCTGTATCTGGTAAATAAGCACCTAGATTGGGGATTAGTGAATCTGGTAAGGTATAAATCCAAACCATGTGTTTGTTTCATTGTTTTATACCATCAATCATTTTTAATGTGGTTATTCTTTCCAAATCTTTTATTCTGGCTATGTCTCTAACTTTAGTTTTAACCTTCAATGTAATCTCTTCCATAAGTTTGAAAAAAAAATATCTGTAAGAACATGTCCCAAACCCCTAGGTTAAAAGTTCTTTGTGAATGAGTTGTATACTAGGAGCTATAAAGTCCAATGAGGCATAATACATTTCTTCTTCCAAACACCATCTCGGTATTCTAGACTCCGGTAGTTAGAAAGTGTTTAATAAGAAAAGAAGATGTTTCTCCAGGACTAATGACTCCAGGAAAATTGCCCCAACTCATAAAATAAAACTTCTTTAGGAACAGATTGAGGACCATTAAAATATAATTGTAAAATGTGTTAATAATTTGTTCAATTCCTTCAGATTAGTCTCCCAGACTTCAGATGCATAAGTTATGCTTGTTTTGGAGTCAAGCTTATGGTATTTAACTGATGGAAAGTTTTAAGATTTTATGATTATATTTTTGTTTTTAAGATGTTTTGTTGATTATGTTGTGGTCAAATGTTGTGATTATGTGGTTTTAACTTTGTTAGGCATCTTGGTTTTGAAATGCTCATAAAATAAATTTTATTATTATTATTAATTTTTTCATTTAGTACTTCTAGAATGCCCAATACAGAGGCCTTATCCATTTTGAATTAAATATCCTAAAGGCATTTGCCACTACTGTACTTTTAACAGAGATACTGTATGCTGTCAGGGAATAGGTGTGTCTCTCTGTGTTGCAGTGCACAACAATATTGAAAAAGAGACGACCGGGGACATGGCAGCAGCAATCAAGGAGAAGATATCTAGCTCAAGCTTCCTCATAAAGAACACCGATTAATTAACATATGACACCTAAAACTTTTTTTTGAAAACATTTTAAAAATACAGTAGATTAATATGGCAATATCATATATCTGATGAACTTTAGACTAAGCTCTGACATGGGTAACCTCAAAGGACAATGGATGACAGTAGATGGCTGGACCAGCAAGCAGGGCCTAGTGAAGGCAGCTAGCGGTGGCTCCAGTAGAAGATAAAGCTGAGGAGTCAATGAACAAAGAGTTACTGATGGTGATCTAGGTATGGAACAAATGTATTTATATACAGAAAAGGCACTCAGGCAGTATTAAATCTTTAAAAATCATTTTATGTTTTCATATTTGCCTCAAAATAAGACAAAAGCATATTCTTAATAAAAAGCAGTCTTTAAATAAATACATACATATAAATATGTGATCAGAATACAAAAACTTAATGTGCAAGATTCACATACCATGTCAGTATAAGCAGCCCAGTGCTTGATGCCACTAAAACCTCATTGTCAGGGAACAAGTGTGTGCTGGACCAAAATGTTTGAAATTGGCTCCTCACTAACCATCTGTGAAAAACATGCTTCAACTACCATTTCAACATGAAAAAGCAATAAATTCAGCTCTGAAGGCTAAGACTACCACCATGGGTCTCCTGAAAGAAAACAAGACCAAGCACTATAGACTTGAGTCATTGTAAAAACAAACTATAACCTTTACCTGAGAATCCTTGGACTTCCTGAAATGACTAAGGAGCGATCCCACATGTTTTGGGGTCTTGGCTGGGTGAACAACTGGGCCTGGAGCCAGCCTCCACAGCCAAAGAGTCATCTTCATAGCTCCATGGAAGAAAAAAATAATGAGAGCTCTCCAGGAACCTTCTTGATTACTCTGTCTGGACCAAATAAAAGGGATCATGTATGTAATGCTGCCAGATGTACGGGACCATTTACAACTGTGGAAGGAAGAAAGTCTTTCTGTGCCTAGATGTGAGTTTGCAATGAGATACTATCTGCAAATTACTTGGACTATTGCATAGCCTACAATATCCATTAAAATTCAGAATTGTTTAATGTTGGTAAACAACATCTTTTTGGTGACCCTGAGAATGCCAGAGTTCTGGAGCAACAGATCCAAGTGGATTTTGGTGGAACAAATCCTTTTGAAGGAGAGAACTCTAAACGAACTGTATTGACCTTGCAAGATCTATTTGCTTAAAACCAATTTTCAGGGATCAGAAAGTCCAGGAGTGAGATAAGCAGGCTGATGGGATCAAGGTCTGATGAACAAAGCCCAAAGGCTGACTTTACTTTTAGTATTAACAGTGCTTGATGTTTGTGGTGATGTGTTTCTTCTAATTTAAGTAGTTTAAAATTGCCTGAACCTGGTACTGCATACAACTACAAAATGGCACCTGTCTTGTGGGGATTACTCTGCAGCACCTTTTGATTACCTGCAGTGCAACTGTGTTGGGGACCTGTTGTTCCCACACAGGACTTAAATTATACTTTTGTGAGTTTTCTTCAATGTTGGAAATATTTCTCTGCTTAAAAGATGATGATGTATGGAACTGTGTTCAAAATGTATTTAGTAATTGTTATTTACTTCATAACCATTTTCTTAAGCACTTTGGTAATTGAAAAATTGTTTGTCTTGTTCTTTTAATTCTCAGATGTTTACATAGATATGTAGAATTTGTTGGTAGACAAGGACTGCTAGGCCCATCTAGTTGGCCCATAAGCCCTAAACTTGTATGCAGTCACTGACACTCAGTGATCAATGGCTTTTCATCACTCCCTCCCACCCTATGTTCCCTTGTACCTGTCCCAGGCATATTTAAACTCCTCCACTGTGCTTGCCCTACCACCTCTTGTGGCAGACTGTTCCAAGCATCCACCACCCTCTCTGTGTGAAAAACTTCCTCTTGTTACCTTTTAATCTACCCCCTCAATTTCATATTGTGTCCCTCGTTCTGATATCTTTTTACATTGGAAAAGATCCCCACCTGCACATTGTTTATGCCTTGAGGTACAGTACTTGAAAGTTTCTATCATGTCCCCTTTCCCTCCTCTCCTCCGGTGATTACATATGGAGAACTCTCAGTCTCTCCTCATATGTTCCCTTCCCTGTTCTCTGTCTCTTCTGAACAGTGTATAGCTCAGTACATTGATGTCCCAGCCATGATTAGCAAAGCACCATGTCTCTGTTATTGCTGCTATGTCAAGGTCTGCATCCGTCATCAAGGCTTCCAGGTCTGGAACCTTATTTCCCAGACAGCGGGCATTTGTGAGCATGACCTTCCATGTTTTATATCATGCCCTCCCTCTGTTCTTGTTCTGTCTCCTTGCATGTTTCCCTCACCCGTTTTCTTGTTCATGTGCTCCTACCTCCATCCCCTCTTTTACACATTTTGCCTGCCTGTTCCTCACTGCCCTTCAATTGTTCCTGTTGTCAATTTGTGTTTTGCATGCTACCATGGGGTGTGATCCTAAGCCACCTGTTCCTCCTGACTCCCCACCCCCGGTCAGTTTAAATGCTCTGTACTGAAGAATTCCAACTTCTCAAGAAGGAGTTTCTTAGTTTTTCACAGGTGAAATACTGACAGAAAAGGTACTTTGGTGCCTACACATATTTGTTGTAACAATGCTTAATATTGCTTATGTTAACTGATAAGGTTCATAGTTCATGTTGGGGGGTTACAGGTATTGAGGCATGACCAAATGATGTTTGAAATACTTGCTATCTGTGTGACTGCCCAGGTGGGAACAGGTCTGGCATATCAAAGTATGCTATAATTGGTTGTCTTTAATGTGTCCACCTCTGTTGTAGCACCTGCTGGCTTTGATAAAAACAGTTTGGTTGGTTTCTCTTTTTACTGTGGTATACCACCTACTGAGATATAAACTGTACTTCATAACAAAGTTCCCTATGATAAGCATGGTGACTATATTGCTATTCAGCTGGTTCTTATTTACTGTATGTTGTGGATCAAATGTTGCAAAATTTTTATAAACTAATAAAAAGAATAAGAGACAACCAACTCACTCATCCATTTGTACTTCTTATGCCACATGTGTAATGCACTTTTCAAAGGCCTTTGAGGAAGTGCATTACTGTCTACAAATATAAGGTGGTTGTATGTAGCGAGGAGTTTTTGTCTGCTTTACACTATTTGTGTACATATTTCATAGCAATGAAAGAGGATTTTCATATTTATTCTATCGGGTGCAGTCGTGTGAAGTATAATTGGATTTGCAGAGTGTGAATGCCTAATTTTATCTTTTCATCTCTGGTGGTCTTGCATTTCAGACTCTGACATCAACACAAGTCACTGAGAGCCATGGCATGCACCTTTCCCTCAAATTCTGTTAAAATACACAATCCTACAAAAGAATGAAGATGAATGATAGAGTCAGCAGCACAAAGAAATACTCAGCTGAAGATATAGGGGATGGTTGGATGGAGCAAAAGAATACCTTGGTAGTTGCATAAAACCCTGCAAGACAAGGCAACTTTTATTTATATGGTACCCATTCCATATGGCTTGCAATGCCTTACAGGTAGAATAAGACAATAAAGCACTGCAAGGTATTGTAGTTTTTTGAAACATACATCAGCATTAAAACAAAACAAAACATTCTAAAAAACTGTGTACACAAAAGTTGTATAAATCAAACATGCGGTGGCCTGATGGAACATAGATCATTTCTATTTTTGAGGGTGTGGGACAGCTGTAATTAACTCTTAGCTTTGCCACTCATGAGTTATAGTCTTGCCCTCTCACTCATGAAAATAAATTATTTATTTTCATTCTTGTCATTGTATATCCCATATGCGAAGGGCATCTAGTCAATGGTTACCATTGTGTATACTGCTACATACATAGTAATGTAAGGACAAAAGGAATCTAAGTCCTTCCAGTATGCCTCCCCACACTTTATAAGCAGGAATGAATCAGTATGTTGTGCAACATGTACAGTACTAATTTACTGAGAGTTCATAGGGTAGACTGGGTAATGATATATTTTTTATTTAATTGTAGTTTCTTTTTTAACCATGAAAGGCACACTTTGCAGTGACGTCTTGTTTGCAGGTGTGTCCAGGGATGGGTTTACCTTTACCTGTTTTATTGACAGCAGGAAATATGGGCCATAAAACAGAATAAGACCCCTTATTTCCATGGTAAGTACTATAAGATCTTGAACATGCTCCAGGATAGCCATACTATGAGCAGAAGGGACCTTGGTTTTATATCTTATGAAAAGGACAGCATCTCTACAGTGCAACATTCCCTTTGTGCTGCACTACAATGGCAGTACTGGGTATTAGCACAAATTCCTGATTTGGGACTATGACCCATAACCTTCTGATCATCTGTTCCATGAGGTGAGCATGCAGTCTACTGAGACACTTGACATATAGAATAAATGATGGGTAACCCAGACCAAAAACAAAATTGGGCACTTACCACCTCAATAAAAGGCTCCACCTTTACATTTTGAAGCACCATTACAGGATCTATGCTGCCTAACACATTTTTGACATTTAGTCCTTTATCAAAGGCATGAGCACCCCATCCCAGTGTGATTCCTGCTTGTTTGATTGATTGATTAAATGATGGGTAAGTGTGGCATAAAGGAAATGAACTGATCAGGAGGCTAACCAGATTAAGGGCTAGAGTCTTTATTATCTGGTTAGCCCCAAGTCAAAACTTATTTCCAAGTCAAATACTACATTTATCCATTGTTTGTTTTATACAAAACATTAGGATGGACATTTATATATTCAGTTCACATTTGAATCTTTTTCTTCCAACTATTAGCTTCTTCTCCTCAAACTCTCCCTCCTCCCTTTCTCAGGTCCCATTTTTGTTACTGGAGTCTGCTGTTGCTCTGGAACATCTCTTGCTTGGGTCACTAAACTGCTTTCCTCTATTTGTTCTAACTCTTCCAAAGGGAGTTGCTCATCTTTAGCAAATTTAATACTAATTGGCTTTCTCCTTCTTAGTATAATTTTATCCAAAATACAAATTATCTGCAATTATCTCAGTTGATTTTGGGACCCACCTGTCTCAATCAGAATTCTTTAAATCACTCCCTCTTGGACTGGGTCCTTTCATCTCACCCTCACTGTATAGTACACACAGATATCTGCCCTGACACCCTCAGTGATCATCATATGGTCTACTGTATACATACTGTAAGGTCTGCTGCCTTAAAATTACCACCAACCTCAAATTCATTTTTCTCTGGTCATTCAAACAGCTGAAATTGTCCTCACTTCATGCTGACCAGTTAGCCACTGCCTGATCCTTAACCTCTGCAGTCACCAATATTAATTCTGCCTTCCAAAACTTTCAAACAAAATTCATGACTGTTTAGGATCTCCATGCTTCTCATAGGAAAACCCAAGTCTGAGGCTCTAACTTCCTTTGGATCTCAGCAGAGTTGCTGGCTTGCCTTCATGCCAGAGATCTAGACTGCTAATCTTGCAAGATCTCTGGGTCTCTGACACCCTGACCAACTGACTGTACCTTCACATGCCTACACCAAAACCAAAATCTTGTGAAGACAAAATATTTTGCATCCACTTTCCAGAACAGCCTTAATCATCCGTTAAGTTCTGGAAGGTTGTACCACCCTCTTCTCCCCTCCTGCCACTCTTGAGGACTGACCTTTTCATAAATCTGTTTCAACAATTCTTCTATCTCTGGTCTAATGTATCCTTTACAATTTCTAGTCCATAAGGTTGGCCACCTGTGGGCACCCCTTCCCTTTCTTGTCTATGCTATAGTGTCCTCTTTAATTTTCCTTTTCCTCTCAGGTCTTCATACAGGAGGTTATTGTTGTGACCTCCGAACTGATATAAAACAACAGGCTGTATTTATCATTGTTGGATTTATTATGTAATACGCTATGTCATAAAATACCTTGGTGTATATACCTTATGTTTATGATACCTGCAAATGTTGAAAATACAATGGCACTAGGTGTTTTGTATAAAGGTAAAAAGTACTAGGTGACTGTATATTATAGAAATTAAGTTAGTTGTGCTATTTAAAATGCATGTAAATTGCTAGAAGTTGAACAAGTCTGAAGCGTCATGGTGATTTACATATATCCATGATGCTTTGCATTATGGAAATATGTGTGATGTTTTGTTTCTTTGAAACTTGGTTTATTGTCAATGCCTTTGGGGTAACCCTTGTTTCAGTTCTTCTGCACTGAAGTTCTTTGTCTGTAACTTGTTTTGGGTTTTCTTCTTCATCCCCATCACCCAAGCAAACAAGGCCTCCATAGAGGTGGAGCTGAATCTCACCTGCTAAGTTAGATTGAGATCCGTGTCAGTAGGTGCTAGCTAAGTGCAGAGAAAGGACATACATAGTCTGTTGCTGCAAACTGATGTACTGAAGAAGGGATATGCCATTGCTTAAGGTTATCTTCTGCATTTTGAATAAACATCACACAGAGATTGTGTATTGAACTTGAAGTCGATGTCTGGTCCATATGTTTCCCAACCCCTCCACAATGCCATTGTGTAGGACATTGTGATTAGACATGTCCGTGACAAGGTAGTGAGTGACAGGGATGTTCTGGATTTTAGATTGTCCTGTGCTCACACGGTCCTGGGCTTCACCACAATTCTTCTGCCCTTCATGGCATGCCTGACCAGAGGATGTTATAATTAGTTTAGGGTGGTGGAGTGGTGGGGTGGTGGGAGAGCAAAGCCCCACAAAATGTATGTTTTACTGGACAGTCCTTGGCCACTGTATGTTGCTGGTGGTGCAATGTTACCCACGATTATGACAGGTGACATTTTGCTTGTACCCTAATGTACCTTGCCCACAGCTCCTGCACACCATCATGGGTGAACCCCTACCCAGTCCCTCCCCCTGGTCTGAAGGTTGACAACTCCTCATATCTGACCCTGTTGCTGTTGCTGTTGCCTCTTCATTGAACTCCTATTTCACCACTTGTGCTCTTTCCGTCATTTCCTTCACACTTTCCATTCTGTTTCCACTTCTTTTCCATGTACTCTTTCTCTTTCTCTCCCACCACCCCTTTTGCTTCCCTTAAGTTCCTCCATGCTCTGAGCCCTGACAAGGGAGGAAGCCCTGATAGTCTAGACCCCAAGCTTCTTCATCTCTGCTCCTGCCATTGCCTTCCCCACTGCACTCCTCCTTAATCTCCTTCTCCTCTGCCACCATCCCTGATGTCTGGAAACAGGCTACTGTAATGCCCCCTTCCTAAGGGGTGCTCTTTCCTCTCCTGGTAACTATTATCCTATCTCTTTCCTCCCTGCTCTGGCTAAGCTACAAGAACATCTTGTTCTCTCACAACTTTCCTCCTTCCTTGACTGCTCCTTCTTCTTTACTCCTTGCCAGTCTGGTTTCAAGAAATCCCACTCCACACACCTCCCTCCTTTCTGGCTGATCTGACACTATCCTTTCGGTATGGACCAGAGTCAGATCATCTCCACTATCTTTGTGGACTTGGCCAAAGCTTTTGACACTGTTGCCCACCCCTCTTTCTGGATAAGTGTCTGACAGACAGTCACTTTTCCTCTTCAGTCAACTGATTCTTCTTCTACCTTGTGGGCAGATCTAAGACTGTCCAGATTGGAAGTACTTTATCCCCTCTTTCACCATTTGTTCAGATGTCCCATAAAGGTTAGTTTTGGATCCAATTTATTATCATTATTCCTAAATTACCTCCTTTCTGCCTGCTCCTCTGGGTTCATTCCATGCACACTGATGTAGCAGCACTTTTTGCCTATGGGTCTCGTACCCTGATCTTACTGCCTAGCTACAACTTGACTTTGACAATGTACAGTGCTTCTTCCAGTCAAACCAACAGTCTCTCAATGCTGAGAAAACTGTATTCATGACTATTGGCTTCCATTGGAGGCTTACCAGACTCTTCCCTCTCCCACCATTCCATATTCTTCATAGTGTTATGATTGAAGATGCCTCCTCCTTTAAGGTAGCATGTCAGCTGAGCAATGGAATTATGACAATGGCAATTTCAACAACGTCAATTAGGCAAATGTTAAAAGGCTGACAGTAAATTTCAGCACCCTACAGTATGGACAACAATTGCTTTCCCCTTCCTGAGGTGCTACAACTTTGGAGTTAGTTATATAAGTCAGGGTGGTGTGGGGTGAAGCCCCTGAAGAAAGCAGTAATGCAGCTGTCACCCTTACTGTAGGGTGTCACTTATACTCATCGCCCTTTTAACATTCACTCAGTTGCCTTCACTGGATTTGCAGTTGCTGTAATTACATCACTTAATTGACATGGAATCCTCATTTAAGTACCTTGGAGTCTGGCTTGACCACCATCTCGATTTCTCAGCACATATTGATGCTATCACCCTTAAGCTCCAGCCCAAGTTTGGTGTGCTCTACAAGAACAAATCAAGTATCCTGGTTTCTCCTTTCCATGAAACTGTTTTAAAGATGATCCTACCCATCTTCAGCTATGGTGACATAGTCTACAGTCCACTTCCAAATCCACCCTATCAAGATAGACCTCTTCTTTCTGTCTTTCTGCCATTTTACTTTGTCCTGTCCACCACATACTGAACACTGGTCTCTATGACTTAACAACTTTTCCTAGTGTACTATTCCAATCTTAAAGTCAGGGGTAGTACATTAACTAATCTTTTCCAGGTGTAATTTAACTCTTCTTTGCTAGAACTTTCTTTTTATTCAGTTTAGCAGAGTGTACAAAACACAGTGTACTCTCCAGCTGTCACAGTGGTACTGTTATCTACAACAAAGCAATCCACCAACATTACATACAGCATAGTAATATACCACACAACAGATTAAAATAGGAGAATCAGATGAAGCACACCACCCAACTAATGCAGCTCTCACCCAAGCACATTATATACCACCAGTATACCTAAACAGTGCACTTGAAATCTGTTTTGGTGTCATCATGTGTGTCTCTGAAATATTCATATTTAGTTAAACTAAGGGTAATTTTCAACAAATGCATCAAACATAATCTTCACACATCTTAAACTATCAAACACACACGTTACAGCCATGAAATACACCTTGTCTTCCAATTGTTACTGCACAATCATTTGGCAGAATTTTATACTGTCACAAAACCAAAACAAAATAACAAAACCATGAAGCAAGTGATGAAATCATACTCACTAAACCTTAAAAATATTTATGGTTTCATCACTCAAAAATTTTAAAAATATCATATTTCCAACAAAAAGACAATTATATAATATGTAATGACCTGACTCAAACAATGTATTTTATCTTCAAGTGTTAAGGGACAAGACCCTAATTCAAAAGTGGCAGAATCACAAATGAGCTATGAAAGTTCGACCTCTTCACAAGTGGGGGTAAACTGTGTATTTTAAGTCAGACTTTTATGCATTCAATTTATGAATCATCAGTTTAGTAGTTATAACACTAAATTGTCTGTGTTATAGAGTTAATGGTTTCCCTTAGTTTCAATGATTGACTTCCATGCTGCACTAGACAATTTTGATGTCATCAACTTTGTGTAAGCTGCAGTCCTAATGGAACAGTAGTCGATTGTGATGAAACTATCCTGTAAGACATGACAGGGACTGCATTGTATTGAGATAACTGCATGCCAGCAGTGTGACTTAAGACATGAGTCCACAGGTTGAGTGCCTTTAGCCTTTGGAGTGTGACTATCTTAGTACAAAGCACAGCCCACAGTGTTTTAGTGCACTTAGAATATGGTTATTTATGTGATTTTAAAAGAAAAATTGGGCACTATATAAAAAACATATGAAACAGGTTGAAAAATCAGATAGTCCCTCCGCCAATGGGTGCTAAGAGGGGCACTAGCAGATGTACCAGTGGATCTGTGATCTGGTAGTAGCTGCTTGTTTTCTTAACCCCCATACAAAAACAGTTCCTTTTATCTGTTAATGTTTTTTTCTCCCCCAGGGTTTGTTGATTCCATGTCTTAATAGTGAAATAAAATAGTGACCTGCACATAAACAAATGCACATCACCAAAAAGCAAAGCAGTGACTGTGCACAACAGCGGAACCTCCATGAATGAGGGTCTGCAATACCCGAGTGTGATACTAATGAAACTTTCTATGCTGGGGCTATGCCTCCACTCCTCTTACACGTGGGCTTTGCCCCTGCACTCCTCTTTCTGAAGATTATCAACTCCGGGGGACTTGACAGTAAGGTATCAGAGACAACTTGGGGACTATTTGGGGAACTCAAGTCATCACAGGGGACCACATTCAGGATGGTTGGGGACTGTGTACCTCAAAACAGGGAGATGGGGAACAAAACAAAATAAAAGAAAATTTAGTGCCTAGAACTGTAAAAACAGGATTGTACACACACATGTCTAGCCAGCCCCAAACCCAGATCCTCCTGCACTCGGACATGCACTCTAACTGCCAGACCAAATGGCCAGCTGGGAACTGCCTGGCCAAATCACCTCTCACATACCTGATCCTTATATCTCCTTCTTTCATTCGCTGTCTTCTTTACTCACTGTTCTTCCCTCAACCCTTACTATTACTGCTCCTCACTAACCTATTACACTCACTCCATCACTGGCATTAAAACTGAGTCACTCAAAGCTGAGTCGCTCAATTTCAGTCACCAACATAACGGTATACGGATTGATTTCACCTCTAAATAGGAATCAAGTGGGCAAGCAGAAGGCCCTCATCCATTGTTAACAAATAAGGTCTATATGGCAGCAGGTGGTTATGATTGTGGTGTCATTGGGAAATCTTTCTTTTTGGTTAAACAGTGTTAATTTCTGTAGTACAGTTCTTGTAGATTCTAGATGATTGCATCATCAGATTTGTATAGGAGTGGGCAGAAGCAATATTGGAGTCAGTGCAAAGTTATTTTTTCTGTAAAGGTTGCAACTTTTGCAGGTTCTGATAATGTTGATCATTTGGGAGTATCTTGCTTACAGATACCAGATGAGGACATGAGGAAAATAAAATAATTATTTATTAAGTGAGCAAGGTGGTGGGACAAGAAGAGTTAAGATAGGAACTGCAAGAACAAGTGCAGGTGATCGAAAGAGCAGGCAGTGTCAGTGAAGGCATGGCAAAACATATGAAAACGGCCCTATGCAAAGAAAGTTATGCCTTATCTCATGATTGAAGGGTTCTCAGCACCTGGGAGGGTGAAGGTCCTGGCTTCTACCCTCCTCCACCCCCCTACACACACACCCTAGTATTTTACATACTACTTCAATCAGCTAGCGCTATTATTATCTTCCCAACTTAAGCACTTACATCCTAGGACTCCTTACACTCTCAAAGTACTAGCATTGTAATCTACTTTCAGTCTCCACACTATACCAAAAAATGGTTTATTGCCTGGTAAAAGTCAACCATCATATCCAAAAACGAAAGTTGCTCTACTCATCATGACTTTGTGATGTAAATTATGTTCATGTTTTATTACCTGGTCTGTAACTGAAATGTATATGATTTTGTACACTGCACTTGTTCTTATTTATCTACTACCTGGTTATTACTTATAAGGTCTAAGATTCTGTTTTCTGTTTCTTGTAAATGTTGTCTCACGCTTCTTCCTATGTAACCCCACCCCAAAGTGCTTCTGGAAATGAGCTGATGACAGTTCATGTTGCTTTCCTGGTGAATCTCTTCTAAATAATAAATAATGATTCACACAGGACCCTGTATGGAAAAAGTTATGCTTGATCTTCTGATTGATAAAACCTTTGTCCACACACATGAGCAACACATGCATTTTGGTAGTTAGCCCCACCCACACCCCAGATTTTGTTTCTTTTGCTCTTTACTTGCCCATTTTGCTATTTACTAATGTTTGTCAGGGATATACCTGATCCCAGAGATATATTCCAGTCAGACCTAGTGACTTTCCTTCCATGGCAAGAGCTCTGGGGAGGCCACCCTCCCTGAGACAGTACACTGGGTGGACAAAGATTCAATATGGGATGAGCTGGGATCCGGGGCCCTCGAGGAACCCTGTCTGTCATATGGATGGTACATGGTTTCTCTTCCTGGTTTCCTCCCTGTCCTGTCTCCTCCCTCGCCTGGCATGGGCAGTGCCTGCTGAAGGCATTAGTTGCATTCAGTAACATTCAGCAGAGGAGAAAGTTCCCCTGGCCAGTTCAGGGTCAGGTGGCACTGTGTGACTGACAGCATCTCACCTGTCTGCAATGCTCTGCTGGGTGGCAGCTGTTATAGTCTGAATTGTCTCTTAATACAGCATCCTGAGCTTGCTTCCAGACTTGGCTTGCCTGCACTGCAGCACAACGTGCTGCTGCTGGGCCATTGTTGGCATTTTGGCTCATATTTTCAAGGTGCCCAGGTCACCACACACCCTTATGACTAGAGATGTTGCAAATTCAATTTGCTAGTGAAGTTGTTGTGAAATGGGGAACTTCACACTTGAAGGAGCTTCATGAAGTACCCCAGCCCTACTCCAACTTCACCACAATTGTTTTAATATAAAAAAATTATGATCTAAAACAACAACAACAACAACAACAACAAAAAACACACCCTCTGGGTTATTGACACCAACCCTCCTCCCACCATATCATGTGTTTATTAATCATATACCCCACCCATCCCTGCTATGCCCCCACCTCCCTTCTCCCTTCTGTACCTTTTGAAGTTTTCAGACAGAAGGCACAAACCTGTCAATATGAATTTTGCCCTCCTCATCCACAGAAGAAAGTTCCACATACTTCCCATCCCTGTAATATTATCTCAGAAGCCCTCCTCTTTTGTCCATGCTATTATGAATAAATTCCCTCCTCCCTCAAAAGCCTCCAAATCTCAGTTTGGGTGTCTCAAAGTTGTAAAGAAGACAACTGCCCCATGGTGGAGTGTCTTTGCTCTTCAGTGTTTGCAGTAGGAATCGGTGATGAGTGATGTTTCCTAGAATTAATACATTACTGGCCAATAGGGTCAGAAAAACAAAATGAAAACAAAAAAACAAAAACTGTCTCTTGTTGAGTCTCAGAAAAGAATCCAGAAATAGAAGGCTAACAGACCAGAGGCCACAAAGTTAACAAAAGTGATTGTGGAAATGTTAGCAACTGAATTGCTGCCATTTGCCTTTGTGAGCAATGCAGGCTTTCTATCACTAATGCAGATTGCAATGTGAAGACACCAAGTGCTCAGGTGTACAGTGCATGTTTTTCCACAGTGGCTCTTCCATTTGTATCAGAGTGTCTTCAAGACTGTGTCACAATCTCTGAAAACATAATTTGTGCTAGCTAATTCACATCATTACTGACATATGGACAAGTGGTGAGGTTACTGATTACATAGGAACACTTCAAGATGGCAGCCATGCTGGGCTGCTGATCTAAAAACTCTGTAGGGGTCTGATTAATTTGTGTGTTAAACTCAGATATTTTCTTGTTTTTATATTTGTTTTAGATTATTTTAGTATATTTCCTGCTTTTCACCTTTCCTGCTGTTTGTTTTATTTGTTTTAGTTTGTTATAGTTATTCTGCAAGTGGGTTTTAGTTAGAGGTTGAGGCATATGTGCGGAAGTTGTAGTGAGGGAAAATAGTGAGCTAGAATTAGGAGCTACAGGTAGCATTTTTATTTTTAGCTAGGTTCTAGTCCTAGGAGTGTTCATCTTTAATCTTCTTGCTGAGAGGAACTGGATGGATTCTGGGAGGCATTTGCAGTATCACCACTATAGAAGCACATCCGGTAACCACTGCCAGTGAAACAGGACTGAGTAACTGCTGCCAATGAAACAGGACCAGAATAACTGCTGCCAGTGAAATAGTACTGGAGGACTGTAGTTCTGGTCATCGAGAAGCGGACTGTAGTTTTGGCCATCGGAGAACTGTAGTTCTGGCTGTTGGAGAAGCAGAAACTCGGTCAGTTTCTTTGAGTGGTGGACTGTCCCCCATAGAGTGTTTTCTGAGCAGGGATCCTACAGAAGAGAGCCAGATAAAATGTGACTGTGGTGACTCAGCTGTTTGAGTTGGAGCCCATTACAGGAAATAATGGAGTGGAATTGGGCTTTGCAGGAGGATTGTTCTTCCTGTTTTGCAATGAGAGAGAAGTGTTGTTCCTTGGACACCCAGGATTTTGGGGACGATCGTCAGGCTGTAAGAGGGCCATGGATTGTGCTTAATTCCTGGATTGTTTTGGGATTTACTAAACTGCAACCTGTTTCTATCATTCTCTGGGATTGAACTGGGGAGAAATCATTAGACCAAGGTGAGCAAAAGGCCGTGAGCGGCCCGCTGTTCCAGTGAGATCTGTGGCTGGCTGGTATCAGAAGTTTAGGGTTAGAGCCCTGTTGCTGTCTTGGTGTTGCCTTGGTATTGTCTCTGCAGCTACTGCTCTTTCCATATTTGAATATAAATTAACTGTCTTCTTAACCTGAAGATTTATTCCTGTTGTTGGGAATTTGCTGGAACTACTGTCCTCATAAGAATTGTGGAAATTGATAAACGTTCCTGGACTGAGACCCCCTATATAATTAATGTATTTACTGGGATTTTAGTTCATTGTGCTTGTGGAGGGGGTATTTGTATTTGCTTGTTTATGTTGGAGTGAGTGAATGTTAAATTTATTAATGTTATATTGTGCTGTACATCTATATTTTGTTTTGAATGTACAGCACCCGATCTTTGAAAAGGGCACTTTATTTATGATCTATCTATCTATCTATCTATCTATCTATCTATCTATCTATCTATCTATCTATCTATCTGTCTGTCTGTCTGTCTGTCTGTCTGTCTGTCTCTCTGTCTGTCTGTCTATCTATCTATCTATCTATCTATCTATCTATCTATCTATCAGTCTATTATGTGTGTGAGTGTTGTATGTATGGAATTTGGGACTGTGCATTGTTGTGGTTTTGTCTGATTTTAATAAGAATAGCAGCAGAATTATCATTGAGTATTAGTGGCGGATTTGGAAATTGTTTTTGACTGAGGCCCTGGGCTGTGCTACACACTCCTTTTAAATGTATTGCGCTCCTTCCAAGATCCACCCCTCTTGGCCACAGTTTCTCAGAGATGTAAGTAGTTGGGAATTGTAAGAAGGAGTGGGGCAGTCTGAAGAGGGATGAGGTTGGTGAGAGGTTGATTTTGGTGGTGGGGACCAGAAGATGCCCTAGGATGAGAAGGCAGTTGGAATGGATTCCCCTTGCCTTCACTCTCTGACCAGGGTGCCCTCTGGACCATGGGATCAGCCTCAGCCATTCGTCCTTTTCAGGCAGTGTTGTGCAATGCCAGGTTGATGGCTAACAAGACCACTGTAATGGCAAAGCTTGTTGTGTTGGTCGACCTGGCATGCATTATGGAGACCAGGCTGGGGATGCTTCCAGCCCTGTGCTGGAGGTGTCTGTCCTGGCTGGGTTCTCTGTAGTTCACTGCCCAAGGAACAAATGCAGAGGAGGGAGGGTGGCCATTTGTTTCAGGTCAGAACTGGGCCTGGCAGTGCAGCCAGTGAGAGATGCCATTTCTTTTGAGTGCTTGGCAGTGTGAGGGGGTCCCAGAGTGGAGTTCAGGATTCTTCTGGTCTGCCGTCCACCTGGGTGGGACAGGAGTTGATGGCTCTGTCGCCAAGAGGGTGTTGGAGTCACCGAGATGGCTTGTTCTCGTGACTTCAACACGTGGTGGATGACAAGGCTTTGTCTGGGCCAGGGACTTCTGTCCAGTATGGAGGCCCTTGGCCTTACTCTTGAAATCAAGGCTGGGACCCACCACTCCAAGTGCACACTCAATCTGGTGTTCTTCTTAGGGCTCAAAATTAACACCTTCGAAATTGGTCCGTATTTTGGTCAGATCACTGCGCCATCAGGTTCAGCTTTGGAGCCCTCCTGGATGTCTCTTCCTGTGGAAATGGTTCAGTTCTGCCCTTTGAAAGGGTTCCAACCAGAGGGACTGATGGTGGAACTGAACATTTCATCTGTGCTGAAGGCATGGACTGTCTGGGGATGCCATGACAGCCTAGAATAGGGTTGTCATTGAGGCTCTGGATCATCTGGCACCGATCCATGTATGCCCTATGATCTCATGCCTTGGCTCACCTGGTTTGATGGTGAGCTGAGGATGCTAAAACCAGGGGCAGAGGATAGAGAGGCATTGGAGGAAGATCAGGTCCCAGGAGGACAAGCTGGTTCTTATTGCACATTATGATTAGTAGAAGAATGCAACCACCCAAAATAGGTAGCTTTTATGTCTGGGATGATTGTATTTGGGAAGAATTGACTGGCTCAGCTCTTTGGGTTATAGACAGGCTATTACATCCAGCTTGTCTAGAACCCAATAGAGCTTTTTCAGCTTAAAAGTGTGAGGAGTTTGCTCAGTTTTTCTCAGACAGTGTGTTCTCCGTCAGGGCTGAGATTTCTCAGGCGTAATACCATCATCTGACAGTGGTGGACCTCAAGTGGGCAGGCATGTCGGTCTTCCTGGGAGAGTTCCAGCTGATGATGATGGCAGAGGTCTCTGGGGTGATCTCAGGGCTTAAATCAATGTTCTGCAACCTGGACCTGGGCCTGACATGATTACTTTTGGTTCAGTTGTGGTCCTGGGCCCTTGTTTTGCCAAGAATGTTGGGTGTTCTTTATAATGGGGTCTTCCTGAATCCTTAAAAGGATCCAGTGAAGCCCGTTGAAGAAAAAATCTTTGAACCCTGACATCTTGGCAAATTACTGGCCTGTCTTGAGCCTTCCCTTTTAGGGAAGGTTCTTGAGAAGGTGGTTGAAGAACAGCTTGAGCATTGCCTCACGGACTTCAAGATCTATGAACCATTCCAGTCTGGGTTTGGGGCTATACAGCACAGAGACTACATTAGTTAAAGTGTTGAATGACCTGCTCATTGCAAGGGACAGAAGAGAGTGATTGATTCTCATTCTCCTTGATCTCTCATCAGCATTTGACACTGTGGACCATGGGGTGTTGTTGGACCAGCTGAGGGAATATGTTGGACTTACTGGCAAGGTTATCAGGTGGGTCAAGTCCTTTCTCAAGGGGCAGATCCCAGAGGGTGGTACTGAAGAATTATTCCTTAGGTCAATCGACCCTGCCCTGTGGAGTACCCAAGGCTCTGTCCTCTCCCCATGTCATCCACAGTGTACATGCTGCCCGGTGAGATCATAAGGTAGTAAGAGCTGAGGTTTCACTGCTATACTGATGATACTTAGCTCTGTCTGTCCTTTACACCTGGAAGATCTGATGTGGTCGACATGCTGAATAAGTGCTTGTCCAAGATCCAGGCGTGAACATTGTCAGACTGGCTGGAGCTCAACCTGGGAAGACTGAAGTATTGGTGATTGAGTTAGGTCAAACGGAGGGAGTGGGGGCTCTGGGGAATAGTTAGGTCTTTTATTGGTCTGACTGAACTTGAGGCCTCCTTTAAGATGAGGAATTTGGGCATTGTTCTGGACAATGAGCTGACACTTGAATCTCAGGTGTCGGCTGCAGTCTGGACCAGTTTTACCATCTCCAAAACATCGCCTAAATTAAATTCCCTTTTCCCCAGATGACCTGGCCACTCATCACCACGAGACTTTACCAGAATGCACTCTACCTTGGGGTCAGAGGAGGTGTGATGTGGAGCCTGCAGCTTCTGCAGAATGCAGTGGCTTGCTACTGATGGACCAATCAAGGTTCAGTCGCAGAATGCCGGTGCTGCGTGAACTGCACTGGCTGCCACTGCCCTGGCGCATCACCTTTAAAATAGGTCTTTTGACCTATAAGGCCCTACATGGGTTTGGTCCGGCAACCTGAAGGAGCTTCTGCATCCCTACACCCCAAGTCGCCTCTCAGATTGGAGGGAGGCCTCCTGGAGGTCCCCAGAGCAAGGTTGAAATCTTCTAGGGACCGGCATTCGAGGTCACGGCCTCAGTCCTTTGGAATTCATTGCAAGGGTACCTCCAGGAGGTGCCTTCCCTTGAGGTATTTAAAAACATTTAAAACATTTCTTTTCCAACAGGCCTTTGGGGCCTGAGGATCATATCTATTCTGCTATTCAGCATAGGAATTGATTATTATGAATTTTAAAGGCTGTGATTTAATGATTTTATATTTATTGTATTTCTAGTTTTATATATGTTCCTGTACTGTTTGTTTTTGTGTTTTCTAAGGGTGCCCTGAGCCTATGGGAAGGGCTCCCAAAAATAAATAAACTCTACTACTATTACTACATAGCAGTGACTGGCAATTAGGTCTCCTCTCTTCCTTCTGTTTCTCCTCAACAGGTTTATGTGGCAGAAACAGTAGCAGTAGCAGTAACTGCAAGTCATCAGAGCCCTCCAACCTCTGCAGATGAAATTTTATGTGTTGCTGGCTTTGACAATGACCATCATGCAGGCAATCTATCACCCTTCCTTCAGCAGATGTTTTATGGGTAAATGACACAACAGTCACTAACGTCAGGTTTTATAGTATCAGACAAGGCAAGGAATGTTGCAAAGACAGTTAAAACAATGATTATACAGGTGTCCCACACTTGCTCACTGTACAAATCTGATACTTCGGAACTCTTAGTTGAGAAAGGCACCACCATGCAGACTTGTGTAGGTGTGACCAAAAAGCTTGTAGAAATCTAGATTTAGTAGTTGCCATATTGGCCCTTGCAAGAATAGATCCAGAAGCAAATGATTTGATACCTTTTAATGGATAACATAGATATAACAACAAGAATAAAGTGCTCTAGCTTTCTGACCAGCCAGTCCTTCTTCAGAGCGCTTCTAAGAAGGACTGGTTGGTCCGAAAGCTAGAGCACTTTGTTCTTGTTGTTACATCTATGTTGGTCCATTAAAAGGTATCAAATCATTTGCTTCTGGATCCAAAAAGCTTGTAGTCATTTTAACTAATTTATTAAGGCAAAGAAGCTGTTACATAACATTCTGCAGCAGAACCGCCTCCCCTTACACAACCTGAAACAAGATTTGGCAATTAGGGGACAGTCCACCTCGTGCATGATACAGCAATTGCTAAAACAACAGAAGATCATCTACCAGTATTCAGTTTAGCATATATTATTGGCAAGAAAGAGGGAAACATTCTGATGATTGCTGGAGACCCTCTGCCTGTGCTGAAACCCTTTGAGGAGGTCACATGAGTGGTAAACTCTTATTCAGCTGCTCTATGCCAGTTACCCCAACTGCGCTGTTTAATCTGTGACTTGTTGGCATGTAGTCTCAATATGAGGAGACGGTGTATCCTAATTCTGTCAGTTGGTATAAGAATAAGAACACATTTCTGGAATGTGTAAAGATGACCAGTATATCCTGGTACTCTCTTGGACCCTTGCCTCAAGGACCCATTGAAACATGCTTTGAACCAAAAGAATGTGGTATGGATGAGCACTCCTATAAAGCCCAGCTTACCCTTCTGGTCTCTTTTTCATTTTCATTTCATTTCATTTATTTAAATTGCAGGTTAGTACACTGAATAAAAGTGTTCCATCTTATGTACTTTATCTTTTATTGAAATTGTGTATATAAAAAACACAAGCATATACAGTGAAGAAATATCCACCATATAGGAATATAAAAGGAATCAGTAAACAAGACACATTATATAGAGTAAATATAATAGAGATGCCTTATATACACATATTGATGATAAGAGTTATTCTTAATTATGTCATACATAGTGAACAGAAGAGTTACAATCATAAGGTATAGTGAGTTCAAGAAGGTAATCAAGTGCAAATTAGATGCTGAGACTAGCTATGGTAAGGCACTCAATAAGTTATATAAAGTGATACCTATAGGAGTACAGACAGTATACACTAGTGGGGAATAGAGATAGAAGAAAGAATGCAATAAGAAGTAAGAGAGGATAGGGAAGAAGGAAAGGAAAAGAAAGAAGGTAGAAGGAAGGAAAGGAGAGATATCTGTGCACAAAAGTATCAAAGAAACCCTAATCTGAGAGCAAAATAAGACAAGGGCTATATGAACTTTAAGGATTAGGGTTCATAAGATCCCAAAGATTCAGTATATTTGAAGTAATCCTGCCAACACCAATCATATACAGTGAGCCGGTCATGAATAACATGATAAGTGATCTAGCGAGGCATACTGAGAAAAGCTTTGAAGAACATCTGAAAGAGAGGAACAGAAGTAGAGTTCCATTTCATAAGAATCAGACATTTAACCAAAAAGAAAAGTATGTTTAGCCATCTAAAATGTGCATGTGAAAGAGAAGAATTATTTGGAATAAAGATGCCTAGAAAGAATAGTTTGGGATCAAAGGGTAGTTTTGTCCTATGACTCTGGAGGCGAGTAAATAAACTTTACTCCATAACTTATTAATGGGAGCACATGACCATAAGACATGGAGCAAATCCCCATTGGTCTGGTTACAGCGCCAGCAGTTATTATTATTTAGTAGGCCCATTCGTTGAAGAACAGAGGGAGTTCTGTACCAAAGATGTAGGATCTTAATTTGTATTAAGGAACTGCGGGTATCTTTAAATGTGTTGTGTGCAAGAAGCCAGCATTTGCTCCATTGTGTATCTGAAATACTGTAGTTAAGGAGGTGCTCCATTTATTTTAGCTGGTATGGACTGATCGGAAGCTTGTCAATAATGTCTTTATAAATGGAGCTATTCAGTTTTATGGATAATTTGACCCAGTGTGAAATGTGTGGTTCTAGAAGAGTATGCTTGTACACATAATTAGCAATAGAATTATAAGCTGATCGAATTTGTAAAAACTTCCAAAAGTCCTGTTTAGGGAGTTTTCGTGTGATCTACAAGTCCAAAAATATTCTGAGAGTGAGTGAGTTCTGGTCCAAAATATCTCCGAGAAACAAAATGCTATTATTCTTCCATGAACGACAAAACATTGAGTGATTTTCTAGGGTGAATAGTGAGTTACCTCATAAGGGGGCTATAGCCAGGGTCTGGGGTTAGATTTCAGGAATTTGTGGATTAATTTCCAATAAAGAAAGAGAATGATATAGTCAGGTAAGATTTTAGTTTGCAGGTGAGGGATTAAAGATAAAGTAAGTAGGAACTCCTCCAGGGCACAATGCTGATTCCATTGCAATCCAAAGTGGGAATGGGAGGAGGGTTTCTGAAACCATTTAATGGTTTGGGCCACCAGAAAGGCCAAAGATAACCATTGAACCAGGGAGTCCGGATCCACTTCTTTTCCAGTATGATCAAAGTTTGTTAAGAAAATCTCGGAGGTTTCCATCCCATATGAAGCTGCCTATTAATTTATCAATTTTAGCAAGAAAGAAGGATGGTAAAATTAGGGATGTTGGTGAAGAGGTAAAGAATTTGGGGGATATGGACATCTTAATGGCTGCGATTTTCTCCCGTGAAGGAAAGGTTAAAAGCTTCCATCTATCCAGAATTGTTTTGATGTTATCTAATAAGGGGTTAAGGTTAATATCCCATATTTTTCCCTAAGTTACTTGATATTTTAGTTCCTAAATACGTTATACTTTGTGGTGATCAACAAAATCCAAGAGGTAAGTTCATAAATGCTTTACAATAGTCATTGAGGGTAGAGTTTCTGATTTACCTAGTTTAAAGCAAGACCAGAAATGTTTGTAAATTTGTTAAGCAAATCAACCAGCAGGGTCCAGCCTAGTTCAAGTTTTCAAGTAAAATTAAGAGGTCATTGGTGTAGGAGAGAAATATATCACAAATTTCACATGGAATGCCGTTGATGCCAGCAGTTTGGAGTAAGCAAGCAGTCAGGGTTCCATGGATAAAATAAACAGGGAAGGTGATAGGGGACAGCCTTGCCTAGTTCCCTATGCCAATTGGAAGTGGGAAGAGAGGGTGGAACTGGTAGGCACCTAGTTACAGGGGAGTTATATAATAGTTTGATCCAGGAACAGAAGGTTTGAGGGAGACCAAAATGGGATAGAACTTGATAGAGGTAGTCCCAGTTTAGAAATCAAAAGCCTTCTCGAAATCGATAGCTATGGCTGTGCCAGTGATTTAAGGGATTTGGCTTTGTAAATTAGGTTGAGAAGGGAATGTAAATGATCAGATCAGATCTATGTTTAATAAAACCAGCTTGCAAACAATGGGTCAGCTTGGGATCAAGCGTGCAAGTCGAGAAGTTAGTATTTTAGCAAATATCTTCCCATCCATGTTCAACAGAGAGATGGCCTGTAACTTGCTGGGTTTGTAGGGTCTTTATCTTTCTTAGGGATTAGGTTATAACCACTTCAGTACAAGATTGGGGAAGCTTGCCAGTGCTGGAAGCTTCTAGATAAATGTTAAGGAGAAGGGGTGTCGGAGAACATTTTATAAAATTGACAGAGAATCCACCACCTCCAGGGATTTACAAGATTTCAGGGAAGACAGGGCTTTCTGAGTTCTTGAAGTGAGAAGGGTTCATCTAATGGATTTGCTTCAAGAGAAGAGATGGGGAATATGTAAAGTTTTAAGGAATTGTTGGATTTGTTTTGGTAGATGGAGGGTTTATATTAGAATATCAGTTTTGGTAAAGGTTCTCATAATCAGGTTTATGGATGGGTTGTTAGAATGGGTTGTGCCTTGTTCATCTTTAAGACATAGAATATGTTGTTCCATTTGTTGTGCTTTGAGCTGGTAAGAGAGGTTTCCCATTTTTATCGCCATGCTCCCAAAACTTATGTTTAAGTTTAAAAGGGTTAATTCAGTTTTATGGGAGACTAATTCATTAATTTTGATTCTAAGTTGAAGAATTTCAAGATGTAGGTGGGACTCAGGATGATGTTTATTAGAGGAGAAGTATATGTTCTCTTTAGTCTTAAGAGATTTTTCCATATCAGCCAGTTGTTGCTCTCATAATCTTTTCTATGAGCAGCATAGCTGATAATTTTCCTTCAGACCATAGCTTTAAGAGCTTCCCATACAGTGGACATAAAAGATTCGTATGGATATTGTGAAAAAGGAAGTCCTGAATTTGCACTTTAATTGTGAGTAAGAAATCGGGATCTTTAAGACGGAGAGGATCCAGTTGCCAAAGTAGATTTGGATGCTAATGGACCCCAAAAGATGTAACCTAACAGGGTGTGGTCCAAGATTATGATGGGAGAGATGGAGGAGTCAATGGTCTTTTCCATTATAACAGGAGATGCTAGCCAGTAGTCAGTTCTACTGTATGTTTTATGTAGAGAGGGTAAAAGTAAAATCTCTGTCCCAGGGATGGAGAAGGCACCATACATCAATTAATCCAATGTTCTGCATGAGTAGTGAGAAGGCTTGAATACTTCTGGGGTGGACATCTGTAGTAGGGCTACTTCTGTCAATACTGGCTCCTAAAGCTAAGTTGAGATCCTTCCAAGAACAGCTGGTGTATAAGTACTGGGTGGCGCTTTTCCCATAGGAAACATGGTTATAATTTGCTGTTATAACCAGCTGGGCTGGTTATAATGGCGAACCACGCACAAGTTTCGAGCAGCCATGCGAGTCCCTAGTCTCTGATCTTCACATTCCATGCAGCAATCTCGAAGAACACTCAGGCCCCACTTATTTGGTGGTAATTTACTTTTTAATTATTTTTAAATGAACTCTTTCTTGACTTAACCAAGGAAACAAAATAAAAGTAAAACTAGCGCCATGTTTCGTCAGCATGCGATGGCCAGAGTGAATGGCACAGACTGTCCTTGCCTTGTGAAGCTGGGAAAGACACTGCAACTGCCACTCAGTGGTAAAATCAATGTTTCTGTACATTTTAAAGAAACGTCCATGTCATTTTCCCCAACAAGTGTAGTACTGTAACTACGAAGACCGCAGACCACACAGAATCCAGGCTGCTCCGTGGCTTCCTGAACAACTCTTATTTTATTTTTACAATTGCTGAGGTGAAAAGCACACCAGCAATTATAAAAAATAAAACATAGGGTTGTGTGTATAAACTGGATTTTACACCACCCTCATTGTGGGATGCTTATAAAACCCTCGGCTTCACCGGGTTTATGCAGCGCTCCCACAACTCGGGTGTGTGTAAAATCTTTGTTACACACACCAATTTGCATATATTATTCTATATTATCTGTATTAAAGAATAGAATCTGTTAAGCTAAATTGTGAAAAATTCTGGGAGTCAGAATTAGGTGCGTAGACATTGACAAGCAAGAAGGACCAGAATTGGCATTCAATTTAACCATCAGCCATCTGCCTTCATTGTCTGACAGGGAATTTATAAGGGGCCATTTAAGACTCTTATGTATAAGAATGGTGACTCTTCTTTTTAGAGGTATAGGATGAATCATAAATTTGTCTGACCTAATAATTCTTGAGCCTGTGAATATCCTCTGCTAATAATTTGTTTCTTGAAGGAAAGCAATTTGTGCTTTATATTTTTGAAGATGTGAGAGAATTTGCTTTTGCTTACAAGGAGAGTTAAGTCCTTTGCATTCCATGTGTGTAAGTATGTCACTCATAATGTTGGTATTAAAGAAAAGGAGTAGTCACAGGAAGGAAGGACACATAACTCAAGCAGAGCATGGTTAAAGTGTAAGAAAAAAATACGTACAGTATATGCAGAAGGTGGCAGGAACACTCAAGCCAAAAAGGTAAAATATATAAGGCATGGGAAGCAAGATATCTTTCTGAGATTAGAATAGAGAAAGAAGGAAGAAAAGTCATTAATAACAGCAGCATCACTAATACATTAATTAACAAATTAGAGCTTTTGAAAAGGAGAGCAACATTAGCTCTTGATAAAGTATCTAACCATGTAACAGTAACAAGAAACTTCTGGAGAGTGAGGGAGATAGGAGTCAGCAAACAATGCTAAGAGACTCTCTCACCACACACCATGACGTCAGAATGGTAGGAATGACCTAGAGGACCAACTGAAGGGGTGTTGGTCAAGTTCTAAGGTCTGAATCAACAATCATAATGTTAGTAGAACAATTATGTCAATAAAGCTTGATAGGAATTCAGCTATACCATACATAGCAAGAAACAAATAAAAACCTCAGTTTAATGCAATAACTTGAAGGTGAAGAAAGTCACCAGATCGTACTGTTAAACTAATAATTCTAAAGTTAGTAAAGTGTCAACTTATTACAGCAACAGGGACTGTAATAATTATGTGGAGGACCAGTATTGCCTAAGGGTAGGATGTCAAGGGAACCAAAAACTTAATTAGGTATAATTATATAGAAAAGAAAGATGGGTAGTCACAACCCTGACCAGACTCTGTAATGAAGTTATGAACAGAATACAGCAGTTTGATAGGTAAAAAGCTTCAGGTGGATACTGTGGGTAGAATATTAATAAATAGTATATTGTTAATGTCCCACACCATAATCCAGATGTAGGTGAATGAGGTAAGGATGGTGGCGGCTTCAGTAATAACAGGCAACAATGGGAATCTGTAAAGGTTTATTCCTCTACTTGAAAATAGCCTGCATAAATAATGGATGGAGTAACTAGGTCTCAAGTAATAGGCCCAGTGAGCCCCAAATCAGAGAAAAGAGCAAGACAGGGATCCCTGTTGTATTATAGGCTTCAGTATATAGAGTACATGTGTAAGCTAGTGGTAAGATGCCCATTGTGCCCATACACTGAAAATAGCAAGCAACTGTGTTATAAATGTATATAGGGATTAGCTCTTTTCGTAGTAGTATTATGAAGTAGAATAGATAAGCATGGGGGGTTCACAACCAAAGTATTCCAGATTGGATCATGTTAAAATCTGACTAGAGTATGGTATATTATAACAGTTTTATATTGTTGTGGAATTACAGAGGGTAGGATAATGGATTGGATATGAGCTATGAGGGAGTATCCAACGTCTTGATACTGTAAACTTAATGATTGTGGAGTATAGAAATTAATAAGGTTAGCATAGCAGCAATCAAGTCAGATGTAGTCACCACCCACCATGTATTAAGGTTGTTTAGAAATATAATAAGATAGGGTTCCATTGACTGTATGAGCCAGCAGAATGTATTTTGCATCATATGGTAATGATCGGACCGACCGCGATGTACAGCCTTTCAGTTTCACAACCTGCTGGAGTGATACTGTCAGGGCTGTGAAGGCTGTACTTCATGTGGCAAAGCATTAAAGGTACTGGTTCTGCACATCACAGTGTCCTGGACTTATTATGCCAGGAAAAGTAATTGTCACTAAATTAGACACATGCGATCAGGTCACCATTGCTTTGTGGACACTGTTTGTAGTTTTGGAATTCTTGCCCTTCGCTTTAGCTTTCGCTCTTTTAAGAGGCTCTAATGACTTTAAGGGAGAACTCGCCACCATTTCTGACCATGAGGAATTAACTAAAATGTTGCCCTGGCTCATAATACACAAGTTAGTAAACTGATCAATTATACTTTGTGGGGCTAAATCTTCTAGCGAGTGTATATCTTTGGCTAGGAGGGTGAATTTGTTGCTTAATGGAATGGAGGAATTCACTTGCATCTAGGAAGTCAGTTTCTGGGAGGGACCTGGAGAGTATACAGTAGGACAACAGGAAAGATTAGGCACATGGGGACCTGAAGGCAGCTTTCCTTGTAATTGGCTGGATTGTCTTGGTGGGGAATATCAGTGGTAGTGGTATTCAGGACCGCAAACTCTGTAGAGCTCCATTGGTGTGTGCAACAGATTTCTCCGTCCGAGTAGGGTCCAAATTGCTGGTCATTTTATTGGCTATGATGGGGTTTGATGATGTAAGATTACTTGATGTGGCATCCAGAAAGCTAGCTATAGCTTCAGTGCGTATTGAAATCTTTAAAAATGAACCAAGAAAAGGCGTATTGTGGAAGGATAGTGTAAAGCAGACTTGATGCCTCTGGTGCAATACTGACTTTAGTGAGTTGTACACTTTCTGCTTCATTGAAAGTTCTTTTGAAAAGTCTCTATACTGTATATAGAGATCATATACTCCTGCCACAACAGTGTACCGATTTCTCTGGACGATTTAAAATTAGCTCTGTGTGAGAGTGTTTCGAAATTTGGCTATGATAGTTCTAGGCTGCTGGTCTTGGTTTGGCCTGGGTCCTAAAGTATGATGAGAATGTCTGATGATCAATTGTTGCTCTGGGGATAGTTTTAGCATTACGGGAGTACGTGCATTAAGAGAGCTGTTGTGTCCCTAGCTCAGATCCTTCAGGAAACCAAAAACACAAGTTATTCCTGCAGTTGCATTCTCAATATCATCAATTTTATCTTGAAGAGACTTTACTGCATGATCTTGGCTCTGTATCGTGGCCTGAAGGTTGTGAATGGAGGCCATGTTTTGGGTAGATGTAGGTTCATAAATAGTAATTCCATTGCTGCATTCTGTTATGATAGATTTTAAGGTCATTAATATCAGCCCACAGTATTGTGAATATAGCCTCCACTCTGGCAAATGAGTTGGGCTGTAGATGGGGGTCAACCATGATAATCAAAGTAGTGGCCTACTTAGTGCAGTATTAATATGACTAATTTAGATTAGATAGGCACAAAATGACTTACAGTTTGTTTAAAGCAGAGTAATCAAAGATAAATCCCCAAAGTTGACACAAGAAAGTGATCTGGTATAGGAAGGATGAGGTTTGATTTCTGGTTTCCTTGGGAGAATCAGGCTATGCTGCCATCTTCTGCCTGGTCAGGCCATGCTCCAAAAGACTTCCATTTTCAGGTATGACCTGAAGTCGGAATAATATCTACACAACAACATACAACTTACTGTATATAAAAACATTACAGAAACAAAGAAACATTAAATGGAACCAAAATGTAAACCATTAATTACAACTTACATGAACATACATTTGTGGATTTAAAATGCTGAGTAACAGATAAAACAAATGGTTTAACAGATGGAAGGAGCTTAAAATTATTTGGTAAAGTATTCAATAGTGAAGCAGCACAATATTCAAAAGTTCTTTTACTAGCATTTGTACGAACAAATGGGATAACTAACTGTAGATTTTAGATGAACGTGAATTATATACAGAAGTATACTCCTTTAATAACCCACATAGGGAAATGGGAATGCCAGAGTTCATTACATTATACGTCAAGTGTGCTAAAGATATTTACAGTTATTCAAAACCAAAGACCAAATAAGTCTATACAGAATTAAACAGTGGTGAGTCCTGTGAGGTGTTAGGAGTGCAGATTTGCCAATTGTTTAAAGTGGTGCCTCCTTTCTCAAGAAACATGTTTATATGCATAAACATATGGCACAACAGTGCTAGAAGCACAATAACAGCGAAAGATGAAGAACAAATGTCATCCCCTTCAGGCCCACTGACAGGCCTGGTGGAGGGATGGAAGAAGAAGATACCAAGATGTTGCCTCTGATCCTGTTGAACATCAGTGGATTCACTCTTTATTGTCCTGTCATCAGAGACCTACTGCTGCTGCTGCATCCCCAAAGACATCCATTGATGACAACTTTTGTGAGAGGAACTGCTCCACTATGGCTTGATGAAAAGCAAGCAAGTCACAGTCTGAAACAGTGGTGCCTGAGATACCAGCAAACAAAATGGTGCAGGATTATCTGGATGAGAATGTGGCACTAGCAGAAGGAGGAAAGCTTCTATTGTACTGGTACCAAAAAAAGACCATTTTGGCACTTTTGACAGAGGTAGCTGTTAAGCACATCAGTTGCCCATCTGCAAGTATACACTCAGAGAGAATTTCAGTGCTGCAAACAATCAAGTCACCATTTAGAGAATGCCCATTTTGACCAGAAATGTAGAGATGCTCACTTTTAAAAATGTTCCTTTTTAAAAGACCTACTAGCCAAGGTTTATGGATCATAAATCTCCTGCTCTTCCAGCTGCACTAAAGACAGAGGATGATGACCCAGATGGGAAGGGCTTCTTGGCCATTAGTCATATTTTGTGCAACCAGAAGCCTACATACACTATAACTATGGTATGTGGCATTGGTGTCTCATATCTTTAGATTAGTGTTTTGCATTTGCAGGCCTAAATAGGCTTAATAATTTTGAGGCAATGAGCCTGGCCATGTAGTCAGTCTGTGCAATACTTACCCATGGCACAACAGGAAGCCCTGCAAATGTTTGCCACTGTCTCAGTGAATAAAATATGTGTAACCAGTAGTCTACTCCCACTGTAGGATGCTGCACTGCACTGCTATCTTTGGACAGAATGAATTTGTCAGCCTACATAGGCCTAATAATTGGGCAACAAACATGGCCCTGTAACCAGTATGAACAACACTTTTCTGTGGTGTAACAGGAAGCCATATGCATATATGGCACTGTCCCAATGAACAAAATATTTGGAACCAGTAAACTATACATGCAGTGGGATGCTACACTGCTGTCATCAGGGGTCCAATATTCAAAATGGGTTGAGTGGAGTGCAAAGTTTTGCACTGGCCTTTACCATTGCCCAGGACCCAAAGGATGCCATATTTAGTCAGATATGTTCCATACAACTGAATATAGGGCATGTTAGTGCAGCATTAAGCTGAGTATCATGGTCCCAAATGGAACCTGGCAGTGCAGGGAACATGCCCTATGACCTGATAGTGCTGGCAGCACCTAGCACAATATTCAGATGACCCCATGCAAATTAATCCATTGGGTATGTGCAAAGGCAACTTTGTGCCCTGTGACCACCTCCACCCGACCCAGATTGCACACTCCCATAAAAATAGACATTCCCTGGTGTCCAGTGGCCCCCACCCACCAATCACCAACCCCGTTACATGACAAAACTTTCCCTGGTGACCAGTGGTCCTGCCGATCACTGGCTCATTACTTGAAAACTGTCCCAGGTGTCCAGTTTCTCCTACCCTCTGGTCACGGTCTCTGTGAAATGAAAATCCTGCCTCTGGTGGACAGTGGTCACCCCACCCTCCAGTCACCAGCCCGGCATGACATCTCATGTTCCTGGTGTCTAGTGCCCCCAACCACTGATCCCCATCTGCCTACCAATGTACTCTGTCCCTGTTGTCTAGCAGCCCCTACACAATGGGCACTGACCACTCACCCTGCCTACCCCTTTTCCTGTCACTGGAGCACATATGGCGACTAGCACAGCCCTCCTCTCACAACCTTTGCTGGCCACTGTATGTGATGACACAGAGTACATGTACCCTGTACTGTAAAGAGGGCATGCATACTGTGTAAAATAGACTGTACACATGTTCACTTTGCCAGTGAATTTACATACTTTCTCCTAAAAACTGCCACTTTCCCTTCCAAAAATTTTGCAAAGTCAGCACTTCACACATTGCAAATGTGCCATACTTTATGAATTATTTGTGGAGCTAAGTTTGCCAGCCTCAAGACATTTCTATTCATTATGTGTTGATGGGACAAAACAAAACAAAATGTAATTTATTCTTACAACATTCTCTAATTGTAATTAACATACTGTAACCTTGTATCTTTTTGTATTCATTTGTCAAATTCAGCATACAACTGAATTACATATGTAACACAGTCAAAAGAGAAACCTGCTCCAGTTAGCCATAGAAAGGTTGAAATATTTTTTTTTATTACTTTAAACTGAGAGAATTCTGGATTACAAAATGACACTTATTCTATATAGGAAATACAAGAAGTTTGTTCTGTTTTAAAGAATGTTTTAAAGTATGCAGGGTATGCATTTACCATGGTTAGTTAGGGATAAGCAGTAAAACATTCAGGAAGTGTAGCAGTTGTTGGCCAAGCTTGAAGAACTTTGCCAGATGTAAGTGTCATGATGAAAACACTGATTTTGTTAGCAGCCAAGAAAATGAAAAAGGCTCGCGCAAATACTATTGCTTTAGGTTGCCTCTGGTGTCCTACAGGGGAACACAAAATTACTGTATCTTAATTACATTTTCTTTAAATGAACTCCTCCTCTTTTCTTTTTCTCCATCTCTCACTCACATTATAAGGAAGCAGACCAGTTTCTAAATACAGAAAAAATAAGACAGGAGTTTTAGTTTGCCCCAGCACAATACACTGCCACTTGGGGAGACTGTGGTCTGCTTACAATCTTTAGAATGATATAGTACATCTTGCTGAGAACTGGAGAAGCATTTGGCTCCTGGGATAGAGGGCTCAGTACCATTCATGCACCCCCTTTCGATGAGCACTAAGTGACACTGACATTGGCTGAAAAAAACACTCATACTGCTGGCCAGAGAAAGGGTACTGCTGTGGCTGCTCTAAGCATCAGGCTGCATTCCTTGCACCACTAAATAATGTATTAGTAGTCTCTAATCAATGCTGTAAAGCGCTGTTTTTTACATTTTTTTTTAATATTGGAGGAATGCAAAGGGAAAACATACTGTAGGTTACAGTAGAATAATCCATTTATCTACACCACTGAGGGATAAGACCCATAACTTACAAGTGGTAAAGCTGTGAGTTAGTTACAAATGTGTTACCACTCATGTGGGGAAAATATGTAATTCTACTACAAGCCATTATTTATTTTATATATACCACACCATGTGATAATATTTTTATCAGTGTTTTCAATAAAACTGCCTCTTATTTCATTGTTAACTCTCCATATGGTCTATTCTCTGTGTTCTAATTCCAGATTCTATGAGAAAATAACATGTTCTAAGTGGAAACATTGGGCTGAATTTTCAAAACACTTAGATCGCAGCAAGCCACAGTGTGCCAGTGATACAGCACATGGGGTTTGTTGCAATCTAATAGGATTTTCATCCCATGCAGCAGCTGCTGCAAGTTAGACTAGCTGCAAGTTAGACCAAGTTTTCTTGGTCTAATTTGTAGCACTCCTGGGCCTTTGTTATGGAGCTTGTGCCAGATATATGGCTCAAACGGCTGTAAATCATGAAAACTGTCACAACAGGGCAAAATTGCATGCAGTTGCAGTGAAGGGGTTGGTGCACTGCCAAAACCAAAGTGTTGTGGTGTAGGGTTGGATGCAAGCCTGTGCCATGCTTCAAAATTCTGTCCCATTATTTTATACAACACCCATAGAGATGAAAGTGAGATACTATCAACTGATTGTACAGTGAATGGTAAAGTAAGTCTGCTTGCAGACAACACCAAAATCTGCAGAAGGGTAGATGCTGATAAGGAGATAAGCAACATGATGAGGGATGTGGAAAGTCTGGATGGTCCTGAATATGGCAGTTAAACTTCAATGACAAAACTGCAAGATGATGCATATTGGCAGAAAAAATATGCAGATAGAATAAATCATCACTGGAGTTAAGGTAGTACATTCAAAAGAGGAAGGGGACTTATGGCTTATAATAAACACCAATGTAAAATCCTCTTCTCAAAGCAGGAAAGTGTATTGGAAAACAAATAACATACTGTAAGGAATCAGTTTCACTAACCTGAACAAAGAGGTGAGCTTGCCACTGTACAGGTCACTGTTGAGGTCACCTGGAATACTGTGTGCATTTTCTGAGCCCTCATCGAACAGATTTAGAAAATGCAGCAAAATATTTAGTGGAGGACAATAAAATGATACTGGGGCAGCAAGAAAAGACCAATCAGGAAAAGCTGTACAAACTAAATTTACTCAGAAAAGGAAAGGAGGAGAGAAGGACATGGTAGAAACTTAAAAATACATTCAGGAGTATAACAGTGTTCACAACACAGATTTATTTAACTTAAAAGGTAACACAACTACCAGGGTACACAATTAAAATCTAGTGGGGAATGAATACTTGATAATATTTAAATATTTCTTTATGGATAGGGTGGTGGATAAATGGAACAGACTACCCAGTGAAATGATTAATGCTGGCACTATTTATTTTATTTATTTGTTCTAGGATTACAAATACCTTTGAGCGAGGCTCTTTACAAAGGTTCCACGTCATTGGTACAATTGAGACAATCATAAGCAAAGATAGTTTATAAAATAAAAAAAAAACTTAAAAAAAACTATCTCAGGATTCAAAACAAAGTGGGACTATTACAAGGGGTAATTAGAAACAGATGAGAGGACATGGGGCCCTATGAGCTCTGAAATGATTAACAGTAGACAGCGCCTCCAGGAGAGTTTGAAAACATAATATCTGAATACAGTTCAGCTTATAGTTCACATTAATTCTGTATTTCTTCTTTCCATTATTTATCACTGAGGTCATATGCATGGAAACAGGATCACTGATCATTGAAAGTTCATTAATTCCTGTTGACAATTCTCCACCTGATTTCATAATACTCTGCTTGCAACATCACAGTTATTCCGTGACAAAGAGTATAACATCACACTAGGGATTATGACTTCGAGTGGGGAATAGGTTGTATGTGCAGATGAACACTAAGGAATGAAGATTCTGTTTTGAGCATATTTCTTCAGTTATTTACAAGGGGATGAGAAATGTATAGAACAGTATGAAATGCAAGCTGAATTTTTCCCAAATGTTGTTTTCCAAATGGTTCCCAGAAGCATCAGCAGCTCTTTAGGTTTCAAGTAGAAACAGCAGGGCAGAGAGGATGGATTTGGTGCCTTTATCTGTTCTATATGATCGACAGTATGTATCTAAGTTTTATCTTTGCATGTAATCAAAATATATCTCAGCATCTTAAAGATAGCTTGTTATAATTGATCTCTTGAAGGTTAGGTACATTACAATGGAAAAATGAACCAGTCAGAGATCAGCAATCACAGTGTTGAAGACAGCACAATAGCACTGTTTGGCACTGGAACAGCAGTTAAAATGAAATAGAAATGGTGAAATCACCAAACAAACTGCAGATTAAAACCAGAACTAGTAATCTGATGTTATGTAAATCAAATACACAATAGTCTGACTCAAAATGCACAGTTTATCATCACTTGTGAAGAGGCAAAACTTTTATAACTCACTTGTAGTTCCCTCACTCATGAGTTATGGTCCTGCACCCTCATTCATGAAGATAAGTTGCATATTTTGAGTCCAATCATTGCATATTTCATGCATCCTAAATGTTTGAAAAACTACTTTAATGTATACTCATGGGTTGCAAAAACACAAACCTGTAAAAGTATGGAAAATATCAACATTATGGTTTAAAGATTCATGACTCTTGGTAAATCAGTAGCCTAGTGGTCCTTGGGATTTTCAACCCTAATGCCACCCTGTTCCCCAGTCTCTAGCCTCATGAACCCAAAACAAGCTTCATGTCTAAGTCTGTGTCCCATAGGTCAGGTGCCTGATAGCTAGACAACTATGACTCTTCACATGGGACCTGTAGAATCAGTCATAATATTGTTCCACGTAGGCCCTGTGCAAAGAGATAATTCATTATCTATCTTGCAGTCCTGTGTAAAGCAATAAGTCAAGAGGATTCATAACTTTCTTTGTACAGGGATCTGCTCATCCTGCATGAAGAAGCAGATCATTCATTACTTATTTGCATAAGGCCCCATGGACCTGTCATATGGCAGAAGATATTTCATAACTTTCTGCATGCAGTGATCACATAACCTGTGCCTGTAGCTTTTCTGGTCACATGGCTAGAAGCTGGAGAAGGGGGGGAATTAAGGTTGAAAACCCTAAGGATCACCACACTACTCATGTTCAAAGTTTCATGAGACCCTACATTTTTTATATACCTTCTTTGTTTTCAACCCTAATGTATGCATTAACATAGTTTCTTCAATTAATTAACTTACTTTTGAGAAAATACCTGTAAATCATAATATACTTCACACAGGGCATGAATGACCCTGCAGAAATCAGGAGGCAAACCTTACCATTCTTTTGTGCCTTGTGAGAAACATGATACACTGGGCCTTTAAGACCCTGTATGAATCCACACAATAGGAGGTAAGTCTGAACTTGCTTCTCACAGAGCATTTAGGCAGTGATGGAGTCTGTCTTACTTTTTGAGAAAATAAGTCATAACTTGCTTCACACAAGGCCTTTTAGGCTGTGAGTGAAAAGACCTGCAGAGCCCTTTGGGCCCTGTGTGAATCTTGAGATAAACCCTAATTTGCTTCATTCAGAGCCCACAAAAGGACACACATGGCCATTCAGACCATGTGCAAATCCATCTAATATGATGCAAGTCCTAACTTGCTTTGCACAGGGCCTGACTCTGTGGCCCTTGTGTGTTTAGTCATTATTTTTTTTGTGTTTCACTATATTTACTTGATTGTTTCTGTTGAGTGCTGTTTTACCTCAACTGTTACAGACCCTTTGGTGTCAATGTTCAAATCTCTCCAAAAATGGGTGTTTGTGAGTATACTGGTGTAATCTGCAAACACCCATTTTGGGGAATTTGAAAGTTGACACCCATAGGGTTCATGAAGGTGTGAGTACAAATATGTAAAATGTAAATGTATGATGTAAATATGTAAACATTGTCTAACACACAAAAGTTATGGCTAAATAATAAAAAAAAACATTTCAATGAATGGACCAGTTCTAGACCCATTAAGTTCAATGATTTTTGCAAGAAGTCAGAACTTAAGTTTTTACCAGTTGGACCTAATTTCACTGTTGTGGTCTTTTTACCCACCCTCAATGAGTTCTGTAGTGTCAATCTTTAAATCCCCTGAAATAGTTGTTTATGGTGCCTGCTGGTGTAATTAATAAACTATCCATTTCTTTGGGGAGGGGATAAAAGTTGACACCCATAGGGTTCATGAGGGTGTGGCTAAAAAGATTTTAAAAGAAAAAAAGTAGGTAAAATGTTAAAAACTGTGAAAAAAACATACACTTCATTGAAATGAATGGGTCCTATCCATATCAATGTGCTTGGTCATCAGAGAAGCAGCACACTGAGGGACCATGAGGATTTGGTATTGAGGGACAGAGGTGGGTGCCAATGGGGAAGTGGGAGTGCATGGAAGGGGTGAAGAGGTAGGGTGGTATTTTAAAATAATATCAATTTTGTGTGGAAGGCGGAGACCAGTGGTAGAATTAGGCACCAACTGTAGGTAATGCTCAGTTCTGGTAGATAGAGGAAGCACACCAGGGTTCTTAAGGATTCATAAAAAGGACTCGGATTATACATTTTACTCACAACAGTGAGGGACAAAGAGGGTGGCGTGGGTGCTTCAGGGTGAGCAAGGATGCAGTGTTTCTTGACAAAAAAATGGGATAAAACCACTTGTAAAATGGGCAAAGCAGTACTGGTCATGTAAGCAGTAAAACTATGCTGGTTAGGTTTCCCAAATTTCACTTATTAGAAACATAGAAAGATGGAAAAAGA
Organism: Neoceratodus forsteri; assembly: GCA_016271365.2. NCBI lineage: Eukaryota > Metazoa > Chordata > Ceratodontiformes > Ceratodontidae > Neoceratodus > Neoceratodus forsteri. Next base: position 1,046,245,040 of record CM057455.1, read on the forward strand.
GATGGCAAAAGGAGACCAAGGGTCCTTCTAGTCTGCCTATGTGTTCCTTAGACCTACTCAGATCCCAGGACCTAACCCCCACCTCTGCCAAATGCCTCCTACATCTCCTGTTGCTTTTGATCTCACTTTAGCCCTGTCGCACCCCAGTTTGAATGATGTTATGGATTTTGCTTCCATTACCTCAGCTGGTAGTTTATTCCATGGTTCCACGACTCTTTCCGTAAAATAGTGTTTCCTAAGCTCCCTCTTGAAGCCCCCAACTTTCACTTGTGTCCTCTAGTCTTAGAGTCTTGGAATATTCAGTTTTATTTATTTATTTCATTTTTGTTGACCAGGCAGGTGTACTAGATTGTAGGAATACCTATTTCAGGCATGACCAAGGAGATTACAAAGACAGTAGAAAATGCATAATCTCATAATGTTACATATGAATATGGTGAGAGAAAACATGATTATGAAACCAAAATATTGCAGATAAAGTGTAAAGTTGCAGTACACTCCAAGGAGACAGTCACAAGGGCAAATAGATAATAAGAGCAATACCATATTTTAGACGCTAGTTCTTGTGTGTCCTCTTAGTTCTGTTTCTGCTTTATGCACCACGGGTAAAGAAGTAAAGAAAATGTACTGTATTGAACTGTGGTAAGCCCTTTTGAAGTGTGCTTGGTGTGCCGTGACTGTGCAGATACTGTAAGTTAATTTTTTTTGTCACAAAGTACCCTGTGGTTTTCTGTTCAGCTCTGGTTGTTAGATATTTTAGACTCTGCAGGCAGCCAACACCAGTACAGATTCATGTACAAGAGCACACATTTGAGGGTCCTAGAAAGTTATGAAATTTAGAGGAAGGGAGTTTCAGGCTCTCAGTGAGAATGAGGTAAATGCCTGCTCACCCATCTTAGATGATCATTTGGGAGGAGCCAGGAGAGACAGATTCTTTGTGTGTAATGTGGAAGTTTAGTCTGGGGCTGTTAATACAGCAGCCAGGTTGGTAAGTTTAGACAACCTGATGATATGGTGGGGGTTTAAGAGGGGTGGAACAGAATGAGAGGAGGGGTAATTAAGAGAAGTGGAGGAGGGTGGATCAGTTGCAAGTTGAGGGGCTGCTGCATAATCAAGCAGACTCGATAGACCATTAGGCCTGTTTCTGCTGGCATTTTGTATGCTCACATGTTCGTATATTGCCAATGGCACGGATAGGGTATAGAGTTGCTAACAAGGGGTTTATCCAACCAAGACTGCAGCAAAGCTTACAGTGGTGGGTAAGTCTAGGGGCTGATAAGGCAAATCTACAAATGTTATTGAAGGTGATATTCCATTTAATTAGGTTGTTTGCACTTGACTTAAAGAAGGAGGTGAGCCCATAGGAGGCTGGGTAGCAGGACACCCTGGGTGATTATGACCCTGGCGGATGGAGTCAGAGCATAACTAACCCTCTAGACAACTCCAAACTTGGCATTAATGGACTTATGATGTTAGAGATTGCAGCAAGAAGTCTAGGGCTGGATCAAGGGCAATGCCTAACTATCTGAAGGAGTCAACCACACAGACCTGAAACCATCTAGGCAGCATAAGTCTAGATAACAGGAGCCACCCCTTAATTTATGGGTACACCCAAAGAGAATGGTCTGGGTCTTAATAGAGTTCAGGACAAGGCAATTTTGGATGAGTCAGTTCTGAACTTTCAAAAAACACAGGTACCTTCTAATCCACCCACCTGTAAGAGCGCCAGCACCACAACTGGACAGGACATTTTTTCACTTGAATTTATTAAATAATGTTTTTTATTCCCGTTTTTATTCTTTTTATAAATATGCTTAAATCATGCAGCTTTCCAAAACATTAATGTTCCTACTGTGTGCAATATAAGGAAAATACATTTTTATCTGTGAGAGAATTTATGGGTGCATGAGAGCATGAAAGGATGCTAAGTTTGGCAGCTAACAAGTAGACCAACTGCAGTGGCCGCAAGAAGTGTGATGTTTCAGGAAAACCTTCATTAGACCCCTACATCAGACTTTCCAGTTTGAAATTTGCTCTATCATACTGATGTCAGTGTGTATTTTACAACATAGTCACATGATTTGGCTTCCCTAAGTAATTTGTTACCAAACTATAGCCTTGTATGTTCCTTCACGGGTGACATTACAGCAGTTACTTCTGCATCCAAACAGAATTTCACCTAATATAGTTAGTAACTTTGCCATATCACAAGTGAAATTTGTGATATGAAATTTCAAATCAGTCTAGTGAACAAAGTTGCAGCAGCATTTTCTCACAGAAAAATTTATTTTACTTATATTGCACACATTATGAACATTAAATTAAAATTTTTCTTGGAGTTTTCATTATACTGCACCATTTCTGCACTTTATTAGCTACTGGAAAGAATCTATGCATTGGAGGAAAGATGTTCCTGGTATTTATTATGATGTACAATCAAGGAAACAAAGCTATATTTTTAAAGTTTAAAGAAGGTGCTTCCTTTAAAAAAATGGTATTTGATGTAATAGAAAGCTGCATGATTTAAGCCTATTTATAAAAAAAGAATAAAAAGGAAGATAAAAACAATATTTAATAAAATCAAGTGAAACAATTTCCTGTCAAATTGTGGTGCTAGCCTTCCTGCAGGTGGCTGGAGTAGGAGGTACCTGTGTTTTTGTGTGTGATGTGATACCTCTTTTGAATGCATGTTGTGCACTCAATTGAAGGACTTGGGAGCTGGAAGAACTCTTCTTTGCCAGTTCCAACATTGTCAAAATCATCAGTTAGCCTGGTATTGCTGTCACTCAACCAAGACAATTGGAGCTTTGTTAGAGCACCATATCATCTGCATATAGCATGGTGTTACAGTGAGAAGGGTGATGCAGATGTCACTGATGAAGATGGAAAATAATAATGGGCCCAGATAAAACCTTGGGGTGCTCCTATATTAATCGTATTTAGAGAGGATTTAGCTTGCCAAACTTGGCAAATTGTTGCCAGCTGCTAAGGTAACTCATGAACCATCTAATGGCAGTGGAGGAGACTCCCACAGATGGTAGTTTTGTGTTTTAGCAGGTGTGATTCACCAAGTCAAACACTTTCACGAGATCTATGAGCATTGCCTGTGTTAACATACTCTTGTCCATTGCAGTTTTCACATCATTACAGAACTGGACTAGGGCAGTGGAAGTACTGTGAGCGGCTCTACCACACCGGTCTGACATCTCTAATGTTGACTGGCATTACAGCAACAGGAATCATGTCGACTGAAATCATGGTCAGCATGATTCCTTGCAGACCTCAGTCCTGTTTCTCTATCAGGGCTTCTCCAATCCCCATGCAGGGGCTCCACCCCCACATCCCGATTAAAGGATTCTTAACTCCAATCAGAGTTAACTCAGGGTGGGGTGCAGGACTGGGAGACAGCACACCCATGACTTGGGCACACCAATACAGCGACGTGTCAGCATGGTGTCGATTTTGCCAACAGGAGCATGGTTTACTGTGTTGGTGTTGCTGTAATGGGGCATACCCTGTGAGCCCATCTGAAATCATGTTAAGCAGAGGATATCATGTTACATTTAAGGAGGTGATCCATGACCAGGAGGGTGATGAGTTTTCTAGCATTTGCTAAGGATGGGCAGGATTACGACTGGTCAGTAGTTCTCAATGCTTTTAGAATCCTTTTTAAATACTTAGATAATCTTAGCCACTTTCCAGTTAGGGACAGTGGCAGCGGCAAGGGACAGGTTGAATGTCCTGGTTATAGGGAAGCAAAGAGGTGCAGCAAGCCTAAGTATTTTAGGCTTGAGCCCATCAGGGCCTATGTTGCTGCAGGTAGGGATAGATTTTAGGAGTCACAAAAACTCACTGCAAGAGATTGTGCAAAGGTACAATGGCTGGATGAAAGGGCAAGTTGGTGTGGGAGGGCTGGATGACAGGGCAAGTTGGTGGGAGGGACTCAGTAGAGCATGCCATGTGGGACTCAAAACTGGTATGGTTGGAGAAGTGTGAGTTAAAAGCATCTGTAATAGTTTCTGGGTTATTACAGTTAGAGTTTTGGTTGTCCTGTCAGGCGGGGTTGGACTGATGCTGTTCACCATGAGCCCCTTGATGTGGGACCAGAAACCCTTGGAGTCTCTGGCAGAGGCATGCAGGAGCTCCTTGCAGTATTTACTTTTGGCCAGTGCTGTGCAGAATTTTCAAATTCCAGCAGAATGAAATTCTGCAGAATTTTGCCAGGAACAGAATGGTGGAATTCTGCAACAGAAAACAGTTATGGAATGATTTTCCATGGAATATGATTCCACAGATCTCAACATTTTCCTCAGAAATTTTTATGGAATAATTTTCTGCAGAAAATACCATTCCACTGAATATTATTCTGTTGATCACTGTAGGCAGAATTCGAGAAGAAACAGTGAAATTTGAGCAGAAATTCCACCAGCAGAATGGTCATTCCATGCTAATTTCACTGGCAGAATTCCACATTCTGTACAGCACTACTTTTGGCCATCGGGGATTCTATTTTGCAGGTATTTCACAGAGGCTGCTAAGTTAACCAATCAGATTGAAGTGACATGTGCAACAATCGAACATATCCTTGGGACAAATCCAAACAAATCAATAAAGTTTAATTTTTCAAACCTTTTTTTGGCTGTTAGTGAGCAAAATATAGTCTTATGTGTTTTCAACTTTTAGAACTTTGTACCCACTGACCTGATCATTATCAAAGAGTGAATAGGTTTATTGGGGTAATCAGCTTCTAATATGGTAAATTTCCTTATGACACACCATCATTTATTTAATATAAAATATTTATTTGCAATATATTTTCCATGTAAGGAAGCAGAGTCCAGCTGGGCTCATTTTCAGCTGCAACTGGGGGGTAGAACAAGGAAATACAATACAGACATTCCAATAGCGGCATAGGAAACAAATTCTGGCAAGAGCAGATAGGGCTGCAGCTGAGGAGTTTGGGAACAAATATTGACAATTTCCAAAGTTATGAGCCTTGTTAAAATGTAATGTAGGCTTATAACTGTTGTTTTCAATAGTTTTATACCAAATTTTCAGCATAATCTTCTTATGACCCTGCCTCATGAACAAGGGCAGAGCAAATTATCTCCTACCTGAAAGGTGATTTTGTGCACAGAACAAGAAATCACCTTTCAGGGTGTAAAAAACATTTTGGCCAGGATTTGAAAATGACAGCTGTCACATTCATGAGGTGCTGTAAAAGATATGGCTATGTTGTAAATTTGGGGTACACATATTGAAAATTACCAAAGTTATGAGGCTGCGTTCTCAAAATTTAATGTAGGCTCATTCATTTATTGTTTTAAACATGTTTACACAAATTTTCAACATAGCTTTCCTATGACCCCACCTCATGAACAAGGGCAGAGAACATTTTCAACTCCTGCCTGAAAAATAATTTTGTGCAGGGACCATGAAATCACCTTTCTGGATGTAAAAAAAACATTTTGGCCAGGATTTGAAAAATAACAGCTGTCACTTTCATGAGGTGCTGTAAAGATATGGCTATGCTGTAAATGTGGGGTACAGATATTGAAAATGATCAAAGTTAGAAGCCTGCATTCACAACATTCAATGTACTGTTAGCTCATAACTTTTTTTTTTTTATATTTTTACACCAAATTTTCAACAAAGTTGTTTTATGACCCCACCTCATGAAAAAGGCAGAGAAAATGTTCAACTCCTGTCTGAAAGGTTATTTAGTGCAGGGTATGTGAAATCATCTTTCAGGACAGATTGGCCTATTGTCAGTACAATTGTTCACGAGGTGGGGTCCCAAAAAGGCATGTTGGAAAATTCGCCACAAATATGCAAATTGCCCAAGTTATACCACTATGTTTAAAACACCATTGAAATACATTGAACTGCATATCTGTTTCTTCAGTTCATGATCCAGCTTTGAAGAATGAAGACATGTCTGTGGTCCAGATGATTATGGCTTTGGACCCCAATGGGTAAGTAAAGACTTCAGGAGGTGCAGGGTAGTGGGTGCTGAGTGGAGGGTCAGGTGGGGGCAGTTATGGCCACAAAAGACATCGATGGATATTTTTCTTTATACACTGTTTAAAAAAAAAAGAATGAGGATTCCTGATCCGACACTGGGCGATTGGGCACCCCAGTGTCACTGTTATGCTTCTGGTGAGGGTGTGGGGTGGTGTGATGAGAGGGAGGGTAAGGTGGGTGGAGAGAAAATATATGAAAGAAAGAAAGAAAGAAAAGAAAGAAAGAAAGAAAGAAAGAGAAACACGCATGCATGATAGTGGAGGGGGTAACTGAAAACAACCACCTAGAATTCCCATTGCAACACTGGGGATTGGGCACCACCAGTGTCACTGTTATGTTTCGGGGTAGGGTGGGTGGGGTGGTGGGTGCTGAGAGGAGGTTCAGGTGGGGTATATCTTTAATGAAAAAAAATCGGCAGTCATGGCAGGACACAATGGAGTGCTGTCTCCAAGATGGCCACTGCACAGTATTGTGCATGTTAGTAGTCACTCATGCGCAATACAGTTTGTCAGCCATCTTGGACATGGCTGAAGTGTGCCATGTTCCACTGTGACCGACCGACAGTAAAATAGTGTAGTGCTACTTCCACTGGAGACAACGAGTGGAGTGCTTCCAGGACGGATGTGACTGTGGTGTAACTCCAACATGTTGTTCAGTTGGAAGGAATGTTCTGAGTCCTTTTTCCTAGCAAACGCCTGCAGGGCTACGACCCCTGCAGCTCTACAAAATGAATACAGAGTCAACAAAAGTACAGAGTCACAATATACAAAGGGTATGAAAATAGCTGCCATGGTATGATACAGATGGGTTTATATACAAGGCCCTGGACGGTATTGAAATCTCATCATATAATCATATAATATGTAAATGGTCTTTTTCTTTAATCTGAGATCCCCTTTCCAGGTTTTGTCTTTTTTTGTCCTGCTATTTCCATAGTGTAGTGGCATTTGTGGTACGAGAGGGTGTGTGTCCTTAGTGTTTTATATAGTATAGGACCCTTCTAGTGTAGGGTCCTCCTATGAAAGGTGGTGTGTCAGTGGCAGTTCATTCTTTTGAAGTGCATAAAGGATGGCATTCTGGAGCACTGTGGTGTCTGCAGCTGACTGTGGTTCAGTTCTTATATTCACCTTCAGGATGGTGCTTAGGAGTGGCGTGGTGTATGAGGTGTGGTGTGGTAGCTGGCAGCATTCTGGAACTGGCAACATCAACATGAAGGTGGTAGCAGCATGAGAAGACAGCAGCAGCACTGAATGCTTGCCTCTGAGCAGGAACACTGAGGGACATGCTGTTTGGTGAGATGTTGGAGGGAGGTGCTAGGTAGTGGTAGGGCTTTTACGCTAGGGCAGTGTTTGTGCATAAGTTAATAAGGTAGCTGTTACATGAGTTAATAAGGTTGTAATATGATGCTTTATAGATTGCATGTTAGGTGTTAATGTGTAATTACAGTGTTTGTCACTTAATTAAGTGGCTGCAGTTAATTGGGTGGATATATGGCATTTAATTGGGTAGATATGTAGCACTTAATTTGTTAATTAATTGGGTTCACATATGAGTAATGATCACTGCATACAAATAAGCACCCACACAGCTTAAGAAATACGGACAAATGCTATAATAATATAATAGCGTTGAATATCAAATGTGCAACAAGAATATAAGAAATAGATGGTGGCTAAAATGAAATAAATTAACATTTCACCTAGACTCTGCTAGGCTTCATCAGAAACTTTGTGTTTTCAACCCTGATGTCTGCACTAACATAGGTTTTGCAATGAATTTCCTTCTTTTCTGATAGTGGAATTGTATCCTTATTCATGCAAGTCCTGAAGGGACGTGCTCAAAGTGAAATAAATAGAACAGTGGAGATAGCTTTGATACAGTCCATGGGCCCATCAGGCCTTGACATGCACCTCCACTCTTGTGAAGGAAGGCTCCCCTACCCACCACAAGCTGTTGTCTGTGTGCCAGAATACTGCTCTGTCCCTTCCCAGGCTAGAAATGGTACTGCATTCCACAACACCTCCCCCAGCCTTGGCCCATTCAGCTGCTCACTGAGCTTGCACCCAAACATACATCACTGGCATGGATTACAACATGGTCCCCAATGGGCAAATGGCCATCCTGCTAACAACATTACTTCATAATTTATTTTGTGACACTCTGATTACAAATGTTAAACATAGTCTTTTATGCCCCCCTTCTGAACATGACAGGTGATAAACAAACAATGGCTGCCCTACACTTCTATTTTAGGTGGCTGCAAACACAGGCAGCTAGCTCCAACAACAAACACTGAAACAGAAAATGTATGCACTCACCCCAGAGGAACCATGCTGTCCCCAAGCTGCTGCAAGGTAAAAGCAAGTTGTGTAGTAATCCAATCCATCAAGTGAATCACACTCTCTCACAGAAATGCAGTTTCAAGTGCTCCTGTGTGCTGATGCAGTTTATTGAAAATGTCTCACACAGCACCATTAAATGCAGGCTTGTACTTTGCACAAACAAAGTAAAAAGTAATTACTCAATGTACTGACAGTGTGAATTCATAGCTGCAGTACATTGTATGTTAGATCTCATGTGCCCCAGTGCTTCACCATGGAAGCTTCATCAGGTGGCCCGGATGTTAAGGTTAGGGTATCTGAAAAGAAAGATGTGCACAGAAAAATTAACTCAATGCTAACTAAATTTCTAAGTAGTGTAGAAGAAGTTTACCCCAACTGGGAATTGGTGAGTTATGGTGGCAAACTTGAACATGTGATGTTATAAGTTTGAAACCCCAGACATAACAGAATTCTCATTGCAAACATGCAACAGATATACTCCAGCTGCCTGGTTCACTGTCCCTGTATCACCAGATAGGTCTCTGACATCACACCTTGTCTGTGCTTTTGATCTCTGGTGTCTACCTTTTTCCCAGACTTGACCAAACTGGATTTGCATATTCACCTCATCATGCATTGTTATCCTGACCATCTAGTGCAGCCAGAAACATCTGACTCTGCTTTGATCCAAAACATGTATTTTTTCCTATAAAACAGACTCAGCCCTGTAAAGTTTACTGGAAACAAAGGGCCTTTACAAGACAGGAAAGGTACTGCTTAAACAAAGTCAGCTCCTAGATAAGTGACCCAAGGCATGAGATGCAGAGTATTGTAATTTCCAGTTTCCAGTAAACCTACTATCTCAGCTGAAATGCTTTATAGAGAATAGGTGCTAGTAAAATAAACACACACATAAAATAAATTGCAAGTTGTCACATTCACACATATACTGTATATATGTATATATATATATATATGTATACACACACACACATATATACTGTATATACAGTATATATACGTATTATACTGTTGCTGCTATGCCACTATAATGGGGTTACCCAACAGGTTCTATGTTTAACCACTAATTTGCACCTTAATAGCTTTGGTGCTGTTTGCTGAAATTGCATGAAATCTTGCATTCATTGTCTAGGAGGCAAGGTCTAAATATTTGTAAATGTTGTGACTGCAGCTTATGTGATGAGACCCACATATGTCAGTTTCCTCTATAGGACTAATTTTTTCTTATACCAAACATGCTTTTTTTTTGTTGTTTTTGTACTGCTCACCTACAGTATAGACAGAAGAGAATGTTCTCCAAAACATTCAGAATAAAAGCATCCTGTGCCAGAGTAGTGCCTTCCAAAGGTTTAATGAAAAAGTATTAAAGAGCGCCAGAGCAGGACTGCCAAGAGGAGGCACCCACGTAGTTGTTGGCGGAGGAGTGGGGTCCCTCCAGAGTGGAGGCCCCAAGGAGGGTAAAAGAGGACCCAGAAAAGGAGAAAACAACTTCTGCTAATGGGGACTCACTTGTCAAGGGATAGAGTTGGGAATAGGAAATGGATCGGAGAGGGTGGTTAGGTGGCTACCGTGCCACAGCCTGGAGGATGGGAATCATATCCTATGGATCACTAAGGCAGTAGGAAGGGAGGAGGAGGAGATGGAGATCATTGTCCACCTGGGGATAAATGACCTGGCTAGGGATAGAACAGGAACAGTGTAGGGAGAGTTTAGGAAAGTGGAAGAAGTCTTAGACAGGTAGCATGCTCTGTAGGTTTTGTGGAGGAGCTGCCAGTGTATGACAGGGAAAAGTAGGAGCTCTGACCAGGCCTTCAACTCATGGTTGAAGGAATGGTACAGGGATGAAGGGTTTGGCTATATTAGGCAACAGGGGCCCACCTGGGAGAATAAGAGACTATACAGAGGTGATGGCCTGCATCCATCAGGGAGGAAAACAACAGTTTTCAGTGGATGGTTTAAACATTATTTCAAGTAGCCGAGGGTGATGGTGGAAGATACTGGGGACGCAGGAACTGCTGCACTCCACAGGCTAAGATATGGTGTAGGAAGATCCCTAGGGGTGAGATCCTACCAACAATTTAATCAAGGAAGAAGGAGGTTAGCAATGGAGGAAGTGGAGAAACAAAACAATCAGAAGAGAAGAGGGAGGAAGGGAACAAAAGGAAAAAATGGGCAAATGACAAGCAAGAGCTAACAAAATCAGGAAGGCCATGTGTGCTAACACTAGAAGTCTGGAAAATAGGTTCCCAGACCTAAAGGCCATCATGGTGGAGGCGGACCTGGATATTGTGGCCATTATCAAGTCATAGTACACTGACAACCATGATCTGGACATGGTCATTCCAAGCTATATGATATTTAGAAGGGACAGAGTAGGAAGGAAAGGAAGGGAGTGGTGCTTTGTATGAAGGAAAGCATAGAATCAACAGCAATACAGGGAATTCGGGGAGGAGGAGGTGTGTGGGTCACCCTCAAGTCGGAAACTGCCATTATTTGGACAGGTGTGATCTACAGGCCTCTCGTACAGGGGAGGACTTAGATAAGGTCATGTTTTAAGCAACTGGCAAAATGGCAGAAAAGGGAGGTGTTGCTGGTGGGGACTTCAATCTGCCAGATGTAGATTGGAGCCTCCTGCTGCAGCTTCAGCTAGAAGCTGAGACATCCTGGACTCCTGCAGGGCATTCCTCAGGCTACTAGTCTTTGAAGCCATTCATGATGACACAATACAGGACCTGGTGCTCACTAATAAGGACAGTGTTGCAGACATCAAGGTGGGAAGTCATCTAGGACCAGTGATCATTGTACAGTGTGGTTCAACATAAGAACAGCCATGGAATCCAACCACACTGTAGCAAGTGTCCTAGACTTTAGAAGGGCTGATTTTATTAAGATGGAAGAATGCCTCAGGAATGACCTGGCAGGGAGATGACCTAGGGAAGGTGGAGGAAAATGGCCAAACTGAAAAAGGTCATAGGAAAGGCAACAAACCTCTGTCAAGCAAGTAAGCAAAAGTACACAAAGAGGGGACCACTATGGTTCTTGAAAGAGGTAGCAGAAAAGGTAAAGGCTGACAGAGCAGCATTCAGAATGTCTAAGGAGACCCAGAAAGAAGGATAGGGAGATGTATTAGGAAAACAGAGGAGGCAGGCAAAGTAGTTAGGAGTGCAAAGCCACAAACTAAACTATCAAAGGGATAAGACATGTTTTAGTATGCTAGTGAAAAAAGGAAGACAAAGGAAGGACTGAACTGTTAATGAGGGAGGGATGACTGTACTGAAGAGGATCAAGAAAAGCAAACATCTTGAACAATACTTCTCCTCAGTGTTCAGTATAAGGGGAATGGGGGCACGAAAGTGGCAAGGAGATTTGATGAGAGGAAATGGACAGTAGTCCATTTACTGAGGAAAGATCTCAAAAGCACTTGCCAACCTGAAAGTAGACAAGGCTATTGGGCGAATTGAGTACATCCAAGGGTGCTAAGGAGTTCTAGGATGTACTAGCTACACCTCTGACAGATCTATTTAACAGATCACTGGAGACTGGCATGACCCTGAAGGACTGGAGAAGGACAGATGTAGTCCTACTTCACAAAAGTGGTAGCAAGGAGGAGGTGGGCAATTATAGGACTGTCACTCTGACATCGGTTGGAGTAAGTTAATGGAAATGCTACTAAAGGAAATGATTGTGGAATATAATGTATCCAGTGGATTACTGGACCCAAGACAGCATAGTTTACAGGCAGAAAGAGACAGAGTTCTTTTATTGGGTGACAAAGGCTTTGGATCAGGAAGGAGCAGTGAATGTGTTCTACTTGGATTTGCGAAGACTTTCAATACCATTCCACATAGGAGACTGGTAAACAAGTTGGTAACTTGGGGTGGGTAATAAGGTGGTAACCTGAGTAAGAAACTGGTTAGTGGATAGGACACAGAGAGTAGTAAACTGGGTTTGTTCCAAGGAAGGAGAGTGACCAGCAGGGTACTTCAAGGATCAGTGCTGGAACTGGTCCTCTTCAATTTTTTATACTGTAAGTGACATAATGAAGGAACTGGAAGGGAGGGTCTGCCTCTTTGTGGATGACACCAAGATCTGCAGCAGAGTGGACACTCAGAGGTGGAATGGATGGGCAGGGATGTGAAAAGACTGGAGGAGTAAGTAAGGGTATGGCAGTTGGGTTTTAATACAAAAGGTGTAAAATAATTCACTTGTGTCATAGAAACCCAGGAGTGGAGTACAAAATGTGTGGAGTAGTACTGACAAAAAACAAGCAGGAAGGAGACCTAGGGTAATCATATCAGAGGATCTAAAAGTGGCCAGGCAGTGTGACAAGGCAGTCAAAAGGGCTAGTGGGATGCTAGGGTGCATAGGAGGAGTATTATCAACAGGAAGAGGGAGGTGGTGCTGCCCCTATACAGATCACTTATAAGACCCCAACTTGAGTACTGCATCTAGTTCTGGAGACCACATCTCAGAAAGGACATAGACAAAGTGGAGGCATTTCAGAGGAGGGCTTCAAAATGGCGATGGTCTACATCAGAAGCCACATGAGGAGAGGCTAAAGGAGCTAAATATGTACACACTGGGGAGAGGATGGAGAGGTGGATATGATAGAGACCTTTAAATACCTCACAGGGATGATAAGGTATAGGATGTGGTATTTTAGAGAAACAAATGCTCTAGAAAAAGAGGTCATGCTATGAAGCTTGGGGAGTTAAATTCAGGAGGATGTGAGCAAGTACTTCTTCACAGAGAAGGTGGTGGATACCTGGAACAGTCTTCCAGCAGAGGTAGTGGGGCAAAACAGTGGTGGTTTCAAAGAGCCTGGAACAGGCACAAGGGAATCACAGGGATAAGGAAGGGGGTAAAGAGTTTGCCCCATTGATCACGAGGGTCTGCAGAAAAAAATTAAAATTAAAAAAGGGCAGACTAAGTGGGCCCAGCTGCCCTTACCTGCAATCACATTCTAGATTTCTTTGATATAAGGATTTCAAGTATGGTTTGTGAGTTGTTCTGAGCATGCTTAGTAGGTCTTTTGGATAGCCCTCTGATAAAACACAAAAAATTCATGTTGCAAGGCTATATTGATTACTCACTATTTGCTTCTCACAGCATAAAAAATGTTCATGTTGTGATAGTTACTATCTTGTTTTCTTCCCTGAACTAAAAAACATGCAACAGACATAACAACGGTGTATTTTAAAAAACAAAATCTGAACCTAGCTAAATGTTACCAGTTTAGCTAGAATCTGATGTGTGTGATTTTTTTTTAACCTCCATTGTAAATCCAAGGTGCCAGTCTAGTAAGAGGAGTCATTCACCTGTTATATGCATGAGAACAATGGCACTGTCTTGACTTCTGCAGCCGCAGATGGAGACCTGCTGCTTTCTTATTTGCAAGCAGTGAGCCAGCAATCAGTCCCAGTCTCTTTTATCTATCTATCTATCTATCTATCTATCTATCTATCTATCTATCTATCTATCTATCTATCTATCTATCTATCTCATTCTGAAGATTTGCATTCCCTCCACCTGTTTTCTTCAGTACTCCACACTAAAGCAGACTGAGGTGTCCTGCCCCAGTATTGCTTTCCAACTGACCTCCCTCCAGGTCAGTTATGCCCCCATGAATAGATGGCAACACTGCAATACCCATCCAGGTGAAGTCATGGGGCCTGATTCCCAAAGTGGGCTTGGATCAGTGCAAGCTGTGGCAACAGCAGCTTCGCTGAAGTCCTGTGCTCAGGACCCTTCACCCAATTCTCTATCAGGCAGGTTCCCGGCAGCTAAGTCCCACAGCTTGTGGCAAGGGTGACTGTCGCCAGTGGAGGATGGGAGCACAGGTCCAAAGGATGCTGCGCCCCACCACAACATATGGACACTGTTTTACTATCTGTATGGAGCTCCCACAGTGACATATGGATACTGTTGTACTACCTGAATGGAGGGATGAGCGCAGGGGTCCAAGGACCCTGCACTCCCCAGTAAGATGAGGATACAATTATACTATCTGAAAAAGCAGGGAAATTCTTTTGCAAAAACTTCTTTAATGCATCAGTTAGGGTGAATACCACAATGACAAAGCAAGGAAATGAGGCATTAGGGTTTCCAAAACCCTCTAATGCTCAATCCTCAGTATTTCACTTCCCTACCACCTTGTTTCACCTCACTTTCATACACCAATAGGTGTTAGGGTATGCATTGGGTCATCGGCCTAACTCTCACCCTATTCTCCATACTTCACCACCTCAGCTTGTTTACACATGGAATGGGGTGAGAGTTAGGCCCAATGACCCAATGCACACCTGACACCTGTTGGTGTATGGAGGGTAGGGGATGGGATTGGGAGTAGAGGTGGAACCCTGGGGTGGGGCATTAGGTTTAGAAACCCTAATGCCTCATTTCCCTGCTCCTGCTTTTGTCATTGTGGTATTCACCCTAACTGATACATTAACAAAGTTTTTGCAAAGACTTATATATATATATATATATGATAGTGGCACGGTAGTGCCACTATAGTTAAGATTTGGTACCCCATTGTGAAATTTTGCATCTTAATAACTTTGCCACTGTATGACAGATTTGCCTGAAATTCTGTAGGCACAGAGCAGTACCATAGATGTCTGGATCTGCCAAGTTTCGTAACAGTTGGATATACGATTGTGGAGTTATAAAGCAGCATTCCATAGCGCATTTACGCTTTTTTATGATTCTTTGCTTGCACCTACAGGTCACATGGTTTACGCGATCGGTCTGAAAACTTCAGGAAACATGCAGCCAGGGTCCCGATGTGCCCTTCAAAGATTTTGTTAAAAAATATTAAATGGTTCAAAAGTTATTCAAAAACAATTTTCCAATTATAGTCAATGGGAAAAGTTAACAAAAAGTTCAACAGTGTTGCAAGCAGTTTTTAGTGTCACAAATGACCCTGTAGTGTCGTGAGTCAGCCATTTATTTTTCAGTTAGTGGTCACAGAAATGCTTGGCATTTAACTTTGGGACCATCTAGGGACACAGTTCTCTTTGTTTTACCTAGTCGGACCCTGAGGATGCTAGCCATGTCTTTTTGGGGGTTAAACACCCGAAATATGTTTTAAAATTTTTGTAAAAAGTAGTGTTGCACTCATGACACTTTCATGATTTCGCTTGCAAAAGTGTCGTGATTTGCACACTATTTTGCAACACTATGTCCAAAATAACAGGAATTTTTGCCACCCTGCTGCAAAACAACGGTTTGGTCTTTTTGGCTGAAATTTGGAGGGAAGAAAGCCAACATCCCACAGATGTGCCTTTTAGTGGTTTGGTGACAAACTATTGCACAGATGGAAAGTTACAGTGCTCCAAAGTTGATGCTTTTCTCATAGACTAACATTGTGGTGTCTGTCGCGCCTTTTGGGGCCCGTATCTCGGAAACGCTTCTAGATAGGACTTTTCATCAGAAAAATGCTTAGCTTCCCACAAGGGCTAAGTGCAAAACTAACCAGGAAAGTCATAATTTATATGAAATTTTAATTTTTTTCTACATCGACGGTTCCTGAGATATAAGCAATTTAGTATTCCAAGTTCTCATTTTCTGCTCTGAGGCCTATTATTATGCATACATTCTTTGTATTCTCTGTGTTTCTCTATGCAGCTGTTGGTGAAAAAAGATGTGAGCTTTATTACTGTCACAGTCAGCGCTCCACTAGCATTCCATAACTGTTTGCATTAGCGTTCCCATCTCGCCACCATGTGCATTACACTTTGCCTTTTTGTTTGCGCTTGCATTTGCATTACTGTTACCATTTGTGTTTCCATTACTGTTTCTGTTTGTGTTTCATTTTGCATCACCATGTGCATTACCATTTGCATTTGTGTAATGCTGCCCATTTGCATTTGCATTTCTTTTGGCATCATCATTGCTGTTATACCATTAGCATTTGCATTTCCTATTGCAGTACCATGACTGTGCATGTTACCATTTGCATTTCTGTACACACTTGCACTTGCATTTCGTTTGTGTTACCGTTCCGTCTATGTCACCGTGTGTGTTACCCTTATGCGTTTTCATTTGCACTTGCATTTGCGTAACTGTTAACATTTTCATTTCCATTACTGTTTTGTTTGTGTTTTTTTGCATCACTGTGTGTATTTCCATATGTGTTTGCTTATGCACTTCCATTTACATTTCTGTTTCCTTTGGTGTCATCGTTGCTGTTACCATAACTGTCTGCATTTCCAATTATATTACTGTGCTCTCGTGCATTACGTTTTGAGTTTCGTGATGTGCTTACGTTTGTGTTTCTGTTTTCATTAACATTTGCGCTTGTGTTTCTATTACCGCTTGATTATCATTTACATTTGCGTCTACCATGTGCATTAGCATTTGCGCTTGCATTTCGTGCTCATTACTTCAGTATTTATAGTGCACATTCTCAAAAGAAGGAAATTCATGGCAAAAACTCTGTTTAATACATCAGTTAGGGTTGTTCCACAGTGACAAAAGCCAGGAAATTCGATGTTAGGGTTCCCAGCCCTTACACCCACCCCACCCTGTCCCCACCAACAGGCATCAGGGGTGCGTTGGAATCATCAGTCCTAACTCTCACCCCATTCTTCTATAGTGCACCACCTCAGCTTGTTTGCACTTGAGCTGGGGTGAGATTTAGGACCGATGACCCAACGCACACCCTGGATGCCCGCTGCGGGAGCGGGTGGGTGGAGTGCAAAGGGTGGGAACCCTAACATCGATTTTCACTTTTGTCACTGTGGAACAACCCCTAACTGATGCATTAAACAGAGTTTTTGCCATGAATATATATATGTGTGTTAAAAAACCTTCATTAATGCTTGAATAGTCAAGTGACAAAATTAGGAAATTAGTGCTAGGCTTCACCAAATCCTCCCAAATCAGGCAGAAGATCAGGTGTGAGTCTCATAAAGTCTTCACTTCTGACCATATTTACAGATGGAATGTGGTGAGCATTAGGCTTGAGAAACCCAAGGCACACCCCACACCTGCTCTCCTGCCTGGTTTGAGGGAGTGGGGTGTTAGGGAAACCCTGACACCTCATTTCACAACTTTGTCACTTTGAGCCTAACTAGAGAATTAACAAAGGTTTTGCAACACATATATATATATATCTATATATATATATATATATATACACACACTGTATATGCAACGGGTGGACATTAACAGAGTGTGGTAAATCTGTTTAACTGAGTAACTGATGTGTCCACACAGTTAGTCATTTATACACACAGTTACTCTATTATCCATGCTAACCATATTCAAATGTGAATAATTTTAAATGAAAAACATTGCATGGTACTGTGAGCAAAAAATCGTTCAGCACAAAATTATCTACAAAATGAATGGTATTTCATTTATAGATACCTTATTTTTATCATTAGCAAAATACACTTTTTTGACAAACAAATGCAAATAATTTTAAAACAAAAATGATAGCATGGTACTGTGAGCACGGAAGTTGTTCAGCACAAACATATATACAAAATGAGTGGTGCTTTATTTATAGATACCTTTAAAGTTTTTTTATAATTAGCAAAAACAGCAGGAAATTCCATTTTCTTTCCACTTTTTGACAGACAAGTGTAAATAGCTTTAAAACAAAAAGTAACATGGCACTGTGAGCATGACATTTGTTCAGCAAGAAGTTTTCTACAAAATGGTGTTTCATTTAAAGGCAACCACTACGCTTGGCAGACATACACTAGGAAAGGTAACTGAAAGTCCCAGAAATTATCATTTAAAAAAAGATAAACAGTCAAAAGCAAATGTTCCTGAAATAACAGAAAGCATCCCTATTGCATAAATGAAATACACAATGGTGAGCTGTCTGATAAATGAGTTATTAATCTTGTGTTGTTTGATCTCGGACACCTCACTTGTGGCTTATGCCACTTGTGAGGTTACCCAAGGTCAAACAGCACTTGAGTAGATAAATAGTTTATCTGACAGCTCATCATTGTATATCAGGTATATATATATATATATATATATATATATATATATGTGTGTGTGTGTGTGTATATATACATATATAATTTTTTTATAAAATGGGTAGGTAAAATCATAGAAATTCTACTAACATGATTGGACATATATTTGGACATATATATGGATTTGATATATATGTATATACCGTATATGCGTATGTATGTGTGTGTGTATATATATATATATATTTATATATATATATATATATATATATATATATATATACACACATACATATATATATATATATGTGTGTGTGTGTGTGTGTGTGTGTGTATATATATGCACATATACATACATATATGTATATTATTATTCTTTTTATTTATTGAAATGTTTCTCCAGGAAGGCACACTTGAGCAACAGGGTGCTTATCTCTGAGTACACCTGGGGAAGGGTTACAATAGGAATGAATCATTTTACATTCGAGTTACAAAGATCAACATAGCATAAGATTAATTCAGACAGTTGTTACAAACAGTGTTGCATACATAAGTCATTTGTGAGAACAATTAATAAGTGCAATAGTAATCAGTGAACAAGTGCTTTTGTGAAATAAGGGGTGAAGGAGAGAGAGGAATGACATGACAGATAGTGCAGAGTCGTGTCCCAGAGAGACCCTTCAAGATACGGGAACCCTGCAAGGGACAAGGGACTGGAGTAGGGATTAGAGAGGGGAGAGAGAGAGAGAGAGAGAGAGACAGGGAGTAAGTGTGATTAACACTGTGGGAAATAATGCCTGGCCCAAAAGAGAACCCTTAGGATCGATGAACCCTGCAAGGGCAGCAGGGAACTTCAGGTGACTGTAACCCTCCTGCCGTTACTCATTGTAACTATAGAGGGATAGTGAGAGGGAGGGAATGAGAAATAACACCTGGGAGGGGATGAGGCCTGATCCAAGGAACCCTCCATGATGCTGGGGACCCTCAAGAGGGGACCTGGAAGGTCAAGGATAGGTAGATGGGAGAAGAAAAGGTGGCATGCCTAGGCACTATAGGACCCCTTCAAGATGCTGAGAACCTGCAAGGGGAATGGAAGGCTAGGAAAAGGATGAGAGATTAGGGAAGGGAGAAAGGTATAAGAACTAGCACCCAGGAGGGCTAGGATCAGTAAAGGCAGTAGAGTTGATAGAGACATTGGGTACATTCGAAGGGGATGAACTGTAAGGAGCAAGACAAAGGAAATAAAGGCAGGTCATGACAGGAACAATTAGGTGCAAGATAGTTGGAGAGGGCAGTGTTGATAGAATAGAGGAGGAGTAGGAGTGTTAGGTTTGGGAAGGTAGAGAGTTCCATATTTTAGGAAATGGTGAGAGTACCCAAACTGGCTGGAGGGTGTAGTGGCAGGGGACAGTTAGTGTGTGAGTGTCAGAATATCTGAGAGAGTGGGAAGGAGGAGGGTGTTATAAATGAGGGGAGAGGAAGGAAGGTAGTTCACCCAGCGAGTGTTTAGTGGTGAATTTAGTGCACTGTGAGAGGTGTCTATTTGTAAGGGAGGGAAGGAAAGGGTTCAATAGAGGTCACAGTGGTGGGTGCTAGAGGGAGCATCAAGGGCAAAGTGGCAGAAGGAGTTGAAGATAGTGTCCAATCTGGTCAGGGAGGACTTGGAGAGCAGCACCATAGACTACATTGCAGTAGTCAAAATAGGGAGGATCAGATTCTGGACAAGCTGATGTCTAGCCACAGGAGGGATGCAACTGCAGTTCCTGAATAAGGCACCAAGCTTGGGGTGCAATTTTTTCTGGATGGTGTCAATGTGTCCAGAGAAGTTTAGGTGTTGGTCTAACCAAACCCCAAGGTATCTGAAGGATGAAGTGTCCTCAAGTAAAGTTCCATCAAGAGTGCAGAAAGTTGGCCAGTAGGGAAGCCTAGAGAGTCTCTGCCATTTGCCAAAAGTCATGGAGACCATCTTCTTGGTGTTGAAGAATAACTAATAGTTTGCAAACCAGAGCTGGACCTTGTTGAAGTCATGCAGCAAGCTGGATGTAACCTCAGCTGGGCATGAGCCAGATGCATACAGGACAGTATCATCAGCATACATGTATATGGCGGAAGAGGGAGCAGGCAGAAGGCAGGTCATTAAGGAAGATGGAGAATAGAAGGAGACCAAGCACAGAACCCTGAGGGATGCCAGTGCAGACTGGAGGGGTGGTGAGATGGCATCTGTGATCTTAACTGATTGGGTTCTAACAGAAAGACCTTAAACCAGTTAGTGGCAGAAGGTGTTAGACCAACAGATGAGAGGGAACTAAGGAGAAGGGTGTGGGAAACAGTGTCAAACCCTTGGCAAGGTTGAAATATATGGCTGAGGTGATTTGGCCATTGTCCATCCCGGAGAGGATGAAGTCAGTGAGCTGAAGTAGGGAGGTGGTGGTAGAGTGTTTTTCCTGAAACCAAACTGGAATGGGGTGAAGAAGGAGGTATCAGACAGAAAGAAGGTGAGTTGAAAGAGGACTAGATGTTCTTGAAGTTTGATAGGGTAAGGAGTAGTGAGATGGAGCGATAGTTGCTAGGGGATGAGGGTTCTTCACCTTTAGGTAGGCTGAGGACCACTGAATGCTTCCATATGGTAGGGACATCAGAGGTTGAGAAGGAGAAATTTAAGATTAAGGAGATGGGGTAGGCAATGGCTAGGGCTGAGAAAGTGAGGAGTTTAGGGTCAAGATCATCAGGGCAGATTCTTTTAAGGGGTTGATGGCGAGGAGGGCATTTAGAGCATCGGTGGGGAGACTGAAGAGATTGAGAAGGAGGGGTGGGAAAATAGGAAGTGGAGCTTTTGGGGAGGAGGATAGGGGCAGCTGTGACATTTGAGGGGAGAGGTAATTAGGGAGGGACTTCAGCAGTTCAATTGCACAAGAGGTATAGTAGGGAGTTAAACTCCTGCAGCTACAGCATGGGAGTTGGCTACAAGATTGCCATTTATCTTTAGCACTGGAGAAGGGGTGGGACAGAGGGTAAAGAGAACATGAACCACCTTCAGAACTTGGAAGGGGAATTTATGTTAGTGTGTAAGACATTTTTGAAGTAATCGTACTTGGCTAGCCTTGTTGCCCTGGTACAGACATTTTGGAGCTTATGGTAGTCCGTAAGCTCGCTAGGAAAATGGGTGGATTTGTGGCACTTCCAGGCACAATCTCTGGTCCTAAGACAGGCTAAGAGTTCTGGAGTAATCCACGGTAGGTGGTTACCCCAAACCCTGGTTTGTTTGAAAGGGGCAAAGGCATTCCAATTTGCAAGGAATATTTCTTTGAAGTAGGCTAGAGCCTTATCAACTGAGAGGAGGAGACTATGGAGACCAGTCAGAGAGAGATAGGTTGTGCAGGAGGTTCAAGGTCTAGAGATTTGAAGG
Source organism: Neoceratodus forsteri (assembly GCA_016271365.2). NCBI lineage: Eukaryota > Metazoa > Chordata > Ceratodontiformes > Ceratodontidae > Neoceratodus > Neoceratodus forsteri. Next base: position 1,046,266,753 of record CM057455.1, read on the forward strand.
AGCGAAGTTGCAAGGTTTTAAGTGGAGATTTTGGTCTGTGGATTTTCCTGACAACAAATATTGGGTTGTGGTCACAGAGAGCATCTGGGAGGACGCCAGCACTAAGTACTTTGTGGTGGTGGGTGGTAAGAGCCCAGTCGATCAGGGAGTGATTTTGTGTCTTATGGTTAGGGCGGGTGGGTTCCAAGATCAATTGTGAGAGGTTTATGACTCCAAGATCTTACATATTTTGGATGTCTTGGGAAACAGCCAGTTTAAGTTTAGGTCACCTAAGATGTATAATTCACCATTGTGAGAAAGGGCTATGATGGAGGTTATGAGGTCAAGAGCAATAGAGGGCTGGACATTTGGGAAACAGTAAATGCCAGCTTTAAAGATGAGGAGGGTGAAGGGCAGAGTTAAATGAATAGCCAGTGCATTGTGGGACACTGGGCTAGTGGATGAATAAATAATAGAACATTGGAGGAGGTAAGAACATACATGTTGACGCCTCCACCTCTACCTGCTCAGTCTTTCCTCAGGAGGAGTAGCCAGGAATGGAGACCAAGACACCTGGGATCATGCTCTTAACTAAATTTCCTTGATTATCAGTATGTCAGGTTTTAGAAAGGTCACCATGGTTTGTAGAAGGTTGAATTTTGCTACAAACTACGTACATTTAGATGAAGGATCTTGAAACCCTTCAGGAGGACAGCAGGAGCAATAGAATGGGCAGTAGATAATGGAGCATTCAGGGCAAGAGACACAGATAGATCAGGGTTGGGGTGGATATCTCCTCAGGAGAGCAAGAGTAGAGTTAAGATGAGGAAATGAAGCTTGGGGATTTAGCGTTAGATGTTGAGGAACCAGTGAAAGTGGGAGGTAGTAGGAGTGTGTGAAAAGAAATTCCACGGCAGAATTTCCGCAAAGTCACATTTTGCTTCCACGAAAGTTCAGAAATCATTTTCACAACTTTCACAGAAATTCTGTCTTAAAACTGCAGAATAAATATACAGACTATGGGTTAATTTATTAAACTGTGGGGAAAATAATTTGTAGAATGAATCACTGCCAGTGGTCAGTTCTGAGGCTTTTTAACCACAGTTTAATTCATTAATCCACTCCCGCTGATCAGGGTCCCAGTAAATAAATACTGTAAATATATACAAACCTCCAATCCCTCCCTCAGACCATTCTGGTGTCTAGTGTCCCCCACCCTCGATCATGGGTCCCAAGTAAAAATCCCTGATCCCTGGTGTCTAGCGCCCGCCCCACCCGGGATCACAGCCCATGGGTTCCAGTAAAGAAGAAACAAAACTCTAATCCCTCCCTGGTGTCTAGCGGCCCCACCTCCCTATCCTGGATTCCCTTAATCCAAAAACAGCCATCAGTCCACCGATTTAGCCCCTCTATTCCCAGTATTCCTGGTGTATAGTGGACCCCATCCCCGATCCCTTATAAAAAAGTAATCCCAATTCCCTGGTGTCTAGTGGACCTCCCACCCTGACAGTTCATCCACCACTACTCCGCTCCACCCCACCCTGCCCCTGAGCAGGCCACTGACACAGCCCTCCTCTCCTTCACTACTGTGGCCCACTGAACTGTCAGTGAATGACCACACGGTTGCACAAACACATGCTCATTCACTGATAGTTCATTAAACTGTGGATAGAATAAATTCCGCAGTTTATATACATTTTCTGCAGTTCACAAAAAAGATCACGGAACCCAATGAAAATCCATGGAAAATCCCAGTTTTGCCAATGGCTAAAGTTCAAATTAGCAAAGTTTCAGAAATTTTGCAGAAGTTCCACTAAAATGGAGTTTGCAACTTTCGCCCATCCCTAGAGGGTAATGCACATGAGAGTAGGGGAACAGGAGATGAAGAGCAACAAAGAAGGGTGGGTCCGTTAATAATGAAGCATGAGGGATAGAGGTGAATATGACCATAGTTCAAAAGGTGGGGAGAGAATGATAGCGAGGATGTACAGTAAGTAGGCGATTGGAGATAGGGGGTTTAGAAGGCAAATTATTTGGCATTTGTAAGTAGAGATCAACCGGAGGCGTAGGGAAAGTACTAGGACTAGAGAAAGGGGAGAGAGCAGAGAAGGAGTTCCATGTTGCAGGGCATGATATGTGTAACAATATGATCTCTATATAAGAGCAGCAATTCTGCAAGTATGGGTAAAAAGTTTGGAGGAGCAAGGCGAGTGGTGCTAGGTCTAACTGTATTTAACAGATGCTTAAATAGAGCAAAGGAGTGTATCTATATGAACAACAGGCAGGGATCATTTTAGATAAAGATTGGGTCCCTCTAGTGGCAGTACAGTATAACTTGCTAATGGGAAATAGAAAGATAGATACAGTAGATAGATAGATAGATAGATAGATAGATATGGTATAGTTCGGGCTATGCAGCCACTTCTATGTTAAACCCAGAATTTTGTACTTTAATAACTTTGCAACAGTTTGTGTGATCTGCCTGAAATTTTGCATGCCCGTGTGGTACCACAGATCTTTAGATTGGAAATTTTTGTTATGGTCAGATTTTTGGTTGGGGCTGCAGAGGGTTGAAAAGTGTGAAAAATCCTCAACTTTTTCAAATTCTTTGCTCACCCCTAGAGCCCAAACGGTTTATTTGACTGGTCTGAAGTTTTCAGGGTATATGGGGACTGGTCAAGGAAGTGCCTTTTGAAGATTTGGTGAAAACATATTAATCCATTCAAAAGTTATGAAAGTTCAGATTTTCCCATTATAGCCTATGGGAAAAATATATGTGCAGCTCGAAATCTTTAAAAGCTTTTTATGAAAGCAATTTTGCTTTTAAAAGCTTTCAAGCTATGACAATTTGTTTTGAGCTGCTTTCATCTTGTTTTCAGTTAGCAGTGAACAAAAACACCCAACATTCAATAGTACTGCCCTAGGTAAACACTGTCAGTTGTGTTTACCTATTTGTGAGACTGAGAAACACACTGGGGACATCAGATTTTCAATCTGACCCCCAAATGCCATTTTCACGAACTGGTCCCCTGTAGTGTTAGAAATTGCAGAAGAAATGGATCCAGCACTTTCACGAAAGTGTGGCACCCAGTTCTTCTGCAAGTTCTGACATTAGGATTGTGAAAATGGTATTCTGGGGTCAGATTCATAATCTGATGTCCTCAGTGTCTCCTGAGCACCTGAATAGGTGAACACAACTGACAGTGTTTACCTAGGGGTGGTAAATAAAGAAAACCATCCTCTGACGTTTTAACTTCGATGCAGAATCCTGCATCGAAATTTGTGATGCAGGATCCTGCATCAAACTTGTGAAAACAGTCACCAACAATGGGGTGCCAATCCCTGTCAGTATGCCCCTACCCTCCAAACACTTATGCGGCACACTGCGAACCCACCCCAGTGTGCCCAGTTTGTTTTTACTTTTTTGTTTTCCAACACCGGGATGCCCACTCCTGGTGTCAGGTGTTCTCCCCACAAGCCACTTCTCTTTGTTGATGGGGGTGCCCAATCCCCTGTTGGCAGCATGCATCTCCACCCTAAGAACTCATGTGACACACTGGAGCCCACCCCAGTGTGCCAATTTATTAATATTATATGTTTCTGACACTGAAATGCCCTCCAGGTGTTGGATATCCCTACATTGGGTTGCTCAACCCTGAGTAAGGTAGTGTCTCCCCACTAGTGTGGCACACTGGGAGCCCACCTCAGTGTGCCAAATTTTTTATAAATTTGAACTGTAAATAATGAAAACTGTCCCACAACATCTTATTTTTTTTAATCCTACAAAATAGAAAATGATCCTCATTATCTCCCCAGTCCCCTCACCCCCATTCCCCCTCCTTCTATGCAACAACCTCCCTCACCCCCTCACCCCATACTTACCTTCTGGAGGTGGGGATCAGTGATCTTCTCTGACCCAGGGACACCTCTGCACTCTTCAGCTATGCCTGTGACCTATTTGCCCCTTCACTAAACACCTTGTCAGGGACACTCTTTCCCATGGATCTCCAATCCTCCTTGACTTGATGCACCACTGTGACTCTTTGGCAAATAGCCATTGACACGGGCAAACCAGCTGACAGACAATGCTACCATGCTGCTAGGAATAAGTGCACATGGGAAAGATCCCAACCTCACCCTCACCTCCCCATTCCCCGTTTCACTTCAAAACTATTTCCCCAAAGGAGCCAAATCCTACTTACTAAAAGCCTTAGTGAACTCCGGGTTTAGCAGTGACACCTTGGACCTTAAACTCCTGTGTTTGACCTTGACAAACTCCTCACCCCTTACCACCCTGCTAAACTGCTCCTCTACCTCAGCCAGTTCCCTGCTAAATGGAAAGCCGCCATTGTTACCTCTTATCCACAAAGGTGAGGACTGCACCACAGCTGGGAAGGGCCACCCCATCTCAATCCCTCCAAGACCTTGGAGAGGCTTATCTCAGACCAACTCACAGAGCACCTCACTAAGTTCAAGCTCCTATGTCAAGAACAACATGGCTTACATAAATCCCATAGCACCACCTCAGCACTGCTGGAATTCTCCTCAGCCATGCACTCAGCCCTTGACAAAGGTCACCTAACAGGAGCTGTCTTTGTGGATTTGTCAAAGCCTTTGACACCGTGAATCACTCCCTCCTTTTATCCATCCTCCCACTCCAGTCTTTTCCAGGAGGCCACCAGCTGGTTCACTCATTATCTTACTGACAGGTCTCAACAAGTTAAGATTGGAAACACCCTCTCCTCCCATCTTCCAATCAGATCAGCCTGTTTCTAAATACTCTCCCCAGCACCTGCATCGGGAAAGTACTCCTCTATGCTGATGATGCGGTCCTCTTCTCCTCCTCCCACTCTGAGCCTCATATGCTCCAGCTTATACGTCCAGAAAGCCTTTCTGCTGCTGAATCTTGGTTTCTCTGAGCACCACCAAGTATTAAACTACAAGAAAATCAAAGTTATGGTGTTTGCTCACCATCAGAGCAAGCATAAAAGCCATCCACTGCATATCATCAATTTCCAGCTACAGTCCTTGACCAGGTAGACACCTTTAAATACTTAGGTATTACCTTGGACTCCTCCCTAACTACCACAAGCACATCCATCTCCTTAGTATGATCATAAATACCAGAATCAGTCTTCTTCACTGGCACAAGCACTGCCTCACCCCATAGGCCCTCCACCTGGCTCACTCCTCCTCTGTCCTCTCCTCATTGACTATGGCACTCTGCCTCTATGACTCGCTGACAATTCCTCCTCCTCCATCAAATAAGAATAGCCCTGAACAAAGCCTGCTGCTTAGTACTGGGCTGTGACCATTCCACACACCTGCTCCCTTTCCAGTCTCTCTAACTGGCTCAACTTTGATGCTAGGCTTAAGTATCAAATTTGCTTCACTGCCAAAAAGATCTCCTCAGGGCTATCCCCACCTGGTCTCCACCTTTCTTCAACCTGCCACAGCTCTAAAAACACCCGCAGTTCATCTAAGTCCCCCTTCCTGATTCCCTGGGATGCACCTCCCTTTTCAAAGAACTTTCAGCTACAGAGCCTCTCTGGATGAATGACCTTCCCAGTACCATAGCCACTGAAAATGAGCTTGGCTGCTTTAAATGTTCTCCTCAGGGAACAACTCCTATCCTCTAGCACCTGTGACTGCTACTAACCATGATTGCCCTCCCCTTGTCCCCTTCCTTATCCCTCCCCTCCCTTCCTATTCTCCTCTTTCCCGACAATGGATTTTCATCCTGCCCTGTTTACTGTGGTGTCACCAGTTAGCTTAAGTAGTCTTTAATTGCTATATCATTGGTGTTATTGAATGCTGAATACGTAACCCTATCTGTATATAAAAAACTTTGTGTTTATGAGTATTTACCTGTAAACCCTGTGTACCTGATCTCATTACTTTTATGTTTATTTACCCCTACTGGGTCATAATGTCGCACACTTAATAGCGTATGACATTATGGCTAACTGATACAGTGCAGTATGCTACGCTACTGGTGCATACTGCATATACTGCTGTTACGGTATTGCACCAGTAGCGTTTTCCCAGGCAGAGAATAAGATCTCTGCTGGGAGCGGGTTCCATGAGCAGCTGCCATGGCTTATAGGACTGAGCCACAGCAGTAGGAACCCAGGCACTGTGTCTGAGACTGGGTTTGATTCCCGGTCCCAGAAACAGTTATTGTTTTACGCCTTGTGCGCTCCCTGAGTTAGACTCCTGGAGTTGAGAATCTTTAGTGGGGGGGTCTGGGGATGGAGCCCCACAGAAAAAGACTTTGCCTCATGGCAGAAATCGTGCTGTATTGGCAGTGCATCTTCATGCAGCATAATGTCTTGTGACATTATGACCCGCGCCATTTTACCCTACTGTGATGCATTGTGCCACATTGTTTTCTCTGTTTCATCTATTCCTGCATTTTGTCTGATTTTATGTTCTCTGACAAGGAACTTTGTAAATGAGTCTCTGACTCAAAGGTATGCCTGATATGCTCAATAAATAAATAAATAACTCTTCAAAGCCAAACTGCAATTTGAGGAATCAAGTTAAACTGTATAATGGGAGTCTATGGGAGTCAACTTATGTTTGCCATCTTGGCCAACTTTAGAATTTTGACCCCAAATTTTCATTGTGGGGCTCTTGGGACCCACCACATGAAGACAGTCAGTGTCATTTTGTTATTTGTCCTGAAAGATGATTTCACGCCGGTGCGCAGAATCACCTTTTGGGAGTGATTAATGAAATGACAATGCCAGTGTTCATGAGGTGGGGACTCAAAAGGCCATGTTCAAATTTGCGCAAAAAACCTTAAAAGACTGTTATGAGTGTGCGCTATGCAGTTTGTAAGCACGCCATAACTTCACCAATTTTAATATTTTCTCTCCAGATTTTCAGCATTGCCATTTTTCACGTGGTTCCATAGAAAAGTGCCGCTGTCATTTTTTACATCCTGCCAGAAACAAGTATTCACACCTGTGGCACATAATGGCACAGTCGCTGTAGGAAATGCAACTTTTGGGATGGAATAATAAAATTACATTGCCACTGTTCATGAGGGGACATTTCAAAATCCCATGTTGAAAATCTGGTAAAAAATTAAAATGACTACGCCATGAGCGTGTGTTGCACTGTTCCTACACACGCCATAACTTCACCAATTTTAATATTCACTACAGATTTTCAACATTGTCATTTTTCACAACTCTTTATGAGCAGTACAGCTGTCATTTTTACATCCTTCCCAAAACATGGGTTTGCACCTGTGCCACAGAAATGTTGTGGTCATTGGGAAAAATCAACTTTTGGGATGGATTAACAAAATCACAGTGCCAATGTTTATGAGGAAGGTCCCAATAAGCCCATGTTGAAAATTTAGTTCAGAAATTCAAACAATTCACTGCATTATGAGTGTCTGTTGCATAATTTTTGAAATTTCACAGGATAACATTAAAAGAGCATGGTGCCTTTCAACACCCATATCTTGAAAATAGTTTGAGATATGGATTTTCACTACTCGCAACTTGGACTAAGCAAGGGTGGAGGTTTCAAAGTCATGAAAACAACCAAAGTGGAATTTGTTTCATAGCTGCTGCTGTTACTAAGATATTGGCAAATTAGTGTTCCAAGGCTTCATTTCATGTCTGGAGGGCTGCGTTATGTCCCGTACTTATGTGCAAGTGGGAGTGCAAGGTCAAGGTTCGGCGCTCTCACATTTGCATACCATTACACCAAATTTCAGCATTAGGGGAGCGCAGGGCCTGGGAGGGCCCATGCTCCCTGAACCACATACCAGTTCCATTATTCTACATTTACATTGAACTGGTGTAAATCTTCCAGTAAAAAAAAATTTAAAAGCAATCAAAATCAAAAAGCAAAAGGCATCTATGGAAATCATTACTGAGGTATCGGCATCTGTGCCACCTTTTGGCACTCATATCTCAAAAGTGGGTGAGGAAGTGCCAGTAGTGTTGCAACACTACCTTTAGTTTTGTGAAAGTACCAGTAGTGTTGCGACACTATCTTTAGTTTTGTGAAAGTACCAGTAGTGCTGCAACACTACCTTTAGTTTTGTGAAAGTACCGGTGGTGTTGCAACACCTTTAGCTTCACAAATATACCAGTAGTGTTGCGATACTACCTTTAGTTTTCAGTACCAGTAATGTTGACACTACCTTAAGTTTCACAAAAGTACCAGTAGTGTCGCAACACTACCTTAGTTTTGAAAATACCAGTAGTGCTACCACACTACCTTTAGTTTTGTGAAAGTACCAGTAGTGTTGAGACACTACTTTTAGTTTCGTGAAAGTACCCTATGTTGACCTATGGGAGTTTTGTGAAAGTTGTGGGATTTTGCAGAATTAAAGCCCCAAATAAGTCAGTTTCTTTGCCATTTCATAGTAAAAATGGTTAGAGCTTTTTAACTGAAATTTGCAGTGTAGGGACCCTGACCACAAAGATGTGCATTTTGGTGGTTTGGTCACAAAATTGATAATGGTTCAATAGTTATAATGCTCGTTGCAACATTTTCCATTAAGATAACGCTGTAGTGCCGTTCAGCCTTTTGGCACCCCATCTCAAAATGGTTCAAAATATGTTTTATGCACTGTGGTGATCTTAGTACACCTTGAGGTGGACTAAACACCCATGGAAGTTTTGAAGCCATGATTGCAGTTGCAGTGGGATTTTTTCCATGGTTGCTATGGTTACTGAGATACAGTCACATTAGTGTTACAAGGGTTCCTTTTCATGACTATAGGGGTGTGGTATGTCTCCGACTTATGTGTAAATGGAAACGTGGGGCCGGAAGGACTGCGCTCCACATATGCAAACCATTATGCAAAAATGGCAGTGTGAGGGAGCGAGAGAGCCCAGAGGGCCCACGCCCCCACATATGGATATCAGTATGCAAAAATGGGCACTGTGTGAGGAGCGCAGGGCTCAGAGGGCCCACACATCCACAACTGCATACCAGCTACATTACAGTTTCTCAAAAAGTAGAGAAATTAATTACAAACTTTGTTAATACATCAGTTAGGGTTCAGAGTACACCAACAAAAGTTTGGAAATTTGGTGTTAGGGTTACTAACCTTACCACCCATCTCACTTTCCACCTCCACAAACCAACAAGTGTTGGAGGTGTATTGGGGCCATCGGGCATAAATCTCACCCATTCTCCTGTACTGCACCACCTCAGCTTCTTTACACATGGAATGGGGTAAGAGTTAGGGCGTCATTACCCCAACACACACCTCAATGCCTACTGGTATGTGGAGGGTGGGGATGGGTAGTAGGGGTTGGTAACCCTAACACTGAATTTCCAAACTTTTGTCAGTGTACTATCAACCCTAACTGCTGCATTAACAAAGTTGTTTGCAATATATATATATATATATATATATATATATATATATATATATATGTATTAGTGGTGCAGTTGCACCACTGTAGTTAGGCTGAGCAGCCTGTTTAATGTTAATCCTCAAATTTTGCACTTTAATAACTTTGCAACTGATCAAAGGATTTGCACAAAAGTTTGTATATTCTGTCCTGAGGGTAGATCTTATGATGTGGCAAGTTCTGTTTCATTTGGATGTGCGAATTCTAAGATTCAGATAGTGATAAAAAGTAAACAGTCACCATTTTTGCTGTTTTTCCTCATCACCTTGTGCCTAGACAGTGTTGAATTATTTTTTTATGGTAGAAAGAACTTGAGTAACTGAACTGCAACTATTAGTTTGGTGCAACAATATTAAACTATTGCAAAGTTATTAAGTTTTTGAGTTCCCATTATATTCTATGGGAAGTTTATTTTTCAGGATTGATGTATAAAGTTCAACAAAGGATTTGAGCTTGCGAAAAGGATTTCATCTCACAAGGCGTTTTCTTTTTACAAGAATAGAATTCTTTTTGTGAGAGAAAATTCCTTTTCATGAGCCGCCATCTTGTTTTAAGTTTTCAAAATATTTCAAAAGCCACAAAATGACATCCTTGAGAGACCACCACACCTAGTTGGCTGATCGAAATCCCTTTGGTCAATGTTTGAAACATGCTATAAAAATGTGTCGTTTCTACTGTTCAGAATCCATTTCTTGACCACGTGATATGAAAAGAACTTTTCATATCACAAGTCATGAAAGGATCCTTTCTCTGGTGTCTAGTGGCACCCCACCCCAATCCCTATATATTTTTTTAACATTTTTGTTGTTGTTAGTGGTACCCACCCTCTAGTATCTGTCCATGGTGTCTAGTGGCATCCCCACCTCCAATCCCCATGTTTAGTTTGTATTTTCTTTGGTGGTTAGTGGCTTCCCCTGTATTTTGTAAATGTCCTGAAACAAAGAAAACAGTCCCTCAATGTTTTTTTAACTGTAAAAGAAATGTCCATCATCGATCACACCTGAAACCTCCACCTGACCTCTCAGTGTGCACCCACCTCTTCACTTCTTTGACACCCACCCACCCTCACTCACCTGAAGAGGTCCCAGGTTCAAGATCCACTCTCTCAATTGAAAACTTGTCTTGCTGCTGCAACACACAGCTGCAATGTGAGAAACTAAGGTAAATGCACTTTAATGTGGGTTTCAACTTTTATGCATAACTCAGCTGTTTTTTAGATTTTGACCCCAAATTTTCAACATCGTCTTTGGGGACCCAACCTCATGAACACTATGACTGTCATTAGGCAATGCCCTTCAGAAATGTGATTTCATGGTTGGTTGGCAAAATCAACTTTCAGGTGGAATTTGTGTAGCGACAGTCATATTGTTCAAGGGTGGGGTCATAAGAAGGCTATATTGAAAATTCAGGGTCAAAATTTCAAAACTGGCTGTGTTATGACCATTCCTTGCAATTTCACTACACACACTTGTATATTTGGACATTTTCTTATTTTCATCCCATATTTTCAACATAGCTTTCTTATTACCTGACCTCATATATGCCAGAGCTGTCATTTTCAAATCCTGCCTAAAATGTGTTTTCACATCTGTGGTGCAGAATGACTTTGCAGTTGTGCAGAATTACACTTTGTCTAGGATTTGAAAATTGTCTCTACTGGGTACATGCAGTGAGGTCATAAGAAGGTATGTTGAAAATATAAGTCAAATTATTAAAATGACACAGTTATGACTATTTGTTGCAATTTCTGTACACATGCTCCTAACTTTGGGAATTTTAATATTTTGAGCCCAAATTAACATAGCTATCTTGTTACACCACCTCATGTATGTCACAGCTGTCATTTTTCATATCCTGTCCACAAAGTGTTTTTGCACTTGCGGTGCAGATTGGCATTGTGCTTGTGCCGAGTTATGTTTTGGCAGGGACTGAAAAATTTTCTGTGTTGGATACATGAGGTGGGGTAATAACATGGGTATGGTGACAATTTGGTGACTGTGGTCCAATAACTGGAAGCACAGGGCCCAGAGCACCCTGTGCTTCACAGCAAGATGCATATATGCATCTATGGAGGGATGGAGCACTCCCACAGGTAAATAAGGTTATGATTATACTATCTCAAAAATTAAGGAAATAAATTGCAAAAATCTGCATTAATGCTTTGGTTAGGGTTAAACCAACAAAAGTAGGAAACGTGATGTTAGGGTTTCCAACCTCAACATTCCATTCCCCTCCTGCACAGACCCACAGGCTGGGGGGTCTGTCTTGGGACATCAACCGCTAACGCCACCCTATTCACCTATGTTGTAACCATGTCACCTTATTTTCTAATGGAATGGGGTGAGCATTAGGTTGGTGTCCCAAGACAGACCCCCGCCTGTGGGTCTGTACAGGGTGGGGAATGTAATGTTAAGGTTGGAAACCCTAATGCCACATTTCCTACTTTGTCAGTTTAACCCTTAACTGCTGCATTGACACAGTTTTTGTAAGATATATATATATATATATATATATATATATATATATATACATATATATATATATATATATATATATATATATATATATATATATACACACAGTATCTGTTAATGCATCAGTTAGGGTTCCTATTACAGTGACAAAAGTATGGAAATTTGGAGTTAGGGTTCCCAGCCTACCACCCCAACCTCCCTCACCAACAGGTGTTGGGGTGTGCATTGAGTCATGAGACCTAACTCTCACCACATTCCATGTGTAAGGAAGCTGAGATGTGGTACAATATAGGAGAATGGGGTGAGAGTTAGCCTGATGACCCTCAGGACATCCCAACACCTGTTGGTGTGTGGAGGGTGGGTGGGTGGTAGGGTTGTGAATGAAAACACCAACATTTCCACACTTTGTTGTCATAATATGAACCCTAACTGATGCATTAACAGAGGTTTTTGCAATGAATGTCCTTACCTTTTGAGATAGTTTAACAGTAGCCCTATTTTACTGTGGGAGCACAGGGTCTGAACCAATTCCCTCTGTAGGTGCGCATATGTTTGTAAGTGTAGAAGTGCAGGGGCCTCTGGGGCCTGTAGTCATGTAGTCAAATAACAGTGACCAAATTGTCACATAGCCATCTTATTACCCCACCTCATGTACAGAGAAATTGTGAAATGTAAGGCAAACTTAATTATGCAACAGCAACGTTATTCTGCTTCACAGGTATGAAAACACATTTTGGGCAGGATGTGTACTGTTCATGAGGTGTGTAAAAAATGTCTTTGTTAAAAATTTGGTGGCAAAATACTGAAAAGTACCAAAGTTATGCATGTGCTTAGAATACTTTCAATGGATGCACGAATTTGGGCATTTTTAGGAATTATTTTACCAGATTTTCAACATGGCCTTTTAGGACCCTATGTCATGGACACTGGCACTGTCATTTCATTAATCAGTCCCAGAAGGTGATTTTGTGCAGTGAGCACCCCATTCCATGCCACAGGTGCAAAAACACATTTCAGGCAGGATGAAAAATAACAGCTATACTGCTCGTGAGGTGTTGTGAAAAATGGCTATGTTGAAAATTTGTTGGCAAAATATTGAAAATTACCAAATTATATGCATATGTAAGGAAAATTCAATGGACAGACTTAACTCTGGCACTTTTAGTATTTTTCACCAAATTTTCAACATAGGATTTTGGGATCCCACCTCAAGAACACTGGAACTGTCATTTCATCAGTCAGTCCTGAAAGGTGATTTTGTGCAGTGACTGTGAAATCAACTTATGGGTCTGATTAATGAAACGACAGTGACAGTGTTCATAAGGTGGGGTCCCAAAATCCATTTTGAAAATTTGGTGCAAAAATACCTAAGAATGACTGAGATATCAACATAAGTTAAAATGCCATTGACAGCCATGATACGGCACTTACCTTGCTTCTTCAGTTCCCAGTTCAGCTTTGAAGAGTGCAGATGTGTCCCAGTTCACAGAACATGGAAGCTTATGGTCTATGGTGGTAAGTATAGGGTAAAGGGGGGTAGGGAGTGGGTTGCTCAGTGGGTGGGTTGGGATGGGGAGGGAGGGAGACTACAAGGACAGTTTTCTTTAATCAGGAGGAAAAAGACATTGGGGACTGTTTTCTTTTACAGTGTTACACTTAAACATCTTTGTAGACACTGGAGTGGGCTCCCCAGTGTCCCACACTGCTGAGGGATCAGTAGTTGATATCTGGGGACACTGGGAGTGGGCTCCCATTGTCTCATACTGGCAGGGGAGGGGCTTACATTGCTGAGGGGGATTGGGCACCCCGCTCGGCAAATTCAGAAAATGTGTTTTTTGGACTCTGGGAGGGCCATATATATATAATATTCATTGCAAAACCTACTTTAATGCGCCTGTTAGGTTGATAGCACAGAAACAACAGTATGGAAATGTGATGTTAGGGTTACCCCCACCAGCCCACCCTCCACACACATCAACAGACGCTGGTGTGCCATCGGGTCGTCAGGCCCAATTCTCACCCAATGACTTTCCCTTCTTTTGAGAAAGTGTAATGTAACTGGTAACTGGCATGTTTATGGGAGCACAGGTAATATGGGCCATCGGGTAGCAAAAATACGAATTCAAATCGCTTTAGATACAGGCATGAAAAGTCACTGCAGGTGCTGCAATGCTGCCCTATTTGAGCTTTCTCAACTTTGGAACATTGTAACTATAGGCCCATTAAATGTTTTGGGACCAAACCACCAAAAGTCACATCTGTGGGACCTGAGCTTGCCACCCTGCAAATTTCAGCCCAAAGCTCAATCCACTTTGGCACAATGAAGTGACAAAGAAAACAACACATGGGACAATGTTTTGAGCATTGTTTTTGCAAAAACAAAAATGTTTTCATGACATCCTTATACCTTATAATGAAATCTTTCATGCACAAAAAATTTTTTCGCTAACATTTTCATGTCACCCATATACATTTTCTCATAGGCTAAAATGGGACTTGAAAAACTTCCATAACTTTTGAACAGATTAACATGTTTTCACCAATCTGCAAAAGGCACCATTCTGACCCATACCACATATACAAATGTACATTTGAAGCCAGAAACACACACCATTTGCTCTCTGGAGCCTGACAAAGAATTACGCAAAAGTTGAGGATACTTTCACATTTGTGACCCTCCACAGCTCTGCAACTGTACATCCAACAGGAATGAAGCTTTCCAGATCTAGAGCACAATGGTTGGACACCATGCATGTAACATTTCAGGCAAATTGGACAAATGGTGCAATGTTATTAAAGTGCAAACTTTGGGATTTAACATAGAAGTGGCCTACCAACCCTAACTATAGCTACGTGGTGCACTACTCATGTATATATATATATATATATATATATATATATATATATATTATAGGGGTGCGGTCACCCTATAGTTACTGTAGTTTATGAAGCAACTTTAATGTTAAAGTTGACATTTTGCACATTAATAACTTTGGACCTGTTCAATAGATTTGCATGAAATTTGGTATGCCCAGTGGAGCATGCTAGATCTCTTGAGCTGATAAATTGTGTTTCAGTTGGACTTACGGTTTTTGCACAGTGAATCACTGAAAAATGCACTTTTGCCAGTTTTGAGGGCAGTTTTTGATTTTATCCTGAGCTGCTGCTGCCACCATGTGGTGTGCCGTCTAAAACTTCACACATAGAAAGAGCTTTGGTCAAGGAACATGCCACTTTTTGTTTGGTGAAACATATTAATCCATTCAAAAGTTATTAAACTTTTTAGCCCCATTACAAGTCAATGGAAAATTTATATGGTTGTTTTGCGAAAGAAGAATGGGGTTTTGGCCATCTGGTAATCCTCACAATCAAAGAATTTGCAGGCTTGAGATCAAAGATTCTTTGATAGCAAGCAATGTATCGAAAGCGATGGACACCATCTTGTTTTCAGTTTGGGGTTGGAAAACAACAAATATCTCAGCCCAGGGTGACTTCTGAAGTAAAACTTGGATGGGTTGTACTCAGGGGCTTCCCTCTATCAGAGTCATGACTGTGGTTTAACGTAGTTGTGTCAACAAATGGAGTTTTAAACTTTTAAATTCTTTGATCATGGCTTGCTAATGATCTTTCATCAAGAGCCTGCAAATTCTTTGATTGCAAGATTCTTTGATTGTAATTTCGCTCATAAGGGAGGGATGAGATGGCCAGATTTTGGTTGGAAAAGCAAATATCTCAACCTAGTAGTATCTTGTGAAACAAAACTAGGATGTCTTTTGCTCAGGGGCTTTCCTCTATCGAGCCATGCCTGTGGTGTAATGTAGTTGTGTCAAAAATGGAGTTTTAACATTTTTAAATTCTTTGATTGTGAGCCTACAAATTCTTTGGTCACGAGATTTCTTAGATTGCGAGCTTCGCTTGTGAGGTGGACGAGATGGCCATATTTTTGTTGGACCAGATGTCTCTGGAGGGACAGATAGCCCAAATTTCATAACCAGATGTCCCCTCATGATCAAAGATGATCTTTGATCGCGAGGTCGCGCCAATTCTCGCGATCAAAGAATTTTTAAAGGTGCAAAACTTTAAAATTAAATATTCAGAAACTGTTTGGCCTTTTAACTTGAAATTTGGAGGGTGTTGAAGGATGTCCTGTAGATATGAGTTATGGTGTTTAGGTGTCGGAAAATTAATTTGCTGTGGAGATATTGCGTGATGCAGTTTACGTTTGCGGATAGCGTTCTGCATTGTGATAGTGGCTTGATATTTATAGGGTAGCTAGCGCTACTTCCACGGAGGTAATTTTCAGTGGTTAGATGTAAACTGTAAACAGATGTGTAATTATGCCACTCCAATGAATGAAAATGTGGTTTGTTTAAGTTAGGGAGCGTGGGGCCCTTTGGGCCCCACGCTCCCACCAATATACGCCCACCAATACATATGATATTCATTACTTGTACTGTTATGTTAGGCAGAAATGTAGTGCAAGTTGGTGGGAGAGCAGGCCCCACCAACTTAACACATTGTACTTTACTATGCTTTCTCAAAAAGTAGGAAATTCTTTGGCAAAAAAACTGCATTAATGCAATAATTAGTTTTTACAGTGACAAAAGTAAGAAATTCACTGTTAGGTTACCACTCCTGCACCCCATCACAGCTCCGCTCACCAGCAGGCATCAGGGTGTGTGTTGTCATCTGTCCTAACTCTCACCCCATTCTCCTATACTGCACACCTCAGCTTATTTACACATGAAATGGGTGATAGTTAGCTAATGACCCCAATGCACACCCTGATGCCTGTTGGTGGGGGCAGGTGGTCATGTGGCAAGGTGGAAACTCTAATGGCGAATTTCCTCACTTTGTTGCTGTAAACACCCTAACTGTTGAATGAAAGCAGTTTTTTGTAAAGAATATATATATATATATATATATATATATATATATATATATACACACACACACACATATATTACCTTCCTCCCTCACACACCAACAAATGGTGCCATGGGTAGTTAGGCCCAACTCTCACCTCATTCCATGTATGCAAGCTGACATGCTACAGTATAGAGAATGGGTGAGAGTTAGTCTAACGACCCCATGGCAGATCCCGACGCCTGTTGGTGTGTGTGGAGGGTGGGGCTTGGGTGGAGTGGTAAGGGGTAACCCTAACATCACATTTCCATACTTTTGTTGCTGTGTTATCAACCCTAACTGGTGCATTAATGTAGTTTTTGCAATTAATTTCCCTTCTTTTGAGAAAGTGTAATGTAACTGGTAACTGGCATGTGTTTGTGGGAGCACAGGCCTCGGACCCTCGCGCTCCCTTCACGCTGCCTATTTTTCGTGTAATGGTATGCGCCTGTGGGAGCACGGTCCTCTGGGCCATGCCACACTTATACATAAGTATGGAGCCACACAGCAGCCCCATAGTACTGAAAAAGGAACCCTCATAACACTTATTGGGCAATATCTCAGTAACTGTAGCAACTATGAAAAAATTCCATTGCAGTTGTAATCATGACTTCGAAACCTCCATGTGTGCTTAGTCCACCTAAGTTGCTGGTAGTGAAAAATCCACATCTGGAATTGTTTTGAAATACAGATGCTGAAAGGCACCCGGCACCACAATGTTATAATATGGGAAATTTCTCAACTTTGGAACACTGTGTAACTATGGGCCCAGGGTTGAAACTAATTTCACCCAGTAGCCAGCCGGGCTACTGACTGAAAAATCCACCGCCCAACAAGATATTCACCAATCCGCACAAAATGATGAGAAATTAAGTTTTTTTTTAAACGTATTTTATTGCAGTACAGCAACAATAAACAGTTATTAAACTTTAATGCAAAACAAAGTGTTTTTGTCTTCTTTTACTGGCAAGGGATCATCCATGCAGATAATACTGGCTAAAATGACACACGATCACACCATGTCAGTGTCTGATCAAGAAGAGTGACATCTGAATCTGCGGAGTAGATTTTAGCATTTTACTGCTTCCTCTAGCTTTGAACCTAATGAATCAGCAGTGCAGCACCCAGTATTATATCTTGGCTAACTAAACAGCCTGTTGGTTCCACAGTCACTGCTGGTGCTGACATTTTATTTAGTGCCAGCCTTCAAATACCGGCATTGGACTGCTGATTAGTTCAGGTTCAAAGCAAAATAAAAGCAGTTAAATTAAGCGGTAGTGAATCTCAATACATCTGGATGGATTTTCACAGACAGTGTCACTCACATGTAATTATTAGCTTTTAATCTACTAGCAGTGCAGGTATTATGATCTGGCACTAATGAAGTTAAGTACCCTGGCACACCACTAAGACAAAAATCCTCACAATATAATTGACAACAAAGATGTAGAGCAATAAATATTTTACAACCAACATAGCAGAAATATCCAAGTTCTGGTCACTCTGACTGCCCAGTCTGCTCCCTGCCTAGTGACAACCAACCCTATCACAAGATCTGGCAGCTAATGACTCACTGTTATGCAGCACAGCATAAAATAACAACATCAAGTTAGCATATAGTGAATGGTAACTAGGAGCAAGCAGACTCTGCCACTACTGGGTGAGTGACCAGCAAGCCAGGTTGTGTTGCAGCTCTGCATAAAACTTGGCATTACAGCTATCAGATAATATGAGGTTACAGAGGCATGGCAGGGAACAGACTGTTCGATGAGCAAGTGACAGACCAACAAGGCAGGGTCGCTGCAGCATCTCTGAGTTAGCAAATCATACCCTGCCTTGTTGATGTCATTGCTCAGACATCAGTCTGTTCCTGTCAAGCCTCTGTATCCTGACACAGTCTGATATCTGTAATAATGACCAAGTTTCTGCAAAGCTGCAACACAAGAACCTGGCTTGTTGGTCACTCACCCAAAAGTGGCAGACTCTGCTTGCTCCTATTATACACAATATGCTTCATAAATTGATCTACTGCTGCTGTCCTGGTGTTCTAATGCTGTAACTCTGTTCTCTCAGTCTCAGGACAGCAACATGGAGTGGTTAATTCAATCCATGTAAACATGTTACTACAATACAATGTACAATGTACAATGTAGACATGTTGTTTATTTCATTCAGTGCAAGAGATGTCCCCAAACAGGTTATGTAGGAGAGACACGCCAACAGCTCCACACTAGGATGAACTCACACACACACATACTATTACAGCAAGGAAGACTGAAAACCAGTGGGCATCACTTCCCAGCCTGACCACTCAGTCTCAGATATGTCAGTAATGGTCTTAAAAGGAAACTCAAAACACACAACAGAGACGAAGCTTTTGAGATTAAACTTATTTTACATCTCAATATGGTAGCAGATGGATGAACGTGATCTTGGCTTTATGGGACACTACAGAAACTAACATCCACAGACCTTTTCTTCTTCAAACTGACATATTATAGGACTTCAGCATGTGGGATGTGGATGCGTGTGTAT
The DNA here is from genome assembly GCA_016271365.2 of Neoceratodus forsteri. Taxonomy (NCBI): domain Eukaryota; kingdom Metazoa; phylum Chordata; order Ceratodontiformes; family Ceratodontidae; genus Neoceratodus; species Neoceratodus forsteri. The sequence continues at coordinate 1,046,286,038 of CM057455.1, forward strand.
GTGGGTATGTGTTGTGAGGTATGTGATATAACAGATGTGGGGCTTGGTGTCACATTGAGGTAAGTCTCTATTTAGCTATATGGAGTTATAATGTGTTACTATTTTTATTTCACACATAATGAATATGAATTTCTCCTTACTTTTTATCTTTGCCTGGGGGATTGATTCCATTGCACCATATTCAGATTACCCAGCCTGCTAGTGTACATACAGGAGTGTTATCTTATACTGTTATATATAATTTTTGTAACTCTGTACATATTGGGATGTGTGATCTCATTTGCTTGGGGTCCTGCACAGATATTTTACATTAGGCTAATATTGTAGTAATTTGTGGATATGTAGGTATGTTAGACCTCTGGTCTTACATATACTTATATTTAAGCAATAATACCGAGAGGGTGGGCGGTTGAGGCAATACCGGACCGCCCAGGGGCGTAATGAGGCCCGACACCGCAGGCGGAGGGCCTATAGCCCCTGGAAGGTCCGGTATTGCCCATACCGCCACCGAGGGTATTATTGCGCTTAGAAAAAATGGGCACTGTTAAAGAATGTAAGTTTAATTTAAAAATTAACTAAAAATTAGTTTAAAATAACTTTTATATTAAAATAGTTCCACGCCTTCATTTGACATGGTACATTTGGACACTGCACTGTACATTGGAGTAGGCACGCCCTTCTTGTACTGCCATGAAAATAAATCACAAATAAATAAAATAAAGATAGTATGTGTGTCTCTCCGGCATCGGGTTCACGGCTTCGCTTATTTCTTCATTTGTTTCACCTCCCAGTTGCCTGAAGCTGTTTTCTCTGTGACAGTTTTTTTTTTTTAGAGAGGTCAGAGGTTGCGGTGGAACTTTTAACGCTGCTCTAGTGTTCTCCCTTGCCGCTTCTTCCGTGGATTACTGCAATGAAGCAACTTGTTTTTCTTTTTGGTCTTGTCGGGTGGATTTTGCTGTGTTGAGCCGCAGGACTGTCGCTGGGATATGCTAACGTTACAAGGGCTCATGCCAAAGGTCCGTGGGAGCTGGGTAGGAGCCTGTGAGCAGCAGCAGCGGCGCCAGGCACTGACTTTCTCCCGAGACTTCCTTCCTTCATCTCCAAGCGAATGGATACAAGTGCTCTCGACACTGCAACTTTTCCTTTTTGTGCTTGTGGTAAGTAGCTTGCTCGCAGCAAGTCCATTTGCCCATTACAGAACTGGGTTGAAAGTGTTGCTGTCTGAGAGTTAAAGACAGCTGTGCGCTCTGAGAGCTGTGGTACACCAGTCACATCCACCGCAGTTGCCCTGAAGGAAACTTTAGTAGACATCCCATCGACTACAAATATCTGTCTGTCGGTCTTCTGTCTGTCTTGTATGGGCTTAAAATACTTATTTTTGTTTTTAGTCAGTATTGATTCTCAGGAAAAGAGAGAATTGGGAGTAAACACTGATCGCTCGCTGTGTCATCAAGTAGTGTTTGTGTGTGTGGTGGTGGTGGCGTGACTCTAGCTAAATGTTCAAAAAAAGGCGGCAGTTTGACATTTTGTGCCCAGTGCTTCAGCCAATGATGAAGCAGGCTGGGCATAAGGATACTTGGCTGGGCATAAGGTGTTTTATTGCACTTTTATTTGGTGGGCATCTATTGAAAGTTAATGTACCCCTGTGGAATGGGTACCAGCCAATCAGATGCCTCCAAATAAAAAGCCCATTTCTAATTACTCTAGTTACCTTATCCTGGGAGGGTGGCAGGTTCATTTCATGGTAGTTCTATCTAGTATCCTTGGAAATGTTACTTTGCAAATAGTAGTACGGTTAAATAGTGTTACTTTTTTTACTCTGTAGATATATGAGACATAAGACCTTTACTGGATTTCATGACAAGTAGTATTCCTTTGGGGAACAATTGCAGTGACTGAAGTTAATATAGGTTCACTAGGAGAGACTGAGAGAGTGTGTGTGTGTGTGTGTGTGTGTGTGTGTGTGTCTGTGGGAGAGAGATAGAGAGAGAGAGAGAGAGAGAGAAAAGGAGGGGAGAGAGAGAGATATCTCCTTTAAACTATAGATTCCCACCCACATTATTGTGATGTGGGGTGGATTAGATGGTATTGTTTGTATGAAGAGGAGGAGAGAAATTACATTTTATCTCTTTTCAGATTCCTTAGACTGTGGTACATCAAGTTGCTACATTCTCAGTATATATTGACATCAGTACATATCAGGCTGCATGGTCTTAATTCCTTGAGGTTCCTCGACTAGAGTTTTTGTTTGACACTAATATTATCAATTTATATTTAAATTATCATTTATATAGTCCTGAGGTCTTTGTAATTTCTTGGGCCTTTTATTTAGCTTGAGAATACAGCTGGGTGACATGTCCAGCTAGGTTTTACACATCACACAGTGTGCACTGATGTTTTTAGAAAACTTTACTGGTAATTCTTTGTCTTTAATGCATACATTGTAATTTCATGAGTCAGATAACTATTTTAGTTTGTCTTAAGCTGGGTAAGGTTTCAGTAATCACATATCCTTATACTAACTGTGACACTCATAGCTTGATTTAGGAGTTATCTGCTTCAGCAGTGTTATCTTATGTCAGTTAAATTTATATGCAGTAGGATTCTTTGTATGTGTGTTGCACTAGCACATCTGAACCCAAGGTTCTTTCGGACTGAGGGCAGTATTGTACTGTTAAACTTCTGACATCATCTTCTGTTTTATTTTTTTATTTAAATGACTATTTTAAACCAATGGGATTTTTTTTCTTTTCTCTGCATTATCTAGCTGTTATAAGTACTGTATTTTCTAAACAACTGCCATGAGCTTCTGAAGAAGGACTGGTTCGTCCGAAAGCTAGAGCACTTTGTTCTTGTTGTTACATCTATGTTGGTCCATTAAAAGGTATCAAATCATTTGCTTCTGGATCAATACATGTAAATTTAATGCCAGCAGACTCCTCCAGAGGAGATTTATACTCAGGGCTCCCACATGTTAGATGGGGAGGAAGAAATGTAGCACATCAGCATTTTTATTTTGCTGTTCTTCCTTCCAGCTGTGCTTGTTTGCCCATACCCCCAGTAATTTGCAAGCCCCTTCACCCGAACCCCTGTTTGTGGCACCACTGGATAGCATTTTAGCCAAACAGCAGCAGGAGTCACCTGATGACTCTGACACTTCCAGGATCGGCGATGATCTTGAGCCATATGTGAGCAGCAGCACCAGTAGCATGTTCTCCCAGGCCTTCAGTACTTGCCAGAACTTCAGAGTCTGGCAGTGTTTTTTCTGGGCTTGCCACTGTCCTGCAGATCACCAGCACTCCTTCTTGACTCCCGGCCCTTGAGACACTGGCAGATCACGGGACGGTGACGGAACTCGACTCCATGGCATGGACGCACTCAACTGGATCTTAAGCCTGCTAGAGATGGCACCAGCAAGAAATGGAGTTCCCTCTGAGGGCTGCCTTGTTCTCATCAAAAGCTCCTTTTCTCGTGTGAGTTAGTCTTGGGAGCTCACTTTGGCAGTCTTTCGGCAATTTTAGGTGGTGCTCGCAGCGCCCCTAGCAGCAATCAGGAGAACAGCAGCAAATCTTTTAAAATGGCAAGGCACCCACCGGCACTTAACTGGGGCACTTTCACCTGCCTGAGGTAAAATCCACCTGCATTTGGCAGGCGGGCTGGTGCCAATTTCAATCCCTGTGGGCCGTTAAATGTTTTGGGACCAAACCACCAAAAAGGCAATCTGTGGGACCAGGGCTTACCACCCTGCAGATTTCAGCCTGAAAGCATAATCCACCTTGGCACAATGAAGTGACAAAGAAACAACACATGGACAATGTTTTCTAGTATTGTTTTCATGAAAACAAAATGTTTTCGTGACACCCCATACTCATATAATGAAATGTTTTGCCCACAAAACATTTTTTTCTTGAAAGTTTTCGCAGTGTACATATAAATATTCCCATAGGCTAAAATGGGAAATGAAAACTGTATAACTTTTGAACGGATTAATATTTTTCACCAAATCTTCAAAAGGTACCACTTTGACCCAGGCCACATATACACCTGCACATTTGAATCCAAACAGACGCATCTTTCCGCCTGTTAAGCCTGATGAATAAATGCAAAAAGTTGAAGATTTTCACATTTTTGTTACTCTGCAGTTCTGCAACTGTACATCCAACCAAAATAAAACTTTCCAGATCCAGAGATCTTGGGTTGATATCGTATACAAAACATCAGGCAAATGGGACAAACGGTTCCAAAGTTATTAAAGAGCAAACTTTGGGGTTTAAGATAGAAGACAGGGCAACCCTAACTATAGCTGCACTATTGTATATATGTGTGTGTGTGTGTGTGTGTGTGTGTGTGTGTGTGTGTGTGTATGTGTATGTATATGTGTATATCTATAGTATATATTATATATGATAACCCACTGTAAGGTGAGTTGGCGCTCTGATATACACACACATTGGTGTGTGCAACCACCCAAGGTGTGCATATATCAGAGTGGGCCTCCCACCCTACAGTGGGTTATCTATCTTATAAAATGGACAACATGTTTTTGGGGGTTAGTGAATAAGTAGTCCTTGTATGCCAAAATAAAATGATCTGGTTGATTCTGCATGCTTTGCTGCTTTAATAGCGTAAAAATAAAGAATGTATCTGGTTGAGCCTGCCATACCTGTGATAGGTTTTAGTTATTGGTGATATTTAACTGGTTGATCCTGCCTTGGTTTCTGAAGAGAACTACTGATTTGTAATGTATCTGGTTGATCCTGCAGTTTTCACCATCTGTTCCATTTAAATACTTTCACTTTCCCAGATGTTCTGTAGCGTGACCGAGCGGTGTTAATTCTGGGAATAGATGGTGGTAGACATTTTAAAGAAGGTATCTTTTGCTGAAAAAAAACATGCACACCTGTTTTTTTTAGTCAAGGTTATGTAGTCTTGGTCTTGCTTGCATCTTCCTTTCTAAAACTGCTGACTTGCTCTGTCTTCTACCTTTCAGTTGGCTGCTTCACTAAGAAAGAACTAGAATTAACACCACTCTGTCACGCTACAGGACATCTAGGAAAGTGAAAGCATTTAGAATGGAACAGATGGCAAAATGGCAGGGTCAACAAGATAAGTTTTTTAAGAATGTTGATGGCTAAAATATGAAACATTTATGGTAGGCTCAACCTGATGAGAACAGTGTGGGTCAGATGTGTTGATTTGCTATGGCTGTTGGTGCCAGGCTGTTTGTGGCAGCCTGCCTATGCTAGTGTGTGTGTGTGGCAGCCTTTCTGTGTCAGGTATGGAGTGATCTCACTACTGGTGAGAAGGCCCTAAGGACTGGAAGGGGCTTGAAGTAGTACAGGCATGTGGTCATGCTGGAAGGTGTGCGGTCGCTAGGAATAATCCATGGTCATGTGACATTTTTGGCCAATCAGGATGCTGGATTATCACTGATTTATCTTACCCATTTTATAAAAAAAATATATATATATATATATATATATATATATATATATATATACTGTAATATATATATATATATATATATATATATATATATATATATATATATGGACACAGTCATGTCCCTAAAGTTAGGGTTGAGTAGGCAGTTTAATGTTAAACCCCAAATTTGCATGCTAATAACTTTGCACTGTTCAACAATTGCATGCAATTCAGAATGCGTAGTCTTGTATGGTAGATCTCTTGATTTGGCAAGTTGTGTTTTGATCATATCTGTGGTTTTCATGCAGCAAAGTGCCAAATAACACATTTTCACTTTTTTGCCCATTTTGCTGATTTGTGCCCATCGCTGCAGCCACATAATTTAGTATTTTCTCAAAGAACAATGCATCATTGGTTTTGTGAAAATATTAATCCATTCCAAAGTTATTTAATTTTGAACATTCAGGTTCTGAGCATGTTCAGTTCAGTCTTAGATTTTTATGTATGTTTTGGCTAAAGAGGATTGGGCTCACGATCAATGATTTTGGCACCTCACGAACAGGGTTTTATAAAATCCCCATTCATGAAGAAAAATTCCTTCGCAAGCCACCATCTTGTTTTCATTTTTCCCACAAACAAAATGTTGTAGCTTGCCCCACTGATGTGTTCTCTTGTAAATTAAGCATGGGTTTTGCTCAGGGTGATGCCCTCTAGAATCTCATGGCTTTGGTTTGCTTTGCTTCAGAAAAAACAGCCATTTAAATAAAAAATATACCTTGTCTGTCACTCCGCCGGTCCTCATTCACGGTGACAAATCCCTTCACGAGCCAATCCCGTTTGTGAGCTGAAAAATCCTCAATCATGATTTCCACGCAAAAAAGATTAGCTCGCAAACAGGATTTTGTCACCTTTTGAGGATGCGGATCGATTAAAGGGGATTTTGACAGCTCACAAAGGGGATTGATTTTAAATCCTTTCATGAGGTGACAAATCCCTGTTCATGAGCTGTCAAATCCTCTTCCATGAGATGATCCCTTCGCGAGCTGACAAAACCTTGATCATGACTTCCAGATGAGATGGCCAAAATCTGACGAACAAGGAATTCTCATGAATGGTGATTTTAACAGTTCATGAATGGGGACTGACCTTACAAATGGGATTTTGCCACCTCACGAACTAGGAATTTTAAAACTTTCCCAGTGCACTGTAAATAAACGGTTTGGTCTTTGGCTTGAAATTTGCAGGGTATAAAGGAGGTCCCAGAGATGTGAATTATGCTATTTAGGTGCAAACATTTCATCAGTTCCATAGATATGCCATTATGAAGATGAGATTTTCCATAAGATAACACTGCGATGCCGACAGCACCTTTCGTGCTCATATCTCAGAAATGGTGAGCGATATGGACTTTTCACTATGGCAGCTTGGTTCACCTTGAGCTAAGCATGTGTGGAGGTTTTGAAATCATGATTACAACTGCAGTGGGAGTTTTTCATAGCTACTATGGTTACTGAGATATTGGCAAATTAGTGTTACAAGGGTTCCTTTTCAGCCCTATAGGACTGCTCTGTGGCTCCGTAGTAATGTGAGGCAGGAGTGCAGGGCCTGGAGGGTCCACACTCCCATAGACACATATCATTTGCAAAATGGGCAGCTTGAAAGGACTGCAGGACCCAGAGGCCCTACTCCCACCAACACATACCAATTACCAGTTACATTACATTTCTCTAAAAGTAAGGAAATTCATTGCAAAAAATGTTGTTAATGCATCAGTTAGGGTTGAAGTGACAAAGTAGGAAATTAAACATTAGGGTTGAGCCCTAACCCCCCACCCTACCCACCTCCCGCCACTCACACGCCAACAGGCATCGGGGGTGTGTCTTGGGGTCGCTTTGCCCAACTCTCACCCCATTCTCCCATGCTGTACCATATCAGCCTGTTTACACATGAAATGGGGCAGAGATGGGCCCACTGACCCATGTCATGCCCCCATCCTATTGTAGAGAATGGGGGGTGGGTGGTAACTGGGGGATTAAGAGCTCAACCCTAACATCTAATTTTCTGCTTTTGTTGTTTCAACCCTAACTGATGCATTAACAAAGTTTTTTGCAATGAATAGATAGATAGATAGATAGACAGACAGACAGACAGACAGACAGATAGATCGATCTATATCTTGGGGCACTGTAGCACCCTATAATTAGCGTTGAGTAGGGTGTTTAGTGTTAAATCCCTAACCTTGCTAATAAGATTGTCCCTGTTCAATGGAATTGCATGAAACTTTGCATGCATGGTCTGGGGCAAAATCTCTTGATTCCACAAGATTTGTGATCCTCAGATGTCTGGGTTATGAGATCCAGATAGTGCCACTAGTGGAAAAATTGGGTGTTTGGTCATTTTGCTGCTCTCAAATACAGTCAAGATGGTTGGAATGTTGATCTGAAATTTTCAGGTTACAAGAGGCTTGCCCTAGAAAGATGCCTTTTTTATGTTTTTGAAAAATATTAATCTGTTTCTGAGTTATAAGTATTTGACATTTCAGTTGTCAGCATGCTTAGTAGGGTCCTTCTTTTGTATGTGTGATGTGAAAGAAGCATTTCTAGCTCACAAAAGAATATGCTTCTTTCATGAGCCAAAATTCTTTCCTGATAAAATGTTTTTCTCACATAACCATCATCTTGTTTTTGATTTAAAAAATTGAAAATCCATAAAATGATGCCCTAGAGAAAGACAAACACCAGAATCCAGCTAATGGGATCTGTTTATCTAGACTGTGGTGTTTTTTTAACTTAAATACTCTTTCTAGGCACCCAAAATCCAGGTGCCCAGTTAGTGAGAGGAGTCATTCACCTGTGTATCTGCACTCTGTATAAGAACAGCAGGAGTTTCTTATCATCTGCAGCCACAGATAGAGACATGATGCCCACTTGGGTGGCAGAAGTGAGCTGGTAATGGATCTCTCTGTCTCTTACTCAGTTCTATCTCCCTTGATTCATTCTATCTATCTATCTATCTATCTATCTATCTATCTATTCATCTATCTATTCATCTATCTATCTCTCTCTCTCTATCTGCTCCCAGGATTACAGGGGCTGTTTTAATTTTAGCTTTCCCACTCTGTCAGCATGGGTTTCTGTGAGGGGTAAGGGCATGGGTGGTCTCAGTTCAGAATGGGCTTTTTAACTATTTAATATGCCCAATTCAAGGACTGTATGGGTTGTAAACAATGAAAGGCTCTGCCCTGAGCCTCTATGGATATGGATATTATACCAGCAGCAGCATTTAACCCCACCTTCCTTGTTACTGACAGTGTCAAAGATGCCACACTGCTGCCTGTGTCAGTGTTACTAGTTGGATTCTCCCTCGCACTCATCCCCGTAAATCAACTTCTTTTCACTCCAAAATTAATTTAAAGATCAATGCCAATGCTTTCTTCATTGTTTTAATTATTAGTCAGTATTTTGTTTACATGTACTAGAAATGAGATAAGGCAAGGAGAAAAGCAACAATTTCTGGTACTCTACAGGATTAGGCTAATTATAAGCAAGCAATGAATGGTTATATATTAGAAGTAAGGAAAAGTAAAATGAGTTTCTACAAAATAATTGACCACCAATTTAAAAATCAGATTCCAGACAATTCTGGAAATTGATAAAAAAATTGCAGGGAGCACAGAATTTGAGCTTGTCTCACACCTTTGATATAAATGGTCAGGAGACCCCATGAGTAATATGGTTGCAAGTAAATTTAATCAGTACTTTGTAACAATGGGTAAAAAAGCTCTGGCCCAATCCTTTGGTCATACAACAGCTAAAGCACTGGATAAACAGCCTCAGAATGATTGTTTTGCTTTCAAAACTATCACCACAAATAAAGTTCAAGATAAGTTATTAAAAATTAAGTCAGTAAATCTGGGGTTTAAATGATATTCTGAGCATACTATTAAAATATGCAGCTCCAGTGAATCATATCCACTTGCTAATTTGCTACTCTGTACTGCAGAATGCCCCAGTCATGAAAAGTCGCATCTATCTTGAAATCAGGCCAAAGACATGTGTTAGGAAACTACTGCCCATTTTTTCTTTTACCTGTGATATCAAAGGCTTTTGAAAATTAATAGGGGTCAATTAAAAGACTATCTAGAAAAGGTAAAATCATAAGTAAACAACAACCTGGTTTTAGACCATTGTATGGTACCACTTTGGCTTTGCTTGAAAGTAATGGGGACATTCAGGAAAGGATGGACAGGGGATGTCAGTGGAGCAATATGCATTGATTTGTCAAAGGCATTTGACACTCTTGACCATGACATCCTCCTGTCCAGACTACAATGAAATGGAATGTCAAAGGAGTGATAGCTTGGTTTCAATCATACTTGATAGGCAGGCAGCAACTGGTTACATTAAATGAATTAAATTGAGAATTGATTAATATAGTATCTGGAGTCCCACATGGATCAATTTTAGGCCCCATTTTGTTTAATATTTATTTGAACAACCTACTCTGGCTAATATGTCTAGTATGTATCACTTATATGCTGAAGACATCATAATATATGCAGGGGACCTCAGTAATGCAGATCGAAATATGGTTCAGAAAGTATTTAGTGATTTTCAGGATTCTTTTTACTCAAAACTTGCAATTAATGCTAAAAATTGAAAGTAATGTTGTTCAAGGAATAAAACTACAGCTTTATTGAACTATTCATTGTACATTGAAATAAATAATTACGTTGTACTGGAACAGGTCCGAGTTATAGATATCTTGGTCTTTGGATCGATGATAGAATTAAGTGGATGTACATATTGACTCTTTGGTGAAAGAGGTAGAGAAGCGACTGGGAGCATTTTTATTGAGTGAGACACTGTATGTCTATGGAAGTTAGAATCTATTTTGTTAATTCACTCAGTCATTCTACTGTTGTTAAATTATGGAGATTAATTATTTGCTGGGGCTACAGCAATGGAGCTTTCAAAATTGGATATTATGGGCCCGATTCCAGAAGGCGGATGCAGGGCTTGCACCACACCCCTGTTCATCACAAAGTTTGCTGCAACAGCCCCAAAGCCCTCGGATGCATCTCCACACTATTCCAGAAGGGCTGGCACAGTTGCAACAGTTTTCTAATTTACATCAGCTTGCGCCAAAGGTATGGCATAAGCCCGTAGTAAGAGTACCCCATGGACACAATGTTAGACTATTAGGAAGATGGCCTAACCTTGCAACATCAGGGACTTGATGCATCAGCTTCTTGAATCCTGAGTTTGACACAAGTCGCGCCAGTTAAACAACCTGCCACAAGTCCCTTGAGGCAATCGCAGCCGCTATGGAATTGGGCCCATGTGTAATATATTAGCAAGGTTTGTTGTAGATGTACCTAGAAAACTGCATAGATCTCAACTCAAATTCTCAACTGGCAACATCTTAATGATAGAAGAGCCCTACATATATTAGCGTATGTTTAAGTGCCATAAAGCCAGAGTACCTGATTATATATTGGACAAAATCCATGACAGAAAGATTAAAAAAAGGCATTAAATCAGGGGAGGGAGGGTTGTGTAGATTAGAAGTAGAAAATCACATTTTTTTTCTGTATGGGTCGACAGTTATGGAATTCTGTACCCCTTATATTTGGACCACTATATTCAAAAATCCTTTTTGGGCCTTAAAACAAGTGATGCATACAATGGGTGCATCATAAACCAAACTGCTGCCATGAGCCATACTGAATATGTGACATGTTCTTTGCATAAAATTGCATCATTTTATAAAGTACCTACAACTGTGACAATGAAATTGCACTTGTAAATACATCAGGAGGTGTGTTTTGTAAGAATTTTTAATTATTACTTATTGTCTTGAGTCCCAGTAATTTGTGATGTCAATTATTAATGTTATGAAACTTGTTTTTTGACACTGCACTAAGGACCTGACTGGAAATGACCTTGTCAGATGAGTATCCTATTCATTACTTGAAAATTAATAGCATTTTTACTATTACTACTACTAAAATCTATGTTTTAAAATTATTTTTTAAGTTTTTATATATGTGGCCCATAATATCTATATTTAGTGATTTTGTTCAGACATCTGTTACTGAATTACCTTTTGATTTTCTTCCCAAGTTCAACTGAGCTCAGACAGTCATTAATGTCATACACAGAGTGACACTACTGCCTGCATCTCGAGGAGCACTCTATTAGCTGATCTGTACAGCTGTCTCGAGTGGGAGCATATCTTTTCCCCAGCAAAATAGATGATACTCATATAACTTTATGCTTCCCATCTACTTGTTGTAATTGCCAGTTTTTTAATTCACCTTCCAAATTCTAACAGAGGAATGACCCAGTACTTGCCTTCCTGAGTGCCTTTCTGCATCTAAATGGAGTCGCCTTCCTGCCCCACACTGCTCTACCCCACCACTCTCAGCGGTCACCATAATATTTAAGGTGGCATAAGTTTAACTGTTAATCCAAAATATAACTTTAATCAGCACTGAGATCAGAGGATCCAACAGTTTCAATGCTAATTAAATTTCCATTCATGTCACTGTTTTTCTTCATGACTTCACGAAAGTGAGGAAAGTCTCTTGTTTTGATATTTGAGTGAAGATATGAAGAAAAGATGTCTTGACACATAAAGCTTGGTCTTATGCAAGGTTTACTCTAACAATCAGCTGATCACTGGCAAAGTATGCTGTCTGCCATGTAGAACCATTTAAATTTCACAGGAACATGCTGCCAGCAAAGTTGTGACTCTGATCAGCAATAAGACATTACCCACTCTACTATAGGTTTGTACTTGCTACAGGTAACTAGCTAAACAGTAACTGCAGTTCATGTCAAGTGCTGATTTAACTGACACAATGTGAGCAGATAAGGACTGTGTACAAAAAAAACTGGATGACATACTATAACACCTAAACAAATATAAAAAAGTGCACAGTCTTCTTGGAAAAATAAACACACTACTCGTAACACACATTTAGTGATGCACACTAACCCATGACACCAGTTACACTATGTCACACTGTGTTGGTGAAAATCAGCACTTGACATAATCTGCAGTTTTTTAGCTAGCTAGCTAGCAAGAACAGACATAAGCATTTGTTTAGAGTAAAGTGGGTAATGTCTTGTGGCTGATCAGAATCGCAGCTTTGCCAGTAGTGTGTTCCTGTGAAATTGAAATGGTTCCACACAGCAGACAGCATACTCCATCAGTAATCAGCTGATTGCCAGATTGAACCTTGTGTAACAGTGAGATTTTTGTATCAGGACAGGATGTCTTATCTCCCTGTCTTCACTCCAGTATCAAAATGAGAGACTTCCTCACTTTCAGTGAAGACATGCTGAAAATAAAAGCAGCAACATGAATGGAAGTTTAATCAGCATTGGAACTGTTGATCCTCTGATTTCAGTGTTGATTAAAATTATATGTTGTATTAAAATTTATCTTAATGCCTCTTTAGGCAGATGTTATAGTCACCACCAGGAGCTGGGAGGGTTAGCAGGGTGGAGTGGTACAAGGAGGTGACTCCATCTATCTGGCAGAAAGGCACTTGGGAAGGCAGATTTTGGGGCATTAATCTTTCAGAACTGAATCAACTGAATGAACACTAAAAAAGTTTGTCTCTGAGAGAGCTTATGAGAAGCTGAAAATTACATGTTGTGAGTATCTCCTTCAGTATTTTGCAAGGAAAAAAATATGTGGCACTGCTCAAAATAGTTGTATGTATCAGCTGATAGAGTGGTCCTCAGGCTTTGAGTAGTACCCTTCCAATGTGTATGATGTCAATAATTGCATATACATGAGCCTAGTGTTACCAGTTAACTGGTGTGGTAGTGGATATCTCTGCTCATCACTCTGTAAAACTAGTTGCATGTAGATGTGGTGATATGAAGTATCCTGGCATCTACTTACCCAGGACAGGTACCTGGATAATGTTGGTAATATTTGATAACTCAAGAAATGTATATGCCCGATTAGCAGTCCCTGGCTTCACAGAGCTAGTGGTAATGCATGATGACAGCATTGGGGAGTGATCACAGTTCCTCTCTCTCTCTCTCTCTCTCGTAATGTAGCTATCACTACCATAGTAACATACAACAGCAGGCTCTGGCAGCACACATTCTCTTAGTACATAGCTTCTGCCCTCGGTCCTCTCTCGAACTGTGCAGTAGAGGGGTCTAAGCTGCAGAGGGTTGCTGGTCTGTGGAAAGGAGGTTCCTGTGTATGTGGGGGCTCACTGGCAGTCTGTTCAGGGTGGTTTGACTACAAGGAGTGGTGTGGTATGGGAGTACCTGCTGTGCAGGTGGGGCCACAGCTAGTCTGTTCTGAGGGGTTTGCTGCATAGTGGTGGCCAGTCTGTGGGAAGGGTGGTTACAGCTGAGGGATACAGACAGCTAGTTGGGGGTCTATGGGAAAAGGGTTTCAGCTGTGAGGGGTGTGACTTGCCCTCTGTCTTCTAACCCTTGGCATCCACTCCTTTACAGCCTACCAAACCCCTATGTGGGAAGAGGGGTTCCTACTGTGGGTAGGGCACAGAGCCAGTATATTTTTCAGCAGGTGGTGCCCAACTGCAAGGGATGGCTGGTCTGGAGGAATGGGATTCCAGATGTGTGTTGAAGGCTCTCGCCGCGGGGTGGCAGATTTATGGGAGGGGATTATGCTGGGGATGCACACAGCCAGTTGGGGAGTCTGCGGGAAGGAGGTTCCAGATTTGACAGGGTGTGGCTTGTCCACTGTGCCTAGCCCTTGGCATCCACTCCATTTACAGCCCATCAAAGCTCATCTGTGGGAAAGGGGGATTCCAACTGTGGGTGGGGTGGGGCACACAGCTAGTATGTTCTTTGGGAGTGTCCAGCTGCAGGGTGGATGGCTGCTCCTTGGAAGGTGTTCCAGCTGTGGAGGGCTACACTGCCAATCTGTACTGGGGTGGTCAGCTGAAGGGGTGGTCAGCATGTAGGATGGAAATTACATCTGTGGGATTCATACAGCCAATCAAGGGGTCCATGGTAAGGGATGTTCCAGCTGTGAGGTGGCATGGCTTATTTTGTGCTCCCTAGCCCTTGACATCCACTCTCTAAAGCCCACATTCCCTCTCGTGGGAAGGGTGGTTCCAGTTGTGAGATAAGGGCATACAGCCAGTATATTCATCAGGAGAAGGAGTCCAGCTGCAGGCAACATGGTTGGTCTGTAGGAAGAGGGTTCCAGTTGTGCGGGATGGCTGGTCCACTGATCCCTTACCAGTGACTTCCCTCTTTACAGCTCATCAAAACTCCTATTCTTATCCCCCAAACTCCTTTCACAACCCCACAGCACCCCCTTCCATAGCCCCCTCTACTGACCAATGACATCCTTCATCCACAGCAACCTTGAGATCCCTCCTCCATGATCAGTTGAAACCCCCATTCCCTTGACACACACCCTCCCTGCATGGCCTCCCACTGACACGAACTCCAAGACCCAAGACAAATCACTCACCCATCCTATAAGGTATGTCCAGATGCTTTCCTCTATAGGCCATGACACATGCACCTGTCCGCACAGCCCCAAACACTAGCCCTCTTTATCTTTTTGTTGCCCTGATACTAATCCAACCTTCTTACACAGCCCCACATACTAGATCTACCTCCTTCCAAGGCACCCGCAATACCTACCCTACCTCCAAAGCTCCCTCACAGCCCCTGACAATACACCTGCCTCCACAGTCCCTGACACTACCCACCATCCTCAATGACCCTACACTAACCCGCCACCACCACTTTCCTTATGCCCCTCACCCCACAGCCCCTAACACCCCTGCTTGTTCCATAGTCTCCTTCAACAGCCTTCTGATTCTGCTGTACTCCACCACCTCCAATCTCATTTCCTCCATGGCCCAATGGATACCTTCCTCCCTGGACTCTCTCCCTTACTGGCCCCTGGACAACTCTCATCCCCAGCCCACCAGATGCATCCTCACTGACACTCTGGACATTTCTCCTCACTAGGCATGTCTTTCTCTGGGCCCCAGACACCTACTATACTGGCCTTCCAGACACCTTCCTCCATCACTCCCCAGCCACCTGGATGCCCCTCCCTCCCCAGACACCCCTTCCTCCTGGGACCCACGACATCTCACTCCCTGGCCCCTGGACACCTCCTCCTCCTGGGCCACGTGCACCCCTACACCCCTCCTTGGCCACAAATGATAGCTTCTCCTCCTTGGTCCCTGTACACCCACCACAGAAAACTCTATGTTCCACTTATTGAACTACTACAGCTTCACCTCCTGACTAGAGATGCAAATTCCTCTAGAAATTAGTCATCGCCAAAGGTAATTTGCAGATTTTATGGAGTGATTTTGTTAAATTTTTGGTCACGATTTCACAGATTACATCACAGAACCTGAAATTTCACTAGCGAATTTTGTGCTTCATCTACAGAATTCATGCTTTGGGATAAACTTTGATGAACTTTGTTGAAAATGTCAGGCAAATTGAAGTTTCAACATTTTTCAATACTCCACAAAATCTGCAAAGTGCAAATTTCTGGGGCTTCACACGAACTTCGGGTGAAGTTTAACTTTGCAACATCTCTACTCCTGACTCTACCACCCATCACTGACCTGTAGCTGCTGAGCCCCCTCTCATCCTATGCCCTGACCTCAGCCTCTGAGGTCAACGCAGCCTTGGCAGCATGCCCTGACCCAACCACCCTGGTGGCATGATGCTGCCTCCCACCCTCCTATAGCCCCTGTGTCCATGCTCATGGCTCTCACTCCTAGCCCTGGGCTCTGGTTTCTGAACTTGGCTCAAACCTCCACCTACTATTCTGTGCACCTGCATCACTAGCCTCAGGCTCTTAAGGCACCCTTCTCAAGCCACAGTGGCATGTTCCCAATCCTGGCCTCTAGCTCCTGGGACACCATGCCCTACACTCCTGTAGCCCTGATGGAAGGTTCCACACCTTACTGCCCTGGATACAGGCTCACAAGCCCTGATTACTACAGTTATCCCACCCTGAGTCCCACCATATGTCCTCAGGCTCCTGAGCCACTTCTAATGTACTGGTGACAGCTCCTGACTTCACTGCCCTAGAAGCAGGCTCTCATTGTCCTCCCTAGTCCAGTCAGGAGACTGTTGAGTTATCCTGTATCCCCTTTGCTTTGTCTGTCTCTGTCATTGCCATGAATTGTCCAGCCTCACAGAAAACATTTACTCTTGCTTTGTTTTATAACTCTCATTTTGAAAATTGGACCTCGGTCTGTTTTTCTCCTTGCTACACAATGAATGAACTGCCCTGTTCACCCACCTTCTACAGTTGTTCATGTACAAGCACAATGACCTAACAGCACTGCTAGGTGTCTGCTAAGCTGCTTACTAGCACATGCTCAGTTTAATAAAACAGCTCCAAAGCATCAATATTCACAGAACTACATGGATCCGATAAGGACATCCTGCATGTACACACATGGCTGGAAGATGCCCAGTAAGTCAGTTGTTAGCAGCGAACTGAATGATTGAGCTCAGCTGAGATTGGGGAAAAATCAAGCAGCGATTTAGTAACAGATGCCTGAAAAAATTGCTAAATACAGATACTATAGGCCACAGGAATAAAAAAACTGGCACAGAATCAATTTTAAAACACAAACTTTAGTACATATAACACTAAATACTCACTAACATCTTAAAAATTTAGAAGCATTGCCACTAATCTAAGCAGCAGTTGTGTGGGTGAGTTTGGTGATTGCAATAGAACCTAACCTGCTGGGGCCAGTTGGATTTATGGTGTGACCGTGGAACCTTTCAGCAGTCAGAGACAGCATTAAGTTTTGTTAGCACTTAGGTTGACAATGGCAACCTACCTCACTTGAAGGATTTACATCTTTTGAGGCTACCTGCACATCAATACTGGGGGCTTGAATTTCAAAATGAACCTATGATGCAAGGTGCCTGTGCCAAGTGGATATGACGTAAGTGGCACCTTGTGTCATAGTGATCCCAATTTTCAAACATTGGCTGTGGCAAAATTGTGATGCTATGTGCCCAACCCACCTTGTGCCACCCTTGCAGCAAAAGCACTCATGTACCAGCTTGTAAAGGGGCTTGCATCATGGTAGGCGTCACCGCTCCACTTTTTTGGAGAATTTGCAAGCTCTGCCATGGACGCAGCAAGGGGCTCATGATAGATCAGCCTGGAGGTGGTCTCAGTACCCTGGGCCACTACTTGGCAGGGTAGTCAGTAAGCGGTGGGTCTGGGAAGGTGAAGAATGGGGTCTGTAGGGACTGAGGGATCCATAGGGCATGAGGGGAAGGTGGCGTATATGGAACAGAGGAGGACCTGGCAGAAATGCCATAGGGCTTATGACACAGCTGAGGGGACTGGGTAGGAAGGTTGGCATCATGAACCTATTATGACATGGCCACAGGGGAACACAGCTCTGGCACCTGCTCCACAAAACCCACAGTCCTATGGGCGAGTGCCAGCACTGCTTCCACATGGGACCATGTCATAATAGGTTCAAGATGCCAACCTCCCACCCAGTCCCCTTGGCTGTGTATATGCCCTATGGCACCTCTGCCAGGTACCTCCTCTGCTCCATACATTTGCCACTGTACCCCTCTTGTGCCCTATGTCACTCTCAATGCTCCTGCAGCCCCATTCCTGACCTTCCATTTAGGGTTCTCCTGTCCCCACCTCCACAGGTCATGTAGGCTTGCCCAGGGGAGTTGACAGATCCCTCCATCAAACACTGCAGGTGCGCCAATATTTGGCTTAGCCCTGTGGCTGCAGCAACTGCCTGGATCTTCAGTGCAGGGACCCTAATCGTTGCAAAGTTGGGCTAGGGTCCTTGATGCACCCAGTTCTACTACAGCCCTAGATTGCCACAAATTGTGGTAATCTAAGGGCTGTTTGAAAATTAAGCCCTGGGAGTCTCAGTCTGTAATTGCAGATAGCCACTATATTACATTGCTGGCAACAGAGCTGCCTGGCACTGAGTGCAACTTTTCCAGCTGTTGGAATGTATCACAGAGATTTGCACCTGGCTGTTCTTACCAAACCCTTCAATGATGAAACAAAAGCCAGTTGGTGGTTGTACTCCTCAGGCACCCAAGCTACATGAGTGCTGTCTGCCCTTAAATCCTTGCATGGAGTTTTATTAAGACAACTCAGAGCTCATTCCAGTACCCATTTCCTCCTCCAGGATTACACAAACATTTTCAAAAGTCTCCCCTCACTCATAGCATTGCTTTTCCCTTCTCACTTATTATATACTTCAGAACCCAATTACTTTAACACAAAATAAATTAATTAACTCTGAAAGGACACTGTCTGATCAAAATGCTAATGTAATATTGTGGGGGTGGTCTGCTAACTTCTGTATTTGATGACACTGTTTACATCTGGCTTTTTAAGTTTGGGGGTCACAAACATGTACCAAAATAAAATAGCATCTTACATCTAATTTTGAACCTGTTCTATCTTTCTTTAATATAATTCTTGAGATAGTTAAGTGCATGTGCTTTTAAACAGGGCACAGTTAAAGCTTAGCTGGGTAATAAGAAGAAATTATTAAAATACCATTTTAGTAAAACAAGCAACAATAAATTAGTGGCAAAGGATTAAATACACACAATACTTTGGGTCAGATATTCAGACTGCACCAGGCAGGGGCACAAGCCTGGGCGCAGCACACCTGGGATGGGGCAGGGACTAGGGCGGAGATTCAATGGTGTTGCCATGGCTCAGCACCATTGAATATGACACTGAGGGTGCACACTGCACATGGGGCAGTGGCACTGCACCAGCACAAGTGTCAGGAGGGGAGCAGGGGCTGTTTCAGCTCAAGTGTGGTTGCGCTAGGTGCAGCAACTGCGATATTTGGCCGAGGCCATGCAAATGAGGCCATTATGCATGCATGTGCAACTGGGGCCATTTGCATGTCAAGGAATAGGCAGACTGGGTGAGCTAAATGGTCCTTATCTGCCATCAAAGTCTATCTTTCTATTATGGCCCAATGTGCCTAGCCCTGGCGACTTGCACCTGGCACCCTGCCAGGCTGCAGCCGTCAGGGACCAATGCCCTGCAGCCCTCGGTGGGCTCTGTGCCTGATTGCCCGATCATGGGCAAATGTTCACTCACTCCCCTGGTGGTCCAGTGGACTGATCCCCATCACCCAATTGTGAGCATAATGAACATAACCTGGTGGTCCAGTGGACACCACCCATGCCCAATCACGGGCATAGGTTTAAAACCCTGGTGGTCCAGTGGTACCCTCCCCACCAACCCACTGCATCCCCCTGCACCCTGAACCCTCCAGTCAGCAGCAGATGGCAGCTCTCTCCCCAAGCCACCTGGCCACCCGTGACTGACAGCATACAGTAGGGCTGTATGCCTATTGGTCCCTGCATGAGCCAATGGGTGTGCAGACCATACTGTACTACACAGTCGAGGGTTGTGAATGAATGCCTATTCACAATTGGGACTGTGTAGTACAGTATGGTCTGCATGCCCATTGGCCCACACAGTGGACCAACAGACGGCAACCCTACTGTATGCTGTCAGTCGGCAGGTGGCTGGGTGGCAAGTGGGTGGGGAGCTGCCACCTGCCACTGACTGAGGGAGTGCAGAGGGTGGGGAATGCAGTGGTGGGTGGGGAGGGGTACCACTGACCACCAGGGTTTTAAACCTGCCCATGATCTGGTGATGAGGATCAGTCCACTGGACCACCAGGGAGTCATGACTCATGCCCATGAGTGGGCAAAGGGGATTGGTCCACTGGACCACCAGGGAATATATCCACACATGCCCATGATCAGCAAGGGAGGGGATGATGCCCCTTGTGCAGGGGGCTCGTGGACTGTGTCCTGGGTGGTCAGGTGGCCATTCACAGCAGGCAGCTGCTGTGTTGCACCTTGCAATATGGAAGCTCACCTGTGGTTGACCAGGACTTGCTCCAGGTTTCACGGGCACAACTACGACCCTATGCGGCACAAGGTGGGTATGTGCGGCATATGCTCTTGAACTTTCCGGCTGAATATTAGGATGTGCCAGATGTGCATGCATGCCCTGTACTTGCACCACACATACATTACTGTTGCACCCTAGTGCATTGAGGGGTTGCACAGTGCAACCAGCCCTTTGAATATTGTGCTAGGGCATTGGTGGGTTATGCATGGTGCAACCCTGTTGTGCCATGCGAACCCCTTTGAATATCCCACCCTTTGTCAATTACTTTCTTTCAAGTGAATAATTTGAAATAATTACACAAAATACCACTTGCTTTTCTTCAAAGTATGATTGCATTATTTTGTGTATTGGGAGTTGTAATTTTAAACAGAATTCTGATTAAAGCAAGTATAGGACAGATGCTTTCATAAAACACAGGTAGCATATTTTGTTTGGGAAATGTAGATAAAAGATGGATTCTGTTTTTTTCTGGTTTCTCTGTTTTGATTGTTTTGTTCTTGACTTTTGAAATGTATAATTTGCAATCTTGGTAAATGAGAGCATGCAGCATTTAAAGCAGAATCCAACCTGTGTTTGGATTGGGATTGTCTGCCTAAAGAGTTTGCTTTGCACTTTGTTTCTAAAACTGAAGTAATAGAAAAATGAATATCATTAAGAGGACTTTTGTAACAGGGAATGAGGACTATCCTATTTGTGTGCTAGTCTTATGTAAGAACACACATAAACTATGAGTCACCCTTCTGGTCACTCTACTTACTGTAAGGCCAGACATTAGTTTGTTAGAAGGCATCCAGAGAAGGGCAGTAAAGTTGATCACAAGGCAAAAAAATAAATCATACAGCCAAAACTTAACAGAATTAAATCTACACACTCTAGAACTAAGAGTGAAGGGTGATATTTTACAACTATTCCAAATACTGGATAACCTAGGAATCACCACATAATGCAATATAACCTTTAGGAAAGGTCAATTAACCTAAGATGTCATAACAAGCAACTAGAAACTCTGAGGAAAAAAACAAAAAATGGACAGTTGTTTTACAATCAGGGCCATTAGAATATGAAACATCTTGCCACAAAAAGTATTCAAGAAAGAACATGAGGAATTGCCGGCTCCACTGGCTTATCTTTGTAACTTATCATTTGAGCTGGGCGAGGTCCCACAAGATTGGAAAATAGCCACATTTATCCCTACACAAATGCGGTAGCAGAGTGAGTGAGGGCAACTATAGATCGGTAAGTCTCTCATCAGTTGTAGGCAAAACAATGAAAACCCTTCTCAAGGAGAGATTATATCCTTTCTCAAGGACAACAACAAATTAGACATGAAACAGCATGGCTTTACCACAGGAAGTCATGTCAAACCAATTTACTTGAATTCTTTAACTGGGTAATGAACATAGTAGACCAGGGAGGTGCAGTAGGCGTAGGGTACCTGGATTTCAGCAAAGCTTTCGACTCAGTCCCACATAGAAGGATGCTAAACAAATTAGACAGTATGGGAGTAGGTCATCAGGTGGTAAACTGGATAAGGAGATGGCTTACTGGTAGGATCAAGAGGGTATTAGTGAATGACTCACTCTCAGAGAAAGAGATGTAGCTAGTGGAGTACCACAGGGTTCATTGCTTGGCCCAGTCCTATTCAACATCTTCATTAGTGACATTTCTGATGGACTGGAGGACAAGGTGTGTTTGTTCAGATGACATAAAGATAGGAAACAGGGTGGACACCCCAGGAGGAGTGGAGAAGATGAGGGCTGACCTGGAATCTCTAGAAAAGTGGTCAAGAATGTGGCAACTTCAATGCTAAAAATGCAAAATCATGCACCACAGAAGGACTAACCCAGGAGTGGATTATTACCTAGGAGTGAAAAACTGGAAGCCTCTACTCTGGAAAGGGATCTGGGAATAATTATAACAGATGACCTAAACATGAACAAGCAATGCGAGAAAGCAGCACTGAGTGCAAATGATATGTTGGGATGCATAAGCAGGGAATTACCAGCAGGAAAAAGGAGGTCATCCTTCTACTCTACAGATCAATGGTGAGGCCACACCTGGAGTACAGTGTGCAGTTCTAGAGACCACACCTCAAGAAGGATATTACCAGACTGGAAACAGTGCGAGGAGGACTACTAAAATGATTCATGGATTGCACAACAAATTATATGAGGAGAGGCTGCGTGAATTAAACATGTGCTCCCTGGAGCAGCAGAGGGACAGGAGACATGATCAAGACTTTCAAATTCTAAAAGAAATAAACAAGGGCAAGTCCAGGACCTGTTCCATATTAAAAATCACTCAAGAACCAAAGGGCATAACATGAAGCTAGAGGGGGCAGATTCAGAGGCAACACACGCAAGTTCTTCTTCACCAAGAGAGTGATTGATTCATGAACTGCCTTCCAGAGGAGGCAGTGGAGGCAAAATGGTGGAAACTTTCAAGAAGGTGTGGGATAGATACAAAGGCACCATAACACTGAAAAGCAGTTAAGAGAAGGGGTAGGATTATGAGCAGATTAGATGGGCCTCATGGCCCCTTCTGCTGTCACTTTCTATATTTCTCTATTTCTATGATAAATACATAGAGTTCCTTCTGGTTTGATTCTCTACACGTGTGGGAGACAGTCACAATTGGCTAACACCTCCTTCTGTCTGCTGTTTACCAAGTTGCAAGTATATACTGTATATTTTTTTTTTTTGGGTGGGGGGCTATTTTTGAAGGACTAGTAAGAGGTCAAAGGTTTTGAGTGATTTTACATGCTAAGGCTATTTACCCCAAATTATCTACCTAAAAGAAAAGAACAATTCTAATTGCCTTTACACCTTCAGTCATGTAGTGCATGTTTGAAAACAATTATAACTTTTTATATGAGTTTCTGTCTCTGCATTACCCAACCAATGGTCACGTACTTATGGTACTTCCATGGTAACTGATGCATATTAAGCAATGCAACTCACACTGGAATAATATAGTGTTAAAAGTTAAGCTAGATGTACTGTACACTGCTGGTGTAAATCAGTAATAGTTCTTATTATAGTACTGTTTTACATTTCAACTGAAAAAGTTACAAGTGACTTTAAAGAGTGCTGTAGCAAAGAAAACATACAATGTTACAGCATCTAGTAGAAATACATCTCATTGTAACAGAATCAACAGGTTTATTGCCAGAAACTATTTTTTCTTCACAATAATTTCATGAACAGTGTATTATATGAAATACTGTCATATTCAAGCATATAGTATATACAATGATACAGCATCATATAGTGTACTGAAATACTATTAGATGATATCCTCTCTCTCCCTCTCCTTGTCCTCGGTTTGTTGCTGATGTTGGACTGAAAGCTGGAATGGGTTTTGTCAGTAAGCAAATCTGATTCTATTCATAACATTCAAATGGCATGAAAATTGGGTCGGTGCTAATAGGAACTGAAGTTGTAATTTCATAATTCTTTATTGCTCCCTTCCCTCTTTTAAACTAAAGAATATAACCTTTTATTCAAAAGTGCCTCGCATTAAACTATATAGTCACGATTAAACATGCCATTCTTTGCTAAATTGTATGAAAAATTGTAATAGAAACAACAACAAACTTTTTAAATCAAAATTAGCTAGATTACAAGTTAGTTGTCACCTATGAGTCATAGTTACCTCAAAGAAGTGCATGTGAGGTTGTGGTTCTGTCCCAGCATGGGAGGTTGTTTGCCTTAAAGGGGCACTGTCAGCTTTGCCCTTCACTTTTGCCTGATCTGAAAAATGTAGCTCTTGGCACACACCTATTAAACATTCACTGCAGAAACCCCCACATGTATGAAATTAAAGTATATTTACAATTTTATTCATTTTCAGCTGCAATTGCTATCCATTCATCCTGGCTAAAAGTGCCCTCATCCAGGAAGCACATTCAAATCAGGAGCATGAGGTCTGGCAGGAGCACATTCATGAAGTACAAGTTTTCCCATTCTGTCAGTAAAATAATGATAATCTGGTGCCTTATTTTATGGAAAAAAATGCTGCTGCTGTCTTCCCGACAAACCGAGCACTGTGAGTAGTAAAAGTTACTATTTTAAATCCGAGCTGAAAGCTGAGATCTGATTACAGAACTGTTAACCTGGAGAGCCAGGTTTAAATCCCAGAAGTGCCTCCCTATGCAAGTAATAAAACCTCACTCTGCTTATTAGCTTTCTTATCTTTATCTGTGCTCTTTGAATCCCTCTGTGGACTGCAAGAGCTGCAACTTCTCTCCCTGTCCTGTCCTAAATTATGAAGCACTTTGGGATACAGTTTATAAACCCTATAAAGCCAAATCCATTTCCATCCTCCTACAGTGCTGGAGAGTTGAAGGCAAGGATTAAATCTGCAGTGGAGATATTGGGCTTCAAAGCCTTTATTTATTTATTATTTAGTTTTTAGTTTTTGTTGACCGGGTAAGTGCACTAGACAACTCCTGCCTATTTACAGGCACGACTTGGGAGAGGGGACACAGGCAGAATGCCAACTGACCTTGAACCAGATTAAGCTGTTGGTGGTATTTTGAGTGAATGAGGAAATTTGGCAAGGATACTGGGAAATTCCCTACTCTTTTCGATAAGTGCCATGGGATCTTTAGCATCCACCTGAACTACCACCAATCCAGGCAAGGGACCTCAGTTTAACGTCGCATCTGAAAAGCGGCACCTCAGAGTGCAGCACCCTCTCATGCTGCAGTACAGTGTCAGTACTGGGATATTAACAGAGTGCCAGATGTGGGAACTGAACCCACAGCCCTCTGATCTCCCGGTCTCAGAGGCAAGAGTGTGCTACCTACTGAGCCACTGACACGGCATAATGGATTTCAACCTACATCACCTGAAACATACATATTTTGGAGGCTACATGCAAGTAGAGGCTAGGCCTTAGTCTTTATTTACAGGTAGCCTCCAAATTACATTGCTGCCCATAGAACTACCTGGCTCTGATTGCAACTTTTAGAACTCTTCACAGAGATCCCGCGTTGCCATTCGTACCAAAACCCTTTAATAATAACATACAGTAGAAATCTGTTGGTGTTTGTACCTCTCCAACAACCGAGCTACAGTAGTAAAGGCTATCCTTAAATCTCTGCATGGAATTTATATAGGCATTCAGAGTCCATTTAGATACCAGTTTCCCTCCTCCAGGATCACACATACTTTTTCAACACCCTCCTCTCTCACTCATAACATTGCTTTTCCATTCTAATTTATTGTCTACCAGCAGAATTCAATCACTTCACAACAAAAGTCAAATCATTAGCTCTGAAAGGATACCATGTTATCGAAATCATCAAAATGCTAATGTAATACTGTTGGGGGCTGCTAACTTCTACAATCGATGACTCTTTTACAGCTGGCTTTTTAGGTTTTAAAGGGAGGGCTCACAGACACATACCAAAATAAAATTATAGTATTTTACATCTAATCATGAATCTGTTTTATCTTTCTTTAATATAATTTCAGGGATAGTTAAATGCATGTGCTTTTAAACAAGGTGCAGTTAAAGTTTAGCTGGTAACAAAAAATTATTATAATGCTATTTTAGTAAAACTAGCAACAATAAATTAGTGACAAATGATTAGGCGAAAAGTTTACTATACTTTATCAATTACAAAGTGGAAAAAGACACTGCTGTGGTTCTCTAAGGAGGTAGCATAAAAAGAAAAAAGCAAAGAAGATGACATTTAGAAAATACAAATAAACACAGGAGGAGGGGACATGGAGAGATACCAGGAAAAGCAAAGGGATGCAGGGTAGGCAATTAGGAGCACTAAGGCACAAACAGAGGAACACATTGCAGTCAGTGAAAAAGGGTTACAACTTTTATAGAGTACGTAAGTGAAAAGAGGAAGGCAAGGGAGGGATCTTAAGGCTGAAAGGAGAAGGAGGGATCTGTGTGGAGAAAGACCAGCAAAAGGTGAAAATACTGAACAAATACTTCTGTTCAGTCTTCACAGGGAGGGCAGGAAACAGACCAACGATGAGGATGTGGGCATAAGGTTGGGAGGTGGACACAAGTCCTTTTTCAGAGAAGGTCCTTAGGAAACTAACAGCATTAAAAGTGGATAAGGCAATGGACCAGATGGAGTGTACCCCAGGATACTGAGGGAACTAAAGGAGGTGTTGGCTGCGCCTCTGGCAGCCCTGTTCAACTTGTCAGTGGAAACTGGGGAGGCAGGGGGACTGGAGGAGGGCAGATGTAGTCCCGCTATACAAATGGGAAATAAGGAGGAGGCAGGAAACTACAGGCCAGTCAGCCTAACCTCTGTAGTGGGCAAGGTAATGGAAAAACTACTGAAAGAAAAGATTGTGGAACACCTAATTGCCAATGATCTGCAGGACACGAGGCATGGTTTCAGAAGGGACAAGTTGTGCCAGTCAAACCTCATAGAGTTCTTCTACTGGGTAACCAGGAGGTGGATCGGGGGTAGTGGATGTGGCCTACCTGGATTTTACTAAAGCATTTGACACTGTTCCACATAGAAGGCTGTTAAACACACTTGGGAACCTAAGAGTAGGTGCTAAAGTAGTGAAATGGGTGGAGAGTTGGCTGGACAGTATGACTCAGAGGGTGGTAGTAAATGGCATACACTCTGGAGTAGGCAGAGTAACAAGTGGGTGCCACAAGGATCAGCATTGAGTCCAGTCCTCTTCAGTGTCATTATCAGTGACATTGAAGAGGGTCTACAACAAGCTCTGCAACAGAGTAGACACACTGGGGGGTAATATGAGGGGATATCTAAAAACGTTGAGGGTTGGTCAAGGGATTGGCAGCTGGGTTTCAATGCTAAAAAGTGCAAAATAATGCACGTGGGGCACAGAAACCTGGGGACAGCAATGCCACCTGGGAGTACTGTATAGTACTGGAGACCACATCTCTGGAAGGCGTAGACAGAGTGGGAGCCAGCCAGAGGAGGTAACTAAAATGTTGCAGCATCTGCATTGAAAGCCCTGCAAGGAGAAACTAAAGGACCTCAATATGTACACCGTGGAACAGAGGAGGAGGGGATTGTGATAGAGACTTTTAAATACCTCACAGGGCAAATAAGGTACAGGAGGAAATATTTTCAGAAGAAAAATTGCTCAAGAACTAGGGGACAAGCTATGAAGCTGGAGGGTAGGCTCAGGGAGAGGTGTGAGTACTGTTAACAGAAGAGTGGAGTATTCCTAGAACAGCCTTCCACCAGAGGTGGTGGGGTGATAACAGTGGTGGGATTCAAGAATGCATGGGATAAGAAGAAAGGAATTTGAATGGAAATGAAAGTGGAAGGAGAAAAAGCTGAGATCATATACAGTCTGCAGTAATAGTGTAGATATGGAGGAATGGGCAGACTGGATGGGCCAAGTGGTTGTTATCTTCCATCATATTCTCTGTTTCTACATTTCTGTGTTAACTATAAAACTTTTCTGTGAGTTCAACTTCTCCATTACCCACCAAGAGCTCAGCACCTATGGTACTTTCATGTTAACTGTTGCATATTTAGAAATGCAGCCAATGCTGGAATCATATAGTATTCAAAGTTAAGCTTTGCACTCCTTTCTGAAGAGGGTTTGAATTATTCACAATGCTGGAACATGGACAAGGAAAACCCAAGGGGCTCTGTACTTGCAGAAACCAGTTCACTTGCAAAGCATACTAAAGATATCAGCAGTAAAAGGCACACAGAACATTCCTGTCTGGATCAACTCCAAAATTACAGCTATGCAGAAACAGGAGGGCTCTGAGAACACTAGTACAGCTGGGGCTGATCTCAAAGCTCAGAGCTGTCATCGGGTAAGGCTAGCTTTCAGTGTAAAATCTGTAGAGTGCCCCTTCAGGAAATCGAGTAAGGAAGATCAACCAAGTGGATGCTGCACTGCATTTTTAAGAAAGATTAACAAGGCAGACCATTCATTATTTCAGAATTATTAGAAGGATTCACTTAACTTGCAACTTACTGAGCTGAGCTAGGAGGGAAAGTCGTGAAAGTAAATTGATCATAGAAACATAGACTTTGTTGACAGATAAGGACCACTTGGCCCACCAGTCTGCCCATTTCCATACCTGTTGGGTAAGCTGCAGATCCTAGTTAACTAATAGCCTACTTCCTCCTACCCCCACTAGAATTGCCTTATATCTGTCACATACAATCTTGAATTCCCCACTGTTTTTGACCACATGACCTCCTCAGGAATGTTGTTCCATGCATCCCCACCCTCTCTGTGAAAAATACTCTCACATTGCCCCTGAGCTGTCTCTTGTTTTTGCATCTCTTTTTCTGAAAATGCTACAAGGCAGATCATTCATTAATTTCAGAGTCATTAGAAGGATTCACTAACCTGCAACTAGCTAAGCTGAGCTAAGAGGGAAAGTCGTGATAAATCAATCATAGAAACATAGACTTTGATGAGAGATAAGGACCCTTGGCCAACCCAGTCTGCCCATTTCCTACCTATTGGGTAAGCTGCAGATCCTAGTTAACTAACAGCCTACTTCCTCCTACCACCCACTGGAATTGCCTTATGTCTGTCTCATACAGGCTTGAATTCCCCATTGTTTTGACCCCATGACCCCCTTAAGAATGTTGTCCCATGCATCCCTCCCTCTCTGTGAATAATACTTCTCACATCGCCCCTGAGCTGTCTCTTGTTTTGCACCTCTTTTTCTGAAAATGCCCCTCTAGGACTTTGTTGATTCCCTTGAGGAACTTGAAAATTTCTATCATGTCCCTCTCTCCCTCCATTCCTTGAGGGTATACATATTAAGCTTCTTCAGTCTCTCTTTCCTATGGCTTCTAGTACAGACACTGCACCATTTGCTACCTTCCTCTGGACCGCCACCATCCTGTCTATGTCCTTGCGGAGATGGGGTCTTCAGAACTGCATGCAGCACTCAGATGGGGTCTCGCCAACTGCTGTAAAGGAAAACAACTTCTGTTTTCTACTGGTAATGCCTCTCCCCATGCAGCCCAATATCCCTCAGCCCTCCTTACTGCCTTCTCACATTGCTTGCCTACCTTTAGGTCATCTGATAATACTACCTCCAGCCCCTTTCCATTTTTGTTGTTACCCCCTTCCCCACCATTGTATAATCTTCCCTTGGGTTTTGTTTCCGGATGCATTACTTTGCTCCTTTGCACTGAATCTAATCTGCCATACTTTTGACCTTTCTCCAATCTTGCCAAGTCCCTTCTCATCCTTTCCACCCCTCCTTGTGTATCAACCCTGTTGCAGATCTTTGTGTCATCTGCAAAGAGGCATACATTCCTTCCAGTCCCACTACAATGTCATCTATAAAGACATAAAAGATGAGCGGTCCCAGTACTGAACCCTCAATATTCTGCTAGTAACCCCTTTCTTCAGAGTGGACTCCATTTACTATAATCTTCTGTGTCTTGTTGTCCAGCCAGTTTTACTGAGGCTACCATCCTGGGACCACACCCAGGCTGGCTAACTTGTTTATTAATCTTTTGTGTGGGACTGTGTCAAATGCTTTGCTAAAGTCTAGGTAGGTCATGTCCACAGCCCCTCCCTGGTCAACTACTTTGGTCACCCAGTCAAAGAAATCTATTAGACTCATCTGACCTTCCCTTCCCTTCCTGCTATGAATCCATGCTGCCTTGGGTCCTGTGCTCTGCTGGCCTCTAGGTACTCAACAGTTCATTCTTTCAGAAGTGATTCCATCATTTTCCCTACCACTGAGGTTAAAATTAACAGGTCTGTAGTTTAATACCTCTGCCTTGCTCCCACTTTTGTGAAGGGAGTCATATCCGCCTCCTCCAGTCCTCGGGTACCACACCATCC
The DNA here is from genome assembly GCA_016271365.2 of Neoceratodus forsteri. Lineage (NCBI taxonomy): Eukaryota > Metazoa > Chordata > Ceratodontiformes > Ceratodontidae > Neoceratodus > Neoceratodus forsteri. Next base: position 1,046,316,217 of record CM057455.1, read on the forward strand.
TCCCATGATTTGTTAAAAGGGTAGTCATTGGTGTCACTAGTTCTCCCCTTAGTTCTTTCAGAATTCTGGGGTGAATCCTGTCAGGCCTCATTGCTTTGTCCACCTTCAATTTTAGGAGTTCTGTCAGGACACTTTCTTCTGTGAATGGACTGGTATCGACCCCTATGCAGAGTGCTTCTATTGTTTGGTTTAGGTACCTCCCTCCTCTTCTTTTGTGAATACTGAGCAGATGTATTCATTCAGTATCCTGCTTTTTCACTGTCACACTACCTACCCCATCCCCTTTATTAAGCCTCACTATCCCTCCCTTGGTCTTTCTTCACCCCATATGTACCTATAAAATGTTTTATCCCTTCTTAAATAAGTTGGCAATCCTTTCCTTGGTTTGGCCTCTGCTATTCTGACAGCCTTCCCCACCTCTTTCTGCTGTATCTGGTACAGTTCTCTGTCCTGCTACTTCTGTGTTTTCTTATACTTCCTGAATGCTATCTTTTTCTCCTAACCTTTCCCATCACCTCTTTTAAGACTCACAGTGGTATTTTCCTTCATTTTGTTTTGTTTATTGCTTCACATAAAGGCTTGTTGCCTCTGTGATGACAGTTTTGATTTTCCCCATTGTTCCTACTCCTCCTTCTTGCCCATTTGCTAGTGCTTTTCTGAGGCACTCTCCCAGTTTGCTAAAGTGAGCCCTCCTAAAGTCCAGTACCCTCACTTTTTATGGCTTGACTCTACTGCATTGTTTATCACGAACCACACTGTTTGGTGGTCGCTTGTTCCAGATGGCTACCCACTTCAAAATCTGAAATCCTCTCTCCATCCCGCGCTGAGAGTACCGGGTCTAAGATTGCTACCTCCTGAGTGGGTTACAACACTAGCTGTCTGAGGCATGCCCCTATAGGGCATCGAGAATGACCCTGATCTTGGATGTGACTGTAGCAAAGATGCTCCAGTTAACATCTGGCACATTCAGGTTCCCATTAACAATATCTTTCCTTTTTGCCATTCTAAGGATACCTTCTATCATTTCTCATCCACTGCCACCACTTTTGAGACAGGGGTCTGTATGCAACCCCTGTGCAGATTGTGGCACCATTTCCTGTCTCCAGGGTGACTCGCAGTGCCTCCTCGCCTCCCTTTTACCCTTTAGTTCCATTGCTTTGATCCTTTCCCTTACATAGAGGGCTACTCCTCCTCCTCCTTGTTTATCCTCCCTGTCAGCTAGGCTGATCACTTTAACTCCATCTCTGCCAGTCTCCCATCATTGATGTTCAGCTCCTGTAACTATGGCAGAACACAGGTTAGGGGATTGCACATTTTATAGTATTGATGTGTGAAATGACTGTATTGGGGGCTTTACTTACATCGGGGAGGGGTTAAATAGCCCCTCCTACAATAGCATGGTAAGACCTCAGGATGCCTGAGGTATATGTCTCAGAGCTGAATTTGTTAAGCACACATTGAGTAACTTGAACCCTGGAGGACCTTCTATCAATTTAAATTACCCGCTTGCACATGTTCCCGTCCAAAGAAGGACCGAGTCTCAAGGGACATGCATTTATTTAAAGATACCAATATCCATAATATCTGGCACCCTCCACCAGATCTAACATTGCAAAGTACTAGTTTTATCATGCAAGCACAAGCAAAAGTGCAACTTACATTTCATGCCCATTCAGGATGCTGAGAATGCCTTGCTTGTACCTGCACAAAAATTGCACTTTGAAACTTTAGTTCTGGTAGATGGTACTAGTTTTTGTGGATGTTGGTTTGCTTCTTGTAAACTGAGTTTCTTAAAGCAGATAGAATCTAAGAGAGGCTTTTAATAGTTTAAATCACCTGCTCATAGCAGGTCAGAGTTCAAGAGGGTTGTGGTCAGCTGCATGCTTAGAGCAGGTCAATACAGCCAGGATGAGTTCTTTTATTGAATATGCTGGAGACCTGGGTTTTGAATCCGATCAGCTCCCACTTGCGTGCTGTGTGATGCCCCACAATAAAGGGTTCATTGACTTGAAGTGCTGAGGCTTTTTGCTGGTGTAGCTACCTGACATTGTCATGTGTGTATCCAGGACTTCATCAAACAGATTTATACTGAGCATGTGTAATTAGCAATATTCCTTTGAGCTCATCAGTGTGGGGCAGTCTTTTGCTTTTGTTTGCCTACTGGGTGACCCTGAGTAAGTCACCCAACTTCCTTCTGCTCCCAGGTCACACCTGAAACAAGCTCTGGCTTAGTGTGCCTTTTCTGGTTAAACTATTTCCCCTTTCCCTTCTCTGTCACAGCACTGTAACACACTAGTATTGCACCACAGTGCTTTCATAAAAGAGCTCAGTTTATTAGTGCAGAATTGCTTACAAAATCATTGGTACTTACAAGCAGTAGCAATATCACCATGGGCCAAACATTTTCACGCTCTAAACAAGGGTGAGAAAGAATAAGTGCCTCAGCTGGGACTTGAACCCACGCCACCTGGAATATCATTCCAATTCGCTAACCAGCTATGCCTCTAAGACAACTGGAACCCAGGATGTCCCTGGGCACATTACTCTTTCTCAAATGCACAACCCAATGGCAACACAAATAATTTATTTCTAACAAACACACAGGAGTGCAGCATTCATATTTTATGGAACACATACAAACAAGGGTGAGAAAGAATAAGTGCCTCGGCTGGGACTTGAACCCAGGCCACTCAGAATACTATTCTAGTTGTGCTAACCAGTTGTGCCACTGAGACAACTGGAACCTGAGATCTCCATGGGCACATTACTCTTTCTCAAATGCACAACCCAATGACAATACAAATATTTTTCTTCTAACAAACACAGAGAGTGTGGCATGCATATTTTATGGTACACATACAGTACAGACACGATCCCTAACACTTTGTCAGGCATCATACCTTTGAAAAGTAGGAACCTGAAACTCGCTTGACCTGAGATATTGCTACTTTTGTGAGTACCAACCGATTTTGTATGCAATTTTGCACTAATAAATTGAGCACTTTATGACAGTACTGTTATATGCATTTTACTTGTGAGTTAGAGTGGTGAGGCAGAGGTGCTCAGGTCAATGTTTTATTTCCCCTGCTTTGTCAGAACATGTCTCAGTGCAGGGGAGGGAAGAGGTCTGAAATGGGTTTCAGCCAAAGAAGGGTATCCTTAATTATTTAATATACCTGCTCTAAGTATCCGAGGAGAGAATGCCATATTTTATATGTTTCCACTTGGTCAGAGAAGGTATCAATAGCAGGCGGGGATCAGGGAACAGAGTAGCTCCCAGCCCAGAACAACCTTGTTTATATTTATTTAATCAGTATAAGATGACCAGGGTGCCCACCCCAAGTACCAATTCTCTTGCCTCCCTCCCTCCAAGTCACCAAGCATAATTCCCGAATGTATGTGTGATATAGTAGCACCAGGTGCCAAACCCCAGTGCCACCGAACAGTATCCAAACATCAGGTACCCAATCCAGAGTGTTGGGTAGGTCCTCCTAAAATAAAGCAAATTGTCAGTCATTGATCTATTATTTTTTTACCCTTTTGAAACCTGTTAAAATGAAAGTGGTCCATTCGGATCTGCCACCACTCCCATCCACCCCACCCCAACCTCCCACTCAACACCCACCACCCACCCACACACCCTCCATCTCCTACAACTGTACCACAGTATAGATCCACTCTCTGATTGAATGACGCCTTGTTGCTGGAAGCAGGGACTGCAATATGAGAAAATAGGGTACCATAATATGCAGTTTAATGTATTTCAATCAGGTTTTAACTTTAACTCATAACTTTGTCATTTTTCTAATATTTTGCACGCCATATTTTCAACATGGCCTTTTTGGTATTCCACGTCATGAACAAGGGAGGTGAAATGTTTCAGATCTGGTCTGAAAGGGAATTTCATGGTTACTGTGCAAAATTACCATTCAGGTGGTACTTGAAGATTTTCCTTACTGGTTTCATGAGGTAGGGTCATAAAAATGTTATGTTGAATATCTGGTATAAAAGTATGTTAAATGACCAAGTTGAAAAGAGTACTGAAAATATTTCAACGCTCACTCATAATATTGTTAATTTTTACACTTTCATTAAACTTACAACATGAACTTTGGAAACCCCACCTATGAACAAGGCAGATGAAATTTTCAAATCCAAACTGAAAGATGATTTTTTTATTTATTTACTATGCTTTTTGCACCGCCTGCTCAATCTTCTCCTCGGTCACTGACCTCTGCACTCCCACCTCCCTTCCTGCCTCGCTCTTCCCTGAACCTATTGGCTTACCCCAGAGGGTGGGGTCATGGCACCAGCCCAGTATGTGCCACGATCCCAGTGACTATCTGGGTGAGCTGGTGAGGAGGTTAATTGAAACCAGAGGCAGGCTTTATGGAGACGGCCAGCTATGTGATTTTTTTCCCTGTATATGGGGTGGGAACATGCAATGACAATCAGCATCTGCCCCATCTCCCAACATGCTGGTGTTGGTGCTGTGGTACATCCGGCCTCCACCAGGTGTCCATAGTGCACTGAACACACTACCGCCCTCCCCAGAAGGAGAGCAGTTGAGGGATGCTTGATCCTTCTCCCTGGTCAGCCCTCCAGCAACCAGGGTCAGTTCCTGAACTCAGGTCATCAGAACTGCAGGTCAGCACTGTGCCCCTGCCAGCTGGCCAGCCCTGAAAGATGACTTAAAAATCACATTTTGGGCAGGATTTGAAAATCGTCACTTACTGGGTTCATGAGGTGTGGTCACAAGAAATATGTGTTGAAAATTTAGTGTAAAATAAAGTAAAATGATCAAGTTATGAGTGAACATTTAAATATTTCTATATCCATGCATAATTTCACTAAGTTTCAATATTTTGATTCAAACATTCAACATAGACATTTTCATCCACCTCATAAACATGACTGTCATTTTCAAATTCTGGATGAGATGTGTTTTCACATATGTGCTGTGAAATGACATAATGCCACATGTCATGTTTATAAGCAGGAGTCTTAAAATGACTATCCTGAAAATTTGGTCAAAATTTATAAAATAATAATCATTATTAAGAAACACTGTGCATAGTACCTGCCTTTGCCCAAGTGGGTAGTACTTTGTAATCCTGTGCTGGTAAGCTGAGTCTGAGGGTGAGCTTGGTGACCCAGCTGGATGGTCCAAGGCTGGAGAGATGGTGCTGTTATGCGGAACACCCAACAGCCTGGGAAGAGATGGGTAGGCACAGGATTAACTGCAGGACCTAGGGGCCTTGCACTTCCATAGTCTACTGGACAGCCCCATTATTTCTTGACATCCATTGCTGAAGGAAAGTGCAGGGCCCTGTGGACCGTGTACTTCCATGGGTTAACAGAGACCTCCCTTGGTGTGGGTCGCATTTGATGGCCAGCTCTCTGAATTTATGAATTTAGTGAGTTGCGTCGCCAGATTGAGCGCAACCCACAAAATATTTTAGGAACGAAGTTTGGACTCCGCACATCTCTAATTGTCAACCTCGGCAAGGCATGCTCTTTACCTTTCAGGAATGTATCAGTATGAGGCACTGGCTTGGAGCTGTACCCGTGCTTCGGACAGGAGGCTGCAGACTGGGGGAGGGGTAAACATTAAGGTTGACACCACAAGAAAGACCCCACTACTGATTCGCCAAGACTCCATAGACCCAAAATTCTAACATTTTTTCCTTTTGCTGCTTGGGGTGGGGAGTTAGGGTTGGAAGCCCTAAACACCAAATTTCCCTACTTTTGTGACATTAACTTGAACCCTAACTGGTGCATTAACAAAGTTTTTTGCAAAGAACATAAAATAAGTGGCATGGTAGCATCACTATAGTTAGGATTGAGCAGGGCTTCTTATGTTAAACCCACTTTTTACACTTTAAATACTTTGCAACCAATCAACAGATTTGCACAACATTTTGCATGTACTGTCTCATGGGGAAGATCCGTGACTTGCCAAGTTTCATTCCAGTCAGATGTGTAGATTCCGAGATGTGGATAGCAAAATATATTTAAAAATCACTGTCTTTTTGCTGGAGGGTTGCCATCTCATAGTAAACAGATGGTTTGGAATTTTGGTCTGAAATGTTCAGAGTGAAAGAGCTTACCTCAAAGGATTTCCTTTATTGGTTTGGTGAAAATACAAATCCATTCCAAAGTCATTACCTTTTAAAAAATTCAGGTTCTGACCATGTCTCAGCACTTCAAAATAGCTGTAAAATTAATATTCATGAGCTATATGGTGACTCTAGGCATCTAAGCCAGGATGCCCATAGTCACATCATAGCTCATAAAATAATAAAGAGCTTATTTGCATACCATTTTTTTAATTACAGGAACTAGACAAACTGGGTTAAAACTACAAAGTTATCCCTCCTGGAAGTTTGGTCTGTTCAAAATCACCATTTACAACAATTTCTTTTTGGTGTCACCTGTTCACTTTGCAAGAAGAACTGTTTCTTACGTGCCCTACATTTTCAAAAATGTCAGTGTAAGCCTATTTCACGACTAATCATGAGCTTATTTGCATATCCTTTTTTTAAATTGAAGGAATCATAAAACTGGCTAGATATTTCTGTACTCACCACAGAAATAGGAGACTACATCTTTCACTAAGGAAATCATGTCAGCTATATACTGTATGCACAATACCTCATTTCTCAAATAAACATCTGAGATCATATAGTCACCCACTCCAAAATTCATCTTGTCACCACATCCCTAAATATCACTCAGCTGATCACTGACGTCATCCATCTCAACCACAAATCTCTCAAACACAACCTGTTAGACTGGGCCCTCACCTCCCATCCCCACCACATTACTGCGATAGCACTCTCCCAGATGCCCTCAGTGATCATCACATGGTCTACTGTGTCCGTAAAACCCACTGACATAAAGACCCTCCCAAACTGCTTCTGATCTTGTCCTTTAGGTCCTTGGATCTGTCTTCCCTCCACGAGGAATCAGCTGCAACTGATTGGTCACCCATCTCAACATCCAGTACCACCAGTTCTGTCTAGACTATTTCAAATCCAAATACCTATCCATTTGGGATCAACATTCCACTCAAAGGGAAACCAGGGTCAGAGGTCCCACCTCCCTTGACCTCTGCTGAACTTTAGCCTGTCTATGTGCAAGGGACCTAGCATGGAAGGCACACAAGCCCTCAGCCTCCTTCCAGGGCTTACACAGATATTGAGTCCTTCAAAATGCCTGCACCAGCACTACCAGGCTAGCCAACATGGAGTTCTTTTCCTCTACCATTTAGAACAACACCAACCACTGCTCAAAGTTCTGGAAGGTTGTCTGCACCTTATTCTCCCCAAGGCTCAGCCCACTGTTACCAGTCCTCAAGGTGGAGTGAAACCACCATTACTTACCCCTCTCAGTGGTCAATGAATGCCATAATTTCTTCACCTCTCATGCCTCCTGTCTTCTCTCCTGCTTCCCCTCCAGCATCTCAGCCTCCCTCCTCCCTTCACCTTCCTCCATAACCCACCCTTTCTCCTTCATCCCATTTCAACTTCTGTCACCATTAAGGCCCTACTAGCCTTCAACCCTCACAAGAGTAACAGACCTGGTGGACTTGATCCAAAACTTCTCCACCTCACTGCCCCAAACCATTTCTCTCCCTATCTCTTCCTTTCCAAACCTCTCCTTCTCCCGTTCTACTTTCAAAGATGCCTGGAAGCACTCCAGATATTCCTCTCTAAAGGTGGTGACCCCTTTAATTCAGGCAACTATCACCCTATTTCTCTTCTCCCCACCCTTGTTGAACCCCAAGAACACTTGGTGGTATCTCAGCTCTCCCCTTCTTTAACTCTTCCTTCTTCTTCACCTTACCAGTCCAGGTTCCATAAGACCCTCCACCTCCACCCTCTTTCTCTGGCTAACTGATTCCATTCTCACAGGTATGGATTAGGGCCAGTTCACCTCAATCTTCTTTGTCGACCTGGCCAAAGCCTTTGACTGATCACCCACCACCTTCTTGTCACCAAGCTCACAGCAGCAGGGCTCTCCATCTCCAATCAATAATTGGTTCCAATCCTATCTTGAAGATAGGTCCCAGTCAGTTAGAATTGATGACTCCTCCCCCATTCCCAGTCTGTACCAGTGTCCCCAAAGGCTTCATCCTTGGCCCTATTTTATTCACTTTCTTCCTAAATGACTTACCTGCTGCCTTGCCATCAATGTATCATCATTCAAGTACCTCGAGGTTGGACTTGACAGACACCTCAAAGTTTCTGAGCATGTGGGTGCCATTAGTAAAATTAACAACAAATTAAAGTATTATACCATAACTGTGGCTGCGTCTCTCTCTGCTGGCCCACAGAGCTGTTGTTCTGAAGATGATGCTCCCCATATTCGACTATGGTGATACAGTGTCACGGCACTGCCCTATATCCACCCTAGACAGACTGGACTCCTTCTTCCACTCCTTCCATTGTTTTGCCCAGGACTGTCCCCTCCTATACACCACTGCTCTCTCTATACCTCCCTCTTCTTTCCCTTCCCTTGAAGCCAGGTGCCTAGCTCACTGCTCTTCTTTTTAGCCAAATACTGGCTTGGATCTTTCCTTCTTATCTCACCTCTATCTTTCCCAGCCCCCCTTTGCAGATCCAACTCATGCTGCCTTGCTCTCCCTACCAGAACTTCATCAGCTGGCTAGGCTGCTTTCTCATCAGCTTCCTTAAATTCTGGAATCCCTCCCTTATGCATCCATTCTGCCTCCTCCTTCATTCTCTATCCTCCCTTCTGTGCAACTTCACCTCTCCCTCATGTACCTGCCACTGATCCCCATTCTCTGCTGCTTCCCCTTCCACCCATTCTCCCTCTCCACACTTTTTATCTCCTTTTCCCAAATTTTTCCTCCACACACATCTTCACTCTGCTTTTATCCCAAACTATCTCCCTTCCTGCCTCCCTCCTGTCTCTCTCTCCTCCCCACTCAATTTTTCCCTTCTGTCTTTTAGCTGCTTCCCTCTTTCTCAACATTCTTGCCTCTCCATGTCTTCTAACCTGAAACCAGTACACAGGCTGGGTTGGATTCAGTCATGCCTGGTATTTGTGGGGTTTGCATCCCAGAGGATGAATGTTTGCCTCTTCCTCTCTACCTTCCCTCTCCTCTCTTTTCTACCCTCCTCTTCTGCCTCCAGCCTGTGTTCTCTACTTCTTGCCCTTCCCCTCCTACTCTTCTCCTATGCAGGCCAAGAAACCAGACAATGGCTGGTGTGCCCAGATGTATCTGGCCTTTGTGGGGTTTGCATCCCAGATGGCCAATTATTTGACTCTTTATCTCTTCCATACTCCCCTCCCTTTTCCTATTTCATTCTACATTAATTCTCTACCCCCATTTTTTCCTCCCTCTATAGCACTATCCTGTACTGCTCTCCCTATATAATTTCTCTGTTACCAAGGGACATGCCTCCCATGCCTAGCCTTGATTCCAATTATCTATTTCCTATGTGTTTTATCTAGTACACGTGTTCCTATTGTACATAGCTGTTTCCCTGTTATTTTAGTCACTGTATGAAGTTTTATTTTGTGAAACTTTGTTTTGTTGTAAAAAATCAATGGTACTTACCCTTCCCCTCCCCATGACACATCTGAAGCAAGCTATTTTAGTTCAGTATGCTGTTTCTGGTGAAACTTTTCAAATAAATAAAATATTGTTTAAACCACTACAAAATAGGATACTGTGCTTCCCAGTAAGGAAACTAGAAACAAATTCATACCATACCCACAATGCCTTGTTATAGGTGCTATACTGCAGTCACCACTACTAAAATAGGAGACTACACCTCTGAGTAAGAAACATTTATTTAAATAAACCTTATAATCTACCAGGAATTCTTCATTGTTGTTTGTAAATCAGCCTATTAGCTGTTATACTGCTGTAACCATTCCCAAAATAAGTGACAGCTGATTTAACAAAAGGGACTACTTTATGTCCAAATGCAGTTGCAATAATAAATTATAATGTTTTTAAAAGCAATTTTAAGTTTTTCTTTAAGTGTTATAGCTTTAACAATTTTTCTATATGTTATAATTAACAATGGAACTTGTGTAATTTAGCAAATGCCTTACAGATGGTAGGAGATATCAGATCTAGCCAAGGTAAGTGTATCATTTATAATGGAATTCATGTGTAATTCAGTGACATTCCTACAGATGGCAGTAGTAAGCATTACATTTTGCACTTTAATATCTTTGCAACCATTCAATGGATTTGCACAAAACTTTGTATGCATAATCTTGTTGGATAGGTTGCTTGATGTGCAAGTGTAGTTCCAGTTGGATGTGTAGATTCTGAGATGCAGATAACAAAAAGTAACAGAATCACTGTTTTTTGCTTTTTTTGTTGTTGTTGTCATGCCTTTGTGCCTAGACAGTTTGGAATTTTGATTTGAAAGTTTCAGGTAGAAAGGGCTTTGTCCACAGATATGTCTTTCACTGGTTTACTGAAAAATATGAATCTTTTCCAAAGTTATTATTAGCGCGTGTAAATCTCACAATAAAAACACCCGTTGTGCATTATTGTTAAACAGAACTCATGTGTAATTCAATGACTGCCCCTACAGATGGCAGGAGGTATCGGTTCTAACCTGTTAAGTGTATAATTTATAATGGAACTCATGTGTAATTCAGCGACTGCCCTACAGATGGCAGAAATAAGTGTTAAATTTTGCACTTTACTATCTTTAGCAACTGCTCAATGGAGTTGCACAATATTTTGCATACCTTGCCTTGTGGGATAGATCTGTTGATGTGCCAAGTGTTGTTTAAGTTGGATGTGCTGATTCTGAGATGCGGATAGTGAAACAACATAAAATCACAGTTTTGCTGGGTTTTTTGTCATTACCTTGAGCCTAGGTGGTTTGGAATTTTGGTCTGAAATTTTCAGGGTAGAAAGGTTTGGCTCACTGGTTTGGTGAAAATATTAATCTGTTCCAGAGTTATTATAAGCGTGTATAACTCTAACACACCCCATGTCATGCATTATTGCTTAAACAGAATTCATATATAATTCAGTGACTGCCTACAGATGGCAAGAGATTTCAGTTCTAGCCAGGTAAGTGTATAATTTATAACAGAACTCATTGTAATTTAGCAACTGCCCTACAGATGGCAGGACGGATAGCTGGGCAAGTGTATAGTTTATAATGGAACTTATGTGTAATTTAGCAACTGCCCTATGGATGACAGGAAGGATCAGTTCAAGCCAGGTAAATGTAAAATTTCTAATGGAACTCGTGTGTAATTTAGTGACTACCCTACAGCTGGCAGGAGAGATCAGTTCTAACCATGGTAAGTGTATAATTTATAATGGAACTCATGTATAATTCAATGATTGCCCTACAGATAGCAGTAGTGAGCATTAATTTGCATGACATTTTGCATGCACAGTCTTGTGGGTAGATCTCTTGATGTGCCAAGTTTTGTTATGGTCAAATGTGTGGATTGCGAGATGCAGATAATGAAAAAATGTAAAAAATCATTGTTTTTGCTGTTTTTGTCATCACCTTATGCACAGACAGTCTGGAAATTTGGTCTGAATTTTGGGGTAGAATGGGCTTGCCCACAGAGGTGTCATTCACTGGTTTGGTGAAAAATATTATTCTGGTACAAAGTTATTAAATTTAAAATTTTAGGTTCTGAACATGTTCAGTAAACACTTCAAAATAGCTATATAAAGGGGTGTGGCTTGGACACCTAGTGTCATCTCGTAGCTCATGAACAATCTGAGCTTATTTGCATACCCATTTTAAAATAAAGGAATTAGGAAAATTTGGTGAAAACTACAAGGTAACCCTCTTTAGTAAGCTTGGTCTGTTCAAAATCACAGTTTACAAAAATGTTTATGGTTTCACCTCTTTATATTGCAAGAAGAACAGTTCATTATGTGCCCCACATTTTGAAAATGTCACTGTACCCATATTGCATGAATAATAATGCACTTATTTGCATTCTTGTTTTTTTCAATTGAGGGAATTAGAAAAATTGGTTGAAAACTACAAGCTATCTCTCTGGGAAGTGCAATTGTTTTAAAACATGGGCTACAAATCAGTATGTTAAACATTAAGGCTATAGAAGGAAAGTAGTCATTTTTTAAATTATGTTAAAATAGACATTAGTGTGTTGATTTTTGTGTTCCTCTGAATTGAAAACGTTTCAGACAATTCAATAGCTTAGACATATGCAAAGTTTAAAAAAAGACTTTTGGCAATACAAAGAAACAGGAAAGTATTATTGGCTGTTTTAGTTTGTATCTGTTTTGACCTATGATAAGAGAACACCGACACAGTAATATCGAGGCAGTGTAGTGTGTAGTGGTTGAGGCTCTCCTGGGCTATGATCCCATAGATCTGTGTTTAACTACTCCAGCCTCCAATAAATATGGTGATTTTGTTTTTAGTAACTCATGCATTTATGAAGACTAATTATAGAAAACACTCATGCATTTATGAAAACAATTACAAAAAGTACTGTATCAAAAAGTAGGAAATTTGTTGCAAGAAATTTTGTTAATGCACTAGTTAGGGTTAAGGCTATGAAAGTATAAGAATGTGGCATTAATGTTTCCAACCCTAACACCCCACATCTGCTCTGCAAACAGAAACAGGTGTCGTTAGGGTTTTCAACCCTAATACTCACCCTGATCTCATATACTCTACCCATCTCAGCTTACTTACTCGTGGAATGGGGTGAGTGTTAGTTTGACTATTTCCCAAGACACACCCCTACTAATTTTGCTGCCTCATGGTGGCTGTGGGTGTTGGGCTTGGAAACCCTAATGCCACATTTCTCTGCTTTTGTTGTGTGTGTGTATATATATATATATATATATATATATATATATATATTATAGTGGCATGGTAGTGCCTCCATAATTAGGGTTAGTACCCCATTTAAGTTAAATCTGAAATTGTGCACCTTAATAACTTTGCCCTTACAATGGATGTGCACTGGAAATTTGGAATGCACAGTCTGGAATCACTGATCCCTGGATCTTCCAAGTTTCATTACAGTTGGATGCATGGTTGCAGAGCCTACGAACACCAAAAACACATAAATTATGGGTTTCTGTGTGTTTCTTTGCTCACACCTATAGCCTGCATGGTTTGTGCGATCAGTCTGAAAACTTCAGGAACATGCAGTCAGCATCCCCGATGTGCCATTCGAAAATTTCATGAAACAATATTAAACAGTTCAAATGTTATTCAAAAACACTGAATCCCATTACAGTCTATGGAAAAGATAAACTATGCAAAAGTGTCACAAATGCAGTTTTTACTGTCACAAATTACCTTTTACTTTCATGATTCAGTCATTTTTTTTTCAGTTGGTGGTCAGAAAAATGCTTGTCATTTAAATGTGGGACCCTCTAGAGACACAATTCTTGTTGTGTTCACCTAGTCGAGCCCTCGGGATGCTAGCCCTGTCTTTTTGGGGTAAAACACCCAGAAATGTTTTATTTATTTAACCAGGAGTAGCACACTAAGCTGAAAGCTTTCTATAGGTGTGACCTGGGAGCACCAGGAAGATAGTGACTTGCTCAGGGTCACACAGTATGCAAGTGAAAGCTGTGGGATTCAAACCCAGGTCTGATCTGTTGGATGTCACTAGATTTGCAGCTCAGATCCTTAAACCACTGTGCTATACTGCCTCCCAAATTTTTGTAAATAGTAGTGTCACAAAGTACTTTTTGCAAATCACGACACTTTCGTGAATTTTTTGTGAAAGTGTCGTAATTTGAGAAAGTAATTTGCAACACTATGCCAAAATAATAGGAAATCTTTGCCACCCTGCTGCAAAACAACAGTTTGTTTTTGAGCTGAAATTTGCAGGAAGAAAGCCAACATCAACAGATGTGCCTTTTGCGATTGGTACCAAAATATAACAGGGCTGCAAAGTTACAGCACTCGAAGTTGACAGTTTTCCCACAGGATAACATTACGGCATCTGCCATGTCTTTCGGGTCCTGTATCTTGAAACGGTTTGAGATACAGTCTTTCCTTGCAAAAATGCTTAGCCGGGCAAGCTGTAAATAACATGAGATTTACATTTTTCTCTCGTCGTATGGTTCCTGAGATATAAACAATTTAGTATTACAAGTGCTCATTTTCCTGTCCGATGGCCACTATTATGCCCACATTCTTTATGTTCACTGTGCTTCTGGATGCACCTCTTTCAAACACAAAGCATGTCCGTTTGTGTTACTGTTAATATTAGTGTTTGCGTTTACATTTCGATTGTGCTTCCATTACCATTTGTGTCAGCATTTTGTTTGCTTCACGATGTGCATTACCATTGCATTTAGTTACCGTTTAGCGTTTCCATTACCATTTTCATTATTTCTGTTTGCACCACCGTGTGTGTTACTGTTTGTGTATGCATTTACATTTGTGTTACTGTTAACATTTGCGTTTTCGTTACGTTTGCATTACCATTTCTGTTTGCATTTTGTTACCGTTAGCATTTGCATTGGCACTTCAGTACATTGTTCTTGCTGTGTACGCTGTTGCCATTACCATTTGTATTTACATTTGCATTTGCATTACCATTTGTGTTAACATTTGTGTTTGTGATTGCACTTGCATTTCCATTGCCATTTGCATTATTGTTTCCATTTGCGTCACCGTGTCCATTACCATTTAGCTTGTGTTTGCATTTTCTTTTTGTGTTACCATTACTGTTTGTATTTTTGATGCCATATGCATTATTATCTGTGTTTGGTTTCACATTTCGCTTACTTTTCCATTACGTTTTGTTACCATTTCTGTGTGCTTTTGCACTTGCATTTGTGTTACCGTTTGCATTACTGTTTCCTTTGCATCACCAATGGCATTTCCGTTTCTGCTGAATTTGCATTACCATTTGCCTGTGCATTTCCGTTACTGTTACTGTTCTCGTTACTGTTACCATTGCCATTTGTGTTTCCATTACCATTTTTAGCATTTCCGTTTGCATCACCATGTGCTTTACCATTTGCATTTGTGTTTGCATTTTCACTTGCGTTTGTGTTTCCGTTTACATTACTGTTTCCTTTGGCGTCCCGTTGCCATTACTATTACCATTTGAGTTTGCATTTCCATTTGCATTACCGTTACTGTTTGTGTTTTCATTAGCATTTGCATTACAATTTGTGTTTGTGTTTCCATTACTGTTAGCATTGGCATTTGAACTTGTGTTCCATTGTCCTTGTGTTACTGTTTCCTGGGCATCATAATTGTTACTGTTACCATTTGCATTTGCGTTTGCATTTGTGTTTGAGTTACCATTTGCATTTCCATTGCTGTTTGCATTACCCTTAATATTTGCATTTATGTTTGAACTTACATTTCTGTTACCGTTTGAGTAATTGTTTCTGTTTGCTTCACCATGTGCGATACTGTTTGCACTTACGTTTACCGTACATTAACATTGCTGTTTCCTTTTGAGTCACCATTGGCATTACTATTTGCATTACCTATACCATTTGCATTCGGTACCATTTTCATTACCGTTTTGTTTGCATCACCATGTGTTTACCATTTGTATTTGCTTACATTTGCATTTTGCTTGCGTTACCATTATCGTTTTCATTTTCATTGCCATTTGCATTACCATCTGTGTTTGTGTTCATGTTTGTGCTTGCATTTGTGTTACAGCTTGAGTTACCATTTCCGTTTGTTTTGCACTTGTGTTTGCGTTACCTTTAACATTACTGCTTCCTTTCATGTCCCCATTGGGTTACCATTTCTGCTTGTGTTTGCATTACCATTTGCATTTTCATTACCGTTTGCATTATCATTTGCGTAGTGTCGTTTCTGTTACTGGTACTGTTCTCATTACTATTACCATTACCATTAGCGTTGGTGTTACTGTTAGCATTAACATTCCCATTAGGATTACCATTACCATTGCCATTACCATTACTGTTAGTGTTACTGTTGCTGTAAGGTTATTACATTAAAATTGTAAACAATGGTGGGAGGGCGGGTCCAAAGGCCTTGGCTTCCACCATCATACCATTCACTATTTATAGTACATATTCTCAAAAGAAGGAAATTCATGGCAAAATACTCCATTTAATGCATCAGTTAGGATTGTTCCACAGTGACAAAATTGAGAAAATTCATTGTTAGGGTTGCCACCCTTTGACCCCACAACACCCCACCCCACCAATAGGCATTGGGGTGTGCGGTGGGAGTCGTCGAACCTAACTCTCACCCATTCTCTATGCTGCACCACCTCAACTTATTTACATGGAATGGGGTGAGAATTAGGGCCAGCCGACCCAACACACACCCTGATGCCTGTTGGTGGGGGTGGAGGAAGGTGGGTGCAAGAGTGCAACTCTAACACCAAATTTCCTCACTTTTGTTGCTGTGGAACAACCTAACTGATGCATTAACAGATTTTTTGCCATATATATATATATATATAGGCAGCTCATTAATAGTGGGTCATTAATGTTAATAAGCAGGCCGTTGATATTCATAAGTAGCTCATTAATATGCTTGAACAGCTTTTCTGAAGTACACATTAGTCCAAGAGCAGTCTTTGGTGTTCTTTAATAGAAAGAAAGTTCCAGTGTTCATGAGTGCAGGTCCCAAAAATTCTGTGTTGAAAATTTGGCGCAAATAATGCACAAAATGGGCATCTTACCAGTGTGCATTGCACAGTTTCTCACGACACTCATAACTTCGGCAGGTTTTAATATTTTCACTCAAGATTTTCAACATTGCCATTTTTCACACCTCCTCATGAACAGTACAGCTGTCATTTCTCACATGCTGCCTGAAATCAGTTTTTGCACCTCTGCTGCAGAATGGCGTGTTGCTTCGGGATGGATTGACAAAATCACAATGCCAGTGTTTATAAGGAGATTTCCCAAAAGGTCATGTAGAAAATATGTTGAAAAAAATTCCCCAAAATTACAGCGTAAAAGCATGTGTTGTACAGTTTCTATGCATGCTCGTTTCTATGCCATTTTTCATATTTTCCTTCCTGGTTTTCAACATTACCCTTTTCCACACCTCCTCATGAACAGTGTACAATTGTAATTTTCACATCCTACCTAAAACATGATTTTGCAGCTGTGGCCAGAATGGCGCATCTGCTATGCAAACTTGACTTTTGGGACAGATTAATGAAATGACAGTGACACTGTTCATGAAGTGGTATCCTCAAATGCCTTGTTGAAAACTGGGTGGAAAAAATCAAACAATGCTTGAGATACTATGCTTCATTTGATTGTGGTGCTCGTAGTGTCTTTTGGTGCCTGTATCTCAAAAGCAGTGTGTGGAGATACAGGTTTTGTTGGCTTTTCTGATGGGAGGTCTCACTCTTATGATCACAGTGACACTTGAATTATTTTCATAGGTGCTACAGTTGCTGAGATATTAGCAAATTAGTGTTGCAAGGATTCCTTGTCCTATGGGGCTACTGTATTTGCTCTGTAGTTATGTGTAAGGTGGGATTGTAGGGCCAGGAAGGCCCATGTTCCCATACTCATACCACTACACAAAAATGGGCAATATGAAGGGAGCTCAGGGTCCGGAGGGCCCACATTTCCACTAACATATACCACTTACCAGTTACATTACACTTTCTCAAAAGAAGGAAATTAATTGCAAAAATCTAAGTTAATGCATCAGTTAGGGTGCATAGCACAGTGACAAAAGCATGGAAATGTGGTGTTATGGTAACTACCCCACCCTCCACACACCAACAGGCATCAAGGTATGCATTTTGGTTGTAGGTCCTAACTCTCACACCAGTCTCCTATCCTTCACTACATCAGCTTCTTTACACATGGAATGGGGTGACAGTTAGGCCAATGTCCTCAAAGCACAACTGGATGCCTGTTGGAGTGTGGAGGGGTGGTGGTGGGGTGTTTAGGTGGTAACCCTATCACCACATTCCATGCTTTTGTTGCTGTGTTATGAACCTAACTGATGCATTAATGGAGTTTTGCAATGAAATATATATATATATATATATATATATATATATATATATATATATTCTTTGCAAAAACTTTGTTAATGCATCAGTTAGGGATATTTCACACACTGACAAAAGTGTGGAAATTCCACAATAGGGTTACCCTCTCAACTTCCACACACCACCAGGCATTGGGGTGTGTGTTTGAGTAGTTGTGCCTAACTCTCACCCCATCCCATGTGTAAAGGAGTTGTGGTGGTGTAGTATAGGGAATGGGGTGAGAGTTAGGCATGGCCATTCAAACACACACCCGATGCCTGGTGGTGTGTGGAGGCGGGGGTTGGAGGTGGGTGGAGGGTGGTAACCTAACATGGAATTTCCCCACTTTTATCTGTGTGGAAGCGACCCCGACTGATGCATTAACAAAGTTTTTACAAAGAATATATGTGTTTGTGTGTGTGCATATATATATATATATATATATATGCAATAGAATTAACCATATATGTAGTTAAATAAACCCATTTATCTGAGTCACTGTATGTATAAATAAATTTATACATACAGTGACCATTATACATATAGTGCTGGATTACTTCCTACTTCATCATGCTTTCACTTCTGGCACTCACACAAAGTCTCTTCTGGTGTCTTCATACTGTATGTTTCCCAGCCATGGTAAAACATCCATCCAGTTACAAAAATTTTTTTATTTCTCCCCAGCATTATACATCTGCATTTCCTCACACCACGAAACAGCATTACACACTTACAGTCCTCTGGCCAATATTGCGTTGCCGACTGCATCCCAAACTGCCTCAGCCTCCGACTTCCTAATGAACTGCTAAACTACTAAACAGTCAAACTGCCACTTTTTAAACAAATCTCTCCCCATCCATCCATAACCCACAAAGAGCAGAACTGCTGACCTGAAAAGAAATGTTCCAAAGTCACTGTATTTTTTTTCTGCCCCACTTGTCGCCGCTTGCTCACACTGCAAGCACAACTGTTGCCTTTTCCTCCTGACGCCACTCACTCTACTTCAAATTCACACAGCTTGAAACATAAATAAACCGCAACTATTTTAGAAAATATTTGGCAAAAAAATAACGAGCTGAGTACTCCTGTGTCTTCTCCCTGATTCAACCACAGACTCTCTCTTAGAGTTGCCACCATTTCTCCTCACTTTTTCAGAACCAGTGAAACTCCACCAATCTTTGCACACTTGGTGTCTTGACTACACGTCTCCACACTCCATCCATAAACTCCCTTAACAACTGGCACAAAAAAAAGCGCAGTGTCACTATTACTTAAAATAAACCCACAAACTAAGCTACATGTACAAAAATAAAACTAAATATACAAGAAAATTGCACTTTGCACATTTCCTCTCCTATTGCATAAAGAAATATGCAGGGAGAGCCTTGTGTGATAAACAATTTATCTGTACTTGTGGTGTTTGACCTCGCCACAACACCATGGCTTACGCCACTGTGAGGTTACCTGAGGTCAAACACCACTTGTATAGTTAAATCATGTATCACACAGGCACCCCCTGCATATCCCATATATATACATATACATATATATATATATATATATATATATATATATATATATATATATATATATATATATATATATATATATATATATATAAGGTAAGGTGCTATACAAGGATGTATACCCATCAAGGGGACTAAATAGGGTTATAAGGGCACAAGCCAATTGGGCGAAGTGGCTTTATTGCCCTAATTAGCCCCTGAGATATATACATCCAAGTGTGCTCTCTTACCCATTGTTAATTGAATATAATCCATTTGGATGGTTATTATACTGAAATCACATTTGCAATAATTTCCAGGTTTGTCATTTTGTTTCTTGGCTCAAGTTGTTTTCTGTAATGCTGGGTCCTCCTATATAAGGAAGTATCACTGGGCTGGTCCATCCCTTAGTTTTTAAATGCAGTCAGAAGTGGCCTGTCATTGCCATAAGGAGTAGCATGCACCATGTGATTGTGGTCAGAAGTAACATGCAGTTGCTGTTGGGACAAGTGGTATGCAGTTGCAGTAAGTAAAGAGCTTTTTGTGATTCTGGAAACAGCGTCTATGATTGGGAGTAGTATTTAAGGAGCTTAGCAGCAAAAGGAAAACATTGTTTCTTAGAGAGAGACAGCAGCAGTTCTAGAGACATGGCTGTTGGGTGAGAAATCAGGAGTGTAAATTGTTCATTAATGAATAAATTAGATTTATTTACTTTATTTGAAAATTGGTAACTGGAAAAGGCACACTGAACCTAGACTTGCTTCTAGGTATGATCCTGAAAAAGGTTAACATGGATAGACAAAATATCAGAATAATAAATAAAATTATGAAAAATTATAGACAATTTGGTAAAATACAGTAATGGTACAAACAGGCAGCAGAAATAAAGTGCTAAGTATCAATAGGATGTACAAAATTTGAGTGCAAGTTACAACTTGAGATTGCCAGCACAAAATATGTCAGTCAAGACAGGTGTAGTTCAGTCGAAAAGAAATTTTAGCCGATGCTTGAGGCATCTTATTGAGGTGGAATGATGAGTGGCATGAGGGAGCTGGTTCCAGAGAAGTGGTAGGCTATATGAGAAGGCAAATTGTCCAGTAGTGGAATGAGGGTGAGGAGTGCAGAAGGTGCACTGTTCTCTTGACCAGAGGGTGCATGGAGCTGGAAGGATGGAAGAAAGAGTAAAGTTAGATAGGATGGCAAGGAGCCAAACCAATGCTTGGAAATGAAGATAGTGCTGTGTAGTGGGTGACATGCATGTGGTGGGAGGATGGAGAGCTGGAGTACAGGGAGCAATGGTGAATACATGGAGGGTTAGTCACATGGTGACAAAAGGCATTAGAGAGGTTATCCAGATTGGCAAGGGAAGTGTAGGGAAGCAGTCCCGTAGACCACACAGGTGTAGTCAAGGTCAGCAGTACCATTTTGGTGAGTAGATCATGGCAGACAAGCAGGAAAGACAGTGTTTATCATAGTATGAAATATCATGTTTGGGGTGGACTTTTGTGGATAGCATCAATATGGGTGGAGTAGTCAAGCTTGAATCCAGCCACATACTGAGGTACTTGAATGATGTGACCACATCAAGAAGGAAACTAACCAGTGTACAGAAGACCAGAGCTCTTGAGAGTCTGGCTAGTTTTGGCTGGTTCCAAAGGTTATAGACACTCCCTTTTAGCGTTAGCCTTAAGCTGGTTGGCCTGGAACCAGTGCAGTACCTAATGTAAGCTTGTTGGAGTAGGAGTTCCACAGAGGTTGTGAAAGGACGAGGTGAAGATGACTTTGTCATCAGCATATATGTGTACTGTATGTGAGTTAACACAAGAAGTGGGGTGATCATTTAAGAAATGTAAAATAAGATAGGGCCTATGATAGAGCCCAGTGGGACTCCAGCCTGACTGGAAAAGGGGAAGATAACATGCCTATTACCTGAACAGACTGCTGTTGACTATTAGGTAAGACCTGGAACCAGTCTGTGCTAGGAGTAGAGAGTCCAGACAGGCTCAGCTTCTCCAAAAGGAATGAATGGGATACCAAGTCAAAGCTTGAGCCAGATCTATGAAAATGGTAGAAGTGATATGCCCATGATCCATCCCAGAAAGAATGGAATCAGTGACACGTAGCAGGAAGATATGGCACAGTGATCCTTCTGAAAGCCAGATTGAGATGGAGAGAGAAATTGGTAGAAGTGAGATGATCAAGAAGTCTGGGGTAAACTAGTTTTCTAGTAACTCAGCAAGAGTGGAAAGGAGTGAAATTGGGTGGTAGTTATTGGGACAGGAGGGTTGCTTCCTTTGTGGAGTGGAAGAACTCTGAAATCTTTCAGGCCTGTGAGATTGAGCTGAGAGAATGAGAGGTTAAACAGATGAGTCAGTGTGAGAGCAATTGCAGAAGCAGAGCGTGAAGGAGTTTGGGATCAAGTACATCTGCACTGAATTTTGACTGATTAATAGAGCGGTCAGACTGATTAATAGAGAGTGGGTTAGCAGAATTTCATTAGTGGTAATGGGGAGGATGTGGAAACCTAAAGAGGACTGGCAATGAGATGGGCATGGTACAAAAGGTGACAGGATAGTGTCATTACTGGGGAAAGGGCATGGTGCAAAGGTGAGAGGATAGTGCCACTACCGGGGAGAGGGAAGGGCACATGTGATGAAAACTCATTGAAATGAGAAGCAAAACAGGAATGGTCAGAAAGTAATTAGTCATTAGCCCTTAGGACAGGCAGTGCAGACTGAGTTGGAGGATCAAGTGAGTAAATAACTTTCCAGAATTTTGCTGGAGAGTCAAGGTTGCTTTGATGGTTAGATTTGAAATAGTTGATTTGGCAGACTGCACAGCCATGGTGCATTTGTTTCTCAAAGCTCTGTAGCAGAGAAGATCTGAAACATTGCTGGATAACTTGTATTTGTCGCATAAGCTAGGTCATGGACATTGCATAGATCAATAATTTCTGAGGATGATGAACTGATTTAATCCTTGATGTTCTGACAAAGGCACAAGTCCCAGGCTGAAGAGAATTTGGATATGAAAAGGTAGAAGGCATTACTTATGTCAGAGGACAGGAAGATGTTTGGACCAATGTAATGCATCAAGATCAGACAGTAGAGTGTTTACATAAGGTGAGTGGAGGATCTGGACCAAATATATTTATGAGTAGATGGGGACTGTGGGTTTTCCTGATGCAAAATGTAATACAATGGTCACTGAATGTGTCAGGTAGAATCTTAGCTACTACAATGCAGTGGGGATGTGAAGACAGAATCCAGTCCAACAAGGTATGATTAAAGGTGTGTGGATTATGCCTGGCTAGTTCAGAGATTAACTAATGTAATAATGTTATGTTGGACATAGACTTAGTAAGTGAAAATAATGTGATCTTATGGAGGCATGCTAGACCCCAATGAAAATGGGGAGGAAGAGAGGAATGTGACCTTAATGAGTAGTAACTTATGGGAGATGGCTGCAGCTTCCTAAACTCCAGTGAGCAGAACAGGCTCTTCCAAGTGTAGATAGCAACTCCACCATCATGTTTACCCCTGTCCTGCCTGTGGAGATGAGAACCAGGGAGGGACAGACTGGAGAAGGAACCTTGAGGAGATCCAGGACTCCAAGATACAGAGGATATCTGGAGAGTGCTGTAGGATCCAGAAAGAAAGGAAGTCCAGTTTCAGGAGAAGGCTTCCTGCATTAAGATGAAAATGCAAAGGCCTTTTACAGGGACAAACGAAAAGTAGAGGAGGAACAAGGGTTAGCTCGTAATGGTCAGCAAAGTACAGACAGGAAAAAAAAACACTGATTGATGTAGAACTCCTTAAAAGTAGTGACATAGGAGCTAGATTAGTGAGCTGAGTTAGAAAAGAACTACAGGATTGTAATGCAGAAATTGAAACCTAACTAGATATGTTGAATACACTGAACACTCGGGCAGGGTGTTGCTAGGAAAAGCTCAGTTAGCCACAATGAGAGTAAAACTGAAACTGATTTGTCCAAGGAATGAGCTTAAACAACTCAAGAGATAAAACAGGGCATCACACAATAAACAAGGAGTTCAAACAATGATGCAACACTGGGTAAAACCTACTAAAGGCAAAACCAGTGAACTGTTAGAAATAGAGCTTATTAATTACATAAAAGTGGTTACAAATCCAGTACAGTTGGTTTGATACCTTTATTCAATCAACCAAAAGGATGTTACAAAAGAACAAATAGCTTTAGCTTTTGGACCAACAATCCTTCTTCAGAAGTTTAATGACCTCATTAAGCTTCCAAGAAGGACTTGTTGGTTCAAAAGCTAAAGCAGTTTGTTCTTTTTGTAACATCCTTGTTGGTCCAATAAAAGGTATCAAACCAATTGTTCTGGATTAATTCTTAGTAGGACCAATACAGCATTAAACAGTTTGTTTGCCATTAAAGTGGTTATGGCTACATAAGAAATGCTTGTAAGAATAATACAAGGATACCCAACATGGAGGCACATTGACAGCAAATGATAAATGGTGATCCAAGGAACAGAACTTAATGACGCAGGTTATGACAAGATGTATAAATCTCTGCAGAGAAGTGTGGCTGACTGACCTGCTGACTATGGTTGACTGCAGGCAGACTCCTCTATGTCCTTAGCTATACAGTCCTTGCGTTGATGGGCTGCTAGAGGGTACTGACTTAAAGGGCTAGAAGGGGACCGCAAGCCCTTTAATTATATCCCATTTTGGTGACTGACTGGCTAGAGCTAAACAGAAGATAGAGCTGATGGAAAGATCAGAGTGGAGAGGAAAGTATGTGTTAGTAAAAGCTCTCCATCCCTCCATTCCTTGCTGGTCCCTGGGTTGAAAACTGAAGTTGAGAACAAAGGCTGGCAGGCTGATTCAGATGCTGCGAGCTTGCACTCCTCACCTGACCCTTTGATTTCACAGCTCACTGATTGGCTGGCTGGAGTTAAACAGGAGACAGGAGCTGATAGAAAGGTCAGAGTGGAGAGGAGGTGTGTGATGGTAAGACAGCTCTCCCTCCTGCTCCTAGCCAGTCCTTGGGCTGAAAACTGAAGTGAAGAACAAAGGTTTGCAAGATTCTATCAGGTTCCATGGGCTTGCAGTCCCCATTTAGTACGTTGGTGTCCTGTCTTGGTGATTGTTGGCTGAAGTTTAACAGGAGAGAAGAGCCAATGGAAAGATAAGAGCAGAGAGGAGACTGTGTGATGGTTAAACAGTTCTCTCTCTCTCTCTCTCTCTCTCTCTCTCTCTCTCCCTCTCTCATTCCTAGCTGGTCCCATAGTTGTTATTAGTGTGATCCCATAGGGTTGCATGTAATACTTATATAGTGTAGGTATATAGCTCTACTTAGTGCAGGTATATAGCAGTAATTGTACCAGGATACAGGTTATTTCATAGGGACAGGTGATTGGGAAAGAAGAGGGGTGGCACTATGTGAAGGAAGGACTGAAGTGTGTTAGGGAGGAAGGGAGGAGGGTAGTACGGAGTCACTTTGGATGCAAATCCAGGATTCCAAGAATAGGATTCTCAGAATGTGAGTGGTGTACAGGCCTCCATCTCAGACAGAGGAGTTAGACAGGAACTAGTGGGACAGATCAGGAGGACCTGTGAGAAGGGTAGTGTGGTGATTGTGGGGACTTCAACATGCCAGAAGTGGACTGGAACACCTCAACAACCAGGAATAGAAGAGAGCACGACTGCTGGATGCCTTCCAGGACAGCTTCCTGCTGTAAATGGTCAGTGAACCAACCAGGTTAGGGAATACCCTTGACCTTGTGCTGGCAAATGGGGACTTTGTGAGAAAATTTATGGTGGAAAAGCCACTGTCAGGGAGTGACCACCACTCAGCATGGCTCAGATTGGATATGGGCAAGGAAGGAGTGGAATCTGGCACAAGAGTGCTGGACTTTAGGAAGGCCAACTTTGAGAGGATGGGGAAGTGGTAAAGGGTACCTGTCCAGGAATTCAACCTAGTATGAACACTAGCCAGAGGTGGGAGCTCATAAAGCTGGGGATAGTGGAGCAACAAAACCTGCTGCAAGGCCCAGAGCAAGAGGGCTAGGGCTAAGAAACTGAGCTGGTTGAGCAAGGGGATCACTCAGAAGGAGGGAAGTGATACTCCCTCTGTATAACTGCTTATGAGGCCACACCCTCGAGTACTACATGCAGTTTTGGAGGCCACACTTAAAGAGGGACATTAAGCTCCCTGGAGAGGGTCCAGAGGAGGGCAACCAAAATGATTTGAGGCTTGGGGACAGGACCTATGGGGAGAGGCTTGAAGAGCTAAATATGTACACACTGAAAGAGAGAAGGGACCGGGACGACATGATAGAAGTCTTCAGGTACATGAAAGGGTAAATTGGGGAGGAGCAGTCAGGGTGCTTGAAGGAAGGAGGAGGGGCAACTAGAGGGCATGGGTGGAAGCTGGAGGGAAGATTTAGGGAGAAAGGAGGAGGTGCTACTTCACTGAAAGGGTGGTGGAGCCATGGAATGCACTGCCCAGGGGCTGGTGGAGGCAGAGATGGTGGAGAGGTTCAAGAGGGGTGGGACAGGTACAGGTGGAAGGGTTCTGGAAGCAAAATCCAGTGCAGCGAGAACATCCAGAACTGGGAGGAGAAGCCAGGAAGGCGGGGGACAGCAAGGTCAGCTACCAGGGTGGGGGCTGACCAAATGAGCAACACGAAAGACTGTTAGGCCTATTCTGCTGGCATTTTAGTATGTTAGTATGTTAGCAAGGAGGTCATGGAAAAGGTAAGGAGGAAAAGAACTGCCTTTAGAAGGTACAAGAAACAGGGTGGGGGAGGAAAGGAAGGAGTACCTGACGGAATGAAGGAAGTGACTCAGGCAGAAGGGAGCCAAGGCATCTATGGAGCTCAGGCTGGCACAAGGCATTAAGAAGGGGAAGAAAGATTTATTTAGGTACATTAGGGAGAAAAGGAGCTGTAAGGGCCACTTAGTAAGGATTAGGAAGGAAGGGGGTTGGGTGGAAGCAGGGTGCGGTAAGGCAGAAGTGCTAAATGATTACTTCTGTTCAGTATTTACTAAGAAAGGGGTGATACTCAAGGGGAGAGAATGGCAGAAACAGTGGGAGTGGGTGACAGATGATGAAATCATGGAGGGCAGATTTGGGAGGTTTGAAGGCACTGCGTGGACAAGGCACCAGGCCCAGATGGCATCCACCTCAGGATATTGAAGGAGCTAGCAGAGGTCCTTTCAGGACCTTTGTCAGACCTATTTAATGCCTCACTACACTCAGGTGTGTACCTCAGGACTGGAGGATGGCTCATGTGGTTCCCTCCACAAGAGTGGCCCCAAGGATGAACCTGAAAACTACAGACCTGTGAGCCTCACATCCATCGTGGGAAAGCTGATGGAGACTATCCAGAAGGGAGGCTGGTGGCCCCCTAGAGGCCAAGGATTACAGAACAGCAGACAGCATGACTTCATGCATGGCAGATCCTGCCAAACCAACCTGGTGGAGTTATATGACTGGGTAACTAGGCAACTGGACAGGGGTCATGCAGTGGATGTCCTGTATCTGGACTTCAGTAAGACATTGGACTCAGTGCCACATGAAGGCTGGGAAGTAAGTTAGAAGGCATAGGGGTGGGTGCAAAGCTGGTGAGATGGGTAGGGAACTGGCTTCAGGGAAGGCAACAGAGGTGATGGTGGGTAGGAGTTCTCACACCCAAGGGTAGTGATGAGTGGTGTTCCACTGGGCTTGGTGTTGGAACTAGTGTTGTTTGGGATATTCATTACAGACATATCATTGGACATCAAGTCTGTTTGCTGATGATACCAAGATGGGAGTGGTGGTGAATGACCTATGGGGATGGCAGGGGTTGCAGGATGATCTGGCAAAGCTTGAAACCTGGTCAGATACCTGGCAACTGGGGTTTAGTGCCAAAAGTGCAAGGTGCTGCATTTTGGGGTGAAGAACCCAAGGAGCAGTGCAGCTAGCCCAGACAGAGGAGAAGAAGAATCTGTGGGTGCTCATTGCAGGTCAATGAACAACTCTGCACAATGTATGAAGGCAGCTGCAAAGGCCAACAAAATGCTGGGTTGCATTGCAAGGGTATATCCTTGAGAGAGGAGGTAATTCTGCCACTGTATAGGTCATTAATTAGACTGCACCTGGAGTACTGCATGCAGTACTGGTGCCCATATCTGAATAGGGACATTAAGTTACTGGAGTGGGTGCTGCGCGGGGTGACAAAGATGATCAAGGGCTGGGGACTTATCAAACGAGAGGAGGCTGAGGGAATTGAACATGTACTCACTGGAGAAGGGATGGGGGACATGATTGAAACCTTTAAGTACATGAAAGGAATAAATAAGACAGGTGCAGAGGGGCTGTTCAAAGTAAGGGAGTGGAGGGACACCAGGGGCCATGACATGAGACTGGAAGGAAGAAGGTTCAGGAGGAGATGAGGAGACACTTTCTTACAGAGAGGGTGGTAACTGGGTGGAATGCATTACCTGCAGAAGTGGTATCCAATAGAACAGTGGACTGCTTCAAAGGGGATGGGACAGGACAAGGTGGAGGGTCAATGGAGG
This sequence comes from Neoceratodus forsteri, assembly GCA_016271365.2. Classification (NCBI taxonomy): domain Eukaryota; kingdom Metazoa; phylum Chordata; order Ceratodontiformes; family Ceratodontidae; genus Neoceratodus; species Neoceratodus forsteri. Next base: position 1,046,344,247 of record CM057455.1, read on the forward strand.
GAAGGGTGGAAGAGGGGAAGATGCAGAATAGGGGTGCTAGCTGCACATTTGTGCAGACTTGATAGACCTCTAGGCCTTTATCTGCTGGCAAATTTCATATGTTTGTATGTTCGATTAGTACATTGGTAGCCACAGACACTGCCAGCTATTTCCAGATATTTCACAAAATTTCTGAAGAGTTTCTCACTGCTCCCCTACTGTTTAAATGCAAAAAGCATCAGATATTTCTGGAAATATCACAGAAATTTCAGGAAACAGCTGGCAGTGTCTGTGGCTACTACTGTACAGCTTTAATTAGTGTAGGTATATAAAGTAATTATTTGATTATTGCAGGCTTATACTTTTAATTGATAAAGTAGTCACAGGTATACAGAGAAATAAATGATGGCCATTGGGAAAAGTTCCCATCCATGTAAAATATCACACATACCCGATAATGCAAATAATGCAATCATGGGATATATATGCAAATCACCATGACATTTAGGCTGGTTCTGCTTTAACAAGATGCATGGTGCCATGTTTGCGCCCTTTGTTTAACCAGGAGTGGCACACTAAGCTGAAAGCTTGTTTACAGGTGCGACCTGGGAGCACAGGAAGTTAAGTACTTACTCAGGGTCAGGCCCTTGGCACTATGCATTCCTGCTTAAAGCTGAATCTGCCTAAATGTCATGGTGATTTGCATATATATCCCATGGTGCTTTGCATTATGGAGGATAGTGTGATTTTGTATCGCTTTGAAATTTGGCTTTATTGCAAATGTCCTTGGGGTAACTCTGGTTCAGTACTTTGAACTGAGGTTCTTTGTCATGTATTATATACTGTATATATCTATCTGTATCTGTATCTGTATCTGTATATATCTATATAGTTATAGCTATTAGTTATATATATGTCTATATATATCTATCATATATATTATAGTAGCATGGACTAGTTAGGGTTCAACAGTCACTTCTATGTTAAACCCAATATTTTGCACTTAACTTTGCAACCATTTGATTGATTCACCTGAAATTATGCATGCGCTGTCTGGTACCATATATCTCTGGATCTGGTTAGTTTTATTCTGGCCAGATGTATGGGTATGAACTTTGGAATGTCATACAATGTGGAAAATACCACTTTTGTCAATTTCTTTGTTATGCATCACTATAGAAACTGCTTGGCAGTTTGCTCCAAAACTTTTGGAGTATATGGGGTCTGGGTTGCAGATGTGCCTTTTGAAGGTTTGTTGAAAAATATTAATCCTTTCAAAAGTTATTAAAATTTCATGTTTCCCATTATTGCCTACGGGAAAAATTAGCTGTCTTGTGTGAAAGTGTCATTTCTCAATCACAAAAGCAGCTTTCTCTTTACTTAAAAGGGTCTACTTCTTGTGTGCTTCCTCCATCTTGTTTTCAGTTAGTGGCATGGAAAAAATTATGTAATTCAAAGAATGCTGTCTCTTGGCAAACACCAACAGTTGCATTTACCTAATGGGGCCGAGAACACAATTCTGGCCTTAGTATTTTTAAAATAATGCCCAGAAATATGTTTTTGGGGTTAAGAGGTTGTGACACTCACCTTGAAAATGCCACAAATTGCAGCAATATCTTCTCAAAAATGCTGCAAATTTGCAGCACTGTCCTGGGTGTTGCATGAAAGTATGGGGGCTCCTAAAACATTCCTGTACATTTGAGGGCAAAGAGATCCCAGAATCTGATTCCTCAGTCCCCATTTTGTAAATACCTATGGTGTTTACCTAATAAGCAAACCTTTTTCCTGTTTTACTATATGTAAGTGGAAGGAGGCCGAGGGATGTTAATAAAATTATGTGACTATTGTTGCTTACAGCCACATTCTACTATTCTGTATGCCGACACTGGTGTGCCCAATCCCATGTCAGCAGTATAACACCTACCCGCTAGTTTGGGACACAAGGAAGCCCTCCCAATGTCCCCAGATATGTTCAACCACCCCTTCAGGCAGGGTGTGACACTGAAGATCCCAGTCCCAGTGTCCTGAAAAATATTTTGTTACAGTTTTGCTGACAACTTTGTGCCCAATCCCCAGTCAGCACTGTAAGCCCCCCCACCACTGCAAGACACTGTGGAGTCCACTCCCAGTGTCTTCATATATGTTCTAATGGACATCCCCAGCAGTGTGGGACACTGGGAAGCCTACCCCAGTGCCCACAGATATTCCAAGAGTGATACCTTTTAAAACAGAAAAAAGTTCCCCAACGTCTTTTTTATCCTGAAAAAGAAAATGATCCCTCATCATCTCCCTGCCCCTCCCCAATCTTGACCGTCCCACTGAACACCCACCACCTCCACCCCCACTTTATACTTACCCTTGGAGATCATTGACTGTCATCTTCTGTGGATGGACCAAGACACATCTGCACTCTTCAAAGCTGAACTGTGAACTGAAGAATCAAGGTAAGTGCCGTATAAGGCAGTCAAAGGTGTTTTGAACTTTTAATGATGTCTCAGCCATTTTAGGTATTTTATCACCAAATTTTCAACATGGGGTTTTCAGTACTCCTCCTTATGAACACTGTTACTGTCATTTCAATAATCAGACCCATAAGGTGATTTTGGTTGTTGTGCAAAATCAACTTTCAGGACCAAGTAACAAAATGACAGTGCCTGTGCTCATGAGGCGGTGTCCCAAAAAGCATATGTTGAAACTTTGTTAAAAAATACTAAAAATGCCTGAGTTATACAGTCATTGACAATTTTCACACGCGGTGCAACTTTTGCAATTTTTATATTTTCACTCCAAATATTCAACATAGCTATTTTTCACAACACCTCATGAACAGTAAAGCTGTCACTTCTCACATCCTGGCTGAAATATATTCCTGACCAGTGGAGCAGAATCGAGTTTTGCCACGATGCAAAATTTTCACCTATGGGTTTTATGAGGAGGGTGATAAGAAGACTATGTTGAAATGTTGGGTCAAAATATGAAAAATGACAAAGTTATGACCATTTGTTGCAATTTCAGTACGCCCGCTCATAACTACAGAAATGTTCAATATTTTGACCCCAGATTTACAACATAACCTTCCTATTACACACACCTCATGTAAGGTCACAGCTGTAATTTTGAAATCCTGCCCAAATGAGTTTTGCACCTGTGGCATGGAATGGCATCACAGTTGCACAGGATTTTATTTTGGTTGGGATGTAAACATTTTCTGTACCAGGTACATGTCCTGGGGTAATCAGATGGCTATGGTGATAATTTGCTCACTCATCTACAGAGGATTGGTGGGCAGGGTCCAAAGGACCCTGCACTCCACATTAAAATAAGGAAAATCACAGAGTATGGCAGCACAGGGCCTAAGGGCCCGGCACTCCAACAGGGAGATGAAGGATAATTACTATGTCTCTGCACTTTCAGATAGATTGGGAGCCAGGGCCCAGAGGGCCCTGTGCTCTAGCTGGGTCCTGTGATCCCATAAATAACTATGGCTATGGTGATACTTACACAAAAATTAAGAAATTCATTGCAAAAACTCTGTTAATGCATCAGTCAAGGTTCATGTTACAGCAAAGGTATGGAAATGTGGTGTTGGGGTTCCCATCCCTAGTACCCATCCCACCCCAACCAACCTACCACCCACCCCACCCTACACACACAGGCATTGAGGTGTGTCTTGGGGTTGTCAACCTTAACACTCACCCCATTGTCCTATGTTGTACTATCTCAGCTTGCTTACACATGGAATGGGGTGATTGTTAGGTCAATGACCCAAGACACCCTGCCACCTGTTGGTGTGTGGAGGGTGGGTGGGTTGTAAGGGTTAGTTGGGGTTAGATTGGTGTTAGGTTGGGAACCTAACACTACATTTCCATACTTTTTCACTGTAATATGAACTCTAACTAATGCATTAACAGAATGTTTTGCAATGAATATATATATATATATATATATATATATATATATATATGTATATATATATATATATATATATATATATATATATATATGAGCAAAAAACTCCATTTAATGCATCAGTTAGGGTTGTTCCACAGTGACAAAGGTCAGGAAATTTGGTGTTAGGGTTGAAAGCCCCTTGGAATCCCCAGCCCACCCCAACCAGCGCCAGTGTGCGCATTGGGGTTATCGACTAACTTTCATCCCATCACATGTGTAAAGAAGCAGAGGTATAGGAGAATGGGGTGAGAGTTAGGACCACGACTCCTAATGTGCACCCCCGATGCCTGTTGGGGGTGGGCTGGGGTCCAAGGGGCTTTCAACCTTAATGCCAAATTTCTTACTTTTGTCGCTGTGGAACAACCCTAACTGATGCATTAAATGGAGTTTTTTGCCTCTAATTTCCTCTTTTGAGACTGATGATGACAAATAGGTGAAAGTAATGCAGCGGTGGGAGCAGGAACAGTAAAGCAAACAGAAGTGCCAACAGTGGCGCACATGGTAATGGAAGTGTAAATGGTAAAGGAAGCGTTAATAGAAACACAAGTGCAAAGTGGCCAAAGTGAACAGTGACACAAATGGATATTGAAGCACATATGAAAATGCAACTGGTAATCACGAACAGTGATGGCAGCGGTATTTTAAATGGAAATGTTAAGTGTCACGGCAAAAGAAATGTGAAAGGGAACAGAAAAGAAACTCAAACGCATCCCACATGTAGACAAACCGTAACGTGCACAGGCATGGTACCGCACTTGTAGATGCAAATGGAAAAGTTAACATGAAGAATAATGCCAAAGGAAAGAGAAATGGAAAGAGGAACAGAAGAGCGTCACAGGCGCAAACTCGAAATGCACACGGGCACAGTACGCAATTGTTAGCAATAAATGGTAATGGTAACAGCAACAATAACGCAAAGGAAAGAAAAATGGAAATGGGAACAGAAGCAAACGGAACACAAACCATTACATACGGTCATGGTACACATAATTACTGCGCGATGAATGGTGACAGTAACAAGCGCAAATATTGCCAAAGGAAACAGAAATGAAACAGAAACACAAGCACGTACGGAAACTCAAACCGTAACGCATGTGCATGGTACCACAATTGCAAATAAAACAGGTAATGGTAACAGCAACAATAACGCAAAAGACACAGAAATGCAAACACAAGTGCAAGCAAAAACACAAACCGTAATGCACACAGTGGCGTAGATGGTATGATTGCCACAAACAGTAATGGAAACACAACAGGAAACGCTAACTGGCACAGTAATGAAAGAGCGCATCCTTCTTTCCCTAAAAATGCATTGGAAAACACAGTGAAAACAAAGAATGTATACATAACAATGGGCCTTGGAGCAGAAAATGAGGACTATATTAAATTGCTTATATCTCAGGAACCGTTGACGTAGAAAAAAATGTTAATTTCATAAAATTATGACTTTTCTGGTTAGTTTTGAACTTATGCCCTTTTGGAGGCTAAGCATTTTGCAATGAAAAGTCCGTATTTTGCACCATTTCTGAGATGGGGCCCTGAAGGCACGACGGAAGCCGCAATGTTATCCTATGGGAAAAAGTGTCAACTGAGTGCTGTCACTGTGCTGCCCTGTAATATTTTTTCACCAAACTACCAAAGGCACATCAGTAGGATATTGGCTTTCTTCCTCCAAATTTCAGCCTAAAAGACTAAACTGTTATTTTGCAGCAGGGTGGCAAATGATTCCTGTAATCGTCTGACGCCTATAATGTTATCCTACAGGAAAAGTGTCAACTTTGGAGTTCTTAACTTTGCACCCTGTAATATTTTTCACCAAAATAGTGAAATGCACATCTGTGAGATGTCAAATTTCAGCCAAAAGACCAAACTGTTCTTTTGCAGCAAGGTGGCAAAGAATTGCTGTCATTTTGCCACAGCCTGGAAAAGTGCTGTCGAACTTTCAGCTTTCACAAATTCATTCAACAGTGTGCATGAGTGTGAAAGTACTTTTCCAGAAATTTGAAAAACTTATTTCGGGGTGTTTTACCCCAAAATAAAGACATGTCTAGCACCCTCAGGGTCCGACTAGGTGAATACAAAAATAATTAGATTGCTTGCGGGTCCCAAATTTAAATGCCAAGCATTTTTCTGATCACCAACTGAAAACAAAATGGCAGATTTGAGAAAGTAAAAGGCCATTTGAGAAAGTAAAACTGCATTTGTGACACTTTCGAACTTTTGTTAATTTTTCCATTGTCCTATGAAACGCCCTCTCACAGCCGTTTGCCTCAGAATCACTAATTTCATTTTAATAACACTAACAGTTGATTTTGGTAGACCAGTACAGGGTATGTATTGCATATTCCTTTTTATGAGCTCATATGGTCAGGGGACCCCAAAGCAAGTTATGCTGTACGAGCAGCTGTACATCTGGATTCACAATGCAAGCATAACCCGTGACCAAATTTGGGGATGATTTACAACAAATTTTATTTTCCTTTACTGGGCAAGTGATATATTTGCTTTCAAGTCAGTTGCAAGCACTTTGTTTTATTGAGGCCCACATAAACAAAATGTTCTTGCAATTAAATAAATTGCATTCAGAGGTTACAGGGGCCACGTGGCTCTGAGTGACCACTACTGTCCAGTGAAATACCCGCTCATAGTCCTTTGTGCCTCATACTCAAAATTATCATTTAATACAAAATAAGTTGTAAAACTATTACAACCAGTACATGATGTGGACTGCTAAGGTTTTGTTTCAGGGTCGACCCAGCTGTGAGACACACTTTATATTTGACTATACTGCACGCTATAAATCTACAGTCCAACTGCATGTTATAACTTGCAATCTAATACTGCCTATTTAAACACAGCGTGGCATTGTAAGACCATGGCCAAAATATATTTAGATAAAATGTGATTACAAGCACAACACAGTAAGTAGGGGTATGCTGAATTGAAATCCAATGCTTGTTTCACCACAAAGCACAATCAAATGTTTTGAAGGACCACGTGGCATTCAGTGACCTCTCTGTCCAACATAGCACACCCATTACATTTGGCTCTGACTCAGAATTTAATTTAAAAAAAAGGAACAGACAACATATTACATCATGTAAGTGACCTGCACAGCAGATGGTTTTACAGTGTGTAAAGCCATCTGAGGCCAACATTATAGTCTTGTATAATATCGATCGCTGAACATCCTTTGTCTTACTGAAAGAGTTAACATGTATCTATTTCAGGGCTTTAAACAGTGCACCTTAATTTAAAATCAAGAGGACACAATATTTATATTAACCAGGCAGTTCCCAGCACTGTACCATACATGGGGTCCACAAAGAAATGAAATATTATTTTATTTCACAATATATGCTCAGAATGTTTCTGTGGACCAAGCGGCTCCCTGTAACTGTTCATGTCCAGTGAAACAATCATGCCACATCTTTTATCATCCCAGTCCGGGATTTACTGTATTGGAAAAATAAATTATGAATTCCTTTCAGTCAGTAAAGGATCCGGACTGTGGTGACTTTACAGGGGTTGCAAACTTGGCTGTGGGCAAGACTCCAGGTTTTAATACCGAACAGTGCAAATCATCTGTCCGAATTAAAGCAATACCATTTGATCTGGTACTTGTTATTTTAACCTTAAAATGTTGCTTTTAGTTCGATGGCCATATATTTACTTAAAAATCACAAGTAATATACCATGATTGCGGGGTGGGGGTGGGGTGGAGATTCTATTGTTGCAAGGCAAACTACTACTGAGGTCACTGAGGACCATGTGGCTTGCTAACATCCCTGCAGTCCTTGCAAACCGTTCAAGACAATATAACTTTTATTTCTTTCTTTACAATTCACAACATGTTTTAACTCAATAAATTCTGTATCAAAAGTTTGATGGCAGTGCCCTGGATGTCTCTTACAAATAAAAGGACTGCAGCAGTACAAACAGGCTCACTGGAATACAACGTTTTGGAGGACACCATCCTGTGCAACTCACTACGTTCGAGATAAGGAGGCTCAAGATTTTGGGGTGGTAAGACATTTCTTGGGGATAAACACTCAGGCAACCAATTCATAATATAATGACTATGTTAGGCTCAAAATATACACACCTCAGTTGCACAAATTAAATTCCTGATAGAAAGTCGCATTGCGTGTCACAAGACCCACTAACATGGGTTCAGTCAGTGACTGGCGAGCCATCTAATGTGAAATTAATTCTTAAAATCCCAAAGCAGGCTAACAAAACACAGCATTAAACATAAATTTTGAACTTGTGTTCTGTGAGGAAATTATACAGAACAAGTCTGCTTTTTATAAGAGTACATATATTTAACATACCGTGCGATGTTCCTGGACTGCAGACAGTGGTGGTCTCCATAACCGCCTAGATTCCTTCTTGCTCCTACATATTTGGAATTATCTACTTTTTAAAAGAAAATTCTGCAGTTGTTTTACTTGTTTTTGTGGCTACAGGTCGTTTTCAGTGGATCAGCAAATTGGCTTGTAGTGGCAAATAAGACGTGTAAAATGTATTGCCCTCTGAACTATTATTTTACATGTTATATTTAAAGGCTGTGTTTATCCCATGCCTTTGTCTCCTGCTCTTTGTTGGATGTGGCTCTTGAACTACTCCTATCTCTCTCACAGCTTATCCAGGTTGCAAGCTGTTTTATAGGCCCTGTTTAATACCTCACTAACTTCATTTACATGTGATGTCACTGTGACCAGAACCAGATGAATGGTTCCAAACAGACCTACTGAATGAAGGTTGTTTTGGACAGGCAGTGTAGCATGCATTACATTAACTTATTTTTTGCAGGAAGATTATTTGCATTTTGTTATTTTCTGAGTGAGTTTTATAAGTCAGATAGTAATGAAAATAAAATGCTGGAGAAGCACTATAAATCTTTTTTTTCAAAGTGCATGCAACACTTTTTATTGCAGGTTACACAGTGGACAAATGGTGTAACCTGCGAGATACAGTTTTATAGGGTAAAAAATAATTAAAAATAAGTAATTTTGTTAGAGAACAAAATTTATTTACAGTTGAAGGTGTTAGCTTCACAGTGATGTGTGAGTGGAAGTGATTAGGCAAAAGACTGCATGTGTAAAACTACAAGCACAATTGTGTGGGTCTAGATGTCACACTAAGACAGAAAGGAAAGGCAACACTTTTTATGTTTTTTATTAATATTACACAGAAACACATTCCAAATTAGCTCTAGCTGTCAGCAGTATTTCTTTCAAGGAAGCGAGGGTTTTAAGACAAAAGAAAAAGAATATACAGTAATGTGATTTGTTGAACATTAACTTTAATGAACACTGGGACATTCCATGGCCTAGCCTTAGCTGAGAATGACATATATATATATATATATATATATATATATATATATATATATATATATATACACACAGTGCAAGTCGCATTAAACTGTTCCACCAATTAGTTGATTTAGCATTGTTTTTACAGTTGGCAATGCACTGGCAACTCATATTGCATTGCTTTTCAATGCTTAACCAGCTCAAGAGCAATGTTTGCAAAGTGTTTTTGCACCTCATTAGGAATTCATCAGCAGTCCAGTCACAGTGCAATGCAAAACTGAGTTTTAACTCTTAAGAAATAGTTTGTGCATGGCTTTTACTGGATCCAGCAACACTTAAGCAACTAAGTCAGAAATGCTAAAATAACTTATTGGAGGAAGTTTAATGTGACTTGTACTGTATCTGTACATCTATATTTTTGCAACAGGAGTGGCAGCAAAGCTGTTAAATAAATCTGTTTATTCTCACATATGTTAAATAAATGGTGGTTTGGAATTTATTTAACACCCTATCTTCAGTCAACCACCATTTATTTAACACCCTACCATGAATCATCCCCTCCTGCTGGCACTTGTTTTCTAAAGTGTTACTTATATTCTCCCAACCTGCAACTGCCTGCTGTCACTGATAGTATCTCTTGCATACATGTACACAAATTGAAACATTGTTTTTTCCACACTGCTTTATCTTTTTCATACAGAAATTCAAACACCACACTGCACATCCCCCCTCCCCGGCTATGTTCAGGACATCTTTCCCTCCTTCCTCCAGTTGGCAAAACAAACTATTCCACAGAGAAATGACCCTTCATTACTATCAAAAGAAACCCACAGGCAGCCTCTGACCTCAGAAACAAAAAGCTGCCAGCCCCATAACCGCTCTGCTGTCTGCTCTGTCTGACTTCAGCCAAATACCACACCTCGCTTCTATGTCCGTCCACAGAAACAGCCAATACGGCAGGAATGACCAGATATATCATTTACAATAAAAAAAAACACAATAAAAAAGAAAAGCTACTAAAAATACATCACCACAGCGTTTCTCTGTCTCTCGCTTAGTAATAGGCAAAGGTGTCATATTTTCAAAACTCTGCAGCTCTCCCACATAGAAAAAACAACCAATAAAAACTTCAGTCTGAATGTCAGGATGTCCTCTACACAGAAACTGTGCTAGTGACCATAGAAACCAGCCCAATCTTGAGCAAGAGTACACAAAGGAATCCCACTAATTTCATAAAAAATGAAACTCAAACTTTACTAAAATAAATAAAAGTCATCAAATAAACCATTTCCTATTGCATAAATTGGATATGCAATGGAAAACTCATGGAATACACGATTTATCTGTACTTGAACAGTTTGACCCTGGACACCTTATTTATGACTTACACAACCTATGAGGTTACCTGAGGTCAAACTGCTCTTGTGCAGATAAATCATGTACTGTATTCCACTTGTTTCCATTGCATATCCCCTATATACAGTATGCACACACACTAACATATATGCAGAGCCAGTCTCAATGCAACTTACAGTCGTGAGGTGCCACAAAATACTGTATGACAAAAGGGCTTAATTATCACATTGAGTTACACTGTTCTTTGCTGTATAGTGCAGCATTTTGTGATAAACTGCAGCATTACTACTGCAGCCTGGCTGGCAACACTGTCTAGATAGATGGATAGATGGATAGATACATTATAGAGGCGGTCGGCCCCTATATTTAAGGTTGAGTAAACGCGTTAATGTTAAACCTCAGTTTTGCTCATTAATAACTTTGCAATCGTTCAACAGATTTGCACAAAATTTGGAATGTGAGGTCTAGTATGGCACATTTCTTGATTTCCCAAGTTGCTTTTCAGTCAGACTTATGGTTTCTGCACAGCAAAATGCTAAAATACTTGTTTTTCACCACTTTTGGTACTTTTTGCCTATGGGCTCGACCACACAGTATGGTCTTTTGGTCTGACATTTTATTTATTTATTTATTTAGTTTTTGTTGACCGGGTAAGTGCACTAGACAAATTCTGCCTATTTTCAGGCATGACCCAGGGAAGGGATACAGATGAATGCCAACTAACCTTGAACCAGATGAAACTGTTGGTGGTATTTTTTGTGAATGAAGGAAATCTGGCCAGGACACGGGAAATTCCCTACTGGTTGCTGTTTGTATGCTGCAGTCAGAGCTTGAGCTGGATGATGCGAGTACAGGGAGCGGGCCTCCTCCCTGTGCTTGTATTCTCAGGGGCCGTGAAGAAGAGTGTGTTACTGCAGAAGTCACGATGGCGGCGATCATGAGATCTGAGGAGCGCATGGATGTTGTTCAGGCTGGTGGGCTACCAGAGGTCAGTCCACAGGAGACAGTAATTTTCAATCTGTATTGATGGCAAGCGATTGGCTTTGCTACAAGAACTTGCGGTGGTGGATGTGGAAATTGCTGCACTTCAAAAGGCAGCTCTAGGGCCATCTAAGGCTCCTTTTGCCGGTCTGGGAAGACCCAGAATGACGCTGTAGAGTCGGCGTCACTTGCAAGTGACACTCTGCATCTGGAAGCTGGAGCTGGGGCTGGCAGTTTACAGAGTGATTTCTCGGCATGCCTACAGCCCTGCAGGATTTACCCATTGCCAATATACAAATACAGTCCTCTAGTGGAGGTGGAGCTTCTTCTGATCTGTGTGTGTTGCCTGGGTGCTGAATGCTGAGTTTTCAATGAAGTCTAAAGGTCCAGAGGTTTTCTTCTTTCCGTCATATGAGACTCTTGGTGGGAGTAAAGGTACTGTGGAACTTTCTGAAAGCGAGCTTCAAGGTGTCTAAAGACACTTCGACTTCTTTTTAGACAGGGGACATCGTGGTGTCCTGAAAAAGCTCTGAAAGGGGCTGGGTGGGAACAGGGTGATGGAGGGTTTGGACTCCAGATTCTCAAGACCTCACGTATTTAAATAAGCTACATAAAGTTGGGGAGTCTGTAGTAAATATGAAAGTTATGAACACTAATGACCTTCAAGGGCTATTCCTGAAGGTGTTAAGCAAATGTCTGGTAGTAATAATTCTGCCTTAAACTTTGTTGAACCTGCTTTGATTGTGAATGTTTCTAATAATTTACAGGATAATTCTGAAGTGCTTGATTCCCCTGTCACTACTCTTTCTAAGCCTGTAGAATCAGAGGGTCCAATTCGGATGGGACCTGGCCCTCAGTTGCTAGAATCTCAGGATAAAGATACTGATAGACCAGTAGGTTTTAAGCTGACTGATTTGTTTTCATCTAAAGTGAACCTGCTCCCAGGAGGAATGCGGTTTGCCTATTGTATAAAGGGGTTAGTGGATCATCCGACTCGGCTCTATGTGGTGAAAACTCTACTCAAAGGATCCATGTAATTTCTTTCCTCAGGAGATATTTGCCCTTATTAGTTTGGGGAATCATAATTTTGATGTTAGTTTCAAACAAGTTTCCAGTTTAGATAGATTTTGGGCCCAATATGCTGCTTGTCAGGCCTCTCCTCGTGGTCTCCTTTTCATGCACTTCCTTTAACAAAACCTGCTGTTAGAAATATCACTGTCATGTTTAAAAATGAAGGAGTACATTTTGAAGATATTCTATTCTGGTTAAGACAACGCTGTGAGGTGCTTAATAAGACTACATCCACATTAGATAGTGAACACATTTGGGATGGGGATGGAGGATTCGTGTGAAATTGTATTCCACAAATAATGGGCCTAGTCTCTTACGAGTTCTTTTATTTGGGAAAAGACAAAGGTCTCATTTTTCATGTGGGACAGCCGAAATCCTATTTTAAATGTGGCTCCAGAGCTCATCTTAGCTCAGCTTGAGACACTATAAATTGTAGTCATTGTTTTGATTTTGGACATGCTTCTAGTGCCTGTCTTAGCCTTTTTAAGTGTAATTTGTGTGAACAAACTGGGCATGCATATGGTCATGCCCTTGGGCATCCCATAATAGAGATGATTGCCCATCACATGTGGGATTGATTTCCTTGGCTCAACAGGTGCAGGATAAGATTAGTGCAGCTCATGTTCAGACTCATAACACATCTACCTCTGGATCTGGGAACCCGGTTAAGTCAAAATACATTTGTGTTCAGGAAACTAGGTCTCTCCTGCATCTTTGGAAGAGATCTGATGGAGGTGTTAAGGACATTCCTGTCCCTAAGGTGCTTAGTTCAGAAGATACAGTAAGGGTTGATATCACATGCCCCCGTAAACATGGTGTGTGGAACTGAGGCAGTTGGATTTGTTCAAATACCCTATAAAGAACACGGAAAAGTGTGGCGGTGTTGGGTCGGGTAAAAATGTAAGAGGTAATACATGGAAATGGGAAATAAATTTGCTGTTTTAGCTGCAGATGTCTCCGATAAAGATTCAGGAGGAAGATACAGATAGCTCTTCTATTCGTTCCTGTACGGACACTGGGGAGGTGAGGTTTAGACCCCATTGAAAAAGGACTAGACAATGTCGGAGTAGTAAGTCACCCATAGGTACCTAATGAAGGAGACTTTATCTGTGTGTACATTAAATGTCAATAGTATTAAAGGACCTAGAAAGCTTGTTTTTTTTTTTTTTGACCTTACCAGGTTTCAACTGTGATAACATCTGTCTTGTGGATACCAGACTAAAATCAACCGTGAGCTTCAACAAGCTTCTCGGGCATGGACTTCTGGTCCGTCTTTTGGTCTTCTGGTACTGACAAATGTGATGGAGTGAAATTTTATTCTCCAACTCTGATTTCCGGGTATCACAGTTGGTTGATATTCAACCAGTCGTGCTTCATTGTTGGATTTTTCCTATTGCGGGAAAGATTTGGATTATTGATGTTTATGCCCCTCATCTAAAGCACAGAGGGCTTTGCTTTTTTCAGTTAATTCGGCCTTACTTGCATTCCTCTAGATTAATTTTGTGGGTTGGAGATTTTAATTGTGGGTTGCATCAGAAGGATAGAGGGTCACAGACCACAAAATTATTTTTTGATCGATCGCCTTGAAAGAGGTGGTTACAACTGCTTAGTTGGTAGATGCCTATAGATCGTGTCATGGGTCTGGGGATTTACTTTTTTAAAGGGCCACTGCGGACTCATATTGATTTCATTTTTATCTCGAGTGTTGCGGATTTTATCATGTAATACTCTGGGAGTGAGTTTTCCGATCATGTAGCGGTTAAGGTGACCTGTTCTTGGAAGAATACTCCAAGATGTAAAAAATAGGTGGTGGCTTAATGATTCTCTGCTAGAGGACCATTGCCTACAAAACTATGGAGGAGGGAATGGGCAGCCAGACTGTCGGTGGCAGATATTTATGAAGACCCTTGTGAGTGGTGGGATGACTCGAAACACAGATGGTGGCACATTTTTCAGGGACAAGCTGCAGCAAAACATACTGCAACTTACTTATCATATCTAGCACTAAGGCACCAATTGCAGCATCTGATTTCCTTATCAGATACGACAGATTTTGATTATAGTGCTCAGATTGCAGTGATTGCTCACAAATGAGATCACTGCAATATGATAGGGCGAGTTCATTGGGGCAGGAGGCACGATTTGGGACACAGGTGACCAAGGGTGGGCTGAATGCATTCAAAGACTGCAAAGGATGGGTGGACTCTAAATTTATTCAGGAACTCAGGTCACCTAGTGGTGATCTGGTATCAGATCCAGAGGTAATGGTTCAGGTGGTGGAACAACATGTCCTTTCTATGTTGGGTACCTCTCAAGTTGTGAAGATGCTAAACCCTTCTTAGAATCCTTCCACCTTCCACCACTTCCTTTAGAGGAGCAAGAGATGTTGTCTGGTGATATTTTACCCACAGAGGTGGCGTTGGCCATTGACAGTCTGAACGTTACTTCTGCACCAGGATCAGATGGCCTTACTGCTTGTTTTTCAAATGTTTAAAGAGGATTTGGTTCCTTCTCTAACTCTCTTATTTAATGATATGCTGACCATAGGTACAGTTACTAAGTCCATGAAGGAAGCTATTTCAGTTCTCATTTTTAAAAAGGGTGATCGTACTGAATTACAAAATTGGAGACTTTTAAGTTTATTAAATATTGATTATAAAATCTTGGCAAAAATTTTGTTGGCCAGACTTATAAAAATTGCACCACGTCTTAGTCCTGCTCCAGACTTGTGGTATCCCTGGAAGGTGCCAAAATGATAATTTAATTCTGTTACAGGAATTGTTTGCACTGGGTGAGAACGGTAGGGTCTCTGGTTGGGTGTTGGGGTTAGACCAAGAGAAGGCGTTTGATATGGTTTCACATGATTTTTATTTTCGGTGTTAGGTGCTTTTGGGATTCCTTGCTAGTTTCTCCTTTGGATTAAAGATCTGTATACATAGGCTATAATCCTTCCAAATGTGAATGGTTGGCTGGGTAATCCTGTTATGATGGAGTAGAGGGTCTGACAAGGTTGCCGCTTCGCGCCCTTCTGTATAACTTTTGTATCGATACATTGATTCGGGCATTTTCTCTTTGTCCTCATATTTTGGGGTTAGGGTCCCCCTACAGTAGCTCAGTTAAAATCTTAGCATATGCAGATGATTTGGTTTTGATGGTGGATATTGGTATGGTTGAAATGGTTGTGGTACAAGTTCTCAATACTTACTCTTGGTTTCAGGTTCCCAAATTAATTTTGGCAAAAGTATTGGGGTTCCTATTGGACACCCAGATCTTCCTCAATCAGGTCAATAAGCTGGGATATCAATTGATATTCACCCTTTGAGTACTTGAGTCATTTTTTGGGGACTGATAATGTAGGTCATTATAATTGGCAATTAGCTTTAGGAAAGGCTGAGGGTTTGATTTTGGGATGGAAACAGTATCTGATTGGTAAGAAGAAACGTGTTATGTTGCTCAAAACTTTGGTGCTCTCAATTTTTAATATCTTTGTTATGTATTTCCTCCACCCATGAATTGTTTTCTAGATTGTATAGGATTTTTTCAAAGGTTGTGGGGGTCTAGATTGAACCTGGTGAAGAGGAGCATAATCTATAGACCATATAAGGAGGGAGGGTTGGGATGATCAACCCTGTGGCTTTCTTTACAGTATATTTTTAACACTAATTTTGGGAAAGCTTTAAAACCAGGGATGGTGGTATGGAAACCCTTGTTGTTGCATTGGTTAATGCCTTGCCTGCCAGTTGGGTTGGTAAAAAGGGCGAGTCTTTCGATTTTCTGATGTTCCATTATATGGGAAAGAAGCTATTAAGGTGGCGTTAGCTTGGGATTTACGTCCTCAGGATTTTGTATTTTATCTAGACTACTTCTCTATGACACCATTTGGAGGAAAAAGCACAGGATAAGGTGGTTCTACCATTTTGTCCCAAACATCGGGTTGAGTGGATTCTTCAACAACTCTGTAATCCCGTCTGCCTTCCTATGTGTGGATGTTTTCTGGTTAGGTAATTATGGGCGTCTGAGTGTTAAAGGCAATCATAAGCACAAAGCCTTAGATGCACGATACTGCCCCAGGGTGGGTTGTTCTGTTATTTTGAAACCCAACAACACCTTTTTTTTGAGTGTCCCTTTGCTGTCTCCTTTTGGACTAAGTTAGCTCATTTGTGGTCAGAACCAATGCTGTTACATTTATCTTATGCTCAACTTATGTTTTGTATGCAGGGTGTGTTATGTCAAAATATCATGAAGACACTATTTATTGTTTTCTTTAATTCGTTATTATTTATGGCAGCCAGATATATGCTGGTTTTGCATCAAAATTGATTCCTGTATCTGAAGTAATTGATAATATCAGAATTGCTATTCATGTTGTTAAAGTACAGGATTTTGAGCGTTTAGTAGGGCCTCAGTTTTTCCATTTATGGTCAAACTGTGATCTTTACAGGTATTTAAGGGTATTTCCTTTTGCTTTGTAACTTCTGTATTTATATGTTCTGCTTTGTATGTTTTGTCTCTTTGAAGTTTTTCTGTTTGTTGTATTGATTGCTTCCTTTTCTGTAATGAAGTCCAACTTTCTCAATAAATTCCCTACTCTTGCCAATAGGGACCTCTGGTCACTGCCATGGAGGGCTCAGATGCTGTTCAGCCCTTCTCAGTGAGGTTCTCACCTCTAACACCATGCTGCTAAAGGAGGCAGCCCCTGCTTGTTTTCCACACTGAGAGATGTCTTCCCAGAACAACGACCTAGCGGATACCTCTTTACTCATGGAGACCCTTCTACTGCTCATGTGCCTGGTTCTGCAATGTTTATGGAATTCTCCTGTTATTGCACTTTCACTGCAGCCTGTTCAGATGGAACCTACTGCTTCGATTCCCGAGTGTAACACAGACAGCTCCCCTGTTACATCCGGTTCTGTACTTCAGGGAATCGTAGCGACTGCAGAGTCACATTTGAGAGACACTGACCTATTACTTCTGGATCCCTATACCCAACGACGATTTCCACCACTCCACCAGCTTCCTCCACTTCTGCTTCCCTAATTCAGTATGTGCTTTGGTTTAAAAACTGCTCCAACTGCCGTGGACCCTGCCTGGATTGCTACTACTGCTCTGACATGAGCAGGCTGGATGCTGAACGAGTTGGGATCCTGGACTCCAGACCCAACGTGAGACACGGACAAACATGATGTTTTGTTCTCCCGAACAGGCCTGCACCTCTGGCTGAGTGCTCAACCGAGGTACCTAAGTCTGCAGCTGATAGTTTTATTACTGACTTTGCTATTACTGACTCTGCTATATCATCCAGGCCTGTTGTGTTTGGGACTTCTTGGGGGATATTATGGATAATGCTGATTTAGTTCATGACCATGTTGATATTGTTCCTACTGTGATACTGTTGTTTCTACTACTGCTACTACTATTGCTACTACTGCCATTAATGTTGCCACTGCCACTAATGTTGCTAATATTACTGATGTATCTGCTACAGTTTCTGTTCCCACAGCTCTGAGATACAGCCTCTAGCTGGGACACATCTATTTCTACCTTATTTCAGAGCCAGTACGCCCATTCCTAAACAACCTGCCATTCCTAAACAACCTGCTATTCCTTCCTCCATTCTCAGCTGGTACATCTATCCAGTCCTGCTCTATCCAGTCCTGCTCTCTCCCTTCCTGATCAACATTCCTTAGCACAATCTACCTTGCATAACTCTGGCCCTGCACTACTTTCTAGTCCTGTTCCCAGTACACCCCAACCCTGTTAGGTGCTGTTCCACCAAGCTCACCTAATATGGAGGATCCTGGGGAGGGCCCTTCAGCTGTGATCCCGACCTTGAACCCCCTGGATCCCCTCCAGCCCCTGGCAGAGGACCTGTCCTATCGGATCTGTTTAAAAATAAGTTGGAACAGGCTCTAGGTGTAATGCAGTACGTCTACGCTATAAGGGTGGCCTCTCTGTATTTCCTGATCATTACTATGTGGCTAGAACCCTTTTAAAGGTGACATGCATTTTCAGGCCTCAGATATTTATGCTTTGATACATATCTCTGGAGAGGAACCTTTGATATTAGTTTCAAAAACAATAGTGGTTTAGATAGATTTTGGTATAAATATGCCACATTACAGAATACCCCTCTTTGGATTCCTTTTTCTGTTATACCTCTCACCAAACCAGCAGTTCGTACTGTCACTATTATGTTTTGAAATGAGGGTGTTAGTATCGACAACATATATCATTGGTTGTAGAACAGATGTACAGTTTGTCCCCGAAGCTATTATAGATGAAGAGGGACTTTGGATGGGTGGTTGGAAGTTTCATGTGAAACTCTTTCAGGTCAACTCAGAGGTCATACACCTCCTAACAGTTTTTAGGTAAGGACAGGGGTGTTTCTTTTTATGGGGGCCAACCTAGGACTTGCTATAAATGTGGATCCCCACGCATCTGAGTAGTACTTGTGATCTGCTGAAATGCAGTTTATGTGGGGGTTTGGGCACCCTAGTGTTTCTTGTGATAATGTGTTTCAGTGCAATCTCTGTGACGACAAACGACATGCATACCATCAATGTCCCTGGGCCAGCAAAACCATAATGAGAGGTGGGATACAGATGTCCTCATCCAGAAGGCAGGATAAGGCCCAAGACCGGTCCACTACTCTGATTCTGATGTCCAGTGCCACTTAAGTCTCCTCACCCCCTCCCCACTACTCCGGTTGCACGGTAGAATCACAACCCATGATGGAACCACCTACTGCTATGGAAGTATTCGTCTTGCTACGGAGATTGTAGAATGCACCTACACCTCCTCCCTCAGACCACTGACCTCCCCTTGTAGACCCAGAAGAATTTCAAATTAGCAGAAAAGTCACCAGGCTGACTACTCGTAAAACTATGCGGGCTCCTGAAGTTTCTCTCTCCAATCCTTTTGAATGTCTAAAGGGTGGGAGGGATGAACTCTGACGGTGATTCCAAGCCTCTGTTTTACCCTCTGACATGGATCTCACTGTTCCTAGGCCTCCTGATGTATCCTGAAAAAACTCACCAAACAAAAAAGGGGAGTAAGTGTAAGAATATGACTATTACTGATGGGAGTGGCTGACTGATTCATTGCTCTGGCTCATATTAGAATAGCATCATTCAATGTTTGTAGCCTAAAACCTACAAAGGAGGATGGTTTCTTTCACCTTGCTGCCTCTCTCCCCTAGATGTTACCTTGTTACAGGAAACACATCTTACATCTCTTTTGAGGTTCAGCAACTTAAAGCGGGGATGGATTAAGGGACCTTCCTATTGGACCTTTGGGAAGATTTTGCTGGCGGGGTGGCTGTCCTGTTTTTTCCTCAGCCTTTTCCATTTCCTGCATTATAGATATCCACCCTGGCAGAGCCCTGATTCTTGACTGTACTTTTCAGGGCCAACCCTTCCGTCTTATCAATCTCTATGGCCCTCAGACCAAAGCTGCTCATGTACATTTACTAGACCTAATTAAGCCCTATTTGTGTACAGGAAACATATTATTTGGGGTGGTGACTTTAAGTGTTCTATTGATGTTTCCTGTAGGGCCGGCAGGGAAGAAAATTTATTGTGATTCCTTACTTTATCCACTTTGATAAAGACTGCTAGTTTAATTGATGCTTACTGCTCCCTGAAAACTGATGCTGGAGTACACCTATCATAGATCTATTTATCACACCGTATTGATTATTTTTTTCCTCTCGATATTGTGTACCACAACAAGTTTTGCTTTGCCCCAGAACTTTCAGACCATTACTTCTGACCTGTCTATTTTCATTAGATGCTATCACAATGCCCCTTTTCATCCCATCACTTCAATGGAAACTGAACAATACTGTGTTAACTCATGCTTCTGTCCGGACACAAGTTCAATCCCTATTCCAGGCACGGATTTCAGTTCTTTGCTGTTATGACTCCATGTGGGACTGGTGGACTGATACAAAACTAGATCTCGTCTTCTTTTCAGACTATAGGAAAACATATGGTTCGTGATTCCTATATTACATATTTAACCTTCGAAATCAGCTATATACTGTAAATTGATGTCTCTTTCTGTATCATCCCCTGTTGACTATTCCTCACAAATCAACACTATCAACGTCACATGTTTACACAAAGTACGACAGTGCCCATACTTTAGATTATTTTATGAGAGTGGGTACATCAGTTTCTCCCTTGGCAAATCTGTTTTCAGCTTATACAGACAGGCTTCAGGCTACGGTCATGACGGACTTTTTGACACAACAGCAAATATTGTTTCTGATATTTCTGGTATGCTCTCACTTGTTAACTATCATTTCGATGACAGTTTTGTACTTTGCCTTCTGACTCTCCTGACTTGTCCACAGTTTTTGGCCCCAGTCCCAGCTTTCTACACACCATATTGCAGACCTTGTTGCCCTCATTTCTCAGGAGGAAGTTGCTTGTGCCATTTCCACCTTAAATTACAGGTAGCCCCAGGTCCTGATGGCCTTACACATGAATTTTACAAAGCATTCCAAGATGATTTACTGGAAGTACTAACCCAAGTTTACAATTATTTTCTGCAAAACTCATCTCAGATTACTAATTTTGGCATATCCTTTCTCAAATTTATATATAAGAAAGGAGATATCCGTTCTTTACTGAATTGGAGACTTCTTCATCTTCTGAATACAGATTTCTAAATCTTGACTTGAATACTCAGCACACGCTTACAATGGGTTGCACCTGATATTATTGATTCAGCTCAGTCTTGTGCTATTCCAGGGCAATCAATCACTACAAATTTGCTTCTCCTCAGGGAGATTTTTGAAGCTAAGAAACATAATATCATTTCAGGTTTTGTTCTCTCACTAGATCAGGCAAAAGCATTTGATTCGGTTCACCACTGCTATTTATTTCAGGTCTTAAACTATATGGTATCCTGGATACCTTTCTTCATTAGCTTACCGTATTTTTCCTTTGCCTATTTTACTCCGGTGATTAATGACTTTGTAGGTGATACTTTACTCCAGGCGGTAGGGGTCCGTCAAGGTTGTCCATTCAGCCCATTGTTAAATACTTTCGCCCTAGATCCAATTATTGGCAAATTAGATGGGACTCTCAAATTATAGGTTTAGCACCCCATCATACTCTTACCCCTGTGAAGATCACTGCATATGCAGATGTTGTTGTTTTATTTATGTATGATAAATCATCTGGTGATCAGCCAGTCCAAGTGTTTCAGACATTCTCTGTAATTTCAGGTGGCATGCTAACCTTCAGAAAAAGTGTATCCATTCCTTGGATCCTGGAGTCCACCACTGTTCCTACAGTTGGTGGTATTAGAACTTATACCTCTCCCAGAGAATTTTGGGGTATGGTTTAATGTTGAGGATGCAGCAACCTATAATTGGGAAAACGTCTTCATATCGGGAGTATAAGGTCAGCTTATGGAAATCTTGGAAACTGGGGAAAAGGAAGAGAGTTTTGGTGGTTAAAATTCATACTTCCTATTTTTGTTTCTTAGTTATGTATGTGCCTCTCAAACACTTAGAAACACGCATCTTTAGTGTATGTTTTCAGGCGATATGGGGCAGTAGACTCAATCAATTAAAAGGGATGTTACATACTTACCAATACATCAGGGAGAGCTTGGTATGATTCACCCCATAGCTTTTTTCTTTCCTTTTTCTTTTCCACCTTTTCCACAGCATCAGATACACGTCCCATATTAGTGATCTATGGATTAGCTATGCTCTGAGTTCCAATATGGATAAATGGGACACCTCCCACCTGTACAGTCCCGAACTTCTTGCTTCCCATCCTATGCTGTGGACAGTTTCCATAAGATATGGTTTTGGAAACTCAGTAAATCTTTCATATTAACTCTCTCTAGAAAGCAACTATATAATACTTTTGTAAATATTACAAAACCAGTCTTACACTTTCCAGTCTGCCTTCTTCCCAGATTGACTGGGTTTTATTCATCCTTTGAGATAAATGAATCCCACTGCACATTGGGTTTTCTCCTGGCTTTGTTGCCATGGCAAACTACAGGTTCAGGGAAATCTAAAACTCAAGTCTTCTCAGGGACGATACTGCCCTAAACCTTCCTGTGCTCAAATTGAGGAAACCATGTCAAATTTCTTTTTGCTTGTCAGGATGTTCTATTATTTTGGAAATCATTAGCTCATAAGTGGAAGTGGCCATTTCTTAGCAGAATCACATATCAGGTTTTGATATTAGGTGATTTTTCTGGTCCTTGGAATAGATTTCATCCTAGTACTGTTAGAGTGATTTTTCCTATGTGCAAATACTATATGTGCAAGCTCGCTGTCAATATGTCTTACAACAAATTCCAACTGTTCCACTATTATTATACAACACATAGAACATGCTCTGTTGAATGTTATGGAATTAGAGACGTAGGCAACTTCCTTTGCACCACTTTCAGTCTTTATGGAAGCACATTACCTTTTTGCATTAGTTGTTACTGTTTTCTGTTATGTTATACTATAAACAGAAACATAGAAACATAGAAGTTGATGGCAGATAAGGACCGGAAGGCCCATCCAGTCTGCCCATTTCTTTTCTACCTTATAAATGTGCCATTGGCCTTTGCACTGTCAGTGGCCTATCTATTCATACTCATTTGTATTGCTCCTTTATGCCTATCCCATGCCTGTTTGAAGCCCTGCACTGTATTTATAGCCACCACTTCTTGAAGTAAGCCATTCCATGCATCCACCACCCTTTCTGTGAAAAGAATTTCCTCACATTACCCCTTAATCGGCCCCTTCTAATCTCAGGCTGTGTCCTCTTGTCCTGCTATTTTTCTTATATTTAAACATGTTAGACTCTTTCACCTTGTTAATGCCCTTAAGGTGTTTGAATGCCTCGATCATATCACCTCTCTCCCTCCTTTACTCAACGGTATACATATTGAGCTCTGTTAATCTTTCCTCATGTCTTCTGATGCAGTCCCTGCACCATTTGGTTGCCCTTCTCTGGACTGCCTCAATTTGGTTAATGTCCTTGTGAAGGTGTGGCCTCCAATACTGCACGCAGTACTCAAATGGGGCCTAACCAGTGTCTTGTAAAGAGGATTATTCCTCCCTCTTACGACTTGTGATACCCTACTAATACACCTTAACACTCCCTAGCCTTACCTACTGCTTTAGAGGTCTGCTTGGATGATTTCAGGTCATCAGTGATGATGATGCCCAAGTCTCTTTCTTCCTTTGTGACTGCTAGTCAACTCCTCCCAGCCTATAGGTGGCTTCAGGGTTTCTCTTCCCTATGTGCATGATCTTGCACTTCTTTGCATTAAATCCTAGTTGCCACTCTTCTGACCATTTTGCTAGTTTATCCAGATCTCTTCTCATTCTGCCCACCCCATCTGGATCATCTACTCTGTTGCAGATCTTGGTGTCATCTGCAAACAGACAAGCCTCACCCTCTAGTCCATCTGCAAGGTCTCTAATGAAGATGTTGAAGAGGACTGGCCCCAGGACTGATCCCTGAGGTACCCCACTTGTGACTTGCATCTCTTCAGACTGTGTACCATTTACCACCACTCTCTGTTTTCTGCCCGTCAACCAGTTTGCCACCCAGTTGACCAACTTCTGACCCACCCCGAGCCTACCAGCTTATTTATCAATCTTCTATGTGGAACAGTGTCAAAAGCTTTTGCTGAAGTCAAGGTAGGCGACATCAACTGCTCCCCTTGGTCCACCACTCTGGTTACCCAGTCAAAGAAATCTATGAGATTAGTTTGACAGGACCTTCCTTTGTAAACCCATGATGTCTTGGATCCTGTGCCGTATGGATTCCAGGTGGTGCACTATCCTTTCCTTAAGAGTGCCTCCATAATCTTGCCCACTACTGAGGTAAGACTGACTGGTCTGTAGTTCCCTGCCTCCTCCCTGCTACCACTCTTGTGGAGCGGGATCACATGAGCCTTTCTCCAGTCTTCTAGGACCTCTCCTGTGCTCAGAGACTCACTCAAAGTTCTGCTAATGGCTCTGCTAGTTCCACCTTTAGCTCCTTAAGTACCCTGGGATGTATGCCATCAGGTCCCATTGCCTTATCCACCCTGAGCTTAGCAAGCTCTTGTAGGATCCTTTCTTTTGTGAAGGGAGTAGTGCTCACCTCCCTCCCCTGTGTCCATGATTCTGAGTTGTGGGCCCTGCCTACCTTCTCTTCAGTAAATACTGAGCAAAAGTATCTATTTAGGATAGATGCCTTTACAGGGTCCTCCTCCTCACTTGCTCCCTTTTCTCCATTAAACTAGCAATACCCCTCTGGACTTTCTCCTTTCACTAATGTATCTATAGAAAGTCTTGTCACCTTCTTTTACTGTTTGTGCTAGTGTTTCCTCAGTTTGGGACTTTGCCTGCCTTACTGCCTTCCCTGCTTCCCTTAGGGCAGTTTGGTATGCCTCTCTATCTTCATCCCGCTGTGTTCCTTATATTTCCTGAAGGCCAGCCTTTTGGCTCTGACCTTTTCTGCTACTGTATTTGAGAACCAAAGTGGTTTCCTTCTTCTTTGCACTTCCTTTTCTGTCTAACACAATGGGATGTTGCTTCAAGTATTGCATCCTTAATGCTTGCCCACTTTGCCTGTACCCCCTCACCTGTGTTCTTTTTGCCAGGGCTAGCTTAACTCTGTTGGCCATTTTATCAAAGTCAGCTCCTCTGAAGTCCCATATTTTTGCCTTGGAATGGGATGATTTAGATGCAGTAGCCAAATTGAACCATACCATGTGATGGTCACTGGCCCCAGGTGACCTCCTACCTGGAGATCTGTGATCCCTTCCCTGTTAGTCAGTACTAGATCTAGGATAGCCCTGTCTCTTGTGGGTTGCTGTACCAGTTGAGGCCCTCCCCTGCAGGGAATTCACTATGTGTCTAGTTCTGGCAGATGTTCCTGCTGGTATTGACCAATCTGTATCCAGCATGTTGAAGTCTCCCATTATCAGAACCTCCCTTTAACTGTCATGTTTTGTATATCTTCTAACAGTAATGTGTCTATGTCCTCCCCTGGTCTGGGGCCTGTAGACAACCCCAGTTCTTATGGCTGTCCCATTTCCTGTTTCCAGGGTGACCCACAGTTCTTCTGGCTCCTTATGTGTATTCTGAACTTCTGTAGCTTTGATATTTTCATTGACATATAGGGCCACTCCTCCCCTTTTGCACCTCAGTCTCTTCTGAACAATATATAGCCAGGTACTGAAGTCTCCCAAGTGTGGTTACTGGTAAACCACGTCTCATTAATTGCTACTATGTCCAGTTTAGCCTCTGACATTGTGCCTGCAGGTCTGGGATCTTATTTCCCAGGCTACGAGCATTTGTGTACATGATTTCCATTGGCCAGATTTGGTGTGTTAGTTGTTGGGTGAGGTTTGGCATTACCCCTGTGTGTTGTATGGGGAGACAAACCTTTTTTCTTACCTGGTGATGCAAATGAACTGCAAACATGCTGAATCCCTGTTTGACCACTAGCTGAGGGGAGGTGTTCTTCCCATTCGGCATTATGGGGGTGCTGCACCCCTCTCCCCATTGCTAGTTTAAATATTCTGCAAAGGCGTCAAACTTCTGCCTCAATGCACTGACTCCCTCCTTAGTCAGATGCAGTCCATCAAATTTAAGAACTTTCCTCCGAGAACTGTTGCCAGTTCCTACAAATCTGTGTCCTTTTTCCTGGCACCAGCCCTTGAGCCATGGGTTTAGCTCCCCTATCTCCCCTTCTCTGACCTTCTGTCCATCTGCTCCCTCTCCCAGACTGGCAGGATCTCAGAGAGGAGATGCCAAGACGAAATGGATGATAGTTTGTCACCCAGCCTGGTCAGGTGTTCCTTGGTCTCCACAACTGACCGGCTGGCGGATCGATAGTCCTATGTGTACTAGGACATCAATGTTTTCTCCTGCTTTGTGAACAATTTTCAATGCGGTCAGTGTCTCTCCATGCTGATGTACCTGGGAGACATCTGCCCATTACCCTGACTGGAGATGGGTATCAACTCCCCGAATCATGGAGTCTCCTATGATCAGAAGTTTTTGGATTCCTTTTTGCTTTTTGTTTTGGTTCCTGATTTGGGTGAGTTTTGTTGTGCTAGCTCCTGTGCTGCAGTGTCCTGCTCTGCAGTGTCTTCTGCCTCTTTGTTTGATTTCAGAGATAGAGGCAGATACCTGTTGTAGTGTTTATATGGTTTTGGAGGTAATATGTTGGAGAGCAGATGAGGCACCCGATTTGCCTTCTAACCACCTGCCAACCTCCTGGGCCTACTACCCTCTGCGGTTGAGGTTTTTCTGTTGGATGCTGGGGAAATGGTGGATGGTTCTTGTAATGTATTTCCTCTTGAATATGAAATTTGAGGCGTGCAATCCTGCCCATGCTGCCCGGAGCTGAGCCCTAAGATCTCCAAAGGCCCAGCATGTGGACAGTGTCCTAAATCCTGTAAGACTGTCCTTCTGAAAATTGTTCCACAGTACCTGTAGTTAATGATATCCATTCCGGATAAGTTGCTGGGTTTATAACCTAGTCAGAGTAATTAGAAGGAAAAAAGGAAAAAAATGCAAGTAATGGTTTGATTGTGTTTTGTTTTTGTTTAACTTGTTATAACAAGTTAAATTACTAGTGCCCTGTAAATGAGCTCACCTTGTGGAGGCCCCACTGATCCGACCCTTCCTGCTCTGCCACAGGAAATGTCACAACTGTGGTACCCTATAAAAGGAGTGTAGTGGTTGAGGATGGGGTGGGTGGCTGGGCCCTTCCCTGCCGAAAAGAAGAACCACGGACGAAAGAACAAGGAGGTAAGAGCAGAAACAATCAGTCAACAACAACTGCAGTA
Source organism: Neoceratodus forsteri (assembly GCA_016271365.2). Lineage (NCBI taxonomy): Eukaryota > Metazoa > Chordata > Ceratodontiformes > Ceratodontidae > Neoceratodus > Neoceratodus forsteri. The sequence continues at coordinate 1,046,371,729 of CM057455.1, forward strand.
ACCCTGAAAGCTTATCCTAATGTTAGATAAAACTGTAAAACCTGTAAAGCACCACCTGTAATAATTTCAGAGAAGATATACGCTGTAAGAAACACTTTGCTACAGAGAAAAAAAAACAATGAAATGTTAGCAACAAACAGTAGCAATCCCTGTGAGTAAAAATAAAAACACCACCACACAGTAAATCTGCTTAGCCAAAATAAGTCTTAATCCTTTTCCCTTGCTCTGGTAAGTTTCTCTACTCTGCCTTTCAAGCAGTCTTAGAAGGAATAGCTCAGGTGAAGCTAGGTGCCTTGGTCAGAAAACCAAGTCTTCTACCTCACTTCTGTTTCTGTATTTCTTTTGAGGTTACATGTATATCTGCCTATTATGTATATTTGACTACTATATGATTTTTGATTTTTATATTTCTCCTTGTTCATTTCTGTATGATGTTATGTTTTCTTTGTTTTATAAAATTCCCTATTCTTTTCGATAAGTGCATGGGATCTTTAACATCCACCTGAACTACCACCAATCCAGGCAGATGGGACCTTGGTTTAACATCTCATCTGAAAGACACCTCAAGTGCAGCACCCTCTCATGCTGCACTCCAGTGTCAGTACTGGGATATTAACCCAAGTGTCAGATGTGGGAACTGAACCCACAGCCCTCTGATCTCCCAGCCTCAGAGGTGATTTGGAATTTGGAATGTAGAAAGAGTTTGGGTCCATTCCAAAGTTATAACATTTTAATTTTCAGGTTCTGATCATGCTTGGTTCCTCCAAAAGTTATATGTATTTTTGACAGACTAGGATTGGTCTCACAGTGAAGGATTGTGTCATCTGATGGACTAGGATTTTAAAAATCCTAGTCCATCAGAAAATCCTTATCCATGAACCACCATCTTGTTTTCATTTTTTCTGCCAAATGAAACATTGTAGCTTTTCCACAGGTAACTTTTGGGCCAAATGAGGGATGGGTTTTGCTCAGGGTGACACCCTCTACAAACCAATGCCTTTGATTTGGCTCTTTTGGGTAAAAAAATTGTTTTATTAACATTTAAAAATTCTTTGACCATGACTCGCTAATGATCCTAGTTCAAGCTGTCAAAATCCTAGTCCACGAGACAATCCTCATTTGTGAGCCTACAAAATCCTTGTCCATCAGTTCATGACCAGATGGCCCTTCTCACGGACCAGAATCAACCTGATGGTCAAGGATTTTACAACCTCACGAAGAGGATCAGCGCTGGCGGACTAAGTTTTGGTCAACTCATCAGACCAGGATTGTTTTTCAATCCTTTTCATAAGGTAACAAAATCGTGGTTTGCGAGCTGTCAGAATCCTAGTCCACCAGCCAATCTCCTTTCGTGAGGCTGCACAATCCTTTTCTGTCACTTCGCGGACCAGATGGCCTTTCTCACGGACCAGGATTAAGCTGACAGACTAGGATTTTGCTACCTCATGAAAGAAGATCAGCTGGCAGACTAGATTTTGCTACCTCATGGACTAGGAATTTTAAAGATGTAAAACGTTTACCTTTGCATTGCTAATGAACGCTTTGGTCTTTTTACTTGCAATTTTCAGGGTATTGAGAGGATGCACTACAGGTGTGAATTATGCTGTTTAGGTGTTGGGGAATTAAGTGGTTCCATAGATATGCTATCACAAACTTGACATTTTCCCCATAGGATAACATTGTGGTGCCCATTGCATTTTTGGCACCTGTATCTCTGAAATGAAGTGAGATACAGTCTTTTGCTACCGATGGCTTAGATCAAATCCACTGGAACAAGGCTGGAGAATGTAGACAACACCGGCAGTGGAATTGTTTTCTGTTGCTTATACAGTTCATAAGATATTGGCAAATTAGTGTCACAAGGGTTCCAAGGGTGCATTTCCAGTGCTTTTCTGTGGCCATATCTCATAAACAATGCAAGGTAATAATTCAGTTGATTTATGTTACGTGGGCGTCTCTCTGGCGTGATTACAATTACACTTGAATTTTTATTCTAGCTGCTACGGTTCCCCAGATATTGGCAAATTAGTGTTACAAGGGTTCCTTGCCCTATAGGCCTGCTCTGTGGCTCTGTAGCTCGCATGAGTGGAGCGCGGGGCCTGGAGGACCGATGCTCCCACAGATGCATATTGTTATGCAGAAATGGGCAGCTTGGTGGTAGCATGGGGCTCCCAACACATGCCAATTACCAGTTATATTACATTTTTCAAAAGTAAGGAAATTCATTGCAAAAATTCATTAATGCATCAGTTAGGGTTAAAGTGACAAAAATTGGGAAATGAGACATTAGGGTTGAGCACTTAACCCCCACCACCCACCTATTTATCCTCCACCGACTGAAAGATGCGGGGTGTGCCATGGGGTTGTGTGGCCTAACTCTCACCCCATTTTCCTTTACTTTAGCATGTCAACCTGTTTACACATGGAATGGGGTGAGAGTTGGGCCTCACAACCCCTGGCACCCAGCATCTGTCAGTCTGTGGAGGATGTGAAGGTGGTGTGGTGGGGTAGGGGCTCAACCTAATATCTCATTTCCCAGTCTTTGTCACTTTAACCCTAACTGATGCATTAACAAAGTTTTCAATGGAAATATCTGTGTGTGTGTATATATATATATATATATATATATATATATATATATATATTCTGTATATAACTTCATTGCAAAAACATTGTTAATGCATCAGTTAGGGTTAAAGCAACTAAAGTAGGGAATGAGGAATTAGGGTTTCCAACCTTAACAACTCCCCCACTCCTACGCCCACCCCAACCCTCCACACACCAACAGGCATCAGGGTGTGTCTTGGAATGTCGGGCTAACTCTCACCCATTGTCCTATACTGTACCATCTCTGCTTCCATACATATGGAATGGGGTGACAGGGCTGGCGACCCCAAGACACACCCGACACCTGTTGGTGTGTGTAGGGGGGTGGGGTTGGGGGTGGGTGGAGGATGTATTAGGGTTGCTTCAATCCTAACTGTTGCATTAATGAATTTTTTGCAATGACTCTCTCTCTCTATATATATATATATATATATATATATATACATATTCAAAAACTTTGTTAATGCATCAGTTAGTGTTGCCATGACAAAAGCAGGAAAATGAGGCATTGGGGTTTCACCTAATACCCCACCCTGCCCTGCAGAGAACAGGAGGCATTGGGGCAGGGGGTGGCATGAGGTCGCCAACCCTCACATTTACCCCATTCCATTGTAAAAAGATGAGTTGCTCCAGTATGGGAGAATGGGTTGAGTGTTAGGATTGGTGACAACAATGCCACCCCTCCCCACCGATGCCTCCTGGTCCCTGCAGGGCAGGGGTGGGTGTTAGGGTGAAACCTAATGCCTCATTTCCTACTTCCTTTGCTGCGGCAACCCTAACTGATGCATTAACAACATTTTTGCTACTAATTTCCTTTCTTTTGAGATAGTATAATAGTATACTTCTTTACTGTACATCCTCCACAGATGCACATATGTTTGTAGCTGTGTAAGCATCTTTAGCGTGGGAGCACAGGGTCCTTTGGACTCTGCATTCCGCATCTCAGGAACCAGCACAGTGCCCCAACAGACCCTGTGTTAAAATGTCTGTAGGCCTAGGAATGCATATTATCTAAAAAAAAATCTACATTTGTGAGCTGTGAAAATCCTTTTTGCGAGCCTATTGTTATTCAGAAACTGTCAAAATCCTGTGTCATCATGGCAAAACAGGATTAGGGCAATCTGGTCGAGGACCTAATCCTGTTTCCCATGACAACACAGGATTTTGACAGCTCGTGAAACAGGAATCATCTCAGAAAGAAGGGGAAGGGGAAAGGAAATTGTTTAACCAGGAAAGGCACACTAAGCTGGAGCTTGTTTCCAGGTGCAACCTGGGAGCACAAGGAAGTTAAGTGACTTGCTCAGGGTCACCAGTATGCAAGTGGAAGCTGTGGGATTCAAACCCAGGTCTGGTCTGCTGGATGTCACCAGATTTGCAGCTCAGAGCCTTGAGACCACTGCGCTATACTGCCTCAGAAGGATTCTCAAAGAGGATTTTGACAGCTCATGAAAGAGGATTAGGGTTCCTGGACCTGATGGCACTATCTCTAATCTGTTTTCTATCATGAAACAGGATTTTGACAGCTCACAAAATAGGAACTGGCTCATAAAGAGCATTTTGTCAGCTTCATAAAGAGGATTTAGAAAAGTATTCCTCTTTACGTGAACTGTCAAAATCCTCTTTCTCAAGTCAATTCCTATTTACATAAGCTGTCAATATGCTGTTTTGCAATCATGAAACAGGATCAGAGGCAGGGCCATCTGGTCCAGGAACCCTATCCTGTTTTGAGATGGCATTGCGAAACAGGAATCGGCTTGTGAAAGAGGATTTTGACATATCATGAAAGAGGATTATTTTTCTTAATCGTCTTTCACAAGCTGACAAAATCCTCTTCATAAACCCTTTCCTATTCATGAGCTGTCAAAATCCTGTGTTGTCAGGTGAAACAGGATTAGGGTTCTCCGACAAGATGGCCCTACCCCAATCCTGTTTGCGAGCAGATTCCTGTTTAGCGAGCTGTCAAAAATCGGAAGTGAGTCGCTAAACAGGATTTTTAAAATAAATAACAAGCATTCTGAGTCCACAAAAATAAACTAAAGGCACAGAATGATAGATGATGTCCCCATGAACAGAACATACACTTCCTTTACTGCAGAGTACATTCCTAAGCAGAGTTACAACAGTTTGCTTGTGCCAAGAAAAAAAAGATGGCAGCTCGCGAAAGAGGAGTTTTTCTCATGAATGAGGATTCTAAGTATCCTCTTTCATGAGCTGTCAAATTCCTCATTTGTGAGACCCAAATCCTGTTTCGCACCTTGCAGCTATACAAAAGACTGAACTGAGGATGCTCAGAACCCAAAGTTTCAAAATTTAATAACTTTGGAACCGATTAATATTTTTACCAAACTAATGCTGTCTTGTTCTTGGAGACAAGATCTTTCTTCTCTGAAAATATCAGACCAAAATTCTAAATGTTGTGGCCACAGCAGGATGAGGAAAAACAGCCAAAACAGGCCAAAAAGGCGACTTTTACACTTTTCACTATATGCAGCACAAAATCCATAACTCAATTGAAATAAAGCTTGGTATGTCAAGACACCTACCCATGGGCACTGCATTCAGATTTGGTGCAAATCCATTAAACAGCTGCAATGTTATTAAAGTGCAAAATGTGAGGTTTAACATTAAACTGCCTACTCAACCCTAACTATAGTGGTAACTGCACCAGTATAATATATATATATATATATATATATGCATGTATACAGTACTGAGAGAGACATACCTACTGCACATTGATGCCCTGCAACTGTTGCTGAATTGTTAAAAGATTAATATCACTCTCCTGATTTGTAGTGCCTCGTTAGGAGAGACATTACACATAACATGACCCAGTTTAGTTCCACTGTGTTCTTTCAGTTTTATCACAAACATCTATTTATCCTTTCAAATAGGGCTCCATTTTGTGACATTGCTGCCAGTCCCAATTTAAGTATTTAAATACTGCCCTTTGTTGTTTCCTAGAAACCCAATTGTTGTTAATGTGTTATCTAATTACTTCATTTTAGCCTCCCCATGAACTCCCTGTACAGAATAAAAGTGTTTTCCTTTTATTAAATCATTTTATATAGCTGTAATGTTCATAACATGTGGTGTCCATCTAGTACCTCATCCTAAGCAGACTGTGCCTTTAATTTGCATGGACTGTGGTCCAAAAGCATTATTGTGGTTGGCAACTGTCTTTTTGTTAATGACATGCTGCAAAAACCTTGGAGTTTGTTAAAACTCATTTATTTAGAAAATTCCCTTTTCCGTGGCATGGTATTTCGTGTCCTTTTATGACCCACATTACTATTGGTTCCTCCACTGGCCCAGAATGCAGAGAACCAGAAATGCATGCTGACACCTTCAGTCATCACCCCATGGCTCTTTAAAGCCATGGAGCTAGTAGTTCTGCATTCTTTTACTGCCACATGCGTTCGGTCAAGACATGTTGTCCTCCTGAAGTTTGGCATTATGCACTTTATGGGCTCTACAGTGGGCTATTCTCTGTGCACTTCAGCTGCTGCTGCTTTGTTCCCAGTGTGTCAAATGTCTGCAGATTGTAAAGGTACACATTTGCTTTTGGGAAACACAGAGACATGTAATTGGACCTTGCCTCATGGTCCCAAGATGCTAGGCTTGGGGTTGAAGGTGGGGTAGAGGCAGGGAGTATTTTAAAGTTGAACAGCTGCAGGTTTCCTAGATTAAATGGTTATACATGTACCACTTTGTATAGACCATGTCTCTGCAGGGGATCATTTGTGAGATCCTATTCTCTGCAGGGGCTCCTTTAATGTTACTGTTGCCAAATAGTTTGTTCTGTACTGGGCAAAAAAACCTGCAGTTTTGGGGAGTATATCAATTGGACCTGGTCAATGCTGAGGCTCTTTTGTATGAGGCATCAGAACACCATAATTACTGTTTGGGAGAGTTCTGTAATGAGAAATAAAATACATGCAGTATTGGGGATTAAATGAATAGGACCTGGTCTCTGCAGGTGCTCATTTTGTGTAGACCCATCTCTTTAGGGACTTATGTTGTGTGGGAGGCATCAAAACACCATAACTACTTTTAAACTGCCTGTTTATCTGTTAAACTTAAAAGGAATCCTGGTTAATATCATTATATTTTTTCTTTGTGCAGTCCTCTATGGTCCTGCAGGGTGGGGTGGGGTCTTATAATACAGTACATTGTTTTCCTCTGTCTTATATACAGTGTCATTTAATAATACTAAACTGACAAGAAACTAAAATAGGACATATTATACAGTACACTTAAAATATTGCTCATGAGTAATGTCTGGTGGTGGTGTTGGGGGTTATATGCTTAAAACATAAACATGCTTATAAGGGCAAATGGAAAGTCAGTAGGAGCATAATGACACAAAGATTAAATGGTGTTTAAAGAAGCAAAAAAAAAATAATAAAAAATCACATTGTATACCATGATTCTGAGTTTCAGTGTGTGTTTATGTCTATTAGGGAATGTAAAACGTGGTAAGTAAAAGTAATTGTTTGGTGTGCCCTGTTGCCTAGGATGGCATATGTGGGAGGAAATGTGATGTAAAGAAATGTTCTCTTATTAGAAGAGATTCATGTAGTGCTGTCATAAGTCACCCTCTGTTGTAGTAATTTTATATAATTTTCATTGTTTTATGTGCTTTTAGGCTTGTTTGGTTGTTGTAGTGTAGTTCAGTAATTGTTTGGGTCATGTATTATGCGTAGGTGCAACATGGCTTATGTGGTAGTACAAGTGATGTAAAATACTGTTTTTTTTCTCACTGGAGAGTTTGCTGGCAGTGACTGCCAAAGCAGCACCATTGGTTCTAGTAATTTTGCATCACTTATGTCTTTTGTGCACTTTTGGCTCCTTTTGCTGTTGCAGTGAATCTCAGTAATTGTTTGGTGTGCCGTGTGTTGCATGTTAGTCCAAGGGCATAGCTTGGCATGCTAAATAATTACTGAATTCACTGCAACAGCAAAATAAGCCTAATAGGACACAAACACCAAAAATGGATGTAAAATTACTGTAACTGATGGTAACTGGTTTGCAGTCACCATCAGCATCAACCCTAATCATTGTTTTGTGTACTTGTGGCGTTATTTGGCTGCTGTTGTTGTGTAGCTCAGTAATTGTGCCATGTGCCGTATGGTATGCCTAGAATGACTTCAATGGCAGTACAAGCAAAGTAAAATACTATTTTTCCTTACTGGGATGATTGCTGTCAGTGACTGCCAAAGCGTTACCCTTGGTTCTGGCTTTTTGCATTCGGGTTTTGGTGAGCACTTTTAGGCTCGTTTTGCTGTTGCAGTGCATCACAGTAATTGTTTGGTGTGCCATGTGCTGCATGATAGGCTGAGGGCCTAGCATGGCATACCAAACAATTACTGACATTCACTACAATAGCTGAAGAAGCCTAAAGTGCACCTCTCCAAAATCGTTGGTTGCCATATGCACCTGCAGGACCATGCTGTGGATACAGTGAGTGAAGGTACCATGGAGAGACCATTTGACAACAGGAGGGGGTTTGTGTGTTCAGTTGTGGCTGTGATCTGGGAGATGGCACCATTAACAACAGGGATAATTATGCATATCTGTGCCATACAAGGGACCATGCAAAATGGCCTGGCACAGTGTACACACTGTGATTACAGGACTTCACCAATTTTCAGGTCCATGACCCTTCATTTGTATTGTGTCAACCTCAGAAAATCTCCTGGGCACAAGCCACGTTTGCCCACAATAACAGGGCTTTGGAACATGGACATCTGAGCAACCCTGGGTTTCAACACAAAAACTAGACTTAGCACACAGGCATATGTTTGAAGATCTGGCCCTGAAGTCAGTTTTCCCTTTCAATTTTATTTCTTACAACACATTTTAAGATTGAAACAACCCACTCAAGGGTATAGTTCTATTAGTAAGCAGTGACCCACTCCAGGGTGTGCAGTTACTGAGGATTAATCAATACCATGAGTGCATTGTGAGGCACGAGGCTGTTGTTTGAGTGTCCTCACAGCACCCAGGGTGTCGAATCCCCAATAACCACACACCCTGGAGTGGGCTATTGTGCTTATAACATAGAGTGCACTACAAATCAAGGAGAACACAACATAAATGTTTTTTCTCCTTTATAAAAGACAAAAATTATTGTATCCTGCTGCCTAGAAAAATAGTGCTAACAAAACTGCTGTCATGCACATACAAATGTCGGAAAGAATGTGTTGCTATGCTTTCTCGACAATTGTTGTGCATGATATGCTTCTGAGGCAGTACAGTAGCTCTGAAGTGCAAAACATGGAGATGCCTGTTGTCATAGTACAGACAAGGTGTCTGCACCTCAGTGGCTTAGCTGCTCTATCTCTCTGTCTGAGGTTACATTAATGAATGGCAAGCAAGTAAATGTTTTCTCCAGCAGTGTAGTCAAACAGTATGCCAGACTGTACTCTACCAATTAAGAAATGACAACTAATGGGACTCAGAACCTGCAGGTCTTGCTGGTACTGTTTCTCTGCCCACCAGCATAAAGCTCACTCTCACAGCTGACTATCATTGGGAGGGTCTCCCTCTCTTCACACTGTCCGTCTGATTTTATGTCACAACTATGGCACTTAACCTATCAATCTGGTTGTGCGACAGAAAAATGACCATGAGGACCACACACTTCTCTCTGGGGACAAAATGATCACATTGGCACTCGGAGCTCACTGGCACAGAGACCGCTAGAGACAAGTTCACTAAGTCAAGTTTCATTTAATGCTGTCCCTGTCTCCTGCTCAGCCCCCTTGCTGCGCATCTCTCCCTCTCTCCTCATGGCACAGAGTTAAGCTAGAGACAGTCAGCAGTGGAACCAGGGTACTGCTGGCAATTTGCTGCTCACTCTCACAGATGATGTTTGCTGCTCCTGCATTACAATGGGGTATCTCACTGTTTCTATCACTGTTACCATGTAAAGTGACACCGACAGTGGCAGAGTGGCAGACATACATGCTGTGGATGTTTCTTTCATCTGTGAGGAGTGTATGTTGCTGTGTGGTACTTCTGTGTACTGTACATGGGATACAGAGGAAAAACAAGCCACAGGATGAACCCATCTGGAACAAGAGCACTTATCTCATAGTCTGGTGGTTTTACAATCATGGAGAGAGTAATGCATGGACAAGTAGTGTTTGTTGTCTGATTTCTGGTACCACACAGACAGGCACTCCCAAAATTCTTATTGTCTTTCTGTGATCGAATGGGGGTACAGTGAGGTCAACCATTGTGGCACAGGATATGTCCACAGAGAACAGAAGTACTACTGTTGAATGAAATGTTATAGTGTTTCTGTCTCCATCCCTCAGGAAGTCCTACACAGAACAAGAAAATGCCATATGCCACACTCCTGGTCACTCACTTGGGATGTTTAAATGGCTTCCAGGACAGCATCAGTTTTCTGTGCTGATCTCATCACAAAGAGACAGAGACAGACCAAGAAATTGGTTTTGCTGCAATGATCCCTAGGGCGTGTGTGTGGGTGGGTAAGAGCAAGACTGAACAAACTTTGAGCGCTGCAGCTGCTGTTGCTGCATTGCTTCAGACTACATGACAGGCTCCGGCTCTCCACTCACTAAGCAGGGATAGTCATGGCTGCTTCACAGACTGCAATTTTGGCACAATAACAAGATCAGAAATGCAGCCTGATCTCTCAGAGGGACAGTTCACCACTAGCTGAGCATATATTGTGGAGTAATCAATGGTCACCCGATGGCTATTTAACAGTCAGATATCTGTCTTTATCTACCCCATGTTATATGTTACTAATACTTTTCAGGTGTTTGCCTTCAGCCCTGATTATTAAAGCAGCAAAGGAATGCATTACTCCCAAATACTCCCATTCACCTCACTTATAGAGATATAGGTTGGTTTCCTCTCTCTTATTGTGGGCTTGGAACCAACTGGAATACATAATAGACAGACAAGGTGAGATTCAATGCATACTACACTGTAGTACACTGTGTAACATAAAACATTTGCAAATATTTTAAGTCAATATAATGTTGTGACTACAGTACAAACTTCAAAATGTTCAAAAATTTATATCAAATATCCATAGCATGAAAATAATTTTTGGTTGAACATTAGCAATAACATTTGTTATGACTTAGTGAGACACTTGGTATGACACTAATACTGCTGTTGTTCTGGTGTCCATGTTACTTATGTGACTTCTTGTGTTGTGCCTGTGTTACTGTGTGATGTCCTGGAGTCTGTGTTACTCGATGATATCTTGTGGAAAAAATGCTTGTAAATAAATTATAGTTCACTTTCTGAAAATTCAGTGATTTCTGTCTTTTCATATGAAGGTAACATAGTTGTGGAAAAAACAATGGTCTAGAAAATCAATGAAATAAATATGGCAGCTAAACTTCAACATGTTAGGATGTGGGCATACCTGCGATCAGAAAACATATTGTGGCATAATTACCAACAAGTTAAGTTTATGATAAAAAAATCAAAAGTTAAAAGTTATGCTACCTAAATAGATACTATAGACATAGTAATATCAAAAATATATTTTTGATAATATGGCAAATTGCTGTCAAGGACACGATGTTACTACATTACGTTGGCGTTTGGGAACTTTAATCCCATTTTTAGAACCTCTGAACTTTGAACTATCTTTGTATTGGGGATTACAATATTTCCACATGTGAACCCAATGTAAACATGATATGGTTATGACAATTTGCCCAAACAAATTTTGCAACTTGAATGTCACACTTTGTCTCTTAAGTAGCAAATCGGTGTATATATATATATATATATATTATTATTATTATTTATTTAAGGTTGAGCAGTGATTTCTATGTTAAACCACAAATTTTGCACTTTAACATCTTCACAACTGTTCAACAGATTTGCATGCAATTTTGCAAGTGCGATCTCATGAGGTGAGATCTCTTGATCTGGAAAGTTGAGTTCAGGTGGGATGTACAGATTTTGAGATCTGGATAGTGAAAACATAAGCAATCACTGTTTTTTACTGTTTTTTGTCTGTGCCTTGCAATCAGATGGATTAGAATTTTGGTCTGCAATTTTTAGGGTTGAAAGTGACTGGCCCACCATAGTGCTTTCAGTGGTTTGGTGAAAAAATATTAATCCAATCAAAGTTATTCAATTTTACAATTTCAGATTCTGAGTATGCTCAGTGCAGTGTTTTGCATTGAGTTCCAGAACAAAAAATAATTTGGCCCAAACAAAAAGGATCCTTTTCATTTGGGGTCAATCCTTTTCATGAGGAAAATTCCTTTTTCATTTGCCGCCATCTTGTTTTCTGTTTTAAAAAAATTCAAAATCCCAAAATGACATCCTGCAGGAGAGCAAGAATGTTTCTTACTCATCAGGACCCCGTTAGGTGCATTCTGCAGTTAACTGTTGGAATAGTGACCCTGAAATGTGTTTTTTAAACTTTTGTGATTTACTTATTCTTTTTCATTTGAAGGAATCCTTTGTCTTTTAATGTTGATAAAGATTCCTGCAAATGAAAAAACGATTTAGTCGGGGTCCCATAATTATTCCCATATTATTATTTCATGTATCCCTGGTGTTTAGTGGTGCCCCATCCTCTGTTCATTGTCCCATAATTGTAGCTGTATGCCTGGTCTCTAGTGGTACCCCCAACCAATAGGATATGTCATACGTGGTGCCTGAAATAACATCTGCTGTTGGCAGATGCCAAGCCATCCATGTGTATTTGTAAGGGGGATTACAATTACAGTTAAAGGCAAAGGAAACAGTATACTAGTGGGACCCAATAGATTCTGGCATCTCAGGTGGCACCAAATATCTCTGAGCCAATAGCATGACTCTCAACAGTGTCCTCTAATACAGATATGGCAGTGCTCCTCCTCCTCCGCCTCCTCCTCCTCCTCTGTCTAAGCAGAAACTGTGCCATTGATCTGGCTTAAAGCACCATACAGCAGAAGCATTTGAACCTGCACTGATCCACAGTGGTAGAACTTTTACTGCATAGAATCTACAGTCTGAACTGCTTGCTGGACCACTGTGAGCAAACCACTAACATGACTAAACTAAATTTTGAAACTACTTCCTTTCTATATTAGTCTCATTTATTAGTGAGCAGCAGGTAGTGTGCTAGTGAGCAGCAGTCAGGAAGTGAGCAAGGAGTCAATGAGAAACACAATCCAGTACCAGCTATTACGATCAAAATTGGCCGGGGGCTTGAAGGTTGACAGGCAGTCTTTAAAAATGCACTCTCACAAAGGGCAAGTAAAGGGAAACACTAATTTACATTAAATATCTCAGATCGAGGGGACCAGCGGACTCAAAAGATTTGATCAAGGGAGCTTACTTTTCATGGCCCTGCTCATTTCATCCTGTCCTGTCTAAAGTAGTCCAGTTAGTGAAAGGGCAGGTGGACGAGATGTAGTACTGTGCTGACTTTTAAAAATGGAAAGGAGAATCTACAGGTACATCATTCAATACAATTAAAATAATGTCAGCTTACAAAGTTGAAGTTGTTGAGTGGGTTGCTGAATCGGGGCTGTCCCTCAGCTGCAGGGGCACAAAATCTGCTTGGCACCTTGTAGATCCCTGACCCTGCCTTTGTAAAAAAAAGGTTTAATTCCACAAATCCATTCACCTAACCATCAGGCCATTCAGGACACAGAGAGCTGCGATCCTGATCTGCTGCTGCACTTGATGCCCCCAGCACCCAACAACCATTAACACTCACAAAAGCTGAGCTGTAGTTGGTTCACATAAGTGCTCTCCATGACCAAAACAACCTGATAATTAGGCAAGAGAAACTGCAAAATGAAATAGGCATTTTCATCAAAAGCAAGATCACACTCCATGATGCCAAGTAGACTTGATTCCAAAACAAACATTGCAATAAAACTGTACTTGCAATTCATCTTTCACACATGTTAAGACAAGCTTTTGAGGAATCTCAGGTCTGTGACATTAGCATTTCACAGTTTGCCATGTGCTGACTCATAACTACAAAAAAAGCCAACTCAAATGAGCATGTCTTTGAATTGCTGAAAGTGGAGTTAGGCTAAAATGGGAATACCAAAGTCATGCTACCCACAGGAATAGTAAACTACACACTGACACCACTGTTTGGTTAATGAGCTTTATTTAACAGTAAAAAAACATCAGAAATTCATTTCCTGTCTCCTAGCAGAAGGTAAGAATGTTGTATAGAGTGGTGTTTTTTTTTTTGTAGGCTATTCATTCTTTGGAACCTCTTATTTTCACATTTTTGTATCCCACTAGTAGTCTTTTATTTTTGATTTAACCATACAACAACATTTGAAATTTCTAGTACTATAGCTAAAGCCGAGCCACATTTACATATCCAGCATCCCTCTTTATTATACATGAGGCATCAAAGATGGAGCCATCTGCCTAATAGAAATATAGAAACATAGAAGGTGTCAGCAGATAAGGGTCTCTGGCACACATAGTCTGCCCTATGTATCCTATCCACTCACTATCTACTATTTACGCTATCAATGTGACCTATTCTGTCACCAGACTCCTTCCCTTTACATTAAGGAACCTCTGTGTATATCCCATGCTTTATTGAATCTGTAATTGACTCTGACCCCAGCACCTATGCCTGAAGGCTGTTCCACTTGTCCACCACTCTTTCAGTGAAGAAGTGTTTCTCATATTTCCTCTGAACTTCTCCTTCAAATTTCATAGTGTGACCCTCATTCTTGAGCATCTTTTCCTGTGGAAAATGTTACCTTACTGTACCTTGTTCTTCCCTGTGATGTATTTGTATGTTTCTAGCATATTCCCTCACCTCCTCCTATCTTCCAGGGAGTACATATTCATTTCTTTGGTCTTTCCTTAAAGATTTTCTGATGCATGCCCTGAACCATCTTGGTTGCCCTCCACTGGATTGCCTCCACCCTAGCTATGTTCTTTTGAAGATAGGGCCCAGAACTGGACACAATATTCAAGGTATGATCTCAGCAGTGATCTATACAGTGGTATTATCACCTCACACCTTCTACTGGTGATTTCCTTCCTATGCATCCCAGCATCCTGTTAGCCTTTCCTCTGCCTTGTCACACTGCTTTGCAACTTTTAGATCATCTGCAATATTCACCCTTAGGTCCCTTTCCTGCTCCATGACTGTCAGTGCCCCTCTCCCCTATTAATATATTGTTCTCAGGTTTCTGTGCCCCATAGGCATTATTTTCCACTTTTTAGTGTTAAAGCCCAGCTGGCAGACATCATTTCAGGAGTCAGCTGTTCCAAAGGATTCACAAATAAATCGCTGGCCAAGTCAGTTTTAAAAAAGTCTATGCAGGTGAGCGCTTAGCAACATTTAAAGCTGCCCTAATCCTATAAAGATTTATTTGTTCTACTCTAACACAAGGCTAATGGTAGTATAGACTGGCTTTGAAAAATAATGGCTTCAATGAAATGAGCACCCTCTTTCACTGTGCTATCGTTATGGTTAGCAATGCCAGAACTCGGACAGCGATGCTGCCCAGCCATCACAAATAATCATATATGATTTCTGAACAGATGCATCTGATCTTAATTGTTATTTAAGGAGCACATCCATTTTTGCAGGGTGTTCTATCATAATGGAGCTTTTCATTTCTAGATAATTGTTTCCACATCCCAGTTCTGTCATAGCCACTGTGATAATAAATGATTTGGAGGCTGTGATAACCATAGATATCAGTTGGGGGTATGGAGATGCCATAATATTCATTATGAAGTTTATCAGCTATCATTTGATGATGATGGTGGTGGCTCCTTATTCCATAAACTTTGGACCTGTCTGAAGATTAAAGATTTTGGATTACTGGTACAAACTAAAATACATAAAATATTTCCCAATTCTGCATATTTTACTCCAGAGGTCTGCCTCCTAGGGACTACTCAGTGATACCTTCAGCAATGCAGAAATTCCACATGGCTTTGATGGTCTCTGTTACTAAACTTCTCATATTGAGTCCCTCCTTTGCTGAATGGTATCAGGAACTTTTAACTACTCTAGCAGCAGAACGGCTGTGGCCTGGTCCTCTGGGGCCTGGCTTAAATTTCAGAAATGTTGGTCCTCATTTTATTCCTAATGTCAACAACTATAAAGAGGTGTTGCCCTTCAGTAAAATGTCTCCTTTTACCTTTGTTTGTCCCTATTTACAGTTTTACTGGTTTGACAATCTTAAGTCACAATGGATTTTCTTTTTTAAGACTGACTATTTGTGGGATGGTGCTGTTCTGGGAGGGTTGGGTGGGAGGGATGGTTGGGGGTAGGCATTGTTTTTTGTTAGACTTGCATTTTTATTATATTATATTTTGTATATTTTGTATTGGTTATTGACTGGCCCTATGCAAATTTACATATGATTGTTCATATTGTCATTGTTTCTTGTTTTTATGTAATATTATACATTTAATAAAGAATATTGATTTGCAAAAAAAAAGGTGGAAAACATTAATTATTCTGCAGTCTGGACACTCTGCTTGTGTAGCCACATGGAATACAAAGATTACTGTATGTATTAAATAGCTCAGGCCCATACTTTGCCAGTCGGTTTGCTTTTAGAAATGCAACTGTGACAGAATATGCAAATGACTAGTTGTTACCCTGAATTACAGTGCACTGAAACAGATTATGGTTTTCACAGTTTATCGCTGTGTAGTACATATAGCAACTTTGTATTGTTATGGCTCATTGTATTTAGAGTCCATCCTGTCCACACCTACATCCACATAGTTGTACAAATCCTCGTGTTATGTACTGACACACATCCATGCCACAGTGTTAACTATACACATGTTGTGTAACCCTTAAGTTTATACTCTCCTTAGGAATGTGCTGAGTCCTGCTTTGAAATCCTGAATAGTGCCAGTTTCCACTAACATGTTAGGCTGTTCCATTGTTAATCCTCTCTGTATGAAGTAGTGCTTTCTGACATTTCCCTTAGTATGTCCCTCAGTTTGACAGCACGCGGCTCAGGATTAAAGTAAATATTGTGATTTTTGTGTACTTGCCTGTGTTAGAATCACACTTTAAGGATTTAGGAGTCACAGGGACTATAGGGTCCCTGTTATTAAATAGACCCCTCCATATCATTCTAAGTATAGGACAGTGATACGTGAGCTACTTGGCTGTCTTATCATTCATGCTATTAAGTCCATGCGCTGGTACCCTCTCCTGATTATTCCTAAACTGCTTAAGATATGAACAGTCACCTCTAGGTTCCAAGGCATTGAAATTAAATTTACTTTTGTTTTGTATCAGCTCCCAAATGGGGGAGCCTAAATGCCCTCATCAGAATTTTCCTGTCATAAATATGTTTTTCCTGCAAGCATTACTATCCAAATCTCCACGCTACCAAGAATCGACTCTTTGATAAAATCAGAACATGAAGTGTTAAACTGACATAATAAAAACAAATGTATAGCAAATACCAACTCATTTTATCTTGCACACATTCTATCAAATAACTACACCCCTCTTCAGTCAGTTTACTGTTTCAGCTCAAAACAAATATGTATATCCACTCTGGTGGATTCAGAGCAGAAAATAAAATTCTTAAACAAAAGTAAAGTTCTTAACGAATTTTGACCCTGATTTCTTGCTTATAGTATAAAGTTTTGGGGTTTTGTCATGATTTTAACTTGAGTGTTTTGCTTTCTAACCCATTGACATATCCACTGCATTACAGAGCTGCATATAACAAATGCACTTTGCTGCTATGTAATGGTGCTGTTATAGGCCTAGGAAGCAGACAACAGGCAGGTAAGGATACAAATATAGTATCTCAAAAAGTAAGGAAATTCATTGCAAAAACGTGTTAATACAACATTTAGGGTTCAGGCTAAAATGACAAAAGTAGAGAAATGTGGGGTTTCCAACCCTAAACCCACCACCCATAAAACAAATCATGGGTGCAGCTTCCTTGGTGCTGTCAACCCTAAGGCTTGCCCCATGCTACACAGTTTGAAAACATACACAACTAATGTGGTGAACTTTAGGGTTGACAATGCCAAGGAAGACTGCACCCTGATTTGTTTTATGGGTGGGAGTGGAATTTTATGTTGGAAACCCTAAAGCCACATTTCCTACTTTTGTTGCTTTAGACTGAACCTTAATATTGCATTAATGAAGTAATATATACACATACATTATATCTGTATCTATCTATATATATATATATATATATATATATATATATATATATATATATATATATATGGGCTGGATATTCAAAGGTGTTGCGCCATGCGCAATAGGTTGCACATGCTAAGTCCGAAATTGCGCCTATTCTGTCATATTCAGCAGGAGACAGTTGCTCTAAGTCAAGCTGGAGCATCAGCACAATGCTAATGAAGGCATGCTGAACCTGAGGGGAGGAACCATGCATAAACTGCACAGCCTGATATTCAGCGGCTGTTGCAGAGCTGTGCAGGCACAACCCCAACCTGCACCTGCACAACTTTGAGCAAAAAAAAGAGTAAGTGAGGGCCACCCACAGGTGAGCTGCCACATTGCAGGGCACAACACAGCAGCTGCCACCTGTGGGTGGCCCTCAACGTACTCTTGTGCCCCCTGCAACCCAATCGCGGGCATATAGTAACCCCTCCCCCGGCTGGCCTGATCGTGGGCATAAGTGTAAAAACCCTCCCCGACTGGTCCGATCATGGGCATAAGTGTAAAACCCCTCCCCGACCAGCCTGATCGCGGGCATAAGTGACAAAACTCCACCCCACTAGCCTGATTGTGGGCAGAACAAGTTCAACCCCCAAGAACATATCCCTGGTGGTCCAGTGGACCCGTGAAGCCCGATCATGGGCATTAGAGTCCACCACCCCACAAGGTCCACCTACTCTGGTGATCTAGTGGCCCCACCACCACCCAGGAGCCCCACCACCCCACTCCCCCATCAGCGGCGGCAGCAGTACCACCCGCCTGCACCTGCCGCCGCCACTGACTGCTCGGGTAGGGCTGCATGCCCATTGGTTCAGAACAAGAGCCAATGGGCATGCAGCTCCATTACAAGGCAGTCCAGATATGTGAATGAATTCATTCACATATCTGACTGCTTTGATATGGAGCTGCACCCCATTGGCTCTTGCTCTGAACCAATGGGCGGCAGCCCTACTAAGCAGTCAGTCAGGCGCGGGCGGCAGGCAGGTGGATGCTGCCACCCGCTGGCTGACGGGGGCGGGTGGTGGGCTCCATGAGTGGGTGGGTGAGAGCCACCAGATCACCAGGGTAGGTGGACCTTGAGGGTGGTGGACCCTAATGCCCACAACCAGGTTTCGCGTCCACTGGACCACCAGGGATATGTTCTTGGGGGTTGAACTCTGTTCTGCCCACGATCGGGCTAGTGGGGTGGGGTTTTTGTCACTTGTGCCCTGCGATCGGGCTGGTCAAGGGGTGGGGGCTTTGACACTTATGCCCATGATTGGGCCAGTCGGGGAGAGGGTTGTCACTTGTGCCCGCGATCGGGCCAGTCGGGGGTGGGGTTACTACATGCCCGCGATTGGGCCAGTCGGGGGTGGGGTGATTTCAACAGTTATGCCCATGATTGGGCTGCAGGGGCGCCGGTTCCTGATGGCTGCTGCCTGGCAGGGCGCCAGGTGCAAGTCCTCAGGATCAGGCGCACGCGCATGCTAATGGCATGCAAATGGAGCTAAATAGATGCAAATGGCCCCCTGTGCCTTGCATGAATTATGGCCCCATTTGCATGTCACCTTGAATATCATAATTTGCATGTGGCGCAATGGAACTTGCGCCACGCGCATCTTGAATGCTCCACTCTGACCACTTGTTGTGGTGCAAGTTCCACTGCTCATGCACAGTGTTGTGGCTGGGGCTGATATTCAAGGTTGCTCAATAGCGCAACTCCATTGAATATCGCCTCCGCCACACCCCTGCGTTAACTATTTTGTGAGCGCAGGGCTTGCGCCACAGAATGGTGCAGTTTGAATATCCAGCCCTATATATATATATATATTTATACAAAAGGGGAGTGCTAAATGAGCAAGATAAAACAGTGTATCATCCACTGCAGTGCGATATTTTTACCCTCTGCTCTACTGTGATGATATCAGCCATTTACATACACAGGTCACACAAAGGTCACTGATATCATCACTCTAGGCAGCTTTCCAGCATACAAAAACACCTGTGCTGTTACCATGGACACAAATGCAGAACTACATGAGAGGTCTCACTGCTGCCTGCAGCAAACTCAGCATTACAAAACACTATCACCTATTCCCCACACTCTAACTTTAAGCTCAATACTGTGATAGTCTCAGCTTGACTGCAGCCAGAATTCTATAGAGCACAGCTTCACAGAACACAGTCTTTTTCCTCACTGCTACCTACAGCTAACTCAATTACCACTAAAACACTCACCTGTTCCTCAAATTCTGCCTCTCAGCCCATTACAACTACTGTGATACTCTCGGCTTGACTGCAGCCAGACTTCTAAAGAACACAGCTTCACAAAATAGTCTGTTTGTCACTCTTACCTAAAACTAACTCATTTACCATTGCAAAGCATGCTCATCTGTTTCCCAGAGTTTGTAACACTGCCTGCCCATTCCAAAAATTCACACACAGAATGTGCAAACACATAGAAACATAGAAACATAGAAACATAGAAGTTGACGGCAGATAAGGACCGCAAGGTCCATCCAGTCTGCCCATTTCTTTTCTACCTTATAAATGTGCCATTGGCCTTTGTCAGTGACCTATCTATTCATAGTCATTTGTATTGCTCTTATGCCTATCCCATGCCTGTTTGAAGCCCTGCACTGTATTCATAGCCACCACTCTGTGGTAAGCCATTCCATGCATCTCCCACCCTTTCTGTGAAAAAGAATTTCCTCACATTCCCTCTTAATCGGCCTCCCCTAATCTCATGCTGTGTCCTCTTGTCCTGCTATTTTTCTTATATTTAAACATGTTAGACTCTGTCACCTTGTTTATGCCCTTAAGGTGTTTGAATGCTCAATCATATCACCTCCTCCTTCTTTGCTCAAGGGTATATATATTGAGCTCCGCTAATCTGTCCTCATATGTCTTCTGATGCAGTCCCTGCACCATTTTAGTTGCCCTTCTCTGGACTGTCTCAATTTGGTTAATGTCCTTTTGAGGTGTGGCCTCCAATACTGCATGCAGTACTTCAGATGGGGCCTAACCAATGTCTTGTACCAGAGGGATTATTACCTCTCTCTTACGACTTGTGATACCCCTACTAATACACCCCTAACACTCCCTAGCCTTACCTACTGCTTTAGAGGTCTGCTTGATGATTTCAGGTCATCAGTGATGATGATGCCCAAGTCTCTTTCTTCCTTTGTGACTGCTAGCAACTCCTCCCAGCCTATAAGTGGCTTCAGGGTTTCTCTTCCCTATGTGCATGATTTTGCACTTCTTTGCATTAAATCCCAGTTGCCACTCTTCTGACCATTCTGCTAGTTTATCCAGATCTCTTCTCATTCTGCCCACCCCATCTGGATCATCTACTCTGTTGCAGATCTTGGTGTCATCTGCAAACAGACAAGCCTTACCCTCTAGTCCATCTGCGAGGTCACTAATGAAGATGTTGAATAGGACTGGCCCCAGGACTGATCCCTGAGGTACCCCACTTGTGACTTGCATCTCTTCTGACTGTATACCATTTACCACCACTCTGTTTTCTGCCGTCAACCAGTTTGCCACCCAGTTGACCAACTTCTGACCCACCCCAGCCTACCTAGCTTATTTATCAATCTTCTATGTGGAACAGTGTCAAAAGCTTTGCTAAAGTCAAGGTAGGTACATCAACTGCTCCCCTTGGTCCACCACTCTGGTTACCCAGTCAAAGAAATCTATGAGATTAGTTTGACAGGACCTTTCTTTGTAAACCCATGCTGTCTTGGATCCTGTGCCCTATGGATTCCAGGTGTTGCACTATCCTTTCCTTAAGGAGTGCCCATAATCTTGCCCACTACTGAGGTAAGACTGACCGGGTCTGTAGTTCCCCGCCTCCTCCCTGCTACCACTCTTGTGGAGTGGGATCACATGAGCCCTTCTCCAGTCTTCTGGGACCTCTCCTGTGCTCAGAAACTCACTAAACAATTCTGCTAATGGCTCTGCTAGTTCCTCCTTTAGCTCCTTAGGTACCCTGGGATGTATGCCATCAGGTCCCATTGCCTTATCCACCCTGAGCTTAGCAAGCTCTTGTAGGATCCTTTCTTTTGTGAAGGGAGTAGTGCTCACCTCCTCCCCTGTGTCCATGATGTTGAGCTGTGGGCCCTGCCCTACCTTCTCTTCAGTAAATACTGAGCAAAAGTATCTGTTTAGGATAGATGCCTTACAGGATCCTCCTCCTCACTTGCTGCCTTTTCTCCATTAAGCTTAGCAATACCCCTCTGGACTTTCTCCTTTCACTAATGTATCTATAGAAAGTCTTGTCCCCTTCTTTTACTGTTTGTGCTAGTGTTTCCTCAGTTTGGGACTTTGCCTGCCTTACTGCCTTACCTGCTTCCCTTAGGGCAGTTTGGTATGGCTCCCTATCTTCATCCCGCTGTGTTCCCTTATATTTCCTGAAGGCCAGCCTTTTGGCTCTGACCTTTCTGCTACTGTATTTGAGAACCAAAGTGGTTTCCTTCTTCTTTGCACTTCCTTTTCTGTCTAACACAATGGGATGTTGCTTCAAGTATTGCATCCTTAATGCTGCCCACTTTGCCTGTACCTCCTCACCTGTGTTTCTTTTTGCCAGGGCTAGCTTAACTCTGATGGCCATCTTATCAAAGTCAGCTCTCTGAAGTCCCAAATTTTGCCTTGGAATGGGATGATTTAGATGTAGCAGCCAAATTGAACCATACCATGTGATGGTCACTGGCCCCCAGGTGACCTTCTACCTGGAGATCTGTGATCCCTTCCTTGTTAGTCAGTACTAGATCTAGGATAGCCCTGTCTCTTGTGGGTTGCTGTATCAGTTGTTTGAGGCCTCCCTGCAGGGAATCCACTATGAGTCTAGTTCTGGCAGATGTTCCTGCTGGTATTGACCAATCTGTATCTGCATGTTGAAGTCTCCCATTATCAGAACCTCCCTTTAGCTGTCATGTTTTGTATATCTTCTAACAGTAATGTGTCAATGTCCTCCCCTGGTCTGGGGCCTGTAGACAACCCCAGTTCATATGGCTGTCCCATAAACAGGAACAGAACACAAGACAACATAACAATACTTCTGAAACTTCTGGCCTTATTGTATAAATCAAATATATGACGTGCAGATCATGTGCTATGGCAATATTGTCACTCCTGCATCAGGAGTGCTGGATATTTCACTCATGCCTTCGGCACATGTGAGATATCCAGAGCTCATGATGCAGGAGTGCCATATCACACTCATGCCCATCATGTATCCTATATATATATATATATATATATATCATATGGGGATTAC
This sequence comes from Neoceratodus forsteri, assembly GCA_016271365.2. Lineage (NCBI taxonomy): Eukaryota > Metazoa > Chordata > Ceratodontiformes > Ceratodontidae > Neoceratodus > Neoceratodus forsteri. Next base: position 1,046,394,774 of record CM057455.1, read on the forward strand.
TGTGTGATAACTCATTTATCTAGTACAGTTAAGCCAGACCTCAAGTAACCTTACGAGTGGTGAAGCCATGAGTGAGGGTTACTTAGAGGTCACAGGCAACTGTATTAGACAAATAAATTATCTCACAGTCACCTCACATATTTAATTAATGCAAGAGGGCAGGAACTTGTGTGATCAGATATTGTTAGCTCAAGATTTACTTTTCTTTTAAAATTAATAACTAATTTAGGTATTTTTAATGTATTCATTATCGCCTGTCTTTCCTGTGCCTTGTTACTATCGGCATTGCTAGGGCAGTCACGTTGCTATGTAGCAGCTGATTGGTGTTTCAGGTGGAGATTCCAATTTTATTTTTGGTGGAAAATGGTGGTGTGGCACTGCTTAGTGAGATTAGCTATGGTGCTCAGTGAAGCATGCTTTTATAGTTTTGTGAAAAAGAAAAAAGTTTTAATGTTGTCGCTGAGTTTGTTGTCCAGTTTCCGAGAAGTGAGCACTTGAGACCGCAGAGTCCAGCGATGTTGACAGGAGGAATACCAGGAGCCTGTAGGAGAGAAATGAGATGGGGACGCTGTGGACAAAGCAAGTTATGAAAAATAATAAGCACAGTGAAGAAAATGTTTGTGGTGATGAACAAGGAAGTGGACTGCCGGTGTGTGTTTGGGGTAGATGTGGGTGGGTGGCAGCGCTGCAGAAGTGGAGAGAAAGTGAAACTGCAGTTTTGTAACAGCAGTATGTTACACAGTGAGTAGGACAGAGTGAGAGAGAAAGAGAACAGTAGAGGAAGGAGGAGTAAGCGGTGAGCGAGGGAGGGTGCAGATGGAGGACTGGAGGAGAACTGGAGGCAAACGGTACTGAAATGTTTGTATTGTTTTCAATTATTAGTCTTAAACATGCCTTTCTCCTTTGATTCACATGCAGCATTGCTTGTTTTGCAGTGGTCTGAGACACTGAGGGAGTTGTGTCTGTAGCATGTCAAAAGTGAAAATGGGTGAAAGCAGCACCGACAGGAGGGGGTTGTGACATAGGAACTGTGTATAAATGAGTAACTGTGTGCGAATGAAATTTACACACACAGTTACTCAGATAAATGGATTTATCATATCTATGCTTATGTCCACCCCTATTGTATATGCATATGTGCGTGTGTGTGTGTGTGTGTGTGTGTGTGTAGAGTGTGTGTGTGTATATATATATACACACATATATATTTTTTAAGTCTACATTTCTAAAAAATTTTTATACAACAGGAAACAGAACAGGTGCAGGATTTTCAATGGAGTCCATCCAGGATTTGAGTTTCTGTATTTTCAAAGGCAGACATGCCTCAGAATGGTATACCACACTGTCAGCAACATTTCAACAGTGCGGTGCCTCACAGCAACAACAGTGCCACGTCACTGTAGGGAACCTGCTGGATCCTGGCACTGTTTGTCAGGGGTCTTGAACACCCCTGAATCAGCTCTGAGTTGGAGTTGACAATCCTAAGTGGCGGGTGCAGGGGAGCAGCCACCCACGTGGGGGTTCAGGGAGTGATGCCCTCCGTAGAAAACACTTGTTTTAATATGACACTGGCAGCTGACTGCAAAATGTGGTTGACATTCACTGTCTGGTCATTCGACAAAAGTTTGTCGACAACCAGTGGTGGATCCCTCAGAACTGTTCTAACTCTGTCCAAATTTTGCAAACTGTATTTGCATCCAGTAAGGCTGTACAGTGCTCCTCTCTATAATGAACCCCGTTATAGCGAATTCCCATTTATTACAAATGTGGTTTATGCCTCCCAATGTTTGCAGCACAATACAAAGTACAATATTGTTTGTCCGACACCTGTCAGTGAGTTTACTGCCCTCCCATATAGCCCACACCCACACAGAAGTACAAAAGTACAAAGGCACTGTTTCAATTGAACACTGAACCTGACACCAATTAATACATCAATTAACGTTATAGTGTCTCTATTTAATGGCCAGTTTATCTGTACTTGCATGTCAGTCTGTACTGAACACAGTGTTAAGCAGAACGTGAATCATGAGGTTGTCCTCCTGCTCAACTGAAACAAAGTTGTCTGTTCTGACAGACTTAAAGCCAGTGAGAGCTTAAAAATATCTGTAGAGACAGGCTTTGCTAAATCCACCATACGCAATTGGCTTAAACAGAAGACATCTCTCAGAGACTTTGTTGTTGAGTGCAAAGAGCAGGAGGGTATGGCTCGAAAAGCTGAGACACGCTGATGAAAAGCAATCAACACAGCAACACAGATATGGTTCATGCAGTAGCGTGCCAGTGGTGTGCCTATCTCTGGGTCAGTCATGCAGGAAAAGGCACAACAGTTTGCCAAACAAATCCACAGCCAGGACAGTTCTTTTAAATCATCCTCCAGATGGCTCTTGAGGTTTCAAAACAGACATGGGATCCATAGCATGGCCATGACAGGAGAGCAGCGCTCCTGTGATAAGGCAGCTTCAGATTTTCAGCTCACATTACAGGAGGTATTTTTGGGGAGGGATACCTACCAGAATAAGTCTATAATGCTGATGAAACAGGCTTGTTCTGGTGGTGCCTCCCCAAAGTTACTTTGGCTAGCAGGAGAGAGCACAATGCCAGTAAGGAATTTAAAGTGTCTTAGGGCAGGTGACATTCTTGTTCTGTGCCAGTGCATCTGGAACAAAGTCATGACACTGTGCATCAGAATGTTTGAAAAACCTGGATGCTTTCACCACATCAGTTTAACATCACTCCTGTCCAATATGCTGTCAATCGCAATGTGTGGATGACCGCAGTAATTTTACAGACTGATTTCTAAATTCCTTTGTGCCTGCAGTCTGCAATCATTTGAGGAGTAAGCATTTACCAAAGTACTCCTGTTACTCAGTCAGCGCCTACCCACCCACCCGAGTGTGAACTAAAATCAAGGATGGTAGATTAAAGCCCTCTCTTTCTACCCAAGAACAGAACCTCCTTTTACAGCCAATGGATGGTGGCATTTTGCCACTTTTAGAAACATTACAGAAAAAGGCTGTTGAGTGATCTGGTGTCCAGCTCAGATTACATCGGTGACTGATTTCAGAAGAAGCTGAACTTACTTAAAGTCCTTATGCTAGCAGGGAAGCATGGGGAATATCATCGAGTCTACCATCCTGCATTGCTGGATTTCCACACTGGGTTCTGCTGTTGTGACCTGCTGGAACCAAACGATGATGACCTAGATCTTGATGATATCCAGGAAATTGCAGAGATATTCCAACAGCTACAGCTGATTGAACCAGGACATGCTGCCAGCGAGATGACCAATGACTGGATGTGCGTGGGTGATTATCTTCAGACGCAGGACCAGCTCACTGAGACAGAAATTGTGATGACTATCGTGGGGCAGGAGCAGTCATAGTCCTAGGATGAGAGTAGTGAAAGCGAGGAGTCAGTTATGGAGGAGGTAAAGGAGGTGCCGGCAAGCAAGTCTGACATCATGGGCTTAGAAACTGCAGTACAGTGGCTACAAGCACAAGATGTGAACCCAATCAAGGTAATGCAGCTAAGCCAGCTGATATCATACACCTGGATTTGGCAATAAAATGAAAAATGCACAAAGTTGCATTACTGACTATTTTAAGTGATGTCTTTTAAATAAAACATAAGCACAAGCACTTTACAAGTGACGCATACTCGCTGTACTGATCGTAATTTTAGTAGCTACAGATTAACAACAGCATTTTAACAATTTTATTAATTGAAGTATTACTTTTTGTTTTTATGGGGATTCTTGGAGATGTTTTAAAGATATGGTGTAAATTCTAACCACTACTAGTGAATGAATGTGTTTTCAAACTTTACTCGAGTGATGCAATGGTTTAACATAAACAGAAGTTCCCTCGATTTAACGAACAAACGGCTATAACGAATTCTGCCTTTGGCTCCCGTTCATTCGTTATAGTGAGGAGCACTGTATTTATATCATAAATGATGCAAGTTGAATTTGTGTAATTGTTTTGTAAAATGCTGTATATCATGACTCTTTGTCACTAGCAGAGGGATCTTTCTTTTATGGCTGCATAGGCGCTGCAGATGTATTGCTAGGAGAGGAGAGGAGAAAAGGTACTCTGGAAGCCCATGACCAGTTTGTAGCACTGTGGCCTTCCACAGTGGTATGGTCACTGCTGTAGCATAGTTTCTCTGCTGTCCCTCTGCTCTGTGGCTGCACTAGGCCCACCTCGTCTGCGAGCACACCTTTTCTTTCTGCCTATCACCGCCACGGTTGCAGGCAGAATAAAAGAGCAAATGGTGCCCAAGATGCCCATCATGAAACCATTGCACATGCATGAGTATCACTGCATGAGCAGTCAGCAGTAATTGGTCATGCACTGTTGTCACAGTGGCCATCTTGGGCAATGGCACATGTACTGGTCGGCCACTGCACATACATGAGTACTGCACGAGTACTGCTTGAGCGTGGTGGAAGCTTCAAGTAGTGTTTCACTTGGGCTCATCGCTCTGAAGCAGCCATGTTGACTCTGACCAGAACTCTTTGAAAATAGGGTGGGTGAACACAAACACAGTTTTACAGACAGAGATGCAAACACAGCACATGTAGTATTTATATCTGTGTACTCACTGGTGAACATTGGGCTTCAGATATTTAAAACTAAAGCAAAACTTTCAAAATCCAAGTGAGTGAGAGTGCAGCTCAATTGCTGCATTCTCTTCTAATGACCCAAATGCCATGGGTTTACATCTACATCTAACACACTGCAGTGCAGTACTAGAGAGGGTGCTGCCTTGTTGAAGTGCCAGCTCACATGAGATGTGAAAACCAAGGTGACTTGTATCCCTTGGTAGTTGTCTAAGTGAGACTCAAGGATGTCTTGACCCTTGTTTTGCACACTTTCAAGAAAAATGCATGCTTTTATGCTGTTTGACACTTTAAAAAGAGTAAGTGATTACAGAAATATTCAGAGTAAGACTTTCTTTAACATAGAAACATAGAATTTGTTAGCAGAAAAGGACCATTTGACCCCTGGGTCTGCCTACATATTCTCTGCCTAATTTGTCTTTGTGGACCCTAACTGGTCTCTGACAACCCTCCCCTACTTGCCTATTTACTAATATTCCCTGTGTCTATCCCATGCATGCTTGAAGCCACACAGTTTTCACCTCCACCTCTTCTGCTGGAAGTCGGTTCCAGGTATCTATCTACCACTCTCTTTATTTAAGTAGCACTTCCTCACATCCCTCTTAAACTTCTCTCCTTCAACTTCATCACATGCCCCAGTCCTGGTGCTCTTTCTCATTTGAAAGAGATTCCTGTCCTGTAAAATTAAATACACATGGGTGGTAACAGAAAACATTGTGGACTGATAGTTTTTGAATTCAGGTTTGCACATTGAACACCAGGAATGGGAACCCCTTTAAACTAACTGAGAATTTTTAAATTTGTTTTCTTAGAATTTATTTACCCATGATAGCACAGCTAAACTGCAATATCACTTGTTTGAATACATAAGGTCACTAATGTAACTGTCTTTGTATGAGCTGAGGCATTACTGAGCACAAAAAGGCTGCTCGTTTGTCCGTATTAGGCACTGCACCACTAGAATCCAACTGGGGCTTTGCAAAGCAGTTTTATATGCTTCATATATGAAACTTGTCAAATCATATCTTTAGGTTCATTACTTCAGTTAATATGCAGATCCATTAAACAAAATAAATTTTTATGAGAGGTTTATATGCTTAATGTATCAAATATAACTTTAGATTCATTTTAACACAGTATGTAGAGCAGTTAAAACAAATAATTTATGAGAGGTTTAACTTACTACTGTATGTTCTATTCAAGGTCTGGGATGAAGCTCTAGCAAAGGCTGCAGAGGCTTGGGCTGCTACATGTATCTGGGATCATGGACCTTCCTACTTGCTGCGATTCTTGGGTCAGAACCTATCTGTGAGGACTGGACGGTATGTGTTTAGACTATGGCTTTTCATTCAACCTATTGTGCTAGATTAATAGATTACCATGGTAGCATTTGAAGAGGATTTATGTAGTGCCTGCATGCTTAGGACAGAGTGACTTTGTTTGTGGTTGAGAAAATATACTGAGTACTTTGCTCCTGTTTATAGATTCGCTACTAAAAAAGGTTTCCAATTCTGTAAAATAAATTCAACCTACAAGTAGGCATAATGTATCTCGATCTTTCTTTTCCCCAATGACTCTGGGGACTGAAGTTATCTGCTTGTACAAAGACCACAAACAGTGAAGGAGTTTACAGTACTTGACAACACATGTGATACATGGTTTTATGTGATAAGAGTGAGTCTATAAGACTGCCACTCATATAAAGTGAGTCAACAACTGCCTGACTTCAACAGGGCAAACCGTACAGCACCGACCGTCACAAAGAGCGACCGTCACTTACTTAACAATAAAAACAAAAGAAAAAGCAAGTTTCTTATGTAGGGACAAGCCCCTGCATCCCTCAAAATAAAGATTGTCAACTCCAGGGAGTAGACATAGAAGAAAATAAGCAACTCCCGGAAGCAAAATAGCTTCCTGCACCAGGATCTGAACCTGGCACCACAGGCTCCAGGAGCAGTGGCTCAAGCCACTATGCTACACAACCAGCTTGCAAGGCTTGGCCAAATTGATCTATTTATCTCCTTTCTCATGAGTATCCCTCAGTGCTACAGTTGCTATATTCATTCGGTTCTCTTTTCTCCACTTGCTCTACAGGTGAGTGGTATTACTGAGTCGCTCATATTGAGCCACTAAATAATACTTGTCCATATAGGGTGTTACCTGATACACCATGCCACACTATAGATTTTACATGGAGCTGCTATGTGTCAAAAATGGCAACCATGTATTTCAAAGAAGTTTTAAAGCACTTCATTTCTCAGTATTGATTGTTTAAGCATAATTGCATTTAACTTTTCTACAGGGACACCATCAGCACTTTGCTTAATTTTTGGCAGGTACAGTATAAGCTACTTATAGTGAGCACGTTCGTTATCTACCAGTCTGCCCACTATACAGAGAGGTTGAAATACCCAAATTAAGAAAACAATAATTGTTGGCGACGGATCAATAACCCAACAGCCAATGTATAATGCAGTGCAGTAAATTTATTTGGTTAACATCACCACTTAAATCAAAACATCACCACTTAAATCAAAACCCACAATGAAATGTTAGTCAGTGTGAATCCATGTTTGATGCCATCCGCTCCTCATTATCCTCAAGCTCAGTAGCCAGTGGCAAAAATAATCCGTAATCTTGCTTTATTTTCCTTCATTCTGGCAGTTCGGTTCCATGCATTCTTGGTGTATGCCAGAATCTCCCAGTAGGGCAGTAGATCACCATTTTGCTCCATTGCAAGCCTTAGCATTAACAACGCTCCACGGGCATCAGTGTGTGCCACCTTAGTTTCCTCCATGTTGTCTTCTCCCTCCTCTACCTCTGGTTCCTTTTCTGGCTGTTGTTGCCACATTGTTGACACAATGGCATCAACATCGTTTAATAGCTGCTCCTGCTTTCTGTCACCCAGGTGACACAGCTCAGAGAATTCCAGCTGGAGAGCCCCAGTGGTGGAATAGTTTCAAGCTCCTGGGAATCTGAATCAGGAGTAAGGTCAGTCAGATCTGGCTTCCAAAAGCCAGCTTTCTGTAACTTCTCTGCATGGTGGTCGGGGTGACAAAATCCCAAGATTTTTTAACAGACGCACAACATCAAGTAGAGTTATTTTTTAACACAGTCACTGGCTGTAAAGTCTATACTCGTATCAATGCTTCAAGCACTTTCTCCCTCATGCATCTTACATACTGCTGCTTTAGCGAGTAAATTATCCTCTGGTCAAGGGGTTGGATGATGCATGTCATGTTTGGTGGTAGGAACACCAGCATGATGTTTCTCAGCCCTGGTATGGCTGGGTGTCCAGAAAATTGTCAAGGATAAGCACAATCTTGAGCCATCTGAGGCTACGATCCCAGGCCTGCCCCACTCACTGAAGATGTCACCCATCATCCAGGCAGCTTTGGTAGCCTTATAAATGACAAGGAGATAACTGACTCCATGAAAGCATCGTGGCATCAGTGATTTTCCAATCACTAAAAGTTCTCTCTTGTCACTGCCATCCACATTGCAGCATGCGAACAGAGAAATTCTCTCCTTGGTCTTTTTTGTCCGAGAACAGATTCAGACTTAAAGGCTAAGGTGCCATATTCTATGCACCTAAAAAGACACCTGTTTCATCTGCCTTATAGACATCCTTTGCTTCAATCCCTCAAGGAGCCCAGGAGCACCTCGCTCACCCATTGCTCGGTGCCAACAGAACTCAAACCTGAAGCACTAGCCATAGTGACACACTTCACTGAAAACTGAACTGAACTGATAGACCAGGTACAGTAATGCTTAAGTAGTGGCAGTCAGGGAGGGACATCGTTCATTGATTGCTCAGGCGTCAAGTAACAGAGTGGATACAGGTGACAGGTGACACAAATTACAAATTATACTCCATTTAAAAAGTTAAATTTGTGACAACAAAAGCGTTATGTATTGCCTCAAAAGCGAACATTATAGCATGCTTCTGACATTAGTTTTAAGCAATGTTTTGAACAAAGGAAATTCAGCAAATGGAGTTTGGCAACCATGTTTTCCCCATATATCTGACTGCCTGGGTTAAGGGTGAGCTATCTAAGTGGCATATACTGTGCTCCCAAACATGCCGTTACTGCCTGCAGTAGTCTGTCTCTTGATGCAGTAGATATGCAAGCAATGTAGTCCCTAAATAATATTTCCTTTTACTAATTTCACTGAAAAGATAAACCATGTCAGTTCCCTCCTATTCTCCCTGCACACAATGCCAAAGCATGCTCACGCTTGTAAATGGCGCTGAAGCACCAGAAAGCTTGTTCAGCATACGTGCATGCCCAGTACCATGATTCAACTTTCAGGCTATGATTTAACTAACTTTGAGCACTCATTTCAAAACCAGAGATAGTTTCCTGAGTTCAGATTTCTTGCATATGAAACTGTAGTTAGCAGAACTCGGGTACAAGGATAGGTGAATGAGCCTTCCAGCGCTTCAGACCCATTTACAAGTCAGGTACACTTTGGCATTGGGGCGTGGGAGAACAGAGCAGACTGATGTAGTTTCCCTTTTCAATTAAATAAAAAAAACAACAAAGGAAAGGAAACATTATTTAAGAGTGTACATTGCTTGCATATCTACTGCATAAAGAGACATACTGCTGCAGGCAGTGTAGACATGTTTGGCAGTACCTACCAAAAAGTAAGTAAAGTGATGTCAGTGTCCCTTTAAGTATGCTTCATTATTCTTTAGAATAATAAGTCACATGTTTAGTGTCAATTTCAATGTAATTGCAGTTAGGTAATCATAAATAATATTGATTGCCAGTTATTATGGTATGTCAACAGCATGAAAACTACTGACAAACACTGGTCTACATGTTGCTGACATTCACTGACAACTGCAATTAGTGTTTGTTTTAAGTGAAGAAAATGTACAAACACAATGAATGCAATCCCGCTTATAAACATGCATCAAATGAACATAAGAAGTGAAACGTTAATCTGCATTGGAAGCTTTTCTATAAACTCTGTATTTTAGTGACTGCTGTCAGTTACTTGTACTATCCACTTTGTATTATGAACTTGGCACTGAAAATCCATTAAACTGATTGAGCCCTCTTCTCACCCATGAATAAAATCCAAAACATAATCATGGGTAAGAAAATGTCTGGGCAACAGGCTATTTTACCTGTGGTAGATCCATCCTCCTGTACTTTTGGGCACTGGGACAATAGGGCTGAATTCTCCATCAGTGGCAGCAGTGGGCAGGTCAGTGGTTTTCAGTTAGCTTGATACACTTAATTTACTGCTAAACTGCCTCCCACTGACTAAAGAACCTCCATTATGCACTGCAACAGCACCAACTGTTACTCTAACGTTGTACATTCCACGGTACATTTTGGTATCAGTGAACAGTTGCAGCAGCAAGCAAGTCAGTACTGTGAAGCCTAACAAAACCCCCAAAACCTGTGGAAAAGTGTTTTCTTCAAATAACTAAATAACTTGATGTCTGCCTGTTCACATCCCCCAAAGCTCAAGCAGAGGTTTCTGCACTATCATCTATGGTGGAGAAAGTGTCAGTTCAGTGGCCACTGTCAGCAACTATGGCAGTTTTCAAAATGCTGATAAGCTGTTTAAATTACAAATACTGTAATAATCTGCTGTACCCAATATCTTGACTTAAAAAAAGATTCAGCAAGAGAACAAAAGATACCTCAGTTTAGTATTTCCTCCTAGCCACAAGCAACAGCATTACCTACTAGTCCCCAAACCTCAACCAGTAGGACCTTTTTTAAAATGTACAAATACACATTAAAATCATTACTAAAATTTTTAAAAAGCTGTTTTAAATTTGTATTTATAAAAATATTAATCCAGCTTTAACCCAGTTCATAATAGCAATAATGCACTCCAGGACATGGTATATAATGGGATATCATCACTTTCTGGGTATATGAGACAGTTGACCTGCAGCCTCATGTCTCACAACGTACCTGAGGAGTGACAATATCCTTGATATATCACACCATCTTGTGCATTATTGCTTAAGTGTAGCATGGTGCAGTACTATATAGTGTAGTGTCATCTACTGTAGATGTAATCACTCTTTCAGTGGATAGATGGGTACAGCGTAGACTTCCCATTGTTCCACCTACAGTATAGTTCAGTAGAATACTGGAATGGCCATCTTTAGTCCCCTGTTTTATCAGCTTAATATCTTACTTTAGTGATTTGGGATAAGACTTGAGTTACTCGTGCAGGGCAAAAAGAAACTGAGTGCAAAGTTTATAGTGTTACTCTGTGCCCCTCCCATGAAATTACTGATGTAGAAGTGGGAGTCACTAAAGATTACAGCTTCCATCCTGTCTTTGAGATTTTAGACTGATAGCCTGGCTGCTTCCTTTTCTTTCCATCAGTCATGCTTGACAAAGGCCACAATAAAGGAGCATGAAAATACACAGCTACACTATAATGAATACTGAGTCTGTTTTATAGAGGTAATTCTGCTTGCCAATGATGTTGATTACTACTGAGGGTGACCTCTATAGGGAGAGTCAGGAACAGATGGATAGGAGGGTGAGATTTATACTGGTCTCTGAACAAAGAGTTGCGATGGTGGATGGATCCATCAGTTGGTCGTCAGCAAGTCTGTGTGTAAAGGAAAAAAAATCCAAAGTTAAGGGTCACACTAAACCTGGCTGCATGGTGCTGGAATCTGTTGTAAAGGTGTTTTCCTTGCTTTAAAACCCAGGAAAGCTAAAAGGTTTGATTACATGAGCACTTCTGCATTGCAGCAAGTTGTGTCTCGCATTGCTCCACTGTAAATGGTGTTGTGTGGATACTTACCCGATCACGGTAAGACATCCAGCAGTCCTCTCCCAGAGATGCTGTAAATGTGGGACATGTTATGTATTGTCAGGCGCAAGCTGTTGTGTGGACAGGAAGAGGGATGAGCTCTGGTTCATAGCAGTGGCTCCCAGCATGCTGTTTGTTCCCAGAGTGCTGTTTACTGGAAGCAGGAAGTGTTGTGGCATGTACCAGCATTGTTGTTTAAGTAGCAGCTCTCTATCCTGGCAACAAAAGAAGGATTTCAAAATAAACATTTAGTTTAAATCCATTTTGAGGCTAGTATCTTCATTGTTCATTGTTGTTCTCTCAGTGCTGTGTTCACTGCAGGTACTCTCTGGGTGGATGGATGGAGTTTGGGAGAAGCAGGTGAGGTTTGGAGTTTGTGCTTGAGACTGCACCCATATCTGTGGACTTCACTGGCAAGATGCTAATAAGTTATGGCACAGCTAAAGGCAGGAACATAGTCTGAACTGAGGAGAAGCTGGGGTCTGGGTTTGATCCAATGGGCCTCAAACAGAAATGTGAGGTGGGTCTGAATTCCTTGTTTACCAGCACTTCCTGTATATTGAAAAGGCATAGCAATGATGGGAAGCAACATTGGAAGCAGAGTACGTCATCCGTGCATTACTGGTGACATAGATGAGTCAGAAGATTCATGAACCAAGTAGGGAGTGGGTTAGCACAGAAATCTACTATGTAGATGGAGGGAACAAGATGCGCTGCAAGTAGGAATGCACTGCTGGTCTCTGATTTTCACAGAACTACCACTGTGTAAACATGGCTTAAATATGTTTCTAACAAAAAATAAATAAATAAAATATTATGTGTAGGTCACCAAATAAAGTATCATGTATTTTTTTGTTGTTGTTGTTTTTAGCAATAATGCATTTCTAGTAAAAATAAATTGTACCCATATTTTTCATTATATTTAATTCTGAACTGAGATACATGGTTATGAAGTTTTAAGAGTTCCTACTTTTGATGTATTTTGTTATTTATTAATTTAAAATTTGGTAAATGGAAAAGGCACACTGAACCAAGGTTCATTTCTAGATGTGACCGGGAAAGGGAGAAGCATAATTCCAAACTAAATGCAGCCAGTCAGGAGATGTGGTTATGATGAGGGTGACATAATGAGCATAAGTTAAGTGCAGTACAGAAAACAAATTAGAATACAAATCATCTGTGAAAACTGGGCAAACTCAAAGTGGATGGTGCCAAAGTGAAAGGAAGTTGAGTTGGTGCGGAAAGTAAGGAGTAAACCGGTTGATACATTTCAATAAGGTTGCTTGAACTATGAGGTTGGGGTGGGGGAGTGGTAAGGGTGGTCAGAAGCCAGGCAAGGATAAGGAAGGGTTCAGGTGGAAGGTTGGCAAGATCAGAGGGAGGAGCAGGAGTTTAGCTAGTGCCTTATGTAGGGAAGGGAGGGAAGAGACAGGTAGAAGAAGGTAACTGGTACCAGAGGAAGGTAGGCAGTATGAGAAAGCAGACCTTCTTGCAGAGGAGTGTGGGTGGGGACAGAAGAATATACATGGGTCTCTTTGAGTGCATGGAATAGGAATGGGAGGGATGGGGACAGTAGATGGGATAAGTATGGGGGCCCAAATCAGTATTTAGAGATGAGGAAGTACAGCTGAACTGGTGAAATGAGGAGAGAGAGGATGGATAGGGAGGAATAAAAGGAGCAGTGTTTAGTATGAGAGGGTGCGTTGGAAATAAAGTTGCTGAAGACATGGCAGAGGGTGTTCAGGAGGTGGAGGGTGTGCCATAAACCATATCCATGTAGTCAAAAACTGGGAGAACCATTTTGGTCACCAACTCCTGGTGGACCTTGGGAGAAAGGCAGTCCTTATTGCAGTACAAGGCATCAAGTTTGGGGTGGAGTTTGAATGAACAGCATCAATGTGGGCAGAGAAGTCGAGCCTGCTATCTAACTCCACACTAAGGTACTTAAAGGGTGGGACTATTTCAAGCAGGTGCCATCCAGCATGGGAGAAGAAGATTGGGAGGGTGGCAATCTGGGCCAGCTACTGACTGGAAATAAAGGTCATAGACACTGTTTTTGCTGTTGACCCAAAGTTGGTTGGATGGGAACCAGCACAGAACATTGTGAAAATCTTGTTGAAGGGAGATTTCAGAGATGCAGTCGAGGGACTGGAAATCAAGAGAACTGTGCCATCTGCATACATGTGAATGTGCAAATTGGTGCAGGTGGTGGGAGGTCATTTAGGAAGATGGAAAAGAGGATTGGACCCAAAATGGGGTCCATTGAGACCCAAACTAGATAGGGAGGGGCTGGGAGATGGTGCCTCCTACCTGTACTGACTGTTGATGGTCCAAGAGGTAGGAAAGGAATGAGTTGACAAGGTGGGTGCAGGAGCAGAGAAGCTGGCAGAGCTTAGTTTATCCAGGAGGAATGAGGGACACTAATTCAAAGGTTTTGGCCACATTGATGGAAATGGCCACTGGTATGTTCTCTAATCCATCACTGACAGGATGGAGTCAGTGACCCTAAATAGGGAAAACATGGTGGAATGATCCTACCTAAAGCTAGATTGAAAGGGGAAAGCTTAATTAGAGAAGTGAGGAACCTGTGCTTCATGAGTAGACTAGTTTATTTTGCAGCTTCACAAGAGAAGGGAGAAAGGAGATAGGCTGGTAGTTGCCAGACATGCAGGGATCACCCCTTTGTGGAGAGGGAGAACCTTGGCAATCTTCCAAGTCTTGGGGACAGTGCAAAGGGTGAAGGATAGATTTAGGAGGTGAGTAAGGGGAGGCAATGCAAGAACTGGCAGATTGAGAAGTTTACGGTCCAAGCCACTTTTGGAAAGGTTGAGTGAGGAAAGGGTAAACAGAATGTCTTGGGGAATAACAGAATCAAACCTGGGGGGGAGGGAAAGAGGAGGGAGGAGAAGGGGAGGAAGCCATGAGGTGGGATGGAGGGGAGAGCACATAAAACCCATTGAAGTGAGCAGCAACAGAGAGGGTCAGACACTGGTAAGCCACTAACCATGTGAAGGGATAAAGGACTGGGGTAGGACATCAAAAGGGAGTAAATTATGTTCCAGAATTTGACCTGGGAATTACGATTATTCTGGAGGTTGGCCTTGAAGTAGAGGGATTTTGCAGTATGAATGGCCTTAGTGTAAGAGTTCCTAAGTGCCCTGTAGGAGAGGAGGTCCAACAGGGAGTGGATAATCTATATCTGGCCCAGGCTTGGTCATGGGTGCTGCATAAGTCAATGAAATCAAAGGTGATCCAGGGTGATGAGGATTTAACCCTGGATTTCCTGATGAACATGCTTGTCCCAGTCAGAAATAAATATTGAATGGAACAGTGAGAGGGCCATATCAATGTATGAGGCAGTGAATATGGAGGACCAGTCAGTTGCAGCCAGGTTGCTCAGTAGAGTTTCTTTGTTCAGTTACCAAGGGAACCTGGACTAGATGTACTTTGGGGAGGAGGCAGTGAGCCAGACTTTCCTGATGCTGAAGGTGTTCTGCAATATACCTGCTGCAACAATGCAGTGGGAGTGTGAGGTATGTACCTAGTCCAGGAGGGTATGGTTTGATGAGTGGGGACTGAGTCAGGTGGGTTCTGTGATGAGCTGTGAAAGTATAAGGGAACCGGTCCTGTGGGTGGTTGGTCTAGAGGTTGGGAAAAGTCAATTAATGTTGAAGTCACCCATGAGGATGAACTCACTAGCAGAGGAGCATGAGGAGATAGCGAAGAGTGAGTTCCAAGAGACAAGGGTGAAATTCTTCTGTGCGTATACAAAACATCAATAATAATAGGAAGTGAGATGGGAAAGGGAGTTTAGCAAGCAGAAACTTTTGGGAGAAGGGTGCAGACCCCAGAGAGTGATGGTGCATTAGAGGTTCTGACAGATGTATAGGGCAACCCCACCCCTTGTTTACCCATGTACTGCCTATAGAGGTAGTAATCTGAATAGCCAGGTTGAAATTAGGAATTCTGGAACAGATCCAGGATTCTGTGATAAAAGAGAGGTCTGAGAGTGATGAGAAACCCATACAAAAAGGAAATTCAGTTTAGGAGGAGGTGTCTGGCTTAAAACAGTTTATCAAAGACTGTGTGCATTATATAGAATCAATTCCTTTTGTTACCTTCTACAAGACTTTTGTTATTCCAAACTTTTACTTCCTTTCATTGATTACGGTTTATTGTTTGTCTTTATGGACTCAGAGACAGAGGGTCAGTGTTTTATACAACCAGGTCGCTTGGTTTGTTACTCAGTTGTCACCCATACTCATCACTGTACTCTTCTGAAAATTGTCCAATGGCCTTCTCTGCCCTCTAGGTTCAAGCTTCATTTAGGCTTAACTGCTAGGAAAATTATGTTGAATAAGGTTCCAGCTATTTGTCAGTTTTTTTCCAATGCAAAGGATCTTCAGTATGCCAGATCTCCAGAGTCTGCTTTCTTTAAAATTCCTATACTCAGAACCAATTTGGGTCAAAAATCATTGCTGTATCAACTCCCTCATTTCTATAATGCTCTGCTGCAACATCTCTCTGATATGTTATTGGGCTTCAAAACATTTAAATTAAAGTTGGCAAATTTCTTATTAACCTCTGACCAATGTAATTTATTTATTTTATTTATTTATTTAGTTTTGTTGATCGAGTAAGTGCACTAGACAAATTCTGCCTATTTTCAGGCACGACCCGGGGAGGGGATACAGACTGATGCCAACTGACCTTGAACTAAATTAAGCTGTTGGTGGTATTTTTAGTGAATTGGGGAAATTTAGCCAGAGCACAGGGAAAGCCCTGCTCTCAGAAGGGGCTGTTGGCCACTTCTGGGATGGGGAGTCAGAGGAGGTTGTGTCAATGGAGGAGAAGCAGGCTGGGGCCTTGTCTTCTGGTCCAGCCACTATTCCAAAGTAGGATGACGATATGGACTTTCAACCCTGGATTCATATGAGGAGATTGTGAAGCCTTAGGCTGGTAATGCTGCATTTTCTGAGCACCTATCAGAAGAGGAGGAAAGTATGGATATCTCCCATATTTCTACAGAGGTAATTGCTCATGAAACAGCTAAACAGGATTTTGAGCTGGAGAAAAGCAGCACTTATTTATTGACTATTTTGGCAGAGGATGAGGAACTTTATATGAGGAAAAAGCCAGACTGAGAAAATGGCTTCATAGTGTGTCACTTCCTAGTCTAGGAAAACTTTCATATTAGACAATAATTCACCTACGATCCAGGTTTGCAGCAGCAGCAGCCCATTGCTCAGTTGGATAATGCTATTCGACACTCTGGTGCATATAAGGAACTGCACGAGATGACAGCGGTGACATCAAAGGAGCTGCGACTGCAGCGGCACAGATCAAAACAGCATTTGGAGTTATGACTCGCTGCGATAACCTACACCTTCTGAGGAGGACTGGTTGGCTGATTTGGAACATGGGCTGGTGTAAAATCATTTATGACACCCTCGTGCTGGATGCTTAAATAAGCCTCAAGGCTTCACTCTTGGGGTTTATGTAGAACCAACACCTCAGGTGTGCATAAAATCTCGTTAAACACACCCTCATATACTATTCTATATTTAATAGTCGTACTGTAGTTTTAAGTATTTGTGTTACCAAACTGTGCACAAATAAAGAAACTGAATAGGTAATACCTAAATGTAGGCTTGTTCTGATTTTCCCATATTTTAGCAATGCAACATTACATACCTATTTTATTCTCTCCTCTATAATTCTCCAGAGAGTTGGTGTACCAACACTGGCAGATAACAGCATGCACTGTACTGAAATAACACTGCACAGCCCTCAGTGCTTAGGCATTGCACCTTTTGTTTTCAAAGGAATAGCTATTACATAACAATATATTTTGGGGTTATGTGAGACAATACTTTGAATTATGTGTGTTGCATTGTAAAGCAACACTGGCAACTCAGTGTTTTGGCAGGACTCCTTTTGGGCCACAGTGGGTGAAGCCCTGAAGTCCTTTACCATTGTTTAGAAGAAGGACTCTACATTCCTTCTGAATGAACAACATGTTGGACTTGTGTCACAGTTGACTCGCATCTGTGAAGCAGTCTGCCCATGTTGTCCCTACTGACTGCAGCACTGCACTATTTCACAGTGCCAGCAGTCATGGCAGAACACAGATAACTCTGTTGTGTCCAAGATGGCTGCCACACTCTGCTGTGCATTTGCTAGCAGTCGGTATGAGCAGTGGTATGCGGTGGCCATCTTGGTCACGGAGGAGGGCCTTGTTCCACTGTGACCGCTGGCACTTATTTATTTAACTTTTTTAATATTATAAACATTCCCTCACCTGGCCCTCCTCTCAGCCAGCACCCACCAACCCAACCCCCAGAAACATAATCTGGACACTGGGGTGCCCAACCCCAATGTCATGATCAGGGACCCTCGGTCATTTTTTTTTTTGTGACACTGGGAGTGCCCAACTCCCAGTGTCATAATCTAACCCCACACCCACCCAGAAACATAGTAGTGACACTGGGAGTGCCCAATCTCTCAGTGTCATTATCAGACACCCCATAAGAAAATATTACAGTGACACTGGGGTGCCCAACCACCCAGTGTCAATACCTTTTTTTTTTTTAACCAGGAGAGACAAACTAAGCTGAAGCATGTTTACAGGTGTGATCTGGGAGCACAAGAAGTTAAGTAACTTGCTCAGGGTCACACAGTATGCAAGTGGGGCTGTGGGATTCAAACCCAGGTCTTCCGTTTGAAGCTCAGCTCTAAACCATTGAAAATATCCATTGATGTCTTTTGTGCCATTACTGTGACACCCCACCCCAAACCTTACTTGCCCACAGGAAATCCAGTGCCTTCATTTTCTGAAACAAACAGACATGTCTTCACTCTTCAAAGCCGGACTCCAACTAACGGAACAGGTATGCCTATTCAATGTATTTCAAATGGACTTTTGACAGCCAGCACGTATTTATCTTTTTTTATATTATAAACATTCCCCCACCTGATGCTACCTGTCAGTCAGCACTCTTCCGAAACCTAACTGTGATACTGGGGTGCCCAATCCCCAGTGTCATGATCAGGATCCTCTGTCATTTCTTTTTTTGTGACACTTGGGCGCCTAATGCCCCCAGTGTCAGGATCTGACCCCACACCTGCCCAGAATAATAATAGTGACACTGGGGATGCACAGTACCCCAGTGTCATGATCCAACCCCAAAAAATTACGGTGACACTGGGGTGCCCAAAGCCCCAGTCTTACATTCCAGTAAAAGAAACCATCCATTGATGTCTTGTGCTCTCTTTTTCCCTGCAAAAGAAAACCATCCACCTATGTCTTTGTGCCCTTATTGTTAACCCCCACCCCAAACCCTTACTTACCCAGAAGGAGATCCAGCTTTGTCATTTTCTCAGGACCCAGACACGTCTTCACTATCTTCACTCTTTAAAACTGGACCACAAACTGAGGAAACAGTTATGCTCTTCAATGTATTTCAATGGGTCTTTCTTAAACCTTCATCACGTGACTGGCAAGCATTGTGGAGTCATTGACTTCGCACTCAGCTGGAGGGGAGGAAGGAAGGTCAACAGTTCTAGAATAGATAACAGCAAAATGTTATCAAAATCTTTATCCTGAAGAAGTGGCAGCTGTGTCATGACACAGCGATTATCATTTTGGTGGAACATAGTAAAGATTTGATTTTTTTTTATATTGCTAGGCCATTGCATATCCCAGATTTATTCCTGTCCCACAGATGAGAAATAATAAATTGTACACATTTTGACCTCTGGGAGTTGTTGTACATAAAAAAGCAGGTAAGAAAAGCCATTTGGGCACAGGAAGTTGCAATGGACCATCTGTACAGTGTTAAAAGTTGCAATAGAAAGATCTTGGTACACACTTGTGCTACTAGCTCAGCTAATTATCTGTTTTTGTCATGCATCTGTATTTGCAATTGGAAACAGTATTTATATGGCTGTTTCTGTTGCAGAGGCAGTCTTTGATAAAGGGTAGTTGAGCTACAGCACATGAAATATCAGATCTTGGAGTTGTGCAGGGGTCTAACAGCTCTGCCTTTACAAAGCATTATAATGTCTCCTATTAAAGTGAAGCTCTTTGCACTTTATTCTGTTGCCAGCTTCGGTTTATAGAGGAGTGCCTGATGTATGCACATTTAAGTGCCAGTCCCTTCTTACTCTGGCTGTAATTCTGCATTCTGTATAATAGATCATCTAGATGTAAGAGTCTGAAGTGGTGGAAAGGTTAAAAGCTCACTTCAGGCTACAAGCTAGGGTAATTTTCCTTTTGCTGAGTGACTGGAGCTGTTGCCTTCAGGACACAAGGGGTTCTGTGGGTTGATTTCCATTTAGGGCTCTTTATATGTCTGCCCATTGGATAGGCCATACATAATAAGCACGTAATACATTTTAAATATATACAGGCAAAGAAGCTGAGCATTGTTCCTTTTAGGGCTGCAGTGGGCTTAGCCCTGCAGTCCTTTCAAGATTGTTTAGAAAAGGACTCTGCATTCCTTCCGAACAAACAACATGTTGGACTTGCATCACAGTCACCTCCATGTCTATGAAGCAGACCACCTGTGTTGTCCCTACCCACCACAGCACTGCACTATTTCACAGCGCCAGCGGTCATGGAGGACAATGGCACTCTAAATTCCTCAGATGCAACCCTATCGGCTCTGGCCAGAGTTTATTTTATTATGGTTATAAATATCATACAAAAAATTATTTGTGCTGCACAAGACAACATAGTTATTTGTGCAGGTATGTAAAGAAACAGTCCAGGGCACCTTAGTAAAAGGGGACACATCATCTTGTTTTTATAGTGATATATACTGTATTATATCCTAACATAGTACAATTCCAGAAGAGTAGGCTCAAAGGTCTATCGAGTCTGCCTGAAAATCAGCACTAGTCAGGGCACCATTGCTGCCCTCCCCATCTCCCTGTAAATCCTCCTGACCCCATCCCCTATCAGAGTTACACCTCCAAATCTGGCATTTCTCAGTTTTTTCTTCCCATTATATCTGTCCCAGCCCTCTTGAATCCATCCACTGTATCAACAGCCACCAGTTCTGCAGTGCATCCCATGGGTCCACCATCTTCTTGGTAAGTAGCATCTCCTAGTCTCCCCCGTGAGCCTCCTGCCAACCAGCTTCATGGAATGCCCCTGGTGGCCCCTCCTCCCTCAGCTGGAACACCCTATTTTGGCTGACCCTATTCATTCCTTTTAGATATTTAAAGATCATGATCATATCCTCTGTCCCTCCTGTCCTCCAGGAGCACAAGTTTAGCTCCTCAAGTCTCTCCTCATAGGATCTTTCCCCCAGACCAGGCATCATCCTGTTTGCCCTCCTCTGACCCTCTCCAGGAGTGCAGAGTCCTTTTCAAGTATGGGCGCCAGAACTGCATGCAGTACTTTAGGTGCGGCCCAACCAGGCAATTATACAGAAAGAGAAGCACCTACCAACTCCTTGAGGTTATCCTGGCAATGCACCCAAGCATTTTATTTGTTTTAACCCAGCCCTCCCACGCTGCTCAAAGTTATTCATTTTGGCATCCACGACCACCCCCAAAATCCTTTCCTCCTGAAACCTGCAGTTTTTTCCAACCCAAAAGTACTCATGAACAGAGTTTCTTGAAACCTGCAGTTTTTTTCCAACCCAGAAAGTACTCATGAACAGAGTTTCTAAGACCCAAGTGGAGAACACTGCATTTCTTGGCATTAAACCTCAGTTTCCAAGGCGTGACTACCTCTCCAAAGTCTCCAGGTCCCCTGTAGGACTCTTCTACCCTCTTTCCCATCCACCACTGTCCCCAGCTTAAAGTAATCAGCAGAGGCTCATCTCACTCCTGATTCTGTCCCTGATGTCTGAGATGTAAGCATTAAACAGGAGTGGGCTCAACACTGACCTTGTGGGACCCTCAAGCACGACCCTTCTAGGAGATAATATCTCCCCTGACCACCACCCTCTGAAACTTCCCAGTTAGCCAGTTTCCTATCCTCACCATCCTTTCCCCACCCCCATTCACCCCAGCTTGTTCAGCAACCCTGGGTGTGGCACTGAGTCAAACATCTTGCTCAAGTCTAGAAAGAGTATATCCACTGGCCTTCCCTGGTCTAGAGCCATTGTAACCCAATCGTAGAACTCACAAGGTTAGTCTGATACGATCTGATGTTTTGCAGCTGTGTGAGTCAACAGCATGAGTTATTTGTGTAGGACTGTGAAGCAACAGTCCAGAGTACCTCAGTTATTAAATAGTATTCACTTTTTCAAGTAAGAATGATTTTATAAAAGTATTTGGGTAGTGTTGTGAAGCAACAATCCTTTTGTATATCTCAGTGCTCACATCACTTTAGTGTGGATGTTGGTAGAACATAATGAGGTAGCTTGAGGAAAAGACAGAGGTAAGAAAGATTTATCTTCAAGATGAGGAGAAGGAAAAGAAAAGATGATCATCCCCAGATGTTGTTCAAGCACTCACTATTCAGCATTATAAGGCAGGATCAGGGTGATGATATCATCTGACTTGGTTGCTTTGAGTCCGGACAAGGAAGACAGGAAGAATGAGTCTCGCCTACCCTCACAGTTGTTTCAACACCTTACAAAGGGGAGATAGGCAAGGAAAATGGTGTCACAAATAAATGAAGGGTGAGTCTGAGGAGACCAGTAAAGAAAAAGAAGGGATGATTAATGGTGACTATGATGATAGAACAGATTCTCAATGAGAACCTCAATCTCAGAAAAGCAAAAGTTAACAAGTATAACCCTAACAAGTATCTTAGCATGCAATTCAGCAGCATAGGGCTAAAGGTCCAAAAATGTGAAAGGTGACCTTGCCACAGATACTGATGGGAAAACTCCACAGGCAAAGCTCTCTTTAAGAAAGAAAAAAGCAGCCACAGGTCATGCAATCAGAGGAAGTACTTGCAGACATGTAACACCACTTTCACTGCAGGGAGTTTCCACTTTCCATCCAAATAATTGTTGTTGCGCTATTTTTATTAATCTGTCAAAAGAAAAGGGTAAAATTCCATCTATGGCAGTCACACATAAGGGGACAGGAGTAAAGGGAACACCTCTTGCCACTTGTGGGTGGCACACCCACCTTAAACAAAATCACCTGTTGATCTGGACAAAGCAACATAGCAGGGCTGAGGAAGTGCCAGAATCAGCTTTTATTCATCATCACACATGTCCATAGAGGATAAAGAAGGAGGAAGTTGATCACAGAGGCACCACTAGTGCTACTGGCAGTTCAGAGAAACTGAGGACATCACCTCCTTTTGTCATCAGGAAATTGCTTTTTGTTAGTGCTGGTGTTTCTTGGTCATGCATCTCTGATGGTAAATTGGTGAATAAACCATAGTTCTAGTTAGCAAAAATATTTCCATCTACCAACAATACTGCAGTCATTGACACATTTCACAAAGTTGCTCCATAATCACACAGAGGCCAGGAACTTATTGCCACCACAGCAAAATACTCAGTTTATTTTTTACCATACTTTTCATGGTGAATCCAGGGTTTCTGTAGCCAATGACAGAGGCTTGACCCAAATGGAAAGTTCATTTGTGTCAATATTTCTAAAACCAGGCTGTGCCTGAGCTGAGGAAAACTGTTGTGTGGTGCATGTTCTTTGTCACTGTTAGCACTGACAAAACACACTTGACCACTGATATGTGGAGTAGTAGGTTATCTTATTTGTCAAGTATATAATGGTCACAGGGCACCACTGCTTTCCTGTGGGTCCATGCACAATGTCTTGGAAATGAATCTACCCCTCTTCCTGAAATTGTCTTGCAAGCATCTTTATCCATGGTCTCCACACCACAAGCACAAACAGGGCCTGATATTCAAAATGGGAAAATGCAGAGCATAGAGTTTTGCACGGTGCTTGCCCTTGCCCACGACCCTGAGCTGGATATAGTCAATCAGACACCAGGCTATCTGACTGGACATAGGGCATGTTGGTTCAACATGAAGTT
The DNA here is from genome assembly GCA_016271365.2 of Neoceratodus forsteri. Lineage (NCBI taxonomy): Eukaryota > Metazoa > Chordata > Ceratodontiformes > Ceratodontidae > Neoceratodus > Neoceratodus forsteri. Next base: position 1,046,418,182 of record CM057455.1, read on the forward strand.
TAATGGCACTGCCCTGACATAGATTTGGGATGTGCAGAAACAGTTGCCCCACACCCAATATCACCAGAAGCCCCTGACACGATATTCAGCTGGCACCATGCAAATGAGGACATAGGGCATGCAAGGCACAAAGGGTCAATTTGCATACCCATTATGGGCTCCTTTGCATAGGAAGTGGTGGCAGGTTTGCACCCTGCACTGGCCCCACCCTACTCTGAGCAACCATTTCTACAAAACAAATATGTCCATTGTGTCCAGTGGTCCCCCACCCTCCAATCACTGTTCTAAATATTATATTATATGTAGCTGGTGTCTAGTAGTCTCCCCAATCCCTGTCCCATAACATAATATCAAATTCCTTGTGTCCAGTGGTCCCCCACCATATGATCTATGGCTCCATGGAAGTAATCTGCCTAGTATCCAGAACAATCAATAAGACTGCAAGATTTTCTTCATGGCTGCCCAATCAGAAACAGAGGCTACATTCTCACATGGTTTGGTTTCAGGCACATGAGTTCACATTTGTTTTGTTTTTTTACCTTTTTCCCTCTGAAAAGTTGCAACCACTTAAACTAGGACAATAACACAGTTTAGGATTAAAGACTGCTGTATAGAACCCCTCTTAATAAAGCAAAATTGTATTGTGGCTTGACTTTACTCAAGGGAAGCCATTTCATTCAAGTACATTTTATTATATTCTTTTTCCTTTTGCCACTGCTGCTCCCTGACCTCATCACCTCCTTTTTCTGGGACTTATCCTGAGGACTTGTCTGTTCCTCCACAGCTTCCCTGTGGTGGGTCCATCAGGGTTGCATAAGCCCCCTCTGGATGTCTTGTTCAGTGTGGTGGGCTTTGTGCGTAGGAGATGTGGGGTTTGTGAGGAGCTGTGCACTTCATCCTGCTTGGAGCCAATGATGTTATCCATTTTCTTCTGTGGCCCTCAGATGCTTTGCAGAGGTGATGATTTGGCATGTGCACATGGTCGACACCCATGATCACCTAGATGGCAAATTGTGATGTAGTAGACTGCCTTCCCTTTGTGGAGAAGGAAGAGAACATGCACTGGGTTGTTGATCCTCCTCCCCAGCCAACCCTAAGCAACACAGGTTTGTTCCTGAATGGGTTTCTCTGGCTATCTTTTACTTTCTTGAAGGAACTGACTCCTGTTCATAATTTGCATCAGAGTGCCATTGAAATTTCTTTTCATGCTAGTCACACAGTTCTGCATGAGGATAGAATAGTTTTATTTGTGAAATATGTACTGAACCAAAGTTTTGACCAGTATATTTCCAGGTCACTACATAAATAACTGAACCAAACCTCTTTATTAGGCAACAAGATCCTCTCCATTTGTTAGCAAATTTCTTGAAAACTTTGCTGAAGAATTACATTTCTAATGGGTTCACATCCAAAATCTATTCCTTGGTCATACTCTTGTTCCCTGCATCGAAATGATACTACTTCTACTTGTCATGAGCCAGTGCTAGTTTTTCTGATATCAGTCTTTTCCATTCTACTTGGTGGGTCTATGTCTCATGGGTCCAGCTTTATATCTTATTGTTCTCAAGCTAACACTCAAATCCAGAGAGCCTCACAATACATATCCAAGTTTAACCTTTTCTGGAGAATGTTCTGTTGATTCATGTACATCAGTATTAATAACAAAGCATAATTTGCAAGTAGCTGTCCCACATCTGGTGTTGATCACCTGTTAAAATTACCATATTTTTCAATATCCTGTGGGGGATATACACAGTGGCATGCATCTGTGGGACCTCTATGTTTTACAGTGTTGCTGCAATAAGTCAGAGAAAGTTCCTCCTCTGTTCAACAACAAATACTTTGGGCTCCCCAATGCAAAAACACTTCATTCACCAGAATCTCCAGAATGCTGGGAATTGCAGCCTGTCTCAAGGTAACATTTCCAATCATTTGATAGTACTCTATTATAGAAAACAATTGACTATTTCCAACACTAGTTCTTGCAAAGGACCCATTAGTAAATTCAAGCCATTTCCCATGGGCATATTATTACATTTGGTTGCATCTTTCCTGGTTCTTTGTTCTCTAGCTTTGAGGTTTGGTACTCATAACATTCCTTGACACATACTACATTGCTTCTGTAACTACCTTGAGCTAGTAGGCTCCTGCAAGAACTTTTTGAGAGTCTTAACCCTACCTAAGTTTCTAGTCATAGGGTAGCCTGTGCATGGTATGTTTCACTCATAGTCTTACTCATCTTTTCTGGAATGTGGATTTGATATAGAGTGCCTGGTTGTGAGTGTTTGATTACTCTATATACAGTGCCTTGTCCTGCAGCAGTACATATGTATTCTCCAGTTACCTCATGTGTTACAGTAAGTTCAATTTTGTTAAACAGATCCTGATAGGTCTTTGGCACAATGGATTCTGTTGCTGTTCCTGCCAATTGTTTACATCAGAATATGGAAAACACAAATGTCATGATCAGCTTGTTCTGTAGATGCAAAATACAAATTAATCACTCCTCTGAGTGTCACAGTAGCTATGGCTTAAGATATGGCATCAGGGGCCTACTGAATTTTTCTGTTCCTGTAAGCAACAGTATTAATGTTCTGGAACTCGTGCCTAGTGGGTAACTCTGCTATTCTATTTGTTGGTTGCAAATATCAGTTGTAGAGCTGCATGATTGGTGATAACCATGAAATGCTAATCCTCTGATAAATGCCCCATGTCTTGATGGCCCATGAATGTGAAACATTCTTTTTCTGCAGTGGTATCATTCTTTCCATGCGTCAGTGCTCTACATCATATACAGTGCCTGCACCTGTTGTTTTTTTTTGGCACTAAATGGCCACAACACTCAGATCACAGGCATCAACTACATCACTTTTGGCAAGTCAACTTTTAGAGATACCACTATAGGTTCAGACATAAGCTTTTCCTTCAGCTGCTCAAAAACAAGCTGACATTGTTCAGTCCATTTCAAGCACTTGTTTCTTTTTAAGGTGATTCTAAGATTTTCCTAGTATAGTGAAATTATGTACATACTTGTGATACCAGCTAGTTAGCTCCAGGAAATTCTGTACCTCCTTCATGTTGGTAGGATATGGATAACTCTGGATTGCTTTCAACATATCCATATCCACTGCACGCCCTTGCTCAGAAGCACACATGCTAAAAACCTAAGACTTGAACAACAAAATGATACTTCTTCCAGTGAAGTGTGAGATTTGCATGCTTCAGTTTATCAAATGCCATCTGCAAATTTTATAATGCTTCCTAGGTTTTGTGAGTACACTATGTTGTCATCCAAGTATACATAACAATTGATGCCATTCAGCCTGTTATTATTTGGACCATAAGTCTCTAAAATGAAGCCAAAGCATTTTCTAACCTAAAGGGCATCACTGCCCTTACCAACAAAATAATTCTCAGTCTTACTTTCAACTCCTTTTGAGCTTTAAATCACACATTCAAAACTGTTTCCAAATTCCATCAATGCCTGGGGTGTTTAAAGCATGCAAGACACTGCCTGTCAAGCCTAGACTTTAAGCACATTATTTGCCAAGCCATTCTCCTTATTCTGAACTATGGCAATGCTATTTATCAGCATGCCCTGACTGTATCTTCCTCCCTAAGTACCATTTACTTCAAATTGATCTGTGTCATCCTGAAATCAAATGGACAAGCATCATTGCACTCTCTTGCATCAGTTGAATTGGTTATCCCCATCTTCCAGACACACTTCACTGGTTTTCCTCATTTACAAAACAGTAAACAACCAGACCCTACTTACTTATCAGAAACATTAATTGTTACTGCCCATAAATACAGTTTTAGAGATGTGTCCAGTATGGCTTCTTCTTACTTAAATTTCATACACAATATGGAAAGAATGTTTTCACATGGATACCCTTTTTCTTAAAATAATAGTGCCCCTAAGCTCAGAAATTCACCTACTGTGGGCATTTTTAAACATGGATTGAAAAGTTGCTGCTACAGGAACAATCTGTTAGTAATTGTTTTATGTTGGCTTGCACATGTGCAGCCAACATACTGCAGTAGTAGCAGATTTGGAGGCACGGTCACTGCTGGGTGAATACAGGGCATGCATCTGTAGGTACGTCCCTCATTCCCCAATAAGTCTGCATGCCGGTGCCACACCATGAATACATAATGTGGTCAGCACATCTAAGGAAAGGTCTGCTGCAATGCGAGCAAAGCTCATCATACACAGCGGCACCTCCCGACATGCTTCCCTGTTGAAAAAATATCAACATGGTGGCACACCTGCCTGCTATAATGCCAACTTCAGGGTGCCCAACCCCTGTGGACATGCCCTAACCCAATGTATAGGCAATGGGGAGCCCACTCCCATCAGCATTATGCACCCCAATTTGTTATGTGCTGAGGGGGTGCCCAATTCCCCTCAGATCTTGCCCCTGCTTTCATTGTGTGTCAACAGGGTGCCTAATCTCGTTAGCTACAGCATCCCCCCAAAACATTTAGGTGGCACACTGGGAGCCCACCCCAGCATGCCAAATCCTCTGAAAAAGAAAAACCATCCCGCAATGTTTTTTTTTTACCCGTGAATGAAGAAAATGGTCTCTCATGGTCTCCCTGCCCTCCCACAACCTATGCCCATCCTCTGCACACCCTGCCTCCCCACACCCCTTATCCCATACTTACCTCTGGAGTCCGCACAGTGATCTTCGTGAACCGGGAACACATCTGCACTTTTCAAAGCTGACCGTGAACTAAAGAAATGCTGGTAAGCTGTATAATGGCATAAATAGGGTTTATTTTCAACTTTGATACATATCTCGGCAATTTTGGGGAATTTTGCACCAAATTTTCAACATGGGTTTATTGGGACCCCACCTCATGAATTCAGTCACTGTCATGGCATTATTCAGTCCCGAAGGTGTTTTCTACAGTCATTGCATGGAATCACCTTCGGGACCGAGTAACGAAATGACAGTGCCACTGTCTCCGAGGTTTTCAGGTCATCACACACCTCGGGTGTAATAAAAATCCATAACACACACTTGCCTATCCATTATTTTCTATTTCGTACCACACTACATTTTAAACTTACAGAGTTCTTGACTAGTGTTAAAAACTATATTGTGATCTTCAAAACCTTTTTGTGTACATATTTGCAGTAAATCTGCATTTATGCATACAAGAAAATGAAAGTGTGTGTATCTGGTGAATTTCTTGCAGTCATGCAAAGAACTTGCAGTAATTTTAACACAAGCTACATGTTGTTATGTTATTCTTATTGCAGGTCAAGAGTACTGAATACCTTCGCTCCCTTTAATGATTCCAGTATCATCTGTATGGTTGGCAGAGTATACACTTTATCTTGTGCATGCTGATATAGTTTTCTAAAATCTATACAAAATCTCTGTGTCCTATCTTTATTTGGAACAAGGACTACAGGCAAGGCCCAAGCTGACCTGGATTTGATGATTTATTTGCTGTGCATTTGTTCTATATGTTTTGTTATCAACTTTCCTTTCCTCAGAGCACTAATATGGATTCTGACATATGGAAGTACAAGTCCTCATCATAAAAATTCATGCAAGAAACATTCCTTGCAAATATCATGAAAGTTCTTGCCTTTTTATTTATTTTTATTTAAACATTTCATTAAATACATGAACATGTTCTATTCAGCTGATTGTGCCAGCTTGTGTAGCTCAATTCTCAGGACTGTCTGGGATCAGTTGTCTTATCCACGCTTGACAATGCAACATGAAGTTTGTTTCCTGATAATTGTCCCTAACGTAGCAAAACAGGCTTTCCCCACTCACACCAGCTTGAATGAACACCAGCATCAAACTTGGAGATGAAAAACTTTCTTCTTTATTTTAGTATTCTTTCATATGTTTTATAAATAGGTTTCATTTGTTCAAACTTCTTAAATAAATTCACTTAATAAAAACCTCATGATTTTTATATAGCAACAAGTAATTTACAATTTGATAAAGATTTCAAAAGTGATTCACACAGATATCGTGCAAATGTATAAATAGTCACACAAAATTGGAAAGAAATAATTCCACTCAGTGAATTAAAACCCAGGTGAAATTTGCCTATTATTGCAAAAGTGATACAGAAGAACTTAATTAAGGTGTATGTATTCTGATTTTGCTGGGCAAAATTTGCTTTGTATGTTGGAAAATGAGAACTTCAAAGTGGTGAATTTCCTTTCTAACCTTGTATGTTGGAAGGAACCATTTCCATGTCCTTGTGCTTTTTCAAACAGTTTTTGCAGTGCATTCAAATCTCTTCTTTGTTACACACTAGAAGGCAGGGTCAGCAAAGGGCAAAGGTCTCCATTAGTGGGTATTAAAATGGACAAATGCCTCAGAAAAAAACAGATGTAGAACAAGTGACCATTTGTCTGCTTTGACAAAACTACACCAACAGCAATTTGTTGAATTTCCCATCCAACAAACCAGGCCACATTAGTTAAATATCAATATAAGCAAATAGACTATTTATTTGTATTCCAAGTCACTCCAGTTCAGGTGCAGTTTCAAGTTATTCCATGTACAAAAGATGCTGACAGTCTTTAAAAAGAGCATAACACTGAGGCCAAATATAAAAAGAACTCAATCATGCTAAACATGCAGCAGACAGCAACTCTGACCACCAACAGTGGCGCAAACCATGGTGACATTTTGGAAGACCCTTCATCAGACCAATTAGAGTGCATGAGTGTAAAGAATAAATCACAAATTTAAAGCATGTGCAGTATAGAAAAAATTATTAACAGAAAAAGTGCATAAGGGTACTCAAATTTGGTTCCAGATATGACACACAGACATATGTGACAAATAGAAATGAGAAGTAAAAAGCCTAAATGAATTTGAATTAGAGACTAAGTCAAATACAATATATTCAGTGTCCCTGTAAAGGCAAGATATAGAGATCTAACTCTTATTATTCAAAACTGTAGAATACTGAATGCCCTGCTTATCTGTAATCAAACAGACACAAGGCTAGAGCAGACAGCTGTATTAATAAGAAACTAAAACCCAAAGAAAAACACATTAAGTAAGTATGTTACACGTCCAAAAGGGACCCATTGGCAGGTCCTCATTTAGTTCCAGCAGTACTAATGTTGAGAGAGTGAATATCCAAACTTGTCTCTCTCTATCTCTTTGTCTCTCTCTGGCACAAGCGGATTGCATATCCCCACCTTTTGGTCCCACATCAATGTTTTCCAGCCCCCTAAAACTATGTCTTTAGCAGATCCATGTTTCATTTCTGATAATTGTTTCACTATAACATAGTTTATGTTGCTCATCCTTGTTGTTGTGAGGTGCTCACAGATTCTTTGTTTGAGCATGCGTATTGTTTGTCCGACATATCTTGCTCCACATGGATACTGTAATATATATACAACTTCAGTGGATGAGCAGTTGATGCATCCTTTATCCAATATTCTTTGCTATTCCTTGGATGTTTGAACTTTTGATATTTTTTGTTTGTTGACAGTACACACCATCTACATTTGAAATTTCCATCAGGTAGTTTTGAAAGCCAGTTGTCCCTTATGATGTGATTTTGCACTATTACATGTACAAGCGTGTCCTTCAAATTCTTGCCTTTCCTGCAGTTATTCTTGGTGGATTTGAAAATTCATTTCCATACATTGAATTTGTTTGTAATAGATGACAGTTTTGGTGCTAGTATTTCCAATTTTAAAAGCAAGGAGGTTGTATTGTGAGTTTTATTGCCATCACTATTTACTGGCGCCTCCTCCAATAATAAATCACCACTGTTCATTTGTTGTTCTTGATGTAAATGTGCCGTAACTCTACTGTCAACACAACCTCTTTGTTTAAATCACTCTTCCATTTGTTTAATTAATTTATTTTCATCCATGCAACCTTTTTACTCTAATAAGTTGACTTTTTGGAATATTGTCTATCAGATGTTTTGGATGGCAATTGTTTCCATGTAAGATTGTATTTAATTCCATGGGTTTCCGATATAATGTAGTCTTTACTGCTGTCATCCTTGTAAATGTCTAGATCAAGAAAGTTGACAGATGAAACACTATATTCATATGTTAACTTGAGATTACTTCTTGTTGAAATAATGTATCCCATAAATGCCATTAGTAGTTCCTCTGTACCTTTCCAAATAATAAAAGTGTCATCAATAAAATGTTTATACAACTTAATCTGCCTACTGTATTGTTTTCTGTTCCATGAATATATACTTTTGCCACCAAGCTCCCATGTACAAATTCACCAGGGTATGGGCAAATGTCCCTATTGCTGTTCCCATTTTCTGAATGTAGTAATTATTTCCAAAGAAAAAAAATTAGATTCTAACACAAATCTGACCATGTTCACTATGAAACTTATGGGAGGGTAAATGATCATTATTTCTATTATTGTCCATTGTACTCTGTATTGCATCCAGACCCCTCTCATGGGGATATTGGTATATAGACTTTGATGTCAATTATCACCAATGTGTCACATTCATCAAGTTGTAGGCCTTCATTTTTCTAATAATATCCTCTGCATCTTCGAGGTATGCAGGCAATAATGGCACATTTTTTTTATGAATTCATTAATGTACTTCAATAGTGGTTCCATCACTGAGTTTAAGCTGAGCACAATAGGACGTCCCAAGTTTTTGAGCATTTTATGAGTTTTTGGGAGCAAGTATAAAACTGGTTTGACTGGATGAGTCACTATTAAATATTTTAAGTTACCACCTGTGATGCACCCTTCCTCATGTGCCTGTTGTAACATCCATTCTGCTCTGGCCTTCACCTCTAAGGTAGGGTCCTTACTGAGCTTCTGGTAATGAAACTGACTGTTTAATTGCTTGAGTACTTCCTGTAAATAATCCTGCTTGTCCTAGATAACAATTGTTCACCCCTTATTGGCTGGTTTATAATGACATCCTACATGTTTTCCAATTCTTTTACTGCCTTTCTTTCTTCAACACTAAGCTTGTCCCTACACATTTGCTGTTTTTTGCAGCTTTTTTCTGATTTTGTCAATTTCATAATCAACTTTTGTAATTAATTTTTTAATGTATTAGTTGGTGGGACTGAAGGTACAAACATTAACTTTTATTTAATGAATGATGCTCTCTATTAGACACTTGACTTGTGTTTTCTAACATAGGTGATTTGTAAGAGAAAACTCTATATGTCTTAATTGTCTATAAAATTTATATGTGTCCACTTCCAAGTTAAATACATTGACTTTTTGGCACAAAGTACAACCCTTTGGTTAAAACCAATAATTGGTGTTGTGTGATTTGATTCACTTTTGAGGTTGATAACTGACAGTTCTTCCATCTGTTGGATCTCCTCAATTCCTGAGGGTAATATTGATTGTAACCTTGGTTAATGGTGCAAGTCCTCTTTCCTCTTGTTCCTCCTCTTCCCCACTCATCCTTGTCCACCTCTTTGCTATAAAAAAGGGAGAGAATGGAGTGCTTGGCTTTTAATAGTCATGTAGCAGTCTAGGACCTGGAGGTCCATCCTGTCTACCTACATCTGATCCAGCATCTGAATCTATGGAAGATAAAACTGTAGGCACATCTTCTGTGTTATTTGTAATAGCATTTGTACCTCCTTGATTATCTCATCTCTACTAGTCATTCCTGATATATACCCTTTGGTTGGCATAATCCATATTGTCCCTATTATGTCTGATTAACTTTTGTTTTTTAATTTCTTCCTTGTACTCACTTAACATCTAGTCCGTTCTGGCCATCAACTCATTTAATTCTGAAGTTGAAAATTATTTAAATGTTTTACTCTCCAGATTTTATTATTTCTTCTAAAACTTTGCCAGTATCATATTTTACTCTTTTTAATTAACAAAAAGTGTCCAATTGAATGAGTATTTATTTACCACTTTTCCCATTCAGACATAAATTCAGAATCTTCTAAACCATGGGCTGGTGGCTTCTGATTATGTAGGCCTCTTGGTATTTTCTATCCTGCCAGTACTTGGAGAGATCACTGCATGCATATTACATTGAATGTTATTTCTTTGTAAAATTTCAATAATTCTTAAATCATTATGTTGCATATGGCCACTGTTACTACTGAAAATATTTTGATACCCCTCTATGGGTCCTTTTATTCTTAAGCCCTCCTCTTCTGAGATAGATAAACAGTGCCAGGTTTCTGCTCGTGTGCCATTTTATCAGTTGACCTTATTCTTCAATTACAATTAAGCCTAAAATCACAGTTCAATAACTGACTAGAACACCTGAGACCTACTACCACCACAGTAGGACACAGAGAAAACAACACTAGAGGTTACAGAGTTCTCACAGCTCCTTGGTCCTTCAAGTTAATGCACAGAATGCATATAAAGCAGAACCAATTACATGTAGCAAAACAGGTTTCTCCCCACTCACACAGCCTGAATGAATGCCAGGACCAAACCTGGCTATGAAAAACGTTCTTCTTTATTTCAATATTCCTTTCATAGGTTTTATAAATAGGCTTCATTTGTTCAAACTTCTTAAATAAATTTACTTGTTGAAAACCTCGATTTTATATATCACCAAATAATTTATGAATTTGATAAAGATTTAAAAGTGATACACACAGATAGTGTCTGAATAGATAAAGAAATAGTCACACAAAAATGTAAAGAAAAAAATCCACCAGCCAATTAGAACCCAGGTGAAATTTGCCGATGACAGTGAAACTGATACAGAAGATTTTAATTAAGGTGTATGTATTCGAGTTTGCTGGGCAAACTTTGCTTTGTATGTTAGAAAATTAGATAGATATGGTTGGACTATTCCTATGGGGTCAGAACTGATTTCATTTCTAGTAAATATTCAATGTTTATTCTAACTAGGATTTTTCATTAATTGTTTCTAATGTTAGGTGCAATGAAAGTAATTTACTGATGTCTCTATATTTTTCCATCCCACTCCCTTTTCCTCTGCTTCCAAGTCTACAATAACTGAGCTGATTTTATGAATCTGTTAAAATGAACAGCAATCAACTTTTGCATAGCTTGCACATTTGCATAGAATGTTTTGGATGTGAGATAAAGTGTTCATCCAGCATTGTTTTTGTTTAATGTACCTCATATTTACTCTCAGCTGAGTCCTCTATTCTAAGCAATGAATATTGTGTAATTGTAAAATAATTTTTAAAGGTATCCACTTCAAATTTTAGACAAAAAGAGACAAATAGTAATCAAACAATTAGTGATTTCTGTATGATATTGCCAGCACCTTATGGTATTATTTATTTATTTATTTTATTTATTTAGCTTTTGTTGACGGGTAAGTGCACTAGACAAATCCTGCCTATTTTCAGGCATGACCCGGGAGGGGATACAGATGAATTCCAACTGACCTTGAACCAGATTAAGCTGTTGGTGGTATTTTAGTGAATGAGGAAATTTGGCCAGGACACCGGGAAATTTCACTACTTTTGATAAGTGCCATGGGATCTTTAACATCCACCTGAACTACCACCAATCCAGGCAGATGGGATCTCGGTTTAACGTCTCTTCTGAAAGCGGCACCTCAGAAATGCAGCACCCTCTCATGCTGCATTACAGTGTCAGTACTGGGATATTAACCCAAGTGCCAGATGTGGGAACTGAACCCACAGCCCTCTGATCTCCCGGCCTCAGAGGCGAGTGTGCTACCTACTGAGCCACTGACACTGCAAATGGTATTCTGTTCTCAGCTTGTCACTTTTGTCTGTGTGTGCATGTCTGGGACTGAATTTGAGTACATTTATGCACTTTTTCTATTAGTTACTTTTTCTATACTGCACATGCTTTAAATTTGTGATTTAAATGTTACAGTCATGCATTTTAATTGGTCTGATGAAGGCGTCTTCCTGAAATGTCACCACGGTTTTGCGGCCACTGTTAGTGATCAGAGTTGTTGTCTGCTGTGTGTTATCGTACGATTGCATGACTGAGTTCTTTTGATATTTGCCCTCAGTATTACACTCTTTTAAAAGACTGTCAGCATCTTTACACATGGAATAACTTGAAACTGTGCCAGAATTGGAGCAACTTGGAATACAGGTAATTAGCCTATGTACTTCTATTGATATTTAACTAATGTGGTCCGATCGTTGGATGGAAACTTCAACAAATTGCTGCTGGTGCTCTTGGTGCAGTTTTGTCAAAGCAGGCAAATGGTCACTCATTCAACATCTGTTTTTTCTTAGAAATGTGTCCATTTTAATACCCACTAATGGAGACATTTGCCATTTGCTGACCCTGCCTTCTGGTGTGTAACAAAGGAGGTTTGAATGCACCACAAAACTGTTTCGCTTATAGCACAATGACATGGAAATGGTTCTTTCTGACAAACGAGGTTTAAAAGGAACTTTGCCACTTTGAAGTTCTAATTTTCCAACATATAAAGCAAATCTCACCCAGCAAATTCAGAATACATGCACCTTAATTAATCTCTTCTGTATCGGTTTCACTATCATAGATGAATTTCTTTTGGGTTTTAATTCACTGGGTGGATTTATTTCTTTCCAATTTTGTTGTGACTATTTATTTATATGTTTGCACAATATCTGTGTGTATCACTTTTGAAATCTTTATCAAATTCGTAAATTACTTGTTGCTATATAAAATCATGAGGTTTTATCAAGTGAATTTATTTAAGAAGTTTGAACAAATGAAGCCTATTTATAAAACCTATGAAAGGAATATTAAAATAAAGAAGAAAGTTTTTTCATCTCCAAGTTTGGTCCTGGCATTTATTCAGTCTGGTGTGAGTGGGGATTAACCTGTTTTGCTACATGTAACTGGTTCCACTTTATATGCATTCTGTGCACTAACTTTTTTATTTTGGATGTTATTTTCTCTCCTCAGAGCTCCAGCTACAACCCCCACACCCTCCAGTTCCCCGGTGCCATCCCGGACATGGGACCCTCCCTTCTGCACCCCGCCACTTACCCTTCCCAGCAGGGTGGTGGGGAGCAACTCAACCCACCCCAATGGATCCATGCTAAGGAGGCGCCTCAGGAATGGTGCGGGGAGCAGCGTCATGCTGCCAGGCTTCCATTTTCTTTTGTTTTCCTCCGGCGGTCATGGCGTGCAGCTGACGCCAGTGACTGAGTGAGTGCACGCCCGTGCATGCGCTAGTCAAGCGTCTGCCACGCCCCCCTGGCTTATGGCCATGCAGGTTGCTTCCATCCTCAGCCTAGGGGTCAGGCAAGCACCGCCACCCGGTCTCCACCCCGAGATGAGAGCAGTCCTCCGGATGCTCAATCCATCTCCTCCTGCCGACCCCGGCAACCCATGCCCGCTCTGAACATGGGCCGAGCGTGCGCGGTATAGCGACCAGTGCCTCAACCCTCAACACCACCGGGCCGGCCTTCTGTGCACTAACTTGAAGTACCAAGGAGCTGGGAGAACTCTGTAACCTCAACAATTGTCTCTAACATGTCACTAAGCTCTGGTTCCATAGGCTGCTGCTCCCCAGAATTTGAACTGCTGTAGTCTTAGCACTTTTGCACAATTAACTGAGTTTTTTTAACAAAGCGATCATTTTAAGAGTCACTGCCACTGACTGGAGATCACAGAAGAGCTTGCAGGATTTCACGCTGATAAGGAAAACCATTACTCCCCTCTGACTAAGGTCTATATTGCTGTCCCCAGACATCCTGTTGTATTACTTAGGTAGACATGAAATCAAACTGGATTCCCCTGCAGCTGAGATCAGAGCAGGGCAGCAGTGGGAGATTCAGTACATGTTTGAGTTTACATAAAGCTGCAGGGGACTCTGGGATTTGTAGTTACAGAAAATGTCTGCTTGGAAGTCAGTTGAATAAGCCTGATAAAATGTATTATACTGCAGTAAATAGTACATAAAAAAGTTTTGCTCACAATGTGCAAATTGTGACCAAACCAAACTTGATTGTGGGGCTCTTAATGCTGACTATTCCCCTTTAAGTTACCAGTTGATGTACCATAAGGTATGTCCTGGATTTATTCTTCCTTGGTACCTGCAGTATTTCTGTATCACACTGGCTGTTGCTTTGGATTTAGCATCACCTCGGTGGACCCATTCACTGGTTTGGATCAGTTCTCTGGGACATGACTGCTATTTTACCTCCAACACAATACTGCTTTATTATCAGGTGACTCTGAGCATGCATTTTAGTTTCCATCTTTTATCAGTGATCTTTACCAGCTCCTTTTATTGCCCTATTCTTTTGCTGGTACTCCAGCTGTACCCTGATTCTTCTCCACTGACATCCACATTTTACAATCTCAGCAAGTCTTTGAAAACCCTAACACGATTGACTAGGTATGGGTTTGCACTGAATAGAATAAGGTTTACCAGCTCTACCTCTGTCAATTCAGGCTTCCAGCATTTGCTCATATGAACATATAAGATTGCCATTGGAAGAAGCCATATGGTCTTTCATATTTTCTCACAACATAGCTCATGCAACTGGTGTTGCATGGTGCCGCCCCAAACACTCTTACTCTTTCCTTGACTTTGTTTCACCCATCTTAAAAGCCATACCATTTCTGGTTTACTATGTCCTCCATTAGCCCATTCCACCTGCAGCCACTTTTTCCATAAAGAAGTGCCTCCTGGCTCCATCCGGATCAGCTTGCAACAGTGTTTTCTCGTGTTATTGTTTGAGCTTATCCTAAAAGATCATCAACATCAACTTCAATTATACCTTTCAGTGGTTGAAGGTTTCTATCCTGTCCTTGTTCCCTACTCTTTTGAGTGAGTACATTTTAAGGTTCTCCAGCCTCTGCACATATGAGATCACCTGCTTGCCTTGAATCATTTCTATTGCTTTTCTCTATACAGCCTCCAGCTGGTAGATGTGCTCCTTGTGGTAGGGTCTCCGTGCTGCACACAGAACTCCAGCTGTGGCCACACAATTGATCAGTAGAGTGACAGTAAGACCTCTTTCTTCTGCAGCTGAGCCCACTAGTTATGGAACCCAGTGTCCTATTTGCCCTCATTGCTGATTTGCTGCATTGTGCAGAAGGTTTCAGACTGCTTGTGAAATGTAATGTCAAGTCTTTCTCTCCTAGGGTAAACATGGTGGTCACACCACCTGGTCTGTACCTGGCCCTGGGGATCTTGTCTCTGGATGCATAACCTTACACTTTTTGCATTGAACCCCAATTGCCATATTCTAGACCATCTTTGTAACATCAATAGGTCCTCCTCAGATCCCTGACCCTCTGCTCCATGCCGATCCTCCCACAGAGCTTGCTGTTATCTGCATTGAGTCAATTGTTGCCTTTTATATTGTCTCCAATGTCAGTTATGAACACATTGAACTGCAGTGGACAGAGGACTGATCCCTGTTGAACCCCTGTGTTGACCACCCTCATCCCTGAGTGCTCCCATCAAGGCAGTTTGCCACCATCTAACCAAGTCACCCATCCCCAGGTCCTCTAACATCTTAATAAGTCTCTTGTTGGGGATGGAATTAAAAGCCTTGCTGTAGTCCAGGTAGTATGACATCTGCTTGGCTCCTGTCCACCAGCCACCACTTTTGTAACCCAGTCAAAGAAATGTATCAAGTTAGTTTGGCATGACCTCCCAGCCATAAACCCGTTACCTGTCATCTTGGAGCCAATTCACCTCAAGAAACATGACCAGCCTTTCCTTAAGAATGATTTCCATAGCTTGCCAACTATCAGTGTCAAGCTGACTGGTCTCTAATTCACTGGTTCATCAATAGCCTGACATTTATGCAGGGTACTACATCAGTGGTCATCCACTCATATGGTACCACAACTGTATCTAGGAGCCAATGAACAGGTCATTCAGAGGGGCTGTTAGAACTGACTCAGATCTCTTAGCACCCTAGTGCGAATGTCATTGGCCTAGGGATTCTTATACTCTTTGAGTGTTGATCCCCTTGAGGACCCTGTACTCTGTAATCACTTCCTCACTCATCCTTACTTCCCTCCCCATCCCTACCTTTCCTGTGGAACTGGTCCATGTTTTCCTTTACCAATATTAAGCATGAGTATTCATTCAGTACCTCTGCTGTCCACCACCCACTCAGGCCCCTGTCTCATCTTAACAATACCTTCTTTCATCATCCTTTTTATTGGATGTACAAAAATGTCTTGTCACCATCCTTGACCCCAACCACGATCCTCAACGTAATCTCTGCCTTGGCTCTTTTACCTCTCTGCTAGATGCTTTTAACTTTTCCAGGTAGTCAACCCTTGCCAACTCCTACTAGTCTTCCTATGTTTTTGAAGGAAACCAAAACCAGAGGGTTTCTTGTGCTTGTTCTTTTCCTTTCTGCTTTAGACAGGTTTCAGTGACTGCTTGGACTCCATCTTGAATCACTGACCACTTTTCTTCCACTCCCATGGGCACCTTGAGCTTTGCCAGATGTTCTCCCAGATTTACACCCATTCTAGTGAAGTCAGCCTTCTTGAAGTCCAGAACAAATGTTTTTGCACTCAATACTTCTTTTTCCATATCAAGATGAGATGTATACTGCCCAGTGATCACTGTTTCCTAGGTAGGGGCTCAGCTATGCTGATGCTTCTGACATGATCACAGTCTTCCAGCACTATGTCCAAGATGTCATGTTCCCTTGTCATCTCTTTCACACCTTGGGTTATGAACCCATCTTGGACTGCATCAAGGAGCATGTGGCTCCTGCTGTTGCCTTTAAGAAAGTTCCAATTCATGTTAGTCAGGCTAAAGTATCCCACTATCATCATGTCCCCTTCTAAAGCCTTGGTAATTTTACCTCCCATTCCCAGTCTGTGGTTTCACTCTGATTCGGTGGCATGTACACTTCTCCCACTCTTATTCTACTCCCTACCCCCATTTGACTTTGTACCCAGATTGACTTGGTGCCCATTCCACTCATGTATTCCTTTGTGGCCTGATCTCTTCCTTAATGGAAAGCACCACCCTCCTTTCCCCAGCTTTGTATTTCCTGTAGTGAGTGAACCCCCAGAACAGAGATCCCAGTCATGGTTCAGGGATGCCCAAGTCTTGGTGACAGCCACCAGATCCACTTGCTCACACATCACCATGGCCTGAAAGTTATCCATCTTATTCCCTGGCTCCTGGCAGTGATAGACACCACTGTTCAAGATCCCTGTCCACCACCTCTTGCCTTTCCTGTTGTGTTCCCACTTCTTGTACTGCCTTACTGAACTCCACCTTTTCCTTCTCCCTAATGCATCTTTCCATGCACTCCATTTGACCCGCTCTATTCTCCTCTTCCTCACCTCCTTTTTTTCATACTGTTTTCCCATTCCATCTCACACTCCACATCCTCATCTCCCAAGTCAGCCTTACCTGATATGCCCATAAGCTGGAGTGGGAGGCTTGCCAGCCACCTCTGTGGAAACTTTGCCATTTTGGCTCCATGGTAGTCTGCCCCTCTCAGTTTAAATTTAAATTATCATTGATACATACCCAATCCTGTCCCTGAGTATCCTTCTACCCCTCTACTGAGGTGCAGACAGTCCAATGAGTACACTGATTTCTCATCCCAGTTCCCCTTCAGTTCCATAAGTAACTGAAAATGTCCTCCTTGTACAATTCACTGAACTAGTTAAATTGGCTGCAAGTAACAGCTTCAGCAGCACTTCTGAGAATGCTACCAGTTTTGCCCCCTTTATATTGTGCAAGAACTTTGAACCTATCTGTGACTAACCCTGTCTCACACCCTGCCAGGTCTTTGGTACCTCTGTAGGTGGATGACTACATGGGTTTACCCTCTGCATGAGGAACTGTACCTCTGAAATGATGCTTTCAACTATCAAACCCAGGAGGCACACTGTTCTTTTATAAAGGCCCAGCGTATCCTGTGGCCCCACTACTCATTTGCTATGGAGTCTCCTATGGCAAGGACTGTGTCACTTTTGCTTCATTTTGCTCCCCACCTCCTGATGTTCTGTTGCAAGTTACCAGCCCTCTCCTCCTGCTACCTCCCCCTAGATATGCTGCCCCTCCCAGATATTATCCTCTTCTGCTACTGAGGAACATTTTCCCATCTCCTCACTTCCATTTCCTTGATCTCATCCTTAAGTGCCTGTAAGATGTGGTCCCCCCATCATTGTATGGCTCCCTCTCACCCCTCCTATCCCCAGGGCTTGGGTGCTGTCTGACCAATCACCCCACTCTATATTTGTCCCTCCTGTCTTGGTTCCCTTCCCTTGGTCAGACTTTAGATCACATACTTTTATAATGAAATATATACATTTCTCAATATTTCACTGTAAGTCATCACCTTTGTTGTGTTGTCCATACATAGTGGGATTGCCATATGTAATACCTATTAATTGCAAATACTATATACAAGGTTTCTCTGATATTTTCCCCATCCTCTACCTCCTGTCCCGAATAGCAGTCTGGAGTATGTTACTTGGAGAAGAGGGGTCCATTAGTTCCTTAGCTAAATATGCACCCAGAATTTTGAGCAGCTTGGATAACCTCGAATATAAAATTTCCTGTCATTGGTCAATAGATTATCTTTCATGATCCCCCATTTTATCATATATTTAATTTGTTCTAACCCATACCTGGGCAGGCCTGATATTCTGTGCAGGGCTATGGTCTTATTTTGCCCCAGGCCACCTGGCAAGTAGTGATCCAATCTAGCACTGAAGGTTTCCAGGTTTTTCTCTTAGCCTTAGGGCCCTCTATGTTGTAGTGCAAAATATACTGCTGAAAAGGCTAGAGGATTCATCATCCCAAGACACCCTTCTTCAAATGTTGTTATAAGTAATTTCTCTTTTGACATGATTTAAAGATTACCCCACAGCTTGAAAAAAAAACACTATACAAGGGGGTAACTAAAGCTACAGGAGGGAAAATGTAACTACATATAAAAATACCAGAATGGGAGGGTCTTTATTAAAAGTATCCTCTTTCTCCTTGACAATTGCTGCCCTTTCCATGAAGCTACCATTCTGTTAGCTATCTGTAGTCTGTCCTCCAAGTTCTGTTTTGGGGCATCTCCTCTAAAAGTAATGTCCAATAGTGAGATTGAGCTTTTTGCTATCTTGATGCCTGCTAAATGGAAAGGTTCCGGGAGGGGTTGTTCCTAAAACCACACCTGCACTCTTGGTGTAATTAATTTTCAACCCTGACATTAATGTAAACTGTTGACATGTTTCCTTCAAGGTTCCTGCGTTGGCAGGACTAAGACAAGCAACCAGGTCATCGGCATATACCAACATTTTGACAGGCGCTCAATTGGGCTGGGTACCAGACCATGTACATATCTATGGGTTACACTCAATATTTCTTATCAGGATGTCAATACAAAAACCATAAAGCAATGGACTGAGGGGCATCCTTGCCTCACTCCTCTTTTAAATTTTACTTCTTTTCCTACCCAGCCATTTATGTTGGGTATAAGGTGACATCTGAGTACATGCACAGTACCCATTTAATATAACTTTCTGGGATCCCATAGGTGGCTAAAACTGTGAACAAAAATGTGTGAGATTCTATCAAATGCCTTCTCCTGGTCAATGTTCAGTATGAATTCTTACAAATTATTAGCTTTTACTCTCTGGAATATTTCTTTGAGTATGATTAAATTATCCTGCTGGTGTCTGCCTGGTATGGCACATGTTTGATGTGGACTAATTACTGTGCTAGCAATTATTGTTAGCCTATGTAGTAGAATCGTATTCAATATCTTGAGGTCTGTATTTAAAAGGCTAAGTGGCCTCCAATTCCTTAAATCCTCTTGGGGCCCTTTTCATATAATAGAATCAAAGTGGCTAGGTAGATTGGCCTTGCTGGGCTATCATTATTTAACATGCATGAAAAACAATTTCCAAGTCTGGTGCAAGTTCATCCATAAATACCTTATAAAATTCAGGCCCATAACCATCTGTGTCTGGTGCTGAGCCACTCTTCAGAGTGCTGATAGTATTTTTATTTCTATGGTTGAGATAGGGGCTGTCAATAACCTACTATCCTCTTCTGAAATTTGTGGAAGGCTTAAGTTTTGCAGATTCTCGTTTGTACTAATGGGGTCTTCTCAAATAGATCTTTGAGGCATTTGTCTATGTGTTCTAAAATAAGCTCAGGTGATGTTATGATCAGTCCAGTATCTGTGTGTAACTTGGTGATGATTCTGTGGTCTACCCTATTTTACATTCTTTGAATGGGTCCATAGAACTTTCCCCTACAGTGGTACCAAATCTTAATTCTTGTTCTAGGGATTTTGCCCTATTGTACTGCATATTAAACATCTGCTTTTAAGGATCTTGATTTGTGGTTGATAATCAATATTTATTTATTTATTTGCTTTTGTTAACGGGTAAGCACACTAGACAGCCATGTGCCTATTTTCAGGTGCGATCCGGGAGAGTTACAGGTATCATACAGTGTACATCAACAGTTACAGAGTGAGTGCGACCCAGGAGAGTTGCCGAGTCAGACATCATACAATTAACAGATTACAGAATAGGAAAAAGTCCATAGGAGAGCCAGGCAGTACAAAGGTGGCTCAGTAAAATTGTGAAAATACATAGGAGGAATACAGGTAATACAGGTAATAACATGGAAATAACTAAAAAAAATGTGGATAGGTAGAGTACATGATTAGTCAGTTTGAGGAGACAAGAGGGTAACCTAACACAACAGGCGTTTGAGATGCAAGCTTTAGAACAAGGTAGCGCTGTGTGTAAACAGTAGCGGAGACAGTGGTAAGTGCAAGCAGGGGTGCCAGAGGCAGGGGGATGGACCAGGTTGCTGGGCCGGAGCTAGAGAGAAGTGCAAGTAGGGCAGAGGTGGGGAGTGGGAGGAGGAGAGGCCCCACCCAACCAGGGTGAGGGAGGGAGGGGCACTCGAGTAGGATTATGAGGTGCAGGGCAGGAGGAGAGGGTTTCAGGAAATTCCAGAGGGAGGCTTTAAAGCTTGGAGGGGAGGAGGCCCTGACTGGTTCTGGGAGTGAGTTCCAGAGTTTGGGGAGTAAACATGGAAGGACCGATCACCCGCAAGGTGCGGGTCCTAGGAATGAGACATTCTTGGGTTGTCCGGCCTGAGATGGTAGGATGGGGCCCTAGGGTTAAGGGAAGGGCAAGTGCGAGGGGAACCAGAGCGGACAATGTTGCCAATGAAGTTACCTATAACGAAGGACCAGTGTTTCTCGGGAGCCACTCTAGGCGGCTGTAGAGGTCGCACCGGTGGGTGGGGAGGGGCGAAAGCAGTTGCGGCAAACATTGTTGTAGGCTGAGTCCCATTTTGATAGGCTAGTATTAGGGCCTGGGGCAAAAGTTACAAGGCCATAGCAGAGAGAGGGGAGGAGGACTCCCAGGCAAGGGCTAGGCAGGCAGCAGGGTGAGGCAGCTATTGGCTCGATAAGCTAGGCCAAGTTTGCAATTAAAGGCATTGCAGATGTTACTGATGTGCAGGAGAGGTCCAGCTGCTGGTCGAGGGTGACACCAAGGTACTTGGTGGAGGTAACCCTGGGGAGAGCCATCAGCCCTGAGGATATGCAGGAAGCAGGGCAGGATTTTATTTTGTTCGTGGACCCAAACAACATGGCTTGAGTTTTTGAGATTGAGGGTGAGCCTGTGGTCACCCAGCCAAATATGTATGCATTCAAAGTCGGAGTTGAGCTGGGAGTTAATAGTGGAGATGTCCGTGGAGCTGGCCAGGAGGATGAGGTCATCTGCGTAAAGGGTGGAGTGGGCATGGGTGGGAGAAGGTAGGTCATTGATGAATAGTGAGAATAGGTCAGACCAAGGACGGACCCTTGAGGGACACCACAGAGGACAGGGGAAAGGTTGGAGGAAGTCCGATTGAAGTAGGTGTATTGCTGTCGGTTGGAAAGGTAGTTTTGGAACCAGGCATGGGCAGAAGGGAGAACCCAAGGGATAGAAGTGTAGAGCTGAGGAGGGAATGGTTAACTCTGTCGAAGGCTTTGGACAGGTTGGCGAAAATGGCCCCAGTGAGATTGCCTAGGTCAGTGCCTGCCCTGATCAGGGAGGTGACAGTGGCAAGGGCAGTGGACGTGCTGTAACCTTTCCTGAAGCCGTGCTGGGCAGGAGAGAGTATATTGTAGTCCAGGATGTATTGGGAGGCTGGGAGGCATGACTTTCTCAGAGCAGTTTACTAGAGGCGGACAGAATGGCGATGGGCGGTAGTTCAGGGATCCTTAGATTCCCCTGTTTTAAGACAGGAACAACTTTGGCAACTTTCCACAGGTCAGGTATGATCCCTGAGTTAATGGAGGAGTTGAATAGGTGCTGAGGACAGGCCTGGCAAGGAGATGGGCACCCAGCCTGAGGAGTTTCGGCTCAAGAGTGTCATGCCCTGCTCCGCTATGGGAGAAGCCAGAGCAGCTTATGGGTCTCTATGGGAGTTACTGGCCTCAGTTGGAAGGGGGGCGGATGGAGACCGGGAGGGCGCCTGGTGGCGGGCGAGAGGGGCAGGGGAGGAGGAGGGGCAGTTCAGAGAACAGGAGTTGAAGGCTTTAGCGATGGTGTGGGGGTTATTACAGCTGATCCCACGATGAGCAGGTCAGTGACCTGGCTTTTGCCGATCCCGATGGCATTTTAATATGTTGCCAGAAGCTCCTCGGTTACGGCTGGAGGAGTAATTCAGTTTTGCAGAAATCGCTTTAGCAGAGCGGATGGCTTTTACAGGTGTTTCTGAGGTGCCTATAAGCCATCAGGTCATGGTTGTTAAGGGAGGCCTTGTAGGATTCCACTGTTTATCCCTGGCTTTCATAAGGGAAGTAGGTCTCCATTTAGCCATTTTGTGACTGTGCCCCTCACCTTCTCCTAGTGAGGGGGCATGTTTGTTCTGAAGGGGATTAGCTTGGCTGAAATAAATCCAGAGCTCGTGAGGGGTCGGTGGAGCTGGTGGACGCCAGTCCAGTCAACTGCTAGGAGGTCATCCAGGAAGACTTGGGGATTACATTTGGAATAGTCCCTCAATTCGATGATTTTGATAGGGATCTTAGGCGGGAGAAGCCCCAGACACAGTAGATCGGGAGTGATCAGAGATGGCATCTGGGAGAGTGCCTGAGGACAAGATATTGGCAGGCCTGTTAGGCAGAGCCAGTCTATAAGGGTTCCTGAATTCCTCCTAGGGAGAGCCGGGTGGGTTCGGTGATGACTTGGCTAAGTGTAAGGCCGAAAGCAGAGGTTCCGTACAGCGTGCGGTTTGCCCCCAGCCAGTTGAGGTTGAAGTCACCTAGACGAGTTTCGTTGAGACCCACTTTATTGCTGATATAGTCGAGCAGGGAGGAGAGTCCAGGCAGCCCCTTCTTAGGTGGGTTGTAGGCACATATCAAGTGGATCTTCTTGGAGTGACCCAGCAGGAGAAGAGCATGGAGGGACCTCAGGCAGGCAAGTCAGTAGGAGGATGGTCAATGAGGGAGAGGTTGAAGTGTGCCAGGTAATAGAAGCACCCCACCACCCTTCATCTTACCCGGCCTGTCACGGCGGAGGTGGTTGTAACCTGGTAGGAAGCACATGGTATCAGGTATATGGGGTTTGAGCCAGGTTTCAGAAAGGGCCAGAATGTCCGGTTTGTTGAGGGCAACCCAGGCGGTGAGCTCATTTTGGTTGTGTAGAAGGCTCCGCACATTCAAGTGGGCGATCTTGAGCCCTTTCATGGAGAGCCAGGGAGAGGAGTGGGGAGCGGGGGAGTAGTGGATCTGGAGGGTGGGCCATATCCCCAGGGAGGGTCCAGAGAGCAGAAGGGGAGTTTAGGCAGGGAATAGGACAGTACTCATGGGCCAGTGTGGGGTGTAGGAGGCAGAAAAGAGGGGCAGGAGGATTAGTGCAGGGAACAAGACCGTAAGGATTGGCAGCTATAGATAGGTGCCTACCACGCACAGGCGCACAGGGAGCAGACCAAAGGGTGATTACTGTATTAGTCTCAGTAAGAGATATCAATTTCTAAAGTTGTGCCCTTAATTGTAAGTAGCTTAAATATGTTTTTTTTTTTTGTTGTAATACTTTTTGCTTTATTTTGAAAAATCTTTTCCAAGCTATTTTTGTCTCTTCCCACCAGATGGCGATGTTATCATAAAGTTCTATCACTGATAGTCTAGCATGCCATTCCCTAATCCTGTGAACCTGATTTTTCTTCTGCCAGTAAAGAGGTGTTCAATCTCCAAGGATTTTCTTGCAGCATGGTGACTGAGACCAGCTGATGCTTGTTGTCAGTGATCTATGGTCTGTAAATTCCATACATCTAATTTTGCTTCTATGATTTGTGCTATAGAGGAAAGAAATATAAAATCAATTCTAGTGGAAAGATGGCCTTAAAAGGTATTCCCTCCTATCGAAAATTTCTACCAATATTAATCAACTAAGTTTTCACCAATTATTATGTTCTTGAGTGCTGTAGAGTCACAAAATAGTCTGTTCTATCTAATCCCCATCAGCTCTCTTATCCCACAGTTAAAGTCCCTGTTCAGACGACTATCCTAGATGTATGTAAAAAGTGTTGAACTTGTTTAAATAATGTTTATGGGGCATATATTGTAAGAAGCCTGAATCACTTTGCATATAGTGAAAGTCCAGTAATAAGACTCAGCCAGGATCAATGCCAACCAACATAGAGACCTGTATTCCTGGATTTTTAAACAAAATGCCTACCCCATCACATAATTGTCTACCTATAGACCAAAAGGATGGGCCTGCATTCCAACATTTAAATGCCAATTGTATTTCTAGCTGTGTTTTGAGTCTGGTGTCCTGGATGCATATAATATCACATTTAACTTGTTGTAATGAGGCTAACACCATGGTTCTTTTCCTGTGGCTTTTAACACTATTGACATTTATTATTCAGATGGTTAGCAGGCTCATATTGTTATGGGTGTGATACGGGTGGAGACTAGGTCTTGGTTAGTAACATGATTAATCTAGATCAAGGGGTTTTACCGTATCTCCTTTGTCTGGTGCTTTGGGAGATACAGACCTCTACCCTACCTAATCTATGTCTGATGTGACTTCTGTAGAAAATGAGGTGGCTGAGGAGGAGTCAGACTCTTCTTCCCCGGAATCTGTCTCTTGACCTTCAGTTGATAGTGCTGAGAATTTATTCTTGATTTCCAAAGCTTCCCTAGTTTTATTGCCATAGTTAGTTTTAGAAAATGCTTTTCATGATCTGTTGTGTTTCTTTGCTTGAATTTTCTGAAAAACCTGGCTGGGGGAGTGGGGCATATCATTTGTCTCTGATTTATCAGGGACTTTATTTAGAATCTCTTTAGCATGAGTTACACTGCTCTGTTCTGTATCTAACAAAGATCCTGGTTGCTCTAAGACATCTTCCCTATTGTTTCCTGTTCTACAGGATGTGTTGTTCGGGGGAGTGGGTTGTCTGCAGGATTTTCTGCTGAGGCTTCTTCTGCTACCCACTTTGCCTGCAACTGTTGGGCCTTATTAATGAGGCCTTCCTCAGCTGGACAGTCTTCTCTATTGTGGAATGCCCAAGGGCATTTGCTATACCTGTGCCCTGTGTGCTCACATAAATTGCATTTGAAAAGTTTTACACAACTGAGGTAGTTGTGACCATATTCCAAGTAATGACTACATCTAGGGGTGTCGTAAGCTGAGCTAAGGTGAATACGGGACCCACATTTAAAGTAAGACTTTGGTTGTCCTCTGTAAAATAGCATTCCCTGTCTGTCCCTAAGAAGAAGGTGCTAGGGAGGTGAACTGGGACATTATTCATGGAGTAGAGTTTCACTTTTATTTTCCAACCCTCGTTCAATATTTGTTCACTATCAAGGATTGGGTAGGGTTTGTCTAAGTACTTTGCATCTTTGATGCAACAAAATAATATGTCTCGACATGGACCCTCTTCATTGCAAACATGACAGTGATGATTTTTACTGTAGTTTTCATAAGAGTGACGGCCATGTAAGGGAATCCAGATGGGGCTATTTTTTCACTGTCTGATACTGGGCCCAGAATGTATCCAGGCTAGATACTGCCTTAAAGCTTACATCAAAGTTGCCATTACCTAGATGTATTAGGGCAAAAATTTCTGAAGAAAAAATGCATAGAACCTTTCAAGAGTTGTTTGGCTACATACAGATGGTCTGAGGGGTCTCTAGCCCTCCCTTAAAAGATTAGCCTCACAGCATTTTCCTTGAGCTGGCTCCCCTTGTTCTGAAACAAATAAGATAACGGAACATAAGGTCGAGCCTGGCTCTTTTGGAGGGATCCTGTAAAATACTTTCAGAAGGACGCATTCTAGCAGCAGGTATATTTTGATTTGCAACAGAAACATCAACCATGGTACCATTAGCATTCACAGTTTCAGTATTTGAAAATGCACTTACAGTGTGTCCCATTGCTGCAGTTATAATTTCAGAGTCTGAAATAGTAGGAGGCATAGTTTTGGAGGTCCGCTACTGGGATGTGTTGTCTTTTCCTGACCAGATTGTGTACTGGCTATTGTAGAAGTCATGCTGCCTGGGAAGAACCAAGTTGTTTGTTATAGTGCTTCATATCTTTATCCACGTAGGGTCAGGGACCCATTCTCCTGATTCTGTCTGTAGCCAGCTTGCCCTTGCAGGGCTGAGGCTGGCAACCAAGTTTGCTCTGTATTTAAAGTATTTTCCTGCATTGGTTCTACAGGTAGTTCATTTTATCCTGTTCAAAGTCTTTTAAAGTTCCCTCAGCTGGTACTGGAGTCAGGTAAGCTGTGTGTTACTTTTAAAGTTCATTTGCTGACCCACAGTTGGAGGATGTGAGACTCCTAATCGTTGTCCCTTGAAGTATTCATGGGCGCTTGCCTTTGCAAGGTTTCCTGGCTTTTGGCACACAGCATGATGCTATTTAAAGCCACCAGCTGGTGGGGAAACAACGTTGCTAGCTTTGGCGTTCTTACCAGTGGCATCTTTTGATGTGGATGCATCATCACTTAGCTGGGCTGGCTTCTGTGAGTCAGCGAGTCAGCAGAGCCTGCTGTCACAACAACTGAATGCACGGTTGACAATTCAGCTTGCAGAGCTTCTCAGTGCATTTTACATTTCCTTTCTTGCTTTAGAATTTCTTGAGTAACTTTTCTTTATTTTGCCTTTCTAAACATGTATTCTCAGGATATACAGGATTTAAAGGTACCTGCTCAACTTTTCTGTTGTTTCTTGTTGGGACCATTCCATATCAGAATCAAAGTAACATACTGGCACATCATCCATATCCTCAGAAATCGCAAATTTGTTTCAGCCTTTAGCAATACAGGGGCAGGAGAGGCCATCTCCCCTGCCACATCAACACTTCCTCCTCCTCCTCCTGTGCCGCTCCAAAATGGGTCCCTCCATCCTGTCCACAGGAAGTGACAGCACCCTGAAGGCAGAGTAGGGAATTCCCTGGTGCCCCAGACAAATTTCCCTTCATTCATTAAAATACCACCAACAGCTTAATCTGGTGCAGGTCAGTTGGTTTTCATCTATATCCCCTCCCCGGGTTGTGCCTGATAATAGGCAGAATTTGTCTAGTGCACTTTACCCATTCAACAAAAACTAAATAAATAAAATAAAATAAAATAAAATAAATACTAGCCATACCTGAAACAGGTTCACTACCTCCTTGAAATAGTTGCATGAGGCTATAAAGATTAATTTGCTGCTATAAGCTTCCCAGCAAATCCTGCTGAACATTTAGTTTTCCTGAATTTCTCTTAACTAATTTTTCACACTTATTGTGTTTCCACTTCCCCATTACAAACAGAATGCTATTTTGACATGGTTTCTCTGATTTTGAGGCCAGTCTGAAAACCTCCTGCATTAAAGTCTCTATTTGCAGCTGACATTCACGTATGTTCCTCTGAAAATCAGTTTGAATTTCCTCATTTACTTCCAAGGATTTCAAACTGTCCATTCATTCACTCATTCTACCTCCAAACTGAGCCAATTTTGTATCCCATTTTGAGTGTAAATGTTGACAAGCTGTCTCCAGGTCATCAGTAAAATGTTTTCCATTTGTTTCAACTGAAGGGCAAATCTGTTATTCTAAATCTAAATATGATGTAATGACCTTTATCATTCTTTCCCTTGCTTCCCATTACTGTCAAGCCTGAAAGTTGTTCAAATTATTTTTATCTCACCCTGCCTCTGTTATGGACTGATCCTGCATACCTCCTGGATATATTGTGGGGATATACATGCAATGCAGAATCTTTATTTCTTTGCATTCATTTTAGCTTGAGTTGTCTTATTCCTCTGTCAATAACTCCTGAATCCAATTTCAAAACAAATTTAGCAATGTTCAGATTCCTGTGTTGAAGAGCCAATTTTCTGTATTGGTTGGCTTCCCAAATTATGGCCTGCTAGCTGAGTGCCAGGTAGTTGGATTCTAATCAGGAGTATAGAAACATAGAAACATAGAAGTTGACGGCAGATAAGGACCATAAGGCCAATCCATTCTGCCCATTTCTTTTTCTACCTTATAAATGTGCCATCGGCCTTTGCTCTGTCAGTGGCCTATCTATTCATACTCATTTGTATTGATCCCTTATGCCTACGCATATGACATAAATGAAAAGACCACCATTGATACACCATCAGATGAGTTCTGAATACATTCACTTCAAATATATTGTATTCCTTTGGTTAGGGGAAAAATAAAATGCAATTCATTAAAGACTTGCTCTTTTTGTTTTACTAGTACAAAGTCTGGTAGATGCCCCCTGGATTCTTTTACACTTTAATTAAGCATTAATGTGCAGCACTACATATAAACCTTAACTCCAATCTACATACAGTTTAGGCATCCCCAAACATATGCCTTTTCCTTTTGGTTATGTTGTATCAGGCTTCTTTTCACTTTAAACATAAGTACTATAATATTTTTATCAAGTAGTGTTAATGTTAGCAGGATCAACCTTTGCATTTATGCACCCTTGCTTTCCTATAATACAAAACAAAATCTCAGGCATTAGACTTGTAGCATAACAAACACAAATTATTTTCAGGACATTGGTAAAATGGCTTAGTGGCATGGTAGGGTTAGCAATGCGTGCCACATCAACTACCACATGGGTGACCAGGTATGGAACAGACAAGAGTCCCTTTGGGGCTGGCCAGGTGTGGAGGGATTGGGCATACCAAGGACAGCTCTTCTCCTTTGGAGAGGGTTACGGGCATCATGCTCAGTGGCTGCCACTTAGAAGTATCTGGATGGCAGCACAACAGGACCTACAATGGAAGTAATCCACCCAGAGGACACCAGGAGGTATCTCTGTGGAGGTGGAGCACACGCAATGCATCACCGTCCATGTAATGATGAATTGAGTGCAATGATGCACACACAATGCATCATTGCATGTGCTACAGAACCCTATGAGAGAAAATATTGGAAAACTCCTGAGCAGGTCTAGATAGTGGCCTGGTTCACCATTGGCAGCACAGTGGTGACTGGGCACCTCTAAACATCATGAGGCAGAGGAAAGATTGGAGAGCGAAGCAAAGCCCAGAGATACCAGGTGATGGGGCTGGGGAACCGGTCTGGATGGGGGCAGGTTGATGAAACAGGAGATAATATACTAAATGTAAAAAGAACCCTGGTAAGGAACAGTCTCTTAGCTTAGGGCTTGGTATTACACTAGATTTCATGCTCTACAGGAGTTAGCAAACTTAAGAGCATCTTTCATGATGGTCAAAAGTTACAGCTTGTAGTCATTATATACGGTACTTGACATGAAAGGGTGTATGCATTTATTATTTTGGCCAGTATTTACTCTTCATTCCATATTTTATATTTGTTTTTGAGCCTTGCTTTAGCCCTCGGCACTTGGGTTTGCTGTTCAGCTGCTGGTCTGCTGACTTCTGCTGACATCACTGTATGGCAGAGGAGTGACTCACCCTGTGCAGTACAGTGCAGTTGCAGCAGTTTGCAAGAGAAACTACCAGTAGTAGGTGTACATACCATGTTCCCCTTCTCCAAGACACCCTGTTAGCAATGCATTATGCAAAAATCCAAATGCCTTGTCAGTATAGTTGTTTTCAGTAAAACTAACTACTTCTGCCTCTGTAACAAAGCATGGGGTTAGAGAGAAGATCTAGTTAGCGGTCAGCACCTTTTCCAGTCCTTTTGACTTTCTTGCACAAATTACCCCTTCTTGCATTGATTCTGGAATTGTATTTCATTATTGTCCTCTGTAATTAGTTTTTGAATTCTGAGGTGCTAAAAACTGCAGGGTGTACAGAGCTTCTGTAGCAAGCATGGGGTTGCTGTGGACCTGGGGCTGTACTGCTGACATCACCTGAGAGAAGATCGAGTTGCTGTCAGCAGTCAGTTTATGCATCGGTGTGATTAGTGTCTATACCATGATCATTTAAAAGCAGTAACGCCTGCATACCCATTCTATATTGGTGCCTTCCATGTCTTTCTGTATTAAAGCACTTGGCAGTCACTTCAATTGAAAATCCCATACTACTCCTCCATCCCACACCTCTTCAACATCAGTATGGCACTGCAGAATGCGAAGACTAATTTTGGTACCATATAATAGCGGCAGTTTAGCATCGTGGAATCCTGGTTTCACTTTTCAAACAAGAAGTTCTCTGGAAATAGCCCCTAGATAAATAAGATAAAGAGGTAGGTGAATGACCTGGCTATGGAGCAAAAGGTAAGGGCACTCGGATACATACCCCAAAAATACTATGAAGGTGGCCATAAAGCAGTGTGGCTTTTGGTGTATAGGGTTGAGGATACAAATAGGGGCTGCAATCACAAAGATCTGGAACCCCATCACAAAACAGATGAAAGAGACATACAGGGTATCACAGAGACATTTGCTGCATTCTACCAAAACTACTATATACATGGCAGATGCATCACCTCAATCTGATGAGATGGCCTCTTTTTGCCCAACTTGGGCTACCAAAATGAAGTGCCCAAGCACAGGAGATGCTCCAGAGCCCTATCAACAGACTAGAAATACAGGAAGCTATAGTTCACCTCAAGACTGAAAAGTGTCTGGCTCTAGATGGCTACCCTGCCAAATTTTATAAGAAATTCTCCCTGATCTGGAACCCCTACTGTCAGGAGTGGTGGAATGGATAATGTAGCAAAAGGATCCACCACCCCATTGGAAATATGCCACCATCTCAGTAATCCCAAGCCTAGCAAATTGGTGGATAGGTATAGTCCTACGAACCCATTTCAGTCTTAAATGTTGATTATAAAATGTATATGTCCATATTAGCCAGGAGACTGGAGGAATCCTCTCAAATATAATCCACTCAGACCAAACTGGTTTCATTAGAGTGTGACAAGCCATGCACAGCATTAAATGGTCCCTAACCATCATGCACCACACCACAGAACAAAATTACCCACCCTAGCCCTCAGCCTGGATACAGAGAAAGTTTTTGATAGGGTCTCCTGGACCTTCTGTAACACACCCTATCCTAATTTGGTTTCCCCAAAACATTTTGAGCCCTGATTTCTAGTATATACCAGGCCCTGATGGCCCAGGTAGAGCTAACAGACACCTATTCTCCCTTCCCTTGTAGAGAGGTACAAAACAGGGGTTCCCATTATCCCTGCTCCTCTTCACCCTATACATAGAGCCTCTAGCCCAGGCCATCATAGTACACTCCCAAATCAGAGGACATTTTGGCCCAGAGGGCAGGGAACATTGCACAGCACTATATGTGAATGACATAATGCTATATCTGTCCTGCCTGGATGAGGTCCTCACAGTGGTATGGATGGTCCTACAAAAATAAGCCACATATCAGGTTAAACAAAGGCAAGATAGAGGCCCCTACTATTTATTACTCACCAAAACAGATCACTAAGGTGTGATTCCCCTCTAAGTGGAACCTCCAATAGCTAACATGTCTGGTGATCAAGCTTACACCATCAATCTCTGAGTTATTCAAGGCAAATTATGGGCATCTCTAAACCAAATACAGAAAAGAGTTTGACAGGTCAACACAACTACCTTTATCATTGGAAGAAGAGTGGCAACCATCAAAATGATGGCACTCCTAAATTCCTGTACCATTTCCAAAACTATCCCTTCAGTCCCTCAGCATTCCTGGGGCAATGGAGCATATGGTTTCAAGATTCCTGTGGAATGGGAAAAAACTAGGGTTTCTCTAAGTACACTCACAAAACCCAAATCACAGACAGGCCCAGCCCTCCCTGACTTGAAACTCTACTATAAGGCAGCACAATTACAGCTGATACTGTACTGGTTCCAGAACCCTCCCCAACAGCAACAGACACAGATGGAGAGGGAGCAGGTATCGAACCCTCTGATAGAACAGACACTGCTGAACACCTTAAATCTCAGAAGGATATATGGAACCACCTCCATATATACAGTATATAAACTTCACTGCAAGTATGGAGGAAATGGGTACACGGTGGGGGGGGACCGCAAGTAGCTGCTATGGCTTCTCCCATCACACCTACACAAGGATTTTGTGCCAGCATCCTTGGATGGTGGATACAAAATTGGAGCCATCTGGGGATCAGATACTCCCTAATGTACAAATGATTACAGGGCAGGGAATTAAACCATTTCTTTCACTCCAGAAGGAGTATGGATTATCAAAGGGACATGTTTAGATACTTTCAAGCTACAGCATACTTAACCCAGATATGTAGAGCACAGGCCAACCAAACTCACCCAATTCTCTCATACAGATCACCCCAGAGGCAATATAGGGTGGGGTTTTGGCTCACCTTATATCTAGAGTGTATAGGACCCTCCAGGACATCCAAAAATTCCCCTACTACAAGCTCATCGAGCATGGGGATGGGAGATTGGCTAGCCATTGGAACAGCAATGGTGAGAGCAAAGCTGTCAAAACATACATAAAGTCTCATCTTCATTTATATGGAGGGAGTATAATTGGAAATGTCTCATTAGATTTTTATAACACTCATCCAACAGGTTCATAGGGGCCTGACACAGTCCACGCACTGCTGGAGATGATGTGGGAGACCAAAGCCTCACATTACCACATACTATGGGACTGTCCCACTTAATTCCCTTTCTCCAAAGTGGAGGAAGCACTGAAAGAAATTTTCCCCTCTAATTACACTGATGAAAGAACTAGCACTATTGCACCTATACCCTCAGGGATTTAAAGACAACACCACCAAATACCTTTTGGGGATATGCCTGACAACCGTCAAGAAATCAATCAATCAATCAATCAATCAATCAAAATCTTTACTTAACCAGGCGAGCATCATTGAGCAAGCTCACTTTCAAGATGGACCTGAACATTAAACAAAATACGTTATAGGACACAGAGGTTACAGCAATACCAACCAAGCAAAATTTAGCTGGAGACAGTACAATTAGCAATAAGATTAACAGTAAGAGCAAGAAGGCATAGAACATCAACACAGCAAAAGGACCAAAAAATTGCTGTAGTGGCAGTAAAGGATTCCATCTGGCGAAAAAGGATTAGGGTGCTATAGTAATTCTTTTCCACCAGGCCATTTCCTTGTCTGCCATCCTTTTTGCATGGCCACTTCTGGTGAAAAAGTTTAAATCCTTTTCACCAGACAACTCCTTTTGCCATCCTTTTTTATCATGGCAAAAAGGAAATTGGCTGGCGAAAAAGGATTTCGTAGGAACACAGAATCATAGAATGTATAGAAAATGGGGTCTATGCTAACCATCTAGTCTGCCCATGTATATAACGTCCCCCATCAGGTTGCTGTGTTAAGTTTCTCACACTGTCTGTCCCATATCAGCTTGAATTGTCTGACCATCTTTGATCCCACTCCCTGTGGGGAGGCCATTCAAGTCTCCACCACTCTTTCTGAAAGAAGAACTTCCTTGTGTTGCTCCTGATCCTACCCCCCCTTAGGTGCATGTCATGACCTCTGGTCTGGGTGCAGTTGTTTACCTGAAGAAGATCCTATGCCTTTACCTTATTGATACCCTTCAGGTATTTAAATGTCTCTATCATGTCCCCCATCCCTTCTTTGTTCTAGTGAGTACATGTTGAGCTGTTTTAGCCTTGCATCATATGGCTTGTGATGCAGACCCTGCACCATCTTTGCATAGTCTCTAGCCTTTCTATGTCTTTCCTAAGGTGGGGTCTCCAGAACTGGACACAGTATTCCAGGTGAGGCCTCCCAGGGACCTAATACAGTGGCATAATCATCTCCCGTTTTCTACTGTTTATGCCCCTCCCTATGCAACCCAAGATGCTGCTTGCCTTTTGTGCCAAATTTTCACATTGCTTGCCAACCTTCTGGTCATCTGTGATGATAACCCCAAGGTCACACTCATGTTTTGTTACCATCAGCTGTACCCCATTTAGAAAGTAATTTCTCCATGGGTTGCTTCTTCCTAGGTGCATAACCTTACATTTTTGGCATTCAACTTCAACTGCCAATTCCCTAACCATTCTTCCAAATTTCCAAAGGTCTGACTCCATCTTCTGAGTCCCTTCAGCTAAGTCCACCCTATTGCAGAGCTTTATGTAATCTGCAAATAGGCACACCTTCCCATTTAGATGGTCAGCTATGTCGCTGATGAATACATTGAAAAGTATTGGTCCAAGATTTGAACCCTGTTGATCACCATTTGTAACTCTACTCTCTTCTGACAGTGTGCTATTTTAAGTACCTTCTAGAATCCTCCCATTAGCCAATTTTGGATCCAGTTTACAATATGTGGCCCAGTGCCTGTCCAGCTTGCTTATTAGCCTCCTGTGTGGAATGGAGTTGAAAGCCTTGCTGAAGTCTAGGTACACCACGTTTACTGCACTCCCATTGTTTAACATTTTTTGTGACCCAAAGTATTCAATTAGTTTGTTTGTCAGGGCCTTTGTGCCACAAAGCCATGTTACTTTGGGTCCAGCTGTCCACAGTCTGCTAAGAATGTCACCAGCCTCTCCTTTAGTAGAGTTTCCATTAACCTCCCTACCACTGAGGTGAGACTGACTGGGAGATAGTTTCCCTTCTTCCCTACTGCCACTTTTGTGTAGGGGTAATACTGTAGCCCTTTCCAGTCTTCAAGGACTTCCCACTTTCCAGCAATTTGTCAAAGAACTCCACCAGTGGGGTTGCTAGTTCCTCCCAAGCTCCTGTAGTATTTTTGGGTGTATTTCGTCTGGCCCATTGCTTTGTCAACCTTCAATTTCTTGTGTTCCTCCAGGACTCTTGCCTCCATGAAAGGACTTGTGTTGCCTCCCTTGAGGTAGTGTGCCTTCCTGTGGAGAGATGGTCCATTGTCTGCTTTCTTCTGTGCAAAACTGAGCAGAAAGAGTCATGTGATGTGTCTGAGCAGGTGAGATGCACTCTTCTCAGCTCCGCTCCTCGACTTGACCCTACAGTTAAAACATCAATTTTGGGCTAATCTTCCGGTGTTTAGGGTGCCTAATCATCAGCTTTAGTGATCTGCTAAATTTTCTCAGTGATCTGGTCTCCAATTCTGTGGAAAGCAGTACTACTGATGGAAGCCGAGATGCACATCCTGCCATCCACACCTGAGAAGCAAAGGCCACTAAGAAATCTAAAACACAGGCAGCAGCTGCTTCTAAATCCAGCCCAGTACCAACACCACTAACAGAGGAGAAATTCCTGCAGAACTCTCCCCTATTAAAGAAGCTCTGCTGAGCATAACCATCAATTAATAACTCTACAAAAAACACAGGAACCTTCTTTGACAGGGTAGGTGATGTGAGATTCAGAACCAACTCCTTGGAGGATTGGAGAAATTGTCAGGATTCAGATTCTGTGACTATTCACTGCAGAGTATCTAAACTAGAAGACAAAATTGAGAACTTGGAGGGCACAGTAGTCAAAATAAACTCCTATGATAGGGCACCCAGAAGGATCAGAATGTAAGAACCCCATCTTATTTTTACAAAATGTTGTGAGAAAGTTGCTGGCCCATCCCTAATGGCCTAGCTACATCATCGAGAGGGCTCACAGGTCATAGAGGCCTACCCTCCCCCGCTGAACTTTCCAATTCACCCGTGATCTTTAAATTTTTAAATTTCCTGGACAAAGTCCATATTTTGCCAGGTTGAGGATAAAAGAGCTCCTAAGGAGGAAAATAAACTGAGACTGACACAAGACCTCCGCTGCTCCATGCAACTGAGAGAGCAGAATTTAACCCTTGTCTCAAATTGTTGCTGTGTGGATCCGTTTAAGATGCTGTACCAGCTAGGCTGCAGGTGAATTAGCAGGGTTCTGGCCCAGTGGTGCTAAGGGTTGAGGCACTGGACACAACACCTTGTGTCATGCCAGCAACCCATGTTTGAGAAAGGGCACTGGCCACCCCTCGGCTCGGAGGAGAAAACAAGAAAAATGCCAACTTCCGCTAATGAGCCCTCTCCAGTGCTGACCCCTCTGGCCACATCAGTTATGCCTCAGTGGCCCCACTCAGTGGGGGGCTTCCCAGTATGAGGGAGTTGGTCACTGGAGCCTGGCAAGCCCGCTATCGGGGGCTAGGAGAGCTTAGGCCAGCAAAAAAAAAAGAGAATCAGCAGGGTTCGACAAAGATCTTTGAAACAGAGCCAGGCTAAACAAGAGCTCCCAACCTTTCCCAGATCTCTTTCAAGCTCCCAAGTGAATTATTTAAGGACAAGTCTGAGAGCCATCTCTCATCCTTAGGATGGTCTACAGTTTTAGTAGATGTGATATGAAGGAGAATTTGTTTACAGCATATTGAGACTTTTTCCCTTTGCTCAGTAGGAATAGAGGAATCATCATTTTCCAACCCTAGGGGTTCAAACTTAGATGGCACTACCTGACATCCGAATCTGTGGTTTCAAGGGCACTGAATTGTCGTATATCATAGTTAAGGGGGCCCACTTATATTGGATGTGCAACTGGATGGGTCTAGCATAACAGTGAGAGTATTTCTCATGGATCGAATTGGGTGTTGCTGACCACGGATGCAGGGATGGAGTACAGTAATTGGAAGTTGGGACTACGGGGATACTAGAAGGTTCTTATCCCCTGCGGTCAGTCATCTCATCGCTGGAGAGCTAAAGGTAGGTCTGCGGCCTAGTTAATTATTGAGGCTGGGGTGGTCACGCAGGAGAGCAGTGGGTGCTCCTCCTTCTACTCCATGCTGGGACTCTGGGTGTCTCACTTAGTACAGCAAAGGAGAAGACCACCCTTTATCCTGTGCCTCCCATACAGGGCCCATTTTGGGGCTGATACCCTTTGGGCCTTTATGAGTCTGGTATTAAGAGGTGGTCCACTACAAAACAGGCGTGGAGTTGTGGGGTCCTTCTGTGCCCCAGTGGAGTTGCTTAAACTGTGGTTTGCTTATTCAGGAGTGGAAGGGTGGGAGGTTGGGTCTCCCTGCCCCCACTGGAATAATGGTAATGCAGAAAAGCCAAAGTAGTGAAACAGAAACTGGGCTAGGAGCAGTTTGCTGACATAGGTGTAGGTACAAGGACCTTCTTTGCTGTAGCAGGCCTGAACCTTATAATATCCATCTCCCGTAATGGAGACAAGCAGAGGATCCCTTCACTAATCATCTTATGAGCTGGATTTTTACTTACAGGTCGATAATAGTCATCACCAAGAAGGAGACTGCCTAGAATCCCTAAGGCAAGGAGGGTGGAGGCAATACTGTGCTTGTGGGTTCGCTCTAGCAACATTGAGGCAGTGACTGCAGATCTCACCTAGATCACAAGGCAAGACCTGGTTGGTGAGATGAGGATCACAGTTTTGGTTTTAATTGGGGAGGTGCCTCTTCTGGTTCTCCATCCACTGTCCTAGTTCTTGACACAATGATCCTGGGGTAACACCACTCAATGGCAGTATTGCAATGTTTTACTCCTTGCTGGTTATGCGGTGCCAAACACATAGATCCTGGGTTATCATTATATGTTGGCAGTTTATAATAATCTTTACCTTGCTGTTTTTATACTCTGGGCTGTATATGCCTGGGGAGAGCAGGGATATTCACCTTTACAAGTTTATTAAAATCTGTTAGTAGTTTTGCAATTGTTACTGTGGGGATGGAGGGCCTGTAATAGATGTGTTATTTCATCACAGACAGTAGCTTTTTGGAGTTGTGGCCATTAGGGCTGAGGGGAGACTGTGTGTGTGTAAGGGGTAGTGTTAATAGTTTGTTTTCTTGTAGTG
Organism: Neoceratodus forsteri; assembly: GCA_016271365.2. NCBI lineage: Eukaryota > Metazoa > Chordata > Ceratodontiformes > Ceratodontidae > Neoceratodus > Neoceratodus forsteri. Next base: position 1,046,456,224 of record CM057455.1, read on the forward strand.
TGTTTGGACTACAGGGGTGGGAGGAGGAGGAGGGGAGGAAGGGCCAGAGAGAACCATGGTCACTGGTACTGGCTCCTGCTGACCCTCAGCCCAAGAGAACTGGAAAGACTGGAGGGGTGGGGAGCATGGATGAGTTGGTTATGGGGGAGGGGAGGGTTGGGGCACCTTACTTATATAAAGGCAGGCAGATGGTGGTTAGACTAACAGTAACACATAATTGTTAATGATGGGTACCACATATAAATTTATCTTGTGGAATGTGAAGGAGGCTGTTGATAAGCGTAAAGATACATGATCTGCACCATCTCAATAAATACCAACTGGGCGTGGTTTCTTACAAGAAACTCACCCTAAATGGACATACAGTACTTTCTTAGGGAGTGGGAAGGACAGACTTTGGAGCTGGGTTAAGTAGTAAGAGTGGTGATGTCGGAATCCTTATATGGAGGGCCCCTTTCCTATTGATTAAAGAATGCAGTGACCCCGAAAGAACATTTCTTATTACTCCAGGGCCATTTGGGGTTAACTGAATTACTTTTAGGAGGGATTCATGGACCTAACATAGATTTCCTTGTGTTTTCTAGAACTTTTGATGCACTTAATACCCTTCTCTCATCTCCCAACTATCCTTGGAGGTGACTGGAATCTTGTTATTCATTGAGACCTGGACAGATCGAGTTTGCACCATTAAAGTCTCTGCTGGCTCAGCGGAGTCTGAGAGATCTTATGGACTCGGTAGGATTGGTGGACTCATGGCATATTTTACACCCTAGTGACAGACAATATACCTTTTCTCTCCTCCTCACAGGACATACTCTCAAACTGATTACTTCTTGATCACTGTCTCTAATCTCTTGGGTCTTCTTGCCTATGATATTTATCCCACCATGATCTCCGATCACTCTCCCATGTATATGGAGCATTCTTTAAAGGGGCTAGAGGAACAGGACAGGACCTGCCATTTGAACTCTACCCTTCTGAAAGACACACACTTTGTTATGACTCTTGAGGTACATACAAACTTTCTTCAGGAGAATGAGGGACTGTGTCATGTTTGGACATGTTGTGGGGGCAGCAAAATGTGCAATTAGAGGTAATGTATATGTCTGGTAGCAAGGCCAAAAAGCAGAGGGCAGAACATATGGGACAACTACTGGCCCAGATTTGTGATCTCAAACAGTCTCTCCGCTTCAGATGACCAGGATAAGTGGACTCAACTACATGTCTGTGGGCACAATATTTTGGGTTACTGGCAAAGCAGGCTGATCTTGCTCTCAGAGAGTTAAATTCTGGCATCTAGAATCAAGTAAAAGTGAGAAGACTACTGTCCTAAGGCTCAAACAGCTAGAAACCCAGCAAATGATTCAAAGCCTTCAGCCCACCCAGGAAATTTTACTAGATCCTGTGACATAGCTAATGCCTTCCAGCAGTTTTACAAGACCCTCTATTCTCTGGAAACAGAACAAACCCTTGACGTAACACTTATAGAAAGCTTTCTAAACTCTATCCCTGCCCACCCTCTCAGTGACTCAGCGAGAGATTTTGCAAGCCCCTATATCCCTTGAGAAAGTGCGGCAAGTTATAGGGCAACTCTCTAAGGAAAATTCTCGGCCCCGATGGGTTCAAAAATAACTTTATGCCACCTTTATAGATATCTTCACTCCTTTCCTCAGCAAATTATTCAATTACCTTCACTTGTCTGGTCTCTCAGATTGTTTGTTCACCCAAGCGTGGATTACTGTTATCTCCAAGCCTGGTAAATCACACCTTATACCAAGAAATTATCACCCTAGCTCCCTTTGAATTCTGATCTAAAAATCCTAGCCAAGATCTTGACTAACCACCTCTTAAAGACACGGAAGGGCCTCATCAGCCTGACCCAGGTCAGATTTGTGGTGAGACGGCTATCCTCTGACCACCTGTGTAAGGTTCTTCACCTCATCTCGATAGCGAAGGAGAGGCAAATTCCAACAGTCTTGGTTTCCTTAAATATGGAGAAGGCCTTTTCTGTTTGCCATGTTATGAAATTTGGGTTCCATCTCAATTCTGCAATTGGCTCAAGGTTATCTACCACCAGCCCTCAGCCAGCTTCTGGTGTAACAGTGGTTTTCCATTTCCTTCCCCTTGCTACAAGGTACCAGGAAAGGTTTCCCCTTTCTCCTTTCCTCTTTAATCTTTATCTGGAACCTCTCATTCGCTCTCTCCAGAACAGCCCTGAAATTCTACTAATTCAAGTGGGTAGCATCAGGTATACACTGTCTGCCTATCTGGACGACTTCTTATTTCACCTAGAGAACCCTCACACTTCTATGGCAACAGCAGTGGACATCATAGACTAATTCTCTCGAGTGGCAGGGCATAAACTAAACCTGGATAATTCTAAGGTTATGCCACTAAATGTGCATGTTCAGAGACATTGAATTGAGTATTTGTGTCTTGCCTGGGAGCCTAAAGCACTCAAGTATCTAGGGATCAAAGTTTTCAGCTCTATCTCTACTCTGGTTAAACTCAACCTCTCTCCTATCTATCAAGCCATACAGGCGGACCTGCAGAAGTGGAGAGCTCTTCCGCTCTCGCTGTAGGGGTGAGTAAATGTGATCAAGATGAACAGCTTACCCAGGGTACTTTATCCATTGAGCATGGTGAGCCCCAAACACTGGTTTGTCCATCTCCAATCCTCTTTTCAGACGTTCTCTGGCTGGGTAAAGCAGTCTGGAGGGCGTACTCCAAGCTGCTCCACGGAAAGAGCTGGTAGTCTAAGACTACCTAACATTTTCCTGTACTATAGTGTTATACATTGCTGTAAAATATTCAGGTGGAACTCAGGTGCTGATGGTCCCCAGATGGTTATTACATCCCACTCTGGCTTTCATTAGAACACCTCTGTCTATCTCAGAGTATTGACATAAGTAGTCTAATATATGCAAGACCTTCTAATCTTCCCAAATCCCTCCAAGATTCCCCAATATGGTGGCCTCTCAAAGCTCTTTGCCAGCTTTGCTTCCATCTGGGACTAGTGCAACATAAGGTTTATCACAACCCCTTTTGGAAATCTACATTTTAGGACAGCAAACCATACTATTCCTCCAACCTTTTGCCCAGCCTTGTTAGGGCTTGATTTCATATTTGGTCTCTCAGGGAAGATTAAGTTTGGCATCGCAATTCAAGAGAAGTTCTCTATCCAGTTTACCATCCTTTCAAAGATATATGACTGAACAAAGCAATCTCCTTGTTTATGGGTCTGCTGCCATGGTTGGACTCCCCTAGTCCATTGTTGAATTTACTCATGGACACGGACGTTTCACCTCACTCGATATCCAAATTCTACAATCGGTTTATAACTCCATGACCATGCCAGACCCATGGAACATGCTTCTATTGGAAGCATGAATTAGATCTTACTATGAGCTAGAAGGAGTGGCAACAAGTTTGGTGGTGTCTATATAAATATTAAAACAGGATCATCTTCACTTTTTGCAATTCCGCATTTTACACAATCTCTATTTCTCCCTGCCGATTACATAGGATGGGCAGATCAGAGTCTCTGACCTGTATTAGATGTGGGATGTTTGATGGTTACTTAAAACACATCCTTTGGGATTGTGCCTAGTAATTGCCATTTGGCAAACAATTAAGGTGCTTTGAACCCTATGTTGGGCTTAGATTCTTATTTTACCCAACAAACCTGTTTAGTGCACCACTTCCTAGGAAAATGCTAAACTGCCCCAAAGCCTATATGTTTCTAATTTCAGGGTTGCCAAACTCATTATTGTAAGACATTGGTTGGATCAAAATAGCCCCTCTCTAAAAGAATGGCATTCTGAAGTTCTCAAATCCTCAAAATGAGTGGCATATTACTAATTCAATGAAGCTACAGGAGGCGTTTAACAGGAGGTGGGCCCCACTTATGGCCTTTTACCTCTTAGACACTGCACATAAGTAATCCCAAAGGTATGGAGGGGAGGAAGGGGTTACTCCATGGCTTTTGTCTGGGGAATACACGACCAGAGCTGTGGTGTTAGCCTTCATCTGTCTGCCTTGCATTCAGAGGATTTCTTCCAGATGAGCTTTTGGATCCATTGGACTCCCTTCGCTATCCTTTTCTCTGTTTCAGCTTTTGCACTCAATTACCTTCCTGCCTATTTGAGTAATTCCTATATAACTCCTTGTCACTGCCTTTTTGGTTTCAATGTATCTCCTGAATGCTTTCTTCTTCTCCTTGATTTTGAATGCTATACCCTTTGTGAACCAGAGTGGTTTTCTTCTCCTTTTGGATTTGCTCACTAGCCTGGGGCATTGTGATGTGACTAGTGTAACTGCTTCCTTCAGTCTCCTCCAGTGTTCTTCCTCCACTTCTGCCCAACAACCCAGATTCTGTTTCAGACAGCTTTTCATTTTGATTAAGTCCTCCTTTCTGAGGTCCAGGACCTTCTGTTTAGTTTATTGATGTCTTCGGTCATGTTTACTGGGAACCATAGAGTCCTATGGTCACTTGATCCCAGATGGGCTCCCACCTGTATGTTTGAGACTCTGTTATTGTTGGTTAGCACAAGACCCAAGACTGCTTCCTCTCTGGTGGGGATTTCCGCCAGTTGGCGTAGAGTCTGCTCCTTGAGAGTACCACTAGAATTCCTTACTCCTTTCTGAAGCAACAATGAAGAAGCTATCTTCATCTGGTAAACTGAAGTCTTGACCAGTATGAGCTCACCCTTGTCTGCCATCTTTTGCATGTTTTCTAGAATTTCGTTTTCTTTTCTAATTCCTGGGATGGGGTCTGTATATCCTAACCACATGGAGATTTTGTTTCTGGTTCTGAGAGTTATCCACAGGGCTTCAGCTTCATTCAGGGTCCTTTGTATTTCTGTAGCCTTGATTCCTTCTTTTACCTAGATAGCTATAACCCCCCATTTTTCCCTTCTGGAAGTTGAATCCTGGGATGGTGACATCCCAGCTATGATTATCATTGAACCATGCTTCTGTCACTGCTACCAGTCTAGTTCTGATTCTGCCATCATGGCAGTAAGGTCTGATATCTTATTTGCCAGACTGTGAGGCGTTGGTACATTGCCTTCAGCCCAGGTTTCCTACCTTGTTTGCGAGTTTACCCATCTCCCATTGTGTGTTATTTTTACCATTTTAAATTCCTTTGGATATCTGACTTTCTTACCATTTGAGGTGCACCCTGCACTTTGTCTTGCTGTGAGTTTGCTGGCTAAGAGGGAGGGTGACTGTTACCCTGTGTGACATAATGAATGTCAGACCCTCTACCCATCAGTTATTTTAAATAGCCCTGCAAAAACATTAAATTTTTGCTCCAGCACTCTGATCCTCCTTTGCTGGTGGACATCATTGAATATAAAGAACTCCTCTCTCTGAAGCTCCATCAGTCTCCTATGAATTGATGTCCTCTCTTGTGGCACTAGTTTCTAAGCCAGGCATTTACCTTACCTCTTTCTCTTTTCTGATCTTCTGCCTGCCACCACCCTTCTCCCAGACAGGCAGAACCTCAGAGAAGGAGATATCAGATGAAATGGATGCCAACTGATAACCCATTCTGGTCAGATGTTTGTATTTAGACTTCTTTTTAATCCTTTTTGACAGCCAATTTCCTTTTTAGCCATGAAGAAAAAGGACTCACAAAAAGAAATTTGCAAGGGACGAAAAAGGATTTAAAGACTTAAAAAAAAAACATTCAGAGGCCATAGAACTTATAAATACACAGTAGAGCTCATCAACTCCCAGTGAGCAAGATACATGTTTGGATGTCAGTAAAATACATCCCTGGGCAGAGTTATAAGGAATTGTTGTGTAGAAAAAAAAAAAAACAAGATGACAGCTCACAAAAAATGATTTTCTCAAGATAAAGGATTTGCCCTCACAAAAGAAGAATGTTTTTAATGTGACCAAATTCCTTTTTAGTTCCAGGAATCTATCCAAAAGACTGAACAAGCATGCTCAGAACCCACATTTTAAAATGTAATAACTTTGGAATGGATTAATATTTTTTTTCATCAAACTAATGCAGTCTTATTCTTTTGGGACAAACTCTTTCTACCCTGAACATTTCAGACCTAGCTCCAAACTGATTGGCTACAGCACAATGTCAAAATAAAGTGCAAAAAGGTGAATTTACACTTTTTCACTATACTCACCTCAAAACCACCAAACCAACTAAAATGAAACTTAGCACATATAGCGAGATCTACCCACAATACCATGCAAAACTTGGTACAAATCCATTGAACAATTGCAAAGTTATTAAAGTGCAAAATTTGAGGTTTAATACTAAAGTGCCTGCTAAACCCTAACTATTGTGGCGCTACTGCGGAACTGTAATATTAATATCTATCTATCTATCTATCTATCTATCTATCTATCTATCTATCATACTGGCATGGTAGTGACAGTAAAGTTAGAGTTGTTCAGCCACTTCTATGTTACACCCAAAATGTAGCACTTAATAACTTTGCAGCCATATGACCGATGAGCCCAAAAGTTTTCATGCACTGTCTGGTACCTATTGATCTCTGGATCTGGCAAGTTTTGTTCCAGTCTATGGTGCAGTTGCAGAGCTGGTGAGTGCCAACAAATGTGAAAATTAACATTTAGGTGCAAATTCTTTGCTCATCCGCTAAGTCCAAAAAGGTTTAGGGGTCTGGTCTGAAATTGTTAGGGCATATGGGATCTGGCTCACTGATGTGCCTTTTGAAGATTTGGTGAAATCGTTCAAAAGTTATTAAAGCTAAAGTTTATCATTAAAGCCTATGGGAAAATAAGATGTCTGTTGCAAAAGCAGTTTTGCTTTTGTGAAAGCAGTTTTACTAGCATAAATGGGTTGAGTAGTGTCATACTGCCTCCATCTTGTTTTCAGTTAGTGATGGGTAAAAATGCTGTAATTCAAAAAATACTCCCGTTGGTAAACACTAACACTTTTGCTTACCTAACTGGGGCTTAAGGAACATGATTCTGGCATTACATTTCAAACATTTATGGTCAGAAATATGTTCTTTTACTCAACCATTGGTAGTGTTGCAAATTTTCAGTGCTATCTTTGCTAAAGTGATGCAAATTTGCAGCAGTTTTGCACAACTAACAGCACTTTTCATGAAAAGTGCACAAACTTGTGGCAGTATTGCAGTAAAAAAAACATCTGACCCTGAAAAACACAAAAAACACTTCTGGCCATTTTTCTAAAAAAAAATCTAAAATCAAATCCCTCGGTCCTGTTTCGATAAACACCTGTTAGTATTTGCCTAAAGCAGCAGTTTTCCCCTTTTGCAGCCTGTAAGGGAAAGGGGCGAGGAATCTTGAACATTTCACAAATTACATATCTGACCTGACATCGGGTGCCCTATCCCCATGCGGAGTATAAAAAAACCTCACACACCCCAATTGTTGGATACTGCGGATCCGTTTCCAGTATCCCCAGTTCTGCTCTACCCCCAGTACTGTGTGACACCAGGAAGCCCACCCAGAATGTCTGAAAGTGTTATTCAGACAATCTCTGAAAAAAGAAAACAGTCCCTCTTCATCTTTTTTACATCATGAAAAAAGAAATGGTTCCTTGTTATATCCCCGTCCATCCTCCCCATCCCAATCCTCCACTGAGCAACTTACCCCCCATGACACCCTTACCCTATACTTACCACCAGAGATCATCAGCTGGAATCTTCTGTGTGACCAGGACATGTCTGCTCTCTTCAAAGCTGAACCGGGAACTGAAGAATCAAGGTAAGTGCTGTATAATGGCTGTCAATTGCGTTTGAACTTATGTTGATATCATGGCTATTTTCATTATTTTGCACAGATTATCAACATGGGGTTTTGGGACCCCACCTCATGAGCACTATCACTGTCATTTTGTTAATCAGAGCCATAAGGTGATCTCTCTGTCACTGCTCAAAATCTTCTTCGGAACCGAGTAATGAATGACAGAGCCAGTGTTCATGAGGTGGAGTCCAAAAAGGCCCATGTTGAAAATTTGATGAAACAATACCCAAAGATGTCCAAGTTACACGAGGTCATTGAAATTTTCCTATGCATGCATGAAACTTTGGCAATTTTAATATGTTCACTCCACATTTCCAGCATAACAATTTTCCACATCACCTCATGAACAGTACAGCTGTCATTTCTCACATCCTGCCTGAAATGTGTTTCTACACCTGTGGCGTGGAATGTCATTTTGTCAAGGATTAAGAAATTTTCACCTATGGGGTTTATGAGGTGGGGTGACAAGTAGACTATGTGGAAAATTTGGGGTCAGAATATGAAAAGATGGCAAAGTTATAACCAATCATTGCAATTTCTGTATGCCCATTCATAACTACGATAATTCTCCACATTCTGACCCCAGATTTATGACATAGCCTTCTTATTACCCCACCTCATGTGTGTCACAGCTGAAATTTTGCAAATTCAGGCCAAAATGTGTTCCAAACCTGTGGCGGGAATGGCATTGCAGTTCTACATAGTAATATTTTGGTGGGGATTTGAAAATTTCTGCACTAGGTACATGTCCTGGGGTAATCAGATGGCAATGGTGATAATTTTCTCATGCATCTACAGAGGGATGGGCACACAGGGTCCTTCCCACATTAAAATAAGAGAAATCATGACACATGGGAGAATAGAGTCCAAGGGCCCTGGGCTCCAACAGGAGATGAAGGTTAATTGCATTGGCCCCTATGCACTATGATGCGGAGTGTCTATGCACCATGTATCTGTGATGCATAGCCACTCCACCCACTGCCCCCTTGGCCAGCTGCAGTGTTGATCTACAGGGCATGCAGTCTCCTCCACCAGACTGTATGGAGGGCAACATGGTCGGGGCATGCCAAGGGGCCTGACTCCATGACATTCACATAGTTGTGGAACACTGGGTGCTGGGGTGCACAGTGTGCAGGAGGAACCCTGCTATGAGGTCTGGAGTGCCCTCCAGGATGCTGCTCCCCATAACCGAATGTCAGGTGGGGCATGCCTTCCTCCACACCATATTGTGGTGGCAGCCATTTCTCCATGCCCACGGGCACAAGGGATCCACTGGTGGACTGGGTCAAGCATCCCATTGGATGCTCACCCAGTCTGCATATCTGTCCTCTGTGCATACCCTGGGTGCACACACACCTCTCCACTGGTGTGGCCCTTCATGGGAAGAATATGCACCTCCCACCCCTATGTGCTTAAGGCCCAATGTCTCTACACTTATAAATAGACTGGGCCCTCGCTCCCATAAACAGTTACAGCTATGGTAATACTTTTACAAACAGTAAGGAAATTCATTGCAAGAAGCTGTTAATGCACCAGTTAGAGGGTCCTGTTCCAGTGACAAAAGTATAGAAATTCTGTTCCCAACCCTAGCACCTACCTCACCCCCATCCTCCACACACCAACAGGCAACAGGGTGTGCTTTGGTGTCATCAGCCTAATTCTCACCCCATTCTCCTATGCTTTACCATCTCAGCTTCCTTACACATGGAATGGGGTGAGAGTTGAACGATGATCGCAAGGCATACCCCAACATCTGTTGATGTGGAGGTGAAGTGAAAAGAAGTGAGGGTTAGAGGTCTTACACTAATTTCCATACTTTTGTTGCTGTAATAGGAGCCCTAACTGATGTAGTAATGGAGTTTTGCAATGAATCTCTCTCTCTCTCTCTCTCTCTCTCTGTGTGTGTGTGTGTGTATGTATATATATATATATATATATATATATATATATATACACACACACACAGTGTATATATATATATATATATATATGTATATATATATATATATAAGACAAAGAACCTCTGTGCGCAAACACTGAGGCAAGGGTTACCCAAAGGGCATTTGGCTGGGAAGCCAAGTTTCAAGAAAATACAAAATACACACACACAGCATTGTGGGGGCATGTGTGATTTTGTATTATATATATATATATATATATATATATATATATATATATATATATATATATATATATATATATATATATATATATATATACATACATATATATATTTTATAGTGGCACAATAGCACCACTACAGTTAAGGTTGAGTAGCATGTTTATTGCTGAACCTAAAATTGTGCACTTTAATAACTTTACAACTGATCAATGGATTTGCATGAAATTTGGTATGTCCTGTCCTAGGGGTAGCTCTCTTGACATCAAAAGTTTTGTTCTAGTTGGATGCGTGGATTCTGAGATCTGGACAGTGCAAAGTCATAAAGTTGCCACTTTTGCAGTGTTTTCCTCATCACTTTCCTTCCAGACATTGTGGATTTTTGGTGTGATTTTTCATGGTAGAAACAGCTTGGGTAACATAACAGGAATGCATTTGTTTTTGGAAAATTATTAATCTGTTGCAAAGTTATTCGGATTATAATTTCCTCATTGTTTCCAATGGGAAGATTTATTTTCAAGACAGATGGAGACGTTCGACAAAGTTTGATCTTGCAAAAGGATTCTGTCTTTGAAGACCTGTTACTTTTCATTAGAATCAAATCCTTTTTCATGGAGAGAAATCCTTTTCGAGCTGCCATTTGTTTACAGTTTTCTTCTTTTTTTTTTTTTAAAACACAAAATTACATCCTGGGTGACATTACCACACCTAGGTGGTTGACTGGGACCCCATTAGGTGCATGCTTCACTTCAAAGTTAGGAATATGCCCTTGAAATGTGTTTTTATATATATATATCTATATATATATATAGATATATATAATGAATCCTTTTGTGACCACATGATACAAAAAATCTTTTTCTTATCACAAGTCATGAGAACGGATCCTTTTTGACACTCAAGAATCCTTGATTGTCCCTTCCATTGCCCTACCCAGTACTCTAATGTTTTTCCTCGGTGTCTAGTGCCCCCACTCTCCAATACCCCTGTTCTTACATTTACCTGGTGTCTTGTGGCACCCCCACCCCGATTGCTGTTCCTGTGATAAAATAATTTTCTTGGTGTCTAGTGGCATCCTCACCCTCCGATTGCAATGCCCATAATGAAATTAATTTTCCTAGTTTCTAGTGGCATTCTCCATTCTCCAATCACTGTCTATGATATTTTCCTGATGTCTGGTGGCATTCACCACCCTCCGATCACCTTCTTCTACTTTCTGTGTTTCCAACACCTGGATGCCCACCCCAGTGTCAGGTAACCCCCTTTGCAGCCCATTCTTTTATTTATTCACAACATCAGGGTGCCCAGCCCTGTGTCTGCATTTACAGCCCCCAGCAGTGTGGGACACTGGGAAGCCCACCCCAGTGCCCCAAAATATTTTATTAATTAAACCCTGTAAAAGAAAACTGTACCTCAACATTTTTAGAACTAAAAAAAAAAAGAAAACAGTCCTCATTATCCCTCCATTTCCCTCCCCACACTTATCCTCTCACTGAGCACCCACCACCCCACACCTCTTACCCTATACTTTCCACCAGAGGTCATGTGCTGTCATCTTCTGTGGACTGAAACACATCTGCACTCTTTAAAGCTGAACCATGAACTGAGGAATAAAGGTAAGTGCCGTATAATGTATTTCAATTGCATTTGAACTTATGTTCATAACTTTGCCATTTGGGAATTTTTCACCAAATTTACAACATAGCCTTTTGCAGCCCCACCTAATGAACACTGCAACTGTCATTTAATTAATTAGGTCTGGAAGGTGATTTCATGGGTTGCTATGCAAAATCACCTTTTGGGACTGAATAATGAAATTTCACCACCAATGTTCATGAGGTAGGGTCCAAAAAAAGGCATGTTAATCAGTGGTGAAAAAATTCTAAGCAAGAATACACATTCATTAAAATTTTTCTACGTACATGCATAACTGGTAATTTTCAATATTTTGACACCAAATTTTCAACATAGCCATTTTCACACCACCTCATGAACAGTATGGCTGTCATTTTGTGTAGCAACCAGGAAGAGCACCACTGTATAGGCACAGGGACTGTTGGTATTGCAGGAAGAGCAGATGCCCAAAGAGCGACCACAAAAGATGGAAGAATGACAGTAAAACAGCTACTCCAGCTGCAGTCCTGTAAGGACACTTCCCACGTGGCTACAGTCTAGAAAGCAAACACCACCCAGCTGTGCACACAGGAGGTGAGAACTGCCAATATCCCACCCTGTGAAGGCACCCACTGCAATGGCACTGACAGGAAGGCAGAGACAGGAACAGCTGTCACTGTGGTGGGCAAAGCTCCTGGCCTGGGCCCCCATTGCCATGGCTCGGTACCCTCCTGCCACTCCCTTGCCCAGTTTGCTGTGCACCACACTGACAACCCTGCCACACCAGTGTGCAGTGCACTGACTGTGGGGCCACTGCCCTGTGTCCCTGGGAAAGGGTGGCCATGGTGGTGTGTGCGTGTCCTGCCCATACAACCCTGTGGGTTGGGGGCTGTGCAGAGCATCAGAGAGTGTGTCCAGTCCTACACTGTGCTGCAGTGCTTGTACTGTGTGCTGCATGTGGCCTGTGGGCACCACCATTCCCCACCCTGTATGTGGATACACACCCCATGGGTGTTCTGCATTCCCCACTACTGTACCTGACAGCACACAGCATGGGTTCTGGTAAATCTGATGGTATGGCATGGATGGCCACACCATGGGAGTCAGGACTACTGCCTCTCTGCCCTGTGTCAATGGAGGGCCTTCTGTGCAGTGGGTATACCAGTGGACCATGCATGCCATAGTGCTGGGCACTGTGGGTGCATTGTCTTCTAGGGTGTGCTGCATGCCCATAGCCACTCACACATCACATGATGCTGAGTGGTGTGCACCACACCATGTCACCCTTCCCTGTTGGCATTGTTCCATCACCCTGTTCTGAGTCAGCCCTGCTGCAGTCACCTTGTTCATGTCGCTTTTGTTTCCTCTGCCTGCTGCCATCGCTTGCACCACAGTTTGCCCTACTCCCCATTGCCCTTGTGGCACTTGCTGTGGTCCAGTCACCATTTAGGGACTCGCACTAGGGGTTGCTCTTCTCACATAAAACCGTCATTTTCCCATCCTGTCCGAAACGTGTTTTGCACCTGTGCACAGAATGGCATGTTGGCACAGATTTAAAATGTTCATGTTTGGCATTTATGAGGTGGGGTCATAAGACAACTATGTTGAAAATTTATGGTCAAAATATAAAATAAAGCCAAAGTTATGACCATTACGTTGCAGTTTCATTATGCCCACTCTTAACTCGGAAATGTTAAATATTTTGACCCCAGATTTTCAAAATAGCCTTCTTATCACCCCACCTCGTGTATGTCACAGCTGTCATTTTCAGATCCTGGCCAAAATGGGTTTTCACCTGTGGCGTGGAATGGTGTTGCAGTTGTGCAGAATTACATTTTGGTGGGGATTCAAATTTTTCTGTACCGGGTACATGAGGTGGGGTAATAAGATGGTTATGCTGACAATTTGGTTACTGTTGTCCTATAAATGGAAGCCCAGGGCCTGGAGGACTCTGTGCTTCCACAGCTCATACATGCATCTATGGAGGATGGGAGTGCAGGGTCCAAAGGATACTATTATACTATCTCAAAAAGTAAGGAAATAACTTGCAAAATTCATTAATGCTCAGTTAGGATCAAAGTGACAAAAGTTGGGAAATGAAGCATTAGGTTTCCTAACACCCCACCCTCACAAACCAGGCAGGAGAGCAGGTGTGAGGTGTGTCTTGGGCTTCTCAAGACTAATGCTCACCTCATTCTCATGAAGTCTACACATCTGACCTTATTTACAGAGGGAATGGGGTGAGTGTTAGTCTTGAAAAAGCCAAGGCACTCCCCACAGCTGCTGTTCTGCCTGGTTTGGGAGGGTGGGGGTGTTAGGGAAATGCCTCATTTACCAACTTTTGTCACTTTGACCCTGACTGGAGCATTAACTATGTTTTTTGTAACTTATTATAGGAGCACGAAGTGCCCCTATATTAGGTTCAACTGCTACTTCTGTGTTAAACCCTAAATTCTACACTTCAATAATTTTGAAACCATTTGACTCTTCACATGAAATTTTCCATGCCTCATTGGGGAACACAGATCTCTGGATTTCGCACATTTTGGTCCAGTCAGATGTATGCGTGTGCGGAGATACGGAATGTCAAAATTGTGTAAATTACCATTTTGTGAAATTTCTTTGTCACCCCATTTCTCAGAAACAACTTAAGGGTTTGGTTTGAAATTGTTAGAGTATATGGGGTTTGGGTCACAGATGTGCCTTTTGAAGGTTTAGTGAAAAATATTTATCCATTCAAAAGTTATTAAAGTTTAAAATTCCCATTATTTCCTATGGGAAAAATTAGATGTGCAGTGTAAGCGTACTGTTTTCTTGCCACAAAACTGGTTTTCTTTTGCAAATATGGAATGTAGTGCCAAGATTCCACAATCTTGTTTTCAGTTAGTGACAGGAAAAACTTACATATCTTGGAAGAATACTGCCAGTTGGTAAACACCAACACTTGTGTTTACCTAATCGGGGTCCAAGGAATTGGATTCTGTGGTTACTTTGCCCTCAGATGGCTACAAATATGTTTAATCATGGTTTTTACTTCTGTGAAACTACCGAGTTTTGCCACAAACTGTGGCACCGCTTTCACAAAACAATGGGGGTATTGCTGCAATTTGTGACACTATTCTTTTCTTGTATGTCTATTTCTTTGTCACTTAATTGCAATGAAACAGTGCACTTATGGGCTGAAATTTTTAGGGTACAAAAGGCTTGCCCCACTGATGTGTCTTTGCTGGTTTGATGAGAAAATTGTCACCTATTCCATAGCTAAGAATTTGAAGTTTAGTAATTTAAAATCAGATAACATAGTAATGGTTGAGGTCCTTTTGACAGCCATAGCTTGAAACACTTTGAAATATGAACTTGCTGTGACTCTCAGCTTAGTACACATTTAGGTTTGCTAAGCTGTTTTGCATGTTCAGGCCTTGTTTACAGCTCAGGGAAGTTTTAATGAATTGGGCTAAGATGACTGTTATATTTTGCCATGCATTCACAATGTGACATCTGTACTTCTTTGCCTACATGTAAATAAGGACACTTACAATATCCATGCATGGCCACATGGACATATAGCATTATGGACCCGATGGCAGCACAAAGCCTGAAGGGCCTGTGCTTCTACAGGAAATGAGGATTAATTATAATCTGTCTACTTATGGATAGATGGGAGTGCAGGTCCCAGAGGGCATTAGGCTCCCACAACCAACTAAGGCTTTGGTTATACTTTCTCAAAATGTAAGGAAATTCTATGCAAACAACTTCATTAATGGACTATTATGGTTCCAGCATCAAGCGTAGAAATTAGATCTTAGGGTTACTAATCCTAAAACCCACCCCATCCTTCAGCTTTGAACCCTAACACCCCACCACTGCCCTGCAAGCAGAAACAAGTGTCAGGGTGTTCCTTGGGATGCACCCCTAGTGCCCACCCCATTCTGGTATTCTGTATCCATCTTACCTTATTTACTTTTGGAATGGGGTGGGCATTAGTGTTTGACACCCCAAGGCACACCCATTGATACCTGTTCCTACATGCAGGGTAGGGTGAGGAGTAGAGGTGTTAGGGTTTGAAGCTGAAGATGGGGTGGGCTCTTAGGGTGGGTAACCCTAAGATCTAATTTCTTACTTTTAACTCTGGAACCCTAATTGTCCATTAACAAAGTTTTTTGCATTGAATATATACAGTATATATTTAATATTGAGTAAGCTGTTTAATGTTAACCCCTAACTTTACATCTTAATAGCTTTGCCTCCATTCAATAGAACTGCAGGAAATTTTGTATGTACAGTCTGGAGGGCAATGTCTCTTGATTTTCTAAGTTTCATTCCAGTCCAATGTGCAGATTACAAGCTATGCATAGTGTGTATTTAAGAAAACTCAATGTTTTTGCTGTTTTTGTCATTGCCTACAGCCCAGAAGATTTAGAATTTTGGTTTGAATTTCAGGGTAGAAAGGTCTTGTCTCAGAATGGTGTCTCTCATTGGTTTGAGTGAAACAAATATTAATCTATTTCCATGTTATAGGATTTGAAATTTTGGTTCTGAGCATGCTCAGTAGGGTCTTTGGATAGACATTTGATACTCTACTGAGCATGCTTAGAACCAAAATTTCAAATTCTTATAACTTCGGAATGGATTAATATTTTTCAGAAACCCAATGAAAGGCATTATTCTGTGGCAAGCCCTTTCTACCCTGAAAATTTCAGATGACAAAAAAAAAACAGCAAACACCCAGATTTTTCCTAAAAGTGCACTATCCAGGTCTCAGAATCAGCACATCTGACCGGAATGAAACTTGGCAAATCAAAACAACTTGCTCACCCAGACTGCACATGCAAAATGTTTTGCAATTTTGTTGAACTGGTACAAATCTATTAATATATATATATATATATATATATATATATATAGAGAGAGAGAGAGAGAGAGAGAGAGAGAGAGAGAGATTCTAAGCATGCTCAGTAGGATCTTTTCGATAGATGTTTGATACCCTATTGAGCATGCTCAAAGTGAAATTAAATTAAATTAAATTAATTCTATTAAATTGAATTTAACCAACATTAATCTGGATGGTGGGCAGCGGCTACTGATATAGGGACTCAAGAAAATATAACTTCACGTTGCTAATTATCTCTAGATGTTTGACATATAACAGGCTGCAAATATCAAGTATGCACAGTGTATGTAACAGCACCAATAACAATCAAAATACAGTGACAAGAAATTTGCACCCCACACACACAAACCATGTCATACACTGGCACTCATCTCAAATGGTTAGTTTCCTATAGACAATGACCGATCCAGGAAGGCTAAAATTATTGCAGAAGACCATGCAAAGTGAAATGAGAATATGGCTGAAAAAAGAAAAAAATGAGGCACTTTGCATTATTCTTCTGAAGTAGAACACAGTTTGTGAGTTGACTATATGAATCTCAATTGCATAACCACCCTCACTGTCAATAAAATTGAAAAGTGATGAACCAGCATCAATATGCTATGAATGAAAACAGAAACATTGACTGAAATAGTACAAGCATAAAATATAACTATACTGTGACTGATCACAATTTGAGAAATCAAGAGGATAACATACAGTTTAACATTTACTTCATTACAGTACTTACTGTACTGCTCGAAACACAGAATAAGAGGTTCTACTTGTAGGAATAACACTCAGATATTCACATAAATACGAACAAAATTGTGTTACGCTTTTGAAAATAATGAATGGCTCAGGGTTAATAGCTTACTGCACTTTAATTACAGTATTTACAGTGTGTCAAGATGTGCGTCACATGGTGCGATACTGAAATGAAAGTTGCCAGTGCACTTTGTCCGTAGATCGAAATTCAAAAAGTTGGGAGGGTTAAAACTTGTGGTACTGTTAATAGTAGACACATATACTATTCTTCTTAGCTGCAGGCATATTAGTCCTCTGAAATCAAAGCTGTTGTCCTTTAAGTGGTCCAGGATGCCTACCCTGGTACAGCTTCTTTCTCAGCTCTTCCATCCAAGTCACTAGCCCAGCAATTTCGCCAATATACTATAAATGCTACATGTCATGCTTATAAAGGCAGTCATAAAATGACTGTCTTAAAAAATGTGGTCAGAATTAAATAAAAAATAAAAGTGAATGTGTGAAGAGTGACTGTCTAAAGAGTGAATGTGCCAGGCCCTGCACTTCTGTAGGCAGAGTCTTCCAATGGTGAAGGACACAAAGGGCTCTGTACATCTATACCTGTTTGGACCTATGTAAATGAGGATACAATTCCACTATCTCAAAAAGAAAGAAAATTCTTTGCAAAGAATTTCATTAATGCACCAGTTAGGGTAACTTAATGCCACAAAAGTAGGGAAATTTTGCATTAGGGTTTTCCAACCCTAACTCCCACCCCCATGCTCCCTGCAGTAAAAAGGAAAAACATTAGATTTGGGATCTCTGGAGTTTTGGCAAATTAGTTGTGGGTCTTCCTTGGTGTTGTCAAGCCTAATGATCAGCCCATTCCCTGAGCAAACAATGTCTTATATAATTCTTCTTCATGTAGGGATCACAGGGCCCTATGTGAAGATCGCTTCAACAAATTGTGTTGGCAAAATGTGGTAAACATATTTCTCTACCTTTGAAGAGTGTATCATTGAGAGGCACTGGCTTAGAGCTGTACCTTTTGCTTTGAACTGGAGGCAATGGGCTGTGGTGATGAGCAATAAGGTTGACAACCCAAAGAAGTCCCCACCACTGATTTGCCAACACTCTGGAAACTCAAACCCCTAATGTTTCTTTATTTCCTTTTGCTGCTTTGGGGAGGTGGGGGGTTAGGGCTGAAATCCTAATGTCACATTTCCCTACGTTTGTGACACTAAGTTACCCTAACTGGTGCATTGACAAAGATTTTTGCAAAGTTATATAGGTATATATAAAATTAGTGGTGCTGTTTTCCTTTGCTGTCTTTACTTGGAATTGTTTAGAGGCTGTTGAAAATGTAAAACCTAGTTCAGTGTGATTTTAATGGTGCTGTTTTCCTTTGCTGTCTTTACTTGCTGCAATTTTTTCTTGTCTTGTCTGTCTTGCTCTGTAGTTTGGGGAGGGGTGCTAATTGTCTAACCTCTGACCTCAGCTATGTGATAACTGGAGGCAGGGCTAAGTCAGATTTAAGGTAGCAGGTTGAGATTTGGTTTCTCAGAAGAGGCCAGGAGGGATGGATCCAGATTCATTTCACTGCAGTGCAGTAACTGCTCATTGCTGTTTTTGTTTTAAACCTAGATTTGTATGTTTTTAGTGGTGCTGTTTTTCTTTGCTGTCTTTACTTGGAATTGTTTCGGGGGTTGAAAACTTAAAACCTAGTTTGGTGTGTTTTTAGTGGTGCTGCTTTCTTTTGCTGTCTTTACTTACTGCAAATTTTATCTTATCTTGTCTGTCTTGCCCTGTAGTTTGGGGGAGGAGTGCTAATTGTCTGACCTCTTACCTCAGCTATGTGATAACTGGAGGTGGTGCTAAATCAGATTTGAGGTAGCAGGTTGAGATTTGGTTTCTCAGAAGAGACTAGAAGGGAAGGATCCAGATTCATTTCAGTGCAGAAACTGCTCATAACTTGTGTTGTTTTAAACCTAGATTGGTGTGCTTTTAGTGGTGCTGTTTTCCTTTGCTGTCTTCACTTGGAATTGTTTTGGGGCTGTTGAAAATTTAAAATGTAGTTTGGTGTGCTTTTAGTGGTGCTGTTTTCCTTTGACCTTAGCTATGTGATGACTGGAGGCAGGGCTAAGTCAGATTTGAGGTAGCAGGTTGAGATTTGGTTTCTCAGAAGAGGCCAGAAGTGGAAGTATCCAGACTCATTTCAGTGCAGTGCAAAACAGCTCATTGCTGTTTTTGTTTTAAACCTAGATGTGTGTGCTTTTAGTGGTGCTGTTTTCCTTTGCTGTCTTTAACTGGAATTGTTTTGGGGCTGTTAACAATTTAAAACCTAGTTTGGTGTGCTTTTAGTGGTGCTGTTTTCCTTTGCTGTCTTTCCTACCCTCCCTTCCCCCACTTTTAATTATATGCCCTGTTAAATCTGATTGACAGGAGCCAACAAAGGGAATAGCAGTGGTTGTGGAGTAGGAGGGCATAAGGGAAGAAGCCTGCCATTGCCACAAGTGTTTTGACTCATTTTTGTTGTTGTTTCCTTCTTTAAAAAAGTATCTGAGGATCGGTGGCAGGATTTTCAGGACAGGAAAGTAATAAAGTGGGAACTACAAGGAGAGCTTCAGTAATAGACAACTACTGGAATAGCAGTATAAGTGCAGTATAATGTGGGAGTGGTGCAATGTACTGGATATGGAGCAGCCATATTAAGGCAGACCTTTTGACACTGAGGTGCTGCCCTATCTGCAGGCATCTTTCTGTACTGCAGGACAAGGTAGCCAGACTAGAGTGGAAGTAAACTGGGCAGGAATAGCTTCACCTCTATCCAGAGACCACCCAGTCCAACGCCCACGGCCTCAAAGGATGCCAAGAATGAGGAGCACTTGGATGACGGTGGGGCTTGGGTGGGATTAGGTGGTCGGGCAGAGGCAATATTCCAAATCCTATTCCACTCCAGAACTCATATGCCACACTATCAAATGGGGACAACCAAACAGAGGTACCCATAAAAGTGGAAGGAAGGATGTGGAGGTCAACTGAAAAGGTGACCTCAGTGGGGAGAGCAGTGGATCCCAGTGGAGGAGGAAGTGAGCCCTGTTGGGGGACGCTATCATTAGAGGATCCAGCTAGGAACACATGAGGGGAGGACAAGGAGGTGAGGTGCCTCACTGTGTGCCACGGCATGGAGGGATGGGAGAAAGATTCTGAGGATTGCCTGGAAGGTAAAATGGGAGGGTGAGCTGGATGTCATTATCCACCTAGGTACTAATGTCCTGGTAAACAGGGAGCCTAATGAAGTTCAGGAAAAGTTTAGGAAATTGGGAAGGGGTTTCAAACAAGTAGCTATATCTGTCACCTTCTCAGAAATACTACCTGTGAGAGACATGGAAGAGCAATGGGGTGCACACCATGAACTTTAACACATGGTTGAAAAACTGGTGCTGTGAGGAAGGGTTTGCATTCATTGGTGACTGGGGACCCACCTGGAGGGATGGAGGCTTGTTCAAGCCTGATGGCCTGAATCTGTCCTGGAGGGAATCCAAGCACTCAATGATAAGTCTAAATGTTACAGGGACAAGTATTTAAACTAGCCAAGGAGGTGGCAGGCCAGCAAGGAGGGTACCTAATTTCCACCCCAACAGCTTGCAGTTGAACCAATGAACAGGAGGAGGAATCTCTACAAAAAGTGTATAGCAAAGGGATATGCAAAAGGAGGAAACAGTCAACAGAAGGACAGACAACAGGGAGAACCAGGGATAAAGGACAACCAGGAAGGGGCTGGGTAGAACAGCTAAACAGTCCAGGCAGTTCACATCATGGTGAGTCATGTGTGCAATGCCAGGAGCCTTAGCAACAAGATGGAGGATCTGGAGGCTGCCATGGTGCAGTCAGACCTGGGACATTGTGACCATCACAGAGACCTGGTGTACTGATAACCATGACTGGGGATTGCCATACCAGGCTACAACATATTCAGAAGAGACAGGGCAGGCAAGAATGGAGGAGGAGTTGCACTTTATGTGAAAGATGGCATAAAGGCCACAGAGATCCAGGAGGAACAAAATGATGGAGAGATACTATGGGTTAAGCTGGAAAGTAAAATGGGGTCAGTCATGTGCACAGGGTAGTCCACAGACCACCAGCCCAGGAGGAAGAAACAGATAGGGAGTTGACTCTAGCCATCCAAAGGATGGCCAAAAGGAAGGTGGTGCTGGTTGGAGACCTCAATATTCCACACCTGGACTGAAGGATCCCAGCAGCAGCATCAGCCAAGAGTAGATTTTTCTGGACTCCTTCAAGGTGCCTTCCTTAAGCAACTGGTCATGGAACCAACTCGGCAGAAGGCAATACTGGACCTCGTGCTCACAAACGGGACAGTGTAATAGGGTTAACATGGGGAGCACCTGGGGAACAGTGACCACTGGTCACTGTGGTTTGAAATCACAGAAGAAACAGAACCAAACCTCACAAAACATGAATCCTGGATTTTAGGAAGGCAGACTTTGGGAAAATGGGGACATGCTTGAAAGAGGCCCTAAAGGGAATGGGGAGGAATTGGGTATGGCGGAACAGTGGGCAATATTTAAAACAGGGATTACAAAAGCAACAGAATTATGCATTAAGCAGCTTAGTAAGGGAAAAGGAAGAGGAAGCCATTATGGTTTTCAAAGAGGTAGTAGAGAATGTGAAAGCCAAAAAATCACATTCACAAGACAAAAAGACACAGGCAAGGGGAAAGGAGAAGTAGCAGGAGAAGCAAAGGGCAGGCGAGGTCAGTAAGGGAAGCCAAAGCTCAGACAGAACAGCACATTGCAAAATCAGTGGGTGGAAGAGACAAAACCTTTAACAGGTACTTAGTGAAAAGAAGAGCAAAGGGAGGGATAGTGAGACTGAAGTGGGAGGACAGGGGCTGCGTGGAGGATGACAACAGTAAAGCTGACATACTGAAGAGATGTTTCTGCTCAGTCTTTACTGAGGAAGAGGAGGGTAATGGGCCTGAAGGGAGTACAAGGGGTGGAATGGCACAGAAATGGACACAAGTCCCTTTACACAGGAAAGAGTCCTAAAGGAACTGGAAGGAGTAAGAGTTAGTAAAGCAATGGGGCCGATGGGGTGACCTCAGGGTCCTAAAGAAACTAAGAGAGGTAGTGGCTGAACCTCTGACAATCCTGTTTAGCCAATCATTGGAAACAGGGAGGTACCCAAAGACTAGAGGACAGCAGATGTAGTCCCCTTATACAAAAGCAGGAACAAAAAGGAAGCAAGGAACTATAGACCAGTCAGCCTGACCTTGGTAGTGGGAAGATCATGGAAGCACTACTAAAGGAGAGATTGGTGGAACATTTGGTTGCCAGTGGACTACAGGACAAAAGGCAGCATGGTTTCACTGGAGGGAGGTCATGCCAGACCAATCTCATTGAATTTTTCAATTGAGTGACATAGAAGGGGATCAGGGAGGCAGTGGATGTGGTCTATCTGGACTTCAGCAAGGCCTTTGACACTGTGCCACATAGAAGGCTATTAAACAAACTGGGGAATGTGGGATTGGGCAGGACAGTAGTGTGGTGGGTGGGTAATTGGCTGGGTGGCAGGACACAGAGGGTGGTGGTAAATGGCTGTCACTTCACAGAAGGAAGAGTAACCAGTGGGTACCACTGGGATCAGTGCTAGGACCTGTTCTATTCAACGTCTTCATCGGGTGACATTGCGCAGGACCTAGAAGGCAGAATTTCCTGTTCGCTAATAACATGAAGCTCTGCAACAGAGTGGACATGCCAGAGGGTATAAACAGAATGAGGAGGGACCTGCAGAAACTTCAAGAATGGTCTAGATTTTGACAGTTGAAATTCAATGCAAAGAAGTGCAAGATAATGCATATGGGTCACAAAACCCTGGACATATTGTTTAGGGTGTGAGGATAAGCATGCACCAAGCAGAAAATGGACCATGGGATATCAT
Source organism: Neoceratodus forsteri (assembly GCA_016271365.2). Classification (NCBI taxonomy): domain Eukaryota; kingdom Metazoa; phylum Chordata; order Ceratodontiformes; family Ceratodontidae; genus Neoceratodus; species Neoceratodus forsteri. Next base: position 1,046,479,302 of record CM057455.1, read on the forward strand.
CTGTGATGACTTCAAGGTAGGAAACAGTGTGACAAGGCAGCAGGTAAAGCAAATGGGATGCTGGAATGCAATGGCAGGGGCATCACCAGCAGGAAAGGGAGATCATAATTCCACTATACAAGACACTAGTGAAGCCCCACCTAGAGTACAGTGTACAATGAGACCTTATCTATGTAAGGATGTAGACAGGGTAGAAAAGGTTCAGAGGACAGCAACAAAGATGATGCAGGGATTGCATCACAAGTCCTATGATGACAGGCTGAAGGACTTGAATATGTACTCCTGGAGGAGAGGAGGAGAGAAGGACATGATAGAGACATACACGTATCTTACAGGGAGGAACCATGTGCAGGAATACATTATTTTCCATTGAAAACATATCCCAGGTCTAGGGCATGGGATGAAGTTGGTGGAGGATGATTTGGAGGAAACATAAGGAAGAATTTCTTCACAGAAAGGATGGTGGATAAGTGGAACACCCTGCCAGAGGAAGTGGTGGGGCTGAAACAACCATAGGATTTAAGAATACATGAGGTAGACATAAAGGAATTAAGGAGGTCAGGGGTAAGGGCAACAGACTTCTAGAAAAATGTAAAGGCAACTTACAAGCTCAAATGGGCAGATTGGATGGGGCCTTAGACCCTTATCTGCTGACAGTGTCTATGTATCTAATAGTAAGATCTTCTACTGCAATGCAACAAAGAAAGGCTACTGGTGGTTGTTGCCGAAAGCACTGATGGAGGTGCTGACAAAGGCAGCGATGATGAAGGTGGTAGAGGAGATAGTGGCGAGAGAATGAGTTCATCTGATTCATTCAGCAGCTGCACAAGGATGGTGTAATACTCCTTGAGGAAGTGGCAGAGATGTTTTGTGCAATCTGTAGAAATAGTGCATATGATAACATTAGCTCGAGCACACAATTTGGCATCACAACACTACTAGATAAATATTGAAGATATGTGCTTTCTCTTGAAGCAACAATTACTGTGTATCAAGCAGAAACTGTTGCATTCTTCTTCAACTAGAGCAACACAGTCAGCAGAAAGAAATAACCAAGAATCAATATCCTTCTGCTTGTACTGCCTCTTCTACTCAGTTGACTTTGAATTCTTGCAGTGCCAGGTTTCAGCATGACAACATGGAAGATGACATGGATGGTGATGATCCAAAGAAAACAAGGTACATTTGAAATCTTTTAGACTTGTCTGCCAGGCATGTGTAGCCATTTCAGAGGAAGTAACATATATGATATATGTGCCTCCTCTAAAATGGCTTTGCAGCACTGGCAATGATATATTTCACCATTATACATGATAGAGTATTATCTAGCAGAACCACTGTCTAGCCAGAGTAGTGATCCCATTAAATTCTGGCTAGTCAGGAAAATCATTCTGCCTGCAGTGCCTAAACTGGATTTATATTTTATCAGATGCCCACTAACATTGCTGTCTTTGGAAAGACTTTTCAGCACAACTGGTAATTTTGCTTCTCCATATCTTTCCTGGCTAGATACTGAGAATATTGAATTCTTGACCATTCTAAAAGTCAGATTACTATAGATCAGTGTCAGCTATTCATTGATTAATTCCTGAGTTCAACAAGGCACATGTACTGCACTTTCCACTCATATACCTCTTCTGTAAAGGCCCTCTGAACTCCCACTGGCTCACATAGCACTGCAGTGTGGCTTACCTACTCCAAGTAGCACTGGCAATGCAAGAACTATGACTCACAACTACACAGCAAGTCCTGCTAAAGACAGTACACATTTTACAGGGTATTTAAACTACAATCTGACATACGCTTTCCTGACATACTGTTGCCTGAGCCCAGAATCCCGAACCACAAAATCCTGGCAGAGATTTTGCCTCCCCCACCTGGAGTTTGTTATATTAATTCTGGGAAGGTGCAGGTGGCAAAGACCCCCCTCCAAAAACATGGAAACAAACAAAATCCCACTGTGGATTTTGCATTTGGGATTCTGGGCTTGTGCAACAGTGTGTCAAGGAAGCATGTGTCGGGTTCTAGTAGTAAATTCTTTTACAGTGGCTTCCTTGAGATAATCAGTGTGATCAGAGTAATGTATGGCTCACACTGAGTCATTATTAATTAAATCACACCAATTTTGTCACCCAACTACCTGTCAAGGGATGGCGACAGCGGCCTAACATTAAATGAGACATCAGTTATGGCTGCTCACAGATATACAACTTTCTTGATCGTGTGACAGCATGAAGTCTGATGACTACAAGTTTGGCTGCCAGTGGGCAGTAGCTGTCTAAACTGTTATTTCAATCAATATAAAAATTGAAAAACAAATGAAAACAACACATTACCAAAAAAATAAAAACTCTTCATTAATTGATGGTAAAACACCGGAGAGGTAACTGCAAGTTGTTAAATGTATTTACCTTTAATTTGTGTCTGTTTTGGATGCATAACTATTTTTTTTTTTTGGGGGGTATTATAAATTTTGAAAATAAATGAGGCCAGTGAGAAGGTAGTTATTGGCATGGAGGTTAAACTCAGACTCCAGTTGGTAAACCTTGGTTCAGCAAAAGAAAACTAAAAAGTATTATAGAATAGAACTGATATGCAGCAGTTATACTCATTGCAGACTGTTTCATACCACTACTAACACACAATCCACAGTGGTGCCATGCAGACACCACCTGCCAAGGGTAAGCTATCAGTAGTTAGTATTCATTGCTGAGCTCAAGCCCCCCCACCACCATTTGTAGTCTATATAACCTCATGGCAGTTACTGCTTTGTGAGTTGAAGTGGCTCAGCCAAATTGCCAAAGTAAAACTGAATGTTTGGGCCCCAGCTCAAAGATAACCCACAGATAGCACTGGCTCACTTCTCTCACCTTTGTTTTTACATATACCTGTCACAATCTGTCCATACTCAGGATACAGTCTGCAACAGGTTGTCAAGTTTCTCTACCCTCAACACTGGTAAGGTACCTCAATAGCTGCCATCACTCAGAGGTGATTCTCTTACCTGGGGACTTTCTTGGTCTGAATCCCACCAGAGCCACTGCCCACAGTACAGTGCTACATTGGCTACAGGTAAATGACCTTCCCTGTTACTACCGAGAAAACACTTCATGTCTTACAAAATGGTAACTGTAGCGATCGTCTCCCTCTTCAGAGATGGACCACAGATTTTTAATACCAGCAGTTAACTATTCCACGTTTCCACCAAAAGATTCAGTCACAGAGGCATGAAGTATATTAAAATAATACTTACTACTTCACAGTATATACGCAGTCTACAGGATATCACAGTATACTAAGCAATGGGAATTACAGGGTTACTATATAAATTAAAAACAAATGGTTTGCACACAGCAGAAGAAACACATAGAACAATCTTCCTACAGCTTCTTAAAACTGACTATAAAGTTTATTACCACACAATATATCTTAGCGTGCCATGGCAGACTACAACCTTAGATGGTGCAGAGATGAAGCCCCAACACAGACTGACTTACTAGGGCCTGGCATGACCTCAAAGCCTATAGCTGGCAGCCCCATGTGCTGCATCATCAAAGATGTCAGTCTGACATCAAGGGTTTGACACTTTGTCCTCTGAGGGTACCGCCTGTCTGGAAAGCTGCCCTAAACCAGAACCTTGAATTGTGTGGACTTAGAAACCCTTCTTTGTTCTGAGTCATGCCTGCCCCTGCAGGTGGTGGCTGCATGACCAGGCCAGTTTCCTGACATGAAAGACCTTGGGATTTTAGAAGCTCCTTGTTAACTGATAAGTGTGGTCCTATGATTACATGACAAAGGGATTGCAAATAACTCTCGGAAGAGATGCTTCTGTCTCTGGCAGCAATTTTAATCTTGTTTTCTGAGCCTATCGCTGTCCTCTCAGAAGATAGAGTTAAATTAACATAAAACATAAAAAACACTATAAAATTATGGTTAAAATACCCTAGCGAAGAGGATTACCATGGAGGTATTATGATACTAAATTCTGGAAATGTATGTTTAGAGGAGAATGGGAAGACAGCTGACATCCTCAATGAGTATTTTTGCTCAATATTCATGACAGAGTCAAGAGGAAACCTCTCTCAGACTGTGTCAAATAGGATACAAATGGGGATGGAGGGAACTGAACATGGGACTGGTCTTAAGGGATTGTATACTCAAGTCAATAAGGGCATTTAGTGTGGATAGGTCTCCAGGACTAGATAGGTTAACTCCAGAGTGCTAAGGGGATTGGGTCAGGAACTTGCATGGCCCTTAATGGTCTTTGTTCAACTTCTACAAGGAGAATGGGACAGTCTCAGGGGATTGGAGGAGGGCCATTGTTCAGGAGTGGAGCAGAGAGGACCCAGGAAACTATAGACAGGTTAGATTGAGAAGCTAGGGCAGGGCCCACAGCTCAGCACCATGGACACAGGGGGAGGAGGTGTGCACTAGTTCCTTCACAAAAGAAAGGGTCCTACCAGAGCTTGATAAGCTCCAGTGTGGACAAGGCAGTGGACCTGATGGCACATCCCAGGGTACTAAAGGAGCTGGTGGAACTAGCAGAGCCATTATCATAACTGTTTAGTGAGTCTCTGAGCACAGGAGAGGTCCCAGAAGACTGGAGAAGGGCTCATGTGATCCCGCCCACAAGAGTGGTAGCAGGGAGGAGGCAGGGACCTGCAGACCAGTCAGTCTTACCTCTGTAGTGGGCAAGATTATGGAGGCACTCCTTAAGGAAAGGATAGTGCAACACCTGGAATCCATAGAAGCACAGGATCCAAGACAGCTTGGGTTTACAATGGAAGGTTCTGTCAAACTAATCTCATAGATTTCTTTGACTGGGTAACCAAAGTGGTGGACCAAGAGGAGCAGCTGATGTTGCTTACCTTGACTTCAACAAAGCTTTCGCTACTGCTCACATAGAAGATTGATTAATAAGCTGGGTAGGCTCGGGGGTGAGCCAGAGTTGGTCAACTGGGTGGAAAACTGGTTGACAGGCAGAAACAAAGAGTGGTGGTAAACAGTATACAATCAGAAGAGATACAAGTCACAAGTGGGGTACATCAGGGATCAGATCCTGGGGCCAGTCCTCTTCAATATCTTCATCAGTGACATTGCAGATGGACTGGAGGGTAAGGTTTGTCTGTTTGCAGATGACACCAAGATCTGCAACAGAGTAGATGATCCAGATTGGGTGGGCAGAATGAGAAGAGATCTGGATAAACCAGAAAATGGTCAGAAGAGTGTCAACTGTGGTTTAACACAAAGAAGTGCAAGATCATGTACATAGGAAGAGAAACCTGAAGCCACCAATAGGGTGGGAGGAGTTGCTGGCAGTCACAAGGAAGAAAGATACTTGGGCACCATCATCACAGATGACCTGAAATCATCCAAGCAGACCACTAAACAGTAGGTAAGGCTAGAGGATGTTGGGGTGTATTAGTAGGGGTATCACAAGTCATCAGACATGCCCCAGCACCCAACACCACAATCAGTTTTGCACCCCTAACACCTTACCCTGGCATATTCCTTGGCAAGGCCCCTGGCTGCACTGTCTCCCACCTAGCCCACCTCCCCGTATCTCCCACCCTGCCTCTGCCTCCACCCACCTGCATCTCTCTCTCCCCTGCACTCTCTCCCCCCTCGATCTCCTACCATCACTTCTCCTCATCGACCCCTCTCCTCCTTTGTCTTGCTCATAGCTCAAGTCTTTGTACTGGTTATTACATGTCTGTAAGTCAGTGACATTATGTTTGTAACTAAAAATGATGACTGTTGCACACGCTGACGTGAACATTTGTAAAAGAGCCTCAGCTCAAAGGTATTGTAATCCTAGGTTGAAATAAATAAATAAAATAAAATAAGAGAGAGGCATAATCCTCTTTATAAGACACTGGTTAGGCCCCATCTGGAGTACTGTATGCAGTACTGGATGGCACTTCACAAGGACATTAACCTAATTGAGGCAGTCCAGAGAAGGGCAACCAAAATGGTGCAGGCACTGCATCAGAAAACATATGAGGACAGATTAACGGAGCCTCAATATGTATACCCTAGAGCAAAGGAGGGAGAGAGGTGATATGATCAAAACATTCAAACATCTTAAGGGCATTAACGAGGTGAAAGAGTCTAACATGCTTCAATATAAGAAAATAGCAGGACAAGAGGACACAGCATGAGGTTAGAGGAGGCTGATTAAGGGGTAATGTGAGGAAGTTCTTTTCACAGAAAGGGTGGTGGATTCATGGAACGGCCTACCTCAGGAGTAGTGGATATGAATACAGTGCAGGGCTTCAAACAGGCGTTGGATAGGCATAAGGAGCAATACAGATGAGTATGAATAGATAGGCCATTGACAGAGCAAAGGCCGATGGCACATTCATAAGGTAGAAAAAGAAATGGGCAGACTGGATGGGCCTTGCGGTTCTTATCTGCTGTCAATTTCTATGTTTCTATTGGTATTTGTAGTGGGACAACTTCTGGAGACTACCATCGAGGAGAATCTGGTATACTTTTTAAGCGAATGGACTCCTTGATAGGTGGCAGCATGGCATTATGAAGGGAAGGTTTTGCAAGAGTAACCTGAGTTCTTCAACTCTGTAATGACAGCAGTGTGCAAGGACCTGGAAGTTGATATGCTGTATCTGCATTTTAGTAAGCCTTTGACATGGTACCTCATACAGTGTATATCAATAAGCAGGGGATCAAGGGTTGTGGCAAATGTAACAAGGTTGTTGCAAATTTCTAGGTGGAAGTACCCAAGTTGGTAATAAATATGGAATATTCAGGGGTCAGGAGGTCACAAATGGGGTACCATAACTGTCAGTGCTGGAGAAGTACTCTATTGTGTTAATCTGTGACACACTGTAGGGGAAGGGATCAATGGTACAATTTATCTCTTTGCAGGTGCCATGAAACTCTGTGGCAGAGTAGACTCCAAGGAGGTTGCCAGAGACATGAAGAGAGAACTAGAAAAGTTGGAAGGGTGACCAAGATATGGCAACTGCAGTTCAATGTGAATTACAAGTCTATTTAATTATTCATAAGCCTAGAAAGGCTTCTGATTAGCTACTATATTGGTCAGTGACATCTTAGAAATGACAGATCCACCTGCCAACAGATGCTGTGTGGCACATGCAGCTTGTGCGACACAGCTAAAACCTAAATGAAACTTAAAAATAAAAAGCAAAAATGCAAGTTGTTATGTCAATTACAATTATAATCACAATAACAACCTTGAAGCCAGTCATTTCCTGGTTTAACAACTGGCCAGAGGGAGGTGGCCTCGGCTGCACCTCAGACCACCCATACCCCCAACCAGGTGTTAATCCCTCAGAAATGGCTGGCTTCTCAATCATTATTTTTAAAGTAAAAGGTGGCTGGCCGGTGGTGCTGAGGATTGAGGTGCAGGATGCCACACATCGCGCTACACTGGCGACTTGGGTTCGGAGCGAGCCCAGGTGCCAGTGGATCAGCAGGGGCAGGTTGAGGAAGGTGCCCTGTGGTGCTCTCCTCCCTGGGAGAAGGGGTGGGACATCCCAGCATGCCAGTGACCCCGGTGGAGACTGGGGGTCATTGCAGCAAGCCAGGCAACGAGAACAGCGGGCCGATGCAGGCAGGGTTGCCGTGTGCCAGAGCGTCGGGCATGCCCATGCAGGAGGTTCCTGAGCACAGAACAGGGAAACACCGGCTCAGTGAGACAGGTGGATGGCACTATCCCCATGCCCTCCGCTGGGTTCTCTCAGCTGGCCTTCCAGTTCCTCCACCCAGGCCCCACATGTAGCCAGAGTCTGACTTACAAGTGGCCCCAAGACAGGCGATGGGCGACCCTCCTGGGTGGGTGAAACGGGGGTGCTGGCTGTGGGAGGGAGGCGGAAGCACTGACTGAGAGATCCACAGGAGGACAGGGAAAAGGATAGAATGCCTGAGAGAGTTCTCATGAACCGCGATCAGATGGAAATAGAGTTTAAAAAAGAAGGGTAACCCAAAATGGGTTATTGACTAGGGTGAAATAAATCAATCTGATCACTGAGGAAAGGAATTTGGGATTCATCATTAGTGACAGCCTGACATCAATAACCCAGAGCACCAGAGCACTCAGGAAGGCAAAGAGAGTCTTGAGATGCTTAGGCTATCCATTAGAAGAAAAAGGTAGTGTTACCCCATATGGGTCACTGGTGAAGCCACACCTGGTGAGGTCATGGTTGGAGTACTGTGTCCAGTTCCTGAACCCAGACCTGAAAAGGAAAAACATGACTGCATAGAATCTTTCCAGAGATGGTTTACAAAGATGTAGAAAACAGGAAGTTGTTATGCCCTGTACAGACAGTTGGGGAGACCCCATCTGGAGTACTGTGTGCAGTTCTGGAGACCCCATCTCCTGAAATACATAGACAGAGTGGAGGCTGTCCAGAGGAGGCAACCAGAATGGTGCAGGGTCTGCACCAGAAGACATACGAAGAAAGACTAAAGGAGCATAATATGCATACCCTTGAGGAAAGGAGGGAGAGAGGGACATGATAGAAACTTTCAAGTACCTCAAGGGAATCAACAAAGTCCAAGAGGGTGGCATCTTTCAGAAAAGAGATGTGCAAGAACAAGGGGACACAATTTGAAGATAGAGGGGGACGGCTCAGAGGTAATGTGAGGAAGTATTTTTCACAGAGAGGGTTGTGGATGCATGGAACAGTCTCCCTGAGGAGGTAATGGAGTCAAGAACAGTGGGAATTCAAGAATGCATGGGACAGACATAAGGCAGTCCTAGTGGGGGTGGGGTAGGAGGAAGTAAGCTGTTGGTTAACTAGGATCTGCAGCTTATCTGTTAGGTAGGAAAATGGGCAGACTAGGTGGGCCAAATGGTCCTTATCTGCCATCAAATTCTATGTTTCTATGTTTCTATACAAAGTCTTCAAGGAAAATCATATGAGGAGAATTTAGTCACCCTGAACATGTACTCACTGCAGGCTAGAAGAGTGAAGGGGTACAGGATAGGAACCTTCAAGTATCTGAAAGAGATAAGCAGGGTAGAGTGTCAAGACCTATCTGAGCATAGTGAGAAAATGGTAACGGGAATACAAGTATTAACTGGTGAGGGCAGATTCAGGAAGGATGTAAGAAAATACTTTTTCCCAGAAAGGGTAGAGATTAGATTAAATGATTTGCCAAGGGAGCTGGTAAATGTCAAGGAAGTGACAGGTTTTAGAGGGCATAGAACAGCTATAAAGGATTAGTGAAAACTAAGACAGCAAAGGGGTTGTAGAGGGGCAAGGCTAAACTACCAATGGGTATTCAGCCTAGGCATTTATGAATATAGAAAGTAGTCAACAGAAGAAGGCCTTCTAGTCTATCAAGTCAGCTCGATTGAGGTGCCCCTGATCCTACGATTACAGTGGGCCCTGCCCCTCACCAACTCTGACCCTCCCTTCACCCTGTCCCACCCTTTCTTGAAACTCACCACCATCTTTTGAGTGACAACATCAGATGGGAGTTCATTCGACCGTGACACAATCCTCCCTATAGAAAAGTCTTTTCTGACAACCTTCTTGAATCCTTCCTCCCACCACCACTAGATTAAAACAGTACCTCTTGTGGTTTTGTTTTCACTGAGACAACAAAGTTCCCTGATATCTATCTTGTTTATACCTTTCAGGTACATGAAGGTTTCAGTCATGTCCTTGTCTCCCTCCTCTCCTTGAGTGAGTACATGTTAAGTTCTATCAGGATGTCCTCAAATGCTCTGCCCTGCTGTCCTTGAACCATCTTTGTTGCCCTCCTCTGAGCAGCCTTGATCTTTTGACATTCTTTGCATCAGGGTTCTATAAAGCCATAGTATAACTTCCTCCCTTCTGCTCATGAATGCTCTAGCAATGCTGCCTGACATTCCATTTGCCATGGCCACTGCCTTCCTGTACTACATAGCCTGTTTAAGATCACTGGTGATGGCTAGCCCACAGTAATTTTCTCCTCTGATTCAGTGACCTTTACTCCCCTAGCCTGTACTCAGCCCTTCAGCTTTTCTTTCCTATGTGCATGACCCTGTGCTTCCTTGCACTGAATCCCAGCTGAGATACCTGACCACCTCACCAGCCTTGCCAGGTCTTCCTGTAAGTGCTGCACCCCTTCCTCTGTGTCATCTTTCCATGGAGATTGGTATAGTCAGAAAAAGGCAAAGCTTTCCTTTAACACTGTCCCCAGCATTGTTAACGAACAAATTAAAGAGCACTGGGCCTAGCACTGACTCCTGCAGGACACCACTTGTAACTTCCCTTGTCGCGAGAGTTCCTCCACCACTGCTACCCTCTTGGTCCTACTGTTAGGTCAATTTGCCACCCACTTAGGTAATTTTCTCCCTGCTCCTAGGTCCTCCAGCTTCCTGATTAATCTCTTGAGGGCACTGAGTAGAAGGCCTTGCTGTGGTCCAAATATAAAATGTCAACCACCTTTCCCTTGTTCACCGCCTTGTAACCCAGTCAAAGAAATTGATCGGGTTAGTTTGACAGGACCTGCCTGACATGAACCTATGCTGTCTCTCATCCTGTAGCCCACTGGCTTCAAGGAACTCAACTAGTATTTCCTTCAGGATGGTCTCCATGATCAGTTTACCCACAATATATGTCATAATGAATGGTCTGCCTAGGGTCAGCCCTGGGTCCACTCCTGTGCAGCAGTACCACACATGCAGTTCTCCACTTCTGCAGTACAACCCATATATTTATTGAGCTGTTGAACACATCCTCCAGAGAACCTGCCAGCTATGCCCCAGTTCTCCCAAAACACTTGGGTGCATGCCATCCAGGCCAGGGACTTTTAACCTCTAAGTACATGAGTCCTCTCCTATCCCTGTCTTCCATTATCCTGTCCTCAGCCATGATCCCCTCCTCCTGTCTTCCCCAGACATGACCAAGGGATGGTTTGTATGGTTTAGGTAGGAAAATGAACAGACAAGATGGACTATGAGTCTTTTCCTGCTGACACCTTTCTATGTTTCTACTGAAAAGGCTGCATCACAACAGAACCCTTAATAAAAAAATCAATAAATAAAACGACAATTTCAAAACAATACACTAGGGTTACTAAACAGACTTTCTACATGCTCAAATTAACAATTATATTAAAAATATAAATAACAGAGTTGATGTTATTGGGAACAAGTGAGTGGTAGAGACAGGGAATAATGTGAGAGGAAGACTAATTCTGAGTAATATGTTAAAGGACCTCAGGGCAGACAATGGATTTATTGTCTTGTTCTGTCATTATTATTCTCTGTTTCTATGTTTCTACAGTATGTAAGTGATTATTCTGCTTTCACTGCACTCATGGAACACATGAAGGCAATACTTGATAGCAATCAAGAATAGAAGAGTTTCAGAATAGCTTCCTGCAACTTGAGAACTGGTTCTCATCACGTAACCACTGTACTTTTAAACTATAAAAGACAAAGGACATGAATTTCAGAAAGCCCCATAATAAAAGAAATCCAGCCCACTATCTATATCCAATCTGAATGGAGACTACTTGAACAAGTAACCTTGTTCAAATACCTTGGCATCCTTTTAGATGACACCCTGTCTTATGCACCTCACATTTACAACATAGTCAAACTGTGAATGCCAAGCTAGGTACACTGTATCGGCACAGGCATGCAATGCCCCAAGTGCCCTGAGACTAGTCATTCAAAGATCATTATGAACTGAGGATGTAAATAGAGAATCTGATTGGTCGAGAGCTTTTAAAGCCATGATGATATCGGGCTACATCATCATGGCTTCAAAATAGTTCTGGCACCACCAGCATCCTTGCTCTCTACTGTCTGAGAACTATTTTTTCAAAATTTATTCCTACACCACCCAAAACTCATTCCTAAAACATTTTTAAAACCTGTTTTTATTTTTTATTTATAAAACTTCATACTCGGTTCAGAAATAGCAATAAGTCACTCAGGAATTGTGGTATATCATGGGATATTGTCACTTCTCAAGTGGTTGGATGCACTCAGCCCTGCTGACCTCGTGCCCAACCACCCAAGGCATGTCGATATCCCATGATATACCACACCTGTCATGCCTTATTGCTTAATTATACAATGGCAAGAAAAATCCTGGACTCTGATTGGTCAGTCTTGGCTGGACCCGTGATGTTATCCCAGTACAACATCACGGCTCCAGTCTCAAGCCTCACTGTGAACCAGTACAGATAATGATACGGATATGGAGCTTGCTCCTTTTTCATCTCCTCTTAAGAGACAAAAATATTTTCCACACTGAAAACATTCTTTAAAATTATTTTTTATTTTATATATAACAACGAGCCATTGTATAATAGCAATAATGCCCTCCAGGGTGTGTGTCATTTGGGATAATATCACGCCTCAGTTGTTGGATACGCCAGCCTTTGGCCTCATGCCCAACCCCTGAAGCGTGACGCTATCCTAGCATGACACACACCCTGTTGGGCATTATTGCTTAACTGCTATCTACTGTAGACTGGCGGGTTAGTGATCTGCCTGCTGGCTCAGACACCACCCTGAAAAAATCGAGGTCCTTATTAACAAAGCCTGCAGGTTAGTTAGGGGCCTACAGACTCACTCATACCTGTAGCCTATATTCCAAAACTGGTTGGATCCCACTACTCCTAAGGGTCAAGTACCAGGCATGCCCTTTAGGAAAAAGGCTTTACTTGGTTTAACACTGGTTTCAACTGCTGTACTCTTTCAGTGGTCCTCTTCAACAAAGGTGACTCAGCACTACTAAAGGTGATCTCACCACCCTTCAAATGTACCACCTTTGCCCAGAGGACCCTCACATACCAAGGGCCTCTTGGTTCAATGAACTCATGGCCCAGCTGTCATCTTGAAAATACAGGTCCCTATAAAGGGGCCTGTGCCTGCACCTGGCCAGCACAAATCTCTGCTGACTGCCCATCCTAGCTTTGCCACACCTACCTCTGGCACCCTTCTCTATTCTCCACCAAAGATTCTCCGTCCTCCTCTCTCTCTCTCTCACCCCATCCTATCATATGGTGACTGCCCGCAGACACCAACACTGTACTAGAATTCCTTACCATGTCTGCTCTCACATTGCCACTTCTCAAACTTCCAGCACTTTACATGTTTTACCTCCTCCCCTTTCTAAGCCCTCACTAAGCTGTACCTCAGCTGACTACTAGCTTGCTCTTTTCAGCACCTCAGTCCCCTCCCACCAGCTCCCCCATCCTGCAGCATGCCCCTCTACCTGCCCCCACACCTTGTACCTAAAATAGCCTACTTGGGCAGATACCTCCTCCATATGCCTTACACTTCACCCCTACCTCAACAGCTCGCACCATTCTCTCTCATCCCCTCTCCCCTCCTGTTGGACAACACCCTGGTGGATGGCTACTGTAACCTGCTACAGCACCTACTACTACTGAAACTACTAAGTAACTGTGTAAATGCTGCAAATATTGTAACTTCTAGCACCATATTTGTTTTATGTTTACTGGACCTGTAATACCTGAGTATTGTTATTACTTTGTCTTTTGTCTTTTCCACTTGCACTTTGTCTACAACTGACTTGGAGCCCCACAGCTCAAAGGTTGTAATCTGAAACTGAAATAAATAAAAATAAAATAAACAATCTTTTCCTGCAGTTGGTGGAAGAATCCAAGTACATAATTGCCACATTATTAGCCTTCCAGTACAAATGTGGATTCCCAGGAATTGGGGGAGTGTATTTCAGTAGGTAAAGAATTACTTGTAAAGTTGCATGCACAGTACTGTAACTGACAACAAAGCTAACCAAGATAAGAAGTAGCATCTAAACCTCAGAAATTACAAGCCTTTTAGTTATGTGATGCCTCAGGAGAAGTAGCCCACATGTTAACTCCATCGGGTCCACTGCTTAAAAGATTTTAAAACCTCTTTTCATCTGTTAATACTTTTCCTTTGGAGTTCCCTCACTTGGGCATTGTGTATTTGTTTTTGTCATATTGGAGGTGTCTGATGAGCAACCCATGGACAATTCAGCCCCTGACAACTCAGGGCCAGCTCTCCTGATAGTTCCTTAGCATTGGAACCAAAGTGGCCCAGGCAAAGTGATTCTCCTTACCACCTCCGACTCCTGCACCCTCAGAACTGACTACTGAAAAATGATTTGCTGAGCTTAATTCAATTAAGGTAGCAGTCCTGGCTTTAATTGTAAATTTTTAATCTTTCAAGCACACACTGCAGGATCTTTCCTTGTGGGTGACTGACACTGAAGTGCTGATTAGTTCAGTTGAAGACTGGCAATCAAGGCTAAAACCTGAGGTGGTCTCCCCACAGTGAATGTGGCCCAACTAGAAGAAAAAGTGGAAGATTTGGAAGGCAGGAACCACCGTAATAATTTAGTGTTACTAGGTCTACCTGAATTGGAAGAGGGTTCCAATGCGGTCGGCTTCATCCAAAATTCTGCACTAAAATTGCAGGACCTCTCCCAGTAGTCCAGTTTATATAGTGGAATGAGTGCACAGAGCCCTGTGTCCTAAGCCTGCCTAGGATGAACAGCCCCAACCTCTGATCTTTAAATTACTTAATTACTTAGACAGGGTGCATATTTTCAAAAGGTGAGATCCTTACAATCATTGGAATGGAAGATCACTGCCTCCAGTTAATACAGGACTTGACACTTCAGGTGAGGCAGAAGAGAGCCAATACCTGTCTAAGCCTGCTTGGAGGTTTTACTATGGATGGCATTAAAAAGGTTTTGAGTCAGCAGCTCAAGATGCTCAGGAGTTGCCATTATACAGTATATCCAAATTTGTTTGTTTCACCAAGAGGCACTCGGTGCTAATGGATGTTCTATTGTTGGGGTACAATGTCGCTAATTTTCCCTGCAGCATTGGTGTGTTAAGGAGTGTTTCTCCTTGCTGTGTTTTATGTTCTCTTATGTGATCTGTTAATATTGCATTTGATGGGACTGTTTAATGGTTGGTGTTAATTCTGAGTTTAACATTGTAAGGCTATAACTACAGTATATTGAACTTCACAGTTCAAGTTGAATTGGTCCCAGAATCGGTTTGCTATGCTAGTTATGTTCATTATGCTCCCTCCTGCAACTCTTGGACTAATTTTAATGATACTGAACTGTGGTCGTCCCCTGTTGGGATTTTGCTGCTTTATGTCATCTCTTTGTTTACGGATGGTTCATTATTGCCTTTGCTAATTAGCAGATGGTTTGTCAAATCTATTTGCTGTGCAATTAAGATGGCAGTTCATCATCTCCAGGTGCATGATGTCACACACAGGTGGAGGATGGCATATATGCAGTGTCTGGAGTTATTTCGATTGAGAGCTTGGCTGGACACTTCTTTACACTGCTGCATAATCGGTCCCATTTTCTCTGTGTTGGTGGAGAGCTTTTGTTTGGATTAAATGCTCTATGGTTTTTGTAATCGTTTGGACCTTAGTACCTCTCTTTCCGTTTCTTGTTTTTAGTTTTTGCCTCTGCAATATGGTTCTGCTCCTTGAGATTTTGTTGTTTAAATGGTCCTTATTTCACATCTCAGTTCTTGTTACTATTCATTGTTCTTTTTCTTTTTTATTAGTACAATGTTATTTACTGACTTTGTCTCATGGTTTATTAAAGTGGGGAGGACATGGAGAGCCATTGGGTATATTATTTCTATTTCCTTTTATGCTAAATGCTGTAACATGCTGACTGTGGTGGCATTTGATGACCCTTTTATAGATGGGGAGTGTTTATTTCATGATGGAAAGTACTACCTCTGCTAGGCATAGGTGATATTGTTTTTTTGGTGTCAGTTATCAGGGGCATTTGGATATGTTTATGGCATTAGACATGGGCCAGTACCTCTTTGTTGAAGCAGTATTGTTGTTTTTATAGTAGTCAGTGCTTTGATCCTGGGATTAATTGTTCAGCTTACTTGTCAGTCTTAGCCTGCCCAATGTTCTTTTCTTCTCCTATTTTCTTTTTTTTTTTCCATCTTTCTTTGTTGTTTATGAGGGCTCAAGGCTGGCTTTCATTGGTATAGGGCTCATCTGTTCAATGACATTTATTTCTTCAGGGTTGGCCTGGAATGGGCTGCTAGCCATTGGCCTATCATGGCCTGAATGGATAGGAGTGGGCCCTTGCAGCCTGGGAGAGAACTTTTATAGTTCCATGTTCTTATTGTTACTGTTGTAAATGGTTTCTAATTGTTTTGGGGGTTATTTTTTGGAGGCAGTTTGGGCAGGGGGTTTACGGACATGCTGGATCAGTCAGTGGTTATTTTAGGGTCCTTATTATATGGTATTATTTATCTTGGTTGGACTATGAGTAATCTGTGGAAAGCCATTTCCTGCAGTATTAAAGGAGGGCAGGCTAAAACCAAACGTTATAGTGTATTGAAGCACTTGAAAGAAATGCAAGTACACCTAGCTTTTCTGCAAGACAGCCACATGCCTTCATGTAATGTTTCCACATTTAGAAGAGAATGGATTGGGTATGTTTTGGTGCTGGGAATAGTTTCTGCCAGTGGGGGAGCGTACTTATTTTAATTGCTAAATCTTTTCCTTTTGCTTTTTGACAGAGGTAGGGGACTCTGAGGGTAGACGTATTAGTGCACAGTCGCTTTAGGGCATCTAGAGGTACTTCTGGGCTCAATATACTGTGTGGCCCAAATGTGGATGATCCAGTTTTATTTCCTGAGTTGTCTGCAGCCTTTGCCCTTATGCTCACCTGCCTATGATTCTTGGCAGTGACTGGAACTTAAATATTCAATAATGAGTTAGATCAGATGCATAAGTCTGTGGCAGAGATATTGCTGGGTCAGTGGGCTCTCCGAGAATTCATCATCAGTTGGATCTTGTGGATCCCTGAAACTTTTGCATCCCTCTGGCCATGAATACACCTGCCATTCTATTCCTCGCATTCATTTTCTAGGAATGATTATTTCTTAGTCAGCAATTAGTTCACACATTGTATTTTTGTTAAATTGAAGCTATGGTCTGCTCAGACCATGCTACTATCTCAATGGCTCTGGACGTTTTCACTCTTTCAGAAAGTGACCATACGCTGTCCTTGAACAACCAACTACTTCAGGATTCAGACTTGGTTGATTGCATGAGACCTTTATCCACTTGTTGGACAAACCCCAAGAAGGGCTTATGAGAAACTGACTCAGTCCTGGAAATATGGGGCCTGCAGTTTCCCCATTTCTTGTGATGCTACTTTGTGTTGCATGAGGCAAAGTACGTCCTAGTGGGGCCAGCTTTGGGGGACTGGGAAACTGAAGGTTATAATCCTCCTGGCTACAGACTGAGAGGGATCTTGTGCTCAGTATCATGTCTGTCTTTCATCATTGTTTTATCTTCCATGCAAATGGCTTCCTCTCAGTCTTTATCTTATCCCATTGCCAGGTCCTTACTAGCCCATGCCAATTACAGTGTCAGTGGCTCAGTAGATAGCACACTCACCTCTGAGGCTGGGAGATCAGAGGGCTGTGGATTCAGTTCCCACATCTGGCACTTGTTAATATCCCAGTACTGGCACTGTAGTGCAGCATGAGAGGGTACTGCACTTCTGAGGTGTTCTTTCAGATGAGACGTTAAACCGAGGTCTCATCTGCCTGGATTGGTGGTAGTTCAGGTGGATGTTAAAGATCCCATGGCACTTGTCGAAAAGAGTAGGGGAATTTTTATTGATATCTGAACAAAAACACAACAAATTATATAAAACAATCTTACAGCAAATAAGACCAGATATGGGAAAAAGAAAACACGTAAGAACATATAACTTCATGTGGTCTCCTGAAACATTAAAGAAAAAATAATACAATCCACCTCCCTGTCCCCACACAAAGTTTAAGGAATCAGCTGTTTCTACACAACATTTTTTTTTTTTTTTTTGGCTGTATGAGCTGAACACAATTACATAAGCATTATAACATGCAGTATCCTAATAAGTAAAGAGACATAGAAAGTATTTAAATATCAATTCATACAAATGCCCTAAACATAAAAATACAACATAAAACCCCTTAATAAAAGGGCAAACAAATTTAACACAATAGAGCATAAAATAAACGAAAAATTATTCCTCAACACACAGCCATATGAATGAGTATTAAAAACAGTGAGCTGAACCCATCCCTCCTTTGAAAGGTCATGGAATATCAAACCTTTCCAGTAGGAACCCAGCTCGACGATGAGAGCTGACTTCGTTGCAAACATCAATTTCCCACTTCTGCTTCTACATAATTACTAAAGTAAGCGGAGAAATAAATTGTTGCTGTAACAAAAGTCTACATCTGCTAATCCATAACCAATATAGAAAAACCCATGAAGAACTTATAATGTATTATACTGGTTCCCAAGCTTTTCAGTGGGAAAAACATAGTATAAACTAACTTTTAAGGGCAGAAAAACTAAAGTGTGTTTCAACGTTCTTTAGAATATCCCAAAATTCTGTGGCATAAAAACAATCAAAATACAAATGATCCATGGTTTCTAAAAGGGCAATACACTTGTCCCTTGGGCAAAACGCTGTTGCACAGGTTTATGCTTTTGGTTACTACAAACATTAACCCTACCATATATACCCAACCATGAAATATCCCACATCTGTTGGGAATACGGAATTAGATATATAACTAGCCAAATTCAAACTAACTGCCACAGGAAGGGCTGTAAATGGGGCATCAAAAAAAAAATGCCCCAAAATTGACTTATACAAGGCTTTCTTAGTAATCTTCTTTACCAATTCCCATTGTATGTCCCAACATTTTATCTTATCAAATACTGACCTCCAAGAGCTCAACAAAGGGGGCATTTATTTTGATGTAAAACTGTCCTGTCTGCCATTTCTCTAAAACACCTTTCAAATGGGATGTTAGTGGCACTTCCCACAATTTTGAGATACCTCTTACCACTGGAACCAGATTCACATATAAAAATTCATAAAACACAACTGGGTGAAACATCCTCAAACCTCCTCTCTAATATCCAAATATAACGTGTTCCTTTTGATGAGGTTTAAACGGCTACCCCATACTCCACAAAAACAACGCATCAAGGGTGTTTCCAATGATTTAGGTAAAAAAAACAATTACTTAGAAATAAAAAACAGGGATGAGATAAGTTTTAATTAAATAAATTATTTTCTTCTCGACAATTTGTGTCTATTCCATTGAGACACTTTAGCATTTCCGTCCCGTAAAGCCATCTGCCAATTATCCAAAGCTCCTCCCTACCACCAAAATAAAGTCCCAAAATCCTGCAGGGTTTACTTTCAACCCAAAAGCGTCCTACTGAAGTCTGACCATCTGAAACCCGATATGTTAATGCATTTTGTTTTTCATCATTAATGCGGCACCCATAATCCCTCCCAAAGAAATAAGCAGATCATAAGCCAACTCTATTGTCTTGCCATCAGGTAATACAAGACAAATATCGTCCGGATAGGCAATAAACTTCGTAGCGTATATATGTCCAGTGTGATAGCTCTAATCAAAGGGATTTACTAATTATCCTTAACAATGGATCTAATGCCAAAACATACAGTAAGGGCTAAGGGACATCCCTGCCTAACTCCCTTTAAAACACTATGAGTCCCCTTCTCCACCCATTTTCCAAAGGACAACATTAACTAATGCATAGCATAGCTGTACCCAATTCACAAACTGCAGGGCATACCAAACTCCTTCATACATTCCCAAACATAGTCGTGTGATACTTCATCAAAGGCTTTAGATTGATCTAAGCTCACAAAAAACTTCTGGTCCTCCCACGTATCCATGCTTGAAGACATCACCTCTCTAAAAATCAAGGCCTCCGTCAGAGTCCTCCCAGGAACGGCACAAAATTGTTGTCTATTAATCAGATCGGGCATCACAATGGACAATCTATTTCCAAAAGTTTAGAGAATATTTTAAAATCCACATTCAAAAGAGTTAAAGGTCTCCAATTATCTATGTCTGAATGGTTCCCTTCTTAAATAGAAAAATTAACAAATCTTCATACATCTGGATAGGCAAAATCATAACGGAAAGAAACAAATTATATAAAGCCAATAACTCCGTTGGCATAATTCACCATAACAGCTTGTTCAATTCACCTGGTAATCCATCAGAACCTGGCAAAACCCCACTTTTGAGAGAAGCTATCACAAGCCCCAACTCCATCTCAGAAAAAGTCACTATCATACTAGGCCATAAATCTCGATCAACTTATGGAAGATCTGCTGCCTTCAACAACTGAGAGGTAAAACAAGAAACCGGATGAGGAGTCCAAAAGTTTTATCAACATGAAAATCCAAAAATCCATTATGCCTTTGTTGTCAGACAGTAAAACACCATCTTCCCTCCGTAGACTAGAGAATAGGCGGCTATTCATTCTAGACTTACATGCCAAAAAGGATTCACCTGAGCCGATTTCACCTGTGTCCCAAATGACTGCTCTTAAGTAAAGATGCCATATGATCGTATTGATACGGCAACATAGACAGCTTCACCTGAGTAATACCTCTAGATAAATCTAGGCCACTTTCATTTTGTCTAGAAATCAATGATTGTAATGAACGACTGAAGCAGCAAATAATGCTCATGTTTCGTTTTAGCAGCTAAATGGCTGAAGGACTGAAAATAACCAACCAAGCAGAGTTTAAAAGCCCCAACCAGCACCCTCTATCTTCATATAACCCGAGCGTAATCTGATCGTGGACTATCATTTTAAATCCTTGATGACCGAAGTATCACTTAAAATAGAAGCATTTAGCTTCCAAAATCCAGGACCTTTCTTCCGACTCTGGGAAAGTCCATCATTACTCCTATCAAAACATGATCTGAAGTTTCTATCGAACATAAATCAATCTATTAACGCTTAAAGTCTTCGGAAAAAATAAAATCAATAGGAAGCCAAATTACCTTTAAAAAAGTAGGTTTTGCTGAAACTCTCCCAACTTGGGTGTATCTTTAAACTAGCAAGAGAGAGAATTGAAGTCAAACAGGACTTATCACAATATTGTTTACCTATTGTCCCCTTTGCAAAAAATTAATATTGAAATCCCCACCAAAAAACAGATAACTCCTTGTGTACAGAAATGGTTGGATTTTGTGCAGTAATTCAATCCTCAAGGATTTTGACTGCGGGCCATACATAGAAATCAATCGACATGTAATACCATGTACCCTAACATCAACTAACAATGCCCTGCCAGGTTCAATATCAACCAACCTAATAAGTGTGACATCCAACATAGTGAAACAAATACCGACCTCACTACAGGCTTCTTCTCCGAAAGACCAAAAGGATACCCCAGCGCCATTGTTTTCTAGCCCTATCAGTCTCCGGAATCGTATGGAAATGAGTATCCTGTAAAAATAAACATCATAATTCAAAATGAAAGAATCCCAAATGTCATCTGACATTTACATGGATTTGATACTGTTTACATTCAAGGAAGTTACAGTTAATTTAAAAGGTGTTTAAGGAGGAGGTTTGGACAGTTTATTACTTGATCTAGTACTCGTTTCTTGATCTCAAGTTGTTTTGCTTTGAAGAGCTCCCAGACAGAACTAACAAGGAGGTCATACTGGTCATATTGGGATCCTGAGCAGTAACACGGAGTGCGCTGTCTACCTGATCACCCCAGGAGGATAGGATGAGAACCTATTCACCAAAGGCAAAGGAAGTCAGTGCAATACTAGTCTCATTACCATCTGAAAATAACGGATGAAAATGGGATTCCTGCATTTCTTCCTCACTCCCTTCTTTATCTAACATTACCAAGTTTGTGTAAAACTAAGCTCTATCCCCTGCCTCAGAGCTGACCTGATGGGAGACCCTTGAGGAGTCGCAAAGGATGTAACCATATCTTCCCACATGGACCTGCACTAGGAGTGGGGGGTCATCCAAGGAATGCTCATTTAATATTAATCCTGTACTTAAAGGTGTCATAACCAATGTATTATGGCCAGATCATAAGCTAGAACATCTGGCATCCAAAATTGATCCTCCCACCCTCTACCTCTGCGTCTGCCTCTGAGTACTGGGCCAGGTTCCAACCTATCAGAATCACCTCTGGTATCATGAGCCTGTGCTAAGAGATGTTCCTGGTCCGAGGACTCAGCAATATCAGAATTTTTCCAAGGGCAATCTGAAAACGTGTTAATTTTACTACATAAGTTGCAGACCGGGAGCAGTGCATTCTATAATCTTATGTCCCAACATTCCACAATGAAAGCACTTAACCTGATCACATGAAGTATTCAAGTGAGATAAGGAACCACATTTAAAACAACTTTTTGGTTGTCCAGCATAAAAATAATACCCTATCTCTCCTTAGAATGAAAGAACTGGGCAAATGTTGAATCCTTTCAGCATCATGAATTAAACGAACTCGAATAGTCCAACCCCAGTCCAAAAACCATTCTCATCCAAAATAGGTCTTGTCTTGTCTTGCACATAACATTTCTTTTCCAACCAAAACATAATGTATGAAATGTTCACAGCCTCATTCCTAAAAAGGATTGTAACTGTCTTAACCATAGGCTTTGTAATTGGGATAGCTTGAAATTCTTTCCAATGTTCACTATCTTTAAGGTCATAGTACATTCTCAAAATTTGTCCAGGATATCCCGTTACAAAAAACTAATGTCATAATAAAAGTCTCCTGGAGTGTATCAATGCATAGACTTCAGCAGGTGAAAGCCATGGAATCAATGAACAAAATTTCTCTACCCAAAGTCTATCAGAAGCTGCTTGTGACTGCTCTCAGTATCTTAATCGTACTAAGTACCTCGTTTAGCAGACTCCACTAGCTTTCTGAACAGGACAGCAAAGATTTCAGTACTGAGCCCTGAGGTTCGATGAACTCATTGACTCGGTCATAGTCTTACCACAATCCAAATGTGATGAACGCGTTGTCTGTCTCAGATTCCAAAACTGGAAGATCTTGCATAGAACTGTCAAATCGGAAAATGAAGACACTTGAAACAGCTGGCTAGCTAGGTCGCCTGTGGTGTCTTGCACACATAAAAATCACTAGCCTCACCCTGAGACTGCGCATTCGCATTACCTGTAGCCAAGGACTTAGAATTTTCTCCATCAACCGTAAAATGTGCAACTCTTATAATACTTTAAAGTGCGGTACAGAAACCCCAGGGACAGGAATTAGGGGTTGGGGACCCACCTTTCCCTAGCCCATACCCAACCTGCCTTTTGTAGCACCTCTCCAGGGGTCCAAGGCTCTAAAGAGCACGAGTGTCCAGACATTATACTTGAAACAGCTTCTTCACACGTAGCAGTTTCCGATATTATTTGTCCCATAATGTTGTCCAAAATGCTTCCTCCATCAAGAACAGGACTTACTGGTGAATGCTTTCTTTGCTCCTTTCAGCATCCAGTTTCCTCTGACACTGACGGAAATTTTTTCTGCTATATTAATTAAATCCATAAGGTGCAGTTTTTTCTTGCAAGTTCATCTTGCAAAGTCAATTCAGCCGTGTCATCCATATCTAATTCATGCTCCAGACTCTCCGATTCCAAAACCACTTCAGTATATTCATTTGTAGACCGAATATTCTCTTCCAGTGCCTCTCGACCATAGTGAGGTTCGAGTCTCGAACCCACTACCTTCCTCCACCATCTCCACCGACCAATTGAGGTCCTCCATCTTCATGAACGGACGGACAGCGCCACCCATTTCAGAGTAGGGGAATTTTATTTTATAACATCAAAAACCAATAATTACAAACAGTGTTGAATACAAAACAAAATACTAATCTTTAAAGAAAAAACAAATGAATACAAAACAGTGTTAAGTCACACAAAACATACAAAATCAGAAGAGAAATCAAATGAGTTTTTACAGTCACACATTTTCCAGATAACCTCCTAATAAATATTTAGAAACCAAAAATAAATGACAGAATTCAAAGAAAAGATCCCCCAAACCCTTTAACCCGTATCAAACCAGGAAATAGTAGACCACCATAATCTATATGTGTGTAAAGGAATCAGAAGAGATTCTTGCAATTTATGATGCTGCAAACTTTTTGAATAATCCAAAATAATTGTTCTGGGTCCACATATTTTTTTTAATGACCACTGACACCTAACCTGCCAGATATGATATTTTAAAAGATAAATATTAAATGTAATGTCCCAATATGATAATTTTCCAATTTGGAGATATAAGACCAAAACCAAAACTTCCAAATCAAGATCCGGAAAAGAAAACCCACCCAATGCTTACCAAGTTCCTTCCAAAACTGGATTATAAATGGACATTCAAAAGAGATGCCACATTGTTTCCAATTCCATACCACACCAACCTTGTCTCGGACAAAATCTCTCCATGCAGCCTTTATGTTTTAAATTGTTCTTAACATTCAGCCTGTCATGAACACATAGCCACAAAACATCCCACATATATTGGTATTCGGTATTTTCCAACATCTGTATAATTTGCTGAAAATCACCATCAGATCGATTCCCAAAAGGAGAATCCCAAAAATGCTGCAAAATGTGATTATATAACTCCTTTCTAGACAAAGAATGACCGTCAAACTACGTCAAACCCATAATTTAATTTTACTAAAACAATGTTGAAAAGACAGTGAAGACCACATAGGGTTTTGCCTGGCAATACTCTTATGAACTTCCCAAAAGTCCAACCAAAGCGCAAGCGTATCCAAAACCAAGGACCCCAACATTTGTCTTGTTTACTTAACAGGGTAAAATGTTAGCCTGAAAAACATACTGAAAAGAACAAAACCGGATTTATCATCCCAGACCACCTTTACCTATAGGTAAATACAAGACTCCTCTCTTAATTGGATTTAACCGACTTCCCAAATTCCTGAAAAACACTATATACCCTTGTCTCCAATTGTATGGGCAACTATATATATGTACTCAAATGTAAAACATACTTAATAAATACGTTTTTAACATATAAACTCTCTTTGTTTTGAAAGAACCCCTTATTCCAATATACTACTTTCCTCTGGGCCTTTGTTAATAAAATATCCCAATTCAAAACCCAGATCCTCATGACCAAAAAAACCCTAAAATCTTACAAGGAATACGTTATAGGCTACCTAAAATATCCTGGTACTGAGTAAAAACTGTCCCAATCGGAACATACTTACTTTTGTGAGATTTATCCTGGAACCAGTTGTCCGGGAAAAGCTACTCAACAGAGTTCCCAATGCTCCACTAGAGGAAAATCTGCCAGAGTAAAACATAAATCATCAGCGCGTACGCAATGTATTTTATCTCCTGACAATCACTTGAAATCATTACCCTTGAATAGCAGAATCCAACATCACTTTATGTAAAAAGAGGCTCAAGAGTCAAAATGTGTAACATAGGGCTTAAGGGACAGCCTTGTCTAACTCCTCTCCTAACTGCACAACTAGATCCCAACCAGCCATTCACATATGGTATAGTAGACGATTGGTATAAACCATACGAATCCAATTTATAAAAGGTTGTGGAAATCTAAACTTCTCAAGACATTTCCAAATATACCTATGTGCTACATTCTCAAAACTTTGGCCTGATCCAAGCTAATCAAAAAAACATAATTTCTTGTAGCCGCCTTTTTCCATCACCTCTCAACAAAATAAGACCATCCGTGATCCTCCTCCCGGTATTGAACAAAATTGTGTTGGTAAAATCAAATCCTGCAATACCATACTAAGTCTACCACTAAGTATTTTGGTAAGAATTTTAAATCTGAATTTAAAAGAAATAGGCTCCAATCTTTAAATCCTCCTTTCCCACTTTTAAACAACAAAATCAAAAGACTAATATTCATGTCCTCCTGAATATGATTGTTCAAAACAATAATTATACATTGCAACCAATTCCTTTCCTAAATACCTATTAATATGAACATATAGTTCATTAGGTAAACCATCATATCCCGGAGCTTTCCTGAAGGAGAGAAGCAATTACTTTAGTAAGTTCGAACTTGGAATAGAAGTCAATAAAGACAAAAATAAGTGTCAGAAACTTGAGGAAGATGCAACCCCATTAACCAATCATCTAAACCACTCTCACAATTTCAGTATCTTCATGAAATAAAGTAGAAACAAACTTTCTATTTCGTGATTATTTCATTATTTGTCATGAACACACCCCTCCCTGCGATTTAAGACAGGAAATATCTTATGATGTCTCTGATTTTTACAACTATCAAAGAGGTTCAAAAATCCTGTTTTCCTTGAGTGCCAAAACGTTGTTCTCTCTAAAGATTTCCATCCTGTCGCATTGCAACTGTACCAATTCATCAGCTATTTCTTGTAAATAATTCAGTTCTCCTTTCATTTGTAAAATCTGAATCTGTGTAAGATATTCTTGAAATGTTGACACCTCATCATTCCGACGTGTCCCCATAATTTCCTATTTTCTGAAAAAATTCCTGACATGTCTTTTACTATCAGCCCACCAAAGGACAGGAGAATCGATAAGAAAAAACAGATTGCCTTGCTTCTAATAGGGAAATAAAACCTGCCATAATCTCAGGGTTGTCAAGTAAGGAAACATAGAAACATAGAATTTGACGGCAGATAAGGACCGCTTGGCCCACCCAGTCTGCCCATTTCCTACCTACTGGATAAGCTGCAGATCCTAGTTAACCAGCAGCCTACTTCTTCCTACCCCACCCCCAGAAATGCCTTATGACTATCCCATGCATGCTTGAATTCCGCCACTGATTGTGGCTCCACAACCTTCCTCCGGAAGGCCGCTCCATGCATCCCAACCCCTCTCTGAGAAAAATACTTCCTTAAATTACCTCTGAGCCGCGCTTCTATCTTCAAATTGTGCCTCTTGTTCTTGCTCACCTCTTTTTGAAAGATGCTACCTCTTGGACTTTGTTGATTCCTTGAGGTGCTTGAAAGTTTCTATCATGTCCCCCCTCTCCTTTCTTTCCTCAAGGCTATACATATTAAGCTCCTTAAGTCTCTCTTCATATATGTCTTCCGGTGCAGACCCTGCACCATTTTAGTTGCCCTCCTCTGGACAGCTTCCATCTTGTCTATGTCTTTAGGAGACTGGGTCTCCAGAACTGCGCACAGTACTCCAGATGGGGTCTCACCAGCTGTCTGTACAGAGGATAATAACTCCCTGTTTTCTACTGGTGATGCCTCTCCTATGCATCCCAGTATCCCCAGCCCTCCTTGCTGCCCTCTCACATTGCTTGCCCGTCTTTAGGTCATCTGATATGACTACCCCAGGTCCCTTTCCATTTTTGTTGTTGTTAGTATCTCACCCCATTGTGTACTCTTCCCTGGGTTTTGTTTCCCAGGTGCATTACCTGCACTTCTTAGCATTGAATCTAAGCTGCCATACATTTGACCATTCCTCTAACCTGCCAAGTCCCTTCTCATCCTTTCCAACCCACCCTGTGCATCAACTCTGTTGCAGATCTTAGTGTCATCTGCAAAGAGACATACTTTTCCTTCCAGTCCTTCTGCAATGTCACTTATAAAGACATTGAAGAGGACCGGTCCTATTACTGAACCCTGCGGTACCCTACTAGTAACCCTCCTTTCTTCTCGTGGACTCCATTTACTATTACTCTCTGTGTCCTATTCTCCAGCCATTTTTTACCCAGGCTGTCAAAAGATTCATTCTCCAATACCCAGGACCCTTAGTAGTATCTTGGAAATTAGAAGCTTCATCATTAGTAAGCCATGGTCAGAAGTAGCAACAATATGCACTTTTTGCTGGCAATATTGTAGAGTTGGAGTGACAAAAAATAATTTATTCTGGTAGCTCTTTTCCCTTGAAAAACGTTTTTGAATTATTTGCCAATTCGAAGAAAACATCCTGAAGACCTGTTTGATATAGTAAATTATTCAGAAAACTTGCATCACAAAAGTTTTTTTTTCGTCTGCCCAGTTTTATCTGAAAAGGTCCTACTAATATTAAAATCACCACCAAACACTACATTTTACTAGTAAATAAAAAGGCAAAATAACCTTAATAAGTCTATCCGTTCCATTTTAACCTGAGGAGCATACACATTAATTAAACGAAAATCCACGCTATTTACCTGGATATCCAATAATAAGGCCCTTCCAGGAAAAATCTCAACTAAACGAATCTTTTTAAATTTGAAAAAGAAACAAATTCTACCCCACAACATCGATCCGCACCACCAGACCAGAAACAGGGACCCCACACCCAAGCCCTGGAAGCTACCTCAAAGTCTCCTTCATTATACAATCTAGTATCTTGTAGAAATGCTATATCAACACATAATGAGAAAATAAAGAAAAGGTGGCCAAACGTTTACGCTCCGTAAGAATACTGTTAACATTTAAACTTGCAAAACTCAAGTTATATTGTGTTAAAGACAAAGTAAACGTTAGGTTTTTTCTAATACTTTTCCTTAAACCCATCCTAGTACCCCGTAATTGTTTTTTTTACCGTATTTGCTGGTTCAATATTTGTTTCCATATCGGACAAAACATCCTTCTGAGAGGATGTACCTGAAACAGTGTCAGAATCCTGCCTTCCTCCGGTTGTAAAACAGTAAAGGGGTTGGAGGTAATTACACTGTCAGGAGTCAGGGCTGTAACTGGGAGAACAGATCGCTGACCTTTACTGGTTTGAAAATCCTTGCAAGAAACCGAAGGGCAACATAGAGGTAACTACCTCAGGCACACAAAGGGAAACAGGAGATGCTGAGGTAGCCAAATCAATTAACCTAGAATCTTGCAAGACTACAGAAGTAGTGCAAAGCCCAGCCGACCGCAGAGCACAGGTCCCTGCGTGGTCGCCTGCATATGTGCGGCCTTCAGAAGCATGTCTAGAGTACTGTGACACAGGGGTCCATGAATCCATCCCAACAATTTTAGTTTTTGCAGCATTAGTCAGATATAGATCTTGAAGCCCAAAATCTGAATCTGAGGTATTATGGGATGCCTTTGGACAATCCGAAAATCATGGCCTATGTCCTGACACAAAGAACATTTAGGACTATTTGCACAATGAAACCCGAATGCCCCGACTCCCCACAATAAGAACATAAAATAACAATGCAAGTGGTACTGATATGTCTAGCTGAACCACATCTATAGCATTTACGAGGTTGGCAAGGGTAAAAATAAAACCCTTGTCTCTACCAATAAAAAGACAGTTTGGCAGATGTTTGAAATCGGTCCCTTCTCAAAAAGTTTTACCTTTACCTCCAACCTCCATTCCAAAACCCTCAGAGTCTAATATGGGATCTGGCGGACCTAATACTTCACAATGTTGTCCTAGCCAAAACATAACATCCACAATGTTTACTCCTTCACTACGAAAAGAACAGTTATTAAATGAAAAGCTTGTTTAGAAAGAGGAGTTACTTGAAAAGGAGTCCAAAGAGGGTCGTTTTCAATAAGGCATACTTAGTCCAGAATTTCTCTAAAAGAGCTGCTGAACGAAAACTAACATCAAAAGTATGCTCCCCAGAAATGTGTATGAAGGCATAAATATCCAAAGGGGTAAAACCCAAAGATTGTTTTATCAAAACTTGTCCCACATATTGCCTGTCAGGTAGGTCCTGCAGCCCAGTCAAATATCTAATCCGAATGGCATGTCTTTGTTTAGCCAAATCTAATTGTTTCCATAAAGGTCTAAAAGAAGTTTGTTTGGGCCCTAAAGAGTCGGTCCCAGGACAGACCGCCTTATTCACTTGAGCCTCCCCTCCTGTCCCATTTCTATAACCCCAGACTGGTCCATTAATTTATCCTGGGCCAGATTCAATAAGGAAATTGTCTGCTTGCCTAAAACTCCAGCCGACAGTGCCACACAATCATCGCTCCTCAGTTCTGAAGAGGCTGGAGCTGGCACAGAAGTCTGAGAAGTCATAACCAAAAAGTAGATCCGTGCCGGCCGACTTACCAGCCACCTCACGCTGCAACTCCGGCCCAGAATCTGCACACCATTCACCTGTGGAAGTCCGAGACCATCCAGCGTTTCCAACGCGTTATCCGAGGACCAATCGATACTGTCCAAATCCTGCGAGACCAACTGCTGCTCCGACTCCCCTCCTGTGTATTTTCTGAATGCATATCCAAAGCAAAACTTTGGCAACAGGGAAACGACGGACCCAAAGGAACTTCTGAAAGCCGCTTTCTCTTACCCTGGTCTTCTTGACCCGTAATTTCAAGTTCCAACAACGATTCCACTGCAGTGAGTTCTGACTGCAAAATGTCCTGTTTTCTGTAAAGTTAAACCAGAGGCCAAATCCAAGATTCCATGCGTCACATACAGAATCCTCCGCAGTTACGGCAAACAGGATGCAGCTTCTTTGGCATCTCCAGCGCCTACCGCTTGCAGCCCCACTCCATCCTCCTCCATGACACACTCCACACTGACCGCTCCACTCATCTCGAGCAGCAAAGCCTTCCGCCAACCAGTAGGGGAATTTCCGTGTCCTGGCCAAATTTCCTCATTCACTAAAAATATCACCAACAGCTTAATCTGGTTCAATGTCAGTTGGCATTCATCTGTATCCCCTCCCCAGGTCGTGCCTGAAAATAGGCAGAATTTGTCTAGTGCACTTACCTGGTCAACAAGAACTAAATAAATAAAAATAAATAAATAAATTATGCAGACATTTGAAACTGTCTTACGTTCTAGATGCTTTTCAACCTTTATTTGGTAATCTCAATCTTTGTATAGACAATAGACCTTTGGCTTCCCAGTGGCAATGGCTTAACATCCACAATTTGGAGGAGCTCTTGTCAGACAATTCTGTTATTATTTTCACCTTTTTCATTATACATTTGGTGTAAAGTTTTAGCTTGTATAAGACAATTGGTCAGTGTTTTTGGGACATTACTTCTGCAACTGCCTTTTACTGGGCTACCACTTTGGGTATCGATTACTTGGCAGACTTTTGGTTTCACGTTTGTTCTGATATTTATAAATATGTTAAGCAAGACCAACTGAGATGCCAAGAATTTAATATACTCCACTACCTTTATTTTCTCCTATGAAACTTTATCAGATGGGCAAACATACTCTCCATTGTGTCCTAGATGTCATAGTGAAGAAAGCACTTTATTTCACATGTTATGGCAGTGTTCATGTATACACCCCTTTTGGGATTCTGTTCAAACCAGTTTGATCCTCTTCTGGGCCTCCAGGAGGCTTTCACCCTTGAGATTTGTATTCTTGGAGATTATGGTCCACCTATCTGGGGCCCAGAAAAGCACATATGGCATTAACGTTGGGTGTGGCTAAACTGTTGATTTTATGTTCTTGGTTGGATCCCTCTCCACTGTCTCAATTAGAATGGGTTGCACAAATGTTACAAGCTCTTAATGTGGAGAAATCTGTTGCCTGTTTTTGTAATGCCTACCATATGTACAAGGTTTGCTGGGAGTCTTTACACACTTTGTGTTGTTACACTGATTGTTGGACTTTTAGTGTCATCTTCACTTTTGCGTTGTATCTGATTTATGCCAGTGGCGGCACTAAGTGGCATGGGTTCATAATATTTCAGTTCAAACCATGAAATAAAACAACAGCGATGCCATTGGACTCTCCTGCTTCACCCCCACACCCCTTGGAATTATAATAATCAACTCTGGGGGGTCATGGACTTCAGGGCGAGGGAAACATTTGGGGGACTCATTTAAAAAAATACATGCTGTGTATAGTGGGACCTGGGGTGAACTGAACCACAGCCACAGTTCTCTGTTGCTGCCAGAGGCAGGTGCTGTCACCACTCCAGCGTGGGAGTGGCTCAGCCAAGCACCACCCCTGAAACATCCTTCAGGATCAAGTATTGCAGTCTACAGCACTGGGGTAGTGGTTCTTGTTGTATGCTTAAAGAACCCTTTTACTGTAGAGCCATTCATGCTTCTTAAAGTGCATTATTTCATGCACAGTTTTCTCTACTATAGTGACCCAGTACCATGTTAAGCACATGCAATCCATGCATGCATAGGGCTCCTGAGCTCTGAGGGGCCCCGCCTCCTTGCTGACTGCTGCAGTTTTTGTTTCTTGTGTTTACTGTGCCTGTACCATCCCTGATGGACCCCAGACCCCAGGGGCCACCACACCGGACAAAAGATCACCACCACCCTTGTTGCTGTACAGTGTTTCAGTGCAGTGATGATCATCATGCTTCAAAATTCACGAGGCACACCACATGGAGTGAAGAAAAGACTTGGAATTAGTGGTCAGAGCCCGAGGGTCAGGAGGTATCCAATTGGGGAGCAAGAAAGGAGGAAAGGAGACCAATAAGTGGCAAGGATGTTTCCACCAATAAGAGGTGGTCATCATGGTATGGAATAGCCAGTCTCCAGACTCCAGTGTTGTAACAAGTGATAAAGAAGTTTGTCCCTATATTTCAGCCTAAACCTCATTTTGGTCTAAAACATAATGTGTCTGTGTAACAAATGTTGACCTATATAATTGGATCATATAAAACTTGGGAAGCCACAAGACAAACTAAGCCACAAGTTGCAATATTAAAGTGCCTTTGACATTTGTGCTGACCATGTAAGTAATAGCAAACAGTTGTCTTATGTGTCTGCAAGACAGAAACACAGGATAGAGTCCAAATTACCCTTCTGATTATCTCTAGTGTTTATTCTTATCAGGACAGGCCAAAATGCTTGTATGCACATTCCTAAGTCCAAACCTATGTTTCCCTCCTAGACCTTGGTAACTGGTAGTGACAACTTTTACTAGCCATATATAATAATAGAATGTACACTATCTATACTTGTGCTGACCAAGGATGAGCTCATACATATACCAAAGAAAGAGTATGGCCTTGTAAGTTGATGTTTGTGCTTGTTTTGAACCAATCATAGAAAACAATAGGAAATGATGATGCTGTCTTCTACTATATAAGCAAGCCAGCACACACTGTTATTTTGAAGAATGAAGAATGTACCACTTGTAATCTCTCAGATTATTGTTATAATCATTAAATTCTTCCGCCTTCAGTCTCGTCTCCGTTCGTCTCCTTTCTGAGTATCTGTAATTGATAATTTACTAACTATAGTTTTTTCACAACGCTACAATTGGTGCCTTAAAGACTCGGATCACTGGTGCTGCATGTGAGGAGGCTGCCTAACTGCGGGTTGGTTAGTCTGCAAGCCCCAATAAGAAGGTGACGACGCTTGGAGATGTGGTGCTGCTGGCTCAAAGCGAGAGAAGAAGGTACACAGACAGTCACAACCACTTGACAATCAGGTGATGTATGCTTTGTATGCTTCTCAAATTGTTTAAAATAAAAAGTAATGCTTAACTCTGTAGGAACTCATGGGGCAGAGTAGGTAAGTGAAGGTGCTGGGACTTGCAAGCAGGACCTCACAAGGGAGCCGTGAAGACGAGCCAAACGGACCAGGGCACTAGTGCAACGGGTGAGCCCGCTGTGGAGGCTAGGCAGGCAAGAAAAAGATAAGAAGATAAAAAGATAAGAAGAATGAGTATGGAAACAATAATAGGCCGTTTTCTAGGAAAACACCTAAAGGGGAGGTATATGAATCAGTGCCTGATGATCAACAGGCACAACTGTATTTTACTCAGCAAGTGTCTCTTCATAATGAGGAGTAAAAATGAAAAGGAAATCTTTGCAAATGCATTGCAAGGACTGTGGCAGTATAATCAGACTATTGTGTGTCGCCAAAATAAAGAAGTAGCTCAGTTGAGGGATGAAAGGATCAAAATGCTAAATTGCAACAACAACTAGAAGAACTAACATCAAAGTATAAAGATAGCATCCCAATAGATCAACACCAAGAGTTAGAACAGCAGTGTATTAATTTTAAGGAACAGCTAATAAAAGCACAAGGGATTTGTGTCTGTTAGACAGAAATAATGCCCTCTTACAAATTAAGTTAGACCAACAGTCACAAGAACATGCTAGTCAGACTAGGCACCTGTACACTGAACCCCAGGATGCTGCAAGCAAGATCCAAGAGTTACAGGAAAAACAAGATGAGTTAGATAAGCTCCTTACTGGAAAAGGGATGGGACAGTAACCATTCAAATGGCACCTGTAAGCACACGGGAATGATGACAGCAGCTGGGGAGCTATGTTAGCTGCAACCCGACATCAACAAGAGCAGTATCTACTAATGTTAGACTCCAAATGGCTAAAACATAGATTAAAAGGAATATGCTGAAAAAACTGGGCATACGGAAGAAGCTGAGAGGTATAGGAAACAAGATTTCTGAGTACATGTTGATTGGTGTAAAAAGTGTCAAACAAAGCTGGTTGAAAATTAAGTACTACACTTAATGTTTATAGCCATGAAGACCCAAGGCATCATTATCATCGGCTTGGTGGCAACCATAAGAATTTCTATACATTAATGTGGAACAGACTAATGTTACGTGTGAGTATGAACAGTCCATTACTCTGTTAGTCAGTTGGAACTGGGACCCTGTTGATACAAACACCTACACGACGGGCATGGAAAGCCACTTGGACCAAAAATAACCGTACGTTTATATCTACAAATTGGTGTGTGGACATACTTAACAGCTGGTCCAGCTGTGCATCGGAGCTCAAGACTGGATCACAGCAAAGCTACATGGACTGGAAACAGAAAATGGGTCTCTTGTCATAGACAGGGCCACACCAAAGGACAATGGTGTTTATGTGTTAACTCTGTCCTACTGTCTTTGGGGTGATAATAGTGTTTGTAACTATGCTGGTGTAAACAACTCATTACATTTTGCAGTCTCAGATGCCATATACTTAACTGTAACACCAACTGAATGCCCAAATGTGACAACAGGGCCAGAGAGTGGGCTTATATCAACACCTGTTGATCAAATGCTTGTAAATAATGTAAAGTACAGTAGAGTGCATATAAACTTAGATTTTCTGGTTGAAATATAAATGTTAACAGTAGTTGTGCAGACATTGGTGTGTCAAAGTTTTATGCCACTATGTTGATTGACATGTTAAGCGCCATCATTTGGAGCTGTGATACCTCTCCTGTCTTTTAACGCAGAGTCACTTTTAAATCGAAAAGATACTCATTTGATACAAATCCAAAATACTGCCCATAAGGCACAAGCAGTTGTAAACGAATTGCTCAGTGAGAGTGATAATGAGCACTTGATTTATAGCTATGCAGGGGAGCCCTTAGGAGTCCTGTCTTTTAAAGCTTTACTTGTGTTGCAAGTGGTCTTAGTGTTCTTGGTAATTATAGGCCTGTGTCGCTTAAGACTTACTATTCTGTGAAAGTACGTGAGGAGATGTACATGCTCCGAGGAGCTGCATTGTTGCACAAATAATAATTAGGAAATATAGGCCAAGGGGGCTTGTAACAAGATAAAGAAGTTTGTCCCTATATTTCAGCCTAAACCTCATTTTGGGCTAAAACATAATGTGTCTGTGTAACAAATGTTGACCTATATATTTGGATCATATAAAACTTGGGAAGCCACAAGACAAACTAAGCCACAAGTTGCAATATTAAAGTGCCTTTAACATTTGTGCTGACCATGTAAGTAATAGCAAACAGTTGTCTTACGTGTCTGCAAGACAGAAACACAGGATAGAGTCCAAATTACCCTTCTGATTATCTCTAGTGTTTATTCTTATCAGGACAGGCCAAAATGCTTGTATGCACATTCCTAAGTCCAAACCTATGTTTCCCTCCTAGACCTTGGTAACTGGTAGTGACAACTGTTACTAGCCATATATAATAATAGAATGTACACTATCTATACTTGTGCTGACCAAGGATGAGCTCATACATATACCAAAGAAAGAGTATGGCCTTGTAAGTTGATGTTTGTGCTTGTTTTGAACCAATCATAGAAAACCATAGGAATGATGATGCTGTCTTCCACTATATAAGCAAGCCAGCACACACTGTTATTTTGAAGAATGAAGAATGTACCACTTGTAATCTCTCACTGTGATTATTGTTATAATCATTAAATTCTTCCACCTTCAGTCTCGTCTCCGTTCATCTCCTTTCTGAGTATCTGTAATTGATAATTTACTAACTATAGTTTTTTCACAATGCTACAAGTGTACACAACAGCCTGCCAATGGCTGCTGAGAGAGAGAGAGAGAGAGAGAGAGAGAGATCCAGCAGCAGCCAATCAGATCAGAGTGCTGGCTACATGTTGTTGTGGCAGCAAGTCAGGCAATAAGGCATGCAGTTAGAAGTCATCAACAGGCTGGAGGATTTTCCTGTCTCTGAGTGACCGGTCCACGTGCAATGATATGAGAGGAGTTTGACTGACCCTGACCACTGTGGCACCACCGCACTTGGCCAACTGCCTTGACTCACCGCTTCATCCAGGAGGATCTAATCATCATCTTCATCTCTAGACTAGTCATAGCCCATAGCCTATAGACCCACGGACCCAGTCATCACACACAAACACTGCAGAGCCATCGTCACTCACAGCCTACAGCAGGGACAATCCATCCAACAACAAGCTGCTGTCATCGGCACAATTGCACTGAGCAGCAGCGGAGCCAGAGGAGTCCTCCAGTTTGAGTCAGATGAGCCCAGCACAGCAATGCTAGTCCAAGTTGATGCTTGTCTGTGACCATCATCATTGATTCAATGCATCCCTAACTGAGACTGACTTCTACAGGCAGTGG
This sequence comes from Neoceratodus forsteri, assembly GCA_016271365.2. Taxonomy (NCBI): domain Eukaryota; kingdom Metazoa; phylum Chordata; order Ceratodontiformes; family Ceratodontidae; genus Neoceratodus; species Neoceratodus forsteri. Next base: position 1,046,515,847 of record CM057455.1, read on the forward strand.
CTGGCAGGCACTTGACTAGTGTCTGGTAAGGTAAGGGTTGTTGCTCACTGCTTGCTGCTCAGATTTAAACTGTCTCCATAATGTTGATATCAGGTGGTGGTCTACTCTACAGCCATCCCACAGCCCATAGTGAAAATTGCTGGGTCCAAAATGTAATTCTGTGTTCAGTTCAAAACAGACTTAGGGATGAAGAATCATATCTATCAAAGATAAACTTAATGAATCTAAGAAATCTATTCCTTTGCTTTATAAAGCCTATCTAATTCTATGCCTTAGGCATTGCATGAATCTTCTGTACATCAGCAACTAAAAACAAACTGGAACTTAAGGGCCTAATTTGGATACAGTAAATAGGCAGCATCAATTGCATATGTACCTCAAATGGTTGCAGGGGTCAGGATTGACAGGAAGTGCAAAGTCACAATAAGTTCTTAGCTGTATATAAGGACCTTAATCCAAAATGTCAGGAATTTTTGATGTGCAAACTAAAACATTTTCTATGCTAGACTTGTTGCAAGCTCATATGTAAGTGGCACTGGAAGAGTAATCCAAGCCCTATCTTACCATTAATATGCAGAATGGCATGTATCAGTTTAATTGATACATCACTACAGATGTCCTATAAGGCTCTGTGCCTGGCCCCATTCTCATCTCCATCTTCCTCAATGACTTGCCCTAAGTATGCTTCCCTCCTCCTCCTCTAGCCATATGTATGCTGACAACACCATCCTTTTCTCCTCTGGCAAATGCCCCTCTGATGCAGCATCCACCCTTCAGCATAACTTTCACAGGTTCAGCTTTACTTTGCCTCAAGTTAATTTTTCCTAAACACCTAAAAGACAGTCTTCATGAGCTTCAGCACTAGGCAGAGACTCTCTAGGCTCCATCTCTACCATACATCCACACCCTTGATGGGACAATCCTTGAGGATACCATCTAATTTCGATACCTTGGGGTATGGCTGTACCAACACCTCAACTTCTCTGGCCACATTGACACCATCCTGAAAAAACTGCACCCCAAGCTTGGTGCCTTATACAGGAACTGTAGTTGCATCCCTACAATGTCATGGTGTGAACTAGTCCAAGATGATCCTTCCATTTTGACTACTGTGACATGGTCTATGGTGCCATTCTCAAATCCTCCTAACCAGATTGGACACTCTCTTCAACTCCTTCTGACATTTTGCCCTTGATGCTCCTTCTTGCACCCATCACTATGATCTGTACCATGCCCTGTCCTTTCCTCGCTTGAAAACAGGTGCCTCGATCATTGAGCCAGACTCACTTCTAATTTCTGGCTAGGATAACTTCCTCCCTACCTCTTATGCTCCTCTCTCCCCACCCATCCCTTACTCAGGTCCACTGACACTTGTACTTTGTCAGTCCTCTGACGAACCACCATCATTGGCCAGTCAGGCATCGCCCATAGCTTCCTAAAATCTGGAACCCCTCCCCCAATTATGGCACCTCCTCCTCCTTTTCCCTAGCCTCTACCTTACATAACTTTCTTTCTTCTAGCTGCTTCTGCTTCAGTCCTCCATAATTAGCCCTTCTACATCCCTGCTCCTACCCATACCACTTATTCCCTACCCTGCCTCTCTCCCCTTGCATCTGCACATCCTCCACCACTGTTCCCCATCTCTCCTCTCACCACTATCCCTTTACCTCTACCCTCTGCCCTTCTACTACCTCCCTCAAATCCTCTATTACAACTTTTGCCTGCATTAGACCCCCTGGCAGGTTCTCATCATCCTGGAGGGCCCAGCTCAGGGCAAGCTTCTTTCTCCTCACCTGCCCTCACCTGATTATGCCCTCTGGCAGGGGTTCTTAGCATCCTGGAGAGGCCTTGGATTAGATGCTGTTTCTTCCTCACTCCTTTTCCTTCCTTACTCCTTCCCCACCTCCTTCATCCCCACTGCCTCACTCTAGTGCTGCCCCTGGCAGGGTACTTTGCATCCTGGAGGAGTCCAGTACTAGATTAACCTTTTCTTCCTTCCCTCCTACCCCCATCATTTCTACCCAACTCTGACCTTGATCTTGACTGTTTCTGCCCTCTGGCAGGGTTCTCAGCATCCTGTAGAGGCATAGAGTCAGGCAAGCCTCTTCCTTTCCTTCTCTTCTCCCCCCCATCCACCAACTCTACTCTCCTATCCAACTCTACCTTGCCTCGTTCCACTCTCTGGCAGGGTTCTTCACATCCTGGAGAGGTCAAAAACTAAGCAAACTCTTCCTTCCCTTTCTCCAGCATTCTTACTCCCCCACCCAATCTTCCCTCCTACCTAAGTGGAGTCCCCCAGGATGAAACCCAATTCTGCAGCATTTTGCAGCACTCTGCAGAATGTTGAGAGACTGATGATAGCAATGTATTTCAATGGCAATTAGTCCCTTTGAGATTCAGGAAAATGTGACACTGCCAGGATGAAGTGAATGCTTAGTTTTCTGCATGACAAAAGGGACTAATTGCCATTGAAATTACATTGCTTTATTCAGTAGCTCTGCTGCAGCATACTGCAGAGTGCTTTTAAAAGTGGGTTCATTCTGGGGACACCACTGTATACCTAATTTCCCTTGATTTTTTCCCCTGCCCTTTCACCCTGTTTCCCCTTCCTCCCCATATTTAAGAATCACCACCTCCTTCATCCATTGGCAGGGCTCTCTGCTTACCAGAGGATCAGCTCTTGGCAGCCTCCCCCATCCCAACAAATCCCCCATCCCTCTCCTCTCTCTCTACCCTTCCACACTTAAAAGAAATTAGATCCCTGGAACTAAGGTATGTGCACTTATTGTTCTCTTTTGTCACTCCAACTAGCACTTGCCCTAAATAACATGCTCCCTACTACTGATTCTACTCATTTGCTCTTTCAATTTGCTCCCCATCTATTCACCCTCCTCCCTCTATCTGACTTACCCTGCTCATGTCCTGTCACTCTTTGCTCTTTTCTCCCCACTGCCTATAACCTGCTAAACCCTCTGGTCTTGATTGTAACCCAATTCCTGTTAAGGTATTGTCCCATGGCTGCATCAATAATACTTGCCAGGATCCATAGGTATGGAATTGTATTTGTATGTATATTATACTTGCTTGTTACTTTTAATGTATGTCACATTACAAATGTAATTGATTATCAATTCTCTCAGTCATGTTAAATGCATTTTCTCAGCTATGTTAAATATAATCTGTTTGTAAAGTCTACCTCCAATTGTACCCTCCTCCCGGGTCGCATTGGTAGACGAGCAATTTATTATTCAGTGTGCCCTCCTGGTGAAACATTTCAATAAATAAATAAATAAATTGTTTGAGTTATATGGTAGACAATGCTCCTGCTGTGTTTTTCATAGGATGGGTTATGACATGTATTAACTAGTGTGATATGCTACATTTATAACGTTAAACTCACAAGGCACTTGAGTCACAGTTGTGAAATCTGGAAGCTGTACTTAAAAAAACTACAGGAAGGAGGTCACATGTTGAAAATATATTTTAAATAACGATTTTTCCAAGATAGTGTAACATACTTCAGGCATGGACTTGAAACTTAACTTATCTGGTCAATGAGAGAAAACAAAAGGTAATTGCTGACCTTAATACATTACTATTTATAGGATCTGGCTTAACTTAACTTAAATCTGTGGGATTATGCTATAAAGGAAACAGTTATAAGTTGCCAAAAAAATAAGACTTTTGAAAAGCAAAGACTGGCAGATATAGCAAATCCAGTGTGCTAAATTAGCCTACAACAAATAGCCGCCATGTTTAAAAGGAATAGCCCCAGTGCTAAACCTGCTGAATATAGCATGCTAAGGAATCCAAGCAAACTGGGCTGGCAGTGCAGTACCAAAATAGCCGGGAAATAAGACAGCACTGAATATAGCAACAGGAAGTGCAAAATGCAATGGCAGCCCAATGGACACAGAGGTGGAGCAAGTCGGAGCTGCAGGTAGAGGACAATGTGTGATTGCAAAGAGGTGTTACACACCAACCCCAAACAAATTCTGATCAGATCCACCATGGCTGCATAATGAAGTAAATGAGGTTGTGTTGAATCGCTAGGAGGCATGGAGAAACAACACAATAGTTTGTAAGTAGTAAGATTTGTTTTATTTTCTATTCTAAGGAAGGCATACACATTATTAGGAAATATATGGAGGTGTACATTTCAATGGAAGGAATGGTAAGGAATATAGGTTTGACAGGTACAGTAGGTGACAGTACATGAAAAAGTAATGGCTGGCATATGTTCAGCTTTGGGATAATTATACAGTTTTACAGAGGAAGAGGGTTTTGTCCATGAGATGATGTTAGTTATATTTAAGCAATGTGTTGCTGTCAGCCAGTAAGGTGTAATGATGGGCTCTGAGAGAAAATGTGATAGTAACTTTCAGAAGGGGTCAATGTTGATAAGGTTAAGGTAGTTATGTTTGTGATAACGGGAATATCAGAACAAGTTGTATGCAGGAGTGTAGTACAAATATGCACTGTATCACAAGTATGTGCTCAGAATGCAGGCACATGTGATATGCAGGTTTGTTTTACAAATAGATAAAATAGCAATAGATGCAATTGGTAGCAAGATAGATAATTACATAGATAGACAGGCAGACAAATAGAGGAGAAGTCAGAGTCTTGACAGTCTTTGGAGAGGCAACTGCCCCTAGAGTCACAGTCATGTTCGCTAATTTGGGGTGAAAAACTTTTCAACAACACTGTTTTGCTGTCAATAGTTTCCTGTGGGTTTAAGCATGTATTGGAACCCCTTAAAACAGCTATAGTGCAAAAAAAAACAATGAAAGCAATTGTGTTATAGTTTAGCACTGAAATGTACATGTTGCCACCTTGCTCCAGTAAGCACCCTTCCCAAGCAGAGGGCCATTCTAAATTATAACAAGCATTTGTCAATGCTGAATGTTGTATTGCTGGCATTGGCATTGGTAGTGCAGGAGTTAGAGATGCATAATAGAAATGGCAGTGAAGTATGGAACCGACATCAACCCCACCTCACCCTGTAGAGACTGACAGGCATTGAGGTGTGTCTTTGGCTCATCAGCCATAACATTCATGCCATTTCTTCCTACCCCTGCAGACTCTGACAAGTGTTACATTGTGCCTTGAGGTCTTCAGGCCTTATGCTCATCCCATTCCATAAGAAAATACATTGAGATGAGTGCAGAATTGGAGAATGGGATGAACTTTGGGGCAGAAGATTCCAAGGTACACATTGATGCTTGTCAGTGGCTGCAGGGTGGGGTGGGGTGGAATGACATGAGCATTACAGCCAACAATCCAAAGGCACACTTCTGGCGCCTGTTAGTTCAGATAAGGTTGGACGTTATGGTTAGAAACCGTAACGCCCAGGCATTTGTTGGTATTTGTACTCCAAATTTTCAACATGGTCTTTTGTGACCTCACCTCATGAAAGCATTTGGAACCTCTGTTCATGAACAGTGGCGCTGTAATTTTGTTAATTTGTCCCGAACGATTTCCACAGCAACCACACCATTCTCTGCGCCACATTTTGAAAACACAGTTTGGGAGGATGAAAAATGACAGCTGCCCATTCATAAGGAGGTGTAAAGAGATGGCAATATTGAAAATCTGGAGTGAAAATATTAACATTTCTTGAAGTTATGCACGTGCGTGAAAACTGCACAATGCATGCTCATAACACAGTCATTTTTGGAATTCTTTCACCAGATTTTAGCTTTAGACATTTTAGGACCTCTGCTCATGAACAGTGGCACTATGATTTTCTTAATCTGTGCTAAACATTGATTTCCACAGCTACTGCCAGCATTGTGTACCAGATGTGTGAACCACATTTTGGGCAGGATGATGAAAATGACAGATGTACTTTCATAAGGAGGTGTGCAAAATGGCAATGTTGGAAATCTGGAGTGAAAATATTAAAAATTTCGTAGTTATGACTGTGCATGGACACTGCGTAATGCATGCTCATAGCAAGTCATTTTGTGATTTTGTCACCAAATTTTCAACATAGACATTTTGGGGCCTCTGCTCATGAACAGTGACACTGTCATTTCATTAATTGGTCCTGAAAGGTGACTCCATACAGTGACCACAAAATCACCTTCCGGGACCGAATAGCGAGATGGCAGTGACTGAATTCATGTGGTGGGGTCCCAAGAATCCCATATTGAAAATTTGGTGCCAAAAGTCATAAAATGGCCAAGATATGCACCTAGTTAAAAGCCCCACTGATGCCATTATACAGCTTACCAGCCTGTCTTCAGTTCATGGTCGGCTTTGAAGAATGCAGACGTGCTCCCACTCCAAGGAAGATCGTCTCGCCAGCTCCAGAAGTAAATATGGGATGAGGTGGGGTGGGGGATGTGGGTAAGCAGAGGGTGGGTGCAGGTTTGGGGAGGGCACCAGACATGTAGAGGGACCATTTTCTTGTTTTTCACGGCAAAAAAAAAACCACAAAGACAACGTGAGTCAGTTTTCTTTTTGCCCGGTATATCTCTGGCACACTGGGATGGGCTCCCAGTGTGCCACCTGCGACCTGAGGGAGGGGACTGAAGCCAATGGGGATTGGGTTCTCCGTTGGCACAGAAACATGTCTCTGTTTGTTTTGAGGGGTGCATGATGCGAGGGGATTGGGCACCCTCGGACACAAATATAATTAGTAGGGGCCATTATGCCAATGGGATTGGGCCTCTGTCAGCAAATTGAACTGAGTAGGGGGCATGCCGACAGGGAACTGGGCACCCCTCGATGTTGGCTTGTCGGGAGCATGAGAGGTGGACAGCGACAGCCACTGCCACTCTGCCATGTTTTATTGAATTGTTACACCAGGAAGGCATGCCCTGCAATGAGGGTCCTCCTCATTGCAGTGGCGAAATTTTCAAGTTGGTGGCATGCTTTTCAACTGCTGTCATAGACAGCATGCAATCTAATTTGTGCCACAGATCCCAGCCCGAAAAGCAAGTAGCACACTGGCCACAACATGACCGCACCTCCAAACCTGCTGTTCAAGTTACACAATATGTTGCTTGCATGTGTGCAAGACAACATAAAAAGGAGAACTGAAAATGTGTCTCCAAGTAAGTGTAGAATCACTTTTATTAAATCAGTTTCAAGATATTAGGTCTTTCCTCTTTTTTTTTTTATTTAAGGTTCAACTGGAACCAAGTTTCAGTCTTCTTCTCCTCCCAACATTTCTTTTTGTATTTTCTATAATAGCCTGTACTCTGGGCCAGCAAAGAAACACAGAGCACACCTTGGTCCTGTGGACAGCTCTTCATCTCCTGACAGTATCATTTGCATCAATCCACTTGGGAGAAAGATGCTCATTTTTTCTAATCAGTAAATAACAAATATCATCTGGTGAACCACTCCACCCTCCCAGGTCCCACAGGAACCCAGTGCTCCATTCTTCTTCCAACAGGCTACACTATAATGTGTTTCATTGGTAGAATGTCTGATATGTGTGTTTTTATTTTTTGAACAGCCTACTCTCCAGCCAGCAAAGGATCACACCTTGCTCCTGGGGACATCTACCATATCCAAAAAATGTACCGTCATCATTTACATTAGTCCGGTCAGAAGAAAGGTGCTACTTCTTTTATAATTGAAGACCCCTGACAGCATTAGGAAAACTTTGAAAAAGTAAGATGTATATTCAAGTCTGTCCCATTTCTTTATTACTTCATACATTTTCAGTAATTAATTCCCATTTTCTTAATTACTGAAAATAGTTGCATGAAAACAAGATTGCAGTCCCTGAACTATATCTTCTCTGGCTGCTTCCCTACACATGACATCACAGTCCCCTGTTTATGACATCATAATTATATCCACAGCAACATATTTTAATGTCATAAACAGAATTATGATTTCATGTGTAGATGGACAGCCAGAGCTAAAAGGGCAGAGATACTATATTCATGTAAATACCCTTAGTAATAAGGAAATTAGCTACAGTAATGCTCAAATATTACATTTTTCACAGTTGTCTCAACTGTGTCAGGATCTCTTTAAGTGGACGAAGGGCTCTCAGTTGGTAATTTATTTATAAAAGGAAAAAGTGATTTTATTTATAAAGGAAAAAGGTAGAATCTTTCTCACAACCAGACTGATGTAAATGATGCTGGTTGTGAGATGCAGGAGTCCCTAAGAGCCAGGTGTGCTCTTTTGGTGGCCAGTGAACAAGCTATATAATCAATGTCTTGAATTCATGATTTGTTAAATCATAGGCAGTGTTCAGTAACAACTACATCTCTGTAACACCCTATACGTATTCAGCCTGCACACACCACAAGCCATGGTGTCGGTGTGTTTGTGATTATTTCTGCTTTGCCAATCTGGGGTGGGGGTGGTGTACTAGTAAAAGTTACTGGCTTTAGCATAGTGGAATATTTTTTACTTTTTTGTTTCTTTATTTTTCATTTTTGTTAAATTTGCCGGACAAGTTTATTTGTTTGTCCTACATACTACAGTTAGAAATCATGGCATCTATTTATACCAATGTAGTATCTACATCCTACTAGTCGTAGAAGTTAATTGATGTCATCCATAAACCAGAAGGAGCTTTTTATCAGACAGGTTGAACAAAGTAGTCTGTTTTACTGACAGTTTGAAATCACCATTGTGAGATAATATCTCACAGCTTTAAAATATTATTAGAGCATATAAATCTCTGTGGTGTATGCCTTCCTTTCTATGGTACAAAATGTGACAGTTTCTAAACAGCTCATATGCTTCCAGTGGGTCTGCCATGCATGCCATCACACCATGACAATCACTTTCCTGCTCATCTCGAGACAACTGCAGTCCCCTAATACAATATTATTAGTGAGAAGTCATAATATTGTATTAGGGGATACAATTGTCTTTGGGTGACCTGAGAGGTGTTGTCCGTCTGATACCTGCTTGGTAGACCCACTGAAGCTTGAGCTTTTAAATACTCTCTCCTTTTTGCCTAAGAAAGGAAGGCATATACCATTATTATCATTATTATTACTTTGTATCATGTATGTACAGTATGTACTCTGTCTTGTTACTTTGTATATGTACTCTTCTTACACATTTTGCACATTTGAATCCATTATTATTACTTTGTATCACAAATGTAGATGGTGATAAACTTTTGAAACAAGCTAAACATAGATTCATAGAGTCATAGAATTGTGACAGCAGAAAAGGACTGACAAGGCCCATCGAGTCTGCCCATTTGTCCAGCTATCTGCCTGGACCTCGCCTCCACCCTCAACACCCCCTGTGTTTGTCCCATGCCCTTTGAATCCATCCACTTTTTCTTCTCCAACAGCCGCCTCCGGAGTCTGTTCCACTTATCCACCACTCTCTCTGTGAAATAGTACTTCCTAATGTTACCCTGAACTGCCCCCACCTGCAGGTCATGCCCCTCGTCCTCTGATTTTCCTTCATCTGGAAGATGCTTCCACCAGCACCCTGTTTATACCCTTAAGGTACTTGAAGGTCTCAATCATGTCCCCACTCTCCTCCTCTGTTCGGGGAGTACATGTCCAAATCCTCAACCTTTCTTCATAGGAGAGGTGGCTCAACCCTTTACCATCTTTGTTGCTCTCCTCTGAACTTGCTCGAGCCTTCCCACATCCTTTTTGAGGGATGGCCTTCAGAAGTGGACTCCATATTTCAAATGTGGTTTAACCAGATGGGTGTACAAGGTATTATAAGGTAAGGTATACAACATACCCATAACAAGGTAAGGTGTACAACATATTATATAACATTATGTAAATCTAAGCATACTGTCTGAGTCATTTTCAGAAACATAACACCAGTGAAAGCAGCTGGTGTCAAGAGTTCAGGACAACAGGGACTTCCAGTTCTGCTCGGGAGAATGGAAGCTTAGACGAGCGACTGGAATCTGCCCAACTAAAATTTCCTCTATCCCAGTGAACATCATGGTCTTGCACCTCAAATATTACAGCCTACTACTGTGGGCAAAGGAGAATAGTAAAAATAGAGAGCAAGTAATCTTTTATCTCCCAGGATAGAAGATACTGCAGCCCGATCCGATTCTGAGGCCTCTGACTGCTCAGAACAACGAGTGATGGGGTCTCAAGAAACTTGTCGACTCTGCTAAAACTACACAGAAGCAGGGTAAACCAAAAGCTAAAAAGCAAAATTGGACCTGATATATCAGGAACTGTTAACTTTCCGAGCCAAAATTAAAGAAATGTATAGTGAATTACACCACAACATCATGCAATTAGAGCAGCGATGGATGAGCAGGACAGGCAAGAGACAGTGACTGAAAATAGGGTCGATAACCTTGAAACTAAGATCCAGCAATTACAGGACCAGTAGGAAATATTTGAAGCATGACAGGAGGACTTTGAGAATCGTGCAAGGTGAAAAATATCAGGATATATAGTGTTCCCGAGGGGCTCAAGAGGCTCAAACATACAAGAATTCATGAGCCTTATTACACACTGCCCTAGAGTTACCCCAGGTTCTGAGCTGCAATTGAAATGTGTACACAGGGCCTTGGCCTCGAAACCCACAACACAAAATGCTCCACCTCACTCGATTATCCTGCGCTTTAAAAGCTCATACAAAACAGCAGGTACCCCTAACAGCCTGGAGGAAACAGAAGACATTTTATGGACAGACACACACATACTTTGATCATGATTATGCTCCAAAACGATGTGACTGCGGTGAGCATATCTACTGTTGCTACCAATTATTAAAGCTGCTGGATACAAATTCACCACACCATACCCTGCTTGGCTTGTGTAATTACCAACAGGAAAGCTGGAGTTTACACAGCTAAGGCCACCTGCATCGAGCTAACCAAAGCTGTCTTACATTTTCCAGATAAAGCACATGGACCTGGAGATACCTGGCCACAACCAGCGAGATGGCAGACTGTCCCTTCCAAATCCAAAGATAGACAACAGGCACTTACTGCAGTCTGCACTGTGCTTGTTGCTTACTGAAAAGATGCTGGACCTGGAGATACTTGATTGAGGCCTTAAAACATTGCGATTTCTACAGGTTAGTGGGTCTGGGGGACCACCCATTTAATTGGGTAATTGGCTCCCTTCAATGCTGACTTGGCTCCAGACCTCGAGCAGACCCTCTTATTTCTGCTAGCTTGAGTCACTTGCCAGCCAGTCGAGGGTGAAGCATCCACCCCTTTAAGCATACTATATGCTTGGGGTAAACTTAGACCCCTACTGTATATTACAGGGGCCATGGCAATCCTGGATTAGGACACTCGTGGACTGTGATCAGGCTACAACATTGTACACTTTAGTTTGCTTATAGTTCAAATGTTGGACCCTGAAATTTAGGCCTTGCACTGATGAAAATACAAATACATGCTACTAGCTCTAGGCTGATCGTTAAGGGAGAGAAATGTTATCTCATCTCTCACACTGCCTTGTTTTCTTCATACAACAAGAAGGCCTTAGTATGGGTCAGTTATGTGCCTTTGGTCCTTGCATTTAAAGCACCCAACAAAATGGGCACTTTTTCTTTTTCCGATACCTCAGATAGTCATGGCAGAGGAAGGGATTAAATAGCTGCTGTTCACCTATTCGCGATTTACCTTACCTGAGATTTATGTTTTGTTTTTGTTTTGCTTAGTTTGAGGAACACTTTTCTGGTTCCCTGGAGGCCCTGAGCTCTTGAATGTTGGGATTACCTCCATCATTAGGGAGAACACCATGCTGTAAAGTTCCTTATGGGCACAAGGAGGAGAAATATCACCTCCACATCTGGAAGTCCAAATAATATACTGGCTGCTTAACAAAGCTGCAATAACTGTATTTAGTTTTGCATACTTAATGCACATAGACTGGTTAAGGTTAATGATCAGTGTTATGTTTGATGGTTATTTTGCTTGGACATACAGTGAGACAGATACTCATATAGGTAGAGACGTAAAGCTGCAAATTGAAGCTCTACAGAAAGGGCATGGAAACCTCTATATACAAAAATGTCTATAATTGTATTACTGTGGTGCGATTTGAGGAAGGGACTGGGGAATAATTCTTGGAGAGGAGGGGGACAGAGGGCAATGTTGGGATTGGGTTTGTGGGACCTGGAGATGGACCACGTCTGGCTAGGAGAGGCAGCATATTTCAATAAGGCCTGGTTTTATACTAAACTTAAAATGGCTGATAAAATAATCCACCTCCTGTCCCTGAACATAAATGGGATCAATAACCCAATTAAAAGATCCTGGCTCCTGAGTACTTACGTAAACAGGGAGCCCATATAATTTATTTACAGGAGACACATCTATCTCCTTTAGAGCATACAAGCAACCATGCGCAGCAGCTGCACGCGGGTCTCTCTCGGTTAACAACCGAAAACCTAGGGGTGTAGCCATATTGATCCTTGAACCACCTTTTTATTTTTTTTTTTTATTTTTATTTATGTATTTATTGAGAGAAATCAGAATTACAATCCTTTGAGTCATAGACTCCTTTGCAAAGGCTCCACGTCAGTATAGAAAAGCACAAACATTATTTAATGACAGTTTTACATTGGTTACACAGGACAGTACTTTTTTTTTTTTTACGTTACCTATTAGTACAAGGGCCAGAGAAGACCCTGTGTCATAGTTATGAGACAAGTCTGGTCTCAGTTACAGAGGGTCATTCGCAGGGCCCTGAATCAGAGTTTATTAACAACAAGATTGTAGACCTGAGGATGTGGTTAGGGGATGAGCTAGACCTTTATCCTTTTTTTTTATTAACCATCTTTATTGAATTTTCTTTTTTAAAAAAAAAGAAACAAAACAGAAACATACAGACAGACATACAACGACCCCTGTTCCTGGGTACCCACCCCAAAACTGGGTAGGACAACTATGTACAATGACTATGTACAATCACAGCTGGAGAATGCACCCTCCCCATATCTAGACATTTGCTCTGTCATAACAACACTCGGATTGAAATCTACCCATTCTAAAAGAAACAGAGACCACTAGTCATAAGAGATGAACTTAAGTCCAAGGACCTATCATACCCAAAACCCTACAAACCATATGGGGTTGGTCCTGCAGCTACGTCCCGAGGAAGAGAGAGAGCCCTAAAGAGACTTTGTTTGGCAGTCCAGTACCTATCCACTCTGAGATACACATATAAATGAACCTGATACACAAAACCTTCCAAAAATGAAAGTAAACAAAATCATCCCAAGTAGGCCAAATGCGGATATTAAAAATTATTGGTTTGTTTACCCATCACCTCAGTTAACTACACTTAGACAGACAGACCGATGAGTGGGAAGGCTAGATTGAAGTGCATATATTACCTCTAAAGTTCTCCACCTCTTAATATATGTTCCTTTTCTGCCGTCCTGGTACATTTGCCGCTTGAGCCTGCCTAATGTCCTCATAAGGTCCGCTAACCATTGGTCATATGTGTAAATACAATCGCTCTTCCAATGCCTCAAGATGAAAGCTTTAATTAGAGCAGACATCAATGCTATATGGTATCTAATCTGCAACTGTGAGATTTGGGCCATATCCCCAAAATACAAATCTTAGGCAAAATAAACTCTGCATAGTTTAGGAAGGGTCCATATTCTGCTTAACCTGAACCCAAGGATATATCCTGGGACAATCCCAAAATATATGCAACGTATCTCCCGGACTCAATCCACACCTGAAACATTGGTCTGTCTGTCTAAGCCGACTTAGCACAGAGTTTAAGCGGGGTATAGTACAAATTAGAAAATATAAAGAATTGCATGGTCCTATACTTGGGAATAGGTATGTAGACCACGCTTTTCAAATTACTTCCCAGTCGGTCTCAGAAGGGTATCCTTTTACAGTAAGTGACCCTGAAGACCTCCTTACTTAAGAAGTCCAAAAGCACACTGTAACGCCACTGACAGGGGTCTATGTGCACCCTTAAGATCTTTAAGGTTATCCCAGGTAAATGGAGTTCCTGGAGGGATTAAGTTTTCCCTCTGCAGTTTCTGTAACATTTTGGCAACCTGAATCTTCTTAAAAAAATTAATACCATTATACTGAGGAAACACCACTTTGTCATCTAAAATAAAATCTGCCCAGACAAGGTTAGAAAGCTGCAGAGCCCAGTGACTCCTGATTACCCGGCCGCCAATCGTCATATTAGGATTACCTAAAATAGGTTGATCTCTACAGCCCTTCTGGAGCTTTTACAAGCTGGGGATAAAAGGACCACCAAGCCAGAACTGTCTTAAATATTGGGAATCTTTACCTATTTCTGGCAAAAATACCGGGTTAGTAAAGAGCAGTGAATCAGGAAATACCTTATCCCTCAATATTTGCCTTTCAATATGCAACCAGGTTGGAATATAACCCTCTCCTTTGGATGAACTATTCCACGGCTCATTATAGATAATTGCCGCTACATAGTACAAGCAAGGTCTGGGATTTTAAGACCCCCAAACTAAAAGGAGCATAAAACAGCATGCTTCCTCCTTGGAAGTTTTAAATTCCATAAGAAGTCAGAAAATAATTTTTGTATTCTAATGAACCAAGTTTTAGGGATATCATATGGGGACAAAATATAGGGGTACAGAAACCTAGGGGAGTAGGTTCATTTTGATTAACCCCATTCTAGCCGTCAGATTTAGGGGAGCTTGTTCCACCTACCCAAGTCTGCTTTAGCTGCTACCAACACATTATTCAAATTTACCTCTACTCCCTGCTGCAGGTTAGGAGTGACCCAGATACCAAGATATTTAATACCATCTGGAGCCATTTCAGCTGCAGCGACTCCAGGTCTGCCTTGTACACATGCGGGGTAAGGGGAGAACCTGCGTCTTGTTCAGGTTCAATTTATAATTCGAGACCACGAAAATCTATTTGTAACCTCAAGAACCCTTCCAAAACTCATCACTGGGTCTCGAAGGTGCAAGAGAATGTCGTCTGCAAAACCAAAAGCTTCAACTCCCTCCCTTGATCACAATCCCCGTATTTTGGTCAGACTGAATCAGCCTCAGCAAGGGCTCCAAGTAGATATTGAATAAAATTGGGAGAGGGACATCCCTGTCTGGTCCCATTATCGAGGCGAAATTCTTTTGACAAAAAGCCGTTGCAAAGGACTCTGGCCGTGGGCGTGGCATAAAGATTCCTAATGCCCTGAAGGACCTCCAGGAAGCCCATCCTCTCCATAGTAGCAAATAGAAAGGATGGGAGACCCTATCGAAGGCCTTCTCGGCATCCAGAAAAAAAGCAGCGCCATATCTGAGGAGGAGCCAGCGGCCTCAAAAGCACATGATGGAGCTTCACAAGGCATCATGAGGCCCTCTATCTGGCATAAAGCCAACTTGATCCAGGCTAATAATTAAAGGAGCAATCTTTAATATTCTATTAGCTAGTATCTTAGATAGCAATTTAATGTCCTGATTCAGGAGGGCAATGGGCCTATAGCTCCCTAGTAATTCTCCGGGTTTATCTGGCTTGAGGATAAGTGTAATGTAAGCCTGGTATAACAGTAAATGTGGAACCCCATCTGACACGATGTTAGAAAAACTCCAGGAGCAGAGGGATGAGAGTTTGCAAATGAGTTTTATGAAACAGAGCAGAGAGACCATCTGGTCCCGAGTTTTACCTTGGCAACGTATTGATCGCATCCCTTATTTCAGCCTCTGTTATAGGGACCGCTAATGCCTGAGTTTGCGCTGGATCTAGTCTTGGCAGACTTATATCATCCAAAACCCACTCTTTCCTCAGTGGCACCTGATGCCCTTGATATAATTCTACAAAATAGTCCACAAAAGCATCCGCCATAGCTCTGGATCTGTAATCACCTCCCCTGATGTTCTAGAAAGGAGATTGTACGAGCGCCTCCATTCTTTTACTCTAGTAGCAAGAAGTTTACTGGGCAAATCCTTGTAAAAGATATTTAGCTTGGATCTTTTCGGACCAGGCCTCCAGTTTACTGTACAAAATACCTGTCATCTCGTCTCTCAAATCCTAAGTTCCCGGTCCACCTCCTAGCTAGACTCCTCCAGGGGAGTGAGAGAATTAATACGCCCAGATAAATTCCTCCTAGCTTTCCTCAACCTATTCCTCCAAATAGTGCGGCTCTGAGCTACACTAGTATATAGTACTTTACAAGTAGGCCAAGCTAAGATCTTATTATCGAGTGGGAATCTGAGTTAGAACAATATCCTTAAGGGCTTCTCTAGACAAGATAACATATTGTCATCCAAAAAGAGATTCATCCAGCCTCCATCTGAAGGGCTTGTCTGGACAGACTCCACTACCCAAGACAGATGAACTGAGAGTGGTCAGATAGAATTCTACTATAGACAAGCAGATTCTTAACCCCTTGGAGGGCCTCCTGATTTACCAAGAAAAAATCAATGCGTGTTTGAATTTTATGTGCCCCGAATAAAAGGTCATATTACAATCCCTTGCTTAAACCGACAAAGGGGTCTGTCAACGTAGCGACCTTGAGGAATCTAGCCAAAGCTATCTGCGCTTTGGAGGGTGGCTTAGAAGGGGTATCCTATCCAGAAAGTTGTTAAAGCAAAGGTTCCAGCCCCCAGAATAGTGCCCATAACAAAGACTCCCCAGGCCCATCCGCACCTGATATCGAGGGGGTGAATGGGCAGCCCTCTCAAATCAGAATCGCTACACCCTGGAGGCTTTGGCATTCCCTCTCCTAAAACTTGACCCACCCAGAGCTTTTTCAACAACATTAACTCTTCCTTTAACAAATGAGTTTCCTGCAGGAAAGCTATTTGAGCCCCCAGCTGCTAAATATGCTTTAAGACCACTAGTCTCTTCTTCCTTCCTCTGAGACCCTTAACATTCCAGGATACCATATTAATCATAAACATCTAGGCATACTATACCCTCCCTGCCTCCCAGCCGGACTGCCAATACAGTAGAGTATGCACTTTGGACTCTCTCTTCCCCATCCCCAAATCCTAACCCACTTAAACAACCCCGATCCTCCGATCGCCCTCCTATCCAGCGTCGAAAACGAGATGAGCCAGCCACCGAGAGCGTACCTAGGCCCCTCAAACCTCTAGTGAACTTGAACCTAGTTTCTTGTCCCTCTACAAAAACAAAAACAGATATTTGGAGTATTTTATCTCCTTCTCTCCCTTTCTTTGCAACCCCAACACCCTCCCCTCCCACATAAAAACCCTTGAATCCAAGAAAAACACAAAGTCCTCAGGAGGGTTACACAGGCACTCTATCGCGGTGGTCTTATAACAAAATGTTATTTATAAACAAAACAGTTCAGTTCTCAGCTGTATCCAGCAACATCTTCTGTATTAGAGATTCAAGTTGTCGCCTAAATAAGTCCGAAATTCAGCTTTAAACCCTCTGCAGCATCCCTCGCTGTCAAGAATCTCCGGTCTCCTGTCTGAAGCTTGACCACCAAGGTAGCTGGATATTGCATACGAAACTTCACACCCACAAGATAAAGCCTTTTCTTAATATCTATATATTCTTTCTGCTTCTCCTGAATAGCTGGTGTCTGATCCTGGAAGAACCAGATTGCAGCTCCATTCCAATGCAGGTTTTGAGGGTCTCGCCTCATAAGAACATGGGCCTCTCTCTGTGATTCAGGAACTGCATTATGATGACCCTGGGGAGCCCCTGGAGGGGAATCTCTTAAGGATCGGTGTGCCCTCTCAATATTATACTCCTCCTCAGTAGGGCATTGGGCCCAAGACCTTTAATAACAGCCCCTGGACAAAGGTGATACAATCTGAGCCTTCCACCGCTCAGGCAAGCCTGCCAAAATTAGATTGTTTCTTCGCCAGGAATTCTTGGTTGTCTACCCTCTCCTCCAGCTTTTTCACTTGCCTCCTCAAGGCCACCAGCTCCTGATCATGGGCTGACATTTTCTCTTATGGCGGCTCTGACCTCTAAATCCCCTATTCTTATTGCCAGGCATTCAAGGTTGGTTTAATTGTAGCAAAGTCAGCAACCAGCCCTTGGAGGAGTGATTTAATCTCAGCTAGGTCGTCCGGAGGAGTCTGGCCTTCTCCTCCCACCCAAATACGGCTCCTGCTCCTCTGGCACTGGTGAGGGGGTTCGGACGGCGCTTAAGCCCGGCGCCCGTGTGTGTCGGAAAGTTCGAGGGCTTCCACACTCCATTATAGACGGCGCACCGCGGCGATTCACTGGCGTCGCAGGAACGAGTATCCACTCCCACTAGCTCACTGGGAGACAGAGCACTAAAGCGCCTGTCCAAATAACGAATATCAACCCTCACGGCAATCGGGGATGTTTAAAAAGCTTGTTTAGGTAGGGCAGGCCCAGGAGTAGCGCCAGCACATCTACACTGCCTAGCTCATCACGTGATCTGAACCACCTTTTTATAAAGGAACAAGAATATGCAGATGCAGATGGGTATCTCATTGTTGTTGAGGGCTGTCTGGCCAATCAGGAGGTTACCTTGCTAATATATGTTTACCCTGGGGACTGCCCCAAGTACTTTTCAGATTCTTGAACAAATTAATAGACATACACAAAGGAATAATGCTAGCTGGAGGTGTTTTAATATTACCCTCTCACCTCAGAAGGATTCTTCCCATCCCCAGGCATACAGAAACTTCCCTATTCAAAAACTTCTTTGGGCGAGCTTCCCAGCTTGGCTTAACTGATGTCTGGAGACATTTTTTCCTACCATGGAGGGCTATACCTTCTACTCAGCACGGCATCATACATTCTCCAGATTGGATTACATTTTTGTCTCTACTGAATATCTGGACAAGATACAGAATGCTGAGATAGGGGCTCAGGTTCTCTGCCCATGCACCCTTAATGCTAAAAGCTGTTTTGGGAGCCTCTATGAAATCTACCCACTGGAGACTTAATGATTCCCACCTTCAAGACCCCGAGTTTATTCTAAAGATGCAAACATGTATTCCCCAAATCCTCTCTGAGAATCTCAATCTGGATATATCTCCTGCAGTGATTTGGGACATGCTAAAAGTGAAATTAGGGGAGAAATAATAGCTTGCTCAGCTGGTAAGGCCAAACAATGAGAAAGATATAAGACCCTATTAGTGAACCTCTCAGAGCTACAGGGTAGATTAGAAAGGGTGAGAGGGTCCCCCTGCTGAGTTTAGACAGGTACAAGCTGAAATACAGAAAATTTTAGACTATAAGGTACATGCCATGCTCCTATATACTAAGAGATTCTACTATGAGGGGGTGCTTGGGGGCTAGAAATTTAGCAAAATGGGTCCGGCCTTTAAACAGATGTGCACGATTATCAAAATCCAGGACTCTAATACAGGAGGTGAAGTATAGAGCAGAAATAATGGATGTTTTTAACTTTTACAGCCGCCCACCTTGCAGTGGTTGGATTTCCACTTATGACACCAGCGACCTGGGTTTGGGAATGAGCCC
Organism: Neoceratodus forsteri; assembly: GCA_016271365.2. NCBI lineage: Eukaryota > Metazoa > Chordata > Ceratodontiformes > Ceratodontidae > Neoceratodus > Neoceratodus forsteri. The sequence goes on from CM057455.1 coordinate 1,046,535,192, forward strand.
GAAGCTGGAGGGCCGGCTGGGAGGGGAGGACTTGAGCGTCCCAAGGACTGCTCATTCTCTCCGGGAGGGAGTACCAGAGCCTGCTCTTGTCTGACCCAGGTGGAGACCAGTACAGCAAGCCTGACACTCAAACAGAGGCGATGCAAATGTCGATGCTTCAGCACCTGACGTCCGGGGACCTGGCATGTCGAGAGAACATCAGGAAAAACCTTGCAGCCTCCCAGTAGATGGAGCAGCAGGCCCCGACCTTCAATGCCCTATCTGCCTGGAGAAAGCGTGCCAATGAAACACAGAGAAGCATCGGGGTTTATGGGCTCCCACCCGTGCCTGCCTGGGGGTACAACCACGGCTCCATGGGGGACGGACTGCACCAGTCACCAGGTAGGTGGCGAAGCTGATAAGGCCAAGTGTCCCTAAGAAGGGAGATCTACAGGGGAGGATAATAAAGAGAAAGTTAAAATAAATAAATAAACTTTTACAAAGCATTATATGCATAGTGGTCCCCACCTACCCTGAAGCCATTAGAAATTCTTATCCACTTTGACATTCCGAAGCTTCACGGACTACCATAGAGCCAATCTGTTGAGTCCTATCACAGATGCTGAAATTCAATTAGCAATCAGCAGAGCTAAGACCTTAAAATCCCCAGGCCCAGATGGATTCGCTATTGAGTGGTACAAGGTACTGGCCCCTACTGCTACCCTCCATCAGGCTTTCCTCGACATACAGCAAGGTGCCCCCCAGCCTCATGGGCATATGTAACTATAACTGCCATACTGAAACGGATAAAGATCCCATAGGAACAGATTCTTATAGACCCATTTCAGTCCTGAACTGTGACTATAAACTTTACATGTCCATATGGGCCCGTAGACTAGAGGATATTCTGCCGGGTCTGATCTATCGATCAAGCCGGTTTCTGAGGGCTCAGCAAACCACTGACAGTGTTCAGTGAACTAGTCACCTAATGGAGCACATGTCCTGGACCCTTCCCCTACATGTTGCTTAGCCTCTAGATGCCTATAAGGCCTTTGACAGAGTCTCCTAGGGATATCTCTGGGAGGTCCTGACAGCTTTGGATTTCCAGACGAGATGCTTAAATGGCTGAAGGGATGTATACCTCCCCAAAGCATATATTAAACTTAATGGGGAGTCTCTACTCTGATACTACTTGAGAGAGGCACCGGCAGGATATCCTCTATCTCCACTTTTTTTGCCTTCTACATTGAGCCCTTGATATGACGATTTGTGATTCCCAGGCCATCTTGGGAATAGCAGTTGCTCAGAGGAATGGAGGTTGGGTCTCTATGCAGATGATATTCTTCTTTCCATACTTTATCCATATCAGTCTCTCCCATCCCTCTGGGATATACTGGAAAACTTTGCCCAGGTCTCTGGCTATAGTATAAACTCCTCAAAAACTGAAGTCATTTCCTTCCATTATACCCTCCTCATCACATTAAAATTTGGTTCCTTTAAGTGGTGGAGTATCAAAATTAAATATAGAGGAGAGATTCTCCCACAGAATGTCCAAAATACACTTTATTGAATTATGAACCACTTTCCCAAAAATAGAAATGGACATTCGTGCATGGTGTCATCTTCATCTCCTGCTCTACCTTAAGATTGATCTTATACACATGAATATTTTGCCTAGGCTGCTGTATTTATTCCAGACTATCCTGATGTTTCCCACCCCTCCTATTTCACTTCCAGGAATCATACCCTGGCCACTTTGTCTGGGGAGGTCAAGGACCCCTGATTAGGAGGTCTATTCTACAGCTCCCATGCAAGCAGGCCTTGCTCTCCCAACCTGCTTAAATATGCCTAAGCCACTGTATTGGTAAGGATCATGCACTGAGCAACCCAACATATATTCTCCCATGGAAAACTTTAGATCAAACTCTCAACCGAATTCAAGATTTCATACAGGTCCCTCTTTTGGCAAATTCTTCCCTGACAGGTACCCATGCATACTTTCAAGGCATGCACACTAACCTAGAAATTTGGTATAAGCTGAAGACCTCAGGAGACTGGGAGTTAGTTTTTATTTCTTAAAGCTTATCAAGTCAGAAATGTCCCCCTTCTCCACGTGCATTGCAGACTCTGGAGCAATGGGATGAGAGGGGCTTAAGGTTCTTGTTTCAAGTGATGGACCAGAAGGGATCCTTCCTTTCCAGAAGATTCATGAGATATATGGAATCCCTTGGCAGACTCTCAGATTTATACTTAGTTAAAAGATTCTCTCACACAGAGGGACCTCGCTGAGATGCACTGTCCAATCCACTTCTACGCTCTTGCAGCTTTTATTGCTGCACTCAGAGGATAAAAATGGCCACACCTTATTGGGGTGACCTATGGGGATTGCAGAACTCTCACTAGAATCCATGGCTTCCATATTGGAGGCCTGGAATTGGGAATTAGAGATTCTTGTTTCTGAAGAGAATTGGTATAAATATGTAACGCTTTTCTATATGGGTTCTCTTGGCCCCCTACTGGAGAGAATTCTCTTGGAAAACAAGGAATAGATTTTTAATACCCCTGCCAAGGTAGCCAAAATATTAAGTGACCCTTATGGGGAATGCTGGAGGAAATGTAGAGAGGGAAGGCGGGGCCACTGCCATATCTTTTGTCATGTCCTGCTCTTAGGAGCTTTTGGCAGGACATAGCATCTACCCTGGCTGAATTGGTAGGAGAAGAGGTGGTGCTCACCCTGAAGTGGTTTTCTTGATGATCCCACCTGAGGGCCTCTGTATCCAAAAGGGAACTCTCTTAGTAACATATCTTTTGCCAGCCAAAAAGGTGATCACACGCCTTTGGGGTAACCAAACCTCCACGATTCAGTGATTGGTTTAAAATAATGAAGAACTTGTATGTATTAGAAAAGCTTTGCTCCAGGGACCCAAACCAGATACTGCATTTGAAATTAGATGGAGAAAATGGGTTCTCTTTGCATGTAGGCAAGATCCCTCTTCCTGATATGATGTATAGTCTAAAGAATAAATCTATTTATAGAGAAGACTTAGAGGATTTATTAAACAGGTTAACATTTCGACATGATATTTGCTCAGTTAGCTACAGATTAGACACCCTCAGTTTCTTAATGTATGCTTTACCACAGTGCCTATGTATCATGACTTGCTCTTATTTATGGACTCCTGTACTCGGGAATGTATCAGTAGTATATTTGCTTTATCCTATGTATACTCATGTGAACAACCCTGTAACACATCAAATATGTCTCACCTGTCCTCCTGTATGGATATATATGAGAAATGAAAAGCAATAAAACTAAAGTTAAAAAAAGAGTTCAGGACAACAGGTAACCACCATCTTCATCACTCACAAAAGAAGTTACTGAAAACTACATACCTGTTATGAAACTGGGGTATAGTTCATGAGTTGGCAGGTGGCAAAATTAACACAAAAATAGAGCTACAAAACATTTTATTCTTATTCTACGTTGTAAAAGTAAAATTTAAAAAATTATTGACTGTACTTTATAATATGAAGTTTCAACAAGTACCCTTAACTAAGCTGGCCTCATTGAGACAGCTAAGTGCATCTCTCTTTACATTGACAGGAGAGGGCCTGCAGAATTCAAAATCAGAATTTAGCAAATAAATCATGCATTGCTTTACATTTACATTTTTATGTATGTCAGACATAAGCACTAATGCAGCGTTGGAAATCCAGCACATCCAAGGAAAATATTATCTAAAAGCTTCCATTACTAAAATCTACACTCTCCTCATTGGTCCATGGTTGAATCAATCTGTACTTACTCCTTAAAATCCACAACACAGTGCTAGTTTACATGCTAAAAATAAGCCTCATGTCACTTCACAAGACAATGCTAAGCTACAGCTCACAAGAGCTCCAGGCTAAAGCTTCCAGTAATACTCATCACCTTATAGTAACATGTAGGTGAAAATACAATTTACATGCAGACAACAACTACTTAAGCATTAAGTTGGCTTTCTGAGCTATGCATGTTATCCACCATAAAACACAGTCTACATTTACTGCTGAACAGAAGAATTTCTTCCATTACTTGTAACATTCCCTCAGCAATAAATGTTGACTCTATCAATAACAAATGGCCCTAACATACTGTCTATGCAATATATGTTTGAATGGCTATTGCATTACTGCTAAATGTATTTCATGATGAGAATATTTCAATTCAAAAGCTAGTAACAGAAAATAGGATCATCTTCTATTATTTGATTTCATAACAACACCTTCAGAAGACCTTTCATTTCAAATACTTCATTTATGGATGTACCATTTCCATGTACATGCCTAACTGGGACCAGGACCCAGGAGGTCGTGAGGGGCATTTCTCAGCAACCCTCCCTAAGCCAGATCACGAGGGACCGTTTACCCTCCCAGCACAGACTAAAACGGGACCGGGACCCAGTAGGTCGTGAGGGCATTTCTCAGCAACCCTCCCACAAGCCATATTATGAGACTGCTTTTACACTCCCAGCACAAACTAAAAACCAGGACCGGGACCAAGGAGGTCGTGAGGGGCATTTCTCAGCAACCTCCCACAAGCCATATTGCGAGATACCGCTTACACTCCCAGCACAGACTAAAACCAGGACCGGGACCCAGTAGGTCGTGAGGGGCATTTCTCAGCAACCCTCCCACAAGCCATATTACAGAGACCGTTTACACTCCCAGCACAAACTAAAACCAGGACCGGGACCAAGGAGGTCGTGAGGGCATTTCTCAGCAACCCTCCCACAAGCCATATTATGAGAGACCGTTTACACTCCCAGCACAAACTAAAAACCAGGACCGGGACCAAGGAGGTCGTGAGGGGTATTTCCAGCAACCTCCCACAAGCCATATTGTGAGAGACCGTTTACACTCCCAGCACAGACTAAAAACCAGGACCGGGACCCAGTAGGTCGTGAGGGGCATTTCTCAGCAACCCTCCCACAAGCCATATTACAGGGACCGTTTACACTCCAGCACAAACTAAAACCAGGACCGGGACCAAGGAGGTCGTGAGGGCATTTTCAGCAACCCTCCCACAAGCCATATTGTGAGAGACCGTTTACACTCCCAGCACAGACTAAAAACCAGGACCGGACCCAGTAGGTCGTGAGGGGCATTTCTCAGCAACCTCCCCAAGCCAGATCACGAGGGACCGCTTACACTCCCAGCACAGACTAGAAACCAGGACCGGACCAAGGAGGTCGTGAGGGGCATTTCTCAGCAACCCTCCCCAAGCCAGATCACGAGGGACCGCTTACACTCCCAGCACAGACTAAAAACTGGGACTGAGACCCAGGAGGTCGTGAGGGCATTTCTCAGCAACCTCCCCAAGCCAGATCACGAGGACCGCTTACCCTCCCAGCACAGACTAAAAACTGGGACCGGGACCCAGGAGGTCATATGGGGCATTTCTCAGCAACCTCCCTAAGCCAGATCACGAGGGACCGCTTACCCTCCCAGCACAGACTAAAAGTAAGTCAGAGGCGTACTGCTCACCTCAGGATCGCTCTTTTCTGAACAGGACTGGACCCAGTTAAAAGCAGCAACTTCAACAGCACCCTTAATTCAAATTATTGTCCCCACACATGTGGAGATAGTTTTGCCACTAGCACTGCTTAGATTCTGGCGCCAAAACACTGTTTTGTTTAGTAGCTTGGAGTTAGGGCTTACAGCTTTGACAATATTATACTTAACGTCTGTAACAGCTGCCTGCTTGAAACGTTAGTAACTGGCGCCATAACCACAGTTTGAATGTTAGTATTAAGGGAGCCTTAAGCTCGGGCAATCACTCTGCCATTTTGGGCTCCTTTGAATTCAGCTGGCTCTATTGTAACTGCTGCAGCCAGGAAAGGCAGGCTAAACGCTTGCAGCCCAACTTGCAAATTTAGAAAAAAAAAACTACAAAAGGGGTTTAAAATTAAAAGGACAAACAAGTGAAACAAGAGCCTTCCCTCATTGAAACGCCCAGCCCTACAGTATTTAAGTTTGCTCACTCACCCTTTTCTTGTCCACAGACCAGGACCAGGGACCCAGGAGGTCGTGAGGAGCATTTCTCAGCAACCTCCCCAAACCAGACCACGAGGGACTGTTTACCCTCCCAGCATAGACTAAAAGTAAGTCAGAAGCTGTACTGCTTGCCTCAGGATAGCTCTTTTCTGAACAGGATTTTGACCCCCGCCGCCTCACCACCACCCTTGGTCGACACTACACTTTATGGGAGTGACCACGTGAGCTAAAAAACCTATCAGCTCACTTTCCCATTAGTTGGTTATACTGTGCTAACACTAGAGGGCTCACCAAGAAATAAACGCTTCCAATTGACAAACAACATGTTAAACTGCCAAATGTCATTATTACAATCCATGCTAATCATGGCACTTGCTTCTCACTCACTCCCTCTTACAGAACACAGCAACAATTTCCCAAATAATCTCCTTAATGCCCACTACCCTTACTCTAATTTAACTAAATTCTAAGCTGCACCAATGGACCTGCACAGGCTAACAATTACCTCAGCCCACTACTCACCTCCTGAACACACACAACCCTCTCCTTCTGCAAGGACTTATAGCCCAAGTGACCCAATCAATCCTCATACCGAGAAGACCACTAAATAACCTTTACAGCGCACGTCACACCAAAACAATTATAACGGCTACACCTAGCTGCACTCAGACATGCACTCTATTCCTATTACTATTGGCCAGAGACATACACCAAACCCAGAGCCAGCTCTGGACAGCATTAATAAAAGACAGGGTAACGCTGGTCTTCTACTATCCTCCTTAAATATCCACAGCCTGCCTAAAAACTAACACTAGTCCAAGGATGGGTTGCACAACACTCACCAGACATTCTTGCTCTATCCGAAACATGGCTTACAAGAAATGTCCCAGACTCAGCAGTTGCTCTAAACAACTACACAATTTTCAGAGATGACAGAGTGGACAAGAGGGAGGAGGTTGTGCTATTTATGCCAGACCGCAATTTCAACCTCTACTCGTCCCCCTACCATCACCGGCTCACAGGGCACAAGCCATCACAGTCAAAATAACGGTCGGCTACCAAGGAAACCGCTATACATAATGGCCATCTACATACCCAACAACCAAAATTAGCCTTTGACTCCATACTGGCCAATATACACTGTCCCCCAGAAGTGAGCTCATAGTAAAGGGAGATTTCAATATAAACTGGCTTACTGCCTCAGCTGACCTCTTCAAAGATGCTGCTACAGCGAATGACCTGACCCAAGTTGTCCTGACCCTACATGGCTAGATCCCAGACAGGAACTCACACCCTCCTGGACCTCATTTTGACAAACTCACCCAATCACCTCTCTAATGTCAAAGTCCTCCCAGACGTCCTTAGTGACCACTCTCCTCTCCTGCCTCTGGTCAAACAAGAGTCAAACAGCACAACCCAAAATCTCGCACTCAAAGGCATATCAAAAAGGCGCGATAACCAAGATTCTTCACCTCTCTCCACCAGTGATTGGACAGCTGTCCATACCGCACAATCCGCTGGATCGAGGCCCTTACCTTCTTCATCAAAAATTCAACACAGCTTGTGAAATATGCCCCAGTCTCAAAAGATCCTAAAACAAGGGACACCCCATGGATCACACAGTCCCTGCTTGACCAGATGCACCATAGAGACAACCTTTGGCACAAGGCACTCAACTCCAAGTTACCCCATGACAGACAACTCTACAGAAAGGCAAGAAACAAATGCACCAGGGCTATTTGGCTAGCTAAGGCCAACCACTACAAACAAGTCCTCCACCTCAACCTGGGGCTCAGAAACAAATTTTGGAGCAATGTCAAGAACTTTGTGGAAAACCATTAACCAATCACCAACCCAGATACTTCAATAATGGTGCCTCTCACAAAACCGCACATAATAGCCATTGTCCTGAATAATTCCTTCACAGACCTCAGCCACATACTCCCATCAAATTTCTTCGACCCACCCCCAGTGTCTCACCTAACTCCATCCCCAGTCATACCCCACACCATTCCGGCTCAAAACAATCTCCTGCAGTAAGGCCAAACATTACCTGGCAAATGCCTTATGAATAAAAGATATAGCAGTGACTCTGTAGACCTCAAGATCCTCCGCTAACACTAGATGTGACCCTCCCTCACATCACCAAGATCTTCAACCTATCACTATGTCTAGGACAATTCCCCACTTTATGGAAAAGGGAACTATTACACCAATTTTAAAAAGGGTGATCCAACTGACCCTGGCAATTACAGGCCCATTACGATACTCCCCACTCCAAAGAATAGTTTCAGACCAACTCACAGAGTACCTCACTAGTCATACCCTGCTCTGTCAAGAGCAACATGGCTTCAGATCAGGACACAGTACCACCATGGCACTCTCGAACTCACATCATACGATAGCGAGGCACTTGATGGGGTGAAATAGCAGGAGCAATCTTCATCGATCTAACCAAAGCATTTGATACCATCAGTCATGACCTACTGTTACATCTACTCTCCTCAACCTAGCACCAGATACAATAAACTGATTTAAGAACCACTCACAGGTCGAACACAAGAAGTTAAAATCAACACCACCCTATCCACTAAAATCCGATTCTATCAGGTGTACCTCAAGGATCTATTCTAGGCCCCTATTATTCACCTCTTCCTGAACTCCATCCCCAGAGCATGCAATGGAAACTTCTGCTCTATGCAGATGACGAGTAGTCTACTGGAAAGACAACACTCTCAACTCCCTCCAACACAAGCTTCAAACCTACTTCCAAGAACTAGAAGACTGGTTCTAGCACAGGCTAATACTAAACTACACCAAAACAAAATCCATGATCTTTGCGCTCGACAAAGCCCCTATATAAAACCCAACTAAACATCTCCAACTACCAGGGCACCAAAATTGACCAGGTCCCAGACTTCAAATACCTTGGCATCACATTAGACACATCTCTCACCTATCACACACACATCAACCAACTGTCCTCCTCAGTAAACAACAGACTAGGAATCCTCTACGGCATAGACAATGTCTCCCACCACAGGCCCTACATTTGACAGTGACCAGCTTGGTCATATCCTTGTTAGACTATGGAATAATAATATATGGGATGGCTGACCCCACAGCCCTGAAACGTATCAACCTTGCCTCAACAAAGCCAGCTGGCTGGTCACAGAAAGTGACCACCTAACCCACACCTCGATCTTTACAAAATAGCTGGCTGGCTGACCTTTAAGGAAGGCTAAAATACCATACCTGCCTCCAAGCCAAGAAAATCCTACTGAAAATTGCACCCATGGGCCTTCACTCCTAATACAAACTAACACCCACAGGAGCACCCCAAGGCACCCTAGCAAACGTGCCCCTCCATTGTCCCCTATCGGAGGACCGCTAGAGCCAAAGGTCCTTCAGTTATCGTGGCACCCACCTGGCTCAATGAACTCCCTCTACTACAGCACAGGCCCCAAGTTTAGGCCATTTAAAACCAAAATCAAGAGACACCTCATTGCCTCAGAGAAGTGTAGCTGCAACTGAGCACTTAACCCCACTCTCGATGCAGGGTTGTAATTCAACCCCTAGAATCTACCAGAACTACAAATGTAGTTACACACTGAGGATAGGGCTAACATTCCACCATTTGTGGCATGTTCAACAGACCTAGGACTGCAAGACAAACCCTATTGTAACTTTATATCTGTATATGTATGTTGTCAATTTGTAAGCATTGCTGTGTAATGCTATGCAAAGAAGAATGTTCACATTAATCTATATATTGTGTTCTCATAAATCTGTATGTTTGTCCAGACATGGAGCCTTTGCAAAGGAGTCTTTGACTAAAGGTTGTAATTCAAAATTAAATAAATAAATAAATAAATAAATCATTCCATAAGTTTTCTGTCCCTTTCTAATATATGCCTGACATTACATATATGCTCTTCACGTGAATCAATATTACACAATTGTACAGCTTTCTGAACATTTTTTAACTAATGTGTAATTAACACAATTTAGTATATGCTTTTAAGCTAACACATTTTACATCACTGCAAAATGTGCATATGGCTCTGCTGTTTTAATAAGCAGTAAAGGAAAAGACTTAGCATTTACCAGTTTATTTATTTATTGTTTCAGTTAACTCATTGCCTCCACAGGCTCACTCTGAGATAACACCACTTGCCTCCTGAATCTCCTGTATACTTTAACAGTGAATCCTGGGCCTTTCTAAGCAAAATCAAGCCATAGTCAGTGTGTCACAAACAAATGCTAATAGCTCAATAACTGTACATGCTAGACACAAAGTATGAGAGGCAGAGTTATTCAGCACAAAATTGCCTTTCCAATGGTGGCATGCATGTAATAATAAGTAATTTTGTATTTTTCTATGCTGGTCAAAAGAGCAAACTAAATTATTTTTTCACTAAAAAGGCAACATAAGCCATTTTGTGTTGGAAAATATGTAAAATATCAACACCAAATTAAGCATACAGACATTAGATGGTGTTTTGATATTATGTTTGCTAAAAAAGATATCTTTTACTATAAAATGTAATTTTCCCCATTTTAGTCAAGGTGCTTTGATGAGATTTGAGGGCTAAATCTCAACCGCACACACCATATCATAAACAAATGCGTATAACTCAAAAGTATACATGATACACACAAAGTATCAGCATGAAAGTTGATGAGCACAAAATGCCTTTCCAATGGTGCTATGCAACTAGTTGTAATCAATACGGTTTTTATTTTATACCTGCTGAAGTGCCAAAAAGTGAATTTTATTCAAGCTGCTTAGGTGAATCTTGATGGAAAACATGTCAGCCATACACACCATACCATAAACAAATAAAATAACTCCTAAAGTATACATGATATACATAAAATATCAGTGACAAAGTTGTGCAGCATAAAATTATATTTCCAACGGTGCCATGCAGTCAAATATATATTATATTCTGTTACAATATATATTAAAATATATAAGTGACTTCTCCAGACGTTGCAAGGGCACACTGGGAGTCAGTAGTCGACTTCTGCAGACGTCCTCAGGACACATCAGTGTTTTTTTACTGATGACTACAGGCGTCTGCTAGGACACAATGAGTTAAATATAAGCTCTACTTTACAGGAAGGGTATTACATCACTGCATAAAGCATGTAAACATTTGCCAGCTGTACAATACACTAGATATGTGAGTATTTACCATTTCAGATTATATGAATTACAAGTCCGGTTGGTATAATTGATTTAAAAAAATATTTCCACTTCTTTATTATTCTGCTGGTAATAATTGTCCCTGTACTAAGAACTGGTTGCTCTGATCCGGTGTTTACATCCCGTGAATATGTTGCCAAAATGAGGATGGGGAAAGCTTATATTTTCTGATTATCCTGCTATGGTCATGTGTTACTGATAGCAGTCCTACATGTAGAATTTAACTCTGTCTGCTAGATGCACAGAGCTCATTCACAGCTCCTTACTATAACCTCCAGGCAATAATGCCATGCTACCAGCCCCAGTGTTGCAATTTGAAATGTTGCAGTGTCAGTGGACAGAGTAAAGTGTATCACAAAATATACTGTAATTTGGATGCAGACCATATTCATTTATTTTTATAAATGTCAGAGCATCAAAACTCAGCACTTACCAGGAAGGTCCAGGATTCACAAGGTCTTCCTGCTGTTGCCTTGAGGTGCATTCTTTGACAAAACCCTTGATATTCTCTCTGAGTCTGTTCTGCAACCTATGAAAGGGAGAAATGAGGAGGTATCTCTTCCCTTCCTGGCTGCAAGTTCCTCCCCTGGAAACACCTGCCTGCCCCTAAGGGTTGGCACCTGCTTGCCCTCCTCCCCCAAACCTGTCCATCCAGGTGTCATGGTCATGCCCCAGACAAAGTCCTGCCTCCTTTGATGCCTTGTAGGGAAGGAAAATTGACTTCTCAAGCCAGAGGAAAATAGTTCTCTAGATCCCACACACACAGGCAGAGTAGTAATGAGGCTTCAGTGGATGACACTATTTTAAAACTCCAGCATGTTTTTGGAAGGAAATTTTTGCAGCAAAATGTCTGCAGGATTACATCACCTGCAGCCGTAAAAATAAAGCAGGCCACATACTGCAGAACTGTGTTATGCTATGCTAATGTGTGGTTTGCATGGGGCTAACCGATTGCACAGTGCTAACACATTAGCCTGGTGCAGACAGGTTAGCCCCACAAAGTCTGCTATATTCAAAGCACATATGCAAATGAACCTACTTAAGTAATCCACGGGCAAATAGCACATTTGCATCTCATTATGTGCTGCTTAGCATTCATGTCCAAGTAGTTTACCTGCATTACTTCATGGAGCACACAGCCCACCTTTTGGTCAGAATTGAAGTATCAGGCTGGATGCTGCAGGATGTGGGTGTAGGCAAGCACCAGCAGTGCATACAACCCACCCATGCATCACTATAATCAATATATATATATATATATATATATATATATATATATATATATACACACTGCCTGTGTCCATATGTGCCCTGGAAGACAGCCCCCCCACAGGCCCCCAACACCAACATAGCCACCCCACAACAGTTGTGGGTGTAATAACAGTGGAGTGAATCAAGAATGTATGGGACAGGCATAAGGCAATCCTGGTGGGAAGGGGAAGGTCATAGGCTGTAGGCAAACTAGGATCTGCAGCATATCCATAATGTAGGGAACTGGCAGACTGGTAGGCCAAGCAATCCTTTTCTGCTCTCAAGGTCTCTGTTCCTATGTGTGTGTGTTACAGTCTCTGGTAGTCTAATGCCTCCCAGCACAGTACCTGACTACTGTTCTGTGATAAATATGTAAATTCGTGGTCCCCCACCCCACCCCAGCATGATCCTCAATCCCAAATCACTTAATTCCCTGTTAGTCTAGTCACTTCACCCCACACCCAGAGTGATGACTCATTCCCACCCAAATCATCCTCCGATTGAGCCAGTGACTCGCTCACCTCCTCTCCACCCGGCTGCCGACTGAGGTATGGATGAGTGGTACTGTAATGAATGAGTGCATCCTCATGCGTGGATGCACTCATTCATTACAGTACCACCTCATTCATAACTCAGTCGGCAGCGGCGCGGCCGTGGTGGTGAGAAGGTGTAGCCAGTCGCCGGCTTCATTCGGGGATGATTTGGGGAGCAAGGGTCATCACTGTCAGGTGGTGGGGGGCAATTAGATTACCAAGGAATTAAGGATTTGGAGTCAGGGATTGTGCTGAGGGTAGGGGACCACTAGGGAATTACATGTATTTATCACAGAATGGGAGTTAGGGATCATGCTGGGAGGGGGTGGGGGACCACTAGACTACTAAGGAGTGATCTAGCTGTTATTTGAAGTGTAGCAAAGTAACACTTTGAGTACTGGAACTCTCCCACCACCCCACTACTATATGCTTTTTGTGGTGTTTAGCACCACGCTACAGGTGGTGCAAAAATCCTGTAGCTCAGTGCAAAACATTTGAATATGCCACTGCTCCAGCATTCATGGCTACTCCCCTAACTCCCACCCCTGAATACATTAACTTTAGCATCGGCACTATTAGGCTTTTGAATAATATTGCAGCCTGGCACAAATCTGGTGCTATTGCAGAGCAATGTATTTGTGCCAGGCACAAAGCTTTGAATATCTGGCCCCAGATCTTGTTAGTGCACAAGTATCCAAATACTTAGTATAGTACAAGACACTGAAAAGCAAATATTATACCTAAAAGCATAGAAACCCTAGATTTACACTGATTATGTTTTAACATTATTGTTTTCTACAAGAGGAAAGAGTAAGGATTGTAAACAGTTAAGGGGCCAGAAATAAGACATAATGGGAGTGGTGCAGTGCAGTGGCTGTGGAGCAGCAGTCTCTGGGAGACGCTCTGGAGGATGCGTGTTGTCCCATCTGTAGGCACCTCTCTGGGCTGAGGGAGGAGGTTGCTCATCTCCAGGCTGAGTTGGCCAGGATTTGTGGGACCTCTTCTTCCATCCAGGGACCACCAGTGCCACTGCCATTGCCTCAGAGGTTGCCAAGAAAGAGGAGCAGTTGGACCACAGTGGGCTCAGGGAAGGTGAGGGTGGTGGAACAGAGTCTCTCCAGTTGTCCTCTCCACACCTATGCCATTCTGGCAAAGTGTGGTTCCTCTATGGAGGCACCTGCAGTGGAGACCAAGGAGGATGCTGGGAACCTCCATAAAGGAGACCCACAGGAGGGTGGCAGGGACCCTGCAGGGGAAGGAAACAACCCTGGTGGGGACCCATTGTTAGGAAGATAAAACTGGGGAGGAAGGGAGAGGGAGGGAGGTAGGATGCCTGCCTGGCGCCATGGCTTGAGGGACAGGGAGCGAATCCTCAGGATTGCTGGAGCAGCTGCACAGGGAGGAGCTGGATGTCATTGTCCAGCTAGGGACAAATGACCTGGCTAAGAAAGGGATTAGAGAAGTACAGGAAGAGTTTGTGGAATTGTGGAGGGCCTTAGACAAGTAGCATGCACGGTAACTTTCGGAGGTGCTGCCTATCTATGGCGTAGGAGAGGTTAGGGTGTTCCACACCATGGGATTCAATCAGTGGTTGAAAACTGGTGGAGCTCAAGGGATTTGACTTCAGGACTGGGGTCCACCTGGAGTGATGCAAGCCTATACTGGCATGATGAGCTGCATCTGTCCAGGAGGGAAACAGGATCCTAGGTGATAGGTTTAAATGCTTCATTGGCAAACATTTAAACTAGCCAAGGGGGGCACTGGAAAGGAGCAGGAAATCCTAGCCCCCAAAAATCACGGTAGTAAGTGTGGTAAACACCAACATAGAGGTGTCGATAGGAGAAGGGCAGAGGTAAATGGAGAAAGTGACAAAGGCAAGAAGGACAGGGATGGGGTAAAAGGAGTAAGGCTATCAGGAAATGGAGGGTAATGAATACCAATGCCCATAGTCTGGACAACAAGCTCCCTGAGTTGGTGGCCTTGATGGAAGAGGGATGCCTGGATATCGTAGCAGTCACAGAAACATGGTACACAGAGAACCATGACTGGGATGTTAACATACCAGGGTACATAACCTATAGGAGAGACAGACAGGGAGAAGAGGGGAGGAGTAGCTCTCAATGTAAAGGAAGGGATAAAAGCAACTGAACAAAAGAGTAAACAGGGAGGAAAGGAGGCACTAAAGGCCACCTTGGAGACTGGAGAGGGCACCACAATCCACACAGGGGTTGTGTACAGACCCCATGTCAGGAGAGGGAATGGACAAGGATATGATAGAAGGCATTCTTAGAATGGCAGAGAAAGGAGATACTGTTGATGGAGACCTGAATATGCCAGATGTTAACTGGAGCACATTTGCTGCAGCCACATCCAAAAGCAGGGCCATTCTTGATGCCCTACAGGTGGCAGGCCTCAGAAAGCTAGTTTCAGAACCCACTCAAGAGGAAGCAATCTTAGACCTTGTACTCTCAAACAGGAGCAGTGAGAGGATCTCAGATCTAGAAGTGGGTTGCCATCTGGGAACAAGTGACCATCAAACAGTATGGTTCACGTTAAACTCAGCTACAGAGTCAAGCCATACAAAAGTGAGGGTACTGGACTTCAGGAGGGCTGACTTTGGCAAGATGGGAGAGTGCCTCAGAAAAGCACTAGCAAACAGGCTAGAAGGAGAGGTGGAGCAACAATGGGGAATCATCAAACTGCCATCACAGAGGTAATAAGCCTTTGTGTGAAGCAAATAAACAAATCAAAATGAAAGAAAAAGCCACTATGGTTCTCAAAAGAGGTGGCTGTGAAAGTCAGGAAGAAAAAGATAGCATTCCGAAGTATAAGGAAACACAGAAGGAGCAGGACAGAGAGATGTACCAGTTAAGGCAGAATGAAGCAGAGAGGAAGTCAGAATAGCAAAGCCCAAACTGAGGAAAAAGATAGCCAACTCAGTTAAAAAGGGGATAAAACCTTTATAGGTACATCAGTGAGCATAAAAAGACAAAGGGAGGGATAGTGAGGCTGAATAGAATGAACGGTGGGTGGGCAGAGGGGACAGTGAAAAGCAGGGATACTGAACAAACATTTCTGCTCAGTATTCACAAAAGAGGAGGGAAGTGCCTAATCCAATTAACAGAAGCACTCTTGATGGGGGTCAATCCCAGTCCTTTCACAGAAGAAAGGGTTCTGCAAGAACTCCTAAAACTGAAGGTGGACAAAGCAATGGGCCTGATGGAATTCACCCCAGAATTCTAAAAGAATTAAGGGGAACTAGTGAAACCACTGGCTACACTTTTTAATAAATCATGGGAGGATGGTGTGGTACCAAGACTGGAGGAAGGCGGATGTGATTCCCTTCACAAAGTGGACCAAGACAGAGGCAGAAAACTACAGAACTGTCAGTTTGACCTCTGTGGTAGGGAAAGTGATGGAGTCACTTCTGAAGGAAAGAATAGTTGAGTACCTAGAGGCCAGTGGGGCACAGGACCCAAGGCAGCATGGATTCACAGCGAAGGTCATGTCAGATGAATCTAATAGATTCCTTTGACTGAGTGACCAAAGTAGTAGACCAGGGAGGGGCTGTGGACATGGCCTACCTAGACTTTAGCAAGGCATTTGACACATGTCCCACACAAAAGATTAATAGTCAAATTAACCAGCCTGGGAGTGGGTCCCAGGGTGGTAGCCTGGTAAAACATTGTCTGGACAACAGGACACAGAAGGTAATTGTAAATGGAGTCCACTCTGAAGAAAGAGGGGTTACTAGTGAGGTACCGCAGGGTTCAGTATTGGGTCCAGTCCTTTTAATATCTTTATAAGGACATTGCAGAGGGACTGGAAGGAAAAGTATGCCTCTTTGCAGATGACACAAAGATCTGCAACAGGGTTGATACACAAGGGCGTGGAAAGGATGAGAAGGGACTTGGCAAGGTTGGAGGAATGGTCGAAGTATGGCAGCTAGGAATCAATGCAAAGAAGTGCAAATAATGAACCTGGGAAACAAGAACCCAGGGAAGAACACACAATGGGGGAGGTTGTAACAACAACAAAAAGAAAGGGACCTGGGGTAATCATATCAGATGACCTTAAGGTTAGCAAGCAATTTGAAAAGGCAGTAGGAGGGCTGGGGTATACTGGGATGCATAGGAGAGGCATCAGCAGCAGAAAACAGGAAGTTATTATCCTCTGTACAGACAGTTGGTGAGACCCCATCTGGAGTACTGCATCCAGTTCTGGAGACCCCATATCCACAAGGACGTAGACAGGATAGAGGCAGTCCAGAGGAGGACAACTAAAATGGTGCAGGGTCTGCAAGAGAAGCCTTATGAGGAGAGACTAAAGGAGCTTAATATGTATACCCTTGAGGAAAGAATGGAGAGGGGACATGATAGAAACATTTAAGTACCTCAGTGGAATCATCAAAGTCCAAGAGGGTAGCATCTTTCAGAAAAGAGACGGGCAAGAACAAGGGGACACAATTTAAAGATGGGGGGGTTGTTCGGGCAATGTGAGGAAGTATTATTTCACAGAGGGTAGTGGATGCATGGAACAGCCTTCCTGAGGAGGTTGTGGGGTCTAAAACTGTGGGGAGAATTCAAGAATGCATGGACAGACCTAAGGCAATTCTTGTGGGGGGTAGGAAGAAATAGGCTGTTGGTTAACTAGGATCTGTGGCCTATCCTGTAGGTAGGGAAATGGGCAGACTAGATTGGCCAAGTGGTCCTTATCTGCTGTCAAAGTCTATGTTTCTATGTTTTTAACTATCCCCTGTTGTTGGTCTATTGAATATTGTTGATAATGCAGCAAATATTTCACGGATTCTTTCAAAAGTGTATCAGACTCTCCCCTGCTAACTAAACAATTGCTGTTTGTGACATCACAGTTATATATCATGGTAGCACTATGATGTTGTAAACAAAGGTACTGCAAGGTTAACAGAGGAGGGCAAATGTTTTCAAATATTTTCTTAACAGACTTTTGGTTGGACAACCAAATGTGCTGTAAACCTTGGTAAAGAAAATTGATAATGAAAATTAGTTTGTTTCTAGTAAATTCTAACAGATGAAACATATTATTTATGAAAGCACATGCTGAAGTGCATTATTACTCTAAGTTGGCACATAAAAGAAACCCTATTTGTATACATTGTCAGATCCTGAAAAGAACAGAAAATCTTAACTAGGCCAAGATATGAGCAGTTACCTTCAAATGTGCAAAATATTAGATTTGAAAATGCCTAAATCAAACATCCACTTGTTAAGTACTGTATAAGTTCTGTTCCAGAAGATTGTTCCACTGCATCCTGAAATATCGTACTTGTTCAGAATTACCGAGAATGGAATATTGATATAAATTTATTCCTACTACTGCAGAAGAAGAATTTAGTATTGTTACTTTCTTGGTTAACTTACCGCATAATAGGGAGGCAGAATAGTGTATTGGGTATGTCTTCCTCTCATGATGTGGCAGAGGCTAGGTGCATTCCCTGTGCTTCTGTATCTCCCTCCTGTGGAGCAGATCACTCACTAGAGATATTTACTGCTGTGTGTCGTTCTCTAAGAGCAGTGCCAACTGGGTCATGCATTTTATGTGTGCTGGCCCAGACACACACTAGGTGCATGACCCAGTTGGCACTGCTCTTAGAGCAATGACACACGGTGTGTGTGATGACCGGGAAGACTAGGTTTGCTGGCAGAGGCACCTAGCTTCACCTGAGCTCTTTTCTTTTAGGTTTGCATGTAAGAGAGAGCAAGGAACATTATTAGAGCAAGGAGAAAGATTAAGGCTTCTTTTGGTTAGGCAGATTTACTGTGTGTTATTTTCTTTTGTACTCACAGGGTTTGTTACTGTTTTTGCTAACATTTTAATGCTTTATTGTTCTCTGATTCAAATTGCTGTTGCAGGGTATACTTTCTGCTGCATTGTGCTACTTATGCCTACCTGTGCCTACAGGTTTGTTACTGTTTTGTGCTTACAGTTTACTGCTGTAATCATCTCTGATTCAAACTGTTTTTTTCAAGGTGTGTCTTCTGTTGCTGCTTTATTTTTCTCTGTAGCAAAAAGTTTTTGCAGGGTATATCTTCTGTGAAATTATTACAGGTGGTGCTTTACAGGTTTTACAGTTTTATCTATCATTAGGCTAATCTGTCAGGGCAGTAGCACATAATTATGACGAATACAGAATGGCGATGCAATAACAGTGACTCTAATAGTGACTGCAATTATAGCAATCACGGCATTACAGCAACACACACATTCAGCAATAATAGATCTATAGGCTCACCTCCAAGGTCCAGGTGCACCTTGGAGGATGTTATTCTAGAAACTGGGGGTTCGGGCGAGCCCCTGCAACAACAAGCTTGAACCCCTTAAAGTCTAACCGAGTGATGTCCCATTGCAGATCTGGAGATAGTAGCTCAGATGTGCCTCGCTGTATTTGCCAGTCACTATATTGTGCATCGCTATGAAAGACTCGCTGTGATTGCACTCGCCACAATGCAGTTACTGAAATGACATGGAACCATCAGGGCTACTGCATTTGTTGTTGGTTGAGTGTCTCTGCTCTTACCTCCTTGTTTCTTTTCAACTGTGGTTCTTCTTTTAGACAGGGAGGGGCCCAGCCACCCACCACCATCACCAACCACCCCATCCTACACCTTTTTAGACGGTAGCACAGTCATGATATTT
Source organism: Neoceratodus forsteri (assembly GCA_016271365.2). Taxonomy (NCBI): domain Eukaryota; kingdom Metazoa; phylum Chordata; order Ceratodontiformes; family Ceratodontidae; genus Neoceratodus; species Neoceratodus forsteri. Next base: position 1,046,554,878 of record CM057455.1, read on the forward strand.
CCTGTAGCAAAGCAGGAAGGGATTATCAGAGGTGTATCCACACAGTGACCTCACTTACAGGGACACAAGTAATTTAACTTGTTATAACAAATTATACAAAACAAACAAAACAAAAAATCTAACTTTTTGCTTTCATTTTCCTCCTTCTAATTACTCAGAACAGGTTATGAACCCAGCAACTCATCTGGAATGGATATTTTTAACTGCAGGTGCTGTGGGACACTTTTCAAAGGGCAGTTATACAGGATTTAGGACACTGTCCTACATTTATTTATTTATCATGCTGGACCATTGGACCATTGGAGATCTAAGGGTTCAGCTCCAGACAGCATGGGCAGAGATTGCACACCTCAAATCTCATATCCAGGAGGAAATATATTATAAGAACCACGTATCATTTCCCCAACATCCAACTGAAGCACCTCGACCGCAGAGGGTAGTTGGTTCAGGAGGTTGACAGGTGGTTAGAGGGGCAAATCGAGTGCCTCATCACCAATGCTCTCCAACGATCACCTCCACAAATCATATAAAACTATAAACAGGTATCTTCCACTATCTCCAAATCAAACAAAGGGACAGAGGACACTGCAGAGCAGGACACTGCAGCACAGGAGCTAGCAAACAAAATTTGCCCAAAACAGGGACCAAAACAAAAAAAGGAACTCCAAAACACTTCTGATCATAGGACACTCCATGATTCAGAGAGTTGATACCTACCTCCAGCCAGGGTTAATGGTCAGATGTCTCCCAGGTACATTAGCATGGGTAGATATTGACTGCATTGCTAAAATCGTGCAGGAAGCAGGAGAAAACATTGATGTCCTGGTACACACAGAGACTAACAATCTCACCAACCGGTCAGTTGTGGAGACCAAGGAACACCTGACCAGGCTTGAAGACAAACTGTTATCCATTTCATCTGGCATCTCCTTCTCTGAGATCCTGCAAGTCTGGGAGAGGGGGCAGATGGACGGAAGGTCAGAGAAGGGAGATAGGGCTGCTAAACATCTGACTCAATGGCTGGTGCCTGGAAAAGGCACAAAATTGTAGATAACTGGCAACAGTTTGGGGAGCAAAAGTTCTTTAAATTTCATGGACTACATCTGACTATGGAGGAGTCAGTGCATTTAGCAGAAGTTTGATGTCTTTGCAGAATATTTAAACTAGCAAATGGGAAGAGGGTGCAGCACCCAATGCATCAAATGGGAGGAACACCACTTCCCCCTCAGCTAGTGATCAAACAGGAGTTCAGCATGTTTGTAATTCATTTGCATCACCAGGTAAGGAAAAGGTCAGGCTCACCATATGACGGCAGCGGAAATGCGGACCTTGTCCAACAACTTGACACCAAAATCTGACCAATGGAAAATCATGTACATAAATGCCCGCAGTCTGGGAAACAAGATCCCAGATCTGCAGGCAACAATGACAGAGGCCAAACTGGAAATAGTAGCCATTAGCTAGACATGGTTCACCAGTAACCACACTTGGGAGACTTCAGTACCCAGCTGTGTACTGTTCAGAAGAGACTGAGGTGCAAAATTGGGGAGGGGAGCTGCCCTTTGTGTCAATGAAAATACTAAAGCTACAGAAATTTAGAATACACATAAGGAGCCAGAAGAACGGTGGGTCACCCTGGAACAGGAAATGGGACAGCCACATGAACTGGGACTGTCTACAGGCCTCCAAACCAGGAGAAGGACATAGACACATACTGTTAGAAGATATACAACACATGACAGCAATTTGTCTAGGTGGCTATGAACCTTGATGTCTTTACTGTCCTCAGCTGTCTTATGGTTACCCTAATTGCTTTATTTTACATCCTTATTATGATCTATGCCTAAAATGTACCCTTATGTAACTGTTACTGTACTACCCAATGTATATCTTGTTTTGCTTCTGTACACCTATATTATGTCTGTGCATTTCTGCATATTGTAACCAATGTCCTGTGCTCTCCGGTCGTGCCTGAAAATAGGCAGGTCTGTTGCCTAGCGACTTACCCGGTTACCAAAAGCTAATAAATAAAATAAAGAGGAGGTTCTGATAATGGGAGACTTCAACATGCCAGATACAGATTGGTCAATACCAGCAGGAGCATCCACCAGAACAAGGCACATAGTGGATTCCCTGCAGGGGAGAGCCTCAAACAACTTGTACAACAACCCACAAGAGACAGGGCTATCCTAGATCTGGTACTGCCTAACAGGGAAAGGATCACAGATCTCCAGGTAGAAGGTCACCTGTGTGCCAGTGACCATCACATGGTATAGTTCAATTTGACCACTAGAACTAAATCATCCCATTCCAAGGCAAACATTTGAGACTTCAGAGGAGCTGACTTTGATAAGATGGCCAACAGAGTTAAGTTAGCCCTGGCAAGAAGAAATACAAGTGAGGGGCACAGGCAAAGTGGGCAAGCATTAAGGATGCAATACTTGAAGCAACAATCCATTGTGTTAGAGAGAAAAGCAAGTGCAAAAGAAGGAGGAAACCCTTTGGATCTCAAAAACAGTAGCAGAAAAGGTCAGAGCCAAAAGGCTGGCCCTCAGGAAATATAAGGGAATGCAGCGGATGAAGATAGGGAGGCATACCAAACTTTCCTAAGGGAAGTAGGGAAGGCAGTAAGACAGGCAAAGGCCCAAACCAAGGAAACACTAGCACAAATGGTAAAAGAAGGGACAAACTGTCTATAGATACATTAGTGAAAGGAGAAAGTCCAAGGGGTATTGTTAAGATCAAAGTGGATAAGGGGAGTGTGTGAGGAGGATCAAGGAAAAGCATCTGTCCTAAATAGATACTTCTGTTTAGTATTTACTGAGGAGAAGGTAGGGCAGGCCCACAGCTCAGTACCATGGACACAGGGGGAAGGAGGTGTGCACTAGTCCCTTCACAAAAGAAAAGGGTTCTACCAAAGCTCGCTAAGCTCAAGGTGGGCATGGCAATGGGACCTGATGGCATATATCCCAAGGTACTAAAGAAGCTAAGGGTGTATTATAGAGCCATTATCAGAATTGTTTACTGAATCTCTGAGCAAAGGAGAGGTCCCAGAAGACTGGAGAAGGGCTCATGTGATCCAGCTCCACAAGAGTGGCAGCAGGAAGAGGCAGGGAACTACAGACCAGTTAGTCTTACCTCAGTAGTGGGCAAGATTATGGAGGCACTCCTTAAGGAAAGGATAGTGCAACACCTGGAACCATAGGAGCACAGGATCCAAGACAGCATTGGTTTGCAACAGGAAGGTCCTGTCAAACTAATCTCATAGATTTCTTTGACTGGGTAACCAGAGTGGTGGACCATGAGGGTGCAGTTGATGTCACCTACCTTGGCTTCAACAAAGCTTTCGATACAGTTCCACACAGAAAATTGATTAATAAGCTATGTAGGTTCAGGGTGGGTCTGAAGTTGGTCAACTGGGTAGCAAACTGGTTGGCGGCCAGAAAACAGAGTGGTGGTAAATGGTATACAGTCAGAAGAGATGCAAGTCACAAGTGGGTACCTCAGGATCAGTTCTGGGGCCAGTCCTCTTCAATATCTTAATCAGTGACATTGCAGATGGACTGGAGGGTAAGGTTTGTCTGTTTGCAGATGACACCAAGATCTGCAACAGAGTAGATGATCCAGATGGGGTGGGCAGAATGAGAAGAGATCTGGATAAACCAGCAGAATGGTTGGAAGAGTGGAAACTGGGGTTTAACGCAAAGAAGTGCAAGATCATGCACATAGGGAAGAGAAACCCTGAAGCTACCTGCAGGTTGGGAGGAGAGTTGCTGGCAATCACAAGGAAAGAAAGAGACTTGGGCATCATCATCATCATCATCACAGATGACCTGAAACCATCATGCAGAACATTAAAGCAGTAGGTAAGGCTAGAGGGATATTGGGGTGTATTAGTAGGGTACTAGAGTCATAAGAGGGAGGTAATAATCCTCTTTACAAGACACTGGTTAGGCCCCAGCTGAGTACCGCGGCAGTACTGGAGGCCGCACCTGCACATGAACCTTAATCAAAATGGAGGCAGTCCAAAGAAGAGCAACCAAATGGTGCAGGGACTGCATCAGAAAATATATGAGGACAGATTAATGGAGCTCAATATGTATATCCAAGAGCAAAGGAGGAAGAAAGGTGATATGATCGAAAACATTCAAACATCTTAAAGGCATTAACAAGGTGAAAGAGCCTAACATGTTTCAATATAAGAAAAATAGCAGGACAAGAGGACACAGCATGAGATTAGACGGAGGTCGATTAAGGGTAATGTGAGGAAGTTATATTTCACAGAAAGGGTGGTGGATGCATAGAACGGCCTATCTCAGGAAGTGGTGAATATGAACACAGTGCAGGGCTTCAAACAGGCATGGGATAGGCATAAGGAAGCAATACAGATGCGTATGAATAGATAGGCCATTGACAGAGTACAGGCCTATTGCACATTCAGAAGGTAGAAAAATGGGCAGACTGGATGGGCCTTGTGGTTCTTATCTGCCATTAACTTCTATTTTTTATAGGTTATAGGCTGAGACAAATGGGACATCAACTGGCAAGGGTCAAAAATGGGAAACAGCTCACCTGGAGGCACCAGTGTCAGGAGCCATCACACAATAGTCTCAAGGGCATGTTATCAATAGTTTCATTCATGGTAGGTCCTGACAGAGCTCTGGGGTGTTGTTTGGCTTTCTAGGAGAAGCTGCATGTTAACAAAGACTTATTTAGTTCATGGTTATTATCTTACAAATACTACTGCAAACCAAACAGGGGTCAGTTACAGCTTGAGGAACAGACCACTTGACATACGTTTTGGGGCCCTGGCATTCAGCTGCATGGGTCCTCCACAGGCCAAAAGCCTCCACTGATTTATGTTGGTTAATTTTGTTCAGATAAATGATAGCCCACCAGACTTCTTTTGTTTTACTTATTTTTTCTGATTTGACTTGGTATCCAACATGGCCATAGGGCATGTGTGTTGAGGGGTAATTGTGTTAATGGTGTGTTTTAGTGTTTTTATTTTGTAATCTCTGTTTTGAGTGTTGTTTTTGTTTTATGTTTGTGTTGTTAAAAGCTCAATAAAGTTTAACTGATTTTAAACAAACAAAAAAATTACCAGCCTTTCAAACTGATCCCATTTCTGACTCTGAAAAAACATATCAATGGGCATACTGGGCAACAGTATCACCAACACCACAGCCTTCAAAGTCCTCCCTAGTAGCAGATCCAGCTCTGTTTGATCAATATCATCACAGTTAGATATCGAAGAGGAGGTAAAGGAGTTATGGTGGTTGTGTACCTGATAGACTCAAACTCATTTTGGTAAACATTGTTTTTCCCATGCTGCTCTTTTCATAAGGAATAATCTTCCTCCTCAGCTGAGAAATTCATCAATCCTTGGTATTTTTAAACATGGTCTAAACGAAATTTTGTTGCAAGAACAATCTATCTGTAATTGTTTTAATTGATTGTGTCTACGCAGTTCATGTATTTTGTTTTATTGATTTGGGACATTCTGTAAACAAGACTTGTTTCTCATAAACTTATCCTGTAATTTATGCAACTTTTAATAAATAACTAATATATTTTTAACATTTATAAGGCAACATTTGTGTAATCAAAGGATCAGGAATTGGCTGCTTTTTTTCTGTGTCAGTATGTCAATTGACCTCCACACCATCCTGTGTCAGTTCCAAAACAATGTTCAGTCCATTAGAGGCCATTATTATTGTTGAACACAAATGTCTGTCACCCCAAAATGTTGACACACATTCAGAAAAATTAATAGTCACCTAATCTCACACAACCACATCATATCCCTGCTGCTGCAGAATAAAGGAGAATCTTCAGAATCAAAAGTCATATCTAATTTCTATCATGTTCCAATTCACATTTTAAGGATGGAGTTAGTGCTAATATGAAAATGATAACCAAGATAACCAATTGGATGAAATTGTCATTGATGACTGCAACCATCAGCCTGACCATCTTAAAATGCTTAAAAGAGCAATGCAAAGCAAGCCCATTCTTCTCAGGGCATATTCACAGGGTATCAGTCACCGCATGCCTCCTCCTCCTTCTCCATAGCCTCCTCATGGGACTACCTGCTCCACAATACCTGTCTTCAGCCATATGCAGCCCCACCCCTTCCACATCAGAAAAGGCACAATTAGCTTGAAACAGTGGTGGTCTGTCTTATTGGCTGCTGAACCTGCTACTCGGCCAGCACCAATAAACAGGACAGACAGGCATTAGTTTTCAGAATGCTGATGACCTGGGCCAGCCTGTCAGCACAGTTGTAATGCTATTGCTAATGTTACTGGCGACCCCTTGTTTAGAAGTGAGCCTGGGACATCATGGGATACTTAGGGGAGGAGGATTGAGAATCCCAATGGATGCCTTCCTCCTCCAGGGAGGAAGGGCTATCAGCTCCACTGCTATAGAGTCACCTGGGTGACCAGGGTGTAGTGCAGCTAGACTGGATTTGATGGGATGGACACTGACTGTGACTCACTCCACACATCAATGCATGAGCTTGTGTGCACTACACATCAGTGTCCCAGGTGACCAAACTCCAGTGGTAAATCCCTGGTTCTTCAGAATTAAGACTGGGCATCCTATAGGCCCATCACCAGCAATGAGGGCCCCCTCTGAATCTGCATCCTTTCCACAGCAGGAGATGGGGAGCCCTGTTGCCCCAACATGAGGGGTAAGTCATGGGAAGATAGAGTTGAGGTAAGTCCCCAAGAAGCTAGATGATTGCCATTTTTATGCCTCCTCATGAACAATATAGTTGTCATTTTCCACATCCTGCCCAAACTGTGTTTTCATCCCTGTGTCACCAAATGGCATAGCCGCTGTGCAAAACCACCTTTCACCTAGCAAACCGATTGTGCCACTTTTCATGAGGTGGACTCACAAACAGCCCATGTTGGAAATTTGGAGTGAAAATACCAACACACACCTACAGTGTTAGGGTTTCCAATTGTAGCACCCCACCCTGTTCAGACTGACAGGCATCAGGGGTGTGACATTGGATCATCGGCTGTAATGCTCATGCCATTCCACCCCTACCCCACCCTGCAGCCAGTGATGGGCATTGTGGTGTGCCTCTCACTGTTCGGCCACAAAGTTCACCCACCTCAGTGTATTTCCTTATGGAATGGGGTAAGTATAATGCCCAAAGACCCTAAGCACAACACAACACTTGTCAGTGTCTACAGGGTAGGGTGAGGTACAATGGCATAGGCGTTATAGCTGATGGCCCAAAGGCACATTGCAATGCCTGTCGGTCTCTACAGGGTGGGAGTGGGGTTGGCATCACTTCAATACTTCACTGCCATTCCTATTATGCATTTCTAACTCCTTCACTACCAATGCCAATGCCAATAGACAACATTCGGCATTGAAAATGCTTGTTATAATTTATGCTGTGTTGTAGATAAAACACTGAGAACAGTATTTAACTCCCTTTATTTAATTTATTTGATGTTAGAGAAGAGTGTAAGAATCTTAGATCAACGGAAAATTGTTATTGTCTATTCCAATCTCATCTACAATGGCTGAATGTGCTTTTCTGTTTATGCTGTTAAATGTTGGAACAATTTGCCTGGTTTTCTTCACAATGCTGAAAGTCATACTGTCTTTAAAAAAAAACAATTAAGGCTTCATTTGTCTAAACAGCTGGATTGCACATGTTTCAATTGAATACATTTTCTGATGTTGTTTACTAAGTATTATTCCTGCATATTGCATGATGTATTCTTATATTGTGATTGTATTTTATATATCATCTTGCAGCTGCTTTGTAAATGCAGCTCTGGGTAATTCCTGAAAAGGGCATTTGACTTAGTGTACTTAACTGGTAAACAAAGTAAATAAAGAAATATTGCATTAGAGACTAGTAGCCATTTACTCAAGTTTCCAGGTGATACAAAGTTAGTACTGGCCAAAATCCTGCCCTCACGGCTGTTGATGCCTACATAATGGAAGAGGTTACTCCTTCAAGTACTTTGGGGTCTGGCTAGACCATCACCTTGATGTCTCCTGCCACTTAGATGCCATACACAAGAACCATATACTAAACTTGATGCACTTTATAGGAACAAAGGAACCTTACAAGAACAGCCAGAGCCCAAGGCACTTGAAGGAGGTAACAAAGAGGTATGCAAGTATCAAAACCCACACTTCCCAAAAATCTTTGTGAAGTTTTCTGACTTCTCATAGTGTGAGGTGTCACTTTGTACAGCTGTTTACTTAGCCCAGTGAAGCCCAGCATAGTTGCACTTTACCAGCAAAAGTGTTATCTATGTACTACCGCATTTAGTTTTCACCAGGCAGAATAACACTTTCCCAACAAAGAAATACACGAAGTGTTGCACTTTAACATGAAAAACCTTTTTATATTCCAAACCTGCTCCCCACCACTGTGCACACAGCACCCACTCCCACTGTCTTCCAGATAATTAACATATTCCCCACCAATCCCCTACTAGCACCCACCTCCTCACTCAGCCACAGTGAAGTAATTGGTGTTTGTAATGCAATGCTGTGTCTGTCAATCCTCCACCTGCTCTGAACAAGTAACCACCTTACCTCACCCCATCCATTTACCTGAACCATAATTCAATAAACCAACTCCTACACATTCACCTGTAGCATACTACCTCCTCCTCCGCACGCGCTCATCCAAAAGTTTAAGGATAAATGGTCTGTCTTTAAAAATATAGAAATTTGCTCCCAACATGTCTTCACTATTCAATGCTAAATAATTGAATGAATGAATGAATGAATGAATGAATGAATGAATGAATGAATGAATACACAGTGATGACCTCCTCAGTTGCAACACCTGATTGGTTGAATTTTAGTAAATCAGGTTTTACTGCTTTGGAGAACACCATCATTCATTCATTCTACATTGACTAGTGAAGAGACAAGCTGACCGTTACATGATGAGTGAGTGCATTTGCAAACTCTTAAAACTGGCCAATTTATACTTTATTTTTTCAGAGCTTAGGTTGAGGAGGAGGGTGGGTGCTACAGGGGTTGAATTAGAGGTGGTTTATTGGTATCTGGATGGGGTGTGGGTGTTGATTACTTGTTTGGAGTGGGTGGGGGACAAGACAGACTAACAGAGAGCAGCAGGAATGTGAGATGCAGACTCAGGTCCATTTTAAGAGGAAAGAGTCCTAAGGGACTTGCAGCTCAGAAAGTGGACAAGGCTATTGGACCTGGCAGGATATACCCATCAGTACTAAAAGAATTCAGAGAAGTCCGGCTGCCCTACTGACAGCCTTATTGAACAGCTCACTGAATCGGGCATGGTTCAGAAGGACTTGAGGAAAGCAGACGTGGTTCCTCTACATAAGAGCAGTAGTAGGGAAGAGGTTAGAAACTATCGGCTGGTGACCCTTGCCTGGCTGGTGGGGAAATTAATGGAAATGCTGGTAAAGGAAAGATTGGTAGAGTATCTAATATACTATGGGCTGCAAGACCAATGGTAGCATGTTTTTGGTTGGGGGTCATGACAGATGAACCTGATTGATTTTTTGACTGGGTGACGATGGAAATAGAGAAGGGAGGACAGTGGATGTGGCCTATATGGACTTTTGCAAGACCTTTGATACTGTGCTGCACAAGACACTGATTAAGAAATTGAGCAGCCTTGGGTTGGGATCCAAGGTGCTAAACTGGATTAGAAACTGGTTGATGGATAGGAGCCAGGAGGGTGGTGGTTAATGACACTCACACTAAGGATGGAAAAGTGACCAGTGGGGTGCCACAGAGCTCAGTACTGGGACAGATCTTCCTTAATGTCTTCATAAGTGACATTACAGATAAACTGAAAGGGATGCTATGACTTTTGCATATAGTACCAAAATCTGTGGTGGGAAAATTAGGTGCGGATTGAAAATCATGTATAGATCTTGGGAAGCTCAAGGAGTGGTTAAAAACATGGCAGTTGGGGTTCAATGCTAAAAGGGCAAAATTACTGTAGAATAGGAAAATAATGCATCAATTATATTTAGCGCTAGCCACAAAGTGACCATATTTGTGTAAGTTTAATTTCACTATGAACTAAACTCCTCCATTCACCTTAACGGAAAAAGTACTAATTCTACATGACAGTAACATGTTCTGTATATTAACTTCACCCTAGTTGAAGCCCGGACCAGTGATCAAGTATGTGTGTGTGTGGGGGGTAAAATGTTGCCTGGGAATGGGTGTACTGTTATTTTTGGCAGCTGTGTCTGCTAATTGGGATGGGGCACCACAGCTCCATGCAATGCCTCTGCTCCTTTGTGCACACCAACATTGTGTGGAAATGCTAATGGGCACATAATAGCTTGCAACTAGACCCATAGCACCTTGCATGCCATTAGTGCTAATTTGCATGTCGGACACTGAATCTGGCTCAGAGAAGCCAAGATGCTACCCTGTTTGTAATGCGCTGTCTCCATTTTCTCTAGTGAGTCATGTTCCTACAGGGGCTGGGTTACTGGGATATCTAGCCACTATGGTCAGTGCTTACACAGTCACCATATTCAGACAAGGGCACACACCAGTCTGAGCATGCTGCCTATCTGAATATGACCCTAAGCAAAGCATGCACTGTATCACGGCGCCACTGATGGGTGCGAGTGTAAACATCTGACTTTCAAATGGGGACCTATGTTCTTAACTTTGCTACTGGTCTACTTTACGCAGATTACACTACATATGTATGTATTTTATGTCATTACTATCCTGTTTTATATTGCACTGTATCAATTGCTATCACGCTTATAGAATTGTGTTTCCCTGTCTCCCTTCCTCCTAAACCTGAAAGTGAGTTGGTCCTAGCTCAGTATGCTCTTCCTGGTAAAACGTTTACATAAATATACAAATAAATAAAACAACTAGAAAAGGGTGTGTTTGTTCTTTAATGGAACAACCACTAGTGTCTTCAACTACAAATGTATATATATCTATAATCTGACAAATTATCTGTATATTATTTTATATTTTCTCAACTTTCAGTCTTGTTCAGATGCAGTAATATGTTGTTAAGAACAACAGGATTTAAACCACTTTTAAACCATTTTGCATTTTTATATAACAATACATGGAAGGTGTAGCACCATGTTATAGTAGATCTATATATCAACTCAAATGTCAAGCTTTCATTTAAAAAATTACATTCTTAGCTCTAGCAGTCCCAAAGTAATCCCATTTTAAATAAATTATCTTTTGAAAGGTCTAACTGTGGGACTGTTGGTGCTAGAAATGTATTTTTTTAACATGAAAGCTTAGAGTTAGATTAACAGGAATAGATCTAGGCCACCATATTCAGAGTGGATGTGCTGCACTTACAGAATCACTGTGCTTCAATTAGTGTGCAGCTGGCTTGGGGACAATATAAAGAGAATTAGCACTCTCTCCAGAGCGCATACAAACTGTTCGAATATGTGCTATCGGCACAGCCCATATTGACTATGCACTGTTCTGACACAGCCTGAGTCTAAAGATGGCCCACAGGATCAAAATGGAGGTAGTCTATCCCAAATGAGATAGTATCAGGGCTCCTGTGAGCCATATTCACCATTGATATGGTAATGATGCCATATGGCATGCAAGCTGTTTCTACCGTAAAATAGAAACATAGAAAACAATGGCAGAAAAGACCAATGGTCCATCCAGTCTGCCTCCTAGGACCTATTATCCCTCCAGGGTCCTAGCCCTCCCAACCCCTCCAACTCCTTTCAGTTTCTTTTGCCATGAGCAAGCACTATACCCTTCATTCTGTCCAAAACAAGACTGATTCACAAATAGTAACTGCACTTACTACTTTGGCTTCCAGACTGTTCCACGATTCCACCACCTTTCTGTAAAATAATACTTCCTCATGTCCCTCCTGAACCTCCCCTGTTAGTTTCTTCATGTCCATGTAACTGCGAGCTAGTATTCAAGTTTAATTGTTCCCTGCAGTTCATGTTGTTAATTCCTTTTAGGAACTTAAAGGTCTCTATCGTATCTCACCTCTTCCTTCTGGTCTCCAATGAGTACATTTTCCATGCCTTGGCGTGCTCCTCATAGGGCCTGCCCTGTTGGCCCTGAATCATTTTGTCACACAGTTCTGCACCATCTCCTGCCTGTCCCTGTCTTTCTTGAGGTGAGGACCCAGAACTGAGCAAATTACTCTAGGTGTAGCCTGACTAAGGATCTATATAGGGAAGTATTACTCTTCCTCCTGCTATCAGTACCCCTCCCATTACAACCAACATCCTAACTGCTTTGCAACATGCCTTGCTGCAGCACTGACTCAGTTGTTTTAGGGAGACACTGATGATAAGATCAAGATCCTGTTTCTCAGCCATAGTGCTAAGTCTCACCCCACTCAGAATCACAGAATCACAGAAATGGCTCAATGCATGAAAAAGGGTACCAAAGTGTGACACTGGAATCAAATTTTAAAGTCAAAATAGAGTAATAATTATTAGCATTTTTATGCTTTGACTCACCTTATAAAAATGTCGAATGCCCCAGGATAACTCCCATTTCAGATCCTGAAGAAAAGCCTCCACAAAGTCTGATGTGTAACAGGGGACATTAACGTTAGGGCTGCACGTGTAACAGGGGACACTAATTGTTGGGCTGCACATGTAAAGAGGACATAAAAGTAACTGCTCATGTAACAGAGAACATAAAGCATACAACAGCATGTAATAAGAGACAGGAAATACCTGTTCAATTTTCAATTTTTATCATTCAAGGTAAAAAGTAAAATGGGTCATGGGTCTGTCCACACTAAATGGGTACATTTATGCCATACCCTCTTTTACACATTAATTCACATAATATAGCAATTCCAGCCTAAAAAGTGCATTGCACTGTGCTATATAACAAGCTCAGACAGGATTTATAACACTGGAGTGGCAACACTATCCGATCTGTTTTATTTAAAAGATTGCACAAATGTCCCTCCTTTTTCATACTTTGAGTGGGACATTTAAATTCAGTGTGTCTTGTGCACATTATTTCTGTCATTCAGCCTGCACTGCCAAACACTAAAGACTGCATGTAGACTGGCAAGACACACACTTCCAAATGTAGTGTGTGTTTGTCAGTTTGCTGCCTTAATTTTAATTTAAATGCCACCAAAATGGCAATCACGTATGTAACCTACTCCGTCCTCTTGGTTACATATGTGATTGCAATGCAAATTCCTCCTAGTCAGTGATATTTCGGTGTTCCAGTGCCTGCTCACAAAACCCAAGGGCTTACCGAAGATTGCTGCTTTTTGTTTCCGGAGCTCCAAGCTTCCCGAGCAGTCCCATTTTCAAATTGGACATCTCCGATTCTGTCCCTCCCCATTCCTGTATGTAGGGTCCTTTCATGCCATGGGAGCATGATTACTGCAGAAGAAAGGATTGGATTATCTGTAGTGAATCATCTGTGGACCCTGAAGGTTTTCAAGTGTTTGCCCACAAGCCTGGGCCATTTGTCCTCGTAGCAACAGTAAAGGTTTTCCATCTCCTGCACTCCAGAGTTGTTACATACAGGATCATTTACATTGAGATACTCTTTTATTTAAATTGCAGCACATTCTTGGGTAGTATAGTTATTTTTAAAGAGTGAGGTTGTTTAGGGCTCTCATTCTTGAACTAGGGATATTCATGTTTGGCCCATTCAGCTGATTCAGCCAATGCTAGCAGGCTTGAATGAAAGGATCTGAATTTAAAGGCTATCCATTTGTAACAGGGACAGCAGTGGTAGTATCTGTCCCTGTTACAATGGGATATAAACATTGGGCAATGTTTTGTGGCATATCTCAGCATTATATGATTTATTTCAATGTAATTAATAACTGCCATTGAAATAAATAATATAAAGTCAGAAAATTGCATCTTATAATAAAAATGGCAAAAGTGGCAATAATTGTCCTTGGCAAAGTATGGAAAACTAACGTTTAGTGGTTTAAGCACTGTTAAGATGCAGTGCTACTATGATCTGGCAGTGAGTTTAAAGTCAGTTCATCTTTAAACCTTGCTTTAATGTCCAAAAGTTGTTTTAAATGTTCCTCCCCAGTGCAGTCCTATTTGTAACAGGGACGGATGTTTCTTATTAAGGTTTGTAACTGGGGACATGTTATCAATATCCGTCCCTGTTACAAACAATGCTTTTAGTGCTTCCTCCTTTTTGTCCAATTATTATAGTATTTGGGGCTCATTTTAGGAGCATTTTACTCTTTGTTTCAAAATGACCACTGGCTTGCTGTGGGGGTTGCTGGTGCTGTAAAAAGATAAAATGTTATGTGTACTGAAAAAATGTATTACACTCAAGAAACATACATTGCTACAACAATTTCCTAACTTGTTAAGCTGCAGAATGCTATTTATGTCTTGCTTGCATTTGAAAAGTTAGCTTAAAAGCCCCTCCCCACTTCAATCCTGTTTGTAACAGGGACAGAGTTTTCATATTAAGGTTTATAACTGGAGACAAGCTATGAATCTCCGTCCTGTTACAAACCAGACTTTTAGCATATCCCTTTTTGTGTGTGATTATTACAGTATCGGTGTTCATCTTAGTATGAATTTATTTCAGTGGTAACAAACTGCCTTTGGTTTTAAAATGGTCACTGGCTTACTCGATGGGGCTGGTTGGCTGGTACTCAAAGAAAAATATAAATGTATTTTTAACTCCAAAATGTTATTAAACTCAAGAAATACACACTGCTACAACAATTTCCTAACATGTTTAAGCTGCATAAAGCTTGTCTTTTTGCTTTTGAAAAGTAATTTAAAACCCTCTCCCCAGTTCAATCCTGTTTGTAAAAGGGACAGAACTGTAAACATCCATCCTGTTACAAACAAGATATTTATGAAAAATTTAAATTAAAATGACATTGGAGTGGTTTGTGAGTTAAAGGCAGGTGCCACATGGGCACATAAAAGGCTGACTATTTTGGGAGAGGGAGAAAGTGTGCCACCAGGCCTCAGGAAAGGCTGTCCTGATAGGAAGAGGTAAGAAGGTGCCATCAGGCTCCCATGGACAGCTGGAACGGTGTGGGTGGGAGATGGGAGGCACCAGGCCCTGTAAAAGGCTGAAAGGTTAAGGATAGGGTAGCTGGTGCCAACAGGTCCCCAGGGACAGCCAGCAGGTTGGGAGGTGGGAGCGGAGACACCAGGCACAGGAAAAGGCAGAAAGGGTTTGTGAGAGAAAGCCAGTGCCAATAGGTCACCAAGGATAGCTTTGCAGGGTGTGGGGTGGGAGATGGGAACCACCATGCCCTGGGAAAGGCTGGTATGGTTAAGGAGAGGGAGGCAGGTGCCACCAGGTCCCCAGGGATAGCTTATACTAAGGTTCATACTAAGGTTATGTAAAGAGCAAGAAGGCAGTTAGCCCATAACACTTTTATACTAAACCAAGGGGTAATATGATAAAATGAAATCACTACAAATTAACTGATCCAATCTATACTTAAATATTTTCTTATTTTCACTAATAACAACACTATTAGGCAAACTGTTCCAGGACCCACAACTCTTAATGTAAAAAATATTGTTGGTTTTATGCCTAAATTTATTCCTAATTAATTGTAATGGATGACCTCTAGTATTATAAGCCTTGTCCTAAAATTGAAGATTTAATTCAGTCATAATGACAGGATCTTTAATTATATCAAAAGAAGAAGCAAATCAGCCTCTAAGCGTGAGTTGATAAAGACATTAATTTTAATTTTTTAGCCTGTCATTATCATTATTGTTCTTTAATCCTGAAATTTTCTTAGTAAACTATCTTTGAACATTTTCCAAGGAATTGCTAGTCATTTTCTTATAGGAGGACCATAACTGAGCAGCATATTCCAAATGGGGCCTAACATAAGATCTAAACAAAGACACAAGAACCTCACTTTTACGTGATCTAATATTCATAAAATTGACCACATGACTCTATTAGACTTATTAATAATCTCTTGAATGTGCTTATTATATGACATGTCATTTGAGATACTGATACCCAGATCTTTTCATCAACAGAACTAACTAGGTCTGTTTTATTTAACTGATATGTATATTCTGGGTTATTAGATCCCAAATACATAACTTTGCATTTATTTAAATTTAGTTTCATGCCCCATTTATTAACCCAAAAGGTAATATTATTCAAATCATTTTGTATAATAGTAGAATACATAGTGTCTAAACATGGACGCCAATTTTCACATCGAAACATGTGGGGAGTAGTGCAATGTAATGGCTGTGGGCAGCAGTCTTCCGGGAGTCTTTCTGGAGGCTGAGATGTTGCCCTATTTGCAGACAACTATCTGCCCTGAGGAGAAAGTTGCTCGACTTCAGGTTGCACTGGACAGTAGTAAGGAAACCTTCCCAGGCCACACTGGACAGTAGGAAGGAACCTCCCCATCCAGGGAGCACTAGCGCCACCACCACTACCTCAGATATTGCAAAGAAAGCACAGCAGTTGGACCACAGTGGCCCAGGGAGGTGAGGAGGGTGGAACAGAGGCACACCCAGTCAATTGTTCCACTCACAATCCATTATTCATTCTGGGGAGACATAGCTCTATGGATGCACCTCAGAGAAGACTGATGATAACTGTCACAAGGGAGGCCCACAGGAAGGAGGCAGAGACACCATAGGAAAAGGAAGCAGCTCCTGGTGGGGTACTCAATTATTAGAGTATAGAACTGGGGAGCTGGGAAAAACTGAGCAAGGTGCCTGCCTGGGTGCCATGGCTTGAGGGACAGGAAGCGAGCCTCAGAATCATGAGAACAGCTGCAAGGGATTCCGAGCTGGATGTAATTGTCCACCTAGGGACAAATGACTTGGCTCATCATGAGATTAGAGCAGTGCAGGAGGACATTGCAGAGTTGGGGAGGGACCTAAGACAAGTAGCACACAGTATCCTTCTCAGAGGTGCTGCCTGTCAAAAGCATG
This sequence comes from Neoceratodus forsteri, assembly GCA_016271365.2. Taxonomy (NCBI): domain Eukaryota; kingdom Metazoa; phylum Chordata; order Ceratodontiformes; family Ceratodontidae; genus Neoceratodus; species Neoceratodus forsteri. Next base: position 1,046,571,806 of record CM057455.1, read on the forward strand.
GGAGTGGTGAGGGTAATTGGCACCATGCAGTTTAATGAATGGTTGAAAAATGGTGTGGAGCACAGGGGTTTGGCTTCATTGGGACTGGGGTTCCACTGGAGGGACACCAGCCTATACTGGCAGGATGGTCTGCATCTGTCCAGGAAGGAACAAGTCTTTGAGCAATCGGTTTAAATGTTCATTGGCAAGCTTTTAAACTAGTCAAAGGGGAGGCACTGACAAGCAGCAGGAAAATCCCAGCCTCTCCCTACAAAACAGGGTACTAAATGAGAAAGACTGAGGTAGAACGGTCAGTGGGGGATGCTGCAACAGAAGGTAAAGCCATCAAAAATGGAGAGCAATGAGTACTAATGCCCGTAGTCTGGGTAACAAGCTTCCTGAATTAGTGGCCTTGATGGAGGAGGAACATTTGATATCGTGGCAGTCACAGAAACATGGTACACACAAAACCATGGCTGGGACATAAACATACCAGGATAAACTGTCTACAGGAGGGACAGGGAGGGTAAAAGAGGAGGAGGAGTAGTTCTTTACATAAGGGAAGGAATAAAAGCAACAGAACAAAAGGGTAAACAGGGAGGAGAAGAAGACCATGGGTAAATTTGGAGACAGGCAATGGCACCACAATATGCACAGGGGTTGTATACGAGACCTCCTTCTCAGGGGGAGGAAATGGACAGGAAATGATAGAAAGTATACTTAGAATGGCAGAAAAGGGAGATATTGTTGATGGGTGATCTGAATATGCCAGATGTTAACTGGAGTGCAGTTGCAGCTGCCACTTTGAAGAGTGCAGTTATTCTAGATGCCCCAAGGGGCATGCCTTAGACAACTAGTACTGGAGCCCACTCGAGGGAGCAATATTAGACTTGATTCTCTCAAATGGAGATGGAGAGAGGATCACAGATGTAGAAGTGGTAGCCATCTGGGAACTAGCGACCATCGAACAGTATGGTTCACAATAAACACAGCAATGGAGTCAAGCCATACAAAGACAAAAGTACTGGACTTTAGAGGGCTGACTTTGCCAAAATGGGTGAGTGCCTAAGGAATGCACTAGCAAATGGGCAGGAAGGAGGGTGGAAGAACAATGGGGAATAATAAAACTGCCATCACAGAGGTAACGAGCCTTGTGTGAAGCAAATAAACAAAACAAGATGATGTAAGAAACCACTATGGTTCTCAAAGGAAGTGGCAGTGAAGGTTCAAGAGAAAAGAAAGCATTCAGGAAGTACAAGGAATCGCAGAAGGAGCAGGACAGAGAACTGTATCAGTTAACATAAAGAGTGGCTGGGACGCAGTCAGAACAGCAAAGGCCCAAACCGAGGAAAAGATAGCCAATTCAGTTAAGAAGGGGGATAAACCTTTTATAGGTACATCAACGAGCAAAGGAAGACCAAGGGAGGGATAGTGAGGCTTAATAAAGGGAGGGAGGGTGGGCAGAGGAGACTGTGAAAAGGCAGAGATACTAAACAAATATTTTGCTCAGTATTTACAGATGAAGAGGGGAGGTACATAAAACAAACAGTAGTAACACTCTGGATACAGAAGTTGATACCAGCCCATTTATAGAAGAAAGGGTTCTGAAAGAACTCTTAAAACTGAAGGTGGACAAAGCAATGGGGTTCTGATGGGATTCATCCAGAATTCTAAAGAGCTAAGGGTAGAACTAGTGACACCACTGACTACCCTTTAACAAATCATGGGATGATGGGGTGGTACCTGAGGACTGGAGGAGGGCAGATGTGATTCCTTCACAAAAGTGGGAGCAAGACAGAAGCAGAAAACTACAGACCTGTTAGTTTAACCTCAGTAATAGGGAAATGATGGACTCACTCTGAAGGAAAGAATTGTCGAGTATCTAGAGGCCAGAGGGCACAGGACCCTAGGCAGCATGGATTCGCCGGAAGGTCATGCCAGACAAATCTGATAGATTTCTTTGACTGGGTGACCAAAGTAGTAGATCAGGAGGGGCTGTGACATGGCCTACCTAGACTTTTAGCAAGGCATTTGACACAGTCCCACACAAAAGATCAATATACAAGTTAGCCAGCCTGGGAGTGGGTCCCAAGATGACAGCCTGGGTAAAGAATTGGCTGGAGAATAGGACACAGAGAGTAATAGTAAATGGAGTCCACTCAGAAGAAAGGAGGTTACTAGTTGGGCCCATAGGGTTCAGTATTAGGACCGGTCCTCTTCAATGTCTTTATAAGCGACATTGCAGAAGGACTGGAAGGAAAGTACGTGCTCTTTGCAGATGACACTAAGATCTGCAACAAAGTTGATGCACAGGGTGGGGTGGAAAGGATGAGAAGGACTTGGCAAGGTTAGAGGAATGGTCAAATGTATGGCAGCTTAGATTCAATGCTAAGAAGTGCAAGGTAATGCACCTGGGAAACAAAACCCAGGGAAGAGTACACAATGAGGGGTGAGATACTAACAACAACAAAATGGAAAGGGACCTGGGGGTAGTCATATCAGATGACCTAAAGGTGGGCAAGCAATGTGAGAGGGCAGCAAGGAGGGCTGGGGGTTACTGGGATGCATGGAGAGGCATCACTAGTAGAAAACAGGAAGTTATTATCCTCTGTACAGACAGCTGGTGAGACCCCATCTGAGTACTGTGTGCAGTTCTGAGACCCAATCTCCACAAAGACATAGACAGGATGGAAGCTGTCCAGAGGAGGGAACTAAAATGGTGCAGAGTCTGCACCGAAGACATATGAAGAGACTAAGGAGCTTAATATGTATAGCCTCGAGGAAAGAGGAGAGGGGGACATGATAGAAACTTTCAAGTACCTCAAGGAATCAACAAAGTCCAAGAGGGTAGCATCTTTCAAAAAGAGGTGTGCAAGAACAAGAGGGCACAATTTGAAGATAGAGGGGGCGGCTCAGAGGTAATTTATGGAAGTATTTTTTCACAGAGAGGGTTGTGGATGCATAGAACGCCTTCCGGAGGAGCTTGTGGAGTCAAAATCAGTGGTGGAATCTAGCTATGCATGGACACAGTCATAAGGCAATTCTGGGGTGGGGGTAAGAAGTAGTAGGCTGCTGGTTAACTAGGATCTGCAGCTTATCCAGTAGGTAGGGGAATGGGCAGACTGGGTGGGCCAAGCGGTCCTTATCTGCCATCAAATTCTATGTTTCTATGTTTCTATGTTTCTATCAGCATATTTGATAGAGACAGATTGGCATTTATTCATCAAATCTGCAAATAAATGCCTGGAAGAGACAAAGGATCAACACAGAACCTTGCAGAACTCCACTAGAAATATATCCTTCCCTTGAACTAAATCCATCGATAAGAACATGTTGAGTTCTATCTTGTAACCAATTGCTGATCCAATTTATAATATAGCGGTTGATATTAATATCATTTCATTTAGAAATCAACGCCATATGGCATAATATCAAATGCTCTACTAAAATCAATGTAAATAATATCACAAGATATGTTATGATCAAGTACTCACTAATATTCTCATAAAATGAGAGCAAATTAGTGAGACAATTTCTTCCTTCATAAACCCATGCTGTTCAGTATTTTAATGTTTAGGACCGTGTAATAATATCTTTTATTAAACTTTCCAGTACCTACAGACTGTGGAGGTCAAACTAATAGGACAATAATTTTCACAGTTATCTTTTAAACCCTTTTATAAATTAGTGTAACATTTGCTTTTTCCAATCTTCTGGGACATAATTCACCAACAAAAATTTTTCAAATATAATCTTTAATGGCCTTACAATATGCTTAGCTAACAAAATAATAAATGTCCTGCCAATCTATCAGGACCTGAACAATATTTACCCTTTAGGAGACTAATTTATCATAAATATGTTTTTCATCAAAATAATGATAGAATCATTCTCACTATTAACATTTACTGGGGATGTATACAAACCGTAAATATTTTACAAAATCCTGTATTAAATACATCTGCCATCTTGACAAGATCATGCACAATATCACCATTATGTACAATAGGACCAACCTGACAACCTGGTTTTTAAAGAATTAACATAAGAATAACATTATTTGTGTTACTCTTATTTGCAGATTCTGCCAATCTAATTTCCCAGGATGATTTAGCTCTTTATACAGAATTTACATTTGACTGTATCTTTTATATGCTTCCAGGCAGTATTAGATTTAGTTCTTGAGTAAACATTATATAATTTTTTTTCTTTTAATAATTTTTATAGATGTATTAAGCCATTTTGGAGACCTTTTCTAGTCTAACCCTTAAACTTAGAGGGAATATAGTTGTCTCTTATATTTGAAATAATGGATTTAAATGTAAGCCAACAATTTCAGGACTTAAATTAGATAATATAGAGTACTAATCAATTTCCTCCATAACCTTATCAACAGAATTCAAATCCACGTTATTATAAAGATAAATAATAGACTTGTTATTAGTAACGGAGGATACTTTTCTATAGAAAAACTGATAGTATTATGGTCACTACCTGCTATTAGATCTTGAATACTCAGATCATTAATTGGCACTGAATCAGTACCAATCACAAGATCCAAAATATTATTTTCCCTAGTTGGCCCAGTAACATGTTGTGTTAAATTAAGTTCAGCACAAGTGGAGAGAATTTATTTTCCTTCCCACCTATTGCAATAGATTTAGACTAGTCAATATTTCCAAGGTTGAAATCACCAACAATTTCAACTTGTCCTATTTCACATGCCAATTCAAATTCTGTAATAATTGCATCTATTACATAGCAGGAGAATTGGGAGGACGATAACAACAGCCAAAAATAAGAAACTCATTTTGATTTAAATAGAATTTGACCCAAATTGTTTCAGTAAATATATTATGTACTTTTATGCAATTAGTAATAGCAACTGTATTTAAATTGGTTTTAAAAACAAGGCTACACCACCTCCCCTTCTATCTGGTTGATTTAATCTATATGCTTTATAATTATTCAGACATCCTTCCCCTGAGGATTGATCATCGCCCATGTTTCACATATTGAGATAATATCCATATCATGATCTAAGGCTTTTATCTGTAACTCATCCATTTTTTTGTTAGTCCTCACATTAAAACTGAGTACATGTATTTTCTTTGCAGTAATAAAGTACCAATTGTTTTAGTGGGGTGACAGTTGTTTAATCTTTCCCTCACCCCACAGACTAGTTTAAACAACCTTCAATTAATGACAAAATTGGTTGCTCAGAGCAGCATTTCCTTCCAACTTAAATGCAATCCATCTCTCCCAAACAGATAATTTCTACCATCAAATTTCCCAATGATTGATGCAATTTATCTCTTGTTGAAGGCACTAGTAATGAAGCCAGTTATTAATAATCTTGATTTTATGATTTAGATGATATGAATAACAGGGTACAGGAAGAATTTCAGATATATTGATTTGACAAACCAATATCCACCAGTTTGCTTACTAATCCAACAAAAGCTGACTTAATATCCTGAATTGAATCATGAAGAATATTATTGGCACCACATGTATAATTACTAAAGGATTATCACCACAATTATTCAGAATATTATCTAACATTCTAGAAATGTCACAAATCTTGGCACCACTGAAACCTGTACATGTTTTATTATTCTTGTCCGGATTACAGATTGCTCTATCCAGATACTTGATCATAGAATCACCAATTACTAAAATCTGTTTATTGAATGATCTGTGGATAAGTCACACAATTAGCATTTGGTGCATGTAAAACCAATATCCATTGAAAAGTCAATAAGGGATGATCAAAACAGGTGACATCAATTCGAAGAAGTGGCACCACTTGTTAATAGGAATCATGTCTATCATTATTGTTAATTGAGCAATGAGGCAAATCATTGCCCTCAGATAACTGACAAGACAAAGGCTGCAAACACTCAAATCTTTGATAATGGAACCAAAAAATAATCAGCTTTTTCTCCCCTTTTTGTTCTTCTAGATTTTTGGACATTATACCAACCACAGTCATTTTCTTCATCATTTTCATCAACCTCCTAACTCTTTTCTTATTTGAAACTACATTTTAGGAGATGTACTGTAGATATAGAGGGTACTAGGGAGATAATAAGTCATAACCCATTTGCTGACCGTTTACTACTTCATGTTGTAGAATGGCTACACTTTTAGAGGATACTAAAGGAAATAATAAGTCATTACCTAATTGCTGATCATTTACCACCTCATGTTGTAAAGTGGTGTCAATAGGACACTGGGTATTATTGATAATGTTTGGATCAAAAAATGGATCAGAATTTTAAAACTATTAAACCGTTCAGTCATATTATGTTGACTGATTTCTAGTTGTTTCAATCTCAGAGAAATGAGTTTATCTCATGCTTCAACTCAATATTCTCAAAACACTTAATACATTGATAGTGCTCCTTTGGAGGATTTTAACGACACCAGTAAACATTTTACACAATATACATTGTGTTCCTAAAACACCTAAATTAGTTATCAAATCTGAATGTTCTAAATCAATTAAATCAGGTGAAGCCACATTGCAATTCCACTTTATTTCAAAACAAAATAGTCTTATAGCTCTAGAAAATAAGTACTTACAGTATATATATTTGCAGGGTATGGGGTGGGAGACAGGTGACACCAGACTCTGGGAAAAGGCTGTAAGGGGCTAGAGAGAGGGACACAGGTGCCACCAGGTCCCTCAGGGACAGCTGGCAGGGTATTGGGTGGTAGACAGGTAACACCAGGCTCCAGGAAAGGCTGTCAGGTTAGGAGAGGAAGCAGGTGTCACCCAGTCCCAGGGACAGCTGGCAGGTGTGGGGTGGGAGATGGAAGCCTCAAGGCTGACAGGGTTTGGGTGAGGAAGTCAGTAATAACAGGTCACCAGGGACAGCTTGGCAGATTGTGGGATGGGGACAGGAGATGCCAGGGCCTTGGGAAAGGCAGAAAGGGTTAGAGAGGGAAGCAGGTGCCAACCAGGTCCCCTGGGAGAGCAGGCAGGTGTGGAAGTGGAGATGGTCACCATGCCTCAGAAAAGGCAGACAGGGTTGAGGATAGGGAAACAGGTGCCAATCGGTCCCTTGGATAGCAAGCAGGTGTGGAGGGGCAGACAGATGCCACCAGGCCTCAGGAAAGGCTGACAGTTGGGGAGAGGGAAGCAGGTGTGTCCATCTTCCTAGGGACACCAAGCAGGGTGGGGTGGGGACCGGAGACCCAGGCCCCAGTAAAGGTAAAAGGGTTAGGAAGGTGGAAGTGAGGTGCCCCAGGTCCCCTGGGATAGCAGGCAGGGTGTGGAGGCAGACAGGTGCTACCAGTTCTCAGGAAAGGCTGACAGGGCTAGAGTGAGAAAGTAGGCACCACAGGTCCCCTAGGACAGCAGGCAGGGTTTTAAGAGGAGATAGGTGCAACCAGGTCTTAGAAAGGCTGACTGGGTTGAGAAAAGAGAGCCCCAGGTCCCCTGGAAGAGCAAGCAGGGTGTGGAGGGGCAGACGGGTGCCACCACACCTTCAGAAAAGCCTGACGGGTTAGGGAGAGGGAAGCAGGTGCCACCAGGTCCCCAGGGATAGCTGGCAGGGTATTGGGTGGGAGATGGGAGACACCAGGCCCTGGGAAAGGCTGGAAGGGTTAATGAGAGGGAAGCAGGTGCCATGAGGTCCCCTAGGATAGCTGGCAGGGTATGGGGTGGGAGATGGGAGACACCAGGCCTCAGGAAAGGCTGTCAGGGTAAGGGAGAGGGAAGCAGGCACCCACTAGGTCCCTAGAGACAGCTGGAATGGTGTGGGGTGGTAGATAGAGCCTCCCAGGCCCTGGGAAAGGCTGCCAGGGTTAGGGAGAGGGAAGTCAGTACCAATAGGCTTACAGGACAGCTTGGCAGAGTGTGGGTGGGGACAGGAGACACCAGGCTCCAGAAATGCAGAAAGGGTTAGAGAAAGAGAAGCAGGCACCACCAGGTCCCCTGGGACAGCAACCAGGGTATGGAGGGGCAGGCAGGTGCCACCTGGCCTCAGGAATGGCTGACATGTTAGGAGTGGGAAGCAGACCACCAGGTCCTCTGGGACAGCAAGAAGGGTGTGGGTGGGAGTCGGAGCCATCAGGCCTCAGGGAATGCTGACAGGGTTGGGAAGAGAAGCAGGTGCCACCAGGTCCCCTGGGACTGCAGAACGGTGTGGGTGGACATGGGAGCCTCCAGGCCCTGGGAAATGCTGAAGAGTTAAGGAGAGGTAAACAGGTACCACCAGGTCTGCAGGGTTAGCTGGCAGGGTATGGGGTGGGAGATGAGAACACCAGAACCTGGGAAAAGCTGGAAGGGTTATGGAGAGGAAGCAGATGCCACCAGGTCCCAATGGGTTGCTGGCTGGGCATAGGTGGGAGACAGGAGACACCAGACCTTGGAAAAGGCTGTCAGAGTTAGGGAAGAGGGAAAGCAGGTACCAACTGTTCACCAAGGAGCTTGGCAGGGTGTGGGGTGCAAGATGGGAGACACCATGACTCAGGAAAGGCAGAAAGGGTTAGGAGAGGGTAGCAGGCACCACCAGGTCCTCTGGGATGGCAAGCAGGGTGTGGAGGGGCAGACAGGTGGACACCAGGCCTCAGGAAAGATTGACATGCTTGGCGAGAGGGAAGCAGGTACAACTAGGTCCCCTGGGACAGCAGGCAGGGTACGGATTGGGAGATGGTGCCACCAGGCCTCAGGAAAGGCTGGAAGGGTTAAGGAGAGGGAAGCAGGTGTCATGGAGGTCCCCAGGATAGCTGAGGGTATGGGGTTGGAGACAGAGACACCAACCCCCAGGAAAGGCTGTCAGGGTTAGGAGAGGGAAGCGGTGCCACTAGGTCCCAGAGATAGCTGGAATGGTGTGGTGGTGGGAGACAGAGAGCCCAGGCCCTGGAAAAGGCTGTCAGGGTTAGGAAGAGAGAAGGCAGCTGACAGGTCACCTGGGACAGCTTGGCAGTGTGTGAGGTGGGAGACATGAGACACCAGGCCCGAGAAAAGGCAGAAAGGGTTAGAGAAAGAGAAGCGGGCACCACCAGGTCACCTGGGACAGCAAACAGGTGGAGGGGCAGACAGTGCCACCAGGCCTCAGGAATGGCTGACAGGTTGGGGAGGGGAAGCAGGCACCACCATGGTCCCCTGGGACAGCAGGAAATGTGTGGGTGGGAGACTGGAACCATCAGGCCTCAAGGAAGGCTGTCAAGGTTAGGAAGAGGGAAGCAGGTGCCACCAGGTCCCCTGAGACTGTAGGAAGGGTGTGGGGTGGGAGCTTTAGGAGAGTGTGGGGTGGAGATGGGAGCCTCAGGCCCTGGGAAATGCTGGAATAGTTAAGGAGAGGTAGGCAGGTGCCAACTGGTCACCAGGGATAGCTTTGGCAGGGTGTGGGGTGAGATGGGAGACCCATGCCCAGAAAAGACAGAAAGGGTTAGGGAAGAGGGTAACAGGCACCACCAGGTCCCATGGGACAGCAACAGGGTGTGGAGGGGCAGACAGGTGCCTCCAGGCCTCAGGAAAGGCTAACAGGGTTGTGGAGAAGGAAGCAGGCCCCATCAGGTTGCTCTGGGACAGCAGGTAGGTGTGGAGGGGTGGATGGGCGCACTAGGCCTCAGGAAAGCTGACTGGGTTGGGCAGAGGGAAGCAGGTGCCAGAAGGTCCCCTGGGACACAGTCATGGTGTGGAGGGCTAGTGCGTGCTGTCACCTGTGGTCTTCCAGGTCCTGGGTCCATTTTCTTCAGGGTCCTGGTGGGTCTGCATGAGGAGTACTGCACACACCTGCCTGAGTATGTCACTGTAGGCCAGCACCCATGTTCTTGTCTAGTGGATTCAGCTCTGCTGTCACCAGTGGTCTTCAGGTCCCTGATCTGTTTTCTTCAGGGCCCTGTTAGTTCTGCATGAGGAGTACTGTACGCACCTGCCCGAGTATGTCACTGTTGGCCAGTGCCCATTTTCTCATCTAGTTAATTTAGCTATGCCATCACCTGTGGTCTTCCAGGTCCCTGGTCCATTTTCTTCAGGGCCCTGGTGGGTCTGCATGAGGAGTACTGCACACACCTGCCTGATTATGTCACTATAGGCCACCACCCGTGTTCTTGTCTGGTGGATTCATCTACATCATCACCTGTATCTTCCATGTCCCTGGTCTGTTTTCTTTATGGCCCTGGTGGGTCTGCATGAGGAGTACTGCAGAATATTGACAAAGTAGATGTAAACTATATAATATGTGGACCACTGCTCATTGTGGGAGATGGGTCTTATGTGGTACAAGGCATAAAACTGTCAACAAAGCCTTCAAAATAATGAAGCTGTAAAGCAATTGAGCAGTATGAACATTTACTGACATGACTGAGGCTATAGTAATCAATGTAAATAGTGTGTTTAGTGTGGTTTGTGTATAGTGTAGAGTTTTGGTTAAGGTTTTAGTAGAAATTTATTATGTGTATCTACTATTTTGTTTAGTAATAGTGTTGATCTGTTGTATGATGAACTTCTTTGTGGTGGTGGTATGCAATAATAACTTTTCCTCTAATTAATTCATTAATAATATGACCTTAAACAGTAAAATATTAATTGGAAAAATAAGGACTTCAGTAACCTAATTTTATTTTTCCACAATGTTTTCAGTGACACCTTGCACTTTCTGGTTTTTCTCCATCCTGTTACGTACGTTAATATACTGCTCTTTCACTGGTTTTGGGGCTAATTTGTAAAATAATCAAAAAAGTTTTAAATGTTATCTACTCTTATTCCCATTTACACAAATCCATTTTAACCTATGAATACCCAGGAATTCTGGATACTGAAAAACTTTGAAATTACTTCACCCCATAGAATTGCACCATGAGTTAGATTGGTGGTCATCACACACAGCTGCATGCAAATATTTTGGTGTTGTTTGGTGAATTAACTAAATGAAGTGAAGTACTGCAAATTCATATGAAGACCAAAAATCTTTACGCATAATTTTTTTTCATTTTGCATATTATCTGTCCCTGTTGCTATATGTTACATGGTTACTGTTTCCAAACATTGGGGACTGTACAGGAAAACCACAACTGATATTATCTTCCTGTTTACAGTTTAAGTAAAGGCCCTTAAGGGTAATATATTGATGGTGAAAGAAGAAGAAATTATCATTTTTTTTCCACAGTCATGTCCCCTATTACTGTGGACTGGCCCTCATACAACCAAACACATACAAATAAATATTAAATATCTACAACATAATCACTCAAGCATTACAACAAAAATAAATTCTACCTAAAGCAAAAGGCTACTCTACGACTACAAGGGTACTCTACAATTACAAGGCTACTACAGGGCTACTCTATGACTACAAGGCTACTCTATCGCTGTATAAAACACACTATTGTCAAGTCTTTCAAAACTGGAAACACAGTACACTTAAAATGGTAGTCCTTTTAATTCCATTTTTCCTGAAGCATGCAGAACTTTTCATTGATTGTCTTTAGTTCATTATTAATTTCAAAGGTCCTTCTTCATGCAAAAACTGAATTGGAACACGGTCAGTGTCCTGATGCTGTAGCCATGTGAAAACATTCCCATGCGGTTTTAGGAACTTCAAGGAGTACCACTGACCCACAGGGTCCACCACAGTTAGTTGCCCACAAAAAAAAATATTTTGAGTAGTACCACGGCATAGTACTGATTGGTCTGTATCATGTGGGTCTAGCAAAGTTCTCCACTTTTAGGAACTGTGTGGTTGGTGGATAATGGAGCTGAAGCATCAGTGGAGAGTGTTTGTACATTCACTTGTGGTGGCATCCTCTTCAGCATCGTTTGATGCTCTGTCATGTGCACTATCATTGCCTGTGGATTCTTCTGGTGTGGCATCAGCGGTAGCTTGAGAGTCATTTCAGGCTGTGCAGGACTCCAACACAGGATCAGCACTTGCAGTAGCCAAGTCATGAGGAGTTGTGTTGACATGTGAGGCTTCAGCTTAGGAAGCTGTTGTGTTTGCAGGGAACAGAGGGGACCAGTGGCTTGGGTGTTGGCATCTGAAGAAGGCATTCTGTATGTGGTGGAAGCAGTTAATTTTTAGTCTTCCAGGCTTCGAATAATGCACATTTTGCAGGGCACATCTTCATGAACACAGTGTGCAAAACAGACAAGTTAGGTTTCTTGTTGCCACCACACCTTCCTTCGCACACTTAACACTATATCTTGCATGTCCCAAGTACCAATTCTAACATTGTTTGCAGTAGGTTCTTCTTATTTCATTTCGCAACCCAGAAAAATGTATGCCTGAAATGTTCACTGCACCCTTCTGTCACAGCCTCTCTGGTCAATTGCGATGGCAGAATTTATAAAGTCCTTATCTTTTCTAATTATGGCCCATTGTGAGTTGTACAGCTCTGTTTGCTGCTGATTTTACAACAGCACTCTCACCATCCGCTGGACCCTTTCATGTTGTGGAAAAAAGCCCTCTTGATGGGGAAGCCAAAGTCTTTGGATGACATTGAAATGTCAAAGAAGGCTCATTTGGATTTATACTGGCACCACAGCCATCGGTGAAATAAACTTCTGCTGATTTTAAATTGCAGACATTTTGTAGTGTGAATTGATATCTCCACGCCGCATGGCACGGTGATTGTGCATTAAATCATTGGATATAAATACTAATGACTCTGTCACTGTGGAGTCATACTGGTCACATGGGTAATAAGTTACCTACTGGGTGAACTGTGGCTTGTTCATAATGCCAATGGGCTGTCCACACTTCATCCTGTAATCTGCAGGCAAAGTTCTCGGCAAAGTCCAGAACCATCACTACCAATCCTTTGGGTAGGAATTTTTAATGAGAGCAAACTGATGGTGCTGCCATGCTGCCACATGTAAGTGCTGACCCAAAAATAAAATAAAAGTTCCTCTTTTACGACCTCCACTAGCTGCCGAAATGTTGATCTTTTATTTTTCAGCACTTTTCTTGTCTGCCATGCCTGGATGCCATTGACACTTCGCATGGCTGTTATATTCTCCCACTGCTGGCATGTAACATTGTCTTGTCCATGCCCTTAATTAGGTCCTTCATGGCTTTCACAAAATGTTCTGTGCTGCACTGTTCACATGTTTTGTCCACGAAGTCCTGCCTGTAATACTTTTGCAAGGAGGTCACAGACACATTGTTAGCTCTACTGCATGTTGCACATTGAGGACTTTGCATGATGTTAGCCTGTGAAGATCCATTATACGGTTCAGCACCTTCAGCTTTAGCATGCTATCCGTACAGTATTCACAGAGACACTGGTTCAGTTTTTGCTCTTGGACAGTTTAATGTGCTTAGGGCATAGGCTTCTGAATTTCCTCACTCCTACTGCTGTGTCTGGGTTCTTTTGGGTGAATTTGTTATAACGAGTATTGGTGGGTTTATCCAGATATGACCAACATGTTCTGGTTCTTTTGACAATTCTTTCTTGTGAGATAGTGGGGTTGCAGACTGTTCAAAAAGCTCTCCACTTTCCTCTTTGTTGACTCTAGCAGTGCAAACTTCTGCCATCTATTGCATTCTGTTCCACCATGGATGCCTTCATAGCTTCCTTCCAGCTGATATCCAGTGTTGCACTTGCAGTTCTGAGCAGTAGTATTTTTTAGAACAAGAATTATATTGATGAACTCTCAGTTCAGGTGTCTGTGACATTTTTGGTGTTTTTGGTTTGATATCTTCTCCAAAAAGCAGACATCAGTTTTTCCTGTAGGATGCTCAGACTGGGAAGAACTTTTATGCCGAGCTAGTGCAGTTTGTTTGGCCTGTGAACAAGACAACATGATCTTCTGCATTACATAAGAACATTGATTGGGAGATTTTTGAAGACCTTTTCTGGCTCTCTGCACAACCTTTCTTACAGCATTATCAGTATCTCGCAGTCTTCTGGTGTCACACAGCTCTCTGGTCGGTGTGCCGACTGGTACAACTAGTGGGATGAGGTGTTTGTGATGGTGGTGGTGGTGACTGCAAGTTGTGCTTGGTTTTTACGCTACTTTTTTTAGCGTATTTCCAGTGTTGCTTTTCTTTGATTCAGTCAATGTTTCTGACTTGTCATTTGTGCATGCTGTCTATATTTTTTCTCCCTCCATGCTTGTCTTTGTGCTTCTGACTTGTGCTCATCAGGCCTTGTTTCTCTGTTGCTTGGTGCACTACAGCTGTCAGCTTGCAATTTCTTCTGCTTCTAGGTCTCTCTCTGTATCCTTTCATTCTGTCTTTAGCCATCTGGTTGTAATGTTCAGGTGCTGCTCAGCATTCATGCTGCTGCGTATGCACATAAGCTGCTGCGATTTCTCCAAATAGTTTTGATAACATTCTGGTCATTCTTTATGTTTGCTCAGTAAGGCATGTTTCTTTCCTCTGATGACTGAAGGTTGCTGTATTCCGTATTGTTTCACTGAGCACGGCTGCAGCAGACACCAAGGGCCTTTGCCTGGATTCCATTCTTCCAAAATGGTAACTGTTGAAAGACAAGTCAATTTAAAAATCACAGGTCAACTTTCCCAGTAACAGAACTTTAGTCGATAAAACAAAAGGAAGTCAGGAGCATGCTTCCAAACAAGACTGAAGTGACAACTGATATGATGAAACACGCCACTGACATAAATTGAATGGTGACTCACAGGAGCCCCATGCGATACAGTATAAGTGATCATTCACAAAAAATTGTCACCACAAGAAGAGATTATTCACACAAAGTGGTCACCACAAGAGATTAGTCACAATTTAAAGATTTGACACGACAAGAGATTGATCACAAAACAGAGTTGATGCAAGAAGTGATAAGTCACCATAAAACAGACACTGCACAAAGAGATTATTCACAAAGCAGGTTCAGTATAAGAAGAGATTATTCACAAAAGTAATCACTGCCAGCTTAGTCACTAAAAGGATTTGATAGCAAAGAAAAGATTATTCATGAAACATTTTCGGTGCAATTTGAGATTATTCACAAGAAGAGTCAACGAAAGAGGAGATTATTCACAAAACAAAATGGAGACTCACATCTACCTGCCTGCAAACAAAATGGAGACGTGCATCTGCCTGCCTGCAAATAAAATGGAGACACGCATCCACCTGCCAGCAAACAAAATGGAAGCCCACATCCACCTGCTTGCAAAGAGGAGGCCTACATCCACCTTCCTGCAAACAAAATGGAGGCCTGCATCCACCTGCCTGCAATAAAATGGAGATGTGCATCCACCTGCCTGCAAACAAAATGGAGACACGCATCCACCTGCCTGCAAACAAAATGGAGGCCTGCATCCACCTGCCTGCAAATAAAATGGAGACATGCATCCACCTGCCTGCAAACAAAATGGAGATGCACATCCACCCAAATGGAAACAGGAGGCATGCAAATAGGCACACAAATCCCCAAATGGGACAAAACACTTAGCACTTGGATTAGTAAATGGTCATTACTGTGTATACCTCATGTAAACAATTAAGGAACAGATGCTCTTCAAACACCATGCAGCTTGTTAACAACGCCTCCCACAATAAGCAAAAGATGCAGTAGAACTTAGCCTATTTAGCTGATTTGCTGGATGATTTTATGCTGCATGTTTTTTTTTGGAGGCTAACATACTACATGGTGTGGGCCTCTGTTTGAAAACCTGCTGTGGTGTGTAGGCCTAGATCTGACTATTCAGAATCAAAAGTGATTCTTTAGTGTACAACAGGTGAGCACAGTATGGTAATGTTGCAAGCTGTGCTGTGCCCTACCATGCACAAAAGATTCACTTTAGGTTTCCAAATGGTCCGATCTAGGCTCTACACACCACATCAGGCTTCCAAACAAAGGCCCACACCATGCAGCATGTTAGTCCTCCCCAAGCACCACACAGTGTAAATTACAAACACCATCCCACAAACAAATAGCAAAAGAGGCACTAAAATGTTACAGTGCAAGCTATGCCCAGCCATGCACATCAAAGATTCACTTTGGGTTCTGAATGGTCAGGATGAGACCTAGACAACACACAGTTTTCCATAGAGGTTCACACCATGCGCATATTTGCTCCCCCAACACTATGCAGCATAAATTACAATCAATAAAAAAATAAGCAAAGGAGGCACTAAAACATTGCTCTTTTGATCATTTTATGGGATGGTGGTTGTAATAAATGCTGCATGGTTGAGTATTTGGGGGCCTAACATGCCACATGGTGTGGGCCTTTGTTTGAAAGCCTGCTGTGGTGTATATGCCTCGATCTGACCATTGGTAACAATGCAAGCAATGGTGTACCCACCAATGATTCATTTTGGGTTCTGAATGGTTACATCTATCCAAACAAAGTCCACCAGTGAGCTCCCTCCCTCCCTCTTCACCCCCTGAAAACATCATGCAGCATTTCACAATAAAGGCACAGTGTCTAGGTTCACAGCTGACCTGGCACATTTACACACAATCATTGAATCAGTGAGCAACAACACCACACGCCAATAAAATAATGTTCAGACTCCTAATACATGAAGCCCCCAACCACAAAAAAAATCGTGGGACCATAGTAGAACTGTACATAAAAATTATCTTACTGCTTTAGTAATTGACCACAAAGAAGCATACCCCAAAAATCAGCTCAGTCCACAAACCACAATAGTTAATTTTGCAAGCACATCAAACCTGTTATTTGTGACCATTTTCACTGCTTTCCCTCTGCACTTGAACTTTAAAATGACACATCAAGGGTCTGGTAGAGGCAAAGAGCAAGGCTTGCTCCATGAGTTGCACCATGGATGTCCCAAAAGAAAAAATGAACCAATAAATTCACCCCAAATAAGTGCCTCTCTGATTATATGCTACATTTACAACATTTAATATTTTGCCTCCATCAAGTATCTGTTGCAGGTCACGCCATACAAAGCGCAAGACACGCCCACGAGGTGAACCCAAAATGATAAATTCTTCCAATAAATGTGAATTCCCCAAAATCAGTGCCTGTCTTCTGCAAATACACTAAGGCAAGCTGCCTTTTCAATTAAACATTTGGGGCATGATCAGGAATGCCCAAAGAAACCCCTACCACTGGATGGCTACTCAGGCACTTACCTTCCTTGTAGACCAACTCGCCATGTATTACCTGGGGACAGTAAGTCTTCTCTCATTGATTGCATGTAAAGTAAAGGGGAAAACTTGTTGAGACTGCTTCTTTTAAACCCCGCAAAGCCAGGCCCAGCATAGACATCACCCGATTGGTTCCCTCTCAGGTCAAATAACAAACATGCCACGCTCGTAATGAACATCTGGGGACCGATGAACTGCTCAAAGGTGACCTTGGAAAAAGTGGCACAATTGCAAGGCATAACTCAGCTAGAAAAGCACTGCAGGCTCCAATACAAGGCAGTGCAGGATCACAGTGCAGAATTAATTAAAAAACTAATTTAAAATGCTGTTTTGGTAAAACATCCAAACATAATTCAGGGGCCAGTGAGCAGTTACGCTCAAGTGCACAGTTTCAGGGAGATCTGGTGGGTGCGGAATTACACAAGCACCCCAAATGCCCAGAAAATAAATCAGGACATATACTATTACTACAAACAGTTCATTGGGCAAACTGACCTTGTAATACATTTAAGCACAAAGTGCAGCCATGGTTAGAAATGTCACAAAGCATGCCACATTTCCACAGGAGTTTTCATACAAGACATTAGAATTTTCCCACAAAGAAGCATAGGGTGGCATTAATTTTAACTTCATTATCTTCTTATAAAGGCTTGTTAAAAGTGCAATAGTAATAAATCTCATTAATGGTTTTCCTGCATTTGGGTTGTGTGGGGTTTTGTGACCTGTATTGGTTAGCCCATTTCATGCACTTAGCCAAATCTGATGGCAGGAAAGGACCTCATAGACCTGTCGAGTCTGCCCTTTCTTCTCCTCCTGTTCCCCACAACTCCATGCAGTACTCTGTCCTTGGATTCTTGTTCCCTAGGTGCCTTCATCTGTAAGAATGCAATACCCAGGATCGCTTTGCTGACAGTTAGATGGTGGTCAGAAATGGTGAGCAGAGGCAGTGCCAGTCACAGTCATTATTGCCAAAGTTCAGCTTAGGTGACTGGAGTGAGGTGGTATGGGAAGGAGGGACATTTTATTTCAGATTGTGTGTGTAGATCTTACAGTACATACAGTAAGGCAAATGTGAGGAACATAACATAGTTTTCTTTCTTAGGGAGTGAAATGTACCTCTATCATTTCTCACAGCTACTACAGAGGTGATCAAGGGTGGCTGGAACTACTAGATCCCACCAGGACTATTCTATGCAGCAACCAGATGGGCAGCTGGGGCGGAGAGACCATGTGCAGGGATAAAGATTGGGTTTCAGCAGCATTAAACAGCATTGTGACAAATGTTGTTTAGCACTATCAAAATGCAGAATATACTGCTGTACCCAGTATAAATGGGATCCTCATTTGCATTGCTGCTGCAGTATATTCTGCTTGGTACTGTTGTCGAGTCAGCATGTTATGATAAAAGCTAGCTGAGTTGTGTTTTCTATCTTCAAATGATTCAAGCCACACCAAATGAATGTTTCTCTGTACATGAGTAATTAGTTCAAGTATGGTAGGCATTCCTCGTGAGTGGTTCCCTTCTCTTCTCAGTTCATTTGTTGTCGCTCAGCAACCATATAGACTGTCTTCAGACATCCGAGTCAATGGCACCAATTGTAAGGATAAAAGATAGCTGTGTTGTGTTTTCTATCTTCGAATAATTCAAGCCACACCAAATGAATGTTTCTCTCTGGTTTATTTTCTTTTTGAGTCTCATCAACTTCAATACAAGTATTCTGGTAACTTCAATACATGTATTCTGGCTTCGGGTTTGTGCTGCTTATTCAGTTTTATACAGTGCTTATATAAAGTTTTCTTATCTTAAAACTACTAACTCACTAGTATAGGCCAATCATATAACAAAATAACCTATTGCTCTTAGGGTGTGGAGAATAACAATCAAAGCATAGAGATAACTGTATTTCTCTCATAACGTCACAAGGTGTTTATCACATTTTCTTGTACAACTCATAAGTATTGACTTCATTTATAGAAGGTTATTTGTGCAAACCTTCCTTAAACAGGTAATACCATCCTAATAAGGGTACTACATCCTATTAAAGGTAATTATAGGACATTTTAAAATGCTGACCACTGTACAAGTAAAATATTGTGAAAGCATCAGGCTATCACAAGACTAAGGCATCACAAGACATTTAACTAAGTCTTGCTAACCACTTGGGTAAACACATTTGGTTATATAGTATAAGAAATGACACTGAAACATCCTATAAAAGGCTATACTTAAACACTAAGTTAACTATTATAAAAGGCTATACTGAAATAAATGTTACACTACAAAATGTTACACTACAATATCCCCTTTGTGACTCTCTATGATTAGAGACCACACAAGATTATGTTGCCATTGTAACATTTGTATTTGTCGAACCATGTGTTTCATCTTGTGATACAATAACAATCATACAATAATAAGAACACAGATTACTACAATGCTGCAATCCACCATTACGAGGGTTGGACTAGTACCCAAAGCAGCTGATCCCCAATCCCACCAGGATATAATAGGGATATATGATGACTGTTTTTTTTACCTCTTTAGCAGAGGCCTTTGCAAAATCAGTCCTTTTGTTTGGTGACAATACAGCAAGGCACCAAGTGTCATTTTATCAATTTTGGGTAAGTTGAAATGAGGTGGAGTTGCCAAATCAGTGAGTACATCTAAGGCCATACTGGAACCATCGATATGGATAACATTTGTTTGACTATAGGCAGAACGTTCCCGAAGGGTCCAATTTGCAACCCACCAGGACTTGTCACTACACCCCATACATTCCAAGGTTGACCTGCTATTACACACCATGATTGGTTCCATCTCATAGCTTGGCGGTATTGATTTGCAGACGCTAGAGTAAATTTACATTGTTAAGGAAACCATGGGGCAGCTGATGTCTCTTCCCACATATCAAGGTTTCATGTTCTTGTACACACTGTTGCTTAGGTAAGACAACATATTCATTGCATACCATGATAATAGTGTCACCTGGTATTTGGAGTCTCATGATTTGGTCATGTATTAATACTCCCTAATTACTGATTTGCCACAATATTTGTGGTGGTTTAAAGCATACAGGTATTATTGCTAGTTGGGAATCACATGTCGCAGCACGGTGCATATTGATTTGGTGAGTTTCATACTTTTATCATAGCTAAGGGTGGTAGGAATACAGTGGGATGTTACAATAATCTAGTTACATTGGTCTCACCTATTCCTAAAGGTAACCTATTGGTCTCAATTCTATTTAACTCATTAACTAGATAAGCATGTGCTTCAGCAGCTAATTGAGAACAAGCTAGTTCTATGTAACTTTCTCTAGACATATTAGAAAGTGAGTTATAAAATGAACTGATATTTGTGCAATAATTTTAAAATTTTGTAAGGTTTCTCTAAGTGCAAACCAATCAATTTCTTCATTATCAGCTGCTAATCTCACAGTAGTCGATAATGGTCCAGTAGCCATATCTTTTAAAGTTGTTTCTAAACAACGAATATGACCTTTTAAAACCATAGAATCAATACCATTAGTAATCCCAATACTGAGCCTAACTAGCCCCATATGTCTCTTTAACGATGGAATAAGTCTGGTGTTGCTTCTGCAGGAATTTGAAATGACCACATCTTGTGTCTATCATGGTATTGATTTAAATTATTATTATAATATTGTTGCCATATTATTATTAGCCATCCCTACATTGAAGCAGTAATCATGGAAAAGTCAAATGCAGCAAAACATTATAATACTCCAATTTGCATGGATAATATGGAGGATATACATTTTGTGTCAAAATAATACCATCTAATGGGGCAAGAATTTAGCCCTGATTTACCTTGTTTTTGGTATATTATATTTTATGCAACAAAATTTTGCCATACTGTTTGACTAACATTACATGTCATACCGTTATGTAGTTACTGTACATTAACAAAAGATATTCATTTGCTAATGGCAATACTGTGAAAATTGTTTTAACCCTACTGTATAATTTACTGCAATAGAAGTATTATATAAAATGCCACATATTACGTCTTGAACCTTTATAAGATGCATTTAACAACATAATATTGGATGGATAATGTAACATGTCCTTTAATTTTATTCAAAATAAATCTTGTTCTTCTTTCGTTAAATTTGTAGTATCTCCCAAAGTAGAGTGGATATAGATTCCTTTCTGGGCTGTTGTGTTTACGACACATCACGGTGCCAGGCCAGGCATCTGGCGAGTACCCATGTCGCATTTTGACATTGTCCATAACAAATAAAGTACCATTTGACAAGAAGAGATCCAGTGTGTTTATGTCATTCTCCTAATATTACTGGGAGATCCCACACTGTACAATTAGCATAGTTCTTGTTGTATAAACTGTTCCATATGTTCCCTGGGCATCCATTAAATCATTCGAAGTTGCCAGGATCAGTAAGGTACTGCTCAGTATAAGTACTGGAAACAGCATTGTACTTTACCTATTGGAGAAACAGAGCATTATCAGTTGTCATCATTTAAAGGCTGATACAATTTACATTGGTCCACATGGACCCATTTTATCTCTGTAGACCCTTGTTGAATTTGTGGGACCTGACTGACCCATGGTCCCAAATCATTAATGACGTCATGGGGTCCCATCTAATTAGCATCCCAGGGTCCTTTTGACCAAAATATTTCACCATGACGTGATGACCCTTTCTATGGACGTGTATCACTTTTTCATCATGTTTCAGTTTGTTTTTCCAATGAGTCTGTGCCATATTTCTGGCAGCTTGGTAAATGAACAGCTAACTGTTTTGCAGCTGTTGTAAAAATACAATAGTTTTGATGTGGTCTAACACTGGTGTTGATAGATCTGGATCTGAAGGACAATACAGTCACATATTTTGTACAGTCATCAATTGGTATGGGCTATAGCCAGTACTCCTGTTTTCAGTACCTCTAAAACCCATTAGGATTTCTGGCAAGTGCATCACCCATCCTTTACCAGTATCCAACACTACCTTTTTCAGTGCATTTTATTAGCGTGTGATTTAACCTTTCTACCATTCCCTGATGATTGTGGATGATAGGGTAAATGTAAACATTGAGTGATACCCAAAATATCACACAAAGCTGTCATTACTTTCACTGTAAAGTGAGTTCCTCTATCACTTTCAAGTATTTTGGGAAAACCCCATTGTGAGAACACTTCTACTCCCATAGTGCTTTTGCAGTAGCTGTAGCACTATCATTTCATATGGGCAATGCTTCTACCCATTTGAAAAATATGTCAACAATGACTAGTAAATATCGGAACCCCCCTTTTTGCAGTAGGCAAGGCCCCACGTAATCAATTTGTAAGCTGGACCAAGGACCGTCCGCCAGGGATCTGCCCTAACGGAAACCTTTTACCAGGCACTGGAGGATTTATCTGTGCCCAGATGAGACAAGCCTCCAGGCATTGCTTGACATCTTTTCCCATTCTTGGCCACCAGTATTTTTGCCAACATTTTACAAGTTTTGTGGAGTCCGTAATGACCTCCAATTTGATGATTATCCATGCTAGTATCTTTTTTGAATGAAGTGGTGGTATCCACTTCCTAAACCCAGGTTGTCATTCCCATACTACCATATCTTCCCATACGGTAACATGCTTGGTTGCACACTGTCCAGTGTCTTTCCATTGGTTCTGACAACACACTATCCAAGCATCTGTATTCTTGGATATGCCCCAAACTTAGGACTTGTGAGATGGCAACTATCCATTTAATATGGTGTTTGTCAAATTCGTCCATCTCCCACAATTGTGTAGAATCACCTCCTAGAGGGTCTACCCATAAGTTTGTTTGTTTGGCTGCAACTTGAACAAGATTATCCACTAAGTTATTGTTTTACTCATGGATATCCTTTGATTTTTTTTTTTTGGTGAGCTTTTACTTTACAAATTGCTATTTTCAAAGGTGTCTGAGCTCCTATATCCCCTATATGTTGTAATATGGGAGCAAATGTGACAGGTTCTCCAGATGCTGTCTGCATTCTCTCTTTAGTCCAAATTGGCAAAAGTCTAATAAGGAATTTAAAACAAAGCACAGTCTGAGAAGATATTAATAGCCTCCTGAGGGTAAGCCATAATAGCTCCACAGACTGCCTCTAATTCTGCTCTGGGGCAGAAAATGATGATGGGCACCATACTAATATTTCTTGATTAGTGCTCAGTGTCCATATGGCATTTCCTGTGTGGAAATGTCCATTCTCCCAAAATGATAGCCATCTACATAAACATCTCTTGCTTCAGTATTTGGTTCTGCAGCAAATATGGGTTTAAAATTAATTCTCATTACAGTTCCACAATCATGTGTCTCTCTCTCTCCATGTCATTAATTCAATTAACATAGGTGAGGTACATTTTCTACTGTGCTATTTTTCCCTTGTAGAGCTAAAGCCCATTTAACCAATCACTGTGAAGACATACCTCTCACATCCCTTTCAAGTAGAAATTTCACTGGGGTGTGAGACGCTTGCAGGACAATTTTGTTAAACCCCACAATATGTTCTGTGGCTTGTATAGCCCAATATACAGCTAACAAATGTTTTACACATTCTTCATATGTCTCTTCCACAGGTGTTAGTGCACGAGAAAAAAATATCCCACAGGATGTAAAGTCCCTACTCTCTGTTGTAATAGGACCACATTAATTACCTGATCTGTTGCATGTACCTGTATTACAAAATCAGAGGACTCAGGACTAATGAGAGCTGGAGCTGTCATTAGTGCTTGCTTAAGAGCAATTAAAGATGTTACAAGAAAAATCATAGAATTTTTTTAAGCTAGTTGACGTGAGATTTAAATAAATCTTGATTACTTCTTTTCTGTTTTTGGACAATAAATCACATTTTCCATTTCAGAGTGAAGAGGTTCACTTGTATAACTTTAAAATACAGCAGGACCTGAAAAATTCTGACAAAATAATGTGCTCAACTTAGATTAAACATGGAAGGTCAAACTGTGTTGCAAAAGGTCATTAATTTCGCGAGGTGAAAATTACTATAGTTTTAGTTTTGAGAACTTTTACTTAGTTGAACACACAATTAGATAAAAGGAGGTAGTTATTCTGCCTTTACTCTAACGAGATTTGGCACTACAACTGTACCTCTGCTGGTAATGTATACACAGACTGTTTTGTTTATATGAAAGGTCTTGGGCTCCTGATTGGCATGATCTAATCTCTTTATTTCCTATGTGATTGCCCAAGGGAGCCACCCCATCCACATGCCCCTTCCAGTGCTGCATCACATCTGCAAATGCAGTTTGAAGACAATAAGCCAACATTTCAAAACCGGAACATGTCATGGATGAAACATAAAAATAAACCAGAGTAGCTTAAACTTCACTCTGGCATCATTATAGTTAATGAAGCTGATAACAATCATTACCAAATACAGTAATATTTTTGCAGTTCTCCAAGTACAGAGAACTGTAACCTTGGGCAGCAGGGAACAGCTGTACAGACATATTAATTATATAGTCTTGATTTTGAACCCACAAACTTCCCTCTGTGCCACACTTTATTTATATTTACTATCTTTAGCCTCTGTGACATATTTGGCTATATTTAAGTAATGGATATTTTCTTTTCTAACATTTCTTTCTTTAACTGACACATCCTAGCAGTTATTTCTAACTGATACTGTACATACATTTGGCATCTTTTAGCTAACTTGTTTTTATCTGAATTACTTTTCTCATGACGGTCCTACATTGGTTAACTAAACATAGGTACGCATCTTCCTGCTTTTCAGTAGAGCTGTACAGAGCTTCTTGAAGGTTCGCTCTAAACATTTACATAATATGGAATCCATACTTACGTCAGCAGGTTCATTGGCAAATCACGTCTGACTTCGCCTCAGCTTCCTTATGTGTCTTCTGACCTCCCTCCTCACATGAGTAATTAGCTCAATGGTAGGTATTCTCGCAGTGGTTCCCTCTCTTCTCAGTTCATTTGTTGTCATCAGCAACCATATAGACTGTCTTCAGAAATCGAGTCACGGCACCAATTGTAAGGATAAAAGATAGCTGTGTTGTATTTTCTATCTTCGAATAATTCAAGCCACACCAAATGAATGTTTCTCTCTGGTTTATTTTCTTTTTTGCGAGTCTCATCAACTTCAATACAAGTATTCTGGTCAACTTCAATACATGTATTCTGGCTTCAGGTTTGGTGCTGCTTATTCAATTTTATACAGTGCTTATATAAAGTTTTCTTATCTTAAAAACTAACTCACTAGTATAGGCCAATCATATAACAAAATAACCTATTACTCTTAGGGTGTGGGAATAACAATCAAAGCATAGAGATAACTGTATTTCTCTCATAACATCACAAGGTGTTCATCACATTTTCTTGCACAATCTCATAAGTATTGACTTCATTTATAGAAGGTTATTTGTGTGCACACCTTCCTTAAACAGGTAATACCATCCTAATAAGGGTACTACATCCTGTTAAAGGTAATTACAGGATATTTTAAAATGCTAACCACTGTACAATGCAAAATATTGTGAAAGCATTAGGCTATCTCAAGACTAAGCCATCACAAGACATTTAACTAAGTCTTGCTAACTACTTGGGTAAACACATTTGGTTATCTAGTATAAGAAATGACACTGAAGCATCCTATGAAAAGGCTATACTTAAACACTCAGTTAACTATTATAAAATGTTATACTGAAATAAATGTTACACTACAGCATGGCACACCAGGAGCCTTTTAAATATGGTCCCTGCCCCATCAGCAGGTGCTATTCATGGTTAGCAGAGCAGTTACCCAGTTAGTGCCATGCTAACTGTTTGAATATGGAGGCCGATATTGATATGGTTTTCATATAACAATACCGTGCAATATATATATATATATATATATATATATATATATATATATATAGTTACAGTGGTAGCCATGATATGGTCAGATGTTTCCTGAAATTTTGTGAAATATCTAAAGAGATTTTGTCTGTTGGCCCATAGTGGTAACGAGGCAGGCAGGCAAGAAATGTCCAGATACTGTATATCACAGATATTTCAGGAACTATCTGACCATGCCTATGGCTGCCACTGTATAAATATTTATATATATATATATATATATACACACACATGCCACGAGGGTGAGAGCTTTCTCAGTAGGACATCCTGTGTTATTTCCACTGCAGTGAGAATAAATCCTGAAGACATTTATCCATACTCTGCTGTCACCAAAGTGAGAATAACTACACTGCAGCTTGCACCTAAAGGAAACTGCTTCAGAAAACACTGTATCTTTTACCTTTATTTTACCAGGAGAGAGACACACTAAGCTGAAAGTTTTTTTACAAGTGTAACCTGAGAGCACAAGAAAGTTAAGTGACTTGCTCAGGATCACACAGTATGTAAATGGTGGCTGTGGGATTTAAACCCAGGTCTTCAGGTTTGCAGCTTAGAGTCTTAAACCACTGTGCTATACTGCCTTCTTAAGTTTTCTCTATTTCTTTCCCACTGAAGCTGCAACTTACTCAATTGGCTTTGCAAATGACTCTCACCTGTGTCCCATTATGTTTCTGACTTTCCTAGCCCATTACTGTGCTGATCTCAGCTTCAAAATAACCTGAATTCTAAATGAAACTCTTTACAAAGCACTTTCTGTTTCTCAGTGCTACCTGCAGCAACTTGTCTTTCTCAGTGAGCCTCTGACTCACTCAATTAGCTTTGCAAAACACTGTCAGCTGTGTTTCTCATTCCCAGTCCATTCAGAACACACACACACACTGACAACACACTCAGAATGAGCAGGAAACACACAAAATCAGAAAGAATATTCCTAAAGCTCTCACCCCTGTGGTATAAATCACACACATAATGGGCAGGAGTGGATATGGAAAACATTCTCACTCCTGCTCATGAGCTGTGTATTTCATTTGTGCCTTTGGCACTTGTGAGAATACACAGCTCACTCTGCAGGAGTGAGAATATTTTCCATATCCCACTCCTGCCCATCAGGCATTATATATATATATATATATATGTAATAGATAACCCACTCTTAGGTGTGCGGTCACGCTCTGATATACTGCACCTTGGTGTGCATTATGCGAACGGCCGAGGCGTCAACCACCCAAGGCGTGAGTGCATCAGGGTGCAACAGCACACCGTTGAGTGGGTTATCTATCTTATAAAATGGCAAAATTGTTTTGGAGGGGTAAAAGTGTAGGTGTGCAGTCACGCTCTTATATATGCATGGTCCTCAGATGTGTTTCAACCAACCAGAGGATTCCTTTTTTCTCACCCATTTTATAAATATATTTATACCACAGGGTGAGAGTTTCTAGTAGGATATCCTGTGTTATTTCCACTGGAGTGAGGATAAATCCTGATGACATTAGCAGAGTGAGGATATCGACATTTATCCATACTCTGCTGATGTCACCAGAGTGAGACTATCTGCACGGCAGCTTGCATTCTAAAAGAAACTCAGAAATAGTTTCTCTTTCACTGAAGCGCAACTTACTCAATTAGCTTTGCAAAATACTCTCACCTGTGTCCCATTGTGTTTCTAACACTTCTAGCCCATTACTGTGCTGATCTCAGCTTCAAAACAACCTGAATTCTAAATTAAACTCTTTTACAAAGCAGTTTCTCTATCTCAGTACTACCGCAGCAGTTTATCATTCTCACTGAGCCTCTGACTCACTCAATTAGCTTTGCAAAACACACTCATCTGTGTTTCTGACTCCTAGTCTATTCAGAACACACACACATACTCACACACACACATGCTTGCACGCACACAAACACACACACACACACACACACACACATATACACACACAGCACACACAGAATAAGAAGAAACACACAGAAACAGAAAAAATGTTCCTGAAGCTCTCACCCTCTGGTATAAATCACACCCATGATGGGCAGATCATGGGATGTTGAAAATATTCTCAGTCCTGCAGAGTGAGCCGTGCATTCTCACTTGTGCCTTCATCACTGTGAGAATACAGAGCTACGTGAGCAGGAGTGAGAATATTTTCCATATCCCACTCCTGCCCATCATGTATCCCATATAGATAGATATATATATATGTTTATACAACTTATGTTTTGGCATAACTGCATGTATATAAAATTGATATCTAAGTCAGCCAGTGAAGATATCATTGATATATTCATGTTCCTACACTGTATGTTATCTGTTATCTAAACATTACTATACATCATATCGAAACTTATCTGGTTGATCCTGCCATTTGTATCATCATTTCAACTAGGCACTTTCACTTTTAATGCTTTTATCTGGTGTTAGAGTGAGCGGTGCCAATGATGTGCTGACACTGGTTTAAATTATGGCACTCTGTACTGTAAAATTCAAAACTGTGTACTTTTCCATAATTGTACTCACTTTTTTCTTTCAAATAATCCCTGATAGTTTACAGACATCTAGCCCTTTCACTTTTCATGCTGGTATGTATGGCTGAGCAACATCAGTTGTGTGGTGGCAGAAGCACTCTGTACTAAAAAAAGAAAAACATCCTCTTTTATAATCCCACTTCATTTGTTTGAAGAACCGCTGACTGTAAGGAGAGATAACAGCACAGCGACTTGCGGCTTCAGAGTAGTAGGATGTAAGCACGAGTGAGTGTTCTAAGTAGCAATGCTCGTCACATCTGCATCTGCTACCATGAACTGGGCCTATTCACTTGCTGTTATCTCTCTACAGTCAGCAGCTTCTTTCAAAACAAACGAGTGGATTATGAAAAGAGGACGTTTTCATTCATTTTTAGTACAGAGTGCTTCTGCCAGCACATAACTGATGCTGCTCTAGCTACACACATACCAGTATGAAAAGTGAAAGGGCTAACAGGTATAAAACTGAAACTAATACTTTAAAAATAGCACAAGTTGCAGGATCAACCAGATAACTTTTTAATCCAATTTTTTTTTTGAGACTATGGGGAATTCAGGAGGGGGATAAAACATACTAGGTCACCTGGTAGGAGGGTCCAAAATCTGTGCCAAAACCTCTGAGTAGGATTTCCAAACCTCTAGGTGAGGAATCGAGTTAAAGGGAGATGTAGGGGCTTGTGGTTCATAGGACCCCAAAACATAAGTTGTATAAACAGAACATGACATGGCCTGACTGAACATATATTTATCTTCACTTGATGCAATGACATCAAGATATCTCACTCATGGCTTCACCACTCATGAGATATCATGGGCCTCTCTCGAAGACAAATATGATATCTTCAGTCAGGACATGTCGTATCCCTATATGTTTGTGTGTGTGTGTATATATATATATATATATATATATATATATATATATATATATATATATATATATATATATATATATATATATATATATATATACTTTGAGGAGTATGTTTTATGTTAAATCTCAAATTTTACACTTTAATAACTTCACAATCGATCAACAGATTTTCACAGCATTTGGTATGTGCTGTCCAGTGGGGAAGATCTCTTGACATGGAAAGTTTTGCTTTGGATGGATATACAGATTCTGAGATACAGATAGTGCAAAATCTTAAAAGTCACCATTTCTTCCTCATCATCTTGCATCCAGATGGTGTGGAATTTTAGTGTGATTTTTTATGGTAGATACAGCTTAGATAACAAAACTGCCATGTGTTTGTTTTGTGAAAAAATATTAAACTGTTGCAAAGTTATTACATTTTTAAGTTCCCAGTATTTTCAATGGGAAGATCACTTTCCAGGATAGAGGGAGAAAGTTCAACAAAGGATTGATCTCCGAAAAGGATTCTTTCTTGCAAGATCCATTCCTTTTTCATGAGAATAAAATAATTTTTCATGAGAGAAAAATCCTTTTTCTCCAGGTGCCATCTTGTTTTTTTTTTTCATGAACTAAAAGCATGGAAAATGCATAAAAGGTTGTAATTTTACAAATCAAACACCAGATCCTAGCTAAACAGGACCCATTTAGCTAGATTCAGGTATTTGTTTTTCACAGTTAGGGCCAGAATACTTTTTACTGGGCACCTGAAATCCCGGCTGCCCAGCTTAGTGAGATGAGCCTTCTGCTGTGTTTTTGTATGAGAACAGGGATTATATTGAGTTCTGCAGCCACAGCTGAACTCCTGCTGCTGGCTGCAGTGTTGAGTTGTTAGCCCCATTTTCCCTGGTGCCTTTAGCACCCCTCACTCCCAATCACTGTTCCCATATATTCTCTGGTTTCTAGTGGCACCACACAGCCTCCAATCACTGTCCCTAGTCACTTGTTTATTTATTTATATAACCCTACACTGGGATGCCCACCCCAATGTCAGATACCCCCTTCGCATCCCATTGTTTTATTAATTAGCAGATATTGGGGTCCAATGCCCATGTCAGCATTTAGAGCCCCCAGCAGTGTGGGACTTTGGAACAGATTAATATTTTCTAACCAAACCAATGATGGGTTGTTCTTTGACCCAAATTCATTCTACCCTGAAAATGTCAGACCAAAAGAGCAAATGGTGTGGTTGCACGCGATGGGCAAAAATGTGTCAAAAGTGGTGAAAAATGCATTTTTTCAGTGCTGTGCTAATGCAGAAATTGTAAGTCAGACCAAAATTCAACTTGGCAAATCAAGAGAGCTACCATATGAGACTGCACATTCCACATTTCGTGCTAATCTGTGGAGCAGTTGCAAAATTATTAAGGTACAAAATATGGGATTAATATTAAACTGCCTACTCAACCCTAACTATAGAGGCATGATTGTGCTCCTATAATATACAGTGGCATCCCCAGGCAGAAACACAATTCTACATTATTTTGCAGCACTCTAGGAATGCTGCAGAAGACCTACTGAATAAAGCAGTGAAATTTCAATGGTAATTAGTCCTTTGTCCTTCAGGAAAATGTGACACTGCCAGGATGAAGTAATGCCACAGTTTCCTGCATGACAAGGGACTAGTGCTATTGAAATACATTGCTTTATTCAGTAGGTCTGCTGCAGCATACTGCAGAGTGCGTTAAAAGTGTGTTTCATCCTGGGGCGCGCATGTATATTGCAAGCTTTGTTAATGCTCAGTTAGGTCAAAGTGACAAAAGTTGGGAAATGAGGCATTAGGGTTTCTAACCCAACACCCACCCTCCCAAAACAGGCAGGAAGCAAGTGTGAGGTGTGCCTTGGGATTCTCAGCCTGCAACGCCACCCCATTCTCATAAAGTCTACCATCTGATCTTATTTATTGATAGAAAGGGTGAGTACAGTAGTAGCCACAGACACTGCAAGCTATTTCCCAAAATGGTTGTGATATTTCTAGTGAAATCTCTTGCTTTCTGCATTGCCACAGTAGGGGCAGTAGAGAGAAACTCTTTAGAAATTTTGGGAAATATCTGGAAATAGCTGGCAATGTCGGTGGCTACTACTGTATTAGGCTTGAGAAGCCCAAGGCACACTCACACCTGCTTTTCTGCCTGGTTTGGGAGGGTGGGGTGTTAGAGTTGGAAACCCTTAAGCCTCATTTCCCAACTTTTGTCACTTTGACCCTAACTGGAGCATTAACAAAGTTTTTGCAATATACAGTGGCGTCCCCAGGATGAACCACACTTTTGATGCACTCTGCAGTATGCTGCAGCAGACCTACTGAATAAAGCAATATAATTTCAATGGCAATTAGTCCCTTTGTCATGCAGGAAACTGAGGCATTCACTTCATCCTGCAGTGTCACATTTTCCTGAAGGACAAAGGGGACTAATTACCATTGAAATTTCATTGCTTTATTCAGTAGGTCTTCTGCAGAGTGCTGAAAATGCACCAGAATTGTGTTTCATCCTGGGGACACCACTGTATATCATAGGGCACAATCATGTCCCTATAGTTAGGTTGAGTAGGCAGTTTAATGTTAATCCTCATATTTTGCACGTTAATAACTTTGCAGCCATTCCACAGATTAGCACAAAATGTTGAATGTGCAGTCTCAAATGGTAGATCTCTTGATTTGCCAAGTTGCATGTTGGTCTTACTTACAGTTTCTGCACAGCACAGCATTGAAAAATGCGTTTTTCACCACTTTGACACATTTTTGCCCATCGCGCTGCAACCACACTGTATGTCTTTTGGTCTGACATTTTCAGGGTAGAACGAGTTTGGGTCAAAGAACAACCCATCATTGGTTTGGTTAGAAAATATTAATCTGTTCCAAAGTTATTTAATTTTGAATTTTAGGTTCTGAGCATGCTCAGTTCACTCCAAGATTTATATGTATTTTTTGCAAAGGGATGGGGCTCACGATCAAGAATTTTGTCAGCTCATGAATGGGATTTAAAAATCCCCACCCATCAGGAAAATTTCCTTTCATGAGATGCCATCTTGTTTTCATTTTTTCCCAAAACAAAATGTAGCTTCCTCCACAGGTGACTTCTTGTTGCAATAAGGCATGGATTTTGTTCAGTGTGATACCCTCTGCAAAGCTATACCTTTGGTTTACTTTGTTTGGCCAAAAATGGGCATTTCAAATTTTGAAATTCTTTGTTCATGACTCACTTCTGATCCTCTTTCATGAGCTGATAAAATCCCAGTCCGCTAGCTGATCACCTTTCACGAGGTAGCAAAATCCTTGACCGTCACTTAGGGACCAGATGGCCCTTCTCGTGGATGAGGACTGACTCACAGTCAAGGATTTTGCTACCTCGTGAAAGGGGATTGGCTTGTGGACTGGGATTTTGTTAACTCGAAAAGGGACTGGGTTTTGAATCCTCCCATGAGCTGATAAACTCCTTGTCCACGAGCTGACAAAATCCCAGTCTGAGAGCAATCACCTTTCATGAGGTAGCAGAATCCTTGACCATCACTTAGGGACCAGATGGCCCTTCTCACAGATGAGGATTGACTCACGGTCAAAGATTTTGCTGCTCACAAAATGGGATCAGCTTGCAGGCTGGGATTTTGTCAGCTTCCAAAGGGATTGGTTTTATGAATCCTTTCATGAGCTGACAAAATCATAGTCCATGAGCTGACAAAATCCCTGTCTGTGAGCAATCCCTTTGTGAGTGCGCATAAAACTTGACTGTCACCTTGGGATCAGATGGCCAAAAATCTGATGGTCAAGGATTTCTCACGGATGGCGAGTTTGACAGTTCATGAACAGGGATTGACCTCATGGTTGGGGATTTTGCTACCTCATGAACTAGGAATTTTTAAATTTTAAAAACTTTCCACTGCACTGTAAATTAACAGTTTAGTCTTTTGACTTGAAATTTCGGGATATAAAGGGATACCCCAGGCTGAAAATGATGCTATTTAGGTGTTGAAAAGTTAATTGGTGCCATCACAAAGTTGAGATTTTCCTTAGGATAACACTGTGGCACCCATAGCAACTTTCGGTGCCCGTATCTCGAAAACAAAGTGAGATATAGATTTTTGCTTACGATCTAGGTCAGTGATCTTAGCAAAAAAAAAAAAAATTTGAAAATCATAGATTACACTTCCAGTAGAATTTTTTCCTAGGTTGTACTGGCTACTGAGATATTGGCAAATTAGTGTTACAAGGGTTCATTTTCAGGCCTATTGGGTACTGTAATGCCGTAGTTATGTGTAAATGGGAGCACAGGACCTGTAGGCCTATACTCCCACAATGCATATCATTATGCACAACAGCAGTTTATGGGAGCACAGGGTCCGGATGGCCCAGGCTCCCACCACCACATACCAGTTACCAGGTACATTACATAATTGTAATTAACAGTTTTATCTTTGGCTTGAAATTTTCAGGGTATAAAGGGGTGTTGCAGAGATGTGACTTATGCTGTTTGGGTGTAAAAGATTTTATCAGGTCCATAGATATGCCATTCACGAAGTTGAGATTTTTCCCATAGGATAACATTACGGTGCCCACATGTGTTTTTGGTGCTTGTATCTCGGAAACAATGCAAGACACAGATTTAGTTGATTTTTCTCTTGTGGAGATCTCATTGTCATGAATACAATGACACTTGAATTTTTCATATCTGTTATGGTTGCTGAGATATTGGCAAATTAATGTTACGAATTAGTGGCCTTGATGGAGGAGGAACATCTGGATATCGTGGCAGTCACAGAAACATGGTACACACAAACCATGACTTGGACATAAACATACCAGGATACACTATCTACAGGAGGGACAGGAGGGTAAAAGAGGAGGAGGAGTAGCTCTTTACATAAGGGAAGGAATCAAAGCAACAAACAAAATGTAAAACAGGGAGGAGAAGAAGCACTGTGGGTAAATTTGGAGACGGCAATGGCACCACAATCCGCACAGGGGTTATACAGAACCCTTCTCAGGAGGGAAATGGACAAGGAAATGATAGAAAGAATACTTAGAATGGCAGAAAAAGGGAGATACTGCTGATGGGTGATCTGAATATGCCAGATGTTAACTGGAGTGCAGTTGCAGCAGCCACTTCAAAGAGTGGGTTATTCTAGATGCCCTACAAGGGCATGCCTTAGACAACTAGTATAGGAGCCCACTTGAGAGGGAGCAATCTTAGACCTGGTTCTCTCAAATGGAGATGAAGAGAGGATAACAGATGTTGAAGTGGGTAGCCATCTGGGAACTAGCAACCATCGAACAGTATGGTTCACAATAAGCACAACAATAGAGTCAAGCCATACAAAGGCAAAAGTACTGGACTTTAGAAGGGCTGACTTTGCCAAAATGGGTGAGTGCCTAAGGAATGCACTAGCAAATGGGCAGGAAGGAGGGTGGAAGAACAATGGGGAATAATAAAACTGCCATCACAGAGGTAACAAGCCTTGTGTGCAGCAAATTAACAAAATGAAATGATGTAAGAAACCACTATGGTTCTCGAAGGAAGTGACAGTGAAGGTTCAAGAAAAAGAAAGCATTCAGGAAGTACAAGGAATCACAGAAGGAGCAGGACAGAGAACTGTATCAGTTAAAGCAAAACGAAGTTGGGAAGGCAGTCAGAACAGCAAAGGCCCAAACTGAGGAAAAGATAGCCAACTCAGTTAAGAAGGGGATAAAACCTTTATAGGTACATCAGGGGTGAAGAAAGACCAAGGAGGGCTAATGAGGCTTAATAAAGAGGAGGAGGGTGGGCAGAGGGTGACTGTGAAAAGGCAGAGATACTAAACAAATATTTTTGCTCAGTATTTACAGAGAAAGTGGGGTAGGTACCTAAAACAAACAGTAGAAACACTCTGGATACAGAAGTTGATACCAGCCATTTACAGAAGAAAGGGTTCTGAAAGAACTCTTAAAACTGAAGGTGAACAAAGCAATGGGGCCTGATGGGATTCATCCCAGAATTCTAAAAGAACTAAGGGTAGAACTAGTGACACCACTGACTACCCTCTTTAACAAATCATGGGAGGATGGGGTGGTACCCGAGGACTGGAGAAGGGCAGATGTGATTTCCCTTCACAAAAGTGGGAGCAAGGCAGAAGCAGAAAACTACAGACCTGTTACTTTAACCTCAGTGGTAGGGAAAATGATGGAAT
This sequence comes from Neoceratodus forsteri, assembly GCA_016271365.2. NCBI lineage: Eukaryota > Metazoa > Chordata > Ceratodontiformes > Ceratodontidae > Neoceratodus > Neoceratodus forsteri. The sequence goes on from CM057455.1 coordinate 1,046,607,314, forward strand.
CACTCTGAAGGAAAGAATTGTTGAGTATCTAGAGGCCAGAGGGGCTCAGGACCCAAGAGCAGCATGGATTCACAGCGGGAAAGTCATGTCAGACAAATCTGATAGATTTCTTTGACTGGGTGACCAAAGTAGTAGATCAGGGAGGGGCTGTGGACATGGCCTACCTAGACTTTAGCAAGGCATTTGTCACAGTCCCACACAAAAGATTAATATACAAGTTAGCCAGCCTGGGACTGGGTCCCAAGATGACAGCCTGGGTAAAGAATTGGCTGGAGAATAGGACACAGAGAGTAATAGTAAATGGAGTCCACTCTGAAGAAAGGGGGTTACTAGTGGGTACTGCAGGGCTCAGTATTAGGACCAGTCCTCTTCAATGTCTTTATAAGCAACATTGCAGAGGGACTGGAAGGAAAATATGTCTCTTTGCAGATGACACAAAGATCTGCAACATAGATGATGCACAAGATGGGGTGGAAAGGATGAGAAGGGACTTGGCAAGGTTAGAGGAATGGTCAAATGTATGTCAGCTTAGATTCAATGCTAAGAAGTGCAAAGTAATGCACCTGGAAACAAAAACCCTGGGAAGAGTACACAATGGGGGTGAGATACTAACAACAACAAAAATGGAAAGGGACCTGGGAGTAGTCATATCAGATGACCTAAAGGTGGGCAAGCAATGTGAGAGGACAGCAAGGAGGGCTGGGGGATACTGGGATGCATAGGGAGAGGCATCACTAGTAGAAAACAGGAAGTTTTATCCCTCTGTACAGACAGTTGGTGAGACCCCATCTGGAGTACTGAGTGCAGTTCTGGAGACCCAATCTCCACAAGGACATAGACAGGATGGAGGCTGTCCAGAGGAGCGCAACTAAAATGGTGCAGGGTCTGCACCGGAAGACATATGAAGGAGACTTAAAGAGCTGAATATGTATAACCTCGAGAAAGGAGGAGAGGAGGACATGATAGAAACTTTCAAGTATCTCAAGGGAATCAACAAAGTCCAAGAGGATAGCATCTTTCAAAAAAGAGGTGTGCAAGAACAAGGGGCACAATTTGAAGATAGAAGGGGGCAGCTCAGAGGTAATTTAAGGAAGTATTTTTCACAGAAAGGGTTGTGGATGCATGGAATGACCTTCGGAGGAGGTTGTGGAGTCAAAAACAGTGGTGGAATTCAAGCATGCATAGGAGAGTCATAAGGCAATTCTAGGGGTGGGGGTAGGAAGAAGTAGGCTGCTGGTTAACTAGGATCTGCAGCTTATCCATTAGGTAGGAAATGGGCAGACTGGGTGGGCCAAGCAGTCCTTATCTGCCCGTCCAAAATCTATGTTTCTATGTAAGTGTTCCTTGCCCTATAAGGCTGCTGTATGGCTCTGTATTTAATGTGTAAGTGGGAGTGCAGAGCCTGGAGGGCCCGCACCCCCACAGATGCATATCATTATGCAAATGGTCAAGCCTGGTGGGAGCGTGGGCCCCCCACCACACACATACCATTTATAACTTATATTACACTTTTTCAAAAAGTAAGGAAATTCATTGCAAAAATCTTTATTAATGCATCAGTTAAGGATAAAGTGGCAAAAGTGGGGAAATGAGGATGTTGGTTTGAACCCCTAACACCACCCCACCTGCCCTCCATCCTCCACAGACCGACAAATGCCCAGGGTGTGCCAAGGGGTCATGAGGCCTAACTTCACCCCATTCTCCTTTACTGTAGCATGTCAACCTGCTTACACATGGAATGGGGTGAGAGTTGGGCCTGACAACCCCATGCACATCCCTGTGTCTGTCAGTCTGTGAACCTGGGGGTGGGTGGGGTTAGGGGCTCAACCCTAACATCTCATTTTCCCACTTTTGTCTACTTTAATCCTAACTGATGCATTAATTAAGTTTTTGCAATGAATATACATATATGTACACACACACACACACACACATATATATATACACATATATATATATATATCTATATATATCATATATATATATATATAGATATATATAATATATATATATATATGTATATTCTTTGTTAAAAAAACTTTATCAATGCATCAATTAGGGCTGTTTCCACAGCAATGAAGTGTGGAAATTCAACATTAGTTACCACCCCACCACCCCACCCCCCCATCCTTCACACACCAACAGACACTGAGTGTGTCATAGAGTCATCAGTCCCAACTCTCAACCCATTCTATGTGTAAGTGAGATAACATGCTACAGTATAGGAGAGTGAGGTGAGAGTTAGGACTGATGACCCATGGCACACCTGTGATGTCTGTTGGTGTGTGGAGGATGGGGGTGGGTGGTGCGTTGGTGGGTGCTAACCCTAATGTTCAATTTCCTTCTTTTTGAAAAGTGTAATATAAAAAGTAAATGGTATGTGTAGCTGGAAGCATGGGGCCTGTAGGCCTGCACTCCCAGCAAGCTGCCCATTTGTGCATAATGATATGTGTGTGTGTGGAACGTGGGCCCTCTGTCCTACACTGCCACTTACACATAGCTAAAGAGTCATACAGCAGCCCTATAGGGCAAGGAACCCTTGTAACACAAATTTGTCAATATCTTGTGAACGTAGCAGCTAGGAAAAAATTCAAGTGCCGTTGTAATCGTGACAGCGATCTGTCCACACAGCACACATCAACTGAATCTATATCTCACATTTTTTTCTGAGATAGGGCACCAAACAGCACTGTGAGTGCTAACTCTGAGGGCGTAATTAGTTGCCCAAGTACATGAAAATGAGCAATTAGAATACTAATTCCAAATATCTCAGTAACCATATAAGGTAGCAAAAAATTCTAAATTCATGGTATTAATGGTTTTCCAACCTACTTCTGTGCTTAGTCCCCCTATAGGGGACTAAGAATTTTGTGATGAAAATCCATATCTCAAACCATCACGGGCACCATAATCTTATACTGTGAGAAAATTTCTCAACTTTGGAATGCTGTAATTATTGGCCTGTTCAATGTTTTCATACCAAACCACAAAAGGCACATATGTGGGACTAGGGTTTGCCACCCTGAAAATTTTAGGCCAATAGCACAATCCACCTTGCCACATATGACAAAGAAAACAACACATAGCAAAATGTGTTTGAGCAGTGTTACCATGATTACTTTAATGATTTTGTGACACTCCTATCTCTATAATGGGAATGTTGTTGTACACACAAAAATGTTGTCATGGGTTACTTTTTTTTCTGAAGGCAATTGTTTTCGCTGCAACAAAAATGTTTCACAATCAAAAATGACAAAGTTTAAAAACATATTTGTGGACCACCTAGCAAAAACTAATGCCAGGGTCATGTTCCTCAGGGCCCGATTAGAGTAAACACAACTGTTGGTGTTTATCAAAAGACATTATTTTTTGAGTTACATTTTTTCTCTCGCTAACTGAAAAACAAGATGGCGGCAGCACGAAAACAATTTCGGGAGCTCAACAACAAAATGTGATTGCAAAGTTTTCTCAGTGCACATATCAATTTTCCTATAGTCTATAATGGGACATGAAAAATTGAATAACTTTTGAACAAAGCAATGTTTTTACCAAATCTTCAAAAAGGCACCAGTTCAACCCAGGCCACATGTAGATAAACAAATTTGAAGCCCTCAAATACATTCTTGGTCCATTATGGCTTACTGAAAATGTGCAAAAAAAGCGTGATTTTCACATTTTAGCACCCACATTTTGCAACTCATCCGACTGGAATGAAACTTTCCAGAGCCAGAGTTCTATGATAGGCAGTTGTGCATTCAAATTTCAGCCAGTTCCAAAGTTATTAAAGTGCAAACTTTGAGGTTTAACATAGAAGTGACTGTGCAACCCTAACCATACTGGCCCTACTGGGCCAGTATAATATAATATAATATAATATAATATAATATAATATAATATAATATAATATAATATAATATAATATAATGTATGTATATATATATATATATATATATATGATGTTATTTAGTATGTTAGCAAAACAATGTATATTAATACAATTTTTCTCTTTTCAAAGGTAGTATTTATATTTTTTGCTAATAATGTGAAATATATACTATTTGTTTCCATTGATGCATACATTATTATATCAATATACTGTAATAGTTCTGTGTCAATATTAATAAAGACTTTTGGAATTTTGGTATTACTACACCTAATTTAATTTGAAACTGCAAATTGCAACTAATATTCATACATCTTATGTCCTTAATTACTTTATTAACATTTCACTCTCCTTCTAGTAATCCCTAGCCTTCCTTGTTTTCAGAAGATAATAAATTGTAAGGGTGGTCAACAGTGAATATGAGTGAAGAAAAAGTACCACAGGACCTAGATAAATGAGGTTTGTGATCAAACAGATGGCAGTTGCAGCTCAAAGTGAGTAAGTTCATAGTAAGTACCTACAGTAGGGACCAGAAACAGAAAAAGGTCTTATAAATTAAGTGGTATGGTAGTGGATGTGGCAAAGCAGGAGAGGGATTTGGGGTTATCATAAACTCATCTTTTAATCTGTCCAAACAGTGCTTAGCAGTTTGCAACCAATCAACAGAGTCATTTTAAAGGGGCTAAATAGTATAGAAAAGGAAGTGATATTACCACTTGAGAAAGCACTGGTTAGACTCCATTTTGAGTACTACTTTATGTGCTGTTCAAGGCATTGCATTACAAAAGCATATGCTGGATCTGGAAAAAGTAGTGGATAGCCACAGATGTAATCAGGGAGCTAGGAAACATGACTTATGAGTATAACCTAACACACTTGGGGCTTGATTTTCAAAGGGCCAGATGATATGGCCCAGAGGCTAAGTCCCATTACGCAACCCACCAGTGTGGATTAAAATATATATCTGGACAAAGAAACGTGTTTGTTCAACTAAGTCTATGGTCAGCCTCCATGCACCTGCAGGTTTCTGGACTGGCCAAATGAGAGTTCCTGAATATTTCCCTTTCCATGAGTGAATTCTGGATTTTCTGTACTGACTTATAAGTAGCCAAGAAAACACAGTATAGACTCATATTGACAGCTCTGAAATTGTTTTAACTTTAACCTCTTGAATTCATTTTCATCACAGATCAGCTATCTTTGGAAAATGTACTAGAATGATCTCCTAAATTCTCAACCAGTTCTCCCAGATTTCTAGAATACAGAACTGCAGGTAATCTGATATGCAACTTTGCGGAGTCTGAAACCCAGAATAGGTGTTGGGTTTACCTATCTTCACCTTTTCCTCTAGGGTGCTTGCAATATCTCTTTAGTCAGTTTGGAAGACCCCAATGATCTGAGGTGGATTTCAAGGAAGGCTTCTGTGCTTTCTTCCAACATGAACACCAAAGTCATTACCCTGTGGGACATGGACTGAATCAGAATCACATGGTTGGGCAAGGTAGTGAACACTGTTTTGTCCTGCCATTTTGGGAAGATAACAGACCTGCCACATTGCCCTGCCACTTGGGAAGATAATGGACCTGCAATTAAAATGGTGGGGCAAACCCAGAAATACTTGTACCAACCACTACTCCCAAGTCTATCTTAGTCCTTAAAACAAGGTCCCTGGAATTCTGTAGTTCCACAGGCATGGAATTTACTGTAGAACTTGCATCATGCCACAGAATATAACAGTATGTAGTGCTGCAGAATTCAATGCTTCTAGTGATTTCTCATTCAAATATACATTATCAATATTGCCTGGGTCCCTTCCCTCCTTGTTTATCCTGAGTTTCCTCCTCTATCCTCAATATTTTATGTCATTGATAGGGCTGGGTGAGATTTATCTTACACCAGTGGAATTCTAGCAAAATTAGATTTTGCTTCCACAAGGCCCTAATCAGAAATTACTGCAAACATTTTGCAAAATTTCACCAAAATTATAATTTCATATATTTCCAAATAATTTAACAAAGTATTTGTCCAAAGTACACCACATTTGGTATGATGACTTTAAAAGGATTTATACAGTAGTGTACCAAGTATTAGATTTATGTCTTTAAAGAAGAATGAGTTATAAACCTCTAAACTTTCATAAATTCTGAAATTACATTTTGCAATGATGTAAACTGCAGAATTTTGAGCTGCTATAACTTTAAAACTAGAGAATGGACTATCACCAATTTTTTAGGCTCAGTGACCCTTAATGTTAAGCTTTAGGACACCCCATGGCCCAGCAACAAAGTATTACTCTGACACGTAGATGATCCAGTTTGGAAATGAGCTTGGAAGTCACATCTGGAGGAAGGCCATGGTCGAGACAGCTGCCATTGAGTGTGCCTCTTGGTTGGAAAGGATTGGTGGCAGGTTCCACCAACACAACAACAACAGAGGCTGGGACAGGAAGCTTGCTTGTCCACAAGGAAAGCTGTGGTTGTGCAAGGCTAACAGTGTCATTGCCTCCACTAGGAAGATGGGAGGAAAAAATGGAAATAAACCTGGTAGCCAACTGAATGATGGCTGGGTTCAGCCTGATCAGGGTATATCCCTGAGAAACAAACTGCCACTCAAGTAAAATCATATGAAAAAAAAAAAAGAAGTTTGGTGTCAACTCTCTAATCTCTTGATCAAAGGTGGTCACATTTATGCAGCTGAATATCCCAAAATAACATTAGTAATTAAAGTTGAATTTCATGAGTTTCTGTAAGATTGTGGAATATTGTGATACTTATGTTGAAATCATGTCCACACATTTTGCCTAGTCATACACTTGGATCGCTGTTGTAGAGGAAGGTTAAGACTATGTAAAGTGGTAGTAAGTTGGCATTTATAGAAGGCTCTATTGAAGTAGTATAGTTGTGTCAAATGTCATGTCACTATATTGAATGATGAACCATGAAGAATAGTCATGAACATCAATGCACTACCTAAATTATATTTATATTTATTTATTAATATCTAGGATTACAAATACCTTTAAACCAGGGTTCTTTTACCAGTTCCACGTCAAGGGAAGAACAATATTGTATGTAGGTGAACTAACAGTAAGATATATAACAATGCAGAGAATCACAAACCAGTGGAATACAGAGATGTTACAAATTGGAAAGAAGCAGTACAGAAATGTTACAGTAGGAGGATGATTTGACAACTATAAAACACAACTATATTACCATAAAGCTATCCAAAATATAGCAGACTTTGTCCAACTAAGAGCTAATCAAGCTGGCCCAGTGCGCTGAGGTTGAGGCACTGGATGCCACACCTCACACCATGCTGGCGACTCAAGTTCAGGAATGAGCCCAGGTCATCGGGTTCAGCAGGAAGGGAAGAGATTGAATGTCCAGTGAACTGCTCTCTCTTCCCAGAGAGGTTGGGGAAGCAACCGCTCATGGAGTGACCTCTGGTGGCAGTTGGAGGCACCGACGTAGCATCACAAGTGTATGCTGGAGGCAGAGCTGTGACATAATGTTGCCTTGTCAACCCACGCTCCACAGGAGCAATACATCAATAGAAAATCCCATACATGGGGAAAGGTGAAAGTGCTGCCCTTCAGCCCACACTCCTATAACTGAGTCGCCCTCTCTGCTTCTGTGTCCCACCCGGCCAGTACTCTATACTCTAGATAGAGCAACCTGGGAGGATAGGGTGACTCTTCCCCATGGAGGGTTAGATCCATGGGTGTCACCCGGTTCAGGGTGAGCAGCAGAAATCAGAGCTTCACAGCGGTAGGTAGAAGCTGAGCAAGCAGTCACTGGAAGAGTTCCCTACATGGAGGTGCATAAATAGAGTTAAAGAGCTAATTAAGGAGCAAAGACAGCAGGAGGAGAGGCAGCTGAGGGAGTGGAGGAGGGAGGGAGGAGGGAGGAAGAGGTGAGGTAATAGAGGTAGTCACTAAGGCGGGTAGTAGGGGTGGGGTGGTGGCAACTAGGCAGGCAAGGGAGAGTGGGGAGCAGCAGGGAGACTATAGGGCACAGTTACGTGTATTTAGTGTTGCAAGGTGCCAACAAAGTTTGAATTTGAAAGTGCCAAGCTTGGGTACAGAGAAGAATTCAGTGGGTAGACTATTCAACTAAGTTGGCACTCTGTAACTGAAAGTACATTGGGCTTGTGAGGTCTGGCATCAAGGAATAAAAAGACTATTTAGCAGCACTACACATATGGCATTGATTTGCCATGAGGCAGGAGCAAGAGCTGGGTGGAGGGAGGAGTGAGGCGAGGCATATTTTTTTTTTTTGCAAGGCGTGTTTGATATTTTATTCTACCATGTAAATGAAGCCATTCAGTTTGCAGACATAGGTCACAGGTATGTGTGCATTTATCAGCACCAGTTATCGACCTGCAAACCTTATTTAAGCGGATTGTCAACCTCTTGAGGGAGGTCTCAGGAGCAGCACTGTAGATTATCAGATCACAATCAATGACGGACAGGATAGAGCCAGTGACTGCTATTCTTAAGGCTGCAAGTGTGAGACAGTGTCTATATCTGTAAAGGACCCCAATCTGACTATTACCATCTTGGAGATATGATTGATATGCAGGACATATGATAGTGAGTTGCCCAAGTGTAATACCTAGGTATTTGAATTCATGCACCATTTCCAGGGTTGATTTAGATTGTTACAGATGGTAGGCATGGCGATTTGTATTTATTTTGGGAGCTTGTAAATAGCATTGTTTTGTCTTTTTATAATTCAGTAAAGGGTAATAAACATTGCAAAGCTCACTCAAATTGTGAAAGTACAAGATAAGACCATTCAAGAAGCAGGTACTAGGCTTAGCTATAGGTTTAGAGTCCTGAGATATAAATAACAAATTATCTGTAAATAAAAACAAAGCTGCAGCCATTTCATGTAATCCTAAAACAGGAAGTGATGTCACTGAGGGGCCAGCTCTATACTGTTAATTACAACGCCCCGCAGTGACATCACTTTCTGTCTCAGGAACCCCATGAAATGGCTGCTGCCTGTTTTGATTTATAGAGTATTTAGATATTCATATCTCAGGACTCTGACACCCACAAGGAAGTTCCATACCTTGTTTGAAATATCTTGTTATGGGCTTTCACAATCTGAGGGACTCCCTTAACATTTTTCTTTTCCCCTTTAACAGTTTGGTGATTGGCAAACCAGGATTCTACTTTGAAGAATTTGAGCTGGAAGATCATTGGTGAGTGGGTGGAGGTCAGTGTGCCTAGAGAAGAGAACAGCATCATCCACAAAAGGATGAGGTTACTATTACAGGCTTTGGGTAGAGTATTTAGGAAAAGGCTGAAAAGTAAGGACCAGGATGGAACCATGTGGGACACCAGAGCAAACAGGAGACTACTTGAAGGGAATCAAGTTATTTTCACCTGTTGCATTCTGGTATCAAGGTAGCTTCTGAACCAATTTGTAACAGTAGAGGAAGCCTAGGGAAGAGGGAGTTTAGGAGGAGGAGTGATTAACATTATCAAAAGCCTTGGTCAGGTCAATATAAATTGACCCAGCTCTGTGACACCGATTCAAGGCTTTGTGGATATAATCTGTGTATTCCAGAAGGGCTGTGGTGGTACTATGGGCCTGACAGAATCCATGTTGTTGTGGGCATTGAATGCTGTACTAGTAAGAAATTCTGTCTTGGTGAGCCACCACTTTCTCAGGACTTTGGATAAAGGTTGGAGTATCGAGATAGGGTGATAGTTTAAAACTAGTGATCTGTCCCCACTTTTGCGCTGGTGAGACAGTGGCAGCCTTCCACTGCTTGGGGAACTATCTTTGGGACAGTGGCAGTTTCAGAATGGTGGTTAGGGGTTTCAGGATGACATCCATTGATAGTAATAGTAGTTTCATATCAAGGGTGTCACTACTGTACCTGGTTTTCCTAGTACCCTAAGTAGATATTTTTTGGCTTCAGCTAGAGTGATTCTTCTAAAATGAGAATGCTGAGTGTGGCGGGATGGTGGTGTTTAGGGGCACTAGTGTTGGATGTGTCTAGGAAGTTGGGTGGAAGTACCTGGCTTAGATCTGTAAAGGCTACATTAAATACATCAGTGACAAGTTAGGGTCTTGTTCAGGGTATTATTAACTACTAGCTTAGTGGGTGCTGCCTTACTTGGCTTACCAGTGAGGTCCTTGATTTTTGCCAAGTTCCAGCTGCTACCCCAGGAGCTAGAGTTAATTTGAAAGTGGGTGATTTTGGCCTTGTGGATTTCCTGGGTGCATGCATTTCTAGTTACTCTATAGTGCTGTTTATCATCCAGTTTACCTGTGGCCTGTGCACGGTGCCAAAGATTATCCTGGCTTTCATCTTGCTTAAAAGTTCAGCAGTGATCCAGGGGTTAAATACCCCCTGGACTTAGATCTATGGGCTGGGGTAAATATGTCACAGGCTTGATTGGAAGTGAGTGATAAGGTAGCTTGGTGCATGGTCAATATTGAAGAAAGAAGCACAAGGGTGACCAGCCACACTGGGCAAGGAAGGCCCAAAATTGATCAATCTTCCCTTTTTCAGCACATGCCAATATGTGATTTTGGAGGTGATTTGGGGATTTTATTTGACTAGGGGCTGACAACAGGCAAATGGTCACTCATCAGTCGGGAGAACTGTGGTGCTAATGTCTTTGGGGTGTGTGGTGAGATTAGGTCTAAGAAGGTGTTGCTGCCAGTTCTTGGGTTAGCTCTTGTGGGGGAAGTCACCTCTTGGGAGATGTTATGTGATGCAATGATATCTTTAAAAGGGATGGCTTCATGGGCCAACCAATTGATGTTAAAGTCTCCCATAATAACAACCTCAGATTGTTTGGTAGGCTTTCCAAGGTGATCAGTTACCAGACTCAGCGCCTGTTTTGTTTTCTGAGGGAGATATTGACAGTGAATACATACAGGGCTTTGCCAAGTTGTCCAAGAAGAATTTTAATCCCAAGAATTTGGGATTGATTGGCTAAGTTGGAATGAGGGAGTAACTGCCCTTGCAGAGAGTCCTTCAAATAGATGGTCACCCCAACCCTTTACCTACCCTATCTTGCCTAAGCAGTGTATAGCTGATGATAGTTAATGTGGAGACAGGTGTTTTGGCAGCCATGTTTCAGTCAGTGTGAGCATATCAGGGTTATGTTGTGTCACCCAGACTAGGAGGTCATCAAGTTTTGGTTAGAGGCTCTGAATGTTGATCAATGCCAGTTTAAGGTAACCATTTTTACATTGCTCAATTGTGGGCCATGCAAAGAATCTGGGTTTGGGTGAACATTCCCTAAGATAATAAGAAGAAACAGTGAGATCCTGTAGAGGTAGGTTCTGAGGTGTCTGAACCCAGCACACCTAGCTCTGGTGTCCTGTTGTTTTCTGTGTTGTAAGGGTGGGTGTGTGAAAATGGGAAAGTGGCAGGCAATGACATATGGGTGGCTGGTGTGATAGTGGTATTCAGCGGTTAGGTTAGTATACCCAACAGGACAGGAAGTTAGTGGAGCAAGTACCCTGAATGGGAATGGTGATGTTAAGCTGGGCTGTGCTTACTGGATCAGTGGTAGCATTGAAACTGGTAAGCATTAGACAGAGAGAAAAAGAGGTAATAGAGGAAGTGGAGTGAAGAGCCCCATATTAGTAAACAGAGGGAGGGGTCTGTAGGTCACAATCCAATAGTGAGAGATAGGCAAAGACATCAGGTGACTGATGTGTGGAATGGTGAGGTGTGACAAGAGAATGCTAGTAAGTATAGGGACTAAGCAGACCGTGAGGAAATGAGAGTATGCTATTAAGAACAGGGACTGTAAAATACCTTAGAAGTAGGGTTGCTGCTTTGGTGAAGTGATTTGGGTGGCTGCCTTCAGTTTAGAAGGTTGCGGTTCAAAACCAGCCTGGGGTAGATGTGACAAAACAGGAGGACAGCAGGAAGTACAGCAAATCAGATAGCAATGAAGGGGGTATAGGTATGCAGGAAGGAAGGAAGAAGCAATGTGACAGAGGGAATAGAGGACTCAGCAGTGACACCTAGTGGTGGTACAGTATAAAAGAGCTAATGGAAAACTGGAGTGATTAATCCGAGCGTCACGTGACCAGGTCACGTGACCATAGTAACCTATAAATCTAGTGCCGGACCCACCCTACCTTCCTCCTCCATACCTTCTCCATTATCTCTAAAATGCTCTGTCTATATCCCCTCCTGAGTGCTCCCCTCATCTGTAAAATGATAGGCTTGTACCTGCTTCTGAGTGTTCTCAATTATATTGTTGTTCTATGTTACTTATTGTAATATCCTAATATAATATGCGGTTTGTTGTATCTGCTTGTCATGGCTCAGAGTACAGTTGTCTACTCTTTGTATGTCTTGTACCCAGCTCTGTACCTCATGTATCCACTCATTCTTTTAATTTGTATTGTACAGTTAACTTGTATTTTGATGTGGAGCTTTGCAAAGGAGTCTCTGACTCAAAGGTCTGTGATTCCGACATGTTCAATAAATAAATAAATAAATAGTGATGTGAGCACTAACACTGTTCATATTAACTTGTTTAATGAAAGTTTTCTAGTGACTCAGTGAATCATTTTTTATTTCCGTCGAATGCCATTATCCTGGGAAGAGTTACCTTGAGTAATGCTTGTTCATCACTCATCTAGTCCCAAGTATAGTTAGGGGTGGGGATTATCAACTAGGTATGTGTATAGAATTTCCAAATGTTCAAGGAGGCATTGAGCCTCACCAAGCTTTCAACATCAAGATGGGCCAGTTTATTCAGTCCATCAAAATATATGCATAATGAATCATCATTTTGCAACCAATGGCAAACTCTAGAGTTGTAATACTGTTTCCTTCCCAGGGTGCTGTTGCTCCAGGCACCTCCTCCAGGAGATTTTTTATTGATTTTGTAGCCATTGCAGTTCTAAGGTTTTGACTTTTAAACATCTGGTACAGTTGTCCATTTACCAAGATTTTTCTAAAACTTAGCAACATACAGCGTGGAAATGTGTTGCTTCAACCCATGTAAAAATTAAAATCAATCCATCATTATTCACCACCAATTTACAGAGTTGATATCTAGGAGGACTGTTGGATTCTAGAACTACTTTTTAACTTGTTTTTGCCTGGGGTAGTGTCATTCAGAAGGGAGGCTATGGGCCTAGATTTATTATTTTCTTACTGATGATCCTTCTTGAACTATTTCTTGTTGTCCAGTAAGTTGGCTTTTCCCATTTTATTTAGCAACTTCCAGGAGGTAAAACCATTGAATATTTACATGTCTTGTTGACCGAGCTACCCTGTCCTTCCAAGGAATTTGTGTTGGAACCAATCTGTGGATATAGAAGTGCACAAACCCTCCTTCTTAAGTTGAACTCATGATGGCTACTGACCAGCAAGGGACAAGGGGAGTGTGACACCATCCTCAGGGAAAGCTTGCTATTGAGGTCCTACAGGTCCCATGTTCAAGAAACCCAGCTCAAGTCCAGAATATGGCAAGAGATGTTTTATTCATAACCATAAGTCCTGGTTTGAAGATCAGGATGAACTTTTAAATATGTCTAAGATATCAACTCTAACTATAAACAGTTTTTTTTTTACATTTTCAAGTCACATGAACTGGATGTAATTTAATTCTGGCAAGCCCACCAATAGGTTACAATAACCAATTGATTTAACCACTGATTCATTGCACTTGGGCAAAGCAAAACCACTTTAACCTCCAGATGAGTGCCCTGGATCTGTCTGTTTAGCTAATTTAATGTTGCTGTACTACCACAGAGACTTCAGCACCAGCATCCAGTTTTATGAAAAATGAGTCTCCATTGTAAATGAGCTTGCTCATTGGTATTTCCTAATAAATGAAATGCAGCGGCTTGCCAACAGAGTTGGCATGATACTGGTGCATTGGAGAACCACGTCAGTATACATTTATTTATCTGTGTCTTGTTTTGTCAGTTTACCTGGGGAGCCCAAATATTTGGGATATTGGTTTTGGTTGTGCATTCTTTCAAAATCAGAAAACCCAGGTATAGTTGGGATTGAAGAACCCTCTCCAGCCTGTGTGGACTGATCTAGTCATTTCCTTTTATTAGTAGAGGGTGTGGTCCTGGTGAGGAAGAGACTTGACTCACCCCTGACTATTCCACGTGAGGGAGTCCTGGGGGTAGGCAGTCTTTACCTAGGTTCTTCAGGGGTAACTACATACCTCTGGTTCCTCCCTTCCAGTGAAGATGTGTTTTTTTCCTCAGGAAAAATCTCACAGGTCCTTTGCTTTATTTAATGCAACCTGCATGGGGCCGGGGGCATAATGTATCACCACTTGGTAGTGGATTTCTGCAGTAAACCCTGGAAAACAGCTGCCTTAGAGGGATCTACCACATTTTCTGTTTTCCTAAAAAAATATGTTTGCTTCATCAACCTGTGATAGACTACACGTTGGCTAGGTTTATGTACCATATTCAAGGTTATCTTAGTTCAACTGACACAATCCTTATATCTCACAAATTCTTTTTGCAGATCTTGGCCAAGCATGTCAAAATTATCTTGCTCTGTTGTGTCAGTGTATTCCAGTGCCAACTGGACTATACCTGTGCAGTGCAGTGCATGATGATTTCAATAACATGATATTTTCCTAATCAGCTATGAAGCTACTAAATCCTGTAAATTGGACTGTAGCATGATGAAATATGAGTCAAGACTGTTGCTTCTGTCCTGTGGGTCAAAGGTTTTCTTTGCTTGTCCTATAATATTTATTTCATTCAAATTTTTCCAACCTCAGGAGTACTTAGATATGTAACCAGGTTCTTAAGTAACCACTGGTGATGACAGTTCTGGTAGAACTTTTGGGTGTGGGGGGTCAGCTTGCCTGATATTCTGCTCTAACTGCCTAACCCTAGTAACATACTGTATAATATCTCTGTGCATTCTAATGATCTGTTTCAAATGCTTATCATTTTCCTTAGCAAGAGACAATTCTCGTTCCATACTTTATTGAAAGTACTGCTGGATGCTCTCGCAATTTTTAATTTTTCTCTGATTCAAAAATACTTCTATCTCTTTAACTGCTTCATGTTTTTCTCTGTAACATTGCTGTTTAAGTAAAATAAATTCATGTTCTTTTATTACAAGCTGCCTCCAGTTCTATATCTGGGTATTTAATGTTCATTACTTATTAGATAGGGCATCCAGTTCAGCTATTTTGCTACCTTTGTCAGCTAATTGCTGTTCCAACATATCCCTGTCTGCCTTATCTTCTTTCTTTTCCTCCAGCAATTTGACATCCTTGGTCATGTCATATTTGGCCTTATCTCCAGATACTTTTTCTGAACAATTGTACACCATAAAATGGAAGACAGCAGCATAACTGACAATCAAAGTTATCTTGTCCTGCTTTTTAAGTAGAGATTGTATTTGAAAAGTGCTTTGTGTCAAATCCTCTATTTCAGCCACATGCACACCATAGCATATGCTCCTTGCTATCCAGAGACCTTTTCATTATCTACCTCATTCCTCAACAATCATGGATAAGAATAAGATGTTCTGGCTGTCTGATGATGTCCATCTGCACAGTTACAGGAGAAGGCTCTAAAGAGAAAACTAAACTTTGCTAACCTTTGGAAGGAAAAATAGTTCTTACTAATAGCTTGCTGGTAAGCTCTTCAGGCTGAAAGCAACTGGCCTTTTTCCAGATCACTGGAAGTATTCCCAGATGAAGGAAGAATTCTTATTTTGTCAGAGGAAAGCAGAAAAATATCTTAACATACAATATTGTCTTTGTAATCTACAGCAAGGTTCAAATCTTATCTGAAGATCAGCTCTTATTATTCAACCACAGTTTGAGGACATCAGTTATGTGAGCAAAGGAACCACTTTATGTTACCCCAAACCAAATGTAAGCCAATTACGTGGAAGGCAATCCTATTTTACAGTATTTTGTACTAGTTGTATTTTGAGATACATGATGTTAGTTGCACAGCACATTTTCTGTCACACTTTGCAACAGCTATTAAATGTGTAGTTACACTTGTCAGTATGAACTGATTTGTGTCAAAGGAGACAGTAGTAGTTGCACATGCAACTATTACTTAATGCAAACTGTGTAGTACACGTGAGAAACTAGTTAACAATTACATAGTAAGTACATGTAACTGTGCAGTAGTTACAGTGCAGTTAATTACACTTATAATAAGTGTTACCAAATAGCTTACTTTAATGTGGTAATTCTAGACCTGGTGCTCACTAACTAGGACAGTACTGCAGATGTCATGGTGGGATGTTACCTGGGGACCAGCAGTCATGTTACAATGTGGTTTAACATAAGGATAACAACAGAGGCAAACCACACAAGGATGAGGGCCCTGACTTCAGGAGGGCAGATTTTTAAAAAGTGGGTGAATGCCTCATGATGACCTAGTGAGGGTATTGCCTTCTTGGGTAGAGGAACAGTGAGCCAAATGAATGGATAGCATACTAAAGGTAACAAACTTCTAGACAAAAGAAGTGAGCAAAACAGGAGGAAAATTAGACCACTATGGTTCTTGAGGGAAATGGCTGTGAAGATAAAGGCTAAAAGGGTAGCATTCAGGATGTATGAGAGATGCAGAGGGACATAGATAGGAAGGTGCGCAATGAAAAGAAGAATGAAGCAGGGAACACAATGAGGGGCACTAAGTCACAAACAGAGGAAGGGTAAGGGACATTACCTTTTTATATATAAGCAAAAAGAGGAAGACATGGGGAGGGATTGTGAGGTTAAGAAAGGCAGGGGAGACTGTGCATGGAGGATCAGAAAAAGCAGATATCCTGAGCAGATACTTTGTTCAGTCTTCACAGCAGAGGGAGAGGGACAGACCACATAAAAGCAGCAGGAACACTGCAGGGAGAGAAGTAGACACAAGTTCATTCACAAAGGAAAAGTCCTGAGAAGACATGTGAACCTGAAAGTGGAAAACACTATGGAGGTGGATGGGATACACCAAAGGGTGCTGAGAGAGCTCAGTGAGGTACTGGCTGCACGGTGACAGTCCTATTCAACAACTCACTGGAAACTGGAGTGGCTTCAGAGGACTAGACTAGGTCAGAAGTAGTCCCTTCCATCAAAGTGACAACAGGGAGGGACTGGCAAACAGGCAGGTCAGTCTACCATCAGTGGTGGGGACATTAATGGAGACAGTTTCAAAAGAAAGGTTAGCGGAGTATCTTGAATGCAGTGGGTTACAAGACCTGAACCAGCACAGATTCATGGGAGGACTTATTAAACTAATTGATTGAGTTCAGCAAGGCCTTTGACACAGTACCACATAGGAGGCTTATGAGGAAACTGGGCAGTTTGGGGTGGGACCCATGGTGGTTAACTGGGTACAGAATTGGTCGATGGATATGTGACAGAGGGTGGGGTTAATGGCACTCACTCTAATGAGGAGACAGTGACCAACAGGATAGCTCAGGGCTCAGTACTGGGACCAGTTCTCTTTAATGTCTTTGTAAGTAACATTGTAGAAGAGCTGGAAGGCAAGGTATGCCTCTTTGCAGATGACACCCCAAGATCTACAACAGTGTAGATACTCTGGTGGGAGTGGTGAGAATGAACAAGACATGAGAAAACTCAAGGAGTAGTCAAAGTTATGGCGGCAGGGATTCAATGCGAAAAGTGCAAAATCATACACCCTCAGGCACAGAAACCCAGAGACAGTGTACAGAACGGAGAAGAGGTATTGACAGTCACTAAACAGGAAAGGAGATTTGTGGTAATCATATCTGATGACCTCAACGTGGTGAGAGTGTGACAAGGCAATAGGCAGGGCCAGCAGGATCCTGGGTGCATAGAGAGGGGTATCACCAGTCAAGGAGAGGTGGTGCTATTACAGTATCGGTTCACTGGTGAGACCCCACCCAGAATACTGCATCCAGTTCTAGAGACCACATCTCAGGAAGGACATAAACAGGGTAGTGGCTGTTCAGAGGATGGCAACTGAAATGGTGCAGGGGCTGCATAATAAGCCCTGTGGGGAGAGATGGAGGATCTCATTCTATACACACTGGAAGAGTGAAGGGAGGCGGAACATGGCAGAGACCTATAAAACCTCACATGGACGAATGAGGTACAGAAGGTGAGTATCTTCAGAAGAGAAGGTCACAAGAACAAGGGGAATGCAGTGAAGTTGGAAAGGGAATTTAGAAGGATGTGAGGAAGTACTTCTTAACTAAAAAGAGTGATGGATGCCTGGAACTGTCTTCCAACTGGACTTGGTGGAGACAAAAACAGTGGTAAGCTTCAAGCATGCATGGGACAGGCACAAAGGAATCTTGGCAGAAAAGCAGGGGAGGGAGTAGCTGGAAATCAGGCAGGGTCTGTGTGACAGTATAAGCAGGGAAAAAATGGGCAGACACGGTGGACCAAGCGGTCCATATCTACCGATAGACTTCTTGTTTCTGTGCTTTCCACGCTTCACCTTCCATCCTCAGGTAACTTTTATTACCAGGCCCACTGACTTGTCAAAACAAGATGTTACACAGGCTGTTAGCTTAACGGAGTGCTGTTTGGTAACAGCTTGCAATCAGTAATGAAATGGATGTTGTCAGTGGTTTACCTTTAAACTTAGGGAGTCTTCAGGCACTCATGAGGAGCATTCCACCTATAGATACTTCACTGTAGGTGGCTCCTGCTTCTAGGTTGTAGGAAGACTAATGAAGACTGGATGTCCATTTCTTTCTTCCTTCAATTCAGCATAGGCTATGTCAGAATGATATAATATCATTAGATGCTGAGGACACAATTAGAGGCTACCTAAGATGGCAAATAGATACCACCCCTGGTGATGGTAGCAAGAGGTTCATAAGATACCCCCCAACACACACACACGCACCTCAACAAGATGGCAATAGTTTATACACTAAAATGTCCACAAAGCAGTATCCTGCCCCTACGCTACCAAACAGAGAGTGACCATATATAATTTTGCTTACATTGCATTTAGAAACATTTGATAAGGTTGTTTTCAAAGACAGCATGACTGAATTTGAACTTTGTCTCAATTATTAGAATGTCTCATCATTTCATTTAGGAAATTAACAATATACAGAACCTACAGGGAGCTAGTCAGGATGCAGAGCAGTATCTTGCAGTTATTGCTGTAGTATGAATTACACTGTGCCTTGCAACAATGGCAATTTATTTATTTATTTATTTATTTGGTACATCAGTTTACAACCTTTGAGCCAGAGGCTCATTTACAAAGGACACTTGGTCACAAAGAGGACAAATACGGTAAAAACAAACTTGTTACATCATGACAGAGTACAAAATTTGGTGAAACATGAAGACATATGCTGGATACAAATTTAAGGATACTGGATTGGCAGGGCACAGGTTGGTACAGATATTTTGTACATCAAAACAAACAGTGGTAGGAGTATACAGACTGAAGGGTGTAGAGACAGGAGGAGGTGAAAAAAAGAATAGGACAATAGGAAGTGGATGGAAGTAGGTTGGGAGCAGCCACTCCAGGGAGCTTTGTCAGAGCAATTGTGCAAGAGCAAACTTAGTAGTCACAGCTGAGCGTGTCGTAAGTGTGATTACGAAGGGAGGTTTTGAAACAGGAGATCGTGGAAGGCACCAGCGATAGTGGTGGGGGAGTGTTGTACCAGGAAGGGGCTCTGTAGCAATAGACCCTTGACCTTGTGTGGTCCCAGCCCTGGGGACTAACAGTGTGGTATTACTGGAGGTTTGTGTTTGTGCTAATGGGTTTGCTGGGTGGATGAAGGCTGTCAACCCTGGTGGGGATAGTCCAAGGAGAGTAGTTTTTTATGAGACAGGTTTGATATCTAAGATGTTCATCTAGGTCGACAGCATAGCCTGAGCATATAAATGGCAGGTATGCGTTAATTCAGGTTCCCTGTAATTAGCCTACATGCCTTATTTAATATGAGGCAGATTTTGTTTAGGAGGTCTGGTCAGCAGCACCATAAACTGGTAAACCATAATCAACAAGGGACAGTATAGAAGACGTGACCATGAGACGGAGGGCATCAGGGGAGACAATTTTTGTGGCGGTATAAGATACCCAGCAGAATATTGGAGGCTGAAGCTAGGGCAGTGATATTGTCATGGAATGTGAGGGCAGGGTCGAAAGATATCCCAAGGTACTTATACTGAGTAGACTTGCTCGAGAGGAAACTTGGTGCTAGAGAGGACCTGGAGTAGAAAGTTAGCTTTGTTTTGGGGGTGGGCTAAGAGCATGGTTTTTGTTTTTTGACTTTTATTACAAGTCTATGCTCTTTGAACCAGGCTTCAGCATCTTGTAAGATAACTGCAAGGAGTCCTGGAGGGCAATAGGGTTACGGTCAGAGGCAAAAGATAACGGCATCATCTGCATATAGCAAAAGTTTACCAGTACATGCACCTGGCAGGGTATTGAGGTACAGGGAAAGAGCAAGGGTCCAAGAATTTTGTGACATGTCATTTACTGCAAGGAACTGTGTTGCATCCTGGCTTTGACTATGATATAGTGAGCATCATGTCCAAACAATATTATCAGAAATTTCAGAGTCACACAGATGTTGCTACAAAGGGTTTTATATTCCACAAAATAAGATTAATATATTCTCGGCTCTGCTTTTGGGGATCTGAGCTGTATAGAATTGTATAATGCATTGTTCATAGCCTTGGTGACTCTATGTATATATTTGTTCTTACTCTAACTGTGTTTACTGACTGCTTGTGTTATGTTCATCTGGTTCTACCTGATTCTGTGTAATACCCTAACTTGTATCATGTTGTCCTCTCTTATGAACTTGTTTCATTGTACTCTCCCAGGTCGTACCTAAAAATAGGCAAATGTCTTGTCTAGTGTACTCACCTGGTCAACAAAAGCTAAATAAATAAATAGGACAAAACTTGCTTTAACATTTTAACACATATTGGTTTAGTGAGGTGACTAGATGGCAGTCTTGTTTTAAAAACTTCATATGGGTAAATTACGGTATTGCACACCTTCTCACTTATCACCTGGTATTCTTAAACAATGTTCTAGGACTCCAGCATAGGTACAGTTTTGCAGCATAAATTGCATTTAAACACACACACACATACACTGTATATCTCTTCAGCATAGATAAGCATTTGTATTATACAAGGGCACTGAGGAAAAAACATGAGGTTGTTTTTATGTTACAAAACAAAACAGAATGAAAACTAATTGTTGTACATTACACATTCATCACATCATAAACTGAGCTTTAACCTGGACCCATAGGCCCAACAACCCTCTGCTAGCACCAATATACAATGCTCTTCCAGCTGCTAACTTTCAACTAGAAAGCTTAACTCACGCTGAGCATGTATCTTGTCAAAACTGATTTCAAATGATTAAATATCTTTAGAAAAACATGTCACCAGTTCAGATCACTTTCAAGCAAAACAGTTACTAATTAAAATAGAAGTAACACCTCGGTTCATAACAGTGTTAAATGTATTGCAGGGTAGTAATGCACAGAAAACTTGATGTGGTTATCAGAATACAAAAAAAAATGGACATTCCACCTCTGAGTCTGGTATTCATTTCATATAAAAGAGCAGCTATTATGCAGATTAAACCATGAGTGTCAGCATGGTGGAGGGTACTCAGTCAGAATACCAGCATAAAGGAAAATGGTATTCCACACGAAAACTGGTACACATAATAAGGGAGAATATTACTAAATTTTGATCTGTAATGACGCGGTGTATAAATCAGTTCAGTGAAACATCCCTTACAAGAGAACAGACAAACAGTAAAATCAAAATGCATAATAAGTACATCAGTTTGTTAAAACATTGTTGTCACAAATGAACATTTTAACTTCTATTTTATTGCTTTTTGAGTAAAACAACTCAATACAATATAAAGAGGTTTAAGATATTCATTGTGCCACAGCTAAGCCAATATAGATATAGGAAAATATTATAGTTTTGTATGCATAACCTTAAAATCTTTGTGACATATAATAGGGTAGAAAAGTATGTTGGCATTTAAGAAAACCAAATGTGATCAATGATAAAACCTCGCTGGAATGAGTCATACCTGGTAAGGCACAGAGGCACCAGGGAGTGGGGGTGAGGTGGACACAAGTCAATTTCCAGAGAAAACAGTCTTGAAGGGTCTTGCAGCAATGAAGGTGGACTAGGCAATGGGACCAGATGGGATACACCCAAGGATACTAAAGGAAGCCAGGAGGTGCCAGCTGCCCCACTGACAGCCTTATGCAACAGTTTACAGGAAACTGGTATGGTTTCTGAGCACTGAGAAGAGCATATGTGACCCCTTTCCATAACAGCACCAGCAGGCAGAAGACTAGTCACTATAGGCCAGTCAGTTTCACATCAGTGGTGGAGAAATTAATGGAAACCCTATTTAAGGAATGCACGTAGAATATCTTGAATCCAAAGGGCTGCAAGACCGCAGGCAGCATGGATTCATGGGGTGGGAGGTTTATGCCTGATGAATCTGACTGTTTCTTTGACTGGGTGACCAGGAAAATAGATCTGGGGAGGCGATAGACATGGTCTATCTAAACTTTTAGCAAGGCCTTCACACTGACACACACGAGACTGATAAAAAACTGAGCAGCCAAGGTAAGGGATCTAAGTGTTGAACTGGGTTAGAAACCAGTTAATGTATAGGCAACAGAGGGTGGTGGTTAATGATACTTACTCTAATGACAAGAGACTGACAAGTGGGTGTTGCAGGGCTCACTACTCTTCACTGTCTTCATAAGTGACACTGCAGAAGAACTGGAGTGTAAGGTATGTCTTTGCAGATGATACCAAAATCTGTTATACAGTGAACATTCAGGTGGGGGTAGAGAGAATTTATAGGGCTCTTGGGAAACTGGAGGAGTGGTCAAGAGCATGGCAGTTGGGGTTCAATGCCAAAAGTGCAAAATCATGCACCTAAGTCATAGAAACCCAGGAGCAGAGTATAGGAAGTGGAGATACTGACAGTCACTAAACAGGAAATGGCTATCATAATTGAGGACCTCAAAGTGGCAGGGTAATGTGACAAACTGTGGGTATGGCTAGTGGGATGCTTGGGTGCATAAGGAGGATATCTTCAGCAGGAAGAGGGAGGTGGTGTGCCACTGAATCACTTGCTGGTGAGACCCCCTTGAGTACTGCCTTCAGTTTTGAGGCTGAACCTCAGAAAGGACATAGACAAAGTGGAGGCAGTCCTGAATAGGGCAACTAAAAGGTGCAGGAGTTGTACAAGAAGCCATACCAGGAGAAACCAAGAGATCTCAACACATACACCCTGGAAGAGAGAAGAGCGAGACAGGACAAGATAGAGACATACAAGTACCTCATAGGGGTGAACAGGGTGCAGAACAGGAGCCTTTTCAAATGAGAAAGAGCATCAGGACCAGGGAGCATGTAATGATGCTGGGGGCGGTTTAAGAGGGATGTGAGGAAGTAAGACTTGTTCTGAGTAGGCTCACTGGGTTAAATCCAAGGATTCAGTTACTTAATGATTATACAGTGACAAATCAGAACCAGACAGAAAAGTAAAATCTAACATTAGCAACTATAGTTTGCAGTGTGTCTGATACTACCATACTGGTGTATGCATATTCGTCCATTTTGATGGCCTAAATGAGTAAACCATTTTTTCTAGAAATGATTATGTTTTTCAGCCCGGTGGCACTGAGGGCTGACATGCTAGACTCCTTGCTTTCTTGCGCTACGCCAGTGACCCGTGTTCGGAATGAGCACAGGCCACTGGGGGTCAGTAGGGAGGAAAAGGATTGAACATCCAAGGGACTGCTCTCCTCTCTGGGAGGGGGATCACCAGCAGCCAGTGCACGACTGGCCCCTAGTGGTGGCTTGGGGACAGAGCACCGATGCTCCAGAAGGGGAGGGGAGAGAGGAGGCAGATGTTGAGGAGCACTATGCAGACGCATGCACTCTTCCATAGGGTGTTATTGCACACCTTGTCTCCCTAGGGAGAGAAAATGGAGGAAAATGTTTCAGGTGTGTCAGGATGAATCCCGATCCCCACAGGCTCGGCTCCCGCAAAAGCCAGTAACCTCTGCACTGAATCCATTATGACGGGTTGAGGGATCCCGATCTCCCCACCATGGGGCGCAAGCTATGGAGGCTAGCAGAAGGTAAGCTGCAGGGGAGATGGGGCTGGAGGGGTTGGGTAGGATGGAGAGCCACCTGGAAGGAGAAAGAAATTATTATGTTAGAGAGACTTATGTATAACTCTAATCAACAAACAGATTTAAAAGGTATAAAATGGAAAGATATTGACTTTTAAACTCAAGTCTAGTGATAAAATAATATATGAATTGAAATATATGTGATATATATAATAAATGGTGAGCAGTTTTTCCATTGGCACAACCAGTTGATATTTGCTGTAATAACCAGCTGGTTATTACGGCAAGCATGTGTCTGAACTGTCTTTTTCAGCTTAGGCCACTTTCTCTTAGCCTGCACGCGCTGCTGTGAATAAAGCGTTTGCACTGCTGCTGAGAGGAAGCTTGCACAGATTGTCTCTGGAAAAATAGAAAGGCAAATTAGATTTTCTAATGTTTTAAATACATTTTTTGGATATTTGTTGCAAAAGTCTAAATAAGAGACTCACAATATGTCTATGTTTATTACACATTTCTCTGAAGCTGTTGTGAAAACTGTTATTTGCAGTACTTAATAAAAGTTTCAGCACTACTTACTATGCCTTCATTCTGCTAATTCCATTTTGTTCCGGTGAATTTATTTTATGCGCCCGCCTCATATGATATAAAAGGTATTTCCTAATAATCCAATGTATCAGCTTTATACCAGCTCTTTTGTAACCTATGAACACTGCTATAAGGCTCAGAAGCAACGGTTCTGTTTTGTTTGTGAACATCTGGTAGGAAAATATTGCTTACCAGAAATTATAAAAAATAATCATGGGGTGGAGTGCAAAACTCATGTTTAATTAACACCTTTGGTGTGGGTTGCTGTCATAAACCCCTGGGCTTCAATCTCAAAGCTTGTAGCATCACACACTTCAGGTGTGTATTAAATTCTTGTAATGCACTCCACCCATGCATTATTCTCTATATAATTACTGGTAGCGTTTTCCCATAGGAAACCCAGTTATAATTTGCCATTGTAACTGGTTATAATGGCAAATTATAACCGGTTTCCTTTGATCGCGCATGTCCCAGTTGCTTTCTTCCTCCAGCTGCAAGGGTTAGAAAATCGCCCCACCCCAGAAGCTGTTCGAATCATCGATGAATATTTTTTAATAAAAAACAAAATCTCCTCTTTTCCTGTACTCACTGGCAGGAAAACCAAACGAAAATACTGAAGCACACAGTCTGGTTTCAGTTTCCTGCCAGCACTAAGAGTCAGCGGATCTGCCCACCTCTTCCTACCGGAAACTCTTCAAAGCTCAACTGCCATTCCCGGTAAGTTAGAAAAACACAGAACACAACTTGCTCGATCACTTGCCAAAAAGGGAACTACTGTAAGTTGACAGACCAGGGACCAGGACAGCACAAAATCCTCACTAGTCCCCTCTGCCTAAAAGTCAATCTGTTTCATGATTTATTTACAATTGCTGAGGTGACGCCCTTCAGCATTTTATAAAAATAAAATTGGGGTGGTGTGTATAAAACTCGATTTACACACACCTCATTGTGGGATAAATTTCGCAAACCCCTCGGGCTTCACCCTCGGGTTTATGTAGCATCCCACAACTTGGGTGTGTGTAAAATCTACACACACCACCCCATATATTATTCTCTATAATATTTTATTTACATGTACATATTGCTTTTCCTTTTGTTTTCTGGATGTTGGCTCTGCTTTGGTCATAAAAGAACCATATAAACTGTTGCACTTTTAAGGGAAAAATTAATAAAGATATTGGAAACAAAATGTGTGGCATGTAAGTAGACTCATCATGGCCATGCTAAGAGTTGCTGAGTCAGCACAGAAATCAGAATCCACACCTTGCCTTCTTTAGAAGTGGTACAGAAGTGTGGGACATGACCAGTAGCCCCAGTAGTAGGTCATTCCCTATGCCCTTAAATAAGAATGGAGGGATAACCAGCAGAAGGAGGTAGGTGCTGATGCTGCTGTACAGTTCCATGGTGAGACCACACCTAGAGTATGGGGTACAGTTCTGGAGGCTCCATCTATGAAAAGACATAGATGGCATGGAAAGGGTGCAGAGAAGGGCCACTAAAATGGTGCATGGGATAAGTGGCATGACATATGAGGAGAGGCTGAAGGAGCTGGATCTGTATCCTCTGGAGACAAGAAGAGAGAGAGGACATGTTCAAAACATTCAAGTATGTGAAGTGGATCAACAAAGTGGGGAGAGCTTATTTTCAGGAAGGTAGATACAAGAACTAGGGGCATGGATTGAAGGTGGAGGGGAAGATTTAGGGAAATGTCAGGAAGTATTACTTCACAGAGAGAGTGGTTGAGCCCTGGACTGGACTGCCGGAGGAGGTGATGAGGGCCAGTACAGTGGAGGGTTTCACGAGGGCCTGGGACAAACACAAGGGGTTGTGAAGGGGAGGAAGGAGGAATCTTGGAGGAGGGTGACAAGTAGAGGGGAAATGAGCAGACTTGATGGGTCTGGAAGGTCCTTTTCTGCAGTCACATGTCTATGAATCTATAAATAAAACTCAGTGCAGTGAAGTATAGCTTGTTGTTTTTAATTATTTTCTTTATGCTTCCCAGCCATGGCCTAGTCCTGTCTACTTCCTTGCAGGTGACCTCATAGCTACACCCTACCTACAGGAATGTACTACTGTTGCTGGATGATATTACATATTCGTAATAAGTATGCTAAAATATGCTGGGATGTGTTCACTATTTAGAGGTTAGTTGTTATGTTTCATCTGAGTAGGTGCACCTATCCAGCTGTAATAAGATACGTTATTTTATTTTCAAGTCTGGTACTACTGCCACAAGATTTCACAGATACAGCTGGCTTTGTCTAGTGCACTTACCCAGTCAACAAAAGCTAAATAAATAAATAATGGTCTCAGTAGGGTACACCACTCAAGAAATTACAGTAAAATGGGAGAAGGATTGTCTCTCCCATTTCTGAAGAAACCTGCTTATTATCTTGTCAAGCAGCCTCTCAAGTGATGAGTTCACATAAGTAGGAGTATGTAAGGAAGCAGCTAATTAGATTTTTTCACTCTGACTGTGCCACATTATTCAGCGCAGAGGGCTCTCCTATTGAAGGTAGCGTGGAGAGGCCAGAGCCACTCACACTCATGTAATGTAGGGGTGCCTGGTTTACGTCCTTCCTGGACACTCTGGAGGTGATTTAGGGGTACTTTGTACTAGATCACTTCCTTAATCCCAAATCCTGATAGGGACTCTCAAATACCTCACAGGTATAAATAAGGTACAAAGAGAAGCATTTTTCAGAAAACAGATGCTCAAGAACAAGGGGTCATGCTCTGAAGCTGGAGAGAGGTAGACTCAGAGGAGATGTGAGGAAGTACTTCTTCACAGAAAGAGTGGTGGATGGCTGGAACAGCCTCCCAGTGGAGAGTGATGGGGGCAAAAACTAGTGGGGTTCAAGAATGCATGGGAAAGGCATAAGGAACCTTAATGCTAAGGCAAGGGGGTAGAGCTGAAGATCAAGCAGGGTCTGTGGTAATACAGCAGGTAGGGAAAATGGGCTGACTAGGTGGGCCAAGCAGTCCTTACCTGGCATCAAATTCTGTGTTGTTTCTATGTGCATACTTTCTCATACATGGTGGGAAGAACATGGCAAGAAAATGTAACTCAAGAAAATGTGATCCAAGAAAACATAAGCCGAGAAAACATGACTGGTCTTGACTTTGCCTTTTTCGTCTCATTTTACATGAAGAGGAAACAGAGGCTAGTGAGGTCTGGAGCTGTCTCAGACTACTGGCACTTGAGGGAGGAAGAGGGTAAGATCAGTTTATTTCTGGATTGTTCAGGGTGGTTTTATCACCAGATGCACTGGATGACCAACTGGGAAAGCTGTTTGTAGTTGGATTGGAATCAGTGGACTTCTGGGGACTAAAGAACCATAGTTCCTTTGGCCATACCTCATATGCCCAGCTCTAGTCCTTTTCTCAGGCATAGCCCCTGCCCCACTGCTATGATGACCACCACCCCTTACAGAATTGGTATTTGGTGGAACAGGCATTGTGGAACCTTTCTTTCTCCTGTTCTTCCCCATGCCTACAGTACCTTTCTCCTCTAGTCCAGATCCTCATGGTTTCTATATGACATGGCGCCAGATGACCAGCACGGACACATACTTCTCTACTCCTCCTGTAACTGACCTTGACTGCATTGTGATCTGGCTGGACTGTTATTAATTAGTACCTCTCTTTGGGCATAATTACTGTTGCTTATTTACCATATGTTATGTTTCCCTCTTCATGGCAACTGTTACTCACTATTATTTATTTTTATTATTTTATACTATGTTTTTGTATTGTATGTATTGCTCATTGTTGTCAAGTAATGCTGCAGTCCACTTCCTTTATCTCCAGGACACACCTGGAAAGGAGCAGTTGTTGGCTCAATATGTCTTTTCAAATAAAGCATTTGAAATAAATAAACACCCTCCTCATCACCCACACAGACAGATATTGTGTCTTACTGCAGCAGAACAAAATTAATTTGGATTTTAGTGCCTGAACCACCACCAGTCAAATTATTTGTAAAATAATTCCTTTAAACTCCTTGCACCTTGTACCTTTCAGATGCTACACCACTCTGCCCAGCTCCTGCTGTGGGTGGCAAAAGAATAGCTTGAAAGAAAAAATAAATAAGGATTTCAACCTTTCACACCCCAGCCCTCAGTGAAAAAATATTTGTCAAAATAATTTTTCAAAATCCTTGTACATTTTCCAGCCTGCCAAATTAACTCTGCTCTACTCCTACTGGGAGGACTGCAACTGCAAAAGCAGGATCATACTTTCAGTCTCTCCTCCCTCGGCACAATGATTTCACTAGCTTGTGTGCCTGAAACTACAGTTAAATGTAATGAGAATTAGCTAGCTAGAATGCTGATGTATGACTCTGTAATGATCTTAAAAGTTTTCTGAGCAAATGCCACTCTTTTTCAGATGAAATGAGCTCCTTCAGTCAGGGCCAGCATCAGGTGTTTGTGGACAGGCAATGGACCTCTAGTTGGCCCCCGGCCCCCTCAGGCCCTCCATACGTAGCCAAAAAAAAAAAACACAGCCAACTTGGCACAGTTGCCATCACCCTCCTGAAAGAGGAATCAGGATTTATGCAATGCAGAATTTGTGAGTGCCGTCAACTAACTACCAAACATGAAACACCCCACACCCCACCAATAAAGGACTTATGCCAGTAGATCCCAAACACAGCTACAGGGAAGTATGTTCCCTATCTTAGCCAAGGAGTCAGTCAGGACAAACAATCCAGCTTGCCAATGAATGGGAGGGAGCTAAAGGACTCTGTCCTACCTGGTGTGTCACTGGTGCGGTGTGGGACAGGGTCACATCTCTCATCACGAGCCGAGGTCCAGGAGCTTTATTCAACTCCAAGACCACATCCCGATCCATTGCTTTCTGTCATGTCATCCTGGACTGTCTCAGCTACCATTTAAATTCAGATCTTCACTGGCCCGATGCAACAGCTCAGACAACCATCACCGATTCACTGAGATTCATTGATTGCTCTACAGTACTCAGTCCCACCCAGCACCCACCTGGCCAGCCAGTGCTTTGCTACCACTCTGCCTGGGCTGGCTGCACCTTACTTTGAATTCAGAACTCCCACCTTGCTTTGGCACCTGTGCCCCTTCCTAACAACACAAACACTGAGCTGGGCTAAAGCTGGCTGGCAGGGCCATGGCTTAAGTCCACCCCTTCACTACACTTTTCTCCAGCCATTGGCCACCTGCATATCCTACACCCTGCCCCATGGAATGCAATGGCTTAGGGCCTTGCCAGTCAACAAGCAGGGCTGGGCTCACCTCGCAGCCTTGCACTGCACAGGCAGCCGTAAGGGGGTGCCCATTTGTTAGTTTCTTGGCTTGCTCAGCAGGTGGCAGTGCAGCAGCAGTTGAATGCAGAAGGTCGTGGCTTCACCAACAGGCAGACAGACAGTGGCTGAATCGGAGTGCCAGGATTATGGAAAAAGCATGCTGCCAGCGCAGTCTGCACAGAACGGACCATGGCAAAGTATTTGGTCACATTTTGAGCCCCAGGTGGGCCCACCTCTGGTGTCTGGGCCCCAGGGCTGACACCAGCCCTGCCTTCAGTAGCCAGATCCATCCCTGTGAGACAAAGAAACAGAAAGGACACTGAGCTGTATACGCTGTGAGGAGTTCTCATGCTCCTGTGTCTTTGATTGGCTGCTTTGAGTAATGTGGAGTTTCCAATTATTGTCTTTATACTGTACAGTGTACTGCATTCTCATACTACAATACACAGTGTTTGGTGAGTTACAGTTTTATGCCTTTGGGTGATGCATCATTGTACATAGGAACAACGCTGACCCATTCGCTCCTAGAAATGACTTGAACTGTTAATTGCACTACTGGAACTGAGTTACACATGGGTACCCCTTTTCCACCACTAATACTGAGGAAGGCAACAGGCAAACATTAGTAGCAGGGACACAGACAGTTAATACGGTAAAACAGGTAATTACACACATTAAATTTTGTGCTGCCTAACTTTGTGAATAAATAGCACAAATTAAAGTCTGCATGCTTCTGGGAACAGCTGATGAAGGATTTGATGGTCAGCTTGTAGGCTGTGAAGGACTGAAAGCTAATCATATTCTGTGGCTCTGACAGATCAACTGGGAAGTGACATATTTACTGCTGTGACTGACAGCTAAGTACAGTAGCTGTGGAGGTCAGATAAGGTAATCAGCTGGTAGGTGGTGACGGCTCTGCTCTGACTGACAGTCAGTTAGCAACATAAGAGCAGTAGTTTCAAGCAAGCTTCCAAGGCATGTGTCTTCTTTTTGCAGAGAGAGACTAGCTGAGCTAAACTCCAGTGCTCTTTGTTCAGTGACTTCAGATCAGTAAAGCAGCCAGATGCAAACTGTCAGTCCTTGATGAGATTACTCCCAATGCTCTCAGTAATTGCAGTGGTGTCTCCTATAAAACTAAAGATTCTGTGGTTCAAGAGCTATGAAATTCTGCTCTACCAACAAAAGGAGATGAACTGAATATGGCACCTACACCCAGAACTGCGATTTCAGATAGACATATGCGTGGCTGTTAACAGAGTGATGAATGCAGTTCAGTAGTAC
The DNA here is from genome assembly GCA_016271365.2 of Neoceratodus forsteri. Taxonomy (NCBI): domain Eukaryota; kingdom Metazoa; phylum Chordata; order Ceratodontiformes; family Ceratodontidae; genus Neoceratodus; species Neoceratodus forsteri. The sequence continues at coordinate 1,046,638,453 of CM057455.1, forward strand.
CAATCGAAATGCGAGAAAATATCAATGAGAGAACTGTCAGAAAATATAAACCAGATTAGTTTGATAGACTCAGAAATGTTCCCACCCTGTACAGCTCCCTCCTCATCTTGTGTTAAGGCAGTGAGGACATTCTACTCTGCTTCAAGAGGATGTTGAAGCAGAGCTAAAAAATCATTAAGAGTCTTCACCCAGGGGGTGCTGTTTGTTAGTGTCCATGTTATGTCAGCTGTGGATGCTGGAGTGGTAAAAGCACACATTCCCAAGCTTTTAGTTAAATATGATCTGCAGTTCACTTGGCAATGGGCTTGGCAGTTTCTAAATCTGCATGGATTTGCTAAGAGAATGGGCACAAAGGCTGGAAGAAAGACACCTAATGACTGTCAGTCACAAAGAACATTTTTTTACACAGAATCAGCCATGCCTCTATGCAGGGCACGCCTGAAGACTAGATTATTAATATTGACACTACTAGTGTACATTTAATGCTTTGTTCCTAAGTGGACTATGGAGGAGGTGGGAGCAAGGCAACTGAAGTTGAGTGGTCTCAGCAACAAACAGCAAGTGTTACTTGTTCTAGGCCGCACTATTTCTGGGAGCTCCTTTCCACCACAGGTCCTCTATCATGGGGAAACTGCTGCAAGCCACTAACTTCCAGTTTTTAGACTGGCACAGGCAAACATTTATTTATTTGTCTTTGCTAAATGGGTAGGCGCACTAGACATGGTAAATGACTTTTTCTGGCACTGCCTGGGAGAGTACAAAACAGGTACAGTCAGTACAGAGAAAGCAGTGCAATAAAATACAGGAATAGTACATCATGAGATAAACAAGAACATTGTAGACAGTAAACTACATCAGTAAGGTACAGTACATTAGATAAGTATTAATAGCAGTAACATGCAGTATACAACGATAACAATGTATTGAACTAACTGCAAGAAAACAAAATACTGTACAATAGTGGGAGCTTATAAAATACATTTGGGAGAGTAAAGTGCTAATTTGTAGTCATGTAATGCCCCAAGGATGAGGAGAAGGGATTAGGTTAGGAAACAGGTGATGGGATAGAGGTACTGTAAGTAGAGAGGTGGGGGAGGAGAGTGAATAAGTAAGGTAGAGCAAGGGGTGAAGATATAGTTTATGACAGCAAACAGTAAGTGCGGTGGAAAGGATATGACCACAAAACAGAGACATTATTGCATCAGGGAATGGTGGGAGTTTAGAGGGAATGAAGCAGGAGCAGGGGCAGATTGGAGGAGGTAACTTTTAATTGACGATTAAACCTGGTGTGGTAGGACCAAGTTGGATAGTAGTAGGTAGGGAGTTCCAGAGCTGGAGCTATATGTGACAAGGCCTGAGCACCCATAACTGTTTTACATCTGAGTACAGTAAGGGTTGTTGATCTCCAGAGCAGAGGGCATAGGGAGGTATGTTGAGAATCAGCAACTGAGCTAGAGGAGGGAGGGATATCAGTGCACCAGATACTATCTGTCAGTGAGTCAATGGCATAAAGGCAGTTAACCATAGAGGAAAGCCAGTTTAGGCTGCTGTAAAGGTGGCAGTGATGGGTATGCCTATGTGAAGTAAGAGCAAAGTGACAAATATTGTTATAAGTAGTTGCTCATTTGTGTAACTAGCCTTTGTAGCACCAGCATAGGTAAGGAGCCATAGGTAAGAGCTGGGAGGAAGATGCCCTGGGCTATGGCAATTCAGGCAGAGGAAATGAGTGAATGTCAAGCTGTACAGGCCACTCCAATCTTAGAGTTGACTGCTTCACAGGTAGTGGATATATGAAGGTCAAAGTCTAGAGAAGGGTCTAGGGTAATACCCAGATATTTGAAGGAGAGTACATTTTCAAGAGGGGAGCCATCAGGGCAGGAGATGGCTAGCTGGCCAAGGAATTTCCAGCCTGGGGAAGACCCAAATAGCATAGCTTGGTTTTACTGGCAATGATCACGAGTTTGTTCCCTGAGATCCAGTTTTGGATATAGCAAAAGTCAGAGGAGTGGGTAGAGTTTAGCGTGGCAATGTCCTTGACACTGTGGTAGAGGACAAGGTTGTCTGCATAGAGAAGGGATGAGAGTGGGGACATGGTGGAAGATGTCATTGATAAAAATAGAAAGAGAAGAGGGCAAAGGATAGAGCAGCACAAAGGGGCAGGCAGTAAATATACAGTGTAAGCCCCCAATCTGGTGTTTACCTGTGCTGCCTCCTCAGGTGCCAAAGTCTGTCTTTGACCTCTGGTACCCGAGGACTGCCAAGGTGGGGACCATAGAAACACAGAAACACAAAAGTGGTCAGCAGATAAGGATCTCTTGGACCATTTAGTCTGCCCTAAATTCCCTACCTACTGAGCTACCGCAGACCCTACTCGATCTCTGGCCTTACCCCAACCCTATTACTATGGTTCACTTGTGTTCAAGATCCCTTCACCAGCAGGACAAGTAAGTGTACAGCCAAGAGCCTGGTGGGATTAAACCAAGACTCCACTCAAGGTTTTCATGGACAGTCACCACAGCCCCCATCCTCAGGCCCCTACAGGGTCAAGGCAGGGGGCAGAAAGACAAGTGCCAGTTATTTGTGTGTTCCTAAGTCCAGGAGAGGCAGCAGGCCAAGGAACAGGACAACGAGAGCATGGCACCCATGCTGGCCGGCCGTGCATGCACAGTAGCACATTTCAGAGTTGTAGCTCTGATAGTGAAACATGGGCCCCACACCCATTCCAAGTAGAATCCCAGCTCCAGAGGTGGTAGCAGAGAGAGGAACAAATGTTTAAAGCACCATTGGGCACATATTTAAGATGTTTCCTGGCCAGGGCAGACAGCGGGTGGGAAGGAGAACTGAAAACAGTGCACATGTGCACCAGGAAGGAAAACAGCTCAAATGCCGCCTCTCACAAATGTAGCACCCAAAAGCAAAATGGGCTAAAGACCTAATTAAAAATCACATCCCTGGCCCCAGAATAGGAAGTGGGACAGGTCGGCTATAAAGCAACATTGGTGGACTTGAAGTGAAGCAGCAGCAAGCTGCCAAAGCAGGGCACAGAATGTAACTACTATGGCAGCAACCATGACTCTAGAACCAACCCGAGCATCATGAGTAAGGAGTCAGATGTCTGAACAAACTTTTCCCATGAATTTCGCCAGTCAGAAGCCAGATTTGTACTGCAGACTGTTTGGCTGGAAACAAGCCTGACCAATCAGACATTGAGTTTCACAACCAATAAACAGGGACTCTTTCCAGAGATTGAGGCCAGTTCAGAGAGACAGCCAAGCAGGTGACTATAGGTTGAGGTGTGGGCCAGTGTGCCACTGTCTATTGAGGCACTGAAAGCCTGGCAGACTGAAAGCATAAGGGATCCCAGTGAAACTGTGTGATGAGCAGAAGCAGTTTTAAACAAAACTTCAGTTCAAAGCAGGTTTGGAGCTGGGGTTTTCCTGCCCCACCACAGACTATTCATCTTATGCAGCATCTCCAGACCAAGAAGGTCACTACCTTGTTCCAGGTTCTGAGCCTCAAAGAGTAAGAAGGAGAGAAGTGGAGCCAGATAAAACCACCAGCGAGCCTGGGAAGCCTACATCCCAGTCTGGAGAGACTGCATCCATCCAGCCTCCCTAGCAACTAACACCTAACGTCTCAATTGAGGCAACAAACCATGAGTAAACCCCAGGGTTTTGGCTCTGCAGCTGGGGAGTAAGTGTAATGTGCCAGGGACTGAGGGATAAGTGCTGGCAGGACTGTGCCAGTGTGAGAGGCCCAGTCAGAAGACCTTTGAGGCCACCCATAAACCCATCCTCTGGGTTACAAATAGAGTCCCTTTTGCAGCTTGTTTCCAATCGGTTTAAACAGTTACTGTTTGTGTCATACAACAGTTATGTTTAAGAGTAAGCTTATCTGAAACCTTTTAAAATGCCCCACTGAGCTCCACCCTGCTAGTAGCATCTGCGTCCCTAGTGTGGTATCCACTGCAATGTAAAAAGAGCTCTCACACGTGGCCTATGGGGGAATAAAGCCAGGTGCACCTGCACTGGGAGTTTCAGGACTGCCGTGGGGTGGGCAGGTTTTGTAGGGCAAAGTGTTGAACTGTTTTATGGCCCTATGCAGTGATAGTATTTTACTTAGAGTATATAGGTTACTGCTAACCCCATTTATCTCATTTTCCTTTACGCTCCCTTGTTCTGTCTGTACCCCCTTTTAAATTAATTATTTTGTTTGAATTGCATTTCATGGTTTGGGGATCATTATTGCTTACTGTGTCATGGGTTTTGGGTGTGGGACTGTGTGGGCAGTTTATGCACTGTTTTCTGGGATGATAGCTTGTGTTAGCATCCAGGTACCCTGGATGCACGGCACCACATGAAGCCAGTGTACCCAGTGTAGCACATCTTAAGTAACTAGTCTGACCCTATTGAGATGCAGTGAGACGTGAACCTACATGGTCTACTACAAGAGTACAGTACTGTACAGCAAACTTTACTAGCATGGAGGGAGCAGTAGTTGTGTGACACAGTATAGTACTGTACTGGCTGATATTCACAGTATGCAGCCAGAAAACACACATAGAATGTCAGTGCCTCACTGTCAAACCATACGCAGATGCAAATTTATAACCAGTAGTGGACACATGCAGTAAGAACTGCACAAATCCTCATCTGCAGGGTAGAGAAGAGAACTAGAAAACGTGCCTGAAAATAATCAAACAAAACCATATATGGCAATGTAATGATGGCATAGAGGGTGCAGCACAGATTTAGCTGTCTGCTGTTCAGGATTATGGCAGAATCTAACATGCTTCTGGCCTTAACTGTACCTATATACCACTGCACACACATTTCAACCAACCATGAGATCTGTAGAGTACCCTTGGAGTGTGAAGTAGATATTGCTTACTTTTGGATGGAGGAAGAAATGAGCTGTATTCCATGCAAACCTGTGGACTCCTTTGGATGCCCCTGCAGATGCCATCCTGCTGTTCTATGGCCATCATGCTCTGTGCTCCTGCATGCTCCATGGTCACTTGTTTTAGCTGGACTCAAATACCAGACTGCTAGCACAATATTGGACATATCTGTCATGTGACCTGCAGCTTTCACAGCTCTGAGTAATCTCTTACTCAGACGCCAAAACCTAATTACACCCTGACAAATTAAAGCAACCCCTCCAGCTGCCTCAGTAACAGCAACAGTAACTTCACTGTACTTATATCATTAGATTCTCTCCATACTTCACCACACCCATGACGTGTAAGCTTGCCAGACAAGTTTTAGCACAGCAGCCCCACTAGGAACAAACTCTTGCAGCCTTAATAGCTCAAGTTGCCTTCTGAGCAGCTTTACAGCACTGGGTAACCCTTAATCAGGCTCCACAACCTAAGTACACCCTCAGGAGTAAAGAAACCTTCTGTACTCTCTCTCTCTCTCTCTCTCTCTCTCTCTCTCTCTCTGCCTTCAACCTCTCTGTAGAGTACTTTAAAACATTTTAAGATCTTCCTGTTTGAACAGCCCTTTGGGACCTGAGGAATTTATTTTGGGACCATCAGACAGGTTGGGAATTAGTCTGTTTGAGATTTTAATGGAGTTTGTGTATACATTTTATTTATTGTATATTGACCGTTCCTTATAGCTGTATTTGTATATTTTGCTGTGAAGGCGCCCTGAGCATACAGGGAAGGATACCAGAATAAATAAACTCTACTACTACTACTATTACTACTACCCTCCTCTCCCACTGCAGTCCTATTACCTCAAAGATAAACAGAAAGCTCACTACCACGGAGTTCAGAGTCTCACTCCACTACACCCAGGCTCCGAAAGCTAGTAAGCTTGCCAGGCAAATTGTAGCACAGCCGGCTCCACCAGAACGCAGACTCTTTCAGTTATACTTTAATGCCCAGAATCCTCCTGCCTGCAACTCCCAAGATGCATCTACCCCTACTGCAATGACCCTACCAGCTCAACTACAGTGTTACTTGTAACAGTTTAACCAGGTTCAGAAATCTTAATGTGTGATAAATTAAACAACAGTTCAAGATTAAATAGCTGTTTTAGTGGAATTTTACAGTTGTTGTATTAGGGGTGTGCGTGTAATGAATAGTATTTCCTGAATACCATGGATAATACACTATTTGTTATTCGGACCGCAATAAAGAACACTGGCTCTATTCATGCCTATTCATATTTGGGAAACAAAAAAAGGGAAAAAACAGCCTCCCACCCTCCTTCCAGACCAATCATTTTTAAAAACAACCCTGTCCCCCACCCTCTGAAACAAGGCCACAACCTACATCCTCATCTCCTCCTTAGTACCAATGATTTCAAGATGAAGAAGAAAAATCTGCCACAATGGGCGATTGGTCAAACCTGCCCACTTCCATGGCCAGCTGCTGTCTCCTTTGACATATAATGAAGCTCACCAGGATGAAATCCATTCTTCAGCATTTTACAGCAGAGTTACTGTGGAAAACAATATAATTTCAATGGTAATTAGTCCCTTTTTGTCATGCAGTAAACTGTGACATTCATTTCATCCTGGCAGTGTCACATTTTCCTACATGACAAAAGGGATTAATTCCCATTGAAATTACATTGTTTACTGCAGTAAATCTGTTGCAACATACTGCAGAACACTGTAGAAGTGGGTTTCATCCTGGCGAAGCTTCACTGTACTTGAAGTTAAATAAACCAACCCCCATCCCCCACACCAGCAGCGGTACCCAAGTCCCACTCTCCCCTCCCCACACCCACATTTCATATATTTACTTACTAGCTAGTCCCTCCCCAGGCATGAGAAAGTGACCGATACAACCCACCTCCTCTACAGTTGGCTGCCTTCTTGTGAATGGTGCTTTCATGCTTGCTTGCTAGTAAAACAGCTGATCACTACTGCTAGTATGAAGGGATTGTTGATGCTAAGGGAGAGAAGGGTGGGTATGGGCTCACTGCAGAGGGTGTGTGTGGGGATGTTTTAATGCAACTAGCCTGGACAGGAGGGTGGGGAGTGTTGTTTTTTCTTCCTGCACACACACGTATAGAATAATGAAGCTAAATGCTAAAGTTCTGAATATCTGGGGCTCCTGAGTATGAATATTTGGCCAAATATTCAAAATAAGGTATTCACCAGCCCTACTTTGAATGGCACACTTCACTCACATTCACATCAAGTCAACAACACAGAATCTGAATACCACCACGTAGAGGCCTTGGGTTAAATATAGTCTCAATAAAACTCTTATATGAATTGCCTTATTGTTCATTAATATATTTATTGTCAGCAGTATCTACACTCCTGAGCCATGTATTTTGTTTTATTTTTGTGCTGTTTAAATTATAAAATGGTTTGAATCAAACAAAAATCTGAGTGGTCAAAACTGGTCGCATGACTGTGCATTAATTTCAGTAACTTCATGGTTCAAAGTTTACTTTTCTTTTCTGCTTTATTTCAATTTTAAAACCATTTTATAAGCACAATAACACCTCCAGAGTGTGTGATAATCCCATAAATGACCCAACTTCCCAGGTGGTTAAAGGCACTCAGCTGAGCCTCATGCCTTACAACCTCTGGGTGGTGCAATGACTTTCGCATTGTCACACACCCCATGAAAAATAGGAGAACCATACATAATTTGTATCAGCATATCTGAGTTTTCATCAGTAGTACTAGGGATGTGATTAGCTAAAATATTTCCTGCATACACTGAATAATAAGCTCCAGACAGAGTACTAATACTGAATATCATGGGTCAGATTTTCAAACATCCAATAATGCCTCAGTCCCCAGGGTGCTGAACATATAGGCGCCACAGGGCTTATGGCATTCACTGGCACGTCAGGAGTTTACATCCCTTAAGCCCAGTGCAGCAACAGACCACAATTTTGTGGTCTAGCGTAGAGCACTCCCTGAGTGGACAAGTATTGGTGCTTGCACCAGATATGTGGTACAAGCTGCCGGAAAGCAGGGAAACTGTCCCAAGTGTACCCGATAATGGAACACCAGACACAGTTGTGGCACAGGTGTTTGGCTCACGCCACAGTCTAAGTCCCATGGTGCAGGGCAGGACACAAGCCCTGCAACCGACAACTGAAAATCCTGTCCCAAGTGTTGTTCCTTATTCATGGTATTCCAGGGAAAAATATTTGGTATTACAAAATAATAAATGGTAAACTGTGTGGAACAAGTTCACATAATTTGATAGATATTGAAATGGTGGAATTCTCCCTGATGTTATGAGGCCAATTGATAATATCCAGGAGATAATTATGCGAATCATAGGATTTTGTTGATTGCTGACGTTAGGGTAACATCACCAATTGTTTTCAGCATTTGGACAAAATTCTGTTCTCAAAAAATGTGAATGCAGTTAATGACATTTGGCACAGTTGTTTTTATTCAGTATTGCTACAAGAAAGAAATTAGAAAAGTATTAATGAGTGTGTTTCTCCAGTTTCTGTTTCTCCATGCACGATAACTCATTTCAATGTGTCTGCTGTGGTTTAAATTATGGATCTGTAATTCAGTAAAATGTTTCAGAAAAAATATGAGTGTATTAAGAATCCATTAAACAGTTTCATCTGCACTGGAACAGTCTCAAACCTATTTGCCAACAAATTAAGTTACTAAACCAAAACAAATGGCATGTTACTTTAGGACATAAGATACAAAAATAGAGCACAATTACTGAAACCAACTTTCTGAGTGTGCAACTATTTTTCTAGTGAACTTTAGTCACATGATTTTGATCATGTGATCAGCTGTTTTACTATGCAAGCAAGAATGGGACCACTTGCTTCCAGTCATTAGAAGGTGGCCAGCCATAGAGGAGGTTAAGTTGTGTTGGTTAACTTAACCATGCTTGGGGAACCTTCTGTTTAGAAAAATTTGGGAGGAGTGTGGGGAGTTGGGTGTTGCTGCTGGGGCGAGGGGTGGGTGAAAATAATTTTAAAAAGAAGAGAGAAGTGCTAGGCGAGATGGCAACCAGCCATGAAGGTAAGCGGTTGTGCCTGTCACCCATCGGTGGGAGTTTTTTAGTTACAACTAAAAGTTGCGTGTGCATGGAGACAGGATAACAGAAATGGACATGTAACAGAGGGTGGAGGTAGAGGGTTGTATTTAAATGACTGGATTGGCGGGGAGGGGATTGTTTCTTTTTTGTTTTAGCATTTCCAAATCGGAATAGGCATGAATAATGCTACTATTCATATCTAAATAACAACTAGTGTATAATTCATGGTATTCAGGAAAGATTATTCATTTCTCGCCCACACCAGTAACCTCCCTGCATATCTGATGCAGGATCCTGATGTAAGACAGTGTATGTGGATAGAGAGAAGGTATGGAGACGGGAGCAAGCTTTAGCCTAGGTGGGTGCAATTGACTAGTGAGACTGTTTCACTCAAATCAATTTTGGGACTAAAGCTATTTTTGGTGGTCGATGTCATTTTTGTTAGGCAGGTTTTGAAAGATGAAAATTGCTTGTGAGCAGGAGGTGTGTTTTGTTTCATTTTGAACATTCATTGTGAGTAGTGATTTATTTTACTTTTATCTTTGTAAAGTGGCTCACTTGCAATTTATGTGTGGGTTTGCAGATTTACCACGGCTCAAACATGCCAGTCAGACAATGAGAGTGACACATTTTGGACCACATTGTATAATGTCCGCTAATTTTACCAGGGGCGAGGGACATGAGACATGAAATGCTATTAATAAACTATTTTTTAATGAACTGTTTTAATTACTAAATTTCTAATTAATTTAGTGTGCTTGAGGGCTTCCAGCTATCAACATAGCCATCTTAGAATGCTGTCTGCCAATTAGAAACCTCTTTTTCATTCATTGTTATAATAAATTGAAATATGTCCTGCCCAGTCCAGTCCTGCAATAGCAAGTGTCAGCACTAGTGTGGTTGATGTGCCTGGTCCTCGCCCACTTTTTCCTCCTGAAAGGTCTCTCATTTCAGGCTATACCATAGTGGGGTGAGTTGGTGAGGAGATATATGTTGTGGAGGTTAAAATGGCCTAAAGATATGTTGGCACTCAGGCAGAAAGTACCAATATGCTTCCTGCCCATTTGTAGCACTTAAACATCTGGCCCCCCTCCTAGTTAGGAAGGTTCTGGTTGGTTTTACTCAAAGGTTTAAAAGCATGATCGGCAATATGCCATTACAATATTCTAAAAATAAAAAGACATAAAATCAATTATCGATAGCATCCGTAAATTTCCATTACAATTACAATATTGATAACTCATTGATACCTTACAATGTTGGTTTTACTCCTGGATACAATAGCAGCCCAGCTACAGAGGTAAGTCTGGGGTGGTATATCTGGGGACATACATTCTGTATGTGGGGGCACTTAGGGCATTTCATCAGCAGACATTTGATCAAGAACCTCTGGATAGGCTGAAAGTGATCCTGGCCCAACAGGTAAAGAGAAAAGAAAAATAGAAAGTAAAAGTAAAGCAACGGTTCTTTAGTGGAAACTGTACTGCTCATTGCAAAACTTTCTGGCACTGGTTCAGTGGCCTTTTAAAGAACTATTCTGAAGAAAAGAAGAGATAGGATAATGAAGCCTTTCTTTAAAATAAATGTTTCTGGGAAGTCACGTGATGCAGCCGAGAGTAGTAGCTCGTTGTGGGCTCTCTCCTCCCACTAGAATAAGCTCACGATTTGGTCATTTTGTCAGTGACAAACGTGCTTCTTTGGTGAAAGCATTTGAGGAAGACATCTTCTGCGATTCAGGAGATTCCTAAGTGGGTTATTTGGCGAAAATGGAGGAGCCAGCCCAGGAACTGGAGGCCAAGCTGACCTTGCAGTTCATCCCCATGAAGCCTGGAGGAAGAATTAACACCAGCGGGTGTATTGGAACTCTCCACAATTAAAGATGCCCTCTTCAAACTTATCAAGAGGTTGCAGAGTTTAAGCCTGCCCTGACACAATTGGCGAGGAGAGTCACAGACACGGAGGCTAGGATCTCTTCGGTCGAAAGGAAATTGGACAGAGACGGCCCTGCTTTGGTGGAATGTAAAAGAGCTATTGGGAAGCTAGAAGACCGCCTGGAAGACCTGGAAGGAAGGAATAGGAGAACAATCTAGTTTTGCTCGGCCTCCCGAAGGATGAGGGTCCAAACACGATCGTGTTTCTGCAGAAGTTCTTAAAGCTACGGTAGGGCCTTCCTCAAACGGCCCGAATATGTGATCGAGAGGGTCACGGTCCTTGCGAGCAAGGCCTTCAGCTGAAAATCCTCCCAGACCAGTTATTTTTAAGCTTCTAAACTACCTGGACGTGAATTTATTCTGAAGGAAGCTAGGAAGTTGTCGGCAATATTATGGGAGGGAAGAAACTTAGACTAGTGCCAGATTTGACTTTAAAGACTCGTCCAGCTAGCAAGTTTTGCCCTATTACCTCTAAGCTTTAGGCGGTGGAATCAAACACCGGATGCTCTACCCTGCAAAACTGGAGGTAACCCTTTGGGAAGGTGCTAAAGGTTTGATTCTGTGGAAGAAGCTCTACAAGTATTAGAAGCTGCTATCCGGACTTGTTCCCGAAGAACTGAAGAAAAGAGCAATCGGAAGTCGGCGTGGTGACTTTCGTACATGAGTGTTTTTTTGATGACTCTTTCAGTTCGTGTTGGAACTGTGATTCCGAGAAGGAAAGGCCGGTTATAGAACTGAGTGAAGTTGTTTGTCCTTGATACATGATGTAGCCTGGATTTTGTTTGAGCTGGAATGACTTTATGTGTGAACCCTAGGCTTGAATGGGGTCTCCGTGGACTGGGATTATCAATGTGGGGTTTATCCTTTGTTTTCTTCCCTGTCTCCTCTGATTTTACAAATATGCGATGAGCAATTTTGGCATACATCCACTAGAGGAGTCTGGTACATATGAATGGGGGCACAGTATGCTTGTTAATTTATAAGCTCCAGCCAACTGTTTCTAAGGTTTAAAGATAAAATAACCTTTTGTCCCCAATTCTCCCCTTTTTTTTATATTACCAGCCCTGGGTTCTGGGGACCTCTTTTAATTTGTTGCAGAGTGGATTTATTGGAATGCTCGACTATGATTCTTTAATTCTGTGGATGCCAGATTTATTCACAAGGGCTGGTACTCTAAGGCATGGAGCATCTTGTTGCTTTCGGATAACCCTGGATATGTGGTTATTATGACCGAAGGCATCTTTGACATTTTTGGTTTTTTTTTTTTCCTGTTAGTTTTCTTCTTCAGTTCCGATAGCCTTCGGATTTTTTTTATCCTCTAGCGAGGGTGGGAGTATCCGAAGGAGGAATATATAAGATTAAGTTTTTAGTATTACGCCGAGAGTTAGCGGCCTGGCTAACTTACATAGCTGACCCCTGTTGTCCACAACCAGGAGACGATTTATTTTGGTTTCCACGATTAGGAGGCGCTTTATTTTTGGTTGTTATAGCCTGCACTCAAGGAAGGGTGCTAAATTATGTTGCTAGCCAAGGTGGCTCTCCGGAGATGAGCTACGTATTGGGGCTCAGAGCCAATAGTCTACGTTCCTACTGAGCCAGGGTTTGCTGGGAGTGATAAGCTAAGGGAAGATGCTATTTGGCTTAGTAGGCCTCTAAGTAGCAACACTGGGGGCTGATTCAACTTTCGAGTGAGCTAGAGGCAATGGATTGTACAGTAGGACTTTGGGGGAGAGGTGAGCCCATTAGGCGGGCATCACGGGCCAATGAGTTGGAGTAGGCATAGAGCCGTGAGATTAGTGGTTGGGGTAGGAGGGAGGGGGCTTGGGAGTTAGTGGGGAGGGTTGGGGAGGTTAGAAGTTTACTCTTTACTGGTTTTTTGGGGTTGGGGGCAGCTATTTAAACACCAGACTATAAGATTAAAAGGATGTTACAAGGGAGAGGGGGCAGCTACCCAGACTATGGTCTTAGAGTTTTACCAGGATTTGTACATGTTAAATGATCTGAATATTTTGTCTTGGAATGTTAAAGGAGAGAGACAATAAGAAGAAATATGTCATATTAAACCACCTAGCGAGATATAACCCATCGCTTGTGTTTCTCCAGGAAACCCATTTGCTCCCGGACAGTTGGGATATCTGCAAGGTGGGTCAAGCAGGTATTTGGGGCTTTCTCCCAGCAAGCTGGGGTGTTATTTATGCTGAGGATCCCTTTTCCATGATGGAAATGGTTGTAGATCCAGAAGGCAGATATATTTTAGTGGTGGCTAGAATTTGGGACTTAAAGCTGGTTTTGGGCTCCATTTATGGTCCTAATTTGGACTCGCCCTCCTTTTTACAAACCTGCAACAGTTATAGCCCTTTCAAGCCTCCCTATAATTATAGGAGGGACTGGAATTTGGTTCAATCGAATAGGTTAGATCGTACCTATTGTAAAAGCTTACAAAAGTTCCCCTCCTTAGCAAGAGCTTTCATTGAATTTGTATAGTCGTTAGGCCTGGTTGACCCTGGAGAACTCTCAACCCTCAAAAATAGAATTTTCTTTTTTCTCCTGTCCATAAAAGCTACTCCAGTAGATTTTTTTTTTTTTGTTAGCCAGCAGATCCTACCTTCTGTGATAGAGGTGGACATCTTAGCGAGGGTAATTTCAGATCACTCCCCATCGCTCTGAAGTGTAGGTTGCCATCAGCCCTCTAAGATCCTACACTTGGACCCTTAACAATACTCTACTATTGGATAACCATATAGTTGGGGTTTTCAGAATTTCTATCCAGTTCGATTGCCTATAATTGAGGATCTATCGAGCGACAGATGACATTTGGGCTGCGATGAAAGCTGTCTGGAGAGGTGAGTTAATTCGGGTAGCATCGGTGCGCAAAAAGAGAAGGAGCTGTTTTTAACGAACTGCTTAGACAAAATTAGAGCCTTGGATAGTAAAGGCGAGGGACTCTCTCACAATCGGAAGAGCATGAGTTCTACACTCAGGGCCCTTTATTCTAGTACTATCAGGAGATGGTTGAAAAGTCAGCTTCTGTATTGAGGTTTTGTATATTGGGCAAGGTAGTAATGCAGGTAAGCTTTTAGCCTGGCAACAGGCAGCGGTCAGCAGCTAAGTGGGTGACTACCCTCAGGCATCTCAAACGAACGCCTTATTATAGATCCGAAGGGCATACTAGGCCTGTTCCAAGAGTTCTACCAGAACCTATATTCTAGTGAAGTAGGCAGCTTGAACTATGATGTTGATTTGAGGAGTTTCTAGACAGGATCCCTTTCCAAAAATGCCTGAAGAATATAAATCAACGCTTGAGGCCCCATTACTAAGGAGGAAATATTTAAGGTTATAGATTCTTTGAGGCCAGATAAAGCACCGGGCCCAGATGGGTTTACAGGGCATTCTATAAAACCTTTAAAAGTGGTTAATCCTTTGCTGCTTCAGGTATATGCATACTGGCAAACCTGCAGGATTAAGGAGCATTCTTTGTTTGAGGCTAGAATAATTCTTTTGCCCAAACCTGACAAGCCTCTGGAGGAGGTGGATAGTTACAGACCCATATCTCTTCTCAACGTTGACGTTAAAATATATGCCAAGATTCTGGCTGATAGGCTCAAATGTCTTGGGAGAAGCTCCTTAGCCCACAGCAAGCGGTTTTGTGGTCGGACGCTCTTGGACCATTTTAGAAAGCTATTTTACCTTATTTTGGCCAGAGGCTCCAGATTTGGAAGCAATGCTGGTGTCTCTTGGATGCCAAAGCGTTTGACAGAGTGGAATGGAAATTTGTGTTTGCAGTTCTAAATAAATTTGGTATTCCCCAACAGTTCATAGACTATATTCGGGTTCTCTATACTTGCCCTTCTGCAAGGATTCAATGTAACAATCTTATCTCAAAACCTTTCCTCTTACTCGTGGTACTTTCTTAGGGTTGCCCACTTTCGCTTTTCTATTCAATTTTATATTGAACCTTTAATAAGGGCATTGAAGATGGATCATCAGATACAAGGGATCTGCATTGGGAACTCAGTATAAACTATCAGCTTTCGTAGATGACTTGCTTTACATGTGAGAAATAGCAAGATCTCGCTCCCTCGTTTGCTTCAAGTAATTTCTGATTTTAGTGCTCTCTCGGGTATAAGTTAAATAAAAATAAAACAAAGGTTTATTCATTATCTCCCTTTGCAGAAAGACTGGTGTATCTCTTTAGGCCTACAATGGCAGTGCTCCTCTCTAGATTATTTGGGTATAAAAATCTCGAAGGCTCTTTCTAGTTTGGCCAATCTTAACATCAAACCTATGTTAAAGACTATAAGGGAGGATCTGGAAAGATGGTCTAAACTCCCTTGTCATTTTGGGGCAGAGCCAACACGTTAAAAATGATGGTGTTACCTAAAATACTCTATCCTCTAATTAATTTGAATCTGTACTTACCTAAATCCTTTTTAAGCCTCTTTATAACAGCTGTTCAAATTTTTATGGAAGGGCAAACCACCACGTCAAGCATATGTGAAACTTACCGCTCTAAGAAACTAGGGGACTGCAATTGCCCGATTTTTATGCGTACTATTTGGCTATCCATGCGGTAGAAGTTCGTAATGGGCAGAGCAGCAACTGTTTTGAATCCTTCCTATGGCCTTGGTTTGGACTGCTCGATGGTTAGAGATGTTAGGTTAGATATAGAATCCTCTGGTATATTTCGGGTCCAAGCTCCCCACAAAGTTAGGAATACTCCTCTAGGGTGGGATGTTATGGCTTTGCACCAACTCTACTCTACTGCAGATCCCCACTAGGAAAGATTTGTCACAACCGTTGCTGGTAATCCCAATATGCAGATAGGAGGATGGCCCATTAGGAGATTTATTAGTCTCCAAGTGTTGAGACCATGTCTAGCAGACTTTGTGTCAGGGAGGTCGGTACTCCCACTGGGTGAGTTGGCAAAAAGTTTGGGGTGGAGCGGAAGAGGATATTCGACTTTGCCAGATTCGATATTGTGTTAGCTCCTTTTTAGAGATGGTCCTTGGTATGACAAGGTTGGGGCATTTATGAAACTTAAAGGATGTGGCGGCATCCGTAATGCCATCTCTAAGACCTATAAGTTTATTCTCTCGGAGATGATGCAGAAGGCTTAGCCCAAAGCCTACTACTGAGAATCCTATTTAGCTAAAGTTGCGTGAGGTCTGGGAAAATATCTGGGCCGAAGTCTATACTTTTAGTAAACAGGATAGACTTAGGAACATTCAATTTAATATATTACATGATTTATATTTGTCTCCTGCTAAGCTCTCCGGATCCATAGTTCTTTTCGTCGAAATGCGTGGATTGTAGGGGACCCTCTGGCCACAACATATATCAAACTTTGGGCGTGCCCTAGGTGGTGAAACTCTGGGACTTAGTTAAGTGCTGGACAAGACCTTACTGTAAAATCTCAGCCTTTTTAATGAGGATGTTTGTCTACTAGGATGTATACTCAAATCCCAACCTGGATCCAGAAATGGCAAATGGCTTTGGTAGCTCTTGTTACCAAACTTCTTATTCTCAGACATTGGCAGGCGGTTGGGAACCCTCATTTAAGGAATGGTGGAGCAATTTTTAAACTCATTAAATGCTGAAAGGTCGAGTTTGCGCCTTTTTAATTCAGTTGGGAAATTTCAAAAGTGCTGTGGGGTTATTATCAGGGTTAAAAATAAATATGGTTGATAAGTCTCTCCTTTGTTAGCCTCCCTGGTTTTATTTATTTCACAGGTTTCTAGGAAATAATGGCAGGTGGCCTATTTCTAATTTGTATCCCCTTTTCTATTGTCTCTCCCCTATTTGGCTGAGGGGTGGGACGGCCCTTGGTTCCTCCACATACTTCATGCTGTATGATCAATACTGTCGTGTTTGTCTGTTTAGTTTTTGCTATATAGTAGGGATATATCAATTTGCCCTCTATATATGGTAGCTGTCATGGGGTTGGTGGGGGAGCGGGGTGGGGTTTTGTGTAATTTGTTAAATGTTTTCAGGAGGGGTAATCAATTTTTGAGGAGGGTTTATTTGTATTTTAGAGGTTACTCCTTTGTATTTTCCTTTTTCTGTTTGTTTTGTATTATATGTAAGTGTAAAATAAAGTTAAGCAAAAAAAAATAAATAAATGTTTCTGTATTTGTTTTATACCTGAATAGCTCTTTGTGCATTCTGCAAAACCCTAAAGGACTTCAAAAGCACATTACCAGAAAAAATATCCCTGAAAGAAAAACTGCTTAATAACTTTTAGGACAACAGTTGCAAATTTTCATTTAAGAATGTAGCTAATAGCAGACTTTGTTTTGCTAGAACACTGCTGATCCTTGACATAGTGGTCTGTGGGCCCGTATTCAAAGCTTTATGTTTGCACCCATCCTGAGCACAAACTAATGTATTGCCTTAAAGATGCTAAACTGATGCAAGATTGGAACACAGTGCAAGTGCCCAAACTAGTTTAAAGAACCCTAATCAGAGCCCTATTAAAGACATTATTAGAGTACTCGCACCAAGCACATCTCTACTTGCTGGCCACACAGAGATAAGTGCTCTGACTTACTTACTTACTATAGGCCAGCAAGGAGCAAAAGCAGATAGGACATCCCAAATCAGTTAGCACAATTACACTAATTTGTTATATTCAAAGGTCTCCATGCAAACAGACCCATAACCCCATACAACACACTGTTGGGTCACTAGCATCCTTTTATGTCCTCATTGGGCAGGATTATCAAAGAGTTTAGATTGCTGCAAGCCCTAGGTGCACCAATAATATGGTGCATGGGGCTAGGCCGATGCTCGAATGGGAGTTTCTATCCCAGCCATCAACTGCCACAAGTTACACCAACTTTCTCTGGTCTAACTTGCAGCAATTCTGGGACCCTTTTATGGGGCTTGTGCCAGATATCTGGTGCACGCTGCTGTAACTCAAGGAAACTGTTGCAATTGCACCTGAGATTGTGGAAATGGGTGCAATCATAGTGACAGGATCAGTGCACTGCCAGAACCTAATTGTCATGATGCAGGGCTTGGTGAATCCAGACCATTAACTGGCGATGTGCCACAGTGTGCTCCATGGATTGCATGGAGCAGTGCGTTACCACATCTGTGGTGCCACGTATGGTGAAACAGCTAAAACCACTATTGTCCCTCCTCTCCTGATCCATGTAGGCAAAAGAATAATATAAGCATAGTAAGGTTGGTCTAGTGGAACCTCCTCCTGGTCCTGATAGTCATTCCTTACCTCCTGACTTGGTGTCTACCTCATATAAGTACCAGTATTGCTACAAAGCTCTGTACAGTGATACAGTACATGCATGACATCTATTGGACAGTTTATTGATCTATTCAATAGATGCCACACAAGTACCATATTGCTAGATTGAGCATTTTAGTGATACTGGTACTTGAGTGAAGCAGATAGCACTAGCCACAGAGGTGAGAGGTGGGTCTGGGTGGTCACTATCTCTGGATCAGGGGTCGTCACTGACTGTCAGGATTAGGAGGAGGCCCACTGGACTACCAGGCATATTTCACCTGTGGGGACTGGGTGAGGATAGGGAGTCTATTACACTATCAAGGATAGTACACTTACATGTATGGATTTTGGGTTAGGGAGGGACTCAACTAGACCCCCAGGGATAAGAAACATATGCCTAAGGGGATCGGATTAGGGAGGGATATGACTGACATTTTGGAGTTTATTTTTATTGTATAATGTATTACCTGGGCCAGCTAGCTCAGGGTTCCATTGTTTAACAACAGGCTATAAATAGTGCATTATTGAACCATGGTTCCTGAAAGCAGTGAAAAGCACTGCACCTGTTAGCATCAGAAACCAATGAAAACAGCATTATGCATTCTATATATTTAACTGCATAGGCATACGGTATCTGTCAGCATATATACGTTACCAGATTAACACCATGAAAAGGGGCTCATTGAATATAGCAGAGGCCATGCTAACAGACTATTGGTCAAGCGTTTCACACTTAGTGTGGCATTTACATTTATTCTGCTAGTATGTAGCTAACCTTCTCACTATCTGGGCCTAAGTGTGTATATTAGTCTTCATGTGCATTTGTGCATGCAACTGTTTAATAAAAACATAATGGAAGTTTACTCACCTGATAAAGGTGATAATGACCACTTTTTACAGCACTCCAAGTCTCAACAAATGGGTTATTCAGCTATCTCCTCATAGGATGATGCAGAAAACCTTTAATTCAAAATCTGATCTATCTCCTCCTCTTTGCTCAACCATTCCTCAGTATGACATCTTCCATAGCTTTGGTTAGTCCTGTAAAATTAATTGTAACCAGAAAAACAACCTAAAGCCTTGTGGGACGCTGCAGTGAATAAACCACTTGACAGAATGATATATCGCTTTTTGTGGAATGTAATGAAATCTAAATATGATATGAAGTATGAAGTACACCCTTTAGGGTAAAATCCAATTAAGGCATACACACAGCACCTGCAGAGTAAAGTTTCTAAAAGATTAAAAGCACACAGTACTTTGGACATTTTCTCTGTAGTCTTTCCTCCTGCATGGGTGGGATGAGGAGTGCTGTAAAAGGTGATCCAATAATCACCTTTACCGAGTGACTAAACTTCCATTATCTAGCGCACCTTTTACAGCACTCTGAGTCTCAACAAATTGATGATTGTACAGCATTATCCAACCTCTAATGGGCGGAAGGAGGAAGAGGACTGAACACAGATTGTAACACCTTTCAGCCAAATTCTGATTTGTTGTTCAGGCTGGTATCTAATCTTTAGAACCTGGTGAAGGTATGGGATGAGGCCCAAGTAGCCACATGGCAAATTTCAGCTATAGATGCTAAGTTGTATTCTGCCCATGAAGTGGCCACTGCCCTGCTAGAGTGAGCCCTAATGTGCATGGGCATGGGAGAGTCCCTGCTCTGTAGGTCTTAGAGTTGGTGGATCGTAGCCACTCTCTGTGGTGGATTTTGATGTAGGGAGGCCCAGTTTAGGGCCTTGGGGATAATGAATAGTCTGTCTGAATGTCTTATCCCTGCTATTCATTTGAGATAGGCCTTAAGAACCTGTCCTGGGTCTAGTAGGGTGAGCGTATCTCTGTAGGGATCATCTTCCCTGGATTAAATGTCGGGACCAAAATCTCTTGTAAGTTATGAAAATGGGTAGCCACCCTGGGTATGAAGGAGGGTACTATCCTGAGGACGACCCTGTCATGATAGAATGTAGTAAAGGGCTCTCTACATGAAAGGGCTGATATTCACTGGTCTCTTGTGCTGAGGATATAGCAACCAAGAACACAGTTTTCAGTGTGAGTATTGGCAAGGCTAGGGTATCGAGTGATTCAAAGGGTGATTTAGCTATGGCATCTAGCACCAACTTAAGGTACCACAGAGCCATTGTGGGCCTTGCGTGGTACTTGATGTTAGCGGTGGCCTTCAAGAATGTCTGGACCGGGGTGCTCCTGGCAAGAGTCCATCCGTCTCACCTCGGATTACTCTAATTGATGATGCCTGCACTCAGAGGGATGGCAAAGCCTAACCTCTGTCTAATCTGTCTTGTAAGAAATCTAAGATGAAAAAATAGAACAGGCTGAGGCCTCTAGCACTCTTGCCTCACACGTGTGGAAAAAACAAACCAATGTCTGCTGTATGTTTTGTTGGTGGAGAGTCTCTGAGTCTTTAACATTGTTTTGGTTACCTTGTAGGAAATGCTCAAGTTCCACAGTCTAGACCTCTCAGTGGCCAAGCCGTCAGTTTTAGTGATTGTGGATCCTTGTGACAAACTGGACCTTGCATGAGAAGATCCGGATGTGGTGTTAATGTCATTGGACTGTCTACTAACATTCTCCTGATGACAGCATACCAAGTCCATCTCAGCCAGTCTGATGTGATCTGTAGGACAGTGCTATCATTGTCTCACATCTTCTGAAGCACTTGCCCTATCATTGGTTGGGGTGGAAACACATAGGCTCTCTGAAAGTGCCAGGGGTTTGACATGGCATCCACCCCTGCTGTTCCCTTCTCCCTATATCTG
Source organism: Neoceratodus forsteri (assembly GCA_016271365.2). NCBI lineage: Eukaryota > Metazoa > Chordata > Ceratodontiformes > Ceratodontidae > Neoceratodus > Neoceratodus forsteri. Next base: position 1,046,659,405 of record CM057455.1, read on the forward strand.
GATAGGAACATCAGTAATTGTGTGTTTTCAGCAAAGCCATCAGGTCTATCTGAAAGGGGCCCCATTTCCTCTGGATCATCTGAAGCACTTTGAGGTTGAGTTGACACTCTACTGACTGAACAGACTGTCTGCTAAGACAGTCTGCTTTAATGATGAGCCAGTGAGGTGAACAGCCATAAGGCTGAGCAAGTTTTTCTGCTCATATCATTAAGCTCTCTGTTTCTTGAGCCATTGACTTGCTCTTTGTTCCTCCTTGTTTGTTTATGTATGCCATTGCTACTCTGCTGTCTGTGCATACTTTCATGTCATTTCCTGATCTGCATCTTGAAGTGCCTGAGGGCCAATTGTATAGCTCTGGTTTCCAGAATGTTGACTGGAAGGCATATTTCTGCTTTGGACCACTTCCCTGAACAGACTGTTTGTCCAGGATTGTGCCCCAGCTGAGTAGGCTGGCATCTGTTGCCAATGTTCTTGACATGTGCTTTTCTAGTGGGGCCCCTTGAAGTAAGTTGTGTGGGTCTGCCCACCATTTCAGAGCACTTTGACTGTTGGCTGAGATGATCACCCTTGTACTGTAGTTTTGGGTGCCATAATCCCAATAATCTAGAAGAAGATGCTGTAGCTGTGTCATGTGAGCTCTTGCCTAGTTATGTAGGTCTATGCATTCACCATTAGATTGAGGAGTTTCATTATCTGCCAGACAGTAGCAGTTCTTTGTTGTAGTATGCATTTGTAGTGTGCAACCAGATTCAGTTTTCGAGTCTCTGATGGTCTGACAGTTCCCCTTTTGTGTTGAATATTGCTCCCAAGTGTTCAATTGTCATAGTCGGTGATAGATGACTCTTTGCCTGGTTGATGATTTATCCATGCTGTCAGCAACTCCTGTGCCCATTTGGTAGCTGTCTGCACCTCTTCGATTGACCTAGCTCTGATTAGCCACTCATCCACATATACGAACATCAGACATCTGAAATTTGCCAGCAGATAAAGGCCTAGAGGTCTATCAAGTCTGCTCAATGTGCAGCTAGCACCCTTATTCTGCAGCTGCCCCTCCTTCCACCCTTCCCCTTCATTAACCCTCCCTTGTCCTGTCCCATCCTCGTTTGAAGCAGTCCACTGTTCTACTGCATACCACTTCTGCAGGTAACGATTCCACCCAGCCACCACCTCTCTGTAAAAAGTGTCTCCTCATCTCCTCCTGAACCTTCCTCGCTCCAGTCTCATATCATGGCCCCTGGTGGCCCTCCCTCCTTACTTTGAACAGCCCTCTGTACCCGTCTTGTTTATTCCTTTCATGTATTTAAAGGTTTCAATCATGTCCCCCTGTCTCTCCTCTCCTCCAGTGAGTACATGTTCAACTCCTTCAACCCCCTCATATGATAAGTCCCCAGACCCTTGATCATCTTTTGTCGCCCTGCGCTGCACTCCCTCCAGTAACTTAATGTCCTTTTCATATGGGATCACATGCACGCTCAGTCTATAAGGAGGCAGCTAGGTGCCATCACCATTGTGAAAACATGTGGGGTTAATGCTAAGCCAAATGGTAGGCACTGATATTGGAAGTGATAGCCCAGGAGACAGAATCGGAGGAATCTCTGGTGGCTGGGTCAGTCAGATAGGGATGCAGGTACATACAAACATATGAACATACAAAGAAGCCAGCAGAAAAAGCCATTTGGTATATCAAGCCTGCATGAGTTGTAGGGTCCACAGCTTGAGCTCCTGTCCCTGCCCCTCTCCCCACTCCTCCTAACCTCCCTAACCATGACCCTTACCCTCCCTGTGGGCGTGGGATCAATGACAGACACACAGACAGAACTTTGGTGCATAGAAAATGCAAATTACTGCATTTATCATTTTATTTCTTAAATCAGAAATAAATGTCCAAAATAAATTGTTCAAAACAAAAAATAAAGAAAGCACAGTTACTTCACAGAAAGAAATTTAAAGCTGCTAAGTCCAGCACACTTCAAACAGGAATCATTTCTTCTTGGTCTGTCTTTCTTCTTTAACAGCTATAGCTTTCCTTGAACAAGCTCCTTCTTGCTCAGTGTCCAGAACCCTACTGAACATTTCTCCACATCTCCTCTCTAGCCAATCAAAGGGGTTTATATAGTCTCCTCCTGGTACATTTTACTCCTCCCCTTTTGGCGACATCATACCTTTTCCTATATAAATTGTCATTCTGGGGCTGGTCAGCTCCTAAGCAGGGTCTACTGAAGCTTCTGGTAAAACAGTCACTTTCATTTCTTTTCATGACTTCAAAATCCATAATATATTGTGTTGTACAGCTTTAAGAAGTAGAAGAAAGTTTGTCTTTAAATATCAAAACAATTCTGTCAGAAATACTCTGTTTTGTTCTTTTAAAACAGTCTAAGACAACAGAAAGAAAAACAGATCTCTGTACCTCAGAGTCATTTTAATTCCAATTACAATTCATTAGCTACCATATAGAGCTTTTTAACTCTTTCTGCCAGTTTGGTTATTTCAGATGGCTGAAATTGCAGCTTTTACCTTCCTCTGCCTTCCACTGTTTACAGGGCTCAATAACAAGAGAAAACAGCTTTTCTTGGATTAGCAGGGACTCTGTTCTGTAGATACCACTACTCTTTAACAACTCTGCAGCATTGTAGTCTACTTTTGGGGACAAATGCATTTTAAAACAGGATTAAGACAGCAGCTTCTATTAGGAAACTGCTCTTAAAATCAACATGACAGTTTGATTTTGTTTTATGAAAAGGGGCATTGAAAGGGATAGTAAAGCACAAAGAGATGTGTTTGTCAGGTTGGCCCCTGACAAGAAAAGAAACAGAATAGTTTGGAATAAATAAAAGAATATTGAAAACAGTGAAAAGAATTTGTTTTTATTTTAAAGGGAATGTTACCCTATTTTATTATGCATAACAGGGGGCCCTGTTACATTCTTCCCCACACAAACATCTAACCATCGGTTGGATGACCTGAACCCTCCTTGAAGGGGATAGAACTTCTTCTCTCCACTCCAGAAGTTTCCCTCAGGGACCCTTTATCTTTAGTATTGACCACTGTCTTATCGAGCTATAAATCAATATCTCAATCAATACATATTCCTGAGGTTTAAAAACGATAGAATGGTACACTCCATAAATACATTACAGTAGTCCTCAGAATCATCATTTCAAAACAGTTTCAGCAATTCCTATCATGCTGCACCAAATGTGACATGAAATCAGCATTCTGATGCTGGGTACCAGATCTGTGTCTGACTGTGAAATGATATGGCTAAAGAGCAAAGTACCAACGCATAATCCGTGTATTTTTTTCTTTCATGTTATTAAGCCATACCAACAGATTATGGTCAGTAACCACCTCAAAATTATTACCCCAAAGATAATATTTCAAGGCCTCAATGGCCCACTTCATTACAGGCATTCCTTCTCTATGGTGGAGTACTGTATTTCCTTTCCGCTCATGTAGTTTTCTGCTAACATAAAGGATGGGTGTTCACCATGTTTATCATGCTGAGTTAACACTGCATCAATGCCTGTATCAGAAGTGTCAGTGTGAACCTCAAATGGCTTTGAAAATCAGGACTTGACAATACTGGGGCTGAACACAAGGCAGCTTTTATACTCCAAAGCCTGGTCACACTCATCGTCCAATTTACTTTATCTGGGTTTTGTTTTTGGTTAGCTCAGTCAGGGTGTAGCTAAAGTGGAAATATTTGGGATAAACCTTCTATAATAGCTGGCTAACCCTAAAAAGATCGAACAAGATGTTTTGTCCTGGGTACAGCACTATTAGCGACTGCATCCACTTTACTTAATTCTGGCTGTATATTTGCCATTACGATAATGAAACCTAAATATCTGGTTTCTGTTTGGCTAAGGCACATTTTGAGGATTTATTGTAAGTCCAGCCTCCTAATGCTCTGAATTACTGCAATTAAATGTCTCAAATGGGTGTCCCAGTCCTTACTGTAGATAACTACGACGTCCAGATAAGCAGCACTGTACAAATCATGGGGTCTCAAAATATGGTCCACATACCTCTGAAGGTTGCGGGCATCATGAAGGCCGAACAGCATGGTCATGAATTGAAACAACCCTATGGGTGTACTGAAAGCTGTTAACTCCTGTGCACTTTGAGCTGGGGTATTTGCCAATACCCTTTGTTAAATCAAAGTACTGATGTACTTTGCAGAACCTATTGGTCTAGTAGGTCATCTATCCTAGGCATGGGGTACCGTCAAAATCAGATATTGCATTGATCTTTCTGAAATCAAGACATAACCTGATTCCTCCCTCCTTCTTTTCAACTATCACCAGTGGGGATGACCATGAACTACATGATGGTACTATGACTTTGGCTTGTTCCATTATCCGTACTTCTTTAATAACCTCCTGTCTCACCTTTTCTGGTATTCTATATGGTTTCTGATGTATGGGTTTATGTTGTTGGATGTGTATTTCATGCTCTACCCCTACTGCTCGACCTGGTGTTCCTGAAAATGTCTCTTGATAATACTCTAAGAGATGCTCAATCTCTTGTTTTTGTTCAGGGTGTAGGTCAGGAATGATCTGGACTTCTTCTTTATTTGATTTCTTTCCAAGCCAATCATAGGCTGTTTCTAGCTCGGATGTATCTTGTTCTATTTGAATGTAAGACTAGTATCTGGAGGTGTTTCAAGCCATTTTCTAAGTAGGTTAGCATGATATACATTTCGGGTGGGCCTATGATCTGGCATCTCAATCTCATAATTAACCTGACTTGTCTGCCTGATTACCTTACAGGGACCTCTCCATTTCATTAATAGTTTGTTCTCACTAGAGGTAACAATAACACCACTTTCTCTCCATGTTCATATTGTTTCATTTTGAGGCCTTCATCATAACACTCTTTTTGACACATTTGTTTTAGGTTTACATTTTGATGGGCTATTGTAACATATTTTACCAATCTTTCTCTGATAGCAGTCATATAATCAACAATATTATACCAACATTCTTTCCCTCTTCCCAATGCTCTTTAACAACATCAAGGGGCCCCCTTGGATTTCGACCATACAGCAAAGAGAATGGGGAAAAACAGTAGTGGCCTGGGGCACCTCCCAATATAGCAAATAATAGGTATGGCAAGTACTTATCCCAATCTCGTCCCTCTTGTTGTACATACTTCTGCAGCATGCTTTTAAGAGTTTTATTAAAATGTTCCACTAATCCATCTAACTGAGGATGGTAAGGGATGTTTTACAGCTGATACTCCTAAAAGATGATACAATTCCTTAACATGACAGAGGTGAAGTTACTGCCTCTATCTGTTAGGATGGTTTACAGGATTCCCATTTGGCTAAGAACTTTGGCCAACCTCTTCAGCTATTCGAGGACCATAACCGTCCTCATTGGAATAGCTTCAGGATAACGAGGTGCATAATCACAAATAACTAAGATGTATTGGTTGCCTTTAGAACTCTTAATAAGTGGTCCTACACATCCATTGCCATCCTTTCAAATGGGGTGGTGACATAGGAATGGGTTGCAATGGTACCAAATCCTTTTTCCCTTCTTAGCTACCATCTGGCACTTAGGACAGGCTCTACAGTACTCAGCTACCCCCTAATGTATTCCTGGCCAATTAAATCTAGCTAGGATATGCTGTATGGTTCTGTCTCGCCCTTCATGCCCTGCCATGGGTATTTTATGTACCAGGTGCATTATTTTCTCTCTATATTTTTGGTACCATAAGCTGTTCTACCTGTTGTTCAGTACCAGGTTCTCTAGTTACATGATATAATACACCTTTATTCACAAAAACCTAGGATGTCAGGTTGTACTTCTTTTCACCTGTAAAAGAAAGGTTTTAAAGTCTCATTATTTATTTGATCCTGTTGTATTTCACAGGATGAAAGTTCAGGTATACTCTCTATCCTTCTTTAACATGAGTTCCATGCCACCATACTTTCTCTTTCCTTCTTTCTTGCTTTGATTTTCTTGCCTTTCCTTTCTCATAAAAATAGTCCTCTTCGAAAGAAAATACGTCCTCAATTGTTGTACTTTAGCCTGTGATCTAGTTACCACAGGTACCAGTTTAGAAGACATTGGTTGACTTTGTAACAACTTATCAAACTTGGGAAGTCCTGTCCAATAATGACTGGTACTGGTAGGTGCAGTACTAAACTGACCACCTTTTGATGACTTTCATTTTCCATAGTTAGGTTCATAGTGGCAGTATGGTATTGATGAATGTCACCATGCACACATCTCACTGTGGTATCATTAACAGTAATTTCTGTTTCTGGCACCAAATCAGATCTTAATAAGGTCTGCTTACTCCGAGTCTAACAATCCCAAAGTTTGTTGGTTACCAATTCCTACTGAGGTCACATATCCTATGTTGGCAAGGGATAAATGAGTCACATCTGTCTTATGGGGCAATTTCAAACAATATGCCCTTTCTTATGCACCCATGGCATATTATTTCTTCATATGGTATCCTACCCCTGGTTGTCTTCGACCATAGTTAGTATTTCGGGTGTTAGGGACAAAACTCTGGCTGGCATTTGACTTGGGACTGGATTACTAGGTGGTCCACTTGGTCTAGAGGGACGAGCAGCCAGATAATCTTTGGCTAATTTTATTGTAACTTCAGAAGATTCAGGTTTGTGTTCTTTACCCATAACTGAACATTCATGGGCAATACCTGGGTAAATTGTTCTGTTATAATCAGCTCCATTATCTGATCAATAGTCTTAGTAGCTGGCTGTAACCATTTTACACAGTAATCCTTAGTCTGGCATTTGTCTCTCTAGGTGTATCATAGGATGACATTTTCTGTTGTCAGAAGCTGCCTATAGGTTTCAGTATTTATATTATAGCTCCTTATACCTCTTCCTTAACTTTGTCATAGTCATTAGCATCTGTCCCACTTAACTGGCTATAAACAAGTTGTGATCTCCTGAAAGATTAGGTACCAACCTGATTACCCACTGGTCCCTGGGCCAGGCACGCCACTGCTATCTGCTCAAAAGTGGTTAGATAAGCTTCAATGTCATTCATTTCTGTAAGTTTTATAAGCTTAATATCTCAGGGTCCTGCTCATTCTGTATGACCCTGATTCATCTCCTGAATGGCTTTCAAAGTATCCTGCCACTTCTCATCTTGTTGTCTCCGATCCGCTGCCTGCATCCTTTGGTCCTCTTCCATCTGTCGTCGACCCTCTTCTCTCTGCTGCTCCAGGTCCAGTTGTTGTAGGCATAACCATTTTAACAAGTCACCTGGCTCTTCAGGTATCGCTGCCATCGAGCCTCTGGACTCTTCCTCTCTTCCTTCTCTTCTGTATCAGTCTTCATCTTGGGTCTTGCACCAGGTTCCAACCCAGGCAACAAGGGTAGACCAGTTCTTTCTCTTACTGATCTAGTAAGATGTCCTGCACCAGTTACTGTCTGATCCTTTTCTTCCATCTGTCAGGGCGCTGATGTGACAACACCCCTGGTAGCACTCCCCAAGCAGTCTTAGTGTCCAGGAAGATCCCACTTCTGACACCAGTGGGAAGCGTGATCAATGACAGACACAGACAGAACTTGGTGCATAAAAATGCAAATTACTGCATTTATCATTTTATTTCTTAAATCAGAAATAAATGTCCAAAATAAATTGTTCAAAACAAAAAATATAGAAAGCACTGTTACTTCACAGAAAGAAATATAAAGTGTTAAGTTCAGCACACTTCAAACAGGAATCACTTCTTCTTGGCCTGTCTTCCTTCTTTAACAGCTATAGCTTTCCTTGAACAAGCTCCTTCTGCTCAGTGTCCAGAACCCTACTGAACATTTCTCCACATCTCCCTCCCTAGCCAATCAAAGGGGTTTATATAGTCTCCTCCTGGTACATTTTACTCCTCCCCTTTTTGGCGACATCATACCTTCTTCCTATATAATTGTCATTCTGGGGTGTGGCTCAAGCAGGGTCTACTGAAGCTTCTGGTAAAACAATCACTTTCATTTCTTTTTTCATGACTTCAAAATCCATAATATATTGTGTTGTACAGCTTTAAGAAGTAGAAGAAAGTTTGTCTTTAAATATCAAAACAATTCTGTCAGAAATACTCTGTTTTGTTCTTTTAAAACAGTCTAAGACAACAGAAAGAAAAACAGATCTCTGTACCTCAGAGTCATTTTAATTCCATTACAATCCATTAGCTACCATATAGAGCTTTTTTAACTCTTTCTGCCAGTTTGGTTTATTTCAGATGGCTGAAAGTGCAGCTTTTACCTTCCTCTGCCTTCCACTGTTTACAGGGCTCAATAACAAGAGAAAACAGCTTTTCTTGGATCAGCAGGGACTCTGTTCTGTAGATACCACTACTCTTTAACAACTCTGCAGCATTGTAGTCTACTTTTGGGACAAATGCATTTTAAAACAGGATAAAGACAGCAGCTTCTATTAGGAAACTGTTCTTAAAATCAACATGACAGTTTGATTTTGTTTTATGAAAAAGGGACATTTAAAGGGATAGTAAAACATAAAGAGATGTGTTTGTCAGGTTGGCCACCCTGACAAGAAAAGAAACAGACTAGTTTGGAATAAGTAAAAGAATATAGAAAAGAGTGAAACAGAATTTGTTTTTATTTTAAAGGGAATGTTACCCTATTTTATTATGCATAACAGGGGCCCTGTTACATCCCCTATACCTGTCCCAGACTCTCTTTAAGCTGCCCACTGTCTTCAATGAGGTTACCACTTCTGGCAAAGCATTCTGAGCATCCACCACCCTCTCTGTGAAGAAATGCTTCCTGACCTTCCTCCTAAACCTCCCACCCTCCAGCTTAAGACTATGCCCCTCATGTTATGGTTGCCACTCAGCTTAAAGAGACTCTCCTTATCAATCTTATTTATCCTTTTCAAGTACTCAAGGTCCCAATCATGTTCCTCTCTCTCTCTCTCTCTCTCCAGTCTTCCAGGGAGTACATGTTCAGTACCCTCAACCTCTCCTCATATGCCTTACCCTGCTGACCAGTTATCATCTTTGTAGCCCTCCTCTAGACCTTCTCCAGCAGGGTAATGTTCTTTTGAGGTGTGGGCACCAGTATGCAACTTTCAGGTCTATGGATGTGAGCTGATCTCCCTGCGGACTGCTGCAATGGTGGAATGCAAGGTCTCCATTTTGAACTTTTAGTAGCGGATGAACTTGTTAACAAATTTCAGATCCAGGATGGGTCATAGGTCTCCTGTCTTTTTGGGACCAAAAGGAGACAAAGTAGATGCCTGAGTGTTTTCATCTTCTGGTACTGATATTATGGTTTTGCTGTGGACCAGTTGATTGAGAAAGGACCTGACTTGGTTTATTGTCCTTGTGTTTGTTGAAATGAGATTTTACAAATCCTCTCTCCTTGGCATGGGTTGAATCCTATTATGGTAGCCCTGAGATATGATCTCCTTGACCTATCTGTCTGAGATCAAGGTGGCCCAGGATGCAGTAAAATGCTAGAGTCTTCCCCCACTGTGCTTATCACATCCTGGGCTGGGTCTTCTCATTGGTGGTAGCCCTTGTTGTTTGCATCAGGCTTTAAGCCCGGTTTTCTACTGTGCAGCCTCCTTGTCCTCTGTTGTGTTAGTTCTGTTTATGTTTGAAGTAATTTGGCTTGAAACCGAATGTTCTCTATTCTGGCTTGTTGACCTGGACCTCTTTAATCTTGTTTACATAATTCCACCAGGTTATTCCTAAAGATGGCAGGGTTGCCTCCTCCTTGATTGTCCTTGTCGCCCCTTGTTTTACAGTGAACTCCTTGATTCCTGGGCCAAATACCCTGTCCCCGAGAAGTTCAACTTCATTACACTGCTTTTGAGTCTTGGTCTGCATGACATAACTTAAGCCAGATGTGTCTTCAGGCTCTGTTGATGATTGCTGCAGACCTGGATGACATCTTGAAATTGACAATTGTGGCATCAGCTACATATTTTATAGCCTGTATGGTGTAGTCCATTATTGTGCCATGAATGCTTGTGGTAGGGATGTCTTGCCGGGCAGCCTCCAGCCAACAAAGCATTGCCTGGGAGGAATAAATAGCTGCGGTGGAGGCTCTCATGGATGTTGTCAGCATTTCATGTACCTTTCTGATAATGTTGTCCACTTTTCTGTCCTTTGGGTCTTTCAAAGCTGATGAGGACTCTGGCGATAGCAGCGTCCTGTAGCTGAGAGAGAGTATTTTGGAATCAACCTTTGGCAGTGTTGCCCATACCTTTTCTTTCTCTTATGTTGGGGGTACTGTCTTTCAAGGTCCTTCTCTCGAGCTTTGACAGTGTCAGTTGCTTCCTACTCTTTTGCTCCGAATACTTTATAAGGCCTTACAGATAGAGGAAAGGGTGATGAACTTCTTCTGTTCCCATACCAGGAGATCCAGCCTGCTGTCAGGCTGTTCACTGGAGCTCATCAATGCATAATGTTTTGCAACTACCCTGATGATCCCAGGGATAAGGCTGAATAGGCATAGCCTTGCTGACATATCTTCCTCCGCCTCAGAATGTCATTTGTCCTCAGATTCTGAGGAGTCAGAGTGATCATCTGGTCTGGGTTATCAAAACCCCTTGGTTTCTTGGGTTTGGGAGCTCTGTTATCAGGGTCTCTGAAGCACTTGTTATCCCTCAGTGAATCTATTTTGTCCAGCAGCTTTTGAAACAAATCTACCATCACGTTTTGCAAGATGGTGGAAACACTATCATCCATAGCATAATCCTCTGTGGACTTCTATACCTGTGTGCTTGCCTGAGGCACAGTGAGCAGAGGCCTCTTGTGGCCTTTGTCAGCATCAGGTCGTGGCATTTTGGCACGTTCTGTGTGACTTGCCTATGTCGTACTGTAGGAGACATAAGGGAACAGGACCAGAAAATGGTTAGTAGATTTTTTGTTTGTTTGTTTGTTCTGATCTATCAGTTTTCTGGATCCCTTGACACTTAGCCCTGCAAAATCTGCCAGTAGCTGACAGTTGCCCTGTGCTGTTTGAGTAATCTTCCCTGTATGTCATTTCCCTTTAAATTATCATGTCATGTCATGGCAAACTTGCAGATGTTTCAGTGCCCTGAATATGGCCACTTTTGTGTGACATAGTCGGCATCTCATGTGAGACATTGCATGGAGCTAGGGGACCTCAAAATGGCTACTGACCAAGGAGATAGCCACCATCTTGTAAGTAGCATAGAAGTACTGCATTTCTATTATGTATCCATCTCATGGCCACTTTAGATGGTCACAGTTGCCATTAGCTGCATTTTCTCTTGCTCCACACAAGAGTAAGAAGGGATGCTGAGATTAAAATGGCCGACTTATCCCTGGCATAGAGGAGATCTTGTAGCATGAAATATTTAACAAATGACCCCATGGGGAGGGTCGAGAGACCATGCTAGCTGGCAGATTTCTCTTTATTTAGTACAGCGAGTGGTCGAAGGGTGGAAACAACAGAAAATTATCCAGCACCCACCCTGGTGTGTCTTGACCGTTACCTGTTACATTACAGCTGCTTAGCAAGGAGGACCATGGCAGGGCTACTAGAGATTGCCCTTCACTCCGACTCTCTTTACAAACAATCCAGATAAGATGGAACTAGGGTGGAAGGGATCAGAGTGTGTTAGTCCTGGGAATAAGTGGAACAATTAAGTGTGGTCCTACTGCTATAAGCAATCCCACATACCTCTCAACTGCACCACATTACTAGGAACGTTCTCATTTTACTTCACAAAGCTCCCTGTTCCACATTGTGAGGACTTGTTCCACATCAGTATTAACATTTTAAAGCAAAATCTATAGCAAATGATGCAAAAATATATTATTCAATTAATAACAGACTTTTTGAACATAAATGCAAACATTTTAACAGTGTTCTGAGCATCCTAGGTAAAGATTTGATTAAGTGTTCCACATTTTGCTCATTTGTTCCACATTTTGAGAGACAATGTTCCACATTTGGGGTACAAAGGTTGAGAGGTATGTTCTGCCACATTGAAACACAACTCCGGCTGAACAAGGTGAGCTGGGGTGTTAAAGTCTTAGTCAAGCCATGTCATTGCAGGCCATTTCCATGCAAAAAAGTCATTTGATCTAGCACTTACCACTGGCTAATATAAGGTAAGCCATGGGGTAAGCGATCATATGCTGGACTATCATCTGCCCTTATTCATCTTGAAACCCTCAGCAGAGCAAGGTAAACTGAGGGAAGTGGTTGTTTATTTATTGCCATTGTTAAAATCTATTTCTTCTCTATGCCTTGCACCATCAAGGAGCTAAACTGGTTGGATTAAACTAGATTTAAAACAGTAGCTGGAGTCACCAAGCAAGGCAGTCTGATGGATGCTGTAGCCAGCGGTGATAAATAATAAAAATAAGGAGGTAAACTGTAGAAAAGACAAGTAATGGCTTTACCTTATATTCTGTTGGCACAGAGCCAAGTTGAAACATGGACAGCCTGGTGAGATGCATAAAAATAACTGAGGAATGGATGAGCAAAGAGGCAGGACACCAATCATATTTCAATTCAAAGGTTTTGTGCATCAGCCTATGAGGAGATAGTTGAATAACCCATTTGTTGAGACTTGCAGTGCTGTAAAAGTGCGCTAGATAATGATTATTTCTTTCAAAGTGCCTAGCCTGCTGCCAACATCACTCTCCAGCGTAATATGAAACACAGGACTTCCCTGGGACTGATCTCTAAAACACTTTTTACATTAAACATTTACCAGGTGACTTTATTTTCTTCGATGGAAAAGTGAAGTCACCAAGCAATATAAATGTTTAGGATAGCTTAGTTTCCTTCTGCCACTTTTTATTTTTGCAACTTAATTGGATTGCCAGCACTGACTTTTTTTCTTTGTTCTCTGTGTTTTATTTCATGTGTTATTCATCCATTCTACAACTTGGTTAAGCCATGGTATGATGAAGTTAAGGACTATGCCTTCCCATACCCTCAGGACTGCAACCCTAGGTGCCCTTTAAGATGCTATGGACCTATATGCACCCATTATACTCAGGTATGTGTGCGTTTGAATAGACAGCTCAAGTTCAGTATGTAAAGTAAATGAGAGCAGTAAGTTACAACAGGAGTGTGCGTGAGGCCAGTCCAGTGATGTGGTGGCAGTGTGTTGCCCTATACCTGGGAGACAGAGTTTGTCTCCAAAATCCTGGAATCCAACATGGAAGCCAGCAGGGTAAGTCATGGAAGTGACAGGGTACAGCTCACCCAGTTTGTGACCCCCACCTCCACCTTCTGGCTGACACAGCTATACTGGTATCATCTTCTCTGAAGGTACAGTAGTCACTTGCCGCCCTTCCAGTCAGAGGACGGGTTCAGCTGTAGTAAACACAATTGTCGGGTGGTGGACAAAGATGAATTTGACAAAAACAATATTTACAGTATAAACTAAGCTTGTAAATCTGGAGTATGAGTACAATGCACAGTATTCCATAACTGAGGAAATTACCTACACTTTATAAGAGGTGCAACATTAAGAAAGTCATCAAGGTTGTTCACTTCCAAGTAAGCAGATTTTCATGTTTCACTTGAAACCATGATGACGTCAATTTATTAACAAAATTAATCATTCATGTGAACAATTTTTTTTCCTCTAGCTGAGTTTCTTAGAAAATTTGAACTTTTACTGGACATTTTATGCATAGCTGGATTTTACTGTGTGCCATTATAATCAGAGAATATTTAAAATTATAATGAACCATTTTTGTCATTACTGTTCTTTTTTTTTTAGCTATTCCATTTTCCCTTTCTCTCTGTCCAGACCCATTTTGCTCGCCACTTTAGCCCTGTAACCTTGGCATCCCCAGGACATACCGTTGCCTCCTTGTTCTCCTTGAGCATCACCCTCTGGTAGGAGCAGTGAGTCCCCTAATTCCTTCTAAGGAACAAATCCAGTTTGGAGGCAGTGTCTCAATAGCCAGGTACCAGGCCTGCAGGCAACCTTGTGTCATCTAGCTGGTCGAGGTATTTCCACATTGCTCCCAATACAATGAGGACATCGGTGTTTGAGCGCATATGCATCGCAGTGCATGCAAACATCCATAGTGTGGCACTACCCAACGTCCTTCCTCCCACTAGATGCTCTGACTGCACTGCTACCTGTGGTCACCCAGGTAGCAATGCAGCAGCGGAGTCAGCTGCCCTCCTTCCCTGCAGAAGGAGGAGCATCCTAATGGATGCTTAATCCTCCTCCCATGGCCAGCCAATGACTTCAGTTTGGTCCCAAACTCAGGTTACCAGCATCATAAGCAGCAGCGTCACCACAGTGCTGAGGGGCCGCTTGCCATTACTGTTCTGTCTGATTTTTTAATAGCGATTTTGCTTTCTTTTCAGTTGCACAGATAAATATATTCTTCCATTTTCCCTTTTTATACATTATAATATTTGTAAATAATTTGCTTAGAAATTCAAAAAGCTAAGCCTGAAGTTAGGTGGGGTAGCTGGCTGCTAGCCCTGGTACACAGAACCACAAAAAGATTACAAGATTAATGTCTATTGCCCCATTTCTCCAAGCCTGCCTAGTTATGGGACTGTGCCTCCCAACTGCCTCCATACGATGTTTTCATGTGCTTGTTCCACTACCTTTTTAACACCCTACTATCTCAGCACAGATGACTTATTCTGGAAGTTTGTTCCTGTTTGCCACCACTCATTCATAAGAAAGTATTTCCACATTCTTTTGAAACTCCATTCCTCCCTGCAATTTCATGGTGTTTCCCTAGTGACCATGTTACCACTAATTGTGAACAGTTGTCTGCTGTCCACTTTGTTTATCCACTGAAGTACATGAACATCTTAGTTATGTTTCCCTCTTCCTCCTGTCCTCCAGCATGTACATATTAAGATATCCCAAGCACTCATCATAAGACCTTCCTTTTCAGTATGGCTAACTCCTTCCTACAATCACTATTTAAGGACTATGCCCCAGCATGCTAACAAGCCTTTTCCTTATTGCAGCTGATTCCATTGCTGCTGCAATGCGTCTTACCTAGTCTGGCTGCTCCCTACTTCTACTGTGTTCATGTTCTTTTCCTTTGCCTTTGTAGGGATTTCATGCTTCTGTAGTATGCTTGTCGATGGCCCTGCTTTGGTTAGTATTGCCTGTATTTTTACTTCTAACTCATATTGGCAGCATCACAATCAACTTTCTTTTGCATCTTTTATAACTTACTTCTGTGCATGCATTCCACTTTCCAGAAGCTAAACCCATTAGTTGTGAGTTCCCTTACAGCTTGTAAACAACAGTAAGACATATGTCCTTGTTCCTCATTTCCTGCCTTCTCCTAGTATGTTAAACAAACTTTGTACTTGCAGGCCTAATTCTCCATGTTGAGCACTTTGTCATAGCCCGTCCACCATTCCAGTGTTTAATGTTTGCTCCCGGTTGGTCTAAACTGGATAGTTTCTTGCTCATTCATCTTATTGAGTCAGCAAATTATTTACAGTGCTCAGTCACAGTAAACACTTTATATTTTAATTACTTTCTCCATTCTCAACTACATTACAGTCATGCTCAGCTTAATTCCCACTCCAGTAGCTCTTTTAGGGAGCACAAAGATTCTGTTGATTAAATCGTACTAGAAAGCGGCCACCTTAGAGTGATTGAGTTAAACTTATTCAGTCGGTTTACCTGCTCCTAGAAATCCTGGCCTGGAACAGTTACTTTCAGTACTGTAGTCAAAACATGGACTGGGTTCCATTCATCTTCAGATTACTGTATGTTTTGCTTGCCTGCTTCATCTGCACTACAGTACATAACCTGACCCCTTACCATTGCTCTAATGTGGCAGCATTCACACACCTCTTCTAGTTGGTTGAATACTCTCTAGCTTGAGTGGTTTCTTGGCCACATGACTGAGTTCTGTGGTTCCCCATGACAGCACTTATCCTGTTGGTCAATCTGAACTGAATTTATGTGCCAGACTATGTAATTCTTGAGGTCTGGGAATGAGTAGCCTCTCCAGACCCCTTCCAGCCATTAAAGTGCTGGCATTAGTATGCTGGCATATCAGGGCACTGATTTTGGGACTCGCACCCCCTCTTCAAGGTCTGTCCTATCAGAGTTGGAATTATAAGAAGGGGGGGGAGACACATCCCCACAAAAATAAGGGGTCGCAAACTCCCGACTTGAGCCCTGATGACCAAGAGCTCAAATACCAGCTCTCTGAATGGGTGGAACTTCTCCAGACTAGAGGTGAGTCAAGTGAAGAAACTTAATTTGTGATAGTTCTTTGTGAAGGTTCTATACTGTACTTCAAAATGTACTACTCAGTGTGAAGTCTCACTTTGCAAAGTGCAAAGTATTTTACAAAGAGAGCTCAGTGAGAACTTCATCAATGAAGTTCCCACTTCACCCACATCATGAGGTGAAAACTTTGATGGTGAAGTTTAAGTCAGGTGCCCTTCTCTCCCCACCCGATGTAGCCCACTATCCACCCTCTTCCTCCCAGCAACACCAAGCCCAGTAATTCTGAAAAAATAAACCCGAGTGCCTAATCCACTCAGCATCCTATCCCACCCTCTCCTCCTTCAGTCACCTACACAGCTAGGCAGCCACACAAATAAGTAATTAAAAATAATCCCCTCTCACTCTATACCATCCTCCCTACTTCTTCCCATAGCAGTAACTGACACAGCCCAGGCGATAATCATCAACAAATCCCCCTTCCTAATCAGTACCTATCCACCCTCTTCCCCCAGTCACCCACTCCCCACACAACCAAGCAGCCAATCAAAAGAAAAGAAAATAATAAAGAAAAAAAAAAAACAGTGACCAGCTGGAAAACCCTCCTCACACCACCTCAGCCAGCTGCCATCTATATGAATGCACTTCTGCATGCAATGCAAGTTCTTTGTCACTATAACAGATGAGGGTATATCAATATAGTGCCTAAATGATTTTACTTCACTCAAGTACCATAGCATACATACTGTACATATACACATGCATAGTTTTTTTGGGGAGACCACTGATCCATCGAGTTCTACCCTCCCATTAGCTCATTGTAAATACCCTTTTCCCAGTTTTCTTTCAAAGCACTTGTCTAGGCTGAGCTTGAAGGTAATTACAGTATGAACTCATACAGTACCACATGCTTTATCAGACTATTTCAAGTGTTTATCACTCATTTATTTCACTATACCTTCTCTTGTTATAAGAATTTGCATTGCATGATAAAGTGCATTCATATTTAAAGGTCTACTCCCCTTGGTTCAGTGGGGCAACAGATGATGCCGCTTCAACCCCATCGAGTGGTACTTAAATCATGCACACCTAAGCACCCTTCAGATTCACAATTTAAGTTCTTTATCATATACTAGATGAGAGCACTGCATATCGATATAGTGACTGCATGATGTTTCATCATTCCATTGCTGTGGCCTCATTATGGCTCAGAATCTTCCCTCCTTTCGCCTTGACTCCCTTTCTTCATTCCTTGCTACCTCTTCTCTATCCTATCTTTTACAGCCTCATCTCCACCTGTGCCACCCTGCTGCACCCACTCCCTCCTTATCCTGAATTCCTACCCTTCTAATCCTAACTTATCCACTGTTCCTCCATGCTAACACCATTGTGCCTGCCTGTTTTCCTCCTGCCATCTCCACTGGCCCCTCCTCAGCCTATGCCGGCTACTTCCTATTTCCTGCCTGCTTGTTTCCTCTTTTGCCCCCACCCCACTTCCTGTTTTCTCTGCCTGTCTTCAGATATCTTTTTGTTCCTCCTTCTTCCCAGGCCCTGTTCCTGGTTTACACCTTCCAATCCCTTCCTTGTTTGCACTCTTCTGCTATCTGGCCTTGCTGCAGTCAGTTTCAGTTTATCAGTTTATTTGTTATACTGGAAAGGCATGTGAGCAAAATATGCCCGTTTTCACAGGTGTCCAGTTTAGGAAAAACAACAAGGTTACAGAGACAACAAAACATTATATTTATAGAGTACAAATGGGGTGCAATACAGAGCTGGTCACTGTAAGACAAAATTTATACCATATAAAACTGGAGGGAAAAGATTACGGTGGGTTAAGGCTACTACTAGCGAGCTGTGCTAATGTGCTGAACGTTAGGAAATTAAGTGCTACCAGGATAAAGAAAATAAAGAAGGAGGTGGTTTTCCCGAAATGGGGATAATAAGGCGGTGTAAAGTGAGGAAATGTAACAATACATAAAACGAGGGTGCGAGTTAGGGCGGGAACAGCTGCATGAGGTGGTGGAGAAGAGGTACTTTATCAGGTGGTGCTTAAAGGATGAGGTAGAGGGACAATGAAGGAGATTGGGGAGAGAGTTGTAGAGCTTTGGTCCCATAGAAGAGGAGTGTTTTGGCTGTGGATGGTATGGCAGAAGGGGATGGAAAATGAGAGAAGTCACCCTTCCCCAGGCCTGCAAGCCCTGTCCAGTCGCTTTTACATGGCTGCCTACACTGCCTAGTGCTTTTTGCATGTACACTGGATTGGCTTCTCTACCAGCTACTTTGCCCTTTACTTCTGTGCCCACCAGCCTGCCCAGGAGACCATCTGGAACTTCTTCTAAGGGACTCAACGCTCATAGTATGATGTCCTTTAGACAGGAAATGGCACCACAATCCGCACAAGGGTTGTACACAGACCCCTTCTCAGGGGTAGGAAATGGACAAGGATATGATAGAAAGCATCCTTAGGATAGTAGAGAAAGGGGATATATTGCTGATGGGGGATGTGAATATGCCAGATGTTAACTGGAGCACCTTTGCTACAGCCACATCCAAGAGCAGGGCAATCCTCAATGTCCTACAGGGTATGCCTCAGACAGCTAGTGTTGGAACCCACTCAGGAGGGAGCAATCTTAGACCTGGTACTCTCAAATGAGGATGGAGAGAGGATCTCAGATCTAGAAGTGAGTAGCCATCTGGGAACAAGTGACCACCAAACAGTGTGGTTCATGATAAACTAAGCTGTAGAGTCAAGCCATACAAAAGTGAAGGTACTGGACTTCAGGAGGGCTGATTCTGTCAAAATGGAGGAGTGCCTCAGAAAAGCACTAGCAAACAGGCAAGAAGGAGGGTGAAGCAACAATGGGAAACATTAGAACTGCCATCACAGAGGCAACAAGCCTTTGTGTGAAGCAACAAAACAATCAAAAACACTATGGTTCTCAAAAGAGGTGGCAGGGAAGGTTTGGGAGAAAAAGATAGCATTCAGGAAGTATAAGGAAACATAGAAGGAGCTGGACAGAGAACCGTACCAGTTAAAGCAGAAGGAAGTGGGGAAGGCAGTCAGAAAAGCAAAGGCCCAAACCGAGGATAAGATAGCCAACTCTATTAAGAAGGGGATAAAACATTTTATAGATATATTAGAGAGAAGAAAGACAAAGGGAGGATACTGAGGCTGAATAATGAGGAGGGTGGTGGGCAGAGAAAGACAGTGAAAAGCAGGGATACTGAACTGAACGAATACTTCTGCTCATTATTCACAAAGTATCTGTTATGCTTCTGATGAAGTACTAGTTAGTCCAAAAGCTAGAGCACTCTGTTTGTGTTGCTACATCTATGTTGGTCCATTACAAGGTATCAAATAATTTACTTCTGGATCAGTATTCACAAAGGAAGAGGAAGGGGATGTATCTAATCCAGTCAATAAAAGCACTCTGGATAGGGAGTGGATATCAGTTATTTCACAGAAGAAAGGGTTCTGAAAGAGCCCTAAAACTGAAGGTGGACAAAGCAATGGGGCTTGATAGGATTCACCCCAGAATTATAAAAGAACTAAGGGAGAACTAGTAACACCACTGACTACCCTTTTAACAAATCATGGGAGGATGGTGTGGTGCCTGGAGGCCTGGAGGAGGGTGGATGTGATTCCCTTTTCAAAAGTGGGAGCAAGACAGAGGCAGGAAACTACAGACCTGTCAGTTTGACCTCAGTGGTAGGGAAAATGATGGAATCACTTCTGAAGGAAAGAATTGTTGAGTACCTAGAGGCCAGTGGGGCACAGAACCCAAGGCAGCATGGATTCACAGTGGAAGGTCATGTCAGATGAATCTAATCGCGTTCTTTGACTGGGTGACCAAAGTAGTTGACTAGGGAGGGCTGTGGACATGGCCTACCTAGACTTTAGCAAGGCATTTGACACAGTCCACACAAAAGATTAATAAACAAATTAGCCAGCCTGGGAGCAGGTCCCAGGGTGGTAGTCCTGAAACATACAAACACAGAAACATAGAAGTTGATGGCAGATAAGGATGTCTGCCCATTTCTTTTCTACCTCATAAATGTGCCATCGGCCTTTGCTCTATCGATGGCCTATCTATTCATCCTCATCTGTATTGCTCCTTATGTCTATCCCATGCCTGTTTGAAGTCATGCACTGTAGTCATATTCATCACTTCCTGAGGTAGGTCATTCCATGCAGCCACCACCTTTCTATGAAAAAGAACTTCATACATTACCCCTTAATCGGCCTCCCTTTAATCTCATGCTGTGTCCTCTTGTCCTGCTATTTTTCTTATATTGAAACATGTTAGACTCCTTCACCTTGTTAATGCCCTTAAGGTGTTTGAATGTTTCAATCATATCACCTCTCTCCCTCTCCTTTGCTCTAGGGTATACATATTGAGCTCCTTAATCTGTCCTCATATGTTTTCTAATGTAGTCCCTGCACCATTTTGGTTGCCCTTCTTTGGACTGCCTCAATTTACATTAATGTCCTTGTGAAGGTGTGGCCTCAGTCAACCGCATAATACTCCAGATGAGGTCTAACCAGTGTCTTGTAAAGAGGATTATTACCTTCCTCTTCCGACTTGTGATACCCCTGCTAATACACCCTAACATCCCCTAGCCTTACCTACTGCTTTAGTGGTCTGCTTGGATGTTTTCAGGTCATCGGTGATGATGATGTCAAGTCTCTTTCTTCTCTTGTGATTGCCAGCAACTCCCTCCCAGCCGATATTTGGATACAGAGTTTCTCTCCCTATGTGCATGATCTTGCACTTCTTGCATTAAACCCCAGTTGCCACTCTTCTGACAATTGTGCTAGTTTATCCAGATCTATTCTCATTCTGCCCACCCTATCTGGATCATCTACTCTGTTGTAGATCTTGGTGTCATCTGCAAAGAGATGCCCACCCTATCTGGATCATCTACTCTGTTGCAGATCTTGGTCTGGGTAAAACACTGGCTGGACAACAGGATGCAGAGGTAGTAGTAAACAGAGTCCACAGTGAAGAAAGGGGAGTTACTAGTGGGTACCATGAGGTTCAGTACTGGGTCCAGTCCTTTTAATGTCTTTATAAGTGACATTGCATACATACTGGAAGAAAACGTATGTTTCTTTGAGATGACACAAAGATCTCCATCAGGGTTGATACACAAGGTGGAAGCGAAAGGGATTAGAAGGGACTTGGCAAGGTTGGAGGAATGGTCAAATGTATGGCAACTTAAATTCAGCTCAAAAGAAGTGCAAAGTATTGCACCTGGGAAACAAAACCCAGGGAAGAGTACACAGTGGGGGTGAGATACTGACAACAGCAAAATGAAAGGGACCTGGGGGCAGTTATATCAGATGACCTAAAGGTGAGGCAAAATGTGAGAAGGCAGTAAGGAGGGTTGAGAGGATACTGGGATGCACAGGGAGAGGATCACCAGTAGAAAACAGGAAGTTGTTATCTGTCTGTACAGACAGTTAGTGAGACCCCATCTGGAGTAAGTGTGTGGTTCTGGAGACCCCATCTCTGCAAAGACATAGACAGGGTGGAGGCTGTCTAGGGAGGGCAACAAAATGATGCAGGGTCTGCACCAAAAGACATACAAAAGAGAGATTAAATATGTATACCCTCGAGGAAAGGAGGAGATGAGGGTCATGATAGAAACTTTCAAGTTCCTCAAGGGACTCAACAAAGTCCAAGAGGGTAACATATTTCAGAAAAAGAGATGTGCAAGAACAAGGTGGGTACAATTTGGAGATGGGGGGCAGCTCAGGGGTAATGTGAGGAAGTATTTTTCACAAACAGGGTTGTGGATATATGGAACAGTCTTCCTGAGGAGGTTGTGGAGTCACAAACAGGGGGAATTCAAGAATGCATGGGACAGACACAAGGCAATTCCAGTGAGGGTAGGAGGAAGTAGGCTGTTGGTTAACTAGGATCTGCAGCTTATTCATAGGTAAGGAAAAGAGCAGAGTAGGTGGAACAAGCAGTCCTTTTCTGCCATCAAATTCTGTGTTTCTGTGTTTCTATGTTTATCATACCAGACTGCAGTATGTCCTCCTTGCATTACATCTAAACTGGGCATTAACCCTCCTTATAATACTCATCATACTTCTTCCCTGGGTTTCACTCTTTATCATACTAAATTCAAAGGCTTCAGATCCTCACCTCCTACTCTGCCTATAGCATACTACCCTACTTCAATTCTGGTCCCTAAATGGCCTATCCTGCACTTCTTGGTCTCCTCTACCTCAGCCCTTGCACCTCAGGGATTTGCTCCAATCTTGTTCTAATCAAGCTTCATCTCCAGGGCTTGGCTAACATGTTACCATGGGATCTGATCTCAGAGGAGAGTGTCTGGACAGCCAAACCTGAAGCAGCTGCCAGTAGGGTTTCCTTTCCCTTGCGATTTCTTCAGTAATCCTGTCACTCCTTTGGCATGGGCTTTGGCCTCTTAACACTTTTCAAGAGGTTGAATCCTGATGTGTAGGATTCCTTTGGTTGAATGGCCAGCCCTGCAACACCTTTGGGAGTGTGGATGTCTTTCAACAGAGACTCTCAATTTTAACTGAAGCATCATGTCTGGGGTCCTCTTCCAGAAATAACAAGAAATCTTTAGCCTGGAGAGATGCAACCTAGGCCTGATTCCTAATGATTTCTTTCACAAGGGTTTGTTCGACTGATTGATGTACTCATCTGCTACTTAAGAAACACCCCTAAGATGTGGTGGCATCTCTGAAGTAGCAGCTGCAAATTCTAGCTGATTCCACCAGCTGAGTACTCTGTTGGGTGAGTGGCAGGCCCTGCAGAGCAATACTTTTGTGCATTATCTTACAAATCAAACAAGCCATGAGAGGAGCCAGTGTACTCTGAATTGCAGCAAAATGGAGAGTGCTACACTACATCTGAAGATTCCCCCACCGCACATCCACACATGACCATCATAGAGGAGGAGGAGGACATTCTGGGGCTGCATAAAGAGATGGGGGATATCTAAAACCTAACACCCCAGTGATTGAGTAAACTGACTTGCCACTTGTTACTTATATTCAATATTTAAGATCTACAGAAACTGCTGAAAATAGACTGTTATAGCTTATTGCTGTCCCAGAGATCATTTTATTTTAGTACAGCATGCTGCTGAATGAACTGCCTGTAAGACTGCTGCTTTTAATCTTAAAGTAACTGTTGCTAATTGTTAGTGTATGCTGCTGCACTAATCTGAATGAAAACTGCTGCCCATTTGCCTAAAGTGATTGCTGCCAATTCACTATCTTCATTAAGCAGCTATTGATTAGAGAGACTGTTGTCAAGCATCTCATTGTTTTCAACTGAGGATTATTGTCATCTAGTTATAGCAGGAGTGCTCAATAAACTGTGGTGGCAGAGCAGATGATGGTGTACTCATCTGCTACTTAAGAAACACCCCTAAGATGTGGCAGCACCTTTGAAGCAGTGGCTGCAAGTGTTTGGCTGATTCCTCTGGCTGAGTACTCTGGCAGATTATGGAAGAGTCTACTCGAGTCAGCTGGGAAGTGAGGGAAGGGGTAAAAATATCACTTTACAGGAAGATATAAATTACTGGGCACAATATATATATATGATGAAATGTATCTGGGCCTGTGTGGATTTATTTTGTGGGGACTTTGATGTGGGATTCAATTAGGTGGGAAGTAGATGGTTATATCCATGATAGAACAAATGACTGGTACTCCATAAACTGTACAGCACAACAAAAAATACATAATAAGATACACAGGAGAAATGCCTTCATGAATGAATGGAAAAATTATATGACGTGGCGAAACAAATAACCACAGGCTTATATAGCCATATACAAACAGTCAAACACTTGCACTGATGTTAGCAATTAGTGGGATGTGGAGGTTAATCCTGGACCTAAACAGATGAGTGGCATATGTATAATTCAGGAAAATATTAAGAGTCTGGTTAACAAAATGGATACATTTAGCATCTGGATTGAGAGTATGCAACCAGAACTAATGGGTATATAAGAAACCTGGCTACACACTGGCATTAACGACAGAGAGGTCCAGATACATGGCTATAGAACAGTAAGAAAAGATAGGGGCAGAAGAAGGAGGAGTCACGTTGTAGTTAAAAAGATAGTTTAGGGCTATTTTGTACTGTTTACTCAGATAATATTGAAGGAATAGAATGCCTGCTGATAGAGCTACTGTCAAAAAACTTAGTAGTTGAGTCATTTATGCTCCACCAAAGACAAAGATAGCACACTTTGTCTTACTAGTTGGAAAAATATCAGATAAAGTAAAAGACAAGAATTTAATTTTAATGCTTTGGACACAAACAATGGAAAATAAATTAGGAGAAAGCATGGATATTCTAGGACTT
The DNA here is from genome assembly GCA_016271365.2 of Neoceratodus forsteri. Taxonomy (NCBI): domain Eukaryota; kingdom Metazoa; phylum Chordata; order Ceratodontiformes; family Ceratodontidae; genus Neoceratodus; species Neoceratodus forsteri. Next base: position 1,046,683,946 of record CM057455.1, read on the forward strand.
AGACAAACTGCATTTGAACCAACAAGATGTACAAAATATATAAATCAGAGCTCCATTTTGGATTTAGTTTTCATCCTCAGAACTAATAGCAAAGAAAATTGAAATAATGCCATTAAACAGAGGGATAATTTTCCTATAAAATGTTACTTAGAAGTAAATTAAACTCTTATTACAGAACCTTAACTTATTGGACATTGAGTATGATGAACTTCATTGCAGAGGTTTTAGGAATTCATTACGCTTCTGTCAGATGGGATAGAATTACTTAAATTCCTGAATTAGATCTGGCAGTCCTAGATTTTATGAATGTGATGATAGAAGTAATAAATACACATGTACCTAAGGTTCAAAAATTTGTACCAAAAACAATTACCCTGGATTACTGAAAAATCAAGAAAACATAAGGATTAAATATCGCTTATGGTAAAAAGCTAGAAGAAATGGGGAAATACAGGATTGGAATACATTTAAGAAGTGGAGAAATAAATGTGCCAAAATAATAAAGGTAGCAAAAAGCCAATATTATAGAATAAATATTGAACAATCTAGGGATTCTTGACAATTATGGCAACAAATCAAAGGCTTCAAAATCCTGGAAGCTCCAGGGCTCCAATAAATCTAGTTCAAGATAATGTTTTAACAGGGGATCAACAAAAAGTGGCCAATATCTTAAATTATTATTTTATAGATTTGCCAGACCTGGGAAAAATCAATATGGAATCCTTGGACCCTAACACATCACTACAAGAGATACTGGGTGACAAGGATGTGGTGGATACAAGACCTTATTTTCATTTCAGAACCATGGCAGTTAAAGAGGTTGAGAAAGAACTTTGATGCCTAAAAATAAATAAAGCAGGGGCTAGATGGGTTGAAGGCAATATTTTGAAGCTGGGGGCAGATATAGTTGCACCAACAGTGACATATAGATTGAACTGGAGCCTTTGTTCCTCTACTTTCCCAGTACATGGAAGTTAGGAAGATTGTTCCCATCTTTAAAGGAGGAGATTCCCTGACCCCTACCAACTATCGACCTATAGCCCTCCTTCCAGTAGTATCAAAAATATTGGAAAGACTTATACACAGGCAACTTAGTCACTACCTGGAACAATATAACCTACTAACTAATAGACAACATGGATTCAGAGTGGGAGGTCCACTGACACAGCCTGAGTGGACTTCACTATCCTGGTAGCAACATCAGTGAATGAGGTGAATGAGAGGAAGGACACAGGGCTGTATTGTGGACCTCAGCAAAGCTTTTGATCTGGTAAACTACTGGATCATGTTGCAGAGGTTGTATGCAATAGGTGACCATATGGAACCCTTAATTGGTTTAGGTCCTACTTGATGGACAGGAAACAATGTGTGTCACAAGGGTATATTACATCAACCTTGAGAATAGTAGAAAAGAGCTCCTTGCTCTTTAATATCTCTTAAATCAATTACCAGGTTTGTTGAGACACAGTGAGTCATGCTGTACATGTATGATACTGTTTTAGAGGCATCCACAGACAGTGTCACCCGCTGGGACAAGAACTACAGGAGGATCTTATTCATTTATTTATTAATTTATTTCTAGTTTTTGTTGACGGGTAAGTGCACTAGTCAAATCCTACCTGCCTATTTTCAGTACGACCCAGAGGAGCCGGGATACAGATGAATGCCAACTGACCTTGAACCAGATTAAGCTGCTGGTGGTATTTTTTAGTAAATGAGGGAAATTTGGCCAGGACACGGGAAATTTCCCTACTCCTTTCGATAAGTGCCATGGGATCTTTCACATCCACCTGAAATACCACCAATCCAGCCAGATGGGACCTTGGTTTAATGTCTCATCTAAAGATGTCACCTCAAAAGTGCAGCACCCCCTCATGCTGCACTACAGTGTCAGTACTGGGATATTAATCCAAGTGCCAGATGTAGAACTGAACCCACAGCCCTCTGATCTCCCAGCCTCAGAGGCGGTGTGCTCCACTGAGCCACTGACACTGCTACTACCAGAGTACCAGAGTACTCTTACCAGAGTGGAATCATGGTTTGCAGATTCAGGTCTTCTAATGAACAGTACAAAAATGCAAAGTATGATTTTCACATCTGGTGGGGCAAAGAGAAGGCCAAAACCTGAATATAAAATTCAGTAATGGTCAACAGGTAGTGAACAAAACACATTGCAAATATCTAGGTGTTTTAGTAAATAAATTTTCATATAAAGAGCATATTCAATCAGCGACAAAGAAAATTAATCAGAAGCTAGGTGCCCTGAGGAGAATCTCAAATTGTGTTTACAAAAGTGCTAGAAAAGAAGTTACTTCAACAACTGCTTATTCTGATATTAGAATATGGATGCATGGTATACAAGAGCATGAGCAAAAACTGTTAATAAAGGTAGACCAGGCCCATTACAGACTGGCCAGGTTGCAAGTTACAGTATATTTGGTACCCTTCTCTATAGAACTTATCAGGAGTTAGATTGGCTTGGACTGGATGAAAAGAACATTTAATTGGTTGTCCTGGGGTTACAAACTGTTAAAGTAAAAAATCATACACTCTCTAAGATCTTTTGTGACATCTGTTTCACTAAATTGTAATGCAGTAAGTATAATCTGAGAACAAGTGACACAGACGTAGCTTACCCACGAGTCTACAACAGATTTGGAGAAGCTATGCTACAGGCTTCTTTGGTAATGTCTTGAATGGAATAGCAACAGAATTAAAAGTCAAAAATTCTATTAAAGAGTTTCAAAACACCTTAAGGAGATCGTCGCAGAAGACCTGTAAATGCTACACATGAAATACAGTTCCCTTGAATGTGTTCTAAGTGCAATGTAACCTCCATGTTTTTATTTACTTTCAATGAGTGTGTTTTGTACTGTATGTATTTATGTAATTTATACAGGTCATTCTGTGAAAATAGGGATGTTTTCTAGAAAAGTATATATCTGGATAAAATAAATCTTATCATCAGCACAGCATCATTCCTCTCCTCCATGGTGAAACTCATAAAACTAGCAAAATAATTTTCTTACTTATTCCACTGAGAGTCGAAGCTCAGTGGTGGTTCTGCATCCTTCAATGATGCCACCTCATTTTCCACTGTGTCTTTTTTCCCCTAATGGCAAGTGGGTGCTGTGCCTGTCTCAAGAATTGCTCTTTTAGGCCTTCTTCCATGAGGTGCAAGGGACCTTGACCTCGAATCACCTCAATGGGTTGAACCAACCTCAAGAAGATTCCTGTGTGTTTATGGCTCACAAAAAGGTAGTAGTTCCTGTAGCAGGGACGGACAGAGTGTCCACCAAAGTTACAGTCTTTATTGCCCAAGCATTCTACATACAGTACTACCTATTTTCTAACTATGTCAGCTCCTACCAGTCCCTTACTAATCATTTTCCTTCTGCCATCATTCCTCCTACCAAACCTACTGTATCAATCATTCCCCAATGCTCCCCTATGAGACAATGTGATCTAGTCATTTGAGCACTGGCTTAGGAAATGGAGATCATGGGGTCAAACCAAAGTAAAACCAAATACTCCCTATGTGACCTTGGGCAAGTCATTTGCCTCCCAGTTCTTCAGTTCATCCAACTGTGGAAACAGTAGCAGAAACCCCACTGGAAATGAATTGGTGCATCTCAGCCGGGTATTGTGGGTAAATAAATTGTGAAATAAAAGAAAAATGCATTTGCCTACACATTCTACTAAAAAGAGCCTGTTGGTCAATTTAACTTTTTATTTTTCTGGTTGTCTGGCTGTGGGGTGAGTGGGTGACTAAGGGAGAAGGGTGAGAGCTTAAACAACAGGCTGGTAGGAAAGAAGGCTGCAGTTATATTCTGTTTTAACTGAAATATTTGAATAGTTTGTAAGTGAAATTAGTTCTGTGTGTTAAAATTATTACCTTGAATTAGAACTGTTACTTGGGCTGTGATATTGTAACTTTGGAGATAGTTGTTTGGTAGGGATAATTAGAGAGGAATTTAATGTGTTTGCCTGGTGCTAGGGGAGGGACATTAGCTGCAATTACCTTGTCTTTAAACAGGAATTACCTTGGCTTTCATTGTTCACTTGGGAGCTTAAACAGCAGGCTGGTAGGAAAGAGGGCCAGATTATATTCTGTTTTAACTGAAATATTTGAATAGTTTGTAAGTGAAATTAGTTCTATGTGTTAAAAATTATTACCTTGAATTAGAACTGTTACTTGGGCTGTGATATTGTAACTTTGGAGATAGTTGTTTGGCAGGGATAATTAGAGGGAAATTTAAATGTGTTTGCCTGGTGTTGATAAGAGCCCTCCCTCAACCTGTTTTGTATGCTTTCTTAAATACTGAAAAGCCACTGGGGTTGGGATCGAAGGGCTGAGTATTTCTGTTTGGGACTGAAATTCAAAGCAACAGGAGCTGGTGGGCCTGTGACATCATACGGTACCTGATGTCTGCTTACACACACTGTTAGTGGGACCGAACACACACTGGACTGTATGTGTTTGTGAGACTTGGGAACTTTATTGGTGGGGTTGAAATTGGGTTTGTAAATAACTACAGTCAGTATAGAGAGAAACTGTACCGGGGAAAGGGACTGAGAAAAGGGGTGTGCTATTATAAACAGAGGGATACTCAGGGTGGCCATATTCCACCATGGCAGGCATCTTCGGAAGGGTTGTAGGCTGCTCAGGCTGTGGGATGGCAATAATTCTAAATTGGGCCTGGAGAGGGAGGCTGCCCACCTGTAGACCGCTATCTGTATCAGGAGTGAGGTATATTGGTTAAGGAGTAAGCTGTGGGGGCTGGGGGTGTCCAAGGATAAGGGGTGGATATGGGTAGCAGAAGGGTGGGGCTGAGGGAGGCTGGGGCAACGCTCTGAAATTACAGGACGTTATGTTACAGCAAGCAGGAGGGGATATTAGGACAGAGGACCCTTAGATAGGGAAGTTGATGCTAAGGGAAAGCATACGGGTGAACATTCTGAATACAAAGAGACTAGAGGGGAAGAGTCAGGAGGGGCTGTTGTGCGGAAGCCTAAAACAGCAGACTGTGGGAAGGGAGCTCCTAAGGTGAACAGTGCAAGAGAGGAAGAAGAGGGTCAGTTTAGAGATGCAGTCAGGTGAAACTCAGTTACTTGATGGAGGCTGACATAGAGTGTCACAACAAATTTGATCTACTAAGCAACCTAGAGGGGAGGAAGGTGGTGGAAATGAGGAAACTTATACAGAGGCCGGGGAGGGAGTCGGATACCCATAGGGCATCACAGACCAGCTGTGGAAAGGATAGACATAGTCCCAGAGGGAGAAGGGGAAACATATATGTTAAGCAAATGGGGAGATGCAACATATTCCAGACATGAGGGAGGAGAGCATGATTGGAGAGAAACTGGGAGGCAAGGGGTGGGAGAGGAGCCCCTTCAGCAGGGAGGTCAGTACCAAGGATGGCCATAGCTAAAGGGGACCCACAGAGAGCCTCTGGAGGCAGGGGTACTATTACAAGGGGGGAGGGATGGTGTGGGGATGGGGAAACCATCAGGCCAGGATAAATGGTTCAGATAAGAGAGGGTTAAAGGGACACCTATTCAGAGGGGTTTGAGTTATGGGCAAAATAACGAGGGAGGCAGAAAAGGGGAGGGTGACAAGGGTCTCTAATAAGGCAGGAAGACTCCATGAAATTGAGATCATGAATAAAGGGGGCTGAGAGGGCATAGTGGAGGTAACCATAAGGATGATGGTGGTGTTAAGGTTCTGTTACTGGGAGACTCGATGATTAGGGCATCCATTGGGAGGACAGGGGTGGATGCCATAGCCAGGTGAAGGTAGTGAGTATCTCTGGGCTGACAGTGTACAGAGCAAAGTTCATGGCGTATGAAATGGTTAGGGATTGTGGAGGGAAACCGATTCCTGGCATTTGGGAACTAATGATCTAGAGGAAATAGCGTTTTGGAAATCCAACAGGTTCCAAGAACTTGCCAGAGTCTGTCGGGATAATGGATGCAACATTTCCTTTTCGGAGATTTGCCAGTACCAAAGGCCTCAGTGGAGAAAAAATGAAGCTCACAGAGGTTAATGACTGGCTCAGGAAGTGGGGTGAAGAGAATGGGTTGGGGTGTTAGGGAACTGGAATGGAGTTTGGGAGGATAGGGACTATATGCCAAGGACAGGTTTCATCTTGCCCCATTAGGGAAGGAAGTCCTTAAACAGGGGATGGCTGACTACATACAAGAAGGTGGGGTTTAAACTTGTGAGGGGAAGGGATAAGGGAGGGGCTGATCAGAAGCCATCTCCTCCAGATGAGGGAGTAGCCTTCAAGCCCAGGGGAGGGAAACAGACTGGAGGTGGAGGTTTCAGGAGGAGCAGGGAGGATGGAAGTATAAGGAATCTGGGTGGGGTTCAACAAAGAGGATCAGGGATAAGGGGTGGGGTTGGTGTTAGTAAATGCCAGGAGCTTGGGAAACAAGTTGCCAGAGTTCCAGGCCATGCTGTTCGGGGGTGGATGTGGCGGCAGTCACGGAGACGTGGGCCAACAAAAACCATGACTGGGACCTAAATGTACGGGGTACACTATGCTTAGGAAGGATAGAAAGGAGGGCAGAGGGGTGGAGTGGCTATGTTCATTAGAGATGACATAGAAATTGCTATGGTAGAAGAGGCAGAGGGAAACGTGGAGGCCTTATGGGTCACCCACGATCCCCAGCAGGAGATAAGGTCAAGCTGGGAGTAGCATATAGGCCCCCGGGATGAGTGATGTTCTAGAGGATGGTTTGCTGGACAACATCATTGCCCAGTGTGGTCCAAAAGGGGAAGGAGTGGTGTTGATGGGGACCTTAATATGCCAGGTACAAACTGGGGAACCATGTCCTCTAAGGTGGCCAGGAGCAGAGGCTGCTGGATGGCTTCCAGGATGTGTTCTTAACACAGCATGTGATGGAGCCCACAAGGAGGGATGTCCTGGATGTGGTTCTGGCAGATGGGGATCTGGTAAGGGACATGATTGTACAGGACCCCTGACTGGGAGTGACCACAATACTGTCTGGTTTCAAATAAGCATGGGGGTGGGGGTGAGATCTAGGACACTGGCAGTGGACTTCAGGGGGCAGACTTTATGGGCATGGGAAATATTCTCAAGGATCACTTGAAGGGGATTACCTCAACGACAAGTGTGGAAAGGAGATGGGAGGTCATAAAGCAGGGGACTTCATGAGGCAGTCAGGATCTGCGCTAAGTTGAAACGTAAGGGAGCAAGGTCACATAAACCATGCTGGTGGTCCAGTGAGGTACAGGTAGCAGTCAGAGAAAAGAAGGCGGCCTACAAAAATATAAAACAACATGAGGGGATAGGGATAAGGAAATGTTACCAGCTTGCATCTAGAAAAGTCACCCATTATGGTGAGAGCAAAAGTCCAGTAAAGAGCAGCAGCTGGCACAGGGGATACATGGAGAGGGAAAAGAGGGTTCTTCGGTACATTGGGGAGCGGAGAAAAACTAAGGGCCATCTCAGCAGATTGAGATCAGAAGGAGGGTGGGTGGAAGAGGCGAGGGACCAGGCAGAGGTATTTAATGAGTACTTTGCCTCTGTGTTCACTAGGGAGGGGATGGGATATCTACAAAGCAAGGCATGAAGGGGATAGAAGTGGCAGGAGTGGGATCAGGAGAGCAACAGAAATGGAGCAAGAGGAGGAAAGAGTACCCAGGGTGTCACATCTGGATAAGGATAAAAGACCAGTAAGGTGGAGGGACGGATGATTCTATCTCCGCCAAAAGGGTGTGATTAGCCCTCAAGGCCCTAAAGAAAGACAAATCTCCTGGGCTGGATGGCATTTATCTGAGAGTGCTATGGAATTGGCGGACATACTGGCTGCACCCCTGGTGGAGCTTTTCAGCAGGTCACTTGAGACAGGGAGGGTACCTAGGGATTGGCGAGGGCACATGTGATACCAATCCATAAGGGGGTGGAGGGAAGTACCAGGAACTATAGACCCATCAGTTTGACCTCGGTGGTGGGAAAATTAATGGAGTATACTAAAGGACGATTGGGGTGTACTTGGAGGAGGTGGGAGGTCTGGATAGTCGGCAACATGGGTTTGTGCCAGGTAGATCATGTCAAACCAACCTTGTGGAGTTCTATGAATGGGTAACATCAGAACTGGACAGGGGTAAGCCTGTGGATGTATTATTCTTGGACTTCAGCAAGGCGTTTGACTCTGTCCCCACAATGGTCTGGTGGAGAAACTGATGGGGTTAGGGTAGGCCCTTTGATGGTCAGATGGATTGAAAACTGGCTAGCTGGACGCACTCAGAGAGTAGTGGTCTGTGGGGAGCTCTCGAACCCTAGAGAGGTAGGTGGGGTACCACAGGGCTCCAGTTCTGGGTCGATCCTGTTTAATGCATACATATCGGACATCAGGGAGGGTATAGGGTGTGAAATAAGTCTATTCGTGGATGACTCCAAGATGGGAGCAGTAGTTGAGGGAGAAGAGGGAGGTTGGCCTGAGGGGACCTGGACACCCTGGAAAGCTGGGCTCACACATAGGTAAATTCAATATCACCAAGTGCAAGGTGTTGCATCTTGGTGGGAAACCCTAAACATAGGTACACCCTGGGAGGGGCGCTGGAGGCCTCAATAGGGAAAAAGACCTAGGGGTCATGGTGGATACATGTATGAATAACTCTGAGCAGTGCAGAAGGCAGCTAGCAAGGCAAACAGGATGTTGGGATGCATCGTAAGGGGATCACCTCTAGGAGCAAGGAAGTGATTCTGCAGCTGTACAATGGACTGGTTAGACCACACCTTGAGTACTGTGTACAGTACTGGAGACCACACTTGAAGAGGGACATACAGCTCCTGGAGAGGGTACAGAGGAGGGCAACAAGATGATACGAGGACTAGAGTTTGACTTATGAGGACAGACTTGAGGATCTCTGCCTGTTTTCATTGGAGAGATGGGGGGACATGATTGAGGTCTTCAAGTACCTCAAGGGAATAAATAGGGTAAACATGGAGGGATCTTTAGACTAAAGCAGGAGGTATCACCATAGGACATGGTTTGAAGTTGGAAGGTGGAAGGTGAGGGGAAAGGAGGAGGTTTTTCACTGAGAGGGTGGTGGACCCTTGGAATGCACTGCCTGGTGAGCTGGTTCAGAGATCCACAGTGGAGAGCTTCAAGAGAGGGTGGGACAGACACAGAAAGTGGATGTATCAGATGATGCCTGTCCTGGGGGTGGGGATGGATGATAGGAGTTTCTGGAGCACAAGGGATGGGAGGGTCTCGGCACCCAACTAAGGATCTAGGTTCGAGCAGACTCGATAGACCGTAAGGCCTAATCTGCTGGCAAATAGTATGTTAGTATGTTCTGAGAGGGATGGGGCATGGGGGGGTTAATGATTACCACCCTGTCTATGTGGGCGATACTAGGGTAGAGAGGGTGGGATTGGGTGCTGAGTTGGATGGGGATGATAAAGAGTTTTATTTAAAGGAAACTGTTAGCACTAAAGAGCCCCACACCCAAGTGTAGCACTGGTCATACAGCACATATTATTGAGCACATACAGTTTGCGAAAATTACAGAGTGCTGGTGTATACAGTGAACACGCATCTCAGCTGAACTCAATTGCATGATCAGCACATGATTCCATTTAGAGATTATCCACCATTTCATGGTACACTCCAACGACATTCTCAACAAGGCCCTGAGTCATCCATACCTAAACCGCACCTATATGTTCAGAACCCCACCCTTCACCTTCCATGTCATGCAGGGAGTCTATGCCCCACTGTGTCCCAGAACCCCTTCATCTCTTATATTACAACAGCACGTCACACCTGGATTGTGGGTGTAGGTTGTGGGCATTGGCTGTATGTTCTTCATATTGTAGTATCGCTGTATTCAACTTATTGTCTTCTGCTCTCTGATTGACTAGTAGCCCACATAGCACTATACGCTGCTATATGCATGTAGCTCCTTGTGCCATTCGCTCATCAGACCCATTTGTCATACTTGTATGGGCATTATAATAGTCACCCAAATGTACTTGCTATAATTCCTGTGCTGTAATGACATGATACCAATAGTCTGCAGTGTGTTAGGGTTTTATAAGTTCTCATTCATAGTTTTCTGGTCTCACTGTCTTGCTGGGGCTATGTGCAGTCACAGACGATTGTACTTAACCCTGGAGAACAGAGGAACTGAAAAATCTGACCTGAGCTTACAAAATATCTAACATGGACTTCTCCTCTCTGTTGCTGCATTTTCTGGATGGGCAATCTCTACCACCCTTGTGTTTTTCTGTCTCCCTCATGGTTAGTTTAAATGCCCATTGAAGTAGCATTTAAATCTTCCACCCAGGACTGCTGTTGCCTTCTTTAATAGATGGAGGTCCTCTCCTCTATACAGCCCTCTATCCCTCCAGGTAGGACCCCATTCCCGATGTAGCCAAACCCTCCTCCTTGCACCATGCTTTTAACCACTCATTGAAGGATCTGGTGTGGTGTTCCTAGACTCGCCTCAGCCATATACAGGTAGCACCTCAGTGAATTCCATCATGCAAGCTACCTGCTTCAGGCCCTTCCCTATCTCCTTCAACCTTTCCTGCACACCCCTGCTGAATCCATTTCCAGGTTATTAGTACCTAGATGGACAGTGACATCCAGCTCACCCTCCTGCCCCACCACCCAAGTGATCCTAAGGATCCACCTCCATCCCCCCATGCAGAATAACCAGTGGGCACCTTACCACTCTCAATCCCTCCCATCATGCTCCCAAAACTACCCCTCTAATGATTAAGTCACCCACCAGATGATGCTTCCCTTTTTGCTGGGGTCCTCTGCCTTCCACCTTGAGGTCTGTTCTATTGAGGACCTCACATCCTCCCTGGTCACTACCACAGGTGCCTCTGTTTGGCAGTCCCATCCTGCCAGATCAGCAAAAGAGTTGTGTAGTAGCACCAGCTGAGGAACATGCACCCGACCTACCACCCCCACCCTCCCAGAGCCCAGCATAATCCAGTCAGCCCTCCTCCTTGGATCCTTTTGAAGCAATGGTTGTAGACATGGTGGCTCTTGGGTGGAGGAAGAGGTCCCCAAATCCTAGCCAACTCAGCCTGGAGTATAGTAACCACCTCCCTCAGCCCAGAGAGGAGCACACAGATGTGGCAGCATCTCAGTCTCTGAAAATTTTCCTTGAAGACTGCCCACCACTTCCAACATACCTGATACCACACTCCCTATGATCATTAAAAGAACTTGTGCCTTTACCCAATTGTGTCTTTCTCAGTTTCTCCTTTTTGTTTTGTTTACCCCTTGTTCCTTTGCCCTAGATATGTTTTTTTTAGGTTCTCTTTTACTTTTAATATGACTTGTATATCTTCCCTTTGTTTAGCTGATTCTTTTGTCACCCAACCTAGATAGTTTTTTTGTATGTTTTGCCCTTTTGCTTCTTTTTGTCCCCATTTAGCCTTACCCTAGATAGTATGTTGTATCTATACCCTCTTTAACAGGTGCTTACAGATCTAGTACTCCTTTGCCCAGGTGGCACAAGTATACAGGTAGTCTACCTTACCTTACTGGACTGGCAGAATTCCTCTGTGTCTTCTATTGCCTGTAGACATCTGCTGATGCCTAGGATGCCAAACTTTTCATCTTTCCACTCCTATTTTGTTGAACTCAGGTTCTGGGACAGAAACATGAATGGGACACATTAGGAGTGAAGCCTTTATCTTCCAACTGGGCCTTCCCCAGCAGGACTTCCTGCTTGGTACTGATTGGTCCATGCCTGTCACATGACCATGACTTCATGACCTCTTGTCCCTTTTGCTCTGACCGCTGTTTCAGCACCTGCAAGAAAACCTTTCAAAACAGTTTAGTTACCTTTTAAATTTAACAATTTCTCCCACATTCTGCCTCAGATCAAACCCTTCCTGACTAAGGACGCAGTCTGTTGGCACTTCCTATGTCTGCCAGCTACTGTATTCTAAAACCCTGCCATTTCTGGTTTTTTTTCTGGTTTTCTGCTTTTAGTTATTACCCCCTCCTCCCCGATTATAGCTGTTTGACTCAATCCCCAATTAGTTGTATATTGAATAAGAACCCTTCCTCTTGGTTACCTAATTCAGTCTTGCCTCCTGGCTGTCATTCCTACACCTAGCACTTCTGTTTTCAAGAAAGTGTGCCCAAACCTCCAGTCTTCAGCATGGAGACTTGAATCTCAAGTACTAAGTCAGTAAATAGAGCAACTGCACCTAGAAACAGTAGTACCAGGTCCAAAACAGTCAGTAGTTACAGTCCATAAAGCACATTGGGGACGCATCTGCTTAGGCTCATGAAAGGTATCTAACATAGGAAAGGACTCACCCAAAGGATGTCTCACTCAATGTTGTGCAAAATCTAGATTTTATTAAAGTAATCCAGTGCAAAATGCTGTGTAACAAAACACAATAAAGTGCAGTACAGAAAACATTACTTCCTGGTTTTGCCCAGCACTGCACGAGACATCCTTTGGGGTGAAGTCCTAACATTTCTGATATGTACTGTTGAACTGTATCACAGATACACTTTACTAGCCTAGACAGGTGCTGGTCCCACTGTGCTTTACAGACTTGAATCTCCCAATCAGTTTAGCCTCTGTTTTTCCAACTGAAGGAGCCTGCTCCGAGTGCAGTCCTGTGCTAGTGCTGTAGCACTCTCAATAAGGTGAACTGTGCTCTGATTCAAGCTCCCCTCCTTTTTAAGTTTCTAGTAATCTCCTTGGACTCTCTGCTGAGAGGTCCGTGCCCATCATGTGATCTTACCCTCGCCCCTTCTGCTCTGACCACCAATTAAGAACCTGCAAGAAAACCATTCAGAACAGGTTAGGTACTTTTAAATTTAGCAAATCCCTCCTGCTTTCTGCCGCAGATCAAACCCCTGCTGACTACTAATCAAGTCTGTTGGCACTTCCACTGTGTCTGAAAAAATGTGCCAAAAATCCACCTAGCCCAGGGTCCCCAGTAAACCCTTTAAAACTAAAGAGTTAATCACAAGCCTTCAGTAGCTGTGTTTGCCAGGTATCCTAAAGTCCTCCTGTTTTTTTTCTTTTTGTTTTTCTGCTTTTACTTACCAAAAACCTCTTGACTGCAGTTGTTTACCTGAATCCCCAATCAGTTATGCATTTACTTAGAACCCTTCCTCTCAGTTACCAACTTCAGGGTTGCCTCCCAACTGCTGCTCCTATACCTGGTGTTTTGGTTTCCAAAAGCATGCCCAAACACCTGATGCTTGAGCAAGCAGCCTTGAATCCCCAACCAGTTTAGCATCTGATGATCTGACTGTTGGAGTCCATTCCTGAGCTGAAATTGACTCACTTGATTTCCAGAACCTCTTTCATTCCTGGCTGCCATAGACTAGAAAATCTACAAGATGTTATCAATTCTCTCATCCTCTACCACAACCAGACTACAAAATCTGAAATTTGGCTCTTTACAAGCTTGCAATGTCATTGGGGTGGGGCGGTACAACATACTCAATAGCTTGCATTACAGAACAACATTTTTAAATGTAGTCCTAACATTTAAAAAACAGTTAAAACATTTTAAACAGTTTTTTTTGGTTTACTTTTTATTTATAAAAAAGGATCATAAGGTTATGAAGGTTCATAATAACAATACTATACCCAGGGTGTATACTTTGATGGGATATAGTTTCTCAGATAAAAGGCCACTCCTGGCCCCAAGGTGCTTCAATAAATAAAATCAATACATAATTCCACAAATATCCACACAGTCACAAAATGATAGATTGTAAGCTCAGCCTGATTAAAATATGCTTTGTTGAAGGTGCAAAATGATCCATGCTGAACAAGTCCGTGAGGACATATCCACAGATCAGAAAACATCCAACATTTTGTGCCGATGTGTGTTGAAGGTCCAACACTTCCCTGCACTTCTGGCAACCCTGGACTGCCTTCCCTGTAGCCTCACCTAGGGGCCAGTCATAGTTATTAATGAATTTATTTATTTATTTATTTATTTAAAATTTTAACCAGGAAGGACATGCTGAGCTGAATAACAGCTCGTTTCCAGATGCATCCTGGGGGTGAAGGGAAAGAGAGCTAACAATAAAACTACTAAAATTAAGAAGCAAAATACAATAATATAGTAATAAGTGAAATATAACCATCAAATTAGTAGCAAATAGTAAATAAATATATGCTGAACCACACCTCCCCCATCCCTGGCGGTGAGCAGTCCCTCAGATGCTTGGTCGTCCTCCACCTAGATGACCCACGACACCCTGAGTTCACTTCTGAACCTCCGTCATCAGCACTGCAAGTGGTAGCTGTACTGCTGCACTGGCAGGCCAACTAGGATTGAGGATTTTAACCATCTGTTTCATAATTTAAATTATACAATGGCAGGAAATTTTCTGCTCGCTGATTGTTCAGTGGGTGCCTGGAGCAGTGATGTCATTTCACAATACATCACTGTATGAAGTCAGGCACACAGATGAAAGCATATCACACTCAGAGATCATGCCCACTGGTTTCCCCAAAACCACGCAGCTTCACTGAACTGCGCTCCAGCACCCCACACACACACTCCATCGCTCACTCCTCCAGGCAACTCAGTACTTTGAAAGTAAATGTGAAAACTAAATCATTTGAGAAACAGTTGCTGAACTGCACCGCTTCACTGCTGCTGGCTCCATGCCTCAATGCAGCATGCACTTGCTCCTGGAACTCAGCCATTTCCCCTGAGAACCATATACAGTGGTTGTTTCTTAAACTTAAAAATGACAGTTCCTTCCATAAACAGTTTAAATAATTGCATTGCTCCATTTCTTTAAGAGCAACGTATCAATCAAAATGTAAAACTGGAAGTGTCCACACATCTACTTGTCACTCTCAAAGGTTTTCAGTACACCCACAGTTTTGCAGATAGTAAAAATATATACTGTATCTTCAACCTATCCCAGGGATGACAACAGGACCTTGTCAATTAAACTCGAGGGCAACAAGAGTTTACCTGTCAAAAACAAGTGAGTGTGAGGGTGTGAAGGAGGTAGATAGAAGCACAGTACACTGTAAAAAAAAGTAGCACCACCTACTGAGCAAACAAGACAAGAGGACTATTTTTCCTGTTTGTATACCTACCCCATAAAAATGACTAAAAAGTATTTGTAAACATATATTTAATCATTTGTGGTTATTTTACTTTACAAAGGAGCCATTACATAATAGCAATAAAGCACTCCAGGGTGTGTATGTTATGTCTAATAACATCACTGGTCTGCAGCCTCGTGTTTGTATAATTCAAGGTGTGATGTTATCACACCATAACACATACCTTGTTGTGCCTTATTGCTTATTTGTTTCATCACCCTTTACAAAGTTGTTTTGAATTCAGTGGACTGTTTTGTCATATTTCAAAAAAAAATACAACCATGGACTCCACAGTGTTTGCCACCCTACTAATGAGGTTGCCTTCCCCTGTCAAGGCACTTCAACAATGCACTCACATCCATGCTAAACCCAGCAAAACATGTTAACCTCTGAGTTCAGCTGGGTGTGGCACAAATTAGAACATTTTCTAGGGGTGTCATTCAAGGATTACCAGTGGGTTACAGCCAAGGCCCCAAGGGTTTGAAATAGAGTCCTTTAGCAGTATTATAGTTGTAATACTTTTTAGCAGCCCCTGCCATCTCAAGGATACTTTGAAAATAAAACATATTTGATAACTGTATGTAGACATATGTCATTTTATAGTTAAACTATTTTCTGTATTTAGCTCCCACATTTTCCTATAATTCTGCACATTAACATGAAATCATAGCCCATTGTCTCCTAGACTTCATATCCTTGGGCTGCTTGTCTACAGTTAGCATTACAATGTGCCGCTTGTACAGCACACAATCTGTTGCTGTGTAAATG
Source organism: Neoceratodus forsteri (assembly GCA_016271365.2). Classification (NCBI taxonomy): domain Eukaryota; kingdom Metazoa; phylum Chordata; order Ceratodontiformes; family Ceratodontidae; genus Neoceratodus; species Neoceratodus forsteri. The sequence continues at coordinate 1,046,699,826 of CM057455.1, forward strand.
AATATTTATTTTATTTGTTTATTCATTCTAGGATTACAATTACCTTTGAGCACAGGACAGCTTATTTACAAAGGTTCCATGTCAAAGATGGGAAGGGATAAGACACAGACAGACAGAGGATAACAGAATAACTTATTACAGAAATCAGTGTAAAAACATTATACATATTTGATACAGCATGATCAGTTCCTTTGCTATTCAATGCTGGAGGTTTAAAATAGGTAGAGTAAGGGGAGATAAACACTGAGGAAAGGTCAGACGTTGGGAGGGAAGAGTAGCAGCCAGGTGCCCTTGTCATGAGGAATAGTGCAGTAGGTGGAGAATAGGGGTGAAAGTAAAGAGAGTGGGTGGGGTAGAGGTGAGGAAAATGGCCATTTGGGTGGAAAAAGGAGGGGGTTAAATGAGAGAAAGTGCCAAGGGGTATTGTGATGCCTGTGATTGTAAGGCTCTTAAAATGATTTGTTGGTAAAAGGAGTGAAATAGGGTTGTAGGTATGAAGTGGAGATCAAGGCTAGGAGGCCCTGTCAAGCTGCAGTGGGAAGGCTTACATAGAAACATAGACTTTGATGACAGATAAGGACCACTTGGCCCACCTAGTCTGCCCATTTCCCTACCTAGAGGATAAGCTGTAGATCCTATTTAACGAACAGCCTATTTCTTCCTACCCCCACAAAATGTCCTTATGTCTGTTCCATACATTCTTGAATTCTCCCACAGTTTTAGACCCCACAACCTCCTCAGGAAGGCTGTTCCATGCGTCTACCACCTTCTCTGTGAAAAAATACTTCCCACATTGCCCCTGAGCGTCCACTCTTTATCTTCAAATTGTGTCCCCTTGTTCTTGCATCTCTTTTTCTGAAGATGCTACCCTCTTGGACTTTGTTGATTCCACTGGGGTACTTAAACATTTCTATCATGTCCCCCTCTCCTCCTTTCCTCAAGGGTATACATATTAAGCTCCTTTAACCTATCCTCATATGGCTTCTCTTGCAGACCCTACACCATTTAGTTGCCCTCCTCTGAACTGCCTCCATCCTGTCTATGTCCTTGTGGAATGGGGTCTCAAAACTGGATGCAATACTCCAGATGGGGTCTCACCAGCTGTCTGTACAGGGGATAACAACTTCCTGTTTTCTCCTGGTGATGCTTCTCCCTATACATTCCAGTATTGCCCCAGCCCTCCCTACTGCCCTTCTCACATTGCTTGCCAACCTTAAGGTCATCTGATATGATTACCCCAGGTCCCTTTCCCTTTACTACCCTCCATTGTGTAATCGTCCCTGGGGTTTTGTTTCCCAGGTGTATTACTTGCACTTCTTTGCATGAATCCATTCATGATCTGGGGATTATGATTAACAAGATTTTAACCTTGGGCTCCAATGTAATACTGTGGTTAAAAAGGCTAGTGGCATAGCAAATTTTATAGCAAGACACATCAGGAGCAGGGACAGGCAAGTTGTGATGCAGCTGTATATTGCGCTGAGTGCGACCACATGTGGAATATTGTGTCCAGTTCTGGGCTCCTTATAGGAGGGGTGATGTTGAGATGGTGCAGAGGGTCGGAGGCAGGTGACAAAGAGGATTCAGGGACAGAGGGATGAACTATGAAGAGGCTGCATTGTTTGAATTTATATCCCTTGGAATATTGTAGATTACGGGGTGATATGTGTTTGATCTATAGGGCATGGACTAACTCTAACATGTGGGATCTCTTGGGCCTGAAAAAAGAGAACAAACATATGATACTAGGTCTCATAGCTTTCAATTACTCAAAGATAGATACAATACTATCAGGAGGAAATATTGGTTGAATAATAGAGTAACAGAAGTATGGAACAGCTTACCAAACGAAATTGTTGAGAGTGGTACCATGCAAGTGTTTAAAACACAACTGGACAAATACCTTCTAGAAAAAAGATAAATAGGTATGGGTAAGACACAACTTGCGAGCTCACGAACAATTGTCTTCATGCTCTGCATGATCTATGTAATCTATGTAATCCAACCTGCCATATTTCTGACCATTCCTCCAATCCATCAAATCCCTTCTCATCCTTTCCATGCCTCCTTGTGTATCAAACATTTGCAGATCTTTGTGTCATCTGCAAAGAGGCATACTTTTCCTTCAGTCCCTCTGCAATGTCACTTATAAAGACATTAAAGGACTGGACCCACTACTGAACCTGAGGTACCCACTAGTAACCCCTCTTTCTTCAAGTGGACTCCATTTACAATTACCTTCTGTGTCCTGTTGTTCAGCCAATGTTTTATCCAGGCTACCACCCTGGGACCCACTCCAAGGCTGGTTAATTTGACTACTAATCTTTTGTGGGACTGTGTCAAATGTCTTGCTAAAGTCTAGGTAGGCCATGTCCACAGCCCCTCCCTAGTCTTCTACTTTGGTCACCCAGTCAAAGAAATAAATTAAATTCATCTGACATGACCTTCCTGCTGTGAACCCATGCTGCCTTGGGTCTTGTGCCCCACTGGCCTCTATGTTCTCAACAATTCTTTCCTTCAAGTGATTCCATCACTTTCCCTACCACAGAGGTCAAACTGACAGGTCTGTAGTTTCCTGCCTCTGTCTCGCTCCCACTTTTGTGAAGGGAATCACATCAGCCTTCTTCCAGTCCTCAGGTACCACACCATCCTCCCATGATTTGTTATAACGGGTAGTCAGTGGTGTCACTAGTTCTCTGCTTAATTCTTTTAGAATTCTGGGGTGAATTCCATCTGGCCCTATTGCTTTGTCCACCTTCAGTTTTAGGGTTCTGAAAGCACTCCTTTCTTCTGTGAAAGGACTGGGAGACCACCCCCTTCCAGAGTGGTTCTGTTAATTGGATTAGGCACCTCCCCACTTCCTCTTTTGTGAATACTGAACAGAAGTATTCATTCAGTAACCCTGCTTTTTCACTGTCACTCTCTGCCCACCCACCATCCATTCTATTCAGCCTCACTATCCCTCCTTTGTCTTTCTACACTCTCTGATATACCAAAAAAGGTTTTATCCACTTCTTAACCGAGTTGGCTATCTTTTCCTCAGTTTGTGCCTTTGCTATTCTGACTACCTTCCTGCTTCCTTCTGCCTTAACTGGTACAGTTCTCTGTTCTGCTGCTTCTCGTTTCCTTATACTTCCTAAATGCTATCTTCTTTTCCTAACCTTCACCACCACTTCTTTTGAAACCATAGTGGCTTTTCTTTCATTTGATTTGTTTACTTGCTTCACACAAAGGCTTGTTGCCTCTGTGATGGCAGTTTTAATATTTCAGATAGCGAAACAAAACAAAACTTGAGGTGCTCAACTTACACTAAATGTGAAGTAAATTGACCTGGTGCAAATTAGGGAACAGAGATATAGAATAAATACCAACACGCTTTAAGAAAGCAGAAAAGAAAAGTTAAATAATACACCAGTACATGGCACGACACCGTATCTTCAGATTTTATTGTGGTCACAACTCATAATACAGACAGCGGACACACGGTCGCGGCGACTTACTAGACTGAGAATCAAAGAATAACATGCTTCAAACATCAAAATAATGTATAAAACATAAAGTAGAGCATTTAAAATGACCGGGTCAAGCCGAGCAAAGACCAGCTCGCGAGACGTGATGACGCACGGAGTAACAGCTGACGCTTGCTAGACGCCTTCCTCAGAGCTGATTGGTCCACACAAACATCAAACATTTAAAGTGAACTCATACATATTAAAACAGAACATAACCAATTAAAACAACCATGCTCATGAATATTCATATCTGCCCATGATGTAACTACAAATAGCACTGTAATAATATCTCCTCATTTAAACCTCTTGGTTGAAGTGTATCTAATTTATAAATCCAGAAACATTCTCTCTGATCAAGCTTTTGGCTAAATCACCCCAAGATTCCAACTCTGATATTCTCAATGCCTATAAATTTTAAATTAGCTGGTGAGCCATGACCTGCAGTCACAAAATGCCGTGCTATCGATTGGTCATCACGTTGTTTCTAATTGCTGATTTGTGCTCACTTATCCTTCTCTCAACTGTCTTTTGGTTTGCCCTACATAACTTAAACCACAGGGGCATGTTAACATGTATATTACACCAGTGCTCTTACAGTTGATGAACTCACTGATTTCAAACTTCTGATTGGTGTGTGGGTGCAAAAATACTTGCTATTATAAGTGTTATTGCACTGAGCATAGTTCCACATTTATAATTTCCTTTTGGAAAATTTGGAATCAAGTTGCCCTCACTTTGTCTGAATACTGTACACTATGCACCAGCATATCTTTTAAATTATTCCTCCTTCTATATGTAATTCTGGGTTTCTTGTAAATATCTTTCCTAAAAGCAGGGTCACCCTGTAGTACTTTCAATGTTTCTAACCACATCCGAAATTTCATAAGCCTGATTTGAGAATTCTGTACTGAAATAAATACATCCCTGAGTGTCACCAATTTTATGTTTTGGCTTTAGCAACTCAGTTCTATCACTCATAACAGCTTTCTCTATCCTTTATAGATGCAATCAGTTCCATAACCTCGCGCTTTGAAATGCCTAGCAGTCTCTTGAACATTTGTCTTAAACATATTATCATTGCTGCAAATGCATTTCAAACATACCATTTGTCCGCCTGGAATATTCTCTTTTAAACTTCTTGGATGACTGCTTTCAAAATGCAATAATGTGTTTTTACTCATAGGCTTTCTATACAATGTAGTTCCTAATTTCTGTCCATCCTTGTAAATCAACAAATCCAGAAATGGCAACTCTACAGGATCAGCCTGCATAGTAAAATGTAAACTTGTATCAAAAGTATTTATTAAATTAATAAATTCCATGAGGACTACTGAGATCGGTTCCAAATGAAAACACAATCATCTATGTATCTCTTCCAAGATTGGACAAATTTCTTGAAACTGTCACACCTATATAGATGGGTGATTTCCACTGCCCAACATACAAACAAGCTATACTGGTGCAAACGTAGTACCCATCGCTGTACCCTTCTGTTGTTTATAGAATTGATCTTTATACATGAAATAATTCGATGCTAAAACCATGTTCGCCATGTCAGTAATCAGGCCCAAATCTGGAATCGCATCTGGTTTAATGCCCCAAAAACTCAATCGCTCAAATCCCCCATCACGTGAGTGCGTTTGAATATAAACTTTCTATATCTAAAGTGACCAGCCATTCATCAGAATTAATCACCATATTTTGAATATGTCTAATCATGTCACCACTGTCCAAAACAAAAGAGGACAAAGTATTAACAAGTGGTTTTAAATAGCAGTCCACCAATTGAGAAAAAGGTTCCATAGATGACCCAATGCTGGAAATAATGGGTTGGCCTGGTGGTTTCTGTGCATCCTTATGGATCTTTGGTAGTAGATAAATAACCGGTCTGATTGGTGCTGCTACTTTCAAAAATCAACTTCATGTTTACTCAAACGTCCATCAGCTTCATGTAGTCTAACAAATTCATCAGCCTGTAATTTAAACTCATTTGTAGGATCATTGGTTAATTTCTGATAGTACATGTTGTTATTTAACTGATGAAACATTTCATCTTCATAATCTTTCACATCCCAGAGTACAATTGCTCCACCTTTATCAGCTGGCTTTATAATGATACTTGTATCTTCTTTTAATGTTTTCAAAGCCAAATGTTCTTGAAAAGTCAGATTATATTTAACTTCCTTCTTTCTTTTAATATTGATTCTATATCATGGTCAATCAATGCCACAAATGTATTAACAACATGGTGATGAGATGTGGGGGACAAAAACTACTTTGTTTTTAAGATGCTGTGTCAAGTTATGCACAATCATTTTATTGTTTGGCTGATTCACACCAGCATTGTCATTATTTGGTTTTACTTGCTTATTCTCAAAAAACATTTCAAATGAAGTTGTCTGTATAATTTGAACAAATCAATTCGAGTTTGAAAGGGATTTACATTTCTACTAGGTACAAAAGATAAACCCTTTTGCAGAACAGAAGTCTCATAGTTAGTCAGTTGTCTCCTAGTAAGATTTATGATTGCCATTTGTTCTGCCTGTTGGCAGCCTGGGTGGGCGAATATTGCCATCTCCTCTGCTTCTCCCACGTCCTCCTCGCCCTCTTTCCCGTCCCCTTCTAACCTTGTGTTTTCTGTATAGGGGTATATGGGGTCCCAGAGTGTCCCCTAGAAAATTGAGGGCCGAAAATCCTGCCTCTGCTGGGCTAAATTGATTTTACCAGTCTCACTTTCAGGGAGGACACAAAGCCGTCTATATTCAAATTGGTGGCATTTTTCCTATACAAAAATGGTTCACGACGGCTTTACTTTGCCAATTATACACCTGTCCACGCGCATAACCTCTCTCATCTCTCTATATTTTTGCAATTTATACTCCTTCAATTCCGCCTGATACTTCAAAATGCTGGCATGAATTTTTCAAACAAAACCTGAGTGTCAACAGGAGAAAAACCAGACTTGAAATCATTCTCCATTTTTAATCTGTTCTTCAACACCTGTAATATCTCTCCTTGCCTTCTTATTAAGGCTAAGATTAAGTCATTTGAGGCTTTATTCAGAATACGTTCCCAATCTTGCATTAATAACTTGTCATCTGAACCATATGCTGGTGGTTTCTGGATACGTAGCCCCTAGGAATCTTTTGTCATGCCAGTATTGTGATAGGGAGAATGCATGCAGCTGGTAACTTATAAGTTTTTCTTTAACCCTTCCAATGCCATACCATCTGGTTTTAAACAGGTTGTACTTGTACTGGGTGTTGGGGCAAATAGAACTTCACATGCTGCCGGTCAAAAATTATCTCAGCCCCTTCAGCATCAGAAAAACTTAATAAGACCGTTTTGTATAGATGGGTTTTCCATAAATGCTCCACCATCTAAGCCACTCGCCATATTTTCCTTGTAGATTACCAAGGAAAAGCCCCTCCGTAAACAACGCTTGTATGGAGTCACAGACAGGTCAATGAGCAAACCCTCGCACACATACGGTCCTCTGAGTAACGCGTTTTCAGATAGCGAAACAAAACAAAACTTCGAGGTGCTCAACTTACACTAAATGTGAAGTAAATTGACCTGGTGCAAATTCGGGAACAGAGATATAGAATACAAAAACCAACACGCTTTAAGAAAGCAGTCCGAATGCACTGACCCCAAAAGTTAAATAATACACCAGTACATGGCACAGCTTACCGTATCTTCAGATTTATTGTGGTCACAACTCATAATACAGACAGCGGACACACAGTGCGGCGACTTGCTAGACTGAGAATCAAAGAATAACACGCTTCAAACATCAAAATAATGTATAAAACATAAAGTAGAGCATTTAAAATGACCCGGGTCAAGCCGAGCAAAGACCAGCTGACGTGCGTGATGGCTTGCGGGTAACAACTCAGCGTTTTGGCTGAAGCGCCCTTCCTCAGAAGCTGATTGGTCCACACAACATCAAACATTTAAAGTGAACTCATACATATTAAAACAGAACATAACCAATTAATTGAGAGAGAGTAAGTGAGCACAAATCAGCAATTAGAAACAACGTGATGACCAATGCGATGGCGAGCATTTTGTGACTGCAGGTCATGGCTCACCAGCTAATTTAAAATTTATAGGCATTGAGAAAATCAGAGTTGGAATCCGTGGGGTGATTTAGCCAAAAGCTTGATCAGAGAGAATGTTTCTGGATTTATAAATTAGATACACTTCAACCGAGAGGTTTAAATGAGGAGATATTATTACAGTGCTATTTGTAGTTACAGCGTGGGAGATAGGAATATTCATGAGCATGGTTGCTTTTAATTGGTTATGTTCTGTTTTAATATGTATGAGTTCACTTTAAATGTTTGATGTTTGTGTGGACCAATCAGCTTCTGAGGAAGCGTCTAGCTTAAGCGTCAGCTGTTACTCTGTCGTCATCACGCACGCCGAGCTGGTCTTTGCTCGGCTTGACCCGGTCATTTTAAATGCTCTACTTTATGTTTTATACATTATTTTGATGTTTGAAGCATGTTATTCTTTGATTCTCAGTCTAGTAAGTCGCCACCGCACCGTGTGTCCGCTGTCTGTATTATGAGTTGTGACCACAATAAAATCTGAAGATACGTAAGCCGTGCGGCGTACTGGTGTATTATTTAACTTTTGGGGGTCAGTGCATTCGGACTGCTTTCTTAAAGCGTGTTGGTTTTTGAGTTTTAATATTTCCCATTGTTGCTCCACCCTCCGTCTAGCCTGTTTGCTAGGCTTGATTCACTGGAGGGCAAATGCTGAAAATTAATTGGGGCAATCACAGGTGCTTTTATTCATGATATGCTGGTGTAGGAGGCATTTGAACTGAGTCACAGAAGTTAGGCTAGTAAGTTCACATCCTAGTCCATTAACCAGTTTGGTGCTCTATAGAGAAAAGACAGTTGGCACTGTGTGGTCCAGAACCTGGTACGAGTAGGAGCTCAGTATCAGAGGCCCAAGTATGGTGAACCTTGTGGGATCTGGGCAGAAGGTAGGTGATACCAAGTGGTAGAGCACCAAGGAGCACCTTTTTCTAAGTATGCATGATTGGTATTTGATCCGTCCAAGGAGATTTAGCCAGCCAGATTAGCATAAAGATCACATGTGTGGGTGAGGCAGTCAGAATTTGTCAGCATTTTTATTTAGTGTTATTCTTAGCCTTTTTAGGACGTAGTGGAGGCTGCTCCATAGATTGCCAAGTCGTAATCAATGGTGGATGGTACCAAACTGTAGACAGCTAATTTAAATGCTTCTGAGGTCAGATTCTTCTCTGCCTAAATAGCAAGCCTAATTTTGCATTCACAGACTTGGCAATGATCTCAATGTGAGGTACATAGGTGAGATGGCTGTCCAAAGTTACCCCAAGATATATGAATTGTTGAATTTGTTCAAGGGGGCTCAAGGTCATTTTTACTGTCAGGGTGTGTGACCTATGCTCGTGGAGGGAGGAAGAGAACAATAGGAGCTTAGTTTTTTGTAGTTTAGGACAAGTTTGTGGGATTGGAACTATTTTCAACTTCAAGGAAACCAAGTTGAATGTTGTTCTCTAGCACAGCAGGATCAGAGTTACTTGTAAAGATGACAGCATCATCTGCGTATAGGAGCATTCTTAGTTGACAGGCATGTGGTAAGTTGTTTAGGAAGATACTAAACAGGACAGGACCAAGAATGGACCTTGTGGGACACCGGATTGGATGTTTTGTAGCTCTGAGATGATGCTGGATATCTTCACCCATTGTGTCCTATCCATAAGGTAGCTTCCAAACTATTTCAGCGTGTTTGATGAGAGACCAATGGTGAGTTGATCAAGGAGTAGATTGTGATTCATGGTGTTGAAAGCTTCGTGAGGTCGATAATGCCGCACTCAAGTAGTTTGTTTTGGTTGAAGGACTGATGGATGAAGCTGGTAAATTCATACAGAGCAGTGGTAGTGCTGTGTTTTTCTGAAGCCATGTTGCTGGGGACATTGTAAGATGTACCTCTCATGCTAGTCAATCAGTTGTTTGGTAACTATACATTAGAAACTTTTGATAATGGGGAAGGATTGATATTGGCCTGTAATTACAGTGCTGTGTATGATTACGGATTTATGCAGAGGTGACCAGTGTGGTTTTCCATACCTTGGGAACTGTGATAAGTGAGACATAGATTTAGTATATTGGTTATCAGCAGGAGAACTTCTTCTAGGGTAAGTGCAATGAGTTTGAGGTCAAGCGAGTCTCACTGTGCCTGGTTTTGCCCAGGACTTTTGTTAGAAGTTTTCTGACTTGTGTTGGGAAAACCCATTTGAAATAGAATAGAGGTGTTTGGATCTACTGGTTTTCATGTTCCCAGCTGATTGGGCAGGAGCATCATCAAACAAGTCCTTTGGGAGGACACCCGACAAATTGGTGAAAGCTGTGTTGAAAGTATTTGTGATTTGGAGTGGGTCAGTGATAGGATTGCCATCCTCTATTAGTACTGTTGAAGATGTCTTATGTTCTTTGCCTGTAATGTCTTTTATGTTAGACCAAAATGTCCTACTGTCACTCCATGAGTTTGATAGCAGCTCTGTGGTGCCTACTTTATGCCTGATGAATTTCCCTAGTATAGGCATTTCTGGCAACTTTGTATGCCTACAGATGATGTTGCTTCAGTGATGATTTAGACAGTTGCCATAGATGGTCCCGTTGTTTCATACTATTTACTAGTTCAGGTGTGATCCAGAGTTAACCATGCCTCAATCCTTCAGTTTCCTCAGACAGGCATGGATATTGCAGGCCTCATTGAAAACCCAGATGAAATGTTCAAGGGCAGTATTGATATCATTAACTGAATCCAGTATGGACCAGTCCTGGAAATGTAGTTGTTTTTGTAAGAGAATATGATGTCACAGAGGACTGTGACATCAGATGGCATACAGAGACAGCAGATGAAGTCTCAGGAACAGTGATGTGATTTTCTTGTTACTCTTAATAGTTAATATATGAAAACAGGAAGTTAAATATGGAAACATATAAAATTTGCACTGAATTGTATATGTAATATAAAAAAATGTTTCTTCAAGTGTTCTCTCATGGCATCTGGGCTCTGTCCATCCACAAAATAAAATCCCAGTTGGTATCTACAGAATTCATTTAAAAACATTCTCCAAATATTTTAATGTCAGCCTTTCTTGCCTGTGTAACTGATGGTATGTGCATGCAAATTAGATCTTTACCCCCCAGCATTCATTTGTTCCTAGAGATTTCATGATTCTCATCTTGTGAGATTACAATCATTCCCATGGAAACAGATTGTGATGTCAAGATATAAACTGTAAATACAGTAGGTAGAAAGGTATACAGGCAGGTGGACTGACAGAGAGATACTACATATGTCAATTTTTTTCTTTCAATGTCTAGGTATGCTATAAGGTTTGATTTTTTGGGGAGTGGTAGATTTTTGACTTTGGACATAATGAGTGAAGTAATGATTATTTTTCAGATGGTCTGGCCACTTCCAACGAATAGGCTGTGCAATTCAGACATGCCACAATATGAATGTCTGAGGATCAGTATGGCAACGAGCTGTTTACTTGGTATGCGACTATGCCCCAAAGTAAGTGCATTTTATTATTTCTGCCTACAGCAGGGTTTCTATTACATCACCAAATTATTTCAGAGTCTTGACACAGAGCACATAAAAGTTGGCAAAGGAGATCATCAAACTGCCATCTGGCCCCTATGGTACATCTAGGCAACTGTTGTTTTAAAATATACTCAGCTTCTATATCCCTTAAGCAATGTAGAAAGAAGTCAGTCTCAAGTTCATCATCATTGTTTGTTTAAGGATGCAAGTATGCACAGCAATAAAATGTGTTTACTTCTAATTTCAGGGAAACTGGATTGGGGATGCACTTACAAAGTTGGAGTACCATGCTCAGCCTGTCCACCAAGTTATGGGGGTTCCCAGCAATAATCTCTGCATTCCAGGAGTGACATCAAACTATTTATATTGGTTTAAAGTAAATGCTATATTTATGTTCCATAACAAAATTACTTCATTGTTGAGTTACTACGCTTGTGTATTGAACTTTGCACATTTGCTAATATTTACAGTTACAGAAGAAGCTCTGTATTTATAGTCATTGAATAATTATATATTCTGATTTTTAACTGAATTGACATATTTAGTTTTGAAAGTAAACTGATGGAGTGTTTAGTTTATTTAATTTGTCTCTGTAAGATATGTACTTTCTTCATGGCTGTTTGTGTAACATTGACTGATATCAACATTTTATATATGTATTATGAAATGATCAAATGTGCATCTAGGCAGCTTTTCAAATGGCTTACACTTGCAAGCCCTCCCTCCTCAAAATGCCGTGAAGGTCTACCATCTATGCCAGTTTTGGCTGCCGCAGGAAATTTACCTTCAAGTGGCCATACAGCAAAGAAACGGGCATGAATATTAGAAGTCTGGGAAAATTCATTTTGGTGCTAAGTGGATATAATTGTGCCTCAGTCTGTGTCTTCATACAAATGTTGCATGCACCCTAACAAAACAGTCCTTATTTTTAAATGCTTTTATCAAACAAACAGTTATGAAATGTTCTTTTCCAGGACATGCAATACAACCTACTGTACTGTATATTGCTGAATGTTTGTCCACAGTTTCAAAAGAGATGGACAAGGATCTTTTCAAACTGAGGTACCATACTGCAAATTGATATTTGTTTTGGTGGATGGATGGGTCAAGGCTGCCACTTAACAGATTAAAGAGCTACTAACACCTTAAAGAAAACATTAAAAAAAACATAATCATTAGACACAAATCTGCTTGCATTTTGTTTATATTTTATATATTTCTCCTTTCCATAATTACTAAAGAAATATATATGAATATATGATAATTATCCCTTAGAGTTCATTTAAGTTCATCTGCCTCTATAGTTTACTCCCTACTTCAAATCATAATTGTTTGTTGTGACATCACAGTTTGTTGCCATGGGAGTAATTGTGAGGTCACATGCAGTGCTCTATTACTTCAGGTAGGGAAAAAGCAGCAGGAATAGATGAACTCTTTAAGAACAAAGATCCTGCTTTCATGCAAATGACCTCGCTACTAAATAATGTGGAGGAGGAATACAGAACTAATGGAAATACAAGCTGGACAGTGCCTAAATAGTATGCTTTGTTAAAGTTGTCTGAATGTGTCAGCAGCTCTTTAAACAGACACTAACAGACATTGGTCAAAATGGTCAGAATCATGTAGACAGGACTGTCATTAAATGATGTACAAATGATCACTTCATGGTAGAGAAACCCAAAAATAAGGGGAGGATTTTCAAATGGTCAGATATGGACACAACTGCTTTTTGTGCCTGTATCAGAAAGTTTTCATTCAACTGTATCTGCACTGCCCTGCTGCTGTTTTCAAACAATCTATCCAATTATACCACAAAAGTTTCAATTTGTGACAAAATATGACAGAAATGCAATGTGCATTATTTTTGCCACAACTGCATCTTTTATGGATACAATCTTTATTTGGATGCAAGAATCAGACCATGTAAAGATGATCTAACAGTTTAAATGGATGTCTGTTTGAAAATAATGGTGGGCAGATCACTGGTCGATCATTTTGAAAAAAACACTCCCCAAAGGGTTATATTTATTGGATGTTTTAGACTGAATGTAATACGGTACATTAAGCTAATATTGAAGCAGATCAACACATTTGTTTGAGGAGTTTTATACTTGCTGTCAGTTTTAACAAGCAGGATGCATTAATAGTTTTCACTGTAGCTGGACATTCGTTCAACATGTGTTTCTGCTGGTGCACTGCAGAAACTATGTGTTTGTGTCGAAATTCACTCCCATGGAGAGAATTTACTGTATCAGTTTCAGTATTCACACTAATTCCCCCAAATATGCTACTTGTAAATGTAACCACAGCGAAGTAAATAACAAACCAGTATAGCGAATGCAAATACAACGGGTATATAGATGCTACATATGTGCTAGTTTATATATTAGTTGGTACTCAGTTATATATGCAGGGTTTGTCTTGGAGTAAATGCAGATGACTGTCATATTATAATCACATGATCACATACTGTAGTTTCTGTTCAAGACAGGATAATGGTGCTAACTGATTGACATATCAGTTTTTCTACACTGTAACACACATTCATAGGAAATCATTTCTGTACACAAAGCTACTTCAACATGGCAGCTTCTTGGAAACCAAACTGGGTGCTGGTATAATGGTGACAACTTTTATTGAACATTACACAAGAACTACATTCAACAATTTCTGGACATGATATAAACGATATGCATCATGTTTATAATTTTTCTGCATTTTGTATTACTCCATAGTAGGAAACATACTGTACTGTACCTCACAAAATCTGTTAATTTGGTAAAGATTGGAAGAAAAGTTCCTTGAAAACTTTACCAGGATCTCAAAAAAAGATCAGTTTATTAATGGATGGATATTTAGGCTTCTCTGTCATAAACAGCAATGAAAAAAATTATGTCCTTTAGTTTATACTGTCTAAACCAATACTAATGAACTGAACAACAGTTCTTTGCAAACACCTTTTGTTCAAACAATTTATATACTGAAAAAAATTACATGCAAGCACCATATACATTAAATAAAAATCAGACTGCTCGCTATTGATTTTTTATCTTATTCGATGCATGGGGACTGTTTACAGAATGAATCTTGATTTTGAAATTGAAATATATCCTTCTGACCATTATTCAAGAATGTAGTTTACAGTAGTTTCATTAACTGAAATTTGTAAAGAGTATTTTAGGCATGCATTCAAAGTGCTAACCAACATGAGCATTACAGGAGCTCACCTATTAAATATCACTGAAAAAAAACACTCTTAAAAATGATAAATGCTACAGCCACAGTCTAAATGCTATGACAGGTTACAATGATTTAAAGGGACACTTGTCTCTTTAAATTTGTTAGTGAAGTGGCTGAAATGTGGATGTACTGTGTGGCAATGAAAAACAATACAGAAAACAAATATGAGTGTTTTGTAATGGTTGGAGTCGGTGTTTTATTCTGTTTGTTTTGTTTTTCAATTGTACTGAACTTATTCTTTTATCAGTGGGCGAATGTTCCATAATCAAGAGTAAAGAGCTGAAAAATTACTTAGTAAGCAGTTTTTTTTTTTGAATGCAGGGATTTTAGGTTTGAACACAATTTTGTTTGCAAGACAGAGTCATTTAATTAGCATTAAGTTCAGACAATACGTATGACTTCAAATGTTCCACATTTGTGGCATCCTGCTACTGTTGACAAGCCCTTTCCCCATCTGTGATTTGAATTACTAGCAGTCCCTGAGTAAACTTTCAATGGGCATTGATTAGATACTGCATCGAGGGAGAGGAGGAGGAGGGCTATACTGTATTTACAGCCAGAGTTTCAGCTGTACTGTAGGAAACCTGACTTTAGTTCACAAGCTACTTAAGCACTTGCTTTTCAAGTAACATTTTTAAGTCATGTACATCTGGGAGTTTTACTGTAAAGTATCATAATATTAATTTTCAACCCTGCTAATGAAGGGTACATATCTAATGGACCTAGAGTCCTTTAAACCTTAAAGAGAACTGCACTGAATGTTAAGTCATTTTCCAGTAGAAGCTGTGTTTTTATTTAAATACTGGTTCAAATGTTATTATTGCTGTAGTTGTAGTTTATGTCCCTGTTCTACTCTTGATTGTTGGAATAATGCATCCATGTTCTACTATAGAACTCTATGACTAGAGAAGCTAAGAATGACATAAACTGCATCATAAAGTTCTACAATGGTACTTACCATCAGACTGTAAAGAGAAAAACCAGTGAGATTACTGAAAGGTCTGTGCTGATGCAGTATTAACATATAGAATAATGAATGGGGTGGTGTGTTTAACGAGATTTTACACACACCCCAAGGTGTTGGATGCCTCGTATTTTATATAATTGCTGGGATAGTTTTGTTTTGCTACAGCAACTATATAAAAAATCCTTCCTGTGCAATGCTGTCCAGTCAGGTTTCAGCATTCATGGTGTCTAGAAGCAGCTTACAAAGGAAAGGTTTCCTTGTGTTTATTTTATTTATTTCTGTAAAATTGTTATGTTTTAGGACTGAAGTGCTCATTCTTTACTTCTTTTTTAAAATTAACTTACTGCGAGTGTCAGTGTCTGTCTCGAAGGGCTGGCAGCTGGCCGTGAATCAAGGAACAGCTGCTGTTGGGGCATGCAAACAAGGAAAACTAGGCATATGTTTGCCCGTTACAACTCATGGGTTATAGCGGTGAATTATAACCTGGTTTTCCATAGTAAAAAAGCGATCTCCAGTTATTATAGTATTATAATAACTGGGGAAGTGTTCTCCCATAGAAACCTGATTATAATTCGCTGTTGTAACCTGCGGTTGTAACGATGAACACTAACTGGGTTTCTCTCGCCCACACATGTGCACACTGCTCCATACCACTAGCATTACTTCAAGTCAGCATTTTCACCACACTTCCTGAAACATTTTGACAAGGATCAATTTATAGGGAAGATTCTGTTTTATCTCCAGCACTACATACTCCTCTTCCTTCAAGAAGATGGGATCACAATCTCAGACAGGAAAAAAGTGAAAATAAAGCTGACCACATCTGATTTACACTGCCACTATATCTATGGTCAGTGTATGATGGGCTGGGGGTCGGGAGTGGGGCTGCAGTTGCAGATAAAGATAACTTCTCAAACCAGTTTGGGGAGAGATTAAATACTACGGCAGCTGCTACTGTCATGCTTTAAATGGCAGCTTCATGTACTGTCCAGACTTTTACTTTTTAGTGGAATGATGCAGGAGAGAAAACAACCCCAGCAATTATAAAAAATAACACATGTGCAGGTGTGAAAAAACTGGAATTTTATATACACCCTCAGTTTGTGATCCTATTATAAACTCCTCGAGCTTCGCTTCGGGGTTTATGAAGCATCACACATCTCAGGTGTGTAAAAGTTCTTGTTAAATTCACCAACCCATGTATTATTCTATAATAATAACTGGGGAGTGTTTTCCCATTGGAAACCAGGTTATAATTCTGTCATTATAACCAGCTGGTTGTAATGACAAACAAGCGCCTGGTTTCCCTAGTTTGCACATGAACCAATCGCAATCGTCCACTTCTCTGCCCTGTTCCCTGCCATCCCCACTCCTCAGCGCCACCTGCAAACTTTCCTGATGAAAGAAGTTAGCAATAAGTTCTCTCTTTTGTTTTGAAAAAAAATTGCTGGGCACATTAAACTTTCAGTAATGGGACTGCAACAAAAAAAAATAGCTTCTGTTTAGTAGCCGCTACAGACCACATTAAAACCCACAATGGTCCCTGCTCACTTGTGAGACAAATATATTTATTTTGTATAATTGCTGTGGTGAAAAAATGCTCTCCAGCAATTATACAAAATAAAGAGATGAGGTAGGTGTGTAAAACTTGGATTTTCACACCTCCTCAGAGTGGGATGCCCTAATAAACCCCTTGTTATAACCACCTACCCATCCATTATTCTCTGTTTTAACCATTACTTAAAAAACAGCTTCTATTGGTAAAAATGCCTTACAGGTTTGTTGCAGTTCTCCTTTAAATTACTATTTTGCTAAAATAATTTCTTCAACTGACAGGTTCAGTGTCACCTACAATAAGCAGCTTATTGTTTTAATAATAGATAATATGCACTGGAATCCCTATATTGTTAGTCATAATCATCTGTGCTTGCAACTAGGGAGTCCTGTGTTTCTCGTTATTGTCTGCATTGCTGGTAGCAAAGGATTGCCTTAGTTCTCTTTATTATCAGAATGCACTGCATATAAAATGCAGCAACAGATGATGACAGTGGTGTGCGACCCAACTTGGAAGTTACATTAACAATCTTTTGATGTATAAAAGCATAAACAACTACACCTGCAGTATGTGCTGCAATGTACTTTTGTATGCATCTAATAAATTCTGATTTTGGATATCTTGATATTTTTATGATGTTTGTGGTATCCAGTTAATTGATTTTCAACTGTACTGTACTTGCTATATTTTTAAATAAATCTGTTAAAGAACTTTAACAATATTTTGTTTCTATTTTGTCCCTAATATATATATATATATATATATATATATATATATATATATATATATATATATCATAACCTGTGCAAAATGGATTCTTGTATTCATTGTACTGTAGTACAGTTGTAATGTGAACATAAACTACTTTGTTTAATACTATGAGTCATGTAACCTGCTTTATGTACTGTATCATATATATTGTTTGCAGTGCCTGATGTGCTACAGTTGAAAATAAACTTTAATTGAGTTACTCAATAAAAATGAAAATTAAATGAAATAAAATGAAAGGCTGAATTATGGAAACAGTAAGCCAATTAAAAAGTATGCCTAACATCTTAACCCTTGCAGGGCATGGACTGATATGTCAGTCCAAAATTCCTATACGTTCTAATTCTGTTAGCAGCCTATGGGTTAAACAAATTAGCTTTAGTAAGTAATTGAAATTCAAATTTTGACAAAATTCCACAACAATAGCATGGAAATTCAGAAAAATTTCATGGAATCAAAATTGTAATACTACCTGAATTCTGTTGACAGAATTTTATATTCTGCATAGCTTTAGGTGGTTCTATACCTAGAGGTGGCATAGGAACATAATTCCTTAAGGCTAAAGGTACTTTAGGAAGGAGCCCCAGCGAGAAAAGCAAGATACTGGAGGAGAACAGGAGGATGCTAGGATGAATGAAACATAGCTTCTGAATGAGGCTGTTAAAGCTAGTTTAAATAGCCCAGGAAGGGGTTGGGTGTGGTTGGTTGCCATAGACACTGAAACCTAGGGATGGGGGTGGGGCAGCAGCCACCACCACACTATGCATGAAAATTCAATGTGCTCCTTCAATGCATGAAAGATCAGAAAGAAAGCAAACATGGTCTCTTTTGTGATTACTACAGCCCCACATTTTCCCCATGTTCCAGTTCCATGCTCCTTCCCACTGAGTACAGGCATAGCCTTTTAATTCTATGAGTGTACATAGCCAAAGTGTACAGTAATGCTTGTATAACATTGTTGATTTCACAAGGCTAGTTGTATGATTGAGTTATTTGACTAGTATGCATGGATGCTTTGGCCATTCATACTCTCTGTTCCAACAGTGGGATTACCAGCCTGTTGGGTTCCACTCCTAGAGGAGATGCTGGAGCATAATTCCTTTAGGCTAAAGGTATCTTGGGAGGAGTCCAAATGACTACAAAGCAGGAGCAGCAAACACGGAATGAGTAGAGTAATGACTTAGGTGGCTGATATCTGGTGACAACTGATAGTCTCTTTTATGGTGCAATGAGGAGGCAGCAATTGATGAAAAGCTAGCATCTAGCCTCAAAACCATGAGGAGGCTAACCTTATCTGGAAACTAAACGAAGGAAAACAGAATAAGACTAGGTGGACTTTAGTCATAGGGAGAATATCAGTAGCTTTCAGGGGTGCTAACAACTTGGTATGCACAGGTCAAGAAACCCATTGGGCTTAGGGCTCCACCACTGCCAACTGAAGGCACCACCAACAGGTATCAGATTTGACTGGCCAGGCTACAGGAGCTAACAGCTTTGGGTGGTTGGGGCATACTTGGACCCAGGGCATGTAGCCTGTCAAGGAGTAGGAATGAAAAGGCTGTAAAGAGGGGCAGAAATGTAATAGTCATTGGAAACTATCTTGATAGGGCTGTGAGTGAATTGGAGGAGGCATTGCTGAACCAGGATCATAGCTTGGCTCGGGTGATTTGCCTGCCAAGAACATGGGTTCAGAAGGTGCTTTCAGGGCCAAGCAGCATGGTCGAAGGAGGAACAGACCATCATTTTACATATTAGTACAAATTATATAGAAAGCACACGTTCCAAGGACATAAGGAGGACATTCATAGAATTAGGGATGCTCCTGAAGGGAAAGGTATCCAGAGAGATTTTTTCAAGATCCTCATCATTCTTGGCCTAGTGGAGCTCAACAGCAGACCATTAGGCAGGCAAATGCTTGTATAAGCTGGTGCATGAGGAATGCCTTTGTTTTCTGAGCCTACTGGATAGCCTTCTGTGGCAAGGGATGCCTTTATGCCTGGATGGACTGCACCTGCACCAACAGGGAGTGGAATAATGGCAAGCAGAATGGACAAGTTAGGAAGGATTTAAGCTAGAGGATGGAGGTGCAGCAGATAAGCAGATACAGGGACCATTGATCGGCAGAGAAGTTAAGCACAAAAAAAAGGAGACAGGGGATCAAGAAATCATGAGCAGCAACAGCCCTCATTGCATACAACCCTGCATGAGCAGTGGCATTGCTGCCATAGATCCTTCCAAAATGGGGGCTTACTATTGTAAATTCATTGCTGGAGTCAAATGCTCCCCACCAGTCAGCTGCCTTGAATTGTCTTTCTCACAGGCATGGGACTGCAGCCTCAAATCAGTGATCAACAAACACCAGAGAACATGATCTTCTAGCGCCCTCAAAAAGTTTTACAAGGAACTAAATGGTGAGTGGTTCATAGCCACTGTCAAAGATGCTGAAACCCCATGATTTTGGTGCACAGCACCAACATGCTCCTGGACGCTTCTCCTTTATTCCAGGTCCCCAGGAAGCCAATGGGGATCAGCAGCAACTGAGAGACCACAACCAAAAAGCCGCAATAAGGGCAAACTAATACAAAAATGAATTAAAAAATGGGCACCACCATCCTGAATACACCTGATTCTCTGAGACTGTCAGTGGGAACAGGGATAACATCATGAACCCACACTCAGCAGATAAATCAGGAGATTGCTGGAGTCCCATATGTCACTAGGTGACACAGAAAGCTGCCTAAAGAATCATGGAATATGCAGGCTCCAAGCAAAGGTGCAAATGGTCAGTAAATTGGAACAATCAGAGACAAAGAGTGTGTGTGAGTGGTGAGTGGTGGTGAGTGAGTGTGTGTGTGTGTGTGTGTGTGTGTGTGTAAGCTGTTGAAGCTTGCCAGCATGTCCAGATCAAGCTGAAGACCTAAATATGGAGAAGCTGCAAAGTGCTCAACCATGAAGCTTTTGGCTTTGTTTATGCTACAGTTGGGCTTGCTACCCTTCTTTCCCACCAGAGTTGGCTGCCTTGCACTTTGTCTGAATAAATACTATTTAGACAGTAGGGTTGCCTTGATGGCTGTGGATTGCAAAAGCCATGACAGATCTCCAGGACGTCTGCTGCTGAGATTCATCCCAGCAGAAGGCTTCATACATCCAGCCCAGAGTACATGCTTCCTCTTGGGAAAGTGAGGAAAAGGCTCCCTACTGTGTGAAGATGATGGTGAGGGACAGACAATCCTATTCATTTTTTTATTAAAGTTTGGTACTTGGGAAGGCTCACTGAGATGTAAAGTCCTTTCAGGAATGATACAACGAAGAAGGCTTATTGTGCTTATAAAATGGGCCTGTGTATTCTAAATGTGGGTTCTAGTTTTAGCTGTGCATTAGACACATCTAATGTATGGCTAACAATCCATCAGATTGCTTGAAATCCTTTACCCATGTTATAATATTAGCTATCGACAGACATGACTCCTTGGTGAAATAGGCACTAAGCCTTTATAGTAAGCCAACTTCTGGTTAAGAAAATTAGTTACATGATCGATATGAAGGTGGTCTGAGAAATCTCCTGGTCAAGCAAGCAGTTTTGAATTTGAATTCAGATAATTGTTGATCGGTTAGCAAACCATTACAACACTACTTAATAATAAAATATATAGCCAACATTACATATTACATACAAGTAGGTTAGATCTCAGGCTTATATAGGTTATTCATGCAACATCTTCGTGTCTCCAATATGTAGAGTACACTCATAATTAGTTTTTAGATTGATAATTTCATTATAAAATTAAACAGCTCAGACATTTCCACCCTTCTGTTTTGTTTCTGAACATTACTTGATATAACATAGTTCATCTTCATCCTGATCTAAATATGACTTAATCAAATTCTCACAGCTGTCCACATAGCAAAATAATTAACTGAACCCAAAAGAATTCACATAATCAAAGCAAAGAGGGTGGACAGTAAAATATTCATCTTCAGGTAAGGAATGCTCCATCAAGTCCACCACTTTTATCAAAAGACTCATAAAAATTTTTGGTACCATCCAGAGTCTATTTTGACCTGTAGTCACTATATGCATTAACGAGTCACTATCTGCCAAAGCCCGCTTTATATTGGCAAGGCAGTCTCTCATAAAATCCTTTTTCCACTGGGTACCACTATGCCAGATAAGGTCTGAGAACCAGTCCACCTCGGCTGCAAGCCTAGGCTAACATTCCACTCACACCACCTTAGGCATGTGGCTACCAAACTAGGGAATATAGGATCAAACGAGACTCAATGCCACAAGGTGCAGAATAACAGCAGTCCTGATCCCATATACATAACTGGACTACCAGTCATTTTCCCCTGAGTTTCCATACTAAATAATTGTGACCATAACAGCAGAAATACAAGGAGCACCTCTCTCAATGTTACAGGCTAGCTTGGTGAACCAATCTAAGCTAAATTAGCTTTCCTCAAACAGAAGAGAATATTTGGTTAGGAGGGCTGAGTCACATCAAAATCCAGTACTTAAATTATTTTATCCTAAAAGACTGAGATATTCTATCTACAGAGCTTCCTTGTAGCCTGGGCTCTATTTATCCTAGTCATAATGACAAAAATCCTTTATAAGTAAAGATGACCTTCATCATAAACACAAGAAGAAAAAAAACATTAAATAAGACATTTAATACAAAATGTTAAAATAAATTGCAGCCAGCAGAAATTGAGAAGCTCCATCTAAACTATGGAGTCCATCCAATTATGTGACAATATTTTAAGAATAAGAGTCCATGCTCTATAAACAAGTGCCTTAAATTGGGTGGAAAATTGCTCTATGGAAGCAGTGGAAATAATCAGAAATATTTAATTGTATGACAAAGCGCGTATAAATTAGACAGCAAGTGCAGTTGGTATTCGATAGAAAATCAGCACAGCACAGAATAGTTTAGTAGTTACAAATAAATCCAAATATAGTTCAGCCTCCTAGTTATTAATTCTCCTAAAATTATCCAAACAGAGACTTGAGGAAATTCATCATCAACTTGCAACAAAGTTTGTGGCTGCTGCACCACATAAGCTCCAATAAACTCATTTGCAAAGTCTGCACAGCAACCAGAAAATATTTTAGAAATAATACCTCCTTAGTAACCCAAAGTGAGAAATATGACCATCTTCCCCAGTTTCAAAGTTCCTTAAAAATGTCATTACAATAGTCTTACAATTCCAAGCTTCCAAATTTAATAGTTTACCATCCACATACTCTGGCATTCTCTAACTTGTGGACAGCAACTTCACACTGCTTTTCAGCTTTTGGGAGGCATTCCATACTCTCCACTCTAGTAGACTATAACACTTTGCAAATGCTCCTCCAATAGTCTCTTTTTTTGAGTGAAAACATATCTGTTGAATTAGCAAAGAAAAAGTGCTCCACTAAACACAGTAACTCAAGGATTGCAGAATAAAACAGATATTAGTACCCCAACTCCAAGGCAATGCTAGCATACCTTAACAAAAACCAAGCAAGCCAGTAAGCACTTAAGGTGCCATCATAAACTTCCTTTCCACACAGGGTTCATCCTGGATCTGAATTCAGCTTAGGGCTTCTCACCAATCTGTTCAATGTAACCACATAAGCTCTGCAATCCACTCATTTCTCACAGGGCCCAAAATGCCAAACTCTGGTCTGCATTTATGTTACCAGCAGTTTGTGACTTGAAACAACCACTCATACCAGCATGTTAAGCACAATCAGCTCCAAAGTTACTCACAGGGACTCCATAGATCACCCGAAGGAAACCACTCGCATTCCAAAACAGATAACAAAGCTGAGTGGTTCCAAGTAGCCAAGAGGCATAGCAGGGCCTCAAAGTGGAGCAGCAGTTTAGACTAGCATACCAGGAGTTTGCAGCTAGACCAGCTGCTACTTTTTTCGGCACTTGACAAGATAAAACTCAGTACAAAAAGATACCATATACTAACATAACATGAGTTTCATTCAGCCAAAAAAAAAAGAGAGCAGATTTTACCAAAGGAAAATTGCAAACACTCTGGTGGACTTAGAACTGCAGGGAGTGGAGCAGCATCGCAGGCATCTTGCCGCCCCCCCACCCAGATTGCAGGGCTTTTACAAAAAAATAGTAAATGGGAGATCAGGAGTGGGACCAACAAAGTAGTTCATCCAGCTACTTTACTGAGTCCAAAACTTCAAGAATAAGGTCTATGGTATACGGTATACATTTTCAGTGGCCCTGTTCTGTTGAGACTAGGTTTTCTGGTTCCAAATAACACTTAGTTTTTAAGAGTTAAGAATTACTGTAGTTTGTTAGATAAGAACCAGTTTTCAAGCATCTTTACATCAGCCTTTAGACCCGACTCTATTAGAGCCAGGATAAAGTGGCACCTGTAAAACAGCGAGCCATCTGCATAAAGCAATGTTAATCTCAATGTAGTCTTGTAACTAGGTCTGTCCAGGGGCTGAATACTGATTCCTATACACCACAAATGGTAGGGCTCTGAATATTCTGTAGCTCTTCCCAAATAAGAGACTGTTTGTATTTCAAACAAATATTCCATCAACCTGCTGAAATTCAAAAAGTCAAAGAAACAGCCCCAACCTCCTCTTCAGCCCAAACCTAAAAGTCAATCCCCCATCCCCCTACTGTCTGTCAGCAGCTCAATCTCCTCCCAACACTCACATTTTTTCTATATTAAATTGTAAACACAGTCCAGCGATGGAAACCAGCACACCTCACCTTCCTCCACTGCTGGTAGCCACTTTAATGTAATCAAAATCATTTTTGTGCTAAAATTCCATATGTACCTTTTACCCACTCAAATGGCACCTTGCTTTAACCCTCCTCGCCCCAGCAGTCAGTTCTAAATTAGAACGCAACCTGCACAACCTGACTGCCTCCACTGCTGAACACTAATTTCATATAAATAAAAGCATTGTTTGTGCTATGAAAACACAATTCCATATATTGCCCCATCCCTGGACTTGGTTCTGAAGGGTTGCACTCTAGAGTGCTGAAGAAAATGGGGCAGATATTTGCACTACAAGTTAGTAGATCTGTTCTAATTGTTCCCTGGAGACAGGGGCAGTTCCAGTAGATCAGGGCATAGCAAATCTGGTGACATTCTACAAAACTGGGGAAAGGGATGACCTGGAAAATTACAGACCAGTCAGTTTAACTTGATTGTATGCAAACTTCTAGAAGCTGGAAGTGAAAAGGCTGGCACCGAGGAACAAAGAGGGTGCACTGCTAGAGACGGTGCCACCAAGTCGCATTGACAACCAAGTTGTGCAAATGCAGCACAGTGGCAGTAACAATGTTGACAAAGAAATTTCACCCGTCCGACATTGTGTTTCTTTAAGGGAGGCTGCCCCAATACCCCTTTCTTTAATATAACAAACTCTGAGTTGGAGTTTGTTAGGAAGGGCACTAAAAATCAACAAAATGTTGCCATCAGGTCCAGTACAGTGACAACCTCAAGGTTGCCGCTGTACTGGATTTCAATATTGAGATTTTGACAAAGTAACAGCATATGGCTAGAGACAACTTGTAGTTCTAGAAAATTGTTCACTTAACTCATTGCTTTCTTGCCAGTTGCCATAAATATATAAGGACAAAAGCTTAGTTAACAAAATGTCAGTTTTATTTAAAAGGCAGCATTACAATCCTTAGAAAGGTGAGCAAATTATACCTTCTGTCCCAGCGTTTCACATGCTATCACTGCATGCTTTTTAAGCAGCTGGAATCTATCATAAAGGAATAGCTAGAGGAAATCTTGGAGCCAAATGGCTTGCACGACAAGAGGCAGCAGGATCTGTAGCAGGGCTATCTTGCCAAACTAATCTGGTCAACTTCATTGACCTGGTCAGAAAGGCAGTGGGCAAGGGTCAAGCAGTGGATGTGTTGTATCTCAACTTTAGAAAGGCCTTCAAGTTTGTTCCACAACAAAGCTCAGAAAAAAGCCGGGTGACCTGGGGTGGGGGACAGACTGATCAAGTGAATAGGAAACTGGCTAGGAAATAGGACATAGAGTGGGGTTGTAACTTGGGTGCACTGAGAACTCACAGAAGTTGTGAGCATGGTGCCACTGAGACTGGTTCTGGGACCAGTCCTCTTCAATATTTCATTTAAGACATAGGAGAGGAATCCAAGATAAGCTGTGTTTCTTTGCTGTCATTGCTAAGATCTGCAGCTGAGTGTACACTGAGGAGGAAGTTACAGAAATGTAGGGACCTGGAAAAATTTAAAAGCTGTCCAGATTATAGTAACTATAGTTAAATGCAAAACAAATGCAAAGTGATGCACAATGATATGATCAACCCTGAAACAGACTACTGAATGGGAGTGTAAGGTGATGCAGACAACTGAGAGAGAGACAAGATGGTCATCATTAGTGGTCCCTAAAGTCCATTGATCAGTATAAAAAGCATGTGGGAAGGCAAGCAGGATTCTGGGCTGTATAAGAGGGATCTGATTAAAGGAGGGAGAAGGAGATACTGCCCCGTACAGGTTCTGGTAAGGCCACACCTGAAATACTATGTTGAGTTCTGGAATCCACACAAGAAACACAGGTACCCATATAGACAATACAAAGGGCAGACATGAAGATGACCTGGGGCAACATGGGAGATTGTATGTGGAAAAGTTGGAAGACCTTAACATGTGAGGTGTGTGAGTAATGAATACCAGTTCCCAAACATAATTGATTATGCACTATTCTTTATTTGCATACAAATAATGAATAGTGGCAATAATCAAGCCTATTTCAATTCAGGAAATAATATTTTATAAAAAAGAATAAAATGAGAAAATGAAACAGCCTCCACTTTACTCCCAATCCTAAATACTTAAATTAAAGATGCCTTCACCCCAACCTCTGTTAGAAACCCAATTCTACCCTCCTCCAGAAGCAGCAATCCAGTTTTATATGTGATAGATAAACCACTCTGAGGTGTATGAGTCGCCTCTGATATATACTGCCTTTGGTGTGCATTATGCATTGAGGCCACAGGCCGAGTGTGTCAACCACCTATGGCGTGCATATCAGAGTGCGACTGCACACCTCAGAGTGGTTTATCTGTCTTATAAAGTGTCAAAATTGTTTTGGAGGTGGTGAAAAAATGCAGGTGTGCTGGTCGCTCTGATATATGCACTGTCATGTGATGTGTTTTATACAACCAGAACATTGGATTTGTTGGAGCTTATTTTTATTCATTTTATAAATATATATATATATATATTATAGTGGCACAGTAGTGCCATTACAGTTAGGGTTGAGTACCCCATTTAAGGTTAAATCTGAAATCTGGCAGTGTAATAAATTTGCCACCGTACCACGGATTTGTTTGAAATTTAGCATGCATGGTCTGGTACCATAGATCTCTGGATCTGCCAACTTTTGTTATGGTCAAATGTACAGTTGCCGAGCTACAGAGCACCACAAAATGCACAAATTATGCATTTTGGGCATTCTTTACTCATGCCTACAGGTTGCATGGTTTGTGCAACCTGTCCAAAACTCTTCAGAGAACATGCAGCTGGGGTGCTTGATGTGCCTTTGAAGATTTCGTGAAAAAATATTAAACGGTTCAAAGTTATTCAAAAACAAGTTTCCCATTATAGTCAATGGGAAAAGTTAACAAAATATATGGAAAGTATCGCATATGCAGTTTTAGTGCTGCAAATGACCCTTGTAATGTCGCAAATGAGCCATCTTGTTTTCAGCTGGTGGTCACAGAAATGCTTGGCATTTAAATTTGGGACTCTCTAGGGACACAATTCTTCTTGTGTTCACCTAGTGAGCTCTGAGGATGCTAGCTATGTCTTTTTGGAGTAAAACACCCCAGAAATATGTTTTTAATTTTTGTAAAAAGTAGTGTCACAAAGTAATTATCGGCGTATGTGGCCTTTCACAATTTCATTTGTGAAAGTGTTGTGATTTAATGAAAGTACTTTATGACACTATAGCCAAGGCAATAGGGAATCTTTGCCACCCTGCAGAAGAATGGTTTGGTTTTGGGCTGAAATTTGGAGGAAGAAAGCCAAGATCCCACCGATGTGCCTTTGGTGGTTTGGTGACAAAATATTAGAGGGCTACAAAGTTACGGCACTATGAAGTTAACGATTTTGCCCACAGGCTAACATTACGGTATCTGCTGCACTTTTGGGCCCGTATCGAAAACAGTTCAAGATACAGACTTTTCGTTGGAAGAATGCATAGTCCCCGCTAGAAGCTAAGTACAAAACTAGCCTGGTAAGTCATACATCATATGAGATTTTACATTTTTCCTACATCGTACAGTTCCTGAGATACAAGAATTTAGTATTCCAAGTGATGATTTTCTGCTCCAAGGGCCATTATTGTGCATACATTCTTTGTAGTCACTGTGCTTTTGAATGCACCTTTTTGGGAAAAAAAGGGTGTGCGTTTATGTTACTATTACCATTAAGCGTTTCTGCTTGCATTTTCGTTACCATTTGCATCACCGTGTACATTACCCTTTGTGTTTGCTTTGCACTTGCTTTTGCTTTACTGTTACCATTTCCGTATCTGTTACTGTTTTTGTTTGCATTTACTTTGCATCACCATGTATGTTACCCTTTGTGTTTGCGTTTGTGTTACTGTTACTATTTGCGTTTACGTAACCATTTGAGCTAGCATTTCCATTTGTCACCATGTGGTTACCCTTTGTGTTTGCATTACTGTTACCATCTGTGTTTCCATTACTGTTTTTGTTTGTGTTTACTTTCGCTTCACCGTGTGCATTACCATTTGCATCTGCTTACGCACTTGCGTTTGTCTTTACATTTGCATTTGTTTTCCTCTGGCATCATCGTTGGTGTTACCATAAGTGTTTGCATTTCCAATTGTGCTACCATGACCATGTATGTTACCATTTGCGTTTGTGTACACACTTGCATTTCGTTTGTGTTTCCTTTGTCATCATCGTTGTGTTACTGTAACCATTTGCATTTCCAATTGCATTACCATTACGTTTACGTGTTCATTACCATTTGCATTTGCATTTTCATTGACCTTAGTGTTTGTGTTTTTGGTAGCATTTCCATTGTCAAGTGCATTACTGTTTGCTTCTACGCCACTGTTGCCATTACCATTTGCGTTTCTGTTTGCGTTTGTGTTACGTTTGCTTTTTGTTACCATTTGTGATTTCATTGTCGTTAGCATTTGCGTTATCATTTTCATTACCGTTTGCGTTTCTGATGTTAGTGTTTGCGTTACCATTTCTGTTTTCATTTACATTTGTGCTTGCATTTCTCATACTGTTTGTGTTATTGTTTCTGTTTGCATCACCATGTGTACTACCATTTGTGTTTTGCGTTACCATTAGAGTTACTATTTTCTTTTACCTCACTGTTTTCATCACCGTTTACATTAACGTTACCATTTTTTTTGCATTTGCGTACTGCAGTGCAAAACATTGTTTTTGCTATTTTTCTGCACTGTCTTCCGTGACTCATAGTGCAGCCAATGTGTGATGATTGGTCTGAACCTTGGCACACAGAAAGAACTTTGTTCAAGGAACCAGGAATGCCAGTTTTTGTTTGGTAAAAAGGTTCTTCCATTCCAGAGTTATTGCCATTTGAAGTTGGCCCACTTTGCAGTTACTGATTTTTCTGCCACCAGGTCTGCCATTTAGTGCATTTTCAGCTGTGATTTCTGCCATTTTGTGGTGGAAGACTTCTAAAGGTGCAGAAACATAAAATGGAATATCCTGGAATGGTTTGTTCTTTTTTACATGAAATTTAGAGGGTGTTGAGTGGATGTCCTAGAGATGTGACTTATGTTGTTTACATGTTTGACAAATAATTTACTGTGGAGATACTGTGTGACACAGTTAACATTTTGTGCATAGCGTTCTGCAGTGCTACTCTCTTAAAATTTATAGCATAGGTAGCTCTAGTTGTACAGAGATGCCTTGCAGTGGTTTGTGTGTAAAACATTAGCAGGTGCAAAAATGATGGCACTCGAAAGTGAAAATTTGGTTCATTATGCTTCAATAACTTCTGAATCATGGGTCTGATTTGCCTGACATTTGGAATGTGCAAAGATTAACAATACATCTTTGACTGTAGCAATTTTTGGGTCACTGGGACTTATGGTTGCTGAATTGTGCATGTTACATTGTTTGCTCATGCTGCTGTGCGACCATTGAATGGATGTACACACAATTCTGGACACACATTTAATTTACTATTTATAGTGCACATTCTCAAAAAGGAAAGTCATGGCAAAAACTCAATTAATGCATCAGTTAGGGTTGTTCCACAGCAACAAAAGCAAGGAAATTTAGTGTTAGGGTTGCCACCCTTGAACCCCGCCCACCTCCCCCACCAACAGGCATCGGGGTGTGCGTTAGGGTCACCGGTCATAACTCCATCCCATTCTCCTACACTGCACTGCCTCAGCTTATTTGTGTATTGAATGGGGTGAGAGTTAGGGGCCAACAACCCCAACGCACACCCTGATGCCTGTTGATGGGAGGGTGGTGTGAGGGCAAGGGTGGCAACCCTAACACTGAATTTCCTTGCTTTTGTCGCTGTGGAGCAAACCTAACTGATGCATTAAACAGAGTTTTTGCAATGAATATATATATATATATACCCCTGCAAATGGAGGGTTACATAAAGTACATAAAAGTCTTCCAAAGCTTGCCTAATTGCTCAGAGCCTGGAAGTGTTCTGCATCTAAGCCGTTTAAATGTGATTCCCAGTGAGCACTTTTAAAAGCCTCCAAGTAGTGTCTCTTTAATAGCTGTCTGCTTGCAGACATAATTAGTTTGAATGGGGGACTGTGTGTGTTTATGCCCGAGTCCCACCTGAGCTGCTGGCTAAGTGTGCTGTGTCTGCCGTCGCTAAGTGGGCAGAGTGAGCACTCCTGAAAGATGTAACTAATTCTGAGGAGAAATGCAGAGTTTTAATAGAAATGCAGTTTGTCTAACCTGTTTCTCCTGCAGCACAAACTGTTTCTGTTGTGCCCTCCATTTTGATCCCAGACTGTTGAATTGAACCAATCAGTATGTGAGGACTCTAAGATGGAACCTGCTTGGGACCAGTCGAGATTGGAACTCTCAGTTAGAGCCTGTGGAAATGGGACTGTATGGAAGGTGCCTCTGGGTAATGTAGTTTTGGATCCTTGGTGCTTTTTGCACCTCTGGGAGCTCTGCTGTGATTGACAACTGAACAGACCAACCAAACCTTTTGGATCTAAGTGAAAGACCCTGGGCTGTCTATTGGGAAGCCAGACTTCAGTTGGTGGTGAAGAGTGAAGGAGCTCAGCTCTGCTCTGTTTGAGCAGCATGGTAGTTCATGTGGAGGCGCATGTGAGGCCCGAATTCTGGCCTGTCTGCTGTTGTGGAGGAGAGAGAGAGAGAGAGGAGAGTCAGAAAAGGTGTTTCGGACTTAATCTGAAGTTTGAAAAGAAAAGGAAGCTGCTGCTGTTGTTGGGAGACCAGGCTTACCCTGTAGAAGACCAAAGATTTTGCTAAAAGTGATTGGCCTGTCAGGACTTTAGCTACCTGATGCTCTGAGCGACTACTCCCAGTGCTATAGTCAATGGTCGTACTGTATTAACAAGCCCCCCAAAACTGTCTTACAACACTGCCTCAAAACCTGGCAACCTACAATCACTTAAACAGTACCTCCTATTTACTGACTGGTTCCACATAAGAAGTGCTCAGAACATTGACTCTGCCCTCAGCTATTTCATTCATATGTTCAACACTGCCTGCAACCGGTTTGCACCCCTAACCAAACAAACAATTAAAGGTGCCAACACCTTGGCTGTCCCAAGTCCTTTTGTACCAAATGCATGAATGAGACAATCTGCAGCACATTGCACAGGATACCAGAAAACCCTCTGACAGGCAGCTCTATCAGGAAGACGCAATAAATGCATATGGGATATCCGTAAGCAATGCTCACCAACACATGGGCGCAGGTCACAAGTTTTGGGACTCACTAAAACGCTAAGTGGCAAAGTCCCCACTGCCCCTTCTACCCATATCTGGGCCAATGGATCTATCACTTCAGACCCAGCTCTTATCGCTGACACATTAAATGACACCTTCTCTGACCTCTCTGGTGTCCTCCCCCAAATATTTTCTCCCAACCCACCCCACTCCACTGCCCCTCACCAACCCCATTCTACTTTAAAGCAGTTTCCCAGCATGAAGCTGCCCTCGCCTACTCAAAGCCTCAGCAAATCCCATTTCAACAGTGACTCGTTGGACCTAAAACTGCTTAGACTCACATTCAACAAAGTTCTCCTCCCCTTACCATGCTTTTGAACTGCTCCCTTTCTCTGGGCCAGTTCCCATCAAATGAAATCTTCCCTCATCACTCCTATCCTTAAAAGTGGTGACCACATCCTTCCTGGGAACTACCGCCCAATATCAATCCTGCCTCCCCTCTCTAAAACCCTGGAAAAATCGTGGCCATACAACTAACAGACTACCTCACTATCTCACTAAATATAGTATTCTGTGTCCTGAACAAACACAGATTCTGCCAGAACCATAGCACCACCACCACTGCCCTCTTGGAATTTACAAACACCCTCCATACATCCCTGGACACTGGAAACACTACTGGCGCGGTCTTTATAGACCTCTCAAAGGCATTCGATACCGTGCACCAGTTGCTTCTCCTGAGCTCCCTCACTCAGTTAGATCTCTCCAATGAGTCCACTGACTGGTTTGCTAGCTATCTGTCTGGTAGAACCCAGACAGTCCGGATTGCCCATTCCTATCACCCCCCACCAAGTCAGGGCTGGGGTCCCTCAAGGCTCTATCCTTGGCCCACTTCTTTTCTCCTTTACCTCAACACCCTGCCCAAAGCCTGCTTTGGGAAAAATGCTACTGTATGTAGGTAATGCAGTCCTCTACAACTCTCACACTGATCCCACAGCCTCCACTCTGCACTCCAGAAATCCTTTTCTGAAGCTGAATTCTGGTTCATTCAGCATAGGTAACTACTAAATTACAAAAAACTAAACCCATGATGCTTGCACCCCCTAAAAATGAGTACCTAGGACAAGCCTTGCGCATTCTGAACTCACTAAATGACCCTCTTGAACAGGTTAACACTTTCAAATACCTTGGCATCACCCTAGACACAGGTCTCACTTTCCATGACCATATCTGATTACTAAGCACTGCCGACAACGTATGTATTGGTCTTCTTCATCACTATAAGCACTGCCTGCCTCTTGAATCTCTCCCCGCCATCTACCTCGACTACTGCAGCGCCCTTTACTTTGGGCTTTCTGGGGTTGAAATCTGCCACCTACAGCTTGTGCAGAACGTGGCAGCCCGGTTTTGACTGGAACAAGTAGGTCCTGTCACATTACCCGGTGCTGCGCAGCTGCACTGGCTCTAATACGATGGCGGATCACCTTTAAAGTCATTTTATTGACTTTCAAAGCCCTTCACGATCAAGATCCATCCTATCTGAAAGACCTTCTGGTTCCTTACTGCCCTGGCCGATCACTCCACTTCGGCTGACATGGGGTTGTTAGAGATTCCAAGAGTGACTTTGAAATCTTCTGGCAGTAGAGCAGTTTTCATGCCGCCCACTCTTTGGAATTCTCTACCACGCTGGTTATGGGAATGCTCCTCCGTGGAGATTTTCAAGAAGGAACTGAAAACTTATCTTTGGAGAATGGCCTTCTCGGAAAGTTAAATGCTGTCAAGTGTGAAATTTTACTTCAGGCCCCACTGTCCAGCCACCTTACACGGCAGTCAACAACTTCTCACTTTAGGGTACCTCACTGCAAAACCACCTCTGACCAAAGAACATTTCGATATCTGGCCCCAACCTGGTTCAACTCACTCCCAAACTCCCTTCTCACTGAGCCCAAACTTGGTTGGTTCAGAGTACTAACTAAGGGACCTTATTACCCAAGGATCAGTATGTCATTGCCCCTAAACCTGACCACCTCCATCTCCCATGTCTACGGACCTAGCTCTGGTCTGCCACCCAGCGTGCCTATACCATGACAATGGACATCTCTGTCCAGCTTTGGCCAATGAATAACTCATGGGCATGGCTAGCACCATCGCCCTGAAATGCTATGCATGTACCTGCAATCTTTATTCCCTGCTGCTATTTTTTGTATTTCTGTAATCATCTGCAACCATTCTGTAACCGTTGTGTTTAACTACTATGTTACTTGTTACTCTATCGTTGCTGTCTCTATGTGTATGATGGAACCTTTGTAAAAGAGTCTTTGACTCAAAGGTGTTATCTGATATTTATCAATAAACAATACCATAGTGCTCCTGGGTAATTGCAGTGTTCTTTGCGATCGGGACCAAGGAGTCACCTGCCTGGTACAGTAAGCTTTCTTTTACATATAAATGTG
This sequence comes from Neoceratodus forsteri, assembly GCA_016271365.2. Taxonomy (NCBI): domain Eukaryota; kingdom Metazoa; phylum Chordata; order Ceratodontiformes; family Ceratodontidae; genus Neoceratodus; species Neoceratodus forsteri. Next base: position 1,046,733,868 of record CM057455.1, read on the forward strand.
CTGTGTGCTGGAAGGGATCGTGATCTGGTTTCCCCATTTGCTGTAAACTGTGTGCTAGTGCTGGAAATATTTTTCCCAGCCAAATTTGGATTGAATCCGTGCTGCCTGGTGCAGATAGGCCCTACCATGAGGTCTTGCCTCACTACCTTGCTGCACAGAACAATTCATCGTTGAGGGCCAAGCTTCCTCTGGTCATCCAGTGAGATCATCCATTAGCCCTCCAGTGTTTAGCCTGCGCATCATGAGTAGCTATCAGTGTAGCTCCCTGCAACTTTTGTTTAATCAAAGTGTGTTATCTGATTGTTTGTGCTTTTCTTTCTACAAACTGAGCCATCCAGCTCGGATTGCAAATTGTGTGTGTGCATGTTCCTTTTTCCATCACAGGGCCCCAACCAGCTGCAACAGACCTGCCAGCCCCTTTCCCATCATGGGTACCCAGAGAACGAGACTGATTGGGACTCTAGTGCACGCACAGTACTGTGATTATTATTGTGTTTAAACCTATTAACCTGATTTTCTCCCTACCTTGTTACAGCTCCTAAATAAATCAGATCGGTTTGTTTCTGCAAATTTACATTGACTGTGGTGTTAGTTTATGCTAAAGGAATTGCACTGTTGCTGTCCTACTGCATCACCTTATTTTACAGGGGTCCCAGAATCAAGCTGAAGGAATCAGTCCTGGGTGGTAAGTGCCAAGTACAAACGTATGTGGTTTGCATATCTGGGGTATTGGGAAAGCTCACCACTGTATCATGTGGCCACTAGTTGGGGAAAAGGGGTCACAGTGTCCCAGAGGGCTTTGACCTGGTTAGGCTAGTCACAACCTACCCAGACCTTTGGGTGGAGGCACCCATTTTAGAACTCAGGCCCTTTAACCTGTTAGCAGCCAAGCAGGCAGGGGTTGTAGCCAAGGGATAGTGGCACCTAGGGGTTACATATATATATATATATATATATATATATATATATTATGTAGCATGTGTAGTGCTACCATAGTTAGGGTTGAGATATATATATGATGTGAAAACTCTCACCTCCACAGCCAGTCATCATCTAAGCCGTCTTTGTTTTGTTTTTTAAATCATAGAAAAGTTAATTATTTTCCAAGTTACAAAGCTGCACAGGTTAAAACATTACAGCAGACAGGAATATAACATTTTCTTACAGCTAGACACAACCCATCCTCAAGGAGGATTGTCCAATCACAGGAACAAGAAAGTGACCACATACTAACTAAGCCCTTACAATCTAAGGCATATAACAAGTAAACATGGTAGACATCCTGTCAATCATAGATCACACTACTACGTGCTCTTCCAAAAGACAGATAGGGAGGATATGAAGCACCTGCCAATCAAAACAACTATAGGTAGGGAACACAAAGCATCATCACAAGGTGCGGTCCAAGTCTAGCCTTAGTGAGTGGGAGGCAGGACTAGGATCTAAGGATACCAACACCCCTAAGAGGATCGCATCAGGAGGAAAAGAAAAGTGAACAGGCTCGAGAGGGGAGGAGAGGGGAAAAAAGGAGAGGGGCCTTAGGCATTGGGATTGCCAGGAGGAGGGGAATTTTACACAGTGTGATTGCAAGTAAGGCATCCCACTTCTTATAATACCTGGAGAGCTGCCCTGGCTAGTGTAGGAGAGTCTCTCTAGTGTGGCAAGGTTAGCCAATGCAGAGTGCCAGGTCTTGATAAAGTGTGGCAAGGCTGCCTCCATTTCATTAAAATAGCCCATTTAGCCTCTAGTATCACTGCCAGTACCCATCCCTTATGGGAGGAGGGAGTGGATTCAGAGAGAGGGTCACCAAGAAGTATCTAGGGTCTGAGGAACTGAATGACTGTCCGTCTACACTGGTACAGTCCATAAAATGAATGCCCAAAGGGAGAGCCAGGGACACTGCCAAAGCACGTGGATATGTGCTGGGCTCTGTTGACATCTCCAGCACTGGGAGTGATTGATAATCCCTTGGCATGGAGAGCAGTGGGGGTCCTGAACCACCTAAGTAAGATTCTCAATTGGATAAGTTGGCTCCTGGTATCCCTATAGGTATGAGCTGCCTTGATGCAGCGGTTCCAAGTTTCTAGAGGTATGGGGCTTTGAGACGTCCAGCTCCCACTTGCATCTGCAGTAATCCATATGGTTGGGCTGGGAGTCATGCATAACTCTATAGACTTGCCCAGCCAGGCCTCAATATGTATCCTTCCTATGTTGGGTTTTCAACCACTGCCACTTGGGATCTGGACTGATTCATGTCTGTTGGGTCCGGACCACATTGAGAATTTGGAGATATCTCCAGAAATCCCAGGCTGGGAGATTGTATTGGGATCTCAGCTGCTCAAAGAACATCAGCTCCATGGAATTTGGCATGTACAAGTTTTGGATGGTCGAGATACCACATGAAGCTCATCCTGGCCAGAGTAGTGTTTTTAATCAATTGAGATGTTCTTATTATTCCAGAGATAAGTGTATCCCCAAGGGGTGCCAGGCTGCTCGAGGAGCGTGGGAGATGGCCAGACCATAACAGAGCCAGGCCGTCCTGTTTCCAGCATAACTGGAGTCACCGGGAGGATAAGAGAGGAGCAGACAGCAAAATCGAGGCTGAGAGGGTGGTCCTGTGCCAATCAGACTTCAAGCTCGACCTACACAGGAGGTTGGGAATGGGTGGGACAAATCACTTTGTTGCTTGTGCTGCTATGTAAGCAAGATGGTAGCCCTGGAGCCAGGGGAGACCTAGGCCCCTTTGGTCCAATGAGCGCATAAGTTACTGTGGCTCCACCAGGGTGGTTTGCCTCTCAGAGCAATAGAGATTAATTTATCTAGGAGTGGAACAGCTTAGGGGAGAGCGAATGGGAAGGTTATTGAGTAGAAAAGCCACCCGAGGAAGAAGAAACATCCGTACTGCTTCCACTTTACCCTTCAAGGAAAAGTTAAGCTTGCACCAATGGTCAATCTCTGCTGTGGGGAAGCCAGTAGAGGGCAAACGTTGTGGCTTCTATGTCCTTCAAATAAAGGGAATAACCACCCTAAGTCGCGAGAACCCTGTGGATCCCAGGTCAGGACTGTACCCTGCAAACGATCCCTGGAGCAGGCAGAGTTTAGCAGGGCGAGAGCAGTTTTCTTTGATTTATTTGCAGGCCAGACAACCTGGCAAAATCTTGTAGGCTGGACAAGACCTTGGGCAGGGATTGTTGCAGATGAGAAAGGATGAGCAAAGGCCATCTGCATAGGAAGCAGCCAGGTGGGAAACACCCACCAATTGTGTGCCAGTGATGTCCTTAGAGGATATAAGCTTCCTGGTCAGTGGGTCAATGGCAACAAGGAATCATAGGGAAGAAAGAGGACAGCCTGACGGGTGCCCTTTGCAGCGAGATGGGAGATGAGATATCCTTATTTGTTAAAACACTGGCCACCTGTGAGCTGAATAGCGTGGAGACCCATTTCCAGAAATAAGGACCAAAGCCATATAACTGGAGGACCTCATGTAGTAGCCCCATTCCACAGAGTTGAGCTGCTTTGGAAAAATCCTGAGCGAGAGCCACCATGGGTACTGAGGAGCACAGTGCCAGCCATTTAAGGTTAAGCACTAGCCTGGTGTTATCAGCTCCAGATTTTCCTTTGGAAAAGCCCACCTGGGAGGGGTGAATTATGGAGGGTAGAACATCCACCATCCTGTTGGCCAGGATTTTCACCGCAATCCTCGTGTCAACTGAAAAGAATGAGATGGGGTGGAAATTGGCACAATCAAGGATGTCAGTGGATTTTTAGGGAGGACAGTAATCAGAACTTCTCTCATGGTAGGGGAAAGCCCCAGGGTCATGCGCTTCACGCAGTGTGGAGAAGAAGTGGGGTGGTTATCTCCTCATCCAAGAGCTGGTATAGTTCGACAAACATGCCATCAGGAGTAGGAGCTCTCCTTTGGGTGCGACAAGGTACACCATAGCTCTTCAGCCATAAAGGGTTTTCCAAGGACTCCACCACCTCTGGAGAGCGGTATTTCAGACAGCTTGCAGAACTCTTACTGCTCCCTGGAAAGCCCTCTGCATCCAGAGAGGCCCAAGACTTATACAGGGTTGGATAGAAATGTTTCATAACGTCATTAACCCCTTTAGGGTCAGAGATCACCTTCCCAGAGGGCCCCTAAGTGCATGGATGCAGGATGCAGCTTGCTGTTTCCTCAACTGATAAGCCAAAAGTTTCCCACCCTTGTTGCCCCAGTATGTATGTTTGGCTTGAAGGAGTAGCCATTCCACTTTTGCTGCAACAGGGTGTTAATATGGTATTTAACCCCAATAGCAGGCGCTGACTAGGGTTTGGTCTAGGGAAGCAGAAGGGGACTCTTTAAAACAGGCCTCCAGTGTGGTCAGCTCAGCTTGTAATTGTGAGAGTGCTTCTTTACAGGCCTTATTTTTGGCTGCAGTGAAGGAGATAATCCAGCCCATAGGACCACCTTAAAGGCCTCCCAGATGGTGCTGGCCCAACCTCGCCTCCAGAATTAAATGAGAAGTAGACCTTGGCCTCTTCTGTTATTGCCTTCTGGAACTCCGTGTCCTTGAGCAGCAGTGGTTGCAACTCCACCTGGTGCTAGCAGACACTGCCAGAAGGATAGTTAGAACACATAACTGGGGCGTTGTCTGAAATGAGGATATCGCTATTCGAGTGTCAGAGCTACTTTGAGCAGATACCAACTTAGCTAGCCAAAAATCTATATGGCTATGAGTGTTATGGACAGGTGAGAAGAAAGTATAATCCCAACCAGTGAGGTTATCCTTTCTCCAGGGATCAGTGAGGCCCCATTCTTCAATCATTTCCTGCAGGACCACCCTCACCTTAGGATGCGCCTGTGGAGTGGCAGAGACTTGTCCAAAAGATGTCCAGGACCAGATTGAAATCACCCTCAATCAGGACCGGGCATTTGGGATTGACCATCTGAGAGGAGGTGATGGCCTGGCTAATGCTGGGAAGAGGTTGGTGGAGTTAGTGTTTGGGCCATATATATTAGCAACCCCTCCCCCAGGAAAGTGAATTGGGCCACCATCCAGTGGTCCTGTGCATCTGACTTTACTTCTTCTTCAACCCATGGGCAGGAATGATGCATTAAGTTGGTGACCCCTTTGGACTTGGTAGGAGCAGAGCTGGCTATTACCTACCTAAGCCTTCTTGAGCCACTGTACTGTTTTGGCAGTGAGGTGTGTCTCCTGGAGAAGAGCAATATCGGCATGCAAGGAGAAAGATATTACAGCACCTTTAAAGCAACAGGGTGATTCAGGCCCTCGACATTCCAGGTGACACATCTCAGTCCCACGTGAGAGTTATCTGGCATTACAGCAGGTGCAGTCAATAAATCAGGAGAGTTACTCGTCAACAAGATATTTGCCAGGAGAGGGGTACCTGGGTCCCAAGAGACAGCTGAGGCGTATTTCACAGAGGTATCCCAAGCTGTCAGTGGGAAGTGCAGCAACAATGGACCTGCATAGCAACAACAATTCAATGTTAAATCAAGAACCTTAGGAGGAAAAGAAAAAACACACACAAAAAAAAAAATACAGATTAGAAACTGTAGATCAATGCAGTTGAAATCATTGTTACCAGAAAAACTTTTTCAGCAATGAACTCACTAAGGTTGGAGAGATAGTCACGTATGGGTAGCCCCAGTGGAACTGAAGGCCCAGAGCTACACTAGCTCAACCACCTGGAATGCATATAAGAAGGGTCACACAAAGATAGTCCATCCTTGGGTGGACTGGTCCCCTAACAAGTAAAAACCGTGTGGAACAGAATGGAAAAAAGTGGGAAGGAGGAGGAGGGAGGGGCAGGAGGAGGACCCCTCCGACTGTCTTCAAGCAATCAAGGGAGACTCCGTAGTACTTCCAGACCTATAGAACAAGCTGTCAAGGCACTAAGGAATCTACCAGTAACATTAGTTCCCCTACCTCAGCAAAGGGAGCAAGGCATCAGAAAAGACCCTGGGCTGTCCTCAAAAAGCAAAACCAGCCCTGTAATAAGGGCCAGGGCCAGCATGGCAGCCCACCTCCAGCCACAGGAGAGACCAGTGCATCCATGTGCCCCAACATTGCGTGCACTTGACCCCCAGTCATGTGGGGGTTTGCAGAAAAGGAAATGGACCGTCACTCCTGGGGGCAATACAGAAGTATGGCACTCTGGACAGAAAGCTCTTGGGGCATATAAATAAAAGTAAAGGGTGGGAATCCAACCCCATAGTTACTGGTAGATTATGCCCCAGCCACTCCCTCACCAAACTATCCCATGTATGTTAAAAGTGGGGCTAGCAAGAAGGAGAGGTGGAAACCCACCTAGACCTCTGATGGGAATCCAACTCACGGGGACCTGTACTGAAATTAAATAGGCCTTAAAGTTGTCACCAGGAAAGACAGTACAGTCCACAAATATATTCCTCAACAGAAGACAGCCTCGAGGTCATCCTTGGAACCTTGGGCCAGGACACAACTGGTAGGTAAATCCAAACTCTTCTTGCTGACCAGTCCCTCTGCTACTATGGTGGTGAATGATTTCAAACCGGGCTTGGCCAGAGTGTAGGCAGCCTCAGCCCCCTCTGCGAAGTCTAGAGGTGCATCTACCAAGTCCAAGGGTGCAGCAGTGTCCATAAAATCATGCTCCGAGATCAGAAGGATGAGACACTTCTTCTTCAGAGGAAGGATCCTCCTTGGTAGTTTCACGGATGGAGAGGCAGGTTGCTAGTGGGGTGAGGGCTTTGTCTGTTCCTGGAGCGGGGATGGACAAGACCCACTTTAACTTCTCCAGTGGAAAACTTGGAGATGTTGTTGATGGCTCTCAGGGGTTAAGCTCTGCAGAGTGTGAAGCAGGAGAGAAATTCTGCCCCTCGAGTTAGACTGGGGACTCACTTACAGAGGAACCGTTTTGTTCTCGAAAAGGTCCCTATGAAACTGCAGCCCATTGCCTCCATTCCTCTTAGGCTGGTCTTGCTCCCCAGGTACCCAGAGATGTCTGGGAGATGTAATGCTTAATGGTATGGAGGGCCGATGCCTACAAATCCAGTGTTCCACCTCCTGGGGATGTTGGGCCAGTATGTCCTTGCCATCCTTAGAGACCTGAAGTGAGATATACCTTTTAAAATGGTACTTGAAGTCATGAGCCTGCAACAATTTCTTAATGGGAATGAATGATTTACATTTGGCATCCACCTCCTGGGAGCAATCCCAGTAGAAGGAGATACAGTGACCATGTCATACAATGTCCCCGATGTCTCTTGCAGCCCTGTGAACCTCCTCCTTAATTGAATACCTCAGTAGGTATGCAATTATGGCCTCAGAGCTGTGGTTGCCAAGTTCACTTTGCCCAAGAGTCTATGTGCCCATTCCCCTCCACTGGGTCTCTCCAGCAGTCCCCTAGCATAATGGGGATGGTCTCATTAAGAAAGCATTCCATGTTTTGGCCATCCACCACCTTGAGGATGCCCAGGATGCATATATTATTGAGGCACCGCCTGTTCTCTTGATCTTCTGTCCAGTCCCAGAGTTCAGCCAACTTAGCTTCCTGCAACTGTAGGCGCTGCCACATTTGCTCCTGGTGCTTCTCCAGATCATCTGCCTGTTGTTCCACCATGTTCATTTTATCCTCCAACCTCTGAACATCGGCTACACTTCCCATGAGGCAGCACTGATCCCATCCACCCTATCCAGCAAGGCCTCCAACATTTTAATAATATATTGGAGTGAGTCCCCAGAGAGTTTGCTGGTTAGGAGGTTCTGAGTGGCCATTCAGTGGTCATGGTGGCGTTAGGGAGTTCAGTTGCAGACATTTCCAACAAGAGGTACCAGCCACAAGGAAGTCAGTTGCGCAGGGCCATGGGTAGTTGCTCCTAGGAACACTGTAAGGCTCAGTTGTCAGTAGTGCAATAAAGTGCAGGGCGAACCAACCGTGAAGGAAGATTGGGCCTACGTGGCTTAGCAATGGCAACTCGGAACCTTGCGGACCAGAACTGAATGTAAAGTACAGGCGTAGGAGCAACAAAATGATAGCAGGCAACAGTCAGGAGAGGGTTCCGTAAGCAAGACACACTGAGAGGAGAGGGGTGGGTCCTAGATTACGTGGATGAAGCCACGGATAGCATCCACCAAGGGCAGGAGCTAAGTCAAGCTGCCATTTGCCCACGCTCAAGTCATGCTCCCCCATCTAAGCCGTCTTTGCACTAAAAAGAATAGTAATCACCCCTCATCCCCATCTTTTCAGCACCTCAGACCACCTCCCCTGATTGTACCAGTTGCCCATCATTGGCCTTTTCAGTTCATATTTATAAAATTGTGACTGCTGGGGAGGGAGGAGGGATTGGTTTTCTATGGCGGTGGGGGATGAGCGGTTTGAAATTAAGGATTTGGGCTGTGGAGGAAAGGTGCAGGTTCTCCTTTTTGTTCTCAAGCACTGTACCAGAATATGAATAATGAATACTCAAATATTTGGAGCCCCAAATATGAATACTTAGCCAAATATTAGAAATAAAGTAGTTACACGCCATATCATGTATACACTGAAGGCAAGGAGGAGAGGGATTGAGACATACACTTTCCTGTGAGGAATCAATCAGGTGGATTGTAATGACTTGTTCATGAGGAATAAGAGCACAGTGAATAAAGAGCATGAGTGGAGACTGGTGGAGGGAAGATTCTGAGGGGACATAAGGAAGTTCTCCTTCCTGGAGCAGGTAGTGGAAGAACAGAGTAAGATGCCCAGGAGGGTTAGGCCAAGACCATGACAAGATTTAAACTTAGGTGAGACAGATATAAGGTAATAGTGGGACTCACAGGCAAAGGAGTGGGAGAGATACATGTGGAAGGGATGACAATCAAGCCACTAGGGCTAGCATATCTCAAAATCCAGCCTGGGGATAGGCTGAGGATGGAGCTAGGATGTAAAATAGGCAGACTGGATGTATCACTTGATCTTTTCTGCCAACACAATATGTTTCTTTGTGTCAGTGTTTCCTTGAAGTATGGCATGCTAGGCACAAACCAATCAGCTCTTTTGGTTGCATCTTTTGTAATACTGGAGACTTTATCTGGCAACCATACAGGCAACCCTTTTAACACCATCTGGATAATTTGTTCCAGCAGAAGCACTTTTCTCATCCTTTTAGCAGAAAATACTTTTGTTCCCAAAGCCATCATTCTAACATATTGCAAAGTCGAATATACATTTCAGTATTACATTCTTATGGTGCTTTTATTAGCCTTCTAAATTTGCATCAACAGTATATGCCTCAGAAGTCAAATATAGGGATTTCAATGCAACATCTTTCACTTTTATTCAGTCCTTGCAATCAACATTATCCATTCTAGTAAATGCCTTTAAGGCTTTGTCCATGAATGATGATTTGAGGTGAGTCACCAAAGAAGCCCTATCCAATTTAAATTGCCTCCACAATCTTACAAAAGGCCTCAGGAAAAGGCCATGGCCATTCATCTGTATATCTTGCTGTGGTGGCTGGACAGGTATTCTTACTGATCCTCCATTTCCTTTGCATGCCAGGTTATCACTTAGCTTTCAGCACGCACGATGCCCTTTTTGATCTCAACCAGTGTCACCTGTTTGTCACAAAAGAAGACCGTATGATTCAGGAACCCTGTGCTGCCACCATTTTATCATAGTGACCCAAGCTAACAACTGGCTTAGTTCATGGAGCTGCTTAATGGCCCAGTGGGTAGTGCAACATGCTCCTATGCTGGTGATCTCAGTTTGGGAGTAGACTCAGTAGCCAGGCTGCCTGGGGGCTGGGGAGAAATGGGCACTAGAGATGCAGCAAAATTTAATTTTGCTGCCCAAGTGCTAATGAAATCAGAAATTTCACCTTGTGAAAATTTTCTTGAATTTTGCTCAATTCATTAAATATTTCGAGGTGTAAAATATGAAATTCCACCCATGAAAGGCAGAATTTCACCCACGAATGGCAGAATTTCATCCACGGGTGGTGAAATTCCACCATCTGTGAAATGTTTTGTGAAATGCATGAATTTCATAGAAGTGAAATTAGTGGATTTTGCCTGTCTCTAATGTGCACCAGGTTTGGCCATACAAGTGCTACCTGCTGTGGGTTAGGGCTTGTTCCTCCTTAGGGGCATGCTACATATGTGCACGCAGTCCATGGGACACTGCCTGGCATCTGGGCAGGCTATGGGTATGGAAAGGAGAAACCACAAAAACAAATGTGTACCATTTGCCATTAATGAGTGCAAGTACCCTCAGATACTTACTCCATGTGTATTCCACTAGCGTGACAGCAGAGGGAGTGGTGGATAGAATTTGAAGTACCAGGACATCACCTGGAGCAGGTGTGTGGTGGTGACTGGGGCCAAAATAACTGAATAAGAAAACAAAATGGCTTTATTCACTTAACCAATCCTGTCACCAGCCTACTACAAATTTCCTGTTTTTCCCCACGATAGATCCTCGCTGACACAGTACAAGGCCTCCAGGCACTTCTGAATATGCTCCAGTAGTATACATAGTCTCAGTTTTGCTAGGGCATGCTCTCAGAAATGGAACCACAGTTTCCTGTAAAACGATTACCTATACTGTTCAAAACCCTACATGAAATAGGTGTTTGGGAGTAAAGTGCCACTGGACACCAGGGCCCTCAGTGGTGTGAGAAGCAGTCGGAGGTGGGCAGCTGCAGTACTGATGTCTCACTATAGGTGGAGTGGAGGGCAGGGGCTTAGCAGTCAGTTAAGAGGTGTATTTTTTCAGTGATGTTAAGTAGCACCTCTTTGGATGCCCTTTACCACTGTCACAAACCACTGAACATGCCGCTGTGCCTGTATGTGCAGTGGACCTCCTTATTTGCATGGGAAGAGCCATGTTAGCATCCAGGACCTAACAAGTTCAGTACACTCTACAGCAGCCTCTGAAATGGCCCCTAGTGCACACCACAAACCTGGATAATGCCAGCACAAATACCGTTAGCTCCAGTGCTAAGCTTTGAACATCTGTCCCATGGTGTTTATCTAGTACTATGGCATTGGTGGGACAGAAGGTGAACCCCCAGTGCTGTTTTTATCATTAGGACAAGTAGTCTGCAGCCTATGGGCACCAGTTGTTAGGGGCGCCTGAGAAATCAGAAATCAAAATGAAAATGAGAAAAAAAATATTTGACTGAACTTGAGCTGACTCATGGTGCCCTCCCGAACTCAATGTCATCTGCCCCCACTGTCTCACCAGTCACCCCTCCTGGAACTTGACTGTCTGTCTTGCTCTCTCACCCCCAGACAGAACAGAGCACAGACTGGTCCAATCAGCAGACAGCCAGCGTGTGTACGCACACTGTTTTGATTTTAAATCCTCCGCTCCAGAAGACCACTGTGCATGTGTGCATCCAACTGGGCAGTAGGGCACGTAAAACAGGCACGGTGCATGCTGGCACTGCAGCACTAGTCTGCAGCAGAGTCAGACATCCGACTCAGAGTCACACTGATGCAGACGGATGTTGTTGTCGACTCAATGAGGAGGTGACCCATGATGGCGGACTCCACTGCTGGCACAGTCCCACTGACTGCTAACTTGGAGAGAGAGGTGCTAGGCTAGTACAGGCTGAGCCAGGTGGTAGAGAAACACAGTGTGTCATCACTCACTCTCTCTCATCAATCTCATCTGCCTGCCACAACTGCGGCCGCCAAACCAGTGATCAGATCAAGTCTTCAGTGAGTGTGGCGTTCACTTTTACTTCACAGATACAGAGTGACTTGCCTACACTGTGGCCTGCTGCACTCCTCTACCCTGCCCAGCCAATGCCTGCCATACCCACTCTGCTAGTCTGCTTGTCTTCAATCTTGCCCTCAGACCAGATGGATGGTCGGTCATATCGCTCAGTGTGGTGATGGACAGTGAGTCAATCAAGACAAAACAACTAACTTAAGTTATCAGTGAGTTGTGTACAACAGTGTTGCTTATGTGAGATAAGAGATTTTGTTGATGATTCACTTCTTTGTTGATTGATCATGTCTGTGATCAATAATGCACCTGGTCACACAGACCATTAGAGTACAGACATGAATGATTATGAATCATGATCATTCATTTCTGAACTCTAACAGTTCTTGTATTCTAATGTAAACTCAGTTTTCAGTCAGCAAGCTTAGGCTCCAAATCCTCAGGTTGCTTGTCCTCGTGGCAGCTTCCATGTTCATCTTTCTTACAGAAGTCTATATTATTACATACAATGAGAGCACCAGTGAGGGCCAGTACTGATTTCAACTTGTTTTAATTAAACTCCACTTCCCCAAAGCTGTTATATCTTTTTATACATTTATTCTCCTTTTTAGCTTAAAGTTTCTTCACAGTAATTTCAAATAGTTGTTCCTGTAGTTTTGCAGTTGATATTGGACTAGTCTCTCTCACAGGCTGAAAAACATCCAGTAGTCAGATGACCAATAGGCATGTCTAATCATCAGAGCAACTAAACATTATCAGAGTTTTGTTCCTAGAGTGACCAAGTTCTGTGAATGTGTTTTGCCATTCCTGAGCTGAGCTGTGTTTAAGTGGAGGGGTGGCACCGAAGTTTCCAGCCTATGGACACCATGTAAGTTAATTCAGCACTGAACCCCCACCATGGAGTTCTGCCGTTCCCCAAGCAGTGTCAGCTGGTTTGACAGTAGCATCTGGAGTGTGGCCTCTGTGGATGCAGGTCTGCATCTGAGTCCCCCTTTTGACCCAGAGCTGTGTCACTTCATCTCTCAATTGAGATCTTGAAAAGGAGGATCTGCAGCTGGGGTCTCATGTGCTCTCCCTGTCTGCAGTCCCCATGTCAGGTCCTCATCAGTGCCACCTTCTGGCAACTGTGCACCTTCGTCATTTCCTGCCTTTCACCTTGCGCCACAGAAGGACCACTAGTAGTGGCACCATCTCCACCCCTCTTAGCTGCCTTCCTGTATTCCTCCCTCTCCCAGTGGTGCCTTACTCTAAGGTGGGTGTGCCCTACCAGAACCCAAGTGGCTGCCTTGTTTACCATGCCAAAACTGTCTGGAACAGTTTGCATGTCCTAAACAGTTGTCGGCAGGGTCCAAATCAAAACATTTTCAAACTAGGGAATTGTGCTGCTGCCTATGGGAGAAGCCAAAGCTGGATGGTCTCAGAGGCTCATCTTCACAGGGATTAGCCAGTGGTAGTGGCAGTACCATGGGGGGGTTACAGGATTTATCTCTTGTCGGTTCGTCCGGTGGCAGAATAGCTGATACTTATTGCGGCTGCTGGTTGCTGCGCTATGGGTGAGTCAGTTCCTGCAGACAAAGAAGCCATTGATGCTACAGGTTTCTTTCTGGGCCTTCTTTTAATAATTGGTGCTGCTGGTGTCACCAAAAGTGTTCTCTTTAGACAGATGGGATAGTGTGTCCCATCTGTTGACTACATGACCATCCCTCAATCCTCCCTCTCCTCCTCTGACTCCCACTCCTTCCACTCTGTTTTCCATCTTCACTAATTTTTATTTAAAATAAAAGGTATAAAAGTAAAAATTACACAAAGTGAATTTGGAAAAGGCAGAAAAATGGGAAAACAAACTATAAATAATAACTAAACAAGAATTCACAAAACCAGAGCATCTGAACACAGAAGTAAAATGAAAATTCGGATAGAAGGATGTAGAAAAAATATAGAAATATAAAGAACGTAAGCCCCCAGAGGAAGTGGAGTGCACACTTCATCTTGAGTCTCATTCAGTATTATTTCAGTCAGACTGACAAAGCACTGCTTTTCATCAGTGCACTGTTAATACACTGCATTGACTTTCTGCTACACTGTTATACCACTGCTCAATCTTTCTTATTTTTTGATGAAGACTGTAAGAGCACTGCAAATAATTATTAGATTTTCATGCACACTTCCTTAGCACTATATTTCCTTCATTAATTTTTGCTGCACACTGCAGTAGTACTGCTCAATCTTTCTTATTTTGATGCAGACTGTAAGAGCACTGCAAATAATTATTAGATTTTCATGCACTTCTTCAGCACTATTTCCTTCACTAATTTTTGCTGCACACTGCAGTAGTACTGGCAGCACTTTATAATTTTATCACACTTCTTTAGCACTGCATTGTCTCAGCAATCTGGTTACCCTTACTAAATTTGTCACAATGGCATTACAGTGGTATAGCAATGGTAATACTGTGGTCAGCTGAAAAATCACAATGGTACTACCCAGTGGTACTCTGGTATCATAGTGGTAGATGATATATAGATTTTCCTCTGTGCATTGTTAGTGCACTGGCAGAATAGCATCCCTATGGCATTTTTACCATTTTCTCTGTCTCTCACACATACACTGGTAATACGATGGTATCAAGAAATTTTGAGATTTTGTTGGCTCCCACAAATATTGGTACACTGTGAAACAATGGTACTGTGCTATTTTGACATTTCAGTATTTGGTACCTCTCACAGCAACCCTAGACTCATGTGGTAGCACAGTGGTACCAGTATTAATCTCATTATACTCTGTACTCTATTGCATTGTTAAGATAAATCTCATTATCAACCTCTTGGAGAACAGCTCTCAATTCCATATTTTTATTTGTTCACTTGTCTTTATCTTACTGGTAATGGGCTGTTATTGTTCACATAGGCCAGAACATTCAAAAGAGCATTTGAGATCGCTAAATGGGTAAGTGACTCTCAAACAACACTTTGCACCCCAAAACAGTATAGGATCACAAAATGATATCTTGAATAGCATAATTAGTGAGTCTCTGACCAGTTGGTGAATGGCTTTAAAAGATGTTGCCTCCTAAATCAGGTATTATCACCTCTGCCTCCTACCACTGCCCCTTTGAGCTCCCACCATCAGTAATAACACACTTCCCTGGTGTTCAGTGGTGCTGCTGTCCATTCCGTGCATCAGAAACTGCCAATATCTACCTGCCCACCCAATTCCATTGCTCCCACCTTTCATGGCCCCCACCATATGTTTACACTCTCCCCATAGTGGCAATTGGCAGAGACACTCTGCTAACCTCTGTAACCAACTGAGGGACAGAATGCCAGTTTTCGCTCACGTGCCTACTGTATAAACAGTGGTGTACAGTTAGCACATGATTGTGAACTATCATCCATTTTGTGCCCGATCAAGGAGCTGAGAGGATGGTCTGTGCCAAACATGAAAGGGTGTCAAATATATAGTAAGCCTGAGGACCAGGGGGTAGTATTTGCTGTAAGAACTAACTGGGTCATGGTGGACACTTTGGATATACAGGGGCAAGGACTTTCACTCAACACATCACTGCTCACTCTATCAGGCCCTGGGCTGGCTTCCCCATCAGCCCAACAGACCTATCTCCTGGCCAGCACAGTCAATAAGGCCATCCAAACCGAACTACCTCTCTGCAATCCCACCTCCTTTGGCCAAAGTCTTTGTTCTAGAGCTCTGCCTCACTGCTGGCCCCATGCTTGAGTGCCCCATAGTCTCCACCTGTATGGGTAAATGTGCATTCTCATCTGCAGCCCCTTTCCTTTGGAACAACCTGCCCATTCTACTTAGCACCACTGACTCTCAGGACTCTTCCACTCTCTCCTTGGATCTCACCTTCTGTCCTCCACTACTTGTTCCTGCCCTCCCAACTTATTATCATGCCTCTACTTCTCTTCCCTTCCCTTCTTTTCCTTCTTGGTCCATACCTACACTGCCATGATGTACTTTTTCCTTTACTCATCTCAGATCATGCCTAAATTGTATTATAACTTGGCTACTACTGTACCTGCTATTGTTATAAATGTTATTTATCCATTGTGCTGCAAGCTTATATGTATCTTCATATAAATATCCTGTATATTTTATTACTGTCTATTGTATGCCTTGTCCCAGCCTCCTTTGTACTTGCTTGTATTCCTGTGCCATCCTCAATGGCCCAAGTCATGCCTAAAAATGGTTCTCAGACCAGCTGCACCTACTCGGTAAACAAATGAATGAATAAATAAATAAATGGGAACTGGACAGCAGGGATAGTAACAATCTACTGTATACCTGCTGGGTGATTGTAGGATGGGGTAGAACTGGAGAACAGGTAAATTAAGAACCTGGACCTGTGGGATGATTAGGGAGGGGCCCCAATGGAGACTTCCCAGGAGGGCACTTTTGTGGTTTAACTCCCAGGATACATTTTGTCTGGTGCTGTAATGTGGCCTGTGCTGTAATCGGCATCAGCAACATGGCTGTCACACCAGCATGGGTGAACCCTTTCTCCACACTCTTGAGTGTCCACCCTATAAAAGGTTTTGGTGGCATCTGCAAAAGACATACCTTCCCATTCAGTTCTTCTGCAAATTCACTTATGAAGACATTGAAGTGGCCCACTCTAGTACTGAGCCCCACCCACACCATGCCTTTAAGCAACTGCTCAAAGCCGTGTGGAGGTACTATCTTCTCCCCAGATGTATATAGGCAACCTTTTGGCAAAGCCACCATGCATACTAATGACCCTCCCCATCCCTGAAATTTCCCTGCACTACCCCACCCCATCCCTTGCTAGGTCATTTGTCCCCAGGTGGACAATGACATCTAGCTCCCTCTCATCTTCTGCTGCCTAATGATCCACTGTATCTGCTGTCATCCCTCCAAGCCAAAAGTACCTCTCAGGTATTTCACCTCCCTCTCCTTACCCCACCCTGCTCATAAGTCTATCCCCAATTAAGTCCCCTACCAGCAGTTGCTTCCTACTCAATTGGGGCCTCTTCCTCCCTCCTTGTAACTGTGAAATGGTCCATGGACAGTGCTTTCCTTGGGTGGTTCAGCTGCAGGGAGAGTGGTTGACTGGGCAGGGCCCATTTCAGATGCAGGGAGAGTGGTTAGTAAACAAAGCAGGTGAACTGAAACTCTGACAAACAAACCGCACAGGGGCAGAAAATGCAAGCCCAATAGAAAAGAACACAGTGAGGGCTACAATAGGTCACTTGCTGGAGTAGTCTCAGGTCAGGGAACTACAGCTGAAGAGAACATGGAGAACAGGTAGGCATTGGAAAATGATGCATGGGGCAGCGGACAGGCGTGCAATCATGACAGCATGCATGGGAACTACAGATGCCAGGATGCCAATGCTGGGAGGTGCAAAGGCCAGCTTAGGTAGGTGGACACTGACCTGTAGGTAGAGTGCACAAACACAGGGACCCCTGCATCCCTGCATGCCGAACAGTAGAGAAGTGCACCATGGAGCATAGCCCCACTGCAGCACAGTAGCTGATGGGGGCCCAGGACACTGTGGACACAGAACTTGAATGTGACCATGGTGCACAGCACAGCCAAGGAAAGCACTGGGACTGTGGGAAGACAGTGGCACTACAGTACTGGTACAAACCACTTACAAGACAAGTATCAGCCTGCCAATGAAGTGTGATGTGCAAACAAAGTGTAATCACACCTGTATGTCTGAGCTGGAACTAAAGCCGTCAGTGTTGCACAGTCCTCTGGCACAATGAAGGACAGCATGGAAGCCATGGAGGGGCCAGGGTGCTCAACTGCAACCCCAACAACATGGACAATCTGTGAGGTGGTACCATCCAGGAAGGGAAAGTCCAAGCTGAATGTGAATGACTACCTCCTGGTCCATGAATGGACATGCAATGAGACAGTGTACTGTTTTTTAACATATCATATTTTTCACCTGCTGCGCACACACTCCGGCTTAGGACATCCAGCCACCAGCTCCACCCACCTGGAGAGCTGGGTAGCTCAAATTTCACCCAGGAAGATCAGAGACAGCCATCATGCCATCTTTCTGGAGGCTTCCCCTCTGCCTCTACCAGCCAGGACAGCCCCAACCCTCCTCAACAGAACTCCACCAAAGTCCTCCGGGTGGCTCAGAGCACAACCATAAAGCTGCAAGGTCATGCCCAACCATTTTCCTTCGATTGGCCCCAGTAGCACAGATGTGCAATGATGTCCAGGTGCAACGTGCTGACATCTGCGTGCTCCCCATCTAGTGTCACTGACACTAGTAGTGCCCCTGGGCATCCCAGGGGCTGCTACAGCATGGTGAAATTCCCCAGCCCACCCCAGGACTGGGAAAGCAGTCTATGGATGCTCGATCCCAGTCCTCCCCTGCTGACCCCTGACAGCCCAGGCTCAATCCTGAACTCGGGTCACTGGCATGGCACAAGGTGTGGCATCCAGTGCCTCAACCCTCAGCACCACCGGGATGGCCTGTGACAGTGTAATGGTGCCAGCACCATAAGTCCAAGTCCTGCCTCAGCCAGGCCATCACACTGCTCCAGGATGGCCAGCACCACCTAAAAGAAAAAGAATGAGCACAGTCATGCTCAGGAGACAGGCGCTGGCTGGCATCAGGTAGAAGGCACACAGCACCATGGCTAGCCCTGCATAGCTACTGCAGAGTGAGGCAACTGTGATGACCACTGAGCTGTGGCAACAGTTGCCTAGCAAGAGGGCCCTGCTGCAGATTGTGAACAGGACCCACCCAAGGACCTCTCACAAGAACCGGTGACACTGGCTGACCTCACTATCCCCAAGCAGCTACAGACAGTGACTGGATGTCCATGGTACAGCAGGATCACCAGCAGCACCACCCACCAGGTCCTTCTACTCACCACAGAGGACAACATCAGGGACCTGGCACAGGGACCCTTCTGGGTGATTGATGGTACATTCAAGACTGTGCCACACCTGTTCACTTATTGTATACTATCCATGCAGCCATGAGAGACTGGCCTAACAACCTCATTATGTCATTGGTGTATACACTAATGACGAAAAAAGAGCTTGCAATGTTACTGCACCTTGTTCCAGGAGCTGAATAAATATGCCAGTATACAGTCCTGCACCCTCAAACCACCTACGATCATCACTGACTTTGAGCAGAATGCGATCAATGCCTGTAAGATGGAATTTCCATGAAGCCATGAACAAGGGTTGCCTGTTCCACTTTGGGCAGATTGTGTGTGGAAGGTCCAGAGCTTTGGCCTTGCATCAGAATACGAAGTGACCCAGACTTCAGCCTGAAGATTCATGAACTCGTGGCCTCGCCCATCTCCTGGCACAGGACATTCCAGCAGCATTCAGCCTCCTGAAGCCAACCCTTCCACCTAATGCCACCACACTTCTCTATTGTTTTGAGCAGACACATGTGCTGGGCAGGATATGGCTGTACAGTAGGGTGGCCAAGGTGCCCACGAGATCGACCCATGTTCCTACCTCAGCTGTGGTTGGTTGCGGATCTCAATGAGTGAGGTATACCATGAACCCAAAGCAATGTCGAGACCTGGCACTGCCATCTCCATGACCTGCTCGGAAGGTGCATGTGAGGTCATGACAATGCTAGCAGAGCTCCACAGAACAACAATGGACCTATGTCACCAGGAAGGCATTTGTTGTGGACTGCATGGACACCACCCAAGAAGAGCTATGAGGAGTGGATAAGGCTGGTACTGGCATCCAAGGACAAGGGGCAAGCTGCTGAGTTCCTCTGTGGCATGGCACACAGCACCACCCTGTAGGGTTTCCATGATGACATGGCACCTGACAGTTGTACACTCACAGTACACATCATGCACAGCCACCAGGTTTCTACTGTGGCCCCTACTGTTGAATAAAGTTTCAGCCCCACATTTCACATGCACTCCAACCTGGTGGTGATGTCTCATCACAACACTGCTGGGTATCCATAGGCAGCCCACTGCACCTGCCACATCTGCACTGTGTCACATGTCTGCACCTTCCTGACTCTGTGTGAGTCCCCAAAATCCTTTCAAGCTGTTCATGTGTGCCACACATTGCACAGGCCTGGAAGCTGTGAGTGCCCACCAATCCTTCCAGCTGTGCAACTGTGTGTGGTAACAGCATTCCTGCAATGGCCCTGTGGAACCCCACAACACACCTGGCAGCCTTCATGCCACAATGGGCTCCTGTGGCACAGGCCCCTCAAACACCTCAGACTTTTTCTGTGTGGTTTGCAGGTCCATAGTGGGCTAGCATGACACAGCCACATGCACATTACACGGTTGGTGCGATGGCATGCTACTCTGTGTCCTGGCATCCACATGTGGTGTTGCTGTGGACCATTTCCTGGTGCAGCTATCCATGCTCTAGCTGTGCCACTCTGCTATGTGCCTGCAGTGTCATGCATGCACAGACCAACAGGCATGGTACTCCAATTCCTTCATGCATGCCTGAGCTGGCTGGCTGTCAGCTGACATCATCATGCATGCAGGGATGCACGGACAGTCCACCATGCTGCCTAGGATGGCTGGTCAACACACTGGGACATGTATGGCTATTTGTTTCATCCCTGTCCCACGGATGGTGAGACAGTCATCCTTACTGAGGAGTCTGTGTTAAGGTCAGTGTGTCCTCGGAGGGTGCACCACATAAGGGTGGGTGTTTTCACATCATCTGTGCTGTTCAGTAGTGGCTCAAGTCCTAGGATGGGTGGCGTAGGTTGGGATCGGGTGCTTCATGTGTTTGTGGAAAATTCACTCAACAGCTGCACAGCATCCCGACCTCCTCTGGCCTGACAATGTGTCAGGCACTGTCTCAGGTCAGGCCACTGTGTGTTGGGCTGCTGGGGCTGCTGGGTTGTTGTGTGTGGGATGCAGCATGTTAGACTAATAAGCGTTGGGATTATAAAAGGGAACCTAGCCAGCAGGGTTTTCTATGTGCAAGGAGAGTGATCAGTGGTGGGATGGGCAACTGGTATGTGGGAAAGATGGGTAGTCTGGGTGGGTCCAGCTGCAGAAAAGTTGTTATCTAGAGGGTGCTGGTCCAGCTCTAAGGAGGGTGCTTTGTTTGGCGAGGCTGGGAGGTTGGTCCGCTGCAGGAAGGTGGTCTACTGAGGTGGGGAGGCAGGTCTGGGAGTTTCATCTGCAGGGGTATCTTGTCTGAGGGTAGGAAGGATGGTCTGGGTAGCCAGCTACAGGGAGGTGGTAGTTGATGGGGAGAGGCTGGTTTGGGGCTTGTAGGGTGGACTAGCTGCAGGCAAGGTACACAGCTTAGGAGGGTCTATTGGGATGTTGATATGTTTGTCCAACTGGGTGGTCATCTGGGCAGGGTGTTCAAGATGTGAGTGGTTATAGAGGTGCAGGCCCAAAGGGCTGTGCTAGGAACCCTCACTGAAGTCAAATACTAAATTTAGTATTAAAGCATTCATTAATTTGCCTTCAAAGACTAATTTTAGTCATTTTATAATCTTTAATCATCATTCAAAAATACAACCACTAAGAATACTAAATTCTAAAGTATTTCCAACAGACTAGTTGTTCAAGAGTAAGTTATTGCTAAATGAGGATTAGAAAAAGATCTTCAATGCTCTTAAAAGTACTTTTCTTTTTAATACAACTAAATCATAAATAGAAGATTACAGTCAATGAGTAGTTTAGGATTTAAATTAGCCAATCAAGGCTGGGTACATTACTGTGCATTTCAGTTCTACTAAGCAAGGAGACAGATAAAACAACCAACAACACCAATGTATTTTAGAGAAGGTAAGCAATAATAAAATGTGGGTTTTATCTGGAAATAATATGGTGCAAAAATAAGTTGGCAGTGTCCCATTAAAGTCTATTCTAAACTACTTTTCCCATAAGTCTACTCAGTTAGAGTCCTACATTTCCCAGCTCACTTCCTGTCTGTGTCCAGCCAGTGAATCTGCAGGAGCACTCTGTAGTCTCCATTTTTGAACAACTGGGGTTTCCTATAGCTAAGACTTACATATTAAGGTAGAGCTTATGTTTAAAAGTACATCTTTTTAACTCCCTGAAATGTTATATACAGTAAGGAATTATCACTCAGTTGTTTTTTTTTTTCTAAATGGAAAATGCTGTGCAAGTTTCACTATCAATGTTTTGTCTTGAAAATATTTTCTCTTCTCTCTGAACTCTTAGCTAAACTTTGAAATACATTTATTTTCAATCAACCTCTCCCTCTTAAAGTGTTTTAGGATGCATTGCACCTCTAGATTACTTGTTATTTGTGAATTTTTACAGTTTAGTTACTTTAAAGTAGTGTTGGTGAGGCAGGAGAATGAACAGCAGGAAGATTGTATAACTGAGCAAATTCAGAATGCATTTTCCATGTGTATGCATTTAGTAACATATTTAACTATATTTACAGAAAAGATTACAACTTTTTTTAATTTGAGAAAATCTGGAGTTACCTGCAGATAAAGGAAGAATTATTTACTGCAGATATTGAGTGTGTTTGTGGGGGAACTGTTTTTTAGCATTTAATATTTGTATTTGACAGTTGCATGTGTTAATCCATTTTGTAATCTGGGGATCAATGCATTTTCTTTTCTTTTGCTGAAGACTGCATTAATCTATATTTTATGTTTATTTTATTTCGTATTTGTTGACCGACTAAGTGCACTAGACAGATTCTTGCCTTTTTTCAGGCATGACCCGGAGGAGATGGATACAGATGAAAACCAACTGACCTTGAACCATATTAAGCAGTTGATGGTATTTTTAGTGAATTGGGAAATTTGGCCAGGGCACCAGAGAAAATTCCCTACTTTTTCGAGAAGTGCCATAGGATCTTTAATATCCACTGAACTACCACCAGAACAGGCAGATGGGACCTCAGTTTAACATCTCATCTGAAAGACAGTGCCTCAGGAGTGCAGCCATCCCCTCATGCTGCACTACAGAGTCAGTATTAGGACATTAGCAAAGTGCCTGGTACAGAATAGGAACCACTGCCTTCTGATCTCCCAGCCACGGGAGGTGAGTGTGCCTGCTGAGCCACTGACACTGCAAATGCAATATGCTAGTGTCACGTGTTTCTTTTAATACTATGTTGAGAAGTATAGGGGTCCATGGTTGAGAAGGGTGATCGGGGTCTAGGTGTGGGAGGTTCTGCTCTGGACAGAGGTGTCCATCTTTTGGAAAGGGTGTCCAGCTCTGGGAGGTTACTCAACCTGCAGAGGGGAGGTAGGCTGGTCTGTGGGTGGGAATGAACACAGTGATCCAGCTGCAGGGAGGATTGTCTGCTGGGGAGGCTAGTCCAGGGCATGAAAGAGTAAGCCAGCAGCAGGAGGGTGGCTGGTGGTGGCGGTGGGGCTAGTTCAAGGTTGGAAGTGAGGGTCCAGCTGCAGGGTGGGTGGTTGAATGGTGAGGGCTGGTATGGGGCTTCTGGTGGATCTAGCTGTAGGTTGGTGGTTGGGTGAGGGACTGCTGGTCCATGGGCGGAGGGACAGCTTCAGATATGTGGTCTGTTAGAGGGAGGTTTGGGTGGTGATCCGGCTACATGGAGGTTGTATAGAATGTGAGTGGAGGCTGGTCCAGATGTTAGGGAGGTAGCTGGCTGGGTGCTTGGCTGGCCCAGAGCCTGTGGTACTCTAGCTCAATGATCATTATACCAAAGGCTGGAGGCTAGAATGGTTGTCCAGCTGCATGGAGGATAGTCTGGTGCCTGGAAGGGTGATCTAGCAGAGAGGAGGGTGGTTGACTATTTGGGTGGGGGCGAGGCTAAAGAGATTGATCAGTCTGGATGGATCCAAAGTGGTGAAATTAAGTAGAAACTGGTTAACATGTGTGCCCTTCAGCTAAACAATAGCGCTATGACCTGTGGGAGGTGACCTTAGTTCAGGAATGAGCTGCATCAGGGGCTCTCTGGGGAGAGTTGGAGGATCAACTATTGTACAGAGGCTCTATTCTGGGGAAGGAGGCCAGCCAGCTCAGCTGTAGTACTGCCAACTGAGTTACCACAAGTGGCAGTGCAGGGGAGAACAGCGCATGGGTGGGAAGACATTGACTGGTGTTGTGCCACACATGTCTGTGCAGTGTTTGTGCACCCTTGCTGCTTATGTCCTAGGGGATGGAAGAACATGCAAACATATCCTGACTACCTAGGCAGCTGTTCCATATATTGGATTCATTCTACAGTGGAGCAAGTCCTGCAGATGCCAGAGTGATGGTGTTGTGGTAGCTGAACAGAAGGGGAGGCGACCAGAAATGCAGGTTGGAAAACAGAGTAGTAAGTTGGGGTGGGGTTTAAGGTGTCAGGGTGATGGTTAATGGCACTCATTACAGTGATGGGACTGTGAGCAGCTCGGCTCCAGTACTGGCACAGATCCTCTTCAGTGTCTTCATAAGTGACATTGCAGAAAAATGGCAAAGAAGGAATGCCTTTTGCAGACAATACCAAAATTTGTAGGGTGAGCACTAAGACAGAGCAGAGACATGTACATGCCTCTTGGAGAAACTCAAAAGTGGTCAAGATTGGGGCAGTTGGGGTTCAATGACAAAGACCAGAATCGTGCACCTGGGGCATGAAACCAGGAGCTGCTTTATAGGGTTGGGGTGGTACTGATGATCACTAAGCTGGGGGGACCTTGGAGTTGATGATCTTAAAAGAGCTTGCCATGATACTGCCCTGCACCATACCATCGGTGCCTTGCCACCCAGGAAGACCCCAAGGAGTCAATATGTCCTCTAAGTTTTATAAGCCATTAAAAGGTCCTGCCCTCATAAAAATATACAAACTGGGTTCAAGGACTTCCTGTTTTTTCTACTGCACCAGATCTGCCCCATGCTCACTAACAGAGATGACGAGATGCCAGTAAGGGTGTGGGTGCACTCCAATATATGTAATGGGCGACATTTCTATTGATTTTAAATGATATAGTGGCTACCTGGCAATAAAATGTGGGCACTGTTCAACTGGCAAGGGCCTTGTTATGACCCGATGCCCATGTTTCATTGCCGGTGGCCGCTAGATCATTAAAATCAAACTGCCCGATACAGAAAAAAAACGACCTCAAAAACCCGGCATCTCGATCTCACTACAGTGGTGTGAGGCGACTGAGGCAGCAACAGCTAACTGGGAAGTTCAGGACCTGGACTATGTTTTATGAGGACAAACTCACAATAACTAAAAGCGAGGACATAATAACAACAGGTCTCAACAAGGCACCAATGGACATGGTGCAGGCACAAACTCAGTTACCTCAGTGAGTCTCTTTAAAGTTGCTGAGCTGTGTGAAAAAGAAGCAGTGGGAAGGGGCTAGAAGGATGCCGGGGCTGCATAGGAGGTATCTTCATCAGGAGGAGGAGGTGGTAGTGTTGCAGTAATCCCTTATTAGTCAGATCCAACTAAGGCCCCATCCACAATCACCTCTCAGACCCCGGTAACAGATAGAAACCGTTACAACCGGGGTGGTACAGTGTGTCCACACTGCCAGTGGTGTCAGTGCAGGGACCGCACTACCTCTCCACACCATGGGGCAGGCAGGCCGTTACCATAGCACCCGATCCCACAATGCAGCTTGCACTCACGCTGGGGACCAGTGCCACATGTCCACACTATGCCCGATAGCGTTACGAGGTGTAACCAGTTTCATAACTATTGTTGAAACCACCTCGTATGGTTTCAACAATAGTTCAATGCCTTCTGTAACATTACAGTGTAGCATAAACCGTTCGCGGTAGCGGTTTGGGCACTCTGTAACGTTACAGAGGGTAGTGTGGACAGGGGCCTAAAGTACTGTGTCTAGGTTTGGAGGCTGCACCTTAGAAAGGCCATAGGGTGGAGGCAGTATAAAGAGCAACTAAAATTGTACATGGGCTGTGGCAAAAGCCCTGTGAGGAGACTGGGATCTCAACATATAAACCCTGAAAGACAGGGGGCATGATGGAGACCAACAAGTACCTTACAAGGATGAACAGGGTGCTGGGGGCTCCTTCAAATAGGAAAAAGGACCATGGGACATGTGATGAAGCTTATGGTGGGGGTAAGATGGATGTGAGGAATTACTACTTCACTGAAAGGGTAGTAGACACCTGGAACAGACTGACAGCATTATAGTGTTGGAGGTCAGGAGTGAAATGTGGTGGGGGGTCTAAAACATGTGTGGTATATAGACATAGGAAATCTCAGTAAATAAGCAGGGAAGAGGAGGCCACAAGGGCCACAAGAGACCATTTAGGTTTACAGAGGACTTCACAGGAGCCTATGGTTGCAGTGAGGTCTGGAAAGCAGAACAGAAGTGTGGCCTAGGTGAGGCTCATCAGCAGTGGGGTTTGTGAGCATGCAGTTTGAGAAAAAATATCTGACAGTTTCTATGTGCTGGGGGAGCTCTGGTGGCAGTTGTAGCGAGGTTGGGAAACAGAGTGGAAGAGTAGAGTGAGGGCTTATCAGTTTTTCAGGAAGCAGTAAAAAAAGTCTGTTTCATATATCGAGAGGCATGGCGAGGACACGGCAGCAGCATGCAGAGGAGTGTGACAGCTGAGCGCAGCTTGGAGCAGCCAGTTGAAAAAGGTTTGGTAAAAGGCAAAAACTAAAACTGTTAAACAGAAACAGATGATCACTGTATGATAGTGGGAAGAGCAGGGAGAGTGTGACTAAATGGCAGGTGGCGTGGCTGAGGGACGGTCAACCTGGAAGAAACAAAACTAAAAGCAAGATACCAGTAAGCAGTGTCAAACAACGGGGTGAGGATGGGGATGTGTGGCGCAGTCCACTGTACACGTGTCGAGGATGACATAATAACTACATGTATAAATGTAAGATTCTGCATGTATACACGTACATGCTCAGATAAAATGGATTTATCACACTCTATATATGTCCACTCCTATTGCATAAATTTACTTAATATTTATAGCCCATCAGGGCTCTTTCTCTTCTGCTCTGTGTTTTTAATTGTGAGCTGTTCTGGACCTTATGCTTTCTTTTCCTCCCCAAATCCTTTTGTTAGCCCTGGTACTTTGACATTAGCTGCTGTGCAGCTCTATTGTACAGTGCTTGCTGCTTTCATGGTTCCCTCAGGGGCCACTAATTTCCCCTGTTTGCCTCCACCCACAGCTACTTTTAAGTCAATTTCAGGCATTGCCCTTCAGCTGCACTGTGGATTTTCCTTTGTGGCCCCTATCTTGTGCATTTGCTCTCAGTCCCTTTCTGCCAGGCCCTCCACCTACAGTCTGCCCCATGCGGCTTAGCTAAGGTTCCTGCCACCTACTGCTGGCTGCCTCCCTCCAGACCCTCTTAACCTGCCCGTGGGCTCTTCACATGCCACTTTGTGGCTGATGGGTAGAGGGGCATATTGCTCTAGTCCTCCCCTCCCAAAAATATCCATCTTAATTCCCACACACGTGGAGCAGGCTACAGCCTGAGCTCTGTGGGCTGAATCATAGACACACTAGACCTTGATGGCAGATAACGACTGCTTGGCCCACTCAGTCAGCCCATTTCCCTACCTAGTGGATAAGCTGCAGATCCTAGTTATCCAACAGCTGACTTCCTCCTACCCACCAATAGAATTGGTTCATGTCTGTCCCATGTATTCTTGAAGTCCCCACTATTTTGACCCAACAACCTCCTCAGGAAGGCCATTCCATGCATTCACCACCCTCTCTGTGAAAAAATACTTCCTCATGTTGCCCCTAGGCCGTCCCTCTATCTTCAAATTCTGCCCCTTGTTTTGTGCATCTCTTTTCTGAAAGATGCTACTCTCTTGGACTTTGTTGATTCCTTGAGGTGCTTGAAATTTTTCTATCCTGTCCCCCGCCCTTTTCCTCAAGGGCATACTTATTCAGCTCATCTCTCTTTGTATGGCTTCTGGTGCAGACCCTACGTTATTTTAGTTGCCCTCCTCTGGGCTGGCAGTTGAAAGTGCCTGCCATTAATGTCACTGTAGTTCAGTAGCACTAAACTGGCTGCCTAGCAACAGCTGCAGCAATTCTGGTCAGCAGTTTTCTGATCAGCCTCCTGCCTGCTACATACAGTCTGGGCCCAAGGACATCACCCCCACACTAGGTTCAGGTAAAGATAATATAAAATAAAAAAAAATTGCCACTGTCCATGGGGGTGACCCATTATATCACAAGAGCTATACTTTTCAAACCACTGGTCTCCTGGGACAACTCAAGACTCCTGAACCACCAGTGTCCCTTTTTAAATAATATAGGGGCCACTAGCCCAAATGCATTCCCACCTGCCCATCTGGACTACTTCTTAAATTTATTGGCTACCTGCCGGTCACCTAGGGGTGCTAGGGGGGTTTGCCAGTCCCAAATACCACTTTATTCTCTGTTCTTGGCTGTCTGCATTTTTATTCCATCTCTAGTTTCCTTACTTTGACCTAGTTTGTCTTTTCTCTAAAACTCCTCTTCCTTTATTCCTTGCTATATACCCTTTTTTTATCTCTACTCTTGCTAGTATAACTTCCCCATACTGATCTATTTTTCCTTTATTTCTACAGGTCTGGACAAACATGCCAATCAGATAAGTATCTTTGTTTAATTCTAACACTCTAATCTCTCCTCTAGCACCTCTGACCTTTGTGTCCTTCAACCTTCTCTGTTCTTCCTTTCAGGTCCTACCAGAATACCCAGACCAAGGACACCCCAACTCTGGACTCCCCTACTCTGATGGAACATGTAAGTCCTAATTACTTAACTGCCTTAGAATCATAGAAATCTGGTGACAGAAAAGGACCATTTTGGCCAATCGAGTCTGCCCTTACCCCCCCAATCATCATCTTTGTCAAGAGACACCTTACTCTTCCACTGGTCAGCTCCTGGTGTCTGTCCCATGCCTCCTTGAATCCTTTCACCATTTTGCACACCACCTCTTCCGTAGTAGTTCCAGGACTCCATCACCTTCTCAGTGATGTAATGCCTCCTCACATTGCCCTAAACCTTCCTTCTTCTAATCTTAATTTATGATCCCTAGTTCTAGCACTTATTTTCTTTGCAAATAACCTTCCTCTCACCTTACTAGTCTCCAGTGGGTACAGATCTGATTCCCTCCACCTCTCCTCACAGGGCTTCCCATGCATAGCTTGCACCATCTTGGTTGCCCTTGTCTGAACCCCTCAAATCCTGTCTTATGTCCTTGTGTGGGTGAGGCCTCCAGAAACTAAACCCCATACTCCAGCTGAGGCCACACCATGATTTATAAAGGCGATCAGCACCTCCCTCTTTGTTTTATACCCTCTCATGCACAACAGCATTCTATTGACTTTGCCCACTACTGTGCTGCACTGGTTCTCCACTGAGGTTATCTGAAATTATAATCCCCAGATCTCTCCTGCTGGGTTTCCTTACCCTCTTCCCCACCCCTCATGTGTAAATGGCTTGTGGGTTGTACACCACGTGCATTACTGTGCACATTTTGGCATTAAATTTCAGCTGCCAAGTTTCCAGCCACCTCTCCAGAATCTTTAGGCCCTCCTCACTGCCTCCACCTCCCCTACCAGGGTGTTTACCCTATTGCAGATCTTCGTATCCTCTACAAATAGGCACACCTTCCCTGCAGTTCCTCCGCTATATCTAACATACTAAAAGCCAGCAGAATAGGCCTGATGATCTGTTGTGTCTGCTCGTAGCCAGCCTCCTAATGGGTTCTTTCTTTCCCACCCAGCCACAGAGGGTCATCCTCTGCTCGGTTTACCCATGTACCTGTCCACTTCCTCTTGAAGCCCTCCACTGTGCCCTCCTCCACCAGAATCCTGGACAGTGCATTCAAAGGCTCCACCAACCTCTCAATGAAGTAGTGTCTCCTGCATCCCCCTGTAATTTCCCCTCTAGCTTCCCTCATGTCACCTGGTTGTTCCCACCTTCTTTAGTCTGAACATCTCTTTGGCACCTCCCTGTTTATTCCTTTCACATATTTGAAGACCCCTATCATGTCCCCCGCTCTCCTCCCCTCCAGAGAGTACAGCCCAAGCTCTTCCAGCCTTTCCTCATAGGGCCTTCCTCTCATGCCCTGAAGCATCCTGGTTGCCCTCCTCTGGACACTCTCCAGCAGTGTTACGTCATCCTTAAGGTGAGGTCTCCAGAACTGCATGCAGTACTCAAGATGTGGTCTGCGAGGCATTATACAGAGGAGGATCACCTCTCTCCTCCTAGACATAATCCCCTGGATATGCAGTATCCGGTTTGCTTTGGCTGCAGTTCTTCTGTAATTTTCAGTGTTATTCATTTTGGCGTCTACCACCACCCTAGATCCCTCTCACTCGTTGTGGCTTGCAGTATGGCTCCCCGGTGTATACATGGCCTGGGTTTCTGACCCTCAGATGCAGCCCCTACATTTCCCTGCATTAAACCTCAGTCCTCCATCCTTAACCACCCTCCAGGGTATCCAGGTCCCACTAGATTGTCTCTCTCGCTCGTCCCGTCCGTAATGCTCCCAGTTTAAATCATCACAAAGAGACTCATCCTACTCTTAACTGCCCTCCCCATATCCAAGACATAGGCATTCAACAGGGTGACCCCAGTACTGAACCTTGGGGACCCCACGGGTGACCTTCGTGGGAGGACACTACCACCACTACCCTCTGTATTCACCCTGTTAGCCAATTTTCTACCCATCTGAGCAACTGTCCTCTCACCCCATCCCCCAATCTGAGCAACTGCTTTGGTAGCCCATTTTGGGTACCAAACCAAATGCCTTACTGAAATCCAGGTATAGGACATCCTCCGGTCTATGCGGTCCAGGGTCCCAGTCATAAAAATCTATAGGGTTGGTCTAACACGATCTTCCGGGATGAAACCATACTGTTTGTCATCCAGTTGCCCCAACCTTTCCAGCTGCCTCCTGAGCCTATACTTGATAATGTCCTCCATTACTTTGCCCACCACAGGCGTTAGGCTGACAGGCCTATAATTCCCCATCTCCTCTCTAGACCCCCATTTGTGGATAGGCACCACATGAGCCACCCTCCAGTCTTGAAGCACCCATCCTGTCAGCAAAGAGGTGTTAGAGTGCTGCCAGTGGTGCTTCTGGCTCATCTGCCAATTCCTTCATAACCTCGGATGCAGCCCATCCGGCCCGGTGCCTTATCAGTTTTAGTGTCCGAAGGGCCTCCTTCCTCACCCTTTCACTTTGATTTCTCCCCCGCCCACTCCCTCATTTAACTCATTCAGGCCTAGTTATGCCTGTAGGTGGCATCTGAAAGCATAGCCACTAAGGCCAATAACGCCTGTAGACATACTCAGCTGACTTAGACTCCAGGCCTAGAAACATCTGAGGAAGTCAGCTGTTTTACTAAATATTAAACAAACCAAATTGCTTAGAATTGATTGCATAGCACCGTTAGAAAGGTAATTTTGTGCTGAAAATGTTGCTGCTGGTACTTTGCGTCTATCATGTATACTTTAGGAGTTGTTCACATTTGTTTAAAGTATGGTGTGCATGGCTGACATCTGTCCTCAAGCGTCACTAAGCACCTTGAATAAATCTGGAAAAAAAATACAGTTGCTTGGTATTTCAGCTACTATAAAATAAAAACTAAATGGATTACACTTGATTGCATAAGCACTGTTAGAAAAGGTAATTTTGTGCTGCACACACAATTTTGCCACTGATACTTTGTGGTGTCTACCACATATACTTTAGGAGTTATTAGCATTTGTTTAAGGTATGGTGTTCATGGCTGACATTTGTCTTTCAAGCGTCACTTAAGTCCTTGAAAAAATCTGGAAAAAACACAGTTTGGTGTTTCAGCTAGAATAAAATAAAAACTAAACTGATTACAACTGATTGCATAGCACCACTGGAAAGGTAATGTTGTGCTGAACAACTTTGGCACTGTACTGTGTGTAGCACTTATGGTTCAAAGATAGTTACATTTGTTTGTGGCATGCTGATTATGGATTGATTTTGTAGAAAGGCCCAGGATGCAGTGCTAAGAATATACTGGGCATAAGTGGTGGAAGTCTCAAAAGAGCTCTTGTGGGGTGAATGAGTTAACCACCCATCCCTTCTAGACTTGGCCCAGCCTGTACCCCAACTTCTTTCAGTCCTCTAGACTCCATCTGACCTCTCGACTCTGCAGGCTCCCTTCCCTCCCATTGGACTGGAGGGATCCCCTGCCTCGGTAACTATCAAGGCAAAGTACTCACTTAGCACCTCTGCCTGATTCCCCTGCCTCCTGAGTCCATCCCTCCTCAGCCCTAATCATGCTGATCTGTGCCCTCCCTTTTCTCTTCTCCCTTGTGTATCTATAGAATCCCTTTTCCCCCATCGGATATCCTAGCCAGATTTTGCTCCCTCCTCACCTTGGCTGCCCTTACCACTATGGTGACCCTTCTCGCCATCAACTCTACCCCTCTCCCTATCCCCAGAGTGCTTAAAACATGCATAGGCTGCCTTTGTATCCCCACTGCCTCCTGCACCTCCCTGGTCCACCAACATGGCTTGTTGGCTCTACCATGCTTACGCCTTACCTTTGTACAGGAGTTAGTAGTTTCCTGGATCCCTTTCTTAATGCCCTCCCACAAGCTGCCAGCATCCATGTCTGGCTAATCTCTGTCCAAGCTCCCTGTAGAATCCTGCCCATGCCCACGAAGTCCACCCCCTGAAGTCCACTACTACTGTAATAGAATGGTTATCCCCAGATACAGCAGAAACCAGACCATAGTGTGGTCACCACCTGCCAGTGGACTGCACACTTCCAGGCCCTTTATCTGGTCACTGTCTGCTGGGACAACATCCAGTATCCGCTCCTCCGTAGTAGGTTCCCCACCTGCTGGACCAGGAAGGCATCCTGGAACACATCTATCAGTCTCGTTTCCTGGCCACAGAGGATGCTATAGTGTCCCAGTCTGCCCCGGCATAATGCAGGTCACCCATGATCCACCACCATAACCTTTCCACGGTCACAGTGCCCTTGATGTTCTCAACTAGTTTGTCCTCCAGGGCCTCTTCCATCATTGAAGGGTCTGCACCGCCCCTATTTTCAATCTTTTACCTCCCTCATTTGTAGGGTTCCAGATTGACTCCATCCCATAGCCTCCTCCACTCCACTAACCACTATGTCATTTTGACTATCAGCTACACCCCTCCTCTTCCCTCTCCCTCTGTCCTTCCTGAATATTTTGTAGCCCACCAAATTTAGGTCCCAATCATTTTTCTGAGGGCCCATGTCTCAATAATTGCTGCCACATCCATTGATCCCACAACCAGCATCACCTGTAGCTTGGGCATTTTGTTGTCCATGCTCCTAGCATTGATTAGGGCTGTCCTCCACCCGACCCCTCTCCTTCTCCAGTCATCTCAGCCCTGAGCAGTCCCTAGACGCCCTTTCTTGCACAGGTCTGGATGGATTTACATCATGATCATCTGCCTTCTTTTCATGCCCTAGACCTGGACCCTCGAGCAGCCCTCCTGGAGCCAATCTTTTAGTTAACCCCCTTTACAGTTTAAACTCCACCTCTGACTATGAATCCAGCAAGTTTTAGTTTCAAGATCTCCCTCCCTCCAAGTTGAGGTGTAGCCTATCCCTGGCATATAACCCCTTGTCCTCCATGTTCCCCAAGTCCCCACCAGCCCATACCCTTCTGCCCTGCACCAGTCCCTGAGCCACTGGTTCACACCTCTAAGTTTATGTTTTATCTCCCGGACACCCTAGATACTGGCAGAATCTCAAAGAAGGAGATTGTGCTTCCTATAGAGTGGTAAACCCTGGCCAGTTCCCAGAATCTCGCCTGGATTTCTAGTTCACTGTTCCCCTCTAAGTCATTTGTTCCCCAGATGTTTAGGAAGTCTGGGATTCCCGCATTCAATACTATCAGTATAGCTGGAATTTGGCCTTGTGTCGGATAGGCCTGGGATATTTAGCCTTGACTGGGCTGTTTTTCCTCCCTGCCCCTCCCACTGGATGCTCTAGGTCATGGAGTCACCCAGCAGGATAACCCCCACTTTACTGGCCTGTTTGATTCCATCCAGGCTCTCCTTCTGTCATCAACCCCCAGCTTACTTCTCTTGCCCCCTCAGCCTGGGGATCACAAGCCTGTGCTTGCCCTACCATGCTCATTCTTCTACCTGTAGCTTCCAGCTTGCTCCTCCGCCCCCAAACCTCCTGGGTGGCTGGTTGCCCCACCCAGATCTCCTGGACTCTCTTTCTGGGCTGGTATCCTCAGATCCCCACCCAGGCTCTCTTCTACTGCTTCCCTCCTTGCCTCCCCAAGTTCTGCACCCTTCACCCCATCTGCTGTGTTTCTCCCTACCCCCTTCCCCTCCTCTCCACCTCATCAGTTCTCCTGCCCCAAAGCTGGTCTATCTAGAGTATTCCTTATCCTTGGTTGACTTCCCCAACCTGGATGCTTGCCTGACCCTAGTCCTCCCCTCCACCCTGGCTTCACTCTTCACTCCCCATCTTCCCCACCTCCCTCCCACCTAGGCTAATGTCTCCCTCTCCCTTCTGTGGATCTGGCTCTCTCTCCTGCCCCATCCCCCAGCTTATTGACCAAACCCTCTCTGTCTGCCTGATCCCTCCTCCTGCCAGCCTCTCCACCTCATCTGCGGATATAGCAGGGTGAATCGATTAGTAAGTGTGATGCTTGCCCCGACTTGCTCTCTCTTATTCCCCTCCTTCTGGTCAGCTACCTCCCTATGAAGTGATTTCTGTGCATTGCTTGTTTCATGCCCTACCCCTCCTGAGTAACCATAAGATCCTTGTCCACCTGTTCCCTGGGCTGTGCCATATTGGCCTCGTCTACTCTCATGAGGTCCTTTCCACACCTTTCCTCCCACTCCTCCTGCCTTCCAGCTGCCTTCTGATCTGCTCTACTTCCTCGCTAAGACCTGCCAACTGAAAACACACTGGGCACCTTCTGAACCTCCATACCCAATTTATTATTATTGCCACCCGCACCCTGTACACCCAATCACTCTACCGAAGGTGCCGCTTTAGCCACCCCAAAGTCTACCCTCATTTTAGGTGAGCAATGCGGCCCTCTAACAGAAATAATTCAGTCAGTGTTACACTAAAATCCAAGCAGTTTTCCCCTCAATTACAGCAATTTTCCTCTTTCTTGACCATAGCCAGTTTTCTAGCCCTAGCAGTAGACAGTTCACAAGCAAAATTAGCCCACCACGACACTAGCCAGCTCAGAGGCCCTATCAGTAATCAGTTCACACACAGTTTGCCTACTCCCTCAGATGTAGTTGGCATACACAGTCATTTATACAGTCTGCTTCATTTACCCCTTCCTGGTAGTAGTCAGTGTTGCCCAAACAGCACAGTGTACAGGACCCTTTTCCCCCAATCAATAACAATCCAGCTTCCTAGTGTTCCAGTTCATCCAATCTAGACTTGCCTCCTCCAAGGCTCACCTCACTGACCATTTACTAGAGGTCGGGGCCAGGGTGGTGGTGTGGAACAAGAACAGCACTCCTCCTCCGCTGATTGCTACTGGACTATTTGCCTTTTATGATCTGGTCACACAGTCAAGGTTAGCACCTATTCTCTGATTGGCAGCTCCTTTCTGAATCGCCGGCTTGCAAAGTTGTGGCGATTTGGCCCCATTGCATAGCCTGTCCCTCGCCAACAAGTGCTTCCTTGTCGATCACCGATGTGATCCCATCCTCTCCCACCACCGATGCAGCCCCAGAATGCCTGCCCCTACCCATTCCAGCAACAAGTCCTGGTCTGGAAAGAACAGCTCTCCTCCCTGATTGGAACTGGGCTAATCATTTCTATAGATATTAAAAGCGATGGGTTCCAGCACCGACCCTAGGGCACCACTGCCACCCTGGAATCCACCCCATTTGCCTTAATGCCACCCTCTGGTTTCAGTCTTTGAACCAGTTCTTTACCCACCTTGTTATTTTCTGTTCCACCCTAAGCCTTCCAGCTCATTTACCAGCCTTCTATGTGGCAAAGTGTCAAAGGCCTTGCTGAAATCTGGGTAGGCCACATCTTCCCCATCCACCTTCCTTGTTACCCAGAGAAAAAACTCAGTTAAGTTTGTCGGGCACAACCTCTCTCCCATAAAACCAAACTGTCTTGGGTCCTGAGGCAGTATAGCATATTGGGTAAGGGTCTGAGCTACAGATCTGGAGACCTGGGTTTGAATCCAACAGCCATCTAAGTGCATACTGTGTGATTCTGAGCAAGTTACTTAACTTCCTTGTGCTCCAGGTTGCATCTGAAACAAGCTTCAACTTAGTGTGCTACTCCTGGTTAAACAATGTTCCTTCCCCACTTCCCTGTAGACCATTGACAACCAGGTGTTCACTATTCTTTCCTTCAACAGTATTTCCATTACTTTTCCCACTGTTGTGGTCAGACTGACCAGTATGTAGTTCCTGCATCCTCTCTGTTAACACTTTTGTATAGTGGGACCATCAGTCCTTCTCCAATCCTGGGCATGTCACCAGTTTACAAAGACAGGGTGAACAGGGTAGTCGGAGCCTTACTAACACCTCCTTAGCTCCCTCAGTGTCCAGGAGTGCATCTATCTGGCCCATAGCCTTACTGCTGCCAGTTCCATCAGGATCCTTTGTTTTGCAAAGGGAGCTGTGTCCTTTCTGTGATCTCTCCATCCTTATTACTTAATGCTGGCCCAATTCCTGCCCCCTCCTTTGTAAAACCAGACAGAGTATTTGTTCAGTATTTCTGTTTTTGGAGGTCATCTTTTGCCTTCCCTCCATCCACCCTTTTCAGACACTCAATATCTCCCCTTGCCTTCCTTTTCTCCTGATGTACCTGCATGTAAAAGGTTTTATCCTCCTTACCACAATACCCACTGGCTGGCTTGTGTCAAGGTCCCACACAAGTGTGGGTCTGGTGTAATGTGCACTTTGCATGTGGAACCATTTTGGTTTGCCTGCTGTGTGCTGTAGTATAGTGGATTATGATGAACTGGTTTTGCTGGATGCTGCACTGACAGCTTCATTTGCAGCAGATCCTGGAGTCCTTTGCGGTGGAGAATGTCCTACAGTTCATGTTAAGAGTTTATATAGGCTCTCATCTTTTGTTTACTGGCCCTACTGTACTCCCTGGGCTAAGTTCTGTCAGGATTGACTTATCCCTGGAGAAGAGCAGAAGTGGAAAACATCTGATCAGAGATTGTGTAGACTCAAATGTGCACTGCAGGCTATTGAAACTTCTATTGCCTGTTGCTCTGGTGCCAGCTGCAGGGAGTTCTGGGACTGGTTGTGGCTGTGTATATCTGCCTAGAGATGGTCACATTTGGCCTGCTGCAGTGTGCTATACTGCAATGGATGGTAGTTGGAAATTCCAAATCGGTGGGGGACTTAGAGGAGGATTAGGAAGTACTTCTTCACTGAGAGGTGGTGGACAACTGGGATGGGCTGCTGAGGGAAATGGTGGGAGGGTTCACGAGGGCATGGGATAAGCACAGAGGCAACTGGTACAGGTGGAGAGGACTACAGAAAGGCCTAGTGGATATCTGGCAAACTGGGCAGACTAGGTGGGCTTGCGGTCCATTTCTGCTGTCACATACCTATGTTCCTATGTATTCTACAGGCAAATTGGGAAAAGGGAGGGGGTCCACTACACCACCAGGGAAGCATTCATTGTGCATTGAATATCTGTCCCTTGGTGTCTTTATCCTACCCTGTTTTGGTTGATGTGTGGAGCAACATGACCTCCTACCCCAAAAAGATCAGTTCTAAGGGCACGGGCAAGGAGTCTTCCTCCTCCCCCAACCATGACATCCCCTGTGTGACCGAGTCCATTCTAAAAGCCAGGTTGATGGTGTGGTACAGGTCTGGTATCCCTCCCCAACCCACTTTTTTTATTGTAATCTCTACAGAGCCTTCCCAACTGACCCAGCTGATCAGTATTTTTATTTTCATCCTGACCCATTTTCCCTTTTATATCTACAGGTCTGACAGGACATTGACCAGGAGTAGGAGGACACTGACCATATGTATCAGATAAGTATTGTTTTTGTTTACCCTACATTGTTTGTCATATAATAGTTCATAACGAGCTGCAGATCCTTTGGAGCCCATTGCTGTTCTTGCTTTACAGGTACGAATGGCTGCTATGGGAGGCACTGGGTTGAGCTGTACATTGTGCTTTAGAAAGGAGGCTATGGGCTGGGGGTATGGGATGAGCATTAAGGTTGGGAACTCGAGAGAACACCACACAACCAATTTGCCAAGACTCGTGAGGCTCAAACCCTATTTTTCGTTTTCTTGCTTTGTATGCTTTGCATTCTAATGCCTGCATTAATGTAGTGTTTCTGTTTTGCAACAAGTCCTATTTCATATATATGTGTGTGTGTATGTGTAATAGATAACCCACTGTAGGGTGTCGGGTCACGCTCTGATATCATGCGCCTTGGTTTTGCGTTGTTCACTTGAGGCCGCGGGCTGAGAAACAACCACCAAGCCGTGCATATATCACCGCGTGACCGCATACCCCACAGTAGGTTATCTATTTTATAAAATGGAAAATTGTTTTAGAGGGAGTAAAAGTGCAGGTGTGTGGTCGCACTTAGATATACTAACAGTCACCTAATGGTGTTTGTCCAATATATATATATATATATATATATATATACACACACATACACATATTTCACTCTAACAGATCCTTGATACTGAAAATAATTTTCCTCACCGTGCATGTGCTCCCAATCCGAAGAGGCTATCTTCTCCTTTTGAAGATAAACCTGGAAATAATGGTGAGGCCCTGCATATCAGGGAGGCTCCCATACAATTTTCTGCAAACCAGAACCATTGGTGGTCATTCCTTTAACTAAATGTCCACCCTCGTCCTTGTGACTTTGAGTCAAACTTGGGGTAACAGACTTTAGTACCTCTACAGACATAACCCCAAGATCTCCATCTTCTTTGGAATTCACAGACAACTTTCTCACTCAGGAACCCTTAAGCAAAGCTTCCTCTGCTGAGGTTGCTGATACTTGCAGACGAATACTGTTTTGTTTTTGCTGAATTTTATGTGACGCCATCTTTAATGCAGCCTAATACACTGAAACAGAACTGCAACACTGCTGACAGAGTGCTAAAATCACACTGCACACTGAAGTGCACTACAGGTGTTGATGCAGTGCTAATTAACATAATTCGCACACACTGAAAAACAATGCAGCACTGCTTCAGGCAGTGTTGCTGACACTAACACTGATTCAGCCAGTATTGCTACACCAACACTGCTTCAGGCAGTGTTTATGACAAACACTGCTACTTGCAGTACTTTTACAGTGATTGCAGTGCTAATTAAAATAATTCGCACACACTGAAAAAGCAGTGTAAAACTGCTTAAGGCAGTGTTGCTGACATAACACTGCTTCAGCCAGTATTGCTGCACCAACAAAATCACAGAAAAATGTTCCTAACAAACTAATAAGCAAAGAGAATATGTAGCAAATGTAGCAAGAAAGCTGAAAAGGATGTTTTAAATCCCTTTCAATACTCAAAAGGTGGCAGATCTTTACCTTTCCACTCCACAGACTGCAAAGGAAACTAAAGGTTGCTGTGTACCTAGAGCTGTATCATGTGACCTGCAGAAGTTGTTGCATGTGACCTGCGGCTCCTTCTGAGAAACGTCACCTGAATTCTCTGTAAAGCAATATCTAAGGTGAAGTTACATGTGAAGTGCTGTCGAAGTTTTTAAAGTCAAAGTTGCCTATAAAATGGCCAACATTGCAAATGCTTAGAGAAGTCAAAGTTAGTGACTGACGGAACTTGAATGAAAGTAAAACATTGCTGCATCTCTATTTGCTTTTTTTTTACACACGGGTGCACCCTTGTAAAAATTGAAACAAATTTAAGAAAGATGCATAAAAATATGATAAAATCTTTGTGTATTGGCCAGGGTTGTGCTTGCTAACCCTCTAACAATGCTTTGCAAACAGGACAGGTGTGGCCTTCTAATTGGTGAGCTCCCCAGTGATCACATGTGAGCCTCTTATGGCAGAACACAATATAAAAGCAAGGCCCTGTTTTTCTGTGATTTTGTGACTGTGGAGATTGCACTTAAAATTTAATGTAAACCATGGAATATTATTCTGCGGTTTACATAAACTACGAACTATTATTCCATGATTTATATGAATTGCAGAATATTATTTTGCAGTTTACATGAAATCGGAATATTATTCTGTAGTGTACATGAGTATTATTCTGATGTTTATACTGAAGAGTCAGTATTTAGCTGCCCTGCTGTGAGGTACTGCTACAGCTCAGGATGCCAATGACCCGGGTTCGGGAATGAGCCTGGGAATTTTGGAGGCCAACCGAGGAGTAGCACTGAGCATCCTGTGGACTGCTCTGCTCCTTTGTGGGGAGGGAGTTGCCAGTGCTCAGGTAACCTTGTGGTAGCCTGGGATATGACAGCTGGGACTGGCTATGCTTGGGAGGCATGTTAGACATTTACAGTGCCACCCCAATGTCATTGCATGACATGCCTCCCAGGGAGAAAATGGGAAACTGAAGGTTCCACTGCCACAAGATGATGACCCCATGTTGCAGACCCACACACCAACTGGGCTCTGGCTCCTGTTCTGTCAGTTTCAAGGGAAGGGTCCCCAGGTGGCTCCACCCTGGAGGTAAACCAGGGGTGCTGGAGAGTGAGGTAATTTGCAGGGTGTATGGCAGGGCTAAGGTGTGTAGATTGGACCAATGGGAGCCAGCAGATGAGGAGATAAAGTATAATAAATAAAAAGAAACAACGAAGAATCAGTATAAACTGTGAGCAAAACAAATCTGCAGTTTCCATTGATTCTGACCAAGGAAAATTATGTCATGAATCATATAAACTGCAGTTATTCCATGGATCATATAAACCCCAGAAAACTATTCCACAGTTTATATTAAATTCTGCAGAATGCTTTTTGGAATTCTGAGGAATTTAAAACAAAAATCTGAAAAGCATTTGGAACAGCCCCATCCCATTAGTTTGTCTGCTGGGGCTGTACCTTAAAAATCAAAATAGGCAAACTTCCCCATCCAGCTCAACCACCACCCTCCCTACCCCACCTGAGAATCTCTATCAGTCCCTTTATTTGAGTAAAGTATTTTATCAGGTCCCATACTGTGCAGCAGTAGTGGTGGTAGTGGCTGAAATTTGCTCTGCAAAGTGATTCGCGAATAACGAGGAGTCAGAGAAGTGCTCAACTAGCGTGAGCGGAGTACCAGCATTATAATGGGAAAGCGAAGTCCATTGAAAACAATGACTTTGCGTTACTCTGCTTTCCCAATCCACTTCTCCACCAATTTTAGGTGAAGTACCTTGAAATCAATGTACTCGCCTTACTTCACTTACTCTGCCTTATTCTTGAGTTCCAAAGGAGAATTTTGCAGTGCTTTATGGGATTGCAGGTCACATGGACTCTAGATTGTTCTGCACAGCCTCAGTTCTGTGTAGTGTGTGTAGTGGAAGATGGAGACAGTTTCCTCTCAGAGCTATGTAATTCAAATCCTCTAAAAGCTGTTAAAAAGTATTTTTGAGCTTTTTTTGCTCACAATTTACTACATCAGTATAGGAAACCTCCCGTGCTCATATTATCGAGTGTTTATTGTTTGTGTGAGGATTTTGAATGTTAATTTAGAACAGTCAGTCTGTGTACTGTGAAGTGTGCTTTGGGGAGGGGCGTATCTGT
The DNA here is from genome assembly GCA_016271365.2 of Neoceratodus forsteri. Lineage (NCBI taxonomy): Eukaryota > Metazoa > Chordata > Ceratodontiformes > Ceratodontidae > Neoceratodus > Neoceratodus forsteri. The sequence goes on from CM057455.1 coordinate 1,046,775,177, forward strand.
GGTGTAGGTAGATTAACTGGGAGAAAAGGCAGTCTTTTCTGTTTTGGTTATATTTTTCTTGTATAACTGTGTTAATGTACGCAGTAATATTTTCAGTAATTCTTGACATTTTTTCTGATTGTTGTGATGCAGCAGTGTATAATTTCAGTTTGTTTAAAACATTTGGTTATATTACTAAAGGTTTTCAATTTGCTCCTTATTACTTGTAGTGTGTGTGAGTGTGTGTGCGATGCGTGCCATTAAATAAGACACCTGTTATTGTGCCACAGATTAACTGCAGCAGTGTGAACCTGCTATCCACCGCACCTGCATGAATTTTTATACTGCTTTGTGGTATCTTTACTGGGAGTGGACTGTCTGTTATTGCTGTGCACAACCTCCTCCCCCAAACCAGCAAAAGGTATTCTTTCCAGATTTGGATTTGTGATTATGAGCATTGGTTAGGTGTTGTTGTGCCTTTGCATTTGCATCTTGGGTGCGCAGCGTAATGTTAATCTGTTCTGCGTTTGTAGTACACCATTAATTCTGGGAGACTTTGCATTTCTTCTACACTCTCATTTCACTTCGTCAGCACTGGGAATTTTCTGGACATAAGACAGTAGCATTTTGGGATGCTCATTAATTCTAGTGATTGTGTGTGACCACTGCACACATGACAGAGTCTGCAACATTAATTCTGAGAGACTTTGCATTTTTGTTACTCTCTTAGTAGCATTTTGGGGATGCACATTAATTTTGGTGGGTGTGTGTGACTACTGAATGCATGATGTCTGTGTGTGCTATTAATTTTGGGAGACTTTGCATTTCTTGTGCTCTCATTACACTTCATCAGTACTGGGGAGTTTTCTGGACACGAGACATGAGCATTTTAGGGATGCACATTAATTTTGGTGACTGTGTGTGTGAAGAGCTGCCAAATATTGGTGTCACTTCACCATACTTTGAGTTAAGCGCAATGATAACACAAGTAATAATTATTAGGCTAGTGAGCCTTTTGCATCGCCACAGAGTAGCAACATGAAGTGCCCACTTTTAGGGCACTTTGCTAACAGAATTTAAATTAGCTGCATCTCTATTTGTGATACAGGTCATTGCCATCGGGAACTACAGCTGTAGGCATTCGTGTTCTTATACAGCATGAGTTACAGTACTGTAAGCCATGTGATGTGTGGGGGCCCGGGGCTGTCAATATCAAATATTATTTGGGAAAAATGTGGAAGGATTGATAGTTTGGTAGTTAGGTTGATAAAATTGAAGTTAACAATTGGAGTATTTTCGCACCCCCAAAACTAAATTAAGTAATTTTGACATTCTAGCTGATTTTCTTTGAAATTTTGAAAGACCAAAGTGTAGTTTTAACTGGAGATTTTAATGCAGCCTGGGGACAAACAAGAGGTAATAAACTCAGATCTAGTTTTGATATGTTAGGTTTACAACAATTGATACAACATCCAACTAGAAGTTTAAATAATAGAACTGTTGGTACTATATTAGATTTGTTTTTGTTTCAGATGATCTGAAGGTTGAGAGCTGTAAGGTGTTATCATTGAATATGGGGATCATAACCCTATTCAGTGTCACTTATTAAATCAAAAGTTAGGTGTAATGATGATTATGAGTTTTGGGTTCGTGATTTTAGGCACTTTAATGAGTCATCATTTAGGAACAGTCTTAGAAAGTTTGACTGGTCAAGGATATTTTTGATTCCTGACTTGATTTAGCTATTCAAGAATTCACGGATTCCTTTCTTTATATAATCCAAATTCATGCCCCTAAAATAAAAAGATTAATAACATCAAAAATCCATTATGGCTTAATGACAAATTGAAAACCCTTTTGCGTATTAAAATAGAATTTGGAAAAAGCCAGAAAATCTAAATCGGAGGGGACTGGGATCTTTTTAAAAAATGGAGAAACAAATGTAAACATAAAGTAAAATTGGCAAAAAGAATACTTCCAGAGTTCTTTTGATAACTTGCATGATCCAAATAAATTCTGGAAGGTTATTTCTAATTTAAGAACTCCTGTGAAATCTCAGACTTTAATTAATTTAACAGTGGGAGATAGTTTGGTTGATAAACCTTTAGAAGTGGCTAATTTGTTGAACCACTATTTTAAGGACTTGCCAGATTTAAAGATACCTAATTTAGGAGTGTTGCCCAGGAGGGTATACATTCGATACTTTCTCCTTGAGTAATGAGGGCTTTAATTTGAAGAATATAAGGACACAGGATGTAGTCAGAGAATTGAGGAATCTAAGAATATCAAAGCGTGCTGGAATAGATAATATTGATCCCAAATGTTTGAAACTGGGGCAGATGTTATAGCTCCTATAGTTACTTACTTTTATAATTGGAGTATACAGTCTTCAGTGGTTCCTGATTGTTGGAAAGTGGGTGAAATTATTCCTATTTTTAAAGATGGTGACATCACAGCCCTTCCAATTACAGACCAATCACTTTGCTTCCGATTTTGTCTAAGGTGCTGGAGAAGCTGATAAATAATCAGCTTGTGCAGTACCTTGACCATTGGAGTTGCTAAAAATGCCAGCATGGATTTAGAGGTAGGTCACAAATACTGCCCTACTTGATTTTGGTGACCTGGTGGCAACATCATTGAACCAGAAACCAAACTGGGGCAGTGTTCGTGGACCTAAGTAAAGCTTTTGACCTAGTTCATCATGAAACATTATTGTTTAGACTGCATAATTTAGGGATATACCATAACTCATTACAGTGGTTCAGATCCTATTTAACTAATCGAAAACAAAGGGTGGTCTGCGGGTCACTGCTCGGATCTCCTGGATTTGAACGGGTATACCCCAGGGTCAATTTTGGGCCCTGTTATTTAATCTCTACATTAATGATCTCCTGATTATGTAGTTGGTTCTGATGTTAGACTTTATGCAGATGATATAGTACTAGTAGCATCTGCTAAAGATCCTGGGAACTGAGCAGTGACTCCAGACAGACTTCTCTAATATTGAAACTTGGATAAGAAATTCGGACTTTTGATAAGTACTGGGAAGACTCAAGTATGATTTTTCTGTAGGACCTAAACCTAATAATGAAGTAACTGATTTCAAAATTAGTTTTCAGATGGGAAAAAGGTACAAGGGGTTAATACTTATAAATATCTGGGAGTTTTGATTGATTATCGTTTTCTTTTCAGATCATATTTGTCACAAATAAAAAAGTCAATCAAAGATTGGGGCATTAAGAAGAGTGTCAGGATGTTTGACTAGGGATGTTAAGACCAGACTGGTAAAACAATTGTTGTTGCCTGTACTAGACTATGGTTTATCATTATATATCCATTCTCATAAAAAATGCTTACAAATTGGACCAGATTTATTACAGATTGGGAAATATATCCTAAATAATGGACCTCGAGTCCATCATTGTGTAATTATCAGGAACTTGGCTGGTTAGATCCAATAGCATGAAGAGAATATATATGGCTTACTATATGTCATGATTTGATATACTTAAAAGTGCATCCTTTACGAAATTTGATATGTCAGAATTCTGATTCTGAATATTCAGATATTTTAGGAGGACTACTAAAAAGTTGCCTATGATACAAATTATGAATCGTATGGGGGTATGGTGTTACAAAATAGTTTAGCGGGGATATGGAATAAGTTACCTCGACATATGACTAAAATTTCTGATCTGCGTATTTTTAAACTGGAATTGTATAATTATTTAAATGTCTGTTGTAATTGTTTTTAGGTAAATGTGATTTTGTATTTTGTTCTGTTTTTGTATTGTTTGTCTATTACCAAATGCCACAGGTATCTGTTGTAAATGGGGATTCCCCCAATCAGATTAACCTGTATAAAAATAAATTTTAAAACAAACAAACAAACAATATTGTTGTCACTCTACCTTACCTCAGGTTAAGGTGGAATGACAATGAAATTCACAATCACAATAACAGGGGAAGTGGGCATTTCATGCTGGCCACTCTGTGTAGTGAAGTGACAACGAGAAGTACCCGCCGCAGGCACTTCACCGTGGAATTTAAATTTGCTGCATCTTCTAAGATGGGAGACTTTGCAAGTCTTGTTACACTCTCATTTCACTTGGTCAGCACTGGGAATTTTTCTGGACACAAGACAGTAGCATTTTGGAGATGAACATTAATTCTGGTGACTATGTCTGACCAATGCCCAGATGACTGAGTGTGTCATTAATTCTGGGAAACTTTGCATTTCTTATTACACTCTCATTTCACTTCATCAGCACTGGGGAATTTTCTGGAGACAAGACGACAGTAGCATTTTGGGGATGCACATTAATTCTAGTGACTGTGTGTGTGGGGGCTGCCAATATTATTGTCCATGCCTTACTTCACATTAAGGTGGAATGACAATCGAAATAATAATAACAAGCTGAAGTGGGTATTTCATGCTGGCCACTCCAGCAGTGGGTGACAATGTGAAGTGCCCACTTGGTCTTTCGCCAACAAAATTTAAATTAGCTGCATCTCTATGCAGCAGTCCTCATCATTCTAATTTCACCACTGGTCCCGAATTCCAGTTTCTTGTCTCAAGTGCTTGGAGCACAGCCGCACAAAGCACTACTGGAATGAGAAACTTGGCATTCTGGCCTAGTGGTAAAACTAGAAGGATGAGGATCACTATCTGATGTGGTAGCTGCTAAAAGTATTACTTATTCAAATTTGGTAGCTCTGGGGCTCTCAGGCTGAAGTGGATAGGGTGATGGAGCTGAGATGGATTTTTACTTTCTAATACTAAAATTCAGGAGTTAATTGACAACCTTCTCTGGTTTGTAGGTCCCAGCCCAAAACTTACATTTTTCCTACATGGGTGCAGGGGACGAGGCGGAGTTGCTGACAGCTACTGAAACCCACAACTACTGCCACAGAATTTCCGTAGAAATAGAAAACTAATTCTGCAGAAGTTCTGTGGCAAGAGGGACTTGCTGCAGAATTTAGACCAAAATTGATGCAGATAAATCTTGGCTTTATAAGAAATGAAGTCAGAGTGGTTTCCCCTCAAAAATAGAAAAAGCATGGGGATTTCAGTTTATATTGGCATGGTAAAATTGAAAATTAGAAGATGAAGCCAGACAGTGGTTTCACACAAGAAAGAAACATAGCAGTGTGACCTCAGCTCATATGTTAAAATTTAACATGTAATTTCCTTACAGATGTGTGAGTTACCTTGCCATCTGTAGTCAAGCTGATCATGATTCGACCTAATGATGAGACCAAGAACCCCTCTAAATGTTAAAATGGAATGAAAACCAAGCAAGAAAATTAATTTGATTTGTATGGAATTGCAGCCTTTAAGCAACTTTGGTGGGAGCACTGGTACTATTTGCTTTAGAGTCTGGCAACACACCAGGTGCACCCTGTAAACATGTAAGACAAAAATTAAGAAAGATGCATAAGAAATGTAATAAAATCATTGTGTACTGGCAAAGATTGAGCTTGCAAAACCTTTAATAAAATATAAGTTCACCCTGATGCCATTAATTTAATGAAATGCATCTCCTGCCTGCGTTTGGCTTGTGTTTTCATTGCCTCTTTTTCAAGCAATGTTAATTTTCAATATATGTGATGGGATATCTGCTGTCAGTATAGCCTGGAGGTTAAAGAAACAAGCTGTGAATGAGCTTAGCACATCCAGTAGACCTGGGTTTGATTTCCACAACCTCTAATCGCATACTGTGTGACTCTGATCAAGTCACTTAACCTCCCAGTGCTCCCAGGTTGCCCTGAAAACAGACCTGGTGGTCCAGTGGGCCACACAAATTACCAAAAATGTTAAAAGAGTGCCAGCTGAATGTTTAGTTATTTTCTGTTAATGAATCTCAGATTTTCTTTTCAGTTGCATGTCCATGCTGTAAATGGTTTGTTACGGAAAAGGTTTTCCTTTGTCCAGTCAACAAAAGGCCTTGGGCACCTGATGGCCCAGCCCTATTGAAGGTTATTAGCATCTAATAGGGTGTTCTTTTCTTGTCCCCTCCTCCCAGTCGGCCCTCCTTCAGAGAAGCACACAGCCCCATTACCCCAATGTCCTCTGAGACTTACCTGCTGGCTATCTAAAGGTCAGCATTGTTCCCCAAGACCCACTGAGAACGGATCCAGTTCAGGTCAATTTGCCTAGCTGGTCAGGTGAAAGGCCTGCAGGCGCCCTCCTGATCTTGCCTGTGGACATTTTCTAATTTTTGTGTGTGAAGAGGCGTGATAAGCAATAACAACATGGTGTACATCATGCACTCCCTCAAGATGTATACCAATGTCTGGCATACTTCTAACCTTCCTGGCTCATGCTGCCTTTTCCCAAGCTTCCTCCAGGGGCCAGGCAAGCATCAGGCTTTGCCCACCCACCTCCTAGAAGCAGAGAGCAGTCCTACAGACACTTAGTCTTCCCCCAGCCTTCCCTCTGACACCTCAGTTCACTCATGAACCCTTGTCATCGGCATTGCTAGTGGCAGTGCTACCGCTGTGCTGGTGGACTGGAAATAGGGTTTGGTTAATGCACAAAGCCCCAGATCTGATTCTAAGTCAGGGTGAATAGATCAGTCAGCAGGAATTGAAGCTTAATTAGTTTCTGATTTAAATGTGACCGTAAAGGCCCATTTACATGACCTTATCTACACCATTGCAAGCAGTGCAGATAAGCTGAACCAGTGCAGATTAGGTTGTGTAAACAACTAGCAGAAGCATTCACATTGCTCCACTGTGACAAACTATGATCCCTGTTTTGGTGGGATCATGTATAGGTGCAGGCATTTTTTGCAAATGTGTAAGCACTGCTCCACCTGCACCATTGCAGCCCAGTGAATTAGCTGGACCTTCACAGTCTGTCCATTTCCACTGCTTCTCTAATTTTAAATAAAACTAGTTGCTTGCACACTTCACACACACACACATGTCATGTCACTACACCAATGATGAATTCATGTTCTAAAAGACACCATTTTCAGCACTGGGAATAGCAGTCGGGCTGCTGCTATAATTTTTATTAAATATACAGTCAATCTGCATTTAACACTGCTGTTGCCCCAAACTATGGAAGGTCAGTCACACCAATGTAGGGCTGCTGTGGAATCACAGTCACATCACTGAAGCTTGAAGTGAGCAGCATGCAACAAAACGCAGCTCTAAACAGGGTAGGTCAAGTGAACACACTTTAAGAATTAATAGCACAATCTTGCTCTTTCTAGAGAAGGGCCTACTAAACCAGTTTGGACTGGTGGGTGGCAGGAACTGGTCAAATGCCAAAGAAAAACAAAATAATCACCATGGATGCCACACGTCCCAGTTCTGTGGAATTTGGAGTTCAAGTCATCCTATAACAGGATATGCACAAGAGAAACCAAAGTTATTGTGGCACACTGGAATATACACTTCAAAAGATGAGGAAGCCAAAGAGCTGTAATATTGCATGGTTTATTGTGCACAAACAACAAGTGCTGTAAAAACTCACAAATGCTGTACAAGCAAAGCTTCCTGCCACTAGCCACAGTGCTATGACTTTGAACAAGTCTTCATCAGTGGGCTGGATGATGGGGTAGTGGAGTGACACTAGACATCAGAGATTGTCAAAAAATTGGATGGGTGATTGGTGGTGCATGGGTGCCTCTAGACACCAGGGATACCTAGTCATGATATTGGATGGGTGTTCAGGGGATGGGGATGCCACTAGACAAAATGGATACCTATTCATAAAATGGGATGGAATTTGAGGGTGCCACTAGACACCAGGGATATTACCATTACACAGGATGGGTGCTTGGGGGTAGGGGGACCACTTGACACCAGGGATACCTATTCATATTACAGGATGGGTGTTCAGGGGTGGGGGGTGCCTCTAGACACCAGAGATGGCATGTCAGGCACACTAAAGAGATAACACTCACCATGCAAATGAGCCCATAATGGGCATGCAAATGGACCTTTAGTGCATTGCATGCCCAGTGAGCTTATGTTCTAGGCGACCTGGGTTCAAGTCCCAGCTAAGGCACTCATTTACTTCTCTCCTTTGTTTGTATGTGTTCCTAAATATTCACATTACACTCTTGTGATTGAAAATATAATTACATGTGCAGCATCAGGCTGTGTATTGTGAAAGAGTAATGTGCTCTTTGATAGCTCAGTTTGCAATTGCCTTGGTGGTACACCCAGTAGCGCAACCAGAATGATATTCTGGGCAGCCTGGTTCAAGTCCCAGCTAAAGCTCTTACTTCCTTCCTTCTCTCCTCTGTTTGTATGTGTTCCCTAAATATGCATTCCACACTCTTGTGATGGAAAATGCAATGATATGTGCAGCACCAGGTTGTACATTGTGAAAGAGTAATGTGCTCTGGGATAGCTCAGTTCCCAGTTGTCTTGGTGGCGCAGCAGGTAGTGCAACTGGAATGGTATTCTGTGCAGCATGGGTTCAAGTCCCAGCTATGGCACTTACTTCTTTCTCTCCTCTGTTTGTATGTGGCTGAATAAAGCTCACATGTGTACCAGTGCTATCCAGTTCAGGAGCGCTAGTTCATGCGGACTGGATACAGCCAAATCCATGTTGGGGCAGAGCAGGTTTACTTAGCGCTGCCCAACATAAACTAATATTCAATCAGATAGCACCTTTCTGCACCCATCTGAATATAGCAGCCACTGAGTGGGGCGCAATGAAAGCAAAGCACAAACATTTGCACTGCACTCGTGTTCCTTTTTAATACCGGGCCCATACAGTATGTCTTTCATTCTCATTTCACCTGTTTTTTTTCATGTAATTCTTGTAATTCCTTTAGTGCCCAGAAAAGCACTATATGAAAATCTCATCATTCCCCATTTTTCTCATGTTCCAGAATTACTACTATATGCCACTGTACTGCACTGTCTCAGTCAGCCTCCCACCACAGCAACATCACCTCTAACGTGTATTTCCTTTAGTAACCAGAAATGCACTGTATGAAAATCTTATTTCCAATTTTTTCTCATGTCCCAGAAATGACTTGCTGTATGCCACTGCACTGCACTATGTCAGTCAGTTTCCACCATAGCAACAGCACCTTTAACCTTGATACACTTTAGTGCCCAAAAATGCACTACATGAAAATCTAATTTCCCATTTTTCTCATGTCCCAGAAATTACATATACTTGCTACATGCTGCTGCTCTGTGCCAGTCAGCCTCCTGCAACAGCATTTTTCTCAAGTCACAGAAATAATATAGGATGCTGCGATATGCATCAGCAACAGTGTTGTGACATGTGCAAACTATGCCAGACATTTGTTTGGCATGGTTAACGGGCACACAGTTGGACACTGGTAGGCAACACACCCACCTTAGAGTAGAACACCACTGTGAGTGGAAAGAATACAAAGTCAGATTAGAGGAGGGGTGGTGTCACTGCTAGTGGTCTTTCCGTGTTTCAGGGGTGGTGCAGCAAATGACAGAGAGATGCACAGTTTTATTTATTTATTAGCTTTTGATGACCAGGTAAGTACATTAGGCAATAACCCTGCCCCATTTCAGGTATGACTGGGAGAGTACAAAGTACAGCCATTACAAACAGACAACCGTAACCAGTACAGTCAACATCATTACAAAAACAGGCAGTTATCCACGCAGGGATAGTTGAGAAAATAAACATACAACTCAATATCATCCATGCAGGGATGAGAAAGTACACTATTGGCAAACCCTGAGGTAAACATGAAGTAATTGAGAGACAGTTGTCCGAGCAAAAGAGAAAGCAAGAGGAGAAGGCAAAGCTTGATTAGTTACAGTCACAGGTATCAAGTGCTTCAAGGTGACAAAAAGTGCAGTTTAAAGAAGGAGTGAGATAAAGAGCAATTTAAGTGGGGTGGTAGGAATTCCAAAATTTGGGAGTGAAATGAGAGAAAGCTTGTGCACCCATTTTGGTTGAGCAGTATGGGATAGAGAGTAGCTGAGCATCAGAGGATCTCAGCTTACAGGAGTACTGCATGAGAAAAGCATAGCCCTAAGAGAGGCAGGTTGGGGGTATCTAGTCAAGGAATTAATGAAGCATCCCAGAGAGTATAAGCAATGGGAACTGAGGGACAGCCAGTATAAGGCAGAGTAGAGCATGCAGTGGTGAATAAGGTGAGCGGCTGTTTGTGCAAATCTGCAAATGTTGTTGTAGGCGGTGTTCCATCTTCATAGAATACTGACATTGGCCTGGGACAGGACTGGGAGAGCATATAATAGCCCAGGGAGCAGGACCCCCTACCAGCTACAGAGATATTGGTGGCAGGGGTTAAAGAGTGATGCACATGATAGGCAGCTCCAATCTTGAGGTTAACAGTTCTGCATACCTCATGTATATGAGAGGAGAAGTCTAGCACAGGATCAAGAGTCACCCCAGGTATTTAAAGGAGTTGGTAGTAGAGACTGCTGACCCATCATGACCTAGTATTTGAAGCTTTGGTGAAGCAGCTTGTACTTTCCTAGAAGACCAAAAAGCATTGCCTAGGTCTTAGGTAAATTGAGTATTAGGGAGTTGGAGACAAACCAAGATTGGAGATGTATGAATGCCGATGACAGATGAGCATTGAGGTCATCAATGGGCATAGATGCTGCATAGAGTACCAGGTCATCAGCATACATTATAGAGCAACAGTGGGACTGATGGTGGTGATATCATTAACAAAAATAGAGAAGAGTAAGGGTACAAGAATGGAGCCTTGGGAGACTCCACAAGTGATAGGGCAGGAGAGAAGAGTACCTTGCCAAAGGAACAGACTGCAATCTGTTTTCCAGGTAGCTGCGGATCCAGGACAGGGTGGATCCAGAGGTCCTGTGGGTGTGCAGTTTATTCAAGAGCAAGGATGATTCACCAAATCAAAGGCTTTGGTGAGGTCAATGAACACAGCACCCATGAGCAAGCCTTTGTCTATGATGGATTTGACCTCGTTAGTAAAAGAGTGAGGCAGTGGTGGTGGTACTATGTCCAACCCTGAAACCGTGTTGTATGGGGGACTGAAGATTAAATTGGAGTAAGTGAGCCGATATCTGGCCATGGATAAGTTTCTCAAAGATCTTGCTGAGTGTAGGCAGGAGAGATGGGTCGATAGATAGGAGTTTGGGATCCCTTTCTTAAATACCATGATTGTCCTAGTGGATTTCCATGCCAACGGCACCATGGAGTGATAATGGATAAGTTAAAAAGCCTGGTAAGCAGAGTAACCAGGAGGGGCAGCAAGTCTCATGATCCTGGGATCTAACCCATCCGGCCTGGGACTGCCATGGGTGGGATTGGACCTCAGTAGCTTTAGGATCTCAAGACACATGACAGGGAGAGCTTCAAATCAGGAGGAACATCAGGGGGTAGGCAGTTGAGAGCTGCGGTGTAAGAGGAAATGTAAAGAACTATGGTAAAGAGGGAGTTGAAGGCTGTGGCTATGGTCTGGAGATTATTGCAGTGGCGTTATTAATGAGCATATCTTTGGGAGTTTGAGACTTAGTATTTCTCAGGATCTCATTGATTTGTGTCCAGTATCTTTAGGGCTGAAGGTGGAGGATTTGAGGAGTTCACGATAGTAGCTGCTCTTGGCGGAGTGAACTTCCTTCTTATAGGTATTGTGCAAGTACGATACGCATCAAAGTTGGACTGTGAGACAGAATATTTCCATTAGACCATAGTTTGTCCGGATTCTTAACCAATTTTAAGAGAGGTCTCTCTCAGCCACTTGGTTACCTTCCTCTAACTTGACATGTTGGGATCGGATGTCTATTCTACAGTGTTAGGAGAGACGATTGAAATAGTCAGTGGCACGGTTGATGTCTGTGGTGGTAAAAGGAGACCAGTCCACGCATCGAATATCAGAGAGGAACTTAACTTGGTCAAATTTAGAGAAGTCAGCAAAGGAAAGAACTTTGGATGGATAGGAAGGGAGGTGCCTCACACAGTAGACGGCAGTGATCACTAATAGAGTCTGGTAATACTCCTGCCATGGGTAACAGTCCTTCCTATTAGTGAGAATCCAGTCAATTAGATTTTGCTCAAGCCATTCTGGGAGAATCTAGTTGGGGATGCAACACGTTGAAAGAGGTTGGCCTTGCTGACAGTAAGGTAAGGACAGAGGAGTTGGGACCAAGCCAGTTGAGACTGAAATCACCTAAGCAGATCACCTCATTTTCTTTTTAAACTGCAGGAATCAGATCAGAGAACTCTTCCAGACTGAGCTTGCCTGTCCTCAGTGGCATATATGTGTAGAAGATGTGCAGTTTTGGCCCCTCCAAGGAGTAAGATTGAGTGAAGAATCTCACCAGTTATTCAGAGGATGGGTGGGCTGCAAAGACACGTTGAGCTGTGACTTAAAGTATGCTGCCATCCACCACCCTTTGGAAGAGAGGTAATCAACCCAAAGCATGTTGTACCCTGGAAGAGCATAGCTCATATCCGTGGTAGAGGTTTTATCCACGTTTCCAGATAGGGCAAGGATGTTTGGGTTGTTGACCTGCACTCATCACTCAAGCTCGAGAAAGTTTGCTGTGAGACTACAGATGTTAAAATGGGTCAAGGTCAAGCCCTGGGTCTGTGGTAGGAGATGTGTGGAACAGGACGAATGTTGGGTAGGATTAGAGATGGGGCCAGGGTTAGGTTCAACATCACTGGTGAGGAAAGGGATGATAGTATGATCCAGATCATAGCAAGCACAAAGGCATGTAAGATGCTTGAGGGAGGTAAATTTCCTGTGCAAAAGTTGTGCAGGAGTAGACCAGCAAATTTGTAAAAAAGGAACCCAGAAGGAATAGGCATGGAGGCATACCCAATCATCATGTTAGAAAGTAAAAGTGCTCAGAGGATACCCCAGGCCGCGTGAGGAGGTACCAATGAAAGAGATAGTGAGTCCAGGGCAGTTAGGGAAGGAGTGCACAAGGAATGTATTGCAGAATTAGGTTAGGCATCTTCTCTAAGGAGGGGCTGAGAATAGATTAGCTTAGAGAAGGGCTAGGAGCAGGAAGAGAAAACTGGCTAAGAAGAGGGTCAGAGGGCAGGAAGAAATTAAGGCAGCAACTAACATGGGTGAGGTTAGTTTCCAGGTGAGGTTGTATTGTGCCCCAGAGTGTGGTAGAAAAGCAGGAGACACACCCAGTGTAAGTGAATTATGCCCAGCTGACAGAGCAAGAAAAAGGAACAGTGAAGCAGTGACACCTAGTGGAGGAATGATATAACTTGCAGGTGGAGAACAAGGCTGACGGTTTCTGTCAGACCTCCTCCTACTAAACATGAGACAATCCAAGTGAATATAAGTAATGCCAGCTATGGGTGGGAGGGTGTTTAGGGGTGGGTGGGGAGCAGCTGAATAGGGCTGCTGGGAATAACCACTACAGTGAGAGGAGCCTGGCAACAGAGCCAGTATAACAGAGCAAATAACAGAGCAAATTAATTAGCTAAATTCCTCAGTTTACGAGTGCACAGCACATGCAACTGTATGACTATTTCAGATTATGAAATGCTCATGGTCACTAAGCTACTTAGCACAAGATATGCCTGTTTAATTTTAAAGCAGCCCTGAGTTAGTTTTAAAAGCAGCCCCGAGGAGCACACGGTACATAAGTTTCTCTTCACAGCAGTGGAGCTGGGTACTAATTAAAAAACCCCAGGGACAGATCCCATGCACTTTGGCAATTGTTTTACAGCAGTGGGATTTTGAGCCATTCGGAGACTACTTGACAGTCCAGTTGCCCTAAATTCAAGGTAAAAAATAAACTAAACCACCAGGATCACAAAGCACAACTAAATGGTGCTATGCACAAATCAGTTCAAGCACTAAAGCTAGATGCTCCGGGTTCAGTGAGAAATTCAGTAATTCAGGCAGCGTTGGAAAAGTGCCAAGTTTGAATTCAAGATGGCAGCAGGCGTTTTCAACAGAGGTCTGAACCTTGTAGTGGAGGAGGTCTCCATGTGGCTCTGAGGGCACGATGCCCTGAGGCAGTTATAGGAGGTGTAGAGAAATAAATAGGTAGGGGTGATCAAGGTAACAAAGAACTGTGGGAGGTACCTAGGAGGGAACAGGCTGAGGAGATCAGGTAATAGGAATTGGAGCAGTAGCTGGAGAGAGAGAGAGGGGAGGGGGCCAGGGAAGGTGTGTCTAGAGGAAGGAGCTAACAGTAGTTGGAGAATGGAGGTTTAGTAAAAGGGTATGGTAGGGAGGATATCAGAAGCAGAGGGCAAGTAGTACAGGCAGGATGAATTAGTTTGGGTTGAGGGAAAAAATGAGACAGAATTAGGAAGGGAGAGGTATCAGAGCTACAATAAAAACTGATAACAAGCCCACAACACAGAGCTTAGCTATGTGGGCACTCAGACAACTTGAATACTAACAATACAATAGGTTAACACTGTAGGCCCCATTCATGCACATTACAACAATTAACAGTGGATAACAGATGCCTAATAAAAGTCTTACAGTGAGAGGAGCTTGGGAACAAAGCCAATTAATATCAGAGCAAATCACAGAGCAAATGAATTAACTAAATTTCTCAGTTTATGTAGCGCACCCAGTGCATGCAACTGTCTGAGGGAAGCACCCATGTAGAGTGCTTATTATTGAGTGCTGCACATTTGAGCTACTCAATAATAGTGCTCTACAAGACAGCTAGTGGTGGAATACCTCGCTATATCCTGTATAGCAAGTACAGCAAAGGAGCTGTACTCACTATATGGGATATAGCATCCTTTTGTGGCCAATTCCCACTGAGCTGCTTGCATAGAGTAGTGGTGTACACCACCGCTATGGAGTGCAAGAGACCCGGGTCTGGTTCGATACAGCCAGGAAACTTTTTTTACGATCCAGTAACTTGCCCTGTGTCCATCTCCCCCTTAGAGTTGGTTATTTAAGTTTGGGGGTGCAGGGGCTTGCCAATTGGTGGGGTGCGGGTGCACAGACCCCGCAAAAAAAAAGATTCCTGGTGATTTTGTTATATTGTACCAACCGGCCGCTATTTGTAACGGTCGGTACAATATGTGTCGACTTTGACTATGGGTTCAAGTTTGCTCGCTGTAAGTGATAGGCGGTCTTTGAAACTCACCTTTATCACATAAAACCCTGTATGACTATTTCAGATTATGAAATGCTCATGGTCACTAAGCTACTTAAGCACAAGATATGCCTGTTTAATTTTAAAGCAGCCAAGGAGCACACTGGAACATAAGTTTCTCTTCACAGCAGTGGAGCTGGGTACTAATTAAAGAAACCAGAGGACAGATCCAGTGCACTTCTGCAACTGTTTAACAGCAGTGGGATTTTGAGCCAGTCAGAGAACTACTCAACAGTCCAGCTGCCTAAATACAAAGTAGAAAATAAGCGAAACCCCAGAATCACAAAGTGCAATTAAATGGTGCTATGCACAAATCAGTTCAAGCACTAAAGCTAGATGCTCCAGATTCAGTGAGAAATTCAGTAATTCAGGCAGCTTTGGAAAAGGCATCAAGTTTGATTTCAACATGGCAGCAGGCATTTTCAACAGAGGTCTGTACCTTGTAGTGGTGGGCGGTCTTCAAGCGGCTCCATGGACACGATGTCCTGAGGTAGTATTAGGAGCTTGTGGCGGTGGGTGGTCTCCATGCAGCTCCATGGGCAGGATGCCCTGAGGCAGTATTAGAGCCTGGAAGGGTCTCAGATGATGGAAGTGAGATAGGCAGCTGGACTCAAGGACTGTGCCCATAGAAAGAGCCTGACACCCCAGCTGCAGATTCTCCTCCATCTCGGTTAAGACAAGCACCCAATTATGTGTTGAGATGGGGACCTCAGATACTGTGGTGCATCCATGGAGGCCACACACCAGATGCTGCTCTCAAACCAGCAGACTCTCTCCTTTAGGAAAGGCAGAACTCCATGGTGGGGTGCACCCTCTGTCACACCTAGGCCATAACAATGATGCAAACTACAAATTCTCATTTACCATATTTCCTCAAGTCTCAGAAATTATACATGCTATATGCTGCTACACTGTGTCAGTCTCCAATCAGAGCACCTTTCTTGAAGCACTTTAGTGGACAGAAATTTGTGACAGGATAAGAAGAGACCTGTAAAGACAAGAGTGAAATTATTTAGACTGTAGTCCACTCCTTGCTGTGTCCCGTTACACCGTGAAGGTAAAATTAAAATTTAAATAAAAATATAAGAAGAAAACTTTGGAAATGATATTTATCTTCCCACTGGTGAAGGCCATGATATGTAATGACACAATGGTGCCCCTGAAGGGAGGAGGAGGAGGAGGAGGCAGCTTGCTGGCTGCTAAAGATGAGGCAGCAGGAGACGAGATCTGAGAACACAAGAGTGAAATTATTTGAGTCAAGCCAGCTCATGGTCTTTTGTACCTGTAAAAGGAAAATTAAAATAGACAAGTAACAAAACAAAAAAGTGGAATGATACCTACTGTCGCATAAGTGATGGACATGATGTGTAATGGCACAATGGTGCCCCAGAGATGGATGAAGGGTAGCAATATTGGTGGCTTGAGGAGGCAGCAGAACAACAGAAGTAGATTCACACAGTAGTCAATGTGTCCAGCATGTACACTAAGTTAAGAGTCCAGGTGTTTCTGGAGGCATGTATGAGATGGAAATGGAGGAGGAGGACCATGTTGTTCCTTGGTGACGAGGACTGGAGGAGGACAGAGTGGACAGATCATAATCAGTGGGGCAAACATGGCAGCAGGTTCACATTGGGCTGGTGTCTGGCATTTTGCTGGGTTAAGAGTCTGGGTGTTTCTGGAGGCATGTATGAGATGGAAAAGAAGGAGGAGGAGGAAACCCATGTTGTTCCTGGGTGAGTAGGAATGGAGAAGAAATGAAGGTCGGTGTGTGGGTTGCAGTCTCCTCCATCTTTCTGTATCCTCAAATTAATCAAGCTACTGCTTCTCATCCTCCACAATGAATACCCTCTCTGCATACTCATTATCTGACTTTTCACCACATAGGAAATCTGCATTCATTAAGTCACATCTACCTCAGTGGTGGGTGATTGTCCTTCCTTGTTTTATCCTGGTATGTCAGTGGTGCCCACAGCTGATGCATATATTTGAGGTATATGTGCACTATTCATTTTAATGAATGGCAACATAGCAAACATTTTGGGGGATAGCTTTGTAAGTCTGTGATTGCCCCTGCAGTACTGAACACATGTTAAGAACTAGCACTAGATGGTGAGCAGCTTAAATATTTAAAATCCACATCTGCCAGTGCAGATCACTCTTTAACTTTAATGATTTGCTACAGCAGGGTACATAATTAGCTCCAAGGTGTTTGGGTCTGACATGTATCCTCAACAGATATGGCTGCTACTTTTAGTTCAACATCTTCAATGACCCTCCTCCTTTTCATTGTCACAGTCTGCAATGCCAACCTGTGCAAGAACTACCCATAGGAAATTTAACTTTGGAGGACATTTTCTGGTTGTCTTACTGATAGATGTTGAAGCTGCATCTCCAGATCTCTCTCTTCACTTGCTGACTGTTGGTGATGGTGACACACTGTGTCTCATCTCAGTATGCTGCAATTTTAGCATTTGCAAACCATGTACATAACTGATCACTAGTCCTTGCAGATGTTTAACTTTCTGACTACCATCACCAAGTATGGCTGAAAGCCTCCATTTGTACCATGAATCCAGCATTGTTGCTGTACTGAAATCCACCGATGTTAAGACAACATTCAGGTTATGATCCAATACATTAAGCATGTGTTCAGATAATGCACAGCTTAGAGTCACCTGTTGCCCCAGACTACTGCTGTACATTACAGATGGTCAACTCTGCACCTGGAGCAGTGGGTTGGCCTGGCTATTAGAGACAGTGTCTCCACTCACTACCTGTGTGGCTGATCAAAAGGTCTCAAGACCAAAATCAACATATCAATAAACCTCCATTGTTCTGTTGTTGGTGACATAGAAGCTCCAGAACTGCCATGGCTTGTAAGGAAGCAGCAACTATTCTGATAAGTTGTTATACTGTCTATACATCTGCTCCTCCATGTGAGGGTTGACTTCCACCTCATGACAATCTCCTGGGTTTATCGGTGCTGAGGCAGGCCATTTTTAATTGCAATGCACGTAACTGGTCCCTGGTCTTTCCAGACCATGCAAAATGGGCAAAGATGGACTACACACAGTAAACCCTTCTTTAATGTCACATTGTGACTCATGCACAACAGGTTTAGACAGTGTTCAAGAAAAGCACCCTAACAAACCCCATCACTAATTGCCTTCACATTATTTGCACTATAGTCACTGGTTATGAAGCCTGCCTTCAATTATAGTGGGTTCAACCAGGAGTCAGTCTCCTCAATACTGATGCCAAAATGTTGTCCCAGTGTGCAAATCAGATGCTCTTCATAGCCAATGTTCCATGCTTGTGAATTCCAGGCTTTGTTGCTACAGTTCCAGTAGGGTCACTTGCATTGCTGCCAAAGTAATGACAACCCTTCAGTTCTAGCCAATGTGCTGTTAAGCATATAAACAAACTAGCAGCTGTTGGCCCACTGCTCCACATATCTGTGGTAAGAGAAGTATATGAACTAGAAGAATCCTGCAAGGCATGTGAAACTTCATTTTCACACACCCTCAACTCAGGAATAGCCCACTGTGCAAAAGTATGTCTTGGACAGCACTTTTCACTTGGGGCATACTTTGATATAAAGTGAAGGAAACCAGCATTTTCCACAAAAGAAAATGGGAGATCAACAGTGATAATCTCTGATGTGGCAGCATTCAGTTTCAGTTTCTTGGCTACTGAATAATTGGAATTTACATCGCTTAGATTGAATGCTAGTAATAGTTGGCTGGATCTTTTATCGGTGCGTGCTTTTGGGAACAGTTTTAGTGGGCATCATATTTCTTGAAGGATGTCACAGATGGAGATGGAGATGGTATCAAGAAACATGTGACTTGACTGAGGGGTTTCGTCAAGGTGATGCTGCTACTGTACTGCTGTTGCTCATCTGTGATTATATGCTTTCAGGGTACTACTGACCTCCTCCTTCTCAACCATCTTGTCCTTCACAATATCTTCTGACTCGCCTCTACCTCATTTCTACCTCCCAAACAGAGCTGGAAGAAATTAGAAAATTCAGATTTGTGGAATTTTTTTAATTCCACCAAAGTTTGCAAAATGTTTTGGAATTTTCTGAAATTATTTAAATGGTCATAACACAATCTATGTTACAGATTGAGGTGGAAGTTTGGGACGCATGTTGTCTGGGACATGCCCTAATAGCATGTGAAGCTTCACAACATTTGGATGAAAGGTAGAGAAGTTATAGGGGCCCAAGACATAGTAATTTAATATTCATGAAAATGTCAAAGTATGTATATGTTTACAACATAGCCACCTTTAGAGCTAGATAATTGAAAATTTAGATGTATGCTTTCTTGGAAGAGTCATGGAACTGCAAACTAGAGAAGTAATGGTTATGAAAATTGTAAATGTTAGCCATGGCCAGCCTACAACATCACTTCCAGCTTGCTTCCGAACCTGGGTCATCAACATAACAACATGACGCTCTGATGCTTGCCATGGGAGTTGTCTTAAAGCCAACTCTTTAGGGTCAATGAACCAAACAACATTGGTGATATTCTGTTCTCTAATTTTAAACTTACAGGGCTTAAATACTGCAGTTAACACTGCTGCAAAATGTAATTTTAAAATGTCAAAAGGTTTGGAAGCTTATAACTCACTCACCTATAGAGTTAGAGATATGAAACCTGGCACTCATATGTATGGGCCTTGGTAAAGTTACCTTACCAAAGATGGTGAAATGTGAACACTTTTCATTTTCTGTACATACTGTAGTTGTTAGCTGTAATTTTTAATTTGTGAAACTTTGAGGTTTATAACACTTATCTTTAAAGGCAGAGATCAGAATCTTTGCACACATCTGAAAAGACATTGTCAAAGTCAATGAATCAATCTGGTGCAATGTGGACAAACATTTTATAATGTTGATGGGAATAACTGAAATCACCGTTTTGGTAACATTTCCCAAAATTTCATGGAAGTGAAATCAGCATTTCACCAGAGTTCCTAGCAGAAGATAAAACCTCTGTTTAAAGCATAAGCAGTAGGAATGAGAAAGCAAAATCCTCCATCACAGGCCTGTTAGGCCAGTTTGGGGGACACTGTACTTCACTTGCTTACTGCTATTAGTCACAACCAGAAGCATCCTTGAGAAAAAATAATGACATTTATAAAGCCAGGGTTAAGCAGATCAAACTTTGGATTGGTAGAAGATAAATTTTACCCTGCCCTACTCCCAAATCACCTGCAGACACTTACTGCTGATGTGCTTGCCACCTAGCCATATGTTAGACTTCAAGATTGGTATGCCATCCACCTGTATCAACACAGGACCCTTTCTTGCCATGGCTTACTTGGACCTGAAAAAATGGCATATTGCCACAGTGTCATCTTTTGGAGCAGTACTAAAAAGTCCACACAAGGAATTTTGAAGAATGCATAAATTTATCTGGAGCACCAGTCGTGGTGGCCACCACACCCAAATTGTTTCTGTTCTGGGATATGTGTCATACATTACCTTTTGTGTCAGATTGAATCTCCTACAATAAAACAGTTGTGCCAGAGGTCCAGATAGGGACCACCAACAGAGCAAACACACTAAGGATTTGGGACTTTAAAAAGCAGATTTGGGCAAGATGTGGGAACAGTTTGTTAAAAGCAAAAGGAGTACAGAGCAGGTGGAAGGGACAGATAAAATATGAAGCATTTTAAAAAGCAATGATAAAAGCAGCAGAAAGCTCCATTGCGGTATCAAAAAAGAAAAAGGCAAGGGTTCAATGTGGTTCATGGATGAAATAAAGACTGTGGTAACAGCCAAAAGGAAAGCATTCTTATAAGTACAAAGGAAGCCAACAGAAGGAGGATAGGGAGAAGTACCTGGAGGCAACAAAGGTAGCCAGCAGGAGGTTAGGGGGTCCAATGCAGAGATGGAATTCTGGCTGGTAAAGGGAGTGAAACAAAGTGACAAGGCATCCTTCAGGTATATCCAGGAGAAGCATTAGGACAAAGGGTGTTTATGAGAATGAAGAGTGAGGAAGGATGGGAGTATGGGGATAAAAGGAAAGCTGAGACACTGAACAAATATTTTTAGAGATTAGAGGAGTTTAATAAGTATACCCTCAAGGAGAGAGAGGGGGGGACATGATAGAATCTTTCAAGTACATCAAGGCAATCAACAGAGTCCAAGAGGTAGCATCTTTCAGAAAAGAGATGTGAAAGAACAAGGGGCATAATTTGAAGATAGAGAGGACAGCTCAGAGGAAATGTGAAGAAGTATTTTTCATGGCGAGAGTTGTGGATACATGGAACAGCCTTCCTGAGGAGGTAGTGGAGTCAAAAACAGTGGCGAATTCAAGAATGCATGGGACAGACATAAGACAATTCTAGTTGGGGTAGGAGGAAGTAGGCTGTTGGTTTACTAGGATCTGCAGCTTATCCATTAGGCAGGAAATGGGCAGACTAGGTGGGCCAAGCGGTCCTTATCTGCTGTCAAATTCTATGTTTCTATGTTGTTTACCCTTCAATTTGAAATAATTGTACTGTTTGCTATCATCCTTTGTTTTTTTCTTTTCAGCCACCCACAAAGATTTCCTCCTCTTTTGCAAGTCCTCCTCTTAACCATTTTCCTGAGATGGCAGTGGCTATACACTCAACTCTGCCACTTTATCATCCTCAACTCAGGTCCAGTACCACTAACTACTGGGAAGTCTTTTGATGTTTTCAACACCACCATGTTCACTCACTGGTGTAAATGGGATTGAATAAATTTCAGATAACAAATCTTGGCTCTAGGTTCCACTTTCCTCAACTAAGACAGAACCAAATCAAGTGCTGTAAACTTTTTTAACAGCACAACTATCATCACACACTGCAGATATACTGCAGCCTCCTGCATTCATATCATGCCCTCATCCACCTCAACTGGCAAGAACCACTTCTGCCTTCCCTCCTGTCACCTTTCCTTTCCTTTCCCTTTACCACTCATTCTAACATGGTAATGTGCAGCAGTACTAGTGGCTCAAACAATAATAAAATACTGCAAACAGTAAAATAGTTAGGATCAAAATTTAAAAAAATACTTCAAAATGACAAGAAATAGTTAAAGTATTATGAAAGATGATCAAAATATTAACAACTATCTGCAAGAGCCCTGGACGACATTAGTATTTTAGCAGTGCTGGAACATAAGGACATAAGAACCTGTCAGTAGAAGGGGACCATATGATCCATCTGGTCTGCCCAGATTGCCTACCCCTCACCCCATTCTATTCTTCTTCCCAGATTACTGCAGTGCTTGTCCCATGCTAGCTGTAAAGCAGTGACTGTTTTTCCTTTACAACCTCTGGTGATAATCTATTCAAAGGATCCACCACCCTCTCTGTGAAGTAGAATTTAGGAAATGTTGGTTCTAAACTTAACCCCTGTTAGTCTCAAACTATGCCCCTTATTCATGTGGTCTCATTTTCGTGTAAGAGGTTTTCTGCTTGTACCTTGTTTATGCTCTTTATGTATTTGAAGGTTTCTATCATATCCCCCATTTCTCCTTTGCTCGAGGGAGTACATTTGTAGTTGTTGTAGTCTAGATTCATATTGCTCCTGGTTCAGTTCCTGTACCATTTTAGTAGCTCTCCTCTGTACAGCCTCCAAGAGGTCCATGTCCTTTTAGTTGTGGTCTCCAGAACTGTATGCAGTACTCAAGATGTGGCTCACCAAGGACCTGTACAGAGGAATGTATCCTCTCCTTCCTAGTTGAAAAGCCCCTGCCAATAATAATAATAATAATAATAATACATTTTATTTGTATGGTGCATTTCAAAAAACTAAGGTGCCTTAGCAATAATTAAAATCACAATACACATACAAAACATCTCAGTATAAAACAAAATGGTAGTACTGATAACAGTCTTTAATCAATCACCAAAGGCTTGGTTCCACAAGTAGGTTTTAATGCTTATTTAAAGCCCTCTACAGTCAAGCACTCACGTAACCAATGGGGTAGAGAATTCCAAAGGGTAGGGGCAGCATACATAAATGTTCTCACTCCAGAAGATTTCAAACATACCCTCAGAATCTCTAGCATCCCTCGTTGGCTGGGCGGAGCAATCGCCCAGGGCAGTGAGGGACCAGGGCGCTTTCAGGTAGTCTGGGCCCTGTCCGTGTAGGGCTTTAAAAGTCAGAAAACTGACTTTAAAGGTGATCCGCTACTGAACCGGCAGCCAATGCAGTCTGCACACCACAGGTGAAATATGACAGGACCTAGAAGATTCCCGTCAAAAGCCATGCTGCAGCGTTCTGTGCTATCAGCAAGTGATGCATTTTCACCCAGATAGCCCTAGGTACAGGAGTTGCAGTAGTCCAGCGCAAACTCACAAGGTGTGAATCAAAGTGGGAAGGTCACTGAATGGAACCAGGTGCTTAATCCTGGAGCTATTCCTCAGATGGTAAAATGAGGATTTCATAACAGCGGCACCTGCGAATGCAGGTCAGCTCTCATTGAAGATTACCTCCAGGTTACGCACCTGTTCAGAGGTCAAGAGTGGCACACCCCAAGGTAAAGACCAGATGGTGAACCCTCACTCAACCCCTGTCTGGCGACCTGGATCCACAACCAACACCTCAGTATTATCGAGTTCAACTCTAAACAACTGGCATCCATCTAATCCTGGATTTCAATACATCTGAGGATGCTACTAGCTTTCTGCACGTCCTTTTCACATTATCCACACCTTTAGATAATTGAAATAAGCACTCTGAGGTCCTGTTCGAGTTTTGTTTCTGTTAATTATTCATCATCGAGTGTGTGTATGTTTTCCTTGGTTTCCTTTACCTAGGTGCATGACCAAGCAATTTTGGCATTGAATTTCAGCTGCCAGTCACTAGACCATGCTTCTAGGCTCTTTTTATCTGCTTCCATTGCTGATGTTCCTTCAATTGTATCTACCCTGTTGCAAGAGCTTTGTGTCATCTGTGAACTGGCATACCTTACCCTGCAGGCCATCAGCAATGTCGCTGATGATTATATTAAAGGGGACGGGCCAAGAACAGATCCTTCAGACATACCACTGATCACCTTCCTTGCTAGACAGTGTTCCATTGACTATAACACTGCGTTCTATTGTGGAGCAGGTCTTGAACCCACTTGACTATTTTGTGCCATAATATGGAGTGCTCTAGCTTATTAACCAATCTTATATGAGGGTCAGAGTCAAAAGCCTTGCTGAAATCTAAATAGATTATGTCTGCTGCCTTCCCTGGTCCACTATTTTGGAGACCCAGTCAAAGAATTCAATCATATTCGTTTAACATGACCATCCTGCTGTAAAGCCATGCTGAGAGTGTACACAGATTATGGGACTTAGAAAAAATAGAAAATTAGATTTTCAAAATTTGAGAAAAATTAAGTGACAGTGAAAACTGAAAATGCATTAAAAGTTTCTGAAACCAAAGCTGTTGCTGGCTGCAGATAAAAGCCTATCCCTCTGTGGTAGGGCTGTTCCCTACCCTGGCAAAAACAAAAAGGGTGAGGGAACCTAAGGCATGCTTTCCTATCATTTATTTTCCTACTTAAGTCTGTTGCAGCAGCAACTTCCTGTCCTGTACTATACCTTCCTGTCCTGTAGGCTGGACACCTACTTTTTTAATTTTTATTCCATATTTCCTTTTTCATCCCTGGACATGTTCCTCCCTGCCAGTTGTGTACACCAGCTCCAGTGATGTAATCCCCAACCTGTGAAACAACCTGCTGTGTATCCCCTTAGCTATTTTATATGCTGGTTTTGGGTCCAGAGTTATTTATCTGTGCCCCTAAGAATTGGGCTGATTGCTGAGAGAAGTTAGCAAGGTGCAGTTTTGAACCTCTGTATTGTGGCATGCCTAGCACTGGAATGCTGCTGCACCTCACATATCATGTGGGAATATAGGGTGATGGTTTTCCCTTGAAAACTATGCTGCCCTACTCTTTGGTTGTTTTCCTGTTGTTGCTGAAATAATGGAGCAGTACATGGAGCAGTGAGCTGCAGGGAAACTGTTCCATGCTAGAGTGTATTGCACACATTAAAGAAAAGACTTTAAGCAAGTTATAAGCAGCTTCTTACCTGCTCCAAAATGCTCTGGAAAATAAACCAAATATCTGGTGTACGTATTGTAGAGCTTGATGATCAGGGCAAGGTTCTGTTTAAGTTCACACAATGATCTGTAGCCCTGTCCAAGGAGGCAAAAGTCCTCCCAAACAAAATGCTTTCTAAATTGTATTTTTCTGTCTGAGCAACTAGCAAAGCCCTTTCTCATAAAGAGAGCTACCATTTATTTTCCTGTCTAGAATCCAGTTTTTAAACAGCCCTCAGAAACAGGCTGAACAGCAGATAAAACAACTGCTGGTTTGAGGCATAGTCACTACTCCTAAACAGTGTAAAATGTCAACACTGTAAACACCAACAAGAACATGTAAATACTGTTGTACAAGAACAGAATCCTGTCATAAAGTACTGAATAAAGTACTAGTGCTTGTACTTGTTCTAAAAGTACTAAAAGTTCTTAGGAAAGAGCAGTTTGTTTTGTAGACTTACCTGTGCAGCAACCTTCAGGTTCAGCCCTTAGGGACAGTGCCCCATTTGCTGTCATTTTATGTTTCTTTGCAGACTTGTGCACCATGCATGGTAAGAAACATCTTGGGATAATACAACATTTAGAGGTGTCTGAGTTTCTGCCCAATGCAGTTGTCACTTTATGGGGCTTTTCCTTCAGGCACCAATGAATCAGTGAAGCTGTCTATGACAGCAGTTTGAAAGAATTGGTCTTCACTTGAAAGAAAAGTGCCACTCCAGTCAGGGATGGTTATGAATTGATGCTTTATGAGGCTTATCCTCGGGCACCAATGAATCGTAATGGTGACTGCACTTGAAAGAAATCTGCCACTGCAATGACAGACAGTTTCCTCATTGCAATAGGACCTTCCCTCTCTCGCAATCAGGCACACAGACATACCTTCTCTCTGTTAGCAGCAGCTGACAAGACTCTGGCCATGTGCATTACAGTGCACAGTAATGTGCATGGCTGGAGTTATGGTTCTTGTCGGCTCCTGCCACTGAGCATCTTATTTGTTTGGTGTGCCTTTCCTGGTGAACCATTTCAGTAAATAAATAAATATGAGCCCTGGCATGGCTTTCCACATTGGTGGCTCCTGCCCACGTGCCACACACTCTCTGGAAAGCCAATATCGGGGTGCCCAATCCCCATGTCAGCATGTATCCCCTCCCCATTAATGTGACACATCAGGAGCCCACCCAGTGTGCCAAAATCATTTTTATTTATCTTTCTGACAGCAGGATGCCCACGCTCAGTGTCAGATGACATCCCCACCCACCCGAATATTTCAAGTGCCAACATCAGGGTGCTCAGTCCCCATGTCAGTGTGCCACACACACACACACACTATTGTGGCACACTGGGAGCAACCCCAGTGTGACTAAATATTTTGGTAACCTGTAAAATAAAGAAAACCATCCCGAAGTCTTTTTCTCTGTAAAAAACGGTCACTCATTATCCCCCATTCCCCCTCCCTATCCTCCCTCTGCAGACCCCTCCGCACCCCTCTTACCTATACTTACCTTCAGAGGTTAGGAGCGTGATTTTCTTTGGACAGGACACGTCTGCACTCTTCAAAGCCGACCGGAAAACTGAAGAAATGACGGTAAGCTGTATAATAGGACTCAATGGGGGTTCAATTTAGGTTGCTATCTCATCTATTTTTAGGAATTTTGGCCCCACATTTTCAATATGGGGTTCTGCACCCTAATTTTGTGAACGCTGTCACTGTCATTTGTTACTTGGTCCCAAAAGGCATTTTACGATTGCTATGTGGAATTCTTTTTGGGGCTCATTAACAAAATGACAGTTCATGAGGTGGGTCCCAAAAACCCATGTTGCAAATTTTAAATACATTTAAAAATGATCTTATGAGCCTGCATTGCACAGTTTCTATGCATGCTGGTAACTTCACCAATTTTTATATTTTCACTCCATATTTTCAACATTGCCATTGTTTCACACCTCCTTGTGAACAGTATAGCTGTCATTTTCACATCCTGCCCAAAATGTATTTTCGCACCTGTGGTACAGAATGGCGTGGCTGCAGTGGAAATCAACTTTCAGGATAGATTAACAAAATCACAGTGGCACTGTTCATGAGGAGGTCCCAAAATGCTCATGTTAAAAATTTGGTGAAGAGGTTGCAAAAATTATTGTGTTACAGGCATCGTTGAGCAGTTTCTGTAATAACACACAACTTCACCAATTTTTCATATTTCCTCTCAGATTTTCAACAATGCCATTTTTCATGCCTCCTCATTAACAGCACAGATGTCATTTTCACATCCTGCCCCAAATGTTTTTGCACCTGTGGCACTGAATAGCTCAGTCGCTGTGTGAAAACACTTTGTGGGATTGAGTAATGAAATGATAGTGCCACTGTTCATGAGGTGGGATCCCAAAAGCCAATGTTGAAAATGTGGCATGAAATACCAACAACGCCCAGGGCATTAGGGTTTCCAACCATAAAGCCCATGCTGTAGAGACTGACAGGCATCGGGGGTGTGACTAGGGTTGTCGGCCATAATGTTCATGCCATTTCACCCCACCCCCACCCTGCAACCTGTGACATGCATTGAGGTGTGCCTTGAGATCTTTGGCACTAATGTTCACCCATTCATGTCTACTGCACCCATCTCAGCTTATTTCCTTATGGAATGTGGTGAGCATAAGGGTCGAAGATCCCAAAGCACACTGCAGCACCAGTTGGTGTCTGCAGGGTGGAATAGTGTGAAATGGCATGAGTGTTATGGCCGATGACCCAAAGGCACACCAAACACCGTCAGTCTCTGCAGGGTGGGGTTGGCATTAGTTTAATACTTCACTGCCATTCCTATTATGCATCTCTCTAACTCCTGCACTGCCAATACCAATACCAGCAAGCAAAAATTTGGCATTGACAAATTATTTTATACTTAGCTTCTGTCAATCTCAGCTGAGTGGGAGGGTTAAATGGTTCATTTACTACTAAAAGTTTTTTCTTATTCAAAACCCCTTTAAAATTCATTCTTTTACTGGGTCTACAAAAGTATGCTAAAATAAATACACCTTATTGCTTCTCTATATATTTTATTATTGTTTAGCACAGGAAAATTATATGTATTAGAATGCGGGATGGATCCTTATGATCATGTAATGCTGTATACTTATAAATGCAAATCCTTTGGGATCATCAGTTTATATTAGCACAGCCTGTGGAGAGGTTGTGGGAGAACTGTCAGAGCCTGTGAGGACGAGAAGGTGGGACCTATGCCTTAGGGTCCTACCAATAAATAAACATATATATATATATGTATATGTATGTATATATATATATATATATGTATATATATATATGTATATATATATATATATATATATATATATATATATATATATACTTACTTTTTTTGCTTTTGTAAATAAAGTCAAACATTGGTGTGTTTTCTTCATCTCACTTTTGGAGTCTTGTGTTTCCTTTATCCCATGCATCCAGCCACAGTGGTGTCAGAAATGAGATTGTCAGTAGTCCAGGCAAATGTGAGACACTGACATCGATATCTAACCAGATATCCTGGAAACTTCTCAGTGAGGAACCATGGCTCAGAAGCTGGAAAAAGTGGAGCTGCCAGAATCCAGAGAGAGCACCCAGACCCAGTCGATGGTGGAGAAATCTGGAAACAGCTCCAGCTCATGCTGCAGCCGTGCCAGACCTAAAACTATGCCTGATGTTGCATCTCAGTCATCGTAGGAAGAGGAAGAGTGGGTAGAGAGGCTCCTTCAGATATCAGTGAGCTGCTGAAGTGGCTGGTTGTTTGCCAGCTAGAGATGGAAAAACAGAGGAGCTGGACCTTCAGAAGTGAGAGAGAGATCGCAGAAGGCAAGACCAAAGGTGGACAGAGACCTTGAGGTCCTTTAGGTGATTGGAACCAGCAGTGGTGGGTGGGATCCAAGCCCTAAGGACATTAAACTTACAAAGATATCACCCACAGATGATATGAAGCTTATTAACAACATTTGAGCGGGTGGCAAGAGACTGTGGCGGCCAGTAATGCAGTGGGTTGTCGCCTAGCCCTCTACTTGATGGGAAAAGAACAGTTGACTTATAGCAATATGGATGCTAGGCATATTGACTATTATGAACCGATCAAGAAGGAGAGTCTACGAGGTACGATATCAATGCAGACACCTACCAACAGCGGTTCCAGTTCTTAAGGTACCAAGCTTTTACACATCCTGAGAGACTTACATCCATTTGAGAGAGTTATGTTTAAAGTGGTTACAGCCAGAGGGAAGACAGTCATGGACCTCATTGAGACTCTGGTCACTGAACAGTTCCTTCAAATTTTACCAGGACAGGTTCAGTTATGGAAGAAGGATCATAACCTAAAGCAGCTGAGGTAGCCATCACTCTGGCCAAGGACTTTCTATCTTCCTGGCAAAACACCAGATGGAACTACAGGGCCCACGACCAGCTGCTGCCAGGCTCCCTCACTGGTAAAATAATCTCCTACTATGACTCTTGTAAAACTGATGAAAAACAAGGGAGGGTGAAAGGGCTGATATAATATGTCATTATTGTAAAGGGGTGGGGCATATTGCTCATTTTGCCCTAGGAAGAGAGAGAACCTGCCCAATTGACTTTAGTGAACTGGGGGCATTATGTGACTGAAATTCAGGTGAATGGACAAAGCGTGATGGGCCTAATAGTAGTAAATACAACTTGATCTGCCCTGGGCTCATTCACTCTCCTATTACAACTGGGGCCTCTATGGAGTTAGTATGTATTTATGGAGATAAACACAGCTACCTCACGACAGAGGTTACAGTGAACATTCAGGGATGTGGTAAATGAGACCCGCCCCTTTTTACATTTAAAGTATTAGGTCACAGCTCGAGCAAAAGACATAACTTGAGATGCAGTAAGTCCCTACATATTGTTGTATTCTCCTATTAGCATGTAGAAGGTCCAGAAATGAAGTGGAAAAGAAATGACCGCTTGATAGCTTGGAACATCCGATGGCATGTAAACTGTATACCGCTGGCACAGTTGTTGCTAAACCAGAGGTCCTTTCAGGAAACAGCTGCAAATTGTAGTTAGTCCTATAAACTGGACCTGAACAAAGATTAAAAGAGATTTTAGGATAGATTGGAGGATCTCTAGACTAAAGCAGGAGGTATCACCAGAGGGCATGGTTTGAAGTTGGAAGGTGGAAGGGTGAGGTGGGAAAGAGGTGGAGGTTTTCACTGAGAGGGTGGTGGACCCTTGGAATGCACTACCTGGCGAGCTGGTTCAGAGATTCCAGTGGATGGCTTCAAGAGAAGTGGGACAGACACAGAAAGTGGATGTATCAGATGATGGCCTGTCCGGGGTGGGGATGGATAATAGGGGTTTCTGGAGCACAAGAGATGGGAGGCCTCGGCACCCAACTAAGATCTAAGGTTCGAGCAGACTCGATAGACGTGAGGCCTAATCTGCTGGCAAATAGTATGTTAGTATGTTAGTATAATGTAAAATGTGAGACGTGGCGTAGACAACCTATTTTATGGAGGGTTTTACTTTTCCTGGTTTTGGAATAACTGCTTACTTGTATGCTATAGAAGAGCTGCCTGGACCCATTTAATAAAGCACTCCTCCGCCAGCTCAGGCATCCTGCCACCTTGCAAGCCGGAGGACATTATAAAATAATTGTCCAAAACATATACAAATATGTTTAATGTATAAACAATTCTAACACAGACCTGTGAATGTTGCAAACCACTAGACCCAATCACTGCTTTGGTTCTTACATTATCCTTTCTCTTATTGGGGTCAGTGGCATCTATTTGCCTCCTTTTATAAGGAAAAGTAGGTGTTTGGTTTAGAATCTGGGAGGAGTTTCACTCAAGTTAGCCACTTCCTTGAAATTTAAAGATTAATTAGTTCTGACTTGTTTTAGTCAGCTCAAAAGTCATATTCTTGGGTTAAACATATTAATGTAAACTGTTTTCCAGTCCTTCTGTTATGATATGCTTGAAATAAATGAAAGGGGTCGAGGAAGTACCAGGTAACTATAGACCCATCAGTTTGACCTCAGTGGTGGTAAAATTAATGAAGAGTATACTAAAGGAACGATTGAGGGTGTACTTGAAGGAGGTGGGAGGTCTGGATAGTCAGCAACATGGGTTTGTGCCAGGTAGATCATGTCAAACCAATCTTGTAGAGTTCTACGAATGGGTAACATCAGAACTGGACAGGAAAAGCCTGTGGGTGTATTATTCTTGGACTTCAGCAAGGCGTTTGACTCTGTCCCCCACAATGGTCTGGTGGAGAAACTGATGGGGTTGGGAGTAGACCCTTTTATGGTCAGATGGATTGAAAACTGGCTAGCTGGACACACCAGAGTAGTGGTCAGTGGGAAGCTCTCAAACCCAGAGAATTCAGTAGTGGGTACCAGGTTCGGTCCTGGGTCCGATCCCTGTTTAATGACAAATATCGGACATCAGGGAGGGTATAGGGTGTGAAATGAGTCTCTTCACTGATTACTCCAAGATGGGGGCAGTAGTTGAGGGGAAGAGGGAGGTTGGCCTGCAAGGGACCTGGACACCCTGGAAAGCTGGGCTGACACATAGAAATTAAATTTCAATATCACCAAGTGCAGGTGTTACATCTGGTAAATCCTAAACACTGGTACACCCTGGGAGGGAAGGCGTTGGAGGCCTCAGCAGGGAAAAAGACCTAGGGTCATGGTGGATGCTTGTATGAGTAACTCTGAGCAGTGCAGGAGAGCGACTAGCAAAGCAAACAGGATGTTGGGATGCGTCGGGGGATCATCTCTAGGAACAAGGAAGTGATTCTGCCGCTGTACAATGGACTGGTTAGACCACACCTTGAGTACTGTGTACAGTACTGGAGACCACACTTGAGGAGGCATACAGCTCCTGGAGAGGGTACAAGGAGGGCAACAAGATGATACGAGGACTAGGGGATTTGACGTGATGAGGACAGACTTGAGAGCTCTGCCTGCTTTCATTGGAGGAGAGGAGAGACAGGGGGACATGACTGAGTCTTCAAGTACCTCAAGGGAATAGATAGATAGACATGGAGGGATCTTTAGACTAAAGCAGGAGGTATCACCAAAGGGCATGGTTTGAAGTAGGAAGGTAGAAGGGTGAGACGGAACAGAGGAGGAGGTTTTTCACTGAGAGGGTGGTGGACCATTGGAATGCACTGCCTGGTGAGCTGGTTCAGAGATCCACAGTGGAGGGCTTCAAGAGAGGGTGGGACAGACACAGAAAGTGGATGTTTTAGATGATGGCCTGGCCGGGGGTGGGGATGGATGATAGGGGTTTCTGGAATACAAGGGAGGGAGGTCCTCAGCACCCAACTATGGATCTGAGGTTCGAGCAGACTCAATAGACCGTAAGGCCTAATCTGCTGGCAATTAGTATGTTAGTAAATAAGTGTTCATTATAATTTTATATTAATAGATGGGTGATTTCATTGAAGAGGTGGAGATTCTCTCCTTTAAATACCTCATCTCAGACATGGAATTAGAAGCGGTTAGGCGGGTAACTGAAAATACCTCCTGCTCTCTGATGGAATGCACAATGTGATGTTATTCTGATAGAATCATGGCGGAGAAGTTGTGCCAATTTCTTTTTTTTTGTTGTTGTTTTATATTTCAAGTACACTGAATTAAGCTGTTTTGATCTTGTTTCTTTGTGATTCTTTTGTTTTTAGTAAAAACATACCTCCCAGGTATGTGCTACCCTTAAATGTTGACTCCTGTTTTACATGATTATTTCAACCCATCACATTTGGTACCATAAGTGGGGTTAGACCTTTGTCTCCCAGGTACCTCAACTTGATAGGTAACAGGACTAATTTAAGAGACAATAGAATAAGGTCCCTGTCATTTCTTTAATAGTTTATTGTCATTTGATGGTAACAATAATAATACTTTTTCTCCTGGATGAAATTGTTTTCTTGGGATTTGTTATAAGTAATAAAATTTTGTTTGATTTGAGCCTCCCTGTTTTGTTCATGTGTCTTTTCTGTATACTTAGCCAAATGTTTCCTCAGATTAACTAAATAGTTTAAAATGTTAGTATATTTCACTTTTGTCTCTCCTTCCCATGTTTCTTTAACAATATCGAGGGGCCACCTGGGATTTCTTCCATATAATAAATTAAATGGAGAATATCCTGTAGAGGCTTGGGAACCTCTCTCGATAAGCAAACAAGAATAATTTTAAATATTGGTCCCAGTTTTTCCTTCTTCGTCCACAAACTTTTCTAATCATACGCTTCAATGTTTGATTGAACTGCTCTGTAAGACCATCAGTTTGTGGGTGGTAAGGGTGGTTCTAATGTAGTGATTCCTAAAGCTTAATACAATTCAGACAATAATGCAGCAGTAAGATTAGTCCCACAATCCATCAGGATCTCTTTACGAATGCCCATTCTACTACAAAATTCTACCACCTTGTCAGCTATTTTTGAAGCTGTAACCATTCTCAGGGAAAAGCCTCTGGATATTTGGTTGCATAGTCACAGAGAACAAGAATGTACTGATTACTGTTACTTCTTTTTATTAATGGGCCAATCACATCCATAGCTATTCTTCGAATGGTTGTGATGCCACAGGTAAAGGCATTAAAGGTACTTATAAGTTATTTTGCTGACATGTTGGCAAGTGGGACAATTCCTACAGTACTCAGCAATGTCCTCCTGTAAACCAGGCCAGAAGAAAGGCTGTAAGAGTCTAGCAGATCTCCTATCCCGCCCTGCATGTCCAGTACTCGGAATAGCATGGCCTAGAAATAGTATGTCTTTCTTATACTTGTGAATTAGGATTTGTACACTCCATATAAAATCCCTTTTGTTGTACAATCTGTGGAGAGTCTACAGACATTGGTTTGCCTACCTGTAAAAAAGGGTTAAGTGTGTCATCACTTTGTTGTTCAGCCTTCATATCAACTACATCATATTGAGGCATTACATCACTAGTACCATTATGCTTATGTTTCCAGTCTTTTTGTGCTTGTCTTTTTCAGTCTTTGTTTTGAAATTTTAGGATAATGCAAACATACGGAGGCGTGCCATAGACAGCCTATTTTATGGAAGGTTTTGCTTTTCCTATTTTGGGATAGCTGCTTACTTGCGCTATAGAAGAGCTGCCTGGACCCATTTTAATAAAGCACTCCTCCACCAGCTTGGGCATCCTGCCACCTTGAAACCAGAGGGACATTATAAAATAACTATCCAAAACATATACAAATATGTTTAGTGTATAAACAGTTTGAACACAGACCTGTGAATGTTGCAAACGCTAGACCCAATCACTGCTTTGGTTCTTGTATTATGCCTTCTCTTATGGGGGTCAGCGGCATCTATTTGCCTCCTTTTATAAGGAAAGTGGGTGTTTGGTTTAGAATCTGGGAGGAGTTTCACTTGTTAGCCTACTTCCTGAAATTTAAAGATTATTTAGGTCTGACTGTTTTAGTCAACTCCAAAGTCATATTCTTAGGTTAAACATATTAATGTAAACTGTTTTCCAGTCCTTCTATTACGATATGCTTGAAGTAAGTGTTCATTATAATTTTATATTAATAGATGGAGTGGTTTCATTGAAGAGGCGGAGTTTCTCTCCTTTAAATGAAACCCATCTCAGACATGGAATTAGAAGCCGGTTAGGGAGGGTTACTGAAAAGACCTCCTGCTCTCTGATGGAATGCACAATGTGATGTTCTTCTGATAGAATCCGCAGCAGAGAAGTTGTGTTAATTTCTTTTTGTTGTTATTTATATTTCAAAGTACGTTGAATTAAGCTGTTTTGATCTTGTTTCCTTTGTGATTCTTTTTGTTTCTTTAATAAAATCATACCTCCCAGGTATGTTGTACCCATAAATGTTGACTCCTGTTTGACCTGATTATTTCAACCCATCACAAGGGACATGATACCTCAGTGCCTGCAGGATTGGTATCAGGACTGCCAGTGTCAGTAGTCATTGGCCATGACTTTCCCCAATTTGAGTCTCTACTGACCAAAAATGAACAGCTCTTGACAGTCACCATTAAGGCTCAGAGTCAGAAGGAAAGACTATTAGGGAATAAGTTTCCTTTGAGGGAGCGTAGTGGGCCTCCTGGTAAGGACAGAAAATTAAAAGGGACAAGCGGGTCTTAAAGAAATATGAAGAATAAGGCCAAACGTGATCCAACTGTAATGTTACCTAAGCGTAAGTGTACTATTGCTAATGATCAAAAATGTGATGCTACTCTAACCTATTTATTCCAACACGTGGGGAAAAGCACACCAGTAGGGTCATCTCAAATGCTAGTAAAAGACAACATTTTGTACAGGGTATGTACTAACCCCAAGACAGGGAGGAGGTGGAGCAATTGGTCATAACTGAAAAGTATAGGGAACAGTTGATGTATCTAGGGCATGATATCCTCAGTACTGGTCATGCAGGGAGGGACAGAGCCTTGTCCAGGTTAGTACAAAGATGTTTTTGGCGTAATAGTCATGAACAGGTAGACAATTATTGTAAGACCTGTCAGAAAGTGGACCAAATAGGCAAAACAGATATGGTCCCTCTGGAACCCCTCCTCTAGTGACCATCCCATTTGAAAGACTGGCTATGGATGTCTTGTGGCCAATTGTCAAGAGTTCAAAGGATAATCGTTTTATCTTAGTGGTATGTGATTTTGCAAGTCAGTATCCCAAAGCCATCCCTCTTAACCATTACCACCAAAAAGTCACAGATGAACAAATGACCTATCCAAGGACAGGGCTAGCTTGGAACAGGTGAAAGGGGACTTCATAGGTTTGGGGAGGAGCCTGGGGTAAGTAGCAAGCCCGTAACATTTTCAGAGGTGCTGCCAGTCCATGGCAGGAAGGGATACAAATCTCAGCATTAAAAACTTCAACTCATGGTTGAAGGCCTGGTGCAGTGAGAAGGAATATGGCTTCATTGGGGACTTGGGTCCTACCTGGAATGCTGTGGCCCTCTACAGTGGGGACCTGCACATCTGTCCATAAAGGGAATACAGTCCTCAATGCAGAGTTCAGAAGCTTACATTGATGAGTGTTTAAACCAGATGGCGGGGGCAACAAGAACAGGCAAACTCTAGCAACCCACCCCCATATGGTAGATACACCAGAATGATTTTACCAGGGTCACCCAGACCAGGCAGAAGGGAGAAGTAAAGAAATCGGGGACACAGCTAAAGTTAACTGGGAGGGAGGAAACTGCAGGGGACCAAAACTAGGAGTGGAGGGAGGAAAGACAATAATACTTGGAAGGCCATGGTGACAAATGCCCACAGCCTAGGAAATAAAATCCCAGACATGGAGGCTCTAACAGTTGAGACAGACCTGGAAATAGTAGCAATAAATGAAACCTGGTACACTGCCAATCATAAGTGGGGAGTAAGGTTGGGGTATCTAGTCAAGGAGTTAATGAAGCCTCCCAGAGAGTATAAGCTGGCGGGAACTGGGGACAGGTGGTGTAAGGCTGAGGTAGAGCATGCAGTGGTGAGTAAGGCAAGGAGTTGTTTGTGAAAATTTGCAAATGTTGTTGTAGGCAGTGTCCAATCTTCATAGAATACTGACATTGGCCAGGGACAGGACTGGGAGAGCATATAATAGCCTAGGAGAAGGATCCCTCATCTACTGAGATCCTGGCAGCAGGTGATGCACATGATAGGCAGCTCCAATACTGAGGTTAACAGTTTTGCATACCTCATGTATATGAGATGATAAGTCTAACACAGGATCAAGAGTCACCCTCAGGTATTTAAAGGAGTTGGTAGTAGAGACTGCTGACCCATCATGGCCTAGTATATGAAGCTTTGGTGAAGCAGCTTGTACTTTCCTAGAAGACCCAAATAGCATTGCCTGGGTCTTAGGTAAATTGAGTATTAGGAAGTTGGAGACAAACTAAGATTGAAGATGTATGAATGCCGATGACAGATGAGCATTGAGGTCATCAATGGGCATAGATGCTGCAGAGTACCAGGTCATCAGCATACATTATAGAGCAACAGTGGGACTGAAGGTGGTGAATATCATTAACAAAAATAGAGAAGAGTAAGGCACAAGAATGAAGTCTTGGGGACTCTGCAAGTGATAGGGCAGGAGATGAGAGTACTTTGCCAAAGGAAACAGATTGAAATCTGTTTTCCAGGTAGCTGCAGATCAAGGACAGGGTAGATCCAGAGGCCCCTGTGGGTGTGCAGCTTATTCAAGAGCAGAGGATGATTCACCAAATCAAAGGCTTTGGTGAGGTCAATGAACACAACACCCATGAGCAAGCCTTTGTCCATGTTGGACTTGACCTCGCTAGTAAAAAGAGCCAAGAGCAGTGGTGGTACTATGTCCAACCCTGAAACCATGTTGTATGGCTGACTGAAGATTAAATTGGAATAAGTGAGCCAATATCTGGCCATGGTAAGTTTCTCAAAAATCTTGCTGAGTGTAAGCAGGAGAGAGATGGGCGATAGACAGGAGTTTGGGATCCCTTTCTTAAATACCATGATTGTCTAGTGGATTTCCATGCCAACAGCACCATGGAGGTGCTAATGGATAGGTTAAAAGCCTGGTAAGCAAAGTAGCCAGGAGGGGAGCAGCAAGTCTCAGGATCCAGGGATCTAACCCATCCAGCCCAGGACTGCCATGGGTGGGAATGAACTTCATTAGCTTTAGGACCTCAAGACGCGTGACAGGAGAGTTCAAATCAAGAGGAGCATCAGGGGAGCAGGCAGTTGGGTGCTGCCAGTAAGAGGGGAAATGTTAAGAACTATGGTAAAGAGGGAGTTGAAGGCTGTAGCTATGGTGTGGAGATTATTGCAGTGAGTGTTACTAATGAGCATATCTTTGGGAGTCTGAGACTTGGTATTTCCCAGGATCTATTGATTTGTGTTCAGTATCTTTTACGACTGAAGGCGGAGGATTTGAGGAGTTCATGATAGTAGCTGCTCTTGGTGGAGCATACCTTCTTCTTACAGGTATTGCACATGGTACGATATGCATCAAAGTCAGACTGTAGAGAGGAGTATTTCCATTTAGACCATAGTTTGTCCCTATTCTTAACCAATTTTAAGAGAGATCTCTTCAGCCACTTGGTTACCTTCCTCTAACTCGACATGTTGAGTTTGGATGTGCCTATTCTGCAGTGTTAGGAGAGACGTTTTGAAATTATCAGTGGCAAGGTTGATGTCTGTGGTGGTAAAAGGAGAACCAGTCCATTCATTGAAGATCAGAGAGGAACTTAACTTGGTCAAATTTAGAAGTCAGAAAGGAAAGAACTTTGGACGGATACGGGGGACACCCATCATGCAGTGATCACTAATAGTCTAGCAATACTCCAGCCATGGAGTAACAGTCCTTCTGATTAGTGAGAATCCAGTCAATTAGAGTACTGCTTGAGCCGTTCTGGGAGAACCTAGTTGGGGATGCAACAAGTTGAAAGAGGTTGGCCTTGCTGACAGTAGAGGTAAGGAGAAAGGAGTTGGGACCAAGCCAGTTGAGAGTGAAATCACCCAAGCAGATCACCTTGTTTCTCTTTGAAACTGAAGGAATCAGATCAGAGAGCTCTTCCAGACAGAGCTTGCCAGTCCTCAGTGGCATTACTGTGCAGAAGATGTGCAGTTTCTTGGCCCTCCAAGGAGTAAGATCGAGTAAAGAATCTCACCAGTTATTCAGAGGATGGTGGGCATAAAGAGACGTTGAGCTGTGGCTTAAAGTATACTGCCAGCCCGCCACCCCTTTTGGAAGAGAGGTGTCAACCCAAAGCATGTTGTACCCTGGAAGAGTGCAGCTCAGATCTGTGGAGAGGATTTTAACCACTTTTAAGATAGGGCAAGGATGTTAGGTTGTTGACCTGCACCCATGAATCAAGCTTGAGAAAATTTGCTGTGAGACTAAGGATGTTAAGATGGGCCAGGGTCAAGCCCTGAGTTTGTGGTAGGAGATGTGTGGAACAGGACAAATGTTGTGTAGGATTAGAGATGGAGCCAGAGTTAGGTTCAACATCACTGGTGAGAGAAAGGATAATAGTATGATCCAGATGCATGCAAGCACAAAGGCATGTAACACACTTCAAGGGGAGATAAATTTCCTGTGCAAAGGTATTGCAGGAGTAGACCAGCAAATTTGTAACTAAGGAGCGCAGGAGGTATAGGCATGGAGGCATACCCAATCATATTGTTAGAGAAGTAAAAGCTCTCGGAGGACACCCCAGGCTGGAGTGAGGAGGTACAAATGAAAAGAGATAATGAGTCCAGGGCAGTTAGGGCAAGGATTGCACCAGGAATATATTTCAGAATTAGGTTAGGCATCTTCTCCAAGAGGGGCCTGAGAATAGATTAGTTTAGAGAAGGGCTAGGATCAGGGAAGAGAGAAAACTGGCTTAGAAGAGGGTCAGAGGAACAGGAAAAAATTAGGCAGCAACTAACATAGGTGAGAGTTAGTTTCCCAGGTCAGGGTTGTATTGTGCCCCAGAGGTGGTGGTAGAAAGCAGGAGACGCAACTAGTGTAAGTGAATTATGCCCAGCTGACAGAGCAAGAAAGAGGAGCAGTGAAGCAGCGACACCTAGTGGTGGAATGATATAACTTGCAGGTGGAGAACAAGGCTGATGTTTCTGTCAGACCTCCTCCTACTAAACACAAGGTCAACCTGAGAATACATGTAATGCCATCTAAGGGGTGGGTGGGTGATTAGAGGCGGACGGGAGTAGCCTTGCAGCGAAAGGGTTTGGCAACAGATCCAATTAATAACAGAGCAAATAACAGAGCAAATAAATTAACTAAATTCCTCAGTTTACAGAGCGCACAGAACGATGCAACTGTATGAGTATTTCAGATTATGAAATGCTCACGGTCGCTAAGCTACTTAAGCACAAGATGTGCCTGTTTAATTTTAAAGCAGCCCCAAGTTGATTTTAAATGAATCCAGTGCAGCACACCAGTACATAAGTTTCTCTTCACAGCAGTGGAGCTGGGTACTAATTAGAGAAACCCCATGACAGATCCCATGCACTTTGGCAACTGTTTAACAGCAGTGGGATTTTGAGCCAGTCCGAGAACTACTCAACAGTCCAGCTGCCCTAAATACAAAGTAAAAATAAACTAAACCTCCAGGATCACAAAGCACAATTAAATGGCGCTATGCACAAATCAGTTCAAGCACTAAAGCTAGATGCTCTGGTTCAGTGAGTGAGAAATCAGTAATTCAGGCAGCATTGGAAAAGTGCCAAGTTTGAATTCAAGATGGCAGCAGGCGTTTTCAACAGAGGTCCGTACCTTGTAGCGGCAGGAGGTCTCACGTGGCTCTGTGGGCAGGATGCCTTGAGGCAGTATTAGGAGCTGTAGATAAATAAATAGGGAGGGTGAGCAAGGTAACAAAGAACTGTGGGCAGTACCTAGGGAGGAACAGGCTGAGGAGATCAGGTAACAGGAATAGGAGCAGTAGCTGGAGAAGAGAGAGAGAGGGGTGGGGATGCCAGGAGAAGAGTGTGTCTAGAGGAAGGAGCTACAGCAGTTGGAGAATAGAGGTTCAGTAGAAGGGTGTGGTAGGCAGGATATCAGAGGTAGAGGGCAAGCAGTACAGACAGGATGAATTAGTTTGGGTTGAGGAAAAATGAGAGAGAATAAGGAAGGGAGAGGTATCAGAGTTACAGTAAAACTGATAACAAGCACACAATACAGAGGTTAGCTATGTGGGTCCCAGACAAATTGAATGCTACCAATAGAATAGGTTATTACTGTAGGCCCCATTCCTGCATTTTACAACATTTAACAGTGGGTAATAGATGCCTAATAAAAGCCTTACAGCCAGAGGAGTTGGCAACAGAGCCAATTAATAACAGCAAATAACAGAGCAAATTAATTAACCAAATTCTTCAGTTTATGGAGTACACCCAGCTCATGCAACTGTATGACTATGTTCAGATTATGAAATGCTCATGGTCCCTAAGCTACTTAAGCACAAGATGTGCCTGTTTCATTTTAAAGCAGCCCTGAGTTAATTTTAAAACTAGCCCTGAGGAGCACACTGGTACATAAGTTTCTCTTCATAGCAGTGGAGCTGGGTACTAATTGAAGAAACCCTGAGGACAGATCCCGTACACTTCGGCAACTGTTTAACAGCAGTGGGATTTTGAGCCAGTCAGAGAACTACCAACAGTCCAGCTGCCCTAAATACAAAGTAAAAAATAAACTAGACCCCAGGATCACAAAGTGTAATTATGGAAAGCATGACAACTCAGTTCAAGCAGTAAAGCTAGATGCTCCGGTTCAGTGAGTGAGAAATTCAGTAATTCAGGCGGCTTTTGAAAAGACATCAAGTTTGATTTCAAGATGTCAGCAGGTGTTTCCAACAGAGGTTCATACCTTGTAGCAGAGAGCAGTCTCCAAGTGGCTCCATGGGCAGGATGCACTGAGGCAGGAGCTTGGAAGGGTCACAGATGATGGAAGTGGGATGAGCAGCTGGACTCAAGGACTGCACCCATAGAAAGAACCTGACACCCCAGCTGCAGATTCTCCTCCATCTTGGTTAAGAGATGAAGCATCCCAACTATGTGTTGAGATGGGGACCTCAGATGCTGTGGTGCATCCAGGAGGCCACACACCAGATGCTGCTCTCAAACCAGCAGACTCTCCTTCAGGAAAGGCAGAACTCCATGGTGGGGGTGTATCCTCTGTCACTCCTAGGCTATAGCAATGATGCTCACTACAAATTCTTATTTACCATATTTCCTCAAGTCACAGAAATTATACATGCTATATGCTGCTACACTGTGTCAGTCTCCAATCAGAGCACCTTTCTTAAAGCACATTTGTGGACAGAACTTTGAGCTAGGATACGAACAGACCTGTAAAGACAAGAGTGAAATTATTTAGACTTAGTCCACTCCCTGTCATGTCCTGTTACACCTGTGAAGGTAAAATTAAAATATAAAATATAAGAAAAACTTTGGAAATTATACTATTTTCCCACTGGTGATGGTCATTCCATGAAATGGCAAAATAGTGCTTCAGAGGAGAGGAGGAGGAGGCAGTTTGCTGGCTGTTAAGGATAAGGCAGCAAGAGAAGAGACCTGAGAACACAAGAGTGAAATTATTTGAGTCAAGCCAGCTCATGGTCTTTGTACCTGGAAAAGGAAAATTAAAATAGACAAGTAACTAAACAAAAAAATGGATCAATACTTACAGTCACATAAGTGATGGCCATGATGTGTAATGGCACAATGGTGCCCCAGAGATAGATGAGGGTAGGAATACTGGTGGCTTGAGGAGGCAGCAGAACAACAGAAGTAGATTCACACAGTAGTCAATGTGCCCAGCATGTACACTAAGTTAAGAGTCCAGGTGTTTCTGGAGGCATGTATAAGATAGAGAAGGAGGAGGAGGAGGAGGACCATGTTGTTCCTGGGTGATGAGGACTGGAGGAAGACAGAGTGGACAGATCATAATCAGTGGGGGCAAACATCGTAGCAGGTTCACATTTGGCTGGTGTGTGGCATTTTGTTGGGTTAAGAGTCTGGGTGTTTCTGGAGGCATGCATGAGATGGAGAAGGAAGAGGAGGCCCATGTTGTTCCTGGGTGAGTAGGACTAGAGAAGAAATGAAGGTCAGTGTGTGGAGTTACAGTCTCCTACATCTTCTGTATCCTCCAAATTTATCAATCTACTGCTCCTCATCCTCCACAATGAATATCTTCTCTGTATCCTCAATATCTGACTTTTCACCACATGGGAAATCTGCATTCATTAAGTCCACATCTACTCAGTGGTGGGTGATTGTCCTTCCCTTGTTTCATCCTGGTATGTCAGTGGTGCCTACAGCATGCACTTTGTATTTGGAGGTATATGTGCACTATTCACTTTAATAAATGGCAACATAGCAACATTTTGAGGGATAGCTTTGTAAGTCTGTGCTTGCCCCTGCAGCACTGAACACATTTTAAGAACTAGCACTAGATGGTGGGCAGCTTAAATATTTAAAGTCCACATCTGCCAGCAGACCACTCTAATCTTTCTGTTCTGCTACAGCAGGGGTACATAATCAGCTCCAAGGTGTTTGGGTGTGACACATATGCCTCAACAGATTTGGCTGCTGCTTTCAGTTCAGCATCCTCCAATGACTCCTCCTCCTCCTTCTCATTGTCACAGTCTGCAATGCCAACCTGTGCAAGAGCTACCCATAGGAAATTTAACTTTGGAGGACATTTGCTGGATGTCTTACTGATAGATGTTGAAGTTTAACTTTCTAACTACCATCACCAAGTATGGCTGAAAGCCTCCATTTGTACCATGGATTCAGCATTGTTGCTGTACTGAAATCCACAGGTGTTAAGACAATATTCAGGTTATGATCCAATACATTAAGCATGTGTTCAGATAATGCACAGCTTAGAGCCACCTGTTGCCCCAGACTACTGCTGTACATTACAGATAGTCCACCTCTGCACCTGGAGCAGTGGGATGGCCTGGCTATTAGAGACAGTGTCTCCACTCACTGTCTGTGTGGCATGATCAAAAGGTCTCAAGACCAAAATCAACACATCAATAAACCTCCACTGTTCTGTTGTTGGTGACATAGAAGCTCCAGAACTGTCATGGCTTGTATGAAGCAGCAACTATTCTGATAAGCCCTTAACAAATGTGGGGAGTAGTGCAATGTAATGGCTGTGGGAAGCAGTCTTCCGGGAGTCTTTCTGGAGGCTGAGATGCTGCCCTATTTGCAGACAACTCTCTGCCCTGAGGGAGGAAGTTGCCGTCTTCAGGCCACACTG
This sequence comes from Neoceratodus forsteri, assembly GCA_016271365.2. Lineage (NCBI taxonomy): Eukaryota > Metazoa > Chordata > Ceratodontiformes > Ceratodontidae > Neoceratodus > Neoceratodus forsteri. Next base: position 1,046,819,041 of record CM057455.1, read on the forward strand.
GACAGTAGTGCGGACCTTCCCCAGGCCACACTGGACAGTAGGAAGGAAACCTCCCCATCCAGGGAGCACCACAGCCACCACCACTACCTCAGAGGTTGCGAAGAAAACACAGCAGTTGGACCACAGTGGGCTCAGGAAGGGTGAGGATGGTGGAACGAGGCACACCCAGACAGTTGTTCCACTCCACAATCCTTACACCATTCTGGGAGCATAGCTCCCCTATGGATGCACCCACAGAGGAGACTAAGGAGGCTGAGGACAGCTGTCACAAGGAGGCCCACAGGAAGGAGGCAGAGGATACCACAAGGAAAGGAAGCAGCCCCTGGTGGGGACTCATTATTAGGGGATAGAACTGGGAGGAGCTGGGAAAACTGAAGTAAGGTGCCTGTCTGTTGCCATGGCTTGGAGGGACAGGAAGCGCATCCTCAGGATCACGACAACAGCTGCAAGGGATTCTGAGCTGGACGTAATTGTCCACCTAGGGACAAATGACTTGGCTCATCATGAGGTTAGAGCAGTGCAGGAGGACATTGCAGAGTTGGGAGGGGCCTAAGACAAGTAGCACACACAGTATCCTTCTCAGGTGCTGCCTGTCAAAGGCATGGGGGAGGCGAGGTAGTTGGCACCATGCAGTTTAATGAATGGTTGAAAAAATGGTGCGGAGCACAGGGGTTTGCTTCATTGGGGACTGGGGTTCCACCTGGAGGACACCAGCCTATACTGGCAGGATGGTCTGCATCTGTCCAGGAAGGGAACAAGTCTTTTGAGCAATCGGTTTAAATGCTTCATTGGCAAGCTTTTAAACTAGTCAAGGGAGGCACTGACAAGCAGCAGAAAAATCCCAGCCTCTCCCTACAAAACAGGGTACTAAATGAGAAAAGACCAAGGTAGAACGGTCAGTGGGGAATGCTGCAACAGAAGGTAAAGCCATCAAAAATGGAGAGCAATGAGTACCAATGTCCGTAGTCTAGGTAACAAGCTTCCTGAATTAGTGGCCTTGATGGAGGAGGAACACATCTGGATATCATGGCAGTCACAGAAACATGGTACACAAAACCGTACTGGGACGTAAACATACCAGGATACACTATCTACAGGAGGGACAGGGAGGGTAAAGAGGAGGAGGAGTTCTTTACATAAGGGAAGGAATAAAGCAACAGAACAAAAGGGTAAACAGGGAGGAGAAGAAGCACTGTGGGTAAATTTGGAGACAGGCAATGGCACCACAATCCGCACAGGGTTGTAGAGACCGCTTTCTCAGGGGAGGAAATGGACAAGGAAATGATAGAAAAGTATACTTAGAATGGCAGAAAAAGGGAGATATTGCTGATGGGTGATCTGAATATGCCAGATGTTAACTGGAGTGCAGTTGCAGCTGCCACTGAAGAGTGCAGTTATTCTAGATGCCCTACAGGGGCATGCCTTAGACAACTTGTACTGGAGCCCACTCGAGAGGGAGAAATATTAGACTTGATACTCTCAAATGGAGATGGAGAGAGGATCACAGATGTAGAAGTGGGTAGCCATCTGGGAACTAGCGACCATCAAACAGTATGGTTCATAGTAAACACAGCAATAGAGTCAAGCCATGCAAAGACAAAAGTACTGGACTTTAGGAGGGCTGACTTTGCCAAAATGGGTGAGTGCCTAGGAATGCAGTAGCAAATGGGCAGAAAGGAGGGGTGGAAGAACAATGGGGAATAATAAAACTGCCATCACAGAGGTAACGAGCCTTTGTGTGAAGCAAATAAACAAAACAAGATGATGTAAGAAACCACTATGGTTCTCAAAGGAAGTGGCAGTGAAGGTTCAAGAGAAAAGAAAGCATTCAGGAAGTACAAGGAATCGAGAAGGAGCAGGACAGAGAACTGTATCAGTTAAAGCAAAGGAGGCTGGGAAGGCAGTCAGAACAGCAAAGGCCCAAACCGAGGAAAAGATAGCCAACTCAGTTAAGAAGGGATAAAACCTTTATAGGTACATCAGGGAGTGAAGGAAGACCAAGGAGGGATAGTGAGGCTTAATAAAGGGAGGAGGGTGGGCAGAGGGAGACTGTGAAAAGGCAGAGATACTAAACAAATATTTTTGCTCAGTATTTACAAAGGAAGAGGGGAGTACATAAAACAAACAGTAGTAACACTCTGGATACAGAAGTTGATACTGGCCCATTTACAGAAGAAAGGGTTCTGAAAGAACTCTTAAAACTGAAGGTGGACAAAGCAATGGGGGCTGATGGGATTCATCCCAGAATTCTAAAGAACTAAGGTAGAACTAGTGACACCACTGGCTACCTTTTTAACAAATCATGGGAGGATGGGGTGGTACCCGGGACTGGAGGAGGGCAGATGTGATTCCCTTCACAAAGTGGGAGCAAGACAGAAGCAGGAAACTATAGACCTGTTAGTTTAACCTCAGTGATAGGAAAATGATGGAATCACTTCTAAAGGAAAGAATAGTCAAGTATCTAGAGGCCAGAGGGCACAGGACCCTAGGCAGCATGGATTCACAGCGGAAGGTCATGCCAGACGAATCTGATAGATTTCTTTGACTGGGTGACCAAAGTAGAAGATCAGGGAGGGGCTGTGGACATGGCCTACCTAGACTATAGCAAGGCATTTGACACAGTCCCACACAAAAGATTAATATACAAGTTAATCAGCCTGGGAGTGGGTCCCAAGATGACAGCCTGGGTAAAGAATTGGCTGGAGAATAGGACACAGAGAGTAATAGTAAATGGAGTCCACTCAGAAGAAAGGAGGGTTACTAGTGGGGTACCGCAGGGTTCAGTATTAGGACTGGTCCTCTTCAATGTCTTTATGCGACATTGCAGAAGGACTGGAAGGAAAGTATGTCTCTTTGCAGATGACACTAAGATCTGCAACAGAGTTGATGCACAGGGTGGGGTGGAAAGGATGAGAAGGGACTTGGCAAGGTTAGAGGAATGGTCAAATGTATGGCAGCTTAGATTCAATGCTAAGAAGTGCAAGGTAATGCACCTGGGAAACAAAACCCAGGGAAGAGTACACAATGGGGGTGAGATACTAACAACAACAAAATGGAAAGGGACCTGGGGGTAGTCATATCAGATGACCTAAAGATGGGCAAGCAATGTGAGAGGGCAGTACGGAGGGCTGGGGGATACTGGGATGCATGGGGAGGCATCACCAGTAGAAAACAGGAAGTTATTATTCCTCTGTACAGACAGCTGGTGAGACCCCATCTGGAATACTGTGCAGTTCTGAGACCCAATCTCAGCAAAGACATAGACAGGATGGAAGCTGTCCAGAGGAGGGCAACTAAAATGGTGCAGGGTCTGCACCGGAAGACATATGAAGAGAGACTTAAGGAGCTTAATATGTATAGCCTCGAGGAAAGGAGGGAGAGGGGGACATGATAGAAACTTTCAAGTACCTCAAGGGAATCAACAAAGTCCAAGAGGGTAGCATCTTTCAAAAAAGAGGTGTGCAAGAACAAGAGGGCACAATTTGAAGATGGGGGTGGCTCAGAGGTAATTTAAGGAAGTATTTTTCACAGAGAGGGTTGTGGATGCATGGAGCAGCCTTGGAGTCAAAATCAGTGGTGGAATTCAAGCATGCATGGGATAGTCATAAGGCAATTCTGGGGGTGAGGTAGGAAGAAGTAGGCTGCTGATTAACTAGGATCTGCAGCTTATCCAGTAGGTAGGAAATGGGCAGACTAGGTGGGCCAAGCGGTCCTTATCTGCCGTCCAAATTCTATGTTTCTATGTTTCTATGTTATACTGTTCATACATCTGCTCCTCCATGTGTAGGGTTGAATTCCACCTCGTGAAAATCTCCTGGGTTTATCGGTGCTGAGGCAGGCCATTTTTAAATTGTAATGCACATAACTGGTCCCTGGTCTTTCCAGACCATGCAAAATGGCAAAGATGGACTGCACATAGTAAGCCCTTCTTTAATGTGACATTGTGATTCATGCACAAGCAGGTTTAGACAGTGGTCAAGAAAAGCACCCTAACAAAACCCCCATCACTAATAGCCTTCATTATTTGCACTATAGTCACTGGTTATGAAGTCTGCCTTCAATTATAGTGGGTTCAATCAAGAGTCATTCTCCTCCAATACTGGTGCCAAAATGTTGTCCCAGTGTGCAAATCAGCTGCTCTTCATAGCCAGAGTTCCATGCTTGTGAATTCCAGGCTTTGTTGCTACAATTCCAGTAGGGTCACTTGCATTTGCTGCCAAAGTAATGACCATCCCCTTCAGTTCTAGCCAATGTGTTGTTGAGCACATAAACAAACTAGCATCTGTTGGCTCACTGCTCCACATATCTGTGGTAAGAGAGATGTATGAACTAGAAGAATCCTGCAAGGTATGTGAAACTTTATTTTCACACACCCTCTGTTCAGGAATAGCCCACTGTGCAAAAGTATGTCCTGGACAGCATTTTCACTTGGGGCATACTTTGATATAAAGTGAAGGAAACCAGCATTTTCCACAAAAGAAAATGGGAGATCAGCAGTGATCATCTCTGATGTGGCAGCATTCAGTTTCAGTTTCTTGGCTACTGAATAATTGGAATGTACATCGCTTAGATTGAATGCTAGTAATAGCTGGCTGGATCTTTTTTGGTGTGTGCTTTTACGAACAGTTTTTAGCAGGCATCATATTTCTTGGAAGATGTCACAAAAGGAGATGGTATCAAGAAACATGTGACTTGACTGAGGAGGTTTGTCAAGGTGATGCTGTTGATGCTGCTTCTACTGTACTGCTGTTCCTCATCTGTGATTATACACTTTCAGGGTACTACTGACCTCCTCCTTCTCAACCATCTTGTCCTTCACAATATCTTCCACCTCTGCCTCATTTCTACCTCCCAAAAGAGTTGGGAGAAATTAGAAAATTCAAATTGGTGGATTTTTTTTTAATTTCACAAAAGTTTGCAAAATGTTTTGGAATTTTCTGAAATTTTTAAATGGTCATAACACAATCTGTGTCACAGATGGATGTCTGAAGTTTGGGATGCATGTTGTCTGGGATATGCTCTAATAGCATGTGTAGCTTCACAACATTTGGATGAAGGGTAAAGAAGTTATAGGGGCTCAAGACATGGCAATTTAATATTCATGGAAAATGTCAAAGTATGTATACTACAACATAGCCACCTTTAGAGCAAGATAATTGAAAATGTAGATGTATGGTTTCTTGGAAGAGTCAAGGAAACTGCAAAATAGAGAAGTAATGGTTATGTAAATTGTAAATGTTAGCCAAGGCCAGCCTACCAACATGACTTCCCAGCTTGCTTCCGAACCTGAGTCATCAACATAGCAGCATGATGCTCTGATGCTTGGCCATGGAGTTGCCTTAAAGCCTTCTATTTAGGGTCAATGAACCAAACAACATTTGGTGATATTCTGTTCTCTAATTTTAAACTTATACTGACTTAACATTCTGCAGTTTACATCGTTGCAAAATGTAATTTTAAAATGTCAAAAGGTTTGGAAGCTTATAACTCACTCACCTATAGAGTTAGAGATATGAAACCTGGCACTCATATGTATGGGCCTTGGTAAAGTTACCTTATAAAATGGGGAAAGGATTTCAAGCAATCTGATTGGTTGTAGTAGTGCATTAGATGTGTCTAATGCACAGCTAAAACTAGGACCCCATTTAGAATACAGAGGCCCATTTTATAAAGCAATAATACATCTGGGATGTGCATTAGACAGTTCAATGCATGGCTAGGGACTGATGCACTTGGCCTGCGCATTGTGCCTCACTACATCCCTCTAGCCGCGGCATTAGAACCGTCTAATGCACATTCCATCGTGTCTTATTGCTTACTTACCAACAATGGTGAAATGTGAACACTTTTCATTTTCTGTACATACTGTAGTTGTTAACTGTAATTTTAAATTTCTGAAAGTTTGGAGGTTTATAACTTACTTATCTTTAAAGGCAGAGATCAGAATATTTACACACATCTGAAAAGACATTGTCAAAGTCAATGAATCAAATCTGGTGCAATGGACAAACATTTTATAATGTTGATGGAATAACTGAAATCACCGCTTTTGGTAACATTTCACAAAATTTCATGGAAGTGAAATCAGCATTTCACCAGAATTCCGCTGGCAGAAGATAAAACCTCTGTTTAAAGCATAAGCAGTAGGAATGAGAAAACAAAACTCCTCCATCACAGGTCTGTTAGGGCAGTTGGGGGGCACACTGTACTTCACTTGATTACTGATATTAGTCACAACCAGAAGCACCCTTGAGAAAAAAATAATTAAATTTATAAAGCCAGGGTTAAGTAGATCAAACTTTGGTTTGGTAGAAGATAAATTTACCTAGCCCTACTCCCAAACCACCTGCAGACACTTACTGCTGATGTGCTTGCCACCTAACCATATGTTAGATTTCACAATGGTATGCCATTCACCTGTGTCAACACAGGACCCTTTCTTGCCACGGCTTACTTGGACCTGACAAAATGGCATATTGCCACAGTGTAATCTTTTGGAGCAGTACTAAAAAGTCACACATAAGGAATTTTGAAGAATGCATAAATGTATCTGAGCACCAGTTGTGGTGGCCACCACACCCAAACTTGTTTCTGTTCTGGGATATGTGTCATACATTATCTTTCATGTCAGATTGAATCTCTTACAATAAAACAGTGGTACCAGAGGTCCAGATAGGGACCACCAACAGGGCAAACACACTAAGGATATGGGACTTTAAAAAGCAGATTTGGGCAAGACGAGGGAACAGTTTGATAAAAGCAAAAGGAGTACAGAGCAGGCAGAAGGGACAGATAAAAATATGAAGCATTTTAAAAGCAATGATAAAAGCAGCAGAAAGCTCCATTAAGAAAGTATCAAAAGAAAAAGGGCAAGGGTCCAATGTTGTTCATGGATGAAATAAAGACAGTGGTAACAGCCAAAAGGAGAGCATTATAAGTACAAGGGAAGCCATCAGAAGGAGGATAGGGAGAAGTACCTGGAGGCAACAAAACTAGCCAGCAGGAAGGTTGGGGGTCCAATGCAGAGATGGAATTCTGGCTGGTAAAGGGAGGAAGCAAAGTGACAAGGCATCCTTCAGGTATATCCAGGAGAAGCATTAGGTCAAAGGAGGTATTATGAGACTGAAGAGTGAGGAAGGTTGGAGTAGGGGATAAAAGGAAAGCTGAGATACTGAACAAATATTTTTGAGAGATTAAGGAGCTTAATAAGTGTACCCTTGAGGAGAGGAGAGGAGGGGACATGATAGAAACTTTCAGTACATCAAGGGAATCAACACAGTCCAAGAGGGTAGCATCTTTCAGAAACAGAGATGTGCAAGAACAAGGGGCACAATTTGAAGACAGAGGGAGGATGGCTCAGAGGTAATGTGAAGAAATATTTTTCATGGAGAGGATTGTGGTTACATGGAACAGCCTTCCTGAGGAGGTAGTGGAGTCAAAACAGTGGCGGAATTCAAGAATGCATGGGACAGACATAAGGCAATTCTAGTTGGGGTAGGAGTAAATGGGCTGTTGGTTAACTAGGATCTGCAGCTTATCCATTAGGTAGGGAAATGGGCAGACTAGGTTGGCCAAGCGGTCCTATCTGCTGCTGTCAAATTCTCTGTTTCTATGTCACTTACCCGTCAATGTGAAAAAATTCTACTGCTTGCCATCATCCTTTGTTTCTTTCCAGCCACCCACAAAGGATCAATGTCAGTGTCATCCTCTCCTTCACTTTTCATTTCCTCTTCCTCCTCTTTTGCAAGTCCTCCTCTTAACCATTTTCCTGAGATGGCAGTGGCACACTCAACTCTGCCACTGTATCATGCTCAGACTCGGGTCCAGTACCACTAACTACTGGGAAGTCTTTTGATGTTTTTCAACACCACCATGTTCACTCACTGGTGTAAACGGGTTTGAATAAATTTCAGATAACAAATCTTGGCTGTAGCTGCCACTTCCTCAACTGAGAAAGCAGCCAAATCAAGTGCTATAAACTTTTTTTAACAGCAATATCATCACACACTGCAGATATACTGCAACCTCTTACATTCATATCATGCCTCGCCCACCTCAACTGGCAAGAACCACTTCTGGTTTCCTCCTTGTCTACCCTTTCCTTTCCCTTTACCACTGATTCTAACATGGTAATGTGCAGCAGTACTAGTGGCGAACAACAAAAAATACTGCAAACAGTAAAATAGGATCAAATAAAAAAATACTTCAAAATGACAAGAAAGGGTTGAAGTATTTTGAAAATTATCAAAATATTAACAACTACCTGCAAGAGCCCTGGACGGACATTAGTATTTTAACAATGCTAGAACATGAGAACATAAGAACTGCCAGCAGAAGGGGACCGTATGATCCACCTGGTCTGCTCAAATTGCCTACCCCCCATTCTGTTCTTCTTCCAAGATTACTGCTGTGCTTGTCCCATGCTAGCTTTAAAGCAGTGACTGATTTGGCCTTTACAACCTCTGGTGGTAATCTAGTCAAAGGATCCACCACTCTCTGTGTAGTAGAATTTACAAATGTTGGTTTTAAACTTAACCCCTGCTAGTCTCAAACTGGGCCCCTCATTCACATGGTCTAGTTTTTGTGAAAGAGGTTTTCTGCTTGCACTTCATTTATACCCTTTATGTATTTGAAGGTTTTGTCATATCCCTTGTTTCTCCTTTGCTTGAAGGAGTACATTTGCAGTTGCCGTAGTCTAGATTCATATTGCTCCTGGTGCAGTTCCTGTACCATTTTAGTAGCTCTCCTGTTCAGCCTCCAAGCTGTCTATGTCATTTTTAGTTGTGGCCTCCAGAACTGTATGCAGTACTCAAGATGTGGCCTCGCCAAGGACCTGTACAGAGGGAGTATGACCTCTCCTTCCTACTTGAAAAGCCCCTGATAATAATAATAAAAAATAATATAATAATAATAATACATTTTATTTGTATGGCGCCTTCAAAAAACGTGGTGCCTTAACAATAATTAAAATCACAATACACATACAAAACACCTCAGCATAAAACAAAATGATAGTACTGATAACAACCTTTAATCAATCACCAAAGGCTTGGTTCCACAAGTAGGTTTTAATGCTTGTTTAAAGCCCTCTACAGTCGAAGCACTCATGTAACCAATGGGGTAGAGAATTCCAAAGGGTAGGGGCAGCATACATAAATGTTCTCACTCCAGAAGATTTCAAACATACCCTCAGAATCTCTAGCAACCCCTCATCGGCTGAGCGGAGCAATCGCCCACTGCAGTGAGGGACCAGGAGCTCTTCAGGTAGTCCGGACCTATCCATGTAGGGCTTTAAAAGTCAGAAAACCAACTTTAAAGGTAATCCGCCACTGAACTGCAGCCAGTGCAGTCTGCACAGCACAGGTGAAATATGACAGGACCTAGAGGATCCCGTCAAAGCCGTGCTGCAGCATTCTGCACTAGCAACAAGCAATGGGTTTCCACCCAGGTAGCTCAAGGTACAGGGAGTTGCAGTAGTCCAAACGCGAGGTCACAAAGGCGTGAATCAAAGTAGGAAGGTCGCTGGATGGAACCAGGTGCTTAATCCTGGAGATAGTCCTCAGATGGTAAAATGAGGATTTAATAACAGCCAACACCTGCAAATGCAGGGTCAGCCCTCATTGAAGATTACCTCCAGGTTCCGCACCTGTTCAGAGGTCAAGAGTGGCACACCCCAAGGTAAAGATCAGAGGGTGAACTCCCAGTCAACCCCTGTCCGCAACCAGGATCCACAACCAACACCTCAGTCTTATCGGAATTCAATTTAACCAACTCTCATCCATCCACTCCTGGAATTGAATACATCTGAGGATGCTACTAGCTTCCTGCACTGCCTTTTCACATTATCCACACACCTTTAAATCATCGGAAATAAGCACTCTGTGGTCCTGTTCGAGTTTTGTTTCTGTTAATTATTCACCATTGAGTGTGTATGTTTTCCTTGGTTTCCTTTACCTAGGTGCATGACCATGCAATTTTGGCATTGAATTTCAGTTGCTAGTCACCAGACCATGCTTCTAGGCTCTTTCTATTTGCTTCCATTGCTGATGTTCCTTCAATTGTATCTACCCTGATGCAAAGCTTTGTGCCATCTGTGAACTGGCTAAGCTTACCCTGCAGGCCATCAGCAATGTCGCTGATGATTATATTAAAGGGACCGGCCAAGGACAGATCCTTCAGACATACCACTGCTCACCTTCCTTGCTAGACAGTGTTCCATTGACTATAACACTGTGTTCTATTGTGGAGCAGGTCTTGAACCCACTTGACTATTTTGTGCCATAATATGGAGTGCTCTAGCTTATTAACCAATCTTCTATGAGGGCAGAGTCAAAAGCCTTGCTGAAATCTAAACAGATTATGTCTGCTGCCCTTCCTGGTCCACTATTTTGGAGACCCAGTCAAAGAATTCAATCATATTCGTTTGACATGACCATCCTGCTGTAAAGCCATGCTGAGAGTGTACACAAATTATGGGACTTAGAAATAAAATGGTAAATAAGATTTTCAAAATTTGAGAAACATTAGAGTGACAGTAAAACTGAAAATGCACTAAAAGTTTCTTAAACTAAAGTTGTTGCTGGCTGCAGACAAAAGCCTGTCCCTCTGTGGTAGGGCTGTTCCCTACCCTGGCAAAACAAACAAGCATTTGTCAATGCCGAACGCTCGCTTGCAGGTATTTGCAGTGGTGTTTGGCATGTATGGTGCTTTACCCTAATGCCCTGTGTGATTGCTGGTATTTACACAATAAATTTTCAGCATGACCTTTGTTACCCCCATTGTGCGCTACATAGGAGGAAACACGTTTTGGGCAGGATGTGAAAAATGACAGCTGTACTGCTCATAAGGAAGTGTGGTAAAATGGCAATGTCAAAAATCTGGAGTGCAAATATTGAAAATTCGCAAACCTACGAGCGTGCGTGGGAACTGTGCAATGCACACTAGTAAAACAGTCATTGTCAGGAATTTTTTCACCAAATTGTCAACATTGGCATTTTAAAACCTGCTAATGAACAGTGTCACTGTGATTGTCTTACTATGTGCCAAACATTGATTTTGCACACCGAATGAGCCATTGTTGCACTACATGGGTGGAAACATGTTTTGGGCAGGATGTGAAAAATGACAGCTGTACTGCTCATAAGGAGGTGTGGTAAAATGGCAGTGTTGAAAATCTGGAGTGAAAATATTGAAAATTCGCAAACTTACGAGCATGCGTAGGAACTGCACAACTACGCTAGTAAAACAGTTATTTTAGAATTTGTTCACCAAATTTTCAACATAGCCATTTTAAGATCTCTGCTCATGAACAGTGACACTGTGATTTTCTTAATGTGTCCCATACACTGAGTTCACAAGCTACTGTGCCATTGTGCGCTATATGGGCAGAAACACATTTTGGGCAAGATGTGAAAATGACAGCTGCACTGCTCATAAGGAGGTGTGGTAAAATGGCAATGTTGAAAATGTGGTGTGAAAATATTGAAAATTCGCAAACTTATGAGCGTGCGTGAGGAACTGCGCAATGAACACTCGTAAAACAGTCATTTTAGGAATTTTGTCACCAAATTTTCAACACAGCCATTTTAAGACCTCTGCTCATGAACAGTGTCACTGTGATTTTCTTAATGTCCCATACATTGAGTTCACACGGACTGCGCCATTGTGCGCTACATGGGTGGAAACATGTTTTGGGCAGGATGTGAAAATGACAGCTGCACTGCTCATGAGGAGGTGTGGTAAAATGTCAATGTTGAAAATCTGGAGTGCAAATATTGAAAATTCACAAACTTACGAGCGCATGAGGAACTGCGCAATGCAGACTCGTAAAACAGTCATTTTAGGAATTTTTCACCAAATTTTCAACACAGCCATTTTAAGACCTCTGCTCATGATCAGTGTCACTGTGATTTTCTTAATGTGTCCCATACATTGAGTTCAAGACACCAACTGCGCCATTGTGCGCTACATGGGTGGAAACACGTTTTGGGCAGGATGTGAAAATAACAGCTCTACTGCTCATGAGGAGGTGTGACAAAATGGCAATGTTGAAAATCTGGAGTGGAAATATTGAAAATTCGTAAACGTATGAGCATGCATAGGAACTGCGCAACACACGCTCGTCAAACAGTCATTTTTAGGAATTTTTTCACCAAATTTTCAACATAGCCATTTTAAGACCTCTGCTCATGAACAGTGTCACTGTGATTTTCTTAATGTGTCCCATACATTGATTTTGCACACCAACTGGCCATTGTGCGCTATATGGGCGGAAACACGTTTTGGGTGAGATGCAAAAATGACAGCTGTATTACTCATAAGAAGGTGTGGTAAAATGGCAATGTTGAAAATCTGGAGTGGAAATATTGAAAATTGTGAAACCTATGAGCTGCATAGGAACTGTGCAAACACACGTCAAAACAGTCATTTTAGGAATTTTTCACCAAATTTTCAACATAGCCATTTTAAGACCTCTGCTAATGAACAGTGTCACCATGATTTTCTTAATGTGTCCCATACATTGATTTCACACACCGACTGCGCCATTGTCGCTACATGGGCGGAAACACATTTTGGGCAGGATGTGGAAAATGACAGCTGTACTGCCCATAAGGAGGTGTGGTAAAATGGCAATGTTGAAAATCTGGAGTGAAAATATTGAAATTCATAAACTTACAAGCCTGCGTAGGAACTGTGCAATGCCTTCATTAAAACAGTCATTTTTTGAATTTTTGCACAAATTTTCAACATGGGGTTTTGGGACCCCTTCTCATGAATGATGTCACTGTCATGGCATTATTCAGGCCCTAAGGGTGATTTCACGCGGTGACTGTGAAATCACCCTTCGGGCACGAATAATGCCATGACAGTGAATCATTCATGAGAAGTTGTCCCAAAACCCATGTTGAAAATCTGGTACAAAATTCCAAAAATGCCTGAGATATGCAATAAAGTTGAAACCCCTATCTAGCCCATTATACAGCTTACCAGCATTTCCTCAGTTCGGCGGTCGGCTTTGAAGAGTGCAGACGTGTTCCCGTCCATTGAAGATCATCGCGCTGAGCACTGGAGGTAAGTATGGGGTGAGGGAGGGTGTGGGGAGGCTGGGTGCGCAGTGGGTGGGTGCGGGTTGTGGGAGGGGACTGGGAGACTACGTGGGACCATTTTTTCTTCACAGGTTTAAAACAAAAAAGCGGACTCACGTGGGGCGTTTGCCATGCTGGGGTGGGCTCCCAGCATGGCAGAAGATGGCTAGGGGCCAAGGAGCCGGCAGGGGATTGGGCACCCCGTCCGGAAAAAAGCTGACATTTGCCATGCTGGGGTGGGCTCCAGCATGGCAGAAGGATGGCTTGAGGGGGCTGTGGAGCCAACGGGATTGGGCACCCTGTCAGCAAACAACATTTGCCACACTGGGGTGGGCTCCCAGCGTGGCACCAAAGCTTTGTGGGGGCAGCGGACGCGGGGGAGCGCGTGACATGAGTGGGAGCGGGCGTGAGTGTGCTCGATATGACAGCGGTGGTTTTTTGAAGAAGACCACCGCTGTCATACAACTCCACACCCATTGGTGCAGGATCGCACGCCTGCTCAATGGAGCACTGGATTGCAAGGGAGAGGCACACTCTAAAGTGTGCTATTCTAAAACGCTCCTTGCGCATGCGCGTAGTTTAACGAAAAGGGGGTGAGGGGAACCTAAAGAACACTTTCCTATCATTTTATTTTCCTACTTAAGTCTATTGTACATAATAAGTAAGTGTACTGTATGATTGTTTGATTTATTGTTCTGAAATGTGATTTTAATTGACTTGAACTACTGTAAAGTGCCTGAGCTTGGGAAGGGTGCTTGATATAAATAACATTTTATTTACTTGCTTACTTACTATTGCAGCAGCATCTTCCTGTCCTGTACTATCCTTTCCTGTCATGTAGGCTGGACACCTACTTTTTTATTTTTATTCCATATTTCCTTTTCCATCTCTGAGTACATTCCTCTCAGACAAATGGGTACACTCAGCGCCAGTGATGTAATCCCCAACCTGTGAAACAATCTGCTGTATATCCCTTAGCTATTTTTATAATGCAGGTTTTGGGTCCAGAGTTATTTATCTGTGCCCCTAAGAATTGGGCTGATTGCTGAGAGAAGTTAGCAAGGTGCAGCTTTGAACCTCTGTATTGTGGCATGCCTAGCACTGAACGCTGCTGCATCCTCACATATCATGTGGAAATATAGGGTGATGGTTTTCCCTTGAAAACTATGCTGCCCTACTCTTTGGTTGTTTTCCCTGTTGTTGCTGAAATAATGGAGCAGTACATGAAGCAGTGAGCTGCAGGGAAACTGTTCCATACTAGAGTGTATTTGCAACATTAAAGAAAAACTTTAAGCAAGTTATAAGCAGCTTCTTACCTGCTCCAAAATGCTCTGGAAAATAAACCAAATATCTGATGTATGTATTGTAGAGCTTGATGATCAGGGCAGGATTCTGTTTAAGAAGTTCATATAATGTTCTGTAGCCCTGCCCAAGGAGGCAAAAGTCCTCCCAAACAAAATGCTTTCTAAAATGTTATTTTCTCTCTGAGCAGCTAGCAAAGCCTCTTTCTCATAAAAGAGAGCTACCATTTGTTTTCCCCTCTAGAATCCAGTTTTTAAACAGCCCTCAGAAACAGGCTGAACAGCAGCTAAAACAACTGCTGGTTTGGGGCATAGTCACTACTCCCAAACAGTGTAAAATGTCAACACTGTAAACACCAACAAGAACATGTAAATACTGTTGTACAAGAACAGAATCCTGTCATAAAGTACTGAATAAAGTACTAGCGCTTGTACTTGTTCTAAGAAGTACTAAAAGTTCTTAGGAAAGTACAATCTGCTTTTGTAGACTTACCTATGCAGCAGCCTTCAGGTTCAGCCCTTAGGGGCCAGTCCCATTTGCTGTCATTTTATGTTCCTTTGTGCACATGTGCACCTGCATGTGAAGAAACATCTTGGGACAATACAACATTTTAGAGGTGTCTGAGTTTCTGCCCAATGCAGTTGTCACTTTATGGGCTCATCCCTCAGGCACCAATGAATCAGTGAGCTGTCTATGACAGTGGTTTGAGACAAGCGGTCTTCACTTGAAAGAAAAGTGCCGCTCCAATCAGGGATGGTTATGAGTTAATGCTTATGGAGCTCATACCTCAGGCACCAATGAATTGGTGAGCTGTCTCTGACAGCAATTGAGAGGAAGGACTGCACTTGAAAATCTGCCGCTGCAATGAGGGACAGTTTCCTCATTGCAACAGGACCCACCCCAAGCAAACCAGGCACACAGACATACCTTCTCCTGTTGGCAGCAGCTGACTAGACTCTGGCCACGTGCATTACAGTGCACAGTAATGTGCATGACTGGAGCTATGATTCTTGTTGGCTCCTGGCGCTAAGCATCTTGTTTGTTCAGTGGCCTTTCCTGGTAAACCATTTCAATTAAATAAATAAATGAGCCCTGGCATGGCTTTCCACATTTGTGGCTCCTGCCACACACTCTCCCTGAAAGTGAACAGTGCAGTGCCCAATCCCGTGTCAGCATGTATCCCCTTCCCCATTACTGTGACATACCGAGCCCACCCCAGTGTGCCAAAATCATTTTATTTATATTCTGACAGCAGGATGCCCACCTGGTGTCAGATGAAATCCCTACCCACCCGAATATTTTAGTGCCAACATCAGAGAGCCCAATCCCCATGCCGGCATGCCACACACACACACACATGCTATTGTGGCACACTAGAAGCCAACCCCAGTGTGGCTAAATATTTTGGTAACCTGTAAAATAAAGAAAACCATCCCCAAGTCTTTTTTCCCTGTAAAAAGAAAACAGTCGCTCACCTTCTCCCCATTCCCTCCTCCCCACTCCACTCCCCATGCAGACCCACCTCCATGCACCCCCTTACCCCATACTTTCCTCCAGAGGTTGGAGCAGCGATTTTCTTTGGACCGGGACACGTCTGCACTCTTCAAAGCAGACCGGCAAACTGAAGAAATGATGGTAAGCTGCATAAAAGGAGTCAATGGGGGTTTCAATTTAGGTTGCTATCTCATCTATTTTTAGGAATTTTGGCCCCATATTTTCAATATGGGGTTCTGCGACCCCAATTTTGTGAACGCTGTCACTGTCATTTGTTACTCGGTCCCAAAAGTTGTTTTCATGGTTGCTGTGCAGAATCACTTTTGTGACTGATTAACAAAATGACAGTGCCACTGTTCAGGTGGAGTCCCAAAACCCATGTTGCAAATTTGAGTAAATTTAAAATGACTGTGTTATAAAGTGCGTTGCAGGTTTTTATGCATGCTGGTAACTTCACCAATTTTAATATTTTCATCCATATTTTCAACATTGCCATTTTTTCCACACCTCCTTGTGAACAGTATAGCTGTCACTTTTCACATCCTGCCCAAATGTATTTTCGCTGTGTGGTGCAGAAATGGCGTGGCTGCAGTGGGAAATCAACTTTCAGGACAGATAACAAAATCACAGTGGCACTGTTCATGAGGGAAGGTCCCAAATGTTCATGTTGAAAATTTGGTGAAGCGGTTGCCAAAAATTATTGTGTTACAGGCATCGTTGAGCAGTTTCTATAAGCATAATCTCTCTCAATTTTCATATTTCCTCCAGATTTTCAACATTGCCATTTTGCAGACCTCCTCATTAACAGTACAGCTGTCATTTTTCACTTCCTGCCCAAAATGTTTTCACACTTGTGGCACTGAATAGCGCAGTCGCTGTGTGAAAACACCTTCTTGATTGAGTAACGAAATGATAGTGCCACTGTTCATGAGCTGGGATCCCAAAAGCCCATGTTGAAAATGTGGCATGAAAATACCAACAAATGCCCAGGGCATTAGGGTTTCCAACCATAAAGCCCATGCTGTAGAGACTGACAGGCATCGGGGTGTGACTAGGGGTTGTCGGCCATAATGTTCATGCCATTCCACCCCACCCCACCCTGCAACCAGTGACAGGCATTGAGGGTGTGCCTTGGGGTCTTCGGCACTAATGTTCACCCCATTCTCATCTACTGCACTCATCTCAGCTTATGTCCTTATGGAATGTGGTGAGCATAAGGTCAAAGACACCAAGCACACACTGCAGCACCAGTTGGTGTCTGCAGGGTGGAGTGAGGTGGAATGGCATGAGTGTTATGGCCGATGACCCAAAGGCACACCCAAACACCGTCAGTCTCTGCAGGGTGGGGTTGGCATTAGTTTAATACTTCACTGCCATTCCTATTATGCATCTCTAACTCCTGCACTGCCAATACCAATACCAGCAAGCAAAAATTTGGCATTGACAAATTACTTTTATACTTAGCTTCTGTCAATCTCAGCTGAGTGGGAGGGGCTGAAGGTTCATTTACTACTAAAAGTTTTTTTATTCAAAACCCTTTAAAATTCATTATTTTACTGGGTCTATAAAAGTATGCTAAAATAAATACACCTTATTGCTTCTCTATATATTTTATTATTGTTTAGCACAGGGAAATTATATGTATTAGAATGCGGATGGATCCTTATGATCATGTAATGCTGTATACTTATAAAATGCAAACTTTGGGATCATCAGTTTATATAGCACAGCCTGTGGAGAGGTTGTGGGAGAACTGTCAGAGCCTGTGAGACGTAGAAGGTGGGACCTATGCCTTAGGGTCCTACCTCATGATATATATATATATATATATATATATATCTATGTATTACTTATTTTTTTGCTTCTGTAAATAAAGTCACACATAGGTGTGTTTTCTTCACCTCACTATGGGAGTCTTGTGTTTCCTTATCCCATGCACCCAGCCACAGTGGTGTCAGAAATGAGATTATCAGTGGTCCAGGCATATAGGGGACACTGACATCAATATATAACCAGATATCCTGGAAACTTCTCAGTGAGGAACCATGGCTCAGAAGCTGGAAAAGTGAGCTGCCAGAATCCAGAGAGGGTGCCCAGACCTGGTTGATGGTAGAGAAATTGGAAAGCAGCTCCAGCCCATGCTGGAACCTGGTGTCAGACCTAAAACTATGCCTGATGTTGCATCTCAGTCATTGGAGAAAGAGGAAGAGTGGGTGAGGAGGCTCCCTCAGATATCAGTGAGCTGCTGAAGTGGCTGGTTGTCTGCCAGCTTGAGACAGAAAAACAGAGAGAGCTAGACCTTCAGGAGCGAGAGAGAGATCGCAGAAGGCAAGACCAATGGTGGACAGAGACCTTGAGGGCACTTCAGGTGATTGGAACCAACAGTGGTGGGTGGGATCCAAGCCTAAGGACATTAAACTTACAAAAATATCACCCACAGATGATATCGAAGCTTATTTAACAAAATTTGAGCGGGTGGCCAGAGACTGGGCAGCCAGTAATGCAGTGAGTTGTACGCCTAGCCCCTACTTGATGGGGAAAGCACAGTTGGCTTATAGCAATATGGATGCTAGGCATATTGACTATTATGAACTGATCAAGAAGGAGAGTCTACGAGGTACGAGTATCAATGCAGACACCTACCAACAGCGGTTCCAGTTCTTAAGGTACCAAGCTTTTACACATCCTGACAGATTTACATCCATTTGAGAGAGTTATGTTTAAAGTGGTTACAGCCCGAGGGAAAGACAGTCACGGACCTCATTGAGACTCTGGTCACTGAACAGTTCCTTCAAATTTTACCAGGAGATGTTCAATTATGGAAGAAGGATCATAACCTGAAACAGCTGAGGTAACCATCAGTCTGTCCAATGACTTTCTATATTCCTGGCAAAACACCAGATGAAACTACAGGCCCATAAACCAGCTGCTGCCCAGACTCCCTCACTGGTAAAACAATCTCCTAAGAGTCATGTAAAACTGATGAAAACAAGGGAGGGGTGAAAGGGCTGATATAATATGTCATTATTGTAAGGGATGGTGTATATTGCTTTTTTGCCTAGGAAGAAGAGGGAGCTTGCCCAATTGGCTTCAGTGAGCTGGGGCATTATGTGACTGAAATTCAGGTGAATGGACAAAACGTGATGGGCCTAATAGACTGTGGCAGTAAATACACCTTGATCCACCCTGGGTTCATTCACTCTCCTATAACAACTGGGCCCTATGGAGGTAGTATGTATTCTTGAGATAAACACAGCTACCCCATGACAGAGGCTACAATGAACATTCAGGGACATGTTAACTCAGTGCCTGCAGGATTGGTATCAGGACTGCCAATGTCAGTAGTTATTGGCAGTGACTTTCCCAAATTGAGTTTCTACTAACCAAAAATGAACAGCTCTTGACAGTCACCACGAGGCCCAGAGTCAGAAGGAAAGACTATTAGGTAATAAGTTTCCCTTTGAGGGAGACGATGGTGGGCCCTCCTGGTTAGGACAGAAAATTAAAAAGGACAAACAGGTTCGAAAGAAAATTGAAGAATAAGGGCCAACGTGATCTGACTGTTATTGTTAGCTATGCATATGTGTACTATTGCTAATGATCAAAAATGTGATGCTACTTACCCATTTATTCCAACAGTTGGGGAAAAGCACACCAGTAGGGTCATCTCAAATGCTAGTAAAGACAACATTTTGTACAGGCTATGTACTAACCTGAAGACAGGGAGGAGCTGGAGCAATTGGTGAAACCGAAAAGTATAGGGAACAGTTGATGTAACTGGGGCATGATATCCCCAGTGCTGGTCATGCAGGGAGGAACAGGTCCTTGTCCAGGTTATTGCAAAGATTCTTTTAGTGGTATCTGATTTTGCAACTCAGAACCCAAAAGCCATCCTCTTTCAACCATTACCACCAAAAAAGTCACAGAAGAACAAATGACCTATCCAAGGACAGGGCTAGCATGGAACAGGTGAAAGAGGATTTCATAGGTTTGGGGAGGAGCCTGGGATAAGTAGCAAGTTCCGTGACATTTTGGAGGTGCTGCCAGTCCATGGCAGGGAAGGGATAGGAACCTCTGCATTAATAACTTCAACTCATGGTTGAAGGCCTGGTGCAGTGAGAGGGGCTATGGCTTCATTGGGGACTGGGGTCCTTCATGGAATGATGTGGCCCTGTACAGTGGGACCTGCAAATCTGTCCAGAAAGGGAAAGCAGTCCATAATGAGCAGTTCAAAACTTCGCTGATGAGTGTTTAAACTAGCCGGGGCAACAAGAACAGGCAAACTCTAGCAGCCCACCCCATATGGTGGAGACACTAGAATGATGTTGCCAAGGTCACCTGGACCAGGCAGAAGGAGAAAAGCAAAGAAATCGGGGACACATAAAGTTAACTGGGAGGGAAGAAACTGCAGGGACCAAAACCAGGAGTGGAGGGAGGAAGGACGGTAAGACCTTGGAAGGCCATGGTGACAATGCTCGTAGCCTGGGAAATAAAATCCCAGACATGGAGGCTATGATAGCTGAGGCAGACCTGGGCATAGTAGCAATAACTAATACCTGGTACACTACCAATCATGGGCGGGAAGTAAATATACCAGGTTATACTCTGTTTAGGCAGGATAGGGGAGGCAAAAGGGGGAGGAGTTGCCTGTATGTCAAGGAGGATATAAAGGCAACACAGATACAGGGTAGGCAAGGGAGGCTGAGGCACCATGGCTCACCCTTGAACCAGGAAATGGCACATCAGTACACACAGGGTGATATACAGGCCTCAGACTGGGGGGAAAGTGGACAGGGACCTTGAGGATGAAATATATGAAATGGAAAAAAGGTGAGATTCTGCTTTTGGGGATTTCAATGCCAGATGTGTATTGGACCACCCAGGCAGCTGCTTCAGCCAGAAGCAGAGGCATCCTGGATTACTTACTAGGGGCAGGACTCAGGCAGTTGGTGCTTGATCCCACCAGAGACAGGGTGATTCTTGATCTAGTAATGACTAATAGGAAAAGAATCACTGATGTCCGGGTGGACGGGCAACTAGGATCCAGTGATTACCACATAGTGATTCAGCATACAGACAGGGATTCAGTCAAGTCACACTAGGGCAAAGGTTTCGATTTCAAAATAGCAGACTTCACTGAGCTGAGAGAGTTATCAAAAGTGCCCTGGAGAATAGGGGATGAGGGGGTGGAAGAGCAGTGGAGAACCTAAAAAGAGCCATGGTATAAGTAACAAACAAATGCATCAGATTGGTATCAAAAGTCAAGAGAAGGAAAAGGCCGCTATGGTTCTCAAAAGAGGTAGCAAGAAAGGTAAGGGCTAAAGGGCAGGGTTCCAGAAATATAAGGAGACCCAAAGGGGAAGACAGAGACGGTACCGAGAGTGTCTAAAGGAAGCAGGGAGGGTGGTGAGGAGAGCTAAGGCACAGACTGAAGAAAGTTTAGCACAGACAGTAAAGGAAGGGGAGAAGACATTCTACAGATACATCAGTGAAAGGAGGAAAACTGGCAGGGGGGAGATTGTAACACTAAAGGGGAGAAAGGGGAGTGTAAGGAGGAGACATGGATAAGGCAGAAATATTGAATAAATACTTATGTTCAGTATTCACAGAAGAGGGGAGGGATAGGGACCACAGCCAAGCATCACATGCCAAGAGGGGAAAGAGGTGAACAACAATCCATTTACGGAGGAGAGAGTCCTGCAGGAACTCACTAAATTGAAGGTGGACAAAGCAAAGGGACCAGTGGCATATACCCAAGGATACTATGGAAGTTGCAAAGAAAGCTAGCAGAACCTCTGGCAGCATTGTTCACTGAATCACTTAACATAAGAGTGGTACCAGAGGATTAGAGGAGGACACGTCATCCCTCTACACAAATCAGGCAGTAGGGATGAGGCAGGCAACTGTAGGCTGATCAACCTCACCTCGGTAGTGGGTAAGATCATGGAAGCACTACTTAACCTCACCTCGGTAGTCGGTAAGATCATGGAAGCACTACTTAAGGAAAGGATAGTGGGACATCTAGAAGCCATTGGTGCCCAAGACCATAGGCAACATGGGCTCACAGCAAGTAGGTCATATCAGACAAATCTCATAAACTTCTTCGACTGGGTAACTGAGGGAGTAAATTGGGGGTAGGTGGCGACACTCAGCAAAGCCTTGGAGACTGTCCCACATAGGAGGCTGGTTAACAAGAGGGGTAGTCTAGGCATGGGAGTCAAGGTGGTAAACTGGATTAGGAACTGGCTAACAGACAAGAGCCAGAGGGTGGTGGTAAATGGAGTACAATCTGGGGAGAGGAGGGTGACCAGCAGAGTACCTCAGGGTCAATTCTTGGACCAGATCTGTTCAATGTCTTCATGTTTTTATCAGTGACATTACAGAAGGGCTCGAAGGAAAGGTCTGCCTGTTTGAGGATGACACAAAGATCTGTAAAGGGTGGATACTCCTGAAGGACGGAGAAAATGAGGAGGACCTGGGAAGCTTGAAAAGTGGTCTGTAGAGTGGCAACTCAGGTTTTCATTAAAAAGTGCAGAATTATGCACTTGGGACACAGTAACCCTGGGGAGAGCTACAGGATTGGGGAGTTGTTGACAGTCACCAAAAGGAAAGTTACCTGGGGTTACTGTGGTGACCGAACTCAGGTGGGTGGTCCATCTCTTCTGGTCAAGGAGAGGCAGGCACAATGGTTCCAGATGCAAACAGATAGCTTATCTTGGTAGCAGCCACTGGTTTCACTAGAAAGTAATAGGTTAGGTAATTGTCATGCACAAAATAGTGTTTAGCAGTAGGAGGCAATTATACAAGTCTAACAAGAGTAACTATAGGGGTAAACAATCATACATTTGTTATCAATATGCAGTATACTCTAACAGGGTCACCTAGTGCCCCACGTCTGCAGACGTCAATAATAATAATTTATCAATACCTAACCACCTTGGCCAAGGATATTTAGAAAGACACACCAGTTATAGTCTGACAGTCCCATAGGAGGAGCAGTCTTTTGGTGCACCGAGGTGGTTGCTAGCTAGCTTTGAGGAATGGGGTACAGTACCTGAGCCGACCGATCAGTCTTGTTGGCAGGCAGAAGGGCTGGGGACAATAAGATGGAGAGGAAGATGAAGAGGATGCAAGCTGGTCCGGAGCTGGAGATGCAGGAGATGAAAGGATGGGGATGGTCGAGGAGATGTCCTTTGATGGCGATGGCGGCTCCTCTGGAAGGTTTCTGACGAGTTGCCACCCAGCCAGGAAGGGAGCTAGGCCACCTCAGAAAAGCAAACCAAAAATGGGGCAATTTTCTATTCAGATACTGCAGAGGGAACCTTACTAACATAAGCTGACTAGACTGGGGGTGCTGACTACCACTATGCTGGCTAATGCAGTCTTCATCATCTTTGGGGTTGGTGGCAGACTGGGTGGGAGGCACTAGCTGCTTGGCTGAAAGGCGGGTGACCCCTGACCTCAGAGGTTCAGGCATTTGCAGTCTTCAGAGGGCAATTAGTTGGATGATGGGACTACCACAGTTGGGCAGTCCGTCCACTTACCCATGGCAACAGCTCAGACTGGGGGTGGACAGAGAACTGATGTGGCTCAATGCAGTTGGCTGAGGGGCAGACAGTTTGAGCCCTTTCTGGATGGTGCAGGAACCAACTGGTCAAGGTGTAGGGCAGGCATTTCAGCTCCAATGTGGATAGGTGGCTTTGTGGGTGCAGGGCAGGCAGTTCAGGCCCTACTGCAATTTTTGATCATACCCTGATCCAGTTAGTTCAGTCAGTTGTGGTCACTAAAGTCCCAGGGTGCAACCCAGGCAGACATCATTTACAGAAAATACACAATAATTACTTTTTATGTACCAGGGACTGGGTTTACCTGATGGCCAGTGTTAGGGTGACAGGCAGCAGAGTCAACCTGGCCATTTCCTCGATCCACAGGTCACAGCAGCCAGCAGCAAGCAGTCCTGGGTGAAAATAAGATGGCCGATTGGGGTGGTCAGGGCTCCCAGTGGAGGGTTGGACCGGGGCTGAGCTTACAGAGTGCCCAACCTTTGCTCCATCCTCCTGAATACTAGCCCTGCAGCAGGCCCTATTGGTACAAGGCTTGGATCTAGCTCTGCTTCCCATGCACCTCAATGAATGCCCCTTCAGCCCCTGACCCCACCCCTGCACTCTCGGCCTGAGGTGCTGCCCATAGCCATATTCCCCTCTAATCCAGAAGGCAGTATAGCAGTGGTTCAAGACCCGAGCTGTCAATCTGGAGATCTGGGCTTAAATCCCACAGCCCCACTTGCACACTGTGTGACCCTGGAGCAAGCCACCCAACTTCCCTGTGCTTATAGGTCGCACTGCTACACAAGCTTTAGCTTAGTGTGTCTCCTGAAGGCTCAGAGCTGCCGGCCTGGAGACCTGGGTTTGAATCACAGCCCCACCATAACTCCTGGGGGCTCATGCCACGCGGTGTCCCCTGTTTTTTCCTTAGTGGGTTCTCTGCCCACGTGCTCCCTCCTTGTTCTGTCCTCACCCTCCTTTATTTTAGGCCCTGACCCACTTACTGCCTTTATCTGTTGCTTTTCTCTCGAGACTCTCCCAGTCAAGAAAGTAATTTTGCCCTGCCTCTGGGCCCAGGTCCTGGGCTACCAGATGAATTCCTGGTGGTGCTAGTGGTGTGCGAGGGTGGGGTCAGGAGCCATTCTACCCCTGATGCCTCATATTTTTCCTTTAAGAGCTGCAGGGGAACAGCAGCAGTCCAGGTGCTGGTTTTCGCCAGACCACTTTACCACTGTACCTTGCAGTCTGTCCCTCCCTGTGGTCCCCTTCTCCGATGTGGTGTGGACTATGTCATCAGGAGTCCACAACTGCTCTAGTGCTGCTAGCACTTGTCAGGGTTTGGGGCTGTTCTGGCTGAGCCAAAGGCGTCTGGCAGTACTGACCACCTGAGAGCCCACCACAAGTTGGGAAGGGCAGGGCACAGATGCAGCAACCACCACCAGAAACTGGGGCCCCACTTAGTGGCCAGTCCCCAGTGCACAGTTGACCCAGTGGAGAAAACAACCCAGAGCCCCAGGAGGAAACAAAACAGCCAGCAAAACAGAGCAGCTGCAAGAGCAGCCCCAGGCAGGGTTCACTATCAGCCACCCAGGATATACCCTCAGGGCACCCCAAACAAGAACTGCCCACCCAGGGAACAGACAACCAAAGGGACTCACCCTGGAAACTGGCTGCTGATGCCTGGCTGGAGGACTGCTGCTGCCTGGCTGGAGGACTGCTGCTGCTGCTGCCTGGCTGGAGGACTGCTGCTGCTGAAGACCCCAGGAGCCCTGGCTACAGAGGAGTAGCCACCAGGGAGCTATGGACCCGTGCTACAGGTAAGCTTCCAAGCATCCATACCTGTGCTCCCCACTCTGTGAGCCACCCAGTTCAGAACTGCCCATTGGCTAGCAGGGGAGACCCTTTTCTACCCTGGGGCGGACTTGGCTTCTGGCCAGTGATTGGGTGCCAAACTTTGGGCTGATTTATGGCCCTCTAGGCGTTGGATAGAGCTCTGGCCTGGCAATAAAGGCTGAAGCCTGGAAAAAGTACATGAGGGGAGGGGAGAGAGAAGGAGAGGGGACCAGGACAGGAAGGGGTCAGCCAGCTAGCTCAATCAGCAAGCCACCTGGCAGTGAGTGGGTGGGTGGGTGGGGTTAGCCATTTCTCCTCTGCGGTCCTTCCTGCTGGCTTATGTAGCAAACCGTTGAGTGCTACATTACTATTTCAGATGACATGAAAATGTCAAAACAGAGCACAAATGCAGCAGGGAGGGCCAGTGGCATGCTGGGGTGCATATCAAGGGGTTTCACCAGCAGAAGTTGTGAGGCAGTGATGCTGTTATAAAAACCCTGGTCAGACCTCACATGGAGTACTGTGTGCAATTTTGGAGGCTGCACCTTCAAAAGGACACTAACAGGCTGGAGGCAGTCCAGAGAAGGGGCAACTAAGATGGTACAGGGCTTGCACCACAAGACTTATGAAGCGAGATTAAGGGATCTTAATATGTACTCGCTGGAGGAGAAAGGACATGATTGAAACATCTCAAGTACCTCAGGGGCATACACAGCGTGTGGGGGGGAATCTTCCAATACAGGAGGAGTACAAGAACTAGGGGGCATGACATGAAATTGGAAGTTGGCAGGTTAAGAGCGAACGTGAAGATGTTTTTCTTCACAAGAGAGGTGGTGGATGCATGGAATGGTTTGCCACAGAAGGTGGTGGAGCCGACAACTGTGGTTGGATTTAAACATGCACTGGACAGGCATAGGAGAACCATAGAGGTTAAGCGGTGGAGGGTCAAAAGCTGTAATCAAGTACAGGACTTACGTGCAGACTGGATGGGCCTATCTGTCCTTATCTGCCAACAATTTCTATGTTACTATGAATTGGTTAAACTTTTCAGCAGGCTAGGTATTTCTAAGGTGATATTAACCGACAGAGGTAGTAACTTTAACTCTGTCCCTCAAAGAATTGTACCGCCTTCTGGAAGTGGTAGCTGTCCGAACCTCCCCATATCACCCTCAGACCGATGGGCTTGTTAAGTGATTTAATCAAACTCTCAAACAGATGCTCTGCAAGTTTGCCCATGATGAGAGTAAGAATGCGACCAATACCTTCCCTACTTCTGTTTGCATACCGAGAGGGCCTCAAGCTTCAACTGGGAATTCCTTTGAACTGTTGTATGTGCATAACCCAAGAGGACCTCTTGATGTTGTGAAAGAGTATTGGGACGAGGGAAGAAGTGCTGGTCAGTGTAACATTACAGATTATATGACCCAACTCCAAAAGGCAATTAAAGTACCCTGCTGTAGCTCAGCAAAACTGCAGGGAAGCCTACTAAGCAAAAACTGTGGTATGACCAAAAGATACAGGACAAAGACTTTCAGGAAGGAAAAAGTTTTAGTGTTGCTACCCACCGCAGAGAACAAGCTTTTAATGAAATGGCAAGGGCATATAAGGTTCTCTGAGAGTGGGTAATGTTACTTACAGACTGAAACCCTGACAAGTGGACTGAAAGAAATTGTGCCATGCCAATTTGTTCAAAAAAATGGTACGGTAAACTTGAACCCCAGGTTGGCATGATTGTAATGCCCAAGCAGAAGGTTTCTGAGATGGATGTGGCCTATGGTAGGTTGGAGGAAGGGACAGAGTCAGGCATAAAGGAAGTGTACATCAGCCCTTGCCAGAGGAAAACAGGCAGAAATAAGAAAGTCCTTCTAACATATGCCCCTCCTTTGCGAAAGTCCCAGAAGGGTGGTCAGAGTGGAACATCATATTTATACCTCATCACCCCTATCAGACAAAAACATAGAGACTTCTGAATGGGTAAGGGCAGAGGTACAATAAGAAATTCAGAAGATGAAGTCCATGGCATCCCCATTGTTGTAGTTCCCAAGAAGGAGGAGGGGTATAAGGCTCTGCCTTGATTTTCGTGAAGGTGAATCAGGCTTCAGAATTTGATGGGTACCTGATGCCAAGGATTGATGACCTTATAGCTCAAATTGGAAATGCCAAGTATATAACAACTTTAGATTTAAGAAAGGGTACTGGCAAATGCTGTTGGGTCAGTCATCTAAGGAAAAGACAGCTTTCTGTACCCTATGGGCCTGTATCAATTTGTGACGATGCCCTTTGGTCTCCACGGTGCCCCTACAACTTTTCAGAGAGTCATGGATCAACTGTTAGCCCCACACACTGAATATGCTGTGGCCTACCTAGATGTAGAGATGCACTGAAATAAAATTTCGTCGGTGAAATGTTTCATGAAATTGCTGGAAAAATTTCACAATCTCACTCTGCACTTTTGCCTATTGTCACGCGCCACAAATCTGTAAATTGACCCCACACACACAAGTTGTCCTGCACCCCTCATTTGTTTTAATTTTAAAAGAAATTCACCCTCCTTTACTCCTTGGTGTCTAGTTGTCCCTCCCCAGTCGTGACTGGCCATAAACAGTAAATAAGCACTTCTCCCAAAAGTTACTCTGCCACCTCCATTTGTTCAAAAAAATTCACCTGCTCACTCCCTGGTGTCTAGTGGACCCCTCACCCTCCACCTGATCAGTAGATAGCAGGACCGACCCAGCTCCCCAGTATCCTGATCAGGCAACCGCACAGCCCTCCACTCACCTCCACAGCCAGCAGCCTTAATGAGTGCCCACTAGACACCAGGGAGTGAACGGTGAATAATTTTTTTCAACAATAACTGTTACTGCTTACAGACAGTGACTGCTGGGGTGACCACTAGACACCAGGGAGAAGGGAGAACTTACACCTTGCCATGGGAGGCGAGGTTACCTCAAGAGGTGGTGAAATTTCACCACGGGTGGTAAAATTAGAATGGGTGGTGCAATTTCACCCATGGTGTGAAATTTCAGTCCATGAGCGAAATGTTGCTGGTCAGGGTGAAATTTCACACCCAAACACAGGCAGAATTTCGCATTTCACCTGGCAAAATATTTAATGAAATGAGCTATTTACTTAAAATATTGCACTGGGCTAAATTTTACAATTTTGCACATTCCTACCTGGATGATGACTGATATTTAGTCCAGATTGATCTACACATCTAAAACAGTCTCTGAAGTGATCAACACTATTCAAGGGGCTGGTTTAACTATCAACCCAACTAAATGTGCAGTAGCCATGACAGAAACTCCAGTACCTAGGGTTTCTACTGGGTAATGGGCAGGTGAAACCCTAGATAACCAAAGTAGAGGCTATAGCAAAGTGTCCTCTGCCTCAGACAAAGAAACAGGTTTGGTCTTTTCTGGGGCTTGCATGTTATTATAGAAGATAATCCTGGATTTCACTTTGATAGCAACCCTTGACTGACCTGACAAAGAAGAAATATGGTGTAGGAACAATTACTATTAATTAAGTTACCTCTGTGGCTGTTTTAAATGAAAAGTATCTAGTACGTTGTACCTACTTGTTTTCGTGGAAAATTCTGAGATGACAGACTTCACTTAGACATGGAGTACCATTAAAAGCTGTTTGTTTTAACACACACAGTTAACAGTTGACCTATTTCAACATTGAAACAATATAAAACATCTGTTAGTACATTCGCTGGACTATAATGCCTTTACCTTACAGGAATACTAAACCATGTATGTTGTATCTGGTATAAATTTTTACTGACTTCTACCCTATTTTTATGTATACCCTACCAACTATCTTTTACCTGAACCCAAATGTATTTTTACTTATCCTGTCTATTGCAGGCCTACCTGTACTGTTGTACTCTTGCATCTACTGTCTATCTGTCTGTATATAAATGCATTGTTACTTGACTTGTGTAATGCAGGTCCACCTTGTAAATGAGCTTGCTCAATGGTGTTCACCTGGATAAAGAATTTGATTGATTGATTGATTGATCCCATTCAGACCTTTGTCTTATCTTGTGCACAGTAAATCTTTACACAGTTCTCACTACTAAATATGATGCCTAGTGCTCCTTTTCTGGGGCACTGTAAGGTGATATTCTATTTAGAATTAACCTTTACCATCCAGTATACAATGCTTTGGTACTAATAACTTTTTTCTACCATTTAAAATAATGTTTCACTGCAGTATTTTATGTATCTATTTCTAGAACCAGGTTTCTCAAAAGACACAGTATTTCAGTAAGCACCTTTAAACCAGTAAAGATATATATATATATAAATACAAAATCACACATGCCCCCACAATGCAAAGCATCATGGGCTGCATATGCAAATCACCACAGAATGTTATGCTGGTCCAACTTTAAGCAGAATTGCATAGTGCCAAAGGCCTCTCACACAGTTTGCAAAGGGTGCTAACAGAAGACATAGACAAGTGTTTCGTCCTACCAGGACTCATCAGTATGCCTCGTCTGTTTGACACCCCAGTGGAATGGACCAGCTACCCTTAAGGCAGTGTGCCTTGGATATATTGTGGTGAACCCATTAAAATAAAAACTATTTAAAGACAAAGAACCTCTGTGCGAAACACTGAGGCAAGGGTTACCCAAAGGGCATTTGGCTGGGAAGCCAAGTTTCAAGAAAATACAAAATCACACATGCCCCACAATGCAAAGCATCATGGGCTGTATATGCAAATCACCACAGAATGTTATGCTGGTCCAACTTTAAGCAGAATTGCATGGTGCCGAAAGGCCTCTCACACAGTTTGCAAAGGGTGCTAACAGAAGACATAAACACGTGTTTCATCCTACCAGGACTCATCAGTATGCCTCGCCTGTTTGACACCCCAGTGGAATGGACCTAGCTACCTTAAGGCAGTGTGCCTTGGATATATTGTGGTGAACCCTTTAAAATAAAAACTATTTAAAGACAAAGAACCTCTGTGCAAACACTGAGGCAAGGGTTACCAAAGGGCATTTGTCTGGGAAGCCAAGTTTCAAGAAAATACAAAATCACACTTGCCCCCACAATGCAAAGCATCATGGGCTGCATATGCAAATCACACAGAATGTTATGCTGGTTCAACTTTAAGCAGAATTGCATGGTGCCGAAAGGCCTCTCACACAGTTTGCAAGGGTGCTAACAGAAGACATAGACACGTAGTCATTCCTACCAGGACTCATCAGTATGCCTCGTCTGTTTGACACCCCGTGGAATGGACCAGCTACCCTTAAGGCAGTGTGCCTTGGATATATTGTAGAACCATATACTTCACCAACTTTTCCAAAAGAGTCTCTTGTCTCCCTTTCATCTTGGAGCTTTTTGGAGTGTCTTAGATGGTTGTGTGAAGAAGATTTCTTCCTGGCTCTCTGACTTCTTTTCTCCTTGAGGCTTGCAAAGTAGAAAATGACAGTCAGTACAAGTTTCAATGTCTTTACGTTATTGCAGATGCCAAAGGTCTTTGTAGCTTCAGTAGAATAATGGTTATTTCAGAGTCAGTAGTAGTAGAATAGATGTGAGTTTTCTTCCAGCTTGAAGTGTAGATTAATAACAATATAAGTCAAATACTTCCTTCAGAAGTGTCAGATGATTTCATTGTTCCCCAAAAGTATCATGAGCTTTTGGGATGGTATAACCATATTTGGACAAAGGCTTATCTGTTCAGAAGTCTATAGCCTATGTGTGGAGATATTAATATTTATCAGACATTTGGTCAATTGAACTGTCTGCTGTACTTTTGACCGAGGGTCCATGAGGTGGCAATTAATAGACTTTTAACCACAAGACCTTTGCTGTATTTTCAAATGAAGACTTACCTCATTGTGGTTTTATGGTATGATAGTCTGATAGCACATGGTCCCCTGATAAGAGGGTCCAGTTCCTTGTTGGAGGGTCCAGCTTGTTCAGACATGTGGTAACATCTTATGGGATGATTTAGTCACACAATAACTGCTGAGTTTTGATTTTAAAATATGTTTAGCCTGTCAGCAATTACATTGCATAATGTCAGAGTTGAATGAATCTGTTCCATAGGCCTTTTAAATGTCTTTTAGCAAACTAAAAGCATTTCGATTCAAGGTAAAATATCCATAATTTGTGGCTGCTGGTAGGTCCATATAGCTGTGTCAAGCATTTGCAGGTCTGCTTGGTTAAAGACTTAAAAATCAATGTTTTTATGATTAGTTCTTTCAATATATCTTTATGGCCTTTGAGATTAAGGTGGATATTCTTTATACACTTTGACAGGGTCTGGTGGCTTATGACCAGTATTGGGCTTACAATGGCAATACTGTAAAGTGAACCTCTAAGAGTGAAAAAGCATTCCAGGCCATAAAAGCTCACTGGTCTTGAGGTGTCCTGATTTTTCCAAAGAATTCGAGTTCCACACCGCACCTCGGACACGGAATTGGCGCAGTGTTAAGTCAAACCTAATAGTGAAGAGCATCCTGTCTTATATATATCTAGGAAGCTCGATGACCGTGGACAGAGGTATTCCACAATAGAAAAGGAATGTTTGGTGGTGAAATGGACTATCGAGGAGCTGCATTTTTATCTATGGGGAGCCCTTTACATTGGTCACCAATCATAACCCTCTTTGTTAACTCCACCGGATGAAGGACAAAAATGCAAGGATATTGTGATGGTACCTGGAGCTTCAGCCCTATAAATTCACAGTCAAACATAAATCTGGTCACAACACAAGAATGCAGACTTTATGTCTCGCTATGCCACAGATGTGGAACCATTGAATACTGGCAATGTGTAAATAATTATATAGGTTGTTGAAACTGGAAATGTATTTGTGTATGCTGGATATATAGATAAATGGTCTAGGAAATAGACTATATACCCCAGGGCAAATGTCGTGCTTATGATAGTCTGATAGCGCTTTTGTGTATTGTGCTTGTCTTGTATATAGTTCTAGGCTGCCTTGGGGTGGGGCTTCTGAAGACAGTGGGTGGAAGTCCCAACAAAAAAGGGGGAGAACCTAAGGGAAGCTTTCCTATCTTTTTTCCCTACTTAAGTCTGTTGCAGCAGCATCTTCCTGTCCTGTACTATCCTTTCCTGTCCTGCAGGGTGGCCACTTACATTTTAGTTTTTAATTTTTATCCCATATTTCCTTTTCTATCCCTGGATATGTTCCTCCCTGACAGTTGGGTGCACTCAGCTCCAGTGATGTAATCCCAAACCTGTGAAACAACCTGCTGTACTTCCCTTATCTATTTTATATGCAGGTTTTTGGGTCCAGAGTAATTTATCTGTGCCCCTAAGAATTGGGCTGATTGCTGATGGAAGTTAGCAGGGTGCAGCTTTGAACCTTTGTATTGTGGCATGCCTAGTACTGGAACGCTGCTGCACCTGGTTGTACCCTCACAAATCATGTGGAAATATTGGTGATGGTTTTCCCTTGAAAACTATGCTGCCCTACTCTTTGGTTGTTTTCCTGTTGTTGCTGAAATAATGGAGCAGTACATGGAGCAGTGAGCTGCAGGGAAACTGTTCCACACTAGAGTGTACTTGCACACATTAAAGAAAAGACTTTGAGTCACGTTATAAGCAACTTCTTACCTGCTCCAAGAAGTTGTGGAAAATAAATAAAATATCTGTTGTACGTATTGTAGAGCTTGATGGTCAGGGCAGGGTTCTGCTTAAGAAGTTCCCACAATGTTCTGTAGCCCTGCCCAAGGAGCCAAAAGTCCTCCCAAACAAAATGCTTTCTAAAATGTAATTTTTCTCTCTGAGCAGCTAGCAAAGCCTTTCTCATAAAAGGATCTGCCATTTGTTCTCCCTCTAGAATCCAGTTTTCAAACAGCTCTCAGAAACAGGCTGAACAGCAACTACAACAACTGCTGGTTTGGAGTGTAGTCCCTACTCCCTAAACAGTGTAAAATGGCAGCACTACAAACACCAACAAGAACATGTAAATACTGTTGTACAAGAACAGAATCCTGTGATGAAGTGCTGAATAAAGTACTAGTGCTTGTACTTGTTCTAAGGAGTACTTAAAGTTCTTAGGAAAGTGCAGTTTGCTTTTGTAGACTTACCTGTGCAGCAGCCTTCAG
The DNA here is from genome assembly GCA_016271365.2 of Neoceratodus forsteri. NCBI lineage: Eukaryota > Metazoa > Chordata > Ceratodontiformes > Ceratodontidae > Neoceratodus > Neoceratodus forsteri. The sequence continues at coordinate 1,046,852,403 of CM057455.1, forward strand.
GTTCAGCTCTTAGGGACCAGTGCCCCATTTTGCTGTCATTTTTGCATCTGCAGTGGGTGGAGCATGCAGACATTTTGTGTCAGAAAAGGACCTATGTCATGTTTTCCATCCGCACAACAGTATTTCTTCTGGCGGAGAGCCCAGCTCAAGTACTACTGACTGTATAAGGCATGGTAGTTAAACAGCCCTATTTTTCTTGCCACTTCATGTCTCCAGAGGTGCCCTCCCCACAGAGTATGTTTAACCTGCCCCAACTCCACCCACATGGAGTTTACTACGGTTGTAGGCAAACCCTCCCACAGTTCCGCGCTGTACGCCCACCCTCCCACACCCATCGTAAGACTCGCTATTTTTCCTTGTAACATTCCCCGATACAATCTCCACACAAAACTAGTATGGGGAGCGAGCTTTTATTATTGCTAGTCGTAGCCCAGCTTATATTGGGTCAGACCTGATCCTCGGTCTCAGTCCTATTCAAGTCTGGTCAAAACCTGACCATCAGCCTCAACCCTGCTCATATCTGATTAGATCTGAGAGTCAGTCTCAGCCCTGCTCATGTATCAAAACTTGAACGCCTGTCGAATCGGTCAGACCTGACAGTCAGTCCCAGTCAGACTATAGTGATCAAACCTGATGTCGACGCCAGCCAAATTTTTATCAGGTCAAATCTGACTGTTAGTCTCAGCCCCGCCAGACGGGTCACACCTGACATGACAGTCAGTCCCAGCCAGGCTTATAGCAGGTCAAACGTTGCTGTCAACACTACCGGGTTCATAAATGATCAAATCTGGTCGCTGGTCTTAGCCCGATCAATATCGGGTCATCCTGACATAAGCCTTATTTGGTCGGCGCTAATCAACATAGTAGGGGACTGGCTTGTAAAACCTTCCGGGCGGGTATTTGAGCTGAGCACGGAACTCGGCTGCGATCGGAGTCTCAGTGCTCTTGTGTTTGTTTTCATGTTGGTAACATAATTTGCTAGTTGTATTGCCATTATTTAGCAAGCCAGAAGGGAATGGATAAGCCCATGCGATGAATGATTATTTTACAAGTATTCTTGGAGACTTGAGAGTGAGGGCTCCAGTTCACAGTAGCTTGTTACCGCCCTCCAGTGGTTCTACACTCATTCTGTGAGCTGCTGGGTTGACAGCAATAGCAAAATGGAGAATCGGCAAACCATATTGTTTTTTTGTTAAAATCTGTTAAAATTTCATGTGCTAAAGGTGGAAGTAGTGTATTACACATATTTAAATATGCAATTCCTGTTTATGGCTGGGTCAACATGTGATGAGATGTAATTGGGAATATGGAAATTACTCAGATTATTTGTGCCGGTACAAAGGTGCCAAGTGAAATGCCACAAATGCAGTAAAATAGTGAAATAGCGTAATCACTCCCGGAGTCCCCAAGTGAACCTATCCTCCAGCCCTAGCATTAGCCATTAACATAAAAAAATGTTAGATTTGCACACGGTGAGCGGTAGCTATGGGTCCCTGTGGCTCTGTCTTTGTTAAAAAATGTTCCTATGATGCTGTAGCTACAGGGGCTTGGGTTAGAGTTATGGGGTCTCAGTCGAGAGCACAGGTTCAATGCCAACAAAGCCAAGTGCACTCTGTGTGACGTTGAGCAAGTCATATAACCCCCAGTGTTCTAACCTGCCCTTGGTATGAATTAAAGAAAGGCCCCTCTGAAAACAAGATCTGGCATTTCATCTGGACTATATATCATGGGCAAATACATTGTAGGTAAACAATAATACTGCTTATACATAACTGTAACTGACACAGTACAATAGCCAAATCACATCCTCTGGAAATGCTTCATTTCTGGATTAGCATCATTAGCAGCTGTAAAAGATTTTGATGTGACACATGGGCAGGATCAGTTACTGTGTCACTCACAGCATAGTAATACACAGCCTCGGCACCTTGAATCTCCACATCTGAAATATGTAAGAAACTAGAACGCAGGTACTTGTCAACTGAGATATTAAACCATCCAGCACTTTCACCTCTAAAAGGATCAGATGCGAAATGCTGAAGCACCTGACCTGGGAGTTGACTGTACCAGAAAACAGTATAAGGTGCACTGGGGCTATTATTGCAATAAAAGTAGCAGTTCCTCCTTCCTTTGGCTTTGCTTGATGGGTCTGAAGCACTTGAGAATTACCCTCACCTGTTGGGGTACATTAAGACCGCATTGTTAGGTTCTACGTTTTGCTAATGAAAAGCATATATGTCAACGGTGGAAACCAGGAAAACAAATATATAAGATGATACATACTCTTTTTACAATGTTTAATAAAACAAGCATTTGTCAATGCCGAATGTTGCTTGCTTCTATGTGCTGTTTAGGTATTTGGAAGTCATTGGAGTGCAAATATTGAAAAATTGGAACCCTACGAGCGCATGTGAGAACTGCGAACGCACGCTGTGAAACAGTCATTGTTAGGAAATTTTTCACGTAAATGTTCAACATAGCCATTTTAAGACCTCTGGTCATGAACAGTGTCAGTGTGATTTTGTTAATGTGTCCCATACATTGAGTTTGCACACCGACTGCGCCATTGTGCGCTACATGGGCGGAAACATGTTTTGGGCAGGATGTGAAAATGACAGCCATACTGCTCATAAGGAGGTGTGGTAAAATGGCAATGTTGAAAATCTGGAGTGCAAATATTGAAAATTCGCAAACCTACGAAAGCGATGGGAACTGCGCAATGCACACTTGTAAAACAGTCATTTTAGGAATTCTTTCACCAAATTTTCAACATTGCCATTTTAAGATCTCTGCTCATGAACAGTGACACTGTGATTTTCTTAGTGTGTCCCATACACGAGTTCGCACACCGACTGCGCCATTGTGCGCTACATGGGCGTAAACACGCTTTGGGCAGGATGTGAAAATGACAGCTGTACTGCTTATAAGGAGGTGTGGTAAAATGGCAATGTTGAAAAATCAGGAGTGGAACTATTGAAAATTCATAAACCTACGAGCGTGGTGGGAACAGCGCACGCACACTGTAAAACAGTCATTTTGGGAATTCTTTCACCAAATTTTCAACATTGCAATTTTAAGATCTCTGCTCATGAACAGTGACACTGTGATTTTCTTAATGTGTCCCATACACTGAGTTCACACACCGACTGCGCCATTGTGCGCCACATGGGCGAAACATGTTTTGAGCAGGATGTGAAAATGACAGCTATACTGCTCATGAGGAGGTGTAGTAAATGGCAATGTTGAAAATCTAGAGGAAAATATTGAAAATTTGTGAACTTACGAGGCTGCGTAGGAACTGCACAACGCACTGTGAAACAGTCATTTTTAGGAATTTTTTCACCAAATTTTCAACATAGCCATTTTAAGACCTCTGCTCATGAACAGTATCACTGTGATTTTCTTAATTGTCCGTACATTGATTTCGCACATCGACTGCGACATTCTGTGCTACAAGGGCAGAAACACATTTTGGGTGAGATGTGAAAAATGACAGCTATACTGCTCATAAGAAGGTGTGGTAAAATGGCAATGTTGAAAATCTGGGTGAAAATATTGAAATTTCATGAACCTACGAGCCTGCGTAGGAACTGCGCAATGCACGCTCGTAAAACAGTCATTTTTGAATTTTTGGACCAAATTTTCAACATGGGGTTTTGGGACCCTTCTCATGAATAGTGTCACTGTCATGGTGGTATTCAGGCCCAAAGGGTGATTTCGCAGTCACTGCACAAATCACCCTTCGGCCCGAATAACGCCATGACAGTGACATCATTCATGAGAAGGGGTCCTAAAACCCCATGTTGAAAATTTGGGGCAACATTCCCAAAAATGCATTAGATATGCACAAAGTTGAACCCTCCTATCTAGCCCATTATACAGCTTACCGCATTTCCTCAGTTCGCGGTCGGCTGAAGAGTGCAGGCGTGTTTGGTCCACCCGGGCGTTGCGCGGGTCGGAGGCAAAGTATGGGGTGAGGGAGGGTGTGTTGGAAGGCTGGTGCGCAGTGGGTGGGTGCGGGTTGTGGGAGGGGGTCGACGCGCCAAGGGACCGCTTTTTTACAGGTTTAAAACAAAAAAAGACTATGAGGGACGTTTGCCACGCTGGGGTGGGCTCCCAGCGTGGCACAGGACGGGTGTTCAGCCAGCGGGGATTGGGCACCCCTGTCGGCCAAACAATTAAAAAAAAGACTACGAGGGCGTTGCCACACTGGGGTGGGCTCCCAGCGTGGCACAAGGGCCAGGCGTTCAGCTGGCGAGGATTTGGCACCCCGTCGGTAAACAACTGATTGCCATGCTGGGGTGGGCTCCCAGCGGGCACCAGCTCGGGGAAGCGACAGCAGCTCAGCCGCGGGGATTGGGCAGCCCGTCGGCTACACAGGACGTGTGGGGCACGCATACCCGCGTGTGGGGGCTACGCTTATCGGTGCTCACTGAAGCATAGCTCCCCTTTCAACTGGGAGGCTACTGCATTTTGTAGCGTGTCATGGACAGCTCCAAATGCATTGATTTACAGGCTGCGCCTGCCAGCTCACTGACTGAATTGGAGGAGGAGGTGACACACCTCCAAATATCCGATGATGGCACTATGTTTCTTGCACATGCGCAAGCAACGTAATAAGTAAAATGAAGATCTCATAGCAAGGTGCAAAACTCCAAATGAAGCTATTCCTTTCAAGCAATCCAGACTGTGGATTGTTATAGCTATCAAGGCACTATATTAGTGACACTCTAATGTTTCTCCTACTTGACTTACAAACAGAAGATAAGGTTTTACGTCTGCAGTGGGTGGAGCTTGCAGATGTTTTGCATCAGAAAAGGACCTACGTCATGTTTTCCGTCCGCACAACAGTATTTCTTCCGTAGATAGCGCGCCAAGTACTCGCTGACTGTATAAGGCATGGTAGTTAAACAGTCCTATTTTCTTTCTGCTTCATGTCTCCAGAGGTGCCTCCCCACAGAGTATGTTTAACCTACCCCAACTCCACCCACATGGAGTTTACTACGGTTGTAGGCAAACCCTCCCAGTCTCGCAGACTGTACGCCTCCACCCTCCCCACACCCATCGCAGGCTCGTCTATTTTTCTTGTAACATTCCCGATATGATCTCCACACAAAACTAGTATGGGAGCGAGCTTTTATTATTGTTAGTCATAGCTCTGCTTATATTGGGTCAGACTTGATCCTCGGTCTCAGTCCTGCTCAAATCTGGTCAAAACCTGACCATCAGCTGCAACCCTGCTCATATCTGGTCAGATCTGAGAGACAGTCTCAGCCCTGCTCACGTATCAAAAACCTGAATGTCTGTCGAATCGGGTCAGACCTGACAGTCAGTCCCAGTCAGGCTATAGTGATCAAACCTGACGTCGACCCCAGCCAAATTTTATCAAGTCAGATCTGACCATCAGTCTCAGCCCCGCTCATATCAGGTCACTCCTGACATGACAGTCAGTCCCAGCCAGGCTTATAGCGGATCAAACGTTGCTGTCAACACTACACGGGTTCATATACGATCAAACCTGGTCATTGGTCTTAGCCCAATCAATATCAGGTCATCCTGACATAAGCCTTATTTGGTCGGCGCTAATCAACAAAGTAGGGGACTGGCCTGCAACTCCCCGGGACTGGGTATTTGGAGCTGACTTATGGAACTCGGGCTGTGACCAGAATCTCAGTGCCTGCTATTTACCGGACCTGGTAGAAAGCCAGTCCCACCACAACAATCGGTGCAGCCAGACTGCCTCATCCAGTAAATAAGCATGGCCAATAGTAGTAGCAGGGATCAGATACGGATTGGGTGTCAAGAGTCGGAGACAGCCCGTAATCATCACCATTGATTTCGGCACCACCTACAATGGCTACTGCATCCGTGTGGAGGACAGTGGGATCCAAGAAGTGCACTGGGCATCCCCAGCAGTCTCTGAACTGTCAAAACCCCAACCTGCGCCCTACTAGATCAAAATGGGAAACCCCAGGAGTTTGGCTATGATGCTGTCATGAAATATATATCTCTTGAAGCACAGGAAGCGCAAAAGTGTTATATTTCGAGCATTTCAAAATGCGTCCTTATAAACAGGTATGCTATGTCACTTGTTTCAGTGTACATGGTGCCACTTCTTTCTGGATACCGTTGTTAATGTCTATATATTGTAATATTCTCTGTATTTGCCCTCTGCTCTAAGCTTTTTTCCTACAGAAAATTGCCCTATGACCTTACAGGCCAAAAACAGATGCACTCTGCCTGCTGTAAAGGTGTTTGCTGAATGTCTCCACTTTCTGAAGGATCATGCTCTGTAATTCATCAACACAGCATTGGGGCAGGTCCTGTTTTGGGTGGAGGATGTGTCATGGGTGCTGACCGTTCTGGCCATCTGGAATCTAGCGGCCAAGCAATTCATGAGATCAGCTGCCCAAGAGGTACCTAACTAACCTAACCCACTGGAGAAAAGGCATACTCTGAGTTCTAAGAAAGCCAGTAGTTACTGCTAAACCCTGACAGAATAAAGCTACCAGCCAGGCAAGTCAATGTAGACCTGTACAAAAGATCAACAGAATGGACAATTTGGTGCTTACTAAGTCACCCGCTTTGTAAAACTTGTATTGTCAATCTCAAGTATTCGACATGTGCATACTATTCTGCCTTGGACATCCCCAAGCTGTAATTGTATTCATCTGGTTATGATGATTCAGAATTCAGCTGAGGAGTGACTCTGAAGGGACACCATGGAGAAAACCTTCAAAACACCTCATATCCTGGTGTAATTCTGCAGTTATTCACTCCCTTTGACACACCTCCCACCACCCAGTACAGACATGCCTCCAGATATGACAATTCACCAATTTCTGACTCCATGAGATCACTGCTTTTGTCAATTAATTCTTCAACTCATACCGTGCAGCTGGAAGTCTGGTCTGGGCAGGAAACTGTGTGTCACTGATGGGGAATTTTCTTTCATCAGCTGGACAAGGTCTCGGTTTTGTTGCTCCGCAGGTGAGTGGAGGGGGTCAATGGGAAGGTGAAGCCTGTATTAGTCGGTACTGCTTGCTTTGCCTGCCTTGCTAACAGTGTACCAAACAGCTCGGAGGTGCTGCTGTTTACTTTGCACATTGACATGAACCTGACAGCACCACAGCTGCAGCCCAGGAGGGTGTCGCAGCCAACAGCAGGTCTGAACACATCTAGTAGCATGGGTCATACACACTAAATTTATTCCTTATCAAGTCAAATCCTGCAGACGTTTTGGCTCTGACCAGAACTTGTTATAGAGAGCATCTGTCAAGCTCAGCTGAATAGGAGGGCTAAAGGGTTCATTTTAGTACCAAAAGTATTTTTTGATTAAAAACTCCTTTGAAATTCTTCATTTTACTGGGTCTATAAAAGTATGCTAAAATAAATACACACTATTGCTTCTTTTATATTGTATTATTGTCTAGCATAGAAAATGATATGCATTAGAATAGGGGTGGATCCTTATGATCATGTGATGCTGTATGCTGTATAAATGCAAGTCATTTGAGATCATCAGTTTATACTAGCACAGCCTGTGGAGAGGTTGTGGGAAAACGGTCAGATCCTGTGAGACACAAAAGGTGGGACCTATGCCTTAGGGTCCTTGCTGTGTGTGTGTGTGTGTGTGTGTGTGTGTGTGTGTGTGTATGTGTATATATATATATATATATATGTACACATATATATAATTATTTTTGGCTTCTGTAAATAAAGTCATACATTGGTGTTGTCTTAACCTCACTTTTGGAGTCTCATGTTTCCTTATCCCACACCCAGCCACCCCCGACACACACACACACACACACACAAAAGTACTAGTCCAACACAGCAGCACCACATAGAAAGAAGGAAAATAACTAAATTATAGTACACAATTTTCAAAATTAAGTCTGCAGATTTAGAACACAAAGTAGAATATTTTTTGTATGCAATGAGCAGCAGTACAAATTCAGCAATGAACTATAAGTACAGTACATATCCTAGCTCCTGCACACACTTTCTAGAACTGCACCCAGCACAGCTCTTCTGGTCTGTTTCCTGCTCCATTGTAATCATGTGATCTGCAGGTCATATGGTGCAGCAGCAGCACTGAACGACTCAGCTGTTTTGTGAAGTCCCAGTGAGCTTCACCAACAAAGTTGTAAATTCAAAACTTCAAAGTTGCAATACCTTGAAGTTTGACTTTCCAAAGTGTGAACAACTTTGCTAAGTTGTGGGACTTCACAAAGTTTATTGTGGATCGATGTCTTCCAAACTGCACATCCCTAGCAGATAATTAAACTATCAGTCCTCCCCTCAAAGGTGCTTGAATTTCAATGTAATTTTCTTACTTGGTCTTCATTCCATCATTTTAACATTTAGAGACTGTTCTTGGTCTCATCTTTCAACCAAATCATGATCAGCCTGCCAACCAATGGCAAAGTAACCCTCTCAGCTATCAGGAAACGACACTTTGAATTTGTGCATGCCAATATAGACTCAGTTCCCATTGCTTTCTGTCTTTCTTGTGGGGAAATCACTCTGACTTCATTTCTTATACAGTGTGTTCTGGCCCATATGAGGCTCACATGTGATCACTGGGGAGCTCACCAATTAGAAAAAAAGTCGCACCTCTCCTTTTTAAAATGCAATGTTAAAGGTTTAGCAAGATCAACCCTGGCTAATATACAAGGATTTCATCACATTTCTTATGCATCTTTCTTATTTTTTAAAGATGTTTATAGGGGTACACTTGGTGTGTAGCTAAAATCAAAAGCAAATAACTATGGTACCAGTGCCCCCAAAAAAAAACTGCTTTAAAGCCTGAAATTAATTCAAGTCAATTTAATTTTCTTACTTAGTTTTTTTCCATCATTTTATGGTTGTGGATGGAGCCTACAGCCATCTTGCTGTCTGTAGCTGAAAAATGGAATACCGTGGAACACATTTTGGGGGTTTTCAATGTATCCTCCACACCTACAAATCACTATGCTACTTGAAATAAAATAGTCCCTTCTTTCTATTTGGAATAATGGAGACAGAACTCCAAACTGCTTATCAGATGGCCATTAGGAAACTGAAACAGCTTGTTAAATACTGGTTGCCTATTAAACTGGAGATTTGTTTACCCCTTTCAAATGTAACAACTTCACATTTAAATACTTAGCATTTAAACATGTCCTTGCTACTACAGTAGCTTCAGTTGTGCAGGTATTGTCTTTCAAGAAAGGTTCATACCTCATAAATGTCACCCTTGCCCAGCTAAAAAGATTTACACTGTTTTGTTTAACCTCTTAAGACACTATGTGATAAGAACTGTCTCAGACATCTGCCAGATCTTCTGTGAACTATCCAGGCAAAACATATAGCAATCAGCAGGCATTTTTACTATGCTTTTAGGAACAAATATATTGAGCTACAGCAAACACACACACACACACACACACACACACACACACACACACACACACACACACACACACTCACACTCTACCCTCATGGCCACAACATTCAAAATAAATACTGCAATCTAATATATTATAAAACAATAAAGAAACTGTTTATGTCAGTGAACACAGTGAATTTCAGTTTACAGTACATTTCCTTTAAATATTTCTTATCCTATATTTTGTATCCTGGATAGAGCAGTGGAGATGCTACAGTTCTATGTGAAAATAGCGAACTTAAAATCATGATCACAATATAAGCGAGTTGATAATGGCGATCACAAAACCATGCCATTACATAAATGTCCAACAAATATTAGCAGCACAGTAATAGCTGCGATTGACAGTTAGTGCAAACAATTGAGCACTGCATTAGAAATGACCATTTTACTATTTTACTCACAATGCCATGCTTTACTTCTCCATTGCTTCCTGGTCCCATAATTCATCATTCATGCACATACTCAGTACATCTATTTGGAGAGTACATGCTGTGCCACTGTCTTGTTCTGTCACTCTGTTCTTTGTCTGCTCTGAGTACTGGCAAGTTGCTGCGTCCCCGCCCCCATGCACCACAACATCATTGCCTTCTGTGTCTTTGTGCCCCTGCTGCCCATACATAAGAAAGAGCGACAGACAGTGACAGTCCCCAAAAGTAAGATTGACATGAAACACAGTAGGGAGAGAGAGAGAGAGAGAGAGAGAGAGAGAGAGAGAGAGAGAAAGTAAACCCCATCTCCCAGCAGTTTCTCTGTTCCCAACTGATCCCACCAATGGTCTTTCCCAGCAGATGAAGTGGCAGACAGTGTCAATAGGCAAATCCAGTGGTGAGAGAAACACAGATACTGACGCACAGTGACACGGGATCGGGACATGGGTGCACAGTTCCAACAGTGGAAGGGGCATGACAGCAAAAGAGAGACTGAGGGCTACATACTCATGGCAAGTTGCAGGGGTGACTGGCCCCTTCCATGTGGCGGGCAGGGGTGATTATGTACAGTACAGGCACCAGACAGAAAACTTGCAGAAGTGTGTTGGGAGAGTGGTGGGCTCAGTGTCAGTGATGTGGTCAGAGAGGGTGTTGCACTTCAGCATGATATTCATAATAGCGATTACATGCACTCGCTGTTTTTGTTAATCCATAATCGCTATTATGGCAAAGCGCTTATGTGCAGCTTGCTGTTACTGTTTTCACTATTACTGAGTTGCGTGTATTGTAGTCACTATTATTAACTCATGATTATCATGGGATACTGATGCTACGTCATTGTTTTTATTTATTTATTTATTTATTTTATTTTAGCTTTTGGTGACCGAGTAAGTACACTAGACAAGTAATATGCCCTTTTTCAGGAGCGACCGGGAAATTACAACAATGGGGTACAGAGAGTTGAAAACACACAGTACATCATTACAGTACAACAACATTTGAGAATTCATAGGAAGCATCATCAAAGAAAACAGGTCATATAAAACAGCAGTTCAGTTTAGCACAGATTACATTAGAGTAGATGGTCATGCCATTTAATATGAAAAAACTCAGTCAGTGCTCAGGGTACATAACATAGTGTGGGGACAAGCAAGATATGGCAGGAGGTTCACTCGAGAGCAACCTAGGGTCCAGTGGATGGATGCCACTGCACTAGGGGGCCTGGGGCAATCACACACGAGGCAAGTTTCAGGACACCCCACAAGGTTTGCGGAAGCACTGATGGGAGGAGGCTGCTGAACGATTCTCAGGAAGGGAGTTCCAGAGTCTAGGAGCACACACAGTGAAGTCCCTGTCACCCATTTGGGTCCGGAAAGGGGAACTTTTAGCATCCCGGGGCCTGGGACCTAAGTTGATATGGAGATAGGTCAGCTGGAGGAAGAAACAGGGCCAGCCCAGAGGGTTCGGATCTCAGCACTTTGCCCGAGGCACCCTAGCCCAAAGTCTAGGTACTTGGCTGGGGAGAGCCAGTGGAGCTTTTCATATAGCTCACAGTGGTGAGTGAATCGAGGCGGCCAGGGCAAAGTGACAGATGTTATTGTATCGCTGTGTGCCACCTCATGAGGTGTGTTTTAGGAGAGCGGCCAAATAGATGTTCACAGGGATCTTCATTTTACAAGTTTTGCACTGCATTTAGTCAGGATCTCCCAGACTAGATGCAATATATTGTTTTCAGTGGGGTCATGATTTCAGCATTTTTATAATGTACAGTGGTGTGAAAAAGTATTTGCCCCTTCCTGATTTCTCTATTATTGCATATTTGTCACACTGGATGTTTTCAGGTCTTTAGACAAAATGTAATATTAGATAAAGGGAACCTGAGTGAACAAATAACACTTGTTTTTTTTTTTATTTCACTTATTTAATGAAAAAAGTTAACCAACACCAATTGGCACTGTGTGAAAAGTAATTGCCCTTACACTTAATAACTGGTTACGCCACATTTAGCTGCAATGACTGCAACCAAACACTTCCTATAATTCAATATCAGTCTTTCACATCGCTGTGGAGGAATTTTAACCCACTCTCCTCGCAGAACTGCTTTAATTCAGTAACATTTGTAGGTTTTGAGCATGAACTGCTCGTTTCAGGTCCTGCCACAGCATCTCTATTGGGTTTAAGTCTGACTTTGACTAGGCCACTCCAAAACTTTAATTTTACTTCTTTTAGCCATTCTGATGTGGACTTGCTTTTGTGTTTTGGATCATTGTCTTGCTGCATGACCCAACTACGCTTCAGCTTCAGCTGACAGAAGGATGACTGGACATTCTCCTAAGAATTTTCTGGTACAGAGCAGAATTCATGGTTCCTTTAATTATGGCAAGTCATCCAGGTCCTTAGGCAGCAAAGCATCCCACACCATCACACTACCACCACCATGTTTGACTGTTGGTATGGTGTTCTTACTGTGGAATGCTGTGTTTGCTTTCTGCTAAACATTATGGGATCCATGTTGTCCAAAAGAGTTCCACTTTGGACTCATCTGCCCATAGAACATTTTTCCCAAAAGGCTTGTGGATCATCCAGGTGCTTCTTGTCAAATGAGAGACGAGCATTTATGTTCTTCTTGTTAGCAGTGGTTTCCATTGCTACTCTCACATGAAGCCCATTTTTGCCCAGTCTCTTTCTGATTGTGGAGTCATGAACACTGACCTTAGCTGAGGCAAGAGAAGCCTGCAGTTCTTGGATGTTGTTTTAGGATCCTTTGAGACTTCTTGGATGATTTTGCACTGCACCCTTGGAAGTAATTTTGGCAGGCCGCCCACTCCTGGGAAGGTTCACTACTGTTCCAAGTGTTCTCCATTTGAGATTATGGCTCTCACTGTGGTTCGATGGAGTCCCAGAGCCTTAGAAATAGCTTTGTAACCCTTTCCAGACTGATAGAGGGCAACAAAATGTTTTCTGATCTTTTCAGGAACTTCCTTTGATCATGGCATAATGTGCTGGTTGAATCTTTGTGCTGGCAATGTGACTCTGATGGTAAGGGCCAAAATAAGTGAGATTTATATTGAGCAGGGCTGGCTGTAATCAAGCCTGGCTGTGTTCAATCAGCTGACTCTAATTATCCCTTTAATTGGGTTGATTTAACTAGGGCAATTACTTTTTCACACAGTGCCAGTTGGTGTTGGTTAACTTTTTTCATTAAATAAATGAAATAAGTAAAAAAAAAAGTGTTATTTATCCACTCAGGTTCCCTTTATCTAATATTATATTTTGTCTAAAGACCTGAAAACATCCAGTGTGACAAATATGCAATAATAGAGAAAATCAGGAAGGGGCAAATACTTTTTCACGCCACTGTATTTATTCAGGGTAGCCTAGTCCAGATGTAAATATTGTTTTCATTGTGTTCTAATTTTACACAACGCAGCATAAGATTGTGTAGATGTAGAGCCCTACTAAAAATAAGATGCCATGTCTTCGTGAACTATCCAGGCTAAATACTAGTATACAGCAATCAGCAGGCATATTTTAGGAAAACACATTGTAAAAATGTGTAAAAGGAAGACCACGTTGAAGCTGCCTCTCAGCAGATCTGCATTGTGCAAATTCATTAGAAATAATGGGCAAAGATCTCCCAAAAGCTCTCCACAGCCATATCCACTCTGAGCAGACGGTGTTACATTTAGTTAAGAGAAGTCCATACCTCTCCTGTTTGCAATGCAGTTTTAAATGTTTAGTAAAGCAACCCTATACACCAAGATTTTATCACTTTTCTAATGCATCTTTCTTTTTTAAAGGTTACAGGGTGTACAACTGGTGTGTGGCCAAAATCAAAAACAAATAGTTATAGTACCAGTGCTCTCCCAAGCTACTTAAAAGTCTGCAATTCAATCAAATCAGTTACTTGGTTTTCCTTCCATCATCTTAACATGTTGGCAGATCATGGTCAACCTGACCATAGACAGCAAGGTGACCCACTCATCAGTCAGAAACTACACTTTACATTTTAACAGTCACACAGGAGTGTGGTGTGCATATTATGGAACACATACAAACAGAGGTGAGAAAGAAGTGTGTCCTCAGCTGAGACTTTGAATTTTAACATGCTGATGTGAGCTGACATCCCACTACTATCTCTTGTTTTGAGTAGAAACTACATTCTGGCTTTATCTTTTAGTTTTAAATATTACCATGCCATTATGGCCTGATGTCCCTGCTTTTCTCTTTCTTATGAGGAAACCACTCTCCGGCTTCATTTCTTATATAGTATGTTTTCACCGTAGAAGGCTCACAGGTGATCTTTGAGAACTCACCAATTAGGATGTTAAGCCAAACTGGCATGTTAAAATGTAGTTTCCTTGCCAATGAGTGGGTCACCTTGCCGTTGGTGGTCAGGATAATTATGATTCGGCCGAATGAGACCAGTAACCCTTTAACTGTTAATATGATGGAATGAAAACCAAGTAAGAAAATTAAACTGATGTGATTAAATACTAGAGCTCAGATATTCAAAGGTTGCGCCATGTTGCGATAGGGTTAATGCTAAGCGCAGTCCAAAATGCTCCATTCTGCGATATTCAGCGGAGGCAGTTGCACCCCAAATCATGCTGAGCAATAGTGCAATGATAATGAATGTATGCGCAACTGAAGGGAGGAACCATGCATAAATGGCGCAAGTGCGATATTCAACAACATGCGCTATGCGCTAATAGGGAGCAAGAAGAATTTGCGATAGCGAAAGGAGCCAAAATAAAAGGAACAAGGAGAGACACAAGAACGCTACGAGGAAGGCACATGTTGCTGAACAATAGCCAGCCACACAGGCAACACACACACACACAGGGCAGGACAGAGAAAGGCACCTGGAACCAACAGGCTCAGGGAAGGTGTGTGGAGCCACAGTCACAGTACAGAAGGGAAGTGCCACACAGCACTGAGGCCAGCACAGTTAGGTGTTCCGTGCAGGGAAGTAGCAGCCAGGACAGCGGGGCACACAAAACAGCTGCCAGGGCGAACATAAAGCCAGGGCATGGCCAGTGCCACCATCCAGATGGAGGCAGTAATGAGAGGTGAGAAGAAGCGGGCAGGCGCCCAGCCGGAAGAGCCCGTCGGTGGTATGCCCCCAACAGGCAGTACCAAGCCCGCACCAGCTTTGAGCTGTACAGCGATACTGAGATCGCGGGCCAGTACCACCTGAATCGGCAATTTGAGGCGGCTCTGTGAGCTGTGCAGTGATGTGATGCAGGCACCCACACAATGGAGCCATGCTTTGTCAGTGGAGACTAAAGTGGCAGCTTGCATGTGCTTGCTTGCCACGGGTACCTTCCAGAGACCAACAGGAGACACCACATGCATAACCAGTAGGCTGCATCACGCCACCTCACCCAATTCCTCAGCGCACTGCTGCCACATGCTGTCGGAAAACATCCATTTCACCTGCACACTGGTGGAGCGCAAGCAAACATACAGGAGTTCCACAGGGTAGCACGCATGCCTGGCATGCTAGGGACAATAGACTGCACCCATGTGGCCATCTGCACACCACCGGCCCCAAGGGGCTGCATACAATTAATCTAAGGCTATGCTAGCATCAACTGCCAGGTTGTGTGTGATGCCAGGGGGCATAATCAATGTCTGTGCCATGCACCCTGGGGAGCACACAATGCCTTCATCTGGCACCAGTCAGCACTGTCTCACAGATTTGAGAGTGGGGACATCCCACTGGCCACTTAGTGGGTGAGTATGCAAACCACACGGACAAACATAGGGCTTGGGAGGGCATGGTCAGAGGTGACATGGGTAGTGGTCTACATGGCCCGGAGCAGGATGATGCTGATCACCAAACTAACCTCCATCCTCTACACACAGGTGAAAGTGGATACCTACTCTGTCCCTGGCTGCTCACACCATACGGTGGCCCGTGACCCCATCGCAGCAACGCTACAATGAGGGCACATGCCACCACACATAATGTCATCGAAGTGGGTGTTCGTATGCTGAAGGCATGTCTCGCTTGCCTGACACCTCCGCAGTGCCCTACAGTATAGCCCTCAAAGGCCTGTGGGCTATTCCTGGCCTGCTGCATCCTGCACAACATGGCCAACGAATGGGATACACAGGTTGAAGAGGGGACAGCGATGGGGACGATGAGGACGATGGTGAAAATGGTGATGGCAGTCCCCTCGGGTGAAGGACCCCGACTGCTCCAGCTGGCACAGCTGCGGACACCATCAGGAGGAGCACTTCAGCCAGCAGGTAAGTCATGGGGCCATGTGCAACCACCAGTGGCAAAGGCACAACCCACAAACACATGGACACACACCGGGTGTATGCCATCAAGGGAAGTGGTCGGCATGGAACCACACACACCACCAGGGATGGGTGAGGTCTAACATGGCAAGCAGACAGACACACACACACACACACAACTCACCAGACATGCACAAAGGGTAGGAGGCATGCCGACCAGAACACCACCCCTAGCCCACACATGTCCACAGACCACCACACCACTGCCTATCATTGTGCGTGAGTCAGACGTTGGGCACCATTGCACATTGGTGTACAGCGCAATGCAGGCATCATCATGCACACACAACTGTGGACAGCAGCCGGAGGTGTGCAGATGGATCTGTGTGTGCGTGCAGGGCCGGTACCCACCCGTGCATTGCCCGCTGAATGACACAATGCACACAGGGTAGCATCAGACAGTAGCCGCACTGGGAGAGGGTCAGTCATGCGCCACAGTGCCCTGGCTGCTGCGGATCCGGTGGGCAGCCCCACCGAGACCTGCTAGCAGTGACAGGCTGACCACTGGCCTCATGGGGTGGCACCAATGGTCCCCAGGGTTCCATTGCGTGAACATGACTGTCGTCGCGAGGGTCTGCAACACACCGAACATGCCTGCGCCAGGTGTGCTCGGGATGCCCACAGTTGAACCCGTGTCAACAAGGATGGTGTTGCATGATTCCGGGAGCGGGGTGGACATTGCACTGTGCAGTGTCTTCAATGCATAGGCAAATAACTGTGCGCTCCCTGTGGCCATGGCAGCTGTGATTGTATGTGTCAGCCTGTCAATGACAGTGGTCACATCCTCCCATCTGGTCCCTCCTGCCAGGAGCAGAGCAGTTTCTCTGCTTCGATGCTCCTCTGCCCACTGCAGAGCTGCACTCAGTGAATCCACTGCCATCACAAGCGGCATCTGCTGATTGACTGATGCTTGCAGTATGTGGGTGTGCTCAACCAAGAGGTCATCTGCCTGATCAGCATGCTGGCCCTCAGAGTGTTCACGGCCCTGATGCTCATCACCCCTTGAGGGTGGGTGCTGCACACCAGGACCAGGCCTGGGCATGTCCACAGGTGGTGCACTGATGCCACCCCTGACACTGTACCCCAAGCCCATTAGCCGATCTGATGCTGCCCTCCAGCTGCCACTCCCAGGGCTCAATGGTGCCGCCAAGAGTGGCCGCAACAGTTCCACTGTCCTGTATACACACCAGTGCTGCCCACCGGTGTTGACAGGCACAGGCTGGGACTGTGATGACATGCAGACCTCCATGGTGGCACCACCCACAGCCATGAGCCACAATGTTACCTGCTGTGTGGCCATCCTGTAGCCACTACGTGTCACTGTCCATGGCGTTAGCGACATCATCATCGGTGGCGGACCCGGCACCAGCCTGAATCCAGCATGCGGCATCCATGGATGCCGGCATGCTGGGACACCGGCAGGGCCTCCTCCGCACCTGCTCCAACAACATCAGTCTGACTTCCAGACGGGCCCACTGTCGCACTGAGCCACGATTCCTGTGGAGGTGGATGGGCCATCCTCCATCTCCATCTGACTGGCCTAAGTGGAGAGGCCCACCACTGCTGACCCATGCAGACGCCCAGCAGCTGTAAGGGAAAACAAAGTTGCATTACTGCATGTGACCTACCCCTGTCCCCTCCCCCAATAGACAGACCATGACCTACCATGCAGTGATGGGCTACCATCCATCTGGAATCCACCACCAGGAACACATGGCACAACGCTGCATGCTCCCAGCAACTCTCTCCTCCTGTGGGATCAGGTGTAGCACCTCCGGCTGTCCCCCACATGTCGCAGACCGTGCTGCCCTGATGGCAGCCACCTTCTCCCTTATCCTCCTCCTGTCTGTGCCCATCTTCTTCTTGCACTCCTGCACGGAGTGCTGGTGGCTGCCATGCAGGTTTACAGCACACGCCACCTCCTCCCATGCAGCAGCACGGGCCTGTGGTGTTCCCTGGTGTCCGCTGAGAAGCGGCTCCTGGTCTAGGTAGGCCTTGAACAGGGCATCTGTCTCGGCCTTCATGAAATTTGCCTCCTCCTCCTCCCACAACTCTGTTCCTCTTCCTCCACAACTCGCTCCGGTCATGATTCAGCCTGTGAGAATGACAGGTGTTACCGTGACTGTGCAGTCCCATGCATGTCCCAAAATCCACAGTCCACACTCCCAAACAGCATGCAACTCACCAATAGACTGCAGTAATCCCACTGTGGCCAGTACAGCCCAATGTCGCATTTTATAGCGCGCGAACCCATGCAAAATGAGGCGCAGGCACATCTTTAAGTGGATGCAAATGCAGTGACTGTGCCTTTGAATGGCTGATTAGCTGATTTGCAAATGACGGCTGAATATCCGGCTGTTGCGCTTTGCGCAATTGTGTTGAACGTGCTGAGCCAAGGGCGCAGTTCTGTGACATGCACAGTACACACCTAACTGCGCGTACCGGGTTGATGACGCCAGGCGCCTGCTGTGCTGCTGACGTGCTGTGCACGGGAGGCAATGCAGGGCACCACCATTGTGCCGAGTGGGCGCTGGCGCTGTTCACCTATATGTGGTGCTGTGGCACTGGGGCGTTGTATGGGTGCACTGGGGCAGCAGTGCGGTAGGCCACTACAGGAGGTGGCACACAGGCACCCAATCACGCTAGATGCATTTGGGTTCCAATCGCTACTGTGGCTGTCTGTGCACCAGAGACCTGACCCTGTGCCTGACCTTTGCCCCCTAGGCGCCATCGTCAGGCATGGAGTGCCCACTATCTCACTGTTCGGTGACAGTGCGATAGGGAATGGCAGCGTGTCGTGCAGCATCTGACGTTGAGAAATCAAGCGCTGCAGAGTGCCATTTTGACTTAACTGAGCAGTAGAGATGAAGAAGAAGAAGAAGAAGAATCAATATTTATATAGCGCTTTCATACATCCAAAGCACTTTACAAGCAATGCTAGACTGGTAGTGAAGTGACTGAATGTGTCGGCGGCCATATCGCACATCATCACCCACAAACAGCCTGGATAATTGCATGAACTGGTTTTATGGGAAGGGAATGTCGGCCAGGACACCGGAATGTTCCCTACTCTTTGAAGAGTGCCCTGGGTTCTTTCCCTTCCACCTGGACACCACCAGGACAACACCAGGATGGGCAGAAGGGACCTCAGTTTAACTTCTCATCCGAAGGACGGCACACCCCAGCAGTACAACACCCCCAATACTGCACTCGGATGCCAGCGATTTTAGGTGCAAGTCCAATCCCGGTGTGGGATGAGAACCCACGACCTTCTGGTCCAGAGGCTGATGTGCTACCAACTGAGCCATGCTGACACAGAGGAGAGCAGTACAGAGGAGCCAGGTGGAGATGGCAAACTTGGTTGCCATTGTGGAACCACATGTTGGCCCACTTTTTGTGAGGCACCCTAGGACAGGGCCAGGAGTAGGTGTGGCAGGAGGTGGGCGACGCCTGAGGAGGCCAAGTGTATGGAGTGGACGGGCGGAGCAGTGCCACCACAGATATGGGGACCTGAGCGCAGGGACCCAGACCTGTTGCTCACCTGTGGCCATGTGCCAGGAGGACGCGGTGCCACAGCCAGGTAGGTGCAACATCCATAAGCTTTTATCTTCCATATGGGTATCACGGTTGCATGTGTCCGGCACATGGGGGAGCTATCCGATGTGGGCAGTGGTGAGTGTTATCAGGGTGTGGGGTGGGTGGGTCTGGCTGTGTGGGATTGCACACACATGGGGGCGGGATACTTTGCTACAGGATTGTACTGATGTTCCTCTCTCCATGTTTGCAAGCTAGGCCCAGACGAGCTCAGGCTGATGAGGAGAGGAGGCGCCAGCAGGAGGACCATCAGTCCGGAGGCGAAGGTCCGCAGAGGTGAAGGGACCAGCCTGATGATGGTGAGTGCCTTACATCCATGATTACTATTGCAGGCAATGGGCATGGCCACCATCCATTGACACCACTGCCATGCATGCAACTTGTTACAGTCAGCACTGTCCAGTGGCACTGCATGTCTGGGAGTGCGTCAATGGTGGTCCATGCGTGCACTGGGTACATGGCTGTGCCACTGCCTTCGCACCACACATAGCCATGTCACTGAACAGCCATGGTGGTGCTGTGCAGGACTTGGCCAGTGGTGTGTGCAGTGGTTCACATGGCTGTGTGTGCCTGGGTGGGCAGGTCTTGTGGACGCCGATCACTGTGGGTGGTCACACACCATCACAGAGGCATGTCCCATGGCTGTATGCCAGGCACAGTGGGTGGCTGCATGGGGCTGTGCATTCACACCTATTGACTCTGTTCCCTTGTCCTAGTGGATAGCAGCTGCAGGAGATCAGGGTGACACTGAGGGAGCTTCTCCAGGTAGCCAGGGCGTCCCTGGAGATACTCGAGCAGTTGGACAGGCTCAGTGTCTGAAGACATCATGGCGGAGGAGAAGCCGGAGTGGGGAGGGGGCTCCCACTGAGCTTTGAACTACCCTGATTTCCTACCCCTGGACACACCCTCACATCCTTCCTTCCCTCTACTGTTTGTTCACCCCTGCCCCTTACCCACCCCCACCTTGTTTGTGTCCCAACCCACAAACCTTTGTAAATACTTGTACATAGTTTTGTTTGCTGTTTTTAAATACATTTCTTTTGATATGCCTACTGTGGTGGTCTCTGATTTGCAGTGGGCTATAGGTGCTCAGCTGCAGTGGTGTGCATGGCGTCAGGGGTGGTGCAGTCATGTGCATGTGTGTCCGTGGGGATGTGAGTATGGTGTGGGAATGGCTATCAGTCACTGTCTGTGCATGTGTGTTGTTCCCTGTGCACTGGATGACTGTGTGCAGTGGTCCACGGTGCATGCTCTGTGTCCATGGCACACCTATCAGACCATCCATGGCCTGTGCAGCTGACACCCATGCATGTCTGTGACATGTACGGTCCACTGGCATACAGTGGTGGCTGTCCATGCAGGACAGCCACTGTACCTGGCTCAATGCCGGGTTGCCTCCTGTCACTGGTGTGGTGCATGTCTGCCTTGGGTGACACTGTGGCCTCCGCTGTTGTTGTCCCACCTCCATGTTGTCACTTGTGTGTGTCACAGGGATGTGCACCACTGTCTGCCACTTGTGCTCCAGGCAAATGCTGGTGGCGTACAGCTCCACAGTGCCTGTGCAGGGTGGCTGGCGCTCTTGTGCCATGGAGGAGTGCTGGCCGTGTACACAGTTTCATGGCCTGCAGCTGGGGCTTGCTGCCCCGCTTACTGTGTCCCTGTATTGGTGTGCCCTTGGGAATGGGTGGGTGTTTGTCCATGCACTGTGTTGCATCCTGTGAGGTGCATGCTTCCATGTACCACTGTGGGTGTCTGTGCTGGCTGTTGTGGCCAGTGCTGGGTTGGGGTGTGTCCTTGGGAGGGTGTGCAGGGTGCTGTACCACTGGTGGTGGGGTCCAGGGCATGCCCTGTCATGTGGGGTACCTCAGTGCCGACGCATGGTCAGTCTCTCAGCTGTACCTCGGGGGATGTGTGTGGTGGCACTGTGTATGCAGTCGTTGCATTGCTGTGCTGCCACCCGCTGATGGGTGCTCGTGGTGGGGCTGCCTTACATGGTTCTATGGTGCACAGGGTTGCACTGTCACAGTGGGGGTAGTGGCATGCATGGGGTATCCTGCACTGGTGGACACTGCTCCTGGGCAGGGTGTCTGGGGTCACGGTTCAGGGTATGCTCTGCATTGGTGGGATGGTGTGGCACGGGGTGGTCGGCCCTCCTTGTGTGCCAGTCACAGCTTGCCAGGGGTGTGATGGGGCACCATGGCCTGGCTGTGGGTTGGTTGCTGGTCTCCATGGGCCAGTGGTTATTCCAGCCCTCCCCAGTTGTGCAGTGCATGGGGTGGGGGACGATGTCTGTTCTGCTGTGTGTTCCTCTGCCCATCTGTGGCATGGGTGTGGGCCCCTGCATCCCTGGTTGTACTGTTACATTGCTGTCCTGCTGCTGGGGCATCCCTGGTTGCACTATGGTGCATGTAGACTGCTCAGCTGAACATCCCTTGTTGTGCTATGGTGCATCAGATATGCTCAGCTTCACCTCCCTAGTTGCGCTATGGTGCAGGTGGTGTGATATTCAGTCGTCGGCTGTGGGCGCTTCTTGGCCTGTGCAGTTTTGAATATCCACGCTTCTTGCACATGGGCAATGGACTTGCACTTGCTCCTGCTGTTGCGCACTTTTGGGTGCAGTTTGAATATCTGGGCCTTGGTGTTTAAGTAGTTTTCTTGAGGTGGGTGGGGAGCACTCTGCATATAACTACCTGTATTTGCTTTTGATTTTGGTCACACACCAGGTGCACCCTGTAAACATTTTAAAAAATTAAGAAAGATGCATAATAAATGTGACACAATCTTTGTGTACTGGCCAGGGTTGAGCTTTCTAAACCTTTAACACTGCATTACAAACAGGAGCGGTATGCCTGTTCCTATTTGCTGAGCTCCCAATGGTCACCTGTGAGCCTCATGGTATAAAAGATGAAACCAGAGAGTGGTTTCCCAGAAGAAACAGAAAATGTACCTCAGTTCATATTGGCATGGTTAAATTTAAAGTTAAAAGATGAAGCCAGAGAGTGGTTTCCACATAAGAAAGCGAGATAGAAGTGATACTTCAGCTCATATTTGCATGTTAATATGTAAAGCAGCTGTGCGACAAAAATGGGTTAAATTTTGACCCCACCTTTTTTCCTAATTGATGCCAGATGTCCTCCAGTTTATTTTGGTGTTAAATTTTTAGTTTTCATTATGATTTAAGAATTTTATGAAAGTAATGAAGAATTTATTTCTCAAGAAAAAGATGTCCACCTCATTTTTACCCAGAAATACAGTAATATTGAGGACCCGAGGATGGTAAGCGTTCAGACAAAATGCCAATGTACAGTACACAGCATAGGAAGCATCCAAAACTCAAGTCAGCAGTTCTGGCAATATTTTTCATAATCATAGCAGAAAATTAGCTATTTGGAATAACTTTTTTGTTGCACTGCTGCTTTAAAGTGCAGTTTCCGATGGATGAGTAGGTCACCTTGCCTTTGGTGGATAGACTGATCATGATTCAGCCGAATGATGAGACCAAGATCCCTTTTAAATATTCAAGTGGTGGAATAAAACCTAGCAAGAAACATAAAATTGATTTGAATGAATTGCAGGCTTAGCCACTTGGGGAGGGGATCACTGGTACTATACTATTTATTTTGAACATATACTTTTGCCATTAGGACAAGGACACTGGGAGGACAACAGAGATGTTGTCTGGTTGGCTGAACTTCAATGTTTAATCCTACTTTTTACATCATTGATCCAATTTGACCCAGTCTGGGCATTGTAATGTGAATGACTGTGCAAAAAGCTAACAAAGGACGCTAAGACTAGGCTCAGTTTTCTACAATAAAGGTCAGTATTCTGTTACGGCACAGTAGGGTCCTACGTATGCATTTTGGCTTGAGAATGAAACTATTTGAAAGGTTTTGATTAAATACACTTGAATACAGAGACAGCTTCAAAATGTTTCAGCTGTGAGGCCTCCATTGGGGAAGAGACTGTTTGAAAAGGAATGCATCACATTTTCTTCAACAGGCTGTTCCTCTAGAAGGCCTTCTGAACTGAGTGACGCATCATTTTTAACCTAGTTCTAGTTTCAGAACTTTTCATTTACCTTTAGATCTCAGTCTCAGCTAGACAGTTGTTTTCACAACTTTATTTCAGATCTCAGGTCTGTGCATTTTAATGTGGTACAGACAACAGCTTCTATCATTCATTTTGATACTTTTAATCACTAGCAACACTCACAGTCTAAAACAGCTTTCTGGTCTATCAGAAAACAGCACGATACTGTACTTAGGCATGCATATCCTTTCAATGCATGTTAGAAATAAGGGCTTTACAGAAGTTCCACAACTGTGATATTCTCCTCCTCCTGTGCTGTATTCATCAGGCAGTGCAAAGAGCTATTGAACCAAGAAGACAACTGATGGATTTTTCTTCTACAGTGCATCAGAGAATGAAGGTTAACCCTGCCCTAAGCAGGCAATGTAAATAATTGGTATAAGGGCCAAACTCTGAACTTGAATATCTAGGTTCGAATCCTACCACTGCCACTTTCTGCATGAACTGGATCAAGACCCCTAACCTGCCAGTGCTCCAGTCTACTCAGCATTAAAGTGGGAAAATGCAGGACCGCAATGAAAGTGATTAAATTAACTGTTGCATCAGCTAGGCTGGAAAGTTTGTGTAAAGTGTACAAAAACACTGGATTAAACATTTGGAAATTATTAAAAATACGCTTTAGTGTCTGCTGCCACCTAGTGGCCTTACAGTGTATTTTCAAGCATCATGAAGTCAAACATTGATTTCAACATTAAATAGAACACTTGTTTTGCTTTTCTGTTTAGAGTGTGTATATGTGTGTGTGTGTGTGTGTGTCTGGAAAAGGCACATTGAGCTGACATTCATTTTCAAGTGTAATCCAGGAGTGGGGGTAAGTGACTTGCCTCATGGTCACATAGAATGCAATTGCCAGTTTTGGGTTTCAGATCCTAGTCTGCTGGCTAGCTGCCTTTCCAGGTTAACAGCTTGTGCTTTAACCCTCTAGTCTATACTTATAAAGGGTATCAATGTTCGATAAAGCAGTGCTTGCTGTAACATTTGACACCTGTGCCAATATAAGGACTTGAGACATTTTGCATGAGACATTTTCCCTGATGATTACAGAAATATTTGATTGCTTAGGCTTAGATTGGATAGGTTGAGTAGAAGAGATCAGGGGCCAGATTTACAAAGCCCTGCTGACTGCTTTGCATCCAGAGCAATTTATTAAGTGCCTACCTCAGTCCCTTCTCCCTGGATGCAGGCAAGAGTATGGCAGCAGACAGCAAACAATGCTGCCTCTATCAGTGGGCATGGACTACCAGGGACAAAGTCCATTCAGACAATTCTTTTCTGTCAAAGTGGTCATTGCTAAGATCGGCAGATGCATCCAAAGTTGGACACATGCTGTTGGAAACCACAGTCAAGTTTCACAAATTGGCTGCTGTTTCAAAAGACTCCTCAGTCCTCACTGCATCCAAGCCAGTGGGGGCTGCAGAGGGTGCTGCTAGATGCAAGCTTATTACCTACATCCAACCTGAAAATCATGGCCTAGAAGTGGTAAGGCACTTTTACTACTAAATGACGTCTGTGCTGGCCCATCAATGCATTGTTCTGGCACCTGTAAGCCCCAGTTTCTGTCCTGTGACCCAGCTGGAGACCATATACCATACAAGTGGGGCTATTCACCCCAGGGAAGGTAGGGTGTGGCCCACAACAGTGTTTGTACACCCTGATGGCTGACCATAGAGTGGCACAAGAATTAGTGTGAAGACAGCTGCTCACCCTCTCTCATTCCTTGAGGAAGGGTGCATCATTGACTGTCCCTCATTTTCAAGGGAGAGGAAAATGGAAATGGGCAAAACATGGAGGAATAACAAATAAAATGTTATCGGTGATGCTGTCTTTTCAGTTGGAGATTTGAATGTATTCTAGTTATGGTATAAAATGTCAGAACAGAATGTTTCAGCAAACACTGGTTTCAATGCACAGGCTATTCACTCCTGACAGATCTGCTGACTGCTGTTACCTGCCAGATTCTCTCTGATCCCATCAACAACATTTAAATATGATATTCTGTTGGTTGTGTCTTTCCTTTTCTTATACTTACATTTTATTGTTTTTAAGAGCACTAATACATACATTATAATCAGTCTGACTTAACATGTAGCATAACTAAGTACATAAAATACACAGAACAACAACAAAAATAGATGTATAAATCTACCATCATGTGCCCTTAAGGGGGTCAGAGGTGAAGTATTCTTTAACTTTTGTCTTTAATAAACAAAATGGCAGACAATGAAAATATAAAGCATCGTAATAATTTCCTGTAGTTCAGTGTAATGCCTCGCTCAGACTGCCACCTAGAATATTCATCACCTAAGACTATTCCAGAGCTGCTGCTAGCTCCTTCATTGTTACTCTATCATAAAAACAAAGAAACATAGAAGTTAATGGCAGATAAGGACACCAAAGGCCCATCAGTCTGCCCATTTCTTTTCTACCTTATAAATGTGCCATCCGCTTTGCTCTGTCAATGGCTTACTATTCACACTCATCTGTATTGCTCCCTTATGCCTATCTCATGCCTGTTTGAAGCCCTGCACTGTATTCAAATCCACCACTTCCGGAGGTAGGCCGTTCCATGCATCCACCACCTTTTCTGTAGAAAAGAACTTCTTCACATTAGCCCTTAATCGGCATCCTCTAATCTCATGCTGTGTCCTCTTTACTGCTATTTTCTTATATTGAAACATGCTAGACTCTTTCATCTTGTTAATGCCCTTAAGGTGTTTGAATGTTTCTATCATATCACCTCTTTCCCTCGTTTGCTCTAGGGTATATATTGAGCTCGTTAATCTGTCCTCATATGTTTTCTGATGCACTCCCTGCACCATTTTGGTTGTCCTTCTCTGGAATGCCTCAATTTGGTTAATGTCCTTGTGAAGGTGTGGCCTCCAGTACTGCATGCAGTATCCCAGATGGGGCCTAACCAGTGTCTTGTAAAGAGGATTATTTCCTCCCTCTTCCGACTTGTGATACCCTACTAATACACCCCAACATCCCCTAGCCTTACCTACTGCTTTAGTGCTCTGCTTGGATGATTTCAGGTCATCAGTGATGCCCAGGTCTCTTTCTTCCCTGTGACTGGCAGTAACTCCCTCCCAGCCTATAGGTGGCTTCAAGGTTTCTCTTCCCTATGTGCATGATCTTGTACTTCTTTGCATTAAAGCCCTGTTGCCACTCTTCAGACCATTTTGCTAGTTTATCTAGATCTCTTCTCATTCTGCCCTCCCATCTGAATCATCTACTCTGTTGCAGATCTTGGTGTCATCTGCAAACAGACAAACTTACCCTCCAGTCCATCTGCAATGTCAATGATGAAGATATTGAAGAGACTGGCCACAAGACTGATCCCTGAGGTACCTCATTTGTGACTTGCATCTCTTCTGACTGTATACTGTTTACCACCACTCTCTGTTTTCTGCCTGTCAACCAGTTTGCCACCCAGTTGACCAACTTGACCCATCCTAGCCTACCTAGCTTATTAATCAGTCTTCTATGTGGAACTATTGAGTAGACACTGGGCAACAATCACAGCCCTTCCCGATGTGGATTCTGCTTTACAGTTCTTTGTAACTACTCTATCTGCCGCCAATGCACATGTTCCCTAAGCAAATCAGATCAAGGTTCAACAGTCAAGCTGGCTAGATCACAACATCAGGAAATTAATGAGGTTAAGAGGTAAAGCCTGGGGGTCTTTATATGCTCCAGTCTAACAGCTGGTTAGGTCAAGTACAGGGAGTTTAGAAATGTCTGGAAAGGAAGACCTGAAACTGCCAAAAGGAAATACCTAAGGCACCTGCAGGACAGAAATTCATCTGATCCCAAGCAATTCTGGGCACTAATAAATGCTTCTAAAAGCTAGTACTAACATTGTACAATGTGGCATAATAGTGGATGGAAGCCCCACGGGACCAGTGGATACTGCAAATGTCTTCAACCATTTTTTCACTGACCTTGATAGGTTCTGACCTCCCTCCAAATGTCAAGTTCTGTAAACTTGCATCCAGAGTTTCACTTCTGGAAAGAAAAGGAAAGATGTTTCGCACCTCTTACTACACTTAAAGGCCAAGAGCTTGACTGGGTATGATAAACTTGAGCCAAAGCTTCTAAAGCTAGCTGTCCCCTATTATTTCTTCTCCTGATGTTATGCTGATTAATAAATCCCTACTTGAAGGAGAATTCCCATCAGCTGAAAAGTGTCATTAGTAGTTCATGTCCACAAGGGTGGTACCAAGGAACCTATTGAAAATTATTGCCCCATTTCCTGCTTAGCCCCTGGCGAAATGCTTGAAAAGCTAATTTACAATCAGCAGCAGGAGTAGCTGGATCAGTACCAACTTCTAACAGGCAGTAAATATGGTTTCAGAAAACATCATGGGGCAGACACTGCACTAGTCATGTTGTCTGCCAATGTTCTATGGGCCACGGATAAAGAGTGATTGGTGCTGTCTTTATCGAGCTCACCAAAGCCTTTGATTTGTAGATCACTCCCTCCTTTTAGATACATTAGAACTGCTTGGTCTTGATAATCTATCCTGTAAATGGTCCTTTCATTACCTAACCAATAGGACTCAACTGGTTAAGCATAAGGGTGCTCAGTCTACACAGAATCTGATAACAAATGGTGTTCCAAGGTTACATCCTGAGTCCTCTGCTGTTCTCTCTCTCTTTATTAGTGATATACCTGGTAGCTGTGGGAATCTTACAATCTGACTGGCCCACCTTGCAAATCCTTGCCCTCTAATCTGCCTTCTCCACTGAGCCATGACTTATCCTTCCCTCTAACCTGCCTTCTCCACTATCCCCAACTAATTGACCTACTGTATGTTCCTTGCTGTATCTTGCTAGTCCACATAATTAAACTATGTAATTTGCTATTCCATATAATTGAACTATGTAACTATAGTAAATATGTAACTATGTAAACAAACTCTAACTCAAGGGTGTCCCTTGAAAATGAGTGCTGACTCTATGGGATATGTACAGTACCTGTTCATGTTTTCATGAATAAAATACTACTACTACTACTACTACTAGTTTCCTATTATACACTGATGACACCATATTTTACAAGTGCTCTGGTGCGTAACCCAAATTGGCTTACTAGTGATTTCAAGGAATTAGAGGGATGGTTTGCTAGTAAAAAGCTAGTCTTGAATACTAAAAAGCATAAGCCATCCTGTTTGGTCCCAGACACTTTGGTCCTATTAGACATCATTTGTTAGCTATTTTCACAACCACTGGAGCCCACATCGAGGTGGTTGACTCTATTAAATATGTTGGAGTATATATGGACCAGAAAGTCTCATTTAAGCACCATGTGAATCATGTCTCAAAGTCCCTACACCAGAAAATTGCTTTTTTTCCACTGGCTGAACAATTATCTGACAATAACTCCAGATTTTCTATTATTACCAACAGTACGCTTACTCCAAGTTCTCTTATATTTATTTTCTTCTTTCTTTCTGTTTTTGGTGACCGGTAAGCAAACTGATCCAATGGACCATTTTCAGTTCTGACCCGAGCCATACAGAGGCAAGACAAAACAGGTGCAAGTTGTAATACAGTGGAATAACATATAGTACAGTGAGTGCAGTGGCATCAGAAATAGTAATACATTACATCACCTATTAAGATAGAGGTTTAACATAGAAGCAAGTTCATTTCAGAATAGGCAATGTTTCTCTGCATGCAGGAAATAGGACAATGTACTTCCAAAAGATACTGACATTACAGCCAAATAGACGGATAAAATACAGGGCATAAGAGGTAACAACATTTCAGCAGTGTCCGCACAGAGTAATAAGACCAGACAATTGTTTATATAATAGCCAGTACTTGGGAAATATGGCAGTAGGTATGCTGAGCCCCTCAAGACAGCTTTCTGGCAAGGGTATAACCTAGGGAGCAGGTACAGGAGGCCTGAGCTATAAGCCAATCTCTTAGTTTCAGCCTGAGAGACTGATGAGAGGGTAGCATATGGATGGCAGGTGGCAGTTTATTCCAAAATGAGGGACAGAGACAGAGAAAGATTGGCTTCCATGACAGTGGATACACGGGGAACAACAAAGGGGAAGCAGAAGAGACCATGAGGCATCTAGTTATCACCCGGTCAGTGAGAAAGAAGGAGTAAGGGACTCATGTGGGCTCCTAAGAGCAGTGTTGACTAGACAGCCCAAGGCAAATTCAAATCGGCCCTGCAGTGAGAGCCAGCCTAGGGGCTGGTATAGTGAGTGGCAGATTGAGTTATATGTGGTGTTCTGGTGATTAAGAAGAGAGGAGGACATGGAAGAGAACACTGGGGCACAAATCAATAAGGGGCAGGAGATTACCCTAGGCAATTGCGAGGCATGCCTCTGTGGTCAGGAGGTGGTTATATGGTAGGCTGCCCCAGCTTTTGGTGAACTCTTGTATGGTGTTGAAATGTGATCACTATATGTTAGAGTGGGATTAAGAGTCACTCCTAGGTATTTGAAGGAGGACACAATGTCTAGAGGAGGGCCTGCTAGGTAAGTATGCCTAACAAGTTTTCTTGACTTGGCAGTTTTAGCAAGCTAAGGCTTTTGAACCAAAGAGCATGGCCCCGTTTTTTTTTCTTGTTAACAAGAAGCTTTTTGGAGAGGAACCAGTTATGAGTGGCTCTGTAGTTTATCATGAGGGTAGTAGATATTGATTCAAGTGACTTGGCGCTGTGTTAGATGATAAGGTCATCCGTGTAGAGGAGCGCATTGCAGTTTATGCCTTCAGCCAGGAGATTATTTATAAACAGTGAGAAAGTAGAGGCCCCAGGTTGGAGCCCTGGGGAACACCAGTGTGGATAGGTAATGCGCAGAGATTGCTTTCAAATCAGAACAGACTGGGATCTGTTCATAAGGTAGCTGCTGAACTGGGTGGTAATGTCTTGGGAGCAGCCTATGTTTAGCAGGGTGGATTGGAGGAGATGATTGTCAACAAGGTCAAAGTCCTTAGACAGGTCCACAAATACTGCACCTGTGGCTTTACCCATGTTCATGTTTCTGAGGACATGGTTGGAGAAGAGAGCCAGGGCCAAGGAGGTGATGTGGTGTTTGGAAGCCATGTTGGAGGGGGCAGGAGGTTGTAGTTATCTAGCTGCTCAGATAGTTAATGGTGAATGATTTTTTCTAATAGTTTGCTGAGATGTGGGAGGAGGGAGATGGGCGGTAGTTTTCCAGAACAGTGGATTGCCAAATGTAAAATTGGTGCCACGTGTTCATGCTTCCATGATTCAGGCATTGGAGATGAGGTGAGGACAAGGTTAAATATGTGGTCAGTGGTTTTACAAGGGCGGGGGAATTTCAGGAAGGTGAGATATAGACTGTCATTGTCTGGGTTTCCTGTTGGGAAGTGTCTTAAGGAGTTTGCCAGTAATGCTGTGACCAATGGCTCTGAGAAATAAAAACAGGGCATGAATATAGTGGGCAGCTTGGCTGGTTGTCCTGGGTAGGGGAGGCTGTGAAGGGAGTTTGTTGGTGTAGGAGGTTAGATCAGTGAACATCCTGTTGAAAATGTCAGCAATCATGCCAGGGTCTGTAGTGGGTCCAGAGGGAGAGGTTAGTTCAAATCTATTTATTTGATTTTAGGTTGATAAGGAGTTTATTGAGGCCCAGAAATGATGATGGTTGCCAAGAGACTTGTATTGGTAGTCTGTGAAGTACTTACACTTGAGCGACAGGAAATGGGCAGACTGGGTGGGCCAAGCAGTCCTTATCTGCCATCAAATTCTATGTCAAATTTATGTTTCTATGGCTTTACAGCCTGCTTACAGGAATTTTGAAGTTGTCTGTAAGCATTCCATGATTGAGGGGAGGGAATGCCTTGAAGGCTAGCCAGGTTTTGTCCCTTTCACATTTGGGCCAGGAGTTCACTTGATAGCCAATGGGAATTGCCACCTTTATTGGCCTAGTGGCAATAGGGAAATATTTGTCCTGGAGGTTATGGAGAGCTTCCATGAATAGCGCCACCACCATGGAGACATCTTTGAGTTGATAGAGTGAGGACCAGTTTATGGCCCATGCAGCACTTAGCACTAAGTCATGATCCTGACTTGCAAATTTCCTAAAAGATAGCAGTTTGTGAGGAGGACATGTTGATGTTGTGGTTAGACTGATATAATGAGGGATGTGATCACTGATAGGGTAAGCAATTGTACCAGCCTGATGACAAGATTCAAGAGTTTGTGGCACACCAGTCAATGGTGGAATGGTTGAGGGAGCTGGGGCTGTTCAAAGTCTTGTTCAAAGTGATGCACTTTTAACAGGTGAGCATGGTCCGTGCTGGGAACTCTGTCCAGTGGAGGTTAAAATCTCCTAGTATGATGGTGTCCCTGGGGTAGCGGGCAGATGCGATCTGATCCAGGAAGTCCAATAGTCCCTGCACACCTCCTGAGGGAGGATTGTAGCAACAGCCTATGTACAATTTTTCCAAGCTCCCAGAACAATTTCCGCAACAAGCCATTCACTACCCAAGGAGGGGTGGAGCAGGCAATAGTGGAGGCACTGGACGTGTTCTTGTACATATAAGGCAACGACGCCAGCCCACTTTCTGCCATGTCAGTCGAGGCACAGCAAGGCATGGCCAGGAGTTGGCAAGAGGCATAGCTATGGTAGGGCTTAAGCCATGTTTCAGATATACCCAGGACATGTGGCTTGTATAGGCATACTCAGTCTTCGGTTCTGAGTACTTAGCTGGGAGGCTGCATATATTCAGGTGTGCTGCCCTCAGGCTGCAGTGTCCAGTCCAGATGGTGTTTGTATGGTCTATATGCACATTAGTGGGTCCACAGTTCGCTTCCACATCCCCTGCAAGAAGGAGAAGTAAGAGGAGGTGGCAAGTGGTAGGGTGCCAATGGGTGGACTGTATGGAAAGGGAGTGGAGGAACAGACCAAGTAAGCGTGGGTCATGGTTAAACAGAAGGGTTAAATGATAGAGCCCATGGGGGAGTGGGAGAGTTATGTTTATTGTAGGAGGGTATAGATGAATTTGAGAGGGATTGTAGGTGGGCCTGGTCAGCAGCGAGGATGCTGGCACAGAAGTCGGTCATTAGTAGAAGGCCAGACATAGTGCATAAAGTGAGAAAGTCCACAGGGTAGAACATACTTGTGGTTGACATTAGTAATTTCACAAAGCTCAGCTGCATGGCCAATCCAGATTGATAGTGCAGCGGAGTGCAATATGGTTAAGAAATCTGGCATGAAACACAGGTTGCTGATTTGGAGATGGACACCTACAGACATATGTCCCTTTAATAAGTTATGTGTCTTTAAGGGGAGTATCACTTTAGTGAGAGGGGAGGATGGCATACCCAGGGTGGTGTCTGTGGGAGGGAGAGTATTTAATTAAGGCTGGGGTGGGGAGGGCAGGGTGAGCTGAAAACCCCGGTCTGAGAGCTGTAATGCTAAGGCAGAGGCAGGAGATGAAAATTTCAAAACCCTGCTTTGGAGCCCCAACAAGCAAAGCAGAGGTGGAGTGCTCTGATAGGTCAGGAGTCCATGGCAGGCCGCCAATCAAAACCACAGCTTTAGATGCCAGTGAATGCCATACCTGGAGAGATGGGAAAGTGGGTCTGGGGTGTTCAAGCGTCCGCTCACCTTCCATGCTGAGGCCACTAGCTTCGTGTGCCCTGAGTAGGGTGGTGGGTCTGTTAAGCAGCCACAGAGAAATAGAAAAGTTTAGGGCTGTGCCAGATAAGGCAGGCTGAGCAGAGCACAAAGTGGGTGAGGTCAGCAGAAAACAAAGGAAAGGGGAGTGATCATGAAAAAGGAGGGCAGTTTTTAAGGTAGATGGTGGTCCAGGGATTGGCACTGGTCTGCTTTTAGGTAGACAGGGGAAACAAAAGAAATGCAGATGAGCAGGCTAGGGTTGGGAAAGAGAAGTCGAGATTTGGGGGAGGGAAAGTTAAGTTTCTTAATTGGCAGCAGGGCAAATTGGAAATGCGGGCAGGACAGGGAGGACAGAAGAGTTAGCAGGTAGAATGTGAGCAGAGGTCTTTGGTCTGGGGCTGGGACATGGGTGCTAGTCAGTGTAAAGAAAAACAAGAGGAGAGCGAGTGGGCCAAAATCACTTTGGCCAGAGAGGGCGCTAGGGACACAGGGACAAGGTAGAGGGAAGCTCGACAGCTACACAAGGGAGCTAGTGCAAACAGCTCATAGCAAGAAAACAAATTGAAACGGATCGAGGTAGAAATGCAGCAATTCAAAATTTAAATAACAGGCTAGCAGTGAGTAAGGCAGTTCAACAGAAACAGCAGTTTTAAAAGGTAGAGTATTAAAATTGCACAGTTTAACAGTAGTTGCAATTACTCGGCGTTAGTCTTAATTTGTTGTAGTCACTTTACTTTCACAATTCAGTTACTGTAAAACAAGTTAAATTGCAGGACTATGGTGATTAAGAAAACCCCGGTCTGAGAGCTGTAATGCTATGGCAGAGGCAGGGAGATGAAAATTTCAAAAACCCTGCTTTGGCGCCCTAACAAGCCGAGCCGAGAGTGATGTGCTCTGATAGGCCAGGAGTCTGTGGTGGGCCATCGATCAGAACCACGGCTTTGGATGCCAGGGAATGACATACCTGGAGAGAGGGGAAAACGGGTTGGGGGCCCAAGCAGCTGACTTACCTTCCATGCTGGGGCCGCTAGCTGCAGTGCACCCTGAGGGGCGGTGGATCCGTTGCAAGCTGGAGAGACAGGAAAGTGGGTTGAGGGTCCAAGCATCCCTCTCTACCTTCCATGCCGGGGCTGCTAGCTTCAGTGTGCCCTGAGGGGCGGTGGGTCCGCCAGAGCTGGAGAGACAGAAAGTGGGTCGGGGTCCAAGAAGCCAGCTCACCTTCCGTCCCAGGGCCGCTAGCTGTGGTGCACCCTGAGGGGTGGTGGGTCCACTGCGAGTTGAGAGATGGGAAAGCAGGTTGGGGTCCAAGCATCTGGCTCACCTTCCATGCCGGGGCCACTAGCTGTGTGTGCCCTGAGGGAGGTGGGTCCGCTAAGCAGCTGGAGAGATGGAAAGCGGGTTGGGGAGAGTCCAAGCGCCAGCTCACCTTCCGCGCTGAGGCCAATAGCTGTGGGTCTGGGGGTCCAAGCGGTGCTTGGTGCTCCGCTCTTCAGACTCAAAGGTGCACAGCATCTAATAGGCTAAAGATCCTCTATAACAAAACTGATAGATTTGCCATCAGTTCTCCCTCTTCCACTTATTAAATTGGCCCTGCTTTGAAGGTTGTTTCCACTATCCACTCCTCTGTCTAGCATTCAAACTAGTAAGAGGTGTTTAATCCCAGCCTCAGTGATGTGTTGATAATTAAACCTTTGAGGAGAATGCTCTGGTCCTCCAGTTGCATTCTACTGAGATTGAAGAACAAGGTCCTGTGCAGGCAAAATATTCTCTGCCTACTCTGTCCCTTATCTGTGTAATACCCTACTTGCACCCGCCAAGATTGTTCCTTATTTGGTGGCTTTAAAAGGACTAAGACTTTTCTCCTCAAATGAAGTCTCTGTACTTTTATTCATTGATATGTTTCTACCTGTTTTTGAATTTGCTTTTGTAAACTCAGACCTATCTGTGTGCTCATACTTTATTGTGTATATACCAATGTTGCTAACTCTGTAGCCCTGTGATTTCATTGTTATGACTTGTAATGCTCATCTGACTTTGAGTGCTACTTTGTTATGTAATGGTTCCATGTAATTAATTCTAGTCAAGCCTGAAAGGAATTATAAGGCACAGTTACATTGCAACTTACCAGGAGCCTTGCCATTTGAATCGGCTTCCTCCACTCTGATCACATTGCCACCCTCTTCTTTTACCTGCTGTGGCTGTGCAGTGTTCTCCGTTGCCTTCCTGGGTTTTGGGGCATTTCCAGCATAGGAATTAGTGAATGGCAGGGTACTGGTGCAGGCAAAGCATCATTTTACATGTTTGCAAAATCATCTGCACCAGTGCACTCCACTCCATGTTTCCAACAAACCACTGAATGCTCTGTGCCACAGTGTAGTGGCTTACAATGCTCCAGCAGTCCTCATACTACCAGATCTGCACTGGTGCAAGTCATCTGCACTAATGGCACCAGTTCAGATCCAGTAGTGTAAAAGCCCGTTTAGTCTCAGTGGGCCTAGCCTGTCAAAAACACTCAATAAATAACTACATAAATGAAGACATGCAGATGTAGTTTAGTTGCCATATTGGTCCTTGTAAGAACAGATCCAAAGCAATGGTTTGATACATTTTATTGACCAACATAGATGTTACAAAAGAACAAAGTACCTAAGCTTTTGGATCAACCAACTCCTTCCTCAGAAACTAACAGCAGTTATAACTGCCATAAGCTTCCGAGGAAGGACTTGGTTGGTCCGAAAGCTTAGGCACTTTGTTCTTTTGTAACATCTATGTTGGTCCAATAAAAGGTATCAAACCATTTACTTCTGGATCTGTACATACATGAATGAATGCATGAATGAACGAATGAATGAATGAATGTTAGATCAAACAGCCTGAATACTGAGACAGGCAAAATCAGTTTTAAACATATTGGTGAGGCAGAGTATTTCAGAGCAATCATTTAAAGAAAATGAGCATCACGCATTTCTATTATAATAAAGTATCCAGTCCTGTAGCAAAATTGATTAAAGCTAAAAGACATCATTTGAGAATTCAAAGAAACAAGATGTGTTACTTGGAATCAGCTCTAGCTGTAGTAACTGCATATAGTTTTTTCCAAAATCCTGGAGTCATTCCCATCCTGGTTTTCCATTTCCGAATCTATCAGAGAACCAGTTCTGCTTTTAATAAAATCAAGAACAACACCTTCATCTGTATATGACTAAACATTGCCCTCATAGAATACACGTATTTTGTGGGTTACAGAAAAGCAACTTATGGCTCAATTTCCAATAAAGCAGGATGAAAGTTCAATAGAGGTATCTTCTCCTTTGGGTATCTCTTGAGAAGGCTGGAAACAATGAAATTGTATAACCCATGTACTCAAAGGACCTTTTTTCTTTAACAAGATTTAAGAAGCTGTCTTTGTTGAAAGTGTAAAGTGGCAGTAATAGTGGAACCCACTTGTGAATTGCTAATTGTGGTATTGTCAGTTGCATTATTCCATTTCTTCCCTTGACACCTGGAGATCCGAAAGACTTTGACCACATTTAAGTCTTCTGATGTAATATCCTTTAACAAAGACTCAGTATCAGACAGCAGGTCTTAAGTCCTAAAACCATTAGGTAGTCCCAAGATTCATACATTACATTCTCTTAACATGTTTTCCAGCCTTTCCATTTTTCTACTCATAGCCACCTGCACTCTGACAAAGACAACTCTAGCAGCTTGTAGTGTTTGAGTGGAATTGTTTCTTGGGCCATTTCTTGTTTGATAGCCACCAGTTTTGGGTAGTTAACTTCAACACTTTAAGCACATACTTTGCATTTAATTCTTCAAAACCAATCTTATTATCCTACTGAAGCTTTGACAAGGTTTTCTATGTAGAGTCTTGTGAATCCACTTGTAGTTGGAACAAAGCCAACATATAAGGCTCCCTTATCCTTCTCTTTTCAAGTAAAGGACTCTGCTTCTCAATATTTAGAGTGTGTAACTCTAAATGGGGCCTTGCGTCTTCTGGGCTGTAGTTCAGATCAGATCTTCCTGAGCCCTGGACCGAAACTTGCCCCAGTATGGCAGCCCATAATCACTGATTTTCTTTTTTGTCAACTTTCTTTAGCTTTTTGTTTATGCTTTAGATAACTTAGTGTCCATGTTAAAAAAAGTACTTTTGCAATAGACAGATATCAGAAAGAACAAAAATATTGCAACTTGTTTGTATCCATGCCAAGAGCTAATGGAACATGTAAATTATTTTCCTGTTATGCTTTTCCTAAGTTTGAATTGACATTTATCCATCAAAATTAGGTGGGCAAACTGATTTGGCTAAAATCCGAACCACCTAAACAAGCCAAAGTGTTCAGAAACTAACAGCTTCTGAAAACTTTCGCTGATCAGATTGGTTTAGGCATCTTTCCCATCGCAGGAATTGGGTGCAAAAGTGCAAGAGCATGGGAGGGATCAGAGGCAAGACTTTGGTTTTTCATTGGACAGGTGGGTTGTCCGTCTTCCTAAGGTGGCACCTGATTAGGTTTGCTCTGTAGCAAACCATGGGGTCCACCTCAGGAGCTGGGCCCAGAGGAAGACAGATTATAAAAGGAGCAACAACATTTACTTGCTGCTCCATGTGTGCTGAACGCTCCATTAACCATTGAAGTGCAACTTGCTTGCTGTTTTGTTTTGTTGGTTGGGCTGGGTAGTCTGGAGTCAGGAGGGACTTGTTGGACTCTCAAAAACATTTTTAAAGAAATGTTTTGAAAAACAAACAAGAGAATCAGAAACGTTTGGGTGGGAATTGAGAGATTGGGTCTTGGGTTGGTGAGTGGGTACTGGGAGTCGGACACTCGGGGAGGAAGACTAAAGAAGTGAGTGACTGCCAATTTTTTTGTTTTTTTATTTTGGCAGCAGAGGGGGTGAACTGTGCAACCTCACCAGGCACATTAGCCAACTGGTGCCATTTCCTGCTGTGTACCCAAAGAAATCAGTCAGCTCTCATCTTCTGCCTGTGCTCGTGGGGTATTCTACAAGCTTTGGCTCAGCTGGCATTTCATCACATGGAATAATCCTTCAAGGAATTACTGTATCAGAGGGTTAGGCCAGGTCCCTGAATATCTGTGGGTAGCAGTGCCTGCAACATCAGCCCTTATAACCTAGGTGCAGTGTGTGTGAACTACTTTGTATGTGTGAAATAAAATCTGCCAGTCAGTCACCAGTGCCACTTCTTGCATACTGTATTTGTAACCCCTCTCAAACAAGTTAGGCATCTCTTATCTCTTCCTCTCTGTGCTCCATGGGGTAAGTTGACAAGCTTTGGCTCAGTGGGAGGAGCATTCCGCCATATGACATGGAATAAATACAAATAATCCTTGAAGGAAAAGTACTGTGTCAGAGAGGGTTAGGCCAGGTTCCTGAATCTTTGTACGTAGCAGTGCCTGCAGCATCAGCCCTGACAGCCTAGGTGCAGTGTGTGAACTACTTTGTGGTGTGTGAAATAAAATCTGACAGCCAGCCACCAGTCCCACTTCTTGCATACTGTCTGTGTGACACTACCCTCCAACAAGTCAGCTCTCATCTCTTCCTCCCTGTGCTCCGTGGGGAAAATTGACAAGCTTTGGCTCAGTGGGCAGGGCATTCCATTCACATCATGTCAAATACAGAATCACTGTGGGTAGCAACACCTGCAGCAACAGCCCTTATAGCCTAGGTGCAGTGTGTGAACTACTGTGTGTGAAATAAAATCTGACAGCCAGCCACCAGCGCCACTTCCTGCATACTGTATATGTACCCCACCCCCTCAAACAAGTTTGTGAGCTCTCATCTCCTCCCTGTGATCTGTGGGCTGAATCTGCAAACATTGGCTCAGTGAGCATTATGTCATGTGGAATAAATAATAATAAAATAAATAATCCTTGAAGAAAAGGAAAGTACTGTGTCAGACAAGGTTGGGCCAGGTCCCACAATCTCTGGGTAGCAACACCTGCAGCATCCGCCCTTATAGCCAAGGTGCAGTGTGTGAACCACTGTGCATGTGAAATAAAATCTGAAACCCAGCCAGCAGTGCCACTTCTTGCATTTTCTCTGTGTGACAACCCCCCAGATCTGATCCCCCCTGTGCTCCATGGGGTGAATCTCCACAGCTTTGGCTCAGTGGGCATTCCAGCAAATCAGGCCCCCTTGGCTGCCAAAGCCCCTGACCAGGGCTGCTCCTGACCTCTATGAGCCACAACTGTGGGCACTCTGAAACCCAAATTTTCCCATTGGAGCCGCTGAACTGGTCAGGCTCCTTTGTCTCACTAAAGCCCTGAGCAAGTCTGCTCCTAGCTCCCCTGAGCACAACTTCTGGCACTTTAAAGCCTGAATTCACTCCCCATGAAGCCGTTAAGGTGACCAGGCTTCTCTTGCCCACAAAGCCCTTATCAGGGCTGCTCACTGAACTCCCTAAGTTGCAACTGTGGGCACTATGAAGCCCAAATTCATTCCCTGTGGAGCCACTGAGTGATCAGACTCCTCTTGACTGGCAAAGCTCCTTGACAGAGCTGCTCCTGAACTCCCTGAGCTGCAACTGTGGGCACTGAAAGGCAGAATTCACTCTCCCTGGAACCACTGAAGTGATAAGCCTCTTCTTGCCTGCTGAAGCCCCTGACCAGGGCCACTCCCCAAACTCCCTGAGCCACAACTGTGGGCACTCTAAAGCCAGAATTCACTCCTGTGGAACCGCTGAAATGACCAGGTATGCTGACCACTGGGTGGCTCCAGAAAATGAACTTTGGAATCTTTTTTTTTTTTAGACTCTCTTTCCTCTGGTCGCCACCCCTTGGAACTTCCTCAGATGTAGCCTCCTGCAGCTTGTCCCACCCACCAGAAACCCCCAGACCAAGGTCCCACCAGATCTCCAGCCTACACTCTCAACCTGATTGAATCCCGGCTTGCACCCCTGAGACAGGGCCACCAACCACCTACCTTTTGGCACTCCTTGAACCAATCTGCACACAGAGTGAGGTCAGAGGATATTGGGGACCTGATTGGTGGGATCCAGCAGGGGTGGGGTTGCTGAGACTCATTGGCATCCTCCCAGGCACTGGGGCATTTCTCTTGTTCTGCATGATTGTGTGCTCTTCGGCGCAGACGTGCAATGATGTCCAGTGCTGGTAGGTGCACTCCTGCACCTTTCCCACAAGCATCCAGCATCGCCCCTACCTCTATTCCTTGATAGGTCCCTGGTTGTAGCATCCCCAGCCTCCGCTGGAATTGCTGATGCCAGGGACACAGACCCACCCATCCCAGGAGAGGATGGTTGTTCTCCAGATGCTCTATCCTCCTTCCTGGCCCACCCTGGCAGCCCTGACCTTGCTCCCGAGCTCGGGTTATCGGCGTGGTGCAAGGTATGGTGTGGTGTCAGCACCTTAACACTCAGAGCCACCGGGCTAGCTGGAATTTTGAATCTTGCACTGTTTTGCTATGATTTCTCCCCACTGATACAAGGCAGCCCTCTATTTGAGAATGTTAATGCTATAGTACTAGTGGTACTCTGGTCCTTTAACTGCACCGTAATTGTAACCACTGCGTTTCTGATTTTTTCACTACTGCTCTTTGTTCAGCCTACTGTTGCTTTCATTTTAATTTCTAACCCAGAACAATTTGGCTTTTTCTTTTAAACATGTACTGCTGCTTTCATTAATCACCAGAGTGCTTGCCTCCTCCCGACCTCTGACAATGACAAATTGAGATCTTCTAGCTAAACCCTCTCTCTATTTTGAGCCAGTTCAAATTTCCCTAATAACTTGCTTTTAAAGTTGGTAACCATTGTTTTTGCTCTCCTTCCTCAGGCTCGTCATGCCCACTGAAGCTGCTGACCAGGGCTGCTCCCCACTCCTGAGCTGTAACTGTGGGCACTGAGCTCTGAAATCACTCCCCGTGGAGCCGCTAAAGTGACCAAGTATGCCTGCACCTGTGCAGCTCCAGAGAAAGGATATTTGAATCTTGCCACCATTTTGCTATGATTTATCCCCACTGATACAAGGCAGCCCTCTATTTAGGAATGTTAATGCTGTCAGCACTAGTGATGCCCTGGTTCATAACTGTACTGTAATTATAACTACTGCTTTTCTGATTTTTTTCACTACTGCTCCCTGTTTAGCCTACTGTTGCTTTTATTTTAATTTCTAACCCAGTGCAATTCAGCTTTTCTTTTTAAAACGTACTACTGCTTTCTTTAATCCTGGAATGCTCCCCTCCGCCCCCCACCCCAAACCACAATACCAAGCGTGATCTTCTGGCTAAGCCCTCCCTCTACTTTCAGCCACTTAAAATTTCCCTAAGCCCTTGCTTTTAAAGTTGCTAACCCTTGCTTTTGCATTCCTTCTACAGACTTGTCTTGCCATAAAGCCCCTGACAAGGGCTGCTCTCAACTCCCTGAGCCACAACAATGGGCACTCCGGCCCGAATTCACTCCCCATTGAGCCTCTGATGTGACTAGGCTCCTCTTGCCCACCGAAAGCCTCTGACTAGGGCTGCTCCCCGAACTCTCTGAGCTGCAACTGTGGGCACACTGAAGCATGAATTGACTCTCCGGGAACCGGTGAAGTGACCAGGTATG
This sequence comes from Neoceratodus forsteri, assembly GCA_016271365.2. Lineage (NCBI taxonomy): Eukaryota > Metazoa > Chordata > Ceratodontiformes > Ceratodontidae > Neoceratodus > Neoceratodus forsteri. The sequence continues at coordinate 1,046,894,448 of CM057455.1, forward strand.
CCTGCTGCTTTATGGCTCCAGACAAAGGATATTTGAGTCTTGGCACCATTTTGCTATGATTTCTCCCCACTAGTACAAGGCAGACCTCTATTTAAGAATGATAATGCTGTAGTACTAGTGATGATCTGTTCTTTAACTGTACTGTAATTGTAATTACTGCTTTTCTGATTTTTTCACTACTACTCCTTGTTTAGCCTACTGTTGCTTTTATTTTAATTTCTAACCCAGCACAATTCAATTTTCTTTTAAAATTTACTACTGTTTTCTTTAATCCCTGGAATGCTCCCCTCCTCCCCACCCCAACCACCATAGAGCACGATCTTCTAGCTAGCCCTCCCTCTACTTTCAGCCACCTCAAATTTCCCTAATCCTTTGCTTTTAAAGTTGGTAACCCTTGTTTTGCTTTACTTCTTCAGGCTTGTCTTGCTCATGAAGCCCCCGACAAGGGATGCTCTCAGAACTTCCTGAGCTGCAGCTATGGGCACTCTGAAGCCATAATTCTCCCTGTTAAGTCGCTGCTGTGACTAGACTCCTCTTGCACACTGAAGACCCTGACCAGGGCTCCTCCCTGAACTACCTGAGCCACAACTGTGGGCACTCTGAAGCTCGAATTCACTCCAAGTGGAGCCACTAACCAGGGACACTGGTTTGCAGGGATTGAGAAGGGCATATTCATTTGCACATTATAGCAATGTATTGTCACTGGTGTCTGCTAAGCCAAAATCTGGTTTTACCGGTGTTTGGTTCTGTGTACGTTATTTAACAATTTTAACTCTGCTAACATGCATTTTGGCAATTTTGACCTTCACTATTGCACATGCTTCTATCCTTGTACCAGTTTAAAGTTATTTTAGGTACAAGATGTGATGGCAGCAGCAGCACTACAGCCTCCATCCCTGAGGTTCGATGAAAGCAGCACTATGACCCCATCCTCTGGTGTGATGGCAGCAGCAACAGCAGTACGACCTCCCTCAGGTGTGACAGAAGCAGCAGCACTGTTGCCCCATCCCTGAGGTGTGATGGCAGCAGTACTACATTCCCCATCCACCAGTGGTGAGCATAAGCACTACAGCCCCCACCCCTCAGGGTGATGGCAGTAACAACAATGCAGTCCACACCCCTCTGGGGTGATGGCAATAGTGACAGCACTATGATCCTTCTTCAACACCCACACCCCACATGCACAAGTTACAAATGACTTTGTCTCTTTGCTTGTTGGAACTCAGATGTGAATTAATCTGAACCATCACCGCTAAGGTGGACTACCTTTTGTTTTTCCTATCTATAATTTAACTGCCTGAATTGGATTTCTGCCTGTGACACTGCTGACCGTTAGGGAACAGACTTGGGAGTTGTAGGGCCAGCTGGTGGGAGAAGGCTTGAGTGTCCAATGACCACTGACCTTCTCCTGAGAGGGAGGGTGGGTTCGTGGCTCAGCATTTGCTGGCCCTGGTGGAAACCAGAGGCATGACAACATGTCATCCCTCACTGCAGGAGGAGGCGTGACAGATGTCAGCTTGTGCCTTGACATCATGTGGCCTGTCACGCTCCCAAAGAAAATGGGAAAACACCTGCTGGCCAACCCAAGGACAGCTGTTGTGGTCCCTCCATAAGCCAGAAGCCCCAGACTTGTGTCCATTCTGACCCCTGCCATGCCCAGGATACACAGGAAGCTCTTTGGGGCAATTCTCCTCCCTGGTAGCCTCCCACAGGGGTAGGGGCCCACTCAGTGAAGGGTTACTTTGGGTTACCCGGTAGCACAGAAGTAAGGGGCAGTGGATGGTGATCGGGACTCAGCAGTGGTAGGGGCCTTGGCAGGCCTGAAGGGAGATGGATGGCCAGGGGTAGAGGAGCAAAAAAAACTGCCTGGGAATTTGCTTCTTTGAAATAGTGTTTTCACCTAAAAAATCTGCAAGTGATTAGTGGAGGACCTTCAAATGGATTCATGCATCTCCCAGACATGTGGATGCTTTGTTTTTGTTTTTTACTCGGTGTCCATGAAAAGGGTGTCTCCCAGTTTTCATATCTTTGTTCAGATGTGAATTGAGCACCACTTGCCCACCAGCATCATACAGCCCCTGGGGTCTTACCTTCTGTATGTCATTGACTGTGCTTTCAAAATCCACAGGCCAAGCAGAAGTATACTTAAATACTTAACATTTGCTTTTTGTTGAAGCAGTCTATCAGAAAACTTTTTTGTTGTCACAGATACTGAAATAGCAGGTAGGAGAAAAGGTGCAAATGATCCAATTCACCTAAATGGGGTGCTAACTGTGAAGTCTTTTCATAAGTAGTAAGGCAGATTTTTCCTTGTGAACATACTTTCATTCAGACTAGTTTTCGTTCTAACAACTGAGGATTTTGGATGGCCCTACTGACTATAAACTTGAATAAGCTAGTTGGTAACAGTGATCCTGCATTTAGCAATTTACAACCTAGATGCTTTATATAAAAGAATACAATGAAAACCTGACTAAAATCTAAACACAGGCTTATAAAACACATGAAATACATCTGAACATTTATCTGTATCTATACAAAATCATTGCAGGCCAAGTAAAACTCAGGTAAATTACGGTACCCTGAATACTATTCTATGATGTAATAAACATATATTGGTGTTTTTTATATTCCTTGTAAAGCAGGTAAGGCCCACTAGGCAGAACTGTCTGTTTTCAGGAGTGACCTAGAAGCAATGGGGAGGTTAAGTGACTTGCTTGAGTCACACAGTATGCAAGTGGAGGTTGTGAGAATCAAACCCAAGTCAGCTGAATGTACCCAGTTCAATCACTGTTTGTCACTTAAACCACTAGGCATAGGTGGTTAAACTGAATGGTTGATTACAACAAAGCAATGCAGGCAATTTCCTTACTGACTCTATATGCAGCAAAGCAGAAAGAATGCAAGCACAGCAGCATTCATTTTAAGATGCTGAAATCTGCTGGCCCACTGGCGTTGTGGTAGCATTATAGCTTGCAATGCCAGCGACCCAGGGTCAAAAGCGAACTTGAGTTGCTGGAGGTCTGGCCTGGGGAGTAGGACTGAGCACCGGGGACTGCTCTCCTCCTCTGGGAAGGGTGGGCTACAGGTCTTGCTGCTTTACTACCACCTGTGTGACCATGGGTAGTGGTGCAATGGTGCTGCAGAGTGATCAGGAGGGAGGGCGCTAGCCAGGATCTGGAGCAGTGGCATGTCTCTATGTGACCTACCTCCTGGATCTTATCTAGTTGCTGGTGCTCTCAGGGACAGAGACCAGAAAACCAGGAACAATCACTCCACTGGCAGAAGGGACCCAGGTGCCCAGACTTCATAATCAGGCTCCATGAGGGACCCACTGAGCTGCCCACACAGGAAGGGAGTGTGGAGGGTGACCTGGGGTCCCTCCTTGCCACCTGGGGGTACACCCCAGGCAGGATAGGGCAGGCCAACAGGAGCTCCTGAGCATTACCTGGGATGAAGCTGGGAGATACTCAGCCTAGGGATCTCTGAAAAGTGGAGACTGACGCTGTGAGAAGGAGACACAGAAAGAGAAAATAAAAAAATGTAAAAATGCTGAAATCTTAGAGATTCTGTGCAGTGACATGCAATTCCTGAGAGGCACCGTACAAGAATTAAAATCTGCAAACCAAGCAGGATTCCGTGATTGTTACCGGTGTTGCCGTAAAATGGAAACCAGGGTCCCTGCCACTAACATGCCCAGGCTCCTGTTACCTGCCAAAGCCCCTGACCAGGGCTGCTCCTGAGCTCCCAGAGCAGCAACTACAGGCACTCTGAGCATGAATTCATTCCCCATGGAGCCACTGAAGTGACCAGGCTCCTTTTGTCCATGAAGTCACTGACCATTACTGCTCCTGGAACCCCCTGAGCCACAATTACTGGCAGTCTAGCTTCGAATTTAGTCCCTGTGGAGCCTCTGAAGTGACCAGGCTCCTCTTGTCCACTGAAGCCCCTGAACAGGGCTGCTCTCAGAGCCACAAATACAGGCACTCTGAAGCCTGAATTCACTCCTGTGGAGCACAGAAAGGACAAGGCTCCTCTTGTCCATCAAAGCCCCTGACCATGACTGCTCCCGAACTCCATGAGCTGCAACTGCGGGCACTCTGAAGCTCGAATTCACTCCCTGTGGATCCACTGAAGTTAAAAGCTCCTCTTGCCCGCAAATCCCTGACCAGGACTGCTCCCAGAATTCGCTACCTGTAGAGCTACAGAAGTGACCAGATATGCCAACCGCTGTGTGGCTCCAGACAAAAGACTTTTGAATCTTGCCACCATTTTGCTATGATTTCTACCCACTGATACAAGGCAGCCCTCTATTTAAGCAATAAGGCATGACAGGGTGTGTGTTATCCTGTAATAACGTCACTCCTGGGGTGAGTTGAAGCATGAGGTGAAGCCGACTGCATCCACCACCCCAGGAGCGACGTTATTACACGAGCAACACACACGCTGGAGTGTCTTATTGCTATTATACAATGACTCATTGTTATACAAAATAAAAAAAAAACATTAAAAATTGTTTTTAGTAGATTTTAGTGAAAGAGAAGAGGGGAAAAGTTGGTGCTCAAGCTGGACAGCAAGCAGACCTAATGCTAATCAATGACAGTGATGTTATACTGCAATATCATCACTGTCTCAGGCACTACACTGACCAATCAGAATTCAGGAAGTTTCCTTACCATTGTATAATTAAGAATATTAATGCTATAGTATTAGTGGTGCTCTGGTTCTTTAACTGTACTGTAATTGTACTACTGTTTTTCGGATTTTCTTCTCTACTGCTCCTTGTTTAGCCTACTGTTGCTTTTATTTTAATTTCTAAACCCAGCTCAATTTGGCTTTTCCTTTAAAACTTACTATTGCTTTATTTAATCACTGAAATGCTCCTCCTCCCCAACCCAACCATAATAGATTGTGATCTTCCATCTTAGTCTTCCCTCTTCTTAGAGGCAGCTCAAATTTCCCAAATCCTTGCTTTTATTGTTAGTAACTCTTGCTTTTGCTCTCCTTTTCAGGCTCCTCCTGCCGCTGAAGCCCCTGACCAGGGCTGCTCACCAAACTCCTGAGCCGCAACTGCAGGCACTCTGAAGCCAAATTCACTCACTGTGGAGCCGCTGAAGTGACCAGGTATGCCAACGCTGTGCACGCTTACAGACAAAGGACTTTTGAATCTTGGCGCCTATTTGCTATGATTCTCCCACTGGTACAAGGCAGCCTCTATTTAAGAATGTTAATGCTGTAGTACTAGTGGTGCTTTTGTTCTTTAATTGTACTGTAACTGTAACAGCAGCTTTTCTGCTTTATTTTCACTACTGCTTCTTGTTTAACCTACTGTTGCTTTTACTTTATTTTGTAAACACAGCACAATTCAGCTTTTCTTTTAAAACTTACTACTGCTTTCTTTAATTCACAAAGTGCTCCTCTCCTCCCCACCCCAAACTGTATTAAAGTGTGGTCTTCTAGCTAAGCCCTCCCTCTACTTTCAGCAACCTCAAATTTCCTAATCCCTTGCTTTTAAAGTTGATAACCCTTGTTTTTGCTTTCCATCTTCAGGCTTGTCTTGCCGCTGAAGCCCATGACAATGGCTGATCCCGAACTCCCTGAGCTGCAACTGCAAGCACTCTGAAGCCTGAATTCACTCCACTGGAGCCACTGAAGTGACCAGGTATGCCTGCTACTGTGCGGTTCCAGACAAGAACTACTGCTTTTCTGATGTTTTTCACAACTGCTCCTTGTTTAGCCTACTGTTGCTTTTATTTTAATTTCTAACCCAGCGCAATTCAGCTTTACTTTTAAACCTTGACTGCTTTCTTTATTCCCTAGAATGCTCCTCCTCCCCCCAAACCACAACAGAGCGATCTTCTAGATAAGCCCTCCCTCTACTTTCAGCCACCTCAAGTGTCCCTAATTCCTTGCTTTTAAAGTTAGTAACCCTTGTTCTTGCTTTCCTTCTTCAGGCTTGTCTTGCCGCCTAAGCTCCTGATAAGGGCTGCTGTCCGAACTCCCGAGCTGCGACTATGGGCACTCTGAAGTTCAAATTCACTCCCGCTAAGCCACAGAGGTGACTAGGCTCCTCTTGCCCACGAAACCCCTGACAAGGGCTCCCCGAACTCCCTGAGCCGCACAGCACGCTGAAGCTTGAATTCACTCCATATGAAGCTGCTAAAATGACCAGTCTCCTGTTGACTGCTGAAGCCCCTGACCAGGGCAGCTCCTGAGCTCCCAAAGCCACAACTATGGGCACTCTGAAGCAAGAATTCACTCCCCATGGAGCCACTGAGTGACCAGGCTCCTCTGGTCTGCCAAAGCCACTGACTGTGACTGATTCTGGAACTCCCTGAGAAGCAGTTGTTGGCACTCTGAAGCTTGAATTCACTCCCTGTGGAGCCTCCAAAGTAATGAGGCTCCTCTTGCACCACTAAGCCCTGACCAGGGCTGCTCTCTGGAGTTCCCAGAGTCACAACTACAGGCACTCTGAAGCCTGAGTTCACTCTCTGTGGAGCCACTGGCGACCAGGCTCCTCTTGTGTGCGAAGCTCCTGACCATGACTGCTTCGAACTCCATGAGGCTGCAACTCACGGGCACTCTAGCTCTAATTCCTCCTGTGGAGCCACTGAAGTTACCAGGCCACTTGCCCAGCAAATCTCTGATCAGGTCTACTCCCAGAATTCGCTACCTGTAGAGCTGCAGAAGTGACCAGATATGCCAACCACTGTGTGGCTCCAGACAAAAGAGTTTTGAATCTTGTCGCCATTTGCTATGATTTCTCCCCACTGATACAAGGCAGCCCTCTATTTAAGAATATTAATGCTATAGTATTAGTGGTGCTCTGGTTCTTTAACTGTACTGTAATTGTAACTACTGCTTTTCTGATTTTCTTCTCTTCTACTCCTTGCTTAGCATACTGTTGCTTTTATTTTAATTTCTAAACCCAGCTCAATTTGGCTTTTCTTTTAAAACTTACTATTGCTTTCCTTAATCCCTGGAATGCTCCTCCTCCCCACTCCAACCATGATATATTGTGATCTTCTAGCTAAGCCTTCTCTCTTCTTAGAGCCAGCTCAAATTTCCCTAATCCCTTGCTTTTATTGTTAGCAACTCTTGTTTTCTCTCTCCTTTTCAGGCTCCTCTTGCCGCTAAAGCCCCTGGCCAGGCTGTTCACCAAACTCCTGAGCCACAACAGTGGGCACTCTGAACCGAATTCCTCCCCATGGAGCTGCTGAAGTGCCGAGGTATGCGAACGCTGTGCGCTCCAGACAAAAGACTCTTGAATCTTGGTGCCACTTTGCTGTGATTCTCCCCACTGATACAAAGCAGCCCTCTATTTAAGAATGTTAATGCTATGGTACTAGTGGTGCTCTGGTTCTTTAGTTGTACTGTAACTGTAACAGCTGCTTTTCTGATTTTTTTCACTCGGCTCCTTGTTTAGCCTACTGTTGCTTTTATTTTATTTGTAAACACAGCACAATTCAGCATTTCTTTTAAAACTTACTACTGCTTTCTTTAATTCACAAGTGCTCTCTCCTCCCCACCCCAAACCATAATAAAGTGTGGTCTTCTAGCTAAGCCCTCCTCTACTTTCAGCAACCTCAAATTTCCCTAATCCCTTGCTTTTAAAGTTGATAACCCTTGTTTTTGCTTTCTATCTTCAGGCTTGTCTTGCCCGCTGAAGCCCCTGACAATGGCTGATCCCCGAACTCCTGAGCTGCAACTGCAGGCACTCTGAAGCCTGAATTCACTCCTGTGGAGCCACTGAAGTGACCTGGTATGTCTGCTACTGTGCAGTTCCAGACAAAGGACATTTGAATCTTGGTACTGTTTTGCTATGATTTCTCCCCACTAATACAAGGCAGCCCTCTTTTTAGAATGTTAATGCTGTCATACTAGTGATGCTCTGGTTCTTTAACTGTACTGTAATTGTAACTACTGCTTTTCTGATTTTCTTCTCTTCTACTCCTTGCTTAGCATACTGTTGCTTTTATTTTAATTTCTAAACCCAGCTCAATTTGGCTTTTCTTTTAAAACTTACTATTGCTTTCCTTAATCCCTGGAATGCTCCCCTCCTCCCTCCAACCATGATATATTGTGATCTTCTAGCTAAGCCTTCTCTCTTCTTAGAGCCAGCTCAAATTTCCCTAATCCCTTGCTTTTATTGTTAGCAACTCTTGTTTTTACTCTCCTTTTCGGGCTCCTCTTGCCCGCTAAAGCCCCTGGCAAGAGCTGTTCACCAAACTCCTGAGCCACAACAGTGGGCACTCTGAACCCAATTCACTCCCCATGGAGCTGCTGAAGTGCGAGGTATGCCGACCGCTGTGCGCTCAGACAAAAGACTCTTGAATCTTGGTGCCCACTTTGCTATGATTCTCCCCACTGATACAAAGCAGCCCTCTATTTAAGAATGTTAATGCTATGGTACTAGTGGTGCTCTGGTTCTTTAGTTGTACTGTAACTGTAACAGCTGCTTTTCTGATTTTTTTTCCTCTGGCTCCTTGTTTAGCCTACTGTTGCTTTTATTTTATTTTGTAAACACAGCACAATTCAGCATTTCTTTTAAAACTTACTACTGCTTTCTTTAATTCACAAGTGCTCCTCTCCTCCCCACCCCAAACCGTAATAAAGTGTGGTCTTCTAGCTAAGCCCTCCCTCTACTTTCAGCAACCTCAAATTTCCCTAATCCCTTGCTTTTAAAGTTGATAACCCTTGTTTTTGCTTTCTATCTTCAGGCTTGTCTTGCCAGCTGAAGCCCTGACAATGGCTGATCCCGAACTCCCTGAGCTGCAACTGCAGGCACTCTGAAGCCTAGATTCACTCCCTGTGGAGCCACTGAAGTGACCTGGTATGTCTGCTACTGTGCAGTTCCAGACAAAGGACATTTGAATCTTGGTACTGTTTTGCTATGATTTCTCCCCACTAATACAAGGCAGCCCTCTTTTAAGAATGTTAATGCTGTCATACTAGTGATGCTCTGGTTCTTTAACTGTACTGTAATTGTAACTACTGCTTTCTGATTTTTTTCACTACGCTGCCTGTTTAGCCTACTGTTGCTTTTATTTTAATTTCTAACCCAGCGCAATTCAGCTTTCCTTTTAAAACTTCGACTGCTTTCTTTAACCCTGGAATGCTCCCTCCTCCCCACCCAAACCACAATAGAGTGAGATTGTCTAGATAAGCCCTCCCTCTACTTTCAGCCACCTCAAATGTCTCTAATCCCTTGCTTTTAAAGTTGGTAACCCTTATTTTGCTTTCCTTTTTCAGGCTTGTCTTGCCAAAGCGCCTGACAAGGCTGCTCTCTAAACTCCCTGAGCTGCATCTGGGCATGCACAAGCCCAAATTCACTACAATATGCCATTGATGTGACTAGTCTCCTCTTACCCACAGAAGCCCCAAACAAGGGCTCTTCCCGAACTCCCAGAGCCACAATTGTGGGCAATCTAAGCTCAAATTCACTCCCTGTGGAGCAGCTAAAATGACCAGGCTCCTGTTGCCCTGGAAGCCCCTGACCAGGGCTGCTCCCTGATCTCCCAGAGCTGTAACTACAGGCTCTCTGAAGCTTGAATCCACTCCCATGGAGCCCTTGAAGAGACCAGGTTCCTCTTGTCTGCTGAAGCTGCTGACCATGACTGCTCCGGAACTCCCTGATAAAGCAATTGCAGGCACTCTGAAGCACAAATTCACTCCCTGTGGAGCCGCTGAAGTGACCAGGCTCCTCTTGCCTTCTGAAGTCCCTGACCAGGGCTGCTCCTGATCTCCCAGAGCTGCAACTCACGGGCACTCTGAAGCACGTATTCACTCCCGTGGAACCCCTGAAGAGACCAGGTTCCTCTTGTCTACTGAAGCTGCTGACCATGACTGCTCCCGGAACTCTCTGAAAAGCAATTGCGGGCACTCTGAGCTCGTTCACTCCCTGTGGAGCCGCTGAAGTGACCACGCTCCTCTTGCCTGCTGGAAGTCCCTGACCAGGGCTGCTCCCTGATCTCCCACAGCCACAACTACAGCACTCTGAGGCTCAAATTCACTCCTGTGGAGCCCTAAGAGTTACCAGGCTCCTCTTGCCTGGCAAATACCCTGACCAGGGCTGCTCCCAGAATACACTGCAGAAGTGACCAGGTATACTGACCACTGTGCGGCTCAAGACAAAATAATTTTGAATCTTGCCACCATTTTACTTTGATTTCTCCCCACTGATACAAAGCAGCCCTTTATTTAAGAATATTATTGCTATCATACTAGTGGTGCTCTGGTTCTTTATCTGTACTGTAACTACTGATTTTCTGATTTTCTTCACTACTGTTCCTTGTTTAGCCTACTGTTGCTTTTATTTTAATTTCTAAACCCAGCTCAATTTGGCTTTTCTTTTAAAACTTACTACTGCTTTCTTTAATCCCTGGAATGCTCCCTCCTCCCCCACCACAACCATGATAGATTGTGATCTCCAGCTAAGCCCTCCCTGTTCTTACAGCCAGCTCAAATTCCCTAATCCCTTTTGTTAGTAACCCTTGTTTTGCTCTCCTTTTTCAGGCTCCCTCTTGCCGCTGAAGCCCCTGACCAGGGCTGCTCACCAAACTCGGGCCAAAACTGTGGGCACTCGAGGCCGAATTCACTCCCGTGGAGCCACTGAAGTGAACAGGTATGCTGACCGCTGTGCAGCTCCAGACAAAGGACTTTTGAATCTTGGCGCCATCTTTCTATGATTCTCCCCACTGGTACAAGGCAGCCCTCTATTTAAGAATGTTAATGCTATGGTACTTGGTGCTCTTTTCTTTTCTTTAATTGTACTGTAACTGTAACAGCTGCTTTCTGATTTTTGCACTACTGCTCCTTGTTTAGCCTACTGTTGCTTTTATTTATTTTGTAACCCTAGCACAATTCGGCTTTTCTTTTAAAACTTACTACTGCTTTCTTTAATTCCCAAAAGCTCCCTCTTTCCCCACCCCAAACCGTAATAAAGTGTGATCTTCTAGCTAAGCCCTCCCTCTACTTTCAGCCACCTCAAATTCCCTAATCTCTTGATTTTAAAGTTGGTAACCCTTGTTTTTGTTTTTCTTCTTCAGGTTGTTCTAGCCACGCCAAAGCCCTGACAACAGCGGCTGCTCCAAACTCCTGAGCTGCAACTACAGGCACTCTGAAGCCGAATTCACTCCCTGTGGAGCCACTGATATGATCAGACTCCTCTTGCCCACCAAAGCCTTTGACCAGGACTCCTTCCTGAACTCCCTGAGCCACAACTGGGGCACTCTGAGCTCAGATTCACTCCCTGTGGAGACACTATAGTGTCCAGGCTCTGGTTGCCAGCAAAACCCCTGACCAGGGCTGCTCCTGAGTTCCCAGAGCCACAACTATAGGCGCTCTGAAGCCTGAATTCACTCTCTGTGGAGCCGCTGAGTGACCAGTTTCCTCTTGTCCACTGAAGCCCTGACCATGACTGCTCCCAGAACTCTATGAGCTGCAACTGCAGGCAGTCTGAAGCTAATTCAGTCCCTGTGGAGCCACTGAAGTTACCAGGCTCCACTTGCCCAGCAAATTCCCTGACTAGGGGCTGCTCCCTGAATTCACTACCTGTAGAGCTGCAGAATTGACCAGGTATGCTGACGTTGTGTGGCTCCAGACAAAAGACTTTTGAATCTTGTCGCCATTTGCTATGATTTCTCCTCACTGATACAAAGCAGCCCTTTATTTAAGAATGTTAATGCTATAGTACTAGTGGTGCTCTGGTTCTTTAACTGTACTGTAATTGTAACTACTGCTTTTCTGATTTTCTTCACTATTGCTTCTTGTTTAGCCTACTGTTGCTTTTATTTTAATTTCTAAACCCAGCTCAATTCGACTTTTCTTTTAAAACTTACTACAGCTTTCTTTAATCCTGAGAATGCTCCCCTCCTTCCCCACCCCAACCATGATAGATTGTGATCTTCTAACTAAGCCCTCCCTCTACTTAGAGCCAGCTCAAATGTCCCTAATCCCTTGCTTTTATTGTTAATAACTCTTGTTTTGCTCTCCTTTTCAGGCTCTCTTGTTAGAAGCCCTGACCAGAGACTTCTTAACAAAACTCCCTGAGTGCTTCTGATAATTCACTCACTGTAGGTGTGATGACCAGGTATGCTGACCGCTGTGCGCTCCAGACAAAGAACTTTGAATCTTGGCGCCATTTGCTATGATTCTCCCCACTGATACAAGGCAGCCCTCTATTTAAGAATGTTAATGCTGTAGTACTAGTGGTGCTTTTGTTCTTTAATTGTACTGTAACAGCTGCGTTTCTGATTTTTAACTACTACTCCTTGTTTAGCTTACTGTCGCTTTTATTTTATTTTGTAAACCCAGCACAATTTGGCTTTTCTTTTAAAACTTACTACTGCTTTCTTTAATTCCCAAATTGTTCCTCCTCCCCCACCCCAAACCATAATAGAGCGTGATCTTCTAGCTAATCCCTCCCTCTAGTTTCAGCCACCTCAAATTCCCTAATCCCTTGCTTTTAAAGTTGGTAATGCTTGTTTTGCTCTCCTTCTTAGGCTCATCTTGCCAGAAGCCCCTGACCAGGGCTGCTCCATTAACTCACTGAGCTGCAACTGGGGCACTCTGAAGCCCAAATTCACTCCCCATGGAGCTGCTGAAGTGACCAGGTTTCTCTCTGCAGCTGTTTCGTGGCTGATCCCTGCACCCTTGACTGGCCTTTGTTATATAGTGGTGGATGGTCAGTGACTAAGTCCCCATTTCCTTTTGCATCCTATAGAGTTAATTCAATAGAGGGCACCTGACTCTTTAACAAGTCTAATTTTCTGGTAGCTGTCATTTCAACAAGTGATTCCTCAGCTAGTGAATACCTGAGTAGGAACAGTTATTAAATAATAAAAAAAAATAACCTCTAATATTTAACTCAAGTTATTAAATAATATAAATAAAAATAACCTATAGTATTTCCCTGGTAATACTACCTGGTTGTTCCTTGTATGCCCTAGGATCTTTCCTATATAGAACCCCACCCCTTGGTAAATTCAATCATCCCTCATTACCGGTCCCCCTTTATACACATACACAACCCTGTATGCTTACTTCCACAACTACTGAGCTATTCCATATCTGTTGCAGGCATAGCCATTACTCTGACTCTGATAATGAGAGCTGCCTATCTGATACCTTGCTACTCACCCTTCTAACAGTATTTACCCTGTCAGACTCGGTAGGTATGCAGCAATACCCTCACATCCAATATACATTAGATGTGAAGGACTACTGTGCCCAAGGCACCTTAAGCTCCTTACTCAGTGCAGGCAGCAATGCCTCTGATACACATGGGAGGCTACCCCACATTCCCAGGGGTGGTTGCTTCCTGCACCAAGACAAGTTACCCCACCCTGACTCTCCTACCTACCTTCACCATCACTCAACAAAAGCTCAACCTGAGATCATTACTGAGATAAAAGCATGCAGCACACTACAAGCAGCTAAAGGTCCATTTGTGGAGAATCATACTGCTATTACTATTATTATCTGGCAATACCCCCAACCCTGGCCCCTCCCAACTTATGTTGAGTGGCATAAAGTCGGATATGCTCACACTGGCTTCCATCAACATCTGCAGCCTGCTTTCTAAATTTGATGCCCTCCAAGTTTGGGTTACACAGCATAACCCTGATGTCCTCTCTTGTGGAGACTTGGCTCAGCCCAAGATCCTGGACACTGCTTCGCCATTAAGACTACACCATTCAGACAGGATAGGTTAAATAAAGAGGTGGAGGCTGTGCTATCTACCTGAAAGATACCCTCATTGGGCATGCCCTACTCAGGCCTAATTCAATGAATAATGTGCAGGCACTTGTTATTAAGGTACTGCTACAAGCACATAAAACCATCACAGTGATCCTGGTGTATATGCCCACTACAGAACAGGCTGCTGGCTTTAACACAGCACTGGATTATTCCCACACCATGTGCCACAGCTCTGAAATAGTCATGTTTAGAGATGGATGAAGTGGTCCCAATTTGCTCTCGGAGTGATTCGGGGGAGTGAGCGGTCAGCGGAGTGCTCCATCAATAGATGTGGAGTGCCGTGTTATTAATGGGCGAGTCCATTGCAAACTGACTTCACGTTACTCTGCCTTCCCAAAACCACTACTCCACTACTCTTGAGGTGAAGTACATTGAAACAATGTACTTCACCTCACTTCACCTTGTTTTTAAGCTCCAAAGGCGTATTTGCAGTGATTCATGGGATTTCGGGTCTCAAGGGCTCTAGATTGTTCTGCATAGCCTAAGTTTGGGGTAGTGTGCAGGAAGCTGTAGGAGACAATCTGCTGTGAGAGCTCTCTGCAATTCAAACCTTCAAAAACTGTTAAAAAGCTTTTTGAGTCTATTTTTTGCTGAAACTTTAGTTCAGCAATTATAGAAACCCTCCTGTGCTCACATCATCGAGCATTTATTGTGTGTGTGTGTGTGTATTTTGAATGTTAATGTACAACATTCAGTCTGTGTACTGAGAGACAGTAGAAGTGTGCTTTGGGGAGGGGCAACTGTATCTGTGGTGTAGGTAGATTAACTTGGAGAAAAGACAGTGCTTTCTGTTTTGGTGATATTTTTCTTGTATAACTGTTAATGTACACACAGTAATATTTTCAATAATTCTTGCCATTTTTGCTGATTGCTGTGGTGCAGCAGTGCATAATTTTAGTTTGTTTAAAATATGTGTTTATATTACTGAAGTTTTCAATTTGCTCGCATCACTTAGTGGATGTCTGAGTATGTGTGTGATGCATGTCATCAGATCAGACCATTTATTGTGCCACATAATAACTTCAGCAATGTGAACCTGCTATCTACTGCAGCTGTGTGTTTTGTACTTCTTTGTGGTATCTTTACTGGTACTAGTACCAGTGACTGTTACTGCAGCAGTGCAGTACATGGCCTCGCCCCGCGGGCCCGCCCCCAACCAGCAAAGGTATTCTTTCCAGATTTGAATTTCTGATGCTGTGAGCACCGGTTAGGTGTTGTGCCCCTTGCATCTGCATCTCTTCAGTGCACAGCACAATCTTAATCTGTCTGTGTATTTGCATCTCTTTAGGCCCAAATTTCCACCTGTAACTTAAGCTACAGTTGTTTCTTTTGGCTTCACTTCAGAGTACTGGACAGGTGTGGTGCATAATTCTGCATGAGCATTGTACTCATTAATATGCGTTTTAAGTCAGGACCATCATCACGAGTCACTCTGTGATACAAATCACGCTCTTCATCATCACAGTCACAAATGCAGTTACAAATCACTATTCACGATCATGTCATGAATCACAATATTAATTTTTTACTAGTTAATTGGATGTATTGTAAGTCTGTTTTGTAGGTCTCTCCAGGCTTCACCACCCACCATTGTACTCATTAATGAACGTTTAAGTCAGGAGTTTGTACAGCTCATCGGGAAGTACAGCTATAGGCATTTGTGTTCACTTCACAATACAGTTCCATATTGTTTATCCACACCATCAACACCCAAATCACGCTCTTCATCATCATGGTCACAAATGTAGTCACAAATCACTATTCATAATTATGTCACGAATCACAACACTAATTTTTGACTAGTTACTTGGATGTATTGTAAGCATGTTTTGTAGTATCTCTCCAGGCTTAACCACCCTGCCACTGTACTCATTAATTAATGTTTTTAAGTCAGGAGTTTGTGCTACAGCTCATGGGGAAGTACAGCCATAGGCATTCACATTCCCAATACAGTTTCATATTGTTTATCTCACACCGTCGACATCGAATCATGTTCTTCATCATCACAGTCACAAATGCAGTTCACCAATTATGACTCACGATCATGTCACGAATCACAGCATTAATTTTTTACTAGTTACTTGTATGTATTGTAAGCATGTTTTGTAATATCTCCAGGCTTCACTACTCCACCTTTGTACTCATTAATAAGCATTTTTAAGTCTGGGAGTTTTGTGCTGAAGTCCATCGGGAAGTACAGCCATAGGCATTCGTTTCCTTCCTCACAGCATATGAGTTACAGTACTGTAAGTAGTGGTGGGTGAAGTGGACCCAATTTGCTCCATGAAGTGATTCACTGAGTATTGTGGAATCCATGGAGAACCCCACAATGTGAAGTGGAGTACTTTGCTTCATAACGAGGAACGTGAAGTCCATTGAGACCAATGACTTTGCATTATTCTGCCTTTCCCAAACCACTTCTCCACCAATTTTAAGGTGAAGTACATTGAAATCAATGTAATTTGCCTCACTTTGCCCTATAATTGAGCTCCAAATGAAATTCTGCAGTTATTCACGGGATTGCAGGTCACATGGGCTCTAGATTATTCATCTTAGACTCAGTTCTGGCCTGGGTAGTGTGTGTGCAATGGTAGCTGGAGACGGTTTGCTGTCAGAGCTCTGTGATTCAAAACCTCTAAAAGCTGTTTAAAACACCTTTTGAATAATATGTTTTGCTCAAAATTTAGTACATCGACTGTAGGAAACCCTTCTGTGCTCATATCATAGAGTGTTTATTGTTGTGTGTGGATTTTGAATGTTAATTTATAACAGTCAGTCTGTGTACTGTGAAGTGTGCTTTGGGAGAGGCATATTTGAGGTGTAGGTAGATTAACTGGGAGAAAAGAGCAGTATTTCTGTTTTAGTTATATTTTTCTTGTATAATTGTGTTACTGTACACTCAGTAATATTTTCAGCAATTCTTGACATTTTTGCTGATTGCTGTGTTGCAGCAGTGTACAATTTGCCCAGTTTAAAACATTTGGTTATATTACTAAGGTTTTCAATTTGCTACGCTTTACTTGAGTGTGTGTGTGTGTGAGCATGTGTGTGATGCGTGCCATTAAATCAGACACCTTTTATTGTGTTATAGAGTAATTGCAGCAGTGTGAACCTGCTATCCACTGCACCTGCATGAATTGTTTATAGTGTTTTGTGGTATCTTTACTGGCAGTGGATTGTTACTGCCGTTCACTAATCCCCAGCTGGCAAAATGTATTCCTTTCCAGATTTGGTTGTGACTTGTTAGCACTAGTTAGGTGTTGTTGTGCCTTTTCATATGCATCCCTAGAGTGTGCAGCACAATCTTAATCTGTCTGTGCGCTTGCATGGCACCATTAATTCTGGGAGACTGCATTTCTTGTTATGCTCTCATTTCACTTTGTCAGCACTGGGGAATTTTCTGGAGACAAGACAGTAGCATTTTGGGGATGCACATTAATTCTGGTGTCTCTGTGTGTAACCTGACCACTGCACGCATGACTGAGTGCGCCATTAATTCTGGGAGACTTTGCATTTCTTGTTACACTCTCATTTCACTTCATCAGCACTGGGAGTTTTCTGGACACAAGACAGTAGCACTTTGGGATGTACATTCATTCTGGTGACTGTGTGGGTGGGATGCTGCCAATATTATAGTCACTCTGCCTTACTTCACGTTTAAGGCAGAATGACAATGTGAAGTATTAATAACAAGGCAAAGTAGAGCCTTTCCATGGGGCACTCTGCATATAGCAAAGTGCCAACATCAAAAGGCCACAATGCATTCACTGGCTGGTGATTTTAAATTCACTGCATCTCTAGTCATGTTGGGAGATTTCAGTGTTAACTGGCTCTCACCTGATGCTGGTCCTTACAAGGATACCATCTCTGCGCCCACTTTACCCAAATGGTGGACTCCCCAACTCAAATGAATTATAGGACAGGGACAAGAATGCTGTTGGACTGGATTCTCTCCAACCATCCTGAATGTATCTTGAATACAACTGTCCTCCCAGATGCAATTAATGACCACTTGCCTATCATATGAAACTGGTCTAAAAAACATTAAGCCATCACCCCAAACTATTATATTCAGAGTCCTTACACAAGGGTACCTAGAACCTCTAAAAACACCCCTTAAGAAAACAAGACTGGTCCCCAATCAACTCTACAAAAGATGTTGACACTGTGCTTGAATAGTTCATTAACTGTTTAAATGCTGCCTGTGCTATCCATGCCCCCCATAAAAAGCAGAAAGTTAAGAGTGCCTGTAATCCATAGGTCACACCAGCACTTATTGGTAGCATGAAATCTAGAGATTACCTGTGGCAACATGCCTATGCTTCCAGCAGGCAGGTGGATATGCAAAGATATAAAAGAGCTAGGAATGCTTGCACCCAAGCTATCTGTCAAAAAATAAATTGGTACTACAAGGAGGTGCTCACCAACTCCTAGGGTGATGGTAGCAAGTTCTGGAGAAACATTAAGGATATTACACAGAAAGATCCCAAAGTGCACTCCACGCTCAGCATTGAGGTACCACCACATTTGGCCCAAAGGCCATTAAGCACATTCAATAATGCCTTCACTAACCTCAGCAGTGCTCTCCCTCAGATTTCTTTGAGAATGCAACTAACACTAATCCCATGGGGAGTATAGTCCAACCCCAGGTACACCCCATTTCTACTTCAAAGCTGTTACCAAACATAAGGCCAGGAAATATATACAAAGGGTACTAGAAAAATCCAGATTTTGAGTGGACACGTTAGACCTTAAATTAGTCACCCTCACCTTGGAAGAAATACTAACACCTCTAAATAAGACAATGAATCTATTACTAAGATTAGTTTAATTGACCCAAAGTGGAAATCTGCCATGGTAACCCCTGTTTATAAAAGTGGTGGTAGGGCTCAGCTTGCTAACTATAGACCAATCGCCATTCTCCTTCCCTCTCTAAAGCTCTTGAACACATTGTGTCCGACCAGTTGGTTGAGTACCTGGAAAATACCAGCCCAGAGCCCTCAACATCATGGGTTTAGGAAAGGGCACAGTACCACCTCCAGTGCTTGTGGAATTTATTGGCCTTATCCACAGCTCACTTGACCAAGACCGGTTTGTGGGGACGGCCTTCATAGACCTCACCAAGGCCTTTGATACGGTAAAGCACCCCTACTACTCCAGTAATTTTCCCACACAGAACTCTCAAATGAAGCTATGGGTTGGTTTAAAAGCTATCTGGAAAACTGACTGCAACAGGTGAAGATATCTGACGTCCTCTCCAACAGACAACAAGTCCACTGGTGTCCTCAAGGGTCCATACTGGCCCTCTCCTGTTCAGCCTTTTCCTGAACAGCATCCCTGTTAATTGCTCTGATAAGATTCTTCTTTATGTGGATGATGCCGTCACCTTCACCAGCAACCCTAATCCTAAGCTTCTTGAGCATCAGCTACAGCTAAACTTCATGAGCGTGGAAGAATGGTTTAGTAGGCACAAGTTACTATTAAAAACAAGAAGACCAAAGTTTTGCTATTCAGTAGCTCTCATAACAAACATAAAGCCCACCAACTAACAATTCAGAACAGCACTGGCACCTCCTTGAACAGGTGCAATACTTAAATACCTCGGGTCACCATTGGCAGCACTTTATCCTATGCATGTTACATTCAAACTGTTGTCAAAGCAGGCAACACACATATCGGTTTGCTGCATAGGCACAAAACAGCTAGACCAACGGGCGCTGAGGGTAACAATGCACAGCTCAATCATTTCCATTATACACCATGGCTTGGTAATTTATTGGGAAGCTACTGATATGTCCCTTAGGCATGTCTCCATGGTGCTAAACAAAGCTTGAAGGCTCCTAACTGGTGCTCATCAACTCACATACACATGTGATCTTTATGCACAGACAGGGTGGCTACATTTGAAAGGCAGGACCAAATATCAAGCCTGCCTACTAGCAAAAAGACTAGCCTTGGGCATACACCACTGGGGGTTCAGAAGTTACTAAGACCATCCAATAACCCTCACTGCACAAGAAGCTCATAAAGCCAGCCCTACCTGATCTCCCATTGCCGCACTGCTCAAGGGCAAAGGTCATTCACCAATAGAGCCCTGCAATGGCTCAATTCCTTCACAAAGACATCCTTTCTGAAGCCAAACTGGGCCTGCTCAAATTCAAGCTTGCAAGCACCTCATAGTAAATAGCAGTTGTGACTGTTTTCCCTAAGCTGGCCTTGCTGCTATGAACATGGAGTTTGCTGCTATCAATGTGAAGTCTTCTGCAAACACTTAGCAGCTGCACTTACCCTACACCTGCTTTGACCTCCCATAACCAAACTCCTTGTCCTATCATTACCAATACACTCACTCCTCCTCCCTCTCAAGCATGCACACTTTCCTACTCATCTCCTTAACTCACCCGACTCACCCCACCCCATTTAACCTATCCACCATTCATTGACAGTGCCTCCTCTGGCTGACTCATAACATTTGCTTTTCCTTTCAATATGTTAATGATTTGCATGTTAAGTACCCTACTTCATTTGTATCTTGTTTATTGTACAATGCCTTTCAATGTTTTGTTAGGATCCTTTAAACTCTGTTATTTGTTTTATCTCCTGTGTCATCTAAGTAGCTATGTTAATTTAGTGACGTGGAACCTTTGTAAAAGAGCTTTTAGCTCAAAGGTTTTTAATCCAAGATTCCAATAAATAAATGAATAAATTAAAATAAATAATCCTTGAAGGAGAGGAAAGTACTGTGTCAGAGAGGGTTAGGCCTGGGTCCCTGAATCTCTGGGTGACAGCTACAGCACCAGCCCTTGTAGTCTAGGTCCAGTGTGTGTGTGTGTGTGTGTGTGTGTGTGTGTGTGTGTGTGAACTACTGCATGTGCAAGTGTGACAGACCTGTGTGTGAATTAATCTGACAGACACCACCACTTGCTTTTGATCCTGAACAAGCTACAGACTGGCATTATGAGTACTCCAAAAATTGTAAAGCAAAAGCTGGGAGCAAAGGAAGTAAATGTTAACTTTTATTCACGATCCTAGAAAGAAGTGGCCCAAAAAGTAAAGTAAAAGCACCACAGTCTGCTGAACAAGCTGAGCTAAATGCTACTACTATCAATGTGCAGGCTAACTCTCAAAATACTGAAAACTCAGCGGGGGTGGATTGTCTATATTGAAGGGCTCAATACAGCAAACAAAGTTTCTAAAGATAGTAGCAAGTTTTCTGAGAAATGCGCAAAACAAACAGTATTCAAATTGAACATAAAGTTAAAAGCACTTCTGGGTATAACTTGCTGTGGAGTTGCTCAAGTTGTAATGCATGCATATCAAATAACTCAATCTGCAACTGCAAGTGTTAGCTCTACTAAATCTGATGATGAAGATGATGATGGTGACCATGGTCATGGTAAGATTGACGATGAGCTTGAGACTTTACCTTTAGCTATGTCTCATTCCAGTTCTGACAGAAACAATGTGGATAAAGATAAAAACAGTAGTAGAGTGTCAAAGGGAAAAAGAAAATGTCAAAGGCACAAGCCACTCAGTTAAACAAAGTCTGACAGTAGCAATGATGATGACAATGGTGCTGCAGAGGATTCTATGACTGTCGCAGCTGATGAACCTCAACCCTCCACCAATATGTCTTCTACACATAAACCCATCCACCTCACTCATACTGAGCTCGATACTAGACATAGACTGTCCACCTCTACTGTTTGGAATAATTTTTATATAAACCCACGGATGCTTGCCAAGCTATATGTATGCATTACAATACTTGTGTTTGTAGGGGAAAAATAAAGGGCATCTTGGAACCACAATTATCGACACATTGCATGACTTCACCCTATCGTTATATGTGGTTCAAATAAACAGCCTAACATTGGTGCCTGGAACTGTAGCAGGGTTCTCAGTGAACAGGAACATTCTGCTGAAATATTGGGGACAATCACCAGGCAAGATCCAAAGTTCACTTTCACTACAAGATAATTCTGTATGGTCCTCTGTCTTACCAGTCACAGTGTGTAGTTGTACAACACCCCTGCCAAATCTAACTTTACCTCTAATAAGTGGCAATTGAAGTTAAAAGAAGTTTTTGAAGAAAGTCTAAATATTCATGAAACATCCCATAGCACTGGCAATAAATTGTAAAATAGCAGAAATGATTGTACTTCATTTGCAGCCATACTCTATTGTGGAAGATATGTGTTTCAGAAGGCATATAGATTACTTACAGCCATGATATTTAATGCAAAGTAGAAAATATTTCTCAGTAACTGCTGTGCCCAGGATGCATGACAGCTCAGTACTTCAGGTAGGGCATGCTCTTCGAGAGGCTGAGGACAAAGTAGTTCACTTTGCTACTGATATTGGACCAGCACCAAAACCATTGCCTATCTTTCTCTTACTGCACTTTTGGTCACTTTTGCAGGCAACCCATAATCATCCTCACATTCCAGTCTGACTGCTACCCCTACCATATACTGGTATATTGGCCTCTGCTACACCAGCCGGGTTCTTGGTGACACACCGTCCAAGGTTGGATCGTAGAGGCGGGGTGTAGCCATTATATTTAAGACTGAGATGGGCCTTGTGGATGTGCCATTGGAAAGTACCAGATCCTTTGAATATATCCTGAGAGGGGTGTAGATTGCAGGATTCTTCTCATCTACCTTCCACCAAGGAGATGGTGGAAATTCCTGCAGGAGATAGCAGACTTCATTGTCGACATGGTGTTGAGGTCCCCAGATTGATAGTTCTGGGGACTTCAATGCCCTAGGTCGACGATGAACCTCGCACTTTGGTCAAAATCTCCTCCAGCTGATGATGTCGCTGGGCCTAACACAGGTGGTTACCTCCTCGACCCATGTAGGGGATCATTCATTGGATCTGATCTTTCTTCTGGGTATGGAGATTGCTGATTTGGGGTGGAAAAAGTCAGCTGGTCAGACCATCACACCATAAGTTTCAGCTTCAGGGCTCTTTAATAGGTCTGCCCTCACGGAGATGGTTCAGTATCGCCCTTTAAGGATATTAACCCCAGTGACCTTATGGTGGTGCTGGATCTATCGGGCTTGTTGGTGAATGCAGGAGTCCAGACGATCTTGTGATAGCCTATAATAAGGCTGTAGGAGATGCTCTGGACAAGACTGCTCCCTGTTCATGTTCGGCCTCTCACCCTTCGATCAAGGAGCCCTTGGTTTGATGGTTCCTTGAAGGAGTTAAGGCGAGTTAGCCAAGGTTGAGAGAGCCTGGTGGAGGTCCGCCATGATGCTGAAGGCTGATGGCACATTATGATGGCTATCAATCAGAAATCACCAGTAAGAAGGCAGAATTCTTGTCCAGGGAGATTTCTGCTGCACAGAACTGACTAGCTCAGCTTTTCTGGACCATTGACAGATTGTGCAATCCAATCTGTCTCCAGCCAGAGAAGCTTTTTCTCAGCTGAGATGTGAGGAGTTCACTCGTTTTTTGCAGATAAGGTTGCCAACATCAGTTCTGGCATCGGTCTGACCTCTTCTATGAGGGATTGCAGTGGTCGACAGGAAGTGGCATGCACTCGGTCTGTCTGGGCAGATTTTCACGGCTGTAGTTCACTGGCATTGTGAAGATCATCCAAATATTGCTACCAACCAGTTGTAGTTTGGATCCGAGTCCTACACCCTTCTAGTGGGATGTGTAGAAGTTATCTGCCCGATCCTTGCTGACATTGTCTGAAAGTCTTTGGAGGGTCTTTCCTGACCCCCTCAAGAAGGCAGTCATTCAACCACTCCTTAGAAAACCTTCCTTGGACCCAGATTGTTTAGCTAACTACTGGCCTATCTTTAACCTGTCTTTTGTTGGTAAGGTTATTGAAAAGGTGGTTGTGTTGCAATTATGATCATCATACAACTCACAATGTCTATGATACTCTCAGTCTGGGTTTAGGAAGAAGCATAACACGGAGACCCTCCTTGCCGGGTATCAAATGATCTCCTAATGGCTAGAGATCAAAGCCGCTACCATTCTGGTCCTTCTCGATCTCTCTCCTCTTTTGACACTGTAGACCATGGTGTGCTTTTGGAGCACCTACGGTTCTTTGTGGGCTGTCTGGTACAGTCCTCAAATGGTTCCATTCTTACCTCACGGACAGGTCTCAGAGGTTGCCACTAGAATTTACTCCTCTGGTGCTCTCTTCCTGCCTTGTTGGGTACCACAGGGTTCCATTCTAGCCCCATGTTGTTTGCAGTCTATACTGCCATTGGGAGATATCATCGGCGATACAGTCTGGGTTTTCACTGCTATGCAGATGATACTCAGCTGTATTTGTCCTTTCTGCCGGCAAGATGATGCACTCTCTGTGCTAAATAATTGCCTTGCTGAAATCAGACTTAGGATGAGTTCCAGCTGGCTGAGACTGAATCTGGATAAGACTGAGGTGCTGGTAGTGGACCCAGGTCATCTGGGGTGGGTTTGGGGGCTGGACAACCATCAGCCTTATTACTGGGTGGTATGTTGCTCACTACCTCTGATCAGGTGCATAACCTGGACGTTATTTTGAAGATGGTTTGACCTTAAAATCGCAGGTATCAGCTGTCATCAAGTCCTCTTTTTACCAACTGAGGAATATCACCCGGGTGAAACACCTGGTTCCTCTGGGTGATCTCCCAACATTGGTCCATGTCTTTGTCACTACCCATCTAGATTACTGCAATTCCCTCTACTTAGGGCTACCTGGGGTTGATACCCGCTGCAGCTGGTGCAGAATGTGGCGCAGGCTTTTGACTGGGACTTCTGAACCAGTCATATTATGCCTGTGCTCCATGTAACTGCACTGGCTGCCTGTTTAGTGGCAGATCACCTTTAAGGTTGGTTTACTAACCTTTAAAGCCCTACATGATCAGGGACCAGTTACCTGAAAGATCTCGTGGTACCCTATTACCTCCTCTGTCCTCTCCGTTCCGTCAGCGAGGGATTGCTGGAGATTCCCAGGGTTCGATTAAAGACATCAGGATCTCGTGCCTTCACTTTTCAGTACCAACCCTGTGGAATTCTCTACCTCATTGGTTGAGAGAATGCCCAACCATCGATAGATTCAAAATTGAGTTAAAGACTTATTTATTTAGTTTAGCTTTTCCTAACTATGGATGATTTGTTTTATGCTTGTTTAAAATGTTATCTTTATGAGTATGGTTTTATGTACAGCGCCTTGGTTTTGAAAGGCGCTATAAACATAAAGATGATTTGATTTACCACTAAACCAATACTAATACTACCCTACTACCTCTCAGAGCTCAAAAACACCGTTACATTTCAGAAAATGGCATTCTCCATGTATGTCAAGAGACACACACAGCACAGCACATTCAGCAAGAACTGAAAAGACTAGTTACTGCTTGAGTCACTTCACAGGATTTGAAAGTTGTTGTTTTTATTACCAACAATGGTTCAAATATTAAAAAGCACTTCATGATGGCAACTATGTAGATATACACTGTTTTTACATTGTCTTAATCTAATTGTTCAGAGCTTCCTGTATAATGACAGGCAAATCTCAACCACTGTGGGAGCAGTGCACAAAGTGTGTAGCCACTTCAACCAGTCAGTAAAAGCCTGTGACATCCTTACTGATATGCAGAAGGACAAAGATCTTTCTCATCTCTAGCTTGTTCAGGAAGTACCAAAAGGTGGAATTCAACTTACGTTATGATTGAAAGCATCTTTGAACAAAGGTAGCTATCATTGAGTATATCATGTACAATGATATCAGGGGGGCATTGTACACCATTCTACTCAATGGTCTCTTATGGAACAGTTGTGTCACATTCTAAAATCATTCATGAGTGCTACAAAATAGGTCAGTGCAGAAAAGACATGCCTTAGCCAAGTTTTCCACTCATTCTACTTCTCAAAAACAGGCTGGAGAAAATGAGGAACTATTTAGATATGAACCAATCTCTAGTTAATAACATGCTTACCAGACTTAGCAATAATGAGAAATTATCAGTCATGACACAGAGCAAGGAGTATCTCTTAGCAACATTGCTAGAGCCATGTTCCAGAACAGACACCATCCTGATTTGGTTCTGAGGATATGGAGGAGTTGAACTACAGGCAACTTTTGATTGATGCAGTAGTTCAGGTTTCATTATGAGGATTAGGAAGCAGTACTACAATGACATGACCTCAAATTCAAAACACTGCTCCAAAAACAGTACAGAAGCAGACAATGAGGAGGATGACATGGGTGCCAGCAGCAGAACACTGAAATTCCACAAGAGAAAATACATGCTTAGTAGTAAGCATGGTAGTATGCAGACCTGTCTGAGCCCAAAGTTAGTATAAGGATGACTCTTTAGCTTACTGGCAACAGAAAAAAAACATGCTGGCCAAAGCTGGCTACCCTGGCTTATAAGTGTATCGGTTGCCCACCCTCCAGTATCTGTTCTGAATAATTATTTAGCTCTGCTGGGGATGTTGTGACTGATAAGTGAACAAGATTAACACCAGACAATGTAGAAAACTGACATTCTTGAAGGTTAACATGCCAAACTTTGGCTACATATGTGATGTTAATCTTGAAGAAGGTGACACTGACAGCAGTACCTGTGCTGCATCTGTGGATTACATGACACATCAGCTTTCAATTTTGAGACTGGACTAGTAAAAAGTAAAGATCTGTCATCATCATGGGGTGGGTGGGAGGTACAGCCAGCCCAGGACATCCACGTGATTGCACTGGTAACCACTCGGCAGACAAGTACCTGATCTCACACACAGTCACTTTCTCATTCTGAGGAGATCATTTAGTTAAATGCACCTAAGAATAATTTTTAACCATATTGGCAATTTGATACATACTGCTACCTATGTTTCCCTGACAGTAGTGGTAGTAGCAGTGGTGAAGTGATCACTTTAGACTGCCTGGTGCTTGTCTTTCACATTGCTTTGCATTGTGTTCCATATCAATAGCCATTGCTAAATATAATTGCTGGCAAACAAACACACTGTCCCTTCTACAAAAGTCAGACTCAGGAGACTGGTTTAAAAAATAAATAGAGATCTCGGACTTGTCTGCCTTTGAACCACATCATCATCATCCTGGGGTGGGTTGGAGGTGCAGCCAATACATCACATGATTGTACTGGTAGCAACTGAGGTAGACAATACCATGATCACACATTATACAGTTGCTTTCTCATTCTGAGGAGATTATTTAGCTAAATGCACCTAAGAATAATTATTATAACTGTATTGATAAATGTTGCTAGCTCTGTTTTCCCCTGATAGTAGTTGCAGTGGCAGTGGTGAAGCGGTCACTTTGGACTGCCTGATGTTCTTCTTTCACTTTGCTCCATGTTGCATTCCATACTGACAGCCATTGCTAAATATAATTGGCGACATACATTACAAACACACTGTCCCCTTCTACAAAAGTAAGACTCAGGAGACTGGTTTAAAAATAAATAGAGTCTGGGACTTGCCTGCCTTTAGATCAAATCATCGTCATTCTGGGGGTGGGTGGGAGGTGCAGCCAGTACATAACATGATTGTACTGACAGCAACTGTGGCGAGACAATTTCCTGTTCTTATACAGTCGTTTTCTCATTCTGAGGAGATCATTTAGCTAAACGCACTTTATAACCAGATTGATCAAAATTTAAAATGTTGTTAGCTCTGTTTTCTCCCTGGTAGTAGAAATAGTGAAGTGGTGACTTTGGGATGCCTAGTGCTCTGTCTTTTCACATGCTGCTTCACATTGCATTCCTTATCAAAAGTCGTTGGTAAACAAAATGATGCCAAACATCCCCTTCTACAAAAGTCAGACTCAGAATACTGGTTACAAAAACAGATCTGGGACTTGCCTGCCTTTGGACCAAGTCATCGCCATCATCCAGTAGGGACATCCACAGCCACATTATTCATACCTCATCTCATTTCACTAATCATGCTGTTGATTACTACTAAACAGTAGTTTAATTGCTTTTTCTATAGATATGTTGATTTTATTTTATTTATTTATTTATTTGGAAACAGCGTTGAGTACAAACTCTTTACAAAGGTCCCATGTCATAAAACCAGAACAGACAATACATACAAGCATTACTTTAACAAAGTTTAGGATACAGGCAACTATTGTACTAGTACACTGGCTCATTAAGGCTAAACACATAAGAAGATTCCATTATTGATAGGGTGGACTATCAGCAAGTGAGAAACTAAATTGCAGTCCCAGAAGGGCCTTTGTCAAGGGTCACATTGGGATAAGGAGGAAAGCACTTTGTAGGCAGGTGGGGCAGAGGGAAGGTGGAGAGAGAGGTGCTATAGGACAGAAAAGGGAGAAAATGGCATCCAAAGCAAGGAGAATGGTAGCACAGAGTGGGGAAACAGAAAACTGGAGGCAGGAGTTGAGAGTTGGACGAGACAAGGATGGTAAAAGGGAGGATAATGAAAATAAGGTGACCAAGGGTGTAAGGTGGAGAGCTGAGTAGAGATAAAGAGGATAATCAGACAGGTAAGCAAGGTGTCAGCAGAGGTGAGAACAGTCTCAGTTCAAGCAGTAGCAAATGTTCAGACTCAAAAGATGTTGATTAAGTTTAGTTTTAAAAGTTCAGTGATTAAAAGCTATATAAAATAATTTTTACATACAGTTACCATAAATCAATAAAGGTTATAAAAGGTTCGGATAAGGTTCAGATAGGCATCCGAACCTTGTTTTGCTTATCAGAACCTTTTAGAACCTCAGACCTTTTGTCGTTCTCCCACCCTAATCAAAATAAGAGGATGGCATTATGCAAATGACCTCATATGTCATGCCTTTTAAAGTATCTTCTAGTAGTCTCCATTTTTACAGGTAATACTTGGGATTAGTTTTAGATTCTCTTGTCATTTGTATGGCTGCATGGGCAGAGCCATGCAGCCGTATTGCTGCCATCAGAAAAAGGGGTCTGAATTGCTTACCCAACACATCTTTGTTGTTATGCAGGAGAGGAATGAAATCAAGTCCCTGTTTTCTGCTTTAACTAAATTGTGTTTTCTCTCCTTCCCTCCCTCCTCCCAGCTGTGTGTTGTTAGGATGGAGTGGAATCCCTATGAATTCAACAGATCTGCTGTCTAAGTTAGGTGTGGAGTGGGAGGTGTCACCAAGAGAAACATAAGACCCTTTTAAAGAGCATCAAAAGTAAGCAGTGATCTTCCAAGTTGACACACACACACACACACACACACACACACACACACACTGACTAACTTTCATCAAAAGTAAACAGTGATCTTTCAAACACACAAACATACATACACACACACACACACACACATTTGACTTTCAACAGAGGCTCAGCATGCCACAAAAAGGAGATAACTTTGCAAATTACTCTACTGAGCCAAAAGGGCGGTAAAACAATTTGACAACCTCCTGTTAAACCTCCATAAATCATCCAAGTACTTCCAGAAAAAGCTTTTACTTTAGAAGAAACTTGTGCCCTAAACTTTAGGCAACTTCATGAAGCAAGACATACTGTTTGAGAGTCACAAAACAGATATGAAAACAAGCATTTGTACAATGCTGGATTTTCGTGCTTACATTGCTGTTGTACAAGGTCCTGCTTGTACACATTTTATTATGTATTAACCTAAGATAGACCAGATGTGATGCAATATGTAATTTACAAGAGCCTCCACAGTGTTATACTGCATTTAGTCAGTGTAGTAGCATGTGTGGTCCTAGTTTCATAATGTATTTTTCTAGGACAGATCATTTCAGATGAAACAGCTCCTTTCAGTGGGGTTCTGCTTTAGGGTTATGTGTTTTACACAGTTTTACAGTACATTTACCAGGATAACCTAGCTGAGATACAATATCTCTTTTCAAAGGGGTCCTGTTTTGACATGTTTTTATTGCATTTGGATAACACAGCTCAGATGCAATCTTGTTTTAAGTGTGATCCTGCTTTCCCAGTTTTTACAAATAAAAACACCAGCACTTTGGAAGCCACTTAACCACTGAAAATTAAGGATTTATTTCAAAGTAAAATCACACTGTCAAGAATTATACAGAAGAAAGACAACCCCTAGGACCTCAACTGTTAGGTCTTCCAGGGGTATGATTTAATACTAGCTTGTTTCTCCTTATATACAAATAAGTGCATTCAAGAAACAATTAGTTCATTAATAATAATGCTCATATTTAAACAGAGCTAAAATAAACTCAGTACTTAACATAAAATTCAAATCATTCAAATCAGTACTGACTAAAAGAAAAATGGAAATTACAGGAGAAAAGTAGCACAGATCTATAAGTTTAAATACAAAACTACATTAATTACCACCTTATTATATTTCTTTTAAAGCAATATTATTTCTTTAATGTGCTCAAATAAACTAAAATAAAATGAAACTTACAGAAGGAATTGGCCAAATTATCTCATAAACCATGTGTAAATAAAGGAGCATAATCTCTGGTTCATTCAATTCATTATTTTCATATCCACATATTGTATTTCCATTATCTGGATATATTTACAGATGTGTGGGTGACCAGGGCAGCTCCAGACAATCAGTGGACTTTGTAATTATAAGTCAAAATCCTATATTATACATTTAAAAATGTATTTTCACTAAAATTCAATGCGTACCCTACCTGAACACAGGAGGTCACAATGAGGAGCAAAGGTCAGTTAGCCATTTCTATCCATTTTAAGTGCCAATGGTTCAAAATTAATTCTCAGTCATAGCCTGGTATATTTAAATAAAACAAAACCAAAGTCTGAAACTATCAGTCAATGCAAACCATAGTCACCTCACACATCTAAATCCTAGAAATGTTCCATATTCTTATTTTGGGATTTCACAAGGTGTGCTGATGCTGATCGAGCATGGTAAGCCTTTCATTATACTGCAAAATAAGCATTCGATTACCTAAAGGAAAAAATTGAAAACTTATGATAAAGTTATTTCTTCATTCAGAACAGGAATTACCAAGATCTATTTTAGTCACATATTCGAGGCACAAAGTAATTTACACAATAAGTCCAATAATATCCTAAGCTCATCATAAGCCTCAGAGATATAAAAGGAATATTACTTCTTTAAATATGATGTCAAATCAAATTCTTAATTAAGACCATGTGGAGTGAGAGCTTGCAAATTGAAAATCCATCTAGTTTCCTTTTGCCATAGAATTCTGAGTCTGTCTCCTCCATGAACGGATGCAGGAACTCATTCCAGTGCCATAAATTTTAAACCCTAGGTTCAAATCATGCACAACTGCAGGTGCACCAATCGCACTATCCAAGTTGCGATTGTATATGGCACGGATGTGTTCCTGCATTTGTGTCTTCAGAAAATGGGTGGCCATGCCCATGTATTGCAAGTCACATGAGCACCATGCCACATATACAATGAAGCTACTTCAACATGTATGAAACGAAAGACATTTTTTTGCAATATCAGATCTGAGGGATGTATGTACATATTCCCCTCACAAGCATATGTACAGACATTGAAAAATCCACACTTGTGAAACCATTCGGTAAGTAGGAAGCCAAGTTTTACTTGCAGACTTAGTTTTAAAATGACTATTAGTTAAGATATCTGCCAATGAGTTTCCTTTTGAAAGGTCACCAATACATTTATATAAATTTGGATCTGAGGTCAAAATTGGCCAAAATTTATAAATGCTGTTGCCTATTTGTCCAGAAACTGAAGTGAAATTCAAAACCAGTATGACAGGAGTTTCTTTTATAGGGATTTTCTCTTTGGCTCCAATAGTGTTGCCCTTTCAAGTGTTATAACCCTATTCAAAGCATCTGTTATTACTTTTTCTTCATAACCCCTATTACAAAGACATTCTAATAGTTCTTGCTCTTGTTTTTCAAACAATGCATCATCAAGTCCATATGCCAGCATCCAAGCAAAAGATGTGGATGATGTTGATGAATATGATGATGATGTCAGTGACCCTGTTGGGAATCAAAGAAAAGAAACTCAAGGTGGTTGTGTCTGGTCTGTTTGCATCCCCCATAAAATGTTGTGATTTACCAGTTTCAGTTGATGATGATGACCCAGTAGTAAAGTTAGGTAGTCGTGGTGATCAGTTGCAGTCCAAGTATGTCCTGCCTGAAAATCATGTAGCACACCTCCTACTTCATGACTTACAAAACAGAGTCCAATAAGCAGCATCGGGGGACATGTTAAAACTAGTTCATCAAAATCCCTTGTTTGGGATTTTGTTGTGAAGATGCAAATGATGAGTCAGTTGCAATCTGCCAGGTTTGCCAGGTGTGTGTGAGTCGAGGTAAAAGGGAGCCATCTGGGCACAGGGGACAGCATACACATCTTAAGAATAGGCACATGGCACTGTGGACTCAGCACAAGATGGCAACTAATAAATGTATCACAGTAGGGCATTCATCCTCGTCATCAACCATAATGAGCATGTTATCCCCTTCCATGACTGTAGCATCAAGTAGCAAATTAAATGTGTGCAGTAATGATTAAACAACAGCAGAGGATTACTACAGGCATGATGAGGTGGAAGAGCAGAATGATTCTGAAGTCTTGCCCAGTGGTGGTGAGAGTAGCAGTTTTGGTAGTGGTGGTGGTGGTCAATGCAGTATGTCTAGTGCAAGTGGTACATCAACCCCTGTTGCAAAATCTAGAAAATAACTGCATTTCTGGGTTTGTTATCACCTGTGCAACTGTCTTCATTACACATCCACACTCCACCCCTGCCATTTGCAGATAACCATTTGCCATCACGCTCCATGTAAAATGTCAGCCGTGTTACAGAGTGCTTTTGTGCATAAGCTGAAGTACCACCCAATCATACAGTGTCACATGAACTTAATGCTGCTGTAGCTGAAATGCTGGCAATTGATCTTTGCCCTTCTCCTTTGTGAAGAATTCTGGTTCCTGCAGTTTGCTGCATGTGCCAGTCCAAAATGGACAGCCCCATCCAGGACATACTTTTGACCCATGCTATCCCGAGTTATACTGTACTGTGTCCGACTCAGTAAGACATGCTCTTCAACATTCCTCCTCTCCATTAATCCATTTAAGTATGGATATGTGGACAAGTGGCAAAACAGCAAGGAGTTCACATTTGTGTATAACTGCACACTGGTCAGAGGTGCCGGGGTTGTTTGTGCAGTTGGTAGTGTGAATAATCAGTGTAGTAAGGTGAAGTGTCATGGTAGCAATCTTCCAGGAATTCAACAGCATGCAAAGATTGCTATGCACAATGTGACCTGTCCACACGCTGGTGAAACCTTGTTGACATGGTACTGACTGAAATTGACAAGTGGCTGGCCCCTGTCCCTGAGAGCTGGGTTCATAGCAAGTGGCAATGGGTCACATGTGGTGAAATGCATCACAAATTATGGCTTTGCTTGTGTTCCATGTATGGCTCACTGTTTAAATCTTGCAGTGCAGGAGTTTATGCAGCACCTGATGTAAAGGAAATGCTGACAGCTGCATGTCATATCTGTTCCCACTTTTCGTGATCTGCAAAGGCCCATGACCAACTTCAGCAGTTGCAGATCTGAAACAGCCTCCTGCAGCACCGCTTGAAGATGGAAGTTGTCAGCTGGTGGAACACCACTTTATACATGGCAGAGAAGTTGTATGAACAATACAAAGCCTTCTCAGAATATCTTGCCATGCACACTAGCCGTGACAGTCCTGGGGCCTCCATGTGTGATGATGACTGATCAGTGGTCTTTAGAACATGCCACACAGGCAGTGAGTGGTAAGTCTGCCTCTATTAACCAATCAATTCCACTGCTGCAGGTGCTGAGGCAGACATTGGTGAAAGTACAGCATAGCCTTGATGTTGCCGGAGACAGTGCTATTAGTGTGTTGCTGAAACACATGCTGATAGTATTCTACCAGCATCATCACATCTTGAGCATTCAGCGTAGTGACAACTTTGCAATAGCAACAATGCTGGACCCACAATACAAATGTGGAATTACCTCAGTACTGGAGGGAAGTCCTGAACATGTAAAAATGTCAGTGGGCAACTGGTGCGCTTGGTTCATGGGGCACAGAAGTCACGTGCCAAGGTCAGGAAACCTGAACAGCATAATCAGGCTGAAGGTGAACCTGGAGGGTAGTATCAAGCATATCCTGTAAGGGAAGGGACTGCAGTTACAGGTGGTCAGTCATCAAAAGCGTCTGATGCTAATACACTTTGGGAGGCTTTGTCCCAAGTGAGGATTTGTGACCTAAATGATTCTGGAGAACAGGATGATGCATCAACCACTGGAGTGTCAAGAGGCTATTTTGCTCAGCAGGTGCAATAGCTGGGGATCATCATACAAACCTCTCCCTGCAAATGTCAGTTTGCTGACATTCTAAAAATGAATGAGAGGCACAAACCAGCTCAGGCTGCAACCTCAGTATTCGTACCCTGGCATACTCATGGTTTTGCTGATGTTGAAGAAGGGACCGTCCTGGTGGCAGTGACATCATGAAGCAGCCTATCACTGACGTAGATGATAACACAGTGGAGAAAGGATTTCCCGTGGTCCGAATTCAGACATAGAAGACTGTGAGGGCAGCTTTCCTTCTGAGGATGATGATGAATGATGATGAGGTTAATGTTCACAGGTTTTAACTTAAGTGGTTAAAAGGCTGTCACATGTCTTGTGTGATACATGTTCTCTTTTCATAAAGTTAAATCACTGTCCCTCATACTGACTCAAATTCCATATGTCACGTCATCACATTTATAACACAGGGCACAGTGTATCCTGGTCCCGAACTACCACCACCATAAGACCACTATTCTCCACTGCCACCATAGGGAATGTGATCTTGTGTTCCCTCAGACTACCACCACCATAAGACCACTGTTTGCCACTGCCACCACCACCAGATGCAGGAAGATGTGAGAGGAATGTTATCATGTGCCGCAGCTATGACCACCAGCACCCATCACCAGTGTCATTTTGACAATGTTTTCCATTACAATGACCATGCTAAGGCAGAGGGAGTTGAACATGAGACCACATCTACCAGCCACAGGCACAAGGCTTATTACTGTTAAAACTATAAAGTGAGTAGTGTAGTAATGTTCTTTATGCTATTCAACTTCCTTTAGCTGTGTGTTTTGTTTTCTGTTACTTTTCTGAGCTGCAATGGTCAAGCATATGGTCAACTTATTTTGTTTTACAGGTTACCAACAAAGGACTCTGCTTCACTGAAGGTCTGCATCAATGGTACAGCAGCAGTACTGTCTACAGGAACCTATGGAATATCCATTTCAATCCATACTGGTAAATATATTAATTTGATTGCATCTGTTCCTTTTTTTTCACACGAGTACAACAAATGCGACTGTGGATTCATAAACTAGGTGACATGAGTACATCACAAAATATTTCTGCAACATATCATGCACTGTATTCCAAATTTGCAGCTGTGCCGCCACAGTGTTGAAAAAGTTGGACCAGACTGTGTTACTTGACAAGATGTGGTTTTGAAATGTAGCTTGAGTTGAGATGCAGGACACTGACACAGTGTATTTGTTACACAGCCTGGTACTAAATTAAGTTGTGATCTGAAGACTGCAGTGGGACAGCTTGCTATCTGCGTTAATCCAGATACCTGTAGAACAGCCATGGCTTAAACATAATGTCTTACTGCTGCAATCAAGTTGTAATAATTCCTTCATTTCTTTTTAGAAACTTCCAGATGC
Source organism: Neoceratodus forsteri (assembly GCA_016271365.2). Taxonomy (NCBI): domain Eukaryota; kingdom Metazoa; phylum Chordata; order Ceratodontiformes; family Ceratodontidae; genus Neoceratodus; species Neoceratodus forsteri. Next base: position 1,046,929,879 of record CM057455.1, read on the forward strand.
TTTGTTGTGTCATAGTTGCCTAATCCAAAGAACTTCTTCAACATCAGCCCCCAGCTGGGTACATGCAACATGCAGAAGTCATTTCAAGTCAATGACCATGACCATCATTACCAGACCTGAGAAGGATGCAGATGTAATCTGTGAAGAAGTAACCAAATAATAAACTATTAATGAGCCCTACTTGCAAATATGCCCCCAAAAAAATAAAAACATACTTATCTCCATTGGCTTGAGAGTATTCCATTTCAATTTTAACACAAATATTTCTCATCAACACTGTAATGTGCACACCAACAGTATGTGTGACCTGTGATGCAAAACAATACAATGAGTACATGTCTATATATGTCAACCTCCCACCTAGAAAACACACATATATATATATATATATATATATATATATATATATATATATATATCAGCTCACCAAGGCTACTATTAGTCTACACAAAGGGCACCCTTCTATCCAGTTGAGGTGATCGCATTGCATTTGGGAATAGCAGCACACTTTGGACCAGCAACAGTTCTCTCATGGTCATCATTTCTGATGGAAACTGAATGGATTCATGTCATGTTATCCCTCCTTCACATGGTTTGGCAAGACACTGTGCATCATGAGTACATCATCATCACAGAGTATGTAAATGTTCTGGACAGAAGACAGATGCATTTGGGGATGCAGAAAAATTCTGGGTACTCTGTGTGACCCTGCATGCATGAGTGACTGCGCAATAAATTCTGGGGACTTTGCATGTGGTGTAGCACTCACTTCACTTCCTCAGCACTTGGGAATTTTCTGGACACAAGACAGTTGCATTTTATGTATTTTGATTATGACCACATAATGTCATATTTAAATTATAAATTAAAGCAGCAGTGCAATAATGTGGTAAAAATGACGACCTATACTTTTTGCTTCTACTTTACATTGCCAGCCTGGTTACCTCCCTGACTTGGCGCAGTACCCTTCTTTCACAATTTGTGTCTGCTTTACTACTTTTCTCATGTCTGAAAAATGGAGCACACTTTGTAATATGGCTCTGACCAGGTTTTCATCACTATTTGCAGCTGTTTTGAATAAATATTGTTCTGTGAGGTCATAAAACACTGCCTGCTGCATAACTGTTAATTTTACAACAGAAGTAATACATAACAACCGATGGAGAAAAACAGTGAAAATACTGATGAAAACCTGGTCCACACCATATTAAAAGGAGTGCACCTTTATTATTTCAGACATGAAAAAAGCACTAAAGCAGACTCAAATACTGGAAAGAATGGTATCATACAAGTCAGGAGGTAAGTAAAGTGACAATGTAAAATAGCATAAAAAGTATAGGTCAAAATTTTCGACAGATTGTTGCACTGCTGACTTACTGTCTATTTCAAAAAGTATTTCTGGAGCCTCAATAATGTTTACTTTGTGTCGGGATTATTGACTTGAAGTGTTTCGGAAAAAGCATGACTGAGCAGTGCAAATATGTTGTGCTAAACTGAATATGTGCTGTCAGTGTTCTTTCCTGTGTGTGCAGACATTGTGCAGCTTCATGCAAACAAACTTGTTGCAGTATCTCAAGAATAAAAGATAAGAAAGAATATATGACATATATTTTATTTGCACCATCAGCACCTCAGTCACTCACAGTGCACACGTGACTTTGCAGAGATCATAGCACAAAAACACATGCTCTCCTAAAAGTCATGTGTGCAGTATGTGACTAAGTTGCACTCTGGCCAGACACCTCTGAAAAATATTGTATCACTTAGTCTGCTGATGATGATGGTGACAATAAAATATACGTTATTCTTATTCTATTCTGTACACCATAAACACTGCAACAAGTCAGCAATATATGTTTGAAAGAAGCTGCACAATGTCTGATGTCACACACACACACAAAACAACACTGACTGCACACATGGAATTTAGCTTGACTGTATGTGTATGTGTATGTATATTTCTAAAGGGAAGCAGTCAGAAAGGAGCTCCTACTCTGCTAGGAAGCACCCTCCGGTTAAGCCTTTTAAGTATATTTTGACATTTTCTCTCACCACAACATACTTTTTTATAAAGAAAGGTCAGCGACCCAGAAGTATAGTGGATGCTATGGGGCTCCATTATGTGTAAAGGAAAGGTGTGCAGAGATGCACCATGCACTTCAGTACTTTTGAACTGGAAGCATATGCGTGGGTCCACTGGTGCAAGGGGAAAACCAGGTAGTGGTGGTGGTGAGGGTGGTGCTGGTAGTGGTGGAGCAGCTGCTGCTGTGGCCCTCCTTCTGCTGTGGTGATGCACAACAGCAGTACCCACTGCCACTGCCACAGAAGGGCCATCAGGTGGAGGCCTGGCCTGTTCAGTGGCAGCCTGCGACTACACCTTGTGGTGGTTCAACATATGTGTGCACTGGCCCCCAGTCCCCAGATGTGTCCCCCGAGGGCCACGGCACACCTGCACACCACAAAGCAGACATACCACAAGGCTGCTGTACACCTGACACAGTTGAAAAACTGCCAAACTGGGGAGCTGCAGGGGACTAGACACAGATGGGGCAGATGTAGTGCCAGCAGCATGGTCACGCACCTGGGGCTCCACCTGCTGCTGTGAAGGTGGTGCTGCTGAAGCTCCTGCAGCTGTTACAGGTGGTGGCAGACTTGGTAGATGTGGTGGTGGTACTGGTGGTGCTGCTGCTTCTGGAGGGGTGGATGCTAGATCAAAGAGTCTGGGTGGTCCAACACCACCCGGCTATGACCCCAGGTGTGCACATTCCCCTCTGGCCATGGGCCACATACTGTCCCTGGTCCATCACACAAAAAATCACTGCTTCCCTCTCCGATGTGATGAGCGACTCCACACACCACACACATACACACAGTCACACACACACACACACACACACACACACACACACACACACAAAACAAAACTTATAAAACAAAGAAATTGGTCACCAAAAGAACTGACAAAACAGTTCAAGAAAAACTAAAAATTAGCTTTTAAAAAAGCTTTTGGGTTTTGAATTTGCTCAAGAAAGAAACTAATAACGAACTCTCCTCTCCTACACAAAATGTTTCCTCCTTCTACCTCTGCAAAGGAAAATGAAAGAATCTTTTATCAATCAATCAATCAATCAATACTTTATTTATAAAAGGCGCCTTTCTAGAACCAAGGCTCCTGAATATGATTCACTTCCTTCCTGCCTGGCTAAAGCATGTGACTTACAGTACTGTAAGCCATGTGATGTGTGTGGGGCTGCCTAAAGTGCCTATATTGTTGTCATTCTGCTTTACTTCACATGAAGGTGGAATAACAATTTGAAGTCATAATAACAAAGAGAAGTGAGCACTTTTCAATGGCTACTTCACGTAGCATTATGATAATGTGAAGTGCCACTTCACGTTCACGTTGCAGGCAGAATTTAATTTCGCTGCATCTCTATTTATCACAAGCAGCTTTTTGTTTTGATTATTAAGTAAAATATACACTAGATAAATCCTGGAATATGCTGTTGCGAATATATGATGTCAGTGAGAGATTCAGATAATTTTATCTGATGCATTCTGAATACTGTAGATTTCTTTGACTGGGTGACTAGAGCTGTGTTTACATGCCTGCAGCACTTGAAAATATCTGCTGCTTTTTGCTCACTGCACTTCTGCAGACTCACCATTTCAGCATATACACGCATTCCCTTGCTGCACCACAGGCGTGTTCCACAGGGTGGCTGTTCCTTCAATGGGGCATGTTTCTGGATGCTGGGAAAATATGACTTCAGTCGATTGAGTGCAGAAGAGGGTTTATAGTACAGGGAAAATGCTCAATCTGCAACATGTCCCCACAACAGTGTTACTTCAGAAATGGGAGCAAAATGTATCCTGAAGCACTCAGTGAGTGTTCTACATGGCAGTATTTGAAGCGCATTAACCTCTGTGTATGGGATGATGCAATGCAAACAGGGTAGTGTAAATAGGGCTTAGGAAGGTAGATCAGAGAAGAGCAGTGGATGTGGCCTACCTAGATTTCAGCAAGGCCTTGACACCCTCCCACATAGGTTGTTGGTAGATAAGTTGGGTAGCCTGGGAGTGAGCCCCAAGGTGGTACTCTGGGTCAGAAACTGGTTGAGTGACAGGACACAGAGGCGGTGATAAATGGCATTCAATCTGAGGTGGGAGGTGACCAGAGGGTGCCACAGGAATCTGTGCTGGGGACACTTCTCTTTAATGTCTTCATAAGCGACATTGCAGAGGAGTGGGGGATATGCCTCTTTTCAGATGACACTAGGATCTGCAACAGGGTCAACAATCGGAGGGAATTAGAAAGGACCTAAACATGCTTGAGGAGTGGTGAAGAGTGTGGCAGCTAAGATTCAATGCAAGAAGTGCACATTCATGCCTTTGGGGCACAGAAATCCAGGGAGAAGTACAAGATGGGGAGAGATATTGATGGCCACTGATCAAGAATGGAACCTGGAGGTACTCATATCTGATGACTTAAAGGTAACCAGACAATGTGAGAAGGCTGTGGGAGAGCCAGTGAGATACTAGGGTACAAAGGAGAGGTATCACCAGCAGAAAAAGTAGGTGGTTATGCCAATGTATAGATTACTAGTGAGACCTTATCTGAGTACTATGCCCAGTTCTGGAGACTGCTTCTCTGGAAGGACATAGACAAAATAGAGACAGTCCTGAGAAAGGTAACAAAAATGGTGTAAGGACTGCACCAAATGTCATATGATGAAAAACTAGAAGACCACAACATGTATTCCCTGGAGGACAGGAGAGTGGGGGATAAGATATAGAGACATTCAAGTACCCCAGGGATTTTAACAAGGTACAGGTTGGTAGCATCTTTCAGAAAAGAAAGTGTACAAGAACAAGGGGGCATGATATGTGGCTGCTGGGGTAGGCTCAGTGGCAATGCGAGGTACTTTTTCACAGAAAGAGGTGGATGCTTGTACAGCCTCCCTGAGGAGATGATGGGGGCAAAAATGGTAGGGAATTCAAGAATTAATGGGATAGCCATACAGTAAGAGTATTTCAATAGGGAAGAGAGGATAAGCCACAAATCAACTAGGGTCTGTGGTATTGCATTAGATAGGAAAATGGGCAGACTAGGTGGGCCACATGATCCTTATCTAATGTCAACTTATATGTTTCTTTGTTTCTATGTTTCTTAACAAAAACATTGCTTCTCTATATGAACTTCTGATGGTTTGCATAGCTCACGATTTCCTAGTGTGAAAATATCAAGCTGCAAAGTTCAAGCTAACAAATATTCTTTATTTTAACCAGCAGTACAGTCTAGCTTTCACTACACAACCTATCATAAGTGGGTTGTATGCTCTGGTCCCTGAATGGATGATGATGCTCAAGTCAACTATGAGATCATTGTATATTAATAAAACTATATTATATGCATGCAGTTGTCTACTGGTGCTACAGTAGTTGTATTTATTCAGAAGCTGGGTGCTGTAGAATTTGAACCTATGATTCATGGACATTTATGCCTGTTGGTGTTAGATAGGAATATGGATTCATCAAATGTTTTGGTTTGGTAGGTGAAAGGGGTTGTGGCAACTTGACTGAACACTTTTTATAATTTCAATTTATTTCTAAAACAAATGTTCTCAGGAGATACGGATGTATGAGTCATATGCATGTATGCGTATTTCACAATAAGTTTACTGACATGCATGCTTTTGTTGATTTTATTTCCTTTTCTACCTTTCACTAACTGTAAACCCTCAGACACCTTTCTTTCACAGCCCATGCTGTTTGTTTCATGTTTACCCACCACTCCTATTACCCATCACAATACTGATGTTATTACATGTAAACATAGAAACATAGAAGCTGTCAGCAGAAAAGGACCTACAGTATTGGCCCACCTAGTCTGCCCAAAGGTCCCTACCTAATTTGCCATCATAGACACTAACCGATATCTGGCCTTACCCCCGACCTGTTACTAAGGTTCCTTTTTCTATCACATGCATGTTTGAAACCTGCTGCTGTTTCAGTACCCACCACCTCTGCTGAGAGGCTGTTCCAGATGTGCATCACCCTTTCCATACAGAAGTATTTTCTCCAACACCATCTAAGTCTCCCCTTCCTGCTTGATATCATGCCCCTTATCCTTGAGCATTTCTTTATGTGCAAAATGCCACCTTCCTGTTCCTTATTGATTCTTTTGAGGTATTTGAATGTTTCTAGCATGTATCCTCTTTCCTCCTTTCCTCTAGAGATATATTTAACTCCCTGAGTCTTTCCTCGTAGGGCTTTCCTTGTTGGACTTATTGCCCTTCTTCATCGGTAATTAGAATTATCAAGCATTCCAGCACCACTGTTTTACTATTTGTTACTATTATTAGTGGCACATACAGTACCATTCTCCCTTCTCCATAGCAAGCCACTGAATTGTCAGATTACAATCACCTGCATACAGCATCAGTTGTTTCAATATGCAGATGATAGTAAACTGTCATTTAGCAGTTGGCCAGGAGGTGAGAGTAGTGTATGTGCCAGTCACTGCATGGAAGGCTACAGTCAAATTGGTAGCATCTTATAATAATACAATTTATATGTTTGTTTAAGTGGATACTTGTACTAGCTATACATGTTCTTTTGCCAGAAGTAGTGAGATTTGAACAAGCTGTTTCTGGAAATATATTCCTATGTAGTGGGATTTGAAAATGGGTTTAGCGATTGTTATGGCTGGATGGTGGGTGGATGATTGGCAGTTGAACAGCATTACTTTCTTTTTATTTACCTTTTTAAATATTAGCCACTGTCTGTGACTATTTATCTTACAATTAATAAAGTATTTTGCTGCTCATAATGTGATAGTGTATTTTTTTATATAAAACAGTAATAGTTATTGCCCTATTCTGGTATTGATCTTTCCAGCTTTATAAACTAATTATGTTACTGTTTCTTTTTTATAATTGCTGTGATGTTAAGGGGATTTAGTGTGTTAATGTGTTTGTATGTTGGGGTTATTGCAGTGTATATAGGGATGCAAGCCTTTTCTATTACTTTTAAAACACAAGGGCGGAAAGCACTCAGGGTAGGCTGGGTGAATAATAAAATTACTGGTCCATGACCATGCACTTCAAATAGGTAACTAAATGCAAAATGTAAGTCTGCAATGAAAGCAGTATTTAAAAACATTTACTTTTAACACATAGGGCTGGATTTTCAAAACTGCAAGAATGCTGCTAGCCTCTGGTGCACCAAACACATGGTCCCTGGCCAAGGATCGGATTTGCCATGACTTGTGACAGATGTAGGGCCTTAGACCATATATTTATAGTCTAGCCTCCTACCAGGAGCCTAGGTTACAGGGCTTACACGGACATTAAGGTGCAAGCTGCCATAAAGCATGGAAACTGTCACAGCTGCACCCGAGATTGGAAAATTGGGCACAGTTGCGCAAGGGGTTTGGTGCACCACCAAATCTAAGTCCTGTGGTGCAGGGCTGGATGCAAGCTTGGCTACCTTTGAAAATCCAACCCATATCCATTTGCTGGTTGCTGACAGCAGGTCATGGAAGTAATACATTTGTTTTAATACAGCCTTGTTTGTGGGTTTGCATTTGCCGTTAAATTTCTAGTTGAACTGTATGGTCACAGACTGCCCAGTATGTTGTCCACACTTGGAGTTATGTGACTATTTTGAGTTTAAGCCTGCTTCCAAAAGCACTGCCCTGCACCACAGTGCAAACGTCTTCTTACTTTTGGGGTGGAAATGACACTATTTATGTAAAAGTACTATGTTTTAGAACACACACACTGACAAAATCAAAAGAAAAACATCAGTAAAATCAGTGTGTGACAGGGTGATTTTTTTTTAAACTCCACAATGACAATCAACAATTCTTTCAGAGACATGCTGGGTGAGTAAGTTTGGTAGAAAAAAGCAGCCATCCCTATTTTATTTTTCTATTGTGTATATGTTCATGAAACAGGGTACTTTTACATATATAGCCCACATGGCTATACAATGAGATGGGGGATCATCTCCTGGAACTCTCAACTAATCTTCTTGGTTGATTTAACTTATGTTTACCTGACAGTGATATGCACAACTGCACTGAACAGTCTAACATGTGGATGCCACTTTTGTTAGGCAGTGAAACCATGAATCAAAGTGCAATTTCTTTATTAAAAAACTGTAGCTGTTATGACTCAGCCTATTATGAGTGATCCAACTGTCCTACAGAGAAAATGCTTTTCATGCTCCACTGAGAGTGTCTCCTATGCAGAACAGCTGATTGCTTTTGCCTGTGTTTATGTGCAGCAAAACATAGACAAAATTCCATTCTAGTCTCAATTACTTCTGTGTTTGGCACACATAAACCCCTACATGGAAGTGCAGATGTCTAAGCAACATAGATGCACACTAGTCTAGAACTGGGACTGGTCTTGCTAACAGGTAGGAGAACTGACCTCAGGAGAGGTGTCCATGTCTAAGCTCAGCCCCTGATCAGCCTTCCAATTATCCTCACCATGGCACCCAGTTTATCCTTTCCAGGAGTAATTTATCAGCAGTCCAAATTCCACTGACCTTTTGGCTCAATGCACTCAGCAGATTCTTTGGGGTAGTTCCTCACTTCCCCTAGCAGTTTTGAACAGAGACCACTTTGATATGTAGTAGTAGTAGTAGCCATTTATTGTTTTTCCATAACATGGCATGATGGACATTACAAAGTTAAAAAAGAGAAAAGCATCACAATATAAAAAGTGGAGGATTCCATACAACATACATTCATAATGCAATAATTCAGCCATTTAGTAAACTATTATATGCATACTTAAATAAATCCTGAATAATTAATATTAGGAAGTGAGAAAATGTTCTCCTTTGTGCTTTATCACATTAGAGAAGAATTTTGCAACTGTCTCAGCATCTCCTTTCATTATAGGGTGAAGAAGAATGAATAAGCGATCATAGTCCATTTCTGCACATTTTGTCAAAAACTCGTTTAGAATTTTATCCTGTGAGAATTTATATAAAGGACATTGAATTGAAATATGATAAATGGTTTCATGGAAACCCTTGTTGCACCAACAGTTATCTTGTTGTGAGCCTTCAGCACATGATTTGTTAATATAGACATATTTAGAGCAGATAATGCCAATTATGCAATGGCAAGAAAGAATCCTGGCTTCTGATTTGTCAGTTAGCATACAGCAGGGATATTATCCTGGCATAACATCCCTGCTGATTGTTTGGAGCTTCTTTAGCTTCTTCTTAAGAAAAAAAATAGTTTACACACAAACAATATTCTTTAATTTTTTTTATTCTGCATATAACAACAAGCCATTGTATAATAGGAATAATGCCCTCCAGGAGGTGTTATGCTGGAAAACATCCTTCTCGGGTGTTGGATGCCCTTGGCTGGTGGCATTGGGCCCAGCCACCCGAGGTGGGATGTTATCCCAGCTGATGCCACCCTGTTGGGCATTATTTAATTCTGGCCCAAGCATTGACTTTCCTGACATTAGGCACCAATGGAAGGGTTAAATAATTCTAGAGAGTGAGCTCATCTTATTAGTACTGAGCCAAATGGCTTGCTTCTGGGCCTTAACCTGCTCCACTTGATTTAACTGTACAACAGCAAAGAGTTTTGTCTTAAAATATCCTTGAAAATGGGTGAAATCAAGATCCCTTCTGAAAATCTGTCCATAGATGGTTTAAAGAAGCATTAAATATTACAGATCGAAGGGCTTTTAACCAAGGAGATGAAAAATTTGATGCAGACCAGCTAATTTTCTCCTGCAAGCAAGCTATGAGAAGAGGGTTAGCCTGATTGTTTATGATTTTGAGCCAATAGTAGGCCAAACGTAATTTGACTAACAAAGTTAAAGGCAATCTACCCAGTTTGGCTCTGGCTACTGCATTAGAAGTATATAAAGGAACCTGTAGCAAGGATTTGTAATAAAAGATTGAGGGGATTCTAGTGAGAGGGCTTTTGTAAGCCCCCAAACTTCTGCCCCATACAGTAAAATAGGGTTGATCTTAGTTTCTCCAGCTTTGAGAGCAGGTACAACTGTATGCCCGCCGTATTTATAATTGAAACATAATAATGCTTTGGCTGCTAATTTGGCCTTAGAGGTCTGATCTTTCCAACAGGCCAACCATTGGCTATTTGAGGTAAATTTTGCACCTTAATAAATGTAAGAGGAACAGCCTCAATCAAATCCTTATCTAGGTAAAACTTAGGTAGTGAAGTATTGAAGTTATTTGACACAAAAAATATTTTTTTATTGATTTTCAACTCTAAATGGGCACACTTAGTTTTAATTGAGTTATCTTATTTTGTAATCCCACTGTGGAGAGTGAAAGAGAATCAAGTCATCAGCATATGCCATTATGTGAATATCATGGCACTTAAATTTGGGGAATCCATATTTATAGCAGTATTGAAATAAAGGAGTGAATCAACATAAATACTAAATAGCAAGGAGCTAAAAGGCAACCTTGTTTTACTACTATGGATTTTTAAAATACTCTGAGATGTTGCCATTATTGTCATTATTATCATATCTTACTGCCGTCATCGTGTTCAAATAAAGAAGATAAATTGGAGTGAGCAAAATTAAAGGTAGTCCTCTGCTTATTAGGATATTCCAAAGTTTTCTCTAACCATGGAATCAAAAGCTGCAGCAAAATTGACAAACAGAGCATAAAGTTTCATTTTTCTATATTCTATATTTTTCCAATAAATGTGCTAATATAAAATTTTATCAATTGTTGAATAATCATGATGAAAACCTGCCTGGAATATTGATAACGGTGACTTGTTTCTATCCAATCTTGCAATTTGATAAAATCCTCAAAGATATTTTGCTGCTAATATCTATCAGATTGATTGGTCTGTAATTGGTGGGGAATTGGTATGGTCACTTTTTATGGATTGGTACAATTATATTTTTGGTCCAGGATGGGGTACTAATCTTTCCTTTAAACATATATTAAAAACTGTAAAAAGATGACCCAATAATTTAAGTGGCTTTATAATTTTACCAGAAATGGTGTCTGATCCAGGAGCTTTGTTATTAGTAAGATGTATAATGGCACTGCTTGACATCATGTAGAGTCACTACCAGAGGGCAAGGATCCTCTGCTAAGAACCAGAGGAGAAAGTATTATTTTGAAGAGCTGAAGACTGTCTCTTGAAATGGGTTTTATAATGTGAAACCAAAGTTTCTCTAGGAATATAAGTAGGAAGAAAAGAGGAGTAAAACTTTGTTCCTTTGGTGACAAGCATCTAAAATGATTCTGTGTCCCTAGAGTTTATGGCCTGATACATAGTCCCACTGTTTAAGACTGAAATCTAGCTTTTATTGTGCAATAATTTTTTATTTGATTTATGTGTTATGTTCAGTGGACAAAACCAACTTTGGAAGGATTCTTTTAACTTTTCTAATGAGTTTCCTAACTTATGTTTTTCTATTATACATTGAGCACCAAACCACATATTAGACTTTAACTTGCTATCTGTTGTACAATACATTTTTGACTTATTTGCTGATAGCACCTATCTAGATGATTACTAGCATAACTAGCATTGTAATTGTGATAGGGAAGTGAGAAAAGGATTGAGAAGAAGGCGTAATAAATTAAGTGCATAATGCTATGCATAGCTTTAGAGTTGAAAACCCAATTTTGATTTGCTATTTAAGACAAGTATGGTTAAAGTTTTAGGCATATTGGTCCCATTCAGCTGGGGAGCCTGTTAACTTAAAGACAGTACTATTGCTGCATGGTCATTTTCAGATCTCTTGAGTATCTTCGGTTTTGAAGTGATCATAACTATGTGGTGAATATAGAACAAAGTCAATAACACTTTGCCCTTGTGTAGAAAAGAAAGGCACAATCACCTTCTTGGGCTCCATCTACCCTACCATTTAATATCTGTAGATTATTAGTTGTGATAAAGTTCTGAAAGCACTTCCTGCATCATTCAGTACTTTATCAAAAGAATATCTGAGCCTTAATTCCCATATAAAACTGATCCTGCAAATTAGGCAGATTATCAAACTGTGCTATTCTGGGTTAAAATCTCCTGCTAGAATAACAGTATCTACATAAAATAACAGAGATATAGCCTCAATTTTCTGACTCAGTTTTGACCAAATATCATATGTAGGATTTAAATGAAAATGGGAGGAATATAAACATTTACAATCAATACAATACTGAGTCCCATCTTATAATTGTTAGTAGGAATTCCTCTGTTGGTGCCAGATTCATTAAGACATGTGCAGTATGCCTTTCCTAATTTACACCAAAGTAGCGAGACCCCCTTAAATCTGCGATAGGATTTTACCTTAGTAGCAGGTACAAGTAAGATTCAAACCCATTAACTCATTGCCTCCTAGAAATGCCTGTAGGCATCAGTAAATCTACTGCAGAGTGTCCTAGAATGCCTACAGAAGTCACCTACAGACTTCCTGTAGTGCCCTAGAAACATCTTGAGAAGTCACTCACATGTTTTAGTATTACTTGCCAGCCAAAATTGATTAGAATTGACTGCATAGTACCATTAGAAAGGCAATGTTGTGCTGAACAACTTTGCTACTGACACTCTGTGTGTATCATGTTCACATTAGGAGTTATTCACATTTGTTTATGACATTTTGTCAATCTAGAACCACCTAAGCACTTTGGAAGAAAACACACATTCTGGGTATCTCAGCCAGTATAAAACAAAAACTGAATTGAGTACAGTTGATTGCATAGCACCATTGGAAAGGCAATTTGTGTGGAACAACTTTGCCACTGATACACGTGTAATCATATATACTTTAGAAGTTATATGCATTTTTATGGTATGGTGTGTATGGTTCAGATTTGTCCCTCAAACCTCACCAACACACTTTTACTCAAATGGGAAAAATTATGTTTAATACTACAGATATAGCTGTATTTTTTACAAACAAATTATTAAAATTACATCTAATGTCTGGATGCTTAATTTGGTGTTGATATGTTACATATTTCCCAACAAAAAGGTTTAGTCTGCATTTTTAGTGGAAAATATTTTGTTTGCTGTTTTGACCAGCACAGAAATAAAACTAAATTACCCATTATTCCTTGCATACCACCATTGGAAAGGTAATTTTATGCTAAACAATTTTGCCACTCATACTTTTGTGTCTAGCACTTACAGTTTTTTGCTATTAGCATTTGTTTGTAGCATGCCGATTATGGCTTGATTTTGCTTAAAGGGCCCAGGATTCACTGTTAACAATATACAGGAGACAATCATAGGTATCAAAGGTGATTTCAGAGCAAAGAAGACTTACATCCATTGTGCTTGCTTGTTAATTCTAATTTTGAAACCTGCCCATTTTATTTGCTTTGCAATACTTATCCAGTTTCTTCATGAACTCCACTGTCGTCTTACTTGTGACTACCTCCTAAGGTAGATTATTCCATACTGGAATAACTCTAACACTAAACCAGTGCCTTCTTTTCGTGGTCTTAAAATTATGCCCTTGTTGCCATGAATGTGAGCTAGTGTCATATCGCTGTTCCCTCAGGGTAAGTCCTAATTTGACCCTTAGCTTTGCATCTTTAAGTGCATTATACACCATACACATATCCCTTCTCAGGCTGCCTATACTCCAACGTGAACATCCCCAAGTCCTCCAATCAATCCCCATAGTCCTGGTCCCTAACATCTGCTACTAACCTGGTAGCCCTCCTCTGAACCCTCTCCAATCTTCCTATGTCCAATCTGTAACCAGGTGATCAGAACTGTGCACAATACTCCAGCTGCAGCCTCACCAGTGCACAGAAGAAACGCATAATCACTTCCTCTTCCTACTCTTTATATGTTTCTTGATATTTATAAGAGTACTACTAGCAGATTTTATAACTTGACTGCAATGTTGGTGGAACTTCAAATCACTTGTCACTTTAACCCCAAATCTCTTTCCTCTACTATTTTGCCCAATTTCTGTCCATTTAAGAAGTAGTCAGCTTGATTATTTTATTCTCAAAGTGCATCACCACACATTTGTCGGTGTTAAAGTACAACTTCTTATCCCTTGCCCAGCTTTCCATTTTGAGTAAGACTTTTGCAACTTTGTCACCATTTCTGATAGTAATGCCAATTCTAGTGTTGTCTGCAAATTTGGTTTCCAGACATCCTCTCCTCCAGATAATGAGTGTATATAGATATTAAACAAGCAGGGTTCCAGAACAGATCCCTGGGGAACTCCACTCTCCACTCCCAACCAATCAGAGTAAACTCCCTTTAAACAGACCCTCTGCTTTCTCTCACTCAGCCATGCCTTAACCCAAGTTGTAATACCCTGGTATTTTATGTTCAATCTGAGCATCAATCAATTCACCATGTGGGACCTTGTCAAACACCTTCTAGAAATCCAAGAGACAAGTGCTGCAACTTCAGAAAGCTCCTGTGGAGGTAATGAGTTAATGTATGGCTGTAGTGGGTCCCAAATCTCTTGAATGGCCAGAATCTCATGTTTGGAAACAAAACTCAATCATTGTGGGTCTGCCAGTTTATTTCCAAACTGCAATGTTCCATATAAGGACATTGGAGTCATCTATCTGGGTAGAAAGTAAACTAGATTCTGAGGCTGTGTTATCTGGAGTGGTTTGACACTGTTAGTAGTCACTAAGATGTTTTAGCTTCCGAGTAGACTTACTCAATTGCTCCAAATCTGTAAATGAAACCAGGTGTCTATTGACTGCATCAAGTGTATAACTTTTGCCTAATAAAGGGACACAATTCTGCTGATTGACTAGAACAGTCTATTTGAGATCCTTCAGTCCCTGAGTGCACCCTTTCTACAGTGTCCAAGCCAAATAGAGAAATACTTAATGTAGTAATAGAACCCAAGGCCACCCTTACATATGAAGCTAGATTTTTCACATTTTCTCCCACAGACGGGTCAATCCCAAAATAGACAGAGTATTAGTTTGATGCACCATTTCAAAATTCCAGTTAAGTTGTGATAAAGTAGAGGAGAAAGTATCAAAGGAAAGTATTTTACTAGGTTTAACCTCACCAAACTTGTATTTCCAAATCACTGGGAAGATAGTAAAAGACCAAAGGAATTTAAAAGTTGCTGTTTGGCACATATTCACTTGGAAATTTCCATACTATAAATCAGTACGTAAACAGGGAAGTGAGGATTTGACCTGTCTCTCTTAGCAAAATGAGCAAATTTGCCACTCTGGAAAGTTTCAATTCAGCTTTGAAAAGATGGGTTATCAAACCCATTAGAGAATCTTGGTTTCATAGGGTTTTGTAAATAAATTACTGTGTCTGTTTTGAAAACAACTTCTCTGCCAGTAGTAACTGGTTTGTAGAGAAATGAGACATCGTTATTATTCTGAAAATCATCATCCTCAGTATATTTGAAGGTTCAGATGAAGAAGAGAAACAGGTTGTAAAGGGAGGAAATGTTAACAGTGTTTAAGTTTTCATGGGCATTTGCACTCCAATGGTGGAACACTTTCACCTGGATCACAGTTTCTGCTTTGGTATGGATGTTTTCTACCTTACTATGGACCCCCTTGGAGGTGCCTCAGCACCCATGTTTAGAGGGTGTAAACATCCAACTCTGAGTCTGACTCTTTATTCTGTGAAAGGAGAGGGCCTTAACTGAGTCCTTACTTTTTTGTTTCTTTCTCTTGGACATAGTCTTTGCTTTATTCTTGGGTCGTTGTAGATCTGATATATTCTTTTTTTTTTTTTCTATTGGAGAATCAGGGATTATTGTAGAAAGAAAGAAACATTAGTTTTTTTCTTTCATAGTTATTTTTAGCAAGCTCATCCAATCTCTGTTCTACTACTGAAAACTTCTCCAAACAAAGTGAGGTTAAATTTTCCAAACATTATTTGATTCCGTTATAGGCCTCCAGAAGCACCATATTTGACATTATGGGATGTGCCACAGCTTTAATGGTGTACTTAGATACAGTATCTGGACATTGTGCCAGAAATTCCTGATAGAGTTGGATTTTTCCACTTCTTTATCAAGTTTGTCAAATACATCTTTAAGGGACTGTGACAGGGTCTGTCCCTGCCACTGAGACTTGGGACCTTTTTCTTTTAAACCTCTGGTTGCAACCACTTTCCTGTTTCTCTTTATGCCGCCTCTATTTTTCTGTATGGAGGCAGGCCACCTCCTTACAAAACTCCCTCTCCTTTCTTACCCCTGCTGTTTAATTTCTCTTCATTTCCTGGTCCCTTGTCTATTCATGTTACCCTGAGTTCCTAAGTAAAAGAAACTCTATTACACTAGCTGCACATTATGAATAAAGGCATTTGTAAACTGCAGGTACCTGTGATGTAAATGTAGGCTAAAGGAAAGCCTATATTGTGTAAATAAACCCCTAAAACAGTGTTTCTGCACAGAAATGCCAAGCTAGCACTTGTATGGAAAACTCCTCTTTTCTTAGAAAAGTGTCTCTGTTGAGAGACTAAGCTGTTAGCTGCTGGCTGGACTCTGTGTTTTAAAAAAAACATAATTTGGTGCTCCTTTTGGTGAAACAAAAGGAATAGCTAAGTTAGTTTGCTTAGCTTCTGTTGCTAAAAAGTTGTTTCTGTTTAAGGAAACACAGAGCAGAGCAGCAGCCAGTTGTTTTGCCACTAAAAATATGTTTGGAGATTTCAAACCACAATTAAAGCCAAACTAACTCCTAGCAAAACACCTGAAAAAGGAAGAATTGATTACAGGTTTACTGTGTTTTAAACATTTCTGTGTCCTGGTAAACCAAAGATTTTGTTACTGCAAACCTCGAAGGAACTGAAACATTTAAACAAACAAGGAAGTTACTAGAATGCTGTTGCTGAACTGCTCCTTGGAAGCTAAGCGAGGCTTGCTTGCTAGCAGCTCTGCAGCAGAATGAGAGCCACTATAGGAGTGAGTGGCCCCTAGTGACCTATATTTAAAGAGTGCAAACTGTCAATCAAATGTTATGTGACTGTTGTTTGTATCAGATCCTTTATACAGAGTTTTTATTGTATAAAAGATCAAATGAAAGTTTGTATTGATGTATAAAACAAGGTTATGCTAATGAACACTATTTTGAAAGGTTATTCATTAATTTTACCTTGTTCAAAAGAATACTGAGTCACTTGATCAGGAGGCTGTATATAAGCCTGACTTCTCCCAGTGTTAGTTAGATAGAGAGAGAGAGTGAAGATGGAAATGGAGAGAGAAGGTCAGTTCCTCCTGACCAAGCTAAAGGAAAGTTCCAGTTTGTGAGTCTACAGAAGCTTTGGAAACATCCTGAATGTTTGTTATTTTGTTTTCTGTATTTATTTTTACTTTTAGTGCTGAAGACTGTTTTGAATTTAATAAACATCCCACCAAGTAAACAGTGGGTTGCACCTACAAGCTGCTTCTATGTAACGTTATTTGTCTACCAGTAGACCCACCCTGTAACAGGGACCCTATTAAAATATTCTCCTCCTTGGGTGATGATATTGTGGTGTCCATATCATTTAAGTCCATAGGACTGAACAAGTCCATTCTTAAGGGGTAGAAATAATTGTCAACCCCTTAGGGTTAGTTTTCCAGCATATTTTCTCACAGGCAGGCACAGATTGGATTGAATTAGGTTTCATTTCAGCTATTGTAAAGGGAAAGGTGGAGTCAGTTATACCATCTCCAGATTTGTTGTTTGCATATAGAAAGTAACTAGTAATTTTAGCTTGATTGGATATGTCAGGCTTATCAGCCTTATCAATTTTCTTTACAGCTATTATATTTGATTGTGGGAATCCTGTGAAATCTGAGTTGTTTTAGAGTGTCCCTGAAATAAGGAATCTTTGTCTGTTCTTCAGGTCCCTTGACACCCTCTGCTTATTAGAATTTTTAAGCCCCACTCTAACTGTGGAGAAAAAGATCAAATGTAACCTGGGGAGTTCAGGATAGCTGACTGATTGGCTGTTAACCAAACATCTTCCTTTTATCAATTGAGATTTCCTCCTGAATATACTGCGCTAGTTTAATTGATTTATCTGAAGTATTAGGTGTTGAAGAAGTAATAGGAGTTCTTGAGAAAACACACATCCATTCTTATGCCTCTTAATTTTCCTGTCTTTGGTATCTTATCTATCTTAGTGTTTGCCTCATTATTGGCACTTTTCTCCTTGCTAATCTCACTACCACTTCTGGTATACATGATTGGAATGGGTGGGGCTGCATTAATCTATGTCCTCCAATAAGTACTAATCAGTGAAATACCAATCAAATAGTAAATACTGGGTGCAACCAAGTACAATCAGATCAAAATCCTAACACAGTGTTAATAATCTTTGAAATCCCAATATAGAGCCTAATTGAAATAGCACTGAAAGTAAGAAAAAGGCAGTTTTATAGTAGGTATGCTAACCTGTACAATAAATTATCTGTTGCATTACTAAGGTACTCAGTAATTTACGTAGACCATACCTAATCCAGTACATAGTCAAAGTGCAATTAATATGACTCTAAACAATTTTAAAACAGTTTCAAGTGCTAAATAGTCTTGAAATAGCACTCTGTATTATAAAATATGAACCTGAAACTGTCCGAAACTGTCCACTGGCCAAGTGAGCAGGGTGGCCATCACATTTAATCACCAAATTCAGAGTTCAGAACACAGTTCAAGTCTTCTAAAGCATCATTCACAAATTTCCAAACTATAGCTTTTCAGCAAATTATATGGAAGTGTGGAATACCCCAGTCACTTAGCAAACAGAGAGAGAGACTTCAATAAAACAAATATTTGTCCACAGTTTGTGTTGTCTGTATCCCAATAAGCTAGAACATTTGCTTTGTGGGTATTGCTGAGCATAAGTTAATGTGTCATCCCAGATTTAGATTGCATATGGTTAAAATTTCAATATCTCACATAAGGTGTGCTAAAAGTCTTCAATGGAAACAGGTCTCTTGCTTCCAGGAAAACACTACAAATTAGAAACACAAAAAGATATCTGAGAGGCAAAGCCCCAGAAGCTCTAAAACAGCTAAAAGCTATAAACTTTAAACCAGGATCTTTATAAAAAAGAATTTGCAATAAAAATACGCTCACCCCCTACTATATGAATCACTTGTATAGGTCTCAGTGCCATGTATAACACTAATAACAGTTGTCCCTGGGATCACAGAAAGATGAAAAATACTTACTGGCTCTGAGTTATTAAGACCACCTGGATCTATTTGCTAAGCCACCAGGTCAGCCGCAAAATCAGCAAATGTCTGAGCACTACTGGGCTCAGTAGCTATCTGCCGTGGCTTTTCAATCTTTTCTGCCTGACCAAAAGAGGTAAATAAATGGCAATAGAAGTAGGCCCATAGCTAAAGATGAAAATGGCCATGCATTAAAGTGTAAAATGCACTGTTTGGCTGAGCTATTTGCTTCTATGAGCAAGCTCCCAAAATGACTGCAAGCCCCAGTGAGCGAAAAATGGCAATCAACTGACACAGACACCAACAGAATGCCAACTGCTAAATGTGTGTTTTTGAGCTTCCTTATCACATGGGCAGTGGCTAGACCAATTGAAAACTGACCCCAGTTAGCTTTTGTTAAATTAATTAATTCTAAATTCTAAAATCTGCTGAAGTATTTTATTATATTAAGGAAGATAAAAGGGAGAAAGAAGTTAAAACTGCAATGCATACAATATTACATACAAAATATAAATGACAAACTATAAAACCAATATATAACCTACAAATAAGGGCCCTTACAGCTGTTTAACAAAAAAATCAAGTTAAATTAGTGATTAATTAGTTTGGTGAACTTGGTGTATAATGCACTTCAAATATAGAAGTGTAGAGTATACATCCCTTTATAGGTGTGTCAGAGGAGTCTGGAAGGTAAAATGTTTGCTTAAGGGTTGGTCTATTGCACCAAATGCCGGAGTAAACACCACACTCAACTCTCATTCACAACCTTCTGAATAGCTTCTTAGTTCCCCAGGATTTCAACTATTCTTCCAGCATTTTGCCACCAAAACTATCCACCTGGGAAAAAAGAAAGCAAAAGGAAGAACAGACCACAGCAGACAGTGCACACAGTAAGCTATATTGGAAAAGCTGCACACTTAGGCAGTAGGTGGCATACCTGCTATCAAAATAAAACTTGCGGTGCAGTCCTGCAACCTATTGCTTCTTCACAAACACAGGTGCACGTGGTGAGACACTGACTCCTCCAAACTGAAGCAGACTCCTTCCCAATCTACCCATTTTGATATGGTGTTTACAGTAGTGTAGGGAAAATGCAAAATATACAAACTTAGCCCACTTCTGATCATGTGTTGCACGTGCCTAGCATGCCACTAGAGAACTGAAAGTCTCTGTAAAGTTTATCTTTGCTGTTTTGAGGTATTCTAGCAGCATTTGTTGGTGATGAATTTGTGCATTTTCACATGCATTTGTCTTCTGGTCAAATTTCACACTCAGCTGGGTCGTCATCCCGTCATTAATCATTCCTCTTCTTCATCTGAGAAGAAATGGGTGACCCTGACCTACAGCTCATCTTCTCAATGCCAGTGGCATCCCTGTTGGCAGCTCAGTGGAGTCCTCCATGGACACGCCACTATAATTTAGGTGGCTGTGGTATCCCATATACAATATAACAGTAGTAACACATTGATGCATGCTCAATTTAACATCTTAGGTCAAGCATCTGCAAAACATCAATAACCAGGTGGTGTTATACATAAACCTATGCATAATGGACAAAATAGTTCTGCTTTTTGCTCCTCAAAAATTTAACACTTCACACTTCAACAAAAAACAAACAAACAGCAAGTAGACTATATCACTTAAAACATTACATTTATAGAAGGACTTCCAAATAACAGAAAAAAAACAACTGAAACTTTGTTTTATATTAATTCACAGCAGCCAGATGAATCTGAGTTTGTTTTCCTACTGCTCAGCCATGGAGTGTGGCCTTTGTGTTTCTAGTCTGAATTATGACTGGGACCTGACAGTACCAAAGTGCACCATGTATAGGAGAGATAGGGGTGAGGGAAAGGAGGTGGGGTAGCCTCATGTCCATGAAGGCATAGTGGCAGATGAACTTTGGTGCATTGCAGTGGAAATGGAGAGACTGAATCGCTGAGAGGACAGCTCATGGCAGCATTAGGAAAGAAGTTGCAAATGGTGGTGGTCTATAGACTACTGGGACAGAAGACAAAGGGTGGGGAACATGGGGCAGAAATTGAAAATGGAGCCACAAGGCAGAAGGTAGTGGTGGTGGTTGATATCAATCTACACAACAAAGTGAGAGATTCCAGTAGCTAAGGGCACCAGAAGTCAACTCCTGGTAGATACATTGAAGGACTGGCATCTGATGCAGCTGGCCAGAGTATGGTTCACATAAACACAGCAATAGAAGTCCAAGCCATACAAAGGCAAAAAGTACTGGACTTTAGGAGGGCTGACTTTGCCAAAATGGTTGAGCGCCTAAGGACTGTACTAGCAAATGGGCAGGAAGGAGGGGTGGAAGAACAACGGGAATAATAAAACTGCCATCACAGAGGTAACAAGCCTTGTGTGAAGCAAATAAACAAATGAAACAATGTGAGAAACCACTATGGTTCTCAAAAGAAGTGGCAGTGAAGATTCAAGAGAAAAGAAAGCATTCAGGAAGTACAAGGAATCACAGAAGGAGCGGGACAGAGAACTGTATCAATTGAAGCAAAAGGAAGCTGGGAAGGCAGTCAGAAGAGCAAAGGCCCAAACCGAGGAAAAGATAGCCAACTCATTTAAGAAGGGAATAAAACCTTTATAGGTACATCAGGGAGCCAAGGAAGACCAAGGGAGGGTTAGTGAGGCTTAATAAAGAGGAGGGAGGGTGGGCAGAGGGTGACTGTAAAAGGCAGAGATACTAAACAAAATATTTTTGCTCAGCATTTACAAAGGAAGAGGGAGGTACCTAAAACAAACAGTAGAAACACTCTGGATACAGAAGTTAATACCAGCCCATTTATAGAAGAAAGGGTTCTGAAAGAACTCTTAAAACTGAAGGTGGACAAAGCAATGGGGCCTGATGGGATTCATCCCAGAATTCTAAAAGAACTAAGGGTAGAACTAGTGACACCACTGACTACCCTCTTTAACAAATCATGGGAGGATGGGTGGTACCTGAGGACTGGAGAAGGGCAGATGTGATTCCCCTTTACAAAAGTGGGAGCAAGGCAGAAGCAGAAAACTACAGACCTGTTAGTTTAACCTCAGTTGTAGGAAAATGATGGAATCACTTCTGATGGAAAGAATGGTTGAGTATCTAGAGGCCAGAGGGCCAGGACCCAAGGCAGCAAGGATTCACAGCGGAAGGTCATGCCAGACAAATCTGATAGATTTCTTGACTGGGTGACCAAAGTAGTAGATCAGGGAGGGCTGTGGACATGGCCTACCTAGACTTTAGCAAGGCATTTGACCCAGTCCCACACAAAAGATTAATATACAAGTGCCAGCCTGGGAGTGGTTCCCATGATGACAACCTGGGTAAAGAATTGGCTGGAGAATAGGACACAGAGAGTAATAGTAAATGGAGTCCACTCTGAAGAAAGGGGGTTACTAGTGGGGTACCGTGAGGGTTCAGTATAGACTGGTCCCTTCAATGTCTTTATGCGACATTGCAGAGGGACTGGAAGGAAAAGTATGTCTCTTTGCAGATGACACAAAGATCTGCAACAGAGTTGATGCACAAGGTGGGGTGGAAAGGATGAGAAGGACTTGGCAAGGTTAGAGGAATGGTCAAAGGTATGGCAGCTTAGATTCAATGCTAAGAAGTGCAAGGTAATGCATCTGGGAAACAAAACCCGGGAAAGTACACAATGGGGGTGAGATACTAACAACAACAAAATGGAAAGGGACCTGGGGTAGTCATATCAGATGACCTAAAGGTGGGCAAGCAATGTGAGAGGGCAACAAGGAGGGCTGGGGATACTGGGATGCATAGGAGAGGTAACACCAGTAGAAAACAGGAAGTTGTTATCTCTGTACAGACAGTTTGTGAGACCCCATCTGAGTACTGCAGTTCTGGAGACCCAATCTCTGCAAAGACATAGACAGGATGGGGGCTGTCCAGAGGAGGGCATCGAAAATGGTGCAGGGTCTGCACCGGAAGACATATGAAGAGAAACTTAGGAGCTGAATATGTAAGCCTCATGAAAGGAGGAGAGGGGGACATGGTAGAAACTTTCAAGTACCTCAAGGAATCAACAAAGTCCAAGAAGGTAGCATCTTTAAAAAAAAGGTGTGCAAGAACAAGGGGGTACAATTTGAAGATAGAAGGGGGTGGCTCAGAGGTAATTTAAGGAAGTATTTTTTCACAGAGTGGGTTGTGAATGCATGGAACGGCCTCGAGGAGGTTGTGGAGTCAAAAACAGTGGTGGAATTCTAGCATGCATGGTAACAGTCATAAGGCAATTCTAGGGGTGGAGGTAGGAAGAAGTAGGCTGCTGGTTAACTAGGATCTGCAGCTTATCCATTAGGTAGGGAAATGGGCAGACTGGTGGGCAGGTGTCCTTATCTGCTGTCAAAATCTATGTTTCTATGAGACACCACAAGATAGACATCCATTCTTGATGTTGTACTCCCAACTTGCAAATAGTAGATGAAGTACAGATTGGGAACTACTGAGGTCCAGTGAATGACCTTTGCCATATGGTTTAAGCTGGCCCTAGGTACCAGTACACCCTTGTGAAAGGCAGTGGCTCAGGATTTCAGGGGAGCAGACTTTGATCAGATGAAGGAATTAGTCAAGGCTAGGTTGATTGAATGGACAAAGTCCATGAGGCAAAAAAAAGGTAGGGAGAAATTAAAGAGGCCAACTAAATCATGCTTGAGAATGGTGACGAGGGTTAATGGGCACAAGAGACCAACTTCATTAGCTACAAGGAGTAAAAAGAGGTTATGGAATGGACTGAATACTAAATAAAGATGAAGGACAAAAAAAACAGACACATAACTGTATATTGTATAGGGGCTGCTAATGAGAAAACAGTTCTTCAGTACAAGAGGAAAAAGGAAGAACAGAGGTGGGAATATTAGGTTGACAGAGGGGCAGGGTAATAGAATAAAACAAGCAGAAAGCAGCTATTCCTTTTTTTGTCTGTTGTGTTCAGAGGTTACAAGAAGTCCGTGGAACTGGACAACTCAATGGATTGGTTTCGGCCAAGGAGCCTTTCATCTCTAGGTCATTGGCAAATCCAGCACAGGTTGGTAGTGGAAAGCTGTTATCACCCAACTGCTGTTTAATGGCCTATGTGAAATGAGTTTGGTGGTCTCAGTCCAGTTCCCAGTGGAAGGTGTCCACATCACAAACCACAAACACAATTGGCATTAACTGGCACTCTTGTTAGCAGTCTCACATGAATTGACAAGGACTGAATGGGCAAGTATCACATCAAGAGAGCAACTATAATTGAGTGATTCGCAAATGAGTGAGTCATTTTTGCCGAACTGGTTAATGGCTACCCTGCCATTCAGAAGGGTGACCAGAAGGCAGGAATAGTGAGGGAAGGGAGGGATAGGATAAAGAGTTTCTGTGGGGCAGTGCTCTGGTGCTGCTGAGCCAGCCCATATGGTGTAGTGGTGAGGGTGGCTGGCTCCAGCATAAGAGGATCTGGGTTTGGAGATTGGAGGAGGAGAAATTATTTGCCACTGCCTGTGGCTCTTGTTTTTTATTTTTTTGGGAGTCTTGCCCTCCTGACATGCACCCCTGGTGTTGATAAGCCTTCAGTAGGGTGTGCGAGGGACAAAGACCCCCATGATGGGAGTATTGGGGGCACAGCCCTGCATAAACATTGATAAGTCCTGGCTGGATGTAGTGTCACCATTATGTATATCGCCAAATTGCTTATACACTTACCATAATAGCAATTGCTCTTTTGTGTTCACTATTATGACATGGAATCAATGGGCATAAAGTCTGAACTACCCTCTCACCTATGTGGTGATACCTCCATGGCAGGGTTGGGACACATTGGCAGGGTTGTGGGGAAGCTTGTACTATGATTACTTGTGCTGTACCTGTAATGTGGAAATGCCGAGGACTTCCAGTTTCCAGCATTCACAATCCAGCACATTTCACAAGCACCAAGAAAAAATCATACACAGAAAAGAAATGGAAATTACAACATTTCTAGCAATGAATAAGAAATCTTTCCACTTTTGACATAATGTGTTATCATTACCCACATAGCTTGCACAGAGTCCTTCCAAAGCAAATGTAGTCCATAAGAAAAAGAAAGAAATTATACTATTATTAGTCTCTAGTTATAGCATAAAGGGCTGCCAAATATGAGAGTATTCCAGATGTTTATCTTCAGAAACATAATGAAGCCTTTCCATTTGGAACAACCAACCTGGAGACATAGTTGTTTCTTGTAAGGAGGTGTATTTATATATTCCCAATGTTGTAGAAGTATCTTTTCCCAATATTGGGTCAAATTATTAACAAAAACAAAGGAAATTGTCTGAATATAAAGATATGACTTTGTCAAGTCCACCACACAATATGCCCCTCAAATGCTGATGTTGATGTTAAAGATTCAGCTAGAAGTTCAATGTATCTGGCAAAAACAGTGGAGACAAAGGCAAGCTTGTGTGTCCTTCTTAAAGGTATTTTTCTTGATATAAGTGAATTCTCTTGACTTGCTCAGTCAGAAAACTATAAATATGCACCCTGTTGACAAAGCAAAGACCAAACTACACTCCAGAATCTATTTAGAAAAGACCTGTTCACTCAGTCAAATGCTTTTTCTGTATCTAGCTCACTAAGGCAGCATCATTTGACTATGAGGTAAAGATGCTATTGAGAGCTCTTCTAATATTATGTGATGACTTCATTCCTGATGAAGTCTGTCTGATCAATGTGTATGGTTTTCTTTATCACAGAATTTCGTCCATTTGCCAACATTTATCGAAAATCTGGTATCTAAATTTAGCAGAGAGAAGGTCCTATATGAGGCATATCTCTGCTAGTTTATCGCTTTGGAGAATAAGTGAAATGGGGCTTCATTAAAGGAAGTAGGCATAACTTGCAAGATTGGGATATTACTAAACACAGTATGCGATAGAGAACTGGAATCAAATCTTTTGAAACATAACAAAATATTCATTGCTGAATCCATCAGGGCCTGGTGATTTTCCCTTTGTAGTCCTTTGATAACTTGGGTTATCTCTTGTACACTGATTTCACTCTTCAGTTTATCAGAGACTGCTTTGTTTTGGGAGGTCTAAATCTATTAATTTCTTGATTTCATCTTGTTTGGGGATGAATTCCAGTGTTACAATATTTGATAAAAGTTGGCAAAAATGTTGTTCATTTTCTTGATTCATTTTGCAGCTGTCAAAAGTGACTTAAGATATTCAAAATAGCTTTTGCATTCATTGTACTGTCCTCTAAGGTGGCCAAGGAGCAGAGGCTGCTGGATGACTTCCAGGATGTTTTCTTAACACAGCAAGTGATGGAGCCCACAAGGAGGGCATGTCCTGGATGTGGTTCTGTGGATGGGGATCTGGTAAGGGACATGGTTGTACAAGATCCCTGACTGGGAGCGACCACAATACTGTCTGGTTTCAACTAAGCATGGGGGAGGGGGTGAGATCTAGGACACTGGAAGTGGACTTCAGGGGGCAGACTTCATGGGCATGGGAAATATTCTCAAGGATCACTTGATGGGGATTACCTCAATGACAAGTGTGGAAGGGAGATGGGAGGTCATAAACGGGACTTCTTGAGGCAGTCAGGATCTGCACTAAGTTGAAACGTAAGGGAGCAAGGTCACATAAACCATGCTGGTGGTCCAGTGAGGTACAGGTAGCAGTCAGAGAAAGAAGGCGGCCTACAAAAATATAAAACAACAAGAGGGATAGGGATAAGGAAATGTACCAGCTTGCATCTAGAAAAGTCACCTGTATGGTGAGGGAGCAAAGTCCAGCTAAAGAGCAGCTGGCACAGGGATACATGGAGGAAAAGGGGTTCTTCCGGTACATTGGGGAGCAGAGAAAACTAAGGGCCATCTCAGCAGATTGAGATCAGAAGGAGGGTGGGTGGAAGAGGCGAGGGACCAGGCAGAGGTATTTAACAAGTACTTTGCCTCTGTGTTCACTAGGGAGGGATGGGATATCTACAAAGCAAGGCATGAAGGATAGAAACATCAGTAAGTGGGATCAGGGAGCAACAAAATAGAGCAAGAGGGAGAGAAAGGCACCCAGGGTGTCACATCTGGGTAAAGATAAAAGGCTAGTATGGTGGAGGGACAGATGATGCTATCTCTGCCAAAAGGTGTGGTTAGCCCTCAAGGCCCTAAAGAAAGATAAATCTTCTGGGCGGATGGCATTCATCCAAGAGTACTATGGGAATTGGGGACATACTGGCTGCACCTCTGGCGGAGCTTTTCAGCAGGTCACTTGAGACAGGAGGGTACCTAGGGATTGGCGAGAGGCACATGTGGTACCAATCCATAAAGGGGGTCGAGGAAGTACCAGGTAACTATAGACCCATCAGTTTGACCTCGGTGGTGGAAAATTAATGGAGAGTATACTAAAGGAACGATTGGGGTGTACTTGAGGAGGTGGAGGTCTGATATCGGCAACATGGGTTTGTGCCAGGTATATCATGTCAAACCAACCTTGTGGAGTTCTATGAATGGGTAACATCAGAACTGGACAGGGTAAGCCTGTGGATGTATTATTCTTGACTTCAGCAAGGCGATTGACTCTGTCCCCACAATGGTCTGGTGGAGAAACTGATGGGGTTAGGAGTAGGCCCTTTGATGGTAAGATGGATTGAAAACTGGCTAGCTGGATGCACTCAGAGAGTAGTGGTCTGTGGGGAGCTCTGACCTAGAGGTTGGTAGTGGGTACCCACGGGGACTGGATCCTGGGTCCGATCCTGTTTAATGCATACAGATCGGACATCAGGGAGGGTATAGGGTATGAAATGAGTCTCTTCACGGATGACTCCAAGATGGGAGCAGTAGTTGAGGGAGAAGAGGGGAGGTTGGCCCTGCAAGGGACCTGGACACCCTGGAAAGCTGGGCTCACACATGGAAATTAAATTTCAATATCACCAAGTGCAAGGTGTTGCATCTTGGTCGGGAAAACCTAAACACAGGTACACCTGGGAGGAGGCGCTGGAGGCCTCAATAGGGAAAGACCTAGGATCATGGTGGATGGCTGTATGAATAACTCTGAGCAGTGCAGGAGAGCGGCTAGCAAGGCAAACAGGATGTTGGGATGCATCGTAGGGGGATCACCTCTAGGAGCAAGGAAGTGATTCTGCCGCTGTACAATGGACTGGTTAGACCACCCCTTGAGTACTGTGTACAGTACTGAGACCACACTTAAAGAGGGACATACAGCTCCTAGAGAGGGTACAGAGGAGGCAACAAAGATGATACGAGGGCTAGGGATTTGACGATGAGGACAGACTTAAGGAGCTCTGCCTGTTTTCACTGGAGGAGAGGAGAGACAGGGGACATGATTGAGGTCTCTCAAGTACCCTCAAGGAATACATAGGGTAAACATGGAGGGATCTTTAGACTAAAGCAGGAGGCATCACCAGAGGGCATGGTTTGAAGTTGGAAGGTGGAAGGGTAAGGGGAAAAGAGGAGGAGGTTTTCACTGAGAGGGTGGTGACCCTTGGAATGCACTGCCTGGTGAGCTAGTTCAGAGATCCACAGTGGAGGGCTTCAAGGAGGATGGGACAGACACAGAAAGTGGATGAATCAGATGATGTCCTGTCCCAGGGGTGGGGATGGATGATACGGGTTTCTGGAGCACAAGGGATGGGAGGTCTCGCACCAACTAAGATCTAAAGTTCGAGCAGACTGATAGACCATAAGGCCTAATCTGTTGGCAAATAGTATGTTAGTATGTTAGTACTGTATATCAGCTTGGATTTGAAGCACTAATAACTAACCAGGTTATTCAGCAGAGAAATAATTGGTTGATTTAGATCTCAGTATCACTTTTTCCATTTTACTTTGTGAAATATTGCTGTATTTTTCACTACGGCCTAAAAGTATCTTTTTTTTTTCCTGGTCTGGTCCCCATTGCTCCAGTGATCTTCATACTGTTTGGCAGTGGGGTGGGTTCAACTTTGGTCCCACCATCCCTATCCCTGAGGATGCCGACTCAAGTACTGGTGCATCCAGGCTGATAATGTACTGATGCACATCACAGTCAAGCACCACCAATGTCCTCACCTCTTGGCTCTGCAGTCTGTGTCCCACTGCCCATATTTCCAAAGGAAAATGTGTTTTTGAGCAACAAAAAGTCTCCAACATAATCCTCCTCATTTTTTCCTGTCTCTCCTCCTTTCATGTTCCAGGAAATGCAATGGAGATGACTACTCATTACCTAAAAAGGAAAAACAAAAAAGAGAGAGAAGAGAAATGGAAAGTAATGTGGTTAGTGGAGGCCTCTTATTTTGGGAAAAAGCAAAACAAAAAAAAAACAAATAAAATTAAGGTTGTAAAGGATGGTGACCACAGGACTGAGAACAGCAAGATTCAATTAGATTTCAATATGACGAATACACAGTTCATGAAGTAAACCTCCTACCCATTTCTTTCCCCAACAAAAAATTCTTTATGACTAAGTTCTACAACTCACTTAAATGTATTAATTCCGCCCCCTAAATCCCCACATTTAGGAACAACATGACAGCTGTTTCCCAAAGCCTTACCACCTAGCTACCCTATCATTCCTAGCCATCCCTCTAGCAATAAATGATTGAAAATACAGTTCCTAAATACTATACCTTGGTACCCAAGTACCTATTGAGTGACACTAAGCTTTTTAGCTGTATCTCTGTGAGTCTGGTCCCCTTAGAGAAAAATTTCATAAACATATATCAAACAAAATTTATAGAAAATGAGAGAAAACCTTTATAATATTTATTTTCTCTCTTTCCTATCCCTTCTTTTCCCCTTCTACTTTTAGAATATAGATATTCTTCTAATTTTTTTCTTTCTTTTTCTTCTTTTTCCTTCCTTTTACACATAAGGATAGGGGTGAAATGTAATGTGAGACAGTCTAGATCTTAGATCGGGATAGGTTGATTATTACAGTATTATACTTAGTGGGATTAAAGTCTAGTTCAGCTTGCTCCACCGATTGAAAGAACTCTGCTGTGGCAGCTGTAGCATCTTGACTGTAGAAGAAGTAAACTGTGAAGCTACATCTTGACTTTCCAGTGGAGTGAATCATTTTCACCATCTGCAGGTTTGCTGGAATAGTTGCTGGACTGGGAACTGGAGCTATTGGGAAGAAAACTATTCTTTGTAGATTTGTCTGTAAAGTGAGCTCTAATAACAAATCTTCATCCAATGAAGAGGTGGAAATTCTTAGTTTCTTTTGTAGATAAACCTTTAATCTGGCAGGCGGAAGTATGGAAAATCCATCCTTTTATCCAAAAATATTTGCATTGCCTTAGAAACAGCACCTGTTCTAGTCATCACTTCTCAGCTATGTCAAGACATACCCAAACTATGAGATTTTTAAGGCAGAGACCTTAGCCAGATGAGCCTGTCTTAATAAGGTTTCATGGTCTTCAGTTCTAAGGCTTTTAAAAACAAACCAATGGAGTTTCACCCTATAATTGGGATTATAGGGTCCCTTTGTTCTTGATCTAATTCAGTTTTTGTGTTCCAGGTAAGATCTGACTAAGGCCTCAGTAACCAGTCTTTCAAAATAAACAAGTGGACCTGGGACTTCACTGCTTCTGGGATCCCTTCTAGCTTTAAATTACATCTCTGAGCTCTTGTCTAAAGATCCTGCACTTTCTGAGTGAGGGCAGCTAATTCTGCAGTGTGAGCTTTTACAGAGTGATTCATAGGATTTATTTTATCCTCTATATTGCTGTCTTTTTTCCCGACATCTTCATTCTAAATTCAGGAACTCAGCTTTCCAGCCAGTGCAGATATAGTAAGTTCCAGGGATTCAATAGATTTTTCATTTGATCAAAGTCTTGACTGATATTGTGAATTAATTCCTGTTCTGTATCCTGTTGAACTGTCTGAGTAGTAGTAGCATTGTGTGAAGTAGTGGGCTCTTCCTGCTCCAAATTTTTGTTATCCAATTGGTGGTAGAGATGTGCAAAGTCTTTAATTATTTATTTATTGAAATGTTTCACCAGGAAGAATCACTTGAGCAACAGTCGCCATCTCGTGTGACCTGGGAGGTATGGGAACATGGGGATTGAGTACAGAGAATTGGTACAAAAACTCCAAATATACAAATGAGTACATATAACAATGATGAATGAGGACTATAAAGTGAACAATGACTGAATGGAAGTTAACAGTTTTTTTAACTAAAATACAAGGGCATTGACTACTCAGGTAGTTACAGAACACAAAATACGACAGTTGATGCAAGCAGCTAGGAATCACATAGCCAGTGAAGGTAAACAATGACTGACTGGAGACAAATAGTTGAAATAAGACAAGCTAGTAAGTAGAGTGCAGTCAGTGCAAATTATTATATTACAACAATAGTTCAATTAAAGTAGAAGTGCTATTGGGAGTTTGGGGCTGACAGTGTTTGATGAGGAGTGATAGAGCGGGTGAGGGAGTGGAGGGAAGGTAGATGGAAGAGAGGCATACCATGGATCTGGCCTCCAGGCTGCTGAGAACCATGTCAGGGATGATCCAGGCAGTGGTAAAGGAGGGAATAGGAAAAAGGAAGAGGAGCAATGGGAGGAAGAAATAAGTGTTGGTAGGGAGAAATAGGAAAGAGTTGAGGAGCAAGGTTTGAGTGACAGAAGAGGTGACGGTGAACAAAACAGGATCAGAATTTTGGGGAAGGTTAAGATGGATTACAGCAGGAGCAGCTAGAGATAGGTGTTATACAGGGCAGATCCGAGGGAGGCGGCAGAAGAGGAGCAGCATATTTGTTGGGGAGGGAGTTCCAGGCTTTAGGGAATTCTATAGGAGAAGGTCAACCATCCAATGCGTGGTGGAGCGATGATAGATCACCAGAGTTCGAGTATCAGAAGATCTGAGGGATAGAGGAGGTATGTTGAAAGAGAGGAGGTGAGGTAGGAAGGAGTTCCCCAACCAGAATTTGAGATGAGTTTGGTGCAATGTGAGAGTCACCTGTTATTTAGTGGGGAAAAGGACAGGGCATGATAGAGCTCACAATGATGGGTCCAGGAGGGGCATCAAGAGTGAAGCGCAGAAGAAGTTGAAGAGGGTGTACAATCTGGCAAGGGTGGACTTTGTAGCAGCACCATAAACTACATCACAGTAGTCAAAAATGGGAAAGCCTGTGAAATTCACTCTGTGAATTAATTTGTGGATTTTCAGAATTTGTGGCATGATGTTGGCGCAATTTGAGCCACAAATTGAATGAAGTAACATCAAGCATGAAATTTTACCTGTGAATTTGGTGCTTGACCCACAAATTTCACACTTTGCGGCAAAAAAGCATGAATTTCACCATGAAATTTAAAATTAGCACAAATTTAATTTTGTCCGGCTGTGTTGAATCTACGAATTTCACAAAGCGCGAATTTTCAGCACTTCACATGAAATTTACAAGCAAGTTTTACTTCACAACATCTCTAATTGGTGGGTTCTTCCTGCACTAGATTTTTTATCTAATTTATCAGCCTTATCCAGTTTATTAGTTTTGTCCAACTTAAATTTGTTCCCTTAGAAGATGGCACAATTATTGCCATGAATTTGATCTGATGCTGACCACAGGTTTGCTGCTATAAACCAAATGCAAAATTTAGAGAACAATCCTGCTCTGAATGCTTAGCAGTAATGTCTGGTCTTCATTTCTGTAGAGAGATTTATTTTACTTTTGAACTGAAATGAAACTCTTCTCTTGGGTCATATAAACCAAGCTGTTTCAAAGTCTAGAGCCAAAAGTATGGACTGGTATTTCACTCACCTTGTGAGAATTTTTAGACATCCTAGATGGGCAGTTGTCCACCTCCACATGTTGCCCCGATCAGAAGTTGCCTCCTCTTCATTCAGGGAGCATTGATGATCTAGCCTTGAAGAGCTTTTTGGCAGTAACAAAATGACTATGGCTTCACATCCTTCTACAAAAGCGGGAAAGAGAACCCAAAGCTTTCAAAGTTAAAACAGCATTTAGTCTTAAGCATGCAGTCCTAATCAGGGAGACTAACACTGACTCTGGAGCACTGAGCTCTCTCAGCATCAGCATCTGCTCTTGGGATGGGAAGGGAATGGGAAACTGTTTAACCAGGAAAGGCACACTAAGCCAGATCTTGCTTTCCAAGTGCAACCCTGGAGCACAAGGAAGTTGAGTGGGGGCTCATGGGTGTCAAACCCAGCCCAGGTCTCCAGGTTTACAGTTCTGTGCCCTTAACCACTACACTATACTGCCTTCTACATTATACCATCTTGCGCCACATTTAGTCTCACTCAGCCACATCGACCATCTTGCTCTGCCTTAGTCCTGTGCTCATCTGATGCTCTAATAGCACACTTTCAGAAAGCAGACATTCTTTATGACTACTTCTGCTCAGTAGTCACAGTGGAGAATAACAGAGTCTTTGCCTGAATGCAGCATAAAGGCTACCGCAAGAGGATTGCTGAAATGTGGCAGGTGGTAATTATAATAGAAAGGGTAGAAAAGGGCTTGCAAGGGGTGGGGTTTAGCAAACCAAAGGAACAGACATTTCTATGGGAGGCTGGGAGCCACCGAGAGAAAAACACTGAATCTATATTAAAAGTAGTACAGTAAAATGTACTTTTTACAAGTTGCTTAACTTCTGGGTGCAGGAGATCTGAATTAGGTTGCAGAAAGGGTTAATGTAAAGGAGACTACCAAAGACACAACAACTGGAGGGGTGACCTTTGAAACAGGATCAGATCTTAGGACTGAGTAATCAGGCCAGTGAATAAATTGCATTATAGATGGTGAAAAGACTCAGGGCTAGATATTCAAAAGTGCACCCAGAACCTGTGCATGGGATGCATAGCACAATCCAGTTGCCACAGCAGACAAAGCGATATTCAGTGGATGCGCCTACAGAAATGAGTTTGTGCAAACCACACTGAATACAGCACATATGTGCCAATGCACAAACAGACATGCACCAGAGCAATCTGAACTGCACAGGAGCAACACTGCATGCTGAATATAGCAGGTGGAGCAAGGTGCACTATGCACAAGGGAACACTGCAGGGCTGGCATAAAGGCACAGGAGCAAGGAAGTGGATGCAGGGGAGAACACATGGGGACAATGGGCAGGAGGCACAGAACAGGCACAGAACCCAATGGCTATGGACAATGCAGAGCCCCACACAGATCCTGGGAATTAATGACAGAGCATGGAACAGCCATGGAACAGACAGCTGCAGGGACTGAGCACCCTAGGACCACAGTCCTAAAAGCCAACATGGGATAGCCAGCCACCATAGCCACTGTGTCAAGGTACCATGCATGCACAGTGTGCCACAACCACACTGCCACACAGGCACAGGGCGGTATGCTGCACATGCCACACAGACACACACACACAGACACAGGACACTGCACAACATAGCACAGCAGCATGAGGAGGGCAACACAGCTGGGAGTGGACCGTGCTGCACATGCAGACATGGCACACGACACTGTGGCATGCACAGTGGAGGGCCACAGCCCACACCTATGTAACAGTGACACACAAGGATGTGAGACAGGCCACTAGGCACCTACCAGACCCATACTGCAGGGACATCATCCAAAGACAGGTACCTGCCAGACCACAGCAATGTACAACACCTACACACAGCAGCATCAAGCATGCAAGAGAGAGAAACACACAAGCAAATGGTAGTACATGATTTATTAAACAAAATATAGAAAGCAACACAACAAGGTATGTAACAGCCAATGTGTGAAAACAGGAAAGGATAACAAGTTATAAAGTAGTGCACAGTCCAATGGGAACAAAACGGTACCAGGATGAGGTATGAAGTGAGTGCAGGGAAATAACACAACTGTCCAGTGGGATGAGGTGAATGGGAGGGAGACATGGGGCAACAAAGGGCGTGTCTGTACATCATCGCCGAGCTGGCAATGATGTCATCTCTATGACTGGGTGAGGAGTGCCTTGGACCTGCAGACCAGTGGACGCCCTCTTTCTAGACTTCAGTAAGGCATTTGACTCTGTTCTCATGAAGACCTGTTGGATAAGCTGGGAGAAATGGGGTGGGGAACCAGATGATCAGATGGATAGACAATTGGCTCCAGGACTGGACCCAGAGGGTCGAGTTGGTGATAGTTTCATCCCCAAGGAGGGTCATTAGGTGGGTCCCAGGATCAGCTCTTGGGCCCCTCCTGTTAACACTCCACGCCTCTGTACATAGGACAGGTATCAGGAGTGAGATCAGTCTTTGCAGATGACTCAAAACTGGGGGTAGTGGTGGATGGGGAGGAGGGAGGGTTATCCTACAGGGGACGGGAGGCTCTGGAAAGATGGTCTAGAAATTGGAAGCTGAGGTTCAATGCAGGGAAATGCAAGGTACTGCACCTGGGAGCCATAAACCTGAGCCAAGTGTACACCCTGAGGGGAAATGCTACAGGTTTCAATGGCTGAGAGGGACTTGGGGTGGTGGTAGATGTCAAGATGAACAACTCGGAGACTTGTAGGAGGGCAGCAGCTAAGGCCAACAGGATGCTGGGATGCATGCTGGGGATCACCTCCAGAAGGAGGAAGTGATACTCCCTCTGTATAACTGCTTGGTGAGGCCACACCTCAAGTACTGCATGCAGTTTGGAGGCCACACTTAAGAGGGACATTAAACTCCTGGAGAGGGTCCAGAGGAGGCAACCAAATGATTTGGGGCCTGGGGACAGGGCCAATGGGGAGAGGCTGAAGAGCTAAAGATGTACACATTGGAAGAGAGAAGGGATGGGGACATGATAGAGGTCTTCAGGTACATGAAGTGGGTAAATGGGGAGGAACAGTCAGGGTGCTTGAAGGAGAAGGAGGAGGGGCAACTAGAGGGCATGGGTGGAAGCTGGAGGGGAAGATTCAGCGGAAAAAGGAGGATGCTACTTCACTGAGAGGGTAGTGGAGCCATGGAATGCGCTGCCCAGAGGGCTGGTGGAGACAGAGATGGGGTGGAGGGGTTCAAGAGGGGGTGGACAGGTACAGGGAAGGGCTCTGGAAGCAAAATCCAGTGCAGCGAGAATATCCGGAACTGGGAAGGGAGAAGCCAGAGAAGGCAAGCAGGGCAAGGTCAGCTCCCCAGGTTGGGGGCTGACCAAACGAGCAGACACGAAGACCGTTAGGCCTATTCTGCTGGCATTTTAGTATGTTAGCATGTCAGCCTCATCCAGCACACCTCCACTACCAGCTCCTTGTATGCATCCTGGTGGCAGCAGATGTGAAGTGCCATTCAAGATATCATGCATATGGTCAAATGCTGTAATTGCAGCATACGCCTCCCAGGACACCGATGCCCAGACGGCCACTACCTGACCCTGAACAACCTATGCAATGGAAACACAGAAAAGCCATAAAGTGACAGGTCCCATACAACAAATGGCCACAACCCCTCACCAGGGCTGTGTGTGCAGGGGACTGCAGGGCCCTCCCCGGATGATGCCACCAACATACATGCACAGTGGACATCCACAGCAGCCCAGGACACCATGCCACATATGGACTGTTGGTCTCACGAAGAGTACCATGCACTGTCACCTATGCACAGGCACCCCACAGTGAGGGACCAATGCTCCCATAGGCAACACAAGAACTGGCTGGTAGCACCAGCATGTCACACTGTGGACCACACACAGCCACCACCAGTGACAGCAGCAGGTTACCACAACACAGATGCCATGCACACGAGGGGACCGCCAAAGCTGCCGACCAACACAGGCAACAGTAACAGTGAGCCAAAACATGCCATAGCACTGCATGGTGGCATTCCTGCTATGTGTACTGCCCCCAATACCCATCCCCAGCAACTGATGTTAAATGCACCTGCACACATTCACTTGCCACCTGTCCCACTGGCCCAGCTGCAGCACCATCAACTGGTCGACTTCTCTGCCTATCAACCTTGGCCCTGGCCTGCCTGTGCACCTTGGTCCTGAGAAGGAAACACATAGGTATGCCATCAACTGACACCCATCCTCCTGCCCATGCAGGCTGGTCATGGTGCACTGCAACGCAGAGTGCCATGCAGTGATCCTGGCCCACAAGATAGGCCCACTGTTGAGGCCACTGGCATGGTGCAACACAGTATCATGCAGAGCACAGCACTGCCACACCACAGTACCCACACCCTAAAGGGCTGACTTTCCCTGTGTGCAGGTGCACATGCACCATCTGCATACCCCAATGTTCAATGTCCGGACAGAGGCAGCATGCAGTATGCATGGACATACTTATCTGGTTGTCGGACTGAACCATGGTAGGCACGGTCCTGCAGTCTCTGCAACCACTCAGGATCACACCGCCGAGGTCCCCATAATGGTGGTGGCACTGTTCCCCATCCTGGGCACACCAGTGCACCTCTCCCTGCCCTCATCCACATAGGCCCTCACTTGGGACCATGCCTTCTGCAAGTCACCTGCACCAAGCAATTGATCCTCCAGTGGGTCACCACTGCCAACAGATGCGGCATCTCCACCTCACTCCAGTTCCTGGCCCAGCGTCCGAGTCTGCCAGCATGTGCCATGCTCACTGTGCAGTACACCTGCCTGACCAAGCAATGTGGCACCTAAAGTTACCAACGTAGCACTGCTGCACCTGTTGCATGACAGGAACACACAGCACACCATCGTGCAGCATGTAATTGCATGATAGACATGAACAATTGTGACCTATCATGCAGTACCACACATGTGCAAAGCTGGAAGTGGGGTGGGAGACTGGGGTCATGTCCACGACACAGCGTATGCGCGGGTGTGCGTATGCCATCTTGTGAAGGGCATGCGTTGCCACACATGCTGCATGCCACTGGCTCATTGACCGCATAAGTGGAACCGAATGTACAGCATAGTAGACACAGCAGGTTAGAAGACCGCAATATGTTTACTATATTACCTTTATACTTTTTTTCTTATCCAGGGTATGAGATTTTATATACTTCCTTTAAGCAAGTTATAGTATATGTACATGTTTGGGTAAAAACAGAATTGCTATTAATCCAGCAAATGTACAGTATATTTTGTTAATCCTAGTCTTCTATGTAGGTATAGGGGATTTTAGTAGTCTATCATGTTTAGGTTTAAGGTAAATTTGTTGTCCTTTTACAGAAAGGCTTGGAGAAATAATGAAATAGGTAACTTTTCTTTAATATACAGTAGGTCTTTTAAGGCAGAAGGTTTCTCCTGGACCTCTGAGGTGTTTTGTTTTATTTTATTTTATATTAGATTTGGTAAGCAAAGAGATTTCCAGATAAGGCTCCAGTGCCAGAGGAAAGCTCATAGAATTTGCATCAAAACTGCTTAGACTCCTGGCAGGGCTATACGATTACTCAGTACAGGCAGGATGGTTCTGAGAGACTGGAGGATGCAGACGTTGTGCAGGTCTACAAGGGTTGGGAGAGGGAGGAACAAGGATATTACAGGCCTGTCAGTCTTACCCTGTTGAAGGTAAATTGATGGAGACACTAGCCAAAGAGAACCTAGTGGACTGCCTGAGATAAATGGGCTCCAGGATAGTAAGCAACAGAGTCTGTGGCAAGGAAGTCTTGTCAGACCAAACTGAAGGTATTCTTTGACTAATTAACAAGGGTATTGTATAAGGAAAACACAGTGGATTTACTTTACTTTACTTTGACTTCAGCAAGGAATTTGACTTAGTGCCATGAAGAAGGCTGCTGAAGAAATTGTAGAATCTGGGAGCAGCAAAGGACATAGGTACACAGGTGTGAAGTTGGTTAGATGGAAGACAGCAGAAGGTGGTAGTAAACAAGGTTATATTGGGGAATGGCGGTCACAAGTGGAGTGCCACAGGGTCAGTTCTGAACCCAGTCCTTTTCAATTTGTTCATCAGCAACATGGGAGATGCAACACAGCAAGATGTGTCTATTTGCAGATAATGCTAAGCCTTGTTGTGAGGTAGACAGCAAGGCAGGGATGACAAAATTACTGTACAGAGGGACCTGCAAAGCTTACAGAGTGGTCCAAGGTTCAACAGTTGAAATTCAACACCAAAGAGGTGATGCACATAAGGAATACGAGCCCTGGGACAGAATACTGGATGGGATGGGTGAAGCTGGCACTGCTTCAGAGGAATGGGAACTCTGAGTCATCATAAGTGACTCCTAAACAAACTAGCCAATGCAAGAAGGTCTATAGCGAGGCAACAGAATGTGGAGACAGTGAAGCATAGGGCAACCAAAACAACTGAGATCCAACTGGGCATATCCTATGAGAACTGAATTATTATTGGATTAGGGCACTGAACATGCACTTGCTGGAGGCCAGAGGGAGAGGGCAACATGACAGAGACGTTCAAGTTCCTGAAAGGAATAAACAACGAATCTACAAGGAAATATTCAGTATGAACTTTCTCCAGCTGTTCAAATGAAATATTTTAGGGGATGTAATATTTATAAAGCAATTTTTTCAATTAAATATTTTCCTTTAAATGATTTGGTCATTTAAAATACTTCAAAACAATATTCATCTAAGGCAATGTCTCTGCAAACTTGATTTTGTAAAACTAAAATGGGATCTTGTGCCTTCTCTATGGGTGCCGAACTTATTGGAACAAGCTACCTGAGATTGTTCATAAGGCATGTTCTTATGAGGCATTTAAAAATGCTTGCATCAATATCTGATGTCTCAAAATGTTTGTAATTGTGTACGGTACACTGCATTATATTTGTTGAAATTGTATGTACTTTATGCTTGCCATGTTTTTGTATAGGTTGCATTTGAAAGAGGATATTTGGTCTCAGTTGTCTTATCCAGTAATCAACTTTCAAATAAAATAAAACATGAAAGGAGGATCAAAACAAGGGCATGACTAGAATCTGGCAAGGGGAATTGAGGAAGAATGTGAGAAAGTTTTACTTTATGAAGAGAGTGGCTGAGATGTGGAAGGGCCTACAGGCTAAGGTGGTGGGTGCAAAACAAATAACGAGTTTCAGCATGGCTGGGACAGAGCAAAGGCTTAATAATTATTCAAGGTGGTAATAGGCAGGAAACAGACATAGAAACAGAATTTGACCACAGATAGGAAACGCTTGGTTTACCTGGTCTGCCCATTTGTCCCTACCTATAGTGCCATTGCAGACCCTACCTGATCTCTCGCTCCCTTCCTTTCCAGTGAGATTCCCTTATGCCTATGTCATGCTATTCTTGAACCACACCACTGTTTTTGCCCCACCACCTTTACCAGAAGACTGTCTGAGGATCCACCACTCTTTCTGTGAAGAAGCACTTCCTCACATCTCTCCTGAATCCACCTCTCCAGCGTCACTGGCACATGTCTCCTTGTTCATGAGCACCTTTTTTTCTGAAAATACTTTCCTCCTGTACCTTGTTTACTCCAGTGAGATATTTAAAGGACTCTATCATAACCCTCCGCTCTTCCTGGGTGTACATATTGAGGTCCTTTAGTCTCTCCTCACAGGACTTTTGATGCAGACCCTCCACTATTTTAGTTGCCCTTCTCTGCACGGCCTCAATTATGTCTATGTCCTTTCAAGAGATATGGTCTCTGGAACTGGCCACAGTATTCTAGGTGGGGTCTTACCAGTGATCTATACCTCCTCTTTCTGCTGGTGATACACCTCCTATTCACCCCAGCATCCCACTAGGCCTCCCAACTGCCTTGTCACATTGCCTTACCACCTTTAGGTCATCAGATATGATTATGCCCAGTTCTCTTTCCTCTTTGGTTGTTGTCAGTACCTCTCCATCCACTTTTTACTTTGCCCTGGGTTTGTTTCTGTGCCCTAAGTGCAAGATTTTTCACTTTTTGCATTGAAACCCAGTTGCCATACCCTGACCATTTCTCAAGTTTTCTCTGGTCTCTGCTATTTCTTTCCTACCCCACCCCCGAGTGTCCACCCTATAGCAGATTTTGGTGTCATCTGCAAGGAGGCAGACCTTCCTTCCAGCTTCTCTGCAGTGTCACTTGTAAAGACATTAAAGAGGAGCAGGCCTGCACCATCCCTGAGGCACCCTGCTGGTCTTCCTTCCTTCTTCACAGTGAACTCCATTTACAAGCACCCTCTGTTGCCTATCCCCAAACCAATTTCCTGCACAGTTAACCACCCTTGGACCTACTCCTAGGCTGCCCAGCTTCCTTACAAATCACTTATGCAGAATGGTGTTGAAAGCTTTATTAATATCTAGGTAGGCGACATCCACCACTTCACCCTGATCTAATCCCTAGTCACCAAGTCAAAGAAGTTTATCAGATTTGTTTGACATGACTTTCAACCAAAAATTCATGCTGCATCTAGTCTTGTAAAATGTTGGATTCAAGGTATTTCATAATCCTTTCCTTCAGCAATGATTCCATTAACTTTCCCACCACTGATGCAAGGCTGACTGGCCTACAGCTTCCAGCTTCCTCTTGCCATCACTTTGTGAAGTAGAACTACATTTAGGCTCCTCCAGTCCTCTGGAACCACTCCTGTTTCTAGTGGCTGTTAAATAGGACTGTCAGAGGTGCAGCCAGTACCTCCCAAAGCTTTCTCAATACCCTTGGATGCATCCTGTCTGGCCCATCACTTTGTCCACTTTCAGATTAGGAGTTCCTTCCAGACTCACTCTTCCAAGAAAGGACTAGTGTCCCATTCCTCCTCCAAAGATCCTGTTACTTTTTCATGACCCTCCCATTCTCCTTCCTCTGTGAACAATGAACTAAAGTATTTGTTAGGGATGCCTGCCTTATCCTGGTTACCCATCTGCACAGTCCCCACCTTCACTTCTTAACCCTACAATCCCTCCCTGGTCATCTTCTTTTCTCTTACATATCTAAAAATGTCTTGTCCCTTCTGTTACTGCCTGCACTATTCTCTCCTCAGATTGTGCCTTCACAATCCTTACAGCTTTTCCTCCTTCACTCTGTTTCCTCTGATACACCTCAGTATCCTCCTCCCTCTGCGGTCTCCTTATACCTTCTGACTTTTACCCTTCTACCCTTTACCTTTTCAGCCGCCTCTTTTGAGAAACATAGTGGTCTCTTTTGCTCTTGCTTTTGCTGTCTTGCTTGATGCAGAGGTTTGTTGCCTTCACTATGGCCTTTTAGCTTTACCCACTGTTCCTCCACTCCACCCCAGGTCATCCCCCAGCCAGATCAAGTCAGGTCATCCCCAGTAGTAGGTGTGCGAAGTTGTTAAAATTTGCTTTGCATAATATTTTGTGTATTTCGACTATTCTGCAAAGATTTCTGCCCTGCAAAGTCCACTTCTAAGTGTGCTGGGCAGATTCATGAAATTTCAAAGTCAAAATGTTGATTCCTGTTACAGTTAATGGTACAGGTGTCCCGATCCATGAAGCTTGAACTTCACTGGCTAAGTTCAGCATAGTAGTCAGAGTTTACAATGAACCATGGGATATGAGGTCACATGTTGATGAACAGTCAATGAGAAGCTAGTTTTCTGCTCTGTGAGTGTAGTGTGTTTGAGAGACTTAGAGAGCAGAGCTTGTGTTGCAGCTTAGACTCAAATCTAAAAACATTATATGAAAGAGCATTTTGTTTGTCAGATTGATTCAGAACTGTTACTGTGAGTGCTCTTTGCACACACACAGTGATTGTTTGTGTTACTTTCTCTGTCTTGTATTGATTATTTGCAGTATTTAATTTTCTGTTAGAAGTTGTGGTTTGGTGGCATGTGTGGGCCAGGGGAGGTAGGAGCAGTTTAGAAGGCACATTTTTCTTCTGAACAAAATCAGTTGGCAAGTGCCCTATCTTTTCTAAAGAAAAAAATCACTGTGTTTGACTATGATTTAACCCGAGTGATTTTTGTGTGACTGTGTGCACAACTGTATTTAGAAAAAATCACTGTTCTCCAGACAGTGATTTAAGCCAAGTGATTGTTGTGTCCTGAGCACACACCTGTATTTAGTGAAAAAATCATTGTTCTCCAGACTGCATTTAAGTCGAGTGATTGTTGTGTCCTTATGCACACACTATATTTAGGAAAAAAATCACACTTTTCTCCAGACAGTGATTTAAGCCAAGTGATTGTTGTGTCCCTGCATGCATACCTATATTTAGAAACAAATCACTGTTCTTCAGACAGTGATTTAAGCTGAGTGATTGTTATGTGGCTGCATGCACAACTGTTTTAGGAAAACAATCACTGTTCTCCAGATAGCGATTTAAGCCGTGAGGATTGTTGTGTGTGAAGAATGACTGAGAAGAAAAGGGCAACTAAAGGGAGAGGTC
Source organism: Neoceratodus forsteri (assembly GCA_016271365.2). Taxonomy (NCBI): domain Eukaryota; kingdom Metazoa; phylum Chordata; order Ceratodontiformes; family Ceratodontidae; genus Neoceratodus; species Neoceratodus forsteri. The sequence continues at coordinate 1,046,973,223 of CM057455.1, forward strand.
ATGGATCAGACACAAAAAACATTTCCCAGTTTGGGGTTCCTAATACTAATCCTAACAGTGGTGCCAGAACCAGAAACATGTTTGTGAGCGTACAGAGACAGCATTCAGAATACTCTGTGACAGGCAATAGCAGTAGTAGCAAAGTATATGGCCCTGTGTTAACTTTCCCACCATTACGTTTTCTCTGGTAGAATCTGTGGCAGACATGCCACTGTCAAAATAAGACTAGGGAATTCTAAATCAACACTAGTCAGAAGTAATACTGAGAGTCAGCATGTGTAAATGGACTTAAAGTGTAATATATGCTTTGAATTTACTATGAGACTATGAGACGTTGATGAATGTCTCAGTGTCAAGTGACACAGTGAGAGGAGCAGCAGCACCATCAGCAAATAAATAGCTGTGGGCTTGGAGGCTGTTGGTGCTGAAGTGCAATTTGAAAGTGGTGCAGGTGGTGATGGTAGGTTGGAGGCCTGAGCTGGATAATGTGTCCATGTCCAGTGATTGAGGGTGAGCTGGTGGTTCATGGGGCAACATGAGGACAACAGTCATGAAAGAGGTGCATGTTACAGAGCCTGTGGCACTTGCTACTGAGGCAGACAGACTTGCTGAGGCTTATGAGACTGCCAGCTTTTTCCAGACTATGACATGGATGATGATGATGATGATGTGTCAGACGACACGGATCCCTCATGAGCCAGAAAAGAAAAAGAAAAGGCAACACAGGATGTTACAGAGCATGTCTTTCCTGTTGCCTTAAATGCTAAAACTACCAAGGAGAAGGTCACTCCCAACCACTGTTTCTTCCATTTTTTCTACATTGCTCCAGTCACCCTCAACACAACAGAAAGTACATCTTCTCCTTTGCTATAACAATCACAGTCATCTTGTCACTAAGTAAATACAAGGTCCCACATATCCCTAGTGTGGGATTTTTATGTACTGAACCTATCTGATTAGACAGTGGCAATTTGCTAAATGTGTCAAACCCGGTAAGTCAGAGTAATCAGGGTAGTTATCTCGGCACAGGTGGGCAACACTCACACACCTTAAAAATAGGCACCCAATTCAGTGGTGTCAACACCAGAAGGCAGCCAGCCTCAGTGGTTCTGGTACATCCCAATCAGAAGGCAATGTAAGAAAATACACACAGCACCACTACAGGGACATGAGATGCAGGTGAGGAGGAGGACATCATTGTTGTACTGGATGAGCAGGATTCTGGCAGTGGGCAAAGTAGTGGTCCTCCTAGCATCTGGAGTACCAGCCCAACCCAAAATGTGATTGCTACCCCATTAGTTATGAAAACAAAAGCCGCTTGAAGTCTATCGCATTGCCACAAGCCATGTGCACCATTGGCAGTCCCCAGGCAAGGAGCACCCCTTACTTGCACAATGACAAGGCAAGCTGTTTGGCACACCACCAGATGCATCACTGACGACAGCAGTATCAAGAAATGTTCAGTCAATGCTGCCTTCCATTTTGGATTTGTATTATGCAGTCTGAGGAGTTTGGAATTGCAGCAGTGCTCAACCAACATTATTAGCATGGGCTGGCAGCCATACTACAAGGTGGGCATCATGAGTTACAGAGACTGACAGAACTACTCCACTAGAGGGTAAGTGGTGCACAGTTGCTACTTCGGCACAGGTGCAAAGAAAGATGATGGTACTGCACAGCAATCAGGTGTTACTGCCACCTACTTCTCTTCATCTCAGCCAGGGTGTCAAACTGCAGAAAAGCAATGCAAGGTAAAGGAACCTATGCTGAATCCCATTTGGACCGCCCTCAGTCAGGTGGGAGCTGCAGACATGGAGGAAACTGAGAAGGAGGAGGAGGTGGAGAAGTATGATCACGCTGCACATCCACTGGCAAACACATGGTAGATGCATTTTTGCAGATACAAAGAACCTCGGCATTGGAGATGAGCCACTACTATACTGGGGCATTAAGGTCAATGACTGGCCAGCACTAACAGTGGTTGCCCTGAAATATCTTAGCTGTGCATCCTCCAGTGTCTGTGTTAAGTGGGTGTTCAGTTCATCGGGTGCCATTGTGCATGACAGGTGCACAAATCTATCTCCTAAAAAATGTTGACATGCTGACATTTATCAAAATTAATGAGGCTCATATATCCTCAAAAGAGTAATGTCCATGGTAACAGCACACATGGACAGTGATGATGATGATGAGGAAAGTGTTTTAGGTAGATCGGGATGTACCTCATCATTATCTTGCAACATTGAAGTGGATGAAACAGTGATGGAGATGGAGTTCCTTATGGTGACACTTCCAGAACTGAAGACTGTGAGGGATGCTTCATGGAGGACGTGAAGAATAATGAACTCTACTATTTATTTTTCCTTCTCCTCTAGGTCCCCACCCATCCATAACCATGTTCTCCTGGATGTCAACTTAATAACAATAATAATTCAGTGCTGAGATATACATCAACAACTATTAATTAGTACTGCTTCTAATTGTGTCAAATTGAACAGCTGTAAACAATGCACTATGCCACATATGAATTACTGAACAGAACACCCACTCTAGCCAGCAAGAAACACAGCAGCCATGCAGCAGTGGCTTCAACACCTCACACTTCTCCTCCTCCTGCTATCTCTTGTGTGCACTGTAGATGCCTTGGATCCTCCTCCATCACAGGCCAAAACAGCATGGCACAGCACTTCCACCACCAGTGGTATCAGTATGTAGTAGGCAGCCGATTGTGAGAAAGAGAACCACCTCCTCAACCTCCTCTGTACTCCCTGGTCTGCTTCAGCTATGTCCTCCTCCTCACAATCACATCAAGTAAGAAACAGCATTGGCTTGGCTACCACTTCCACCACCGTAGTGACTGATGATTCATTGCCACCAATGTGAAACAGAAGCACCTCCTGTACCTCCTCAAAACTCTCCTCTTGACAGATTCATCTTGGTCCTCCTCCTCCATCAAGCCACTGACTGAAGTCTGCAAGGTATCATCATGCGGGTGTAACCACCTGCACCAAGAACTTTCTTCATCTGCTGTTGGTGAGACGCCTGCACTGTTTTTCAAACACTGCAGCACTTCTATAAGCCTACTACAGACAGAAAATCAGACCATGATTGATGAGATTCATTGCTGCATTAAAATGTTTTCATGTAATATCTTCTTCATTCAGGTTTTGCTGGTTCTACTACAAACACAGACACAAAACAAAACTGCACAGCCAGCAGTAGTACTCTAATGGTAAGTATCATTGTGATTTAATGTTTTTCATTTGCTTTCATTTCCTCTCCTTTCTTTGCTTTCCTTTTACTTTACTTTCCTTTCCTTTTCTTTCCACAACTTTCATGCACAAAAATCCTTTCTTGTTTCCAGGTACTCTCTGTGGACTGACATCATTTGCTTGGTGAGTCATCAGGCACATCGTTACAATAAATTCAGGCACAAGGAATACCTGTAAAGATAAGTAAGAACGGCAGAGACAGTGATTAAGAAATTAAATTAATTTGTCAATTATTGTACAGAAACAAGCCACCACACCTAAAAAAAAAATACTTACCTTAATGGTTGAACAATGTTGTGTATGAGTCAGACAACAGCATCTATGTTGTATCTGTCCAGCAGTATGATGTAACCTATCTGCATTCAGCACAAAAAATGAAAAATCAATGAAGAGAAGTATGAATATATTAGACTTCAAACACTAGCAATAACCCTCCATTACAATGAAAAGAAAACAAAGGTACTTACCTGTACAGTATGTCTATATGCCACCATGAATCCAAGACCACAATGAGCAAGAGGCCATTTCTCTGACTTTGGAACAACAGCAGCACACAGCAGCATCAAAGCATCCTCTCCATGAGGCAATAATGCTTCTCTTGCAAGCTTTGCATATGCTTTGCATCGCCTTCTCTGGTGTGTAGGCAGAAGTATTTGACTGAAAAGATGCATTTTCTCTCTGGGGACACAACTTTACATTTCTGCAAAGTGCTGGTTGTGTCGTGGTGGGGTGGCAGGCCTAAAACTGTTTAATATGATAAATATGTTTATGTTCTCTGCAAGCTTCACATCGCTTTTATCTTCTCTGGTGTGCGGCAGAAGTATTTGACTGAAAAGATGAGTTTTCTCTAGGGACACAACTTCACATTTCTGGCAAAGTGCTGGTGGTGTGTGTGGTGGGGGGTGGCAAGCACTAAAATGCTTAGTACAATAAATATGTTTGTTCTTTTGCAACCTTCATATATGCTTTGCACTGCCTTCTCTGGTGTGTGCAGCAGACGAGTTTAACTGAAAAGATGCATTTTCTCTCAGACACAGCTTCACATTTCTGGCAAAGTGCTGGTGGTGGTGGTGAAGGGGGTAAAGGCCCAAAAATGCTTAGTATGATAAATATGTTTATATTCTCTTGCAAGCTTCACATATGCTTTGCACCGCCTTCTCTGGTGTGTGCAGTAACCTTATTTCAGTGAAGGGAACCAATTAATGTCTGGGAACACAACTTCACATTTCTGGCAAATGCAGTAAACCTGTTAAGTGCTTAAAACAGATTGATGCTTCACTTTTCAGTAGAATAGCTCATGCTTGTGTTATGGTTTGCACTTCTTTAGGTGGTTGGCAGTTGCACAACCCAATACCAGTTATGCACAGTGGAGTAACCAGCCTTTAAAAAGTACACACAAGCCAGTGACTCTACATAATAGGCTGGGGTTTTGGGTCCACCTAGGCCCCATAAAATTTTTTGTCATTTTGATTCATTCTGGTGTATTTTGGGGCAGATTGTGAGAGTATACAGTGCTGTTCTACCATAGACTTTTTACATACCAGTCCCACTGTTCTGGCCCCTGGTGGCTACACAGTATGATTTTGGCAAGTCCTGGTGAAGTCGGCCTCTCAGTGCAGGTATATACTAAGTTACTGTGCACTTATCAATGATGAGTGCTTAGTAACTAAGTATTCAAGACTGCCTAAATTTAGAATTATGTTAAATTGTACAATAAGTTGAAGGTCTGAGCCACTTAGGCCCCCAGAAAATCTTAGCATTTTTTTATGCATTCTGGTGAATTTTAGGGCCAATTATGGAGTACAGTGCCATTCTACCATAGTCTTTATATACCAACCAGTCCCACTGATCAAGCACCAATAGAATATGACTGCAGATAAGGACCACTTGGCCCACCTATTCTGCCCATTTGTCCCTGCTTATGCTGTCACCACAGACCCTGCTCAGTCTCCAGCTCCCTCCTCTGCTTCCCAACTAAGATTTCCTTGTGCCTATCTCATGCATTCTTGATGCCCACCACTCTTTCTGCTCCCACCACCTTTGCTGGAAGACTGTTTCAGGCATTTTCACTCTGCAGTGAAGAAGTACTTCTCACATCTCCTAAATCCTCCCTTCCAGCTTTGATGCATGTCCCTTGTTCTCATACATTTTTGTTCTCTGTAAGATGCCCCTCTGTACCTTTTTCAACCCTGTGAAACATAGAAACATAGAATTTGATGGCAGATAAGGACCGCTTGGCCCACCCAGTCTGCCCATTTTCTCTACCTACTGGATAAGCTGCAGATCCTAGTTAACCAGCAGCCTACTTCTTTCTACCCCACTCTGGGTCTCTATCATACCCCACTCTCTTCCAGTATGAACATACTGACGTCCTCAGTCTCTCCTCATAGGGTTTCTGATGCAGACCCTGTACCATTTTAGTTGCCCTCCTCTGACAGCCTTCTCACCCTCTTTGTGTCCTTCTTCAGATGTACTGTAGTCTCTAGAACTGGACACTACTCCAGGAGGGATCTTGCCAACAGTCTATACAGTGGCAACACTCCTCTCTCCTTCTGCTGGTGATTCCTCCTATGCACCCAGCATCCCACTGACTTTACTCTACTGCCTTGTAGTGCTGCATCACCACCTTAAGGTCATCAGATATGATTACTCCATGGTATATTTCCTGTTTGGTGATTGTCAATAACTCTTCACCCATTTTATACTCAGCCTCTTGGTTTCTGGGCCCTTGCTGCTTGATTTTTCACTTTTTCACATTGAATCCAGCTGTCATATCTTGACCACACCTGTAGTTTTCTCAGGTCTCTGCACATTCTCTCCACACCCTCTGCAGTGTTCACTCATTTCAGAGAAGGTGTCATCTGCAAAGAAGCATACCCCCTTCCAGACCATCTGCAGTGTCACTTATAAAAGACATTGAAGTGGACTAAACCCAGTACTGAGCCCTGAGGTACTCCACTGGTCATTCTCCTCCTTCCCTTTAGTGAATTTCATTTACTGCCACTTACTCTGTGTCCTATCCACCATCCTCTGTCTCCAATCCATCCACAAATTTCTTACCCAATTTACCACCTTTGGACCCACCCCAAACTATCCAGTTTCCTAATGAGCCTTCTGTGTGTGGTATCAAAGAACTGTGTGACTGGCAGAAAGATCTGAGAGAGAGAGAGAGAGAGAGAGAGAGAGATGTACCAAGACACCACAGCTGACTTTTACTACAGGAGTGGAGAGCAAGAGCACAGCATAGATCAGACACAACAAGAGGGACTGAGAATACTTAAGCAGGCCTTGGCCCGCAACATCATAAAGATGGATAAACACATATGATTCCAGGTAGAATTTGGGACTAAACTGCATAATTTCTCTATTGGATAAAAATAGGCCAAAGCGACAGCGAGCACAAATAAATGCAATTTCTGTGTAAATATGGTTTTCAACAAATCCACAGGCAATGTGACTGTCAGCGGAATTGGGACAGGCACCAGTACAATCTTGCTGGAGTTGGGCAGTAGGGCAGTAATACGATGGGTGATGTTTGGCATTAGACTAGTCCCTAGTTATTGCAGAGGGGCAAATTGACAATTGCATATTATTTGAATTAAACCTGTGCTGCTCCAGATCCTGAGATCCTGTCCCAATAAATCTTTTATATTTTGTACTGTATTATTGTGTCTTTGTCTTTTATTGCTTAGAGCTTAATAACAGCATTCAGTGTAGTAAACTTTGGCATTCACCACTAAAAGAACAAGTCCAGTAACTGCTTATGGTTAAGACTGCTTATTTAGCATAAAGGACAACTGGTACACAAACAAACCAGAGCACTATGGTTTGTTTGCATAGCACCAGTTGCCTTCATGCGCCACTGTAAATAAAGCAACCTTAACTATAAGCAGTTGTACTGGACTGCCTGTTTTCCAACAACGAATGTCAGGTTTACAACTTGTTTGCTGACATGTTTTTCTGGCACCACTCCTTTAGCAGTAGTAGATTTTGTTTGTTTATGGCACCCTTTCTCAGAGGCACAGGGCACAAGCACATAAACTAAAAATAGCAGCAAATCATAATAAATAAGTACAATCCCAATAATTAAATAATACAAATAAATAAAATTGCAACACAGTAATAAGATCTTTCTGCACTTTGCTCAAATGAACTGCACAATGATTCAGTCATTCTTTCCACAGTATGAATTAATTAGGACTCTCACTCCCATATCTATGCTTCTATAAAGAAGTATATTTTAAGCTCCTTTATAAAGCAAAGGCATCCATCAAGGAGGCTTTCCTTGCTTTAAATGCTGTTCATGGGGAAGGCAGCAATTCAGACAGTGCCAACAGCAGATACTAAACAGAACAGTAGTAATTTTACTTAGTTCAGAATATTAAACATAATCCACTCCAGACAAGTTCAGATAGTCTCAGCTCAGGAATACCTTTCGATCACTCTCACATACTGCGAGCAACCAAAGGTATTCCTGGGAGTGTGAGAGTGAGACCTGAACTTGTCTGGTGGATTATGTTTTAATTATTCTGAACTTAGTCGAGAGAGAGGAGTCAAGCCCACGATTGGGAAAGGGAGGAAGTCGGGAATACTTGGGAGGAGCTGAGATTGGGAGAGAGGTTGGTAGGGTTGGCTGCTACAGTGAGACCTCACTAAAAGTCTCCCATTCTCCCCTGACAGAGAGGGGATAGGTAGGGAACCGTTATATATTGGGGCAGTGATAGAGTAGACTGACCTGCCTCCCTCCCTCCCTCCTCCAGAGACAGAGGCTTCATTAACCATTATATATTGGGAGGTATATGGTGCCAACTGACCTGCAACCTCCCTGACAGAGCATGGAATGAGGCAGCGAGAAATGTTATATTTATGGGAGATATATGTAGCACACTGAGCAGCTTCATTTCCAGACAGAGGATGAAAGAGGCAATGAGAACACTTATGAATGGGGGTATATAGAGATGACTTACCTGACACCCCAAATTAGAGCTGAGGGAAGAAGTGCCAAGAATAATTATATATTGGGGGTATATATATGGAGCAGACAGACTTGACTCTCAACCCCAGAGAGAACTATATGTTGTGTGTCTGGGGGCATATGGTGCAGACCCCCGATCAGGGAGTATTGGATAGAGAGGCAGTTATAGGATGGTGAGGGGCTCAGTGTGCAAAACATTTTTAAAGGAGAGCTGAACTGCAATGCTAACAACTGGGATGCTTCAAATTCCTACTCCTGAGTGACAGAAGTGCCACGTTTGGGAAGGACTGAGCCAGTTCGCGAGCAGAACACACCTGGCAATGAGGACACTTCACTTGAGAGGTTATATAGAGGGTGTACTACTGACTGATCACAGCACTTCATTTGCCACATGTGAGACACTTATTCTGTTAAGGCATTACACAGCTGCTGCCATGGAAATGGACACGTTTGCTGGTGGGCCTTTATTTTGTTTATTTCTTTACATTTTTTAAATTTTGTGCCACATATGGGTGGTCCATGGGTCATGTGCCCACTGGTACAGTTATTGCCCTTAGATCCATGGGGAGAGGCGGTGAGCAAGTGAGAGACAGACCCTAGCCAGTTTGCATACTTAACCACAAAGTGAATAAAATAAGATTTTGTAATGCTTGACTTTATGACTTCTGTTATCTGTCCAGCTTGACACCGATAAACTTGTGTCTTTGCCAGTACCCAAGTATACCTGTGTTTAGCACCACTACCAGTGTCCAGTTTTTGGGGACTGTCATGAAAGAATAGAAGGATATGGGAATGCACCTGATGAATACCTGACTCTCCCTTGATAAATGCTTCAATGTGGTGCCCACCTCTCAGTCATGCCATTCACAACCCCTTGCTGGGAAGAACTACTCAAACTTTAATGGAAAAAGGCATGACCCTCCAGATAATGTTAGCATCTTCATTGGAGAGTGTATGGGGTGGTGTAGCCAGCCTCTTGTCTTTGAGAAATATTACCCACTATGGTGGCTGACTTGGACGGTTTTATACTGGAGTGCTCAGTGGAAAACCCTAGGTAGGTAGACAGAGATGCTCTCTGGTTCTTTGCCACTGACTGGTCAGATCTGCATTGCTTTTCATCAGCACTGCTGTATTTCTAAACTGTTCCTTGTACCCCTCTTGACCTTCCCCAATGCCTTAGAGTGTGCTGGAAGGTGTTCCGCCTCCTCCTCCACTGCCCTTTCTAGTCCTGACTCCCGAGATAACTGACAACATAAAAGAAAAAGAGTAAGTCAGCATCTTATGGGTTGCAAACTTGCATTCATATACCTTAGAATGAAAATTCTAGAGTATTTTTAATGTAGAAAATAAACTCACAAAAAACTGTAAGTGAGGGAGGAGAATGTCAGACTCGACTGCTCCTATAAAATATACAAATTGATACCCTCCCCATCCCCGACCTACCTCAATCCTGCTGAGCCTCTGCTGGTTCTTCTGTGGTGGGATCACTGCCTGGCTCTGTTCATGGCACTTGACTGTACACTACCGCATGACTGAACAGGACCGACGATGAAGTGAACCTGACTGAGCAATTCAGAATTCCATTTACATCCTCACCATGGTCACACAGCTACTGACACTCACACTCTGTTTCTTAAGTCAGACAGACTGCTGTCCCCAATTGGCCTAGCCCTGTGAGCAGTGGGAAATGCAGGCTATGCAGCAAGTGGTTACGGAGCCGCAGAGCAAGGAAGCATATCATGGACTAAAACTGTTCAATTGCTCTGCCTCTGTCGGCCAGATGCTGTAACTGCCACCTTGTGAGAAAGATCATGATGGTGGCAGCATGTCTCTGGGTCCTCATCCTCCCTCTAGTATCATCCCTTCCCGAGCAGGGGCAACAATTGACCAGAGTTTGGGACAAACACAGAGCTCAGCTGTATTAAACAAACCAAAAAGTATTTTCTGTACGGCATTAAAAAAGATAATTTTTTCTTTTGCACTGGTGTACAATAAATATGCATGGTTACACCATTGGTTATCCACCATCACATACCATGGTGGCGCAATTTATGCAATGTGGCAAATACGTGACATTTGTGGATAGAAAGGGGAGTACACATGATGAATCAGTGACAGAAATGAAAGGAAGGAATGTGGTTTATCATGTGTGAAAAGGATTAAAGAAATAACAGAACTGGACAAGAAAGGGCATCCACATGAATGAAAAAACTAAAAAAGAGGACAGAGAAAACAGTCTTTAAAACAACAGAGCTTTTGTTTTACTTTTATATATATATATTTTTTAACGGGGACTAGAGAGTGGAGAAATTAAGAACACAGAGGACAGAATAACTATAAACTAAAATAAAACTTGAAACAAAAAACTCTCACTACCCCACCAGCACTGCTAGAGATGAGCCATGCCCATCACCACCACCACCACACAGCTCAGCTAGGAGACTGAGGATCCTCTCATGGCTGGACATGACACTGTCCAGCCAATCCATCAACTCCTGCCGGAAGGTGTGGAATTCTTGTTCACCTCAGCCCACAAAACAACAAGATGGCCATTTGTGGCAGATGCCATGAGGGTCATCATTACTGTCACATAGAAACATAAACTTTGACGGCAGATAAGGACTGCTTGGCCCACCTAGTCTGCCCATTTTCCTACCTAGAGGATAAGGCTGCAGATCCTGTTTAACCAACAGCCTATTTCTTCCTACCCCAACAAAAATGTCTTATCTCTGTCCCATGCATTATTGAATTCTCCCACAGTTTTAGACCCCACAACCTCTTCGAAAGGCTGTTCCATGCATCCACCACCTCTCTGTGAAAAAATACTTCTCACATTGCCCCTGAACCATCCCCTCTATCTTCAAATTGTGTCCCTTGTTCTTGCACATCTCTTTTCTGAAAGTTGCTACCCTCTTGGACTTTGTTGATTCCACTGAGGTACTTAAACATTTCTCTCATGTCTCCTCTCCTCCTTTCCTCAAGGGTATACATATTAAGCTCCTTTAGTCTCTCCTCATATGGCTTCTCTTGCAGACCCGCACCATTTTAGTTGCCCTCCTCTGAACTGCCTCCATCTTCTATGTTCTTGTGGAGATGGGTTCTCCAGAACACTGTCATAACAGTGCTGCTGAGGTACACAAGGAGTACTGCTGTGGTGCACATCATGCCTGCCATGCCACCGCTGACTTACGGTTAGCACTGCAGCAGCACCGCCAACCTCATGCTGCTCCACATTTCTCCCAGGGTAATCACCACCACCATCACTACATGATGCAGCCACATCATGGTCTTTGGCCCTTCACTCCGTGGGTGGTGGATGTGGAGGTCGTCCTCTGGCTGCCTGTCCCAAGGCGGCTCCCTTTTGCCACGCTGCACACACCACCCACACACCTTGCAGATGGCTACTGTCTCATCTGCAGGGTGCATATCAAAAAATCACACATCACAGAGCACTATGGGACTAGGGGAGCACCAGAAGAGGAGGCATCAGTCTCCCGCTGGAGGAAGAGGAACTTGTGGCTGCTGCTGCTGTTGTTTTTCTGCTCCTGCTGATTGTCTTTTTGTTGTTGCTGCTAGGCAGCAGCAGAACTCCCTTCCTCAGCTGGGGGGTGCAGTCCCTTTTGAAAAACATGCTTACAAAGTGTAGGCACCTTAGTGGTGCTCCAGCACCACCCGGTCTGACTCAGCCAAGTCCTGATGCTGCCCCTCCATCACAAACAGAAATGCAAAGAAAATTGAAGAAAAGACAGTAAGAACTCAGAAAAATAAGTATACATTAAAAAATTTATAAGATCAGAAAGTACAAGTACAGTAAAGAAAGATAAGGATTAAAACTAAAAAGCAGTACAATTTTCAACTCTCTAAACTCAAAATGAGATATAGAAAATGTTCTGTCTCCTAGGCTTTGAGTCAGTCAGACTGTCTCCACCCTCCTTCAGCTACAACTGCTGAAATGAAAGTGAAACATTCACTTCCTGCCTGCCTGGAGTCTCCATGTGACATGTAGTAAGTGAATCATGTGACAAACCATGTTTTTCATTAACTTCAAAGTTACTAACAGTTTAAGCTCGGGTTAATCGCCAAGTTTTGGCAACAGATTAAGACAATTACCTTTTGAAGTTACTAAAAAAAGTAAAAGTTATTCAATGAAGTTTCCTGGGGAAATTTTAGCACCAGAGGTCATTTATATGAAGTTTTTCATGAGGCAAATTTGGTGACTTTGTGGGAACTTCGCGGTGGATTTAAACTTTGCAACATCTCTATTCCTGAGGCATTCACCCATCTTTTTAAAATCTGTCATCCTGAAGTCCAGGATGCTCACACTTTTGTGGTTCAGTTCTGCAGTGGTCCTTAAATTGAACCACACTGTATGGTGATCACTGCTTTACAGGTGTCCTCCATTTTGACATCTACAATACAGTCCTTATTAATAAGTACCAGGACCAGTATTGCCCCATCATGGGTGGGCTCCTGACTAGTTTCTGATGAACACCCCTGCAGAGTCCAGGATGTCTCTTCTTCTAGCTGAAGCTGCAGCTGGATGGCTCCAATCTAAATCCGTCAGACTGAAGTTCTTCAATTGGCACTCCAAGTGCTAAAGTTAAAGCTACTGAAAATATTGAGTTTACAAATGAATTTCTACCTAATATTTATTCTGGAATTTATGCTAATTTTGGAAACTGCTTTTGACTGGGGCTACTGTCAACCTAAGGCTTTATTTGGGTATGTATATGTGTCTAAGGTAAAGAAATGTACTTGTGGCCCCATGTCAAATGCAAAAACTAAATATATATTCTTACCTTTTCAAGGCATTTTATTTTATTAATGCTGACTTTTTTCCAGAAATGTACATTTAAACCCAGGACCAAATGTTTTCCAGAATAATTTCACATTAAGTGATTTCTGTAATTGATCGAACCTGATTATGGATCACCATAATGTTAGGATTATTATGCCCAAGATCGATCATATTATAACTTGGATACATAATGCTAGTCCAGATGTATTTGTGTAAACTGAGAGTTGGTAAAAATCAAAAATGTTAGATTCTGATGTAGCAATAGATGGACATGGTGTTTTTAGACAGGATTGAACAACTAAGGGGGGGAATGAACTAACGAAGGGAAGGAGTAAGTGCAAGTTTGCCCATATATGCTCCTGTAATTTATACAGAATAGTACTGAAAACTCCTCCTGCAAGTGTGTAGTTATCCAAACATTTTTTAAATTCACCTTTTGTTTTGCTGGTAATTATTTCCTCTGGTAACTGATTACATGGGTTTGCTACTCTAAGAGTGAAAAATATTTTCTCCTTAGGGTATTAAACTGTTTACCACCAATTTGTAGAGTATGACCTCCCGTATCACATAAATTATTCTTGAACTTTAGCCCCAATTAATTAATTAGATAGGGATCACATTTAATGACTTATAATAGAAGCAAATCCTCCCTTAAATGTATTTTTCTTGTGACATGAGATTTAGAGATTGTAGTCTGTGCTTGTATGACATGTTGGGTAAACCATGTAAATTTTTGTATATTTCCTCTGAACCCTCTCCAGTTGTCTGCAGTTTGATTTCCTATAAGGACACCATAGCTGGAGTCATACTCTAAGTGAAGTCTAGCATAGTCCCTGAACAGCAGCATCAGTATTTTTACCTCCTTAGATTGAATATTTCACCTGACGCCCAAACAACTATATTTGTTTTATTTATTGCTTCATGAACTCTTTTGTATTATCTAAATCATAAGACATAAATATTCCCAAGTACTTTTCCTCACAGGATGTGGTTAGTTGAGTTCCTCCCAGCACACATGAGACATTTGGATTTAGCCTATCTAAGTGCATAACCTTGCACTTGTGTATTCATCACATGCCACAGTTTTCCACCCACACAGATATCATGTCTAAATCTCTCTGGCAGTCATGGGCCTGTTCAGCAGTTAAGCATTGGTCCCCTATCTTGACGCATCTGCATACTTTACTGAGGGGATAGGGTCTGACTAGTCAAATCAGCTATAAATGCCTAAAAAGGATGGAGCCCACAACCAAGCCCTGAGGCACCCCACTTTTAACATCCTCCACCTTGAAAAGATGACCATGTATCACAATCCACTGTGTTCTTCCTGATAGCCAACTATCAATCCATTTTATGATGTTATGCGTTGATTTGAAAATGTTTTAATTTGGCTAATGGTGCCCAATGTGGCATTATGTCAAAGGTTTTACTGAAATCGATGAAGAAACAACATCACAGGGTACCTTCCTGTTCAACTGCAAACTTATATTTTCATAGAAACAAATGAGATTAGATAAACATTTCCCCTTGCTTAAATCAATGTTGTTTTGTTTCATTAATGTTTAACAGTGGTGTTATAATGTCTTTAATTAGACCTTAGAGAATGTTACAGACTGAAGAAGTGAGACTGATAGGTCTGTAATTCTCACAAGCTGTTCGATGGCCCTTTTATATATTGGTATCATGTGTGGAGTCTCAATCTGTTTTCACGAAATTGCTGTTTAAGCATTCCTCAAATATTATTATTTTTTTTATTCTAGCTTTTGTTGACGGGTAAGTGCACTAGACAAATCCTGCCTATTTTCAGGCATGACCTGGGGAAGGATGCAGATGAATGCCAACTGACCTTGAACCAGATTAAGCTGTTGGTGGTATTTTAGTGAATGAGGGAACTTGGCTAGGACACCGGGAAATTCCTACTCTTTTCGATAAGTGCCATGGGATCTTTAACATCCACCTGAACTACCACCAGTCCAGGTGATGGAAACCGTTTAACGCCTCATCCGAAGACAGCACTCAGAAATGCAGCACCTCTCTCATGCTGCATTACAGTGTCAGTACTGGGATCATTAACCCAAGTGCCAGATGTGGGAACTGAACCCACAGCCTCTGATCTCCCGGCCTCAGAGGCGAGTGTGCTATCTACTGAGCCACTGACACTGCCTGTATTAGTGGCAGTTTATATAAAACGGAGCCTGACAGGGCAAATACAAGTGACTAAATCTATCCTCAAGCAATTGGACATACTAATTTTGCAGATTCAGGGTTCACAACAATTTAGTTTTCACCTGGCAGCATATTATAGACCTTCATCAGCAATATTTGAAACTATGCAAAGTCTGAGCTCACTAGCAGCTAATCTTGTTGGGAGGGAATTTGTATTAATGAGTGATTTAAACTGAGACATGTATCATCCATCTGTAGCTTTATCAAATCAGTTTGCAGCATTAAACCTAACACAAATCATTACTTTACCAACACAACCTCATTAAACTAATGAAGATGGGGATACCATATTGGATTTAAGTGATAACATTCAGTTAGTAGGGAGTATATTAAGCAATAACTAGCATTGTTTAATCAGCCACAGAAGCCGGTTATTGCAAGTATATGCTAACTAACCAAATGTTATTACTATTATACGAGTTGGAGTAGCTTGTAACTGAAGTTTATATTATTTATTACGGTACTGTACATTTCTAGATTAGTAGACACAATAATGAGAGACTGTATCTTGAATAAAGCAATGTGTTTAATGAATGATACTGTTTTATGAATAAAGCAATCTGTTCAATAAATAACACTTTTTATGAATAATGCAATTTGTTCAATAAATGACACTGTTTCATGAATAAAGCAGTGTATTCAATAAATAACACTTTTCATGAACAAATCAATCAGTTCAATAAATAAAAGACTTTCACGAATAAAGCAATCTGTTCAGTAAATAACATTTTTCATGAATAAAGCAAGCTGTTCAATAAATAATAGTGTTTTATGAATAAAGCAGTCTTATACAGAAGTAATAGTGTTACATGAGTACTGTACTATCTTTAATAAATAATACTGTTTTATGAATGTGGGTATCTCTTTCATAAATTGTGGGTTTTTTCCTGAATAAAACAATGTGTTTATTGAGTAACACTGTTTCATTAATACAGGAACTCTGATGAATAAAGCAATGTCTTTGTTAAGTAACACTGTCTCATGAGTAAAGTTTTCAAGTTTTGTTAGTAACTCTGTTTCAATGATAAAGTAGTCTCAGAGATGATACTGTTTAATGCAGAATCCTTCTGAGTTTTGTTAGTTAGTAAGGTTGTTACAGAAAGAATATATATATTTGTTAAATTCTTTCATTATGTGCCCATGCCACCAGATCCTCGGCCTGGTCACGGACCGCTGGACCCACACCTCCATACTTGGCATGGCTCCCTGACACCACGGCTTTTCCCCTCAGGGTGGGGTTGTGGCATCTGTGCTCAGTGCCACAATCATAGGACCAGAATCGTTAGCTGGCCTGGAGGCTGATTAGGGCCAGTGGTGGGTGTCATGCATGGCAGCTGCAAGCAAGGATTTTTCTTTGAGCCCCAGAGGTGGGGATGTGCAATGACGTCCTGTGTCCACCCTGCCCCTCGCATTCAATGCTGGTGCTTCATTCCTCCTGGCCTCCGCCAGGAGTCCTCACGCACTGGGTAGTGTCCCCATTCCTCCCCAGAGAAGGAGAGCAGCCCTAGGGGTGCCCAATCTTTTCCCTGGCTGCCCACCAGCTCCCTAGGTCTGTTCCCAAACCCTGGTCGCTGGCATCCCAAACAGAATCCAACCACTGCACCGACGGGCCAGCACAGAATGAATATTTTTAATAACTATTTGGAAACAAATGTTTAGAGACTGGATAATTCTTAGTTTGTTTTATTTGTATGTAGTTAGATGTACAGTGCAATTTTTAGATTTTTTGTTGCATCACCTAAAAGAAATAGGTAGGTCCATAGAGGTTACACTTTTGAATGACTATTTTCATGATTTGTTGTGGTGGCATGTTAATGGTTGGTTGTCCTGTGTTGTTGATATTTTGTGCCTGTTCTATTTTAGTGACAGCCAGGAGTAACTATCATCTTCTAGTTCTTCTTGTTGAGGAAGTTGGGCATTTATTGCTTAATTCTGTTGTTGATTTTGATTGGTGAGATTGCTGTGTTGCTCTTGGTTCCTGTGTTCTGTTGCATCATCTTGCGGTGGCTGCTCTTCTTGTAGGTCATCAGAGGTTGTGTTGAAGTTAATCATGGTACTGGGTTGTTTTCATCTGGAGCTGTTGTTTGAAGTGGTTGTGGTTGTGGTGGCGTTGCATTTAGCAGAGCTGCAGATAAGATGTTGCTGAATTGTTTTCCTTGTTCTGAGTTTGTTCTGTCTGTGTACAATCTTATACTGGCTTCATATTTGTGTCCTGTTACTTTATAATGTTTCTTGTTTCTACACACAGTCATTAAGTATTGTTGCTGCTGCTGCTAAGCAATGGTTTGTATATATTGTTGACAAATTTGCTTCTTTACTGATGTTTGACATGAATTTTCAAGTGTGTGCCTCGAGTTTTTGTTTTTGTACCAGAAGTTGTCAGTAGATTTACGGGTTAGCTCTGATTTGGGATTTTGCTGCAAGTGTGGTGTGTTTGGATTTAGTTTTGTTAATTTTATAGTTCATAAGCTGCGACTGGGCATAGGGAATTCCAAGGTTGTTCATACATTCTGGCTTCAGGTACGTGTTGGTCTCATGGATTGCTTCCAGAGTGAGTCTTTGTCTTTGGGTTGATGGCAAAGTGTATGAATTTTGTTGTTCTTGTCATCCTGTGATATTTTAAATGTGGCTTTAGTCACTGTGTTGAGGTTTTCTGCTCCATGAAAGGTGACGTGAAGTGCAAGGTTAAACCATTTTAGCCTTTGCAGTTATTTTGGATTATCTTTAGATAGTATTTTTGTTTGCATTTGTTTTGTGGTCTCTTTTCAATTGGTTTGTGGTGCTGAGCTTTATCTTTGGTCTCACATTTTAAGCTTTTATAGAAGGGCAACAAACATTTTGCTGGATTTAAGAATTTTGTCTGTCATTAAACAGATTGGTTTGGAGTGTGGTGGTTCTCTTAAGAATCTGTTTATTCCTGCATGTATGCTTGTTAAGGAGGATTTTCCATACTCCTCCTGTTGTCGTATTAAGTGATGGATAGAAGTTGTAAAGATAGCTGTCTAGTTCTTCTGTTGTAAAGGTTTCAAAGTGTTCACTGATGTTGTTGAGTTGCAGCCATTCTGTAAGGAGGAAGGAAGAGGGAGGTTATTCTTGTAATCAGAGAGAACAAAAATAGAATAGTGCACATCTATTCTGTTTACAGTAATACAGTTTTGTTAGAAAAAGTCATATAATGAGGTTTTTGTGCAAGTAAGAAGTACTGTAGCTGTAAGTGTGGCATTGGTGTATGTTCAGACTAGTTGTGTTTCATGCTGTTTTGTGAGGACTGTATGGTATCAGTAGGTAGAGGTTAGGTTTTAAAATAGCTTGTGGAAAATGTTTTTGCTAACAGAGTGGTAAATGACAGTGTTTAACAGAGTTGTACAGTAGCAGTATGCATTGTACATGAGATTGTGCATTTAATAAGATGTGGTTAACATTTTAGGTGATAGTATGAGAAAATCGTGTAGTTGTATTGAAAAGTTCACTAGCTTTCATGTGGTGTTGTCTCTTTTGAGGTTGATTTTTTCCATGTTAATTGCTTTTTGAAAGTAGTACCTGGGACTGTTCTTGCACCTTTCAGGTTTGTTGGAGTTGTGGATGCCTAGGGAGAGGTTCTTCTGATAACTGGGTACTCTGTTTTGTACAGTGCATTTTGGTGAGTGATTGTGTGAATGCCAGGAGAGTGCCACAAATGACAAGCTTCAAGGAGAGCGGCAGTATTATCTGATTTGTCAACAGGTTTTACAACAGAAAGCACAATGGAAATATGAGGTTTGGGGGATTGAAACTGTGTAGACATGATTCACCTTTGTTACATATATATATATATATATATATATTTATCAGAGATGTAGGAACATATCTTCATTTATGCTGGGATGTCAAGGAGCAAGTGAAACATATGAGAAGCAACTGAAACAAAAGGAAGCATTTTTCCAGTCCATACTGTACCAACTCCATGCCATTAACGACCTTCAACTTGAAACTTTTAGCTGCTCTTTTCTCCATATTCTGTGTTTGAGTAGACCTCAGGGTCTTCTGAAATTGTAGGCAATAATGAAGTAGTAAAAGATATGAGCAACATGGAGTGACTGAAATAAAATATACTTTTACTGCTTTGTGCCGTAATTGCAGATCGATTTGAATTTTTCAGACCTTCTGCACAAAACATCCTGATTCAGTTGTGTAGTAATCCTACTTCAATGTAGGATTTAGGCTTTTGAACAGAAACTTTGAAAATTTGTTGAACAATACTGTGGCTTGTTTGGCAGTGTGAAGAGGTTCTGTGTTCTCAGTGTAGAACTCATTGGGGCTGAGCTCACTGCTGAGAGATTTATGCTACTCATGTGTTTTAACACAAAATGATAGAAAGTGGTACAAGACTGGTATAGTTAACAATTTGTTCTGGTGTTTACTGTGTAGAATCTTTTATTCATGTTTGTTTTGTGATGGAACAAGGTTTGTTCAGAAAATGTAGCGGGAAATTTAAAAGTAGTAGTGATGATAAATACTCCGAATAGCTTTGCTGCCCATTTTGTTTGTTTTTGCTAGTGTTTTCATCTTTTTCTGACAGAATTGTGACTTTTTCTTCTTCTGTCAGAGTGTGGAACCATTTTCTGGTCAGTTTGGGAGCTGCTGAGGTGGACAGTTGTTACAATGCCATATTTTGTTCCTTTGTGATGCTCGAGATGTGAATAAATGACTATGGACATGGTTTCTGTATCATTAAACAACTGTGGTGGTGTTTCTATGAATAAATGACTCTCAAGGTATTTTATTGAAGTTTGTATTACTATAACTGACAGTGGTGCTGCTTTCTGATTGGCTCATAATGAATTCCTCTTATATAACAACTTTCTCCAACTGTAACTATACACTATGCAAGACACTAGTGAGGCCCCACCTGGAGTACAGTGTACAGTTCTGGAGACCTTACCTATGTATGGACATAGACAGGGTAAAGGAGGGTCAGAGGAGGGCAACAAAGATGGTACATGGATTGCATCACAAGTCCTATGAGGACAGGTTGAAGGACCTGAATATGTACTCCCTGAAGGAGAGGAGGGAGAGGGCTATGATACAGACATACAAGTATCTTACAGGGAGGAATAGGGTGCAGGAATACACTATTTTTAAGTGAAAAGATGTTCCAGGACTAGAGGCATGGGATGAAGTTGTAGGGAGGACGATTCAGAGGAAACATGAGGAAGAATTTCTTTACAGAATGGGTGGTGGACAAGTGGAACACCCTGCCAGAGGAAGTGGTAGGCTAAACAATCACAGGATTTAAGAATGCATGGGATAGACATAAAGGAATTCTGGAGGTCAGGAGTAAGGGCAACAGACTTCTAGGAAAACATAAAGTGAACTTACAAGCTCAAATGGGCAGACTGGGTGGGCTGTAGGCCTTTATCTGCTGACACTGTCTATATATCTATGTTAACTACTACTCCACATAAGTATATATCAGCTGTGTTTGATTCTGACATACTGTGCGATCATTGTTATATCACTTGCATCAAACAACAAACAAAGTCATGTTCATTAATTAATACAGTAAACTCAGTTAAGAAGGATAAAACCTTTATAGGTACATCAGGGGCGAAGAAAGACCAAGGGAGGATAGTGAGGCTTAATAAAGGGAGGGAGGGTGGGCAGAGGAGACTGTGAAAAGGCAGAGATACTAAACAAATATTTTGCTCAGTATTTACAAAGGAAGAGGGGAGGTACATAAAACAAACAGTTGTAACACACTGGATACAGAAGTTGATACCGGCCCATTTACAGAAGAAAGGGTTCTGAAAGAACTCTTAAAACTGATGGTGGACAAAGCAATGGGGTCTGATGGGATTCATCCCAGAATTCTAAAGAACTAAGGGTAGAACTAGTGACACCACTGACTACCCTTTTTAACAAATCATGGGAGGATGGGGTGGTACCCGAGGACTGGAGGAGGGCAGATGTGATTCCCTTCACAAAAGTGGGAGCAAGGCAGAAGCAGGAAACTATAGACCTGTTAGTTTAACCTCAGTGATAGGGAAGATGATGGAATCACTTAAAGGAAAGAATTGTCAAGTATCTAGAGGCCAGAGGGGCACAGGACCCTAAGCAGCATGGATTCACAGTGGGAAGGTCATGCCAGACGAATCTGATAGATTTCTTTGACTGGGTGACCAAAGTAGTAGATCAGGAGGGCTGTGGACATGGCCTCACCTAGACTTTAGCAAGGCACTTGACACAGTCCCACACAAAAGATTACTATACAAGTTAGCCAGCCTGGGAGTGGGTCCCAAGATGACAGCCAGGGTAAAGAATTGGCTGGAGAATAGGACACAGAGAGTAATAGTAAATGGAGTCCACTCAGAAGAAAGGAGGGTTACTAGTGGGGTACCGCAGGGTTCAGTATTAGGCCGGTCCTCTTCAATGTCTTTATGGTACATTGCAGAAAGACTGGAAGAAAAGTATGTCTCTTTGCAGATGACACTAAGATCTGCAACAGAGTTGATGCACAGGGTGGGTGGAAAGGATGAGAAGGGACTGGCAAGGTTAGAGGAATGGTCAAATGTATGGCAGCTTAGATTCAATGCTAAAGTGCAAGGTAATGCACCCGGGAAACAAAACCCAGGGAAGATAAATAATGGAGGGTGAGATACTAACAGCAACAAAAATGAGAGGGACCTGGGGTAGTCATATCAGATGACCTAAAGATGGGCAAGCAATGTGAGAGG
The DNA here is from genome assembly GCA_016271365.2 of Neoceratodus forsteri. Taxonomy (NCBI): domain Eukaryota; kingdom Metazoa; phylum Chordata; order Ceratodontiformes; family Ceratodontidae; genus Neoceratodus; species Neoceratodus forsteri. Next base: position 1,046,995,207 of record CM057455.1, read on the forward strand.
GCAGCAAGGAGGGTGGGCGGATACTGGGATGCATCGGAGAGGCATCACCAGTAGAAAACAGGGAATTATCCCTCTGTACAGACAGCTGGTGAGACCCCATCTGGAGTACTGTGTGCAGTTCTGGAGACCCAATCTCCACAAAGACATAGACGGGATGGAAGCTGTCCAGAGGAGGGCAACTAAAATGGTGCAGGGTCTGCACCGAAGACATATGAAGAGAGACTTAAGGAGCTTAATATGTATAGCCTCGAGGAAAGGAGGAGAGGGGGACATGATAGAAACTTTCAAGTACCTCAAGGGAATCAACAAAGTCCAAGAGGGTAGCATCTTTCAAAAAGAGGTGTGCAAGAACAAGAGGGCACAATTTGAAGATAGAGGGGTGGCTCAGAGGTAATTTAAGGAAGTATTTTTCACAGAGAGGTTATGGATGCATGGAGCGGCCTTCCGAGAGAGGTTGTGGAGTCAAAATCAGTGGTGGAATTCAAGCATGCATGGGATAGTCATAAGGCAGTTCTGGGAGTGGGGGGGGGAAGAATTAGGCTGCTGGTTAACTAGGATCTGCAGCTTATCCAGTAGGTAGGGAAATGGGCAGACTGGGTGGGCCAAGTGGTCCTTATCTGCCGTCAAATTCCCACGCTTTCACATAATTTCAAATCTTTTGTGATCAGGCTTTCTTACACGGTCTGCACAAGCTTAATTGGTCCTTGATGTATGCCTGCCCTGATGTTTTCTCAGCCTGTGAATATTTTAAGTCATCCCTGTTAGAGGTAATAGATAAACATGTGCCCTTCATAAAAAAAGAGTTAGGGCAACACCTGCTCCTTGGTTTAGTTACAGTTTGAGAAAGTTGTTAAGAGACAAAGATAATTTATGGAATGGGTAAATGATCTATGACTTGAGGTGACAGTTTAAGTGTTGTGGCTACAGTGGCACCATTATATTTGACTGCATTTGCTGTCAACATAATGGTGGCCACTGTCTACCGTGGTGTTCATTGGGGGCTTTGCCCCATGGAACCCCATGCAGGGGCTGTGCCACCGCACCTCCCCACTTAAACAATCAACTCTGGAGTCAGAGTTGATTCATGTAGGGGTGGAGCCCCTAAAAGCAGTGCTGGGGTCCAGCACTGACACTACAGTGACCTGGCACTGTTGTCACTGTAGAAACGTTGTGGTAGGGGATGTATACCTACAGCAAAACTGTACCACTATCAGAGATTGGTGGAGGGCTGTGCTGCCGCCAGGGTTCAGCATGGGGGAAGTTGGGAGGTGGTAATGACCTGCTGGGGTGGCGGGTTGGGGATTCATTTGACCACCAGTGACAGGGGTTGCATTTACAGTCAAGGCATGGGGAATCCATGATTGGGAGTGGGGCACTAATGACTGGAGTTGTAGGTACAGTGTTTGCACTGCGGACTTCCTGATTCAGGAGGCACTAATTAGGGGTTGTGTTTACAGTGTTTGCATTGGGGAGTTGTGTTTGGGGGCAATGACAGTGACTGCTTTACTGTTTTTGCATTGGGGCATTTGAGATTTGGGAGGGGGTCCACTGAACCACATGGGGAATTCAGTGAGAGGGGGCCACGAGACTACCTGGGAGTTTGACTGTCTTGCATCCTGTGTCCATGATCGGGGCTGGGGCAGGTCCCTTGGATAGGTCTGTCCCAGGTTACCGCCACCATTTCATTGGCAGTAAATAGCACCCGCGCTACATGTGGCGCTACCACTCGTTACATGGTGCTATTGCTTTCAATAGAGCCCTGCATCCCTATGCATGTCCCCGCTTTTTTTTTTTCTTCCTGCATACATTATTTTTAGCACTGGTGCTAACAAGTTGCACCAGCACTAACTAGACTTTCCAAAATTGTAGCCAGGCACAAATGCAGCACAAATCCAGTGCTACCCCATTGTGCCTGGCACAAAGCTTTGCATATCTGGACCCATCTTAAATAGACTAACAGTTTCTGGACTGGGTTTAAGTTCTCTATGTTGGCATGCTTCTTATTTGCAACTGTGACAGCAATGTGTTAAGGCTGGTGAGTTTGGTTCAGATTTGGTTAATGTAAGTAGGGGTCCCACAGTGATCAGTATTAGAACCCCTCTTATTCTTGATATCTATATCTATATATATATATTAGAGGCAAAAACTCCATTTAATGCATCAGTTAGGGTTGTTCCACAGTGACAAAAGTGAGTAAATTTGATGTTAGGGTTTGAAACCCCTTTGCATCCCTCAGTCCACCCCCAACTGGAATCGGGAGTGCGCATTGGGGTCATCGGCCCTAACTGTCACCCATCACATGTGGAAAGAAGCTGAGGAATAGGGAATAGGGTGACAGTTAGGACCGATGACTTCAATGCGCACCCGATTCCAGTTGGGGTGCAAAGGGGTTTCAACTCAACATCGAATTTCCTCACTTTTGTCACTGTGGAACAACCCTAACTGATGCATTAAACTGAGTTTTTGCCTCTAATTCCCTTCTTTTGAGAATGATAATGAGAAATAGTGAAGGTAATGTGGCACTGGAGCAGGGCCCCGTGTTCACCACATGATGTCTTGTCACATAGTAACATTGTGCCTGCAAACGCAAATCGTAATGCACATGGTGACACAAAGCTAAACAGAAAGAGAAACAGTACTGTAGACAGAAATGTTAAAACAACGCAAACGCAAACGCAAATGAAAACGCAAAGGGTAACGATATGGTGGGCGTAAACGTGAACAGTAAGTGGATCGGTAACGGAACTGCAAGCAGAAATGGTAATGGTAACAGTAATGTAAGCGCACAGGCTGGTTTTCCCAAAAGCTGTATAGAGAAAGACAGTGAGTAGAAAGAATGTATGCAAAATAATGACTCTCGAACACAAAATGAGGACTTGAATAATAAATTGCTTATATCTCAGTAACCGTATGACATAGAAAAAAATGTAAAAGTCTTATGTATTATCACTTTCCTGGCTAGTTTTGTACTTAGTCCCTATGAGGGGTTAAGAAATTTTGACAAAAAGTCTCAGGCCCGCACTGCCGAGACACGGCCCTTGAAAGGCGCGGCTAACGCCGTAATGTTATCCTATGGGAAAACAGAAACTGGACTGCCATAACTTTGCCTCCTGTAATATTTTTCACCAAACTACTGAAAGGCACATCTTTGGGATGTTGGCTGTGTTCTGCAAATTTCAGCAGGGCACCAAACAATTTGCTGCAATCGTCGTGCCAGAATGTTATTCTATGGGAAAAAGTGTCAACTTTGGAGTACTGTAACTTTGCTGCATGTAATATTTTTTCAGCGAAATACTGAAAGGCACATCTGTGAGATGTCAACTGTGTTCCTTTTCAAATTTCAGCCCAAAACTCAAACCGTTGTTTTGCAGTGGGCTGCCAAAAGAATTACTGTTATTTTGGGCATAGTGTGCTTAAGTAATTACAGTGATTGCTAAAGGCTTCATAAAAATTTGCAACACTTTCATTAAGTGCGACTTACTTTGCAAAAGTACTTTTCTAGAAATCTGAAAAGATATTTCTGGGGTGTTTCACCCCAAAATAAAGAACATAGCTAGCATCCTCAGGGCCCGACTAGGTGAATACAAAAAAATTAGGTTGCTAGAGGGTCTCAATTTTAAATGCCAAGCATTTTATGATCACTAACTGAAAACAAAGTGGTGGATTTGCAACAGTAAAAAGTGCATTTGCGAAAGTGTTGAACTTTTGTTAACTTTTCCCATTGACTTATTATGGGAACTTGTTTTTGAATAACTTTTGAACCGTTTAATATTTTTCACGAAATCTTTGAAAGGCACATCGGGACCCTAGCTGCATGTTCCTTGAAGATTTCAGACTGTCATGCAAACCGTATGACCTGTAGGTGTGACCGTAGAATTCCAAAAAGCGTAACGCATGCGCAGATCATGCTTAATAACTCCACAGCCGTATATCCGACTGGAACAAAACCTGGCAGATTCCAAGGTGTATGGGTTTTGATTCTGTATTCCAAATTTCAGGCAAATCTGTTTAACAGTTGCAAAGTTATTAAGTGCAAAATTTGGGGTTTAGCATGTAAATGGCTCCTCAACCCTAACTATGGTAGCACTACCGTGCTACCATAATATATATGTATATACTGTGACCTCTGTATATCATGCTCTACTGTTGTAAGTGTTAAATTGAGACCCCTGTTAACTCTTGCAATGTTGCTAATGTATACTCTGGATTCTTAACCTGTAATTACTGTCTCTCCAATTGACACTGTCTCACTTCAAACCTCTGTATTATTGTCCACTGTATATAATAATTGCTGTATTTATCTAACCCTGGGTCGCCCCTGAAAAGGGACCTCTAGTCTCAGTGGGCTTACCGGTTACCAAAATTTTAAATAAAATAAATAAAATAAAATATATATTAATGAGCTTCCAAATGTAGCTCAGCCAGCACTAACACATTTCTATATGCAGATGACACCATATTATATGCACAAGATAAAAATATTTCTAAAGCAATGCAAACATTTCAAAATTATTTTGCTGGGGTACAAAGTGCATTGGTAAAATTAAGATTGTTGTTGAACATAGGGAAAAATCAGTGGGTTTTATTTACTAATAAAAAGTGAAGATAATGCAAATCTTTTTTTTTATTTTTTTTATTTTACTATTTTGGCACCTCCCACTGCTGGCACCATCTGCCCAGTTATGGACCCCGACTGTGGCTTCCACGTTAGCCACCCTCCCAGCACCCCTGGCTTGCCCCCAGGGCTGGGTCATGGCACCTGAACCCCTCTGAAGGGTGCCGCAATCAACAGGATGGAGGGGAGTCAGCCAGGGAGCCAATGCAGCGGGGTGGGCATCATCTAGGTGGTGGAGGCAGGATATTCTTCCGAAGCGGGGGGAACATGCAATGACACCTACATCCATCCTGCCCCTCTAATTCTAGTAGCTGCCAGTCACTGTGATGCCTCCGGCCTCTGCCAGGGGTCCCTCAAGCACCAGTCACACACTGCACTTCCCCCAGAGAAGGAGAGCAGTCCATGGGATGCTTGATCCTTCTCCTCCGGCTGGCCCTCCAGGGATAATGCAACTCTAATAATTAGATCAATAAAAATTGTAGAGATATCTAGGGTTGATTCATATAAATACCTGGAATGTACTTAGATAAACATTTAATATTAAATTTACTTATTCAAAAACTATCAAGTAGATTGACTAGATTATTGGCATTTTCTATAGGAATAAAGCATGCTTTAGTTTTACTGTGCAGAAACATTTAGTCAACTCACTTTGTATGTCTCAACTAGCTTTTGGAGACTGTTTATATACTAAGGCTTTTGGTGACTTCATTAGGAACTTTGGATACATTATACCAAAGTGCCTTAAGGTTTAATACAGGACTGCTGTGGATTACTCACCACTGCAATTTATATGCAGCAGTTGGCTGGCAGTCCTTGACAATGAGAAGACAATTGCACTAGTATCTTTTACAAATAAATTTGTAGTTGATTCACTTCCGCTTATTTGTTGAATTTATTGAATCCCAGGCCAAATAATAATTATGGACTTAGATCAACAAAATTAATGCAGTATCTGACTCCATGATATCATACAAAATTTGGGGAAAATTCCCTGTTAGTATTTATACTCGCACCTGGGATGCTATCCAAAAGAAATTAAATTGATAACCTTTTTATCAATTTCTCATTCTAAATGTGGTATTAATAGATTATTACATACAACATGTGATTGCTATACCCTTGTATAGGTCCTTATCCTCCACATAGGTCCCTAGTGTTCACTGAGAACTGTGGTTCTCCACCAGGATGGATGCAGGCCATCACCCTGTACAGGCTCTTATCCCTCTAGGTGTGTCCCCAGTTCCCAATGTAGCCAAACCACTCCTCTTTGCACCATTTCTTCAACCATGAGTTGAAGCTCTGGGCAGAGAACCTCTCCTCCCCAGATGAAGACCGGCAGTGCCTCAGGGAAAGCCACTGAGCATGCTACCTGTCCAAGACCCCTCCCACCTCCCTAAACTCCTACTGCAGTATCTCAACCCCATGCCTAACCATGCCAGTGGTCCCCAGGTTGACAATCACATCCAGCTGTACCTTCTGTCCTGCCACCATAGCAATCCTCAGGATCTGCTGCCCATCCCTCCAGGCCATGGTGCCATGTAGGCACCTAACCTTCCTCTCCCTCCCTTCCTATTGCAAAATCTATCCCTCTCACAATTGATCACCCCCAGAAGTTGCTTACTCCTCTTCTGGGGTCCTCTATCACCCTCATTCTAGTCTCTACTATGGAGGACCCTCAAATTATCCCTTGTCACTACCACAGGTGCCTCCTCCCAGCAGTTCCACACCACCAGAGTGGCATAGGAATTACATAGTGGTACCGATTCAGGAAAGTGCCTCTTACCCACCACCTTCACCCTTCCAGAGCCCACCATAGTTCAGCTGTTCCTCCTCAGGGCCATCCTCTGAGGTAATGGTGGCAGACTTGGTGGACCCTGGCTGTGGGAAGAGGTCCCCAAATCCTAGCCACCTTGTCTTGGAGTTTAGGAACTTCCTTCCTCCATCCCGAAAGGTGCATGCAGATGGGTAGCACTGCAGTCTCAGAAGGTCTTTCTGAAAACTGCCACACCACAGCCACTGCACTGCATCACTCCCAGCATTCCCATTCCTAGTCCCCCATATCACCTGGAAATACTTTTTGTACCCATTCCCTGGATACAGTGCTTCTAGTTTCACATAGGAACAATGAAAATTGGGACCAAACATCATGGCTTATCAGTGCACTCTTTATTTAAAGTGCATTTAGTGCAATGTGCAAAATACAAGCTCAAACAGTGTACAGTAATAAACTTACTTACCAGGTGGTGACTGATAAACAAAATAGAAGAGACTGCCCCAACTAGTGACCTGACTACCTTCACTAATGCTTTTTAAGTCTTTCTTGAAAAGCATTTGTGAAGCCAGTCGAGTCCCTAATTCAGGTTATCTGTACTATTTTGTATATCAGCCTCTGCCCGATAAGTCAGTTTATTACTGAACAATGTCTAAGCTTGTATTTTGCAATTGCACTAAATGTTCTTTAAATAAAGAGTGCACTGATAAGCTTTGATGTTGGTGGCATTTTTCTTTGTCCCTACAAAATTACTTACTGATTACAGGCACATTCAGTCTGGGTGGAGTGGCTTCACTGTGTTTGGTTTGTGGTTCCTGTTTCTAGTTTTCCCTTTATTTGTTTGCTTTGTTCTTTTACCCTAGGTTGGGTTTTCTCCTCACCCTCCAAACTAATAGTTTCCTCTTGTATGACATGTTTTCCTCCTTCCTTTACTCCCTACTTTCTCTTTTTTCCTATTAAGGTAGCAGCACTTTCATCTTGTCTTAACCTTTGCTACCTAACCCTAGAGAGGTTGCCATCAGTATTCCCTTTACCCTGTTAAAATCCCTTTATACTCCTACCCTAGATAGGGTGTTGCACATATTCCCAGTTTTGGCCTATGTTTCACCCACCTCCTCCCTTCACAGCAGTGCATGTTACAACAGGAGAGAACAGGTACCTTTCCTTAGTCAACTGGCAGAGTCACAAAACAATCTCAGCTCCACTCCAAAGCCATGCCCTGGTCTAAATCAAAACAGCTCAGAACAAACAAAACCAGCACCACATAAATCAAATAATTCAATGGCAAAAAACATTTATTACCTTATAAAGAGCTCATAAGGAAACAGCAACCACCAAACAGACATGCAGAGGATGCAACCTCCAGACCAGTTTCACACATAGTGCATCTTCAGGAGGAGAGATAGTGCAGTTTCAGACACTAATTTAAGCTAACAGTTTAAAGTGATAGTGGAAAAGAAAATCAGGTGCTAATTACGTTATGTGAAAAAGTGTATGTATAAATAAATATAGATGGTGCAATTACTACTATTACAATCTTACAGGATAATAAAACTGATATTAAAATGGGGACTAAAGTCTCAATATTTGATCAGATCAAGAGCCCATAACTTATAAAATATCAAATTCATAAATCTGAGACTTATTGACCAAAAACTCACCTGCATGTGACTCACAGGTATGGAGCAAAATATAGTCCAAACAAGGTGCATCAAAGCACAAATATAAGTTGTTTTGATGTCCCTAATGACCAGTGAAGATTTCCCATGGGCTGTTGTAGCAATTGCAGCAAAAAGACATAGTTGAAGAAAGCAGGCCTAATAGGGCACATATGCAGACTCAGTCTTGTCCTAAATTGTTAGACAAGAAAAGAAAATTACAACTTCATTTTTTAAGGAAGGGGACAATGTCTGTTCTGTCATTCAATTCAGGGCAGTTAAAGCTCCCAAAGCGTAAATCCAGGAAGACTCTTTTTCAACAACAGATCTTATCTCCTCCTCTTTCACCCAAACTAATCCTATCAATTGCACACAATTTGAATTGATGTTGTTCTCCCTATTACCAATTGTTTGTACATGGACCACGAAGCATTTTTCTTGTCCCTCCTGGCTATACCTCTAAGATGTTCACTCACCCTACTTTAAAGGGTGTGTTGTTTCACCAACATAAAAAGCCCTACAGGTACAAGTGGCAAGATATGCAACATTAGTTGTCACACACCAGGTAAATTGTTTGATTTCAAAATTGCAGTCTGTATTTACAGTAGTAGAGGTCTTTTTTTCTAAGAATGTCACTGTAAAATTTCCAATTCCCACAGACATCACAGCCATTTGGGCATAAGGGTAACCATGCCCCCTCTCCCTCCCAACATTTGTCTTAGGTTGGAGTCTGTGCACCAAATGATCACTAAGATTTGTCCTCTCTTATATACAAACTTCAGTGGTAACACAGTTGTTTGTATAAATTCACTTAAAATATCGCCAACAGCTTAATCTGGTTCAAGGTCAGCTGGCATCCATCTGTATCCCCTGCACCCAGCTCATGCCTGAAAATGGGCAAGAATTTGTCCAGTGCACTACCCAGTCAACAAAACTTAAAATAAAATAAAATAAATATAGGTCTGTCATCTGACTGGAGGATATGCCAATTACTGTATCTCTTATCACCTTTTTAAAGGCCCCTGCCTGATGTGAGAATGTAGTAACAGCATTTAGTCTGTCATTCATTTCCCTCTCCCTGTTGTTAATTACTAGTAAACTTATCTCTGTCTTTGTATTTGGCTTCCTGTGTCAGTTTCACAAGCAGATCCTTTTATAGCCACAAGCCAAAAACCTATCCTGAAGCTCTGCACTTCTCAATTCATAATCAGACTCTATGGTATAATTATATTTAACCCTCAGGAATTGGGATCTGGGAATGTCTTTTACGGTGTGGTGTGGGTGGCAGCTAGTAAAGTGTAAAAAGTACTTTTGTCAATCTCTTTAATGAAGAGATCAGTACATAATGTACAATCCCCATTCTTTCTGATGATTAAATTCAAGAAACAGACTTTTGTGACATCCACTTGGATGCTAAATTTGAGGTTTCTGCTCAGTGCAGGAAGGTGGCAGCAAAAGCCAACAAAATGCTGGGGTGTATTGCAAGAGGGATCTCCTCCAGAAGGACGGAGGTTATCCTGCCCCATATAAGTCATTGGTCAGGCACCACCTGGAGTACTGCATGCAGTACTGGTGCCCATTTCTGAAGAATGATTTCAGATTGTTTAAGGGAGTGCAGCGAAGAGCCATAAAGATGATCCAGGGATTAGACAGCAAGCCCTATGAGGACAGGCTCAGAGAGTTGAATATGTATTCACTGGAGGAGAGGAGGGATGGGGATATGATTGAAATCTTTAAGTATCTGAAAGGGATAAATAAGACCAACACAGAAGGGATTTTCCAGATGAGAAGGGAGGGACACGAGAGGGCATGGACTGAGATTGAGGGCAGGAAGATTCAGGAGGGAGATGGAGACATTTTTCACTGAAAGAGTGGTGCAAAATGGAACACTTTACCAGATGACATAGTGTCCTGTAAGATGGTGGGCTGTTTCAAGAGGGGTTAAGACAGGGTAAGGGTAAGGGATGCTGGGAAGAGGGCAGCAGGAGGGGCAGCTACGAGATGAGATGCTAGTTGCACACTTAAGCAGTCGATAGACCAGGAGGCCTGTTTCTGCTGGCAATTTTGTATGTTCATATGTTCGTGTTACCCATCTCCAGGTAACTCATACATTCCTTGAGTTCCTGTCTGGTCCCATGCCAAATCATGAATATATCATCTATGTAATGAAACTAAATGTCAATTTTATTGTTAAAGGATTGACATTAGCATCACATATATTTTCTTTCTTCCTTTTCCTGAGATAAAGATTGGCATAATTAGGTAAAATTGCCCCTTGTGCTGTACCCTTTTTTCTGTAAGAAGTAGCCCTGGAAAAGAAAAGCATTTGAAGAGAGAACCAACTCAGCACATCTTACCAGGAAATCTTTAAAGACAGGGTCGAGGCATATCTAAGTGTCCAACCAGTACTGTAATGATGATAAACCACCACTATGTGGCATATTTGTATAGAGTGACTAAATGTCTAAAGACACAAGCAACCACTGTAGTTCAAGTTGGAGGTCACCCAGGACACCCAATGTATCTGTTGTAGATCTGACATATGACAGTTCTTGGTGACCATCTGTGACAGGGCTCAGTAAAATACCCTATACCTGCCACTACTGGGCATCCTGGTGGATCCTCCAAACTTTTGTGTATCTTTCACAAAACATAATTTGTTGCATGTATTGGTGTGGCTACACTGAGAAAATTGCCATTCTTCCAAACTAATAATCCCATCATCCAACATTAACTTTACAAATGTATCAAATTTTTCTTTCAATTGCTGAGTTGGGTCAGACTTCAGTTTCTCATGTAGTAGTAGTAGTAGTAGTAGTAGTAGTAGTAGTAGTAAATCGTTTTATTATTCACAATGAATAAAAGGATACATTCAATTGAGCAAAGCTCATTTTCAATGAAGTTCCAGGTCACAATTAATTTAAAATAAGTTTCCACATCTAATCATTAAAACCACATATAGTTAACTACACAATACATCAAAATATAACCAAAACAAACAAATCAAGAAAATCACATTACATGATAGCATACATAAAACATAATAACATACATAGAACTGAGTATTTCCCAGCTGTCTATATAGCCCATTGATATAATTATCAGTGTCAAACACCACTACTGAGCCCCCTCCCTTGTCATCTGATTTAATGGTAATTGAAGAGCTACTCTGCAAACTCTTCAAAGCTAATGCCTCATCAACCATAATACTGATATAAGTTGGAACAGATTGTTCTTCAAAAATCTTTTGAACCCAGTCTCACATGCATGCCAAAACATTTTTGCCATGTCCATGTTAATCAAACCTATGTCAAATGCTACAGCACTGGCGAACCATTTGGAAATGAAAATGTATGATATTTTCACATTTATTTTCATAATCAGAATATAAGAAATTCAGAAAGCATAAGCAAATGGTTTGATATCTCCACTGGTGAATATAGTGAGTGTTCAAAAATAACGTTCTTTTAAGAGAAACAAAATGTTTTTGAAACCCAGTTATTAATTAAAAGTCATATTATGAGAGCAATGATAGATAAATATTGACCAAATAATAATGGTGTGATATGGATGAAGATGCGAAGTCTTGAAATATATTGTGACACTATATATAATGTTTTTTACCTTCAATAGAATATACAATAAATTGAGAGAAGAGCATGTTTGAGTATAAACACAGAGTGCAACTAAATAGGTTAAATGGAGAATCAATCCACGCCATTTTATACCATAATTTAAAACTCTCTAATTTAATATGGTAACCATATTAAGGATAGGGGCCCACATTTTCAATGGACATGCACGGCACAAAGTAGAGTGTCACCCATCTTAAAAAATGCACCAAAGCATGATATTCAAAGACAGAGATGCAGCGCGATCTCTGGATGTGCCATCACTTGTAAATAATGTATGCAGTGCAAATAAAGGAGTGTTCCTATGAAGATGCCATGCATCCCTATGTTCAACCAAAATGTACTGTGCATCTGCCATGCATCTTGAAATGAGCCACCCAAAGTTAGGCATACAAAAGAGGTTTAACGGGCCAGTCTCCCACAGGCAGGCCACAGAATTGCAGGCAGGCCATCCGAGACAGCCCTAGGAGGTGCACTAGAACATGGTCCAGGCACCCACACAAAGCAATCATGCCAGGATGGATGAACCTGAGCCACAGATGCTGTGTCACCACCAGCACCATCCAGGCAGCAACAACCCACACTGCACCCTGGACATAGACACCCAGCAGCCTCATGTCGGTGCTGTCATGTGCCCCCAGGCTCACCAGTGGGGTGGGAAAGCCACACTGCAGCACATGTACCAGGAGATATGGCCAGCACCCTTGCGGCCTGCAGGTGTTGGCATGCACTCAGGGTGAAGTCTGTGGCAACGGTTCCCAGGTTGCCTGGTAGTAATAGTATCTGCATGGCATGGGCCAGGACTGACCATGGGTGCACACAGGTGGGGCCACACACCCAGGTACCTGGTAACTGTCTGCAGACTGCCATCCCTTGCAGTGCCCACAAGATACCTCCCATACTGGGGTGAGTGGGGCACTGCAGGTGATTGTATGCAGAATATGGAGCTGGTGTATCACATGCATGTGGCATCCCAGTCAGCCTGTGTCACCCTGTGCCCGCCCTGTTGCATGTCTAGGTGCCCCTGCATCCCTGTCCAACCCAGTACATGGCTATGGGGTGTATCACTGTATCCATGCCAATGCAGTCCACCCAAAGCTGGAACTGTGCATGTCCAGTGTAAGCAAATGGCCTATATACATTCCAGTAATGAGCTCTGGCATGTGTGGTTTGGGCTCTGAATGTGCAATGAGGCCATTTGCATATCATGACTGAACATTGCAAAGTTGTGTCATACCCATCTCACCTATCCCAGCACATTTCCCTATTGTACCTGCCTGTGGTGTGCAGTTCCCCTGCCTGAGATGCACACACATCTTCAGATGCACGATCTCGCATGTTTGGGATTTTTAGTCAGACATACGCAGAGCATCTTCCCACACATCTTCTGAATGTACCATTGTTGGGGGACTGGACATCTCAGATGCGCAGCAGAGACACTTGAGCGATTTTGCAGGGGCTTTTGAATATGGAGGCCAGGAATTTTATTTCTGTAATGTTTAAAATCATTTACAGCCAGTTCCCTCAACAAGAGATTGTTTCCAGGTCTTGAAATGTTGGTGGCAAGATATCTGGTATTAAAAATAAATTATGCACTAAGAAAGCAGTTTGCAGTGGTTCTGTTTTGTTGTTCTGTTGCATGAGTAATATAGGAGAGGTGCTAATCTGCAAAGGAGTGCAGAGGCAAATATGGTAAAGGGTAAAATTAAACACATCTACAAACAGAACATAAGAATTTGATGGCAGATGGTGACTGAGTGGCTCATCTAGTCTGTCAATGAACCTAACCCCCTCCATTATATTTTGCTGTTTTTGTTTATAGAATAGTACCAGTCCCATGTGTGTTTAAATGCATTCACCGTCTTTGCTGCAACCAGCTCTGGGTGCAGGCTGTTCCATGTGTCTATTACCCTATCTGTAAAAATCACTTCCTGATATTGTCTCTGAGCATTCCCTCTCAGGCATAGGTTGTGCCCTCTTGTATGCGCCTCTCCATTTGCATGGAAGAGTTTGTCTACATGAACAGTGTTTATACCCTTAATGAATTTGAATATTTCTATCATATCCCCTCTGTCCTTCTCTGTTTCAGGGAGTACAAGTTTAGGTCTTGGAGTCTAGACTCATGGCTTGTGATGGAGGCTCTGCACCATCTTTGTGGCCCTTCTCTGAATTTATTCAAGCGTTCTATGTCCTTCTTCAGGTAGGGACTCCAGAACTAGATTCCAGGTATGGCCTCACCAGGGATCTATACAGTGGAATGATCACTTGTTTTCTGCTGTTTATTCCTGCCTATGCATCGGAGGATGCTGCTTGCTTTAATGATGCTTTTTCACATTGATTCCCTGTTTTAAGGTCGTCCGATATGATTATGCCTAAATCCATTCAGTCCTGATCTCTTCAAGTTGATGCCCATCTAGGAAGTGTTGAGTTCTTGGGTTCTGTTTTCACAGGTGTATCACTTTGCATTTTTAGCATTAAATCTAAGTTGTAAGTAATTGGACCACTGTTCAAGTTTCTTGAGATGCTCCTTCATACTGAGGCTCCCTCCTGATTGTCCACCCTATTACATAGTTTTGCATCATCTGCAAACAGGCAAACTTTACCCTCAAGACCATCAGCAATGTTGCTGATTATATGTTGAAGAGGACTGGACCCAACATCCAGCCCTGAGAGACTCTGCTGGTCACAAAACCTACTTTGGACATGGCACCATTTACTGTGACTTTCTGAGTTCTGTCCTGCAGCCATTGCACTATCCAGCTTACTATCTTATGACTGACACCTGTGCATTCAAGTTTATTGATCAGCCTTCTGTGTGGACAGTGTCAAAGGCCTTGCTGAAGTCCAAGTACATGATGTCCACTGCCTCCTGTCCACTGCTTTGGTCATCCAGTCGATGAATTTGATCAGGTTAGTCTGACATGATCTACCTGCAGTAAATCCATGTTGCTTGGGGTGGAGTTTTCCTGGATCTTTTAGGAAGTGTACTATCCTTTCTTTAAGGGTGTCTCCATAATTTTACCCACCACTGAGGTCAAGCTGACCAGGTGGTAATTTCCTCCTCCTCCCTGCTGCCACTTTTATGCAAGGGTACCATGGTAGCCTTCTTCCAGAAAAGTGGCACCTTGTCACTTTAAAGAGATTCGTTGTATAGCTCAGCTAATGGTGCTGCTATTTCTTCTCAAAGCTCTCTCAGCATTCTTGGGTGAATTCCATATGATCCCATGGCTTTGTCTGTCCTCAATTCTCCTAGTTTTTCAGCACCCTTTTCCTTGTGAAGGGCTTATGTCTGCCTCCCGTGCAGGGTGCTTTGTTCTGTTTAGTGCTGGACCACTACCATTCTGCTCATTTGTAAAGACTGAGCAAAAGAATGCACTGGGTGCTTCAAGAAAGGGGAAAGGTCCTTGAGGAGGGTGTTGATGATCAGCGAGGAGGCAGCATGATGGATTGGAGGTGGGAGGGTGTTCCATATTTTTGGGAAATGGTGTGAGAATGCAGCCTGACCACAGAGGTAGTCCTGGGTGGGATGGCTAAGTCATGGTGGTCATGGCTTCCAAGTGTGCAAGAAAAAGACAGTTTGACAGCCCTGTAATATGGCTCCCAATGCTCATCCCTACTTCTTATTCCCATTTCCTGGTGCCTGGTTCCTGTTAGAGTTTAAAAGAAAAATCTGTGAATGAATCACGGCTTTTTAGAGTTCACCAAGTATATGCTTAAGTGTGAGAGCTGCACTGACATCCATGGCTCCTTTATGCATTCAATCCTGTACCTTAGCCTTTTAACCACTCAGGGCTTCCTGGTCCACCCTGATTGGCAGCCTGAGGTTATATGATTTCAGCTGACCTTCCTGCCCTATAATATGACTCCCAGTGCTACTCCCTGCTCCTTGTTCCTGTTTTCCCAGTGCCCCACTCCTGTTAGAGATTGAATAAAATTTGTGCATGAATTACAGGTTTTCAGAGTTCACGGGTATCTGCTTAAACCTGAATGCCATGCCCACTTCCTTGGCTCTTTTGCACAGGGGAGCAAAGGGGATGCGAGGACAAAACTTAATCTAGACAACAGTTGACAGGGTAGAAGGTATAAAACAGGGTGGACTGAATGGATCAATGGTCTTTTCTGCTGGCATTGTCTATGTTTCTATGTTTTATTACCTAGTTTTTATTTCAGTTACATTTGCAATATCTTAATTTCCTCTTAATTTTTTGTCTAAAACTTCCTGAATTTTATCCATAACTGCATAATAATTTCCTTTACTTTAACCTTTTAAAATCCTTTAGCTTCAATTTTAAAAACATGACTTATTCCTTACAACAAAGCTACAAATGCTGTACTGCCACTAGAAGTTAAGGCCTTTTGGGAAGAAAGCTGGATGATCTTAGGTCTTCTTTTGTATTATGATATTTCTACCTTAATTGTCACCTTTCTCAAACTTCAACCCATGGAATGTATCCAAAGTTCAACATGTAACTTTCAGTTTATTTTATATTTAATTTATTAATATGGGTAGCTTGAAATAAGCCTGTTTTGTGATTTAATCCATATAATATAATATATTATAAAATGAAATGACTTGTAACCCTCTCCTCTGACTAGGGATGATCAGCAGACTCATTCACAGGGATGGAGCCAGGAAACAATAAATCCACTTTCTTGATCTTCTGAGCCAGTAGTAACCTCCTGGCGCTCGGACATCTTTTGGACTGCTAAATGCTGCAAATTAACTGTTTAGTAGGCAAATGCTTTGTAACTAGTATGTGATGTCCAAATCCTGGAAAAAGATCCATCAAAATAAATTTCAATGAAAGTAAAAACTTATGAGCACATTATTAAAGGGGAAAAATCATAAGTCCCAGTCAGGAGGGGTTTAAGTAATGAAAATTTTACAGGGGAATGTCTTTAGATGAACTTCATCATTACCAGATCAGAGAGCATTTCTGTAGGGCACTGGTCCTTTAATCAGTGTCTTCAAGACTTCTTGGGGCTGTGCACAAGCCTGTGGTTATGGGAAAGTAACTGTAGCTGTGGGAAGCACACTTAAATTACTAAACAGAAACCAGTTAACCAGAAGCCAGCATGAGGTACATTTACACAAATCCTAGTCTGCAAGATTCAAACAGCAGCAGGGGACATGGATCTAGCTATGTGGCATATTATTTGGAAGCTTAGCCAGGGATACCATCCTTCCAACCTCCCCTAGAGCCATTTCATTCTCCACCACAACCCCAGCATGAGAAAGTCCATGATAGCCTGAAGGTGTGGATCCCAAACATCCAATCCCCAGTGGAATTGGCAGTCAACTCAGGGCTATTGAATCTACATATTCTCCACCAATTCCAAACTTTGGTCCCAACTATTCTAGGACCTGTGTGACTCACCACACAATTTAGAAAGTACAGAAGCATCATGGACGAAAGTCTAAAATAAGCTAGAAAAAAATTACCTATAAGAAGGGCATTTCTCTCTATGGGACTTATAGCTTCTGTTAGTCCTACCATCTCATCCTCTACTCCACCAGCCCCAATAGAGCAAATGATCTCACAGGACAAATGTTAGCACCACCCCACTACAAGGGTTACCCCCTGCTACCCAGCGGAAAAAGGCTAGCAGTAACTTAATACATTTCTTTTCAAAGTCCAGAACAACTGCATTTCTACAGAGACTGCACACATAGCTTTGTGAAGTAAATAAATAACTTTCTTTCAGAATCTGCATACTGTGGGTTTCTCCTCAGGGACTCCGTGGTGAAGGCCACTGCCCACAATTCTAAGGCTTGTATTTACGCTCTGGCAAGGCCTTCAGCTCCTTCAGCTGCATGCTACAACCCTCTTCAACTCCTCTTCTTGACTGAGCTAAGTACACCTGATAATTCACCAGTCACCAAGAGCTGTCCACATCCTAAAATCTCCAGCCAATCCAGCAAGCAGGGAGGCTAGAGGCTGGCTAGAGTTAACTCTAGAAGTCTCAGAACCTACAGGGAGCCTAAGCTACCTGGGGGTTACACTTTAAAATTACATGTTTTGTGCTCAACATTAATGTGTTTTTGTCATTATACTTTGTCTTCAAGGATGGCAAATTACCATACCATCTTGCTGCTGGGTCCAATGGACAAGCTGCTTCAACAGTAAGGCCCAACAAGCCCCACCTTGCCACCTCCAGAAATGTGTCTGGGAAATCATTGGTGTTGATGTACATGACCTGAGTCACATTTCCAATGTTAAAAACAAACATTTTAAGTGTTCCAATGGTAATCTTTTAATGTAAAACATAGGCTCAGGACAAAGCCTACTTTCAGGCCCTATGCTCATTTCAGAGTACATAAAATAGGCATAACTCATGCACGCATGAGTTCTTCTTGTCAGTTCAGGGCCATCTTGCTCAGCTGCACATTTATTGTTCTCAGGAAAATGTAGGGGGATAGGGAGCGTGAAACTTCGTACAAGCTACAACGAAGAAGCTTGGGTCAAGTAAAATTATATTTTGATTAAAAATAAAAATAAACTAATGAAAAAGATAAAATTGGCAGCCTTGATAAAGCCTAGATAGAATCAGCAAGTGTGTAGTCTTTGACAGGCACGCTGGTTCGGATCTATGACAATGCACTTCAGACTATTCACTCCTGTCATATTCACTCCCTCAATTCGCTCCCGTACAAACTTGCTCCCTGTCAAATTCACTTCTGTCAGATTCATTCTTGTCAAATTCATGCCAATCACAAACTGCACAAGAAAATCACACAGTGCATAAGCCAATCAAAGCACTTTTGCCCTTTAACCCAGATTACATTTGCCCTTAGTGTGTCAGTGCAGTCACAGTCTGCCTTTTAGAGAAGGAACACTAAAGTGTGCTGTATCCCTTTCCAGAAGTAACAGATACATTTTCCCATTATTAAACTCACAGTCTGCCTTTTTAGTGAGGTGAATCGGCAGGAGTGAGTAGTTATGGGAGCTTGTAACATGGCACTAATGAGAGCTCTATCAGGGTGGCATACGATAGGTGAGATGGCATCACGTGGTGCAGGGCAACACGGCATTATGGCCGCGACAATGCTGTGTTGCTATCTAAAGTACCTCGGACAACCGCAACAGAGAGGAGCAGTGTGGAGAATTAGACACAGGGCAGAAGAGGGACTGGAAGGCGGCGAAATGTAGGCGGTAGCCAGCAGTGATGCGGACCAGGACACAAGAGTAGCCGAAATATCCAGAGCAGAATGCACCCTGAGAGCATGAGAGGTGGGAATGTAGTGCAGTGGAGATGTGGAGGCTATATAGTGTGGGAGACAGAAGGAAATCATGGGTCTGGTAAATGCATGTAGGGCAGTCGGAAGATCTGGAATTGAGTGAGGAAAGCTGCAGAAAAGTCAGAAAATGTCAGGACCAAAATGGGAAATGTAGCGAGATCGGAGCCATGGGGAGACACACACACAGGAGGCCAGATAATATGTAAACAGAGAGATGGGTAGATAGCGAAACGGACAAAGCAAGACATAATAGACCTCCCAGCATCACAAATAAAATAACAGCAGGTCAGATCGGACAAATGTCCTGAAATGTATGTTCAGAGATCCTGTCCTGATAGTTATCCTTGGTGTAGTTTTCACAACATCAGCAAAAAATAGGTGTCTCTTCAGTGTTCACAAAGTGCAAGATACAAATGTAAATGGTGCAAAATGTGGCTGACTTCTCTTATTCATAGGATCAAAATAACAGTGACAGTATACGGTTTGTCCTAGAAGTCATGTTACAAGTGCATTAATCCCCTCTGAAGGTGGCATCTAATGGGGAATTAATGCATGGTTGGGCGCATCACCTTTTCGACCTCCGAGCCTCGAGCCACGACGGTCCCAACCATGCATTAACTCCCATTAGATGCCGCCTTCAGAGGGATTAATGCTTTCATGTTGACACTGGAGGAGAAGTTGGGAGCCAATTTGTCCGAGCAAGCAGTTGGAGCAAATTGTTTCACTCCCCACTGGTTCCATATGACTAAAATAAGCACAAAAATTGATGGTGTCTCTGATGGAGTGAATGTCTATAATTTTCCTTTCACCTGTAAACCCTTCACAACCCTGCAACACAGGTTTTGGCAGGGAGGTGTTTGAGCTTTGTACCAAACTCCTCTTGCTTTAAAGTTGACTCTTTAAGACCTTTCTGCACGGCATGCTCTACTTGCTGGCTATCCTTCTGGGGAAAATTTAAGCAGAAACTGAGCTACAGGGTGGGGGTGGGCAGGTATCCACCCTAGTACCTCTCTGAGACAGTGGCCAACAAACAGGAGGAGCCACAGTGCAGAGATCAGACACTGAGACAGAGGCTAAGTGAGCATGACAGAAATGCATTTATGCCTGCCAGTTGACAGTCAGCACCTCCCCAAACTGTGATAGATGAGAGAGAAGTAAAGAATCACAAATCCAGGGACACTGGGATAGGTTTCATTTCCCAGAATGTTATTGGCTGGGCAGGTAAATTTCTAAATATCTCTACAGTGCCAAATGGAACTCTCTTTTGTTCACAGAATTTTATCTCTGTGATCATAATGCCTTAAAGTCACTACTACTACTACTACTATACCACAGCATGGGCCCTTAACAGAGACCTGGCAAATTTCCATGTGTTCTGCCTCAATGCTTCTTATCTGCTCCACTTTTCTGACCTGCTCATGTGATAGGTGACCCACTGAACTACGGAAGTCCCACCTGACTGACTCTAGGTTTTATTGCTTGGTAATAACCTTTAGGCAGCAAAGGCCAATTTTCAAAGGTAACCTTGTTGTTAAAACAATATATAGCATCACATACATAATATGCCTACAGCATATAATAAATCTATACTTTTTCATACTGTACAGTAAAATATCACTCAGTAAATCATCATTTAAAACAATTACATGTAGCAAGATGTTGCAGATGCATTATAATACCAATTTTAAAGTGCCTTAAGTGTTGCCCATCTAACACATTCAATGAGAATGAATTCCATGTCTTTACTACCTGGTATTTAAAACATTTTTGCCTCACTTTTGTTCTGGTACTAGGTATTATGACTTGCAATTCACAGTTGATCTCATAGTATATGTATGAATTTGAACATTTCAACAGCATTACATTCAGTGTTTGAGTACACTGATTGTGTAAATGTTTCCAGCACCAAACACATCAAAGTACATAATGTAAAACCTAAAGGCAGCCACCTACCTGTTCATAAAGTTCACAGTGGTGAATATCACTACTAGCTTCCATTAAAAATCTACAAGCTTGATTGTGCATACCACATTCAGTCCACCACTGAGGCATAAATAGGTAGCCCATAGTCAGTAACTGACAGAAGTAGGATCAGGGACGTGAAACTTCTTGTTTCTTGGTCAAAATTCCTTTTGTTTCTATATAACAAACCCAACCTTATGTTAATTTTCTGAACTATATAATATATATGTTTAGCATAGGACAGGGCACTATCCAGAAAGACCCCCAAATATTTATAATGTTGTACCTGCTCCAAAATTTCTCCTGCTTCAGATAGCAATGTCCAGTCTTCTTTAAGCTACCAAAAAGCATTTTTAACATTTGTGATTTATTTCCAGTAAACCAATTTTGGACTCTCATAAGGTCATCCTGAAACATTTTTCTAGAACCTCTTGTTGCCAGGACTACATTGTCAGCATAAGGATGACTCAGCAGTCCTGGCAAACAATGGGAATCTTTGTGCAATAAAGCTAAAATAAAGGGCCCCAATATGGACCCGTGTGAAAATCTATACTAACTAATTTACAAATGGACAAAATTTACCTAATGTTACCTTCTGTTTTCTATTATTTAAATACTTGTGAAACTGACTTCAAACATTTTGTGAGAAGCCACAATGTAAGCAGTTTATTTACCTGCATCTCATAGTTTACTAAATCTAATGCTTTTGATAGGTCAACATAGACCACCCCAGCCATGCCCCACTGTCAAAGGCCTCACTCAGAAAATGTGTGTATCCCAATAGAACAGTTGTAATGCTACACCTTCTCCTAAAACTGTGCTGAGTATCCATTAAGATGTTTAATTCTTCAGTATGACCCACCAATTAATCATAAGCAATTTGTTCTAGTACCTTGGACAGTGGGAACTGGACTGGGATCATCCCTGACTCTGTCTTTGCTGACTTCAAAAAGTAAGTGTTTTGGGTTATGTTGCAGATTTTAATGGTGGGGCAGGGCAGTTGATGTTTCCTGTGCATATATTAAAATGACCTGGTTACTGCTTTGACTTTTGGGTACAAACCCATACTTCAATTCATGGCCAGGTCTGAAAAAAGTAGTTACTACTTGCATTGGTGGGTGATTGGCCATGGGTTGTTTGGAAGTTGACTGCGGGTGGGGGGTGGTTGACTGTGTTGGTGGGCTTCAGGGTAGCTGCTATATCAGGGATAACTGTGCAGACAGTAGGAGTTTGACCATGGGGGGTCTGGCCATGGCTGTGTGTATGAGTAGGGGTGGAGCTAATGGTGTGTGTTTGTAGGAGATTGATGGTGTGTATGAGGGACTGGCTATGTTAAAGGGTGGAATTGGCCATGAATGTAGCAGGGGAAGATGGATGTGTCATGGTGGCGAACTGGCTGTGTGTGTGTGTAGAGCTGGCCATGGGTGTGCCGGGGGTGCTTGCTTTGGTGCTGGAAGCTGTGCACAGCTAGGAAGTCAATGTTTGTTGAATTGGGGAGCTGGCTGTATTAATGAAGAACTGTGTTTGTGGAGGAGCTGATTGTGTGTGTCTGGAACTGGAACTTATCTGGACTTAACACTGATTGGGGAGACAAGTAAAATTGTCAGACAAAAGCCTTCAGGAAAGATACAGCGGAAACAGCATTTTACACTCATATAGTCTGCATGCTAAACATATTTTGAGAATCTCTCCTATGGACAATTGATTCAGCTTAAACAAAATTGTACAAACATGAATGATTTTTGTGAAATGAAGGATGCCCTCTTTGATAGATTATGTGTAAGGGACTACAAAACACTTTGCAAGAAGCTTTGGCCAAAGTATCACAAGTTGAAAGAACAGATTTATTGGAGTATAAAAATGGGAGAAAAGTGTAGATAAAGTGACCTTTGTAACCTCTTATGGTCCCATAGCAATGGATCTTAGAAAAGTCATTTTGAAACATTGGCCTGTATTAAGTTTGGACACAGATTTGAAGGAGGTGGCAACATCTAGACCCTGTCACTTTTAGGACAGGAAAACAATTAAGGACTTTTGACATCAAGTGAATTTAAGGGACAGAAAGTTTCTATTTAGCTAGGACAGAAGCTGTTTGGCTTCTTCTCTTGAAAATGATGCAAAACATGCAATAATGCTGTGACTGGGAAGGAATTACAAAATCCCAGTAGGTTGGGGATAAAAAATTTGCACATTACCCAATTCATTACATGTGACACCAAATTCATGGTGTGTGCCATGTAGTTTCTTATGGAAAAGTCTACATGGGCCAGACTCCCGTAGACTAAAAGAGAATACAGGAACACCACAGGGTGATCAATCATCCTGACTTGGCAAACCCTATGGGGAGACATATTGTGGAAGTGGCAGATGACAAAACCATGTTTTCAGATACATGGGGTTTGATCATGTCCCTTCCCAAGGGGGTGACAGAGCTTGAATGTTAGATCAGAAAGAATCAATGTAGATCTTTAAGTTGAGAGCCTTGAAGCAGAATGGCTCAATGAATGCAGATTGAAACCTTCATACATTAAACCAATTAATATTTTAGTGGATAAGGTGATAACTGTTTTTGTGTAAATGAAGAAAATATGATGGAAAAGTGATACTGCTTTATATCTTGATATGAGCTATATTTTTTCTGTACAAGATTTTTATAGAAAAGATTTATTCTTTTGTACTACACTTTGATGTGGACAAAACAATTTCCACTCTCCCCCACTTCATGGTTTTTCTTTTACTTTTCTTTTAATTAAAATATTTTCTATGATTTAATCTATGATACTAGTGTGAGTATATGCTGATCTGCACTCTGCTAAGCAGTGCGGGAAGAGAGGCAATTTGCTTTTGAGCATGAATAAAGAGCTCAATCGGATCCCACTAGCACTAAATAGAACTGTAGTAGATAGCGGTTCACTGTTTAACCCTGTATCATGGCAGGAATTGCTTAAGTGAATCTGTCTTGATTGATTTATTGTAGGTGATTGAACTTGTGAAATTTAAAGTGTTAACACCTGTTTAATAAGTGTTATTTAACTGGGGGATTGTTAGTTTGTGGTCACCTCCTAGGAAAGGGTTAAAGCCATGAAGCGCGGGGTTGAGACTGATCTTGAAATGCACTGAAACCTGACTGTCTTCACAACTGTATGAATGTATTCACACCGGACACCTTTTATATAGATGTAAGTGTGGACTCTAAAAATTCTTTTTAGTAAAACAAAACTCTCTTAAATTCAATCTGGAATGCTCGTTGTTGTTTCTTAAAAGTGTCTGAAATTAAGCAGGAATCCAAAACTTGTTAAACTGGGAACTGGCTATGTTAGTGTTGGGAAGCTGGTTGTGTTGCTGAAAGAACTGGTTATGTGGGGGATGGATCGCTGGTGTGGAAGCTGGCCTCGTTGGAGGGGACTGGCCATGTGTGTGTGGGTGAGTGCAGAGCTCGGCTACTGATGGTGTGTGCACTAGGCAGGCTGCTCTCCATTTTGGCACGAATAGGGCAGCCTTCATTTCTGAACTCTTGAGACTGCAACAGTAGCATGCTGCATGAGCAGTCTCTCCTCCTGTTCTCCTTTCTGTGGGTCTGAAAGCCACACCTGCAATTGGCTGAATGGCATGCACTACCACATTCAGAACCACGAATACATGGTAGCAGCCTAGGAAGCCATTGACACGTGTCCCATGAAGCACTGTGTCCAGCAGCAACAAAGTTCAAAAGCAACTACTTACTCTCTATTTAAAAAAGGATGTTGTGGTTAGTGTCAACCTTTTATTTAACAAACCACATAAGACTGCAGTTTCTGAATAAAATTTACATAACAGAACATTGACAGAACTCAAAATAAAGCCCCAAAATTGAAATTAAAATTGTGCCATTTGAAAAGTCTGGGTCACATGAGAATTTAAAATGAAATAACAGGGACATCTGGTGATGTCATTGAGCTAGATGAAACCATGGATACTGACCTCCAGGCCCAATCCTCATAAAAGCTTTTACATTCAGTTTTTATGATCGGATAATCTTCAATTTGTGCCAATGTGAGCATATACAACTTGATAGAAAGCGGAGAAAGTTTGCCCTGTTCCTACTGGCCTGGATTCCGAGAGATTGCTAAGCATTCCTCTCTGCCATCTCTGCAACAACAAGACATGGCAGCTGAACCTCGAACCCCTCTTTGCAGCCTACAAATGTGGTTATACTAGCTGAACTAAAAGACTTGGGGCAGGTTTCATGAAGAAAATGTTAAAGTTTCCCTCCGCAACTGCCGTTGTGAACTGGAATTGTCTGCAGCTTCTGGCTGATGGGTTCATAGCCATGGCAGTTGCAGAGGTGCTACAGTGGGTTCCGCTGCTGCCCATAGCAGTCTCCCACAGCTGCAGTGCTGTCCCATGACAACAGCATCTGCAAGCTGCGGTATTCCGTGGAGCGGTCATACTCCGGCTCCAGCTACGTGAATACCAGCAGCTGTGGGTGACCAGCGGCTTCGCAAGTGGTTTTCCACTAGCTCTGAGGTTTTCCACAGCTGCGGGTCCTTCTCCCCCTTCATGAATCCTGCCCTTTCACTCTAAGGTATGATTCATTCGGAGCAGAACTCAAAAGTGAGAAACTAAAATTGAGAAAACAGACTGGACCTAGAAGCTCATGCTCCAGTGCCTCTGTCTCTTGTATGGACTGGCTGGAATGTGTTGTCCTACATGCATTACAGGAATGCCAGGCCCTGACTGAAAAAAATTAATGATCTAGAGTACAGATTGCACTGCAAAATCTAAGAACATACAGGGTCTGCGAAGATATCAAGGGCTAATATGGACACCTTCTTGGATGGCTTTCTTAGGAATTTTACAATTGGACCCAGAATATCTGACAGACATTGAAAGGAGCATTGGACCCTTGGCATAAAACCTGCTAGCATGAGAGAATGGCTGTGATTCATTGTAATGATGTTCCGAGTTACCATACCAAGCAAAATTTCTTACTTTGGGCGTGGAGAATGAAACAAATACATTACCAAAATAAACACATCTTCTTTGATAATCACTATTCTCTAGCGTTTAATAGCTTGTCATCAGGAATATTCACCTATCTTAAAAACCTTGAAAGCTCAACAGCTCCGTTTCAAACCCCATCCCTCCCAGTTGGTTGTGATGTTTTGGATGGCCCAAAGGCTTTTATACTCCAGGGATGCGGTTAAAGAGCTGATTGCCCGTGGTACTGAGGTCCTGAACTATCAATCCCAACCAGTAGTGCCTGATGTCCAAGATCTTCTGGGAACAGCCTGGTCAAAGGTTACAGCTCAAGCAGACAAGAAACACCAGGGTCTTACCCCTCATGCCAGTGTTAAACAACTCCTGCATACATGTGAGCTACAGTGGCTGGTTATTGGAGAGACATTTGTAGAAGTGTCAAAATTCAGCCTTTGGCCCTCCTATATATTACCCCTCTGCTCTTCCTCACCCCATAAAAGCATGCCTATTTATTGGTCATTGAGAGCACACACCAACTATGTCAGTTTTTTTTCTCGGTTTTCTGTTAAACGCTGCTTTGATTGGCTGGTATTATGAAATCACAACTTTAAATTAGCTCAACAACCTATATCACCTGCCTTTCTTCCCTTGAACCTACTACCCCAGTTTCAGCCTTCATGGAGGATAATAATTTATTGGTTTTCCAACATTTCAAACTAAGTTTAACCTAGGACCTAAATAATATTTAAAATTTTACAAATATCTCAAATGATTACTAACTTTTTGACCCGCCACTTTGGTTGGATCTGGGTTCTTCTCCCTTTTGTGACTAGATACAAATTGTTCCTCCCAACATGCTATTGCACAGTTATATAATTAATATCAGTCATTAGCTCCACTGAAGCTTTCTGGTATTGGATATTATTGGCAATAATGTTTAGTTTTAACTTGGACCCCACAAAGATTTGCATGAGGTTTGGGTGGACTATTATAGAATATAAATTGCAAACAAACTGCATTAATTCATCAGTTAGGGTTAAAGTGACAAAGTAGGAAATGTGATGTAGGGTTCCAACTAACTTTTACACTGCACAGACCAAGAGGCATCGGGGCAGCATTGGGGTTGTAAGCCCTAACGCTCACCCCATTCTCCCATACTGTACATACCCAGCTTATTTTCTAATGGAATGGGGTGGCGTTAGGGCTGACAAACTCAATGCCACCCTCCAATGCCTCTTGGTCTGTGCAGAGTGGGAGTGTTTGGTTGGAAATCCTAACTCTGTATTTACCTACTTCTGTCACTTTAACCCTAACTGATGCATTAATGCAGTTTTGCAATTTATTTTTACTTTTGAGATAATATAATAGTATCCTTATTTTACTGTGGAAATGCAAGGTCCTTCAGACCCTGTGCGCCCATCATCTGCAGATGTGTGTGTGTGTGTGTGTGTATATATATATATATATATATATATATATGTATATATATATATATATATATATATATATATATATATACATCTATATCTAGCTGAGGAAGTGGGAATGAAGGAAGACTAGCACAGTATAAATTAGCATATCACTTCAATTTTCTTCCAGTAAACTAGAAGATTTAGATATATCAGGTAAAGATGAATGCTGGAGGCTTTTCAAAAGGGGTTCAATGACACATATCATCTGGTGATATGATAAGCATAAAAGCTTTCTGGGATTAGAGGTGGACGAAGTGGCCAAAATTTGCTCCACAAAGCAATTCACGGAGTAATGTGGAATCCTGAGTAAGCTGCAATGCAAAGCAGAGTACTTGCATCATAATGAGGAATGTGAAGTCCATTGATAACAATGACTTTGCATTACTCCGCCTTCCCCAACCTCTTCTGCACCAATTTTAATGTAAAGTACATAGAAATCAATGTATTTCGCATCAATGCATGCTGTAATTGAGCTCCAAGTGAATTTTGCAGTGATTCATGGGATTACAGGTCACATGGGCTCTAGATTGTTCTGCACGGCCTCAGTTCTATATAGTGTGTGTGTAGTGGTAGCTGCAGACAGTTTGCTCTCAACTCTGCAATTCAACCACTCTAAAAGTTGTTAAAAACATTTTTGAGCCATTTTATTTTCTCAAGATTTAGTATCGGTTGTAGGAAACCCTCCTGTGCTCATATCATCTAGTGTTTATTGCTTGTGTGTGGATTTTGACTGTTAATTTAGAACATTCAGTCTGTGTATTGACAGACACTTGAAATGTACTTTGGGGAGGGGCATATCTGTAGGTTAAAACTGGGAGAAAAAGACAGTCTTTCTGTTCAGTCTTTCTGTTTGGGTATATTTTTCTTGTATAACTGTGTAATATTTTCAGTAATTCTTGACATTTTTTTCTGATTGTTGTGGTGCAGCAGTGCATAATTTCAGTTTGTTTAAAAGATTTGGTTATATTACTGAAGTTTTCAATTTGCTATGCATTACTTACAGTGTGTGAGTGTGTGTGCAACGTGTACCATCAAATCAGACACATTTTATTGTGCCAGAGAGTAATTGCATGATTTTGTACTGCTTTGTGGTATCTTGGTTTTGGACTGTTACTGCAGTGCACTGCACCCCCAACAACACCACCACCACCACCAGCAAAAGGTATTGTTTTCCAGATTGGATTGTAACTTGTGAGCACTGGTTAAGGTGTTGTTGTGATTTTGCATCTGCATTGCTTCTAGATTAACAGTGCAGTCTTAATCTGTCTGTGCTTTTGCATTTGTTTAGTTCCAATCTCCATCTGGAAGCCACAGTTGTTTTTTGGCTTCCATCTACCGACCCAAACTGAAAGTTCAGAAATCTAAATTTGTTTAGAATTTTCTTGGTGATTCCCAAATGCTTGCAAAGAGACATGCAAGCAAAGCTGTTTCTGGTCATGGCACTGCTGCCAGTGGCATGATTGTCCATGGGCGTGATATTATGCAGAAGTGCATAGCTGATGTCTGTAAAGGATTTCTCCATCAATGTTTTAGCACAATCTGTAGCTTCACTCATAGATGGAGGAGATAATGTTGTCCCAGCTATTGGTGTTAGTGCAGCTTATGCTGGCTTGAGTATTGCTGCCTCATGTTCCACTTCTGACCAGTTAACCGTTTCAAAAATACAGTTGAGTCTAAAGCAGTAACTGACAGTGTTGATGATGTCATACTCCCCATTAACATCCCCATGGTAGTTGAACATGATTCTGATCCTGGTGATGATAACTCACAATGTCTCATTTCTTCCAGTGCTGTTGAGGTCATGCCTTTGCCATCCAATGATTCAAAGTGTGGCGCAAAAATATTGGGTGTCGATGATGATGCTATAGTTGGAACATGTTTGCCCATGACAGCATCAAGCTGAAAATGTGGATGCAGATGATGTTGATGACTATGATGATGATGAGTGACCCTGTTGGGAACCAGAGAAAAGAAAGTCAAGGTGGCTGTATCTGGGTCTGTTTGCATTAACCCCCTCAAAAAGTTGTGATTTAGTGATTCCTGTTGATGATATGATGATGACCTAGTGATAATCATAGGTAGTGTGGTGTTCACTTGGAGTCCAAGTGCATCTAGCCTGAAAATCATGTTGCACACCCCCATTTCAGGGGATAAAAACAGTCCAATAAGCAGCATCAGGGACATGTTAAAAGTAGGGGCTCACAATCCCTTGTTTGGGATTTTTATCCAGTATGTAAATGATGAGTCAGTTGCAATCTGTCAGCTTTGCCACACACATGGGAGCCGAGGTAACAAGGGGAGTCATCTGGGCATGAGGGGCCAGCATATGCTGTCTTAACAATAGGCACATGACACTGTGGACCCGGCACCAGATGGCAGCTAATGCCATAGTGGGGTATTCACCTCGTCATCAACCTTAATGAGCATGTTATCCCCTCTTGAGTGTAAGACCAAGTAGAAATGTCTGCATTAGCCATGAAATAACACCAGAGGATTACTACAGGCATGATGAGGGGAGGATTATTATTTAGAAATCTTGTCAAGTGGTGGTCAGAGTAGCAGTGGTGGTGGTAGTGGTGGTCAATGCAGTATGTCTAGTGCAAGTGGTTCATCAACCCCTGTACATAAAATTGGGAAAATAACTTAATTTGTGGACTTATCACCAGTGCACCCTCTTCATTACATGTCCACACCTCACCCCAAGCTATTCGCAGAGCAGAGCCAATTGTCACACCCCATACAAAATTGTAAGTCAGCCTGCATTGAAGAGTGTTTCTGCCTGTAACCTCCTGCCTGCCTGCCTGAAGCATGTGACCTACACTGTGTAAGCCATGTTATGTGTGTGGGCTGCCTGTGTATTATAACTCCCTTAAAAGCAGAATAAGGTGGAGTGCAGGACAAAGTCATAATTACAATGCAAAGTAGTGAAGTGTGGGTTTAAAATGGTACTTCATGTAGCAGAATACTAATGCAAAGTGATCACTTTGCACCCATTCACGGGCAGAATTTTATTTCACTGCATCTCTATCTGGGATGAAACACAAAGTAGGAGGCAAGCACTTGGATGGTGGTGCATAAACACAAACAGTTCAGACTTCCACAGATAGCGGTGTTGCACTCATTCCACCACACAAAACACTGAAGACAGTGCTGGATTCAAATAATCATTTATTCACAGCTCTGCCATAAGCAGTGTTGCAGATTTCTGGAGCTTCTTATGTTTCGCTCCTGACAATTCAGGGCTTCATCGAATCACTGATGAAGCCCTGAATTCTGAGCGCAAAAGTAAAAGTTCCTGAAATCTACAACACTGCTTTCGGTGAAGCTGTGAATAAATGGCAGGATGAGTATGCTGGGAACCTCCACAAAGGAGACCCACAGGAGGGTGGCAGGGACCCAGCAGGGAAGGAAACAACTCCTGGTGGGGACTCCTATGTTAGGAAGGTAGAACTAGGGAGAAAGGAGGGAGGTGAGGTGCCTGCCTGGCGCCATGGCTTGGAGGGACAGGAGCGAATCCTCAGGATTGCCGAAGCAGCTGCACAGGGAGGGAGCTGGATGTCATTGTCCACCTAGGGACAAATGACCTGGCTAAGAGAGGGATTAGAGAAGTGCAGGAAGAGTTTATGGAATTGGGAGGCCCTTGAGTCAAGTAGCATGCACGGTAACCTTCTCAGAGGTGCTGCCCATCTATGGCATAGGAGGCTAGGGTGTTCCACACCACGGGATTCAATCAGTGGTTGAAAAACTGGTCTGGAGCTCAGGTATTTGGCTTCATTGGGGACTGGGGGTCCACCTGGAGTGATGCAAGCCTATATTGGCATGATGGGCTGCATCTGTCCAGGAGGGAACCAGGAACCTAGGTGATAGGTTTAAATGCTTCATTGGCAAGCTTTTAAACTAGCCAAGGGAGGTACTGGAAAGGAGCAGGAAATCCTAAGCCCCCAAATAATCATGGTAGTAAGTTCGGCAAACACCAACATAGAGGTGGCAATAGGGAGAAAGGCAGGGGTAAATGGAGAAAGTGACAAAGGCAAGAAGGACAGGGATGGGGAAGGGAGTAAGGCCATCAGGAAGTGGAGGGTAATGAGTACCAATGCCCGTAGTCTGGGCAACAACCTCCTGAGCTGGTGGCCTTGATGAAAGAGGGATGCCTGGATATTGTAGCAGTCACAGAAACATGGTACACAGAGAACCATGACTGGGATGTTAACATACCAGGGTACATAACCTACAGGAGAGACAGACAGGGAGAAGAGGGGAGGTAGCTCTCTATGTAAAGGAAGGGATAAAAGCAACTGAACAAAAGAGTAAACAGGGAGGGAGGAGGCACTGTGGGTCACCTTGGAGACTGGAAAGGGCACCACAATCACACAGGGTTGTGTACAGACCCCATGTCAGGGGAGGGAATGGACAAGGATATGATAGAAGACATTCTTAGAATGGCAGAGAAAGGGGAGATACTGTTAATGGGAGACCTGAATATGCCAGATGTTAACTGGAGCACATTTGCTGCAGCCACATTCAAAACAGGGCCATTCTTGATGCCCTACAGGTGGCAGGCATTAGACAGCTAGTTTCAGAATCCACTCGTGAGGGAGCAATCTTAGACCTCGTACTCTCAATCAGGGGCAGTAGAGGATCTCTGATCTAGAAGTGGGTTGCCATCTGGGGACAAGTGACCATCAAACAGTATGGTTCACATTAAACTCAGCTACAGAGTCAAGCCATACAAAAGTGAGGGTACTGGACTTTAGGAGGGCTGACTTTGGCAAGATGGAAGTGCCTCAGAAAAGCACTAGCAAACAGGCTAGAAGGAGGTGTGGAGCAACAATGGGGAATCATCAAAGCTGCCATCACAGAGGCAACAAGCCTTTGTGTGAAGCAAATAAACAAATCAAAATGAAAGAAAACACCACTATGGTTCTCAAAAGAGGTGCTATGAAAGTCAGCAAGAAAAGATAGCATTCGGAGTATAAGGAAACACAGAAGGAGCAGGACAGAGGCTGTACCAGTTAAAGGCAGAAGGAAGCAGGAGGAAGTCAGAATGGCAAAGGCCTAAACTGAGGAAAAGATCACCAACTCAGTTAGAAGGAGATAAAACCTTTTATAGGTACATCAGCGGGTAGATAGATGAAGGAGGGATAGTGAGGCTGAATAGAATGAACGGTGGGTGGGCAGAGGGGACAGTGAAAAGCAGGGATACTGAACGAATACTGCTCAGTATTCACAAAAGAGGAGGAGGAAGTGCCTAATCCAATTAACAGAAGCACTCTTGATAGGGGTCGATCCAGTCCTTTCACAGAAGAAAGGGTTCTGCAAGAACTCCTAAAACTGAAAGGTGGACAAAGCAATGGGTCCTGATGGAATTCACCCCAGAATTCTAAAAGAATTAAGGGAGGAACTAGTGAAACCACTGGCTACTCTTTAATAAATCATGGGAGGATGGTGTGGTACCCGAGGACTGGAGGAAGGCAGATATGATTCCCTTCACAAAGTGGGACCAAGACAGAGGCAGGAAACTACAGATCTGTCAGTCTGACCTCTGTGGTAGGAAAGTGATGGAGTCATTCTGAAGGAAAGAATAGTTGAGTACATAGAGGCCAGTGAGCACAGGGCCCAAGGCAGCATGGGTTCACAGTGGGAAGGTCATGTCAGACGAATCTAATAGATTTCTTTGACTGGGTGACCAAAGTAGTAGACCAGGGAGGGGCTGTGGACATGGCCTACCTACATTTTAGCAAGGCATTTGACACAGTCCCACACAAAATTAATAGTCAAATTAACCAGCCTGGGAGTGGGTCCCAGGGTAGCCTGGGTAAAACATTGGCTGCACAACAGGACACAGAAGGTAATGTAAATGGAGTCCACTCTGAAGAAAGAGGGTTACTAGTGGGTACCGCAGGGTTCAGATTGGGTCCAGTCCTTTTAATGTCTTCATCAGTGACATTGCAGAGGGACTGGAAGGAAAATATGCCTTTTGCAGATGACACAAAGATCTGCAACAGGGTTGATACACAAGGAGGCGTGGAAAGGATGAAAGGGACTTGGCAAGGTTGGAGGAATGGTCAGAAGTATGGTAGCTAGGATTCAATGCAAAGAAGTGCAAATAATGCACCTGGGAAACAAGAACCCAGGGAAGAATAACACAATGGTGGGGAGGTAGTAACAACAACAAAAAGGAAAGGGACCTGGGGGTAATCATATCAGATGACCTTAAGGTTAGCAATCAATGTGAGAAGGCAGTAGGGAGGGCTGGGGGTATACTGGGATGCATAGGGAAAGGCATCAGCAGCAGAAAACAGGAAGTTGTCATCCCTCTGTACAGACAGTTGGTGAGACCCCATCTGGAGTACTGTGTCCAGTTCTGGAGACCTCATCTCCTCAAGGACACAGACAGGATAGAGGTAGTCAGAGGAGGGCAACTAAAATGGTGCAGGGTCTGCAAGAGAAGCCGTATGAGGAGACTAAAGGAGCTCAATATGTATACCCTTGAGGAAAGAAGGGAGGGGGACATGATAGAAACTTTTAAGTACCTCAGTGGAATCAACAAAGTCTAAGAGGGTAGCATCTTTCAGAAAAGAGACTTACAAGAACAAGGGACACAATTTAAAGATAGAAGGAGGGCAGTTCAGGGGCAGCGTGAGGAAGTGTTAATTCACAGAGGGTAGTGGATGCATGGAACAGCCTTCCTGAGGAGGTTATGGGGTCTAAAACTGTGGAGATTTCAAGAATGTATGGGACAGACAAAAGGCAATTCTTGTGGGGGTAGGAAGAAATAGGCTGTTGGCTAACTAGGATCTAGGGCCTATCCTGTAGGTAGGGAAATTAGCAGACTAGATGGGCCTAGCGGTCCTTATCTGCCGTCAAAGTCTATGTTTCTATGTTTCCTATGACGCCACTGTTTATGGCTTTCTGGGATGAAGTTTGGATATGGTGAACAGATAATCTTTCAAACAAATTTGTAATGTCGGTATTACTTTTGAATTTCAAACCTTTCAGGATGTCAAAATTTATGGCTAGATGCAAGTTTCATTGCACACAAAATGTTATTTTAAGGCACTCAAGAGAAGCTGGCACTCATTCCTTGTCATAAAGGTTAAAGAGCCCGACAGCATTGGGATAGAGTTGAAAAGCAAGATTTTGACTTACTTCCATTCATATTTCATATATTTGCTGTAGTTTATTCCCCATTTTTTATCACTGAGATCAGTTGCAAAAAGAGATTACTGTCTCCTAGACTTTATCTTCTTTGCCTGCTTGCCTGCACCTGACATCATAATCCTGTTTATGGCATAATAATTATCTCCACAGCAATAGATTGTGAAGTGATAAACAGCATTGTGATGTCAGGAGTAAACAAGCAGCCAGAGCTGAAAGGGTAGAGATTCAGTTGTCATGAAAATACTCTTAATAATAAGCAACCAAGGGTGTGAATAGCTGAAAAATGAAATATGAACTGCAGTACATTGTGTCTAAATATTAAAATTTTCAAAGCTGTCTTAACTGCAGACTTGCTCATATAAGCACTTACCAGTTGCACAGTGTTTGAACCCTTTCCTTAAATCTTGTTTCAGCAAGCTTCCTTGACCACAAGACATGATATATATTTAATAGTCTTATGATGCAATTTAATATAGTCTTGTGATGCTTTTTCTTTAGTCGTCTTCAGTTTACAGGACTTGTGTGTCCTGTTCCTTTACCTCCTGCCCCACCACTCTAGGTTCTTGTTTCCTGTTGTAGTATAGAACCTACCTACTTGTTCCACCTAAAACTGCTATGTTATGCACTTTCAGGTTTTGTGGTAATGATGACTAAATACAATATAATAATATAAAACAACAAAATGGATGGGTTATAGGAAAATGGATGCATAATCAAATGGAAGACCGGCAGTGACTTCTCAGACACACTGGCATCTCAGAATGTCAGTAAACGGAAAACTGCTGCAGATATTCTTTCGATGTTGTACTCCGGGAGTTTGTTACTCTACTCTTATCTTAGTGATCTCTCACACACAGGCACAGATGCACATACACACACACTCTATAACTGCTGACAATCCATAGCCTCCCAACAGACACGCTGCACACCCCTCCCCAACACATGTGCAACCCCATAACTGCTAATAATCCATACCTCTCAACACACATGTGCACACACCACAAAAATTTGTTGTCTCACATGAGGGAGACTAGGCATTCAATTGGAATCAATGATGCACTATTTAAATACAAAAGAAAGAAAAATTGCTGTGTCAGTAACATTTGTTGCACACTGAAAAGAGAACCACAGGTCAGTAATTAAGATTTCTACAGTCCATAAATACTGTTTGTTTCCTTACCTTACCTTACATAAAACAATAAAATTAATTATGTTTCTAGTAGAAAGCAACAAAGGGAGAGATGTGATATAATGCCATCTGTCGCATTGTTCTCAAAGCCCCTTCATTAATTCATCACTGCTCACTCTACCAGCCCTTGGATGGCTCCTCTCAGGCACACTTTGCCTATACCACAGGCTGTCTAATGGACAGTGCTCTTAGAAATTACAAACTTTCCCCACGCTCCTCTTCTCACATACAAAATGGCCACCAGACCTACTAGGCTCTCCTCCATTCAAACCCTTGAAGTTCCCATGTCTCCATAGTCATGGGAATAAAGCCTTCTCTGTCTCTGCCCCCTCCTCTGGAACAGTTTTCTGGCACCCGTTTGTACATCATCATCCCATGGGTCTTTCAAATCAAACCTGAAGGCCTGGCTACTGAAAGCATCCTCCTGTAAATGTTTACTGGGCAGAGTAGGAACCCAAAAGACACCATAATTTTTTACCATAGACTAAGACAGCATGACCACCCTCCTCTCTTTCCCCACCCCTGCCCCTCCCTCCCTACAGCTGAATCACACATGCTAACCTCTCACAATACCTCGCACTGCCTACCTGTAATACCCTTTATAAATCCCTTGCTACTCGATCGACAGGGCTCAGCACATCTTTTCCTGTCCTCTACATACTCAGCCGGTTTCTACCCTCTGTTCTGAGCCAGGCACACGGTCTGGGTGTCATGCTTTGCTTGCCACTAACTCTCTCAGGTCAACTGTCGTGGCACTTAGACTAGATGTTATTCTGTCCATTAGGCTTAAAGCTCTTTGTCAATTTGTATAATGCAAATTACCTCTTCTTTGCACTATCACCTATATTTCTCAAGGTACCTTATTTTGCCATGCTTGTAAACCATACATAAACAATGGCTGTTTCATCATTCTTTAGTGTTTGTACAGTATAATCAAATGTATATATTGTTTGTACAGTTTAATCAAAGTGTATATTGTTGTTCATACTATGTAACTGTGTCGCCACATTGTGGCCCAGGTCGTGACTGAAAATGGTCCTCTGGATCAGTGCACCTAAATGGTTACCAAAACATAAATAAATAAATAGATAAATAAATAAATATTAAGATCTCACAACTACTTGCAGATTTAGAATAGAAATAAACTTTGTACACTTTGTTAATCTTCGACTATAGTATGTTCCTCAAGAACAAATGGCAGTCACTAAGTTGGATGACTAAGAAATCATCACTGCAATTTAAAATTAGAGTACCTTTCCAAAGGGCTGAGGGATATTCTTGGAACTATAAGAATAATGTTAACCAGGTAGGAATTGAGATTTGCTGTCAAACGCTGAAGCAGGATGTGTGGCAAAGAAATGCACTGTGACTACAGACGTGTGTGCATGAAATGGACAATGGTGCTTGCTGAACTGAAGAATGCTTTGGTGTTGTACAAGATGCTAAATATGTTAATGTGTCTAAAACAATTTTCTGAGCTCACTAAATGATCGCTGCTTGCCTGATGCAGCTCTATACATTCACTCTGTAAGCTGAGCAGGAAAACGGGTTTCTAAACCACTGTCTGACAAAGTGTGGACCTGCAGATGACAATGTGACAAGAAAGTCGTTATTTATTCCAGGGCATCTGTCCATCTGATTTCTACAGTTCCTTTTGATACTGTCCCAGGTAGTGATCACAACAGGCCTGACAGAACCGACTGGACTTGATACATAAAAGCCGGTCTGGCAAAATTTGTACAACTTGTGCTGGCTGTGCTGGCCCAGGTTTTACAGATGTGGATGCATTCCGCTTATGTGGTCAGATCCCCTCCCCATTCCATCAATTTGGGATGGCAGAGGTAGTGAGTGAGACCACTATAGTTGCTTTGCAAACCACTGGAACCCATTTAAAGACACGCCCATAAAATGTGTTGGGAGTGGAACCTTTGAAATGCCATGGTTCTGTTGAAAGAGCTGATTGAACCCATGTGACCACACACAGTTAAACTGAAGGACCCCTAAGATTTCACAGGTATGTACACATGCTCCAGACATGTCTTGCCATCCCTTCCTGTAACCTGTGATGTGATGTGATGTGATGTGATGTGATGTGATGTGATGTGATGCAATACAATTTCATCATGCCCCCACCCCATATTCCCCCAACTCATTCATTAAGGAACCGCCAGGCATTGAGTTGCTGAGTTCAGGAGGTCAGTCTCCATTCCAGGCAGGTTACCCACTCTTACTCCCATACTTTCAGAGCTGATGTGGTCACAAGGTTGGCAATCCTAAAACCTCTTCCTGCTGCTCTGGTTCAAAGGAACTACTCACTGCTCTCACAGCAGGACCACTAAAAAGCAAGGTAACCACACAGTATCCATTCTGCAGTTTATAGCCAGAAAAGCTTCTTTCAGTTAGAAAAATCAGTGGAGAGGCCCTCACATTTAATACTGAATCGGCAATTCAGAAATAATTTTTAAAGCAGGGTTCAGCTTTCTTTTATCTGTTCTTCATCTGTCTCATCCCTACACCACAGTACTATTTTTCCATTTAGTAGCCATGGTCCGTGATAAACCACCTATGAAAAAATATAGCAGCAACATCTTCTAATGGGAGAACATCACTCCCGATGAATACACAGTTGGTTTCCTGATGTTTTAATGTAATAAATTTTCATTGAAAAGCCATCAGAAAACACCAATATAAAAACAAAGCCTTAATGCTAAAACACATAAAGCAGAGCACAACTAACCTCAAATAGATAGCCAGGGCACCAGTCTCATTTGAAAAATATTTATTTCTACACAAATAAAATGAGGCATTGCTTGATGTGTTTCATCCTTTAACAAAGGCTAAAAACTCATCTCAATGTGGCTTTTATATACATTCAGATGAATATCATTATGATGTCACCACACTCTAATTACTACAACTTAATTAATTAATGACCACTAATAGTGCTAACATACATATACACAGTTGTTTGGCATAGGGACAAATAAGAATAAGACCACAATAATAAATAACATGTAACAAATAATAAACATTGGTTCTAAGCAGCAAAGAACTACATAACACATCATATATACATCTAATTCCATATAGCAGCTAATTACAAACCCTATATTAATTTCAGGCCTTTACAGACAAAACCCAATCTAGTATATTTAATCTATCACTCCAAATGATTATTTGTGCCTTCTTTTCTTTAGAAAAGGCTTTAACTCAAACCCTGCATTTAAACCCTGCTTTTTGTTGCATTTAAACTGCTAATCCAGTCCCTGGAGAGTAAAATCATTAAAATTCCCACCTCTCGGTTTTTGACTAACTTTGTCTATACCCATGAAGTGAAATCCATGTTCAGATGCACTTGCAGTATTCATACTGTGTGTGCTGCTGTCATATGTCACATCTCTTATTTCTGTTGCTCTAATGTGTTCTTTAACTCAAATCTCAAAAGCCCTAATTGTTTTTCCTATATAAAAGCCCCACATTTGCAAACAGCAAGATAAATAATACCAACCGAGTCATATGTCACAAGCTGTCTAATTTCAAAACTGCACCCTGAATTAGGATTAACAAAATTCTTTCCTTGTAATATATGCACACAGCAATTACAGTTCCTGCAGGAAAACATCCAAATGCTTTTGCTTCTGTTCTCCATTTCTGTAACCCCTAAACTGTTTACAAAATGACTATGGCATAGTTTGTCTCCCAAAGTGGAAGCCCTTCTATAAGCCATCCATGGTGGGGCTTGAATCTGACATTCCAAGGCTGGGTCACTTAACAAAACATAACAGTGTTTTTAACAATGCATGCAATCTCCTGTGAATGAGCCGAGTATGGCAATACAACATTGAATCTCCTTTGGATATTTTCTACATTTTCTACTTTTCTTCTCTCAATAATTTCTTCCCTGTGCAGATTGGCTACCTTGTTGTAGCAATACTTTTTCACTGTATCACCTCTGTCTTAACCAACTGCCTAATTGTTCAGCTCCTCTTCAAACATTTGCTCATCCCCACAATTTCTTTTTATTCTCAAAACTGCCATTTGGGCACATTTTTGTAACATGTTTAGGGTGACAACTCTCTGCTCTTAATAATGTATTCCCATCCATTGGTTTTCTGTAGATGTCAGTTTTAACTCTATTGTCCACTCTAATCAATTTTAAATCCAAAACAAACTTGTTCCTGTGACGCAGTGTACATGAACCTAAGGTTCTGGTTTGTTCCTCCAAATATTTTTTAAACAGATGTAATTCTGCACCATCACCTTCCCAAATAAAGAATAAATCATCTATGTATCTTTTCCATAAAGAAATCTTACTAAAAATTGGTTTTGTCCTTCACTTAATACATACATATTTTGCCATACACCCATATAAAGGTTTGCCACTGATGGTGCACATGCTGCCCCCATGGCTGTTCCCTTGACCTGTAGATAAACCTCCTTACTAAAATAAAAAAAAAAATTATCGTTTAAAACCATTTCCAGTAATTTCACCAAGAATTCAGTACTGGGTTTAAGTTCATTATTCCTCAAGTTCAAAAATGGGCCCAAGCATCCAGCGCCTCATGGGAATATTGGTATATAATGGTTCCACATCCATAGTTACCATAATGCCATCTCTTTTAATGTGGCATTTTTAGAATTCTAAGCATATCACTAGCATCTTGTATAAAGGATGGCAAATTATTGACAAATGGTCTCATACGTGCATGCAAGTATTGTGAGAGGCTCTCTGTTAATGATGCAATTCCACTAATTATCGGGTGGCCTGGTGGGTTCTCCATGGACTTGTGTACTTTAGGTATTAAATAAAAGGTAGCCCTAACCGGGTTGTCTGTCTCCTTCTTCCTACACCCATCTTTTAGAAATTCATCAATTGCTATTTTAAATTCATAAGTGGGGTCATGTACTAATTTTGCATTAAGACCCTGTGTCATTCAACTGCCTCTCAGCTTCTCTTAAATAATCCTGCTTATTCAATACAACCACACCCCACCCTTGTCTGCTTTTTAATCTCAATGTTC
Organism: Neoceratodus forsteri; assembly: GCA_016271365.2. Lineage (NCBI taxonomy): Eukaryota > Metazoa > Chordata > Ceratodontiformes > Ceratodontidae > Neoceratodus > Neoceratodus forsteri. Next base: position 1,047,035,890 of record CM057455.1, read on the forward strand.
ACATTTTGTTGTAATGTCTGTATGGCAGCTTTTCCTGCCGCAGTGATGTTATAAAATCCCACTTTGGTAACTTCATTATGATGTCACCACACTCTAATTACTACAACTTAATTAACTAATGACCACTAATAGTGCTAACATACATATACACAGTTGTTTGTAAATATACTAGATTGGGCTTTGTCTATAAAGGACTGCAAATGATATAGGTTTTGTAATTAGCTGCTATATATGGAATTAGATGTATATATGATGTGTTATGTAGTTCTTTGTTGCTTAGAACCAATGTTTATTATTTGTTATGAGTTTTTATTATTGTGGTCTTATTCTTATTTGTCTATATGCCAAACAACTGTGTATATGTATGTTAGCACTATTAGTGGTCATTAATTAATTAAGTTGTAGTAATTAGGAGGGTGACATCATAATGATATTCATCTGAATGTATATAAAGCCACATAGAGATGATTTTTTAGCCTTTGATAAAGGATGGTAACACATCCGAAATGTATCAGGCAATGCCTCATTTTATTTATGTGAAATAAATGTTTTATTAAAAGAGACTGGTGCCCTGGCTGTTTATTTGAGGTTAGTGTGTGCTCTGCTTTATGTGTTTTTGCTTTGGTCTACTTTAGCATTGCAGCACCACAATCCTTGTGCACACTCTACTATTTTGTAAACCTTAATGCTTTCTACAAAAAAAGACTTGTCTTTCCACTTGAAGTAGTTTTTTTTATTATTTTGAACACAGTACACAATAGCAGGGATCTGCCATAGCTGTATATTGCTTGCTCTTAGCCCCTCAGATACTCCTGTAGACAAGGATATGCACCAATAAGGTGCAAACCTACTGCAGTAAGCCAACTGTATCATCTCTTGTTTTAAAAAAAAAGTGCTTAATCTCTTATTTGTAAATTAAAAAGTATTAAAAAGCAAAGACTTTCTGAAAACCATCATCACCCCACCAGGTTAAAAGTCCAAGCTGACAAAGGTGTTTACCGTTTTGACATGGCTACACAAGCGGCAATCAAACTGGCACTTTTCTTGCCGAATTTATTTGGAACAAAAGGCTGAAGATCTCAGCAGTGGAAGATCAAACTATGACCAGCAGCAAATGCATCAAAGCTAGTCAGTCTGGTTGTTCCTTTAATATCTGTTAAGTTTTCCTTGCTTCTTGCTTTTTCAATATCTTGTCTGATAAGAAACAGTGTTGGGGCTTTGGAACTTTACGTAATCTTTCATTAGACTTTATCAGCATGTTTGTAGCACGATAGGAGTCATCAAGTGACCAGCTGTTTAATAAATGTTTAATTCATTCTTTTTAATTTTCATTAGAGAAAGATGCCTTTGTTTTATAATTTTTGGATGATACTGTCTATGCTACATTTTGTTTGACACTATGCAGAGCTCTGAGTAACTACATTATTAGCTGGATTTCTTCCTTGCTAAGAACAACTTGACTTTGTTTTCACCTTACAGTAAGGTCTGTGGTCTGATTTGCAGTCTTGTAAGCTTACTCTAGTTGACAAACTAGGCTTATTTTTTTATTTGTTATTTTTCACTGCTATTATCATTCAGATCCGGCTATGGAATTTTTGAACTTTCATGGAAGGCACAAAATCAGAGTTCCATAGACTTTTCCAATACTTTCCCATGTTCTAAATTTAATTTTGGACATCAATACTTGATGGCTGGGCTCAGCCAAATAGTACCGTATTTCAGGTTTTTAATTGCTTTGTTACTAATGACTATATCACAAGTAGTGAGAGTTCTATTTTATTGCAATCCAGTTAATATTAGCTGTTTCCTAGTATTGAATCACAGCAAGTTATTACTGTATCAACTTAGGTGTTTTTATCCATTATCTGCTGACCTTAAGAAGCTTAGATTTACAATAATATTTTCAGAGTTTCATCATTTTTAAAGTGTTCATCCTTTACCTAAATTTGTCTGGTAAACATAAAGCCTGATGTAGTAGAATGGCTCCTTCGACTTTTTGTGTGTGTGATAAAACTAGGATACACTTTACTCTTGTTTTATGTTGGCGCACTTGTGCAGCCAACATCGATAAAGTTCAGTGCAGCTTTGGGAGGGGGTCACTGTTGGGCTTAATGCAGGGCACACACTAGTAGGTGCATCCCGATTCCCCAATCAGCCGCCTGTATGCTGGTGCCACACCATGCATACATAATGTGGTGAGTACATCTAAGAAAGGTCTGCTGCAATCCTTTTCTTGCCATGCTCACCGCCATTATGTGCATGGTTGATGAACTGGTGGCTGCCTAAGTACTGGAATCCGATTTAATCCCTTGTTGGTTAACCCCCACTTTCTTTGTGTGCCGACGGGGAGCCCACTCCCATTGGCATAAACCCCCAATTGTTGAATGCCGAGAGGGGTGCCCAATCTCTCTGCTCACACCCCCACTTTCTTTGTGTGCCGACGGGGTGCCCAATCCCCATCGGCATTACTTCCTCCTCGCCTGTGTTGTGAGCCAACGAGGTTGCCCAATCCCCTGTCAGCTACAGACACCCCCACAAACAGTTAGGTGGAATGCTGGAAGCCCACCCAGCATGCCAAATCCCTGCAAAAACCTGTCCCACGATGGGTTTTTCTTTTCCTGTAAATGAAAATGGTCCCTCGTAGTCTCAATGCCCCTCCCCCATCCACACCCACCCACTGCGCACCTGCCTCTCCTCACCCCCACCCCATACTTACCTGCAGAGTCTGGTGCGATGATCTTCTGTGGACCAGGAACAAGTCTGCACTCTTCAAAGCCGACCGCGACCTGAATAAATGACGGTAAGCTGTATAATGGAATGAATAGGGTTTTTCAACTTTCAAGATATCTTGGGCATTTTGTAATTTGACCCCAAATTTTCAACATGGGTTTTTGGACCCCTCTCACGAATTCTTGCACTGTTATGATGTTATTTGGTCCCGAAAGGTGATTTCACAGTCACAGCATGGAATCACCTTTGAGACTGAGTAACAAAATGACAGTGCCACCATTCATGAGAGGGGCTCTCAAAAGCCTATGTTGCAAATTTGGTGGAAAATCAAAAATGGCTGTTTTAAGAGTACGTATAGCAACTGCGCAATGCACGCCATAAGTTAGCGCATTCACACTATTTTCATACCAGATTCTCAACATTGGCATTTTATCACACCTTCTTGTGAACTGTACTGCTGTCATTTTTACATCCTGCCCAAAATGTATTTTCGCACTTCCAGCACAGAATAGCATGGTCACTGTGTGAAATCAGTGTTTGGGACACATTACAAAATGACAGTGACACTGTTCATGAGTAGAGGTCCTAAAATGCTTGTGTTGAAAATTTGGTGGCAATACCTCTAAAATGACTGTTTTACGAGTGTACATAGCAACTGCACAATGCACATTCGTAAATTAGCGCATTTGTAATATTTTCGCGCCACATTCTCAACATTGGCATTTTACCACACTTCTTGTGAACTGTACAGCTGTCATTTTTCACATCCTTGCCAAAATGTGTTTTCACACTTCTGGCGCAGAATAGCGCTTTTGCTGTGCGAAATCACTGTTCGGACACATTACAAAATGACAGTGGCACTGTTCATGAGCAGAGGTACTAAAATGCCTGTGTTGAAAAATTTAGTGACAATAATCCATAAAATGACTGTGTTACAGGCGTGTATTGCGCGGTTGCATGCTGCAGCTCATAAGTTCGCAAAACTTATATATTCACTCACATTTTCAACAGTGCCATTGTTCTATACCTCCTAATGAACAGTATGGCTGTCATTTTCACATCCTGACCAAAATCTGTTTTCGCAGTTCCAGCGCACAATAGCGTGGTCGCTGTAGAAAGACTGTGTTCTAGTCATATTATGAAAATGACAGTTACACTGTTCATTAGCAGATGTCCTAAAATGTCCATGTTGAAAATTTAGGGACGAAAGTCAATAAAATGAGTGTTTTATGAGCGCATCGTGTGCAGTTTGCATGCATGCTCATGACTTTGTGAATCTGTTATACTTTCACTCCAGCTGTTCATCATTGCCATTTTTCCTTACCTCCTTATGAACAGTACAGCTGGCTGAAATATGTTTTCGCATCGCCTAGTACAGAATTGCACGGTCACTGTGCTAAATCACTTTTGGGACACTTTTGGAAATGACGGTGACACTATTCATCAGCAGAGGTCCTAAATGCCTATGTTGAAAATTTGTTGTGAAAGTCCAGACAATGACTGTGTTGCAAGCGTATTGCGCAGTTTCTACGCACCCTTGTAACTTTGTCAATCTGCAATATTTCATGCCACATTTTCACCACTGGCATTTGTTCACACCTCATTATCAACAGTCCAGCTGCTATTTTCCACAGCCTGCTCAAAATGCATTTCCGCAGCTGTGCGGCGCAGTGGCGTACTCGCTGTGCAAAATCACCTTTGGGACACATTAACAAACTCACAGCGCTATGCCTCCACCTCCGCCACTGCCAATGCCAGCACAACAACATTTGGCATTGAAAAATGCTTGTTTACTTGCAGAACAGTTTGTGGGGTATTTGAGATCTAGCACTCCCTCTGGAAGGCATGCCTAGTTATTTTTACTGCCTAATGAGGTGACAGTAAGATCCCTATGCAGAGTTCTATGCATCTTTACTGAGGATGAATAGTTTACTCTCTATAGATCCCATTAATATTCTTTCATAGTCCTCAGCTCAGCTTTTGGGACCAACAATTAATGGCAAGGATTAGCCATTAAATCGTTTCTGTTTCAAATGTATTCTTAATTAGAAATGATCCCATTAAAGCAGCAGTATTTTATTTATTAATAAGAGACACATGGAGTGAGAGAAAACATTTTAACTGGATATGTTTGTCCAGATCCAGCACTAGTACCTTAAGACTTTTGGACACTATGGAAAACAAAAATGTTGAACTGTGTAAATACGATCGGATTCCTTGACCAATCTGTTTTTAAAATCGATCTGTTTTTATTGATATTTTTCATCGATCACATTTTTTACAATCAGACAGGGACATTTTTAGGTAGCCCGCCAACAACAACAAAATAAACATCAAGGGACAGCTGACTGTCTTATGGGAAGACAGCATGAAGGCGGTGGAGGGGAGTGCCACTAGACACCAAGGAAATGAAAGGGGAAATCAGAGGAGGGAGAGGGACCACTGGACTACCAATAAAAATTTATACAGAAAGAAATGGGACCCCGATTGGGGAAGGGACATTGTGGGTGGACAGCACGTAGTGGAGGGAGCGAGGGTTTAAATAATGGTCGGGTGCCGGACCAGGCTCAGAGGGTGGAAGCAGTCAACACACAAAAGGAGGGAGTGGGATGAGTGAAGAGGGCTACCACTAGACATCAGGAATGGGAAAAGTCAATCAGTGGTGTGGGGATGCCTAGAGACACTAGAGAAAGATAGCAGCAAACCTTTTGTTTTATAAATCGATCTGTTTTTTTTATTTAGAAATCAATCAGTCTTGTATAAAGTGATTTCTTTTTATCAATGGATCTGGCTTTTATCAATCGATCAGTATTTAAGCAATCAATGTTTTTATCGATCGGCTTGTTTTTGATTTTCTAGCTGCAATTCAAGGTTATTACAAAAAGGTGAAATTCAAAACTGTCTAATATTTTTAACCAAACTGTCCAAAGGCACACCCTATGCACAGACACTATCATCCCTGAAAATTTCAGGAAAAATTCCAATCTCCTTAGGCTGCAGGTGAGAGCAAAATCTCCTGCTGAAGTATAGGGTAAAAAGCGTTTTGTTTTGTTTTTCACTTTTTACACTCCATATCTCAAAAACAGTACAAAATACTCTCATGAAAATTTCCACATCTTGGGACTCTGACAGCATGACCATGCATGCCAAATTTTTGTTATAATTCTTTAAAGAATGGTAACCTTATTAAGGTGAAAAAATTGGTTTTACATTAAACAGCCTGCTCAGCCCTAACTCTAGTGATGCTATCATGCCACTATAAATTAGGCAAGATCCTTATTGACTGTTTCAATTTAAGGTTTTACATAACCTGTACAGTACTCCACAGCATCTCTCTAATATTGGTAGATGTGTAGAGCCTATCTGCCTCAGCTGTCAAAAAGAAGAAAGTTCAGTTTATCAAATTTTGTAAACTTGTGAGAAGGTCACTCAGTTTAGAGCTGTAATTAATAACGGTTTGCTTCCTTCATTTGGTTTAATTGATGTATTCAACCAGAGGTTTGCTCAGTATGATCATATATGATGGTGGTGTTTAGTTATCAGAAATGTTACATTACTTTGATCCCTACAGTCCCAAAAGTTGTTTTGTCATGGCATTTTTAGATGACCAAGTCCTTCCTAGTCTGAATGGCACAAAGAGATCCTGAGAGCCCTAAACTTGAGTTGCATATTGACACAAAATATGCTCCTACAAAATTACCTCTGGCATACAGTAATCAATGACAAAAGGAGATACTGCAGGCATTTAACACACACTTCCACCACAGCAGGCTTAGCCTGGATAACTCACCTCCATGTAGCCTGCACATCCAATTTGGTATGACTCTCACCAAATGTTGGCTCCGTTAGTCAACATTTCTCATTCTCATTGGTTTCCTCAAGGAGGTGGAAGACTTGATTCTCCACCTGGATACTAAGAAAAGTACCGTGCAGATGCACTTGAACCATACTTCCTAAAGATGGCATGTCACTTGCCAGTGCCTATTACTCATTTATTTAACCTGTCCCTAACACAAGGTACCCTCCCTCAAATATGGAAGATCGCACTTGTTATCCCGCTTATTTAAATCTGGTGACTCTTGTGACCTTAATAACTATAGGCCAATTTCTCTCCTACCCACACCCCGAAGCTACTGGAAAACCGTAAATGGCCAACTAAGATCCTTCAACGACAGAGAAAAATGAATAAACCCCTTCAGTCCAGATTCAGAGCCAACCACAGTATAGTCTCAGCATTAGCTAAAGTAACCAATGACTGGCAACTGGAGTTGGAGCATAAAAAGTCAGTATGTGCTGTGTTTCTTGACCTCAGCAAAGGATTGACACAGTCGACCATGACCTGCTCATCGACTCCCTAAAAACACTAGGACTGGATGCTACTTCTCTAAACTGGTTCTCTGAATATCTGACAGACAGATGCCAGCAGGTGAAAGTGGATGGTGAACTGTCTGCCCTAAAACTCTTACAAGGAGGTGTCCCTCAGGGATCCATATTAGGTCCCTCCTCTCGCAGTGTATATCAACAACATTGATGAGGGAATCAAGGATGCAAGTATTCACTTATTTGCGGATAACACAGTGCTGTACCTGAGTCGTCCCACACAAAAGAAGCCTGTACTGACCTACAAAAGATTTCAACCTCCATAACTCCAACTAATCAATAAAAACTGTTATTACATGCTAAGAAAACCAAAGCCATTTTATTTTCCCCGCAAACTACGTAACGCTACTGCTCCTCCCCAATAACCACGATGCTGGGAGAGTGCTTAGAGTATGTTCCAAAATTCTGATATCTTGGGGTCTGGCTCGACTGTAAACTCTTCTTCACTGACCACCTGGAAGACTTGCTGAAAAATTAAGGCAAAGACTTGGCCTTTTTACAGCATAAGAAGACTTCTTACAGCAGGCGAAAAGCGACTAATCAAGCCACATTCCTGTCCTTAATTGACTACGCAGACTTCATATACAGTAGCTGTGCAGCTTCCTATCTTGGAAAATAAGATACGCCTACCACAGAGCTATACGCTCATCACTAACCCTCCCTTCTCTACCCATCATTGCGAACCATATGCCACCGGGCTGGACCTCACTTTACTATAGGCAACTTTAATGCAGCACTCTGGACACTTAGAGCCCTCAGTAGCAAACTCCCTCAATACATCATTGACCATCTGTCTCCAATTGTGCTCAGGAATTATTCCCTTAGAAGCTGCTCACAACTCCTGCTAAATATACCCAGGGCACTCACATGAGTCGGGAAAGCCGCCTTTGGATTCTCACTCCCATCAATATGGAATAAAACCAAAAAATACATAAGCTGAGAACCCCAGTAAGTACCCTTTTGTTAAAAGGCTTTACCATGATGGCATTATGGAAATTTACAACTGCTTTACTAGACACTAACTAACCTCCCTCCCTCAAACGGTGGCCTGCAAATGGCTGCCTCCCAGCTGAAATGTGTGCCTCTGCCTAGCATGCCCACCAACAGATCCACAGAATTTATTGCGAACTCCCATATCTTATTCTTTGATGCTCTGAACAGCTGCAGCCTGATTCTAGCACATGCTACCGCACTTGGGGATAATTATCGTCTTTTGCCTCCAAAAATATTCAGTCCCTCGTCCATCAACACCTCTCTCTGCCCCAACCTCCAGGACCCTCCCAGTTATGCTCCTGCTACTATATTCCTCCTCTTTCACTTAGTATAATGGCAGCTTTTCCTCCATATCGCCGTGTTTTTGGGCAAAAATCACTTTGTCTCTATGCGGTCCTCCGCCCTCCCAATCCTCACTCTGCTCTAACAATTGGGTCCTCTTCACTTGCTCCCCTATTCCCCACATCTCCTACATTATGCACTTGATATCTTCTATCTGGTATGCCTGCCCTATCCCTAACATTTCCCACTATAAAATGCACAGTTTTTGGGCTTGGATCCAGCACAAGCTCATTATCCATGACTCCTTGTAGTTCTATGTTCAATGTATATTACCTGTAAATGTGCATTTTACTATAATAGCAGCTATTTTTACTGTTTGTACTATTGTAACTTGTCTTTCTGTATTATTACTGTGGGACCGTGGGTCCACCTTGTAAATGAGCTTGCTCAATGGTGCCCTCCTGGATAAATAAAGATATTAATTGATTGATTGATATTGCGAATCTTCGACACAGACATCAATCTTTTATTGATAAGTGGGTTCTTTTATATGCTTTGTTAATAACCATGTATATCACTATACTTTTTTGGTGGGGGACATTCTGCATGAGATTTGTATGCTATGATTCTTGTGCGGTTATAGGTTACAGCTTCTCAAAAATCTTTGGGATATTTTTGGAATAACACTTTATTCGTGAGGGAGAGAGAGGAGGGAGGTGCTGGTTTCATAGTTTGTTTCTTATTGATTATTGTTTTGTTGCATTTTAACGTTTGTTAATTTGTATTATGGAAATTTCACTAAAATGCGGTTGATGAAAAAACAACTCCTGCAGACTTTCCATTGGCCTCTTACCTCCTGAGCCTCTGACTTAATTTTACTTACAGAACTGTGTGGATCCTGCCTTGGTGGTCAGACTGACTAACCTCTGAATGTAATGTGGGCTTTTCTTATGAGGTATGTGTTACTGCTCCCAGAATATGATGATTTTCTATAACCAACTCCAGAAAATAGCCTTACAGCCATGTCATTGTGCTGTTTAGACTACTACAATTCTAACTGATGGGAACAGTATCATTATTCAGAGGTACGCTATCATGTCTGGACATATTAGTGGACTGATGTCATCCTACATATTATGTGTAATGTAAATGGTTGGGCCTGACTGGGAGTTGGTTAATTCAGCTGGACTGTCTGCATGAGTGTGTAAGGGTTGGTTGGGTTTCATGCCAATGGGGAGTACTGGAGGTGGGGATGGCTGGGGAGACCGGGAAAGGTTGTGGCTCAGTATTACCCTTCTGCTGTGGTCCCACTGCTCTGTCCATTGTCATCGACATTATAATTATTATGATTTTAACATCTTCCTGGTTACTTGTATCAATTCTCATTTATTCCTGGAGAGGTCCTCTAAAGGAGTTGCTACCTTCATGCAAGGTCTGCAAGACAAGCCATATGAGGAGATACTAAGGAGCTTAATATGTATACCCTTGAGGAAAGGAGGAGAAGGGGACATGATAGAAACATTTAAGTACCTCAGTGAATCAACAAAGTCCAAGAGGGTAGCATCTTTCAGAAAAGAGATGTGCAAGAACAAGGGACACAATTTGAAGATAGAGGGGACAGCTCAAGGGCAATGTGAGGAAGTATTTTTCACAGAGATGGTGGTGGATGCATGGAACAGCCTTCCTGAGGAGGTTGTGGGGTCTAAAATTGGGAGAATTCAAGAATGCATGGGACAGACATAAGGCAATTTTTGTGGGGGTAGGAAGAAATAGGCTGTTTGTTAAATAGGATCTGCATCTTATCCTCTAGGTAGGGAAATGGGCAGACTAAGTGCGGTGACGGTCCTTATCTGCCATCAAAGTCTTGTGTCTATGTTTTCTTTTTCATAGCGCTTACACTCTTCATCCAGCCCTAGCATGTGTAGATTTTCATGCTGACAGGGAGGTGAGTGCTGCCCCTTCATCTTTGCACACCAGTCAGTCTCTGCTCTTCTTATCCTGATTACACAAGAAACTTGCAGTCCAGCTAAGGTGGGAGGGGCACTGTGACCTGACTCCCACATATGGGGGTGGGGTAGTATACATCTAGTTCCATGAGGAAGCAGCACTAACTGTGGATGTTGTACACTCATTAAAATGCTATATGTACAACAAATCACTGTTCTATTCTTCCATGGGGCTGGCTCTCACCTCTTCTTACCATTGCTGTGGGCTTGCTCATCTATTGTGTGGGAATTGATATTTTAAATTTTCTCCAATTTAATTAACTCCTCCATCATTTTTAACCATTCAATAAATAAAGGATGTGCTGTATTTTTCCATTTTATTAAAACCAGTTTCTTAGCTACCTTCATGGCTGCTGATTTCATAATTCTCTGAGACTCATTTAGACTTAATAGACCAACATTATTTATACCCAATAATATTCCTCCTGGGTCAAAAGGCATTATTATTCCTATTACTTTTTTATACAGTAGTTCCAAGTATCTTTTCCCAAAAGGTATCCAAAATGGGCATGTAACAAACATGTGTAGAACTGTTCTTTCATCTGCTGAACATCTAGAATATTTTTCTGATAGTGAGGTATTAATTTTAAGTAGTTTTGATAGAGTATAGTATGTTTGGTGTAATAAGTTAAATCGGATCCATCTAAATCATATAGATTAAGAAACTAATTTGGGATGTCTAAGTGCTTTTGCCCATTGAGGTGCATCTGCATGTACTCCCATGCATTTCTCCATGATATTTTTAAAAGATTAGGAGATTTTTGTTTACTTTCTTTAATTAAATTATATAATTTTCCTTGTGTTTTTGTGTGGTTATTTATATTAATGAAAAATTCTTCTAGTGGATCAAATGGAAAGTTTTCCTTTAGATTCCAAACTTTTCTAATATAATCCCTAATCTGTACATAGGGTAGATAGTCTAGGTTTTCTAAGTTATATTTTTCTTTTAATTCTAAGAAATCTAACATTTTTCCTTCTTTTAATAAATCTTCTATTCTATGAATTCCCTTGCATCCCAGCACTTCCAAATATAATTTGAATTTATTTTTAATAAGTAAGGATTATTGTATATTGGCATATTTCTTGAAACTTTTTGCTTTTATGTCAAATTGTATTCATTTCTACCCATGTTCAAGATTTATTTTTAAAGTTAAGGTTGTTTCTCATAATCTTTGTCATTATATAATGGCATAGTTAGAGCCTCCTTTAGATATTTAAAAGGTGTTGTCTTTAATTCTATTTCCATCCACTGTATTGTGTCTATCTCTCTATTAAAAGCTGAAGTTAAACATCCTTTTGAGCTGCCATATAGTCCCATTTAAATTAGGCAAATCCAAACCTACTGTATTACTTGAAGCATACATTTTTCCATCCTTAAACATGGTCTGTTACCCCATCATATAAAAGATCTTATCTTCTTTTCTATGTCCACAAAAAATGTAATAGGAATCTTGATAGGAGATCCTGAAAAGAAATATCACTCGAAACAAATTCATCTTTATTATATTGGCTGTCCCCATCAATGTTAAAGGCAAATATTTCCATCTATTCATATCAGTGATCATATCTTTTAAGACAGGACTAAGTTAGCTTCATATAGTTTCCCTATATTTCTTGTCATTATTACTCCTAAATACTTAAACACCTCTTGAGGTTGTCTTTTAAGCATTCGATTTAGTTTACTATTATCTTTATTTAACACCATTATTTCTGTTTTATCACTATTCAGTTTGCATACTGAGACCCTGAAAAATATATACTAGCTCCAATAATTTTTGGTATGATTTTTCAAAATCTGAAACAGAAACTAATATGGTGTTCACATAAAGTGAAATATAATATGTTTTGTCCACTTTTTTTACCTTTCAAATTTTCCCAAATAATTTGAGCAAAAGGCTCAATATATATATGACAAATAATACTGGTGACAGGGGCAACCCTGTCTAGTCTCCTAAGTAATCAAAATTGATTGGTAGTCTAGAGTTTACATACATCCTAGCTTGCAGATATATACTTTGTTTAGAGCGATAGATAGATGAGATACATACATACATACATACATACATACATACATACATACATACATAGATCTTTAATCCATGCCATTATATTTGGTCCTATACCAGCCTACCAGGACTCAAAAAGACCAGTTCTCCCTGTCAAAGGATTTTCCTGCATCCAGGGCATCAAAGCCTGGTTTGGATCTTTTAGTCAATTCTATAATGTCTAGCACTTTTCTAACTCCAAAAGATTGTTTTCTGACCTGAATAAATCCCACTTGATCCAGAGCTTTTATTAATGGCAATACTATATTTAATCTGGTTGCTAATACTTTAGTATATGTTTTGTAATCACTGTTCAATAGTGAAATTGGCCTGCAAGATGTTGGATGATTAAGTGGTTTATTTGGTTTAGGTAATAGAATTATAAATGCATTATTGAATGAATTTGGAATATTTTTGATATTTCTTTATTTGATTGAATATTTCAGTTGAAGGTAGGAGCTAAAATGTCATGATATTTCTTATAGAATCGTTGGTAATTCCATCTGGTTCTGGAACAAATTCTTAATGGCTACCTTTACTTCCATTTCTATAATGTCCCAGTGTAACCATTGTTTACATTCTATTGATATTTTAGATAAACTTATTTTGTTCAGAAATACCTCTATTTGTGTATGAGATGGTTATATTTCTGGTGTGTACAGTTTTTATAGTATTCTTTTATCACTTCCATTCGTCTCTTTGTTCTCAGTGTGTACTCCATCTTCTCCTTTTATATTAGTTATTATTTGAGATGTTTCTTCATTTTTTGATTTGCAAAGCCAAAAGCTTGTCTGTTTCTTCACCTAAATAGTAATATTTATGTTTTGATTTACTAAGAGTTCTCCTTGATTTTCCTCTACAGTTTTATTAAATTAATTTTTTGTTATTATTAACTTAATTAAATCTTGTTCTACTTCTGATTGGATGTAACCTCTCTCTTTTTCTGAATTTGCTTTTCCAAATTGGTTAATTGAACTTTTGTTGCTTATTCTTATATCCTTTATATGTACTAACATGTGTTCTTATTGTAGGTTTCAAAGCTTCCCATATTATAAATAAGGAATTTATCTCTGCTTTATTCTCTTTAAAATAATTTGCCAGAGTTACCTTCATAAAGTGTTCAAAATACTGATCTTCCAATTTGTAGTATCTATCCTCTTTATTTATTTTTAACTGTAGTTTCTTCAAAGTAATATCCCCAAACCCGCCTGGTGACACTAAGGGTTGAGGTGCTAGATGCCACACCTTGCAGTGCACCAGTGACCCGTGTTTGGGAACAAGCATGGGTTGCCAAGGGTCAGCAGGGAGGAGATGGACTGAGCATCCGATGGACCTCCATCTCTGGGGAGGTGAGACCAATGACCTGTGTGCCTGATCCCTAGCAGAGGCTGGGGCTTAATGGCATGGAGCCACATGAATGTGGGGTGGGGAAGCAGCAGGCGCTTGATGTGGGTGCACACGGACATGCATGAACCTCATCACAGGCATCATTGCACCCTGTGCTCCTGCAAGGGAGAAAAGTGGAAATAGTGGCCACTAGGTTGTGCAGCTTGATGGCAATCTTCTGGTGTGTGCAGTCTCCATGGGCACCACCTGATCCGCATCCATGCTTAGTGGGGATTGGGGTCCCTCGCCTCCCACCATGGGGTAAGCCATGGTGGAGTACAAGGTGGTGGTCTGAGAGGAGATTGGTGTGGGTAGATGGTGGCCAGAGGAGGAGAAGAGGAGAGCAGACCAGGGCCACATGGCAGAAAAAGTAAGCAAAAAGTAATATCCCAAGACATTAACATGTGATCAGATATCACTGTTGGACTGTTTTGAATGTTTTGTGCACAGTCCAATATTGTTAAAGAAGACAGGGCAAAGTTGATTCTAGAGAAAGAATGGTATTGCTGAGAAAAGTAGAGCACATCTCAATCGATGGGTTTATATGTTTATATGGATCTGCTAATCTCAGATCCTTTATATGCCCTTACAAATTCTGAAGTGCTTTTACTTTTGTTTTTTACTGCCTTTGGATCTATCTAATTCCTTCAGTGTCACATTAAAATCCCTGTGATTATGTATGGAGACAGATACTGTAACATTTATAGAACTAAATTTGTGAAAAATAAGGAGTATCTTCATTTGGAGCATAAATCCCAAACCACTGCCAGTACTTGTTTTGAAATTTGGTTTGTAGAATCACGTAACAGTCATCTTTGTCAATTCCAGGTCATGCATGAAAATGGGCATTGGCTCATTGCACTACCTGGTAAACAAAGTTAAAATAAATAAATAAAATAAATAAAAATAAAAATATTCTACACTTCAGTAATGATTTTTCTTTAATAATATTACTACTCCTTTAGAATTCTGGATTATTTGAGATGTTTCTTCATATTTTTGAATTGCCAAGCCAGTTTCTTCACCTAAATAGTAGTACGGTATTTACTTTTGATTTACTAAGAGCTGTACTAAGAATGTACAGTGTCCATTTGATCTAAATAAGTTTATACAATATTTGGTGTCTTGCTCCAAATAATGAGTTTCTTGTAATATTAAGAGCTCAGTTTGTTTTGATTCACAAAATTGTAATACATTTATCACTTTTATTCTGTCATGGATCCCTCTCACATTCCAAGATGCACACCTGCAGCAGTAAGATTAGTCAATTTTATTGGCTGTCATTTTCTAAATTTTCTTTATATGGGCACCTTTTCCATTTCATATTTTCTTAAAATTACATTTTTACATACTGTTTATTCCAGCATACTTTTGCCCTTTCCTCTTTTTGCAACTTTTATTTTCCATTTTCCCCAGTCTGCCTCCCACCACCCATTCTTCCCACCTCCTTCCTTTTATCCTGCCACCCCTCCTTTCTAACTCCTATCTTCCTTTTTTACCATCAAGGTAGATGACTGGGCCTGGTGGCCCACTGAGTGGCGTTGAAATGATGACTAGTTGCTGCTCTCCTTCATCTTTTTCCTTTCCCTCCTCCCTTCAATCTCTCCCTACCCACTTCCCCCAAACAGAAACTCCTTTCAACATCTAAGTTCCTACTCTTTTCAGCATCCAAGTTTCTACTCTTCTCCACTTTTGTCTTCAGATTCTTGATTTTCAGAACTTTCAGGACTTCTTTCCCACAAATCAATTTGTGAAGTATCCTGACAGACATTTGGGGCATTTACATTCTCAGCACTTGTGTGCATTACATTATCTCCATCTTTATTCATTGTCTTGTTTGTTCATATTTTGTTTGTTGGTCTGCAGGTCTCTTGCTTTTAGCCTGCTCTAATTGTTCAATTCCTATAATATTTTTTTTATTTTATTTTTATTTATTTTTTATTTATTTAAGTCTTGGATTACATATACCGTTGATCTAGAGCTCTTTTACAAAAGTTCCATGTCAGTAGAAAGGACAACAGATTAAACAGGACAGTAAAGTATGGTACAATAAAGTGTAAATAGGAGGTACAAAAACATAATGGACACAAAATCATAATGGATAGTCAACATAAAACAACAGAGACAGACACATTATGCTAATCAGTTTCAGGCACAGGAAAATGCATACAGTACATTGATATCAGCCAGCAGGCTTTGTCAAGACAAACAGGGCACAGGGTGTAGGAAGGGATGTAGGAGGTAGGCTGGGAAGATTAGAGAGAAGGGTGGGAGTGGAGGATGTGAGGAGAGAGGTGGGGCAAGGGAGGGAGGAAGGGTGGAGAAGGGGAGGGGATGCAGGGAGTAGGAGGCAAGGGTGATAAGTTACTATGAAGAGGTTGACTGCTAAGTTCGAGGTTTCAGAAAAACATGGTTATGGAAGACAGTCTACAGGTGCTACAGTAGGTGCAGAGTAGTGACTCAAGCTTGGATTATTACTTCTCTGCCTCTATAGATGATACAAAATACTGAATTCAACCTTTCAGTGTAACCTTAAGTTTAGCAGATGGTATCATAATGAAAGGAATATTATTCCTCCATAAGAGATATTTAACATTCTGAAATACCTTTTGATTTTCCCTTACTTGTCCAGGCAGGTCTGTATATACTTGAAATGTCATCCCTCTGCCTTGCAGACCTTTATTGAGCCAGGACTTTCTTAAGACGTCTTCTTTATCTTGATATTTAAGGGTTTGATATAAATAAATCTTGTCACTGACCCTTTATAATTGAGGTTTTAAAGCCCTTTGGGCTCTTTCCAGTATAACTTTATCAGTAGAATTCTCTTCCCAAGGCATATGTTAATAAATGCTCAAAGAATGAAATTGAGTTTCCTCCTCTATGCCTTCAGGAAATCTTCCTAGTTTAAAATGTCCCATTATTGCTCTAGTCTCTATGTCCTCTATTGCTCTTGTAAATTTCTTAATTCCTTTTATGTTCTTGCACTATATCTTGCATAGAGCACTGTCATCTTCTAAGTTATTTACCTGAACTTCCGGCTCTGTTGTTCTTTTATTTAATGCTTCTAATTGTTTTGCAACAGCTGGGGCTTGTTCAGATATGGACCCAAACAAATTTTTCATTGTGTGAAATCCAGCATCAGACTACAGCGTCTAAACTATTGTCCCGATGTTATGTCCCAGTGTGTTCTTATGTTCACATCCACCTTCCATCTTTTTCCTTTATCCATCTTTTTCTGCCTTGCACTATGGAACAAAACAGTAAGTAGGTTAACTTCATTTTGTATTAAATTCAAGTAAACAATATCTGCACTTATCTTAAGCGGTTGCTGATCCGAGCTCTGTTGTTTCTCTTAGTGACTCTCGACAGTCCTTTTTATTTTCAAGGGTCAGGATGCAGATCTATATCTCCTCAGTCTTGCATTCTTTCTCCCAGTTAGTCCTGTCAGTTGTTATAAAACTTGCCTCTTTAGATTTTCCTTCTATTTAAAACTGTAGAAAGCATAGCCTGATGTTGTACTCAGAAAGCCACATCTAGCTCCTTTCTACTCATACAGTGTCTCCACAATCTTTAAACTCTGCCCTCCTTTTCATAGAATCTGTCAGCAGATAAGAACCATACCACCACCCACTTTGTCTGCCCATATCCTACTCACTGCTGAAGAAAATTCATGTGGGTCTCCTTTCATATGAGGTTTCTATCTATATTAAAAAGGCATGGGATCATAATGTTGCAGATGAAACTGTGCACATCAAGACTGCACTCCTTCAAACAGCATGTAGCAACACAAGAAGGTTTTTCTTTTATTTTGCAGGGGCTTTACCCCCACCTCACACACCCCAGAACTATTATAATCAACTCTGAGGGGTGTGGACACAGGGGCAAGAAAAAGTAGAAAAATAAACTATTCCCTAGCAGTGAATCAAACCATGTTGTCCCCTCAACCCCATCCACTGCAGGATTAGTGCTAGCCACTACACCATGGGAGTGGCTCAGCCAAGCACCCTACTGGCAGTGGCTAAATCCACTTTCTCCTTTCTGTTGAGGGACAGGGTAGTAATACTTTCATACCTCTGTAATTCTCATGTTGCTGTAAAGCTATACCGTAAATGCTACTGACAACACAATCTTGTTGTGTGTAGTTTTGTCCATGACAATATGACCTGGTAGATATTAAAAACACGTTATCAATAAAGCGATGCCATTGGTCTATTTTACCAAAGAAAGGGTGAACTTCAGGGTCCTTTAGAATTTCTTCCTCCCATTTACCAATATATAGATTTGCCACAACTGGGGCAAAAGTTGACCTATCACTGTTCCTTTGGTCTGCATATAAAACATCAAGAAAAGTAAAAGCGTTTGATTTGAGAACAAATTCTGACAATTTTACTAAGAAATCAGTAGGTGGTGTGGCATCTGTTTCATGTTTATTAAGATAAAAAGCAATACAATCAAGTGTTTCTTCCTGACAAATATTAATTTAAAGGGACTCTATGTCCATAGTGATCAAATATGAATCATTATGTATATCAATATTTTCTAATACCTCTAGAATTTTCTACAAAGGTGCAAATGTAAAGTCAATGTACTGAGATAGTGATTCAGTAATGGACCCAATACCGCTGACTATGGGTCTGCTTGGAAGTGAAACTGGTGACTTATGGACCTTGGGTAGTGTATACAGTGTGGCTCTTACTGGATCAGTAACTGTCAAAAATCCCATTCATGTTTGTTAATGTTCCTACCTGAAAGGCACCACTAATGTCTCATCAGTTCTCCATTTGAATTCATTAGTCGGATCATGACCTAACTTATGGTGAAACCTGGTGTCTTTTAATTGCCTTTGTATTTCATTAATATAGTTCTCTTTATTTTGGACAACAATGCTGCCACCTTAATCAGCCAGTTTTATCATAATTGTTATGTCTTTTGAGGATTTTCAGTGTGGCATATGTGGCTTACTGTAAATGTTGTCTCTTCATTGTTGGCAAGATGAAATGGCTGTTCAGAACAAGGGTTGGTGAGCACTGTAGAGCCATTGTAAACAAAGATGTAAAATATGCTATGGCTCTGCACATTGGGGCCTATTCATGAATGCAGGAGGGGTACACATGAAAGGACATATTCCTTCCATGCAGCTCTGCCGCATGGGAGATCTGCATGGGGATTGCATTCATGAGCACAGGTCCCTGCCTGGCTCCTTTATGCAGTCCAGCCCCTCCCGGTGCACAGGTTCACAGGGGCGAGCTGGTGTGGAGTGGCAGCCCGCACAGGGCCAAACAGCTGCCTGGACCAGGGTCCACAGTGGATCCCTTTCACCCAAGGGGCACCACAATAGTCCCAGCATGCAGAGCACTGGGCATGATGTCAGGGGCATGAATGCTGACTGACCACCCCAGCCCTTCCAGTGTGCCATGATGTCAGGGATGTCCCTATTGGGAGGGAATGCCCCACCATGTCTGCCATGTCCGGCAGCAGCTCCCCAGGGGCATGTTACTGGCTGCTTGGCTTTACAGTTGCCCCAGATTGGTGTAGATGCTGGCCACTGTGTGCTGCACTCTGTGGCTTTGTGGAATTGTGCAGAGTGTTGCCATAGCCCCGCCCCACCCTCTGTCCCACTTCAGCGGAGCTGCATGCTGGCCAGGAAATGGGTGCTTAGGGGTGCAGAACTGCATGGCGAATACTGCAGATGTGGCACAGTGGCCATGGGCAGGTGGGGGTGGATTATGCACCCCAGTTATGTGGTGTGTACCCTCTGAACCTTCATGAATAAGGCCCATTATGAACAGCACAAATGGACAGGATCATGAATTTTGTTTTATAGCAATCAATAAAGTATGCAGAAACTCAAGAGGAGGTGACTTTGACAAGCTCCTGTTACAAGAGAAAGGCTTCTGGATCTACCGGGAACCCGTAAACCTCCAGGTTTAAATGGGATCTTTGATGTTATTCCACACTTAAAATAAATGTATTGTTTAATAAAAGGATGTGGAAATAAGTAAAGCTGCAAATGCAAAATGAAAGAAAAAGGTGTTTTTGATCTATAGTGTACATATCCATAGATAAAGTGTTAACAGTATAAAAGTCACTTTATTTTTCTTATAATAATGAGATAAAAGAGTTCATGCTCAGCTATATGTGCAATACAAGAGAAAATTGTATCTGATTAACAGTACTATACAGTATAGTATATACAGTATATAATATAGTGTAAATAATACTGACGGAACGTTGTTCTTTCTGTTCTGACAGTTCAAAAGTCAGCACCAGAAATAGAATGGATCCTGCAGCGAGTCCAGTCAAGCTCCGTTAGAAGAATTTTTTATATTGATAGAATTTTTCTTAAAATATTTCTAGATACTACACATTATATTTATTTATTTATTTATTTTATTTTATTTATTAGATCATTGGTTTACAGACCTTTGAGTCATAGACCCATTTACAAAGGCACCTCGTCAAGAGAACAATACATTACAGCAAATAAAACAGTACAGTACATAACACTTAGATTAAAAAGCAACCAGTGTTACAGGCATTCACTGGTGGTACAAGCTTGGTAATAGGTAGATCACAGTAGTCATAATATAGGTACACAAGTACCATGTCAGGTAACAACCAGAGTATTTTGGGGCAGACCCAGCCTAGGGGTGAAAGGTAAGGTCAGTTGTGCAGCGAGTGCTTGTCAGATGGCTTCTGAGGAGACCTTGAAAGGACCAAACATAGTGGAGTCAGCTATATTGGCTGGGAGGGAATTGAACCAGGAGGGAGCTTGATAGCAAAGGATCTCTGGGCCATAGTATGCATATCATTACAGTATGCACTTTGTATTGTAGTATGTACTTTGTATTGTGATTTTATTGTATGTTCTGTTGTGACATCACCACTGGTGTCAATTGTTGATGATGTCATTTTTCTATAACATAAGAACTGTTTGATGATGTGGAATGTTCTTTGATAAAGGAATTCTTCCAAAATACATTAGAGTGTGTTTTAACCTGGCACTTGAATAAATTTGACATTTTGACACTACAATTGAGAGCCCGTGGTTTTCCTACAGAGGTTGGTGAGTGTTAGATTTTTTGTTTTGGCTTGCTATCAGATTTGATAGATCCCAACCAGGTGGGTTTTATTCAAACCCATCAGTAGAGCTGGTTGAAATTAACAAATTTTAAACATTCATCTGTTCTGGGCCTGCCTATGCCTTCAGCCATTTGGCACACCCTTATACAGGAATTGGAGGTAATATGTAACTGTCCCAGAAAATTACTCCTCATTTCTCCTGCTAGCCATACCGCCTGAAGGCACCACAGTAAATTGCACGAGCCTCCAGATAATAATGATTTCTGCTCTTGCAATCAAAAAGCAATTACAAGAGTTTGGCACACCATCAAAACACTTAACTTGGACAGCTGGATGAACATAATGATTGACATTTATATTATGGAATGTATAACACACACTTACCTGAACAGGACTTCTCAGTTTGAGCTTAGGTGGCAACTGTGAATTTCCTACCAACTACATACTACTCTGATTTTATTCAATATGATTGTGCTCCCATTCCCAGAGCCTGTTATTTCACTTTGGTCTGTCTCAACCTGATAAATGGCACACCTCTCTAGCATTGTAGCTTGTCTGTCTTTTGATTCTACCTTCATTCTTTAAATATTATTTGTTTATTTATTTGAATTTTGGTAATTCGGTAAGTCCACTGAGACCATGCAGTCCCTTTTTCAGGGGTGACCTAGGGAGGGTACAGAAGGTGAGAATACAGAAATATAAACACAGCCATAAATATACAATACATAAACATTAGTATAACGGAATACAGATTAAAGAGGCATACATCAATATAAAAAAGCCCTTACATACAATAAGAATACTGATATCAGTACAGATACAAAGGTAAGATCACAGAGCCCAATACAATGTAACAATGCTATACATTATATACTAAAAATATAGATTTCTGGATTATAGTGGATGATGGAGAACAAGACAGATACAGGCAAAACTTAGGATCACATTATATACAGCAGTTTGCCCAATAGTGTAGGAACATATGTACATCAGATTAGACAATCTACTGCAATACTAAAGTGTAACTCAAAACTAAGAGACAGGTAGCACCATGAGTTGAGGTGGCAGGCTCACCAGGATGGACTGACATAAGTATGGAAAAGAACAGGGTGAATTAGGTAAAGCAGGAGCAAATTCCTAGGCCATAGAGATGGTTGTGCAGGACACTTTGAAACTGGGGAGCGAAGTGCAAGAGAGGATAAATTGAGGGAGGGAGTTTCAGGCCCAGGGTGCAGCATAGGCAAAGATCGCCTGCTTGCAGCTAGGCATGTCGACGGCACAGTTACTAGAGGGAGGGAGGAGGAGAATAGGGTCCAGCAGGCTGATTTTCTCACCACAATATTAGACAGACTCAGAGAAGTGTATAAGTGAGTGAACTTATATGTGAAGCAGAGGGAGATATACTGGAATTTATGTTCTAGTTGTAGCCCACCCAGAGATACTAGTACAGTGCAATGATGATGCGTGATGCAGCACCTGAGGTAAAGTGTCCTAACCTATGATATAATTGCTTTAGTTGATGCATAAGGAGGATTTAAGTGATAGGAATAGATGGGAGCTATAAAAAGAAGGGTAGGAGGAAGGCTGTGGCAATTTTTAGGCAGATGCTCCTGACAGAAGGGGCCCGCTGGTAGAAAGCAGGCCCAGCTTCTGGTGGAGAGTTGAGATGGTTTTGTTACATGTGGCTCAAAGGAGAGGACCGTGCCAATCAAGACACCAAGATATTTGAAAAGAGTGTGCCAGTTCAAGGGTTCTCTGTTGTGAATGGAGATGAGTTGGGTGAGTCATCAGTTCTCTGGGTATGCAGGAGGAAGAGCATATATTTAGTTTTTGGTATTAGAGAGAAGGTTATTTGGCTAGGAACCATACCTCCAGTTTATGGAAGTCGGAGATCAAGTGTTGACAAAGCCATGAGATGTCAGTGGAGGACCTGTAAATGATAGCATTGTCTGCATAAAAGCTGAACTGATGCTCCACCACAGGCATTCGGCAACTCATTGATGAAATTCTGAGGATAATGCAAAATATAATTGTTAACATTAAATATCCCCATAGTTCTAGTGGTCCAGGTATCAGAGAAAATGTGTATGCATACTCTGCTATAACTATATTACATATATAGCCTACATATGCTATTAAAATTCTCATCTGTCTCATAATTCTTATATTGGGATTTTGACATATCACTTGGCTGTCCTCACTAAATGTTTTCTCTAAATTACTTGCTCTCTGTTGCTCATTTTACCACTTTTGTTGCATGATTTTATAGTTATGGAATATACTCACTAACTCTTTAAGAGATTGTATAGCTCTCACTCTGTGTATTTTGATTGTTACAGCTGATTTTCTAGCATATGTTTTATCTCAGAGCACCTTGTACTGTTCTTTTTCATGTCACTGTCTTTAAATAAATAAAAACAAAGTTAAAAAAATAAATTGAAATAATGGGCCTGGCCCATGCCCACTATTGCAACTTAAATTCCTTGAGTGGCCCAACTTTTCATAAATGACCCACCTTTAGAAGTCAGTGGCCCAAATGACCCCTTGCATTTTATTTTTAGAATGAACACTGGCAGGGTATTAGTGATCAATGTGATGTTCTCTCCCCACTTGATTCCAGTTATTAAAGTATGCTTATTTTTTCATGTGAGCAACGGGTTGAGATGCTGCAGGGCAGCTTGTGTATGCACGGTAAAACATATGATATCAGATTGGCAGTTCGCATACAGTGCCATTTTTCACTGGGTGCGGACTGTGGGTGAAGGGTAGGAAATGTATGTGTCTGTTTGTTTAAGTGTGAATTGGTTGTGTGTCTTGTGTATGTCTGTTGAGGGTTACTGTGTGTATGGGGGGCTGGTTGTGGCTCTGCAGTAGCTGGTCATGTGACAGGCGAGTTTGGAATTTGGGTGGGGAGTTGGTCATTTGCTTGGCTTTGTGAGTTACAGGCTAGAAAGGGGACTTACAGCAAGCTAGGCTTGTGTTTGGTGGGGGGGTGGGCATGTTGAAGGCTAACATTTTGTCAGTGTTGTTGCACACAGTGGTGTGTGTGCATGCGTGTTTGTGTTTGTGTGTGTGTGTGTGTGTGTGTGTGCGCAGCGTGTGTATGCCACTTACACTTACTGCCATTTGGAGTCCTCAGATGACCGACTTCCTACCCACCCCTGCTCCCAAACCTGGCTCTGTCATTGAGGTTATTGAGTAACACCTGAGCCCAATAAAGAAGGAGGACGAATCAGGGAAATAACAGGTTTACTTTCTGTTATGGGGAGACAATCAGAGACAACTGCAAGAACCTTTTGTAAAGCTGAATACAAGCTGTATGTTTTATATGTTACAGAAAGTAAAACAGTTTTTATTTAATCTGGCAACTAGAGAAGTCCATATGTAAGTGTTCCTCAAGAACTACCCTATCACAGCAGTGCCCCAGTGTAAAAGCTGAGCAGTGGAACTGAAAGCACAAGTTAGGTTTCAAGCAGGAATTGGGAGATATGCAAGAAAACCTTATAGCTTGCATTTTCCAGCCTTGTGATTGGATAATGACTTTAAAAAAAAAAGAAGAGTAGGAGGAGAGGGCAGAATTATGGAGGAGCTTGGTATTCTGAATCTGTAGAAGATAGATGGGGGAGGTGTGCCTCAAAAGCCCTCTCACAGTTCAAACCATATCAATATGTTTATATTCTTTGCAGGGAACATGAAAAGAAAGCAATAAGATGTCGCATGACTATTCATAGTAATTCATTCAGCCACAGAGGTTAAAAAATAGTTCACAACTAATGGTATCATACAGAACCAACAGAAGCATTTGCAATTTCAGTATGGTTGGCCTTTACCAGAGCTAGCCATATTAGCATGTGAATGCTTCAAGAAGGATATCGGTACTGTATGCTGCCTGTGATGTAATGCTACATTCTATTTTCTTGATTTACTGCTTGACCTTCCTTTTAAGTTCATATTCTGAGCAGGTATTTTGTCAATGTCATACTTTCAAATTGTAATTTTACCCTTGGGGAGGGATTTCTGGAGGAGGGACAATCAATCCCCCAAGTGAACAGAATGCAGGGTTCAGTAATAGGGGAGAGTGGTGGAAATAGGAAGGGGCTAAGGGAGACTGAAAGTAAGTGGGAGGAACAAGCGAGAAAGAAGGGAGGGAAGCTCCAAGCAGAAGGAAGACATCACTTGGTCAAAAAGGAGGG
Organism: Neoceratodus forsteri; assembly: GCA_016271365.2. Taxonomy (NCBI): domain Eukaryota; kingdom Metazoa; phylum Chordata; order Ceratodontiformes; family Ceratodontidae; genus Neoceratodus; species Neoceratodus forsteri. The sequence continues at coordinate 1,047,060,988 of CM057455.1, forward strand.
AGAATTGAGAGTTGTTGAGGTAGTCCTGAACTCTAAAAAATCCCATGAACAAACTGACCTACAGGCTATGATAGCAGAGGGAAAGTGGGATCCGTGGCAGTCACTGAGACCTAGGTTACTCCAAATTATAACTGGGACCTCCATTTCATGATATCCCTCTAAAGAAAGGACAGGGAGAAAGGGAAGGAAACACCAAACATGAAGACAAAAGTGCTAGATTTCAGGAAGCCAACTATGGTAGGATGGGAGTGATCCTGAGGAACACCTGCTATCCTTGAGAAAGATGTAAGTGTGGAGCAAAGGTGGACAGTGATCAGGAAGGGATTCGGCAGCCACTGACATATGCCTAAAACATAACAGAAAGCATTCAAGGCCAGGAAACCAAGCTGGTTCATACTTGGTTCAGTAGGGTGGTGAGTCAGGCAGTAAGGGATCAGACAGCCACATATTGAAGTACAGGAGTTCCAGCAGGATGAGAATAAGGATGAGGGGATCTACATGGAAAGGCTAAGGAGGCCAGTAAGATAGTTAGACAGTCCAAGGGCTGAAGGAGCTGCAACTGCAGAGCAGATTAAAGAAGGAGAGGTTTTCCAGGTAATATTAGTGAAAAAAAAGAGACAAAAGTAGGTATAGTTAAGTTAAAAAGGAAGGAGGGTGGATGGAAAGCAGGAAGACAAAGCAGAGTGGAATGAATGTTCTGCTCTATCTTTACTAAGGAAAAGGATGGACCAGTGCCACAAAAGAGGATTGGGGAGGAAGAAGAGGAAGGAGAACATAACTATGGACAGGATAATGGAGGACAGGGTTAGGAAAGGGTTCATGTCCTAAACATTAACAAGCCCCTGGGCCCAGATGGCATGCACCCTAGAATGCTGGGGAACTGGAGACAGAGATGACTGGTCCACTGGTGAACCTGTTCAATATCTCTTTACAGGGTGGCACCCAGGAGTGGAGAACTGCTCATGTGGTGCCACTACACAAGAGTGGGTCCAGGGATGATTCTGTAGACTACAGGTCAGTCAGTCTGACCTTCATTGTGGGTAAACTGATGAAATATTCTGAAGAAAAGACTAATTGAGTTCCTTGAAACCAATGGGCTACAGAGAGACAGCATGGGTTCATGTTAGGCCGGGCCTGTCAAATAAACCTGATCAATACCTTTGATTGGGTATCAAGGGTGGTGGATAAGGGCTAGGATGTTGACATTCTACATTTAGATTTCAACAAGGCCTTCAACACAAGTGCCCTACAAGAGGTTGTCAGGAAGTTGGAGGACCTAGGGTCAGTGTGCAAACCGACCAGATGGGTGGCAAATTGGCTTAGTGTTAGGATCTAGAGGGTGGGAGGAGCTCTCAGGTTCAAGTGAAGTTACAAGTAGTATCCCACAGGGTCAATGCTCTGCCCAGTGCTGTTCAAAGTTTCATTAATAACACTGTGGATGGTGCTAAAGTAAAGATTTACCTCTTTGCAGACAACACCAAGCTCTGTGAGAGGCTGGATGCAGATGACAGAGTGCAGGACCTATGGGATTACCTGGTGAGGCTGGAGAGGTGGTCAGGTATCTGGAAGCTGGGGTCTATGCAAAAAGTGCAAGGTCATGCACATACAAAGGATGAATACAGGGAGTACAGTCTGGGGAGCAATTCAAGTTCACTGAAACAGAGGAAGAAAGGGACTTGGGGATAGCTATCTCCAGAAACTTTCAACAGGTTATGCAGTATAGGAAGGCAGGTCTAAGGCAAACAGAATGCTGACAGCATTGCTAGAGAGTTCATGAGTAGAAGGAGGACATTTTTATGGCTCTGAATAGATCTTTAGTGTGACTGCACCTGGAGCTTGACATATTATACTGGGTCACTACCTGAAAAGGATATCAACCAGATCAAGGCAGACCAGAGGAGGGTGACAAAGATAGGTCAGAGACAGCAGCACAGGGCATATGAAAACAGGCTGAGAGACTCAACATGTACTCACTTGAGGAAAGGTGGGACATGATAAAAACCATCAAGTTCCTGAAAGGCATAAACAAGGTGGATATTGGGAAACCTTTCTGTCTCGGTGATAACAAGACCACAAAGGGGCACTGCTTTAAACTTGTGGAGTAGCAAATTTAAGAAGGACAGGAAAGTACAGTGGTTCTTGAGCGGCAGTTTTCAGAGAGACCTACTGAAACTGAGAAGCTTCCCCATCTGCATGCAATTTTCTGGGCTGAGAAAGGAGCTCGAGGACTCCAAGTTGAGTTGGCTAGGATTCCAGGGACATCTTTCTCCACCCAGGGCCACAAATCTACCACTGCTGTCTCAGAGGATGCATAGGAGAAGGAGGGCCAGCTAGACTGTAGTGAACTCTGGGAGGATGGGGGTGATGGATCAGGGTCATATTTCTCCACTGTTGCCACTACAGAACTCAATAGCTGCTTTACCAGGATGGGACTGCCAGAAGGAGGAGGCACCATAGTAGTTCCCAGGGATGATGCGGGGGTCCTCAAAGGGAACCCCAAGTGGGAGGTTAAGAACCTCGGTGAGAGAATGAAGCAACTTCTGGTGTGGGCCTCGATTGTTAAGGGGGTAAATCTAGGAACAGGAAAGGAATAAAAGATGGATGTAAGGGTGCCTATCAGCGTGCCTTGGCTTGGAGGGATGGAAAGCAAATCTTAAGGATCACTTGGGTGATGGGGCAGAGTGGGAGTTGGATGTCATTGTCCACTTGAGGACTGATGACCTGGCTAGAGGCAGAGCTAGAACTGTGCAGGAAGATTTTTGGGAGCTGGGAAGGGTTATTGATGAAGCCAGCCGAGGTTGTTGTGTGATTTTTTCTTTTATTTCATCCTCCTCTTACTGGTAAGACAGAGAGAGAGGAGGTAAATATTGATTATGAATATTAGAAATCAGATTTTCAAAGTACATCCACTAGGTGGTAAGGCAACTCTTTTCCTATTTGGCTACCTGTTGTTACTTTCACCAAAATGGAGAGGCAGGAGGCACAATTCAAGAAAGGAACCAGTTTATTGAGCAACAATGGACCACAGGGTAAGGAACAGGAGAAAAGGGGTGCAACAACATTCAGTTCTACCCCTTATATTTTACTAGTGCCCTGAGGCCTTATGTTAAACTCTAATCTCCTGTATGAGGAGAACTGTAAGAAGGAATTGGCTGTAACAGCTATGCTACAAGAGCGTCCTATTTCTAATCCTGTAAGGTGACTCTATAATAAAACTAGCATGACTATTAACTGGCTGTAACAGCTATGCTGTAAGAGCATCCTATTTCTAATCCTTATTCAAAACCTTCTAAGTCAACCCCAAGGTGCACCTCTATCTATGACCTGAGTACTCCACACTGTTAATCACACTACATACTATAGCAAGAGTCTATCGTATGGCAGATGGCAGTTCATACATGATCATATTTTCTCTGTTGTCAAGAAGAAAATGTAATCAAAGAAATTGGTGTGACAAGAATCAACTTGACTGGCTGTCCACTGCAACCCTGAGAACCTTTTGGAAACTAAGGGAATGCAGAGAGGATTTTAACAGCCCATGAGTTTCTCTGCCACACCCCTGCCTCTCTAGGGTCAGTGGAATGCAAGAACAGATACCAAGATTTCTTCAGCTAAGAACCCAGTGAGGGCCACTGAAACTGAAACACAAAGGATCCTGCTGCAGTCCACTTCTGGACTGCCCGGTGAAGGAGGCGTGCAGATCACCCTGCCAGAGCCTACTTCTGGACTGCTGAATGAAGAAGACAGTGGAGATCTCCAGCCACAGCACACTTCTGGACTGCCAGATGAAGAAGGTGATGGTAAGAAAAAGATGAAGATCACCCTGCCACAGCCCACATCTGACTGCCAGGTGATGAAGACAAAGGAGAGTACCCTGCCACAGCCCCGGCTTCTGGACAGCCAGGTGAAGAAGATGATGCAGACCCCATGGGAAGCAGGAGTCCAATGAAGATGTCTCTGGACATTGGAGAACAACAGTGTACTGGGCTCCAAGGATGGAAGAGCCAAGGGCACATGTAAAACAAAAACAGGGCATCACTCAGTGAACTGGAGCAGAAGATCCGGATGGCACTCCGATGTAGACAACAAAATAAGAAAATGGACAGCAGATTCTGCACTGGGCCAAGCCATACATTAGGAACTGTCAAAGGAAAACAATAAACATGACATTGCAAAGTGTGAGTACAGCTCAGTTCTTTTCTTCAGGAATACTGCTGCAGGCTGATTCTGGAGTACACCTGCGAAATCTCCTCCCAGGGCTGCTGGAGACTGATTCTGAAATGCACTGGTGAAATGTCTGTGAAGGATTGCTGAAGGCTGATGTGAATCAAATGGATGCAATGCCTCTGAGGATTGCTGAAGACTGATTCAAATGCACAATGGCACAAGATGCTAGCTTAATGTAATTAAAAGTCACAGTTACAATAATCATGTACAGTATCACAGTCTCTGAATGTATAGATCACAGTAAATAACAGGCACTTGGTTGCTTCTGTCTGGTCACCTTCTAGGTAAAACCCTTGCTAACTGTGGACCTAAATGCAGTGGGTCCTCTAACTAAATAGGATCTCCTGCTACTGTGAGTACACTGGCAGCTAAACACTAGCTGATCTCCTTAGACTGTGGGGTACTCTATTTAGGCGGGCCCTACAGCTATGCTAGGCTTTGATTAGACAACTGGCCTACTGGGACTGACTAGTTAAACCCCTTAACAAACATGGGCTTGTATGGCTAGCTAACCTCTTGACAAGAGATAAGCCTTGTGTGGTTGGGTCACTTTAAATACTGTGGGCCTAATTGCCCTTTAAATAACTCATTGGGCCTGGCTTGCTGGGCCCCTTTTACTGTTCTGGGTGTTACCCTTTAAATAACTTGGGCATTGCCTCTTTAAACTATTCAGGGGCTTTCTCTGCTGGGCCCCGTTGGACTACCTTGGGCCTGGTTGCCCTTTTAAGTACACTGGTCTACATGGCTGGGCCTTCATTGGGCCTATGTGGCTGGGCCCCTCTAATATTAGGCCTGGATGCCCTCTCCAATAACTTGGGCCTGGTTACCCTATTTAAACTCTTTCAGGCCTTATTGCCCCTATAAATATCTGCTAGCTCTATGCAGGGCCTGTCTGTCACTCTTCAGCCACCATGCCTTTGCTCTGCTCCATTTTAAATAATTAAACACTTTCCCTTCTGAGCCTGCAGACTGGGACCCTCCCTGAGCATTGTCACACCCCATATGCAATTTCTAGCCCCTCCTGCTCTCCGCCATTGGACGCTTCACTTTGTTCCTAGCGCAAGATTTAAATTAAATAAATCAACACTTTGGTCTCCTTTTCAGATGGTCAGCACTTTGCTGGCTTGGTGCTGACTACTCACTGCACCAGACCAGGGTATGGAGAAGCTAGATCAGGAGATGAGAGGTTTCTGGCAGAGGAGAGTTTCAGACAGCGGCTCGGTTGACTGGGGACCTTACGAGGTCCAATACTGGTGCATATGATGCTGCTCTGTGACCACCGCCTCCAGGTGCACGAAAACTTTAATTTTAAAATAAAATGGGGCACCAAGCCCTTCCGACAGGGTGGGGGGACTGGATAGCTTCACTTCTTGAGTGCTCCCTGTCACACTTGGACCACTGATTCTGATCCATGTATCACATTTTTTTTGTATTACATATAATTTATGTAAGGAAGGGCAGTCAGAAGACTCCCAGTCTTGCTGAACTGACACATCAAAAAACCCAGGGATAAGTTCAAAGAACAGGACATAGCTAAATTTGCAGCTATTTAAAATGCAATTTCTTTGTTAAATTTTCTTTGAAGGCAGGAACCAAAGTATCCACTTTATAATGCCCTCAGGGAGATCCTTTGACTTGCAATAGTTGCCAGGAAGAACCTGTGTTGGGAGGAGTGTCTCAGAGATCCTTGAATTACATCAGAAGGACCTTTGATGTGTAGATAACAAGGATCCAGATGGATTTGGAAGGTCCAATACACATTCTCAGGATGCTTTGGAAGGACATCACAGAAACTGTTTGTGTGTGTGTGTGTGGCAGAACAAAAATCAGTTCTGACCAGTTAACCCGAGAGAGAGAAAATTGAGTATGTCACCTATCATTTTTTTAAATCTTGTTGGGACATCCTGTGCTGTAAAATATAAGTTTAATACTCCAAGGCAGAGTTTAATGACCTCAGAGAGGAGGCCGGCTCAGCACCGCTTTTATCCAACTGAGCAAGCCTTAGAGAGACACATTTGATTTTATTTCTGACTGAGAGAAAGGACAACATCAGCACTGCAGGAGATAAGTATTATGTGGATAAGAGAGCTTAGTTTGTACTTTAAAACCTCTTTTGTTTTAAGATTGTATGTGTTTGGGATATGTGTTCTGTATTTATTGTTCTGTTTTGATATTTTAAAGTAAAGATATATTTTACAACAGAAACTGCCTAGCGTGCCTTGACATTTCTTTTTATTTAAGTGGAGCTTTTAAAGGTTACAGTTAACACTGTGTATGGGCTTATTGATATACCAAACTGGGAAATGGATGGAGTTCTCTAAAGTCTTGTATAGAGTTCCAAGGGTTCATTTGAAAGACCTGATTGGTGCCCACAGGCAAAAATATCTAGTCCCCGAAGACAGAATTATCGAGCCTGATAATTATGAATGCTATCAAGAGGCTATCAGTTTGAATCCCCCAGAACTTGAGACTAAGGTGACTTGAACCCACAAAATAGACAAGAGGGTTATCTTGTTCTGTTCACTGTCCATAAATCATATGCTTGGAAGTTGGCACTTTGGGAGTAGAGGGCTGACCAGCTGAGTGAGTTTGTGACAGATTGGTTGTCAGCTGTGGCATAAAAAGTTTGGTGGCATAAGTTTCATTGTTCAGTGTGTCAGCTTGAGACCATTTAGCTCACTTGAAAAAAAAAAGAAAGGCAGTGTTTTATTTCAAAGAAAACAGAACTATATCCCTTGACTTACAGTTAAGTTCCCACCCATTTTATTTTTTCTGAAGTGCCAGTCAGAATAGTATTAGTAGGGAGGAAAGAAGAAAAATGGCTTCCGACTACAGCAGGCACACTGTAGATTTCTTAAAGCAGTTGTGCAGGACAGGAGTCCCATTTGGGTGAAAGCCAGTAAGCAGAACTTCATAAAGGCACTGATGGTAGCAGATACCCAGAGCAGTGAGTCACAGACCATGACTGAAAGGGACCAAATCTCAAGTGTGGAAGGCTAGTGGCCAGTGAGGGTTCCCGAGCTGATGAGGAGGACAGCAGGGCCACTGTCAGTGAAGGGTCACAGCAGCAGGGACAAGTCACCAGTATTCTGAATCAGGATGTTCTCAGGATGCAACTCGAGTGCGCAGGATGGAGCTGGAGTCCCAGGAGAGGAGCAAAAGGAAACAGCGAGAGGCAGACCATGAGGAGCATGAGCGCCAGTGAACTGCAGAGGAGCAGAGAGAGTGAGAATGCAGAGGGCAGAGGAGAGGAGACAGGAGTGCCAGTGGCAACATGAACTGGATAAGCTACAACTCTAATCAGTGGCACCAGGGCAGGTAAGTGGCTTGGGTTTAACTAGGACTGCAGGACTGCGTTACAAATTGAACTCCAAATTAATAGCTGAGTTTAAGGAAGGGAGGACATGGATGCCTTTTTAAATTCTTTTGAAAAAGTTTATATTCAGGCTAAAATTCCTAGAGAGTCCTGGAGTTTTCAGCTATCCTCTCTACTACCGGAAAAAGCTCAGGATGCATTAGGTCAAATGAACAATGAAGACAGTGATGATTACAGCAAGTTAAAAGCTGCACTGTTAAAAAGTTTGAATTAACTTCTGAATCATACAGAGCTAAATTCTGTAAGCTCAGGAGAAGCCCTGATATGAGCTATGAGGAGCTAGCCACGAAACAACGTCAGTTTTAAAAGCGTTGTTGGGAAGGAATTGAGGCAACCTCTGTTGATAAAATTGAAAATGTGATTTTGTTAGAACAGTTTTATTAGGCATGCCCAGCAGAGTTAAAACCTGGATAGAGGACCAAGATCAAAAACAGTGCAAGAGGTTGCTGAACTCCGGACCGCTATGCCAAGAGCAGATCTACTCTGAGAGCGAATGGGGCAAGTGTGGCAGTGCAGAAGGAAAAGCGCCTTCAGGGCAGCTAAAACCCTCACTGCCTCCACCAAAACCAGGTAGCCCCAGGTTTCAAAGAAAGATTTCTCTGAGTAAGAAATGTTTGTTGGTTATGTAAAGAAACTGGGCACATTGCCAGACAGTGTCCAAGAAGGGCAAGCAATATCATAAAGTAGTACCAGAAAGGAAGTGGGTTGTTTGTGTGTCCCTGGAAGCATGCCAGTGAACATGAGAACACATGCACCCAGTCATGGTAAATGGCGTACAGGCAGGGTTTAAGGGACACAAGGGCATCCTGACATTGGTAAGGGATCTGGTACAGCCTGGTCAGCTTATACCCAATAAATATGTAACTGTACAAGGTTTACTCATGAACAGAAAATACTGCCACTCACTAGTGTTCTCCTTGACTGTGGTGAATCAGGGGAACTGTGCAACAGGTGGCTGTAGCAACACATTAGCATCGATGTGATCCTAGGTAACAATTTCCAGCAGGTGGTGGTATGTGCAGTTACCCATAGCCAAGTGGCCAGGGAAAATTGTAGTTCCTAGGCCCCAAAGCCATTGGGAAGATACTGAGAGGCTGGTTCCCCAGCCTGTGTCTCAGAGGGAGACTGATAAAGAGGAGTAGTATTTCCCCAGTAGCAAGTAACCACATAGCTACTGGGGTTACTCCAAGAGAGGGTGACCCCTTGTCAGAGGTTGGGATTGACAGTGATCCTGAGGGCCCTGGCCGCTAGTGCTAGGGACCCTAGTTTAGCGACTGAAGGGACCTGTCCCATGCCTTGGGAAGGTGTGAAGGTTCACAGCTGCTCAGAGGAGTGACCCTAGTTTAGAGAAGCTGAGGGTGTGGGCACACTCGGATGGTGCACAGGGAGGTGACGGCAGACATAAGGTTTATTGGAAAGATGGACTTATGTATACCCAGGCAGTACAGACCAAGGGAGGGATGCTAGGCAGGCAGCTTGTCATTCCCCAGGGATATCGTGAGCAGTTGCTCAAGGTTGCCCATGATATTCCCTTGTCTGGTCATCTGGGAATCACGCGACAATGCAGTGGGTGGCCGGAATTTCTACTGGCCTAACTTCACCCAGCAGGTGAAGGAGTACTGCAGGTCTTGTCACCGGTGCCAAGAAATAGGAAGGTGGGCAAGAAAACCCAAGCCACCCTGATTCCATTGCCCATAGTGGAGGAGCCATTCCAGAGGGTTGGAATGGATACTGTGAGCCTTTAAACACCCCAGCTCCTCAGGAAGAGATTCATCCTGACTGTGGTGGATTATGCCACCCGGTACCCAGAGGCAGTTGCCCTATCCTCACTGAGGACAGACAAAGTGACAGATGCCTTGCTTGGATTTTCTCCCATGTTGGGTTTCCATGAGGAGTAATCACCGATCGAGGGGTTCATTCATGTCAGACCTAATGAAATGTCTATGGAAGAAGTGTGGTGTGGTGCAGAGATGCACGACCCGATCACCTACAAGCCAATGGACTTGTGAAATGATTCAGTGGTACCCTAAAGTCAATGATCTGGACGTTTGCTGAACAGCATGGGAGGGACTGGAGAAATACATTTCCCACCTGTTGTTCACATACAGGAGGTGCCCCAAGAGTCAACAGGGTTTTCCCCTTCAAGCTCTTGTATGGACGCCAGGTATGTGGGCCACTAGACTTGATCCGAGAGGACTGGGAAGGCAAGCACACCACCCAGGGAACTCCCATTGTGGATTATGTCCTAAGGTTTAGGAAAGGCTGAAGGAGCTTATAGGGACAGCCCAAGCAACCAGCAACTGCCCAACAGAAACAAAAAGTATGATGCGACTGCAGAGCCAAGGCTCCCTGGTACATGGTGGGTCAGGAAGTCATGGTCCTTATTCCGGTTTGAAGGACAAGCTGCATGCTGAGTGGGCAGGACTGTACACAGTGGTTAGGAGCGTAAAGACGTAAACTATATTGTGGAGTTACCTGACCATAGACAGACAGAAAGGATGTACCATGTCAACATGATGAAGCTATATGTAAATAGGGCTGACATGGTGTTGGCAGTGTGTAGTCATGGGAGGGACGAACGAAGAGACCCCATCTGGACTTGCTGGAGGAGAGTAGCGGGAGTCCTCTGTGGAGGCAGTAAACTGCCTCCCAGCTGAACCTGGACCAGATCCAGAAAGTGAGGAAGGTTTAGCAGACTTTGCCCCTTGTTTAGCGCCAAACCTGGACTAACCCCTTAGCCGGACATAATGATGTGGAGACAGGGACACAGACGCCATACCAGACAGCATATCAGGTGTCACAGGCTGTCCAAAAGGACATTAGAGGAAGTGGAGGAGATGCTGGATTTAGGGGCAATCCAGAGATCCACAGTCCCTGGGCCTCACCGTAGTCCTTCCAGATGGCTCGACCTGTTTCTATGTGGACTATCGTGGACTGAATGCAGTCCACGACATCAGGCGCCACCCGATGCCCCGGACGGACGAACTTCTGGACAAGAAGGGGGCAACCTACTTACAACCATTGACCTGACAAAGGGTATTGGCAGGTAGGGTTGATGGACAGAGCAAGGAGAGGTCGGCCTTCATCACTCCGATAGGCTTATTTGAGTTCAAAGTAATGCCTTTCAGAATGAAGAATGCCCCAGCCACTTTCAAAGGTTGGTGGACCAGGTGTTAAATGGTGCTGAGGTATGCCGTGGCATACCTGGATGACATTGCCATCTTCAGTACCAGCTGGGAGGAACACCTTTCACACCTCAGGAAGTGCTGGACAGAATACAGAGGCTGGGCTCACTGTCAAAGCCTAGAAGTGCCAGGTGGCCACAGGGAGTGGCATACCTCGGTATGTGGTGAGCCAAGGACAGCTCCGTCCTAGCCAAATAAAGATAGAGGTGATCCAGGCATGGCCCAGGACCAGAAACCCAGAAGCAGGTCAGGAGCTTTTAGGGACAGCAGGGTACTACAGAAAGTTTGTACCTAATTACAGTGCCCTGGCTGCTCACCTATCTGACCTGACAAAGAAAAAATGCCAAGGAAAATAACCTGGGGCCCAGCCTGTGAGGAAGCCTTTACCAAACTGAAGGAGGCACTGTGCAGTGCTCCTGTTTTGACAAGTTTGGACTATAGCAAAATGTTTATATTTCAGATGGATGCCTCTGGCGTGGGTATTGGGGCAGTACTAAGCCAGACATCCAGCGAGGGAGAACACCCCATTGCCTACCTGAGTAAAACTGCTTCCCAGGAGCAAGCATACTCCACTGTGGAAAGGTGTCTTGCCATAGTGTGGGCCCTAAGAAGTTGGAGCCATACTTGTATGGGCGGCCTTTTGTAGGCGCAGACTGACCACAACCCCTGGTTTGGCTGACACAGATGGGAAAAACAATGGCAGACTGCTCAGATAGAGTCTTGCTTTACAAGGTATGATTTGAAAATCATACACAGGGCCAAACAAAGAATCAGAACTCAGATGGTTTGTCCCGTGTGTATGAGGAATGAATGGATTTGGGAAGCTCATCCCATGTAGGGATAGATCCCCAAATTCAGTCTAGGTGAGGAGGAATTGTCACACTTGGACCACTGATTCTGATCCATGTATCACATTTTTTTTGTATTACATATAATTTATGTAAAGGAAGGGTGGTCAGAAGACCCACAGTCTTGCTGAACTGACACATCAAAACAAAATAGGGATAAGGTCAAAGAACAGGACATAGCTAAATCTGCAGCTATTTAAAATGCAATTTCTTTGTTAAATTTTCTTTGAAGGCAGGAACCAAAGTATCCACTTTATAATGCCCTCAGGAGATCCTTTGACTTGCAATAGTTGCCAGGAAGAACCTGTGTTGGGAGAGGTGTCTCAGGAGCCCTTGAATTACATCAGAAAGACCTCTGATGTGTAGATAACAAGGAACCAGATGAATTTGAAGGTCCAATACATTCCCAGGATGCCTTGGAAGGACATCACAGAAACTGTTTATGTGTGTGAGGTGTGTGTGTGTGTGTGTGTGTGTGTGTGTGTGTGTGTGTGTGTGTGGCAGAACAAAAACAGTTCTGACCAGTTAACCTGAGGAGAGGAAACTGAGTATGTCACTTATTTTTTAAATCTTGTTGGGACATCATGTGCTCTAAAATATAACTTTAAATACTCCAAGGCTGAGTTTAATGACCTCAGAGAGGAGGCCGGCTCAGGACTGTTTTTATCCAACTGAGCAAGCCTTAGAGACACATTTGATTTTATTTCTGACTGAGAGAAGAAGGACAACATCAGCACTGTAGGAGATAAGTATTATGTGGATAAGAGAGCTTAGTTTGTACTTTAAAACCTGTTTTATTTTTAAGATTGTATGTGTTTAGGATATGTGTTCTGTATTTATTGTTCTGTTTTGATATTTTAAAGTAAATAAATATTTTACAACGGAAACTGCCTGGTGTGCCTTAACATTTCTTTTTATTTAAGTGGAGCTTTTAAAAGGTTACAGTTAACACTGTGTATGGGCTTATTAATATACCAAACTGGGAAACGGATAGAGTTCTCTAAAGTCTTGCATAGAGTTCTAAGGGTTCATTTGAAAGACCTGGTTGGGTGCCCATAGGCAAAGATATCTGGCCCTCCAAAGACAGAATTATCTGAGCCTGATAATTGGTATGCTAGCAAGAGGTTATCAGTTTGAATCCTCCAGAACTTGAGACTAAGGTGACTTGAACCCACAAAACAGAAAAGAGGGTTACCTTGTTCTGTTCACTGTCTACAAATCATATGCTCAGAGGCTGGCACTTTGGGAGTAGAGGGCTGACTGGCTGACCAAGTTTGTGATACTCCCAACTCACTGCAGACCGCACATCACACACAGAACAGTCTTCAGTAGCTGGAGGCAGAAGAGGCACACAGACAAGCCCTCAGGAATGGCTCCAACCATCCAGGTAGTCCTTTTCTAGTCCCTCCATGCTTTCTGTGTCATATCTCCTCTACAGCTACCTTCTAACAACATTTTATTTTTTTTTAAACAGCAACACTGTGGGTTCTGGTTCTGGTATTGGAATGCTGTGCATGTGCAGCTCAGCACAGCACTCTATCCTGGGCACAGTGTTTACTTTTTGCCACGTGCTGGCATAACAACCTGGCTGGCATTATTTTAAGTCTGTGGTTTGGGCACCTTTGCTGGGGTACACTGAGGGAACTGGGGACTTCTGAGAAACTGCTGGGAACCCCAACTTTGGGGTATTACATCGACAGGTAGTGCACTTAATGGCTTTCACTGAGGTGCTGCCTCTCTATGACTGGGGAGGATGAGGGTTCACCACACTAGGAGATTCAACTTGTGAGTTGAAGGAATTGTGTGAAAATGGGGTTTGGCAACATTGGGGACTGAAAACCAAGCTGGAGGAATAAGGACCTCTACAGGGATGATGGCCTCGTCCATCTGGGAGGGAACCGCATGATCCTCAGTTAGAAAACAAGAAATGGGAATGCAAGTTGTAAAAAGAGAAGGAAATGGAGATAGAGCAAAAGGAAAAGAAGAGTTAGCAGGCAGAGTGGTAACAAAGTGTTGAATGCCATGTGTGCAAATGCAAGAACTCCTGAAAATACAATTCTGGACCTAGAGGCCACTATGACAGAGGCAGACCTGAGTATCATGGCCATTATTGAGTTGAGGTGCACTAGAAACCACAACTGGTACACAGCCATGCTGGACTATACTCAGTTCAGGAATGAGAGGGTGGGAAGGAATGGAGGAGAGGTGGTGCTGTATGTGAGTGAGGGTATCAAAGTGACAGACACAGGGAATCCAGGGGTAATGGAGGGTTTAAGGTACTGTGGGTCACCTTGGAGACAGGAACCAAAGACACTGTTTATACTGATGTGATCTACAGACCTCCAACACAGGGCGAGAAGCTGAATAAGTCATTAGCACAATTGCAATAAAAGGAAAGGTGCTGTGGTGGGGATTTAGGTCTGCCAGATGTAGTTTGTAGCCCCAGCTGAAACTTTAGCTTGAAGCAGGGACATCCCTGGGCCTGCCTGTAGGGACATTTCTCAGGCAGCTAGTTAGGGAACCCACTAGTGTTGGGGCAATACTGGATCTGGTGCTCACTAACAGGGACAGAATTGTAGACATCAGGATGAGAGGCCAGTTGGGGCCAGTGATCACCGTACAGCATGGTTCAACATAAGGACTGTGGTGGAAGCAAACCACACAAGGACAAGGGTCCTGGACCTCAGAAGGGCAGATGTTTAAAATATGGGTGAATGCCTCAGAGAAAACCTAGCAAGGGAGATGACCTGGGTGGGGTGGAGGAACAGTGTGCCAATTTAAGGCATAGTGAAGGCAACAAAACTCTGCTCAAAGGAACTCAGCAAAACAAGAAAAACACAGAAACTGGCATGGTTCTCAAAGGAAGTGACTGAAAAGAAAAGACTAAGAGGATAGCATTCAGGAGGTATAAAGAGACACAGAGGTAAGAGGACAGACAGCTGTATCAAGAAAAACAGGGAAAGCAGGGAAAGTGGTGAGGAGCGCAAAGGCACAAACTGAGGAAAGAATAACCCAAGGGGTAACAAAGGGAGACATGACATTTTGGTACATCAGTGAAGAAAAGAAGACTAGGGAAGGGACTGTGAGGTTAAGAAGGGCAGGGGTACTATGAAGAGGAGGATCAGGAAAAAGCAGATATCCTGAACAAATACATGTGTGCAGTCTTCAGCGAAGAAGGGATGGGCCACACAAAAGCAGCAGGAGCACTGAGGAAGGGAGGTAGACACATGTCATTTTACAGTGGAGAGAGTCCTCTGAAAGTGGACAGAGCTATGGGGCCAAATGGGGTACACCCAAGGTTATTGAGGGAGGTTAGAGAAGTACTTGCTACAGCTCTGTCTGCTCTATTCAGCAACTCTCTGGAAACAGGAATAGTTCCAGAGGCCTGGAGGAGGACAGATGTACTGTAGTCCCACTTCATGAAAGCAAGAAGGAGGCTGACAGCTATAGGCTGGACAGTCTGACACTGGTTGTGGGGAAGTTGATGAAGTCACTGCTAAAGGAAAGGATTGTAGAGTACATTGAACACAAGTGTTACAAGACCTGAGGCAGCACAGATTCATGGGGAGGGGTCATGTCAGAAAAATCTGATACATTTATTTGTGAGGTGACTAGGGAAATAGATCATGGTGGGACAGTAGATGTGGACCACATATTTTAATAAGGCATTCAACACAGTTCCACATAGGAGACTTAAAAGTACAGTGAGCAACTTAGGCGGGTCCTAAAGTGGTAAACTGGCTAAGAATTTTGTTATGTGATAGGTGACAGAGGGTATCCTGTGATGTGGGCTATCTGCAAGTGGGTGCCTACCAATACAGCAACCACTTGCAGCACAGGAAGGACAGGGCGAGGTGTGAGGAAGGAGAAAGGATGGTGGAGGCTCGCTCATATAGGAGAGGATGTCGCTATATGTATACGCACTTAGGGGAGCGAGCATGATGGAAGGGAGGGAGGTTGGCCTGGCATGGTTGGTGTGGGGCTGACAGACTGGCCCCATAGCATGGTGGGCGGTGGCAGCCTAAAGCTGCTAGGGTTCTGGGTGCAGGTCCGGGCACACCTACATTTTTGTGCACTGCAGCCACAATTTTTTCTGGAATTTGCCTCGCCCACCCACATGCACCCTCCTGGAATAGAATCCCTTTAGTGGGGGTTGGGGCTGGCCAATCATGCTATTGTAATTCTAAGTCCCCGGTGCCATTTTCCTGTGCTCCAGGGATGTACATAGCTGAAACTGATTTTCTGTGATGTACCCTCACCATAATGATAGTTGCCTTTCGGCAATCACCATTATGATGTAGAACCACGATAGAGAATGATGGCAAAGGAGTTTACTTCAGGATGTAATATGCCAAAGTCAGAGGGTCCCCAGTAATCCCCAGTAGTCCTCAGTTTCCACCAGTATACACTGTAAGGTGCCCAGTGCACACTGTACATAAAAAAAAAAAGGAGAGATTTTATTGCAGCTGCGGCAACAATAGCTTGAATGGAATGCTGTGCTGAGCAGCTCATGCACAGCATTTCACCCTAACCATTCTGGAACCAGAGCCCTGTTTTCAAAAGTTTAACAGTTTTTAGTGTGTTCCTTCTGGCTGTGGAGAAGAGGGGCGCAGAAGGCTAAGGAAACCAGGAAAAGGGCTTACCTGTTGGTTGAAGCTGTTCCCGAGGGCCATTCTGTGTGCCTGCTCTGACTTCAGCCAGTGAAGATCCCAGAAGAGCTCGGTGCTGTCGGTGGTGCCATTGGGGCACCATGAAGAGAAAAATGTACAGTTTGGCCATTTTGGGCTGTGAGTCCCTTCATTTTTTTTTATTTTAGCCCCTTGTTTTGTTTAAAAAGTAATTCGGTCCCTGGCCGTGGCAAAGAAGAGCCGCATCACACCCGTGAGCTGTCGGACGTCCGAGGCCCCCTGTCATCCTCCCTGCTGCCTGACAAATTCACTCTCACAGCCAGAACACCTTCTGCCTCCTGCCTGCTCCTTCTGCCTCCTGGTGGCTTGGGTGGTCGGCGGCACACTGTAATGTGCTGCCTGCCCTTCGAAATACTGTGTTTTTATTTTTTTAATTGTTTGCGCTTAGTGGTGAAGGAGCAGCTGAGCGCCCAGGGAGGATCGGGTCAGAAGGACCCAAATTAATATTTGAGAGGGTGGGTGTAGTGATGCCCACGGGGAGACCAAGGAAGCAAGGCCATTGAAGAAGGCTATAAATATTAATTAAAGGGCGGGACAAGGTGGGGCGAATATGGAAGAGTGACAGTAGCTCTCAGAGAGCTAAAGAATTAAAGGATCCTGCCACTCCTGGGCACATAAAAATTAAAGGGGCAATCCAGGCCCAGGATAAGAAGAGGCACCAGGCTCATTTCAGAGGGCACCAGGCTCATCTCTGGGGCACCAGGCCCAATTCAGAAAAGGCACCAGGCCCAGTTTAGAAGGCAACAGAGATGGCACCAGGCCTACAGTAAAATGAAGGGCACCAGGCCCAGTTTAAGAAGAGCACCAGGCCCAGTGTAGAGAGGGTACCAGGCCCACATTTTAGAGGGGCACCAGGCCCAGTTGACTAAAGGGCACCAGGTCTGTGGTAGTAAGGGCAGCCAGGTCTAGCAAGTTAGGGCAAGCCAGCCCAGCAGTAGTAAAGGGCTACCCGGCCTAGTCAGTTAGGGCAAGCCAGCCCTAGTTCTACTAAGGGCTATCCTGGCCTAGCAAGTTATGACAAGCCAACCCAGTAGTAGTAAAGGGCTACGGGCCTAGTGAGTTAGGGCAAGCTAGCCCAGTGGTACTAAGGGCAAGAGGCCCAGCCAAGTGAAGGCACCAGGCCCAATAGTAATAAAGTAGGGGCATCACAAGGCCCAGGACCCATAGCTAGCTATTTAGGCCCACAGCTGTGTTAGGGGTCCAGCGATAGGAACACCTCAGATCTAATAGGAGCCTAGCTACCGCATAAGCCCTCCAATGTTAAAGGGCCCGGTCACCCGCTAGTGTATAACCTTCCAGAGGCCTATTCCCCACTGTTGTGTTGCCACAGTAACAGGATTACCCGATTTAGCTAGAAGGGACCCTATTAAAGTTAGGTACACCAGAGCTAGGGTTAAATCAGTACGATAAATTGCCTGTATATTTACTGTGGCCTGGACACTGAGACTATCTATTTATTGACCACTACAGAAGGAACTGAGACTCTGTTTGCATTTTCTGCATTATTATTCATTCCACAAACACTACTGAGTGTCAGAACAGTCTTGCATTGCTTTGTGCCAACATTTCGGTGATGGGTAACCATCTGAATCGATCTTCAACTCTCTTGGAGTCACTACACTCCAGTGCAACCCTGTCAGTCTTCACCTATCCTTCAAGAATCATCCTCCAGTACATCCAGAAGCAGACAACAGCCAATCCATGAAGAGCCATACCCAGTCACCTCAAAGTTGCATAGTCTCATTTGTTATTTTCCTCTCACAATATCCCAGTACTGCCTGGCCCAGTGCAGAAGTCTGCCGTCCGTTTTCTTGTTTTCACGTCTGCAGTGGAGTACCATTTGACTCGTCAGTGTCAGTTCTCTGAATGAAGATTCGGTTTGTTGTTTTTAGTGTGTCGTGGCTCGTCCAGCCGTGTGACACCAAGTTCGGTCTGATTCGACGTACAATTTATTGTTTGCCGAGTACTTGGCTCTTTTCAGCCTTGGAAACTTGGAAGACTGACACACTTCAATGCCCAGAGAGAGTGATTGCCTGGAGTCCAACAGTGGTTCAGAGGTTCTGATCCAGTGGGGGCATCAGCCAGTGTGTGTTTCCACATTTCTTTCGTTGACAGAGAAAGTTACGTGCACCAACTGACGATCATCTTTCGCATAGACTCTTCTTGTAGTATTGGAATGACTGTAAGTCTAAAAACCTAAGTTTTAGGGAGAGGTGCACCTCTGGGTTAGAAGTAGATATCTGAAGATAAGAGAGCGCTCTTACAGCATAGCTGTTACAGTCGATTGATCCATTCTGGTATTCTATGCTGTAGAGTTTTCCCTCTTATAGGGAGGTAGAAAATATAAATAAGACACTCTCACAGTGTAGCTGTTACAGCTGATTATTCCTCTTGCTTATAGTAAAGTAGGAGCTTGTGTATATATGATTGTCCCTCTCCTGTGACGCCACCAGATGATCAGATGCTAATAAACTAGTTCCTTTTCTCTACTCGTGCCTCCTGCCTCTCCATTTTGGTGAAGAACTACATCACGTAGCCAAATAGGAAAAGACTGCCTTACCACCTGGGTGGGTGTATTGGAATAACCTGACATTCATATCTTTTGGCTCACTTCATTTGGTGCCATGGTATTACGTGATTCTCATTCATATCAAATATTACGCCCCATCTTTCTCCTGACTAGACCTCCCGCAAATTTCAAGGAAACATATGGTGAGCAGCAGGGTGTGTCAGGGATCAGTAGGGGACCAGTCCTCTTTAATGTCTTTGTAAATTACATTGCAGATAAGCTGGAAGGATGGTATGCCTCTTGCAGATATACCAAAATCTGCCATAGGGTCTGTGGTGACAGTATGGGCAGGGATAAAATGGGCCGGCTGGGTGGACCAAGCCATCCTATCTGCCATTAAATTCTATTTTTCTATGTTGGTACACATTCCAGAGAGAGTGGAAAGAATGTACAGAGACCTGAAAAATCTTGAGGAGTTGTCAAGGGCATAGGAGTTGGGTTTCAATCCGAAAAGTTCAAAACCATGCACTTTGGGCACAGAAACCCAGAGGCAGAGTTCAATATAGGAGAAGAGGTATTGATGGTATCCAGAGAGGAAAGAACCTGGGGTAATGATATCTGATGTCCTCAAGGTGGTTGGTAGGGCCAGTAGGATGCTAAGGTGCATAAAGATGCATATCACCAGCAGAAAAAGGGAGGTGGTCATGTCCCAACATCGATTGCTGGTGAGACACCACCTGGAGTTCTGTGTCCAGTTCTGGACACAACATCTCAGAAAGAATATAGGGTGGAGGCTGTCCAGATGAGGGAAACTATGCAGGGGCTACATCAGAAGCCCTACAAAGAGAGAAAAGGGCCTCAATATGTACACCCTGGAAGAGAGGGAGGAGAGGGGACATGATAGACACCTATAAATACTTCACAAGGTTAAATAAGATACAGGAGGGAAATGCTTTTCAGAGGAAAAGATGATTGAGACAAGGGGACATGCAATGAAGCTGGAAGGGGTATATTTAAGAGAAATGTGAGGAAGTGCTTGTTCACTGAAAGAGTGATTTAAATCTGAAATAGTCAAGAATGCATGGAATTGGCACAAGGAATAATAGTGAGAAGCAATGGGGAGTCGGAGATCAGGTAATGTCTGCAATGACAGTATAGGCAGTGAAAATATGGACAGACTAGGTGGGCCAAGTGGTCCTTATCTGCATTCAAATTAGGTGTCTACAAGACATTTATTTACAGAGAGAGTATTGTTGGGGAGGAATGAACTCCCACCTGAGGCAGTCACTCAGAAGATGGTGGAGGAGGGTCAGAGAGGGTGTGACAGGGTGAAGGGAGGACAGGGTTGGTGAGGAGGTGGGACGGGGCCCACTGTATTCTCTGGATCAGGGGCACCTCAATTGAGCAGACTTAATAGACCACAGGGCTTCCTTCTGCTGCAAGTTTTGTATGTTTGTATGGATAAAACCTTGCTAAACATCTAACCTGTAATGAATTCCACACTGCATATGCTGAGGCAGCTGTTCCAGCATACAGTAGGCAATGGAAGGATGAAAAATGAGAATGTGAAGTTTAAAACCCAAACCATTATTACCAGGAGAGAGCAATTTACCTATGTTTGCCAGTGATGCAGACTTCATGACAGTGAAGCAAGATTTGTTCTGCTTTAAGTTTTGCTCTTGAATTACTTTCCAGTGGAATTAACTGAAGCAGTTTCCCAGAAAAGATGATCCCATGATGTGAAGTTCCAGACCAAAACTCACCACAGCATGAACATCTTTAGTTTCTAATCAGTGAATACTGATGAAACTTTCCAAAGCGTGTTTGTTGGCTGCTCTCTGGAGGAACATCATGCTCAAAACCAGTCCATTTTAATAATCAGCCTGATATTTAATGGATGGCTCATGGTGTAAGCATCAGTGTTGCATACACAGTCAGTACTTCCTCGTTTTACATTTGGAGCCACTTTTCTGAATTGTGAGCTGTAACTCATCATCTCTTTTTGCAAAGGATTGGGTCTGCTTCAAGTGATATGTACTTACAGTATTGTTATCATGACGAAAATAGTGTGGCTGTCAGTGCTGGTGCACCTTTTTCCCATTAAGCTTTAGGATTGTCTGGAGCACTGTGTATTTATTATTATTGCTACTACTATTATATTTTCATTTAATTGCTATACAATGGAACCCAAACACCAACCACCCTACAGCAGGGACATTGACTAACGTTTACGGTTCACTCACCTGCTGGCCAGCTTCATCACAGTGAAAGTGCAATGTCACTACCTGTCATTTATACTACATGGTTGCTATATAGTACATGTAAGTAGGGTGCCTGAACTCATTTTAGGTCAAATTTTGCAGTTTTGTAAAATGTTTGAATATACACATGAAATTGCACTGATTTCCTGATAGATTGTGGTGGTATTCATGGTATTGGTTTCTATGGCAACCATATAGTATGAATTACACATAGTAACTTTGCACTTTCACTCAAATGAAGCATGGGATACCCAACTGAAATATTAGTCAATGTTGTCATTAGTCATCAACAGCTTTTCATATTTTTCTTGAAATAAAATGATAAGGAAAAACCTTTCTAATACTGTAGTTGTGTGCCTTTTTGTCCTTACCATAGGGTGCCCTGTGTTTGGGTTGCATTATTTTTCTCTGAGGTTACATAGAGCACCATGGCTGTATCCTGGTGCTTGCCCACTTTTAAAGAGTCTCTGATTGTTGTTTAATTGCTGTAACTTTGCCTGCCACCCCAGGACACCACTGTAAATGTGATGCCAGTCTCAAAGGTGTTACATCCTGCTTACATAAAGACTGCTAATACTACTACTGTGTGCAAAAGGTCACATGAGCTTTGATCCCACTCACACACAAAATGAAAGAGGAGTCCCTGATAAGGCAAATGAGGCGATGCACATCTGCCCATAAAACCACCCATTTTCAGGTGCACAGGGAGGCTTTTAATTCCCACCCCCAAGTCAAGGCACAATAGATGTAATGGGTACATTTCCTATATTCATTATTGCAACATTAAAACTATACAGAGCTTCTACTAACCCTGTTCCATGTGAGACCATAGATTGCTGCCATTGCAAACCTTATACAGATTGTAGGCTCAGAACAAGGGCTTAGGAAACACAACCATTAATCGCTTCTCTGTCGTGAAGCTCAAAACAAAGGAGAAAGGAGCAAAGACTAAATCATCAAGGGATATTGCAAACAGCAAATGCATTATTAATAGTACTAAATCACATATTCCACCACCAAACCAACATTTCACAGAAAATCATGTTTCCTCAGGGTGGTGGAATTTTTATCCAGACATATTTATTCACAAAATGCCAGTGAAGCCTTGCAGAATTTAACAGGAACATCTCCTTAAATGAGTAATAGACTAAACCATCTTCACAGGGTGAGCTTATAGTCAGCACACTGTATGTATATTTAAACACATGATGTGACTAACCCTATAAGCTTATTGGCCAAAACACCATCTATGATATACTAGAGCATATATTATACAAAGAGGCAGCATACTGGGAGACAGTATAGCCTAGGGTTAACACACCAAACTGTGATACTGGGAACATAAGAACACAAAGCAGTGATCCTGGAGACCCTGCAGACCTAGGTTTGAAGCATACAACTGCCACTGGTATACTGGGTGACCAAAAGCAAGTCACTTAACCTCCAAGAGCTCCATGGTCACAATAGGAAATGAACTTTGACTCAGTGTGCCATGCTCTGCAAAATAGTTAAAAATAAAATATATACCACACTCCTTGTAGCACAGCTCCCTTCAGACCCAACCTTTAACTGAAAATCTACCAAACTGCCCCAACCACTCTCCCACAATGCCTACTTACTTATGAAATAAACTAACCCAGTCTAATCAGAAAACATCAGAGGCAATGAAGAAACAAAAAGAGCAAAACAATCACAAACTTACCAAAGACTACTTCAAGTAATGCCCCACAATGACTGCCTGGATGCCAGTCTGCAAATAATAGAACTGATCTGATTTGTCAGAAAATATTTACAAACCAGCATTGCCTTGGAGCCAGGCCTGCCTCTGAGGCAACATTGGCTGCCTAAACATTCCTCCTGCATGTGATTCCAGCAGTAGGGTACAATAACAAGCATTTGTCAGTACCGAATGTTTGCTTGCTGGTATTGGTACTAGTAGTACAGGAGTTAGAGATGCATAACAGCAATGGCATGAAGTATTGTTGTAATGCCAACCCCCACCCTGCAGAGACTGACAGGTGTTGGGGGTGTGCCTTAGGTTATCGACCATCATGACATTCCACTCACCCAACCCTGCAGACACAGACAGGTGTTGCAGTGTGTCTTGAGTCTTCGCCCTTATGCTCACCCCATTCTATAAGGAAATAAGCTGAGATGGGTGCAGTGTAGGAGAATGGAGTAAACATTAGTGCTGGAGACCCATGGCACACCTCAACTGATGCCTGTCAGTGGCTGCAGGGTGGAGGTGAAAATGCACGTGCATTATGGCCAGTTACCCCCAAGTCACACCCCCAACACCTGTAAGTCTGTACAGGGTGGCGTTTGTGTATTTTTGCTCCAAATTTTCACAGGGCTTTTGGGACCCCACCTCATGAACAGTGGTAGTATCATTTCGCTACTCAATCACAAAGGTGATTTCACACAGCAAGTGTGCCATTCGGTGCTGCAGGTGCAAAACACATTTCAGGAAGGATGTGAAAATGACAGCTGTACTGTTTATAAGGGGGTATGAAAAATGGCAATGTTAGAAATTTGGAGTGAAAATATTACAAATTGATGAAGTTATAGTGTGCGTAGGAACTGCGCAATGGACAATCGTAACACAGTCATTTTGGAATTTTTCACCAAATTTGCAACAAGGGCTTTTGGGACCCCACCTCATGAACAGTGGCACTGTTGTTTTGTTAATTGGTCCTGACAGGTGATTCAGCAGTAACCGTGAAATCACCTTTCTTACCCAGGAGTCCTTTAGCATCAGTAACTTTTTGCACTTAGCTGGCTAGGTGCAACTGCTCAGAGGTGTGCCTTTAAGAGATTTTTAATGAGCGTAGGGCCAGCCAATCAAAAGACAGGAGGGTGTGAACTGAGTGAGAGCTGTTGACTGCTTCAAAACGTTTTCTCCGCTGGACTGAGCATATTGTCTCTGAGGTGTCTCCCAACTTTGCTTGTTGACAGCCTCTAGTGCTTATCTGGGTAAAGTTTTCCTCATAAATCATTTCCTTATAGTGTGCTGAGTGACAAATTTTACTTTTTCATTAGCGCATCGCACATTTTATTTTTTAGTGCTATGGCACTATTTAGACTTTATTTTACTGTGACTATTTACTTTAAAGCCTAATTTTATTATGGTATTTAT
Source organism: Neoceratodus forsteri (assembly GCA_016271365.2). NCBI lineage: Eukaryota > Metazoa > Chordata > Ceratodontiformes > Ceratodontidae > Neoceratodus > Neoceratodus forsteri. The sequence goes on from CM057455.1 coordinate 1,047,085,218, forward strand.
TTTCAACGGTTTCTCTTCATTTTTGACTAACTTCTTGTGGGAACCATCGAATTGGGGACAGTTGCCCTGTTTTTAACCTAAGACCTCATGGAGTTTATCAGAGGCACCTGCAGTAGATTTCAAACTTAAACAGTGCCTGGGGTTTTCTCTCTAGATTGGCAATTACAGGAAACCTTTTTGTTATATTACTGGACCTTGGTATCATCTGTGTCAGGACTGTGCGTAAGGGTCCAGCAGCCACCTATGCACAGTTGAGTATTACTGGGTTTCTAATTAAGATTGGCACTGGTATACATCCCAGTTTTACAACCAAAAAAAAAAGGCACTGGTAATAAATAGAGATTATTAACTGGGGCAGGACTAGCGGTGGCATTTTTCACAGAAACTGCACTCAGTTCCTTAGGTCCAGAACTGGTTTGCTTTGCTTAAATTGGCGAATGTAGACAAAACCTTTGATAATTATGGCTGAGGATAAATCAAAGGTTTCCGACGAGGGCCATTCAAAATATTAATACCAAAACAGAGGTGCTGAGGAACCCACCAGATCCCAGTCAAAAACAAAGCTTCCAAAGATGAAGGGTTCTCACAAATTGAAAAATAATAAGAGTGACGAAGAAAGGAAGCTTGATCAAGCCTCTGATGAAGTGGCTAAAAAACTCTGTCAAGACAGATATGCTCCTGTTGCTTCTGGGAAAGCCAATAGTGAGACAACAGGCAGCTTATAGCATTCAGAAAAAACAAAGCACTTGCAAACTGCGTAGGTTCTTCCGTCAGTGCAAGATATGGAAAAAGCATGGCAACTCTTTCTGACCCTTCAAAGATGGGTCCTCAATTTACTGGAGCTGGCAGCACTTTTCCATAGTTCTCTGTTCTTAGACTGAGAGGGTGATGCAGATGATCAATTTTATGATGCCCTGACATAGATTTTGAGGACCTGAGCACCAGGAGTCCCGTACCTTCACCTGGGGATCCCAGGTGACCACGGGATCCTTCCTCTATGTTTTCATTTATACAAAATATGCTGGATACCCAGGACATCCCTTACAGGAGTCCAACAAGGATGTCAATGAAGATGAAGATTATATGGAGATGAAGGGTCTTTCATCCTCAAAGACCCGGGTCATCCCTATCTGTAATGCATTTAGAAAAATACCATGAAGGTGCTTCAACACTCCACTTCAGTACTAGGGGTTGATAAGCAGCATGAGAAAAAATATAATTGTCTAAAAATGTTACCAAGTTCCTGTCAGTACACCCTAGCCATGAAAGTATAGTGCAGCAGGCAGCTTGTGAGAAAGCTGGAGTCTCCTTGTCGCCCTCTCCCCGACAAAATTCCAAAAAACTGACTTTATACAAAGATAATGTATGCCACAGCTTCCCTGCTTCTTAGGCTTTCTTCTTACATGGCATTCACAGCCAAATATCAGAAAGCCCTTTGGAAATCTGTCCAGGCTATCACCCACAACGGATCAGATTCTATGGTACTGGAGCTGGTGGATACATCAAAAACTGCCTGTAAGCTACTATGTACCAATGCCACATGGCAGATGACAATAATGATGCAGCGTCTAGGGTGATGGCCCATGCCATATCTCTAAGATCTTCGCCTGTCTTAGAACAACCAGTCTGACCACAGACACTCAGAACAAGGCCATGGATTTTCCCTGTGATCAAAATATGTTGTTTGAAGAACCACTGACTACATGGAAAGGTCGATGAGTACAAGGCCTCCTGGCAAAGCCATTCATCCAAGCCTAAACCCGCCACCCTTCAGAGATCCTGTCCCGGAGCGGTAGGGGCAGAAGTTTTGTTCCCAGGCCTTACAGTCCCTATCCCAATCTGACTTTAGCCAGTACAGAGGGTCTTTCAGAGGCAGAGGCAGAAGGGGCCAAAGAAGATCCACCTCTATCCAGCCATCTGCCTCTCAGTCTAAGTCCTGATGTGAGTGTCCAGGTCGCCTCCACATTTCCGGTTGGAGGCAGACTCTCTCACTATCTTCAGCACTGGTCCCTCATCACGTCGGACAAGTGAGTGCTGGAGATAGTGGAGAAGAATCTGTCATTAAAGTTCAAGCAGCTGCCAGACCTCAAGCATACCCAGGTGTCAAGACCTCTGTCACTATTACAGACACCGCGTTGGAAATGGAGGTACAAAACCTTCTGGCTTTACAAGCAGTGGAGAGGGTCCCCACCCACAAGAAGGGCAGAGCCTCTACTGCGGTATTTTCTGACACAAAAGAAAACTGGGGTGTGGCGACCTATCTTAGATCTCAGATATTTAAACAAACATCTGAAAAAACCCAAATTTAAAATGGTCACTCTGTCACTGATCATACAGTCCTTACAGCAGGGTGATTGGCTAGCCTTCCTCAACTTAAAGGATGCCTACTTCCACATACCCATAAGGAGATCTCATAGGAAGTTTCTCAGGTTCAAACTTCCTTTGGGTCACTGTCAGTTCACCACAATGCCCTTCGGTCTGTCCTCGGCCCCAAGAGTCTTTACTAAGTGTCCTGCCTTGGTAGCAGCACATCACAGAAGACTGGATGTCACTCTCTACCCCTATCTGGACGACTGACTTATAGTAGCAAAGTCTCCTTGCCAAGTCAAGGAATCTCTTTCCCTCACAGAACGCACTCTGTAGTCTCTAGGTCTCCTGATAAATCTCAAGAAGTATCACCCAGAACCCATCCAGCTGCTCACCTTCATAGGGGCCCAGCTGAACACTCAGAAGGGATATACTTTCCTCACACAGGAAAGAATTCAGAGCCAGTGGCAGATTCTTTCTCCCAGGGACAGCCAAGACCAGCCAGACATTTCCTCAAACTTCTGGGACATATGGCCTCTATGACTGCAGTAGTCCCAGTGATCAGGTACTGGATGAGACTCCTGCAAGCCTACCACAGAGCTTGCTGGTCTCAGAAAGCAACACATTTTCAAAGTTAATACGGTGTTGGAACAGTTCCTCCAAAATTTGCTGTGGTGGAAGGACCCTGCAAATTTGCAGACAAGGATTCCATTTCAAGCTCCTCTTCCCACAGGTGATCACCACAGATGCCTCCCTGTTGGGCTGGGGGCTCATCTGAGACTGTGCCTCAGTAAGTGGCAACTGGAGTCCCAAAGTCACAGTTGCACATAAATCTTTTGGAACTCAGAGCAGTCTTACTAGATCTCAAAGCTTTCGCTCCCAGCATAGAAGGGCAGGCTGTTCAAATTCAATGGCCAGCACCACTGCAATGTTCTACATAAACAAGCAGGGTGGTATTAGATCAGGAATACTCTGTTTGGAAGCTCTGAAGCTCTGGTCTCTAGCATTCTCCTTGGGAGTTAGCCTCTCAGCTATTCTCCTCCCAGGCAAACTAAATACTCTGGCGGATGCTCTAATCCGCATTAGTCAAGGTCAGAGTGAATGGACACTGAACAAGCAAGTACTAGCCACAGTGTTCAGGCAGTGGGACACACCAGATGTGGATCTGTTTGTCTCACCTCTCAATTTTCAGCTTTCTCAGTACTGTTGCAGGCCCCCAGTTCTGGGAACTCTTCCTCTGGATGCCCTGATCCTGGACTGGTCAGGGAGGTTCCTATTCGCAATTTCTCCCTTTCCCTGATATCCAGGGTTTGCTGAAACTCAGGCAGCAGCCTGCATCCATGATCCTAGTGGCTCTGGACTGGCCCAGGCAAGCTGGTACCCTCTCCGTCTCTCAATGTCCTGCAACAGACCCATTTGCCTGCCTCCAACTCACTCCCTGCTGATCCTTCCTCAGACAGGGGTGCAGCACTGAACATACACTCACTTCACCTCAAAGTCTGGTTCTTGAAGAGTTAGAGTTTCCATCCTCACAGTACTCTGAACAGGTGCTTAAGATACTGAGGATGGTTAAAAAAGAACACTAAGAAGACTTATGCAGCCTAATGGAAAGGTTTTCTCTCTGGTGCAGAAGCGAAAAGGTTGAACCCCTATCAGCTTCAGACCCTCAGCTGCTAGACTACCTGGTATACCTACAGGCGTCAGGCTCAAAACCATTTTCACTCAAGCTACACCTGTTGGCAATTTCAGCCTGCCTTTTGGTGGGAAAGAAGAAATCAACTTTTCCCATGACATTTTTAAACAGTTTTCCAAAGGCCTCTTGCACCTCCAGCCTCCAACCAGGAGCCTGTTCCTCCTTGGAGCCTGAACCTTTACATAGATGGGCTCATGAATCCACCTTTCGAGCCTATGTCCACGGCCCACATCAAGTTTGTAACTTGGAAGACCATCTTCCTGGTAGCCATTACGTCTGCCAGGAGGATTTCAGAGCTACAGACCCTGTGCATTGAGCCGAATTACATCATCTCTCAACGATAAAGTTGAGCTCAGGACAAATAGAAAATTTCTGCCAAAGGTGGTTTTAGAGTTTCACTTAAACCAGTCCATTACTCTGCCTGTCTTCTTTACTGAGCCATCCACTCCTGGCGAGCAAAGCTCCACAGCTTGGATATCAAAAGAACCATCTTTCACTACCTAGAGCATACTAGACAGTCCAGAGCTCTTCAACTCAGTTCTTCCTCACCAACGGGGATGTAGGCAGAGGAGAACCAGCTACCAAGAGAACTATTTCTCGTTGGTTGGTCTCTTGTACTAGATTCTGCTATGAGAAAGCTGGTCAACAACCTTCAGTGGGCTCAGGGCCCATTCCACCGGGCACTGCAGCCTCGCTTGCAGCAACAAGGACATTCCCTACTGGATGTCTGCAAAGCAGCTACCTAGAAATCTGTGCACACCTTTGTAAAACACTACAGTTTGGATGTGCAGACCAGATCTGATGCCAAATTTGACAGGGCAGTTCTGCAGAGCCTCTTTCCTAAGTAGGTTCTCTGCCCACCTCCCACTTGGTACTGCTTGGTAGTCCTCAAAATGTTACTGATGCTAAAGGAGTCCTGAGGTAAAAAGAAATAATTACTCACTGCAGTAATCTTCTTTCTTCCATGGGGTCCTTTAGCATCAATAAGCTCCACCCTTCCTCCCAGTTCACCTGTCAGAGAAGGCTCTTATGTCACCTTTACCAAATTTGGCATTTGTTATTGATCAGTTTTACCTCGTGTTGCTGTTTCTATTTTGACTTTTGGACATTTGCATGTTTTTGAATACTGTTAATTCTTTTTGGGGGCATTTGCCCTTGTTTTCCTTGAAAAATCTTGAAGCAGTCAACAGCTCTCACTCAGTTCACACCCCTCCTGTCTTTTGATTGGCTGGCCCTAGGCTCATTAAAAATCTCTAAAGGCACACCTCTGGGGCAGTTGCACCTAGCCAGCAAAGTGCAAAAGTTACTGATGCTAAAAGGACCCCATGGAAGAAAGAAGTTTACTGCAGTGAGTAATTTTTCTTTGGGACCGATAAACAAAATGACAGTGTGAATGTTCACAAGGTGGGGTCCCAAGAACTCCATGTTGAAAATTTAGGACCAAAATTCCAAAAATTGGCTGAGATATCAGCCTAAGTTGAAAATACCCATTGACTGCCATTATAGGGCTTACCGTCATTTCTTCAGTTCCTGGTTGGTCTTTGAAGAGTGCAGACATGTTCCTGGTCTACAGAAAATTGCTGCTCCTGACCTCCAGTGGTAACTATGGATGGGGAGAGCGGAGAGGTAGGGTGCACAGAGGGAGGGTGGGGTTGGAGGAGGGGCCGGTGGGAATGATGCAGGACCATTTTCTTTTTTTTTCAGGTTTAAAAAACTTTGTGGGATTGTTTTCTTTTCTACAGGGGAAATATTAACAAAATGGTTTTGGCACACTGAGTTGTCTCTCAGTGTGCCAGAGTACTAGCAGGGGAGCTCAATGCTGACCTGGGGATTGAGCACCTCAAGGTTGGCTGAGAAACATAGGGGCATGGAGGGGCAGTGCATCCAATACCAAGTGGGCATCCTGGTGTCAGAAACATCAAAGAAGTATTTTTGTCACACTGAGGTGGGCTCCCAGTGTGCCACATTAATGGGGGAGAGGGATACATGCTGACATGGGAACTAGAGCACCCGATGTTGGCGAGGGAAGGAGAATGGAGGGTGCGGGTGGACAGCAGCAGTGGGAGGAGCTAACATTTAAATTTGTTGTCCTGCTGTGTGCATGGTTGGGAGGAGAGGGACTGTCACTGCAATGATGAAACTGCCCCTGATTGCAGTGGCAGATTTCTTTCAAGTGTAGTGCTTGCTCTGAAACTGCTGTCATCGGCAGCTTCAGCGATAATTGGTGGCTGAGGGATGTGCCATTAAGCATTCACTGCATTGGCCACAACACTGCCACAGCTCTGCAATGCTCTACTATCTCAATATGTTTCTTGTCATTTCGTGTGCAAGCGAAAATAAACAAGTTCTAGCCAGAGGCGATAGGGCTGTAAAAACTACCAAGTGACAAAAGTTACACATATGCGTAGAAATTATTCAATGCCGGGTGTAACTTGGCCATTTTGGAGATGTTGCACCAAATTTTCAACATGGACTTTTGGAACCCTCCTCATGAAGAGTGCCAGTGTCATTTTGTTCACTTGTCCCAAAGTGATTTTGCAGAGCGAATGCATTATTCTGAGCCACATGTGTGAAAATATGTTTTGGACAGATTGTGGAAAATGACAGCTGAACTGTTTTGAAGGAAGTGTGCAAAAATTGCAATGTTGAAAATGTGGACTGAAAATATTAAAAATTGGCAAAGTTAGAGTGGGCATAGAAACTGCGCAATACATGCTCATAATGCAGTCATTTTTGGAACTTTTCACCAAATTTGCAACATGGGCTTTTGGGACCCCACCTCATGAACAGTGGCACTGTCATTTCATGAATCAGTCCTGAAATGTGTTTCCACGCAGCAACCACAAAATCACCTTTCATAGCAGAGTAATAAAATGACAGTGATAGTTTCATGAACCCCATGTTGAAAATCTGGGCAAAAATTCCAACAAATGGCTGATTTATCAGCATAAGTTGAAAACCCCATTGAATTGCATTATAGCTTGTGTACCTTAGGTTCTTCAGTTCGTGGTTTGGCTTTGAAGAGTGCAGACTTGTTCTGGTCCAGAAAAAGATGGTGCCAACCTCCAGAGTTAAGTATGGGGTAAGGGGTGGGAAGGTGGGTCCACAGTGAGAGGGTGGGGAAAGGGATGGGAGGGGACTGAAGCGATGACAAGGGACCATTTTCTTTTTACAGGAAACAGAAAAATAAAACATTTAGGCACACTGGGTGGGCTCCCAGTGTGCCACATGATGAGGGGATGTCCAGGATGCTGACAGAGGGATTGGGCACCCTGATGTTGGTGGAGGGTGGGGAAGGAAAAAAGGTAGACACACTGGGTGGGCTCCCAGTGTGCCACATGAGTCTGGGGATGCACATCTTTGGGCACACTGGGGTGGGCTCCCAGTGTGCTACTTGAGTTGTTGGGGGCTCAGAATGCCATGGAACTGGCAGCAGTGATGCAGCTGTGGCCCTTGCACATGCAGAGTTGCAGTGAATGGCATTTTGACATTCACAGCATGATGGTGCCAGCAGAACTGTGCATGCCAGTTCATGCCACGGTATATGGAAGTAACAGCCAAAATAGTGTGGCTGTTATTCCATAGTGACCGATCGTGGTGGAGGGTTTTAAGCTCTATTAGACTTTTGGAAGGATACTTCCAAAAGTCCAATGGAAGAATCTCCACGATCGGCCATTTTAAAGCTACTATGTGATCCCAATAGACCTGTAGGCTCGCCCACAGCCCTAAAACTACTCTAAACCTGTTGCTCTCAGAAATGGAAGCTCTTCCACAACTGCCAAATAATTTTAAATTCTTTGGTAACCAGTTAAATCCCACTAGTTACAAGGCCTGTTTTCGGGGGTGACCTGGGAGAACTGAGGTGGTTAAGTGATTTGCTCAGGATCACACACTATAAGGTCATTCAAGGCTTGTTACTCTAACCTCCACGCTATAGCCAGTACAGTGCAAGACGGACACTCAAAAACTAACCCTACTGAAAACAATTGATGAGGACATCAATGGATAGTCTTAACAAATGATACCACTATAAACATAACAAAGTTATAAATCATGAGGTGGTGGAGCACTGGGATTGGGTGCAGTCGAAAAACGTATGATTCAATTCAAGCTGTGGTGGATCGTTCACCACTCAAACATACTGAGACAGTGAGGCGTAAACTGTTATAGTGGCTTAAACAGTTTTATTCCATTCCAGTGCATAAAAACAAGCAAATACAGCAGTGCAGCAACACTGTTGCCTGGGTGTTTTACGTTTCACCCTGCCTTCAGGGCGTCATCAGAGATAAGTGCATTTTACTCAAGAAGTGCATTTATACATACCAATCAATTGTTTAATTAGTGTTTAATCAGTGTTCAACCAATGAAAACAAAGCCTATAAAGTCATACCAGCACCTAGATAACAGCTTTCATTACATTTCAATGTGAGGTTCCTTAAAAAACTTAAACAGTTCTTTGCAAATCAACCTTTTCTTTCATCCATATTGTTTGCATACTCTTGTTCAAACATATGTATTTCTAAGAAAAATGTTTTAAATCATTCAGACACTATGTAAACAAATAAATCATTTGTGCCCCATCCTTGGTTTTTATGGGGTTTTTTTCTTGTTTTTTTACTCCTGCATAAAGCGTGCCTATTAGAAATAACACAGGAAACCAAAATATTAGTTTTAATCCTTTCTTAAACACATCAGTTTGGGTGAGGCACTCTGCAGGTACCATTAGAGTAAAGAGAGGGGTTGTCTGTTTTTCTAGCAGAAATTATTAAGTGAGGAGTAGATTTTACCTCCATTCTCTCTTTTTAAGGAAAGGCACAATTCGAATTTCTCATTCAGCCCTGGTGGTTTTAAAGCCTGATGTTTTATTTATTTATTTCAATCTAGGATTACAATACCTTTAGCCGAGGCTCTTTACAAGATTCCACGTCAGCATGTACAACAGTCATCATTTTAGTTACAAACATATAGTCACTGACTTACAGACATGTAATAACCAGTACAAAGACTTGAGCTATGAGCAAGACAAGGGAGGGGGTCGGTGGAGGGAGAAGTGAGGGTAGGAGATCAAGGGGGAGGAGGTGCAGGGGTAGGGGAGTCATTGAGGTGGTTGGGGGCAGGGGCAGAAGTGGAGATACAGGGGAGGTGGGTGAGGGCAGGAGACAGTGCAGCAAGGAGGCCTTGTCGAGGGAATATGACAGGTAAGGTGCTGGGTGCATAAAATACATTTCTGTTCTGCACAGTCAATTCATTTTCTAAATCACCTCCCTGAGACCCTTTTTCTAACCTGCTCAATACCCATGGCAGTGACCTTATGTATACTCTGGGGGTTCCTGTGGATATGGTTAGCTATAGCATAACTGAGGTTGTTATTTTAATGGCCAGAAAATGCTCATATATTCACCATACAGTACAGATGTTTTACAATGCCGCTTATATGATTTAGAGACACTGTATGCACATGACTTACATATGCCATGATGCAATTTAACAAAATCAGAGAGTAAAGCACTACAGGGTTTAGCAACTGACCATAATATTATAGTCAAACCCGCTGATAAAGGTGGAAGTATAGTAATGCAAGTTATGCTATAGCTAACCATATCCACAGGAACCCCTAGAGTATTCATAAGGTCACTGCCATGGGTATTGAGCAGGTTGGAAAAAGTGCTTGGGAGGTGATTTAGAAAATAAATTGACTGTGCAGAACAGGAATGGATCTTTAAACTTCAAGCTTTAAAACAACCAGGGCTGAATGAAAATTTGAATTGGCTCCTTTCCTTAAAAGAGAGGAAGAGCGATAAAATCTACTCCTCTCAATTTCTGCTAGAAAAACAGAGACAAATTCTCCCCTTCCATCTTTACTCTAATGGTAACTGCAGAGTACCTCACCCAGATTGATGTGTTTAAGAAAGAATTAAAACTAATATTATGGCTTCCTGTGTTATTTCTCATAGGCATGTTTATGCAGGAGTGAAAATGGAGAAAAAACATAAAACTAAGGCAGGGACACAAATGCTTTATTTGTTTACATGGTGTCTTTGAATGATTTAAAATGTTTTTCTTAGAAATAAATATGTTTGAATAAGGTATGCAAACAATATGGATGAAAGAAAAGGCTGATTTGCAATGAACTGTTTTAAGTTTTTAAGGAACCTCACATTGAAATGTTATGAAAGCTGTTATCTAGGTGCTGATGTGACTTTATAAGGTTTGTTTTCATTGGTTGAACACTGAACACTAACTAAACAATTGATTGGTATGTATAAATGCACTTCTTGAGTAAAATGCACTCATCTCTGATGGCACCCTGAAGGCAAGGTGAAAGGTAAGAACATCCAGGAAGCAGTGCTGCTGCACTGCTGTATTTGCCTGTTTTTATGCACTGGAATGGAATAAAACTGTTTAAGCCACTATAACAGTTTACGTCTTGCTGTCTGTGTGTGCATCCACCTCATCTCGAATTAATATAACCTAGTTGAATGTGTGGTAAACAACAATGTGATGTCAGTCATATGCTGTAGCATACCTGTACTTACTCTGCAGAATGGTTTGCAGACGCATGAATGCACATCACGTAAGACAAACTTACTGCAGTAGCTTGTATACTACAACATAAAACTAGCAACTGTTGGTGTGTGTTCATGTGCGTGCATGTACCTGTAGATAGCAGAGATGTGTGAAGTTGACTAACTTCACTCAGTGAAATAATTTCTGAATTTTGCCAAATGCATGAAGTGTGAAGTACGGCTTCACAAAGTTTTTTGGCAGGCAAAGGCACTTTTTCAGAAGTTATGCAAATTCTGAGCAAAGTTGCAGCTTCTCCTTAACTTCGTCTGACTTTGCTTGAAAAATTGCAATTTCACCAGTAAACTCAAAGAAAGTGGCACAGTGGGCAATTTGTGAAGTTATTTGCAAAGTGAATTTCTCAAATTCACCAGAACTCACTAGCAAAGTAAAACTTTACGAGATAGAGACAGAGAGAGATAGATAGATAGAAACTGATGTCAGATAAGGACCACTTGGCCCATCTAGTCTGCCCATTTTCCTACCTACTGCAGTACCACAGATCCTACTTGATCCATGCATTTACCTCTCCTTCCTTCCTGTTGCTAGGGTTTTCTTGTGCCTATCCCATGCATTCTTGAATTCCCTACAGTTTTGCCACACCACCTCCACTGAGAGGCTTTTCCATATATCCACCACCCTTTCTGCGCAAAATACTTCATATTACACCTGAGGTCTACCTCTTCCAGCCTCATGTCATGACTCCTTGTTCTTAAACATCTTTTTCTGAAAAATGCTTGTACCTTATTTATGCCTATGCGGTATCTAAAATCTCTTAACATATCCCCCTTTCTTTCCTCTCTTCCAGGGTATACATATTGAGGTCCTCTAGTCTCCTTATATGACTTTTTTGCAGACCCTGCACCATTTTCGTTGCCCTTGTCTGAACTGCCTCTACTCTGCCTATGTTGTTGCAGAGATGCAACTTCAGAACCAAACACAGCACTCCAGATGGGGTCTCACCATGATTTGTACAGTGGTATCACCACCTCCTTTTTCTGCTGGTGATACCTCTCCCTATGCACCCCACCATCCCACTGGCTCCCCACAGCCTTTTCAAAATGCTTGGTCACCTTTATGTCATCAGAAATTATTACCCCAGGTCCCTTTCCTGTTTGGTTGTTTCAGTACCCCTTGTACTCCTTCTCTGTGTTTCTATGCCCCAAATGCATGATTTTACACTTCTTTTGATTGAATCTTACCTGCCACACTCTTGACCACCTCAAGTCGGCTTAAGTCCCTCCTCATTTTTCCATCCCCTGAGCATCAACCCTGTTATGGATCATAGTGTCATCTGCAAAGAGGCATACCTTCTCTTCCAGTCCCACTTCAATGTAGCTTATGAAGACATTAAAGAGGACAACCCTGGAACTGATTCTTGTCATACCCATTGGTCACCCTCCTCCCCTCAAAATGAACTCTGTTTACCACAGCCCTTGTATTCTATCCCTTAACAGACTTCTGATCCAGTTTACTACTTTAGGACCCACTCTTAGCTTAGTTTCCAGTGAATACGGTGACTGTGATTGAGCAATTACGAAAGAGGTGACTCAGTCATGGCACCTGTGTTCTGGGCTACCGGCAAGGTACCAAACCAGATAGAGGGGTAGGCAAATACTGTGACAGGATGTTGATATATATACACATGCACTGGGGACCATGCCACACAATGGGCAGAAGGTGAGGGAGGGTATGTGGGGTGTAGTACAGCAGTCGGCTGCCAAGCTGGCCATGTGGCATGGTGGGTAGGTGGCAGGCTGGGGTTGGGAGAGTGTGGGTTTGTTTCTGAGGCATGATTGCTTTTGGGTCTGGTTGGGTTTAATAATTTTTGTTTCGTTCTACACCCCTCCAACATGCAACCCCTGGAGTCGAGAAGCTTTAAGTAGGGGGTGCAGGCGCCAAGATAACATACAAAACAAGTCCACCAGTTTCATAGTCACTGTGAGTGTATATAGCCATAATTTATTTTTGACGATGTACACTGCATCCCAAATGGTGATCACTATTCCATGATCGCCATTATAACATAGAACCCTCCCTGGTTGGCCAGCTCATTTACAAGCCTCCTATGTGGAACAGTGTCGAAGACTTTGTTGAAATCTAGGTAGGCCACATCCACTGCTCCTCCCTGATCTAATTCTCTCGTCATTCAGTCAAAGAAATCTATTAGATTTGTTTGACATGACCTTTCCTCTGTGAATCCATGCTGCCAGGTTCATGTGATCCACTGGATTCAAGATATATCACAATCATTTCCTTTAGCAGTGATTCCATTAATTTCCCCACCACTGAGGTCAGGCTGACTGGTCTGTAATTGCCAGCTTCCCTCACTACTCCAACTTTGTGGAGAGGACTACATCTACCTGCCTCCAGTCATCTGGAACCACTACCATTTCCAGCAATTTGTTGAACAGGGCTGTCAGTGGTGCTATAAGCACCTCTCCAAGCTCCTTTAATATTCTTGGAGGTCTCCCATCGGGCCCCATTGCCTTGTCCACTCTCAGTTGTGCAAGTTCCTTGATGTTCCTTCAGGACTCTCTCCCTGTAAATGGATTGGTGTCTACACCCCCTTCCATGGATGCTCCTGTCACTTAACTGATGTCCCACATCTTCCCTTCTTCTGTGAATACTGAACAAAATATTTGTTTAGGACTGGTGCTTTCCCCAGGTCCCCTCTACACATTTTCTTCCTTCCCCTTTAGCCCAAAAATCCCACCCCTGGTCTTCTTTTTCACTAACTTATCTGAAGAATGTCTTGTCTCCTTTTGTTATGGCCTGGGCTATTTTTCCTCCATTTGCATTTGAACTCCTGACTTCTTTTCCCAGTCTCTCTCTGTTTTTCTAGATATGCTTCCCTGCCGTCCCTCCCTCTATGTTTCCTTGTACCTCCTGAATACCAGCCTTTTTCTCTCTCACTTTCCTGGCCACTTCCTTTGAAAATCATAGTGGTTTTGTTTCCTATTGTTTTGCTTAATGCAAATATTTTTTGCCTCCTCTATGGCTCCTTTTAGATTCGCCTACTGTTCCTCTACACCTACCCACCCCGTTCTCCCCTGCCAGGGATTTCCTCAGACATCTCCCCATCTTTGCAAAGTCAGCCCTTCTGAAGTCCAGGACCCTTGCTTTTGTGTGGTTTGACTCCACCACTGTTTTCACATTGAACCACACCATACAGTGATCACTGGACCCCAGGTGGCTACCCACCATAACATCTGCAATTCTGTCACTATCGGTGAGTACTAGACAGATAGACAGACAAACAGACAGATATAGTGTACAGGCACGTACTACCTGCGTGTTAGGGCTGAGTTAGTGTTTGTGTCGGAAATTGAGTTTTCGACAGCTTACATCTTGATGGTCTAAGACTGCAAAATTTGTGTGCACAGTCAGTACTGTGGCTAATTGTTTGGCAAGTTTGGTGAAAACTGGCTTGGTTGTTTAAAAGTTATTAATTGGCTATGTTGCTTAAAACGTATTTATTTAGTGACTGGGAAAGGCACACTGAACCAAGGTTTGCTTCAGGTGGGACCTAGGGAAGAGGTATGGAGACAAGGTGCAGGTTCTAAATACAATAGATACAGTGGTAAGAAGAGCACAATGCTGAAAAACACAGATTAGTAAATAGTCTCAAGTCAAAAGCGCCAATAGTGCAAAGGAATACATATTGCAAATAACAGGCAAATAAAATAGAGCGCAAAATACAAATATGCTGCAAAGGTAAAAGGCCAGGTGATAAAAGGAAGGCAACTGGGAAAAGGAGGAACTAGTGTAATGACCAGAAGGAGGAAGCTGGGAGAGGTAGAAACAAACACTGGGCTGCTTTTTGAAGCGGAGGAAGCCATAACAAGGGAGCAGATGAGATAGGTCAGGAAAATGACAAGGAAAGGAAATACCATGGGTGTGGGTTGGGAAGAAGAAAGGAAGGCAAGGAAGAGATTTTGGAGTGGCAGGAATCTTCAAATTCAGTAATTTTTTTTTCTTTTTGTTTGCCATTGGATAATAAAAGAACTACCATGATATAAATGATGACAGATACATATTTGTTAGAGTTTGTCATAGAATAAGGCTTTTTTCATGGTAAGGAAGCAAAATGTTATTTTATTATTATGTTATAAGATTTTAAAGTAAACCACAAACCATTTTTCTGAGTTAAGGTTGGCATGAATAAAAACTTTAAAAGTGAAAAACTAAAACAATTTTTAACTCTGAAAATTGATAGTTGTATAGTTCTTCAGGTGGCTGTCTAAAGAGATGTCTGAGCTGACTTTAAAACAAAATAATTACTGTTAGTATTTATTTAGACCAGAAACATTTTGTGTTTAACTGAAAAAATGTCAGGATAGACATGGAAACATAGAAACATAGAATTTGATGGCAGATAAGGACCGCTTGCTCCACCTAGTCTGCCCATTTTCCTACCTAACAGATAGGCTGCAGATCCTACTTAACCAATAGCTTACTTCCTCCTACCCCCACTAGGACTGCCTTATGTCTGTCTCATGCATTCTTGAATTCCCCTACTGTTCTTGACTCCATGACCTCCTCACGGAGGCTGTTCCATGCATCCACAATCCTCTCCATGAAAAAATACTTTCTCACATTACCTCTGAGCCGTCCCCTCTATCTTCAAATTGAGCCCCTTGTTCTTGCACATCTCTTTTTCCAAAGATGCTACCTCTTGATTTTGTTGATTCCTTGAGGTACTTGAAAGTTTCTATCATGTCCCATCTCTCCTTCTTTCCTCAAGGGTATACATATTAAGCTTCTTTAGTCTTTCTTCATATGTCTTCCAGTGCAGACCCTACACCATTTGGTTGCCCACCTCTGGACAGCCTCCACTCTGTCTATGTCTTTGTGGAGATGGGGTCTCCAGAACTGCACAAAGCACTCCAGGTGGGTTCTTACCAACTGTCTATACAGAGGATAACAACTTCCTATTTTCTACTATTGATGCCTCTCCCTGTGCATCCCAGTATCCCTCAGCCTTCCTTACTGCCTCTTCTCATATGGCTTGCCCACCTTTAGGTCATCTGATATAATTACCCCCAGGTCCCGTTCCATTTTTACTGTTGTCAGTATCTCACCCCCATTGTTTACTCTTCCCTGGGTTTTGTTTCCCAGGTGCATCACTTGTACTTCTTTGCATTGAACCTAAGCTGCCATACATTTGACCATTCCTCTAACCTTGCCAAGTCCCTTCTCATTCTTTCCACTCCATCTTGTGTATCAACCCTGTTACAGATCTTTGTGTTGTCTGCAAAGAGACATACTTTTCCTTCCAGTTCCTCTGCAATGTCACTTATAAAAACATTAAAAAGGACCAGTCCCAGTACTGAACCCTGCAGTAACCCGCTAGTAACCCTCCTTTCTTCACTGTGGACTCCATTTACTACTACTTTAGTGCCCTGTTGTCGAGCCAATTTTTATCCAGGCTACCATCTTGGGACCCACTCCAAGGCTGGCTAACTTGTATATTAATCTTTGTGTGGGACTGTATCAATGCCTTGCTAAAATCTAGGTAGGCCATGTCCACAATCCCTCCCTAGTCTATTACTTTAGTCACCCAGTCAAAGAAATCTATTGGATTCATCTGACGCAACCTTCCCATCATGAATCCATGCTGTCTTGGGTCCTGTGCTCTGTTGGCCTCTAGGTACTCAACAGTTCTTTCCTTCAGAAGTGATTCCATCATTTTCCCTATCACTGAGGTCAAACTAACTGGTCTGTAGTTTCCTGCCTTTGTCCTGCTCCCACTCTTGTGAAGAGGAATCACATCCACCCTCCTCCAGTCCTCAGGTACCACCCATCTTCCCATGATTTGTTAAAGAGAATAGTCAGCAGTGTCACTAGTTCTACCCTTGGTTCTTTTAGAATTCTTGGGTGAATCTCATCCCAGACTTTGATAAACTTGGCTCATGTGCAATAGAGAGTACTTTGATAGACATGACAAAAATCTTAAATAAAAATAGTCATGGACACATACAAAATGTATAAAAAAGTGATTTTCAAGAGTAACCAGGTAAAATATTACATATATAATAGTGATTAGGCAACCATGCACAACCAGCCAGTGCTGTCACAGAGGAGTTCTGATTACATTAGACCATGAGAGCAAAACTCAAGCGGTCTGATGTAATCAGAAACCCATGGTGGTGGCACAGGTTGTCATGCATGTGGTTGCCAAACTATTATTTTTATAATGCATAGTTTTTTGTTTAGTTTTATTTATATAAAAAAGTGTTTTCACAGTACTCCAGTGGGCTGGAAGAGGGTTTCTTGCCATAACTGCAAATGTTCCCCAGGTACTGAGATGGGAGACCATTTTTCCTTGTTGTGATCCAGGTGAACATGATGTTTGCATGCTTTACTCTCTGGGGTGGCACCATTGTATCCATCAGAGTTACTGATGGTAAATCATGAGGAGCAGGCTTCATGCCAGACTTAGTAGGCCTCTCTGACTCTTGCAGGCTGGAAAATAAGGCAGCAGACTCTGGGGTGTGACAGTCTACCCACTCACTGATCTGAACTCTAAGTATGACAGGGGATCACATTATAAATTTGATCCCATTTTGATGAGCTGCTTTTGGGTGGGGTGAAATTCCTGAAGCAGTAAGTGAGCTCACCAAGAAATCCTCTGAACAAGGCTGATGTTTTCTTCTTGCCAGGTCAAGGACCCCTCATGCAGACTAGGGCAATATATTCTCTTTCACTGGAAGCCTAAGAGGTTTGCTAATATTGGATGTGGCTTGGCCCTATGGAAGAATTTGGTGCTAAAGAGCAGTGAGCCCACTCAATTTCCACAGGCAGACAGTCCTTGGTGTTGAGGAGCTCTGGTATTACTGTCTGTAATTATGAGCCACGTCCATACCTTCTACCTCCTCCAGGAACCCAATGAAATGGATGTTCTGTCACGCCTGATTTTCAAGGTTGTCTACTTTTTGAGGACTGTATCTAATAATGGAGACCTGTTGTCTCCAAACACCTTGAGTTTTGCAGCTTTTGCTCCTCTTTCTGGATGCAGGATTCAGCCACATCAACTCTGTGTCCCAGTTTTGTAACTTCTTGAGGTGTGTGTGTGTGTGTGGCAGAGATTTTAGGTCTGTCATGTCTCCTGGAACCCCAGTTTCAGAATGCCCATTATTTCTTGTAGTGAGGGGCTGAAGCAATCAACAGTGGCAGTCAGGGGTGTAGTCAGGTATTTCAGATTTGTACACCAGCCTGCCACACTGCTACCCCCAATGACTCAGGTCCAAGGTTCCTGGCTCCAATCAGATGACTCCACACTAGACCTGCTGTCTTTATGCACTGTTTGTATGGTGCTCACTGCCCGCTGGTAAATGCCACTGACTGCACCACGAGTCCAAGACCAAGGCAGAAATTTATTCTCTCTCACCTGCAGGTAGGCAGATTTGCTTCACTTGCAACTCCACATGAAGTCTTCATTCTTTTAGTAAGCTCTGAGTCTGTTCTTCCATCTGCTGCTTCTCAGTTCTTCTACTGCTTCTCTTGTTCCCAGGACAATTGAAGTAGTAGTATGGATTCTAACTTTGCTGGAGCATTTAAACTCACAGCCTCAGACTTGCCACACATTCCTACTAGATACCACAGCCAATCACTATGCAGGGTGGACCATGCAGATCTAATTGAAACCTTCAGCTTTAGAGTCCAGCGGTCCACTCTGCCACCCTCCCAAAACAAAGCTGAAAGAGAAATAAAAAGCCTGTGAAGCCAAACAAAGGAATTTAAATGTGATGGACTAAGAGGGCAGAGCAGTGCTGGCCAGCTTTGCTACCCCCTGCTACAAACTTGGCACACATGGCTTACTTGGAGTATCAGTAGCTACACACTTGGTGGCAGTGGAGGATCATCAAGATTAAGAAGTGCAAGCAGGCAGGCTAGCACCATGAGGGCTTGCAGGATCACAACTGCACAACAATGCAGGTACCCAAATAAGAGTCCCATTAGGTTAGGTAGTTTGAGTGCTCTTGTCTCAGGTCATATAAAATAAGTAAAACATCTGTTTCAAAGCAGATAGAAGACAATTGTGTGAGTGAGAAGGCAGAGCTCAGAAAGTATCCTGCTATCTTGGCTGCTGGCAAGTCACACCCCGTACTAATTCTTAATGAACAAAATGTTTAGTTCACAAAACATAAAAATTGTTGAGAATATAAGTCCACAAAAATTATGTGCATTTTGAAATACAGTTAAAGACATGCATGAACAAAACATAAAACATATGGTTGATCTGCTGCTTTGCATAGGGCCCAGAAGGCCCTGCATAAAGCAAGTTAGGACAGACATCTTGCTTCATGCAGGGCCAAAAAGTCCTTGTGAAAGCAAGTTAGGGTACACCTCCTGCACATCTTCCTTCACACGGAGCCTGAAAGGCCTAGTCATGAAGCAACTTAGGACTCAGCTCCTTCTTTGCTCAGGATCAGACCTCTGCAAAGCAAGCTATAACTACTGTAATTTCACAAAAGTAAGGACATTTGTTGCAAAGCAAACCACGTTAATGCATTGTTACTGTTCCAAAGCCACAAAAGGAGGGAAATGTGACATAATTTTTTTTTAACTCTTATGCACAACCCCTTGTCCAGCCCCCTAGCCTCATGATCTTAGGCCATGCTACAGGTTGGAGGAATGTCCCATCGGTCAGCCTCTTCAAGCTGCAGGTCTGAGACAAAACCACCAAAAATAAGCACTTTCCCCTTTACTACCCATTTCCTGCTTCAGGCAGGGCCAAAGAAAG
Source organism: Neoceratodus forsteri (assembly GCA_016271365.2). Lineage (NCBI taxonomy): Eukaryota > Metazoa > Chordata > Ceratodontiformes > Ceratodontidae > Neoceratodus > Neoceratodus forsteri. The sequence continues at coordinate 1,047,104,531 of CM057455.1, forward strand.
TTATAAACTGGTCTACTGGTGAAAGAATGAAATGGCTTATGCACTTGCTTTGCAAGGGCCCTGCATGAAGAATGTCATGATTAATGTGTGCTTTCTGCAGGGCCCACTAGGGCCCCTTCACAAAGCCAAGTATTAATGATCCTGTGGGCTCCAAAGTTATGCAGCAGACTTTGAGACATGGCTGCAGAGTCATAGCTACAGTAGAAGCAGCAGACCCATGGGAAATTTAGCTTCCCTTGGTTCATAGGGCTAGGGGCTGGATGGAGTGGGGTAGGTGTTATGTTGAAAAATCCTAACATCACATTTTCCTTTCTTTGTGGCTTTGGAACCTTAACAATGCATTAACAATTTACAATAAATAAAATTCTTTTTACAAACTTGGTGTGATGCAGACCATTTGTTCTTGACACATAGGTAGAAAGGAAAAATGTAGAATTTTTGTGTTGTGGTTTTGTTAGATTTTTTGCACTAAGGTACCATTTTTCCCTAGGGTGCTCTTTCTTTTGTTGCTCTTTAAAAGAAAACTGCACCCTCATATCTTCTAAATGTCATTTGCTTCCATGTCAACAGACAACTCTTTTTCATGTAGCTGTTAAAGATGTATGCAACTGCTTCTGTTAGTTTTCACACTTCATACCAGGCACTGTCACTTCCTGGGAGGGTCCATTTCATGGTTGTTGAACTCTCATTGTCCTTGAGAGCTGCATTAGTATAGAGAACATGATGTAAGATCAACCATTTATATCATGTATCTCTATTATAAAATAACAAATACCCTGCAAAACTCTCTGGAAACTTATAAACTGACAGGAGTTTAAAGGGGGAAAACTACATTACAACTCAGATAGCTTGTAAAACTCACTGAAGGTAAATGTGGTATTTCACACCTTCTTGCAGCTTGGTTCTCTTAAAACTACTTAAGCAGGCAGGCATACTGGGGAGTTTAAAGGTTGATTATGCATCACATTCTCATATGCTAATGCAGCTCTCAGGGACAATGAGATTTCAACAATCATGAAATGGACCTCCCAGGAGAGTGGCAATGCCTAGTATGAAGTGTGAAAACTAACAAAAGCAGTTGCATACATCTTTAACAGCTACATGAAAAGAGTTGTCTGACATGGAAGCAAATGACATTTTGAAGATATTAGGGTGCAGTTTTCCTTAATTGTAATAACCCCTCTACAGTTGCCAGTGCATTCAATGACAGATTCTCAGACCTATCAGCATTTACCTTTGACTCAACATGGCCTCTACTGCATCCTTGTCAGACTCTTCTCCTCCTCCTGCTATAAGTTCCCACCCTTCCTTTCTACCTCAAGAGAGTCTAGGTGTCAGAGGTTCTAATGTTATTGACCAGCATTGCCCTGATTACAATTCAGGTTCTGATGACTTGGAACCCAAATAATTAAACATGACAGCCCCACACGATCAGCAATGAATATAAAAATGTGTAAACTCTCTCACATGTGGTATGATCCCTGATTCCTGGAACATTGCTAAGGTTGTCCCTGCCTTTAAACCTGGTGACCTAAAAGCATGGACAACTATTAGTCAATGACTATTCTCTCAGTCCTTGCCATGATGCATGAAAAACTAGTGACTGTACAGCTCATGGACAATATAACTAGATGTAACACAACTTCCGCTTCAGGCCTTCCGTATTAAATTGTCCATTGGTGAGGAGCTGGTAGGACAATAACCTTAGCGGAGACCTTACTATCTAAGGTATTTCAGTATGGTAAGTTCTCACTGGGAACTACTCCTGTGTATTGTACAGTTCGCAAATCTGAACCTTCCCCATGTCCCTTAAGGCTTGGCCCACTGCAGTGCTGCTATAAGTTTTGTGCAAACCTGTAGGAACTGCCTCAGCAAATCTACCTGTATCCCTTGGGGAGATTGCCCACCTTTTCTGTTCCATGCTGCACTGATAAGTACTTCACTTTAACCTCATATGATACTCTTGCATGTTTGAGGTGTCTTTGGTGTTCATCGGCCATTGTCCATATGGCTTCATGATTAAACAGAGGAACCTTTGTTGGTCAAATAATAGAATTGCTTTGCATTTACTGTACACTGTACACCCTTACTATTCCTGCATGGGAACTTGGATTGGTCTTAACTTCATTTAAACTGTAACAGAGTAACTTAATTCCTGTTTGCATTACCAACTGCTGTCCCCAAATACAGTACCCAGATAGTAAATCACAGGACAAAGGGCACAACACTTAGGTTTAAACTTTCAGAAACTTTAACAGTTTATTTACACAACATGTGCACAAGCTTGAGAGTGGCAGGACTGCAGCCACAGCTCCTGTCTTAAGCAAAGTTCTGTTACTCATTTCCAAATTACAGACATGTTATACTAACCATCAGAGATGACATCTAATGATAATCACATTTGGCATAATTTGACGTAAACATAATTGTACATGTCCCTTAATCAGTCAGTTGGAGGTTCAGTTCTCAGCAGCACAATTGCTTTCAAAATATTTACTGTACTAACATAGCTACTCTCCTGCCATACTGCAGTTACCATGTTCAGGACACATTTTCCCTTTATTTGAGGTGACCCACAGTGATTCCTTTTATAGCTACGGTCCTCTTGTGGCAGCAAGCAGAATGAGGACATTGGTGTACCTGGCCCTGAATGGCACAGAAGGAGTGATATGGTGCCTCTGGCCGAGGACAAATGAAGGGGTGTACATTCAGCAGCACATAAATTAGCTTTACATTGGGTAAATATATGGCTACTTTGGTTGGCCTGCCCTGAGCCCCATTTATTTATTGATTGATTGATTGATTGATTGAGTGGAATTTTGATGACTGGTGGGCCCAGCTGAGACAAACAAGTCCCTTTTTAGGGGCAACCTGGGAACAGTACATGTTACACATGTAGAGCAGACATTATAATACAAGGTGGGACATACAATTTACAGAGCTTACAGGTGAAGACAGCAGTCTGAAAATGAAAATAATAACTTGTAAAACATTTCTACAACAGATTACATTGTATGTGTAAGGTACAAGTGCATGGTGGGGTTAACAGTCATGACGCTCATACTTGGTCCAATAGTATTGAAGGCAGAGTCAGAAAGAAGAAAGTAATGAGAGGCACAATGATACTGAGAGGTTAAAAGAATGATCCGGAAGTGAAAGGAAGGGGTAGGGAAGCCAGGATGGACTTCCTGGTGGGGATAGGGGAAATAGGTTGTCAGAGGAGGTTTTTAATGGCAGTTCCCATTGCAGATAGGCAGCAGAAGAAAGATTTCTTAAACCGTTGTTTGAATAAGGGGCTAGACTATGCTAGTAGTGATTGTAAGAGGTTGTTCCATTTTGGGTGCCACAAAGGAGAAGGACCATCTACCTATGGCCATGGCCCTGAGTTTACTGCGGCAAAGTGGACCTATATTCTACGTCAGTACTTCATGCTTTCTGCGGCAGAACAACTGCTGATTCTGTGGTCATTCTGCGACATAGATAAATTGTGGCTGTAACAGCATGCTATCAAAGGATTAAATCTTAGTTAACCCTTGACTGCCTTCGCAACCATCTGCTACACTGAAAGTAGAACAGCAGGCCATTTAACAGTATGTAGTCTTATCACAAATATTAAACTACAACAACCCTAACCTGGCACAGCCTGGGGCATCAGTGTTCTATTTTAATGAATTTTCCTCCCACCCCAAATTTGAAGGCTCATCTATTCTTCTGAAATTGGTGGTCTTTGCTGTTCTCATAGGTTATAATCCGAGAGGACATACACAGTTAGTTAAAACTACACAGAAGGCAAACCTTCTTGTATTTCTTCTGGTTTATATTTATAGTTAGCAGATATAAAAGAGACTCCAACTTGAAAGCCTTTTTTTCTGATTTTGATCAATGTTTTCTTAGATTATTATAATACTCCAACTGCCTTGCAACAAAAACATGAATGCAGTGTGCAAATCTGTGTGTTTGGGTGGAGGGATTGTCTTCCTATGACAGTGATGGAGGGTGCAACTTAGTGTCTGTGGGATTTATTGACTCCTGATTTTTCTTTGGGGGTCACACTGAAAAATGCAAGCAAGTCATTCTTATTAAGCTGGAGTAACCTTGGTTAGCATGTTCTCTTCTCCTTGCAGCTCAAGGGGTTGTTGTGGTGTTTGTCAGTCAGTGACCCTCATTTCACTTGTGTATAGCAGCAATCAAACTCTCCATTCTGAATTTTTTCCATAACTACTTGCTGCAGTTCCAGTATACCCTGGTGTCCAACTCTACTACAAGTGGGCAACTTGATCCTCCTTAAGAGTTGAGCTTGGTGACACCACTTAGGCTGCAGTTTGAAATCTGCCAAGAAATTACTCTCACATTTGCAAGTACAGAACTGCGGCCCAAATCAAAACTATGATCGATGTCTACCAGTGGGAACAGAGTCCTCTGCTCAGTCTGCTGCCAGCCCTATGTTTCTGCAATCAGCTCCTCCTGATACCCGTCACCAGACTGAGATTGATTCAACCTGCAAGGGCACCACTGAATTGTCTCACTTCTTGACTACAGCTCACCTTCCAGTTCTTCCTTCCAAATTCATCTTCCAAGGATTTTGTATGCAGCCTCACAATGAAAAATTAATATGGCTGAGCTGCCAACCCAGTGGCGCTGAGGGTTGAGGCACAGGACCCCACACCTCATGCTATGCCGGCACCCGGTTCGGGAACAATCCTGGGTCATCGGGAGTCGGCAGGGGAGGAGAAGGATGGAGCATCAGTAGGACTGCTCTCCTTCTCCGGGAGGGGGGGCAAGTGGCCATCAGTGCTCTAGTGTCTCTGGGGGTGGCTGTAGAGCACTGGCAGGGACATGGAGGAACATGCTGGGACAGACACTGGCTTGGGGTACATGCAGATGCACGCAGGCTTGGGGCCTTAGGCGCCACTGCATGCCTCAGCCGTTGGGGAGAAAGTGAAAATTAGGGGCACTAGTCGCTGCAGCATGATGGCTGCCTCCAGAGGGGACTTGATCAGCCCCAAGGGTGCATGGCATTACTGGATCCTGATCTGGGGGTTGAGCTTGGGGAGAGCTCCCCTCCACCCTGCCATGGGGGTTAAGCCACGGGGTAGCTGCAGGCCTGAATGTGGAGCCAGAGAGTAGTCCCAGGGAGATGGTGGCCTGAATACCCAGAGGATGCCAGACGTAGAGGTAAGGCAGACTGATGGCCCTAGGGAGAAAAAGTGTATATATATAAAAAATATATATATATATATATATATATATATATATATAAAAATATGGCTGAGCTACCCACATTTACACAGCAGCAAATCATAACTGCCATAGACCTAATCAAGCTCTGCTACTTGCATCAGTCCCTCCCTCACAATACTGGCTGGACGGAGTTATGTAACAAGATCCAGCATGAGTTAAATGCCATGTAGCCACTAACTTTTCATCTTTGTAGCAGACGGCATCAGTTTGCTGCCCTCTTCTAATAAGAATGTATGCCATGGCATACTTAACATATCATTAACTACAGTCCCTTCAGAAAGTATTCACCCCGCTTGATTTTGTCACATTTTGATGTGTTAGTGCCAGAATTTTAAGCATTGAAATTATTATTTTCCCTTGATTCACAACAGCATACTCAACAATTTAGAGGGCAAAATATTTTTATTGTGTAACAAACATTTATGAAACATTAAAACTTAAATATCTTGTTTACTTACATATTCACCCCTGAGTCAATACTTTGTAGAAGCGCTTTGGCAGCAATTACAGCTTTGAGTCTTCTTGAGTATATCGGTATCAGCTTTGCACATCTGATTTGGAGATTTTCGCCCATTCTTCCTTACAGATTTGCTCAAGCTCTGTCAAGTTGGATGGGAGCATCGTGAACCTAATCTTTAAGTCTTTCCACAGATTCTCAATGGGATTCAAGTCTGGGCTTTGGCTGGGCCACTCAAGGACATTCACCTTCTTGTTCTGAAGCCACCCAGTGTTGCTTTGGCTGGATGCTTGGGGTCGTTGTCCTGTTGGAACGTAAACCTTCGCCCAGTCCAAGGTCTATGGCAGACTGATGCAGGTTTTCTCAAGGATGTGCCTGTATTTGACTCCATCCATTGTTCCTCTGTCCTGACAAGTGCCCCAGTCCCTGCTGCTGAAAAGCATCCCATAACATGATGCTGCCACCACCATGCTTCATGGTAGGATGGTGTTACACAGGTGATGAGCTGTGTTCGGTTTGGTGCCAGGCATAGTGCTTGCATTCAGGCCAAAGAGTTCAATTTTTGTTTCATCAGACCAGAGAATCTTTTGCCACACTGTCTCAGACTCTGCCACATGCCTTCTTGCAAACTCCAGGCATGCTATTATGTGGCCTTTTCTCAGGAGTGGCTTCCGTCTAGCCAAGTGCTGCAGAGATTGTTGTCCTCTGGACAGGTTCTCCCATCTCAGACATGGAACGCTGTAGTTCTGTCAGGGTGGTCATTGGGTTCTTGGTCACTTCCCTGACCCAGGTCCTTCTTGCCTGGTTGCTCAGTTTGGGAGGACGCCTGCTCTAGGAAGAGTCTGGGTGGTTCCTGATCTTTCCATTTCCTAACGATGGACTTGACTGTGCTCCTGGGAACTTTCAACACCCTAGAAATGTTTTTATACCCCTCCCAGATCTATGCCTCCTCACAATTCTATCACTGAGTTCTACAGACAGGTCCTTGGTCTTCATGGTAGAGTTTCTGCTTTGACATGCACTGCCAACAGTGGGACCTATATATAGACAGGTGTATTTCCTCTGAAATCATGTCAACCATTTGAACTGACCACAGGTGGACTCCATTCAAGTTTCAGAGTGATCTCACAAGGAAATTGGATGCACCTGAGCTCAATTTGGAGTGTCATAGCAAAGGGGTGAATACTTATCAAATCAAGACATTTCAGGTTTTATTTTAAATTACATGTACAAAAATTCCAGAAGTTTCATTCCACTTTGACATTATAGAGTAATTTGTGTAGATATTGGACCAAAAATCCGTATAAATGTATTTTAATTTGAGTTTGCAACATCACAAAATGTGACAAAATCCAAGGGGCGAATACTTTCTGAAGGCACTATATTTCCCTGCCTTACGTGATGATGGATTTAGCTAGCATTTCTATAGCTGTGTGGCTGGTTTTCCTGATTTCTTTGGCAAGCACTGATTTCTTGCGGTCCGATCCTCATTTCTGTGGCCACTGCTGCAACTGCAGAATTGTAGAAAACACGGGCCCTGCCTATGGTTATCAAGTTTGTGCAAACTTTAAGATAGGATGGTGGGAGGATCTAAGGGTCCTTTGGGTGGTTTTCAGGGTGAGGAGATTAGATAGACTGAGAGGAAAGGTAGGTGGATGAGTTTGAAGGTGGCACAGACCACTGGGAAGTCCATCCTGGCTTCAAAATACCGCCAACCCAGTGTGTTTAGAACATTACATTGGTGGTCCCAAGCTAGGGCCTTGGAAGCAAGATGAGCATTCTGTGATAGGCCACTTTTAATTTGTCCAGAAGTGTTGGCTTGGCTGGAGTGAATTATTGGGGCCCCATAGAAGAGGCCTGGGATGAGGGTAGCTGAGGCGATGGTCCTCCCTTGTACGGTTGTAAAGGTAGGGGGTGGCGTATAGGAGGCAAATTTTGGTTAGTGGTCTTAACTACATAGAAACATAGAAATTGTCAGCAGATAAGGACCGCTAGGCCTCATCCAGTCTGCCCGTAGGCTCTATAACATATTATGTGGCCATATTTGATCAATGACTCTATCATCTCTCCCCCATCAAGTTTCCATTATGCCTGTTCCAGGCATGCTTAAACCCCTCCACTGTGCTTGCCCCCACTACACTCCTGTGGCAGACTATTCAAGTGTTGACTACCCTTTCTGTGTAGAAAAACTTCCACATTACTTAATCTACCTCCTTCAATTTCATATTGTGCCTCCTTGTTCTAGTACTTTTTCTAGACTGGAAAAGGTCCCTCACCTGCACCTTGTTTATGCCCATTGAAAGTTTCAATCATATCCCCGCTGTCTCCTCTTCCTCCAGTGAGTACATATTGAGGTTCCTTAGTCTCTCCTCATATGTTTTGTGGTACAAGCCCTGCACCATCTTTGTTGCCCTTCTCTGGATGAGTCTCCACCTTATCTACGTCCTTGCACAGGTCTGGCCTTCAGAACTGCATGAAGTACTCTAGATGAGGCCTTACCCAATGTTTTATACAATGACATCACCACCTCCCACCTCCTGCTAGTGATAACCTCTGCCTATGCACCCCAGCATGCCACTGACCCACTGTGCTGCCTTTGTGCAATTGCTTTGATACTCTTAAGGTCATCAGAAATGATAACCCCTAGGTCCCTTTCCTCTTTGGTGACAGCCGCCTCACCCCCAACCTGTAGCTACTCATTGTCCCTCTACCCAGGTGCATTGTTTTGCACTTCTTTGCATTGAACCTCAGTTAACACATCTCTAACCATCTTTCAAGCTTCTCCAGGTCCCTCTTCATTTTCTGCACCTTCTGGAGTATTCACCCGTTGCAGATCTTGGTGTCATCTGCCGTAGGCTTACCTTTCCATCCAGCTCTCTGCAATGTCACTAATGAAGACATTGAAAACACTGGTCCTAGCACTGATCTCTGTGGTACCCCATTGGTCATCTCCTCCCAGATTGTACCCCCATTTACCACCACCTCTGTCTCCTGTCTGTTAACCAGTTCCTAACCCAGTTAACCACCTTGTGTCTCATGCCCAGACTACCCATCTTGTTAATCAGCCTTCTATGTGGAACGGTGTTGAAGGCTTTGCTGAAATCTAGGTAGGCAACATCTACCACCCTCCCTGATTTACTTCCCTAGTCACCCAATCAAAAAAAACTATTAGATTTGTTTGACATGACCTTCCTCCTGTGAATCCGTGTTGCCTCTGATCCTGAGCACCTCTGGATTCCATATGTGCCACTATCCTTTCTTTCAGCATTGTCTCCATGATCTTTCCCACCACTGAGGTGAGGCTGATTGGCCCGTGGTTCCCTACTCCTCCCTACCGCTTTTGTGCAATGGGACTTCATGTGCCCCCCTCCAGTCCTCTGGAATGACACTCATGTTGAATGACTCTGTGAACAGGGCGCTGTTAATTCCTTCCAATATCCTCAGGTGGATGCTGTCTGGCCCCATGGCTTATCCACTCAGCTTGTGAGTTCTTCCAGAACTCTCTGCTGTAAATGGACTGGTGTCCCTCCCCCCCTCCATTGCCTCTGCAACCCAACTGTGGTCCTTGATCCTCCCTCCTTAGTGAATACTGGCAGAGTATTTGTTCAGTTCAGTATTTCTGCTTTGTTCAGATCCCTCCTTACATTCTCCTTCTCCCTTTGGGTTTCACAATCCTCCTCCTGGTTTTCTTCTTCTTTCACTGATGTACCTATAAAATGCCTTATCCCTTGGTTTGCGAGACCATGCTAAACCCTCTTACTGTCTACCCCTTCACCCTCCTAACTACTGTCTTTCCTGCGACCCTTAGACATTAGAATTTTTACCTCCCTGCCTCCTCCTTTGTCTCCCTTATTTCCTGAAACTCTGCCTTTTAGCACTGACTTTGTCACTCACCTCTTTGGAGAACCATAGTGGTTTCCTTCTTCTTTTCCCTTTGGCCACTATCCCAACACATTGGTTTGTTATCTCCACTATAGCTCCTTTTAGTTTCTCCCATTATTCTTCCATCCCCTTTGTTTCCATCCCTTCCCAGGACTGCTTTATACAGTACATCTGCCCATTTCAGTGATCCGCCTCCTGAAATCTAATACTCTTGCCCTTGTGTGGCTTACATGAGTCCATGTCTCCATGCTGAACCACACACCATGTGGTGATCACTGGACCCACTGCCCTTCCACCTGTATTTCTTCAACTCAGTTCCCATTGATCCATACCAGGTCCAGAATTGATTTGTCCCTGATTGGCACATGCACCAGCTGCTTGAGTCCAATCCCTCCAGGATTATAGGATGGCTGTGCTTCTGGCTGAAGCAGCCACCTGGGTGGCCCCTCCATGTCCAGCATATTGAAATCCCCAGCTACGGGTTTGCCTTTAGCTGCCATGTTGTGTATGTTTCTCCACTAGTTCCCTGTTCTACTTCTTCCCTCTGTGCCAGAGGTCTGTAGATCACCCTGTGGCATGTTGCTGTTCCCGTTCCCTGAAACCAGGGTTGATCCATTACCTTGACATCCCCTATCTGCCCTCAGACCTGCTGGCCTTTATGCCATCTCTGATGTTGCACAGGGCCACTCCTCACCCTTTTGCAATTCTCCTTGTCCCTCTCCTGAACAGTGTATAGCCTCTGGTACACCTGACTTCCCCAGCCATGATTAGCAGAGTACCAAGTCTCTGTTATTGCTGCAAGTCAAGGTCTGCCTCTGCCAACAAAGCTTCCAGGTCTGGCACCTTATTTTCTAGTTCTCGGGCATTCATTAGCATGACTTTCCATGTTTTATAGCCTGCCCTCCCTCTGCTCCTGTTCTCCCTCTCCAGCATCTTCCCAACCCGAGTTTCCATTTCTATGTGCTGTACGCCCCCATATCCTCGTTATACATTCTTCACCTTCACAGCTTACTCCTGCCTGCTTCTTAACTGTTCCTGGAGTCCACTTAGGTTCCTGCCAGTGTCTCATGGGGTGTTCCTAAGCCCTGACCTCCTGGTTCTCCCCTCTTGGCCAGTTTAAATGCTCACAGCTGAAGCATTTAAACTTCTCACAAAGGACCAGGTCCCTTTTCGGACAGATGCAGGCTGCTTGTCCTTATATAAGCTTTCAACTGCTTAGGTCAGGCCCCAATCCCTAGAGCCCCAAGCCCTCCTTCCACACCAATCCTTCAACCAGGAGTTGAAAGGTACAGATGTGGAGTACCCTAGCTTCCCCTGCACCCCTGGACAGGTAACACCTCTGAGAATGAGACACAGTGTGCTGTCTGTTTCGGTTTCCCCCAGCTTCCTGAAATCCTCCGGGACTCTAATTAACTCCACCCTTCTCCTGGCAGGTCATTGGTCCCCGGATGGACAATAACATCAAGCTACTCCCTCCTATCTATTGTCATGCTAATCCCATGGATCCAGCTTCCATCCCTCCATGTAGTGCTTCCTGGGAGGCACTTGACCTCCCTCCCTCTCTCCCTTGCTAGGTGTCCCTAACTACACTCCCTGGACAATAGTCTCCTCCTCCAGGGTCCCCTGCCTCCCTTCCCTGAGGCTCCATCCCTGGTGGACCCTCACATTGTCCCTGGTCCTAGCCTTGGGTTCATGGTGGGGCTCTCCCGTTCCTCCAAAACAGTGTAGGAGTTATTAAGTGGGACTAGTTGGGGATGTGCTTTTGACTCCCTCCCTCACCCTCCCTGAACCCACTGTGGTCCAATCACTCCTTTTCCCTGGCATCCTTTGAGGTACAAGTTGTGGACCTACTGGTCTCTGGGTGGGGGTGGATGCTGCCTTCAACTTGCCCAACTCTGCTTGGAGATGGGCAACCACTCCCTCAGCCCAAAGAGGTGCCTGCAGATAGGGCAGCAACACAGCCTCCAGAATGTCTCCTGAAGACAGTTGCTCCACAACCACTGCACTGTACCACTCCCATCATGTCTATTTCTCTCCTCAGTCTACTACCTGCTTAAGACTGCTATCTGTTATCTCCCAAATATTTGTGTTCTTTTGTTTTTGTTATGCTTTCTCTCTTCACTACTTCCTGTATGGATGCAGAATGTTGCAAGGTCCTATGGGACCCACTCTATAAATGTAGGGCAAACCCTGGAGTGGGTGGGTTACAGGGTGAGAGGGTGGGACTGCACCACAGACTGTGTCCAAAAACAATTGGCTAAGGAGTCCTCTAGCAGTACTCCACTCACCATGGTCAGACACAATTACAAACACACAGTCGCAAACTTATCAGCTAGAAACCTCAATCCCACCCAAATTAAAGATAAAAGCACACTGAAATGGCAGCTAAGAAAATACCTCAAATTCAGTTTTAAACACAAAGTCACAAACTCACCAGCTAGACTCCTCAATCCTGCCCAAGCTAAATGAAGAAGCACACTGAAATGTCAGTTAAGACCTTACATTCAAACTACATTAATCCCTGTAATATGATGCCTACACTTAAAGTTCAGACACAGTGAATTACAGAAACACAGTCACAAACTTATCAGATAGAATCTCTCAATCCTGCCCAAACTAAATGGAAAAGTACACTGAAATGGCAGTTAAGAAAATACCTCAAATTCAATTTCAAATGCAGAGTCACAAACTCACCAGCTAGACTCCCTCAATCCTGCCCAAGCTAATGTTAGTTACGTGTGTATCGAAAGGATAGGTGTTCATCCAGAATCAGTCCCAGAGTATTTGAAAGAGGCAACCCCTTCCAACAATATGCCTGAGAGGATTTGATTGTCAGAGGAGTCAATAAAGTATCAAATGAGGTACTGTGGCATCCCCAGGATGATACCCAATTCTGCAGCATTTTTTTGCAGGAGGTCTGCTGCGAATTCTTCAATGTAATTTCAATGGCAATTGGTCCTTTTGTCATTCAAGGAAACGTGACACTGCGGGATGAAATGAATGCCACAGTTTCCTGCATGACAAAAGGACTAATTGCCATTGAAATTGAATTGCTTTATTCAGTAGGTCTGCTGCAGCATACTGCAGAGTGCATTAAAATTGGGTTTCATCCTGGGGATGCCACTGTACCTCCTTTGATACTTCTCTGACTCCTGTGGCATTCAAATCCTCCTCAGACATATTGTTGGAAGGGTTGCCTTTTGAAACAACATAGATTTGGTCTTTTTGGTGTTCAGGACCAACAGATTATCCTTGAACTATTTTTCAAAGGTGTGAAAAGTCATTTACAAGTGCTAGTTTATACAATTGGCATCTCTGGAGGATCAGTAAGTATGGCATCATCAGCATAGAGCTGAACAGATGCCCCTCAATTTTGTGGCATACCATTAATGAAAATTGAGAATAAAGTGGTCCAAGAATTGACCCTGAGGTACCCCGTCAGTGATAGGGATAGGATGGCATGCTCCTTCCCATTTGATGCACTGGAACTGATTTGATAAATAGCATGAGATTCAGGAAAGGAAATTATCATAGAGGCCAAGATTTTGGAGCTTGGAGATGAGAATAGGGTGATTGATGAGGTAGAAAGCCTTCATGAGGTCCATGAAGATCTCCCCTGTGACTTTACCATGGTCCATGGCCTGTATATATGTCAGTGGTGACTCTTGGGAGAGCGGATTCCGTACCGTGTAGTTTCAGAAACCATGTTGGTGAATGGTGAGGCACTGGTCTATTCAATATAAGAATATATCTGGTTATATAGCATTCTTTCTTGAATTTTAGCAATTGGGCATAAAATGGATATGGGTCAATAGTTTTCAATGAGGTTGGTCGGACAACTCTTGTGTATAGGAATGACCACTGCTGGTTTCCATTTGTTAGGGATGGGCTGAGTGAGGAAGGATCTTTTTAATTAGTAGGGCAATAAGATACGCTAGTGCAGGTGCTCCTAGCTTGAGAAATTAGGTGACAAGGTGTCAAAACTAGGAGAACTGTCAGGGTTGAGACCATTCAAGAGTTTGAGTTCTTCTCTTTGAGAAGTTATTTTATATGGAATTAGGGGTGGGTAACTTCTGGACAAGTGTCAAACTGTGCCGGGTGGACAACGGAAGTCCAGTCTTGTATACACACAAGGTCAGTAAAGAAGTGGTTGATAGCGGTGGTTATCTCCAGTGGTGTGGTCAGAGAGGAGCCTTTGCAGTCATGCTTTGAGGATAATTCTCTCTTTACCCTTAATGAGTGCATTAATCTGCTTTCAGAAGCTTTTAGGCAAGGTGCTTTCCTGTAGGGATTGGAAATGTTCCCTTTTGACTTGTTGATGTTTGCTTTGCAAGTGTTCCATAATTGTTGATAGGTTAGCCAATCCTACTGTAGTCCCGATTTTTCATAGGTTTTCCAGAATTTATCATGGGAGTGCATGTTGTGCCTCAATTCCTGGGTAAGCCAAGGGAATGGAGACCTTTGAATCTTCTGAGTTTGTATGGGCATGTCAGTCTAGTACAGAGGTAAAAGTATTGATAAGACAGTGTAATGCCTGGTCTATGTCAGGAAGGTGGATATGGGGACCAGTCAACCTAGGCAAGACTGTGCAGGAAAGCTTCTGTGATGAAGTTGGTTAGATCCCTTTTTTTGAGAGTGATGGGGTGGAGTGCAGAGAGCTGTTTTTCAGACATAAATGGTTGGAGAATGGTGCCTTATACATCTAGGAGGATACGTATGGCCTTGACAAAGGTAGGATTATTGGTCACAATGCAGTTCTAATAGGTTATGTCTACCTGACTTCATATTAAGTCTAGTGGATTGGTCAAGTACAGCAGTTGCTCAAGATTAGCATCTAATAGTGCAGCTTGGTACTGGCGTCTTTTATTTCTGGCCAATCTAGGTTAAAGTCACCACGTAATATACTGTCATTATGTGGCATATTATTGAGGCTAGAGAAAATTCTACAAAGTTGGCCAGTGCTTGATTAGGGGATAGATATGTACATCCTATTGTAATGTGTTTTAACATGGCCTAGGGTAACTAATGAATAGGTGTTCAGCAGCTGAGTTAATTTTTGGTCAACTATTTCACTGACTACCAACCCAGCCATGGTATATCATAACCCCTCCCTCTTTCTGTGTGGCCAATCTCGCCAGTAATAGGAGTAGCTGGTGAGAGCAATCTCATGTGATAGGATGGTTGGTTTTAACAAGGACCAGTAATACAGAGGACACCAGACTTGCAGTACAGAGTGCAGCTTTCTAGTTCAAGTATTTTACCCCAATGCTTTGTATGTTCACATGAGCTGTTTTGAGCCCTTTGTGTTGGACCACATTGGACAAGAGGTTGGGGATTGGCTTGGATCTTTTAGTGTTGTTGTTTCTCTTTGTGTTCTGCATGTTCCTGGGTTTATTTCAATGTTTTCTGATAGTAGAAGGAGGCACATACGGAATAAGAAGAGGTGGGTGAGAAAAGGTAAGTTATGTATGTGCTTGCAGCGGTGTGTCAATTAAAATTGTTTTATTACATTGTGCTAGAGTAATCGACCAAAGTGGGCAGGGACTCATTGGAAACGCGTTGCAAGTAGTTTGGGGTAAAATAACACAGACCCCAATGGCGTAGGTAAGGAATTTGCAGAGGCATATCAGGCACATCTAACTGAGATGTGTCAGGAGGGACCAACAGATAAGAAGTCCTCTGGTGAGGTTGATGAGCAACATTGTAGGATGGTGATGGTCTTGAGGGTAATATTAGTGTCTGCTGCAGACCAGGAGGTGCTGGAGACCTGACAACAAAAGGGCAGAGCCAGCAAGAAGTGGTTAGGGGTAAGTCGACTGACCACTTTCTTAAGCTTTAAGCTTAGATGAGTAAGTATATCTATATATTGGTAGGGTTTCAGCTGGGGGCAGGGCTATCCTTAGTAATGGGTGGGGATTACTGTAGGAGGAGGCTTGCAAAGGAACCAAATAGGGAACAGTCAACAGATGTTTTGAAGGGCTTTTGGGAGGAAGGAATATTTAAGAGTGAGGGGGCGGGTAGGGGGAGAGCCAAACATTCTCTATGGAGAGTCGGATCCAAGTAGTGCTGCAGCCATAATCTAAAGTTGGCAAAGAGTGTGTTTTTTCCCAAGCCAAATCTATGCCTTAAAAATAATTCTAAATGGGCCTATGTTCCAAAGGGTGGGTAATATGCACCTGTGGTGCATACCCCACCCACATACCTATGCAACCCCAGGCAGGAACAGGGTAAGTGGTATGCAGTACTGCTAACACTCATGGGGCATCTGTCCATGGCCATGCCCACATGGCATGCATGGTCATGCAGACAGTGGGGGGCGAACACGCAGACCTGGGCGGGCATCCAATCTGATGCCCATACAGGGACCCCAGTGGATACCTTTGCACCCTTATGGAGGGCACTGGGCAGGCAGAGAGAGCTGCATATAGCAGTGCTGCAATCCAAAGGCAGACACCACACTGCTGCCCCAGCCTGCCCCTGCAGCACAGTGGGCTGGGGTGACAAGGAGGTACAAAATGTGGTGCAGCCACACCCGGTGGCCAATGTCACATGGGGCTTGTACTGGGTTATGCCTGGTCTCGGCAGGCATGGCCGGCGCCACTGGCCTGGCACTACATGGCTTTGTGAATGCAGCATAGTGCAAGCACACCCCGACACACACCCTGTGTGGACATCTACAATAGGCTTTGGAGCTGGGTGCATAAGTGCCTTGTGTTGCACTTATGCGCTCTTGGTGAATAAGCTGCCAGGTCCGTGGGACCCCTCTGTGCAACATTCACCAGGTGTGGTAACCCACGTGCCTCAGATCCATGGCATGTAGGCACCGTGATTTCTTTGTGCATAAGGCCCAATAAGTGCAAATACTATAACGCCAGATCTGTACTATATTCTGGGCTAAATAAACACAAATTAATTGTTAGAATCTCAGTTCAGGCATTAAACACTACTAAGGTGAGGATTACTAATTAAACTAGAAGAGTGCTAATTTTTAATTTAAGTTTGCTGCAATTTCACAATTCAAAAAATGCTTTTAAAAATTAGACAATGGCAAACAGAGCAACATCACCGAGCCAGTGGTAATGCTGGGTTTCAAGCCTGAATGTTCAGTGTACTTTTCCTTTGATCAGGCCAGTGGTCTGTACATGGCGGCTAGCTGCTTTAGTGCCAGGGGCACCATGGGAGTGGAGGAGCTGTTAGGAGATGGGCAGCCTGACTAGGGGCTCAGTGGATGTAAGGAGGAGGAAAAGACAAAGCCAGTTACATAAAGAGGTCTGAAGGATTAGGCAGAAGAGTTAATCGTGGGGTGGCTGGAGACAAGGAACAATAGTTAGTGAGAGAAGATACGGGTGTAGATCTGAAAGGGGCTCCAGGTGGAGGCGCTAAGACTGAGGTGCCAGAGGGGAAGTGCAGATCAGAGAGTGAGTGAAATGTGAAAGTGTAGATCAGGAGAGCTGGGCAGGATTTTGGATCCAGAGGAACAAGCATTTGTTAATGCCGAATGTTGATTGCGTTGGTCCTTTGAGCTCACTCACTGCCCGTGTCACTCACTCATTCTGTTTCTTGTGCTGCATGCTGCTCTTTTGTACTGGGCTCCTGCCTGCTTTGGCATGTTTTTCTGCCCACAAAGGAAATCTGCAGCTTATCCCGACAGAGCTCCGTTGAGGTGGATCACCCCCGTCACTCGCTTGTCCATTTCTGCCGGGCGCCCAAGCTGGCCTTTATACTGGGCTATTGCTCACGTTACCACCTTTTATGCCCACAAAAAATCCTCAGCAGTCACTATAGAGCTCCTTTGAGCTTGGTCACCCCCTCACTCTCTCTCATTGTGTTTCTCCCGCACTGCAGGCTGCCTTTGTACTGGGTTTCTGCCTGCATTGGCACATTTTCTGCCCACAAAGAAATCCACAGCTGTTCCACAGAGCTCTGCTGAGGTCGCCACTCTGCTCTCTCTCACTCTCTCATTCTGTTTCTCCTGGTGAAGCAGGCTGCCATTTTGTAGTGGGCTCCTGCCTCTGTTGGCACCTTTTTCTGCCCACAAAGAAATCTGCAGCAGTCCTGACAGAGTCCTTTGAGCTCACTCACCCCCCTCTCTCACTCGCTCATTCTGTTTCTGTCGGTGCTGCAGGCTGTCCTTTTGTACTGGGCTCCTGCCTGCATTGCCACCTTCTTCAGGCCACAAAAGAAATCTGCAGCAGTCACAACAGAGCTCTGTTAAGCTCGGTCCACCACCCCCTCACTCATTCCTTCTGTTTCTCCTGCCGCTGCAGGCTGCCTCTTGTACTGGGCCTCTGCGTGCATTGCTGCCTTTTTCTGCCCATAAAGAAATCTGCAGCAGTCCCAACAGAGCTCTGTTGAACTCACTCACTCCCCTTACTCACTCGCTCATTCTGTGTCACCCGCTGCTGCAGGCTGCCCTTTGTACTGGGCTCCTGCCTGCATTGCCGCCTTTTCCTGACCACAAAGAAACCGCAGCAGTCACGATAGACCTCCTGCTGAGCTTGCCTCACCCCCCTCTCACTCGCTTGTTCTGTTTCTCCTGGCGTCAGGCTGCCCCTTTGTACTGGGATCCTGCCTCTGCTGGTATCTTTTTCTGCCCACAAAGAAATCTGCAGCAGTCCCAACAGAGCTCACGTCGGCCTCACTCATTCCCTGTCTCACTCGCTCATTCCGTTTCTGCCAGCGATGCAGGCTACCTTTCTGTACTGGGCTTCTGCTGTGTTGCACCTTCTTTCTGCCTACACAGAAATCCACAGCAGTCACTAGAGATCCGATGAGGTGGCTCACTCCCCTCTCTGTAGCTTGTTCTGTTTCTCCCACCACTGCAGGCTGCCCTTTGTACTGGGCTCCTGCGCATTGCTGCCTTTTCCTGCCCACAAAGAAATCCTCAGAGTCCCGACAGAGCTCAGTTGAGCTCTGTCACCCCCTCTCTGTCGCCGATCCTAATCTGTCCCAAGCACTGATTTCTGATAGCGACTGCGGTGTTCTGTGCTGGAAGTGGAAACACATTTCGCCAAGATATGAAAATTGACAGCTGTACTGATCATAAGGAGGTGTGAACAAATGCCAGTGTTGAAACTCTGGCGTGAAAATATTACTCATTTGCGAAGCTTACAAGGGTGCATGGAAACTGCAAAACACATGCTCATAACACAGTCATTTTATGGAGTTTCATCACAAAATTTTCAACATAGTCATTTTAGGACCTCTGCTCATGAATGGTGTCAGTGTGATTTTCTTAATGTGTCCCAAACACTGATTTCCTACAGCGACCGCGAGACAGTAACCGGAAGACTGAAAACACATTTCAGCCAGGATGTGAAATGACAGCTGCAATGTTCATAAGGAGGTGGAAAATGGCAATGCTGAAAATCTGAAGTGAAAATATTGCAAAGTTGCAAAGGTACGAGCGTGTGTGGAAACTGCACAATGCACATTCAGTAACACACTCATTTTAAGGCCTTTGTCACCAAATGTTCAATATAGGCATTTTAGGACCTCTGCTAATGAACAGTGTCACTTTCATTTTAATGTGTCCTGAACACGATTTCCCACTGCAACCATGCTATTCTGCACCGAACTGCGAAAACACATTTCGCCAGGATGTGAAAATGACAGCTGTACAGTTCATAAGGAGGTGCAGAAGAATGGCAATGTTGAAAATCTGGAGTGAAAATATTAATTGCGAAGTTATGAGCATGCATGCAAACTGTGCAACGATGCTCATAACAGCCATTTTATGGAGTATCGTCCCAAATGTTCAACATAGGCATTTTAGGACCTCTACTAATGAACAATGTCACTTTCATTTTAATAATCCTGTCCCAACATTGATTTCCCATAGCGACCACGCTATTCTGCGCCAGAAGTGCGAAACACATTTTGGCCAGAATGTGGAAAATGATAGCTGTACTGTTCACAAGGAGGTCTGAAAAATGCCAATGTTGAAAATCTAGTGTGAAAATATTGCAAATTTGCAAAGTTATGAGTGCCGTAGCAACTGCACAACGCCCGTCAGAAACAGTCATTGTTTGATGCCCCACTGAATTTTGGTGTATGTAGTTTTGAGAGTTCCATTATGAATACTGGCACTGTCAATATTACCTCGGTCCTGAAAGGATTCCATGCAGTGACCGTAAAATCACCTTTCAGGGACGAATAATGCCATGAAAGTGCCAGAATTCATGCGGAGTGGTCCAAAACCCCATGTTGAAATTTGGTGCCAAAATTAAAAATGACTGAGATATGCATCAAAGTTGAGAAAACCCTATTTATTCTATTATACAGCTTATCGGCATTTCCTCAGTTCGTGGTTGGCTTTGAAGAGCGCGAGATGTTTCCGTCCATAAAGATGGTCACACCGACTCAGAGGTGTATGGGGTGGGGGTGTGGAGGAAGCAGGGTGCGCAGTGGTGGCACGGGTTGTGTAAGGGGGGTAGGGAGACCGCAGAGGGATTGTTTTTTTCCATAGGGGAAAACATTGTGGGAATGTTTTTTTTTTACAGGGGCATGTAACATGCTGGGGTGGACTCCAGTGTGATAATGGAGACTTTTTGGGGGGCAGCTGTAGACAGGGCCCCGTGTTTTCTGTGATTCTGCGATTGCAGCATTGGCAGCAAATTAGGGCTGACGCAGAAATCGGGTGCTTTGCCACAGAAATCAGGAAAACTAGCCACACAGCTGCAGAAATGCTAGCTATCCTATGCGATCATACAAAGTAGGGGATTATATATGTTAAGTATGCCATGGCATACATACTTATTAGAAGGGGCAGCAAACTGATGCCATCTACTACAAAGATGAAAAGCTAGTGGCCACATGGCATCTTAACTCATGCTGGCTCTTGTTACATAACTCCATCCAGCCAGTATTGTGAGGGGAGGGACTGATGCAAGAGTAGCCGAGCTTGATTGGGTCCATGGCAGTTATGATTTGCTGCTGTAAATGTAGGCAGCTCAGCCATATTAATTTTTCATTGAGGCTGCTCAAGGTGCATACCGAATCCTTAGAAGATGAATTTGGAAGGAAGAACTGGAAGGTGAGCTGTAGTCAAGAAGTGAGACAATTGAGTGGTGCCCTTGCAGGTTGAATCAATCTCAGTGTGGTGACAGGTATCAGAGGAGGAACTGATTGCAGAAACATAAGGCTGGCAGCAGACTGAGCAGAGGACTCTGTCCCCACTGGCAGGGGTGTAGCCAGGAATTTTAAACTTGTACTCAAAACTGATGCACTGTTGCCCCTCCATTATGTAAACATAAACCCAAAATATGCACTCCCATGCCACACCAACAATAGGACTACCCCCGTTTGCCATGTCTAAGTTCAAGTGTTTGCCATGTCTAAGTTCAAGTAATCAGTTTCTTCCTGTAGTCCTCCTTCCTTTGTTTTTCTGCCTGCCTAGTAAGTTCTTGTTTGTATATTTGGCTGGTGGCCAGTGCCCCATAGTGAACAACAAAGGCAGAAGGGCTCAGAGTGACACAGACACAATATGTCTCACAATGTCCTTGCTTTCCTCTTTTTGCCTGCTAATTTTTTACTGTACTCTGGTGAGTACAGTGCATATGCTCCGACACCCCTGCCCACTGGTAGATATCAATCATAGTTTTGATTTGTGGGTCGCAGTTCTGTATCTGCAAATGTGAGAGTAATTTCTTGCAGATTTGAACCTGCAGCCTAAATGGTGGCATCAAGCTCAACTCTTAAGGAGGATCAAGTTGCCCACTTGTAGCCAAGTTGGACACCAGGGTATACCAGAACTGCAGCAAGTAGATATGGAAGAAAATCAGAATGGAGAGTTTGATTGCTGCTATACACAAGTGAAATGAGGGTCACTGACTGACAAACACCACAACAACCCCTTGAGCTGCAAGGAGAAGAGAACATGCTAACCAAGGTTACTCCGGCTTAATAAGAATGACTTGCTTGCATTTTTTAGTGTGTCCCTCAAAAGAAAAATCAGGAGTCAATAAATCCAACAGATACTGCAAGTTGCACCCTCCTTCACTGTTATAGGAAGACAATCCCCAAAAAAAAACATAGATTTGCACACTGCACTCATCATGTTTTTGTTGCAATGCAGTTGGAGTATAATAATCTAACAGAATATTGATCAAAATCAAAAAAATGGCTTTCAAGTTGGAGTCTCTTTATATCTGCTAACTATAAATATAAACCAGAAGAATTCCAAGCAGGTTTTGCCTTCTCTGTAGTTTTAGCTAACTGTGTATGTCCTCCTCAGATTATAACCTATGAGAACAGCAAAGGCCACCAATTTCTAGAAGAATAGATGAGCCTTCAAATTTGGGGTCGGAGGAAAATTCATTAAAATAGAACACTGATGCCCTGGCTGTGCCCGGTTTGTGTTATTGTAGTTTAATATTTGTGATAAGAAGACAACATACTGTCAAATGGCCTGTTCCACTTTCAGTGTAGCAGATGGTTGCATCGAAGGCATTCAAAGGATAACTAAGATTT
Organism: Neoceratodus forsteri; assembly: GCA_016271365.2. NCBI lineage: Eukaryota > Metazoa > Chordata > Ceratodontiformes > Ceratodontidae > Neoceratodus > Neoceratodus forsteri. Next base: position 1,047,126,582 of record CM057455.1, read on the forward strand.
AATCCTTTGATAGCATGCTGTTTAGCCACAATTTATCTGTAGCAGAATCACCACAGAATCGGCAGTTGTTCTGCTGCAGAAAGTATGAGGTACTGACGCAGAATATAGGTCCACTTGCCGCAGTAAACACAGGGCCCTGGCTGTAGCCAATGGGGATTGGGCATCCCCATCAGTACACAACAAAAGGGGGGTATATTATGCTGATGGGGATTGGGCACCCCATCAGCACAGAACAAAAATGGGGGTGACATTATGTCGATGGGGATTGGGCACCTGTCCGCACACAAAAAAAACAGGGAGGGTTACATAATCGTACATAATGCCGATGGGGAGTGGGCCCCCCATCAGCAACATCAAACTTGGTGCACTGAAGCCGATGGGGATTGGGGCCCAGTCAGCAAACAAACATGGTGAGGGGCATGCTGCAGGGATTGGGCAACCCCTCGGCATGGGGTTTAATATTGTTTGTAGAACACGGCGGCAAGCCACCACCATGTTCACAACCAGTATCACTGTAACAAGGTTCCACCCAGCAATGACAGGTAGCTCCCTCATCGCAGCAGAATGGCTTGCACTGCAATGATGAGGCTGCCCGGATTGCAGAGACTGAAACCTTAAAGGTTGTGGCATGCTGTCTGAACTAGTGTCAGCAGCAGCGTGTCACTGCATTGGGTGATACAGGCCAAGCCTTTAAAGGTTCTGGGGGCATTGGTTACAACAGTGCTTGCCTCCACAACCTGCTTCTGAAGCTGCTTGCGATATGTTTCTTGCACATGCACTCAAGCAACATAAAAAAGCAGTTAGGACAAACAGCATTAAACTCAGGCCACACAGCTTGATAAGTCACAACAGATTACAACACTGTTCTAAGTATTTCTAACTTAACATTACACAGAAGAGCTGTATCCACTTAGCTAAAATTCTCTCTGGAGGCCAGATCTGAGTAGTGCTGCAGCCTTAATTTAAAGTTGGCAAAAAGCATGTTTTTCCAAGCCAGATCTATGCCTTAAAAATGTTCTAAATAAGTGCCAGATCTGTATTCACTTCTGGGCTAAATAAACACAAATTTCATTGGCAGAATCTCAGTTCAGGCACTAAACATTACTAAGGTGAGGTGTTATTAGTTAAACTAGAAGAGCGCTAAGTTCTAAATTTAAGTTTAGCTGCAATTTCACAGTTCAGTGAATGCTTTAAAGTTAGCCATTTGCAAAGCAGAGCAGCATCGCTCAGCCAATGGTAAAACTGGGTTTCATGCCTGGATGTTCACGTACCTTTCCTCCAGTCAGGCGGGCAGTCTGTGCATGGTGGCCGGCTGTTTCGGTGCTGGAGGTGCTGTGGGAGCATAAAAACTGCTTGTGGAGCTGGGCAGACCAATCAGGGGCTCGGTGATCTTTCCTTTGGTTGAGTGGGGAGGTCTGTGCCTGGCGGCCAGCTGCTTCAGTGCCTGGGGTGCCAGGGGCAGAGGAGCCACCTGTGGAGCTGGGCAGCATGATCAGGGCTCAGTGATCTTTCCTTAGTTGGGTGGGCGGTCTGTGCATGGTGGCCAGCTATTCCAGTGCCAGGAGCACCATAGTAGTGGAGGAGCCGCTTGTGGAGCTTGGCAGTCCGATCAGGGGCTTGGTGATCTTTCCTTTGGTCAGGTGGGTGGTCTGTGCAATGCAGCTGGCTGCTTGGTGCCAGGTGTCCCGTGGGAGTGGAGAAGCTTCTTGTGGAACTGGGCAGCATGATCAGGGGCTGGGTGATCTTTCCTTCAGGTTGGGCAGGTGGTCTGCGTGTGCAGCCAGCTCCTTTGATGCTGTGGCTGTCGGTGACATTCCTTTGGTTGAGTGGGCAGTCAGTGCACAGTGGCTGGCTGCTTCAGTGCTGAGAGCACTGCAGAAGTGGAAAAACCTCTTGTGGAGCTGGGCAGCCAGATCAGGGGCTCAGTGATCTAAGGGTAAAGGAGTTAATGCCTCCATGGTAGTCGGTTGGTTCTTATCAGTCACAGATGACAGACGACGTCTTTTTTTTTTTTTTATGGATACTGTTTTGTGTTTTTGTGTGTGTGTTTTTTTATTATTATTCTTGGTAACGGGTAAGGCCCACTGTGCACAAGTGCCTGTTTTCGTGGCAACTTGGGAGCACTGGGCAGTTAAGTGACTTGCTCAGAGTCACACAGTATGCAAGTGGAGGTTGTGAGAATCAAACCCAGGTCTGGTCTGCTGGATGTACCAAACTTGTTCATAGCTCGTTACTCTAACCTCTAGGCTATATTGCCTATTTTTTACCCTGGGGTTCAGAACCTTGGTGCCACTGCACTGATTTTCTGCAGAGCACAGCCTCTCTAGGCCACAGGTTCCCACCAGTTCAGAAATCTCATCCACAACTTCTTTATCAAATCCAGATTACCCAGGACAGTTGGTGCTAAAGCCATCAGAGTCCCTCTTTGATAGTGGTTCTCCACAGGCACCAGCTGTCTCAGTCATGGATCCCAGTCTGAGCCTAAGCTTCTTGATCTGCCTTGGAGGAGTCAGTGCCACCCAGAATCAGAACCCTGTCACAATCCTTTGGCCCGCATCCACTTCCAGCCAGTCAAAGCCAGAGGCGTGCTCATGGAGGTGCTAAAACTGGAACTGCATACCCTGGCTCTCTGGACTGGAGTACTGACACCAGAAAACTGCTTTTGGCAAGCTGGAGCCCCAATTTATAATCTTGCAGTGGGCAGAAAAACATTGCCTGTGATCCTCCAACCAATAGGCAACTGCTGTTGAAAACTGGCACATAAACACACTGTCACCATGCAGAATATATGTAATAAACAGGATATGACTTGGTAACATTTAGAACACTGTGAATGGAAGAACTCAGGGCTAGTTTAAAGCCTTAGTTTATTTAACACAGAAGCACACTACTTTTATTCTGTTGGGCTATATAACTGGCCTCAATATAATGCACAGCATTAGTTTTAAGGTTTATGTGAGTCGTGTAATGGACAGGTGATGGCACCAGCTTTTAGTAACTATGCACCATCATTGGTGGCAGTGGGAAGTTGATACAGGTAAGGGACTACTGGGAGGTGGGTGGAAACAACAGAGGGCAGGCTGAGGGTGGAACTTTGCAACTGTTACACAGCGACATTGAGGAACAATGGAGTATGTGACAGCTAGCCAATAGGGCGGCTGTAGTTCACTGAACAAAAGAAGTAGGTCTGAAGGATTGTGGCCTAGATAGAGACCTCAGTGGGAATGATGGAGCGGAGCCAGCAGAAAAGCTAAGTGAGGCTGTGGGACTGTGAGCTGGAGTCTTGTACTGTTCTTTAAAATTGTTGTTTTTGCAGTGGTAACAGGAGAAATTGACACGGGAAGGGACTACTAGGAGGTGGGAGGAATAACAGAGGGCAGGAGTTTGGCGGCCATTACACGGCACCATTAGGAAACAGAGCGTGTAACTACAGCCAGCCAATAGTGCAGCTGTAGTTCCTATACATTTCCCAGGGGATAAGCAACCCTGCAGCATAAGTGTCACAAACCAGGAGTGTGGCATCTGGGGGCACCATAGGATGTCTGCAGGGAGGCCTGCAGGCCACAGACCATGCTGTACAGGGCAGAGGAGGTAAGTGTGTTACAGATGGAAATAAACATTGTGCAAGATAAAATAATTTGGGCCTACAAACATATCAGGTTCAAACAAGGTAAGGAATAATATTGGCTAGTTAGGGAAAACCCTGTAGCAGAAAATCAGCACTGTAAGGATTCAGTGAGGAACCTTGATATGGTAACACAGGGTAGCAGCTGCACCAATATAGGGTCACCTTGTTTTTGCAATACACAGTGACATATAGGTGGGCTGGTATAGGCTAACTAAGGAGGATGTGGGGGTTTGGAGTTGCTGTGGAAGGCAGGATAGGTGGGGGAGGAGGTGGGGAGATGCAAGAAGACACAGTAATCAGGTTGGCAAGGGCAGGAATGTGAGCTGTAATGGATGTGGGTTATCATTCTTCATGGGGATGGTGTGGAGAAAGGTGCTGTCCATTGCACTGGAGCAGATAAGGGAGATTAGGTGGCTGAGACAGGAGCTAGAAGGGGAGGGGAGGCAGGGAGGATCAACATGGGCTGAGTGGGGAGGTGGGGTTGGCTGGAGCAAATTGACAGCAGACATAGGACAGATGCCAGGAAGATACCATGGGGCCCAGGGACATATCCTCCCATGACCCCATGGAATCAGGGTGGAGCAATGGCAGGTGGTAAGAAGGAGCAAGGAGGGTAAGAGGGACAACACAAAGGTGAAGGGAGAAGAAGAGGAAGGGGGAAGGATGAAGGATTTCATGTTGTGAGTGACTACATTGAACAGGTATGCAATACTTGCTGATGTAGGAGAACGTGGGATTAGTTGGGGGAGGATCAAGTAAACATAGAGATGAAGGTTGAAGGCAAAGGGAGAGGAGTAGCTCAGAGGCAAGGAAGGACTGGATGCCAGAATGGAGAAAGGGAGGGAGGAAGAGTTACAGGAGGAAATGGATAACTCACAACAGTAGCAAACAAGGTTAACCAGAGATGGAGGGGTCAAGGGGAGTGAGATGCAGAAAGAGGAGGAGGTGTTGGTACAGCCAGGAGGACTCCTGAAAAGACAGGAAAAGGTTGTGGAGGGAGGAGGCTAGTTTACTATGAAAGGATGGGGAATTAGTGAACAGACCTGAGGGTGACAGTAGGGTGTTATCGTTGGGAATTCAATAATGAAAGATGTACACTGAGGGAGAAAGGAGGACCAAAGAAATAGAAGGGTGGTAGCCTGTATGCCAGGATTGGAGGTGGGAAGAGCAGGACAAAGAATCAAGGAAATTGTAATGAGATGGGACTAAAACCTAGCTTGGTCATCCACCTGGGTACCATAGGTTCATAGGTCCATAGGTTATGTCTGAGCATAGAAGACACATGTCCATATAGCTCTTCAATATTCTAAAAATAACCCTGTAATCCCTTATCTGTCAAGCAGGAATCCAGCATATTCTTGAAAATATTCATAGTAGGACTCCCCACTACCTAATTAGGAAGAGCATTCCAAATTCCTGTAATTCTTACACTAAACCAATTTTCCTTCTTTAGTATTATACTTGTCCTTATATATCTGATAACAGTGTGCTCTAGTGTCATGTCCGCTTCTTCAGTTCCAGGCCTAGTTGTTCCCTTTAGATCATCTTTAATGCCCTATAATCTGGCACATATCACCCATAGTCTACGGTACTCTAAAGAGTGCCAATCCAAGGTTTTGTAGTCTTTATTCAAAGCTCAAACCCGGACTCCCTTATTCCCTTGGTTGCTCTTCCTCTGGACCTTTTCCAGGTTCTAATATCCTTCCTATAACCGTGCCCAAAATTGGGGCACAGTATTCCATGTGCATGGACACACCAACGAGGTATACAGGGGCAACAGTACAGGTTTGTCTCTGCTTTTAATATGCTTAAATACACAGTGCTGTATACCACTTGCTTTTTGCCACCTGACTGCACTGTATTCCAAATTTTAATTCATTATCAACCCTTATTCCTAAATCTTTTCATCGTGTACTATCCTCAGCTCACTGCCTGCTAGCTTATATTTATACTGCATATTATTCTTCCCCATGTGCATAACACATTTATCTGTGTTGAATATAGATCTGTTTCTTTGGCCCATGCATCCAAGTCTGTGAGGGCTGCCTGTAAGATATTGCCCTTCGATATTAACAGGTCTCTTCAATAATTCCCTGGAGATGGACGTGGTGCTGACTGACTGGAAAATGGCATATGTGGTGCCTCAACACAAGAACAGACAAGAGCTTGGTGGAACATCTGGTTGTCAATGGACTACAGGACCCAAGGCAGCATGGTTTCACCAGGGAGGTCATGTCAGACCAACCTCGTTGAATCTTTTGACTGGGTGACTAGGGAGGTGGATCAGGGAGGGCAGTGGACATGGCCTATCTGGACTTCAGCAAGGCCTTTGACACTGTGCCACATAGAAGACTATTACACAAACTGGGGAATAGTGGGTGTGGGCAGGACAGTAGTGGTGGGTAGGTAACTGGCTGGGTGGCAGGACACAGAGGGTGGTGGTAAATGGCTGTCACCCACAGAGGGAAGAGTGACCAGGGGGTACCACAGGATCCAGTGCTGGGACGGTCCTATTCAACATCTTCATCAGTGACATTTGCGTAGGGACCTAGAAGGCAGAATTTCACTGTTCGCTGATGACACAAAGCTCTGTAACAGAGTAGACACACCAGAGGGTGTACAGAATGAGAAGTGACCTGCAGAAACTTGAAGAATGGTCAGGGGTTTGGCAGTTGAAATTCATGCAAAGAAGTGCAAGATAATGCATATGGGGCACAAAAAACCTGGCACAATATATCATTTGGGGGGTGAGGATATAGCATGCACCAAGCAGAAAAGGATCTTGGGGGTTGTCATCTCTGATGACCCTGAAGGTAGGGAAACAGTGTGACAAGGCAGCAGGTAAAGCAAATAGGATGCTGGGATGTATAGGCAGGGCATCATCAGCGGAAAAGGGAGGTCATAATTCCGCTATACAAGACACTAGTGAGGCCCCACCTGGGTACAGTGTACAGTTCTGGAGACCATACCTACGTAAGGACACAGACAGGGTAGAAAAGGTTCAGAGGAGGGCAACAAAGATGGTGCATGGATTGCATCGCAAGTCCTATGAAGACAGGTTGAAGGAACTGAACATGTACTCCCTGGAGGAGAGGAGGAGAGAGGGATATGATAGAGACATACAAGTATCTTACAGGGAGGAACAGGGTGCAGGAAAACACTATTTTAAGCGAAAAGATGTTCCAGGACAAGAGGGCATGGGATGAAGTTGGAGGGAGGATGATTCAGAGGAAATATGAGAAAGAATTTCTTCACAGAACGGTGGTGGATAAGTGGAACACCCTGCCAGAGGAAGTGGTGGGGGCTGAAACAATCACGGGATTTAAGAATGCATGGGATAGACATAAAGGAATCTCTGGAGGTCAGGGTAGGCAACAGACTTCTAGGAAAACAAACTGAACTTACAAGCTCAAATGGCAGACTGGGTGGGCCATAGGCCCTTATCTGCTGACACTGTCTATGTATCTATGTATCTATGTATGACCCAGGGAACTATGAGCCAATCAGTCTGACCTTGATAGTATGTAAACACATGGTGACCATACTTGAGGAAAGGCTGGTGAGGTACATTGAAGAGAATGATCTTCAGGATGAGAGGCAGCATGGGTTTGTGGCAGGCAGATCATGACAGACAAATCTGATTAAATTCTTTGACTGGGTCACAAGAGTGGTGGAGCGGAGGCCAGGTGATGGACATCATATACCTGGACTTCAGTAAGGCCTTTGATTCTGTACCACATAGGCTAACCAGTAACAGGCAGATCTAGGGGTGGGGATAAATGGAAAAATGGGCTGAGAGCTGGTTGAGGGACAGAACCCAGAGAGTAGTGGTGGGGGAGAGTAATCCAGCATCAAGGAGACCACCAGTAGGGCTGGGTAGACTGTACCATCTGAAATCCGTACCCCCCGATTAAACTTTGAATACACAGACCCAGATAAATATGGACTTCACCACAGAAGTCTGGTTCCTGTCTGAAAGCAGTTTTTTTTGTCTGCATGCCTGGCGCCCATGGAGGAGGCTAAAGAGGATCGGACGATGCCAGGCGGAACAAAAAGACTGGGAGAAGAGTGGATCTGAGCCCAGGAGTAGGAGGACCACACATCACAGTCACATGTGGTGGACATCTTAGCGCAGGCTGTAGCAGCTGTGGTCGGTCAGTTGGTCAGTCGGTCAGTCAGTTGGTGACTCTCGGGTCGGCTGTCGATTTTCTTCTCAGAGTGGAGATTGACTTAGGTAAGTAGTACCTCACAAACTGCCTGACTCCTGTAGCCTATCCTATGTGGGTTTGGAACATATTGAATACCAGAAAGAGGGCAGAGGAGAGTTGTGTACAGGCCCAGGGCAACGGCAGGCTGGCAAAATAAATTGTTGACTTGTGGCACTGGAGAAAGTGAGAGATACTATTGGAGCCAAAGAGAAATGTTATAGTTCCAGAAATCACAAATAAACTTTATTCTTGGTCTCATTGTGGTTGGTTGTGTACAGGGCAAGAAAAGACTGGCAAAATAAATCTTTGACTTGTGCCACCATACAGAGAAAAAAAGAGAGAAAAGACCATTGGGAGCCAAAGAGAAATGTTATAGTCACAGAAATCACAAATAAAGTTTAATCTTGGTTCTAGTGTGCCTGTGTGTGAACACAGGGAAAGAGCAGGCTGGCAAAATAAATCTTGACTTTTGCCACCATCCAGAGGAGAAAGAGAGAGAGAGAGAGACTACTGTGGGCCCAGGAGAAATTCTACAATCACAGAAATCACAAATAAATTAATCTTGGCCTCCAGTGTGACTGTGCAGAGTGTGTACACTGTACAGGGCAGGCAGGCAGAATAGTGCTTGCATCTGTCTGTCTGTCTCTCTCTCTCTTCTTTCTCCCAGCACACTGTGCTATAAGCCCAAGCAGGATAGGCTACCATTAAATTTCAGTCATGAAGCAGCTAGCAGTCATTGCTTTATTTAGCAGTTTTACTGTATTTCTATACAAATCATGCATTAAATTTCCTTTTGGTCTTTGTGTTGAACATGACCGACTTTTGGCCACTTTTATGCATTTTATTGCATTTTTTTCAAATATTTATAAATAATCAGAACTAATCAGAACAAATCAGAACCCTCCATGTTCCAGTTCTTATTTAAAGAGGGTCAAAACTTCACTGAGTTCTCCCAGCCCTAGTCACCAGCGGGGTCCAACAGGGATTGTTGCTGCAGCCAGTGTTGTTCAATGTCTTCATCAGTGACATAGGGAAGGCATTAAAAGCAAGATGTGCCTGTTTGCAGATGAACACTAAACTCTGTGGCAGGGTGGACAAAGGAAGGGATGCATGAACTGCAGGAGGACCTTGGTAAACTTGAGAGATGGTCAGGAATCTGGAACTAGGCTTCAATTCCATAAAATGCAAAGTGATGCACATCTTGACCAAGAATCCTAGGATGGAGTATTACCTGGAGGAGTCCAGGTTGATGTCCGAGGAAGAAAACTCTGGGGTTGTGATTTTGTTAAATTTAAAGTGGAATTGGAGAAGGAAATTAAGTTCCAAGAGAGTAAAACTATTGCTACTAAGAAAAGAAAGTTTAACAGAAATCAAATTGATTATAAGAATGGACATATTTTTAATTGGCCAAAAGGAAATGAACAGTACAACAACAAAAATGGGAACTCATCAGACAAAGTTCCAGTAAAGTGAGATTCCAGCCAGTCTCCATTTTGAAAATACCTCAGGGAACACCTCGGGTCAGGTGGAACAAGTGGGTCAGAGACGAGCATAAATAGTAATTCAGAAGTTTCAGAGGGCCTTTTTGGAATGAAGAAATCAGAGACTAGTAAAAAAAAAAGCAGATATCACATGGAAACAAACATTCAATGAGGGAAGGAGAAGATGTGGAAGGAATAGTGATACATGGGGGACAGATGCACACACAGAAAGAGATATCAGGAACATCGGATGATGAAATAATTGAAGGAACGGTGAGACAAGTGTGATCAATCTGTCTTCCTATGAACTTAATGAATATGAAATAAGTCTGTTGAATAAGGGACTTTCATTTATACCGACTGTGGATCTGAACTTTTGATGCTAACATTGATTTATGTAGGCTATGTAGAGTCTCGAGCTTGTAATGTTATTTCTGGAAATTTGTCAACCTAGAAAATGTTGAAAATAGTGATGCTGATGTAGGTTTTTCTAATTTGAGTGTCATATCTACCCAGGAAATGCTTTCTGCAGTTTTGAACTTTTCTCGGGGAAGGGGATCAGAATTTGGAGGTGGGGAGTAGGGGGTGAGGGAGGAGGGGTTATAAGAACTAGACCTAGTACTTTTTGTTCCCTGTGCCACGTGCAGTTATGGTATTTGAAAAGTTTTGTGAACAGGACATTGAAATTCTTAGGAAGGAGGATTATGTGCCTAGATTTGATAATCTAACATCTAAGGAGAAAGAAGTTTTGTTTGCCTTAAGGAATAATAGAATGTTACAATTAAACCTGTGGACAAAGGTAGAAATGTGGTGGTACAGGATGTTATTGATTATGAGAGAGAGGTAGATAGGCAGTTGTCTAATAAAGACGTCTATAGACAAGTTAAAAGGGATACCATTGCCTTATCTAAACATGAGATAGATGACTTTCTGTTATGGGCACATAAGGAAGGCATGACAAATGAGAGAGAGAGAGAGAGAGAGAGAGAGAGAGAGAGAGACTATATGACAGTGACACATCCATTATCTTCACATTTTATATTATTCCAAGGCACACAAATCTTTGTCCAATACCCTGGATGTCCTATTATATCCAGTGTGGGGTCCATGACAGAAAATCTGGCAAGATTAATAGATGATAATATTGGAAATATAGTTAAGACTCTGCTGTCTTTATTAAAGATACAGGACATGTTTTGAGAATACAGGGGAACATGTATGAACCAGGGAATATGTTAGTAACCTTAGATATCTAATCCTCTATATGAATATACGCCATGATGGGGTTTAAGAGCAATGCAGTATTTTTAAACACTAGAGGGTTAGATTCAAAGCCAGATACTGATTTCCTGGAGGAAATGACCAGAATGGTACTGGAGGGAAATTTCTTTATGTATGGTGAAAAGATCTTCCATCAGGTTAAGGGACAGTGATGGGCAAGTTTTGCCCCAATTATGCCAATTTATACCTGGGCTATTGAGAACTGGGTGTCATATGGGACCCTAGGGTAAATAAGCTTAAGGATAAGATAGCCCTATGGGTAAGATTTATTGATGACATTCTCCTTGTATGGAGAGGGTCAAATAGTGAACTAGATGAGTTCATTGTATATTTCCATAGTACTAATAGCCATTTGAAATTTACCTGTACTGAGGACAGAGAAAGTCTTTCTAGACCTTAATATTACAGTAGTAGGGGTGATAAGGTGATTACATCCCTCTGTAGGAAACAAATGGATAAAAATACATTGTTGTTGGCTAGTAGTTGCCACCCTGGATACATCAAGGAAAATATCCCAAAAAGCCAGATGTATAGAGTCAAAAGAAATTGTAGTCAGGAGGTGGATCAGAATAGAGAATTGGATCTACAGGGGGACAGACTAAAGAGTAGAGGTTATTCTATTGGTACTATTAATAAGGCCAGGGAGGAATGTGACCTTAAAACTAGGGAGAGTCTTCTGAAAGAGAAGAATAACATAGAAGAGACCAGTAGTAGAGGTGATAGAATTAATTTCTTCACCACCTATAATATTAGGTCCAATCAGGTTAAGAATATTTTCCGGCACTGGCATGTCTTAGGAGTAGACAATAGACTTAAAGACACAGGACTGCCTAGGCTGAGGATGGCACACAGGAGGGCAAAAATCTTAGGGATTTTGATTTCATCAGTAAAAGAAGTGGAGAAGTCTAGAAATTGGTTGCCTCCCTTATTCAGTGGGTGTAGAAGATGTGGGAGGTGCAAATTTTGTTCAGATATACATGAGTGTAGCATGTTTAGAAATCCTTATGATAATAGGATGTACAGTATGATATAAAAGGGTTTATAAACTGATAACAAAAATGTTGTATTTTTCTTTGTACATGTGGGAGGTACTATGGGGAAAACTAAGAGGAAGTGGAAGGAATGAGTGGGAGCACATTTGAATGCTATTAAAAATGGAAATTTACAATATGCTTGGGCTCAACATGTGAAAGTTGTGAATTATATAGAGGGACATGACGTTAAATTTATCGGTATTGAGAAAGTAATACTGGGCCAAAGGGGAGGTAATATTGAGAACCTTCTAAGCCAAAGAGAAAATTATTGGATTTATATGGTGGGAACATATGATAATATGGGTCTTAATGACCTGGTAGAATTAAAACCATTTTTGGAAAATGAATTGGCAAAAATAAGTTAAGGTTTCAATTGTTCTGTGGAAATAAAACTATTATGTGGATGATAGAGTAAGTAAAAGGGAGCTGAAACCTTTAATGAGTTCATAGAGGATTCTGAGTACCTTTTTGGCCCAGTGTCTCCTATATTTGGAGTTCTGACAGTTAAATACTGTTATTAATTATCTGTTCATTGTGTAATGTGGAAGTGTTTCAATGCCTGCTCTGTTTAAGCTTGCTTTCCATTTATTTATATATATACCCCATTACCATTTTGCCACAAATTCTATCCAGAAGTATCCCTATAGCAACACTCCCAACCACCGACCCCCACCCTTTTGTAAAGTATTTTGCTATGTTTTTCTTTGCCATGATCTTGCTGTGAATAGTTCATAATAAAGTATATGATATGGATATTTTACTATTTTGTGAGATCTAGGATCTTATTATAAAATAAAATGTATGAAATTAATTAATTATTGGCTAATGTAGACCACATGTTTGTGTCTGTGAGTCAGTGAGAATATAGTAATATAGCCAATTAAGTTTATAAGCTTTATATTTAAATGAATAGTAAAATGAAATGTGACTAGGCACTTTATGTGGTCTATACTTCTTTTATGTTTTACCACTTGGTGATTTTTTTGTGTAAATGGGTTAATTATATGGTAAATGTGGCACTAATTATTTAAATAAGTCACATGACTATAGATACGTGCTATTTAAACTACCTAACACTAGGTGATTGTTACTTTTGACAAAGCCTGTGTTCAGGTGAAATGTACATGAGGAGTTTTTCTGGGTCTGCATTGTATGTACTTTGTTTGCCGCCACTGTTTTTGATATTTCCAAGTAAAGAGAAATTATATTTTACTTGTTATATATGGAGTTCTCTTTGTCCTTATAAAGGTGTGCCAAGACTGTTTTGTTTGCCATTTTGTGTGGTATTAGAGCACCTCTACCTCTGTGCGCTCTATCTTATTGCCAAAACTTGAGATGGTCAGCACCAAGTAAATCTGGCTTCAATCCAAATGCAAAGTGATGCACATCAGGACCAAGAATCCGGGATGGAGTATTGCCAGGAGGGGGGCCAGGTTGATGCATCAGAGGAATAAAACATCTGGGGGTTATGATTTCTAGAACACTGAAACATTCCATGCAATGCAACAAGGCAGCAGCAAAGGCAAATAGGATGTTGGGGTACATAGCAAGGGATTCAGTAGTAGGTGTATAGCGAGGTAATTTTGTCCTTGTACAGGTCACTTTTAAGACCACATTTAGAATATGGGGTAAGATATTGTAATCAATATCACAAGAAAGACATCTGCATGCTGGACAGGGTCCAAAGGAGGACAACCAAGATGATCATGGGTCAACGGAATATGTCCTATGAGGAGAGGCTGGGAGCCCTTTGGATGTACTGCCGGCAGGAGAGGAGGGAGGAGGGGATATGATAGAGACATTCAAATACTTAAAGGGATTAACACAGTGGAAAGAGATGGTCTCTTGAAATGAGTGACAGCAGAACCATGAGGGGACACAGCTTAGAGTTGATGGGGGGATTAGGAGGGATGTTAGGAAGCATTTTTTATGGATAGGGTAGGCCACATGGAATGCACTACCAGAAAAGGTGGTCTCGGTAAAGATGGCGGGGACTTTAAAAGCACATGGGACAGGCACATAGGGAAACCAAGGGACAATGGAGGAGTAGAGGAAAGAAAAGGAGGACGTGGGGGAGGGACAGGGTCAGAGGCATGAGATATGGACCTGGCATCATTTACCAAGCAGACACGATGGACCAAGTGGTCTTCTTCTGCGGCTTTTTTCATATGCTTGAATGCCCATTAATGCTATTAGCCAGGTTATGGATGCTGTCTTTTTAGCTGGAACTGTATTCACTGGCCTCAAAAAGGAGTTTGACCAGGTTGCTCATTTGTTACTCTGCTCCAAGCTGTCTGCCTGTTATGTCTCTCTTGCTTCCAATAAGTAGTTTGCTAACTACCTTAATGATAGAAAGCAATGAATCAAGTTACAGACCTAAATGTTTACTTTCGCTGCCATAAACATTGGGCTTCCACAGGATCAATTTTTACCCACTTCTTCTTCTTTATATTTAAACCATTCCCTGATGACACTTCTTGATGCAAATCTTTATTGTATTGTGACAATCTGGTGTTGTATGATGGTGCTACTGGTGTCTCACAGACTATCTAACACCTCCTGGACTCCTCCATCTTCCAGTTCAGGTTTTGAATAACAAACCAGTACCAAATTGCTAAAAAATACAGATATGCTGTTCGGCTCCAAATCCAAACTTTATTCAGGCACCCCTTGTCTCTCCCTTTCCTGCACTAAATGTTTCCTCCTAGAAGAAGACAGTTTAAGATACTTAGGAGTCACACTTGACTCATTACTGGACTTCTCTCTTTATGTCATGGCAGGTTGTAAGTCTGTAAACATTACACTCAGCAGACCAACAAGGTTAAGATGCCTGTCTCTCAACACTCACCTATCCATTGCACAAGGACAGCTACCACCAAGTCTCATCTATGGTATTCTGGTCTACTTTGACACTACTTATACCAGCCTATCCAACACCTGTCGCTTTTCCCACAACTTACCCGCCACTACCTACTTTACCCTGGGATAAGCTGGCTATCCCAGGCAGGTAAGTAATTCTTCCTCTTGCACTGTTTCATGGACAAACTGCTTTAGTCAAGATCCTCAGTTGTACTAGCTGTCACCAAGTCCACTCCTGTGGGACAGATTCTCTGCATCACAAGCAAATCCTTCATGTGATGGGGGAATGGTGTCAGAAATACCCTTTCTCCATCTGAGGGCTACAATACAATCTCAAATCTGTGTTCCTGAGGTAGACCTCTCTGGGCCACTGCACACAAACCAGAAAGCCACAGGCATGTATAGGCATTGGGGGTCCTATACACCCTATTACTGTGTCTTTCTTGAAAAATGAAGCACTTGGTTCAAACTCCCACAGGCTCCTCTCTGAGACATTTCATATTTCCTCCCTTTTCATCACAAAGACCCTAATGGAACTTCACTTTTGGTAGTGTTTTGGCCTTAAGTGATCACACAGGTGTAGTATAGTCTGAACAAGTCTTACCCAAGCAGCACACACAAATGACATAGACAGAATTATTTTAAAATAAGCCAAGGGCATTACTAAATTAACTATTAGAAACAGTAAATAACATAAAGGCAAAATAATTTGGAAATTGGTTTACAGGATATTGAAAATAAAAAGAAAGTATACATACAAACCTACACTTTAAATTCTGAGGTTGAAAGTCTACCTTGAGTCCTTTGTTGGAATTTTGAAGTGCAAAAGTGTCCTTAGAAGTGTGACAGTTGAAGTCTTGGCTCTCAATGCTCCAGGAGAAATTGTCTCTGTCCTCCCAATAGACAGGCAGAGAGAGTCCCACAGGCTTCAAGGAAAAAGGCAACAAAGGCTCAGATACCCCTCTGCATCCTGCTTTTAAAGGGGTTCAAATGGGCAGGTCCAGTGGATAGTGGCTGCCCAAGGATTGGCTAGCATTTCAGTTTCTATGGTTACCCAACCAATCAAAGTTCAGTATTTTATTACAATAACACATATATGAGGTTCTGAATATGAGAGAAAAAAACATGGGGTCAGCTAGCTCAAACCAGATTTCTATGGGATAGTCCAGCCTCCCTGCTGGGAGAGAGACTCTAGTTAAACTGCACTTAAATACTGTCAATTAACTAAATGGTAGCCTATTCATCTGGTAACAAGATTAAGTCACTGCAGACCTCTCACCGCAAAGGATGCCCAGACATCCAGACTCTTCATGAGTTCATGACCTATTACAAGCAAATGGGCCTACTTGGCCTCCCAGCTAGGATTAACTATTCTTTTGTCTCCTTTTAGATAATTTAATTAACTCTAACCTCTGCTAGCAGCAAAACAATTTTCCTGCCTAGTAACAATAGTTCCAACATTATTCTAGGGCCCATGTACCTGTACCCATTATCCTTTGCAGTTACACTGGCTACTATGGCATCTCTGACATATTATATATAAAGTTATATAACAGATGTCCCAACATAATAAAATATGGCCTTATCTCACCATACTAGCTAACAATCTGTATCACCCAATATAATATTACAGCCTGCACTCTGCAAGTCTTCTATTCTTGTGTATAGAAGTCCTACAAGCATTAGTTAACATGCCTTTGCCTAATGTGCTCCTAAGACCTGGTGTGCCCTGCCCCTTTAATGGGGAACTCTTTCAGATACAAGTAGTTTCACAAATCTCTAAAGGCCTGCTTGATCCTCTTGAACTCTTGGTCCTGCACATGATGTGCTCCTATCTCTGCTCATTATTATTCCTCTGCCTATTAACTTTGCAGTCTCTGTTATGTTTAGTGGTGGGCAAGTGGCCTCAATTCACTCCATAAGTAGGATTTGTGGAGTAAGAAGACAATTGCAAAGTACTGTACAACCGAGTGGAGTACTTCGTGTCATGATGAGCAATGCAAAGTCCATTGAAGGTAATGAATTTTGTGTTACCCGCTTTCCCAAACCACTACTCATTAATTTTAAGGCAAAGTACATTGAACTCAATGTCCTTTGCCTCACTTTGCCTTGTTAGTAAGCTCCAAAGGCAAATTTTGCAGTGATTCATGGGATTTCAGGTCACATGGGCTCTAGAGTGTTCTGCACAGCCTTAGTTTGGGGTAGTGTGTGTAGTAAGCTGTAGGAGACAGTGTGCTTGAGAGTTCTCTGAGATTCAAACCCTCTAAAACTGTTAAAAAAAACTTTTGAGTAATTTATTTTATGCAAACTTTAGTTCCTTGATTGTGGAAAGCCTCCTGTGCTCATATCATTGAGCGTTTGTGTGTGGATTTTGAATGTTAATGTACAACATTCAGTCTGTGTACTGAGAGACAGTGAAAGTGTGCTTTGGGGGAAGGTGTATCTGTGGTGTAGGTAGATTTAAGTTGGAGAAATAGGGAGTTCTTTGGTGTTTTGTTATATTATTCTTGTATAACTGACTGTGCTAATGTGCACACAGTAATATTTTCAGTAATTATTGACATTTTGGCTGATTGTGTCTTGTGGACCTGGTGCAGCAGTGCATAATTTCAGGTTGTTTAAAATACCTTGTATATTATTGAAGTTTTCAATTTGCTACACATTACTTATAGACAATGGCCCAGATATTCAAAGGGTTGCGCCATGCACATAGTGAGTTGCTCCAGCGCAAGTCCAAAATGCGTAATTCTTCAGATATTCAGCAGGAAGCAGATGCACCCAAATCACACTGAGCAATAGTGCAATGATAATGAATGCATGTGCAGCTGAAGGGGAGAGAACCATGCATACATGGTGCAGTACGATATTCAACAACATGCGCCATGCGCAATAGGGGAGCAAGCGAAGTTGCGATAGCGAAATGAGCCAAAATAAAAGGAACAAGGGAGAGGCGCAAGAATGCTACAGGAAGGCACATGAGGTTGAACTCTAGCAACACAAACTGGGCAGGAGGGACACAGGGCAGGCCAGGGAAAGGGTACCCTGAACAGAGAGGCACAGGGAAGGTGTGGGAGCCACATCCAGTACAGAAGGGGAAGTGCCACACAGCACAGAGGCCACCACAGGAAGGTGTTCCCAGTGCAGGGAAGTAGCAGCCAGGACAGCGGGGGAACACAGAAACAGCTGCCGGGGGTGAACACAAGCCAGGGACATGGTCAGTGCCACCATCCAGATGGAGGGAGGTAATGAGGGGGTGAGAAGGCAGGCACCAGGGGTGCAGCCATGGAAGAGTCTGTCAGCAGTATGCCCCAACAGGCAGTACTGAGCCCGCACCAGCTTCGAGCTGTACAGTGATACTGAGATCATGGGCGGTACTGCCTGATCGGGCAATTCTGAGGTGGCTCTGTGAGCTGTGCAGTGATGTGATGCAGGCACCCACAACGGAGCCATGCTCTGTTAGTGGAGACTAAAGTGACAGCTTGCATGTGCTTGCTCGCCTCGGTACCTTCCAGAGACCAACAGGGGACACCACAGGCATAACCCAGTCGGCCACGCCATGCCACCTCACCCATCCTCAGCAAACTGCTGCCACATGCTGCGGAGTACATCCGCTTCCCCAGCACACCGCGGAGTGCACAGCAAACATACAGGAGTTCCACAGAGTAGCACATATGCCTTGTGTGCTAGGGGCAATAGACTGCACCCATGTGGCCATCCACACACCACCTGGCCCTGTGGGGCCACATATATTAATTGAGGGCTATGCTAGCATCAACTGCCTGGTGGTTTGTGATGCCAGGGGCACATAATCAATGTCTGTGCCACGCACCCTGGGGAGCACATGATGCCTTCATCTGGCACCAGTCGGCACTGTGCCACAGATTCGAGAGTGAGGACGTCCCACTGGCCACTTAGTGGGTGAGTATGCAAACCATATGGACAGACATAGAGCTTGGGAGGGGCATGGTCAGAGGTGACATGGGTAGTGGCCTACATGGCCCGAGGGCAGGCGATGCTGATCACCAAACTAACCTCCACCCTCTACACACAGGTGACAGTGGATACCCACTCCGTCCCTGGCTGCTCATACCATACCAGCAGCCCACACCCCATTGCAGCAATGCTACAGTGAGGCACATGCCACCACACACAATGTCATCGAGTGGGTGTTTGGGAAGCTGAAGGCACGTTTCATTGCCTTGACACCTCCGACGGTACCATACAGTACAGCCCCTCAAAGCCTGTGGGCTATTCCTGGCCTGTTGCATCCTGCACAACATGGCCAATGAATGTGGGATAGCCATACAGGTCAAGGAGGGGACAGCAATGGGACGATGAGGATGCCGGTGATGATGGTGATGGGCAGCCCCCTTGGGTGATGGGATCCCCGACTGCTCCGGCTGGCAGAGCTGCACTGGGACACCATCATGGAGGAGCACTTCAGCCAACCCAGGTAAGTCATGGGGCCATGTGCAACCACCAGTGGCAAAGGCACAACCCACAAACATGCATGGACTGACACCAGGGTGCATGCCAGTCAAGGAAGTGGCCAGGCATGGAACCGCACACCGCCAGGGATGGGTGAGGTCTAACATGGCACGTGGTCATACACACACACACACACACACACACACACACACACACACACACACACACACACACCTACCTCACCAGACATGTACAAAGGGTATGAGGCATGCCAACCCAGACTGCCACCTAGCCACACACATGTCCACAGACCACCACGCCCACTGCCTGTTATTGTGCGTATGTCAGGACGCTGGCACCATTGCACAGTGGTGTACAGCACAATGCAGGCATCATCATGCACACACAACTCGCGGACAGCAGTCGAGGGTGCAGATGGACTGTGTGAGTGCGTACAGGGCTTGGTACCCACCAGCGCATTGCCGCTGAATGACACAATGCACCCAGGGCAGCATCAGACAATAGCTGCTCTGGGAGACAGGTCAGTCACGCCTCAGTGCCATGGCCACCACAGATGCATGGGTGGCCCCACCGAGACCCGCCAGCAGTGACAGGCTGACCACTGGCCTCGCGGGTGGCACCGACGGTCCCCCAGGGTTTCCACTGCGTTAATGCAACCGTGCTCGCACAGGGGTCTGCAGCACCCAACATGCCTGCGCCCAGGCGTAGCTCGGGATGCCTACAGCTGAACCCAATGTTGACGCAGGATGACATCGCATGATGCCGGGAAAGGGGATGGACATTGCACTGCGTGGTGTGTCTACCACATGGGCAAATAACTGTGTGCCCATTGTGGCCATGACAGCAGTGAATGCCTGTGTCTGCTCCGTCAATGGCAGTGGTCACATCCTCCCCGCAACCGATCCATCCCTGCCAGGAGCAAAGCGGTGTCTCTGCTGCGATGCTCCTCTGCCTGGTGCAGAGCCACACTCAGTGCATCCACCACTGTCACAAGCCGCATCTGCTGATTGACTGATGCTTGCAGTACGGTGCTCATCCAAGAGGTCATCTGCCTGATCGGCATGCTGTCCCTCAGGGTGTTCGTGGCCCTGATGCTCATCACCCTTGAGGGTGGGAGCTGCACACCAGGGCCAGGCTTGGGCATGTTCACAGGTGGTGCACTTGACGCTGACCCCGACACTGTACCCCTATGGTCATTGGCCGACTGCTGATGCTGCCACTCCCCAGGGCTCAATGGTGCTGCTGCAGTAGCTGCAACAGTCCCACTGTCCTGGAACACACCTGTGCTGCCCCACTGGAGCTGACATGCACAGGCTGGGACTGTGATGACACGCAGGCCTCCATGGCGGCACCACCCACAGCCATGGCTGCGATGTCACCTGCTGTGTGGCCATCCTGTGGCACACACGTGTCACTGCTCATGACGTTAGCTCCATCATCATCTGTGATGGATCTGGCACCAGCCTGAGTCTCAGCATGCTGGCATCCATGGAAGCTGGCACATGGGACACAGGCAGGGCCTCCTCAGCACCTGCTCCACCAACATCAGTCCAGATGTCCAGGCAGGCCCACTGTCGCCCCTGACCCCATATTCCCATGGAGGTGGATGGGCCTCCTCCATCTCCATGTGACTGGCCTCAGTGGAGAAGCCCACCACCACTGACCCATGCAGATGCTCAGAAGCTGTAAGGAAAAAGTAGCATTACTGCATGTGACCTACCCTGCCCCCCAACAGACAGACCATGACCTACCATGCAGTGATGGGCTACCACCCATCTGGAATCCACCACCCAGAACACCCTCAATGGTGCAACACTGCATGCTGCCAGCAACCCGCTCTTCCTGTGGGGTCAGGCGTGCACCTCTGGCTGTCCCCCACCTGTCGCAGACCATGCTGCCCTGATGGCAGCCACCTGCTCTTAATCCTCCGCCTGTCTGTGCCCATCTTCTTTTGCACTCCTGCACAGAGTGCTGGTGGCTGCTATGCAGGTTTACAGCATGCACCACCTCCTCTCATGCAGCAGCACAGGCCTGTGGTGTTCCCTGGCATCCACTGAGAAGCAGCTTCTTGTCTAGGTAGGCCTTGAACAGGGCATCTGTCTCAGCCTTAGTGAAATTGGCCTCCTCTTCCTCCCATGACTCTGTTCCTCTTCCTCCACCACATGTCGGTCATGATTCATCCTGTGAGAATGACAGGTGTACACTGTGACTGTGCAGTCCCATGCATGTCCCAAACACCACAGTCCACACTCCCAAACAGCATGCAACTCACTGCAATAGACTGCAGTAACTGACTATGGCCAGTGCAGCCCAATGTCACACTTTTATAGTGCAGCCCATGCAAATGAGGCAGGCGCATCTTTAAGTGGATGCAAATGCAGTGACTGCGCCATTGAATGGCTGATTAGATGATGTTGCATATGCTGGTTGAATATCGTGCTATTGTGCTTTGCGCAATTGTGTTGAACGTGCTGAGCCAAGGGGTGCAGTTCTGTGACATGCGCAGTATACACCTAACTGTGCATGCCTGGGTTGATGACACAGGTGCCTGCCGCGCTGCTGATGTGCTGTGCATGGGAGGCAATGCGAGGCATGGCCACTATTGTGCCAGTGGCGCTACGGCACTGTTCACCTATATGGTGCTGTGGCACTGGGGCATCATAGGTGCACTGGGGCAACAGTGTGGTAGGCCGCTACAGGAGGTGGCACACAGGCACCCAATCACGCTACACACATTGGGTTCCAATGTTACTCTGGCTGTCCGTGTGCCAGAGACCCGTGACCCTGTGCCCGACCTTTTCCCCTAGGTGCCATGTGTCAGGCATGGGTGCACCACTATCATGCTGTTCGGTGACAGTGTGCTGGGGAATGGCAGCTGTGCTGCACAGCATCTGCATGTGGCAGGACACGCGCTGCAGAGTGCCATTTGCTTGAACTGAGCAGCAGCGATAGTGCGGAGGCATGCTGTGCAGTGGAGCCAGATCGAGCTGGAAAACCTTGTTGCAATAGTTGAGCCCCATGTTGGGGCTTTGTTTTGAGAGGCACCCCTGGACAGGGCCAGGAGTGTGGTGGTAGGAGGTGACCAACGCCCGGAGGGAGGCCACCGGGTATGGGGTGACAGCGGAGCAGTGCCGCCACCGATATGAGGGGGCTTGAGGTGCAGGGACCTGGACTGCTTGCCACCTGCAGGCACATGCCAGGAGGGCATGGTGCCATGGCCAGGTAGGTGCAACATTCATACACTTTTATCGTCCACACAGGTATCGCGGTTGCATGTGTCCGGCACGTAGGGGCCATCGGTGTTGGCCGTGGTGGTGTATCGGGGTGTGGGGTGGGTGGGTCTGGCTGTGTGGGATTGCACACACATGGGGAGGCGGGGGCCATTGCTACGGATTGTACTATTGTACTGATGTTCCTCTCCATGTTTTCACCTTAGAGCCAGAAGAACAGAGGCGCAACTGAGAGGGGAGGCTGCATGTTGGAGGAGAGGGACAGGAGGGATGAAGGTGGTCCATCGGCACTTGGACCAGCCTGCTGATGGTGAATGCCTTACATCCATGATTACTATTGCATGCTGTATAACTGGGTGGGCAGTTGGGCATGGCCACCATCCAGTAACACCACTGCCATGCATGCAATTTATTACAGTCAGCACTGTCCAGTGGCACTGCATGTTTGGGAATGCGGCCATCAGGTCCATGTGTGCACGGGCACATGGCTGTGGCACTGCCTTCTCACCGCATAGCCAAGTCACTGTGCAGCCATGGTGGTGCTGTGCAGGACATGGGCGGTGGTGTGTGTGAGTGTCCACATGGCTGTGGCTGCCTGGGTGGGCAGGTCTTGTGGACACGGTCACTGTGGGTGGTCGCACACTATCACAGGGCATGTCATGTGGCTGTATGCCATGCATAATGGGTGAGCTGCAGTGGGATGGACAGTCATACCTATTAACTCTGCTCCCTCATCCTAGGTGGCTGGACACTCCTGCAGATCCAGTGGGACATCCAGGAGCTGCTGCAGGTCAGGAGGGAGACCTTGGAGCTCCTGGGACACATTCACCAACACGGGGTGAGGAGGAAGAGGCGGAGATCCCATCGGCGCCAGGAGGAAGAGGACGGATCGGCCAGTGGCGTCCCCATGCCCCACCACCACCTTCCCTCTTTGACCCACCCTCACACCCCTTCTTCCCTCTCCCATATGTTCACCCTGCCCCTTACCCGCCCCCACCTGTTATGTGGCCCTTCCCCACTATTGTATATAGTTTTGTATATGGCTTTACTGTACATAGTTTTTATATATACATTTTGTTATAGCAACTGTGGGGTCTCTGATTTGCAGCAGGCTACAGGTGCTCAGCTGCAGTGGTGTGCATGGCGTCGGGGTGGTGCGCGTAGGAGTTGTGTGTGTGTGTGTGTGTGAAAGAGAGTGAACCACCTATAGGCGTGGACAGGATCAGTCACTGTCTGTGGTTTGTGTGTCATACTCTGTGCACTGCATGCCTGTGTGCAGTGGTCCATGGGGCCTGCTGTGTGCATGGCACCCTGTCAGACCGTCCATGGCCTGTGCAGCTGACACCCTTGCATGCTTGTGATATGCACGGTCTGCTGGCGTGTCAGTGGTGGCTGTCCATGCTGGATAACAACTGTACTCGGCACAATGCCAGGTTGACCACCATCACCAGTATGGTGCCGTCTGCCTCCGATGGCACTGTGGCCTCCGCTGTTGTTGTCCACCATCATTGCTGTCACTTGTGTCTGTTGCAGGGGATGTGCTCCAGTGTCTGTCACTTGTGCTCGGAAGCATGCTGGTGGCATACAGCTTCATGGTGCTTGCGCAGGGTGGCAGGCACATCTTTGCAATGTAGGGGTGCTGGCCGTGTGTACACATCAGCCGTGGCCACATGCCAGTGGTTTGATTGACCCACTACTGTGTCCCTGTGTTGGTGTGCCCTTGGGTATGGGTGGGTGTTTGTCCATGCACTGTGTTGCATCCTGTGTGGTGTCTCCATGCTACACTGTGCATGTCTGTGCTGGCTGTTGTGGCCAGTGCTGGGACAGGATGTGTCCTTGGGAGGTGTGCAGGGTGCTGTACCGCTGGAGGTGGGGTCCGGGCATGCCCTGTTGCATGTGGGGTACCTCGTGCTGACACATGGTCGGTCTCTCAGCTGTACCTTGGGGGACATGCAGGGTGGCACTGTATGCATCTGTTGCATCACTGTCCACTGCCGCCCGCTGCAGTGGGTACCCATGGTGGGACTGCCTGCTATGGCTCCATGGTGCACAGGGTTGCATTGTCACAGTGGGGGTGGTGGCATGCATGGGTGTTCTGCCCTGTTGGGTAGGTGTATGGGGATCATGGTGCAGGGTGTGATCTGCATTGGTGGGATGGTGTGGTACAGGGTGGTGGCCCTCCTTGTGTGCGGTCACAGCTTGCCAGGGTGTGTGCTGGGGCACCGTGGCCTGGCTGTGGGTTGGTTGCTGGTATCCATGGGCCAGTGGTTATTCCAGCTCTCCCCAGTTGTGCAGTGCATGGGGTGTGGGACGATGTCTGTTCTGCTGTATGTTTCTCTGCCCATCTGTGGCATGGGTAGTGGGCCCTGCATCCCTGGTTGTGCTGTTGCACTGCTGCCCTGCTGCTGGGGCATCCCTGGTTGCACTATGGCGCATCTGGACTGCTCGGCTGACATCCCTTGTTGCGCTATGGTGCATCAGTTATGCTCAGCTTCACCTCCCTAGTTGCACTATGGGCGCAGGCAGTGCGACATATTCAGTCGTCGTGTCGTAGGCACATCTTGGCCTGCGAAGTTTTGAATATTACCTTCTTGCACATGGGCAGTGGACTTGCACTTGCTTCTGCTGTTGTGCACTTTTTTGGGTGCAGTTTGAATATCTGGGCCAGTGTGTTTGTGTGTGTGTGGTGCGTGACATAAAATAATACATTTTATTGTGCCACAGTGTAATTGCAGGTGCAGCAGTGTAAACCTGCTATCCACTGCACCTGCATGATTTTGTATTGCCATTGTGGTATCTTTCTTGGTTTTGCATTGCCATAATCTGTGGTCAGTGCTCCCCCCACCGGCAAAAGGTATTATTTTCCAGATTGGATTGTTTGTGACTTGAGCACCATAGATTTGTTAATGTGGTGTTGAACTTGTTGTGACTTTACGTCTGTATCTCTTGTTGAAGCCACAGTTGTTTTTGGGATTCACATCCAATGTCCCTCCGACCCCACCCAGAGTGAATGTTCCAAAATCTAAATTAGTTTAGAATATTCTGAGTTGATACCCCAAAATGCCCACAAAGAGATGTGCAAACAAAGCTGCTTCTTGCCATAGCAATCCTTCAATGTTTTACAGCACAATCGGTAGCTTCACTTATAATTGGAGGAGATGATGTTGTCCCAGCTGGTGGTGTTAGTGCAGTTGCTGGTGGTGGTATGAGTATTGCTGCATCAAGTTCCACTTCTGGCTAGTTTATCGTGTCGAAAAATATAGTGGAGTGTAAAGCACTGCCAGTGACTGACAGTGTAGATGATGTCATACTCTCCAGTAACTGAACATGAGGATTCTGATCATCATGTCAGCAATAACACACAATGTCACATTTCTTCCACTGCAGTTCAGGTCACACATTTGCCATGCAGTGATTCAGTGTGGTGAAAATATCGGGTTATGGTGGTGTTGATGATGCTGAATCTGATGATGATGATGATGTTGCTGTGGTTGCAACATGCAGTCCACATGCTAGCATCCAAGCAGAAGATGTGGATGTGGGTGATGTTGATGAATATGATGATGATGATGTCAGTGTCCCTGTTGGGAACCAGAAAAAAGAAATTCAAGGTGGCTGTGTCTGGGTCTATTTGTATTAATGCCCCGGTAAAAGTTGTGATTTACCTGATGATGATGATGATGATGATGATGATGATGATGATGATGACGATGATGGTGATCCAGTAATAATGATAGGTAGTCATGGTGGTCAGGTGCAGTCAAGTGTGTCCTGCCTGAAAATTCACGTAGCACACCCCCACTTCATGGCTCAAAAATGGAGTCAATAAGCAGCATCAGGGACATGTTAAAACTAGAGCATCACAATCCCTTGTTTGGGATTTTTGTGTAAGATGCAAATGATGAGTCAATTGCAATCTGCCAGGTTTGCCATCTGCGTGTGAGGCGAGGTAAAGAGGGAGCCATCTGGGCACAGGGGATAGAATACACATCTGAAGAACAGGCACATGACACTGTGGACCAGCACAAGATGGCAGCTAATACCACAGAGGGTATTCACCCTCATCATCAACCATAACGAGCATGTTATCCCCTTCCACAACTGTAAAATCAAGTAGGAAATTAAATGTGTGCAGTAGTGATCAAATGAGAGCAGAGATTACTACAGGCATGATGAGGTGGAGGACCATAATGACTTTCAAATGTTGTCTAGTGGTGGTGAGAGTTGCAGTTTTGGTGGTGGTGGTGGTCAATGCAGTATGTCTAGTGCAAGTGGTACATCAACCCTGTTGGTAAATCTGGGAAAATAGCTGCATTTGTGGATTTGTCATCACCTGTGCAACTGTCTATATCACACATCCACACTCCACCTCCTGCCATTAGCAGAGCAGAACCATTTGTCATCACACCTCGTAGTAAAACATTTGTCAGCCCACGTTACAAATAGAATAACATATGGGGTGTTGTGTGTAATGAGAAGTTTACACACACATGAAGGTTAGATGCTACATAAAACCCGAAAGAAGCTCAAGGTGTTTATAAAAGCATCTAACCCGAGGGTAGTATGTAAACTTCAAGTTAAACACAACACCCCAACTTTATTTTATATAATTGCTGGGTCTTCCTTTTTGGCCACAGCAATTATATAAAATAAAAATAAAAACAATATCCCTGACTCCTGTGTGGTCATGGTCCGCTTTAGTTGGCCTTACGGTCTACAGACATTTTTATTTATTTATTTATTTATTTATTGAACTCTGTTCTGAGATCTTTCCTGCCCGGTAGGCAAACTTTTTATTTTGTTTGCAGTGACTTACTGCTGAGTCTGTAATGGCTGTTCTGTCTCTTGTGGAACAGGAGGCGATCAGTGGTCGGGCAGGAGGAAGCTGCAGTGGGCGCATGGGCAGACTGAGGAAAACCATGCACATGTTTGCCATAATAAACACTCCTTTATTATGGCAAATTGTAGCCTAGTTTTCCTTCAGTAAAGGAAGACCCATTATAGTGTTTGTGCATAAGCTGAAATACCCACCCAATCATACAGTATCACGTGAACTTTATGCTGCTTTGGCTGAAATGCTGGCAATTGATCTTTGCCCTTCTCCTTTATGAGAATTCTGGGTTCTAGCAGTTTGCTGCATGTGCCTGTCCAAAATGGAAAGTTCCATCCAGGACATACTTTTCCACCTGTAGTGTCCCCAAGTTGTACCATACTGTGTCTGACTCTATAAGACATGCCCTTCAACATTCCTCCTCTCCATTCATCCATTTAAGTATGGATATGTGGACAAGTGGCAAAACAGCAGGAAGTTTATATTTGTGTATAACTGCACACTGGGTGCAGGTTCCTGGTGTTGTTTGTGCTGTTAGCGTGGGAATAATCAGTGCAGTAAGGTGGAGTGTCGTGGTAGCAATCTTCCAGGAATTCAACAGCATGCAACGATTGCACTCACAATGTGACCTGTTCACACACTGGTGAAAACATGTTGGACTTGTTACTGATTGAAATTAACAAGTGGTTAAACCCCTGTCCCTGAGAGTTGGGTTCATAGCTAGTGACAATGGGTCAAATGTGGTGAAATGCATCATGAATGGTGGCTTTGCTTGGGTTCCATTCATGGCCCACTGTTTAAATCTTGTGGTGCAGTAGTTTCTGCAGCATCCCTGATATAAAGGAAATGCTGACAATTGCACACCATATCTGTTCTCACTTTTCACGCTCAATGAAGGCGTGACCAACTTGACAATTGCAGATCTGAAACAGCTTCCCGTAGCACCGCGAGGCTGGAGGTTGTCACCCATGGAACTCCACTTTATACATGGCAGAGAGGTTGTATGAACAATACAAAGCCATCTCAGAATATCTTGTCATGCACACTAGCTGTGACAGTTCCGGGCCTCCATGTCATGAGCTGAACAGTGTTGCCTCATGGGCTCTGTAATAACAATTTTGAGGCCTTTTCAACATGTCACACAGGCAGTGAGTGGTGAGTCTGCCTCCATTAGTCAATCAATTCCACTGCAGCAGGTGCTGAGGCACACATTGGTGAATGTACAGCATAGCCTTGATGATGCCAGAGACACTGCTAGCAGTGTGTTGCTGAAACACATGTTGACAGTATTCGACCAGAATCATATCTTGAGCATTCAGCGTAGTGACAACTTTGCAATAACAACAATGCTGGACCCACAATACAAATGTGTAATTGCCTCAGTACTGGAGAGCGGGCTTGAACAGGTAAATGTCAGTGAGCAACTGGTGCACTTGGTTCATGGGACACAGAAGTCACATGCTAAGGTCAGCAAACCTCAGCAGCATAATCAGGCTGAAGGTGAATCTGAGTACTACAGTATCAGGCATATCCTGTAAGGGAAGGGACTGCAGTTCCATGTGGTCTGTCATCAAAACCAGTTGGCATTAACCCACTTTGGGAGGCTTTGTCCGAAGTGGGGATTTGTGACTTAAATTATTCGAGAACTGGATGATGCACTAACCACTGGATTTAGTACAGCACAGTGAATGGTTGTGTCATATTTGTCTGAACGCATCTGTCAATCACTGATGATCCCTTTTATTCTGGAGTGGAAAGGTCAGTGAATGGCCAGAGCGGACTGCTGTGGCACTGAAGTACCTGACATACCCACCCTCCAGTGTGAGTGTCAAGAGGGTATTCAGCTCAGCAAGTGCAATAGTTTGGGATTATCGTACAAACGTCTCTCCTGCAAATGTCAGTTTGCTGACATTCATAAAAATGAATGAGAGGCACATACCAGCTCAGACTACAACATCAGTATTGGTATCCGGCATAGTCATGGTTTTGCTGATGTTGTAGAAAGGTCCACCCGTGGCACTGGTAGCATGAAACGACCTACTACTGGCGTAGATGATGACACAATGGAGAGAGAATTTCCGTGGGTCAGAATTCAGACATAAATGATTGCAAGGGCATCTTTCTTTATGAGGAGGAGGAGGATGATGATGATGATGATGATGATGATGATGATGATGATGATGAGGTTAATGTTGGCAGATTTTAACTTAAGTGGTTAAAAGGCTGTCACATTTGTTGTATGATACATGTTTTCTTTTTCATAAAGTTAAATCAGTGTCTCACTCAGAGTGACTAAAATTCCATATGTCATATCTCATTTGATTTTTTAATTCCCCCTATCACAGCTCTCCCCTCTTTGGGAGACACCTACGGCCTTTTCAGCCCTCGCTCACCTACCTGGTGACTGGTGCATTCTGTCCTCCATGTATGCAGTGGTTGTACCCCCAAGCGGGTACAGGGCAGGGCCTTTACACCCTGATACATCTGTGTTTTGTCAGAACAATGTCTCCGGGCCAGTAGGGGCATTGAAGCTCAGGGCCTGGTGCTCTGTCCACTGGGAGGCTGTGAGTTTTTTTCCAGTTTTTCTCAGCGTGCCATGTCCCGGATGTCAAGGCACTGAAG
This sequence comes from Neoceratodus forsteri, assembly GCA_016271365.2. Taxonomy (NCBI): domain Eukaryota; kingdom Metazoa; phylum Chordata; order Ceratodontiformes; family Ceratodontidae; genus Neoceratodus; species Neoceratodus forsteri. The sequence goes on from CM057455.1 coordinate 1,047,156,205, forward strand.
CATTAATGTCTGCTGCGTTGACCCTCTGAGCATCGGACTTGCTGTACCTCAGGTCTCTACCGGGGCCAGACAAGCGCTAAGCTCTGCACCCCTCCCCAGAGAGGATGACCAGTCCCTAGGAAGCACAAGTCCTCTCCCTGGCTGGCCCTCCAGCTCCCGGCTTATTCCCAAACTCGGGTCACTGGCATTGCAAGCGGAAATCCAACCTCTGCGCCAGTGGGCGACCATGTCTCATTAAGTAATACACAGAGCACAATATATCCTGGTCCCTCGACTACCACCACCATAAGACTGCTGTTAGCCACTGCCACCATATGGAATGTCATCGTGTGCCCCCTGGACTACCACCACCATAAGACCGCTGTTAGCCCCTGCCACCATAGGGAATGTCACCATGTGCCCCCCTGGACTACCATCACCATAAGACCGCTGTTAGCCACTTCCACCTCCACCAAATGCAGGAAGATGTGAGAAAGAATGTCATCATGTGCCTCAGCTATGATCACCACCACCCACCACCATTGTGACAATGTTTTCTAATACATGTCTCAACCATACCAAGGTAGAGAGAGTCAAACAGGAAACCACATCCATCAGCCACAGACACAAGGCTTCTTACTATGAATACTATAAAGTGAGTATGTATACTAATGGTTTTCATGCTATTCAACTTCTTTTCACTGTGTGTTTTGTTTTCTGTTGCTTTTCCGAGCTGCAACGGTCAAACACATACAGTCAACTTATTTTGTTTTTACAGGTTAACAACAAATGACTCTCCTTCGCTGAAGGTCTATATCAATGGTACAGCAATACTGTCTACAGCAACCTATGGGATATCCATTTCCATACTGGTAAGTATATCAATTTTATTTCATGTGTTACTTTTTTTCATAAGAGTGCAAAAATCCAACAGATACATCAGCTAGGTGGCATGTCGTCACAAAAAATATTTCTGCAACATATAATGCACTCTATTCAAAATTTGCAGCTGCAGCCATGACACTGTTGAAAAGTATGACTCAGGTTGTGTTATTGATAAGATGTGGTCTTAAATGTAACTTGAGTTGAGATGGGATCACTGACGCAGTGTATTTGTTACAGCCTGGTACTAAATTAAACTGTGATCTGATGATTGGTGTTCTTGTGTCTTCAGTGGGACAGCTTGCTATCTGTGTTAATCCATAAACTCGTGGTGGAACAGCCACAGCTTAAACATAATGTCTTGCTTCACAATCAAGTTATAAGAAGTCCTTCATTTCTTTTTGAAACTTCCAGATGCTTTGAGTGTCATAATTGCCTTACCAAAGAACTTCTTCAACATCATGCCTCCCACAGGCTGCAGCAGACATGCGACAAGCAGAAATTGTTTGAATCAATGATGACCATGACCATCATTACCGGACTGAGAAGAATGCAGATAAAATCTGTGAAGAAGTAACCAAATAATAAATCATTAATGAGACCTACTTGCAAATATGCTGCTCCCCAAAACAATTACTTGCTTTCATTGTCTTGAGAGTATTCCATTTCCAATTCCAATGCCAATGCCAACATTTCTCATCAAGGACAGGAATGTGCACACCAACAGTATGTGACATGTGATACAAAACAATACACTGAAACGCGTGTGTGTGTGTGTGTGTATGTATGTATGTATGTGTATATATATGTGTGTGTGTATGTATGTATGTATATATATGTGTGTATGTGTGTATGTGTATATATATGTGTGTGTGTGTGTGTGTGTGTGTGTATATATTTATGCAATGGGGTGGACATATATTCAGTGTGATAAATGCATTTATCTGAGTCACTGTATGTATAAATAAATGTATACATACAGTGACCATTTATACACACAGTTACTATGTCACAAATCTCTTTAGAATTCATTTAGAATGTTCGGCCTCAGAAGCAGTACTAACCATATTCAAACGGGAATAACTTTAAAATGAAAAAAACAGCATGGAACTGTGAGCACAAAAATTGTTCAGCACAGAATTATCTACAAAATGAGTGGTGTTTCATGTATAGATACCTTATAGATTTTTACAATTAGCAAAAAAGAAGAAAATTTCATTTTTGTTCACTTTTTGTCAAACAAATATGAATAACTTTAAAACAAAAGTGATAGCATGGTACTGTGAGCACGAAAATGTTCAGCACAAAAATATCTACAAATGAGCAGTGTTTCATTTATAGATACCTTTTAGTTTTTATAATTGCAAAAGACAGCATAAAATTCAATTTTCCTTTCTTTTTGACAAACAAATGGGAATAACTTTAAATGAAAATGGTAACATGGTACTATGAGCATGACATTTGTTCGGAAAGAAGTTTTCAACAAAATGAGTGGTGTTTCATTTAATAGCAACCACTATGTTAGACAGACATACTCTAGGAAAGTTAACCAAAACTCACAGAAATTATAATTTAAAATAAAGATAAAAGTCAAAACCAAATGTTCCTGCACTGATAGAAAGCACCCTATTGCATAAATGAAATATACAATGGTGAGCTGTCAGATAAATGATTTATCTACACTTGTGCTGTTTGACCTTGGACACCTCACTCATGGTTTACGCCACTCAAGAGGTAACCCAAGGTCAAATAGCACTTGTGTAGATAAATCACTTATCTGACAGCTTCATTGTATATCCTATATATATATATATATATGTGTGTGTATGTATGTATATGTATATGTATATATGTGTGTGTGTGTGTGTGTGTGTGTGTATGTATGTGTGTGTGTGTACATATACCGTGCATTTCTGTCAAAGTTGAACCAGCATAATATTATGTGGTGATCTGCATATGCAGCCCATGATACTTTGCATTGTTGGACATGTGTGACTTTGTATTTCTTTGAAACTTGGCTTCCCAGCCAAATGCCTTTAGGTAACCATTGCCTCAGTGCTTGCACGCAGAGGTTCTTTGTCTTTTATATTTATATTTATATTTATATTTACGTGTGTGTGTGTATGTATATATGTGTGTGTGTATATATATATATATATATATATATATATATATGTATGTATATGTATATATAATGTGGATGTGTGTGTGTGTATGTATATGTATATGTGTGTATATATATATATATATTATTAGGTAACACGGTAGTGCTACCATAGATAGGAGTTGAGAGCCATTTCTATGTTAAACCCCAAAACTTTGCACCTTAATAACTTTGCAACTGTATGACAAATTTGGGTGAAATTTGGAATACATGATCAAGAACCAAAGGCCTTGGGGTCTGCCAAGTTTTGTAGTGGTCAGATATACAGCTGCGGAGTTATTAAGCATGATCTATGCGCGCTTTTACGCTTTTTCTGAATTCTACGGTCCACCTACAGGTTGTACGGTTTGCACGACTGTTCAAAATCTTCAGGGAATGTGCGGCGGGTCCCCAATGTGCCTTTTGAAGAATTCATGAAAAATATTAAACGGTTCAAAAGTTATTCAAAAACAGTTTCCCATTATAAGTCAAAGGAAAAGTTAACAAAAGTTCAACACTTTCAAATGCATTTTTACTTTCAAATGGGCCTATTACTTTCAGAAAATCAGCCATTTTGTTTTCAGTTGGTGATCAGAAAATGGTTGGCATTTAAATTGGGACCCTCTAGCAACCTAATTCTTTTTGTATTCACTAGTGGACCCTGAGGATGCTTGCCTTGTCTTTATTTTGTGGTAAAACACCCCAGAAATAAGTTTTTCAAATTTCTGGAAAAGTACTTTCGCCAATTACTTTCATGCTCACGAAAGTGTCAAACTTTTGGCGAAAGTCGTAAATTGCAACAGTAATTTTCCATCAGTGGGACGAGTGATCATATTCTTTGGCACTGGCTGCAAAAAGAACCATTGGGAGTTTGGGCTGAAATTTGAGAGAACGGAGCCAACATCTCACAGATGTGCCATTCAGTGTTGTATTGAAAAATATTACATGGCAGCAAAGTTACAGCACTCTAAAGTTGATGGTTTTCCATAGGATAACATTACGGCACCCAACGATTACAGAAATCCTTTGGCACCCTGCTGCAAAATAACGGTTCGGTCTTTTTCCTGAAATTTGGAGGAAGACAGTCAACAGCCCACAGATGTGCCTTTCAGTAGTTTGGTGAAAAAATATCACATGGCGGCAAAGTTACGGCACTCAAAGTTGATGGTTTTTCCATAGGATAACATCTCGACGCCCGACGCATTACAAAAATCATTTGGATCCCTGCTGCAAAATAACGGTTTGGTCTTTTTTCCTGAAATTTGGAGGGAAGACAGCCAACAGGCCACAGATGTGCCTTTCAGTGGTTTGGTGAAAAACATTACAGGAGGCAAAGCTATGGCACTCGAACTTTTCTTTTTTTTCCATAGGATAACATTACAGCGTTCACGCGCTTTTCCAGAGCCCGTATCTCGAAATGGTGCGAGATACAGACTTTTCGTTATCAAACTTCTTAGCCCATAGGCTAAGATTCAAATTAACCAGGACAGTTGTAAATAATATGACTTTTAATTTTTTCTATGTCGACGGGTTCCTGAGATATAATGTATTTAGTATTCCAAGATCTCATTTTCTGCGCCGATACTCATTATTATGCATACATTATTTGTACTCACTGTCTTTCTATGCAGGTTTTGGGAAAACCAGCCTGTGCCACTTACATTACTGTTACTGTTGCCCTTTCCGTTATGATTCCGGTACCGATTACTTTACCGTTGATGCTGCGCCACCATGTGCGTTATCCTTTGCTTTTCATTTGCGCTTGTGTTTCTGTTATTTTTGCCAATTCTGTCTACAGTACTGTTTATCTTTCTGTTTCACTTTACATCACCATGCCCATTGACATTTCTGTTCGTAGGCACCATGTTACTATGTGACAAGACATCACGTGGCAGACCATTCCCATCTCGCCACCATATGCGTTACCCTTTCTGTTCTCATTCGGCGCTTGTGTTACCATGTGTGCCACTGTTAGCATTTCTGTTTGTGTTGCTGTCCCTGTTAGTATGCCATTAAGACATCATGTGGTGGGCCCCTGCCTCGCCACCGTGACATGCTCGCCTCAAGGCCCCGCCACCGCATTACATTCACTATTTCTCGTTATCATTCTCAAAAGAAAGGAAATTAGAGGCAAAAAACTCATTTAATGCATTAGTTAGGGTTGTTCCACAGCGACAAAAGTGAGGAAATTCGCTGTTAGGGTTGAAAACCCCTTGCACTAACCGGCATTGGGGTGTGCATTGGGATCGTCGCGTCTAACTCTCATCCCATTCTCCTATGCTTCTGCTGCTATACATGTCATGGGGCGAGAGTTAGGGCTGATGATCCCAGTACACCCCTAATGCCACCACGCAAGGCTATCCTTTTATGCTTTCATTTGCGCTTGCTTTTCTGTTACTTTTTGCCATTTGTGTGTACTCAAGATTGTTTCTCTTTCTGTTTCACTTGCGTCACCATGCCCATTGACATTTCCATTTACAGGCACCATGTTACTATGTGACAAGACATCACATGGCACACGTTCCCGTCTATGCCACCGTGTGCATTACCCTTTCTGTTCTCATTGCGCTTGTGTTACCATGTGTGCCACTGTTAGCATTTCTGTTTGCATTGCTGCTCCTGTTACTATGCCACAAGACATCATGTGAGGTAGGAGCCTGCAGGGGCTCTTTGGGCCCAGCGCTCCTCACCACTGATCATTCACTATTTCTCATTATCATTCTCAAAGAAGGAAATTAGAGCAAAAACTCATTTAATGCATTAGTTAGGGTTGTTCCACAGCGAAAAAGTGAGGAAATTCTGTTAGCATTGAAAACTCTAACTCAAGACCACCCCCCCAGCACCACCACACACACACACACACACATTCAAGTATGGGGGAGGACCAAGTCAACACAACCAATGACAGACATCCAGCAGCAGGTGACAGAAATAACAAACAATTGTCTAAATGTACTATGAGACATCCCCACCCACCTGACCAGGTACTGCATGCTCACTGGAGATCAACAGCAAAACTGAGGCCATGTACACCAAACGTAACATCCCTGATTGCAGCTGCACACACATACCACACTTAGTAGTTGCATGGCCTTACCTACCGATGCCCACACCACACCACAACTGGTACTGTGCCGTTATTCAATATAAATTCTGAAGGTGCATGATGACAGTTGTATAAAGGTTTTAACACTAGTGAGTATACATTAATTAAGAGAAGCACATACATTAACTACAAGACACTAGCATGCTCAAGATAAAAGTAGTGATACATTTAGTAGGTGATTTACATAGTAGTACATTTACTGCAACGGTTTACTCAACATAGAAGGCTGATGTAAGCGTATGGAAAAGCATTGCCTGTTCAATGCTGTGAAATTCATACGGCCAGTATCACATGCATTCTTACTGATGAAGGTGTACTGCTGATGTACATACATAGACCTTCAGTGTGTTTCAATACTAAAGATGCAGTAAGTATTCTTTGTAAGAAATATTGTAATTGCATGGATCAGGGAACCTTGATGTCTTTACTGTCCTCAGCTGTCTTATGGTTACCCTAATTGCTTTATTTTACATCCTTATTATGATCTATGCCTAAAATGTACCCTTATGTAACTGTTACTGTGCTACCCAATGTATATCTTGTTTGCTCCTGTACACCTATATTATGTCTGTGCATTTCTGCATATTTATTTTATTTCATTTATTTCATAAGAATCAGAAATACCTTTGAGTCATAGACTCCTTTACAAAGGTTCCATGTCACATATAGTAAATCAGATTACACAACAACAGTTTGTACAGACAGAGGTACAGAAACAAATAAAGTGATTGTTACATAGTAACGATATATACAACAGGAATGCAAGGTTAATCAATCAGGATCTAGTTCAGTTCGAGACAGATAAAAAAATAGACTGGGAGAGTAACATCCCTAAGTTAGCGGGCTAGGAGCAGTGTGTAGAGGCAAGCCAGAGGCCATTGTCAGTAATAGAGGGCGGGCACTGATTTACAAACATTGTAACCAATGTCCTGTGCTCTCCGGGCAGTGCCTGAAATAGCAGGTCTGTTGCCTAAGCGCACTTACCGGTTACCAAAAGCGAATAAATAAATAAATAAATAACTTCTAAATATCATAGCACTACTGAGCCAACAATGATGTACCTGTATCGGAGATGTATATAGGATAGATTTTCCTGTAGGCACTTACTGAGTATGTTGTACCTGATAAAGACAATCTCATTGCATCTGTGATGACTAACTTATTCAAATAGTAATACATTTACTATTGTTGCAATGAGTGATCTATGCCACTTATGGACACAGTGTGATTTTTTAACAGTTGTTTCATATTCAGGCTGTATGCCTACTGTTTGGGTTTGCCACACTTCTGTCACTGATGCTATCAAAGTGATAACTATGTTAATTGTGGTACAACAGGAATCAAGTAGGTATGGTGTAGATATAAACAGAATGTCTTTTAGTATTGATTTAACTCACAATGGGGTAAGTGTACTAGGACAGCAGGGGTTATCCTCTATCACTGACTCTGTCAGTTATAATCACACTATGGTTTCGATGACTGTAATGATCAAGTTACACTGTTCATCTTCATGAGTTCATATTCACAGCCATTCTCCAGTAACTAGACAGTGTATGGTGTAACTGGGTGGACACTGTGTTGCAAAGCTGCTGCAGTGCCTAGCAGAGGAGAGTATCTACTCATAAAGACATATAAGCAATAAGGCATGACCAACAGTTATGTTAAATGGTCTGTTAATCACCCTGTAGGGGTTTAATGTTGAATGAGGCATAGCTGAGTGCCACATGTCGCTAGACGGTGATAAACTGACAATTAACATAATACCTGGGAGTGGCTTATTGCTATCATAATAAAACTGTTTTTAAACAACATTAAACCATGTTCATAATATGGTTAGGCTCTACATGTTATGTTAATAAAAACTAAACATAAGGCTGTTACAATGTTTACAGTCAATTAAGCTGCATTTCTCAAACCCTTGTTATAATCAGAGATATTATACCTGTACAACTCCTTGGTTTTGCTGAACTCTATTGCTCAGGTGGCCCACCACAAGTGGTGTGGTCTGGTGTGGGGCATCGGTAGGTAAGGCCATGCAACTACTAAGTGTGATGCGTTGTGTGCAGCTGCAATCAGGGATGTACGTTTGGTGTACATGGCCTCAGTTTTGCTGTTGATCTCCACTGAGCATGCAGTACCTGGTCAGGTGGGTGGGGATGTCTCGTAGTACATTTAGACAATTGTTTGTTATTTCTGTCACCTGCTGCTGGATGTCTGTCATTGGTTGTGTTGACTTGGTCCTCCCCATACTTGAATGTGTGTGTGTGTCTCTGTGTGTGTGGTGCTGGGGGGGTGATTCGTGAGTTAGGGTTTTCAACCCTAACAGCAATTCCTCACTTTGTCCCTGTGGTACAACCTAACTAATGCATTAAACTGAGTTTTTGCCTCTAATATATATATATATATATATATATATATATATATATATATATATATATATATATATATATATATATATATATATATATATATATATATAAATATATAGATATATATATTTATATATATATATATATATATATAGTGTGTGTGTGTGTGTGTGTGTGTATATATTATGGTAGCGGTAGCTACCATAGTTAAGTTGAGGAGCCATTTACATTTAAACCCAAAATTTTGCACCTTAATACTTTGCAACCATTTGGCGGATTTGCCTGAAATTAGGAATACACAATCAAGATCCATACGCCTTGGGATCTGACAAGTGTGGTATCAGTCGGATATACAGCTGCGGAGTTATTAAGCATGATCTGCGCGTAGGTTTCACTTTTTAAAATTATACGGTCACGCCTACAGTTTGCATAAGTTTATGGTGATCGGTCCGAAATCTTCAGGGAACATGCGGCGGAGTCCCGATGTGCCTTTCAAGATTTCGAGAAAAATATTAAACGGTTCAAAAGTTATTCAAAAACAAGTTCCATTATAAGTCAATGGAAAAGTTAAAAGTTCGACAGTGTCACAAATGCAGTTTTACTTTCGCAAATGGCCTTTTACTGTCGCAAATCTGCCATTTTGTTTTCAGTTGATCAGAAAAATGCTTGGCATTTAAATTTGGGACCCTCTACCAACCTAATTCTTTTTGTATTCACCTAGTCGGACCCTGAGGATACTAGCCAAGTCTTTATTTTGGGGTAAAACACCCCAGAAATACATTTTCACATTTCTGGAAAAGTACTTTAGCAAAGTACTTTCGCACTTCGTGACACTATCGTATGAATTTGCTAAAACTTTACTTAAATTGTGGCAGTACTTTTCTAGGCTGTGGAAAATGACAGCAATTCTTCGACACCCCACTGCAAAAGAATGGTTTGGGGTTCTGGGCTGAAATTTGGAAGAAATGCAGAAGACGTCTCACAGATGTGCCTTCCAGTATTTCATTGAACAATTATTACAAGGTGGAAAAGTTACAGTACTCCAAAGTTGACACCTTTTCCCATAGGATAACATTATGGCATATGACGCATTGCAGCAATCCTTTAGCACCCTGATGAAAGTTAACGATTTAGTCTTTTGGGCTGAAATTTGCAGGGAAGACAACCAACATCCCACAGATGTGCCTTTCAGTGGTTTGGTGAAAAATATTACAGGAGACAAAGTTATGGCACTCCAAACTTCTGTTTTTCCTATAGGATAACATTCTGACTTTCCTGGCGCCTTTCAGGGCCCGTTCTCAGAAACGCAAGTAGATAATGGACTTTCATCGGACAAATACTTACAAACCTAGCTAGAAAGTGATAATTCATATGACTTTAAAAATTTTTCCTATGTCGATACGGTTCCTGAGATATAAGCAATTTACTATTCCAAGTCCTAATTTTCTGTTCCGAGAGTCATTATTTTGCATACATTCTTTGTACTCACTGTCTTTCTCGTGCAGCTTTTGGGAAAACCAGCCTGTGTACTTACATTACTGTTACCATTACTGTTTCGCTTGTGGTTCCATATACCATTTCACTTACCATTCCGTCTACACCACCACGTCACGTTACCTTTGCGTTTTCATTTGTGGTTACGTTTGCATTGTTTTAACATTTCTGTCTACAGTACTGTTTCTCTTTCTGCTTCACTTAGCGTCACCATGTGCATTACAATTTGCATTTGTGGGCACAATATTACTATGTGACAAGACATCACATGGCAGGGCGTGGGGCCCACAGGGTCCACACGCTCCCTTCTCACATTACATTCACTATTTCTTGTTATCATTCTCAAAAGAAGGAAACATTAGAGGCAAAAACTCTGGAATCAGGTGTGTGTTGGGGTCATCGGTCCTAACTCTCACCCCATTCTCCTACTCCTCAGCTTCTTACCACATGTAATGGGGTGAGAGTTAGAGCCGGCGACTAGCACACCCTGATTCTGGTTGGAGGGTGGGCTGGAGGGTGCAAAGGAGTTTCAACCCTAACATCGAATTTCCTCACTTTTGTCGCTGTGGAACAACACTAACTGATGTATTAAATGGAGTTTTGCCATATATGTATGTGTGTGTGTGTGTGTTATATATATATATATATATATATATATATATATATATATAATGTGTGTGTGTGTGCATGTGTGTGTGTGCATGTGTGTGTGTATATATATGTGTGTATGTATGTGTATGCATGTACATATATGTGTGTGTATATATATATATATATGTGTATGTGTGTGTATATCTGTGTGTGTGTGTATGTGTGTGTATATCTATGTGTGTGTGTGTGTGTATATATATATATATACATACACACACACTATATAATCTACACACATACATATAATGTTGTGTATGTGTGTATGTACTGTATGTGTGTATATCTGTGTGTGTGTGTGTATGTGTATATATATATATATATATTTATATATATATATACAATGTGTGTGTATGTACTGTATGTGTGTATATCTGTGTGTGTGTGTGTGTGTGTGTGTGTGAGTATGCTATTGTATGTGTGTGTGTGTGTGTGTTATATATATATTCACTAAAAATACCACCAACAGCTTAATCTGGTTCAAGGTCAGTTGGCATTCATCTGTATCCCCTTCCCCGATTCGTGCCTGAAATTAGGCAGGATTTGTCTAGTGCACTTACCGGTCAACAAAAGCTAAATAAAAAATAAAATAAATGAAATATGTATCTATATATAAATGTATGTATATGTAGCACTGTAGTGCTACCATAGTTAGGGTTGAGGAGCCATTTTAAGGTTAAGGGTCAAACTTTGTACCTTAATAACATTGCCACCATTCAGGATTTGCCTAAATTTGGTATGCACGACTGGACATGGCAGATCTTGGGATCTGCCAAGTTTTCTACCGATCGGATATACAGCTGTGGAGTTATTAGAGCACCAACAAAATGTGCATTTATGCTTTTACGAATTCTTTGTTCTCTCCTACAGGTTGCCGGTTTTATGACAGTCCAAAACATCAGGGGCGTGCTGCGAGTCCCTGATGTGCCCAATTTAGTGAAACAATATTAAATGGTTCAAAGTTATTCAAAACAAATTCCCATTATAAGTCAATGGGAAAAGTTAACAAAAGTGTGAAAGTGTCATACATGCAGTTTTTAGTGTTGCAAATGACCCCAGTAGTGTCGTGAGTCAGCCATTTTTTTTCAGTTAGTGATCACAGAAATGCTTGGCTTTTAAATTTGGGACCCTCTAGGGACACAATTATTTTGTGTTCACCTAGTCGGACCCTGAGGATGCTAGCCATGTCTTTATTTTAGGGTTAAACACACTAGAAATATGTTTTCCAAATTTCTGGAAAAAGTAGTGTACAAAAGTAGTGTCGCACTCACAACACTTTTGCAATATTTGAGAAAGAAGTCGCAAATTGTGACACTACTTTTCCAGGCCATGACCAAAATGACAACACTTCTTTGCCATCCTGCTGCAAAAGAATGGTTTGGTCTTTTGAGCTGAAATTTGGAGGGAAGGCAGCTGTGCCTTTCTGTAGTTTAGTGAAAAAATATTGCACAGCTCCCAAGTTATCATTCTCCGAAGTTGGCGTTTTTCCCATAGACTAACATGGTGAGGCGTCGCACGCTTCGGGCTCATATCTCAAATGGTGCAGATACAGATTTTTTGTTGACTTGCATAGCCCTATGGGCTATGTAATACAAAATAGTAGCCAGGAAAATAATGATTTCTGTGAAATTTTTTTTTTTCTACATCGTACAGTTGCTGAGATATTTGCAATTAAGTACTCCAATGCTCTTTTAAGCTTCCATTCCCATTACAATGCATACATTCTTTATTCACACTGTGTTTCTCTATGCAGCTGTCAAGCAAAACAAGGTATGCAGTTTCGTTACTGTTACACTTACTGTTTCAACTTGCGTTTGTCCCCGTTTGCATTACCATTCCCATGTACACCACCGTGTGTGTTACCCTAAGCATTGTCATTTGCACTTGCATTTTCCTTACTGTTACCATTTCCATTTCCACCTTATGTTTGTGTTGCTGTTCCTGTTACTATGTCACAAGACATCACGTGGTGGGAGCACGGGGCCCTTTTGCTGCATTACATTCATTATTTCTTGTCATCATTCTTAAAGAGAAGGAAATCAGAGTAAAAAAATCCATTTAATGCATTAGTTAGGGTTGTTCCACAGTGACAAAAGTGAGGAAATTTGGTGTTAGGTTGGAAAGCCCCTTGGACCCCAGTCTACCCCCAACCAGCATCGGGTGCGTTGGGGTCATTGATCCTAACTCTCACCCCCATTCTCTATGCCTCTGCTTCTTCACACATGTGATGGGGTGAGGAGTTGGGCGGCGACTTCAACATGCATCCGATGCGGTTGGGGCAGACTGGGGGCCCAGGGGGTTTCAACCTGACGCCAAATCTCCTCACTTTGTCACTGTGGAACAACCCTAAGTAATGCATTAAATGGAGTTGTTATATATATATATATATATATATTATATATATATATATATATATATATAGAGAGAGAGAGAGAGAGAGATAGATATAGATATAGATATATATATATAATATATATATATAATATATATATATATATATATATATATATATATATATATATATATACATACACACAACTCACCAAAGCTACTATTAGTGTACATGCAAAGGTCCCTTCCATCCGGTTGAGGTGATCGCAAGAAGCACACTTTGGACAAGCAACTGTTCCCTCACTGTCTTCATTTGTGACGGAACATTGAATGGTCATTCATGTCATGTTATCCTCCTTCACACGGTTTGGCAAGACACTGCATCATGACATCATCATTGCAGTAAGGTCAATACACAGCAGCATTACATGTAAGTGCAACAGCAGCAGCACTTATGAATTTTCTGGACACAAGCAGTTGCATTTGGGGATGCTGAAAATTCTGGGTACTCTGCATGAGCACTGCATGATGGTGACTGCTAATAAATTCTTGGGGACACTGCATGTGGTATACAGCTACCATTTTACTTCATCAGTACTTGAGAATTTTCTGGACATAGGCAGTTGCATTTTGGGGATGGAGAAAAATTTGGGGACTGTATGTTGTGAGCACATAATGTCACAAATTATAAATTAATGTCTATTTCCAAAATAAATATTTCTGAAGCAAGGGTGTGAACAGGCATACTCACTGTACACATTTGCGTACAGTCTTCTGCTGACTGCCTATAATAAACCATATGCCTTTTGCTAACATTTTCATTCTAATAAGTAGTATTTGGGTTAGTGTAGGCCACTGAGGGTGACTCTGTGTAAACTTCTGTTGTTTAGGAGACATATACATGTATAACCTCTTTAGAGATTAGAAGAATCATCTGACAACAATCTGACTTGTTTGGAAGGGTGCCATTTGGAAAGGATGTACATTTTTTAATGAGGGTGTAACTGTTGAAATGTGTACAAAACAGAAATTTCTGGCTACCCCTGTTCTGAAAACCTCAATAATTTTCACTTTGTGTCGGGACTCGTGGCGTTTGTCAAAAGCTGGACTAAGCAGTGCAAGTATGCTGTGCTAAACTGTATGTGTGCTGTCAGTGTTCTTTCCTGTGTGCAGACACTGTCTGACTTCGCGGCAAATATATATGGCGTGACTTGTTGCAGTATGTAAAGAATAAAGATAAAAAGAATATATAACTTATATTTTATTTGTACCATCAGCAGCAACAGAGTAAGTGATATAATATTTTTTCAGAGGTCTTAGGCCACTGTCCACCTCAATCACTCACAGTGCACACATGACTTTGTGGAATAATAGCACAAAAACAATGCTTTTCAACAAACCATACATAACACACATTAAATATTGCTGAGGCACCCAAAATATGTTATGCTGTACAGACATTTTAAAGTCTGAATATATAACGGTCCTGCAGTCCACTGCCACCACACTGTGCAGCCACTGGCAACGTGTCATGTTATGGTATACATCAACTGATACAAAACTGCACTGCCAGTCTAAACTACAAGACATACATCACTTATTCAAGAACAAAAATGAAAAGAACTGTGGTAGCACAGTGTGTTGGCATTGGCAGTGAGTGAACTTGATCTATATATTTTCTGACTTTATAGTGTCTGTACACCTTCCATCAAAATATTTTGGGTGCCTCACCATTGCCAGTACTTCATGTCTGTTGGGTACATTTTGTTGAAAAGCAGGATTTTGTTGATATATGATCTCCTAAAAAGTCATGTGTGCACTGTGTGACTAAGTGCACTCTGGACAGAGACCTCTGAAAAATATCATATCACTAGTCCGTTGATGATGATGGTGACAATAAAATATCGTTATATATCTTTATCTCTATCTTTATACCATAAATACTGCAACAAGTCAGCATATATGTTTGCAAGAAGCTGGACAATGTCTGCAGTCCACACACACACACGGAAACAATACTGACTGCACACATCACAATTAACATTACTGCACTGCTCAATCAACTCTTTTCCACAACAGAAAGTAAATAATACTGAGGCACCAGAAACACGATCAGGGTACACATTCTTAACTTGGATAATAACAGGGCAATAAGCAGCATGTAATGCATGTATGTGTAAGTATATATTTAAAGTACTACTGTAGCCTTCCCTCTCTCTGATATTAAACAAAAGGCGAAACACTACAGCAGTGGGGGTGCTGCAAAAACTAATGGGTGATCCCTGCTGGTCCAGCAGCAGCTGGAGCACCATCACAATCTGAGATTGGTGTTGCACTATCTACTCCAAATGATGCTGCACAGCACCTACCTCATTATTTTCTTCTACTGCAGCCCATAAAATCCAATGTCTGCCTGAGTTGCAGGCAGTGTGAGAGTCCACTGGTGGTGGTACACCAGGTAGTGGTGGTAGTGGTGAGGCAGGTGGGACAAATAGGGTTGCCAGTTTGCCAAAATGTGACCTGGCTAATCATTCTGGCCCTGAATTTCTGTAAAAACTCACCATTTTGGTGAGTAGTAAGACACACCTCTAGTGCGCATCTTGTGATAGCTCTGCATCCTTGTCAATGAATTTTGAGCTGAGCTGCCATCATCATGCATGCACAGGATTGAGACTCCTTGAAATTCGTGGCCCTGAGAGAGAGCTAGTGGTATGGTTTTGAGCCTGGGACTTGGGACTGGGAGCCATAGGGAAATCAAACAATCTGGTGCCTCACCCACCAACAAGTCTGCACAGAGGAGGACACTGGTGGCAGTATCACGAGGTGAGCAGTTGGGTGCTCACATGGGTGGTGGGAGTCACATTATCAGAGAAAGTTTGCTCATAGTTGCCATTCCGATTTTAGGTGGTGAGGGAGATTGGAGTGAGCTCAGTGAGGCGCAACTTTGCTCCGTGTGTGATATTAGTGATCAAAGTTAGCAGCCCTTTTAAGGGCTCAGTGAATAAAAGCTGCCTACTACACTACAGTTTTTAGGAGTCCAACTCATGATCTGGGTATTTTCCTACAGACAGCTGTTTTAATTTCAATATGGCAATGACGTGCTGACTGGAGAGGGAAGCTTAGTGCTTGATGTGGACTCGTCCTGTTGTAGCTGGGAGCTCTGAATTGCTTCAAAGGGCAAACTGGACAATAATCTAAATATTCAGAATTTGCTCAGCTGCTAGGCTAGCACATTAGTCACCACTGTGCTGAGTCTGCTGATTGAGTCTGACGACTGGGGGTGGACAAAGATCCTGCTTTGTGGTACAGAGGAGCTGTCTCTGATTGACTTTAGCCATCCTACTCCTGCTGTGCATTGGAAAATCATTAAAACAGATATTACTGGCAGATCAGTTGCTTTGTTTGCTGTGTCTGCAATCAAAATCTGAGGGGAAAAATCCATGTTTTAGTGTGCATAGCAAAATGCAAATTAGTATTCAGAAAGTAGACTAGAGTCCAAGCAATAGGTATAGGGGCAAGAAAATGGTATTTTGCTCATTTGATGTGGCAAAGTTAACTTAAGTAGTGTGCTGCTGAGTTGACTAAAGAGGAGCTTAAGTTGCGTGACAGGCCAGGTGGGACTGTGGGAGGTGAAGTTACTTATTTGTGTGCCACAGCAGCCACAGTCTATTTGGGCATCTTGTCCTGTGGTTTTGTCAGGTTTTTTGGGTGGGACTGGGCCCTGCCCACTGACAAAATAAAAAAAATTCAAGCTACAATAATTTAAAGTCCGAGTGGACTACCACTTGTGTGCATATTAGTGGTTGTGTCAGGCTTTTTTGGGGATAGGGTTGGGCCAGCGGGACCAAAAAATAATAAAATTAAAGCTTGCCACAATTAATGAAAAGTCCACACTACTAGCACTACCTGCTGCTCTGTGCAGATTATTGACTGAGACTGTGTCTTTTGTTTGGCAGTCCACCTATCTCATCCAGTCCTCTTGAGGTTGTGTCTGGCTTTTTGAAAACCCATACTAGTATTACCTGTGTGCATATTATATGTGTCTCTTGTTGTTTGGCTGTCCACCTGTTTCATCTGTTCCAGTCCTCTTGAGAGTTGTGTCACAGACAGTCAGGCTTTTGGGGACCAATTTAAAATAAACAAAAAAAATTAAAGCGTGCCACAATTAATAAAACACCCATACTAGTACTACCTGTGCACATATTATTGACTAAATCTATTGTTGTTTGGCTGTCCACCTGTTTTATCCAGTCCTCTTGAGGTTGTGTGTCTGGCTTTTGGTGAGGGGCCAAAACAAAACAAAAAAATTAGAGCTAAGCTGCTTGCCACAATTCATGAAAGTCACAGCTATTATAACCTGTGTGCAAGCATATTAGTGACAACATCTCTGGTTGTGTACTACAAACATCAGTCAAAGTCCATCAGTCTCACTCACAGCCAGTCCTCCTGTGGTTGTGTCTGGCATCCAAAACTGTCTGCTGCTGTGCTACCATCACCCAACCGCATTCTTTTTCATACTGTTTTCATTAGAGTAATAAAAATGTCTGGAAAAAAAAACAACAACC
Organism: Neoceratodus forsteri; assembly: GCA_016271365.2. Taxonomy (NCBI): domain Eukaryota; kingdom Metazoa; phylum Chordata; order Ceratodontiformes; family Ceratodontidae; genus Neoceratodus; species Neoceratodus forsteri. The sequence goes on from CM057455.1 coordinate 1,047,173,722, forward strand.
TAATTTGTTTTCCTTTGGCTTTATTAAACCCAGTCTATCTGCTGTGGAAGAATTGCATAACAAAACCATTCAAGTCATCGGTGATACTGACAATATCATGATTGTTGATGTTGCTGATGAGGAAGAACATGTGAATATAAATCCTCAGTTAGTAATAACGCTGTGCTGCTGTTTCTTCTTCTGTTTCTGTATCAGAGGAAGGGGCAGCCAGGGTAACAGTCCGACCGTATTGACAGACCATCAATAATAGTTACTGATGTTCAGGTTCATAGTGTTTCCGCTACTTCTAGTAGTGTTTCCATTACAGATAGTTCATCTTCCTCAAGCTCTCTGCTCAGAATAAATCCTACCAACAGGAAAAAAGATTCAGTGAAATGCAAATTCAGGGTTGAATGGTCACGGAATTTGACTGGCTTCAGTATGAGAAACAAAGCAACACTAGAGTTGCAAGGTGTGTAGGAAACAACCCCATCTGGCAGATCATACATCTGTGTTTTTGTTGGTAGCAGTACTTTTAAAATGGAGTCTATAAAATTAATGATGCAAGCAGTTCCCATGTAAAATGCATTCTGGCTGAAAGGGCACCTGAATCCACACCTATGGCCTTTTGTTTTCAAAAGATGAATGTTGCAATAAAGGAACCCATGTGGTGTCTTTTAATGTTGCCTACTTTCTGGCATCAAGGGATAGGCCATTTTGGGACTTTTCCATTTCATACCTCACTGTTATGCAAATGTAATATAAAAGTGATTGAACAATACCCAAATCACAAGAGGTGCAGCGAGTTTGTGCATCACATTACAGCAATAATACGCTACAAACACAACTGAAGAGAAAAAAATCTCCTGCTGTTGGGCTGTTAATAGATGGAATCACTGACAGAAGTGTGAGGGAATTTGTGAATGTATTTATCAGTTACGTATGTGAAGATGGTACTCCAATTACCTCCTTTATTGGTACCGAGCTACTAGGGAAAGCAGATGCTGATGGATACATTGAAGCATTAGATTCACTCTTTAACAAACTTAACATCCCCTTGTGGAAAACTCTTCCATGGATTTCTGGGATGGCCACTGATGGTGCATCAGTCATGCGAGGTCAACATGGTGGAGTCACGGCAAAGTTACAAAACAGTGGCCTGCCTTTGTTAATTGCTACACACTGCATCACGCATCTTTTACAACTGCCCATTCTAGATGCCCAAAACATATGCCAGAAGTTCTCAAAATGAAAATGGCTTGTGGGCCCTGTATTCATTTATCATTCTTCTCACCGATGAATGAGAGCCTTGGAGGAGGCTGGTAACACCCTTTTCATTGAATTGAAAAACTGGTCAGTAATTTCACAGTGCGCTGGGTCAGTTCACACCACAGTGTTGTGTCAGATCTTCTCCACTACCTGCTGGCAATAATTGCACACTTAGAATACTGCATCACAGCACAGTGGGACTCCTGATGCAGACAGCGCTAAAGGACATTTGAACTTTGTAACAAAAAAAAAGTGTTTATTGGCCTTTCAACAAGATTATCTATCTATTCTTGGAAGGGTTTCTCAAAATTTCAAAAGAGGGTACTTCTTACTCTGGTACAGCCACGGTGGATAGCTGCATTCGAGCTCATCAAGCTGAAGACCAGTGTGGGCCCTGCTGAGGCACAGTTTTTAGAGTATGCAAGTTTGGAGGGCAGTCTCCTTACCGGTGGTGTGGATGGCAGCACTCCTCTAGCTCCTCCACCAGGCATGACTGAAAATGCTAGCGATGTATATAAAAATAGGAATAAAGGCAAAAGGAACCAGGCAGGCCACTGCTTCAGACCAAGCAGCCAAGGAGATTGTTTCAGTGAAATGCCCACAAACTGATCAAGGAGAAAGTATGCAACAGTGTGGTTGGATTCTTACTTGACAGATTTGAGCCCATGTGGCAGTCGGAAGACTACAAACTATTTTCAGTATTTGACACAACTATTTGGCCTTCTTCTGATGACCCTCTCTTTCTAAATTTTGGTCAGGAATCCATCACAGGGCTTTGCCACAGGTACGTGCCATTCCTGAAAAGAAATACAGTTCAGGGCAACTTCTAGCTGATCTAGAGCAGGATGCGAACTTGAAAGAGAAATTACACAAAAACTTTTGGAAGAGTGGCAAGATTTCAAAATGCTGTAAAAATTAAAATACAGAGCATGCATTAAGAAATGTTCACCAAAATTTAGAGAATTTGGTCTATTACGGTTGTTGATCACAATTTTCAGGTAATGCCAGTGAGTATAGCTGTTTGTGAAAGAGTTTAGTGCTCATAATAGGATTAAAACAATATCTCATAGCAATCTTATTGATAGCACTATGAATGATCTGCTGATGATCAGTTTAAATGGACCAACAATAGCGGACTTTAATCCAGACCCATCAATTGATCACTGGTACTCATCAACACCGGATATCGGCATCTTACTCGTGCATGAAGTCACACATCCAGAATCAGATGTTATGGACTTGGAGCAAAAATAGATAAGGAGTCAGAGTTGAGTTTTAGGAGACAGACAGTGGTTCGTTGGAGACAGTGGGAGGTGGTGGACTGATTTTAAGACAGTAACAGCAATAGAAATACTGTTAGCAATCTGTCAGCCGCCATAATTTTAGGAAGCATTTAAAATATATTTTTGCCCTTGCCCTCAAAATTTAATTTTAGTGATGATGACCCTACAGTGGTGGATTGGATGGTAACAGCACAGCAGCAGAGCAGGCCTGGCCATGTCATGAAAAAAATAAGTCACAAAAAAATACACACAATACAATAAGAGAACCACAACATCTGAAAGGTTTATTGCTTTATTTAATAAATAAAAAACACTGTACACTTATAGCACTAGGACTTGTTTCCACTTGTAAATCAGCAGGTTCTGGTCAGTTAGACCCCAGTCCGGTTATGGTGTTTCTCCGCTGGTCCCATCTTCAGTTGTTATCCTCTTGGTGATTTTCGTCTCATTTTCTCATAATTGTGACACCTTTCTCTTTTGAATTTGGTCATGGAGGTGTTTCTCCGATGGTCCCATCTTCAGTAGTTCCTCTGTAGTGACTGGTGATTTCATTCTCATTTTCTCATACTTGTAATGTGGTGCCACTCCCACCCTTGCTTCCATTTTGGCATTAGACAGGCAGGCAGGACTTTCAATTTGTACTTTATAAATTCTCCCTCCTGTGTGTGTATGCTTGATGCTGTTCTGACAGGCTAATTCTCATCAGAATCTCTGGTAAAGACATTCCCAAATGTAGGTTAATAGACAATTCCTCATCTAAGGCAAGTTCAGAAAATGGCTACCATATTTTACAGTCTAGCGGCCATTTAAAAAGATTTTTGGTCACCAGATTTTGAGCTATGGTGGCCAAAACTGGCCCTAAGTCAAAAAGTGATTTGTACCACCCTGGGTGAGGGTGGTGTTGGTGGCAGTGGAGGGTTGGTGGAGCAGCTACTTCTGTGGCCCTCCTTCTGCTGCAGTGACTCTCAACAGCAGCATCCTCTGCCACTGCCACAGAAGGTCCAGCATATGGAGGCCTGGCCTGTTCTGTGGCAGCCTGCCACTCCACCTAGTGATGGTTCATCATATGGGTGCACTGGCTCCCAGTCCCCAGGTGTGTACCCAGGAGCCACGGTGCACCTCCACACCACAAAGTCTGCATACTACTGGGCTGCTGTCCCCTGACACAGTTGAAAAACTGCCAAACTGGGGATCTGCGGGGGCGAGGCATGGAGGGCCAGATGCAGTGCGGCAGCCTGGTCACAGTGGGGCTTGACCTGCTGCTCTGGAGACAGAGCTGCTGCAGCTGCCACTGGTGGTGGTGGTGCTACTGCTGCTACTGCTGCTTCCAGGGAGGGACCAAACATTTTTGAGCAGGCCAGCACCACCCCTCCACACCCGCCATTTGTGCGCCTCCTCTCCTCCTTCCAGCAATGCTGAAAGCGTGGTTCCACTGCCCCAGCACAGTCCCACACGTTCCCTCCTCACATGGATGGTCCAGACCCTGTCCTGCTCCATTTCACAATCGGAAAAAATCCCTCCTTCCGTCTCTGACTAGCAACAACTTCACAGACACTACAACACAAAACAGGCGCACACACACACACACACACACACACACACACCAAAATTTATAAAACAAAGAAACCACAGTCACCAAAAGAAAAAATGAAGTGCCAAAACAGTACAAAAAAACTAAACAATTTAGCTTTTAAAAAGCTTTTAGTGTTTCAGCAAGTTTAGCAACAATCCTTTACTCTCCTCCTACAAAATGCCTCCTCTGTTACTCAGCACAGAGAAAGTGAAAGTATCTGCTTGTATGACTCACTTCATTCCTGCCTAGCTAAAGCATGTGACTTACAGTACTGTAAGCCATGTAGTGATGTGTGTGGGGGCTGCCTATATTGTCACTTAGCCTTACTTCACGTTAGGTGGAATGACGAAGTGATAACAAGGCAAAGCGAGCAGTTTCCAGTGGCCACTTTGTGTAGCATTATGACAATGCGGCGGCCACTTCATGTGCACTCGCCAGCAGATTCTAAATTCACTGCATCTCTAGTTATGTTCCACTACTGACCATGTACCCTAATACTTGTTTTGCTATTTCTGCTGCTTACTTATTTTGCTCCCTTTCCCTGGTCACATCATTAAGTAAGATTGTGCTTGTATATCTCCGTATGTTTACCTGGTGAAACACTTTAAATAAATAACTGTCCACTGAATATCTTGCTCACACTAGATAAATGCCATACCTCAACAGCACCCTTATGAGTAATGTGATTTGAACTTTGTAAATTTTGCTATTATTTGGAATTTGTTAAATGCTTGGGAGGTGTGTGACACTCCAGTAGCTTGCTCCCCTAACCACTTGTGAATTTACTACGTGGAAGCAGATTATTATTTATTTATTTTCAGATTTGGATTAATACATTTGAGCCAAGATGGTACTTTTACAAAGGCTGCAAGTCAAAGAAGCAAGACACCACATAACAAAAATGACAAATATTACAGTATCAAAATGATAAATATTTCAGTATCAAATAAACATAATAGACAATGATTTTTGGTTACATAAGTGCAAATGATATGAACTTCATCATTATAAGAATTATGCAGTAAAAACGTTATTACAACTTGGTTACTAAGTGTGATATACTAAGGTGGTAGCAGCCAGGTAGGGCTTTGTTTAAGGAGGGTGTAGATGAGGGGTAAGAGGGAAAGAAGGTAGGTAGGCGGGTGTAGGAGGGAGGGAGTAATCATGTAGTGGGGCAGAGATATCACGTGTTTAGGATGGGCAGTCACAGTGGTTAGCTTGGTCAAGGAGAAGACAGAGGTCTTTTGAAGGAGCCAATCTTTCCATGCTCTAGAAGGGAGAAGGAGGTTGTTTATCCACTGTGGCCCTAGTAAGAAAGTGAGCACTGGGCAAAGGAGGTATGCTTGAAGAGGACATGTAGTACACCCTTAGTCGATCTTCTGGTCAATTTTGTAGTTGTATTGCATTGGAACAAAGCTGCGTAGACTCCGTGTTAGGCCAAGGAGGGCTTTTTCCTGATCTGGCAGGCCTGGTACCTAATCCTTTGGCGCAGAGGGAGCCAGCCAGTTGAGGAGTAAAGGCTACAGGTGTGTGTGTAAGGTATTTAGCCCCAAGACCTAATGACATGCCTTGTTAAGTAATAATCTGACCCTTTTCAGTGCAGTTTCAGTGGCAGCACCATAGGTTACTAGCCCATAGCCTATAGTAGACAAAATTGAGCTCTGTGTTACTAGATTCAGGGCATCTGGTGTCATCAGCTTGCCTGTGCTGATATAGGATTCCAAGTTTAATATTTGTTGATTTGATAACATGGTCTATGTGAAGGTGGACAGGGTGTCATCAACATGAAGGCCAAGATATCTCAAGGTTGTTACCTGTTCAGTGGTATCTCCTATTGACTAAGGATGGTCAAAGGGTTGCTAGTCTTTTTGAGTTAGGTAGAGTGAAGTGCATAATTTTGTTTTTTATATTGTTTAAGAGCAGTCTGTTTTGAGAGAACCAGGACTCAAGTTCTTTGAAACTATATTGTAGGGTAGCTGCTATTTCAGTTGGGTGATGCCTGGTACAGAGATTACTGTGTCATCTGCATAAAGCAGCATCACAGCTAGGCAAGTATTAGGTAGTGAGTTTATAAAATGCTAAAGAGTAGTGGTCCTAAAATGGATCCTGGGGACCCAAAGTTACATTCCTTGAGTCAGAGGTTACCCTCTAATTTTCACACATTGCAATCTGTGAGCCAAATAGCTACTAAACCATGATACAGTGTCATTGGACAGTCCTAGTGATACAAGGTTGTCTAGTAAGACCTGGTGATTCACCGTGTCGAATGCTTTAGTGAGGTCTATGAAGATAGACCCACTGTCTTTCTAGCGTCCAACGCATCATATAGGTGAGAGGTAAAGTCGATGAGTGCTGTGATGTTTGATGAAATACATGTTGTTGTTGGCAAAGTAGATTATATTTGTTCAGGTACTTGGTCAGTTGATCAGATACAATTTTCTCTAGAGCTATAGAAAGTGGGGTAATATAGAAATAGGTCGGTAGTTGCCCAGGTTGGGTCTGTCACCATTTTTGAATACAGGAGTGAAATGAGCCATCTTCCACCTTTCTGGGAACACTCCAGTTCTTAGGGATATATCATAGTTTTGTAAGTGGAAGAGCTAGTTCGTGCAGAGAAAGCAACTAGCTTCATATTGATCGTGTCACTGGTGATCCTGATTATTATTTAAAAGAAGCCAGTTGAGGTAATGCACTTTATATAAGAGAAGCCACTACAGGCCTTCATTTTTGAATAGGACCAATTGGAATCTAGTGGTTTGGCTTAATTCACATTAGGGCTCTGGTAAGAAAACTAAGAGGCCCCTTTTGTCTTGGTGAACTAGGCAATTTTGGCAGAAAGAAATCTAACTTTTCAAAGATTTACCAGGGGTGAGGGGTATGCACTGGACTCTGTTTGCATTATCTTGGTCATACATCTCTCATACCAACCCAACATGGGGATGTAAACATGGGCTAAGGATCTCCCATTTAAATATCTGCAACCTTTTGCCCAAACTCCGGGAGCTGGAGGCCCAGGTCTCCTTTATAAGCCTGACATCCTTGGCATATCTGAGTCCTGGCTAAAACCTTCCACCCTGACTCCTGTTATCTACCCAGTTAGTCACTTATTAGAGTTGACTATCATGGAGTTCACAAGGGCAGCAGGGCTCTCCAATAATTCATAGACTCCTTTACTGCTACCCTCACCAGTCGATCTGCCACAGACTCCACCACTGAATAGCTATTTGTGAACTGTCCATCAAGGCCACTAGAAAACTGTATATTCATTGCTGCTATAATCTGGCCAAATGCAGCACAACTGGTCTCTCTCACCTGCTGTCAAGCTTTGAGTCCCTCTTCACCCCCAGGGACACCATAATAGTATGTGACTTCAACATCAGCTGGCAAGACAGCACTCACTCAGACTCCTACAACCTTCTCAAGCAATTCAATCTCACCCAACTCATCACCATCCCTACCAGGCTTAACTGTCAATCCCTAAATTACTCCACTATTGACTGGCTTTTGACTAACGAGAAGATAGGGTCACCCATGATTCACCCTGATTCCATCAGCGACCATTCACCTACCTACTGTAAACTGTCCACTAAAACTCCCCACCCCATCCCAAGTACCTGAGTTTTCAGGACTATTCCAAGTTCAACCCTTCACAACTTCACACTGACATCATATCTATTGACTGGTCTTCCTCTATATGATGAAATTTGTCTCCCTGCACTAGCTTCTTCCTCACTGCCCTTTCTATTATCTAGGATAAGCATTTCCCTTTAACCACTAGAAGAGTATGAGGGACAATACCTGCTGGCTCACCAAGGACCTCATATGACTGATGAAGGAGTGTGATGCCAAATGGGCATCCTTAAAAGCCTCCTCCTCCTCTCCTTGGCTATGGAATGAATACAGAAAACTGCACAATCTCTGTAAACAACTTGTCAATTCCAGTAAGGTGGCTTAGCTCCACAACCTACAGTCTCACAGCCTTGGTAACCCTAGATATTTCTGGTCAGCTATTTGCTCCCTGCTGAACCATGGGGCTAAAATGCCCCCTCCAACTCACCACCCCTAATGGCCCTTTCACTGATCCAGTAGATGTTGCTGACACACTCAATAACAAGTTTACTAACCTGGAAGAATACTTCCTCCAACTACCTTCTCAAAATCACAGCCTACTCCCATAGACCAGCTTACCTCTCACCCCCTTAGCCCATCATTCTACTTCAGGGCCATCTCCCCAGTGATATGCTTAAGTTACTCCTGAGGCCTCCCCAACAAGAGTAGTGCTGGTAGCGATGGCCTCTCCCCATGCTTCCTCAAAATCGTGGCCCAAGGAAATGCTAAACCCCTCACCAAGATTTTCAATCCCTTCCTTACCACAGCCACAGTTCCCTCTGTATTGAAACAGGCAAAGGTTGTCCCTGTCTTTAATATTGAGACAAGTAACATGAACTACTACTGCTCTATATCCATACTCTCTCCCTAAACAAGCTAATGGAAAGACTGTTTATCACCAGATTATGGACTATGTGACTAAATACTACCTTCTCTTCTCCCAGCAACATGGTTTCAGAAAAAAGGCCACAGCACCACCACAGCACTGGCCTGTTTCTCTGACCACGTCCTCCACAAAATGGATGATGGGATGCTTACTGGAACTGTCTTTGTGAACCTCTCCAAGGCATTCAAGCACAATATCCTAGTTGACAAACTCGGTTGTCTTGGACTGTCCCTGCCACTATGGACTGGTTTCACAACTACGTCTCTGGCCACAGTCAAATGGTCTATGCAGATCATACTATCTCCTCTGTACTACCTGTCCCCACTGGAGTACCTCAAGGATCTATACTGGAGCCCATTCTTTTCTCTCTCTTTATAAACTCTCTCTCCAAGACTGTTTATCTTGCCACTCCTTACTATATGCGGATGATCTTATCCTCTACCAGGTCGATACATCCCTGACCAACCTTTCCACTTCACTTACCTCCAACTATAGTCAAGCCCATAAATGGTTCACTATAGACCAGACTGCTGGTCAATACCAAAAAGACAAAGTCAATGCTCTTTGGCTCCAAACCCAGGTTAGCCAAACTAGCTCAAGCCCACAACACTCTCAGCATCCTATACTCTCATGGCTTGCCCTTGAGACCGTCAATTCCTTTAAATACCTGGTTGTCACCCTTGACCCTGCCCTTACTTTCTCCAAAAATATTGAGATATTTATCTGCAGCATTAACCAGAAACTGGATGTCAGCTTCTGCCTAATCAATTACCTTACCCCTGAAGCCCAGCTCACAATTGTCCTGTGTAACCTCCTCCTTTACTGGATTATTGCACCTCTATCTACTCCCATACCTCATCTACTAACCTGTTAAGGTTAAACACCACCTATAACAAGATCTGCAAGTTTGCCCTTATGGACCCATACACCACCCACCCATCTCTGCACCCTCTGTCAGGCCCTTGGCTGGCTCCCCCTCCAGTTAGATGTAGTTATTTCCTAGCCTGTACCATTGAAAGGGCCATACATAATCAAGCTACTTCACCTCTGTCCTTCCTCTTCTGGCCTAAGGTGATTCACTAGGACCTCTACCTCACCACAGGCCCTATGCTGGATTGTCCACAAGTCTCCACTTATATGAGCCAGCAGACTTTCTTGTCCACTGCATCTGTCATCTGGACTAGACTGACACCCCCACCCTTAGAACCTCTGAGTACCCACAGAATTTCCACTGTCTCCTCAGGTCCCATCTATTGTTCTCTACCATTTCCTTCTGCTCCCCTGACTAATTAATGCTCCTTCATCCCCCTCCTCTGTCCTAAATCCCCAAACCTTATGTCACCCTTATTTTGTAACCATCCTCTGCTATGCCTTAACATTGAATTGAATTTGCCTGCTAGTTTCAGTGTTATTTTTAGTGTGTTGTCATTTTTTTTATTTCTGGCTGTATAATCTACCCCTCTCTTACTTTTTACCACCTATGTATAATATCTTTTAATGTACTTAACTTCCCAGTGCTTACTGATGTCTCCTTAAGCTTTGTACATGATGCTTTGTACTTGCTTTTATTACTCAACCATCTCCATGGCACAGATCATGCCTGAAAATGGTTCTTGGACTAGTGCACCTACCGGTTATCAAATAAACCAATAAAAAATAAATAAAATAAACTGCTGATGCTATAGTTCTTATGCACTACTTGAATTGACATAGATATTATACTTCTTGTGCCCTGCTTGAATTGTTCGATAGTGTGCAGCGAGGGTTTGTTCTGCACTGATTTCATGCCAACTGAAACCTTGCTGTACCACAGTTCAAAGGTCATGGTACACAGTTGTACCTTCTGTGGTACAACAAGGTTCCAGCTGACTGGAACTTCTTGAGAGTAACTGCTGTTTTTCAGTGCTGCCATGTGCACAGCAGTCAGTTCAAGTTTGTCACTGAAACTGCTGGCACATTCACTGCTGCAATGGGAGTAATGTAAAACACTTTTTTTTTATAAATAAAAACTACATAAAAATACCACATACTATAAAAAATAGTGGTTGGACAACCATGCGCCAACCAGCCTGTGCTGCCACTGCAGGCTTCTGATTACATTGGGTATACCGTTATGCAGGCAACACAATTAAGGTGCCGTAATTAGGGTGCCACAACTAGTTCACCTGTCATGCTGGTGAACTGGATTTTGAGTGCCAGCAGGGATGGCATCATCCTGGTGTTGCACCCTTGCCCCATGTGCCTCCAACTTGGGTGATTATATTAAAGTACAGAGGGTGCAGGGGATCAAAATAGCCAGAATGTGCCCCAGGGCATTGGGCATGATGGGGGTCGGGTGGCATAATTGCCGAGGCGATGTTTGCCGTTGGCATGGTGCTTACATCTTGTTGCCACAACATGGTGGAACCATTACACTGGACCTCTCAAGATTCACTGTCAAGATCTAATGAAATCAGAACCCTCGGTGGCAGCACAGGCTAGTTGTGCATGGTTGCCCAACCAGTATTTTGTCACACACAAGCTCTTATTTTCCTGTTGTGGCATTTAACTTTCCTGTTCCCTGACTGTATTTCTCCTGTCTATTGACCACAAGAGGACTTGTTTGTCCTGTCACAAACCTACTCAGCAGGTCAAGCCCTCTGCTCCCACAGTGCCAACCTCCAAGTGCAATCTTGTGAACAGGAAACAGAAACAGGGTAACCCTCCTGTCTGTTTTGTGGGTTTGAAATCAAACTTTGGTCTCAAGCCTTGGAGGAATTCAAACTGAACCTCTTGCTAGTGTACCAGTGTACAGGCTCACATAATTCTGCTCTTCAATGGGGCCAGATATCTTTTGCATATGGGCACCTAACCAGTCATACAAAATGAACCCTTAAAACTCTATTAAAGACCTCAGAATAAACTCTTACCTTTTCCCAGTTTGGTAAAACCAGTAAGCTTTGTACAGTGTCAACTTTAACCATGTATACTTCACTTGTCAAGAAAAAGAATTTCAAAGGCACACCAAGTAGTCTCTAAAGTAGAGGTTTACTTAAAGGTAGATAAAAAATTTAACATGTAAATACAGAACCATATATCACAAAACATACAATCATTTAAAAGAACAAGGGTTAAAATAAAGTGCAAAATTCCTACCACAAGACAATTAGACTTGCCTATCTAATGTATCTCTTCTAATAGTGCTGATAGATGGATGTTGTTGTCAAAAGAGTCCAAACATGTGTCTTAGTGGAAAACAGAATGGTGTTTTAAAACTGTCTATGCCAACCTCTTTGCATGAGGTCACCTAGCTCCTCCATGTCAGAATATAAAAAATTATACAATCAGAATCTCTATCCAGCAGGATATAAATTAATAAAGGTGACCTCAGCAAAACTCATGTTCCACATGACTTTCTTTAAATAACATCCCCTCTTTGATCTCAAGTAGCTCTTCTTCCCAGAACACACCAAAGAATCTTTTATGACTTCACACTAAAGCATCATAACCTGCTCTCTTCCTCTGAATGTTATAAAAGTTTATGATTTCCCATCCTAGCAGCTGGCACGCTACTATTAAGCAAGATAAAAGGAGATCCTAATTTGGGTCTATTCTAGCCTGTAATTATCTCCTGGCTGTTATCTTTTAGCTGAAACAGCATGTCTCATGAGAGACACTCCATAACACATCTTTATATTACAAAATCATACAGCAATCAGAACCAGCTGTCCAAGTGTCACAATCCTTCCCACCTAGACTGGGATGGGGGCTCTATCACCTGCATGGGATGAGCTTCCGAAATCTATTCATTCCTCGTAGACGAGACAGCCCATCGGAGTTCTGATTTTGGCTCCATCCCTATGTAATATTGTCATCATGCCCTTGCAAAATCAAGACTCCATCTTAAGCAATCTACCATTGTTTTCCCATCTGCAACAACCAAACCAGGGGTTGTGGTCAGTCTATTACCACAAAATGCTGCCCATACAAGTATGGCTCTAATTTCTTTTGGGCCACACTATGGCAGAAGACCTTTTCCACAGTAAGTATGCCTGCTCCCTGGGAAGTAAGTTCTTACTCAGATACGCTACAGGTGATATTTCCCTTGGCTGGATGTCTGACTCAGTACTGACCCAATACCCACATCTGAGGTGTCAGTCTGAACTATAAAGGGTCTGCTATAGTCAGGACTTGTCAAAACAGGAGCACTGCACAGTGTCTCCTTCCAGTCTAGTAGAGGCTTCTTCACAGGTTGGTCCCCAGGTAATTTTCTTTGGCATCCTTTTTCTTTACCAGGTCAGATAGGGGAGCAGCCAGGGTACTGTAATTTGGTACAAATTTTCTATAGTACCCTGCTGTCCCAGAAAACTCTAGATCTGCTTCTGCATTTCTGGTCTGGGCAATGCCTGGATTACCTCTAATTTTATTTGGTTAGGACAGAGCTGTCCCCTGCCTACCACATGCCTGAGGTATGACACTTCTCCCATGGCCACCTGGCACTTCCGGCTCTGACAGTGAGCCCGGCCCTCTGTATCCTGCCCAGCACTTCCCTAAGGTGGGATAGGTGTTCCTCCCAGCTGGTACTAAGCTGGCAATGTCATCCAGGTATGCCACGGCGTACTTCTCAGCATCATTTAACACCTGGTTCACCAACCTTTGGAAAGTGGCAGGGGTGTTCTTCATTCGAAAGGCATTACTTTGAATTCAAATAAGCCTATCGAGTGATGAAAACCTACCTCTCCCTAGCTCTGTCCATCTACTCTACCTGCCAATACCCTTGGTCAGGTCAATCATCGTAAGGTAGGCCATCCCTCCCAACTTGTCCAGGAGTTCAACCATCCAGGGCATTGGGTGGGCGTCTGACATCATGACTGCATTCAGTCCATGATAGTCCACAGAAATGAGTAGAGCCATCAGGCTTGAGCACAAGGACTAAGGGTGAGGCCCAGGGCTGTGGGATCTCTGGATTACCCCTAAATCCAGCATCTCCTCCACTTCCTCCTAATTTCCTTTTGGACAGCCTCTGACACCCAATATGCTGTCCACCATAGGGAGTCTGTGTCCCTGTCTCCACATCATGAGTCGCTAAGGGGTTAGTCAGGCTTGGTGCTAAACAATGAGGGCAAAGTCTGCTAAAACCTCCCTTACTTTCTGGGTCAGGACTGGGGCCAGCTGGGGAGACAATTTAACTGCCTCCACAGAGGACTTCCACTTACTTTCTTCCAGCAACTCCAGAAGGGGTCTCCTTCATCCACTTCCTCCCCAGGACTACACACTGCAAACACTATGTCAGCCCTATTTGCATATGGCTTCATCATATTGACATGGTACATCCTTTCTGTCTGTCTTCGAGTTGGGTAACTCTACAATATAGTTCACGTCATTTACTTTCCTAACCACTTTGTACAGTCCTGCCCACTCAGCCTGCAGCTTGTCTTTCTGGACCAGAATAAGGACCATGATTTCCTGACCCACCATGTACGAGAGAGCACTGGCTCTGTGGTCACACACACTTTTGTTTCTGTTGGGCAGCTGCCAGGTTGCTCTGGGCTGTCCCCATAAGCTTCTTCAGCCTTTCCTAAACCTAAGGACGTAATCCACAATGGGAGTTCCCTGGGTGGCATGCTTGCCTTCCCAGTCCTCCCGGATCAAGTCTAGGGGCCCATGTACCCAGCATCCATATAAGAGTTCAAAGGAGAAAATCCTGTCAACTCTTGGGGCCCTCCTGTATGCAAACAACAGGTTGGGAAGGTATTTCTCCCAGTCCCTCCCATGCTGTTAAGCAGACGCCCGGAGCATTGACTTCAGGGTACCATTGAATCATTCCACAAGCCCATTGACTTGTGGGTGATATGGTGTCATGCATCTCTGCACCACCCACACTTCTCCCATAAACATTTCATCAGGTCCAACATGAAGAAGCGGAAACCTAACATGGGAGAAAACCCAAGTAAGGCATCTGTCACTTTGTCTGTCCATAGTGAGGATAGGGTGACTGCCTCCGGGTACCAGGTGGCATAATCCACCACAGTCAGGATGAATCTCTTCCCTGACAAGCTGAGGGTATTTAAAGGCCCCAAAATATCCATTCCAACCCTCTGGAATGGCTCCTCCACTATGGGCAATGGAATCAGGGTGGCTTGGGTTTTCATGCCTGCCTTCCTTATTTCTTGCACTGGTGACAAGACCTGCAATACTCCTTCACCTGCTGGAAAAAGTTAGGCCAATAGAAATTCTGGGCCAACTGCTGCATAGTCGCATGATTCCCAGATGACCAAACAAGGGAATATCATGTGCAATCTTGAGCAACTGCTCACAATACCTGTGGGGAATGACAAGCTACCTACTAGCACCTCTCCCTCTGTCTGCACAGCCTGAGAATACATCAGTCCATTTTCCCAATAAATCTTATGTCTGCCGTCACCTCCCTGAGCCCGTCAGAGTCTGCCTAAGCCCTCAGCTTCTCTAGACTAGGGTCCCGCTAAAGCAGCTGCAAAGCCCTCACATTCCCAAGGCATGGGACATGTCCCCTCAGTCACTAAACTAGGGTCCTTAGCACTAGTGTCAGGGCACTCAGGATCACTGTCAATCCCAACCTCTGACAATGGGTCACCCCTTCCTCTTTGGAGTAACCCTCTATGGCTGTGTGGTTACTTGCTACTGGGAAATTTCTACCTCCTTTTCATTAGTCTCCATATCAGGAGACACAGGCTGAGGAACCAGCCTCTCAGTGGTAACCACAATGGCTCCTGTGGGGTCAGGGAGCTACAGTGTTGCCTTGCCGCTTGGCTATGGGTAACTGCACACACCATTCCTTGTTTGAGATTGTCACTCAGGATCACATCCACTGCTAAGGTTTGGCTACAGCCACCTGTTACACAGTTTCCCCTGTTTCACCCCAGTCTAGGAGAACACTAGCAAGGGCAATGTTTTCTCTTCACCAGTAAAGTCCTGTACAGTGATGTATTGATGGGTATAAGCTGATCCGGCTCTTTAGATCCTTTTACCAATGACAGGGATGCCCTATGTCCTCTAACCCTTGCGTCTGTACACCATTTACCATGACTGGGTGCATATATTCCGTCATGTTCACTGGCATGCTTCCAGGGACACACAAACAACCCACTTCTTTCCTAGCCCCTGTTGTGTATTGCTCACCTTTTTGGGACACTGCTGCAATATGCCCTGTTTCTTTACACAACCAACATTAATTTCTTTTCTCAGAAATTTTTTCTCTGAAACCTGGGGCTAACTGGTTTCGGTGGAGGCAGTGAGGGTTTGGATGCCCTGAAGGTGCGCTTTTCCCTTTCTGCACTGCCACCCCACCCCAATCACTCTCAGAGCAGGTCTGCTCTTGGCATAGTGGTCCGAGGAGTTCAGCAGCCTCTTGCATTGTTTGGGATCTCTGTCCTCCAGCCAGATTTTCAGCTCTGCTGGGCATGCTCAGAAAAACTGTTCTCACAAAATCACATTTTCAATTTTATCAACAGTTTGCTTCAATTCCTTCCCACCAATGTTTTAAAAACTGACATTGTTTCATGGCTAGCTCCTCATAGGTCATGTCAGGGCTTCTCCTGAGCTTACAGAATTTAGCTCTGTATGATTCAACAGTTAATTCAAATTTCTTTAACAGTGCAGCTTTAAGTTTGCTGTAATCATCAGCGGTCCTCATTGTCTATTTGACCCAATGCATCCTGAGCTTTCCTGGTAAATAACAAGGATAGCTGGAAGCTCCAGGACTCCTAGAATTTTAGCCTGAATACAAACTTTTTCAAAGAATTTAAAAGGCATCCATATCCTCCCCTCTTTAAATTCAGCTATCAGTTTGGAATTCAATTTGTAACCCAGTCCTGTAGTCCCAGTTAAACCCAAGCCACTTACCTGCTCTGGTGTCACTGGTTGGAGTCATAGCTTCTCCAGTTCATGTTGCCTCTGGCACTCATGCTCCTCACAGTTAGCATCTTTCTGTTCTCTCTCTGCCTCTTGGCATTCTCACTCTGCCTCTCGGTGTTCTCGCTCTGCCTCACGGTCTGCCTCCAGCTGTACACAGTCCCTGTCCCTCTGGAACTCCAGCTCCATTCTGCGCAACTTAATATGCAGCCTGAGTACTTCTGGATCCAGGATACTGGTGACCTTCCCCTGCTGTGGTCCTTCACTGACAGTGGCCCTGTTGCCCTCCTCATCAGTTTGGACACTGCACTAGCCACTAGCCCTTCCACACTCAGGGTTTGGTCCTTTTCAGTCACTGTAATGTGATTCAATGCTCTGGGTATCAGCTACCATCAGGGCAGCCATGAGGTTCTGTTTGGTGGTGTTTGCAGCAGGCAGGACTCCTCTGTCCCCACACACAGCTGCTTTAAGTAGTCTACAGTGTGTCTGCTGAAGTTGGAAGCCATCTTCTTCCTAACTATGGCTACTCTGACTTGCACTTTAGAAAAAAAATAAAATAGGTAGGAACATGACTGTACACCGTGATATAGTTCTGTCTCTCTTTAAAAAATAAATAACTGCCTTTTTCTTTCCTTGCAAGTGAGCTGACAGTCTCAAGCTGACACACTGAACAATAAAAGCTTGTTATATCAAACTTATACACACCGCTGACAACTAATCTGTCACAAACCCACTCAGCAGGTCAGGCCCTCTGCTCCCACAGTGCCAAAATCCGAGCTTAGTCTTGTGAACAGGAAACAGAAACAGGGTAACCCTCCTGTCTGTTTTGTGGGTTTGAATCAAACTTTGGTCTCAAGTCTTGGAGGGATTCAAACTGTGAACCTCTTGATAGCATATCCAACGTTCAGGCTCAGATAATTCTGCTCTTTGGTGGGGGCCAGATATCTTCTGTCTATGGGCACCTAACCAGGCATACAAAATGAACCCTTAAAACTCTATTAAAGACCTCAGGATAAACTCACCTTTTCCCAGTTTGGTAAAACCAGTAAGCTTTGTACAGTGTCAACGTTAACCATGTATGCTTCCTTGCCAAGTAAAAATTTCAAAGGCACACCATGTAGTCTCTAAAGTAGAGGTTTACTTAAAGATAGATAAAACAATGTAACATGTAAATACAGAACCATATGTCACAAAACATACAACCATTTAAAAGAACAAGGGTTAAAAAAGTGCAAAATTTCTACCACCAGACAATTAGACTTACTGTATATATCTAATGTATATCTTCTTATAGTGCTGATAGATGTATGGTGTCAAGAGAGTCCAAACACGTGTGTCTTAGTGGAAAACAGAATACTGTTTTAAAACTGTCTTTGCCAACCTCTTTGCATGAGGTTACCTAGCTCCTCCTGTCAGAATATAAAAAATTATACAATCAGGATGTCTACCAGTAGGAGGTAAATTAATAAAGGTGACCTCAGCAAAACTCATGTCCCCATATGACTTTCTTTAAATAACATCCCCTCTTTGATCTCAAGTAGCTCTTCTTCCCAGGACACATAAGAATCTTTTATGTCTTCACACTAAAGTATCATAATCTGCTCTCTTCCTCTGAACATTCTAAAAGTTTATGATTTCCCATCCTAGCAGATGGCAAGCTACTTAAGCTAGATAAAAGGAGATCCTAAATTAGGTCTCTTCTAGCCTGTAATTATCTTCTGGCTGTTATCTTTTAGCTGAAACAGCATGTCTCATGAGACTCTCCATAACACATTTTATATTACAAAAATCATTACAGCGATCAGAACCAGCTGTCCAAGTGTTATAGGTCCTATTGCTGTTATTGTGTTTTTGCACACTGTATTGACTTGTTATACATAATATTTGTCATGTATGAACTTATTTTACATACTGACAGATCTCATTGCCATTATTAGTATTGACATGCTACTGTGTATTGTATTTTAACTCTTCTAGGTCATGCCTGAAAATAGGCATCAGTCTGTCTAGTGCAATTACCTAGTTAACAAAAACAAAATAAATAAACAAACTACATTCAAATCACCCCATTCCTTCACTCAGCCTCAAGGGACTATGCTATCCTTGTCCTCCTCACTGTACTCATATTATATTAATCTCCTCACCTTCACCAGCCCTCTAACAACCATTCCCCACCTCCCTCAACAACCACCCAGCACCTATTATTTCCTGGGTCCAGCAGTGAGCAACAGGAACATCATTCCTCCACATTGGATGGCCACTGTTTTCTCATCAGGACCATGTCACTGACTGGCAACCTGAAGGAAACAAA
This sequence comes from Neoceratodus forsteri, assembly GCA_016271365.2. Lineage (NCBI taxonomy): Eukaryota > Metazoa > Chordata > Ceratodontiformes > Ceratodontidae > Neoceratodus > Neoceratodus forsteri. The sequence continues at coordinate 1,047,192,501 of CM057455.1, forward strand.
AGTGCTGTAAAAAGACTAAGTCTGAAGAAAAATCAACTGTGTATGTTTAAGAGCTTTTTTTTTTACAGCAAATCAGGCATTGAATTTGATGTCCCTAAAATGTATTTCATGGACATTTTCAAGCACTACAGATAAGTGTTCATAGGAGGAGGTGGTGGTAATCCTCTACCCTCAAATCTGGTAAAAATAAACTAAGAAATACAAAAGTTATGGATGACTAAAAAAAAAACACCACCAAATAATTCTTAGTTAAATAAAATGAACTGAGCATGCTTAGAGAATTTTCAGGATTTTCTTTCACACTGTTTTTGTATCACACAACTTTAGAATTTTTTGCCTAATTTTTTAAGTCCAGGTTTTGGGATAAACTAGATACCACCAACCTCATGACCACCCAAACAGCAACTTTCATGCCTACCCAAAGTGTTACTCACTTCACATAGGGCACACATCTTGCAAGTCTGTAGTCTACCACTCTATGTCTAGGGCCCAGGGCCCTGTAGTAGTGAATCCTCACAGTGGCCCTGTAGTAAATAAATCCTCACAGTTCCTTTGCATTCAACAGAAAGGCTACAGACACTGTAATATAAATTTCAAAAGTTTTAATGATTGTTTAAAGTGATACAGAATCTGTAGGCAGACTCAGATGCCCACTACAAGCCCCAGTGCTTTGAGTGTCTAAACCCTTCATCAGGGGCATAGAAAGTTAGCTTCAGGTGTGGTGCTGTACCTGATTCATTGCTTCATGTCCCCAGGTCTGTTGCTTTTGTAGGGCTGCAGGGCCCTGCACGAGCATGTTACAGGTCCAGTGTTGTACCTCAGCCAACTTACAGGCTCTCTTGGCAGTGGGGCAGGTGGACATTGTGGCCATAACGGAAATTTGGGCAACTCAGTACCTGGACTGGGATATGAGGAACCCCTAGACACAGACTGTTCAGAAAGGACATGGCAAACAGGAAAGATGGAGGGAGATGGTGATCTATGTAATGGAAGGATTAAGCTACATGAGGGAAGAGGGGAGAAAGGTGGGACAGAGGCCCTGTGGATGCATTTTCAGGATTCAAAGGCAGGGTACTGAGGATGGGGTAGTGTAGGGCACCAGCTCAAAGGGAGGAGCTGGACAGGAGTTGGCAGAACTAATTAGGAGGGTTTGCAGGAAGGGGAACACAGTGGTGGTGGGAACTTCAACCTACCTGGGTGAACTGAAGCAAACTGACTACCATAAGTGCTAAGGAGCAAGTTATACTTGGGGTATTTCAGGATAGCTTCCTGCAGCAGTGGGTACATGAGCCAACTAGGTTGGGAAGGACTCTGGACCTTGTACTATCAAACGGGAAGCTGTAAGGGACCTAGAGGTGGAGGACCCTGTGGCTGGGAGTGATCACCACTCAGTGTGATTCACACTCAGAATGGGGAAGCAAGCTGGAGATTTGGGTACCAGGATGATTGATTTCGGGGGCAGACTTCAACAAGATGGAGGAGATTCTTATAAGTCATCTGCAGGAATCCAACCAACTATCGGTGCCAATCAAAATGTGGTATTATTAAGGCAGGGCTGACAGAGGCTACTGGGAAATGTACTATGGCACAGAGTAAGAAGGAGGGCAAAGAAGCCCAGTTGGCTGACCAAGGAGGTAATGGACGGGGAGAGAGCCAAGAGGAAAGCTTTTCAGAGATTCAAGAGATCAGGAGTGGGGAAGACAGGGAGGAGTATAAGAAGAAGTCCAGGGAAGTTACAAGACTGGTCAGAGCCGCCAAGGCATCCAGAGAGCTGAGGCTGGCACAGGCATTAAGGATGGAGAGAAGGACTTCTTCAGATACATTCATGAGAGAAGGAAGAACAGGGACCAGATAGTGAGAATTAAGAAGGATTGGGGGTGGGCAGAGAAGAGGAGGAGCAGGCAGAGGCACTAAATGAGTACTTCTGTTCTGTTTTCATGGAAGAGAGGAGGGACAGATAACTCACGGGAGTGGTGGAGTAGGCAGGGAGGGGTGACAGATGGAGAAATTACAGAGGGTAGGGTACTAAAAGGACTGATGAAACTGTGGGTGGACAAGACTCCAGGACCTGATGGCATTCACCCTAGGGAACTCAAGGAACTGGCAGGGTGCCTCGGCGGGATCACTAACTGACCTGTCCAACACTTTTCTGGACACAGGATACATACCACGACTGGAGGTTGGACCATGTGGTGCCCATTTACAAAGGTGGCCCAAAGGACAAACCAGGCAACTACAGACCAGTGAGCCTCACATCAATTGTGGGAAAGTCACGAGACAATCCTTAAAGAGAGGCTGGTGACATTTTTGGAGGACAATGGTCTCAGAACAGGCAACACAGGTTTGTCTCAGGCAGGTCCTGCCAGACAAAACCTGATTGAGTACTATGATTGGGTAATCTGGGAACTGGACAAGGGCCATGCAGTGCATATCCTGTACTTGGACTTCAGCAAGGTCTTCGATTCCGTGGGTAAATGGGAGCCTAGGGGAAGCTGGAAAATATAGGTGTGGGTACAAGATGGTCAAATGGATCACTAACTGGCTGATGGGCAGGCAGAAAAGTGTGGTGGTGGAGAGGAAACCTCATCACCAAGAGATGTAATAAACGGAGCACCAGAGGATCTGTACTAGGGCCAGTGCTGTTTGGGATATTCATAGCAGATATCTATCACGGGACCCAGAGTAAGATCAGTCTGTTTGCAGATGATACAAAGATGAGAGCTGTGGTGGATGACATCGATGGGTGGAGTGGACTGCAAGGAGACCTGACTAAACTACTGGAGTGGTCAGAAACCTGGCAGTTGGTGTTTAATGCCAAGAAGTGCAAGGTAATGCATTTTGGAGTTAAGAACCAGATGAGGAACTATCAGCTGGGAGGGTACAGTTGGGGAGCACAGAGGAGGAAAAGGACCTGGGGTGATTATAATGGGAATATGAACAACTTGGCTCAGTGCAGGAAGGCAGGAACAAAGCTAACAAGATGCTGGGCTGTATAGCAAGGGGATCTCCTCTAGAAGCAGGGAGGTGATCCTTCCTAGTACAGGTCGCTTGTCAGGCCATACCTGGAATACTGCATGCAGTACTGGTGCCCATTACTGAAGATGGACATTAGACTGATGGAAGGGGTGCAGCCCAGAGTGACTAAGATTATCCAGGATTTGGAGGAAATCCTATGAAGAAAGGCTGAACATGCTCAACATGTATTCCCTGGAGAAGAGGAGACAGGGAGATATGAGCAAGGCCTTTAAGTACCTGAAGGGGATAAACAAGGCTAATACAGGAGCAATATTCCAGATCAGAAGAGGAAGGGATACTAGAGGGCATCACCTGAGGTTGGGGGGAATTCAGGAGGAAATCGAGAGACATTATTTCATGGAGAGGGTGTTGACAAGTGAACACTCTACCTGAGGAAGTGGTTTCATGGTACGGTGGGCTGCTTCAAGAAGGGATGAGACAGAGTGCGGGGGATGACTGTGAGGAGGGAGGGAAGTGTGGGTAGCTGCAAGTTGAGGGCCAGATGCACAATCGAGCAACTAGGTAGGCCATGTGGCTTGTTTCTGCTGGCATTTCGATATATTCATATGTACTTAATGGTTCTGCTGCATCACATAGCTATCACAGAGCCCTGAATAAACACAAGTACAAGTCTGATGCTGCACCCAACAGATATTACTCATCTGTTGTGAGAAACTAGTTACACCTCATCTGTTGCTTCCCACAGGGCCCTCAGGGCACTGTACCAGGTCAGTTTTGACTCAGCCATGATTTAGAGCAGGATCCATGTCAAAGCAAGTTATGTATCTGGCACTATACTTTTAGAAAGAGTAAGAAAGTTTATTGCAGAAAACTACATTTATTCATACATCAGCATCGCCAAGAGAGGTAACAAGCAGAGTGCCATAGGGATCTGTACTGGGGCAGTGCTATTTGGGATATTCATAGCAGATATCTCACATGGGACCCAGAGTAAGATCAGTCTATTCACAGACGATACAAAGATAGGAGCTGTGGTGGATGACATTGAGGGGTGGATGGGACTCAAGGAGACCTGACCAAACTACTGGAGTGGTCAGAAACATGACAGTTGGGATTCAGTGCCAAGAAGTGCAAGTTATTGCACATCAGAGCTAAGAACCAGATAAGGAACTATCAACTGGGAGGGGTACAGTTGGGGAGCGAGAGGAGGAAAAGGACCTGGGGTGATTATAATGGGGAGTATGAACAACTCTGCTCAGTACAGGAAGGCAACAACAAAAGTTAACAAGATGCTGGGCTGTATAGTGAGGGGATCTCCCTAGAAGCAGGAGGTGATCCTCCCTTGTACAGGTCGATTGTCAGGCCACACCTGGAATATCTGCGGTAGTACTGGCACCCATTCCTGAAGAAGGACATTAGACTTCAGGTGGGGTGCAGCACAGAGTGACTAAGATGATCCAGGGTTTGGAGGGAAACCTATGAAGAAAGGCTGAACATGCTTAACATGTATTCCCTGGAGGAAAGGAAAAATAGGGGAGATATGATCGAGACCTTTGAGTACCTGAAGGGGATAAACAAGGCTAATACAGGAGAGATATTCTGGATCAGAAGAGGGAGGGATACTAGAGGGCATCAACTGAGGCTGGAGGGGGAAATTCAGGAGGGATATCAGGAGAACATCATTTCAATGGAGAGGATGGTGGACAGGTGGAACACTCTACCTGAGAGGTGGTTTCCTGTAGGATGGTGGGCTGCTTCAAGAGGGATGGGACAGAGTGTGGGGAATGACTGTAAGGAGGGGAGGGAAGGGTGGGGTAGCTGCAAGTCGAGGGCTAGATGCACAATTGAGCAGACTAGATAGATCATGTGGCTTGTTTCTGCTGGAATTTCGTATGTTCAAATGTACCTGATGGTCTGCTTCATCACATATCTATTACAGAGCCCTGAATAAAGCAAGTACAGGTCTGATGCTGTGCCCAACAGATATGACTCATCAGTTGAGAGAAACAAGTTACACCTCATCTGTTGCTTCCCATGGGGCCCCTCAGGGCACTGTACCAGGCCAGTTATGGCTCAACTATGATTAAGAGCAGGATCCTGTGTCAAAGCAAGTTATATATCTGGCACTATACTTTCAGAAAGAGTAAGGAAATTTACTGCAGAAAACTACATTTATTCCTTCATCTGGGTTACAAAGCCACAAAAGTGGAAAAATGTGCAGTTAGGATTTTCAGCCCTGTTGGAAATCTAAAATGTTTGCCTCCTTCTTTCTGGTGACACAGACCAAGATATACAGTTTACAATTCCATTACTAAATAAATTTGAGTATGCTTTTGGGCAGTAGAATACACTGTTCCATTGGGAAATTCATGGAGAGAGAATGCAAACTACCCTACCAAAACTGTGAGAAACGCTATCTTAAATACTTGTCCAGAGTCTGCTAAATCCTTCCCACATCACCACAATCATAATTATTGCCTTCCTGCCCCTATAGCACACTTTTACAAATGTATCAGTAGAACTTTATTTTATTTAAATATTTAACTATCATAAGTAAATACGATAAGCAAAGTTCAGTCAGAGTCACACTGTTCTAAAGCCATTCTAATGGAAAAGTCTAATCTGATTTTTCTATCAATTCTGCGGCATCCTTGGGTTCAAAAACATGAGTACCTTACCTCCATAGTGAATTTTCAATCTAGCAGGTAGTAGGAGATAATACTGACTCCATGCCCTGTCAAACACATTCCATCTGTGACATGTACTGAAGCTTAAATCTGTATAGTACCACTGTCAATTCATGTAAGCAAACTCTCCAAAGCTGTTTTCACTTGTAATATACTATCATCATAGTACCTTAAGTTCCATCAACACAAGCATAGCACATAGCCTCTCCCTCTGTCAATTCACAGTTTCTAGACTTCACCGTTTATGCAGTGAAGATGAAGATTTTACTGAGAAGGCTCAAATAATACACCATTTCTGATTAACAGAGGTTACACAGAAAGCATAGTGGACAGAGCATTCACCTGGGTCAGTAATATGCCCCATAACCTTGACCTCACAGGAGAGATACTCTCATGCAGCAACAACAATGCATTCCGCTGATGCTTCTATTCCATTCTAAGACTTTCTCTTCAGGACCATCACTAGGAACTTTCCCATTCTGCGAACTGATTCTAATATCGAAGATTCATTTAAAAAGTCACCGATTGCCTCTTACTGAAGACCACCTAACCTCGGAATCTCCTAGTACTTAGCAGCCTCCATATTTCCAACAACTCCTTCCTACCAGATACCAAAACTTGTAACAAGACCTGCTGTTGTACCTGAAAATTTATTTCTGGTGTCGCTGCAATTCAAGGTCCTCTCAGGTATTTTTTCACATGACTAAGAGTTCTCATGCATTTCCAGCAATGTGATATACCCTGTATTGGATTCATTGCAGGAAATGTGAAGCTATCTACATCAAAGAGGCTGGCAGTCACCTGGCTGACCAATTCAGGGAAGATGACAGGGCAATTAGGAATGGAGACACTGATAAACCCATTGTATCCCATTTTATTTTAAGGGACCATAATGTCAACATTCTTTTGCTTATATACTTCAGCAGTGTTTCTGGAATACTGACCCCAAAAAACAGAAACTAAGCTCATTGTTCATGAGGCTGCTAGCAGCTGTCTAGTTTAAATGACAGACCAATGTTCTACTAATATATTTCAACACCTTATGATTTACCATTGCAATCTGTCCTTTTACCACTACCCCTGTCATATCTGTGCTTTAATGTGTGCACGTTACATTTGCACATCTTGGAATGGCTGCACACACTTACATACAGCGTGTGTGGGAATACCATGGTCATTCCAGCTATTGTGCATACCCATTTTCATTGTTCACGTATGTTCCTATCTCCTTCCCCACCTTTGTCACCTTTCAGCCTTTACTATGCCTTGTTAATTAGTCCCCATTTGAGGACTCCTCAGCTCATTCATTCCTACTATGCCTCTCCATCCCCATCATCACCTTTTGTTTTCCGTGTCTATTCCTACTTCACCTAGTATCACTTTTCTCCAGGCTCCTCCTCTATTTTCTTTCTTTACATATATAGCTCTTATTTCAACTTTCCTCTCCACTAAGATAGCTTTTTCTCCTCCAGACAATTCCTGAAGAAGGCCAATAGTTGAAATGTTGATTCTAACTCCAGTCTCTATTTTCAGCATGCATTTAATATTACCATTTAGTTTTGTTTTCAGCCCACATGCTGACACAGCACTATTATATTTGTTGTTCTTTTCTCTGCCAAGGGCCTTCTGGGGATTATAAAGTATGCTTGAAAATGTGAAGTGGATCCTGGAGTTAAATCACCTGATGGACAGTTTGTTTGAAACACTTTCAACCCTCTTATCCCTTCAGAAGGAATGTTATCCATGTATGAGATGCCTGAATGGAATTCTTAGGATGTTCCAATCTGGCATGCATCTACCCATTGATTTTACAGTCCCAACTGTGGTCACCAAAGCTTCTTTTAGCTATGCCTTCATCAGATCCAGCTTCTGTTTGCACTGAATATAATTTGGTTTCCAACAGCATTGATTGGTTTGTGAATTCCTTTGTGTGTGTGTTTTTTTTCAGCGTATGAATTGCTATGAGAATCAATTCTGTTGAGAATGTCTGTGCTGCCATTTTATACCATGAGCTATCAAATACTGTATTTGGGGTGACTCGTGTCCAAAACAAACAATAGTAAAGTAAAAAATTAAACAAATGGTAGGAATGCTTCTAATTTTTGCTGAGAAACATATTAATTAGAATTTTTATCCTGGAGTGATATCCGCTTCTCTTGTTGCTTATGTGTACAGTATTTTGTTCAGTGAATGTATCTTGTTTGCTGTTTTTTTTCTTTAACTTTTATAGCACTGTATTTTATATACACTGAAAAAATTCAACTGTTTGCACAACTAATCGGAGTTTTAAAGATAAACTACTTCCACTCCTACTACATCTTTATTGTTTCTACAATCCTGCTGCTGCTGATGCCCAAGTCACAGGCACATTGCTTGGAACCATCCACAGATATTGCAGTTCTGTTAGCTAACCACTGGTGCATTCAGTCAAAATGATATCTGTGAATTCAGTGTTGGTTTAACTTGTAGAGAGGTTCAAATCATGTATATACATTTAAAATTTGAATTCTATCTTTGCTGCAGGAGCTCTGCAAACCCAAGTCTTTATTGCATGACTATTGGTCTCGACCTTCTCAATTTTATTTCACCTCAGTTTTTACTATGGGGTTTTGGTGGAGTTCCTTTATCTAGATGATACATTCAAGGATCGGGACAGGATGCATGTAGCACAATAGATAACACCACTAGCTTTATTTGTATACTACTAGAAAAGTTGAAGATGAATATATTACATGGACCAAATGGTATGCATTTGACTGTACTCAAGGAGAAAATTAATGTTTTAATGCATACTCTGGCAATGACTTTCCAGAATGTTGTAATGCATACTCTAGCAATGACTTTCCAGAAATCACTGAAAATGGTTAGATGCAGGGGAACTGGAAAAAGCAAATGTGACTCCTCTGTTTAAAAGAAGATGTAGGAGGATCAGATTATAGGCTAGTAAGCCTAATGTTAATTGTGGAAAAACAGAGTAGACAAATATCAAGGATCAGACTATGGAACATCTTTACAGATTACAGTTGTTAAAGGAGAGTCAGCCTGGTTCATGAAGGGTGAATATGTTAGTCGACCTTGTTGATCCTCTTGGAGGCTGTAACAAAGACACTAGATAGGGAAAAGCAACTAGTGTAATATAATTAGATTTCATGAGAACATTCATTGTATGGTTCCTCATCTGGAGATGGTTCGAAATTGACAAAATATGGAATTACAGGTACAGAAAAATAGCACAGTGAATAGATAGCTAAACACATCTCAATGAATAGAGAGATGGTTAAGTAATAAGGCCCAGTGGGAAGTCAATCCAGTCAACTTTATTTCTAAAGTGCCCTTTCCAAAAAGACTCATAGTGCTGTACAAAACACAGCGTATAAAAATATATAAAACACAGGTATAAATAAAGTACAATTTCTCACATTTTCTGCTAAAATTATCAAAATAGCAATATCACAGCACGTATTAAAAATATTATAAAACTTCAAGTTCCACTTTGCAGCAGACTGCTAGTGGCAGTGTGGGGAGAATAGATTCCACTATCGTATTCATTGTATTTTTGGGCATGCCCTTTCCTTCTCCCATTCTGGCATCAGATATATCAGGCAATACGAATTATACTCAAAAACCAATTTTAAACTTTAAATAGTAATTTTTTAATAGAATACAAAGTGAAACGCAACAAGTTCTCTTGCTTGTGATTAGGAATCATGCTTTGACATATGTTAGATATATTTTGTATAGCAACTGTTTTGTACATTAAAAGGACATTTTGAAACATACTGAATTTAAATATAGAGCAACCATGCTTGATACCGATGCATGACATCATCATGTATGGTGCACTTGAAAATTGTAATCATGTCATGATATTTAAAAACCTTTTACAACTACATGAGTGGAGCCATGCAGACATATTGCTGTCATCAGAAAAGGGGTCTGAATTGCTAATGCAGAATGCTTTTGTTATGCAGGAGAGGAATGAAATCGAGTCCCTGTTTTCTGCATTAACTAAACGGTGATTCCAAGAGTAAGTAAGCTAAGATGGGTACAGAATAAGAGAATGAGGTGAACATTAGGGTTTGCAACCCCAAGGCACACCTCTCACACCAGTTCAAGCATGCAGGGTGGGGTGGGGTCTCAGGGTAGGGAACCCTAAGATATAATTTCCCTACTTTTGATGCTGGAACTATAATGGATCATTAATTTGTTTTGCTTTTTGCAGAGAATTTTACTACTTTTTCAGAAAGTATAATCACGAGAAACCCTAATGGTGCATTAACAAAGTTTTTGCAGAGAATTTCCTTACTTCTTGACAAAATATAATCAAAGGCTCATTTACTTGTGGTAGCACAGGGAACTCCAGGCTGTGCACTTCCAACCCTCCATAATTTTTTTTAAAGGTTGTAATTGTATCCTTATTTCTCTGTGGGAGCATAGGCCCCTTGGGTCCTATGCTCCCATCATGCCATACTCCTCTGCATATTTGAGTGTGGAAGCACAGGGCTCTCTAGGCTCTGCACTGCTATCCATGCATCAGTTCCTGTAGTATCCATAGTTCTCTTTGGGAGCACAGGACCCATGCATTACTCCTCAATAGTATCCATATTTGTGTATGGGAGCACAGGGCACTCTGGGTCCTGTGTTCCCCCCATTCATCAGTCCTTAGTAGTACTCACACCCTAAGTCACAAACATCTTTGTAACACTAACCCAAACAGCTATCTCAAACTCTAACTCCAGAAGAAGCAATATTTAAATGGGGCACACACGATAGAAAGTATACCACAGCACCCTGAACAATATCAGATATACAGTATGCCCCCATTAACTCAAATAGACACATAACCTAACCCTAATCTAACTCCTAAACAAGTAATAGTTAATGGAGGGAGCACACATGACAGAATGTATACCTCGGCATCCCTAACAATATCAGATATGTGCACCCCTTAACTCCAACAGACATAGAACCTAACCCACACCCAAACCTGAACCATAACACTAACTCTGGAACAAGTAATATTTACTGGGGGCACACACAACAGACAATGTACCTCGCACCCTGAACAATATCACATAAATGCCCACAATTAACTCCAACAGATACATAACCTAACCTGAACCTTACTCTGGAACAAGTTATATTTAAAGGGGGAACACACAACAGAAGATGTGGTGTACATCAGCACCCTGAACAACATCAGATATGTGCCTCCCATTAACTCCAACAGATATATGACCTAACCCAAACCTCGAACTTGTAAGAATGCAAACATTCCTATAGAATAACATTAGAACTTTCACAGGCCATAGCTTGCTCAAATATTTTGAGTTAACTGTAACACTATATGTGAAATGAAAGATCTCACTGAGTACTACAACATTAACATGTCATACCAAGGACAGTCATCATAGGGTACCTAACGCACCTGATATTTCTGCTAAAATTAAATATGGCACCAAATGCAGAATTCAAGGCTGATCTTCACCAATCTTCACACTCATGTGTACCATTTTGGGATTACAATCTCACCAAGCTTCAGACAACTCCTTGATAACTGACAGTTATTCCCTGAAACCCCCAGACCAGATGTTTACCCATAATTCCTAAACCGCTGGGAGTTAAGTGTAAACCTAAATTTATGTTACTCTTTTGGGTGAGCCCATAGGCTAGAAAGGTCAAAGCCCCTCTCCTAACATTTTCTGAATGTACACATTTCTCCTTAAACATAGCAGTAACCCTAACAAGAAAGAATTTTATAAAACTAAGTGATTTACACATTTGGGACTCCATATCTCCACACCTGCACATCCACCATCCACCTAAAACAAAACTTGTCACATCAAGAGATCCTTGGTCCCTAATGGAACATGCTATATTTCATGCAAATCACCTGAATGATTGCAAAGTTATTAAAGCACAAATATTCAGTATAACACAGAAGTGAAAAATTTGACAAGAATTATGATGTACAGTACACATTTTGGGAATCCATACAGTATCTCCAAATTTGCACATCTAACTTGAACAAACTCATCACATCAAGAGATGTTTGGTTCCTGAAGGAGTATGCCAAATTTCATGCAAATTTCAAGAACACCTATGAAGTTATGAAAGTGACAGTGTGATCAAAAATAATTTTTGCAATCAAGAAATCATATTTTGCAAGGCACATCTAACTTTTCCTATAAGAAAATAATGGTAAACTTTGAAACTAATAACTTTTCAACAAATTAATATTTTTTCACCAAACCTTCAAAAGGCATATATGTGACCCAAGACCTACGGTATATACCCTGAAAATTTTCGACTCAAACCCAAGCCATTTTTGTGCAGCGGTGTGAAAGAATTTGACAAAAGTAGTAGTTTTACATTTTTGACACTATGTATCTCTGCACCTACACATCTGACTGGAACAAAATTGCCACATCAAGAGATCTTTGGTCCATGAAAGCACATGCAAAATTTCATGTGAATAGGTCATGCAGTTGTGGTTATTAAAGTTCAAAATGTGGGTTTAACATAGAAGTGACCATTAAACCCTTAATATACAGGTGCAACTGCACCTATATAATAAAACAGTTGCCACCCATTCCTTTAAGTCTCTTAAATGTGATTTGGGTTACTTGTTGATTTCTGTAGAGCTTGTCTTGTTGTGATTACATATTTATGACAAGCATGTTTTTGTTTTGATAATTAAGTAAAAATATCCTTGATAAGGTCTTAACATCATGATTTGTTACTGCTTTAAATTCTGGACTTAAACCTCAACCACTGTCTGAGGCATCATTTGAGTCCTCCTTCTGTCATTGTCCAAATCAAGCTCCCAACATCACGATCTGTCTTTGCTTTAAATATTGGACTTAAACCCCAACCACTGCCTGTGGCATCTGTCTTGTTTCTCCTTAGAACAGTCCTTCCTCCCTAGGCCATCATGTCCAACCATCTCCTGTCTCAGCTGACCTTCCCACCCCACTCCCTATACACCCCTCCCTCCCTTTCTACCCCACTTGCCAGGCCATGCCTACAGTACTTATCAAAGGACTCTTACATCTCAATTTTCTTTGCACTTTGATACTAGAGGAACTGCCACTCATGCTTACTATGACTCTCCAATGATGTTTACTTTATAAACTTTAGCTCATTACCTTACGTCCATATATCTAGAAGCATGCAAATTGTATTTAAATGGCACTACCCCTTTTGAACCTATTGCTACTGTATGTTCTGGTGGAAGTATCTTGTTACATGCGATGGTTATATGTTATGTTATTATTACTACTATGTAATTGTTACGTAGCTCACTCAACCTGTTATGTCTTAGCCCTGTTGGAAATTGTTTTGTCCCAGGTCCATCTTGTAAATGAGCTTGTCTCAATGATGTTTCACCTGGAAAATAAAGATTTTGATTGATCGATTAGTAATATGCTGTTGCTGGATACATGATGAAAGTGAGAGATTCAGATTATTTTTCTGATGCAGTTAGGAATAGATTTCTTTGACTGGGTGACCAGGGAGGTAGATCAGGAGGAGTGGTGGATATAGCCTACCTAGATTTCAGGAAGGTCTTCAACATCCATCCACATAGAAGGTTGGTAAATAAGTTGGGCAGCATGGGAGGGCCCCAAGGAGGTAATCTGGGTCAAAACTGGTTGAGTGACAGGACAGAGAGGCTGGTGGTAAATGGTGTTCAATCTGAGGAGAGGGAGGATGACCAGTGGGTGCCACAGGTATCCGTGGTTGGGCCAGTCCTCTTTAATGTCTTCATAAGCAATATTGCAGAGGGGCTAGCGGGAAGGTATGCCTCTTTGCAGATGACATTAAGATCTGAAACAGGGTCAACACCGCGGGGAGGTGGATGAGAAAGGACCTAAACAACATGCTTGAGGAGGGTGGAGAGTGTGGCAGTTAAGAGTCAATACAAAGAAAGGCAAAATCATGCATTTGGGGTACAAGATCCAGAAAAAGAAATGATGTGATACCTTTTATTGGACCAACATACATGTTACAAAGGAACACTGGTGCTTTAGCATTTGAACTACACTGAGTCCTTCATCAGAAACTGATGGCAGTTGTTTTGGAAGAATATATTCTATTAACACCTAGATCACAAATAAAACAGATAAAAAAGTTGTACAATTCTATTGGAAAATCCATTGAAAAACAAACAAACAAATGAGAATGAGCATACAGTCTGACTGTTACCCAGGAAGGCTTTTCAAGGTCAAATGTCAACAGATCAGATAAAACTATTCCTAAAAAGACCCCATAAAACATCATTGAGTTTCTTTTGAACTATGCATGAGTGAGTTTGTTTGTGTATACATAAGGCAATAAATCTCATTAGTCTAAACCAGCATTTGAAAGTTAACCTACAAAAATGCCATCCAAAAGGGACACATTTCTAGGCCAAAGTTACAGAATGAATCACCCTTTATCTTGAGAGAGATCCAGAACACTCAGGCCCCAATGGTCAGAATTCCACCTGGCAATGGCTCACGTGTTGGCACAGCAACTGAGCTGACCTGGAGCAACTCAGGGATATATTCCAAAGAGATGAGCAATGGTGCATCTCCTCTGAATACATCAGGCAATGCACACTGTGCAAACACGATGTGCTGGTGCATACCCGCCAGGCAAGGCTGAATACCAGAAATGGGAACTGTGCCAGTGCAACAGAGTTATGCTGTGCACAAATTCCCGATTTTCAGCCGGCAGTATGCAAATGGGGCCATAATGTATGCAAGGCACAAATGGGGCCATTTGCAGGTCATTATGGCCCCATTTGCATGCACGTGCAGGGCAGGGCAGCAACATGTGCCTGGCATGTCCTGCACAGCATATGGTGCCCCTCAAGGAAGTCTAGTGGTAACCCCTCCCGTAGCTGGCATCGCCAAATATAAATGAATTAAAATCTCTGGCAATCAAGTAGTACCCTCCCTCCTGATGCTCCTATCATCCTAAAATAAATATTTAAACCCTCCCTGGTAGTCTAGTGGCACACCCCCACCACGCCCATAGCTGTGACACCTGTAAAATAATATTTACTATTCCCTGGTAGTCTAGTTGTAACCCCTCACCCCGCCCATATCCCCAATCACCAGTATGAGCATTGTTAACATTTTCTGGTGGTCCAGTGGCACCCCACCCGCACAGGACCCCCACCCACCCAGCACCCCTCCCATCATCGGGCGGCAGCTGCAATCCTGCCCATTTACTGCCCGGTTGCCTGCTGAATGACAGCTATAGTAGTAGTTGTAAGCCCATTGGTCCACATTAGACCATCGGGCTTGCAGTGCATACTGTAATAGTCATTCAAATACAGTACAGCAGCACGCCTGAGGGTGGCCACCATTTGAGCCATTTTTTCCAGGCTCAAATTTGGGCATCAGTATGCGGTACATCCCAGGGTTGTGCAGGCATATGTGCCATACATTCCTGGCTGAATATCCGGATGTGCCGGTATGCATGGGCATGCCTCTAGGTGTACGCTGCACACATTATCTTTTGAACTTGCATCAAGACTTGCGCTTGTGCAAGTCACTCTGTTGAATATTGCCCCAGGGTGCATTTCTGGGGTTTCGCTTGATGCAATTCAGTTATGCCAGGTGCCACCCCTTTGAATATCTTTGCTTCTTAATTAAAAAAATACTATGATTGAAAACCAAAGCAAGAATATGCTAAGGGTTTTTAGTATACCATGGTAAAAGTCCTATAAACAAAGAATGTCCTTAGTCTATGGCAATTAGTGGGTTTAAAGATAAGCTGCCCTAGTGAAAAAATAAACAAACTATCACACATTCATACCGTGTTAGCCCTATCAGGAGATGAATGTACCATATGCTAAAAAGTCAATATTATCCATTGATATTAAAACACACTGCTATAACATGATCTTTCTACAATATTGTTTCAAATGCCAGGTTTTAGTGTTCCATTAGAAATCAAACCTAACAAAAACTCCTAGTAATTGAGATTCTGTATCCTAATATGTTCATTGTTTCATAATGTGGCAGTATATAATCAATCTGCTGTATATACAGTAACAGTCCTAGAAATCAGAAACAAAACTTAAGAGAATCCTCCTCCTCCCTGGGAACACCAATGTATTGATAACTATCAACCAATCAATCAATTTTATTTATAAAAAGGTGCCTTTCTAAACCAAGGTGCCTATACAATAAAATACATAAAATAAAATAAATTATTATAAACAACATATAAATTCCAGCAAAAACAATATAAAAGCCACATAACGAATAACCACATCAATCAATAAAAGTTTTAAAGCAATTTTAAAACTCTGAATGGTTAGGCAATCCTGCACCTAATGAGGTAAAGAGTTCCACAGGGATGGAGCAACAACGCTAAATGCCCTTGCTCTCGATATCTGCAACGCACTCTGGCAACCTCTAGCAATCCCTCATTGGTGGATCGGAGAGGATGGGAGGACGTAGGGACAAAGGAGATCTTTCAGGTAACTAGTCCCTGGTCATGTAGTGCCTTATAGGTTAACAAAGCAACCTTAAAGGTAACTAGTCAGAAGGAATCGTATATCTATTATGTATGTGAACAAATAGTCAAACCCAACATAATCCCATTATGTCATGTATTGATGTCAAGAGTTTGTGCACATTAAAGGAACATCACAGCACCAACAACCTAGTAAATGAGACACTGTACCTAAAATGTCCATATGAACATGTATCTGTATATAAGTTTTACCCAATACCACCAACCTACCCTCCACTCTAATTTTCGGGATGAAACCAACATATTGATAACCAGTTAAAAGGTATTCTATATCCATTTAGTGTTAAAACATATAACAAAATCAAAATGTACTCCCATTATATGTCCATTTGTTGTTCCTGAGGTAGGTTAAAGGTAAAGTAGTGTGATGACATATAAAACCTAAATCAATGTTCATACCATCTCCCATCATATTGAGAAGTAAAATGGGCTTGAACTTAAAAGCCCATCTCTGTTGTGTGTTCTTGAAATGTCTTTTCAAAACCAGAACTGATATATCTGAGATGGAGTGATCAGACTGAGAGAAGTGTTGTCCCACTGGTTTTTAGTCATCTTCATTTTAATAGTATGTCTGTGTGAGCTCATTCGGTGCAGAGAGGTTGTCCTGTCTCTCCCACATTCCCTGTTTGTGGACTTCTCTTGCATTAAATTAACTAAACAACATTTCAAGATGCACATGTATAATTCTTCTGTATCCTGAATTGTTTATTTTGTGGAGTATTGATGCAATCAGAAGTAGAAATGTGCTCACAAGTCTTGCATCTGGTGAGATTGCAGGGTCTTGTAACATTTAGTGTTATGTTATTTTGTTCTGGTACAAGTCTACTCCTAACAATTAAGGTGGTTGCATGAGGTGGTTGAAAATGCATGTTAGGGTCCCATCCTCACTGAATATTGGTTGGATGTCCTTAATAATTGTATGTAGAAGCTCAAGGTCAGGATATGTGACTACTAGGGTATTCTGTTGTTGGTAGTCCTTTCTTTATACTGAAGTAGTTTTTCCTTGGAAGCTGCATTGCACATTCTACCACTCTGTCAAATTCTCTGGAAGAGTGTCCCTGCACAATAAAGGTTTTTCAATGTGGCCAAATGTGTATCTCTGTCTTCCTCACTTGAACAGATATGGTGATATCGAAGTGCCTGACTGTACCCTACACATTTTTGGTGTGGCTCAGGTGATTATTATTTTATGCAAGTATCTTGTCTGTCTGTGGGTTTCTTGTAAATGCATGTATGCAAGGTTTCATCCTTGATGACGGCTGTTGTGTGCAGAAAATTAACACTGGTGGCAGAATATTCCAGGGAAAGTTTTATGGATGGGTGGAGGTTATTAAATTCTGATGGAACTCCTTGGGTGTGTCTGTGCCCTCTGTCCATATTATAAACAAACCATCAATATAACAGAAGTAAGAGGTTTCTGCGTGCAGTGCCTCAAAAACTTCCTCCTTCTAGATAAAGGCAAATAACTTTTCTGTCACACCCTCATGTAATATGTAAAAAACTATTTTAATTATCCCTGTACAGTACAACTAATTACTAATAATTGTTGCATAGATAATAAAACATTGTAAACATGGAAATCAAGGGAGGAGTACAAGATGGTTGGAGAGGTACTGACCGCCACCAATCAAGAAAGGGACATGGGGTAATCATATCTGATGACCTAAAGGTAACCGAACAATGAGAAGGTTGTGGGAGAGCCAGTGGATACTAGGGTGCATAGGGACAGGTATCACCAGCAGAAAAAAGGAGGTGGTTATGTCACTGTACAGATCACTAGTGAGACATTATCTGGAGTACTGTGCCCAGCTGGCATAGACAAAATAGAAGCAGTCCGAGAAGAGCAAAAAAATGGTGCAAGGACTGCACCAAAAGTCATATGAGGAAAGACTAGAGAACCTCAATATGTATTCCTGGAGAAGAAGAGACAGAGGGAAAATATGGACTTTTAAGTACCTCAGGAGTATAAACAAGGTACTAGAGAGTAGCACCTTTCAGAAAAGAAAGTGTGCAAGAACAAAGGGGCATGATATGAGGCTAGAGTAGGCATAGGTTCAGGGGCAATGTGAGGAAGTACTTTTTCACAGAAAAGAAATGGATGCTTGAAATGGCCTCCCTGCTGAGGTGATGGGGACAAATAAATTGTAGGAAATTCAAGAATGCATGGGATAGACATAAGAGTACTCTTGCAATGGGGAAGAGAGGTAAGCTGCAGATCAACTAGGGTCTGCAGTATTGCATTATGTAGGGAAAGGGCAGACTAGGTGGGCCACACAGTCCTTATATGTCATCACCTTATATGTTTCTATGTTTCAGAACAGAAACATTGCTTCTCTATATGAACTTCTGACAGCTTTCATAGCTCATGATTTCTAGTGTGAAAATGTCAAGTTACAAAGTTCAAGCTAAGGTATATCCTTTATTTTAACCAGCAGTACAATCTATTTCTCTACTATACAACCAGTCATAAGCAGGTTGTGTGCTCTGGTCCCAGAATTGATGGTGATGCTCAAGACAACTATGGGATCATTGTATATATTAATAAAACTATATTACACTTATGCAAATGTTCACTGGTGGTGCAGTAGCTGCATTTATTCAGAAGCTGGGTGCTGTGGAATTTGAACCAGTGATTCATGAGAATTTATACCTGCTGGTGTTAGATTAGAATATTGATTCATCAAATGTTTCTTGTTGGTAGGTGAAAGGGGTTGTGGCAACTTGATTGCACATTTTATTTATTTCAATATTTTTCTAAAACAAATGTTTTCAGGAGATGTGGTTGTATGGTGCCGATATGCATGTATGCGTATTTCACAGTAAGTTTACTGACATGCATGCTTTTGTTGATTTTATTTCCATTTTGCCTGTTTCACTAACTGTAAACCCTCAGACACCTTTCTCTCACAGCCCATGCTGTTTGCTTCATGTTTACGCTACCACTCCCATCACCCATCACAATACTGATGTTATTACATGGAAACATAGAAATATAGAAGCTGTCAGCAGAAAAGGACCTACTGATTCACTTAGTCTGCCCTAAGATCCCTACCTACTTTGCTACCATAGACCCTAACCGATATCTGGCCTTGTCCCAATTCCAGACCTGTTACCAAGGTCCCTTTGTATCTATCTCATGCATGTTTGAAACCTGTTACCATTTCAGTAACCACCACCTTTGCTGGGAGACTGTTCCAGGCATCCATCACCCTTTCCATAAGGAAGTATTTCGCCACATCCTCTAAGTCTCCCCTTCCAGCTGCATATCATGCCTTGTCCTTGAGCATCTTTCTGTGCAAATGTCACCTTCCTGTGCATTGTTGATACCTTTGAAATATTTGAATGTTTCTATCATGTCTCCCTTTCCGCCTTTCCTCTAGAGAGTACATATTTAACTCCCAGTGTCTTTCCTCGTAGGACTTTCCTCATATGACTTATTGCCCTTCTTCATCAGTAATTAGAATGATCAAGCATTCCAGCACCACTGCTTTATTATTTATTAATCATTGGCTACTGGCACATACAGTGCCATTCTCCAATCTCCAGAGCCAACCGCCTAATGTCAGTTTACAATCACCTGCATACTACATCAGCTGGCTTGCATCACTGAGACCTGGCTAGATGAAAATGCTGGCCCAGTGTTGGCTTCAGCAATTCCAGCTGGGTACTTAGCGATGCACTGTCGAACAGATTATAGGGCAGGTGTAGCCATCTGTTTTAGTTCTGAACTGAACCTTACAGAGATTCCGGTAAGGACCACCAATTCCTTTGAATGTATCACAGGTGCAGAGCGTAGGATGCAGGATACTTCTCATCTACCGTCCACCAGGATATGGAAAGCTTTCCGGCAGGAAGTTGCGAACTTCCTTGTCGATATGGTATTGGGATCCCCAGATGGTTGATTCTGGGGATTTCAATGCTTGGGTTGACGATGAACTCTCGTAATTTGGTCAAGACTTTCTCCAACTAATGAGTTTGTTGGGCCTTACACAGTTGTTACCTCCACAACCCACATTCATGGTCATTCATTGGACTTGGTGTTCTTCTGGGGATGGAGATATCTGAGTTGGTGGTGGAGTCAGTCGAGTGATCTGACCATCAGACAGTGGGGTTCAGTTTCATGGCTCCTCCCAATAGGCCGGCCCCTATGGAGATGGTCGGTACTGCCCTTTGAGGATGTGACCCAGGATGGCCTGATGGCAGTGCTGTACCTATTGAGTATACAAGTGAATGCATGGATCCAGGGAATCTAGTACTCACCTGTAACAGGGCAGTGACAGAAGCCCTGGATTCCATAGCTCCTGTTAATGTTCACCACTCACTCTTCACCCAACGTCCCCATGGTTTGATGGAACCTAGAAGGCGATGAGGAGGTTGGGATGAAGGCTAGAGAGGGGCTGGCAGAAATCGGGCCTGGAGTGTGACAGACTTAAATTGATGGACCATTATGTTGTCTATCAATCGGCAATCACCCATAAGAAGGCAGGTTACCTGTCCAGGGAAGATTACCGCCAGAAAACTGACCATCTCAGCTCTTTGAGACCATGGACTGATTGCACAATCCAATCTGTCTTCAGTCTGGTGGAGCTTTTACAAGAGAAATGTGATGAGTTTGCACAGTTTTTGTAGATAAGTTTGTCACCATCAGGTCCGGGATCTGTCCCCTCTAGTGGAAATTGGGAGGTCAGCAGGAGGTGACAGACACCCAGTTTGCCTGGTCTGACTTCATCCGCTGGAAATCATGGATATCGCGAGGGTTGTCCAGACTTTGTGGCCAACCAGCTGTAGTTTGGACCCAGGCCCTATGCACCTTCTTGTAGGGTGTGTAGATGAAATCAGTCCAGTCCTCGTCGAGATAGTCTGGAGGTCATTGGAGAACGGGATCTTTCTGGATCCTCTAAAGGAGGTGGTCGTTCAACCCTCCTTAAAATCCCTCCCTTGATCCTGACTGTCTGGCTAACTACAGACCAGTCTCTAACCTACCCTTTTTGGTAAGGTTACCGAGGAGGTGGTTGTGCTGAAGCTGGACGATCATTTGTCCAGTCACGATATCTATGATTCTCTTCATTCAGGATTTAGGAAGAGGCATAGTACCGAGATGGCCTTGTTCAGATGCTTAATAACCTCCTAATAGCGAGACATTGGAGGACTTGTTCCATCTTGGTCCTTCTTGATCTCCTGCAGCATTTGACACTGGGGACCATGGTGTACTGTTTGAGCACCTGTGGTTCATTTGTGAAATATCTTGAATGGTCCTCAGATGGTTTTGATCTTTCCTCGAGGGTAGGACTCAGAGAGTGGTGTCTGGAATTCATTCTCGGCCTTCATCTCCCTACCCTGCAGGGTACCACAGGGCTCCATTTTGTCACCCATGTTGTTCACAGTGTATATGCTGCCGTTGGGAGGGATCATTAGGCAGTACGGTCTGAGTTTTCAATGCCATTCTGATGATACTCAGCTGTACATTTCCTTTTGTGCCCAGACAAGATGG
Source organism: Neoceratodus forsteri (assembly GCA_016271365.2). Classification (NCBI taxonomy): domain Eukaryota; kingdom Metazoa; phylum Chordata; order Ceratodontiformes; family Ceratodontidae; genus Neoceratodus; species Neoceratodus forsteri. The sequence continues at coordinate 1,047,214,188 of CM057455.1, forward strand.
GATCCTCTCGGTATTTAACAAATGTTTGTACAAGATCCAGGAATGGATGAGTGCCAACTGGCTGTGGTTGAACCCAGTTAAAACTGAGGTGCTGGTTGTGGACCCAGATCATCGGGACGTGGGTTTGTCAGTGGGACAGCCTTCTGGGTTTAGCTCAGGGGTGTTCCGCTGACTACCTCAGATCGGTGCAGAACCAGAGGTTATTTTGATGATAGCCTGACCCTAAATCTCAGGTGTTGGCCATTGTTAAATCTTCTTTACCATTTGAGGAATATCACCCAGGTGAAGCATCTGGTTCCTACTTATGATTTTTCAGCATTGGTTCATGCCTTCAGAACCTCCGCCTGACTACTGCAATGCTTTTACCTAGGGCTACTGGGGTTGATATCCACCCCTTGCAGCTAGTGCAGAATGCAGCAGTCAGATTATTGACTGGTTCTTCTAGGGCCAGACATGTAATACCTGTGCTCTACGGACTGCACTGGCTGCCAATGCAATGGTGGATCACCTTCAAGGTTGGGTTACTGACCTATAAAGCCCTACACGACCAGGGACCCTATTACCTGCAAGATCTCCTTCATCCTTACTGCCCTCCATCCTCTCCCGTCCATGGATGAGGGATTGCTAGAGATTCCCAGGGTTTGTTTAAAGACATTGGGGACTGATCTTTTGCTTTTGTGGCCCCAACCCTGTGGAATTCTCTACTTCGTCGGATAAGAGATTGCCTGACCATCCAGAGTTTCAAGGCAGCACTTAAAACATATTTATTTAGCCTGGCATATTCAGATTAGTCTCTAATTAATACTGAGTACCTATATTTAGATGTTATTAATGCTATTATTTATGATATTGTAGTTTTATGGATTTTAATATTTGATTGCAATGTGTGTTTTAAATTATTTTATTTGTTTTAGGTACAGTGCCTTGGTTCTAGAAAGGTGCTTTATAAATAAAGATTTTGTTCATTCATTCATCCATTCAGCTGTTTCAATATACAGATGATAGTAAACTATAATTTAGCAGCCAGACAGTGAAGTGAGAGTAATGTATGTGCGGTCACTGCTTGGAAGGCTGCAGTCAAACTGGGAAGCATCTTATAATAATGCCATTTTATATTGGTATAAGTGGATACTTGTGCTAGCTATATATGTTCTTTTGCCGTAGTGGTGGGATTTGAACAAGCTGTTTCTGGAAATATATTCCGTATGTAGTGGGTCTGAAAATGGGTTTAGCAGTTGTTATGGTGGGATTGTGGGTGGGGATTGGTAGGAGACAGAATTGTTTACTTCTTATTTCCTTTTAACACATTAACCACTGTCTGTGACTACTTACCTTACAATTAATAAAGTATTTTGTTCTGCTCATAATGTGACTGTGTATTTTTTATATAAAGTAATTATTATTGCCCTTATTCTGGTATTGATATTTCAATCTTTGTAAACTAATTATATTCCTGCTATTTTTGTTTGCTTGCACGATGTGCAAGAAAAATAGTGCCATCATCTGAGTTTTTGTAGGTGTGGCACCCATCTTCCAATTCAGTCAGTGTGTTTGCAGGGGTGGCGCGAGTTTTCCAGTGAATGCTGCAGCTGTCTATGACAGCAGTTGAAAATGCAGTGGCGTACAGTTGAAAGGAAGAGTCTGCTTCAGTGAGCAGTGCCCCCCACACACACGTGCATGCATGCATATTGCATGCTCATGCGCCTACGCACACACTGTATGGTCGATGGAGGTGCCCAATCCCCATTGGCTCTGCTGCACTCTCCCCAAAAGCTTTCCAGATGCCACGCTGAGAGCCCACCCCAGCGTGGCAAAATTGTTATGGCTGATGGGGTGCCCAATCCCCGTCAGCTCTAGCCCCCAAACAGCCTTCCAGCTGCCATGCTGGGAGCCCACTCCAGTGTGGCAAAAGTCCTGCGTCATCTTCCTAAAAAAATCAAACCTGTAAAACAAAAAGTTCCCTTGGAGGTCTCCCTGCCCACCTGTGCCCACCTTCTGCACACTCTGGCTCCCACACCCCCACCTCACCCCATTCTTACCTCTGGAGTCCGTGCGAGGATCTTCAGGGACCAGGAACACATCTGCAATCTTCAAAGCCAACCAAAACTGAGGAAATGCCGTAAGCTGTATAATGTCATAAATAAGGTTTTTCAACTTGATGCATATCTGACATTTTTGGAATGTTGGCACCAAATTTTCAACATGGGTTTTGGAACCCCTCCTTATGAGTTCTGAACTGTCATGGTGTTAATCAGACCAAGGGTGATTTTGAGCCACTGAGCGAAATCACCTTTCTGGACCGATTAAAGAAACAGTGCCAGTGTCCATAAGGTGGACTCTCAAAAAGCCTGTGTTGCAAATTTGTGAAAAAATCCCAAAATGACTGTTTTAGGAGTGCACATTGTGCAGTTCTCACTACTCACTAGTTTGTGAATATTTAATATTTGCCGCTAGATTTTCAGCATTGCCATTTTACCACACTTCCTTATGAGCAGTACAACTGCCATTTTCACATCTTGCCCAAAATTTGTTTCCAGACATGTAGCGCATAATGGTGCAGTTGGTGTGCAAAAGCAATGTTTGGGACAGATTAAGAAAATCACAGTGGCACCGTTCATGAGCAGAGGTCTTAAAATGGTTATGTTGAAAATTTGGTGACAAAAGTCCATAAAATGACTGTGTTACAAGTGAGCATTGCACAGTTTCGTAAGTTCATGAATTTGTAATATTTTCAGTCCAGATTTTCACCAGTTGCATTTTTCCACACTTTCTTATGAACAGTAGAGCTGTCATTTTTCACAACATGGCCAAAATGTGTTTTCATACTTTCACCGCAAAAATGCGTGGTCGCTGTGGGAAATCATTGTTCGGGACAGATAAAGAAAATCACAGTGACACTGTCCATGATCAGAGGCCCCAAACTGCCTGTGTTGACAATCTGCTGTAAAAATCCCCAAACTAATTACATTATGGGTGTGCGTTGCACTGTTTCTATGCATGCTCGTACTTTACCATTTTTTTAAATATTTTCATTGCAGATTTTCAACATTGCCATTTTACACCTCCCCATGAACAGTACAGCTGTCATTTTCACATCCTGTTCAGAATGTGTTTTGCACCGTAGTGCCAAATGCCGTAGTCTCTGTGCAAAAACAGCTTTCAGCTAACAAACTGATATTGCCACTGTTCATGAAGTGGCAGTCACAAAAAACATGTTGAAAATTTGGAGTGAAAATACCAACAAATGCCTGAGGTGTTAGGGTTTCCAGCCATAATGCCCTACCCTGTGAGAATGACAGGCATCAGGGCTTGACTTGGATTATCGCCTGCAATGCTCCTTGCCATTCCACCCCACCTACACCTGCAGCCAGTGACAGGCATTGAGGTGTGCCTTGGATTCTTTGGCCCCAAAGTTCACCCCATTCTCCTATACCACACCCATCTCCACCGTAGTTTCCTGATGGAATGGAGTGCGCTTAGGACCAAAGACCCCAACATACACCATGACACTTGTTGGTGTCTGCAGGGTAGGGTGTGGTGAAATGGCATGGACATTATGCCTGACGACCCAAAGGCACACCCCAATGCCTGTCACTATCTGCAGGGTGGTGAAGGGGTTGGCTTCAGTTCAATACATCACTGCCATTCCTATTATGCAGCTCTGTAACTCCTACACTACCAATGCCAATGCCTGAAAGCAAACATTTGGCATTGACAAATGCTGTTTCTAATTGCTGTGATTTTAATGGGGATTTAGTGTGTTAGTATATTGTATGTTGGGGTGATTGCAGTGTATAGGGATGCAAGCCTTTTTATTAAGTTTTTTTAAAACACAAGTGTGGAGAGCACTAGTGGTAGGCTGGGTGAATAATAAAATTACTCATTCATGACCATACAGTTCAACTGGGTAATTAAATAAAAAAATGCAAATCCACAATGAAAGCTGTATTTAAAAAAAAAAAAACATTTACTTTCAACTCATAGCCATTTGCTGGTTGCTGACAGCAGGATGTTGAAGTAATACTTTTATTTTTTAAATACAGCCTTCATTGTGGATTTGCATTTGTGCATTACATTACCCAGTTGAACTGTATGGCCACAGTCTACCCTAAGTGCTCTCCACGCTTGGATTTTGTGACTGTTTTGAGTTTTAGCCAGCATCCACAGAGCACCACCCTGCACCACAGTGCAAAAGCCTTCTTTGCTATTTTGGTGGGACATGGCACTATTTATGTAATGTACTGCGTTTTAGAACACACACTGACCAAATCAAAAGTAAAACATCATTAGAACCAGTGTGTGACCAGAAGATTTAAAAAAAAAAATTGCTCCATAGTGACAATAGACGACTCTTCAGAGGTGTGTCAGGGTGAGCAAGTTTTGTAAAAAAAAAAAAAAAGCAGTCCCTATTTTATTTTATTGTGTACAGTACAGTATGTTTGTGTTCATGAAACATATTACTTTTACATCTAAAGCCCACATGGCTATACAAGGAGAAATGGGGGATTCATCTCTTGGAAATCTTGACTAATCTTCTTGGCTGATTTAACTCGTGTTTACCTAACAGTGATATGCAAACATGCTGAACAATCTAACATGCGGGTGCCACTTTTTGTTAGTCAGTGAAACGATGAAACAATGTGCCTTTTTTCTTTTTAACCGCATATCTCATCACTCAGCCTATTATGAGTGATCCAGCTGTCCTACAGAGAAAAAAATGTTTAAGCTCCAGCGAAGTGCCACCAATGTAGAACAGCTGATTGCGTTTGCCTGTGTTTATGTGCAGCCAAACATAGAAGAAATTCCATTCAAGTCTTGATTACTTCTGTGTTTGGCTATACATTAGCCCTACTTAGAAGTACAGATGTCTAAGCCCCATAGCTGCACACTAGTCTAGAACTGGAATGGGACTTGGTAAGAGAACTGACCTCAGATGTGTCTGTGTCTAAGATCAGCACCCTGATCAACCCTCAAAGTTATCCTCAGCAGGGCACCCAGCTTAGCCTTTCAAGGAGTAATTTTATCAGTGGTCCAAATTCACTGACCTGTCAGCTCAATGGACTCACCAGATTTCTTGGAGTAGTTCATCGTTTCCCTGGCAGCTTTGAACAGAGACCACTCTGATATGGTATTTACAAAAGCATAGGGAAAATACAAAATGTACAAATGTAGGACATTTTTGATCATATGTGCACTCGGTGTGTGCCTAGTATGCCATTAGAGAATTAGAAGTCTCTATAAAGTTGATCTTTTGTTGTTTTGAGGTATTCTAGCAGCCTGTGTTGGTGATGCATTTGCACATTTTCCCACGTCTGTCTTCTGGTCAAATTCACATTCAGCTTGGTCATCACCCTGTCATTGATTATCTCCTCCTCTTCCTCATCTGAGAAGAAATACTTGATCTTGACCCAGAGCTCCTCCTTTTCAATGCGGTGGGGTCCCCATTGGCAGTTCCTTTGAAACAGAAACATAGACTTTGACGGCAGATAAGGACCGCTTGGCCCATCTAGTCTGCCCATTTCTCACCTCACAGGATGGGCCGTAGATCCTAGTTAACCAACAGCCTATTTCTTCCTACCCCCACAAGAATTGCCTTATGTCTGTCCCATGCATTCTTGAATTCTCCCACAGTTTAAGACCCCACAACCTCCTCAGGAAGGCTGTTCCATGCATCCACTACCCTCTCTGTGAAATAATACTTCCTCACATTGCCCCTGAACTGCCCTCCTTCGATCTTTAAATTACGTCCCTTGTTCTTGCAAGTCTCTTTTTCTGAAAGATGCTACCCTCTTGGACTTTGTTGATTCCGCTGAGGTACTTAAAAGTTTCTATCATGTTCCCCTCTCCTTCTTTCCTCAAGGGTATACATATTAAGCTCCTTTAGTCTCTCCTCATACGGCTTCTCTTGCAGACCCTGCACCATTTTAGTTGCCCTCCTCTGGACTACCTCTATCCTATGTCCTTGCAGAGATGGAGTCTCCAGAACTGACACAGTACTCCAGATGGGGTCTCACCAACTGTCTGTACAGAGGGATAACAGCTTCCTGTTTTCTGCTGCTGATGCCTCTCCCTATACATCCCAGTATACCCCAGCCTCCTACTGCCTTCTCACATTGCTTGCTAACCTTAAGGTCATCTGATATGATTACTCCCAGGTCCCTTTCCTTTTTTTTGTTGTTACTACCTCCCACCCATTGTGTATTCTTCCCTGGGTTCTTGTTTCCCAGGTGCATTATTTGCACTTCTTTGCATTGAATCCTAGCTGCCATACTTCTGACCATTCCTCCAACCTTTCCAAGTCCCTTTTATCCTTTCCACACCTCCTTGTGTATCAACCCTGTTGCAGATCTTTGTGTCATCTGCAAAAGGCATACTTTTCCTTCAGTCCCTCTGCAATGTCACTGATGAAGACATTAAAAGGACTGGATCCAATACTGAACCTGCGGTACCCCACTAGTAACCCCTCTTTCTTCAGAGTGGACTCCATTTACAATTACCTTCTGTGTCCTGTTGTGCAGCCAATGTTTTACCCAGGCTACCACCCTGGGACCCACTCCCAGGCTGGTTAATCTGACTATTAATCTTTTGTGTGGGACTGTGTCAAATCTTGCTAAAGTCTAGGTAGGCCATGTCCACTGCCCTCCCTGGTCTACTACTTTGGTCACCCAGTCAAAGAAATCTATTAGATTCATCTGACATGACCTTCCGCTGTGAATCCATGCTGCCTTGGATCCTGTGCTCCACTGGCCTCTATGTACTCAACTATTCTTTCCTTCAGAGTGACTCCATCACTTTCCCTACCACAGAGGTCAGACTGACAGGTCTGTAGTTTCCTGCCTCTGTCTTGGACCCACTTTTGTGAAGGGGAATCACGTCCACCCTTCCTCTAGTCCTCGGGTACCACACCATCCTCCCATGATTTATTAAAAGAGTAGCCAGTGGTTTCACTAGTTCCTCCCTTAATTCTTTTAAAATTCTGGGGTGAATTCCAACAGGACCCATTGCTTTGTCCACCTTCAGTTTTAGGAGTTCTTGCAGAACCCTTTCTTCTGTGAAAGGACTGGGATCAACCCCCTATCAAAGTGCTTCTGTTAATTGGATTAGGCACTTTCCTCCTCTTTTGTGAATACTGAGCAGAAATATTCATTCAGTATCCCTGCTTTTCACTGTCCCCTCTGCCCACCTACCGTTCATTCTATTCAGCCTCACTATCCCTCCCTTTGTGTTTCTACGCCGCTGATGTACCTATAAAAGGTTTTATCCCCTTCTTAACTGAGTTGGCTATCTTTTCCTCAGTTTGGGCCTTTGCTATTCTGACTTCCCTCCTGCTTCCTTCTGCCTTAACTGGTACAGCTCTCTGTCCTGCTCCTTCTGTATTTCCTTACACTTCGGAATGCTATCTTTTCTTCCTGACTTTCACAGCCACCTCTTTTGAGAACCATAGTGGCTTTTTCTTTCATTTGATTTGTTTATTTGCTTCACACAAAGGCTTGTTGCCTCTGTGATGGCAGTTTTGATGATTCCCATTGTTGCTCCACACTTTCTTCTAGCCTGTTTGCTAGTGCTTTTCTGAGGCACTCACCATCTTGCCAAAGTCAGCTCTCCTAAAGTCCAGTACCCTCACTTTTGTATGGTTTGACTCTGTAGCTGAGTTTAACATGAACCACACTGTTTGATGGTCACTTGTCCCCAGATGGCAACCCACTTCTAGATCTGAGATCCTCACTGCCCCCGTTTGAGAGTACAAGGTCTAAGATTACTCCTCACAGTGGGTTCTGAAACTAGCTGTCTAATGCCTGCCACCTGTAGGGCATCAAGAATGGCCCTGCTCTTGGATGTGGCTGCAGCAAATGTGCTCCAGTTAACATCTGGCATATTCAGGTCTCCCATCAATAGTATCTCCCTTTCTCTGCCATTCTAAGAATGCCTTCTATCATATCCTTGTCCATTCCCTCCCCTGACATGGGGGTCTGTACACAACCCCTGTGCGGATTGTGGTGCCTTTCCAGTCTCTAAGGTGACCACAGTGCCTCCTCTCTCCCTGTTTACTGTTTTGTTCAGTTGCTTTTATCCCTTCCTTGACATAGAGAGCTACTCCCTCCCTCTTCTCCCTGCCTGTCTCTCCTGTAGGTTATGTACCCTGGTATGTTAACATCCCGGTCATGGTTCTCTGTGTACCATGTTTCTGTGACTGCTACAATATCCAGGCATCCCTCTTCCATCAAGGCCACCAGCTCAGGGAGCTTGTTGCCCAGACTACTGGGCATTGGTACTATTACCTCCATTTCCTGATGGCCTTACCCCTTTGCCCAATCCTGTCCTTCTTGCCTTTGTCACTTTCTCCATTTACCCCTGCCCTTCTCCTATCGACACTCTATGTTGGTGTTTGCCGCACTTACTACTGTGATATTTTGGGGTGCTAGGATTTCCCTGTCTTTTCCAGTGCCTCCCTTGGCTAGTTTAAAGCTTGCCAATGAAGCAGTTAAACCTATCACCTAGGATCCTGGTTCCCCTGTCAGACAGATGCAGCCCATCATGCCAGTATAGGCTTGCATCACTCCAGGTGGACCCCAGTCCCCAATGAAGCCAAATCCCTGAGCTCCCACCAGTTTTCAACTACTGATTAGAATCCCATGGTGCGGAACACCCAACCTCTCCTATGCCATAGAGGGGCAGCACGTCCGAGAAGGTTACCGTGCATGCTACTTGACTAAGGCCCCTCCCAGTTCCACAAATTCTTCCTGCACTTCTCTAATCCCTTTCTTAGCCAGGTCATTTGTCCCTAGGTGGACAATGACATCCAGCTCCCTCTGCTGTGCAGCTGCTCTGGCAATCCTGAGGATTCGCCCATGTCCCTCCAAGCCATGGTGCCAGGCAGGCACCTTACCTCCTCTCCCTTCCTCCCCAGTTCTACCTTCCTAACAATGGAGTCCCCACCAGGAGTTGTTTCCTTCCCTGCAGGGTCCCCTGTCACCCTCCTGTGGGTCTCCTTGTGGAGGTTCCCAGCATCCTCCTTGGTCTCCACTGCGGGTGCCTCCATAGAGGAACCACACTTTGCCAGAATGGCATAGGAATTGTGGAGAGGTACAACTGAGAGATGCACCTCTGTTCCACCACCCTCACCCTCCCTGAGCCCACTGTGGTCCAACCGCCTCCTCTTTCTTGGCAACCTCTGAGGCAACGGCAGTAGCACTGGTGGTCCCTGGATGGAAAAGGAGTCCCACAAATCCTGGTCAACTCAGCCTGGAGATGAGCAACCTCCTCCTCAGCCCAGAGGTGCCTGCAGGTGGAACAACACCGCATCCTCCAGAACGCCTCCTGAAGACTGCTGCTCCACAGCCACTGCACTGCACTACTCCAATCATGTCTTATTTCTGGCCCCTTAACTGTTTTCAATCCTTACTCTTTCCTCTGTTTTTTTTCTCTCTCTCTCCTACTTTCTGCCTGTGTGCCCTTTAAGCTCCTGATTGTCCTGTTCTGAGACAAGAATATCCTATATTTCTCAGTGGACCACTTACTTGCTCAGAGGCAGACCTCCAGCAGCTAGAGGGGGCCAGAGAGCTACTCCTGCCTTCTAGGATGGTGGGTCTTTGGTGGTTCTGTGATTACTCACTTCCTGCTCCCAAAAAGGAAGTTCCTGTTGTCAGTCAAATCCTGTGCCTATAAAAATAGAACTAGCTTTGGGTGGGGGTGGAGGTAAGGAGGGCAATATAGTCCCAGCAGAGAAGTCCAGTCACACAGCAGTCCTTTCTCCTGGTGTCTTTGGGTGATCTTTGGGTCCTCATGGACAGCTCACTATAATTTAGGTAGGCAATCTGATCCAGTTGATCTCCTATCAATGACACAGCCAAGGAGGTCAGGAAGAGGCTGCCAGTCTAGAATCTTAATGTATAAAATGCTTCATGTCTGAAACACCAGAGCTTTTACAACTTCAAGGGGTATAGCCCTAGAATTATTACTATAAGGACCATGTGGGAAGAGCAAGGAGGTCAATTGCCAATGCATGCATGAAGCAAGATAATCCCTAGAAACCTGGGTAGAGATGGTTTGTGACACCTTGCTTATAGAACTATTACAGGCAGGTGATAATGTGTCTCAGAAGCAGTGACTGAGAACTAGGAATGCACAGATACTAAAATTCTACGAATATCAGATTTCGGATAATGAATATTGATATCCGATTGGGTCTGGGTTTTATTGGGTTGGTAGGTAGATAGTAACTGAATGAGCAGTGGAGTCGGCGCTGCATCAGTTAACTAATTAGTTTTACTAGACCAGAGTCACTTTTATCTCTGTGCTGGTTTGCAAATGCTGTTTAACAAGAACCTAAAACATATTTTAATACCAGTTTGCCAGCAGGAGTTCAGGCAACAGTGAATTTGTATATACAGCTTCTCTCAGTGTGCTACCGCTCACCTCCGATCACACTCAGTAAGTCAGCTGTCATCCCCACTACAGTGTGCCCCAGATCTTCAAATGCAATTAGGATTAAACAACAGAACAAGGAAAATGAGTAGAGCAGAGTTCAGCCCTCTAATGTCAATGGGAGCACTGGTGGCCAGCTATGGTCGGCATTTTAAAGTTTTAAATACACAGCATTCAGCCCTCTGACTGAGTCACACACCAGTGTTTTCAATAAAGTCACAGCTGTCTGACAGATTGTTTGAGCTGCAGTCGGCATTTTAAAGTTTTAAAGTCACACACGGTGTTTTCACCTCTTGTTCTCCTCTTTCAGTTGAGGTTCAGTTACTGGGTGGCAGGTAACAAACTAAATCAAAACCGCAGTCTGTTTCTGTCAAGATAATGAGTCCCACATTGGTGTTTTCACCTCTCAGTCTCCTCTCTTCAAGTTAGGTGCAGTTATGAATGAGGAGAAGTAAAGGAGCAGAGCAGGTAAATATAACAAACTACTTCTGTCCCATCATCAGTAGTAGTTTGTAATGGGTGGCAGTTTGAAGCAGTACCAGGAGAGAGAAACAATTGCAGTCAGCTGTGCATTTGAATCAGAATTTAAATTCTACAGTTGTGGGCCTGTGAAACGAGATAAAATGTCACTAAAATGTCACCAAACCAATCCAGTTTTAGAAATATCTGATTGGACCAGATTTTTTATAGCAGCCTGATATCCATTGGGTACAAAATTCAGTCGGATATCTGTGCATCCCTACTAAGAAAAGAGGAGCTGGAGGGTATCAGGACCATCTCTGGACAGTGTGATACGATACATTTTAGGTCCAACTCCAGAGCTATTGTTTCAGTATGTATAGTTTTAGGTGCAACACCACCTGGTTATCAATGTTTTGCAGGGCTTGACTGCTGACAGTAAATTGTGCATACATCTATGTATGATTATTGTAATATTGTATATGAGGAATTGAAGGAGGCAGATTTGCAAATGTATCTGAGGGAGTAGTTTTGTGCTGCTGCTGCTGTAAAACTGTGGCTATCCCCATATACAATATAACAGTAGTCATACATTGATGCATGCGCATTTATTGTCAGAGGTCAAGCCCTGCAAAACATCGATGACCAGCTGTGTTGTACCTAAACCTATGCATCATGGACAAAATAGCTCTGCAGTTGCACCCCAAAACTGTAACACATCACACTTCAACAACAAAGCCATCCAAAGTAGACTATATCAAATAAAACATAACATTTTTGAAGGACTTCTGTAACAAAAGAAAAAAGCCTGCAACTTTGCTTCATGTTAATGCACAGCAGCCATGTTGGCTCTGACCAGAGTTTGCTATTTTCTGAGGCTGAATTGTTCAACTACATTTCCTAGTACACTAAAATCCTTGTCTCCAACAGGTTCTAAGTGGAATGAGCCAGAAAGCCAACTGACAATGAAATATGCCTGAGGCATTTTGAGGAACTCCACTGTTGGTAAAGTGAAGTTGATACTCTAATAACAGAATTTTATTTTACAGAAAACTATTAAGTCTAAACATCCAAAGCTATAAGAAATTATTAAAGCAAGAACATAATGTAAAAGGTAGCCAATATATTTACTTTGTGAATTTGTTTAATGCACCATTTGAAGTATTATAAAATGTACAAATATTACATGTTTTATTTGCTTTATTTTAGATCATTTGGACAATTTATCAAAAGTAGAAGAAAACAGCAATTCACCTGCTGGTACCTTAGAAACAACTGTTCATAATTCTGATTATTTATAAATCTCCTGGTCTTCAGACTAGTCCAACGAAATAAAATAAGGGATTTATTATATTCATTTTATTATTATTATTATTATCTTGTAGACTCTTCCTTAATGAAGTTATATTTTAACAATAAAACACATTGGTTAATTGATTCTGAAAATAAAAATGTTGACCACTAATTACATGAGTTGAGTATAGTTCCTTGTTTATTACTTTGGTTAAACACAAGACACTAACGACTATAATCCATTAAAACATTCTTCTTTATTGCTTTTCTTCCACCACAGTTTGGTTAGTTAACATTTATTATGAAATGCAATACTCATCAGGGGTCAGGTATTCAAAACTTTGCCCATGGGTGAAATTAGCACTGCCTGGCATGCTAAATAAGCCCAGAACCAATAGCCCGGCTATATTCAAAAGGATAGCCCCAGTGCTAAACCTGCTAAATAGAGTGTGCTAAAGAAGCCAGGTAAACTTAGCTGAAACATAGAAACATAGAATTTGACGGCAGATAAGACCGCTTGGCCCACCTTGTCTTCCCATTTCCCTACTCTACCTAATGGATAAGCTGCAGATCCTAGTTAACCAACAGCCTATTTCCTCCTACCCCCACTAGAATTGCTTATGTCTGTCCCATGCATTCTTGAATTCCCCACTGTTTTTTGACTCTACGACTTCCTCAGGAAGGCTGTTCCACGTATCCACAACCCTCTGTGAAAAATACTTCCTCACATTACTCTGAGCCGTCTCCTCTATCTTCAAATTGTGCCCCTTGTTTTTGCTCATCTCTTTTCTGAATGATGCTACCCTCTTGGACTTTGTTGATTCCCTTGAGGTATTTGAAAGTTTCTATCATGTTTCCCTCCTCCTTTCCTTGAGACTATACAGCTCTAGTTCCTTTAGTCTTTCTTTCTGTGTCTTCTGATGCAGACCCTGCATCATTTTGGTTGCTCTCCTCTGGACAGCCTCCACCCTGTCTATGTCTTTGTGGAGTTGGGGTCTCCAGAACTGTACACAGTACTTCAGATGTGGTCTTACCAACTGTCTGTACAGATGGCCAACAACTTCCTATTTTCTACTGGTGATGCCTCCCTATGCATCTCAGTATCCCCAGCCCTCCTTAGTGCCATCTCACATTGCTGGCCCACCTTTAGATCATCTGATATGACTACCCCTGGTCCCTTTTCCATTTTTGTTGTTGTCAGTATCTCATCCCCATTGTATACGCTTTCCCTGAGTTTTTGTTTCCCAGGTGCATTACTTTGCACTTTTTGCATTGAATCTAGCTGCCATACATTTGACCATTCTTCCAACCTTGCCAAGTCCCTTCTCATCCTTTCCACCCCACCTTGTGTATCAACCCGGTTGCAGATCTTTGTGTCATCTGCAAAGAGACATACTTTCCTTCCAGTCCCTCTGCAATGTCACTTATAAAGACATTAAAAGGACCGCCCCAGTACTGAACCTCTGCACCCCACTAGTAACCCTCCTTTCTTCACTGTGGACTCCATTTACTATTACCCGCTGTGTCCTGTTGTCCAACCAGTGTTTTACCCAGGCTACCACCCTAGGACCCACTCCAGGCTGGCTAATTTGTTTATTAATCTTTTAAGAGACTGTGTCAAATGCCTTGCTAAAGTCTAGGTAGGCCATGTCCAGCTGGGAGTGCAGTGCAAAATATCCTGGGAAAAGACAGCTCTGAATTTAGCACCCAGGAAGTGCAACCCACAACAGCATCCCAGTGCACAGTGACATGAAAGAAGGTAAAGGTAAACTATGTTGCCAAGGTGTGTGCTAGCAAAGGAATAGATTCATTAAAGCTGCAAGCACCAGCGCATGTGAAATTCTGCAGAAATGTACCATGTTTCTGAATTGTTTGCATGGCACAGACACATTTGCGCAGGTTTTGTGAAGAGCTAAGGTGTTTGCCTGCTGCTATCTTGTTTGCCGTAACAAAATTTCAAAGTAACATGCAAATGAGCCTACTTAGGCTGTCTGTGGGCAAACATCCAGATTAGCATCTCATTATGTCCTGATTTGCATGCAATTTGCCAACGCTATTGCAGGGTCCCACAGATCAACCTGTAGGTCAGTCTGGAAGTACAGGGCTGGCTAGGTCTGCCCACAGTTCCACCTGTAGGTAGTCAGGAAGTGCATGGTGGTAGTTGCAGGCTACATTTGTACAGAATCATGTGAGAATATTCTGCCCCAGGCAGTACACAGCACAGGCATGGTGTTGGTGCTGCATGTAATAGTCACACTGTAGCTCCTGCTACAGTGCAGTGTGAGACACTACAGTAACAAGGGGCCAGTAGTGTGAGGGACACAGCAAAGCCTGTGGTGTTTAGGGCATCAATGACCACAGCACTTTGTACAGTGACAGGCCCATCTTGCAGGTGTGTACTGACAGTGGACATTACTGTTATGCTGTTGTGCAACCCACAGACACTGCAGCACTGGCATGGGACACTAGAGTAACATATACTTGGCTGGCTGTATGGTGCTGTGGTATCTGTACAGATGTGCTGCATGTGGTTGGAGGGGCACATACCATCAGACAGGCACACTGGTGTTGGGGTATTCCCTACACCTGGACCATTTGCACTGTGTGGATTTTTCCAGCCTTGTGACAGCACCCAGTATGTAGTGCAGCCTGGCCACCCATACACCTCCCTCAAATACCCTCCATGCCCCCAGTGCTGCAGCTCTGTGCTGGATTCTGTTGGTGTCCACTGAAGGGTGGTCTGCAGATATGTGCTGTATGGACACAATGCCATGGTGTCCATTGTGCCGGGTCACCATTTAATGTCTGGCATGGCTGGGACTGGTGGCAGATGATGGCAGCATAGGAGGTGCCATCAGTGTACAGCATGTTTCTTCTATGGTTTCTTTCTATGTTTAATATTTACTGGTTAGGGTCAAAAACCACCACTAGCAGACCTCGTGAACTCCAAAATTCACACTTGTGAATTACAGGGTTCCATAAACCATGGTTCTAATGTTGCAAAGTCACAGAGCCACACAAAGCTACACAAAGCTGGTTTGCCCAGAGTTAAGACTACCTTTTCCTGGGTAGTAATTTGCACCATGCAAAGTGTCATGCTAAGTCATGCAAAAGCACTTTGCATGGCGTTACTGCACTGAATATAGCACTGCACCTGTATTCATGTACACGCCCACTCTTTTTGCCCCTTACATACATAATTCTTTTGCCCTGCACTAATGCAGTTTGCCCGTGCTATTTGGTCTTATGAATATAGTGGACCTGCACAAACCAAGTGGAAATGGGTTGCACCCAGTGCAAAGTTTTAATATCTGGCCCCAGGTCTTCTGTCCATTTCAGTACTAACTTGATCCAGATCTGTACTGATCAAATACATCAGGAAATGAAGATTATACACAACACTAAGCTCTGAAAGTCATACAAAACTGGTACTTGGCTTTCCCAGCTTACTGTGGTGACTTTAACATCACCAGAGGCTGTGTAATATTTTGAGAGTAGCTGCAATGATGTGTAACATTTAGACAGTTTAAATAGGGCCAACATGTATCCCTAGGGGATGCCAGTCTCATGTTGATAGACCCCACCAGGGCAATGACAGGGTGACATCAAACATCCGACTTGTGAACAACCATTTAGTCAGTTAACGTAGTAGTCACCATTTTCTCCAGTTATCTATGGACTTTTGCCATGCGCCAGTATAAATAAATATATTTCTACAGAGAACAAGATTATTTGAAATGGGATTAAACCCTCATCATTCCCAAGATATTCTTTAAATTACTTTAACTCAGTATGAGACAAATTCCAGCATGTTTTAGCAAACATATGCTTGTAAACAAAGAAGTAAATTAAAATATCACCACTTCTTTATTTAGCTACAGGAGATTTTGATTATTGTCTAAACTTTATTATAATGAGAGTTTAATTAAATTGTTGTTCTCTAACAATGTATTTTTAGGCAGCTACTAATCCTGGTTCACCAATTTATTCTGGACAAATGCTGTTACTTTATCATCAATTTTAATGTTTTGCAGGTGTTGGTAAATTATTCAAGTTTGTTCTGGTGCACCTATATGATTATAATTAACTGTTTACTATATATTGTGATTTAACTTGTTTGTCTTTATACCTCTTGATGAAGAACAGAGTGGTGAGTGTCGAAGTTTCCAGTCAATTATTTCTAGCTTTGTTTTAAATAAAAAACTCATCACGTTCTACTTTAAATATTTGGTAGTGTATTTTATTTTTCCAACCAGAGTGCAAACTGTTCTTACCTCTAGAACAGCCATTTAGATTTGCAGCAACAGACAGGGTCAGCAACAACACTATTTCCAGCACAGTGTAGCACCATTGACCAAATGACAGCACAACACGGTTGACCAAACAATGGAACAACATCATCAACAGGTGCATGTGCACAGTACTTCATGGGAGACCATGGCAGCAGCAAAGGCAAAACAAGTAGCAGGTGTGTCAGTGGGCACACTGAAGAGGCAGACAGAAGACTTACAACATCCACACGAAAACAAAGTGGGCATGGTGGGGCAGGCAACATGTTGCGCAGAAGGCCAGGGTAAGTGCTAGACAAGCGGCACAACCAACAGCCATGGAACACAAACAGCTAACATACATCCAGTGCATGGCATGTGTGGCACTTGAATGACAAATATGAGATAAGCATGAGGCTGGCCAACAGCTGTGAACAAGCATCACTGCCTGACCCCTCATTTAAGTTCATTTAATTTATTGTTTAATAGATAGGCACACACAAATTACATTCCTTTTTCAGGTGTGACAGTGATACCAAAAACAGCATATGCAAACTGTAGAAACTAGAAATACATTATTTCATATTGCCCCTACAAAGGTCACCCTGCCAGGAAAATGCAGATAAGGTGATCCAAAGGCCACCAGACAGCAAACATGTCCTCCACAACTGGATAGACATGGACAGTTGGACAGCTGCTAATGCTAGTTGCCAGAGCTACAGCAGTCTGGTTCATGTCCATAAGGTGGCACCATGTCATTTGGGGTGACTCAGTTTAAGTGAATACAATTTGGATGACATAATAATAGCGAGCATCAATAGCATGATGGCACACTGGCGCCTAACACTTTTCAGCTACTATAGTACAACAAACCTGTAACTGGCCCACCTCCTTATCATGCTGGCAGATGTAGCTGCCATGCAGCATCAAGTATGCCCCACTGATGCCACAGGAACTCCACGGACATCTCTCCATCAAACAGGTACCTCTCCTCCATGAACGTCACCTTACAGTCCTTGACGCCTCCCCAGGCACCCACCCTTTTATACATCTCAACATCAGAAGACAGTATACATCTTTGTTAATGCAAGGGAACTTTGCCCCACTGTCCCCCCACTTCTATGATTCTAACACCACACCACACTTAGATATTCATGATCACCCAATATGTGCAGGTGCTGTATTTTGTTGGTTGTTCAAATTGCTGTTCCCAAATTGATTAGCCCAATTTGATTCACCCTGATTGATTAGTCCAAATGACATGATACCCCATAAAGCACCCAGGGACTGGAGATGAACAGACAAGTACAAAGGATACTACAATACCATGGCACAGTCACACAAGTATGCACATTGCATGCAGATGCAACTACACAATATGGGTGCCAAGCAGTACTGTATGTGGACAAAGTGGTGCACAACAGACAGGCTGAATGGCGGTTAAGAGATACTCTACTAGCGCATATGGGACCACTCCCCACAACAGGGAACATGGATCACAACAGTACGACAGTGTGGTCAGCAGTGTATGTTTTGTATATGCATACTGCACACAAAACTGCACAATCCAAATTTAGGGTTATGCACAGCATGGCGACCACACTAGTACAGGTGACAAATGATCTGTTTAGGGTGAGAGATGGGGAGAGTGGATTATTCTTGTTCTCCTCAATCTCATCAGTGTTCGACACTGTGGATCATGGGTTGTTGTTGGACAGACTGAGGGAGTACATTGGACTCACTGTCAGGGTCATCAGCTGGTTCGAGTTTTTCCTCTAGGCAGGACCCAGAGGGTGGTATTGGAAACTATTCCTCAGGCCCAGTGACCCTGTCCTGTGGAGTACCCAAGATTCTGTTCTATCTCCCATGTTATTTGCAGTGTATGTGCTGCCCTGGGCAAGGTCACCAGGCAGTATGAGCTTGGGTTTCATTGTTGTGCTGATGACTCCAAACTCAACCTGTCATTCACACCTGGAAGAACACATCTGGTCGATGTCCTGAAAAAGTGCTTGGCCGAGAGCCTGGCTTGGATGCCTTTGAATTGGCTGGGACTCAACCCAGGAAAGACTGAAATGTTGGTGGTCACAGCATCGGGGGAGGGAGGCCTCTGGGAAGGTATGGGTCTGTATTTAGGATCGTACAAACTGGAGGCCTCCACTAAGGTGAAAAATCTGGGAATCATTCTGGACAATGATCTGACACTGGATGCCGGGTGGTCATCTGATGTCCAAAATGGGTTTACCATCTCTGGAATGTTTCCCAGATAAAGTCTATAATCCCTCCTGAAGATCTGGCCATACTAATACATGCATTTGTCACCTTGAGGCTCAACTACTGTAACACATTGTACCTTGGGTCAGGGAGGTGCACAGCAGCACCTGCAGCTGCAGCAGAACATGGCAGCCTGGCTATTGATGAGACTCTGAAGTCTTGTCACATTTCGTTGGTGCTGCACAAAATGCACTGGCTGGTGCATTTCCTTTAAAATAGGTCTTCTGACCTGTAAGGCCCTACATGGGCTGGGTCCATGTTACCTGGCAGAGCTGCTATCCCTACCACCCCAGTCAATCTCTCTGATCATCAGGGAAGGCCTCCTTGGGGTGCCCAGGGCGAGACTGAAATCTCCGGGGATTGGTCTTTCAAGTGGCAGCACCAATCCTTCCGAACTTCCTACCTGGAACCTGAGGAGGCCCAGTCTGCTGAGATTTTTAAGAGAGGATTGAAAATGTTTCAATTTCTACAAGCCTTTGAGGATTAAACAGAAAAAGAGTTTATTTATTCTTCCTGTAATGATTATAGGAACTTAAGCATAGATAGAGTAACTATTTATTAGATGTACAATATAAATGACTGTTTGGATTTTATATTTATGATGTTGTCCTGTTGTAAGGGTGCCCTGAGCCTTGGTAAGCGTGCCCCAAACAAATAAAATCTACTACTACTTCTACTACAATAGGATGGTTGATTATGGCCAAAAATACAGTAGGCATACCACTGGATAGAGAAAGTAAATGGGTGTGCCAACACAAGGTTTTGTGTTGTAAACAGTAGAAATGCCAGTAGGCACTGCCACATGCATAAATTGCAGTGGATATACACAGGTGGGAGGACAAAGTCAGCAACACTAATACAGTCTTATCGTGGACTTGTCGCTGTCCACCTAATACACACATACAGTGCAACCTATAATGCCACTGAAACAGGCCATGTTGGGAATCCTTGGCAACACAGGGACCCTGTGCACCTTCATACTGCCCTCAACAACCTGGAAGAGTTGTACCAGTGTCATGAACAGTCAGATAGAGATGGGAAGGAGGGCTAAGCATGGGACATTGAGTTGATACTAGGAGTACAGCACAGAGAAAGAGCGTGCCTGCAGCACACAGTGGCAAATGCAAAACATTCATGGAAGGGCAGACGGTAGGGCAGTCAACTATATATAACAGGCAAAGGTATAGTTCAGTAACAATAACACACACACATTGCAATGCAGGCACAGGCCCTGAGGAGGAGTTGAAGATGGAAATAGATGAAATGGAGAATGAAGAATGGCGGACTGTGGTGATGTGCAACTACACACTGGACAGATGGCATGAGAACGTCTGGATATCCAGGCATATCTTTGTACATATCTGTCAGCTAACAAAAGAGGATATATTGCCATACCCTAACCATATGGCAGCCAGTACCACTGGAGAAAAGGGTGGTAATTGCTGTATTTAAACTTGCATTGGCAGCTGAATACTGTGTTATTGCCAAGCACTTGGTGTGCATAAAAGTATGATCCATTAACATCTGCACATGGTCTGAAGCACCATGGTCAATGGACAGCTTAGTAGACACATCAAACTACCCTTGGATGGGAGACCCAACCAAGAGCCGCAAGGTTCCAGGAGATCTGTGCCCTGACCCAGAACTGTGAGCAATTGATGGTACACATATACCAATAACAGCACTAGTGAACAGCATAAGGGACTACATAAAAGGAAACAGTGGGCATCCATAGTCCCACAGGTCATCGTGAATGATCACCTAATGTACTGTAAGTATAGTAGATCCAGGTACTCTACACATATCACATAGTAATGCCATGCTGGACTGGCACACTAACAAATACTCGCTGCACACAGATTCTGCCATCTACTGGGATCTTCCAATGATGCAACAGTACTATGAATGTAAGGGCCTGTACCAACAGATAGCACAACTACCACAGGTATATGACTGCTATGGGGTGGGCAGCAGACAAGTACTGAAGGGCATGGTATACACAGGTGCCTGCACAGGATGGGGCATCTGCGCCTGTACACCTACAACAGGAAGCCCGGTTCTTGTGGATGTGCACTGCAGTAGCAGTCTATGCCAGCTCATGGTATCCTGGTGTTGTACACAACATGCCCCTGGCCATATTGTTTACTGATAAATATCGGATAACACCTTTGAGTTAAAGACTCCTTTACAAAGGTTCCATGTCATACATAAGACAGAGACAACCATGAACAAAGTAACAACTAAACATGATAATTAAAGACAATGGTTACAGAATGGTTGCAAATGAACACAGAAAATACAAAATAGCAGGGAATACATGGTAACAGAGAGCTGCTAACAGGATACAAAGTGCAAAAGGTTACAGGTACAAGCATAACATTTCAGGGTGATGGCGCTAGCCATGTCCAGGAGTTCTCATTGGCCAAGGCAGGACATTGGGATCCATTGTCACCGTATAGGCATGCCTGAGGGGTGAACCAGTGTTTGGTCCATGGTCAAGGAGGAGGGGAGGTGGGGGTGGTAGAAATGGAAGGTCAGGTTTAGGGCAGTCACATACTGATCCCTGGGTGATACGGTTCCTTAGTTGGGACTTGAACCGACCAAGTTTGAGTTCAGTGAGGAGGAATTTGGGAGTGAGTTGAGCCAGGATGGGGCCAGATATTGAAACGTTCTTTGGCCGGAGTGATCTTGCAGCGAGGTACCCTAAAGTGGGTAGCGCTGATTGCTGTAGAGGCGATAGACAGTGGGGACTGAAGTAGTGGGAGAGGGCTGGTGGGAGTAACTTGAGGTGATTTTCTTGACAAGAGGCAGGCCTAGTACTTTAGCCTCCCATCAGTTGAGCCAGTTTGCTGAGGCGATATCCATCCCTTCCATGCCAATACCACAACATAGTGACCAAGGTATACACAACAGCATGCTTGGAATACACATTCTTACCACATGTGGTGGCAATATGTGACATCCTGTGCAACATCTATACAGCGTGCAGAGATATATACAAGTTGGTGGCATGAGGGCCTTGAGGTGGCAGGATCATAACAACACAACACAACACAAGTGATAAGGGACATGCTAAAGGTCTATTTTACAGTAATACAAAACACATCTGGATTAAACATGTCAACAGTACAGCATATATGATGCATGTGAGTTTTATTTACATGTGTAGAGCATAGTGTCCAGGCACACGGCACATCACATGTAATTGAGTGTAAGTACGCATCTCAGACAAGCATCTACTGTACATGTACCTGCACAGTAGACAGGCAACACAGTTTTTACATGCAACCAGAAGCATAACAGCATCAACAAAGCATGGTGCTTGGCTCCACAGGTGTAACACATTGACTCATTACAATGACCAAGCATGATACTACCCACGGCACAGACAGTGCCCCCATCATGCGTGGGTCATAAAGTACATGCTGCACACCAGCACACCTTCACATGCTACAATTAGTTATGTGAGTCCCCACAACCACCCTTACATCTGGTACTGCAGGTAGCACCTAACAATTGATTGTTACCCCCACATGGTCAACTTGCTTTGAGTGTGCATGGCAGATACACCTCCTGGGCACTATTCTGCATTGTGCTCTCCCACACTCCTGGCATAGATCAATGTTGGTGTCACCAATAGCATGTCAAAATCACTGTCACCATCAGTTGAGTCACTACTGGCATCCTTCCTCCATGTTGTCCATCATGGGTATGGGTACTTGTGATGCAGGGCCAGATGGCATGTCCATGTCACTTTCTGTAGTCCACACCACTACATGTATGCGCCTGTTCATGCCTTGTGTCCTGGCATTAAACAGTCATCATCTGTCATGTGTGTGGTACATGTAACTGAAGTGTGCATCCATTGCACAGCTAAAGTCTTTTGCTATGGATGCAAAGTCATTGCCGACCCTCATGGCCTGGACATCAATACTCTTCATAGAATATTTTTCTCATTGCTGCTGCTCCTGTGACTATCCTCATTGAAGTTATCTGCAAATGAATGTGCACAAAGTTGATTATGCTCATGCAGCAGATGCAGACACCGAACACAGTATACTCATGTGGCACACACTCTGCTATGTGTTCCAGATTGACAGGTAGGTTCCCAACACGCACCCATTTCCACACCAAACACAAGCCCAACTCAGTATTGTCCACTACTATTATCACCATTTCACCTCAACATCAACACTGGTACATATTCCTCCTCACACTGCAATGCACAACGAAGCCCTCACATACCCTTGGTAGGATAGCACTCATGGACCACACCACTCCTTGTGCAGGTGCAGGTCCTGCCACTGTAGAACGATAGTGCCACTGGTGCAGCAGTGTTGCTAATGAGGGCATGTCGCTGAAGGTCTCCATTGTAGTTCCTTTGCATCTATCACAGGACCCTGCAGGTGTACATAGATATGTCTGTGGGAACGCAGGTCATACGTCACATACAGTGACCACATTGGGCAATACTTAGCATGCATAACAGGCATGGTGTGCAGTATGGAGGGATATCGGGCACTTCAGGTGTGCTGTGAGACTAGAGGCATTGCTGAGTACCACCACATGCAGGAATGCCATGCCCACCTTGATGTGCACTATTGTGTGATTAGACTGCATCCTGATGTATGTCACAGGAGTTAGCATACACACACAGGTCCAATACAGGTAAACATGTAATGGGTATCACAATAATGATCCCTGACACTAGCAACACAGGTTCCAGCACAGCCTAGCATCAGTAATGGGCATCACGGTACCAAATAGTTTGCACATCCAGAATACATGTGCCATAACCAGCCCATATACCCCTGTGTAGTAGTAGTAGTCTTTATTTGTTTGTGCTATCCTTCTCTGGAGTCCCAGGGTACCATTACAATATAACAAGAATATATGAACCCGAAACAAGTATTAACCACATAAAATACCAAAATAATAACACATACATAACCATATACAATTTATACAACAAAGTTAATAAAACAGGTTAACAATTTAGGGTGTGCTGAAATAAGATGTTACTAATAATCCCCAAATGCTTGCTGAAACAGGTATGTTTTCAAGTCCCTCCTAAAGGCCTCCACAGAGATAGCCTCCTCAAGGCTCTGAGTAGCAAATTCCAAAGGGTTAGGCATGCTACTCGAAGCCCAGTCCTCAGAGGTCTTCAATCTAGCCTGAGGAATCACCAGAAGGCCCTCCTCAGTGGATCGGAGTGGGTGAATGGGGATGTACAGGTGCAGGAGCTCAGCCAGGTAATGCAGGCCCAGCCCGGTAGGGCCTTTAAGGTTAACAAATTTTAAATGAGATGCAGCTACTTCACAGCTACCAGGACAAATCATGTATACGGAGAAAAATGGCATGATATAGAAACTTTTTTAGAATGATCTAGAAAGGCCCATAAGTAACTCAAGTGCTGCATTCTGCAGCAGCTGCAGGTATTGCAGTGTACCCCCACTAACCTCAAGGTACAGAGCATTAAAGCAGTTTAGCCTGGAGGTCACAAAACACATGAACCAGTGTAGCCAGGTCACCTGGAAGGATAAGGGATCTGATATGGTGGATATTCTGCAGATAGGAAAAGCCATTCCAGACCATAGCTGACACTTGGGCCGGTGTATGCAAGCCCACAACACCTTTCCACATTACACCACCTCTCCACTACCCAGTGTATGTCTTCATGGAACAACACAGTGCCACAATGCTATATTTCCTACATATCTGAACTGGGCTGTGTACCATAGATGACATACAAGTGTTCTGATTCCAGGAACAGGTAACCTGCATAATATCTCTCACACACACACACGCCACACAAGAATGCCCATGGCATGCACAAAAGCTTAATTTTACCCTCAAGAAATGTTTGAATTTCTTCCCAGCCTCTGTGGTGTAAAGGGCTGACTTCTATGGAATGTTGTCTCTTCTTACCATGGGCACCAGGTGTGTGGACCTGTCCTGTAGATGGCCCCCTCACCAGCACCTGCATCAGTGGATCATTCTGGCACCTGTTTATCAGATGTGTCAACCGTAGTCATGAAATCAGACAGTTCAGGCCCTTCTTCACCTCTGTACTGGGCTCAATGGGCTGTTCCACCATATACTCTGGGGGACAGGAGAGGAATGAAAAGTTAGACGGGTACTGTGACAGCGATTGTTTGAAATAATATGGGACACAAGGCACATACAACACTGAATACATGAAAGAGGATGGGTAAGGCACACAGCAGTAATGTAGCACAGGAACACTCGGCTCTCCCAAGCACTACATGACACCTGCACCTGTGCCTGCATCACACCCTGCAGGGCACTCAGGTTCTGTCCAGGTGTCACAACCTATGCATTGCACAGGTTTGGCCTGCATGCTGGACAGAGCCAATTAATAGCCAGCCAGATGAGGGCATGGCCTCAAGTTGTGCTGACCTACTGACATGGCTATGAGTGACCTGTCCAGCAGGTACCAGTATGACATTTTGCACCTGCAGAACATTACATTGCAAACAGCTGTGCCCTCCTGTCTTGTATAATGCTAAGTACAACAACAGCAGAGCCAAAAATGGTGCCAGAGCCTGTGCTGCTGGAGGCATTTGTGCCCCATACACGACACTGGAGGGAAGTGTCTACCAGCAGAAGAGCAGGAAGGAGGGCCCGAATTAGTAAACTTCCTAGGGCAGGGATGCAATAAATGGTGGGTACAATACAGAGAACAGGGTTAAAACCAGGAAAGCAAGATTAAAGGAGTAAAAGAAACCAGGTACTTGAGAAGGTAAAAGGGAAGAGCTGGGTCAGGGCACAGCAAGGAGAGAGAGGCAGGGAAGCAGGCAAGTATGGAGAGCCATCTATGCCAATGCAAGCAGACTGGGAAATAACATTTTGGACCTGGAAGCTATCTTGGTGGAGGCTAGCCTGGATTTAGTGGGTCGAATGAGGTCATGATGCACTAATAGACACAGTAGACAACTGGGACATGGTCATACTGGGCTACTCTCTGTAGAGGGAGACAGGAAGGAAGGAGTGGAGATGCGATTGTGCTATATGTGAGGGAGGAAATCAAGGCAATGGAGTGCACGGGCACCCAGATTAAAAGGAAGAACTTATGTGGGTCATCCTGGAGATAGACTCTAGGATGCTGTCTGTAGAGGGTGATGTACAAACCTCCAGCACAAGAGAGGAGTTGGATAAGGCACTAGGGAAGTTATCATCAGGATGGCAAGTAAGGGGAGATGATGCTAGTTAGTGACTTCAATCTGCCAGACATGAAGTGAAGCCTTCTAATTACAGCTTCAGCAAGGAGCAAGGTTACCCTCAACTCTGCATAAGGGGCTTTTCTCAGGCAGCCAGTCAAAGAACCCTCTAGGGACAGAAACGTGGTGGACATGGTTCTTACAAATAGAAACAGCACTGCAGACGTCACAGTGGACAGTCCCAAGGTGGTACCAGGGATCACCATACAGTGTGGGTAATATAAGACAGGAACAGAGGCTAACCACTTGAGGACTAGTATCCTGGATTTTAGGAGGTGGATTTTAAAGAAATTGGAGACTGCCTCAAAAACTGCCTCATGTGAGGAATTGCCAGGGAGGGCTAGAGGCACAGTTGGGAAAAATAAGGGATGTATAATTAGGGCAACCAGCCTCTACATGAAGGAAATGAGTAAAAGCAGAAGGAAAAGAGACAGTTTTTTCTGTCTAGGAAGTGGCTACAGTGGTAATGGGAAAAAAGGTGGCATTCAGGAGGTATAAGGAAATATAAAGGAAGAGGACAGGGAGTTGTGCCACGTAAAACAGAGAAAAGCAGGAAAAGTGTTAAGAGGAGCAAAGGCACAGACAGAGGAAAAGATGACCAAAGAAGTAATTGTGTCCCATGGACTGGGTGGTTTTTTGTGGATCTGACCAAGGCATTCAATCTCATAGATCATACTTTGCTCTGCTTAAAACTAGGCCAGTTGAGTTTTTCAGAGAATGCGGTTGGATGGTGCAGTGATTAGTTGAGAAATCGGACACAATTTGTCAGCATCAAGACTGTGGCATCTTCTGTTTCTTCAATGGCTCTTGGGGTTATCTATCATGTCAAAATAATGACTCAAATTAGCGACTCGATTTTGAGCAAATTAATTTGAGCACTTAGGATTTGAGCTACCCTGAAAGGGTAGTGAGTGTGGTTATAGCGACAAGGTGGGGAAAAAGGGCAAATTAGTAACAGGGCAAAGGACAAGAAGAGGAGGGTCCAAGAAGCAGGGTCCAAGAAAAGAGGTATGTGGCCTGTGGTTTGGTGGTGGTGCTGAGCTGGTGTTCTGATGTAGTGGTGAGAGTGGTGGTCTGCAGTGAGGAGGTCCAGGGTTTGGGGCTGGGTTGGGTGGTATTTATTTTTTGTTCATTATGCAGGACTTGCTTTTTGGCATTCTCGGTTTTCTCTCCCTGAGATGCACCCCCTGGAATTCAAATTTTAATTTATGGGGATGTGAGGCTGGGTACCACCGGCATAGATAAAGTTTTGTTCCATGGTCGCTGTTGTTGAGTTTGCCAGTGAGTGTACATTACTGTTTTGCTTTTCGGCAATGTACACTCACTGTTTCCTATCACTGTTATGACATGGAACCATCTTGGGTACCAAAAATCCATTTTGGCTTGTTGTTATTTTCTTAATTTATTAATCAATTACCTTTTCTTTATGGTTCTTGTGAATGTCTTTTGTATGCAGATGATTTGATTTAGTCATTCAAATTCTATTTCACAATTGACATCTGTTTTAGAGCAGGAATTTTAGGTGTTTGTAGCTGGTTTACTGATAACTGTTTGATTTCAAATGCCAAAAACAAATCTGTGTTGTTTGATTTCCCTTTTATGATGCAGAGCTAAACCAGTTTTTTGCTTCATCATAACAAGGGTCCAGCAATTGAACACGTTTTGAATTTAAGTACCTTGGGTTCTGTAAGATCCTTGTTTGACTTTTTTCCACAGATGAAAGCTGTTAATAAGGTAATTAATCAGATTAGCTTTGCTGTACAAATTAAAAGGTATTTTCATTTGAAATATGTCGTTCTGTTACCATCAGGCCATTACTACCACATCTTGATTATGTAGCTAGTTTGTATTTTAAATTGGGCATTAAGGAAAGTAACATACTGACTATTGCCTATAATAATATCTGTCATTTTGTGTTGGGTTTCCCTGTCAAACTCGTCATTGTTTTTTATATTCTCAGTTGGGTTGGTTTTCCCTAAATCTAAGTTTGCTTATTTTTTGGATGTCTATCTTTTCTAGACTTATGTTTCTGCTTACAGATTTGATTACTATTCAGTAATACCCTGTTAATTTGAAGTCTTCCTATGGTACTTCTCAAACTATTGTACATAAGTCTAAGTTAGGATCCAGGTCATTTTCAATTGCAGCTCCTTTGTTTTGGAACAATTTACCTGATAATTTGCATACAGTCTCCTCCTTACAAAGTTTCAAACATAATTTTAAGCATTATTTACAGACACAGGATGTTTGTACTTCTTTACTTGATTTGTTATTGTTCCGTTTATTAATTCGTTGTTAACTGTATTTATGTCGGGTTGGACCTGAAAAAGGACTTGTCCAGTGTCCTATCTCGGTTAGCAAAATTTAAAAAATAAAATAAATAAACTAAAGAGGATACGTTTTCTTAAGTACAAGGTACATAGTGTAAGTGAGAATAAGAACACAAGGGAGGGATTGTAGTATAAAGAGGGTGGCAGGGGACACTGTGCAGAAGAGGACCAAAAACAACACTGCCATCCTGAACAGATATTTCTGCTCCTCTTCACAGTGGAGAGAGGGTACAGTCTACTAGGGAGCAGCAGGAATAAAGGGTGAGGTGGACAGAAGTCAGTTTTAAAAGAAAGACTTCTGAAAAGACTTGCAGCTGTAAAGATGGACAAGGCTGTGGTGGCAGATAAGATACACCCAAGAATAGAAACGGAACTCAGTGAGTTGCTAGCTGCCCCACTGATGGTCTTGGAAACAGGTATGGTTCTAGAAGACTGGAGGAGAGCAGACATGGTACCACCACATAACAGTGACAGCAGGGCAGAGGCTAGCAACTATGGGCCAATCAGTCTCACTTCAGTGGTTTGGAAATGGATGGAAACCCAGCTAATGAAAAGGCTTGTAGAGAATCTTGAACCAATGGAATGAAAGACCACAGGCAACATGGATTCACTAGCGGAAGGGAAGGTCACACCAGATGAATCTGATTAATTTCTTTGACTTGGTGACCAGGGAAACAGAAAAAGGAGGTCAGTGGACATGGCCTATCTGGACCTTAGAAAGACTTTCTACGCTGTGCCACACAGGAGACTGATTAGGAAATTGAGCATCCTAAGGGTGGGATCCAAAGTGATGAACTGGGTAAGAAACTGGATAATGGATAGGCATCAGAGGGTGGTGGTTAACAGTGCTCACTTTAATGATGGGAGAATGACCAGCAGGGTGCCACAGGGCTGAGTACTGGGACAGTCTCCTCTAATGTCTTTATAAGTGACACTGCAGAAGAACTGGAAGGAAGGCATGGCTTTTTGCAGATGATACCAAATCTGTAATAGAATGGACACAGAAGGGGCAGACAGAATGCTCAGTGACCTGGAGAAACTTGTGGAGTGGTCAAGAGCATGCCAGTTGAGGATCAATACCAAATCATGCACCTAGGACTTAGAAACCATGAGCTGCATATAGGATGGGGGTACTGACAGTCACTAAGCAGGAAAGCGGTCTGGGGTTATCAAAACTGATGACCTCAAAGTGGCAGGGCAGTGTGACAAAGCAGTGGGTAGGGCTAGTGGGACACTGGGTGCATAGGGAGGGTGTATCGCCAGTAGAAGGAGAGAGGTGGTGTTGCCACTGTGTTGCTCACTGGTGAGACCTCACTTGGAGTACTGTGTCCAGTTCTGAAGCCGCACCTCAAAATGGATATAGGCAGGGTGGAGGCAGTCCAGAAGAGGGCAGCTAAAATGGTGCAGGGGTTGCACCAAAAGCCAGACAAGAAGAGACTGATGGTTCTCAACATATACACGGTAGAAGAGAGATGAGTGAGAGGAGGTGTGATAGAAACCTACCAGTTTCTCACAGGGCTAAACAAGGTGCAGTAGGGATTTTCTTCCAAATGAGAAAAGGCAGCAGGACCAGGGTGCATGCAGTGAAGCCGGACAGGGAAGTTTATGAGGAAATATTACTTCACTGTAATGGTGGTAGAAGCCTGAAACAGACCACCAGCAGATGGGGTGGAGGTGTTAATAGTGTGTGCTTCATGCATGCATGTTATAGACATAAAGGAAGATTAGTAAATAGGCAGGGAGGAGGAGGGTCACAGAGACCAGTTAGAGTCCCATGGAGATGGTGGTGGGCAGAGAACATCTGGGCAGACTGGGTGGACAAAGCTGTCCTTTTCTGCTGACAAATTCAATGTTTCTATGTACTGAAACCAGGACAGGACATACTGGAGGCTAGTGTAGCCACCAAGGGTAAGAGCACCATGTGCCACAGGTGAATCACATAGCAAGCTACTGTACTGTACACCTCGGACACCATATAATTTGTGAAGATAAAGCTGCCTTCTGCATCATTTCAGGGTTCAACAACACCCATCAGGACCCTTATGCAGTGCTGATGCCAGATACAAAGGCCACAGAATGAGACACCCATATGCAATCCCCACATAGACTGAGACGCCAATCACTGGCCACCCATGCATGACAGTGATGCAGGGCAGTGGCTGCTCCACTGGGCCTGCGGGATGAACAGCCAGACTACAGGCTGCAGCTGTTTTAGAGAGTTTACAGGCTGGCAACAAGGTGCTCAGGGCCTGTCAGGGCCATGCAATGCAGACTGCCTCCACAGTGATGGAATGGGCAGACACAGTTGATGTTGGGGTATGGGAAAACACCACAGTGCATGGACAGCACAGGTATGCCTGACATGAAGGCGTGTACAGTTCGAGTGCACAAACTGCCAGTGGTGGCCCCATACAGTTGTCAAACCATTATTTCATTACTGTACTGGAATGTGTGACGTACTTCTAAATGCCTCTTGGCGTAACCTCTGAACCACTGTACATGTGTGAACACGGCAACACCCTGGTTGCAGTGGTGGAGCAGGGGTTGGGTGTTTACTGGGGATATGTATGATGCGGGTAGGGCAGGGGTATTGTGTCCTGGAGATAAGGGTGTGTGTCCCTGTTTCCACAAAGGGTACTGGCCATGGCATCTCTGCAGCTGCACATTTCATGGGCACTATGCCATTTGCCTCCACACCCATATGGAACATGTGATCTTTCTACAGAAGGCCCCTGCCCATCCATATATGGACAGGGCCCTACATCTACACCAGGATTGCCTCAGATGTTGGGACACAAGTGTTGCAGCCAAGTACACTATCCCATGGAATGTATGTCTGTCTATCAGATGCAGTGGCTTGTCAACAGCATTATCTGGTACCAGGCATACAGTATGTTGCTGGTAGCACTGTAGTACAGGACACACATCAATATGTCCATTCCTAACAACAACCCTGCACCACAGTATTGCATTAGATGAGTTCACCATTCCACCCTCAGACCATGCCACATATACTACAATCAAGGCCCCTAGAATTCTCGTGGCTTATATTTGCACATAACTTGCAATCTATCGCAGAACTTCTGCATTGCTGCAATTCATTCTTCTTGTTGATTTTTATTAATATTTCTGTTTTTCCATAGAATCTGGTTCCCTTCCTCTTTTTATATCCTAAACCCCTATATTTTATTTATTTATTTAGTTTTGTTAACGGTAGGTGCACTAGCCAACAGGTGACTATTTTCAGACACGAACCGGGAGACACAGTTACAGTACAAGGTAGTACAGTTTAGGTTTACACAATACAGGCAAAGGTGTAGGTACATTGGTACATTGGTACAAGTACAGGCACATAATACAATATAAAAGGTACATTGGTAGAAAGGTACATGGTACAGGTGCAGGCATACAAATTCAAAAGCAGGCATACAGTTTTAAAGGGAAGTGGGTACTGGAGGGACACATATCTAGAGGAGGGGAAGAGAGGAAAGGGAAGGGAGGTGAGGGGGATTATGCAAGCAAGGTGGGTGTGAGAAAACTGTTGAGGGGCGGAGGGCATAGGCAGGAAGACAGGAAATTACAACTAACAGCTTTGCTGTGCTAGGTAGAGATCGCAGCCTGGCTGAGTGGAACGAGAAGGATGGCAGGAGGAAGGGATGGTGGAATCATGGGAGATGAGTATGATAAGGAGGAAAGCAAAGATGAACCAGAGTTTAGGGATGATAGCAGGAAGAGAGAGAAGGCAAAGAGGGACGAAGCGGAAGGAAGGAACAGTAAGGAAGGCCAGTTGGCTGCAGGAGAGCAGGGAAGTATGGTACTGCACTTAGTTAGCAAACCTGGGACCATTGGTGAAATAAGAGGGTGCGGCCAGAAGAGGCGTTATGGCAAGGCGGCATAAGCAGAAAGGCAAAAGACCAAGGGTTATGGAACAGAAACTGGGAGGCAGCCAACCTGAGGCGCTTACGGCTAATGTAGGCTAATTACGGCTTTAGCTGGAAAAGGCACAAAAAGACCGGGGTTATGGAACTGAGGCCTGGCTGGACTCAGAGTGCTTACAGTAAAAGTGCTAATTACGGCTCAGCGGGAAAAGGCGAAAAGACCCTGGGCTCTGGAACTGAGAACCGGCAGGGCTCAGAGGATAAGAGCAAGTGGGAGAGGAGTGGGGAGGAGAAGGACCAGTACACACTTAAGTAAATCATACAGTTTAGAGCGATACAGTAGAATGGAGGAAGGATCAAACAATAGTAGGATTACTGCTGATTTATACATAAAGTCAGAGAGGAAACAATGTTAGATATACAGTAAAATAATATGATCAAGTCAGGATACTATACATATTATAGAATTAGTGCAATTAGGCAGTCTTAAGACAATTTACAGCAGCATTATTAGGATTAGTGACCAAAAGAGAAGATTGTAGACGTTTCATTAAAGTGCAGGCAGAGCTTGTAAACGTTTCATTAAAGTGCAGGCAGACAAGTAAAATGGCAGGGCAATCAAAGGAGGTAGGCTAGTGAATATGTGGAAGGAGGATTGACTTTAAACAGGTATCAAAAGTTTAAGTAGGATCAAAGCAAGTGCAACGGTCCATAGAGTTCAGGTGAGAGCGAGTCCACGTTTGAAAGCTAGATGAGATGGGGCATTTCTCAGATCTATGAGCAGCAAGTTCCAAGTATGAGGGCAGCATATCTGAAAGCGCCAGTGCCCTTGGAAGTGCGCAGAGGAAACTGATAAAAAGACTTGTCTGAGGACCTTAGGACACGCAATGGGATCACCGGTTGTAGCAACTCAGATAGTGTGGCTGGTTTCGCCATTCTGATTATGGAGTCTGACAGACTGCAGAGGTAATGTTGTCTTGTGGAGGATGGGGATAGCCAGCCAGGCTCTTTATAGAGTTGGCAGTGGTGCGTCAGGCGTGGAGCTTTAGCTGCATACCTACAGACATTATTGTAGGTGGTATCCCATTTCTGTGGAACAGTTTTATTGGCCATTGTGAGGCTAGGAGCTGTCATGCGAAGTGGGTAATAGGATTCCCTGGCTATGGCAAGTTTGGCAGTGGGTGTGAGCATATAATTTGTCCTGTAGGCAACCCCTAGCTTACAGTTGATATTTTACATAACTCGTGGATATGCTGCTTCAGGTCGAGGTTTTGGTCAAGCTGTATTCCAAGATAGCGGAAAGAACTTACAGTCTCAAGGGGGTCTGTTAATATCAGGAATTTTAAGTGAAGATGTGTAGGTTCTGAGTTTATGATTTGATCCAAAGAGCATGGCCTTGGTTTTACTTGCATTGAGTACAAGGCGATGTGCATCTAGCCAGTGTTGTGTCAGGTGGAAAGCTGATGACAGAGTGGCATTCAGATGTTAGATGTTGTCAGAGTGAGCATATATTACGAGATCATCAGCATAAAGTAGCGAGTTGCCAGATGTTATTATGTTGGGCAGGTTGTTAATAAATAGTGAGAAGAGGAGTGGACCAAGTATAGAGCCCTGTGGTACTCCAATATTGATCTTGGTACTGTCGGAGATGGCGAGTTAAGTTTTACTGCTTGAGTCCTGTTGATGAGGTAGCTACAGAACCAAGTTGTTACTGGGGATGAGAAGCATAGGTTTTTGAGGGTGGCAAGCAGCAGCGGATGATCAACGAGGTCAAAGGCCTTAGTGAGGTCTATGAACACAGCCCTGTTAGCTACCCTCTGTCCATATTGGAGAGAACATCCAAGGTGAATTTGTCAGTGCAGTTGTAGTACTATGGTATTTTCTGAAGCCATGTTGAGCTTCACAGAGCGCATTAGAGGAGTCAATAAATTCTGTGACCTGGGTGGCTACTATCTTCTCGAAATTTTGCTAAGAACGAGAAAGTATGGCTATAGGTCTATGGTTGATAAGTCATTTTGCTCCTATTTTAAAAACTGGTGTGATTCTGAGCGGCCTTCCAAATCTCAAACCAAACCATATGTCTCTGAATGTGATGTTATCATTACTATAACATCATACATTAGTTAATGAAATGGCTGCAATCTGCAGCAGAAATGAACAGTCACTTATCTTCCACAGCTCCCACTGCCAGAAACGAGGCACTGCACATCAGGCATAGTGATATTTGCTTAACCTGCATGACAGCCTAATGCAATTTTCAGTCTTACATTGTTGCACTAGGGCCAACTTAAACAAAACATTGTCAATAGCACAGACCTGTTAAGTCCATACCTCACTTTGTGCAAACCTATTTGTGCCTTTAAGGTATAGAGATGCTATCTGAAATGAATAACTGGTAAAATGAATTTAACTGTCTAAAGTTTTAAGAAAAATAAAGTAATTATCCCAGAAAAGTGAAATATAATAATGTGTCGACCTGTTGAAAGAATAGATCTGTTAAATAATAATTGCACTGAACGATTTTTGCCAGGGTTATTGATTACATATTGTCATTGGTTGATAGAATCACCAAAAGTTATTGAGAAATGTGTGCACGGACAGCTGTTGGGCCAGAAGGTAGCATGCTGTGTTTTCATGCCGGCAACTCAGGTTCAGAGATTAGCTCTGGGAGCTGGTTGGCAGCACAAGGATTAGTGGAATACATCACTGATTGGGTCTGAGAAGGTATGATGCAGTGCTCTGTTACATGGTGGATACATTGTGACGGGCCAGAGAGCTGTATCTCACAATTGGTTCACATGCATATCATGGCCTGATGGTGTTACACAGTCGTCAGGGAAGCAGGTTGACATGAAAATGAGTTTTGCAATAACTCCTCTATTCCATTTCAATGGGACCTGTATGAATGAGGATGCAAGTTCATGGAAATTAAAAAATATATATATATATATATATATATACACACACACACACACATATCTCTGTCTCTCTCACCACACACACACACACACACACACGCATATTTGTATGTATGTTACAGATTGCATATAAATATATAAGTGATACACAGTGGGAACCTCATGAGTGGTGTAGAAAGCACATACAAATATATAAGTGATAGACAGTGGAAACCTTATTAGTGGGATAGATAGCATGCATATAGAAATACCTTATTTATCACATAAGATCCCTCTGCATATTTCATTTATGCAAAGGTTAGGACCTTAAGGGAGAGACATTTGTTTTGCTTTTTTAGGCATAAAATTATTTTATAAATCTGTTATTTTTCGAACTAGTGTTACTGTTCTTTCCACCATCCTGATTGCTATAACCACTGCCATGAAAGTGAAGTCAGGATGACAAGCTGACACTGTGATGTGGTAGTTTGCTAGTGCCACAGAACTTCCATAGAAATTACAAACCACTGCCGCAGAAGTTCTGTGGCAAATGGTAATCTTGCCACAGAACTTGGTCCCACTGTGCCGTAAAAGTACGGGCCCTGACTACAATATACATTCCGGTGCTGTGTACTATCGGAGCTGCATGCTAGTACTCACCTAATATGGATACTGTACTGTATGGTGGACATGATGCATTATGTTCATAACATTATTGAGCCTATTGCCAGCTTGGGTTCATCAGGTTACGAAAAAAGAAACCCCCTGCTGCCTATAATAAGGCAATGTCTGATGAGCTCAACTTCCCCGCACTGGTCCATGTACAACCCAAATCTTCTCACTTGAGGTCCCCTTGGTATGATGGAGAGCTCAAGGTGATAAAGATTATGGGTCGAGATTAGCGCTACTGGTGGAAGACCAGTCTGGAGGCAGACAACTGGCCCTGCTTACACACTATGGTGTGTACCACGGGGCAATCAACCATAAGAAGGCATAATTCCTGTCCAGTGAGATTGCTGCTGGGAAGGATTGACTAACTGTGCTCTTTTGGGCTGTGGACAGGCTTCTCCATCTTTCCTGTCTACAGCCAAAACAAGCTTTTTCAAATGTTTTATGTGAAGAGTTTGCTCGGTTCTTCTCTGACAGGGTGTCCGTCATCTGGCAGGGGATTCTGCCAGTGAGCCATACTATGACTGACACTGGTTGGGGCGAGTTTAGACTGGTAGAGGTGGCAGAGGTCATTAAGGTTGCTTTCAAGCTGCAGCACACCTTTGTGAACTGGACCCAGTGCCAGCTCATTTCTTAATGGGATGTGTTTTTCTCCATATACCCGGTGTTTGCCTTGATTGTCCGATGCTCCTTGTCAGAGGGGTCTTTCCTGATGTCTTGAAGGAGGCACTGGTGCGATCCTTCTGACAAACCATCTTTGGACCCTGACATCAAGGAAAATTACCATCCTATCTCCAATATTCCACTTTTGGGTAAGATTGTGGAGAAGGTGGTGGCGCTTCATCTTGAGGACCACCTTATGGCCCATGATTTATACGAGCCTCTCCAGTCTGGTTTTGTGAGGCACAGCCCAGAAACTCCATTAGTTCAGGTGCATAATGACCTACTAGGGTGAGAGATTGAGGAGAGGGACAATTCTCATTTTCCTTGATCTCTCCTCAACATTTGACACGGTGGACCATTGTGTGTTACTTGACTGCCTAAGTGAATTCTGTGGACTTGCCAGCACTATCTTCTGCTGGTTTTGAGTTTTATCAATAACAGGAGGTAAAGGGGTAGTGATGGGAATTTCTGCTCCTCCCCCATCTCCTGTCATGCGGAAGTTCCCAAGGTTCAGTCTTGTCATCGATGGTGTTTGCAGTGTACATGCTGCCCTGGGAAAGCTCATTAGGAAGTACAGTTTGGGTTTCATTGCTATGCTGATGATATCCAGCTGTATCTTTCCTTTGTCCTGGGGACATCCAATGCTGTGGAAGTGCTAAACATCTGCCTTGCTGAGATCAATGACTGTATGGCCTTCAGCTGGTTGCAAGTGAACCCTGATAAGACAGAGGTACTGGTGGTGGAGTCAAACAGAGGGTATGATAGATTGGTCTCTGGTGCAGAAACGGGGCTTTTTTTGGCCTTGTGCCATTGAAGAGCCTCTTCTAGGTATGGGAGCTTGGTGTTATTCTCGACAGTGGACTGGCTTGAGTCTCAGGTGTTGTCCGTTATTTGTACCAGTTTTATAATCTGAGGAATATTGCCAGGATAAAGCCCCTAGTTCCACCCTGGGCCTCCACACCCTGGTTCACGCCTTTGTGACATCTAGGCTTGACTACTGTAATGCGCCTATCTCAGGGTCTCTGGAGGTACCCTCCGCGCTGGAGCTGGTGCAGAACGCAGCTGCTAGGTTGCTGACAGGGCAGTCTAAGTACTGTCACATCACCCCAGTGCTGTGTGAACTGCACTGGCTGCTGGTCAGGTGGAGGGTCCTCTTTAAAGTGGGCTTGCTCACCTTTAAGGCCCCTCGTGGCCTGTGCCCTGGTTACCTGAAAGACCTTCTTACACTTACTGTCTCAGTCCGCTTCCTCCTCCTCCTCTAGGGCTCCTCATGATTCCCAGGACAAGGTTAAAAATGGCAGGTGACAGAGTGTTTAGTGTCACGCTCTTGTCCTGTGGAATTCGCTGTCTCCAGCTGTAAGATAGGTCCCTTCTGTTGAGGTTAGCCTGCCTCAAGGCATTCTTGTATAATCAGGCCTTCCCAGACTTTGTTTTATAATCTTATCTGATGCCTACCTTTCATGCTTATTTCTGTCCCTGGCTATATATTTAGTCTTGTATACCTAATGCTGAGCATATTATTTAAAACATTTTATAATAGTGAGTTTTAGTGTAGCATATTTATTATCAGATTCTATATCGTGGTGTAATTTTTATATATTTTCATATTTTGGTGCTGTCTGTATGTTATTCTAATTGTTTGGTGGCCAGAGCCTCTGGGATGGGTGCCTTTTAAACAAAATTTACCTTGTCTTTGCTTTGCCTTGCCCTTTCTTGAACCTCCTTTTTTTCTCATTTTATTTGTATTTTTGACAGTGTTACTAACATGCCCTGAACTGCAAGTCATCCCCGCCTCCTTCAAAACCAACCCCTACCCTCAGTCATGATCAGCCAATCACCATGTGACTGATGTCCGTGAGTTATGTTGATTGGGGAGCCCCTGTTGCAGCCTGTGGCTCAAGAGTGTGCCACACCCAGTATTGATTGGACTGGGCACATATTGCTTTACCACTGCATCCCACAGCTCTTCAATGTGGGGAGAAAATGAAAGGATCATGAAAAGTTTAGTCTTACCAGGCTGCCGAAGCATTTTGGGATACTTCATCATGGAGAGGGTGAAGAACTACACCTCCTATTAAGAGGCAGGCAAGTCGATTCTCTGTATCTTCTGGGAATTGAAGTTTTGTTGTGGCCTGTGCTCCTGTTGGAACCAGTGGGGTGTTGATGAATTTGGACTTCAGTTCCCAAGATGCTGCATGGGAGGGCAGCCTGGTGTGGTACATATGTTGCTGACTATGATCAGGACAGTTTCGGTATTGCTATTTGCATTTCTCGATCTCTAATATTATTCATTTCTATTAGGTCTTTGTCTTAACCAGTTATTTAATAATTGTTTAAAGACAGAAAGCACAATAGAAGTGAAGGTGGGAAGGGACATGCATTTCTCTGTGAGTGTTGTAGCCCATTCATTTAGTATATCAGTTTACCCTTTGTTACAGCTGCTTAGAAGAACATGAACTGACCAGTTGGCTAACTAGAAGCTGTGATCATTTGGAATGTTTTGACATGTAGGGTGATAAAAGTTACATATGGTTTCTCCTCAGTTGTTCTGCACTGCAAACTGAGCACTCAGTCATTGGACTCCTGGAGCTGTGCAAGCTAATTAGAATAACAGATTGGGTAAAATCATGAATATGGCCCTGCTCCCAGCCAACCCCAACTGCAGACTCTAAGTACCTGAGGCCAGCCATATAATCATATATAATTTTTGCCTTGGAGTCAAGGGTGGGGAGAAGTAACAGAGCTTTATTTTCAATGTAAGCCTGAAAATGCACCACAGAGCACCTAAATTGCCTCAGAACTACTGGGGGACTAGCACCCCCGAATACAGCTTTTACAGAAACGTTGCACACTACACACACAACATACCTCTAACACTTTTAACCCCTCCCCCAAAATCATGGCAATGGGCCTGATTGCCCAATGACACAGGTGTTGTAGAAATATGCTACTGGCGGGCATCCTCAAGACCCTGATGGACAGATCCATGAAACAGTTTCTCCCATTCTGTGACTATGGCAAAACTGTCATGTGGATCCTTCCTTAATTAGTACCTATGAGCCATGTGGTGAATAGCTGTGTTACAAACATCTTAGGAAGGTATCACTATACTGCAGTGGACTACAGGCATATCAGACAGTATTAATGCAACACAACACTATGGACTAATGCTGTGCCGACTGCAGACTACTGCTGCTTTAGGGGCATGACAGGCACCTCAGCAGGGGCACATGTCCAGGGCTTCAGAAATAAGCAATGTTGCACCTGTCACAGCCACTATCCAGCATGGCAGCTCAAGGGAAAAGGTTATAACCCGGTGCTGTTGGCACATGCCCACCAGGCTACCATGATGATTCTGCTGTGTTGTACACCTTAGAGTGAGTGGAACCCACCCCTGAAATATGCTGATGAGGATGACCAAGTGTGGGCAGTCATGTACCTGGAAAAGGTAGGTATCACCTGTCAATGGACACATGCACTGACACCATGTGTAATGAACACACACTGATTATGCATGACTGATATATTGTTCTCTTTCCTTCCACAGCCTTTCTGTGACTTACCACAGCAGTTCACCTTGCAGCTGATGGTCGCCTAGTTGGGAACGCCACCAGTGGCAGGGACACTGGGAACAGCAAGGGTCATCGTCTGGCAGAAGAGTGGAAGCTCACATACAATGACTATATTGACATCTATGGTACATTAGGAGCCTGCATGAGTACGTTGGCTGCTATCTGTACCTGTTGTCAGGCCTGTATCACACAGACACCACATGTAACAACCACACACTGTGTATGCATGACTGATATTTTTGTTCCCTGAACTGCCTGTAACTCCTGGAAGATGGCCCCAGGCTGGACGGCTGTCTGCTGGAGCTCTGTAATGTTAAGCTCCAAACTGAAAGGAAAAAAACAAATTTTCTTGGGTTTCTGCAGCACGTATTTATTGCGTCAGTTTATTTTGCTGACAGTTCTTGCTGTCCTGCCAGCATTTTATATATTAATCATCTGATAGTTTAGTATGAGTTAGGATCACTGGAAAACTGGAAAAATTTTACCCAGAATTGCAGAGGCATTTTGAAGAAATTGCAGGGAAATTGTGGGGTTCACTATACATCCCCAATGATCCTTAATAAGTCTTTCATTGTTTGCTGCATCATGTGCTGATCACATAAATTGTTAGATGAATACACTGCCATTTATATATGCTTTCAATATGAAAAAGGTTTGTGTTTTGAAATTATTTGCAAATTCATTATGTAGCATATCTTCTAAAATCTAAAGATACCCACCTACATAATGCTAACTAGATGTTTTTTGTAATTCATAGTCAGTCAGTATTGATAAAATTCTGAAATAATATATTTTGACAATTTCTAGATGTAAAATAATGAAACCTGTTCAACAACTATTTACTTTGGTACTAGATAAAATAAGCAAAACCCAGGGTGGCTAATCAAGTTCTAGTATAAAACCTGTTCATTTTGATAAAATAATTGTTGTTAAATCAGTACTGTCTGTAAGTACAAAATGTGAAAATCATATGATAAAAGTATTAAGTCGTACAATACCAATAGCTTTTCACTACATCATACAGTAGTTTGTAATAACCTACCATGGACGAGGCATTGGACTATTTCATCAAGGTATTCATGTCCATTGCCAGCGTGCATGCCCTAAGAAGCTAAGAGTACAGGGCAAGTGCCACAAGTGGATTAACCCAGACTTCAAACGGAGCATGCTACTCAGGACAGGGCACGGTGCCAATTCAAGTCCACAAGCCTTAGATCTGACTGAGAGAAATATAGGGCATTGAAAAATGCGAAATCTAAATACCTGTGTGATCTCCAGACCCATCACCTTAGGGATCCAAAGAAATTCTGGGACCAAATCAACCTACTTCTCAAAGGTACCACTAGTGCCCAGGATGAAGCTCTTCTGATTGGTGATAACCTTACCAATGACCCTCTATGGTTTCTGAGTCTTTAATGCCTTCTTTTCAAACCCCAGTGCTACTAAGCCTCCTGGCCCCCAGGTGCTTCCCACAGCAATGGTACTGGACGGAACTCCCCAGGCCTCAATTTCATCTGAAACGGGTCACACCATCTGAGGTGCTACCCTTCTGAACTGGATTAACCTCCGACTCCTCCCAAGACATGACCAACTCAAACTTAGACTGCTGAGGCCGCTACCCAGCTAACACCCTTCCTGTTTCCATGCTCATTAATAGGTCTGTGCTCGAAAGAAAAGTCCCCAGCAAATGGAAAGTTGCGACCATTGTCCCTATACAAAAAAGGGGCCTTGGGTAAATGTGGGCAACTACAGGCCCATTTCAATTCTCTGCCCTCTTGCAAAGGTGCAGGAGAGAGTTGTGCATGACCCGTGCAGGACAGCCTCGAAGTTTCACCTACTCCTAGCCAATAATCAACACGGCTTTAGGAAAGGCCATGGAACTGACACAGCCCTAATCCGCTTATGTCTGACATCCTCAATTCTATGGATAGAGGCTCCCAAACAAGAGCTTTATTCATTGCTTTGTCCAAGGCATTTGATCTGGTTAGTCATGAATTGCTTCTCTCAAGCTCTGACTGCTGGAACTGAAGCAGGCGTCTCGGAGACCTGGTTTAAGAGCTATTTGCTCAACATATCCCAAAAAGTTCAATGGAGAGGAGTTCAGTCGGGCACCAGACCTGTGTCCTCCAGAGTACTGCAGGGCTCAATCCTGGGTCCTCTGCTATTTACCCTTTTGTCAATGACATTGAGCAGGAATGTGGTCTGGACAACCTAATCCTATATGCCGACGATACAGTGGCAGTGATTCTAACCTAGTGCTATCTCTGCTAAACTTCAGACTAGTCTCGTAGCACCTGGGGCCTGGTTCACTGCTAACGCTGCACTGAACGAGGAAAATGAAGGCTGTCCTATTTGGGACCAGCTGACTGGGAGCCAACAGGTGCGACCTGCTCAGGTCCACACAGTCCAAGGGAAGCGAGTTGAAGTCATTAACAAGGTCAAATACCTAGGAATATTCCTTGACCAGGACATGTCCTACAAGCTGCACATTGACTTCTTAGCCAAGACCACTCATCAGAAGATTGACCTACTCTATAGGCTGGGAAACTCCTTCTCGGATGAGGCAAGATGAGCAACAGCAAATTGTACCCTGCTTCCTACCCTCCTCTATGGTGCTCTCCTCCTACAGTTTCTTAGGGAGAATGAACTAAGAAAGCTCTCTGTACTCTATAATAAGGTTCCATGCTCACAACCCTCCCCCCTAGGAGGCACCACTGTAAGGTCCTTGCAGACCTTAACTGGCTCTCTGTATGGCTCAAACTGGCCAATCCCTTAATATGTCTGACATACAAATTCACTACCGATAGCCCTCCACCCCATCTGTGTGGCTTGCTTAATCCCAGGATCCAATGCCATGACCTACGGTCATCAACTGGCCTCCCCTGGATATCCCCTAAGTGCAGATCAACTTGGGCAAAAGATCCTTTAGATGCGCTGCTCCTAACCTGTGGAACTCTCTCTCAGAGAACCTGACAGGTTGTCCCACTCTTTAATGAATTCAAGACTGCCTTGAAAGCATACCTGATGGGGTTGAGTCTCTGTGGCTGTTACCGTTAGTCCTT
The DNA here is from genome assembly GCA_016271365.2 of Neoceratodus forsteri. Classification (NCBI taxonomy): domain Eukaryota; kingdom Metazoa; phylum Chordata; order Ceratodontiformes; family Ceratodontidae; genus Neoceratodus; species Neoceratodus forsteri. The sequence goes on from CM057455.1 coordinate 1,047,257,216, forward strand.
GTCCACTGGGCCTCAATCCCTCCTTTTGACATACAAAGTACTCATGGCCCCTGGCCTACTCTACCTCCCTACACCTCACGCCACCTGCTCCATCATCCCTGATGGGGGAGGATCTAACAAAAGTAGTACTCCTGGTTCTGAATATTTCTTTATGCAAAGATCTACCAGTCAACTTATGTCACATCAGTTGCAGCAGATCTTGAGTACCTTGAGTTAACATGCTGTCTAATGACCACCCACTCTCTATGTATATTGTGTAGAGTATAATTAACAAACCTACTGTATGTAGCTGCTATACCTCTGTATGCAATTAATTGTCTGTACCACTGTATTTATTATTGCATGTAATTAACTCCGGGTCACCCCTATAAAGGGACCTTTGGCCTCAATGAGCCTACGGTTACCAAAATGAAATAAATAAGTAATGGCACTTTACTCCATTTGCAATTATTTTGTGTATTTGAATGTAGTTATTTAAATACACTTCACCTATTTTATCAATGTGCTTTCAGCAATGTTAGTCAGGTTGTTTTGTAGGCTTTGTATGTGAACGTGTACTGTAGGTATGGTAGATTACTAAGTAAGGGATCACTGTCACTAACTCCTTCAGAAATACATTCAAGGTTATAATCAGCAGAGACATCCAAACTCCTCAGAAATCTTAATCACAATCCTATAAAATAAAAGTATACAAGGAAAACTTACCCCACCACTCAAAAATTAGCACTATAGTTAATTCTCCATTTAGGTGAATGGAACAATTTTGTATAATCTCTATATGAAAGATTTCCATCTCTCACAACATGGGATATAGTACCATTTATATGCTGATGATATAATTATTTATGTGGCTGGATCATCATTGGGTCCAATTCAACTAACACTGCAAAACGTTTGATCTCGTACAGGATTTTTTGTTGAGTTCCAAATTCGTTTTAAAGCAAAAAAGTCACAGGTTATGTTATTTTGTAAGGGTAATGGGATTATACCTGAACAGAGACAACTTCATATTGTGACTGTCACAGGGACCACTCTAGAGCAAGTAGATAGTTACAAATATCTCGGGGCTTTATTTAGATAGTCATTTTAAATGGGATATCCACATTGAGTACACTAAAAAAGTAGGTAAATGCCTAGGATCTCTATAGAATTAAAAATTACATGTCTTGTGAAGTCCAACAACTTGTTGTTACTGTAATGATATTATCCATATTGGAATACGGTAATATTGTTTATATGGGTACCAAAAAAGCAGTTACCCAAATTGGACAATATGTACAATAAATTGGCTAGATTTATTTTAGGAGTACCGAAAATGACACATAGATTAGAAATGTACAAAAGTTAAATTGATTTCCCTGCCTCAAAAAGAATTTTAAATACAATTACATTTCTGATAAAATGTTTATCGGAAAGTTCCTGATTATATTGGTGAGATATTAGATTAAAACCCTATTAGGAATTACATTCAATACATAGTTTGGCATGTGAGATTCCAAAAGCGAAATACTGTTTTGGGAAAAATCATTTTATATGCCTCGGTTCTGAATTATGGAACAAGTTACCTGGTAATCTGAGACCAGTAAATAGAAAATTTCAGATAAATTTGATTAAAGAGTGGTATGTGAACCATACAAATATAGAAGGGAATTAGTTCTGTAGTGCGAGGGAAATGAGAATCAATCCAGTATTTGCATATGTACTGTATGTGTTGTTGTTGACTGTTATGATTGAATGATATATGGCTAGTAGAATTTGTTATTGTTAATTGTTTAATGTTTATTTATAATGTATGTGATGATTTGTATTTTAATTATTTAACACAAGAGTAACTGGTATTGACTTATGGACCCCACTGTAAATGAGCTGGCTCAGTGATGTTATCCATATTCATTTAATATGAATACAAATTTCCTACCTACAATTTGTCCCTTGTCTCACACCTATTGTTTCCAGTCTCTGTGGCAGCAAAAGTTTTCTTTTTTCCACAAAGCTTTTTATCCCCTAGGCAGGTCGGGGTAGCTTATCAGCCCTGTTCTTGTGCCCAACAGCCATCCTCTTACCTCCCCAGACTGAAGCAGGTACCCCATGGAATTCCCCTGCAGCAGGGTTATAGAGGGAGGGATGTCTTCCCTCCCAACAGACAATCCACTGCAGCCTTGGGTCCAGAGCAGCAAGACAGACTGTTAGGATATAGGCAGGGCTTTATGGTGATCAGACCTTCATTTTCTATTGTTTCTTCCCCAGGGCCATGGGTGTGCAATGAGTACAGTATGCAAGCTCTACCTCGCGAGATGCCCCATCACTCGTCCTTTCCCGCTTTGTGACTCGCTTGCTCTGCCACTCAGAAACCTCCAAGCAGCAGTCAACAGCAAGTCACAGCAACCTCGCCTCCCTGAGGAGAAGAGCAGTCCTACAGCCACTCAGTCATCCCTCTCCAGGCCAGCCACTGGGTGATCCATTAATTTCAAACAAAGGTCAGTGGTGTGGCAGGAGGCGAAGTGCCCAGCACCTCAGCCCTCCATGCTACTGGGTCAGCAGCAAAATGTTTTCGGATAATCTGCTTCAACAAAGATTTTAAGTGCTTAAGTGTACATACAGTATGTATGGCCAGAGGATTTTGAAACCAAACCAGGAAGTGAGTTAGGTGAAAGCAGAGTAATATTGGACCCTTCCTCCCTCAAACCTTATTGTTTTAGTCAAATCCAGATCAGTGTACCAAATTGTTAACATGTTTGAGTATCTTTCCTTGAGAATTTAAGTATTTTTATACAGTTACAGTCAAAAATTCAATAAATTGCAAGACATTGTGGATTGTGTGGAGAATGGTGAAAATTACAAATATTGTGGTAAATTGCTAGTGCAGTTTTCCAGTGCCTCTGGACATAAATGAGCTAGAGTAGCTGCTGTTGTTGTTTTATTTTTATCTAGTACTTCTGAAACACAGTATGTTGTGCTCTGAAGTTTACTCATTCATTTAAAAAAGAAAATGTGATAGCCTTGTTAGTCCAGTCAACAATGCAGAGAGAAAAAAATATGTTGCAGGGAATACCTTTTATTGGACTAACAAATTATTTCTGAGACTAGCTTTAGAGATAATACTCTCTTTTTCTGGTCAAGTCACTGAAAACAGACTGGATAGCATGACACATTTATAGGCTGGATGTGGATTCAAGACATGGAATAGCAGTTTACACATCAAAGCATTGCCGTCAATTCACATTCCTAACAGGCAGGAAGAATCACATTGTCATGGACTGTGTCTTTTGAGGAGCCCACCTTTCAAGATCAAGGGCAGGGCTGTGCAAGCCCACCGGCACAGTGGTTGGATTTCTGCTAGCACAGAGTGACCTGGGTTTGGGAATGAGCCGGGTCGCTGGAGGGCCAGCCAGGAGGGGAGAAGGATCGAGCATCCTATGGACAGCTCTCCTTCTCCGGGAGAGGAGAGAGGACTGGTCTGGTGCATGCTGGCTCCTAAGCGGAGGCTGGGAGTAGAGCAGGATGCATGGCCTGAGTGGTAACAGGGGAAGGGACTACGTCAGCATCTGCCATGATGTCACTACACTGCCCCAACAAAAAGAAAATGGCTGGGTGCTTGCTGGATGATGGCCTCTGGAGCCTCTGCACCTCTGCATCCTCCAGGAGCCATTCCTTGCAGGACCCAGCAGCATCCTGCAACCTAGACCGAGTAAGTGCTAGTGTTCTCCCTCCACTGGTGCATTCCCCTCAGAGGAGAGGGACCACGCTCAGTGAAGAAAACACCGGGATACCACAGGAGGCCTGCTATGTGGGACCTGTGGGGAGATAGGACTCGAGAGGTGATGGCCTAGAGTGCCCAAAGGAGTGGCGGACATCTGAGCAGGAATGAGGGGATAAACAGATAACTCAAAAAAAAAAAAGGGCAGGCTCTCTCCTCTATGCTGACGACCTTGTGCTCTTCCACAGTGATAAATCCCCAGACAATATTTCCTCAGTTCTCTCAAAAACTATGCTGTGGCCCATAACTGGTTCACAAATAACCTCCTCCTGGTTAATGCCAAAAAACTAAATCTATGCTGTTTGGATCAAAGTCCTTCCTAGCTAAATACAAAACTCACCCCCTCCAATATCATGTCCCCTGACAGCCAAGCCCTTAAAGACATGTGCACTTTTCAAATATCTAAGAGTTATACTTGACCCTCCCTCTCCTTTTCTGAACACATCTATTCAGTAGTTCAAAGGTTTCACCCAAAATTATGTGCTGCCTTCAGATTCTGGCAATACTTCTCTGGAAGCCCGACTTACCATCATACAGGGTAATCTAATCCCTATACTGGACTACTGCTCCCCTATCTATGCCAGGATGTCTGCCATCCTCATGGACATGCTCTCCTTTGCCTATAACAGTGCTTATCATTTTGCCTTGCTGGCCCTTTTACCACACACCACTGTGTCCTCTACAACTCGCTGAGGATGGCACCCGCTGCAAGGCCATTTCAACCTAACCCTGTGCTGCACGGTGGATTCCGCCATCCATATTGGCCACGTATCTCCTTGCTCCCTTCTTTGCTGTATGAACCTCTCACTGTAGCCTCTGCTCAAACAGCATCCCCACCCCTAAATATCCCCAGGGTATCTACCAACATGGGTGGCAGAGCCTTGTCTGTGACAGCCCCTACACTGTGGAATAAACTGTCTGCTGAGCTCTGCTCCCTCGACTAAAACTGCCAGTTCAAAACCCACCTCAGAGACTGGCTCCTGATGACTTCCTGCTGCTATTGCTTCCATGAGTAGTTCCGCTCACTTTCCTGGCTGCACCCACCAAGGAATGTGTATGTATATTAGGTCAGCGGAATCAATTAAGCTGGTCTGCTTGAGCACTTGAGCTTTGGTACCTGTTTGTTAATCCTGCCTCTGACCCCTTCTCCCCACTCCTTCCCTCACCGCCCCTATACATTGCTACACCTTATCCCTCTTTCTACTTATACTTAGACTCCTTGTTTGTCTTCTATTGTAACTGCTGCTGATGGAACTGTACGTTTATGCATACCCTTACTTATTGTAGTGCTTAACTGATATATGGTTTATGGAATCCTGTATTTTTGTTGCTCTTCTATTTGCTATTCCATGCACTATTGTAACCTTCATCTTGTTTTTTTTGTTTGTTTTGTCAGCTGTTCCATGCTTTATTGTTTGTAACATTAATTCCTGTTCCACAGTATGTGGCCAGGTCATGCCTGAAAACGTCTTTCTGATCATTGTACCTACCTGGTTACCAAAATAATAAATAAATAAAATAAAAAAAACATTTTAGTCTAGACGATCAATTCACATTTGTAAAAAAACATTTAAATATTATCACTATATTGATGATATCTTTACAATACGGATAGCAGGAGAGGAAAACTTGAAACAATTTTTGACAGCTTCAGTAAATTCCATCCTTCCATAAAATTCCAATAAATTACTCAAAGTGTGTGCATTTCCTGGATACCACAGTCACACTAAAAATGGACCACTGCAAATATCTGTGTACAGAAAACCTACAGACAGATGCAGTTACCTTCACAGCATGAGCTTCAGTCCCTCACACACCAAAACATCCATAATACACAGTCAGGCCATTCGGTACCACTGCATTTGTTCAAACCAGGAGGACAAGGGCAGACATCTTAGTACACTAAAAAGAATCCTTCAGGCAGAAATGCTGTCCCACTATCAGTGGCAAGGCACCCATCTGTGACAGCGACATCCTGGGTTCGGGCACAGACTTGAGAATCGGAGGCGGCCAGAGGGAGAAGGACTGAGCATCTCAGGGACTGCTCTCCTTTCTGGAGGTGGGGAGGGAAGTGTTTAGCTGAATGTGGACCTCTGCCAGAGGCTGGGGGTACTGCCATGGCGGCATCATACGTTTGGTGGGTGGAGTGGCGCTGACATCATTGCATGTCCCGCCCCAGGGAAAATAGCAGCAAAAATGCCGACCACTAAATGACGGTCCCGCTTCCACCACTGCTCCCACTCTGAAAATGGTCTGCCAGGAGCGTCGGCTCCCCACGGTCCCTGCCCTGGGAGGGCAAGCCAGGGCTAGAGACCTGTGTTTCCTGGGAGGGCATGCCCACCCGGGGTAAGCCTGGGGATGGGGGACACTGAGCAGAGTGGGGACCAGAACCCCTCACGGGGAGAAGCTGCCCCCAAAAAGAATCCTTCAGGCAGAAGGATATAAATCCAGCACCATTGATAGGAATATCCATTCTGCTGTCCGATACCTAGAGAAAAACTACTAAGGTATAAGCCATACAGAACACCTGAACACACACCTCTAGTAGAAATCTACAATCCAAACTGGAAAAACAATGGAAAATAATAAAAGAGTTACAGCCACTATTATCTGGAGATGACACTCTAAAAACATATTTCCACTCCACCAGTGCTTGTCTTCTGCCAACCATCAAACCTGAAGCAGAAACTGGTGGAAGCAAACTTCACATAGACCTCCAGCTAGGTGACAAAGGTACAAAACTATGCAAGGCACCTCGCTGCAAACTATGTATACATATCACTCCTGAGACATCTGTCATTTGTAATGAAAAACATTTAAAATCCAAAACTCATATTCCTGTTCTTCTAGCGACATAGTATATATAATACAATGTAGAAAATGTGAAGGCAGGTTGCTATATTGGTGAAACTGGACAGAAGCTCAAACAAGAATGAATCACCACAGATTCACAATCACCCACAAAGATGAAGATGTACCAATAGGGGAACATTTCTCAAGACCAGGCCCTCCATCAGTGATTTTACTGTCAGAGTGTTAAAGGGATCTTTTATATGGCAAACCAAATTGATCGACTTGAAAATAAGCGACTCAATTTTGGTGCCAGTAGAAAGTAACAACAGTGGAAATATAGCAAGGGGTTGGGATAGTGATGGATGAGGACAGAATATGACGTGACAATAGAATTCTTCCTGTGCTTTTTTTTTTTTTTTACAAATGTGAATTGATGGTCCAGACTAAAATGTAACTACCCTTTGATCTTGTAAGGTGGACTCCTCGACAGACACAGTCCATTGGCAATGTGATTCTTCCTAGCTGTTTGATAGGAATGTGAATTGATTGCAGTGCTTTAATGTGTAAACTGCTATTCCATGTCTTGAATTCACATCCAACCTGTATGTGTCATGCTATCCAGCTCTGTTTTCACGGACTTGACATGAAGAAGAGAGTATTATCTCTTGAAGCTAGTCTCAGAAATAATTTTGGTAGTTCAATAAAAGGTATCACCTTCAACATATTTTTTCATCTCTGCCTCATTAATTTTACAACTTTTCCAGCAGCACCCTCATTGCTGTGCAGTGGAGGTTATGAGATGGTGCAATCTGTTAAGGACTGTGGCCTGAGACTGGTTACCCAGTATCTGGAGCAAAGAATGACACTGGTATGGGCAACAAACTGTAGCAGATCTAAGGGTTTTAATGGGTGCAAGTGCACCCCCTTTGTAACTTGCTTGCTTGCTACTGCTACATTTCACTTTGCTGGAAAAGTCTAGTATACTGATTGTAAGAAAATCTACATTCAAAACAATATATTACATTATTATTTTAGTCAAAAATTTAATGGAAAAGATAATATAAAGCATTAAAAATGTCAAAAGTTGCATATCAAGTCCGCACACCACCACAGCACCTCCCATTGTAAAATCCTGGATCTCATATTGGGAACAGAAGACAGGTCTGTGGTGTAAAGTTGGCTGTCTGATGCCTGGAGCTGTTTGAAGAACAGGGTTGTGAACTTTGAGCTTGTGGCACATAGGAAATGTGAATAAGTGGATCTGTGGGAGAGTGAGTACCCAGTTGCAGGACAGTTGGTGTGGTGTGCTGGGTTAAAGGACATATTGTTCACTGTGGTGTATCGGCAGTAGAGATGTGGCAATGTTTTACTCTGCGGCAAAGTTCCAACAAAGTTGTGAAATTTGTCTTTGCAAATAAAATTTGCAAATTGCTGTGCTAGGATGCTAATAAACAAACATCAGGCATAGCTTAAAATTTCAACTTCCTTTCCACTCTCTCCTATCTTCTTTCCTTTTCTGACTATCCTTTTATTCATATCAGGTGGCCAACCTGATACTCTTCATCCTTATCTATCCCTTGTCTGAAATGCAGCCTGACCCCCAATTTTGTCTTAAAGACATCCTTAAAACATGTTCCCCATTACACAAGTTCCTTAGTCGTAGTTAAGAAAACAAAAGTATCTGTGTACTAAGAGTCCAAGGCTACTGTTCAAAAGTTATCATTGGGTTTCTGTTTCCAAATGAAGAAAGGAGACATGGTTTTGTTTAGTTAAACTGCCATGTGTATCCTAAGTCCTTTGCAAATGAAAATGTTGATTCTGCCTTCTTAATGGTTCTGGAATGAAAGTCATACCCTTGCAAAACAAACAGGTAAAGGAGCGCCCTTGTCTGTTTTGGTTTCAAGATAAATGCCCTTTTCTTCTAGTAAAAAGAAAAAAGGTATAAAGCGTAACATGATTCCATAGAAATATCAAGTATAGTTACCCTGTTTACTGAGATTGGTCCTCAGTAGCTGAGACAGGTGCTGCTACAGGGCTGGCTGCCCACAGACTGACAGGTTTTATAGACCCAGGAGAGTGATGTCATGATGGGAGGAGCTAAGCTAATGCTCTGACATCATTAGCCCTATAATTAAGCATTTAGCTCCCTTCCGTCTTGGTGTGCTGCATTAAATGAACATATGTTCAAATGATAAGGACTTGAACACATTGTTTGATGATGTAAAACATATGTATGGTGTATCCAAAGGCTCAGTAGATCTTTTGCCTTAATAAGGGTGTCACATGACTTATGAGGTCACCCGATTGACTAAAAAGTGCTCCTCTAGGGGCTTAGACAGGTGTGGTGATCAGTAACTTGCTGATCACAGTGAGAGAAGGTTCTAGTGAGAGTGCGCCAGTTTTCACATTGTTCCATGGAAAGGAGAGACTGCAGGAATTCTTTTATGTTCTCTGAAGGAAGAATAATAATATCCTGTGTTCTGAAGGTGTGAAGGACTAACACCATTTGTTTTCCTTTCTGTATACAAGTATTTTTATTTTTTAATTTTTTGTTTTTTTGATTTATTGAGACAATAAAATGATAAATGTAGAAGTATGCATTTTATGCATCTTAAACTGGTTGTAAGATCTGTTATTGGAACCACACTACCACAACTGGTGTGAGAAGTGGGATTTCAACCTCAGGGGTATCAGAAGGTACTCCAGAGGTGTTGCACTGTAAATACCCGCAGATACAACAACCAGAACAAGTGGAGCAGGATGCAGTACATTTGACCAGGTCGGTCAGATTGAAGACTGGAGTGCAGTTGTTGTCCGAGATTGAACCTACCACCAGACCAAGAAGATGGAAGAAGGAGCCATGGCAGCAGCTGGTACTTCAAAAAGGGAGGAAAGCCAGATAATCCCAGCACCAGAGGACCTGAGTGAATTATTGAAATGGCTTTGTCTATGCCAAATTGAGATGGAGTGCCAGAGAAGAAGACCAGAGACAGAGGGATGAAGATCGGAGGATACATGCAGAAGAAAGTCGGAGAACAGGATGAAAATGGACAGCTAGTCTAAAAAGCTACAGGGACATGACACAGGGGCAGAAAGAGGACTGTCCCTAGAGACATAAAATTAACTAAATTAATGGAAGTTGATGACATGAGGCCTACCTGACAACCTTGAGAGGGTGGCTCAAACCTGCAACTGGCCCAGAGATCAATGGGTGACTTGTTTGGTCCCATACCTCTCTGGACGGGCACAGATAGTTTATAGTCAGCTAAGTGGAGCTGACAGTACCAACTATGACAGAGTCAAAGAAGAAATATACGTAGATATAATATAAATGCAGAAACGTATAGACAGCGGTTTCGGTCCCAGAAAAATGGCCAACCTGGACACCCCAAGGGAAACTTATGCTCATCTGAAGGACTACTGTGGTAAGTGGTTTCAGCCCACCTCCAAAACCGTGGCTGAAATAATGGAACTGATAATAACAGAACAGTTCATCCAGATACTACCAGGGGATGTTCAATTGTGGGTGAAGGAACATAAACCTGAGACAGCTGAAAACACCATCAAGTTGGTGGAGGACTACTTGGCAGCATGAGCACTCGAGCTAGAGGTAACCAGAACAACCCAGGACTATCCAGCACACTGGTAAGGCCACCTTTTATACTTCTCATAATCAAAGACAATTTTATTGAGAGAGAGAGGTGGGAGAACTCCTTACACGAGACTATATGCCATAGTTTGCCTTGGAAAGGACATATTGTGAGAACTGCCCCAATAAAAGAACTGATTTGGCACATCTTGCCTAGCTAATTTGGGGTATGTGACCTCAGTGGGTATTAGGGAACAACAGACTTTGGGCCTGCTGGACTCTGGGACTATACAGACTTTGGTTAGAGCCGATTTAGCTCACGATATGCCTAAAATGACTCAGCTACCACTGTCCGTTGTGTTCATGGAGACATACATAATACCCCACAGCATTTCTAAACATAACTGTAAACAAAGAAAGCCATGACATGTTGGTAGACCTTGTTCCACGCCTTCCGCACCCATTATTGTTGGACAAGACTTTCCCCATTTTGATTTATTAATGCAACAACATAAACCTTTCCAGAAACAGTCAATGTGGTCACTAGATCCCAGGCCAAAACACAGCCCTTACAGGAAGTTTTCCTTTTGAGGAGGACTATTTTGAAACCTGTTAGAGCAACCAAGAAATCCAGAAAGGCCAAGAGAAGAGAAAAAGGGCCTGGAAGGAACTGCAACAGAGCTGAAGATCAATTTGTATTCCAGAGACTACAGTACAAGACATTGTACAGGACCAAAATATGCTAAAACTTTACAACCTTTATTTTCACAGGTAGACAAGGCTGGACATCCTGGACAATCTCGTTTTATACTTAATCATGAGATACTGTATAGAGTTGTTATAGATCCTGATACAGCTGAAGAGATTGAACAATTGGTAGTACCCAGCAAATACAGGGAGCAGATACTGCACCTGGCCCATGACATCCCATGGCTGGACATGAGGGCAGAGATAGGGCAGTGCAATAGATCTTATCCCGGTTTTGCTGGCCTGGGAGATATCAGGATGTTGCTGCTTATTGCTGGTCATGCCCACAATGTCAGTTAGTAGCAAAGGGAAGAAGGATTTTGTACCTTACAGCCCATTCCCTATGTAACTACTCCATTCGATAGAGTAGCAATGGATGTGGTAGGTCCCTTATTAAAGAGTTCAAGGAACAATACATTTTGATTATATGTGATTACACCACTCGATACCCTGAGGCAATACCAATGAGAACAGTCACTGCCCCTCATGATTGCTGAGAATTGGCTAAAGTATTTAGCGGATGGGTATGCCTAAGGTTATTTTGACAGATAGTGGTAGTAATTTCACGTCTATAATGTTACAGGAATTATACAGTTTATTAGGGTATCTGCTGTAAGAACATCACCGTACCATCCCCAAACTGATGGGTTAATTGAGCGTTTAACAAAACCATGAAATGTATGTTGCAGAAATATGTGCAGGAGGAAGGTTGAGATTGGGATAAGTTTTACCTTACTTACTCTTTGCATACAGGGAGGTGCCCCAAGCCACCACTGGGTTGCCCTTTTACAATGCTGTATGGAGGCGTAACCCTAGGGCCCATTGGATGTTGTTAAGGAGCATTGGGAACAAAAGGATAATGTGGCCTGCAAGAACATATTAGAATATATGACCTCCTTAAGAAAAGCGATTGGTAAAATATGTGTCCAGCACACCAGAATGTGAGACCACGGCAAATGAAACAGAAAGAATTATATGATGTGGGGCTAAAAACCAAAAGATTTGTACCAGGAGAAAAGTATTATTGCTACTACCTGCCACTGAGAATAAATTGCTGATCGTTGGCAAAGGCCATATATGGTATTACATCAGACCGCCCAGTAAATTATGCCATTGAAATGCCAGGGCATAGGCCATTTAAATGAATTTACCATGCCAATCTTTTAAGGAAGTGGGAAGAAAAACCATCAACCCGGTGTTATTCATACATCCTGAACAAGGGAGGACAGAATTAGACATGGCATATGACAGGCTGGATAAAACAGGAATGAGACTGAAATTCAGAATAATACAGAACTGACCAGCGTACAAAGGAAAGAGATTGATCATCTCTTGGAGTATTTTGCAGATACATTCACAAGAAAACCAGGGAAAGCAAAAGGGTGGTACATGAGATAAGGGTTACACAATTAAACCAATCCATCAAAACCATATAGATTGCCGAAAAGATTAGACCAGATGTAGTTGCAGAAGTTAAAAAGAATGGAGCAAGCAGGAGTTATTGTTCCATCTGTAGCCCCTGGTCTTCACACTGGTAGTGGTACAAAAAAAAGAAGGAGGAATCAGGCTTTGCCTAGACTTCCAGAAAATTAATGAAGTTTCAGAATTGATGGGTATTCAATGCCACGCATTGATGATCTGTTAGACCAGATAAGTTCTGCCAAGTATATTAGCACACTTGATTTGACTAAAGGTATTGGCAGATACCCTTAGCACCGAGCTCAAGAACTCACTGCTTTTGTACTCCACTTGGTTTATATCATTTACCACTATGCCGTTTGGACTTCATGGGCCCGCTACTTTCCAAAGTACATGGATCATGTTTTAAGACCACATAAATGTACAGCGCAGCCTATTTGGATGACATTGTCATTTACAGTACAGACTGGGACTCTCACTTAATACACCTTAGTGCTGTCATACAAAGCATCAAAGACGCTTGGTCTTACCATCAACCTGTCTAAATGTGCTATTGCCAAAACCGAAACACGCTATCTAGGCTTCATAATTGGACATGGGGTGGTTAAACCCAAAGTGGACAAAGTTGAGCGGTAGCAAATAGTCCCATACCCACCACCAGCGACATGTCAGATCTCTTCTTGGACTGGCGAGTTATTACTGCAGTTCATCCCAGATTTCTCAACAATTGCCACACCACTTACTGACTTCACTAAAACAAATTTCCAAACAAAGTAAAATGGAGTCCAGCCTGTGAAGAGGCATTCCAAAAGATCAAAGGCAATTCTGTGTTCAGCTCCAGTGTTGAGTAGTCCAGATTTCTCTAAACCCTTTGTAATACAAACTGATGCCTCTGACACGGATATAGAGCAGTACTAACCCAGCATAGTCAGGAGAAGACACCCCATATTGTTCGTTAGCAGAAAATTGCATGAAAGGGAGAAAATATTCCACAGTGGAGAAAGAATGTTTAGCCATCAAATGGGCAGTAGAGGCCCTTAAATATTATTTATGGGAAAACAGCTTACAATAGTAACAGACCACAACCCATTATGCTGGCTGAACTTAATGAAAGAAAAATACTGCGTATTTTATGGTGGTATCTGTCATTACAACCTTATAAATTTGTTGTAAAACATAGAACTGGTTCTCAGCATCAGAATGGATTTTCTATCATGTTTTGGTGCTGATCAAGGTAGTGCATCCATTTCGAGTATGAAAAATAGAATTAAAAATGGAATGCATAGTGCCAAGAAGGCACAACCCCAGGGAAAAGAATGAATACAAACAGTATTATTGTAGGTATAGTAATGTGTTGAATACTGTTTATCTTAAGGGTCCTTGGGGAACTTCTGGAGTCGGTGGGCGGAAGTTCCAACCCTTCACAGGGTGGGAGGTCTTAAGGCAACAACTAGTTGGTTGCCTTCTTGTGTGTGAGGATGAGTGTGCTAGGATGTTAATAAACAAACATCAGGCATAGCTTAAAATTTCAACTTCCTTTTCACTCTCTCCTATCTTCTTTCCTTTTCTGACTATCCTTTTATTCATATCAGGGTGGCCAACCTGATACTCTTCATTCTTATCTACCCTTGTCTGAAATGCAGCCTGAACCACCCCATTTTGTCATAAAGACATCCTCAAAACATGTTCCCCATTACACAAGTTCCTTAGTGTAGTTAAGAAAACAAAGGTAACTGTGTACTAAGAGTCAAGGCTACTGTTCAAAAAGTTATCATTGGGTTTCTGTTTCCAAATGAAGAAAGGAGACATGGTTTTGTTTAGTTAAACTGCCATGTGTATCCTAAGTCCTTTGCAAATGAAAATGTTGATTCTGCCTTCTTAATGGTTCTGGAATAGAAAGTCATACCCTTGCAAAAACAAACAGATAAAGGGCGCGCCTTGTCTGTTTGGGTTTCAAGATAAATGCCCTTTTCTTCTAGTAAAAAGAAAAAGGTATAAAACGTAACATGATTCCATAGAAATATCAAGTATAGTTACCCTGTTTACTGAGATTGGTCCTCTGTAGCTGAGACAGGTGCTGCTACAGGGCTGGCTGCCCACAGACTGACAGGTTTATAGACCCAGGAGAGAGTGATGTCATGATGGGAGGAGCTAAGCTAATGCTCTGACATCATTAGCCCTATAATTAAGCATTTAGCTCCCTTCCGTCTTGGTGTGCTGCATTAAATGAACATATGTTCAAATGATAAGGACTTGAACACATTGTTTGATGATGTAAAACATATGTATGGTGTATCCAAAGGCTCCAGTAGATCTTTTGCCTTAATAAGGGTGTCACATGACTTATGAGGTCACCCTGATTGACTTAAAAAGTGCTCCTCTAGGGGCTTAGACAGGTGTGGTGATCAGTAACTTGCTGATCACAGTGAAGAAGGTTCTAGTGAGAGTGCGCCAGTTTTCACATTGTTCCATGGAAAGGAGAGACTGCAGGAATTCTTTTATGTTCTCTGAAGGAAGAAGAATAATATCCTGTGTTCTGAAGGTGTGAAGGACTAACACCATTTGTTTTCCTTTCTGTATACAAGTATTTTTATTTTTTAATTTTTTGTTTTTTTTTGATTTATTGAGACAATAAAATGATAAATGTAGAAGTATGCATTTTTATGCATCTTAAACTGGTTGTAAGATCTGTTATTGGAACCCACTACCACAACTGGTGTGAGAAGTGGGATTTCAACCTCAGGGGTATCAGAAGGTACTCAGAGAGGTGTTCACTGTAAATACCGGCAGATACAACAACCAGAACAAGTGGAGCAGGATGCAGTACATTTGACCAGGTCGGTCAGATTGAAGACTGGAGTGCAGTTGTTGTCGAGATTGAACCTACCACCAGACCAAAGAAGATGGAAGAAGAGCCATGGCAGCAGCTGGTACTTCAAAAGGGAGAAAGCCAGATAATCCCAGCACCAGAGGACCTGAGTGAATTATTGAAATGGCTTTGTCTATGCCAAATTGAGATGGAGTGCCAGAGAAGAAGACCAGAGACAGAGGGATGAAGATCGGAGGATACATGCAGAAGAAAGTCGGAGACAGGATGAAAATGGACAGCTAGTCTAAAAGCTACAGGACATGACACAGGGGCAGAAAGAGGGACTGTCCCTAGAGACATAAAATTAACTAAATTAATGGAGTTGATGACATCGAGGCCTACCTGACAACCTTGAGAGGTGGCTCAAACCTGCAACTGGCCCAGAGATCAATGGGTGACTTGTTTGGTCCCATACCTCTCTGGACGGGCACAGATAGTTTATAGTCAGCTAAGTGGAGCTGACTAGTACCAACTATGACAGAGTCAAAGAAGAAATATTACGTAGATATAATATAAATGCAGAAACGATAGACAGCGGTTTCGGTCCCAGAAAATGGCCAACCTGGACACCCCAAAGGAAACTTCACGCTCATCTGAAGGACTACTGTGGTAAGTGGTTTCAGCCCACCTCCAAAACCGTGGCTGAAATAATGGAACTGATAATAACAGAACAGTTCATCCAGATACTACCAGGGATGTTCAATTGTGGGTGAAGAAACATAAACCTGAGACAGCTGAAAACACCATCAAGTTGGTGGAGGACTGGCAGCATGAAGTACTCGAGCTAGAGGTAACCAGAACAACCCAGGACTATCCAGCACACTGGTAAGGCCACCTTTTATACTTCTCATAATCAAAGACAATTTTAGAGAGAGAGAGGTGGAGAACTCCTTACACCGAGACTGTATGCCATGGTTGCCTTGAAAAGGACATATTGTGAGGAACTGCCCCAATAAAAGAACTGATTTGGCACATCTTGCCCTAGCTAATTTGGGGTATGTGACCTCAGTGGGTATAGAGAACAACAGACTTTGGGCCTGCTGGACTCTGGGACTATACAGACTTTGGTTAGAGCCGATTTAGCTCACGATATGCCTAAAATGACTCAGCTACCACTGTCCGTTGTGTTCATGGAGACATACATAAATACCCCACAGCATTTCTAAACATAACTGTAAACAAAGAAAGCCATGACATGTTGGTAGACCTTGTTCCACGCCTTCCGTACCCATTATTGTTGGACAAGACTTTCCCCATTTTGATTTATTAATGCAACAACATAAAACCTTCCAGAAACAGTCAATGTGGTCACTAGATCCCAGGCCAAAACACAGCCCTTACAGGAAGTTTTTCCTTTTGAGGAGGACTATTTTGAAACTGTTAGAGCAACCAAGAAATCCAGAAAGGCCAAGAAGAGAAAAAGGGCCTGGAAGGAACTGCAACAGGCTGAAGATCAATTTTGTATTCCAGGGACTACAGTACAAGACATTGTACAGGACCAAAATGTGCTAAAACTTTACAACCTTTATTTTCACAGGTAGACAAGGCTGGACATCCTGGACAATCTCGTTTATACTTAATCATG
Organism: Neoceratodus forsteri; assembly: GCA_016271365.2. Classification (NCBI taxonomy): domain Eukaryota; kingdom Metazoa; phylum Chordata; order Ceratodontiformes; family Ceratodontidae; genus Neoceratodus; species Neoceratodus forsteri. The sequence continues at coordinate 1,047,273,975 of CM057455.1, forward strand.
AGATACTGTATAGAGTTGTTATAGATCCTGATACAGCTGAAGAGATTGAACAATTGGTAGTACCCAGCAAATACAGGAGCAGATACTGCACCTGGCCCATGACATCCCCATGGCTGGACATGAGGGCAGAGATAGGGCAGTGCAATAGATCTTATCCGGTTTTGCTGGCCTGAGGATATATCAGGATGTTGCTGCTTATTGCTGGTCATGCCCACAATGTCAGTTAGTAGCAAAGGGAAAGAAGGATTTTGTACCCTTACAGCCCATTCCTATGTAACTACTCCATTCGATAGAGTAGCAATGAATGTGGTAGGTCCTTATTAAAGAGTTCAAAGGGAACCAATACATTTTGATTATGTGATTACACCACTCGATACCCTGAAGCGTACCAATAAAGAACAGTCACTGCCCTCGTCTGACTGCACGAGGAATTGGCTAAAAGTATTTAGCAGGATGGGTATACTAAGGTTATTTTGACAGATAGTGGTAGTAATTTCACGTCTATAATGTTACAGGAATTATACAGTTTATTAGGGTATCTGCTGTAAGAACATCACCGTACCATCCCCAAACTGATGGGTTAATTGAGCGTTTAACAAAACCATGAAATGTATGTTGCAGAAATATGTGCAGGAGGAAGGTTGAGATTGGGATAAGTTTTACCTTCTTACTCTTTGCATACAGGGAGGTGCCCCAAGCCACCACTGGGTTGCCCACTTCAATGCTGTATGGGCGTAACCCTAGGGCCCATTGGATGTTGTTAAGAGCATTGGGAACAAAAGGATAATGTGGCCTGCAAGAACATATTAGAATATATGACCTCCTTAAGAAAAGCGATTGGTAAAATATGTGTCCATAGCACACCAGAATGTAGACCAACGGCAAATGAAACAGAAAGAATTATATGATGTGGGGCTAAAACCAAAGATTTGTACCAGGAGAAAAAGTATTATTGCTACTACCTGCCACTGAGAATAAATTGCTGATGCGTTGGCAAGGCCATATATGTATTACATCAGACCGACCCAGTAAAATTATGCCATTGAAATGCCAGGGCATAGGCCCATAAACTAATTTACCATGCCAATCTTTTAAGGAAGTGGGAAGAAAAACCATCAACCCGGTGTTATTCATACATCCTGAACAAGGGAGGACAGAATTAGACATGGCATATGACAGGCTGGATAAAACAGGGAATGAGACTGAAATTCAGAATAATACAGAACTGACCAGCGTACAAAGGAAGAGATTGATCATCTCTTGGAGTATTTTGCAGATACATTCACAAGAAAACCAGGAAAGCAAAGGGGTGGTACATGAGATAAGGGTTACACAATTAAAACCAATCCATCAAAAACCATATAGATTGCCGAAAAGATTAGACCAGATGTAGTTGCAGAAGTTAAAAGAATGGAGCAAGCAGGAGTTATTGTTCCATCTCATAGCCCTGGTCTTCACCACTGGTAGTGGTACAAAAAAGAAGGAGAATCAGGCTTTGCCTAGACTTCCAGAAAATTAATGAAGTTTCAGAATTCGATGGGTATTCAATGACGCATTGATGATCTATTAGACAGATAAGTTCTGCCAAGTATATTAGCACACTTGATTTGACTAAAGGGTATTGGCAGATACCCTTAGCACCCGAGCTCAAGAACTCACTGCTTTTGTACTCCACTTGGTTTATATCATTTTACCACTATGCCGTTTGGACTTCATAGGGCCCGGCTACTTTCAAAGGTACATGGATCATGTTTTAAGACCACATAAATGTACAGCGCAGCCTATTTGGATGACATTGTCATTTACAGTACAGACTGGGACTCTCACTTAATACACCTTAGTGCTGTCATACAAAGCATCAAAGGCGCTGGTCTTACCATCAACCTGTCTAAATGTGCTATTGCCAAAACAGCAGCGCTATCTAGGCTTCATAATTGGACATGGGGTGGTTAAACCCAAAGTGGACAAAGTTGAGCGGTAGCAAATAGTCCATACCCACCACCAAGCGACATGTCAGATCTCTTCTTGGACTGGCGAGTTATTACTGCCGGTTCATCCCAGATTTCTCAACAATTGCCACACACTTACTGACTTCACTAAAACAAATTTCCAAACAAAGTAAAATGGAGTCCAGCCTGTGAAGAGGCATTCAAAAGATCAAAGGCAATTCTGTGTTCAGCTCCAGTGTTGAGTAGTCCAGATTTCTCTAAACCCTTTGTAATACAAACTGATGCCTCTGACACGGATATAGGAGCAGTACTAACCCAGCATAGTCAGGGAGAGAACACTATATTGTTCGTTAGCAGAAAATTGCATGAAAGGGAGAAAATATTCCACGGTGGAGAAAGAATGTTTAGCCATCAAATGGGCAGTAGAGGCCCTTAAATATTATTTATGGGAAAACAGCTTACAATAGTAACAGACCACAACCCATTATGCTGGCTGAACTTAATGAAAGAAAAAATGCACGTATTTTACGGTGGTATCTGTCATTACAACCTTATAAATTTGTTGTAAAACATAGAACTGGTTCTCAGCATCAGAATGTGGATTTTCTATCACGTTTTGGTGCTGATCAAGGTAGTGCATCCATTTCTGAGTATGAAAAATAGAATTAAAATGGAATGCATAGTGCCAAGAAGGCACAACCCCAGGAAAAGAATGAATACAAACAGTATTATTGTAGGTATAGTAATGTGTTGAATACTGTTTATCTTAAGGGTCCTTGGGGGAACTTCTGGAGTCGGTGGGCGGAAGTTCCAACCCTTCACAGGGTGGAGGTCTTAAGGCAACAACTAGTTGGTTGCCTTCTTGTGTGGGGATAGTGTGCTAGGATGTTAATAAACAAACATCAGGCATAGCTTAAAATTTCAACTTCCTTTCACTCTCTCTATCTTCTTTCCTTTTCTGACTATCCTTTTATTCATATCAGGGTGGCCAACCTGATACTCTTCATTCTTATCTACCCTTGTCTGAAATGCAGCCTGAACCACCCCATTTTGTCATAAAGACATCCTTAGAACATGTTCCCCATTACACAAGTTCCTTAGTTGTAGTTAAGAAAACAAAGGTAACTGTGTACTAAGAGTCCAAGGCTACTGTTCAAAAAGTTATCATTGGGTTTCTGTTTCCAAATGAAGAAAGGAGACATGGTTTTATTTAGTTAAACTGCCATCTGTATCCTAGTCCTTTGCAAATGAAAATGTTGATTCTGCCTTCTTAATGGTTCTGGAATAGAAAGTCATACCCTTGCAAAACAAACAGATAAAGGAGCGCCTTGTCTGTTTGGGTTTCAAGATAAATGCCCTTTTCTTCTAGTAAAAAGAAAAAAGGTATAAAACATAACATGATTCCATAGAAATATCAAGTATAGTTACCCTGTTTACTGAGATAGGTCCTCAGTAGCTGAGACAGGTGCTGCTACACGGCTGGCTGCCCACAGACTGACAGGTTTTATAGACCCAGGAGAGAGTGATGTCATGAGGGGAGGAGCTAAGCTAATGCTCTGACATCATTAGCCTATAATTAAGCATTTAGCTCCCTTCTGTCTTGGTGTGCTGCATTAAATGAACATATGTTCAAATGATTAGGTCTTGAACACATTGTTTGATGATGTAAAACATATGTATGGTGTATCCAAAGGCTCCAGTAGATCTTTTTGCCTTAATAAGGGTGTCACATGACTTATGAGGTCTCCCCTGATTGACTTAAAAAGTGCTCCTCTAGGGGCTCAGACAGGTGTGGTGATCAGTAGCTTGCTGATCACAGTGAGAAAGGTTCTAGTGAGAGTGTGCCAGTTTTCACATTGTTCCATGGAAAGGAGAGACTGCAGGAATTCTTTTATGTTCTCTGAAGGAAGAAGAATAATATCCTGTGGTCTGAAGGTGTGAAGGACTAACACCATTTATTTTCCTTTCTGTATACAAGTATTTTTAATTTTTTGTTTTGATTTATTGAGAAAATAAAATGAAAAGCATGAAGTATCGTTTTTATGCATCTTAAACTGGTTGTAAGATCTGTTATTGGAACCCACACTACCACAATTGCCCATTTCTCCACTTTGCAAATTTGTATTGAGTTTTCCTGTGGAAATGGCACCTTTTCAAACAAAGACAGAAAAGTTATGGCCAGCAAATTTGCATAAGTTAAGCCTGAAAAAGTGCCATTTCAGGAAGTCGGCACTTTGCACTTCACAATTTGGAAAACTTTGCAAATATTTCAGAAACAAAGCATACCACCTTGGTACATCACTAATTTGTGGCGTAGTTCCATCTAATGTGACTAGGGATTGGTGGACTGCTGGTGGAGCTGTTGAGGGCCTCTTAGTGATTGCTGTTTGTGGAGTACAAGATCAAGTTTGGAGGGAAGCTGGGTGCTGCCAGTTACTGTAATGAGTCTGTCTTGCTGGAGATTCAACCATTCCTTTAATTTCTTCTACAGTTTGTACTGTGTTTGAAGGCTGCAGTGAGAGGGCTTCCTTCTACCTACTGCATTCAGCAAATGTACATTTTGATTATTCTAGTGAGAGCAGAAATGTGAGAACCTATGGCACTGGGGCTAATTCTTCATTAACTAACTGAATTTTCCTCAGACTTATTAAGACTGTATTCTCTGGAGCTATTAACTTGACATTACACCTACTGTGTGTCTAATTTTCTAAATGTATTTTCTATTTTATTTATTTATTTATTAAATTTTGGTAACTGGGTAAGCCCACTGAGCCCCAGAGGTCTCTTTTTCAGGAGCAACGCAGGAATTTACACAACAAAGAGACAAATACAGTGTTAGTTTGGTTTACAGGAAACACAACAACTCAGTTATAGCAACAGGACAGAAGCATAGCAGTCCGAGTGGAACAAATAGGTATATCAGCAGTGGTAACATTGTGCAAATATTAGCAGTTTGGCATTGTGTTTTAAACAGTGGTGAAAAGGACCTGGTAAGTCAGCTGTCACTGGGTTCCTGTCAGGAGTCGGTGCAGTGGCAGGAGCTGGAAACTGCTAGGGTGGGCCTTAAGTCTAGTGTGGAAGTTTTTGATAGTGGGGCTTCCTGCACCCTAAGCGGGGAGCAGGTTCCACAGTGTGGGAGCAGTGAGGGCAAATGACATACCACCTGCCTTAGTTCTAACCCTGGGGATGTCAAGGAGAGTTCAGCCAGTTGAGCGGAGGTGTCAGTAGGTGGCCTTCAAGAGCACTTGAGGCCAGAGAGGCGGGGGGTCGGGCTGACTACCTTATAGGATAGACAGAGCAGGGGTATTGGAGGCATGCATCAAGTGAAGGGCAGTTTAGGAAGGATAGGGAGTCGCAGTGATGGTCCCTAGGGTTGGCCTGGGCAGTGAAATGAAGCCACCCTGTTGTAAAGTACCTGAAGTCTGTTCCTCTCAGTTTTCCCAACCCTTGTACAACTGGGGCAGCATATATGAGTGTCGGGAGGAGGACGCTGGTGGCAATTGATATTCTGGCTTCGCATGAGCTGATCTTTCAGACAGTAGAGGGTTCCCAGTTTTCCATGTAAGGTTTTAGTGACAGAGTCCATATGGTTCTTCTGGGTGAAGCCCTGGTCCAGGATTAGGCCAAGGTATTTCGAGGGCACTACTTCTAGGCTGTTGCCAGACACAACGGTGAGGTGTAGGTGCGGTGTTCTGTCCTGACCAAGGGATCTAGGGCCGAACAGCATTGCCTTAGTTTTGGGCGTGTTGAGGACCATTCTATTCTCGGTGAACCTGTGCTCCAGTGACTGGAGGTCATCTCGGAGTAGGGGACTAAGGCCTCCCAGGTTACCTGTGGACCGGTAGATGACTGTATCATCTGCGTGCTGGACTATGGAGCTCCCACCGCAGTGGTTCGATAGTTCATTGGTGAACAGGGAAAAGAGGAGGGGTGAGAGTAACGACCCTTGAGGTACCCCTCTTTTTGTGGAAGTGGCCCAGAAATGGTATCCTTCCACTTTACCCTCTGCTGTCTTGACCAGAAAATAACTCTTGAACCACTTCAGAGCATGGCAGTCTAGGCCCATGTTGCTCAGCTTAGTGAGTAGGAGGTTGTGGGGACCAGGTCAAGGCCTTGGAAAGGTCTATGAAGACCGCGATCAGTGGGGTACCCTTGTCCAGGTCTTGGAGTACGCCTGTTACAAATTTTGTCAGACCTGTGTCTGTCCCATGGCCAGTTCTGAAACCGTGCTGGGAGAGTGACAGGATTTTATCGGCCTCTAAGTAGTAGCGTAGTTGTCCATAGATCAGTTTTCCTGGATTTTTGACAGGATGCAGAGTAGGGAGATTGGTCTGTGGTTGCCAATAGACTGCCAGTGGCCACCCTTGTGGATTGGGACCATGTGAGCATATTTCCACTGTGTCAGGACAGTGCCCTTCTTGAATGAACGGTTGATAAGTCAGGATGAGGGGTCTGGCCAGGGCTGGGGCCCCATCCTTCAGCAACTTGGGTGAATCCCGTCGGGTTCCCCAGAACCAGAGGTTTTAGCATTTTAAGTTGCAATAGAACCTCTTTGGACTTAACTAGCCTTAGGTGGAAGGATGGGCGGTCAAGAACAGGGGGACCCTTGTGCTAGGGTCAGTGGTGAGGGAGGTAGGGCAGCCTTATATGAGTCTAGGTTAGTGAAGTGGTGGTTTAGGGAGGTGGCAATTAAGAGGTCATCTTGAATTAGGTGTCCGTTGACCTCTATAGGGCCAGGTTCCGACTTGCCATTCCCTTCACCAACTCATTGATGTGGGCCTAGAAGTGTCTAGGGTTCCCTAGGTTATTTTCTGGAGCGTGATGTACTCTTTTTAGCTTTTTTGTGGCCAGTTTGCATTTATTCCTGAGGGTTTTGTATGTCACGAGGTCTGCCTATAGGGAGGACTGCTTGAACATTTTCCAAGCCTTGTCACAGTGCATCATGAGGACCTTTAGTGGGGGGTATCCATTTGTAGCAGTTGCCCTTAACATGAAGTTTTTTCATGGGGCAAGGAGGTTTGCTCATATTTATCATCCTCTGGAAGAAGGCCCAGCCTTGTCCAGGAGTAGGGAGATGTTGATCGGCTCCAATCTAGGTTGCTTAGATGATTGGAGAATTGTTCAGGTGTGTAGTGGGTGAAATCCTTGCAGCCAGAATACGTGATGGCACTCTGGGCACCCTGTTCTTCCAGATACAGAAGATAGGAGAATGATACTCAGAGCATCAGCCAGGATGCCACGGTTGGATGTTACAGGGGTTCATCACTAGTGCCCAGTCGAGGGTAGAGTGATTCCCTGTTTTGTGGTTCAATCTGGTGGGTTCGGAGATTACCTGTACAAGGTTTTGCGTCTTGTATCAGGCCTGATAGGGACTGGGTGGAATCCTGGGCCCAGTTCAGGTTGAAGTCTCCCAGGATGAGGAGTTCAGTGGTGATGTGTTTAGTTGTATCCTGGAGGATTGCCTCCAGGGATTGAAGGGCGTTTAGGAGGGTTGTATACACACCCTATGGTGAGTGCTTGCAGAAGCCTAGGGTGATCACGTACAGATTGATTAAGCTGTCTGTACTGGCATCATGTTGTAGGATGACCTCGGCTGAGTTAAGGTATCTTTTACATAAGCAGTACCCTCCCTCTCTTGTTGGTCCTGTCTTTCCAGTAGGTGAGGTATCCAAGGGCCATGACCTCATGTGGGAGGATGTGAGGTTTGAACCAGGTTTCCGACACAGCCAGGACATCTGGATTTTAAAGATCCAGCCTGGACGCCGTGCATCTTAGATGCATGAGCTGCGTGTTCATGTGCATGATCCGCAGAGCCTTTTGAGGACATACACTGAGGGTCCTGAGGGGAGGATATCAGGAGATTGCCAGAAATGGGACCTGGGTTCAGTTGGATATCTCCTGCCAGAAGCAGGAGGACTCTGAAAAGGCATAGTGAGGTGGGGTTAAGGGCGAGAACAGTCCTCTTGAGCATGACCTTTTCGCGTAGTGGGTGATAGAGTACCAGCGCCTTTCTTGGTAAGTTCAGCTGCCGTCAGTAAGGATTGGAGATTGCTTTGGCAGTGGGTTTGGTCACAGTGGTATGGGAGGGTGTTGGGCTGTTGGGGTTCGTGTAGGTTAGGGTCACCTGCACTAATGAGCCCATCCACCCAGAGGAGGGACAGGATATACATTGTGGCCAGAAGTAGTCCTTGCTGGGTAGGTAGTGACAGGGTGTGCCAAACTTCATTGACATGTTCTTAAGTAGTGGGGACCCTAGGGTTTCAGAGACTGGGATTGTGGGTATCCTCAGTTGACTGTCTTAGACCACCGTAGTTGAGGAGACCAAATTACTGAACCTGGCTTGGTAGCTGGTCGCTATATGTCCCTTTTAGGTATTATAGTATATGGCAACAGTAGTAAGGCACTTCAGGATAAATTCAGTATAACTAGCAGCTGAGCTTCTACTTCTCTGAACTCAGAATAGATCATTTACACAGTTGGATTAGGACATTAGTACCAGTTCTTATTACTGTGCACTATCTACTAGTAGTCATTTTCAAGGAGGAGTAATGCAGATCGAAACAGTTCCCATTTAATGTGAGTGTACCTTCTACTAGCAGAAATTTAACAGATATGCTTTTTATGTTAGTATAGCAGCTGAGTTGCCACTAATGTCAGACCCTATTGGTCCTGGGCAGAAGGTGGGTGTGGTTCGTGCATTTAATGGGAGGAGGAATGGGGTGGGAGGAGGAATGGGGTGGGTGGTGGGGCCTAAAATTAAATTACCACCCAAGTACAATTTAGCAGCTTCTTCTGCTGCTGTTCAGTCCCTCTCAGGAGTGCCCCAAAGTGTCCGATTCATCAGAGAGGTCCGCCCGACTTTCAAATGATTGCCGGCGCCTCAACCTAATGAGCTCCACTTTTGATCGTTGTGGGGGCGACTAGTGAGAGTCACCCACTCTTCCCTGAGGAAATCTGTGGTAGTCCCAGTATTTTATTATTGCTTATTTGATGTTTCAGTGAATCGCTGGGTTGAGTGTGGTACAAAAGTGATGTGTATGAATGAATGTTTGAAGTTAGAAAACTAGATATTATATGTATTTATGTAGTATAGGTTTGTGTGATGTATGAGAGTTAGGTTATTTTTAGGATGTGAGTGATGTGCTTCAGAGTGTGGGGCATTGTTTTATGTGGGGGTGTAGGGTGGGTTAACTTTATTGAGTTACTTATTATTAGGGGTAGTTTTATAATGTAGTGTTTTATGGGGAGCATTTTATTGATATCTGGTTAGGATGTGTGTGTTGATTCTAGGATGTGTTTTGGTAGCAGACTTTTAGGCTCATCTACTCTCCATCCTTTCTCCATGGTTTGTGCCCCTTCCTGTTGGACACTGCTTATCGTTGGTGCAAGGAGGTGGGGATTAGTAGGAGGCATGGAGTTAATGTGGCAGACATGGGGAGAGCTGATAGGAAGGAGCTGTTAGAATAGTAAGATCCAGGAAATGCCCTGGGGTAATATGGAAGCTGAAGAGATGCCAGACATGTTTAGTTCCCATATCAAGGGCTCCCACCGAACTGAGTGGCAGGAAGCTGAGGTCTGCCTCCTTTACTCCTCCTCTTTGGATGAAGTTATGCAATGTCAGTTTGTTGAAGAAGAGACTGCTATTACAGCTGACTTTATTTTGGATTCTTGTTGATTTGGATTGCATCATAGATATCTGGCTTTGTGCTGATTTATTTTATTTTTTATTTGATTTTATTTATACATATTGGAATTACTATCCTTTGAGTCATAGACTCATTTCCAAAGACTCCTCATCAAGTAGACAGAGACAATCACAGAGTTACATAATTCCATCGACATTCACCGGGTCACATAGTTACTTAGAGACATAGTTAAGATACCGACATGAAAGAGCAGGAAATTTGTACAGACAAGTTATCATGCCAGTGTAACTTTACATAGTAAAATGTCATAGGCCTATATAATGTGGTAGCTAAGCAATTAAGCGAGAAATGCAAGCTGTGCACTGGAATGTTGCTGAGAGTAGCTGTCCTGGGGACATTGTCATAGTCAGCTGCAAAATGACAAGAGGGCTGACAGGTGGAGGGCCCATCAGGCATGGGAACAGAGTTATTATGCACACCTACAGAAGTGGGTGACAAATATGTGTTCCTGAGAGCGATTTTGAAGGGACCGATTTTAGGGAGGTTGGTGATAATGGAAGGAAGGAGTTGAACCAGAATGGGGCCCTGAAGCAGAAGGACCACTGTGCAAGTGAGGTCCTGACCTTAGGGACCAGGAGGTGTGTCTGCAGGCACTGCATGTAGAGATGGTTGGGGTAGCACTGTGGAGGGAGGAGGACACCCAGGAGGAGAGATCTAGGAGTATTTTTTTTTTGACAGTAGGCAATTTGATGAAAGCCTCTCCTCGAAGATGAGCATGTTGGCAGATAAGTATAGTGAACAGGTGTGTGTCCCTCTGTCAGCACCGGTCAGGAACCTGCAGGCCTTATTGATGGACAATTGGACCTAATAAAGCGCAGTGTTGTCTGCGGCTGCATAGATAGGGAGGCTGTAGCACCACGAGGACAAGAACTGAGGAGGTGATAGCCAGTGGGGAGCATATCTGGGGTTAGGCAGTCCCTATGGTGGTATAATAGGCCAATCTGTGTGTAACCCCTAGGTGGCAGTATCCCAAGGGCTATCTACCCCTGCCTGCGTGGCTAGTAGCCTGTTAAGGGGCCTGAGTTCTGAAGCGATTGCCTCCACCTGGAGGTCAGGGATGGTAGTGGTCAAACTAATCTGGGCACAGCCCTCTGGGACACTGTAACCCCGTCTTTCCCTCCTAGTGGCAGAGCAATATCGATAATCACTTTCACAGTACCTCTTGTACACCATACCAGTACCACACTGTTTGCCCTTACCACCAGGGCTGGTTCCTCTGGCTCGACCCTGGGGACCCTCTGTAAAACAAGGTTATGCTCTGTAAATAGCAACAGTACAGTACTCTTGGCACAAACTGGAACCACGGTCATGTTAAATGCAGCAAAAAGTCAGATCTGATTTATTCAGGGGACTTGAACAAGGAAGGGGTGTAATCAGGTTGATTAGCTTAAAGGCTATATTAATCAAACAGTTATGCATGCACTTTAAGTCCCACACAGTCACACACTCCTGGGTACCCAGGTAGGAAAATGGTGGGCTAGCCAGGAACATTGCAGCTGGTTGGGGCCCTGTGATGGAAGAAAGCAGCGCGGAACACACACTACTTGTAATCTGAAGCCAGGGGCTCAGTTTGTGAAAGAAAAAGCAACAAGATAATCAGATGACAACACTTTAGATTTGTCTGTTGTTGCAGGAGCCACCCTAATGTTTACTCATGATACCCAATACTGGTCACAGGCAGGGCGAAATCGAGACTGCAGGTTATTGAGCTGGAGTACCCGGAGGCGGGGCCCACACGAATCACCAAGGCCGCTCCTGTTCAAGTGTTGAGCAGGGGGTCTGATCCCTAGGCAGGTATCCCGTCAATGGCTTTCTGTGCAGCAGGTAGTCAGGCTGGACCAGTGTGGCAAGGCCCAGGCCCAATGGAGATGATTCGGGATTCAGCCCGTGGGGCTGGATGTGAGCTCAACAAGCAGAATACAGTTCAAACCACAGTGGAGAACCAAATCATGACCCACTAGCAGCACACAGCACATTTACATGTAAGGAAATTCTAATGCAGCTTCCAACAAGCAGAATACAATTCAAACCACAGTGGGGAATCAAATCATGACCCACTATAAGCACAAAACACATTCACATGTAAGGAAATTCCACTGTACCATGCAAAGGCTCTCTGGTCTCAATTACAGAGTCTCCGCACAATCCGGGAGTTCAAAGGTGGCTGGAAGTCCAAATAGGCTGATAGCATTCGGCAAATCTTTGGTCTTCTTCAGGTAGGAGCCTGGTCACAATTCAGTGGCTTAGTTCACTCTCAAGTTAGGATTCAGTCCGAAAAAGGCACAAGTTCCCTCTCAGGGACAGCAGGCAGGCATGCAGGCCAAAAGTCAGGCCTTTCCACAGTTCACCCACGCAAATCTATGCCAGGGCTGCTGCTTGAATCATTCAAGCTGTTATCTCTTCACTTCCCAACTCATAACTGAAACTAACTGCAAGCAGCTTGGGAAATTCTCCAAGATCCAAAAGGTTTGGTTGGCTGATCTGTCTGTCAGTCACAACAAGGCTCCCCTCCAGGTTATTTTAGGTGCCAAAATGCAAAAACTGCAATTCCTACAAGTTTTGACCACACCAAGCCCCAGTATACAGGCTTCATTTTAGAGTCCCAAATGTACTGATTGGCCCATTTCAGCAGTCCAGGACCTAGATGATGGAAACAAACAGAACTGTCCATGCTGCAAAGAAGGCAGGTTAGAACAAACTGCAATGTTATTACTACTCTAACAAATGATCAGCAAACAAGCACATCTTCTAAGAGAGCGCCCTTTGAGATTAATTATGACTGCAATCCAGGCAGCTCTCAAAGAGACAGTACACAGAGGCTATATAGGCACTCTCTGGCAATCACATTTAAACTGCAAAACGCAGGGACACCAGCCTGGCAGTGAGCATTTGAGACAAGCTCTAGGAAGACTTTTGGGAACTCCCATCTGTGGGGGTTACATGTGCATTAGTGGTGGAGAAGAAGGTGCTAATGTAGGAGTGAAAGGTAAGGGCAGGGTTGAAAGTAATGCCCATGTATTTATATGAGGACACTTGTTCCAGTGGGTTGTTAGTGCTGGGAAGGATCTCGAGGGTGGGGTTTCTGGCCCTGCTTTGGTGGTGGACGAAAACATAGTTTTGTTTTATTTAGGTTGATGATCAACCTGTGGTCTATGAACCAGTGCTCTGTCTGGTTGAAGAAGTGCTGTAGGGAGACCTGAAGGGAGGCAAGGTTTGGGTGTGAAGCAAAAGGACTGCATCGTCCACATAGAGCAGGACTCTACCAGCACAGGAGCTGGGAAGTGCTTTAAGGTAGAGGCTAAAGATAAGATGACCCAGGATGGAGCCCTGGGGTACACCAGAATGGACAGGCCGAGTGTTGGACAGGGAGCTGTGGATTTTTATGCACTGGGACCTGGAGAACAGGTAGCTGTTGAACCAGGAGAGGACCCTTGTGAGGCCGAGTTGGAGAAGGAGTCAAGGATTGTCAAAGGGCTTTGAGAGGTCAATGAAGACGGCTCCAGTGAGGTGGCAAGCATTCAAGGCAGATTGCAGGAAATTGGAGAACTCCAGGACAGTCGTGGTGGTACTGTGGCCGGAAGGAATCCACGCGTCCCTCGCGATAATATTGTGCTTGGCCAGGTATTCTGTGAGCTGATCTACCACTATTTTTCTAATGCTTTGGAAAGGGAGGGAGGATGGAGATCAGTTGGTAGTTACGGGGGCAGTGCTGTCTCTGCCTTTACCACCTTGAGTACTGGAGTGATGACTGCCATTTTCCAGGAGAGGGGAACTGATCAAGACACAACGAGTGATTGATGCTGACCCAGTGTTAGTCAGCCAACCCAGATGGATTCTCCATGAATCACTGCCTGAGTAAGAATCACAGGGGGCATCTGTTTTAGATCTAAGCTGAACACAGTGGTGTACACAGTGGGAGATACCTCATCATTTCGGTGCATGACTATGCATGGGGGTCCATGTGCGGCTGCAGAATCTTTCTCATTTACCAGCTTCCATGGCCATGAGGAGTTTTCCGAAATCACAAACCTCATTACTGCTGTGTTGGAGTCACATTGATGGCTTATTCTGGTTAATTTCAATGCTTGGGTTGCTGACAAAGTATCACATTTTGGAGAAGATTTCCTCTGGGATATGGAATCCTGGGCCTTGCACAAGTTGTTACTTCTGTGACCAATCAACATAGCAATGACTTGGACTTGATATTTACCCTGGGCTCAAGGCTGAGGATGTTGCGATTAATTCAGTCAGTCGGTCAGATGCTTCACCATAATGTTCTCCATCATGGCCCTCTTGTAATCCAGCCCCTCTGGTCTCGGTCCAGTACCTCCCTTTAAGAGAGTTGTGGCAAGAAGGACTCTTGGTGGTGCTAGATATCTGGATATCTCAGGTGTGGTGGTAGTGTGTGCCATGGGACGGGAGGAAGCTGTGGTGGCCTGTAACAGGGCTATCAGGGTGTTTTTGATCTCATGGCACCTACTCGTGTATGCCCTCTGATTTCATGCCTTGGCTCAATGTGGTATGACAGTGAGGTGAGGGAGATGAAGCAAGGGGTTGAGGTTGGAGCATTGTTGGAGGAGATCCAGGGCCCAGGAGGACAAACTAGCTTTAAATATTCACTACAGTGAATATCAAAGGGTAATCACCAGAAGAAGGCAGGCTTTTGTCTAGGGAGACTGTTGCTAGGAAGGATTGACCAGTTTAGTTTTTTCAAACTTTGGAAAGGCTACTTTATTCGGCCTGTCTAGAGTTCAAAAGTTTTTGGTTTTTTCACTAACAAAATGCAATGAGTGTGCTCAATTCTTCTCAGACAGGGTGTCCTTTATTTAGGCAGGGATCTCTCCAAGTCAGCTGCTGCAACCCAGCTGGGTTGAGCCTACATGGACCCAATGCATTCAGTAATCATGGGACGTGTTTAGCCCAGTGATGACTGAAGTGGCAAGTGGAGTAATCTCTGAGCTGCTGCCAATATTTTGTAAACTGAGTCCAGGCCTGACGTGAGTATTGGTGAGTTGTGTCAGGCAGGTGGGCCCAGAGTTTGCCAGGATTATCCATGCTTCATATTGGGGAGGGTCTTCCCAATTGCATTGAAAGATGCACTGGTGTGGCCTCTTCTGAAAAATAACATCTTTGAACTTGGATGTCCTGTCGAGATTACCAAATGGTCTCTAACCTGCCCTTTTGGGTAAGGTTACGAAGGAAGAGTGGTCACTCGCAGCTTGAGGCATACCTCATGGTATTTGATATCTATGAGCCTTTCCAATATGGTTTTAGGTCCAAATATAGCATGAAGACTGCACTGGTCAAGGTGCATAATGACCTTCTCAGGAAAGAGATGGAGGAGAGCTGTCAATTCTCTACCTCCTTGATCTTTCCTCAGCACACCTCTCAACCTTTTGTCATTGAAATGAGGACATGGACACTTTTGAACACTGAATATATGGGATAATGAGGGACAGACCATCAGAATAAGGGATACATTGTCAGACATGGAGATACAAGCTCAGAATCCTTGTGGAAACCATTGTGTTTACTTGTAAAACTTTTATTTTGGTTTATAATCTTTCAATATTATGAATTTCTGCTTTAAAGTCTGAATTTACAGCATATTCTCTGTGTGGGATCAAATATCCAAGGTGAGTTGGATGAGGACAGAGCAATTTTAAGGTATAAAATGAGGATGACCCTCATAATCAGGGACAACTGAAGGTATGCTCCTCAGACTTTGACACCATGGACCATGGGCTGTTATTGAATTAGCTAAGGGTGTACATAGGACTCACTGGCAAAGTCATCTGTTGGTTCAAGTCCTACTTCAGTGATAGGACACAGAGGGTGGAGTTGGAAAATTTATTTTCACCTCCATTGGTACTACACTGTGGCATAACCCAGGGCTGGTCCTTTGCCCATGTTGTTTGCAGTGTACATGCTGCCCTGGGAAGGATTATTAGACTGTCATTTGCACTGAGGATGCTGGGTGCAGTTAATGCTAAATAAATGTTTAATTGAGATCTAGGATTGGATGCCATTGAGCTGGTTAAGATTCAACCCTGATAAGACTGAAGTGCTGGTTGCTGAGCCAGGCCAAATGGGAGAGTGGCAACTACAGATAGGGAGATGAGGCTTTGGCTCAGTTTCTCTAGGCTTTTGCATGCCATTAAGAAGAAGAATCTGGAGGTCATGCTGGGTAAGGAGCTGACATTTGAGGGTCAGGTGTCAGCAGTAGTCTGGAGTGGCTTTTACCATCTAAGGAACATCAGCCAGATTAAATCCTCATCAACCCCTGACACCTGGCAATACTGGTACACGATTTGTGACATCAAAGTGCTCTGTACCTCAGGGCCAGTGGAGGTAAGCTGTGGCAGCTGCAGTTGGTACAGAATGCAGCATCTAGGCTGCTAACCAGACTTTCTAGGATGTGTCATGTCTCCTCGGGCTGTGTGTAACCCCTAGGTGGTGCTATCCCAAGGTCTACTACCCTGCCTGCTTGGCTAGTAGCAGGTTAAGGGGCCTGAGTTCTGAAACAGGTGCCTCCACCAGGAGGTCAAGGTTGAGTAGTGGTCAAGCTAACCTGGGCACAGCCCACGGGACACTGTTACCCCTCTTTCCTTACTGGTGGGTGGAACAATGCACAATAATCACTTAAACAATATCCTTGATATACCACACAAGTACCCACACTATTTGCACTTACCACCAGGGCTTTTCTCTGGCCCGCCCTGGGACCCCTGTAAAACAAGGTTATATACAGCAAATAATAGCAGTACAGTACTCTTATAAACTGGAATCACAGTCAGGGTAAATGCAAAAGAGTTAGATCTGATTTATTTAAGGGGCTTGAACAAGGAGGGCGTAATCAGGTTAATTTGCTTAAGGCTTTATCAGTCAAACAGTTATGCATGCACTTCAGGGTCCATAAACAGTCACACACTCTGGGTACCCAGATGTAGAATGGTGGGCTAGCCAGGAACTTTGCAGCTGGTTGGGCCCTTTGATGGTAGAAACAACATACACAACACACACTATTTGTAATCCAGAGCCGGAGGGCTCAGTTTGTGAAAAGAAAACAAGACAATCAGATGACACATTTTAGATTAGGCTGTTGTTGCAGGAAACTACCTGATGATTACTCACGATACCCAAGACTGGACACAGGCTGGACAAAAATAGAGACAGCAGGTGGTTAATCTGGATACCAGGAGAAGGAGGGCCCACACGATTTGCGAGGCGTCATTCCTGTTCAAGCGTGGAGCAGGGCTGATCCCAGGCAAGTCTTTTCGTCAGTGGCTTTCTCTGTGCAGTGGGGTAGTCTGGTAGGGACAGCGTGGCATGGCCCAGGCTGAATGGAAATGAATGGATTCAGTCTGATTAAGCTGGATAAAGCTTCCAGCAAGCAGAACACAGTTCACACAGTGGGGAACCAAATCACGACCCACTTTCAATACACTGCACATTTACATGTAAAGGATTCTATAGTACCAGGAAGCATAACACAGTTCACACAGTGGGGAACCAAATCACAACCCACTTTCAATACACAGCACATTTACATTTAAGAAAATTCTTCTGTACCAGGCAAACCGCTCTCTGGTCACAATAGCAAAGTCTCCACACAAACCGGGATTCAAAAGCAGCTGGAAATCCTAACAGGCCGATCGATTCACCAAATCTTCGGTCTTCTTCAGGTTAAAGCCTAGTCACAGTCCAGAAGCTTAAATAGTCCTCACAACTTGGATTCAGTCCAAATAAACTTTATTTTCCTCTCAGGGACAGCAGGCAGACAGGCAGGCCAAAACTCAGCCATTTCACAGTTCTCCCATGCAAACTACACAGAACTGCTGCTCAAAATCACTTGAGCTGTTACTTCTTCACTTCTCAGCTCAAAACTGAAACTAGCTGCAGCAGCCTGGAAATTCCCCAAGATCCAAAAGGTTCGGTTGGTTGATCCTCATGTCAGTCACAACAAAGGCTCCCCTTCAGGTGCAAAAGGCACAAAAGCCCAAAACTACAATTCCTACAGATTTTGTCTCCAGACAGCTCCTGTAGTCCAGCTCCATTTTAGGTCCCACCAATACTGATTGGTCCAATTCGCAGTCCAGGTCCAAGATAGTGGAGATAAACAAAACAGTCCTTGCTGCAAAGAAGGCAGGTTAGACAGGCGACATTATCATTATCACTCTAAATGATTTTCAGCAAATAGTTACATCTTTCAACAGAGCTCCCTCTCAGATTACTTATGACTGTAATCCAGGCAGCTCTTAAAGAGACAGTACACAGAGGCTATACAGGCACTCTCTGGCAATCACATTTGAACTGCTAAAATGCAGGACACCAGCCTGGCCGTGAGCATTTAGGCAAGCTCAAGGAAGACTTTTCAGGAAACCCCATTTGTAGTGGGGAGGGTTACATGTGTAAACTGCACTGGCTGCCAGTAAAGTGGTGTATCCTCTTCAGAGTTGGCTGGCTAACATATAAGGCCCTACACTGGTTGGGCCCAGGCTATCTGGCAGATCTGCTGCACCCTCACATTTCCTTGCACAATCTCTGCAGATGTGGGCCTCCATGTAGTACAGGGCTAGGTTAAAAACCTTGCGGGACCAGGCCTTTGAAGTTGTGGACCCAGTCATTTGAATTCACTCAAGGGTCCTGAGGGAGGTCCCTTTGGTGAAGACCTTTAAAGGGATTTTAAGGCCTTTTTCAGTCCGGCTTTCAGGGATTCATAATCTACATCAAAGTGCTATCCCAATCTAGTTTAATTTTACCTGTTTACAGTTTTAATGCTGAAGAATAATTGATGTGCTCTATTTATCCTCTATTTAATTTTTTATTTATTGCTACTCTTGTACTTTATGTAATGCACCCTGGGCCTCTTGGGAAAGGTGCCAAGTACAAATAAAGCTACTGCTAATCATACTGCAGAAAGGGAGCACTGTGATGTGTCATCAGGCATGGACATGGGGGACCTCAGTGGTGTTTCTTAAGCCTAAGCAAGTGATGTCCCCTGCTAATCAAAGGCATCTCTGCACATTATATGGCCCACAGTCAGGTGGCTGCCACATCGAGTAGGCCCTCCACTGACAGAATGCCTGGTAGCCAGTGCATCACAGCCATCTGTGGCTCTAAGGTGGTGCCATGACATAATGTACATGGATGTCTACACACCTAGTAGGGACTTGCATGGAGCGGGTGCAATTCCAACTGCTGGAGCATAATCATCAGGATGTCTTAAGTGCCCAGGAACCCACTACTATTATGGTTCTATTCATGTGCTATGGCACAGTGCATGCACAAAGGGTTGCCTATGAGGTTGTTGTGGTGAACACCCCAGGGTCTGATGCCATGGCCATGCCACAGGAATGGTATAGGGGTTCCTTTATGGAGAGTCCACAACTGCCATATCCATCTGGTGGCTGTATGCCTGCAACACCACAGCCATGGTTTGAGGCATGAAGGAGACCTTGAAGTTGCTGTGGGTACAATATGCACATCAAACACCATGTGATGCATGCAGGTTCAATTGGACAATTTTTGCCCCTGACCTATGCAGCGGTGCTGGTTTTGGTCAGATCCTATGGCATACAAGGGTCGGTGCAGACTGTGGAACATGGCAGCCCTATCTGGGGAGCTGCATGGGTGCTATGGCTCATACACTGTTGTAGCTGCAATGGCTGGGACTGCACCTATGGTACAGCTGTGAACTCCCTACTCCCACAGCCTTCACATGTGCATAGTTCATAGCCCAAAGCTGTGTGTCGGCTTATTGTGTATGTTATTCTGCTCCACAGTCACGTCATGTGTTTACTTCTGCTGGCAGTCATGTAACACTGTGTTTTATTACCACTGGATTACTGTGGCACCATCTTCAGGAGGAGGTCAATGAAAGGGCCACTGCCCAGAGAAGTTACAGATGCAGGATGGGAAGCACTATAACCTGACTGCATGATTTGCACCAAGGATCCGTGAGATGATCCTGTTCATGTGGGCCAGTACACCCAAGATAGAAGATGCAGATGACTACTGTATGTGGAATGGACAAAATAACCTGTAATTGACACTGATCTAAGTTATGGAGACTAATAATGACAAACAATGGATAGCTTTCGGGCATGGTGGGGTGTTCCTTTGCGGAGATGTTCCTATGCTCTAAGACACTACCTAACTGGGCCAGTGATGTCCAGCAGTAGCTACACAGGGGATGTGAAGTCATGTAAAGGCATGTGGACTACTGATGGACTCAGATGGCCAGATGCCCTTTGAGGCCCAAGCACAGACACCTGTCGCCTGGCCTGTGCCCTTTGTCATATGCATGGAGGAGCTGAACACATATACAGCACCATGTCCATTAGTAATGTAAGCTGTACCTGGACTATGCTGCATGAGTCAACAGTATATTACACTGCAATTGTCCCTTTTGTTTATTCAGGAAAGGAGGAGCTTAACATTACTGGTGTGATGTACTGAGCGGTGGACACATGTGTCACACATGTACAGTTATGCCCGTGCTTCTTGTAGTTTATGGTCTGTTTTGTACAGGGCATCACAAACATGTATATATGGCACCCCACTGTACAGTACTTGCATACGTGCACCATCCTTGTTTACACAGTGTAATCTGCCATGTCTTTCCTCTGGGCTCTATAGGAATGGTGCTGCACACATGTGCACAGTGCCCACAGTCACACTCTTTAGTGAGATGCACCATTAATTCAACATGGTGCCATAGGAGCTGTTTGAGCACTGCATGGGAGACTCTTCATACACAAGGCATGGGTCTGTTACAGGCATGGTTGTCTTTCTGCTGCATGTCCCATGATGACATCTGAAGCCACCTGAGACGTACAGTTGTTTCCTGCATGTCACAGCTTGCAGCCTTGCAACATACCTTCTTGTTGTGGTGCCTTACCCTGTGCATTGTGGAGCAGTTTGACTGTGATCCCACATCCCTGAACCACAGCTGTCTGGCAGGGTCACACCTGCAAACAGGGATCCATGGCAGTTTTAGGGAAGGCTATCCTCTGCTGAGTGCCTGAGCACCTTCTACAGTCTGAGGAGCTGTGCAATTCTTATGTAAGCAATAATTGATTTTATTTATTTATTTAGTTCAGTTTAGGATTAACAACCTTTGAGCCATAGACTGGCTTAAAGGCTCCAAGTCAGCAGAAAATACATGACATAACAGAATAGCACAGGTACATACAGGTAAAACACAAATTAACATCAAGGTTTCAAGTACAGTTACAATGCGTACAGGATTACACGGTCAGCAAGTGATAGTATATGTCTACACATGAAGAATTACCATCAAAATACAACACTACAAGAGTGCAGGCCAGGCGCTTTGTGAGAGACAGAGAGCAGTCAGAGGCAGGAGTGTCACAAGCTGCTGGGTAGTAGACAAAATAGTGAGAGCAGTCAGAGACAAGGGTTACCCAAACTGCTAGGAAGTGAGACAGATAGGAGCAGCCAGGCATGGCATTGTCGGTCAGGAGGTGGGGAGGAGGTGGAGTAGGGAGTGGTGCTGGGGGCTGGGGGAGAGATGGGGTTTGGGGCAGGGGTGGGGAGGGGAAGAGGGAGGAAAGAGATAAAGGTGGGAGGAGGAGGAAACATGGGGTGAGGTAGGGGAGGTGCTGGAGGGGTGAGGGGAGGGTATGGTGGAGGAGGGGTTTAGGGCATGCATGAGAGGAGGAGGGGTAGAGGAAGAGATAGAGCAGGGGAAGAGGAGGAAGGAAACCCTGGAAGGGAAGGAGGAGTATGGTGGGGAGGAGGTGAGCGGGTGAGATATAGGGAGTGAGGGAGGAGGGATGTGGGAAGGGGTAGGATGGGGCAAGACCATAGGCTGGTGGTCATCGTTACTTAGATACCTGATAGAGTGGTCGGTATACCAGACCACCAAGGAGCGTAATGAGGCCTGATGCTGCAGGTGGAGGCATTATAGGCAGCCCATGGGAGGTCTAGTATTTCCTAATACTCACCACCCTGGAGGGTATTATTATGCTTAGAAAATGGGCTACTGTATTTTATGTATGAAAATAAACTTTTATTACTTAATGTTTAAAGTCTTCAATGTTTGCTTTCATTTATAATAAAATAGTTCCTCCACCTTATTTGAATACTGTTGTTGTTTTTTTAAGTAGGGACTCTTGTCCCAGTGGAGCCTCCATAGCTCTAATTGTTGAGCTCATTGTTGTGGTTACCGCTAGCAAGGCCCCCACATGCATATGGGCACGGGGAAACACTCTTTAGTCTGTCTTCCTACTCTTTTAGTATGTCTTCCTGATGGCATAGAACTGGAGAGTGTTGTATTTCTTTTTAAGACTCTTTCAGTTTCAATTTTATTGAAGTGGTATATGATTACTGGATGTAGAGGGACCAGGATGGAGCGTTGGCCGTTATGTTTGAGGAGAGGTCCAGTGAAGCCAGCAACAAAGGTACAAAAATGCTGGTAGAAAATAAATTGGGGTTTATTTTTTTGTGTGGCAGCAGGAAGAGAAGCCACTGTTATCTTGTCATGCTTGATGAGACCGTGCCTTAAGACTGCTGTGCAGTGGAGCTGTACTGCCGGTATGATTTGTGGTCACAAAAAGAAAGGTTTTTGTTTTGGTAAAAAAAAAAAAGACTTCACTAAAGTACTACTGCCTTTGTAATGGTTTGTTACAGGGTCTGTTGGGAGGTGGCTATTCTCGACAGTGGGGGTACCTGCTTGGTCACCCATTAGCGATACAGAAAACATGACGGTTCGCTGTTCAGTGTCTTAGCCAATCTCATACCCATTTTCTAACTCTTTTTATTTATAGCGGTATTTAGGCACTGCATTTTATAGTGGGTATTTAGGCACTGCATTTTATAGTGGGTATTTAGGGCACTGCATTTTATAGTGGGTATTTAGGGCATGGCATGTATCTTATCATTGCATACACAGAGCTAGTGTTTTAGACTGCATTTTCATACTGCTATGTGTGTACCTTTGGCCCCATCTGCTGCTGTTCAGAGGGGCTGTGTTCCTTATTTCCAGGCAATTTCCACATTTTGCCACGTCAACCAAGTATTCTTTTTCTACTAGTACTACCTGCCCTGGAGCACATGGGTGAAGCTGCTGCAGATGTAGTGTTAGAGATGCAGCACCACAGAGACCCACAGAACCTACCCCTTCTTGGCTGCCTCACCAAACTCTTATTTTGCTTGACTGTCTCTTTCTAATCATTTTATATATTGAGATTTTTAAACACTGCAGTAAAACTAAATAAGAGCAACAGCACACAATATAAAACACCTCACCAGAGGGGTTAGCAATGTGCTCTTAATCCCAACAGTTTACTGAGCCAACAGTAGCTACAGTAAAAACAACACAAAAATATATTTTTGTTTACACAGCAGAGTTTAACATCAAGACATACAAAGTACCCCAAAAAAAAAAGTGAGTGGGGGGGCTTACCTTAAGTTCTCTCCTGGGCTCTTCTTGTTGCCCTCCTTCTGGCCATGTTCTAGCTCTGAGTTCTTCCTTTGAACCTAGACTAATATCCAGCAAAGAGTGTGAACCCGTGTACAGTAATAGTGTATCCATAGTTCCTGCAGAAAAATGTGCAAGATGGTGCCGTCGTGCTGTAACTTTAAGAAGCTCAGTCCCTTTATATAGTGTGCACAGCCTGTGCTGGTTCCGAGCATCTGGAGCACACGACCGGTTTTCACTGCAGTGGCCTAATAGTACAGAGGAGCTCCTTCAAATGTTGTAAATGTTTAAACTTAAACTGAACTAATTTTTATAAAATGGACTTTAAAGAGGACTGTTTATCCATCTACCCTGTGGCAGCCATGTTATTACTTTGAATTTTACTTTGATCTTAGCCAGTCAGAACTCAAAGGGTCCTAAAGGGTCATTCTGCTATGGCTGCTGGGAGAAATAGGAACTGTGTGCTTGCCATCCTTTGTTGGCGATCGGAATGCCAGAACTGTGATTGACAGCCTCATGTCCCAATCGGATTACAGTATTGTGTTTTCTTCAGTTAAGGAGAGACAGTTGAACTGGGCAGTTCTGAGGAGCTTCAGAGAGAGAGGAGGCTCAGACTTGTGCTCTGAGGAAAGGCTGGATGCTTGTCTGTGTTTCCGCTGCCAATAACCCAGAAGTGGTCTGTTTGAACTGCAATAACTGCAGCAGTTGCTGAACTCAGGAGAAGAGAGGAAAAGTTTCACCTGTAAGAGAAATTATGCTGTTTTACCTGAACTGCATCAGAGACTGTTTGATGCAGCCAGACTGAAGTAAGTGAACTGCATCCTGACTCAAACTGCCAGAACTGAAGTTGGAAACCCAGCCTGCCCAAGTGGTTCCATTAGCCAGAGAACTGTTTATGCTTAGCTAGAGAATTGTGTCTGTTCAGAGCCATTCCTGCCAAAACATACTGCTTATTCAAGTTGTATAGAGCAGGTTTTGCCAAAACATGTTTATGCAGGGACTGCATCCTGTTTGGCAAAAGCAAAGCTGCAAACATTCTGTGCTGAACTAAATCTGCTTTTGAACCAGCATGGGGAGACAGCTACCATCGAAACAGCTAGCATTGATTTGCGGCCACCTCGGGGTTAAGCCTAGATGCAGAGGTGAGTCATGCAAGCCTGGTCCTTTCTGCTAGACTTGTTTGCAGAAGCCAAGAGTCTGCTGCCTGAAACTGAGACTCCAGAAGTTCGAGACTGCCCTAAGGAGCCATCCACCTTGACTGCCAATCAGAGCCTAGAGAGTAGTGAGTGATTTCAGGGTTTGCCCTGAAACAATTGTTCTTGTGTTTCGAGGATTGTTAGTGTTTTGCAGGCCATCAGGCCTGGGATTACAAATATCAGTCTGTCACAGAGTCAAGTTGTTTTTTCGCTAATATTAAAGTATTCTGAATGATTACAAGAGTAGTTCCAATTGTTTGTTTAAGGGCCCTAATGCGCGCCAACCAGCTGGAACATGCTAGACCTGCAACTGTTCTAGTCTGGGTACGAGTGAAGATAACTGGGACTGTCCATGCAGTCTATTAATTATTTAAATGTTTGCTAAAAACAAAAAGAAACACAAATACCTAGCCTTAAATTTGCATCCCTTGCCCTATTGTTTATCCCCTAATAAATGAGATTTGTTGTTAATGTTAACACTGTCCATGAGCATATTATTACTGAGTACCAGTTCATTGGTTCTAGCTAAAAGTGCATTGTTAATGCTAATAACCATTCCTTGCAAGTATACAGGGTGTGCTAGAAGTCAGAACCCTGTGAGCTGTGAACCCTGTCACTGTGAGCATATTACTTATAGTCACTGTGAGCATATTATTAGTCCTGGTAGGATGAAACACGTGTCTATGTCATCTGTTAGCACCCTTTGCAAACTGTGTGAGAGGCCTTCGGCACCATGCAATTCTGCTTAAAGTTGAACCAGCATAACATTCTGTGGTGATTTGCATATGCAGCCCATGATGCTTTGCATTGTGTGGGCTTTGTGATTTTGTATATTATTAGCTATTGCAATAACTGTACTACTGAACACAAGGTAAACTGTTATATAGTAATCCATGTGTGAGGTGACTGTATGGGGTAGTGGGTAGATACAGCATCCCAGAGGGTTGTACTAGCTTATCATCAGACCCATTTAAATCTACTCTGGGTGGAGGTACCATACAAATAGTTCTACTACTGGTAACAAGCCCCTATTGTCATCAAAACCTGAACTCAGGCCCCTCAACCTGTATTGTGGGTAACAGGCAGGGTAGTAGCCCATTTGGACATGGTGTTTGGTTACATCTTTGAAGGCACCGCTAGAATCCCAGACCCCAGGACACCACCTCCCCAAAAAACACACATAAATGGACCCATCCCTTAAAGTAGAGGGATGGCTACATCAAAGCAGAAGCTATGGCAAATGCCAAAGCTTATGAATACTTTTTGGCTGGTGTGATGGCTAGTGTAGACCCCAAAATTCTTTGCTAAGTCTGGGCATTCCTCCAGTACTAAAAATGACCAGATTGAGGAAGTTCTGTTAGCAGGCTCTCTGGTATGCCATTTCACCATTAGGGGAAGAGTAAGGGACCACATTACTAGGACCTCGATGGTGTTCATTGCACGAGACCCTGTAGATATAGCCCTGGTACCTGAATGCATCACACCTGAAGGCACTCAAGTCCCCAGGGTATTGATACACCATGCCAGTGTGCCCCAAGCCGGTGACCTCCATGGAAGGTAAGGTCGCAGGACTCCTAGACAAACTCACTAAGTTGTTGCAGGTCAAGGGAAAGTCGGGGGGACAACCCCACCCATAGTTAGTGTACCAGGGTATACCCCGGACCAGTCCTCTGGAGAAGGCTCCATCTATGTGCCCAGTTTTCTCAAGATTCCTATAGATGGTTACGCACCTTCTATAGGATCCAACCCACCCCAGCCAGGGAGAAGGATTTTGACACTTGGCTGGATTATACCACCCCTTTAGTTAGAGACTGGCAGTTTTCAGAGGTAAAAAATGTAAACATCTGGGGAGAGAGCCTATGGGGCCGGCTTTAGAGGTCATTCACTGTCTGAGATCCCCAAAGCAGATGCCACTGCCATGGAGTTTCTGATCACATTGGAGAATGAGTTTGGGGCACAGAAACTGGCAGTGACTTGCTGTGGAAATTCAGGCACTCAGGCAATGGACGGGTGAACCCTTGTCCAAGTATCTAATCCATCTTGAGAGAGCATTGCAAAAAGCATTTAAAAAGTGGTGTGGCTCTGGTAATGTGAATCAGATGAGACTTGAACAGCTCATAAAGTAAGCCAAATATTCTCACCTGATGCTACTCCAGCTGTGCCTAAAGGACAGAAAAATAACCCTCCTACCTATGACGGGTTGATGAAAGAGGTCGGGAGGCTGAAGAAGATGTGGAGGATGCTCATAACCTGGAGTATTGTTGCCTCTGACCCCAGAGGCAGTGACTTACAAGAACTCTGGAGTAAGCTCAACAAACTGAAAGCAATGGCATGGCACAGAGTGGTCACAAGTCATCCATGTGAAGCTTACCCTTGTCTGTTTGAGGCTTCTTCTGAAATAGATTTGCCCATGATATCAGCAGTGTCCCAACCTGTTCAATCAGTTCCTCAACAGGATCTTCTGCAACAAATACAAGCTCTGCAGGTGAGACTGGACCACCTACAATCGCCTGTGACTCAGTCCCATAATCTATCCAGGCGCAGAGTGGCCAACAGGCCTAGTGACCCAAATAGAAGTCAAACCTGTCTCCCTACCCGGCAACTGATGTAAACTTTGCTACAGCTGTGGATGTGATGGCCACATCAAGAGAGACTGTCAACCTCAAGCTGATCCTCAATGGTCATCTCCCATTTTACTGCCCAGACCAAGAAACAGAACTTCAGTGGGCATGGTGGAGGGCACACTGGGACCCTGGCTGCAACAAGCTCCACCCAACGCTCAAACAAATCACATGTAAAACCAACAATAGAAGTACAAAGTCAAGGTCCGTTCAAACAGTGACCAAAACTGCCAACCACGCCACAGATCTTACTCAAGAAGACCTAGGATAGATAGCTGGGTCAACTATGAAGCCCCTGTCACCATTGGGTGTTCACACTAGTACCGTATTGTACAGTGGCTCCTAAGTCATCATATTCAAGATATGGTACGACCAACACCTTTCCCATATATCTTTGCAACTGCTGGAGGGACTCAATATTTAGGGCCTCAGTGACTGAACCTACCCGCACTTCAAGCCTGCAGTAGCTAGGTTCGCCTGGTTCAACAACCCCTCCCGCTTTGAACCTCCTTTTTGTTTTTATTTATTCTGTTTTTGTGTACTACTGTCCCTTTAAATGTTTGATGTGGTTTTGCCTTAAGAATGTGCCTGAGCTTCTTTCCAAGTGATTGACATGCCCCTGAATGCCAATCCAACTGCCATTCATTCAGTGACAAGGAGTTTGCCTCCCCATCTGCCAGTCAGCTCCTGACCCATGCCTGGTGCCAAGTTCCTCAGTCTATTGCACCGCTGCCTCCCCAGAGACTAATCTGGCCAATTCTAGTGTGAGAGGTATGTAAGTGTGCCATAATGCATCAGTGTGCCAGTCGTCATGAGCTGCAAGATGGAGCAAGGCGGATATGAGGTGAGGGAAGTTTCGCTGCCATCAAGAAAAAACTAGAGTAATGCGCCACCCCACTAAGTTGGGCTTACAACCGAGTACTTTAGTCTGCACAGTCAGGTAATAAATGTTGCTGGTGGATGCCAGATCAGTTTGCTTAGTTAATTCAGCAAGACAGTGACTGGAACAGTTTGCTGTTGGTTGTTGAGGAGAGGTCAGGAGTAGACAAGGGCTGAAGCAAGTTGTAATAGAAATATGAAAAAAAGAAAAATATTGAACCCTCTGCCTCCTGTAAAAATCTGTGTTTTGAGATCGAGAGCTCATCCCTTGTATGGCTGCCTGAATTTTGCTTGTCCAACCTCTGCTGCAAATGGGGCTAACAGCAAATTCTGACAGAAATATGCAAAAAGTAAAAGATTGAACTGCAGCTTGCCTCCTGTAAAATAATTTGTGTTGAGCTCTCAAGAGCCTCATCATCCCCACTGTGGCTGCCTGAATTTTGCTCATTGTAGTCCAGCCTCTGCAGTAAAATGTGTGCTGTACCTTTCTGGCCAGTATTGTTCTGTGTAGATAATTTTTCTAGTTTTTTTTTACATTTCTGCAACTTGGGTCAAATTGGTGTATGGATTACTTCATGTTGTCCTGTAATATGTGTACAGGTTCATTTTTCCTGCAACTTAAGAGGCCAGTTAACTGTGCATCTTCCTTTCCTTGACTATGTGTCCAGCCCTTTGATGTCTAGCGAGCACAGTGGGTCATTGTATGTTGATTAAACAAGAAGTCAGTGTGGTAATGGTTTTAGAAAGTGCACCATCTTGTGAACCAGGGATAAAGGGTTAATATCCAGAGTCAAATACTGTGTAACTTTGGGCAAGTCACAGTAAAAGCCCAGTGCTCCAGTCCATCCAGATACATATTCAGGGTTCATTTCAGACATGTTTTCTATGGGCATTGACCCACTGGGTATAAAAAGTAAGGGTCAACTGAAAAACTAATGGGTCATATTTAATTGTTCTACTGAGCCCAGATTCACAAACAGCAGTTTAAAACCATGTCCAGGTAGAATAAAAATAGAATAAAAGATGGGTCAAAAACTGTGCTGTGAATTGTCCCAGTCCCCACCCACATGTACCCTGCATATTTATGAAAAGAATGAGGACTTAACTGGAAAAAGATGCTGCAGCGTGAGATCTGAGGCAGCATACATTTCAAAAATGAGAAAAAAGGAACTCATTGGAGGATGCCATACACTGTCAGACCATTTGTGACCCATGGCTTCTGGGAGCCCAGCAGCCCCCAGGCCCATGCCCTAAAAGCAAGCTGACACAGCAAAAGTTAAGTACTGCACAATACCCAGCCAAAACTAACTGCAAACCTGACATGAGGTACAGTACACTGACTCTTTGCTATCCTCAGGTAATGAATACATTATTAGTATATGATGTGAGCTACACAGATAGCATTTTTCCTGACAGCAAGGAGTGGAGAAGAGCTGACAGATGATTTCTTGAGCTTTAAAATTAGTCACAAAATGAACCACAGAGCATATAGTAACCAGGGCTTCTATGGGCATAGCAGCCCCTAGACACCTAATATCGGACTGACTGACTACTGGATGAATTCATGATTCTGTTCTGTATGTGAGGTTAGCAAAATGCTGACATTAACCTGGCCAATGTCAAGCCAGTAGGTGACAACTGCAGCCAGTTATTGGCACCTATGCATGAAGGCAGAGTGCTACGTGCCACTATCTGTGGCACGTAGCCACTCTGTGCCCATTGTACCCCCACACACAGGATGCTCAAAGAGGGGTGCAGCACCTATGCACCTGTGCCCCTGGCCGACTGACCACAATGCATCAGGGTGGTGGGGTATGCTAGCATACATGCCATGCACTAAGGTGCATAGTGCTGGTGTAGGGTACGCCAGGAGAAACCTGGCATAAACCCCAACGTGCCCTATACACACAACTGGTTGCTGCCCAGACTGGGAGGATATCCTACCTCCACCAAGAAGACCACTGCAGCTGTCACCAATGGCTGCCCAGCGCCACCCGCCCCAGCACACAAATGTGTCCTGCACCCATGTAGGCTGCCCCCAAAACACACACACCACACATGGGGCACGGCCCAGGCTGCAAACACTCACCCTACCCCGCCCCATACCATAAGCCACCCCCAGTACCAGCAACCCCTGTACCTGCACAGCTGTAGCTGGCTTAGGTAGAGCCAGCACAGCCCTCCACACACTTACTATTACTGGCTTTCCAAGTGATGCTGGGAGTGCGCTGTCTGGTAGCTCTTCTCAGCATCACTTGGATGGCCATCAACTGAAGGGGTGTGTGGAGGGCTGTGCCACTGGCCATACCTATCTGGCTACAGGTGGGTTGTCTGTGCAGCGGGATGGTGGTGCGACCTTCTACCAAAGAGGGCTTTGGGTGATGGGATCGGGTCAGTGTGTGGACTGGGAAACATGTGCATTGGTGGGCCATGCTCGACACTGGGGACGTGGGTCCTTGATGGACACCCAGGATAGGGGGCCCTTGCTGGACACAAGGGACATGGGCAGCCAAGTGTTGGAGGAGGGGCTGCAGCTGATATGTGAGGTTGTGTGGTAACTCCTAGTGTTCTGGCACCAGACGGGCACAGCCACACATGTCTGGGTGTCTGCTGGTGCACCACACACCAGACCCGCGCACACCCTCATAAGGGATCCACTGTGGGACCCTTACCAGGCATCTCATTTGATGCCCGACTGAAGTCCGTGACTCCGCCTCGCCGGCAGAGTACTGTGTGCCGGGGGTGGAGCCATGGACAGGTGGTGGCCAATGGTGAAAGCCAGCAGGGTGCACCTGTCTGCAGGTGTGAAGCTACATGAGCAGGATATGTGCCTCTGGCACATGGTTCCTGCCTGATAGTACATAGGGGCCAGTATATGTATCACTTATACTACAGAGTCAGCATATTGCTAACTTCACATATAGAATTTAGGTATGTATTCACCCTTCAGCCTGACACCTCATAATTTTAGAGCAAGGGGTGAAGGAGAGTTCAGATATGAGTTATTTAGCTTCAAAATAAGTCAGAAAATGCACCACAGATCATCTAGAACCCTGTGCTCTGGGGGCCTAGCCCCCCAGACCCCCAGCTTTTCTAAAACGTAACAGTCTACAAAAAATAATGCCCTTGTAAAAATCCTGGTGAGGGCCTAGCAGCACCCAGACCCCTATTATCTGGCTGGCTGCAGGGTGAATACATACTGTACTTCCATTCTGTACCTGAGGTAAGCAAAATGCTGACATTCATATTCTGGCCTATCTCAAGCCAGCAGGTGACAGCTGCAGACTATATATATATAGATATATATGTGTATCACTTATACTACAATGTCAGCATTTTGCTAACTTCACGTAAGGTATACAAGTATGTATTCACCATGCAGCCAGATACCTTGTAATTTGAGAGTAAGAGAGTAGAGGAAAGCTAAGATATGAGTTATTTAACTTCAAAATAGGCCAGAAAATGCACTACAGAGCATCTACAGCCCTGAGCTTATGGGGTCTGACGCCCCAGACCCCGGCTGTTTGGAACAAGTCACAGACTCCAAGAAAAATTCCCTTGTAAAAGTCATGGCAATGGCCCTGTACCTGGGTTTCATTTGAGTCTGGATTTCATTCCCATCCAAAGTTACTGATGTAGAGATGCTGGGAAACCATAGCGTTAGTATGAAAGGAAGCGGGTGTGTATGACGATTTGCCTGTACTGGCAGGGACCAACACGCATATGTTTGGGCATTTAGCACAGCTGTGCTGAGAGACTGAGGTGAAGAAGAAGGCAAGCATTACCGATACCCACTATGGTGAGGCATGCATCCTCAAACAAACTGAGCCTAAACAAGAATCTTCAGATGAAGCAGTGGGTCTCATGTGAGCGTGACCCAGAAGAGGTAGTTAAGCCACCCATTCAGAGCATGGAGTAGTGGATATGGTCTGGTTTTGGTGACCCGTGGAACACCAACTTCTCAAGATAGATGCAGCAGAAGAATATGGACTGCTGGAGGGGTCTTGATGAAGCCAAGCATCCTGCCTGCTCTAGCTCATTCCTATGCTCGCTGTGTTACTGTACAGCTCCAGAATGTAACTGATGAGGAGGTTGTCATTTTCAAAGGGCACTTCTTAGCCCATATCTACAGTGCTGATACTGTAATGATGTCTTCGACTGGGGCTACAGCGCAAGTAATGGGTTAGACCCAGAATTATTGTATTTTGGAGAGTCCCTGATATCTGAGGAGTGGAAGAGACGTGTCAGCCAGAAGTTGGTGAGGCGTGACAAAGTCTTCTCCCTACATGACTGGGATGTTGGGTGCATATCAAGAGAAGAACACTGCATTCAACTTCAAGACAAATGCCCATTTAGAGAATGTTCATGAGAGATTTGCACCAGCCAACATAGATAATGTCTGGTGCCATATCCAAGAGCTGCACTGCAGGCATCATTCAAGAGTCTCATAGCCCATATGCCTCACCAATAGTTCTGGTACAGAAAAGAATGGATCCATCCAAATGTGCATCGACTACAGAACATTAAACAAGAAAACCATTCCAAATCAGTATCGATGCCCCACATCTAAGATGCATTGGACTGCCTCTGTGGTAGTAAATGGGTCTCAGTGCTGGATTTAAGTAGGGTACTATCAGATACCGATGGCTCTTGAAGACTGAGAGAAAACCACATTCATATGCCCCATAGGGATTTATGAGTTTTACACATGCCACAAAGAATCTCTGGTGTGGTTGCAACCTTTCAAAGGCTCATGGAGAAGTCTGTGGCTGATATGATCCTTCTGGAATGTCTAGTTTAGCTGGATGACATAATAGTGTTTGAAAAAACCTTTGAGGTGCACAAAGCTTGTCTTCTAAAAGTACTTGACAACCTAGAAGAATTTGAGTTGACGGTGTCGATTAACACATGCCAGTTTCTTCAAACATCTGTAGTTATGTTGGTCACATTGTCTCCACTAAAGGCATCCAAACAGATCTGAGCAAGTAGAAGCTCTGACAACCTGGCCCAAACCAGACAGTCTTAAAGAACTTCAGAGGTTTCTGGGTTTTGTGGATACTATTGCAGACCGTGAAAGACTACACTAAATTTGTGAGGCCGCTACTCAACCTTACCCAAGGCTACCCTCCAGTGCACAAAGGGAAAATCCTCCTACAACAAGTGAACCTAAAGTTACCATAAGCCAAATGAAACCTTTGGGCTGAGATGGACTAAAGACCGTGAAAGCTTTTTAGAATGTTATCAAGTGTCTGACCCATGCTCCAGTGCTTACTTGTGCTGATCCTACTAAGCCTTATGATTTGCACACAGATACCAGCCTCAGTGGACTGGGAGTTGTTTCTGTCAAGAACATGAAGGGAACTTAGACCAGTGGCATTTGCAAGTCACAGTTTAAACAGTGCTGGAAGAGATACCTTGTACACAAGCTGAAGTTCTTAGCATTAAAATGAGCAATATTGGATCAATGTCATGATTACCTTTTGGTACCAAATAACTGTCGAAAAAGATAACAACCCACTCACATATAGCAACATAGACTTTGATGGCAGATAAGGACCACTTGGCCCACCCAGTCTGCCCATTTCCTACCTACTGGATAAGCTGCAGATTCTAGTTAACCAACAGCCTACTTCCTGCAACCCCCACTATAATTGCTTTGTGTCTGTCCCATGCATGTTTGAATTCTCACACTGTTTTAGACCCAATGACCTCCTCAGAAAGGCTGTTCCATGTATCCACCACTCTCCATGAAAAAATTCTTACATTACCCCTGAGCCATCCCCCTTTATCTTTAAATTGTGCCCCTTGTTCTTACACATCTCTTTTCTGAAAGATGCTACCCTCCTGGACTTTGTTGATTCCCTTGAGGTACTTGAACATTTCTATCATGTCCCCGTCCCTCCTTTCATCAAAAGTATACATATTAAGTCTCTCAGTCTATCTTCATATGGTTTCTGCTGCAGACCCTGCACCATTTTAGTCGCACTCCACTGGACTGCTTCCATCCTATCTATGTCTTTGCGTAGATGAGGTCTCCAAAACTGCACACAGTACTCCAGATGGGGTCTCACCAACTGTCTGTATAGAGGAATAACCACTTCCTTTTCTACTTGTGATGCCCCTTCCTATGCATCGCAGTATCCCCTGGTTCTCCTCACCGACTTCACATTGCTTACCCACCTTTAGGTCATCTGATATGACTACCCTCAGGTCCCTTTCCATTTTGTTGCTGTTAGTACCTCCCTGCTATTGTGTACTTTTCTCCTGGGTTTTGTTTCCCAGGTGCTGTACTTTGCACTTCTTTGCATTGAATCTAACTTGCCATATGTCTGACCATTCCTCCAACCTTGCCAAGTGCCTTCTCATCTTTTCTACCCCTCTTGTGTATCAACTCTGTTACAGATCTTTGTGTCATCTGCAAAGAGGCATACCTTTCCCTCAGACACTCTGCAATGTCACCTATAAAGATGTTAAAGAGGACTGGACTCAGTAGTGAGCCCTGAGGTACTCCACTAGTAACCCCTTTCTTTGGAATGTGTTCCATTCACTATTACCTTCTGTGTCCTGTTGCACAGTTTGCTACCCAGGCTACCACCCTGGGACCCACTCCCAGGCTGGCTAACTTGATTATTAATCTTTGTGTGGGACTGTGTCAAATGCCTTGCTAAAGTCTAGATGGCCATATCCACAGCCCCTCCCTGGTCTATTACTTTGGTCACCCAGTCAAAGAAATCAATTAGATTCATCTGACATGACCTTCCTGCTGTAAATCCAAGCTGCTTTGGGTCCTGTGCCCCGCTGGCCTATAGGTGCTCAACAATTCTTTCTTTCAGAAGTGATTCCATCATTTTCCCTACCACTGAGGTCAAACTTACAGGTCTGTAGTTTCCTGCTTCTGCCTTGCTTCCACTTTTGTGAAGGGAATCACATCTGCCCTCCTCCAGTCCTCCGGTACTGCCCCATCCTGCCATAATTTGTTAAAAGCGTGGTCAGTGGTGTCACTAGGTCCTCCTTAGTTCTTTTAGGATTCTGGGGTGAATCCGTCAGGTCACATTGCTTTGTCCACCTTCAGTTTTAGGAGTTCTTTCAGGACTCTTTCTTCTGTGAATGGGCTGGTGTCAACCACCCTACCCAGAGTCTTCTATTGTCTGGTTTAGGTAACTCCTCCTCATCT
Organism: Neoceratodus forsteri; assembly: GCA_016271365.2. Taxonomy (NCBI): domain Eukaryota; kingdom Metazoa; phylum Chordata; order Ceratodontiformes; family Ceratodontidae; genus Neoceratodus; species Neoceratodus forsteri. Next base: position 1,047,308,947 of record CM057455.1, read on the forward strand.
TATTTTGTGAATACTGAGCAAAAGTATTCATTCAGTATCTCTGCTTTTCACTGTCTCCCTCTGCCCACCTCCTCTCCTTTATTACTCTTCACTATCCTCCCTTAACCTTTCTATGCTCCCTAATGTACCTGTAAAAGGTTTTATCCCCTTCTTAACTGAGTTGGCTATTTTTTCCTCGGTTTGGGCCTTTGCTAGCCTGACTGCCTTCCCCACTTCTTTCTGCTTTAATTGATACAGTTCCCTGTAGTGCTCCTTCTGTGATTCATTATACTTTTGAATGCAGCCTTTTTCTCCTTAACCTTCCCTGCCACCTCTTTTGAGAACCATAGTGTTTTTTACTCTGCTTTGTTTTGTTTGTTTCACACAAAGGTTTGTTGCCTCTATGATGGCAGTTTTGATTTTCTCCATTGTTCTTCCACCCTCCTTTTGGTCATTTGCTAGTGCATTTTCAGGTATTCACCCATTTTGCCAAAGTCAGCCCTTCTAAAGTCCAGTATCTTTGTTTTTGTATGGCTTATCTCTATGGTTGTGCTCATTGTGAAGCACACTGTGCAGTGGTCGCTTGTTCTCAGATGTCTACTGACTTCTAAATTTGTGATCCTCTCTCCATTTGAGAGTACCAGGTCTAGTATTGCTCCTCCCGAGTGGGTTCCAACACTAGCTGTCTAAGGCCTGCCCCTGTAGGGCATCGAATGACCCTGCTCTTGGATGTGGCTGCAGTACATGTTATCCAGTTAACATCTGGCATATTCAGGTACCCCATCAACAGTATCTCCCTTTTTTCAACCATTTTGAGAATGTCCTCTATCATTTTGTTGTCCATTTCTCCCTTGAGACGGGGTCTGTATACAACCCTGTGTGGATTGTGATGCCATTCCCTGTCTCCAAGGTGACCCAGAGTGCCTCTTGTCCTTCCCTTTACGTTCAGAGATCTGAAAACTTGATGCAGCAGGACTTCACTGGCTGTCTGCACTTCCACATATGACTACCGAGTGGAATACTGTCCAGGTTTAAACAATATAGATACAGACGCACTGTCACAGAGGCCTCTGGTGACCTACCAACAGCCATCCTCGGTGACAATCCTGAGCAAGCAGTGAAAGAACTATGTCATGAATTTGATACGGATGAACATCCGTCACTCACCAATGAAAGCAATCTTATTGACACCTTGGGAGCCTCTGCTAAATGGTTACAACCCACGACTGAAAATTTTCTCTCAGTCGACACCAGCACATTACCCTAGCTGACCAGGCAAGAACTACAGCAAGAACAAAGGGTGGGTGTCAGCATCAACAAGATTATTTCTGCATTGGAGAAAGTTAAAGATGCATCCCAGGTAACTACTGACAACTATGACACCCACTTAATGTTGCATGAGTGGTCCAAATTCGAAAAAAGACAAACTGTCATGCAAAGAGATTAAAACAGCTCAGAATAAAGCAACCTTGCAACTTGTGCTGCCATACAGATTCTGTCATGTAGTAATGAAAGCTCTTCATAATGACATGGGGCATTTGGGAACCGACCATACCCTAGATCTCACCAGAGCTCATTTCTACTGGCCAAGGATGGCTTCTGACATAGAATACAATTGCAAAACATGTCCAAATTGCTTGCAGAGAAAAGCCCAACTGCAGAGGCAGTCCCTCTGGTGAACATAACTAACAGGCACCTATGGAACTGGTCTATGAGATTTTTCAGCTTACACTCAGATTCAAAACACAAGGCAAATATATTGGTGGTCACTGATCATTCTCCAGGTATGCTGAAGCGTACCTACCAAAGACCAGAAGGCCTCGTCTGTGGATAAAGTGGAAGTTGAAAACTTCTTTGTGCACTATGGGGCACCCAAGAGACTGCATTCCGATCAGGCCATGACTTTGAAATTAAATTCATTAAAGAGCTTTCATTTACATGGGCATTCACAAGTCTCGCACAACACCCTATCACCCTCAAAATGATCCACAATCAGAGAAGTTCAACCAAACCCTATTAGATATACTTGGCACAATGGATCAGAAAGACAAAAAGAACCTGAGCCAAAGAGTTTGCACCCTTGTGCACACCTATAACTGCACCAAAACTGATGCTACTGGGTACTCACCTTACCAGTCAATGTTTGAACAAGAGACTCACCTCCTGGTAGACTTATGGTTTCGGGTATCTGCAGACGGAAGTAGACCTGTGACTTATCTGCATTATGTCTAGTGGTTTGCTAGACCAGTTGAATGAGGCCTGTAAGTAAGTTGCAGAGACTGCTACCAAGCGAAATCGTGTTAACAAGGAGAGACATGACTGAAAAGTTAAAGTGCAAGATCTATGACCTGGAGACTGAGTACGCTTGAGAAATTGGGAATCCCTGGGAAACATAAGATTGCCAACTGATGGAGTAATGTGCCTTATGTAGTCACAACAAAAATGGAGACATGCCTGTCTACAGAATTAAGCCAGAAGGCTCCAGGGAGGTTTTAAAGTAATCCACAGAAACCGTCTTCTCCTTGTTGGGCAAATACAATTCCTGCCAGCACTCCTTAAGAGGCCCCGTACCATCAACTAACCTCTGCAGCACACAGACAAAGGCAAGAGACCACTTAAGCAACTGATTTTCAGCACACAGATAAGTTCATACACAGATGATTCAGATACAGGAAGTGAATATGATGGATACAGCCAAGCGCCAACTTGTATTATCTTGTCCAACAGCAAGAAAATGTGGCCCCAGCAGACCCATCAATTTTGAAGCCGAGGCTCCATCCAGCAGTGCTGTAGGCTTGTCAGATATTTGAGCTGAGAGCCAAGCAATTAGTGAAGCAGGTGATGATGAATATCTTTCTGCAGATAATTCTAATCATGATGAAAGTCTTGAATCTGAATGTGAAAGCCCAACCCTAGGGGTTACTCTCAGGATTCTGAAGAGAGTGACAGTAACAGTGATGCCTCAGCAGCAGAAATACAAGAAATTAGTTCAACTTCACGTCTGTCTTTGGAAGCACCTAAGGCAGGGGGATGCCTCTGAAGCCACAGAAGAAAGCTGCATCCCAATAAATGCTTTTGGTGACACCAATAGAAAGTGCCATACTTGAGATACAGTGGAGAAGCTACTGCCAACTGTCAAAGAATCTAGTGCTGTTGCTACCGACTTTACTACACATATGAAGTGTTCTGCAAGGCATCCCAAGCCTGTCATATGCATCACATATGACACCCATGGTGAACAAAGTGAGATTCCAATATACACCCTGCACAGAGGGGTATATGCAACTCCTAGATCGCTGCCAAAATAGTGTTTTGCTCCCCACAAAATAGATATGGGCTGGGTAACTCCCCAAAAATCAAAAGGAGGTTGAAAATGTGGCATGGCTGGGTAGACTCAAAACTGAAAACAAATTGCTGTTTGGCACTGTTATGCTGTTGTTTGATGCCTAGATTAGGAAATATTTATTTAGACTAGGATGGCTAGTTAGAAAGAGATAATTGTCTAAACAGTCAGCCTTGTATATATGTGGTAGTTGTTTGTTCTATTCTCAGGACCTGTGTTTTTGAAATGTAATGCACTTCATTGAAGTTTTCAGAACAATACACATTACACAGATTAAACAAACATAAGAATAAAGAAAACACATATCAACAACATATAATACATACAACCCAACCAATACATACTCTACATACAATACCCCCCACCGTCCCCCAGGAGATACTAAGTGAAGTGAAGTGACAGACTTCTCTATACATTGAGTTCTTGATGCAAAACATACAGGCATATAAAGTACCATTTAGGAAATAAGCATGCAAAATGATATACAAGTGAGAGACAAGCCCTTATAATAATCACCTTTGTGGATTTACTGAGAGGAAGAATGGACTAGCAAGAGTGTTTCCAGCTCACCCCATTTTTGGTATAAGCTGGCATGCAATTCTGTATACTGGCTATCATTTCTCAACACATAAATTGTACAGAATTTCATTCAGCCATTTAGGGTAGGTGATCTCATCTTGGTGAGCCAGTGGCGCAAGACCAGGCATTTCACAGATTGGGATATTAGTGATATACAGAATTTCCTTTTTCTGGGTTATCACACATTGCCTACTACACAAATTTCAGGGAAAACAGTCCCCAAGCCCAATAAGGCCTCTAACCTTGATTTAATCTTGTCCCATAAAGGACCGACTTTAGGACATTCCCACATGATGTCAACAGGATCCTTCTGCCATATTGCACCTAGAGCATTGAGCAGAGGAGCTTCCTCAGCTTAAATAAGTGGATAGGGTAAGGTAAATGTTATGTAGTATATAAAATTGAGTGAGATGTAGTTTATCATTAGACACATACCGGTACATAGCTCCCAAAATAGGCTCCCGGTTTGCTGTCAGGTTAGGAAAGGAGGACATCCAAAATGGGAGTGTCCTGTGAATGCAGGAAATAGTTGGGCAAACAAAGGGATACTAACAGTGATACAAGTGGGGCTGCCAGGAATAAGACTGGACCAGAGAAAGAAAGTTACTATGATCAATAGACCACGCTGCTGTACCAATCAAGTAATCAGCATATGTCGAGGTTGGTAAATTATGAAAATTTGTGTAGCAGGGAGATTGAGATAGAGTAACAGATCCTGACTATTGAGCATCTGCCCATCTCTCAGGAGATCAGAGACCAATTTACCATTTAGTTCAGGGAATCGAAATGAAATACTATCGCACATCCCAGTTTAAAATTTATATTGCCACAAGCGGTTGAAAGATGTCCATTAAATTGTTATACCATAAGGACCTACATAGTTGGCATGTACTTTCAGTGAGTTATATACTGTATAACCGTGGCTTTAAATTAAGAGGGCAACCTGCCAGGGAGGTAAAGAAGAGACTATGAAAAGAAATACCAGCATCTACAAATTGTTGTCTCTCAATTTGCAACCAGAGTGCTACATACTTGGACTCCTTTTGTTGGTCAGGTGGTATAGGCCATTGTACAGTGAGAAGCCAGTCAGAAAACACTTGCCTGCTTCTGTTGGAAGCTAGAAACTTGCTGTACTGCAGAGAACAAACTAGAATGCATTTGAGGAACTGGGAACCTGTTAAAACATAATATTGTTGGGGACTTGTTAGGAAGGTAAGCTACGCTTTCTACAGAAAGTTTCATCTTTTTCTTATTGGCTTTAAGAATTGCAGGATTCCATTAAAGTGTAGTAATTTTATAACCAGAGGGGTGAAATACAACTGAAGTTGCTTGATTTCTGTGATAAGACACTAGGATTTGGAAGTATATTTGTACAATATTTTAGAAGTGTCCTGCTGGCTGAGCAGTGAGTTTATCCCTAGTTTCAGAAAAGGGTTTGTATATTAGAAGCAGACATAACAAATTGTCTTCACTGAAAGGCCTGCTTACATCACAGGTGTCACTAGTCAATCAATTGATTCTGGGTGGGGCTTTTATCACTGAGCTGTCTTGGCAAACTACACAGTGAGAAGCCAGTCAGAAAAGACTTACCTGCTTCTGTTGGAAGCTGAGAAACTTGCTATACTGCAGAGAACAACTAGAACACATTTGAGGAACTGGGAACCTGTTAAAACATAATATTGTTGGGGACTTGTTAGAAGGTAAGCTACACTTTCTACAGAAAGTTTCATCATTTTCTTATTGGCATTAAGAATTGCAGGATTCCATTAAAGTGTAGTAATTGTATAACCAGAGTGGGTAAAATACAACTGAAGTTGCTTGATTTCTGTGCTAAGACACCTAGGATTTGGAAGGATATTTGTGCAATATTTTAGAAGTGTCCTGCTGGCTGAGCAGTGAGTTTATCCCTGGTTTCTGATAAAGGGTTTGTATATTAGAAACATACATAGCATATTGTCTTCACTGAAAGGCCTGCTTACATCACAGGTGTCACTAGTCAATCAATTGATTCTGGGTGGGGCTTTTATCACTGAGCTGTCTTGGCAAACTACACAGTGAGAAGCCAATCAGAAAAGACTTGCCTGCTTCTGTTGGAAGCTGAGAAACTTATATACTGAAGAGAACAAAGTAGAATCCATTTGAGGAACTGGGAGCCTGTTAAAACATAATATTGTTGGGGACTTGTTAGGAAGGTAAGCTACACTTTCTACAGAAAGTTTCATCGTTTTCTATTGGCATTAAGAATTGCAGGATTCCATTAAAGTGTAGTAATTTTATAACCAGAGGGGTGAAATACAACTGAAGTTGCTTGGTTTCTGTGCTAAGATACCTAGGATTTGGAAGGATATTTGTACAATATTTCAGAAGTGTCCTGCTGACTAAGCAGTGAGTTCGTTTTATCCCTGAACTTAGTAGAGTGGTTTGTGTAGGAGCAGTGGTCTAGTAAATTGTGGTGTTGGTTGACTTACTATAAAGGGCAGTACTCACCAGGGTGGTGGAGCAGTGGTGTATTTGATTGTTTCTAACAGTCACCAGTGGTTGTGGCCTACCCACCCACCCTTCCCTCACCCTGCCCACCTCAGGCGTGGCATTTCCTTTATAGCCAAGGTTCTGACATCACTCTCAGCAGGTCTTGGGGGAGAACTGTCATATTCTTAATTACCCAACACAGTGCATAAAGAGTAAGTACACGCACACAAAAAATATATATTACTCATTGTATATTATAAGGAAGAGGGACATGGGGAGTGGTGCAATTCACTGGCTGTGGGGTAGAAATTTTCTGGGAGACATTCTGGAACCTATGTTGCTGCCCTATTTGCAGACAACTGTCAGCTTTGAGGGAGGAGGCTGCCTACCTCCAGGCTGAACTGGCAAGGACTAAGGAGGCCTCCTCACCCAAAGAGCACCAGTTCCACAACCACTGCCTCAGAGATTGCCATGTGTGAAGAGCAGATGGACCACAGTAGGTTCTGGGAGGGTGAGGGTGGTGGAACAGAGGCATAGCCCCTGAGTTGTACCTCTACACAAATCATATGTCAGTCTGGCAAATCAAGATTCCTCTATGATGACACCCTCAGTGGAGACTAAGAAGAAATGCTGGGGACATCCACAGGGGAGTCCCACAAAGAGTGGCAAGGACACCACAGGGAAAGAAACAGCTTCTGAAAGGGGACTCGATTGTTAGGGGTGTAGACCTGGGGAAGGGAGAGGAGAGGAGAGGGAAGTAAGGTGCCTTCCTGGTGCCATGGCTTGGAGGGACAGGAAGCAAATCCTCAGGATTGCAGAAGCAGCATCACAGGAGAGGGAACTAGATATCATTGTCCACCTCGGGACAAATGACCTAGCTAGGCATGAGATCAGGGCAGTGCAGAATGAATTTGTGGAGTTGGGAGGGCCTCAGACAGGTAGCAAGCAAGGTAACCTTTCTCAGAGGTTCTGCCAGTCTATGGCAGGGTGAGGCTAGGGTACTGCACACCATGCAGTTTAATGAATGGTTGCAAAACTGGTGCAGAGCACAGGGTTTTGGCTTCATTGGGGACTGGGGTCCACCTGGAACACGAAGGTCTATACTGGCATGATGGTCTGCATCTGTCCAGAAAGGGAAACACGCTCCTAGGTGACAGGTTTAAAGGCTTCCTTGGCAAGCTTTTAAACTAGCCAAGGGGAGGTGCTGATAGGAAACAGGAAAGTTCAAGCCTCCCCACAAAACATGGCAGGTAGTAGGTAAACACTGAGGTACAGAGCTTGACAGAGGGCAGGACAGGGGTAAATGGAAAATGGACAAGGGCAATAAGAGCAGGGATGGGGTAAAAGAATAAAGCCAACATTAAATGGAGGGCAATGAGTACCAATGCCCATAGTCTGGGAAACAAGCTTCCTGAGCTAGTAGCCCTGATGGAAGAGGAACACTTGGATATTTGTGGCAGTCTCAGAAACATGGTACATGGAGAACCATGACTGCGATGTCAACATCCAGGGTACACAATCTACAGAAGGGACAGGGAGTGTAAAGAGGAGGTGGAGTAACTCTCACATAAGGGAAGGGATCGAGCTACAGAACTAAAAAGGAAAGGGGAGGACAAGAGGCACTCTGGGTCACCTTGGAGACAGGGAATGGCATCACAATCCACACAGGGGTTGTATACAGACCCCGTCTCAAGGGAGAAAATGGACAAGAAAATGATAGAGGCATTCTCAAAATGGCTGAAAAGGGAGATACTGTTGATGGGGACCTGAATATGCCAGATGTTAACCGGACGACATGGACTGCAGCCACACCTAAGAGCAGGGTCATTCTCAATGCCCTACAGGGGCATGCCTTAGACAGCTAGTGATGGAACCCACTTGGGAGGGAACAATATTAGACCTGGTACTCTCAAATGGAGAGAGGATCACAAATTTAGAAGTCAGTAGACATCTGGGAACAAGTGACCACTGCACAATGTGCTTCACAATAAACACAACCATGGAGACAAGCCATACAAAGACAAGGATAATGGACTTTAGAAGGGCTGACTTTGGCATAATGGGTGAATACCTGAGGAATGCATTAGCAAATGGCCAGAAAGGAGGGTGGAAGAACAATGGAGAGCAATCAAACTGCCAACATGGAGGCAACAAGCCTTTGTGGAAACAAATAAAGAAAATGAAGCAGAATAAAAACCTCTATGGTTCTCAAAAGAGGTGTCAGGAAGGTTAAGGAGAAAAGGCTGCATTCAAAAAGTATAAGGAATCACAGAAGGAGACGACAGGGAACTGTATCAATTAAAGCAGAAAGAAGTGGGAAGGCAGTAAGAAAAGCAAAGGCCCAAACCGAGGAAAGATAGCCAACTCAGTTAAGAAAGGGATACAACCTTTTATAGGTACATTAGGGAGCATAGAAAGGTTAAGGGAGGCATAATGAAGATTAATAAAGGAGAGGGAGGTGGGCAGAGGAGACAGTGAAAAGGCAGAGATACTGAATGAATACTTTTGCTCAGTATTCAAAAAGAAGAAGAGGAGGAGTTTCCTAAACCAAACAGTAGAAGCACTCTGGGTAGTGGGGTTGACGTCAGTCCATTTAGTAGAAGAAAGAGTCCTGAAAGAACTCCTAAAACTCAAGGTGGACAAAGCAATGTGGCCTGACGGGATTCACCCTAGAATCCTAAAAGAGCTAAGGGAGGACCTAGTGACACCACTAACCACACTTTTAATAAATCATGAGAAGATGGGGTGGTACCTGAGGACTGGAGGAGGGCAGATGTGATTCCCTCTCACAAAGTGGGACCAAGGCAGAAGCAGGAAACTACAGACCTGTTAGTTTGACCTCAGTGGTGGGGAAATGATGGAATCACTTCTGAAAGAAAGAACTGTTCAGTACCTAGAGGCCAGCGGGGCACAGGACCCAAAGCAGCATGGATTCACAGCAGGAAGGTCATGTCAGACGAATCTAATCGATTTCTTTGACTGGGTGACCAAGTAATAGACCAGGGAGGGTCTGTGGATATGGCCTACCTAGACTTCAGCAAGGCATTTGACACAGTCCCGCACAAAGATTAATAATCAGTTAGCCAGCCTGGGAGTGGGTCCCAGGGTGGTAGCCTGGTAGCAAACTGGCTGCACAACAGGACACAGAAGGTAATAGTGAATGGAACACATTCTGAAGAAAGGGGGTTACTAGTGGAGTACCTCAGGGCTCAGTACTGGGTCCAGTCCTCTTCAACGCCTTTATAGGTGACATTGCAGAGGATCTGGAAGGAAAGGTATGCCTTTGCAGATGACACAAAGATCTGTAACAGAGTTGATACACAAGGGGGGTAGAAAGGATGAGAAGGGACTTGGCAAGGTTGGAGGAATGGTCAGACATATGGCAACTTAGATTCAATGCAAGAAGTGCAAAGTAATGCACCTGGGAAATAAAAATCCAGGAGAAGAGTACACAATAGCGGAGGTACTAACGACAACAATAATGAAAGGGATCTGTGTGTAGTCATATCAGATGACCATTAAGGTGGGTAACAATGTGAGAAGTCAGTAAGGAGAGCGAGGGGATACTGGGATGCATAGGGAGGGGCATCACAAGTAGAAAAAGGGAAGTAGTTATTCCTGTGTACAGACAGTTAGTGAGACCCCATCTGAGTACTGCATGCAGTTTTGGAGACCTCATCTATGCAAGGACATAGACAGGATGGAAGCAGTCCAGAGGAGGGCAACTAAAATGGTGCAGGGTCTGCAAGAAACCATATAAAGAGAGACTGAGAGAGCTTAATATGTATACCCTTGATGAAAGGAGGGACGGGGGCATGATAGAAACTTTTAAGTACCTCAAGGGAATCAACAAAAGTCCAGGAGGTAGCATCTTTCAGAAACAGAGATGTGTAAGAACAAGGGCACAATTTAAAGTTAGAGGGGACGGCTCAGGGTAATGTGAGGAAATTCTTTTCACGGAGAGAGTGGTGGAAGCATGGAACCGCCTTCCTGGAGAGGTTGTGGGGTTTAAAACAGTGGGGAATTCAAACATGCATGGGACAGACATAAGACAATTATAGTGGGGGTTGCAGGGGAGTAGGCTGTTGGTTAACTAGAATCTGCAGCTTATCCAATAGGTAGGAAATGGGCAGACTGGGTGGGTCAAGTGATCCTTATCTGCCATCGAAGTCTATGTTTCTATGTTTCTCTGTGCATATTTGGAAAATATGACTAGCCAGATAATATATATATATAAAAATTAGGCAGTTTGAGTCCCCAAGATGTTCTTGTGCACCCAATTTTCCGTATGCTGTACGAGGGTTTTGCCTTCAATAAAAACTGGGAAATTACTGAAAGAAGGTTTTGAAACCAAGTAACTGGGATGAATACATGTAGCATATTAAGAGGGTAAAAATGCAGGTGAGCACATTCATTTTGATAATACTGATACTGGTTTGTAAGGAGGGGCGAAACTCCATCTGCAGGTCCTGTTTGATGGTTTCTACTACCTTGTCTAAATTAAGAACCTTAAGTATGGACTGATTCTGGGAGAGGAGATACCAAAATATGTCAATTTGGAGGCACACACCATGCCCAGATGAACATAATCCGAGGGAAGGCCTTGGGGTCAGAGGCATAATAGTAGTCTTGTCCAAATTAAGCTTGTAGCTACAAACTTACCAAATGTAGTGATAATATGCAGGGCCTCAGGTATGGAGATGTCTGGGTGTGACAAGTGCAACAAAATGTCATCTGCATAGATGGAAAGCCTACGATCAAAAGACCTTACAAGGATACCTTAAATTTGAGGAGAGGTATTAGAAGATGGACTAAAGTTTCTAAGTAGAGATTAAAAAGTAGGGAGATAGAGGGTAACCCTGACGAGTTCCCAAATAGAGAGAGAAACCTTTCAATAGTACTCCATTACAGTACACTTCTGCATGTGGCCTGGTATAGAACACCCATATTCATTTTATAAAAGCAGTAGGGAACCCAAATTTCTCCAATACCAAGAATAGGAAGGCCCACTGCACTTATCGAATGTTTTCTCTGCATCCAGGGAGACCAGCACCATGGGTTGCCCAGCCTCCCGGGATGCAGAGAAGACATGCACCAGCTTCCTTAGGCAATCTGTGGAGGACTTGCCTTGGATGAAGCCCACTTGCTCAAGGTCCGATCAGCCCTCCCAATAATTCTGGTGGAGAGATTTTTCCAAACAGCTTCATATCATAATTCATGATGGAGATGGGACGATAGTTAGTGACTTTATTTTTGGGCTTGTTAGGTTTGGACAGGACTACTATTTGGGCCCGAAGGAGAAATCTGACATGCCTCTCTGGCACAAAAAGGAGATCAGCTGGTGGAGAATAAGAACTAACTCGTTTGCCAGTGCCTTATAAAAATTAGAGGGAATCCGGTCTGTTCTAGGGGCTTTATCTGAAGGGAGATTTTGAATAGCAGTGAATATTTTGGTGGAAACAAGGCCTACCAGGAAGGTCTGTGTGTAGGAGACAGAACAGAAGTAGAATTGGTCTCAGGTAGGCCTGTGTTTCCTTTAGTTAGGGAGGGTTAGATGGAGGGCTATATAATTGGCAAAAGAAGTGATCAAATTTTGGGCTATTCCTGTAGGGAATGTTTTAAGAAACCCATCTTCCTGAGAAGAAATAGCATGAACCAGATGGGAAGCCTCTTGCTGTTTTAAGCTGAGTGCTAGAAAGTGCCCCACTTTTCCCCACTGTTCAACATAAGTCAGGTTTTTAAGAAGCCATACTCTGCCTGCTCCTCATACATTCTATGTTGGTGTCTCAGGCTAGTTAAGGTAGCTTGATCTTCCTCTGATGATTCTAATGATGGACTCTGTTCTAACTTTGTAATCTGGTCCAGTAAGGTGCACAGAAAAGCTTTGTATTTCTTTTTCTTGGTGGAAGCTTTATGAATAAATCCTCTCAGTGCATATTTAAGTGAACACCATATTTTATCAGTGTTCTGAATGGAGCCCATATTCTGTTCTAGAAACTGACCAATAATGGACTGAATTCCAGACAAGACCTGAGGATCTTTTAGTAGTTGGGTGTTCAATTTCCAAATTTTATTCCTTCTAAAATCTGGGAGGAGATTATATTCTAGCCACACTGGGAGTGGTCTGAGAGGACCCTAGGGTTATTCCTCCATTTGCTACGCCATGCAGAGTGTTTGTACTGATTAATAAATAATCTAGATGAGAGGAAGAGTTATGCACATGGGAGTAGAACGTATACATATGCACCAAAGGGTGAAGCACCCTCCATAGGACATATAGCCTCACATTTTCATCAATTCATGCAGTGCTCATTGAGTGGGGAGAGACTTTTGGGATGATGACCTGATCTATCAAGGTCAGATGTGAGAGTCACATTCCAGTCTGCCGCTAGGAGGACGGGAAGGTGAGCATAGGAGAAAGCAGATTAATCAGATAGGAGGAAAATTCAGAAGATGGTGCATGAGGGCCATATATTACCCATAAGTATCTCAGTGTGGTCCAGTATACCATGCAACAGTAGGTATCTACCAGCTGGATCCTCAGTGCTTTGAATTAGCTGGAAGTTAGTACCTTTAAAAACAATATTGCTACCCCTCTCTGATTAGTAGAATCCCAGCTGCAAAAACCTGACCTATCATCATTCTATGGAGAAGCATGTTCTCCAAAGATAGACAATGGGTTTCCTGAAGAAATGCGATTTGGCAGTGGAGTATTTGCAGGTGTTTTAGTATTTGGTACCTTTTATCCCTTGAGCAAGCTCCTTTAACATTCCACATCACATATCTCATACCCAAAGAATAGCAATTGGAAAAGTAGAGAAGCCTTATTTAACAAGCTTTTCATGTGCTGGAGCTGCACTCAGTATCTTCTCCCCACTTATAAAAACCAAAGAACATAACCCAGTATCCCACACACATGTACACCGAGAAAGTATAAAACACCCTGCCATACCCAATCCATACGACTGAACCTCCAAAACTTATCGGGCCATAGTGGATTCACTTCACTCCAAACAGTTGCAGCTCCTCCTCCTCCCCACTCAAAAATAATCTAGTGAGTAGTACTCATCAAAACTGCATAAACAACCTTAATGTACATCAGTGAAAACATTAGAACTGTCACTGTATAAACAGTATTCCCCTTGGTATACAAACCATGAGACAAACCCTTGTGCCCTTCATTCTAAATAAAATTGCAAGGCCCCACTGAAGATAACTGGGGTATACTGGATATTACGCTTGGTACCCATCAACATCAGTGACCTTTAAAATTTTGCAATAACCTGCTTACTCACAGGCATATTGTTAAAACCTAAAATAAGTTATTTCGGACACTAAGCCTTTAAGTAAAATTTGTGGCATGGATCACCCAAGCCAACTAAAAGACCTTATTTCAGGTTAGCCTGCCTGGCTTCGTTTAGACCAGCAGACAGTTATTTATCCAGAAATCCACTACATGGGGTTAACAGGAGGAGAAATAGTGCAGTCAAAGGCAGAACTAATGGACAGTACAAAAGTCATAATATTTAAACGCACAAAACGTGGGGCTTCTTATCCATAAATCAGCTCCAGTAGCTAACAAGCAAGATGTGGTTTCAGGGGATGCAATCAAGAAGAACTAAGCACAAAGAAGGAAGGTATATTCCTGTAGTAGACTTGACTAGTATTAAGCAGCATCCAGAAACCAGAGATTTGCACACCAGTCACTTAAACAAGTCAGGATAGAAAGATTTTAGTGTAGTGGCAGAATGCTCCTCTGATTCAAAATTGTGCCAGGTGTCCCTGCTGAACTTGAAGTGTAGCCGGATATTTCATATGGTATCTTATGCCAGCCACTATAACCTTGGTCACTAGCAGATGCAGTTCAGTTCTTTTTGTCTCACAGATTTAGACAGATCCTGGGCTATACAAACCCTCCATCCTTCCCATTGAGCTCATTAATTTCTCAGATTTTCCACAGAATATGCTGCATGTCTAAAAAGTTCAGTAGACGGAAGATCATAGGCCTAGTGGGGGACCCCTGTGGGGTGTAGGGCTATGATCTGTGGGCATGCTCCACAACATGTGCAGGGCCATCTGAGAGGGAATGCAATTTTGTTACAAAATTTCTGTATTAATGTGATAGGTGAGGGCCCTCTTGCCCTCTGGTATGCCCCAAATTACCAGGTTGTTCCTCCGTGACTGCCCTTCCAAATCCTCCAATTTCCTCCATGAATTTGATCCTCTGATACAGCTGAGTCATCTCGGGTTCTGCTCTGGCCTTCCAATTATCCAGCGAGAGATGCACACTTCATTATTGCCAGTGCGCTGAGTTAAGGTGGCTAGAGAAGAAGTAATATTCTGCATATCACTTAGAGGAAGTCCAGCGCAGTCATGGAGGATGGTCCTCCAGAAACTTCTCAGTGAGCATGGCCCAGGGATTCGAGTTAGCTGGAGTCTCAGTCAGGAGCGCCTTAGAATGCTTGGCAGTCTTGTCCCTGGTTGGCATTGGTGGTGAGTATGGCGATGTAAGGCATCTTGCATTTCTGCCTCCATAATGCCGAGTTTTTGTTTATCGAGGTTTTAGACTTTTTCAGCGGCAAGTAACATGCCAGGATTGCTGCCCAAAATTGCAGACTGATAGGGTTAAATAGTTTTTTTTTTTTTTTTTTTTTTGCAGCTACCAGTTTCTCTCTTCTGCCGGCCTCACATCCAGAGGGCACCCCCAGCCCTGTCCTCCAATGTCCACCATCCGCACTGACCTGGCCCCAGGGCTTGCCCTCCAGCTGGGCCGGTGGGGTTCCCCAACCCCACCAGAGACTGGATTCAAGAGGCCAGTGCCGTGGCTGGCTGGGGTGGAGCCTTTGAGGCGCCCTCCATCACACTGCTGCAGCACACATTTTCTGTTTTGCCTTCCCTAGGGGTTGGGTTGGGAGTGCAATGACGCCTGTGGAGTGGAGCACACTCGGTCCGCACGCCTCCACTCCAAGTGTCTGCCCCGACTCCTCCCTTGTTTGCAGCATGGCAGCTGTATCCCCAGCCTCTGCTAGGGGCAACCAGGTGTTGACAGCCGAAATCTCCTCCCAGGAGATGGAGAGCAGCCTTTGGACGCTCAGTCCTTTTCTGCCCCTGCAACCCTGGTAGTCCATGCTCATTCCCGAACATGGGTCACTGGTGTTGCACGCGGTAAGGTGACCAGCGACTCAGACCTCAGTGCCACTGGGCGGCCTGGGTTAAATAGTTTTAATCGGATGGTGGAGTGGGAGCTGTGGAGGTTGTGTCTGCTCAGGCAGCCATCACGTGCCTCCTCTCAGGACCTGTGTTAAAAGTTGGGAAGGACTCCAGTATTAAGGCAGGGTGGAGTATACCCTCCCAAAGTAGTGGGCCTTACCTTAAGTTGTCTCCCCAGGCTCTTTGTGTTGCCCTCCATCTGGCCATGTTCCAGCCCTGAGTATTGCATTTGAACCTGGGCTAGTATCCAGCAAAGAGAGTGAATCTACGTACAGTAATGTTTCATCCATAGTTTCTGTGTGAATGTGTAAGATGGTGCCATTGCTAGTAAGCTGAAGCTCAGTCCCTGTATATAGTGTGCATAGCCTTTGCTGGATCCAAGATTCTGGAGCATGTGACTGGCAGAACGCTCTTTCACTCTCCACCTGCAGTCGCCTAATAGTGTAGAGGGAACTCTTTCAAATGTTGTAAATGTTTAAAGTTAAAACTGAACTAATTGTTTATAAAATGGACTTTAAAGTGGGACTGCTTATCCATCTGCCCTGTGGCAGCCATGTTGTTACTTTCACTTTCACCTTGCTCTTAGTCAATCAAAACTCAAAGGGT
Organism: Neoceratodus forsteri; assembly: GCA_016271365.2. Classification (NCBI taxonomy): domain Eukaryota; kingdom Metazoa; phylum Chordata; order Ceratodontiformes; family Ceratodontidae; genus Neoceratodus; species Neoceratodus forsteri. Next base: position 1,047,325,133 of record CM057455.1, read on the forward strand.
CCTAAAGGGGTTCTTCTGCTATGGCTGCTGTAAGAACTAGGGAACTGTGTGCTTGGCACCTTTACTGGCCAATCGAACACGAAAATTGTGACTGACAGCATCTTCTCCCAGTCGAATTACAGTATTGTGTTTCCTTCAGTTAAGGAGGGACAAATGAACTGGGCAGTTCTGAGGGAACTTCCAGAGAATGTGGAGGCTCAGATTTTGCTCTGAGGACAAGACCGGAGGCATGTCTGGGTTTCCACCACCAAATAGCCCAGAAATGGTCTGCCTGAACTGCAATATCTGCAGCAGTTGCTGAACTCTGGAGAAGAGAGGAGAAGGTTCACCTGTAAGTGAAATTCTGCTGTTTTACCTGAACTGCACCAGAGACTGTTTGCTGCAGCCAGACTGAAGTGAGTGAACTGCTGCATCCTGACTCAAACTGCTAGAACTGAAGTTGGGAACCTAGCCTGCCCAAGTGTTTCCATTAGCCAGAGAACTGTTTCTGCTCAGCCAGAGAACTGTGTCTGTTCAGAGCCATTCCTGCCGAAAAGGTACTGCCTATGCAAGTTGTACAGAGCAGGTTTGCCTAAGCCTGTTTATGCAAGAACTGCATCCTGTTTGCCAAACCAAAGCTGCAAAGACCGTATGCTGAACTAAATCTGCATTTGAACCAGTGTGGGGAGTTAGCTACCATTGCAACAGCTAGTGTTGGTTTGCGGCCACCTCGGGGCTATAATACCTATACGTGGGGGTGAGTCGGCAAGCCCTTGTCTTTCTGCTGGTCCTGTTTCCAAAAGCCAAGAGTCTGCCACCTGAAACTGGGACTCCAGAAGTTCAAGACTGCCCTTGGGAGCCATCTACCTCGACTGCCAATCAGAGTCTAGAGAGCTGCAGAGTCATGAGTAATTTCAGGGTTTGCCCTGCAACAATTGTTCTTGTGCTTCAAGGGTTGTTAAAGTGTTTTGCAGGCCATCCAGCCTGGGTTTACAAATACCAGTCTGTCAAAGAGTCAAGTTGTTGGTTCTCTAATTTAAAACATTCTGAATGGTTACAAGAATAATTTAAATTGTTTGTTTGAGGGCCCTAACGCCTGCCAACTAGTTGCAACACGCCAAGCTTGCAACAGTTCTAGTCTGGGTACCTAGTGAAGATAACTATCCATACAGACTATTAATTGTTTAAATGCTTGCCAAAATTAAAAAGAAACACAAATACTCAGCCTTAAATTTGCATCCTTTACCCTATTGTTTATCCCTTAATAAATGAGGTTTGTTGTTAACACTGTCCATAAGCATATTATTGCTGAGTGCCATTTTATTGGTTCTAGCTAAAAAGTGCATTGTTATTGCTAATAACTATTTCTTGCTGGTATACAGGGTGTGTCGTGGTACTCAGAACGGTGTTGGAAAGGGCAGTCAATATGAACATATTATTTGTAGTCACTGTGAGCATATTATTAGCTATCACTAATAATTGTACTACTGAATGCAAGGTAAACTGTAATATAGTAATCCATGTGGAGTGACTGTAAGGGTCAGTGGGTAGATACAGCATCACAGAGGGTTGTACTAGCTTATCAGACCCATTTAAACCTACTCTGGGTGGAGGCACAGAGCAAATAGTTCTACTACAGGTAACAAGCCCCTTTGTCATCAAAACCTGAACCCAGGCCCTCATCCTGTATTGTGGGCTACTGGCAGGGGTAGTAGCTTGTTTGGACACGGTGTCTGGGTTACAAAGCAGGGGTCATTCTAAATAAGTTACTGTAAGCAGCATCATCACTTCAATAAGTAGGTGTACTGCCCACACCCGTTCCCATTACAGCTTGATCTAACTGGCTGAATTTTGACGACAGACCAGGTTCCACACTCTGCCTCATGGTCAAAAAGATTTCTCTAGGCATCGCCCCCCACGGTCTCTTGGCCTCATAAAGCCTGCCCCTGCACTCAGAAACACTAGAAGCTCTACAAGTCTCTTCTCAGTGTCAACAGATGCCACACCTCCCTCTGCCACGATCTTTATGTACAAGGCCCCTCATGGATGAACTCTCTCCAGCCCCATTGCATCTGAAAACAAAATTGACAGCTTCAAGTCCTCTCTAAGGGACCACCTTCCCTCTGCCAGTACATGCGACTGTTTTTAACCCCTGTAGGCCACCTCATCTTCCTCCCTTTCTTGTTGCCCCTCCCTTTCCTGGTCCCTACCCTTCTTGTAACCCCCCACCCTCTCCTTTCTCCCCCACCCCTCCACCACTGACAATGGACTCCAGACCTGCCTCGTCTCTCTCTTTGGGCTCCCAGTGTTTGTCTACCCATTTACCACCTTCTGGATACAGTATATTTCTCCTTTTGTTTAACCCCATAGTTTGACATTAAGCCAGTATTAACTGCATATTGTACCAAATGTTAAGTGATGCACCTACTCTGTATTTCTGTTTACCCTGTATTTTTGGTTCTGTTGCCTACTGCACCACTGTCTTTGTTCTTCCTTATTGTAATTGTTGATTGTCTCAGTATTGCTGACATGGAGCCTTTGAAAATTAGTCTTTGACTCAAAAAGCAAATTCCAAACTTCAATAAATAAATAAACAAAATAACTAAAATCACTTTTGAAACAGACTGACAAAATCAATTCGCTTAAACACACAAAATTGTACTACAGAAATAAAATAACAAATCACAGACCACAAACAAAAATAATTACTAAGAAAGACTGAGGAAAACAAGTTAGAGTAGAGCCTATAGGACTGCCTTTCTTGCTAGCTAAAACAGTCAGCTTCCCCACACAGTACTGCTTTAATAGACAAAACGAAACCACTACTTTAAACTAAATAAATCCAGCAAAACTACAGACATACAACCAAACCTCTAGCTGCACAAGACACTCTAGATATTATGGGTCTGATTCTAGAATGGTGGCACAAGTTGCCGTACTCCACATAACTGCAACATTGATCCTGCACCCTATTCTAGAAGGGGCAGGGTCATCAACTAAGTCCTATGACTTGCGACATGCGGCCAGGTATGCCGAATCTGCGGCGACCTGGCTAGCATGTCGCAGCCACAACAGCAGGGTGATGCGGTCAACCCCACCCGTGTTCGGACTCCTGAGTCGCCAGCCGCAAAATGCGGTATACCCAGGTAGCTTTAGTAGTCTACTGCCCCTATCACTGTTAAATAAATATACATCACCCCTTATCCCTGGTAGACAAGTGCCCCCTCCGAGCATTGGTAATGAATGCAAGATCGCCAATTCCATGGTGGTTTAGTGCCCCCTGAACATTGTTGCAGAAAGAACACTCGCCAATTCCCTGGTAGTCTAGCAGCCCCATCAATATGTAAGTAATATAGAAAGCTCCATATACCTGGTAGTCTAGCGCCCCCCACCCGATCAATATAAAATACATATAAAATGCCTCAACTCCTTAGAAGTCTAGTGGCCTCCGATCATTATACAGAAATGTATAACTCCAATTCCCTGTTTACAGAACACACTGATGCAAGAACACATTGATATCCCATATTTACAGAACACACTGATGCATGTACACATTGATATGCCATATGTACTGAACACACCGATGCATGTACACATTTGCACATTCACATATGAAATACAACACAAGGTCATGTGCCCACACTAGCACTATACACAGAAACACTAATAAAGCACATAAGCACACAAATATACAATTTATTTCTTACATTTACATTTTGCAGCTGATTCTGACTTGGGTCTCACATCACCAGTTTGGAGCCCAATGATCAGATGACAGGCTGAGGGGGTTTCTCGTGGGCAGTGGCTGGGTTAGGTAGCAGCAACAGATTATTGAGAGTTCAGGGATGGGATCATTACTGGCATTAGATCAAGGTAGATCTCAGAAGAGGTTGAGTACTGACAGTCACAGAAGGGAGATTCTTTGGGGTCAAGGACTGGCTCGGATTGGCAGTAGCAAGATGGAGAGACTCTGGATGCCAGGGAAGAGTCTAATGGAGGCAGTAGTGGGAGGAGACAGTATTAAGTGGCATGGGATGTGTCAGGTGGTGGCAATAGAAGGAAGGAGATTCTTTGTAGTAAAAGGCATGGTCAGGGTAGTGGCAGTAGCAGGTGGGTGATTATTTGGGGAGCTAAGGGCTAGGTTGGGGGCAGTAGAAGGAGGAGGAGGAGGAGGATGGAATTTTGTCAGAGACTGGAGTGGTGCTGGTTGAGTCATCCTGCCATCCTACATGCTGGGACTGGGAACATGCAGAAGCTGAGGTACTCCTTGGGAAGGTGAAGGCAGGGTAGTAGGGGCTGATACTACCTCCTACACTTTTGGAGCCAGACCTCCTCAGCAGCAGCATCAAGCCAACACATTTGACCTCTGGGACTGCGTGGCAATAAGTACAAAATGTGCTGTGCATCAATACTGCCCCACACCCCACCATTGCAGCTATAGATCACAGAAGTACTGGACTAGAATGAAAAAGAGAAAGCTGAAGGAAAACACCCTTATTATCTCATGGACTAGAATAAAAAGAGAAGGTCTAAGAGAAACACCCTTGCTATTTAGGCCTTGTATAGTTTTCTACTGTCCAGCATAGTGAAATGCATAGGTACTGGAGCACAGGGAGTGGGGTGGTGGGTACATCATGGCTCATGACCATACCACTTTCTAAGTGGCAGGGCCTGGTCCATCAGCTTCTGCAGTCTTGTTAATTTATTACTAGGGAAGATTGTGTCTTTAAAATGCAGCATGTGCAGTAAGCAGTGTTATTTTCTAATCCTCCCTTTGTAGTTTTCTGGTATCAGCAGAATTCTGAAAAGTGAAGGCCTCGAGACTGTTGACGGCGTATGGGCTGGGCTCATAGTCTGCTGAGTTATGTCACAATGGTCAACTTTAAAATGAAAAGGAAGGACAGGCCTTCAGGTCAGTATCAAGGAACTAGGCAATGGAAGCTGTAGTCAATCATTGGGGGTCACCCATAGATTACAAATTTGGATGAGAGAAAAATTATTCTGTGGGTAGACCCATTCGAGAGGTGGGGAATTTCCACTTTGCATCTATGATCCTACTGCCATTCTGCCTCCAATGCATACAATAATTTATTTTAAGACAATAAAAATTCACTTTATCATGGTCTATTACCCTGAGTTATAATGTTTGGTACAAATGAACACACATGAAAACATTTTGCCTACTTTCTGACATGATGTACTGTTTAAACAATTCAGCACACACAAAATCGTAGGTACTGGAACAGGGTGAGCCTCTATGGCTGTGACCACACCACCATAAGTGCTAGGTCCTGGAAAGGACAGCATGTACAGTAAGCAGTGTTAATTTTTCATCACTCCCTTGTGGCTTGCAGGGTGTTAGCAACATTTAGAAAAGTGAAGGTCTGACTAGTGTTGCTTCTTGCTTGGGTGACTGGGTTCATGGCATGCTGAGTTAAGGCACAGTGGTCAAATAAAACTGGAAGGAAGGGCAAGTCCTTCAGGTGGGTATCAAGGACCTAGGCAGTGGAAGCTGCTTTCAATCGGTGGAGAGTCACTACACAGATTACAAATTTGGAAGAGGAAAAACGTATTCTGTGGGTGGACTTAATCAAGGGGTAGGAGGAATTATCTCTTACATCCTTGACCCTACAACTTTTCAGACCATTCTGCCACCAATGGTGAAAGGTAACATTTATTTAAAAAAGTTTCATTCAATGTTTAAAACCGCTAGTCCTCTTTGAAAGTTGTTTTTTTGTTTTGTTTTTGCTGTCCTATTAAACCTTGCCCATGAAAACAGCTGTTTAAATTAACGGATAAAATTTTCTATTCTGGGAGCTGAATGAGGCAGATGAAAGGAAGCAAAGCTATTACAGCCCTCTGCCTTATGAATGTGGAATGAAGTCACACCCCTAGCTGAGCAGCAGGATCAGCACCAATGAACTGCCTGTTGCTTTTCTGCCTAGTTACTGCTGAAGCTGTTTTACTGAAATGCAAGACAGATCAAAAGCAATGTATCTGGTATGTGCTTTGAATTGGCAGGCTGGCAGCTTTCAAAACAGTTGCGCTTAAAAAAAGATGAACTGAATTATAAACCTTGCAAATCATTGTTTTGCAAAGTTTATAAATGGCTGATCGAGCAGCTACTGTTCTGAAACACAGAAACATACAAACAGAGAATCTGATGGCAGATAAGGGTTGCTTGACTCATCAAATTCGGCACACTTCTTTCCTGCCCTCGTTCTCACCACAGGCTCCACTTGATCTATAGCTCCTTCTCCTTCCCCCCTTTCCACTATGACTCTCTTATGCCTATCCCACGCATTCTTGAACCTCTCCACTGTTTTTGCCACCACCATCTCTGCAGGAAGGCTGTTCCAGGAATTCACCACTCTTTCTGAGAAGTACAGTATTCCTCATGATTCTCCTGAATCTAACCCCTCCAAACTTATAGCATGTCCCCTTGCTCCTGAGCACCTTCTTTTCTGAAAAAATACTTGTACCTTATTTACCCTGAGGTATTTAAAAGTCTCTATCATACCCCTCCTTCTGTCTTCTGGAGTGCACATATTGACATCCAACAGTCTCCTCATAGGGCTTCAGGTGCAGACCCTGTGTGGGGTCAAGCTCCAGTGAAGTAGGGTTCATGACTTCCTAAAAATTCAGTCTAGGCCAGACAAATCTGGAAGAAGAGGTAGGATGATTACTCAGGGACCAAGATGCAAAAGGTTTATTTACAAGGACAAGAAGAACAACAAAATAACTGTTTTCCTACAATACAACAAGATATTAGAACAAGCAACAAAACAATACAATCTGGACCAACAATTGTTCGAACCAGTAACAGGTTAACAACTTTCAGACCAAGACCAGGCAGGGTTCAGTACTGGGTCCTGTCCTTTTTAATGTCTTTATAAGTGACATTGCAGAGGGACTGGAAGGAAAAGTATACCTCTTTGCAGATGACACAAAGATCTGCAACAGGGTTGATACACAAGGAGGCGTGGAAAGGATGAGAAGGACTTGGCAAGGTTGGAGGAATGGTCAGAACTATGGCAGCTTGGATTCAATGCAAATAACTGCAAAATAATGCACCTAGGAAACAAAAACCCAGGGAAGATTACACAATGGGTGGTAACAACAACAAAAATGGAAAGGGACCTGGGGTAATCATATCAGATGACCTTAAGGTTGGCAAGCAATGTGAGAAGGCGGTAGGGAGGGCTGGGGATGCTGGTATATAGGGAGAGGCATCACCAGCAGAAAACAGGAAGTTGTTATCCCCTGTACAGACAGTTGGTGAGACCCCATCTGGAGTACTGTGTCCAGTTCTGGAGACCCCATCTCCACAAGGACATAGACAGGATGGAGGAAGTTCAGAGGAGGGCAACTAAAATGTGTAGGGTCTGCAAGAGAAGCCAGACAAGGACAGACTAAAGGAGCTTAATATGTATACCCTTCAGAGAAAAGGAGGGATGGGGGACATGATAAAATGTTTAAGCACCTCAATGGAATCAACAAAGTCCAAGAGGGTAGCATCTTTCAGAAAAGAGATGTGCAAGAACAAGGGACACAATTTGAAGATAGAGGGGGACGGCTCAGGGGCAATGTGAGGAAGTATTTTTTCACAGAGAGGGTGGTGGATGGATGGAACAGCCTTCCTGAGGAGGTTGTGGGTCTAAAACTGTGGAAGAATCCAAGAATGCATGGGACAGACATAAGACAATTTTTGTGGGGTAGGAAGAAATAAGCTGTTGGTTAAATAGGATCTGCAGCTTATCCTCTAGGTAGGGAATGGGCAGACTAGGTGGGCCAAACTGTCCTTATCTTCTGTCAAAGTCTATGTTTCTATATTTCTAAGTCCTGTGTGCACTTTGCTGAGATGACAAGACAACTGATGAACCAGATGGACAGACAAGAAAAGCTCGACAAACAAAGTTCAAAATGGTGCTCACCACAACGAGCAGCCAGCTCGTAATAATTGAAAACACAAGTCCAAGGTGTGGTGTCACTCAGGTCTCCTGCCACTGATCTGGATAAATCCAAATAAATTCACAGGTGATCTAATATGTTCAAAGAATTTATTCACAGCAGAGAGTAACAACAACAGTGAGGGCTCCTCCAAACCACCCAGGGCTTCAACTCCTCATGAGTCTTCTGATCAGTGGCAGGAGACCAGTGAACCACACCTTGGATTTATGTTTCAACTGATGAACCAAGCTTGGGCTTATGATGTGCTGGCTGATCAGAAAGTGGGACCTGATCCCAAAAGCTTTTTTCATAAACAGGCCATAACGGGCGCCCCCAGATGAACTGAAAACAAAGAGGAACACTGCTAGCTGGACGTAAAGAACTTGGTGATCCTCTGTGACTCACGGCAAGAAGCTGAAGTTTTCTGGTTGAGCAGATGGTTCTCTGACGATCTGCAGCCATGATCACTGATAAGTCCCCAGCACCCAGGCCACCTCCCAACAAGAAGACTACTGGCAATGCAACCCTCTGCACAGCCTCTTTGGAGCAGTTCTGGAATGTGCACGCTGTGGATGGGTGACAAAATAAGAAAAAGATCATGCACAACGCTAACTGGGGTCCCTCACTCTTGAGCTGGGGTGGCTTCAAGCTGACTTACTTTATGATACGTAACTAGTGGCTCTCTGCTTACTGTAGCAGAGATTTCAAGAAGGTTGACATAACTAGAGACAGGTCTGTTGAAACTGGAGGAGTGGCGGGACCCCTAGGTCAGTGTCAAGTGCTGAAGAAACTGGTCCTGTCAACGGAGGCAAAGCTGGACATCAAATACACAGGAAACACAGTCCAATAACAATTCAGCTCTTAAGCAGCATAGTTCTGCCCTTCCGAAAAAAAGGTGTATTCTCTAGGGTGCATCAGCCAATTCACAGTACAGTTCAGTTCCAGTGGGGCTTATTGGACAACCTTGGTTATAGGACAGTTCACCCTCCTCAGAGGATGCTGTGCCTTTAAATAACTGTACCTTTTTTCTGCTTTAGCAGAATATTCACTTGAGACAGAACCACCACCTAATTAATATGCATAAGAGCTTCTGTGCCTGTCCTTTGAGCTCTTCACGGGACTCACCTTTCTTATGGAAAATTGTAAGGGCCTACTGCTTACCCCATCCTCCTCATATATAATTATGATGGCCTGAAGACTTGCCTCATGTTGGGCCTGGCTGGGCTTCGCCCTCTCATGAATAATGATGAGGCCTTTGTTCCTGACCCCACCACTGCCCTCCTGGTGCAAATTCCTTAATGGGGTGCAGCCTAATGACCCACCCTCGACCCACTATACCCCCTTGCTCCTTTGTCATCTCCTGGTGCTAAATTGGCACCAAACCTATCACCCTCCCTGGGCTTATGACTAGTGGTGCCCCTCTCCCTTCATGGGGAGCTCTGTCCACTCCTGCCTTTTTCACATTTATCAGCACATACGGGCGAGTACTTTAAAATTGGGCTCCTCCCACTCACCATTACAGCCCAGGTCTGCTGCTATTGGGGGGTCAGGGACAGTGGCCAGGAGCCACACTCCCACCTGGCTGCTCTGTGCTGCTGCTGCAGCTGGGCAGGTGGAACTACCCGTCCAGGGCGTGTGTTTCTGCCTGGACTGAAATCACTGCCTCATGCCTGGGTCCATCACTAAAAAACTGTGCCTGCTGCCACTGCTGGAGACTCAAGAGACTAAAGAATAGCAAGTGTCAGGGAGCCGCTGCTTCCACCCAACTGACAGATGCTGCCAAGGGCCCATTTTGGAGGGAGCAACACCAGAGGAGCCATGGACCCACCCAAAAGTATGTTTCTATGGTCGTGCTCCTGTATCCTCCACCCTGCCAGCTGAGCCAAGAACCATCCACCACACCACTCCCCAGGCCCTTTTTGTAGGGCAGGGGAGGTCCTGGCTAGTTGCCAGGGATTGGGCCTTTCAAGCACTAGGGAGGGTCTTGGCAGGCAAGTCCTGCTACCAGCCCCCACAGTGGTGAAAGGCACATAATTGAACAAAGGATAGGGAGGGATCAGGGGGAACATAGCAGGCAGAAGAGGTCAGAACGGGGAATGAAGAAAAGTTCAAATCCCACTTCTTTGTGGTGCCCCCCAAGTTTAGGGCACTACACATGCACCATCTTAGCTGCCCTCTTTTGGACCATCTGCACTGCATCTATCTCTTTCCAGAGATGCAGTCTCCAGAACTGGATACTGGATACAGTATTCATGGTAGAGTCTTACCAGTGATCTATACAGGAGTAACACCACCTCCTCTTTCTGGGGGCACAATATGAAATTGGAGCAGGGTAGATTACGAGGTAATGCAGGGAAGTCTACACAGAATGGGTAGTTGATGCTTGGAATGGTCTGCCACAGGAAGTAGTGGGGGCAAGCACAGTGGAAGGGTTTAAGCATGTCTGGGACAGGCACAAAATAACCTTGATAGGGGAGGGGTGATGAAAAGCCATTGATCACATAGGATCAGTGGACACATACAATGTATAGGCCTGCAGGCAGACTGGATGGGCCTGGTGGTCCTTATCTGCCAACAATTTCTATATTTCTATGCTTGTGAGACCCTTCCTATGCATCCCAGCATCCCACCAACCCTCCCACTGCCTTGACACACTGCCTGGCTACCTTTAGGTCATCTGATATAATTACCCCAAGTCTCCTTCCTGCTCAGTAGTTGTCAATATCACTCCACCCATTTCATACTCTGCTCCAGGTGTCTGTGCTCCATGTGCATTATTATATAGAACCCTGTCACATTGAAACCCAGCTGCCATACCCTCAATCACTGCTCTAGGTTTCTCAAGTCTCAGTTCATCCTTTACACCCCCAACCCCTGGAATGTCACCCTGTTGCAGATCTTGGTCGCATCACAAAGAAGCAGACCTTCCCTTCCTGCTCCTCTGCAATGTCACTTATAAAGACATTAAAGAGAAGTGGTCTCAGCACTGATGATCCCTGAGGTACCCCCTTGTCACCCTCCCTTCCTTGGAGTGAACTCTGTTTACCACCACCCTCTGCTGCCTATCTCTCAACCAGTTTCTTGCCCAGTTTTCAATCTTATTTCCTCCCTAAGCTACCTAGCTTGCTTACTGACTCCTATATGGAACAATGTCAAACGTTATGCTGGAAATCCAGGTAGGCCACATCCACCCCTCCCCCATCCAATTCCTTGGTCACCCAGTTGAAGAAATCTATAAGATTTGTTTGACATGACTTGCCCCAGTGAATCCTTGCTACCTCATGTCTTGTAATCCACTTGACTCAAGATATTTCACAATCCTTTCCTTAAACTTTCCCACCACCTATGTCAGATTGACCAGCCTATAGTTTTCAGTCTCTTCACTGCTACCTGTATTTATGTTGGGGCTTGTGCAGCCAACATCTTGCGTAGTGCAGATTTGAAGGCATGGTCGCTGTTGGGAATGCAGGCACGCACTGTAGGTGCGTCCTCATTCCCTAATCAGCCTGCATGCCAGTGCCACACCATGCATACTAATGTGGCGAAGCACATCTAAGGAAAGGTCCACTGCAATGCGAGCAAAGCTCATCACACACAGCAGACCCTTCCTACATGCTTTGCCAGATGCAAACATGGTGGCACAGTGGCCACTAAACTGCCGACTTCGGGGTTCCCAATCCCCAGTCGGCTTACCCTGCCCAAGTATAAGCCGACGAGGAGCCCACTCCCCATCGGCATGATGTCCTCCCTTCTGTGCCGATGGGGTGCCCAACTCTCGCCGCTACTGTACCCCCAAAAAAGAAACCACCGTAAAAAAGAAAACTGTCCATATGTTGTTTTTTTTACCTGTAAACAGAAAACAGTCCTTGTAGTCTCCCTACCCACCACCCGCACCATCCACTGTGCACCCTGCCTCTTCACACTCCCTCTCACCCCATACTACCTCCCGGCACTTGGCACGGATCTTCGTGGACCGGGAACACGCCTGCACTCTTCAAAGCTGCCTGCAAATTGAGGAAATGCCGGTAAGCTGTATAATGGAATAAATAGGGTTTTTTCAACTTTGATGCATATCTCGAATTTTTTGAATTTTGCACTAAATTTTCAACATGGGATTTTGGGCCCTTCTCTTGAATTCTGTCACTGTTATGATGTTAATCGGTCCCGAAAGGTGATTTCTCAGTCACTGCGCCGGAATCACCTTTCAGGACCGATTAATTCAAGGACAATGTCAGTGTTCATGAGGTGGGCTCTCAAAAGCCTATGTTGTTTATTTGGTGGAAAAATCCAAAAAATGGCTGTTTTATGAAGGCACTGCGCAGTTACTACGCACGCTCATAACTTCATGAATTCACAATATTTTCATGCCAGATTTTCAACATTGTCATTTTTCTACACCTTCTTGTGAACAGTACAGCTGTCATTTTTCACATCCTGGCGAAATGTGTTTCCGCACTTATGGCGCACAACACCGCAGTTGCTGTGGGAAATCAGTGTTCGGGAAGATTACAAAATGACAGTGACACTGTTCATGAGCAGAGGTCCAAAATGCCTATGTTGAAAATTTGGTGATGTTGCTCCATAAAATGACTTAGTTACAAGCGTGCATTGCACAGTTTGCAAGCACACCTAGTAATGTTGTGCATTTGTACTATTTTAGCTCTGGCTTTCACCAGTGGTATTTTTCCACACTTCTTGATGAACAGTACAGCTGTCATTTTACATACTGTATCCTGCCTAAAATGTTTTTTCACACGTCCGTGCAGAATAGCGTAGTAGCTGTGCAAAATCACTTTTGGGACAGTTTGAAGAAATGACAGTGACACTGTACATGATCAGAGGTGCTAAAATGCCTATGTTGAAAATTTGGTGCCAAACTCCATAAATGACTGTGTTACAAGTTGCATTGTGCATTTCCTCACGCACCTTGTAACTTCACAAATTTGCAATATTTACATGCCACATTTTCACCACTGCCATTTTTACACCTCCTTATGAATAGTACAGTTGTCATTTTCACATCCTGCCAAAATATGTTTCCGACTGCACTACCAAAGCCAATGCCAGAGCGACAACATTCGGCATTGACAAATGCTTGTTTGAAGTGGGACTACATCTGCACTCCTTCAGTCCTGTGGAACCACCCAGTTTCCAGTGATTTGTTGAAAAGGACTGTTAGAGGTGCAGCCAGTACCTCCTTGAGTTCCTTCAGCACTCTTGGATGTACCCCACCCGTCCCATTGCTTTGTCCATTTTCAGACTGATGAGTGGCTTCAGGCCTCTGAAAAGAACTAGTGTCCACCTCCCCCTTCAAAGTTCCCATTACTTTTTATGGTTGTGGGTGGAGCCTGTCACCCGGTGTGGGTTTAGGCTAACACAATTTCAGGCAGACCACAAGTCAGGTGCATAAAAACACAAAGTTACATTTATCATTTTATTTTCATCAAGCAAAATATACAGAAAGCAAAATGGTAAGTCAGACAACTGCTTAGCTTCAACAGTTTCTACATCTTTTCTTCAGCCTAGCATTAATCAAACAGTGTGAAAGCACACACTACCAGGTGGTCTTCCACCTTCCTCAGTCAGTATTCTACTGACCACCTTATATATCCTATCTCAGCACTGAGGTAAGGCTTTTATAAGCTCACTAGAAGCTGGAAAATTATTCCACTGTCTTTGATTAACAGCAGACGTAACATAAAACTAGCCTCTAGGGGCCACTGCTGCCCCATAGAGAGCAGTTATGTGGCAGCCACCTGGAGCACAAACATAACTTGTTTACAACATTGGAAAAGGTCAGACCCTAGGTCAGAAACATTCTGTGCTCTCCTAAACTCTCCTACAGGGTTCTATTACCTCATGCTGTCTGCTGTAAAATATATTTTAGAAGGAGCTGCTAACATCTATGAAAAGCAGACACAAACTTTTGTTATTCTTATACTAAAACTGACCTCTCATTTTGTAACTACACTCTTAGTTTTGTTTTAGGTTAATATGCACAGAAAGCTTTATAATCACTTCAGCACTTTATGTATAACCAGCCAACCAGCATGTTGGGCATTATACAAAACATATAAACTGCTTGGGAAGGGGTTTCAATTTAGCTCAGGTGTCCACTGTGACAGGGGTCACCCTGTCACAGACCCTATAGCTGTCTTGCTGTCTGTAGCTGGATAAATGGGATACCAAGCACAAATTAATACTTTTCAGTGTATCCATCCACAACAACTACAAATCACTACCCAGTTGAATAAAATGCTCCTTCTCTCTGCTGGGTTTCTGGAACTCAAGACCTGTCAAGTGATTTTACATAAATAACAATATACTGTAGCATCTAAGATAAGGATTCCAGCCCCTTATATGTGTTTAGTGAGCCTGAGAAACTTTGCTGTCTCAAGAAGTGTCAAATGCTTCAAACATAAATAACATCTGATCATTAAGATGAGGACTTCAACATTCCATGCCCCTTAAGTGTCCTGCTAGTTTAAGATTGTGTTTCTTTGAATCTGCTGTGCTGCATGTTGAGTAAGGCTGCCAGTTCTGTGAGGCAAAGGCTTGTTTGTTCGCAACTGAAACTGAGGATAACATTGCATTTTTCTGCAGGGGTGCTGGGCACTAATGAAAGTGAGGAGTATTATTTTTAGTTATCTTATGCAATGGCATCTGGCTGTTGCTCTATTTGAAATCAACACAAGCCCTCTAATCAGCTTACATCTGACTGCTTGAAGTTGTTCTGTATAAAAATGTTTTTTTTTTTTTGTTTTTGTTTTATTGCAGACTAAGTTTCTCTGTAGGCAGAGGTGTAGTGAGGATGTATTTATTTCTGTGAAAGGCGGAAACTAACAGTAACGCCCTCAGTTTAGCTACAGGCACAGAGATGGTGCAGGATGTTACAATGCAGGCTTCCCCACAGTGTAATGTATTTAGTGCTGGTGAAAGGTGAGGGACTGAGCACTGAGACTGAAGCTGTATGTTTGTCTGTAGGCAGAGGTGTAGAGAGGTAGGTACAGAGCAGACTTAGGGAAAGGGAAAACTGGTTAACCAGCAAAGCACACTAAACCTAGCTGTTTCCTGGGTGTGACCTGGGAGCACACAGAAGTTAAGTAACTTGCTCAGGGCATACAGTATGCAAGTTGGGGCTGTGAATTGAAACCTAGACCTTCAGGTTTGTAAGTCAGTGTCCTTAACCACTATGCTATACTGACTCCAACATATGACATAATCACTCTGTAGTGTATATGTTGCCAGTTATATGTGGGGCTAGCAGCACTGGAGACTGAAACCCAATATTTATCTACGGAGAGAGTGCAAGCAAGTACAGGGTAGGCTGAGGCTCCCCTGCAGTGTGATGTATTTAATTCTGGTAAAGGTGAGGGACTAACAGCTCTGGAAACTGATACCTCTGTTTACCCAGAACAACAGGTATCAAGCATGTCTACTCAAATCTGTGATAAACTAATG
This sequence comes from Neoceratodus forsteri, assembly GCA_016271365.2. NCBI lineage: Eukaryota > Metazoa > Chordata > Ceratodontiformes > Ceratodontidae > Neoceratodus > Neoceratodus forsteri. Next base: position 1,047,340,526 of record CM057455.1, read on the forward strand.
TTCACTGTATGTAGAATATCCTTTATTTACTTGGTATTTTATCCTGTGTATTGTATTATACAACTTGCACGTCTCAGTGGGCCTACCTGGTCATTAAAATTTAAATAAATAAATCAGTACATATATACATACATAAATACCTAAATTAAGTGTGTCCCCTGTGTGATGTATTTAATGCTTGTGAAAAGTGAGGACTGGTCACTTAAAGTACTGGAGATTGAAGCTCCCTGTTTGTTTGTAGGGCCATGAACAAGGCAGGTACAGTGCAGATTTTAATCACTCTGTGAATTATTTTATTCTGGTGAAAGTGTGGGACTAAGAATGCTCCACTGTGCTTGTTCCCACTACCTCCTGTGGCAGGCAGTTCCAAGTGCCATCTACCTTTCTGTGTAGAAAATGTCCTCATATTACCTCTTAATCTACCCTCCAATTTCATATTGTGCCCCTTGTTCTAGTACCTTTTCTACACTGGAAAAGGTCCCCACCTGCACCTTGTTTGTGCCCTTGAGGTACTTGAAAGTTTCAGTCATGTCCCCCGCCTCTCCTCTCTTCCAGAGAATACATATTGAGGTCCCTTAGTCTCCTCAAATGTTCTGTGGTGTAAGCCCTGCACCATCTTTGTCACCCTTTTCCGGATAGTCTCCAACAGTGTTTACGTCCCTATGCAGGTGTGGTCTCCTGAACTGCACACAGTACTCCAGATGAGGCCTTACCAATGTTTTATACATTGTCATCACCACCTCCCACCTCCTGCTAGTGATACCCCTGCCTATGCACCCCCATCATGTCAGTGGCCCTCCTGCCACCTTTGTGCATGTCTTTGATTCCTGAATGTCATCAGAGATGATAACCCCAGGTCCCATTCACTCTTGGTGACAGTCTGCTCTTCCACCCCCAGCCTATAGCTCTCCCTAAGGTTCCTTTAACCAGGTGCATTATTTTGCACTTTTTGTATTGAACCTCAGCTGCTACACATCCGACCATCTTTCAAGTTTCTCCAGGTCCCTCTTCATTTCTGCAGCCCTTCTGGAATATCCACCCTATTGCAGATCTTAGTGTTATCTGTTAACAAGGAGACCTTTCCTTTCAGCCCCTCTGCAATGTCACTGATGAAGACATTGAACAGGCTTGGTCCCAGTACTGATCCCTGCGGTACCCCACTGGTCACCCCTCTCCCCAGATTCTACCCCATTTCCCACCACACTCTGGCTCCTGTCTGTTAACCAGTTCCTAACCCAGTTCTCCACTTTGTCTCCCATGCCCAGTCTTCCCATCTTGTTAACCAGCCTCCAATGTGGGACAATGTCAAAGGCTTTGCTGAAATCTAGGTTGGTGATGTCTACTGCCCTCCCTGATTTACTCTCCTAGTCACACAATTAAAAAATCTAGCAGATTCATTTGACGTGACCTTCCTGCTGTGAATCCATGTTGCCTCAGATCCTGGCACCATGGATTCTAGATGTATCACTAGCCTTTCTTTAGCAGTGTCTCCATGATCTTTCCCACCACTGATGTGAGGCTGACTGGCCTGTAGTTCCCCACGTTCTTCCTACAGCCGCTTTTGTGTTGTAGGACTACATATACCCTACTCCAGTCCTCTGAACCACATCCTGTTGGAGGACTCCATGAACAGGGCCACCAGAGGCACTGCTAGTCCTCTCGCAGCTTCCTTAATATCCTTGGGTAGATGCCTTCTCTCTCAATGTGTGTAGCAATGATTTACACTATTTCCTCTGAAGAGTTGATTTATGTTAACCCTTTCAGGACCTATCTAATTAGTGACATTAGAACTCTCATGGTTTTATATGTGTAGGAAGGGTAAATGCTAGGCAGCTAAGGTTTCAGGGTTTTCAGGTTGCAAGGGACATCATGGGGATTACAAAGAAATCATAGTGGTGTCAACTGCAGTGTTCCCAGACTGAACAAAGCATTTCCTGTAGGGCACCCTCCTTTTCTCTGTATTTTCCATTTAAAACTGGGACAAAACTCCTGTACATTTTCTTGTATGCTCAAATCAAATACATGTATGCAACTGACTTCATTAAGCCTGTCAGTATAAACACTATAACAAATGTTAAGGCGTTTTATGTATTTTATTTATTTTAAATGGTAAACTCCACTGAACATGTCACAGAGGCTCTGGAAAATGTTGGAATCTCTCAAGCTTTGCTCTTAAGGTTCACATGTCCCCAGAACCTCTTGATGGTATTATAGCCCTGTTACAATATACTGACAGAGGATAGCCTGGCTGAGATGTAGTATTTTATATTCAGTGGGGTCATACTTTTATCCATTTTGGCAATGTACTGACACAGGATAGTTTTGCTAAGATGCAATATCTCATTTTCAGGAGGTCCTAATTTTACCCATGTTTACAATGCACTGATACAGGTTAGCCTAACTGAGATGCATTATCTCATTTTCAGTGGGGCCTTACTTTTACCCATGTTTACATCTGCGTGCAATGTACTAGATACATAGATACATAGACAGTGTCGGCAGATAAGGGCCTATGGCCCACCCAGTCTGCCCATTTGAGCTTGTAAGTTCAGTTTGTTTTCCTAGAAGTCTGTTGCCCTACCCCTGACCTCCAGAATTCCTTTATGTCTATCCCATGCATTCTTAAATCCCGTGATTGTTTCAGCCCCACCACTTCCTCTGGCAGGGTGTTCCACTTGTCCACCACCCGTTCTGTGAAGAAATCTTTCTCATGTTTCCTCTGAATCGCCCTCCTCCAACTTCATCCCATGCCCTCTAGTCCTGGAACATCTTTTTCGCTTAAAAATAGTGTTTTTCTGCACCCTGTTCCTCCCTGTAAGATACTTGTATGTCTCTATCATATCCCTCTCCTCCTCTCCTCCAGGGAGTACATGTTCAGTTCCTTCAACCTGTCTTCATAGGACTTGTGATGCAATCCATGCACCATCTTTGTTGCCCTCCTCTGAACCTTCTCTACCCTGTCTATGTCCTTTCGTAGGTATGGTCTCCAGAACTGTACACTGTACTCCAGGTGGGGCCTCACTAGTGTCTTGTATGGCAGATTATGACCTCCGTTTTCCTGCTGGTGATGCCCCTGCCTATACATCCCAGCATCCTATTTGCTTTACCTGCCGCCTTGTCACACTGTTTCCTACCTTGAGGTCATCAGAGATGATAACCCCAAGATCCCTTTCCTGCTTGGTGCATGCTATATCCTCACCCCCAACTGATATATTGTGCCAGGGTTTTTGTGCCCCATATGCATTATCTTGCACTCTTTGCATTGAATTTCAACTGCCAAACCCTGACCATTCTTCAAGTTTCTGCAGGTCGCTTCTCATTCTATCTACACCCTCTGGTGTGTCTACTCTGTTACAGAGCTTTGTCTACTGACATAGAGCCTACTGACATAGGATAGCTTTGTTGAGAGACTGACAGCCGCCATGTGCAGCATGGCAGTGCTGACTTAAATTGCCCATATGTGTGTATCGTGACATGGTCATGTCAGACTACCATGTAACGCACAGCTGATTCGGGGGAAAACTGCACATGCGAGTATCATGCATGCGCAGTTCTGTAATGGCTACAGTATCAGGTACGTTTGACCCCAGTGTGCAGAGCACTGCATATTCTTTTTCAATGCTCTTGACACTTCTAAAAGCTCCACAGCTATATTGGCTCTGACCAGAACTTGTTCAAAGCTCCTGTTACTTTTCTGTGGTCCTCCTTACCTTCCTCTTGAACACTGAGCAGAAATATTTGTTTAATATGCCCTTCTTTCTTGGTCCCTTCTGTACAGCCCCCACATTCTCTTTCTAACATTATAATCCCTGCCTTGGTCTTTCTTTTCACTTACATACCTAAAAATGCCTTGCCCCCCATTCCTTTGATACCATGATATTCTCTCTCAGTTTGTGCCTTTGCACTCTTTACTGATTTCCTTATTTCCTCTGTTTCTCCTGATGCACCTCTCATCCTCCTCCCTCTGTTTCTTCTTGTACTTTCTGAATATATCCTTTTTAGCCATTATCATTTCTGCCACATCTTTTGAGAACCATAGTGGTCTCTTTTTCCTCTTGTTTTTGCTCACTTGCTTGATGCAGAGGTTTTTTCCTTCACTATGACCCCTTTAGCTTGGCACATTTTTCCTCCACCCTCCATGGTCACCCCCAACCATGACTTCCCTAGAGCATTCACCCATCTTTTAAAATCTGCCCTTCTGAACTCCAGGACCTTCTTGTGTGTGGTTCAATTGCACTATCTTCCTTATATTGAACCACACTACATGGTGATCACTGGTCTTCAGGGTACAGCTGGGACTGTTTCTAGAGTGGCAATTTCACTGGAAACTCTTCTTCCCTATTGGGTATTTGGAATACTTGGATTTAGCATACCAAAGAGGCAGTTTACAACAAGAGTAGTACATAGGATCCTCAATATATTGTTCTGTAAAATCTCCTCTTTGTAATTAACAAAACTGTATTTGTTCTATATGAGTATGATGTATATCTGTACCATTGTATATATTGTAATTCATTGTTGACCGCTATGTAACTAATCCTGGGTCACCCATGAAAAAGGACATTTGTCTCCATTTGCCTACACTGTAAACAAAATTCAAACAAATAAAAAATAAATAGGATCCACATAAAATGTAGGAAGTAAAGTATTTATTTATTTGTGTATTTCTCCAGATCACACACACAATCAGTACTCTAAAGCCTAAATCCCAAAGCATGGGATCAGCGGATTCAAATTCGTGTACAAGACATGATGACAAGACTTCATCAGACCAGACATTGCCTCATATGATAAATGGACTTATACATCTAATCCAGTTTAGGTTGAGAATGATAAACTACAGTCACGTTCGGTCCTGTTAGGACTCTTCTGTTTAATGTAGTCATTGTCTCAGTCAGTACCAAATCAAAACCCTAAAGCATCAGGCATTTAGTACACATGCAGTTAGAATATCAAAGAAGTAGGTTTTCAGGTTTCTCTGTATATTAGATTGATGAAAATGTTAGAGTGCAAATGCAAAGGTAGTAAAGTACTGACTCTAGAGCTGGCCCAGTGACATTGGGTTGAGGCATCTATGCTCCCTATGGCCACACCAGTGACCCAAGTTTGGGAACAGACTCAATCTCTCTGGGGCTCAGCTGGAAGGGAAGATTGCACATCCATAGGACAGCTCTCTTCCTCAGGGAGGGTGGTTCTCGTGACCCACCACCGACTGCCAGCTGGGGAATACAGATGGCAGCACATGCATGGTCATGTAGCTTGGAGAACAGCCGGTGTACTGAGTGCCAAGGTCACTTCCTTAGAGATGAAGCATGCACACCATGCTCCCTGCATGTCCAGCCATGCCAAGGGAGAAAATCTGGAGGAAAATGGCTGGTTGGCTCTATGATGCCCACCCAGCACTAGCAGCCCACTCGGTCTCAGGAGGAAGAATGGTGGTAGAGACACAGGATGGCTGAGTGAACTGGGAACTGAGCTGATACAGCTGCCCAGCCCACCAAAGAGGAAGTAAAATCCTTTATAGGAAAAAAAGGGTTGGCTCTACCTGGATGAGAAGAACAGCAGAGTCTCACCTGGTGCTGCTCCTATGACCAAAACAAAACAACACATACCCCAGCAGGAAAACCAACAAGCAGAATGAAACCAAACCACTTTGGTCTCTTAGGAAAATTAACAGAATTTTTGAAACAATTTAGAAAAGGAAACAACTGTAGTCTTATCTGATTCAGCAGTGCTATGTACAGAAAGCACTTGCGATACCATGCTCTCTGAGATTAAAACGCAGAATGTGCTTGCATACCCCTGAGCTCAATAATTCCAGTGGGAAAGAACAAACTAGAAACATGAAGAATAAATGAAATAAAAATAAGAACAAACAAAATCTAAATCAGATCAAACAAAAGCATTTAATGCACATACAAAGTTACACTGCAGAAGACCACTGGCAGAAATGGCAGGTGAAACTAATTGTCATCTACTAGAAGCCCTATCATGATCCCTATTTGGAAGTGCTAACAATTTTAATTTTACCACCTTCTTAGGGTCAAAACCAGAATGTAATTTCAGGAATCAGAATCAAGCTATATATCTGATTCTTTTCCTGATATAACTGATGTGTTTTGTTATGAAGATACCAAAACATTACCAATATGCAATAACTGCAAATGGGCAAACATCAGAAATCATTTCTGCTAAACAGAGTTTCTAATGAATGAAGCTGTAAGGTTGGAGCCCTGAGCTGGAAGAATATATTTTGCCAACAGAGAGAAGCAAAAGCACCTAGCTTTACCTTAATGATATATTTGTACTTATTTATATTTCTTAATACTGAAAGTTGCATGGTAAATGTGGAGAGAAAAGAGATTTGTAGGCAGTGTTTGTAGGGTTACCATCTTTTAAGAAGCCCAAAGTGGGACATTTCTTACTGAAACATGATTTTCACAGGACAGTACCTAACCTCGACCAATGCTACAGACTTGTTTTCTCTATTTAATCAGAATTAATGCTAAGTATTGTAGTTTCTTAGTTGCTTCTACTGTTTCTTACCATTTTAAGGTATTTTAGTTAAGCTATTGTAGTTTTCTAGAACATTTAGTGGAAAGTTAGAAAATATTTTCCTACTGTAAAATCAGGACATTTAAAATTGTTCATGTTTTTTGCAGGACACAGCTGCTCAAATCAGGACTGTCCTGTGAAAATCAGGACAGGTGGTAACCTAGTGTTTGGGGATATTGAGACTTGTCTTAAAAAATTGTAACAGGTGGTGTGGAGAAACTGGCTCAGGAGATTAATCTTGAGCTGAGTCGATTCAGAAAGCCCTATGAATTAGGTGTGCAATTGGAGAATGGAGCTGACAGAGGCTTAGTGCCTTCTAACAAAGGCAGCAGATTAGAAAGGTCAGATTAGTTGGGGTCCTGATCTGGAAGAACATACTTTGTTGACAGAGGAATGAAAGCACCTAGCTTTACCTTAAATATATATTTATATTTATTTATCTTTTTCTTCATTCTGAAAGTGGCAGGGTAAGAGGAGAGAAAAAAATGTGGGTAGTGTTTGGGAACTTTGGAACTTGTCTTTAAAATGGTACAGGTGGTGTTGGGGAAACTAGCTCAGGAGATTAATAATGGGCTCAGTAGATTCAGGAAGCCCTGTTAATCAGGTGTGTAATTAGGAGTGGATCTGACAGAGGCTTAATGTTTTCTTATAAGAGCACTATAAAAGCATGTCTACTGTAACGTGTCCAGCACATTTGTGTCCTAGCAAGTGAGTGGAAGGGACAAGGAGTGGAATAGGTGACTGGTGTCTTTGGCATCAACAGAAGGAAGGAAGCAAGGCACTCTGTGAGTTGACCAAGGTAAGGTACCTGTTCAGTACTATGTAACAGTCACAGCTAGGAAGGCAGAAGATCAAGGGTAGGCCAAAACAGGGAATAGGAGCAGCACCCAACATGAACTGCACTACTGAAAGATCTGTCATTTTGTCATCTGGCTGCCCATATGTGTGTTTTGCCTGCAAAAATCATTGCAGACAAATAACTGTGCTGCTGTCCTGAGCCACAGAAACAAGGGTGAAAGTTGCAGTCCATTGTGTCAACAGGGCTATCATTTACAGCGATACCCTGCAAGTATATTGACAATTTCTGTTACATCAGTGAACTTTAATGTTACCTTCAGTCACTGTAATAAAGAAGTGTTGGCTAGAACCAGTTCCCTGTTCCTGAAACAGCTGCCATTGTAATGGCTGGTGAGGAGCTCGATGACGAGCTGATTGGTTGCTGGGGCAAGAAGAGGGGCAGGGCACATAAAAGGCTCATGCCTGAGTGAGGCATGAGCCCTCAGGTGCGAGCATGAGTGGCTGTGCTACATGGTAAAAATATTTACTTAAAACTAGAGCCTGAACCTAGAGAAATAAATAAGTGGGTTAGTAACAATATTGAAGGGTAGTATTAGAAAGTTTTACTAAGTTATTTTAATAGCTACATAGTAACCGTGATAAGCCTCAATCCCATGTGCAGAAGATAGTTGTTAAATTATTTAGATACAGTGTGATTTTAGTTTTTGAATTTGTTTGTCTGTATTTTTTTATTTTATAGCATCTATCATTTTACATGAGTGTTGTCTTTTTTCCATGTAGCTTTGCATCATGAATAACTATTGGCTGCTGGTGCTTTTCCTGTGCTTATTGCAAACTGGGGACGCTGGGGAAAGCAGCAGCAGACACATAACATGCTGGCATAGATATACAAATTCCAGGAAGCACAGTTACAGTGAGCAGCAATATATTTTCACCAAGTTTTGGAATTGTTTATATAGAGTTAATGACATCTGTATGGAAGAGGAACATCTGGATATGGTGACAGTCACAGAAACATGGTACACACAGGACCATGACTGGGATGTAAACATATCAGGGTACACTATCTACAGGAGGGACAGGGAGGGTAAAAGAGGAGGAGGAGGAGTAGCTGTCTACATAAGGGAAGGAATCAAAGGAACAGAACAAAAGGGTAAACGGGAGGAGAGGAGGCACTGTGGGTCAACTTAGAGACAGACAATGGCACCACAATCCACACAGGGGTTATACAGACCCCCATCTCAGGGGAGGAAATGGACAAGGAAGTGATAGAAGGTATCCTTAGAATGGCAGAAAAAGGAGAGATATTGTTGATGGGGCTTGAATATACCAGATGTTAACTGGAGCACATTTGTTGCAGCCACATCCAAGAGCGGGGTCATTCTCAATGCCCTGCAGAGACATACCTTAGACAGCTAGTATTGGAACCCACTCAGGAGGGAGCAGTCTTTGACCTGGTACACTCAAATGGAGATGGAGAGAGGATCACAGATTTAGAAGTGGGTAACTATATGGAACTAGTGACCACCAAACAGTATGATTTACAATAAGCATAGCAGTAGAGTCAAGCCTATACAAAGGCAAAGGTCCTGGACCTTAAGAGGGCTGGCTTTGCTAAATGGGTGAGTGCCTAGGAATGCACTAGCAAATGAGCAGGAAGGAGGGTGGAAGAACAATGGAGAATAATCAAAACTGTCATCACAGAGACAACAAGCCTTAGTGTGAAGCAAATAAACAAAACAAAATGAAGTAAAAAAAGCACTATGGTTCTCAAAGGAGGGGCAGGGTTAGGTAGAAAAAGATGCATTCAGGTAGCATGAATCATCAAGGAGCAGGACAGAGTTTGATCAGGATACCTCATGTCCTAGAGTGGTATAGGAAATTTTGTTTACTTTGCAAGCTGAATGTATGGTAGCAAATATATCAGGCAAATTAACTAGATTTAAGAAGATCTGGGAGCCTTTGCAAACTTTGCTGACGATATAAAGGCATGGAGTATATTCAGTTTTCTCCTACCTTCTTTCTTCAACTTGTTGTGCCTTATCTTCTTTGTATTTTTTTGTCTCCTATGGGTAACTTTCTGCACCATTGTAGGCCAATAGTTGTGACTCTTAAGAGGTTGTTTGGAACCTATTGGGTCAGGTGTCTCTCCATTGGTTAGAGGGCAGGGTGGAATGGGGAGGGAGGTAGGGATGGGTATAGTTTTAGTAAGGGTGGTATTGTTATTAACTGTCACAGGAAAAGACAGCCAATATCCAATTTACTTGCAGACTACTCTTCTATGTAATGTTTGGAATCCATGGTTTGGTTAACAACAGTGTAATGTGTTCTTCATACATTGATGTTTAATGTCTATCATACTTGTATTGATGGCAATACTTGTAATGTCTGCATTGCTGTTTCATCTAAATAAAGTATACTAAATATGAAGAAGGAGCAGGACAGAGAACTGTATTAGTTAAAGCAGAAGGAAGCAGGAAGGCAGTCAAAATAGCAAGGCTCAAACAGAGGAAAAGATAGCCAGTTCAGTTAAGAAGGGGATAAAATATTTTATAGGTTCATCGAAGTGAAGGAAGACCAAAGGAGGGATAGTGAGGCTTAAAAAGGGAGGGGTGGGCAGAGGGTGACTGTGAAAAGGCAGAGATACTGAATAAATATTTTTGCTCAGTATTCACAAAAGAAGAAGAGGGAGGTACCTAAACCAAACAATAAAAGCACTCTGGACAGGCGGGGCTCGATATCAGTCCATTCACAGAAGACAGGGTCATGAAGGAACTCCTAAAACTCAAAGTGGACAAAGCAATGGGGCCTGATGTGATTCACCCCAGAACTCTGAAAGAACTAAGGGAGAACTAGTATTCCACTGATTACCCTTTTAACAAATCATTGGAGGATGGTTTGGTACCGGAGGATTGAGGAGGTCAGATGTGATTCCTCTTCACAAATGTGGGAGCAAGGCAGAGGCAGAAAACTACAGACCTGTTAGCTTGACCTCAGTGATAGGGAAATTGAGGAATCACTTCTGACAGAAAGAATTGTTAAGTACCTAGAGGCCAACGGGGCACAGGCCCCAGGCAGCATGGATTCACAGCTGGAAGGTCATGTCAGATGAAGCTAATAGATTTCTTTGACTGAGTAATCAAAGTAGTAGGCCAAGGACGGGCTATGGATATGGCCTACCTAGACTTTAGCAAGGCATCTGACACAGTCCCACACAAAGATTAATAAACAAGTTATCCAGCCTGGGAGTGGGTCCCAGGGTGGTAGCCTGGGTAACAAGCTGGCTGGACAACAGGACCCAGAGGGTAATAGCAAATGGAGTACACTCTGAAGAAAGAGGGGGTTACTAATGGGGACTGGACTTTATATAGACAGGCTAGAAAAAATACATAAATCAGATCAGACAATCAAAACAAACTTTTTAGATCTGAACTGGATAGTCAAGTAAATCAAAATCCTAGCTTTTTGGGGAAAATTGGCTGATCTTATGGGCAATCAAAAAAAAATAGGATAACATTAAATGGCCACTGGTCCCTTTAAATAATACTGTGGTAACGCTGCTTAATATTTTTTTTTCCAAAATAAGTACAAATATGTTGCAGACAGATTCTACCATTGACTATCAAAAGCAGGACAAACAGAAACAACATACAGTAGCTCTATTAGACAAACTAAATTTAAATTCACTAATATAAAAGTATAGGAAGTGATGGATGCCCTTTGAAATGGATATAAATAAGGCTACAGGACTAGATAATATGCAGACCAAAATGCTGAAGTATGCATCCACATTGACCTTATATTTAATCTCTCCCTGGTAACAGGTGAGTTTCCTGAGGGATGGAAGTTATGTAGGGTAATACCAATTTTTAAGGGTGGCATAAAACATGATATCAAAAATGACGGCCCTATGTCTCTTTTGTCGATAGTCTCAAAGATATTTGAGAGTCTGGTTGCTTCACAATTACAGGTTTTTGGAGTCAAACAATTTAATGAATACCTATCAATCAGGTTTTCAAACAATTCACAGTACTAATGCAGCTTTGATGACGGTGGTGGGGATGTACAGTGGACTCTGGACAGGAAAATGTCCATGGGAGACTTGTTTGTAGATCTATCAAAAGCTTTCGACACTCTGCACCATGGCTTTCTCCTGTCCAGACTCCACAAAATGGGAATAAGGGAAAGGAATTAGAATGGTTTAAAATATATTTGATTGACAGAAAACAGATGGTAGAGATAGGAGCATTTAGATCTCTGTCAGCACAGATTGGAACAAGGGTCCCACATGGATCAATTTTGGGCCCCTACTTTTCAATATGTATATAAATGATTTATCATTTAAAAATCCTGCAATAAAGTATCACATTTATGCAGATGATAAAGTTATTTATACAGAAGGAAAAGAAGTATTGAAAATACAAGCTAACCTACAGGAGTCCTTTTGTGATCTGCAGAGATTTTGGGAGAAAAAAGATTGTGTTTAAATACTAAAAGACACAATCTATGTTGTTCTCCGAACTTACTATAAAGAGGCCCTTTGGTTATCCAGACTTCATAGGGCTTATAAATTAAACAAGTAGATAAATGTAAGTATTTAGCATCACTTTGGGTGAAAAACTTAGTTGGGCACCTAACTTAGAAATTTTAACTCATAATTAAGGAAAGAAGCTGGGTATGATTCATAGGATAAAACATTTATGTCACAGAACACAAGGTTAAGAGTAGTAAACATGATGCTTTTACCAGAACTGGATTATGGGATATTATCTATGTGGGACCCCAAGATGGGTCTGAATAAATTAGACATAATATCTTTATCTTTATTTAGGTTAAACGCCTTTCAGGATATCAAGGCACTGTACAATAAATTTAAAAACAATAATAAAATCAGCAATACAACAATAAAACGGTCTGTCAGGGTCCCTTCAATCCACTGCACTAAAAGCCTGGTGCCATAGGAAATATTTCATAGCCTGTTTGAAACCCCCGCAGTCATGCACTCCGGAACTGACTGGGTAGAGAATTCCAGAGGGTGGGGCCACATACATAAATGCACAGGCCCCAGAAGACTTTAAAGACACCCTCAGAATCTAGCAACCCTCGTCAGTCAAACAGAGCTGTCACCGGGCAGTAGGGTACCAGAAGCTCTTTCAAGTAGTCAGGCCAAGTCCATGTAGGGCTTCACAAGTCAGTAATCTGACTTTAAAGGTGATCCACCATCGAATTGGCAGCCAGTGCAGATCGCACAGCACAGGTGTGATATGAGAGGACCAAAGAGTCCTGTCAACAGCCATGCCACAGCATTCTGCACTAGTTGCAGGCAGCAGATATCAACCCCAGGTAGCCCTAAGTACAGGGCGTTGCAATAATCAATGTGTGAGGTCACAAAGGCATGGATCAGTGTAGGAAGATCACCTGATGGAACAAGATGCTTGATCCTGGCAAAGTTCCTAAGATGGTAAAAGGAAGACTGCTCGACTGCCGACACCTGAGATTGAAGTGTTAGCCCATCATCAAGTACCACCCCAGGTCTCACACCTGTTCAGAAGTAAGGATCTGGGAACTTCCAAGAGTCCCAAGGGCTGTCCAGCCTCAACTCCTCAATCTGGCAACCTGGATCCACGACCATTACCTCAGTCTTTCCTGCATTCAACTTTAACCAGCTAGAATTCATCCAGTCTTGGATTTCTGTGAGGCAGTTGTTGAATATCGAGATAGCACTATCCTGGTCAGGTGTGGAAGACAGGTAGAGCTGCGTATCATCAGCATAACAGTGAAACCTCAGCCCATGCCATCTTACAATGTCTCTGAGGGGCAGCATATACACACTAAACAACATGGGGGACAGCGCCGAGCCCTGAGGAACCCCAGATGACAGAGAATGGGTCAGAAGAATAATCCCAGACATGACTGTCTGAGTTCTGCCACCTGAGGACTGTACTAGTCAGGCCACAGATGAACCTCAAGAGCTCAAGCAGCACCCCATGGTCCATGGTGTCAAAAGCTGAAGAGAGAGCCATCTATAACCATATTAGTTGTAAAATAGATAAGGGTAAACCAGTTGATGTAATCTTTTGGACTTAGGAAAGGCTTTGACACGGTCCTCATCACAAACTAATCAAAACACAAACGGAACTAGGTTTAAATAAAGTTATTATAAGATGGATTGGAAATTGGTTATCCAATAGGACACAAAGGTGCGATTAATTCAGTTCTCTTGAAGAAGGTAGGGTTGCCAGTGGTGTTCCCCAGGGATCTGTGTTGGGCCGTTATTGTTTGGACTATATATTAGTGACATGGGCAATGGGGTGAACTCCTACATAACTAAATTTGCAGATGATACCAAAATAGGAGGAGAAGTTATGACATTAATAAAATATAATGAACTAATGAATAGTTTAAATAAAATAGAAAATTGGGGTGAACAAAATAACATGAAATTTAATGAAAACAAATGTGCGGTCATCCATTTGGAAAAAATAATCCTAAATACTCATATGTTCTAAATAATAAGCTAATAAAGAACAGCACCTGCGAAAAAGACTTGGGTATATGGATAAATTCTAGATTATCTGCAGGTACACATTTTGTCAAAACAGTAGGAAAATGTAATAGCATCATTTATTCTATTAAAAGAGACGTCATCTCGAGGAGCAAAGAGTGTGTTCTTAAGTTATATAGGACATATGTACTCCCACATCTTGATTATGGATCACCTGAACTGGAGTCCATATTTAAAGAAGGACATTTTAAGGGTGGAAAAGTTCAAAGGAGATTGACAAAATCAATAAAAGGCTTAAAAATAAGAAATATGCAGACAGATTACTAGATCTTAATCTGTACTCCTAGGAATCTAGATGAATTAGAGGAGACTTATTATTTTTATACCGTAACATGGAAGACAATACCCTCATGTCACAATGTAATATAAAAGGATTCATAAATCAATAAATTCTAGATCACATAATAAGCAAATATTTATAAACAGGGCAAGAACAAATAGGCATCAGAACTTTTATAACATACGTACACCCACAATGTGGAATAATTTGCCTAAAATGTAGTAGAAGTAACATCTTTTGACTCATTTAAAGATGGGCTAGACAAATTCCTGTCATTGAATAGTACAAGAAAATCAACAGATAAGCCCAGATAAGGGAGACAATTAAATGGGCCGACGGCCTACTTTGTCTATACGCACTAAGTTACCAAGATCGAGGAACACCAAGATGGAGCAGCTTTTCCGATCTCTGACCATCAGGAGATCATTGAACACCTGAACCAGAGCAGTCTTGGTATCATGATATATAACAAAATGGCTTGTCTTATTCTTGATGCCCCAAGAAAACCCACCATTGTCAGATGTATAAATCATCAAAGTGGATGAGACTTACTAATAGGACAGATTGTCATACTTTAACCCATATGTGCAAGATGCAACAAGGAAAATTGCCAGGATATATTCTGGAACATTTGAAATTAGAAAGCTCAGAGAAAATTTGAGATCTGCCTCGAACTGGAGTATGAAGTCCCATACTGTAATTTAAGAATAGGTGTATCATCTTTTCACTGTAGGGGATGATGCTATGGAATAGTATCCCAATTCATCTTAGACTGGCAAATCAGACTATAAAACCATACCTGATCAAAAAGGGTTTCGTGAAAATCAATGAAACCATTCCATTGTTGCAATGCACTTTAAAATTTGGCATGTTGCCATATCTAGTTTATATCATTATTTATGAATATGTATTTTTGTGTCTGTTGAAAGGGGTAAGGTACAAAAGTATTTCCAGGTAACCCAGACAGAATAGAAGTTGACAGTGCTGGGCATGGTGTAATGCAGTGGCAGTGGGACGACAGTTTTAGAGATACATTCTTAACACTATGGTGGTGCACAATCTGCCACACCTATCTGGGTTGAGAGAGGAGGTCACTAGAATCCAGGCTGAGTTGGTAGGATTCTGAGGACCTCTTCCACCACCCAGGGCTACCACATCTGCTACTGTTACCTGAAAGGATGCCAGGAAGGAGAAGGAACAGCTGGACTATGGTGGGCTTTGAGAGGGTGTGGGTGTGAGACAGAGGCACATTGTTCAACTGGTACCACTGCCTAATTTCTACACCGCTCTGGCAGGGCAGCAATGCCAGGAGGAGGCACCCATGTTGTGTCCTGGTAGGATGTGGGGCTCTCCAGAGAGGACATCACTCTCTGTCAACAAAGTCTGTTCTTTCAGATAAGAACCTCAGGTGCCATGGCATGTAGGGATGGAGTAAGATTCTGGGGATTGCCGGGAAGGCAAGATGGGAGGTTGAGCTGGATGTCATTATCGACCTAGGTACTAATGACATGGTAAACGGGGAGCCTAAGGAAGTTCAGGAAGAGTTTAGGAAGTTGGGGAGGGTCTCAAGCAAGTAGCTACATCTGTCACCTTCTTGGAAGTACTACCTGTGAGAGGCATGGGAGAGCATAGGGCACGCACCAGGACCTTTAATACATACAGTAGTTGAAGAACTGGTGATGTGAGGAAGGGTTTGGATTCATTGGTGACTGGGGACCTACCTGGAGGGATGGGGCTTGTTCAAACCTGATGGCCTGCATCCGTCCTGGAGGGAATCCAAGCACTCATGATAAGTTTAAATGCTACATGGACAAGCATTTAAACTAGCCAAGGAGGGTGGCAGGCCAGCAATGTGGGTACTCTAATTGCCCACCTCCCATAGCTAGCAGTGGAACCAGTGAACAGGAGGAGGGATATTTCTACAAAGCAGTGTGTAAAGATGGAGATAGGCACCCAAGAGGTGGATGCAGAAGGGGGCAAAATTCAACAGAAGGGCAGACAGCAGGAGAACCAGGGATAAAGGACAACCAGGGAGGGGTTTGAGTAGAACAGCTAAACTGTCCAGTGAGTCCACATCATGGAAAGTCATGTGTGCCAATGCCAGGAGCCTTAGCAACAAGGTGGATGATCTGGAGGCTGCCATGGTCTAGTCGGACCTGGACATTGTGGCTATTAAACAATTGCGGATTATGGGAGTGGGCAGGACAGTAGTGTGGTGAGTCAGTAATTGGCTGGGTGACAGGACACAGAGTGATGGTAAATGGCTGTCACTTCACAGAGGAAGCGTGACCAGTGGGGTACCACAGGGATCAGTGCTGGGACCTGTCCTATTCAAGCGTCTTCATCAGTGACATTGCGCAAGACCAAGAAGGCAGAATTTCTCTGTTTGCTGATGACACGAAGCTCTGTAACTGAGTGAACATGCTGGAGGGTGTAGACAGAATGAGGAGGGACCTGCAGAAGCTTGAAGAATGGTCGAGGGTTTGGCTGTTGAACTTCAGCACAAAGAAGTACAAGAAAATGCATATGGGGTATAAAACTCTGGAACAACATATTATTTGTGGGGTGATGATATAGCATATACCAAGCAGGAAAGGGACCTTGGGGTTATCATCTCTCAACCTCAGGTGCGGAAACAGTGCAACAAGGCAGAAGGTAAAGAATAGGATGCTGGGATGCATAGGCAGGGCATCACCAGCAGGAAAAGGGAGGTCATAATTCCACTATACAAGACACTAGTGATGCCCCACCTGGAGTACAGTGTACAGTTCTGGAGACCTTAGCTACAGTACATAAGGACATAGTGTAGAAGAGGTTCAGAGAAGGGCAACAAAGATGGTACAGGGATTGCATCACAAGTCCTATGAGGACAGGCTGAAGGACTTGAATATGTACTCCCTGAAGGAGAAGAGAGGAGGCAGAGAGGGATGATAAGAGCCATACAAGTACCTTGCAGGGAGGAACAGGGTGCAGGAATACACTAATTTTTCTGGCAAAAAGATGTTCCAAGAATAGAGAGCATGGGATGAAATTGCAGGGAGGATGGTTCTGAGGAAACAGGAGGAAGAATTTCTTCACAGAAAGGGTGGTGGACAAGTGGAACACCCTGCCAGAGGAAGTGGTGGGGGCTGAAACATTCACAGGATTTAAGAAAGCATGAGATAGACATAAGGGAATTCTGGAGGTCAGGGTAAGGGGCAACAGACTTCTAGAAAAATGTAAAGGAACTTACAGGCTCAAATGGGCAGACTGTGGGCCATACGCCCATATCTGCTGACAGTGTCTATGTATCTATGGTGGTAGATGACCCCAAAGGAGAAGGAAGCAACTTCTGGTGGGGACCCAATTGTGAGGGGTATAGTTTTGGGAATAGGAAAGGGAGAAAGAGGCAAGTTAGGGGCCTACATGGCAACATGGTCTGGAAAGATGCGAAACAGATCCTGAGGATCACTAGAGCAGCATGATTGGAGGAGAACTAGATGTCATTGTCCACCTGGGGACTAATGATCTGACTAGGAATGGGGCCTGGATAGTGCAGGGGTGTTTATGGAGCTGGGGAATGGCCTTACACAAGTAACTCGCTCAGTAGCTTTCACTGAGGTGCTGCCTTTCTATGCGAGGAGGACAGTGATCTCCACATCAGGGTTTCAACTCATGGCTGAAGGAATGGAGCAGAGAGGAGGGCTATATTGCAGACTGGGAACCCACCTTGGAGGATAAGGGACTATACAGGGCTGATGGCCTGCATCCATCTGGGATGGGAACCGTAGTCCTCAGTGGACAGTTTAAATGTTACTGAGATGATTATTTAAATTAAGTGAGGGAGGTGGAGGAAGGAATTAGGGAGGGAGAAACTGCTCCCCAGAGGTGGAAGTAGAGAGTAGGAGAACTCAAGGGAGACGAACCCCAGGGTACAAATGAATCAAAGAAGCAGGGTGGTAGAGATGAATGGGAAGGAACTGGAGCATTAAAGGAGAGGGAAGAAGAAGGAAGGGCAAAATGAAAAAGGGTAACAAACAGAGTGGAAACAAAATCTGGAATGACGTGTATGGAACGTAAGAAGTCTAGGAAATAAGATTCTGGATTTAGAGGCTATCATGGAAGAGGCAGACTGGTATTATCAGCCATTACCAAGTCCTGGTGCACTAAAACCATGACTTGGACATGACCATACTAGGCTATACTCTGTTCAGGAAGAACAGACTGGGAAGGAAGGAAAGGGGGGTGATGCTTTATACGAGGGAAAGCATAAAATGACGGTGATACAGAAAATACAGGGGAGGCAGAGGTACTGTTGTTCACTGTGCAGACAAGGAATGGAGCTACTATTTGCACTGATCTATGGACCTCCAGCACGGGAGAAGGAATTAGATACGGTACTGGTGGAAGTTACTGGCAAGATGGCAGAAATGGGAAAAGTGCTACTGGTGGCAGACTTCAATCTGCAAGATGTAGATTGGTGCCTCCAGCAGGGGCTTCATCTAGAACCAAGGACATCCTGGAATCTCTGCAGGGGGTATTCTCAGGCAACTGTTCAGTGAACCCACTTGTGATGGGGCAATACTGGACCAGATACTCACCAACAGGGACAGTATTGCAGACATCAAGGTGGAAGTCACCTGGGGACCTGTGATCACTGTAATGGAGTGGTTCAATATAAAGACAGTTGCAGAATTGAACCACACAAGGGCGAGACATCCTGGAATTGGAGGACAGATTTTATAAGATGGGTGAATGCCTCAAGGATGACCTGGTGAGGGGATGGCCTGGGTGGGGTGAAAGAACATTGTGTGAAGCTAAGACAGAACATAGTAAAGGCAACAAAACTCTGCATCAAACAAGTGAGCAAAAGGAAAAGAGACCACTATGGTTCTAGAAAAGGTGGCTGAAAAGAGAAAGTGCACTTTTGTGTGAAATGACTTATTTATTTATTTAATTTTATTTATTCATGCTCATATTACAATACCTTTGAGTACAGAAACAGCTCATTTACAAAGGTTCCACGTCATTAAGGGAGGGTAGTACAATGACACAGGAAAAACAGATTATTTACAATGTACAGTAAAAGTCATTAATACAAGTTGTTCATAGTCAGAGTTTAGGAGGAAGACAAGTAGTTACTGGAGGAAGAAAGTTGCCGCCAACTGGCAATCGTCAAGGAGAGACAAGGAAAGATGTGGAAGGAAAGGAGTGAGGAGTACAGGAGGGAGAGGATGTTGGAAAGTGAGGAAGGAACGGAGAAAGGGAGTACAGGGAAGGAAAGGATGGTGGGATGGGGGTAGTGGAACAAGGGAAAGGGTGAGTAGAGTACATCAAGTAAGGGGAGGTCAGTAGCCAATGAATGCAGTATAAGTGGTGGCTAAGGAGAGGCAGTACTATCAAGAAGGGAGGTGCAGGCAAGGAGCAGGGAGGAGAATAGGCAGCCAGAGCTTGTCCTAGAACAGTCATTCTCTGGGCACAGAGTGCTGGTAGTGTGATTATATGGGGCAATTACAAGTGTTCTCATTCATAATATGCTGATGTGGAGACGCTTGAACTGAGTAGGATGAGGGACATCAGTAAGATCACAGCACAGACAATTCAGCCACATAGGGGCTTTGTACAGGAAGTATCGTTGACACTGGGTGGTTCTGAACCTGGTACGAGTAAGAGGTCAGAGTCAGAGGTCCGAGTAAGGTAACCTTTAGGATCTGCGTAGAAGACTGGAGAGGCCAGTTGGCAGGGTTCCTTGTAGCACCTTATTTGCAAGTATGCAAGAATAGTACTTGATTCTACATTGTAGATTGAGCCAGCCTGTTTGCACGAGAGATCACAAGTGTGGGTGTAGGGCTCAGCACAAGTGAGCAGTCTACAGGCTTTGTTCAGTGTTGTATTTAGCCTCTTTAGGGATGTGACAGAGGCAGTGCCATAGATAACCAATCCATAATCTATAGTGGATATAACTGAGCTATTGATAGCAAGTTAAGTGCTTCAGGGTCAGACTTTTCAATGCCTGAGTAGCAGACCCACTGCTTACAGTCTCAATATGTGGTACATAAGAGAGGTGATTGTCCAAGGTAACCCCAAGGTATTTTAACTGTTGTAGTTGTTCTAGAAGGACTCAAAGGTTATTTTTGACTGACAAGGCAAACGCTTTATGCTTATGACGGAGGTTGAGAATAGCAAGAGTTTCTTTTTTTTAGTTGAGTACAAGTTTATGCAAATTGAACCATTTTCAATTTCAAGGAAGCCAAGCTGGAGGTTATGTTCCAGAACAGAGGGATCAGAGTGGTTAGTAAAGATGACAGCATCGTCAGCATATACGAGTGTCCCTTGCTGACATGTATTTGGTAAATTGTTTAGGAAGATGCTAAACAGGAGAGGGCCTAAAATTGATCCTTGTGGAACACCTGAACGGACAGCTTGTAGTTTTGAGATGCTGCTTGCTGTCTTTATTCATTGGGACCTATTCGACAGGTAGCTCCCGAACCACTTGGGTGAGAGACCAATTTTCGTGAGTTGATCAAGGAGGAGTCAATGATTAATGCTATCGAAGGCCTTGAGAGGTCAATGAAGGCCGCCCAACGAGGCTGTTTTTGTTGAAGGATTTTTGTATGAAGCTAGTAAATTCTTGCAGGGCTGTGGTCGTGTGTGATTTTTCCTGATTTAATGTGGAAGGGTATGTCTGTATTACAATTGCCATGTCCGCTTATTGGATCTACATCATTGCTGTGTTGATGAATTGCACAGGAGCACTTTGAATAAAGGCTTTGTGAATGCAGCAGGCATCTCAGCAAGGTATTGTGTCCTTTTGTTTCATTCAGAGGATCTTTATAGCACAGGATTGTCCCATATATGTTTGTTTGGTGCCTGCTTCCTAAACACTGACTGCTTCATTTGATATTAAGACATGGCACAACAACCCTAGGTGAGGTTTCCTACCTCCTTTGCTCTTCTTTAGCCCACTGTTCCTCTGCCCCACACAGGTCATCCACCTGATAGGTCATCTCTGAGACATTCACTCATTTTTTAAATCTCCTTCTGAAGTCCAGGACCTTCGTCTTTGTGTGATTCACTTCCACCGCCATCCTTATGTTGACTCACACTGTACTGTGATCACTGGTCCCCAGGTGGCCTTCCACCTTGATATTTGCAATGCTGCCTCTGTTAATGTGCACCAGGTCCAGTATTATCCCAACATGAGCGAGCTTCCTAATTAGTTTCATAAGAAACACCCCTGAGGGAGTCCAGGATATCCTTCTTCTGTGCTGCTGCTGCTGGGATATAATCTACATCTGACAGACTGCAGATGAAACGCCTCAGGAATCAGAATTGAGTTACATGTCTGATGCTTTTTCGAGTATAGCTGATGTGTTTCTGTCACAACACATACCAAAACATTACCAATACACAATAGATGCAAATGATCAAACATCATAAATCTAAAAAAAAAAAAAGAAATGTACATGAAGCTGTGTGATTGTGTGAAAAACAATTAAGGTGTGTGATTTTACAGCAAAATGTCAGGTAACTTACCTTTTAAGAGGCTGATTCCCATTTGTTTTGAATTTTGTGGTTGTTTTCATTCCTTCTTTAGTAATTTTTACTTGTCAGCACTGGACACTTGAACAATGTGCCATACGGATGCCAATGTGAATGCTTCATAAAATTTCAAGGAGCATATGGATATTCAATGAATATTTGGAGTCATGCTACTTTACATAGTTTGTGGGCTGAGGCTTTTATCACTATGTTATTTATCAACAGTTACAGTGCCTTTGTGTTCCTAAAGCATAAATTCTCTACAGGAGTAAAACTACTCAGGTGGATAGAACACTGGTTGAAGGACACAACCCAACAGTGATCAAAACTGTAAATTCTCTGTTGTAAAGGAGGCTACTAGTCAGTTCGACAGGGGTCTGTTCTAGGTACCACCTCTTCAACATGTACACAAGTCACACAGATAAAGCATTACAGACAAAAGTGTGTTTTTTTTGTGGATGACACCAAAGTCTGAGGAAAGGAAGATAGTACAAGGGATTTATAAATTATGGGCAGAGATGCAGAAAATTTGGGAAATGGTCAAGTACTGTATATGGCAATCAATATTCAATGCCAAAAAGCAAGGCTATGCACATTGGTAACAGAAATCCAGAAAACAAAATACTGGATTAATAATGTGTGGGTAGAGCACTCAAGGGAAGAAAGGGACCTGGGGTAATCATCAGTGACAATATGAAGGAAGCTTCCCAGTGCAACAAGGCATGTTGGAAAGCCAGTATAGCATGACAGTATTTACCAGCCAAAGAAATGCAGATGGTTATACTACTTTACATGTCTCTGGTAAGGCCATACCAGCATATACTGTCTTCTGGAACCCACACCAAAATGGACACGGATAGACTAGAGACAATGCAGTGGTTGGCAACTAAAATGATTTATTGTTAATCATACATATATATATATATATATATATATATATATACTTTGCAAAAAAACTGTGTTACTACTCAGTTAGGGTTCAGATTATACCAACAAATGTGGAAATGTGTGTAGGTTTCCAACCCTAACACTTACTACAAGCAGCAAAGGAAAAAACTAATTGGTGTTTGAAACTTGAGTCTTGCCAACAGTTGGCTCTTCCTTGTTATACTTCCACGCTCACCCCATTTCATTAGCAACAAGCTTCATATGTGCAGACTGTATAAGAATGGGTGAGCATTAGGTTGATAACCCAAAGAAAGACCTCAGGCCTGAGTTGGCAAGACTCAGGACACCCAAAACCATATTTTTTTTGGTATTATTTTGCTGCTTGCAGGGTGGAAGTGGGGTGAGGGTTGGAAACCCTAACACTATATTTCCTATATTTGTTGATTTAATCTGAACTCTAACTGGTGCATTAACACAGTTTTTTTTGCAAAGAATTCCTTAATTTTGAGATACAGTAGTGTGGCAACCCACCTCTCCCTTTGGGCTAGAACAGCTTTTAGAGAGTTGTCTGTCCTCAGGTTTTCGCTGCCTCAGCTGGAAAGTTGGCTAGCGCCCTTCAAGTCCACAAACTTGAATAATTAAACATGCAATTGCACAAGTCAAAGTCTGGTAGTGTGTCTCTCTAGGTGTTGAATGCTACACAGAGTTTATCTCAGCCAGTGGAAACCAAATATTACCTTAGGAAAATGACATCACAGTCACAACTGTTGAGCAAATAAATAGCTTTTACTTAACAGAAAGTGCACTGAGCATTTACAAGATATATATATATATATGGCAAAAAGAAAAAGGCTATTACTGCAATATACTAGTATTAAACTTACCCTTCCCTGTCCTTACAAGAGAATACTGGACCCTATGCTAACTGCCAGCTCCCACAGACATAGTTAAAGGGTAGACATCTAATCTTAGTTTCTCCTCCAGCTTCAAAAGTAAGAGAAACCTATTTCATTGTCTGTCAGCATCTTATATACACTGTTGAGTATAGGTCGTTCCTATTCTCCCTTTGAATGCACCAGCCATCTAACTTGTATGTATTTAATTGCCTCAATCAGACTGAACACCTATCAGTGACCAATTATATTCCCTTTTAACCATAAATTTATATTTTAGTAAACCAATCCCTTCAAAACTGTGAGTCTGAGTGTACATGTCCACTGAGATTTATAACCCAGGTCTTATTCTAGCCAGATGCTACAGATGCTGCTGGACAGTGGATTTTAGCCTGTGTGTGTTTTTTCAAACTGCAAAAAATGCCAGCTAGAGAATCCAACCACCAAGCACATAATCCCAACTATTAACTCTTTCTTCCCATTTCTGTCACATCCCCCCAGATGACGAGGGTGTATCACACGGGCCATCCCAAGTGACACAGCCGCCCATACAACTACTGAGAAGGCCCAGAGCATCTAGCCATGCCATTAGCTCCAGTCTAGACAGCCAATCCAAATTTGCATTTAGTTTGTCAATGCGATGCTGGAGGGTCATGGTGCATGCCTGCAGTACCAAACTCCAATGGGACAGGCGTGCTGTTTTCCATCTTGCCCACTTGACCTATGAAGCCATATCAGAGGATTGTGATCTGTGACCACAGTAAACTTCTCCCATGTAGCCAAGGCTGCAGTTTCCAAGGGTCCACACCACTCCCATGCATTCCTCTGATTGTGGTGCATGCCTCCTCTCTGGGCAAAAGCCTCCAGCCGAGGCACACAACCGGTGCCTCCCCTGTTGGGCAACCTAGCTCAGCATGGCCCCCAGCCCATAATCTGAGGGATCCATACAGACCATAAACTTAAACTATAATTGGGGCTGGCTAATACAGCTGGGCCGCTTAAAGCTCTCCCTGTTCCTGAAAAGCAACCTCACAGCCCTCCAACTACTGCACCCCATCTGGCCTTCCCTCTGGCTAAGTCTGTCAGGGGCCCAGCCAAATCACCACAGTGAGGAACAAACCTCGGCAATACCCTGCTGTCCCCAGAAATGCCTCCACCCACTTCCCGGTGGTAGGAGTAGACCAGACCAGAATGGCATCGACCCTGGCAGGCTCCGGCAGACACGCCCACCACCCACCCGGTGCCCAAAGCAGGACACCTCCGCTATACCTATCTGGCACCCCTCTGCCCCGACTGTCAGACCTGCATTCCTCAGCCTGCGAAACACACCCCACACACTCCTGATGTGCTCATCCCAGGTCCGGCTGCACATGGCTACATCATCCATATATGCCACTGCAAACTCACCTGCCCCAGACAGAACGCGATTCACAAGTCATTGAAAGGCTACAGGCACATTCCTCATTCCAAATGGCATTATCTTGCATTCATACAAACCAAATGGGGTGACAAAAGCTGATCTCTCCCTGGCTGCAGGGGCTGGAGGCATCCGCCAATAGCCCCCGTCAGGTCCACTGTGGTCAAACACCTGGCTCCCCCAGTCACTCCAAGGCCTCATCTGTTCCAGGCATGGGACAGGCGCCAGACTCATGCAGCTACCAAGCCCAGTAGTCAACACAGAACCTTATGGTGCTGTCCCTCCTGGGATCAATACCACAGGTGATGCCCAGGCTACTAGATTCCTGGACCACTCAAATTCCAGCATCTCCTTGAGCTTCTCTCACAGTCCACCTAAAGTGCTCAGGTACCCTGCAGCGGGACTGCTCCAGGGAACCCAGGTCCCTGCATCCACATGGTGCCCTGCCATCACGGTGCACCCCAGCTTCCCTGTGAACATGTCCCCAAACCTCTCAGCACCCACCCAATTTCTTGCACCTGGCTGGCTTCAGCTGTTCAGAGAGGGTAAGGCTGTTCACAGAGGATGCAACCTGGCCTCCCAAGCAGATCCACCACTGGGTCCATCTCAGCCTCTCCTCCTGGGGCACTGCACACAGTGAGAACCAACTCCTCCCTGTCATGGCAGGGCCCCAGCAAGTCAACATGACACACCCCTTGCCTGCATCTCCTATCTGGCAGCTCTATCATGTAATTGACATCACTAACCTTTGGACAATGGAGAATGAGCCCTCCCATGCTGGCTGTAATTTATTCTGTTGGACAGGGATGAGCACCATCACTCACTGTCTGACCTCATATTCTCTGGCTCAGGCCCCATGGTCATACAAGACTTTCTGCCGCTGTTGTGCAGTGGCCAAGTGCTCCTGAGTAAGCTCCATGAGCTCCTTAAGGTGGGTCCTGAAGTTCAGGACATACTCCACAACAGACTCCCTTGGGAGGTACGGTCACCTTCCCATTCATCCCAAATCAAATCTAGGGACCCTGCACCCTATGACCAAACAAGAGCTCAAAAGGTAAGGACCCTGTAGACTCCTGTGAGATTTCCTGTATGCAAATAGAGATGAGGCAAATATTTGTCCCAGTCCCTCTTATGCAGGTCAACAAAGTCCTTAGCATGGTCTTAAGGGTTGAATTAAATTGCTCTACCAGACCATTAGCTTGGGAGGGTATGGGGAGGTTTTGAGCTGCTTTACCCCACACTTCACTCACAAACTACTCATTAACCCTGACATGAAATTGGCACCGATCTGACAGTACCTCCTGGGAAAGCTCACCGGCTAAATATTCCCAACAGTGCATCTGCCACTGGTTCTGCCTCAGAGAATGATAGTGCCACTGCTGCTGGGTATCTTGTCGATAATTGACTACCACCAGGATATACCACTTGCCAGTGTGACTTGGGGTGCTCAGTGGACCCACTATGTCCACAGCTACCCTCTTGAAGGGTTCATCAATAATGGGCAGGGGCACCAAAGCTGCCTTGGCCTTGTCCCCATTTCCCCACCCGCTGGCACTGTGGACAAGTCCTGCAATAATTTGCCACATCCTTGCCAATACCAGCACAGAAGAAATTGTTGGTTAGATGCTTTTTCATGTGCCTCACCTCAAGTGGCCTGAAAATGGGATATCATGGGCAAGGGCCAAAAGCTGCAGATGGTGAATCTTAGGGACTACCAGCTGCTGGAGCACCTCACCATCTAGCCCTTCCTCTGTTGTGCATTCTCTGTACAACAGCCCATTGTCCCAGTAAATGGACTCTTTACCCCGCCGGGCCTAAGCCCTATTAGCTATTTCCGTCCAATTTTTGCAAGGTAGGATCAGTTAAGCTGTGCAGCGCTCAGCTGCCCTAATCTGACCCTTCCCAGCGCCCCTTCAGAAGGAAGTCCTGTGGGCTCCTCTGTTTGAGACTGGGGTTTTGGACTGTTGCTTCTAGCCAGCCCCTCCCCGGTGCTAGCCATTTCAGTTGCTGAGGGAGGGCTGGACCACCGAGTCACCCCTCTTCACCCTCAGCAGCATGCCCTTTGCCTGACTATGAGTTACAACACACACCATTTTTTTCCTGAGGTCAAAATCATTCCCCACAATCACATTTACAGGGAGGTCCTTACGACCCCACCTCCTTTTCTCCATGGCCCCCTCCCAACTTAGGAAGACTCTAGCCACTGGTATTTGGACTGCTGGCCCTGTGAATGTCTGGACCCTAGAGTATTTCCCAGGCACCATCTGCTCTGCCTGGATGAGATCCTGCCTCACCAGGGAGATGTAAGCTCCTGTGTCCCTCAGTCTCTGTGTTACTGTTCCATTACCTGCAATGGGATACAGATTCTCATCAGAGGAGAGTGGTTTTTCAGGCTGAATGCACCCTACAAACACACCGTTCTATTTTGACTAGCCCCTAAGTCTTCACTGGGTCCCACGGACGACTGTACTGGTTTCTAGGTCTGAGTATGACTCTTCATGAATAACTGTAACAACTGTGTTTATTTAATGATGTATGTAACTCAACTGTATGTATGTATCTCACCTGTATGTAACCTCTGTCTAAACCTCACTTAATTGTTGTCTCCCGAGACGAGGTACTTTGTAAACGAGTCTCTGACTCAAAGGTTGTGAAACTGATTATTTCAATAAATAAATAAAATAAATAAATACATTTTGTTCACCCCTCCCCATACCTCTGCCCTTAACCATTTTCTGAGGGCAGTTATATCTCAAGTGCCCCACTTGATTGCAAATATGACATTCTTGGGTCCTGTCTCTGAGTCCCTTTAGAACCAGAAGGTTCTGCTTTTTAGCTCAGGTGCAGGCTGGGTTCCTTTGGGCTGCCCCCATGGGATCCCTTGTAACCATGTGCTGCCTCCAGCCAGGGACTTCACGCTGTGCGTATGGTCGGCTAGACAGATACATGTCAGCGCTTTACTGCTGCCGCTTTTGAGGAAGTGCATGCCCTGTCTAGGAGCCATATCACAAGATATCCTCAGGTACAATTTTAAGAAATTGTTCTCTCACCAACACATCTTTGATTAGTTCCACAGTGTCTGCTTTAGCCCCTCCACCGACCTATCAAGGTAAGTACACAGCTGAACCTGCAGTTCTACATAAACTGTCTTGGGCTTTTCATTAACTCCCTAAATTTCCTTCTATAAGCCTCAGGAGTTAATTCAAAATGTTTCAACAACACTGTTTTAACTTCATCATAATTAGCATAGTCTTCATTACTCATTTTAGAAAATGCATGCAAAGCCCTCCCGTAAGTAAGGGTGTGAGATAAGTGACCACTAAGCCTTAGCCAATTGGAATTGCTGACTGACACTCTCAAATTACCTTAAAAATAGATCAAGGTCATCTCCCCTTTAAACTGAGGGAACAATTTAGAATTAATTTTGGCTTCATGAGGTAAACTCACTCCACCATTACTCATGGTTTGCTGGCTGCTCAGGGTCATCATCTCCTTCTCATGCTGTTGTCTCTGGAGTTCATGCTGTTGTTATCTTTCTCTGTCTTCACGTTTTCTTCTTTGTCTTGCCGTTCTTTCTCTCTGTCTGCCAGTCTCTTTTCTTCCAGTTCTTTCTCTGCTTCCAGTCTTTTTGTCTCTGCATTGAACCTTCTTGCATCTGCTTCAGCATCCAGTCTTTTCACCTCCAGTGCCTTGTCTTGCAGTAACAGCTGCAGTCGTGAGCATCTTGCTGGTTTGGGGGTCTGCTGCCTCAGTTCCTGACTCACCCCAGTGACTGTCTGCTTCTGGTCATGTGCCACGAGGGCAGCTATGAGGTCTGCCTTTTTCTTGTGTTTTAGACCTTCAGGCTGAATCCCTTTTCCTGGCACCTTTCACAAAACTGTTGCACAGTAAGTGAGTCATACTCTGTGGAGCTCATTCCCTACTGCTACGCTATCCTGTGCTAACTAAAAAGAAAAAAACTGTTGTACAAGTGTATTCTTTATATACCCTGTTTTGCAATGCTAAGGTAACTGTTCCACTGGCAAACTCTGTATCTCAGTGTGCTTGCAGTCGGCTATCATCATCCCCTGCTACCACCAATTGTGACAACCCACCTCTCCCTTTGGGCTAGAACAGCTTTTAGAGAGGTGCCTGTCCTCAGGTATTAGCTGCCACCAGCTGGAAAGTCTTCCAGCACCCCTTCAAGTCTACAAACTTGAATAATTAAACATGCAATTGCACAAGTCAAAGTCTGGTAGTGTGTCTCTCTCGGGTGGCAGATGCTACACAGAGTTTACCTCAATCAGTGAAACCAAATATTACCTTAGAAAATGACATCACAGTCACAACTGTTGAGCAAATAAATACCTTTTTACTTAACAGAAAGTGCACTGAGCATTTACAGGATATATATTTACAACACAGAGAATAACACTGCTACAGGAAAAGTAAACAAATGTTTTCTAAACAACAGATGGCAAAAGAAAAGGTTATTACTGCAATATGCTAGTATTAAACTTACCCTTCCTGTCCATACAAGAGAATACTGGACCCTATGCTAACTGCCAGCTCCCATGGACATAGCTAAAAGGGTAGGCATCCAATCTTAGTTTCTCCTCCATCTTCAAAAGTAAGAGAGACCTATTTCATTGTCTGTCAGCATCTTATATACACTCTTGAGAATAGGTCATTCTATTCTCCCTTTGAATGCACCAACCATCTAACACGTACGTATTTAATTGTCCCAATCAGACTGAACACCTATCAGTGACTAATTATATCTCTTTAACCGTAGTTTATATTTTAGTGAACCAATCCCTTCAAACTATGAGTCTGAGTGTACATGTCCACTTGAGATTTATGACCCAGGTCTTATCTAGCCAGATGCTGCAGATGCTGCTGGACAGTGGATTTTAGCCTGTGTGTGTGTGTGTGTGTTTTTTTCAAACTGCTAAAAACACCAGCTAGAGAATCCAACCACCAAGCACATAATCCAAACCATTAACTCTTTCCTACCCATTTCTGTCACAAGTAGTATAATTAGATCTTCATTCACACAGGTCCTGACATATTCATGTGTCGCTCCATCCCTCCATAGATTACTAGGATGAAAAGAACATAAGGGGCTACTTGCCCATCAAGAATGTCCTCCTGTAGTTACAGGTAATTAGACCAGCAGTTGTTTAGAGTAATACAGCCCATCTAATGTATTCTTAAAGAAGTTGAAACAGTTGATGTCTTCCACCTGTTGTGGAAGTCTGTTCCATGCTTGAGTTGATCTAATAATGTAAAAACTGTCCCTCTTGGCTGTGATAATTCTAGGTACCTGTAATTTTGTTATGAGATCTTAAGTTGCCTCTGCTGGTACTATATTTTAATTCACATTCTGTCATTAGGTTTTCAGACTATAGTAATTTGAACAGTAATAAGAGGTCACCTCTTATTTTCTGGCTTCAAAGAGTGGAGACCAGTTCAAATTAATCTACCATGATAGTTTTTATTACGTAATCCGGGTATGATTTTTGTAACTGACCTTTGTACACTGTCAACAATTTTAATGTCCTTGACTAATGATGATTACCACACCTGAGACGTATAGTCTAATATTGGTGGATATAGTTTTGTATATTGGTATAATGGATTGTTCAGAGTTACAGATAAATGTACATTTTATATAAGTAACCATACTTTTAGTGGATTTAGCAACAGTTATACAATGTTCAGATGGTGGCAGGGTATCAGCCATTATTACTCCCAGATCCCTTCTTTATGTGAGCTCTTTAATATGGTTTGACTAAGAACATAAGTGTATTTTGGATTTTTTTTCTAACACTGTGCATTTAATGGTGTTTAGGGTCCTCCATTCATGGAAGCCACTTTTCAATTTTGCCCAGGTCACTAATTGGGGATATATGTTTACTGAATGTGTCAACCTCATCCCCCTAGTTTTGTGTCATCTGCACATTTAATAAGGATTTTTTCAAGCCAGTTATTTATCCATCTTACTATTTGTTTAACTCTTAAATTTAACAGTTTAATAACCAGGTTATAGTGAGGTACTCTATCAAAGGCTTTAGAAAAATCCAGTAAAATTACATCCGTGGGTGTACCAGTGTCCAAATGTTTACTTATTTGGTTACAGAAGGTTATAAGAGTGGTGGAACAAGATCTTCCCTAATTAAGCCATGCTGATTTTATCAACCAGGCCTGAATTTTATGGAAATATTTCTAACCTTTGTTCAATTAAACATTCCATAATTCTACCACATGTGAGGTAAGACTAATGGGTCTGTAGTTTTCAGTGTACCCTTATGAACTTTCTTATGGATAAGGGACAACCACTGCGCATCTCAGTCATCAGGTATTGTACCTGTGAAGGGGTTGTGGGATAACAGATGGACCAGACACCAAACTTCAAGTTCAACACATGATCTCTGTGTGATGTTTATTCAAAATGCAGATAACCTTCAGCAATGGCATATCCCTGCTTCAGTACATCAGTTTGTAGCAACAGACTATGCTAGTCTTTCGTCTACATTTAGCTAGCACCTACTGTCTCACTGATCTCTGATCTAACTTATCTGTTGAGATTTAGCTTCCCTATGTGGGCCTTGTTTGCTTGGGTGGTGGGGCTCAAATAAAAAGCAAACAAGCTAAAGACAAAGAACATCAGTGCAGAAGCACTGAAGCAAGAGTTACCCCAAAGGACATTGACAATAAAGCCAAGTTTCAAAGAAACACATCACACATACTTCCAAAATGCAAAGCATCATTGGATATATGCAAATCACCATGACATGTTAGATTGGCTCAGTTTACAGCAATTTATATGCATTTTAAATTGCACAACTAGCTTAATTTCTATAATATACAGTCACCTAGTACTTTTACCTTTATCAAAAACATCTAGTGCCATGGGATTTTCAACATTTCCAGGTTTCATACACATAAGGTACAGTATAATTCATCAATGTATTTTATGACATAGTGCCATTGCATACTAAATCCAACAGTGAGAAACACAGCTTGTTGTTTTACATCAGCTTGAAGGTCACAACAATAACCTCCCTGTATGAGGACCTGAGAGAGAAAGGAAAATTAAAGAGGACATTATAGCATAGTCAAGAGAGGGAACGGGTGCCCATAGGAGGCCAACCTTATGGACTAGAAATTGTAAGAGTAGATTAGGCTTATGAAATAGAAGAACTGTTGCAACAGATTTAAGAAAAGGTCAGTCCTCAAGAGTGGCAGGAGCTCCTGGTCACAGTACCTTCTCTTAGTGATCAAGTATAGATGATTGACAGTGGATTGGCCAATAATGAAGTTGTATGATTTAAAAATAGTGCACTAATATTGTCAGGACCAGAACTAGATGTACCTCTTACTAAGGTTAGTGCTTTATATATCTCCTGTGGTATAAAAGGGCTTCAGAAACAAGTTTGGTATTTTGAAGGTCAGGTACTTGAAGTTTGGGGAAAAAACTGAGCAAAAGTACTTGTTAAATATCCCTGCAACCAATTTGTCATTGCCAATTATATTATTTTCTAATATTAGCCCACAGCTGCATTAGAATTTCTGCAGTTGAAATTTATAAAAGAAAAAATAGTTTGTAGTTTTTAGAATGTGCTATATTTAGTTCGATACCTAATTTTGTCTAATTTGTTTTTTCACCTCCCTTTGTGCTTGCAAATATTTCTGTTTATCAATGTCTGTTTAGTTATTTTTGTACTTATCATAAGCCCTGTGTTTAAGGTTTATTAGTTTTTTAACTTTGGATGTTAGCCAAATAGGAACTTCACCTTTATTGTTATATTTTTCTTTGTAGAAACAAAATCATTTTCAATTTGTCATACAGTCTTTAAAAGTTGCCCAGGCCATATCCACTGTTTAATTTTCAGGGATGTTGTCGCAATCCGATTCTTTGAGACGCAGTCCTATACTAGCGAAATCAGCCTTATGATAATTTTTATTGCAGTATATTATGAAGATTTTTATGCCAACCAGCTGTTAGGTGGTGTGATATTATAAGGTGATCACTATTGCCCAGTGGATTTAGAGTGCAAACCTTGTAGATTTAATTTCCAGATTGGTTAGAATTAAGTCCAAGGTTCTATTTTCTCTAACTGGTTCTGTTACAAGCTGCTGTAGGCCATTTATAACACAGGTTTCAGCAAAGAGTTTTTCAATCTCATTTCTACCAGTGTTGTCACTCCAGTTAAGTCCTGGAAGATTAAAATCACCTAGGATTATAACATCTTCACTGTCTGAAGAGGATGTTAGTTCTTCAAGAAGGCTAAGTTATATTGTTTAGATGCTGATGGTGGCGTATAACGGTTCCCAAGCAATGCTAATGAGCTCCCTGAAAGTTAATTTCAGAGACATCCACACTAGTATGAGACTGTACCTGGTGTGATGTAATGGAATTATGTATTTAATGACACACTTCTCCACCTGATTGATCTATACTATCTTCGTGATAAGAGCACATATTCAGGGATCCTTACAAAATATAGGTGTGCTGTGTACATGCAGAATGCATGCCACATGCTTAATTGTGCAATGTTTGCATGCGGTTCGCAGCACTACAAGTGATCCTAAGTGAACCAGCTCTAAAAAGCAAATCAGGTTCGCATGCTGCAAGCTTGACATGTGCACAATGGGTAAGCTGGTGTGAACATCTAAAAATTACATCAGGTTCATATGTTGCATGCTTGACATGCTTGACACGAGTGAAGCAGTTAGCTGGTGTGAACATCATATAAACATCACATCAGGCTGTTTCCTCCTCAAGCAAACTGCATTTTGTAGTTTGATATGCAGACTAATGAGAAGCTGCCCGAGCTCACCTCCAAGCAAGGTACGGGTTGAACTCTGAATTTGGCATCTACCCCTGGAGGAATCTCAATTGCCACTATTTGCCAGTGTTTCTCACACTATGTGCTGCAATCCAGATGTCTTCTAGGAACTGCTGCCAAGAAATTAATGCTAGGACTGACCTCTGCTTGAAATGTTCTTGAGTTCTCACTTTAAGGAATGTTTAGCCTGATGTAGAGATTTCTTAAAAGTTGATTTAAGTTTTGAGAGAGGTTTTAAGGTAGTGTGATTTTCCTATCTGCCCTGAGCCCTTCTCTTAGAGCTGTAAGTCTGTGGGCTGCACCCTTGACCTCGGTGTCCCATTGAGTGCTAACTTTTCCATTAGCAGATTATATCTTTTAGCCACTAGAGGGCCCAGTTATAAGCACACTTACCCCAATCCAACACAATACAGTTCCTGTCTCATTTCTTATTGTGTGGTCAGTCTATCACGATTCATCAGTCTTTGCCCCTCCCGCTTCTACTGATTGATACTGATTTTTCCCATTTGCGGCTTATACTCTTCAGCCACTAGAGGGGTTATCCCCAACCATGCCATAGCTGCTCTACATTTCCTTACTCTACTACTTCCTGACACTCTTCCTCTATTACTCAGCTGCTCTGTCCCCCTGCCTGGAAAACCTCACTGCACCTCCCCCACCCTACTCTGCTCAATACTTAACCTCCCTACCCAATCCCCAGACAACTACACCCCACACCTACCCCCAACCTGCTCCCTTTGTGACCACTATGAGTCACTATTTCCACCCTTTCTTCACCACTACTGTAGCATTCCCCAGCCTCCTCGGCAACCCCAGACAACTTCCCACTAGGCTCCAAGACACCCCACCTGGGGTATTCAAACCTGGTACCTTCTGCACCAAAGTCGTAGCACTCACTGCTACCCACAGTGGCAGTCACCTCACTGAAGGTCAGCTTGCACCTTATTGTCTACTATAGGAATAAAACTATGGGTACCTGCACCCATTACTAAGTCTGCTCTCCTTCACCCTCTTGGTACAGACCTCACACCAACTGAATCACCTGTCCTTCACACTAGGCACCTCATCCCCAGACTACCCCACAGTGACTCAGCCTCTCCCACTCTCAACACACCCTTGACCCCAATACCCGCCACCCTGCTAACATCCCCACTCCCTCCACCCTCTAAGGCCTGACCTGGACCCAGATCTCCCTACCATTCCCACCCTTTGCACTTTATCTATCCCATGCACCCTGATTGTAAAGTCCTCAGCTGGGTGTCAACCCAAGAGTCTTCATCGCCACCGCAACTAACCAGAATAATCACACTGCTATTATTATTATCTGGTAATGTTCACCCAAACCCAGGACCTATGGCTTCCAGCCCTTCCAAACCCTGTACTGCAACTGGTCTCCGCTTGCATCCTTAAACATTTGCAGTCTTATAAAGAAACTGCTGCCCTCAGTGCTGGGTCATTCAACATCAACCTGACATAATTGAACTGGTAGAGACTTGGCTCTCCAAATCTACCCTGACTCTGCTATCACCCTCCTGGATATGCCATCTACAGGGAAGATCGAGTAGGCAAACGCGGTGGTGGTTGACACTACTCATACAGGACTCCCTTTATAGGTCAGGCACTCCCAGCTCCCAAACTTGATTATGAAGCCCAAGCCCTCACCTTAAAAATCACACCTGACCCCACCCGAGGCCCTATCTTCCTCACGGTTTCCTATGTACCCCGAGGAATCAAAACCAAGTGGTCCAGTCCCTCATTGACTACCTCACATCTCTCCCTCACAAAGTGGAGCAAGTCATCCTATGTGATCTCAATATTAACTGGCTTGTCTCAGTGCCTCCCATATAAGGACTCTTTGCCATGGATATGTCCCAGTTAGTCACCCAGCCCACCAGATTCAACCACTCTACTGGCACCAGCACTCTCCTAGATGTTGTTATATCTAACGCCCTTACAAAATCCGGCTGTCACTGTCCTCCCGACTCTCTTAGTGATCACTCCCAGTCCTCTGTCTCTGGTAATTCTCCACTCTGAAGCCAGCGTCCCAGGCCACCATATACCACTGTTTATGCCCGCGCCTCAGAAAATTAAACAATACCTAGCCCAGATAGACTGGTCCCCTGTCCAGCATGCCCTGACGCTGACTTAGCTCTCGGCCACTTCACAAATGCCTTCTGTAAGGCTTGTGACCTTTCGCCCCTCACCAGGATCTGTTCAAAAAATGCAATGCTCCATGGATCACCCCACCCTCCTCCAGAGACTCAAAAACAAAGATAATCTCTGGCATATTGCCATAGAATCTGGAAAGGCATCTAATAGACAGGCCTATAATGCAGAACGCAATAAGTGCACTCGGCCATTAGGCGGGCCAAGGCAGAGCACTACCAGACCACCTCGCTCCACTTGGGGTTCAGCCCAGACCTTCTGGGATAATATGAAACAGCTAAATGTGAAGTCCTGCTCCCCACTATCCCAGCTGTCCATCAATGGCACCCTTACCACAGATTCACTCCTTATAGCCGATTGCCTTAACACCGCCTTCTCTGACCTAAGCTCAGTCCTCCCAGCAGCTTGTTTGACCCAATCCTCGCCTCTCCCTCCTCGGTCCTGCATCACCCACCATTCTACCTGTGCACTTATCCCTCAAGAAGCCAGGCCACACCTGCTAAGAGCCTTAGGCAGCAATAACCACAGCAGTGACCCTTTGACTCCAGGATCCTCTGTATGGTCTTGAACGAGTCCTAGTCCTCCTGACTGACCTTCTAAACTGGTCTCTATGTACTGGTCAGTTCCCAAGTGTTTGGAAAACTGCTGAAATCACACCCTTACACAAGAGTGGGGATCGGTCCACCCCAACAATTACAGGCTGATCTCCATCCTCCCCACTATCTAAAGCCCTTGAAAATTGTGGTGTCGATTCAGCTCTCTGAATACCTAACCAAGTACAACATTATGTGTCCAGAGCAGCATGGTTTCTGCCCAGGATACAGTACAACCACAGCTCTCCTGAATTCTCCCAACACCTGCATGCTGCTCTCGACTCTGGCAGCCTTGCAGGAGCAGTGTTCATTGACCTCTCCAGGGCCTTTGACACTGTCTGTCATCCCTCTACTCGACTCTCTCCACTAACTTGGCTTCTCTGGTGGTCCCATTTCCTGGTTCTCTAGCTACCTTTCTGCTAGATCCCAGCATGTCAAGATCAGTGTCTCCCTCTCAGCACTCTTCTGGTTCATCCGGGGTTCCTCAGGCTCCATCCTGGGTCCAGTACTTTTAGTCTCTACCTCAACACCCTCCCAGCTCATGTACCGGTAAAATGCTCCTCTATGCTGATGATGCAGTCCTCATTGCCTCACATCTCAATCCCACCTCCTCTAATTATCCCTCCAGCAAGCTTACAACCTAAGCCAAAGTGGTTTGCTAATGCAAACTGGTCATTAACCTAAAGAAAACCAAATCAATGCTCTTCTCCCACCACCAAAATAAAGCTAAAAATGCCCCCTCTTAATTATCCCCAACATTCTGCACCTGCTAGAACAAGTGACCACATACAAGTACCTAGGCATCATGTTCGATACTGTCCTCTCCTTCCACGCCCACATTAATGCCCTGTCAGCTGCCATAAACTCTCAGTTGGCCTGCTATACTGGCACAGGGACTGCCTGCCTTAGGTTGCCCTCAGGCTGGCAATCACCTCCTCTGTCTTGTCCCCATGGACTATGGCTTGCCCATCTATGCTGCAGCTGACAACACTGCCCTCTCCAAAATCCAACTATCCACCAATAAGGCCTGTAGGCTCCTGACCGGTGCCCCAGCTGCACTTACACCTGCCTTCTTTATACTACCACCAATCTGCTCAACTTTGAGGAGCGACTGCTCTACCAGACCTGCCTTCTTGCTAAGAAATCACTACTAGAATCTTCCCACCCGGGGTCTCCCACCCACAGCAGTCATCATCATCCATCACCACCCATAGCTCTGTTAAGGCCACTTTCCAGGTGCCCAGAAACAAGACCTCCTGCCCCGAGATCCTTCTTCTACCGAGCCCCACCTGGTTCAACTCCTCCTAGCTACATCTCCAACTTGCCAAAATTGGCTCCTGAAACAGCTCTTGGAACCATATCTTTAATACCTGCTGTTGTAGGTGCAACTAACCTCCTGTTGTAACCTGTGGTACCGCCGACTTGCCCCTGGCTCAACAACATCCACTGGACAGCCTTTCCTTCCCCAGACCCACTCCTTCCCTACTAGGTCCAAATAGGGATGTAACCACTGTCTTCTCTGAGGACCTACTATATCCATTATTGTAACTCACAATTTTGTAACATTATGTAACCTAAGTAACATACAGACTACTATATTATGTAACCTAAGTGTATCTATGTTAAATCTTCCTTTTACTGCACCTGTAATGTTAACCTCTGTTTTAATCTGCACTGTAATAACTGTCTTGATGTCTGCCTCCTCTGCGACAGGTGCCTTTATAAATAAGTCTCTGACTCAAAGGTTGTAAACCCAATTTGTAATGAATAAAGAATAAAGAACATCAGATTCACATGCTGCACAATTGCCATGTGTACAACAGTTAAGCTGGTCAAATCTCATCTAAAAATACATCAGTTTCTATTTCTTATACTACTGCAACAATTAGAGTCATTAAAATACATTTTATTTGAATTACCATAAAAATTAGGCAAACTCAGTAATGCTGATCCTTTTGCATGTTGTTTAATGGCTTTTGATTTTTGTCATTAAATCACCATTAATTTGTAAAGTATTGTTTGCTTATTGCATTAAATGCCTAGGATATAGCCAGTCAACATCCCCCATTCCAGACGTACAAAGAGGGGCCTCTGTGTTGTGAAGCTTATTCTTTTGTTTTGGACCATGCAAATCCCTTAAGCATATTCAGTGCTACAAATACATTTCTCCATGACTGTTTCATCTCACTTACTTTCCCTTTGTCATTCTGTATTGAGCATATATACTATGGCCATGCTCAGCACTCTTTGTGTTGAGTAGGGTCTCGAAGCATGCAACATACCTCACATTTTGTCACTGAAATGAGGGATATGGACACTCAAAATAAAGGACAATGAGGAACACTAACCCACATGATGATTAAGACACATCATGAAACATGGAATACCGTACCTCAGAACACAGTGGTAACCATTGCATTAGCACCTGAGACTGAATTTCTACCATTAAGCATGGATGCCATTTAGGTAGGGCAGATGGGGCAGTTGCCCCCCATATTTTTGCCTAGGTTGTTCTTATGGTGTGGCAATAATGGCTTTAAATTTGTATTTAATCTTTGCACAGTAAGTGCCCATCTGGCCTGTGAGTGCTCACACTGCAGGTACTCTTCAAACTCAACTATATCTGTATTGTGTTGTCCACTCTATCCACCTACTGGTAGCGGCACAATCACATGTGATGTGGAGGAGCTCCAGCCAAGAAAGAGCACATGAGCCTTGCAAGTGTGACACTGTGTTTCCTGCCACAGAGTAGACAGACTGCACACTACAGCTTGAGAGAGTCAGTGAGTACTGAACTCTCAATAGCAATGTTGTGGCAGCATAGTTTTGTTGTTCTACTCTTAGTGAGACTCCATCTCCCGGTGGCTGAAGGGCAGAGGGTGAGTTAGAAGCTAACTCAATACTAGGCTACCCACATACTCTTCTAGGATTGCCTTGCAAGAAAAAACAGCACAGACCACCACAGCAGCAAACTATGCTTGTCAGAGGTGGTGACAGCAGTGTGGGTGGCCTTCATAGGCCTTGATCAGTGCTATGTGGCTGCAGTCATAGCAGCAACCAGGCAAGAAGCAAGCAACCCTGGTTGGGTGGGTTCGGTTGGTGGTGATTTGGTTTCAGACCACGCTGGGGACCTATGATGGTCAGTTCTAGCATCCAGCTTCTGGCAGAAGGAGAGAGGGACAGACTGAAAACTGGGCTGGTGGCACACTATGCCAGGCTGCAGGTACTGCCATATGGCCGGGTAAGTAAAAGTAAATATTTTTTTACAGGGGATTGAGGAAGGAGAAAGGAATGAAATATTGATGTGTTTTTCATGTTTCTTCACCTTTGGGCAGCTTCATGACCCATAGGGATGGGTATTGAATGGAATGGAGTCAGAGAAAAATCTGGACAAAGTTTCTTTTTGGGG
Source organism: Neoceratodus forsteri (assembly GCA_016271365.2). NCBI lineage: Eukaryota > Metazoa > Chordata > Ceratodontiformes > Ceratodontidae > Neoceratodus > Neoceratodus forsteri. The sequence continues at coordinate 1,047,380,445 of CM057455.1, forward strand.
GTCAAACTTCAGCCAGGAAAAAATTGGTTAGTAAATGGGTGGGTTTAAGCCCAAATCTGATGCACTGCTCTGAGGTATATACAGATGAATCTTATATATTTTAATTTTTATGATTTACTTATCACTTTCCAGTCAAACCAAATAAGTTATACCTTTTAGAGATGTTATAGACGTTCTAGAGCTGTCCCTTGCATTCACGGAGAGTTGAGTGATATGGTTTGCACAGACTATTGAAGGCCCACTGTAGTCAGGCTTATGCCCCCCATGAAGCTGACCTCCACATCCCCACACTCAGGCAGATTGTGACAAAGGGCAAAGGAGACTGCAGGGTGTACACCACTGAAATGAATGGGAGATTTTTATTACTATTTTATACATTATTGATGGAGAGTTGGAGATTAATGAAGGCCACCTCTTGACTAACAAGGGCCTAGTTAGTAGAACATTGTCCATCATTATTCTCCAACTCACCATTATAACATATAAAATAGTAATAGAAAGTAATTCCATTCATTTCAAGAGGGTATGACCCAGCACTCTGACCCATGGACATAATCTCTTAAAGACTCCTGCCTCTAGCTCCCTAGTACTCAAGTAAGAGATTTTTACTTAGATCTATACTTGGTGGGTTGTCTGCAGCAGCATGGCCATACCATGCTAAAGTGTGTGGCCTGTGGGGACTGTGCGTGTGTGTGTGTGTGTGTGTGTGTGTGTGTGTGTGTGTGTGTGTGTGTTGAGTTATTACTACTTTTGTGTGTACACCTTAAAGTCTGTTTGCATGGAAGCACTCAGAACTATGGAGAGAAAATAGTAGGAGTACAGGCCAGACAGAAGTAATTAAGTGGTTTTGTGGGTAAGTTTGTATATTGGGGTGGGAAAAAAACATGTGTTTCCATTGGTATGTACAGTTCAACTGTGAAAATGAGATGAGGGAGAGAAGAAGATTAAAAAGCAGAACAGTGGCTACAAGCATGCCATGTGCATGCAGATGTATTCAGATACAGTATGTATTGAAGGACACATGAGCTATATGTGTGCAGACAGTATGGCTCAGTGGTTAAAGGCACTGGACTGCAAGCCAGGAAACTTGAGGCATGAAGACCTGGGTTTGAAGCTCATCAACCGCCAGTTGTGTATGGTATGATCATGTGCAAGTCACGTAACCTTTACATGTGCAGTTATCAGTGACCCTTGCTTTTTTGCATGCATGCCACATGCATGCAGTCTTTCCCACTTTAAATAAAAATCATGGTTTCCACATTTGCTTGCTGCACATATGGCATATGCATGCAATCAGTTCCATTTACATTTAAATCATACTTGCAGCATGCATATCACTTGGGTAATTTTTTATGTGCAACATGAAATAGACAACTCCACAGCAAGTCCTTTCTAATGAAACATTTAAAGCTACAAGCTCTTAGAATTGCCTGGCTACTCCTTCTATTCTCAGGAAACATTCACCCAAACCCTGGACCTAGTACTAGTGCCTCAATACCACCAACAGACCGCAAGGCTGGTACAATAACTATTGCATCTCTTAACATATGCAGCCTGCTAGCAAAATTTGATGCTTTCAAGTATGGATGGCCCAACATAAACCAGATGTCATCTCAGTTGTGAAGACCTGGCTCACTCCTGGAACCCTTGACTCTGCAATCCAGCTTGAGGGCTACATAACTTTCAGGGAGGACAGGCAAGGAAATGAGGGGAGGATGTGTCATTTATGTTAATGACTCAATTCAGTGCAGGGCACTCCCATCCCACCCAGGGTGGAAGATCACAAATTCTCTCTGTCCAGGTTCAACTTGGATCCCAGGGAAAGTGTTTAGCTATAATCTTGGTTTATATACCTCCTAAAGATCAAGAGGCAGGTTTCAAACTAGCTCTTGATTATTTAGCTAGTAATCACCTTCAATCTGAAATCATAATGTTAGGGACTTTAATATAAATTGGTTATCCCCAGATGCTGCACGTTACCAGGATGTAATAGCAGCCATAGATATGGTCCAACTTGTTCAATCCCCACTTGTGTAAACTATCGCACGGTTCAAGTACTCTCATAGACTGGGTACTAACAAACTGACCACAAAGAATAACTAGAACCACTGTGCTAGGTGACTTTATCAGTGACCACTCACCAGTCTTATGCTCCTGGACAAACAAGACCCTGCCCTCCCCAAAGCAATAACCTCCAGAATTATAAAAACAGGACATCTTGCCTCACTAAAATCCTACCTCTACCAGCTAGACTGGGAGGGGTCTACACTGCCATCGACATGAATGCTTCTCTTGAGTGCTTTATCAACAAGTTTAACTCAGCCTGCAACATCTTTGCCCCTATAAAATGAGGAAAATCAAAGGAACCAGAAAATCATGGATCACACCACAGCTCCTTGAGCTCATGGGGTCAGGGATAACCTGTGGCGTAGGGCTAAGAGCACTGGGTCCCCTCTGACATACAGAAATGCAAAGCAGTATGTAATAAGTGCACTCAAGCCATCCACCTTGCAAAAGATCTCACTTTAAAAGTGAACTGGACTTGGCGCGACAGCCGCAGATTTTGGGACAATGTAAAACCCTAACAGGCAGAGCAAGTAAATCACCACCATCGCAAATAAACTTTGAGGGTGCGATTACCCAGGATCCCAAAACTATCACAGATGGCTTCAACAAGGCCTTCACAGACCTTAGGTGGGTCCTTCCTCCAGACTATCTCTGACCTGTGCCTAGCTCCGCCATTAGTTGTACCGACATCCCTCCAACACACACAGCACCTCCCTTCTACCTGAAGGTAATCTCTACAACTGAGGCAAAAAATACTAGGAAAAGTTCTCAGGAACACTAGATCCAGTGGAGACTCACTTGACCTAAAGATTGTGGATTTCACCCTGGATGTGTTACTCTCCCCTCTAACCTGGATCCTAAATCTCTCACTAACCACTGGCATTTTCCTCAATCCTGGAAATCTGCGGTGGTCACCCCAGTCTTTAAAAGTGGGGACAGAACCTACCTGGCCAACTACAGGCAATCTCAATTCTGCCCCCCTCTCCAAGGCACTAGAGAAGATAGTATATGATCAGTTGGGTACATACCTTGTAAGTACAACCTTCAATGCCAGATACAGCATGGCTTTCTGAAGGCACATAGTACTTCAATGGCATTGGTTGAGTTTACCAGTCATATCCATGAAGCACTTGACCGAGGGCTGTTGGTGGGGGCCACTTTCATCGACCTCACCAAGGTCTTTGACACGGTCAACCATGACTTGCTTCTCACACAAATCTCTAACATTGGTATATCCTCTGTCTCTAGGCTGGTTCCAGAGTTACCCTCTAACAGGACCCAGCAGGTCAAGATTCTTGATGTTCTATCCGACCATTGGCATGTCAACACATAGGGTGCCCCAAGGTTCCATTTTGGGCCCCTTGCTGTTCAATCTGTTTCTAAATGAACTCCCCAAAGTCTGCCAGAATAAGATCCTTCTATATGCAGATGATGCTGTTCTCTACAGTCACTCTACTCCGGAAGAGCTGGAAAAAGGCATGCAAGACAACTTTACTGTTGTGGAAAATGGTTCCTTCAGTCTAAGCTCTTGCTCAACTACACTAAGACTAAAACAATGTTGTTTGCTTCCCATCAAAACCATCATAAGTCACATCACCTCAATATCTACAATGACAGGTTTGACACACTGAAATGATCACCACTTTTAAGTACCTTGGTGTCTACCTTGACAGCTCTCTCTGCTACAGCCAGCACATAGACCATGTTGTCAAGGCAGCTAGTGCCAGACTAGGTCAGCTCTACTGGCATAGGTAGTGCCTCTTCAAAAGTGCCATCAAGCTTGCATTTAACAGCTCTGTGCTCTCTATCATAGATTATGGACTGGTAGTCTCACGAAGCCAGTACCGATACAGCACTTAGGCGAATCAAGATTGTCTTAAACAAAGCCTGCAGACTAGTCCTGGGTGTGGACTGTTTAACTCACACTTGTGAATTATACTCAAGCACTGGTTGGTTAAACCTGAATAGCAGAATTCAGTACCAAGTCTGTATATTAGCTAAAAATCCACCCTAGGTCTTGCTTCTCCTGGAGTGAGGCAACTGCTAAGAAACTCCACTTCCTCCAGACTAACTAGGGGTCGAGTAAAGCTGCCTTCATTATCCCATTCTGCTGGACCTCACCAGGGCAACAGTCCTTTGAATATAGGGCCCCAGCTGACTAAATTCCTTTAACTCTAAATTGACTAAGGAAATTAAACTATGCCCATTTAAGGCCAGCTGCTGCAGTACCTGGCCACTCTTAGTAACTGTGACTGCATCACCTGTGCATAATCCTACTGTTATTGATAACTTATCTGTCCTGCATAGCACCCATCTCTCCCCAACTTCCTCCCTGCCTGGTGTGACCCCACTGAGCACTTACTTCCACATCTCCTCTTTCTCCCCCAACTTCCTGCTTTCTCTTCACAGATGTTAATCCCCCAATTTTCAACCCCTCCCCTGGTTTCCCCTCATCTGACCCCCACTTTAAAACCCTTTCCTTATCCCTCTCCCCACATTACCCAGCCCTGCCCTATCACCTATTTACGTAACCTTGTAGATTCCTATCCAATCCCACCCTCTGACTACTCAACCCCTTATTCTGTCACCCCTTTGTCTCTGCCCCCACTCTCCCCTGCTCTCATCTATTCTGTCCTCCCTCCTTTGGTCACCACCACCTCTGACCCTCCATAACTCTATCTGCACACTTTAAAGCTCAGCTACCATTGTAAATTGCTTGTCCACCTTAGGTATGCTCTTAGTACTGTTGCAATAAAGTTGACCTCTGTACTTCATGTATTTTAACCGTATTTGCTTGAATCTGTATCTGTATGTACCATAATGTACTTGCCTGCTGTATATAATGTATCTCTTCTGTTTTGTAATGTCTACATACCTTGTCTATTGCCTTACTGACGTGGAACCTTTGTAAATGAGCTTTGAGCTCAAAGGTGTTATCCAAGATTCCAATAAATAAATAAATAAATTAATAAAATTATTTCTTAGGGATCTCTCTGATCCAATCAGACTTGGTATCCCACCATGTCTCTGTAACAGCCACTGTATGTATACTATTTTGAATCATAAACACTTGTAATTCATGTATCTTATGTTTATTTATGCTCTTGGCATTCGTATTCATGATCTTATAACCTACTGTTTTGTTATTACTGAGAGCTGAATCATTTGGGGTATGGATAATACTATTGGATCCCCCAGTTCAAGTTTAAATGCTTAGTGATATAATCTTCAATTCTCCTTTCTAGAAGGTTGCTACCATGTTTAATAAGATGGAGACTGTCCTAAAGAATAAGTGAGGTCTTTCCAAAAGTCCTCCTAGTGAGTAATGCATCCAATGCCCTTTTCTAGGCACCATAGTCATAACCAGTTGTTAATATTATTTTTATTTATTTATTGAATTTTGATGACCGGTAGGCCCACTGGGCCCCGGAGGTCCCTTTTTCAGGGGTGACCTGGTGAATCAACAACATTACAGGTAACGGATCGATACAGTCATGTGATTGTAAAGTATAACAGTAAGAAATACATAGGTATATAGGCAGGTAGTGTACAACATGCAGGCAGTAATGGACATAGAGGTTACACATAATGAGACCGTTATTCATCCCAGGTTAGTGAATTAGGTTGAAGTGTTTGGTAGACAAGCAGAAGCTAAAGACCTGGGGTTAGCTTGTTGTGGGCATATTGGAAGGGGATGAGAGGGAAAAGTGCACCTGCCTTAGGGGAGGTCCGCTATGCTTCCAGTAGGCTATGCAAGGTCAGGTCTGATGAGCTACCCGGATGGCTGTACGTGGTCAAGTCCTGTAACAAAGACATGTGCTCCTGATGAGCAAGTGATCCTTGAGCTTTGTCCGGAAGCTGGTGACGGACCCAGCCTCCCGCACCTCCAAGGGAGGTTGTTCCAGGTGGAAGGCACGGTGTATGCAAGGACCTGGACCCGCTTTTGTCCTGGTCTTGGGAACCACGAGGAGAGTTTGGCCTGATGAGCACAGGCACGCGGGGTTGGGTTTCACCCTAACGAGACCATTCAGGCTAGGGGAGGTGTGGGACCCAGTAGCTTGAATGTAAGGCAGAGGGTTGAGTAGGAGAGGCGAGCTTCCAGAGACGGCCACCTGAGCCTAGATTGGGCCTCAGTGGTGAGTCCGGTGTGACATAGTGGCAAAGTGGACTATTTTGTTGTACAAGGTCTGTAGCCTCCCAAACTCTGTCACGGCCATGCCCTGGAGAATCGGGGCGTGAGGTGAGCTTTGGGAGGAGTACGCTTAGTGGCAATGGCTACCCTAGCTTCAGGGATAATCTGTCCTTCAGTCTATAAAGGATTCCAAGTTTCCCATGGATGGCTTTGGTGATTTGGCCTACGTGATTTTTTAGTGTGAGCCTTGGTCCAGGGTAAGTCCAAGGTATTTGGTTGAGGAGACCACCTCAAGTTTTGTACCCCCTGGACTGGAGTTGTAGAAGATGTGCCTCTCAGATCCCAGGGATCTAGGACCAAAGAGCATTACCTTTGTTTGTTGGTGTTTAGAACCATTTTGTTCAGCATGAGCCAGTCCTCCAGCTGAAGGATGTCTTCTTGGAGGGCTGTCTCCAACTCGAGGTAAAATGAGGAGGCTCTGTAAATGACCACATCATCCGCATACTGGATAACGCTACTGCTCCGTGAGTGTGTGCAGATCATTTATGAACAGTGTAAAGAGAAGGGGCCGAGGATTGACCCTTGAGGTACCCTTCTCTTGAGTGGAGCTAGCTGGAGACTTTATCCTCCCACTTGACCCTCTGAGTGCGTCCAGAGAATAACTCTTGAACCATCCCAGTGAATGAGAGTCAAGGCCAAGTGAGCGCATTTTTTGTAGTAGGAGGTTGTGGTTTACCAAGTCGAATGCCTTAGATAGGTCAATAAAGACCCCTGTGCTGACCCCTCGTCATTATTGCTCAGGACATCGGCTGAGAGTTTAGTTAGCGAGTATCCGTCCCATGCTTGGCTCTGAAGCCATGCTGTGATGGTGAGATTACCCGTGGATTTCTAGGTATTCTCGGAGTTGGGAGTAGACTAGCTTCTCTGTACTTTTGCAATGACACACAGCAAAGAGATGGGCCTGTAGTTCTCAATGGGCTCAGTTGGCCCTCCCTTGTGTATAGGAGTCACTAGGGCCTGTTTCAAAGCTTGGGTACAGACCCTCCATGATAGACCGTTTATCAGCCAGGTTAGGGCTTAGCTAAGCTGGGGCCCCTTCTTGAGGATTCTGGTTTGGATCCCATCAGGGCCCCAGATCCTCTCGAGTGTAGGATTTAAGGATGGTCAAACCTCCTTTTCCTGACCAGCCTCAGGTGAAACAAAGGGCGGTCAAGGTCAGGGGCTGTTGAGCTGCTCGGCTCACTCCTCCTGTCAGGGGTCCCATCTTGTAGCGCCCAGGTTCGTGAAGTAACTGTTAGGGACCAGCAATGAGAGATCCCCATCGATGAATTGCCCATTAGCCAGGATTGGCTGGTGTAGTTTTTTTCTCCCTTTGAGGAGTTCATTAATGTAAGCACCAGAAGAGCCTGGGATTGCCTAGGCTAGTTTTTTGAAGGTTGGTGATATAGTCTTTTAGCTAACTTTATGGCCTTTTGCATTGGTTTCTAAGAGCCCTGTAACTGGCTAAGTCCCCAGTAGCATTGATTTCTGTACTTTTCCAGGCCTTGTCCCGGTGGACATCAGAGCTTTTAGAGGAGGCAAGATCCACTTATAGCAGCTTCCCTTTACTCTGTGGGTTTTCATAGGAGCTAAGAGGTCAATTATTCTAGTGAGGGATGTCTGGAAAAATTTAACGGCATCCTCCAGGTTAGGAAGGCGTCTTATATTGCTCCAGTCGATCCCATTTAAATACCCAATGAATTGGTCAGGGAGGAAGTTAGAGAAGTCCCTAGTGGTAATAATCCTAGGCGGGACTTTATTCACACAGTTCTTCCAGATGGCAAATACCGACTAGTGGTCGCTCAAGGCATCAGCTAAGGACCCTGCCATTTTACATTGCTGGGGTAGAGCCAGGACCCAGTCGATTATGGTGTGCTTTCCTGATGCGTGGTTCATTCTGGTCGGTAGGGAGATGACTTGGGTGAGGCGGAGTCATTTAATATACCATTGATGGCAGACTTCTCCTCAAGGGCCCAGTTTAGGTTGATGTCGTGATAGGATAAGCTCTCAGAAGCAGATACTACTGCTAGGTTCTTCAGGGCGCACCCAGAGAACTGAGCGCATTGGTGGGGGGCTGTATGCGCAGCCTATTGTGAGGTGCTTAGCCCCACCTAGAGGAGTCAGAGTAAGGATTGCTTTATGTTCAGGGTCATGCCTGGGGCATGCTAATGAGGGAGGATGTAATTGTGTCCCTTACATATACTAGAACCCCACCCCTCTTCTCGAGGGTCTGTCCTTTCTGTAGAAGGCGATCCAGAGGCCGCTACCTCATGATCCAGAATGTGGGGCTTTAGCCAAGTCTCCAGACTGCTAGTATGTCTGGTTTGTAGACAGCTAGCCATGCTTGGACTCGTGAATCTTAGGTCTCAGGCTGGATGTTCATATGCACCAACCTCAGACCCTTGGCTCCATCCCAGGCCTTATCTGATGGGGAAGAAATAGATCGTTTGGTGTCCCTGGGCCTGGGTTGGGCTGGATGTCTCCGCAGTAGTAGAGCGCTAGCAAGCGCCAAGAGTGAGGGTCAGAGGTGATAAAACCAGTATGGATGGGCATGGGGTTAGCCCTAATGAGGAGAAGGGATCGATAGAGGATCCCTTCCTAGAGAATTCACACGCCACTAAGAGAGGGATGTTGCACCTGGAGGAGGGGCAGCTGTAGTTTTATTTTAATAGACATAGATTCAATTGCTCTAGGTTTAGGAAGATTTCTGAGAAACAGATCTCACAATTTTTGTTATCAAATTTCACTTAGAATGGCAAAATACCTCTTGATATTTTCAATTCTTGACCTACTTATGTTCTTTGTTCCTACATGTATAATTACAAGTGGATTTTCACAGCAGTTACTAAGAATGGTATTAAGCACCGTTGTTATGTCAGAGGCAATATAGCGTAGTGGTTTATAGCTTTGAGCTGCAAATCTAGAGACCTGGGTTTGAATCCCACATTGCATTCTGTGTGACACTGAGCAAGTCACTCAACTTCCTTGTGCTCCCAGGTCACACCTGTAAACAAGCTAGTGTATCTCCCTGGTCAAAATAAATAAAAGAAAAGATATAACAGCACCCTGAAGCCACAACAAGTCCTGGGTTGATTGGTCCTATCGATCATAAGTTTAATAATAGTCACCCAGAACATATATTTGGCGACTTCTATGGTACAGTAGTGTGTCTAGTGACTGTATTGAGGCCAATATTCTCATCTTGACCACTCACATTTGTAGCATTATCGTGAATAGCAGTAATATTCCTGGGATTAAGATTTGAGTGGACATCAGAGGTTGTTATTTTAACCACTGGGCAGACATCCGCCTGACTGCTCTATGTCCATGTTGTTATTTATTCCATTTAATCCCCTGATTATTAGCTACATTACTGTCTGGTTGTGCCTGAGTAATTTCAGATGGACTATTACTTTCTTCTGAGAGAGTATAAGCTTCATTACTGGGGTTAGGCATAAAGAGGAGAAATGGGAGTCACGTGATGCATGAAGAGAGTAGCAGCATTGCCGCGAGCTCTGGCCCTCTTGATCAAACAAACTTGCTAATTGCTACCAAACTTTCAACATAGTAACTGTATCTCGCTATATTGATTAGCAAGAGTTTCCTTAGCATACCTGGGAGCTGTTGCAGCATCATGTCCAACTCGAAAGAGATGGAGGAGCAGTCCAGGAACTCGAGGCCAAGTGGTCTCGCGAGCTCTTCTCCCATGACATCTGAGGAAGAACTGACACCCATCCGGTTTATTCAGAGCTTTCTACCATCAAAGAAGCTCTTTTAAACTGATTGAAGAAGTCGTGACTTCAAACCGCATTGATTCAGTTGACTGTCGTGTAACCGACACAGAGGCGAGGATATCCTCCGTGGAGAGGAAACTTGAAAAACTGACCCCACTCTGGCTGACCTTAAAAATCCATCACAAAACTGGAAGACCGTTTGGAAGATCTGGAGGGAGGAACAGACGAAACAATCTAGTCCTACTGGGACTCCCGAGGGGACGAAGGTCCCAACACAATATTGTTCCTGCAAAAATTTTAAAGCGGATCGTAGGCCCCTCGCCAAACGCCCAGAGTATATAATTGAAAGAGGCCATCGGTCTCTGCGCAAACCGCCGCATCGGATCCTCCCAGGCCAGTCATATTCAAGCTTCTTAACTATTTGATCGCGACTTTATTTTTAAAGAATCTAGGAAACTCTCAGTGATTCTGTGGAAGGAAAGAAACTCAGACTCATCCCGGACCTAACAGTGAAGATGCCTGCTCAGGGCGAGCTACCCATCACCTCTAAGTTGTGGGTTGCCGTATCAAGCAATCAGAGTTTTATATCCTGCAAGTCTAGACGTAACCTCGAGGAGGGATCCAAATGTTGACTCGCCTGATGAAGTTTTGAAGTTCCTGAGGCAATGCTACCCTGATCTCTTTTCGAAGGGTGAAGATGCATTTTACCGAATGTCGAATGAGCTTATTCTGTGGTATTCATAAATGACTTGGGTTAATGCAGTCGCTACCAGTTCATGAAGTGGCTTCATGCTTTAGAGGATTTACTTGGTGAATATTTAACCAAGCTAACTTTGATTATATCTGGCTTTGTGTCGCCTTGTTTTTCCCGACCTTTTTTTTTACAAGTACTTCTACTTTGCTACTGACTTTTGTTTGCTTGCCAGGTGTTGGCCATTCTCTATTTTATCCACTAGAGGGAGCTCTGACTCTACAAATGGATGGTTAAATGCAGTATTTATCGTAACCTCTGATTCCATTCTTCCTCTTAAGGTCAAGTGGGTTAAGCTCAACAATGAAGCCTAGAACTGAATCGGGTCACCCCAGGCAGTCAGAGGCCTAAACTATACCATGTTCCTGTGTTTCTAACCCTAGTCGGACTGCAGCTTATAAAGGTTAACTTTGTAGGAGCCTTTCTATTTTTTTAACTTGCTTTAATACACAAATTTGCTTTGGGCTCCTGGTTGACTCTCCAGTTGTTATTTTCTCAAATGGTGCGATCATTGAATCTTGTGTTTCAATCAATTACCAGTTTGTAGCAGAGGGTTGTTTCTTAGTTTTATCTAGGGGATGTGAAGCTCCTGTCTATGTTTCAAGGGTAATTCATTATTTAAGTCAAGATGATTACAAGGTCAGTCTTCTACTAATAGCCATGCACCTTTTTATTTTTCTTCTTTCTCTATATGCAGCATATGCTAGTAATGATTTACCCTCTCACATGCATGGCAGTTAGTTTCTGCCAACATGGCTACTAGCTTATGGGAAAGTTATGGGAATTAAATGAGTGAGTTACTAATGTATAGTATGTGGAAGTCAAATTGTATGAAGATGGGATTTAATTGGGAGCATTCGCAAAGCTTCTTACAGCTGACTGTCTCCTTTCATGTCTCGATTGGGAGGGGGGGAGTCACTCTGAGTGCATCATGGGCCAAATGGATAGGAGTAGGCCTCGGGCCGGTTATTCAGGGGTCTGTTAGGGTAGGAGGTTTTTGGGGAGGTGTTTGGGGTGGGTTGATCGAAGAGCTATGTTTTTTTCTGTCTGGGGGCAGCATCTTTTACCATTTCCACGGGAATCATGTTGACACTTGTATGGTTAACGGTTTAAATATCCTTTCCTGGAATGTAAAAGGAGGAGAGACAATAAAAGAAATATATCATCTTAAACCACCTGCGAAATTTGATCCTTCAATCGTGTTTCTGCAGGAAACCCATTTGTTATATGAACAATTACGCATTTCCAAAAAGATGGGTCGGTCAGGTTTTTGGTTCAGGATTCTCATCTAATAAACGGGAGTAGCTGTTCTGGTGGCTAAAGGAATCCCACTTACACCAACGAAGTCATCTCTGATCCGAAGGCAGGTTTATTTTGTTGTAGGCAAAATTGGCAGCCTAGACTTAGTTTTGGGTTCCATTTATGGACCAAATTTAGAAACCCCATCCTTTTTACACCTGGCTATGGTTTTGGCCCCTTTTTAAATGTACCTTACTTTTGGGCTACGATTGGAATCTGGTACAGTCTCACAACTGCTTTGACTGCACTTATAAGGAACCCAGGTTCCTCCTTGCAGAGGGCTCTGCTAGAATTTACAATGTCATTGGGCCTTGTAGATCCATGGAGAATAAGTAATGCTTCAAGAAAGGAATTCACTTTTTTCTCAGTCCACAAGAGCTATTCTCGTTTAGACTATTTTTGATTAGCCAGCAGTTACTACCTTACATAGTTGAAACTAACATTTTAGCCCGAGTAATTTCTGATCACCACCTATCATGTTGCAGTGTTTGTTGCCAAATATTTTAACAAGATCCCACTCTTGGACACTTAATAACAAATTATTGTCTGACAGTCAAATAGTGAGCATTTCCAAGATTTTCTATCAAATTCCATTGCCATAAATTGGGGCTCGATCACTGCAACAGACCGGGCTTGGCTCTGTTGAAAGCCACTTGGAGAGGAGAACTTATCCGCATAGCATCGGTGTGGAAAAGAAAAAAATAGCTTCTTAACTAGCTGTCTAAATAAAATTAAGGCCCTGGATAGTAAAGAGGTCAGTACACTTTCCCAATCACAAGAACAAAAGCTCTACTCTTAGAGCCATGTACACTAGTGCTCTCCGGGAATCTGTGGAGAGATCAGCTTCTATATTAAAGTCTCATATATTGGCCAAGGCAGCAAAGCGGGTAAGCTTTTAGCTTGGCAACTGAAACAGCACTGTCTGCTAAATGGTTGCAGCCTCAAGGCATCCTCACATGAATGCTTTGGTCGCAGACCCGGAAGGAATATTAGCACTGTTTCATGACTACTATAAAACATTATACTCTAGAGAGTCGTGGCATCCGGAACATGACAACAAAATGCGGGTTTTCCTAGGAAAGATTCCCTTCCCGACTTTATCAGAGAATTCAAACTATTGCTAGAGGCTCCCATCTCAAGTGAGGAAATATCTAAACCATTGACTCTCTAAAGCCAGACACAGCACTGGGTCCCATGGCTTTATGGGCCTTTTCTATAAAACTTTTAAAAATGACTAGTTTCCTTGCTACTCCAAGTATCTGTTGTTGGTACTCCCAAGGGTCAGTGATCAAACCCTGTTTGAAGCAAGAATTATCCTTTGCCTAAGCCGGGAAAACTCCATCTGAAGTAGGCAACTACAGGCCCATCTCCTCTTAATGTAGATGTTAAAATATCGCCAAAATTCTGGCTAACAGACTAAGACTAGTATGGGAAGGGTTACTCAGCCCAGAACAAGCTGGGTTCGTGGCTGGGCAGTCCTCCACGGATCATTTCGGAAGTTATTCTGTTTAATCTCCGCGGGCCGGGGTTCCGGAGCTAGAAGCATCTCTGGTATCCTTAGACGCTGGAAAAGCGCTCAACAGAGTAGAATGGTGTTTTATGTTTGCAGTTTTACGAATTTGGTATTCCCCAACGCTTCGTTGATTACATTCAATTCTTACTCATGCCCATCGGCCAGAATTCAATGCAACAATCTTATTTCGGTCATTTTTCCCTTTTCCATGTACTGGCCAAGGCTGCCCTCTCTCTCCGTCCTCTTCAATCTGTATATTGAGCCCTGATAAGGCCCCAAGTTGGACAACCTAATACAGGAAATTCATGTTGGCAATCTCGAATGCAAAATATCAGCCTTTGCTGATGACCTGCTTATACAAATAGAAAACAGCAGAAAATCCCTTACCTCAAATACTTCAGACCATTTCTTGTTTCAGTGTTTTCTCAGGTTACAAATTAAACAGGAGCAAAACTAATGTGTATCCTTTATCGCCTCTCATACCAAAAGACTGGTGTTCCTCCTTGGGCCTACAATGGCAGGGAAACTCCTGGTTTATTTGGGTGCTAGAATCTTGAAAGACCTTGCCAACTTGGCAAGCTTAATCTAATCCTCTGTTTGAAACTATCAAGGAGGACTTAGAGAGATGGAACAAATTACATCTTATCCTTCTGGGGTAGAGCAAATACCTTAAAATGGTGGTTTTACCCAAAATTTTTACTCCTTTTAATCTCAACATCTATCTGCCTAAGTCTTTCTTCAAGCCACTTTACAGATGCTGTTCAGATTTTCTATGGAAAGGCAAAGCACCACGTTGGGCATATGCAAACTTACCAGGCCTAGGAAACTAGGGGGCTGCAATTGCCTGACTTCTTTCGTTTATTACTTAGCTATTCATGCTCTGAGATTCTCGCAATGGGTGGCGCAGCTGAAGCAACCCAAAATTCTCTCCTGGTTAATCTTAGATCGCTCCTCAATTGACAATCACAAGTTAGACTTGGAATCTCTCCTATATACCCCTGGTCTAAAGTTCCCTAAAATAAAAACACTCCGTTAGGCTGGGACATGAAGGCCTCGCACCAGCTCTATTCGCTGCTCCATAAGCCTTTCTTAAGAGACTTGACACAACCTCTGTTAAAGAACCCAAACTTACAAATAGGGAATCGCCAATCATTTGCTTTATAGGTAATTATTCCCCAAAGTTCGACTGGCAGACTTTGTTTCGGCTAATTCATTGATCCCGACACTGCGCTTGCCACCAAATTCGAGGTGAGCCACAACAACCTATTACGACTGCACCAGATTCATCAAAGTGTATGCCTTTTCTTAGGGAAAGGTCCTTGGACAGATGGAGCTGGAATTATCTTAAAAAATGAAAGAATTAGCAGACAGCCGAAAAGCCATTTCTAAGACTTATAAGTTAATTTTGTCAGAAATAATGCACAATATACCCCATAGCTCATTATTGGGAGTCCAATTTTGCTAAGAGATGGCGGTGAAATTTGGGAAAGAATTTGGTAAGACTCATATGCTTGTATTAAACAAGATAGACTTAGAAATATCCAATTTAACATCCTACACAACCTTTATTTTCTCCTGCCAAATTATCCGGTTATACAGGTCTTCCTCTTCCGCCTGTGTGGGCTATGGAGACTCCTTTGCCACTTTACATCACAAACTTTGGGCTTGTCCAAAAGTTGCTAAATTCTGGGACTCAGTCAAGCAGTGGGTGGTCCCCTTTGTAATATTTCATTTTTTTTAATGAAAATGTATGCTTATTAGGGATGTATGCTCAAATCCCAACTTGGGCTCAAAAGCGGCAGATGGCAATGGTAGCTCTCGTCACCAAGCTGGTGATCCTCCGCACTGGAAAGGCAGTTGGGAACCCTTGTATAGAGAATGGTGGGACGAACTTTTAAATGCTCTAAATGCTGAAAGGTCTGTCACCAATCTCTTTAATTCTGCAAAAAATTTCAGAAGGCTGGGGTGGATTTTTTAGACACCTAAAAGACAAGTATGGTTACTAGGGAGAGAGCCTTGAGCGCTTCTAACACAGAGCCCCGGGATCTAGTTATCAATGTCCCTGGTCACTCTTCCTTGTCCTTTTCTTTCCCCATGGGGTAGGAAAGGATTCTGAAATGGAGTCATTAGAAAGGGTATCTCTCCATGCTTTCTTTTGAAGGAGATCTTCCCTCTCTAGCCCCTTTTTTGGTTTATTCTTTGATGGTGTTTTCTTCCTTGTCTCCCTCCTTCAAGATGTAATTCTAAGGCTGAACTAAGTTTTTTCCTTTTTGCTAGGTTAACCTAAAATTTACTATCTTAAACCCTTCAAGGAAAGTAAACTGTTTGTAAGTCCTAAGCATTTGCTGCCATGTTGGGGGTGGGTTGAGGGGGATTAGGTGTTTTTCTTTCCTTTCCTTTCATCAATGTCATATATAAATGCTGGCTTCCATGTTTTGATTACGGGTTTGTTTTGTTTGTATAGTTTTGTACTACGTGTATGAAAACCAAAAATAAAGTCATTTGCAAAATAAAGAGGAGAAATGATTGGTGAGTACTAAATTAAATACCATAGCCCTTCCACCTTTTTTGTGGTGTTACCAGTGACTAAAGTCCAATCATCTGTTTCAGTGTCACATAGATCAATTTCCCTCTCCCTCCTCTTATGAGCACCTTTACTGGCTGCAGATTTAAGAGCATTCTTTGCAGCTTGGGAATCCATCCCAAAGGAACGGCAGTCAAGTGAAGTCGAGAGGGTTGTAACATCACCTTATTCAGGTAAGGGCACACTCTACAGCTTACATCCAGCTTCATTAGGCTGGTGACTAATACAGGTGATGGGAGCACCAGAGGAGGAGGAAGGGACATAGGATCATGAATATTCTTAATTAGCCTTTGGATCTCACTTTGATTAGCCATAATTGCCTTGAAATTTCATCCTGAAATTCTTCACTTCCTGTTGCAGTGAATCAATGTGTAGGCACTTCTAACATGTGGGTCCCATTTCAGGCCACTTCCCCTCCAAAGTGTAAACATCCTACATGAAGTACATTGGTGAGCTCTTTCTCCAGTTAGCATTCTGGTTAAAGCATTCATAATTGGTCATTAGAGGATAAAGGTATGGTGTACTATTTAGATAGCAAAAGGAGGAGAACGACTAGGTATCTACCAACAATACTACAGAGTAAGCAACCTAGAGAAACTTATAGTGAAACAATTTCTACCCAATGAAGGATATACAAGTCGTTAATATAGTTAAAGACTCTTACTTACAGAGTTTTGTGTCCAGTATCTCTTGTGTCCCCTGCGGACACTGCTGACCTGCCTATATTCTGCTTGTGTATTACCGTTGAACACGTGCATGCCCACTCTACACGGTGAAGCATCTTTATACAGTCAGATCTGGTTGAGCGAGATGTTGAGCTGGTCACGTGCTCCTCCCACCCATTCACAAAGCACCTAACAGTGCTAACTAGAGTCCAAATTTAAAGCAGCCACACTACTTATCTGTGTGTTGCTAAACAGCTACACAGCACTGTTAATACTCGGCTGTTTAAGCATTTCAATCCACTCAGTTTAGAGCATGGAGTCAGGATGTTAAGTAGTTCTCAGGCTATAGTCAGGAACTACAAGTCCCAGGTGTCTTCCTGTCTCCTACAATAGCCCAGGCACTCACTAAAAACAGTAACTAACACATTATAGGAAGCTGCTTCAGACCACCCAGGCTCCTTCTGTCCATACTATCACATCCAACAGGGTCACACAGCATAGGCACAGAGCTCAAATCAAGCTTCTGGATGCATGGGGGCGTCTTTATACAGTCAGGCCGGAAGTTGAGTGGGTCACGTGCTTCACCCACCTGTCCACAAAACACCTAACAGTGCTAACTAGAGCCCAAATTTAAAACGCAGCCACACTATTCTATCTGTGTGTTGCTAAACAGCTACACAGCACTGTTAATAGTCGGCAGTTTCAGCAGTTCAGACCACCCAGTTTAGGGCATGGAGTCAGGACATTAAGTAGTTCCCAGGCTATAGTCAGGAGCTATAAGTCCCAGGTGTCTTCCTGTCTCCTACAATAGCCAGGCACTCACTAAAAGCGGTAACTAACATCATAGGATGCTGCTCAGACCATCCAGCTCCCTCTGTCCATATTGTCACACACAATAGGGTCATACCAGTGTAAGCACAGACCGTCTATCTGCAGAGGCCCTGCACTTCCATGCTTTCAGAAAAGCAATTTATGTGCTTGGTTGTAATTGTTTTTGTGGGTCTCACTTCAAAGGGAAATAGATTGTGTCCCTCTTAACTGCCAGTGCTTAATTGTATATGGGCACATTTTTTTTCTGTTTTTTCACTCATAAATCATTCAGTTGCTGGTTTGTTGGTTTGCTCTGAAATTTGCTATGCTTGTCGTGGAAGAGTAGATACACCTTTGGTGCATTGTTGACGATGATCAGACTTTCATCGTGGATTGCATCATGGTGATTATTGCATGTAACTTTGGTGGCTCTTCATACCCCATGAATGAATAGGAGGATTATGTGTTAGTGTTTACTACTCATTAACACCTTTTTGTTGAGATATATACCTTGTCTCTAACTCAATTATTGATGGACGTATGGCTTGTTAAAGTTGCACTATTATCCTATGGGAAATTTTTAGGGTTTTATATTGGCCTCTATGTGTTTTGTGGGGTAGTATGTGTTAGTGTTGTGGTACTCATTAAGGCCTTTCTTTTGATATATAGATTGTCCCATAAATGCAAATATTAATGGAGTTATGGCTTGTTGAAGTTGAAGTGTGGGAAAAAAGCAATGTCCATATTTTGTTTTAATATGAAGGATTCCTTTTCATGAGAATGACACAGTCTTACAAAAATAGATTCTTTCATGTAAAAAAAGAATGTGAAAAACAACACTTTCCGATTTTTTCATATGAAGGAATCTTTTTGTGAAATTGTTGTATTACAAAAAAGTTTTTCAGTGAAAAACGAAATCAAAATTCTTTTGCATATGAAGGTAGTCCTGTTTCATAAGGCAAATTCTTGTTTCCTATGGCCATGTGAAAACAGAAAATTGTCTCGGGAAAGAGATTTTTAAATGTGTTAAAAATGCATATTTTAGCTGTCCAGTGGTGCTGAGGGTTGAGGTCCTGGACACCACAACTTGTGCCATGCCGGCAACCTGAGGTCGGGAGCATCCTGATTAGCAAGATACATGGTTAGGAGTGTTTCTATGATACCATTTTTATTGGTTTTGACAGTGTTTTTGTGAAAGAAATGGAAAGAAGATGGCGGCCATATGAAAAAATATTTTTACCCCATACAAAACAGAATCCTTTTTGTATTGCCCAAAGTTTTGTTTTGTATTGAAACAGCTATCCAAAGACCATACTGAGCATGCTCAGAAGTGAAATTTCAAATCCTTATAACTCTGGAAAGCATTAATATTTTTTCACCAAACTAGTGAAAGGCACCACTCTGGCCCACACCCTTTCTATTCTGAAATTTTCAGACCAAACTTCCTGAACCATCTGAGCACTAGGCAATAACAAAAAGCAGTAAAATCCTGATTTTTCACTTTTCACTATCCAGATCTAGGAATATGCATGTGCAACTGGAATAAAACTTGGCTTGTCAAAGACCTTTCCCACAAGACCAAGCACAAAAATTTTGTGCAAATCTGTTGAACAGTGGCAAAGCTATTAAAGTGCAAAGTTAGGTATTTAACATTAAACAGCCGCCTACTCAGCCCTAACTATAGTGGCACTACTACATCACTGTAAATACAACTTTGTTTACCAGTAGTACAGAAAGTAAGAGATAAATATTCAATAGAATAATACTGGTGACAATCACTAGAAATACATCAGAAATGTAGTATCAATATAAACTTGAGTTAATTAAGATTATAACTTAGAACAAAAACATTTGAGATGGAGGTGAATGAGCTCTAGGAAGGGTGACCAAATGCTTTTAAATGTTGACATTGTTAGAGTAAATAATCCCTTCATCATTAGTTACGTAACTCATTTGATCATACCATTCCTTTAAAGCTGAAACCTTCTCAGCTGTCCATTTTCTTAGTAGAATACATTTCAAGCCAGGCAGAGGCTAACATCCAGAATTTCTGGGAGAAGAACGCAGTAGTTTCAAGATAGGGTTCCAGGGCAGACTGGATGGACTTTGTGGACTCGATTTTCAAATAGGCTGGATTGCCACAAGCCCTTGGTATGTCACAGATATGGTGCATTGGGCTTGGCAATCAGACAAGATTTTCTATAACATGTGGCAATTCAACAAGTCAGACCAGCTTTTGTGGTCTAGCTTGCATCAATCCTCGACCTTTTACAGTGTTTGCACCAGAAATTTGGCACATGCTATAAATTGGGTAAACTGTTATAACTGTGTCTGACCTACTAAAATCAGGCAAAGTTGCAGCAAAAGCATTTGGTGCACCACCAGATTCAAAGTGTTGTGGTGTAGTGCTTGATGCAAGCCCGCACCACTGTTTGAAAATTCAGCCCCATGCCTTTTTCTGCTCTTATCTTTCTGTCTTTCTATATTTCTACAAGGGCACTGGAAACATGCATTGTGACATGCTGAGAGGATTTTCCTCTCTACAATTGATGTATTTCTTAACTCGTAATTATTGGGGTATGGAAATTAGTTTTTACTATTCCTTTGAAGGAAAACCAATATTGCCTCTTCTCTTGCTGGTGCACAGACTAAGGCTGAGAGAAGTGGACCTAAGCCATCTTCAGTTCTGAATAGGCTGCCCAATACATTACGGCAACTGTCCCTTTGTCTGGGGCCCCCTTCCCCATGGCCAAATGGCCAAGGCTGCTGAAACCAGCCCGGGTGAGTTGTCAGCGCATCTGGACATAGGCTAGGATAGGTCAGCTAGCCTCTCTGAGGAGGCGGTCCAAGGGAGGAAGAATATAACTAGCTGGCTGCCCAAGCTTCAGCCTTCTTGTTCTTTCTCCCTAGGATCAACAGCAGCTCCAGCTCCCAGACACAAGGAAAGAGGTAAGATAGCTGGGGCCTAAGGGGTGGCCTTCTTGAAGCACCCAACTAGCAGGCTTAGTGGTTAAAAGGCACTGAGCAGTAAACCAGGGTCTGACTCTCCAGAGTAAGCCATTTATCTTTTCACTGTATCGCTCTAGGCTATTGCCCAGTGTGATCTGACTGGGCAGTCGGTCACTGTTGTTCCTAGGTAGGCCTGAGTACAGGGCCAGGGCTGGAGAGAGCAGCTGGCTTCCACTTGGTCCTCAGGGAGCTCCCTTAGGCATCTGTGAATGGCTCCCCTCCCAAGTCTCCCTCTAGGTATGGTCAGTGCTCCCCTGTAATAAAAAAAAAGAAAGAGTTTCTTACCCTGGTGGGCCTACCTGGCTGGTGAGTCCCCGCAGCCTCGGGGATCAGCTTCATCGTTCACCCGGTGGGGCAGGTGAGGGGTGGCCTGTAGCTGTAGCCCCGCTCAGGCTCTAGTGGCTGTTTCCTTCTCGGGTCCCACTTGGTCTGCCGACAAGGTTTCTCGAGCCCCACTAAACCCTTGGTAGCATTGCCTGAGAGGGTTTCTTCTTGCTGGTGGCCTGTCCACTTCTAGGGTGAGGATGGCATGTCCTGGCATCCATGGGCCTGGCCAAAGGCCCGCAGTGGCTGTTGGCCCCACAGCCAGAGCGTGCACTAGGTAGGGGGCCTTTCACTGGGCCACCCTCCTGGCACAGCGGCGCTGCTGCTTCTCGGGATCCTCGCTTTCCGGCCAGGCAGCTGGCGGCAGCATCCAGTGGGACTACTGGTCCGGATCCTCTGACTTCTAGTAGGCCTGTGATTGGCTGAGGTGCATGCTCGTGCTTCTCCAGGGCTTGTCGTGAGATCTGGTCCTAGCAGGGCATGCAGCCCTGCAGATCTCGCAGGAATGCTTGCACAAAGAGGTGCCATCTTGGGTGAGCCTGCAGCCGAGGAGGCCGGTGTGTTGGGAGGGCAAGTGGGAGCACAAAAGTAGTGAGGAAGGGTTGGTGGTGCCCCCATCCAGCAGGAGCACTGGAGGAGTGGCTGCTATCTTCTGTGTTAGAAACATTCAGACTATAAGACATTTTGTCTCACTGTATTGGTTAAGTAATGTTTTGAAGAGGCACCTCAATTCTCTCCTTTAGAATTTGTTGAAGCACTAAAACAGATTTGCCTGTTTATCTGTGAAGCAGTTTGGTAGTTTTCCTTGGGTCCCTCCCTAGGCCCAGGCGTCGGTCCGCTGCTGGGCCAGCATCGCTATCATGGAACAGCGTCAATGGGCTCCAGGCAATCCTCAGGGTGGTCTGGGATGGTGTCCGCCATCAGGGCAGCATTCCAGTAGGGATCGCCCTCGGGGCATTAGGGCTGCTTTTTCCCTGAACGTGGAGGCCTTGGGACTACTGGTCCCATGATCCTTGGGGCCTCCCAGGCTGCGATCAGAGGCTCAGTGCTCACCACGGGAATAGAGGCTTGGTACTGGCCATGCATGGGAGCATGACAAATTAAAATAAAATATATTAAAATAGTGCCCCCATCCAGCAGGAGCACTGGAGGAGTGGCTGCTATCTTCTGTGTTAGAGAACATTCAGACTATAAGACATTTTGTCTCACTGTATTGGTTAAGTAATGTTTTGAAGAGGCACCTCAATTCTCTCCCTTTAGAATTTGTTGAAGCACTAAAACAGTTGCCTGTTTATCTGTGAAGCAGTTTGGTAGTTTTCCTTGGGTCCCTCCCTAGGCCCGACGTCGGTCCGCTGCTGGGCCAGCATCGCTATCATGGAACAGCGTCAATGGGCTCCAGGCAATCCTCAGGGTGGTCTGGGATGGTGTCCGCCATCAGGAGCAGCATTCGGTGAGGATAAGCCCTGGGGCATTGGGGCTGCTTTTCCTAGAACGTGGAGGCCTTGGGACTACTGGTCCCATGATCCTTGGGGCCTCCCTAGGCTGCGATCAGAGGCTCAGTGCTCACCACGGAATAGAGGCTTGGTACTGGCCACTGCATGGGGAGCATGACAAATTAAAATAAAATATATTAAAATAGAGTTGTAGGCCATGCTGCTCCATGATTCCCATGAGACTGGCCCCTTTAGGACATGGGCCTGTTGCAGTTCTCACAGGAACCCTTGTGAGGCCAGGGCAGCCATCTTGGGTGGGCCCCGGGCTCACTTAAGAGGCTGTGTTCAGCTTAGTACATAAAGAAATGGCAGTCCCACTTCATTGCCTATCACAACTGATAGCTTCTTTCGGGGACAGGGTTCACTGGTATAGTGCCATCCCAGCAGGCACGCTGATCCACAGGGGCCAATTAAATGTTGTATGGTGTGCAAATCAGAATATGTAATCAGGCAGCATCCTGCAGGTGCACATGTACCTAGCATTTCCCCACACACACATACACAGAGCAGGGCCCTGCTCCCGGGCACAATGGGGTGGGGGCAGGGCGAGGCAATTGGACAATGGGGGCAAAAGCTCCCAGCAAGGTGCCTCCTCCCTCCCATTACGATATCGGAAGGGTAAGGTTGTAGCACCAACTAACCATGTTTTGTGGGGGATTAGTTGTCTTTTCAGATTATGTCTGCCAGGAAGCAAGTGCCCAATCTAAAGCAATGGCAGCTGCCAAAGACAAGTTATGGTCTTCCTGCAGAAAGAATAGATGCGGCCTGGGTGTGGGCATGCTTGGAAGGCCTGGAGGATGCCGCTACACCTGACGGGCAGAAGAGGGCCAGAAGTCACTGCTACCAGTGAAGCTCCTTCCTCCGGCAGGTAAGACAGGATCGGAGGGTCCCCAGGTGGGAGCCAGCCAGGTAAGGCAGGTATTGGGGCAGTGAGGTGAGTCCTCAGCAGAGGACTCATCAGATGGTGTGGCCAAGGTTACAATGTGGCAGACTTCCAGATTGGTCAGTGGTGAATCCGGGAGGGCCTACAATGGGTCAGAAGGAAGAGTCAGAGGGACCTTAGACCTTACCAGATGACAGTTGGTGGGCTGCAACAGTTGACGATTGAAACAGTTGTTGCTGGTGGTAGCAGACCTAGTGTTGGAGATTAGGAATTGGCTGCTGCTGGCGCTCGCGGGAGGGGACTGGTGTGCGCAGCGGATGGTCGGGCACCGGATAAGCCGGCACCCCTCCCACAGTAGAATCCATATGGGGCTTGGCTCCCTGGTGGAAACCGACCTGACCAACAAGGTCAAACAAAGATCAAGGGCGGGAGTATGTAGATATTTTTCCTGCTTAATCACCCTGCCAACGATGCAAAGAAGAAAGGAGAAGGACAGAGGGATGACCGAGAGAAACCGAAGGTTAAGGTTCCCCAGACATATGACAATTGGTCGTAGCCTTCCTGATCTATGCTACGGTAGTGCTTTAGGTGATGGCAAACAGGGGTGGAAATTCTTAACTAAATGCATCGCATCTCCTTGATGCACCATAAAAGGGCAGGACAGCATGGATGGACTACGATGAGGAATTCCGTTGTAAGTGGCAGGTGGACCATGCCATCAGCTGGGCAGGTTGGACATGCCGCTGCTGGTGGATGTCATGCAGGGCAGGGGAGTATAACACATGGACAGCGGGCTCCTGATCTGTGCTCTGGTGCCACGAGTGGGGGACAGCAGCTCTTCACAGCTGTGCTATGCTCGTACAACCAGTCATCCTGCTCCTGCCCCAGCTGCCGGTTCAAGCATGCATGCTTGGCATGCAGCCGGGCAGCACTCCTTTCTCCAGTGCCCTCCCAGAGGAGAGAGGCTTGGGCAGCGGGGTAGGGGCAAGCATGGGAGCCCCCAAGTGGCAGGTCTTCCCACTCTGGTATGGATAAAAAGATTGAGCCATGGCTGGACCAGTACCCAGACAGAGCAGCCGCGACAATTGTTGGAAGCATGGTTTTGGAAGGCTTCAGGATCCCATACTCTGGTTCTCAATGGCAGTATGAGGTGGAGAACTTGAAGTTGGCCAGAGACCTACCTCACATCGTCTGGAAGAAACTGGAAAAAGCGGCAGCTTAGGCGAGTAGTGGCCCTTCCAGGCCACCACTGCGAACCTAAGGGTTTCACCAATTGGGATGGTGCCCGAGAGGTTCTGTGGGAATATAGGCTTATTAATCACCTGTTGTACCCAGTAGGGACTCTGTGAATGATCACATTGACCAGCAGTACACTTCGGTTCACTACCAGTTGTTGGCTGTGGTGCATGCAGCAGGGCCTAGCGCACTGATGGTGAAAGCAGACATCAGTCCGCATTCAGGCTATTGCGGTGCACCAGGAAGAATGGGTACTGCTGGGCATGAGGTTCGAGAATGAGTACTATGTGGATAATTGCATGCACATGGGATGCTCATTGGCCTGTGCTGTGTTTGAGAGGTTTTAGCACCTTCCTGCACTGGGTTACCGCCGGCCGTCGGGCACCAATGGCATAGGGCACTATCTCAATGACTTCTTGTTTGTGGTACGGCAGGGTCCCCAGCATGTGGGGACTTAGTCAGGTCTTTGAGCATGTGTGGGTGGATTTCAGGTTCCTTGAAATGAAAAATGTGAAGCTCCAGGAACTTCCCTCACCTTCTTGGGCTTAGAAATTGATGCTGTTAGCAGACTTGCTGCCTGCCACAGGACCCTGTTGTATAGGATGACAGGGTGCAAGAATGTTTCACTGAGAGAATTGCAGCAGCTAGTTGGACACCTTAACTTCACATGCAGGGTCATTCCATGGGAGGATCTGCATGCGGAGGTTGGCCAGAGAGGGCTGGCTACTTCTAGACCCCACCACAGAATTTGGGTCACCCAGCAGTTCAGATAAGGACTTACAGGTTTGGCAGCTGTTCTTAGATCACTTTAATGGGACAGCCTTGTGGCAAGCCCACAGTGCGGTATCCCCTTGGATCTGTACACAGACACAGCCGGGAGTCTGGGTTTAGGGGCTTATTTGCAAGGGCAGTGGTGTGCAGACCAATGGCTGACTGCCTGGCTGGAGGCTGGGTTGGGAAGGATATCACTCTACTGGAGTTCTTACTGGTCGTAGTGGCACTGTGCATCTGAGATCCCAGACTCCGTGACCAGGTACTGCACTTCAGGTTGGATAACATGGGGGTGGTCCACACCATCAATAGGCAGCTGTGGCATTTGGGACAATGGGGGACTTAATGCAAGCTTTTGTCTTCAAATGTATGCCGCTTAACATGACATTGCAAGCTATACATGTCCCAGGAATTGACAACGGCATTGACAATTCATTATCTCATTCATAGTGGGACAGATTCTTCAGGCTGGCACCAGAAGCAGACAAGAACCACAGGAGGTGCCTTCCTTCCTGTGGGAGGTGGTGAATGACAAGCTTGGAAATGCATAGGTAACTCCATTATGCCCAGTACCAAGAGGCGTACTGCCCGGGGGTGAGCACTACCTGGCCACGCAAGAGGCCAAGGGTGTGGCAGGATGTCTGGCCAGTTCTGGAAAATCAGCTGTGCAATCATGTCATGGTAGGCAGGGCAGAAAAACTATCACCAGGAGTGATGGCTCATCACCTCATGGGGCTGTCCTGGCGATGAGAGCCATGGGTCTGGCAGACACCAAGTGAGCCTTCAAGGTGTGGAAGCTGTTGGAAGACTGGCACAGGAGGTCACTTCTACCCTGGATGTCAGATGGCCCAACCGCCAAGTGGGTTAGAGGCCATTTGTTTTTTGCCTAAAGTCTGTAGGGATGACCATGAGGCACAGCTGTTTGGCACTATGTTCTTGGTCACTTTCTGTGGGGCCTTCAGGGTTTCGGAGTTAACAAAACCCTCCAGGGACCAGGGCACCCCAGGCTTGCTGTCACAAGATGTGGTGACTTTGGAGAGCAGGGTTTTCTGTACCTCTGCAGGATCAAGATTGATCAGAAGGGGCAGGCACTGGCATGAAATTAAGGCCCCTGCCGGGAGTGGTGGCACGTCGACCGTAGGCTGGTGGAATATAAGACTTGCTGCCCTGCGACCGTGCGGCCTTCTTCAGGCATAAAGATGGCAACACAGTGATGGCTTATCAATTCGGTTCATTCTGCGGAGGCATTCCAGGAACTGTGGCTGACAGCCGGGATTATGGGACACACTCCTTCCGCATTGGGACAGCAACAGTTGCTAGAGGCATAGGGCCTATCAGACTCTGATATTCAGGCCTTGGGACACTAGAAGTCTCAGGCATGCCTGTATTATGTGATACCACACCTACAGTAACTGTTTATTGTCTCTTACAGGCCCTGGGAAATATGATATGCATTTGGATAATTGGTCATCGTTCATCTGGTGGGTTCCTCAAAGGGCAGCCGGTCAACTGGGGAAGCAACCTGTCTCTGCCACGAGGTAGCCTGGGTTGAGTGATTGGGACCAAGGGTTTGCGCTTGGAGGTTGCTTCAAGCTTGCAAAGGAGAGCTGACTGAGGGTCTGCACTGCAGATCTTGTTGATTCACTTGGGTGGAGAAGACCTGGGCCATAGGAAGACAGTGAATCTGCTGTTGGCAATGAAGGATGATTTACGGACCATCAAGGGTTGGTGGCCTGGTACCACTATCATTTGGTTACACTTGTTGATGAGGGAGCATTGGGCTCAGGCGCATATGGTGCCCGCACTGAATCGGGCTTGTCTGCACATCAAAGCGGAGATGGGGCATTTATGGAGTCTCTGGGGGCTCTGTATTGAGACATGACAACATTTTCCGTACCTACCGGTGCCTAGTGGTGGGCCGGAGGGTCGGTTGCAGGGTGTGGTGTTAGCTTCCTAGACAATGTTAAGACAATATTGGAGGAAAGGGTTGAGTAGATGGCTTGGGGGCTTGGACAGGCTCTGGCCTGTGGCAGCGTGGGATGAGCACATGGAAGTAGCCCTGGGAGGCATGAGGGATGGTGGATCACAAGACCTGTACCCACATGGGGGTCTAGGTCCAGCCTCAGCAGCAGAGACTGCAAGGTCATCAATGCCAGACAGGGTGGCTGCCAGAACCTTGGCCATATGACCTGTCTCGCTACTGCACATGGACACCTCGCCCGCACCAACAAGCTTCTTGAATTGAGGTGGCGCGGGGCCCAGGGAATGTGCTTCTTCCCTTCAGCCCACTGCTCAATACTAATAGGTCAGGTATTAATCTAGAGTAAAAATTGGAAGTAATTGATGATTCAATAAAGATTAATACCTAAAATTGTAAATAAACAAGGCTACGGCCATTTTCCTCAAGAACTGTGTTGTGTCTTTCTTCAACATGAAAAGGGGGACATATGGGGCCTACCAGATAATGAATAGGCTGCCCAATACATTGTAGCAACTGTCCCTTTGTCTGAGGGCCCCTCCCCCATGGCCAAATGGCAGAGGCTGCTGGAAACCAGCCCAGGATAGTGATCATCAGCCTCTGGACATAGGCTAGGATCGTCAGCTAGCCTCTCCGAGGGTGGTCCAAGGAAGGGGAAGAATATAACTAGCTGGCTGCCCAAGCTTCAGCCTTCTTGTTCTTCCTCACCTTGGATCACCCACCCTCCATCCCTGGTGACTCAAGAGGCGAGGCAGGCTCAGTAGGGCCTCCTTTTGACCCTCTAGGGGCGACCACATTAGGTGTTGGGGAATGACTTTTTCCGGTTTTCCCCTACTGGTTTTTCCTGGGTTTTCACTTCCCCAAAGAGGGATGTTAAGTGAGTAGGTATCAGGCACCAGAAACAACAAAAGCGCAGGTCAAAAGTATGGTAATATAACAAATTTAAGTATGAGTACACTTAGAGAGTAGAAAGTTGTTAGACTGTAGTAGGAATGGTATTCTGTAAGTTGCAGCAGGGTAGAGGTGCGGAGGACCGCACAAGGGAATTAGCAGGGAAATAGGAGATGATGCCAGTTCTTCCGAAGGTATTGGGGCCCCTGGGTGGTGTGGAGGATGGTGGATCACAAGACCTGTACTCACATGGGGGGTCTAGGTCCAGCCTCAAGAGACTGCAAGGTCAGCGATGCCAGACAGGGACGGCCGCCAGAACCTTGGCCACATGACCTGTCTCACTGCTGTGCATGAACGCCGGGCTGCACTGACAAGACTCCTTGAATTGGGGCAGTGCAGGGGGCCCGGGTATGCACTTCCTCCCTACAGCACCCACTGCTCAATATTACTAGGTCAGGTATTAATCTAGAGAAAAAAATTGGAAGTAATTGATGATTCAATAAAGATTAATACCTAAAATTGTAAATAAATAAACATGGCTGCAGCCATTTTGCTCCAAGAACTGTGTTGTGTCTTTCTTGACCATGGGGGTGGGGGAGCTAGGAGGCCTACCAGATAAAGTTTCTTGTTGAGGCCCTAAAATTGAGTTCAGTTTTATCAGTCTGACTGAACAACTATGGTTCCTGATATAGTAATTGGAATAGGGTAAAACAGACTATAAACAGGATGAGAAAAAGATTTAGGGTTGCAATCAGTATTAATTGCTATAGCTTACTTGTGGTAGGTGTGTCTGTATGCCACTGCTGGGCATTGGTGGGTTGGTGGCAGTGTGACACAGTCAAAATGAGCACAACTACTGCATCCAAACTGTGAGCTATAGCCATTGTTAACTGTAGTGAGAAAAAAATAAACTGTCCTACTGGGAACTGAACCCAGGCTCATGGGTTCAATTCCCAGTAGGTCACATTATTTATTTCTGTCTACATTTGTGATTTAAATTGCTTAGCAGTGGCTAATACTGTACTGAAAACATCTAACTGTTACTATGGTAATTGTTAGTATTCACTGATGATCTCAAGGGTCCCTCACATCTCTGTTTTACCTTCATGCCAGTTATAATCTGTTCACTGTCCCCATATATTTTAACAATGAATAGTAACCCACAACCTATCAAAAAGTTATATGTCTAAGAATAAAAACAAAGATTAAAGGCAGTAAATTTAGGGAACTAAATTAACATTTCCAGTTTATTTTCCTTGCATGATGGTAGAGTATTTCTTTCTTTCTTTCTTTCTTTCTTTCTTTCTTTCTTTCTTTCTTTCTTTCTTCCTTCCTTCCTTCCTTCCTCTGAACATACAAAATATGCCAGCAGAAACAGGCCATGTGGTCTATCAAGTCTGCTCGAATGTGCAGCCAGCACCCCTATCATGTAGCTGCCTCTCCCACCCTGTCCCTTACCCTTTGAATCCCCACTGTCATGCAGGAAACCACCTCCCTGGCAGAAAGTTTCATTCTGCCACAACCCTCTATGTGAAAAGTGTCTCCTCATTTCCCTCCTATATCTTCCCTCTCCAGTCTCAGAACCATGACCTCCCTCACCCTCCCTCCTTAACTTAAATATCCCTTCTGTTCATGTCTTGTTAATCCTCTTAAGTACTTGCAGGTCTCAATCATATCCTCCCGATCTCTCCTCTCCTCTCTTCCAGGGAGTACATATTCAACTGACGCAGCTTCTCCTTGTATGGCATTCTCCCCAGTCCCTGGATCATCCTAGTTGCTCTGTGCTGTACCCCTTCCAGTAGTCTGATATCCTTTTTAGATATGGGCTCCAGTACTGCATGCAGTACTCCAGGTATAGCCTGACCAGTGACCTGTAGAGAGGCAGGATCACCTCCTGTTCCTGGAGGAGATTCTTCTCGCAATACACCCCATCATGCTGTTGGCCATTGGTGCCACCCTCCCGCACTGCTCCAAGTTGTTCATTTTCCCAGTTACAACCACCCCTAGGTCCCTTTCCTCCTCAGTGGTACCTAGCTGAACTCCACTCAGCTGATAGCTCCTCCCTGGATTCTTTGTTCCAAAGTGCATCACCTTGCACTCTTTAGCACTGAACCCTAGCTGCCACTCTTCTGACAACTCTTCAAGTTTAGTCAAGTCATTCTGCAGTCCCTGCCATCCCTCTATGTTGCTAACCACTGCCCCCAACTTGGTATCATCAGCGAAGAGGCTGACCTTGTTCCTGATGCCATGAAATGTCTGCTATGAATATCCATATAACACGGCCCCAGTACTGATCCCTGCAGCACCCCGCTTGTCACTGCCCTTGGAGACAAGACCCCCCACCACCACCCTCTGTTGTCTTCCCTGTAGCCAATTTTTGACCCAGTTAACCATCTTAGTCGTAACCCCACATACCTCAATTTCCCCAACCTCCGTACAGCACTGAAAAAAGGCCTTACTGAATTACAAAATATGACATTCACCGCATGACCTTTGTCCAGTTTCCTCATTATCCAGTCATAATACTTAACTAGGTTAGTCTGACAGGACCTTCCCAACACACGTCCATGTTGATGACCATCCTGGAGTCCATTATCCTCCAGAAATGTCACTAGCCTCTCCTCCAGGATTGTCTTCATCAGCTTCCCCACGATGGATGTCAGTCTTACAGGTCTGTAATTGCCTGGTTCATCCTTAGGGCCACCATTATGGAGAAGCACCACATTGGCCATCCTCCAGTCCTGTGGCATGCACCCTGTGTCAAGGGAGGTGTTGAATAGGTCCACCAGCAGCCCAGCCAATACCTCCATCAATTCCCTCAGCACCCTGGGATGTATGCCATCTGGACCTGGTGTCTTATCCACCCTCAGAGCCCTCAAACCCTCCAATACCCTGCCATCAGTGATTACCCTGTCTGTTACACCCTACCCACCCTCCACCCTGCAAAGCTGCCCGCCTTCTCCTTGTGAATACGTAACAGAGTACTCATTTAGTGCTTCTGCCTGTTCTGCTCTTTTCTCTGCCCATCCCGTCCTTCTTGATACTCACTGTCTGGTCCTTGCATTTCCTTCTTTCCCTTATGTGTCAGAAGAAGTCCTTTTCCTGTCTTTGATTCCCTGAGCCAGCCTCAGTTCTCTGGTGGCCTTGGCCATTCTAACACCCTTGAGTAACTTCTCTGGACTTCTTCACATACTCCTCCCTATCCTCGCCCTCACAGATTTCATGTATCTACTGATGCTGCTCTTTTTGCCTCATGTTATCTAAAACTTCCCTACTCATCCAACTTGGCTTCTTGGCTCTTCCTTCTAGCTCTGCAGTTTGGTATAGGTCCCAGTAGCCTCGACAAGCCCCAGTTAGACTTTTCCCATTTCCGGTTCACATCCCAGTGTGATGGAATTCCTGTCAGGTACTCCTCTAAGATTTCACCCATCTTTCTGAAGTCAGCCTTTCTGAAGTCAGCCACTCTGGTCCCTGTACCACGCCTCCCTGCCCATGCTGGCGTGAACCATATGGATTGGTGGTCACTCTCTGCCAGTGAGTCAGCCACCATCACTTCCCTTATAGCCTCCCCATTGGATAGAACTAGATCCAGCATATTATGCAATCTAGTTGGGACAGTAACCAGCAGTGCTAGGATTGTCCTTGAATGCTTCCAGAAGTATCTGTTCCCTGGCACCTCGATGTGACTGGGGTACTCCAATCCACTCCTGGCAGATTGAAGTCCTCCACAATCACTGTATTACCCTTCCTGCATACCTTCCTAATTTGCTCTGCTAGCTCCTATCCAAGTCCTCCTCCTGAGTCGGTGGCCTGTATACCACCCTCATCCTGAGAGTCCTGTTTCATGTCTTGGATTCTGCACCCACAAGGCCTCAGTTCTACCTTCCTCCCTCCTCCCTTGCATTTCCAATCCCTCCCTCACATAAATTGCCACCCTCACCCTTTCCTCCTGCCCCTATCCTTCCTAAAGATCCCATACCTGGGATCATTAGGTCCCAGTCCTGGTATTGGTTGACCTATGTTTTGGTGATGGCCGCTATGTCCAACCCCCACCAATAGAGCCTGAAGTTCTGCAGTTTTGTTTCCTAGACTTTAGCATTCAAGGAGACAACATTCCAAGTTGATCCCTTTCCTTCATTACCCCTTGTCCTGCCCTTCTTAACCCCTCCACCGACCCCACTTGGATCCATCCCTGTTGGTATGTGGGGTAGACTACTTTGGTTCCCCATTTCAGAGACCCTCTTTCCTTCCAGGTGCCCACTTGCTATGCCCTTGCCTAGTTTAAAGTAACCTTTGACCTTACTGTTTATTTTTTTATACTGATTAAACTGGAGTAACAATTAAGACAACTATTGCGTTAGCATTTAAACTTGTTGTCATGAACAAGATACAAGAGGCCATGAAACAGAAAGTTGTACCACTGTTCACGACCATCACTGATGATCTGTTGGTGCTGGTGTAGTTGTCTCAACACCACTGTCCCTTAATGTTGGTTTGTGTAACATGATAGACGTTTATTTACTTTATTTTATTTAGCTTTATTTGCTTTATTTTATTTAATTTTAATTAACCAGCTGGGTGCACTAGACAAATAAATGCCTATTTTCAGGCATGACCCAGGAGGTTAAAAGGGTCACAGTTGACAACAACAGGCACAAAAACAAAGGCATTTACAAGACAGTCAGACTAAGAATATAGACTACATGACACTGGAGATGTCACCAAATATGTGAGCAGTAAGTCTGTTATAAATGTCTTAACTATCAAGACACTACAAAACAAATCATTGCATCAAAGAGGACAAATACAATATTAGGAACTTACAGAAATATTTGAGATAACACACAAGCCAAATCAACATATGTAAGATAGGCACATGAACACACATAGGACTCAAGGAGATGGCTGTAGTATCCCTTTTGAAGGAGGCAACAGTCTGACACAAATGTAGATCAGCTGGTATGTAATTCCATAGGCTGAGGGCAACAACAGAGAATGCAGTTCCCCATACAGATTCTAGTTCTGGGTATGGTTCACAGGTCTAGATTAGTAGCCTTTAGTGGATATGCACCAGTGGGGACTGGGAAGACTTGCAATTGACTGGGGTACCGGTTGTGCAAAATGTTGAAGATTACCCTCCTAGGGTTAAATCATACAGGGCAGCAGGAGGATGCCATCCCAGTTTAAAGTACAGCGATGGGTATGTTGGTTCAGCGACAACTTCCCACTTTTGCAAAGTAGATTTGGCTAATTTAGGAAGTAGGACACCCTGAGCTATGGCTAAGCAGGCAGCAGGGGTAAGATTTTGCTTGACCTTATATAACAGTCCCAACTTGGTGTTAACAGATTTACAGGTGCTCAATATATGTAGCGAAAAATCAAGAGATGGCTCGAGCATCACACCTAAGTACAAGAAAGTGGACACCAATTCAAGAGCAGATCCATCACAACACAATAATGCTAGGGTGTGTGACAGCTTTTAAGTTTGTGTGCTGAGCCAAACACCACAGCCTGGGTCTTTGCTGTATTTAAAAGCAGTTAGTTTGCTAGAAGCCATTGCTGCATTCTGGAGGTCAGCAAACAGCCATATATCGACCTCAGACCTGCTATGAGAGATGAGCTATAGCATCAGATCATCTGCAGGTAGGATGGGGGTTCTATGGGCAAGGCCAAGTGTATGTCATTTGTGTGAAGGAAGAAGAGGAGAGGCCAAGTATGGATCCTTGCAGCACACATACCAGGGTAAGGGTAGGTCTAGAAAGCATTACCAAACTTCCCCTCTAACTCTTGCCATCAGGTAATCCTTGAACCAGGTAGGGCAAATGGCAATACCTCTGGATTGCCAAATCTGGTACATAGCAGCGGGTGGCCAACCAAATCAAAGGCTTTATAGAGGTCAACGAACACAGCCCTAGTGAATTCACCCCATCCATGGTGTTTGCAACCTGCGAGGTAAAAGACGCGAGGGCAGTGGCAGATCTATGATTTTACAGAATCCATTTTGTGCCGGAGACAATAGGTTATACTTGGCTGGGTACTCTTTCAAATGAGATGCATGCTTTTTTCAGTATTTCGTTAAGAACCGGAAATATAGCAATTGGCCCTTAGTTATGCAAGTTTAGCATTACCTTTCTTGAATACATTATGATGGGAGAGCTACTGCAGCTCTGGACAACCCCAGATGTAAGGGACACATTAATAATTCTGGTTATTTGGGGTGCCAATTCATCAGCATAGCCTTTAGGAGTTTAGGGTCAATTTCATCAGAACCTGCAGATTTGGCTGTTGGTAAACACTACAGGTGTTTATGCACCTCCAAGACTTTAACCACTTTAAAGTGGAACTGTGGGTGACTTGGGGTCCACAAACCATATAAAAACTATAAACAGGTATCTGCCTCTGTCTCCAAAATCAAACAAAGGGCAGAGGACACTGCAGAACAGGACACTGCAGCACAGGAGCTAGCACAACAAAACTTGCCAAGAACAGGAACCAAAATAAAAAGCAAAAGGAAATCCAAAAACTTCTGATCATAGGAGACTCCATGATTCGGGAAGTTGATACCCATCTCCAGCCAGGGGTAATGGTCAGATGTCTACCAGATACATCAGTGTGGAGAGACACCGACTGTATTGCTAAAATTGTTCAGGAAGCAGGAGAAAACATTGACGTCCTGGTACACATAGGGACTAATGATCTCACCAGCCGGTCAGTTATGGAAACTGTAACACCTGACCAGGCTGGGTGACAAACTATCATCCATTTCGTCCGACATCTCCTTCTCTGAGATTCTGCCAGTCTGGGAGAGAGGGCAGATGGATGGAAGGTCAGAGAAGGAGATAGGGGAGCTAAACATGTGGATCAAGGGCTGGTGCCAGGAAAAGGACACAAATTTGTAGGGAACTGGCAACAGTTTTGGGGTGAAAGTTCTTTAAATTTGATGAACTGCATCTGACTAAGGAGGAGTCAGTGCTTTGGGGCAGAAGTTTGATGTCTTTTCAGAATATTTAAACTAGGAAATGGGGAGAGGGTGCAGCACCCAATACGTTGAATGTGAAGAACACCCTCCCCAGCTAGTGGTCAAACAGGGGTTCAGCATGTTTGAAGTTTATTTGTGTTACCAGGTAGGAAAAAGGTCCGGCTCCCCATATGACACACAGGGGAAACACATGACCTTAACCAACAACTAACACACCAATCTGGCCAATGGAAAATCATGTACACAAATGCTCAGTCTGGGAAACAAGATTCCAGACCTGCAGGCAACAATGACAGAGGCTATACTGGACATAGTAGCAGTTAGCGAGCATTGTTTACCAGTAACTTTACGTGGGAGACTTCAGTACCTGGCTATGTACTGTTCAGAAGAGACCAAGGTGCAAAAATGGGGGAGGGTGGAGTGGCCCTGTATGTCAATGAAAATATCAAAGCTACAGAAATTCAGAATACACATAAGGAGCCAGAAGATCTGGGGTCACCCTGGAAACAGGAAATGGGACAGCCATACGACTGGGTTGTCTACAGCCCCAGGCCAGGGATGAACATAGATTACATTACTGTTAGAAGATATACAAAACATGACAGCTAAACATGGGAGGTTCTGATAATGGGAGACTTCAACATGCCAGATATAGATTGGTCAATACCAGCAGGAACATCTGCCAGGACTAGACACATGGCCAATTCCCTTCATGGGAAGGGCCTCAAACAACTAATACAACAACCCACAAGAGACAGAGCTATCCTAGATATACTACTGACTAACAGGGAAAGAATCACAGATCTCCAGGTAGAAGGTCACCTGGGGCCCATTGACCAGCTCATGGTATGGTTCAATTTGGCCACTAGAACTAAATCATCCCATCCCATCCCATTCCAAGGCAAAGATATGGGATTTCAGGAGCTGACTTTGATAAGATAGCCAACAGAGTTAAGCTAGCCCTGGCAAAAAGAAATACAGGTGAGGGGTATTGGCAAAGTGGACAAGCATTAAGGATACAATACTTGAAGCAACATCCCATTGTGTTAGAGAGAAAAGGAAGTGCAAAAGAAGAAGGAAACCACTTTGGTTCTCAAAAACAGTAGCAGAAAAGTCAGAGCCAAAAGGCTTGCCTTCAGGAAATATGAGAACGCAGCAGGATGAAGATAGGGAGGCATACCAAACTTCCTTAAGGAAGCAGGAGGCAGTAAGGCGGGCAAAAGGCCCAAACCGAGGAAACACTAGCACAAACAGTAAAGAAGGGACAAGACTTTCTATAGATACAGCACATTAGTGAAAGGAGAAAGTCCAGTGGGGTATTGCTAAGATCAAAGGAGATAAGGGGCATGTGAGGAGGAGGAGGACCATGTAAAAGCATCTATCCTAAATATATACTCTGATCAGTATTTACTGAAGAGAAGGTAGAGCAGGGCCCACAGTTCAGCACCACGGACACAGGGGAGGGAGGTGTGCACTAGTCCCTTCACAAAGAAAGGGTCCTACAAGAGCTCGATAAGCTCAGGTGGACAAGGCAATGGGACCTGATGGCATACATCCCAGGGTACTAACAGAGCTGAGGGTGGAGCTAGCAGAGCCATTATCAGAACTGTTTAATGAGTCTGTGAGCACAAGAGGGTCCCAGAAGACTGGAGAGGGCTCATGTGATCTGTCCCAGGAAGCGGCAGCAGGGAGGAGGCAAGGAACTACACACGTCAATCTTTTACCTCAGTAGTGGGCAAGATTAAGGAGGCACTCATTAAGGAAAGGATCGTGCAACACCTGGAATCCATAGGAGCACGGGATCCAAGACAGCATGGATTTATGAAAGGAAGGTCCTGTCAAACTAATCTCATTGATTTTTTTTTTTTTTTTTTTTTTAGGAGATCCATTATACACATAAATAGTAGTGATAGTACAAAACAACGTAAACAGATCTGCTCTCCCCAACCCCTCCCTCTTCCCCCTTCCCTTACCCACCCATCCACACAAAGCACAGCTACTGTATCTATACCAAGTCAGACTACATAAGAGTTGGCATCTGTAAACTATTGGAAAGAATAAAGTGGTGGTAAGGGGCCCAAGATTTTGTTGAATTTCTTGGGTTTGTTTTGCAAACTAGCTATGGCCTTTCTATTCTGAGGTTTGCTAGAAGTCCTTGCAATCACTCAATATATGTGATTTCTGCAGTATCTTTCCAATGTCTCAAAACAAGTTTTTTAACAGACATGGCAATGAGAGCTTCTGATCCTTACCACCCATGCGACAGCTCCGTTCAACCGACGAAGGGTTGCTAGAGGTTCCAAGGGTTATACTGAAGTCCTCTGGGGCTAGGGCCTTGGGTTCGTGGCCCTACCCCTCTGAACTCTCTGCCTACCGCTTAGAGAATGCTGCGACCGTGGAAGCCTTTAAGTGGGATTTTAAGACTTTTTATGGAATAAGGCTTTTATGGACTGATGCTGTTTTGAATTGTTGATTTTATATGTATACTTTGATTTATAATTTATCTGTACAGCGCCTTGGTACTTGAAAAGCGCTAAATAAATAAAGTTATTATTATTATTATTATTAAAACCAGAATAGTGAAAAAAATCCCTAGTAAACAGATTTCTGCTGTAAATAGGTCTGTTAATCCTGGAAGGGGTCAGCCTGCTGTTTAATGTTATCCCACAGGTAGGCTACTTTAGGATATGTCCAAAAATATGCAATAAATCACCTTCCTCCTGAAGGCATCGGGTACAAGTGGAAGATGAAAGTAGTCCTAGTTTAGCCATTTTTGAGGGAATAATAAAGATTGTGTAGAATTTTGAATTGCATTAGTTGGAGCTTATCTTGTGTAACAAATATATGACAGTTTTGCCATAGGGAAGGCATGTGATATTTTGATTAGAAAAAGGAGAACCAATAATGGGTCGGGCCAAAACTATCGGGCCAAAGCCAGTCATAAATAATACCATACGTTTTAGATACTGTATGAGGAAACCTGCCAAAGGTAACTCTCTTTGGAAGGAAAACTTTGGGGGTTGAGATGGGAAAGGCCCAAAAACCTTCAAGATTAAGTGGCATAATTGGAACATTTTGAAAATAGCAGAATTTGGGATGTGGGCTTTGTCCAGAATTTCTGTGAAGAAAGCCATAACCCATCATTTTAGTAAAAAGGTAAGAGGACAATCTCCTAATTGGGGAATCCATCTCAACTGAAGAGGTTTACCATCTATTTTGAGGTTAGGATTATCCCACCAAGTTTGTGAAGGATCCGTAATATGTTTATAATTTAGGAAGGAACAAAGCTGGGAGTGGACTCTTATGAATACTGCAACAGAAGTGTGTTTTACAGAGGAGAGAAGAGAACATATTGTAGTATACACTAGAGCCAAGGGAGATAGACCTTGAGCCTGTATAAGAGTGAGTTCTATTTTAAGCAAATATAGGTAGAAAAGATAAAGGGAGCCAGTGGGTTTCAGCCGATAACCATCTTAGGTATTTGGTTGCATGGCTGGCCCAGTAATATAAACCAATGTGCGGTAGGCGTAACCCCTTTCATCTTAGGGGCAACTAATTTATAATAGCTATCTGGGGTCTTTTACCAGCCCAGATAAAATCAGTAATTAAATTATGAATCTTTTTAAACCATGCTAAGGGAAGCCAAACATTCAGAAGTTTGAGTGAGTAAAATAAACGTGGAAAACGTTCATTTTATTATGTTAATTTTCCCCAAATAGAGATAGGCAGTAGGGACCATCTTTTGAGATCTTGACTGATGGAAGTCACTAATGGGTCTAAATTTAGTTTTATAATTCTGCTCGGGTTCTTAGTAAGTACAATTCCCAGATACCTCAGGAGTCAGACTTCCAGGTGAACCCTAAAGCTGAGATAGTGTGTTTCAGCACTTTATAATTCAGAGGAAACACCACTCTTTCTCTATGTTTAATTTATAATTGGATATTTTACTAAAACCTTTAAGGATTGCAAGCATTGATGGGACAGAGTTAGTCAGATGAGACAAATGGAGAAGCAATTCATCGCATATGCCGAGACTTTGACTATTTGATTCTGAATAGTTATGCCTTGCCCTCATGACAATCTGTAAGCTGTCGTATAAGGGGTTCCAAATAAATGTTAGAAAGAAGAGGGATAAAGAACAACCCTGTCTAGTTCTGGTGTGTAATAGAAAGGGTTCTGATATAACCCCATTACAGGCAACTCGAGCAGATGGGGTCTTGTCAAGTGCACTCACCGATTTTAGAAATTTGGGAAATCCAAATGCATGCAAAGACCATAGCAAACAGTTTCAGTCAACCCTGTCAAAAGCCTTCTCTGCATCCAGGGAGACCAGGATAGCAGGAGGTCTGCATCCTTGGAAGCGAGAAGACACGCAACAGAGTACGAAGGTGATCTACAGAGCACCTGCCCTCCGTGAAACCAACCTGTTCTGGTCCTATAATATCTGGAAGAACAGTACCCAGCCGGTTCAGAAAAGCTTTGTTAAAGCTTTAATATCCTGATTGAGAAGTGAAAGTGGTCTGTAGCTTGATACCATGTCAGGGGTTTACCTGGCTTGGGAAAAAGTGTAATTAAGGCTTTGAACAAGATTTATCTGATTCAAGGCCAGAGAGAATAATTTTGATATAGTGGAAGGAGAATTGGGGTTAACTGTTGTGCAAAACTTTATAAAATTGGAGGAAAAACCATCTGGACCTGGTGTTTTGTCCGAAGGAGATCATTGATTACTCTGGTTAATTCTGCTGAAGAAATGGGGACGTCAAGAACAGTTTCTGAGAATCTGAAAGAAAGGGCAAATGGAGTCTGATAAATATGAATCTAATTGAGATATGGAGGAGGGTTGTCTATAGGACGTAGTATTAGCTATACACTATATAGCCCTGAATTCTGATGCTATATCAGTTGGAGAGATCTTTAACACATCTCCTTCTTGGGAGTGGACAGCTGCAATTAATCTCAAAGATTCTTGCTGCTTAAGTTTAAGGGCAAGCAGACAACCTGCCTTTTCACCTTGGTCTGAGTAGGAAGCATTAGCTTTCAAGATAGGAAATTCCACTTTCTCTCTCAATACCTCCAAGTAAGAGTCTTTTAATTTCACCAAGTCTTGCCTATATTGGTCTGATGATGAGGAGAAAGCTATGTTCTTTCTCATGAATTTGGGACAATAAAGACCTAAGCTGCTCTTCTTGTTTACTTTTCTTTTGGCAGCTAATCCAACGAGTAAACCTCCTAATAAGCTTTCAATGCACACCATTCAATATCAGGTTTGCAGGTCGAGTTAGCATTGATTTTAGTAAATAGTGTGATTTGTTCTGATATGTACTTGACAGCTTCTGGATCTTTTAGAATTTGATTATTAATCTTCCAATGCCCTCCTTTAAAAGGAAAAATGTAAAGGAGATCAAATATGAAACTGGAGAATGATCTGAGGGTGGGCCTGGGTGTATGGAACAGTCCAACATCCCTGGAATAAGTGTTTGGGTAATTAATATGGGAAGAAAATGTATGTACCTGGGAGGAAAAAGTATATTCCCTATCTGAGGGGTGAAGGACACATCAAATATCACACAGGCCGGCATGATCTAGAAGTCATGGAGTGCTCTTTGTGCTGGGGAAAGCCCTTATGGTGATTTCCGAATGGTCCATGTTTGGGTCAAATGCTAGGTTTAAATCTCCCTATAATAATCGGAGTCAGGAGGAAAGGGTCTAGGACATTAAGGAGATGCATAAAAGACTCAGGTGAATCAGTATTAGGTCCATATACACTTCCCAGTATAATTTATCCTGTATGTAATTCCCTTTCACTAACACATATCGACATTCAGGGTCTGTAATAATTTGGGTGGGTGAGAATGGGACAGACCTGTTCAGCAAAATCATGACCCTCGACTTTGGGTATTACCCTCTGCAGAAAAATACTGACCTATTTGCTGTCTTCTTAGTTTAACTGCCTCTGAATTGAGTAAATGAGATTCTTGTATAAATACAATATCAGCCTTCAATAGGTTCAGGTGCTTTAGAACTTTATATTGTTTAGCTTTGTTTCTAGTCCGTTTAACATTCCAAGTGACTAGCTTCAATGCCTAGCCATTGGGATTTAAAGTAGTTGGGACAGTTCATTTATGTAAAATTGTGGGAAGGCATTGTTTGCCCCTCAATTTAAAGTGTCTCTGTGTGCCCATCCCTCCTCCTCACCCCTCCATACTCCGAAAGCCCAAAACAAACAGCCATTAATCTGAAAATCTACAAAACTCCAAACCCAGCCCACCCACCTTCCCTTATTTCCTCGCTTCACACTTTGCTTCACACCCTATAACTTTTCCTCCTCCTCCAGCCACCCTACCTAATTGTATAGGTTCTAAAACCTTGATCAATACCCATTGACAGAAATCAATCAGAATAAGCATCAATATTTCTTAAACTACTAGTATGCATACTAACAAGCCTAATTATAATCACAAGATCAATGATATTGATACGAAGCCCTTTAAGTGGGGGTTGAACATCCAAAGTAGCCAAACCCTTAACTAGGGTTAGAATGGTTAAGGCAATCTAATGAGTAATATAGGGTTATTTTCACCCTGAATAACAACATGAAAAAACTAGAAAATCTACCTTGAAATATCCGAGCACAATAGTTCCGACTAAAGAAATCAGAGTCCAGTGCCTTAAACTGTTAAACTTAAAATGAATAATCAGGCATATATAGATATTAAACATGAAAACATTTCCATCTTTTGAAACATTAGAACTATAGCTGTATTCTTTTATGAAACGGATATTCAGACATTTAGATTGTTAACCCAAACAACTCCAATTATAATCATACTTAGGCGCCACATAAAACAGTTCTTTAGGCTTTGAAGCCTGAAAATAATAATAAAATAAAATAAAGGGAACCAGCTAGTTTGAAATGTGTAACAAGTTGAATCAACCTTTCTGGCTATCAAATTTTGAAATAGGAAAGTATCCTCACCAGAAATTGTCAAAAAGTGTTGAGAAAGAAAAACGTCACTAAAAATGATTTCCATTGAGCAACCAGGCAAGTACAGCAAAGGTCCCAGACTGCAAATCTTTGAAGTACGCCTGTTCCTTTCAGTAATTTGTGATTAAATTCACAAACGTGTAAGCATGTTCCACTCAATGTCGGCAGCAAAGAAAAATATTCTTCCCAAGCGTAAATATAACTCAGTTTGAGAGCTTCTTGCTCTGCTAAGGCTCCTCTAGTGGCAATAACTCAGCATCGCAGGAGATTGTCTGCATAAGAGCTGCTCCTCGATTACTCGCACTATCAAAAATAAATCTTATTGGGCCTCTCGCTAAAATAAAGATTTTCATCAGCTGTAGCGCTTTTGTGGAGACCTATCAAAGTCAATGATACATAACGTCTCAAATGTACGACAAAGTGGCGAAACAGGCTACCGAGGAAATTATGCAGCAGGAGAGTAGACTTTAAATATTGATTGAGATCCTGCTTACTATACATCATAGAGAATGTATAGGGAACAGCTAATAGATCTCAAACAGAAGAACAGATAAGATTAGGACCCCCTTATATTTCGTTCAAGTGCCTCTGAAGAAATCAGGAGAGCGGTTTTAAGTCCCGCCAATGTTGCTTCTGGATCATTCTAGGAGGTCCAAGCCCCTGCAGTCAGAACTTGTAATTTTGTAGGGTAAATCATTTTAAACTTTATGCCAGCTGTGATTAGCTTGGACACCAAGGGGTGAAAAGCTGTTCTCCTTAATCAATCTGAGGTCGGGAGATCTTGAATAATTCTTATTTTACTTTCTCCCCATCGACTTCTGAAGTTCTCTAATCTTGTTTATAAAATGTTGCTTTTCAAAAATTCAGGAAACAAAGATTAAAGGATGTGGAGGAGCCCCATCGGTGGTTTAGGACGGAGGGCTCTGTGCACCAGCTCGATAATGTATTTAGAGCCGAAGAGAGGGGCCAACAAGTTTTTCTATTATTTTTGTATAAAAAGCACAGTGTCCTGGGCTTCCTCACCTTCTGGAAGACCAATGAGGACTGCATTGTTTAGTGACTGCGGCTCTCAAGGTCCTCTACTTTTAATTCCAGTTTAGCCATTTTTATTTTTGCAAGCTATTATTTCTGGGTCCAGTTTATCAAGTCTGCTCTCCACGGAACAAATTCTAGCAGAGTTATCTGAGGCCTTTTAGAAACCTCTTCCAGCGCTTGAGTTAAGGATCTGATGTCTGAAGTCATTTGTGTAGATCCTCCTGGAATGGTTTGAATTCCTCCAGGAAATGTTGTAAGAAGAGCGGTTCTTGTTCTGTAGGTGAGTTTCCAGTGTTGGAGCCGAGATAGAGCTGGAGGCCTGTGATTTTGGGGGCCTTTCGGGCATTACTGGTGGCATGTGTTTGGGTGGTGCTTTCCTCATTTCTGCATCCATAACAAGCATTAGTTGGAATAGTTGCTATCAAGGGTTGTTTGTTTATCTTTATGTAGGCAGCAAAGTGGTTTTCTGGTGGGCTATGCATGAAAAAATTCTATAATATGGAGCCAGTTGGCTGAAGCTGTGTGAGGAGCTGCTAGTCAGTCGTCACATAACCGGAAGCTTCGACTGTCTCCCTCGTAGATTTCTTTGACTGGGTAACCAGAGTGGTGGACCAAGGGGAGCAGTTGATGTCACTTACCTTGACTTCAGCAAAGCTTTTGATGCTGTTCCATATAGAATATTGATTAATAAGCTGGGTAGGG
Source organism: Neoceratodus forsteri (assembly GCA_016271365.2). NCBI lineage: Eukaryota > Metazoa > Chordata > Ceratodontiformes > Ceratodontidae > Neoceratodus > Neoceratodus forsteri. Next base: position 1,047,424,325 of record CM057455.1, read on the forward strand.
TCGGGGTGGGTTAGAAGTTGGTCAACTGGGTGGCAAACTGGTTGACAGGCAGAAAACAGAGAATGGTAGTAGCGGTATACAGTCAGAAGAGATGCAAGTCACAAGTGGGGTACCTCAGGGATCAGTCCTGGGGCCAGTCCTCTTCAATATCTTCATCGGTGACATTGCAGATGGACTGGAGGTTAAGTTTGTCTGTTTGCAGATGACACCAAGATCTGCAACAGAGCAGATGATCCAGATGGGGTGGGCAGAATGAGAAGAGAGCTGAATAAACTAGCAAAATGGTCGAAGAGTGGCAACTGGGGTTTAATGCAAAGAAGTGCAAGATCATGCACATAGGGAAGATAAACCCTGAAGCCACCTATAGGCTGGAGGGAGTTGCTGGCAAAGGAAGAAAGACTTGGGCATCATTATCACCGATGACCTGAAATCATCCAAGCAGACCACTAAAGCAGTAGGTAAGGCTCGGGGATGTTGGGGTGTATTAGTATGGGTATCACAAGTTGGAAGAGGGAGTTAATAATCCCTTTTACAAGACACTGGTTAGGTCCCATCTGGAGTACTACGTGCAGTACTGGAGGCCACACCTTCACAAGGACATAACCAAATTGAGGCAGTCAAGAGAAGGGCAACAAAATGGTGCAGGGCCTGCATCAGAAAAATATGAATACAGATTATCGGAGCTCAATATGTATACCGTAGAGCAAGGAGAGAGAGAGTTGATATGATTGAAACATTCAAACACCTTAAGGGCATTAATAAGATGAAAGAGTCTAACGTTTCAATATAAGAAAAATAGCAGGACAAGAGGACACAACATGAGATTACAGGGATGCCGATTAAGGGGTAATGTGAGGAAGTTCTTTTCACAGAAAGGGTAGTGGATGCATGGAATGGCCTACCTCAGGAAGTGGTGGATATGAATACAGTGCAGGGCTTCAGACAGGCATGGGATAGGCATAAGGGAGCAATACAGATGAGTATGAATAGATAGGCCATTGACAGAGTAAAGGCCGATGGCACATTTATAAGGTAGAAAAGAAATGGGCAGACTAGATGGGCCTTGTGGTCCTTATCTGCCGTCAACTTCTATGTTTCTATGTTTCTATGATGAGAGGCCCATTGTTTAGCAGTGTTGTTGGTGGGGATGGATTTATTTAACTATGACTCGTGCAAGCTGCACATCACTCCTAATTGAACTTGTTGTTGAAGATATCGTAAAAGTTGTACTGTCTTCAGTAGAACTTGAGGTGGAGGTGTGTGTTATATTCCTTGCACTGTCATAGAAACATAGAACCATAGAAACATAGACTTTGATGGCAGATAAGGACCGCTTGGCCCACCTGGTCTGCCCATTTCCCAACCTACTGGATAAGCTGCAGATTCTAGTTAACCAACAGCCTACTTCCTCCCACCCCCACTATAATTGCCTTATGTCTGTCCCATGCATTCTTGAGTCCCCACTGTTTTTGACCCCAAAACCTCCTCAGAAAGGAGTTTCATGTGTTCAGCACCCTCTCTGTGTAAAAATACTTCCTCACATTGCCCTGAGTCATCCCACCTCTATATTCAAATTGCCCCTTGTTCTTGCATCCCTTTTTCTGAAAGATGCTTCCCTCTTGGACGTTGTTGATTCCCTTGAGGTACTTGAATGTTTCTATCATGTCCCTGTCTCCCTCCTTTCCTCAAGGGTATGCATATTTATCAACAGCCTACTTCCTCCTACTCCCACTATAATTGCCTTATGTCTGTCCCATGCATTCTTAAATTCATCCACTGTTTTTGACCCCACAACTCCTCAGAAAGGCGGTTCCATGCGTCCACCATCCTCTCTGTGAAACAATACCTCCTCAGGTTGCCCCTGAGCTGTCCCCCTCTATCTTCAAATTGTTCCCCCTGTTCTTGCACATCTCTTTTTCTGACAAATGCTCCTGTCTTGGACTTTGTTGATTCCTTGAGGTACTTGAAAGTTTCTATCATGTCCCCCCTCCCTCCTTTCCTCAAGGGTATGCATATTAAGCTCTTTAGTCTCTCTTTGTATGGCTTCTGTTGCAGACCCTGCACCATTTTGGTTGTCCTCCTCTGGACTGCCTCCAACTTGTCTACATCCTTCGGAGATGTAGTCTCCAGAACTGCATACAGTATTCCAGATGAAACCACACCAACTGTCTGTACAGAGGTATAAGAACTTCTTGTTTTCTACTGGTGAGGCCTCTCTCTATGCATCACAAAATCCCCCAGCCCACCTTCTCACATTGCTTGTCTACCTTAAGGTCATGCAATATGACTTCACCCAGGTCCCTTTCTATTTTGTTTTGTTAGTACCCCCCACCTGTACTCTTCCCTGGGTTTTTGTTTCCCAGGTACATTACATTGCACTTCTTTGCACTGAATCTAAGCTGCCATACTTCTGACCATTCCTCCAACCTTGCCAAGTCCCTTCTCATCCTTTCCACCCCTCTGCAAAGGCATACTTTTCCTTCCAGCCCCTCCGCAATGTCTCCTATAAAGGAATTAAAGAGGACTGGTCCCAGTACTGAACCCGCGCACCCCACAAGTAACCACCATTTCTGCAAGAGTGTGTACCCATTTACTATTATCCTCTGCATCCCATTGTACAGCCTATTTTTACCCAGACTACCACCCTGGGTCCCACTCCCAGTCTGACGAACTTGTTTATTAATCTTTTGTGTGGGACTGTGTCAAATGCCTTCTAAAGTCTAGGTAGACCATGTCCACAGCCCCTCCCTGGTCTACTATTTTGGTCACCCAGTCAAAGAAATCTATTAGATTCAGTCTTGATGAGCATAATGAACTGCACTGTGGTGTTGCTAGTGCCAGTAGGAGTTCAGAAAGACTTGTAAGAAGGAGATATAGGAGTGGGAATAGCAGTATGTGGACATGGGGATGATCACATGGATAGCTGAAGTTGATACAGTATGTGTAAGCAGAGATTCAGAAAGGCTAGGAATCAATATTGTAAGATACAGCTTGGAATGATGTGGTGAAACACCTTTCTGAAGCAACTGATGCTGGAGGACAGCCAAGAAAAAGAGAAGGACAATGACACCAGTGCAGGCCAAATGAGACCTGTCTTGCCAGAATTTGCTTGCATCATTACTTCGGTGACATGGTGGCTCTACTAGATAAGCATCAATCATGCACTCTGGTGAGATGTCTGTGACTTCCTACAAAGTATCTGAACAGTGTCAGTAGTCTGTTTCAGAAAGCTCCCAAATTTCTTTTGGATCTGTGAATCATCATCATCATCAAGCTGTCCTCCATGTTGTTTCACTGATGCTTGGGACTGGAATCAAGCAGTGTCAACAAAGGAGGAAGTGCAGTCCAAGCAGGAGGAAGTTGATTCTTGATTGTTTCTTCACGTTGTCTGTGCTGCTCCATTTGAAATATATGCAGCCGCTTTCTGCTTGATATAGTTAATCAATGCAGAGTGAATGTACATTTCATTATATCAGTGATCCAGTAGGGCTGACATGCCAAGCTGTGTGCCTGATCTGATTCTTTGAAATTCGTATGCAGTTTGTGTTACAAACATCTGTTATTTTTAATGAGAATTTCATCCTGCTTGTACTGCCACTGAGAAGAGTCAGGTCAGGTGAACTAGTGTTGTCACAACCATCACCTCCTTCTGCTATCATCATCATCATTTAGATGCCCATCTTCTTGAAGTTGTGTAACAGGGCGCTTGGAAACAGCTGAGAGCTGCATGGGAGATACTATATTGGATGAGAAATCTGCAACAAATCTCACTCTTGCTTACATCTGAGGGAGGTTTTCCTTACTTTATAGTCTTACATTGGTATTGCTTTGTGTTTAGTAATTTTAGTTTTAAATCAGAAGGGTTTTTTCAAACCTGCTTATCTTGTGAGTAACTCAGAAGGGTTGAAATTACTGCATGTTTGATTTTCCTTTGTAGGTAACTGGACTGTCTACTAGTATTCTGTGACAGTTTGCATCAAAATATTTTGAAATAAGTTACTGGTGGTGGCTGTTTACTTCTAATAGCAGAGGCTGCAGTTTGTAATTTAAGCCAGACAGAGCCTCAGGTGGGGAAATTGTCTTCACTAGTCAGGGAGGCCTGCATCATAGCCAATTGTTCTGGGTGTAACATTCCAGCATTGATCAATTACTATAAACTATTGGTGTGATTCAGTTTCAGACAGAAGCCCATCTTCTTGAAGTTGTGTAACATGGTGTGCTTGGAAACAACTGAAAGCTGCATGGGAGATACTATATTGGACTAGAAATCTGCAGCAAATCTCACTTTTGCTTACATCTGAGGGAAGTTGTCCTTACTTTACAGTCTTACATTGATATTGCTTTGTGTTTAATAATTTTAGTTTATAAATCAGGAAGGGGTTTCAAACCTGCTTATCTTGTGAGTAACTTCAGAAGGGTTGAAATAACTGCATATTTGATTTTCCTTTGTGGGTAACTAGGCTGTCTCCTAGTATTCTGTGACAGTTTGCATCAAAATATTTTGAAATAGTTTACTGTGTCTTTCCTTATGCACAACCGACTTGTTTGGGGCTGATTGCTTTCAGTGCACAAATCACAGGGCTGGGAAGGTTTACCTGTGTTTGACTCAACTGTTTGTGTTTCTGTTTGTTTGAAGTCAATACTCATCATATTAGTTGGGTCAGAGCTTTTAGCTGATTGTTTCCAGAGGGCACAGTTTGGGCCCTAATCCCCCACCCTCCCCCACAGCCCTGGTACCATTTCCTTTATACCAGGGGTTATGACATCATTTCCTCAAGAAGGCAAGTGCATACCACTGTCATATCCCTTCTAGCATACTGCACTGACAATATAAGCATTTAACATTATATACAACTCATACATACATACAAAACAATAACTAAGGGACAAATAAGGTAGACTAACATGTGGGAGTAGTGCAGTGTAATGGCTGTGGGGCAGCAGTCTTCCAGGAGTCTTTCTGGAGGCTGAGATGCTGCCCTATTTGCAGGCAACTCTCTTCCCTGAGGAGGAGGTTGCCCGTCTTCAGGCCACACTGGACAGTAGTAAGAGAACCTCCCCACCAAAGGAGCACCAGGTCCACCACCACTACCTCAGAGACTGCTAAGAAAGTGCAGCAGTTGGATCACAGTGGGCATGGGGAGGGTGAGGGTGGTGGAACAGAGGCACACCCAGTAAGTTGTACCACTACACAATCCATACACCATTCTGATGAAGCATAGTTCCCCTATGGATGCACCCACAGAGGAGACTAAGGAGGTTGTGGACAACTGTCACAGGGAACCCCACAGGAAGGAGGCAGAGGACAGCACAGGAAAAGGAAGCAGCTTCTGGTGGGGACTCAGTTGTTAGGAGGATAGAACTGGGGGATCAAGGAACACTGATGTAAGGTGCCTGCCTGGCACCATGGCTTGGATGGACAGGAAGCGCATCCTCAGGATCATGAGAACAGTTGCACAGGAGACTGAGCTGGACATCATTGTCCACCTAGGGATGAATGACTTGGCTCTGCATGACATTAGAGCAGTGCAGGAGGAGTTTGTGGAATTGGGTAGGGCCTAAGTCAAGTAGCACACACAGTATCCTTCTAAGAGGTGCTGCCTGTCTATGGCAAAGGGTGAGGTCGAGAGAACTTACTGCAGTAATTAAATGAATGGTTGAAAAGATGGTGCAGAGCACAGGGTTTGACTTCATTGGGGACTGGGGTTCCACCTGGAGGATACCAGCCTATATTGGCAGGATGGTCTGCATCTTTCCAGTAAGGGAACAAGTCTACTAGGTGATCGGTTTAAATGCTTCATTGGCAAGCTTTTAAACTAGTCAAGGAGGAGGCACTGATGAGCAGCAGGAGATTCTCAGCCTCCCTTACAAAACTGGGTACTAAATGAGGTAAAGACCAAGGTAAAAAGGTCAGTAGGGAGCAGGACAGGGTAATTGGAAAAGGCAAAGTCAATGAGGACAGGGTGGTGTACAAGAGGTTAAACCATCAAAAATGGAGAGCAATGAGTACCAATGCCCGTAGTCTGGGTAACAAGCTTCCTGAATTAGTGGCCTTGATGGAGGAGGAAAATCTGGATATTGTGGCAGTCGCAGAAACATGGTACACACAGAACCATGACTGGGATGTAAACATACCAGGATGCACCATCTACGAGGGACAGGGAGGGTAAAGAGGAGGTGGAGTAGCTCTAAACATAAGGGACAGCATCAAAACAACAGAACAAAAGGGTAAACGGGAGGAAAGGAAGCACTGTGGGTCAATTTGGAGACAGGCAATGGCACCACAATCTGCACAGGGTTGTATACAGACCCCCATCTCAAGGGAGGAAATGGACAAAGAAATGATAGAAAGTATCCCTAGAATAGCAGAAAAAGGAGAGATATTGCTAATGGGGGATCTGAATATGCCAGATGTTAACTGAGTGCATTTGCAGCAGCCACTTCTAAGAGTGGGGTCATTTTAGATACCTACAGGGGGCATGTCTTAGACAACTAGTATCAGAACCCACTCGAGAGGAGCAATCTTAGACCTGGTACTTTCAAATGGAGATGGCGAGAGGATCACAGATTTAGAAGTGGGAAGCCATCTGGGAACTAGTAACCATCGAACAGTATGGTTCACGATAAACACAGAAGTAGAGTCAAGCCATACAAAGGCAAAGGTACTGGACTTCAGTAGGGCAGACTTTGCCAAAATGGGTGAGTGCCTAAGGAATGCACTAAACAAATGGTCAGGAAGGAGGGTGGAAGAATAATGGTGAATAATCAAAACTGCCATCACAGAGGCAGCAAGCCTTTTGTGAAGCAAATAAACAAAATTATGTGAGAAACCACTATGGTTCTCAAAGAAGGTGGCAGGGAAGGTTAGGGGAGAAAAGAGAGCATTCAGGAAGTACAAGGCACGCAGAAGGAGCGGGACAGAGAATTGTATCAGTTAAAGCAAAAGGAAGCAGGAAAGGCAGTCAGAACAGCAAAGACCCAAACCGAGGAAAAGATAGCCAACTCAGTTAAGAAGGGATAAAACCTTTTATAGGTACATCAGGGAGCGAAGGAAGACTAAGGAAGGGATAGTGAGGCTTAATAAAGGGGAGGGTGGGCAGAGAGGTGACTGTGAAAAGGCAGAGATACTAAACAAATTATTTTGCTCAGTATTCACAAATGAAGAGGGGAGGTACAAAACCAAACAATAGAAACACGCTGGATCGGCAGTTGATACCAGCCCTTTCACAGAAGAAAGGGTTCTGAAAGAACTCTTAAAACTGAAGGTGGACAAAGCAATGGGGCCTGATGGGCTTCATCCCAGAATTCTAAAAGAACTAAGGGAGAACTAGTGACACCACTGACTACCCTCTTTAAAAAATCATGGGAGGATGGGGTGGGACCTGAAGACTGGAGGAGGCAGATGTGATTCCGCTACACAAAAGTGGGAGCAGAGCAGAAGCAGGAAGCTACAGACCTGTTAGTTTAACCTCAGTGATTGAGAAAATGATGTAATCACTTCTGAAGGAAAGAACTGTTGAGTACCTAGAGGCCAGAGGAGCGAGGACACAAGGCAGCATGGATTCACAGGGGAAGGTCATGTCAGGTGTGGTGGAATTTTTATATATCCTAAAGTATAATAACTTTATATCCTAAAGCTTATTGTACCAGAGCTTATAACTGTTATATCGATTATAGCCATATAGATATGTTGCTTCTCATATGCTCTAAAACTATTTGCTTTGTAAAACAGCCATAATGAATGTACAGTTCTGTGCTGACTAGAACAAAGGAGGTTGTTTGACAGAGAAGGAAACCTTAAAAATACAGCTGGTTGTAACTAAGATAAAGGGAGACACATAGTAAGTATGGAAAACAACTCCTTATACGGAAAGTGCTGAATCTGTGGTTTTGCTAGAGATAAGGAGAAGCTGTTGTAAGCATAAGATCACTGTTAGACTGTAAAACTAAAAGATATATAAGCTTCTGTAAACAATAATCGAGGCTCTCCTTTAGCTGAGGCTCCCACATATATGTGTGCAGACAATAAATTGAGCTTTATTGAAATAACCATTGGGTGTGGTTATTGAGTACATAGAAATTAAGGTAAAGTATAGACAGTAAAGAGAATCTGCTACCACAGTTTTGGCATAGTCAGCAGGATGACTTTGCTTCTCCGTGTTGCGCTGTGATCGGACTACCAAGTCCTGGCCTCGGGAGGGTGGCCCTGGAGGTTTTAGTCCCACCACATGTGTGCGCCTAGGGATTAGCGACAGCCATCATTTACTGTCTTAGGTGCTAGGGTGGCACCAGGAGTGCTGGGTGGGCACTCGGCGTCCAGACGCCTACATACAAGACCAGTTAGGCGCCTTTTAGGGACAATAAAAATATGGGGACCTCTACCAGATGGATCTCAACCTAGTACTGTTAGAGATTTTTTGTTTGTTTTGTTTTAAACTGCATACGGAGCTCTGGAGAAAGACTTGGTTTGGCAGGTTACTAAAATGGCCAAAAGAAAACCTTTAAAAGGGTTAAAACCTTTAAAAGGGTTAATAGCTGCAGTGTTTAAAAATTATCATGAAGGTCCTGCAGTCAGTTTTCTTACTCAGACTTGTGTATCGGAAAAGAAGAAAAAATACCTTGGCACCGGGTAAGTCTGATTTTTTTTTATTTAAAGTTGTTTTATGTCTGTCTGTTTTATTTCTGTAATACATATACTAAACAAGGTAATGCTCTGTCTTTCTCATGCATATTTTCTAGCTTATATCTGTGTTCTGTAATTATGTTCTGTTGTCAAGGTTGCGAGATAGGATTAACTGCCTTGTGCACAACATGTTACAGTAAAAAAAAAGAGAAGAAGCTTTTGCCTCATAGCTGACTGTTTTAATTGGTTTTATTTTTAATAAAACATTTGTTCTACCTAAATTGGGCCAGTAAAGAACTTTTGTATGTAGTTGTTGGTTGGAGCAGGTAGTGTTAAGGTGAAGAAATATGGCGTCATAGATTGCAATGTGCAGAAAGAGTTGTAGTTGCAAGCAACGTGCCAAGCCACTGCTAGGTGAAAATGTAATGTGTTAACAGCTATAAATGGCTTTATCATACTTCTATACTAGATGTGTTCACTTACAAATGGTGTGTTGTACTGCATTTAAAGAAATTAAAATGTGTTTAAAAAGTGTTTTGTTCTGGAAAGATTTGGCATGGCAATATGTATAAATGTGTTGGTTTAAAAATTGTCAGTGTTACAAGACAGGCAGGAGGCAGCACATATATCTAAAACACGTTCAGTTTTCTAATAAAACTATGGGCATTACCTCAGCAAATTAGTGTCAAATAATGTCAGTCTTATTTTGTGTTAAGTATTTCTTTTGTGTATGTGTATGTGTGTGTACTGTCTTGGCCAGCAGTTTTATTGTGTGCTCTATTATTATTTAAAAATATTTTAATATTAGTAGTGTTCAAGGACACTACAAAAATAACTAGGTTTAAATGACCCTTGCATGCACACTGTGACCTTTTGCACATTATTTGACCTTCTTGTGTTTCAACATTTTATGTTACTACCAGTTCAAACTTGATGTGTATTCCATACCTAAAGCACAACTTTTCACACAAAATATATGTTTTCATGAAAGCTACAAGAGTGAACCATGTAATTTGACTTTTTATTGCAAAACTAGTATTCTAAGTAAAGAAAAACACATTTTTTCCTTCTCATTTCTTCTGACTTACAGCTGTTTTTGAGAGTTTACCATCTACAGTTAAAAGCAATGGCTTTTGTTTTATGTGTGACCATGGTGTAATCATTTTTTTGTCTTTTAAAATGCATTCTAAGAAATACGTACGTATGGTATTACCATCAATCGGATTTTTATAAACTCAGCTGACATTTTGTCATGCTTAGGATAAGAAACCCAGGGACGCTTAGCTTCTTTTATCCTATGAAAATAATCTTGTTTTATTTTTAAACTTGTGTAGGTTTAGTATTGTGTTGTTTGTCTGTGTTTCTTCTCTTTCTTCTAGAGAAAAAAGTTCCCATCTTTATAGTAAGGTATAAAACTTATTAAACTAATTGTAATATTATCTTGTTATAATTTAAAGTGTAGTAGGTGGGGATCATGTCACCATCCACAGCTAACCTTTTATTGCTACAGTATTCGAGCTGTTTCTTGCACCTCGAGCTGTGTCTTCCACCAGTAGAAGCTTGGAGGGAGGGGTAAGCTACCCTTCCTCCTTCCAGTGTAATACCCACAAAGGTTGCAAGGTACATCACTGTTCCCCAAAGGGTATAAAAAAAAGTGTATTTGCCAATAATTGTTTCTTATTTACAGGTTTTAGAAAAGACCCAAGGTATTTTAACAGCATAACCCAGCCCAAGCCCTTCTGTTTTCTCTAGTACAAACAGTTGAATCTCACACCTGTTATTGGTACAAGGGTTTCTGCCCTCAGCAAGTAATCAGTTACGCTGGAGGGTAAAGTTGTGTATGTATGTCCACACATATTCATTCTTTTGATTGTCTTTTCAGCTTTCTTATCCTGTTAAAACAAATGCAAAACAACTTTTGTCATTGCCTTACAGCAATGAATGCAACATTTTCAACCAGTAAATTCACAGTACTCTAACATTTCTGGATTCTAAGCTAAGTTTACAGTCTATATGTGTTGTTTAAAATGTATTTTATGCATTATGCTCAATACTAAAATTGTTCTATTACAAACATGCTTATGTTTCACGTTTATGTTATAATGTTTTTGATATACATCTTGCTACACTGTATCATGTGTATTCAAAAAGTGCTCCATGTTTAATGTTTTTAATGCTCATAACCAAACCTAAATACTGGGCCAGCATTGCTGACCCACCCTACAATATGTTCCAAAAGCAAAACCAAAAGTAAAATTAATGCTCTGTCTGTCTTATTACTCACAGGTACCCTGAAAATAAGTGCACTCTATGCAGGTTTTGTCATTTTAAATTTAACAATTATAATATGCAGAATTTAGATTGTACTCCAAACCTATGCTTCAAGCCTTACCCACTCAGTACTTTGGAGTATTTCACTATACAGGGTAAAAAAGTAGACCTTTTCACTTGTCACAGGTGCAATAGGCACTGTTATTAAATTGGCATAGGCCAACAACATATGTATTTGTCCCACTAATTGCATTGTGTAAAAGGCATATTGTTATGAACAATATGTTTAAAGCGTGTAATTGTAACATTACAAGATTTTATAACTCAGGTCTCAGTCAGGCCTGCTTGCAACAGACAGGAAATAATGTTCATCACTGTCATAACTGCTTCTGTAATTTAAAGCAGGAGGTAACCATAACACTGTCATAATTTACAGATGGTCAAATGGTATAATTGAACCTCGGCCTGTACCCCCAGGTGTTGCGGATAATGTCCCATTTTATTTTCTCTTTCTAATTGCCAGAATTTAGGCTCTGTCACACCACTCTTTACAAAGCAAAAAGTAAATGGTTTAAAAATTGTTATTTATGTGTTTTAACTCAGTGTCTAACACACTTTGCAAGTTTGCGAGGTTTCCACGGTGTGCACACATAAGATCTCCACGTTCAACAGCAGTAATACTTTCATCTAAGTTGCCAAGACCTTCATCTTTTTCCTTAAAAGAAAAACAACTGCCACAGTTTTGATGTTATCACCATCTTTGTGCCTGACTGGTTCCTATAAGGACTATTGCATGAATCCAGTTATTATTACCTCTGCAAGTATAATGTTTTCAGCAAAATTACACCTATTTGTAAAACTTTAAATCAACTAAAGAAGGTCCAGTCAGTTCAGACTCTGCAATCAAGCTTATTGTTTCTGTTTACTATGAAGTTAAGTCTGGGGAAGGCACTCCCCAACTCCAGCGAGAAGATTCTGCTTCAATTGACCTTCAAGCAATACATCCATTTTCTTTACTGCCGCTTGTTCCAAACATGGCTGGTACTTTCTACAATCCTATTGCTCTGTTATGGACTGTGTTCTTAATGGTTTATTGTCAATTGTTACCTTTTATGGACTGTTAATCTTTATGCCGGGTGTAATCAACTATGACAAAACAAATGCCATGCCAGTGTGTGTGTGGCTATTCCATTAAAGGACTCAATGCACCCTGGCCAGTGTGTCTACTAATCAGCCATCCAGCAGCTAGCCAGCAAAATAAACACTGACTTTTCTACTATGCTGGTGTTTTGTTTTAAATTACTGTCTGCATTGCCCCATGTGCCTTGTGGGGTTACCACCATTCTGCAAATGACATTTCATCTGTACTGTAACTACATCAACCTGTGGATACTTATATGAACTTATAAACTGTTAATTTCATGGACTATTATGTTTTATAAGGACTTATCTGTCAAGAGACATTATCAACAGATTCTTCAATCAAGCTCCAAGGGTGTGCCACACCTCAACAAAGGTAGCATCTACCTTATTCACTCTCAAAGTGAATTCCATGAACTCTTTTCATCAACAAAATTGTTATGTTATATTATGTTATATGTGATGTCACATGTTAGCATTTTTTTCACATATTTCAATTGTGGTGTTGACATCCCTCAATTCTGTATTATGTTTTACAAACTCACCATTGTGTTCCATCTGTAACTCCTCTGCATCAACTCCAAAACAAAATGTTTTTTTATAAATGCCTTAACTATCTGTATGCTGGCAACCAGTTTTAAATCATATAAATAAAAGGGGTGGTTAGTTGATACAGAGTATCAAAAGGGGAGTGTGGTGGAATTTTATATATCCTAAAGTATAATAACTTTATATCCTAAAGCTTATTGTACCAGAGCTTATAACTGTTATATGCGATTATAGCCATATAGATATGTTGTTTCTCATATGCTCTAAAACTATTTGCTTTGTAAAACAGCCATAATGAATGTACAGTTCTGTGCTGACTAGAACAAAGGAGGTTGTTTGACAGAGAAGAAACCTAAAAATACAGCTGGTTGTAACTAAGATAAAGGGAGACACATAGTAAGTATGGAAAACAACTCCTTATACGGAAAGTGCTGAATCTGTGGTTTTGCTAGAGATAAGGAGAAGCTGTTGTAAGCATAAGATCACTGTTAGACTGTAAAACTAAAAAGATATATAAACTCTGTAAACAATAATCGAGAGCTCTCTCCTTTAGCTGAGGCTCCCACATATATGTGTGCAGACAATAAACTGAGCTTTATTGAAATAACCATTGGGTGTGGTTATTAAGTACATAGAAATTAAGGTAAAGTATAGACAGTAAAGAGAATCTGCGACCACACAGGCGAATCTAATAGATTTCTTTGACTGGGTGACCAAAGTAACAGATCAGGGAGGGGCTGTAGACATGGCCTACCTAAACTTTAGCAAGGCATTTGACACAGTCCCACACCAAAGATCAATATAAAGTTAGCCAGCCTGGGAGTGGGTTCCAAGATGGTAGCCTGGGTAAACAATTGGCTGGAGAACAGGACACAGAAGGTAATAGTAAATGGAGTCCACTCTGAAGAAGAGGGGTTACCAGTGGGGTACCGCAGGGTTCAGTACTAGGACTGGTCCTCTTTAATGTCTTTATAAGCGACATTGCAGAGGGACTGGAAGGAAAAGTATGTCTCTTTGCAGGCAACACAAAGATCTGCAATAGAGTTGATACACAAGGTGGGGTGGAAAGGATGAGAAGAGACTTGGCAAGGTTGGAGGAATGGTCAAATGTATGGCAGCTTAGATTCAATGCTAAGAAGTGCAAACTAATGCACCTGGGAAACAAAACCCATGGGAAGAGTACACAATGGGGGTGAGATACTAACAACAACAGAAAAGTAAAGGGACCTGGGGTAGTCATATCAGATGACCTAAAGGTGAGCAAGCAATGTGAGAGGGCAGTAAGCAGGGTTGGTGGGATACTGGGATGCACAGGAGAGGCATCACCAGTAGAAAACAGGAAGTTGTTATCCTCTGTACATACAGCTGGTGAGACCCCATCTGGAGTACTGCATGCAGTTCTGGAGACCCAGTCTCCAAAGACATAGACAGGATGGAGGCAGTCCTGAGGAGGCAACTAAAATGGTGCAGGGTCTGCACCAGAAGACATATCAAGAGAGACTTAAGGATCTTAATATTTATAGCCTCAAGGAGAGGAGGGAGAGGGGGACATGATTGAAACTTTCAAATTTCTCAAGGTAATCAACAAAGTCCAAGAGGGTAGCATCTTTCTGAAAAGAGGTGTGCAAGAACAAGGGGCACAATCTGATAATAGAGGGGACGGCTCAGAGGTAATGTGAGGAAGTATTTTTTCATGGAGAGGGTTGTGGTTGCATGGAACAGCCTTCCTGAGGAGGTTGTGGAGTCAAACAGTGGTGGAATTCAAGAATGAATGGGACAGACATAAGGCAATTCTCAGGGTGGAGGGTGAAAGAAATAGGCTGTTGGTTAGCTAGGATCTGCAGCTTATCCATTAGGTAGGAAATGGGCAGACTGAGTGGGCCAAGTGGTCCTTATCTGCCATTAAATTCTATGTTTATATGTTTCTATTGCTGCCATTCTGCCACCTTGCCAGTGCCCCTGCTTTGGTGACCACTACCACTAGCCTTGCTTTGTTGGGTTACTGTAGAAGATCTAAAATAATGGTGTGTATGTCACTCAAGTAGACTCACCAAGGAAGACCACTCTAAAATTGCTGATTCAGCCCCAATATCTTCTGTGCCCGTTCATAAGAACATAGAAGTGGAACAAGCTTTTGCAGTACACATGACTGCACCCAGGAGAGATATCCCCACAGGCAACACTGTTGAATTCCATAGACTAGAACACAGCTTTCAGTTCCTCCAGTCTCTCCACTATATAAAAGAAAAAGTTCCACATTGTTACCACACCTTCAGTTAAGCAATGCTGTGGAACATTGTGCTTCTGCTGGCACTAATGGTGGAGTTCAACATGTGTAAAGAACAACAGAAATATCTAGTGATGTCCCATACAGTCTACAGTATTTCTTTCAGCTGTGCATGTTTGTCAAGCAAATAACTGACCACCAGATTCGACGATATGTAAAACAACATGCTTAGGAGAACTTATACATGTGACATTGACATATGATGTCGTTACATATGTTAGTGTAACCCCTAGCTGGTGCTGTCCCAAGGGATACTATCCCTACTTGCATGACTAGGCGCAGTTGAGGGCCTAAGCTCAGTGAATGGGTGCCTCCACATGGAGGGTTGTTTTAAGGGCAGCGTAGCTACTATGGTATAGCCTCCGGGACACTGATACCCCTCTAACCCCTCTAGTGGCTTACACTGGTAAGCAGATGAACCATCACATTTAACATCAGAATATAATATTGAATCCTCACTTGACACACTTACCACCAGGGCTGGATCAGCTGCACTGGCCCTGGAGATCCCCTGTAAAACAAGACCTGCAATAGAACAGTGCAATGGCAATACAGTATCCCTCCACAAAGGTACACACTAGCCAATTTAAATGCAGAAAGAATAGAATCTGATATATTCAGGGGCGTGTACAAGGGTGGTGCAGCAATCTAGCATTTGATTCCAGATCTGATTTAATCAGATTAAACATACATGCACCACGAGTCCCTCTAGCACAGTCACACACACACACTCTGGATACCCAGTTCTTATTCAGGCTAGCCTGAAGAGTTGCCCGGGTAGGCCGGCATTGCAGCTGTTGTTGGGGCCTTTAGGAAGGAAACAAGCAACATGTATTTTAACCCACAATTTGTATTCCAGAGCTGGATGGCTCAGTTCAATATGATAAACCAGAACAATTAAATCAGATGACGCACAATGAGTTAAACTTTGTTGCAGGGAGCTATCCCAATGGTTACTCATGCTACCCAGACCAGGAGGCAGGATTGACGAGATGAAGACCTCAAGATGGTATGCTGTTTGTCAGGGAAGCAGGGCCCACACGTCGCACCATGATGGTCACTCCTGTTTGATGGTGTTGAGCAGGGAGCCAAATCCCTGAGCAGGTCTTTCATCAGATGAATCTCTGTGGTGTGAGCAGCAATCTAGGCCGAGATGGTGAGACCCAGACCAGGTGAACAGTTCGGATTGCAATCTGATTTAGATGCTGGTTGCAGCTTCCAGCGAGCATGACGCATTCAAAGGTGTAGTCAACCAAATTGCGATCAACACTACACATTCAGCACAATTATAGTTGAAACTACCAAATACCGCAGTTCAGATGACAGTCTGGTTGCAACTAGGCAGTGTCTCTGTGCAAACTGTATGCCCTGCAGTTCTCTTAAATTCCTGACAGGCCGATCGCTCCAGGAGCAAATCTTCGGTCCACACTGGTTGAAATTCACTCTCTCACAATTTAGGATTCCGGTCTCAATAACAGCAATTTGGATAAAGTCTGATATCAGATTGTAGACTTCTTCACACTGGAAGATGGTAGCAGGCAGGCCAGACACAGCCTTCCCGCTGAACCCCTGACTACCATGCAGGAGCAGCTGCTCAATTACTCGAGCTGTTCACTCTCTCAACTCCAGCTCTACACTCACACACTGCTATAGGCAGCTCTGTGATTTCCAGTGATCTAAAGTGTTCAGTTGGTTGATCCATCTGTCTGTCACAGAAAGGGTTCCCCTCCAGGTCCATTTAGGTGCCAAATAGTAAAAACTACAATTCCTACAGAAATTCACTCCCACAAGACCTCTGAGGACAGTCTCAATTTAAGGTCCCCAAGGTACCGATTGGTCCAAATCGGCAGTCCAGAACCAAAATGGTGGCTCTTAGTAAACAATCCATGCTGTGAAGGAAAGCAGGTTAGACAAACTACTATACTATCATTACTAAAGCAGATGAGCAGCAAACACTCACACCTGCACCTATGATCCTATTAGAGCTTCCTTTGTGCACTTAGCCATGGAAGAATGAAGCAGCTATAGCCTTGGCCAGGCGGAACTCGAGCCTGAAACCACTCTACCCACCCCAGATTAATTATAACCCACAAGATAGATACCTCTTAAAGAAACAGGCAGAGGCTAACAGGGCACTTTCATGCAAGCACATTTCAAACTGGTTTAGACACAGAACACGAGCTGGCAGTGGGCATTAGGCAAACCCAGGTAGACATTTCAGAGCCCCATTTGTAGAGGAGTTATTTAAGCAATAAGGCATGACAGGTGTGTGTTATCATGTAATAACGTCACGCCTGGGGTGGGTTGAAGCTTGGCGAAGCCAAGTGCTTCCACCACCCCAGGAGTGACGCGATTACACAATATCACACACCTTGGAGTGCCTTATTGCAATTATACAATTGCTCGATGTTACACAAAACAAAATAAAAATGTTTTTAGTAGATTTTAGTGAGGCAGTATATATTTGTTTCCGAAAAAAAAATCCATATCATCCAAAAATCAACACAGTGAAGTTTTTGTGTAATATCATCACTGTCTCAGGCACACACTGACCAATCAGAGTCCAGGAAATTTTTGCCATTGTTTAAATTAGCATAATACCATACATATTCACGCTCAATTCCAGGAAGCCACTCTATACAAAGACAGCAGACACTCATGGCAGCACTCTTGTATGCAGAAGGTATAGGAGACACATTGGAATGCCACCAGCATGAGGAAAAGTTTGTTAAATGCTTAGAGTTTTATCACTTCTGAGCACTAATTCTTTTCAAACACATGAGAAATGGTGTGCAGTGATGTGGCGAGTTTTACTGAGTGTCTCAATTTGAGCGACTCAATAAAACCACTCGTAGTAAGAGTGATTGGCAAAAACACTGATGAGAAAACTTTATAGCAGTGTAGCAGTGAGCTGCACTCACTCAAACAGGATATGTGGACTTGTTTGGCCAAGCCCTGCCAAGCTGGCCATTTGGTGTAGTGGCTTGAGCCATTGCACTGGAGCTGGTGGACCTGGGTTTGGGCCCTGGTGTGGAGAGATTTTCTTTTTGTTTTCTGGGGTTTTCATATTTACTGTATGTCCGCTCCCCTGGAGTTGATTATTTTAAGCTGGGGTGTGTGGGGTGTATAGCCCCTGCATAAAATTGTTTATTTGCTCGCTGTTGTTAAGGGAGTAAGCAACCGTCGCTCTTTGCAATGTTATTGTAATGTCGATCACCCTTTTCACATCAGATACTTTTTGTTCGCTCTTTGTGGTTGGCACATTGAAAGACTTGCCATTATCACATAAAACCTGAGAAACCCTGTTAAAAAGATGTTAGTAGAGTATCTTGAATGTAATGGTCTACAAAACCAAAGACAGCATTGAATCATTGGGGGCTGATTAATTTCTTCGACTGGGTGACCAAAAATAGATAGGTGTGGGCAGTGGATGTGGTCTACTTGGATTTCAGTTAACGAAGGAATTCCTGAGGAACTCTGCCCCTATAATAAGTCAAAACAGATTAATGACTGCAAGAGGAGACTGTCCCATGTAAGCAATAAGACATGGCTGGGTGTTGGTAATACTGAGATACCTACACACAGAGGCGTGCCTTCAGCCTCTGGGTGTGTGGGTATCTCAGTCAGGAATGTAGCCAGGGATTTTCAGATCTGCACACCAAGCGGACTCACTGCTACCCCCCATTGTTAGGTGAGCTACCTCCCCCGGTGTAGCTCAGACATATACAAATGTACACCAGGACCGTGTTTCTTGCCTCATTTGGCACAATCAATACAACTTTTGTATCTCATGACAGTGGTTGTTGCCATGCATGGGTAAATACAAATGCCATGCATTGTTCCCTAAGACACCCACATACCAGCCCAGAGCCTATAAAGTTGTATTGTCCTTGGGATGCAAAGACAGTATTAGTGACCAGTCCTTCTAGTTTCGACTCCTATGAATAAAATTACAGATAGGTTCAGTATTTTCTTTGTTAGTTTTCATGGAAAAGTGAAGCAGTTCATAGCCTATTTGCTACCCCTTAAATAAAATTGCACACCATGGAGTGCTTGGAGTATGCCTGCCTACACCCCATGTCTTATTGCTTATATAAAATGGGACCATAAATAAGTTTGAAAAAGAACATTCTAAAAGTTTTCAAAGTCACAAAAATATAATAAAATGTTGCCAAATAATGTCAAATAGTCCTTCCACAGATGTTTTTCACCTGTCAGTCATCTGTCTTTCTTCACACTCAATACATTGTGTAATTGTTTAACATGGATTATAAAATGGCAGGGTAAAATCGTGTAATCTGATTGGCTCTTATTTATGTGTAAACTATGGTTTACATGTGGTTAATAAAAAGAACTGCTCAGCAGTAAAAGTCTGCAACACAGATCAATGGGCATTTGGAACACCAGCATTACAGTAAGCCCGCTATTGACAGAACTGATCTTCCACCACAAACATTGCTGCTACCATTACACTGTAAAAAAAACTTTAACTGGGCCTAAAAATAAAACTACCTTAAATATAAACTAAAACAAATTAATTGAATGCTGTTTCCTGATTATCACACTCTTCTTACATACATAAACAAATTAGAAACAATGAGTATTGTTTATAGTTTTCACTACAACTGTTTCTTTGCTGACAGTGAACAATCCCCTTCTATCTTTAACTGCTTATCAGGGAACTCTCTTCTTCTTGCTCTGTCAGTGAGACAACTGAGTCTCTGGCTGCAACAAAGGCCTTTGTTGTCTGTGTGTACAGTGTGTTGGGAGAGAAACATTCTGACAGTGGAACTGAGCAGAATTTTGAATACATGTATTCTTTGGTAAACATTTCATGATAAACATTCCATATCTTGCATGTGGAGAACAATAGAGAAAAAAACAGGAAGATGAAAGTAGGCAATGATACAATGACATCAACAACTACATCACTTGCAGCGGGAGGAAGGAATATTTTATCACAAATGCACACAAGTAAATCTATTTTCTACATATAAACATGCTTTTCCCAATAGTCAAAAGTGAAAAAAAGCTAATTTTATAAGCATGTCTGACACTCAGGGGTGTGTGTAAATCATAGTTACATGGCCAGGGGGCCGAAGACACTCATCCTTCTGCGTCTCGCGGCCCTACCACGCTTTCTGGCCGTGTGTAAACTATGGTTTACACACACACCTCTTTTGTGCCTTATTGCTTACATAGAATAATCAAAGCTCTGCATTATTCCAGTAGTAGAATGCTCCCCGAACATGCACACAGAATGGTAACATGGAATACATGAATTCAACATTCTTCAGAGCTCAACTGGCATACAAACAAAGACACACACATAGGCCTGAAGTGGAGCCAGAACCTCAATATTATCTGTTGCCAGGTAAGGAGCAGGAGTTCTCTGGTAAACTGGTAGAAACAGGTGGGGGATTTTTCATGGTCATCAAAGAAACACCAGCAATGGAAACTCTGAATAGTACTTGATTTTTTAAATTTGTGTATTTGTGTAAGGGGGCTCATGAGTGAGAATAACATTAAATTATTTACTTCTTCATTTAATTTAATGGACTTTTATTTTAGGGCCTAGTTGAAGTTTTTTAAATATAAGTAATGGCTGTAGCCATGTTTATGATGGAAACTACAGTAGAAAATAGGTGGCCTATGAATTCTGTGAGTTGCCCTGGTTGGCAGGGACTTGTTTTAGCCAGTGGTGACACTCTCTTACCGCAATGGCTAGAACTAAGTCTCAGCCAATCAGGACACAGGGATTTCTTTGCCTATTTTGTATTCCAGTTTAGACTATCAGAAAAGCACACTAGACTGTTTAACTCACCACTCGTTTATTATTTCATAATCAGTATCTTTTATGAGATTCAAAATTCAATGTTTCATGACTTCAGACTTGTCACTTTATCTGGAAATAATTTTCTCTCTTCTGTCCCTTCCTATAATGTTAGAACATGCATACAATAAAGAACATTGCACTATTTGTAATTTATTTTAATTAAGTGATACATTCTTTTTTATCTTTATTTGGAGAGTACACCTACTGTGGGGTCAGTACAGTAAGTGTGCCTATGGCGAGCCTTGTGTTATTATTGCATATCATTCTGTACAATAAAAATGTATTTTTATAATGATATCATAAATATTGTAAACATTTTAACAAAATAATTTTGCTTAAGAGTGTCTTCTGAATATTATTTCTACTCACCACTATTTATTTCTTTCAAAAGCATCACCAGGAAAGACAATCTGAGTTGAAAAATAGCTTGTTCCAGATGCATCCAAGAGGAAGGGGAAGAAAGGTGTAAGAACAAAATAAGACAATAAATTATACAATAAAACATAATACAGAGATACAGATTTAACAGTACAAAATGAGATTCATCAGACAGGTAAAATTATAGGCTACATTATTTACAAGGACAGGGCTCATATAGTTCTAGCCACTGGGGTTGGGTTTTAAGGCTGGAAGAGAGGAGCTTAGGAGTTGTAATCTTCCCCCAAGTAACTCTTAAGGCAAATAGTCAGGTGGGGAAAGGTTCAGCCACCCAAGCGTTGCAAGTTTAAAGGTCTGCATGCTGTATGGGGAATTGCCTAGGTATAGATACTGGCAGCTCGAGAAACCGTAGATCCACTGAGTTGATAATTTGCCTAGAAAGGACTGCGGTGATAATGGGAAGGGACCACATATCACTAGAGCAGGTATCTTTGGGCAGTGGTTGGGTGCACAGGGTGTGGTGCGGCCATGATACTGGACTGGGCTTGGAAGTTTGGGGGATGCCCAGTGTGCTACCAGCTGGCACAGCAAGGAGGTAGAGGGATCTGAAGGCAGCTGGGGGAGGATAGAGTGGTAGGAGGCAAGCGGTCACCACATGGAAGCACCTAGGTGCTGGGGCCTCCCAAGATGGGGGATGAGTGAAGAGTGGTGCTCACACTAGCAGAGGAGGGAAGGTGGGCACACAGAGGGCTCTCAGGAACCCTAGCAGATGGGGCCCAAAAAGTGGACATTTCCACAGCAGTAGGCAAGAGTCTTGGGGTGTCCAAAGGAAACCGAGAGAGGGGCAGTAGGGATCTGGGGCACTGGGGATGGGCTAATGCTCACAAATCATTTTAACCCTCACGCCCATTAGTAGAAGAGGGGTGTGGGGGAGGAAGAGGAAGAGGAGGATGCTGCTGCTGCTGGGCAGGGACAGATAGAATAGGTGTAGAGGGAAAGTGTCAAGGGCACAACAGAGGGGACAGGGGGTCCCGGACAGGATGGGGGAAGAGGGGTAGGAGGAAGAAGAAAAGGAGGATAGGGAATAAGGAGGAGGCTGATGGTATGGAACAGGGAGCACGACAGGCAGGAAGGCACAGGACGAAATGGGATGATAGCAAGCAGAAAGCCAAATAGGCAAATGGATAGGACAGATGGATTAGTAAGGAGTGGGAAGAGATACAGATAAAGATACTCGGGTGGGGGGATAAAGAAGGCCAGGACACAGGTGGAGGAGGTGACCAGGGACAATAGTGAAGGGCCTACATTCAACACCCAGATTGTGGGAGGCGCGAGGAGCCAGTTGAGGGAGAACGGATGAAGGATGAGGAGGGGCATGGAAGGAGGGGAACCCGAGGGTGAACAGGAAGGCAAGGGGGAAGTTAGAGTACTGCTATTGGGGACTCCATGATCAGAGGCATACAGTGGGAGGGAAGGAGGAGGGTAAAAGCTGTCTGATCAGAACCAAATGCCACCCAGGCCTGACAGTGCACAAGGCCAAGCATAAGTTGTATTCACGGTCAAGGGAATGTGGGGGTTCCCGGACATTCTGGTGCACCTGGGGACAAATGACATAAATGGTAATAGTGAACTAGAAATTCAAGCAAGGTTCCAGGAGTTGACCAGGGTATGCCTTTCCATAGGTTGTAAGATCTCCTTTTCAGAAATCCTGCCAGTGCCAAGGGCTACTGGGGAAAATAAGATGAAGATTAGGGAGATAAATCAGTGGCTTAGGGAGTGGTGTGGGGAATTGGGGTATGGCCTGGTGGGGATTGGGGGAGACCTGAGAGGATAAGGGGCTGTATGATAGGAACAGGCTCCACCTTAATTTGTAGGGGAAGGAAATCCTAAAACTCAAACTAGCTGGATTCATCAGCGAAAGGTGGGGTTTAAACTTGTGAAGGGGAGGGATCAAAAGAGGGGCAGCGCCAGCAGATACGATAAATGGGGACATAGTCTCCACTCTCTAGGGGGCTAGGGAGATGTGGAACTAGGTCACCAGGTAGGGTGCAGGAGCTGAGAAATGGGAGCTCAAGGGAGAAAGGAGAGGAGGAAAAGGAGGAGAGTGGTCCTGATAAATGCCAGGAGCTTAGGAAATAAAATGCCTGAGCTTCAGGCAATGCTAGCTGAGAGGAAAGTGGATGTGGTAGCAGTTACTGAGACCTGGGCCACTCAAGGGCATGAGTGAGACCTACATCTGGAGGGCTACACCTATGTTCAGAAAAGACAGGGGGAGGAAGGGGTGGTGGTGTAGCACTGTTAGTCAGAAATGGTGTGGGCATTGAAGGGGAGAAGAGGTAGAGGGAATGGAGGCTATTTGGGTCACCTTGCTGATGCAGGGGAGTAAGAGAGTAAAGGTCAGAGTGGTATACAGACCAACAGCACTGACAGAGGTCCTGGAAGAAAGTTTGGTGGCAAACTCAAGGACACTGTAGATTAGGAAAGAGAAGGATAATAGTAATGGAGGAACTCAACATGCCAGGAACAGACTGGGGACTATGACATCACCAGTGGCCAGAGAGCAGAGGCTGCTTGATGTTTTCCAGGATGCATTCCTGACACAACAGGTGGGTGAGCCAACTAGGGAGGCCCGGACACTGGACGTGGTCCTGGTGGACAGTGATCAGATTAGGGCCTAGAGGTGAGGGACCCATTCGCTGGGAGTAATCATGCCACAGTGTGGTTCTTCCTGGATCTGGGGCAGGGAAGCTGAACAAGGACGGTAGTAACTGACTTTAGGGGTGCAGACTTCAGGGAGATGGGAAGGATCATTAAAGATTCTCTAGACAGGATAAGGTAGGATACGGATGCTGACAGCAGGTGGGGGATCATTAGAGGGGAATACAGACGTTACCAGATCCTGCACAAGGGAAAGGCGTAAGTTTGTTAAGGCCAGAAAACCCTGCTGGTGGACCTGGAAAGTACAGGATGTGGTGAGGGAAAAGAAAGGGCCTATAGGCACTCAAGTGGTCAAGGAGTGAAAGGGATCAGGAGGAATATGAGCTGACAGCCAAGAGAGTCACCAGGAGGTGACAGCAGCTAAGGCAAAAGGAGCAGTCCCTGGCCAGTGGGATCTGAGGGGGACAAGGGTTCTTTAGATACATAGGGGAAAAAAGGAAGCAAGGGAGCAGATCACCAAGATAAGGGTAGGGGATGGTTGGGCACAGGAGGCAGAGGAACAGGCAGAAGTCCTAAATGAGTACTTTGCCTCAGTTTATGCCAGGGGATGGAGGGGCTATGTCTTCACGAGGGGTGGGGGCAACTGGAGCAGGGGTGAGACTGGTAGAGACCAAGGGCCCTAATGGGTCTGGGGAAGGGAGTGGCCACCACAGACAGGTGGGGGTCCAGCAGTGCATGGTGAAAAGGGGAGGATGAGGCTGAAATCCTAGTAGAGAGAGTAAGGGAAGCCCTCAGGTCCCTTCGGATGGAGAAAGCACCAGGCCAGATGAGATACATCCCAGGGTGCTGAGGAACTGGCAGATGTCCTGGCAGTCCTCTAGCGGAGCTTTTCAACATGTCTCTGAGTACTGGGTTGGTGCCCCAAGACCAGAGGATGGCCCGTGTCATGCTGATCCACAAGGGAGGATCAAGAGAGGAGGCGGAAATTATAGCCCATTAGCCTGACATAGGTGGTTGGCAAAGTGATGGAGGGTATTGTCAAGGAAAGGCTAGGGGGTTACTGAGCAAATTGGGTACTTGGAACGACAGGTAGCATGGCTTTGTCACGGGAAGATCATGCCAGACATATCTTGTTGAGTTCTATGACTGGTGACGAGGGCCCTGGACCAGGGTAGGCCAGTGGACATCCTTTTCTAATAGATACACAGAAATATAGACAGTGTCGGCAGATAAGGGCCTATGGCCCACCCAGTCTGCCCATTTGAGCTTGTAAGTTTACATAATGTTTTACTAGAAGTCTGTGCCCCTTAACCCTGACCTCCAGAATTCCTTTATGTCTATCCCATGCATTCTTAAATTCGTGATTGTTTCAGCCCCACCACTTCATCTGGCAGGGTGTTCCACTTGTCCACCACCCATTCTGTAAAGAAATTCTTCCTCACGCTTCCTCTGAATCGCCCTCCTGCAACTTCATCCCATGCCCTCTAGTCCTGGAACATCTTTTTCGTCAAAAATAGTGTCCTCCTGCACCCTGTTCCTCCCTGTAAGATACTTGTATGTCTCTATCATATCCTCTCCTCCTCCTCCAGGAGTACATATTCAGTTCCTTCAACCTGTCCTCATAGGACTTGTGATGCAATCCATGTACCATCTTTTCTGCCCTCCTCTGAACCTTCTCTACCCTGTCTATGTCCTCATGTAAGTAAGGTCTCCAGAACTGTACACCGTACCCAGGTGGGGTCTCACTAGTGTCTTGTATAGTGGAATTATGACCTCCCTTTTCCTGCTGGTGATGCCCCTGCCTATGCATCCCAGCATCCTATTTGCTTTATCTGCTGCCTTGTCACACTGTTTCCTACCTTGAGGACATCAGAAATGATAACCCCAAGATCCCGTTCTTGCTTGGTGCATGCTATATCCTCAACCCCAACTGATATATTGTGCCAGGGTTTTGTGCCCCATATGCATTATCTTGCACTTCTTTGTATTGAATTTCAACTGCCAAACCCCTGACCATTCTTCAAGTTTCTGCAGGTCCTTCTCATTCTGTCTACACCCTCTGGTGTGTCTACTCTATTACAGGAAATTATGCCTTCTAGGTCCCTGCAATGTCACTGATGAAGTTGTTGAATAGGACCGGTTCCAGCACTGATCCTGTGGTACCCCACTGGTCACTCTTCCTCTATGGAGTGACAGCCATTTACCACCACTCTCTGTGTCCTGCTGCCCAGCCAGTTAGCTACCAACTGCACTACTGTCCTGCCAACTTTCTAGATTTAGCACGTTGTTTGATTCGGCACCTCACAGTGGCCTGTTGGCTAAGCTGAAGGAAATGGGGTAGGGAGACAGTTGCTGAGATGGATAGGAACTGGCTCTCTGAGCGTACTCAGAATGTGGTGGTTGGAGAGTTAGCCTCATCCCAAGGTGGGTTACTAGTGGGTTCCCCAGGGGTCAGTGCTGGGGCCACTCCTGTTCAACGCCTATATCTCAGGCATCAGGAGGGGATTAGAGTGAAATGAGTCTCTTTGCAGATGACTCAAAGTTAGGTGCAATGGTGGATAGGGAGAAGGGAGGGTGGCCTTACAGGAGGATCTGGAGGCTCTGGAAAGGTGGTCAGCAAAATGGAAACTAAAATTCAATGCGGGAAGTGCAAGATTCTGCACCTGAAGTCAGAAATTCTGGCTAGGGTATACCCTGGGAGGAGACATGATTCAAGTCATGGAGGGTGAAAGGGACCTGGGGTAGTGTTAGATGTCAAAAGGAACCACTGGAGACCTGTAGGAGTGCAGCAGCAAGGGCAAATAGGATGCTGGGATGCATCACCGGGGATTAGGATTACCTCCAGAAAGGCGAAGTGATCCTTCTATTGTACAACTGCTTGGTTAGCCACACCCCGAGTATTGTGTACAATTTGGAGACCACATTTAAAGAAGGACATTCCACTCCTAGAGAGGGTCCAAAGGAGGGCAACCAAAATGGTCTGCGGCCTGGGGGAGAGGACCTATGAGGACAGGCTCAAGAAGCTCAATGTGTACACCCTGGGAGAGGAGGGACAGGGGTACATGATAGAGGTCTTTAAGTACACGAAAGGGATCAATAAAGGAGGACCAGTCAGGGTGCTCCAAAGGAAGGAGGGTGGGGCAACAAGAGGTCATGGGTGTAAGCTGGAAGGGGCAGGCTCAGAGGGAGAGGAGGAGATGTTATTTCACTGAAAGGGTGGTGGAGCCATGGAATGCACTGCCCAGGGAGCTGGTAAAGATATAGACTGTGGACAGGTTTAAGAGGGATGGGACAGGTACAGGGGAGGGTAAATCTGACCAGGCACAATACAGGTGGAACATCTGGGACTGGGGACAGTATAACCCAACGGAGAGGGGGACACCAAAATCAGCACTCAGTGCGGGTGCTGAAAATCGAGCAGACTCAAGAGACTGTTAGGCTTAGTCTGTTGGCATTTTAGTGTGTTATTATGTTAGGGCTGGGAATATGTCCAATAGGTTCAATCAAAACTACATTACAATGGTGAGGCACAAGGAGATAGGGCACTGTAGGAAGACGGCAGATGGGGGTGGAAGGGAAAGTCCAGAGCAAGTGGTGGGGGCAGAGAAGGGAGGAGGGCTGGTGAAGGAGAGGCAAGGAGGAGAAGAAAGGGTAGATTGAGGAGCGGGAAAGCTATGACTCAAGGAAAGGCAAAGAAGGAAGTGGTGTGGTCATGGAGCAGAGAGAAGAGAGTGTTGGAAGAGGTGGAAAGAATGGATAAGAGGAGATAGTTCCAAATCTTAGGAAAGCTGAAAGAGAAGGCAGCCTGACCAGTGAGGGATTTTTGAGAGGAAGTGCAAAGAAATGATAGCCAGAGTTACAGAGGTAGTATAAAGAGGGAGGGAGGTGGAGGGAAGAGAACAGAGCTAAGGTTAGTGGCAGGAGGCCAGCCAGAATTTAGAGATAAAAGAGGCACAGTGGATTAGGGGACAGCCTTCCAGGGAGGGGAGGAGAGAGCAGAGTATAAGGAATAGTGGTGAGTGCCAGGGGGCAGTCCAAGGCAAACAACAGAAGGAGTGAAAGAGGGGTTCAGTCTGGCTAGGGTGGATTTTGGGGCAGCACTGTAAACAGTGTCACCATAATCGATAATTGGAAGGATAATTTTAGTGATAATATCTCAGTGAGCAGGAAGTGGGTTGCAGCTTTTATTCCTAAAAAGTGTGCCGTATTTGAGGTGGAGTTTTTTTATGTATGGCATCCACGTGCTGTGAAAAGTCAAGGTGCTGGTCTAGTCAGACCCCAAGGTAAGTACTTAAATGAGGGCATATCATCAATTGTGTCCCCATCAAGGTTGTGGATTGAGGGAGGGATTGGATCCAGGAAAGCTCTGCTTAATGTCAAAGGTCTTGGAGATTGTTTTCTTAGCATTTCATGATAGCTGATTTGACCTGAACCTGAACTATCTCTGGACATTGCCGAAATCCTGTTGAAGCCTGGCCATTTGCTCAGAAGGGAAGAAACAGAGGCAAAGGACTGTGTCATCTGCGTCCATGTGGATGGATGCAGATTAGCAGGCAGAGGGAATGTTGGTTAGGAATACTGAGAAAAGTAGAGGGCCAAAGATGGAGCCATGGCAGACGCCAGTGCAAATGATAAGGGGGATAGGACTTGTCAATTCTAACTGATTGAGATCTACCCACTGGGTAGAAGCAGAACCAGTTAGATGCAGAGTCTGTTAGACTCACTGACTTGAGCTTATCAAGGAAGAGAGGTGGGAAACAATGTCGAAGGCTTTGGCAAAGTCGACAAAAGTGGCAGAGGTGAGAGCCCTGGTCCATACTTGTGTGGACGGAGTCAGTGAGTTGGAGGAGGAGCAGGTGGTGGAGTGGAGTTTGCAGAAATGAGACTGGAAGGGGATGAAGAAAGAGGAGGAATAAACTATAAACTTTTTCAGTGGGTACATTAAATGTTGCTGCTTTTCACTTAGTGGAACCTATGCTTTGTGCCATATTATGAGCCAAGGGTGTGATTTACAGAATGTTATAGGTAAACCTCTAAAGCAATAGTTCTCAGACTTTGTCACAGTGAGCCTCCCCAAATCCATGGAAAAGATTTTGAGCCTCCCAAAAATTGAAATAATCTTGGGCCTCCCCAGAGAAAAATAACATACTGTACTGTCAGTACACCATGAATACATTGAAACCCCTTTGAGTACTTGGCTCACATTCAGTTCTTTGTCTTATACTGACATGTAACCTTTGAAAAGAGCTCCTGTGCTCAAAGGTGTTATCTGAATAACAAATAAATAAAATAAACAAGTATTATTATTTATAAAATGGGTAGGCTAAATGAAGCAATGTGATTGGCTAGTTACCCATGCATGAAATATGTTCCATGCATGGGTAAAAAGGGCTGGCAGTAAAAGGCCAATATCCATAAGCCATGGAACGTTGGAATTTTTACTGTCTGCCATCTTTGTATTTGACAAGCCTGAGGAAAACCGAGTTGAATTAGTCAGCCTACCCATTTTATAAAACCGAACGATGTTTAGAGCAAACAAAGTAGATTTTAATATTAGCATGTGGAATGAGTAGATGGAGAGGATTTTAACACAGTCACTTTGCCTGAATGTAAAAAGTGTTGTGCTGTTGACAAAAGTGTCAAAATGAGCCCTGTTGTAGTAGTTTGCTTGGGATTACAGGACACCCGCTCCGCTTAAAAAAATGTTACTGCTTGTGCTGTGATCCTCGCCTGCTCCATTTAAAAAATTTGCTTTCTTGTCCTGCTATCCTCGCCCGTCCCCAGACCTAACTACAGTTCTCCCCACTCCATACTTCTGCTGCTATCGGTTGCAGCTTTATCTCCCCTCCGCTTAAAAAAATGTTACCTCGCCAGCCACGTTTAAAAAAAAAAAAAAGTGCTTTCTTGTCCTGCCATCCTCTCCCATCCCCAGACTAAATTCAATTCTCCCCACTTCATACTTCTGCTATCGGTTGCAGCTTAAATTAATCAGAAAAAATCTTGCCCACTTCCTCATCTCAGTATAACTACGGATCCCAATGGAGGACAAATGTACTAAAGCAATTACGAACACAAAGGCGGAAGGACTATTTTACTATAAATACACTAACTTATGTCAGTGTATTCCTATCTAAATAATGTTTTAACATAAAATTGTTAAAAATAAAATAGCCCATTTTATAAGCGCAATAAGACATTCAGGTGTGTGCATGTAACATATTTTACGCACCCAGGGGCTAAAGGCACCTCGCCAAGGCCTCGTGCCTTATTACGCCCCTGGCCGAATGGTAAAATATATTCCATGCACACCCTGTCATGTCTTATTGCTTACTCAGCTTATTGTGACCCCACCCCCAAACAGGCCAACCTACCTACTCTGCTATTTTCATTCTTGAACCATTGTTACCCCTTGTTGCAGTACCTTCATGGGTCAGACTACTTTCTCTGTTTCCTCTTTATATAAAAATAACCTTCCCACATGCTTTGCCTCTCCCCATCCTTCCTGCTCCTAAACAACTTCTCAGGGATTACTTTGTTCTTCCTGCTGTTGCTGTTAGCATTTCTATGCTCAACCCTTGTATTTGGGTTGTTCTGCTATCGGCTGCAAACTGATCAATTACCACCACTTATTCTTAGTTTATTGTTCATATTTGTTTGCACCATTGTTCATTGTGTATTTCTTGATTGTTTTGCAGTTATCTTTTGAAATGTATTCATTCTCTACCCTTCCTCGGTACACCTGAAATAAGCCTTTCATTCACCTTCCTTGTCACCTATTAGTAAATAAATTTAATTCACCTACTATTATCCTCTTTCAGTTTGCATCATCTCATCACAAAATATATAAAACTCAAAATTTAAATACAGTACTTTTTCAGACTTGCTTGAGCCTCCCCTGGAACAGGTTGGGGCCTCCCTAGGAGGCTGGCCTCACCATTTGAGAACCCTGCTCTAAAGTAAAGGTATATGCTCCTGTCTGTGCAACACCATTACAGCAAACATGTCGATGCCAACAACATTGACAGTTTGCTGTAATGGTCTGCCGAGACCCGCACTCTTTCCCAGTCCTGCACCCCTCCCAAATCAACTATGACTTGGAGTTGGTATTCCATTAGTTTGGAGTGTGGGGCAGAACCCCCACATGGGGTGTTCAGGGCAAAGCCCCGATTGAATAAAGGAATGGGCTTCCTTTCAGATATATGTCAACCGCTACTTGTAGTCAACATAAATCCATTGCTTTGATGCCGGATGATGAAATAGTTGTCAAACCAGCATCGCAGATCCAAAATAAAGTTGCCCATTTTACAAGTGAATTAACCCGCTCCAGAGCATGAGTTTACATACAGAATAAAGTATTGGTCCCGTGTGTACATTTTGAGTTAACGCCTCTAACCCATATTTTATTTTATATAATTGCTGGGTCTTCCTTTTGGCCACAGCAATTACATTCTTAGGTGTGAGTGCATGGTCCACGGCAGTCGCTTTGTTCATTTATTGTTGCCCATGCCCAGAGATGTTTTCTCTGTTTTAATTTTTAATTTCGTTGCTGGCAGTGACTTACCACTGACTCCAGTGGTGATTCCCTCTGCTGTGGAAAGTCGAGGCAGCAAGCAGTCCGGGAGGAAGAGCTGCAGTGGGCGCCTGTACAGAGCAAGGAAACTGGTAGCCCATGTTTGCTGTAATAAATACCCTTTATTACAGCAAATAATGCTACAGTTTTCTTGGCAAAAGGAAGAGCCAGTTATTATTGAGCATTAATCCATGCCTGGGTGGTTGAAGTCACTCAGCCTGCGGCCTGGTGCCCCAACCCCAGCCTCAGTGTGGATTACTGCTCAGTAAACCCTTTCTCAGTGCTAGGTTAAACCATTCTTAATTTAACCCCCAAGTCATACCTCATTGCTTAATTGTTCTACTTTCTGATCAGCATTTAAATTACATCACCTATTTCCTCTCCCTCTGACAATAAAAATACTTCAAAGATATCTACTACCAATTTACAAGCCAACTATTTCACAGGATAGCGTGCTAGCTGAGATGCCACATTTCTCATTTGCACTGGAATTCTGCTTCTGCTTAAGGCAACTGGATACCTTAGTGTTGTGGGACCTTGATTAGGATGCTGTCTGTCAAACAGCAGTATGAAGGTTCCTAGCTTTGTTTGGCAGTTTATGGGTATATTCATAACAGAAGCTAAATTTCATTTCATAAAGTCTGACTGATGGCATATATGTATATATATATATATACACATAGATACATATTTTATATATATATATATATATATATATATTTGTATTCTATTTTACATTGAAAATGTGTGTGTGTATGTGGTATGTGTGTGTGTGTGTGTGTGGCGGGGGGCAGGTCATGTCTGCCCAGAGGCTCATAAATCACAGACCACTTTCTGAGTGACGTCACAGCTCGCCTGGTTGTGGTGGATAAGAGGCTGGGAACGCGGTGGTGCGGCTCACTCAGCTCGTAGCGTGGCGCTGTGGGGTTGCGAGGGCTGGAGATACTATTACAGAAGACAGGCGTCTACAGTGCACAGCAAACGGAGCGAGAGGCAAGCCTAGGGCTCGCAGGGAGGTAGTTTATGAACCAAAACTGTCAAAGACGTGCAGCCAGCAGGAGGGAACTTAAATAAGCAGAGCTGGATTTGGACAGGCATAAACGCTCCAGCTGCACAATTTACTAGTTGACCCCAGGACGATTACTAATGGGACATATTTAGCGGCGAAACTAAATGAGACGCATGCCAGGACTTGTCTCTTCTCATATAAGAAACATTAAACTGTTGTGCAGCAACAGTTAAAGTAAGTGCCTTTTCACTAATTTTACTATGGTCCATATGATTTGTAACCTAGTATATATAGTGTTAAAGAGAAACAGATTCATCTGCACTAATGGTGACACATACTGACGTTGTATGCTCTGTTCCGCTTATTCTGTAATTTCAGTGAGTCTTTTTAGTCAACCCAGTTACAGTATTTTGGATTGCACACATTGTAGAGCAAAGTACTGTACACATTCAGAAACTGGATAAAAAACCGTTCGTTGACTATTTGGAGCTGCCTGCCTTTAGTCTTGTTAATATACCCAGTTGTACTGGGCGATATTTTTGGTTTTTTTTTTGGGGGTGCTCGTCAGAGCACACTTTCTCTGTCCCACTGACTTTTTCATGCATGGACCACTGTAGCAGATGGCCAGTGGATTCTTACATTTAAAAATCCTATACATTTTGAATTGTAGATGAACAGATGTTGACACTCAGTTTCTTTTAAAGGAGCAGTCTAGGAGGGTATCCCATTCTTACAAATTGAAAGACATCCAAAGTACACGTGTCTGTGATATTTAGAAAGCAAATGTGTTTTAGGCAGTACTATAGTAACATGTACTGAAATTTTAGAGACCCACTGTATATTATTAAATGTAACTAATTTTGAGTAAGCTGCATAAGTTATCATTTTCATCTGACCAATATAGTACACAGTGTCGTGTTTTCATGGGGGGCACTGTCTTAAACGTTTTCCTGTGATTTTGTAGCTCTGTACCTGTGATGATAAGCAGTAGGAGTTTGTTAGCTAACCATACATGTGATATTTTTATGGGGTTAGGGGTCTAAAGAATAGAGATATTTTAAAATGTAAGTGGTTCTTAGAGGATTCACCTTGCCATGCATAATGAATCTAATCCTGTCCCTCAAGGAGGGCCAGTAGTGTTTGAGATTTGTTAACTCAGTAGCACAAAATTGCAGAGAAAACAAAAAACAAAAAACATTAAAAGTCAAAACTAGTTCCAGTAACAGCTTGCAAGTTAAAATGTGAGGTCCACTTGTGAGGCAGTAACTTACAAAGATTTGCTAAATGATTGCATGATCTGATGCTTCTTTATCTGAAAATATAGTTTTTTAGTGCTAAGCATCAGACAATCAGCTGTCAGACAAAAGAATCTAGTAATTGTAAGGTATGATGATAATCTTCAAGATACACTGAAAGGAAAATGAAAGCCTCAGCATTTGTTCTGTAACTTCCCTTGGTTAAAAATCACAGCAGTTGGAGGCCAGCCCAGTGGCATGGATGACTGTGGCACTGGGTGCCTTACCTGCTGCCATGCTGGTGACCCAGGGTTGGGAGCAGAGCAGGGTTGCCGAGGGCCAGCTGGGGAAGGAGGATTGAGAATCCCATTACCTCCTCTCTTCCTTGAGGGAGGGAGGTAGTATAATTCATTGCACCCCTTCCACCAAGCAGAGACTAGGTGGTATGACAAATGAGAGCCATCTTGGGGCACCAATGTGGACACCTGTAATGTGCGCATGCGTCAGCATGTGTGTGAAGTGTCGCTATACACAGCTCAGCCAAGGGGCAAATGGCAGAAAAAACAATAAAATGTTATGATGGCACAGATGCCTCGAGTACCACCTCGTGTTGATCCCCACCAGCATGATGGTGGGGCAGTGGAGGATGGGTCTGGGGGTACTGGCAGGATACCTGAAGCAGGTGTTAAGGTGGCAGTAAAGACCAAAACAGCTCTGTAAGAAAATAAAATAGCAACAGTTGATAACAAAATGTTTGTGCAGATGTTTTTGATTTTGTAAATAAACAAAACTATTGTTTCAAAATATTGCACTATACAGCATGTATGAGATACCAAATTGAGTGCATCCTTTAGCCAAGTGTCAAAATTAATTTTATAGGGAAACAGTAGGAGACCACCACCAAGGAATAATGTCTGCTGGTAAAACTGATATTTTGCCATCAGTATGTGATAAATAACAGGTTGCACACTGTAGCACTTAATAACCCATTGATATCTTAATTGTGGCCAGTGTCTGTTTGTTGCTGTTGGCTATTTAGCTTTTGGACTGCTGCCAAGAATATGTGGATTTTGTAGCATATGAGTGCTAGGTAGGCAATAATTTTCAACTGTTTTGACACATTATACAGTAAGTATCTATTTCATGTCTCTGTGAAGTGATGGATGTCAGCATTCATTAGTGATTTAGTCTGTCTCTGTGGCAACCCCACTGGCACACTCCTTTCCTGTTGCAGTATTGACTTTTGTGATTTACCACATTTAAATACAGCCCATTACTTTAACCTCAAAATCATTCTACTTTCTCTCTCTTTCTTCCTTTCTTTAGCCTTCACAGCCAGAAGAGCTGACAGAAAAGACTTTTGTCTTGGAGTTAATCCCAGAGAGTCCTAAGGTCATCCATCATGAAGTATACAGCTCAAGAATGGCTTAGAGTAACTGCCTTGCTATTCATAGCCCACCCAGTTGTCGCAATGGTTATTCCAAATGCTACACAATTCGAGGCACTTTTGGAAAAGTACATGGATGAAGATGGGAGTGGGGACCTCAAAACAGAGAGGAAAGAGGGCAATTACAGAAAGTGACAAGCAACTTATTCTGGATCTTCATAATAAATTGAGGGGCCAGGTGTATCCTGCAGCTGCTAACATGGAATACATGGTAAGGAAGTGCAAAACAGAGTAACAGCTTAATTAGGTCTGTGTGTAGCAATGAATATTTGTTCCTGAACACCATGAATAATGTGCTAGTAAATATTTAAACTAAATAAAGAATAACAGGCTATAATCAGAATATTCTATTTAGTAACCAATTATAAAATTAAATGTGAAAAAAACAACAACCCTCTAACCTTTGTCTAGGTGTCTGCTAGTACAATGGTCACCAAGTTATCCCCTGCCCCAACCCTGCTCCCACTTGAACAATACCATATTTGATATCCTGCCAGTGCCTCCCTCACCAGACACTGTCTTTAAAACCACCTCCCTCATCCAACCTCTCCAAGGTCCCATCAGTATCTTCGTCCATGATTATTGATCTATGATGGGTGGGACACAAAAGATCTCATTTAAATGCCATATAGGCATATTTCAGGTTGTCCTACAGCCGTTCCCCACCAGTACAGTTATTAATCTGCCCATACCTCCCTATGCTGCCCCTTCAGCACCAAAGACCTGCTACAGTGAATGTCCCCTATCCATTAAGAGGGCACAGTAGGCCACGAGATAGTCCCTCCTCCAAGTTGGTGCAGAGCAGTGTTAACAGTGAAAGTGAAAACTGTCTGCAGACAGGAGGTTTCAGACATGTGTAGAGGGCAGGTGCTGCCTACTTAGCATCCGCTATAATATGGGACCAGATTGGAGCTGATTTGTGATGACTAATGTATGGGGTACAAAAACACAAAAAAGGCTGCTCAGTCCTAAGTTGTGCCTGTGTAAAAAGCTGAGCACCAAAGAACAAAAACACAGCACCAACACTTCCAAAACATATGCTGTATTATGCGTTTAACTAACAACATCACAATGCAGAAGCGCCATGCAGGACAGGACAGTTCAAACAAACAAAAGGTCCGACCCGGTTTGCGCCAGAAACAGCGCCTCCTCAGGGACCCCAATGTATGGGGTAGCCATGGGATTAGCTCTGGCCACCTTGAGGAGTGGTTTTACCTATTTTTGTGCCAAATAATTATGAAACATCAATATTCTGGCATCCCAGCTATTGCCAGGAGGTATTTGCTGTTGCATCCCTAATCATTATGCAAATACCTGAATGTAAGTTACCAAATATGGCATTGTATTTCTGTACATTCATCCATTTATTTTTATAATTACTGGTGACCTCCTTTATCACATGGACTTGAGCCATGTTTCAAATGCTGTAGTAACCCATGGAATGGGTTATTATGGCATTTAGTGTCATTTATTTTAATCGTGCCTACCTAATTGGATGTTACAGAGTGGGGCATGCCGAACACCTCAGTGAACATGGTGGTCTTTTTTTCCGTGACGGAGGACCCACATTGATCTTTGCCTCAAAGTGCAGGTAGTTTTTCATATTTTATCCTTCCTTTATAATACAAAAAATTCAATCTGTTGGTTGATCCTGCTATCCGCACACTTTGGATGCAGCTTTAGGAGACAGGAACTGCGGCTGAGTGCCCGGGTCTCTCGGCAGTGGCGCATTTCATAGATAACCTACAAGAAAAGAATTTCTGAATGGACAGAGACAGACTGTGTGTGTGTGTGTGTGTGTGTGTGTGTGTGTCTTTGTGCATGCTCTCTCTCTCTCTCTCTCTCTCTCTCTCTCTCCCGACAGCTGGCAGCACTCAATTGTCGAAGGTAAAAAACCTGCACCAGTAGTATAAAAAAAAATAGCAGGAGTTATTCAACTGTGGTGTTATGGTTTTTGTTTATACACTTGTCTACGCAGATGACCTAATAAACCTCGCCGCCTCTCAAAGTTTATAGGTCATCACACACCTGGGTGTGTAAAACATCCTTCCTAACACATAATTGCATATTCATTATTCTCTATTTTACAACTCAGCTTTATCAAGAATCATCATAGAAATTTAGAGTATTACATACAGTGAATAAATATGACTTTTTTAAAATGCATCTTCTGCAAGGGTACAAGTAAGTAAATTGGTCATGAAATGTCAACTTCCACTTCTAATACAATGTTTACACTACTCTGATGCAAACAAAATCTAGGCTGAACATCCATTACTTTAGGAGTAAATCATCCTATCAAACAGAACAATCCCATCTTATGCTTTTAGATGACATACAGTATTTGAGTCTACCACAGCTGTGTTTGTAAGAGCAACCTATCATGGGGCCCTTTGTGTCTGTGTGATCTTTCTCTCACTTTCAGGAGTCAGTCACTATTGCTCGAGAATTCCAGTTCCTCTACACTTCTTCATTTTCTATAGTGAGTCTCAGAGTGGCCATTATTCTTTCCATTTCTGGACTTCATTTGCTCTTACCATCCATGACTCATAGATGAGGTGGTCTTCCTGAAGCTGGATCACTGTGATGCCCTTCAGGGCCACAGTACCAAGTATGTGAAAAGGTCCCTGCTGGGTCCTATTGCCCAGTCCTGGAAAGGTTATGCCCAACTCAAGATACTTAAAGGAAAAATAATGGTTCAATCCTAGAGTTCAAACAGATCTCTGCGAATCTGGGTCCAGTAAGGCTGGATACTTGGTCTTCCCAAAATAATGGATGATGGGATCCAATATGTCCATATTTCCTCCAGAATAAATTAGCCATCCCTGTCCCAAAGTGATAAGTGATCATGGGTGTGGAAGAAACATAGGAACATAGAAAACTGATGGCAGATAAGGGCGCTAGGTCCATCTAGTCTGCCTGTAGCAGCTCATCTAGTCTGCCTGTATACCCTACCTTAGTAAGCTGTCGCTGACCCTACTTGATCATCGGCTGCAGCCTCTGCCCCCAGGGTTCCTTATGCTTATCCCATTCATGTTTAAATCCCCCACTGTGCTTGCTCCCACCACCTCCTGGGGCAGGGCATTGTAAGCATCCACCACCCTTTCTGTGAAAAAGTACTTTCTCATGTTGCCCTTAGTCTTCCCCTTCCAGTCTCAAGTCATGTCCTCTTGTTGTTTTACAGCATCTTCTCATCTGAAAGATGCTGTCCTCCTGTTCCTTATTTATCGCCCTGAGATACTTGAAGGTCTCTATCATTTCTCCCTCTCCTCCTCTCCTCCAGGATATACATACTGAGTTCCTCCAACCTCTCCTCGTATGACCTTTGCATTTTGTTGTCCTTCCTGAACTGCCTCCATCCTGTCTATATCCTTCCGGAGATGCAGCCTCTAGAACTGGATGCAATTATTCAAATGAGGTCTCACCAAAGACCTGTACAGTGGCATTATGACCTGTTTACTTCTGCTGGTGATACCTATCCCTATGCACCCTAGCGTCCCACTGGCTTTCCCCACTGCCTTGGTACATTGTTTGACTACCTTTAGGTCATCAGATATGATGATCCCAGATCTCTTTCTGTTTTTGGCCACTAATTTCTCCCCATTCATCACATAATCCTCCCTGGGTTCCTGTGCCTCAAGTGCATGCTTTTGCACTTCTTTGCCTTGAATCCTAGCTGCCACTCCTGGATGGACCATTCCTGTATTTTAGCTCAGCCCTCCTAATTTTCTCCACCTCCTGGACTGTCTACC
The DNA here is from genome assembly GCA_016271365.2 of Neoceratodus forsteri. Taxonomy (NCBI): domain Eukaryota; kingdom Metazoa; phylum Chordata; order Ceratodontiformes; family Ceratodontidae; genus Neoceratodus; species Neoceratodus forsteri. The sequence goes on from CM057455.1 coordinate 1,047,463,080, forward strand.
CTATTGTAGATCTGTGTGTCATCTGCAAACAGGCACACCTTCCCCTCAGCCCTCTGCAATATGGGATGTAGATATTAAACAGCACTGGCCTAGAATTGAACCCTGTGGCACCCCTGCTGGTCACCTTCCTACTTAGGATTTAGCCCTGTTTACCACCACCCTCTGCATGCTATCCTTCAACCAATTTCCAACCCAGTTCACCACCTTGTGTCCCAATCCCAGGCTGCCCAGCTTGTTCACAATCCTCCTATGTGGAACAGTGTCCAGCGCTTTCTTAATTCGATACCGGTTAGAAGAGTGCCTACCAGAATAGTGCCACTTTCACAGCTCTAGTCTGCAAGCACTACCACGACAGCAAGGGGATTTAGAGCTCTGCTATAAGCACTCCTCCTGGTTGCTGTCCATGGGTGCTGAGGACAGTCAAGAGTACTGGGATCCAGGAGGCTGGCTGAGCTGCTCCCATGGTGTGGAGGGCTGGGGCATCAAGCAGATGCCAGAGCCATTGAAGACCAGTGTTCTAATCCTGGTCTCTAACACTTTACTGCAAGCGGGACTTAGACTATTTCATTGGGGCCATGGAAACAGTATTCCATGGCTCCACAATTTTATCTTTCCTGTGATCCACTTCCCTGGGTTGGAATCCTTTAGTCCAGGGAGGGTGGGAGCAGAGCCACCGCAAAGAAAAATCAGCACTTTTATCCTGTGCTCTTGCTGATGCTGTTGTTGTCGGCCCTCTTTCACCCAGTGCTGCTTAAGTCAAGGTAGGCTACATCAACCTCCGTTGTTTCACTTCCTAGTGACCCAGTCAAAGAAATCAATCAGATTAGTTTGAAGAAACATATTAGACACTAACATCTAAACTCCTTCCACCATGGAGAGCTGTGACCCTCCAACTGGATTCTCACACCATACACATTCATCATCCATAAGGGTTGTATTGGTGTCATGCACCCATTGTGCTTTTACTTGATAACTTTCCAGGAGGTCCATGCCTTGTAAGTATTTGTAAGCCCTGTATATGCCTCCCCCAGTTCAAACAGCATGGCTGCCCAGTACAAAATATCCTCCAGCTCTGTTGGTTCCCCCTCCACTTTGTTCACTGGGTAGTTAGACGTGAGGTAGTGCCTCACCTGAAGGTATCTGAAAAAGTATTGCCTAGAAAGCCATATCTTTGTTGTAGTTCTCCAAAGGATATGCATGCACTTCCTTGGGCAAGATGTTGAGTGAAGCCCGCTAGGCTGAAGTGCAGTGTCACAGTTTCCTGCATGACAAAAGGGATTAACTCCCATTGAAATTGCTCTTTTTCTGCAGGATGCTGCATAATTTTGTTTCATCCTGGTGGCTTCACTGTTTCTGCTAAGTGCCAAACAATTCCAGTGTTGGTACCTGGGGTCTGTCGTGCGGTGGTGTAAAGTGTGGATATCCAATTATCACTGACAGGGGCGCGTATGTTGTTAGGGGTATGAGTTATATGTTGGATCTGGAAGAGCATTCAAAGCATGTGTTTGTCCATGGGTTGGTGACTGCAACCCTAGCATTTACCTCCATGTGACTGTGGGTAAACCAAAGAGTAGGGCTGGCAATGGTTGAGCTGCCTCAGTTTCCAGCCACCCTTTGTCTCCCTGCTGTTTTGCCCAGGTGAGCAATGGGGTGATTTGTGCCAGCAAATAATATAGCTTGAAATTCAGCAAGGCCAGCTCCCCTTTTCCTTGAAGGAGACAAGCTATGTTTGTTCTGTCTGCTGCCTGCCAAGAAAAGGTAAGGAGTACCTTCTGCACTCACCTCCAGAACTACTCTGAGATCCCGATGGGAATGGCTTGAAACAGGAATAAAATCAGGAGTGTATGTTCATTTTATGGCAGCAACTCCCATAAGCTGCTGCCTTATGTCACCAAATAATTTATCATAATAGAGAGAATAAAGTCGGTTTACATTAAAGATATCTTTTACTTAGTCTGGGAATTTCTTAGATTGACATTATCAGTTAAAGTTCTGTTTAAAAGTCAAACTAAGTTTACTATTCTTGAAAAATGGAGATGCAAAGAAAGCCATTGGTAAAGTAATATTTCAGTGCTTCCACAATTTCTGTTATACAGTGTCACCCATTGCTGAAGTGAGAGCCACTATGACCTTTTCTTCATTATTTATTTATTTTTTATCCAGGAAGTCCCAGTTAGTTTAAAACCTTTTTGCAATAGGAATCTGGCTAAGATGGCAGCACCTCATACAAAAACAAGTACCACAGAGTTATTTATATAGCAATGTGATGACCTGTCAGCACTGCTTAGGATCTGATGTGAGAGTGCTGGCTCAGCAGTTGATGTGGTGTTAGTGAAATGCTGGCCATTTTTGTTTTTGCATTTTTCTTTCCCCAGAGGTGTAACTTCTGCAAGAAGTACCCTTGCCTGTCACACTGATATCAGTAAAGTTACTATAATTTTAGAGTGCTTGTCCGGAATCTTTACAGCAATGGGAGGTTTGCAGTTTAATGGTCTCTAATAGCAGTGGGCCAGGGTACTAACGAACTTGTGTTGTGAGCTCACATGGAACCACAAATTCACTTTTATTCTTTTTACAGAAAATGAACTTTAGCTGGAGTGATTTACGGTTGCATTATCTCTTTTCACCGACTTCTTTGTTTACTTTTGTTCTATTTCACACCTTCATGGCTGGTCCACCGCCTGCAGATAGTGGTACTGTACTCTGGGATCTGCCCATGGAGAGGCCTGAGCAGGCGATGTTATTTTTTTTTCCCATGGATTGCTCTCTTGCTGTTCCATATCTCCAGCTACTAACACATACTTTTATATTATATTACTGTGGGCCTATTCCAGCAGTACAGTGAGTCTCATCACTGCCCATTCAGAGGTGTGTTACTGACCTTGCTGGTGTGTGTGTGTGTGTGTGTGTGTGTGTGTGTGTGTGTAGGTATCCTACTTCCATATGGAAGGATAGCAAATATCCACACCACTTGAGGAATACTATTAAATATAGCTTTATTGTTTAAAATAACAAACCACCATGCAGAGCATCAGGAGAGTAAACCTGTACGGTTTCACACTGAATGTGTCGTCATGAGGCTGTGCCAATCAAACAATCAGGATCCTAAATACCAAATATCTTAAAGTGACAGTGCTTAGAAAGTGACATATTCACAAAAGTGCAAAATGCTTTAAGTGAATTTCCAACCTAATGGGATAGGTATAGACTACAGCCCAATACCTTATACCAACATAAGCTGATTTTTGATAAAAGTAAATGTTTTTAACTGAGTCTTATGTAGTTTTTAGAAGGGTCATACCTGGCTCCATAGCCACTGCCAGCATATCCCTTTCTTCCTAGTATGCCTCCGCCCCTGCACTCCAAGGTTTTGGGACATATCAGCAGGGAGAGTGTAGGGGCGTGCCCATGTAGAAGTTATGGGCGTTTTCAATGCCATTTTCAAATATAAGCAATCTGAGAGGAAAGAGAAGCCACCACTGCTTCCATTTCCCTGTCAGATTGCTTAAAGTTTCAAAAACAGCATGGATAAAACACCCAATAGACTTGTATGGGGCACATCCCCACACTCTCTGCTGAAACATCACAAAATCTCAGAGCACGGGGAGGCAGGCATACTAGGAAGGCTGGAAGCGATCTCAGTAGCTGTGGAGCCAGGTACAATCTCTTCTAAAGGGTCATAGACTCAGTTAAAAATTAATTTTAACAGAAATCAGCTCACATTGGCATAAGGTATTGGGCTATGAAGCCAAATACCTTATAACAGAAACTTCTTTTAAGTGTAAACTTTACCTTAAATATTTCAAATACTAAATAGCTAATGATCCTATAAAACAGTACAGGGATATCAGAATCTCTTATTAGTTTTCAAATTGTCAGACAGTTCATGATATTTAATGAGAATGTCGTGGACCGCTTATGTGATGAGTATGACAGTTCTCTCTCCATTATAAAGTGCCTGAGGTACGCATTGGTATTTAATCCTCTGCACCCTAGGAGGTAAAAACAACAGATTAAGTTAGTTCAGAGCAACAAGGGAATTCATTCACACAATACACCATCACTATTTATTATTTCTCTTAACTTATTATCTCCTGGGCAGCCATTTTGTGTCAGGTAAACAGTAGATAGTTTGGACTTCATATGGAGCTATTGAGTTAATGAGTTTTAATAAGGGGTCAGCTCAATATGGTCATTTAGCCCTTGGGGCTCCCATTGCTCCCAAGTAAAAATAAAAAAAAACACCCAATAGAGTAATTTATTCTCAGTGCCCCTCCCCCACCTTCCGGGGCCAAGTCTGACTTTCTAATTGCCCCAGAACTTAGAACTGTGTCTGTTTGTATTGTTTGATTTCAAATGACAGAATAGGCCATTTTTATGTCCCCCATGCAATGAATCTTAAATGTTCACCTATGCATATGTGTGGGGTTGGGATGTCTTCCCCACATAGAATGATCCAGATTGGGAGGCCATATAGACCACATTCTCAGTTACACAGTTATTATTTTGAACATTCTTGTGTTGTTACATGTGGTGAATGTACTGGCCTTAAGTATGTGTGGAAAACTTGCAGTTACCACTTGGGAAATTCCCATATGGTATGTGGATTATTCTCGTGGGAAGACATTCCAAACCCTAAAATATGCATACAGTAGGTGAACATTAAGATCGCTTGCTGAGGGGGACATAAAAAGGCCCTATCCTGTCATTTGAAATCAAACAATACAAATGGACACAGTTTTAAGTTCTGGGCATGAGAAAGTCAGACTTGGCCCCGAGGTGGGAGACTCCGACAATAAATTACTCTATAGGAGTCTTTCTGGATTTTCACATGGGGGGCAGTGGAACCCCGGGCTAAATGACCATATTGAGCTGTTACCCTGCATTAGAGGTGGGTGAAGTCCATGCATTCCTCCGCCAGAGCACTTTACTGAATGTGGAAGATTACGCTAAATAGTCCACAATGTGAAGTGAAGTGATTGACCATAATGAAGGCAAGTGCCATTGGTCCCAATTGACTTCGCGTTGACTTCATCTTATTATGGGTCTGCAAGGCTAAGTTTGAATTGAATCATGGGAATGGCAGGTAACATGGGCTCTAGATTGTCTTGCACAGCCTCAGTTCTGCGTAGTATGTATAGAGTAAAGCTGAGTCAGTTTGCTGTCACAGCTCTGAGAATCAAACCATTTAAAAATCATTTTTGACTCTCTTGAGCCAATTTTTGGGGTCAAACTTAGTACATCGATTGTAGGAAACCCTCCTGTGCTTATATCATTGAGTGTTTCTTATTTTTTGTGCATTTTGAATGTTAATTTGTAAGATTAAGTCTGTGTACTGACAGACACTGTAGAAGTGTGCTTCAGGAGAGGGCGTGATGAAGGGAGATTCACAGTCAGTGACTCCGTGAGAAAGGCAGAACTGTTTTGGGTAGGTAGTGTGTTAGTATTTCTGTGTTCATGTACACAGTAATACTTTTAGTAAGTTGATAATTTTGGGTATTTGCTGTGGTGTGCATTTTTTCAGTTGTTTTAAATGATTAGGTTGTACTGCACTGAACTTTAAAAATTTTTCTGCACACATATAGTGTATGGCGTGTGTGTGCATGCCAACAAGTTACACACATTTTGTTGTGCACACCATAATCACAGGACTCTGATTTGAATCTCTTGTCCATCTGTGGTACTTTTACTGCTTCGTTCTAGCTTGGTCGGTAGTGGACTGTTACTGCAGCTGCCCCTGCAAAAGGTATTATTGTTCCAGTTTTGGATTTCTGATTTTGACCACTGGTTAAAGTGGTGTTGTGCTTGTGCCCATGCGTAGCATCTCTCTCAAGTGCAGTCTTCATCTGTCTGTGCATCAGCATCTCTTTAGGGCCCAATCTCTAACTTAAAATCACAGTTGTTTGTTTGACTTCCTTCAGAGTACTGGTGTGGTACAAATCTTGGCATGAACATTGTACTCATTAATGTGCATTTTAAGTCAGGGTGATCATCATGAGTCACTCACGATACAAATCACGTTCTTTATCTTCACGGTCATGATTCACAATTATAAAACTTTAAGTTTTGGGGTTGTACGTTGTACTTGTATGTAACCCAATTTTGTAGTATATCTCAACTTGACCGTTGTACTCATTGATATGTGTTTTCAAGTCAGGGTATTAGGGTGGTACAGGTCAGGGAAGTACAGCCGTAGGTATTTGCGTACAGTTCATTAGTCATGTCACACCAGTCACTCATCATGAGACAAATCATGTTCTTCATGAATCTAGAAGTTACATTTTTTTCAGTTCTGATGATACGCTGAAGACCTGTAAAGATAACAAAACATTAATGAACCTTTTTCCTTATTCTTTTCAAATAATGCCCCCCCCAAAAAAAGAACATTTGAAATTGACAAGACAACATTACTGCTACCTCCTGCAGCTTTGCTTCCCACTGGGCATGGTGGTGAACAGCTAGATGGGTGCGCTGACCAATCATGCCCAGGTGGCTGCCTTGGGACCCGGTGGACCATCATGTTACAAAGATTGCATTGCACCATGCTGGAGTCACCAGGGAAGGAAGAAAAAGGCCCACACAGAGGAACCGCAGGCAGGGCCTGGTACAGGCAGTGGGGGGTCACAAGGACACACCTGCTGCTGTGCTGCTGGTGGTCGAGGGCCAACAACGTGCTGCGGTTAATGCCGCTCTTGCTGCAGCTCCTCCTGCAGAGGCCACTGCTCCACCTGCTCCTGCGCTGCTCCTGGACAACAACCACAGCTGCCAGGCTCACTATGGCTACAGGTGGGGTCCCCAAAGCCTGCCAATTTAATCTAACTGGCGCCACCCTGCATTCGTGGCCCATGATGACCACCACTTGCCCACCACGTCCATGCTCCATCAAGAAAGTAAGCAAACAAAAACACTATTACAAGTACTAGTAAAATAAAGTACAGTACCTAAAAATAAGTGCACACAAAAAAATAATTTTTAACAAAAAAAGTATTTCTAATTAAATAAAACTTTCCTGAAGGACTACAACAACTAAATACACAAGATTTAACACACAAAACAGAACTATAGCTTTTCTGTGAGCTCCAAAACATATAGAACAGAGTCAGACTGCACACTGCAGAACTGCCTGGACTGCAAACTCTTTCCATTAGAGAAAGTGAAATTATAAGGCTAATAGAATATTAATGAGGCTCCCTTCATGCTCTGATTGGTTACTGGATCAGTCATTAATGGCCAGGTAATGACCAATCCAGATGTTTCAAATACTGAGGAAGCCACTTTACATGAAGCAGAGTGAACGCATAGCCAGGAATAGCTAAAGTGTGATTCCCCATTACTGGTAAAAGTAATTGAGCATGATAATTCTTCACATATGCGATGACAGAGAAGCAAATAGAGCCAAATTAGCGATCCAGTGTAAAATAACATTTTAAATGTCAGCTTTACAGTTAAAGGCAGCAGTGACATAAAAGCACAGTTCTTGTATTTTCGATTGGGTTTCCAACTGCTGTTCTGTCAGCAGTTGGAAACCCGATCGAAATACAAGAACTGCTGCCTTCAACTGTTAAGCTGACATTTGAACTTTTTGTTTTGTTTTGTAGAGTCTATTTCTGCACTCTACCTCGGGGGCATCTCTCAGGGTCCCTGCTGACAGCCACCACACTGAACCGCCCACCTGAACTGGCCACTCCAGAGCTACATTGGGTATGCAGGATCTGGGCTCTCCTGGCCTCACAGAGGGCCCCCAGACCCAAAGGAGAACCGGAGAGTCAGCCAGTATTGGGCGTGTGGTGGGTCGGCTGCCAGAATCGCCGTCGCCTCACCCGGTGAAGGGATTTTCCTGTTGCGTTTCCTGCCCTGAGGCACGGACGTGCAATGACATCCCCCGCAGCATCGCGACGCTCCATATGCTCCTGAGGACATCTGCGCGCCCCAATCCCCATGCTTCTTGCGCCATGTACTGCAGTGCCCCAGCCTCCGCCAGAGATGTCAGCACCACGGGAGAACCCTGAACTCACCCCAGGACTAAAGAGGGCTGTCTCGGAAGCTCAATCTTAGTCCTCCCCTACTGACCCCGATGACCTGGGCTTGTTCCTGAACCCGGTCGCCGCGCGTGCCATGCAGGTGTGGTGTCCAGCACCTCAACCTCAGCACCACCGGGCTGGCCCTAAACTTTATTTTACACTTGATCACTATCTTTGCAGCTCTTTTTGTTTCTCTATCAGAAAATAAGGTAAAATTAATGGGAACCTCGTCAAATCCATGGGATTGGACTAATTAAAATCAGCACAGCAGATGCATGTAGTGTCACCATATACGTAACCAAACCACAGCTACTGACAAGTCACGAGACCACACTGCAAAGACAAATGGCACAACCAAAGTTAATAAACAATGTTTTGTAATATTTAAAATTGGCGCAGCTGGATTAGCCTTATAATTACAATAATGACCTTGCTGGCAGTTGTTTCCAGACAACCCAACCCCACACGGATGGTCATTAATCCCCAGGAAACAACCGCCAGCTCGGTCGTTATTGTATAAGTAAACACTGACTTCCTGCCAGTGCTTATTGAACTGCCTCCCTGAATCATGTGACCTGCAGTCCTGCAGAGACAGTCAGCCATGTGATTACTGATCAGTGGGCTCTGGGCTGTTTGTCTTTCAAATAGTTTTTATTTTAATGGGTTCACCACAACATATCCAAGACATACTGTCTTAGGGTAGCTGGTCCATTCCACTGGGGTGTCAAACAGACAAGGCATGCTGATGAGTCCTGGTAGGACGAAACACGTGTCTATGTCATCTGTTAGCACCCTTTGCGAACTGTGAGAGGCCTTTTGGCACCATGCAATTCTGCTTAAAGTTGAACCAGCATAACATTCTGTGGTGATTTGCATATGCAGCCCATGATGCTTTGCATTGTGTGGACATGTGTGATTTTGTATTTTCTGGGCTGTTTGTTCCTTAATGACTTCAGCTTGTCTAATCGCGAAAGGAAGTAGCACAAAGTCACAAAGTGCAAAACAGCTGATTTCAGAGTGGACTTTACGTGATCCCACGTGGCTGCGGAATGGGCTACTTTGCCCATACTTTGCTGGCGGATTAAAACTCCACTGCATCTTGAGCCTGCATTAAGAGAAATAATAAACAGTGATTGTGTATTGTATGAATGAATTCCTTTGTTGCTCTGCACTAACCTAATCTGTTGCTTTTTTCCTCATAGGGTGCAGAGGATTAAATTCCAATGTGTACCTCAGACACTTTATAATGAGAGAGAGAACTGTCTATACTCCTCACATGAGTGGGTCTGACATTCTCATTAAATATCATGAACTGTCTGGCAATTTGAAAATAATAACAGATTCTGATATCCATGTACTGTTTTATAGAATCATTAGCTACAGTATTTAATACTAGAAATATTTAAAGTAAAGTTTACACTTAAGCACTTTGCACTTTTGTGAATAAGTCACATTTCTAAGCACTGTCACTTTAAGATTTTTTGTATTTAGGATCCTGATTTTTAATGGCTCAGCCTCCTGATGACACACATTCAGTGTGAAACTGGCACAGGTTACTTGTCCTGATCGCTGCATTGCGGGTTGTTATTTTAAACAATAAAGCTGTATTTATTAGTATTCCTTGAGTGGTGTGGATATTTGCTGTCCCTTTGCCTTCGTTCGGTGTCCTTAGCACTTGGTACACTGTTCAAGTTGTTTTGCTGTGTTTGTCTTCCCATATGGAGCACTGCCAGTCAATGCTAGTATGTCTCTAAGATCTCTGCAGTCTGACTCCTTTCATTGCACTACACGCCTGATTAACAATATGTTCAAAACTACCAATACAGCATTTAATCAGCTGTGTTCTTCTTTTGGCAGTCAGTAGCAGCCTGGACAAGTATTCACTGCTGCTTGCCTCACCCCCCAACTAGGGGCTAGTAACAACAGTTAACTCTGCATCACTTTGCAGTGTAATGTTTTGGCGACACCTGAGGTAAGGCTGGTGCACCAGCATAGAGCCTGGGTCTCTCACCTGTGATGTGGTAGCTGTAACCACTCAGCCAGTAGGGGCAGTCCCTTACATAAATCTTTAAAAGTGACATGCCAATGGGGCAGGCCCTTAGTTCAATCTTTAAAACCAAAGATGTTTGGTTGATGAATATTTTCTTCCTGTGTGTTGCTCCTTCCCTGGCTCTATTCACTAGGCATTGTGATTGTGATTATCTGTTCCAGATTGAACATACAGTATGGGGAATGGAAATTACAGTTTGTGATTCAAATCCATAGCTGTGGCTAGTACTGAAAGAACAAATGATTACCATCTAAATTGATCCTAATTGTAGGATATGCAGTTTGAGAAAGTACTGTAAGTGGTTCTGGAAAACAGGCTAAGCCTGACAGCTCAACTAGTAGAGATCTAGGACACCATTATGAAGGCCTGGGTTTAAATCCCAGTTAAGTAATTTCTTCTTCTTTCTTCTCAGAAAATATCTGCACCAAGCCCCCCAGTGGCAGAGAAAATAGCTGGTGCAGCCTGTGCAGTGGCACAGGGCCCGTACATAAAGGGGCCCAATAAGTTTATTCAGTATTTTAACATTTTTGGTGAAAGATTCAACATTTAGTCACCCTCCCAGTCCCAGACTGCTGACTGAACTGTCAGTGTGCTGTACTTGACCTGTGCACCTGGCTGACGTGCTGCAGATGGCAGGAAGAGTCATGATGTGACAAGACTGAGTCGGATGGGGACTAAAGCTGTTGCCTGCACTGTGTGATGGTAACTTTACTTTTACTTGTCTTACTGCATTGTGCTATGGCAGAGCAGCAGAGAGAAGAGAGACAGAGAGTGAAAGCGAGACTAGAGTCTAGAGATAGAAGAGCACCTGCATGCCTGCAGACGGTGATGGTCCTGGTCGCTCACTCGCTGCTGCAAGCCCTGCACAGTCGACAACCCCGTCTAGACCGAGGAGTCCGACTCCGACCCGACCCCCTATGTACTTAATCTGCTCAACAACCTCCATCTTCTCTCACTCTCTTCTGTGCTTCTCTTGTCTCTCTCTCTCTCTCTCACTCTGTACCTCGACTTGTTCTGTGGGTGGTGGTTGGCAGAAGGGGAGGGCGAGTTGAACTGCAGGTGGCTGGCTGCCTGCTCGCGACCATTGACCTTTGACTTTCGGTTGCAAGGCCTGGGCCAGCTGGGGGAGGTTTGTTTGCAGCCCTGAGGGCGCATGTCTGGCTGGCGCTGCGCTTCATCTCATGAGTTGCAGTGGTGGACTGTGGAGTGCTCACCTCACTGCTGCTGCATGTTGCTGTACTGTGTGGGACTAGGGGAGGGAGGCAGAGGCCTACTAGGGTCAAGCAAGCAGGCAGGCACACAAAGGGCAGAATGGGTCCTAGCAAGCTTGAGCTCTGCACCACATGACTGGCTGCTGGCTGACACATCCCATTGAACAGGGACACTGTCAATCAGTCAGTGGTAGGCAGGGCTGAGCTGGGCTATATATTGCACTGCAGCATGAGAGATGGGTCACATGGTGTGTAGCTCAGGGATTGAGCTAAACACTCAGTGTCTGTGTGTGGAGTAGTGGGGACACAATCACAATCTTTCTTTTGTTACTAAAAAACTTGTGGGGGGCAGGGGGTTGCAGCACCAGGTGGGGCTGGGTGGTGGCGGTAGGGGCCCACAGTTACAACCTGCACTGGGGCCCATCTTTCTCTTCCTCTGCCACTGAGCCCCCTGTTGGAATGGAAGACTTGGGGGGAGGGTGCCCTGGGCTTAATGCAAGTTTGCTACCATTGATGGATGGAGCTGGGCCATCTCTAGGGCAGATGGCATGGGAAATCTGCTTGCCATGATACGTCCAGCTGGTGGACTGATTTTCCTTCAGTTTTAAACTCACTGACCACCCAACAATGTCTGATGGTGCTCCTCCTTTATTCCTGTATGGTCTGGGTAGAGAGTGGGGCAGGACACTTCAGAATCATGTATGATGTCTAATGCCACCTAAACCCTCCATAGGAGGATCTACCTTGCAAGGAATTATCCCACTCCTTCCAGGAACCTGAAAGCCCTGCCTCCACAGTGTCACCTACTTGGTAGCATGCTGCATTCTTCCTGGGCCACTAGGCCAGTATAAATTGCCATCTTTGTTTTCCTAACTGCACAATTTGCAGCTCTGGAAAGCAAGTGATTGTGTGAAGCTGAGTTTAACCGATTCTGATAGCTAAGGGCCAGATGCACAAAGGCCCATAATACACACAATTTGCATGTGTCCCAGCTGCATAGCTGCACACCCTGATGCTAGCTCACACCAGATGATATCCACAGCCCCACCTGCCACCTCTGTGAGTGCAAAACTTTGTGCTGAGTTGAAGCAATGTCCTGTGATGGAGTCATGCTGACATCTTGCATTTGCTTAAGAGTGGATCCATTGCTCTAATCCAAGCAAGGGATGATAGAATACAACAGTTTTCAAGGACTGCCATATCCCTAAATCACCAAACAAGTATTCAGGGCTCATTCCTCTTTTTTGGAACTCACCCTCCAAGGATATGTCGTGGATGGTAAAAGAGTATGCAGAGGCCTTCAGTGCTACAAGAGACTGTGATCAAAATGACACATTACTGCACCCTTGCACCCTTGCCACCCCATTCCGGCTATGTGTGGAGCCTGGCATTTAGCATAATTAGGTGTGGAGTGGGTGTGTGCATCCATTCAGCATGCCATGGGGTATTCTGAACATGCTGAAGGGGCACTCCATGGATGAACAAACTCCTCTGCACTTGCAGATGGCTGCATACCTATTAGTGGATTGGGCCCAATACTTGTAAAGCACCTGTGGACAGTAATCTGAGGGCAAGAGTTAATTTCCTATTTAAAAAGCTACATTGTTTTATGTTGTCTTGCACCTGTGCAAGAAACATGCTGCCATAACTTTGGAATAGCAGGTTTTGGGCGGCGGCTGTGCTGTGTCCAGTGGCACCACTGCTTTTCAGGCTGGGCTTCCAGCGCGAATTGGATTGCATGCTGTCTATGACAGCAGTGCAAAAATGTGCCACCACCTGAAAATGTTTAGCCACTGCAATGAGGAGCTCCACCTCATTGCAGGCGTGCCTGTGCAGTGTAACATTTCAATAAACATGGCGGGGCGGCCACACCCGCCCTCACAGTCCCTATGTAGCCAACTTCGGGGTGCCCAATCCCCTGTCTGCATATGTGCCCTCTTTCCTGCTGTGGTGTGCTGAGGGGTGCCCAATCCCCGGTATTATGCCTCTTAATGCAGACATCCTTCCTGATGGGGGTGCCCAGTCCCCTGTCAGCATGTTAAACCTCCCCCTGCCATTTTCCTGGTGCTGCCACGATTGTGTGCCAAGCCACACTGGGAGCCCACCCCAGTGTGGGTGACATGAACTCCCAACCAATGTGTCACACTGGGTTCCCACCCCAGTGTGGCCACGACCTGTAAAAAAATAGAAAATGATCTACGGTGATTTATTTATTTTTTAGCTGAAACAAAAGAACGGTCCCTCACTGGCTGTTGTGGACCCACCCCAACCACGTCTGCACACCCACCTCCCTACACCCCCTCACCCTATACTTACCTCAGAGACCCAGCACGATGATCTTGGTGGACGGGAACACGTCTGCACTCTTCAAAGCTGACGCGAACTGAAGAAATGCGGTAAGCTGAATAATGGCATAAACAGGGTTTTTCAACTTTGATGCATATCTTGGGCATTTTTGAATTTTGGAACCAAATTTTCAATGTAGGGGTTATTGGGACTCCTCCTCAGGAATTCAGGCACTGTCATTGTGTTTATTTGGTCCTGAAAGGTGATTTTGTGGTCACTGCAAAATCACCTTTTGGACCAATTAATGAAAACGACAGTGCCACTGTTCATGAGCTGGGCTCCCAAAAGCCTATGTTGCAACTTTGGTGAAATAATTCAAAAAATGACTGCCGTAATGCAGCGTCGTTGCACAGTTCCCACGCGCTTGTAACTCGAGAATTTTTAATATTATTGCTCCAGGTTTTCAACATTGCCATTTTTCATATCTTCCATATGAACAGTGCAGCTGTCATTTCCACATTGTGCCCTAAATGTGTTTCTCACATCCGGCACACAGTGCTATAATCGCTGTAGGAAAACAATGTTTGGGACAGAGTAAGAATATCACAGTAACACTGTTCATGAGAAGAGGTTCAAAATGCCCATGTTGATTATTTGGTGAAAAAATTCCACAAAATGACCATGTTACAAGTGTGCATTGCACAGTTTCCATGCATGCTTGTAACTTCGAGAATTTTTAATGTTTTTACTCCAGATTTTCAACTTTGCCAATTTCACACATCCTTATGAACAGTACAGCTTCATTTTCCACATCCTGCCCAAACGTGTTTTAGCACATCCGCGCATAAAGATGCAGTCGCTGTAGAAAACAATGTTCAGGACACAGTAAGAAAATCACAGTAACACTGTTCATGAGCAGAGGTCCCAAAATCTATGTTAAACAGCTGGACAAAATTCCACAAAATGACCATGTTACAAGTGTGCATTGCGCAGTTTCCCACATGCTTGTAACTTCAAGAATTATAATGTTTTTACTCCAGATTTTCAACATTGCCAATTTCACACATCCTTGTGATCAGTACAGCCTATTTTCCACATCCGCGACAGTGACGCAGTCGCTGTAGGAAAACAATGTTCAGGACACAGTAAGAAAATCACAGTAACACTGTAAATGAGCAGAGGTCCCAAAATCTCTATGTTAAACAGCTGGACAGAGAATTCCACAAAATGACTATGTTACAAGCATGCATTGCACAGTGTCCACGCACCATCATAAGTTCGAAAATGTTTAATATTTTCACTCCAGATGTTCAACATTGCCATTTTGCACACCTTCTTATGAACAGTATAGCTGTCATTGTTCCATCCTGCCCAAAGTGCGGTTTGCACATCTAGCGCACAATAGATACGGTCACTGTGTGGGAAAACAACGTTGATTCGGGACAGCTTAAAAAATCACCACTGCCACTGTTCATGAGCAGAGATCCCAAATGACTATGTTAAAAATTTGGTGAAAAATTCCAAAACAGACTATTCTGAGCATGTGTTGCCTAGTTTTCATGCCTTCGTAACATCAAGCATTTTAATATTTTCACTCCAGATTGTCAACATCGCTATCTCTTCACACCTCCTTATGAATGGTGCAGCTGACATTTTTATGTGGTGCAGAATGGTGTGGTCACTGTGGGAAATCAACATTCGGGACACTTAACAAAATCACAGGAACACAGTTCATAAGCAGAAGTACATGCCTTCATGAGGTGGGGTCAGAAAAAGGACATGTTGAAAATTTGGGTCGATGCCACAGCAAACGCCCAGAGGCGTTAGGGTTTCTAACCATAACATCCCACCCTGTACAGACTAACAGGCATCAGGGCGTGCCTTTGGATTCTTGACTGTAATGCTCACGCCATTGCACCCCACCCTGCAGCCACTGAGAGGCATCCATTTGTGCCTTGGACTCTTCGGCTCAAAGTTTACCCCATTCTCCTATGCTGCACCCATCTCACATACTTCCTTATGAAATGGGGTGAGCATAAGGTCTGATGACCCCAAGGCACAATGCAACACTTGTCAGAGTCTGCAGGGTGGGGTGAAGTGAAATGGCATTAGCGTTATAGCCAGCGACAAAGACACACCCCAATACATATCACTCTGTGCAGGGTGGGCTGAGGTTCACGTCGGTTCTATACTTCACTGCCATTCCTATTATCGTCTCTCTAACTCTTGCACTACCAATGCCAATGCCAGCAAGACAACATTCGCAGTGACAAATGCTTGTTTTAATTAGTGACATAGAAACATAGACAGTGATGGCAAAGACTAGAGGTCCAGAGGACCAAGCTACATCCAGTCTGCTCAAGTTCCTGTAATCCCTGGAACATACTGTGTCAGACTAATCACTGAGTTGTTACCACTCTTTAATTTGGGAAAAGACTATCTCTGTTTTGTTGAACCAAACAACAGTTAGCCAGCTAAAACCCAAAATCCAACATCCAGCTGGTAAATGGCTACCATGAAAACAGTGGTCACTCTTCAAGCATCTGTTGTCAACTAAAATCTTGATTTCTTGATATAACAGCAAACTAGTTTCTAAACCCATGTTGGCCAACTTTTTGTTTTCGGTGGATGGAGTGGGGAGGTGACGAATCTTGAACAGGCCAGACTTCTGTAGAAGCTGGGAATTTTAGGGGTGGCCCAGGCACCACAGTTCCACTGAAGTGGGCTCCTATATTCAAATCCCACCCAAGCTTGGAGCCCCATACTTAATCAATGAATGCTTATCTCAGTCTATAGAAAGGGAGATCTTCAGAGAGATCTCCTCCAGTAAACCACACCTATGGAAATAGATGCCATCGACATCAGACCCTATCTGGAAATGTTTGCCTAGCAGACCACCCATGATGATGCAGATCACTGGTACCAATATAGTGTGGGCTGCCCAAACCTCCTCAATTTATTCCTGTGCCACTGTTGACTTCATGTTGAGCTAAGAACTACCCCTTGGACTTTGTTGCTGTGTGCTTCACCAGCCTTCATATCCTGCAGTGACCTTGCGACTATTTTCAACTCGTGGGCCTGTTCTGCTTCTTCCAAGGTTGGTATCTGTCTTGGTAGTTCAGCTCCCCGTTTTCATGGGGCTGATAGTTCCTTATGGCTCCATTGCCTGGCTTTGCCTCAGTGACAGCTTTGCTGTTC
The DNA here is from genome assembly GCA_016271365.2 of Neoceratodus forsteri. Taxonomy (NCBI): domain Eukaryota; kingdom Metazoa; phylum Chordata; order Ceratodontiformes; family Ceratodontidae; genus Neoceratodus; species Neoceratodus forsteri. The sequence continues at coordinate 1,047,479,846 of CM057455.1, forward strand.
GGTCTGAGGTTGCCATTTTCTGCACTCCTTTTGTGTTGTCATCACCTGGATCTGTGTCATTAATGTTTCCCTCCATGCCCAGTCCTCTGTCTTGTGCATGGCTTTGTTCACATGTCTGTTATTAGCTCTACCTTCAGCTTGGCTTTATGCTTGGTCCAGCTGCCTGCTGATGCACTCGGTCAGTCCCTAACTTCCTGCCTGGCTGTCCAGTTCTGTGGGTCCCAAGGTTTCCTTTGGCTCCATCAATGCTTGTTCTTGCTCTATCAATGGTCTCTATGTTATATTGTGGTTTGCAATTTTTTGCACTCTCCCTTTCTGCTGGAATTCACGTGGCTTTGACTCGTCATTGTCCCTACTACATGTGCAGTCATCTGCTTTGTGCATAACTGTTTTCATGTTTTCTGTCACTGATTTTGCCTTCAGTCTGGCTTTACCAATGGTCTGACTGTCCTCTGGGATGCCTCAGTTAGTTCCTGGTTTCGTTATCTTGCCCCTGTTTCTGCGGGGTTGATGGTTCTGTCCAGCTTTGTCTCTCAGGCGTTTTCCAATGCCATGTTTGCTGACTGGATTGGTGGTGTATATATGGCATCCCTTTTCAACTGGCCATTGTAGGGCTTTGCCTCTTCAGCATGCCTGGTCCCTGTTTCATGCAGGGCTGTTTGGATGATGCCATCATCATCTTTGCCTTTGTCTTAGTTTTGCCCTGTTCTGGCAATTCTTTTGAACACCTTGGTCAGTTCCTGGCTTCATTGCCCAGGCCCTGGGTTTTGTGCTTCCTTGTAACCTGGTTTTGCCTCATCGATTTTGTGCTGTTTAGGATCGGATTGCAATTTGTCGGCATCCACTTCTTGTTGGTCAATGTCTGGCTTTGCCTCATTGATGTTCCCTCAGCTTCTTACGTGGCTCTTTCCCTGGGCAACATTGTTGGCCTTCCCATCAGCTGTGATTTGTGATCATTCCACAAGGCCTTCAGGTCACTGCACTTGGTTTTGGGTCTCTAGCTGGGTCCTCCATGATTGTGGTCCTGCAGCTTTTTGGTTGCATGGCATTGCCTCACTGTTTGGTGCTTGTATCATGACAGCAGCATTCTTTGTCATTAGGATTCCTGTCGACATTGTGGTTTGTTCATGGGGCCTTGCCTATCAACATCCCTTATTTATATCTGGTCTCTGTGTCTGTACACTGGCCGTGGTGTGTGTTTGCCTACCATGCTTATTTTGCATCATTGACCCATTTTGGACCAGTAGAAGCGAGATTGTACCATTTGTAGGGGGTTACACTTGCTTTACAGGGGTCCCAGGGTCGAGCCAGAGGAAGGCCTCTGGAGGTGCAATACAGTGTGTGGGTACTTGTGTGGTGTATCAGGGCATTGTGAGTGATTATTGTGTACTGTCCCAGCCACTAGTAAGGAAAGAAGTGCTTACAGAGTCCCGGAGGCTGTGCCCAGGTTAGCTTGACCACTACCAACCCTGACCCCGGATGGAGGCACCCGCTTCAGAACTCAGGCCCCTTAACCTGCTACTAGCCCAGCAGGCAGGGGTAGTAACTCTTGGGATAAGCGCCACCTAGGGGTTACATTTTGAGGCTCATCGCTGGGATTTTGTGCCTTCTAGTAGCCAAAAATGACAAATTATTGTTAAAGATTAATGGCTACCCCAGTAGAAATGGCTGTACAACAGTTGGTGGGGTGGTGTACTGGGCAGGAGTTCGACCCCCAAAATGCTCTACTATACTGGATATTCCCTGGTACCAGTAAAACACTGTAGAGGGAGGACTCTCCAAAGTTGAATGTTTAAAAAACCCTGTGGTGGTGGGTCAACAGGCTGATTTGATAGCCCAAAATTTCATAGCCTTAGTAGGTGTAGTGACCTTGTGGACAGCTCTAAAGTGCCACAGGCTGTTGCCTCAGAAGGGGTTCCAGCTGCCTGGAGTGATAATAAAAGACAGTAAAGACCTCGGGAGGATGAGCTCCACCATTATCTGAGACTTTTGAGGAGAAATTTGCTAAGTTGTTGCTGGAGGAAGGAAACCATAGAGGAATTTAAGAAACTATTCCTGCCAGCTGGGGGTGTTCCTTCCCCAACAGCCCTCCCACTCCAGCACCTGTTACTGCCCGCCTTCTGTGTCCATACCAGTGCTGGTCCTTATATCTGTACCTGTCATTAGTCACGACTCCTATCGAAGGCTGAGATTCTTCTCGAGACCCTACCCACCCCAGGGGGGATGACTGGGAGACCTGGATAGACTATGTTTGCCCCTCTAGTACTTGAATGGTAATGCTCAGAAGCAGAGAAACGAAAGAGGTTGGTGAGAGCCTCGAGATCCTGCCCTGTCTACCATCCATGCCAAACAGGGCAATAACCCTGAAGCAGCTGCACAGGACTATCTTGATGCATTGAGAATATGTATGGTAGCCCAGATTCAGATGAGGATCTGTGGTGGAGAGTAAAATTGCTCAGCAGTACCCAGGGGCCATTGTCTGTGTATGTACCTCGGCTTGAAAAGCTGCTACAAGAGTGCCTCAGAAAGGAAGTTTGCCATCAAATGAATTAGATCGAACTAGGCTGGTCTGGATCCTTAAATCTGCTCCATTTTGGAAATTGTTACTGCTTCAGTTGTGCTTACTACCCGACTGGAATAAACCCCACCCCTCCTATAATGAGCTAATGAAAAGAAATTCGGGGTTAAGCAAAGGCAACCTCGGGGGATTGCACTAATATCTGTTGCTACTGCTCAAGTGACAGAGAGTGATAAGCCAAGTGGGATTCAGTTGCAAAGTCGGCACCTAACAAACACTCTGAGAATACAAAGGACTTCCTGCCCTGTGCCCAGTTTTTGAAAGTCGAGCTATTAAAGGAAGTCTGAGAGTTAAAAGTGGGTGACTCTGCAAGTGTTCCCCATGGAACAAGATTCTGGTTCCTCTCGGGGACGTGACTGCGATGGGGGTGGGGTGCACCCTCGGGCATCCGCTACTGAGGGTGGCCCCAAGGCTGAGCTCACCGGATTGACTGCTACTCTAAAGAACTGTTAAGACACTCGCACCACTCTCACTGCTGCAAACAGATACTAGACCCCAATCTCTTACTACTGGTTCAGTTCCTCACACGATGTTCTCTCCCAGGATGACCCAGGAGTCTATCATTTGTCACAATTGTGGAAAGGATGGCCATATGAAAAGATAATGCTGGACTCAGAAGGACTTAGAAAGAGTAGTAAACAGACTCGAGGGAGCTCTGAAAAGCAAATCAATGGCCAAGGGGTGCCGAAATGCCTGCAGTGAGGGTTTGAGAAACCCTAACTCAAATTTCTTTGTGGCTAAATTGTCTGTCCAGGCCTCTGCTACTGCCTCTCAGACTGGTCCAAAATAGTGGGCCTTTCAATGGAGACTACGTTGACTGTGAATGGTATTCATACTCGGGCTGTGCTTGACAGTGGGTCATAAGTGACCATTGTGTTTCAGGTCTGGTATGACAAACACTTATCTGATCTGCCCTTACAATCCCTGGAAGGCCTACATGTGTGGGGCTGGCGACAAGTCTTATCCATATCTAGGTTATGCCTACCTCTGGTTGTCTTTTCCTGCAACTGTCACTGGCGTAGAGGAGCAAGTAGAGACACTGGCTGTAGTGTGTCCCCCAGCCAGATTGTAGATGGGGTTCCCTGTTAACTGGAACAAACGCCCATATGTTTGGGAAATTTGCGCAACTCTGTCATGAGAAACAAGGGCGATGGACTGGGAGGGCCCTGAGAATTACAGCTCTGATCAAGAGGGCCTATGATTTGCAACAGAAACCCGATGAAGTCGACCAGGATGAACCAGTGGGGATCGTGTGGAAGAAGGATCGATTCAATGGTACTGGCCCCTAACGCCCAGTGTACCATTCAAGGGAGGTCCACCTCCGAAAGATGTCAAGAACAAAATACTGATATTGGATGCCATGGCAATGGAAAATTGCCAGAAGGATTATTGGTCAAGCCCAGCATCTTGCCTGCTGTGCCCATGCCTATGCATGACGAGTGATAGTCCAGATTCACAATGTGTCAAATCGGAGATCGGGTGAACAGATGGTGCACCCTAGTTATGGTACACTCTTGAGACACTGCAGTATTGCCCAGCAACAAGCACCCTGGTGAGAAGGAAAGTGACCCCAGACTTGTTTGACTTTGGTGACTCCCGTTGCCAGCTGAATGGAAGGCTAGAATTAGCAAGAGACTTGCCCAGAGAGACCAAGTGTTTTCATTGAAGGAATGGAATGTGGGATGTGTCCAGGGTGTGTAGCATCACATATGCCTGCACGATGAATGGCCATTTAGAGAGGTCCGCCGCCTAGCCTCAGCAGTCATAGATGATGTGAGAAGACACCTGCAGGAAATGCTCATTGCTGGCGTGATACAAGAATCCAGGTGCCCTACACCTCTCCCATTGTGGTTGTGTGTAAGAAGAATGGGTCCGTGAGGATGTGCATTGATTATCGAACCCTGAACCAGTGGACCATCCCAGATCAATACACTATGCCTCGTATACAAGATGCCCTGGACTGCTTGAATGGGAGCAAATGGTTCTCCGTGTTGGATCTTTGTAGCAGATACTACCAGATCCCGATAGCCCGGAAGACCATGAGAAAACAGCCTTCATCTGTCCATTGTGGTTCTATGAGTTTCTGAGGATGCCACAGGGATATCGGAGCCCCGCCACCTTTCAGCGACTGATGGAACGTCAAGGTAGGAGATATGAATTTGCTGGAATGCCTGGTGTACTTGGACAATGTCATTGTGTTTGGGAGCACCTTAGAGGAGCATGAGAACCGACTGTTTAAAGTCCTAGACCGACTGGAAGACTTGGCCTCAAGCTGTCCATTGACAAGTGCCAGTTTTCCAAACCTATGTGAAGTATGTGGGGCACATAGTATCTACAAAGGAATAGAGACTGATCCCTGTAAGGTTGATGCACTGACTACTTGGCCCCAGCCCCATAGTCTGAAAGAAGTACAGTGTTTCCTGGGGTTCTGTGGCTACTACCGCAGGTTCATAAAAGACTATTCAAGGTATTTCACCCACTCCTGAACTTTACCCAGGGTTACCCTCCTACCAATTGTAAATACAAAAAAGGGCTGCTAAAGAACCAGAAAAAGTATACTTCCACCCAGGTGAACTCTTCAGACCCCGCTGGATGCCTGACTGTGAAGCACCCTTCCATGAGATCATATACCAGCTCACCCATGCCCCCATCCTTGCCTATGCTGACCCCACCAAATCCTATGTGCTGCATACAGATGCTAGTCCACAGGGTCTAGGAGCTGTGCTGTATCAAGACCATGAGGATGGCCTGAGACCAGTAGCTTTCACCAGTAGGAGCTTGACCTTGTCCAAGCGAAACTACCCTGTGCATAAGTTGGAGTTCCTTAAGCTAAACTGGGCCATCGTTGACCAGTTTCATATATACCTCTATGGGGCAAAGATATTGGTGAAGACTGACAATAACCTGTTGACCTATGTACAGACTTCAGCAAAGTTAGATGCCACTGGGTACCGGTGGCTTTCTGCATTATCAACCTATGATTATGCTGTCGAATACAGACCGGGCCTGAACCATATTGATGCTAACGCCCTATCACAGAGGCCCACTTCCAAGAGTGATTGGGTCAGGCTGTTTGAACCTGACATTCAAGCACTGTGCCAAAAGTTTGATAGAGATGAACAGATGTCTGCGGACACAGTGGACTGTTTAGTAGATTGCTTGGGCCCTTCTGACACCTGCATACCAGCTGCCTATTGCCACTTCTGTGCTCTAGATATTAGTGCACTACCTCAATTTGAAAATGACAGCATTCAGTGGGCTAAATCCAAGATCCTATGATTCAGTCAGCACTTGATGCCCTCGTGTAGGGAAAGATGTGTCTAATTACGTTCCACTGACTTACAAACTGCTTTTATTGTTTAAAGAAGGCCCCAGATTGAAGTTGCTCAATCATTTGTTGTATAGAGACAGTAGATCATAGTGGCAAAGTAGACAAGCAACAATTGGTCCTGCTCACGGCCTTTAAAGATTTAGTACTGAGGTCCCTCCACAGTCACATGGGGAACCTCGGCATTGACAGAACCCTTTGACCTGGTACGATCTCACTTACTGGCCCCAAAATGGGGGCTCATGTTGAGCTCCATGGAAAGACTTGTAGTCGCTGTCTGCAAAGAAAGCCCTGCCTCAGAGGGCTGCCCCCTTGTTAATATTACTACCAGCACCCCCATGGAACTAGTCTGAATAGACTTCTTGTGTTTAGAACCTGATCAGTGGAACACTGGCAATGTGCTAGTGGTTACAAATCATTTCACATGGTATGCACAAGCTTTTCCCACCAAAGATCAAAAGACATCAACTGTAGCCATGGTGCTAGTGGAAAATTTCTTAGTCCACTATGGTGCCCCCAGAGGATCCACTCTGACCAGGGCAGAGACTTTGAGAGTCGACTAATCAAAGAAATGCTCTCTGTATGGGGAGGCGAATGTCAAGAACCACCCCTATCACCCGCGAGGAGACCCTCAACCAGAATGTTTTAACCACACCCTTCTAGACATGCTGGGCACCCTACACCCTAAAGACAAGCATAAATGGAGCCAGCAGATTAGCACCTTGGTACATGCATATAATTGCATGAAAATGATGCTTCCGGTTCTCTCATACCGCCTCATGTTTGGGAGAGAGGCCCGGCTGCCTGTTGATGTCTGTTTTGGGGTCTCCAGATGGGATCCAAGCTGAAAACTACTTGCAATATGTACAAAAACTGAAAGCTCAATTGAACCATGCCTATCAACTGGTCCAGAAAATGGTTGGCAAGAGAAATCTAGCCAACAAAGAGAGGCATGATAAAAAGTGAAGGCTCAAGAGCTTCGACCTGGAGACCGTGTGTTGTTACGCAATTTGGGACTGCATGGTAAACACAAAATTGCTGATCGGGTGGCACCATCTTCCCCATGTAGTAGTTGTAAAGTTGGATGATTTATCTGTGTACAAGGTGCCCCAGAGAACAACTCTAAAGCTGTCAACACCATGCACCGTAACCACTTGCTACCTATAGGCCAAGTCATGATTGAGGCTAAACCCCCAGAAATTGAGCCCCATGGGCCAGTGACCCGTGCTGATGCAAGAAAGAGACAGAGCCAACCTACCCCAGTGGTCACAGATTTAAGGTTTCCTCCCGAGCAGGCCCAGAATGATAGTGACTGTCAGTCCACTTCTGATGAAAGTGAGTGCGACTATGCCTATTACCCCTCTTATGAACTGAACCATCTGTTTCTGGGTAATCCCATGACTAATTGTGGGGATGAAGCTGGGCCTTCCAGACTGCCTATCCCCCAGCTCGGTCCTTTGGAGCCAATAATCCCTGAAAGTGAAGTGCAAGTATCACGCCTGAGGATGCTGAGTCTCTGTGTATTGTGGAACTCTATGACTTGCCTGAGGAGGTGCTGATGGAATGAGTCTTTCTGGTCACATACCAAAACTTGAAGAACACTATGAGAGTGCTGATAACCCCCTTCAGTACCAGGGCCTCTTCAAAATGAGCAAAGTGTGGTAAAACAGAACCTACAGAGCAAGGAGCTGACAGTGCTCCAAGTTTGGACATTTCTACCCAGGCAGAGGCACCCCTCACAGGTGATGAAAGCCCCAAGGCTGTTGCTGAAAGTACAGAGACTGTGGTTGTTCCCCAGAAAGACTGGCCAAGCTGTCAAGCCAGTATTGCGTTTCAGCTATGATTTTCCGGGGAGGCCTGTGGACTTGCCTCTCCATGTGGTTCACAAAGGTGTTTATGTTTCATCGAGCTCACTGCCCAAATTGAGCTTGACTGCCCATTCCAGGTTACTTGTTCTCCCCTCTCACCATGGTGCCCCTGCCCCATCCAGCCCCAAGTTAGCTGATAGGGAAGGGCCCCTCTTACTCTGTTTAATGTACAAGAAGTTATTACCTGATTTAGTATAGTAATGTTCAACTGACTTGTGTGAAATATGCCTAATGTATTGTTAAAATGGATATAATATTATAAAGTGTAGTAAAATGTATAGTAAAGTAGTAAGTTTATGTTAATTGATGGAAGATGGTACAGACTTGATGTGGATGCCAAGCTTTCTCCAGGCAGGGAAGGGTGTAACCCCCTACAAATGGGGGTTCCAGAAAAGCCTTCTTTGAGCTTGCCTAAATGCTCACTGCCAGGTTGGTGTCCTCGTTTTAGCAGTTTAAATGTGATTGCCAGAGAGTGCATGCATAGCCTGTTTGTACTGTCTCTTTAAGAGCTGCCTGGACTGCAATCATAAGTAATCTGAGAGTGAGTTCTGTTGAAAGATGTAACTATTTGCTGAAAATCATTTAGAGTGATAATGATAATGTAGTTTGTCTAACCTGCCTTCTTTACAGCAAGGACTGTTTTGTTTATCCCCACCACTGTGGCCCAGGGACTGCTGAATTGGACCAATCAGTACTGGTGGGACCTAAAATGGAGCCAGACTACAGGAGCAGTCTGGAGTCAGAATCTGTAGGAATTGTAGTTTTGGGCTTTTGCACCTTTTACACCTGAAGAGGGAGCTCCTGTTGTGACTGACAGATGAATCAACCAACCGAACCTTTTGGATCTTGGGAAATTCCCAGGCTTGCTGGCAGTTGAGTCAGATCTAAGTTGGGAGCCTGAAGAAGCAATAGCTTGAGACAGTCAAGCAGCCATCCGAGTAGTTTTTCGTGGGAGAACTATGGAAAGGTCTGAGTTGTGGACTGCATGTCTGCCTGCTGACCCTGAGAGGAGAGAAGAGAATTATTTTGGACTAAATCCAAGTTTGTGAGAACAAGTAAGCCACTGATTTTTTACCAGGCTCGTACCTGAAGAAGACCGAAGATTTTGCTGAATGCGATTGGCCTGTTTTCCTTGTGGATGGAATTCCGAGACACAAGGAATAGAATTCTCGGGTTGGGAGTAGTATATAGAACCACCGTCTCAAGGGAAGATCTTGACAGGGAGCTAGCAGGGCAAACCAGGAAAATGTATAGAAGAGGTAACATTGTGATACTGGGGACTTCAGTCTTCCAGAGGTGGATTGGGGTATGACACCCACCTCAAGTGCTAGGGAGCAGATTCTCCTGGATGCATTTCAGGGCTGTTACCTGGCTCAGTTGCTCACTGAGCTGACTAGATTGGGGAATATACTAGATCTAGTATTAACCAACAGGAGGCTGTAAGAGAGGTGAGGGTAGAAGAACCACTGACTGGGAGTGACCACCACGTGGTGTGGTTCTCAATTAGCATGAGTAGAGAGGTAGTGGGTACAGGGACCAGGGTGACTGACTTCGAACATGCTGATTTTGGCATGATGAAGGAAATAGTAGAGGGTCACCTGACAGGAATTCATCCTCAATGGGATGCAAACCAGAAATGGGGAAAAACTCAAATTGGGGCTGGTGGAGGCCACTGAGACATGTGCCAAGTCCAGGGTAGTCACCAGGGGAGTAAGGGCTCTAAAGCTTCCAGGGAATTGAGGCTGGCACAGGATATCAAAGAAGAAGAAAAGACTTCCAGTTCATACAGGAGAAAAGGAGCTGTAAGGACCAGATTATGAGGATCAGAAGGGGGCTGAAAGTGGGGTGGAACAAGCAGAGACTCTAAATGAGTACTTCTGTTCTGCGATCATGAAGGAAAAGGGTGAGCTGCTTCCAAAGGGGTGGGGATGGTGGGCAATGGGGTGAGGCGTTAACAGATGGTGTGATTACTGAGGTCAGGGTATTGGATGGTCTAAGGGCTCTGAGGGTGGATAAAGCACTGGGTCTGGATGGCATACATCCACAAGTGTTTAAAGAAATGGTGGAGGTATTGGTTGGACCACTGACAGATCTATTCAATACTTCCATGAAAACAGGATGTGTGCCACAGGACTGGAGGATGGCCCACATGGTACCTCTCCATAAAAGTGGTCCAAAGGATGAGACAGGTAATTACTGACGGTAAGCCTTAACATCTATTGTGGGAAAGCTGAAGGAGACAATACTTAAGGAAAGGCTGGTCTCCTTCTTGGATGTCAGTGGGCTCCAAGATGCTCATCAGCATGGGTTTATCTTTGGAAGATCCTGTCTGACTAACCTTGTTGAATATTATGACTGGATTACGAGGAGAGCTGGACAAGGGTCATGCTATGGATGTCATTTATTTGGACTTCAGCGAGGCTTTGATTCAGTTCCCCATGGGAGACTGAGTGGTTAGTTAAGTTATTTGGGGTGGGTGCTAAATTGGTTAACTGGATTGTGAACTGGCTGCAAGACAGCAGAAAGTAGTAGTGAGGGGAACTGTCATCTCTGAGAGCTATGATGAGTGGGGGTGCTGCAGGATCAGTATTGAGGTCAGTGTTGTTTGGGATTTTCTTTGCTGACATCTTGTATGGTGTCAAGAATAAGATCAGTCTGTTTGCTGATGACACCAAGTTGGGGTGGTGATGGATGATATAGAAGGTTGGCAGGGGTTGTAGGATGATCTGACTAAGCTGGCGGAATGGTCGGAGGATGGCAGTTGGGGTTTAATGTGAAAAGTGCAAAGTCTTACACTTTGGTGCAAAGAATCCTAGAAAGGGTTACCAACTTGGGGGATGCAGCTATGTACCACTGAAGAGGAAAAGGATCTAGGGTGGTGGTGATAATGGCGAATATGAACAATTCAGTGCAGTGCAGGAGGGGCAGCGAGGCCAACAATATGCTGGGTTGTATAGCAAGGGCATCTCCTCCAGAAGCAGGGATGCCATTCTGCCACTCTACAAGTCACTAGTCAGACCATACCTGGAAAACTATGTGCAATTCTGGCACCCTTATCTGAAGAGAGATGTGAGATTGTTGAAGGGGTACAACAAAAGTCAACAAAGTTTATTCAGGGATTACAGGGTATGCCCTACAAGGAGAGATTAAGGGAACTGAACATGTATCCCTGGAGAGAAGAGATTGGGAGATATGACTGAAACCTTTAAGTACTTAAAAGAAATAAATAACTCTGGTACTGAAGAGATGTTCAAGCTCTGGAAAGGAGAGACACAAGAGGGCATAGACTTAAACTGGAAGGAGGTAGGTATAAGAGGGAAATGAGGAGGCACTTTTCAATCAATCAAAATCTTTATTTATTCAGGCGAGCATCATTGAGCATAGCTCATTTACAAGATGGACCCTGATTGGTCATAACAATATAAAGGTACAAATTTACACAAATACAAGATACAGATTGAATACAAAAAACAAAGACTTTATAAATGAACAGGTGCAAAAATATTCACATATATACAAGGCAGTGAGCCAATGAATCTGGGTTATAATAAAAGAAGAAAAAACAAACAGGACTGAAAGATTAAAGCGAGGGTGATGGGATTTTGGGAACTTTTCACACAGAGAGTAGCGGCAGTTTGGAATGCTCTGCCAGAGGAGTTGTATCCTATAGGACGGTGGGTAGTTTCAAGAGGGGATGGGACAGGGTGAGGGGCATAATTGGGAATGGTGAGGAGGGGAGGGGCTGCTGTAAATAGGGTATTAGCTGCACCTCGAGCAGACTAGATAAACCTAGAGGCCTAATTTCTGCTGGCAATTTTCATGTCCTTATGTCCCTCTCAGCCTCCTTTTCGGTACTGTAAACATATTAAGGACCTCCAGTCTCTCCTTATACCTTTGTCTCCTGCAGATAATAGTTTTGTGGCCCTTCTTCATATGTTTTTCTTCCATACCATTAATAATTTTGTGGCCTGATTTGCACCTCTTGACTGCCTCAATGTCTTTTTTGCATTGAGGAGATCAGAACTATTGTACATGCAGTGTGGCAATTTGGCCACTGCCGAAATATTACTGTCATATTTATCTGTGATTTTTTGTGTTTAATTCTCAAAAGGCAAGAACATAGATTTGTCAGAAAAGCTGCCCACTTTTCGGCACAATACTCGGAAAGAGTTACGTGTATTCCAGTGTCTGACGCTTCCCTCTGCCTGGGACAAAATCTTGCCTAGAGGTAAACAGGAGTTAAAGATCAAAGGGAAACATTCCTAAATGTCAGGAGATGGCAGAGCTATCTCCTCTATTATAAAACTTTAAATTTCAAATGAGAAAATGGTTTGAGAGAAGAGTTATGTAGACACTTAGTCTAGGAAGCTATTGTTAAAATCTACCAACTGTCAGTCCATTTCCATTTTAATGGGTGTCAGGAAGAAAGTATAGATCAAAAGCCAGCCAGGAAGTTGGGGATGTGGGAAAATAAAATATTGTTTTTAAGGTTCACATAAAGTTCTGTGAAGGAGCAGAAGAGACACCTGCTGGCCTTGAGGTGAACAGTGGACCTGGGGATATTAAGGCCACTGGCCAATCACGGGCCAGTTAACAGATTTCAGAAAAGGGCTATAAAACCCTCTTCAACAAAGATTCTGGGCACAAGACAAATTTCCTGACCTAGAGAAGACTGCCAGATACAACTGAAGAAGCACTGCAAGAAAACTAGGACTCTGGGACTCAGCAGAGTGAAAGAGAAACTTTGCAAAACTCTATTTTCTATACCTGATTCTCTACAGAAAAGGAAGACATTATCCAGTTACTGTACCTGTCGTTTTTAATGTTTATTCCAACCTTTTTTTTTGTAGTTATTTTGTAACCAAATTTATAAATCTTTTGTCTGTATGTTTTGTATGGTAGTTATTTAAGTAATTAGTAAAAGTTTTTGCTTTTATTTTTAAGGTATTACTGTCTGTGAGTGGTTTGTTGTGTGTGAAGGCTTTTGGGAAGGTTTATTCAATCTGTGACAACACCTGTTTAGTGCTAAGGTGCCACATGCTACAAAGACTAGGATCCTGGAAGGAATCTGGGGGCATAAAGTAGGAAAGGCATGCAAGGTCTGTGAAAGAGGTCTGTAGGGTTTGACCCAGGTTCCCTGCACCACCTGTGGGGAGAAGATGCAATCTGGGTTTGAGGATAGCCCAGAAGAGCCTGTAACCCCTGGGTCCTCCCGCCACACAGCAACCCAGGAGGGTTCTCACCTGGCTACAGACTTGAGACTATATTTACTCTTACCCAGATAGAGAGGAAACCCTTGGCCTCATGGCAAGTGTTCAGTTTAAAACTCAGCAAGCACTCTAAAAGGCCACAAGGAGAGTATTTCCTGACCCCCTGTCATAGATTGCACTTAGGGAGGGCACTGTGAGCTCAGTGGACTTGGCTCCCAGGATTGGGTTTGTGTCATGCTGTACTCCAAGTGGAGAATGAACAGGGCCTTGTAAAGTGATAGGATTACTTCCCCTGCTCTGCTGGTCCCCTTTGATGCAGACCAGCATGCTACAGACCAGCTTGACAGTGACTGGACACTGCTAGTACAGCTTCAGTTCCTTTTCATGTATGACCCCATGGTCCTTTTTCCTCCTCCACTGCAGCAAGAGGAGCTAAGCTAGACAGCAGAAGCTTGAATGCTATGTAAACTCCCAGTTCATACCTGAAAACAGGTATTCTTCTCTAGTGCACTTACTTGGTTAATTCACTTTCTTGCCCTGGTACATGGCTAGAAACAGGATGCATGTCCTAGTCCTCCATTCCTGATGAACAAATCCATAAATAAATAAACAAAACAGGATACATATAAGTGGGTTAAAATAATACAGTACCTGACCTATGAGTTGTCAACTTGTTGCGGTGGTGGTCAGACATAGTCACATTTCAACCGAGCCATGATAACTAAGAACTCCTTTTTAAATCATGGTAAGAAGAAAGAATGCAAGTAATAAAATAGAAAAGCAAACATGTAAGGAATTTAAAGGTCCTTTTTGGAAAGTGCTTTTTGTGAGGGGACTGCATCGGTTTCTGTTTGTTAATATGGGCTGCTCTAGTAGCACCCTTGTAATGGGAAAGGAATTTATATGAAATGTGGTTAAAAATTGAGTTGCTGTAGCCAGGGTTGAGCATGTTATACCTTGATTTGCCTCACACATTATTACATTTGTGCAAGAGAGTGTGCCAGTGAAAATCTGTCCTCATTTGCAGAGACATCCTTTTCATGTCTGTGTATAGTAAAGGGTTTGCCCTTACGATTAATATTTCATGTGGATTTGAGAAGCCTATTATAAATTATAGCCAATGTATTCACAAATATTTTACTAGTAAATCAATCTTTAAATGTGGTTACCATAGTAATTTCTTGGTATAGCAAATTACAGTGTTAAGTACTTATACATCTAGAACCTGGTTTCTGCTTTGTTGACTAAATTACTGACTCAGTATGCTTTTTAAGTTAGTCTTGAATCTTACTAAACTCATAAATGATGGAAATCAGGTATATGCCCCAGTGTGTTCCTCTAGTCTTCCTATGGGGTGCGACTCATGTCCATTCTCGGTGGTGGGGGGCAGGAATGATCCCACTGACATCATGATACAGGTCTAGTCATTGCCATCTATAATAATAGAAATCACTGTAGTGCATTGTGATGTGACAGTGGTCACAATCACTGCAATGTAACTAACGCTTTCTGAGTGATAGTGACTGCTATTGGTATTGCTGTAACAAATGCCTGCAGTAATGTCACTGACAGTGTTGCAATGCCTGGCTAACACTGTAATGTGATGTCATGATCTCAATATTTCTGAAGCTAGACTCTGCTCTTGAAATTGGACAATATGACTTTTTAAGGCTTTTTGTCAATATAAATTTGTGACTTTGTAAGGCTACTTGGCACCAGCCAACACCAGGCTTTTGATTGTATATATGTGGGAGTGGAGGAAGTGACCAAAACCTGAAAAGGTGAATTACTATGTTTGATTACACCACGGGATGACCATTCCGTGAGATGCTGACTGCAGATCAGCTGTAATACATTGATATAGATTGTGAAGGGAACCCTATAGCATCCTGTTACAGTAATGGGACACTGAAGTGTTCTTACCTACATATACATAGATACATAGACAGTGTCGGTAGATAAGGGCCTATGGCCCACCCAGTCTGCCCATTTGAGCTTGTAAGTTCAGTTTGTTTTCCTAGAAGTCTGTTGCCCTTACCCCTGACCTCCAGAATTCCTTTATGTCTATCCCATGCATTCTTAAATCCGTGATTGTTTCACCCCCACCACTTCCTCTGGCAGGGTGTTCCACTTGTCCACCACCCGTTCTGTGAAGAAATTCTTTCTCATGTTTCCTCTGAATCGTCCTCCCTCCAACTTCATCCCATGCCCTCTAGTCCTGGAACATCTTTTCGCTTAAAAATAGTGTTTTCCTGCACCCTGTTCCTCCTGCAAGATACTTGTATGTCTATCATATCCCTCTCTCCTCCTCTCTCCAGGGAGTCGTGTTCAGTTCCTTCAACCTGTCTTCATAGGACTTGTGATGCAATCCATGCACCATCTTTGTTGCCCTCCTCTGAACCTTCTCTACCCTGTCTATGTCCATCACGTGGGTATGGTCTCCAGAACTGTACACTGTACTCCAGGTGGGGCCTCACTAGTGTCTTGTATAGCGGAATTATGACCTCCCTTTTTCTGCTGGTGATGCCCCTGCCTATACATCCCAGCATCCTATTTGCTTTACCTGCTGCCTTGTCACACTGTTTCCCTACCTTGAGGTCATCAGAGATGACAACCCCAAGATCCCTTTCCTGCTTGGTGCATGCTATATCCTCACCCCAACTGATATATTGTGCCAGGGTTTTGTGCCCCATATGCATTATCTTGCACTTCTTTGCATTGAATTTCAACTGCCAAACCCTGACCATTCTTCAAGTTTCTGCAGGTCCCTTCTCATTCTGTCTACACCCTCTGGTGTGTCTACTCTGTTACAGAGCTTTGTGTCATCAGCGAACAGTGAAATTCTGCCTTCTAGGTCCTGCATAATGTCACTGATGAAGATGTTGAATAGGACCGGTCCCAGCACTGATCCCTGTGGTACCCCACTGGTCATTCTTCCCTCTGTGGAGTGACAGCCATTTACTACCTCTTCATTCTTTCAGCCTGATGCTGCTTTAAATAGAGTGGCAACAGATAAGATGTTGCTTAGGTATGTGTTCACTTGATGAGCTATGTGCAAAGACCAGTGAGGAAACACAGTCACAATACCTAAACACAAACATACATACTGAACATCTGCTATGCTCATGCACAGAGCACACATGGCAGCATTCCTGTTTTGTTCAAATCAACTCAGACCAAGAGAAATGAAAGGTGAACAAAGAATTTGTAAATACTAGGGAAAATAGCGAGCAAATTTAAAAATAAAAGGTAAGAAAAGTTTCTGTATGTGACCATTGGATACAGTGACAAACATAGAAACATAGACTTTGACGGCAGATAAGGACCACTTGGCCCACCCAGTCTGCCCATTTCCCTACCTATTGGATAAGCTGCAGATTCTAGTTAACCAACAGCCTACTTCCTGCAACCCCCAATATAATTGCCTTATGTCTGTCCCATGCATGTTTGAATTCCCCACTGTTTTAGACCCCACAACCTCTCAGGAAGGCAGTTCCATCGTCCACCACTCTCTCCGTGAAAAGAATTTCCTCACATTACCCCTGAGCCGTCCCCCTCTAACTTTAAATTGTGCCCCTTGTTCTTACACATCTCTTTTTGCTACCCTCCTGGACTTTGTTGATTCCCTTGAGGTACTTAAAAGTTTCTATCATGTCCCCCGTCCCTCCTTTCATCAAGGGTATACATATTAAGCTCTCTCAATCTCTCTTCATATGGTTTCTGATGTAGACCCTGCACCATTTTAGTTACCCTCCTCTGGACTGCTTCCATCCTGTCTATGTCCTTGTAGATGAGGTCTCCAAAACTGCACGCAGTACTCAGATGGGGTCTCACCAACTGTCTGCATAGAGGGATAACCACTTCCCTTTTTCTACTTGTGATGCTCCTCCCTATGCATCCCAGTATCCCCAGCTCTCCTTACTGACTTCTCACATTGCTTACCCACCTTTAGGTCATCTGATATGACTGCACCCAGATCCCTTTCCATTACTGTTGTCGTTAGTACCTCCCTGCTATTGTGTGTACTCTTCTCCTGGATTTTTATTTCCCAGGTGCATTACTTTGCACTTCTTTGCATTGAATCTAAGTTGCCATAGGGTCAGGCGCATTTAGAAATAAAATCTGAGAATGCCCTTCTACTGTGCCACTATATTTAGTAGTACCCTCTGTTAGCGGCCCAGTGGCACTGAGGGGCTGGACACACACCTTGTGTCACATCGATGACATGGGTTAGGAATGGACTCGGGTCACTCCAGGGGTCGGCAGGGTGAGGAAGAATCGAGCATCCATAGACAGCTTTCCTTCCTCGGGAGGGAGGACAGTGCTGCATGCTGTAGACTGACACCCAGCAGTGGATGGGTGTCAGCACAAGCGCGCAGCCAGAAGGGTGGGAACCACATTCAGGGTGTGGAGGCTGCCTCCATGGAGGTGGAGCCTAGTCATTCACCCATTGCATGTTCATGGGTCCGGGAAAAAAACAGGAGGAAAATGGAGCTGGTATGCTCCATGATGGCCTGGCTGCCCCACACCGTCCCCTGGTATCTGGGCGCTGGCTTCTGGGAGGGAAGGCAGCGCTCCTCTTCTCAGCCCTGTCATGGGAGGGTAACCCATAAGAGATCTGACGGGAAGGACTGGTGTGGGATGCTGGGCTGGAGAGGTGAGCTCCTCGAAGGAAGAGCCGGAGCCACCTGCCAGCTCTGCGGAAAGTAGAGAAATTGTAAATTAAATTTAAAAAATATAGTACCCTCTGTTGTGTGCTGTGGTCAGGCATTGACGCTCCATTGATGTGGCTGTTGCACTTGTAACTCCCACCATGGTGGTCCATCTTGGTCACTCCACAGGAGTACCTGTCTCCGTGGTGTGTAGAGACCACATGTTGATGTGGCTGTGCCAGTTGTGAGTGACAGAAAGGTGGCCCATCTCAGACCCTCCCTCCCAACAGGATTTCCTGTCTTCAGTCAGACAGAAAGAATAGAGACAGCGTAGGCCTGAGGAAAATCAGCATGGAGAGCAGCAGAGAGGCAAGGTGAGGGACATGCATGCCAAGTCTCCCTCTTCTGACTTTTGCCATACCAGAATGATTGTTTTTGTGTTTTGTTTTAAATGTATTTACCAAGGATTGCCCAGCTGAGATAAAACATCCCTGTCTTGCAGGGTTCCTAATTATTCAGGGTCAGTCACTAAAGTACTTGGCCTGAGGTGGCATAAGGGTGAGGAGGCTCCATTTATATAGCTGGGAGTACTTTTCAAAGGACAAGATGAGAGAGGGGTGCCACACAGATAATGCAATGGTTTATTTCCTGGTTTGTGTAGAGCATGGTTTGCTTAATTTCAAACTGAAATAAACCTCCAAACTAAGGCCCTTGAGAGGTTGGAGGAGCAGGGGATAATTCCTGGGGCCCAGCACCAAGAGAGGCTCAGGCCTCCCAGCATATTGTATGCAGGAATGGGCTGTTATCTTGTAGGGGCCCCAGAATCTGAACTTTCCCAGGGGCCCAGAATTCTTCTCAAGTGGCTTGCTCCAAAACCACAACTTGTTAGTTTGTTCACCAGGAGAAGAGGGTTACAAAATATTTTTCTATTTTCAGACTCATCCCTGGGTAGGGTAAGGATAGTGGAATTACTGATTGGTATTGAATCAGGTAATGCTTAACCTCAAAGTTCGGTTCAGCACTGAAAAATAGTACCACTGGCATCCTTCTACCTTCCATCCTGGTCTCAATTCTGGTCTCTGAAAACTCAGTGAAAGACCTGACATCTTTTCTGCTTCTCCTACCACAATGAATGATTGACGGGCAGTGCTTAATTTGAGCCGGTGCTGTCTGGGGCTTAGCCCGCCACCTCTTTCATGCCAGGGCTCAGCCCGGCACCTCTTCTGTCTCTCTCTTGTAAGTTTGTGCAGTGCAACAATTACTAACACTTGCAGCAGGCCAGCAGCAGTTTGAGTGGTAGCCAGGAGCAGGTATATTTTAATTTTCTTTTTTCTACAGTCTGCTACTCACTGTGACTTGAGTGAGACAAGTCGACAGCTGCAGCAGCTGCAGCAACAGTGACAATCGCTACTTTCGCCCCGGCCCTGCCTCCAAGTCCAGTCCTCTTCATTGACTCCACTCGTCCTCCTCGGCTCTTCCTAGTCCTCTCAGCACCCGCGCCACTCCCCGGGACCCAAGCTGACCTTGCTGCTTGCTGGGAGGGGTCAGAGTTGAATTTGTTTGCTGGCACGCACAACTCTCGTCCTGAATGCTGCAGTCTGGAGCACCTGAGCATCTGTTCTGTGGTCAGGTGATCTGATCATCTCGTTATCTGCCCTATACCTTTGCCTCACCGTAACGTCGTGGGGAGGAGTTAGCAGACTCGCCGACCTGAGGCAGTGTGTGGCTGCATTTTACAGTTGGCACTGTAGTCTACTCCCTCATTGTGAAGAGGAGGAGAGAGCAACTACTGCATATTTAATAAAAACAACAGTGGACCAGCGTGAAAAATTATATATTGTGTAGTGTGTTGACTCTTAGATCATCGAACAGAGAGAGTCATCATTGAGGTTAGATTGTCTGTGAGCGACAAGCCCATGTTAGGAATGTGGGCACAGCCATCGGGTCGAGCAAGCTCGAGGGTTTAAGAAAAGCAAGGGGGGACTGGGAAGCAAGTGGCATGGTGTGAAGAAGTAATATTAAGAAAAGAACTTTGAACTTGTTAAATAATTTAATTAGTGGTAGCTGAGAGGCTGGGGATGGGGAGTATTTCATATCCTACTATACCTGGGAGGAGAACTCAGAGATTTTGGCAAGGCAACTTGTTAGAGAGGCTGCAGCTGCAGCAGGGCAGAACAGAAGCCTGCTTCTCAGCTTAAGCCAGGCAGGGCAAGGCTGATTGAGGGAAACTCACTCTTGTCTTTTTCTTTCACCAGTTGGTCAGAGAGACTAGTCCAGACTTGGAACAGCTAGAAAACCACCACTCAAAAAATAAAAAAAAAGTTGGTGTTTGTTGTTGGCTTTTAAACAAACCCACTGCCTAGCAGACTGCATTGAGTGCTGACAGGTTTTGTAGCAGGAGGAGCTGAGAGAAGGAGCTCCTCAGCTCAGCAGTGTGTGATCAGAACTTCAATCACATTTAACCAGTAGCACTCCCGTGTAAAATAGGGAGCAAGCTGTCTGTGTCTCTCAGAATTTGGTTGTTGGTAAAGCCAGCACAGTGATTGGGTATCATTTTAAATTTACATAAGCTGACCAATAAAAAAGGCTAAATAAGAAAGGTAGAGGATCAGCAGTGTGTGAGCTTCGTTCATACAGCAGACTGGGATTCATTAATTCTTATAAGTAACTAAAAATAAGGCTAACAAAGACAGAGAAAGGAGCAAGTGTGTTTCCCACAACTTCCACCTACATACAGCACATTACTGTGTGTTCTAGTGACTGTCTCTGAAGGGCAGGGCTGTAAAAAAAAAAAAATAAACAAGGCTAACAAAGACAGGGAAAGGAGCAAGTGTGTGAGGTTCGGTTTGATTACTACAACTTCCACTTACATACAACACATTAGTGTGTGTTCTAGTGACTGTCTCTGAAGGGCAGGGCTGTAAATAAAAAAAAATTAAGCTAACTAAGACAGGCAGAGGAAGCAGGTTAGTTTGTGTTCACTTTGGTAACAGTTGAGACACAAATCAGAAAAAATGTCCCAAGTCAAATGAAAATATGGTTGTATTTTTCTAAGCCAGGAGACAGTCACGAATGAGGTTGGGCCAGTCACTAAGTGGAAGAAAGAAGGCAGATGAAAATCACGGAAAAGAATCAGAAGATGTACTGGGTGCCACTGTTACATCGCGTCAGCGACCTAGTGCTACAAAAGAAAAGCAAGTTTATGATTATGAAGAGGAAGTGTGTTGCGGAAAGCATTTGTGCCAATAGTGACTCTGAATCGTGAGAGCTCTGGTAGTGAAACAATTACCTGAACATGGTGCGACTCACAGCAAAGATTTACTTCCTGCAGGATGGAAGTGTAAACAAAAAATTTTTTTCATAGCAAATACCAGTGGTTAGTCATTAACAGATCAAATCTCGTTGCAGTACGTGTCAGCAAGTCAGTAACTTGGGTCCTGAAAAATCTGCCAGAATGAATTTGGCTAAAGAATGGATAGAAAGTACTGTTACTTCATATGGTACCAATAGAACAAAGCAACAGAAATCAGTATGAAAAAGATAGAAGAACCTCACGCAAACTAAGTCACATGTCACGGCTTCTCTCATTCTTGAGCAGTCGAAGAAAGACACATTGCAGCAATTAGCTGCAAATGCACAGTCAGTCCAAGTTGCTACTATGGCCAGAATCTTCAGAACTGCTCATAAAGAAGCAGAGCGTAACAGACCGTCATATATGGTTTTAAAGTAGAAATTGACTGTCAGCAGCTGAATGGACTGGACATGGAGCAGATATTGCATTCCAGTGTGGCATGTTCTAACTAGGGTTGTCAGAACCCTCTGAAGTTCTGGGTTCTAGTTCTAGTCTAGAACTTTTGAAAAGTTCTAGGGTTCTAATCTTTTAGAACTTTTAGAACTCGAACCCTATTTTTTATATGTGCTGCCAATATCGAAGATAGTAATAAAATACATGTGAAGGAAAAACTGTTCAATATAAGGGGAGAGAAATTATCTTGTGTGACATTGATAGGAATACAGCTAGGTTTATCTATGGTTTCTTCTGTTTGCTAAAGTCAGCAACTAATACGTAACAGGCCCACCCACCCATATGTTAAAAGTTTTCCTGCTGCAGCTGCATCATAGTTCCTTAGTGAAAGAAAGAGGCACATTAGCCATTTATGTACTCAGCTATATATACTCATCGTCATGAATTAGGAGAAAAAATAACTGATATTACCTAATTTCAGCTATTTGCTGCTTTCTGTTTTAAATGAGTGAATCAAAAGTTGCTATGTTTAAAAGAAAGCTTTATAACAAAGTCAAGCCAAGTACTACAGCAGCAACATGTGGACCTGTTACAAAACATATTATGTCATAACATATTCAGTCAAGACATTGGAATAAAAAATATGCCAGTCATTGTTGCTGGCAAAATGCATGCAATTTTCTAAGGTAATGCATACATATACCAACATTTTGTTGGCAAATTGAAGTAATACATACAAAAAATTCTAAGATGATGCATTTTTGCAGCTGATACTTCAATAAAATCTGTATTTCAGTCACATAAATAAAAAAGTGGTTTCTCACCACATACTAAGGAACATTTAATGTAGCTGCAGCAGTTGGCATGTGATGTTTAAGGGACAGCGTCTGTCAACCCCATTATGTATCAAATTATCACTACTTATAAAGCAAAACACTATGATACGTCACATTCTGTGAAAACTGCTGATGCAGGTTTTCTTTTATTTCTGATTCCTTTATTCTTTTTTAAAGGGGACAGGACAATTGTGCTAGTGGCAGCAGTTTGCAATGTATTTAATAAGAATATATATATTATGTGTACAGTAGGTTCGGTCTGTCATCATTTTTTTCCTCACCATCCCCAGCTGATCATGAATCTGTAAATGAAAGAACTAAAACAACACCCACCTTTCACCCCATCACCCATTCCACTTTTCTTCCACCACCCTCATCTGTGCAGTAGCACCCATGCCACCCTTACACCCATGATTAAAACCAACCCACAACCCTCACCCATGTACTAGCATCCATTTTTCGCTTATGCTAACATTTCTGTAATTGAAAAATAATAAACAGCTACCAATTAGAACTCATTGTTTTGTCCTCTTTAAAATTGAAAATAGACCGTCTCCTGTCCCAGCCCATACTGATGCACCACAAAGTCACAGAAGGTAAATCCAAAATATATGTTTGCACTTTAACTATAAATAATATGATACAGAAAGGATTGACGTGACAGTGTCCCTTTATGCCAAATTTGGGCCTGTTCCCACTGATGTTAAAATTGCCTATATATAAAACTTGTTGACTTTAGTTTAGACCCTAGCTACAAAGCAGTTTGCCATGAAATGGTGAAAGTTTTGGGGTATATAGTCCAAGGTAGTAGATCGAGAAAGGAGAGAGACGACAACCAAAGTCATCACAGTCTGTAAAAGTTTCCTTTTGGTGCAGAGAGACTCAATCCACACAGTATTTACCAGCCACCACCATCTGAGTTGTCATCACCATCAACATCCACAACATCAATCACTTCAGGATCAGTTTGTATACTCTTGTAGGGATACGAAAATCTTGACTTATTAACTTTAATAAAAGTTAACGTGTACATTTTCTGGCAGCAACCTATTTCTGGTGTCTGTCACAATATTGCCAGCTGTACTAAACATGCGTTCTGAAGAGACACTTGTTGCAGGACAACCAAGATATTTACAGGCTTCATCATACAGCTCTGTCCAAATTGACTTTTTGATCTCCAGTATTCAAAAGGGCATGCATCAATAGGAATAGGCAGTTCTTGCAGGTAACTGTCTACCATGTTGGACAGAGACGCTCAGAGAGGAATCAGCAGAAGCAGCTGGTATGGCAGCAATTTGGGAAGGTTTTGCCACAGATTTAGCTTGCTACTAAGGGCTGAAGAAGTGGCAGTTGTGGAACAACTACTGTTAATGTTTGGTGACTTTTCCAGTTCTGTATCCCTTTGTGAAGATGAACCTGCATGTTGTGGTGATGACAACCTGAGGGTACTGTGCGTGTCTGTGTTTGACTCCTGTGAGTGCTGCAGCTCATCTAGCAACATACATTTGTACTGCTCTATATCATCTGTTTTGGAAGATGTATAGCCTTGAACCTGGGATCAAGAGAGTTGCAAGGATGTAGTGTCTTGATTTAGTCATTGCAACTAATTTGTCATTGGTTTTGAAGCTACAGCTCATTCTCTTTATGAGATTCCCATGATACAGGCGACATGTTGTCTGCGCTTCAGATCTGTCTTTTTCTATTTGTAGATTTAGAACACTAAGATGATGTGAAATGAGCATTATGAGTGGGATAACCTGACTCACAGATGCACCTTCAGAAGACATGTCCCTTGTAGCTGTCTCAAAGGAGCTAGGATACAGCACACTGTCTCCATTAATTTCCACTGCAGCACAGACAGCATAATGCCATCTCCAATAATGTAACTGGAGCAGTACTCATGTACAGCTTGCTTTTGCTCCAAGAGGCACTGCAGCATATAAAGCGTTGAGTTCCAACGAGTGGAAACATTTTGAATCAGCTTTTGCTGGGGCAGCTTGTGTTTTTGCAGTTCGGACAATGTCCGTATAGCCTTAGTTGAATGTGAAAAGTGAGTCACAGTTTTTGCAAACAGCAATCATACCATCCACTTGTGTTTCGTTGCTGAGAAATCCCGTGACAATTATGTAAGCAATGTGCAAAGCAAGAAGCATGCAGAAATCCTCCATCCTGTACTGCTTTTAAGATGTTGGCTCCATTGTCACTTACTATGAAGCCACATTTTAGACCGTGAGAATAAACCCATTCGTCAAGGAGGTCATTTAGTTCCTGCAAGATGTTTGCAGCAGTATGACTTTGCCCAAACTTCTTTATATGCAGCAGCGCCATCTTTTGAGGTGTCTTTGTTTTTGAAGAAGCACAAGAAGAAAACGTGACCCAATGAGCGGTAAGGGACATGTAATCTATGTTTTGAGTGCTGGTCCACATATCTGTTGTGACATGAATAACCCCACCCTCTGCAGTTTTAAGTGCAAGCATCACTGTCGCTTTTAAAGCCTGATAAATGTTTGGTATTTCAACATAGGAAAAGTACCTTCGATGAGGAACATTGTAACGAGGCTCTGCTAATGTCATGAGCTCCTAAAATCCTCATGATCTACCAAAGAGTATGGGAGAAGGGCTCCGGCTAACAGTTCACCAATTCGTGATTAAGATGAAGGGTCTTGGATGATTTCTGGTAAAGGTATTCTTCCTTTCAAATGCCTGAGACAGTGTTAGCTGTTTGCAACATGTCCCTGCTGGTTTATTATACAATCGTGCTTCGATGGGCAGATGGACGAGAGATGGTGGACTAGGACTTATACATTCAGTGCCATCACTGGATGTGCAACTGGTACCAATGGTGCTGGCATTGGTGGTAACAGTGATCCTAGGGCTGGCAGTGGTTCTGCCCGCATCAAGTTCAGACAATTCAGTATCCATTTCAGATTCCTGACCCTTCTCACGTGCGGTCTGGAAGATGGAGGACATGGGTTTTGGATGATCAAGCAAACCGAATGCTTTTTCAGATGGCGTTTAAGAGCTGTGAGTGCCAAGGCATGACACAACTTTACCACGGCTTACACTCTGTTTACACAGGAACAAATTGCTCTGCATGGATCAGTTTTACTGACTGAGAAATAATTCCACACCTCAGATGTGACAGATTTTGTTCGAAGTGCTAGGAAGATAGCTAAAGACTGTTTGTGTCTTTCACCTGTCCTAACAGAACCTGGGACATGCTCCTTGGTGCTAGAAGAGTGGACAGAAGACTCTGATGGATTTTCATTGCTGGCCAACACAGAAGTGGTGGATTCAATGGATATGTCCTTTTCATTGCCAACAGTGCTGGATGTATTTGCAAGTGCACTACCTGATTCATTGTCAGCAGACTTGCTCATTTCACTTTGTTGAGGAAGTAATGATTTGTCACGAGACACAACAGTGTGGGACTGAGACAAAGAGCTACTGTCTGAGTCAGAGAGGGACTCACTGTCACTTGCATTATTGCTGCTAGTCACAGGGATCTTAATGGCATGAATGGCATACCTTATGGTGCCTCTCCGTGTGACCCGCAGCAGCTGCAGGTTTTCTTAAAGGTCCCCTTTACCACACTTCACTGTTGCTCTTTTGCTGTTTGTTGAATTTTATCACATGAAACATTTTGGTTATTTCTGTTAGCACCAGGATTACCACTACCACCAACACCTGCTCCAACACCAGCACTAGATGCTTCATCTATGTTGGTGTCAGCCATAACAGACAGTAAGTACCAGTACTACCAGTATATACGGTGAACACACCCACACCCAAACAATTCCTGTGTAACAAAGCAATGTGATCTGTAATCGCTGGCTACAACTCCAAAATTTTATTTTGGTTGTGTGACACTGTGATACGTGAACTGAAAGTAATTGAAGAATATGACAGTTTGCAACTAAAGGATCCCAGGTTCAAGGCTTACAGAATGATTGGGCTGCTGGGCATAGACACATAGCAATCAAAAGGTGCACAGCAGCAGGGTGATGGGCTGACCACAGGAGACGGAGTCACATATACAACCCAGGGAATGAGAATTATATTTTTACGTTTCTGTCATGTAGGTTAATGCCACCACACAACTGGCCACTGGGCTTCTCTCTGTAACACACACTGGGTAGGGTACAGTGCAGTCAAAGGCACACAGCAGCAGGTGATGGGCTGACCACAGGAGACGGAGTCACATACACAACCCAGGGAATGAGAATTATATTTCACGCTTCTGTCATGTAAGGTTAATGCCACCACACAACTGGCCACTGGGCTTCTCTCTGTAACACACACTGGGTAGGGTACAGTGCAGTCAAGGGGCACACACTGGCTTCTCTCTGTGACACACACATCATGGGCTCAGAAAGATTTATTTGCCTTTTTTCTGCCCCCTTGTATGCTTGTTGCTGGCAGCTGCTGAGTGTGCAGTGTGCTGCAGTTTCAAATAATCACATTTCACAAAGGTTCTAATCTTCAGTCTTCTTCTTATTTTTTTATTCTCTCTCGAGTCCTCCTCCAGTCCTGATATTGGTCTCAATCCTCCCTATTCCCCAGTCCCTTCCCAATCTTGATTAATCCTCCTTCTGTCCTGAACCTCCCCTAGTCCCACTCCCAGTCTCCCCCGATTTTCAGCTTCTTTTGAGCCTTTCTCTTGTCTCGGTCTCACAGGAGAAGAAGAAGTGGCCACTGGACAAGAGTAGCGGTATACGTGCTAACCGCTAATTGCTACAGTTTAGTGGGCTGCTGCTGCTGCTGCTGCCTCTGCTCCGATGATCCTCAGCAAATGGCGCTCCTCCTCATGGCGCATCTCCTTAAATACCCCACAGATCCCAGCGGCTCGCTTCAACACCGACCCCCATGTCGTCTTGCGTCTCAAGGTGATTCAACCCTTTACAACGCTTAGTGTTCGAGTTCTAAGTTAGAACTGAACACCAGGGTTCGAATCTTACTGAACCTGTTCTGACAACCCTAGTTCTAACATTCAACATCACATTTCCTCTGAAATGAAAAAAGTTGTTTTCCCAAATCATAGTAATTGCTCCTAAAGTGACCCTTTTAACTGTGAATCTACAGCTTTAAACAAGAAGAGTGCTTTGATTGTGTGCATGCGATTGATGTTACTTTGCATGGAGTCTCCTGCTAACTTATTTGTGGACCTTGTGGAGCTACAGGGTCTGGCGTCTGAGGGAATAGTGAGCAGTTTGTTGCCTACGCTCAAAAGATTAACATAACTGAAAACTTCCTTGCCAAGTGCCTGGTAGTGGTTGCTTGTGATGGAGCTTCAATGATGTTTGGCCACAATATGGGTGTTGTGAAGCGGTTGCAAGACATGTTTCGAATATGGTAGCATGGCACTGATCTGCTCATCGCCTAGAGCTTGCAGTCAGTGATGTTATGAAAGATGATGGAGCTATGAATCACTTTAAAAGTTTGCTAGATAAGCTATATTCTCTTTATAGCACATCTGGGAAAAATAGATTAGAGCTGAAAGAGTGCGCTGAAGCTTTTGACATTCAGCTTTGCAAGATAGGTAGAGTGTTAGGCGCTCAGTGGGTCGTCTCCAGCTTTAGAACAGTAGAGGCTGTTAGGAATGCTTACCCTGCTCTCTATAAGCACTACACATACTTCACTTTCTACCTGCGTGCCATATCATCCCTTGAAGCCAGGCCTCATCTGCAAAAAGCCTTAGCTAGCAACAACCCCAGCTGTGATCCCTTGGACTCCAGGATTCTCCAGTTAGTCCTAGATACTGTACTAGCCCTCTCACCAACCTTTTAAACGGTCACTATGTCTTGGTCAATTTCCTAGTGCCTGGAAAATTGCAGAAATCACCCCTATCCATAGAAGTGGAGATAGAACTTCCCTAACAATTTCAGGCTCATCTCTATTCTCTCCCTCTCCAAAGCATTAGAAAAATAGTGTCCATTCAGTTCTCTGGACAAATATGACCTGCTGTGTCGGAACAACATGGATTCCGCCCTGGACACACACCACTACAGCCCTCCTGGGTTCTCACAGCACCTCCACTCTGCTCTCGACTCTGGTCATGTTGCGGGTGCAGTGTTGACCTCTCCAAGGCCTTTGACACTGTCTGTCACCTCCTCCTACTTGACTCCCTCCACCAGCTTGGCTTCTCCCTGGCCCACTGGCTTGGTTCATCAGTTACCTCTCTACCAGATCACAGTGCATGAAGGTAAATGGCACCCTGTCCAATACCCTGCCCGCTCACTTGGGGACACCCAGGGTTCTGTCCTGAGCCCGTTCTGTTCAGCCTATTTCTCAACACCCTCCCAGCTCCTGCTCGGGCAATATGCTACTCTATGCCGATGATGCGGTTCTCCTTGCCTCCTACCCTGACCCGCATCTCTACAGGAATCCCAGCACACATTCAACCAAGCAGAAAAGTGGTTCCTTGACCACCGTCTGGTCATTAACCTAAAAACAAACAAATCTATGCTTTTTTGCATCACCAGAATAAGGCCAAAATGCCCCCTCTGCATTCTCCCTCAGTAATGCTCACCCTCTCTAGCAGGTATCGTCCTACAAGTACCTGGGCATCACCTTTGACTCGGCTCTTACATTCCACACTCATCAATACCCTGTCCTCAGCCATAAACCTCGGATTGGCGCCTCTCGCCACAGAGATTGCTCCCCAAACTGCCCTCTGACTGGCCATCAACTCCTCCGTCCTGTCCCTAGTGGACTACAGCCTACCTATCTATGCTACGGCCAACAATATTGCCCTCACCAGAATCCAGACCTCGATAAACAAGGCCTCATGGGCTCCTGACTGGTGCATCCCTCTGCACTCATACTTGCCTGCTCTATTCCACCCCAACCTGCTCACCTTGGAGGCGCCTACACTACCAAACCTGCTTACTTGCCAAAAATCTCTGCTAGGACTCTCCCCCAGGGGTCACCATGTCCCTGTGGCTTGCATCCCCATCTGTTGCCACCTGTAGCTGAGTTAAGGCCACCTTTCTGGTGCCCCTTTCAAGACCTCCCTAGCCCAAAGGTCCTTCCACTACCGCGCCCACATGGTTCAACTCCCTCCCGCCCTCTGTCACTAAGTCTACCAAAATTGGTCCCTTTAAAGTCCTCTCCATAACCACCTCTTTGGCACCCGAGCTGTAGTTGCCCTTAATCAACATAATGTTGGGGTCCCTCCCGTTCTGGCCCATAGCCTTTAGAATGTCCGTGGACTGTTCCCCCTTTTGTTTTCCTCACCCCTGTTCCCCCACACCCTTCCACATAGGTATTTCCCAGTATCACCAGGGTTGTGATTTCTACTATTGTTATACTTTACAATTGTTATTTACTGCATGTAACTTTATTCAGTAAACCACTGTTATATTGTGTTCTTTTGTTATCTGTATTGCACCTGTATGTTACCACTGTTGTATGTCACACTGTAACCATGTCTACTCTCCCTACGCAGGTGCCTTTGTAAATGAGTCCCTGACGAAAGGTTGTAAATCTGATTTAAAAATAAATAAAATAAATCTGTAGCTGATAACATTTCTCGTGATAGCGAACACGAAAACTTACTCTGGCTTCAAGCAAGCGGTTGTCATCTGTTCAGTTTGTCAGCAACCTTGGAATTATGTATGATGCCCTACAGGAGTTGTCAGAGTTATCTCTTGAATTGCAACATCACAGTTGTACAATTGTTGATGCACACCGAGCAATCTGCCGCCAAATAGCGTTGTTTGACACAATATTAAAAAAGCGAAATTTTCGGCACAGTATAGAAAGCCATAGAAGGAAGGATGTTTCAGGTGTTCTCTTGCATGAAGGAAATGTTTGCAACAAGAAGATTCACCGAATAATTTTTCTGCAGATAGCTAACAATTTACGGAAACATATGCTGTCCATAGGAGGCACTGCCACAGACAAAGAGTGGATACGAGAATCTCATCACCCAAATGAAAGTATTATATAAGCAGCACTGGCTGATGAGCTACCTACACTGTATGGGGAAAGTGAGATTGAGTCTCTTTGCGAAAAGAGTTGATATTGGTAACACTCGTGAAACCATTCAGATCTACAGGGTATACAAGAGTCGGGTGGTAAAGAAATTCAGGAGCAGTATAAGGACCTGTTGACAGCCGTGGAACACTGTTGCAATCTCCAGTGTGGAGTGTGAGCAGGCTTTTCCTAAATGAATCTCATATGCACATCAACATGAGCATCAATGCTTATTGAAACTATTTCATCATTACTATTCCTCAATCTAGTCTGCCCACCTTTGAAGAACTTCATTCCCATCCCTTATGTTCGGTTGTGGCTTGCCAAAGGGCACAGAGCAGCCAATGACACACACAGTAAGGAAAGAAAATCATGAGGATAACCAGAGAAATATGGAGATTCTCTGGTCTTTTCTGATAAGTAGAGAACAAACCAAATCAAACTCAGAATTTCTTTCTGCAAGCTATAAAATTGGTGTACCAATCTTGATGTTTACTTAGCTTATTTGTACTTTAATACAGAAACTGTATGTTGGCTAGCAGCTGCTGAAACAGTGCTTCATATACACTTCTCTTTGTGCTACACTTCCATCATATTCATACATTAACCACACACACACACACACACACACACACACACACACACAATTACTGTAGCATTTTGTGCAAGCATCCATCATAAAGTAATGGTGGCCCTGCCCACCACCTGCATCCAGTACATTATGATGGATACTTACACAAAATGTTATGGTAACTTTGTTAAGGAACAGTAGTGTCTCTTACCTGACCAATTCAAGCTGGGGATTAGCTGTTCATCAAAACTGTTCCTGAGGAATGCCTGAAAAGGAAAACAATAAATTTAAACAGGACACAAAAGATCAAGGGTTGGATTAAACCACATGTAAATCATCAGATTAAAAAAATGTACATACTTATCTGATAGGGCAACTGTAAGAACGTCAAGACCTGTAAAATAAATGAGTGGTAAATAAATAAAACCTTCTAGAAAATAGATATTTTTAAAAAGGCAGGTGGTGCAATACTTGGCATTTTAGTAACCTGTTCTGACAGCCCCCAGAAACTCTTGGGTTTTAGATGTTTCTGTTTTGAGTATTGTGGCTTTTATTGAAGATAAAATACACTTCTGTTACAGGTTCCTAGTACCTCCCCTGACTCCTTGGGAAAAAAAATTTCACCTGGACGGAGTCAGGATATTTGAGAACTCCTGCTCACCTTATTAAGCAACAATATGTACCACATAGCATCTAACAAAGTACAACTTTGCTTGGTATTGTATGGTGCACGCCTGGGGTTCAATAAGTCTTAGGCCCTGTCATATGATGAAATGTTCTTACTTGAGCGGCTAACCTCCCATTGTAGCAAATTAATTGCAGGAGCAAAGTTATAATGTTATAGGTAGTCCAGAAGCTCTTGGGTTTGGATGCTTTGTGTTGAGTTTGGGGCTTTGTTGAAGATAAGCACACTTCTATTACAGCTTCCCTAGGAACCTGTAACAGAAAGTGTGCTTTATCTTCAATACAAGAACATGTAACAGAAGTGTGTTTATCTTCAATAAAAGCCCCAAAACTCACCTCAGAGCATGTAAAACTCAAGAGCTTCTGGTGGACCACTGCCCCACTCTTCTGGCCTTTGGGTCATCACAGCACTGTGTCATTGCTTCTACATGCCAATGATCCTTTACCTATAAAACCTTTTTCATGCTTCAGTTTTAATTAGTTCTTCTACTACTTGCTAGATGCCAAGTGGTACATTTTGTTGCTCAGTAGAACAGCTCAGAGTTCTCCAGTACCATAACTCAGAGTTATGGTATTGGAGACCTGTGTAACTCCAAAAATTCTCCCTGGGATTCAGGGTAGGGAACCTGACACAGAACAGAAATGTGTTTTATCTGCAACATAACCCCAGCCAAAACTCACCACAGAGCATCTAAAACCAAAGAGCTTGGGGGCCTACCCGGCCTCCAGACCCCTGGCCTTTGGCCATTTCACAGCATCTTGCCATTGCTAAACTTATACATGCCCACGACTCCTTTACCAGTGCCTGATCAACCAGATTCCCTAACCCTGACTCCATCCCCCACAAAAATGTGTCCCTGGATTCAGGGGTAGGGAACCTGACACAGAAATGTGTTTTATCTGCAATATAGCCCCAAAACTCACCACAGAGCATTTAAAACACAAGCTTCGGGGTCTGGTGGCCCCAGACCCCTGGCTTTTGGTGTTTGGATTCAGAGCCCTGGCACCTCTTTCTTTACAAATTAAGCACTGTTGCTGGGTCTTGCTAGACAAGCAATAACAATGGTGGTGGCTGTGTATTTGATTGGATACCATAGGGCATGCAGGGACTGCACTATATACTAGGTATGTTGTCTGGCATGCCTGTACAGCGTGCTATACCAGCAGTATAATGTAATGTGATGTTGCTAGTGGTTATATGGGCATTGTGGACAACAGTGACCTGTAGTGTACATTTGGGGTTGTACAGTACACACTGGCATACACTGCTGAACTCATTACCCCATGCTTCTGCTCTGCAGCAGGTTATGCAACTGCCTGTGTCACCAATTACTGTATTCCCAGTAATGGCTATATGGTGGTCTCTTCATCTGCAAACATGCCACCCTATTCACATTTATTTCTGCATTGCTCCACACAGAGCAGTGGGGACAAGGGCATTCTGTGGGCATGTCCATCCTTCTGCTGAGTCAGTCCTTTCTCATTCCATGCCACTCCACACACCTCTCACATATGACAACCAGTCCCATCTTGGTGAACTGGGTGATGTACGCAATTCCAACATAGCTGTAAGCACAATGCATATTTTATTTAGTTAGTTTTGTTGACTGGGATAATGACAATAATTTTTGCATATGCATTTTTAGCATATATCTCAGCCACCATTGTGGATTGGTTCTATATCCCTTATCAGGTTAATGCATTAGGAACCATTTTGGCTATGAGCAGAGTTTATTTAAATTTACAGCTGGATGCCTGAGAAAATGTCCTGTATGAGTTAAACATCAGAAAACTGATTCACAACCAAATCTCTTATGGGGCCTTTGATACTGTAAATAGTAAGCCATGGTAAATGTCTTTTGGTGGGGTGGGTGGGGTATGATTCATAGCTGCTGGATCCACCTGTGGTTCTACATGGGTTGTCAGAGGCAAGTCTTCAGCTACTGTTGTGTGTCAGTCAACACTGGGAGTGAGGAAGCATGACTAGCTTTACCCTCTCCAAACCTGAAATGTAATCTGAGCTCTGAACAGGACTAGTCTTTGAAAAGCTGCTTAGAGTGGGATTATCTGTTTGCAGGCACTAAAACATGAGAAAGAGGGGACAGAGTGAGGGGGTGGTTATGGGGGTGGGGCAGCTGCAAGTTGAGGGCTAGCTGCACAATGGAGCAGACTTGATAGACCGTGAGGCCTGTTTCTGCTGGCATTTCGTATGTATGTTTGTATGTATGTGTAAGAAAAAGCCTTTGGTTTAAAGCAAAGCATCAGAAGATAAAGGAATGGGTATATTGACCCCCATTATAAATCATGTATATACTTTATTTAATCACGTATATAAAAAGGTAAATAAATACTACTGCATATAATTTAGTTTATACAATTGTCTTAAAATGTACACAATCTAATTGGCTAACAATAAACTCTACCCATGCAAGTATCATCACATGGGCTGGGACTCGCTTTCTAAGTACTGACACAGTGATTTATCAGACGGTGCTGTGGCAGGGCCAGCAACTACAACTGCAGAACCAACTGTAACTAGCTATGTTGAAATGAGTTCAAATTATTGACACAAATAGGTAAAAAAGCTTCATGGACCATGTCTGTTTTCCATGACTGACTAGTGGAAAATGACCTAAAACAGCCATAGAAAATGAACAGCTAAATGATTAAATAAGGCAATATTATGCCAAAGTGAGGAACAGCAGAGGAGTCGAATATTGAGTACCTAGCCACTCTTGCATCAAAGCAAGCATTGGCAAATATCTGGATCCCAATTTGCAGAAAGTGGCACAGTACAAATGGGGTGCAAACAGCCAGCTGTTATGCCTGTACACTTTGGGGCCAAAAGTTGTTCTTTGTTGCAGGGAAAGAGGCCCCTCTACAAATAATCTGCAAAGTAAAATTAGTCTGCCAGATGTTTGGAGCATAAATGAGGTTAGCTCCAGCTGGCGTGCTAGTTGGCAACATCAGGGAAGTCTGAACGTGGCATAAGACGTGTTGCATGGTGCTATGCCATGCTCAGAGCTTGGAACACCACTGAGGATATTGTTCTTTTTTTTATATTTTGTTTAAGTTGTACATTTTTAACTCATTTTTAGGTGCAATGAGACACTGCAGGACATGTAATTTCCATTAGATAACACTTCTTTGGGTGCATTTAAAGGTATTAGCAATATCTTGTGCCTGCATGTGGTGCACTGTAGGCACAAGGTATAGCTGAATGCCTACTGTGCTTTGTGTAGTAATCCTCTGGGAATCAAAGGCCTAAGTTCACCACCATCAGTGCTACATAAATTTTAATATTGGTCAACGCAGAGAGAAAACAGCAGAGACTATAGACTTTTAGCAAACGTCTACAGAAACATAGACAATGATGATGATGTCAGAAAAAGACAGACAGTTCACCTAGTTTGCCCATATTACCCTATCGTACCCAGGAACCTATTGTCCCTGTGGGGTCTATGCTTACACTATTCCTTTTGTTTTCATGTTTCTGTCTCACTCATCCTGCTGAGTAACTACTATACCCTAAGCTCTATCCCAGCTGTGTCTGAAACTGTTTACATTTTGGGCACCCACCACCTCCGGTGGCAGACCATTCCATGGCTCAGCCATTCTTTCTGTAAAATAATACCTCTTCACACCTTTTTAAATCTTCCTCCCATTAACCATTACTTGTGACCCCATGTCCAAGCTTCTCTGTTTCTATTAAATAGCTGTTCCAATTTATCTTGTTGATTCCTTTCAGGAACTTGAAGGTCTCCATCATATCTCCCCCCACCCCACCTCTGTCTAGTTTGCATGAATACATGTTCAGTGCCTTTAATCAATCTTCACAGTATCTGCCTTCTTGGTCCTGAATCATCTTGGTCACCCTGCATTGTACTGTCTCTAGCCTGCTCCCATCCTTTTAGGTGGTATCTCCAGAACTGGGCACAACACTCCAGGTGTGGCTTTCCAACTGTCAGATCCTCTCCCAGTGCACCTAGCATCCTTTTAGCCATGCAAAAGGCCTTGTTACTGGCTGGTTTAAGGAGTCACTGAAGATAATGCCTAGGTCCCTTTCCTCTGATGTGTCCAGCCAGACCTCCCACACCCACCAAATAATCTGTTCTCGGTTTTTGTTCCCTAGGTCCATCACTTTGCACTTCTTGTCTTCTTGACATTGAATTGCAGTTGCCAGACTTTGGACCAGTTTTCTAGCCTTTGCAGGTCTCTATACAATTCCATAATCCTCCAAATTGTTAGTTCTGCCACTGAGTTTAGTGTCATCTGTGACTAGACACAACCTGCTCTGGATTACCTCTCCTGTGTCACTGATGAACATATTGAAGAGGACTGAGCCAGGACAGATCCTTGTGGTACTCCACTGGTGACCTGTCTTACCACTGATCTGATCCAATTCACCACAGCTCTCTACTGCCTCCTCTCTAACCAACTCCATACCCATTTTACTATCTACCTAGTACTACCCAGATCCCTATCTTCTTCAGCAGCTTTTGGTGTGGTACCAAGTGGAATGCCTTGCTGAAGTTAGAGTACAGTAAGTCTACTACATGCCCCTTTCAACTACACTCATTATCCAGTCAAAGAATACTATCAGGTTGATCTGACTAGACCTCCTGCCACAGACCTGTGCTTCTTACTATCTTGAAAACTATTGTTCTCCAGGTATTCAATTAGGTCCTCTTTGACTAGTGTCTCCATTAGTTTCTTTACCACAGAGGCAAGACTGATGGTTTTATAGTGTCCCAGCTGCTCCTTGTCCCTCCCTTGAGTATCAAAACTATGTCTGCCATCTTCTAGTCCTTGAGAAACACCTAAAACTATTGAATAAGCCCTGCCAGGGTTCAGCTGACACTGAGGCCAGTTCCCGTAGTACCCTCAGATGCATACCTTCTGGCCTCCAGTCCTTGTTCCCCTTCAGGGCTGCTAACCCTTATCTGACTCTTTTGCTAGCATACTTCTGCAGCCTCATTACAAGGACCCTCTATCAGCTGCCTTTATTCCACTTTCTTGCAAGAGCCTGCCTCTCATAGTGAATACCGAGCAGAAGAACCAATACCAGCACAGCTGCTTTCTGCCCATCTTCCTCTATTACCTTGCTCCCCAGGCCTGACCCTCTTCTTGACTATCTTTTTAACTTGTATATCTAAAAACTGCTTTTCCTCCCTTGACCCACCCACAGTATGCATTCTCTTGTCTGCCTTTGTGATCCTGACTGCCCTCTTGGCCTCTCTAGATTTTTCTTGATATTCCCCATTCTTTGTTTGTTTGTCCCATCTCTTATCCACCTGCTTTTCTTTGTACATTATAAAGACCTCCTTTTGGGTCTGCCTCCTGTCCTTTTAATGAACCACATTGGTGTCTTATACTTGTTGGTCTTGATAACTGTTCTTGTGCATGTTTTAATTGCTGTGAGAATGGCACCTTTATGACCCCATCTTTCTTCTACTCCACCAGTGCTGTGTAACCAGCTAATCTGCCCAGGGCTTACTGGTACCCAGGGCCAATTCAAACCATATAGTCTTGTGGTTGCTGTAGTCCAGTGATTCCCCAACCCACACTCCATCTATTCTTTCTGATTTGCTGAGTGCCACATCAAGATTGGTTGATTGTCTTAGTGCGTTTCTGATGTATTGCACCAAGCGTGCAGTCCTGCAAAGTATCAAGCAGGGCCTGGCGTCTAGCAGCTGCTGGGATGGCAGAGTCAATGTCTGGCAGGTCAAGGTCTCTACTATAGCTTTTCTTTGAAGCCTTTCTGTTTCCTGCTCCTAGTTCTTTTCTTTCCCTTTCCCTGCTCTGGTGGCCTATAAACAACTCCCAAGCAAAGTTTCTACATGATGGCTCTGTAGCTGAACCCACAGTGATTCTGTCTCCCTTTCCTCCAACAGATGGTTCCTCTACTGCCCTTATTCCTTCCCTGATGTAAATGGCCACCCTCCACCTCTGCCTATCCCCCTATTGCATCTGTATAAGGTGTATTCAGGGATCATGAGGTCCCAGTTCTTGTTCTTGCTGGCCCAAGTTTCTGTAATGGCTACTAGATCCAGCCCAGAGTCTGCCATCAGTGCCTGGAGTTTGCTAATTTTATTGCCTAGACTTCTAGCATTGAGGCACACCACACTTCATCTTACGCCCCACCCCTCTTGGTTCTTGAATGACTTCCCCATTACAGTTCCTTGATATCCTAGGTATCTTGTGTTTTTCTTTTTGCTAGTGTACTTTGTCTACACTCCTTGGCTCCTGAACCCATTTCACACTTCTGTTACTTCTTGTATTCCTTGTCCCCATCCCTAAGGGAGTCCACCTAGGTTCCCAACTTCACCTGCTTCACCTGTGGACTCTCTAGCCTCAGCTGCCCCACAGTTAGTTTCACTGACTGCCAACATAGGCATCAAACTTCTGCCCTAATGCACTAGTCCCCTGTCTTATCAGGTGAAGGCCATTGCCATTGAAGACACTTGTGTCCCAGAAGCCTCAATAGTCCCCACAAAGTGGTAGCCCTGTTTCTGATGCCACCCTTTTAACCACCCTTTGAACTTCTCAGTCTACTCTTTCCTCACATTATCCTCCCTTCTCCCTACCCCAGACAGGGAGGACCTCAGAAAAGGCCAAGGAAGCCAAGTGCTCCCCAGTCTGTTTCTCAGCCTCTGTAAGTTCCACTTCAGTGTCCTCACAGAGCTGTTACGCCAGATTGTGTTACCAAGGCACACCAGCACTCTCTGCTCCTTCCTTCCTCCACTATTCTCTATCTTTCACAGTTCAGAATGTCTGCTACTCCAGGCAGGCACCTGACCACCTCTTCCCCTTTTCTGCATTGCCTACCACCTCTCAATGCTCTAACCATAGAGTTCCCTATCACCTGAATCCTCCTTACTAACGCCTGCCCTTTCTTGCCCCAGATGTTAGCATATCTTATTTCCTCAACACCAACTGACTCAGTGTTCCATTCACCCCGCTACAGTTGGGACATGTACTTCTTCCAGGGGTGCAAAGCTACTGCCATTGGTATCTGTTGGATATGGCTGACAGCTGTGTGACTGCCCTGCCACCTGATTCCTCCTGTTCTTCCTCCATTCCCACCACCTCCATCCCCAAGCCAGTGGACATCTGAGGAAGAGGGATGCATGGGTGGGCACTTGCTAGTTGTAATCACAGATGGCACATTTCATCCTTTGCTACTGCCAACTGAGCATGGAGCTCCCAGAAGGTTCAACTTATTTGGCACTGACCCATCCTCTGAAGTGTAACCCTGGAGTTGAGTGCCCTACAATTCCCACAACTGACTATGTCCCCACTAACCCTATGTTCCATTCTAGTCTCCTGCTGAGTGCTTACAAAAATGCGTAATTTATCTTGTAATGTGTGGATGCTGACTGCCTGTCAGTATGCAGAACTGCAACATTACCTACGGATACCTTCTAGATGCTCCAGAACAGCTACCATCCTCCTGCTCCTGTGGTCTTCATGCTTCTTGGGGTCCACATACTCCTTGTGGTGGCAGACCTATGGGGTTTAAATAGAAGGCTAGAACACATCCCTCCCTTCAGCAGAACTTCAGGTGCTAACTGTTGCTGGGGAGGGGGAAAAACCTGGTCCACCAGCTCCAAAAGGTCCCCTGAGTTGCCCTGAAGTCAGTCTATGTGTTTACTGCCATTCTAGCCTTCTGTCCCTACCACACTATTAGAGTTCCATAGGAGCAAAGAAACCCTCTTAAGGAGGATCCACCCCTAGAGTTGCCACAGAAACATAAGTCCTTTAGGCTAAAGGTTAAAAAGGACTACTACCCTTGAGAGTACCATAAAAGGATGGAAACCTTCTTGCAGGAACATTATTTCTTTAGGCTAAAAGGTACCTCTACCACTCTTTGAGGTACTGTTTGGCAAGGAACCTGCTTGAGGAGGGTTACTTGTCCTAGAGGTGCTGGGGAACATTATTCTTAGGCTAAAGTGGTGGCCCCTCAGGTGTGACACACCGACAATGAAACTTCGAAAACAGACCATTACAATGACACTTGCTGTAATGCTCTGTTTTTGATTATGCTTGTTTCTGGTGTCCTGCCCCTCCTTGGAACAACTCCCACCTGGAGTTAATTATATTAGAATGCGGGTGGTGCGTGGGGCATAGCCGCGCCACCATAAAAATCACCAGTCTTTGCGAGGCGCCAATGCCGGTGTCGGTATTGTGCCGTCACCGTGGGACACCAGGATTCTTTCTGTCATGCACACTTGGTGCTTCTGGCAAAAGGTGAGGAAGAAGCTTGAAAGGAGCTGCCAGATCAGGTAGGGACGTTCAAGGCATGACTTCAAAATGAGAAGGAGGATGACACAGGAATTCTGTATTACTGTATGTGTTATTATAAGGACCTTCTGCACTCTACGGTAAAGATGGGGCCTTGAGGGGCAAGATTATGCAATTAATTGGTGATGAACCATTTAGGGGCCCAATTCAGGAAATTCGAACATTGGAGCCCTGGCCCTGAGGGGCACAGATAAGCTAGAGAGGTAGGGCATTGCCCTGTGGCTGGAGCATGTGTGTGTAGCTTTAGATTGTTGGAGATTGTTACAGAAGCATATACCCCACAGCATTTGTCTATAAAAGTGTTGCTGAAGCATGCTCAGCTGCAGTTGATGGAGATGACCATGGCTGGAGCATTGCGATTAGCAGCATTTTGACAGGAGCAGATTGCAGTGTTAGGAGAGTTTGTCAGAGCTTGACTGTAGCAGGTTGTGATGAGCACGTGTCCTGTAGCAGATAACATGATAGGTGAGTAAAATATGAGTAGTAATTGGGAATACTGGGTGGGATAAACAGTTCTTCTCTGCCAACAGATTCTGTGTTTCCACTGTACTAAGTTCATCTGGAACCTTGACGGGCAGAGCAGTGCTGTCCATTGGACAGAGGCCCTTGGGGAAACCTGGCTCAGAGGTTTTATCATTGCACCCTTACCTTTGAGAGTCATAGCCCAGCCTCATAGGTAGGGTGTTGCCCTGGGATCAAGTAAGCTAGTAAGTATGATATGGAACCGCACAGGATGCTAGCATAATATTGAGAAGAGCCCTGATTATTATGGAGGGAATCTGTTCCAGCATTTTATGTGACAGATTCAGAGACAGAAACATTTCCAAAGGAGAGTCTGGTTCTGGATTTAGAGAAACATGTAGACCACCTGTAGCTTGATAATCACTGATTGCTGTAAGGTTACTGAGCACAAAGCTAAGAGACAGGTAATGTTGAACAGATACTGAAAAGAATTAAACGACTGAGGAGTTTTAAGATTCCTAAGAGAAGCCAGTGTCTGTATAAGCCATCTTTGATGAAAAAGTGACAAACTGAAAGTGCCCAAAAAGAAACAGTAAAACCCAAGACATGCTGAAGCAAGCCAATAACATGAGTGGATTGATGAGGAATGTTGCTGCTGAACTGACTCAGGATAACATAAAATTGGGAAGACAGAAACTTGTACTTCATAGTTTGATACATACGCTTGAACAAATAATTTTGCAGATGGAAAGAAGAAAGCATAGAGCTGCAGCCAGTACTGAAGGGTAAAGTAAACAGGACATATATCACACAAAGAAGAAGCATAACACTAACCAAATCAGGCTACTGGAAGCAACGGAGGAACCAAGTGCCCCAAGAAAGCAAGAGAAACACAACCAAACATAGCAGTGAAACAGGCAGCAAAAGAACAGAAGGCAGCTGGAGGGATGGGCCAGGCCACAGTAGGAGCACTTGGCACTCCAGCCCCAGCAAGGAGAATGAGCTTCTGGAGGAAGGTTGATCATGTGGTCCTTAAATAGCCCTGGAAGGGTGTGGTGAATCACTCAGTGTGCCACCAAACCTCAGGCTACAGCCTTTCAAATCTCGTTAGCAAAACTCTCCAGAGCATGCCCCAGAGCAGAGGTAACAGATTACTTCATCTTCCACTCATGCACGTGCTGCCGCCTTCTTTCATTAAGTAAGCACATTCATTCATTACAAGGCAGCTGGCTGTGGGGGAGGAGCAGGCTGTGCTGTGCTGCTTATGTCACCACTTCTTGGCTGCTGGGGGAGGATGGTGGTATACAGGCGGGGGCAGGAGAGACTTGAGTAAATATTTATATATAGCACAAACAGTGCTTTTGTTGCTTAAACACTGGCAGCCATAACATTATAATGATTTTACAAATGTGTGGTTACTGAGAGAGAGGAGGGTGGGATCAGGTGCAGGCAATGGGTGGGGCATTGGGATAAGAGGTTTAATGGCTGGGAGTTTGCAATGAGCTAAGCAAGGGTAGGGAAGAGTGTTTTTGTGGGTTTTTTTTTTTTTTTTTGTTAAAGCAGTTTCTGAATTCCAATACCAAATACCCGAATATTTCATACTGAATATCAAATATTCAGCTGAATATTTGGGAAAAGGTATTCACATAGCAGTACATCATGCATGGTGGATTTGAGAGCAACACTGTGCTGAGTATGGCTGCTATAAGATATGGGGGGCACCATGTGGGCAGTTCTGGCAGCTGTTGTCATGTTTATATGTAATGGACATGTGCCACACTTGGTTTTACTTTTGGATCATTTCTATCATGTTCTTGTTTAGGGCCAGTGTAAATACTGTAAAACTAGTAGTACTTGAGGAGGAAGAAACTGCATTGTGCTTCTGGATTACTCAAGGTAGTACTATCATCATCAGATGCACTGGTAGACCTGGAAAGGCTGCTTGGAGGAGTGGAGGAACTAGTGGACTTCTGTGGACTGCTAAACCAGGGTTTCTTTGGACATAGTATCATGTACTCAGCCCTAGTTCTCACAGTCCCCCAGCTCCCACTCCCATTCTACAATGTTTACTTCCCACCACCAGTAGCAGAAAGTGTACTTGGAACTGTCTTGGTGGGACCATTCTCAGCACCTTTCCTCCTTCGTGTACCTCTCTTGCTCCTATTTATTTCCTCATGTTTTTATTATGTAGCAGCAGAATGTGTCACAGACTATAACAATAATTTGAATGTGGTAGATTAGAAGCAAGAAATGGTCATGTGACATGACTCCTGAAGTTCTAGGCGGAGACAACTAGTGCGATTTTTTTCTTTTGTTTTTTACATCGCTCAGTCAGTCAATCAATCAATCAGTCTATTTGTAGGCAAAATTGAGAGGAAAGCTTTCTTTACAAATGTGACTATGAGAAACAAGTTACACAAATGCAAAAGTAGACAATGTTTCAATTAGGAGAAATTGTCGTCAAGTTATATAGTTTATTTTAACATTGACAGTGGCTGTATAACATCTGGCATACAGTGTCAGAGTTTTAAACTGAGTCACTGAAAACAGATAGATTACTTTAGACATTTTATGAAGCTGTGTCAAGGTTTGAGGAATAGACACCGGCAAGGAAAGGGCACCACATTTAGTGCAACATTTTGGAACAGCATACATAAACAAGTCATTAAACCTATGAGCGTAACCATTGCTGTTTTCCACATGTAGAAGATTTGTCAAATAAGATGGAATTGCACCAAGAAGAACATTATAAATAAACACATACCAATGAAGTAATCTTTGCTTTACCAAGGTGACCTAAACCAAGGAAGAATGTATAGTGCTTTGATGAGTTATTCTTGGCAAGCCGGTTTCAAATCTAAGTGAGCTGTGTTGTAAAGGATCTAACATTCCTAACAGAACAGTGGGGGTATTTTGAAAAATACATTCTCTATAGTCCAGCTAAGTAAGGAATACTACAGGGACCAATTGTTTATGACTGAATAGTTTACAGTGTACCTTATTTCTATAGAAAAAAGTGAGCAATTTCTTCAGTTTACTTGACAAATGCAGGGTCTGGTTTTGAAAGTCAAATTATTGCCTAACTCCTTGTATGAATCTGTCAACACCAATGCAGTGCCATCCTTGGCCTTTATTGTCAGATCAGGTAGAACGACTATTTCTATAAACATCATCCACTGAGTCTTCTCAAAATTCAATAGAAGTCTTGGGTCCAGCAAAGCATGATGGGTTCCACAAAATCTTATTGTACTGTATCACTTGCAATTTTGGAACATTATGCATTGTATAAAGAAGAGCGTCATCAGCATAAAAATAATTTAGTCTGTTCAGAGCAATGTATCATTTATATATAGTAAAGCAAAGTGGCCCCAATACTGAACCTTGTGGGACTGTTTGCAAGATTTGAACAAGATCTGAACATATATCTCCGTTTCTAACACATTGTTGGTGATGGGACAAGTATAATGACTACCAAAGTGTAGATTTGTAACTGAGGCCCATTAAGTCTAAGTCTTTTAACAATATCTGTTTAACAATATGTTGTAATCAACTGTAGTGAATTCTTTGGATAAATCTAAGAATAATGGTGGAGAAAATGATTTACTATAAAAGATGAGTATAGATCCTCACTATTCTTGAAACAACATGAGTAGTATTGTGACCCTTACAAAAGCCTGCTTGCTTTTCAGTAATTAAATTATTTTTGGTTAAGTAGTGAAAACATTGTGTGTGAATTAAAGTTTTCAAAATCATCATGAATGAGGATAGAATAACAGATGACACTAAATGCAACAGCAAGACGTGGTCGCAATAATGACATTGTGTACGTCAAGATTAGACTAAGATATAATGCTATGCAATTCATA
The DNA here is from genome assembly GCA_016271365.2 of Neoceratodus forsteri. Taxonomy (NCBI): domain Eukaryota; kingdom Metazoa; phylum Chordata; order Ceratodontiformes; family Ceratodontidae; genus Neoceratodus; species Neoceratodus forsteri. The sequence continues at coordinate 1,047,523,927 of CM057455.1, forward strand.
AGGTACAAGATAGAGACATTGAGTGAGATTTTTCTTAATATTTTCTGTATGACAGATCACCCTATGAATCACCCAGGCAGTATCAGGATGTATAGCAAATTATGATGACAACAAGGTATATTTCAGAGTGTAGAAAACAGCATGGCAGTCATATTATGTGACTCAGGAGGTGCAAGAGGGTCACAACAAGCAACAGCGAGACCACTTTCATCCCCACTGACAGACCAACTGAGAGATATTGACTCAAGGGACTAACTGCAGCACAATCTGAGCTGCTGATCATACACAGCAACCTACTTCATTTTCACTCATTGCTCAATAGCCAAATACCCAAGGGTAGTGACGAGCCGGTGTTCCACAGGGCTCAGTGTTGGGACCAGTATTGTTTGGGATATTCATTGCAGACATATCATTGGACATCAAGAGCAAGATCAGTCTGTTTGCTGATGATACCAAAGTAGGAGTAGTAGTGGACGACCTAGGGGATGGCAGGGTTGCAGGATGATCTGGCAAAGCTTGAAACCTGGTCAGACAGCTTGCAACTGGATTTAATGCTAAAAAATGCAAGGTGCCACATTTTGTATTATTTCTTTTCTCCCCTACTTGCTTCCACGCCAGCCTGTCATTCGGCGAGCCAAGGCTACTACCAACCCGTCCTGTCCCCGAGCCTCCGCTCTCAAATGACAGCCATCTCCTTGGTAACCCAGCATATCCCTTTGCCGGACGGGTCCCCTCCCTCCGAGGGGAAAGCACCAGCCAGGGGGATGCAGACCAGCACATCATCTTGGCCCAGGGAGACACTGCTGAGGCGGAAGGCTGCAGAGGCATTGACGGGCTCGAGAGACAGGCATGGATCATCTGGTGTGACATGGAGTTTTTTCATGCTTTTCTGTGTCACATCCCTCCTTCGCCATCGCGGTGCTCCTGGTCTCCACCAGAGGCCGCTGCCAACCGGACGACTCCCAACCCACCCCGGGAGAGAAGAGCAGTACCTACGGATGCTCAATCCTCTCCTGCCCCTGCCAGCCCCCGTGACCCAAGTCTGTTCCCAAACCCAGGTCGCCGCATGGGTCCAGGTAAGGAGCCCATGCCTCAACCCTCTACACCACCGGGCTGGCTGAAGGTGCTGCATTTTGAATGAAGAACCCAAGGGGAGTTACCAGCTGGGGAGTGCAGCTAGCCCAGACAGAGGAGGAGAAGGATCTGGGGTGCTCATCACAGGGTCAATGAACAGCTCTGCACAATGTCGGAAAGCAGCTGCAAAGGCCACCAAAATGCTGGGTTGCATTGCAAGGGGTATATCCTCGAGGAGGGAGGAGGTGATTCTGCCACTGTATAGGTCATTAGTTAGACCGTACCTGGAGTACCGCGTGCAGTACTGGCGCCCTATATCTGAAGAGGGACATTAAGTTACTGGAGGGTGCAGCTTAGGGTGACAAAGATGATCAAGGGACTGGAGGACTTATCATACGAGAGGAGGCTGAGGGAGTTGAACATGTACTCGCTGGAGGAGAGGAGGGCAGGGGGGACATGATTTAAACCTTTAAGTACGTGAAAGGAATAAACAAGACAGGTACAGAGGAGCTGTTCAAAGTAAGGAAGGGAGTGACACCAGGGGCCATGATACGAGACTGGAGGGAGGAAGGTTTAGGAGGGAGATGAGGGAGACACTTTTTACAGAGAGGGTGGTAGCTGGGTGGAATGCATTACCTGCAGAAGTGGTATCCAGTAGAACAGTGGACTGCTTCAAAAGGGGATGGACAGGACAAGGGGTGGATCAATGGAGGGAAGGGTGGAAGGGAGGGGCAGCTTCAGAATAAGGGGTGCTAGCTGCACATTTGAGCAGACTTGATAGACCTCTAGGCCTTTATCTGCTGGCAAATTTCGTATATTCATAATACAGAGACTGACTTACTGACTAGCTCTCTCATACATGGAAAAACAAAATATATATGCAATCTGCAGTAGCAGTAGACAGTAAAATAAAATTAACTGCAAAATAAAACCTTCAAAACTCCCCTGTCCTGTCCCCTGCTAGACTGATTTAAGATCCTCTTTGAAGACATCTCCCTCCATTGAATCACACCATTGGAACTGTAAGCTTTCACGGTCAGGACTATCCAGAAGCATTTTCCAGTTGGGACCACCTATGTTAACACATGTCAGCACTGCCATTATAATGTGGGTGGTACAATTATTCCTCAGTTCTTTCTTCCATTATCAACCACTCATCAGATCATCAGGAAGTCAACAGTAAAACTCGCCGTCACCTTTGCTGGTGCTTTCAGTAATTCATTTATTATTTTCTTCAGTTTATATTTTATGATGCTGTCAATGGATAAAGAAACGTTTTCTGTCTCTGTAGCAAAGTGAAAATCTGCAAGGATGATACCCATACACTGTTTGTCTGCTGCCTAGGCCTTTGCATGATGTTAAGAACTACACTATTTTCTAGGATTTAATCAAGCCATGAGGCAACAGGGCAAAATGCTACAGGATCCTTTCTCTTATGGTTGGGAGATTGCACAACATTAAACCAGCTTGTTGTGTGCCATCAATGTCCTGCTATTCAATTAAGTGATTGATGATGATGGAGAAAACTCCACTAAATGTCAAAGGATTTGGAAAAGCCAAAGTACAAATTGTCTGAAACCTGAAGAGATGCACCAACATCAAGGTAAGCATAACGGTTCCTGGTCGGAATCTTCTCCTGCCTGTTCCTGATCTCTCTCTAAAAGCAGACAAATGAATGTCCACTTTTTTTTTTTTGCTTAATAATTTTATTGATTTTGCGTCAGATATAACAACAACAACAGAACAGACAGACAAACATACACTTACATGAGTATGGGTCCATTGGTCCTTTGTACATGACATATACATAAGAGAATCCTGTACAGGGCCCTTAACCCCCCACCCTCCCCCACACCCACCAAAACACCTCCTCCTTCCCATCCCCCATGCAACACGGCATATCAAGACAACCCTGAAAAATCTGTTACACTATAAATAAAAGAGTTTAACCAACCTAAACAGAAATATGTACATAGGACTTCCTAAAGAGAGAATAGTGTATGCAATGATTCCCATTTCTTAGTATAACTCTTAAGTTTGTTTTTGAGACTGGCGATAGTTTTCTCTGTTCTCAAGTTAGCAAGTAATTCCTTTAGCCATTCATTATAGGAGATATCTAAATTGTCTTTCCAATGCCTCAAAATTATCTTCCTAGTAGTTAAGGAGATAAGAGCCATGTGATAGCGCCTAACCGAGAGATTGATTGTACTATAATCCCCTAGTATGCAAATTTCAGGAGTGAAAAGTTCTTTCAGACCTAGCAACGGATCAGTATTCTGTTGAATCTTATCCCATAACGTAGTAGCTTTGGGGCAAGACCAGAAGATATGAAATATAGATCCTTCTTCTTTATCACATCTATTACAAGTCGGGCAGCCAGGAGTCCCATTGTAAATAACTTTTGTGGAGTGTAATATAAATTATGCAAAATATGAAATTGGGTGAGGCGAATCTATCTTGTGAAACATATTTATGTCAATTCTGCCATAGTGACTCCAGTGAAACTCCTGAGTTGGGAAAAGAAGGTCCAAAACTCCAAGGGGCAAAGTAATTTGGGTAGCCCCAGTTATACAGTATTTTATAAGTTTGTGAAACCATTTTTGAGTTCCGACCAGAGCCCCCAATTGGACTTGTAGCTTCTTGGACTTACATTGGGAGGTGAGATACCAAACACTTTTACAATTGAATGTCCACTTCTAAGACCAAAGTCATTGCCCTCCCCAAACTGTCTCTGGGACACAAAGGTCAGGAGTCGGGCACTGTCTATGCATTGATAGTAGATCTCAGCCAAATTCCCTGTTGGAATTCGCCTGTAGATGGGTGCCATCGACTCCTGTTATGGGTATCATCAATGTGCAGGCTTTGTTGCAGACCATGTCAGATCTGTTTACACAATTTCTGACTAAGACCCTGCTGTCCATACCAGTACCATTGACACTTTCTGACGACCAGTTGACACCAGCATTGGGTCCTGCACCTTTGACTTCCACTGTCGGCTTGGTTCCTCTTCTGTTGATGTCTATACCATTGATGCTAGCTCCTTATAGGGATTCTTTGCAGCTTTCCCTCTCTGATGAGGAGGAGGACGAGAAGGAGGAAGAATGTAATAATCCATTATATGGAGGAGAATAATGAGAAGAAAGAGGGTGACCTGCTGCTGCTGCCTGAGGACATAAACTCCAGCTCATACCCTCTGTCCTATAATGAGGACAATATGGTGTACACCCCATTGTTCCTCTGAGGATGCCTTATTTCAGGCTCTGCTTAAGCTAATACAGGACTCTCTTGGCTTTACAGCCGAGGAGGAGGACTCCTCCAGAAGGAATCTGTATGGAGGTCCTGTAGGTTCCTACAGTACCTGCAGTGATCACTCCTCCCATACACCCTGCTTTTGAGGATGCCACCATGGCTGCTTTGCAGAGGCCTAGTGCCCTTCCTGCTGTGCCTTGTAAGGCTGAGAAGCAGTATCCAGCTCCAATCACTAAAGCTTTTTATTTATCTCAGCCAGAGACTGATTTAGTGGTCATTATAGGACCTCATGGCAGGTCTAAAGCACCTCATCATATGAGTTCTCTTCCTCCTAATGAAGAGTTCAATAGACTGGCTGTTATGGGCAAGAGGACATATGCTTCAGCATCCCTTGGCCTATGTACTGTATAACTATCAGGCTTACATGATTAAATATCAGAATTGCCAGTGGATGTCTTTTTCAGCTAGGCAGACCAGTTGCTTGATGAGCCCACAAAAATGGAGGTCCAGAAGACTATTGTCCATGGCTTGGATGCTGGGAAGCATCTTCTGAGGTCTACAAACGGTTCAAAAGCTGGGCTAACCAAGAAGGGCTTCAAAACTCCAAATATCTGGAAAAGATAAAAGATTTATTAAATACATAAAGGTGGAGGCATGGCTAGCACTTTCGATTAAAGATGGGCGTTTAAGTCTGCAGCTCTTCTCCACCCAATCTATACCTTACTGCCCTCTGCATCACATGCCTTAAATGCCAACTCGATTTTGACAGTTAATGGTGGGTAAAACTTACATATACCTGCCATTCGAGTTTGGGAACACTACTGTAAAAATTGAGGACCTAGGAGCTAAGCAAGGATTACACCTACTGCTGGGCACAACGATGCTTCAGGTCCCTAATGCAGATATCAGCATGGCATCGCAACCACAACTGCAGGCCAGTAAATGGATCAAGTTGACAAAATTGAACTGATGCTCAGCCAGTTATTAGATGAGATCTATGACTTTAAAATAAATGCTTAACAACAGAATGAGCAAATCCATCATCTATATGCCAAGTCTGCTGTCACCAAACAAAAGTGCATATAAAACAAAGAATCCTACCAGGAGCTCCATACTCTGATTAGGGACCAAGCCCACACCATCCATGTTCTGCAAGTAAAAGTCGATGACATTGAAAATCATGGGCGCTTAAATAATCTCCGAATCATCGGTCTGCCAAAAAGGCTGAGCGGAGGGACTTCATAGCCTTCCTGCAACCCGTATTGCCAATCATACTGAACCCATGATTCCTTGACCCCTATACCTAAAAAGGTTATAGATCCAGGCCCATCATCACCAGATCTCTCTGCTTTCAAACTAAAGAATATATCCTACAAGGGGTAGAGAACTGGGCACACTTAAATGGCAAAACAACCGAATAATAATTTTCCAAGATTATTCTAAAGAGCTTACAGACTGGCGCGGGCATTTACAAAGGCACATCAGGCACTCCACAGGAGATGTCATCTCTTTACAGTACCTTACAACATTAAGGATCTCCACAGTGGTATGCAAGTGCCACTCTACATCCCGTAAAAGCCATGGAATATATACAGAAATATTGGCAAAAGTAGTAATCCCCTCCAAACAAGGGCCCGACAGAGTGAGGACAGAGAGCTATCCATTGACCTAATGGACACAGCACCTTTGGTCCCATCTAATCATCAGATGGTACACACCTCCCAAGCCACTCTCAAGGACCTATGGACGCTACTTCTGAAAAATAAGAGACGGAACCGATATCGCGGAGGGAGCCATCTATCCCTGCAAAGAGACAGATCCCACAGTCACAGCCACAGTGGCGATCTGGACACTCTGATAGAAACATAGAATCTTTCAGAAGATAAGGACCATACAGCCCTCCTAGTCTGCTCATTTCCCTACTTGGTTTGGCAATCTCTACTCTTATCTGGACTGCCTTTCCCCACTCCGCTGTACAGCAGGGTGCCTTTATGCTTATCCCATGCACTTTTGAATTCCTGCACTGTTTCGCTTCCACCACCTCCACTGATAGGCTGTTCCATGGATCCACCACCTTCTCTGTGAAACAGTACTCCTAGCATTCCCCTAAGCCTCCCTCCCTCTGGCCTCATGTTATGTCCCCTTGTCCTTGTGCACTTTCATCTCTGAAATATGCTTCCCTCCTGTACCCAGTTTATTCCTCTAAGGTATTTGAAAGTCTCTATGATATCCCTCTCTCCTTCTCTCTTCTGGTGAATAGCTGCTTAGTTCCTTGAGTCTTTCATCATATGGTTTGTGGTACAGTCCATGTGTCATTTGTGTTGCTCTTCTCTGGACTGCTTTCATTCTGTCTATATCCTTCCTGAGATGTGGTCTCAAGAATTGGACACAGTATTCCAGATGAGGCCTCACCAGTGATCTAGACAGTGGCATCACCACTTCACTCCTCCTACTGGTTATGCCCTTCCTATACACCCGAGCATTCTGTTTACCTTCCCCATTGCTTTTTCGCATTGTTTGGCTGACTTCAGGTCATCGGATATGATCACTCTCTCCTGACTTGTGGTGGCTAGAACCTGCCCCCATCCTGTATTCCTCTCTTGGGTTTCTGTGTCCCAGGTGCATTATCTTGCACTTCTTAGCATTGAAACCTGCCAAACTCTTGACCATTCCTCAAGTAGTCTTAAGTCATTTCTCATTTTATCTAGCCCTTCCTGTGTGTTGATTGTTACAGATCTTGGTGTCATCTGCGAACAAGCATATCCTCTCCAGTCCCTCCATAATGTAAACTTATGAAGACATTGAATAGAACTGGACCCAGCACTAATCTCTGTGGAGCCCCGCTGGTCACCTCCCCTCTTCTGATTTTATGCCATTTACTACCACCCTCTGGGTCCTGTCTTTTAGCCAGTTACCAACCCATTTTACCACTTTAGAGCCCACACCCAGGTCCCCAATTTGTTAAGCAACCTTCTATGAGGAATGGTGTCAAAGACCTTACTGCAATCCAGGTAGGCCACATCCACTGCCCCTCCCTGATCCACCACCCTGGTCACCCAGTCAAATAAATTGATAAGATTAGTCTGACAGAACCTATCCTCATGAATCCATGCTGCCTTGGGTCTTTTGCACCGCTGATTCCAGAACTTCACTGCCCTCTTCTTAAGCAGGGACTCCTTCAAGCTTCCCCACCACTGAGGTCAGGCTTGGTTCTGTAATTGTCTGCCTCCCCCTACTTCCAGTCTTGTGCAGAGGACCACCTCTGCCCTCCTCCAATGCCCAGGTACCTCCCTGTCTCTAGTGATTGGTTGAATAGGGTTGTCAGCGGACCTGTTAGGACTTCCTGAGTACCTTCAACACTTTAGGGTGAATCCGTCTGGCCCCATTACCTTACCTGTCTTTACTTTTCTAGTTCCTTCAAGACTCTATCCACCATAAATGGGCTGGTGTCCCCTCTCCCGCTGTACATCTTTCCTTGTGAGTCTTGGCCCCTCCTGCCTTTTCCTTGGTAAGACAGAGCAAAAATATTTTTCAGTACCTCAGATTTTCAAGGTCATCCTCTACCCACCCACCTTCTCCCTTCTTTAGCCTAAGAATTCCATTTCTGGTCTTCTTCCTCTCACTGATATAATGGAAGAAGGTCTTGACCCCTTCTTAATAGCCTGTGCTATTCCTTCCTCCGTTCTTGCCTTAGCCGCTCTGACAGCTTTTCCCAGTTTCTCTCTGCTTCTCCAGATATTTTGGTCTTTCTGTGTCTCTCTGTATTTCCGAATGCCTTACTTTTTCTCTCGCACTTTCTTGGCTACTGATTTAGAGAACCACAGTGGGCACTTCTTTCTTTTGTTTTGCTAAGCAATCTGACACATTGTCTTGTCAGTCCTAATGACATGTCTTCTTCACTTCTGCTAACAATCGGTATGCCCCACTGATGAATAAAGGAGAACCTGAAGAAAACAGACCTACTCCACTAACTCCTCCAAGTACAAGTGGGAAAAAATCTTTGGTAGAGGCACTCACTCTTCAGGCTGATGCTGCACACAATCCTGGACTGCTGGTTGTCAGTCCTCAGACTCTTGACATTCATGCCCCTGTGTCGATCGCAACTGGAAACACCAGGGATGACATATCAACAAGACCCACATCTGTCACTTGCTTTAATGGACTACAGTTTAAGGTTTGACATCTCTTGGGTCTCTTTAGATCAAGGATTTCCCTCAGTCCACTCTGTTTGTGAATATCTATTGGTTTAAACTTCCTTCTGATCACAACTAATATAGCTGATAGCGGTATTGCTAATCAACCAACCATAAGTAGGGCCACCTCACAGTTACCCCTATGGTGATCTGACAGCTGGACTGTGCAGACGTGGTCCGATCGAAGCCCTACACACCCCCTTATTCTGTTATACAGTAATATCAGGTCCAGTTTACATGACCAGTACTGCGGCGCTTCATACTGTCCACCTGGTCCCAGCTCAGCTGATGCCTCGTTCGGACCCCAGTAGAACAAATCTGCACAGCTAATTCTGTCTTGGGTGTGTTTTGCAGCCAGCTACCTCAAGGCCCAGCTTACCACACCTACCCTGGGTTCTAACTACACCCCACCCCGAGTGTAACACCTTGTCAAAACCTCCCTGTTAGACCCAATAAGGTTCTAAGTTGTTTTTACCATATCATTTTGCAGGAGTATACCATAGCATAATGCTGTCAGTATTCACCCCAAGAACCATACTGTTCTGGCGTGTTTTCACAGCCCTCTAACTTGGGATCAGTGAACTCCCTTATATGACAGTATGTGTGTTTTACATATGCAGCTCTATAGTTCTTCCTATTGAGGTCCCAACATTTGTCAAATCTGGTGCTCACTGCATCATATTCTTCCTCAACAGACTGAATGATGCAGTTTTACAAAATCATTCAGCTCTGTTGGTTAAATAGTAGCGAATGTGTATGGGCCATTGCCATTGCAGATACTAAATAGCTGTTATGGATGCAGGGACCTGTAGCTGTAGTGTAGTAAATACAGATCCCTGTTAAAAGGAGCTGCTCAGTTTGACAATCAGGTGACAGCTGCTTTTTAAGCTTTAGGTTGGGGACCCATGGTAAAATGTGGACTGCAGTCTTCAGACATTTGCCCAATACCCTGCATCTACAACCAAAGGGTTCCCTACTTACCTACTGATGGAATGGCCAGCACTTAAGTTCCGTTTTACGGGCAAAATCCAATGCACACACCCCATATTCTCAACGGGCAGAACACTGTACAGTTTCCAATCACTTAGGGTGCAACAAATGCTAATGCTGCCACCTGCTGACCAAAACAGAGATCAGCATGACCCCTTGTATAATGTATAGATCCACACAATAACATGTTTTTCAGCCTTCATATCCCTTTGTTTTCTGAATAAGCTCAGAGCCGTAGTTCCCTTTATCTTTCTCTCTCTTCTAAAACCATAAGTTTTTCCTTTCTGTCTTCTGAATACAGCTAGCGTCAATCCCTACTCAACACTAGACTATTAGCCCCACGACTGGCTTAGTGGTCCCTTTGGCATGATTATCACTGGGTGAAATCCACACTTAAACCATCGACACTTGGTGCTAGCATCTCTCCGTGCTTATGTCTATTCATATAAGTGTTTTTTTTTATTACCACTCAGAGGCAGACCTGTGTATCAGACCACCTCTCCCCCCTACAGACTCTGGGAAAACCTAGGGTATTTTAATATCCTACTCACATCCAGCCCCCAACACTCAAGTTGGAACCTCTCTCTTTGTTCGTTCCTAATCACATATGAGTTTCTGTGTGTTAGTAAGAGTTGTGATGTTCAGATTTTTAAAACATGCTATTGTTATAATATGTTATAAGATAGAGGCTGCCAGCATTGAAGTATATCTGAGGGTCACTGTGCGAGTCAGTCAGAACAGATCTGAGTATCTCTGCATCCCCAATAGGTTACACTTCCCATATCAAACACAGGATCTGCTTACCTCTGTTCTAGCTTCACTGTGCAAGCATTCGGCTCCCCAATGAAGCTCATTATGGAAGAACTTAAATGCCACAGTTGGAATGTAAGGGGCTCAGCTCTCCTATTAAGCCTAAGCAGATCCTGTCTTGCCTCCATACACTTAAATCGAAGTGGCATTACTACAGGAAACCAAACTGTCCTCTCTTAAAACATAGAAACATAGAATGTGGCAGATAAGGACCGCTTGGCCCACTAGTCTGCTCATTTTCCTACCTAACAAATAAGCTGCAGGTCCTAGTTAACCAACAGCCTACTTCCTCCTACCCCCACTAGGGCTGCTAATATCTGTCCCGTGCATTCTTGAATTCCCACTGTTCTTGACTCCACAACCTCCTCAGGGAGGCTGTTCCATGCATCCACAACCCTCTCTGTGAAAAATACTTCCTCACATTACCTCTGAGCTGTTCCCCCCCATCCTCAAATTGTGCCCTTTGTTCTTGCACATCTCTTTTTCTGAAAGATGCTACCTCTTGGACTTTGTTGATTTCCTTGAGGTACTTGAAAGTTTCTATCATCCCCTCTCTTGAGTCTCAAAAGCTGAAACAGGGTTGGGTGGGTAGAGAGGTCCATAGTGTTGCCCTCCAAAACAAGTGTTATATCCATACTTATATGTAAAAGTCTACTGGACCCTACAGAAGTCCCTCCAGAACCCAGATGGCAGGTGGGTACTAGCTCAATTTAATGTCTCACAGGGCCGTTTATCATCCTCAATATCTGTGCCCTCAATCATGACTCCCCCACTTCTTTCATAACCTAGCTAACCTACTTTACCAGTTACAAATATAACAGTACCCAGTCTTAGTGGGTGGGGATTTAACTTAACTTTGAACCATACCTAGATCAGACCATGGCAAACCTAGACCCCACTCTTAAGCCCTCAAAGCAATTTTATTGTGGATCAAAGAACAAGGCCTCTCTGACATATGGAGACATCACCCTAGAACAAGGGACTGCACCTATCAGTCCCTAGTGCATGGATCTTTTAGCCAGCTAGATATATGGTTCACATCCCCAGGACTAACACCTCTAGCCACCACGGTAGAAATTAAACCATTAATTTTTTCAGAATATACCCCATTCAAATTGACATTCTGTGGGGAGTACCTTTGAAATCTCCCAACTAGAGACTAGACCCCACTTTTCTACTAGATCCCAATTTGAAACCTGGCTCCAACAAGTTACTTCTGAATATTTTCAAGATAACAATAATGAGAGCTCTGCAGTAACAGTTTTGTGGGAAGCTTATAAGGCCACCCTTTGAGGAGGATTAAATGCTACTCAGCCTACTGGAGGAAAGAATGATAGAACTAGCTGGCCACCCTGGAATCTCAAATGTCAGCCAAAGAAACAACAGCTAAAAGCAAACCCTACGAAAAATACAAAACACTCCCCATTCTCAAAGAAATAGTAGCTATCAGACATGAAATTAACACGACCATTGCAAGGAAAGCAGAACTTGCTATTTTTCGAAACTAGCACAAATATTGGGAAAGCGGGAAAAATGGAAGATTACTAGCATACCATCTAAAAGCAGCAGTCTGAGAGACATATCCATCACTACTTTCTGCAAGTGGATCCGCCAATACTAATTCCTTGAAATTAATTCAATTATTCCGGACGTCTACAAAAACTTATACACCTCTATTATCACCCCTCTTCCCAGTAAATTAGTGTATTTCTTACTAAACTCCCTTACCCAAACTTGCAGCCACCCAGACTGAATCTCTGGACCAGCCCATTACTATTCCCAAACAGATATGGCAATCAAATCTTTAAAGTCTAAAAGCCCCAGGTAGTAATGGCCTGCCCATTGGCATTTACCAAATCAAAAATCTGCAACTAAGCCCAATATTACACAGACTATACACCAAAATATTAACAACAGGAGTCTTTCTTCCCTCTATGTCTATTGCCACTGTTACTGTTCTCCCTAAACCTGGTAAAGACCTGCAGATTCCTCCAGTTATAGGCTCATCCTCTGATTACAGTTGATGAGAATATCTATGCCAAAATTTTAGCAGTCAGATTAAACGATCTTTACTCTGCCTAATCCAATTCTTCTCAGGTCGGCTCACAAAGCTAGGGAGGTTGCTTAGACCATATTCGGACCCTAGTAAAACCTCATCCACATTGCAAGCTCTTCATCCACATTAACAGCTGCAGTTGCCGATGACTTTGAGAAAGCATTCAATACACTGAAATGGCAGTACCTGTATGCTGTACTATCCCACTTGAGGATAGGTCCATTTTATCTCAGCTCTAAAAGCAATGTATCATACTCCTAAGGCTCAAGTACTTATGATGCTAATATTTCCCTACCCTTTCCTTTCCAGAGTCACCAGGCAAGGCTGCCCTGTGTCACCCCTACTTTTCATTTTAGCTGTAGAGGCCCTGGTGGTAGTCATCAGATCACAGCTAGGTGTTGCAGGTATTAAGTTGGTGAGCAGGTATACAAAACCCTTCTTTATTGCTGGCCCAGTAGTGCTGAGCATTGAGGCGCTTGAATGCCACACCTCACTCTGTGCGGTGACCAGGGTTTGGGAATGTGCTCGGGCTGTCGGGGGTGGCCGGGAGGAAAGGATTGAGCATCTGATGGACTACTCTCCTCTCACTGGGGTGGGTTCAGGGCTTACACAGCTCTGTAGTGGCCCATGATGGAAGTTGAGGACATTGCAGGTGAGGTGGGATTGGGAAATCTGCAGAGGACATTGCACACAGTGTCTGGGCGTCTTTGCGCACATACTTCAGGAAATAGCTCGGAGGAAAATGGCAGCTGGTCATGTTGACTTGATGGCTGTGCCTCTCTTCACCTAAGGATTTGTCTGGAATCGTGCTCCGGTATTAGATCGGGCCTGGCAGGGGTGGGGACCCCTCTGCAGGTATTGTGCATGCTAATTGGATGTGGAGTGAGCGGCAGAGTTGAATAGAGAGGACAGCGGCCAGATGACAGACAGACCGAGCTGCAGGAGTAAGAAATAAATTCAATATAAAAAAAAACCTTTTATGCAGATGACCTTTTGTATTCTTAGAACAAGCTGATAAATTCATTTGCGTATTATTGGACATCCTAACCACCTTTTCTAACCTCTCAGGTTTAAGATAAACCCTACAAAAACTGAAATTCTTCCCTAAACAACCTGACTTCCCTGCAATACTGTACAATCTCCTCCTCCGATGGACTCCCACAGCCCTGACATACCTAGGCATTAAAATCATGCCCCAAATAAACTCATTCTGCGCTCTTAATTTTTAAATCTCTGCTGCCCAAAATAAAACTTGAATTAGACCGTTGGAAAACCCTACAACTTTCACTAGCAGGCAAGATTGAGACACTAAAAATGATAGCCGTCTTCCATCTACTGTCCCACTTACAGGTCCTAATACCTAATAAGTGGTTTGAACAAACTGACAAACTGGTAGGACAAATGCAGTTGCCCTTAATGGGCAACCTAAATTGTCAGGGGATTCCATCTGGAAAGAAGCATGTGGGTGAGACTGGAATGGGGGGTAGGCTGCACAAGTGTAGAAGCAAGGGGCGGGGTTAAAGGGGCACCTGGAGGACAGGGGTTAGTGAAGTCACCTAGTAGGTCAAATGACAAAGGTAAGGACAGGAGCTGGGGATTGGTCAGGGAGGAGCTGGGGAGGGGGCTTCAGGGGGTATAAGAGGAATGGTAAGGCTAAGCTCACCCTTTTTGCTGAGATTCTGTATTTTTGCAGCTCCTGCTCACGACTGGCAAGGTTTGGAAGACAGTTTGTGAAGGTAAGGGTGGTAATAGAGAGAGATGTTGGCCAAGACAAGCTGGTAAGCAAAGTTTCAGGGTAGGTTGTAATGTGTAATTGCAAGGTGAAGGCAGATTGTAAGCTGGTTAAGCAGGGATGATTAGCAAAATGGGTATGATAAGGGAACAGGCCACATGGCATGGGTCAGGTTTTAGGCCTAGGCCCAGCAGGCAGGTTAGGAGCTCTGGGCAAAGTAGAAAATATGTACGACAAGTTGAAGTAGCCACTTACCTCATGACAGCAGTGGTAAAGAATAATTATACAATTGGTGAATTGAGCTAGGAACATGAGGCAATAGGAAGGTTTCAGTACCTGTTTCAGTCCTGGCGCAGTTGTCCGATCTTGGTGTGTGGAGGTGCAGAGTGATAATGCCACAGTTGGTTTGGGCTTTGTAATTGGTAGTGGAGGCCTGATACCATTTGTTCATTCGATGCGCGCAGTCAACATCAGCCGGTTAGTGCAGGTGAGGTGGCTGTGGATGGTAGTTGTTGGTGACCAGCCCACTAGAGTCCAGACAAGAGAAGTGGAAGGAGGCCCTGGGAAGGGGCTGAAAAAGTGAACAGGCCAAGAAGGCGCCTGGCCTGGAGCAGGAGGGAACAAGCTAGTGGCGGGAGGGTTGTTACAGCAGTGAATGGCCACTCAACAGGCCAGAGGACATGGAGTACCGATGCTAGTCGATGGGGTTTTGTTTGCAGCAGTGTAGGCTGATACAGTCCAGGCACGGATATGGGTCCCTTTGAGCATGGAAGCGGCCACTTGGCAGGCACATGACAGGACTGATCGTTTTTCTTTTGCAAGTATAGGCCACGAGCTAGCCATAGGCACGCTGAAGGATCATGTTCAGGGAGATTTCTGGTGACTGCACATGCACAGTTGCACACGACAGCAGGTACATGCGTGGCTACAAAGGACAGCACCATATTTGTAGTCCTTAGGCCAGGAAGCACCAGCAGGACCCTAAGCGCCTTTGAATCTATAAATATTTCATGGGTTTTCAGGAATAATTATAAAAAAAATTTTTTTCTAAAGTTTGTACTGCCACGTCCCAGTAGGGCAGAATAGAGTCAAGTGACGTACATTAGACTAGAGCCACCTGAATGCAATGTTTACATTATAATGCAAGGTCAAGTCCTGCAGTTGGCTGCACACTGACATCAGGCAGTGTTACACTGATGTGTGCAACAACACCAGTCAAGGGGAACTGTATTGTCCAGCAGATCTGAGCATAACGCCATTGCAGTGCTATACATAAAGATAATGTGAATGCCATGAGAAAGGGGAGGGTCTTACCAGGAATACAATTTGATAGAATGTTATATATATATATATATAAAAATAGTATGCAGTAGGGCAAGCACCACTGTAAAAGAGACATTTTGTTTTGACAAGCACACAAGGCAAATTAGCTGGGAAGCAGTTTAGAAAAAAAAATAAATAAATAAAACAACAAAAGGGCAATGTGACAATAAAAAAGGAGTAATGCCGGGGTGGGGGGTAGAGGTCATCGGATCGCGAGACACTGGTGACATGGTTATGCTAGCGAGGACCAGACATATTGGGGAATAAGTAGGGTTGCCAACAAAATTTACCAGGCTGTTTTGTTATTTTTTCCCACAAGTCTAATTTAACAGAATGGCAGCCAACAGAAAGATCACATGCACACAGATGATGGAGCAGGCGGCAGAAAGGTGAAGGTGAGCGAGATGCTGGAGATGGCGAAGAAAAAGGAAGTGGAGTAGATGCAGCATAGGGTGAGGCAAAAATGCACCTGCAAAGGGGCTGATGAACAAAGTCAATGACCTGGGAGGCGGCAAAGCAGAAGGAAGTGGAGAAGCCATGGGGAAGAGAAATTGCTTGCAGGTGGATCGGGAAAGAGCCCGGCAGGGAAGAGGGCACTGCAGGAGGTGACAGAGCAGGAGCCAGTGTCGGAGCAGGAGGATGAAGAGGGCAGGAATGGTAAGGAAAGGGGAGAACAGGACCAAGAGGGTGATCTGACAGAGTGCTTGGCAGGCATGCTAGGTGATATGGGGAAAAGGGTTTAGAAAGGATGGAGAAGGCATCTGAGGAATTAAGAGGAGCAATGGAGGTAAAGGATAGCAAGGATATCAGAGTAGGCAATGATGGAGTGCCAGGCATGACTTTGGGGTATCATGTACCCCAAATCATTAAGGAGAAGATATGGAAGGGGAGTGCGTGGATGTTTTCTCATTGGTGGACAAGGAGATGGCAAAGAGATATGAGCATGGGAAAGTCAGAGATGGCCGTGGCCTTAGCAGTAATGGGGAAAAAGCTGGATGAAACAACATATAAAGGGAACATAGATATCTGGCAAGCAGGTTTCACCATATTCAGTGCCATCCTGCTTGAAAAAAAGTTGAATTGCCATTCCTCTGCTTACCTAATTGGCTATCATAAAGGATGCCTGTAAGGCAAAAACTAGGTTTTGGTTGACAAAAGTATGATGAAGAATTTAGGCAGAGGATGGCAGCCAGGGTGATTTGAAGTGGGACTCTACACTACTCGAACTATGGTTGAGGACATTATCAGGACATGGGGGGCTTGGGGAGGAGTTTAAACAAGGGAGGTAATCAGATAGTTAAGGCATGCTGGGGATAGAATAAGGCATAGTGCATGTGGACATATTGCAAGTTTAGACACATATGCTCAAAATGTGCAGGACATCATCCAGTGTCCCATTGCAGGACAATGGGTGATAGATCTAGGTACACAAAATGGTGGAGGCAACCCTTTCAGGGGATGTTTGGGGACCATGAGGGTGTTCATTTCAAAATGGAGAGAGGTTTCCAAGCAGGGGAGGTTTTAGTGCAGGTGGCAGCGTGAATCAGTGAGGGGAGACAAAAGGGGAGGTTTTTTTTTGTGGCTAGGATGCCAGTCAAGGCAGAGGTAGTAATGGAATGGACAAAGGAATAGCCTGATGCAGTAGCAGGTAGGATACTGACAGAAGGTTTCTGAAAGAGGTTTCCAGCTTGGATTACTGGGGTAATAGAAAGAGCATGGGAGCTAAGAACTTGAGGTCCATGAAGGGTAAGGAAAACATAGTTAACAAGAAAATCAGGAAGGAGTTGGAAAGTGAGATGGACAGAGGGCCCATTTTCAAGTCCACCTTTTTCCATTTTCAAGGTTTCACCTCTGGGATCATGCCAAAGAAGCAGGGGGGTATAGGCTAATTCATCATCTGTTATATCCAGAGGGAGCATCGGTGAATGATCACATTCCGGGGAGTGTATGCAGTGTCGTACACAACTCTGGAACAGGTAGTGGAACTGATAAGAACAGTGGAAGAGGCATAGCTAGTGAAAACTGACACTGAGTCAGCTTTTCAACTATTTCTGGTTAGGCAGGAAAATTGGGACCTGTTGGGATTTTGCTTTCAAGGGTACTACTACTTTGATAAAGTGGTGCCTATGGGCTGTTCAACAGCATGTGCTAAGTTTGAAGCATTCAGTACATGGATGCAGTGGATAATAGGGGAGAAATATGGCCAAAAGCTGGTAGTGCACTATTTAGTTGAATTTCTATTGATAGGAAAAGCCAGAAGGTGGCTACTAGGATGCTCTAAGATTTTAAAGATATGTGTGAAAGTTTGGGGTACCATTAGCAAAGGGTAAGACGGAGGGCTGGTGAGGAAGCTGGAGTTTTGGGAGATTGAGGTAGATACAGAGAGGCAGGTATTTAGGGTTGCTTCAAGATAATGTGTTGAGACTGAGGGAACTATTGAAGGAAGCCATGAGTAGGAGGAGTGTTCCATTGGAGCAAGTGCAGCAACTTCTGGGGCATTTGAACTTTGAATGTAGAGCAGTGGCCCCAGGGAGGGTTTTCACCAGAGATTAGCCAGGAAGCGATGGGGAGGGCAAAGCTGCCACATCATTGGGTAGACATAACAAAGGAATACGGCAGAATTTGGAGGCGTGGTGTCAGTTTTCAGAAGGATACTATGGAGTCATTTTCTGGCAAGACGAGTGGCTGGGAAATAATGACCTAGAACTGTATACTGGATGCAGCGGGTTCAATTGGGATGGGGCATATTTTAGGGGATGTGGATTGCAGAGGCATGGCCAGAGGCATGGAGGGAGAAGGCTTACTGAAGGATATTACATTTTAGAGATAGTCCCGATATGGGTGGTGGTCTTGACTTGGGGGAACAACTGAGGAACAGAAGGATCATTTTCTGGTGTGACAACAAAGCGGTAGTGGAGGTTATTAACAGGCAGGAGGGTACGCTGAATCTGCAAATAGGGTATTGCGACAGCTGGTGTTGTAGGGTCTTAGGCTGAATCTATTATTTAAAGCTAAGCATATTGAGGGAATTGCTAATGACATTGCTGACAGCCTTTCCCATTTGTAGTTGGACAGGTTCAGGTCCATAGCACCTCAAGCGCCACACAGAGAACACAGGTAACAGAACAAGTGTGGTAAATTGGCTGGAAAGGCCCAGCTTGCTATATATAGGAGCTCCTGGTCTGCAAACACGCTAAGGACATCTGAGGGGGCGGGTGCATTTCAGGAGTTCTGAGAGTGGGAAGGGTTCAAGGTAAGTGAGCCAGTTACACAAGACCAGATGGCAAAATACATGGTGCAGAAATGGGAAAAGAGGATGGCAAACAGGACAATGAGGTGCAACTAGTAGGGATAGGGGTGGTCTTGCAGTGTGAGAGGATGGAGTGGACCAACAAATTTAAGGTGGTATGCCATATGCTGATGGGATGACAGAGGATAAAACGAGGGCTGGGGATACTAGGAAACCAGTAGCAGGGGGATACTCCAGGAGTTATTGGGGTTTTGAGGCACATTTGTAGTTCAGCGTCTGAGCCTGTCTCTTTAAAGCCATTTATCTGTTATGGCAAAAGGAGCATTCCGGTAAGGAAGTGGTGGCGGGCACAAGAAAGATGGGAAGGGGCTTATGGGGGAAATTGCATGTGGACTAGAGAGGGTGGCGATCTGATTGAGGCAGTCAGAGATGGATCAGAAGGAGCAGGAGAGAAATCATATTGGATAAGCAGAAAGTGATAAAGACATGCCCTGTAGTTTCTCTGGCTGAGAATATAGGAGATTAGACCAATGGAAAAAAAAAAAAATTTTTTGAATAAGGATGGTAAGCTGGTTACATGCTGTCAGGTAACTGGGGTTTTAAAAAAGGTATGGCACATTTGGGGAAGATCCAAAGCATTATTTATCCCACATATTCCAATAGGCAATGCATCTGAACTAGCAGCAGAAGGGTGCTCAGAGGAGGAAGTGAAAAAGGTTGGGAGATAGGAAATTGAACTGCTCATAAGAGATAAGTGAGAGTTGTTGTAACATTTTTGATTTATCCTCAACAGGGCAGAGAGAAGAACCAGGCAGGTGTGGATCATTGGGCAATCATACATTTATTGGGAGGAGAAGTAGGCTGCCATTCATCCAGGAGGAAAAACAGCTAGGTCAGGACCCAGAAAAAGTTAGACTACATAGGAAAGGTGTCCGTGGCATGAATCAAGGGCACAAATCATCCGACTTTGGAAGAACAGAAGTTAAAGTGCCACAACGGATTCGCTAGTTTATTTATTTAGTTTTTGTTGACCGGTAAGTGCACTAGACAAATCCTGCCTATTTTCAGGCGCATGACCGGGGAAGGGATACAGATGAATGCCAACTGACCTTAGAACCAGATGAAGCTGTTTGTGTATTTTTCATGAATGGAGGAAATTTTGCCATTGCACTGGGGAAATTCCCCTGCTCTTTTCGAGAAGTGCCATGGGATCTTTAACATCCACCTGAACTACCACCAGAACAGGCAGATGGGGCCTCGGTTTAACATCTCATCCGAAAGAGCGGCACCTCAGGAGTGCAGCACCCTCCTCATGCTGCACTACAATGTCAGCATTGGGATATTAACCCAGGTGCCTGGTGTGGGATAGAAACCCACAGCCTACTGATCTCCTGGCCTCAGAGGTGAGTGTGGTACCTGCTGAGCCACTGACACTGCATAGTAACACTAGTAATACATTTGGGGAACGACCTGGGGATAGAGCCATAGGGGGCATTGTGCAAATATATTGAGAGAGATTTAGGAGTTGTAAAGCAATGGTGGCTGGCAGTTCAGCTAGCATGGTCAGAGATAATATCTAGTATAGTTTGGACATACTAGGGATATTAAGGGGTAGAAAGGGCTAGAAAAGAGAATAAGCAGGCGGGGTTGCAGTATGGATAGCTAAGAGTGGTGCATACATAGCATATGGCAATATTTCATTTACCAATCCGGGTTCCTACAGGCCAGATGGGTATACCTATCTACGATGGGCATGTCAATGTATGTGTTGCAGTTAGATGACACTATTGAGGAATGGGGAAGAATGGGTGTGACAGGAAATAGGGGAGAAAGTGGGGGAAGCCCATCATTCCATTGTATAAGCTGGAAATGGGCTAGTGGAAGGGCTAGAGGGCTAAGATTGGGGGAGAGGGAGTAGGGAACAAGCAGAGGCTGGGGTTCAGGCATCTGTCGTGAAGGTAGAGAAATAAATCCTGAGGGAGAAGAAGATTGCAACTAAATAGGGGTCGGGTTAGTTCAGCACCTGGACTCAGAGGCACAGCAGTTAGAAAAGATGAGAGGTGTCGGGCTTTTCAAGTGTCCAGACCCCAAGAAGAGGATGAAGAATCAGAGACACTTGGAGACAAGTTACGATAGTTGGATGTACAGACTAAAACTGGACTTGGAAAAAATTGCAAAATGTGAATATGCTGAGTTTTTGTAATGATTGTAAATATATAAAAACTGTGGATGGGTGACAAAGGAGATTGACCTGATGTATAATAATAAATTAATTGTCAGTGAGAGCACCCACATAAAAATAAAGTCTGTGTCATTTCTGGGAATTTCCTCTGACAAATGCGTTTGCCTTAATGGGCAACCCTATTGTCAGGATTCCATCTGGAAAGAAGCATAGTGGGTAAGACTGGAATGGGGGTATGCTGCACAGGTGTAGAAGGAAGGGGATGGGGTTAAGGGACACCTGGGAGGTGGGGTTATGAGGTCACCTAGTGGGTCGAATGACAAGGTAAGGACGGAGCTGGGGGACTGGTCAGGGAGAAGAGCTGGGGGGTGGAGGGTACAGGGGTATAAGAGGAATGGTAAAGGCTAAACTCACCTTCTTTTACTGAGAATCTGTAAATTTTTGCACCCACTCACCCTTGTTTAGAATACACAGGAATAGGTAGGTAAAAAGGACACGGTATTGGGAAGGAAAGTACGACTCATTGGAGTATAGGCTGAAACGGAAAAGGGAATGCGCCACCGGACAAGGGTGGTGTGGAAAGAAAAGGAGGGTCAGTCCTAGGAGGATAATGGATGGTGGTAAGAGGTCAACAGAGGACCCCGGGCCGCAGACCAGTATGGAACAAGAGAAAGGTTGTCTCAAGAGGATGGCAAGCCATGGGGCAGGAAGGGTTAGTGAGGCTAAGATTGGGGTGTGTGCGGGGGACAGGCACGGGCTGGGGGTTCAGGCACCCAAACATGAAGGTAGATGAATGAATTCAGGAGAGAGAAAATTGAAACTAAATGGGGGTCAGGTTGGTTCAGCACCTGGTCTCAGATAGGCACAGCAGCTGGAAGAGATGAGGGTGTCTGGCTTTTCACACGTCCGACCCTGAGAAGAGGACAACGAATCAGAGACACTTGGAGACAAATTATGATAATTGGATATAGAGACTAAAACTGGACTTGAAAATAATTCGAAAATGTGAATATGCTGAGTTTTTGTAATGATTGTAAATATGTAAAACTGTGGATGGGTGAAAAGGATATTGACCTGATGTGTATAATAATAAATTAATTGCCAGTCGAGCACCCACATAAAAAATAAGTCTGTGCATCATTTCCGGGGATTCTCCTTCTGACAATTTCTATGGGATGGTCATAAATCTAGGTACAATAGAAACAAATTGACAGTGCATTGGTGTAAAGGGGTCTGGAACCTCCCTGGTTCAGAGGATATTACTGGGCATTTAGAAATGCACAATGTATTTAATGGCTCAACATGCCAGGTCCTCACCACCTCTGTGGACTCAAATTGAAACTATCCTCCCAAATTGTATTAACCCCATAGCCTACCTTTTCACAGAGACCGCCCTCCTCCAACATCTCCCCACACTATTAAAGCCTCTTTCACAGCCAGCGCCAATCAAGCAAAAGGTTGCAAATCAACTTCTCAAATCAAACTATTATTCCTCTTGGCACAACCACTCCATCCAGACTGCAGGCACCCCATATACTGAAGTCCTGGGAAGACTGGAATATCTACAACCTGGCTGACCTATTATTACCCAACACATCTACCCTTGACTCTTCCAAGGACTACAATCTAGATACCAACTACCCCAGGCTGACTTCTGAAAATACCTCCAGATACTAAGCTCTCTGACCCCTCCTTCACAAACTTAACCAGTCATACCATATCACTCATCCACACCCCTTGACCAGATGGCTAAAACCACCCATGGTAGAGCAGGGTTAATCTGTTCACAAATCAAGGACAGTATTCCTGATCAAACTATACTGGCTAAGGCCTACTGGTCAAAAGTCCTGAACCGCTCTATCACAGAAGTACAAGTTCAAGTTTATTGTAGAAAACTGCATTGAGCAAGCTCATTCACAAGGAGGTCCTTTGACACAGACAGGTTTTTACAGACTGCATAATTAAAAAACAGTACAAATTCAAGTACAAAATTATGGGCAAGCATTAACATTTTGCATAAAATGAAACAGTGGTTCAGTGTTGGATAGCCTCTCATTGCAAGAGTCATCTTATCCAAAATAAAATACTCCATTTCTGGTACCACACACCTGAAATACTATACAAAGCTGAGGCAATTTCATCTCATCAGTGCTGGAGATGTTCTCAGCCACATGGAGACCTATACTGCAGAGTTGCTCAGATATCAAAATATTCTGGTCACATGTTGCAGCAACTATATCTAGCATTTTAAAATACGCTGTTACTTTTATCCCTGATTTTTTTTCTCATAGGTCTGGACATAGAATAGACCCCCTCTCTCTCCTCTCCAGGGAAAAATCTTTTACTGCAAGCCAGTGTGATAACAATATGACTACTTCTCTGTAATTGGTATACCTCAATAGTATCTATGGTAACTGGAGTTCCTTAATGATCTTACCCATTTAGCTTCCTATGACTGCCTCTCTCTCATCACAGATAACACTATGCCTGCCTACATGTGAACATGAGAACCCTTTTATTAGTATCTAGGTAAGATCAAAATAAGGCCTAATAATGTACCCTTCCTCATCCCAAACAAGGCATTGGTTGAGATGCAGAGCCAGTGTAAGACCAGTTAAAGTGTGTCTTGCTTGATAATACTGCCTATCTGAGATAGTTAAATCTAACTTGCGTATGACTCTCAGTGGTAAAACCCCAGATATCTACCTCTATCTCAGAAATGTATATAGTTCAGTTGATTAATAGTTACAGGATCCTTATTACCAGTCTTGCTAAGGCTTTACTGGTAGAAGCATATAAAGGATGCTCATGCAGTTAGTGATACTGTTACTGCTACTTGCTAGAAATACCCAACAGACTATAATTCAGTCTGAAGGCTAACTTTTTACAGTACAGTAAACATACTGTCATATTTATGAAGGAATGTTTTATACACCTATACTTGTACTAACTCATATGGTACTACTATTACTGGTTTGCTCTTACAATACTGTACCTTAACATTATTGATATGTATGTTTGTATACCACCGCTGTACTGACTTTACTCTATGTCTCTGTATACAGTATGTATACTTATATACAAGACTGTTATACTACTGTGTTATCATTGAAATATAAAACCAATAAAAGTGCAACTTTAAAAATACATAAAAGCAGCAGAGGCATCCCTGTTGCCACCAACAATCATTTTACGTCCCAATAATAGCGCTTTTTCCAAGGCCTGCCTACAGTATGATGCATCAGATGATTCCACCCATTATGCTGCTTCTGGCATTTGCCCCAAGTGCTACTCCTGGCTTAGGATGGCTAGCTTTGTCACCGATTTGCAGCAGTCAGTGTTAAATGCTCCTTTTGTGACCCAAACATTTTAGTCTCTTTTAATTTCTGAATGGCACTGAAGCACTATACATATTCATTTGTGCATGCTGGTATACAGATGGAGTTTAAGACCCTAGTTTTTAGCACTTTAGGTCCTTTTCATGTCAACAAGCAGTTTAGCGAGTTCCGTTTTCTTCATACTCTCAAAAATCTGTTTCGCTGAACTTGGTGTGCTGAGGCGCCAACAAGTCTTCAGGCACTTCAGCACCATTTAGAGATTAATGTCACAGCCAGCATGGTAAACCCAGGTAGACTACGAGGGTTTCGCTTTGACATGAAATTATTTTAAATTAAGTACTTTTGGGGAAATAAGTCCTGCATTATATTCTGCCTTTATTCTGACAGTGCAACAGACACTAAAGGCACATTTAGGGATACCCATCAAAAGTAAGTAAACCACTGACAGTGTCACTTTAAAAGCTATTGACGCCTCAAAGAAAACTTTATAAAACATAATAATTAGGTACAATTCTGCATGCATTCCATTTATATTTATATATTTCCTTTGTATAGTTTATTACTAAAGAAATGTGTACAAATATATGATTGTTGTCCTTACAGTTCATTTTGAGTTCATTTGCCTATAGCTTACTCCCTACTTCAAGTCATAATCCTCTGTTGTGATATCACAATCTGTTGCCATGGGAGTAACTGTGAGGTCACAAGCTGTGATGTATGACTTCAGGTGGGAGACAGCAGCACGAATATATTAACTCTTCAGGAGCAAAGATCCTGTTTTCATGCAAATGACCTCACTATTAAATCATTTATTTTATTTTATTTATTTAGTTTTTGTTGACGGGTAAGTGCACTAGACAAATTCTGCCTATTTTCAGGCGACCGGGGAAGAGGAATACAGATGAATGCCAACTGACTTTGAACCAGATTAAGCAGTTGGTGGTATTTTTAGTGACTGGGGAAATTTGGCCAGTGCACTGGGGAAATTCCCTACTCTGCCAGCAGGAGCCTGACTTCCTGCAAGCAGTGGAGGAGCTCAGTTTGGAGCCGGACAGCAGAGAGGAAGTGCTGATGTGGCAGTGTCTTTGAGGGAGTGAATGAGCTGCTAACCGAGGTGGATCAGGACAATCTTATGGAGACTGATATCCTAGAGAATAATGAGAAACTACAAAAAAAAATATTAAATGGCAGCAACAGAAATCCAAATACAAACTCCTGGTAAGATACAGCTGGATACTTTTGTGCAAAATGTGACTGAAGTAATGACAAGCTTGCCAAGTGACAGTGATTCTGCTCTGGATGAAACTCTGCTGCAAAATGAGGATAGTATTGGATGTATAAGTATGCCAGAACAAGAGGCAGCCTTGAGGAAACAATTTGAGAGAGAAGAACGTCAGTCAGTACTTTTGAAAAAGTCACAATTTGAAGTCCAGCTTAAATCAATGCATACTGACAAGCCGCAATTGCCTGTTACAGATGCTCAGCTGGAAAGATATGATAAATCAGCATCAAAGGAAAATGAAAGTAGCTGGGTAGAGAGTAGAGAACGTGGCGTGCATAAGCTCTCAGGACAGGGCAGAGTGCAGCAATCAATTGCGTGAATCTACAGCCATGAAGTTGGGAATGGCAAAATGAGCACAACTCAGCCTAAGACTTGATGTGGTTGGGGAGCAGAAAGCAGCCAGAAAAGAGCAGAACTGGTCAGTCCCTAATGCTTTGAGGCAGCAGGATAGCAACAAAATCCTAAGAATGGGCAGTGGAGTCAGATAATTCTCCATTATTATGTCTCAACTAAAAGTTTAACAAATGTGAAAACTTCAGAGGGACATAACAGTGTAGAGCTGGATCTCCCACCAGAACTTCAGCTCACCCAAAACCTGGAGTTACAATTATTTGCAAACCAAACTGAACTAACTGCAGAAGGGGGACGTCCCATACAAACAAAAAATGCTGAACAAAGGTCTTTGAATATTATTAGAAAAGACACACCTAAAACATGTGCTTCTCTGTTTAAAACTCAAATTTTCCTGTGAAAAGGCACAATGCAGTGTGAATAACTTATATAGGGGGCATGGAGGATGCACCAGATAGACTGTTTGTTGCACAACCATTGTTAAAAGAATCCATGAAGTATTTTCTTCAGAAATTTAGGCCGTAATTCACATCTCAGGAGGTAACTTTTGATGTGAGTTTAAGACCCCAAATGGTTTGGAGCGTTCTTGGACAAAATATAATGTGTTGAAAAATCTCTCTCTGTGCACCTTTTATGGTGACTCCTTTAACAGGCCTACACAAAAAACAATTACTGTTTTATTCAGGAATGAAGAAGTAAGCGTATGATTTAACTATCTGGCTGAAACAGCGCGCAGGTTAGTAATAGAAGACCCACAGCGATTTTGGATTCAGAAAACATATGGACAGGGGGCTGGAAAGTAAAGGTCATGCTCAAAACATCAGATATAGGACCGCTGCATCTACCAAACTCTTTTTTCTAGGTCGGGATAGGGGCATTCTATTCTATGCTGGCCAGCCAAAATATGTTATAAATGTGGTGCTTTAGATCACTTAAGTGGGATATGTGACAAAACAAGATGTACAGTATGTGGTGAATTAGGGCATACAGAAAATGATTGTCCAAATGAATGTAAATGCAACTTAGTTGGGGATTTGGGTCATACATTTCAGAACTGCAGGGATACTGCAATAATCTTCCAGACCAAGCTGATGGAGAGGGCAAAGATTAATGGTGGCCCTGGCACAAAAGGATAATGTGGGGAATTGTAGGCTAGGTCCTAATAGAGAACAAGATAAACCAGAGAGGGATATCCCAACACAGTCCCCACCCCCACCCCGAGACAGTCAGGGAACAAGAGAAATTATACCACACAGGACAGAAAACTCAGAGAGCAGGGATCTTAAGACTGCACCTACACATTCAGAGAGAGTAGAACCAGAGGAAGGGCCTTCAGGGACAGTGATGCCCCCCACTCCAGGGAAGAAATTAGAAGGAAGAATAACAAGACAGAAATCCAAGGAGGTAGCAGAGCTGAGAAGAACATCAATCCCTTTAAAAACAAATTTTATGTTCGCAGTCTGAACATTCAGAAGAATAATCTGAATATTCCTCAGTGGAGTCCTCCCTTCAGGAAGGCACAACAGACTCAGAGGGGAAAGACAAACCTAAGAGGCAACAAAAAGGAAAGCCAGAGTTAAATTTAAAAATATTGACAAAGTAGGCAAGGGAGCTATAAATCATGACAGAACCATTCTCTATCCATACAGTAAATGTAAATAATATAAAAGAGCTAATAAAATGAAAACAGTTTTTCTGTGTTATCCTTTTACATTTCAGGATATTTTTCCTGCAAGACACAAGGTTACACACCTTATCAGAGGTACAGCAAGCCACAAAAGTGTGGTTCTTAGGACCCTCCTTCTGGTCTATAGGAGAGGATACCTGTTTAGGGGTGGAATATTATTCAAGCATCCGAAGTTAGATTATTAAAGCTTTTTGATTTAATACCAGGCAGGGTTTAATTTTAGATGTGCTACTACAAAACTCTCCATACAGACTGATAAATATGTATGCACCTCAGTTGAAAGCATTCGCTGTGAAGTACTACAGGCTATTCAACCATATTTACAAACAGCACATACTATTGTCATTGCTGAGATTTTAACTGCCCAATTAGGGCAAAACAGCAAAACAATACTGTGAATCCAACTTACTAGCCAATTGGTACAAAGATCAAATTTGACAGATGCAGCATTCCAGTGTACAAAACGAGAGCTTCCAACTTTCATAAATGGTGTCTAACCTCTAGAATAGACTATATATTTCTATCGTAGACTATACCCATTGGTAAAGCTGCAGTAACAGTAGCAGAATTTTCAGATCATAATATAGTGTCAGTAACTTTGGGGAGGTATATAAAAGACTTAAAAGGACCAGGTTATTAGAAACTAAACACCTCCCTGCTCTCAGAACCAGAAACAAGACAAATAGTGCAAGACTTTTCACAGGCTAAAGTCTGTTTTTATTATCTTTGAGGACCCGGCACCTAGTGGCTAGACACAAAGGCAGACCTTCAGAAACTATGTAAAAGTATAGGTAGAAATAGCAATAGAGAACAATATTTGCAGTATCTACAGTACAGGAGGAATTTACAACAATTACTATCAATATCACATGAAACTAGACAAAATCTGTCCCTACAAATTACAAACTTAAAACAAAAATGCTAGATTTCCATAATAAAAGCTACCATATTGCGTATCAACAGCAATTTGGAACCCTAGGTAAGTCAGAAGTCATATGTCCTAATGACACTGGCAAAAACAAATACAAAGTAAAACAATGGTTACGATGAAGAATAAAGAAGGAACAGAACATACAGAAAAGAAAAATATTAAAGAAATTGTGACCACATGTACTAGAGATATGTATGTTATTACAAGCGGAAAATGGAAATGCACATAGTTTCTTAGGAAACTTAGACATACCGTTCTTAGAACAAGAAGAGATATAGAATATAACAAGAGATACAGGAAGAGGAAGTACAGGATGCAATTTTAACACTAACAGGAATAAATCACCAGGGCCAGATGGCCTACCAAATGAAATAATGAAGATCATAGCCCAACTTCTAGTACAGGAATTAACTCAAGTATTAAATGCTATGTTTGGGACAGAACAAATCCCATTAGAACTAAATGAAGGTATATTAACATTCATATATAAAACAGGAGACAAAGCGGAAATGAAAAACTGGAGGCCGATCACTTTGTTAAATCCCGACTTTAAAATACTAACAAAAATACTAGCTGCAAGACTCTCAACAGTAGCATCAAAACTTATCTCCCCAGCACAATCATATGCAAGTCCGGAGGCAAATACACAGTCACCCCATATTACTAAGAGAAGTAGTCAAGCAAGGGAAACACGGCTGGATACTTGGTGTCCTTAGGCCAAAAGCATTTGATCAGGTTAACCATGATTTTTGTGGGAACATTAACTCATTATCATATACCTGAGAAAATGATAAAATGGTTAAAATGTATTTATAATACTGCAACTGTCAGACCAATAATACAAGGGGTGGAAGGGTCCTCATACATTTGAAAAGAGGAGTTAGACAAGGCTGCCCCTGAGCCCCATATATATGATTTTTTATAGACCCTCTTTAAGAGCAATAAATAAAGAGGAGGAAATAAGAGCGCACCAATAAACACCCAGATGATTACATACAAAATAATTGCATATGCAGATGATATGACCTTAATGGTACAAGATGAGAAGTCTCTTTCACTGGTTAACATGCCATGAAAAAATCAATGTAAAGTCAAATCAAAAACATAAACCTCAACATGAAAGGATTTGTAGCAGATTAACATGTATAAATGTGGAAGAAACAATAATGCACCTACTATTCCAATGTTCTTTTATCTCAGGGTTTTGGACTTATATGGCACAACAATGGGGGAAAATATATTTAGCACCATAAGTTTTGAAAATATAGTGTATGGGATATTTGAAATTGAATGGCAAAATGGCATAAAAGTACCTTACAAGTAATGATGGTAATTTTAAATGGAATACCTGAGTCGATGAGGTGTAATTTTGTACTCCAAAAAGGAGGGGCTTTACAGAATTACTGAAAAATTTCAGTTAACTTAAAAATATCTATGGAAAGAGAAAACTATCTAACAAGGAGGAAACTATTAGAATATTGGAAAGGGCTTCCATGGATAACAGATAGGACTTTCCCATCACGAGAAAAGTAATGTTGATTCTGACTAGAACTACTGTATATGGAGTAGATTGAGCAGTAGAGAAATGAATTATGAAAGTACCTCAGGGACTGAAATACTCAAATGTTTTTCACTTAATGATGAGAAGAGCTGCTACTAATATGGATGGAAAGCATACAGATTATCTAAATAAGAATTCCGCTCATTCAGGGAGAATTCATGTTACTTTGATATTTGTACTAAATCTAAAAGAGAGTACAATGGCTACATTGTTGACAGCTATGACAAATAAGAAATTGATCAAATATAGAATGCAGGATTGCAACAAGTATTTATTCTGTTTATGAGTCATGTACTTTTGTATGTTTTAATTTATTTTCAGTTTGTGAGATTGAACTTTATAATTATACATATTGTTTTGTGTGACTTGACACATTTTTGTACATATGTGATTCTGATGTTGACAAATAAAAAATTCCCCTACTCTTTTCAAGAAGTGCCATGGGATCTTTAACATCCACCTGAACTACCATCAGAACAGGCAGATGGGACCTCGGTTTAACGTCTCATCTGAAAGATGGCACTTCAGGAGTGCAGCACCTCCTCATGCTGCACTGCAGTGTCAGTATTGGGATATTAACCCAAGTGCCTGGTATTGGGCTAGAACCAACAGCCTGCTGATCTGTGGGCCACAGAGGTGAGTGTGCTACCTGCTGAGCCACTGACACTGACAATAATGGGGAGGAGAAATACAGAACTAATGGGAAATACAAGCTGGACAGTGTCTAAATACTATGTTTTGTTAAAGTTCTCCTGAACGTGTCACCAGTTCTTTAAGTTATGCAATATGCAAATAAGGGTGAATGCAGCTAGGGTATAGCTAGGATACCTAAAATTATGGCAAATTTAGCAAAAGTCTAGTAGACTCATCACGGAGACAAGTCTGGGTGGAAGCAGTCCAACAGTCACAATAGCTGGTAATGAGGTAATCAGAGCGCAGTATGCATGTGTGGGAATGAGAATAACACTTACAGTTCTGAAGCAGACTGGGGAGCCATAAGAGTGGAAGACCAGAGGGAACCATCTCTGGCCAATGGCAGACACATGGCTGACTCTTCCTTTTTGATGTCCTTGCACTGTGGCCCTTAGTGCTGCATGCCTCAGAGCAGAGGACAGCTTGGTGCTAGAAGTAAAATATAGAGAAATGGATGACTTGGATTGGCTGGCTTCACAGGAGGTGGAGCAGCTTCCGAGTGGGGCCTCCCTGGCATCATGTGATGTCAGGTGGTGATCATTGAGGGAGGAACTGGGCTGAGCTGTCCAAAGCTTCCTCCTCGACCACTTGGCATACTTCTGCATTGGGCATCTGGCATGGCAAGCAAAAGTGCACAGTTCTTTTTGTTTCAAGCGCTCTTCACTAGGAATAGAGTAGCTGCTTGCTGACTGGCCACCATGTTGAGTTTTGAGGCACGATTTCAGGAATGGACACCCTGGATTGGTTGACTTCACAGGAAGGGAACGGCATCTGGAGCAGGGCTCTCCGGCATCTTGGGCTGGTCAGGAGGCTATCGAGCAGTATGATTTTGAAAGGATATTCAGAACAAGCATGCCACCAAGAAAGTGGGTTCTTATAATAGATGTCCATTTAGAGTGGAATCTGCTCAACTGCTGGAACAAGCAGTTACTGGATGGTGTGGATGATTATCCAATTAACAGCCAGTAGGATACATAGCTAAATGAAGATATGGAACTACAGGAGAGCAGACTTTGGGAAGATGTGGAAATATTATAGTAAATAAGACTTTATTTCTTAGCGCCCTTTCTCTGGGTCTCTAGGCACTGTACAGGATACACACAAAATAAACTAAAATGATAAAATCATGTAAAATACAACATCAACAGATATTACAGCTGAGATTAATAAGAGGAAAATTATCATGAAATCACATATGCTTCTCTGAAAAGATATGCCTTCAGACCATGTTTGAAAGCTTCCACCAAGAGAGCCTCCCTCAAGGACCTTGGGAATGAGTTCCAAAGGACCAACACCACAACCTCAAAGGAACGATCACCCGAGGTTTTGAGCTGGGTCTTGGGAACCACTAGGAGGCCCTCTTGGCAGAGAGGAGAGAGAGCAGGGAGCAGGTTGGAGTCAGGAGATCATGCAGGTAGCCTGGACCCATACCATATAGGGCCTTATAGGGAGAAGGCACACCTTGAAGGAGATCCTCCACTCACTGGCAGCCAGTGCAGATCACGAGATCCGGGGTAGCATGACAGGACCTTGGAATGCCTGTCAGCAACCTGGCTATCGAATGTGCACCAGCTGCAGGTGGCGCAGAACCCCTCCACTGACCTCGAGATACAAAGCGCTGCAGTAGTCAGTCTGGATATTAAGAAAGCATGCACTAATGAATGCACATCGCCTGGGCCAATTAAGGCTTTAATCCGGGTGATGTTCCTAAGATGGTAACAAACAGTCTAGGCAACAGATGTAACCTGAGCCTAGAATGTCAGTCCACTTTCTAGGATCAAGCTCAGATTTTTCAGTTTTGCAGACACTGAAAGAGGGACAATACCAATCATCAAGCCTGTTCCGCCCTCATAGCATCCACCTCCCTCCGATAACCAGGCTCGATCACCAGCACCTCTGTCTTATCTGGACTGAGCCTCAACCAGTGAGATGACATCCAGTCCTTGATCTCAGACAGACATTTATTTAGCACCTTCACTGCATCACATGTCCAGGGAGCAAAGGAAATATACAGTGGAATACATGTCCATGGAGCAAAGAACATATACAGTTGGATACATGTCCAGGAAGCAAAGGACATATACAGTTGGATATCATCTGCTAAACAGTAAAACCCACAGTATAACATCTGAAGATCTCACCCAGGGCAGCATATACACTCAGAATAACATGGCTGAGAAGATCAAGCCTTGGGAACTCCACAGAGCAGCGGCTTCGGGCTGGAGGAAAAATCCACATCACCACCCTCTATGTCCTGCCTGTGAGAAGGACTCTAACCAGCTGATGACTATGCCAGTGAGTCCACAGAGCCTCGCAGAGCAATCTACCAACATTGCATGGTCCATCTACAGTGTCAAATGCTGATGAGAGATCAAGGAGGACAAGTATTGACTGTTCCCTTGTTCTCTAGTCCTGAAGAGATACTTCACCTTACATAGATACATTGATACATAGACAGTGTCGGTGGATAAGGGCCTATGGCCCACCCAGTCTGCCCATTTGAGCTTGTAAGTTCACTTTATGTTTTCCTAGAAGTCTGTTGCCCTTACCACTGACCTCCAGAATTCCTTTATGTCTATCCCATGCATTCTTAAATCCTGTGATTGTTTCAGCCCCCACCACTTGCTCTGGCAGGGTGTTCCACTTATCCACCACCCATTCTGTGAAGAATTCTTCCTCCTGTTTCCTCTGAATCGTCCTCCCTTCAACTTCATCCCATGCCCTCTAGTTCTGGAACATCTTTTCACTTAAAAATAGTGTATTCGTGCACCCTATTCCTCCCTGTAAGATACTTGTATGTCTCTATCATATCCCTCTCCCTCCTCTCCTCCAGGAGTACATATTCAAGTCCTTCAGTCTGTCCTCATAGAACTTGTGATGCAATCCATGTACCATCTTTGTTGCCCTCCTCTGAACCTTCTCTACCCTATGTCCTTCAAGGTAAGATCTCCAGAACTGTACACTGTACTCCAGGTGAGCCTCACTAGTGTCTTGTATAGCGGCATTATGACCTCCCTTTTCCTGCTTGTGATGCCCTTGCTATGCATCCAGCATCCTATTTGCTTTACCTGCTGCTTTGTCACACTGTTTCCTTACATTGAGGTCATCAGAGTATGCAACCCAAGATCCCTTTCCTGCTTGGTGCATGCTATATCCTCACTCCCCAACTGATATATTGTGCCAGGGTTTTGTGCCCCATATGCATTATCTTGCACTTTTTGCATTGAATTTTGGCTGCCAAACACCTGACCATTCTTCAAGTTTCTGCAGGTCCCTTCTCATTCTGTCTATACCCTCTGGTGTGTCTACTCTGTTACAGAGCTTTGTGTCATCGGTGAACAGGGACGTCCTGCCTTCTAGGTCCTGTGCAATGACACTGATGAAGATATTGAATAGGACCAGTCCCAGCACTGATCCCTATAGTACCCCACTGGTCGCTTCTTCCTCTGTGGAGTGACAGCCATTTACCACCACCTCTGTGTCCTGCTGCTCAGCCAGTTACCTACCCACCACACTACTGTCCTACCCACACCCATGTTCCCCAGTTTGTGTAACAGTCTTCTGTGTGGCACAGTGTCAAAGGCCTTGCTGAGTCCAGATAGGCCATGTCCACTGCCCTCCCTGATCCACCTCCCTAGTCACCCAGTCGAAAAATTCAATGAGGTTGGTCTGACATGACCTCCCCTGGTGAAACCATGCTGCATTGGGTCCTGTGGTCCATTGACAACCAGATGTTCCAGCAATCTCTCCTTCTGTAGTGCTTCCATGATCTTCCCACTACGAGGTGAGGCTGACTGGTCTGTAATCCCTGCTTCCTCTTTGTTCCCACTTTTGTATAAGGGGACTACATCTGCTGTCCTCCAGTCTTTGGGTACCTCCCTTGTTTCCAGTGATCGGCTAAACAGGATTGCCAGAGGTTCAGCCACCACCTCTCTTTGTTCTTTAAGGACCCTGGGGTGCACCCCATCTGGCCTCATTGCTTTTATCAACTCTTATTACTTCCAGTTCCTTCAGGACCCTTTCTCGTGTAAAGGGACTTGTGTCCATTTCTGCACCATTCCCACCCTTGTACTCCCTTCAGACCCATTACCTCTCCTCTTCCTCAGCAAAGACTGACAGAAATACCTGTTCAATATCTCAGCTTTACTGTTGTCATCCTCCGAGCCCCCATCCTCCCCTTCAGTCCTACTATCCCTCCCTTTGCCTTTCTTTTTCACTTATGTACCTGTAAGGTTTTCTCCCTCTACCCACTGATTTTGCAATGTGCTCTTCTGTCCAGGCATTGGCTTCCCTTACTGACCTCCCTGCCTCCCTTTGCTTCTCCTGGTCCTTCTCCAGTATCCCTTCTGCCTGGGTCTTTTTGTATTGTCTGAATGCAATCTTTTGGCTTTCACTTTCTCCGCTACCTCCTTGGAAACCATAATGGCCTCCTCTTCCTCTTCCTCTTCCCTTGCTAGCCTGCTTAATGCATAATTCTGTTGCTCTTGTAATCCCCATTTTAAATACTACCCACTGTTCCTCAACCCCTGATTCCTGCCCCATTCCTTAATTCCTCTTTCAAGCATCTCCCCATTTTCCCAAAGTCTGCCCTGCTAAAATCCAGGATAAGTGTTTTTGTGTGGTTTGGTTCTGCTCCTTCTGTGATTTCAAACCACAATGATTGGTGATCACTGTTACCCAGGTGCTCCCCCACTGTTGCCCCCATCACACTGTCCCTGTTTGTGAGCATAGGTCCAGTATTGCCTTCTGCCGAGTTGGTTCCATGACCAGCTGTTGAGGAAGGTACCTGAAGGAGTCCAGGATAAATCTGTTCTAGTATTGCTGCTGCTGGGATGCTCCAGTCCACATCTGGAATATTGAGGTCTCCAACCAGCACTACCCTCACCCTTGTCTGCCAACCTTGACCAATGCAGTTTCGGTACTATGTCCAGACCTACTGTAAATCCTAACTGGAGGAGCTTGTAGATGTCAAAGACTGTGAGGTGTGCCTTGAGCTGCAGAGCCACTGTTTTCTCAATAACCTTCCAAGAAGGTAAGGTTAGAGACTGGTCTATAGTTTGCCAAGATGTCAAGGTAGAGATGTTTTTCAAAAGGACTTCACCAGCACCTCTTTCAAGGTGCTAGGAAATAGCTCCTCCAAAAGCAAACACCAGACTATCTCAGTGAATACACTGGCCCAATGAACTCAATGCATCCCACCAGAAGATGGGTCAGGCCTGGGTCCAGCTTACAATATGAGGGCCACAGCTTCGAAATCATGGCACAGACCTCTACCACCCCACTGGTCTGAACTCACTCAAGGCAAGGGAGTGCTCTCAGAGACACCCAACACAACACCGCCGGGCTGACAGCGCACAGTTGGGGAGATTGTGGCCCTGATAGAGGACACTGTCAGAGAAGAAACAGAGAAAACTCCCACACCTAGCTGCCCAAACTACTCTGACTGCAAGCAGGCCAGATGAAGTAGCCTGTCTACAATCCAAAAAAATTGAGCCAGTCTGTTCTTCCCTGCAGCAATCTCCTTGGACAGATAAAGTGCCTTCTTGTGGGAGATTGCCCTCTGATACTCACCATAATGAGTTCTCAGAGACAGCCTGTCCTCCTCAAACCACAGTTTATGCCAGTGATGCTCCAACCTCTGACCTCTGGTCTTCATCTTCTTGAGCTCCCCATCAAACCAGGGGATCTCAAGCAAGAGGGCCAGGGTCTCATACGGACTGGTGCGACAGAAGCAAAGGCCAAGGTGACAGCCCTAATATAGGTCACCACTGCCTTACTTGAGCCGACCACTCAAGCTGCACTCACTACTGAGAAGTCCATTACTGCTAGTAGGCCCTCTGTGGGCAGCCCTTAAAGGGCTTTAGCAGACCAAATCCTATGGGGAAGGGCTCACGGGAGGGCCTGGTGGGGTCCTGAATGAGAACTGTACTGTGCAGTGATCTGACCAAGTGACTGGATCAATCTTAAGGTCAGCTATCTTAAGCCCCAGTGAAAATACTTAGGCCCAAGGTGTGGCTGTGGCTGTGGGTCACAGAAGCAGCTGATTGTGTAAAGCCCAATGATGTCATCAGCTGGAGGAAGTCACGTCCAAACTGCAACAGTTCATCGTCAATCCAAGCATTGAAGTCACCTGGGACTAACCACCTAGGTGACTCAAGCACACTCATGGCAACAAAGTCTACGATTTCCTGCTGAAACTCCTTCTAGCACCCCAGAGGCTGATGCAGCGAGAAGGAGTCCCCAATCTGCACCTTGACCCCCTGCATACAGCCATGCATTCAAATGATGAAGTAGATCCCTCTGGGTGCACAGAGATAAGAACATAAAGTAGCCGCAGATGGGGACCGTGTGATCCATCTAGTCTGCCCCAAAATTTCTACCCCCTCACTGTTTTATTACCTCTTCAGGTGCCCACGTTGCCTGTCCCATGCTAGTGTGAATTCCCGTACTGTCTTCAATGCTACCACCTCTGAGGCCAGGCTGTTCCATGGTTCTATCACCATCTCTGTGAAAAAATATTTCCTTATATTGGTTCTAAATCTGCCTCCCACTAGGCACAGATTGTGCCCCTTGTACGTGTTGTTTTGTTTTCCTGGAATAGGTTTCCTGACTGGGCTGTGTTGATTCCTTTTATGTATTTGAATGTTTCTATCATTTCCCCTATTTCTTCTTTGATCTAGAGAGTATCAGTTTAATTCACTGAGTCTTGTTTCATACTGTCCGTGATGCAGACCCTACATCATCTTAGTGGCCTTTCTCCGAACCCTTTCTAGGCAATCAATGTCCTTTTTAGGTGGGTCTCTAGAACTGCATGCAGTATTCCAGGTGCGGCCTGACCAAGGACTTGTACAGTGGGATGATTATCTTGTGCTTCCTGCTCGTAATCCTTCTACCTATGCAGCCAAAGATCGCTGGCCTTCTGTGCTGCTTTTTCACATTATTTCCCCACTTTTCGATCATCGGTAACAATTACTCTGAGGCCCTGTTCCATCTTTAATTCTTCTAATCGATGCCCATTCAGTGTGCACATCTTTCTTGGGTTATGTGTACCCATGTGCATCACCTTACACTTCTTGGCGTTAAATTTTATCTGTCATATTCTTGACCACTCTTCTAATTTCTTGAGATCGGCTTCCATCCCAGAGGCACATTCATTTGAGTCTACCCTGTTGCAGAGTTTTGTATCATTCATGTAACAGGCAGACCTTTCCTCAAGTCCATCAGCAATGTCGCTGATGAATATGTTGAAGAGGATTGGGCAAGTACTTACCCTGTGGAATGCCGCTAGTTACTCTGCCTCCTCTGATAATGTCCAATTGACCAGGACTCTATGTGCCTATCCTGAAGCCAGTTCTTAATCCAGCTGACTATTTTATGGTCTATGCCTGTGTGCGCTTGTTTGTTGGCTAATCTCCTGTGGGGAACAGTGTCAAAAGCTTTGCTAAAATCTAATAAATCATGTCCACTGCACCACCTTGGTCCACTGTTCTGGTTACCCAGTTGAAGAAGTTATCCAGGATAGATACTCCTTGGGAGTTGCTCTACTGTATTATACTGGTTACTGTGTTTGTTACTTATTCATATTTTCAGTTACTGTTAGTGTTACCAATTTTTGGATAATTTTATCACTTACTCTATTATTTTACTGTTGAATCTTACCTTTTCCTCCCATCATAAGGAGTACATTTATTTCTTTATTTGAAATCTTGCATTAACACCTTTGAGGACAAGCTCATTACATAGGTTCCACATCAGGAAAACAAACAGTAAGAAAATTGTACAGATTAGGCTAGGCAAATAGCCACAACATTGTACAGGAATGGTTATAACTAGTAAAGTCAGTCGGGTCTATGAACAAATAGCTAGAGTCAGTTACTTATAACTTAGGCATTATTACAAAGGTTATGTACAAATAGCCAGAGTCAGATACAATAATTTAGGTATTATTACAAAGGAAGAGGATCATAAAAAGACAGGAACTAGAGGAGGAGGAGGAAGATGAAAGGAGTAGCCCAAAGTGCTACATCTGAGGGAAGAGCAGAGCAGGATCAGAGGTGAGGCAGAGGGTAAGTACTGGTTGCTGGGCCAGTGAGTGTGAAGGGGAGGATGCACAGATAGAATTAGGTGGAGAAGGATGGGATGGGTAATGGTAGGGGAGGAGGATGGCAGGCGAGGACAGCGTGCTATGGGAAATACAGTATGATCAAAGTGGTTAACTCACAGAGAGCATAACGGACTGAGGGGCGGGAGGGCGACTTGCTCAATCGGGCCCCCACAAACCAACTCCACGATTCGACTCCGGGGTTGAGGCACTGGCAGCTCTCCTAGCCGGACGGACCTCCCTCGGACCATCTGCCTGCAGATTCCCGATCAGAGAATCGCCTGCGCCAACCAGCGGAGAGCTACAGGGGTCCGTACCGCTCTTGCCTTACTTTTTGAATTTTGCGCTTGCAGGAGGGACTTGACCGATTGGCTGCAGGAGCTTGTCGGGCGATTCAGCTGAGCCTTATAAGGCTTCCTCCCACACACAGCGGA
This sequence comes from Neoceratodus forsteri, assembly GCA_016271365.2. Classification (NCBI taxonomy): domain Eukaryota; kingdom Metazoa; phylum Chordata; order Ceratodontiformes; family Ceratodontidae; genus Neoceratodus; species Neoceratodus forsteri. The sequence goes on from CM057455.1 coordinate 1,047,563,164, forward strand.
CACAGAGGAACGCAACGGACTGGGGGCGGGAGGGCGACTTGCTCAATCGGGCCCCCCACAAACCAACTCCACGATCTGACTCCCGGGTTGAGGTGCCGCAGCTCTCCTAGCCGGACGGACCTCCATCGGACCATCTGCCTGCAGATTCCCGATCCAGAGAATCCCGCGGCCAACCAGCGGAGAGCTACAGGGTCGTACTCGCTTCTTGCCTTACTTTTTGAATTTCGCTTGCATTAGGGACTTGACCGATTGGCTGCAGGAGCTTGCGGCGATTCAGCTGAGCCTTATAAGGCTTCCCTCCCACACAGTGGACACAGAGAGCACAACAGACTGGGGGCGGGAGGGCGACTTGCTCAATCGGCCCCCCACAAACCAACTCCACAATTCGACTCCGGGGTTGAGGCGCCGCAGCTCTCCTAGCGGACGGACCTCCCTCGGACCATCTGCCTGCAGATTCCCGATCAGAGAATCGCCGCGCCAGCCAGCCCGAGGAGAGCTACGGGGTCCGTACTCGCTCTTGCTTTGAAACTCCCTCCCACCCGCCCTGGGTCAGAGGGATGTTAAATAGGACTCGGCTGTAGCCCTTCCCATCTTACTTTATCCTCCAATTAAGGTCCGAGGCTTACCATCCCAGGAGGAGCTCCTGGTGACGCCTGCAGTCTGGTTTCGCCTCAAGCTACGACCTGTAGTACTAAAGATCCTGCCACAGGGTACCTGACTCTCTCCAACTGCAGCTGCCGGTCTCACCACAGTGCACCTCTCTTACCAAGGGCAGATTTCTACAAACATAACTGCTAGCCCGATCTTGAGGCAGCTGGCAACTCTGGGCAACTGCCTTTGACTCTGACACTTATCGACTCTTGCTTCTACCTAGCTGATCTCTGTCACTCCTGCCAACTACAGCCTCATAGCAACTGCTTCTAAGTACTGTTACCGTACTGTAAGGTTGGAAAAAAAAAAAAAAACCTGTGATTGTGAAGCTTAATCATATAGCCAACTGGATTGCAGCTTACTCTTAACTAATAATAGAAATGTGATTGCAAAGTTTAAATCCTACCTACCCATGCTGATAGTTAAGTCTGGTCATAGTGGTACCAACACTAAAGTTAATTAATAAGTACTAACAGATCTTTGGTACTAATATTTGTCTCATTGGGATACTCCAGCTGCACCCCTGCCGTTGACTTGATCTCGGTGTCTCCTCCAAAGATAACTGTCCTAAATAACAGTAGATTTGACAGGGAACTGTTAGCCCAAAGGTTGTGCACCGGGCTTGCCTTAACACATCTAGACTGGAGGCTGAACCTCCTCTGGTATCCACAGCTGACGCTGTTGCTTGCGCCACCGCAGGGATTGACCCAGTTCCTGGTCCTCAACCCACTAGGTCAGGGACCTGAGATCCATGCGGTGGCCTGAAAAGCTTCAAGATGAACCCTGGGAACTGGAACAAGGGCGCCCTCTTGGCTTTGTATATATTCTGGCCCAACTAGGGATGGATTGGCTCAATAGTAAGGCCAACTGCCCCCTTATGCCCGTGGGGGGCGGAACGCATACTGTAAGACACTACAGGTGCCCCTCCTCCAGGTGCAACATCCTCTCCTTGTGGCATATGAATTTCTAGGAAAGGGATCCTCTATCTATCCCTTCTCCTCATTAGGAGCCTCACCCCATGCCCATCTACACTGGTTCTATCATCACTAACCCTCACTCTTCGGCGCTTGTTAGCAGCGCTGCTGCTACTGGCGGGAGACATCCAGCCTAATCCAGGCCCAGGGACACCAAATGTAACTATTTTCCCCATCAGATAAGGCCTGGATGGAGCCAAGGGTCTGCGGTTGGTGCATATGAACATCCGCAGCCTGAGACCCAAGATTCACGAAGTCCAAGCATGGCTAGCTGTTCACAAACCAGACATACTAGCAGTCTCAGAGACCTGGCTAAAGCCCACATTCTGGATCACGAGGTAACTGCCGCTGGATATGCCTTTACAGAAAGGACAGACCCTCAGAAGAGGGGTGGGGTTCTGGTATATGTAGGAACACAATTACTTCCTCCCTCGTTAGTATGCCTCAAAACATGACCCCGACATTGAAGCAATCCTTATACGGATCACTCTAGGTGGAGCTAACACTGACCAATAGGTTTGCGATATAGCCCCCACCAAGGCGCCGGTTCTCTTGATGCGCTTTTGAAGAACCCAGTAGAATCTGCTTCTGAGCTTATCTTAATGGCGACCTCAACCTAAATTGGGCCCTAGAGGAGAAGTCTGCCATCAATGGTATTTTAAATGACTCCTGCCTCACCCAAGTCATCTCCCTACTGACCAGAATGAACCACGATCAGGGAAGCATACCATAATCGACTGGTCCCTGGCTTCTGCCCTAGCAATGTAAAAATGGCAGGGACCTTGGCGATGCCCTGAGCGACCACTGGCGGTATTTCCCATCTGGAAGAACTGTGTGAATAAAGTCCCACCCAGGATTATTACTACTAGGGACTTCTCTAACTTCCTCCTGACCAATTCATTGAGTACCTAAATGGGATCGACTGGAGCAATATAAGACACCTTCCTAACCTGGAGGATGCCGTTGAATTTTTCCTGACATCCTCACTAGAATTATTGACCTTTAGCTCTTATGAAACCCACAGAGTAAAGGAAGCTGCTGCAAGTGGATATTGTCTCTAAAGCTCTGATGTCCACCCGGACAAGGCCTGGAAAAAGTACAGGAAATCAATGCTACTAGGGACTTAGCCAGTTACAGGCCTCAGAAACCAATGTAAAAAGGCCATAAAGTTAGCAAAAAGATTATATCACCAACCTCCAAAAACTAACCTAGGCAATCCCAGGTTTTTCTGGTCGCACATTAATGAACTCCTCAAAGGAGCAAAAGACTACACCAGCTCAATCTTGGCTAATGGGCAATTAATCGATGGGGATCTCTCATTGCTGAGTCCCCTAACAGTTACTTCACGAACCTGGATGCTTACAAGATGGGACCCCTGACAGGAGGAGTGAGCTGAACGCTCAACAGCCCCTAGACCTTGACCCGCTTTTGTTTCACCTGAGGCTAGTCAGGGAAAAGGAGGTTTTGATTATCCTTAAATCCCTACACTGAGGAGAGATCTGGGGCCCCGACAGAATCCAAACCAGAATACTCATGAGGGGCTTCAGCCTTAGCTAAGCCCATAACCTGGCTGATAAACCTGTCTATCAAGGAGGGTCTGTACCCAAGCTTTGGAAACAGGCCCTAGTGATTCTTATACACAAGGAGGGCCAACTGAGCCCATTGAGAACTACAGGCCCATCTCTTTGCTATGTGCCATTGCAAAAAGTACAGGAGAAGCTAGTCTACTCCCAACTCCGAGAATACCTAGAAATCACCGGGCAATCTCACCCTCACAGCATGGCTTTAGGAGCCAAGCATGGGACGGATACTGCTGCTAACTAAACTCTCAGCAGAAGTACTGAGCAACAATGACGAGGGGTCAGCACAGGGCGGTCTTTATTGACCTATCTAAAGCATTCGACTTGGTAAACCACAACCTCCTACTACAAAAATGCGCCACTCTGGCCTTGACACCCATTCACTGGGTTGGTCTAAGAGCTATTTCTCTACGCACCAGAGGGTCAAGGAGGATAAAGTTAGCTTTACTCAAAGAAGGGTACCTCAAGGTCAATCCTCGCCCCTTCTCTTTACACTGTTCATAAATGATCTGCATAACACTGCGGAGCAGTAGCGCTATCCAGCAATGCCGGATGATGCGGTCCATTACAGAGCTTCCCCTAATATACCTGAGTTGAAGACTGCCTCCAAGAAGACATCCTTCAGATGGAGGACTGGCTCACTCTTAACAAATGGTTTTAAACACCAACAAAACAAAGGTTATGCTCTCTTGGTCCTAGATCCTGGGATCTGAGAGGTCACATCTTCTACAACTCCAGTCCAGGGAGGGCAAACTTGAGGTGGTCACCTCCACCAAATACCTTGGCCAACCCCTGGACCAAGGCTTCACACTAAAAATCACGTGACCAAATCACCAAAGCCATCCATCGGAAACTTGGAATCCTTTATAGACTAAAGGACCAGATTATCCCGAAGCTAGGGTAGCCATTGCCGCTATAGTACTCCTCCCAAAGCTCACACACAGCGCCCATTCTCCAAGGCGTGGTCGTGACGGAGTTAGGAGGCTGCAGACCTTGTACAACAAGATAGTCCGCTTTGCCACTATGTCACATCCGAGGACTCACCACTGCGCAGGCCCAATCTAGGCTCAGGTGGCCGCCTCTGAAGCTCGCCTCCTACCCAACCTCTGCCTTATATCAAGCTACTGGGTCCCACACCTCCCCAGCCTGAATGGTCTCGCCAGGGTGAAACCCAACCCACGGTGCCTGCGCCATCAGGCCAAATCTCTCGTGGTTCCCAAGACTAGGACTAAAGCAGGGTCCAGGTCCTTTGCATAACCGCCCTTCCACCTGGAATAACCTCCCTTGGAGGTAACGGAGGCTGTGTCCATCTCCAGCTCCGGACAAAGCTCAAGGGACACCTGCTCGACAGGAGCACATGTCTTTGTATCAGGACCTGACCATGAACCGCCATCCTGGTAGCTTATTAGACCCTACCTCCCTGATGAAGGGTGCACTTATGTCCTCTTATCCCTTCCAACATGCCCACCAGAAGTTAACCCTAGGTCTTTAGCTACTGCTTGCCTACCAGAGCACTCTCAACCTAATCACTAACTTGGGATGCAAATCGGTCTCATTATGGTGGCCTCTATGTCCTTACTGTCTGTATGTCTTACACCTCCGTCGCCTGTAAAACTTTGTATTCTTACTGGTAAATACCATACAAATACATAACTGTACTGATCTGTTACCTGTAATTTGTTGTCACCCGGTCGCCCTAAAAGGGGACCTCCGGCCCAGTGGGCCTACCCGTACTCAAAATTCAATAAAAATAATAAATAAATACCAGGTAACGAAGGAGCCGCAGGAAACTGATAGGTGCATTGTAGACAATGGAGGATTGGGCCAGCAATTGGACAGGATCCAGGGCGAGAGACAGTCTCTAGAAATGTAGCAAGTAAGTTATTGAAACAGTCACAACTGGCATTCGCAATTAGCTGTTGTCTCAGCTTTCTTTAAAAGGACCAATTGATATTAGCGATGAAATATCTGTGTGTTGAGAGTTCAGCCACCCGGCATGGTAGGCAAAGTACCTTTGACCCAAGGAGGTGCGACAGGAGAATTTTAAAGATCTGATTATCCAAGCTATGAGTGCGTGATGGTTATCATCAGTGGAGAGAAGATTCAGGACCTCGTGGGTACCAGGCCAAGACTTACTTTTTGCCAGTAAGCAGGACTGGTAGTGAAGTCTGCCTGAGAACTGTAACCAGTTTGTCTGAGAATACAGGTCACACATGTGTGCAGCTGTCTGGCTCCTGTAACAAGTCGGCAGGCTTTGTTTAGTGCTACTTTAATGCGGCAAAGGGCAGGTATCTGTAGCTGAACCATAAATTACCAGCCCATAGTCAATGAGGGTCACCAGGAACTTTGCACAGCTAGCTTGAGAGCCTCAGAGGTTAGACTGTGATTGTGCCTTGTGCAGCAGTCCAATGCTGTATTGACTGCCTTAGTGACTTTGTCGATGTGGAGGTCAAAAGACATTGTGCTATCTAACATGATTCCAGATATTTGAAATGTTGCACTAGCTCCAGTGGAGAGCCCTCCTTGTTTGTGATGAGGAGAGGTGTGTTCTGTATTGATTTGAAGTGTGGAGAACATCATTATTTTCATCTTAGTATAGTTCATCACAAGCTTATGTTCTTTAAACCAACTTTCTACCACCAAGAGTTGCTCTTAAGTTTGCATTCTAGAGTGAGGGGTCTGAATCACTGATGAATAGAACAGTGTCATCTGCATATAACAGCAGACAACACTGGCAGGCGGATGGAAGTTGGTTTAGAAAACTGTTGACTAAAAAGCGGGCCCAGGATGGACCCTTTGAAACTCCTGAGTTGACTGGTCAACTATCGGATAGGTGTTGTCAGTCTTAACTTGTTGAGTCCTGCTCAGCAGGTAGCTTGTAAACCATGCCACAGTATCAGAAGAGAGACCAATGATCTCAAGCTGTTTGATCAGTAGTGCATGGTTCACTGTGTCAGACACTTTAGAGAAGTTGATGTAGGCTGCACTGACAAGAAGACCTTGGTTGGGGAAATTGTGTATGTAACCCGTAAATTTGAGCTGTAGTGGTGCTGTTACTCTTTCTAAATCTCTGTTGTGGTGGGCATTGCAGCTGATACTTTTCCAGGTATTTGCCAAGCTGGTCCACAACTATTCTCTCAAATGCTTTTCAGAGAGGCGTGTAGAATAGAAACTGGATGATAGTTCCCACTTAGTGCCCTATCACCACTCTTGAAGATTAGGGTCACAAGCGCAGACTTTCATTTTATGGGAAGTGTGAGTACCTGAGTGAAGTGTTGAGAATATGTGTAAGTGAAGCCAGTATTTCATCCAAGGTCAGTTCAACAAATTTCAGGTCCAGGGTGTCACTGCTGTACCTAGATTTTCCCAGAACCTTTTGAGGTATTTTCAAGCTTCCTTGACTGTGATGGTTTTGAAATAGAATGGGTGGAAGGAGGGACCAGGTCATATTGCTCTCTATCAACAGCAGTGTCTGCCAGGCAGAAGAAGTCCAGGGGAATACCCCATCAAGTCCATGAAGGCATTATTGAATGAGTTTACAGTTGTTCTGGGATCCAGGGTGGGTGTGCCGTCGTTGTTGGGCATGGTTGGGACAGATTTGCTGTTTTTCAGTTACTTCCTTTAAGTTGTTCCAAAATTTTCTGCCATCAATCTATGTTTTGGAGAGGGCTTCCTTATAGTACAGATTTTTTGCAGCATGTATTACCTGAGTGCAGTCATTATGTGCTTTCTTATAGCTTTGCATGTCAGCCTGTTTGCCAGAGGCAGGCTTAGTTACATAATAACACACTAAGTTGCCAGCAAATTAGGTCTTCAGTCTATCGAGGTCTGCTCGACTTGCAGCTCACGGTTACGAAACCCTAGCTGCTCCTCACCCCTCCTTTACCCCCATCTCCATTCCCACCCCCAGAACTTCTCCCCATTCCTGTACTCCCATCCATACCTTTCCCTTGTATCTGTCCCAACCCTCTTGAACCCCTACACTGTGTCCACTGCCGCCAGTTCCATTGGTAGTGCATTTTATGGTGCCAGCACCCTCTCCATAAAGCAATGTCTCTCACTCTCCCTTGAACCTGCCCCAACCAACGCCATGCTGTGACCCCTTGTGGACCCTTCCTCCCTTAGTTGGAACAGACTTCAGTGTTCACCGAGTTCATCCCCTTCAGATATTTAAAGGCCTTTATTATGTCTCCCTTCCTCCTCTGCTCCAGAGAGTACATGTTCAGCTCCCTAAGTCTCTCCTCATAAGACATGTCCCCAGACCTTAAATCATCTTAGATGCTCTCTCTGGATCTTTTCCAGAAGGACAGTGTCCCTCCACAAGTACGGGTCCCAAAACTGCATGCAGTTCTCCAGGTGTGGCCTGACCAGGCAGTTATACAGGGGCAGTAGGATCTTCCTTCTCCTTGAAGTTATCCTCCTGGTGATGCACCCAAGTATTCTATTCTTTGGCACGGTCCTCCTACACTGCTCTGAGTTATTCATTTCGTGTCTATAATCACCTTGGCGGTCCTTTTCTCCCTAGAGACCATCAGCTTTAGCTCTCCCAGGAAGTAGTCGTGTCCGGGATTCCTAATGCCCAAGTGTATTATGCTACACATCTCGGCACTAAACCTCAGCTGCCAAATGTGTGACAACCTTTCAAGTGTCCCCAAGTCATCCTGTAGTGCCCTTCTGCCCTCCTCTCTGTCCACCACTGCTCCCAGTATGGAGTCATCTGTGAAGATGCTCAGTTTGCTTCTAATTACCTCACCAATGTCTGAGATGTGTGCATTGAACAGGGTGGACCCAAGATAGACCCCTAGGGTACCCCACTGATGATCTTCCTGGGGTACAAGACTTCTCCTTAACTACCACTCTGCAGCCACTCAGTTAACCAGTTACTGATCCACCCCCATCTTATCACCCACCCCATGCCCCTCAGTCTCCCTATCAGCCTTGCATGTGGCACCAATTCAAAAGCCTTGCTGAAGTCCAGCTAGAGTACATCCACTGGCCTTCCCTGATCTAGTGCCCTTGTCACCCAATCATAGAACTCAACCTGGTTGGTTTGACATGATCTGCTATGGACAAACCCATGTTGGTGTGCATCTAGATGGCCATGTGACTCAGAAACTCCACCAACCTCTCCTTCAGGTTGGTCTCCAACAGTTTTCTCACCACTGACATCAGGCTGATCAGTCTGTAGTTACCCTAGCTCCTCCTGGGAGCCACTCTTGTGGAGTGGCACAATATGTGCCATCCTCCAGTCATGAGGTACCCACCCTGTCTGGAGGGAGGAATTGAAAAGGTCCATCAGTGGAGCAGCTAGGACATCCACCAGTTCCTTCAGCACCCTGAGATGGATTCCATCTGGGCCCAGAGCCTTGTCTGTTCTGAGGGACATGAGAGCCTCCCTGCACCTTTCCACTGGGCATCTCACCATCTGTGAGTACCCCCAGTGCGAGTTTGCCATCCCCTGTGGTATTGGTCCATTTTCTTCCCTTGTGAAGACTGAAGAGAAGTACTCATTAAGTAAGTCCAAGTGCTCGAGCCTCCTCAGCCCACCCTCCCCTGTCTTTAACCTGTTTGTCTGCCCTTCCTTCTTCCTTGATGTACCTGAAAAACCCTTTGTATTCTTCCCTGATCCCTGTGCCAATCTCAACTCCTTCTCTGCCTTGGCCGATCTCACCACCCTACTCACCCTTTGGAGATCCTGTGATTCTCCTCCTGTCTTTGTCCTCCCATGAGCACTTATACCTCTGATAGGTCAACCTTTTTCCTTCACCCTCCTGCACTTCCCTGGTTCACCAACTGGGCTTTCTTTGCCCTAGCATTCTTGTGGTTGATTTTCGGCAGGTCTTTATGACTTAAAGAAGAACCCTCTTAGTATCTCCCACCTGTGCTCTGTACCCATGTCCAGTCTGATTTCTTCTAGATATCCCTTGAGGACTTCTACAATCCCTTAAAGTCTGCCCCCTGAAGTCCACCACCATCATCTTGGTGCAGTTTCCCACCCTGCCTAGGTCCAAGGAGAACCATATCGTACTATGGTCACTCCCCGCCAATGGGCCCTCCATTATCAAGTTCCTAACCAGGTCTCCATCTGTTAGAACCAAATCCATGATGCTCCCTCCCTGGTCAGCTCGGCCACTAGTTGGGATAGGAAATATCCTGGAAGGCCCGCAGCCATTGCTCTCTAGCGGATGATGATGCCACGGTACCCCAGTCTACTCTCAGCATGTTGAGATCCCCATCACCATGGTTTTGTCCCTGCCCCTGCCACAGTGGGCTCTTAGGTTACTTACAAGTTTCTCATCTAGATCATCTGACTGTCTGTACACCACCCCAGGTTGACCATTCTGGCACCAGGAGCCTGTAAGGTAACCCATAATGCCTCTGTGCTCCTTTTGACTTCCTCCACCTGGCTGCTTTTAATGCCATTCCTAATAATCAGCACCCCCACCGACTGCCCTATCCTTCCTGGACACAGTGTATGCCGGCAGATTCAGATCCCACTCATGATAATGTGTGTGGCCCATATTTCCGTGACTGCCGCCACATCCACCCCACCTCAGTCAGCAATGCCTGCAACTCAGGCATCTTATTCTCAGACTTCTTGCATTGATCAAGACTGCTTTCACACATGTCCTTTCATTGTATCCATCTCCTCGCCCTTATTCCTCCAGCCTTTGAGAGTCCCCTCCCCCATTCTGCCAGGTTCTCCAGTCATTGTCCCTGTCACTTCTGATGGGGAGGAGCTCAAGTCCTCCCTTGCTGCACTTACCCACCTTACCCCAAGCCTCCCTCCCTACCAGTTTAAACCCCACCCAGCTCCTATAAATTCACCCAATTATTAGGACCTCTTTACCTTCCACACTTAGGTAGAGTCTATCCCTTGCGAACAGCTCCTTGTCCTCCCATGTTGAGCCCCAGTCACCCACCAGCCCATACCCCATAGCTGTGCACCAGGCCCTCAGCCATTCATTTACCTGTGCAATTTTTGCTTTCTCTCTACATTGGCCATAGGCACTGGAAGGACCTCGGAGAATGAGACCATGCACCCTCTGCTAGACAGACTCTGGCCAGCTCCCTGAACCTAGCCTGCATCTCCTTCACACTATTACCCTTCATGTCACTGTTGCCCAGGTGTACCACGATGTAGGTGGCCCCCATAGTTCCTCACCAATGTCACTGGCCTTTTGCACAATCATTCCTGAAATGCTCTCAATCCTTACAGCACTCCTTCTCCCTCTTCCTTCACCTCTATTTAATGCCCTGATTATGGGTCCCCAAAAGTAGGGCTCTGACCCCGTGCATATATCCTCAAAGTTTTCCTCTGCCCTGCTCCTCAAACCCTCTACTTCCTACACTCGCCTGATGAATTCCTCCATCCTACTACCTACACCCTCCCAACTCCCTACTGACCTCACCAGCTGTCTGTTCTCTGCCCAGCACATCATCTCCCCTCTTGCTTGCTCCCTCTTCAGCACCTCCTGCACTAATTCCTCTGCTTAACTGCACAATGCCGGTGTCAGTACTGCTCACCTTGCATCCTTGCCTGCAATTACCTCTTCTAGTGCCACCCCAGATCTGAGATCAACCATGTCCCTCCATTTTCCTGTGCTAATTCACCCCACCAGCCTCCAATAATGCTAGCCCTAATTTCACCCCACGTCCCTCCCAACCACCCCTCCACCCCATCGTACACTTCTCTCCCTCCCAGATCCCCCTGCAATCTCGCCTCCTCCCGTCCCCTTGAACCCCTGCCTGCACACTCCTCCTGACCACTTACACCAGTGTTTCCCCAGGACCCTGTATTCCCCCTGTTCCAGTTCCTTTCCCACTACCCACCACCTCCCTTCCTCCCAGTCCACCCCTCATCTCCAGCCTCCTCCTCATCCCCTTCTCCTCTGCGCTTTCCTTCCTGGCCTCAGCCTTGACTTGTTCCTCCCTTTCCTACATAGACCCTAGAGCCTCATATCTGTTTGACATGCTAACTCCTCCCCTGGCTCTGGCAGCACCAACCCCAGCATTGAACCCCTTGACAACGGGCTTCTGCAGCCCTCCTTCAACAGCGCACCAGCTGCCATCCATTTCCACCTCCGAAGCCTGGATGGTTATCCTCCAATCTCCTATCCCTTAGTCCTCTCTGTCTGGTTCCCATATCTGCTCTCCTGTTCCCATAAGGTGCTGTGTATCCATCCATCCTGGCCCCAGCAGACATGGTTAACCTAACTAACTCCACTGCAGGTTAATCAATTGTGCTTCCAACTGCCCCATCCTGAGACAAACTGGACACCCCAATCCTCCACAGCATGCTCATGAAGATCACTGCCCCACAAGAATTGCAACCTACAATTATCCCTGTCCCTCCTGCCATTCCCCACCTTCCACCCCATTCTCCTCGATGCCCCATACTAACCTAAGTCAAACTACACTAACTTAAGTCAGCTACAGCATTAGACCCTCCCACCCTCCTCAAGCCCTCCTCACTTCCCTCAAGTACCCTGTCCCTCACAATGGTTCCACCTTCAAGCATATTTAATAGGTGAGAAGATTGGATGGGAAATGGAGAAAAAAATTGTTGTATCACAGGCTGCACTACCCTAAGAACTAGCAGCCTGGCAGCACTCCCACCCAACTCCATCACAACAGGTTCCAGCACCAAAAGAAAAGTTAAAGGCACCTCACTTTTAAATAAACAGAAGGCTATGAATCAGCAAAGATTAAAGCCACCACAGTATTAAGCACAAAGAAGGAATTAAATCAGTTACTTCCTGGCTTATCTGGGCTTGTCCTGAACTGCTGGCTCCTTTATTCAGCCTCTCTGCTCCTCCTTCTCCAGCACGCCATTAGCTCTGGTGCTGCAGAGGTTTTAAATGTCCAAATCACAGAATTCCCAAACTACTCCAAATACCCACTGAAAACTAAGGAAACAAATAATATCTGCAAACAAAAGTAAAAAGTTAAGTTCTAAAGCCCAACCACAGACACTGACAAGCACGCCTGCCCCACCCTATCCTCAGTGGTGCCAATATACTGTGAGAACCACGGAGGCCCAGCATGGAGATTTAAAGGCCCTGATCCCTTTGTTCAAAACTTAATAGCACAGTATTTGCTCGTAGGCACTTCCACAGTTTGTATATGTCTACAATCAGTATCAGTTAAGGTAAAACAAAATGGTTATATTAAATGCACGCTGAAAATAGAAAATAGAGTTAAAAATCTACGTTTACCTTAGGTCTTCTTCAGGAAATATCTAAAAGAAAAAAAAACAAGTTAGTGACAGTTAAGTTAGACTTAATCTATTTCTCTCCTCACACCAGTCACACAGCTCTCTGCTCCTCCTATTTCATACACATACACAGGATTGTGGGACAGGACACGACCTCCACCGTGCAACTCATGTCCTGGAATGTTAAGACACTGTACCACCCAGTCAAAAGAGTGAAGGTTCACCAACATCTCAAATCATTTAAAATGTATGTTGCCTACTCCAGGAGACACACCTCACAGGAAACCCATACACTGGCTCCCAAAGTCATGGGTGGGTCACTTGGTTGACAGCTCCTCATGGTCTAAATCCAAAGGTAGTGATCTTGCTCAGTAAGGCTCTCCACTGGGGAATGGATAATACCAAGCTGATTCACAGGTGTGTTGGGTAATGGGCTTGTCTTACCAGGGGATAAATTTATCATAGTCAGTCTGTATGTTCCTAACACTAATGACACAGATTTCTTCCCTCAACTAATCCAGGCCCTAGCAAACTTTCAGTGTAACACAGACTCTCTGCTAGTGGGTGGGGTTTTAGTCTCCTTTGGCCCCTTCCTGGATAGGGTCCAAGATGACCACAGGTAGCCACTCCAGGGCGTGGCAGCTTTGCTAGCTTTCGTAGGTGAATGGGGATTAACTGATATATAGTGAAGGGACAAACCAACTGGGAGAGACTACACTTTGTACAGTACAAGTCACATTAAACTGTTCCTCCAATGAGTTGTTTAAGCATAAGTGTTGCTGGATCCAGCAAAAAGCCCAGCACAAACTGTTAAGAGATAAACTCAGTTTTGTATTCCATTGTGACTGGCCTACAGATGCATTCCAACTGAGCTGCAAAACATTTTGTAAACATTGCTCTTGAGCTGGTTAAGTATTGAAAACAATGCAATATGAGTTGTCAGTGCATTACCAACTGTAGAAAACAATGCTAAACCAAATCTTTGGTGAAACAGTTTAATGCAACTTGTACTGTACTCCCAGTCCATGATACACACAGCCAGGTGGAACTTCAGCTCTGATACCCTAGCAATAAGAGTATCCAACCCTGGCATAGAGCAGATGATAGTGTCTGACCATGCCCTTATCTCACTCTACTTTCAATCTGAGGGCTCCCACACCATGTCTCCCAGATGAAGGTGTAACCACTTATTTCTGAATAACCCACACTTCAAAACTTGGATATCTCATCAAGCAAAGTCCAATTTTGAACTCATACCAGAAAGAAAGTCTCTGCAGACACCATATGGAAAGCCTTCAAGGCCTTCTTAAAGGCCAAGTAATATCTTTCTCTACCCCAGAGGAAAAAGAAGGAAGCTGAATTGTTGGGACGAAACAAAACTATGACAAGATGGTACACAATTTAGAGCCACTCCCTACTCCTGCCCCAACTTGGTTGCATCCATGTACTATTCATATACTGTACATTCCATTGATTCATCCATCTCTCTAAACATAGTACTCTGCCTGGTATTTACAATCCATCTGTGTCATATAGTTCTAAACACTTAATACTATCTCTCAAATATTGGTTGGTATCCTTTCAAGTATATTAATTTGAGATTTATTGCTGTCTAGTATTTGTTAAAATACTAAGCTTAAAATGTTTAGAAGATGGATCAAGAAAACAAAACTCCATTAGTCCCCATTTTCCATCCTGTACCAACCCATTTAATCTCTAGTAATGTACTTGCAACACCCTAAGATTTCAGTACTGCAAAGGATTCCAAACGATCTCCAAAATGAAAGATTTCTCTCATTCTCCATTTTTTGCATGTTATTTAAAATGTCTTCAAATATTTATTAAAGCTTATTATCACTGTGCTGAGCTAACAAGTTTTCTAAGTATTTAATTCTAACATTCCACTTTTACAGTTACAGATTCTATGTTAAAATGTATTTCAGTCTGTCAGATCCTATTATTTGCAGATACTTTGGACCTTAGGAAGCATCATATTATTGAATGAGAAATAGAAAATAAGCGGGGTTTCTGTGGCCACTGTCCCTTGAGTCGATAAGAGACACTTCATAATCTCCTATTACGGTCAATTATATTTATAATAATACCAATTTTCCTTGCAGTATCTGTTTTAAAGGAATTTGACAGTTATTTGACAATAACACGAGGCAGCCAGTCAAGACCAAGTGATTCTTGGGCAGGTATGTAATAAGTCTTTAGGAATATGCCTAATATGAGAACAGTACTGCATATTGATGGTGACGTATATCTGGAGAACTTATGAGGTTTTATCTGTAAAAGTAAAATGTCCAATGTTACATTTTAAGTTTTTACAGGCAATTGTTAGCCTGATTCAAGTGACTGAAAACGTTAATAAGGAATTGAAAAATACTAAAGGTACACCAGGTCTTGACTCAAATGGTTTTACCACACCACAGCAACACCACTGACGGAGAATCCCCAACAGCAACAGCCACAGTGCCGAGTGTTGGCAATGTGGTGTCAGGGATGCCTGTGTTACCATCGGGGCTGCGCGCTTCCAAAGCTCCCCATGGGTTCCAACCCCACCCCCAGTCTCTAGGACTCTAACTCCAAGTTGAAGTTGTACTGGGTGGGGGTGATACACCCAGTGAGGCAGTCTCTAGTGTTTGCAGAGACCATCACAGCGATGTGTGATTTTGGCTGAATCAGGTCGCTGTGATGGTCTTTGTGATCGGTCGTCGCTGTGGCATCGGTATACCGATTCAAATATCGCTTTGAAGATTGCAGATGAGATGATAAGATGGTTTTGTAAATGAAAATGGTTTATCTAAATTGTTCCACAGAAGTCCCTGAAGAGGCACACAGGTAAAATGCTGGGGCAATTGAGACTGAATTAAAAGTTTGATGGAAATAACTGGGTGTGCATTTTAAGGAGCTGTGAGTGATCATCTTCTGTGATTATTGTTGGAATATACAACTGGACCAGCTCCAAATAAGAATTTCTCACTTTGGTGATTGCCTTTGGTTGAAATTTTGGTCTTTATAGCACCCTAGTCCTGAAGTTTCTCTCCCACCTGTGCCTAACTGCATCTATACTGGTTCTGTACCATTTGCCACCCCTAGAGTATGGCCTTTGTGACTTTTATGCCCTCCCTCACATATAAAGCCACCCTCCCTCTCCCCTGTCTCTGCTGAACAAAGCATAACCTGCAGTGGTCAAATCCTCAGTCATGGTATTGTGTTGCCCATATCTCTGTGACAGCCATCAGATCCAGCTGGGCTTCAGCCACCAACACCTGAAGGTCACAAGTCTTACTTA
Source organism: Neoceratodus forsteri (assembly GCA_016271365.2). Classification (NCBI taxonomy): domain Eukaryota; kingdom Metazoa; phylum Chordata; order Ceratodontiformes; family Ceratodontidae; genus Neoceratodus; species Neoceratodus forsteri. The sequence goes on from CM057455.1 coordinate 1,047,578,884, forward strand.
CCTGCTTCCTAGCATTTGTGCAGGTTGTGTTCCAGGCCACCTGCTTATACCTTCCTCAAATGTTTTCAAATCCCCATTCCCCTGTCTCACCCCAGATTTTGAACTCTAGCTCCTTCCTGTATTACTATGCCTCTATTGGTCCTCCTCCTTAGACATTGTTCCTCTTATAGTTACAGATATTGTCATATCCTACTACCACAACCCACACTGCTACTTACTGTGCTTCATCTCACCAATTCCATTTGCTGCACCTCTGCTCCATTTTCTTTGCCATGTCACCTCTCTGTCTGCACTAGTGCTGGGGTGGCCTGTTTGGTCCCTTGACTGTGTAAGTGTGGCTAACCTCAACTCTGCTGCAACTACCCTCCTAGTTTAAATGCCTTGATTTACTCTGAAAATCTATGCTTCACTACCCTGTTGCCCTCCTTTGCAGTGAAGGCCATGCTGCTTGAATATCCTCCTGCCCTTCCAGTCCCCTAAGAACTTAAAACCCTCATCCTCACACACAACCCTTCAGACACACATTAAATTGCTATATTATAAAATGCTCCTTAACTGTATAGCAAGGTTGTGTGACAAGGTTGGGACAAGACCCTGTCCCGCTTTTGTTATGCAGAGAGAGTTAACAGCAAGGATCTATTCTGTCCTGTCCTATTCTGTCACTTGTCTGTTCCTTGCTTGTCTGATTGCACAGTCACATTTTCTTTGTGGCACTTAGAATTGGCCACTCTGATGGCCCCTTAATTTCCCTGTATCTTCTGTCCTTCACTTGCTGTTTCTATTCTTTTTTCTCCCTTGCTTTTCTGTAATTAAACATGTATATGTGAATGTTTATGGAAACTGGGATCCATTGGTTTACAAATGTGTACAGTTATATTGTTGAAATAATTACAGACAGCTACTTGGGTTTGTTAGAGAAGTTAGCAGTTTGAAACACAGGGATTGACCCTGAGAAATCTTTTGACCTTCACAAGTTTGTTGACAGAGATTTCATGAAGTCAGCTCTGGACAGAATGTATTAATTGGTGGCACTTGTTAAGAAGTCTGGATGTACTCTTCTGGCTGGTCACAGAAAGGGCAATAACAAAGTTTTGTTACACTGTAAAAACAGGAGATATAACTTAATGAGAACAGGGTGCAGAATTTAATTGCTAGAAAGAAACATGTTATAAAAAGGAGAACAATATTTTATTTAGAGAGACAGAGAGATATTGAGATTTTAGAGAGAGACTCAGAGGAACGATTTTTGTTTGTACTGCCTTTGTGAAGAGCTTTCCTGTACATCTTTTTTTTTATTTTATTGTTATTGATAACAAGAAAATGCTTATAACTTGTGGTTTGCCAATGCTTCCTGACCTATGCCTCTGTGACACTGTGGTAGTACCACAGAGAAGGTTACCACCTCTGCTCTTTCCATCAGTGTCCTGCCTATGGTGCAGAAACTCTCCTTTACCTCTTCTATGCTCTTTTAATCTAGATTTGTTTGCCTATGTGCACCACCTTGCTTAGCATCTGCCTCCCTGTCTTTCCTGATGAGCTCCATCGCCATGTCTGTCTGCTATGGCTGTCTGGGGGGACCCAGCATCTTTCCTGTCCGCCAAAGTATGGAGTCCTCAATTATTAGTACCTTCCTCTGTCCTTCTTTTGGTCCACCTTGCTCCTTGGCTCATCACAAATAGATGATGTCTGCTTTTCAGGCATGCTAGTCCCCTCCTTCCTCAGTAAGAGCATCCAGGACTCTTACCTCCAGCAGAGGCAGAGGCAGATGCTTATTGGAGGTGCATACACCATGTTCTATTGACTTCCCAACCCCTTCCCCTTCATCCCTCCACTACTGTATTACCCATCCACCTCTGCTGGCCTGAGGGGCTTTCTGTGGTGATGTAGGCTGTAATATCCCTATTGACTAACTTGCTCTGGCTTTCAAGCAACTTGCAGCCCCTGAAGCCTCAAACTTAGTCCTCCTGGGATGAAACTTACAGTTGAGGCAGTAGCCACATTTCCTGAGCACCATCCAGGTCATAACTATCCTATAGCCCATGCACTCCCATACTATTATTAGCATTAGATATAATACTGTATTAATGTACTAGCACAGTACTGTGTTGGTGGAAAAGACTTTGGGTCTACCTTGTTTGCCATACCTGCCAAAAGCAGTAACTATACTGTACCTCTTTCTAAGCACTGATGATTCAAGCTTAACTGCAATCTAGGGTGCAAGCTGCACACGCGTAGCAGATTTGATAGACCATGAGGCCTGTAGATTCGTATGTTCATATGTTAATTGCTGATATATTATCCTTGCTTATGCTATAGCATGTAAACTGTAGTGCTGTCTCCTTCAGAAATTTGCCTAGTTCTGCTTTTGAAAGTTTGGTTTGTACTAGCTTTTACTACTCTCACTGGCTAGGCTGTTCCACACGCTCACAATCCTATGTGTAAATTAATGTTTCCAGATGTTTCACTTTATCTTGCCCCTCCCCACCAGTTTGAGTGCATACTTTCTTGTTCTGATGGCAGTCACCTACTAAAACAGCCACATTTGCTTCACCTTCTCAATCCCTTTTAGTATTTGGAACACTCATAACATTTGAGCTACGGTATATCCAGTCTTTCCTTCTGGCTGTTGCCCCCAAGCCACTATACAGCTTGTTGACCTTGTGCTGGACCCTCTAAAGCTCCTCAGTTTCTTTTTTTTGTATTGTGCAGACCAAAATGGACTCAATATTTTGGGTGCACCAGACCAAGGTTTTGTAGAGGGAGAATCACTTCCCATGACCTGATTCTTGCCCTTTCTAATGCAGCTTAACACAGCGTATTTCTGTCTTTCTCTTTGAATTGTATTTATTTAGAAGAGATTCACCAGGAAAGCAACATGAACTGTGGAACAGCTTGTTTCGAAGTCATGGGGGTTACATAAGGAGACGTGTAAAGCCAATATCAAGAGAACAGTGTACAGAGTCATATACATTCTCTATACAAAACAAGTTAAAGTCAACAAACAGGGACATAATTAGAAAATAAACAGGGACATAGTATGCAAAATAATATAGGTAGACACATCAATTGTCACTAATACATGGTGCCAAAACATCAATTTATGGACAACAACATGGGCCTAATCCAAGTGACTAAGTCAGGTTTAGAATGAAGAGATAGCTGACTGCTGAGAACAGTGCTGATAGTTCGGGGTGGGAGCAGGCAGGACAAGTGCTAGTAGGATCAATGGAAGTGCTTTATTTTGGGCACTACACATGATGTAGATGGGGGAGAGGAGCAGGAGGAGGGTGTGAGAGCAGGTGGTGTAGGGGACATTAGAGTGATTCGTAGCCAGGACCGTAACCCTTCAGGATGCTGAGAACCCTACAAGGGACTGGAGTTGGTTGAGGAAAATAGGGATATACAGTAAGAGGAGGAGGGAAGAGAGTGATGGGGAAGTAGATGTAGAGGCGGGCAATTTTGAGGTAGTGTTAAAGGGAAATTATAGCATTTAAGGTTTTTAGGGGTGAGAAAAAGGTATAGATAAAAGGTATTGATAAGGGGTAGGTAGGGTGGATTAGTTGCAGTTGCAGCAGTGTACTGTGTGCTTCAAGGAGAAGTTCAAGGGATTGGCGATTTTGAGCAGAGCTTAATTTCGAGAGGGATGGAGTTCCAGGCGCAAGGGAATATGTATGAGAGAAGGCATTCCTGCCAGTTGAATGCAGCATCTTTCTTCAGATTACATTCAACGATCACCCTCTCCTTAAATATCATTTCTCTACTGAGCTGCCCAGTGCAGAACAATATAAAGTGAAAGTGTAACCATGATTCCTTTTCCTTATGGGGAAGTACCTTGTAATTTATCTAATTAAACATAGGCTACAATTTTGTGGCCATACTCCCAATGTAGCATGTCCAACTTCATTAGAACCTCTGCTTTTGCTATGTTCATTGTTTTGGCTCATTTAGGCCCTGTACACATCAGGCCACTTAAAACGCTTTAAGGTGCTTAAAATGTTTTAAGTCATGCAAACATGGCACCTGTCCGCATTTAAGCATCGGTTTCAAAGCGATTAAGAAACCGCGTTTAAACCCTGCTGCAAGCTAGTCTCAAGTCCGCTTCAAAACGCTTTAAAGGAGGAAAGTGTGTTACCTTTGTGGTGGACAGGCATGCGATTTTTCTGTCAATTAGGTGCCAACATAACTGCATACAATCGCGGAGGATTACTGAGTTTAAAAACATTACTCGCTGCTGATGGAGATGGAAGTTCACTGTGTTACAATCGAAGTTCAAACTCGTGAACAATAATGTGGACGGGCTACTGTGGTGAGTTTTAAACGTTTTGAAACCGTTATTTAAAATGGTACAAATCTTCACTTGTAATGTATACAGGGCCTTAGTGTCATCTGCAAATTTTAGCAAAGCAAACTGAGTGACTGTGCCTAGTAGATACGGGGAGGTAGAATCGGTGTGGCTAACCCCACACACAAGGCAAAAACAGCCAAATGAAACTGCACCCATTGGCTAGAACTCCATGAGAAACAACACTAGGGTCTAAAAGTGGTTGCTGCATTTTTATTAACATGTGTCAAACAAAATGTTGTTCCAAGGGGCCAGTCACCAGGGAGATGCTGCCCCAGCACTTCGCCAATCAAGGCTTCATCAGGGTGGGGTTTCAGAGACTGACAATCATATCAATACAGATTGTGTGATGACATCATTGCTTACATCATAGTGCACTAAAGCCAATGGTAATAATCCACGCCCACATAAGAATCAACAAATAAAGCCTGAAACTTAACAGTGCAATCCACAGAGAACTACAATCTGTTAATATTTAAAAGTGTATTATACAGTGGCAAAGAAAAATCCTAAGCTTTCATTGGTCAGTTGAGACTGGACCCTGATGTTATCCCAGTACAACATCACGGCTCTAGTCCCAGCACACAGATGAATGATCAACCGACATAGTAATTACTCCATGCAGCCTGCATGAGTGATCCCCGTCTGGCTTCACCCGGGCCAAGAAGCTGCATTCCTTGCTTCGGGCTCCATCCATATTAAAACTAAAAGACTTCCTCCCAACACCCTACTCCCACAGCAGTGATCATTCGCCTAAAGAAACCTGTGTTGTTTTTAATTATTATTAATTGCTATTATTTCTTCGAGACATTAGGCTAGATGCAGCCCCGCTCTTTCGATCTCACAGCACCACAGTGGAGCATGAGCTTAGCTGTTACATCTGAAAGCAGCAGATAGTGGCTGGTTCCAAAACTTAGTTGCGCTTTAGTGCATTTAGCAGTTTTATTAGCTCCTGTCCCAACACCTGATGCAGTCTCACAACCTCATCCTTCCAAACAGCTGGTCCAGGTGGCTTGAGATGATTTACAGATCACAGAAATTAATAAGTCTCCACAACTCACAGTTCCTTCACATTGCAGTTCATTAGAAAAAACACGCACATCTTCACCTGCTCGCGACTGCAGGCAGTGGGACCAACTTGATTAAACTGGAGGAGCGGTGGTGGTGCAGGTTGGGGGTACACACACATGAAAGTCTTAGTCTGTGATGAATGGGCAGGCAGAGCAAGCCCACAGCAGCAGAAAAGCAGCTAAGTAGCAGTAGCTCTACCTGCTGCACATAACAGAAACTGTGGACTTTTTTAAAGAAGTATACCTCCATATACAAACAAGCATTTGTCAATGCTGAATGTTTGCTTGCTGGTATTAGCATTGGAAATTCAGGAGTTAGATGCAGAGTAGGAATGGCAGTGAAGTATTGAACTTCACGCCAACCCCACCTCCACCCTGCAGAGATGATAAGGCATTGGGGCATGCATCTGGGTTGTCGCCATAACGCTCACGCCATTTACCTCACCCTATCCTGCAGACACTGGCAAGTGTTGAGGTGTGCCATGGGGTGTTCAGCTTTACAGTCACCCCACTCCATAAGGAGACATGCTGAAATGGGTGCAATATAGAATGGGGTGAACTGGTGGGGTCAAGAGTCCAAGGCACAGCTCGATGCCTGTCAGTGGGTGCAGGGTGGGGTGGAGTTGAATGGCATGAGCATTATAGTCGGCAATCCAAAGGCACACCCTGATGCCTGTCAGTCTGTACAGGTGGGACATTATGTTTAAAACCATAACGCCCCATGCATGTGTTGGTATTTGCAGTACAAATTTTCAACATGGCCATTTTGTGGCCCCCACCGCATGAAAGCATTTTGGACCTCTTCTCATGAACAGTGGCACTGTGATTTTGTCAATATGTCCCAAAATTTGAGTTTCCACTTATGCGCATTGCAGCCAGATGTACGAAAACACAGATTGGGCAGGATGTGAAGAATGACAGCTGTACCATTCATAGGAGGTGTGAAGAGATGGCAATATTGAAAATCTGTAGTGAAAGTATTAAAATGCTCAAATTTCCAAGCGTAGTGGAAACTGTGCAACGATGCACGTAATACAGTCATTTAGTGGAATTATTTCACCAAATTTTCAACATCGGCATTTTGTTACCTCTGCTCATGAACACTGTTGCTATGGTTTTCTTAATCTGTCCAACATTGATTTCCACAGCAACCGCGTGTATTCTGCGCCCAATGTGTAAATGCATATTTCGAAGCAGGATGTGAAAATGACAGCTGTACTGTTCATAAGGAGAGTCGCAAAAAATGCCAATGTTGAAAATCTGGCGTGAAAATGCTACAAATTTGCAAAGTTATGAGGGTGCGTGGAAACTGTATCACACACGCCTGTAACAGTCATTTTATGGACATTTGTCACCAAATTTTCAACACAGGCATTTTAGGACCTCTGCTCATGAACAGAGTCACTGTGATTTTACATACGAAAATACATACAAACATGTGAACATACAAATTTGCCAGCAGAACACACCAATCGGTCTATGTAAGTCTGCCTGAGTGTGCAGCTAGCACCCTAGATTGCAGCTGCCCCAGCCTCCTCCCCCTCAGTTCTTCCCCCACTTGTCCCAGCCCTGCCCCGACTCTTCATCTTGCTTTATCCCACTCCTCCTTAAATCTATTGACTGTTCTACATGTTACCATTGACTGTTCTGCATGTTACCACCCTCTGGAAGTGCATTCCAACTAGACACCACCTCTCAGAGAAGTAGTGCCTCCTCATTTCCTATTGAAACATTCCCTTTCAACCTTAGTCCGTGTCCCCCATCTCTTCCACTTCTCAGTGTTTAAACACCTCCTTGGTTTATTTACCCCTCAGGTATTTAAACAGTTCAATCATATCCCCATCCCTCCTCTCCTCCAGTGCGTATATGTTCAGCTCCTTCAGCCTAACTTCATATTCCTTTCCTTCCATCCCCTTCAACATTTTTGTTGCCCTCCTTTGCACCCCTCCAGTAACTTTATCTCTCTCTCAGGTATGGCCTCCAGTATTGCACATAGTACTCTAGGTGTGGGCTAACCAATGATCTGTACAGAGGTAGGATCACATCCCTGTGTCTGGATGAGAACTCCTTGCAATGCACCCCAGCATCCTGTTTGCCTTTGCTGCTGCTCTCGTGCAGTGGGCTGAGTTGTTTTGCTCCCAGTTACCAACACCCCAGGTCCTTCTCCTCCTCCTCCTCCCTGATCCTGAACCAATAGTCCTTCTTCTGGTTCTTAGCCATGAAGTGCATTACCTTCACTTCTTTGCATTGAATCCCAGCTGCCACTGCACCGACCATGTTTCTAGTTTGGTTAGGTCCCCTGCAGTTTTCCCATCCATCCTCTTCGTCCACCACTGCCCCAATTTGGTATAATGTGCAAACAGGCTAACCCTGCTCCCCACTCGGTGTACTATATCGGAGATAAAGAGCCCAAATAGCACTGGCCCAGCACTGACTCCCTGCACCCAACTTGTCACTGCTCTGGGTGTCTAGAGCTCCTCCACCACCACCACCCTCTGCACCCTGCCCTGTAACCAGTTTTCTATCTATTTAGTCAGCTTTTTTCCCACCACCACTGCCATCAGCTTCCCCCAGTCTCCCATGAGGCACTGTATCAAAGGCCTTACTGAAGTCCAAGTACAGGACATGTATCACATGGCCCCTGTCCAACTCCTTGTCACCCAGTCACAATACTCTATTAGGTTGGTTTGACAAGACCTCCTGAGATGAACCCATGTTGCCACCCATCGTGGAGGCCATTACTGTCTAGGAATGCCACCAGCCTCCTTCAGTATCCCTCCACAAGCTTACCCACTATGGACGTGAGACGACTGTGACGATAACTTCCCTGGCCCTTCCTAGGCCCAATCTGTGTATGGGCACCACATGGGCCACCCTCCAGTCCTGGGGCACACACCTCTGTCCCAGGGAGGTGTTGAACAGATTTGCCAGCTGCTCAGCCAAGAGCTCCGCCATCTCTCTCAGCACCCTGGGTGGATGGCATCGGACTTGGTGCCTTGTCCACACTTACTGCCCTCAGCCCCTCTAGCACCCTACTTCCTGTGATCACTTAGTCCGTCACCTCCTCCCCTTTCCCCACTCCCCCAAGCCCATTCTGGTAGTGGGCCATCCTCTCCTTAGTGAAAACGGAGCAGAAGTACTCATTTAGAATTTCCTCTTGTTCCTCCGCCTTTTCTACCCAATCCCTTACACCCGCTTTATCCTCACAATATGTTCCCTGCACTTCCTCTTTTCCCTGACATACCTAAAAAGTCCTCCCCCCATGCCCTGTACGGAACTTAATTGCCTGGAGGCCTTAGCTTTTTCCACCCTCCTGGCAACCTCCCTTGACCAACTCCCAAAGTCTCCTTATCCTTTCCCTTTCCTGGTCTCCTGTACTTCAGGTATGCAGCTGTCTTGCCCTCACCCTCTGTCGCACTTCATTGTTCAGCCAACATAGTTTCTTGCCTCTGCTCTTCTTACTCCTGGCCCTGTGCAGGCTACTGTGGCCTCTGTTAGTGCAGTCTTTAGGACTAGCCACTTTGTTCTGCATCCATCCCCAGCCTTATATCCTGGAGTGTCCCTTGCAGTATTGCTCCCATTCCCCAAAGTCCACCCTAATAAAGTCCACCAACAGTCTTGTGCCTCCTGTCTCTGCCCAGTGCGACAATGAGCCACACTGTTTGGTGGTCGCCACCTGCTAGTGGGTCCTCCACCCTTACCTCCCTCACCGCCTCCCCATTTGCCAGTACTAGGTCCAGAGTGCTACCAGCCTTGTAGGCCCACTTACCAACTGCGTCAGTAGGCCATCCTGAATGCATCAAGGAGCACCTGCTCCCTGGTACTGCTAGTGGCCGGTGCTCCAGTCAACCCGTGGTAGGTTAATATCCCCTACTATCACCACACTCCCCTTTTACACACCCTCCTTATCTGCTCTGCCAACTCCCCATCCAGTTCCTCGGATTGGGCTGGTGGTCTGTACACCACTCCCAGCCTCAGCTTTCTGCCCTTGAGTCCAGGAGCTGCACCCAAAGTGCCTCTGTCCTCCTCTTCTCCTCATCTCTTGTGCATTTAATCCTTCTCTCACATACAGTGCAACCCCCAACCCTCTGGTCCCTGCTGTATAACCTGTATTCTGGGATTGCCAAGCCTCAATCATGGTACTCTGTGGCCCAAGTCTCTGTCACTGCAGCAGTGTCCACCTTCCCTCTGAAAAGGAGCACCCTGAAGCCTGCAATTTTGTTCCCAGGTTCTTGAGCTGAGAGACCACCTTCCACCCGTGCCCTTCTTCTCCTTACTCTTCTCCTCTTTGGCCTTTGTCCCTCCTCCCGTAGTCCGCACCCTTCCTCCTCCTTATTCTTGTCGGGTGGTGGTGGTGCCCTGTATTACACTCAGACTATTCTGCCCGCCTCTGCCAGGGTTACTACACCTCCGCCTTTACCTATATCTAGGGGCTGAGCTCATTAGGCTCCCCTGTCCGGACGCTTCTACTAACCCCAGTCTTTGCCACACCCCCAACTAGTTTAAATCCACCTTAGTAGAGATATACCTTCATTCCTGCCTTTAATACTCCCTCCCTTCCTGCTCAAGTGTACCTGTCCCCTGCATACAAGTTACTATTTCCCCAGACCCTACCCCAGTTAGTCACTAACCCATAATTTTTGTGTGGCACCAATCCCTCCACCCCTCGTTGAACTCCTCAATCCTACCCTTCCTCCCCATGTTTGCACATGGTACCGGAGTACCTCTGAGAATGCTACCGACTCCCCACCTTCTCACACTGCCTGCCCAGCTACTCAAACCTCCCTCACTACTTCCACAGTCCTCTGCCAAGTCATTTGTACCCACATGCAACAGTAAATGAGGTTTCTTCCTCCCCTCACTGCACACTTGAGCAGTGCCTGCCCTGCCCCATCTGCAGTCAACCTGGGGATAGCTTCAACCCAAATACAGCTGAGCCTTTTCCCCTTCCGCCCCATCTCACCCTTTCAGTATAGAATCCCTTTGGATGAGTACATCCCCCGTCCCTTAGCCCTTTTTCCTTCTAATGCCCCTTCCACCACCCCAGTATTCGATCTTCCCTGCCCTTACCCCCACCAGCTGCACCCTCTGTGACTTCTGTATCTGTGCCCCTACTTCCACCTCACCCTTTTTCTGCCTTATTCCTCCCATCCCCCTTGAGCCCCTTCCCAGCCTGACTGCTTCCTACTGGGCTTCCCATGTCAACCCCACCTCCCCTGCTGATTTCCAACCCCTCCTATCCACGCTGTCATCAATTTGAGCCCCATTCCCTTCTACCCTGATAGTGATGCCCTCCCATCCTTCCCCTTCTCACCCCTCCTTCCTTACTAGCCCCTTCTACCCTTTCATCCTCGCTATCTCTTCCCTAGCTGTTGCTATCCCTCTCATGCCCTGCTTGTCCTCCCTCAGTATGTCCGTGCTCCTCGCCTCTCTCTCTCTCATAAGAGAGGCTTGATTCTATTCCTAGTTAATACTCCCTCCTACATCTCTTCCCTTATCGGATCCCCTCCTACTTGTTCCCTCATGCCACCCCTGGTCCCTCCCTACCCATAGCCATCTGCTCTCTCCTGGTACTCCTCGTGGTCTCTTCTTCCCCCAACAGGAGGCTCCCTGCCTCGGGCACCCCTCCTCTTCCTCTCTTTTCTGCTAGTGCCTCTGATACTGGGGTCAGTTTCAGTCCCTAGTTGTTCTTCCTCCGTCCCCTTGCCACCCCTATTCCCCAGCCAGGATGCCTACCATACTCATCTGCCCTGCCACTTGACTCCTCCTAACCTCCACAGTTCCTGCCTCAAACTAGCCAGATGGTCTACAGACCATACACCCCCTATCCTCCAAGCCCAGTCCTGGATCATGGCGGACCCACACCCTGTACACCCCACCACCCTTCCAAAGAAACCTGCCCTATTGACATGTGGCACCTGCTCCATTTTGGCTCCCATCTTATGTTACTGGCTCTTACTCCCAGGTTCTGTACCTACTACAACTGTTAGGCCTCTATTTACTCAAATTCTTGTCCCTCCCACACACTAGTCCCCCTACTGGCCCCTTTGTAACTGGGGTAATTCAGTCTCAAATCTCATCCATTAGATACTGTATTACTGTAGCAATCCTAAAGCCTCCTTGTCCGTTTTTCACCCTCAGCTACCATACGCTTTGTTCTCAGCCTCATAGTTTCACTTAGCCCAGTTAGAAATCCTATTGCACTTCAAGTATTACTCAGCTCAGTTTGAGAAATAAACAGAACAAATAAATATGTATTATTACAGCAATCCCAGCAGTATAGCTCAGTACTTATCTCAGTTAGAGAAATAAACAGAACAACTAAATCTGTATTATTACAACACCTCAAAGTATCCAATCATTGCTTTGTTCCACTCCGAGACCCTGCTGTAATATAGGACCACAGAGGAACCTGGGTGGGAGGGTGGGCAACTCAGAAGTCACTGCAGAGCTCCGCTGAGCTCAGCTCACTCTCCTCTCTCTCGCCGCTGCTCTGTTTCTCCCAGCTGCAGGCTGCCCTTTGTACTGGGCTCCTGCCACGTTGGTGCCTTCTTTTCTGTCCACAAAGAAATCCACAGTAGTCCCAACAGAGCTCAGTTGAGCTCGTCTACCCCCGGCCGACCAACCTTAATCTGTCCCAGACACGATTTCAGCGATCATGGTTATTCTGAGCCAAAATGCAAAACACATTTCAGCCAGGATGAAAATGACTGCTGCAATTGTTCATAAGGAGGTAAAAAATGCCAGTGTTGAAAATCTGGCATGAAAATATTACAAATTTGCAAAGTTACAAAGTGTGGAAACTGTACAATGCACACTTGTAACACAGTCATTTTATGGACTTTCATCACCAAATTTGAAAATAGACATTTTAGGACCTCTGCTCATGAACAGTATCACTGTCATTTTCTCAGTTATCCTTAAAACTGATTTCTCACAGCGACTGCACTATTCTGCGCCGAAGTGCGAAACACATTTTGGCAGGATGTGTAAAATGACAGCTGTACTGTTCATAAGGAGGTGGAAAATGCCAATGTTGAAAATCTGGGTGAAAATATTACAATTTGTGAAATTACTGATGCGTGGAAATTGTGCAATGCACGCCAGTAAACAGTCATTTTTGATTTTTCATCAGAATTTGCAACATATAGGTTTTTGAGAGCTCACCTCATGAACAGTGACACTGTTGTTTCATTTATCGGTCCCAAAAGGTGATTCTGCGTAATGACCGCAAAATCACCTTTCGGGACTGAAAGTGCCTGACAGTGGCTGAATTCTATGAGGAGGGGTCCCAATAACCCCATGTTGAAAATTTGGTGCCAAAATTCCCAAAATGCCTAGATATGCACCAAAGTTAAAAACTATTTATGCCATTATACAGCTTACTGGCATTTCTTCAGTTTGCTGTCACCTTTGAAGAGTGCAGACATGTTCCTGCTCCACTGAAGATCGCCACACCGGGCTCTGGAGGTAAGTATTGGGTGAGGGGGGATGGAGGCAGCATGTGCAGAGGGTGGGTGCGGGTTGGGGAGGGGCCACCGACTCAACAAGGGACCGCTTTCTGTTTTACAGGTTTAAAAGAAAAAAATGGAAAACATCGTGGGCCTTTTTTTTCACAGGGACATTTGGCATGTTGGGTGGGCTCCCAGTGTGCCACCTGGGTGTTTTTTTTTTTTGGGGGTGTAGCCGATGGGGATTGGGCACCCCTTCAGCACACAACAAATTTTGGGGACATTATGTCAACAGGGAGTGGGCTCCCCATTGGCAAATTTACTGGGAAGGGTGGGGACTGAAGCTGATGGGGATTGGGGCCCCATCGGCAAAGAAAGACTGTTGGGGACGCATGATGCAGAGGGGATTGGGCATCCTTGGCACACAACAAATGGGGAGGGTTGCAGTATGCTGATGGGAAGTGGGCTCCCCATTGGCAAATGTACTGGGTTGAGGCATGCAGACGGTAGTACCGCCTGCAATGATGGGTCGTTCCCTCATTGCAGTAAAATGACTGACACTGCAATGATGAGGCAGCCCCTGATTGCAGCGGTGAAAAGTTTCTACTTGGTGGCACTTCTGCAGAACCAGTGTCATCAGGACACTGGGCCTGCATTGGTCCACCAGTGCCAAGCCCCAAATGCAGTGCTCCTGTTGGCTGCGACAGTGTCGCACCTCCACAACCTGCTTTTCTCCTAAGCTGCCACATAATGTTTTCTGCGCATGCCTCAAGCAAACATAAAAAAAAAAATTTCACAAATGAGCCATTGTATAATAGCAATGATGCACTCCAGGGTGTGTGTTGCGCTGGATAACTTACACCTTGTTGTTGGACGACTCGGCCTTCAGCCTCGTGCCCAATCACGCAAGGTGTGACATTATCACAGCACAACCCACACGCTGTCATGCATTATTGCTTAATTATTATACAGAATTGAGAAAAATCACTTTTGGAAAACAAAGCGATCACCCATTTTCTGTTTCATGCTGCAGTGGCTCTGAGGATCTGCTGTAATGTCATATCCATCATCCGGTAATCTCAGACTTAAGATCAAAGATATTGGTTCTATTTTTCCTGTGGGTACACCAGAAACAAAGGGAGTGAGAATCTTTGACTTATGAATAAATGCAAAGTCCTATTGTAATTACAGTATTGATATACTCTCATTTTACAAAAGCTTCAGATCCCACATTTCATTTAAACCCCTAGAGTTAACTGTGTCAAGGTGAAACATCCGAAATGCTCCTTCTGAGTAACATTCTGACCCTATCTCCCCACCCCCACCCCGGGTTGTTTTACACATTCTAGACCAATGAATTTGAGAAATCCAGGGTCCAAGTTATGGTGCTCAGCAAAATTTCTGCCAACTGGACTGTCCATCTTTCTGTTTGTAATATTCCAAACATGTTGCTGTATACGTTCTTTAAGCATCCTAATCATTCAGCCTACATAAGATAGTCCACAACTGCACCATAAAATGTATACTACAAAAGCAGTTTTGCATGAAATAAAGTCTCTAATCTCAATTTGCTTAGAGCATCTAGAATTTGCAAGGTTTTGCCTGGTTCCATGTAATTACAGATGTGGCAGTTATAGCATTTGTAACAGCCAGCTGGTCTGCTAGGTTGCCAGGAACATGGGGTTATGTCATGGTTTGTAAACTGAGGCCCAGATATTCAAACTGTGCCCAAAAAGTGTGCAATAGCAGGAGCAAGCATAAGTCTATTGCTACCGATGCGCAAGAGACGCTGACATTCAAAAACGTGAGCGGCCAACCGCGCCACAGCCGATTTCATCAAATATCGCACCACCTGTGCCATATAGCAACTAGGGAGGGAAGCTGAGCAGATCTGATGCGCCATAGTGCAACAAGGGATGTTAGCTGAGCAGTCCAGAGGTGCCATAGCCAACCAGAGACGCCCCCAGCAGCAGAGCAATGCAACTGTACAACCAGGGAGGTAGGGGCCCACCACCCATGCCACAGATGGGCACAGGAACACACAGCAGAACAGACATCGTCCCCCACACCCCATGCACTGCACAACTGGAGGAGGGCTGGAATAACCACTGGCCCATGGAGACAAGCAAACAACCCACAGCGGGCCATGGTGTCCCATCACACCTACCGCAAGCTGTACTGGCACACAAGGAGGGCTGACCACCCGTGCCACACCATCCCCCCAATGCAGAGCACACCCTGCACCGTGACCCCAGACCTCTCATGAGCAGTGACCACCACTGCAGAAAACCCTATGCATGCCACTCACCCCACTGTGACACTGCAACCCTGTGCACCACAGAACCATGCAAGCCAGCCCCACCACGAGCACCCATCAGCGGGGCAGCACACAGCAATGCAACAACGGCAGACACAGTGCTCTCCACGCACAGTACCCCGAGGTACTGCTGAGAGACCAACCATGGCCGGCACATGAGTTACCCCACACGGGACAGGGCGTGCCCCAGACACCACCACCAGTGGTACAGCACCCTGCACAGTATTCCAATGACACACCCTGACCCACCACTGGCCACAACAGCCAGCACAGACACCCACAGTGGTGCGGGAAGCATGCACCACACCGGATGCCACGCAGTGTATGGACAGACACCCACCCATACCCAAGGGCACAACAACACAGGGACGCAGTGGTGGGCAACCAAGCCCCAATGTGGGCCCATGTAAACTGTGTACACACAACCCACAGTCCTCCATGGCACTGGAGTGCCAACCACCCTGTGCAGGCACTGTGGACCCGTACACCACCATCATTTGCCCGGAGCACAAGTCACAGACAGTGGGGCACATCCCTGCAACACACACAAGGCACAGCATGGAGGTGGGACAACAACTGTGGAGGCCACAGTGCCACCTGAGGCAGACATGCACCACACCAGTGACTGGAGGCAACCCAGCAATGTGACGGTACAGTGGCTGCCCTGCAGGGACTGCCACCACTGACATGCCAGAGGACCGCGTAGGTCACAGACATGCATGTGTGTCAGCTGCACAGGCCATGGACGGGCCGATAGGGTGCGCCATGGACAGAGAGCACACACCATGGACCACTGCACACAGTCATCCAGTGCACAGGGCACAACACACATACCACAGACACTGACTGATAGCTACACCCACACCATAGTCACCTCTACACGACACACACACATACCTATGACTGCACCACCCCTGACACCATGCACACCACTGCAGCTGAGCACCTATAGCCTGCTGCAAATCAGAGACCACCACAGTATTCATATCAAAATAATTGTGTATTGAAAAAATATAAAATTCAACTATTTACAATATTATGTACAAACTATATACAAGGTTGGGGGCCACAAACAAGGTGGGGGTGGGTAGGGGGCAGGGTGGACAAATGGGATGGGAAAGGAGGGGTGTGAGGGTGGTCCAGGGGTGTACGGGAATACAGGACGATGGATCCCTTAGCGAGCGCTCTCCTCCCGTCCGACCTCCTCCGAGCTCTGTGTCTCCGCAGGACCCCAGTATTGTCTATCCTTCTGAGGATGTCCAGCGAAGTCCGCCACCTGAGTATCTCCTGCAGCCCCATATTTCCCGAGATGGCGCTTACCTAGGACAAGGGAGCACAGTCAATAGGTGTGAATGCACAACCCCATACAGCCCGCTCTACTGTGCATGGCATATGGCCGTGGACATACCTCTGTGATGGTGTGTGACCACCCGCAGTGATCATGTCCACATGACCTGCCCACCCAGGCGCATACAGCCATGCGGAACGCTGCACACACCCACCGCCAAGTCACGCACAGCACCACTGTGGCCGCTTAGTGACATGGCTATGTGGTGCAAAGGCAGTGGCACAACCATGTAGCTGGTGCACACATGGACCACCATTGACGACCCCCAGACATGCATTGCCACTGGACAGTGTTGACTGTAACAAGTCGCGGCATGGCAGTGGTATCGATGGATGGTGGCCATGCCCCACTACCCACCCTGTCACACAGCATGCAATAGTAATCATGGAGGTATGGCACTCACCTTCATCGGGCCGGTCCAGTGGGCAGTGAGGGCCCTCACCCGCCTTGCTGCACCCTGCTGTTCCTGCCGCCGCTGTTCACGGGCATGGCGGCTCTCCGGCCTGGGGCCAAACATGGAGAGAGAACATCAGTACAATCCCGTAGCAAAGTCCCCTGCCCCCAGGTGTGTGCCCTTCCACCCAGCCAGACCCACCCACCCCACACCCTGTGAACACCACCACAACCAACCCCGGACGGTTCCTCCCCATGTGCTGGACACATACAACACTGTTACCCATATGGAAGATAAAAGTGTGTTGACGTAACTCTACCTGGCGTGGCACCGTGCGTTCTCCTGGCACGTGCCTCGCATGCGCGTGCTAGTAGCTCGGCCCCTCCGCCGCAGATCCCCGCATCTGTGGCGGCACTGCTCAGTGCTTCTCCCCATCCTGTGACCTCCTCCTGCAGTGGCCACCTCCTCCCACACCTGGGTCCTGGACCTGTCCAGGGCGCGCCTCCAACAGTGGCCCATGGTGTGGCTCCACAATGGCCACTAGGTTGGCCAGCCTCTATTGCAGACCACTGGGCTGCTCTCCTGCGGCCATTCTCGCTGCTCGACGGCAATATGGTGCTCTGCAGCGCAGCTCCCCATCGCAGATGCTGCGCGGTACAGCGCTGCTCTATTCCTATCACGCTGTCACCGAACAGCGCCATAGAGATGCACCCATGCCTGACGATGGCGCCTAGGGGCAGAGGTCGGGCACAGGGTCAAGGGTCTCTGGCATGGACATGCACAGCGCCATTGGAACCCAATGTGTAGCGCGATTTGCCTGTGTGCCATCGCCATTAGCGGCTTACCGCGCAGTTGGCCCAGTGTGCCTATGATGGCCCAGTGCCAAAGCGCCATGTAGTGACCATCGCTATAGCACCACTGACACAATGGTGGCCGTGCTCTACATTGCCTACCATGCACAGCACGCCATCAGCACGGCAGACGCCCGCGCCAGCAACCCGGCATGCGAGTGAGGTATGTACTACGATGTCACAGAACTGGCGCCATTGGCTCAGCACGCTCAACACAATTGCACAAAGCGCAACAGTGTGATATTCAGCTGTCATACGCAAATCATCTAATCAGCCATTCAATGGTGCAGCACTGCAATTTACATCTACTTAAAGTTGCACCTGCCTCATTTGCATGGGTTGCACCATATAGTGCAACATTGGCTGCAGTGGCCATAGTTGGTCACTGCAGTCTATTGGTGAGTTGCATGCTGTTTGGGAGTGTGGACTGCGGATTTAGGGACATGCATGGGACTGCACAGTCACAGGTAACAATTGCCATTCTTACAGGCTACAATGACCGAGCGTTGTTGGAGAGGAGGTACACAGTGGTGGGGGAGGAGGAGGTCTAACTTACCAAGGCCAAAACCAAAGCCCTGTTTGAGGCCTACCTGGATCAGGAGTCACTTCTCAGTGGACGGCAGGGAACACCTCAAGCCCATGCTGCTGCATGGGAGGAGGTGGCATATGCTGTGAACCTGCATGGCAGCCACCAGCGCTCCGTGCAGGAGTGTAAGAAAAGATGGGCACGACAGGAGGAGGATAAAGGAGAAGATGGCTGCCATCAGGGCAGCACGAGTTGCAACAGGTGGGGACAGCCGGAGGTGGTACAGCTGACCCCACAGGAGGAGAGGCTTGCTGGAAGCATGCAGCGCAGTGCCATTGAGGGTGTTCCGGTGGTGGCTTCGACAGGTGGTGGCCCATCACTGCATGGTAAGTCATGGTCTGTCTATGGGGGGGCAGGGTAGGTCACATGCAGAACGGACTTTGCTTTCCCTTACAGATCCTGAGCATCTGCATGGGTCAGCAGTGGTGGGCCTGTCCACTGAGGACAGTCAGCTGGAGATGGAGGAGGGCCTATCCACCTCCACAGGTATACGTGGATCATTGCGACAGTGGGGCCACCTGGCTGTCCACACTGATGTCATTGTAACAGGTGTGGAGGAAGCCTTCGTCTGTGTCCCAGCGCGCGGCGCCCACGGATGCCAGCATGCTGTGACTGGGGCCTGTGCAGAGTCCATCATCGGCGATGATGACGCTTAACGCCATGGGCAGTGACACGTGTGTGCCACGGGATGGCCACACAGCAGGCACCCCGCACCCATGGCTGTGGGTGCTGTGGAGGCCTGCATGTCAGCACAGTCCCAGCCTTTGCCTGTCAGCACCAGTGGGGCAGCACTGGTGTCTGTTCAGGACAGTGGACTGTTGCGCCACTGCGGCAGCACCAGTGAGCCCTGGGAGTGGCAGCCAGAGGGGCAGCATCAGCAGTCGGCCAATGGGCTTGGGGTACAGGGTTTACGGCGGCTTCTGTGCACCACCTGTGGACATGCCCAGACCTGGTCCTGGTGCGCAGCACCCACCCTCAAGGGGTGCTGATCATCAGGGCCATGCACACCCTGAGAGACAGGATGCCGAGGAGGCAGATGACCTCGTGGATGAGCACACCCACCTACTGCAAGCATCAGTCCAACAGCAGATGCAGCTTGTGACGTCAGTGGATGCACCGCGTGTGGCTCTGGAGGGCAGAGGAGCATCGCAGCAGTGACACCACCTGATCCTGGCAGGGATGCACCGCTTATGGAGGATGTGACCACTGCCATTGACAGGCATGCACAGGCATTCACTGCTGTCATGGCCACAATGGGACACAGTCAGGTGCCCATGCATCGCGGACACCACACAGTGCACTGTCCACCCCCGCTCCCAGCATCGCGGACTCCCACCTTGTCGACACCGGGTTCAGCTGTGGGCATCCTGAGCACTCCTGGCGCAGGCATGTTCGGTGTGCTGCAGACCCCTGTGTGAGCACGGTCGTGTTCACGCAGTGGAACCCTTGGGGACCATCGATGCCACCCCATGAGGCCAGTGGTAAGCCTGTCGCTGCTGGTAGGTCCGCGGGCCGCCCATGCATCCGCGTGGCCGAGACACTGTGTCGGTGACTGACCTGTCTCCCAGTGCGGTACTGTCTGGTGCTGCCCTGTGTGCATTGTGTGTTTCAATGGGCAGTGCACGGGTGGTACCCGGCCCTGCACGCGACACAGTCCACCTGCACACCTCCCAGCTGCTGTCCGCAGTCCGCGTGCATGATGATGTTTGCATTGCGCTGTACACCAATGTGCAATGGTGCTCAGCATCTGAACATGCACATGGACAGGCAGTGGGCATGGTGGCCTGTGGACATGTGTGTTGCTAGGGCTGGCGTCTGGGTCGGTG
This sequence comes from Neoceratodus forsteri, assembly GCA_016271365.2. NCBI lineage: Eukaryota > Metazoa > Chordata > Ceratodontiformes > Ceratodontidae > Neoceratodus > Neoceratodus forsteri. Next base: position 1,047,599,069 of record CM057455.1, read on the forward strand.
TGCCTCCTGCCTGTCTGTGCATGTTTGGTGCATTGTGTGTGTGCGTGTGTGTGTGTGTCCGTCCACATTGCATGTTAATCCTCACCCATCCCTGGTTGTGTGTGTGCTTCTGTGCCCTGCCACTTCCTTGATGGCATGCACCCTGGTGTGTGTCCATGCGTGTTTGTGGGTTGTGCCTTAGCCACTGGTGGTTGCGCATGGCCCCATGACTTACCTGGGTTGGCTGAAGTGCTCTCCGTGATGGTGTCCCAGTGCAGCTGTGCCAGCCGGATCAGTCGGGGGTCCTGTCGGCCAAGGGGCTGCCCATCACCATCGCCACCAGCGCCCTCATTGTCCCCATCACTGTCCTCCTCTTCAACCTGTACGGCTACCCCACATTCTGGCCATGTTGTGCAGGATGCAACAGGCCAGAATAGCCCGAGGCCTTTGAGGGGCTGTACTGTAGGGCACCGGAGGTGTCCAGGCAGCGGAAATGTGCCTTCAGCATCCCTAACACCCGCCTCGATGACATTACATGTGGTGGCATGTGCCTCATTGTAGTGTTGCTGCGATGGGGTCGCAGGCCGCTGGTAGGGTGTGAGCAGCCAGGGATGGAGTGGGTATCCACTGTCATCTGTGTGTAGAGGGTGGAGGTTAGTTTGGTGATCAGCATCGCCTGCCCCGGCCATGTAGGCCATTACCCATGTCACCTCTGGCCATGCCCTCCCAGGCCCTATGATTGTCCATGTGGTTTGACTACTCACCCACTAGGTGTCCAGTGGGGATGTCCCCACTCTGACTCTGTGGCACAGTGCCGACTGGTGCCAGATGAAGGCATCGTGTGCTCCCCAGGGCGCGTGGCACAGACATTGATTATGCGCCTGGCATCGCACACCAACTGGCAGTTGATGCTGGCATAGCCCTACGATTGATGCATGCAGCCCCCTGGGCCAGGTGGTGTGCTGATGGCCACATGGGTGCAGTCTATTGTCCCTAGCACGCCAGGTATACGTGCTACCCTGTAGAACTCCTGTATGTTTACTGTGTGTCTCCGGTGTTGGGGAAATGGATGTACTCTGCAGCATGTCACAGCAGTGCACTGAGGAATTGGGTGAGGTGGCATGACGTGGCTGACTGGGTTATGCCAGCGGTGTCCCCAGTTGGTCTCTGGAAGGTACCCGCTAGGCAGCAAGCACGTGCAGGCTGTTACTTTAGTCTCCACTGACAGGGCATGGCTCCCGCGTGGGTGCCAGCATCACATCACTGCACAGCTCACAGAGCCGCCCAGAATTGCCCTATTCAGGCGGCACCGCCCACAATCTCAGTATAAGTGTACAGCTCAAAGCTGGTGCGGGCTCGGTACTGCCTTTTGGGGCATACCGCTAACGGCCCTTCCTTCCACGCCACGCCCCTGCCGCCCACCTTCTCACCCTCATAATGGCCTCCATCTGAAGGTGGCACTGGCCATGTCCCTGGCTTGTGTTCACCCCCGGCAGCTGTTACTGTATTCCCCCGCTGTCCTCCCCTGCTCCCTGCACTGGGAACACCTGCCTGTGGTGGCATCTGTGCTGTGTGGCACTTCCCTTCTGCACTGGCTGTGGCTCCCCACACCTTCCTGTGCCTGTGTGCTCAGGGTGCCTTTCCCTGGCCTTCCCTGTGTCCCTCCTGCCCTGTCTGTCTGGCTAGAGTTCTGCCTCATGTGGCTTCCTGTAGTGTTCTTGCACCTCTCCCTTGCTCCTTTTATTTTGGCTCATTTCGCTTATGGCGCAACTTCTGCTTGCTTCCCTATTGCGCATGGCGCAAGTCGTTGAATATCGCACTGCACCATTTATGCATGGCTCCTCCCATTCAGTTGTGCATGCCTTCATTATCATTGCGCTGTTGCTCAGCATGATTTCGACGCAACTGCCTCCTGCTGAATATCGGAGAATGGCGCATTTCGGACTTGTGCAGGCACAACCCTATTGCGCATGGCTCAACTCTTTGAATATCTGGGCCTGACTGTGTACCAGTCTATCCTTTATGTTTTTACCCTTCCTGAAGGTTACCCTGGGTGTTAGCTTATGTTTCCTTTCAGAGCGTTGTCACTCAGTAATATTGGCCAGTTTTTCCAAATGATATTCCTATCCTTCCTGCTACATGGTTAAAATCAGTAATGAATGTTATTTTCTCAGTCTGTTCAGTGTCTTTATTTTTATTTTTCTAGTCTCAGTTTCTAGTAGGTCCCTTTGTTTCTTGTATCTTACCTCTGCCCTTGCTTTATCTAATAAACTTTCATCATATCCTCTATTCAGAAATCTTTGTTCCAACTCAAATTACTGTTTCTCAAATTCAGCATTGTCTGTGCAATTGCAGAATATGTGCAAAATTGACTATAGGGGGATTTTTAGGATTCAGGGTGTGCACTCTCATATCTTAACAAGGAATTCATTTTTAGTGTCTTTCCTAAAGCCCTTTGAAGTGACTTTCTGAGTATCAGGGTTCCCTTAAGGGTAATATCTGAAACATCAATGCGAAATTTCGCAGTTCTAGCAGTAAATCATAAATTCATTTGATTATTATTGAGCCACTTCACAAATTCATCAGCTGATTCTTGTGTTCCCTCTTCCATATACAAATACAGCCATCAATGTACCTGTAGCAGGACTTGATGTTTTTGAAAAAAGGGTTGATGTCTGAGTTGTAAATGGTATCTTGCTCCCACAGGCCTAAGAGTAAATTTGCATATGTGGGCCTATAGAGGCACTCATGGCTGTGCCACATATCTGCAAATAAAATTCCTGATCAATCTCAAAGAAGTTATGTGTCAAAATGAATTCTAAGGCTTTAGTATATCCTTATATAATAAACTTTTTCTAAAAGATATCTACTAGCTTTGATGCCATCAGTGTGCCTTATAGATGTGTATTAGGCTTCCACGTTAATACTAAGCCACAAATAGTTCTCATGCCATTTCAATTTGTTGAGAGTGTCTCCTTTGTCCTTTAAATAGGATGGTAATGAAGTAACACAAGTTTAGAGGAAGAAATCAATGAAGCTGCTTAGATTCTCAGTAAGGGACCCTATCCCTAATACTATGGGTCTGCCTGGTGGATTCATTAGACACTTATGTACGTTTGGGAGGATATAAAATATAGGCAAAACAGGTTCTCACACAAAAGGAATTTCAGTTCATCATTAGTAATGGAGCCCTCTATTACCCTTCCTGAAAGTTCCTTCTTAAAGCTGTTAATGGGGTTCCCCAGTAGTTTTTGTAATTGTTTGCATCAGACAATAACCCATAAGCAATACATGTGTAATGTTCCTATCTAGTACAACAGAATTTCCTTCTTTATCAGCTGATTTTCTGATGATTTCCTTCATTTTAGATAATCTATCTAGTGGCTGTTTTTCCGCTTGACTAAGGTTGTTCCGATAGGGCCACCACTGTTTTCCTAAACTTCTTTAACCTGTGCTAGTACAGGTTTTTCAAAAGCAGTCATCATATTATTATTAACAACAGGACAGAAGTCTGATTTTGCTATGAAGGTGTTTTTCTTTTTTCTTTAAATCTTGTTAGATGCTCGCTTTCAATCTGATTCTCAACAAGGTTCTCATTCCACAGTTTAGCCAACATGTCCAAATTAGCCATATATCAGCTTCCTCTGTAAATTCCAGATTATAATGGTGTTGGGGTGACCACTGAAAGGTGTATTCATTGATAGCTGCAATTAAGTCATCCATTGCTTCTGGTTCCTCAAAATAATCCAAATACCTCATATTACTGCTGTTATTATCTAAAAGTTAGTGGTCAGAAAATAATAATTCAACTTAATCTCTAAAGAATCTGTGCAGATGCACATATGTTTGAAAATTGTTCTTGGTTGGAGTTGGTACAAAATTTAATCCTTTTAATAGGCAACCTTCTTGCTTAGTAAGTTGAACAGAGGAAAGATTCAGTATTTGTAATTGTGGGGTTTTGTTCCTCCTCAAATTGTGTCATATTGAGATGTTCTCACCCCCATCCCCCACCCCACCCTCACTTTCCTCTCTTTGTCTTTTTCCTGTGTCTTGTTCTTTGTTCTGTCCCTGGAACTAAACAGTTATTTTGCATTTTTGACACATATCTTGTGTTTAAAGAGCTTCTGATACCTCAAAGAAAACTTAGAAAAACATGATATTTAGGTACAATTCAGCTTGCATTCCATATATATTCAGTAGATTTCTCCTCCCACTATTTAATACTGAGGAAATTTGCATTCATACATGATCTTTATACCTTAGAGTTCATCTGCCTCTTTAGCTTACTCCTTACTGCAAGTCATAATCCTGTGTTATCACATCACAATCTGTTGTCGTGGGAGTAACTGTGATGTCACAAGGAGTGCATATGACCTCAGGTAGGGAGAAAGCAACAGGAATAAATGAACTCTTCAGGAGCACAGATCCTGTTTTCATGCAGATTACACCAGTAATAAATAATGGGGTGGAGGAATACAGAACTAATATGAAATACAGTCGAAATGTGTCTAAATATTATGTTTTGTTAAAGTTATACTGAAGGTGTCAGCTTCTCTTTGTTAGAGACTTGTGAGGGTGCAGTTTGAGTTTTAACACTGTCTTTTCCTTCAGACTGGGTTCTAGTTCTCCTATGATGGCTTCTGTTTCTGCCCTGTTCTGTCTCTATGACCTCCCTCATCTCCTTTTATCTGGACTACAACTAAAGATGTTCCAACTATTGTAATCTGCTTGGTCTCTTATTAATTTTGTTTGTTTTCTGTCTACTAATTCTTGCTCATATCTGCTGATTTTAAATTGTAGTGTAACTTTCTAATTTGTTCTTTCACAGAGTTTATTTCAGGGTTAAAGTTTCAAACTTCTCAAAGTTTTGTTTAATGATTAGCTTAGTAAAACCCTGTGAACAGTCCTCAGTGAGCTTAATCCAAGATTCTTTGTTATCAAAAGTTTCCAAACCACAAGAGGGTGCTTTAAGGATGTGCAGTCCCTCAGAACTGGATCTTTTCTAAATATGTCTTTAATGTTATGATATTATAGGTCAAGTTAAGTTCCAATATCAGCAACTTTTCTAATTTATGAAAAGATTTTTAGGTCACCTCGTGGGGTGTTGGAGCAGGATCCAGTCCCAGCTGTTGCTCCTTGTAAGCCCTCGAGCTTTGAGCATGCCTGTATTCTCCATGATTGCAGTGAAATTGGCATCTCCAGACCGGAGCTGCTTTGTTGCCTTTTCATTCATACTTTTGCTTCCTGTACTTGAATCTCATAAGCTCCTCGAGTAGTAAGTGGCACAACTAAATTATTCAGGATGCTCCAAATGACACACTTCTCAATCTGCTTCCAAGCTGTGTAATTTCAGTAGAACTCCCAACATCGTGCTGGCCATAATTAGCCAAATCCCTGACAGGTGTGTCTACACCTGCTACGCTCATGGTTCAACTGGGCTCTCAAAGTAAAGCAAACTGAGTGACTGTGCTCCAGTAGATACAGGAGGTGCAGAATCAGGGTGGCTAACCCCACTCACAAGATATAAAAACAACAAAACAAAACTGCACTCCATTGTCTAGAACTCCATAAGAAACAACACTAGGACTCCAAAATTGGCGGCTGCATTTTTATTTTTCTCTGATCTTAAGTCTGAGATTACCTGGATGGCAGTTATGACATTACAGTGTATCATCAGAGCCACTGCAGCAAGACACAGAAAATGGGTGATCACTTTTGTTATTCTTGAAAGGGACTATTTTCTCAATGTTGTATAATATATTGATAAATATTAACAGAAAGTTATTCTCCGTGGTTTGCACTGATAAGTTTCAGGCCTTATTTGTTGATTGTTACGTGGATTTTTACTATTGGTTTTAGTGCACTATAATGTAAGCAATGATGTCATTACACAATCTGTATTGACATGATTGGCAATCTCTGGAACCCACCCCTTGATGAAGCCTTGACTGGCAAAGTGCTAGGGCAGCATCTCCCAGGTAACTGGCCCACTTGGAGCAACACTTTTCTTTGACACTCATTAATAAAAAGTGTAGCAGCCACTTTTGGAGCCCTAATGTTGCTTCATACAGAGTTCTAGCAATCAAAGTGCAGTTTCATTGTTTTGTTTTTTGCAAATTTTAGCAGCCTGTTGTAGACTCTACCTCCAGATCATTGATGAATAAGTTAAATGGCAGAGGACCCACTACCAAGCCCACACTGGTACTCCACCAGTACATCACACCACTGTGAATGGTGACCAAATTCTGACAAAGCACAATAAGGTAATATTTCACCTACAGGTAATCTGGTACTTTGAGAATACAGCAGTAATTGGGAAGTTCTGTCATGCAGTACCTTAATGTGGTAAACTGTTCTGTGCTAAAGTGGAAGATTAGACAAACTGCCACTGTAGTGCATTTAATGAAACACTATCACAAGGTGCTTAACTGGCTAAGTCTGCCATATTGCAACTGCAATGTAGTTGCATGCAACAAACATGTACCTTAACTACAGTGTAATTACCCTGTTGCATGTAATTAATATACTGTATTGTACTGTACTCCTCCTCTCCCTCCCTCCCATGAAATCAGCCACCTCACTCATTGTGTCTTCTTCATCTGTAAAAACTGGATAGGCTCCCTTCCTCCCCTCATACCTACCTCTCTCCTTTCCTGCCCTCCTCCCTTCTGCCTACACCCTTTGCAACCCTGGCTACTGTTTTCTTGTACCCCTCAATGAAATCCTCTGCTGGCCAGGCTGCTTTCTCCTACTGTTTCCCCAACTATAGGACTCCTCCCCATCTGCTGTGCATCTTCCCATCATTTAGCCTCCTCTTTTCTCTGCTTTCACTTCTCACTCCTGCAGTTGTTCCTGATTCCTGTTCCTGGTCCACTGCTCACAATCCATTACCCTCCTTCCTCCTCTCCCTTTCTCCCTATTCTGTACTTGACTAGCCCTCCATTCAACATTTACCCTTGCTCCTTCTATTAACCCTTCAACAGCTCAGCACTTTTGAAATGCACTTCTTGAATGTCACACCTAATGCTGCTATTCCTCACTGCTTTTCATCCTTACATACATTGCCTGTGTATAATGCTTAGTTCATATTCTACCCATTATGTAATGTTCAATTTTTAATTTTTGTAATCTTTTAATTTTGTTCTTGATTTCTTCATTGCCCCGGATACCTCTGGAAATTAGATGTTATCAGCTCAGTATGTTTTTCCAGTGAAACATTTGAAATAAAAATAATGGTTAGTTTCTTTGAACTACACTGAAATAGGCATTAAAGTATCGCCACTTTATGTTACAGAAGATGAATTGCTATAGAGATTACAAAGTATTTAAAGGGCTGATCATATTGCTGCAAGAAGTGCAGGAATGTAATGACGTGACAGTGTATAGTAATAGCCTGTTAGGGAGAGAGTAGAATGAATCTCCATTTTGCTATGAAGAGCATCAGACAAAACTTTTTTATATAAACTTTATATTTGCAAAAAAAAAAAGGCAACTCACTTCCAAAAATCACAGTTATGTTGTTTTTTTTTAGACCAGGAGATGACTGGGCCCAGCCCTTTTTCAGTCATGCCTGACAATAAATACAGTACAAAATACAGATACTGACAGATAACAATAAACAGACATAACATGAAGTAAAATACATCAGCAGTACTTCAATCATAACAGTTGCATGAAGTGTTCTTATAATAGTGATCATTTAGCAGATGTTTGAATTGCTTAACATTTTTGCAGTTTTGATTATTAGTGACAGACTATTTAGAAGTGTAGGAGCATACCACGTGAAGGAACGGTTACTAGTAACTAGTTTCGTAAGGATGAATAAAACAGAGAATCCAATTTGTACCCAGTTAGATGTAAACCTTTTGACTGAATGAGTTTCTTAGAAAGACAGGGATGTGTAAAACTTTGATAAATGGAATATGCAAAAACAGCCGCTACATAATCAATATGTTGTTTAGGCGGCAGAATATTCATCCTGTGATACAGGAAATAGTGGTGAGTACATGTAGGAACCCTCAAATACTATTCAAAATAAGTTGGTACCTATTAATAAATGAACTTCCCCAATTTTTGAACACCACAGCTCCATAATCTAAAATAGGTAGCAGTTTTTGTTTGGCTATGACAATGTGGGCCTCATCAGTAAAGGCATTGATATTCCTGTAAAGAAAGCCCAGCTTCGATGTATCTTTTCCCTGTATCTTCCAAATGGCCCATAAGACTTAGTGTTGGATCCAAATGGATACCTGAGTATTTGACTGACTGTACCCTTAAAATTTCTACTCATTCACTACCCTAATAGACAGGTCCCTCCAGTCCGGGCCAGCCTCTCAGACGCCCCAAACAGTATCACATTAGTTTTCTTCTCATTCAGTTTCAACTTCTTTTTGGAGTAATCCACTTAGTCAGTTTGTTATAATCATCCTGCAGTAACCTCTGAATCTCTGTAATGGAATGGCCAGAGCTGAAGAAGACTGTGTCATTAGCATACAGTATACATTCTGTGTTCATGAGTGCCCTGGTGGTCCTTCACAAAGACAGGAAACAACAGGGTTCCAGTACTGATCCTTGCAGAACTCCTGATCTCATTAGCAATGGTTAAGATAGGAATTACCTATCCTTACCTTCTGCACTCTGACACTAAGTAACTCCTAAACCAATCTAGATTGGTCCCTGTTATTCCATAAGAATATAATTTCTGCAGTAATATCCCATGATTGACTATGTCAAAGGCCCTGGTTAGGTCGATGAACACCTCACCAATCATCATACCCCGTCACAAGCTCGGTATGGTGCTCGCCAACCGGACCAGAGCCATTGCCGTGCCGTGATCGTTGTCTGAATCCATGCTGTTGCTCAACCATTAGCCCCTTTGAATCTAGGTATGACACCAGTTGCTTGAAAACACATTTGTCCAATAATTTTCCTAGTATGGGCAAGAGTGATATCGGTCTATAATTAGCGATGTTGGTCCTGCTCCCAGATTTAAAATTGGGACAACTTTAAATTCCTTACATTTTAAGGGATGATGCCCCTAGAAATGGACAAATTAAACAAATATGTTAAAGGGCCAGAACATTCTGTTGCAGCTAGTTTCAATATTTTTGGAGGAAGCAGATCAGGTCCACTACCCTTCCTTTCATCTAGTGTCAATAAAAGACTCAACATGTCTTTTGAGGATGGGCGTAATTCAGATTCTTCACTTTCATTTTTGTACCATGTGACTCTTGTTCTTGAGATTTATTTAAAATGTTTGTCTTTTCACCCAGGTCTGCTCCAGTCTGATTTATTAAGAATCTATTAGCAAAATCTGCTATTTCCTTCTCTTCTGTCTTCACTGAATCCCCATCAATCAAACAATTATCTCTGATCTCACCTTTGGATTACAAATGCTATGAAATGAAGACCAAAATAAGTGCTGATTTTTAAGTTTTCAGTTGTTGTGTCTGAAAGTACTTTGATTTAGCCTGCATTAGTTCTTTCTTTACCAGATTTCTTCTCTGTTCATATTCTACTAAATGTTTAGAATCCCCAATTTTCAGAGGCAGGGGTCAATATGGTTCTCATTCCATGATTTAGTCAACAGCAGAATGCCATGCGGCACAATCATTCTTGTGATTGCAAGTTATTTATTGTTCTGTGGGGGGCTCTACCCCCACACCCCTGTTACGTGAGGCTGCGCCTGGACCGCTTCTCTAAAGATTCCAACTCTGAGGGGTCCAACTCAAGTGCCTTTACAGTCCGTGTTGCCATAATGCGATACTCTATTAAGCGATGACATTATGACCCGTGCAGTTTTCAGATACAGTTTTCTTTGCTTTATCTCTTAATTTCATTAATTGTCTTACATCTTTTTCAGTCATGGCAAATATATTCCCTTGACTTGTTGTTTTGTCTTTGGGGTGTTTTGTTCTATAAGTGTTAGTAAAGTTCCTGTTAACCAGGCAGCTGCCTCTTTCAGGATGATCAAATTGTTCTATTTGTTCCACTCACAATAAGTGATCAGCTACGGACTACAAAATGGAAAGCTGCCCTGATGAAAACCATGACGTTTAAAACATTTAGTCCAACAAAACTGAAACTGGAAGCTGAGTTTCCCTTCTCCTCCCTCCCTAATGTATTCAGCTTAGATGCACTATCAGAATAAGAAGATAAAAACCTATCACAATATTTACTAAAATGTTCTCTGTAACTAAAACCTTTTCAAGTCACATCTGCAAAATCTTAGACATCAAACTGAGCAACAATTTCTGCAGTGACTACATTGTTTCAGTCTAATATGATATGACTGATTTTGTTTAGCATTTAAAGATGCATCTGACTCATTCTGATCTCACTCGCTGACTACAAAGCATGGAGCACCACAGGAACATTGTAAAGTGGAACAGTCAACTCCTCACCCTAGTGGGAGCTAGTCCCAAGTTGCACCTTGTGTGCAAAAACATTTTTCACTTACTGTTTACTGTAGTAAAATTGATTGTATCAAACTAATTTTGCTTACTAATAGGTTGACATTTTCTGTAATTACAAATTCTAGAATCCCCTGCAGCTGACATCAGAGGAGGACTAGGCAGTGGGAGATTGATAGCCTGCAGTGCATTTTGGAGCATACCACTGATCAGATGTTTTCTAGTCCTGTTGCTCTTCTCAGGCTAAGTACAGTTTTGTGTGACTGTATTTAACCCTGGGAGGATTATGGACCTCCAAACAAAATATCAGAGCTTATATAAACTCTAACATGCACTGCAGGCTACTGAATCTCCTACTTCTGCAGCCCTGCTCTGATGTCAGCTGCAGGGGATTATGGGATTTGTAGTTTAGAAAATATCAGCCTGGAGCTAAACAAAAGTAGTGTGATACAATGTGCTTTACTGCAGTAAGCAGTAGGTAAGAATTAAATTTTGCATACAAAGTGCAATTGGGACCAGCCAACACTTGGGTGTGGAACCCATTATTCCCCTATAAGTGCACCATGTACCATGTGACCATCATTTTGTATAGGAAATAACCCCTGTGACCCGCCTGAGAACACTTCCTGAAGAATAAGGTACTTTGCCGCAAAGTTTCATCACTGCAAGATTATGCAAAGTCCAAACTCATCTTCTTCACAATGAAAACTATGCAAAAGATATTGTTTGCTTTACTTTTTATAATTAAATATACTTTATTGTTTTTCCATAACACAACAATAAACACAATACAAATACTGCAGAAACAAAACACTGGTTCAAGGAACCCAACAGGGATAAACATATATACACCAACCAGTAATAACCCACCCATTAAGTCCCACCAATATGAATGCTGCTCAACCCAAGAAATGACAATATTATGACAGAGCCCTCCAGGAGATAAATTAGAGTGTTGTTAACCAAGCATGCAATAAACCTCATTTAGCTAAAAAAGGACTGACGTCTATGCATTACATTAGCTATATGCAATTCAGCATTTAAGGCGCTAAGCATTTCTGCATTCCACTCAAATTAGGTTAGAGTTTAGCATCCAACCAATGGCATAAATAAACCATTTTCACAAGTGCCAAAATCAGGGCAATAAGTTCCTTTTATTACCCGATGAAATATCCTTGTAACAACCCACTAAACAAATGTTAGGAGTGAATACCTCTTCCAGTTCAAAAGACAGATCTAAGCGGATCTTGATAGCCTTTCAAAAAGGTGCGGCTTTCTCATAAGACCATCAAATATAATAAAGGGATCCAATGTCATGGTTTCAACTGAAACAGCTAGGTTGATCTTGTCTCCCAGTTTACAAAGTCACTACGGCATAAAACAGAGATTGTGTAACATTTTAAATTGTAACAACCTATAATGATCCTGTTTTATAAACTTATACATATCTGACCAGACTCTTTGCCAGTCTGCCACAACCCAGTCCAGTTGAAGAGTATTGTGCCAATAGCAACAAATTCCTTTGCTTGCTTTACTTTGTTGTGAAGACTAAGCAAAGCATAGTGAATGAACTTGTCCATCCCTAATGTGACTGCATCCATCCAAATTTGTCAGCTCAACTATTCACCCATCTAATTTTCGAATAATGTACCTGTTTGAAACCTTGACTCAATCTGACAGTTTGCTTCTAAGTTTTAAATGTTATTTGTGTCTACATGTAAGTCACCAGATACAACCGCTAGATTATCTAAAACATGCCTGCACAAAAGAGCAGATTTGTATGCTTTGCTTGAAGGCTAACGAAGCATAGTGGACAGACTTCGTTCATTCCCAATGTGGCTACATCCACCCAAATCTGTCAGCTATTCACCCATATGATTTCTGAATAATGCATCTGTTTGCAGCAGTGGCATGATTTATAATAATTTGCTTCTGTGTTTCTTAATGTTATTGTATACGTATTTAGATGCAAATTCTAGTCAACAGTGCCATGTAGCATCCATGTAGGGCTCTCAGGGTTTTCTCTTTCAGCTGTCTGAGGAGCCAGCCTGGGTTACTGGTGTTGTGCAACACGGATACATTTTTGTTGATATGGTGCTCTACCTGGGCTATCAGTAAGGGACATTTGTACTGTATGTTAACATTCTGGAATATTAGTCCTCAGAAACTACAATAATAACAATAAAAATAATAATAATAATAATAATCCATAAAATTTATATAGTGTCTTTAAAGATTTCATGCTGCTGAACAATCCAGGATGAAAACAAAGGATATCTAAAGGCTGTTAAAGACTAATTGATAGAGACAGGTTTTCAGTTTGCTGTTAGTAGGTCATTGTAAACACATGACTGAATTTCCAATGTGAGTCTGTTCTAGAGACAAGGGCCAAAGAGGCCATAAAGACCTTGTTACCTAATGTGGCCAATCTGGTAGTAGACATGTAGGCATGTTACAGAGATGTGTGCCAGAGGATCAAAGTCACTGATTGGCAAATGATAATGACGTAGTTCAGGTATGTATGAAGAAGCAAGTCTATTACAATTAAATGCAAGCAAAAGCATTTTGTAGGCTATTCTATGCAGAACTGGAATCCAATGGAGGTTGACTAGTAATGGAGAAGCAAATCTTCCTAGAACCAGTGAGTTCTCTAGGCAATGGGTTTGAACAAGCTGAAGAAGATGTAGGGTCTGAGCTGAAAGAGACAGTGGCAATAGTTGATATGAGTAAAGATAAAACAATAAACAAGAGTAGCCCTGGCCCACATAGTCCCTCCCCACAGCAATGACATGGCAACAAAATAATACCCCAACAAGGAAATATAAACAGTTTTATTAAAATTAAGGGTTAGGTAAGACAGGGGACAGTAGGGACAATGGGAGTATTTGGGGTAGCAGTAACTTATAGTATATGCACAATGTTCCTCATCAAAACCACCAGAAGTCCTGATTCAATTTCCCACCTGGGTGGTGTACCAAACGTTATCTGCCAAGGGCCATACAGATAGCTCCTGAATTACACTTGGGTGTAAACCACCAGATGCCTTGCAAGCCAAAATGATACAGCAGTTGACATGGATAATTGGGTTGGTATGCACTGGCAACAAAACACTTATATTAAAGGATCAATCTCTTTTGTAATCTAAATTAAACACAAATCCCCAAAAGTAGTACCAATGGTCTTTTGTCTGGGTATATCAAAGTAAAACTTTGTCCTACCCAGAACTTCTAAGACCCCATCCCATAGCTATCTAACTAATCACAAAGTAGCAGAACTAAACTGCTGGTTGTTATTCATGGTTTTGCAGTCACTGAGTGGCACATGGTTCTCTAATCGCCAGGGAAGGAGTCACTGAAAACAATTTACAGATGAAGCAACCATGTTCTCTAGGGTTGTCTTCCTCTCTTTCACCAGTTCTACAATCTTCGGATGCAGTTCCCTTCTGCAGGGCAACACAGTGACCATCCTGCCTCCATCCACATGCTGTGTGATGGCTGGGACACCTTTCTACCTTGTCTCTCTCTCTCTCTCTCTCTCTCTCTGGTCATTTCAGTTGATACTTCCAATGTGGCTCCACATAAACCTTCAATTAGGTGATGATCTAACTTCAGTAGATGCAATTGGGAATCTAGTTACCCCACTGGGAAGTTCTTTAGGGCAGTCTTGCCCAGCTACACAGAAATGCGTGTTCTCCCATCCATCTTAGAATGGAAACTGCTACTCCATTTGGTATCAGTGTCATACACTCTGTGACTGGACTGCAGTCCCCTGGTAGCCAGTAAGTCTCTGACTCACAGTCATCCTGGTCACACAGACTGAAAACTGAGCCCAGAGTCTAGGTTTTGTACCTCTTTCAGAGTTTAAAAGCTGTTCCCTGATTGGGCAGAAAGTTCCCAGGTAAACCATGTATTAGAATCTTGAGCAGCTGAGCCAGGTTTGAATACATACTCTTTGCAGATTGTCCAAATTTATGGACAAAGAATTGTGTATGCAACTGACCCCTTCCCAGCAGTCCTGTAGGGTCAGAGGGCATGGTGCTGCATGGCCACATCCATATTTGTTTATATTACAGCCAGTTCATTCTGGGCCTCCTGCTGTTTTATATCATGCCTGGAGGGACTGTTGTTTATATTCCCTGACCCTGTTGCCTATCCTATGGCTAGAAAGAGGTGCAGAGTAGCAGGCACTCTTCCTGTTCTTCCTGTTGTGAGTCAGGGAGACAAAATGAAAGCTGGCAGCAGAGCTGCTCTTCTCTCCCTGTCTCTGAAGCAGTGCTGCATGCACAGTTGAAGAAAATGTCACTCCAGTGTTGAAGATTGCTGTCTCTGACCCTGCAGCATTCTTTGGGGTATGAGGGACTGTCACATGTCCCATGTTTCTGTTATTTACCTTATGCCAGCACCACAATACAACCCTGGGGCTGAGGTCACAGGTTGAACAATGTGCAGTTGTGGCTAGAAATGTGAAGAAACCATGGCTCGACTCTCACCACAGACATCTAGTGCAGCTGGCATAGTTGTACCCTGCTGGTCACCTCACAGGAACAGTCAAGTCTTAAGGGGATGGGAGAATGAAAAGGATCCATCAGCTATGGCAGTGTTTGGCTAGCAGCCCAACAGCCCTATTGGTAGACCCACACTTTGGGAGGCTCACATTCCCTGGCCAAACACTCGACATCCTCGATAAGTCCATGGATTTTCTTTCATCAAAATATTTACATACTAACACTTGATTCTTACAGTATGTAATTAGGGTATAGTATATCATATTATCATAGTATCACAGTTCTTCCTTTTTGTAATTAAAGTCTTTATTGGTATTTAAAATACATTTTACAAGGATTTCTGAAGCTGATGGCTTTGCCTATATGTGAGGTGGTTTTGACAGGATGAGAACATCTCCATCATTTATTTAGTTTTTGTTTACGGGTAGATGCACTAGCCAAAAATGACTATTTTCAGGCACGACATTCGAAAGACAAGAGACAAACTTCAAGAGAACATAATGGAACAAAATACAGGTTACATATATATATGTTTGAGGCATTAACAGCAGAAATGACAAAATTGAAGTTAGTAAGAACAATACAGCAGTAGAATTTAACATGTGACAATTACAGTCAGGTCAAATAAAGTGACTAAGCAATATACAACCAAGTTACATATAGTTGCATGAGGCATTAACAGCAGAACAAGACTAAGATTGAGGTAGTAAGAAAATGCAGCATTAAATAAGTGACAATACATTCAGGTCCAATAGAGTGACTAAGCAATGTTCAATCAGCGAGGATAAAGTGCTGTGAGAAGTAACAACCAGGCAGTAATAGGTGAAGTGGGGACTAAAGAGAAAGTGTAGGGAGTAGGAAGGCAATAGGTGGGAGGGTGTAGATTAGGTATAGAATAAGTACAGGTTACCCAGTAGGTACAGCAGATGACTGAAAATGAAGCTGTGTCAATTAAGAAGAGAAAGCAAACAAGTTTTCAGAAAGGTGCAGTAGGAAATCGTAGATGATGCTAGAAGTTTAGGAAGTGAAAGTGAAAGGAAGTGCTCCATGTTGTAGTGGACCCCAGGCACCCAGGAGACTGCAGAGGGAAGAGAGGAGTTAGAGAGTAAAGGGCAAGGGTTGTTTGAAACAGGAGCATTTGTAGGAGGAGAAGAGATACTGCAGTGGCGTAGCTCTCTTAAAAGATATGTGGAATGCAGTTTGGATAGAGTTAGAGGGAGTGAGTTCCAGAAATTGGGTGCATGACAGGCAAAGGCACTACCACCTTTTGCAGTGCGGTGTCTCGGGATGTGAACTGGGACATTTTGGCAGAGCGAAGGCTATAGCTGGTTTTCTGGTATTGAAAGAGACAGGCCAGGCGTTTAGGTATTTCAGATCTGATAATGTTATCATTAATGGACCCGAGTGCATAAGACCTAGTTCTTGAGGCAGAAGCCATCCTAGATCTGCATAGAGAAGACAGTGATGTTTCAGCCAGGGGGAGGATGCAAAGCGACAGATGTTGTTATAGGTGACATCCCACTTTGAAGACTCGAATTGCAAGCAGAAACATATGTAACAACCCCATAGGTGAGAGAGGGAAGTAATATCCCACGGCAATGGCAAGCCTAGCAGAGGGGATGAGTGCATAACTCGTACAGTAGGCGATGCAGGTTTGGAGTTAACCTGCTTACAGGTAGTTTGGATGTGGAGATCAAGCTCAGAGATGGGTCAAGAGTGACAGCCAGATAGTTGAAGGAATTTACCACCCTACAGATGTGCCATCAAGGAGGAGATATTAAAGTGTGTCCAGGATTGTCTGAGATTGAGACTGGGCCAAATAACATAGCTTGGGTCTTAGATTTATTTAAAACAAGTTTATGATTGGCGAACCACGGTTGGATAAGTTAAAGTCACTAGAGAGCTGAATGTTAATGTCTCAATACTGTTGGAACTGGTATACAGTACAATGTCATTCGTATATAATAAGGAGGAAGTACTGCAGAGGTTTGTGGTGATGTTATTGATGAAAACTGAGAAAAGCAGAGGATCTAGGATAAACCCATGGAACACCAATGTTGATCATGACCTTGTCAGAGAGGGTGGAGTTAAATTTACATATTGAGACCTACCCATCAGATTGCTATCAAACCAGTTCACAACATTTGGTGAGAAACCTAGAGAGTTTAAGGTGGCAGTGAGGATGGAATGGTCAGCTAAATAAAATGCCTTAGTCATGTCAATGAAAATGGCCCCAGTGAGCCTGCCAGAGTCGAAGTCCACTAGGTGTCAGACGTGAGTTTGAGTAGTACAGTAGTGGTACTATGTCCCTTGCGGAAACCATGTTGGGCAACAGTTAAGAGGTCGTGTTTCAGTAGAAAGTCAGTTGTTTGGTGGCAACTAATTTCTCAAGGATTTTACTGAGAACTGATAAGATGGCAATGGGTCTGTAGTTTGATGGGTCAAGAGGATCATCTTTTAAATACAGAGGTAATTCTGGCCATCTTCCAGATATCCGTGACAGCGCTTTGACTCAGAGAGAGTGTAAAATCTTGGCTAGGAGAGTAGCTATGTGAGGGACAGCTAGATTCAGGAGCTTGGGTTCCAGGTTATTAGACCAAATGGCAGCATACTCTGAGATGTTTCATAGCAGTCTAAGAACCTCACTTTTAAGAGAGACTTGAAATGGAAAGTGGGCCGGGGGTTGGGGTTGGCTGGTGTGACAAAATTTGATGAGGTAGAGAAAGTGGAGGTGTAGTGAGTTAGATCAACAAATTGTACATTAAAAAGTTAGTAATAGTGAGGGTTTGTTCCAATGGATGCCATTTTAGAGACATGTCATTAGGTGCAGGGGACTGATTGGATCCTATGAAGAACTTAATATGGGACTAGAATTTTTAGGTCCCCGGGAGTCTATTAATAGGTCCTTGCTATGAGTCTTGTTTGATTTCTTTCTTACAGGAATTTCTCAGAGCTCTGTAGATATTAAACCGCTTAGAAGACCAGATGTCTTGTAACAAAACCAGCTTTTGTCCCTCTGTCGTAATTTAGGAGAAGGTCAGATTTTAGCCATTGGGTCTGCCTATTTCTTACTCATCTAGTAGCTAGATGACAGTGATTTTCCTGTAGTGCTAGGAATTTGGCCAAAGAGATTTAGCACAGTCTGAGCATCCGATGCGCTATAAAGAGCAGACCAGTCAGTGGGTGACATCAAACAAGAAGGCCTATGGATCATAGTTCATGTAATTATAGTAGGTAATACATGGGCTTCATTGGTTCAGGCCTGCCTTTACCACAGATGCAGAAAGTAGGAGTGGTCAGTGATGGTGTCAGGTAGGACGCTTGCATCAATGATGTTCTCGGATGGTTTGACATAATCCAGTCCAGCAGGGTGCTGGTGTTGGAGTGAGAAGTGGTCCTAGTGGGTAAAGAGATAAGCTGTGCAGGCTGAAACTTTGTAGTCTGGTCAGGGCTATCATTTGTGTGTTTCTCAGCCAGTTAACATTAAAGTCACCTAGTATAAGAACTTTGTTATTCCTGAGTGAAATGCGGTTTGGTCGAGTAGCTCATCCAACCCTTTTAGGCCATAAGTAAGAGGATTGTAGGCATAGATAATATGCAACTTCTTTGTGCCAAGTGTGAGGAGGATATGAAGAGCCTCGAGAGGATTAAGGAAGACGAGCTGATGACCGAAGTGCTGAAGGTGTGATTTGAAATATATGGTTGTGCCCTTTTAGGGGTGCGTCTGTCATTCACCTCTGAAGATTTTAGGATAGTAGGGAGCACAGTGAGTCAGGGTGAATGGCTTCAGTCAGGTTTCAGTAAGGCACAGTATATTTGGTTTATAGAGTGCTGTCCAGGATTCAAGTTCATGAAAGTTCCGCTTGAGTCTCCTAATATTATGGTGGGTTATTAGTAGGCCTTGGCATTTGTAATAGGAGTGACTGTGGAGTTAAAGTCCCAGGGGTTGGCTGTATATCCCCAGAGAGCGGAATGGCCAGTAAGAGGAGTTACCAGAGCTTATGGTGCAGGAAAGGTGACAGGGCATGAGTTCAGAGGAGAGCATTTATGGGCATGGGCAACCAAATGGATCCAGGCCTTGTTTATAAGTAATGGTGTGGGATCACAACATAATGCAAGTCCCACTAGAAGATTAGGAAATGTAAAATCATAATGTGGAGAGGAGGAAGAACAACTCAAGCATGGGAGACTGCTATTATTAATAGGTGTAACAGAGGCAGCGTGGATATGAATAGAAGCAGCAGTGATTGTTTAAACATTCTCAAGCCATGAGACTAGGAGATCAGTGGCGTAAGAGACTACTGGGGATTCAGTGATGGATGCAGTGTGGCAAGAGCAAAGCGTGGTGAGAATAGAACCAAAAGAGATGGCCCAAGTGGAGAGAAAATAAGCCTGCAGAGGCACAGAGGCTTAAAGAGTAAGCGTGTTGTGGATGGATGTGAGACACTTTTAGAATAGGCATGAGACAATACCCGGCTTAACAGGAAGGCAGGTCTAGGACACTTTGTGTGAGCAGTGCTGGGTGAGAACAGCAGACCAGTGAGGAAGCTTTAAAAGAGAGAGGAGATCAACGAAGGGGTGGGGAGACAGAGTTTTAAGCTCCAGAGCACTAGTACTGGGAGCTATTGGGAGCAGGATGGGGTAGGGGAGGGAGGAGCTTAAGTGTATTTAAGGTGGTCTGGGAGGGAGGGAAGGTGGGCAAACATTTGGCAGCAGGAGCAGCAGCCGTGGAGGCTGGGGCTGTGCATAGGCCATACCTGATGCTTGATTCCAAGGGGTCTGGTGGCAGGATCCTTGGTGCTGAGAGAGGCCAGAGTGGTGTCTAGGCTTGCAGGAGGTAGTCCAGTGGGCTACAAGGATGCCTGTTGGAAGAGGGACAGAACAGGGATTTATAGCACTCCAAAGTGGTGGGAGTGAAACTAAGATTAGCACAGAGACAAAGAGCTGCAATTTATTAAAAGAGGGACAAATAATGGGTCAGGAAGCAGACAGATAGGCACCAGCTCTGTAATTGAGATTTGTAAAACAGTGGGGAGGGCAAACTAAGGAGAAATTAAAAGTTGCTGCACTGGATTAAAATACAACAAATCAGTATGCTATGCTGACTTTCAGTAAATAAGTCTTAAACTCTGAATCCTGACTCTAAATTCTGTACATTAATAAACATAGACACAGCAACTGTGGTGACAGGTTAGATACAATACAAAAAATTACTGCAAGCAGAAGCACGGGAAAATCAGTAGAGGGAAGCTGTATAGAACTGACTTGTTGCACTGACACTGAAAACTGCACTTGCAGGAGACAGGATCCCTGTTAGTGCTGGGTTTCAGCTGCAAGAGGGAGAAATAAAACAAATCTATTTCTGTTTCAGTTCCAGAATGTTTGAACAGAGTCAGCCCAAATTAATTCACTGGCTTAATAACATCTAAGAGCAGAGTCCAGTACCGGAGAGCAGAAAGCCAGTCCATTGGGCAGTCAATCAGAATGCTTCTGCTCTGGAGCAACCAATGAGGACTTTTCCAGGGAAAGGCGCTGATTTTCAAAAAGTTTGACAGCAGGAGCAGCAGCCGTGGAGGCCGGGCTGTGTATAGCCATATCTAATGCTTGATTCCAGGGGATGGTTGCAGCAGGCCCTTGGCGCTGAGAGAGGTGCACAGTGGTGTCCTGGCATGTAGGAGGTGAACTGTGGTGGGGTAGATAGCCCAGTGGGCTACAAGCATGCCTAATGCTTGATTCCAGGGGCTGGTGGCAGCAGGTCTTTGGCACTGAGAGAGATGCAGAGTGGTGTCCAGGTGTGCAGGAGGAGAACCACGGTGGGGGTAGGTAGCCCAGTGGGCACAAGGATGCCTTAGAATTTACCAGTTTTAGTTTATTTAATTGTGCCGGGTGTAGTGCCATTTATATTGGACCTCACATTGCAACAGCCACCTTTTACCTCCTTACAGGCATGCAGTGTTAATTTCCAGCATTGAACCCATTGTTCTTTTCAGATTATTATGCCTTAACTGCTCCCCATTGCATCTGGGTAAGGTCAATTGAATCCTGTTAATTATTGAGATACCCCATTTAAATTCTGACACTTGATTTTTGTGGCAGGCCAGTGATGTCACATTGTATAGGCCCATTCGCTCAGTAGTTGGGTAAAAGCAGCAGTTTCACTACACTCATCTGTTTGTATTATCTCCAGAAATTTGATTGGTTAAAATTATTCTGTAAACAGAGCTGTCCAAAGAAAAGCAGAATATTGGTGAAAAGGTCAACTAGCCTTTGCAAAGTGTGGATACCTTTGGCACTCTAGGATATAAACAAGAGGGCTTTGCTGTCTATACTGACCAGAGAGAGAGTGTCCAATTTTCAGTGAGCCCTGACAGTGGTGCAAGTTGCCTCACCCAGGGCTATGGCAAACTCCAGGTGCGCCAGTGACCCGGCTCCCAAACTCCTAATTTGCAGCAAGTCGAAGCTGCTACAGACACTTGGTGCACCGTGGAATTGCTGCGGGGATCTGCCCCCCCCCCAGTGCAACACTAGAGGGTCTGGATGGGAGGGGAGTGAGCTGCTGAATGAGGGGGGCTGGGTAAGAAATGGCAATGAAGGTGGCATAGGGAGAGGCAGGGACAGCTGGGCATCAGCAGGTGAGATGTGCACAAGGTGTATTTTACTGTATTTACAGTATACTCATCTTCCTGGTGGTCTAGTGGACCCTCCCCTGATCCCTTGATCTCTCCCATCCATGTAGATATCTCTTCCTTGGTGTCTGGTGGAACCCCCGATCCCTGATATCCCCATCAATAGAGATATCTCTTTCCCTTGTGGTCTAGCAGACCCTGCCGATCCCGATGTCCCCAAACCACTTCTATAACAGTCCGTGGTGGTCTAGTGGATCCTCCACCCTGGCAGGCAGAGCCCCACCACCCTACTTCCTTCCCATCCCTGATCCCACAGCTGGCACAGCCCACTGCTCTCTGCACAGCCTGCCGCACACTGCACCTCCTTGACAGCTCAGTCTGAAGCCGGCTGGGGTGGAGAGCAGAGGGCTGTGACTGCCTTGGGCCTGGGGATGGGACTGATGGGAGCGTGTGGTGGTTCACTGGCTGCCAAGGTGGGAGGTCCACTAGACCCCTGACAGACTGTTACAGAAATGGTTTGGGGGACATTGGGAATTGGAAGCCCTTCAGACCACCAGGAAGAGATGTCTATTGATGGAGAGATCGGGATCAGTCCACTAGATCTCCAGAGAAGTATATATAATAATAATTATTGGGGAGATCAGAGATAGGGTGGGCATCCACTAGACCAGCAGGGAATGATATTGAATAGTAATATGCTGGACTGGAGAGAGTGGGTGCAGAAGGGCACAGGCGATGGCATGGTAGGTTAGAGAAACAGCTGGGTTTAATGGCATAATGTGGCACCCAGCGGAATGTGTTTGCTGTTATATTACTGTAATTTGTTCATGTCTATCTATACGAAGTTGAATACTACACATATATATACGGTACTGTGTAGTATTTACTCCATATGGATAGACATGAACACATTAATATAACAGCAAACGACCCTGCTGTGTGCAACATTACCCCTTCATTCCCAGCTGTTTTCCGATCCCATGCTATTTCCCATGCCCTTCATCCCTGACAGCCCATTGTCATATCCCTCCCACTGACGCAAGTCACTTAAATCACATCTTGGCTGGTCTAAATTAGAAACCCAGCCATGGCAGGGCTTGTAAAATCTCAAAAAGGGGATGTTGCAGCCCTGCCATGGTGCAAGCTCCTTGCAGCCTGGTGCCCTGGTTGTTTGATGCAACTTTGGTGCAAGTGAGCTTTGAAGGTATCTCATAATAATTGCGACTTTTAAAATAGCGACTGCCAAAACAGTGTCTAAACAAGAGTGAACACAAGATGGCTTACAAAACATAACAGCCATATACCATAAAGCGACTGAAGTTGCCATTCTGTCAACAAATATCAGAATCTCCAAATTAGTGATTTATATATGGAGAAGGTGGACCTCAAGCAGGCTATGCAGGCAATGTGACTCAGAGACTCATGCTTTTCCCAGTCTCCCCACAGCAGTGCTACATAACTGTAGCATTCAGGTAAGACATTGCCCAGCTGCTGGAGGACTGTGATGGGTGGGGTCCAGCTCGACTCTCTTAGATCTCTTTTTTTTTCCTGCAGTCACTGCAACCTCCTGTGCTCCCAGTCTTCCATGTTCTGTCAGATCCCCCGACCTCTGCCTCTGTCTCTCCCCAGCCCGAATGCCCTCTGATATTCTCTCTCTCTCTCTCTCTCTCCCCAACCCAAAATGCCAGCATCAGTGATTCTTAAAGCTGCTCTGGACACTTGTTCTCCCCATCGAACAGCCATGGGCTCTTCAGAGCTGCTACTGAGTGATATGCTGTTAGCTGTCATAGAGTGGTGCCGGAATACACTCACCCACGGTAGCTGGATTAATTCCCATTCACTGGGCTCAGAGCTGTCCAGATTGTCAGGTAATTCAGGTGGTCTTGTTATTTTGCTGAATGGCACCATGGAAACTGTTGGGGTCAAGGTTGTGACTACTGGGGTGGAGTTCATATCTTGGCGCTATTTTGACACTTTAGCTAAATATGTAGCGCTATTATGCTTGATCGCTAAGTTGACAGTCGCCGCTTTGAATTCGCTGTTTTTACAGTACTATTATGTGGTCGTGATTTTAACATGGAACCCTTTGGTGCAACTGTGTCGTGATTTGATGCAGGCTGCGTTAGAAAATTGCCCTTGACGTTAAGTTGTGACACAAGTCAACCTTAGTCAAACTCTTTGTGATGTAGGTCCCTTGAGTCAGTCTAAGGCTTTTGAAAATTGTGCCCACACACCGCAGTAGTCTCACTGGAGAGTGCAGATGTTCCAGTTGAGTGCCTTAGGTACAGCAGACAGACCACTCCTGTTAGCTCAAGAGTTGGCCATTAAAATCCCATGTAGGCCATTTAGTAAGGAATTCTTAGACAAAGTGGAACTGTTATTTGCTCTTCATCTAATAGCCTTCCGGGACTCTGTTTAGGAGAGAATGCCAGATACCTCTATTTTATTGGCTGAGTGAAAAGGCACTATGTCTAGATTGGAAGTCAGGTATATTATCCTCCCAAGCTGCCCTTGCTGCAGTTTTAAAGTTGAGAACCTTTCTTTATTGTAATCCCATATGAAGAATCTTAGTTCCTAGTATATCTTAGTATAAAGACCTGGAAGAATATTAATAGGAGGTAATGCACAATTCAGTTGATTTTAAAGGCTATCATCAAGTTAAAATCATGGGCTGTACCTGTAGGGACAGCATCATTGTACCCATCTAGAGAAGTCTAATTTCATTTTATGAATGACTGAGTCCAGATTCAGTTTAGTTGTCTGAGAAAGTTTTGGTGCAAGATGAATCCCAAAGTAGGCAAGCTTAACCTCCTGGATATGCCTTGTTTAGATAAAGAGGACCTGTTTACTTCATGAAACAGGAACAATGCTTTGGTCTTTACTCAATTGAACTTTGTGGCCACACAGAAGATAGAAATTTGGCAAAGAGAAACTTTGCCTCAGATCTTGTACAAAGTGCCAAAATTGTACTCTGCAGAGCTTTCAGAAGCTTCTCCGCACATGGGAATCCTTTACTCTACAGCGAATTGTGTGAATTTCACCAAAAATTGTGCAAATTTTTGCTTATGAAGTGCGAATTTCACCATATGGAGTGGAAATTATAGGTGAAATTTAATGCTTTGAGGCAAAATTCACTCTTCTGAATTGTGTGAATTTCACAAATTGCGCTAAGAGTTGAGCAAAATGGTGGAAATAGTTCACAGAGAGAATTTCTTGGACTTCGCCCATCTCTCATAGAAAAGAACTGGGAAATAAGGCCCATCAGAGGGCATCAAAGAGTCTTGATCAAGTATTATTAGTAAAACGTGATCTACATATGCTATTATTTTGTGTTCTGTGCTAGCCATTACTCCCTTGAAAGTATGAGAGTCATAATTTTGGCCTGTAATAGTTCTAGGGCTAGAATTGATAAATGGATTGATGGATAGCTGGATTGATTGATTGATGAGTTGTGTAATTTTATTTTCCTGGTAGGTGCACTGGAGAAAGCAGTTGCCCATTTTCAGGCACAACCAGGAGGGTACAAAGGATAAAAAGCAGCACGATAACAAGGCATACATACAGCTAACAAATTAACATTGCAGGCAGTATGTAATAAACCAGAATACTGTACATACAGGGAACAAGTGTACATCAAAGTAATCACAGAGATAGAAACAGTAGCAAAAATTGCTACAGAATAAATAAGGAGCAAGCAACACGCTTATAACAAGTTCAAATAAACAAAGCAGGTAAAGGAGGAACCCCTGTCAGGTCCTCCTGCAAAGAAATAAATTATTGGAGACTGTATTATTTACCCATTCTGTGGAAAGCTCAACATGTACTTACTAGAACAAAGAAGGGATGGGGAACATGATAGAGACGCTCAAATATCTGAAATGTATCAACAAGGTATAGACACAGGATCTCCTTTAGATAAACAACTGCACCCAGACCAGAGGTCATGACATGCGCCTAAGGGGCAGGTTCAGGAGCAATACAAGGAAGTTCTTCTTTTCAGAAAGGGTGCTGGAGCCTTGAATGGCCTCCCTCACATGTGGTTGGGTCAAAGACAGTTGGAGAATTCAAGCTGGCATGGGACAGACAGTGTGGAAAACTTAATACAGCAGCCTGATTGGGGGTTATATACATGGTAGACTAGATGGTCCATTGGACCCCATCTGCAAACACATTCTATGTTTCTATGTTTCTAAAGTGAACCATTTGTCAGTGTTATGACCCAATGTAAGAAATTGCCCCTGAAGTTGAATATATGTAAGACCACTTGGAGGTAAAACCACTCAGCCTGGTCAAATGCCTTCTCCATGTCATTGTGACTGGGGAAGTGGCCCTGTTAGTGTGACTCATTTGGTAGCACATCTTCCTCTGGGCCAGATGCTCATGGTTCTAGTCCAACACCAGGATTAGGCTCTTACAGAAATGCTGGCACCCAAATGCAGTACTGCGAGGTGCTGTACTTTCAATGTGCCATCCTTCAGATGAGACAAACCAGGGTCCCTTTTCCCATCTCTGGTGCTGTCCTGGTGGTTACAGGGTGGAAGTAAAAGAATCCAAGGTACTGCATGCAAGAGTAGAGGATTTTTCCTGGTGTCCTGGCCAGCATTTCATCCCTAAAGCCTTGTACAAGGCCTTTGTGGGTATTGATATGCAAATGGCTACCACTGTACATTTGCATTTACAGTCACTTCACTGCCAGTCTTTCATTGTTTGTAAATCGCTTTGGATACAATGTGTATGGAAAAGTGGTATGTAAATGCTAATTTGTCTTCTTCTTCTAATTCTTCTTTAGTAAGGTACATTATATTGTAACCCATCGAAGATTTTTTGAGCCATGCCTCCCACACAAATCCAACCTGATCAGGGTTAATTAGAGAATATAGTATCCCTGTGACCTAAGCAGCCAAGGTCTTAGCCAGTACTTTATTAGTATTTATTAAGGATACTGTATAAGTCTGTGGCTGCCACTGATCAATGGTTTCTTCCATTATTAGGGTAAACGGTTATAATTAGACATTTCATAGACTCTGAAAGCTCACCTTGAGAATGTGCTCATGTACAAAATCTGACCACTTCAGGGACAGTTTGTGGTACTAGGGCTCTATAAAAACATGTGGCAGACCATCAGTCCCTAGAGATGTACCCATTGGCATGAAACCTATAGCTTTGTGAATTACTTTCACTTAGATAGGGACCTCTAATACTTGTTTCTGCATATCTGTTAGAGAAGAAAGAGTTAACCCCAGTGATGAATGTGTCTAGCTGTGCAGAGAAGGTCATGGTCTCAGAAGAATATACAGTAGGTCCTGGAAAATATTTGAAAACTTCTGCTGTCAGCTACAGGACAGCCTGGTTACAGAGGCCTTATACCTTCTTTATTTCCAGGTACATTTGTTTTATCAGATACTTTCTACCTCTTGAATACCAATAAGCAACATGACTGTTCGCTAGACTCCCAGAAAGCCTATTTTAACCTGATCATGGCATATTCTGCCTTATTTATTTGAAAAGTTTCACCAGGAAAGACATCATAAGCTTTAAAGAGCCTATTTCCAGAAGTATCCTGGGGTCAGGAGAATGGGATAAATTATACATAGCAAGTACAGAATAACATGAATTGAAGTAGTGTACAAATTGCATAAGATACAGTTGAACAACAAAAGGGTATAACAATACAAAATATAAATGAAACAATGCAATAAGCCAGAATGAACACGAAACATATATGCTGACAAATATCCATCTAAAAAAAATTATATATATGTGTGTGTGTGTGTGTGTGTAAAGTACATACACATAGCATATGTAGTAAAGAAGACATTGCACACATATAAACATGTCTTCTAGTGAAGTATGGCATTAATGGCACACTGCCCACAGTTTCAGCTAGAAGATTAGTGTGGTTTCCCGGTTATGTTCTGTATACAGTACATCTTTACATTTTTATGTTTATTCTGTAATTGGAACATTTGAGTTTCCTGTGGTTTTCTTAGTTCTAGAATAAACTAAGATATGACTCACAGTAATTACTTTGAAAGTGTTCCCAAGTACTTGTCTGAGCATGCAGAGTTGTCACTGGTGTTAAGAAAAGGACTCTACATCATCCTTCAACCAGGGCAAGAATAATGACTGGTCGTTCAATAGGGACCAAAAAAAAGAAAGATAAAAAGCAGGAGATGGTTCACACTACAAGTAGTTTCCACATGAAACACCACTCTGGGTAACACATCACTATTGTTTTTATTAACCAGAAAGTTAAAAATGCAGTACAGCAATAAACTCAACATTTCACTCCACACACACACACACACACACACATGTTTCTTCAAGGGTGGGGTCACTAGAAAGCTACTAGCTATATGCAAATGAATTCTTAAAGAGACAGTGCTCTATTTTCAATAAGGAACAGTTCAATCTGTTTCTGGGAGCCCCTGGCTGGCTTAAAGTTTCACAGGTGGAAACTGGGGCATGATCTGATATTACAGTATTGCCTATGGACAAAAAGGAAGTGACCTCAAGTAGGTTGTGTAAGAAAAGGTAGCTCAGCCTACTCTCCATACTGTATCATGGACTACTAAATAAAATGTATAGTCCCTGCTACTGGGATTGATGATATATAAAATATCTTGTAAGGACATCTCCATGCACATGGCTTTTAAGGCTACTGCAGCCTTAATTCTGGGCCAATACAAAGTTTATACCCATACTGTACATAAACTCATCCATGACAGTTTTCTATACCCCTATCAAAATATTGGGGATATTTAAAGATTTTATCAAGTTACCAAGGCTTTAAAGGAAATCCAGATTATTCTGGTTTGGGGCCTATACATTGGTTAACAGAATTTGCTCACCATCAGGTTTGCCCTCCACCACTATGCATCTGCCCTCCTTGTCTATTATAACTGAATCATTAGTAAAATGTGGGTTTGTAGGGCAAACTATGCACTCTCCGGCTTTCCTTATTGTAAGTGCTTGAGAACATCTGCCCTACCCATAGCCATTTAAGTTTGACTGCTTCAGTGGGCATCGAATGGGTGTCTTGCTCACATGCCGCATCAGCTCACAGAGGATTTAAATATGACAGGACATGGGTGCGCTCACAGGATTGTGGTGTCCCCAATATTCCAGGTGACATTTTTGATATCACATTTGCTGCTAGCCATTACATTTTACCATTGATTTCCAGTGCATTGTCATCACCCTGCATCCCCAACCCAATTAGTATATTGGCATACAATATATACCAAAGTAACAAACTGAGTAACTAGAAACAAAATGACAACACATCAAATAGTCAACTGGCTATGGCCAACTATTATATCTTTAAATAGGCAGACAGATTACAGTGACATGTAGGGTTAGAACATTTTACCAGACATAAGCAAATTCAGTAATGTGAGAACGAGCACACAGATGGATCCACTGGATGTACAGCAGCCTTGATCATTTATAAACTCAACCACTGGACACTTTTGCCCAGTGATAGTGGCCACAGATATCTTGGCTCTGCACCCCTGCCTAAGCCAGCCTAAAAATCTCTCACACTGGCCCAAACTGGCATAATACAGTGGTGCTGGTCAGGATGCTACGCAGTGTCTCCGGTTACTGCATGACAAAATGGATTAACTGCCTTTAAACATTTCTTATTTATTGCTGTAACTCTTCTGCAGTATGCTGCAGTTTTGTATTGCATCCTGGCCAGCACCACTGTACATCTGTCTGGTGTGTTTGCCTTTAGCTCGTAAGTGCCTGACTGACTAAAAATTGCAAAGTTCAGCTAGTGTGGTGAAAATATATTCCATTGCCTACACTGAATCAGTCCATCCCCAGTGAATGCTTCCCATAGCTTTCTACCAAGGCATGTTAACTCAAAACCTAATCAGTGTGGGCCCTGTTGGCAGTAAATGACAATGAAATTAGTCAACTCAAAAATAATTAACACATACAAAGTTTTATGGCAGCAGAGTTATAGTCCTTGGTCATGTCTGGCATAGGCAAGAGATCCTGTGACCTGTGGAGTAGTGCCCCAAACAAGATTGGGATGAGGAATGTTTATGAAACTGAGACTGGAGAGGAGTTGAGGTAAACCTTACTTATAACATCACAACACAGAATAATCTCACCTTACGAACCCCTGTTCAGTTCTTGGTAGCTGAACTGTCCCATTGATTGGGAAACTTAGTGGTCAGTGATCGAGTGGCCTCTAATGCTTTCATATATCTTTAAAATTTAAGTAGATTACATTCCGTAAAACATATATTAAAGTCATTATTTTTATGTGCCTTATGTTAAAATGCATATCTTGTTTACATGCAAGATAAAGTATGCAGAATAAATGTTTCTATGTTTTAAAAATAGTTTTGAATTGACAACCTTAGTTTAAAGACTGGAAAAAAGAGACAGATTATCAACTAAGCACTGTATGTGGGAACTCACCCAAACTTAAAAAGAAAACAAAAAGGGGTTTAAATATCAGTTTGAGCCTTTAATACATACGAGCATGAGAAGTAATTTCCTGTGAGTAGCATAAATCTGCAAACTGTATGTGTGAGTTAAAGGCGATCATAAATTATAGTTTCAATTAGTTGTTAACAAGATGAACTCAAAATGTACAGATAAAATAAATCACATCATAAGTAATTCATCATTATGTTGTCTGGGTATTTCAAGATTTTTACAATGAAGGTATTTTTCAAGACATGTTAAGATACATTATAAAAAATACAGTATGCCAAATACATGAGAAGCATATCTGTTAAGTATTCAAAATTATTCAGATAAAGAAAACACATACAGTACATCTATTATATATATTCTTTAGAAAAGCACTAATGCACCAGTTAGGTTCAACTTAACACCACAAAGGTAGAAATCTGGTGTTAGTCTCTCCACCCCAACCCCAAGCAACAAAAGGAAAACTACATTAGGTTTTGAGTCTCGCAAACCAGTGGTTTGGTCTTCCTGGGGTTACCTACCCCTCCCTGAGCACACAAGCTCAAATGTGATCTCTTGTCTTCATGCAGCAACAAGGCCCTGTGTGAAGAAAGCTACAACAGGTTCTAATGGCAACACGTGGTGAGACATCGTACAGTATTTCTTACCTTGAAGAGTGCATCACTATGAGACACTGGCTTGAGCTGTACCATGTGCTTTGCACAGGAAGTTGGGGGCTGGGGGAGGGGTGACATTAGGGCTGACAACCCCAAGGAAGATTCTACCACTGATTCGTCCAGATTCTGGAGACCCAGAACCCTAAAATGTTTTCCTTTTGCTGCTTGGGGTGGGTGGGGGAGTTTGGTTTGAAAACACCACATTTCCTACTTTTGTGGCATTAAGTGAACTGTAGCTGGTGCATTAATGCCATTTTTGCAAAGAATTTCCTTTCTTTTGAGGTAGTGGAACTGATCCTCATTCAAGCAGGTGTCTTTGAGACCTGCATGAACAGGCTAGGGACACACAGGGCCCTCTGAGCCCCGTGACAAGGAAAGACTCTGAATGTCAAGAATTAATTGGGCTGTCTGATGAACCTAGGACACTCAAGGCCCTCTGGGTTCTGTGCTCATGTGGCCACAGACACAGATGCACAAGGAAAACATCCATCTCTCAGCTGATACACAGGACCCTCTGCATCCAAGGGTACAGAGGTGTAGGGCTATATGCCAAGAGAAGAACTCTTTTCACTATGTGGCACTTGGGCCTATGGCAAACATGGACATATCCTTTCCAGGTTGATGGTGTCACATGACAGCCCCATCCTCCCAGCATGGCCTGTCCCAGTGGGGTCCTTGAGCTCATTCCCAAACTCAGCTCATTAGCATGGGATCACAAAGCACTACTTGCAAGGGTAAAGGCTAGGCTTATGCACAACATTTCTTAATAATTGTTTTTGGTTTTAAGTTGTGACCCCAAAGTTTTAACATACAGTGAAGGCAGCCATGACACAGCACAGTTACTTGCAGTAAATGACATTTCACAACCAACAATCATTTTTAGTTCTCCTGGATCTATCAGCAGCATTTGGCACTGTTGACCATGGGGTACTATTGGCGTGCCTGTGGTTGATCTGTGGACTATTGGGAACAGTCCTCCGATGGTTCCACTCTTTCCTCACAGACAGGTCTCAAAGAGAGGTGTCAATAATTTTGCTTGGCCCCTCTTCCCTTGTCATGGGGTAGCTCAGGGTCTGCTTTGTCCCCCATGTTGTTTGCAGTGTACATGTTACCATTGGGGGCATTATATAGAGCATGGGCTGAGTTTTCACTGCTATGCAGATGATACTCAGCTGTACATGTCCTTTTACCTGAGCAAAGTGATGCTATCAAAGCTATCTCAGTCTTTAACAACTGCCTTTCTGAGATCCAGGATTGGATGAGTGCCAGCTGGCTGAGATTGAACAGAGGGAAGACTGAGGTGTTGGTTGTGGACCCAGGTCATCAGGTAGAGGGCCATTCCTGGTTGTCCTCCTGGTATTATACTTGGTGAGCAACCAGCTGAGGGCCTCTGAACAGGTGTATCACCTGGGCATTGCTCTTGACTCAGAGCTGACATTTGAAGCTCAGGTGTTGGCTGTTGTCAAGACCTCATTTTACCACCTGAGGAACCTCACCTGGGTGAAACACCTTGTTCTGCCTGAAGAACTTCCCATACTTGTCCATGCCTTTGTGTCCTCCCACCTTGACTATTGCAATGCTGTCCACCTAGGGCATCTGGGGGTGGAGATCCATCACCTGCAGCTGGTGCAGAATGCTGCAGCCAGGCTTTTGACTGGCTTATCAAGAGCCAGTCATATTATGCCTGTGCTCGGTGAACTGCATTGGCTGCCTTTATGGTGGAGAATCACCTTCAAGGTTGCATTGCTGACCTATAAGGCCCTACATGAACAGGGACCGCTTTCTGCAAGACCTTCTATGTCCCTATTGCCCCTCTGACCACTTCATTCCAGCAGTGAGGGATTGCTGGAGGTTCCCAGGGTCCATTTGAAGACTTCTGGGGCTAAAGCTTTGCTCATGGGCCTGACTCCTGTGGAACTCTCTACCTCCATCAGGTGAGAGAGGGCCTGTCCACCGAGTCCTTTAAGTCTTCATTAAAATCATATTTATTTGAATTGGCTTACCCTGACTTATTCTGAATTTTATTATCAGTTTTTAAAGGAACAGTTTTGTTTTAGAATTTTAATTGATCTAGTTTTAGAAATTTGTACAGGTGCTTTGGTTTCTGAAAAGCGCTTTTATATAAATAAAGTTTGACTTTGACAAAATACTGCATTATAAAAGGGCTAAATTGTAATTGAATGATACTGTTCCTGCAGCAAACTGCATTTTGTGATATACTGCAGCATTACTGCATTACATCTTGGCTTGGGGCCACTGTAGTTGTTTTATGACTCCCTTTATAAACATGACATGTGGCATTTATAGATTACTGTCTGAAACATCATTTCACATCACAGGTATGAAAACACATCTTGTCCAAGATTTAAATAAAGAAACCTGTCACATTTACGAAGTGGTGTGGAAAATAACTATATTGAAAATTTGGAGTCAAAATATTGAAAATTAGTATAAGTTACAATACTTAAATGTTCACTCATAACTTGGTAATTTTACCATATTTGTACACCAAGGGCCCGATTCTAACAAAGATATGCCTGGCATAACAGCACTTGTGCTAAAAGAATGGAGCAAGTAGCAACTTACGCCAGCAGTTGTGACTTATGGATTCTACAATGTGGCCTGTGACATGCACGCAGGCCACATGTGCCAAAGAGCAGTTACTCCTAGCAGTTGTGCCACAAACCCCTGCAACATGGCGCTATGGGGTTTACGCAGCAGTTGAACCCTATTCAAGTAGAGCAGCAACAAAGTCCCCACTTTAGGATTCCTACAAGAACCCCCAGAGGAGAATTGGCAACGTAAGTCATACCAGAATTCTAGCTGGTGTAATCTGTACATACACCCTCTGGGGTTCTGTAGACCCACTGCACCCACTCCACAATGTGTCCCCATGCCCAAACCACCCCATTGTCACCCCCACAGGGCAGCCCACAACCCCCAGCCCCTGATCCCCATAGCAGAGGTGCCCAGCTGGGTATCTCACACCTCCAGCCCCCAGAACCCCCAAACCATATATGTCCTACAGGGCAGCCCACACATCATGCCCCCAAACCTTACACTTCTATCAGCCCTGTAGTCAGCATGTCCCCATCCAGTCCCGACCTGAAGTTATTGCCACAAATGGTAATTATTAGAAAACCCAAGATCCTGGTAGTCTTGTGGCCCCCACCCATTCCACCCAGCAGTGCCAGTCCTCCCGCATCCCCCACAACCATCCCTAACTGGTGACTGGTGCAGCCCACCTCTCACCTCCACGACTAGCCACCAACTGAGCACCACGTGAGCGCTTTCTGTATAGGTGGTTCAGAAATGAATGAATACTCATTCATTTCTGAGTGCATCTCTAAAGTAAGTGCTCATGCAGTGCTCAGTCGGCGGCTGACCATGGAGGTGAGAGGTTGGCTGTGGCAGTCGAGGCTAGGGATGGTTGGGGATGTGGGTGGACTGGCACTGTTGGGTGGGATGAGTGGGGCCACTAGACTACCAGGATCTTGGGTTTTCTTAATAATTTACCATTTGCGCAATAACATTGGGTTGGGGACTGGACGGGGACACAGCTGTCCCAGGGGTTTTGGGGGCACTTACACTTTCTGGAGGGGCCGTGACTTGCAACATGCCCTCGGTTATGCCCTTAGGTTGGCGTACCTGTCCACATGTCACAGTTGCAGAGACCCTGCTGCTTCTAGAATAGGTGCAGGGTCCATGTCACAATGGCATTTGGCATAAGTCACCTTTGGGGCAACTACTGCCAAGCTTCTAGACTCAGGCCCTAAATTTTCAACATAGTCTTCTTATGACCCCACCTCATGAATCTGGTAGGTGAATATTTCAAATATTGCCTAAAATATGATTTTGTGCCGCAACTGCAAAATCATATTTCGGGATGGAGTTGAAAAATTCATGAGATTGGGTCACAAAAGGCCATGTTGAATGTTTGGTAGAAAAAATTACAAATTAGTGAAGTTATTGTTAAATGTTGAAGTATTTCAGTGTTCACTTATAACTTAATAATTTCACCATATTTTTCCACCAGATTTTCAACAAAGCCTTCTTGTGTCCCCATCTTATGAACCCTGTAGGTGAAAATTTCAAATCCTACCCAAAAGGTGATTTCATGCAGTGAGTGAGAAATCCTTTTGAGACAGATTTGATAGATTCTGCCTCCCATGTTCATGAGGTGGCATCCCAAAAGGCCATGTTGAAAATTTGGTGTAAATATATTAAACATGAGGAAGTTATTGTTAAAATTTCAAACCCACTGAAATACATTAAAACAAGCTTACCTTATTTCTCATATCATAGTCACTGGTTCCAGCAACAAGTTATTCTTCCATCAGAGACTGGATCTATGACATGGGACATATTCAGGTGAGTGATGGTGTGTAGGTGGTACTGGGTGCTGAGAGGGGGCTGGGGTGTGGTTGGTGGGGGTGTCAGTTGAGTCAGATCAGCAAGATACATTTTTTCTTACAGTGTGTTTAAAAAGACATTGAGGGTCTGTTTTCTTTACTGCAGGTTTCTAAACACAGTGCTGGCTTGACTGAATGG
Source organism: Neoceratodus forsteri (assembly GCA_016271365.2). Taxonomy (NCBI): domain Eukaryota; kingdom Metazoa; phylum Chordata; order Ceratodontiformes; family Ceratodontidae; genus Neoceratodus; species Neoceratodus forsteri. Next base: position 1,047,634,251 of record CM057455.1, read on the forward strand.
TGGTGCTGGAGTTGGGCACCCTGGTTTCACCACCAATTCATTAAAAACAAGGTGACGGCCATCATGACCCATTTTTCTCACCACCTGAAAACACTAATTTTTGAAAGGAAGCTACTTGCAACAGCAATATTTTAATGTTGTATAAGAGGGTTATCCTAAAACCCTACTTAGCATGCTCAGAAAAATCCTTATAACTCTGGAGCCAGTTAATATATTTCATGAAACCTTTGAAAACACTACCTTGGCACAAGCTCTTCAACTCTGGAAGATTCAGAAAGAAATTCCATACAATTTAGGCTGTAGGTGAGAGCAAAAAATGTCATGAAAGCCTAAAATGTTTAGATAGTTCTGTAAAACCAACACATCTGGATCTCAGAAACTGGATTAGCAACTACAGTGTTACAAAACTTCCCACATATTGATAATTTGCCGGCAGGACAATGCATGCCAAATTTGGGGCAATTTCATTGAACACCACCAAAGTTATTAAGGTACAGAGTTAGAGTTTAACAATGAGCAGTCTGTTGAACCCTAACTATGCTACCAAAAGAATGCATTTTCAATGTATCATATATAATTATCACATATATTCAGCATATAAATCAGATATATCAAATCAGCTAAATCTGATATTGTATGCATACAATATATTTCAGACACATGGTGAAAATTTCTTTGAAAATGTGCTTACTAATATATTTGAAATATAAATTAATATATATTTATAATGTATTTATTTTCCACTTGAGCAGACTTTATGCAATTTTAGAGGTCTTAGGTAGTTCCCAAATTATGTTTTATTTTATTTATTTTTATTTAAATGTTGCACAGAATACAGGATAAGTGCTATGAAAAGCAAGTTTCATTTACACAATGTCCCAAGTCCAATAAAATAACAATAAAGACATAAACTGACATACACAAAATCAATTAAAACAAATAGAAATAGATTGTTCCTGCAACAAAAATTTTCTTAAGCCATGTCTGAAAATACCAAGGATAAGTGAAATTCTGAGCTGAGGAGAGAGGTTGTTCTATGAAAATGGAGTAGCATAGGAAACACTTTCTTTCTCAAAGTGTCTTTCAAACTTAGGCAGGAAAAAGCCATGACGAGACACATCTGTAAGGCTGTATTTGTGGATGGGAACTATAAGCCTTCTGGTAAGTAAGTGGGAGTCTGGTTATTCACGGTTTTGTAAAATAAGGATAGAAATGGAAAGTGCATCTGGAGTAGGGTGACCACCAATTTAACTGATGCATTAGGGTACAATGGTGTTCATCCCATTTAGATTTTGAAATAAATTGTAGGAAGTGATAAACAGTATTCAAGGGAAGACGATGTGAAGCAGAAGCATAGTGATAAATAGTGCCACCATAATCCAGGATAGGAGAATGGTTTGTACAATAATATATTTATGATCTGAGCTCAACAGACAATGCCTGCCATGTTTTAGGTGACCCTGGCATTGACATACTTTAAAAATAGTTCTGTCAGTATGAGTTTTGAAGGGTATAGAAGAATTGAATGTGAGCCCAAGATATTTAAATTCATTGACAAGCTTGAGTAGGTTGTTATTTAAGGTGATTGAGAAGGAAGAATTTGCCAGTGACAGAGCTGACTGAGACCTGCACAGAATAGTTTGAGTCTTATTACTCTATCAAGTAGAAGATTATTGGAGAGCCAGTTCATGATTTTGTCTAAATCACCCTGGAAGGTCTTGAAAAGAGAAGATGGATTTTATGAGCATAAAAAGACTGTGTCATCAGCATAAATTTGACTGAACAATGGTCCACCACAACAGAGGGTAGGGGATCTACAAAAGATTAAAACGATTAAATAAAATAGGATCAAGTATAGACCCTTGAGGAACCCCAAAGGAGATGGAGAGAGGAGAAGAAGGCAACCATTCCTGAAAACAGATTTCTCCTGTTTACAGCAAATAAGATGGAAACTAACTAGTAGCATTTGTGAAAAAAAAATCAGATGATAGATGAGCTAGAAGCAATGCGTGATTGATCACATCAAAGGCTTTAGATAGGTCAATAAAAACAGAACATACAAGATGCCCTTTATCCAATACCCTAGAGACAGAGTCATGAAAATCATCATTGCTGTTTGGGCAGAGTGGTTTGGTCTAAAGCCTGACTAAAAATTGAAGAGGCTCTGATAATTGGCCAGATATTCAGAGGTCTGAGAGAACACATCTTTTTATTTAGATATCATAGAGAGCAGGGAAATTGGGTGGTAATTTTCTACTGAGTTTTGTCACCACCTTTATGAAGGGGGATAACTAAAGAAGGTTTCCATTCTGAGGAGAAGCATGGGGTTAAGGAATAAATTAGAAATATCTGTGGATTAGAAGAGGGCCAAAATATCAACTCAACACTGTATTTAAGTAAAAATTGCCTAGATTATCGATTCCCTTGGAATTATCCTCTCTTAACAAAGGTAGCAATTTAAATACTTCATCAGATTTAATGTACCTGAAGTAAAATGCAGGTCTTGAAAGAGGGCATGTTGCAGGATCAAAAGACAATCCAGTGGTGAATAGACCAGCCTTTTTCATTAGCAGAGCAGGAGCTTCAGGAAAATGTATTAAACATACCATAGATCCCTTCTTTAGAGTACACAGTGGAGCCACCATAAGATACATTTGAAGTGGAAGACTCAGAAGATACCTTCCAGGCAGAGTCAACCATGTACCAGAATTTCTTAGGATTATATCTAACATTATCTAGAGAAAGAAAGAGGACTTGGATTTCTTTGTAATGGAGATACAATAATTATGAAATTTACAAAAAGTATACCATGCTTCTCGATTATCTAGCATCTTGGCATTTTGATATAGCTCATCTTGGGACTTCAACTGGTGATAATAAAAGTAGTCATCCAAGGAAGATGTTTAGATTTAACCCTTTAGGGCTTGTTGTCTGCAAAGCAAACTGAACCAATGAAAGAAATAATACCAGGCAGCATCTGCATTAGGGAAGGAAAACAACTCTTCCCAGTTAATTTTGAGCAAACCAGAATGAAAAGTCTCCAAACTCAAATTCTTAAAATAAGGAAACTTAGTCATGTTAGGAGTAAATTTAGGAGGAGAAATATTCACTGCACAAAAAGTGAGGGCGTGATCACTGAATTAGTTTCCATGGCAACGGGAAAGCTAACTGGAAGCTTGGGGAAAAATCTAATCTAAAATAGTAAAACTTTACAGCTTGAAGTATAATGTGTAGGGTCTTTAATTAGCTGATTCAAACCAAGACGGGCTAAGGAAAACTTTAATCTGAGTCCCCTGCTGGATGGCCAGTTTGCATTAAAGTCACCCAAATGGAATGTTGAAACTCACCCAGGAGTAACTCAATGAGTACTACTGTGGAAATGTGGTTGTTTTAAGTTTTTTTGGGGCAGTACATGTTGCCAACTAAAATCTCCCTTTCAGATGGCTTTATGGAAACAAACACAGAATTAATCAAAATACCCATGGTGTCAGATTTGACAAATGAGAGTGGGCAATCACGCAGCACCACCTCCCTGTCTTTCCAATAAGATTGAAAACTATAATTGGGAGGTTGACGTCTGCATCAGGAATGGAGGAATCCAACCAAGTCTCAATTACAGCAAGGAGGAAAGGACAAGAAGCAAAGAACCAGCTTTCCAACAGGTCTGTTTTAGGAAGGAGACTTAGAATAAAAAAAATGTAGGTCATAAAGGGTAGGACCAGGATTTGTTTCTGTGTCACCGGCTATTAGCAATAATGAGAAAATAAACCAATAACATGTTAGGAAAAATGATTACTTAGGACCATTTTTGACCGACATAGGCACCTACAGTAGGGCTATGGGAAAAGGAGCTGAGGAAGCAAATTTGATACCTCTTAAAACAACGTTGGCCCCCACTGGGTAAGTAAGGGCTTGAGGAGTGGGGGTGGTGGGTGTGAGTGGGAGGGTCAGGTGGGGGGAATAACAATGCAACAGACAACGATGGATGTGTTTCTGTTTTACAGGATTAAAAAAACAAAAACAATATGGAACATTTTTCTATATTGCAGGTGATGACACTGGAGATTGGCAACCCCAGTGTCATCACTGTTACATTTACGGGGGCTGAAATGGAGGGCTGGGTGGGGGCACAGTAATTATAAAAAAACAGGACAGGAACAGAGGAAGGGATGGGACATCACACAGAGGGAGGGAGTGTAAGGTTTTAGCTATCCCTTGCCACTGAAAGTGTGCGCATCTTGTTTTAATTAACTTTTTGCCAATGTGGCCATGCTATAGTGCAGCCAGTGAACAATTTACAGATCCTTAAGCACAGGGATTTACTAGCAGGAACCCATATAGTTGGGCAGTATTCACTGGAAACTTTAACACTGGGTATTAATGTTTTCAGTATCTGGGTCTGCATTTATTTTCTCTGTGTATTTTTTTTTTTTTGTCTTTCTCAAGCTGAAGGACCAGAATATCCACAAGCTTTTTCACCTTTTAATAATATCTTGGGTCACAATTTTTGTTCCCCAGTTATACCCTCCGACACACAAACCATCCACCTGGCCCGACTGGGTCTCCAGAACCATTGGAAGGATAACGATAACTGTTAAAAGTGGTGAGGTAGTCATTTGAAGCAGGTATGGTGGTATGCATTTCAGAAACTTGAGTGGAGTGTGAATTCAGTGGTACAGGCACACAATTTGGGGAGTGATACAGTAGTTGTGGGTTAGTCCAAAAGGAATTTAATATGTCATAGCATTTTGCTGCTTGGCATAAAAACATTTTAGACCGATGCAAAAGTCTTGGACTTATGATGTTATTAGAAAACACTTACAATATTGATTTGGGGATTGGAACTTAGAGGCTTTTTGTCATCTAAAACAAATGTTGTCACAAAGCAATTTGTCGACAAATTGCTTAAGAGTGGTGACCTTTTTTCTTTTTTTAAGGCTGAATATAAGGTGCAGGAAAAGATGTAGTGCTGCCAAGTTTGTTAGGATCTGGGATATAAAGTTGATTAGTAGGTTTGTATGGACATTTTGGGAGAGGGATGTCCATTTTGGAATGTTTTTAGTGTACAATGTTTTGGAGTGGTGTGAATTTGTAATGGGTGTACAATAGGGTGCTAATGTTAAATGTAAATTCAGGAAGAGCAGGGTACAAACTTTATGAGGGTATGTATGATGGGCAGATTTCAGGAAAAAGAGGGGCTTAAGTTTGAACAGAGGTATAATGTGCTATTATAGAACCAGGGCAGGAGAGTACATTTTGAGATGTGAAATGAGTATGCAGGTAGAACAGAGTATTGACTTCCATCTGAAAGCAGCTGCTGCACTATAAGTGGATCCTCTTCTGTTTTTACCACATTTGAAACAGCCTTCTGGTAAAAGAAGTTGTGTATCTATACCTCTGTGAATAACCCTTGTTAACACTTGAATTTTGGTGGAAAAAGCCTGATTACATCTTGTTGAGTGTAGGCACAAGCCGCTCATTTACACCATATGAGATTTTTGTAGTTCTAAATGCCAACAATCCCTGAACATATGGGGTTACTTTACTCAGTGAAAATGAACACCAATGTACAGAACATAGAGTTGTAACTGAAGCTGTGACTCTGGGCAGGCAGACCACTGGATGTGCCTGCCCAGAGTCACAACTTCAGTTTTCAGCTCTACATTTTTCTATGTTTGAGTGCTTGTTTTCACTGATAAGATAGCTTGCTATGTTTAGGGACTGCTGGTATTTTAGAAATACAAAACTGTCACATGGCAAGATAAACAGGACAGGCAATGGGCTAGGATTGGGTGGGACAGCACACAAAGTGAGAGAGTGAGAGGTTTTAATTGTGACAGCCTGTGGGTACAGCAGCCAGAGAGAGCCACAGAAAGGGCAAGTAAGTTGAGCCAAAAATAGTGATGTGGCCAGCATCACAATGCACTCCTGGGGTCAGACCCTCTGCTCCCACAGTGCCCAACCTCAAAGTGCAATATGTGAACAGGGACAAAAAGACACCCTCCTGTTTGTTTTGGATCCAAGCAACTACCAGTCTTCAGTCCTGGGGCAAATATGAAACCTTTTAACTAGAATGCCCAGGCAACAGGTCCAAATATCACACTGTCTTTGAGGAAATCAGTGCAATACTTAATCCAGTGTGTACACAACCAACCTAGTTCACAAATCCCTTCTGACACAGTTAAGACCTAGATATTTCCTTACCTTCCTGGATCTTTACACAGATCCTTGTTAGTACAGCTGCATATGGTGACACACTAGCACTTTTAACAGTCATGTCAGAATTATCAATATTGTTCGGCATTCACAATCAAAATGAGAAAATGTCTCAGGCAGGATTAGAGAAACCAAAAATTTACTAAAATTAGAAACAGTAAATAAACATAAAACACAGAACATATATACATTAATGCTTGCAGTCAGAATGAAATGGAAATTACAAAACAAAATGCCTTGTAACTAAATTACTAGTTCTAACTCAGTTTTCAGTTGTGTGTTACCTATTCTGACAGACGTGTCTCTTACTGTAAGTCCAGAACACAAATGTGTGAGTTCTTTCAAAGTTCAGAACAAGAGTGAGCCACAGTCCTTTCAGCCAGCTTAATATTCAGAGTTAAAGTCCCAACCTCCTTGTGATGTCACAGCACAAGAGGTACATTTTAGCCTTGTAATTAATTTATAACATGACCAAGTATAATCAAAATGGTTTCATCTTATTGTTTGCTTAAAATCTGCAAAGATAGCAATATCAAATTATACAGACAGGCTCTCTTCATCAAAGCATAAGTTATGACCGCATTCCCTTGATGTTTTAGAAAAATATCCTGAAAAATACTTCTCTTAGCTGTGTGAATTTTCACAGGTATCTATCAGAACAGGCTTCCTCCTGATGTCATAAAATGCAATATTATATGACCAGTTTCCTAGGTTCAAAGCAGTGGCTGGTCATAACCTGTTTTTTATAGCAGCTACATAGGCTCTGATAGGTAGGTGTCAAAAGGAAGCTCTTAATTAGCTTATCCTCTCTTTTAAAATCCAAGGTCCCATGAGTTTTGCTGCTTGGCCTGTTTCCTAAGCAAGACTGCCATGTTTTCACAAGTATAATTCTAAAATATATATTTATATCAAAATTATATACACAAAACTAGTAGGCAGTTATTCTGTACAGCCAGCACCTCCACTCACCCTACAGTTCCTGCGCCTGTAGTGATGTACATAAAAGCAACTCAGCTGCTTGCCAGATGGCTTTATGCAGGTGAAAGTACTGAAGTGCTGTCTCATCGCAGTGCTTCAGTTCTTTCAAAGCACACAAAGTTTGTCTACAAACTGTGACCACCATTATACTCTGCTTAGGCTATTGGTCTGTCAGGACAAGCCCAATGTAGATTGCTCTGCAATGGGCTACTCCGTGACACACCTCTGAAATGTTCTCTGAAGCAAAATGTTTCTTGTGCAAAAAGAATCACTTTCAAAAAATGCAAGAAACTTATTTTTAGCAACAATAAAATCAATGGTTGAAGTTTTTAATGTATTAAGAGATTGTATTCCTGGAAAAACGGAGTGTCCAATAAATATTGAAAAAGTGTAAGTAATGAGAAGAACAGAATATAAAACATAAAGGTATTTATTTTATTTATTTAGTTTTTGTTGACCGGGTAAGTGCACTAGACACATCCTGCCTATTTTCAGGCATGACCCAGGGAGAGGGATACAGATGAATGCCAACTGACCTTGAGCCAGATTGCTGTTGGTGGTATTTTGAGTGAATGAGGGAAATTCCCTACTCTTTTCAAGAAGTGCCACGGATCTTTAACATCCACCTGAACTACCACCAATCCAGGCAGATGGGACCTCGATTACCATCTCATCCGAAAGAATGCACCTCAGAAGTGCAGCACCCCTCATGCTGCACTACTAATAATAAAAGCACATTGAAAATAGAAAATACAGTTAAAATTGGCATTTCAACCATAGAGCTTCTTCAGGAACTCCAAAAGAGAAATGGGAAAGTTAGTGTGGAGATAAGGGGAAACAATGTTGTGTGTGTGTGTGTGTGTGTGTGTGTAAATAAGGGCAGGATCTAGGACAAAAGGGATAATAGGCAAGGTTTAAGTTGGAAAACAAAAAGGTGATGATGGGAAGGGAGAGGCATAGTAGGAGTGAGTGAGCTGAGGAGTCCTCAAGGGATCTGATTGACAGGACATAGAAGACTGAAAGTATGACCACTAACAACTCTGCAGTCAGAACAGAATATAATTTGGATTTATGAAACATTTCCTACTTACAGACTTTTTCAAAGTGCCACATGGATCAGTAAATTATAGACTAGTAGTGCATTGACTGTGCACTCAGCAATGCCTCGATATGGTTGAAAAGAGGGTGAATGTTGGTGAGGACATTAGTGCAATATTTTTCAAAAATAAAATGTGATTTTTAATTCTACTTGGGCATCCCCAGAAGTGGGGATAAGGGACCTCAGGTTAACATCTCAAGAATGGCCTCCAAGCCAGTGCCCTAATGGAAGGGCCATTTCTGTATGGGCATTTACTTCAGGGACCACTGTAGTAGGGCCATTCTGATACTTGGCCATTCTGGCGATGGCATTTACTTTGACTGTATTATGTCTGTGGTATTTACTTGGAGTCAATAAGGAATTGCCATTCAGATGATAACTTTCAGTCTCCCACCTTTCAAATCAGGGACAAGGCTTTTAAAAAAACAAGGCACATCTTAAAACTGCAATAGCAGCTCCAGAAAACCTGCTATATTGGGTGGAATAGAGTGAAAACAGTATCTAGAGCACTAGACTGTAAATTTAATGTCTGTCAGTATTTTCTGCTTCAAATCCTTACTCTTAAGTGACAAAATGAAAAATTTAGGAGGGGCTGGGGACATTTTTGATCTAAAATCAGGGATGTCCCTGAAAAATGGGGACAATGGGAGGTATGATTCAGGATTTTCTGTTCTGGATTGGGACATGTTCCTGTTCTGGCTGTGTTCTGATTTTTACTAGATCCCCTGCCCCAAAAAAACACACACAACCATCATTCCTCAGTAGCTTACAATTCAGTAAGTTCAATACCTTTTTGTTGTTTAATGCAGTTATAAAAAGTAAATGGATTTCTGAAGCTGGAGCTACCTCTTAACCTTTGTTTTCACTGAAATGTGGGTCAGAGACAAAATATGGCAAAACGTGAGACACTGGCACTCAAAATTGAGGTGTAGGCATTCAAAATGTTTGAAAAATCATTAAATGCAAAAATGCAAGCTCAGAACAGTGGAAGTTTAATTTCAGTTTTGTACCACTGGGTAATGTGAATGTCTACATAGTAATTTACAGCAGCATGAGCCCATCTAGTCTACCTTTAGGAGGATGTGGTGATGTGTTACAATGTTGGCTTGAGTACACCTTCTGCAGGTGGGATTATACTTTATTCTTGCTAGAGGGATGTCCCTGGTAATGTGGGACAGTTGAGAGGTGTGCCCAGAGGGAGCATGGGGAAGCACCATGGCCACTTTAAATGACAGTGCATTGCTGAACCAGCATAGGAATTGTAAGTATTTTCTCCAGTGGGCCACCCCATGCATATGTCGAGTGGTCTGATTGACAGGCACGCCGAGTCCTGTCTTCATATGCATCTCATTAGCATGGCTAATGTGGAGGAGCAGCCAAGCTCAAGCAAGTTGGACAGAAGGAGCCGAGCTGTTCAGAAAGGTGCACTATACAGGATTCTCTCATTCAGTCTCTGTCACCATTGCTGCTGCTGCCATTCATGTTGCAGGGATCCACGGGGCTCCTTATGGCTTGAATCGTACTGCTCAGTGTTGCCAAACAAGGTAAGGGGGCCGGTATTCCTAGCTGCAAGGGATGGGTCAGATCCCTATCCCTGCTATGTGCACACCTGTGCAATGCCTCACCTGGCTGCTATGTGGTATGGCTGGGGATGGTATTAGCTAACAATGAACCATGGGTGGGGTGGATGTTGCTTAAATGTTTTGTGTAGTGTTGTAATTGCATAGAAACTGATTAATGCCAATACAGTAGTTCAATTCCGACCTGATTGTGTCTGTCCAGGGTTGCTGTCCTCTCTCTGACTTCGGATGGGTGCAGATTTTTCAGGAGGTGGGCCTACATTTTGGCACCTGTGAATGATGTACATAAAGCACTCAGCTGCTTGCGGCTGGCTTTATGTAAATGAAATACTGAGCTCTCATTGGGCCTTCAGTCCCTAAATACACAAAGTTTACACCATGAAACTGTGACCACCATTATACTCTGCTTGTGTGGTCATTGATCTGTCGGGACAAGCCCAGTGTAGATTACTGTGCATTGAGCTATACTGTGACACACCTCTGAAATGTCGCTCTTCGAAGTAATGTTTCTTGCGCACGCAAGGAAACATAAAAAATAAAACATGAATGGACCTGGGTTCAAAATTGACAATAAGTAAATCACAGCAAGTAAAACAAAATCAAAACACCACAGAGTCACATTTAGAAAAGGACACAGCTAGAATAATAAGATAAAAATAAATTGGCAATATAAATGCAAGCTGTAGGTTGATGTCCAAGGACAAAATTAGCAAAAAGAACAGTTTGCAGATTTTTGACAAATCAAAGTATAGGATAGGATATAAATTGCAGCCCCCTTAGCTCTCACCCAGAAAAGTGTTCTGAGAGGCTTTTTTTAACTCTTTATTTAAAAGTTTTCAGTTTTCCATAAGACAAACATTACAAATACACATTACTGTCTATAAACATATAACATACAACATTTAACAATCAGGCTTGTTATGAATACATTCCAGACATTACATGCAATATGTGGAGAAGGGAGGAAGGACGAGAGAAGAGTACAAATTACATTTCATTTATGAAAATGAACTATTTAATAGGGATAGTCAAATGAAATCTTAGGGCAGAACAAGCCATGTTTCTTAGAGATCACTGCCTCACCAACCCCTGTTGGGTCAGCTGTCCCTATTTAACCAGATCATGGGACAACATCTGGCCGGAGGGAACAGGTATAACACCCATCTCCTCCACAATATCTCAGACTGATCTTGGGTCTTATTTAGCACTGCTGTTGATCTGTCCATCTTATAGATGTCTGTTACAATATCTTGCCATTGAGTAATGGAGGGAGGAGGTTCCCTCAAAAGCCACTTCTTGGTGACTGCCTTTTGGCTGCCAATATCAAAATGTTCAATAATTTGGCTGAGTTAGTATCTTGCAGCCTGGAGGCCTGTCAGAGATAAAAAATAGAAGGGTGAGGAATCCAGATCAGGGTAAAAATTTGTGATAGGGCCAATTGTATGCTTACAAAAAGGTTGGAGTTTGGCACAGCTCTAGAAAATATGTCCATGAGCGGCTGATAAGGTACCGTGACCCTCCAACATTGACCTGCATTCTTTTGCATATTTAGCCTTTACTACTGGTATTCTAAAAAACTGAGTCATGTTTTTCCATACAGATTCCTCCATGAAATAGCTGAAACCCCTTGTACAGGCTGCAGAGATGTTTTTCCAGAGTTCAGTAGATATGGGCAGATTAAGGTCTGTGGCTCAGGCCTTTCTTATGTGGTCAGTAGAATTCCTTCTATTGTACTAATTGCCTCATATAGGTATGAAATCATGTGTTCTGGGGGCACCATTTACTAGGGCTTTCTTCATGATTTCTGTTAGTTGGGAGGGGGTCTGCAGCCCTCAAAGGCTTAAGCAGAGATTTAATATAATCTGTAGCCTGAAAATATCTAAATCTATCCTTGTAAGGTATTCCATATCGGGTAACTCAAATCCATGAGACAAAAGACTACACCTCCTTCCACAAACTGAAATATCATATGAAGTCCCAGTTGTTCCCAGTGACCAAAGCCTGGGTCCACTAGTGCTGGTTTGAAGTCCTCTCAGGTGTGGGAGCGAACCTAAGAGAGGGGCCCAATGGGCTAAATTCCTGGACTGCATTATGATATGTCAGGTATGCAATGGTGTCTGTATAATAGTTAGTTTTTCTTTGTGCCTTCTCCCTTTTAAGCCAGATAGGAGAAGGTGATGCAGCTGTGTCAGGTCTGCTGCCTGTATCTCTAAATCTTTCCATCTGGCATGATACGTAGGGTGAAGCCAATACAGTACTGTATGTAGCTGAGCTGCCTTGTACTAGTGTTCAAAATTTGGGAGGAAGGTCCTCCTCTCCTGTGGAGGAGCTGCAGTGTAGAAAACCTGGTCTTGGCCTCTGATTGTCCCATATGTACCAAGAGAATTTCCTATTAAGAGCCATATAGTACTCTTTAGGGACTGGGATTGGAATTGTCTGTGTTGCACAGAATCTGGGAGTAATACCATTCTGACAGAGTCTATCCCGTTGTGTGAGGGAGAGGGTAGTGCCTCCATCTCTATCTCAGCTGTTAATTTCTGTAGAAGGTAATCACAGCAGAGAGAGTGAGGAAGCCCTCAGGTCCCTTTTAGACGGAGAAAAGCACCGGGCCAGATAAATTACATCCCAGAGTGCTGAAGGAACTTATGGATGCTCCTGGCGAAACCCCTGGCGGAGCTTTTCACCATCTCTGAGGACAGAGGGTGCCCCAGGACTGAAGGTGGCGATATAGTGCCTATCCACAAGGGGGGATCAAGGAGGTGGCAGCGAACACAGGCCTGTCAGCCTGACATCGGTGGTGGCAAGGTGAGGGAGGGCATTGTCATGAGAGGCTGGGGGACCTGGAAAGTCAGGGTGCCTGGACGAGAGACAGCATGGATTCTATTCCTGGGAAATTGTGTCAGACAAACCTTGTGGAGTTCTATGACTGGGTGACGAAAGTGCCTTGGACCTGGGTAGACCAGTGGATGTCCTCTCTCTAGACTTCAGCAAGGCATTTGACTCTGTTCCTCACGTGGGCCTGTTGGATAAGCTGGGAGAAATGGGGGTGGGGAACCAGATGATCAGATGGATAGGCAATTGGCTCTAGGACCGGACCCAGAGGATCGTAGTTGGTGGGATAGTCTCATCCCAAGGAGGGTCATTAGTGGGGTCCCACAGGGATCAGTCCTTGGGCCCCTCCTGTTCAACGCCTACATCTCTGACATAAGGACAGGTATCAGGGTGAGATGAGTCTCTTGCGGATGACTCAAAACTGGGGTGGTGGTGGATGGGAGGAGGGGAGGTGGCTCTACAGGGGACCTGGAGGCCCTGGAAAGATGGTCTAGAAAGTGGAAGCTGAGGTTCAATGCAGGGAAATGCGAGGTACTGCAGCTGGGGCCAGAAACCCGGCCAAGTGTACACCCTCGGGGCAAATGCTACAAGTCTCAATGGCTGAAAGGGACCTGGGGTGGTGGTGGATGTCAAGATGAACAACTCAGAGACTTGTAGGAGGGCAGCAGCCAAGGCTAACAGGATGCTGGGATGCATCGCTGGAGGATCACCTCCAGAAGGAGGGAAGTGCTACTCCCTCTGTATAACTGCTTGGTGAGGCCGCACCTCCAAGTACTGCGTGCAGTTTTGGAGGCCACACTTAAAGAGGGACATTAAACTCCTGGAGAGGGTCCAGAGGAGGGCAACCAAAATGATTTGGGGGCTTGGGGATAGGACCTATGAGGAGAGGCTCAAGAGTTAAATATTTACACATTGGAAGAGAGAGGGACCGGGGACATGATAGAGGTCTTCAGGACATGAAGGGTAAATAGGGAGGAACAGTCAGGGTGCTTTGAAGAGGAGGAGGGGCCACTAGAGGGCATGGGTGGAAGCTGGAGGGGAAGATTCAGGGAGAAAGGAGGAGGTGCTACTTCACTGGAGAGGGTGGTGGAGCCATGGAATGTGCTGCCTAGGGGCTGGTGGAGGCAGAGACGGTGGAGGGATTCAAGAGGGGTGGGACAGGTACAGGGAAGGGTTCTGGAAGCAAAATCCAATGTCTTGAGAATATCCGGAACTGGGAAGGGAGAAGCCAGAGAAGGCGAGGGCAGCAAGGTCAGCTCCCAGAGTGGGGCTGACCAACGAGCAGACGCGAAAGACCATTAGGCCTATTCTGCTGGCATTTTAGTATGTTAGTAATAGGTCACACTAAACATATTGTCATGTGAAGGGGTGAGGTGGATCCCCAGATATTTGATGTTGGTGGAGTCTATTTAAAGGAAACTGTTGTTTAATGTGGGTCAAGGCGATATAATTTATCTGGAGAGTCTCTGTTTTAGTTTGGTTTAATTTATACCCAGCCATTTCTTGAGATTCTTCTAACTTTTTCCAGAGAGGGAAAGGAGTGTTCCAGGTCAGTTAGATATATTAACAGGTCGTCCATACAAAGCTAGTTTGTGAGGTCAGTCTCCTGAATAATGATTCCTTCAATTTGCCCCTCTTGTCAGAGAGCTTGAGCCAAGGGCTCTAGGTACAGGGCAAACAACAGGGGATAAGGGACACCCCATCTTGTGCCACACCCCAGAGGAATAGGAGGAGAAACCGCTCATTCACCTTTATGTAGGCCTGGGACTGGAATATATTATCTTGATAATCTGTATAAAACCATCTGGGAAACCTAGTTTTCCCAGTGTTTGAAACAGGAAGGGTCAGGCCACCCTGTCAAGGCCCTCCGTGTCCAGGCTGAGAAGTAGCAGAGGGCCTCCGACAGGGCAGCCAGGTGGAGAATCTGAAGAGTCCTCTTGATGTTGTCCTGCATTTGATGCCCTGGGACAAACCCAGTTTGGTCCATATGAACCAGGCGGGCAGGAGTGTTTCCAATCTTCCAGCCAGTACCGATACAAATAATTTGTAGTCAGTGTTGAGTACTGAAATTGGTCAGTAAGAGGAGCAATTGGTTTGGTCTTTTCCTGGTTTGAGGATACTTGTTATAGAAGCATAGTCCCAGGTACAGGGTAGAGCCCCCTCCTGAACCTCCGCACACCGCCAACAGGACGGGCAGAAGTGGTTCCCAGAACGCCTTAAGAAACTCTCCGTATATCCATCTGGGCCTGGGCTTTTGTTCATTTATTTTGATAATGCAGTTACCAATTTTTGGGGTGTTATAGGTTGGGCCAAGGATTGTTGTTGTGCTAACGTTAGTGAGGGCAGCTTTAATTGGCTTAGGAAATCCTTTATTTTATCAGGGCTGCTTCTCTCAGGGGTATATAATTGTTTGTAAAATGCCAGAAAAGCCCTCTTATTCTCAATGGTAGAGTAGTTAGTTTCCTGTCAGTGGGTCCCAAATTTGAGTGATAGTGGTTTGCACAGCCTGCTGTCAAGGCGGTGCATCAGCAGTCTTGTTGCCCTTAGGCCCCTTCATAGTACCTGAGTTTCAGTCTCTGCATGGCCTGTTCTGTCTTAATCTCTAGGAGCCTTTGTAGTTGGTCTCTGGTTGCTTGTAGCAAGGGAAAGTCCTTGATCCCCTGCCGCATGCTGTGACTGTAGATCTTTAAGTTGCCTCTGGAGAGTCTCCTGCCTAGCCATCTGTTGTTTCTTCTGACAGGAAGCATACTGAATTATTTCTCCCTTTAAGACAACCTTTATGGTGTCCCATAGGGTCGAATTAGGCAAGTCTGGGTGTGCATTCTCAGAGATTATTTGGGGATTCGGTCCTTGATTAAATCCTGGAAATCATTATAGTTTAAATGGTAGTTATTAAAGGTCCAGAGAGACTCTCTGCATTCAGATGACCACTCTAATCATAGCAGTAAATGGGAGTGATCAGAGAGAGGGAGGGTGTCATTGTACAGTCCCTTACCCTGTAATAATGTTCCCCTGAGATATGGAGGTAATCTATCCGAGTATAAATTTTACGAGGAGGGAGTAGTGGTGTAGTCCCTCTTGTGGGGTGTTGGGCCTCCACACATCAAGTCACTGCATCTCCTTTGTGTACGCTTATCACAGCTTTTTGTGTGGCGGTCCATCTCTGGGTTTTGACATTTGTAGTGGCTGATCTGTCATATATCTGGTTATGATCTCCACCCAGTATCAGGACCCACAGCTGAACCTCTGTTATTTTCTGTAGCAGTGGGCGATTTGTCTGCTTTAGTCCTGGGGGATATAAACAGAGGCTAGAGTGATCTGTTGCCCCTCCAGAGTGCCCACCGCTGTTGCTAACTGGCTGTAAGGGTCAGTGTATGATTTGGTAAGGTGAAATGGGGTAGCCCTGGGGCAAGGACCACAGCCCACTTCACTTCTCCTGAAAGATGAGGCTATAGGAATGTGTGAAGCCAAATTTAATAAGCTTGATGTGCTCTGGTCTGCTCAGATGTGTCTCCTGGAGAAAGACAAAACTAGGTTTTTGTTTTTTCAGGAAGCTAAGAACTTTGTACCTCTTAACTGGATTGTTCAGTCCATTTACATTTAGTGAACTGATTAATAAGGTCCGAGAGGATTCATTTTACTTTATTATCTCTATTGTTCTGCTGCATCCAAGTTCTCCCTGGCTATTAGGTTTCAAAAAGTTGTCCGGAGACACTCCTGTAAACCAGTTCCCTCCCCAACTCCCAGTTCAAGATCACCCTGCTATTCCTGCCCTCTCCCTTCTTTGTCCAGCAGGTGTATGAAACCACATGTCTCTTAATATAATAATTTTCCACATTAGCCTGAAATAACAAGCAATACAAGAAACAAAGAACCTTGTTTAACTATTTATAAAGATGACCTCTGAGGTAAGAGAGCTTTATCTTGCAGTCTCTAAGTGGGTAACACAGGGCACCAACTGGTGCCTGCCCTTAAGTCTACAGGAGGTGAAGTGGCGAGCATCACACCTGACCCCTTGGGCCCTTAAAAGCGGGTCTGCTGATGTAAAGAATAGCAAAAGAAACATCACCATCAAAGCCTCTGAGCCGAGGCAATAGAGCATGTCCTCAGAAGTGTTAAAAGAAAGCTCCATTACCCACAAAATAACATTTTTAAACTCAGGATCCCATGCTCTGTCAATTCAGAGCTTTAGTTACTTATATTCAGTAAACCGATAACAAGCAATTAATAATTGTCCCCCACTCCAAATCACTCCCTCTCTAAGGCAGGAGGCACAGTCACTTGAATAGGTATGAAAATATGTCTGATATCTTGATACAGCTGCTCACAGACAATCCCTACCATTAAAAAGTGGTACGATAGGTACTCAGTGCCAAATCTAGTGTGGCGCTGTATCTGCAAGTTAGGCCTCTGTCTCTCTCTTTGCCCCCCACCTCCAATTGAGAGAGGCTCTGCATGTTAAGCTGCTGCCATTCTGTTCAATTTGTAAAAATGTGACCAGATGTGAACCCTGAAGTGTTAGATCTTTCACCTTGTCCCCAAAACCAGTCACCATATTTAGTTTGGACCATGGAAAAGAAAAAGTAAGTAATTCCCTTCTGGAAGTTCATCGACCATGCATGTGGATATATCAGATACTGCTATCTAGGTCTGTGTATCTGTAAGAGAGAGAGGAGATGCTGATGGCAGCATAAAGGGATCTCCTCTCAGGTGGGACTGTTCTGGTATCCAGAAAAGACAATCGTTGTTCCCCTGTGCAGATCAAGTAACCACACACACAGAAGGGGAGTAACCGATTCGTGCAGATTAAAACATAATGGTGATAGAATACAGTTTGTACTCAGCTTAGGTAGGGGTTGTTGAGTGTCCATATGGTGTTGGTATGGGTCTCAGTAACGCTGAGTAGAGCTTTCACCTCTTGCAAGGTCTTAGGTGCTGATTGCTGGGGCTGTCTTCTAGTTCTCCTGCTCATGTAAAGTGACCACTGTGAGCGGGGGGGGCAAGTGTTCTTGCTGGTCCACAGGATATCCTAGCCTTTGGCACGAAGTTCCTGTCTGGCCTGATCCCAGGAATCATATAGCTTGGTACCAGTGTCCCAATGAATGCGGAGCATATCAGAAACAGGGTTTGGAATTGAATGCCTTTCTTTTTAAGAGCTTGGAGGATGGAGGAATTAGCAGAGTGCCTTCTGACAATTTCGACTGGGTAATCATGGTCAAGGTACAGACGGACTGCACTATATTTAACTATTTTTGCATCCACGCTGTTTTAAGTATGAAGTCCTTGTCTCAATAGCTGGCAGTCTTCATCACTATCAACCTGGGGAGGCCATTGGGTCTGTCGGTTTGGGCATTACTGATCTGTGTGCCCTTTCTACTTTAAACTGGAATGTAGCTGGGAGGTTTAGTATGTCTCGGAGGAGATCCTCCATGAACTCCTCCATCTGCCCTACTTCAGCTCCTTCTGGGAGGCCGTATAGTCGCAGGTTATCCTTCCGGAGAGTGGGTTCCAGATCGAGTATTTTCTCATGCAAGGATGTCTGGTTGTCTATCAAATAGTCCAGGGCTGTCTGTAGTCTGGTAATCTGTTCTTCCGACTCTGCTATAGGTTGTTCAAGCGGCCTCAACTCTGCCTTTCACCTACAGAATTAAGCCCTCGGTGCATGGAATTCTTGCTTATTTTCCATTTAAAAGGCTTTTATTTCTGTCATGAAGGATTCAGTGGGTTCTTGTTAGCCACTGTACCTCCTGGTTGGTGTCGGCTTCATGGTCGCATTGCAAGCTGGTGAGGAGCTCTGAATGGTGTGCTCCTGATCTGGTAATCCATCTTTATCAGGACTGATTTTTGAATTTCTTGCCTGAGATCTGCTTTTCTTCAATCCCCAACCATTTCAGTGCTGCAGATATATTTCTTGCAAAATCATTCTGCTCTGAGGGATTTTTAAAGCGTGGGGTTATCTCGAGCTTAGGAGGAAGCAGCTATGCAGGTCAGTGACATCACTGGACGTCTCTGAGAGGCTTTTGTCTGGAACTCACTTACTGCAACTAAGTGGGAAACCAGAATAAACCTGGAGTAGCTGGTTCAGTCACAAAGATGCAGTGTGTACAAACAATAGAAGGGTAGAAACTTACAAAATCCCTCAGATGAATGAGGTAGCCAGCTAGTAAAATGTTTGTGAAGTGAAGAACTTCAAAACCTTCTCCTAAAGTTAAAACATGCAGGGTGCAGCATTCATCAACACAGAGATTCTGGAGGTTCTCTTTCACCAGCTGCACCAGAGGTCTGTGGACAGTAAGTCTGAAGGTGAGGATGAAAAGTACAGACAACAGGAGCAGACGAAGGTTGTATTTAATTGACTGGAATGGATCTAGATTAAAAAGTGCCAGTACTTCTGCTGAATGGTAGGCACAGTTTTAGTGGCAGCATTATCCTGAGTGGTGCTTCCACCCTCGCACTCATGCCCAGCACTCATGTTGTCAGGCAGTGCAGGTTTTGTATTGTTATAGCCCTGCCCCTTACTTCGGAGCATGGCTGATGACTCACACCGAGCCCTGCTGCTTACTGTGCTGTGTGCTGGCTGCTGGATGAGTACCTTACCCAGGTGCAACACGGAAGCAGAACAGAAAAAAAGTCCAGGATTGGAACTGTATGCTGGTGGGCGGCATGGGCTTTTGTAGTGTTATAGCCCTGCCCCTTACTGTTGAGCACAGCCAACGACTCACTCCTGAGCCCCCTTCCCCTGTGCAATGTGCGGACTGCTGGATGAGCACCATACCCAGCTGCAACATGGAGGCAGAATAGAGAAAAGTCCGAAATAGGACCAGGATATGTTGGGTGGGTACTGGATCAGATATGCATTGTAGACCCGATGATACTGGAGTTAATGTGGAAAAATGGGTTGGCATGCAGTGGCAACAAAACAGTCAATTTATAGTGATCACATTTTGTAATTCAAAGGAAACTCAAATCTACAAAACTAGTGTTAATGGTCTTTGGTCTACGTCTATGAAGTACAGCCCTGAACAGGACTCTGAGGCTCTATTCCTAACTGTTTAATTAAACCCCAAGTTACAGGACTAGAGCCCTGTGTTGCTCATCATTTTGTAATCTCTGGGGTGCACATTTTCTCTTGTTGCTGTGGCAGGGATCCACTTGGAGTGGCCATCAGATGACATGGCCATCTTCTCTGAATTCATCTTCCATTTGTTCACCAGCACACTGATCTCTGGATGTACTGCTTCTCCACAAGGCAACATGGGACTGTCCCACAGTACTCTACCTGCTCCTTGACTGATGGCTGGTATACTCTTCTACTTCCATCTCTCTTTGTGGTTGTCTTGGCTGATGTTTCTCCTGGGTCTCCACAGAAACCACTCATGAGATGGTGGCCTACATTAGGTGCAATTTGTAGACTGGAGTTAATCCTCAGTGGGGAAAGTTTTTTGGGCAAACTTATTTATTTATTTATTACATTTTGTTTTCGGGTAGGCCCACTGAGCCCCGAAGATTCCTTTTTCAGGGGCGACCTGGGATGCAGTACAGAGACATTTAATCAGGTACAACATTTTACAGAGAAGAACATTTACTAACCAGGTTACAGAAAAAGCAATAAGCAGTTACACAGTGAGTCACTGGGTCAGAACTATGTCGACATATAGAGAAGTGACTGTTTGAGACAAGGCCAAGCCTTGCTTGCCTGTTTGTATGACTAAGGGGGATGGTAGGCGTTGCTTAATGGACTGGGGAAGACTACTCTATACCTTGACAGTGACAAGTGCTGGTCTCAGTCATGTGGGCCTTGAGCCTAGTGTGAACATTTGATAGAGAAGGGCTTCCTGTACAGAGGGTGAAAGGCTATTCCACAAGTAGAGGGTTGTAGAGGAGAAGGATCTGCCACCGGCATTTGTCCTGACTCTGGGGTTTCAAGTAGAATCTGCCCCAAGGTCCTGAGTGCCTGAGAATTGTGCTTGAGGGTGATGGTCCCTTTAGGCTAGGTGAAGCACCCAGACTCAGTACTTAAAACGCAAGACAGAGTAGAGGGTACTGAAGTTGAGAAGCAAAGGAAGGCCACTGCAGTTGGGCAAGCATGTGCAGGAGTGGCTTCTTGGGTGATCCTGAGTAGCAAACTTGCCCAGTGTCACTTAAATGCTTCTTCTTCCTCAGCTTAGAATGGAAATTGCCTCCAATTGGTCTCGGTATGCGACACTCTGTGGCCAGTGGCCTACTAAGACTGCAGTCCCTGGTAGCCAGTCAGTTTCTGGCTAACAGTTTTTGGTCACACAGACTCAACAAACAGAGCCCAGATTCTTGGCTTCACTCTCTTATCAAGTTCACAAGCTATTCTCTGATTGGTCAGAAAGTTCCCAGGTAAACCATGCATTAGAATCACGTGCATACATGTTCATTTGTAAAACCTAAGCTGAAGATTGGCCCATATTCATGTTGCAAAGAATTTGGTGTACTTTTGACCCTTCCCAGCAGTTCTGTGTGGTTAGAAGGCATGGTAGGTATTACATGGCCATGGGAATGTTTGTTACAGTTGGGCCAGTCCTTTTTGCAGCTTACTGCTGGTTTATATCATGTCTGTATGAGCTATTGTTATGGCTGCATAGTAGAGCTATGTTGATGTAGTGCAATTACCTAAGCAGAGAAAAGGGGCTCTGGAATGTCTGGAATGTTTACTATGTAGTACAGCCTGTGAATTCCACAAATTGGAGCTGAATAACATCTCACCACTTATCCTGTCCATTCAGTACAATGCAGTCCCCCCCACCACACAGTTTTCTTCATGAGGAGAAAGTTTCACCCTTAGGCGTGGTCTCTGACAGAATTAGAAGGTATAGGAGTTCTGGACAGTTATATCCGTCCTGCATACAGCACGGGTTAATATAGCTTACATTTCACAGTGGAGAAGGAAAGTTGTGAGCCATCAGATAAAAGCTTTAGTTTTGACTCCTTGAGAGACACGAGGAATGTGGCTGGGGATCAGAAAAAGTTTCAGCTTAAAATCCCTGAGACATTTAAAAGCCTTTATGTCTTGCAGCTTTTTCTCCTTGTGGTGGGTGTCCAGTTTCTATGTTGTGTGTGTTTTTTAGGAGGAGGAAGATCCTAGGCAGAGGGGGTAGGTTATGAACAGCACCATACACATAAACACCCCCAACACACACACACACGCTTCTGTTTGTTTTTGTATGCAGGGCTAGTTTTAATGCCAACACTGGCAGCCTGTTCCAAGTGTCCACTTTCTCTTTTTTAAATGACCAAATTGACCAAACAGCCTGCTAAAGTACTGTGTTAATGTAAGTTAAGTAAGTAATGTTTTGTTAATATTTTGGCACCCAATCCCAGGGGCTCTGGGTACCATTACAGTTAAGGCAAGGTTTGGACAGTACAGAACAGTATTCATGTAATCACTAAAAACAAATAGATATAAAATCAGTTATCATAAAATGCCTTCTCAAAAGATAGGTCTTCAGGCCCCCTTTAAATGCTTCTACCATTAGGGGCCTCTAAAAGTTCTTGGCAGAAAATTCCAGAGGGACTGGCTGCCACCTCAAAGGAGCGATCCTTTGAGGTTTTCAGCCTGGCACTTGGCATCTCTAGGAGGCCCTCAGTGGAGGAGCAGAGGAACGTACCAGGACAGCTGGAGTTAGGAGGTCAGACAGGTAACTGGGGTCCAGGCCGTGACACTGCCTTGTAGGTGAGCAAGCCCACCTGGAAGATGATCCTCCACCTGACAGGTAGCCAGTGCAGATCCTGCAGGACTGAGGTCACATGGCAGCACTTCAGTAGACCCACCAGCAGCCTAGGTGCCATTCTGCACTAGCTGCAGTCGTGGAGGACCACTCCACTGACCCCAAAGTTCAGGAGCTATAGTAGTCCAGCCTGGAAGTCACAAAGGCATGTACCAGTGATGGCAGGTCTTTGGGTGGAATCAGGGGTCTAATTTGGGCAATATTCCTTAAGTGGTAGAACCCCACTGACAACAGATGACACCTGGGCTTCCAGAGTCAGTCTGTCACCAAGGATAATCCCATATTTTTCACCCTGGGAGGCCATCAATGGGTGGATCCCATGACCAGTCTTGTTACCACTCCAGAAGCCTCCCCATCACGCCATTGACCAGGCTTTACCACTAGCACTTCCATCTTGTCGGGGCTTAGCCTGAGCCAGATAGAGGACATCGAGTTCTATATCTCGCCAGGCATTTATTTAGCACCTCAATGGCATTTCCATTTCAGAGGCAAATGACAAATACAGCTGGGTGTCATCTGCATAGCAGTGAAATCCCAGATTGTTTTGTCTAATGAGCTCACCTAGGGGCAGTATGTACACTGCGAACAGCATCGGTGAAAGGATCGAACCTTGGGCATGCCACACAACAGGGGCTTCAAGGAGGAGAAATTCTCCATCACCACTTTGCCTCCTGTCAGATAGATAGGACTCAAACCATTTGATGACTATTCCAGTGAGTCCACAATACTCTCTAAGGCAATCCAATAGCACAGTGTTGTCCACGGTGTCAAATGTTGAGCAGAAATCGAGGAGAATGAGAACTGACCATTCTCCTCTATCCCTTGCCCTAAGGAGGTCATTTTGCACCTGAACTAATGCTGTTTCAGTGCTATGCCTATCTCTGAAACGGACTGAAATGGCTCATAGATACTGTAGCTGAGAGGCATCTTGAGCTGCAGAGCCACTACTTTCTCAACAACCTCACCCTACAAATGGGAGGCTGGAGAATGGACTATAATTCGCCAGGACGTCCAGGTTGAGTGATGGTTTCTTCAGAAGGGCCTCACCAGCACTTCCTTCAAGACACTGAGGAAGCACCCTCTGAGAGTGAGCACTGGACTATCTTAGTGAATACTGGACCAATGGCCTTGGCTCCTCCCACTAGGAGACAGGTCAGGCCAGGGTCCAGTTCACAGTATGTTGGCTGCAGCTTCAAAATCACCTCAATGACCTCAGCCACCATAACCATCTGAAACTCCCCAAGACAATCAGAATGCCTCTGCTCGAACCAGCTTGACCACTGTGGGACAAATTTTGTCCCACTGGGAAGATCCTGCCTAAATTGAGGACACCCTGTCCGAGAAGAATAAAGCAAACTCTTCACACAAAATGACTGAAAATGCTTTTTTCGCTGTAGACATACTGGACGAACAGCCTGTCCACAGTCCGAAATAGCTGAGCTGGTCCATTATTCCTGGCAGCAATCTCCCTAGACAGAAATTCTGCCTTCTTATGGTTGATTACCCCTGATAGTCATTGTAATGACTTCTCAGGGCCAGTCTGTCCTCCATAGACTGGGTCCTCAGCCAGCAATGCTCCACTTCAACCCTTGGTCTTCATCTCCTTGAGAGCCCTCATCAAACCATGGGGTCTCAAGCAAGAAGACCTGGGTCATATAAGAAATCCTGTGATGGGATCGAGTGCCTGGGTAACAGCCCCATTATAGGTTATCACTGCCTCACTTGTGACACTCACACAGGCAGTACTCATGCCAGAAAATCTACCACTGCCAAAAGTTCCTCTGGGGACAGTCCTCTTAATGGGTGGTAGTGGATTATCTCAACGGGGGACTCTCGAGGGGGGCTCAAAGAAGAACTCCACGTGCAATGATCAGACCCGATCAATCTTGATGTCAGCAACATCAGTCCCCAGTGAGAATACCAGGTCCAAGGTGTCGCTGTGTTGATGGGTTGCAGAGGTAATTACCTGTGTCAGACTCAGAGATGTCATCATCTGGAGGAGTTTATAACTGAAAGTAAGGATTAGTCATTGATCCAGGCATTGAAATCCACCAGGATTAACCTCCTAGGGGACTCCAACACCCTGTTGGTTACAAAGTCTGCTAATTCATGCAGGAAATCTCCCCATCCTGGAGGATGATAAATGAAAAGAATCCTGCAACCTGCACCTGGACCCCGGACCCCCATGCACCGCCACATATTCAAATGACATGTCAGAACCCACTGGTTGCATGGAGAAGCTCAAGCTGGATCTAAAATAGATGTCCACTCCCCACCCCTGCGTTCTTGCCTCGGCAGTGCACTACCAGTACCCAGCGGGTTTTCATGGAACAAGATAATCAATGCCGCCTCCAGATTATGCCAAACAATCCTCCTCACATGGCTGTCAGCGCACACCTTGGTGCTTCTTTCCAAACACAGGATCCAAGCATTCCTTTGATGTATTCTGATTTTCTGGTAAACCACAATTCCACACATAGCTGGGTGTTCTAGTCACAGCCACCAAGGAAGAAGGCTCAGGTCATCCCAGGAGGAAGCAGTACTCCCATTACTGTACCTCCCTGTTACCCCGGCGCTTCTTCCTATCGGACACCAACACACACCTCCAAATTCCTTCATAGGTACTGCAGTCTTTCCACTCCTCAGTAGCTAGGATGTTTTCAGCTAACAACACCTGGCACATTTGATTTTCTGGCCAGTACTCCAGGTAACGCTAAAAGTTCTTCAGATGACGATGATCCAACTATTACCCTGGCAGCCTTGGATAACACCAATTAGGTGAGATTTGTAGTGCTCAGCTTTCAAGATTCAAAATCCATCATGCTTTACCACAGCTCAAGTAATGACCACTGCTCGATTTCATGAAATAAAATAAAACATTACCTATTTCTGCCTCACTTCCTGGACCCTAACTGTTAACTCTTCAGCCTACCTACCTACCGTTAAAAAAACGAGAATTTATTCCAGACAAAATGGTCACAGAAAACTTAAACTCCTGAAAATATTAAAAAGGGGCAACAGAAGGAGCTGTAAAGTATAAAAACTGGCTCCACACAAGCCCTCACAGACGGCAGCCCAGTTTGGCTGCCATCTTCCTTAGCTTCTACAGGTAGCACTGGTGCTCTCTACCAAACTGTAACCAAATCAAAACAGAAGTTTGACTTTTGCAACAACTGATTTATGTTTGCATTGTGATTGTACTGTATTTGTGGTCAATGTGCTGGTGCTGAACCAACACTGTTGCTGACTGTGCTCCAGAGTTCTGTATCAGGGCTATTGTACTTTATACTGCAGGTAGATTCAGGACTCACTGACAATGAGATGTTGCAACTCATTTGAGCTGTCCTAGGTAAATGCATTGTAAACAACATTAGGAAGTTCTCTATGATGTCAGCACCTCTCAGCTCTGTATTCCAACACGGACATCATAAATCCCCATCTTCTACTGAAATGATAAATTATGTAAATAACTACCTGCATTCACCATAAGCAAGATCCTCTGAAAGCAAGATACTGAATCCCAGCTGGTCGCTGTCTGGAAAATACACTGTAACAATAAGAACAATCAGGACCTCACTGAAAATGAGATACTGCAAGTTAACTGACCTATCCTTTATTTATTATTTATTTGTATTTTGGTAACTGGTAAGCTCCACTGAGACCAGAGGTCCCTTTTTCAGGGGCGCACCAGAGTTAGTTACAGAGAAAGACACACAATAGCAGTCTTTACAGAAAAGGACACATTCTAGTATTCTTTACAGTAGTTACAATATTTACAATAATATGTACATTAGCAAGGGCTACCCAGAATAGCTACAGAGTAAGACACATAACAGCATTCTTTACAGAACAAAGACCCATACAAGCACTCTTTACAGTAGTTACAATAATTACACAGAATATACATTAGCATCCAGTTACAGGGTAGAAGGCTCTTGTTGGCAGTGCATGATGTCAGATTACACATCAGTTTAGTAGGAAATATGAGACAGTCACGGTAAAATGTCATATTAGATACATCCAGGAGGAAGGAAGGTTCAAGGCAGTGTGAGCGGAAGGAGAAATGGGCTAGGAGCTAACGGTTACAGCCACAAAGGCAGAGATTGAGGAGATATACTTGAGCCTGGACTTGAATTGGCTAATGGTGGATGAGCCAGTCAAGCTAGCTGGTAAGGAGTTCCATAGGTGGGAGGCAGCAAACTTGAAGGAGCATTTGCCTTGGTTGGAGTGACACCGAGGGATGTTAAGTAGGTGATTTGCAGATGATTGTAGGGTTCGGCATTGTATTTTGGTGGACAGTAGTTCATTAAGATGGGGAGGGAACCAAGGGTAGAAAACTTGAATGCAAGGCAGGCGACTGGGTAGGCTAGCTGTGCCAAGAGAGGGCCAGTTAAATCTCCTTATGCTCTCACAATGATGCCTCCAAGGTGAGGAGCATGTATAGAAGTGAGCCACTCTGTTATAGAAGACAGTAAGTTTATTGAATTCTGTCTCTGAGTGACTGCAGTAGAGGAGCCCCATGCAGAATGGAGGGGAGAAGATTGCAGCTGGCAATTGCTCGACGGGCAACGAGAGGATAGTGGAGTTCCCAGATCGACAGAGGAGGCCGAGCTTTTGGTGGATGGACCTGGTTATGGAGTCGATATGGGGTCTGGTAGGTCATCTCATTAGGTCATCTCTTGTTCAAGTTGGATCCCAAGGTATTTGAAACTGGTTGTGACCTCAACTTTTTCCCTTGGTTTGTGCTGATGTGGAGCAGCTGACTTCTGTCAGAGTTTCAGATGTCTGAAGCCAAACAGGACAGCTTTGTTTTTTTCCTCTTTAGCTTCAGGAGTTTGTGGAGAACTAGGACTCAGTGTTGAGAGACTGTCCTGCAGTCTTGTGGTGATGACACTAGATTGAGGGTCACTGTAGTATATGACTGTGTCATCCAAATACAGAATGAGTTTGCTGAGGAACAGTTACTCTCAATATTATTGAGGAAGAGTGAGAAAGTAGAGGCCCAGGATTGAGCCCTGGGGCACCCCAGCTGTAACGGGCCTGTGTCCAGACTGTGTGCCCCTCCAGCTGACTTTTGGAAACATTCATTAAGATAGCTGTAGAACCACGAGAGAGAGGTCATCTAGGCCTAGGAGCTGGAGTTAGAGAGGAGGAGATTATGATTGACAAGATCAAGGCCCTGGATAGGTCGATGAAGAGGGCACCCTGGGGAGCCTTGATCCATGGAGGCAAGGATGTCAGCTGTGAGCCAGATGAGAGCAGTGTCTGTACCGTGGTCCTTCCTAAACCATGCTGCACATCAGCCATGAGGAGGTGCTGCTCCAGGTAGTCCCAGCTGGTTAGAGACTAGTCTATCCTGGTAACTACACTGTAAAATAAAAGCAGGACCCCAGTAAAATTAGATTTTGCATTTTAGCTGTATTAACTCTACTAAATACACTCTAAAATGTGTAAAAGCTAGACCCCACTGAAAACGAAATATTGCAGCTCAGCTGCCTCAATACTGGTAATCACACTCGCACCCTGTTTATGGGCACAACTGTTGTAACATCTTTGTGTGTGTGTGTGTGCTGTGTGTTTCAAAGGGTGTATGTCCAGAACCAATAACACTGCTCACTGCATTACTTTAATGTTTATGGTTTTGTTTCCTCTACTATTGTGTTGTAAATGTGGGACTTCATTACGATAATATAAGTACAACCATGTCACACATTAATTCTCTGGTCCTGATTCTCAATGCTTTTGATTTTGACTGAAGGTACCTGCACCACACAACAGTGGTGCAAGGGGAATCTTGTGTCAAAACTTGCAGACCTTTGTTTTTTTTTTAAGACCCCAACCCCAATGCCACACCAGGACTCAATGCATCAGACTAGTTCTGCACCAGGCCTGCACCATGCAGCTGGGTGCACCAGGGTACAAGGGGCTTGCAGCAGATGCTATAGTTTGGGATTTTCAACCCCCAGCAGGCAAAGTTCTTAGTACTGTTAGACCAGCCAGGGCTAGTCTAACGGTACTCAGAAGTGTGTCATCTGGGAGGGGTTAGAGAACTTGGCGCCACCCCCAGAGCCATACCCTTAACCTTTAGCCCAGGCAAACGAATACAAAGAGGCGACATTTGTGCAGGTAAAACATACATACAATAATCGCATTACAGTGTACAAACAACAAGTAATAATTCTAAGAGCACATTTGAAGCAAGAGAATGTAACAATAGAGCTTTGATCAATGGGCAATGCATTCCAGGATTTCATAGCAGACTAAAAAAGCATTGCTAGGTTAAAATCATTTGTCATTTTCTTTTGTTTTAAACAATGGACATACTAGTTCAGTATATCATTGTACACTACAATTGAAATATGTATGGTAATCTGTGGCACCCATGATTATCACATATTATTACAGCAGATTGTGTGGCCAATAGTTCAAATCCAACTGAAGTGACTTCTCAAATATAACTTAAAAATAATTTTTGCCTCATGTGTGGGCAGCATCTTTTCTATGAAGGACAGATGGGGACAGAGCAACATTGAGGGGTAAAATGAAGGACATCTCTCATAATCAGGGACAGTTGATAAGTATGCCTGGAGCCCTCCCTGGGCAGGCAGGAGGGAGCATGTGCCATGGCTACCCCTCCTAACCCTGATCCATTGTTGACTATAATATATCAGTTCCCTGGTGGCTAGAAGTTCCCTCCTGATCCCTGATATTCTCTGTATATTTAGATAACAGAACTCCTTGGTATCCAGTGGTCCCCCATCCCTCAGAAACTGTCAACAATATCAAACAGTCCCTGGTGTCTAGGGGATGCTCCCACCAGCAAGTAGTGCCTCACAACCGCCACCATCCATCTCTGGAGCCAGTGACTGGCACAGCCATCACACTCTATCATGGCTGGCCACTGACTGAGCTGTGAAAGGAGTGCGCATTGTCATAGCTTATTGTTCAGCACGTGCTCCTTGACAGCAGCTCATTCGTGGCTGGGCCATGATGGAGGTAGAGGGTTGTGCCGGTCACCGGCTCCAGGATGGGATGGGGAAGCAGGGTGGTGAAGCACTATCTGCCAGGCTAGGGGGATGGGGGGTTCCCTAGACACCAGGGACTGTTGGGTATTGTTGGATGGGTAGCAATGTTGACATTTTTGTATATATGGATTGGTGATGGGGAGGAAGACCGCTAGCCACCAGGGAATGCTTTATATGTTACATTTTTTCATTGTCCTTGTCTCACATACTGTTTTGACAGTTTGACATTCACCTATGACCTGTTTCTGCCTTACAAGAATGCTATTCAACTGCACCCACAGCTTACAGCAAACCTTCCAGATGTGCCATCTGTTTGGCATATGGCCACAGTTGCTGCAAGCTATGGGACTTTGCCACCGGGCCCTACCCGATAGAGAAGTAGGTGTGGTGCATCAATAATCACGCTGCTATTGGTTCAGCTTGCTTCGCCTTTGAGAATCAGGCCATATCTCTTCCCAGTATCAGTCATTTCCTAGTTTTCATTTTGTTCAGCTGATAACTAGTTAATTGTTCTTGCATCAGTTCCACAACTTATTGCTTGGTCACTTATTTTGTCAATTTATTCTTAGGCATAACTTTCCTGTTTATTTTTGTTATACTTATTCCATTTCTATGTATTTTATAGTTTGTATTTATTGTATGTCTCATCTTTTCCCTTTACCCTTCCCCAGGATGCATCTGAAAACGAGTTGTTACCAGCTCTATGAATTTTATATTCTGTATTTTGTGTGTGTCATTTTTTCCCTTTCCTCTTCCTCCAGGATACATCTGAAAACGAGTTGTTACCAGCTCAGTATATTTCCTGATAAAACCTTTTAAATCAATCAATAATTCAATGAATAAATTAATCCCTTATTGCATTAATGCATTAGATGCCATTGTGGCCCTGACTAGATTTTGTTAATATACTGCACGTTATCTTGGCCTTGCTTTTGGCTTGGGGCCAGGATAAGATTCTGGAGGGTGGGCACTTTGCCAGTTGTGGAGTCAGGGACAGAAATGAGAGCGATAGTGGAGCTGCTTTTCTCTCTCTACTGTCCCTCTTGGCTAGTTGTTGCCAGACGTGCGGTTGTAGAAATGGTGCTTCAGGACTGAACATTGCTGTCCTCAACCCCACTGCTTCCTCGGGTTCAGGTGACTGTTGTGCACCTGATGGTAAGTTATTAATCCGTTGCTGGCACAACAGTACAATCCTGGGGTGAGATAGCAAGTCTGGTGATGTGCAGCTGTTGCCATGAAGATGGAGGAGCCATAGCTCCACTCCCGCGAGCAGACTCCTGATGTGGCTGCCACAATTGTTACCTGTAGCTCTATTAAAGCAGCAGTCCAGTTTTCAGGGACCAGAGAGTGAAGTGGATCTGTTGATTTTGGCAGGCTATTGCTGGTGGATTGAGACCCCTGCAAGTAGGTCTCACACTTTGGGGGCTACAACAAGGGGTGGAAGGACATAAGGTTAATCTACCTGTAGTTACAGTGTAACTGCACTATAACTGCCTTGTAATTGCAGTGTAGCTGCATGCAACAAACAGGCAACTACAGTGTAACATAGAAACATAGAATTTGACGGCAGATAAGGACCGCTTGGCCCACCCAGTCTGCCCATTTTCCTGCCTACTGGATAAGCTGCAGATCCTAGTTAACCAGCAGCCTACTTCTTCCTACCCCAATTCCTAGAATTGCCTTATGACTGTCCCATGCATGCTTGAATTCCACCACTGTTTTTGACTCCACGACCTCCTCCAGAAGGCCGCTCCATGCATCCACAACCTCTCTGTGAAAAATACTTCCTTAAATTACCTCTGAGCCGCCTCCTCTATCTTCAAATTGTGCCCCTTGTTCTTAACACCTCTTTTTGAAAGATGCTACTCTCTTGGACTTTGTTGATTCCCTTGAGGTACTTGGAAAGTTTCTATCATGTCCCCTCTCCCTCCTTTCCTCGAGGCTATACATATTAAGCTCCTTAAGTCTCTCTTTACATGTCTTCCGTGCAGACCCTGCACTATTTTAGTTGCTCTCCTCTGGACAGCTTCCATCCTGTCTATGTCTTTGAAGACTGGGTCTCCAGAACTGCACGCAGTACTCCAGATGGGGTCTGACCAGCTGTCTGTACAGAGGATAATAACTCCTGTTTTCTACTGGTGATGCCTCTCCCATGCATCCCAGTATCCCCCAGCCCTCCTTGCTGCCCTTTCACATTGCTTGCCCACCTTTAGGTCATCTGATATGACTACCCCAGGTCCCTTTCCATTTTGTTGTTGTTAGTATCTCACCCCCATTGTGTACTCTTCCCTGGGTTTTGTTTCCCAGGTGCATTACCTTGCACTTCTTAGCATTGAATCTAAGCTGCCATACATTTGACCATTCCTCTAACCTTGCCAAGTCCCTTTTCATCCTTTCCACCCCACCTTGTGCGTCAACTCTGTTGCAGATCTTTGTGTCATCTGCAAAGAGACATACTTTTCCTTCCAGTCCCTCTGCAATGTCGCTATAAAGACATTGAAGAGGAATGGTCCTAATACTGAACCTCAGTGGTACCCCACTAGTAACCCCTTTCTTCAGAGTGGACTCCATTTACTATTACTCTCTGTGTCCTATTCTCCAGCCAATTTTTACCCAGGCTATCATCTTGGGACCCACTCCCAGGCTAGCTAACTTGTATATTAATCTTTTGTGTGGGACTGTGTCAAATGCCTTGCTAAAGTCTAGGTAGGTCATGTCCCTCCCTGATCTACTACTTTGGTCACCCAGTCAAAGAAATCTATCAGATTTGTCTGGCATGACCTTCCTGCTGTGAATCCATGCTGCCTTGGGTCCTGTGCCCTCTGGCCTCTAGATACTGACAATTCTTTCCTTCAGAAGTGATTCCATCATTTCCCTACCACTGAGGTTAAAACTAACAGGTCTGTAGTTTCCTGCTTCTGCCTTGCTCCCACTTTTGTGAAGGGAATCACATCTGCCCTCCTCCAGTCCTCGGTACCACCCCATCCTCCCATGATTTGTTAAACAGGGTAGTCAGTGGTGTCACTAATTCTACCCTTAGTTCTTTTAGAATTCTGGGATGAATCCCATCAGGCCCCATTGCTTTGTCCACCTTCAGTTTTAAGAGTTCTTTCAGAACCCTTTCTTCTGTAAATGGGCTGGTATCAACTTCTGTATCCAGAGTGTTTCTACTGTTTGTTTTAGTTACCTCCCCTCTTCCTTTTGTAAATACTGAGCAAAAATATTTGTTTAGTATCTCTGCCTTTTCACAGTCACCCTCTGCCCACCCTCCCCTTTATTAGCTCTCACTATCCCTCCCTTGGTCTTCCTTTGCTCCCTGATGTACCTATAAAAGGTTTTATCCCCTTCTTAACTGAGTTGGCTATCTTTTCCTCGGTTTGGGCCTTTGCTGTTCTGACTGCCTTCCAGCTTCCTTTTGCTTTAAATAATACAGTTCTCTGTCCTGCTCCTTCTGTGATTCCTACTTCCTGAAAGCTTTCTTTTCTCTTGAACCTTCACTGCCACTTCCTTTGAGAACCATAGTGGTTTCTTACATCGCTTAGTTTTGTTTGTTTACTTCACACAAAGGCTTGTTACCTCTGTGATGGCAGATTTTATTATTCCCCATTGTTCTTCCACCCTCCTTCCTGCCCATTTGCTAGTGCATTCCTTAGGCACTCACCCATTTTGCAAAGTCAGCCCTCCTAAAGTCCAGTACCTTTGCCTTTGTATGGCTTGATCTATTGCTGTGTGTGTTTATTGTGAACCA
The DNA here is from genome assembly GCA_016271365.2 of Neoceratodus forsteri. Taxonomy (NCBI): domain Eukaryota; kingdom Metazoa; phylum Chordata; order Ceratodontiformes; family Ceratodontidae; genus Neoceratodus; species Neoceratodus forsteri. The sequence goes on from CM057455.1 coordinate 1,047,667,484, forward strand.
TACTGTTCGATGGTCGCTAGTTCCCAGGTGGCTACCCACTTCTACATCTGTGATCCTCTTCATCTCCATTTGAGAGAACCAGGTCTAAGATTGCTCCCTCTCGAGTGGGCTCCAATACTAGTTGTCTAAGGCATGCCCCCTGTAGGGCATCTAGAATAAACCCACTCTTGAGTGGCTGCTGCAACTGTGCTCCAGCTAACATCTGGCATATTCAGATCGCCCATCAGCAATATCTCCCCTTTTTCTGCCATACTAAGTATACTTTCATCATTCCTTGTCCATTTCTCCCCTGAGAAGGGGGTCTATATACAACCCTCTGGCGGATTGTGGTGCCATTGCCGGTCTCCAAATTTACCCACAGTGCTTCTTCTCCTCCCTGTTTTCCTTTTTGTTCTGTTGCTTTGATTCCTTCCTTATGTAAAGAGCTACTCCTCCTCCTCTTTTACCCTCTCTGTCCCTCCTGTAGATAGTGTATCCTGGTATGTTTATGTCCCAGTCATGGTTTTGTGCTAACCATGTTTCTGTGACTGCCACGATATATCCAGATGTTCCTTCTCCATCAAGGCCACTAATTCAAGAAGCTTGTTACTCAGACTACGGGCATTGGTACTCATTGCTTTCCATTTTTGATGGCTTTACCTTCTGTTGCAGCATCCCCCACTGACCTTTCTACCGCTGGGTCTTTTTCTCATTTAGTACCCTGTTTTGTAGGGAGAGGCTGGGATTTTCCTGCTGCTTATCAGTGCCTCCCCTTGACTAGTTTAAAAGCTTGCCAATGAAGCATTTAAACCGATTGCTCAAAAGACTTGTTCCTTCCTGGACAGATGCAGACCATCCTGCCAGTATAGGCTGGTGTCCCTCCAGGTGGAACCCCAGTCCCCAATGAAGCCAAACCCCTGTGCTCCACACCATTTTTTCAACCATTCATTAAACTGCATGGTGCAAAGTACCCTTGCCTCACTCATGCCATTGACAGGCAGCACCTCTGAGAAGGATACTGTGTGTGCTACTTGTCTTAGGTCCCTTCCCAGTTCAACAAAGTCCTTCTGCACTGCTCTAATCTCATGTTAAGCCAAGTCATTTGTCCCTAGGTGGACAATGACATCCAGCTCAGACTCCGTGCAGCTGTTCTCGTGATCCTGAGGATGCGCTCCTGTCCCTCCAAGCCATGGCACCAGGCAGGCACCTTACTTCAGTTTTTCCTGCCCCCCAGTTCTATCCCCTAATAATTGAGTCCCCACCAGGAGCTGCTTCCTTTCCTTGTGGTGTCCTCTGCCTCCTTCCTGTGGGCCTCCCTTGTGACAGGTGTCCTCAGCCTCCTTAATCTCCTCTGTGGCATCCATAGGGGAGCTGTGCTCCCCAGAATGGTGTATGGATTGTGGAGTGGAACAACTGCCTGGTGTGCCTCTGTTCCACCATCCCCACCTCCTGAGCCTACTGTGGTCCAACTGCTGTGCTTTCTTTGCAACCTCTGAGGTAGTGGTGGTGGCTCTGGTGCTCCCTGGATGGGGAGGTTCCTTCCTACCATCCAGTCTGGCCTGGGGAAGGTTCCTTACTGCTGTCCAGTGTGGCCTGAAGACGGGCAAATTCCTCCTCAGGGCAGAGAGTTGTCTGCAAATAGGGCAGCATCCCAGCCTCCAGAAAGACTCCTGAAGACTGCTGCCCCACAGTCATTACATTGCACTACTCCCACATGATTATGTACTTTTTTTTTTGTGTGTGTGTGTGTATGTGTGTGTGTTGTGTGTGTGATTGGTTTGTTATATAGAAATATATATATTATACAATGTGTATGCTTATATTTTCAGTGCTGTGTGCAAGAGAGGATATGACATTGATATGCACCTTGCACTCTTGAGGAAATGATGTCAGAACCCCAGGTATAAAGGAACTATTTCCTGGGGTGGGTGGGGTGAAGGGTGGGAAGGGTTGGGCCTAAACTGTGCCTCACAAAACAATCAGCTAAGAGCTCTGACTCCACCGCTGCAATGAGTGCCTTCCTGTCAGCATTACCCCATTGCATGTAATTAATGATTAGTTACTTTGAAACAGACACTAAAAGCGTGAACTGACATAAGACTTGCTATTTGTGCTCCTTACAGAATGATCCTTCTCAGTATGCTCGCAAGGGCAGCAAGCCATATGAACACATTCATGAGAGGGCACGAATACATGAGGGCCCTCACCTTGCAGCCCTGCAGTGTCTATGCGGATGCTGAATGGAATGTAAGACATTGCTTAGTTGGTGCAATCTTTTAACAATATAGCTCCACTTATCTTTTTTTGAATTTGAATTTTCCAAACAATCATCTTAACATTCAGTGTTAGTTGGATATGATACCACTAAAAAAGAACAATGAACAACAAGAGATAGATGTAGAGAACAGACAGAAAACATTTATAAACTGTCAAGTAACTATATAAAACTTAACCAGCATCAAAACTGCATAGTTACATAGCCTAAATGAGACACACACACACCATACTTGACAAAGCCCTCTGGAGCTGCTCCCCATCACAGCCCCCATTTCACTATCCCCCACCTCTCGCCTTCTGCGGTTGGTTTTAAACCCAATCCTCTTGTTTCGCTGTCACCCAGCCTCTCGCCATCTGGGATAGTGTTAAACCTTATGCAGTTACTCTGCCATAGTCTATCAACGGATTTGAGGTTTCAGGGTGTGCTACCTAGGGCAACCGATTAGAAATAGCTTAGTATTCAATTACAATTACAAGTTTTTTTCTCCTATTTGTCTAATTGTCATGTAATCACTCTTTAATGCCTAATAATCAGGCCTCTGTAACCACTGAATATGTGCATTGTCTTATTGTCCACCCTGATGTGGAACCTTTATAAAAGAGCTCACGCTCAAAGGTCTTTCTGAAATACTAATTAAACAATTAATATGGGGAAAACTAAGACTACACAGAAAAAGGATATTGCTAAACAGGCACACAAAGGGACATTATTTGAAAGTAGCTTGGGAAGTATTGCCTGTAGCTCAACACTTCAGATGTGAGTGTAATTGTTCCAATATGGAACCAGCTCAATAAATAACATGTTATCAACAAGCTATACACCCAGGGTATGTGACATTGCCTCAAGCAATTGAAAGATATAGTCACAAGTAGGGACGACTGTTCAGGCTATGGTCACTACTGTATGTATGGGGATGAACTGAAGGGCTGCACAAGAGGGATCCGAGGAGTTATGGTAGGGACTCTCCTGGCATGATGGGTGGTGTCAATTAATGTAGTTGGGGATGGTAATCAAACATCTAGCTGGACTTCAGGTTACGCCAAACTGGTTAGCAGCTCCTAAAGGTACTCCAACACCCGACTCTTTCAGCGGCTGTTTACCTGATTTTACACAAAACAGATCAATGGACAATACAGCATCAAGGAACGACCTCAGATTGTCAGATTTTCTATTCGGCTTTGATAATGGATGCCGAAATGAGGAAAGCTCACGAGGCATACCCCGCTGGTGACTCCAGAAAAGGCCCCAAAAATCACGGGCCTCCAGTTCAGCCTCAAGCACCAGCACTGGGTCTACCTTGGAACTGGAACCGCTTACTCTGCAACGCTTTTGGAGGAGTTTAAGTCCTTCAAAGAGGATCTACACAAGATTACTGCAGGCATCAGATCTCTCACACAAGCGGTTGAGGAAGTTTCTCAAAGACTACTGATAATAGTGCCAAAATGTATTTGCTAATAAGAAGAATGGATAAGTTAGACCCAGACCTGGTGGCATGTCGACAGAAACTGGCCAAAATAGAACTGAAGGTGGAGGACCTAAATGGCCACAGTCATAGGAACAATGTGGTCCTCTTAAGTCTTCCAGAAGGAGAGGAAGGGCTAGATACTGTGCTTTTCATCCAGAAAATGATAGAGAAAATGGTTGGCCCTTCTCCTTTTGGACCAGGCTACATAATCGAACAGGCACATAGGTCCCTCTGGCCAAAGCCGCTGAATGGAGCACACCCACGCTCCCTGATATTGTGATTTCTAAACTTCCTTGAAAACAACACTTTCTATATAAAATAAAAGAGCTGCAGGAAGTGAAATGGGAGAAAATAAAATCTGTTTTGTGCAAGACCCTCTGACGTCAGTCCAACTTAAAAGAAAGGCATTCCACCAATGCCCAAATTGATTGTAGCAGGTATAAAATTTAAATGAATTACCCTGCAAAGCTGCAAGTCCCTGTAGCCGGGCCTGGGTAGCCTACAAGGAGCCAGAGATAACAACAACAGGGCTTAAAACTGCCCTGCCCAACTTATTCAAAGATCCCTGAGTACCTTAAGGGGATGAGTGATTGTTCTCATTTGTGCCATTACTAAATCAGTGGATTCTTTATTCACAAGACTAGCGAACAAAGGCATATGTGGATACTTGAAGTGATGCGACTGTTACTAATTATCAGACCTGGTGTCAATGACTTCCACTACTGCTAAATGAGTTTTGGGATGAAGGAGTTTCATTCAGGCTGTGAAGCAACCTCCTGAGCAATGTTTACGGAGATTTCCATGACTTCATCGAGTGTTTTGGGACTCATTTTAATTTTCATTCCTGCTCGGCAATATGAACTTCCTAAAGACACCCTTTGGGATTCCACTTTTCAATGCAATTTCATCCTAGTACCGTTAGAGGGCTACATTGTGTAATCATTTTGATCACTACAGTATTATACCAGCTATGTTGAACTCATGTTCAGGTTCTTTGTTTAGAAAACTGATTAGTAATATATATAAAGTACATATTTTCTGTTATTTTCACTCTACTCTTGGCTTAAGTTGGTATTTTGGGGGTCGATCTGAATAATCACTGGTTCTCAGTGAAGCATTTATTTAAATTAGTAAAATTTACAGATGACATCTTGATGGCTTAGAATTGCTCTATGCCTAGAATAGCTAGGTTGGGAATTGTAAACATTTTGCTTTGATTCTTTGTCCTCTTAATTATTTGAGTACATCATTAATACTCATTCTTTAATTATGATCTAGTGACATATTATTCTTCCTCATACCTGCACAGAATATACTGTAGCTGCACCCAATTATTAGTTATAAAGTCTTGAGACCTAATATGGGTCGCTGTGTTTTACTAATTAGGTTCATATCCTTTTACCAACACCAATGGACTACATACAAATATTTAAGTAGTAAAGTGTTATTATAGCTTGTTTTGTTTTACTGCATGGTTTGCAGAAGAGAATTTTCTCATTTAAGGTGATCTTACCTTTTACAGACCACAAGGCAGTTTGCATATACCTTATTTTGCCAGCTCACTGTTCTACTGGCTACATTTATTTTTTAATGCTGTGTTACCCTAATATCGTTTACGCTTTATTACATCTTAAATTAGCTGATGCTTAAAATAGCTACTGAATGGGTGTAGTGATTTAAGTGGTCTTGTTATTGGACATTTATATTGAAGAATGATAGTTACTAAATCTGATTAGATAAGGGAGTTTAAATCGGTTATAGGAGAGTATGGGAGTAAGAAGGTGCTGTCAGGCACTGTGTGAAGCGATGCAATAAGGGTAGGGGGGGCTGGATACTGGGAGAATTGGGCATACTGTTACATAGAAATAAGCATAAAGGTAAAGGGTTATGGGGAGGAGGGTCAAAAGTTACACAGAGACACATCAGACAGAAGGACATCCTCATCCAAATTATAAATTTACAACAAAAAGTATTCCTGGAAGATTGAACAGCTATGGCTAGGGCTTTGAAATTATCCGCTTGGAATGTCAAAGGGCTTGGAATAAGGTCAAACAATATAAATTACTAAAACATTACCTTTGAACGTTGACGACATTATATTTATGCAAGAAACCCATTTGCTTAACTCTGAAGCCAATAAATTAAGGAAAAACAAATAGGGCAGTGTTTTTTCACTGAGGGTATTACGCAAAACCTGGGTGTCATGATTTTAATAAATAGGTCCTATGCAAACTATAACAAACCCATGGGGTAGATATTTACTAGTTAAAGGAAATTACATACTACAGAGATTCTATTAGGGAGTGTATATGGTCCCAATTCAGATTCCTCTGAGTTTTTATGCAGCTCCTCAATGCACTAATGCCCTTCCTATCACTACCGATCATTATAGGGGAGATTTCAATTTAACTCTTGACCTCACCATGTATCGCTCAGGCAATAGTCGTAAAGGACTCTCACCAGCTCAGAGAACATTCTGGAATTACTAGAGCAAATAGGTTTAGGTGATGTCTGGCGATCCTTCATCCCCAGCTGAGGGAATACACTTTTATCTCCCAGTACACAAAACTTCTTCCCAAATTGATTTCTTGTTTATTCATACACTCCTTCCAGGGGTAGTAGACTCTTTGATACATCCTGGACCACCCTCCAACTACTCTCTTGTTTCTTGTCTGATTTCTTTCTCTTTTCTTCCTAGCAAAGAAGGGCGGTGGAAACTTAATAATCAACTCTTAAAAGATTCAAAAATTGTCAATTATATAACAGAACAAATTAACCATTTCATCTTAATTAATGCCAACTCTACAGGTAAACCTGATATTGAGTGGTGCGCTGGAAAGCTTATTTGAGAGGCCTTTATATTGTGTTAGCATCCAAAAAGAAGAAAAAATAGGAAGAACAGCTCAAATACTTCTATCTCAAACCGTGATAAAGAAAATAAACTCAATCCCTACCCACTGAACAGGATCTCCAAAGCCTGGTGAAACTAAAGGATTCTTACCTAAATTTATTGAGAGAAAAGCAGAATTTTCTATTTTAAAACTAAAGCTTCCTACTCTGATCAAGGGAGAAAGTAGGCCGACTGCTTTGCCCTTAGGCTTAAACAGCAAGAGTCTTCAAGGCTAATTGCAGCCATTAGCTCCCAAGAAGGGAATGTATTGTTGACCTCTCCAATGGATATAATATCTGAATTCAGAGACTATTATACCAAGTTGTATGACCCCATGGAGAATCCCCTTCCCACTAGGCACCCTCCCAATACCGGTTGGACCCACCAAAAGCTGCTTTCTTCTCATTCACATTGCCTTGTACCCAAACTACTCTGGAAAGCTTTCCTCCGGCATGCACTCCTCCTCCTCCTACTGTCAGGCAATGTCCACCCTAATCTGGGCCACTGACTCTGGTCCTACAAAAGAGGACAAGCAAGGGAGCCTACTACTGGCCTCCTCAATATCTGCAGCCTACTAAGGAAATTCACCCTCTCCAGGGCTGGATCGCTCACTATGCCCCTGACATCCTGGCATTATCAGAGACCTGGCTTTCAGATAACATCCCTGATGCCTCTGTCACCCTCAGTGGCTACTCCATCTTTTGGGCAGACAGACTAAGCAAATGGGGAGGAGGTGTGCCATCTACATCAAAACAGTGCTGCAAGTGCTCCCGTCTCCCTTCCCCGCTGACCCATGGTGCCCAATCCACTGTCATTAAGGTCACACTTGGCAAGCATGGAAAACGCTCATACGCTATGGCAGTTTACATCCCCTCCACTAACCAAAAGCCAGCCTATGACTCTATACTGTTCAGCATCACTCATCTCCCCAAGAGCAAACTAATTATTATGGGAGACTTCAATGTGAATTGGCTAGCCACCATATCTGCTACCTACAAAGACGCTGTTCTAGCTTATGACCTCGCTCAGGTGGTCCATTCCCCAACCAGACTTGACCCCAGAACTGGGTCTTCCACTCTTATCAACCTCATCCTCACCAACCATCCTAATCAACTCTCCCAGGTTAAAGTGCTTCCTGATGCGCTAAGTGACCACTCCTGGTCACTTGCTGGTGGTCAAACAAACTCCTCCGAGCCTCCCTAAAGTTACTGTCCAAAGGCACCTCAAAAAGGTGCCCTCTCCCGCTCTAAATCATACCTTGCTTCCTGTGATTGGTCACCCATTCATAAAGCTCAGACTGTCGATGCAGCCTCCTTCCTTCATCACCACCTTTAACGCTGCCTGTGACATCTTTGCCCCTTCTCAAAGCATATTTTAAAAACAGGGATACTCCTATGGATCTCACAGTCCCTGCTTGATCTGATGCATTATAGAGACAACCTCTGGCACACAGCCCTGGACTCACAGCTACCCCAAGACAGACAACTCTACAGAAAGGCCAGGAACAAATGCACTTGGGCCATCTGGCTAGCCAAGGCCACTTACTATAAGCTTGCCCTCACCACCACTTGGGGCTCTGGGAAAAATCCTGGAGCAATATAAAGGAGCTATGCAGGAAAACCGTCTTCCCTGCCCCTCAAGAGATTCTAGTAGATGGGGCCCTCACCCAGGACCCCACCACCATCTCCAATGCTCTTAATACCACCTTCTCAGACCTCGGTCACATCCTCCGACATAATTTCTTTGACTCAATTCCAAACTGCCCCATGGTCTCCTCAGCTACCATTGCTCCCCACCCTTCCGGCTGAGAATCATCTCTTGCAGTGAGGCAAAGCGCCACCTCACCAAAGTCTTGATGAATGCGTGCTATAGCAGTGATACCAGTGACCTCAAAATTCTCAGACTAACTCTGGATGTGACCCTGCCATATCTCACCAAAATACTAAACTGGTCGCTACACTCAGCCAGTTCCCCACCCTATGGAAAGTGGTATTATTACCCCTATCCTCAAGAGCGGTGACCCCACGTCCACCAGTAATTACTGACCCATCCCGATCCCCCAAAGACACTCGAAAAATAGTGTTGGACCAACTTACTGACTACTTGACCAAACATTCACTGCTTTGCCATGAACAACATGGGTTCCAGAGGGGCACAGCACCACCACAGCCCTCCTGGAATTTACCTCATATATTCACAAGGCCCTGGACCAAGGATCCATAGCAGGTGCCATCTACGTTGACTTGACCAAAGCCTTCAATACCGGCCAGTCACGCACTTCTGCTCCACTCCCTTCCCTCCCAACATTTCTCCTGAGGCAACCTCCTGGTTCATCCATCTTTGGATGAGACGTTAAACCGAGGTCCCATCTGCCTGGATTGGTGGTAGTTCAGATGGATGTTAAAGATCCCATGGCACTTGTTGAAAAGAGTAGGGACATTTTTATTCAATATTCAAAACAAAATACGTGGAAATACATCATCACAAAATAAATAACAAAAGGAGAAAACATCTGTACCAATATTTCCACATTGACTAACCCCTCTTTCTTTCTCAAGTCCTGCAAAATGCAGAGAAAACTATCACAAAAAAAGGTTGAAACATATTTTCCTTTATTCCGCTTCCATTTTTCAAAATCACCCTTCCATCAATACAAAACCCCTACCCCACCCAATCAACATTTTTCCATAATTTCTCAAGTACATCCTGCCCTAGGGACGCTTCATATCCATAAATACTGTCCAATTCATGTTGGATTTGAAAAACATCTTGCTGTTGAACTACTTTACCTTGTAAACCCTTGGGCATCTCGCCTGCCAGATGGACCATTTAATACATACCAACAACATATGGACTGTACTGTTGTCCATTTTGCCCAGGAAGCCAGGATTTGTCCTAAAACCAAAACATCATAATCGATTAATAAAATTAACTTTTTCCCCATAAGTCAGACAGTAAGGACCAAAATCCTGTACATGCAAACATTCAAAAAAGGTGCTGCATTGTCTCCACAACCCCAGCATGCTATGTCTCCACACCCTCTCCTCCAACCGCTTATGCTTCTGATTACCTTTACTGTAGCTTCTGATGGCCACAAAGCCAAGCAAAATCTTGCATTTTCAAAGGTATTCTTTGATTTAACATACTTTCCAATAACAAAGTAGTATCTACAAAGGTGATACTTGAAACACTGGTCCTCATGATACCAAATATCCACAATTGTTTTATAAAAACCTTCTTTCCTTTACCCATACACCATGCTAGGTTTATTTTCCAGGTTCTAATATAATAGATTGTGGTTTGAACATAACTAGGGAGTCCCCATTCTACAGGGTGCCATTTTCCTCTACCCATGCTTCAAAAAGGATTTACCCCAAAGCTGCATACACACTTTGCCAATCCCTTCTGTCTGTAAAATCAATGGAAAAATGGAGCTAAAAAATTAGCAAATAAATAAACCAAAGGATGTAACATATTCAAACCACCTTCTTTCACTACCATATGTGTGACTTCTTTAACAGGATTCAACCTGCTTCCCCATAAAAATAGAAAAATAAACTCATAACCTTTGTGTATACTTTTGGTAAGGGGAGTACATGAGAGATACATAAAAAATGGGCGCTATATAAGCTCTTAAAAGGTACACCCTCTTTTCCTTGACATTTTCCAGGATAACCATGCTTGTACTTTAGTACTTGCTTTATCATATACCTCATTCCAATTTGTAATTTCGATTCCTTCGCACTCAAAATACATACCTAAAATTTTCACTTGACCTTTAGTCATTGGAATTGGAAATCATTGATCTCTGTACTATTCCCCAGTATCAATCCAATACTTTTAGTCATATTAATTTTTATACCAGTTGTATCAAAGACTTCCTGTGCCATTGTCAAGACTTTTCACCTGATTCCTATCAGCTATTGCAAAACACAATCGTCCGATATGCTGAAACCTTTTGAAAAACATACCCATCATTATTTACAATGGCTTTAATGTCCCTGGCTTGTACAATCCTCATTAACAAAGGGTCCAATCCAAACACATACATTAAAGGACTTAAAGGACAACCTTGTTTTAGTCCATTTTAAATATATTGGAACTCCAAAACCATTTACCAGGGGTACCACTTGTGCCTCTTTATACAAAATTTTCACTATTTCTATAAAACCGAGAGGGATCCCATAATGATGCAATACCTCCCAAAGATATTCCTGCTGAATTGAGTCAAGGCTGTTTCCTGATCTACTGATAATAAATATCCACTTAAAAGTTTTGCTAGACTTTGTTCTGTAATTTCCTAATAAACACCAGATTTTGCACTATATTCCTACCTGGGATTGCATGAAGTCTGTTCCTGAGCTATTAGTTTCTGAGCTACCTTCGCCAATCTTTTCATAAGAATTTTTGCCAGTATTTTATAATCAGCATTTAACAAAGTTAAAGGCCTCCAGTTTTCAATTCATAGGATCCCTTTCTTAAACAGAAAAACATCATACCTAATTGCATCAAGGGGCTAGTCTTTTTCCTCCCAAATGGCATTGTAAAGTACTTCTAAACAGGGAACCACTAACTCAATGTAAATTTTTAAAAGTCATTCGGTATCCCATCCTGTCCAGGAGCTGTTTTGGCAGATAATTGCCCAATAGCCTCCTGAATTTCTAATCTTGAAATGGGAACGTTCAACTCTTCTCTTCTCTAGATAACCCTGGCACTACGATATCTGCAAGAAAATTATGCCTTTCCTTCTTTCCTTCTGAAAGGTATCTGTCATATGCTGCTGTATAATAAGCATCATATCATGGTTATGATCTTTTAAATTCCCTTGACTGTCTCTAAGACCTACCATAGTCACTGTTCGTTTCCCTCCTCATATGGATTTACTTCCTCTTTTGTCCCCTGCGCCCTATATTTTTGCTGAGTTGCCATTTTTTTACTGAATCCTGTAAATACTGTGTCATCTGGCTTTAACCTTCTGAATCCTTTCCTATTCCCCTGTTATTCAAGAGTTGTAAGTATTTTGCCTTTGCCCTAAATATACAATATCGCTGTCTTTGCTTGTTTTTTTTATAGCTCCATACCAATCCTGTAAACCTTTTTATATCTTCCCACCATTCTATAGGACTCCTGTACAGAAAACATATTTCCTTTTTGCTAGAAACAATTGTTTTATAGATTTTTCTACTTTAGCATCCTGAAGCTTATGTTCATTTTCCAGCAACCCTCCCTACCATTAATTTCTGTTTTCCCTAATTTTAGGACAACTCCCAAATGATCTGAGGTCTCCAAGGGTATCACTCCACCCACTGACAAGTCAGTCTTGCTGATGTTAGCCAAAAATCTATTCTAGTGGACAATTTCCTTTTAAAAAGTATGCTTTGGTACCTGTTGTATAATGTCATAGACATCCCATATTTTGTTTCTATGCATGACTGCTAATAGTGTATTAGTGTCACAAAAATCTTTGTGTCACCCTTCCCCAATATCTATATGAGAGCCCACAATTAAAGTCCCTCCCACAATATCAGTTTTGATGTGTTTAAATAAGGCTCTACTTGTCTGAACAATTCAGACCTTTCTGCTTTCTTCTGTGGTGCATATATATTTATGATTCAAAAACTTATTTTTGAGAATCACATCCACAACCATAGTCCTTCCTGGTCTTACGTCATATACATGTAATACCTGAACACATCCTTTAAAAAGCACTCCTATCCCAGAACACTGTTCCTCTCCTATCGACCAAAATGAAACACCCCACCTCCAGTCCCTCTGTGCACTCTGTATTTCTTGTAGAGAGTTTAATCTAGTATCTTGTAATAAGATAACTTGCCCACCCTTAATACTGAGACTTAAAAAGTACTCTGCCTCCTCTCATAGGCCTTAATACTGTTCACATTAATTGTACAAAGGAAATAGCCATAACCACTTTAAACAGAGGGTTTAGACAAAATTCCTGATGCTTCATTTCTTTTCCTTTTCTTAGTTTTTCGCCTTTCCAAAGGACCTGACTCTGAAACCCCATCTGCCTGAGAAGAGGCTACTGAAGAAAGATCAGATTCACAGCCATCTTCCTCCACCCTCCTCAAATAATAAAGCATACTAATTTTGTACTGTTACTTCCTCCAATATTTTGTTTGTTGTAAGCTAGCCGTTATTAGTTTTCCTGCCTTAGATCTAGTTACCTCTGAAAATCTGTTTTCCCTGCACTTGGGGGCATGGAAACACCTTCATCCTCCACATCTTCTACCTGAACTATCTCTTCTGCTACTTCTGTCCCTCCTCTGCACTAAAAACCCCACCAGCATCTTATGCCTCCTTTATAATCTGTTCTCCTGGATGCTTATCACCCTTACCATCCTTAATTACAGCATCCCTGTTTTCCTTGACACCCTTGGCGGTAATGGAGTTTTGTCAGGAACCTTTGACCACAATTCCACCATTCTCATTTCTCTTTCTGTGCCGTACCAACATATAAATCCTGTTCTGCCCTGACAGTACTATCAACATTATTGTGTGAAGCCCATGTACAAGTACAGAAGGTGCCCTGTTCCTCGCAACAAGTTACATCTCGTGGTTGCCACAATGAGCCCCGACATGCCCCAAATCTCCACATAAACCACATTTTTGTTTGTCACATGTGTTGCTTAAATGCCCCACATCTCCACATTTGAAACAAGCCCTTGGCTGCCCAGGGTAAAAATCACCCACCTATCTCGACCTAAAAAACAATTAGGTAGATGCTTAGTCTGACCATTTTCTAATTTCAAAACCACTTGATACTTCCATCCCCTGTCCATAATTGTTCTTCATCTAAAATAGGCTCAGGAAAACCTTTAATCGTACAGTGCTGCTGTAACCACACGTAATATCTGCAACATTAACTCCTTCATTACGAAAAAGGACTGTAATTTTCTTTGTCAGGGGTTTTGTTAATGGCATAGCTAAAAAAGGCCTCCATAATGGTGAGAGCTTCATCAACCGGTACTGTTTCCAAACCGTTCCAAACCTGCGGGTGTTTAAAGCTGATATCAAATATTACATCTCCTGGCACATGTATTAGGCGTAAATTTCATATGCATAGTACTTCATGCTCTCTTTAATAAAACTCTACCCACAAATTTCCTATCTGGAATAGCATCAACATCACCCCTATATTTCAGTCTAACTGCATTCCTTCTTTCTGCTGGTTCCATCAACTGACCCCTATCAGCTGGAAATAAATGCTCTGCCACTTATCCATGCCATATTTTATCAACATCAGCTACCAGAGGAACCGGATCAGCTATATCCATAGAATTGGTTCCCTGGTGCACTGCTGTTTGACATATCTCATTATCTTCCATCGAACCATTTAGCCTTCTGATTCTTGATCCTTTATGATCTGCAACAAGGGGTGGGGTCATCTTGTTGAGGCAATATTTCTCTTCTGTAGGGGAGAGTTGTCCCGAGCTATTGAGGGGTTGCTGCAACTCATGTGAAGAGGAACGGGGGGTTCAAGCCAGCAGAATATACAGTAGAAATATTGTTATTTGTGTTAGCATCCCACCCATTCCCTGTAGGATTTTTTTCCAGCATGCAGCTAACAGGGCAGTCATGACCCAGTCATTTGGATCTTGCCTTTCTTGCAAATGTGTTTGCCCCTGCCTGGGCCCTGCCACAATGTTATCTTGCGACCTTTTACTTTTGTCCCATTCTTTGAAGTACTCTTCATTCCACCTATTGAGGATTCATTCGTAGCGTTAGCAGCTGTTACCCTTTTTGGCTACAGACAAGAGGAGATTACCTGTGTCGCCAGTCGCTGTGATCCGATACCAGTTCCCCTCTCGCTACTCCTGAATTGTCTGACTTCCACAACAAAGTCCCAGCATCTCCTGACTCTTGATCCTCCCCTGTATTCCTGCAGCTTTTCCTCGTTGAAAAACATTATGTCGACTCACCATCTCATCACTTGCCAGTTCTCTGTCTGTCGTGCCTGTCTCCATATTGTTGATCCATTTTCCATTTCCTGTTCCATTGCAAACTCCTTCTGACGTTCTTCTTTCTTCCTGTAAACGTAATCTCGCTGCCTGAAAACACCGCTCCATTTCTGCAGACTTGCAACCCAGAAAACTTTCCATATCAGGTCTGTCTTGTTGTTTTTCTTGTAGTTGTAACTGGATCGGAAGCCTCGCCCCTGATAGATTCTCCACAGCCTCTATCACCTCCATCGCCGATAGTCCATCCTCCCTGCTCGGTACTTCCACGCCAGTCTCCATTGCAAAAATTCGAAGCCAAGGAGGAGACCCACCTTGGCCTCCCACATGTCCTCCTCAGTCAAGACTCCAGGCACCACTAACCAACAACTCTGATTAGCCACACAGCACCCTCTGTCTCCACAGAGTAGGAATTTCCCCGTGTCCTGGCCAAATTTCCTCATTCACTCAAAATACCACCAACAGCTTAATCTGGTTCAAGGTCAGTTGGCATTCACCTGTATCCCCTCACCCGGTCGTGCCTGAAAATAGGCAGGATTTGTCTAGTGCACTTATCTGGTAAACAAAAACTAAATAAATAAATAATAAAAAAGACTATCTCTCTGGCCGGATGCAACAGGTCAAAATTAACACTACCCTTTCCTCCAAAAGACCAGTCCAGTTGGGTGTCCCCAAGGGTCCATACTTGGCCCATTGCTCTTCACTCTTTACCTAAACTCCTCCCACAATCATGCAATGGGAAACTCCTGCTCTATGCGGACTATGCCATAGTGCTCTGGAAACACCACCATCCTAACTCCTCCAATCTGCCCTTAAAGGCTTTTTCAGAGAAATAGAAACCTGGTTCTGTGAGCATCGCCTCAGTACTCAACTACAGCAAGACGAAATCAATGATCTTTGCCCACCGCCAAAGCCCACTCAGTAGTGCTCCGCCTCATTCTAACTACCAGGGTCTCTGTCTGGAACAGGTCACTAGCTTCAAATACCTGGGTGTCACTCTAGACACCTTCCTCACCCACCACATACACGTCCAACACCTTTCCTTCATTGTAAATACCAGATTGGGGATCCTATACAGACATAAACATTGTTCACCCCTCATGCCCTACATTTCGCTGTGACTTACTCAGTCTTATCTTTAGTGGACTACGGCATTGTGACTTGTGGACCTGCAGACCAAATGGCCCAACGCAGCATCAACATAGCGCCTAATAAAGCCTGCAGACTGGTCACTGGATGTGATAGAGACACCCACATGTACAAGCTTTTACAAACTTTCAGATTGGTTCACCTTCAAGGGAGGCTTAAGTATCACACTCCCTCCAAGCCAAAAACATACTCCTCAATCTAGCACCCAAAGGCCTCCTCCCTCATCCAGACTGTCCCACATAGGAGGGCCCCTAGATACCCAATTGGCACCTCTCTCCTAGTGTCCCACTGTAGGACATCCCTAGGACAAAGATCTTTTCGATATTGGCTCCCTCTGGCTAAACAGCCTACTGGCCTCTATCTCCCAGCCCCTAGTCTTGGCCAATTTAAAACTGGTCTTAAGAAACTCCTCCTTGAATCAGCTACCTGTGAATGCAACTGTTGCAGTCTATAGCCCTAGCACAGGAGAAAATACACAATGTTAGGATATAATGCCTAACCTTATTCCTAGACTGCATCCTCAGGTCCTACAATCACACTGTATATAAACTCTGACTCAGGGTTCAGTTAGACCCTCCTAATCTGTAATCTACATTGTGTCACAGCTTAGACCAAAGGACTACTTAGGATCCTTGACGCAATGTTTATACACTGTACTATGTTACCTATGTATAAATACTAGTAAATGTTATGTTTGTGCTTCTGTACTGACATGGAGCTTTGCAAAGGAGTCTATGACTCAAAGGATTGTAATTCCGATCTTCCAATAAATAAATAAATAAAATATAGACTCCTATTTAGTGGACTCCCATTTGCCTCATTATCAGAGTCACAAAAAGGTTTTGATGGCCCTCTATCCCTGCAGAAATAGCTAGAATAATTAAAAATCTCCTCGGACAAAACACTGGGACCAGATGGTATCTCCCCTAATTTCGATAAAACCTTTGCACAACAGCTTATCCCGACACTACTCTCACTCTATCAACATATCCTTTCTGGATTAGAATCTGATAAATCCTATTTGAAGCCCTTATTGTTCTCTTACCAAACCAGGTAAACCTCCAAATTTGGTATCACGTTATAGAACGATCTCACTCCTTAATCAAGATATTAAAATATTGACTAAAATTCTGTTTGAAAGGGTTAGTAAGACTATCCCTGATATTATAGGAACAGAACAGATGGGATTCATGAAAGGTAGATCTTCAACTGATCATTTACGCATTTGTTGCATGTCTCTCGGCATCCAGAGATGCTGATTTTCCTGCGTTCTGGTCTCCTGGATGCTGAGAAGGCCTTTGGCAGAGTCAACTGGAACTTTATGTTGCACACCGTGAAGCCTTTTGGTTTCCCTCGGAGTTTCTAACATTGATTGGTGCACTTTACAAAATTCCAACTGCCGAGTTACTAGTAATGGGGTTACATCTGAACCGTTCCATCTGTATGCCGAACAAGGCAAGGCTGCCCTTAACCCCTCTCCTTTTAACATCTATTTATAACCTTAATACGTAAACTGATGGATTCTCATGAGGTGCAAGGAATATCTATTCAAGATCAAATAATCAAAGTATCAGCCTACGAGATGACCTGCTCCTCCAATTATCTCATCCAGCTAGCTCTATTCCATCGATGTTGGCTATTATTAAACAGTATAGTAATTTGTCTAATTATAAACTAAACATAGAGAAAACAGTTGTCTTTCCCTCAATCACAGAGTATGGAAGCATACTGTCTCCGCTTTGGGACTTTCATGGAAGTCAAACTCCCTGAGATACCTGGGGATCGAGCTCTAGAACCCAGAATAAACTTATAAAACTGAAATTAGATCCCTTGTTATCCACGATCAGTCAAGATTTCAAAAGATGGTCCCTTTACACATGTCCATTTGGGGAAAATCAGTATAATAACAAGCATTTGTCAATGCCGAATGTTTGCTTGCTGGCATTGGCATTGGTAGTGTAGAAGTTACAGAGCTGCATAATAGGAATGGCAGTGAAGTATTGAACTGAAGCCAACCCCACCACCACCCTGCAGAGAGTGACAGGCATTGGGTGTGCCTTTGGGTCATCAGGCATAATGACCACGCCATTTCACCACACCCTACCCTGCAGACACTAACAAGTGTCACGGGTGCCTTGGGTTTTTTGGTCCTTATACGCACCCTATTCCATCAGGAAATATGGTGAGATGGGTGTGTATAGGAGAATGGGGTGAAGTTTGGGTCTCGAAGAGTCCGAGGCACACCTTGATGCCTCTCACTGGCTGCAGGGTGGGTGGGGGTGGAATGGTATGAGCATGACAGGCAAGAATCCCAAGTCACACCCCTGATGCCTGTCATTCTCTCATAGGGTGGGCGCATGGTCGGAAGCCCTAACGCCTCAGGCATTGTTGGTATTACCCAAATTTTCAACTTGGTTTTTTGGTGACCCCCACCATGAATAGTGGCAATACTGTTTGTTAGCCGAAAACTGCTTTTGCACAGTGACTATGGCATTTGGCACCACAGTGCAAAACACATTCTGAACAGGATGTGAAAATGACAGTGGTACTGTTCATGGGGAGGTGTAAAATGGCAATGTTGAAAATCTGCTGTGAAAATCTTAAAAACTGGTGAAGTCACGGCGTGCTGAGAAACTGTGCAACGCACACCCGTAATGTAACTAGTTTGGGGATTTTTACAGCAGATTGTCAACACAGGCATTTTGGGACTTCCAATCATGAACAGTGTCAGTATGATTTTCTTTATCTGTCCGAACAATGATTTCCACAGCGACCACGCATTTCTGTGCTGAAAGTGTGAAACACATTTCGGTCATGTTATGGAAAATGTCAGCTGTACTGTTCATATGAGGTGTGGAAAATGCCACTGGTGAAAATCTGGACTGAAAATATTACAAATTCATGAACTTACGAGGGTGCGTGGAAACTGCTAATGCTCACTCTTAACACAGTAATTTTATGGAGTTTTGTCACCAAATTTTCAACATAGCCATTTTAAGACCTCTGCTTATGACCAGTGTCACTGTGATTTTCTTAATCTGTCCCAAACATTGTTTTCATACACCGACTGTACCATTGTGCGCTACATGTGCAGAAACACATTTTGGGAGATGTGAAAATGGTAGCTGTACTGCTCATAAGGAGGTGTGGTAAAATGGTAGTGTTGAAAATCTGGAGTGAAAATATTGAAATTTTGCAAACTTATGAGCGCATAGAAATCATGCAACGACACCATAAACAGTAATCTTTAGAATTTTTCACTGAATTTTCAACATAGCCATTTTAAGACCTCTGCTCATGAACAGTGTCACTGTGATTTTCTTAATGTGTCCTGTACATTGATTTCACACATCGACTGCGCCATTGTGCACTACATGGGCGGAAACACGCTTTGGGTGAGATGTGAAAAATGACAGCTGTACTGCTCATAAGGAGGTGTGGTAAAATTGCAATGTTGAAAATCTGGAGTGAAAATATTGAAAATTCGCAACTTATGAGTGTGCGTAGAACTGCGCAACGCATGTTAAACAGTCATTTTAGGAATTTTTCCACCAAATTTCAAAATAGGTTTTTGAGAGCCCACCTTATGAACACTGGCAGTGTCGTTTGTTAGTCATTCGGAAAGGTGATTTTGCACAGTGGCTGCGAAATCACCCTTCGGCCTGAGTAACGCCATGACAGTGACAGCATTCATGAGAAGTGGTCCCAAAACCCCATGTTGGAAATTTGTGCACAAATTCCAAAAATGCCTGAGATATGCAATAAAGTTGAAAAAACTATCTATCCCATTATACAGCTTACCGGCATTTCCTCAGTTTGCGGTCGGCTTTGAAGAGTGTAGACATGTTCTCGGTCGCCAAAGATCATCGCGCCGAGCTCTGGAGGTAAGTATGGGGTGAGGGGGTGTGGGGAGGCAGGGTGCGCAGTGGGTGGGTGCGGGTTGTGGAAGGGGGAGGAGAAGAGCCGAGGACAGTTTTGTATTTACAGGTTTTTTTATTTCCAAGATGACGAGGACATTTGCCATACTGGGTGGGCTCCCAGTGTGGCAGCTGGAAGGATGTTGGTGGGGCAGGAGCCGATGGGGGATTGGGCACCCCGTCGCCCATAACATCATTTTGCCGCGGGTGGGCTCCCAGCGTGGCACCTGTCTGCTTGGTGTGTGCAGCCGACGGGGATTGGGCACCCTGTCGGCTATAACATCATTTTGCCATGCTGGAGTGGGCTCCCAGCATGGCACCTGGATGCTTGGGGCGTGCAGCCGATGGGATTGGGCACCCCGTCGGCCATAAAACATTTTGCCACGCTGAGGTGGGCTCCCAGTGTGGCACCTGGTCTCTTTGGGGGCGTGGAGCCAAGGATTGGGCACCCCCATCGGCCGCCACTACAGTGTGGGGGAGGAAGGCACATGAGCACGCAGTATGCGTGTGTGCGTGTGTGTGTGTGTGTGTGTGTGTGTGGAGGGGAGCTCTGCTCACTGAAGCGGAGCTCTCCCTTTCAACTGTATGCCACTGCATTTTCAGCTGTCATAAACAGCTGGAGCAGTGATTGGCGCACTGCGACCGCTCCACAGACACACTGACTGAATTGGAAAAGGCTGACACCTCTGGAAAACTTGGATGATGGCACTATGTTTCTTGCACATGCGTCAAGCAAACAAAAAATGAACATCTTACCCCACATATTGTACCCGCTAACCTCCTCAACATCTGGCTACCCCAAGCGTGGTTCACGAAAATGCACCATCTAATTACTGATTTTATCTGGGCTGGTAAAAAATCTGGATAGCGTATCATAAATTAGCTGCACCCAAATTAAAGGGGACTACATTTACCTCGTATTGGAATGTATTATTGGGCCAGTCATGCTACTAAATATCTCAGGTGGTTATCAGTTGAAAATCCTCGACCCCTCACCTTTCTCACCGCTTGGCTTAAAATAGAATCCACTCTTGTACAAGCACAAGGCTTTCATCCCTCTGCCTTGTTATACTCCACGATCAAACCTCTTCCTCTTCTTTAAAATCCTTCCCAATAGCAGTGTCCATCAGGGTCCATTCACAACTCTGTGCGTTTTAAAATATAAGCACACTAAAGACATTTCTCAAATTTGGTGGGGAATCCCAGTCTCAAAATTGAAGGCAAACCTCTTTAAGCTAAATGGATTTCCCAATTAGGAGATTGTTCTCTTGCCTATTTCATTAAAACTGAATCATACTGGTCTTCCTCCACTGAAATTATGGATAAAGCTAACATCTCTAAATCCTCCATCTTCAAAGCGTTTCAATTCGTCACCTATTAATGCATATATTTGGCCCTACCCCACCTCAACCACCGAAAATATCTTTTCTAAATGATTTAAGTCCTTTTGCAGGTTTCCTCAAGCAGTTTCTAAAACATACAGTGCTATATATGACTGGTTCTGTCTAGAAAGTTTTGACCCAACAAATTACTGGTCCTCCCTTTTCCCAGGACATTATATTATTTGGCCTTTATTATGGCAAAATTGTCATAAATTTGTTACACAAGCCAGGCTTTGTCTGATGCAATTTAAAATGTTACATCATGTTTATTACTCTCCTGATAAAATGATTAAATTGGGTATGATTCCATCCTCAACCTGTACGAGATGCCTTCAAGGTGTGGGTGACTTATTTCACATTTTCTGGACATGTCCAAAAATTGCGCCTCTGGAATATTATTAGACAATGTGCAGACCAACTTTTAGGACTAGCTGATGTATTTACACCTGAAATATGTACAGTAGTAGCCACAGACATTGCCAGCTATTTCCAGATATTTCATGAAATTTCTGCAGAGTTTCTCCTTTGCTGCCCCTACTCTGGAAATGCAGAAAGCAGGAGATATTTTTGGAAATATCATAGAAATTTCGGAAATAGCTGGCAGTGTCTGTGGCTGCTACTGTAAATTAGAGATTATTCCACTATTCGGTACTAAACCGGAGATATCATATTGCATTAATTGCTATGTTTGTTAAAAACTTGTCCTGAGACATTGGAAAGGCACTGCTGAGATTATATACACAGAATGGCTCCAAGAACTCTTAACAAATCTTAGAACAGAACAAGTAATAGCCAATCTATATAATATGTTCAAGAAATTCAACAAGATCTGGGGCCCCTTATTAGCTCTTTACTCCCTTTAAGAGGTTACAGATGTCCTTTCATTCACATTGTGACTTGTGTAACCCCAGATGGCGCTATCCCAGGGGCTACTACCCCGCCTGATTTGCCACTAACAGGTTGAGGGGCCTGGATCCAATGGCGGGTGCCTCCACCCAGAGGTCAGGGTTTGCAATGGTTAAACTAACTTGGTCACAGCCCTCTGGGACACTGCAACCCCTTTCTTCCCACTAGTGGCCCACAATATATCAGAATTACCTTCACAGTATACACTTACCCCCAGGTCTGGTTCCGCACTGGGACCTCCTGTGAAATGAGATACAGTGCAACAATCACAGTACAGTACTTTAACATAGACAAATACCTCAGGCAGTATAACTTTGCTGAAACAAGCAGCTCTGATTTATTTAGGGGATATAACAAGGACAGGGGAAATCAGGTTAATTAGCTTATCACTCTAATAATCTACCTATGGCTCTGTGCACGGGCCTATCCCTATCAGTTACTGTCCCTGGGTACCCAAGCCCTAGTGGCTAGTCCAAACCGTGGCAGCTGGTAGGGGCCCTTTCACAGAGAAAAGAAGAATTAAACAGTCAGCAGTACAGTAATTGCATTTGGATTTAATGTGGCAATTCAACAGGGAGCGACCCTGAGTTAGTACTCACGACCTCCAAATAAGATAGGGTCCTTCAATGTCAGCAGGGCTCACTTGAGGTACACAAACCTCTTCACACATCCATATAAAAGAAAGCACTATACCAGGCAGGCTGCATCTGTATCCCGATCGCAATTACTGCACAATACCCGAGAACACACAGCAGATTCAGTTCCTGACAGACCGAGTGCAATTTTCAGCAATTCCTCCAGTCTTCTACAGGGTGAGCCTGGTTTCTACTCTTCAGATATCCTTTGATTCTCTTCACAGGACGGATTCAGTCCTAACAAGCTGCAGACCGGAACTCTGGGCCTTACACACGCTTTTGACTAAACTGCACACTGAAAAAGCACAGGGCTCCTTCCTTCTTCACTGCCAAAGCTCAACTGAAACTCCAACCGACAAAACCGGCACTTCCTTTGAGTTCCTCCCAGTTCTTGACTGGATTGGCTGTCACTCACAATAGACTGCTGCTGTTGGTCCAAAAAGGCACTGAAGTCTAAACTACATCTCCCAGAGTCACTGCCCATACAATCCTCTTGTGGCTGGCTCAGATTATGAGTCCAAGTTCTGATTCGTCCAAGGCACCATTTTAGAGCTAGCTTACCCCACACTGATTGGTCCAGTTCAGCAGTTCAAAACTAGAATGGGGAACTAGCAGACACAGTTCTGACTGCAAAGAAAGCAGGTTAGACAAACTGTAATTTCATTATTACTCTAAATAATTTCTGGCAAACAGTTACATCTTTCAGATAGGTTCCCTTTGCACTCCTAGTGACTGCAAAATGAAGTGAATTGGCAGCAGCTCGAGTGGTACTCAGAGAAGCACACAGTCCCCCATACAAACTAATTATGTCTGCAAGCAGACAGCTCTTAAAGAGACAGTACCAGAGGCTCTAAAAACACTCACTGATAAATGGCTTAAATGCCAAACACTATTCAGGCTTGGAGCATTCAAGCAAGCTCCTGAAGTCTTTGGGAACCCCCATTTGCAGGGGTTACACTTGTATAACTTAGTGCTCTGTGTGGATAGGTGGGAGAGGAGGAGGAGAAGGGGTGGGGAGAGATCCGATAATTCACATTGTATGTTTTCTAAACTCTTTGTATAATATGGATCTCCTACTTGTAATTTGAAATATCTAATAAAAACTGAATTGCAAAAAAAACATCTAGCTGTCCAGATTTCCAATGATATGCAGAATAAGCATTCTGTATGCCATATGCTAACTTTTCCAAGCTAAGTGTTTCAAGAAGATCCTGAAGCCATTCATGATAAGTAGATGTCCTCTTGTCCAAGCATAATTTCAGAATTTGCTGCTTTGCCACATTAACGATCAGGTAGATGTAGCGTATACTGTTTGTAACTTCTTCATTAAATATATTTCCTAAGATACAGATCTCTGGGGTAAAAAGGCCACCTAAGCCTATAGAGGTATGGAGTTTACTTTAATGGTATGACAGTCCAATAATACATGCACTGAAGTGCCTGCATCCTTATTACATTGGGACACAAATGGGAAGATCATCTCTTCATTTGAAATAGTTGCACAGAGATTATAAATAATCTTAAATTGCTGAAGCTTAAGGTCTTGTGTCAAACTTGCTCACCTAGAGAACTCTCAGATGGCCTCTGGTTCTATTGGGAGACATCCTTGTTAAAGGCAGTGCTCCACCAAATTGTATTGCCTCTGGTCATGCCATATGCCATTCAGTAACAAGACAGGATAGCTGTGAATAAAACTGTCAATTTCATCTAAGAACATAACAAATCATCCAGTTTTGCTCTTGTGGTTTATGATGTCATCAGACTCTTGCTATAATTATGGTCTTGGAATTTTGCTGTAATTATGGTCTTGGAGTTTGCAGTTTTCTGTATTATTTTATATTTAATTATTCCTCTTTTGATCATACATTTTTCTCTCCTCAAGACAGCTTGTGGCAACTGAGATCCTAGAACACAAATTACAATAAAATATTGTTTTGTGTAGCAGTTACCACTACTCATTTGAATAGGCAGAATATCAGACACTGAGGCAGAACACCAAGTATGCATTTGGCATTCCACCTCCCACTCCAGATTTTCTAAATTTCCATCCTCTGAGCACATTCACCAGTGGGTGGTAAGAAGACAAGCAATCCTCAATAATTTCCAGCAAGTGGCTTTTTTGAGTACAGGCTGTTAGCAAATTGTTCTTGTGCTGTATTTTGCCTTGGTACAGTGATTCCCTTTTGAAGTTGGAACCAAGAATTCTCTGACTGTTACACCACATCCTAAGCGTGCAAAGTACATACATCTTAACCTTTCTCAGAATTCTCAAAAAAAATAGTCAGACTAATTTTTGTAATAAAGTGATTGCATTAAGTTTTTCTGTTTTATGTTAAGAGATGCAGGCCCATATATTCAGAGTCAGCCACATGCGCAGTGCAGTGTGTTGTACTGTACCAAAATGGTGATGGCTGAGTCAGAGCAATATTTAGCCAGTGTGCACTAACTGAGCACAATAACTGGCTAAATATTTAGCAATGTCAGTGGATATGTGATGTGCCAACATGGACCAAGGCTGCATATGGCCCACAGGAGATAGCGCTGACTGAAATGGAATAACGCCAGGGCTGCTTTGGCCTATACTCAGCCTGAGCATGCAAATGAAACCACTGGGCATGCAAGGGACTAAGATGCCATTTGCTTGCCCATTTGGGCTCATTTGCATACTGCACAGCAGTCCTTTAGTACCCATGTTGCAAAGTAGATTGACATCCCTTGTCTACTAGAACCCCTCCTTGATTACCCCTGTATTACTCTGTATATAGATCCCTGGTAGTCTAATGGACCCCATCCCATGTATAATTAAAATCCCTGGAGGGCTAGTGCCCACCACACCAAGCACCAAAGCCCCCACCCGTGATGTGCCACACCTCCACCCTCTGAGGACCCCCATCCTGCCCCCTCTCCCTGGTCACCAGTCACTGGTAATAATGTAGTAGATTGGCAGCCGGCAAAGCCCTCTGCTCACCTCCTCAGTCCGTCACCAAATGACAGTCACAGAGTACGATCATGAGTACTGTACTTACTAACAATTATGCTCATTGACTCTCAGACAATGACTTGCCCAGAAGGTGAGTGGAGGTCTTTGCCGGTTGCCATCTGCTATGTTAGTACAGGTGAGTGGTGACTGGGAAAAGTGGGGTGTTGGATGGGGTACCAGAGGGTGGGCAGGTGGGTGGCAGACGGCGGTGGCAGCTGTCAAGCTCAGTGCAGGCAGGTGCCAAAGATTTTAATTATACAGGGACCCGAATTTATTGCGGATCCACTGTACTAACAGGGATCTTATGATATATATGATACAGGGGCTGTTGGGGCAGGGGTCTATTAGACTACCAGGGATCTTACAATATGTATGATACAGGGGTGATCAGGGAGGGGTCTGCTGGACAATGGGGTGGGCAGCTGCAGTAAATCTGCCCTTTCTTCTGGGGTGGAGGAAACTGTAGTGCTGTGGTTAGACAAGGTTTTGCTGAAATAAATAACACCACTCTTTGGGCTGTTTAGAGCCACCCATAGCATTCAATATACCTCTGTGTCATTATGCATGAGGGACTCCTAATTTGCATAGACACAGTGGCACAGTTAATGCAGCTGTGCTGTCAGGTTTGAGCAGTGTGCTGTTGGCTGAATATGCCCTATCTGGAGTGCTGGTGCAAACCCAGGTTAGTGTGGAGCTAACTCATTAGCGGCTGTGCTAACTTTTGAATATGGGCCCTACAGACTTTCTTTGCAAGACACTTTATTAAAAGAGAGTAATATAAAGTACCACAAGGAAAGATCCAGAGGTAGTACACCTGGATTGTGATGTGACCATACTAACAAAATTAATAAATTATCAGATTGTCCTTTGGACCTAAAAGCTGCCACCAAAAGTTAAACTTTCTCACCAGGCATATAAGAAAAAATACATTTTTGTGACATCTGACAAACAGCAAAAGGTAGAAACCAGCCTTCCCACAAATCACCTGGAAACCAAGCAGTTCTTCTGTAGGAAAGTTTTATTTTGGTAGTGAGATTTTTGAGTCTTAAGATACAATATGATAATTTATTGACAGTTTTATTTTAATTTTTTATTTAATTGTTCATGCCCCTGAATCTTTGGGCCAGTCCTCTGGCTGGGAGCCACCAGGCCCTCACTCAGTCCCAAACAAACCTAACACAGCCTGCCACCATTGAACTTCTGTTTACCCTCCAGGCAGGGGTAGTGGGTGGCTGGCTACACTCTGGGTTGTGCACCTCATCTGGTGGCTTGTGGCAGTGGAGAGGACTGCCCTAGTTATACTGAGATCCCGCCTGAAGCCAGCACAGTAGTTGAGCTTTTTGTTTTGGTGACAGTGATCCCTGGTGATGTTGGGATGCACACAGTGAGACTAGTGCACCGCGCATGCTAAGCAGATTCAGAGCACAGGTCCCCAGCTGACATCACCTCTCCTGTTCTGTTGGCGTTCTCTGCTGTGCTGCCACCTGTGGTCACCCAGATGGCAGTACTTCTGGGAATGGCAGCTCTCCCTCCCTGGAGGAGAAGAGCATTCCATGGAAGGCTCAATCCTTTTCCCTCAGCTGGCCCTTTGACAGCTCAGGCTCATTCCTGAACCTGGGTTGTCGACATGCAGTGGTACAGTAGATTTACCTCTGCACCAGCGGGCTAGCTTGACGGAGTTTTTAGTATGTGGTCACCGATGATACAGGCCACTCCTGAAAGTTTCCTTGTAAAATGCTTGTCAGTCTTTGTGGCTAGTTTGAATAAGATACTTAGGTCATTTTGACCTAGTATTCAGGATACAAAAATGTGTTTTGAAAATACTCACTTCTTAGTACAATCTGTTTCTAGTACAGTAAAAAAGTTTTTATTATCAGTGGTCATTATAGCATAGTTGATATTTCCACCAGACTTTCTGGGAAGTAGAAAGAACAACACTTCTAGCTGGAATGTAAACAGTAGTGTCTCTGGAGGCACAGGCTGCAGAGTGACTGAACTGTTAATGTTGTGCAATTATGAATGAACTGTGTTGTTAGAGATCCTTTCTAGTATGAATACACATTAATTCTGATTTGGACCTGATTTTTGGTTACTACAATGTAGTATCAGACTAATTTTTGCTAAAAATCTGTCTTAATTAAACAGTTGGTGTACGATTTAGATGTACTTTCTATATCTGTTGTTTCATTCATGAAAGTTGCTAATAATTTATTTCCACTTCTTCATAAGCAGACATCTAAAAGAAAATTATATCCAGAATCGACTGTGAAACTTTTGTTACGAGTATTCAGTGGTAGCAAAATTGTAGTTCCTTGTTCATAACTGACCAGAGTGAGCTTATTGAACCTCACATCCTCAGGTTGTGGGAAGACACAAAGGATGATGAATAAGTGCTGTATTCGCCTGTGTTCCATTAACTGTAATCTGCATGATTTTCTTTCTCCACCCAGTTGTTTGTTTTCTCATTGAACTGTATAGTTTACTTTGTATGATTATAATTCTTCATTTTGTTAGAGTTACTGCAATCTTTGATTACCCAGTGCAGATGTAGGTGGTGAGATTTTCTTCTGCCTGCTCTGAGTGTTACCATTCATGGGTTGGCAGAGCTGTCAGCCCTGTAGTTTCTGCTGGGTTACCTCATTCAGATGTATTTTCTATTCTCAACACCTAGCTAGTTGATGGCTTTAACCCCTTCTATAATGAACATGCAATTCATTGAGATGATAACAAATGACACATAAAATTTCACCAAGGAAGCCGCACTGCCTTCCTGAATTACTTTGGCCCACACATGTTCAAAGAGCTATATGTATCATATCAGTAGTGCCTTAAACTAGAAATTAATTTCTAAAACTGAACTTAAAATGTGTTAAGCAATTGGCACCACCCTGGTGAAGAAATTTATTGAGAAGTGGAAACTAAGTTATTGGGATTTTGAAATCTGATTTAAAATTAGTAATTTAGGGGCTGTGCCAGTGATTCAGTGGGGCAGTGGGGACTCCCCATACCCCCACAAAGTGAAATGTAAACTGTGCATGCCCAATTGCTGCCACCATTCAACTCTCCTTTGCGGTAGCACCTCTTTTCTTAGGGTTTGCTTCTTCTTTCCTGAGATACCGTATATCTAACAGGGCATTATCCTGTGATACTCGTAGGGTGGAACCTCCTCAAGGATGTGCATGTGCCTATGTGTCTGCAGCACCTCGAAGGATGTCCTCCTGTAGCAAGGACAGAGCTAGCACAAGCCAAAGTTATGGTAGTTTACTCACCTGGTAAAGGTGATTGTGTTACTTGTATATCCATGGCACCTACAGATCTTTACCTTAGGGTTATATATGTCTGATAGGCTGCTTGATGCACATGTGACCTAAGTTTCGGATTTTGGTCCTCCACCAAGCCCCTTACCCACCTGGGTTTCTTCAGTTTCGATACTTCCATAGCTGTAAAATAACTTTTTAGGTATACGCACAGACAGTAATCATTACTCTGGAGAGTGTGTCCAGGATTCTGATACTACTTCAATGAGATTAATATAATGTTTTGGTGTACATTCATGTGTTGTATGCATTTATGTTTCTTTATTCTTAAATGTCCTTATCTGCTGTATCATGCTGCCTCAGGTGGAATGAGGTGCCATGGATATACAGTAACACAATCACCTTTACCAGGTGAGTAAACTACCATTGTGTTGTCTATATATCCATGGCACCTCCAGATCCTACCTTAGGGTAATTCAAAAGCAGTGCCCTTCTAAATTGGGAGGAAGAGCATGAAGTGACACTGTGTTTAGTATTGTATTAAGACCATTAGTGTCTTATTTATCATTTATCAGGCTGTCATTAGCACCTTAAGTCCAAAGAATTTTTGGCTGGCATTTCGGTGTCAAGTCTATAGTGTCTTTTGAGCGTATGTATATTGGACCAAGTGGCATGCGCAAATCTCTTGGGCCGTGGCTGAATTCCATTCAGCCGCTGATGTGGCTATTGCTCTAGTCGAATGGGCCTTGATTCCCATTGGTGGGACCTTGTTACTTAACTTGTAGGATTCTGTAATTGTCTTCTTCAACCAGGTCGCTATTGTGGCCTTTATGCCGCTGCTCCTTCTTGTGTCCTGTTGTTATAACTAATAGTCTTTCCGCTCTTTTCGATGTGTGCGGTTCTGTCCAGGTATTCTGTGAGTGTTCTCTTGACATCCAGTGTGTGGAGGTTTTCTCTCGGCTGTCTGTATGTTCTTAATAGAAGGTTGGCAGTTGTATTGGTTGATTGTTGTGAAAGGAAGAGCCAATTTTGGGGATGAATGAGGGTACTATGTAGGCTCACACCTTGTTGTGTGAACGTTGTGAATGGTTCTTGCATGACAGTGCTGTCATCTCTCCGATGCAGCGAGCTGAACATATTGCTACTAGAATGCCACTTTTAGCCCCACCCAGTAATCTGTGGTGTCTGTCAGTGGTTGAAAGGTGGTTTAGTAATGGCGTTTAGCACCAATGTGAGATCCATGGTGGTACGCTGTTCTTTATACATGGTCTTATGTTGCTTGCTGCTTTAAGAAGCGTATGACATCTGGGTGTGATCCGGGTATGTTCCTCGACTGTACCTAGTGCTGCTCTGATGGCGTAGAGTTGAACTCTTAGTGAGGATGGATCTAGGCCCTTGTCCAGACCCTGTTGCAAGTATAGTAAAACTTCTGTCATGGATATTTGCGACTGATATATTTCCTGTAAATCGCACCATTTCTTGAATATGTTCCACTGTCTGGAGTATGTTGAAGTCATTGTGTTCTTGAGGGATTGTAGCATGGTGTCAATTACCGTGGTGTGGTAACCTACATTCAGCAATCTCTCCCTTTCAGGACCAGGCTATCAGTTGTAGATTGCCTGGGTTTGGGTGCGTATTGGTCCCTAAATAAGAATATCCATTTTGTTTGGTAATGTCATGCTGTCCACTACCATTGCCATTATGGTTGTGAACCATGCCCTCCTCAGCCAGTAAGGTGCTACTAGGATTATGATCCTCGTAACTTGACATATTTTCCCAGCACCTGTGGTATCAGTGGAAATGGTGGGAACACATATGAGTAGTCGTGTGTCCATGGAAGTGATAGGGCATCTATCCTCGGGTTGGGGTTCTCTGAACCTGGAGTAGAATTTAGCCATTTGTTCTTGGTGGCCATGAGGTCCATGGTTATGGTCCCCATCTGTGTTGTATCGTTTGAAATGCTGTTGGATGCAACTGCCATTCTCCGGTGTATCTGTTCCCTGCTGAGCCAATCTGTTGTCGTGTTCAATTTCCCTGCCAAGAGTATTGCTGTGAAGTGTTGTATGTGGGCTTGGGCCCATGCCATTATGGTATTCGTTTCCCTGAGTAGTCTCTTGCTCTTGCTCTTGGTACCTCCCTGCTTGGCTATGTAAGCTATCATGGCTCTGTTGTCTGATCTTATCAGTACTGTTTTCTCCTGTATCTGTTTCTCGAATGAAGTTAGTGCATTGCGCTGCTCTCATTTCTAATACATTGATCAGCAGTCTCTTTTCTGTAGGGGACCATGTGCCTTGTGCTGCTTGTGTCCGCTGCGCTCCCGATTCCTGGAGACTTGCATCTGTGTCTATAGTGTCGTCGTGTACCATCTCCAGTGGTGTTCCCTTGCTCGGTTCTCCATGTGTGTCCACCATAGTAGTGATGTCCTTGTCTTGCTGTCCAGTGTTATTATATGGTGCAAGTTTTCCTCTGATGATGAACAGTATTGTAATAGGAAGGTCTGTAGTGGCCGCATGTGCCATGTTCCAGCTGACATCAGGTCTATGCAGGATGACATGCATTCTAGGACTGTTGACACTAGAGCTATTGTTGGTGTTGGCGATAGTAATAGTTTGTGCGTGACTGCTATGAGAATTAGTATTCTGTTCTTTGTTGGCCGTATGAGTCCCTTGTTTGTGTCTTTGCTCCCAGATATTCTATGTATTGTGATGGTGTCAGGCAGCTCTTTTGTCATTTATCACCAATCTGTGTTCTTGTAGGTGTGAATTGTTTGTGTTGGTAGCTCTTCTTGTCCCCTGAGGTGACCTGGCTCTGACTAGCCAGTCATCCAGGTATGGGATGACATGGATTCCTTGTTCTCAGAGTTTTGTTGCTAGGACGATTGACACCTTCATGAACACTCTTGGTGCAGATGCTAGTCCGAATGGAAATGATCTGTACTGGAAGTGTTGTCCCAATATTTGAAAGCGTAGGTATTTTCTGTGTGTAGGCCTCATAGGGATTTGCAGGTAGGCCTTGAGGTCTATTGACGCTAGGTAGTTGCCAGGTCTTATTGTCCTTAGCGTGGAATGTATGGTCTCCATCTTGAATGTCTTATGTGTGATGTATTGGATGACCATCTTTAGATCTAGTACTGGTCTGAGGTCTCCTGTCTTCTTGGGTACCAGAAAGAATATTGAATAAATTCTATCCGGTCTCTTCCGGGGTACTTATTGTATTGTTTGTGACCTTATCAGAGAGTCTAGTGTGTCTTGTACCTGCTGTATTTACCATTTTCATGTGGCTAATGGGGATATGATCCAGCGCTCGTTGAGGTAGCTGTTGAAACTCGATTGAGTACCTTCATGATTACTTCATTGACCCAACTGTCTGGGGTCATGTTTGACCATTTTTGCTAAAGAGTTGAAGTCTGCCCTAAGGGTTATGTGTGGGTCATGTTGTAACAATGGTGGTTGGGGTATGCTGTGTCTCGGTAGTCATTGATTTGTTCTTCTGCTATTCCTGCCTCTCTGAGTGGTGAATTTTCCCGTGCTTGTCCCCTCTACTCAGGTACAAGGAGCTTCCTTTGCTTTGATAGATACCCTGTTGACCATATTCTCCTGGTATGAGTTTCGTTTGGCTCGAAAGGATTGATTGTATCTCCTGTCTCCTCTAGTTCTTTGTCCATAGGTCTGGCCCCTGTGTGATGGTAGATAACCAGAATCTTTATCGATGTCTTGGTCTTTTCCATGACCGCGCCTCAGGAAGTCCTGGAGTCCATCTCCGAATACTCCTTCTCCTGAAAGGGAAGCTTGTCTAGTCTAGCTTTAGACTCATTATCTGCATACCATAGCTTAAGCTATAGTGACCTCCTGGCCCTATTGGCGATCGCTACAACCTGGTGTTGATTTTCAATGAATTGACTGACATGTCCACCAGATACTTTGCTGCTAATAATGAGTGTTGTAGCAACTCAGCCTCCTGTGAGTTTGAGGTAGTTTCTTTCCGATTTCTTCTAGCCATCTAATCATTGCTCCATAAGTGTAGAAGGCTGTGGTAGATGTTCTCACTGTCTGGTCTGACAGTTCATATTTTCTTCAAAACTGCTCCATTCTGTTGTCCACGGGTCCCATAGGGCTGCTGTCCTTTCAGCGGAAGTACTGTCCTTTGTTAATTCTAATATCTTTGGTCTATTTTGGGTGCAGAGCATCAAGCCTTCACCTTATCTTCCTGTAGTGGATACATTCTGTCAAGTGCTATCTTTTCTGGAAGTCAGGTGGGATCGGACCATGCCCATTCTTTCTGTATTATGTCGCCAAGTGCTGGGCATACTGGGCGTGGTTCTCCTGTTTGGGAGGCATCTGAAGCATTGGGTCCAGGTCGCTCTCCAGAGCTGCTTCAGAAATTTTGAAACCTAGTGTGGTGCATATCCATTTGATGAGATCTGATATATTGTCTATAGGAAAGAGCTTAGAGGTTATGAATGGAATGTCCTTCTTGGCTGGGCTTTCATCAGGTATGGGTTCCTGGTCAGGCTTGTGATCGCTGTCTAGTGGGAGCCTGTATCCTCCTCCTCCACCTGTTCTTCCCACTAGGAATCCTCATATTCCTCAGGAGTATAGTCTTGTGGCATCTGGCCATGATGTGCAACTGTGCCTTATCCTGCCTGCATGCCTTCTGTGTCGGGGCTCCACTGGTGGATGGCCTGGGTTTTATTAGGGACAGCATGGGTTCCAGTACTTTTAACATAAATGATTGCTGACTCTCCATCATCGCTGCCATGGCTTTCTGGAGAGCTACTGTCGCTGGGTCGACCTGCCAATCTTGCATTTGAGAGTTCTGAGTGTCCATGTCTTGGGTGGATTTATCCACTTCACATGTCTGGCAGTATAAGCCCTTTTGGTGATGTAACAAGGGGCCTTGCATGACGTGCATTCTCTATTTATGGACATCTGCAAGACAATTAGACTTTAGTTGTCTGCCAGATTATGGGAGTTTTGTTACCTACAGTATTGCTTGTGGTACTGGCCTTGTTGTGATTTTATTTTATATATATACTGTATATATATATATATATATATATATATATATACCCAGATGTGCATCCCTGTGTTTTGATACTGCCCCATTTATGTATATATTCTGTTGTTTCCTGCATATATATATATAACGCCCATTATAAGGCTCGTCACTTAAAGAAGTGATACTGCCCCATTTATACATATATTCGTTGCTCCTTTTATATATGTATGTGCCCTTATAGGGCTTGCCGCTTAAGAAATGGTCAGCGAGGTGTCGACTATGTGCCCCTTAAGAGAGAGAGGAGAGAATATTGCCAGTATGAGATGGCATCGGTAGTTTGCATCATGCATGCGTGATAGCCACACATGCGCAGAAATGGGGATGCTGTCTCCCAAGATGGTGTCAGCAAAACTAGTGCGGCTGCATGCATTGGGAAGGGATGCGCTATGAAGTGAGAGAGTAGGCCGCTCGGTGCATGGACTGTGTCCCCTGGGCTACTGTAGCTCCAGAAGAAGATGAAGAATGAGATGGAGGGAAGGGGGGTCATAAATGCCATCTTGCCCCAATGCCATGCCACGCCACAGGAATTAAGTGCTGAGATTCTATGGGTCTGCTGGGGATCCAAGGACAGCAAATTTCTAGGTAGGGAGGCTCTAGTGGCGTTCTGTAATTTTGATTGTGTGTTAGAGGAACTGCCTGACTCATGGTCTGTGAGTTGGGAGGCGAGTGGCCGTTGTTGTAGGCATAAAGTTTTACTTTCTGGGCAGTTAGGTGCACTCCACTACATAAGGGAGTGGACTGCTGCCACAGTGAGTTGGGAGATTCAGTGTGACACTCCACTGTGTAAGGGGAGTGTACTACTGACAGTGGGCAAAAAGACTGGGAGTGATGTGTTTCTGATCTGGGGAGTCGCTGCATGAGGGACTCCACCCTACAAGATCAGCTCCATTGTAAACAGGAACTCTTTTCAAAATATAAAACCTCTGTGAATTTCTCTATAGAATGCTTCGTGATGCAATTTGATGCAGTTCCTTTACTGATTATCTTTGACTCTACTGTACCTTGTCTTGAAGGATATGACATACAAAACTTTGTTTTGTAATAAATCTCTTATGAATAATCATTTATATCTCCTATTATTTCTTCTGTACTGTCTGTGCAGCTATAATATATCCATTTAAAATGAAATGCATTACCTTAATTAATTCTTATATGATTACTGGCACTGGAGCTTGGTGGTGTGCTGCTAGCCTACTTGATGCACATAAAAATTCAAGAAACCCAGGTGGGGTAAGGGGCTTGGTGGAGGACCGAAATCCAAAAGTTAGGTCACATGTGTATCAAGCAACCTATCAGGCATACATAACCTTAAGGTAAGGATCTGAGGTGCCATGGATATACAGACAACACAATGACCATGTTGCACAAGCATTGTACATACTACTTATCAAACTACCTAAGTACACTTGTACAAATCAGTTACATCCTATCATCATTCCAATCCTTCTGAACCCTAACAGCCTTTCCCAGTGTTCCTAAGTATTCCTACATAAGGAGATCATTGAACTGTTAGAAACATAAGTATGAACTATAACCGATACCAATATGGTCATCCTTGTTCATCACATAGCTTCTAGATTGAATAAGATGCACTAAGATTCTGAAATACTGTGTCAGGGACTAGCTGCATATCAGATTACTAACATTTTAAAGTCAAATTGAGGAGACCTCAGTCTCCTTGGTAAATAGAACATTGTCCCTGAGATTTGTTCTGTGATCTTTTACTTGGAAGCGTTGCTGCACCAGCCACTAGTGGTTCTGAATGCACCCCACCCTCTATTAGGAGGTTGGCAGTCAAATGCTTGTCTCTGATAACATTGCTATTACTTGGGTCCTAATTACAGTAAATTGTACTTCTGTGACATTTGCATTATAGCCTGTGCCTTCTTAACATAACCACTTTGCTTCTGAACACCAGAGAAATTCAAAACGAAGATCATGCTTTATTTATTTTGTCAAATGTTCCAGATATATAATTGTGGCTTGTATACCACAGGAATCTCAAAACCTCCTGACTAGTTTTTGCTATGGAACAAGATTTTACTTGACTGGTTTAAAGCAGCCTAAACAATACAGATACCCTAAAAACAAGAAAGAGATGACAGCATTCTTGAGCAGTGTATTTGTTTTTATTAGAAAAAATATGAAGCTGTTGAAACTTTTTTCCTTCAAATGGCTGTTTTTTTCCTTAACTCTTAGGCTGCCGACAGAATTAGAACGTATAGAAATTTTGGACTAATCTATCAATCCACGGTCCTGCAAAGGTTAATAAACTTAAAGCTTGGATTAATTTTTAAAGTAAAAGATTGATAAGCAGTGTACTAATTATTTATTACATTTATTGTTGATGGAATGCTGTATTGCTTGTTGGGATTTCTTTATTCTGTTACTGAGGTACATACATGCGTTTAATGTTGCTCAGTTCTATATTTTTATTTATTTACTTATTTGTAATTTTTACAAGGAAAGGCACGCCAAGCTGTTGTAGCTTGTTTCCAGGTGTGTCCTAGGGGTTTGATTGCATGAGCCTGTTTTACTTACATGCAGTATAACATGCATGACATGTTATATGCAGTACTCTTAATTTTCTTTGAGGATATCTTTTCATCATGCCACACCTTTGGAACAATACTTGCATCAGTGCTAGGGTTGCATAGAAACTTTGTAAGCCAGGGGCCACCCACAACGTCATGTGCCAGCATCTACATAAACTTGGGTGGCCCTGCTCTCTCAGTTCTTTTCTCACAGTTGGTCAGACTTGTCAGACCCACCTTCAGAAACACAGCTCTAATGGGCCATTGTTTTATTTTTCCTATATAAAATAGTAATCACTTTAATAATGACCTGTATGCCGCCAAAGAACCGTCAACGTTTTGTCAGTATTGCAACTGCAGGAGAAAACCACAAGGACTACACACATGAAGTGTGTGTCTGCTGCCTAGGCCTCTCAAAACATGAAAGCCTGTGAGATCTGCTGAGGATTTAACTCCATTACCAGGTGATGCAGGAAAGGGCACTGGAGAAGTTCCTCCTATAAAAGACCATAGCAGCAATGGAACAGCAGCCACAAGGCAAGTCCACATGGCTTACCTCATCAACTGAATCACGGTCACAAGTCCTAGGACAAATCCTTCTTGGGGAGCCACAAACACTGGGACAAGGACTTGCCTTCCCATTGAGGTCCCGGTCACTGCTGTGGACCACAGGTGCATCTCAAACTACGATGCCAGAGGTCAGGGCTTGGCATAGGCACTACTGGCCATATTACAGCTGGTAAATAACTGGGAGAATTATAGATCCATCAGTCTTACCTCATCTGTTTGTAAACTGCTTGAAAGCCTATTAGATTATATTATTCAAGATCTGGAGTCTCTGGATCAAGAACAACGTGGGTTTAGAAAAGGTAGAGCTGCCTAACCAACCTTATGTGCTTTTATGAAGAAGTCAGCTCCAGATTAGATAACCGTGTACCTATGACCTCATATTCATTTACTTTAGCAAAGCTTTCCACATTATACCACACCAAGTTCTAGTATTCAAACTACATAAGACTAACTTAAATAAAACATCATACACTAGATTGAGAATTGGCTCAGTAACCGAACACAGAGAGTTTTAGTAAAGGTACATTA
Organism: Neoceratodus forsteri; assembly: GCA_016271365.2. NCBI lineage: Eukaryota > Metazoa > Chordata > Ceratodontiformes > Ceratodontidae > Neoceratodus > Neoceratodus forsteri. The sequence continues at coordinate 1,047,704,988 of CM057455.1, forward strand.
TCTGAATTAGGTAATGTTAATAGTGGTGTCCCAGGGGCTCTGTTTTGGGCCCTTGTCTATTTCAAGTGTTCATGTCTGATCTAATGCACAGTTGTTTGTCTCATACAATAAAATATGCAGATGATGTAAAAATAGGAGGTCCTTGCAGTACCATTGAACAAACACGTTATTCAAAATGATCTTAAAATCTCCAAATGGGTTACTCAGTGGGACATGAAAATAAACATCAGCAAGTGCAAAGTTATGTACCTTGGTTCCAAAACCCAATGACAAATTACTTCATTGGGGGTTATAATCTATGCTGTACCACTGATGAAAAGACCTAGGACTGTATGTCTCGGCTGACTTGGTCAATCAGAACAGGCACATGAAGCCATACATAAAGCAAACTGGGTAATTTGGTCCATAAAAGAAATATCCAATCCAGGGACAAAGAGTTATGCTGCCATTGTACAGGCCTATGTATACCACATCTGGAATATGCTTCCCAACTGTGGTCTCCATATAAAAACTTAAATATCACTCTTGGAAAAGTTCAGAAAATACTCTAAACATATATCAGGATTGTATAATGAGCCGTATGAAAATAGATATCAACTTCTTAATTTAATGTCACTGGAAACACGTCATCTTAGATGTGATCTTATTTTTATGTTTGACCTCACCCAGGACCCTTACCTAATATCCGGATTAGGTCTTGAATTTAAAACCCCATCATTACATGAGAGGTCACCCTTTACAATTCTGTAGAAAACAGTTTAGCTTTGCATCCGTAAAACTTTTTACTCAAAGAATCTTGAATCCTTGGAATTCTCTTCCTATTGAGATTATCATAAGTAAGACAAAGAAGAATTTAAAGATGTTTAGACCATCTTATACTTACCGGTTTGATTTTATTATTACAAATAAATAATAATCTATAGGTGATAATATGGCTTCTAGCCTCCTAGCACCTTCTCTTTCCTTAGTGTGATCCTTAGTATGTCACTGGACATTTAACCTCCTCCATCGACTATTATGGTGATGGCCAGTACTCAAAGTAGCACTGACGCACAGGCAGTGCTCCTATCATTTTTTGATATGTTACTGGCGCCTACTGTCATGCCTAACTGCACTTACAGTGGGCCTGTTGACTGGGACTTCAGATTTAACCTGAAGGAGCAGGATTCCACTAAAAAGAACCTGCTGGAGTTTATGGAGATGCCATAATATCCTTCTGCTATTGTTCCTCCCTGTGTCCAACATTGGAGGATGCCACCTATGAAGCCTGGAATAGGCCAAACACTACAGCAGCTGTTCTCAGAAAGGCTGAAAAAGTACCTGCTCCTTCTGGGAAGCCTTTTATGCTAATCTGCCTGAGACTGATTCAGTGTGGTGATCACGGTCGCCAGTGACACATCCAGGGCATCTAGACACCTGAGTTCCCTCCTCCTGATAAAGAATCCAGGAGGTTGGCTGTACAGGCAAAGATACCTATGCTTCAGTCTGTCTGAGCCTGTGTATTGCCAGTTATGGTTCACTGTCAAAATCACGCAACCAAAAAGCGCAAGGCAATACAGCGCTACATTTTAACGCTTAGTTCTTAATCACGCGAGCTCAAAATAGTGAGTGCTCAAAACAACGCAAAATGAAAATGACTGTGCAACACAAACACTCTAGCTGCTACCTGTCACCATCAATTCAGCTTCAAAAACCTAATCTAAAATAGATGTGGTACAAAAGCCTGGCTGGAGAGACAGTACAGCTATTCATCATGACCATCCCCATATGTCAGAAAGATATGAGTGTGGTCTCATGGGGAGCGGATCACTCCGTTCAGCTGCAGAAGCAAGAAAAAGCCACAGTTTTAGACAGGGCAGAACCACCAAACAACAGCATGCAGAGATGCAGTCTCATTTCTCCTCCTCAAAACCCCATAGTTTCAGAAACTTGTAATTTAAGTGCTGCTGTTTGATTGACGTTTTGGCCAGACAATATGCTTTCCATTTTTTCTGTTAATTATTTTTATAATCCTTGTACTAAACCATGTTAGCATTGTACTGTATTTAATCATCCACAGGTGTAGCTGCAAGCAAGCCTACCAGACTGATACTCACATCAAATGGGCGGTCAGCCCAAAACTTCAACAACGACCTCCAAAAAACAAAGTGGTACTCTGGGTCCAAAAATCAAAAGGCTTTGGGAATTAGGGTGCCATGGGTTAGTCCCTAAAGTTAAGTGTAGTAGTCTGGATGTGGTGTTTACTTGGATAATCGTTAGAGTCCAAAAGTATATGTCACTAAAGGTTTTGAATCACTGAAGCCCAACCAGAGGAGAGGCATTGCAGAAGAGCAGGTTCAAGAGCAAGAAGCTGCAGGTTCCGTTGCTCTCCATCGTCTTTCTCAGTCCGGTTCTGTGCTCCTGCTTCATCCCTGACTCGGTGCTCACTTCTTAATGGTCGATCCCTGGGTGCTCACTTGAGGTTTAGAGTGGGTTTAGAAGAAGAGTGTTAGTGTTTATATAGTACTAATGCTGTTATTGTACAAGCGCTGTTCTGTGCCAGCGCTTGTAAATCTGTGTACAAATAAGCGGCGTGTTAATGATTTAGCTATTTTGGATATGCTATTTTAACCGGATCCCGACAGTTACCAGGTCCACATGATAAAATATCAGGATATGCTATGGAGGACGTCTAAGGCTGCTGCATGGTCCTTGCCTGAGGGTAATGCCAAATAAGAGTCACTCAGAATCCTTATTTCTCATGTTGATGTGGGTAAACACTTGACCCACACAGCATATGATGTTTCTGATGTTTCTGCTAGGGCTATGACCTCTGGCATCTGTCTAAGACACTACTCCTGGCTTATGGTAGCAGGCTTTGCCACTGATGTGAAACAGTTTTTCTTAATTCCCCATTTTGAGGACAGAAACTGTTTGGCCATGATGTTGAAGAAGCTTTGAAAAATCTTCAATCATCTGGCAAGACTTTGAGGTCAGTCAAATCCCTGTACCATATCCAAAGTAGGGGTAAGGCCAGTGGTAATTTTCACCCATCTGCTGCCAGAGTCAGTCGTCAGGCCTACAGGGAAGTAGGGTAGAGACAGAGGTGCGGGGCTTGCCAGTCCCCACCTAATTCAAGTGCCCATGCAATAGCACCTAGAGGTAGTGGAGCTAGTGGCTCTGCCCCCCCAACCTGGCTCAGCATGACTCCTAACACACTCCCCAATCACCATTACCCCAGGAGTGGTTGTATGTGGTTGCATCTCTCTCCATCTGGATCAGTAGAAGTCAATGACACAATAAGTACTGGAGTTCATAGGAAAGGGTCATGCTTTGGAGCTTCTGGACAAAACTCAGACCATCCACCAGTTATCCACCATTCTTTCTTGGAAAGCATTATTTTAATTACAATCACTTCTGTGTGAAGGATTCCACAGCTGCAAGCTCTAATGTGTGAGCCTTCTCTTTTATTTTCCATAAAGACTGGGGCTCAATTCTCAAAGCCTCAAATTTGATGCAAGGTACTTAAGTCATTCAGAACTGACACAAGGCACCTTGCATAAACCTTACAGAGTTCTCAATTCTGAAACATCAGCTGCAGCAAACTGGGACCGAATTTCTAAACAGTGCTTGATCAAATGGCTAACACACTACAGCATATTACGTTCTGTTACAGGAAATGTGGCAAACTTCCTGGTGAGGTTGATGGTCATTCCACTAGAGGCATTGCCACTTCTGGAGCTTGTTTTGGAATGTTTCAACTGCAGAATTTTTGCAGCTGCCACATGGAGTTCTAATCACACCTTCACAAAGCATTACAGTCTGGACATTGTCTCTCAGACAAGCTGGGTTTAGCCTAGCTGTGCTACAAGGCCTGTTATCATAAGTTTATAGGCTCCAGCTGCACAGACTGTTAGCTTTTGGTACTGCTTGAACTTGCTCCAAAGGTGTGGCCTGATGAAAAATATCCTCAATGGACATAGAACAGTTATATAGGAACTTATCATAACAGTAGATCGAGAATCTTTTTAACAGGCCATGCTGTTCCTTTCGTCTACCCCCTTCAGGGTTGTAACAAAGGACTTTTGTCTTGCTACTTCCATTGCTGTCTTTGTCAGTCTGTCTTGCCTGGTATGTGGCATGCTGGGGTCTCTTCTGGTTACCTAGAGGAGGTCCTCTGAGCATGATTTCTGAGGAGGAAACTGAGGAGAGGAGGGCCACTCACGTTTATGTAGATGCTGGTGCATGATGCCATCATGGACAGCTCCTGGCTACAAATTTTTGTGTGGTCCTAGCTCTGATGTGGGTATTGTTCAAAGGTGTAGCTTGATGAAAGATATCCTCTAGAAGATCTGTCATGGTAAATTCTTACATAATGGTTCTTTCCTCCCCAGCCTTCCTTTGTAATCATCCCCATCACACCTTAAAACAAGCTATATGCTCAGCTTGCTTTCTTGGCCAAAACCTGTAAAAAATAAAATAAAATGCCAAAATCAGCTATAATGTATGGTAGAACACTGTGACCTTAGGAAATCATCATTTCCTAAGGTTGCCTACATCGATGTGCAATAATAATATTGTTAACCTATCGATACTCGTCACATCGACAGGTTAACTGAGGGATCGGTCTGCGCATGTGTGCATCTTTTTACACTCAGGAACTGTGGATGCATGCAGCGGTAAGGGAAGGACTGAGCAGCTGTGGCGGTGACTCTGTTTAGAAAAGTAAGGAGCCGTTTCCCTTTTCTTGGGACCATACACTATAAAAACAATGTATGGTCCTTCTGTCAGCAACGGTTACTGTTAACCATCTCAAGGTTGCCTTGATGACATAAACCTCTCGAGCTTAGCTCGAGAGTTTACCCGTGCCTAGCAACCTCTCGATGGTTAACAGACCGGTTACCAATACAGGACCATACATTATCCTCTATTTATATTTTTTGTACTGGAGGGAGGATATTGACACACTGTTGCAGTTTTGCTGAGTGGTAAATTGGCATATTTGACTTAAGTCTCTCCCCCAACACACACACACACACACACACACACACTATTCTAGCCGCTCTGTTTTTAGAGAAAGTTAGGATTCAGCCCTTGGAGAGTCCCTGTCATAGCACAAACCATAACCATTGGATTCCTTTTGAGTTCAGATCCTGCTATCTGAGATGCAAACAATGTAGTTAAGTTTTACCATAGGGAGGAGTATCGTCAGCAGAAAGAGGTGGTGTTGCCTCTGTATAAATTGTTGGTAAGACACCACCTAGAGTACTTTGTCCAGTTCTGGAGCCGCATCTCAGACAGAACATAGAGTGGATGCGGTACCGAGGAGGACAACTAAAATGGTGCAGAATCTGCATCAGGAGCCCTATGGGGAGAGATTAAAGCACCTAAATATGTACATCTTGGAAGAAAGGACAGAGGAGGATATGATGGACACCTTTAAATACCTCAAAGGGTAAACAAAATACAAGATGGCTCAAGGACAAGGGCATGGTAAGAGGCTGGAGGGGTAGATTTATGACAGATGTGAGAGTACTTCTTCACAGAAAGAGTGGTGGATTCCTGGAACAGTCTTTCAGCTGAGGCAGTGGGAGTGAAAAACAGTAGTGGTGTTCAAGAAGGTATAGGATAGGCATAAGAGCTAGCTGTTGCACTGTTTCCTTAGGAAAGGGAAGATGGCAGCGTAAGGGTTGAGACCAAGTAGGATCTCTGTTGATGCTATAGGCAGGAAAGATGGGCAGACTAAGTAGGACAAGCGGTTCTTATCTGCCTTCAAGTTCTATGTTTCTATGTTTGGTTTGAAATCCAGAGGACCAGTGCTGGCTGATATGACCCAGCAATTTGCATTTATAATTTTATGTCATTTAGTACTGTAATCTGTATTCCTTTTTACCTGTTGGCATTGTAAAGTGCTTTGTAATATAGAGGGATAATGGCTGGGGATCAGATGATAACCACACTGTAATCACTCGAGTGGTTGCTAGGGCAACATGGTAAACCTCGAGGCGCGGCTTGAGAGGTTTACTGTAGTCCTAACAACCACGAGGGTGATTTCAACATGGTTGTCACCCTATCACCAGCCATCATCTTTTATAGTGTATGGTCAAAAAAACACTGTTTGCATTCTACGTGTGAGAAATATGGAACTCTGGTGCATTCTTTTGTTTTGCCACTGTTTGGAAGTTCAAGTATGGTTAACAACTTTTAAAATTCTAATCAGTGCATAACAAAGCTGTTTAACTGCTGATTATGGTGGTTAATAGACACTTACCATACATTATATAGTAATAAACAAAATATTACATGCATTCTGTATGAAGGGTGCTACACAAAATACAGTTGTGCTAGCCTTTTGTTCATTCACACTAAAAGAAGTTGAAAGGGCAAGTGAACATTTTTATTTTGGTCTGCTTTCAAAGAAATTATTTTTCAGGTGTGTGACAGTATGATTCTTCCTGTGTTTACCTGTCTTCATCCTCTGTGGAATATTCTCATTCCGCAGCTGGTGTCCTTTAAGAAAGCAACTTACTGAGGGCAGGTGGTGGGGGTGGGTGGGCCATGCCTTCCCTGCCTAGGCTCTTGCTCCTTTCCTGAAAGTAAATTTGACCTGGTAAGGGTCAGCCTAGGACTGACTTCTTCAGGAAGAATATTCTGTTTAGTAACAAAAGTAGGTTTTATTGAATGACAAAGGTGCTCAAAACAAAGTGCCATTACTCAAGAGGAACATCCTGTTTAGTTCTGAAATTAGATCTTATGTCATGAGGAAAGTATTCAGAAACAAAATGTTATGTCTCAAGATGTGATGTTTCATATGCTTTTCATGGAAAAACACATGTTGCCCATTCTGACAAATCTTAACTACAGCACAGTACTTGGAACTAGAATGCTTTTATGATTTCAACATGGTGATATAATATGAAGGGTCATATAATTTCCATTCAGACTGCTGACAAACTGATAAACAAAAATGCAGTTTGACATTTCTGTGCATGAGGTTTATAGTACTGACAAAGTGGAATGTTTATTGTAACTAACACTACAAAAATCATTTTGTTTTGTAGACTTGGGATACAGAACTAGAGAGTCTTCTGCAGAATGGGCTGAAACTTGTCTTTGGGAGCATGGACCTGGTTATCTACTGCCATCAATTGGACAGAATCTAGGAGTGCACTGGGGAGGTAGTTTACATGCTAAACATTATTTCATTAATTCTAAAATTGTACCCCTACTGCATGTACTGTACTGTATATCATGTCACTGACATGATCATCTGTGATGAACAGAGGAAAGAACACTGATTGGATATGTGACCATAGCTAAGGCCAGAGAAAAGAAACATTTTGTGTCTACTCTTAAACCCATCTTCGTAAGTGGATGCCCTGCTTTTAGCAGGAAACCATTCCTCACCATGTGCCCTATGGGTTGCTTAAAAACTCTCTGACTCCTCTGTCTTTAACCTGAAATTGGTACTAGTAGTAAACAAACATCAGCAGGCAAAGGAAGCAAGTTGGAGTATAGGGGTTAGTACTGTGTTTCTGCAAGATAGTCGGCCCTGCACATAATGCTTTACAAGTTAGAAGAGGAATTTTAACATTTATACAGTGCCTTTTAAATGACAGTGAAAGGGCCTAATATGACTTCAAGGTTCTGACTGCATAATTACATTAATAGTAGCACTTGAAATAGACTGCAATTTCTCTAACAACTTATCAGGAGCTCAAACAGCAGGGTGGTAAACTACTCTGGCAATGATTGGAGCATGAATGACTGGCAGTTATTTAGTTAGAAAAGTTTAGGGCTCAGTCTGGCTACATTCTTGAGATAGTGAAAAGCTGAACTAGAGGTGTGCAAAACCAGGGAGGTTTTGGTTTTGCCAGATCCTCTGGTTTTGATTCTGGTTTTGGTTTGAGATTTATGGCCAATATTCATTCAACATAAAACATGGTCTGTAACTTCATTTTAAAGTATAATATAAAGGAAAACAGGTTAAATTATGTAAAAACTATTTAATAGCAAGGCAGCTAGCAGGCACCAGTGGTTAGTAAGTTCAGAGGAAATTATCTGTCTTGTACTGTATTTTGAGCCTGTGCTAAAGTTGAATAAGCACATAGTTTTCATTAGCTTGCAGTCTAAATTCCTAGCAATAAATGACAGGAGACAAGACCGTTAAATAAAGGGACATAGATTGAGGCAATGAAACAGTTGAGTATAGCAGTATAGCCTAACAGTATAGCCTAGAGGTTAGAGTAATGAGCTGTGACTGAGTTTGATCTCCCACAATCTCCACTTGCATACTGTGTGACTCCGAGCAAGTTACTACTTAACCACCCCAGTTTTCGGGTCACCCTGAAAACAAGCACATGTGCCTAGTGGGCCTTACCTGGTTATCAAAAAAACACACACAAACACAAAAAGTAACCCATGACAACCATGTTTTGTTTGTGAAGCAAGTTGTGTACTGCTAACAAAAGTGACTTGGTGAGCCACATGTGAAACCTTTTGGAGGGAAGTGTCAGCTTGGCAGTTAAATAGTAGCCTGCTTGTAGTTTTCTTAGTTAAAGGGGCACTGTCAGCTTTTCCCTCAATTTGTGCTCAGTTTCCATCTGATATTTACAAGAACATAATTGTAAGTCTGTGACTGTAGAATGCATCAAATAAAAGCAAAAGTAAGCAGCTTACCAATTTTCATGATTTAAACATTACTTACATTACTGGCGTCCCGACTTTAAACCTCCATGCCCCAAGCTGTTCCATGCAGAAGCAGCATCTACCAGGGACCATGGTCCAGACCAGCACATTTAGCATTGGCATGCCAAAAACATTAAATCCATAAGAAGGGTAATCTAAATTGTTCGATGTGTTTGCGAATAAAAAACAAGGACTCGTTCCAGCACAAAATACTTTGAAAAGCTGGTGCCCAAATCATGAGCATGTGTAGTAGTGGCTTGAAAAGATCCCTCACATGTAGAATAGTGCAGCGATCAGCATGCGCTGGATTTGGGCACCAGCTTTCAAAGTATTTTGTGTTGGAACGACTGTTTCTATTTGCAAACACATCGACACTTTAGAATACCTTCTCTCTTATGGATTTAATGTTTTTTGGCATGCCAATATTAAAATGTGCTGGTTGGGACTGCAGTCCCGGTAGATGAGTGTTCTCTGCACGGAACAGCTTCTGGGGGCATGGAGGTTTAAAGTCGACGCCAGTAATGTAAATAATGTTAAAATCATGAAAATTGTAGGCTGCTTACTTTTGCTTTTTATTTGGATGCATTCTACAGCTGCAGACTTACAATTATGTGCTTGTAGAATATCAGATGGAAATTGAGCACAAATCGAGGGCAAAGCTGACAGCGCCTTTAACCAGATCACATTCATACCTTACCTAGAGACGACACTAACTACTCATCATCATTGCCACCTATTTCCCAAGGTGACTGAGGAAGGTGTTATGGTTAGGTAATGTTTTTTTTATTAGAAGGAGCTGGCTTCATTAGTAAGCAGCAAGTGTTATTTAAAATAATGATGGAAGGAGTACTCCTGTCAAATAAGTTTCCAAGACAAAGACAGTAATTCAGAAGAAAACATATTTATCTTGCTGGAATGTGTAAAAAGGTATCACCATTATGCCTTCAAACCAGACCTCCTCAGTTGCCCCAGTGGATTGACATTGTATTTACCATTTATCAATTTGAAACTTGATACAGAGAAATTATACATGTGCATCTCGGAATGTTGTTTATTTCATTCAATGCAAGAGATGTCCACAAACCTGGTATGTGGGAGACACAGGACAACTTCTCCGCACCTCGAATGACCTCACACAGACATACTATTAAAATGAAGATGACTGACAAACCAGTGGGACAACACTTGTCTCTATCTCAGTCTGATTATCTCAGATATGTCAGTCCTGGTTTTGAAAGTACATTTAAAAATACACAGCAGAGACAGGCTTTCAAGATCAAGCTCATTTTACATCTCAGTATGGTGGGAGACGGTATGAACATTAATTTCTGTTTTGTGTAACATTACATTACTTAAATGTTCACCTACTTCAGGAACAATGAATGGACATATAACAGTACACCTGGTTTTTGTTGTATGTTTTAATACTAAATGGATATAGAATCAATTTTAATTGGTTATCATTATGTTGGTTTCACCCCCAAAGAAATTATGGTGTGGGGTGGGTTGGTGGTATGAGGTAAAGCTTATATACAGATACATGTTCATAGGCCCTCTGTGGCTGCTTATTCCCCACCCTCATAAAGTGTTTTTATTTTTATTTTAACTTGTACCTATGTTTTGAGTTATTCTGTAAGTTCGAATCCAAGCTGTATCGTTCGTTGTAATGTACTTTTGCCTTCTCCTGTTGTTCTTTGTTTTGCAATCTATGACGTGGAACCTTTGTAAAAGAGCTTGTGCTCAAAGGTCTTTTCGAATCACTAAATAAATACACGGACATTTTAGGTACAGAATCTTATTTACTATGTAGTCATTATTTGTGCCTGTTTCTTTAATGTGCATAAACTCTTGGCATCAAGTACATGACTCTGTGGAGTTAATTGTGTGATGACTGTTTGTTTACATACAAAATGGATGTATGATTCTGTCTGACCAGTTATCAATGCAATGGTTTTCCTGTGGGGGTGTTCCTTAGGTTTTGTTTCAGATTTCTAGGACTGTTACTGTATATACAGCAGATTGATTATATACTGCCACATTATAAAACAATGAACATATTAGGATACAGGATCTCAATTGCTAGAGGGTCTTTGTTAAGTTTGATTTTTTAATGATACATTCATACTTGGCAGGGGTTGGGAATGGTGGCAGAGTGTTGATTCCCTCAGTTTTGATTTGGATTGATAGAAATGTTATTTAATAGTACAGAATATTAGGTATATACAGACACCTGTTGATAGGATAACAGCATCTCATTTACAAGGGGGTCTGTGTTAGGTTTGGTGTTGAATGTGCAGAAACACTAGTCACTTGTTACAGAGTTTCAGAGAGATCATGTTTAAACAGTATAAGTTTAAGTATTCATGAATAATATTGACTTACTGTACACTGGTTATAAGGCATACCTATCTGAACTGTATTTATTTTATTTATTTATTACATTCTCGGATTAGTACCTTTGAGCTAGGAGCTCTTACATAGGTTTCACGTCATGTAAAATACAAAACATACAACATTGGCAAGACAGTGTTACATGGAGGCACAGATACAGGGCAAATTTAGGTAATAACAGGCAATTACAGATATGGAAGGAAAAACCATTACATAGGGAGAGACAGATAAGTGTAGTGTCAGCCTGGGACACTGCAGCAAGGACTAACAAGGGCAGCGCCCCTAGAGCAACAGGTGGACAGAGCAGCCAGTGAGGCCTTGTCGGGGAGGGAATGGGGGAGTGAGAGAGGGCAGGGCTAAGGGGTGGAGCAGAAAAGGGAAATATGAGGGTGGAGGAGGCAGGAGCACCAGGAGGTGGGAGGGAGGGAGGAGAGGGAAAGAAGAGAGAAGACGGAGAGAAGGGGAAGTGGGGAGGTAGTTGTGGATGGGTGGCAGAGAGAACTAGTAATGGCAGTCATAGTGGGACCCAAGCACCAACTGCTGCTTAAGATTCACTTTGAAGGCACCAAGTGTGGGAATATTGGCAATGTTATCACGAAGGGAGCTGATCCACTACAGAGCTCTGAATGCGAAGGACCATTGACCTTGAGAAGTGCGGCATTTGGGGGTTAGGAAGAGCCAGTGCTCGGAATTTCATGTGGGATGGGGGTTGGTGCTGGGAACAAGTAGTTGTTGCACTCCTTTCGGTAGTTGACCAAGGTGGATTTTTTGCCAGAAGGCAGGTTTGGTATTTCAATTGGTCGAGAAGTGGAAGCCAGTTTGTCCTGGAGTAAAGGTCGCAGGCATGTGTCAGTCTAGGTGCTCCTATGATGAGCCAACAGGCTTTGTTAAGCACAATTTTATGCGTCAGGCGCGAGTGTCTGAGGCAGAGCCATAGATAACAAGGCCATAGTCAACAAGAGAAACCTCAGAGCTGTGAACGGTGATGCTTAAAGCTTTGGACATCAGACTATGCTTGTGTCTATAAAGCAGCCCAGTGCATGAGTTGATAGCATTGATGGTGTTGTCTGTGTGGAAGGTGTAGGTGAGTGAGCTGTCAATGGTGATCCCAAGGTATTTGAAGTGTTAAATGAGATCAAGTGAGGAATCGGCTCTATTGCGTATTGAGAGGGGTACTTTCTGTCCTTGTTTGGGGGCCAGAGAACAGCATGGTCTTGGTCTTTGTAGTTCATAATCAATTTGTAGTTATTGAACCATTGCTTGACACTTGAGAAATCACGTTAGAGTTGCCACTCAAGGGCACCTGGGTCCATGCCACTGGAAAAACAACCACATCATCTGCGTAAAGGAGGATGTGACTTTGACAGGCTTGGGAATTATTAAGAAATAAACTGAAAAGGAGGGGCCCAGGATTGAGCCTTGGGGATGCCGTAGCAAACAGGCTGACTATCTGAGAGGACAGTACCTATCTTCACTTGTTGGGAGCGACTTCAAGGTAACTATGGAACCAGGTGACAGTGTCTGTTGAGAATCCAATGACAAGTAGTTGGTTGGCAAGGAGGGCCTGGTTTACTGTATCAAAGGCCTTTGTTAAGTTGATAAAGACTGCCCTAACAAGGTGTCCTTGGTCAAGGGATTTGTAGCTAGAGCCTGTGAATTCAAGAAGAGCCGTGGTGGTACTGTGCCCGGTCCTAAATCTATGTTGCTTGGGGCATTGAAACTGGTGTTTTCCAGGTATTCAGTAAGCTGGTCTGCAACAATTCTTTCAAGAGCCTTAGAGAGGGATGGCAGGATGGAGATAGGTCTGTAATTCTTTGGGAGGTCATGATCACCATTCTTGTGCACAGGAGTTACTACAGCAGCTTTCCATCTTTGTGGGAATGTAGCATAACAGAGTGATAGGTTAAGGATATGCGTGAGTGGGGATAGGATTTCTTGCAATGTAAGAGCCAATAGCTTGAGATCAAGGGTATCCTACTATATCTCCCTTTACCAGACTTTGTTTAGATATTTCCTGGCTTTCCCAATGGAGATTGCTTTGAAATAAACAGGAGGGTGTTTGAGGGTCTCGCGTAGATTTGGTTGAGTTGGTAGGGAGGAGAAGTCAGCAGGAGGATGCCAAGGAGGTCTGTGAAGGTTTGATTGACTGTGTTGGCTGTGGATTTGGGATTGAGGATGAGGATCCATTGATGTTGAGCATGGTGGGTGTGGATTTAGGCTCTTTCAAGTTCGTCCAGAATTTTCTGCCATCTTTCCAGCATTGTGCAAGGGCATATTTGTAATATTTGTTTTTGGCTATACGGATGGTCCTGGTACAGTTATTCCTGGCCTTTTTCTAATTTTGGATGTCTGATAGTTTCCTGAGGCCCTGGCTACATGCCAGAAATGGTCCCTATTTTCATGAGTTCAAGAATGTCATGGTCAAGCCAGGGATCGAAATTACCTTTGATTTCATGTTTTTAATGGGTGCATGTTTGTCACAGGCTGCATTGAAAAGGGTAAATGTGGGAAACAGCTGGTTAATGCTTAATTTACACTAGTACAGGTTGTCTTTACACCCACATTTTGCCTAAAACAAAGATTTTTTATTTAGAAGACTTTTAACATTATATACTATGTATTTCTTCAGCTTATTTCATCTGTGTGTTATGGCTGTTCTAAAGGAAGAAGCGTATCTATTCTGTGACATTTGACCTTGACTTACCTTTCTTGTGATGGAACTCTGTCTTTACAGTATATGGTTCCATGCTGTTTTTAAAAAGCAGTTTAAGCTAATGGGATTTTAACAATTTTTATGGTTTTTTTAATGTATATCTGGACTTTAAGAAAGTGTATTCTTCCAAACCACCTGTTATTTTTCTAATGAAGGATTCTATGTAATTTTAAAGCTCAAGCACCTATTTTCTTTTGTAACATCTATGTTGGTCCAATAAAAAGTATGAAACCATCTCTCTTTTTTCTGGATCTTTGTCACAAGGACCAATATGGCAACATAACTAATTTTCTGCATCAACTTGAGAAAGGCATGCATTATTGTTTAAACAATATGCCAGTATTCAAAGAAATCTGGAGATGATGGGTACTCTACAAATTGCAAACATACTTTGATTTTGTCCCATAAACTCTCTTCTTCAACCTGTGAACCTGTTGTTTTACATTTTTATTTAACCTTCCTATGGATATTTTGTTTGTAACGAGGGAACTATCTTGGTATTGCCCATGCCTTTCCTAAGAGTGCATTATCTTATTTTCATTATTCTTTTGTAATATATGGATAATGAAAATAATATAATCGAAAAGCATACAAAAATTCCTGGTAATACACGGGCCCCAGTGATAATACCATCTTTGCTGACCGATAATACTATCGTTCAGAGCCCGTAATACTATCGCTCAGAGCTCTGAACAGTAGCATTATCAGAGAAATGCCACCATGGCTGGCGCAAGTCTGACACACATATTAACCCAGTTGCCATGGTCTCAAGTCCTTTCCTGCAGGCGTGCATTGTGATTAGCCACTTTTCCACTGTGAATGGGCAGAGCAATTTTGAAAACATGGTGGCTGGTTAGTCTCGCTTAACGAGTCAAATGTGTCGCATCGTTTCTTCAGCTTTTTCTCGTGGTCTTTGGATCATCTGGTTAATCCCATTACCTGAAGAGTGGAAACTAAAAGGTATGACTGCAAATCTAAAAAGTAAAATATTAATAGATATGGAGGGAGTGGTGGGGGATGAGGGCAACCTAGTCAGTCTCGGTCGACAGTCGGTGGAGCTGCAAGCGTGTCTTCAGTGTTGTGATTGGCTGGCCAGCTCACAGAAAAAACACAGACTTTCTAACTGGATCCATATATTACAAAAATAACAAATAGATAGGTATCTATTACACGGCAGTAAGGCCATCTCGAGGTTTTAGGGACTTTGGGAACCTCTCAAGCTTCACTCGAGGTTCCAAGTCCCCAAAACCTCCGATGGCCTTACTGCCTTGTAATAGATACAGATCTATCTATTATTCTGTTTATACACTTGAATATTCTTATAGCATCATACTTGACTATTTGTTATATTTTGCTTCTAATGTACCAGTTGGTTTGATCTTCTAAGTCATTGTCATTGTTCTGGATGTTTGTTTTATCTGTGAAATGGCTTGTTGTTTATTCACCTTGATCTTTAATAAAATTATTATTATAAAAAATTCAGAAAAATTTACAAAAGTGCTTTTTCTACTGTAGTAGGTACATCCTGTTTACTGATTAAAGCTTCATCATGCTCCGAGTCCTTGTCTTCTGAGATATCATGTTTGTCTGCTGCTGCAGGTGATACCCAGCTAATAAATACAAGGCAAGTAAAATGCAGTAAGAAAAGCTTGGGTGATGAACCAGCAACTGAGAAAAGTAGATCTGCCAAGGTACAGTTATTAAAAAATAAAGGTGGTTGCAGGCACTGCACGTAGTAGAAAGGAAAGAATAAGCACACATGCATACATTGTGCCACTTTCTCAAGATTGTGCCATTTCTCATTCCTCTGTGAGCTCTTCAGAGTAACACCATGTGAATAGCAGTGGCAGCGGTACATTCTGGAAACAGAAGCAGTGCATGATGAGTACTCTGATGATGAGGGCTCGAGCCAGAGGAACCTGTGAGATGCCAGATCAAAAATCCTGGGGATAGGTCATCAGAGGAAAGGTCATTAGGGGCCAGTGAAGAAGTTATGAATAGCTTGCCTGTCTCCTCTGCTGAGGGCAGGCCTCACATCCAATCATCCAGTGAGGAAAATAATAAAAATATGGAAATTAACATAGACATGCTGAATGATGATTCAGAGGTTGCAATGCCAGGGACAAAAATGGAAAAGACATCCTCTTCCATCTAGATTTTTTTACCTTGACCCAAAGACCAGTATGCAAGCAATATGCTGTTTATGTAAGGTCTCTTTCAGCAGAGGAAGACAGGCAAGCAACCCTTGCACATCAACCTTAATAAGACACAGTGAATACATCCATTTCAATGGGCCAGGAATAAGTCAGAAGGTGACAGGGCAGAGGTGTTGCTGAGTTAATGCTGGTATTCATGCTGGTGGTATAGCTACATTTTTCATATACATTTTAAAACCTCTCAGACACTGAGCAGGACTTTGACTACCCCTTTATTTACTAGGTCTTTATCAGAATCAGAAAGCTCCCGAACTGAAAACAGAATGAGTTCTTCTCTGCCTCCTCTAGCCTTTTTAGTGTCCAGTCACACCTCAGAAACAGTTGATGATGCAGCAGGCTTTGAACTGAGAACTAAATATGACCAAATCCATCCAGCTGCTCAGAGGTTAAATAAAGCAATGTCTGCAATGATTGCACTGAACATGTACCCATTTCTGTTGCTGACTCTGTTGGGTTTGGGAAGTGATGGCGCTTGCTGCCCTCGGTATCAGCTGCTGTCATGGACATACGTCTCCAGAAAGGCTGTGCCTGCTCTTGTAAGAGAACTGTGCCAGAAGGTAAACAGTGCCTTGCAGTCATCAACTATTGAAGAAGTACATATAACAACAGACATGTGGACAACTGGTCGAACAGCAGACTACATAACTGTCATTGCCCAGGAGTATCATTTTCCTCTACAACATCCTCTGGCAACACAGGAACAACAAAATCCTCACAAACAGGTTGCCCTCTATATTACAAGATTTGACAAAGAAAATCACACAGGAGCTGAAGAAATGGTTCTCAGAATGACTTTCTCCTAATGGCCTTCCCCGGATTTGTGGTTGCAGACAATGGAGCTAACATTGTGAAAGCATTAAAGGATGGTGGGTTTCTGCATTTACCATGTTTTGCACATACATTCAATCTAGTGGCAAAGAACTTCTTCAGTGGAGTGTCGGAATATGCTGTGTGCATGTAAGATTTGTGGTCTCATAAGGCACTCTGCAAAAGCTTGCAAAATGTTGTGGGAACTGCAAAAATGGAATAACTACCAATTCACCAGCTAAAGCAAGAAGATGCCATTAGGTGGAACTCCACCTTTACATGTTACAGAGGCTCCAAGAACAATGCAAAGCAGTGTACCAGAATACCATGGACCCTGCAGACTCAGGCCATGCTTTTGGGTCCCTAGCCAAGATAAAGCCTCCCCTGCCCCATTGAGTATTACTGGTATTGATGGTACTCCTGTCCTAATCACTGACTCCATCAAATACCTTGAGCTGACACTTGATCCCCTGCTTGACCTTGGGCATCATATCCAAAATGTATGCAGAGCTGTCAACTGCAAACTTGGTCTGGCCTATAGAGTGAAGAACAATCTTATTCTGCTGCTTGCCTTGCACTGGCCAGAGGTGGGTTTCTCCTTTCTCTCTGCTATGGATTCATCCTGTTTGAGCACACTTCCAAGGTTCACCTCCCTTAGGCGGAACATAGCCTATAATAACATTTGCCTTTGCACTTGCCCCTCGCCTCACCCACCACTGTGACGTGTATGATAAACTTGACAGACTCTCCTGACCCAACCACATGTATTTTGTCTTGGGCAGCTTCACGGGCAAGGTTCTCAGAACTAGCACCCCCAGGACTAGCTGGGCTCCTCAAACTGGCTGCCTCTTCTTCTTACTCCCTTAAGTCATTGGGCCCTGCTGTTCTCAAAGTTCTTGTCACTCAAATGCAAATGAGGGACAGGGATTTTGCTTCGGTGTCCCCATAGTATGGAACTCCTTTCCCACCCAGGTCTACTCCTCCCTCCCACTTATGCCTTGGAGCTCCCTGTGGAATTACTTAAAGCTCTTGTCTGCATGTGGTTGTCCTAAACCACCATAACTAACCTTGGTCCCCTGCACTGGACTTACATGTCCTCCTTTTAGTACCCTTGCAGAGTCCCGCTGATGCATCCTGCCTGCTTGGGTTCTGCTCTGTATATAATGTATTTACTCTCTGTTTCAGGTGATGCTTTGACTGCAGCTCTGCTTTTGTGGCTCTGAGCTTATAGAATTGTATAATGCACTGTTCATAGCCTTGGTGACTCTATGTATATATTTTGTTCCTATTCTAACAGTATTTGCTGACTGCTTGTGTTATGTTCATCTGGTTCTACCTGATTCTATGTAATGCCTAACTTGTATCATGTTGTCCTCTGTATGAACTTGTATTTCATTGTACTCTTCTGAGTCATATCTCAAAATAGGCAAATGTCTTGTCTAGTGAACTTACCTGGTCAACAAAAGCTAAATAAAATAAATAAATGCAGTACTGAAAGGGATGTTACACTCACCTCTGTGCAGTGGAATCTTATATAATATCTACTGTATGTCAGTTGCTACAGCCATTCGGGAAACCACATGTGAAGCAAGTGTTGACAATGCAACCTTAAGTCAAGTAATTCCATTGATATGTCTTCTCATGCAGAGACTGGAAAGATTCAGAGAAACATTTGTAGAGCAAGGTGCAAACACAGGTGTCACTTTTGCTATAAAGTTGTCTTTGTGTTTGAAATGGACTGCAGAATTGCCATGATTTGGGAATCTTAACATTATGTAATAGCAACAATGTTGGATCCATGAGTCAAAACCAAGTTTCCAAGTCTTCTCCAAACTAGTAGCGTAGACCTCAACTGTTATAAAGAACTGCTCATTAATAAACTGGCTGGTCACCATTCACCCTGAAAGAATAAATCATATCTCAGTACTCCCGATTCCTTAGTGATCATTTCCCTGTCCTTTCAGCTGATCAAATAAGTCCCTATGGTCCCAACCAAAACTGTCACTACAAGCTGCTAAAAAGGTAAGCTGGATGCACTGAAAGAGCATCTAAGCAACCATGATTGAGTTTCCTGAACACCAGTGTTGATGTTGATGATGCCCTAAAACTCTTTATCCAAAATTTAATGAATCTTGTAGTATTTATGCCCCACTCACCAAGTGCAAGATCAAGGGCCATCAAAACTCATGGATCTCCCACAATTACTTAACGTCATGAAGCGTTGTGACAATCTGTGGTATAAATCCAGAAGTACTGGCTTAGCTGCTGACATCCAGAAAGCAAGGCCTAAAATAGTTGTATGTGGGCAATCCATAGGGCCAAAAGGCTCCACTGTCGGAGGAGCTTGAAAACTCCTGGGCTGACAGCAGATGTTTCTGGGATAATATCAAATCTCTATCTGGTAAACCAAACAAGTCTCCTACGTTAATAAATGTTGATGGAACTCCACCCAGGACCCTAAGGCTATTGCCAAAACCTTCAACAAAGCATTTACTGACCTGAGTGGTGTTCTACCTGTGACTTCCTTTCTGCCACCAAAACCAAAAATCTCTCTAACACCTCCTCCCAACAAAGTTCCGTACCGCCTTCTACCTTAAAATAGTTACCCCATCTCAGGCCAAGAGATATATCACTATGGTACTTGGTAAATCAAGGGCCAGTAATGGTGGATTTGATCTAAAGCTCCTAGAACTCACACTTGATGTTGTTCTTGCTCCCATCACCAAAACTCTGAACTTGTCCCATGTAACTGGGAAGTTTCCACAATTATGGAAGGCAGCGTTAGTCACACCAATTTTCAAAAGTGGAGATAGAGCTAACCACACTATCCCCATCTCTGTTCTGCTCCCCATGAAGGTACTGGAGCAGCATTGTTTCCGACTGGCTAGTCGATTCCTGAACAAATACCAGCTACAATGCAATCAGCAGCATAAATTTCAGAAACAACAACGCTCTACAACTGCTCTAGTAGAATTGACTAGTTTTATTCATGGCACTCTTGATCAGGGGCTCTTGGTGGGGCTACATATATTGACCTCACCAAGGCCTTCTACTATTAATTATGAGCACCTTCTCTGCCAATTATCTCTCTTGGTCTATCCTTGAATCTGCTTCCTGGTTTAGAAGCTACTTCCATGGTGGACTGCAAAAGTCAGAATAAATTATGTCTGCTTGTGTCTCTACAGGCATGCCCCAAGGCTCCATCCTTGGCCCCTGCTTTTAGCCTTTTTCTCAGCTGGCTTCCTCTAGCAGTCAGTGATCAAATTCTGCTCTATAATGATGATGCTGCTCTTTACTTGTGCCACTCAAGCCCGTCGAGCTTGAAATACAGATGCACCCAATTTCTCCCTGGTAGAAAAGTGGTTTTCAACTCAAAGCTTCTCTAAACTATAAAAAATGAAGACCATGATTTTTGCTACTAATCACAATAAACACAGGAATTCCAGCTATGCATTGTCAGCAACAAAATTTCCCCTTGAGATGGTTAACTGTTTTAAATATCTGGGTGTAATGCTAGACAATGCTCTTCCTACTCGACACATCGACCAAGTCGCTAAAACTGCAAACACTTAACTGGGACTACTCTATAGAAACAAACCTTGCTTTAGTAAAGAGGTCCTAAAGATAGCAGTGTCAAGCTCAGTTCTTTTAGTCATTGACTATGGCCTGGTAGTGCATGATGCAGCAACTCCCATGTCTATCAGAAGACTCAAAATGACCTTCAACAAGGCTTGGAGGCTTGTGATGGGTGCCTAACATCTTACCCACATGGAACTATACCCAAGTAGCTGCTTTACTTAGAATGCTGAATTTGATACCAGATGTGCCTGTTCACCAAAAAATCAATACTTGAATTACCCTCCCTGAGTACAGGATCTTCTAATACAACAAAACTCACTCAGGTATAATAGGGGTCAAATGACCAAACCCTGAAAGTCCCTTTCCGGAGGATCTCACAAGATCAAAGATCCTATGAATATCATGCACCTACCACCAACTCTTTCAGCAAAGAACTACCTGAAGAACAAACTTGGCTCATTTCAAACAAAATTTCGATCTCTGCTTGCTCTGGCCAGTGTCTGTGACTGTGAATCCTAATCCTCCCTCCTCCCTCATATAAATTTCCTGTTTTCACTCAGTCATTCTCGCCTTGTCATCCTTTTCACTTTTCCTTCCACTTCCTATTTACCATGGTCTCCGCCCTCTCATTGACACTTACCACCACCACCACCACCACCCTCTTGCCTGATAAAGAACCCTTTATGACTGGCATTTCTGCTGGTCATAGCTGGTACTATCTCTCTCTCTCCTCTTCCATTCACCCTTACTCACTTTGTCCTTTTCCTCACTCAATCCACCCTACCCACCATCTCACCCACCTCTCCCTCTTTGACCTAATTTCTTTGCTCCATCTGCCCCTGCCACCTTCTCTTCTTCCTCTCATTTGCTTCCACTGCTTCTATTCCTTTCACTCACCTCCCTTCTTCTCCCTCCTACTTCTGTCTCCACTCCTTAGCTTTTTCTGCCCCATCCTACCTTAACCTACTGTCTCCATTTTCCCCTGCTGCCTATATCCAGCTTTAGCCATCCTCCTCATAGCACTTTATATAACCTGAGGTGACACATGTGTTGCCTTTCCCACCTTGCACTTTGACAATAGAACTGTTATTTCTTTAAACATGTTCTGGCTGCTTAAAATTTATGAACCTCTGTCTTGTACATGATAGCTTGTCTGTTCCATTACGATGTTTACTGTGATGAATATTTTGTTCTACTCACTGTATTTGCAACTATTTTGTTTTATCTTGTACTACCATCTTACCTCTACTGTATTCTGTTCTGACGTGGAACCTCTGTAAATGAGTCCCTGACTCAATGGTATAAACCTAGATTGTAATAAATAAATAAAACAAAAGTTGCTCTAAAAATGACAACAGAATTCCAACTAGAAGTACTACAGCTGCTGATCATGAAAATAGCCATGTTCCTGTTCAAGAAACAGATCCCAGTGAAGGCAGAAGAATAAGAAAATCCTTGCATTATAAGTCAGAACCGGGACAGTGTGTACATTGCCTCCATAGACAACATTTGGGCAGGACTGGATGACATAGAGAAAGACTGCTGTTTCTTCTCCCATCACAAGCTACTCAGCAAGTAATATGGTGGATAACTTCTTAAAGGATCCCAGAAAGATAAATGTTTGCAAGGACCCACTTCAGTATTGGCATGAAAAGGGTGCGGTCTGGCCAGCATTACAAAAGTGGCCTTATTATTTAAGTTGCCCAGCAACAAGTTTCTAGTCAGAAATAATATTTAGCACTGCTGGCCATTTTGCTAGTAATAGGTGGAGAACACCTTCAAGAAAACATTGAGATTCTAACTTTTATTAAAGTAAACTATGGTGTATTTGCAGGATACTCAGGGACACTTCCAAAACAATGCTCAGGAAGTAGTAATGATGAGCCTGTTGGCAGTGATGCTGAAGAAGAATAGTACTTCTTGCCCAGTACTGGAGGAAAGAAATGTTGCTTCAGCCAGTCTCTCATGTCATTCATATCCTGTCTCATGCCAGTCCCCAATGTTGTTTCCTTCCACTGAACTGCTGTATAGCAATTAGCAAGACTACAAAGTTAGAGACTACTCTCTGACTGTGTGGAACATATGAAAGAATTTCACACACATGCATTTTTTCTTCAATTTTTATTTGGAAGGTTAAATAAAATTTGTAAATGATTATATTGATTTCTGGCAGATGTCTTTAAGTTATGTACCCTATGCAAACCTCTATCTTGGTTAACATGTAACCCCATTCTGAGTTCTGACTGATCTGCTGCTCTTGAATGGATAGTCATCTATGAAGAAAATAAAATTAGAAACACTACATAAAGTGGGTATTCTCTTTTGCAAATCACAATGCTACTGCAGTCTGTCTACATGATTACCAGTTTAGTTTTCATGGCATTTTGCTACAAAAACAATAAATAAATAAACATAAGAAAACAATTGTAGTGTGTATGTGCATCCTGATTGAATAAAGAAAGCAAAAACTGTGGGGCCCATCACTGCAATACAAACAACAAAGTTGGCTTATCAAAAAATCAGTTCAAAAGAGTGGGTGGGAGGGTCCCATATATTCTCTGTGTGCATGCTGCTACCTTTTTTAAAAAAATCTTAGGCCATCAACTGTCATTGACTGTCTTTCTGTCATGTTACCCTCCTTCAGTCACCAAGCCACTGCCCGTCCCTCCACAAGATTTTACACATGACACAAGCCTTTATTTTACAGGCTACATACCCCGAAAAAGTCCTCCTGTCCCGACTGCTGCTTGTGTGGAAAATGGCTGGTGACTCTGCAGACAGAGGCCACTCAAGTGCTGGGCTGCACCTCCCTTGAAAGGTTTCACATGTGATGCAAGCCTTTACTGACTCAGCTTCCACAGGACTACAAAGAAAAACAATGGTCCTGTCTTGACTCCTGCTTGTGTGGGAAATGACTGGTGACACTGCAGACAGAGACTACTCAACTGTCGGGTTGCCCCTCCTCAAAGGTTTTACACATGATACAAGCCTTTACTGACTCTGCTTCCACAGGACGACACACATACGAAAAAATGGTTCTGTTCTGACTCCTGCTTGTATGGGAAATGGCTGGTGACATTTCAGGCAGAGGCTGCTCAACTGCTGGCAGTGCCAGACTGCTCCCCACCACGAAAAAGGTTTCAAACATGATGCAAGCCTGCCCTTTACGGGATCTGATGTGTTTACTCAACTGTCTTTTTTTTCCCCAGGTACAGTAAGGCCCACTGGGCTCAAGTGCTTGTTTTCAGTTGCAATCTATAAGCTTTAGGGTACTTAAGCCCAGTGACTTCCTTGGTATGCCAGTGGAGGTATCAAATGTAGGTCTACTGTTCTATGCTGTTGACACTTTGGAGCTAGCCTATAGAGCAGCACTGCAGTCACCACGCCCACCCCCTGCACCCACAAACACACTGTCTCCTGTTCTTTTGCCTTTTTATACATTTTTAAGTTTAACTTGTTTAATTTTGTGGCTGCTTTCTTAAGCAACTCTTAGTCTTTAGTTTTCTGCAGTTTCTTTGGGCATGCAGTGCCCTGCCCCTCCTACACAGTCAGTCCGTGGTGCACCACTCGGCAGTCTTGTCCCTCTCCCTCTCATGCTTTCTTTTTAAATTTTGTCCTTATAATAGCTTTTTAGTTTTCTTCAGTTTCTCTGAGCATGCAACACCCCAGTCCAACTCTCCAACAAACACAGAGTCAGTCCCTGGTCACCACTCCTAAGTCTTGTCCCTTTTGTCATTTAAAAAAATGTCACTAAACAGTAAAACACTGCAGCTCTTTAGTTCTTCTGCAGTTTCTTTGGGCACGTGGCCTATCAGCCCCACACACACATACAAGTCAGCTCCTGGAGCAGCACTTCTCAGTCTTGTCCCTCTCCCTTTCTTTTTTGTCATTTTGTACTCCCCCATTCTCATTGGTGGTGGTGATGGTGGTGGTGAGGTGGGTGATGAACATAAACCTTTTCTTTTGATCCCAATCCTCGCCCACCCTCCTTGTTTCTCTCAGTAATTAACTTGCTCCTTACTGGATGATGTGTATAGTGCAGTGATCAGAGCCACACTTCTCTATACCCCTGTGAGCTGACTCCCTCTGCACCCTTGACCTCTCCTGCTCTCTTAAGCCTGTCACATGATAGGCAGGCATCACGAGAGGCTGGGGAGCTGGAAAAAACAAACAGCTCTGAGATCTGAGCCGAGCCAGCAAAGTTTGTCATGAGTGCCTTGGTAACCAAGTCGCATGGATTCGAGGTGGCTCGGTTTGACTAACAGAGGTTTGCATACCTCTAGTCTGAACTACAAGATCGAAGTCATATCCATTCACATTACTAATGAAGATAGACAAAGGCAGTCCATCAAATCAGATTGGGAAGCAGTTTTGAATAGATTGTTACATCTAGTTAAAAGATCTGTCTTATTAGGATTTAGCTTTAGCCAATTTCTTGCTTCCAGATCTTAAATCCCAGTAGGCATTGAACTCGTGACACCACTCTAGCATTATAGTCTGATGGTACAGAAAGATAAACTGGAGTGTCATCAGTACAAAGGTGTGCTCAGCTAGGTTCTATCTCAAAGACATGGCCCTGACAGGAGACTATATACACAGAAGAGGATGGAAGCCAGAATTGGGCCTTATGGAAAAGGTCAGTAGATGGCAATGTATATACTAGAATATGTATGCATACTTTTTTAACATACTGTAATTCCTGACACAAACCTACTGTGTAGTCAAAATGTCAATCACTTAAGTCTGACTTTGTTTCCTTTATTTCTACCTAGAGGAAAATGGAAATCAGTAATGGTCTCTAGTTATAGTTATATGATGATGCCGATATCTACTTAATTATATGGTTTATTTTATTACATATGGTTTATCACATGCTCTGTAAATGTGACTGGTTTTAATTGTTTGTTCTGTAAGGCACCCTGAGCCTCCTGGGAAGGGTGCCTTGTAAGTAATTCCATTACTATTACACCTGCAAATGGGCTACAGGACAACAAGCAGCAATGATTTGTGGCAAAGAGGTCATGCAAGACCAGTCTAATAATATTTTTGACTGGGTCACAAGATAGATCATGGGCAGGCAGTAGATTTATTCTACTTCAGTTTCAGCAAAGCCTTTGACTGATGACACACAGGAGACTGCTAAGGAAGCTGGAAGACCTGGGAGTGGAGAGGGAATTGGGCGGATAGGTAGGAACTGGTTGGGAAAAAACAGCAAGGGTGGTAGTGAATGCAGTCAAGTCAGAGGACAGGAGTCACATGTGCAGTGCTGCAGGGTCAGTCCTGGGATAAATCCTGTTCAATATGTTCATCAGTGACATATGGAAGGAGATCCAGGGCAAGATGTACTTCTTTGCAGATGACACAAAACTATGCCGCACCAATGAGCAGGTGAAGTAGCTAAAGACAGACCTTGAGAGGGTTTGCAAAAGGAGGAGGGTAGGGAGGTGCAGCAGGAAAAAGAGGAAACAGAGGGAAGCAGGGAAGCAGTAAGGAGTGCAAAGTTGTAAACTGGAGAGAGAATAGCTCAGGATGTAACAAAATAGGACAAAACTCTTTTAGGCATGTAAGTGAAAACAGGAAGCGCAGGAGTTGGGTTGTAAGGTTAGAAAGGGAAGGGAAGGGAGGGAGGGACTGCAGAGGGGACCAGGAAAAGGCAGACATACAAAACATGACAGCTAAGGGAAGATTTTGATAATGGGAGACTTCAACATGCCAGATACAGGTGGTCAATAACAGCAGGAACATCTGCCAGAACTAGACACATAGTGGATTCCCTGCAGGAGGGCCTCAAACAACTGGTACAACAAACCACAAGAGACAGGGCTATCCTGGATCTAGTAGTGACTAACAGGGAAAGAATCACAGATCGCCAGGTAGAAGGTCACCTGGGGACCAGTGACCATCACGTGGTATGGTTCAATTTGGCCACTAGAACTAAATCATCCCATTCCAAGACAAAATATGGGACTTCTGAGAAGCTGACTTTGATAAGATGGCCAACAAAGTTAAGCTAGCCTAGCAAGAAGAAATACAGGTGAGGGGATACAGGTAAAGTGGGCAAGCATTAAGGATGCAATACTTGAAGCAACATCCCATTGTGTTAGGAGAAAAGCAAAAGAAGGAGAAAATCACTTTGGTTCTCAAAAACAGTAGCAGAAAGATCAGAGCCAAAGGTTGGCCTTCAGGAAATACAAGGGAATGCAGTGGGATGAAGATAGGAAGATACCAAACTTCCCTAAGGGAAGCAGGGAAGGTAGTAAGGCAGGCAAAGGCCCAAACTGAGGAAACACTAGCATGAACAGTAAAGAAGGGACAAGACTTTCTATAGGTACATTAGAGAAAGGAGAAAGTTCAGAGGGGTACTACTAAGATCAAAGGGGATATAGGGAGTGTGTGGAGGAGGATCAAGGAAAAGCATCTATCCAAAATGGATACTGCTGCTCAGTATTTACCGAGGAGAAGGTTGACAGGCCCACAGCTCAGCATCATGGACACGGGGAGGAGGTGTGCACAAGTCCCTTCACAAAGAAAAGGTTCTACAAGAGCTCATGAAGTTCAGGGTGGACAAGGCAATAGGACCAAATGGCATACATCCCAGGGCACTAAAGGAGCTAACGGTGGAACTAGCAGAGCCATTATTAGAACTGTTTAGTGAGTCTCTAAGCACAGGAGAGGTCCCAGAAGACTGGATAAGGGTTCATGTGATCCCACTCCACAAGAGTGGCAACAGCAGCAGGGAGGAGGCAGGAACTACAGACCAGTCACTCTTATCTCAGTAGTGGGCAAGATTATGGAGGTACTCCTTAAGGAACGGATAGTGCAACACCTGGAATCCATAGGAACACAGGATCCAAGACAAGCATGGGTTTACAACAGGAAGGCCCTGTTAAACTAATCCCATAGATTTCTTTGACTGGGTAACCAAAGTGGTGGACCAAGGAGGTGCAGTTGATGTCACCTACCTTGATTTCAGCAAAGCTTTCGCTACTGTTCCACATAGAAGATTGATTAATAAGCTGGGTAGGCTCGGGTGGGTCGAAGTTGGTCAACTGGGTGGCTGCAGAAAATAGAGAGTGGTGGTAAATGGTATACAGTCAGAAGAGATGCAAGTAATAAGTGGAGTACCTCAGGGATCAGTCCTGAGGCAGTCCTCTTCAATATCTTCATCAGTGATATTGCAGATGGACTGGAGGGTAGAGTCTGTCTGTTTGCAGATGACACCAAGATCTGCAAGAGAGCAAATAATTCTGATGGGGTGATCAGAATGAGAAGAGATCTGGATAAACTGGCAAAATGGTCGAGCGTGGCAACTGGGGTTTAAGCAAAAGAAGTGCAAGATCATGCACATAGGAAAGAGAAGCCCTGAAGCTACCTATAGGTTGGGAGAGAAGTTGCTGGCAATCACAAGGGAAGAAAGAGACTTGGGCATCATCATCACAGATAACCTGAAATCATCCAAGCAAATTACTAAAACAGTAGGTAAGGCTAGAGGGATGTTGGGTTGTATTAGTAGGGATATCACAAGTCGTAAGAGAGAGTAATAATCCCTCTTTACAAGACACCAGTTAGGCCCCATCTCAAGTACTCGTGCAGTACTGGAGGCCACATCTGCACAAGGACATTAACAAAATGGATGTAGTCCAGAGAAGGGCAACCAAAATGGTGGGGACTGCATCAGAAAATATATATGGGCTGATTAACATAGCTCAATATATGTACCCTTGAGCAAAGGAGGGAGAGGTGATATGATCGAAACATTCATACATCTTAAGGGCATTAACAAAGTGAAAGAGGTCTAACATGTTTCAATATAAGAAAAATAGCAGGACAAGAGGACACGGCATGAGATTGGGGAGGCCGATTAGCTGTAATGTGAGGGAAGTTTTTTTCACAGAAAGGGTGGTGGATGCATGGAATGGCCTACCTCAGGAAGTGGTGGATATGAATACAGTGCAGGGCTTCAAACAGGCATGGGATAGGCATAAGGGAGCAATACAGATGAGTATGAATAGATGGGCCATTGACAGAGTAAAGGCCTTTGGCACATTCATAAGGTAGAAAAATGGGCAGACTAGATGGGCATTGCAGTCCTTATCTGCTGTGAACTTCTATTTTTTATGTTTCTATGACACTCTGAACAAATACTTTTGTTCAATGTTCCAGAATAAGGAGACGGGAGGGACAAAAAAAAGTAACAAAAGCTTTCTAGGAGGGAGGGAGGTGGACATAATTTTTTTTTGAGGTGAGAGTCCTGAAGGGACTTGCTAATCTGAAGGTGAACGAAGCAATGGGGCCAGATAGGGTGCATCCAAGTGTTGTGAGGGAACTCAGGAAATACTGGCTGCACCTCTGGCAGTTCTGTTTAACAGCTACTGGTAACAGGAGTGGTTCGGAGGACTGGAGGAGAGCAGATGCAGTCCCACTACACAAAGGTGGTAGCAGGAGGAGGCTGGCAATTATAGGCCAGTCAGCCTGACATCAGTAGTGGGAAAATTAATAGAATGAATGCTGAAGGAAAGTATTAGGGAATATCTTGAATCCAGTGGGTTACAAGACTGAAGGCAGCATGCTTTCACAATAGGGATGTCGTGTCAAATGAATCTGATAGATTTCTTTGACTGGGTGACCAAGGAACTAGATTAGGGTAGAGCGGTGGATGTGGCCTACCTAGATTTCAGTAAGGCATTCAACACCATTCCATATAGGAGACTAGTAAGCAAGCTGGGTAGCTTAGGAGTGGTCCAAAGATGGTAAACTGGATAAGAAATTGGTTAGGAGATAGGCGACAGAGGTTGGTAAACAAAGTTCACACCACGGAAGGGAGGGGACCAGTGGAGTGCCTCAGGGATCAGTGCTGGGACCAGTTCTCTTTAAAGTCTCTATAAGTGATATTGCAGAGGAGCTGAAGAGAATTTCTGCCACTTTGCAGATGACACCAAAATCTGCAATAGGGTGGACACTCGGGGGTGGGGGTGGCGGTGGAAAGAATGAGCAGAGATCTGAGAAAACTAGAGGAGTGGTCAAGGGTATGGCAGCTTGGTTTCCAATGCAAAAACTGCAGAATAATGCAGTAGGGCAATACAGAAACTCATGGGCAGAGTACAACATTGATGAAGTGGTATTGACAACCAGCAAGCAGAAAGAGACTTGGGTTAATCATATCAGATGACCTAAAGGTGGCCAGGCATTATGACATGGCAGTAGGGAGGGCAAGGAGATGCTGGGTACATAAGGAGGGTATCATCAGAAGAAAAGAGGGAGGTGGTGTTGCCTCTGTATAGATAGCCAGTAAGACCCCTCCTAGAGTATTGTGTCCAGTTCTGGAGACCACAGGTTGATTTTCAAAGCCCCAAGAATGTGCAAACCCCTGGTGCACTAATCATTTGGAGCTCTCAGGGCTTGAGGCATTCTAGGTGGTCGGCGATTGGGATTTTCATCTCTGAGTCTGAAATGCCACAAGTTAGACTAGCTTTCTCCCTGGTCTAACTTGATCCATTTTGGTGAACCCTACTTACACGGCTTGCAACAAATCTTTGCTGCAAGTTGCTGTAAACTGAGGAAACTGTCGCAACTGCACCTGATGTACTAAAATCCAGGTGCAGTTGCATCAAGAAGTTTGGTGCAGCTGTGCCACAAAATGGGTTTGACACAGGCTTGATGCAATCCCTGTGTCACTCTGAAATTCAAGCCCCACATCTTTGGAAGAACACAGACAGAGTGGAGATAATCCAGAGAAGGAACTAAAATGGTGCAGTATTTGCTTCAAAAGCCTTATGAGGAGAGACTAAAGGACCTCAATATATACACCATGGAATAGAGGAGGAGAGGAATATAATAGAAACTTTTAAATACCTCATAAGGTACAGGAGGGAGTATCTTTCAGAAGAAAAGGTGCTCAAGAACAAGGGATATAATGCTAAGCTGGAGGGGTAGATTCAGGAGAGTGTGAGGAAGTTCTTCTTCACAAAAGAGTGGTGGATTCCTGGAACAGCCTTCAAGTGGAGGTGGGGGTGAGAACAGTGGTGGAGTTGAAGAATGCATGGGATAAGCAAAAGAAATCTTAGTGGAAAGGAAGGGGAGAAAGAGTTGTAGATCGGGCATGGGCTGTGGTAATAGTTTAGGTGGGGAGAAATGGGCAGACTGGATGGGCCACGATCCTTATCTGCTGTCAAATTCTATGTTTCCAAAATATGGCAGTTAAGATTGATGTCTAAAAGTACAGAATGATGCACAAAGGGAAGAAGAACCCATGTACAGAGTACTGGATATTGGAGGGAGTAGGTTGGCCACAGCATCTGAGGAAAGGAACCTGGGATACTACATTCGTGACCCCTCAAACAATCCAGCTAGTGCAATATGACATACAGCAAGGCAACAAGGATACTGGAATGCATTGGGAGGGATTTGTCAGTAGAAGGATAGAGGTGATGTTGCCCTGAATACATTATTGGTGAAGCCTCACCTGGAGCAGTGAGTTCATTTCTGGAGTCCACACCTATTAAAGGACAGGATAAGCTGGAATCTGTACAGTGAAGGGTCACCAAGATGATGCAGGACCACCATGGTAGACCTTATGAGGAATAACGTAAGACCCTTAACAGGTACTTTCTGGAGGCTAGACAGGAGAGGGGCAACATAAGAGAGACTCACAAGTTCCTGAGTGGAATTAATAGAGCATACGGTTAAGATCTATTGAAGAGGAACAGTAGTACAGTCATGAGAGGACACAAATGGAGGCTAGTTGGTAGAAACATCAGGAGACAATGAAGAAGTTTTACTTCATGGAAAGGCTCATAGAACTGAGGAACAGATTACCAACATAAGTAGTAGAGTCTGTGCCATAGGGGCATGGACTATAAATTGATCAGACGTGACTGGGACAAGTTTAAAGGGCTAAACATTCAAGTAGGAGGAGCTAGGGAGGTGTGGGGCTTGGGGGTGAGGGGAGTTTGGGGTAGAAAACTCTTTCAGGACATTAGGTCATGAGTTTAGGTTGAAAACTGTAAATGGGCAAATTGGATGGACACTTGATCTTTATCTGCCAGCAACTTCTATATTTCTGTGTTTCTAAATAGATCATTTCCAGTGAGGTATTAGCTTAGCACCTGACTGTTGTGTATTTTCTGTCACAGGTACCGACCCCCACGTCACATGTCCAGGCATGGTATGATGAAGTGAGACACTACACATATCCTTATCCTCAAGAATGTAACCCTTACTGCCCTTTCAGATGTTCTGGACCAATATGCACCCATTATACACAGGTATATCATAATGAGCTGTAGTTAATATTTGACTGCTAGGTCCTTGCATTTTGTGTTTCTCAAATGAGGCCACAGTGGCTACATATGGCCACAAGCACACTTTTCTGTGGCCACAGAACTCATTAGAGCTCCTAGTTATAAACATAATGGAGTGGACAATGTCTTACCTGTAAGAAAACATGGGAGATACATTTCAAGTGAAAATACATGAGAGACTCAATTTATGGTATAGTGTGGAAAATAAATTTTGTTATAAAGCGATTTGATGCATGTCATGGGGTTTGGAGTAAAAAATAAGGAGTGAGGCCACTAGAAAGTTCAGGTATCCGCACTTTTAGGCCATTTAAAACCACCAGGATTTGGGGCTTGAGAAACATTAGGATAACCTACTTAAGGAAATCTGTTAAACTCTGATCCTTGAAACTGATGCCATGCTCAAATGCATTGTAAATGAAATCATTATTTGGATACGTGTCAATGCAGGGTATGACATAATCAAAACACATTTACTGTACAGTTTGCATTAAACCTATTATAATAACTGGTGTGTCCCTATATCAGCCAGAATTTGTTGTTGTAAATGCAGTAATAACTGGATGTGATGTCACACCCAGTTATTATGGCATTCAGTGGGGAGTTTATGCACTACTTCAGGAGTTTAAGCACTACACGGAGGTTTCAATATAAACACTTTCCCACAGATCATGAGGGCAACGATGGAGAAAATAAAAAGAACACAAGAAAATAAAGAAACAGAATAAATGCTTTTCTGAAGCTCAGATTTACCTTTTTTATGGTTTAAGCATTCTTAGAGCTAGTTCAGTAGTCGGTACTTCCATGGCACTGTTAGCTGTCAGCACAAATCTGGCTAGTGTTCAAGAATGTGAGAGCAGCTTGATCTTTTAGCTGCAACTGCGTAAGGCATTTTTAAAGTTATTTCACTCTTATTATAGCTATTTGAAAAAAAATACTGTGGGAGTTCTGTATTTAAACTCAGATCCAGAAACAAATGATTTGATACCTTTTATTGGACCAACATGGATGTTACAGAAAAGACAAAGTGCTCTAGCTTTTGAACCAACCAGGTCCTTCTTCAGAAGCTTTGCAAAGCTTCTGAAGAAGGACCTGGTTGGTTTGAAAGTAGAGCCTTTGTTCTTTCTGTAACATCCATGTTGGTCCAATAAAAGGTATCAAATCATTTGTTTCTGATCTGTTCTTAAAAGGACCAATACGGCACCTACAACATTTTTTGTATTTAAACTCAGTTATTTTGTTGGTTTCAATAGAAAGAATGAGTTCATCCAAACATGGCACATGATTATTTAAACCTAAAATGGGTCCAGTTATTATAAAATATAACACACAGGACATGTGTGCATTTATCAGTTTTATTACACACCCTTGGTGTGTGATGACCTCATAAACCTCATAACGCTTTTACATGCCTGAGCATTTTCTCTATGTACAGCCAGTTTGCAGCCAGTTATTCTTATGTGATTGCAGTGAGTAGCCAACTGCACAAAGTTAGTCTGGTTTTCCTTCAGCTACAGAATGTGGCTTTCAACTGAAAGTATATTCAGGAAGCTTATTTAGCTCTCCCCAAAACCAGCTAACAACTAGCTATTATTTATTACATGATTTCCTCTGCAGAACTTTAACAGCTTAGTTGCAAAGGGTTATCAACCGGCTGCAAAATAAAATGTAATGTAAACTACTGTACCTGTTGGAGGCAACCTCTAGCCTCTGTATAGAAATAAGAAAGGAAGAGTCCTCTGTTTTGTAATATAACTACTTAACTTATTCACTGAAATACAACAGCTGATTGTCTGCGTAAAAAGAAGTCAGCATTGCAGACTATGCTAACATTAATGACTGGTTCCATAGCACTGGGTATTTGCAATGCTTTAATCTTTATTTTGAAACCACAGTTTCAGTTGCAGGAAAAAAGACTTTAACCTGACTTCCTAATCTGTTGTGGCTTCCTGAGAACAGAAATGTATAATTTCAATTGCAATATGTTTTACTTCAGATTTTGTTCTGACTGTTCTTTTCATAGATATCTATAGAAGTCCTGCAGTTTAAAACAAATGTGTCTTGAAACCAAGTATGTAGTTAAAATTGTGCTACAAACTTGACAGTTTCTTATTTTGTATGTCTTCTAGCTGTGTGGGCAACAAGTAGCAGAATAGGATGTGCCATTAACGTGTGTTATAATATGAATGTCTGGGGGATGATATGGGCCAAAGCAGTTTACCTGGTTTGCAACTATTCTCCTAAGTAAGTATACATCCATATTTATCTTACATTACATACAGTATAGTACACACTGTACTACCATGACACAGTATTAGTCATTAGCTTGAGGAATCTTATTGGTTGTCTTAGGGGTTCTCATTTACATTGGTACAAAGCCAACAATTTTCAATAGAAAGTCAAGTGACTGGCTGCAGAGTGGTCAAGGGATGTTGGTTGGGGGAGTAAGTGTAAGATCCTAGGGGTTAAAGTAACAAGCTGTGAATGAGCCTGGTGCATCCGCATCTAGGTTTGATTCCCACAATCTCACATGTATACTGTGTGACTCTAAGCAAGTCACTTAACCTCCCCAATGCTCCTGGGTCACCTTGAAAACAGGCACTTTTGTCTAGTGGGCCTTACCTGGTTACCAAAGAATAAAATGAAAAAATAAATAAACATTTTCTTGTGATTACTTGAAAGTAGAGATGTGAATTGTTTCAAATCTCAGATTTTGACCGAGATAGGAAATGATGAAATGGAGATGTGATCTCAAAGTCAAGACTTACTGCTAATGTTCAGATTACAATAGAAGTGACACAGGTTAATATTACATAATTGCAATGACGTCCAAATTTAACAAAACTCAAAAGGTCCATGAGAGAACTGGTAGGTAGGTAAATAGGTACAACAGGTAGGTATAGTATTTTATTTTAAATCATTCTTCCAAAACTACCTATCCTAGCACCTGTCATCTCCTGTCTGTCTGTCTTGGTCTCCTCCCTGCCTACTGGTTTTATTTCCTCCTGCCTCTGCACTTCTTCCTCCTGTGGCAGGGGTAGGCATGCACTTGCCTAACAAGTCTCTTGTCTGATACAGTATTGTTCTTTGCAAACTGTGCCTGGCTGCTGTTTTATTTGCATTGTAACGTGTTCCAAATTATACTGTGACACACTTTATTTTTGTACCAATGAAATCTTATTGTGTTGTACTTCTCGTTGTCTCTTGTTCCATTCCTCCCAGCTCACACCTGGAAATGAGCCTTGGCTCAGAGTGCCTTTCAGTTACCAGTTTTCAAATAAGTAATTAAAACTTCAGAATTGAAAAGATTATACCTGCAGTTCAATTGGCAGGACAATCAGCCATGCACCTCCCTCCTTCCGGTGCTATTTATCTACAAGGTTGATCAGATAGAGCAAGTAAATATGTATTAGGTGTCATTCTGGTGGCAGCAAAAAAAATGTCTGACCAAATGGTGGGTAACTGTAACAATCCCATTTAAGAGGACAGGCGGACCTTCATTAATAACATACTGTATACAGAATGGAGATGTTAATATTTTGCTTTGCTAACAAACAGAAAAGGGGCAGAATATGTGGAATAGATGGGTCCTATATTCAGTGTCCAGAGAGCTGAAGAGGTGCCTTCAATGTCAGATACTAGAATGCTTGAAGGCAGTGGATTATGACCAGAAATGCAGGAGATTAATGCCAGGGTGTCATCCCTCAGTGCATGTGCTATTTTGGAGACTGAGTTTACCTTCTTATTGAAACTGCTTACCAACTGTCTCAAAGTGTAACCATTGTAGATGATGTACTTTACCTACTGTCTGTATTTGTTATTGTTTGGCCTTGTTTTTGTCATTGTGCTGTTGTTGTGCAATTTAAATTTTAATTATAAAGAAAAAAAGCCACTCTCACTTGAAATGCTTCACTTAAGAAAACAAAGTGTTATGAGTCCACCTGTAAAGGAGAAAACTGTATCAGTATGTGCAGTATTTTCTGTTTTGGAAACATGTTTTCTGTAGTATGTTACAGAATAAAAACTCTCAAGTGTTAAGAACTTGCAGATTCTCCACACATCATTAGTGTGGTGACAGCAAAGGCACTGGAGATTTGCTGTCATGCCAATAATGTCACTACACCAACTCGGTGTGGAGAACCTGCTTGTTCTTAACACTTAGGGGTTAGTTATATCTGAAACCACACAGTCCTTAAAATCCTTCCCTGGCAGCTGTAAGGAGGTCTGCTAGCAGGGCCAGCTGGTAAGGTCATGAAATTGAGGAGCTTTTTCCTCCAGCTCCACTCAGCCAGGAGGCACCACACTCCAAACAGTCACAAAAGCCAAGAAAGAAATGTTGCTGCACCCTAGTCTAGCTGATATTTTTGCAAACTGGGGATATTCCTCAGAGCAACTGGCTCAGAAAGAGCAACTTGATGTCTCCATAACTGCCATCTAATGACTGCAAGAATGGTACCGTAAAGCTCCTGTGAGGCCCAAGTGTACTGACTACATAAAATCTGCTCAGGACTGATTGGGATGCAGGTTATGCAACTGGATCTCAAACCCAGGGCATCAAGTACATGTAACACAACCCCTGCTTCAGGGCTTTCTACACAAAATCCCTTTGGTGAGGAGTGAGATGGGTAGTAAAGTCAAGGTGACCCCCATGTCTAGGATTTAGATGGTACGGTCTCACTGGGAGCCACTGTGTCTGTGTTTACAGTTACCAGATCTGGCCACACTATTTGTATTCCACTGGGAAGACCCTCTTACCTGCATCTCTGATCGCCCTTTTGGCTCTGAGTATAAATGGAACCACCTTTATCGATCAAAAGTAGATTTTGATTGCATAGCACTGTTCATATGGTGTCCCCACATGGCCTTGAGAAGTCCCAGTTTATTTATACTTTAAAACAACTTCACTCCATTTTGTGTTAACTGTTGCGATTTGCATTAGAACACTGAACCCATAGGAAATCATGTACACAGGGCATGACACTTGCAGGCTTTAAATTGCTTGAAAAACTCTAGACATTTATTTACAGTGGCAGTGCCCACAGCCTGAGGTAGTGATGGTGAGCATGCACTTAGCACCTTGACCACAGTTTCTGTTTTGAGTCCAGTTTAATCTCAGCATTTTATAATCATTTCCCACATTCAGCATTATTCAGCATTAATCACATTTGGCAATCATCACTGTTACTGTACTTGTCCCAGACCAGCTGTTCCTGGGTTTGAATCTGATTCGTTGATTCAGTTACTTTAAACATATCTACAGTTCACATCCTCTTCTCTCAAGCCTGTTATTTAACTTTACACTGGTGACACATAACCCTATTTACAATATGGTGACACCAGGAGGTAGTTGTTGTGCATAGTTGCCCCACTCCTACCTTGAGCAAGACTAGGGATCAGGCTATGCTCTGCTCAGTGTGGCATGGGAGTACCAGTGCTGCTTAATGTATTTGCTGAAGAAGGGATATGACCTTCTGATTACATACTCGCACAGATCATGATGTATAGCTAGCTAATTCTATGGTCTGCCTGAGCCCCATGCTTCCACTGAGGTCAGGAGTCATGATTACAGAAACAGTGGTTTACCATAACAGTCAGGGCTGTCCCAGCCCTTGGAGTTATAAACCTCGGCGCCATCTGTCCCAGTTTTCCACCAGTCACAGAAAACAGGCCTCCTGCTTTAGGCCAGAGTCTCTTTCCACCACAGACCACCTGCTGTAATCTTAGCCATACAGAAAGCACAGGACATATTGGTCAGATGCCTCCAGAGATCTACACTGGAGGGACCATTGTCATGAACCAGGAAACCTGCCACATCCCTGGGCCCCTTGACCCCTCCAGCTGGTTGCAACTGGAGAAGTGTATTTGTAGGTGCTAAAACTGGAACTGTACACCCAGACACCCTAGATGGGATGCACAAGCACTGAACTTTTGCGGCTGAAGCCCCATTTATATGCCCCTTACAGGAGAAAACATTGCTCAGTAACCCTCCCAACCCATGGGTAAATGCAGATGCCTTTGTTGGCACCAACATTTACAGCACTGTCCCTAAGCAGAAACATGCACTGCAAATCTGGAATTGTCTTCTTATCATTTAAAACACATTACTTAACCATGGCTGAACTAAATTTACTCTCTAGAGCCCTAACCACACAGGCACATTACTAATACTTTTGGGCTATAGTAGTGCTAATACTGTAGTACAAACACATGGCACATTGCTTTTCTCTACAGCACAAGCGGCTCTATGTTACCCTAATGTTAAGCAATTTAGACCACAAATTGTAGTGAGAAAGAAATACTGTCACCTACTGGGAATAGACCCAGGCCCCAGGAATACTGTCCCAGTGCTCTAATTAATGAGCTACAGGCTCACATAGTTGAACTTGGCGTTCTGGACACACTTCCTTTCTCTGGTATTGCATATCCTGCAACTAGGAATAATCAAGATGACAATTAGATGTTTTTGGTGCAGTATTAGCCACTGCTAAGCAGTTTCAATCACAAAATAAAAGCATCTAATTGTCATCTTGATTATTCCTAGTTGCAGGACATGCAATACCAGATAAAGGAAGTGTGTCCTGGAACCACATGTCCAACACTGAGAGCCTGTACCTTATTGGTTAGAGCACTGGGATGGTATTCTGGTGGTCTGAGTTAATTCCCAGTAGGTCACTTTATATCTTTCTCACTACAGTTTGCCAGTTTATTTGCTTTGTAACAGAGTAACGGAATAGAATGTACATATTTTTCTGTACAATTGTATGAAACAGTTTTAGGAGGCCATTGAAAATTAGCTTTGGCTCAATTGACTGTCATTTTTTTCTTTTTAAATAAAAAATTGAAACTTATGCCCATTGACTTTCTATTACCCCAGTACCACTACACATTAGGCCATTTGTTACTCTAATGCCCTGGGCTTTTGTTACCCGAGATACTTAAACATTTAAACATTTTATTAACCACATTGCAGGCAGCAGCTGGCTTACATACACCCTACCAACCTACTAATATACCTTACTTTTGAAGTAATTGAGACTGTTAATAAACTGTATTACAATGTTATTGTTAAATTATTGCATACATTATTGATGAATAATTGTGGGTCCTCCCCCTGCTTTTAAGTTACGCATAATTTCCCTCAAAGTAAATAAAGCAGGGTCAAGGTTAACCATTATTAATTAAAAATAAAAACATAGAATCAAATTTGATTATTATAAAGACAATGTAAGCTGATATTATGATTATTGTTATTATGTTTTCTGCACATCAGTGCTTCTATTTGTCATGGCACCTGACTGCTGTCCAGGGTAAGCCGTGAGGCAGTGGTATCCTTAGACTCTGCCAAGTCCTATATATAATTCTGCTGTATGGTGTGTTGGAGAGCAATACCTCTCCCAGCCCAGAAAACAAGGGCACCCTCTCTGAAAGACACTCTCAGATTTATTGCACCTGAGTAAGTAAGCAAGACACTGGTCCTATCATAACCCAGGTCTTCCTCATAGTAAACATTGTACTCTATGCTCCCATTCTAAAATTGCTTAGGTTATGTTTTTCAGTTCTGTGAAACTGGTTTCCCCATGTACGGAATAGAGCTGGGCAAAGGTTGCAAATCCTGCTTTAGTGGAACTTTGCGAAATTTCACAGCTTTGTAGAATTTTCCAAACTTCAATCTTTGGAGAAACTGGAAATCTTCCGGATGTATTGGGCAAATTTTCTCCCTGTTCTGCCACATTTTCTCACACTGAGCTGGAATAACACCCATGAACCATAGAGCTAATACAGTAATCCATAATTCATCCAATTATTCATCACTTTGGTGATCAGTTCTACATCATCACTGGTAAATAGTAAAAATGTTACCTGGTGTCTAGAGGCACATTCCACCTTCTGATCACCAGTCCCATATTAAATAAATGTCTCCCTGGTGTCTAGTGGCATTCTCCCACCTCCAATTGCCAGTCCACTATTAAATAAATGTTTCCCTGGTGTATGTTGGCACCTGCACCCTCTGATCGTCAGCCATCTATTAAATAAATGTTTCTCTGGTGTCGAGTAGAACCCTTCACCCTCTGATCTCTTGCTGCCGTTTAACTCCCTGATGTCTAGTGGACCCTTGCACTGCCCTCACCAGGTTGAGAATATCACCTTCCACCCCCTCATTCCATAGTCTTTTTAAACAGTGACCAGCACAGCCCTTCTCTCACCTCCTCCACTGGCTGCCATATGCAGTGACAGGGCTCCCTATACTCCCTGTCATTGCATCGAGTGGCCAATCAAGATAGTGAGAGGAGGGCTGTGCCGTCACTGTATGGGCTTCCACAGCAACAAAGATTATGTAAGAGGGGATTGCAGGTTGGTGTACTCTCATCCCAGTGTGGGCAGTGCAGGGGACTGCTAGAACCAGTGAGTTACATGGCAGTGAATGGTCTGAGGTGGGAAGTGCCACTAGGCACCAGGGAAACATTTATTTAATCGGTAGCCAGCGATTGAGGGTGGAGGGGTGCCACTAGACACCAGGGAAATACTTATTTAATAGGGGCTGGTAAT
Organism: Neoceratodus forsteri; assembly: GCA_016271365.2. Taxonomy (NCBI): domain Eukaryota; kingdom Metazoa; phylum Chordata; order Ceratodontiformes; family Ceratodontidae; genus Neoceratodus; species Neoceratodus forsteri. Next base: position 1,047,745,205 of record CM057455.1, read on the forward strand.
CAGAGGGTGCAAGGTGCCACTAGACACTAGGAAACATTCAGTTAATATGGAGCTGATGATTGAAGGGTGGGGTGTGCCACTAGACACCAGGAAAACATGACATAAATACCGGAAGGAAAAGGGACTGGAAAGTGCCACTAGAAACCTGGAGGAAACATTAAATCAGTATGGGGCCAGTGATACACAATTCATACATTCAGTCAACAGTTCAGTGACTCACTGAACTGCAAAATGAATGTATGAATTGTGAATTCATGTTTTAAACTGCTGAAAGAATTTCCATAGAACTGACCTCTGACATTGATTAGTTCTGCAGAATTTTTTCCACGGTTTAATAAATTAATCTGCAGTTAATACATTTTTCCACCATTCTAAGCTGGAATTTCTGTGAAAGTTTCCAAAAGATTTCTGAGCCTTCAGTGGAAGCGAAAGCCTGTCTTCCATGCAAATTCCACCAGCAGAAGATTTTTCACACAGCACTATCCCTGAACTACAGTCACTGAAAATAATAAAGGTAGGCTTGTATTTTCAGTATTCCATATAACTTACACTACAAAATGGAGTATTACCAAATTCTTTATTGCAGTGATTGAAAATGTAGATAGCGTACCAATTCTCAGACTTTATATGTGTTTAAAACCAGAGATTTTGTGTAGAACAAGGTGTCTTCCTTACTACAGAGTTAACAGTGTGATTCTTAGGATTGTTTTCCTAAGCCAAGTCTCTTCTGCTTTACCCAGAAGGATCTGTGTGCAACTGTGTTGTTAAATACTTCCTGTTTTGCTGTTTTTTTATCTTTTAGGGGAATTGGTGGGGCCATGCACCCTATAAACATGGAAAATCCTGCTCTGCCTGTCCACCCAGTTATGGTGGTGGCTGTAAGGACAATCTTTGCTACAAAGGTACTTACATTAATACTATAGTAACCTCAATTACATAGTCTTGTTTTATTTTAATTTTTATCTGTTCTGGCATTCAAGATCCATTGCTATTTCAAGCAGTAATGATTGAATCTAAGGACAACATTTCCTTTTAGACTGGGTATTGAGTGCCACAGTTTGCATTATTTTATCTCATTTGCATTCACTTCCAGGAGCTTTTCCTCAAGTGACAAAATTAAAACAAGTCATACCTGTGTCACATACATGTCTACTACTACTGAAATGCCACGAGTGCAGTACTTTGTATTAAAAGCAGTACTTTTGGTGTAGGCAGGCATACTCATTGTACACATTTGTGTACAGGTTTGTTAGTGTGTGTCACATACTATATGTTTCTCTGTTAACATTTTCATTCTAATCTGTAGTATTTGGGGTAGTGTAGGCCACTGAAGAGTGCCTCTGTTTAAACTTCTGTTGTTTAGGAGACAGATACATGTATAACCTCTTTAGAGATTGGAGGAAGCATCTGACAATAATCTGTCTTGTTTGGAAGGGATACCATTTGGAGAGGTTGTGTACATTTTTTAATGGGGGCGTAACTGTTGGAGATTAAGTGTACAAAAGGAAATGTCTGGCTACACCCTTTGCATGACACTAGCTCTTCTAATTTAGTGTTCACCAGGGAAGGAGGGTGAGGGACCGAGACTCAGTAAGAGAGGAATTCAGTGGAGGGAGGAGGTAGACACCAGCACATTCATGGTGGAAAGAGTCCTAGAAGAACTCTGGAAAATAAAAAGCAGATAAGGCAATGGGGCCAGATGAGATCCACCCCAGAGTACTAAAGGAATTCAAGGAAGTGCTGGAGGAACCACTGGCTGCCCTTTTCAACACATCTCTAGAGACAGGAGAGGTACCTGAGGACTGGAGGAGGGCAGATGTGGTCCCTCTCCACAAAAGTGGAAGCAGAGAGGAGGCAGGCAATTATAGTCCTTTAAGCCTGACCTCAGTACTAGAAACTAATGAGTCCTTACTTAAGGAGAGGATTGTGAAATTTCTGGTAGCTGGGCACAGGGATCCAAGGCAGCATGGATTCTCAGCAGGAAGGTCCTGTCAGATGAATCTTATAGATTTCTTTGACTGGGTAACTAGGGTGGTAGGTCAGGAGGGAAGTGGATGGCTTACCTGGATTTCAGCAAGGCCTTCAACACTGTCCCTCACAGGAGATTGCTAAATAAATTGGGGAGCCTGAAGTGGGTCCCACGGTGGTAAAATGGGTTGGGAACTGGCTAAGGGACAGGACTCAGAGGGTGGTGGTAAATGGCATGAAATATGATGAGAGGGAGGTGACCAGCAGGGTGCCACAGGGTCGAGTGCCAAGGCCAATCCTATTCAACATCTTCATTAGTGACATTGCAGAGCATCTGAGGGAAAGGTGTGCCTCTTTGCAGATGCCACCAAGATCTGCAACAGAGTGAACACACCGGAGTGAGTAGACAAAATGAGAAAGGACCTAGCCTATTAGCGGAGTGGTCGGATGTCTGGCAGTTGAGTTTCAATGCTAAAAAGTGCAAGATCATGCAACTGGGTCACAGGAATCCAAGGAGGAGTACAGGATAGGTGGGAAATTCTGGCCACCACAAGTCAGGAGACAGACCTGGGGGTTATCATATCTGATGATCTAAAGGTGACCAAACATTGTGAAAAGTGGTGGGGTGCACAAACAGAATGTTAGGTGCATAGGAGGGCATAACAAGCAGGATGAAAGAGATGGTGATGCCACTGTACAGATTACTGGTGAGGCCTCAGATGGAGTACTGTGTCCAGTTCTGGAGACCAAATCTCCAGAAGGATGTTGACAAAATAGAGGCAGTTCAGAGAAGGGCAACAAAGATGGTACATGGACTGTACCAGAAGCCCTACGATGAAAGACTTAAGGACCTTAATATCCATTCACTGGAGGAATGAAGGAGGGGAGATATGATAGAGACTTTCATGTACCTTGGGGAATAAACAGGGTACAGATGGAAAGCATATTCAGAGAAAATGCTGCACAAGAATAAGGGGGCATGATATGAGGCTGAAGGGTGAAAGGCACAGGTTAATGTTAGGAAGTACTTTTCACTGAGAGGGTGGTGGAGCCATGGAACAGCCTTCCAGAAGAAGTGGGGGTGGGCAAAAGCAATACAGGGGTTCAAGAGTGCATGGGATAGACATAAGGGTACCCTGGAGATATTCAGAGCAGGAGAGCCACAGATCAAATAGGGTCTGGGGCTGCAGCAGTGAGTAGGGAAATGGGCAGACTAGGTGGGCAGTGTGGTCCTTATCTGCCAACAGGTTCTGTGTTTCTATGTTTCTATACAAGTTACAAAGTAAAAAAGTTGTGTAATAAGAGCTGGGGAGAGGGAGGCAATTAATAGGAACAGGTCCGCTGAAGATAAAGGGATGCTACAAAGAGGTAATAAAAAAGGCCAGACAGGAACACAGATAAGAAAGATCTGAGATACAAGTAGTTTAAAGTAGTCAGAAAGGGTAGAATATGTAGGAAGTGTTAAGAAATGCATGGACGTTGAAGTTTGAAGAAAGAAAACAACAAAGGCCTAGATAAACACAGTGTAAGGTTAGCATATACGGTGAGGTTTGAGAACTAATCAGGGTGTGGAGGGTGTGTGCAGGACTGATGCTATAAACATTTATAAGAGAGCAGGAAGGAAGTTAGAAACAGTAATAAAAACAGAGCAGGTAGGAAAACAGAAAAAAATAACAAGAATTACAGTTTCCTATAGTGTCATAAACCAATGTCCGATTCAGTCCAGAAATGTTAGATTTAAATTGCTTGATATATTTCAGTTCCCATGTCCTTCTGTCCTATGTGTTTCTGAAGTTGTCTCTTAGTATCAGGACAGATAAGTCAGAGAGAATGATCTGTTTATGAAAAAATGGTGTCCTACTGGTGTGCTGCTAACCTGATTTACTATTGTGTGTTGGTGGTGGTTCATCCTGGTTTTCAGTGGTTGTCTAATTTCCCCAATATAGCATCATTTTGTGCCTCATTGTTCTGTGTCCCTTTTATCACTTTCTAGCTACACTTCCTGCCATTCTACCCTTCAAGTAATTATTTTCAATTATTTTTATAAATTGCTCCACAGTAGATATATACTGCTTATGTTGCTCAGTTTTTATTCACCTGAAGAAGGACATGTGAGGCCCCAAAGCTTCTGTACAATTCCATCTTTGTACAAGTCACTTGTTGGTCCAGTAAATGGTAATATCAAACCTTCCAGCATCTCCTGTTTCCCATGGGCCAATACAGCTAGAATCTCTTTTACAAGATAAAAAAGACACAATTAGAAAGACACCTAGCTTCAAGAGAGGAGAGAAAGGACTGAGTAGAGAGCAGTGGTGAGTACGAGGTGAGCAATCTAAAGCAAACCAACAGAAAGAATGAAAGAAGGTGTCCTGTCTGGCAAGAGAGGATTTAGGGGCACTACTGTAGATTAAGTAACTGTAGTCAAAGATTGGAAGGATCATTTTAATACAATTTCCCAGTGGGCAGAGAGGGGATACACACTTTATTCCTGTACAAAGCACCTAGCTTAGGGTAAAGCTTACAGTGAATTGCATCAGTATGCACTGAAAATGAAGATGCTGGTCAAGGCAGACCCAGAGGTACTTAAAGGAGAAAGTATCTTCAATCTTAGTACCATCAAGGTTATAAAATAGAGGACAGAAGTAAGTCTGGCAAGCCTCTTATGAGTGCCAAAAGTCATTGAGACTGTTGTTTGGCAATAAGGACAAAGGTTAGACTTGAACCAGCACTGCATGTTGTCAATATCTAACTGTAGCCAGGAGGTAAGGTCAGGTTAATAGCATGCAGATGATATATAATAATATATAATGTGCATACATGCTATACTGTGAACACTACAGTATGTACTGTACATACAGTATGTCACACAAATATTATAGAGACAACATACAGTATGCATGTAAATATTATGCACATTGGTTCTTGTTTGTGTGGCATACCCGCTGTAGGAATAATGGGTCCTATGTACAAAAGTGCTCAGTAAAGTACTAGCCAAGAAAGGCACTTATCAAGTCATGCAACTGCATGCCATGCACTCAACTAAAGACACACATGTATGGGCTGGAATTCACTATCCCCAGTTATCTCAATGCATGACTGCATAACTCTGTTCAGTGGGAGGGGCTAGTTTGGGGCATGGACCTGGGCAAGACTGTGGGTTTCCAATCAGAAGTCAGCGCCACACTTACAGTATATCCCCAGCTCTGTGGGAGCAGAGGCTCATAGGATATGGCAGTCCAAATAACTGTGTCCATGAGGCATAGCTGTGACTTATATTTTGTTCTAAGAATGTGCTTCACAGTCAACATCCTCACCCCAGCCCTCTGTAGCAAAGAGGAGGGCTGGGATCCTCTTCTAGAGCAGCAGTGAGTCCTTCAAATGGCTGTTCTGATATTTGGGTAATAGCAGCCCTGTCTCGTATGATAGTTGAAACCTTGAGGAACACCACACCACCAATTTGTCAAGGTTCCAGAGATTTCACAGACTTCCACTCTAATTTAATTGACTTACTTTGTACAACTCAGAATTTAACCGTAATAGGTGCATTAGCATATTATTTGCAATTAATTTAATTACTTTTTGAAAAAGATATACAGAACTGTTCTAATTATGATGCTCACAGTGAGGATTACCCTGATTAGGTGGAGGAACAATGGGTCAGTTTAAAGGCTGGAAAAGTAAAGAAACAAAACCCTGCACAAAAGAAGTGGAGCACAGCAGGAGGAAAGAGAGACCAATATGGTTGTCAAGGAGGTGCTGGCAAGGGTAAGGACAAAAGGGCAGCATTCAGCAGATACAAGGAGATGCAGAGAGAGGAGGACAAAGAGGTATACCAGCAAAACAGAGGAAGCAGGGAAGGCAACAAGGCAAAGGCATAAACTAAAGATGAATATCCAGGGAAGGTAACAAAGGAGCTGGAGGCTTTTTAAGTATATAAGTGAAAAAGAAAGATGGGGGACTGTGAGCTTGAGGGTGCAGAGGAAGACCGTGCAGAGGATGATCATGAAAAAGCAGATATTCTGAAATACTTCTGTTCTGTCATCACAGTGGAAGAGGATGGGGACTGGCCACTTATAGGTTACAGAACTACTGAAGGAAGGGAAGCAGACACAAGTACATTTGAAGGAAAGAGTCCTGAAGGGACATGCAAATTTGAGAGTGGACAAGGCTGTGGGGCTGAAAGAGATACATCCAAGGCTATTGAAGGAGGCTCTGGGAGGTACCCACAACTCTGAAAGCCCTATTCAGTAACTCACTAGATACAGGGGTGTTCCAGAGGGCTGGAGAAGGCAGATGTAGTCCCGCTAATAGAAGTGGCAGTAGGGAAGAGGCTGACATCTACAGGCCCGTTAGTTTGATATCAATAACAGGAAAACTAATTAAGTCAGTTCTAAGTAAAGACTGGTAGATTACCTTGTGTCCAGTGGGTTACAGGGCCTAAGGCAGCATGGATTCATGGGAGGGAAATCACGTCATACAAACCTAATAGCTTTATTTGACTGGGTGACCAGAGAAGCAGATCGGGGAGTGGTGAATGTGGCCTACTTAGACTTCAGCAAGGCCTTAGACACCATACCACAGGAGGCTAATAAAAAACTGGTAAGCTTGGGGTGGGAGCCAAGATGGCATACTGGGTATGTAATTTGCTGACAAGCGACACAGGGTTGAGTTAGCAGCACTCACTCAGAGTAAGGAGAGTGATCAGTGGGGTTCCTCAGGGCTCAGTACTGGGTCCAGTCCTCTTTTTGTTTTATAAGTGACATTGTAGAAGAACTGGAATGGAAAGTGTGCCTCATTGCAGATGACACAAAGATCTGCAGTAGAGTGGGTACTCCAGAGGGTGGAAAGAATAAACAGAAACCTGAAAAAGCTTGAGGAATGATTAAAGGTATGAAAGCTGTTTATTGCAAAACAAAGGCAAAATCATGCACCTTGGGTGCAGAAAAATAGAAGCAGAGTATAGACTTGGGGAGGTATTGACAGTCACTAAACAGGAAAGAGTCCTATGGGTAATCATAACAGATTACGTTTAGGTGGTAAGGCAACAAGACAAAGCAGTAGGGACAGCCAGTGGAATGCTGGGGCATATGGAGGGGTATCAACAATAGAAGGAGGGAGGTAGTGTTGCCACTGTATCGGTCATTGGTGAGAGCACACCTGGAGTACTTTGTCCAGTTCTTTAGACCACACCTAGACCACACACACTGAAGGAGTTATTCCTCAGGATTGGACAATGGCTACAGTAATCCCAATCTTTAAGAAAGGTAACCATTCTAAACCAGAACATTATCGACCTATAAGTTTAACATCTGTTATAAGTAAGATCATGGAGAAAGTTATTAAGAAATTGTTAGATTATGAATCTACCTTGAGTAACATAACTGATATTACACAACATGGTTTTAGACAGGGATATTCCTGTGCCACTAATTTGGTTTCCTTCTATAATCATGTCAGTATGGGTCTGGACAGTGGCATTCCTATGGATGTAATACTTCTCGACTACAGTAGAGCATTTGATAAAGTTCCTCATGACATCCTGCTTGATAAAATGGAAAAATGGGTTTTCACATTGTATAGTCAATTGGATGTCAGGTTGGTTGAATAAAGACATCAGCAAGTTAGAATAAATGGCACTCTTTCTCAGGCGTTGAGTTTGACCAGTGGGGTCCCACAGGATCTGTATTGGGACCGACCCTGTTTAACATCTTTATCAGTGATCTGCAGGTTGGCCCTGATAATGTTCCTCTTGAAATTTGCTGACGACACCAAGCTGTGTGGCTCTGTTCTTACATTATTAAACAGAGAATCTATGAGGAACAATTTAAAATCTATTGAAGAATGGGCAGTTTTAAATAAGATGACACTCAATTCAGACAAGTGCCATGTTGTACATTTTGGTAAGAACAATCCCAAGCAGACTTATTTACTGAACAATGTTTCCTTCCTGTGTCACCGTTATTGATATGACCAAGGCTTTTGACCTTGTCAACCACTCCCTCCTCGTCACTTCCCTACACTTTCTTGGTTTCATAAAATGCTGTAAACTGGTTTGAGAACTAACTGTCTGATAGGTCTCAGTATGTGAAATTCAATTCCACCCTCTCTGATAAAGCTACCATCAACATTGGTGTTCCTCAAGGGTCTATTTTAGGCCCTCTGTTTTTACCATTTTCATTAATAGTAACACTGTGAATCTCCTCAATACCTCCTTCCTACTATATGGACACCATTGTCTTGTACTGCAGTTCAAATAACATCACGGACATAAACACAAAACTCTCCAGTGATTACCAACTTTACAACAGTGGCTTGAAAATCACAAACTAGTCTTAAACTCAACTAAGACCTAAGCTATGTTATTTGGCTCCAGTCCCAAGCTCAAACACTTCCAAACATACCTTACTGTCTCCTCCACGGATAGCTCGCCTGTTAGTGTGGTAAATTCATTCAAGTATCTTGGGGTCACTCTTGACCCATCCTTGAGTTTTGACTCCACATTCATAATATCTGCAAGCAGGTAAACTCCAAACTCGAGATCGCTACCTAACTAGCTATGCGCTCAATCCTTCAGCTAGACTCGCCTATAGCCCGTGGAATATTACTTCCTCTCTCACCTACGGGGTCACTACATATGTCTCTGCCAGCAATTTGAGTCTTTGTAAATGGGACGTTATCTACAATAATTTGAATATCTGTATTAATCAAACTTTGGAAATTGTTAGTGAATATTGTTATCTGGGGTTACGTTCGAGTCTAACGGTCTGTGGTCTAAACATATTAAGAATCAAATTAAAAAGTGAAACAAAGCCTTCAGGCCTATAAAAGGTTTAACCATATGTATGGGGTATAACTTTTATTCTAGCTTTGAGGGCAGCTGAGGTTTAGAGTAACTCCATTCTGCTCTATGGTTCAGAGGTATGGGTATGCTCTTTGCTGCCCTCCTCAAAATCCCATTTTCTATGTTTTACCATAATATCCATAGAATTCTGAAGTCTTGTCCAAAGCAGCTAGTTAGGGCTGAACTTGACCAAGTACCAGTATTGTATTTAGCAAATGGAGAATGCCGTGCTACTGGTTGCATATTCTTAACACACTAGTAATCCCCTGCTCAAATTATGTTTAGAAGAGAGAAAGTGTTGGGCACAAACACAGAAAAGCTCACTATGGCTGTACAATTTACAGAAGCCTTAAAACAAATGAATATGTGGCCCCTTTGGCAAGATTTGCTCAAGGGTAACAGTTTCTTATACATATAAAAATCTGATGAAAACTAAACTTATGGAGATTGCATATGATTCTGGTTGAGACAACCTTGCTAACTTAAAAACAGCACACTGATTTCTCAGGTTCATATACTTTCGTGGGTGTGAATTATATTTAACACTTCCCTTGATGCCACAACTCATAAAATTCAAACTTTGTATAGATTTAATATGATTCCTTTAAAAAGCTGGAAATTAGGTATAAACAATGCAACAAATTGGATACCGAATGTTTTTGTAACAATGGTCAAGATGAAGACATACAGTATTTCATAAAATTTTCAATTGCCCTATATTCTAAATAGAGAATGAAATACTTAGATGTTTTATAATTCCATACAAGTCAGCCTTACAAGATTATTTGAAATATTATTGAATCCCACTAATGTAAAGAATGCCAAAATGTTGATTTACTTTATGAAAGCTGTTCTTAGGCACAGAACTACTCAGTTTTTCTTTTTCTTTTTAAGTTTTTGTAATGCTGTGCAGTTTTATTGTAGTATGTTTTATTTATATATATATATATATATATATACACACACATATATATGGAGGCAGTCTTACACCCTGTCGTGGTTCCACCCTTTCTTGCATCACACCTGTGCTGACCCCAGCCTCCACTGAGTGTCAGTCTACAGCACAATGCTGAGTCCCCACCCGAGGAAGGATAGCTGTCCAGAACCCAGGTCGATGGCGTGGTGCGAGGTAAAGCATCCAAGGCATCAGCCCTCTGCACCACCGGCCCAGCTGTTATCTATATTTTTATGCTGTTTGCAATGTTTGTTATAGAATTGTAATGGTCTTCAGCTGAACAGAAGAAACTATGAAACAGAATAGTGAAATCATCCTTGGCAGTCTTGTGGTAATCCTCATTGTGATAATGACATAATCCCTGGTGTCCAGTGCTTTCTCTCCCCTAGTGTAGTCATGGATCCACCATGTGAACACCTCCCACACCCATGGTGACCAGCCCTTAGTCATCACTCTCTTCCCTGTCTAACTGTTGTCTACCTAGCACAAGTCCTGTACCAAGATGCAAATGAACAACTTCATCAACAGTGCTACCACGCATGTGCACTGACTTAGTTAATTTACTACAGAATATTCCTATGGTCTGTGCCTTGGCCAAATGTAATGGTTTTGTTATCAAATTTGGGTGACAGCTTTAGGAACACCTTAGCGACCACTTTAGTGATAACCCTTAACTCCCATCCAATATGGGTGCTCGATCAGTTTTCAATGGACAAGTGCAGGGCAGCATGATGAGTGTGGTTTCTGTGGTCTGAAGCATGCAGACATCATCATAAAGGATTTGACCTTGGAGGAGAGTGAAGAGTGTCAAGTGACATGGTGGCAGCAGCATGGAAGGACTGGCATCTGAGGAGAGAGCTGGTGCCTTGAGGGACATTGCTGGTTGGCAAGATTCAGGGGAATTTTAGGTTACTGTGAGGCTGTAGTTTATATTGTTTTGCTTTGGTCTGGATAAGGTTTGTGTGGGTCTCTGGGCCTTTCGATTGTATCCGTGGTAAATGTCTGAACTGGTATGGAAACTGGTGCATTGGTTTGGCAGGTATGCTAAGTGATGTTAAATGGTTACTTGATTTGTTAATTGGTTGTAATCAGTGTGGCACCATATGATCTTATTTACTGTAGGTAAATACGTTCAATTGAGGTGGTTTATATTATTTTTTTGCAATTTAATATACTTTATCAAAAGTAGTAATAATACATAAAAACAGATAAACATAATAATATGAATTCATATCAAGCAACAGTAAACCATAATAATAAAGATATTACTAAAACAGGTACATGACAGAAGGAAAAGTGAGGGAAAAACAGCCCGTAGACAACAAAACAATCCCTCCCCTCGGTTACCTCCCCTCCTGCAGATCCATGCTAAAAAAGAAGGAGTTAACTAATTTGAAGACAGACAAAGCCGAGTACAGTATATAGGGTTTCCATTTGGACTGATAAACATGGGTAGATTTTAACAGACAGGCAATAGATTTCTCAATATTTAGTGACAAAGGAATTACAGCTTTCCGTTCGGACCTAATGGGGAGAGTCGAGTCAAGTCAATGTCTCAAGATTAATAGTTTAGTGACTGTAGATATCAAGGCCATGTGAGCTTTATGAGGATCCCCATGAGTGTGGCATAATCACCTAAAATACAAACCTCTTGTGTGAATGCATCTTGAAGGCCTAATAAGGGTCTAGTTTAGAGTGTATAAGCTTCCAGAATGATGCCATTTGAGGGCAGGACTACAACATATGATATAAGGAACCCTCAGTTGTGGTATATACTTTCAATGGGGATGATATATGCTTTAAATATATTTTTCCCATGGTATACTGCATCTCTTCAATTGTTGTGGTATACTGGGAAATAACTGCTAATAGATTCTATGGGAAAATGTCCCATCCATGTATTATATATAAGCAATAAGACATCATGGGGCATGTAATAAAGCATGAGACTGCAGGCTGAGTGCCTTCAGCCCCCAGCCATGCATTAGAACTGTCTAATGCACACCTGAGTGTGTTATTGCAGTTATAAAATGGGACTTTGTATTTTATTTATTTGTCTAAATTAAAACTATTAGGTTTAAATAATAAAGTAAAATACTTCTATATATTTGGCATAAAATAGTTTCTTCACCTGCATCAGCTGGATGCATCTTTTTTACTTAGGACATTTATCCTAGTATGGCTTCTGTAGCTGTTGTTTTTAGTTTTCACAAAATAGTCATGAGTACTGAGCTTGTGTACAACCCCCAGTATATATTCAGGATAATGTCCCCACCCCACCAATATAAACACACACACACTTAGAAGGACAACATTTTATATGTTTTATGTTTTCTATGGTGATTACAAACCCTAGCAAAATGTCAGAGAGGGTGGAGAAGTGAGTGAATATTGAGATGCAGAAAGAGGGATGATTTTATGTTTATTCTTTGATTTTTTTTAGGTTAACTTTTTTGTACTGTACTTTTGAACATGAGTTTGCTTGCTGGACACAGAGCAGCCAAGCTGTGGGGTGTCTGGCAGCAGAGGAAACATTTCAGATCGGAACAGGATTAACAATAAAAGAGAAACTGCCAAGTGGTCAGCTACTGTTGCTCACTGAAAAAAATATTGAGCAAGGGAGTGAGTTAGTGGTGGGCCAGTGTGAATAAAAATCAGATCCTATGGCACAGTGAGTGGTCGGCTGGCTGGCTGCCATGGGGCGGGATGGAACAGACTATAAACAAACAAATCTAAAACAAAAGGATACAAGAACACAGTAAAAACAAAACAGAGTCAACTATTACTGTTTTGACTACTGTGTTTTTGATTGACAAAGATATTATAGTGTGGCAACATAGGATAGTGGGGTGAAGGAAATAAATCTCAGTAAAGGGGAGGAAGGACATGGTAGCCGTTGTGTTTTTAAATTATATACAGTGGTTTAATATTTTCTTCCATGTCCTGCATCTAGGTTGGCAGCACTTGTTTTTCACCTTGAATTTGTCACCTCAAATGCACAGCCAGTGACCAATCAGGATACAGGATTTTCTTTCTTGTTTATAATATTGCAATGAATTATGTTTCTGTACACATTAGGGTGTATTATTAAAGCACAAAATAATGAAATGTGAGACCACAATTTTTGAACCTAACTCTGCTCACCCCTGTTCACCACCCAAATGAACCCCACCAAACTGATCACCAAAACACAGTCCAGGATCAGACATGGGCCACATATACAAAAGTTGGTGCGAGTGTTAACGGATGTTTGCTCATGCTAACTGATTTGCACCTGGATTTTGGATGGGTCTAAATTCAGAGACCCCTGTAGCGTGGACTGAAACCGTTAGTGCCCAGGTGCTAAAATAACATTGCGCCCATGCAAATGAGGGGTCCCCTATAGCAGATGAGTGTGGTGGCAATTTCAAAGGTTTGTGTCGATGGTCCTGCAGACGCTCACAGTGACAATTTCAAAGGTTTGCATCGGCAGCAAATGGCACTCAAAGTGCTGCTGTTTATCACAACCAAAACCCCAACTTAACTGCACAAAGCTTAAGACCCCACCCACTGATGATGGGCTGGCTGTAATGCAGTCATCCACCTCCGTTTGCCATCCTGTGACAGGCAGAAGACTCCATCATAACTAAGAGCACCCTGACCCTCCAAGCACCCATCCCTAATAGAAACACATCATCCCTGGTGTCCACTGACACCCCAATCACCTGTCCTTGTTATGACAGTGTATTCAGGTATCCAGTGTCAACCTCTACCCTGCAAATCCCATACCATTGGTGTAAATGGTGCCTCGGTGTCTAGAGACATCCTCCACCTTCCGATCCCCAATCCCAGTAATACACAATAGTCCCTGGTGTCTTTTGGCATCCATGCCCTGAGCACCACATCTGGGTGAGTATCACTGTATCCCTGACACCCCCTCCCCATCACCAGTCTGGGTGGGGGTGAGTATCAACATACCTAGTGTCCAACGGCACTCCCCACCCCGTCCCTGCCCATGTCCTCTATACAATCCCTGATGTCAAGTTGTCCCCCACCACCAAATTTCAGTCAACAAATGCACCAAAGAATATTGGTGCTTCAGTCAGTTCCTCCATCTGCAACCCGCTGCAACCTGGCACCATACCAACCTCCCTTAATGTTTAAGATGGGGATGTGTGGTGAAAGTTTCTACAGTGACTGGCACAGTCTCATATTCACCTCTCAGCCGGTTATCAAATGAGCTGCAGTGAGTGCATGTACAGTTGTATGCATGCTCACTACAGCTTATATGGCAGCTGGCCAAGGAGGAGAGGAGGGCTGTTTAGGTCACTATAGAGGATTTACTGCACATCCCTGTTTTGACTAGTAAAGGTGGGGTTGGGGTGGATGCTGTGCTGGTGTGGTGGGTGCATGGGGACCAATGAACCACCAATATTCACCAGTGCATTTTTGGAGGGGCAGGGATACCACTGAATACTAGGGATTGTATAGGGGATATGGACTGGGAGATTTGGAGGGCCATTGGACACTAGGGATAAGTGATACTCACCTGGATGGGTGATGGGGTTGGGGTGGGGTGTGCCACTAGACACTAAGGCAGCATTGAAAACAACTGCATGGGGGATCAGAGAGTGTGGGAGGTGCCACTAGATGCCAGGAAACATGGTAACTGTGACAGGGATTGTATGGTGGGGATGGCACTAGACACCAGGCCAATGTAGAACTTATATGGGAAGGTATTTGGTGGGGGCATGCCACTAGACCAGGGAAAACTTGCAAAGAACCAGGACAGGTGTTTGGGGTGGAGGGTGGGAGATACCATTAGCCACCAGGGATGATGTCAGGATGGGTGCAGCCAGGCCAGTGCTTATAATGCAAATTAGCTTAATGGCCATGCTAATTGCCCTTATCACCTTGCATGCCCAATGGGCTCATTTACATTTTGCAGCTGAATATCACGGTATGGCTCCTGGTGCTATCTGTTCTGGGCGCAATTCTCTATGGGCTAGATACAACCCAGATCCATGTTAGGGCAGTGTAAAGTAACTTAGCACTGTGCTGACATGAGCCGGTATTAAGTCAGATAGTGTGGGTCCACTCTCCCACTGAATGTAGTAGTCTCTGGGTCAGGTGCAGACACAAACACAGCACAAACCTTTGCACCCGATTTTGCTCATTTTGAATATCTGGCCCCACATGTTTTAACATCATGAATACTGTTAATAAAATAGAATGAGAAATATTGTTACACCCTATGACAAATACTGTACTCATATGTTGCCAGACCCTAGGCTGCAGGGTTCAGGCCTAGGGCACAGTTTATGCTTATGTGCCCCACTCAAAAATAGCTGCATAATCACACATTGCCCTGTCCTTTAGCACAGTTGCTTTAGCACAGTTGCAGCAATATCACACACATTGCCCAGGCCTGTAGATTGCTTCACAAACACCTGTGGCACTGTGTGTGTGTGTGTGTGTGTGTGTGTGTGTGTGTGTGTGTGTGCAGCATGTGTGCACATATGTGTGTGTGTCTCTCTCCTCTCCATTCCACAGGCAGCTGCATCATAACATATCAACCCAGACCTGTAGCAAAGCTGCAGTATTTTACACACAGTTGTATAGCTTGCATTAGGAATGGCCCGTAGCTATTTAAGAAATAGCAACAGTGCCACACCTTGCTCCATACCTATATCCTTCAGGCTTTGTGTGTCACAACATACAATATGAGTGCAGTTTCCATCAGGGATGTAAGTGTACTCCTTGTACTGTGCTATTTATTTATTATATTAATACATATACATGAAACCTGGGTTGTACATCAGCGTTTAATTGGGTGGGGCTCGCGGGTGGTGGCTGCAGGCAAAGTTAGGTTTTAAAACTCTAACATTGCATTTCTTACTTTTGTGGCTTTAATAAGCAACCCTAACTTGTATTTTACTGTAGTTTTATTGAAATTAATTTTCTTTCTTTTGAAATCCTGTAGGCTAGTAGCTGACTTTAAAGAATCCCATCTGCAGAGCAGCCGACTTTGTTGGGCTCAGCCCAGAACCTGTAACTTGCTTTGCATATGGCAGTGGTATCATCCCACCATGGCACCAGACCCCAAGAGATTTCACAGTCATACTATTTCAGACCTGTAGTGGACATTGCAGTGACTCTTGAGCTGCTCTTGAAGCAGTTGCATCCTTACGCATGTGTACCAGACCACATGGGCACAAACATCCAAAACACATTTGCAGTTGAGTAGGGGTATATTTACATGAGGGGCAGTGTCCTAACTAAGACATGACCCAAAAATGACTTAATTTGAGCAAATTATAAGTTTACATTTTTTCACTAAAAATTTTAACAATAGCCATACCTTGCCCAAATGAAGATGTCTTTGGCTTAAACATGGGTTATGCCTAATAAGTGCTCCCCAACCACATAAGTGGTCAAGCATACATTTCCCTGAAATGTGTTTTGAGAGCAACACCCAAAACACATTTCGAGGAGTTACAACAGACCACTTATGTGGTCATGGGAGGTTGTCTATCTAAGACATGACCCAGGTTTGGGTGAAAAATGTCTTACCTGTGTAACTGATGACTATTTTCAGAGTAGGTACCTAACCATATGGTTCACCTTGTGGTCTGGTGGTTAGGTTTATTTTCTTCTCAGCTGAAATCTGATTACAAAATAACCCCTTTGAAAATCATAAAGAGAAAGAAATGTGTCTAAGAAAATACATTTGAAAGGACTGGTGAGAGTGGCAGGCTGGAGATCCTTAACATGTTCAGCTTGGAGGAAAGAAGGATGAGTGGAACATGAGCCCAGTTTTCGCATACTCAGGTATATCAACAAACTCAAACAGTCAGAGATGTCTGAGGTGGTGTTTCTCAAGAGAATGTGAAGACGTGACTTAAAGCTCCGAGGTGGTAAAGTCAGGCTGTCATTTTTATTTATTTTATTTTGTTTATTTATTTAACAAATTGAAAGACCTTTGAGCCAAGGGCTGTTTTAAAGAGGTTCCACGTCAAGAAGGAAGTATTTTTCTTCAAGAGGATGGAAAACCTCAGAACACTCTACTAGTAGACACAGTGGCTATAAAGATGGAACAGGTCTTTAATATAAGCCTGGACACATTTGTGCTTACCAAGGAATCACTGGTGTGATGTTGTTACATGCAGCAAACATGTTAACTACTGCAGAATTACCGTTGTTGAATGTAATTAATGATCACCTGCCCACAGCTATCTTGAAAAAGAAACTTAAGTTATCACCTTAGTTTCAGATTCTGAGCACCTCTTGGCCAGTGTACAGCTCAGGACTGTAAGTGAGAACTAAAACAAAGCTCCTGGTAGGTCAGTAGGTGTTTAGAAAGTGCCATGGATCCAAACCATTTATAGTGGGTCAGTTGGAATATCTTAGCCCATTCTGGGGACATGTCTTGCTTTGAGGCTTTGAAACTCCAGTACATTCCAACAAAAAGAATGGCAGCATCGCTCAGCTGTGTGTCTTGTACTGTAGCATAGATTGATAATGGGAGTGAGCCAAATCTGAAATGTCTGCTTTGGGAGACCCCAAGAGACCATTAGAAACCAATGGCTATACTGCTATCTAGTCCTATAACATGCTGTTCTAAATCAAAGAGTAAGAGCATTAATGTTAGTAAAAAGGGTGTATTTGCAGATCTAGAATAAGAAGATTGCATTTAAAAGTCAAAGTAAGATTTTAAAGAGCATCCGCTGCCTCAGTAAAAACATTGAAAAGCACTGCTTTGACAAATCAGCATGTATTTCACAGAATTAATGTATTGCTCTTACCCATTCTGTTTATCACTGTGGATATGTGCATAAAAAGAATCTTAGGCCCTGGAGCTAAATTGCTTATGCTGCTTTTCCATAGCTGAGTTTAAATGCTCTACTTGCACAGAAAAATAGTTTCAGGCAGAAAATGTAATGTCATAAGCAGAGGATTATGACTTAAGGTGGGAAAAAGCAACCATGTCAGATGAATACTAAAGGCAAATGATCTGTTGGTATGCAGATAAACCATAATAAAGCAGTAAAGTGGAAATATTAGCATTTTCTGTATATACACTTTTCAGACACATTCTATTCCAAAGAGCTTACAAACTATGAGAGACTGATAGTGCAAGCCTGAAAATGGCTTACATAGGCTTAACAGTGCCTAAACATACATCCATTGACAATTTCTTGAACTCGTTTATTGTAAGGGAATGTTGGTCAGAACAGCAGGAAACATCTAATCTGCAAAAAGGGCCATGTGTTCTTTGACTTTTACCTGTACACTCACTGTGACAGCACTCTGAGGTGGCAGAAGGACCACAGTTTAAGGTCTCCTCCAAAGGACTGCACAATGTTCTATTTGTTTGACTCATAGATGCTAGTAAAAGATTAACTGAAAAAAATTGAATGCACACATGCTTAATTGTATTAGATATAAGCCTTTCAAAGTTTTCTAAATAAACTGCTCTTTGATGTAAATATTACAGACTTACTTTCACTGGCAATTCCTGACATTTGTGGTTTTATCAGTCTGAGAACAATGTTCTCTGTTAATACATATATTTTTTGCTTTGCCAACTCTTTAAAATTTTAATCACAGAGGATAGGAGAGACCATGACCATTCTCCTCAAGAACCAGAAGAAGAAACCAACGAGATTGAAAGGCAAAGGACTAGAACACATAGTCGAACACGGACCCATTCTCCAACTACATCTACAAGAACTGAAGACTTAGATCGAAATGATGTTGAAAACACAAACAAATGTGTAAGTGAAAGTTTGGTGTTTAATGTCACTGCAACAAGAGGAATTCCAGTGATTTGTTTAATAGAAAATTATAAAATGTCTGCCTTTCTTCTACCATACTTACACTTTTTGCATGAGTATTAACTTAATATTTCAGTTCTTCATCTATAATTTGTATAAAAATGACAGAAAGTAAAAGGAGTAACTCGATATGCTGTTGTAAGACACCCACACTCTTTCAAGCATTATGGAAAATAATTCAAAGCCAGGTAAGTGCTTCATACAAAGGCTTCATTTAACTCCATTTTGGAATTGACTTTCAATTTTTAATGGGCAGAAGTACAGTAGTCAGCTTCAAAAAGGAAATTAGGTGACTTCAAGTTTACCAGCACAGAAAGTGAGAAAACGGTTGATTTTTCTAAGGAAATGATATTTGGTCAGTAATGTTCTGTATGAGCTTCTGTAATTCAATCTCTCTTAGAATAGTGACTTCAAACTTGGCAATGGAATGCGTGCACATGAGCCTTTGAGAAAGGATTGGTGTAACCAAAACATGTCTGGCTGCATAAGGTTGTCTTGGTGAAATAAATGATTGAAGTAAGAATTTGCCTCTGAATCATTTTGAGCATCCCTCTTATGAAGTTTGTGTGTGCGAAACTTTTTCTTCTTTGGCTTCCAAACTTATAGCTTAAAAATAGTTTGATGTCCCAAAAACTGAAGTGACTTCACATTTGAAAACATGGAAGTTTTGACATCCAGTAAAAATGAATTTAACACCTGCATGTACCCACTAGAGATACTTTACAATGACTACACACCATGAAGTGCCTTATTACCATGATAAAACTGGAGTTTAAATAAACATGTTATCCATCCATCAATTATAAATAGAATAATAGGTGAGTGTGTATTACAAGGGTGTAATGCCATCGAGAGGTTCTGGGGACAAGGAAACCTTAAGAGTGATGCTGAGAGGTTCCCTTATCACCAGAACCTCGAGATGGTATTACTCCCAAAAGATACACACTCATGTATTTGTTATTTTTGTAATATACTGTATGGATCCAATTTGAAATTTTGTGGCTCTGAATTTTTTCTGGTATGCTGTGAGGCCGGCCGACTGCTGCACTGAGGACTCGCTCTCTCCGTCTCCATCCCTCTTGTTAACTTGTGCTTATTTGAGACTGTCTCTGGTCATTATGTTTAGTAGGCAGTCTTGCCTTTCAGTTGTTTTCAGGGCTGAGTGAATGCAGGATCAAACAAATAATTCTTTAAATGCAGAAAAAAAGTATCGGCAAAACAGCGAGGGGATGAATTACTCCCAGTAAGTGAGAGATGGCCGCCATGTTTTCAGAATTGTTCTGCCCACACACAGACAAAAATGGCCAGTCATGAAGAGTGTTTTGAAAATGTCACATCGTATGTCTAGGAAGCTCACTTCAGAGCATAGCAACCAGTGTACAGTGTGAGACAGTCATGCTGCCCATACTTCAGTTTCTCTGATAATACTGTTGTTCAGAGCTCTGAATGATAGTATTATTGGTCATCATTGATAGTATTATCACTTTCTGGACAGTAGTATTACAGGAATTTTTGTATGGCTTACTGACATGTTAAAATGAGTTATCCATATATTACACCATTACACCTAATAGTATTCTTTGACT
Organism: Neoceratodus forsteri; assembly: GCA_016271365.2. Taxonomy (NCBI): domain Eukaryota; kingdom Metazoa; phylum Chordata; order Ceratodontiformes; family Ceratodontidae; genus Neoceratodus; species Neoceratodus forsteri. Next base: position 1,047,765,371 of record CM057455.1, read on the forward strand.
GGTAACTAGAAGTTGACAAGGGCACACAGTAGACTGAACAAGGCATTCAACTCGGTGCCACACAGAAGACTACTGAAGAAGGTAGAGGATCTATCAGCAGCAAAAGAAATTGTAAGATGGGTAGGGAGCTGCTTGGAGGTATGGAGCAGAGAGTTGTGTTGAATGGGGTCAGACCAGTGGAAAAAGAGGTCACCAGCGGACTAATACAGGGATCTGTCCTGGGTTAAGTCCTCCAATATGTTCATCAGCAACACGGGAGAGTGAATCCAGGGCAGGTTGTATCTATTTGCAGATGATACTAAACTCTGTGGTAGTTAGAAATATAGAAACATAGAATTTGTCAGCAGAAAAGACAGCTTGGCCCACCCAGTCTGTCCAGATATTATGTGCATATTCTGTCTCCACAGACCCTACCTGTTCTCCAGTAACACTCCCCACTCTACCTATTTACCAGTATTCCCATATGATGATGATGATGATGAAATGTTTATTTTTATACAGGATACAGTTTGTTAGGGTAAAACCCTATTTTCAACAACAACCTGTACATTTACAAATACATCAATTCATTGACATTTACATTTCAACACTTAAGTACACAATTACACATTGGGACAGTAACTCAAGGGTTATAAATAACAATCACATGACGACTTAAAATTTTCTAATATCCTTCTGAAATTTGTGGAGATATTTTATAGATTTTACATAATTGGGAAAATCATTCTAGGCCCTTGCAATGGTTATTTGTAGTGTTGCACCTCCAAAACTATTATATGTCCTACATAGTGCCTAATTTACTCTTGACTCTCAAATTGTACCTGTTATCTTCCATTGTTTCAAATTTTACCAGTTGACACAATGGATGTGACTCTTTGAATGCTCTCCCATGCATGCATGAAGCCCCCACTGTTTCTTTCCTACACCATCTCCGCTGACAGACTGTTTGAGGCATTCTCTCACTTATTAATGAAGTAGTACTTCAGCATCCCTCTTAAACTATGCACCCCAGCTTCATTGTATGCCCTCTTGTCCTTATTATAGTAGCCACCTCCTTGGAGAACCAGAGGGGTTTCCTTCTCTTGTTTGCCTTGCTGATCCTCCAAGCGCACTGCTCGGTTACCTCCTTGATAGCTCCTTGAGGTTCTCCCACATCTCCCCCCATGCCTGTATTTCTCTGCTAGGCTGGTTCTTATTTTGGAAAAGTCTGCCTTTTTGAAGTCTAAAACTCTGATCTTGGAATGGCTGGTATCCATAGTTGAGTTGATTTGGAAACCAACCATTCAATGATCACTGTTGCCAAGATGGCACCCTACCTTGACCCTTTCTACCCTGTCACTGTTGGTCAGAACCAAGTCCAAGACAGCTCCACCTCTGGTTGGTGAATCAACAAGTTGTTTCAGCCCTGCCCCATGTAGTGCCATTACAAATTTCTGCCTCTTATTGTCTATGCTGTCTGAGAACCCCAGTTAATGTCTGGTAAGTTTAAATCCCTACTATAATTGCCTTGTCCTTGTCTGCCATTTTATGCACCATCTCCAATGTTTCTTTGTCCCCATCTTCCCCTGCAATGGGGGCCTGTAGATAACTCCTAACCTAATGGTTACCCCGTTCCCCATCTCAGCTGTTACCCACAGTGCCTCAGTGTCACCTAGTGTCCTCTGGATTTCTGTGGTTTTGGTTTCCTTCAGACATACAATGCTACCCTCCCCTTTTTCCCCTTTCTGCCCCTCCAGTACATGTTGAATCCAGGAATGGCCATGTCCCATCCATGGCTTCCTGTGAACCAAGTTTCTGTCACTGCCACTAAGTCTAGTCCATCCTCTGATATGGTAGCCGTGAGTTCAGGGATTTTGTTAGACAGGCATCTGGCATTAGCTACCATTCCTTCCAATGCTACCACCTCCCTTTACAAGCATGTTTCTTTCTGAAGCCCTCCTTTCTGTAGTTTCTGTGACAGAACTCCTTGGCCCCAAATCATTGAGATTACCTCTTTCCCATAACACTTCTGTCTTCCTTGGAGTAGTTTTCTTTTTTCCTCCCTGTGTCCATAGTGTACTGTATGTTCCTAATGCATTTGGAACATCATTGAGATGTTGCAATTTGTGCTAAAAGTGCTTGTTTTACTATACATGGAACAACAACCCATCATGCAGCAGAGTAACTTATTTCTGACATGACAGAAGGGTCACCAAGCAAAACTCACCAAAGAGTGAATGGAAAGGAAATAAACTATAGATAACTAGAGACTGAATGTATTGGATTAAAGAGGAATGCCTTCTCATGAGCAGTTGCTACCTACCCCAAGACATGGATGGTACCCCTTGAGCTATGCACACCTTGAGGCGCTACCTGCTGCAAAGGGAGGTTGTAATATGGTATCCGCCCCCAACTGAAAAAACAGCGACAGCAACCACAGCTGAGTGGGATTCTCAGACTGCTCAGCATCTAGTAAAGGAAGTGAAGGGACCCAAGAGAAAGCCTGAGTTTAAAAAAAGTGGGTTTACATAAATGTTGAAACCTGTTTTGCAGTACATAGCTCAGCATTTGTTCATATCAATACATATTTTGGAGTCTGAAACTTTTCCTAAACAACATATTTAAAATATCATGTGAGCTCTTCAGCTACTGCCTTATTATGAATCAGTACTGATGGTGGAGCGCTGTTATGCCCAGTATTTACTTATATCAAAACTATTTTAGAAGCTTTTCAACTATTGTGATGAACCAGAACTTTTGATCAAGCATTGTTATGCACAGCCTGAGTACTGTGAAAGCTAAATGGCATATGATGTGAAACTGTGATAATTGCTAATACTGATTTTTTTAGCGATTTGTGCATTGTTCTATCTACAAGTTAAAAATCTGGATGCTAGGAGGTCATGTTATGCACTCAGTCTGAACAGACACACTTTGCTCAGCTCCACTTGCTCAGCTCAGATTTTAACATACTTTTTGATTTAACAGCCGTTTAGTATATTTTGTATTTGTTTTGTCCTTACCTTAGTACGATGGGAATCCCAATCTGCGCGCTTCAGTGATGGAAACCTCCTCAGAATTGCAAATTGGCGACAACCCGATAATGCGCACACAAGTACAGTCACAGCCAAAAGCCCAAGGAAATATCCAACCATGGATTCTCCTGATCAGGATAAAGAGCCTGATAAATTGGATTTCCTCTTGGTGGACATGCGGCATAAAATGTTTGCTGGCACAAGTTGTGGAGGATCTACATTTATTAAAAGCAACCTTAGAATCCTTCCATCAGAGACTTGGCGATGTGGAGGCCCAGATTAGCGCAGTGGAAATCAGGCAATCTCAAAAGAAAATTCCAGGCAGAAGCTGCAAAATGGGGCACCAAGCTCAAAAATCAAAGCTGTCGATTTGGAGGCAAGAAGTTGGTGTAGTAACTTGGTAATAGTCGGCATTCCTGAATTGTCTGAAGGAGCTGATGTGCTCTCTTTGCCGAGGTCTCCTAAAAGAAATCACTGGTCCCCTGATCATGAGTACAAAATACTACATCAAGCGAGCGCATCATTCTTTAAGACCAGGCTCCACCCAGGGCAAGCCAAGAACAATTATCTTGAGGCTTTTATATTTCCAGGATAAGGTACATGTCTTGCAAAAAGCTAAGGCAAATAGACTACTACTCTGGCAAGGTAAACAATTCTTTATCTTTGGGGACGTGACACCACTGGTCAGAGAACACCATCTTGCATATCGCAACAAAAACAGACATCATACATGGCTGGGGTGAAATTTTATACCCAGTACCCAGCCAGGCTATTTGTAACCACTAAATCTGGAGTTCAGAATTTGGCTCAGCAGAGCAAGTCCAAAAGGAACTCTCTAAACTTTTCCCAACTTAATTTCACTGTCTCCCAGAGCTAGAACACTTGCTGCGCTTATACTATACTGTTAGTGAACTTTGCTTTTTGCACTATGCAGTGAATTCTGTTCTTGAGCTTTGTTGGCACACTACAGAAGATTTGGAGCCAATTCTCGGTATTTGAAGATAGCACCAATTGGTTGTTTGTGACTTTGGTATTCTGAGTTTTGGTTGAGATTCATGTACTGTGAGCTCTGTGCAGGGTCATGTTTTTCCATGGTAGCGGGATCTCTATTTACACCAGCCTGTTTACTTATAACTTGTTCATTGGAACATTTTGTACTGTTAAGCCATGCTTGTTTAATGGCCTGGACTTGGTTTCAGTTTACCTGATCAATGGAGATGTATGCAGCTTTTCTTTAGTCTGATATCTTGACTATGGAAGTTTCTTGAACCTTCGTTCAAGGACCCTCCATGTGTGTTAGACAGACAGGCTTGCCTTCACACACACTGCTGTTGAACACTTGGGGATCACAGAAACTGACCTTTTTGGGTGCAGGGTGACTATTGCAGATCATTCTAATGTCGGAGATCACAGAAGTGACCCCACTTGTTGGGATGTGGGCTGTTTTTTGTTTTGTTTTTGGACCTGCTGAGATTGATAGCCTTTTAGTACTGTGTGAAATGTGTGGGATAAACAAAATGCTCGGACAAAATTAGCAGAATAAACTTAAAATTTATTACCTAGAGCGGACTGGAACGACAAAATAATAAACCAAGCCATAAAGTCCATAGTTTACATATCAGAGGTAGTAGTGACTATCTCAGGACTGGGTGTTGACAGCTTCACACCCTCCCTCACACTGCTAGCTTCCTAGGCAGTTTTACTTAAATAGTAGTCCTTTAGACATGTAACTTCATTGCTCCACCTCTAAAGTTTTAGCCATTCAATCTTTTCCAAAATTAAAGTATTTTATTTTATTTAAAGATAAATTAACATTCCATAAACACTTTAGTATCAAAACTTGGTTTTAATGAATTTATGAGTTGTTTTAACATTTTAATTTTATCAAAGGAAGTTCCTCTTGGAAGGGATAAAAATAGGGGAACTGGGTCCGGCAGGTTCATAAGTAATAGTGTGGCAGGAAGCATCCAAAACGGCAGCGTTTTTGGCTACACTGAAACTTCATAAAAAAATAAAAGGCTACCTTTTTTTCCACATTCTTTAAGTTTCATTCAAAGGTAAGCCAAGTTTCACTTAGTTCCTTTTCAGCACAGCCACAATGTTTCTTCTTATTGGTGTTGGTAATGCAGGTGTTTAAGCAAGTAGCAGGGACACACATACCACACAAACAAAGTTTACTGCATTACCAACACCCTCTTTTAATAGCGCTTTCTAAGGGTGAACTCCTTCTGTGTCCTGAAAGGAGAATTTATTTTTAACTAAATTAAATCACTTACAAATAAGACTATAGCCCAAAACCAGTACTTTTCAGGCGCATAATTAATTTTCTAAAGACCGCCACTTAAATGGCAAAGGCAGAGCCCAGCGGGAGTTTTAAACAGCAGTGGTCTGAACTTTTCCATCTCCCATAAAAGGAAAGGCTTTACTTCATTGCAGTGTGTTTTCTTTTGTCCGTTCTGTTTGTAATGCAGACGGACAGATTTATCTAAATTAAACATTACTTCCAGAGCCTTTTCCTACTCTGCGATAGTGCGAGCATTTGAGCAGACTTCTTAAAACTCTCCACACTGTCATAGCGCCTGCCTTCCAACGAGGAAATTAAACAAATCAAATGGAGACTTATAAACTATAATTTTTTATTCTAAATCAATTTCTGTCTCCCACATGGTTTCCAAGGATTAACGCTGCTAGCATCTGGAAGAAGATCCACGATGTACACAAAGGGGGGTCCACACAACAAAAGACATAAACAAAAAGATTGTGGATGGCCAGCCCAACGAACACAACAGGACACACTGTACATCTCGAAGTCCTTCCGAATACCTTCAGTATTCAAAAAAAAAAAACGGGGGATGGTTTTTAAATTGCTCTTTCTTACATTCCTCTCACCCAAAACCAAACAAATTACGTTTGGTTTACAAGAGCTACTACTGTACCTGTCTTCAGATCTCTACTTAAGAGATGGAGCCATAGCCCACCCTCACCAAGGCTCCACCTCGGGGTCTCTAAAAAATAAACTACCAAAAAAAATAAACTATCTATTACAGATACTTTCATTATACTTATTTCTTTTAATAATCACTATCTTTCTTTTCCGAGGCCTGAAGATAGGTAGGTACAGTTTCTGCTCCACATCTAGATAGAAAGTCTGCAGTCTTATGCTCTGATCCTTTTTATATTTTATAGAAACCTGTAGGGTTGCATTGCTAGGTACCATCGCATTATCGAGGTTTTTATCTTTCATCACGTGAAGCCAACATAAAGGGTTGTGGTCTACCCATAACTCGAATTCCCTACCCATAAATAAAGCATAAAGCTTCTATTGACCATTTGATTGCTAGACATTCCTTTTCAATAACTGAATAATGTTTTTCTCTCATGTAACTTTCGACTTATAAATATGACTGGATGCTCTTCTCCTGTATTAATTGAGTAAGTACGCCCTATACCACAGTTAGATGCATCTGTTTGTACTATAAATGGTTGGTTAAAGTCAGGAGAGTGTAGGACTGGTGAAGAACATACCCGAGCCTTTAGTTTGCTGAATGCTTCTTCACATTCAGGTGTCCAGTTTACCTTGTCTGGCTTACATTTCTTTAAGAGGTCAGTTAGAGGTCCTGCTATTGTGGAACAATCAGGAATGAATCGTCTGTAGTAGCCAACTAGTCCTAAAAAGGATCTTACATCTGTTTTTGTTCTTGGTTGGGGTATTGGCCATTGCTTCTATCTTTGTAATTTCCAGTTTACCAGCCCATTACCAATTTGTAAACCTAGATACCTTGTTTCCTGCATTGCCAATGAACATTTAGGGATTTAGTGTCAACTCGACTTCTGACAGGGTACATAATATAGCCTGGAGATGCTGTAGATGTTCTTCCATGAGGGTCTAAAAACCACAACATCATCTAGGTAAGCCGCACTATACTTTGTATGTGGTTGCAGAATATTATCCATTACCCGTTGGAATGTAGCGGAGCCCCATGCAGGCCAAATGGCATTACTGTGAAGTGGTATAGGCCAATCGGTGTACTGAAGGCTGATTTTTCTTTATCCTTTGGATCTAGTGGAATCTGCCAGTATCCCTTTGTTAAGTCTAAGGTGCTGATATAGCAGGCTGCCCCCAGGCGGTCTATAATATCATCAATCCGGGGCATTGGTAACAATCAAATTTGGATATGGCATTTAAACATCAAAATCTAAACAAAGCCTAATTCCACCTTCTTTTTTTCCACTATCACCATGGGAAAAGTCCACTCACTATGTGATGGTTCTATAATCCCCAGGTCCTGCATCTTTTTGATTTCCTACTACTTCTTCCTTAATCTCTCTGGATTCTGTATGCTTTTGCCTAAATGGGGTGTCTTCAGATACCATAATATGATGTACTGCATGTGTAACCTTTCCGGTAAACTTGTAAATAGTGTTCTATAAGGCTCTAACATACTTTGTAAAGTGTATGTTTGTTGGGTATTTAAATGTGGGTTAATTTGTACCTCTGAGAGGTTACTCAAACCTTCTAGCCTTTTATAAGCTATGTCTAATTCAGATTCAAATTCAGATGCTTCAGAGCAGACATAGTTACAGGAGGAGAAGTTAGTCCACCAGTTTTAGCAAATTGACATGATACACTTTATATTTATTTTTCCTTTCAGGACAGGCCACCAAATAAGTTACTGGGCCCTTATGTTCTACTATCTGATATGGCCTTGCCATTTTAAAGTAACTTATTCTCAGAGGAGGGTAATAAAGTAGAACCTCATCACCTGCAATAAATTCTTTGGACTTTGTTCCTTTGTCATAGTATTCTTTTTGTTTAGTTTGTTGTTGTAAATTATTTTGATGTGCTTTCTTTACATAGGTTATTAACCTTTGTCTTAGTTGTTGCCAATATTCTAAAGGTTCTATCTTATGTTTCCCCTTCCTGTCTTCCACTCTTCCTTAATAAATTCAATGGACCTCTTGGGTTTTGTCCATACAATAACTCGAAAGGAGAACCCGTCGAGGCCTGTGGTACCTCCTATATGCAAACATCAAATAGGGTAGGTAAATGTCCCATTATTACCTTCCTCTGTCACGTATTTTCTGAGCATTCTTTTAGAGTTTGGTTGAATAGCTCAACTCAACCATCTGTTTGTGGATGGTAGGGAGTAGTAAAAACACTTTAATGCCTAAAGCTTGGTACAATTTTTGTAACAACTCTGAACAAAATTAGTGCCTCTATCAGTTAGGATGTTTTTGGAATCCCATACGGCTAAAATTTTTACTAATTCCTCTGCTATCCAGGTGGCGGTGGCAGTCTGAAGTGTATCGCTTCAGGATATTTTGTAGCATAATCTACCACCACTAATATGAAGCGATTCCTTTTGTACTTCTCGGCAATGGGCCTATAATATCTATTGCAACCCTTTCAAATGCATTGTTAACCAAAGGCATTGGTAACAGGGGTACTTTATCCTTTGGCCTACTGCTGCAACCTGTTGACACTCAGGAGAACTTTTACAGTATTGAGCCACCTGTTCATGTATTCCGGCCAATAAAACCGTATAACAAGCGTTGTAATGTTCGGTCTTACCCAGATGACCTGCCATAGGAGGGTCATGAGCAAGGGATAGTAATCTTTCTCGGAAAGAGACAGGGACCAACAGTTGTTCTACCACCCCCTGTATGGGAATTTGTACCTACCCTGTACAATAATTCATCCTTAATAACAAAATATGGTTGATGAGATTCAGTAGGTATTGTTGACACTACTTGTGAAAAAGAAAGGGATTAGTGTTTTATCAGCTTTCTGTACACTTATAAACTCTCTATTAGGTAACATGTAGTTTTCTGTTAATGTCTCTAGTCCAGTGTCTTTTGGTTCCAAGCCTTTTTATCCTTCTGTCTTTGTGATTTGCTTTTCTACTCTTGCCAATGGTTCCAAATACCTCCTCCTCAAAAGGAAATATATGTCCCAGTTCTATCTCTTGCATTTTTCTCCTGTATAGCAGCTGCCAATATTCATAGATAACAAAGAGTCAAAGAAAGGGTAATCATGTCAAATTATAACTGGCACAGGCAAAGAAGGTACTATGCCTACTTTCATTTATATATAATCCTATTTATTTGTATGTCCATTTCTTTCAAAGGGTACCAGTGAATATCTCCATGGATGCATTTAACCCTGGTGGTTGTTTCTCCTAATTTTGGCTTATCCACCACGAAGCGTGAATCAGTGTCTGTTTACTGCCAGAGTCTACTAGGCAGAAACTGTCCTTCCTCCAATCTTTACAGTGGTAACATAATGGCCCCAATTAGCAAGGACTAGATGAATTGATTCAACCTTTTTCTTGGACAGAACCGAGCAATATGTCCCTTGGTTTTACATTCATGGCATATTATATCAGCTTGAAACCTTTACTTGGTCTATTGTAGTTCTTATTCCCAATGTTACCACTAGGTTGTGACATAGGAGGACTAAATGATCTCACATCGCCACTAGGTTTTATTGTAGTAGTCTGGCCTCTAGAGTTCATAAAAGTTTTAGGGCGTTGTGGTCTGGCAGTCAGATAATCTTCTGCTAGCCTTATGGCGGTCTCTGAGGTTTCAGGGCGATGTTCCTTAACCCATAACTGCACATCTTGGGGTAAGACCTGGAGGAATTGTTCCAAAATAATGCTCTCTATAATCTGTACCACTGTTCTTGTGTTAGGTTGTAACCATTTATGACATAAATCTTTCAGATGTGTATACAGATCTTGAGGGGTATCTGTCGTTTAAATTTATATGTTCTAAAAGCGCTGTCTATAAGTTTCGGGACTTATGTCATATCTTTTAAAATGGCATGTTTAACATAATCATAGTCATTTATGTGGGCAAGGTCTGTATGACTGTAGGCTAATTGTGCCTTCCCAGTTAAATATGTAGCCAAGCCTGACCATCCACTGGTCTCTAGGCCAGGCACAAGCAACAGCTACTCTTTCAAATGTTAAAGATAGGCTTCTATATCATCTGACTCGGTCATTTTGACTAACCTTATGTCTTTTGGCCCACCAGGGGTGTTGAAGGAGACCTTGTGGAACCGAGTACCTGAATAGCACGTAGGGTATCAGTCCATCTAGCAGCATTCTCTGCCAATCTCTCTCTCTTTCAACTCGGTCTCTCCCTTTCTCACTCCAGTTCTGTCTGTCTCAAGCACAACCATCGTAATAACTCATGGGGACTCTCTGGTGGCTCTTCTTCCTTTGGTTCAGCTGCTTGTGCACCCTTCTCAATAGCCTTTGTATCCTTATCCATTTCCATATTCAAAGCATCTCCCTCGTTGTCACCTTAGCCACTTTTCTTGAACCATTGGCTCCAGCCCAGACAATAAAGGCAACCATGTGGCTAATATAAATGACCTTGTAGCTGGGATAGTCCACTCTCCTGCCTTGTCCGACTGCATACACTCAGAATCTGCCCTCAGATCCACCAACAGGTCCTCCTCGAACCGCATCCCACTTGTAACACCAAATGTGAAATGGTGTGGGATAAACAAAAATGCTCGGACAAAATTAGCAGAATAAACTTAAAATTTATTACCTAGAGCGGACTGGAAATGACAAAATAATAAACCAAGCCATAAAGTCCATAGTTTACATATCAGAGGTAGTACTGACTATCTCAGGACTGGGTGTTGACAGCTTCACACCTCCTTACACTGCTAGCTTCCTAGGCAGTTTTACTTAATAGTAGTCCCTTTAGACATGTGACTTCATTGCTCCACCTCTAAAGTTTTAGCCATTCAATCTTTTCCAAAATTAAAGTATTTTATTTTATTTAAATATAAATTAACATTCCATAAACACTTTAGTATCCAAAACTTAGTTTTAATGAATTTATGAGTTGTTTTAACATTTTAATTTTTCAAAGGAAGTTCCTCTTGAAAGGGATAAAAATAGGAACTGGGTCCGGCGGTTCATAAGTAATAGTGTGGGGGAAGCATCCAAAGCGGCAGCATTTTGGCTACAAGAAACTTCATAAAAAAATAAAAGGCTACCTTTTTCCACATTCTTTAAGTTTCATTCAAAGGTAAGCCAGGTTTCACTTAGTTCCTTTTCAGCACAGCCACAATGTTTCTTCTTATTGGTGTTGGTAATGCAAGTGTTTGAGCAAGTAGCAGGGACACACATACCACACAAACAAAGTTTACTTGCATTACCAACACCCTCTTTTAATAGCGCTTTCTAAGGGTGAACTCCTTCTGTGTCCTGAAAGGAGAATTTATTTTTAACTAAATGAAATCACTTACAAATAAGACTATAGCATAAAACCAGTACTTTTCAGGCGGCATAATTAATTTTCTAAAGACCGCCACTTAAATGGCAAAGCAGAGCCAGCGGAGTTTAAACAGCAGCGGTCTGAACTTTCCGCATCTCCCATAAAAGGAAAGGCTTTACTTCACTGCATTGTGTTTTCTTTCGTCCGTTCTGTTTGTAATGCAGGCGGACAGATTTACTAAATTAAACATTACTTCCAGAGCCTTTTCCTACTCTGCGATAGTGCGAGCATTTGAGCAGACTTCTTAAAACACTCCGCACTGTCGAACGCCTGCCTTCCAACTAGGAAATTAAACAAATCAAATGGAGACTTATAAACTATAATTTTTTTATTCTACATCAATTTCTGTCTCCCACATGATTTCAAGGATTAACGCTGCTAGCATTTGGAAGGAGATCCATGATGTACACAAAGGGGGGTCACACACAACAAAAGACATAAACAAAAAGATTGTGGGCCAGCCCAACGAACACAACACACAACAGGACACACTGTACATCTGAAGTCCTTCGAATACCTTCAGTATTCAAAAAAAAAAAAAAAACGAGAGGGGGATGGTTTTAACTTCTCTCTCTTACATACTGTGACCTCATGAGGCTATATTTTACCTATATTAACCTGGCTAGATCTTCTATTATAAAGATTTACTGTAATAACTTTTATAGGCACCTCACTCTGCTTTAATTTTTCTTTATGTATTTTAAAGATATTACCTGTACTTTATTATATATTATTTCACTATTGGTTTGGGTTCACCATATAGTTTCCTCCTGATTTTTAAAGAAAACATATGGATTAATGGTTGATGCATTACTCTTTGGGGATCTTTGGTAAGGTCAGCAGCAGGTGGGATTTTTTCTTTTTGGCTATGAAATAGTTTAGGAACCTACATATTTTGAGTGGGCATAGCAGGCTGGGGCTCCAGCATATTCACTGAGCCACCATGATCAGATAGCTATATGGGGCATACTGACCCCATTCTGTGGGTGTGTTCCTACCCATTCCCTATGGTTGTTGCGGAACCAACAGGGTCTGATTCTTTGTTATTATTGTTCAGTTTTCTGTGGTTAGGATTGTATATCTTTACCTAGTATTAGATACTTGGTGTTTATTTTTCACAGGAGACACACATCACAGGGCAGATTTGGCACACAGGAGGGAAGGGCAACAGTTATTTTTTTTGTATATCCAGGGTGTGCTACAGGTTTTGTTCTACTGTTATTTGTTTACAATTATATGGGGTATCTCAATTTCTCATGGTGGTCTAAAACATATAAGGTTAATCATACAATATGGCTTTAGCATCTTTAACATGTGTAACCTGGAATATTAAAGGGGCAATTCCTCAGAAACACAATCAAGTTCTTAAACATCTAGCAGCATTCAAACCAGATGTTTGCTTTCTTCAAGAAACATGCTTGTGTGTGTCAAAATTGAACTTTTTCACAGATTACGGTAGGTGCTCTGCTTTTGGAGCAGTGTCTGGTGCCCATAGTTCTGGGGTTATTATTTAATCCATTGACATATAGTGGTTCAAATTCTCAGAGAGCATGGCACATCTGAGCTTTTGCTAGGACTGTATAGGGTCCCAATTCAGATAATCCTGCCTTTTTATGAATATTCTAATCCTTATCTCCAACTATGACACTTTACCAAAATTATTATGGGATACTAGAATTAAACAATTTAGGATGCATAAGACAGATCTGGTTTGTCTTGGAAGGCCTATCTCTAGCTCAGAGAGTGATGCAAGATTTACTAGATCAAGGTGGTCTGGTGGACTTTGGAGAATTTTCCATCATTCAGAGAGAGGTGATACAAATGTACAAACAGAAGTCTAACACCCTGCGGTGTTGGTCTCCCTGGATGCCAAAAGGCATTTGATCAGGTATCGCTCTTTTATCTGCCAGACAGAGGAGGAGAAAGATCTGGGTGTGCTCATTACAGGGTCAATGAACAACTCAGCACAATGTAGGAAGGCAGTGGCAAAGGCCAACAAAATGCTGTGTTGTATTGCAAGGGTATATCCTTGAGGAGGAGGAGGTGATTCTGCCACTGTATAGGTCATTAGTTAGACCACACCTGGAGTACTGCGTGCAGTACTGGCATCCATATCTGAAGAGGGATATTAAGTTACTGGAGGGTGCAGCGCAGAGTGGCAAAGATGATCAAGGGGCTGGGACTTATCATATGAGGAGGAGGTTGAAGGAGTTGAACATGTACTCACTGGAGGAGAGAGAGATGGGGTGACATGATTGAAACCTTTAAATACATGAAAGGAATAAACAAGATGGGTACAAAGGGGCTGTTCAAAGTAAGGGAGGGAGGCCACCAAGGGCCATGATATGAGACTGGAGCAAGGAAGGTTCAGGAGGAGATGAGGAGACACTTTTTACAGAGAGGGTGGTGGCTGGGTGGAATCGTTGCCTGCTGAAGTGGTATGCAGTAGAACAGTGGACTGCTTCAAACGAGGATGGGACAGGACAAGGGGAGGGTTAATGATGGGGAAGGGTGGAAGGAGGGGCAGCTGCAGAATAAGGGGTGCTAGCTGCACATTCCAGCAGACTTGATAGACCTCTAGGCCTTTATCTGCTGGCAAATTTTGAATGTTCGTATGCCACACTTTATCTGCATTTGGATCCCAGATTCCCTTATAAAATGGATATGTCTGTTATAGTCTACCCCCACTGCAAGAATCTCATATAATGAAGTTTTATCTGCCGTCTTTGACTTACATGGAGGGCGAGGCAAGGGTGCCCTTTATCCCTTTCCTATTTAATTTTTATTTGGAACCTCTTTCTAGATATATTGTTCAATGCCCTTCAATATTTGGTTTTTCTTTCGTCCTCTTGTTTTTAAGTTTTCTACATATGCCGATGACACTCTCCTCCTTCTAACCCATCCCTTGGTTTCATTATCCTCTGTCTTGCTGGTTTTAAATGACTTTGGACATTCATCAGGTTACAAGTTAAATATCCCAAAACAGTTATTTTCCCTCAACCCGGCACCTATAAGAGAGATCTTCCTCTGGGTTTACAAAACTGTTGGACTGGGGCAGGTCTTAAATATCTGGGTATTTATTTGTCATGGGGCACTAGACAATTAGTAGAACTTAACCTCCAGCCTTACTTACAACTATAAAGTCAGATCTATCACATTGGCAACTTTTGCCCTTTTCCATATGGGAGAATCTTGGTGATGAATGACTATTCTACCTTGAGTTCTTTACCCGCTCAATATGATTGATGTACTGCTGACTCAAAATGGTTTCAGACCTCCAATGATTAATTACAGCTTTTCTTTGAAGGGCAAGAAACCCAGAATAATCTGTTCCAAATTATCTCTGGCTAACAGTCATGGAGGTCTTCAGTTGTCCCAGTTTTACTGGCATTACATGGTATCCCAAGCCAGTAAATTTTTGTCTTGGTGTCTCCCCAACCTTGGAACCTTAGAACATCAGACGCATGTACCCCAGAAGTCAGTAGAACTTCATTACTGTTTTGAACATGATATTGCACCCCAGGCCCTTACACATTTATCGTGGAGACAATTGTCTCCACTTATGTGGGATACTCCTATTGAATGGTGGGCCCAAATTAATGCCCAACTCTGTCACCCACTTAAACATGCCCTGAGTTGACACATCCACCAGCTGATCAGATTAAACCAAAATGTGCAAATTGCTCTCAAGCCTATACCTCAAGCCTTTATGAGCAGCACTACTTTCTAGAATATATCTGATCTTCTGGAAGGAGAGCAGTTTGTTTCTTTTGAATCTGCTTGCTTAAATTTGCAATACCTCAATCAGCTGCCTTTGCTTTTCACCAACTTAAACATGCTGTATTAGAATTCTTAGGTTCACATCTCTGGCTTTCATAGATGGTACATCATAACAGCAATTGGCAGATTTGGTAACCCAACCTCATACGGTGTCTATTCTTACAAATTCCTTATGGACATATTGGAAAGGCAACTCCTGTTCAGTGTAGTTATTGGGCCAGAGAATTCTAGATTCATTAACCTTTTGGACTCTTCTTCTCCTCCATAGGAATGTGCCCACAAGTATATTAAATTAGATAAACTCAGATTAATGCAATATAAAGTCCTACACAATGCATGCTATACATCCTCTCATTTATTTACTTTAGGCACATTAGGGTCACCTACAGTGGTAATGGCACAAAAAGTTGTGTGGTAGTGTGGTATATCGAGCAGTGTGCAATTGCCATATCCATTAAATAACATGTATACAGCTACCACGCAATGACATGTGGTGTGCAGTACCATGCAACATTTGCTTGATTACCACTGTATGTGTGGATGTTGTAAATCACAAATTTGTATGTTGCAACATATGTTGTGGT
Organism: Neoceratodus forsteri; assembly: GCA_016271365.2. Classification (NCBI taxonomy): domain Eukaryota; kingdom Metazoa; phylum Chordata; order Ceratodontiformes; family Ceratodontidae; genus Neoceratodus; species Neoceratodus forsteri. The sequence goes on from CM057455.1 coordinate 1,047,781,047, forward strand.
ATTGCCCCTAATAAAGAGATTTTGGTCTGGCATTGTGGCTAGTCTGGACCCTTTGTTGGGACTACAGGATAGTTTTGCCCCAGAGTTGTGTCTTTTGGGAATGGACATTCAGCAATTGTTAGCTCCCAGAAATTTCACTTAGGCCTTACAGCTGCTGTGGCAAAACTGGTCATTTTCTGGCATTGGGTTGATGACCACATTCCCACCTATAATGAATGGCATGCTGAGATGCTGACCATATTGAGAATGGAAAAGGCACTAGCTAGCCGTCACAGTATCTTATCATACAAAAATAGATGGGAAAGGTTGATGGACACATTTCTTCAGGTGCATTGATTTCTGCTTCTTCCTATGGCATGCTCTCTGGGTTTGCTTTTCTCTCTCCAGACTTTCTTTGCATCTATGTCCCTCATATTAGACTCTCAATATTATATATTATTCATTTTAGTATTTGAATCGTAATTCTGATTAGATTGTGATGCCTGGATACTACTTCTGTGTTTATTTCTTATTTATTTCATCCTTAGTGTTTGGTATTTAGGTAATGTTTTCAATGGTATATATTATGCCTTTACAAATTGTTGGTTATGGTCGATATGTTCTGCACTAACTCTTCTGTACATTGGAACCCTGTGTATGATGCGTGTCACTACTTGTTTGGATGCCTTCTGCTGTGTACGCTCCTGTTGTTTGTGTGTTTGTTAATGGTTAACAAAGTTTAATAAAGTTTATTCAGTTAAAAAAAATCTGGCTACTAAAGGACATTTTCTTTGTGAAACAGTTTTGCAGATATATTATGTGATCAACTTTCTGTTGAAATTTTGTACATAATAGAGAGAAACAAATATCTACCATTGCTGGTTTATTATTTTCTTTATAGGATGATATCAAGTAACATCTTTAAGATAGTGTCCTAGAACAATATGCACCTGACTTGGTACTGGTCCCATTGCAGGTCTGAGGAGTGGAAGAGCTTGTTTTACCATACATGGATTCCCATTGGGAGTAGGTGCACCTGTTGGTGTTGCAGGTGTTGTACCTGGGAGCTGGAAATTGTGTTATTTTTATACTGTAGCACGTAGATTTTGAAAACTGTCATACAGTGTGCAATTTTCCTAAATCTTCATGAAGCATTTCTGTGTGACCATTTTGTAAAACCATCATGCAGCATATAGATGTTGAAACCGTCATGCAATGTGTATATGTTGATTTTGAAAATTATCCTGCAGAACATGGATTTTCAAAAAAACATTGTACATCATGCAGATTTTGAAAACTTTCATGTGGAATGAATATTTTGAAAATCATAAAATAGATTTTTAAAATATTTATGCATTTGTAGATTTTAGAAATGTGGATTCTTGTATGAATGTTTTATTTTACTTAAAATAACTAATTACTAATTAATTTAAAAGAAACACACATTGGCCCCTATATTTAGTTACGTCCTTTGTGATGCACCAACCTAATGTCACATTAAAATAGTTCTTGGCTTCCAGAAAGTGATATTCTGATAGAGAGCATGCCCTATCCATCCATCTTTCGCTGTCTGAATATTGGACTGTAATAGCAAAGCAAGCAAATTTTGTTATAAAACCTCATTCTAAGGGCTTGAAGCCCTGTACATGCAATTTCAATCAGTGAAAAACATAAAATCAAATAACAAGCACAGCAGAATCCCTCTCATAGGTAACATTTTTAAAATGAGTCCTCAAAAGCAAGGGAAAAGGATGGAAGCCCTTTTAAAACTTCAACAGACAGTATCTCACAAAGTTGATTTGGTTAAGGCATTCCACTTGTGTGGGGCAGCTACAGAAAAGCTAATTTCACTGATGATTTCAAATGGACACAGAAAATCTCAGGCAGATTCTCCCGTGATGAGCAAAGCAGCCACACTGGAGTATGTAGAAGAAAGAGGATTTTTATGTATTTGGGACCCACACATTACAAGAGCCATGCATAGTGCACATGTGCATCATTACCATAGACCTCTACTGGCAAAGGTTTCCAGTAGCAAAGGGAGATAGTGGGTAGGAGGAAGGAAGGAAACCTTGGCACTCACCATTCATGCAAGAACAATCCACTGAAACACACAGAGATTGCTGTGCAAAACATAGAGTTTCTTTATTTGGAAAATAGAGCAAGCAGGTAACATGCAATGGAGCAAAAAAACAACACTGTTTCATTCCTTTTGAGCTTTTTCAGTGGCCAGCATGCTAATAACCACTTACTGTGTGGCATGCACAGTGCTAAAGGGCCACCTGCATGTCACTATGTGGCCATTAGCAGTTCTGCACAATGTGTATATGTGCAAATGCGGGAGGCTTTGTACAGAGCCTTGTTCACCCTCCATATGGGAGCCCTACCCACCTGTGCCTTCCCTGGCAGTTTATCAGATTTTCTTCCTTATTCCAGTCCATGTTGGTATTGAAGAACTGTACAAAGCCCTTCCCTGGCAGTCTAGTAGACCCCTCCTCACCCAGCCTGGTATTATTTAAAATATAGCAATGCCCATCCCTTTGGATATGGTCCCTGCCTGCACGTATGCACTGAGGAGTCTGGTAAGCTTGGCACTATTCCAGTAAGTAACATGCTAACCTTCATAATATGGGGTCATTGTATCTTATTTCACCCCTCTCTCACAAACACTAAAGTATCTCCCTTAACGTTTAAATATTTAAGTTGTCTTACCTCAAGGTTTTTAGCCATGTGGATTTTAAACACTAGCAAAAACCCTTTGTGCAACAGACAGATTATGAATACCATCATGCAGCATGTGGATTTTGAAAACTGTAACACAGTTGGTAGATTTTGAAAAACTTTGTGAGTGATTTTGTGCAAATATTTTGTGAAAACCTTGGCACAGTAAGTAGATAATGAAAACTGTCATGTAGCACATAGATTTTGGAAACAGCTGTGCAGTACAACTACAGTATTTTGAAAACTGTTGTGTAGATGTTCAAAATATTTGTGCAGCAGGTAGAGTTTCAGAAAAACTGTAAATGGATTAGAGGTGGGTGAAGTGCCTAAAATTCACTAAGCATAGTATTTCACATAGATCCGAATTTCATGTAATACTCCATAAAGTTAAGTGAATTACTATGCATCTTGCAGTAATGCAAAGTTCCATTATTCTATATGGATTTTGCATTACTTCAACTTCTTGTCGTTTTTAAGGTGAACTTTGCAGTGAGTCATGGGATGTAAGGTCACATGAGCTCTATATTGTCCTGCACAGCCTCGGTTCATCGTAGTGTGTGTAGTGGAAGCTGAGACAGTTTGTTCTCAGAGCTCTGAGATTCAAACCCTCAAAAAAACATTAAAAATGCCTTTTGCCACAAAATAAATTTGCGTCAAGATTTAGTAGATCAATTGTAGTAAACCCTGATGTGGTTATATCATTGAGCATTTATTGAGGTTTTGCAAATACTGAATGTTAATTTAGTTGATTCGGTGTCTGTACTGAGAGACACTGTAAAAGTGTGCTTCAGGAAGGGGTGGATCTGTGGTGTGGAAGGAGATCAATGAGAAAGGCAGTTTTTCCATGTGTTGGCTAGTGTTTTATAATTTCTGTACTGAGGTACACACAGGCAAACTTCACTTAATAGGTTCTAAGTTTTTTCTGCTTGTTGGTCATTTTTTCTGTCATTTTAAAAGACTGTCTGTGTTGTACTTTACTGAACAATTACAGTTTCTGTGCCTGATTTTTAATCTGTGTGCATGCTGTCAATTGATATGCATGTATTGCAGCACCACAATTGTAGTATTCTGAATTCGTAGCCTTTCTGCGATATTTTTCCTGCTTCTGTGTGAGTAGCTACTGCTGCCCCCAATCAAAACAAGGTATTGATTTTTGACTGTTGAATTTTGGAAGACTGGTTAAGGATTTCAGGACAGGTCTTATGATGTGCCTGTGCAGCTGGATTTAGTATTTTGCTTCTCATCCTCCCAAAAGTGCAGAAATATAAAGTTGCTGTTACTTTTCTGTGTTATCTCAAAAATGCCTGCAAAGGCAGGTCAAGCAAGGCTGTTTCTGGCTGTGGCCCTGCTGCCAAGAAGACTATTAGCAGTGGGATCGTTATGATGATGAGGCCAGTTCATCAATGGCTAGCAAGTCTAGCAGTGCTAAGAGTGGTTGTGTCTGTGTCCGTGACAGTATGTAGCAGAAGGAAAGTTAGTAGTTGGTGCAAGTAAAGGATTTCTCTGACTCTGTTTTTCACGGTGAAATAAGTCACTTCAGTGCTGGTTGGAGATGCTGTTGTCCCTGCTTGTAGTAAAGTTAGTGAGGGAATGGTTGATTACAGCATGAGTATTGCTACAAGTTCAAACCTGTTAAACTTATCAGGTGGGGAAAATGTGGTTGAATCTGCAGACTTGAGTGCAGTTGATATCCTACCCTCACAGTAGTTGAACTTGATTCTGATCATGATGATGATTCACAGTCTCACGTTTCTGATCTTGATGTTAGGCCATCCAAGCATTCAGATGTTGACAAAAAGTGTGGATGTTAATATTGAGTCTGTGGTTGGAATATCTCTATAGGATGATAGCATCCAAACTGAATTTGTGGATGATAATTATGATGATGATGCTAACGACCCCATTTGGGAACCGGACAAAAGAAAGTGAAGGTAGCTGTTTGTAAACAGTCTGTTAGTCGATCCTCCCTTTGAAAGTTCAGAGGTAGCTGTGTCTGTTGCTGAACCTGATGTAATAGTCATAGATGCTGATGTTTTGTCAAAGTCAAGTGTGCACAACACCAGAAATCATGCAGTATACCCCTCCATTTCATCAACCTGCAGAGAGTTAAGCATCTGATCAGTGGCCCATTTCCTAATAACTTTGCGTTATCAAAATGGAACTCAAAGTGAGCTCAAGTAGATAAATGGTAAGGTGAATTTTGACTTTTAATGGAAATTTCATGTAGTGATACGTAAATTTGAAGTGGACCACTTTGGGTTCACTTGCAGTGAATTAAAACTTTGTTGCATCTCTAATAGGGATTGCTGTACATCAGTTTTTATTATTTTTATTATAGATATCTAATTACTACCTTGAATTGCTTCCATTGAAATTTTTGTATTTTTACCTGTTGCTTGTATACAAGGGCAGCCTTTTCTTTGAAGATGGCTTGTACTGCAGAATCAAATTTTTAAGTGTTTAGAATAAAATAAAACAAACATATTAACAGTGATAAAATTCACAGTGAGCTCAACCCACAGTGTTTTATTTGATGTGACATTAACTATGACCAGAAAGCATGGCTTGTTTAAGGATGTCTTTTATTAAAAGTACTCATTATGTTCTGTGGCTTATATTTGATGGTGGCTTCTATTTGATAGTGACTTTTGATCAATGAAATATGGTAGCTATTTTTTCAGTGAACTGAATATGTACAAACAATAACACATTAGTAACTTCAAAATTAATTAACATTTTTAACCAAACTACCAAAATAACTTTTGGTTCCATAACGTTTAACAAACCTGTAAGTTTCAAACTGTAACTCTTTGTATATGTTTTTCAGCTATTGTTTTGGTGAACTTATCATGTACAAACTATTATCATTAATACAATAACTGCAAAATGAATTAACATTATTTGACCAAACAACCAAAAGCACCTATTCCTCCTTGATGCAGCAGTACTACTTAGCCAGCAAAAATGTCATCCTTCCTTGTTTTAGCAGATAATGTATTCCTGATATTCTTAGATTCTTCATGGGGTATTTTAAATGTAGTTAGCTATTTTAAAACTGTGTTTAATTACAACTTTTGTAATTTGCGATGCTCTACAGTAAAGATGGCAGCTCCGGCAACTTTCAAAATATCCTCCCCAGAGAGCACACGCTAACTGCACCCACTGTTTTATAAAGCAGATATGTCAGGGTGTTGCCAGCTCATGTTTCTGATGGCCAGCATCACATCACCATCCTGATTTGCTTACATCCATAATTGTTGGCATGGCAAAAAAAAATAAATAACTTTTAGGAACTTCAAAATCCTTTATCTTGCCTCAGAAATTTAAATAAAGCAAAATGAAGATCAGATGCATTGAGGTTTTGGTTTGTCCTAACTGCCAACCAAGCTATTTAAATTATTTTTAACTAGTACTGCTGCTTTAACATTCAATAAACTTATAAGTTTCATAACTTACCTATCTAGTTTTTCTATCCTTGGACAAATATTGTGGCTCAAAAATGGGCAAAATACTTAAATTCAACACTCTAAGGGCCCCATATTCTACATGCCATGGTTGCATTGCACCAGTGCTAGTGTTGTAACAGTGCTAATGCAGGAACATGGCTACACATATTCAGACCTAGTGCACCTGTGGAGACTCTTTTTTTAATTGTTTTAACCAGGCAGACACACTAAGCTGACTGCTTGTTTACAGGTGCAACCTGGAGCACAGGGAAGTTAAGTGACTTGCTCAGGGTCACACAGTATGCAATTGGGGCTGTGGGATTCATACTCAGGTCTCAGATTTGCAGCTCAGAGTCTTAAACCACTGTGCTATACTGCCTCCTCTGTTCATGCTGTGCTAACCTTTTGAATATAGAGCCCCATAACTCCTAAATGTACCAATAGATTTCTGTAAAACATTCCATATTTGTAGACCCTAGAAATGAGAAGGTGTGTGTGTGAATTGCACATTCCTAGGGATTATGATAGCTGAGCTACAAGCCCTGAAAATGTCCTTTTCTTAAGAAACTCAAAGTGATCTAATATACAGACACTGTATGCGTGGATAGATAGATAGATAGATAGATAGATAGATAGATAGTTCAAAAACTCAGCTTAAAAGCACTGAGGCAAAGGTGTCCTGGAAAGGTCATTGGCAATAAGGCCAGATTTCATAGAAATGTAAAATTGCACATATCCCCATGATACCAAGTATATGGAAAGTATATTCAAATCACCATGAAAGATTTTAGACAGATTCCACTTTAAGTAAGAATGTGTGGTGCCATATGACCTCTCACACACTATGCAAAGGCAGAAATCAAAAGACACTGATATGTGTGTTGTTCTACACAGGACACATCAGTGTGCATCATCTGTAACAGCCCAGGGGAAAGATAAACCAGTCATACATTTTGGTCTTCCTGGTTTGGGTCATGGTGGAGTCCTAAATGGAAAAGTAATCTAAAGTCAAAGAACCTAGCAGAACCAGTGTAATCTCTTCCATGGTGATTGCATAGACTTCCCTGGTTCATCCTTTCCTGGACTGTTATAAATGAAGCACACTGATGAGTCTTGAGCGTGATGAAACCTACATCTGTGTCTGTATCTTCTGTTTTCCGCCTTAATGAGACTGTGTGAGAGACGATTTGATACTATACACCATTGCTTAAAATGGAACCACTCCAAAACTCTTTCATGGTGAATTGTGTATATTTCCAACAATGCTTCGCATTAGGATATGTATAATTTTGCACTTCTATGAAATCTGGTTTTATTTGCCAATGCTCTTTCCAGGTAACCTGCCTCAATGTTTTGTGCTGAGGTTCTTTGACTTTAGATTTATTTTCTGTTTTGGGCTCCACCATTGCCCCAAACGGTAAGACTAAAATATATGTCTGGTACTAGAGATGATGCACACTGACAGATCGTGTGTAGGACAAAATATGTGTCTGTATCTTTGGTTCTCAGCTTTTACAGGTCATGTGAGGGGCCATTTCGCTCCACACAGTCTTGCTTAACACAGAGCAGGTCTAAACTTTTTCATGGTGATTAACATTATGGAGATAATGTTTAATTTTACATATATAGATATGTGCAGTATGTATACATACGTAGCCATGGAACTATTTAACCTGGCTTCATTTGTAAAGTTTAAAAGCAAGCTTTGTGTCTTGCTTCATGAATCAACTAATTGCATTTGTAAATAAGAATTGTCTTTGTAAGCATGTACTAGGTTTTATTTTATAATTTTTGTTATGTGTTGTGCAGTATGTATTTTGATATCGACATTTAAAATGGGCAGCAGAGAGAATGAATAAATTATGGGTTTGTGAGCTATACAAGGAAATATGCCCACGGGGGCTAATTACAAACAAGGCCATGAACCCCAAGAGTGAATGGCTTTATTTTCAACTGCAAGTAGCAGCTATAACCTTGTATGCCACATACCCATAATTTATTTTGTATAACAGATGGTTTAAACTGTATGTGTAACTGATACAACAGCTGGGTCAGTTTCCTGGTGCGTAATGGTTAGGGCCATTTTTGGTTTGCCCTGTTGTTTCTGGCCTCTTGTGTTTCCAGTGTAGTGGCATTTTGGTAGCAGGCTCTCTTTGACCCTTTCATGCTTCTCTAGTGTAGGAATCCCCTATAAAAGCGAGCGTGTCTGGGCCATTGCTCTTTATGTTATTGAGTAGGGTCAGGAACCAGGCATTGTGGAGTGACTTTGTGGTGTGCAGTGGTTAGAAGTAGCATCGGCAGTTGTAAGTGCGGTTTGTGGATGGGAGCAGCATGTACTGTCGGGGCCACTGGAGCCAGTGGATTTATTTGGGCCTAGAGCTTGGAGATGGTGGCAGCCACATGGAGGGTAAGGCATTCCCGAAAGAGCTGGATCATGGAGGAAAGGGCTTTTGGTGAGTATAAGGGATTTGTGCCATGTGTTCCTCCATGTGTTTTGCATGTTTGTGGGTGTCTGGGGGAGTTGTTTATTGTACTGTATGTGCCTCACACAGCTTTTTTGTTTTGCAAGTTCTCTAGATGTGTTTGTTGGGGGGCTATTTCATGTATGTGCTCTCCAGCTGTTTTTATAGGTTCCCCAGGTGTCCTGGAGGGGCAGAATGTTTTTCCCATGGGGGCTTTTTAGGTATGTTCTTCCCGCAGCTCTGAGAGATTAAGAGTTTCTTCCCCATGGTTAAATGGCTATATACCTCTGGAGGTATATAGGTATCCCTCAGAGGTACACAGTCTTAATTAAGAGTTAGGTTATAATTGGGAAGGCTGCAGGTTTAATTGGTGAGGTATACAGAGACTATATACACACACACATATATATATATATATATATATATATATATATACACACACACATATATATATATATATATATATACAAATATATATATATATATATATATACTATAATGTGCAGTAGTGCCACTATAATTAAAGAGTTAAATACCCATTTAAGGTTAAATCTGAAATTTGGCAGCTTATTAACTTTGCAACCGTATGATGGATTTGTCTGAAATTTAGAATCGTAGTCTGGTACCAATGTTCTCTGGACCTGCCACGTTTCATTATGGTCCGATATACTGGTTGTGGTGCTACAGATTACCACAAAACACATAAATTATGTGTTTTCGTGTTCTTTACTTAGCATACAGGTCATGCGGTTTGTGCGATTGGTCCAAAACCTTCAGAAACATACAGCTGGAGTCCGATGTGCCTTTTGAAGATTTAGTGAAAACATATTAAGCGGTGCAAAGTTATTTTAAAAAAATTGTTCCCCATTATAGTCTATGGGAAAGTTAAGATATTCAAAAGTGTTGCAAATACAGTTTTACTATCATAAACGACCCTTTACTTTCATAAATCGCCATCTTGTTTTGAGTTGGTGTCAGAAATATTTGGCCTTTAATTTTGGACCCTCTAGGGACACCATTCTTGATGTGTTCATCTAGCCGAGCCCTGAGGATGCTAGCCATCTCTTGTTTTGGGGTAAACACCCCAGAAATATGTTTTAAAATTTTGTAAACAGTAGTGTTGCAAAGTACTTTTGAATATGTGACACTTTCATGATTTTATTTGCGAAAGTGCGTGATTTCTAAATGTGCTTTGAGACACTATATTAAAACAACAGGAAATGTTTGCCACCTGCAGCAAAACAACAGTTTGGGCTTTTGGTCTAAAATTTGCAGGAAGAAAGCCATCCACAGATGTGCCTCTCGTTGGTTTGACGACAAAATATTACAGGGCTGCAAAGTTAGGGCACTCCAAAGTTGACAATTTCCCATAGGGTAACATTCGGTGTCCGATCATTTGGGTCCCATATCTCAAAAAGCGGCTTGAGATACGGACTTTTGTCATAAAATTTCTTAATTCCCCACTGAGAGGATAAGTGCAAAACCCTGAAAAGTCATAAGCAATCGAGTTAAATTTTTTTCTATGTCATACGGTTCCACAGGATATAAGCAACTTAGTATTCCAAGTGCTCATTTCTGCTCGAGGCCATTATTATGGCCACATTCTTTAATTCACTGTACTTCGAATACCTTTTTGAAAAAAGTGTGTGCATTTCTAGTACTGCGACCATTAATGTTTCCGCTTATGTTTACATTGCTGTTTGCGTTTCCATTTCCATCACCATGTGCATTACCCTTTGTGTTTACGTTTGCGTTACTGTTACGTTGTATTTCCATTGCCGTTTTGTTAGCATTTACTTTTGCATCACCGTGTGTGTTACCATTTGTGTTTGTGTTTGCGCATGTGCTTACATTTCCATTTGCATTACTGTTTCCTTTGGTGTCATTGTTGATGTTAGCTACCATTTGCGTTTCCAGTTGCATTACTGTTACCGTTTGCATATTCGTTACTGTTTGCCTTTGTGTTTCCATTGCCATTAGCGTTTGCATTTTGGGAGCATTTCCATTGTTGATTGCGTTACTGTTTCCTTCTGCATATCTGTTGCCATTACTGTTTGCATCTCTGTTACCATTTGCTTTTCATAACCGTTTTCATTACGTTTGTGTTTCCATTGCCGTTAGTGTTTGCATTACCATTTGCATTACCATTTGTGTTTGCATTTACATTTGCGCTTGCATTAGTCTTACAGTTTGCGTTATCATTTCGTTTGCATGCCATGTAGTTACCATTTATGCTTGCGTTTGTGTTATCATTAGCATTATTATTTTCTTTTACTTCCTGTTGCCATTACCATTTGTGTTTACGTTACCATTTCTGTTTTGTGTTTTGTTACTGTTTGCGTAACCATTTGTGTTTGCGTTAACGTTGCACTTGTGTTTACTTTACCAGCTGTGTAACCATTTCATTTGTGTTGACACTTGCGTTTCCATGCATGTCTGTGACATTTGTAATACTTGCTCTACTTTGGTACTTCTGTGCATTTACCAATTTTCATTTGACATCTGCATATGCTTTTGCAGAATAAGTGCCCAAAATGTATTTTTGCCACTCATCGAGAGTCTTATGCTCGTGCAGCTCTGCAACTGTTGAAGAGATATTGATAAGATTTGGTATACATGGAATGGAATCATGCATCTATTTATTTACTAATTTATATTTCACTGGTACATATGGTTTTGCATTGCAGTGCAAACCATTCTGTTTTTGCTATTTTTCTGCACTGTCTTGCACGACACATAGTGCAGCCAGTGTGTGGTTGATTGGTGTGACACTTGGCAAGTAGAAAGCCCTTTCTTCAAGGAACATGCCAGTTTTGTTTAGTGAAAAATGTTTTTCCGTTCCAGAGCTATAAGCATTTGAAGTTGCCCCTTCACAGTAAGAGCTTTTTGGTCTCAAGTTCAGCCATTTTATTGCAATTTCTGCCATTTTGTGGTGGAAGACTTCTTAAAGGTGCATAAACTTAAACATTGAATATCTCTGGATTGGTTTGGTCTTTTCACTTGAAATTTAGAGGGTGTTGAGTGGATTTCCTGGAGATGTGAATTATGCTGTTTGCATGTTGGGAAAATAATTTTCTGCAGAGATACTGTGTGACACACTTATCATTTTGTGCATAGCATTATGAATGGAGCTAGTGGCTTGAAATTTATAGTGTAGGTAGCCCTAGTGGCGGAGGTGCCTTTCAGTGGTTTGGGTCACATTAACCTTTGTGCCGTTATCTCAGAAATGAAGTGAGATACAGACTTTCACTACTGTTGGCTCACATTGCCTTTGTGCCACTATCTCGAAAATGAAGCGAGATACAGACTTTTCACTACTGTTGACTCTCATCACCTTTGTGCTGTTATCTCAGAACTTGACGGAGATACAGACTTTTGCTACTGTTGCCTCAGATCGCCTTTGTGCTGTTATGTCAGAAGCAGGCGAGATACAGACTTTGCTACTGTTGGATCACATCGCGTTTGTGCCATTATCTTGGAAATGACGAGATACAGACTTTTGCTACTGTTGCCTTACATCAGCTTGCTGTTACTGTTTCCATTTGCATTACTGTTTCGTTTACCTTTGCGTTTCCCTCACCTTTTGCATTATGGTTTACATTTCTGCTTCCATTTCCATTTCTGTTTCTATTTATGTTTGCATCACTTTTACAATGACTGTTAGCATTTGTGGTTACATTTACTGTTATCATTACTGTTGCCTTTTGCATTTTCATTTGTGTCACCATTACTGTTTGCTTTTGCAATACCATTTGGTAATCACTTGCATTTGCATTTCCGTTTGCATTGCCATAACAGTTAGAGCTTGCGTTTGCATTCATGTTTCTGTTGCTTACACTCACCATTAGAGTTTGCGTTCACTCACCGTTACTGTTAGCATTAGCATTACTGTTATGGTTATTACACAGACATGGGCAGCATGGTGGCAGCGCGGTACCTTCCCACCACCACATTCCATTCACTATTAACATTGCACATTCTCAAAAGAAGGAAATTCATGGCAAAAAATCTGTTTAATGCATCAGTTAGGGTTGTTCCACAATGACAAAAGTGAGGAAATTCAGCATTAGGGTTGCCACCCCTTGCACGCATGCCCACCCTGCCCCCACCAACAGGCATTGGGGTGTGCATTGGGGTCATCGGTCCTAACTCTCACCCCATTCTCCTATACTATACCACCTCAGCTTATTTACACATGGAATGGGGTGTGTTAGGCAGATGACCCCAACACACACACCCTGATGCCTGTTGGTGGGGCGGAGGCAAGGTGGTAACCCTAACACTGAATTTCTCACTTTGTAGCTATGGAACAACCCTAACTGATGCATTAAACTGATTTTTTTGCCATGAATATATATATATGTGTATATATATAGAGAGAGATAGAGATAGAGCTACAGTATATCTAGATATGCAGTGTATGACACATAAGTGACTTCAGCAACAAAATGTCAGTAAACATGTCTGTTTTGGAAGGTGGATGGGACTTAATTACCTGGCCTATGACAAGCAAAGAGAAAGAATGGGAGAAGGTTTAAGGTTAGTGAATAAAATCTTCCAGAACCCTGATGGATAATGGTGATGGTGGCAATGAAAATGATGATGGCTATGAAGGAGAAATGTGTGCCTAATGGAGAACTTGTATTGATAACTGTATTTTTTCTATTCTACAGCTCAGATAGTGAGTTGTGAAACTAATTACGAGACCAGTGTAAAGGAACAACATGTAACAGGTAAGGGTTGTTTTTGTTATGGAATACCTAAAGTGTGGAAATTAACCAACATGTTTGTTTCCTTTCTTAGGATTGTTTTGTAATATTTGATATTAAAATAATTTTATTATTCTAGATATGAGTGCCCACCTGGCTGCTTGGACAGTAAAGCTAAAGTCATTGGAAGTGTACATTGTGAAATGGTAAATACTGTGTGCCTTGCAGTTTCAATCTTGTTTTCAGAATGGTCTGTCTGTGTTTGTTTCAAATTCAGGGAGTATTGTGGAATACAGTGGAACAATGTGATGGATCTTCTGAGACTCCTTTATGGGGCATGGTTTTGATTTTGGGGCCTATTCAAATCTTGCTTTATATTGTTTTAACTAGATAAATATAACATCGCTTTATTGACAAGGCAAGCACTGCAGCCTTTCTGATTCATTTTTCTTGCTTCCTCTTCATTTTGTTTCTCTCTGTTCTTGTCTTCTGTCTCCTGGGTCATTTAAAACTGCTCCATATGTAGCCCACCTTTGTACCATTATCAGTGCTGCAATCACTGGTATCACCAATTGCAACCAGGCAGTGGCTCCTAATGTTAATGCTACTAGTTGTTAATGAAAATGGACTATCTAGTTGCCAGTGAGACAGCATGCTACCAAGCTAGAAGTGTGATTGTTTTGTTCTGAGCCCTTATTCATTTCTATAGTGTTTTTTTCATCTCATCCTTCTGCAAGTTGGTTACACTATTATAAATTCTGGTGATCATTTTTTTTCTATGGACAGAACAAGTTGATATTTCCCATAATAACCTGTGGGTTATTACAGCATTCACATGCTCTGTCTCTCAAAACCTAGCCCTCCCTCATTGGCTTTTGTTGTGTGTGTAGGTGGGCTAAAGAGTTCGACAAACATGGCAGCCCCATCTCTTGGAAGCACGAGGAGCCGCCAAGAAAAAGACTCATCTCTCCTCTGTTTTTTTTTTACAATATATCTGGTTGGTACTACCGCTAATGATTTAAAAAGATCTGTCTGGTTGATCCTGCTGTCAGTCTGCTTCGGGACATATCCATCGAGAGCAGGAATGGGACCATAGTTGACTAGCTATAGTGCTAGTTAAGTGTGATTGTGACTACAAACTGTAAGTAAAAAAATACTGAAAGAATAAAAAGAAAAATGCTCATTCTGGAAAGGGAGGAAGAGGGAGTCAGAGACGGGCCGTGTGTGTGTGTGTGTGTGTGTGTGTGTCTCACAGATGGTCATAGAATTCAGGCTGAAAAAACAGCAATTATATAAGATAAAAGATGGGAAGTATCTGTCACTTAAATTTAATTCACATCCTTGGTGTGGGATGCTTCAATAAACACCTCACCATCAGGGTTTGTAGCATCCCACACCTTGATTACATTAAAGAGCCCTGACAGCATTAGAAAACTTTGAAAAGTAAGATTTATATTCAACTCCATCCCACTTTCCTTATTACTTCATATATTTTCAGTAATTAATTCCCATTTTCTTTATCACTGAAAACAGTTGCATGAAAACCAGATCCTATCCTCTAAACTATATGTACTCCGGCTGCCTCTCTACACATGATATCATAATTCCCTTTTTGACATCATAATTATCTCCGCAGCAACATATTTTGGTCAAAAAATAATTATGATGTCAGCTGTAGGCAGCAGCCGGAGCTAAAAGGGCAGAAATACTGTATTCATGCAATGCCCTTAGTAATATGGAAATAAGGGTGATAATTACTGAATAAAATGTAAAATATAAGTTACATTTATGCCTAAAAATTATTTTTTTCAATGTTGTCTCAGCTGAGTCAGGAGCTCTTTAAATTCTCATAACACACTCTACCTCATCCTTTATTATATATGTAATCCCAACTGCAAGAAGGCAGAGAAAAGGAAGAACCATTTGTCTTGCTCATCTGAGGATTTTTTTATCTCTGATGATTGGCCCTATTGACAAACTATTTTGTTCTGTTATACCTAGCCTGGAGAGTGGTCAGGGTTCTGCGGGGATTGCTCGATCTGACCTCCTCACAGGCAGCTGCCTTGTCTTCCTCATCAGCAGCCATTGGTCATTTAAAGACAAGAACAGCCACAACAATAGTCCTTTTGGATGTTACATAGATGTTGTTGCAGATAAGGGCCTTTGGCCCACCTAGTCTGCCCATTACTACAGTTTACTGTGCTTGTTAAAGCTTCCTGAACTTGGTTATACCCCCACTAACAGGATCCCTTATGCCTATCCCATGCATTCTTAAATGTAATTGTTTTGCCCCACCATCTCTTTGGGCAAGCTATTCCATTTTATTTAATTTCATTTCATTTCATTTGTTAACCAGGTTAGGACACTGGGCAAGAAGCCCTCTTTCATGTCTGACCGGACAGAAAACCTAACAAGTCAAAAACACAATACAAAAAATACAATAATAAATATTGACGATATACAAACATCAAATATCAAGCATAGCATGCAAACAGACACATTCTAATAAATACTGTTTAAATCTAATCTTAAATCCTAGGTAAGACTTAACTTATCTTAAAAAGGTAGTAAGTTATTCCATAAGGAGGAGCCTGGTATACAAATGAACGAAGACCATAATTATATTTAGCGAGTGAGCTATCAACAGAAAACCCTGAAGTGATCTTATGTTGGCTTGAACATCTTGAACCTCAGCTAGATCAGATAATGGAGACAGGCCATCAGAATAAACAGCCTGATGGACTAGGTTACTAAAACATACTCATATTTGAGCTGGAGACAATCAGCCCAAAGAAGAGTACAAAGAACAATGGTGGATCATAATTGGGACATCCAATACAAACCAGCAGATGTTATTGTAAGTGACATTCAAATTCTGCCTCTTTACCCCAGCACAATACAATGAAGAAACATAATCTAAGTGTGGTATCAGAACCCCAGTAGCTAATTTTAAATGAGAATCATATAACAAATAGGATTGAAATGTATTCAATTGCCCCAATTTACAATGTATCTTCCTTCTTACCAACTTTACCAGGAGAAAAACTTAAAGGGAAGTCTCCCATAGTTTCACACCCATATTTTCCCAACTCCTTATGTGTAACTGTTGTGTTCTCCTCTAGTTGCCAGCAGTACTATTGCTGTCCAAATCTAGATTATAAATAAAATATACAGCCCCAGAGGGTATCAATGTGTTTGTCCTCCATTTTACCATCAGTGCTGCTGGAGGATGATGTCATCAGAGCAACAGATAATGGTGCTGCACTAAATGCTGTTCCACCAGTAAACAGAACCCACAATGTTTGGTCCCCACTTGAGTAATGGGGAACTCTAAGTGTTGTGCACATCTTGAAGTGCAGGTCTAATAGGGACTAGGACCATATGAGTGTGATTCAGCACTGATTTTACATGTATATACAGTATGCCTATAAGGAAGGGCCTTATGTGTTGTGTTAATGTTTCTGTTAGCAAAACAGTTTGGCTAATAAATGACTCTGGGTACAACAAGAGTCTTAAGTGGTATTATATAGTTGTTGTATTATGTTCTGTGTGTTAGCATTCTCTGTTTTGATTGACACCAGCAGTGAGACACAATCTTGCACAAATGCTCCTTTCCCTTTGTAAATAGGCAGTCAGTGATTGGATGGCTGACGTAAGGCAATAAAGAGTTCAGCTATAATAAGGAATAGGTTACCAGGACAACATCAGCTGCAGTATATGGAAGAATAGTAATCTAGTGGTTAAAGCACAGGCACAAGAACTGGGAAACTCTGGTTCAAATCCAACTAAAGTCCCTTACTCTCCAACTCTTAATAAGTTCCCTAACCTCCTTGGGAACTGTGATGGTCCCTCAGGTCCATGACTTTAACAGTGCCCCATTCCATTATAAATCATTAGCAGTGATGAGAGCTACAGCACTTCACTTTAAAGGTACTGAAAACAAGATGTGGCAGCCCTCCCCGCTTTGTAATGTCAGCATTTGAAGTAGGATGTCCTCACAAATCAGATGCTACACTTCAGCTGTTGTAGGTAAAGAAACTAATCAGTCTCGGTGTCTGTAGTGCTCTGAATTTGCTTAGCTCATTTCCCCATGTCATATGCATTCTGTATCTTGATATTTCCAGTCAGAACCCAGATGTAAGGAGCACTTGAAATGTAAAAAATACACTTTATAAAGTAGTGATCTAGCTCTCCACTTTCAGGCTGCTGAAAGGGGAGTGTATAATTTGTGCAAAGGAGGAATTCAGTCTTGTGTGATCCTTTGGGAAGCTGCTCAAGCCTACCTTGTAAATGAATCCTCTCAAGCGTGCTCACCTGGTTCACTATAGAGTGACTGATTGACTGCTCGATTGATTGATTGATTGGTTGGTTGATTGATTCAGTCTACTGCTTTCCACAACATGTTGCAACTGTCTCACAGAGAGAAATGAGCAGTACACAGGAACAGCTTTTGTTTCCTTTGAATGAAATACTACTAGATGTATTATTTGTTTGCACATGCAGTTTTAAGGCTACAAGTACCACTCCCTGTGTGAGTTGCATGACAGAACTGTCTTAAGCCATTGCAAACTTAAACTAAAATCAGGATAGACAGCATTGATACTCTTATGTTTTGTTCTGCACTGTTTCTGCAGTGACATCAAGGAATGGAGGCAGTATTACAAGTGACTCATTTGCATGTACATGGAGGCTTGCTTGACATTGTACTACCTTGTGTCAGAGCCTCAAACTCTAGATATGTGTTGCAGCAGAAGACATGGCTGATCTCCTATTGACAAATGTACAGTACTTGATGTAATGTATAATAAAACATCAGATATATCCAAATCATAAATATACAGGAGTCTTATCCTTTAATGAAGGATCAAGTAAAACTCCAGGTACTTAAACTCCAGAATCTGTTGAAGTAAATTTCTGAACAACATGAATAATTAAAGGAGATTGATCATTAAGTCGAACAGAGCTACCAAACAGCATCACTTTGGTCTTACTAGCATTCAAGACCATCATGTTGGAAGACATCCAGTCACATAATTTCTGAATTCAACTTCCAGAATCAAATTTATGTGTTCAACAGAATTCCTGATAGTACAAATTCAAATCATCAGCGTACAATAAACATTTACATCTATCAAAATTAAAGGAACTTGGTTAATAAATAAAGAAAACAACAGGGACCAAAATGGACCCTGAGGCACACCACCACAAGTAGTGGAGCAACAATTGACAGAGTGGAACCAATAGAAACTTCAAAAATCATAAATAAAAGCAACTGCAGAGTCAGTCAACCCCAAAACTGTATGTTTCTCTGGCAGGTAGAGAATGATTAATCAGGTCAAAGCCTGGACAGGTTCACAAACACTGCCCCTGTTAATAAACCATCATTACAACTTGGAGACAGTGTTCTGTGAACCT
Source organism: Neoceratodus forsteri (assembly GCA_016271365.2). Classification (NCBI taxonomy): domain Eukaryota; kingdom Metazoa; phylum Chordata; order Ceratodontiformes; family Ceratodontidae; genus Neoceratodus; species Neoceratodus forsteri. Next base: position 1,047,799,779 of record CM057455.1, read on the forward strand.
GATCAGGCCTGTACCCATCCCTCCGATATCGAAACCATGCTGCTCAGCACAAAGGATCTCACCCCAACCAAAAAATCATTTCATTGACTTACCATCAATTTTTCTAGCATCTTGCCCAATGGATTTAAGACTTGTCCACCACTCTCTCTGTGAAAAGTACTTACTCAAATTTCTCTGAACCTCTCTTCCTCCAGTTTTCTCCCATGTCCCTAGTCCTGGAGCATTTTTTAAATAAATTGTGTTTTCCTGCACCTGTTTCTCCTTTGAGGTATTTATATGTCTCAGTCATATCCCCCTCACCCTTCTCTCCTCCAGGAGTACATATTTAAGTCTTTCAGCCTGCCCTCACAGGGTTTGTGATGTAATCCTTTCACCATCTTGGTTGCTCTCCTTTGAACTGTCTTCACCCTATGTCCTTCCAGGGGTAAGGTCTCCAGAACTGACACTGTATTCGAGGTGTGGCCTCACTAATGTCTTGTATAGTGGAATTATGACTCTCTTTTCCTGCTGGTGATACTCCCACCTATGCATCCCATCATCCTGTTTGCTTTTCCTGCTGCCTTGTACTGACTCCTACTTTGAGGTCATAGAGATGATGACCCTGGGTCCCTTTCCTGCTTGGAGCATTCTATACCCCCGATGATATGTTGTTCCTGGATTATTGTGCCCCATGTGCATTATCTTGCACTTTTGCATTAAATCTCAACTTCCAATCCCTTGACCAGTCCTCAGGTTTCTGCAGATCTCACCTCATTCTCTCCACATCCTCCAGGATGTCTACCCTGTTGCAGAGCTTTTGTGTCATCAGCGAACAGGCAAATGTTCCCTTCTAGGTCCTCTGTAATGGCACTGATAAGATATTGAAGAGGACTGGTCCCAGCACAGATCCCTGTGGAACCCCACTGGTCACCATTACCTCTGCAGAGTGACAGCCATTTACCACCACCCTCTGTGTCCTGCTATCTAGCAAATTTTCCACCCACTTTGTCACCATCTACCCTACTCACATGTTCCCATCTTTTAACAGCAGTCTATGTGGCATAGTATCAAAGGCCTCTGAAGTACAGGTAGGCCACATCTACTGCACCTCCCTGATCCACTTTGTCAACCAGTCAAAGAACTCAATGAGGTTAGTCTGGCATGACTCTGTCCTGTAAAATCATGTTGCCTTGGGTCCAGTAGACCACTGGCAACCAGGTGTTCCACTATTCTTTCCTTTAGTAGCGTTTCCATTATCTTCCCTACTACTGAGGTCAGGCTGACTGGCCTGTAGTTTCCACTTCCTCTCTACTTCCACTTTTGTATAGAGGACAGGGGACCACATCAGCTCTCCTCCAGTCTTTGGGTACCTCCCTGTTTCCACTTATGGGATGAACAAGGTTGTCAGAGTTTCTGCTATCACCTTTCTTTGCTCACTTAGCACCCGGGGTGTAACCCATCTGGCCCCTTAGCTTTATTGACCCTCATTCTTTCCAGTTCTCTTAGAACCCTTTCCTTGCAAAGGCACCTGTATCTATTTCCTTATGCATCCTACCTTTGTATTCTTTCTGGCCCTTTCCTGTTCCTCCTCCATAAAGACTAAGCAGAAGTATCTGTTTAGTATGTCTACTTGCAGTTGTCATCCTCCATGCTACAGCTGTCTTCCCGCTCAGTCTCATTATCCCCCCTTTTCCTTCCTTTTTTCTCCTCTGATATATCTGTAAAGGTTTTGTCCCCTCACCACTGATTTCACAATGCACTCCTCCATTTGTGTCGTGGCTTCCTTACTGCCTTCCCTGCCTCCCTTTTTTCTCTTGGTACCTCTCCCTGTCCCCTTCTGCCTGTGTCATTTTGTACTGTTTGAATGAAATTTATTTGCATTCACTTTCTCAGCCACCTCCTTGGAATATCCTAATGGTCTTCTTCCTTTTTCCATTGCTAATCTGTTTCACAGAGCTATGTCACCTTAATTATCCCATATTTGAACACCGCCCACTGTTCCTCCACCTGTTTCCTCCCTATTCCAGCTAATGCCTCTTCTAAGCCTTTCTTTATTTTTCCAAAATCTGCCCTCCCAAAGTCAAGGACTTGTGTTTTTGTGTTGCTGGATTCCACCAGTGGGGTTATCCCAAACCCTACTGATCGGTGATCACTGTTTCCCAGGTGTTTCACTGCAACCCCTGTAGCACTGTCCCATTTGTAGAACACCAGGTTGAGAATTGCCTTTCCTTGTAGGTTCAACAACCAGTTGCTTAAGGATAGCTCCCTGTAGGGAGTCCAGGATAAACCTGCTCCTGGTTGTTGTTGCTGTGGGAAACCCAGTCTATGTCCGTAAATTAAACTTACCAACTAGTACTACTTCCCCTTGTGTGCCATCCATTGGATAGCCAGCATCAGATCCCTATCTGTCTCTTCCTCTTGTTGGTGATGCTGATGTTGGTGTATCAAAGAATTTCCCAGCACCTTGGCATCGAATCCCGATTTTCCTACTTTTCCTCTGTTCACACTCGAGCAATTAGTTCAAAGTGGGCCCAGTTTGATTGTGCCTGAGTAGCAGTACAACCTATAGTCTCAGGGAATCTTTGAATAAAACTTTGTTGTATTGATGAATTTGATTGGGATTTGAAGCACGTACAGAAAAAACTGGTTTGTTACAATCAGACATGAAAACGAACCGATGTTAAAGTTGTTGAAACAGAGAAAACTAACAACTGTAAGAGAACAGGTTAAATTTAGAAATTACATTTTAGGTAGTGGACCCTACTGTGAAACCTCTGGTCAAATAAATATACAATTTAACAACAAAAGAAAAAAGACAGTTGCAGGACCAGATCCATTTTCACAATGTTTGTATTTATGATTTCTGAAGTTTTTGACACTGATTTCCCAATTGTCAGAGTGCAAGTAAAGTAAATATTTATTTCAGTGTTTTGATCTACAGTACCTATGGATAACCATCCTCTTTGGTAAAGCATTTCTTGTCCCCTTAAAGTGAAAGTCTGAAGTTGAATCTGTTGCAGCCCTTGCAGGGGAATCCATGATCTTAATGACTTTCTGTTTTGAAAGTGATTAGAGTATATCAAATGATTAGCATGACAGAAAGGAGTTCTCATACGCTGAAATTTTTATTTTCTCTATACTCGAACTACTACTTTCAGGAACAGCAGCATTGTCATAAATATCTGGTATATCGCCAGAATGTTTTGGAGACTGGAACACAGTTCAGTCTCCTTGGTCCAACAAATAGAAAAAATTATCTCCGAATGGATCAGCTGTCTGCCTTTTATGTGCCCAGTACACTCAGGAGACAGCTATATTATTCACCACACTGTATCTCCTACACCTTCAGATAAAGGCCCGAAGACCGTGCTAAATTGGTTGAAGCAATGCACTTGATGGACAGTATCTTGACTCAGATAATTGATAATTATTGGCAACTCTGAATTGATGGACTTTCTTTTGAAGACTCTTTCCATTTCTTTTTCCTGACAGTAGTTCTCTGTGTAGTGGTAAATTGAGGGACAAATATCAAACATATCACTATTTACATTGTATCTTCACTAAATATAAGAGATTAATAAGTGTTTGTTTTGTAGCAGTTTGTTGTTTTGCTGTTTACTTGTCTGAGGCATATACCTACCACCAACATTAGTTGATGAAATTTTAATTCTGCACCAGGCAAGGTACATTTTTAATGATTAATGAGTTTGAATACATGTGAAAAAATGGCTGTTGTACAACTTTCTGTAAACCTTATTTAATTGCATTACCTTTGTTTGAAGACTACCCTTTTATTATTGGACTTGCACGTTAATGCTTATGCTTGAATTTTATTTGAATAAAGTTTACTATAATGACAATACTGTGATAGTGTTATATAACATGTATAGAAATGTAATTTAGCAATGCAATAACATTTCAGCTTAAAAAAGAAAATTGAGCAGCCTATATGCTTAATGTTTATCAAGTTCTTTATCAACTTATGCAAGTGGTAATATCAGCATCATTAGTTACCAAATAAATGCACCCGATAATGTTACTGGATGGAGTTTTGTAACAGTCCTGGGGACCATGGATACACAGTTGGATTTAAACATCAGATAATCAGAAACAGGAAAATGAGAGACCACATAGAAAGAAAGGGGTAAACAAATATGAATCATAAGTCTGGCAGGTCTTCTTATCCTTTTATAGTGAGGTGAGATTAAAAAAGGGTGACATTGCAGTATTTATTTTCTATTCAGTATTCATTATAAAAAATATATTGAGGCAACAGTTAGGTTGAAGCACAAACCCAAAAGAAAAAAATAGGGAAATGTGATGTTGAAGTAAAATGTCTCCTGAGCCTTCAGACTGTGTGGTGTTCTCTGATTTGAACCATTGCTCAAAGTATCATTGGTGTTACCCTCACTTCATCTTTTTCAAGTCATGTAAATTTACTCCCACCATAATGCTTTGAGAGAAGGTGACACATTTTCATAAATACCAATGTCGCTTGAGCAGTCATTTTAAACTACTATACACCCCACAATCAAGAATATTTAGGACACTTAACCCTAACTTCACACTTCACTTCTTTTGTGGCATTGTGTTTGGACCCTAAGTGATCCCATGTTGTTCTATATTGCAATTAATTTTCATTTTTCTTAATGAGATATCTGTATTTAATAACAAACACTTGTTAATTTCTTCTAGTGAAATGCCCATGAATTATTTGTACAAACCCTAGACTCAGATCCCCATCCCAAACCTGACCCCAGAACCCAAAATATTTGATTGCATGTTGCTGCAACCCCAAACCATGATTTCGGGGCACAGCTACCTCAAATAATCCAGCTAAACCAGTTGCCCCATCCTAAAGCCAATCATTCCATTAGAGAATCTGTGAGATGGGAGTTAGTACACGTGACCAACAAGGCAGGGGCAGAGCAGCTGCAATATTGATGATAGATTGGTCTGTTTGCTAGCATCATTAATTACACAACTACTCGTCTCTCCTTCCTGATCTCATACTTACTTGCCCTATCTCTCACAATCCATACAATAGAGTGGGCACACTGTTGAATAAAACCTTTGGGGTAGCTAGATTGTTGGGAGCTATAACTACCCTGAAAACTATCCATCAGGGTCCAAAGACATGCCCCTACAATCAAATGCAGAACCCGAAGGTCTTCGTCCTTGGTTCACAGCTGAACCAAAGGCCTCGCTAAAAAGAGGGATCATCTATGGAAAACAACTAGAAGAACCAAACTCCATTCTGATTGGTTGGCTTTTAGAGTGTCAGTGGAATGATTGCACCATAAAGATCAGGGCCTCAAAGCAAATTATTGCTTACCTGCCTTTAATTTCACCAAAGGCAACTCCAGCAAATTCTAGCGAATCATTAAAGATGCAGAAGGTGACAAACCATCCTCCTCACTTCCCAGTAAAATTTCCATTAAAGGTAAGGCCTCTTCGATAACTCAGACATTCTTCACAGCTTTAATTACCACTCCTTTACTGCAAGCCTTGTGTTCGACACTTCAAAAGCAGCCACCTTCATCTTCAGCTCATCTAAACCTCACCCAACTACAACTACTACTACTCTTTACCCCAGTCCAGTTCAAGGAAGTAGAGGACCTATTATTATGCCTGGATATTAATAAAGGAGCTGGTGCCGACTTGTATAGTATCGACTTCTTAAAAGCGGGTATAGGTATCTAACAGCCCCAGTTGGCACATGTTTAATCTGTCCATTAGCTCCAGCACCATACCTGATGCATGGAAAATAGTGCAGGTACTCCCATTAATTAAATCTGGTGACCCTACAGACCTAAATAATTACTGCCCTATATCCATTCTACCCTCGTTTTCTAAACTTCTCGAAAAGTTAGTAAATGCTCAACTAAGAGACTGTCTTGGCAAAATGACTTAATTAACCCAGCACAATCTGGGTTTAGACCAGCCCATAGCACCACATCAGCACTAGCTTCTGTCATGAATGATTGGCTCCTTGCCTTGGATAAAAGACAAGTCACAGGAGCCATATTCCAAACCTCAGTAAGGCCTTTGACACTGTCAACCACACTTTGATCCTTGATACGCTTAAGTTGGCATGGCATTACTGGCCCAGCTCAGTCTTGGTTCAACAGCTACCTGACAAATAGTCTACAACAGGTAAAGCAGACGGATTCCTTTCCCAGCTTCTCCCGCTCAAGAGAGGAGTCCGCAAGGCTCAATTCTTGACCTCTCCTTTTCATGATTTACATTACTATCAGGAACAACATCAGCAAGGCAAAATTACACCTGTTCATGGATGATAGTTATATATACATCCAAATCATCAGTGACAGAAGCATACAGAGCTCCAGTCCCGAGCGACCCTCTACAGCTCAGCCTGGTGCAGTCCAAACTCCTCTTAAATGCTAAGAAAACTAAAGTTATGTATTTCCACTCCAGCCATATGTCCTCCATCACAAAAGCTCTGGAATCCCTACTTCTCAACAAGAATCTTCTTAATGACGACCTCAAAGTAGTCAGTACTTTTAAATACCTGGGCTGTGACCTTGATCAACATCTAACATTCTCAGCTCACATTGAATTTCTTGCAAAAAACTGTGACAAAGATGGCTTCTTCTACAGAAACAAATCCGTCTTCCCTACTGAACCAGGAAATGACCGGTCCAAACTGCTTTCATCCCACTCTTGGACTGTGCTGATATACTATACATTCACTGCCCTGAATCTCTGCTACACCAGTTAGATACACTTTACCATCAAGCAATTCAATTAATTTCTAACAGCCACCGGCATGCACATCACTGTGCTCTGTATGCATACTTAGGTTGGACCTCTTTGTGCAATCAGACATCTTATCCACTCCCTAACCTGGCTCTACAAAGCTCTTCTGTGTAAACTCCCCCATACATCTGTAATATCTTTCAGCAGTCTGCCTGCTTATATCCCTGACACAGTAATTTTATATTATAGATGTACCAAGTTCTTGCTCCCGTTTCAGATATGTGATCTAAATGGCACTACTGGCTGCCTGGAACAAAGCCCAAGCTAAACTCAAGCTTCAACATCTAATTATCCTGAATAGCTTCAAAAGTTAGCTATCAGCAGTTTATCTGACACATGCGCTTGTCACTGATTAGGACCCAATTACTCTAAACCTTATACCTCTTTTTCACTTCTGACCCTACATCGCCTCACCTTCCAACCCTCACCCATCCTCCTTCACAATTTCCATTCTCCACATTCAATTTTCTTCCTGTCTCTTCTTACCTGCTTTCTACCTCATTGCCCTACTCTGTCTACTACCTCGCTATTTACAGTTGACTCCTGCTATATCCTGCAACGCAGATTTGTGACTGCCTTGTGTTCAACCATATATTACTGCTTAGTTCTAATGTATGGAAGTTCACTTGTATATAATATTTACTGTATATAGGTGTACACTAATGCTGAGTGTTTCTTCATGTATTCTGTATAATGTTACCTGTATTTACTATGTACAGTATATGCCTTTTACATTTTCTTATTATATGACTTATCTGCTCAGGACCTCCTTGTAAATGAGCTTGTTCAAAGGAGTATTTTCCTGCCACTAAGGAGAGGGTCACCTCCATGCTTCCACATAAATTCTTTAGGGAAGGGATGACTAGGAAGAAATCGCATAACCTAAGTAGCCAAGGTTGGGCTGGCAGGATACCCTAGAGGTTAAAGGAACAAGCTGTAAACAAGCTTGGAACATCCAACTGACCTAGGTTTGATTCCCATAACCTCCACTTGCATACAGTGTGACCCGGAGCAAATACCTTAACCTTATTGAGCTCCTGGACCACCCCTGCAAATGGGTCTGTTGAACAATGGGCTTACCGGGTACCACAGAATAGAAAGAAAAGAAAATAAATATTTGCCTAGGCAGCTCACATTTAAACAGTGCAGCTACTGTAGACAGACACACATGCAAACCTAAGCTACTATTGTATAGCTTGACCAGCATTGCCAATACATATTAGCAGTCCCTAGTGTCCAGTGACTGCTCACCTTCACCACTACCCATGTAGGGCAGTCCCTGGTGTTCAGTGGGACCCCACCTCACACTATGTCATGCAGTTCCATGTGTGCAGTAACATTCCCCTTCCCTGTCCCTGCTGCCAAACCAAACTATTCCTAGAATCCAATAGCATCTTTCCCTCCCCTGTCTCATGCCAAACAGTCTCTGGCTTCCAGTGGTACCCCTCCCTCACTCTGCCCTAAGCTAAGTAGTTCATGGAATCCAATAGAACCCCTCAGCAAGCCCCAAACCAAGTAGTCCCCCATCCAAACAGCCAGAACAAACTGCTCTCCCCTCAGTTGGCCACCATTGCAATATTACTGCAAACCATAGTAACATACAGTAGTAATTTAAGGTCAGACAGGACTCTAGCTCTATTATGTCTCCCCCACACTTCTTAAGCTGGGATGAAATAAATATGCTATGCAAACATGTAACAATTTATACGGATTCCTCACCTACTCTATTAACCCACAGTACCCTGTGATTTCTTTGGTAAGCAGACATTTGTCCATGCTTAAAGAGGAACATTCAAAGGACCCCACAGTAAGTACAAAAACATTTTGGTTTGCTTACTGTTTACTGTAGTATTATAGATTGTATCAGACTAATTTTGCTTAGTTCTAGACTGAAATCTTTTGTTACCACAAATCCCAGAATTCCATGAAGCTGACATCAGAGCAATAGGCAGCAGTAGGAGATTCAATAACCTGGAGTACATGTTAGTGCTTTTATAACTCCAATCAGATTTTTCTGGGTCTGCTCTTCTCAAGCAGCGGTACAGTCCTCTGTGACTGCACAGTACATAGCTCAGGGAGGACAGCGGGACCAGAAAGAAAAGATCAGAGCTTATAAACTCTTAACATGCACTGCAGGCAATCAAATCTCCATTGCTGCCTACTGCCCTCTGTCAACAGCAGGGGATTTTGGGATTTGTAGTAACAAGATATCAGCCCAGAACTATGCAAAATTAATCTGATACACTCTACTATATTAAGTAAACAGTAACTAAACTAAAATGTTTTTGCACACAAAATTCACATTGGAACCAGCCTCATAGTGTGGGAGCCCTTGGTGCTGACTCTTCCCTTTAACTTAAAGACCTGCCTCATCTTCATGTCCACTATCTCCATTGGTGGCTATTCCATAGTTTGATCAACCTCTGGAAGAAGACACACCTTGTAGCGTTATTCCTAAATTTATCACCCATGAGCCTCAAAGCTTATCCCTGCATCCTGTTGCAGGAAATCAGATCAGACACCTCCAACTGTTTGATCTTGTTAGTACCGTTGAGTATGCAAAGACTGATATTATTTCCTTACCCAACCCTCCTTTTCTCCAGGGTGAACATGGTAAGGTTCTCTAGCCTCTCCTCATAGGTTTTGTCCTCCATACCTCTGATCATTTTGATGCCCCTATGCTGCATCCTTTTACTGGCTCAGTGTCTTTTTATTATTTAGAGACAAACATTGCATGCAGTACTCAAGGCAAGCCATGTTCAGGGCCTGGTAAAGTGACAAGATTACTTCCATTGTTCTACTGGCTACCCTTTTAATACACCCCAGAATTTTGCTGGCCATCTTGGCAGAGGCCACATTTGGACTGTTGTTCTTTCACCCATTGTCTATATTGACTCCTGACTCTTTTCCTTATAGACTGCAGCAAGAGTAGGCCAACACAGCTTGTAGGTCCTACTTTAATTATTCCTGCCCCAAATGTATCAATTTGTATTTGGCTGCATGGAATCTTAGGTTCCAGGATTCAGACCAATTGTCAGGCATATTCAGATCCTGTTGACATTTGTCTCTATCCTCAAAGGAATCCACTACCCTGGCTTGCTTTGTATCATCATGAAGTTAAGCAGGTGCTGGAGCCTAGCTTCCAGATCATTGCTGAAGATGTTAAAGAGGATTGGCCTCAGCAGTGGTCCCTGAGGGACACTGATGTGTACTCATCTCCACTGGAGTAAAGACTGTACACCACTACCCTCTGCTACTATGTTTCATGTATAGAGCACATGTTTACATTGCTCAAAAGCTTTCATAGTCTACAGTATCAAAGACCTTGCTGAAGTCCAAATTGACTATGTCCAAGGCCTTACTCCTGTCCAGAGGAGGGAAGAACCCTGATTTAAACTGAATGCTCCATTATGCTGTCCTTGCATGGTCTCCAGGACCTTTCCCAACACTGATGTCAGGCTGACCAGTCTGTAGTTGCAGAAATCTGACCATCCCCTCTTGCGATCAATATCAATAGTGTCCTGAAACCTAAGACACTGTAGGACATGCAGCTGTAGGAAGCAGCCTTTGAAAGTAAACCAGAAATCAGCCCCCGTGCTGTTAGCACTCTCAATGCACAAGTCTAAACAGGGAGAGATTGAAGTGCCCTGGACTACCACTGTATCCAGTTTGATTTTTCTCATTTCCTCAATTAGCTGAACATAATGCTAGTCTGAGCAGCTTAAGGTCTTGTAGAACACCCCAGGACGACACTTTTGCCTTTTCTGCTAGCTTCACCCAGATGAAATTTGTAACACTATCCTCCTAGATGTCTTCCTTGTTCTGTACAGTGACTCTGTCCCTTACAAAGAGAGCAACCCCATCCCCAGGATTTCTAAAACAGATGCAGTATACGTGTATTACATAAACAGCAATTACTATACTGTATGTTATTTAGATGGTGGCCATTCAAGGAAGTGAGTAAAGGAGTTTTGCTGGGTGCCAGCAGAGTGGTGTCTTTGGTAGCACTGATGAGAGGATCCTGTACTGCAACATGTTGCAGGGGCAGTGAGTGAGGAAGGGCATCTAAAATAATGTCATTGTTAGTTGTTAGTTCACAGACATGGGAAAGACAGCTAGACAGGCAGCAGAGATGGGTAGAAGGTACAACAGTTTAATATCTTTTATATGGAGGATGGTACCTGAACAGTGCAGCATCCCCTTGTGCTACACTACAGTCCTTATTAAGTAAGTGATGTGTTCTTGTGTATTGTTACATGGTTATGGTCTCCTGGTATCATATTCAGTGGCAGTGGATTTGGGATCTGTATTTTGCAACACTGGGCCTCGACTTCCAATGTTGCAATTATGAATATGTTGTGGTAGGGTTTTACATGTTACTGCCACTGGTGATGGGCTCCCAGTGCTAGATGTTTGGTGTGAGGGTGTAGGAGTTGTGTCACACCAGAGGTGGACTCCAGTGTCAGATTTTTAGTGTTGGATGTAGGTGTTACACTACACCTGGGATGGGCTTCCTATGTCAAAAATGAAAGTGGGCAGGAAAAACTGAATTAGCTATGCAGGGGATGGACTCCTGGGGCCAGACTTTAGATGGTTGACACAGGGCTTACATCTAGACCTGAAAAACTGAACTCTTGTACGAAGCAGTGTGACATTGATGACTGCCGCAACTGCACCCAATTGGTATAATCTTGGGCACATTTGCAACAGTTGACCCAATTTATAGCAGCTTGTGCCAAACTTCAGGCGCAAGCTGCCTGTAAAGGTCCCCTGTTTGTATGCAAGCTAGACCACAAAAAGATGATTTAGCAAGCACCCTTCTGATGGAAGGGACAGAAAATCCCTTTAGATTGTTGCAGGCTCGTGAACCATATCTTTTGTGCTCCCAGGTCTTGCAGCAATCTTGGAGTTTGTAAAACCTGGCCTCAGTGTAACAATTTCAAATTTAGGTGGGAATTACAGTACATTTCCAGCAGCAAGGATAGGTTCCACTGCCAATTTATTTTAAAAACTATTTAACAATGACATGGCAATGGGGTTTGACTCCAGTACCATATTTGAAAGCCAGTAGGGCAGGCTTTTTATTGACCTACTGACCACATGGAGGTGACAGACCTGTAATCACTGAATGCACTTCTAGAAAGCTGTGAAAACAATGAACTGTGCACATGCACCCAAGAAATTTGTTTTATTTATAAGTTAAATATTTTAAAGAATGACATTCCCAAACAACAAAATCACAACCTTTGGGACCAGATATAATGAACCTGAAAGTTTCAGATTTCAAATCTTTACTGTTTTTTATTGTTGTTTGTGTTGAAGTGCAAGAAAGAAAAAATACATAATTTTCACATTTATGACTCTTTTTAACTTTAAAACTATTGAGCTATCAGCTTATTCATTTTTAATGAAACAAGAAACAAGAACACCGGGTATGTAGTAGAACAAAAGTTGTAAAGGTACAATTAAATGTTAGAAAATTCTAATTAATGCAGAAAGTGATGAGAATGTGGGGAGGCCAACTAAAGATGCAGTAAAAGTGGCAACAGTAACTGGATTCCAACTGAAATGAGATGAGAAGATTGGGGATACGGCATAACTGCTTATGACCGCAAAGAGAATAAGGTGGCAGACATCATGGATCATCAGTCTTGTTCTGTTACCCTGCTACTGTGCTGCTATCTTATACTGTACTGTACAAAAGTATGCAAAGATCTACACCACAGTAGTGGGTGACAGAAGGAACTTACTGTATGGTTGAACTTGCTTTTCCTCATGCTGCAAAGCAGTGACAATGTCTCATTTGAGAATGGGCACACGATCCAAACGTAAAATGCTACAGTACCCATATTCACATTGTCTAACCCTCAGTAACATTCCTATGAGGAACCTGTATAGTCCAGCTTTGAAAGCCTGAAGAATGCAAGCTTCCAGAGCCTAAACCAAGTAGGATTCCATCGCTTAACTACCTCTTTGTGAAGTAAAGGTTTCAACTGTTACTCAATGCCCTCCATAACTGAGTGTATAAATATCATCTAAGTACTTAGCTGAGACAGTGACTGCACTACACTGAGGAGCCCCAACAAGATGCAACATACATTTGTAGTTTGTTGTTCTTGGGTTATACTGGATTAGATGTATAGACCCATTTAAAATGGGATACTTGGTCTGTTAAAGCCTTGTCAGCCTTCTATATAAGGATTTGCACACCCATGATGTGTTGTGCTGAGTGTGAGGCTTTAGAGTATAATATATGCATGTTTTAGGCATTGAGAGATGCATATAAACCAAACATTTTGAAGGAGACTTAAGAGGCATGAAGTGCTGGAAGCATTTTTGACTAGGGCACCCAGTTCTCTAGTTTTTTCAGTACAAAATCTAATTGCTTTCCTTACCAGTATCACTTTGCCCTCCTTCAATTCCTGTGTGCTCTGTAGCATGGTTGCTTTGTCTCTTTGTCACAGATCATGAAGCTCTGGGAGTATGATTTCTGCTTTACACTGCAGAGTCAGACAACAGTCATCAGCCAGCTCTTCATTTCTGATAGTAACTGGAATTGTTTTAAGAAAGCTGAATAAAAATTACATTTCTGCTATAGATGAACTAGCATATAAAATCTTCACGAGCAAAACTGATTATTATAGATGTTTTCCATCTCCTCTAGCAAACCAGTATTTGTAGAGCTGCAATACACTATGGAATCTTGGACAATGAAGGAGGTTGGGTGGATGTTACAAGACAAGGAAGAAAAGAATTCTTCATTAAATCTTCTAGAAATGGAATTCAGTCAATCAGGTAAGTGTGTGTATGATTATAAATGGCAGTAGTGCACTGTATCAGCTGGAGATCTGGGCTAAGCACACCAAAAGAAATGTGACAACTGTAAACAGTACATTTCCTAGTTTAAGTAGCTAGGAGAAAGGGACAAGCTTAATCTACATAGTTACCATTTTATTTTTAAACAGGGATAGCTGATATCCTTCATCAGCCTACAGTGCTCCAGTGTACCGATAATAGTTTGATGGAGTTAAATGTTAAGTTTATATTTGTAAGATATCGTTTCACTAATGTTCTGAATTTGTAGTAGTTGTAGTAGATTTTATTTATTTAGGTGCCCTTCCCGGATGCTCATGGTGCTCCTACAGTAAAAACATCATAAAACATAAAATCCAAAATAAAAAGGTATTAATTTTATTTATCTAGTAATAATTAGTCTTATCTAGCCTAATATTCCCTATAGTCAATACAAGAGTAATAGATAAACTTGCTTTATTCTATTTAATCCCCAAAGGCTTATAAAACAGAAATATCTTCAATGCTGTCTTAAAGGTCTCAAGAGAAGGCCCCTCAGGTGCCCAGGTAGCGAGTTTCAAAGGATCGGTGCCGCCACTTCAAAACACCCATCCCCTGAAGATTTCAGTTTCATCCTGGGCACCCCGAGGAGACCCTCCCAGATGTCAGTAGAGATCGACTGTGTGATAGGGATGCAGCAGTTCTGCCAGGTAACCCGGACCCAGCCTGTGTAGGGCTTTATAGATCAGAGGACCTATTTTAAAGGAGATGCACCAGTGCATTTTTGAATTCCTCCACCATTTTTGCCCCTACCAATCCCTGCACTGGGGAAGCTGTTCCAAGCATCCACCACCCTCTCTGTAAATAAATGCTTCCTCACATTACCCCTGTTTCTTCCTCCTCCAACTTCATCTCATTTACCCTAGTTCTTGTCCATCTTCTTTTCTGAAAGATGCTACCTTGTTGTTCCTTATTGATCCCTTTAAGGCATTTATACATCTCTATCATGTTCCCCCTCTATCTTTGCATCTCTAGAGAATACATATTGAGGTCTTTCAGCCTCTCCTATGACTTCTCATGCAGACCCTGTATCATTTTGTAGCCCTTCTTTGACTGCTTCCACTCTGTCTATGTCCTTCCTGAGAAGCGGCTCCAAACTTGACACTGTACTTCAGATGAGGTCTCACTAATGATCTGTATAGTGGCATCACCACCTCCTTTTTCTGCTTGTTATGCCTCTCCTCTGCACCACAAAAGTACAACACCCTCCTTCCATCCGACCCAGTCCTTCTTGAACAGAGTATAGCCTGGTATGGTCATGTCCCAGTCATGGTTGTCAGTGCAGTATGACTCATTAATAGCCACAATACCCAGGTTGGCCTTTGCCATGATGATCTCTAGGTCCGAAATCTTATTTTCTAGACTTTTACCATTCACACACATGGCCTTCCAGATTTTGTTAGCACTCTGCTTGTTGCCACCCTTTTTTCTTTGTCCCCTTCCTTCCCCTGTCTCTTTTTAATGCTTCTGTTGCTCTCACCATTTGCCTCTATCACTCTGTTTCCTTTCTACTTTGCATTCTCGGGATTCCTCTCCCCGATTCTCCTACTCTTTACCTCAGCCTGTGGGAGGGGTAGTTTTGCCTCCTTGATTTCTTCCGCCATCCCTCTTGACTAGTTTAAATGTTCAAAGTAACATTGAACTCATCCATTGAGGACTGCAGTTCCCCCACGGATGGATGGATGCAGGCCATCATCCTTGTATAGGACCTTATCTGTCCAGGTGGATCCCCAGTCTCCAACGTGGCCAAATGCCTCCTCACAGCATCATTCCTTGAACCATAAGTTAAAAGTTCCTGATGCAGAGATCTCTCACCTCTCCCTTTCATAGACAGGCAGCACCTCAGAGAATGTCACTGAGTGTGCTACCTGTATAAGCCCACTCCCAGCTCCCAAAACTCCCTGTATAAGCCCACTCCCCAGCTTCCTAAACACTGTTTGCACTATCTCAGCCCCATCTGTAGCTAGGTCATTGGCCCCAGGTAAATAATGACAATCAGCCTCCTTCTATCCTGCACACCTAGCAATCCCAAGAATCCACTTCCCTCTCTCTCTTGGCTGTGGTGCCATGTAGCCACCTGACCTCCTCTCCACCCCTCTTCCTATTCCCAGATCTATCCTCTGACAATCGATTCCCCACCAGAGGTTGATTCCTCCTTTCTGGTGTCCTCTTCACCATCCTTGGGGTCTTCACTACAGATGACCCCCACATCATCCCTGGCCACTACCGTGAGGTGCCTGGCCATCCCACCCAGACAGAGCAGTCTAGGAAGTTTGTAGTGGCACTGGTTTAGGAATATGCCTCAGATCCTCCATCCCCACCCTTACCATTCTAGAGTCCACCATAGTCCAGCCATTACTTCCTCTGGCACCCTCTGAGGTAACAGTGGCAGAATTGGTGGTCACTGGGTATGGGAGAATGTCTCCTGAGTCCCAGCCAACTCCACTTGGAGTCAGCAACCTGCTGCCTCAGCCCAGAAAGGTGCATGCAGAGGGGCACCATCACTGTCTCCAGAAGGTTTATCTGAAAACTGCTGCCCCACAGCCAGTGCACTGCACCACTCTTCTTTTCCAGTTCTTACTCACCCTGTGTTACTTAGAAATGCTTTGCACCATTACCCGGATGGAGGGTTCTAGTTTTCCCTTATGTAATTTGTTGTACTTCTTGTACACTTACGCTTAGGTAGGTGTTGTTTCTATTCCCAGTTTTGGCCTACCTTTTGCTTTTACCTATTCCTTGTGTACGCTTCTCCCTGGTAGTGTGTTTTAGTTTTACCCCTTTGTTGTTTGTTGTTCCCCTTTGTACACTTACCCTATATAGGATGTTCCTATTCCCCGGTTTGGACTACCTTTATCTTCTACCTGTTCTGGCAGTGAGTACAAGAGCAGAAGTGAACAGGTATCTTACCTTAGTCAACCGGCAGAGTTCCCTGCTTCCGTATTTCTTTCTGCTGACAGCTGCTAACACCTAAGATGCCAGTCATACTCCTGTTCCACCCACTTGCTGGGACACATTAGGAGTGGCTGCCTTTATCCTCCCTTGGGACCTCCCAAGGTGGGACTTCATGCCTGAATAAAGTTACTTTGATTGGTCCTCTGCTGCCATGTGATCCTTGATGCTTCCCCCCAAATCTGGAGAGGGCACTATAGGGAGCTGCTGTCCAGACCGGGAAGAAAGCAAGCTCCAAACACAGGTTAGGTTTCAGGTGAACTCTGAAAGAGTGCTGTTGTGTCTCCTGAATCCATTTAGTCACAGTACAGCTAAAATGCCTTCACCAGATTACCTCCATTTTGCTCTAAAACCTCTTTTAGTGCCCAGTTACACATGTTGCATGAATGCAAATAGATTTTGGTGTAGTTGCAGTACATTTGGTAGCTTGGTTCTTTCTGTTAGCAAACTTGTAATTATTCTGCTTCTCCTTCTGTGTCTCCTTCTTATTTATATATTTTAAAAGGAAATATATGAAATTAAAAAATAATTAAACATGGGGTAGTATTTCTAAATTATTATTATTGCATATTGTGTATTTTACTTTATTTTTCTCACAATGCCTTGAATTTAAACACTAGCTGTTGTACACCCTCCCAAGTCAACAGGGACCTTCTGATTGGTTTCCACAACCTGAAAGAGTGACCCATTTGGTCTCAGTTTCAATCCTCTTAGGAGAGCCAAGGCCACCATCAATACCCACTGTCAGCTGAGGAAGAGGAGTAATTTAATTTAATTCAGTTTATTGAAGACACAGTTTCAACCTGGAGATTTAAGATAGCCAAAAATGACATCACAGAGGATGATGGCTCCAGCTGCTGTGTAGGGTGAGGAAGCAACTGCTGCTACATAGAAAGCAAGTCAGACAAAGCATGGAAAATTGACATCAAGTGGATTTATACCCCAAGCTCCATCCATGTTTAACAAAGAGTCCTCTGATTTGCTCCCGCCTCCCCAGCTGGAACAACCTGATTGGTTACAGACTCAATCCCTCTTAAGAAAGTCAAGGTTTCTGTTGCTGCCAACCACCAATTGGGGAAGAGGAGGAGAGTGGCACAGATGGTGGCTTCCTGCAGTAAAGGATGAGGAAGTCCTGCATGTACACAGAAAAGCAAGTCAGCGATGTGTGGAGGATTGACACCAGTTCAACCTCAACAGTTACCAGGACCTTACTGATTGACTGCTACCATCAGAAGGAATGATAAACTTGGCTACAGGTTCAAACCTCCTTTAAGAACCAATGTTGCCATCAGTGCCTTACCCTCACCAGTCAAGGCAGAAGAGTTGAATCCCATGGATGGTAGCTTCTTTTTTGCAGAGAATAAGGAAACAGCTCCAGACACACAAAAGAGCAAGTCATCCGTAGGGAAGTGATCCAAGTTAAAGCTTTGTCCTTTCCTCTCACTCATGAAAATAAATTGTATATTCTCAGTCAGACCACTGCATGTTGGGTTTAAACCATACATTTTCAAATGTAGATCTTTCAACACGCTCTCTTTTGGAGCTCTGACTCCATATTTCGACTTCACTACTCTGGTTAGAATGCTGTATAGCTCAATGAGGTGTCAACAAGCACTGTTTCAGCTGCTTTTTCATTGGTTTAGCTCTCATGCTATGACATATCTAACCTATGTTGTCTTGTTTATAACATATCTACTATCAGAAACATTTTAATTAGACAGTAGGTATGTCATCAACAAAATAACACCATTTTTCTGACAACATGTATTCTAACTAGAGTGTGTAAACACAGGCATTTGCAAGATTCTGACTTTAGATGATGGTAACCTATAGTACAGCACTTTTCCTCCTTCAGCAACATAACTGATGAAGCTATTACAAGATATATTCTGGATATATATTTCTAGCCATATCTTCCAAGCTCACTCAACTCTAATGCAACCTTTACAAATGTTCATTGTCATCACTTATCTGTGCCTTTGCAGGTAAAATGTTACCGCACACTTCTCTTGGTTTGATTCTTTGGTTTTGTAAGATATTTAATTAAAATTGATCAGACATGACCTTCCATTGTGACGTAGTATAACTGAATCATGTACTCATTGTTTTGACAGGTCAGTGGAATACAAAGTTGAGAAATGTTAACATAAAACAAAAATAATTTTTGTTTAGTAGATTCAAGTAATTTTGGGACCCATAAGAAAGGATGGAGACATTGAGAGTGTGGCAGCTAAGATTCAGTGCAAAGTAGTGAAAATCATGCATTTGTGGCACAGAAATCCAAAGGAGGTGTACAATATGGGGAGAGGTACTGACGGCCATGAATCAAGAAAGGATCCCATGTAATCATATCTGGTGACCTAAAGGTAACCAAACAATGGAGAAGGCTGTGGGAGAGCCAGTGGGATGCTAGGGTGCATGGGGAGAGATGTCACCAGCACAAAAGGAGGTGGTTATGCCACTGTACAGATCACTAGTGAGACCTCATCTGGAGTAGTGTGTCCAGTTCTGAGATATTTTGTCTATGTCCTTCCGGAGATGAAGGACATAGACAAAATAGAGGCAGTCCAGAGAAGAGTTAGGCAAAATGGTGCAAGGACTGCACCAAAATTCATGTGAGGAAAGACTAGAGGACTTTAATATATATTTCCTGGAGGCGGGGGATATGATAGAGACATTCAGGTATATCGGGAGAATAAACAGGGTACAGGAGGGTAGCATCTTTCAGAAAGAAGGTGTACAAAACCAAGGGGCACAATATGAGACTAGAGAGGGGTAGGCTCAGGGGTAAAGTGAGGAAGTGCTTTTTCACAGAAAGAGTAGTGGATGCTTAGTACAGCCTCCCTGTGGAGGTGGTGGTGCAAACCGTAGGGGATTCAAGAATGCATGGGATAGACATAGAGTACTCTCGCAATAGGGAAGAGAGGGTGTTTGAGATCAACTAGGTCTGTGGTAATGCATTAGGTCAGAAAAGGGAAGACTATGTGGGCTACACAGTCCTTATCTGCCACCACATTCTATGTATCTATGACTTCAGGGCAAAATGGAGGTGTACTGGCATGAGAAACTAAAGACTTTGTTAATAACAAATATAACTGAAGAGGAGTAGTTGTGTTTGGTGTATAAATGTCAGTATGCTACTGAATGTTAACTCACTTCACTTATTCCCATAAGACTTCTACGAAGGAGCTGTCATGTTTGATGGGCATATTTCAACCTTTCCTCTAATGACCTTACTCTAACTGGCATAAATCACAAAATTTAAACAGATGTGCAGTGTGGGCTTGATTTTTGTCATATTAAATGCAGGTTTGACCAGTCCTCTAAGTGCAGACCATGAATGCTCCTAGACCTGATCTTGCCCTAAGTGCGCAAGACAGAGTTATGTAAGCTGCTGCCAATTACTGCAGCTGCCACTCCTATTACTCTGTGTGGTGCTTCCTCATAGTGGAATCTGGTCTGGGAACATGAATGGTCCGATTTAAACTGGACTTCTCAAAACAAAATGTATAAAGACAGTAGCATATAGCCTTCATTTTCAATCCTCTATAGAAGGCCAGTATTTTTGATTTTCGCTCAGTTAGATTAGAAACTCTGCAGGAAGGTCCATAATAGTCCTCCAAATCTGAACATCATTTAATATAGCTAACATCTGTTTCTGTGTATAGCTCTATAGCCTGAAGTGAAATTTTCATTTTGGAGTATAGGACCCAGAAAGGTGAAGGTAGCAGATTTCTGTCAGCATAATTTTGTTGTTGTTACAAAGTTGAAAGCCATGAGCACAGCAGTATATTCATGTATCTTATTCTTTTTCAGCAAGTACCAGTCTGCTAATTCATTTACAGTGTCCAAAGTAACAGGTTGGCTTCTATCTCATGTCTAATATTTTACTGTAACATAATTCAACGTCTAAAACAGTAGATGTTAACAGTTAATAAATCTGTGTGTATTCTCTCAGTTAAAGCTGTTACCTGTGAGACAACCGTGGAAGAGCTCTGCCCATATCAGAAACCTGCTTCACATTGCCCAAGGTATGCTACAGCATCTCGTGGGAAGAATCTTGCCATCTTTATTACGGAAATTCCAAATACATAAATAAATAAACCATATCTCATTTTATTATTAGAAGCCGCAGACAGTTTTTGATTGATGCCCCACCCAAAATTTAATCCACAAAGTGTAGTACTCCTTTGCTGCAATCAACAGGGTGGATGAACAGGGTCATTTTCAGTGGATTATAAGATTTTATGAACAGGAAAAGACCACTTAGTGCAAACAGGCTTTTCCCATTTAGGTCTTTTTATTCCTAACCTTTTGCTTTTTACAGTATCCTAGTACACTCTCTACTAAAGAAATATTTTTTAAACTCATGCATTTAGTTTGCTTAAATGATCTTCACTAGTGACATATTCAATATGTTTATTATTCTAAGAGTAAAGATTTTCTGTTTAATTTGTTCTTTACTCCTCGGATTTGTGCTTTTCTTTTTTATTGGCTTGAGACAGAAGGCTGAGAGATAATCCTGTTTTAGATACTTTTAGGCAAGACAGACAACAGCACCCGTAGTAACTTAAAGCAGAACCAGTATACACTCTTTTATGGTGGTTTGCATATACTCCCCTATGGTGCTTTGCAATATTGGGGTTTGTGTAGTTTTGTATTTTTTGAAAACTGGCTTAATTGCCAATGCCCTTCCTGGTAAACATTGCCTAGTGCTATTGTGCTGAGGTTCTTGTCATTTACAGCAGCATTGGTAAATGTTTACACAATAAATTACAGCAAAATTATAAAACTGGATTTGAGAATCAAGTCTTCTGATTCACTGAGACCTTTATGAATACCACATGGTATTCACGAGGGCTCCAAATGTGCCCTGCTACTGAGTGAAGAAGGCACACAAGAGATGGGTAAGTTATATTATTTTGTTAAAAACAAACAAGCAAATAAAAGGACAGAAATAACCCATAACACCGTATCCCTTTTATGTTGTCTTGTAGGCACAAGCAACATCTTGCAGTAGTAGCACATTTCAGAGGTGTGTCAGTGTTGGCTAATGCATGGAATGCTTTAGTGGGTGCATCTCTCAGCCCCCAATTAGCGAGCACGCTTAGGGCTGACGCAAACTTCAACAAGTGCCAGAACCTTAGGTGATCTGCTGCCCAATGAGGTGCACTTACCTCATTGGAGCATCAGATGACAAGGCTCTGTTACATGCCTTTCCTGGTGAAACATTTCAGTAAATGTGTCGGATCCTGCCTCCCACCACACACAATCCCCACAAAGCTGACATCGGGGTGCCAGTCCCATGTCGACTTGTCCCCCCCACACACACAGTTTTTTGCCGACGGGGCCCAATCCCTGTCGGCATCATGTTCTCTCCCATGGACCCACTCTTTGCCAACAGGGGCCCAGTCCCCATCTGCATCAGTCCCCTCAGGGCCACAGTCCCATTGGCGTCATGTTCCCCCACCTCACACACTTCTTTGCTGATGATGGCCCAATTTCTTGTCAAGCATCAGTCCCCCACAACTGATGGGCACACTGGGAGCCCACCCCAGTGTGCCCAACATTTTTTTATTTTACCTGTAAATAAAGAAAACCATCTCCCAATGTCTGCTGTGAGAGAGAGAGAGACAATGTCCCTTTAAAAGAAAACGGTCCTCATCGCACTCCAGCACCCCAAACCCACACCCACCCTCTGCACACCCCACTTCTCAGCACCTCCTCACCCCATACTTCACCTCTGAAGGTCCAGCTCTGTGATTTTCTGTGGACTGGGAACACATGTGAACTCTTCAAAAGCCTACCACAAAATGAAGAAAATCACGGTAAGCTTTATAATGGCATCAGTGGGGATTTCAAAATAGGTTGATATGGCAGCCATTTTTGGAATTTTGGCTCTAAATTTTCAGCGTGGGGTTTTTGGACCCTCACCTCATCAATACATGCACTGTCATCTTATTACTCAGTCCCGAAAAGTGATTTCGCAGTCACTACGTGGAATTACCTTTTGGGACTGATTAACTAAATGACAATGCCACAGTTCATGAGGTGGGGTCCCAAAAAGCCAGATCTGCAAATTTCCTGAAAACATTCCAAAATGACTGTGTTATGAGCGTATTGTGCAGTTTCCATGCACACTGTAACTTTGAAAATTTTAATATTTTCAGTCTAGATTTTCAACATTGCCGTTTTCCATACCTCCTTATGAACAATATACTATAGCTGTCATTTTTTACTTCCTGCCCGAAATGTGTTTTGCACATGTGGCACACAATGGTGCGGTCACTGTGGGAAATCAACGTTCGGGACAGATTAACAAAATCACAGTGCCACTGTTCATGAGCTGAGGTCCCAGAATGCCTATGTTGAAAATCTGGTTAAAATCCCCAAAATAATTGCGTTATGGGCGTGCATTATGCAGTTTCTATGCACACTTGTCACTTCACCAATTTTTCATGTTTTCCTCCAGATTTTCAACATTGCCATTTTTTACACTGCTTCATGAACAGTACAGCTGTCATTTTTCACATCCTACCCAAATGTGTTTTTGCACCTGTGATGCCAAATGGTGCAGTCGCTGTAAAATCACCATTTTGCTAATGAACTGATAGTGCCACTGTTCATGAGGTGGGGTCACAAAAGCCCATGTTGAAAATTTGAAGTGAAAATACCAACAAATGTCCAGGGCATTAGAGTTTCCAACTGTAACGTCTCACCCTGTAGACAGTAACAGTGTCAGGGGTATGACTTGGATCGTCGGCGTAATGCTCATGCCATTCCACCCCACCCCCACCATGCAGCCCATGACAGGCACCGAGGTACCTTGGAGCCCTCGGCCCCAAAGTTCACCCCATTCTCCTATACTGCACCCATCTCAGCATATTTTCTTATTGAATGGGATGAGAGTAAGACCCAAAGGCCTCTAGCACACTGCGATACTTGTCGGTGTCTGCAGGGTAGGGGTGAGGTGAGTGGTGTTAGCGTTATAGGCTGATGATCCAAAGGCACACCTCAACGCCTGTCAGTCTCTGCATGGTGGGGTGGGGTTGGTGTCATTTCAATACTTCACTGTCATTCCTATTATGCATCTTTCTAATTCATGCACTACCAATGATAATGCTAGCAAGACAGCATTTGACATTGACAAATGCTTGTTATGATGCTGACTCCAGGGGTGAGTAACAGATCAGTAATCCCACCCACCAGGCAAGCAACACTTGCCTTTATCTTATGTTGTTCAGCACTTTGGAGGTGACATTAAATGATGGTAACTCCCCTTCCCCCATCATGTTTTATCACATAAATCAAAGTCAAGTTTACATGGTCATTATTTACTGTACATTCATGTTAAGAAAGAATGTTAGTATTTAGACTTGAGACTGTCATCAGAAGTAATTACAGGCAAACTTGGACTTACTATGAGGGGTTCATTCAATGCCTTTTTAAATTAGAATTTTAATGTTTCTGTCTCACCCATAGGATATTCTTCTATGAAATGAATAATACTGGAAAGCTCATTTGACTGAGTTCAAGTTGGATTTTGGAAATGGTTGTAATTGTTCATTTGCAGATCGAGGAATGTAAACACAATCTGTATATTTCAGTAACATGCAAAGTGACATGGACTCTTTTGTGAATGCCACTGCTACTTTTGCTTTATCATCCAACTTCTCTCCACTCCTGCCCTGGGATTATTTATTTATTGAAATGTTTCACCAGGAAGGTTGCACTGAGCAACAAGAGCTCATCTCACGGCACGTCCTGGGGAAGGGGAGGGAAACAATAAGTAGTACAACTGGATCCACTAGGCAACCTACCAGCTTCGCTCATGTGCTTTTATACTACTTACCTCAGGTCCATCTCTTTCCATAGACATATCCTCTGGTGGGATCTTTAGTTGAGAGGATACCCCAATACCTTCTGTGCAAGATGACAGTGTTGGGAGGCAGGGCAGTCATCAGCGGGCACACGATTTCAGGCATTATGTTGCTTGAGCTGTTTTTTTCCTATGGCATTCTCTCTGTCACCAGGGATGACAATAGTAAGGGCTCAGAGGTACACATGCAGGCATATGCTGG
This sequence comes from Neoceratodus forsteri, assembly GCA_016271365.2. Taxonomy (NCBI): domain Eukaryota; kingdom Metazoa; phylum Chordata; order Ceratodontiformes; family Ceratodontidae; genus Neoceratodus; species Neoceratodus forsteri. Next base: position 1,047,824,420 of record CM057455.1, read on the forward strand.
TGCACCAGAACCCATCAGTGTTCCCTTCCACATGAAGCTCCAACTGCGATCAGCCAAGTGGTGGTATTGCAGTGTAGCTGTGACCACCCACCCTCCCTGGAGTGTCCTCTGGGATACTCAGTCCTCCTCCCTGGCTAACCCTTGACACTCCAGGATTATTGCCAGACTTGGGTCACTGGTTTCGTAAAACAGGTTACCTGTTGCTGCATTGATAGGCCAGCTCCAGTGCTGCTTGATCAGCCAGCAAGGAGTGCTATTGTGTTGCTTCTAGTAACTCTCTGCATTTTTATATTTTAAACATGTAATTTATTTATAGCCGAAGTGCTGTCATTAAGTGAGGATGCATTTATTTCCTTGAAATAGATATTTTAAGCTTTGGTGCAAACTTTGAAAACACAGAAGTTTGCAAAAGTACAAGCAAATTTGGAAATCTAGCACAGTGTGTGTAGGGCTGTTCAGTAAGGCTGTGAAGACACTCCAAGGGCATTATTTTGCCTCTGTATTTATATGTTTTACTTTTTAGGGTAGTCTGTCCACGCAACTGTATGCAAGACAATCCACACAATGCTCGTGTAATTGGGACACGATTTACTCTGATGTAAGTAACAAAGTAATATATTTCAGTCTCCTTATGATTAATATTAATAGTGTTCATAGCAACAAATACACATTGACATTTTTGAAATGCAGCATGTTGCAGTCATTTAAATTGTATCTATTCAAAATTGATTATGCATAGAGAAAGACCAAGATTGGGAAAATAGTCACCTGTAGTGCATTCATTTCATCGGAAAGGACAGGATCAAAGCATTGTTATAACTTGGCTGCTGCATTTTAGGTATTATTTCTTTCTGTTGCTTACTGTTTTTTTGTCGCATAATACTTTGATCCGTAACACTTCTTTGTGTAGATTTAATGTTGTAAGAGTGATGTTTTGTCTAAATTAATTTGCATTCCTTCATGGCCTTCAATGGGAAAAAGATGAACTGAACTGTTGCAGGGTTTGGTCTGCTTATACAGTGTCCTGGAGAGCCAGTGTAGGCAGCGCATTATACTATCAGAAACTGAGAGTGTTATATGATCAACTATTGGATGACTTATTGTTAGCATGCTGAACAAAATTAGACTTGTGTGCCAGGCCTTGCTGTGTATGTCAAGGGTTACATTATATTATGGTGCATTACCACTACATTTCAGTAGATACTGTATATTCATATCCAGTAAAATATCTAAAGTCTCAGATAGTGGGGGGGTAATCTGTTCTGTTTCGCTGGTGAATTTGTTCAGATAGTGTGCTCTTGTGTGCTAGCCTTTGTCATACATTCCAGTGGTGAAAATATTTTATTTATTTATTTAAAATTTGGAGACCGGAAAGGCACACTGAGCTGAGGCTTGTTTCAGGTGCAACCCGGTACAAAAGTGTACACAGAAGTTATGCAGAGGAAAGTACAACAAAATCATTTTACAGACAGTATATACTACACTTCTTGATTTCAGACAGTCGGTACACATCTGGAGCTTATAATACAAACTATTTTCTTGTTGTGTGGTATAAGCAAGCACAGGAATTATACAGTAGAGATGCAGGAATTTGTTTCAGATAGAGATTAGCTTGTACTAATATTGATCATCAGAGGCCTCAAAATATGTCATTGTTTTGTACATTTCCACTAGACCTGGGTATATATATATATATATATATATATATATAGTCTAATCTGTTGGATTATTCAAAGGTTCAGATGGTGGTTAAATCTGATCTTTTGATTCTAGCCAAGAGTGGGGCACGAATCTGTTTAGCCCAAGTATGTTGTTGGTATCACGCACTATGTGCTGTATTTATCATAAATGAAATGTATGATTAGTGCTATGAGAAATTTGATGAATAATATCCAGGGTCACTGGCTTATGGTTTTCATTGTTAAAACTGGTAAAATCTCAGTTGACTACCAGCGTACTAGCAAAACCACAGAATTTCAAGCAATTTAGCTTTCTTTATGACTAAGTATATTTTATTAAAGATTTATCAAAAGGACAAATACCACATACAACAATTGAACAAGAAAAGGCACAGTACAATACAATCAAGACAAAACAAACCATACCACCCTGTCCACCCTGTCCCTCCCACTCAGTCACTTTACTATGATTTAAAAGCTAGAGAGTTGAATCAGTAAAATCATTCTGTAGCAACATAGCCATTGATGGCAGACAAAAGCAGAGTGTCACTATGATAAGGACTAGGATGCCCACTGCTTAAACAGCACAATATTGTCAATACGGAGAAACTCTTCTATGCAGAACTACAAGCACAAATCCAAACATAGTGAAGGTTCAGCTCCCTTATGACAGAAATTCAATTTTTTTCTGATTTGTTCATCAAATGACCTCCAACCTGATGAAGTGGATGTAACTCACAAAACGTCATAATTTTGTGGTGGAAGATGAAAGTAAATAAGAGAAATTCTATCACAGAGGAGTTGAACCTTCATTTTGTTTGGATTTAGACAAAGACACAATGGCCAATCCAATTGACTTCTGCTGCACCTACAGCTGTATGTGATGGCTTTATTGGTTACTCTCCCATTCATCCACCTTCCCTTGGCTTGTAGCTTTACACGTCTTGTGTATTTGTCTCACCCATGTTTGAATCCTTCTCCTAACTAAGCAGAGACAACTTCCCACTGCAGCGTGTTCTACTTATCCAGCACCTCTCAATGAAAAAAATTTCCTGACATGCTTCTTGACTCGCCCCCTGCCAGTTTAATTGACTTCCCTCTTGTGCGTGTGTTCCCACTTAGTGTGAACAACTCTTTGACGCTCACCTTATTTATTCCATTGAGGTACAGTACATTTATTTCTCTGTCATATCCTTTTCCTTTCTTGCCTCTGGAGTGTAAATGTTGAAGTCTTCCAACCTCTACATGTAGGATTTCCCTTGTTATCCCTGGATGATTTTGTTTTACACTCCTCCGTGCACTGCCCACCCTGTTCTTGTCTTTTCTCAAATGTGGACTCCAGAACACACACAGTACTTTATTTGTGGTCTCACTGCAGCAGTAGCATAACTGCTTGTAACACTGATGACCTGGGTTTGAAAGTGAATGCAGGCTGTCGAAGGGCTGGCCAGGTGAAGGATTGAGCATCTGTGGGGGAGGTGGGCAGAGCCTGATTCTTGCCTGGCCCATGGAAGAAACTGGGGAAAGGCAGCCTGGGCCAAGAAGGTCAGGAGGCATGGCAGATATCAGTGCACATCATGCAGGAGTGTGTGGCACTGCAGCATGATATGATTGCATTCCACCTCTCTTCAGGGATAAAAACAGGAAAATGAGCCCAATGGCCAAATGGCGACCAAGCACCGAGCCCTGCGCCTAACCAGTTGGGCACACCAGCCAGAACTGGATCCTTTCTGTGGTAGAGCTTGGGGAACCCTGCTGACTCCTCTGGTGGGGAGGAGGGCAAGCCCAGCCAGAAGACAGCTGGTAGGTAAGTCACAGTGGACAATGGGGTGATTGGGCAGGGTGCTCATCGAAGGAGGGCCAATCAGGAGGGGACAAGTGTACTCCAACTGAGGACAAACAAAAGACCTGTACAGGTGCAGGATCTCTTCCTCTTCCTACTGCTATCCCACTTCCTATGCATTCCAGCATTTCATTTTCCTTTCTACTGGCTTATTACACTGGGCCAGTGATTCAAGTCAACTGTGATTAATCCTGAAACTCCAGAACTTGACTAATGATCATCATTGCAATCACAGAATTTAAAATCTTGAAAACAGAATTTGATTACTTCATTCACCGTGAAACAGTGATCCTGAATAATAGTTACCCAAGCCTTTCTTACCATTGCTGATTTGAATAAGAATACAAAATGTGATAACATTTAGATCAGTAACAAAGGTACTTCTTGAAACACTGAGTTAGACAAGAAGAGCTGCAAAAGTGTATAGTCACTTGCATCTTGGAGACTAACTGCAGCAACTTATTATTGTGTATGTTCAGGTGGAGAACAGAATTTTGAAATTGGTCTATTATACATCTCACACATACAGTGAAGCCCACTGGGATGCAGCACAATACTGCAGTGTTCTATAGCAGAGTTATTGTAAAAAGGCAATTTCTGGCAGTTAATCCATTTTGTCATGCAGTGTCCTGTGACACTGCATTGCATTCTGACAGGCTCCACTGTACCGATATCATACATATCTCCTACAATGTGCTGCAGCTGCAATATTTTGATTTTGTTCACAAAAATACATGCTTAGTTTTACTGTACATGGGATAATGTCCTGTAAGTTCTGTGTTCCTGTTGTAGACACCTGGCATAATCTAATAAGCATGAGCACTGTTTATCTTTGTCCTTAGGCCCAAATCAATCAACCTCCATTCCACCCTGCCTCATCCATCCACAATTCCCTAGAATCTCTCTTAGCCTACCTTGAACCAAGCAATGGAAGCAGCATTCACTGCATAATTTAGTAATCTATTCCAGTTTCTACCACTCTTTCTGTAAAGAAGCATTTCCTCACATCAAGCTTAAACATACTCCCTATCAATTTATAATTGGGCCCCTGGTAGCTGAGTGCTCATTTAATGTAAATGGCACAAAAGAGTCCACCAATTGATCCACTATAGAAACTTACATGTCTCTATCATATTCCACCCCTCCTGCGCTGCTGACCTCCGTGAGTACATATTTAGTCTTCAAAAGCCTTTCTTCATAGTTGTTTCCTGCTGGCCTTGAAACATTTTTGTCACCCTCCTTCGGACCATCTCTAGCCTATCCCTGTCCTTTTGAAACTGTGGATCCCAGTACTGTACTCAGTTCTCAATGTGAGGTTTCATCTGGAAACAACAGTATATAGAGACAGAATTACCTCCTTTCTTCAACTGGTAAGCTATGTCCTATACACCCCATCACTGGCTTTTCCATAGGCCTTGTTGCACTGAAAGGTGGACATAAGGCTGTCACTGATGATTACTCTAAGTCTGTTTTCTGAGCAGTTTGCCCTACTCTCACTATATCAATCCAGTTATCATCTGGTTTTGGATTTCTCTGACATATGTGTGATCTTGCATTTCTTGACATTGAACTTAAACTGTTTTTGCAGAACTACGTTTTGCCCTCTACATAACTCTTCATGCTAATTGTCCCTGTGCACTGTCCAGTGTCTCACATAATGTTGTGTAATCTGTGAAGAGACACATCTTACCTTGAACCTCCACCTCTTATATCACTAATGAGCATGTTGAAATGCAGTGGCCTATGGACTGACCAAAGAACCCCATTTGTGACCCCTCTCAAATACAGAGAATTTACCCTTATAGGACCACCTCCAAGTCATTTATCAAGCTTGTTACTTATCTACCATGTCAGTTTGTGCCCATCCCCAAGGCCCCAAGTCTCTTAACTATTCTTATATGTGGCATAGAATCTATGGCCTTTACTAAAATTCAGATAGATAAGTACCTCCCAACATTTGTTTACTGCCTGTATCGCTGTATTGAAAAAGTTATTCAGATTTTTCTGACAGGTCCTGTCTCTCAAAACCCTTGCTGCCTCCCATCCTGTAACTCATGGAACACTAGGAATTCTACTATCCACTCTTGATAATGGTCTCCAGTAATTTCCGCACTATGGATTTCAATCTCAGTGGCCAGTAGTTTCCCAGGTCAGCTTTTCCCGTGTCTATAGAGCAGAACCACATCAGCCATGCACCAGTTTTTGAACAGCCCTGTTTCAAATAGGTAATTGCACAGGTCTGCCAGAGATGCTGACAGAGCCGTCCTATTCTCTCTAAGAACTCTGGGATATATTCAGTAGAGTCCCAGTGACTAATTTACTTTCAGACTCTGAAGACCACTGTAAACCTTTGCACATTACAAAGTTCCCACCTTCTATCTCTGACCCTTAGATTCCTGAACAAACTTCCCATTGTCAGAAAATTGGCCTCCTACCACCACTATATAATATAATCTGATCTGAATTACTTGTTGAAGATGTTAGCATTCCCTGTGTCATCCTCCACACTGTTCCCATCCTTTTAACCTTTTAATAACCTTTCTGGTTCTCTTTCTGTCCCTTATATACCTAGAAAAAGGCCTTGGACTCAACTTTCAAAGCCCCAAGAATGCCTGAATCCCTGGTGCACCATTTATTTGGTGCACAGGACTTTCTTGGCATTCTCCCAAGGCCAACAACTGGGATTTTCAATCCCAGGCACCGAACTCTGCATAAGTTAGACCATCTTTTCCCTGGTCTAGCTTGCACCATTGGAGGACCCTTTTATGGGGCTTGCATCAAATCATTGGCGCAAGCTGCCGTAAAATGGAAACTGTCTAAGTGCACCCGATGTATTAAAATCGGTGCAGTTGCCTCACAGAAGCATTTGGTGCAGCTTTGCCAAAAATGGTGTGACGAGGGCTGATGCAATCCCTGTATTACCCTTTGAAAACTGAGCCTCTTATCTTCAGCCCACTTGCCCTCAGCAGCTATCACTTTAGTACTTGCCTTGGCCTTATGACAATTTCCTGCCTGTTTTGTATTTGTCCATGTATTCCTCCCTATTCTCTTCTGTCTTGTCTCCTTTATACCTCTTAAAAGCCTTCCTATTTTCTCTGATTGCCTCCTTGCCTGCCCACTGAACCAAATCAGCCTTTTGTTCTTCTTTCCCTCTGTAATGTGCTTAACAGATTCCTTTGTCATTCATAGCACCAGTCTTATAATAGTTTCATATTTTTTCTCAACCCCAACCACTGCCTCAAATACCTATAAGTCTGTCTTGAAGGATTTCTCCCTTTCTGTCAAAGCCAGTCCTCCTTAAGTCTGGGGTCTATAACGCTGAGGAGTTAGTGTTGCCACCATAGTAAAACATTAAAGTTAATGATGTTGTGATCACTTTGTCCTAGATGGTCATCAACCTCATATCTCTTATAATGTCCTGACTAGACAGTACAAGGTCTAAGATTGAGTTTCCTCCAGCAGCCTCCACTCACTGATATAAAAAACACTTACGCATTACCTCTACACATTCTTCACTCCTACTACTGTTTGCTCATGTGATATATATGAGATTAAAATCTTCCAAAAGGATCAAATTGCCAAATGCTACAACTTTTCTAATCTCACTTAGCATCTGCCCATAGACCTCACCAGACTGGCATGGCAGTCTGTGAGACAACACCTTTTTCAGCCACTTACAGTGCTATCCACTGGGATCAAGCTCTCTGTATGAGATTTCATAGTTTGCTGTGTAACAGTTTGGAGTAACTGCTATTTGATTACACTGAAGAATTCTGCAAGATTCCCCTGCAAAATTGTGATAGGAGTGCTTCATCCTGGTGGACAACAGTGTACCTCTACCCTCTGTCAAGTAAAGCCAAAGAGATCCAGTCCCTTATCTCCTTATAAATCTGTCCACTATCACCCCATTGGGTGATGTATACTGCAGCCTCCTCTAGCTTCTAATCTATCCTTTCTCAATAGGAACTTGAGGTCCTGAGTATGGTTTTGCATTGCCATGTTTTAGTCATTGCCAGAATGTCATAGAAACATACACACACAGAAACACAGAATTCATCATCAGATAAGGCCCACTTGGCCCACCTTGTCTGTCCATTTTCCCTGCCTACAGTCACCGTATACCCTACCTGATCTTCGCTACCTCCCCCACTTCCCTACCAAGAATCCTTTATAACTATCCCATGCATGCTTGAAGCCCTCCAATGTTTTCACCCCCACCACCTCATCTGGAGGACTGTTCCAGGCATCTACCACTCATTTAGTGAAGTACTTTCTTACATCCCTCCTAAATGTCCCCCTTACAGCTTCACTGCATACTTCCTTGTTATCATGCACTTTCTCGCCTAAAAATACTCCCTTCCTGTACATTATTTGCCCCATGTGTTATTTATAGGTTTCTGTTATGCCCCCTCTCTCCTGTCTTCTAGGGTGTACATATTGAGTTCCCTCAGTCTCTCCTCATGTGGGGCTTCTGATACAGCCCCTGCATCATTTTAGTTGCCCTCCCTTGGACAGTCTCTACCCTCTATGTCCTTCCCGAGATGTGGTATCCAGAACTGGACACAGTACTCTCTAGTGGAGTCTCACCAATGATCTATACAGTGGTAACACCACTGTCCTCCTTCTGCTGCTGATACCACTCCCTGTGTACCCCAGCATTCAGCTGGCCCTGCCTACTGCCTTGTCACACTGCCTTGTTGCCTTGTGGTCATCCAATATGATCACTCCAAGGTCTCGTTCTGTTTTGTGACCGCCAATACTCCTCCCATTCTATACCCCACGATGGTTTTCTGCCCTAGGTGCATGATTTTGCACTTTGTGCATTGAAACACAGCTGCCATATCTTTGACCACTCCGTGGATTTTCTCAGGTCCCTACATTCTCTCTACCCCTCCGAAGTGTCTACTCTGTTGCAGATTTTGGTGTGATCTGCAAAGAGGCATACCTTTCCTTCCAACACTTCTACAGTGTCATTTATAAAAACATTAATGAGGACTGGTTCCAGTACTGAGTTCTGAGATACCCCGCTGGTCAATCTCCTGTCCCCCAGTGAGTGCTGTTTACCATCACCCTTGCCTTTCCATCAACCAGTTTTGTACCTAGTTTACCACCTTTAGACCCACCTTGAAACTGCCTAGTTTTCTTATGAGCCTCTCTACAGTGGTGCCAGCCAGGATTCAACACATTAATGCTGCAGTATATCTCAAAATGCTGCAGTATACTGCAGGAACAATGTAATTAAATGGCATTTAACCCCTTTCATCTTGCAGGATCTTGTGGCATGTCACTTAATGCAAGTTACTGCATTACATCATGGTTGGCTCCGCTGTATATCATACAGTGTGAAAGGTCTTGCTATAGTCTAAATAGGCCACATCCACCCCCACACTGATCTATTTCCCTGGCCACCCAGTAGAAGAAATAAGTCAGGTTTATCATAAATTATCCCACTCCCATGAATCTGTGCTGCCTCAAATCTTTTAACCCACTGTATTCAAGACACTCCACAAGCATTTCCTTTAAAAGTGTCTCCGTTAATTAACCCACTACTGATGTCAGACTGACCAGTCTGCAGATGTCAACCTCCTCCCTGCTGCTGCTTTTATGAAGCAGAACTACATCTGCCCTCCTTTAGTCCTTTGAAACCACTCCTGTTTCCAGTGAGTTGTTGAATAAGGCTGTTAGAGTGCAGCCAGGTACTTCACTGAGCTTGCTCAGCATTCTTAGGTGTACCCATCCAGTCCCATAGCTTTGTCCACTTTTAAGTTTACAAGTCCTTTCAGAACTGCTTCCTCTGTGAATGGACTTGTGTCTACCCCTCCCAGTGTTCACGCTTGCTTACTTGTGGCATATCCTTTACCCTTCCACTGTAAAGACAGAACAGAAGTTTCTGTTCAGGATATCTGCTTTTCCTGATTCTCCTTTGCACAGGCTCCCCTGCCTTTCTTAACCTCTCAGTCCCTCCCCTTGTCCTATTCTTTTCACTTATGTACCTACAAAAGCTTGCGTCCCTCTTAGTTACCCCTCTGGCTGTCATGTCCTTACTTTGCCCCTCACCACATTCCCTGCTTCCCTTTGCTTTTCCTGGTCCATCTCCCTTCCACTTCAGTTTCTGTCTCTTTCTACCTCCTGAATGCTACTTTTTTAGCCTTAACCTTGTGGCCACTTCCCTTGAGAAACACAGTGGTCTCTTTTTATGTTCACCTTTGCGCTTTCACAACCTATTGGTATGATTGTGGATTTGGAGCAGTGTGACACTGTTGGTCCAGTGCAGGACAGTTTACAAAGGGCTTGACATTGTCAGAGCAGTCATCAGCCAGACTAATCAGGACTTTCTTCTGGTCTTGCCAGGAGGAAATGTCAAAGAGAAAAGCTGCTCAAATTATAGAGTGACTCATTCCTTTGATCTACATAACGCTGCACAGCAAGCAGAGCTGATTAGTGTTATGATCAATGCACTGTGATCCTCCTCCTCACAATGTAAAGACAGTCCCTCCTACCTTTCCATCTAAATTTCCCAGCACTGAAGTGCCCAATTCCTGGTGTCAGCTAGTACCCCCCTCACCCCACCCGTTTCACTGTGCAACACTGGAGAGCCCACCGCTGGTATTGTTGAACATAACACTGATGCCGGGTACCCAGTCCCCAGTGTCTGTACCTGAAATAAAAATCATCATTCAGTTTCTCCCAACCCTTCATTCTTTAATTTATTGACACTAGGGTGCCCAGTCCCCAGTGCTGTCTAGTATCCCCAACAATCCTGCTCATTGTCACTGTGCAACACAGGAGCCCATCTCTGGTGTCGACAAACATAACACCATCACTGGGTGCACAATCCCCATGGTTGGTTCCTGAAATAAAGAAAACCATCCATCATAGTCTTTTTTTTATTTTCATACACCCTGTAAAAGAAAACCAACCATTGATGTCTGTTACTGCCACCAGCCCACTACCGCTGTTACCCTCCCTCCCTCCATCCGACCATCCTCTGAGCACCCACTACCCCACACCTCTCCACCTTACTTACTTACCAGTGGTCTAATTCTGTAACCCTTTTGACCAGAGATGCATCTTCACTCTGGAACGCTGTACCGTAACTGAGGAAATTAGGTATGTGTCTATTTATTTAAATGGGTTTTGAACTTGTCCTCATAGCTTGATCATTTTTATATTTTTCCCCAAATGTTCAGCATGGCCTTTTGGACCCCACCTCATGAACAAGGACAGTGAAATTATGCAAACCTATCCCAAAAAGTGATCATTGCAGTTGCTGCAATTTTCTCTGTCGTTGTTCATGAGGTGGGATCATAAGAAGTATGTTGAAAATTTGTGTAAAATATTAAAATGACAACAAAATTATAATTGTACATTGACATTTTCATCACACACTCATAACTTTGTAATTTGCAATATTTTGACCCAAAATGTCTACCATAGCCATTTTCACCGCCTCATGAATGTGGCAGCTGTCATTTTTCAAATCCTGGCCAAAACGTGTCTTCACATTTGTGGTGCGAAATCACACTTTGGCCGATGGTTTATAGATTACACCGGTCATCTTCAGAAGGAGTGGTCAAAAAGATTCAAAATGTGAATAAACAACTAAGTCATGAAGAAACGTTGAAGTGTTCCATACCCAGGAGGTGGTAAAAGGCCAATTGGTGTGTGCAGATGTATTCTTTTGCACATTTATTTGAAAGTTGGTGACCAGGAGAGGCACATTGAGCCGTGGCTCAAGCTTCCAGGTACTACCTAGGGGAAAAGGGAGGAATGTGTGTACAGATGGAAACTGACTTACAGAACCAGCTTAAGCTAATCAGGAGTCAAACATAGAAAAGGGAGTGCACTGCTAGCAATGGGAGGAGGGACCAAATGTTATTATGTCTTTATGGGGCTTGTGTTAGGCACCATCTTGAGTACTGCATTCGGTTTTGGGTTCCAAATAACCTATGTGATGTTGCATTACTGAGGGGGGTTCAGAGGAGGGCATTAAAAAAAAGATTTCTGGCATTTCTCATGTACCCTATGGAGAGAGAGAGAGACTACAGGAGCTGGGTCTCTTCTCATTAGAGTATAGAAGAATGAGGGAGCATCTGTGCCTGGTATACAAGGCCTTCAGAAACAGTGATCTGTGCGAGTGCATAGGCCTCGACAGAAAACAACAAATAGGGATACCAGGACCCACAGATACCAATTAAGGGGTGAACTGTATAAGAGTTCCAGACAAGGAGCCTGGATAAACAAAAGGGGTGGCTGCTTGGAATGGTCTGCCTGAGGCTGTTATGAGTTGTCTAAATATGGATTTGTTTAGGGCTCATTAGACAAATATATGATAAAACATTGAAAGCAGTAGTCAATTGCAAAATGGCAAGTCACTCATGGCTAATGTTTCTGACTTGTAATGCTCTTATGATTCTTGTGTTCCAACATTTACTGATAACATTATTTTTGCAGATTTTGGCCCCTAATGTTCAAAATATCCCTTGTGTTACCCCCACCACCTAAACATGGCAAGTGTCATTTTTCATAGCCCTCTAAAACCTGTTTTCGTAGTTGCACTGTAAAATCATCTTCAGAGGATTTAAAAGTTCCACCTGTCTTGATCATAACGTCGGGTCATAAAAAGATTTTTGGGGATCAAAATGTGGAGCCCACTGAAAATTAGACATTGCATCTCAGCTGGCCTATCCTGGGTAAATATCATCTAAAATGTGTAAAAGCAGGACACCACAGAAAATGAGATACTGCATCTTAACTGGTCTACCCAGGGTAAATATATGGTAAATGTGTACAAGCAAGGCCCGCACAACAATAATGCAAGCTGAGAACAATCAGCATGAAAATGCTTGTTTCCTCAGCTATGGGACATCCTGTCGGAGTTTGGTGATCTGGTGGGCTATAAAATTAAAACTGCAAAAACAGAAATGTTACAAATAAATTATCGCCCAAATAGGAAGACCTAGAGGTTTTTCCTTCTGTTGGGATTTATCTTCTTTAAAATATCTGGGGTTTATTTAACTCAGGACTATCAACAGCTTTATTTTTATGATTATGTCTCCTTGTTGAAACAGTTAAGTCAAGATTTGGAAGCATGGCATTCCTCCTCTTTCCTTTTCTCAACGGATAGCCTTGGTGAGAATGAATTTGTTGCCGTGTTTTTATACTTGGCTCAGACCTTGCCAGTGGGGTTTTCGAGGGTGTTTTTGGGAGATCACCAGAAAGATCTCTCATTGCATCTGGGACTTACAACGACCTCAAGTACCTATGATCGCCTTCACCTCCCTAAAACTTAGGGCAAATATCTTTACCAGATTTTCGCATTACTTATTGGCTTCTCAGCTGCATACAGTTTTCCTGTGGCTTCATCCCTCCTATCAGACACATTAGAAGACTCTGGAGTTTCAAGAGGAGTATTTGCATAATTTGGTGTCTGTACTTTTAATGCAGCCCTCTCCACCCATATATTTATGATAACCTTGAACCCATGTACTGCCTTGACCTTATGATGATGATGAAATATTCTGTCTTTGAAACAGATTTGAGATACTAGGTGTTGTCTCCTGTATTCTCTTCTGTATTTGGTAGAGTTTCATCCAGCATTGCTGGATCATGGCTTTAGATGTTGGGAAAGGTTGAGTTTATATTTAGTTTCTCATTTTATACGTGAATGCCAGCTTCTCCCTTTTGAGAAACTACAATACACATATGATTTTCAACTGCAGGATAGATACCGATACTTGCAGGTAATGGTATACCTTGAAACTTCAGGTTTCTATTGAGGGCTCAGGGGCAGTACCATGGCTGGTTCAGATATTTCAGCAGGCACTTGAAGGAAGGCACCTTTGCCACATATGATATTGTATATCTATTCAGCTTTACAATTACAAGCTGGAGGGATGATGGGACCTTTAAGACAAACCTGGGAGAAAGACCGGGCCTACTGCTGGATGAGGTAGAATGGGTGAGACATCTACATTGTATACAAACAATCACTGGTTCACCCTCTGGAGAGAGTTCTCCTGGAAGGTTACTATTAGATTTTTCCGACCTTCTGCCATCCAGGGGAAGTACCTACCAAGTAAAGGAACCCATTGCTGGAGGGGGTTGTGGTTATTCCCCTGCTTCCATGGTCATGTATCCTGGCCTGCCCTGCCTTGCGGCTCTTTCTTCAGGCACTGCAAAGGAATTGGGAGATTTGATGGCTTCCCTATTACTCACACTGCTGAATCCTTTCTATTTTTATATATCAGGTCCCCACCATTCTCTATGTAATAGGAAATTGTTAAATATTACTTTATTGGTGGTGAAAAAGTCCATTATACAGCAATGGCTATCTTCTGACCCTCCTAGTATTACACAGTGGCAAAACATAGTGAATAATATTGTGTCCTGTGCAGCCAGTATAATGTTATGCTTGTGCAACTGCATTAGTTTGGTTTTGACCATTTGCACTCTCTATTCCAGAGGAATTACCACCCTGTAGGGGTACTAAAGGCAAGAAACCCTTGGAGAGGGTTCGCCCTCTAGAGGTGCCACTGGATGATTCCCATGGTTTGAGAACCTTAGGAATCCCTCTAAGGAGAGAAGTGCTGCTGCTGGAGGAGGAGGAGGAGGAGGATGGTGGGGCAAAGAAAAGTGCTTCACAATGAGGCTGAGAGGAACCACTTCTATAGCTCAGGAAGTGGAGTGGCTAGCTGCTTGGCCATTGAACTTCAGGTAAAGACTTTCCAATTCAATGTCCTATGCAGCCAGTATAGTGTTATGCTTGTGCAACTGTGTTAGTTTGGTTTTGGTCATTCGCAGTCTCTATTCCAGAGGAATTACCACCGTGTAGGGGTACCAAAGGCAAGAACCCTTGGAGAGGTTCCACCTCTAGAGGTGCCACAGGACAATTCCTGTGGCTAAAGGTACTTTAGAATCCCCAAAAATGTAGTACAAGCATATCCCAAAAAGAATGAGGTGACATGAAGCATATAAGCAAACAGTTACTGTAACGTAGTAGTAGTAGAGAAGCATATTAAATAATAATAATAATATTTTTTATTTTTAAGGTGCCTTTCAAAACCAAGGCACCTGTACAAGATAAAATCAGACAGATCAAAATAAAACAATTTAAACCAAACTAACATCAATATACTATTACAATCAACTAATCACTTCATAAGCCTGGTGCCATAAATAGGTCTTTAAGGCTGATGTAAAACTTTCCACAGTCGTGCACTCCTGTAACCGACAAGAGTAGAGAATTCCAGAATGTGGGAGCCGTGAACATAAAGATCTGGCTCCCGAAGATTTCAAATGCACCTTAGGAGTCTCTAGCAACCCCTCGCCAGCCGAGGAAGCGATTGCCCAGGGCAGTAGGGGACCAGCAGCTCTTTCAGATAGTCCGTGCCCAGTCTATGTAGGGTCTTAAAGTCAACAAGCCAACTTTGAAGGTGATCTGCCACTGAACTGGCAGCCAGTGCAGTTCGTGCAGGACCAGTGTAATATGACAGGACCGGAAGCTCCTGTCAATAGTTGGCTGCTGTGTTCTGCACCACCTGCAGTGGCAGATTTCCACCCTGGAAGCCCTAGGTATAGGGAATTGCAGTAATCTAAGCAAGAGGACACAAAGGCATGAGCCAAAAAGAAGGTCGCTGGACGGAACCAGATGCTTAATCCTGGAGATATTCCTTAGATGGTAAAAGGAAGATTTGATGACAGCTGACATCTGCATTGCAGGGTCAGCCCTTCGCCAAAATCACCCCCAGATTTATCACCTGGTTAGAAGTTGGGAGGGGACCCTCAGAACAAGTCTAGAGGGCGACCCACTACCCAAACCTCCTGTCCAGTGACCAGGTAACACAACCATCACCTCAGTCTTACCAGAGTTCAACTTCAGCCAGCTCATATCCATCCACTCCTGGATTTCTTTGAGACAGTTATTGAAGACAGAGAGCACTACCCTGGTCAGGTGCAAAGAAAGGTAGAGCTGGGTATCATCGGCATAACAATGAAACCTCAGCCCATACCTCCTTACAATGTCTCAGAGGGGCATGTACACCACAAACAACATGGGCGACAAAACCGAACCCTGAGGAACCCCACCAGACAGAGACATTGGTTCTGAATAAAACACTCCAGATACCACTCTCTGAGTTCTTCCAGTGAGGAACAATGTAAACCACCTGTGACAGATTCAGTTATTCCACAGATGTACTCAGATGGCTAAGTAACAGCTCGTGGTCCACAGTGTCAAATGCTGATGATGGAGCCAGTAGAACCAAGATGAAATGGTTCTTCCAATCTCTCGCCATCAGGAGATCATTGAGCACCAGAACCAGCGCTGTCTCAGTACTATGTCTCTTCCGAAAACCGGCTGAGGGGTTCATAGATGTCATGGATGATTAAATGGTCCTCCAGTTGCGCTGCCACTACTTTCTCAATCACCTTCCCTAAAAAAGAGGTTTGAGATTGGCCTGTAGTTAGCATGGCAGTTTAGGTCCAAAGTAGCTTCTTCAAGAGTGGTATCACTACTGCCTCTTTCAGAGAGTTAGAAACCCTGGATTCCAAGGAGTATCAAACTATCTGTGCTAGGACCGGATCGATAACATCAAGACAACCCAGCATCAGGAAGTTGGTCCAGGGTCCAAACTACAGCATGTAGGGCGCACATCCTGATGATCTACATGACATCCATGAAATAGGGGTGGCTGAATGTACTCAGGAAAACCGAGTGTCAGTGGCCTCATGCTGATCACAAGCAACACCCAGAGAGCATGCTGGTTGGAGCCCTGCCCTGATGTCGACCACCTTATCTGCAAAGAACGAGCAAGGTCATCACACCTATTTGCAAAATGCTTTCCAAACCTGGAGACAGGCTGGGTTTCACAGTCTGTCCACAGTATGGAATAGCTGAGCTGGTCAGTTCTGTGCTGCCACAATCGCCCTGGACAGGAACTCTGCCTTCTTATGGGTGATTGTGGATTGATAGACTTGATGATGGTCCAGCAATCAGGCGGTCAGCATCAAGGGACAATTTCTGCCAACAAAGTTCTAGCTGCAGTCCTTGTCACTGCATCTCCCTCAAAAGCCTGTCAAACCAAGGGGATTGAGGCGAAGGAAGAGAGGACAAACTCGGACTGGAGCAATCACATCCAGCATCCCGAGCTGGCCATATTATAAGCCAGCACGAGGGTCTCTAGATCATTGCTTGCCACAAGAGGGACTATAAGTCAAGTGCCCCAGATAGGCTCTGAGAACTTATGTCTCGTAAAGGGCGGTACCTGACCATCTCCACAGGGGAGGCCTACTGGGGGTACTAAACCAAACCCCACAGTGTAGTGATCAGACCACACAACAGATTCAACCCCAAATTGGAGGCTCGATCCCTAGGAGGAAAACCTGGTCAAGGAGTGACTGTGTTTGTGAGTAGCAGTGGTAACCACCTGTGTGAGGCCCAGAGATGTCATTAACTGGAGGAAGTACTGTCCAAATTTGCTAGAGTTTGTCGTCGATCCAGGCATTAAAGTTACCCAGAACCATCAGACTGGGCGACTCAACATCATGTTGATGATTAAGTCTGCCACTTCCTGAAGGAAACGCCTCTCATCACCGGGTGGATGGTAGATGAGGGCAATCCGACAACCTACACCTGCTACAACAATACACTCAAACAACTCATGATAGACAGTTTGATAACGTAATGAGATGTTCAGTTTGATAACATAATGAAATGCTCAGGTTGTGTAGCATGAGACTGATGGTTTATGTTGAGAATTAGGGGATCCTCTATGGAGAGAGAGGAATGGCAGGGGACACCATACACCTCCATCCAACAGTGGAACCTACCTGAAGAAACTAGGGGACACTACTATGCTAACTAACAGTTATGACCTGAGGCAATGGAGGAGAGGAAAAAACCTTGAGGAGGAAATCTCTGGGGATCCAAGGCCTAGGTCACCTTCCCTCCAGGCTTGGGATAGTTTATTTAGTGATGGCTCTGCAGCTGCAATTTGGAAAACCCAATTAAAGGGAGGTGGAAAATATTACAATTTGGAGGAAGGCTTCACCCAAACCCTCTAGCGGAATGCCATGAAAAGTCGTGAGAAAACTCTGCAGCAATACATGCAACTAAGGTGGGAGGAGGAGAGCAACGACTGCTGAGGCACTCACCTGGCCTACCCACCCTAAACTCAAACCAGGTGAACCAGAGGCAGTCATAGGGAGAATGCGGTGATGGTGCCTCCTAGGGAAACCACTAAAGCCAATGGATAACTGTTATAGTGGAACACTAGAGCCAAAATAGATTGGAGTAACCACCCTTCAACGCTAGTCTTAAATTCTACACCAGGAGCTGCTGTCGCATAGCAGGCAGCTAAAGCCAAGCCTGGGGTGAGGACATTCCAGCTATGGGCCAGGTTAGAAGGATCCAGCCCCAAGTTGGACATGCTGAAGACGAGACTAAATGCAGAGATAGACTACCGGCTGCAGGAACCCTGCACCAGAACAGAATGGCTGGCATGCTCCAAAGTAGATTGAGAGCTGAGAAGCTGTCGAGCTGATTGAGCACTGGTGTGCTGAGATCATAGTGAGCAGCGAGTGCTGAGACCTTGCAAGGTTGAATGCAGAATTCAGTGCAGCAGAATCCCAGAGGCTGAAGTCGAGGGGTGGCAGTAGGCATGAAGCAATGACTTCGTGAAGCAATGAGCAACAAGTGAGTAAGCAAGCGTGGACCTGCACATAGGTCAGTAAACAGAATAGTAATAAGTGGACCTGCAGGCAGGTCTGCATAGCAATAGTAGCAATGAATCAGCACTAAATAGTGTGCAAGCCAGCCAGACATATAAAAGCCAAATCAAGGTGACAAATACTCTGAGGATTTTCAAGTGTGAAGGCAGGATGTAAAATAAAATAGGTAGCCACATAGGCCACGACTACCCAAACACTTCCCAGTCCCCGCTGTGAGGACAAATAAGAAAGTGATGGAAGGGCTAAGAACCACATGCAGATATTAAAGCTAGTTTAACAGCCTCAGCAGGAACTTTAGCTGACCTCAGAGTGAAACAGTGTACAAACAGGAATAGCATGATTGAACTGCATTGCAAGGATCAGAGCTTGAATCAGGTGAAAACAATCAGACTTGATAGCATGGGGAGCAAGTAATTATGTAGCAGGAGAAGCAGTAATACTGGAAGCAGAATGAAAACAATTGAGTATGCAACATGGAGCAGCTATGGTTGAGCTGAAACACACAGGTAGTGATTACATTTGCATTGCAGTAGGTTTGAGAGTTGTGAGCAACAGTGCAAGTAGTAGGAGCTCAGGAGTGATATGTTAGGAGCTTGAAACAAAAGCCCCCAGAAAAAAAACACACAGACAGTGAAACAAGGAACAAAGACAGGAGAAGCGCACACAGCCAAGGCAAAATACAAACCAGAAGCAGGAAAGAACACAGAATCCAGCAGACAAGCAGGAGCAGCCAGGTGGGGAGGGGAAGTAGGCTCCAACCAGCTCAGAGGACAGACAGACAAAACCTTCGTCTGCAAAGAAAAAGTGCTTCACAATGAGGCTGAGAGGAATTGCTATATAGCTCAGGAAGTGGAGTGGCTGGCTGCTTGGCTATCGAATTCCAGGCAAAGCCTTTCCAATTTACAGAACGGAAAAAAATAACAGCTTACCTTAACTATAATCTTGAACTTTTGAGGAATTTTGGTCAAGGTGGGTGTTATACATAATGGGTCGGAGAGGGATTTTATCCCATAATAGTGCAGTTAATTAGATGCGGTCTTTTTGTTTGCTGCCCAGTTTCCTCTTACCTTGGATTAGGTGGAAACAGTTTAGCTGTATGGTGGCTTCATTTGATCGCTGATTGCTACCCTCCCTCAGCCCTTTGGGTTGGTTCTTTTCTCCCAGATTGTGCTGAAAGCATAGATTTCTTTCTTAGAGATTATACCTTGTCTGGTTTACTGTGTTTATCTTGAATGCATAAGACTGAGACATTTTATATCTGTTAGTGTACATCTCTCTTTTCCCCTTTTTTTCTGTCAGGCTAAAATAGAGTTAACTTTTACTTGTTTGTTTAACAGATTTTCTTACGCTCTTTCTTTTTGAACAGTATGCTTGTTAGTTAACTATTGGGTTACTATTTTTATAACATTATCTTCCTGGACTATATATATGTTCTGTATAAGCATAGTTGTTTGTTATCTGAAATTATTAATAAACAGTAAAAGTTTTAAAAATGCTCAATCTTACTTCAAGAGGGCTCTTCATGTAGGTATTCACAAGTAGGACTAAGGCACCAAGCGTCAGGACCCCTAAGAAAAATCTCTAGTAGCAGTCTCTGGCGGGACTGTTCCCATGCCAGGTGACCAACATCAGCTAACGCCAGTATAAAGGCGGTCCCCAACACCTGCCCTCCAGTTCTTTCCTGCCGGCCGGCTTACAAAGTACCTCACGGAAGAACAGCTTCACTTATCTCGCCATTTTGGATAAGTATAAATCTCTTTCGACATTTATTGCATTATTCTGATATTTGTGTGTTACAGCCTCACTGTGCATGTTGTCCCCAATGCCATCAGAATTGCACAGAAACAAGTGCGACTCATGTAGATCCCAGCTCCCTCACAAGGACAGCCATTCCTCTGCCTCTTTTGTCTGGGCCCAGACCACCACGTGGAAGAGTGTGAACACTGCAAAAATTCAACCCTGCTACCCGGAAACAGAGGCAGCATCCATGGAGGCCCACTTACTTAAAAAGTAAATGGCATCCATGGAAAAGGAACTGAAGAAATTGAGGCAGGCTTCAACTTCTCTTGAGGGACATTATAAGAAAAAGGGGACAAGGAGAAACATCGGGATCGGGACACATCTTCCACAGCAGCCGTGACTTTGGCTGGAGTCACGGCTCTTAGGTAACTTCCTCTGTGGGATCGTCCCTTCGACAGTTGCCTTAGTGGTATCTAAGCCAGCATCGACCCTCCCTCTCGGCTCATGCTCGCGCCCGCCGGGAGCCTCAAAGGTAAAGGAGGCTTGCACCTCCGCCATGGCCTCTAAACCCAGGCCTACTGGTAAGAGTGCATCCGATAAGTCAGGCGCAGCCCTACCGCTTCCGCCCAGACACAGCTGATAAGTTGAACATCAGCACCCCTGCGTTAAGCCCAGTGGGCGACCCATTGACAGGCTCTTCTTCCACACCAGATGCCAGAGAGTGGCCACAATGCACACCCATAGCGGCTACTGAGGTTCCCGCTGCCTCCTCTGACTCCTCCTGACACCTCCCAAGGAGCTTACCTCTCTCCCAGCTGGGGTCGAGGAGTCTGGAACGCTGCTGTTGGGGTGCCCCTGATGCCAGACCTCAGACGCCAGACCCAACGTCAGACAACCCAACATTACCCTCCAGCATTCCGCTTCCTGACGATAGGCCTCTACTAATCAGAGCCATCTGGACTCCCAGACCTCCTGTGGGTCCCCTGCAGGCCCTACACCCTCTGTACTGACACCTGACCCATCCAGTCTGCCTGCAGGGCCGATGCTGGGATCTTCGACTCTGTCGGAGCCCCCGGTGCCAGGATACCCAAAGCTGGCATACCCGACATCTCAGTATCCAGCTCCTCAGTACCCGGCACCAAACTACCTGACACCGCAGAGTACCCAATGCCTCAATATCCAACACCAGGCCTCCCGCTGTTGGTTTATGGCTACTCTTACTATGGGTTTCCAGGTTACCTCAGATCTGAGCCCCCACTCCGCCTCCTCCTCCCTTCCTCCACCTACCCCACAGCCCGCAGCCGCAGGTGGGACTTGAGGAGGTCTGGCCTCCTGGTGGGCTGAAGCTAAGATGCAAATCACCCAGGAGGTTGAAAATACCTACTGATGCTGGTCCTGACTAATGACCCTCACGCCGGTGAGAGGAGACTCCCTACCTCTGCCTGACACCAGAGCTGAACCATCTGGTTCTTGGGCCAAGGAGGACGTGTTTCCCAGAGAGGGTGATCCTCCTCCACCTAGGGAGGACTCTCTTCCTCTCCTTCATCGGAGTCTTCAGACTCAGATTTAGATTCTGGACACTCTGATCTAGAGGATGAGCTCCATACTCGGATAAACCCGGACACAAGGGCCTCCAAAGTCTCCTCCGAAGACCCTTCCTTTTCTAGCCGCTAAAGAAAATCCAGGCTGCCCGTGAGTGGCAATCAGTGGAGCCAGATCCCCAGCATAAGAAACTCGTGGCCCATCTGGACCTCCCAGAGACTTCTCCCACCCTGATTCCACCCTGGATAGAGCCTCACGCGGATCTTGTTTCAGTATTTGAAGCAACCTTTCTTATTATCCCCTTCCTAGAAAGGCAGACAAGCTATATCAGGCTCCTGAGGGAAGGACTTTCTCAGCCTTCACCCCAAGGCTGATTGGTGGTGATTAGTGCCGCACATGACCGATCAGCCAACCCAAAGCACCTCAGCTTGTCCCTCCTGACAAGGAGTCCCATCTTCTGGACCAGTGGAAGACGCTTATGCTTCTTCCACTCTGGGCATGAGGGCCTCAACTACATCAGCCACATGGAGGATTACCAGGTCATCCTTAGTCAATTGGAAACAAGACTGGACTCCTGTCAGATTCCCAGACCAAGCAGGAACTGGAAGACCTTGTCCACTCCACATGCTTGGCCTGTAGACACATGCTCCATGCTACATACAACATGGTGGACACAGCAGGCAGGAGCTTGGCCTT
The DNA here is from genome assembly GCA_016271365.2 of Neoceratodus forsteri. Taxonomy (NCBI): domain Eukaryota; kingdom Metazoa; phylum Chordata; order Ceratodontiformes; family Ceratodontidae; genus Neoceratodus; species Neoceratodus forsteri. The sequence goes on from CM057455.1 coordinate 1,047,846,650, forward strand.
TGCCATATCCTTGCAGTGAAATGCCTGGCTCAGTGTCAGATCTGGCCCCTGAAGTGCAATCGGCCATTCACAATGCTCCCTTCAGAGGGTCTGTGTACTGTTTGGCAGTGATGAGACATCATCACCGAGTTGCAGGAGAAGGTTTGGCATTGAAGTCTGTTCAGACAATGTTCAAACCCTCTCTAGGGCAGAAACGGTCCTTTCAGTACCCCAACTGCCAAAAGAACAAACAGACGCAAGTCAGATGTCCCAAAACTTAAAGCTGCGCCAGCTGCCAAGGTTCCCCAGCAAAAGCCCTGAGCCTTGGTCACGACTCCTGCCCTCTGCCTCCTGACTCCCTGCCTCCCACTGCCTCTGTCCACTTGAGAGGAACCAGTAGGGAGAGACTCTTTCCCAACTACCGGGTTGGGAGAGGATAACAGCAGATGCTTGGGTGCTCCAGCTGATTTCAACAAAACACTCGATAAAACTCACTCAAAAACCCTCACAGACCCCCTCCTCCTCATCGTACTCCCACACCCACCTGCAGTTGGTACTGGAGGAAATCCACTCTTTCTTCTGAAAGATGCAATAGAACCTGTCCTCTTCCATCTTGAGGGGACAGGTTACTACTCACACGCCTTCCTAGTACCAAAGAAAACTGGGGATCTGAGGCCCATCCTCGACCTCCAGCTCCCTCAATCAGTTTGTGGAGTACAAACGGTTCTGAGTGCTCTCACTTCCAAGCCTTCTTCCCATGCTTCAGCTGGGCCTGTGGTATGCACCCTGGATATGCAGGATGCCTACCTCCATATCCCTTTGCCACTCCACTGCAAGTACCTCTGCTTTTCTTTTCAGGGGTCCCACTACCAGTTCAAGGCCCTCCCATTTGGTCTCTCCTCAGCCGCCTGAGTATTTACCAAATGCCTGGCAGTGGTGGCCACTTTCCTGCATACCAAGAGGATCCAAGTTTTCCTCATTTGGACGTAATGGCTTCGTGGCATCCCCATCCAGGGAGGAACTCTTGGGCTCCTTTCCCTCACCTTTCAAGTTTTCTCTGACCTGGGGATTACAATCAGCCTTGTCAAGTACCATCTGATCCCTTGCCGATGGCTACAGTTCATAGGGAAGTACTGGACACGACCCTAGGCAAAGGCTTTTTGCCCCTGGACAGAGCCGAGACGCTGTCAAGCCAAGTTTGGTTCTTATCGGGTCTCAGAAGGGTCGGAGCCAGGAAGGTCCTCTGCCTTCTCGGCCTAATGGCGGCCACCATCCCTACCATCCCACTAGCTCGTCTCCACATGAGGAGCCCTCAGTGGACCTCACGGACTCAATGGGATCAGTCTCAGGACAACCTGGGTCACGAGATCCTGGTGTCAGACCCAGTGGTCAGGGATTTGCAGTGGTGGATGGTTCCAGAACACCTCAGTCAGGGGACCCCATTCTGCACTGCCTAAACCACCCAGACCCTGATGACAGATGTATCAGGGCAGGCTGGAGTGCCCACCTCGGGTCCCACCAGACTCAGGGTAGCTGGTCTCAATTCGAGCAAAGATTCCACATAAATGTCCTCGAGCTGAGGGCAGTCCTTTATGTTCTCCAGGCTCTCCTCCCGTTATTCTTCCCGGTCACCTCCTGGTACAATCAGACAACATGTGCATTGTCTGGTACCTCAACAAGCAGGGAGGAACTCATTCCTATTCCTCCACAGGGAAGCAATGAGAGTCTGGTACTGGCGTCCGGCACAACCTCCATCTGATGGCTGTCCATGTGCCAGGGATGGAGAACACTCTTGCAGATGCCTTAAGTCGCCAGTCAGCAAGTATTATGAATGGACTCTTGACCAGGTTGTGGTAAATGACATCTTCCAGCACTGGGGACTCCTCAAATGGACCTTTTCACCTCCCTGACAATGCCAAACTTCCTGTCTTCTGCTTGCTCACCAAGGGCAAGACGTTTTTGTCGGGACATGCTGTCTCTGTGCTGGAAGGACAAATTTGTTTATGTCTTCCCTCTGATCCTGAGAGAATTCAACAAGCTATGGTCAGAGGGAGCGGATGATTCTCATCACTCTCTTCTGGCCGAGGCAAGCCGGTTCTCTCTTCTGCAACAGTTTTCCAAGGAACCTCCTCTTCCTCTACCACTGTCGCAACATTTGCTGAAATAGGATCAGGGGACCCTGGTCTAACCAGGCCTCAAGTCCCTTCACCTTCATGCATGGCTCCTTCAGACATAGCTAAAGCTCACTTTGGGGTTTCTCCGTGGTAGCAGACATCCTGGTGGAGGCCAGAAAGCCTCCACCAGATCCACTTATGCCATGAAGTGGAAGCGCTTCCCCATCTGGGCAGGTTCTAGAAACCTAGAACCCTTTTCCCGCCCAGCCAAGAAAGTCTTGGACTACCTCAGGCACCTATATGACTTGGGCCTTAGTTCTACGCAGTGAAAGTACATATGGCAGCCATTTCAGCCTACCACATCCCTTTGGAAGCAGGACATTTGCTCAACTAGAAGTCTCTAAGACTTTTCTGCAAGGGGTCCTGCACCTAAGACCCCTGATTTGCAACCCTGCTCCCCTTGGGACCTAAACTTCATCCTAGAGAAGCTTACTCTACCTCCCTTTGAACCTGTAGCTGAGGCAGAGCTAAAGTTTCTTTCTTGAAAGACATTGTTTCTGGTGGCCATTACCTCAGCTCAGAGGATTTCTGAGCTTCAAGCCCTAATGTGCAAAATCCCTATTTGATTTTCCACAAGGACAGGGTGCCATGCGTACCAATCCCAAATTTCTTCCAAATGTGGCGACTGAATCTACTCTGAATCAGTCCATCAAGCTTCCAACATTTTCACGGAGCACTCCAGTCAAGGAGAGTACCTCCTTCTTACCCTGGATGTACATAGGATTCGGAGATACTACACTCACAGGACTATGGATCTCAGAAAACAGATCAATTCTTCGTGTCTTTTGCTCACAAGAGAGAAGACAACCCTGTTTCCAAACAGTGCCTTTCTAGATGGTTGGCCAATTGTATCACTTTCTTTTATGACAAGTATCACAAGACCCTTCCAGGTCAGGTCAAAACCACTCCACAAGGGGATCGCGGCCTCTGCTGCTTGTTTTAAGAATGTGCCAGTGGCCAAAATCATGCAGCCATAACTTGGACTTCCATCCATACCTTCACAAAACATTAGTTTGGACATTGCCTTTCACCACAGAGCAGGCTTCAGGCTAGCTGTTCTACAAGGACTCCTCTCGTGATCCCTGTTTAGACTCTCAGCCTTTGTGGATGATGTTTCCTCCTCCCACTTTTCTTATTGTTCCAGACTGCTTGGAACTCAGTCCTACTAGCGGAACCAGCTAGCTACCTCAGACCGGTGCGGAACCTGGGCATTATGTTTGATGACTGTCTGACCCTAAAATCACAGGTGTCAGCAGTTGTTAAAACTTCTTTTACCATCTGAGAAATATGCCCAGGTGAAACATCTGGTTCCTCCTGATGATCTTCCAAAATTGGTTCACGCCTTTATTCTCCCGCCTTGACTACTACAATACCCTTTACCTAGGGCTGCCAGGGGTTGATAGCCGCTGCTTGCAGCTGGTTCAGAATGTGGCAGCCAGGCTTTTGACTGGTGCTTCAAGAGCCGTCATATGACACCTGTGCTCCATGGTCTGCACTGGCTGCCGATACAGTGGCAGATCACCTGTAGGTTGCTTGTTAACCTTCAAGGCCCTACGACGAGGACAGAGTTACCTGAAAGATCTCCTTTGTCCCTACTGTCCCCTCCGTCCTCTCAATCCACCAATGAGGAATTGCTGGAGGTTCCCGAGTACGTTTGCAGACATCGGAGCAAGGGCATTTGGCTTTGTTGCTCCGTCCCTGTGGAACTCTACCTCATCGGGTATGAGACTGTCTAACTGTCCAGAGTTTTAAAATTTCTTTAAAACGTATCTTTTAACCTAGCTTTTGTTGATTGATGTGGTTATTTTAGTTTGTTATGCTGCTATTATATTGTTTTCTGTTGAAATTTATGTTTGTTTATAATTATTTTATTTTATATATTTTATTGTGCAGGCGCCTGGTTTTAGAAAGGCGCCTTTATAAATAAAATTGATATGAAAGGATAAGATATGATATGATATGATATGATATGATATGATATGATATGATGCTTCTGAATACCTACTACAAGAGCCCTCTTGAGTAAGATAGTACAGTTACGTAAGAACTTACGTAACAGTAGATCTTGAGAGAGGCTCTTGCAGTAGTATTACCTTCCTCCTTCCGACCCCTCAATTTCTTCTGTTTCAGATATGGGGGCACATCCTCTTCTCTCCTGGCTCTTGGTGGGAAAAGAACTGGAGGGCTGGTGTTGGGGACCGCCCCTTTATACCGGCGTCGTGATGTTGGTCACCTGGTCAGGGGGCGGTCCCGCCAGAGACTGCTCTAGCTAGAGATTTTCCATGGGGTCCTGGCCTGGTGGCTTAGTCATACTTGTGAATACCTACTTCAGGAGTCTCTCTCAAGATCTATTGTTATGGTAAGTTCTTACATAACTACTTTTCTCCTGTTTTTGCTCTTTTCTTTAATTTGGTCCACTGTACCTCTACCCCCAGCCTTCCCCTTCTCCGCTAGGTCATCTCTGAGGCATTCACCCATATTTTTAAATCTGCCCTCCTGATTCCAGGACCATTGTCCTTGAGTGGTTTGCTTCTGCTGCCATCTTTATGTTGAACCACACTGTACAGTGATTGCAGGACCCCAGGTGGTATCCCAACTTGACATCTGGAATTCTGTTCCTGTTTGTAGGCACCAAGCCCAGTACCACCCCATCACAAGTGGGTCCATGACTAGTTGCCTGAGAAATGTCCCTGCAGGGGTCTAGGATATCCTGTCTGTAGCGAGGCCACAGCTGGGAGGCTGATACCTCCCCTACATACAGCACAAGCCTTCCTCCCACCCAGTCCTTACTGAACTGCATGTAGCGTGGGTATGGCCATGTCCCAGTCCATCATTGCCTGTGCACCATGATTTCATAATGGCCACAACATGGATCTGCCCCACCATGATGGACTCTTGGTCTGGGATTTATTTCCAAAATCATTGCATTTGCACACATGGCCCTACACACCTTGCTCCCTTTCTGCCTGCAACCCTTCATCCTCTTCTTGTGTCTCAACTCCTTTTTCCTTTCTTTTGCAACTTTAGTTCCTGTCCCTTGTCATCTACTTCACTGCTGTTCCCATTGTCCTGCTCCTGGGGATTCTTCTCCCTTGGGTCCCCACTTCCTATTGTTTCAGTCTGTTTATGCCTTCCTTTTTCTTTCTGCCATCCTCTTTCAGCTAGTTCTTTTTCATTCTGCCACTCCCCAGCTAGTTTAAATGTTCATCAGTATAACATTTAAACCATCCACCAAGGACTGCGGTCACCTCCCAGACTGATGAGGCCATCACCTCTTTATAGGCCCATATCCCTCCAAGTTCGTCCTCAGTCCCAGTGTAGCCAGACCCCTCTTTTTGTTCCATTCTTTTAACCACAAGTTGAGCTCCTGTGTAGTACCTTATGCTACTCCCAGTGTCGTAGACAGGCAGCACATTGGAAAGTCACCATGTCTTTTACTTGCTTTAGATGCCTCCCAGTTCCTAAACTCTTCCTGCACAATTCCAGCCCCATCCCTGCTCGGTCATTGGTCCCCAGGTGGACAGTGTCATCTAGCTCCTCACCCTGTCCTGTCACTTTAGTGATATTTTGGATACACTGCCCATCCTATGAGCCGTGGCACCAGGTAGTCACCTTACCTCCCTCTCTCCCTTTTCTGTTCCCAAGTCTCACCCCAGATAACTGGGTCCCCCACCAGAAGCTGCTCCCTCCTCCTCTATTAGGGTCCTCTACCTCCAACCTTGGGGCCTCCTCTCTAAAGACCCACTACTTTGGGTGCCTCTTCCTGCAGTTCCCTCCTACCAGAACAGTGAAGGAATTTTGTAGTGGACAGGCTGAGGAAATGTGCCCCTGACCTGCCATTCCCACCTTACCAGAGCCCACCACCATCTAACTGACCCTTCTTCTCCTAGGTAAACTCTGGATTAACGGTGGTAGACTTGGTGCCTGGGTGGGATAAAAGGTCCTCTGGATCATAGCCAGCTCAGCCCAGAGACCAGCAAACATCCTACCTCAACCCAGAGAGATGCAACGAGATGGACAGTATCTCAATCTCAAAAGTCTCCTGGAAACTGCAGCTCAAAATCCATTGCACTGCACCCATCCCATTATTAACATTAAATTTCGCTAACTACTACTATCAACTGTGCTCGCCCTATTGCCCATTTCTGTTGTTTGGTCCTTTTCAACCTACACCTTCTAACAGTATTTACCTTATCACCCTACCCTAAATATGGTGTTTCTTGCTTTCCCTTGTTTTTCCCTTACTCACTTTGGTATATCACACCCTTGTACCCTTGCCTCGTAGGTACTTACTTTTTATTTAACCTTCCCTTTTGCCCTTCCTGTACAGTCTCTGTATCCTTACCCTAGATAGGAGTTTACCATATTCCCAACAACAGGCTGCTGTTTGTTTCTTCCCGGTAGTTCTTCTTACCCCTCCTCCTGTAGCTTCCTAAATAGGAAACAGCAACAGATCTTGTATCTTACCTTATTGGACAGGCAGAGCCCCACATGCCTGATGTCACATGCAGATGCCTGCTGACTCTTAAAACACCAGTGTTAACCTGTTCTCTCCTGCTCTGTTCCACTCACACTCTGGGACACGAACATGATGGTACTCACCAGGAATGGATACTTTTATGCTGGGCTCCCTGCTTCCTACTAGCTACTGATTGGTAGAGATGTGTGAAGTCTGCAGAATTCACTCTGCAAATTATTTTGTGAATGGTGCAAAATTTTCCATTTCCGGAGTGCAGACTGGCTGCAAAGCGTGGAACGTCGCAGACAAAATTCCACACTTTGTGTTTACATCCCTGGTGTCCAGTGGTCTCCCCGCCTGCTGATCACCGCCACAGTATAAAAATGTTTAAATCCTCGGGGTTCCCCCCCCAACACACTGATCACTGCTATGTAAAACATATTTAAATCCCTGGTCTCAGTGGTCTCGCCAATCGCTGGCCACAGTTAAAAAAATATATTTAAACCCATGATGTCTAGTGGACCCTCACACTGTCAGGTGCTGCACCCCCACCCTGACCCTGATGTAAAAAAATATATACAGTATATTAGATCCCTGGTGTCTAGTGCCCCATGTTCGCTGGCCCCAATGTAAAAACAAAAATATATAATCATTTTAAATCTCTGGTGTTGGTGGACCCACCACCCTATCAGGTAGTGTCCCACCACCTGCTTCCCCCACCATGACCCTGGTGGGCCACAGGCACAGCCCTCACTCACCTCCACAGCTGGCAGCCTGACTGAGCTCTCAATGAATGAGCTTGTTCTTGCAAGCAAGCGTTCATTCATGAAGAGCTCAGTCAGGCTGTGCCATGGAGGAAAGTGGAGGAATGTGCAGTGGCCCACTCGGAGTTAAGGTGGTGGGGAGGGCATGGGGGGCACCACCGAGAGGGTGGGGTCCTTCAGACAGTAGGGATTTTAAATTATCTATTTTTTTTTACATTGGGGTCAGTAATAGTTGGGGAGGGCCCAATAGACACCAGGGATCTAATATACTGTAATGTGTTTTTTTTTGTGTGTGTGTTTTTTTACATTGGAGTTAGGGTTGGGGGCAGGGTGGAGTGGGTGCAGTATGTGATGGGATGGGGGTCCACTAGACACCAGGGAATAAAATATATATTTTTTACACTGTGGGGCGATCAGAGGGGACTACTAGTCACAAGGATTTAAAATATGTATTTTACATTTTGGCCAGCGATCAGCATGGGGCACCAGACACCAAGGATTTAGGAGATTTGGAATTTGTAGCTTCTCCTTGTTTTGGTTTTTAAAGGAAGTCTCCCATAGTTTCACACCCATATTTTCCCCAACTCCTTATGTGTAACTGTTGTGTGCCTCCTCCAGTTGCCAGCAGTCCTATTACTGTCCAAATCTAGATTATAAATAAAATATACAGCCCCAGAAGTTATCAAGGTGTTTGTCCTCCATTTTACCATCAATGCTACTGGAGGTTGATGTCATCCTAGCAACAGATAATGGTGCTGCACTAAATGCTGTTCCACCAGTAAACAGAACTCCACAATGTTTGGTTCCCACTTCAGTAATGGGGAACCCTTTAAGTGTTGTGCACATCCTGAAGTGCAGGTCTAATAGGAACTAGGACCATATGAGTGTGATGCAGCACCGATTTGACATGTATATACAGTATGCCTATAAGGAAGTGCCTGTATGTGTTGTGTTAATATTTCTGTTAGCAAAACAGTTTACCCAATAAATGACTCTGGGTACAACGAGAGTCTTATGGTATTATATAGCTGTTGTATTATGTTCTGTGTGTGTTAGCATTCTCTATTTTTATTGACACCAGCAGTGAGACACAATCTTGCAAAATGCCCCTTTCCCTTTGTAACTAGGCAGTCCGTGATTGGATGGCTGATGTAAGGCAATAAAGAGTTCATCTATATCAAGGAATAGGTTACCAGGACAACATCAGCTGCAGCATATGGAAGAAGGATAATCTAGTGGTCAAAGCACAGACACAAGAACTGGAAAACTCTGGTTCAAATCCTACTAAAGTCCCTTACTCTCTAACCCTTAACAAGTTCCCTAACCTCCTTGGGAACTGTGATGGCCCATCAGGTCCATGACTTTAAAAGTGCCCCCATTCCCATTATAAATCATTAGCAGTGCTGTGAGAGCTACAGCACTTCACTTTGAAGGTACTGAAAACAAGCTGCTGCAGCCCCTTTGTAATGCCAGCATTTGAAGTAGGATGTCCCTCACAAATCAGATGCTACACTTCAGCTGTCGTAGGTAAAGAAACTAATCATTCTCAGTGTTTGTAGTGCTCTGTATTTGCTTAGCTCATTCCTCCTATGTCATATGTATTCTGTGTCTTGGTATTTCCAGTCAGAAACCCAGATGTAAGGAGCATTTACAATTTAAAACAATACACTTTATAAAGTAAGTGATCTAGCTCTCCACTTTCAGGCTGCTGAAAGTGGGGGTATAATTTGTGCAAAGGAAGAATTCAGTCTTGTGTGATCCTTTGGGAAACTGCTCAGGCCTACCTTGTAAATGAATCTTTTCAAGGGTGTTCACCTGGTGCAATACTGATTGACTGCTAGATTGACTGTTTGATTGTCTGACTGATTCTTTCTACTGCTTTCCACAACATGTTGCAACTGTCTCACAGAGAAAATGAGTAGTACATAGAAAAGATTGTTTCCTGTGAATGAAATACTATTAGATGTATTATTTGCTCTACATTTGCAGTATTCAGGCTACAAGTACCACTTTCTGTGTGAGTTGCATGACAGAACTGTCTTAAGCCATTGCAAGTTTAAACTAAAATCAGGATAGACAGCATTGATACCCTTATGTGTACTTCTGCACTGCTGCTGTAGTGACATCAGGGAACGGAGGCTGTATTACAAGTGGTCCATTTGCATGTAAATGGAGGCTTGTTGACATTTTACTACCTTGTGTCAGAGCCTCAGACTCTAGATATGTGTTGCAACAACAGAAATGACTGATCTCTTATTGACATATGTACAGTAACTGATGTAATATACAATAAATACATCAGACATATCCGGATCAGAAATATACAGTTGTCTTCTCCTTTAAGTGCAATTTGCACTTAAAAAAAAGCAAAAGTAAGAAAGTTACAAATGGCGAATTATCATAAGGGGACAACTTTGTGAATTGGTCTGTGGAGGCGAATTTGGAGCGACTTTGTGGATAATTCATGGGTGAAGTAAAACTTCACCACTTCTACACTAACTAGTGGAGTCCAATCCATGCTTCTGTCCCCTAGTAGTAGTCCTTCAGGATCTCATCCAACTTCCATCTGGTCACCTACTCCAAAACCCTGTAAAAGGCAAGTAGGACTAGTTTCCAGTGAATTGTGCAATTAATTGTGGCAGTGCTACCACTTTATATCCATATGTGCCAAAACAACTCAGCCATGTCTTTGAAATTCTCTTTCCTGCTTCCTGATAACTATTGATTGGCAGTGCCCAGATAAAAGCTTCTGCCCCTCAGTAGTAGTCCTCCCAAATCTCAGCCATTCTGCCTCTGGTCACTGACTCAAAAATCTGTAAAAGGCAAGCAACGTTAGTTTCAGTGACCTGCAAAGTTTCTGTGGGTGTACTATTTTGAATCCCCCACAGGCCAATTCTTCTTTAGCAAAATAAAGACGAGAAAAGTGATGCTGATAAATGATGTGCATTGCAATCACTCACAAACCATAGCTAATTATTTCAACCTGCATTTCTGATCTCTCCTGATATACCTCTTCCTTCGATTCCACTGCAGTGTCCTCCCACCTCATCAGGAACCTGTCTGGATAAGTTGGAAGTGTTGTCCTCTTGCCTCCTTATACTCCTTCATTCTATTTTAAGGCTGTGTCTGAGAAAGGAAGTCCTGAAGCTTCTGAGGTCCATCTCTGATCATACCAGCTCTGGCTCAGACTCCTGGAACCCCGCCTCTTGAAACTTGCAGCTCCTTATTGCATTACCACTGGCCAAAATTTATACTGCTATCACTTTAAGGTGGAGTGGTCCCTGACCTCTGAAAGCTGCTTGGATCACACCTGTACTTAAAAAGGGATCCTAAGGTTGTCATGAACTACAGACCAATTGCCATACTTCGGTACTGAGCAAAATCCTGGAGAAAATTGTCGCAACTCAGACAACTGACTATCTACTTAAGCACAGCCTGCTCTCAGATACCCAACATGGCTTCAGAAAAGGACATAGCACAATGACTGCACTCCTTAAATTCACTCACAGACACTCTTTCAAAATGGATACTGGCAATCTGACTGGGGCTGTCTTTATTGACCTCACAAAGGCTTTTGACCTTGTTGATCACCACTTTGCTTCTCTCCTTGCTCCTACACCTGCATTTCTCCTCCTCTTGTTGACTGCGTGAAAGCTACCTGGCAAATAGAACTCAAGTGGTGAAATTTAATTCCTGTCATCGAACAGTACATTATTAACATTGGTGTACCTCAGGGCTCCATCCTAGGGCCCTCCTATTCTCCCTTTATGTAAATAACATTGGAGCTGCTCTAAAACTTGCTCTGCTATTCTATATGCTGATGATCTTGTCATCTATACAAGCTCTACTAATAGAGACACTATCAACACAGCCCTTTCCTCTGACTTTAACACTATCTAAAACTGGCTATATGACCACAAACTGGCTGTCAACACTAGCAAAACTAAAGCCATGGTGCTTGGATCGCCCCAAAGCTATGGGCTTGCATAACAGCACTGACGGTGCAGGACTTAGAAGGTCAATTACTAGAATGTGTGACCTCTTTCAAGTACCTGGGCATCCTGCTAGATCAATCTCTTGATCTTAATCTTCATGTACAGTCTGTTTGCAGAGCTGTCAAATCCAAACTGGGTGTTGCATATAAGACTAGTTATATGCTCATGCCATCGGCTAAAATGGCCATTGCAAGGGGGATTCTGCCTCCCCACCCTAACCTATGGGCTCCCTTTATTTGGGGCTGCCCATAAACTGACCTACTCAGATGGGATATTACTTATAACAGCATATGTTGCTATGCCTTCTACTCCTCGGCTTAAACACCACTGTCAGCTTTATAATGACCTTGGTTGGCTCTCTCCGTTAGCTAGTAGGAAATACTACCTTGGCTCTCTTATTGATATGATAATTCGAAATCAAACCCCTAGGTGTCTTGCAGCTATGCTTGTTCCTCAGGACACACTGCATGGTCTATGATCAGCTGATAAATCCTTTCTGAATTTGCTGAGGTGCCGCACTAGGAAAGGAACTGTTGCATTTGAGCATGTGGCTCCACAGCTGTGGAATTCCTTCCCTCGACATTAGATTTTCTAGCTCCCACACATGCATTAAGAAAACTGCGCTCAGATCTGCTGATTGCGATACCTGTTCCTGCTTTCACCTACCTAATGACTGATGTCTCTGCCATACAATAGTATTTCCTCACCTCTATATAACCCTCTTACTGCCTCAGCCTGTCCTGCCCCTTTCCTGCCCATATACAATCTTGCGCTGCAGGCATCTCCTTATAATTACACCTATATAATCTAATTTCATGGCTTGCTCTCTTCCTCACTTAATGACCTTTTCTCAATGACATCCCCTGCTCTCAATGGTTATTTCTTCCTTTTGTATTACCTATTTTTGTTTTGTGTATCTTGTTCTGTTCATATGATATGTCACCTGATATTTATTGTCCAAGGTCCTCTCTATTCATTGCATAGGTAGGCACCTATGAACGTATGAATGGTCTACTCTGTATGTCTCTGATATATTGTATCCACTTTAACTCATTGTATGTAAAGCACTTTAATTTGTATGTTCCAATATATTGTATCCTCTTTAACTTATTGTATGTAAAGTACTTATAATTTGTTATCCTGTTAAGTTTCTGCATGTCTGTACTCTCCGGGTTGTGTCTGAAAATAGTCATTTTATGGCTAGTGCACTTACCAGTTAACAAAAGCTAAATAAATAAAATAAAATAAATAAACAAAAAGACCGAATAGCTCATCTAGTCTGTTAAAAATTCCTACTTGGGGATTCTCTAGTCTCCATACTCCTCCCAGTCACCCTCCCTCCACTTCCAGTCTGATAACTCCTCTTTACAAAATGGTGGAAAATGTAAGCTTCTGTGATTGGCTACCTACCTGTTTTAGTTGTGTCCTTATAGAACCATATCGTGCCAACCTGCACTACATCAAACGAAACTGACGCTGCATAGCCATATATCAATGTTCCCGTGCTGTCACTATAAACAACTCAATGCACACCTAGAATACCAGCAACGGCAAGAGCTGAACTTGGAAAGCACAGCTGCTCAAAGAAAACAAGTCACCATGTCAGAATCCTGCCCCCCAAAAAAAATGTTCAACAACAAATTATGGAAATAATGTAGGCTGAATTATTTTAATACTGCAGGCTGAACTGTTTCTGCCTTAAGTTCTATTCTGCCTACTGCCCGTTTCTCCACAGATGTCGGTCCCGCTATTCATACTGCGGGCAGTACAAGCTTCACATTGGTTTCCTATCCTGTCTCCAGTAGTCCCACTTCATTTGTTGGGCTGAACTCCTCTCTAATCCTCTTCTCCATGTGCAGTGAAATAACGGACAGTGAGTGGCTCTTTGTAAAACCATGACCAGGAAGCCCTAGGAGAAAAAAACGGTATCTACAGAAGCTAGCAAGAGACACGTCGAATAAAATAGCCTGCTCACTGTCAGTGAAATAACCAGTATGCTCCTCGATACTTAAAGCAAGCAGCCACTATTTAAATATATCTATTAAAATTTAAAAATGGATGCTATGCTAGCACTTCAAAAGAGTGTTTTGGCAGTGAGACTCAATGTGAGTCAAGCACTTGGTGTGTTGGCAAGTAGCATGACTGCTCGTAGAAAGTGCTGCTTGTGTCAGTGAAAATGAGAGCTATAGTACATTCCTTCTGTACTCCAAAACAGTCACTATTAAAAAGGAGTGTAATGCTTGTACTTAAAAAGAGTGTGTTAGAGAAACACAGCCTGAGTCAACCACTGTGTAGGTGTGGGAGAGAGTGCCCTGTAGTAGCCTTCACATTATTATAGTTATAAAATATTGATGGGGAACTATTTTCCCTATTGCCACTATTAAAACCCCTTTAAAAAATGTTGGACACTTTCTTTTTTGTTTCTTTTATGAATATTTACTTGGGGACCCATTTTATAAGCACAATAAGACACTCCGAGGATGTGGGTTATGGCCTGATAAAACACTTCCCAGGTGCTAAAAGGCACTCACACCAGCATTCATGCCCTCATAATGCACCTGGGGCATGCTCTTATCAGGCCATAACCCATGTCTCATCATGTCTTATTGCTGGCTTATGCATCCCACTTCCTCTGAATCCGCTTATTGTCTTTGCCTCCAACCTTGTCAGCAAGTTTGCTTTACCCATCCATCGCCCTTTCCAAGAAGTAATACTTAATGTCCTTTCAAAGATCCCTCCTCCAGCCTGAACACATTCCCCTTTGGTGGATGCACTGTTTCTTAATTTGAAAAATCTGGGTCCTTCTTCCATGGACTTGAAAGTTTCTATCTCATCCCCCAACATTAAGTTCTCCAATGAGTACATGTTGAGACTTTTCAATTGGCCCTCATATACCTTGCCCTGCTGACCAGGAATAATCTTCAGAGCCTTTCATCTGCAGTGTCTCTAGTCTATCCCAGTCCTTCCTTAGGTGTGAGCTTCAGATCTGGACACATTATTCCAGATGAGTCATATCAGTGATTATATACAGAATCAATATCAACTCCCTTCTCTTGCTAGTAATCCCTCTCCTATGCACCTCAGCTTTCTTGTTGATTTCAATATATCTTGTTGCACTGAGCAGCCTGCTTTACATTAATGCTGATCAACACCCCAGGTCCCTCTCCTCCTCCTCCTTCATTCTACCTGCTGGTGTCCCATCAATATACAGTAGTACACTGTTTCTGGATTTTCCTCCTATGTGCATTACCTTGCATTATACAATGACAAGAAAAATGTTTCTCCTGATTGGTTAAATTGGGACTGAGCCGGATGTTATCCAGCATAACATCCTGGCTCTAGTCCCAGCATACTGTTGACCGCATCAAACATTAAAATACAATCCCTCCACAACCATGCTCTACCAGCAAGCGTCGGCGGTCCCGCTGTGCTGCAGCGGTTTCTGCCAAGGTGAAAATCTGCATTTCCCACATGAAATTGGCGCTCTCTGCCAAAGTCAGAATCGGCACCCCACAGCCCGACACAAACCTTACTTTCATTACCCGTGCCCACTTTGGTAAACACAAAAAGCAACACACAAACAGGTGAACTGAAAGCCGTATTTATCTTCATAGGCAGTTCAGTGTCACAGTTGAGCGAAACATAACTGATTAAATTTCCTACCGTTTACTGTTTTTTTTCTGCTATTACTCCTTTCTCCTGGCAACAATAAAAGCTGTACTGGAAGGACAGCTTCATGGTGACACAGGGTTCAGATTGCTGCATTCATACATGAACAGGGATTACCTCTGCCATCACCTCTGATTCCACACAGCAGCAGCTGGCTCCATTCTGACACGCAGTCAAGGACAACTCTGTCATTGCCGAAAATGAAAAGAAGAGACACATAGAGGGAAATAAACACTACATTTAAAGTGTGCATATGTATGTGTGTGTTTTGGGGGAATTTAGAAACAACAACAAATGTATGGGCAGTGCAGCGCCACAATAACAACAGCTTCAATATAAGCTACACTTACTACTATAAATCAGCACTATTTCCTTACAAAGTAAACCTACGCATTAAATAAACATAGAAACTATTTTAAATGTATTTTTCTGTATCTTTTCACATTTTTGCACTCATGAGCCATTGCATAATTAGGGATAATGCCTTCCAGGGTGGGTGTTATACTGGGATAACATCCCTTCTCGGTGTTGACGCCCTCGGCCGGTGGCCTCGGCCCAACCACCGAGGGTGGATGTTATCCCAGCATAACGCCCACCCTGTCAGGCATTATTCCTTTATTTTTTGATATTAAAGTTCAACCGCCAACACTGGACCAATTCTCCAGTATCCTCAAATTCTACAATATAATGTTAATCACTTCTTCACTGTCTACCCTCCTGTACAGCTTAGTACCATCTGTGAATAAGTTAATCTTGCCTTGGATACCCTCTCCTACACTTAGATTTAAACATTAAACAGGACTGGTCTCAGGATCGACCACTGTTGTATTCACCTGCATACTGTGTGACTCTGAGCAAGTCACCTAACCACCCCAGTGCTCCCAGGTCACCCGAAAACAGGCACTTGTGCCTAATGGGTCTTACCTAGTTACCAAAGAATAAAAAGAAAACAGTAGTCACTGCCCTGTTCTCAGAGAAATTTCCATTTAAAACCACCTTCTCGGCTCTGTCCAGTTTTTGACTCTTCTAGGTATTTCTTCTCCTATCGTGGGATCGCTCACTTTCTTAACCTGAGTGACACAGAGACAAGTACTTTGCTAAATTCCAGGATTAGTACATCTACTTTCTTCCTGGAACTATCTTCCAGTGGAGGACGGGGGTGGAAAAATGGTGGGATTCAAAAAGCCTGGGATAACCACAAGGAGTCAAAAGGGATTCGGTAGGTGGCAGAGAAAATGCCGTGACGATGGATGGGTCTACAGTGTAAGAAATGCACAAAAAAAGGCAGACGCGTTTGGGGCTAATACAGCCCTTATATGCTGTCAACTTCTACGTTTCTATGTTTCTGTATGTCATTTGTGTTACTACAATAAACATAGAAACATAGACTTTAATGGCAGATAAGGACTGCTTGGCCTACCCAGTCTGCCCATTTCCTACCTATGGCATAAGCTTCAGATTCTAGTTAATCAACAGCCTACTTCCTCCTACCCCCCCCCATAATTGCCTTATGTCTGTCCCATGCATGTTTGAATTCCTCACTGTTTTAGACCAGACATCCTCCCGAGGAAGGCAGTTCCATGTGTCCACCACTCTTCCATGAAAAAATATTTCTCACGCTACTCCTGAGCCATCCTCTATTTTTGAATTGTGCCCCCTTGTTCTTGCACATCTTTTTTCTGAAAGATGCTACCCTCCTGACTTTGTTGATTCCTTGAGGTACTTAAAAGTTTCTATCATGTCCCCCTGTCCCTCCTTTTCATCAAGGGTATACATATTAAGCCTCTCAGTCTCTCTTCATACGGTTTCTGATGCAGACCCTGCACCATTTTAGTTGCCCTCCTCTGGACCGCCTCCATCCTGTCTATGTCCTTGTGGAGATGGGGTCTCCAAAACTGCACGCAGTACTCCAGATGGGATCTCATCAACTGTCTGTACAGAGGGATAACCACTTCCTTTTTCACTTGTGATGCCTCCTTATGCATCCCAGTATCCCCAGCTCTCCTTACTGCCTTCTCACATTGCTTGCTCACCTTTGGGTCATCTGATATGACTACCCCAGGTCCCTTTCCATTCTTATTGTTGTTAGTACCTCCCTGCCACTGTGTACTTTTCTCTGGGTTTTGTTTCCCAGGTGCATTACTTTGCACTTCTTTGCATTGAATCTAAGTTGCCATACGTCTGACCATTCCTCCAATCTTGCCAAGTCCTTTTCATCCTTTCCACACCCCGTGTTATCAACTCTGTTACAGATCTTTGTGTCATCTGCAGAGGGCATACTTTTCCTTCCAGACCCTCTGCAATGTCACCTATAAAGACATTAAAGAGGACTGGACCCAGTACTGAACCCTGAGGTACTCCACTAGTAGCCCCTTCTTCTCGGAGGAGCTCCATTTACTATTACCTTCTGTGGCGGTTGTGCAGCCAATTTGTTACTCCAGGCTACCACCCTGGGACCCACTCACAGGCTGGCTAACTTGATTATTAATCTGTTGTGTGGGACTGTGTCAAATGCCTTGCTAAAGTCTAGGTAGGCCATATCCACAGCCCCTCCCTGGTCTATTACTTTGGTTACCCAATCAAAGAAATTGATTAGATTTGTCTGACATGACCTTTCTTCTGTGAATCCATGCTGCTTTGGGTTCCAGTGCCCACTGGCCTCTAGGTACTCAACAATTCTTTCTTTCAGAAGTGATTCCATCATTTTCCTAACACTGAGTCAAACTAACAGGTCTATAGTTTCCTTCTTCTGCCTTGCTCCCACTTTTGTGAAGGGGAATCACATCTGCCCTCCTCCAGTCCTCAGGTACCACCCCATCCTCCCATGATTTGTTAAAAGGGTGGTCAGTGGTGTCACTAGGCCCTCCTTAGTTCTTTTAGGATTCTGGGGTGAATACCGTCAGGCCCCATTGCTTTGTCCACCATGAGTTTTAGGAGTTCTTTCAGGACCCTTTCTTCTGTAAATTGACTGGTGTCAAACCCTTGCCCAGAGTGCTTCTATTGTTTGGTTTAGGTAACTCCCTTATAGATACATAGACATTGTCAGCAGATAGGCCTGTGGCCCACCCAGTCTGCCCTCTTGAGCTTATAAGTTCAGTTTATGTTTTCCTAGAAGTCTGTTGCCCCTACCCTGACCTCCAGAATTCCTTTATGTCTCTCCCATGCATTCTTAAATCCGTGATTGTTTCAGCCCCCACCACTTCCTCTGGCAGGGTGTTCCACTTGTCCACCACCTGTTCTGTGAAGAAATTCTTCCTCACGCTTTCCTCTAATCGTCCTCCCTCCAACTTCATCCCATGCCCTCTAATGCTGGAACATCTTTTCGCTTAAAATAGTGTATTCTAGGGACATGGATATGTTGTTCATCCACACTTATTGGCAGGTATCCTTGCGCTTTAAATCTTGCCGAAGGTCTTCAAGCTTGCTCCTCCCACCCACCCGGTGGTATAACCTCGGCTCCGCCCATGGCGCCAGATCTTCCTTACCGCTTGGAAGCTCAGGTTCCTCCTTAACGCTCTCGTTTGAGACTGGTTCCTATTTCTCCGTTTGCGGTTTAAAAATAAATTTTGCGATAAGACTTCGTCTTCTGTCCTCGCGACTGCGATGGGGACAATCGACTCCGTTGGAGATGCCCATGCGGGCAGAAGATGCTCGGACGGATCCACACTCCACGTGTGTCTACTGTTTAGGCCTTGTTAACGACCCGCAGGCTTGCGACCTGTGCTCATCTTTTCTCGGCCCACGTCCTCGAAGACCGTAGTTGCCTGACTATAACTGGGCCGCCCCGAGAAGCGCCTCCCGTGAAGTCCAAGGAGGTCTGACATGTGTCCGTGAGCGGCGGGTTTCATGGATCAGCTCGGCGGATGGTCGCCTCAAGAGGAGGCGGCGCGGGTCGTATCTTCCTCGGCCACTGCATTTATCCCGCCTCTGGGTTCTTCCTACACGGCTTCTTTTTATGAGCTTTGTCTGTCCCTCTCCACTAAGGGAGAAGGCCTGCGTCTTCTGGACCTTATTCTCGGTCCAAAAGGGACAGGGGTAAGTCCCTCCGTCCGGCGCTCTTGGAGGCGGGAAGGTCCCTCTCCGGGCTGTCGACCGTCGGCTTGGTCGATAAGCTCGGGCTTCGGCCACTGGCCTCACGTGTCCCTGCCAGGTCAGTTGACCGAGACTCCCGACCCGATGAAGTCGAGATTTTTCTCGACCCATTGGACGGGCTGTCGCCTTTAGCGCCGAGATTCCCTCTCCTGTTCCCCGGGAGGAGTTGAGGATCCCGTGGGCTCGCTCTGTGCCTCCGGTTCTGGAGCCCTCGGATGGACCATCCGAGTCAAGGGAGTGCCGGTTCCGCCGACACCTCCCGCAGCCGACCTCGGAAATTCCGGGACTGGTCTCGGTCTTGGACCTCTTCAGCGTCCAGCCGATCCCACCGCCATAGGCGGTCTCGGTCTCGGCATCACTGCAGCCGCGCCGCTGTCCTCTGCCCCTCCTCCTCGATGAGGGGAGGCTTCATGAACATGCCGACGTGTATTAAGACCTTATGTTGCAATAGCTCCTCCTGACCGGGAGTAAGCCATCCCGTCGCCTTCCCCGGCCATTAAGGGCTGTCACCGAGCGGCTGTACAACCCTCGAATTATCCGAGGAGCTCATACCCAGGCCGTTGTTCGGCCAAAACCAGCTGCTCCACCGATCTCCGTGGAACCTCCGCCTCCACAGCCACTACTGGGACTCTGACCAAGGATTCTCGGTCGGCTAAGGGTCTCCCCATCGGCTGTCAGTTACCCTCACTCCCGACCGACCTCGGCAGGTGAAGGGTGGCTCAGGCCAGAGGCAGTTTTCGGGGACTCTTCCGAGTCCGAAGATGATTCTCCTTTTCTCCAAGCGACTGGACTTGAGTCTTCAGGAGGTCAGTCAATGGACGAGGTCTCGTCCTCTCCTAGGACTGCTTCGGCTCATCTCGGAATCCACCGGATGGAGCCTAACCCCGTTCAAAACGGGCCAGTATCCCTCACGGAGATTCTGGACCGAGGGATTCTCCGATGGAGGCCTTTCCGTGGCCGAGGCCATAGTGGGTCCGGCACTGGAGCTTTGGCAGCGCCCCTGCTTCCTGCCCTGCGCCTCGGCCAGATGGCCTAGGAAGTATATGCGTCCCACCGGTTCCTTTGTCCGGTTTTTTGAACACCCCTCCATGGAGGGGGTTGCTTTCGACATGGTTTGCTCTCCGGCCAGCAACGCCAGGATGTGACAAACCTCCTGACAAGGAATCCAAGAAATTGGACTATGTCGGGCGAAAGTCTATGCTGAGTCCTCTCGTTTCGCAGGCCAGTTGGCCGTCCTCATGGCACATTTTCTCATGCCCTGTTGGGCTCCTGGATGAGGTCATCCTCATCTTCCGCCGATCTGCAGACTACGGTTAAGCAGGTGCGGACCAGGGCAGGACAGTGGCCTAGACAGCAGCTCCAGACTGCTTTGGATATAGGGGACTCATGTGCCAGATCGGTGCTGGGTCCAGCGGTGGCTATCGTCGTGCGGGCTTGGCTGAGGATATCCACCTTTACTCGGATACCCAGCACAAGTTGGCGGATGTTCCTTTTGAGGACTGACCTCTTCAGCCCTGGGGTGGAAGGTCACCTGCAGAGGATCGAGAAGTCCAATGCTACCTTGGACTCGGTCTCTTCCGCCAGAAGGACAAAGGCCGCAAACCACAGCCTAAGCCCTTACGTCCTTCTGATGCCCGCGCGCCCGACCCAGCAACGTCAGGGCCAGCAGGCTCGGCCTTGGGCATCCCAAACCCAAGCCACCGCTTCCTCTAACAGGAGGCAGGGGGAAAAGGCCCAGGAGGTCCCTCGGCCGGTCCCTCCTCCAAGCCTGCCCAGTGGACGGGCTGAGGGGTGTTGCCCCCATTCCTGTCACCTTTCCTGGGGTCCCTGGGGAGGCTGCTCCGGCACCTCCGTTCCACCTGGTCCGCTGTTTCCACGGACAGATGGGTCTTGGAGGTGGTGGAAGAGGCCTGCCTCTGGAATTCAAGCAGGCACCACCCTTCAGAGCCGTCGCCCCTCGGGGGCTTGGATCCCCAGCCTCACTGGCGGCTCGTCGAGCCGACATCGCCTCCTCCTCCTGTATGGAGGTGATAAGAGAGGTGGCGGGACCTCCTTTCAGACCCAGGGTTTGTGTCCAGGTACTTCCTGGTTTCGGACGGGCCAGGGGCTGGCGCCCTATTCTTGACCTCACGACCTAAACAAGTTCCTAAGGTCTCAACCTTCCAGGATGGTCACTCTGTTCCGATAATACCATCCTTGGAACGCAGCCGTGTGGTTCTGCTCTCTGGACTTGCAGGACGAGTTTTTCAAGTCCCCATCCATCCGTCTCACCAGAGATTCCTTGCTTCCGGTAGCGGATCGCTCTCTCGAGTTCCGAGGCCATGCCCTTCAGCTTGTCTCCAGCTCCCAGGGTCTTCACCAAATGCATGGCAGTGGTGACAGCATTCTCCTGCGGTGCGCCGAGGGGTCCGTGTACCCTTACCTGGACGACTGATTGATAGCAGCTCCCTCCAGGAAGGAGGCGGAGTGGTCCAGAAATCTGGCTCCTCCAGGTCTGCTCTCAACTGGGCCTCCTTATCAACGAGGCCAAGTCGGAACTCTGTTTCTAAGCAGGTGATTCTATTCATCGGGGTGCACTCGACTCTCTTCGAGCCAGAGCGGCTCCTGCAGACAGGGCCGAGGTTCTTTCCTCCTCTTGCCCGATCATTTCTGGTTTGGCAATTGGCGCCTGCCCGACTCCCCCAAGCCTCCTGGGTCTCACACATGGCGGCCTGCACCAGCGGCAGTGCTGGTGTCCTGGACTGCTGGCCCCTTCAGTGGGTGACTGGCTGCCAGTGGTCACAACGCCGTGATCCTTTGGACCAGCCAGTGGCCAGTGACATGGGGATGTGGAACGTCTCCGTGGTGGACCGCTCCAGATCATTTGCAGGAGGGCACTGCTCGTTCGGCCCCGAGCCGACGGTCTCTATCGACCGATGCCTCTCTGATGGGTTGGGGTGCCCATCTGGGGAACACTGGGCTCATGGGCCTCTGGTCCTCATGCTGGAGTCCTGATGCCACATCAACCTGCTGGAGCTCTGGGCGGTCCGCCTAGCTCACCGCCTTTGCTCTGTTCCTCGGGGTCAAGTGGTCGGGTCCAGGCGGACAATACCATGACCATGTACTATCTAAACTGGGCAGGGGCGGGGCTACTCCATGCTTCTATGCAAGGAAGCTCTGCATTTGGTCACTGTGTCGCAGCCTGAGGGGATCCTAGCTATTCACGTGGCAGGAGCCTCAACACCCTGGCGATGCCCTGAGCTGGATGGGGGCGCATCACGAGTGGTCTCTCCTGCCGGAGGTAGTACAGCATCTGTTCTCCCATTGGGGCACACCTCAGGTGGACCTGTTTGCCTCCAGGAGAACGCAGGCTGAGTCTGTCTCCATGCCCGCCCCCAGCGGGGCTTGCTGCAGGGGATGCCTTCTGAGGCAGTGGACCCGGGCTCTTTTACGCCTTTCCCATTTCCCTTGATCCACAAGGTGCTTCTCAGGCGAGGAGGGACAAGGCGCAGGTTATTCTGATAGCCCCAGACTGGCCTCGCCAGTTCTGGCACCCAGATCTCCTCAGTCTCAGCTCCAGGACTCATGCAGCTTCCAGCTCGCCTGGACCTGCTCTCATTCAATCAGGAAGGTGTTCCATCCGGGCCTTCAATCCCTGCACCTGGCGGCCTGGTTCCTGAGCGGCTAGAGTTCAGGCTGTGGTCTTTCTGACAGGTCCTCAATGTAGTTGAGGCGCCCGTATGAGTCGACCAGAAAATGTTGAGGCCTTCAAATGGAAAAGGTTTCTTCCATTTGGTGTCAGGGCAAGGGCTTGGACCCTTCCTCCTGTTCCTTGGCAAGCATCTTGACTATTATGGTCCTTTCTAGTCAAGGGCTTGGGTCGATCGACCCTAAGGGTGCACCTGGTAGCCATCTCTGCTTACGAGAGGCGGGCCGGAAGCAGTCGATGGCGCGGGAGAAGGCGGTCTGGCGCTTTTTCAAGGCCTTGATGCATTTCCTCCAAAAATTCCCCCACCTCCGTGGGATCTACTGCTGGTACTGGCAAAGCTCATGGCGTTTCATTCAACTCTATGCACAGGTGTGCTCTCCTCACCTGTCGGAAGACCGCCTTTGTGGTGGCTATCACGTCAGCCAGAAGGATGGGAGAGCTCCAGGCGCTTTCCATCGAGTCTCCTTACCTGGTCTTCCATAGGGACAAGGTTGTCCTGCGTCTCACCCGAAATTCCTTCCGAAGGTGGTGTTGAGTTTCACCTTAACCAGGTGTTGACTCTGCTGGTGTTCTACCCCAATCACACTGAGGTCGAATATAGGCTCCATACTCTGGACCCTAGAAGGGCGCCGCTTATTATAAGGGAGCGCACGGCTGAAATTCGGGAGAGGTTCGCCAGCTGTTTGTCACCTATGCTGAAGCCGGCTTGCAGACCTGGCAGCTAAGCGGAGCGCATAAGCAGGTGGGCACCTGCATAGATCTCTCATGAAGTTGGCTGGCATGGAGCCCCAGAGGATAGAGCTCATTCTACCCGCCATACTGCTGCAATGGTGGCTGCTTCCAGGACGTCCCTTATCCAGGAAATCTGCAGGCTGCTACCTGAAGTCAGCAAACACCTTCATTACCCATTACCACATCGACCTTGAGTCACGCCGGGATGCTGGTTTTGGGCCTCGGTTCTCAGTCTCTACTTCCAAGTAGTATTGGGGTGTCGTCTTGCCTCCTCCTCCGGAGAACTGCTGAGGTCTGCCAATAGTGTGGATGAACAACATATCCATGTCCTAGAAATACAGGTTACTCACCTGTAACAGGAGTTCTAGGAATGGTATGTGTTGTTCATCCACACGACCTCCCGACCTCCCCCGGCTTCGACGACAACCTGAGCTTTCCAGCGGGCCAGATCTACGCCATGGAGCTGCGAGTTATACCACCGGGTGGGTGGGAGGAGCAAGCTTGAAGACCTTCCCGCAAGATTTAAAGGCAAGGATACCTGCCAATAAGTGTGGATGAACAACATATACCATTCCTAGAACTCCTGTTACAGGTGAGTAACCTGTATTTCCTGCACCCTGTTCCTCCCTGTAAGATACTTGTATGTCTCTATCATATCCCCTCTCCCTCCTCTCCTCCAGGGAGTACATATTCAGTTCCTTCAACCTGTCCTCATAGGACTTGTGATGCAATCCATGTACCATCTTTGTTGCCTCCTCTGAACCTTCTCTACTCTGTCTATGTCCTTATGTAGGTAAGTCTCCAGAACTGTACACTGTACTCCAGGTGGGGCCTCACTAGTGTCTTGTATAATGGAATTATGATCTCCTTTTCCTGCTGGTGATGCCCTCTGTATGCATCCCAGCATCCTATTTGCTTTACCTGCTGCCTTGTCACACTGTTTCTACCTTGAGGTCATCAGAGATGATAACCCCAAGAACCCTTTCCTGCTTGGTGCATGCCATATCCTCACCCCCAACTGATATATTGTGCCAGGGCTTTTGTGCCCCATATGCATTATCTTGCATTTCTTGCATTGAATTTCAACTGCCAAACCCTGACCATTCTTCAAGTTTCTGCAGGTCCCTTCTCATTATATCTACCACCCTCTGGTGTGTCTACTCTGTTACAGAGCTTTGTGTCATCAGCTAACAGTGAAATTCTGCCTTCTAGGTCCTGCGCAATGTCAATGATGAAGATGTTGAATAGGAAAGGTCCCAGCACTGATCCCTGTGGTACTCCACTGGTCACTCTTCCCCTGTGGAGGACAGCCATTTACCACCACCTCTGTGTCCTGCCGCACAGCCAGTTACCTACCCACCACACTACTATCCTGCCCACACCCATATTCCCAGTTTGTATAATAGTCTTCTATGTGGCACAGTGTCAAAGCCTTGCTGAAGTCCAGATAGGCCATTTCCATTGCCCTCCCTGCTCCACCTCCCCTAGTCACCCAGTCAAAAATTCAACGAGGTTGGTCTGACATGACCTCCCTGGTGAAACCACGCTGTCTTGGGTCTTGTAGTCCATTGACAACCAGATGTTCCGGCCAGTCTCTTCTTGGGTAGTGCTTCCATGATCTTCCCCACTACCGAGGTGGAGGCTGACTGGTCTGTAGTTCCCTGCCTCTTTGTTCCCACTTTTGTATAAGGGACTACATCTGCTGTCCTCAGTCTTTGGGTACCTCTGTTTCAAGTGATTGGTTAAACAGGATAGCCTGAGGTTCAGCCACCACCTCTTTAGTTCTTTTTATGACCCTGGGTGTACCCATCTGGCCCCATTACTTTATCAACTCTATTACTTCAGTTCCTTCAGGACCCTTTTTCGAGTAAAGGGACTTGTGTCCATTTCTGCACCATTCTCACCGCTTGTACTCCTTCAGACCCATTACCCTCCTCTTCCTCAGTAAAGACTGAGCAGAAATAGCTGTTCAATATGTCAGCTTTACTGTTTTCATCCTCCATGCGGCCCCCATCCTCCCCCTTCAGTCTCATTATCCCTCCGTTTGCCTTTTTTTTTCACTTATTTACCTGTAAAAGGTTTTGTCCCCTACCCACTGATTTTGCAATGTGTTCTTCTGTCTGAGCTTTGGCTTCCTTATTGACCTCCCTGCCTCCCTTTGTTTCTCCTGATACTTCTCCCTATCCTCTTCTGCCTGTGTCTTTTGTGTTGCCTGAATGCAATCTTTTGGCTTTCACTTTCTTTGCTAACTATCTTTGTTGGACTTTAGAAGGGCTGACTTTGGCAAAATGGGTGAATACCTAAGGAATACACTAGCAAATGGGCAAAAAGAAGGTGGAAGAACAATGCAGAAAATCAAAACTGCCATCATATAAGGCAACAAGCCTTTGTGTGGAAACAGATAAAGAAAACAAAGCTATAAAAACACACTATGGTTCTCAAAAGAGGTGGCAGGGAAAGTTAAGGAGAAAAGGCTGCATTCAAAAGTATAAGCATCACAGAAGGAGCATGACAGGAACTGTATCAATTAAAGCAGAAAGAAGTGGGAAGGCAGTCAGAATAGCAAAAGCCCAAACTGAGGAAAAATAGCTAAGTCAGTTAAGAAGGGGATAAAACCTTTTATAGGTACATTAGGAGCATAGAAAGGTTAAGGAGGAATAGTGAAGATTAATAATGGAGAGGGAGGTGGACAGAGGGAGACAGTGAAAAGGCAGAGATACTGAATGAATACTTTTGCTCAGTATTCACAAAGAAGATGAGGAGGAGTTGCCTAAACCAGATAATAGAAACACTTTGGGTAGGGGGTTGACACCAGTCCATTTACAGAAGAGAGTCCTGAAAGAACTCCTAAAATTCAAGGTGGACAAAGCAATGGGGCCTGATGGGATTCACCCCAGAATCCTAAAAGAACTAAGGGAGGACCTAGTGACACCACTGACCACACTTTTAACAAATCATGGGAGGATGGAGTGGTACCTGAGGACTGGAGGAGGGCAGATGTGATTCTCCTTCACAAAGTGGGAGCAAGGCAGAAGCAGGAAACTATAGACCTGTAAGTTTGACCTCGGTGGTAGGGAAAATGATGGAATCACTTCTGAAAGAAAGAATTGTTGAGTACATAGAGGCCAGCGGGCAGAGGACCCAAAGCAGCATGGATTACAGCAGGAAGGTCATGTCAGGCAAATCTAATAGATTTCTTTGACTGGGTGACCAAAGTAATAGACCAGGGAGGGGCTGTGGATATGGCCTACCTAGACTTTAGCAAGGCATTTGACACAGTCCGCAACAAAATATTGATAATCAAGTTAGCCAGCTTGGGAGTGGGTCCCAGGGTGGTAGCCTGAGTTGCAAACTGGTTGCACAACAGGACACAGAAGGTAATAGTGAGTGCCACATATTCCGAAGAAAGGGGGTCACTAGTGGAGTACCTCAGGGTCACTACGGGTCCAGTCCTCTTTAACATCTTTATAGGTGACATTGCAGAGGGTCTGGAGGAAAGGTATGCCTCTTTGCAGATGGTACAAAGATCTGTAACAGAGTTGATACACAAGGGGGTAGAAAGGATGACAAGGGACTTGGCAAGGTTGGAGGAATGGCCAGACATATGGCAACTTAGATTCAATGCAAAGAAGTGCAAGTAATGCACCTGGGAAACAAAACCCAGGAGAAGAGTACACAATAGCAGGGAGGTACTAACAACAACAAAATGGACAGGACTTTGGGGTAGTCGTATCGGATGTTCTAAAGGTGGGTAAGCAATGTGAGAAGTCAGTGAGGAGAGCCAGGGGATACTGGGATGCATAGGAAGGGGCATCACAAGTAGAAAAAGGAAGTGGTTATCCCTCTGTACAGACAGTTGGTGAGACCCCATCTGGAGTACTGTGTGCAGTTTTGGAGACCTCATCTATGCAAGGACATAGACAGAATGGAAGCAGTCCAGAGGAGGGCAACTAAAATAATGCAGGGTCTGCAGCAGAAACCATATGAAGAGAGACTGAGAGAGCTTAATATGTATACTCTTGATGAAAGGAGGGACGGGGGACATGATAGAAATGTTCAAGTACCTCAAGGGAATCAACAAAGTTCAGGAGGGTAGCATCTTTCAGAAAAAGAGATGTGCAAGAACAAGGGGACACAATTTAAAGATAGAGGGGACGGCTCAGGGGTAATGTGAGGAAATCTTTTTCACGGAGAGAGTGGTGGATGTGTGGAACTGCCTTCCTGGGAGGTTGTTGGGACTAAAACAGTGGAGGAATTCAAACATGCATGGGACAGACACAAGGCAATTGTAGTGGGGGTGGCAGGAAGTAGGCTGTTGGTTAACTAGAATCTGCAGCTTATCCAGTAGGTAGGGAAATGGGCAGACTGGTGGGCCAAGTGGTCCTTATCTGCCGTCAAAGTCTATGTTTCTATGTTACCTCTTTGGAAAACCATAATGGTATCCTCTTCCTTTCCTCATGCTAACCTGCTTAATGTGAATTCTGTTGCTCTTGTAATCCCCATTTTAAATACTGCCCACTGTTCCTCACCCCTGATTCCTGCCCCATTCCCTTAATGCCTCTTTCAAGTATCTCCCCATTTTCCCAAAGTCTGGCCCCCTAAAATACAGGATACTTGTTTTGTGTGGTTTGGTTCTGCTCTTTCTGTGATTTCAAACCACAATGACTGCTGGTCACTGTTCCCCAGGTGATCCCCACTGTTACCCCCATCACACTGTCCCTGTTTGTGAGCACAAGGTCCAGTATTGCCTTCTGCCAAGTTGGTTCCATGACCAGTTGTTGAGGAAGGCACCCTGAAGGAGTCCAGGATAAATCTGCTCTAGTTTAGCTGCTGCTGGGATGCTCCAGTCCACGTCTGGAATATTGAAGTCTCCAACCAGTACTACCTCACCCTTGTCTGCCATCCTTGGATGGCTAGCATCAGCTCCCTATCTGTTTCTTCCTCCTGGGCTGGTGGTCTATAGACCACACCTGTGCGGATGGCTGGTCCCATTTTCCTTTCCAGCTTAACCCACAGTATCTGTCCCCATTTTGTTCCTCCTGGATCTCTGTGGCCCTTATGTCATTTTTCACATACAGTGCCCCTCCTCCTCCTTCCTACCTGCCCTGTCTCTTCTGAATATGTTGTAGCCAGGTATGGCCATCTCCCAGTCATGGTTATCATTTCACCAGGTTTCAGTGATGGACACAATGTCCAGGTCTGACTGCACCATGACAGCCTCCAGATCTTCCATCTTGTTGCTAAGGCTCCTGGCATTGGCTACATGGCTTTCCATGATTTGACCTCCCTAGACTCTTTTGCTGTTCTACTCCAGCCCCTTCCTTGGTTGTCCTTTATCCTGGTTCTCCTTGCTGTCTGCCCTTCTGCTGAATTTTGCCCTTTCTGCCAATCCACCTCTTGGGCACTAATCTCCATCTTTTGCACACTGCTTTGTAGGGTAGCCACTCCTCCAGGTCACTGGTTCCACTGCTAGCTATGGGGGGTGAGCAAGTAGGTACCCTCCTTGCTGGCCTGCCATCCCCTTTGCTAGTTAAATGCTTGTCAATGTAGCATTTAAACTTATAATTGAGTGCTTGGTTCCCTCCAGGATGGATGCAGGCCGTCAGGCTTGAACAAACCTCCATCCCTCAGGTGGGTCCCCAGTCACCAATGAATCCAAACCCTTCCTCACAACACCAGTTCTTCTACCATGAGTTAAAGTTCCTGGTGCATGCACCCCATGCTCTCCTTGCCTCTCATGAGTAGTGCTTCTGAGAAAGTGACAGAAGTAGCTACTTGCTTGAGACCCTCCCAATTTCCTAAACTCTTCCTGAACTTCCTTTGGCTCCCCATTTGCCAGGTCATTAGTACCTAGGTGGATAATGACATCCAGCTCACCCTCCCATCTTGCCTTCCCAGTGATTCCCAGGATCTTCCTTCTATCCCTCCATGCCGTGGCACTGGTAGGCACCTCCTCCCCTGCCTTCCCCTCCTGTGTTCCTAGCTGGACCCATCTTATGATGGAGTCCCACACCAGGATTCGCTTACTCCTCCTCTGGGGTCCACTGCTCTCCCTGCTGAGGTCACCTCCTTGGCTAACCTCCACATCCTTTCCTTCCACTTCTCTGGGTACCTCTATTTGGTTGTCCCCATTTGCCAGTGTGGCATATTCATTCAGTACCTCTGCCTTTTACTGTCTCCTCTGCCCACCTCCCTCCCTTTATTAATCTTCACTATCCCTCCCTTAACCTTCCTTTGCTCCTAATGTACCTATAAAGGTTTTATCCCCTTCTTAACTGAGTTGGATATATTTTCCTCAGTTTGGGCCTTTGCTATTCTGACTGCCTTCCCACTTCCTTCTGCTTTAACTGATACAGTTTCCTGCCGTGCTCCTTGTGTGATTCCTTATACTTCTTGAATGCCACCTTTTTCTCCCTAACCTTCCCTGCCACCTCTTTCGAGAACCATAGTTGTTGCATTTAGTGAGAAAGAGTGCCAGGGATAAGTGGAGCAACCCTCAAATAATTAAATTTACTAGTAATGAAGAGGACGTCTCACCATTCAGCCGAAAGCAGAAAAATAAACCATTTCAGTCCATGCTTGGTTTATTAAAACAGCATATAGAAGGAAATAGAAAATACAGGTACCTAGCAGCACAGGCGAAGCCTGTCTGCCTGGCTTACGTTTCACCCCACCATTGGGGCTTCATCAGAGCATAGTGTTTTTACTCCGTTTTGTTTTCTTTGTTTCGCACAAAAGCTTGTTGCCTCCATGATGACAGTTTTGATTTTTCTCCATTGTTCTTCTACCCTCCTTTCTGGCCATTTGCTTGTGCATTCCTTTGGTATTCACCCATTTTGCAAAGTCAGCACTTCTAAAGTCCAATATCCTTGTTTTTGTATGGCTTGTCTCCATGGTTGTGCTTACTGTGAACCACACTGTGTGGTGGTCACTTGTTCCCAGATGGCTACCTACTTCTTTTTTATTTATTTATTTATACTTTTTGCTCCTTGGGCCACCAGTCTGCCTACCTCAATGGTCAGGCATCCTCCTTGGGTCTCAGGCTGCCATCTCTGGGGATTCTCCTCAGCTCCTATTCAGGTCCTGCAGCTACCCCCACAGCTTGCCCCCTGTGGTGGAGGTGGAGGAACTCCTCCTAGCTCTACCCTCCCTAGTTAGGATCCAGTATTGCCGTGTACCCTCATCACCAACAAGCTTCCCCTGTGAGACAGCCATCATGCCGCCGTGACTGGTACCCTATTTTCCGCTTTTTCTTGCCCCCAATGTCTGTGGTGTACAATATGCCTAGGTCCTGAGCTGCCGCTTCTGCACGCCTCTGACCAGGCATCAGCCCCAGTATGTCCCCTCTAGTCTTGCCAGTGTTCCAGTGCTCACCCCCACCATCGCTAGGGGCCAGCAGAACACTGATGGCAACCTCCCTCCTCCCCAGAGAAGGAGAGCAGTCCTACGGATGCTCAATCCTTCTCCTCCTACCGACCCCGATGACCGGGCTGCGTTCAACCCAGGTCACCGGCGTGGTGCGAGGTGTGGCCCAGCGCCTTGACCCTCAGTGCCACCGGCCGCGCTACCCAATTTCTAAATCTGCGATCCTTTCCCATTTAAGAGTACCAGGTATAATATTGCTCCCTCCCGAGTGGGTTCCAGTACTAGCTCTGTAAGGCATGCCCCTGTAGGGCATCGAGAATGACCCTGATCTTGGATTTGGCTGCAGTACATGTTGTCCAGTTAACATCTGGCATATTCAGGTCCCCATCAACAATATCTCCCTTTTCCAGCCATTCAAAGATTGTCTCCTATCATTTCCTTGTCCATTTCCTCCGCTGAGATGGGGGTCTGTATACAACCCTGTGCGGATTCAAAAGTCAGTTAAAGAGCAGCTGCCTAGTTGCGGCTCCCCCAACATATACAGTAGCTTACCTGGCCCAGAGTTTATTGCCATAAAGAATTCCTGTTTTTTCAACCCTGTTTTTCTGCCCTGGCAAGAAGTTATGTCCCTCATAATTTTCAAAACGAACTTCACCTCAAAAACAAAGTGACTTCCCAATCTGCCGACACCCCCAAGTAGGCACACACACACCATTTTGTGATGTCTGAAAGTGAAGGCTGCACCCAATAAGGGTCCCTGTTAGTTGAATGGTCACTTTGATTTATTAAAATCATGAACTATAAATGGCATTAAAATGTTTAGATAATCCATCCCTGTTCAAGTCAGTGGGGCACACATGCAGCCTTCATTTACTGATGACAATAAACTCTAGGCCAGGTAAGCTATTGTATATATATTTGTGGGGCGGCAACTAGGCAGCTAAGAAGATGCTGTTTAAGATAGTCTGACACAACCTCTGCACTTAAAGGGCCGATTCATAAAGCGTCGGCATGACTCAAAGGTGTGCATCAAAAAATGGCGCAAGGTGCACCTTGCGCCATAAGATATGCCGGGAGTGATTACAGGCAGCCTGCATCAAATGCAGACTGCCTGCCCCAAATGGGCTTGTACCATCCCATGCCCAGTAATGGGCTGCGACATAGGCAAGGGCTCTGTGGCAGACGCAAGCTGCCACATCCCCAAAACTGTATTCACAAACTGTACCCTGAGGGACAGTTTTCTAAGTACCATAGACCAGCCATGGCTGATCTAAGGGAACATAGAAATCATCCAGGACAGTTCAGCACAGTACCAGTGGTCTAGTGTCCCCCATCCCTGATGATGCCGTGTTATTTAGTAATAAATAGATCCCCTCCGAACCCCAATGCCGTCCGTAGTAAGTAATAAATGCCAACTCTCCTCCTCAAATCCTGTTGCAAAACACCCATATACAATTTCCTGTAGTCTAATGGCACCCCTCTACACCTGGCAGTGCCCATGTCATCAGTGAGTTGGTGACTGGCTCTTCCACCCCTCATCTCCACGGCCAGCCACCAACTGAGCTCTGACCGAGTGCTGTACTGTATATAGTATGCAGCTCAGTGAAGGACATCTCAATCACTGAGTGTGTACTGTATACAGTACAGCTGTCGGCTAGAGCTCAGCTGGTGGCTGGCCATGGAGGTGAGTGGTGGGTAGTGCCAGTTGTCAACTTACTGATGAGATGTGCACTGTGGGGTTGGGGGTGCCACTAGACTACTAGGAAATGGTATATGGGTTTATTGCAACAGGGTTTAGGAAGGGGATCTTGGTATTTATTAATTACTATGAACAGCAGTGGGTTTGGGAGGGGCGCCTAGACCACTTGCAGCATCTTGCGGCTGGCACTCCTGGTCCACCATATGTTCAGCGCACTGCCAGGTTTGGCGCAGGCCTAGGGATTTAGCCCGTCGGACCCTGCTTGTAAGAGAATTGGGCTCAGGGTCCCTGGTATGCTATTTCAATCTAGCTGCTGTGTGCCACAGCTTATGCCACTCCAGGCCCACTTCTTTGGAGAATTGGGCCCAGAGAATCCAGGCTGGTTCCTATTCATTAAACCCCTTTTCTCTAAGAATGTAACTTCTCACCTCTTTAAAATTGTTTCCAGAAGTGTCTCCACTATTGATATCAGATTCACAATCCTATAGTTTCCCAGATTTTCCCTATCACCCCATTGTGTAAGAGAACATTTATCACCGTTCTCTCCTCAAGGCTACTCGTGTTGCAGCTAAATCTAAAGTGATCCATTAGTGGCTGTGCTAGCATCTGCCTAGTTTCCCTCAGCACCCTAGGGGGTTCCTGTCTGGTCTTGGCGTTTATTGGTTTTAGATTCTCAGTCTCTTTTATACCCATTTCCTTGTTATCCTATCCATCACAAATCTGGCCTCTGTATCCCACTTGAATTTTCTGCTGCTGTAAGGGAATGGGCCTGTGTTCCCAACTGTAAACACCAGACAAAAGTATTGATTTATCATTTAGTGTACATGCTTTCTCCACATCATCCTCTGTTCTCACCCCATCCTTTGTTATCCTTTATAGGTTATCCTTTGTCTTTTTCCTTTTAGTAATGTATCTAAATAAGGATTAGTTGTTCTCCTTGACTGTTTCTGCTAGCCTCCATTCTGCCTTTGCAGCCTGACGAGCTTCTTACTTATACCCAGTTTCTTCTATACCTTTCTCTATTTTCCTCTTTTCTGTTCGTTCATGTTGCCCCAGATACCCTTTTGTTCCTAATAGTCTACCTTACCTGTCCATCTGACCACATGGGTTTCTTATATTTTTGGACTTTTATAGTTCTGATGCAGTCTTGGGTGAGCTCTGAAATAGCCTCAATTAATGCTACCCACTTCCCTCCACCTTTGATCTCATGGAATTTCTTGAGTCCTTTCTGCATTCCCCCCTTCCCTGAAATATGTTTTTCTGAAGTCTAGCACCTGGGGCCAGTGGCCACTTGTTGTGACCCCAGCTTCATGCTGAATTTCACAGTGCAATAGTCATGCTAATGGGGCCTCTCCTTTAATGTCCCAGTTGGACACCCCCATGTCTAAAACCACCTCCCCACTGTGACCAGGCGAACTGGTAAGTCATCAATCATGATTTTTGAAGGCCAGTCAAGACTGATTATTGTTAATCATCAGATGTTACCAAACAATCATCAAAGGAAATCATGCTCTAAGATCATTATCTAGATCATGATTTAATAATCAAACATGAACTTTCAAATCACCGACTGATGATTATTGATTATTTTGTAAGCTTAAATCAGCGTGATGGTTGTTGATATTCTGTGGATGATCAAGTGATCATTGATGTTTATGTTAGTTCAGTATTATAAGTTTGCAAGTCACAGAAGTAATACAGTTTTATTAGTTAATTATAAAAATATGAATGTCACATATCAGCAAAGACAAATTAATTATGAATTATAATGTAAATCATGTGAAATCAAGTTTTAATCCCATTAGGAAGAGTACTTGCAATGTCTGGTATGATACCTAGTTGTATACCTAATTTGCATAGTTCTGCAGCACAGTGTATGGAACAAAGCAATGGTAATTTCTATTTTAAATTAATTTTGCATTGACAGTATTTGTTTGCAGACTATATGGAAAGGTTTGAGCACAAACCAGTACTTTTAGGAACTCACCACAACCTTAAAATGAACCACTTAATGGGGCTATATAACCAATATGAGCCTTTCTAATTACAGTCAGATGTGAGGTATCAGAATAAGCATAACTGAAAGCAGTGGGCTTCTAGAAAAAGGTATCATTACTGATCATTCCAGTAAATATGTCTAAATACAAGATAAATCACAAAGATATAGAGAAAGATACATTTTACATTTATTTCCATAATCTTGACATTGGGCAATCATGAAAATCATGATGATATACTCATTAATCACCAACTCCATAACTTGATGGTTTTGATTGGTGGCCATTTAACGTTGATGGTTAATTATTGTTAATAATGATCGCAGTGATGATTTCTGAAACTTAAACATGATGTCTGAACAAAACTGGATAATGACAATTCATGATACATCATTAAAAATTCATCATCTTTCGGCTGGACTGTGTGTGGACACAGTCCTGAGAATATCCACAAATCAATGTCCCTTCTGACTTCTAAGCACTGTCATACTCAGTCTATGTCTGGAAGGTTGAAGTCACCCATTAACCCCATTTCTTCCAATACTGCTGCTTTCCTTATCTCCCACTTCAGAGCTTCACCCATTGCAACCATTTGATCTGGTGGCCTGTACTGCACCTACTCTGTGCTTCTTTCCCTTCCAACACCTGTATCCACAATTACTCTTCACCCACCACCTCTGTGATTGGGGTATCTTCAGACACCCTTATGTATTCCCATATGCACTGTCGCCCCCCCTTCCTGTTTTCCTCTCCTTCCTGAAGAGCTTGTGCCCTGGAACATATAGGTCATAGTCATTGATCAGGCAAGCTCACGTTTTGGTAATAGTTACTATGTCTGTTTCATCTGCAGCCATTATAGCCAGCACTTGATCTATCTCATTGCCCAGATTTCTCACATTTGACACCTTTTATTTGTACTCCCTGCCACCCTCCTCTCAGGTTCCTTCCCTGCCCCCTCTATTTTATACCTTTCCTTTCTCCTTTTATTCCTCATCAACTTAGCAGTCTGCACCATCCTTCCTGTTTAGTTGGGCCAGTTAGGCTCCCACAGTAATCCTGGTCTGGTCCCTGTGCCCTAATATAGCCCTCTCCGTCAACTACTTTAAACTCCTTCTAATGAAATAATGTAATCTCTACCTCAGCACATTGTACCCCTTCCTTTCAGATGCAGACAGTTCCTTCCAAACAGCCTGTCATCACAGAAGGATCCCCAGCCCCACAAACTTGAACTCCTCCTCTCCAATTCAACATTTTAGCCATGTGCTAAACTCCAGAATCCTGGCCTTTCTACTTTGGCTTCCTCCCCACTACCCTGATCAAACTCTGTAGCCAAAGATGTACCTTCATAATTGTCTCTCAGGGAGGCGTGATGGATATGTGCCCAAGTATTGAACCACTGACCAGACCCCTTTTCCTCTCACTACAGAGCTCCCAATCACTATCACCTTTTGCTGTCATTCATGCCCTTGATTTCCACTCCTGGCCTGGCTCATCACTCCTAAATAAAGCCTCCTCCGTGTGAGTCCCAGCTGTACCCATGAGGTTGGGTCTGACATCTGGTGTCCCTGCCAGACTAGATTGGTAAAGTGGTTCTGAATGTGCACTCCTGGGAATGCTATCCTACCCAAACCAGTGCACCTCCCTCCACCACACTATAATCCATCCCCAGAATGGATCCTTGGGAGTCTTTGGGGTAATGGAACAGCAGCTCTCAGCATCCTTTATCATGGTTTAACCTGAGATACTAAACCTCAACTCTGAGATGAACAACATATGTCATAAGGACCCCAAACCTCTTACCCACTTGACAGAAACCCTCCATCTCACAGAGCACTCTCTGGAAATTTGTCATGCCACACCCTTCAACTGACTACCATAAACACCCTCCTACCTGCCTTAACATGTTAACAGTGACCACTGTGTCTACTGATGAGATATGGAAACCTGTTCCCACCCGTCCTCTCTTCTCAAGTCCTCTTTTCTTAAGTCCTTCTCGGCACATTATCTCATGGCACTTATTCAAGGGCACTTTCTGAGTGGCTTGCTTACTACTACTTTAGGAAGTTCCCTTTATGCATCCTGTTGATTTACAACCTAAAAATATTCCCCTTTTCCTTTCTCTGTGGTCTTACAAAATGCCTCTTCACTCCTCTTTGTCTGGGCCCTAGATACTTGCCACAGGTAAGCAAAGACCTCTACTCTAATTATCACCTATGTGAGGTCCCAGGCCAGATAATTTTCACCCAGCCCCCAAAACACATGCCAACATACCACTCTAATTGCCACCACAATCACCCTCACCCTTAATGAGACACTGTCAAATGCCTTAGGCCTCAAGGTGTTTCTAGTTTTAAAATACATGTTATGATTGGTCACATTCTGTGGAGATTGCTGAGGTACAACATATGCTAGTTTGATTCTGATTCTTTTTTTCTGTTTAATGTGAAAACAGACAACACACCATACTGGTGCTGCCACACAAAAACATGTTTGTTTACAGTTCTTGAGCAACTCACTACATCTTTCCTGGATGTGAAACACCCTAACACAATCTAGCCACTCACAAGGCAGTGGAAGAGGAAAGTATTGTATCATAGTGGTTGCAGTGTTTAGTAGTGTTGCTAATGGAAGTATGTAATAGGAGGAGATCAAGGATTTGAAACAAAACAAGACTGGATATAATTAAGCTATTTGCATGCATTTCAGTTCTATTAAGAGGGAAATAGGTAAAGCAACTAGCAACATCAATGAATTTCATTGATGGTAGCATTCATAAAATGTGGGGTTTCAACTAGAAATACTATGATACAAAGGGTTGACAGTGTCCCTTTAGGTAACCCTCCCTTCCAAGTGTCTTCTTCCCCTATCAGGTTCTTTCCATCAGTAA
This sequence comes from Neoceratodus forsteri, assembly GCA_016271365.2. Lineage (NCBI taxonomy): Eukaryota > Metazoa > Chordata > Ceratodontiformes > Ceratodontidae > Neoceratodus > Neoceratodus forsteri. The sequence continues at coordinate 1,047,884,150 of CM057455.1, forward strand.
CCTAATGGGATGGGGAGAGCCAGGTAGCCCTGCAAGTGCATGTTAGTGTTTTGATGTACCTTAGTACTGCTCCCCCAGTTTAAAGAGCAACTCTTAATCATAGGAAAAAGCTAACTTTATTCCTGTTATATTTTAACTTCCGTTTTGCCTAGTTCTTTTTATTTTTATGCTTTTCCCTGCTGGTGGTCTACTAAATATTGTAGATAACTTAGTAATTTATTTCACTAGTCTTTCAAAATGTATCTGACTCTCTCTTGCTAACCACACAAATGCTGTTTGTGGCATCACAGTCTGTTGTCATAGTGAACACTATGATGTCATAAACAAAGGTACTGTGAGGTTAACAGGGGAGAGCTAATGTTTTCAAATGTTTTCTATACAGATGTTTTAGATGGACTACCAAGATGTGCTGTAAATTTTGGAAAGGAACATTGAAAATAAAAAAATAGTTCTCTAGTAAATTGTAACAGCTGAAACTTCTTATTTATGAAAACAAATGCTGAAGTGCAGAGCTGCTCTTTAAATAAATGTGTCCCTCTTCTGCCCCAGAGCACTGGCTCCCACTATTTTAGGATACACACTGTCACTCTAGTAAAATCTCCTGTCCTTCCAGAAAAGTCCCCATTTCCTCAGTAAGTGCCATTCCTCTTGCCTATGCCAGCCCCTTAGCCATATGTTAAACATAATGATCTTAATCTACCATTTTCCTGATTTGGCACGGTTAGAACCTCAAGAAGGTTACAGAGCCTGCTGCTACTTTTAGCTTTTCACCAAGAGGGATTAAGAATCTATTCTACTACAACTTTTTACAATATAAAGAGCCAAGTGACTTGTGCCAAGTGTATGACACATTCTGGGTTATCCATCCCTCCCTAGTTTGCTCTTCCCCTGGGTGAGACTCTGTTCAAAATTGCACAAGAGATATACAGTATCACACTTTCACACACTGTACAGACATTGGCAAAACCACCATCCCTAGCCCTCTGATAATAACGTCATCAATTACAAGCCATCTCCTCCGAGTTTGCCTTACCTTTGGGGGCACTTTTTTTTGTGGTTATCTTTTTCACCCCCCTACATGCTCCTCAGCAGCCACTCCTTCAGGCTTGCAAGGCAGTCCTCTGACCCATCCATCCTCCAAGACTCCACCTCAGATCACAGCCTATCCCCAGGGTGACCCGGCATAACCCTTAGCCAGATGGGTCCCCCTCCTCTGGGGAAGGCACCAGCAAAGGGGCAAGACAGCACTCCTACTTTAGCCCCAGGGATGCTGCTGAGGCAGAGAGCTCAGTAGGACCTTTGATGGCCTCAGAGCACCGGGCAGCCGTCATCCAGCTACCGTGAAGCGGTATTTCTGCTTTCTAGTTACTCCCTCATTTTCCTTGCATCGTCCGCGGTGCTCCTGGTCTCCACCAGAGGCGCTGCAGCGCGACAAGACCCGCTACCCACCCCCAGGAGGAGAGCAGTCCCTACGGACGCTCGATCCTCTCCCGTCCCTACCAGCCCCGGCGGCCGAGGTCTGTTCCCGAACCCGATGCCCGGCGTGAGATGAGGTGAAGCGCCAGCACCTCAACCCTCTGCACCACTGGGCTGGCTTGGGGCACTACTAACCCTAGCTAGACACCCTAGATTCCATCTGTGTCCCAGATTCAGTCTGAGTCCCAGGAGTACCAATAGCCTGCTCCTTACGTGAGAGTACAATATCAATTACATCAGATAGGAGTTCAGAGCAGTTCCTGGTCCCCACAGCTGAATTCTCCATTTTACTTAATATAACCCCCTCCTTGTCTTCCCCAACAATGTACCACCACCCAGCCTCTATTCTCATTCCTTGGAGCCCTCTGTGGGGTGGAACTTGAGACACCTCAATCAATTATTCAGTATGGCTATTTAGAACAGTTATTTTAGCCCTTGTGGTAGCCAGTTCAGCCATCAGAAACTCCCACTTTTACGTACTGGACAGTGACAGTTGTTTTAGCACATGCTCTGGAACATGGTGCACCATACTCCCTGCAATTGACCACTCTCCCAAACCCAAAGCTGCCCTGTGCATGCATTCTGCTGCAGTATGTGTAGATATGTTTGCACTTAACTTAGAAGGTATATCTTATTATGAAATTTTACTAACCCTTGAACCTAAACTCCTATTTTACCCTAACTTGCTCGTTGCCCTAACTAAGCACAGTACTGTATATATTTAAATACCAACTGTGTTTCACAACCTGCCCTCAGTCTTCCGTAATGACCTCCCCTGAGTTTGTGTCAGCTACCATATTCCTATATATGTGGATGATGCTATGCTCTGCTTTTAGGGCCATGGTCTTTGCCCAGGAAACATAATTTCAGCTTGACTTGATCATGTCCAACATTGATTCCGGTCTTCCAAGCTTGGTCAGTACCTAGAAGATGGTGTCCATGGCCTTTGGCACAAGCCATAAGTTTGTTAGACTCCCCACTCCTCGAGTCACCTGTACCCTGGATAGTACCCCTTTGAAGGTGTTCCCACTTCCAAGTACTGTACCTCGGTGTATGGCTAGATGGAAGACTCAACTTATATACCACATCAATGCATGCATATGATGATCCAAATCTCAGTGCTCTGTACCACAACAAGAATTGCTTACTACTCCTAGTCTGCTAGGAAATTGTCACCAAAGTGGTTCTACCAGTGTTTGATTATGTCGATGTTGTCTATGGTAACACCCTACATCCTCTGACATTAGACTGACACTTCGCTGGCTCTGTGGTGCAGTGAGAGGGTCACTTCGACGCGCTGGTGACCCGGGTTCGCGAGCCAGGTACCAGGAGCAGTCCGGCAGGAGAGATGCCTGGCGTCCACTGGGCGCTTCCCTCCTGGGGTGGGTGGGTACTGCCTGGGCACCTCGGGGCAGATTGGGTGTGTGCTTGGGGATGTGATGCCTCGACATGCCCCTGCACCCCTGCCCGAGACACCACCATGCAAGGCCGATAACCTAAGGGCGGGCAGAAAATGAGGAAAATGGCATCTTAACCAACCAGATGGCGGTCACTGGACCATTGCCACCATGGAGCCCCGGACAGCTGGGACCAACTTCAGCAGCACCAGGGCCAAGCAGATAAAGCTGAGAGTCTCATTCTCCACGGAAGGAGAGGACCCACTTGACAAAGAGTTACATCGGAGTTTACCCTGTGGGGTTGCAGTATGGGGGTGGCAGTTGGTGGCGAGATTGCCTGGGGTGAGGTCCTAGGTGGCCTGAAGGAGAGGCTGACCAGACATTGGAGGCGCAAAATAAAAATACAAAAAAGACTGGACAAGTTCTTGCATGCTCTCTGCCACATTGCTGCTAATCCTCCTGCACACACTACTTCTCCTACACATTAACATCTCTATTCCACCTGTTGCCTTGTCACTCACTGTGCCTTTTTCCTCTCTAAATACTGGTTGCCCTCTCTCCTCCATTCCTATTTCTCCTCTCTTCTGCCCACTACTCCTTGTACTCACTTCACTCCAGGGACTCATGCACCTTCTCCATTCCTTTTCCAAACAGACTGCTGGGCAATCCATTTTCTCCTTTTGTCTTCCCTCCATCTGAAACAACCTCTCCACCCATGTTTTCTGTCTTCCTCCTATAGCTCACTCAGTCATCAACTCAGACTCCTGTTTGCCCCTCCTGCTCCTGCCCTGACTAGTCTACCCTGCATCCTTCTTTACTACATTTTGCTCCTGCTCTGAGCAGCATTGTGTAGTTGTTCTGGCTGCCAATTTAGTCTGCTCAGGGTTAGGTATTCCTAAGTACCCTTTCTGCTTCCATTCCTGCCTGTACCTCACTTGTTAAATATATTCCCTGAATAACTTCACTGTAAACACTGCTCCAGTATTCTCCCCTGTACTTAACAAGAAAAGAAGAATCAGCATTTATATAGCATTTTCCATACACTCTATCCCAAGGTGCTTTACAAGCAATGCTAGACTGCTAGTGAAGTATCTGAATGTGTAGTGGCAGCCATTTAGTACATCAGCACCCACACACAGCCTTTGAGAACTGCATGAACTGATTTTACAGGATGAGAAATGTGGGCCAGGACATCAGGAAACTTCCCCTACTCTTCTGTAGGAAAACCTCTGGCCATTGGCGTGATGGCCACTTGTGATGCTCCAGTGGTGGAGATGGACATCTTGGAAGCTGGGAGTGGGTCTCCTTCACTGTCTCTGTAACTGCAGAGACCGACATTTGCAATGCAGATGGGGTCCCTAGGCCACTACAGCCCAGAATGAATCAGCAATCACTGATGTAAAAACACAGAGGATCTGATTACAGTATAGACCAAAGCGGTGAATTTGGAGCCGACATCTGAGGAATGGGTAACTACCGACAAACTGCAAGTGCTCTTAAAGGCAGAAGAGGAAAATTTTCACGACGTAAACAGGAATTACAGACCGCATTAAACAATGCCAAACTGACTGTGCAGGGTCTTCACTTGCTGGAACTTTAACGCACAAGGCCTTACCTGAAACCGGTGATGCAAGTACTGCTGAGATTTCAATACAAGCTACTGCATCTGCTTCTACACCACCACACCAGCTGTCAACATCCACAGCCGCAACATTTTCTGCTTTGCCATGGGACACTGGGACCCAAACTTATTTGTATTTGCAGGACAAAAGTCAAAAGGAGTACAGTCGTGAATGGCAAATACAGGTGTAACCCCCTTCAAATGGGGGTTCTCAAAAGTCTTCAAGAGCTTGCCTAATTGCTCCATAACCTGTTTGGTGTTAGCACCTAAGCCGTTTAAAAGTGATTGCCAGTGAGTGCTTTTAAGCCTCCATGTACTGTCTCTTTAAGGGCTGCCAGCCTGCAGTCATAATTAGTTTGAATGGGGGACCGTGTGTTTCTATGCCTGAGTCCCACCGGTCTGCTGGCTAAGCGCTCTGTTTCTGCCATCGCTAAATGTGCAGAGTGAGCCCTTTGAAAGATGTAATTGATTGCTGGTAGATTGTTTAAATAGTGGTAAGAATATAGTTTGTTCTAACCTGCCTTTCTTGCAGCATGGACTGTCTCTGCTTAGCTACATCATTTTGGTCCCGGACTGCCAAATGGGACCAATCAGTACTAGGGCTCTCAAAGGCCTGCTGAAATGGAGCTGTGTGGAGTGAGACTCTGGGAGTTGTAGTATCTGGACTGTTGGACCCTTTTGCACCTATAGGAGCCCTGCTTTGACTGACAACTGAACCGACCAACCAAACCTTTTGGATCTAAGTGAAAGACCTGAGCTGTCTGCTGGCAAGCCAGATTCAAGTTGGGAGCTAGAGAGAAGGAGCTCTGACAGTGCGGCGGCTGTTTGGGCGCCCGTGGTTGTGGGAGAACTGTGGAAGGCCTGATCCCTGGCCTACTAGCCTGCTATCTGCCCTGAGAGGGAGAAGAGGACGTTTTGGACTGAATTTGAATTTGTAGAGAGTAAAGTAAGCAGCTGAATTATTACCAGGCTCACCCTGTAGAAAACCGAAGATTTTGCTGAAAGCGATCGGCCTGTCAGGACTCTAGCTACTGAAGTGCTCCCCGGTAATTGCAGTGATTTTTGTGATTGGGACTGAGGAGTCACCTGCCTGGTACAGTAAACTCTTTTTACATACAAATGTGCTATGTGCTGGAAGGGAATCGCGATCTGGTTTCCCCATTTGCTGTAAATTGTGTGCTAGTGCTGGAAGTAGTTTTCCCAGCAAGAATCGGAATGAATCCATGCTGCCTGGCACAGCTAGGCCCTGACACGAGGTCCTACCTCACTACCTTGCTGCACAGAAAGATCCATCACTGAGGCCAAGCTTCCTCTGGCAATCCAGAGAGATCATCCATCAGCCCTCCTGTGTTTAGCCTGGGTATCGTGAGTAATTATCAGGGTAGCTCCTGCAACTTTTGCCTAATCAAAGTGTGTCATCTGATTGTTTGTGCTTTTCTTTCCATGAACTGAGCCATCCGGCTCCAGATTACAAATTTGTGTCCATGTTCTTTTTCCATCACAGGGCTCCAACCAGCTGCAATGGACCTAGCTAGATCTTTTCTCATCCTGGGTACCCAGAGTGTGACTTTATGGGACACTAAGTGCATGCATAGTACTGTGATTATTAATATGATTAAAACCAATTAACCTGATTCTCTCCTTCCTTGTTACAGACCCTGAATAAATCAGATCTTACTGTTTCTGCATTTAAACTGACTGTGGTTTCCATTTGTATTGGGAGTACTGTACTGCTGTCATTTGTGCTGCCTAACTTTATTTTACAGGGGTCCCTGAGTCAAGCTGAATGAACCAGTCCTGTGGGTAAGTGGCAAGTAGAAGTATATGTGGTTTGCATATCTAGGGCATTGGGAAGGTTACTTCTGTGTACTGTGTGGGCACTAGTGGGAGATAAGGGGGTCACAGTGTCCCAGAGGGCTGTGGCCTGGTTAAGCGTAACCCAAATCAACCCTGACCTTTGGGTGAAGGCACCATTCAGAACTCAGGCCCCTTAATCTGTTAGTAGCCAAACAGGCAGGGTAGTAGTCCTTGGGATAGCGCCACCTAGGGGTTACATCTTGGATACACCACTGGGATTAACGTCCCTTAGTGGCCAAATTTATGATTGCTGTTGAAAATAAATGGCTACCCCAACAGAAGCGGCTGTACACCAGTTGGTGGGGTGGTGTACTGGGCAGCAGATCGATCCCAAAATTCTATGCTTATTCTGGATATTCCCTAGGTACCAATAAGGGCACTGTAGAGGAATACTTTCCAAGGTTGAATGTTTGCAAAACCCTGTGGTGGTGGGTCGACAGGCTAATCTATGGCCCAAACTTTTATAGCCTTAGTAGAATGTAAGGACCTAGTAGACGGTTCTAAAGTGTCACAGGCTATTACCCCTGAAGGAGCCCTCACTGCCTGAAGAGTGATAACTGTAGACAGTAAAGACCCAGGAGGATGAGCTCCCCAACTATCTGAGACTTTTGAGGAGAAATTTACTAAGTTGTTGCTGGAAGAAGAAAAACTGTGGAGGACTTAAAAAACTGTTCCTGCCAGCTGAGGTGCGCCTTCCCCAACACCTCCTCCCGCTCCAGCTCCTGTCCTTTCACCCATTTCTATACCTGCTTCTGTGCCAGCATGTAGTCATGGACTCTACCAAGCTCAAGGTATTCTCTGGCATCCACCCTACTCCAAATGGGAAGTCGATCTGGAGACCTGGATAGATTCTGTTACTCTTGCAGTACAAGGCTGGCAATGCTCAGAGGCTGAAAAAATTGCCCACCTGAGAAATCCTCCAGGATCCATCGCTTTAAGCTCCCTGAGGTCCTCTAACTCTCTGGCATACAGCCCAAGAGTACATAGTTGCCCTTGAGAATGTATTAGGACACCACTAGTGTTGAGGCCTTGAAGTGGAAACTTAAAGATGTTAGACAACAGCCGGGGAATTATTATCTGCCTATATGGATCGATTAGAGGAATCCTACAAACCATTCTTTGGAAGGAGGCTGGACCTCTAGTGAAGTGGACCAGGTAAGACTGGATCATATACTCTGCTCTGCCAGCGCTCCAGCTGGTGTTGCTCAAATGCAGTTGCATCAAAGGAAATCTGGTCCCTTGCCCTTCCATGTGTTGATGAAGGAGGTACAGGAAGTTGAGGAGGAGGAGGAAGGTTTTGAGAGCCCTGCGCGATCGTAGCTACTACTACCCTTGCTCCAGGTCGAGGTGGGCCGCTGATGGCCTGGAATCACCGAAATCATATGGCGGAGTCGAGGACTAAATGCCAGCCGAGAAGGATGGCGACAGATGCTCCACCATGGGATGAACTGCTGAGGGATTTCAGGAAATAAAAACAGTCTCTTTATGAAGGCCCCTCCTGCAGTACAGGCTCTGACCCTTATCAGACTGCATCTGCCGTGGGGTGAGGTGCACCCTCAGGCATCTTATAACATGGACAGCCCTCAGAGTGAGATCAAAGAATTGACTGCTGCCCTGAAGGAACTGGTGAGGCACATTGCACTCCTCTTTCCACTGTCAGCAGACGTGGGACCTCAATCCTTTGCTAATACCTCAGTTCCTCAGGCAATTTTTCTCCAAAAGTGCCCAGAGCCTGTCATTTGTCACAATTGCAGCAGGGATGGCCATTTAAAAGGAAATGTTGGTCTCAGAAGGACTTAGAGAGCGTGGTGAGCCATATTCAAGGAGAACTTCAGAAAACAAAGCAGTGGTCAGGGGTGCACGAAATAAGCGCAGTGAGGGTCTGAGAAACCATAACTCAAATTCCTTTGTGGCTAAATCGTCTGGCGGGCCCTGCTGCCATCCCTCTAGACTGGTCCAAGGTGGTGGGTCCGTCCATGGAACAACATTAAAAGTGAATGGTGTGCCCATCAGAGCTGTGCTTGACAGTGGGTCTCAAGTGACTATTCTGTGTCAAGATTGGTACAGTAAGCATCTGCCTGATGTGCCCTACAACCCCTGCAAGGTTTGAATGTCTGAGGGGTTGAGTGAAAAGTCATATCCATACTCTGGGTATATCCGGATCTGGCTGTCTTTCCCTACTTTAGTGGCTGGAGTGGTGGAACAACTGGAGCACCTTGGCCTTAGTGTGTCCCCTACTGGACTGTACAATGGTGTTCCTTTACTGGTTGATACAAGTGTTCATCTATTCGGGAGATTGGCGCAGCTATGCTCACGAGAACAGGGCAACGGACTGGTAGAGCTTTGTGGATTCTGTCTTGATCAAGAAGGCTTATGAGTCACGGAAGAGTGCTGACAAGATGGATGTGGATAAACCGGTTGGAGTTGTATGGAAGAAAGATCCTGAGTCTATGATCCTGGTCCCCAATGCTCAGTGTACCTTACAAGGAGGTTCGCTTTATGAAAAGATGTCAAGACAATGCATCGTAACCATTTGTTGCCCATTGATCAGGTAATGATTGAATCTGAGCTCCCAGAAGTTGCTCCCTCTGGACCGTGACACGAGTTGCTGCCCGACAAAGACAGAGAAATCTTGCACCTGCAGTTACCGACTTAAGGTTTCCTCCACAGTGAACCCAAATTGAGCATGACTGTCAGTCTACTTCAGATAAAAGTGCAACTGTGGTTATTATCCTTCCTATGATCTAAATCAGTTGTTTCAAGGTAACCCCTGGTCAATTATGGGGATGAAGCTGGACCTTCTGGACTGTCTAAGCCCCAACTTTGTCCTTGGAGCCAATGCTCCTGACAGTGAAGCACAAAGTGTCACGTTTGATGATATTGAGTCACTATGTATGGTGGAACTGTTTGAATTACCTGAGGAAGAAACAGATGAGCTGAGACCGACTGGTGATTTACCAGAGCCTGAGGAGTAGCTTGAGTGTCATGATAGTTAACTTCCAGTGCCAGAGAGTTTTCAAGTGAGCAAAGTGTGGTTGAACAAGAACTTGCTGATCCAGAGGCGGGCAGTGCATTAAGTCCGAACTTTTCTGCTCGAAAGAGACTCCCCTTGCAAGTAAGGAAAGTGCCAGAGTGAAACTAGAGGTACAGAGACTGTAACTGTTCCACCCAGGAGGACTGGTCGAGCTGTAAAACCAGTCGTGTGCCTTAGCTATGACTCCTGGAAGGCCTGTGGATTTGCCTCTCAATGTGGTCTATAAAGGGTGTAAGTGTCCCAGAGCTCACTGCCCAAACTGAGCTTAAGTGCCAACTCTAGGTTAATTGTTCTGCCCTCCAGGTATGGTGTCCCTGTCCTCTATCCCCAAGGTAGCTGATAGGGAGGGCCCCTCATTATTACTGTTTCATGTGCAAGAAGGATAACCTGAAGTTGTATGTGTATAAGTTACCTGTGTAAAATGTATCTGACATAATTCAGAATGGGTATGGTATCATGAAGCGTAGCTAATACGTATAGTGATGGTTAAGAATGTTGATTGATGTATAAAATGTGATTGGTATGACATGTTGATGGTATAATTGCATAGTATAATTTGCATCTGAAATTATAGTGGCGTACCCACTTGCGTGGGAGCCAAGTTTCTTCAGGGCATAAAGTTTGTAATCCCCCTACAAATGGGGGTTCCCAAAAGTCTTCCAAGAGCTTGCCTAATTGCTCACAGCCTGGTCAGTGTTAGGCCTAAGCCATTTAAAAGTGATTGCCAGTGAGTGCTTTTAAAGCCTCCATGTACTGTCTTTTAAAGGCTGCCAGCCTGCAGTCATAATTAGTTTGAATGGGGGGACCGTGTGTTTCTATGCCGAGTCTCACCGGGCTGCTGACTAAGTGCTCTTTTCTGCACCGCTAAACGTGCAGAGTGAGCCCTTTGAAAGATGTAATTGATTGCTGGTAGATTGTTTAAATAGTAGTAAGAATGTAGTTTGTTCTAACCTGCCTTTCTTGCAGCATGGGACGGTCTCTGCTTAGCTACACCATTTTGGTCCCAGACTGCCAAATGGGACCAATCAGTACTCGGGACTCTCAAAGGAGCCTGCTGAAATGGAGCTGTGTGGAGTGAGGCTCTGGGAGTTGTAGTTTCTGGACTGTTGGCGCCTTTTGCACCTATAGAGGGAGCCCTGCTTTGACTGACAACTGAACCGACCAACCAAACCTTTTGGATCTAAGTGAAAGACTCTGAGCTGTCTGCTGGCAAGCCAGATTCAAGTTGGGAGCTAGAGAGAAGAGCTGAGAGTGGGGAAGGCCGTTTGGCACCATAGTTCGGCGCAGCAAGAACAAATGGGCCCGATCCCTGGTCTACTAGCCTGCTATCTGCCCTGAGAGGAAGAAGAGGACATTTTGGACTGAATTTGAATTTGTAGAGAGTAAAGCAGCAGCTGAATTATTACCAGTACTCACCCTATAGAAGACCGAAGATTTTGCTGAAGCGACATCGGCCTGTCAGGACTCAGCTACTGAAGTGCTCCAGGGTAATTGCAGTGATTTTGTGATCGGGTCCAAGGAGTCACCTGCCTGGTACAGTAAACTTTCTTTTACATATAAATGTGCTGTGAGCTGGAAGGAATCGCGATCTGGTTTCCCCATTTGCTGTAAATTGTGTGCTAGTGCTGGAAGTAGTTTTCCCAACAAGAATCAGACTGCATCTGTGCTGCCTGGTGCAGATAGGCCCTGCCAAGGTCCTACCTCACTTCCTTGCTGCAGAAAGATCCATCACTGAGGGCCAAGCTTCCTCTGGCAATCCAGAGAGTTCATCCATCAGCCCTCCTGTGTTTAGCCTGGGTATCAGTGAGTAATTATCAGGATAGCTCCTGCAACTTTCCTAATCAAAGTGTGTCATCTGATTGTTTGTGCTTTTCTTTCTATGAACTGAGCCATCTGGCTCCGGATTACAAATTGTGTGCATGTTTTTTTTCCATCACAGGGCCCCAACCAGCTGCAATGGACCTGGCTCGACCTTTTTCTCATCCTGGGTACCCAGAGAGTGTGACTATATGGGACTCTTAAGTGCATGCATAGTACTGTGATTATTGATGTGATTAAAACCAATTAACCTGATTCTCTCCCTTCCTTGTTACAGACCACTGAATAAATCAGATCATACTGTTTCTGCATTTAAACTGACTGTGGTTTCCATTTGTATTGGGAGTACTGTACTGCTGTCATTTGTGCTGCCTAACCTTATTTTACAGGGGTCCCCAGAGTCAAGCTGAATAGACAGTCCTGGGGGTAAGTGCCAAGTACAAGTATATGTGGTTTGCATTTCTGGGGTATTGGGAAGGTTACTTCTGAGTACGGTGTGGGGCCACTAGTGGGAGGTAAGGGGGGCCACAGTGTCCTTAGAGGGCTGTGGTCTGTTAGTGTAACCAAACCAACCCTGACCTTTGTGTGGAATCACCCATTCCAGAACTCAGGCCCTTAACCTGTTAGTAGCCAAACAGGCAGGGTAGTAGCCCTTGGGATAAGCGCCACCTTGAGTTACACAGACCCAAAGGGCCTGGCCTAAGACTTACTACATCCAGTAAAATCCATACTGACTCCTCAAGATTGCTCAGTAGAATCAGCCCTAACCTCAGCAGGCTGCAAGCGTTATCAACAATCAGGGAGTGGGTCTTGGGCTCTTCATTGATTCAGATGCCTTGGCGACAGAAAAGGTCAGCCACAGGTACTGTTACTTTACAAATTAATAGTACAGTTTAGGTATATATGCAAGTCAGTCCAGACTCCAAATATGGAGGAAGTCAGTTGGGGACTCAGTCTCCTTTAGCCCTGCCTGATGACTTAAACTCACTCAGCACCCAGTGTTACACTTACAGGGTGCTGCTGATATTCAATTCAATTACGTGTTTATTTATAAAGCGCCTTTCAGAATCAAGGCGCTGTACATAATAATAAAACAGAAATCAACAATAAACAAATCAACTATAAAGAAAAAGCCAATTAAAAGATAAGTTTTTAAAGCAGTTTAAAACTATCGACGGTCCGAACATTCTCTCAACCAATGAGGTAGAAATTCCACAGGGTAGAAACTGAGCAAGCAAAAGCCACGAGATCCTGATATCTTCAAAGCGAACCCTGGGAATCTCATAATCCCTCATTAAGCGGAGGCGGAGAGGGGGTGGAGAAGCGATAGAATCAGAAGATCTTTCAGAGTAACTTGGTCCCTGATCATGTAGGGCTTTAAAGGTTAGTAAACCAACCTTAAAGATGATCGCCATCACACAGGCAGCCAATGCAGTTACAGTGAAACACAGGCATAATATGACTGGTTCTCTGGGTCCCCAGTCAAAAGCCTGGCTGCAGCGTTCTGAACTAGCTACAGGCGGTGGATATCAATCCCTGGGAGCCCTAGGTATAGGGAATTACAGTAGTCCAAGCGGGTTGTAACAAAGGCGTGAACCAAAGTCGGAAGATCCTCCTGGGGAATCAGGTGTTTCACCTGGGCGATATTCCTCAGATGATAAAGAGGTTTTGACAACAGCTGACACCTGAGATTTCAGGGTCAGACCGTCGTCAAAAATAATGCCCAGATTCGCACCTATCGAGAGCTAGAAGCGGCACCCCACCAAGTGATAAGCCTGATGGATGTACGCTTTTAAACCTCCAGGATGATCTGGGCCCACAACCAATACCTCGTGCCTATCCGGATTAAGCTTCAACCAACTCGAACTCATCCAAATTCTGATTCCATCCAGGCAGTTGTTAAGTACAGAGAGTGCATCACTCTGATCGGGAGAAAGAATAAATACAGCTGAGTATCATCCGCATAGCAGTGAAAACTCAAGCTGTATTTCCTGATAATTCTCCTAGTGGCAGCATATACACTGCAAACAACATGGGAGCTAAAATGGAACCCTGCGGTACCCACATGGTAGGGAGAAGGTGTCAGAGGAATAAATTCCAGTGACAACTCTCTGAAACCTACCAGTGAGGTAGAACGGAACCATTAGTGGACTGTACCAGACAGTCCACAAAAAATCATAACCGCTCCAGTGTTGCAGCTAAAGACATTGGCCCAGTAGAGGTGCTACAAGTCCACTTTGCAAAACCAGTCCAAATGCAAAGCCCTCTGAGGATCAGCAACCCCTCCAGGTTCTGCCTCCTCAACTTGCCCAGAAGCCTAGAATGCAGCGGGTAACCATCCACCACCTAGGTCTTCTAACTCCAGACTGTATGCATCCTTTTGTCAGATGCCTGTTTATCCGGCAAAATGACACAATGCAGTACTTTACAAAGGTGGCATGGATCTTTTCAAGACAGCTATTTCTGGCCAAGACCTTGCTTAAAGACTGCATGTTTTTTTGCATCAAAATATACGCTCTGATTCATGTCTCCAGCGAACCGACTTTTGATGTAAGCTTTAAAGCTTACTAGTGAGCTAGAAAAGTTCTGGACCAAATATCAAACATTGAAACATATGCCCTGTGGTCTCCTTTGAAGCAGCAACCTGACCAAACCAGCTTTCAAGACCACCACTGTACTTTTCAAAATGAAGGTGAGCGGATTGGATTTACTATACTGGTTGAAACAAAGGTGCATGGTTCTAGGGATCCTGAGGCCATCCTAAATACTGACAGTATCTGGACAGGGGCTGGCACATCTGAGTGGATTTAAAGTCTACTGATACTGGCCTTGCACACCTGCCTCATTGTTTCATTTTGAGGAAGTGATAGAGGTGTTTTTGTGCAGGCCATCTGAAAGCCTACTACAGGTGTGGTTCTACAGATCATGTGTGCAGTTTATGTGACAAGTTGCATTGTACACTATGTGTAATGAATTAGGCCACACCAGCGGCCACTGCACAAATGAGCATGAATGTAATCTGTAGCAAGACAAGGGAATATAAATATAGCAACTGTCCCTGGGCAGGCCGTAGCCAGGATAACCAGTCAGACAGTGAAGAGCAACATTCTTGATCGCTATGGCACAACGATCCCATACTTCCAGACCTGTACCAACTCCCAGGGCCCCGTGAGTATGTAAATCTGTGACCTCTACCAAACAGGATGTAAATAATCCTGAGACTAGTGTTCCATCTTTACCCCAGGTTTCTCAGAATCAGAAGGTTTCCACCCCAGTTACCCTGGAGCAGCCATGGACTCCTCACCCCTCCCCCAAGTCAATCTCAAAGTTATTCAGGACCCACCACCTGTACAAGCCTTGATGTCTGTAGACCAGCATAGTATGCCTCCTTCCCCACTTTACCTACCCTGGACCCCAAACAATGCTTGATAATTACAAGGTGCAGGGCTGATGGGACCCCCCTTGTCTAAAGTGTCTAAGATCACAGACATTCCTGTGAGTAATAGATTTGAGGTTTTCACACCCTCCTGATTTGTCAGGAACTGATTCAGACACTTCATCTCTGAGCTCTTCTCAGATTGATCAGATCTCTAATACCGAGGAGCTTCCTGCAGCTACCGCTAAACTCAGCTTTAAAGAGCCTGGGAGAAAGCTTGCTAAGATAAAATCCTCAGATGCCTCAAGAAGGAAAAAAGAAACATCCCTGAGGCAGTCGGTGAGTGAGGCTTCCATCCTTTTCTAATTACGGATGGAACCCTTTTCACTATGTACTATGAATGTTAACAGCATAAAAGTGACAAAAGAGTGGAGCTGTATTTCCAAACTGATTTCTCTAAATTCAAATCTGACATTTATACAAGACACAAGGTTGCATTCTACATCAAAATTGTCTCCAAGCTGTAAAGCATGGTATGAGGCCCTCATACTGAGGCGATAAACCATAGCCTCTGTTCTGGGTTGGGTATTCTTTTCAGAATATTGAGGTGCGTCTGATTAAACTGATTGACTTGGTACCAAGGAGGGTTTTATACTAGATACCAAAATTCATAACACACTTTTCTGCTTTATCAATGCATACACCCCACAGACTAAGGTGGAAAGAATTTATTTATTTTAGTAGTTCAATCTTATCTATTTTCTGCTCATAAGATTATTTTTGCTGGGATTTTATTGTGGCTCTCACTGGGTGACCGGGAAAACAGACAAGAACCAGGAAAGTATTCTGTGAAATGTACTATCTTGCTAAAATTATTAAAACTTCAGGGCTCAAGGATGCATTTCTCTTTCCATGAATCCGCATGTCCTACCTTTCATAAAGGGTTTTGGCAACAAAAATTGATTTTATCTTTACTACCAGGTCCATTCAGAT
Source organism: Neoceratodus forsteri (assembly GCA_016271365.2). Taxonomy (NCBI): domain Eukaryota; kingdom Metazoa; phylum Chordata; order Ceratodontiformes; family Ceratodontidae; genus Neoceratodus; species Neoceratodus forsteri. The sequence continues at coordinate 1,047,899,722 of CM057455.1, forward strand.
ACAGAATATTATAAAATCTCCTGTAGAATTTTCAGATCACAATTTACTGTGTCTGGAGATAGAGTAAAGACAGAGGTCCTCTTCTGGATCGAGTATGGAAATTAAACTTCTATATATTATCTAAACCAGAAATAGCTCAAACAGTATATCATTGTTTTATGGCCAGGAAGTTGGTATTCATTTATATGAGTACCACATGACCTGATGGGCGAACCACGAAACCTGATCTAAGAGTCCTTTAAAATCTTCTTATAAGGCAAAAAATATTCAGAATGTTTCCAGTATTTAAATAACAGAAAACAATTACAAAAGCTTATGTGACTAACAGACCTCACTGGAATGGGTTATACTGCTCAAATTAAAATCATGCCCAACAGGCAGAAAGCTTGAAAAAACAACAATTTGGGATGCATGGGAAATTAGGAAACCTCTGTCCTTATGACAGTTGTAGTACAAGAATCCAAAAAATTATACTCTCCTTGTTTGAAGGTGCTGGTTCTTTGGTGGATACAATAAAGTGGTAAATTATACTCTCCTTGTTTGAAGGTGCTGGTTCTTTGGTGGATAGCAATAAAGTGGTAATGCATCAGGTGATTACTCACATGACCGCCCTTTTCAGGAAGGTGGCTGACACTACCCATCGAGCACCCTTTCTTGATGGCATTCCCATCCATCCTTACTCTATTGAATTGGCCAATGCACTAACACAAGCCATTCATCTCTCGAAATAGAGTTGCCATTTCTGCCCGAAAACAGACAAAACTCCAGGGTCGATGGACTCACTAGTAAACTATACAAATTTTTTTTGGGGGGTTTCGGCCCAGAAATTGGCTACAGTCTATGCAGATATTCTTTCCTCCCAGAACTTACTGCTAGAGATGTTAGAAGGCCTCCTCATATATCTATATAAAAATGGGACAGAAGGATCTAAAAACTGAGATCTATCAGCCTCATCAACACTGACTTTAAGATTCTGAATAAATTTCTCACTGCCAGGCTAAAACCAGTTGTTTAGTATGTGTTAGAAAATGGCAAAAAAAATCCTGGAAGCTGATTGGCTGATAACATATGGCTGAGGTGGGCATCCATTTTCAATTGATGCCACCAAATAAAAGTCCCAGCCCAACTGGCCCCTACACCTCCCTCTGATATCCTGGTGCCCACCCTGCTTCCTCATTGGTTGAAAGCACCCTGGAAAATTCAAACCACCGCCATTTTTTCTGTCGTATAGTGAGTAACTCAGTGGTTAGCCAAGTCCTCCCCAGACCAGTTCAGTATCGAAAGTCATAAAAAAAAAAAAATGCACACAGTGCATTTGTACTTTTGCAGTCAGAGAGACAGACAGAGAGAGAGAGAAGAGAGAGAGAGTTGATCACTTCTGCCAACCACGCTGATGGCTAATGGCAGCACTCTCCGACCACAGTCTCGCGACCCTTTTTCTAGATGCCAATCCTCCAGCTAATGTACAACAGTCCTAAGCTTCAGCCAGCAGTGCAAAGCTTGCCTAGCTTTGTAAATGGCAAAAAAAAAATACACTCCAGTTGTTATTTTTGCAGTCAGGAGGAGAGAGACAGTTGATCCTATCTCGCTGCTGATTCCCCATCATACCATACTTCAAAACAGTATCCCTAACATCATCAGTACCCCACACACTGCCCCATGGACTAGCAGTATTTTTTTTGCTTTGTTTATTCTTGCCATAAGTTAAATATGGTCAGCCAGGAGAGTGGTTACATTTTCAAGACATCAGGAGCAGAGCGGAGCAAAAGCGATGAACTGATGCCGTGATCATCGCTGACTTTTCTGGTATCCACCCCATTTTTTCTTAAATTGAAATGTAGAGGTGATTTTGGAGCAGCAGCATTGATATGGGGAAAGAAATGGGTGAGAATACAGCCTAGGCAAGCTGAGAAAATTTGTTGCAGTAGCGCTGTTACCATTTTAAAAATGACAGGATCGGAGAATCTGTCCCTGGGGTGGTGAGTGGTAATGTAACAAAGCAGCTGATTAACTTCAGATCGCTGCTGGTTAAACTTAAAGAAATAATTTATACAGTTCCTGTCTTACACGGGTACTTGTAGTTCTTCACTTCATGGTTTAAGGAAGCACAGTCATGTGCCTAGTAACTACAGCTACCCACCGGAGGGGGAAAAATGATTGCAGGAAGGGCAGAGAATGTGACACAAAAATGATAACAACAACTGCTGGGGTGAAACATTCTCTCTTCTTCCACATGGAGGGGGGAAGTAGAAGAGAATGGATCTGTTGGGGGTGGCAACAGAAGATGGAACAGCACAGGAATGTAGGGACTATTTTATCCAAAAAGTGTTTTTCTAATGTTTATATTTGTTTTAAACTCATGTCCTCTCCTATTTTATTAGTTAATTTGAATTTACACAGAATCCCATTTCTAAGCGCAATAATACCCTCAGGGTGGGCAGTATGGGCAAGACCAGGATCTTCCAGGAGCTGTAAGGCCCTCTGCCTGCAACATCGGCCTCATTACGCTCCTGGGCAGTCCAGTATTGCCCACACCGCCCACCTTGTAGGGTATTATTGCTGGGTATATCCAGGCACAGGCATGATCTATTCCAGAATGGAATGTTACAGACCATTTAATTCTTCTACAGGAAATTTTTGAAAGGGGTAATTCAGATAGGATTCAGGGTTTGATGTTAACCTTAGATCAATACAAGGCCTTTGATGCAGTTAATTATGATTACTTGTGGTATACTTTAGGGAAATATGGTCTTCCTCAGTTATTTATTAGGTGGCTTCAGTGCTTATACAGAACTGCCATGGTCAGGCCTATTTTTTTTTTTTGTCTTATCAATTTATGTTCCACCCCTGGCACCCCTTGCCGGCCTCTCCTTCAGAGTGCCAATGCCCACCACACCACCACTTCAACCCTGCACCACCATCTCCCGACCTTGTCTCGTGACCTTACCAGGGTAACCCGACATTCCCCTATGTCGGGAGGTCCCTCTCCTTTGAGGGGAAGTGCCAGGAGGTGCAGCTACATATCCATAGGCCACCACTGGGTAAGTCTGAGCTGTCTGGGGCTTCATGGCAGGCGGCCGGGCGTTTGTCATCCAGTTGGCAGGGGCCCATTTTCACATTTTTGCCTGCCCACATAGTAGCCTGTGTAAGGATAGCATCCTAAGGTGGGGACATACAGGAGGGCCTGTTGAGGCTTCATGCCCCCCAAGCTCATCCCCAGTCTACCTCAAGGGCCCAGGCTCGACTCACCTCCCGGGAGGGAAGTGTCCAATGGACACTTTTTTTAAATTCAGCTTTATTAAGTTTTCCAACATACAGGCCATAGCATGATACAGGTATAACCAAAAACCAATCTATCCATCAGCATAGGCCTGCCCTCCCCACACTCCCCTTCCCCCACCCCCGGCTTGGCAGTATGTAAAGCAAATTGGAGTAGGTCAAGTAATAAAACCCAGAGGTTACCTGCTCAAGGTGAGGTCAAACTATCCCTCCCAGGCGATAGAGGGCAAATAAATGAAGAATCTCTGCCCTACTGGGACTTTAAGGCCTAACCTCTCATCACCTTATCCACCCCTCAATTGAAGCAAGTATAGGGTATGAAATCCTTCCCAGAGACTCATATCTAGACAACGAACCCCAAAGATTGGCCCTCATTTGTTCTACCCTAAGACTGAAGAGGAGTTCCTGTAACTATTCCAGATATGATATGGCTGTTCCATCCAGCCAGTGGCAAAGAACCAATTTCTTCAAGGTTAAGGATATGAGGGCCATATGACTCCTGACTTGGACCTGAGAGAACTCCCCCAAAAGACAAACCTCTGGAGTAAATACATCTCCCAGCACCAGCAAAGGATTAGCTTTATCCTTAATCTGGGTCCACATCTTTTGAATCTCTGGGCAGTCCCAGAAAATGTGTTTAAGTGAGCCCTCCTCTTGCCTACATCTGTTACACAGATTATTAGGGGACCTTTCCAATTTGTACAATTTAACTGGTGTCCAATACATATCATTTAAGATCTGGTACTGAGTAAACCTCAGTCTGTCCTGAGAGAGATACTCATAGGTAGCCTTCAGATACCTTCCCATCTCCTGCAAAAATCAGGATAATGTCACTGCCCAGGCTCTGGGAACAGCAGTCTTAGAGTCCAGAGTAAATCCTCTTAGAAATGTGTATATTGCTGATATAGCATGCGGCTGGCCACACAAAGTCACCAACAAATCAAAAGTTTCTCTGTAGTCAGGGCCTACTTGGCCAATCTAGAGGAGATGCACCAAGATGTGGTGGATTTGGAAAACTTGAAAATCGGGTTCTGCATCAGACCCAACTTAAGCATGATCCCTTGAATCCATTCATTTACCCTCTGAGAAAAAGTCCTTTACACTGGTCTTACTGAGGTTTGGAAACCAGCTCAAGGGAATAGTGTGGGGTCCCAGCTTGAGGTTGTGGTTATCCAGCACTGGTTGTCTGGGGTCTCTGATGTGTTTATAATGCAGGAAAGTGCACAGCTGAGCATGTACATTAAGTGAAAGAGCAATTGGAGAGTTGGCCAGGGCAGCTGGAAGAGAAGATGCAGCAACATACAGCATAGCCTCTGGAGAAATTTTAGCTGGAGTCATATTTCTTTCCAGTATCAGCCAGGCGGACCATAGGCACTTTCAGCAATTTCTGCCTGGGGTGAGCCATTGTAAGTACTTAGCTGCATGACTAGCCAGAAGTATAAACTAAAATGAGGTAACCTTAGCCCCCCTTTCAGAGCTGAAGCTGCCAGCTTACAATAAGCACACCTGAGACACTTCCAAGCCAGAGAAAGGAAGATATGATTGCGTTGCACCTTTCCAAACCATGCTAGGGAATCCATAAGTAAAAGCATGCTAAGGGGATAGAACAATCTAGGTAAAATATTCATTTGACTATATTGATTCTCCCCAGAGTGATACTGGAAGGGATTGCCACCTATTTAGGTCCTGCTGGATAGATGACAGGAGGGGGCCAAATTCAGTTTCTTCATAGATTCTCTTTGTCTGGCTAACAAAAGCCCCAGATATTTAAGATGGTGGGGATTCCATTGTACTCTAAGGTATACTATGTCACTTCTAGTGAGCCTATAGTTAAGTGGGAAGACCACCATTTTCTAGGTTAACCTTGATTAGCCAGACTCCCAAACTCTGAAAGTAAAGAAAATACCTTGGGGAAGGTTTGGGCTGGTTCTACCAGGTGCAGCAAAATGTCATCGTCATAAGCCGAAAACTTGAGTTCTTGCAGGCCCACTTAATACCCTGACCTCCTTATGGTTCTGCAACCTAGATAGTAATGGTTCAAGGTAAATATTGAACAATAAAGGGAAAGAGGACAGCCCTGCCTAGTACCTGATGTAAGGGGAATGGCTTAGAAAACACTCCATTACAGTAGATACGGGCTTGGGGCGTTGATATAGGGAGGAAACCCATTGAATGAATCCCTGTGGGAGGCCAAAACAGGGCATAGTTAGAAAAAGGAATTGCCAGTTGACCCTATCGAAGCTTTCTCAGCATCCAGGGACAATAAGCTAGCTAGAGAGTCCAAGGCCCTGGATGTGAGAAGATATGCAAGCTTACGGAAGTGGTCCACCGAGTTCTCTACCTTCCATAAAGCCTACCTGGTCAGGGTAGATTAGGTATGGGAGAACTCTTTTAATCTATTAGCCAAAATTTTAGCCAATATTTTAATATCACAATTGAGTAATGATATAGGCCTATAACTACTTACATCCTCAGGGTCCCTACCCAGTTTGGGTAAAACAATGATTAATGCCTCCAACAGAGAGTCATCCAATGGGTTAAGATTCTAAATCCAATCATACAATCAGCATAGCCAAGGGAAAGTGACTTAGTGAAAGTTTTATAAAAATTGGGAGAAAACCATTGGGTCCTGGAGCCTTGTCGGAAGTCAGGATTTTATGGCATCCTGAATCTCAGCCTCCTGAATTGGAGTATTAACAACTCCTGCTGGTCCTGGGTAAGAGAGAGAAGGGGGTGGCATCGAAATACTCCCGGATTTTCTTTCATCCAGGAATTAAGCATAGGGCCATGCAACTCCTTTAGTCTGAGGCAAATTCCTCTGTGATTGCCCAGGGAACAAAAGCAGAGACCCTCTGTCTTGGAGTGGATTCCTTGGATAATCCTAGAGGCCTCCAATTTCTTAAGGTGTAGTGCCAGAAGATGTCCGGATTTTCCCCATGGTCAATATACTTTGTGCCTGTTTGAGGACAGCATATTCCACCCTGCTACTTAAGTAGCGGGTGTACTCATCCCTGAGTCAATTAACTTGGAGTGCACAGCTTCCATGGTTAAGGGTGAGAGAAGATGCCTCAATACTGTATTTCAGACAGTAAGACAAGTGCCTCTTGTTCCCTATCCTTTTGTGCTACGCTGCCACCTTAATCAAGACACCCCCAACACACACTTTAGGGCTCCTATTCAAAATCCATTCTCTGTGTAGAATGCAGGTTAAACTGAGTGTCGGCCTGTATCTCATCCTCTATACTTTGGACAATGTCCTCATCTTTGAGTAGCTGATTGTTTAGTCTCTAGTGGGATTCCTAGGTGTATCGGCTTCCAGTATCAGGGAACAAGCTACTGTCAAGTGATCTGAAAGTACTCCCGGTTCAATGCTAGACTCTATTAGGCCCCTAATAATATATGACTGACCAGAAAAAAAATATATTCTGGAGCTTGTGCCATGCACACCAGACCTGAAGGTGTACTCCCTCAGAGTGGGGTGCAGGAGTCTCCATGGGTCACACAAGCCTAAATGGTCACCTATCTCTCTAAGGGCTTGCCGGGCAGGAGAAAGACCTTTCCTTCCTGTGCCATCCTTGTCTAGGTCTGGTGCAAGCGGGAGGTTCCAGTCCCCCTAGAACTATTGGGATGTTCACAAATGGGGCCAATACCTGAAGGAGCTATCTAAAGAACTAAGGTGTGTCAGACATTTGGGCCATAGACACTGCCCAGGAGAATCATTCTTCTGTCTAAAGTCCCTTTACAAAAATCTATCTCCTGAGGGATCCGCCAGGACCTGTTCACTCACAAAGGAACCCCTCTGAGACCAAAATCTCCACTCCCCTGCTCTGAGTACTATCCTCAGAAAATATTTGACCAATATATTGCCTGAGAAATAGGAATCCTTCAGCCTCCAACAGATGTGTCTCCTGAAGGAAATTAATGTTCCCTTTAAGAAGTTTGAGATGCTTAAACACTAGGTATCTCTTGTTCTTATTCCTCCACCTCTAATATTCCAAGACAAAACTTATGTATCTTAAGCATCATTTCATGTCAGGAAACATGAATAATCCCATTAGTCTATGACAACATACAAGAAACCCCTGCCAAGCTGGGCCTCAAACCCTCCTCTCCCCCGTCCCCCAGAACCCTAAAACATTCCCCAATATTGAAAGATAATACACCTCCTCCCAAAAACACAGCAACCCCCACCCACCATAAGATATATTTACAGTGTGTGACCCACCTCCACATAACTACACTATCTACCCCTACACCTCCCTCCTTCAAACCTAGAAAAATTAATTGGCCATAACTGACCACTTACTGATTAATCTAGTAATTAACTAAACAAAATCACTTTATCCCCAGATACTGTTAAGCATCAGGTTACTCCAGCCTCCCATGTTAAAGATCAAATGTACACAAAATACTAGCCCCATATGTAAATTAGCCAATCACAACCCTCCAGACAATGTCTGACTACCCCAAATCCTCCCATTCTGATCCAGAAGGACTTAAATGTTCAGAGAGGAGACTTTAGCACAAGCAGAGAGGCCACATTAACTGGTTTGTCCCTGGTTGCCAAATGTAAATGAAGTGTCCCAAGAACAGTCCATTACTAGGTTATGGCAACACAAAAGTAAGAAAATATTAAAAGGGAAAAAAAAAAAAGAAAAAGGGGAAAAAGAAAAGGAGTGCCAGTTCAAACTTAGAGCCCAGATAATCCGGTCTGGTTTACGCGAACATGATTCGATCCCAAATCATAGCATCACATGCAGTTTTTATATTAAACCAAAAGCACCAGGTTAGCCTAACAAGGTTCATGGCATGTCAACTCCAGCAGGTAGTCTCAATTCAGGCCTCTTTTCTCTGACACATGAGCTGGGTTAAAAAAGGGAAGAGAAGGATTCCAGACAATGAGGATAAAGTGACCATCTTCAAGAGGGGCTAAGCGATGAAATGAAATAAAAGCCACTTCTCTGGTATATATCAAACCTCTTTCATCCACCAAAGTCACTACCAAAAAGACAATTAGCTCCGAGGACCCCACGGCCCTCAAACGATCTTTAAACAGCTCAGGGAAAGAATGTTTTAAAGAGTCCTCAGCAGATTTGGGTCTTCATATGTCTGCAGCTCTCCAGTCATCAATACCTGAAATCTGTCTGGGTAGCCCATCCGGAATCTGATGTTAGCTGCATAAGCTTAGTAACCACCACATAATCTGAGGCCCATTTTGTCTGACTGATAAGGGTAAATCTGAGCCACTCAGAGTATGTTTCAGCCCAGAGAACTTCCTTTAACTCCTCAGTCTTCATCAGAACATGTTGCCACTCCTGATAGTTAAGAAATTGAAAAATAAAAGTCCATGAAGGTGCCCAGGAGGAGGCATGGGCCACAGAACCCTATGCACACGTTCAAGGTATATTCCAAGCCGAAAGGAGTAGGGCCAGCAACGTTTGTCTAAAACAACTGCATGAATCGCACAGGTTGTTCCTCTTCCTTCTCCAGGAGCCCTAACGATGATCAGATTTTTCCAGCGGTTCCTTCTTTCAAGGTTCTCGACCTCAGCTTCTAGTTTAGCCAGCCTTCTTCTAGTGGCATATAGCGGAGTCAATTGCCATGATTCTCCTTTCAGCCGATAGTATCCTCGCTTCATTGTTGGTGATCTGCCTATTGATATTTTCTAGGGCCCCTGATAAGTTTTTACATCCTTTGTTAAAGAGTGGAGCTCTTCTTTAAATGGTTTGAACTCCTCCCAGAAGAGTTCCAGAGTAAGAGAGTTTGCTGCTGGCATCCTGATGCCTGTGAGTGCATGGTATGAGCCTGGGCCTTAGCTTTCTTGCTCCCTTTCTACAGTGCTTGGTGTGGTGTGTGATGGGGCATCATGAGTCTCATCTCCACCTCCACTTGGTGACTCGCCGAACCCTAAACTTGCCAGAAGAACTCAGACCATTAGCACAATAAGTCCAGATGAGCTTTGGCTGAATATTAGCCAGTAAGTTGTAAAAGAATGAGGTTTAATGCAGGAGAGGAGTGGAGCTCACCAAGATAGGTGCTACTGTGTCAGCTGCATCACGTGACCCCAATGGACACTTGTGAATCCCTTCCTGATGGTCTTTGCTCCTGGTACCCGGGTTCAGGGTGCAGACCTGGGTCACCAGTGTGCAGTGAACCCTTCACTCGGCGCCATGAAACTGACCTGCAGACCTATTGTTAATGGGTGGAAGGTCACTTTAATTTCAGTAAAGTGGGGTTAGACAGGGCTGCCATTGAGCCCATTATTGTATGTTTTCAGCATTGACCATTTATTATGGGTTGTGAACACATCCCACTGTATACAACCCTTACATAGCTTATGCCGACAACCTATGTATTTTAACTACTACGAGGCTTCAGCTGTAGAAGCCCTAAACCTCTGTTCCACATATGAAACATTTTCTGGAGCCCCACTTAACCTTACACAAAATGTAGGAAAACAACTTGGGATGGTAGATCCTCTCCCCACAGAGAAGTAGCAGGTATACAGATTACAAATGACCCAGTGACAATTTTGGGAATCACATATGGTACAGGACAAATGGACATAATCAACTGGGAACCTAAATTAAATCAGGGAAAGTCTGTAGTAGCCACATGGAACACATGGCAGATGGGGAAGAAAAAAGAATTGTGTTAGTTAGAACATATTTAATTCCTCTGTTTTCTACTTAGTTACGTGCCCCCACTAAATCTTACATAGAAACATAGAAGTTGACGGCAGATAAGGACCGCAAGGCCCATCCAGTTGCCTATTTCTTTCTACCTTATAAATGTGCCATCGCCTTTGCTCTGTCAGTGACCTATCTATTCATAGTCATTTGTATTGCTCCTTATGCCTATCCATGCCTGTTTGAAGCCCTGCACTGTATTCATGTACCACTTCTTGTGGTAAGCCATTCCATGCATCTACCACCCTTTCTGTGAAAAAGAATTTCCTCACATTCCCCTTAATCGGCCTCCCTCTAATCTCATGCTGTGTCCTCTTGTCCTGCTATTTTCTTATATTTAAACATGTTAGACTCTTTCACCTTGTTTATGCCCTTAAGGTGTTTAAATGTCTCGATCATATCACCTCTCTCCTCCTTTGCTCAAGGGTATACATATTGAGCTCCGTTAATCTGTCCTTATATGTCTTCTGATGCAGTCCCTGCACCATTTGGTTGCCCTTCTCTGGACTGCCTCAATTTGGTTAATGTCCTTGTGAAGGTGTGGCCTCAATACTGCACGCAGTACTCCAGATGGGGCCTAACCAATGTCTTGTACAGAGGGATTATTACCTCCTCTTACGACTTGTGATACCCTACTAATACACCTAACACCCCCTAGCCTTACCTACTGCTTTAGAGGTCTGCTTGGATGATTTTAGGTCATCAGTGATGATGATGCCCAAGTCTCTTTCTTCCTTTGTGACTGCTAGCAACTCCCTCCCAGCCTATAAGTGGCTTCAGGGTTTCTCTTCCCTATGTGCATGATTTTGCACTTCTTTGCATTAAATCCAGTTGCCACTCTTCTGACCATTCTGCTAGTTTATCCAGATCTCTTCTCATTCTGCCCACCCCATCTGGATCATCTACTCTGTTGCAGATCTTGGTGTCATCTGCAAACAGACAAGCCTTACCCTCTAGTCCATCTGCGAGGGTCACTAATGAAGATGTTGAATAGGACTGGCCCCAGGACTGATCCCTGAGGTACCCCACTTGTGACTTGCATCTCTCTGACTGTATACCATTTACCACCACTCTCTGTTTTCTGCCAGTCAACCAGTTTGCCACCCAGTTGACCAACTTCTGACCCACCCGAGCCTACTTAGCTTATTTATCAATCTTCTATGTGGAACAGTGTCAAAAGCTTTGCTGAAGTCAAGGTGGGCGACATCAACTGCTCCCCTTGGTCCACCACTCTGGTTACCCAGTCAAAGAAATCTATGAGATTAGTTTGACAGGACCTTCCTTGTAAACCCATGCTGTCTTGGATCCTGTGCCCTATGGATTCCAGGTGTTGCACTATCCTTTCCTTAAGGAGTGCCTCCATAATCTTGCCCACTACTGAGGTAAGACTGACCGGTCTGTAGTTCCCGCCTCCTCCTGCTACCACTCTTGTGAGTGGGATCACATGAGCCTTTCTCCAGTCTTCTGGGACCTCTCCTGTGCTCAGAGACTCACTAAACAATTCTGCTAATGGCTCTGCTAGTTCCTCCTTTAGCTCCTTAAGTACCCTGGGATGTATGCCATCAGGTCCCATTGCCTTATCCACCCTGAGCTTAGCAAGCTCTTGTAGGACCCTTTCTTTTGTGAAGGAGTAGTGCTCACCTCCCTCCCCTGTGTCCATGATGCTGAGCTGTGGGCCCTGCCCTACCTTCTCTTCAGTAAATACTGAGCAAAAGTATCTATTTAGGATAGATGCCTTTACAGGGTCCTCCTCCTCACATGCTCCCTTTTCTCCATTAAGCTTAGCAATACCCCTCTGGACTTTCTCCTTTCACTAATGTATCTATAGAAAGTCTTGTCACCTTCTTTACTGTTCGTGCTAGTGTTTCCTCAGTTTGGGACTTTGCCTGCCTTACTGCCTTACCTGCTTCCCTTAGGGCAGTTTGGTATGCCTCCTATCTTCATCCGCTGTGTTCCCTTATATTTTCTGAAGGCCAGCCTTTTGGCTCTGACCTTTTCTGCTACTATATTTGAGAACCAAAGTGGTTTCCTTCTTCTTTGCACTTCCTTTTCTGTCTAACACAATGGGATGTTGCTTCAAGTATTGTATCCTAATGCTTGCCCACTTTGCCTGTACCTCCTCACCTGTGTTTCTTTTTGCCAGGGCTAGCTTAACTCTGTTGGCCATCTTATCAAAGTCTTTGGAATCTTTGGAAACTACTTTATATAGTATCTTTTTCCAAGCTGTGTGGAGAAGTCGCCTGAACCCCATCAAAAGCAATATATTACAACTACCTGTACAAATGAGAGGACTGAATATGGTGAACCTGATGGTCTTTTTATTCAATCATTTTTAGTGCAGATCTTTTTCCTTTATTATTCTACACAGGCAAAAGTTGGAGTGCACCTTTATTTTTCACATGTCAAACATGGTTTAAGAAATGGGATTCAGTGACGTTACGGATTTTGGGCCCTTCAGTCCTAACCACCCATATGTTAGTGAGGCTTTTCAGAAATTCAAGACCCGGACAACCTCCAGTGAGATTATCCTAACCCTTCACAAGAAGGCACTATATGCTCAGATTACTAAAACCTATTTTACAGAATCTGTTACTTTCCTTCATATGTCCCACCCCACTAAAGGAACAGTTACTGAATTTGTTGCAGAACACTAGGATCCCCTGAAAATGTGGGACATCCATTGGTTGTCATGTCATGATAAATTAAATGTGAAGAGCAACCAAAAACATAAATAGTTGGACAAGAGAATATGTAGAAGAGCCACATGCATCCAACAACTCAAGACAACTGATCACCTACAGTATGTTTTAAATGTTCATATATACTGGGATTCTGGCAGGCCCTAGTGGACCCGTGGTCTGAACCTTGATTTGCTGCCAGCTCATATGAAATGTTGTTTTATGGGCAATACCCACGAAGTTGGAGGCTGTGGGATAAAGGATATACCCACCCAACAGCAACAGTGAGGTCTCCCACAGCGACTACAGCGCCATGCGCTGTAGGGGATCCGCTGGAACGGGCACTGTCTGTCAGGGTCCTGCACCCGAATCAGTTCTAACTCAGAGTTGATAATCCTTAGTGGGGGTGCGGGGGTGCAACCCGTGTGGTGGGTTCAGGGCAAAGCCCCAAAGAAAACACTTTGTGTGCTAAGAAACCAGCAGCCAATCAATGCGTTGATCTGACGGTGTTTTACCGTCATGCTCAATGAGAATTTTGTCAACATCCATCATGGATCCAGATAAAAGCACCCTTCATATTATTTTTGTGTAATCTAATGGTATATCTGGAACTCAAGGTGCTTATTTACTTTACAGCAAATACAGATCTCACACATGTAATTGATTGTGAAAATCACACAAGAACTACAATCAATTTATTTTTCTGAAACACAACATATGACAAATCTTTTGGCTGCAGCCTGAGAAATGTGTTATGGATTACAGATTCAGATGTGCCGATTACTTGAATGTTTCATTTTCTTTCATTTCTCTTTCATTTTTTGGTTAAATACCAGTGTTTGAACATTGTAATTGCTCCATTATATCAGTGGTTGATTATGGTCTGGTCGTGTGTGAGGCAGCATCCGACACTGCACTCAGGTGTGTAGTTACAGCCCTCAACAAGGGATGTAGACTAACACTAGGAGTAGATAACCTAACACACTCTTGTACTCTCTACAAACAAACCAAGTGGCTCAGCCTGAATAACAGGATAAAGATCAGTATGCCTCCTTGGAAAAAAAAGCACTACTTGGCCTAACACCACCCTGCATTGTTGATATCCTGCAAGCTACCCAAAACAGCTACAATACTAGGGGTAAGACAAGACGCCAGCTTGCTGTTCCCTTCAGAAGAACCACTCTTGGCCAATGCTCTTTCACCTACAGGACTCCATTCTGGCTGAATGACATCTCTACTGAAATACACAAGATTGCAAATCTCCTCTCTCAAACTTGAATTGAAATAACACCTTACTTCTCGGGGTACCTGTTCCTGTAGGAAGGTGACCTAACCCGCCCACTCGCCAGCTCCTCTTGTCTCCCACTGATGCACCCCTGACATTGGTACCACTAGAAGGTTGCCTCCTCTAGCCCCATCCACTCAATCCCATATGGCTCTTCACTATTCCCCTACATCCCTCTACCCTTCACCCTTCACCCCTTCCCTCCTTAACATTATCCCCAGTTATTTTCCTCCTCCCAGCCTACCTAGCACTTACACACACCCCACGGGACTCTCATTTGTCCCTTTGTCTGTCCTCCATCACCCTCTTTTACTGAAACAGTCTAACTGACAACGTCTTCCTTACTTGGCTGCTCTTTGAAAATTACCAGTTTGCAACCCTAACTTCCTGGGAAAATATTGTAACTACCTCATGCTTGTGATTGTTGTTGTCATTGTCTTTGATATGTTAGGTAAATCTCAGTTAGATGATGTTCTTAGACGTGGAACCTTTGTAAATGAGCATCTTGCTCAAAGTTTGTTTCAAGCATGTAATAAAACATTAATTATTGTTTTAAGGCAAAGAATTACTATATTCTCCTTGTTTTCCTTTCTTTGTAATTAACTATTATTTTTGTATACACCCAAATGGGTTTTCAGTTTCCTTTGTAACCATCATGAACATTGTTTCCTTTTACTGTATATATTGCTACTGGGTGTACTTACTGCCAACTCTGTTTAACTATATGTACTGGGGCCAATGCATTAAGTGTGGATTGCCTACACGCTGCAGATCAGTGGCACAGAGGCAATCCCAAGAGTCAGTGTTCCCACAGAGCTTGGTGTCATCCATGAATAGACACATTTTGCCCTTAATGCCGTCCCCAATGTCATTAATGAAGAGATTGAACAACACCGGCCCCAGTGCCAAGCCCTGTGGGACCCCACTGTTTACCTTTCTGGTGCCAGATAACTCTCCTCCCACAACCACCCTCTAGGTTCTGTCCCATAACCATTTTCCCTCCTCTGGCTGTCTTTTCCCAACCCCAAGATCCACCAACTTTCTGATCTACCTTTGTGGGGCACAGAGTTAAAGGCCTTTCTGAAATCAAGATTGAGGATGTCTACCACTAGGCCTCTGTCTACTGTCTTAGTGACACAGTCAAAGAAGTCAGTCAGATTCGTTGACACGATGTCCCTCCATGAACCCATGCTGCCTCGCATCCTGGATACCATGCTCTCTATATGTTCCACCAACCTTTCCTTTAGTATGGTCTCCATGAGCTTGTCACAATGGAGGTCAGACTGACAGGTCTGTAATTCCCTGGGTCATCCTTGGGACTGCTTTTGTGGAGGGAACTACATGTGCTGTTCTTCAGTCCTGTGGTACCACACTCTAGTGAGCTATTAAATAGGTTTGCTAGTGGCCCTGCCAGCTCCTGAGCCAGTTCCTTTAGTACCCTTGGATGTTCTCTGTCTGGGCCTCAGTGATTTGTCCACCTTCAATGCCAGCAGCCCCTCCCTCACTCTGTCCTCCTCTATCACTACATCTGTGTTCCCCTCCCCTCCTCATCTTTTCCGTCCTGAAGGCACTGGTCCAGCCTTCTCACTGGTAAAAAGTTTAACCAGGAAGAACATACTGAGCTGATAACAGCTCATTTCTAGATGAATCCTAGGGAGTGGAGAGCGGAGATAGCCAACAATATAATAACAAGGTAAATATAAATAAAATAATACAAGTAGAATCAAAAATGTTAGGCAAAATAGCAAATGAAGCCAAAACTAGAGGAATTAAAACACTCACATACTGTATATACAGAAAGAATACAAAACAGAGCAGCAAGAGAGGGCAAGACTAGAGACTAGAGAAATAGAGAAAGGAGGAGGGGTCAAAGGCAGTTGCAAGTTGGATGAGAAAAGTCAGAAAGAAGAGACTTTAGGAAGGAGGTAGAAGAGGCAGAATTAATAAAAGGGAAGGGAGGACTAGAGTTTAGGAAAATGGTAAGAAAAGCAGATTGACCAACAATAGAATCAAACAGGGTTATATGTATTGGTTGTGCTTTCAACTGCCTCATACATAGAACTGAAAGCATTGCACTTTAAGTATAGTTCAGGGCAAATTACCCCTCAGTAGAAACCTTGCCCATCTACTGTTCTCACTATGTGCTTGTATCAGCAAAGCTGTCAGATATTTAGCAGTGAGTGACAAAACTCTCCTAAAGTAAATACTCAAATGAATCTTTAACATGTGTTTTACAGTTACTTGCGTGTGCTTTATTTGCTGCCAAACTACGAGTCCAAGGAAGTCACATTCCTTTAATTTTGCTGCTTTGCCATTTTGCAGGCCTTCTGCTAGAATACATGATATGCATTCTGAAATGTGGGCAGAACCAGATGGATTTTAACAGATAAGAATACTTAACTTAAGATTTGGGAGGTTTTAAACTTAAAGTTAAAATCATGGTCTTTGCAGTGTAATGCTATGGTTTGCTAAGTAATTGATATTTTGCTGAGTAGCGGAGGACAGGGAGGCGATTAAGCAGTTGGGTATTTAGGTTCTGTGACCTGTTAAATACTGAAGAAAGCCCAGGGTTCACAGCACAGCAATAAAGCAACATCATGTAATGCTCTATGAAATGTTTATGCTAACTTGCAAAATGCATTAAATGACCGTACATGCTTCAGGCTCATATCACATTGAATGAAAATAATTAACCAAAGCAGTGTGACACTATTGAGAAGTACACTCATTTTTGGTATGACACAAACTCAGTTTTCTACTACATTATTGTAATAACTTTATTTCTTCAGTTTGAGCAGTGATTGTAGTACGGTACTCACACAAGCTGAGGGACTGATGTCTGGGTAACTGACGCTATTATCCACAGGCTGGGAACAGACAGTGCTGCCCCCACCACATACATTTCTTTGCCTGTGTGCTTTGGTATTAACCAGAAGGGCCCCTATAGTATCTAGGGTGAGTATCAGCAGGTTGCATACTTGCCTCTGAAGGTGGAAGATCAAAAGGTCGTGAGTTCTAGCCTCACACCAGGCACTTGGGGTAAATCCCAGTACTAACACAGTAGTGCATCAAGATGGGGAACTGTACTTCTGAGGTGCTGTCTTTTGAATGAGACATTAAACTGAGGCCCTGTCTGCCTATTCTGGTGGTTGTTCAGGTGGACATTAATGATCCCATGGCACTTCTTGAAAAGAGCAGGAAATATTTTATTGAAACAAAACACAATATGCATTTCAAGGAAAAATAACATATATACAACTCATAATAACAAACACAAATTCCAAATATTCAACTATTTCCCTCCACCTCCCTCCTGACATTATCACATATTCAAAGCAACCCCTATTCTTCTACTTAAATGTAGAGAAAAGAAAAAACAGCATCTACTAACCATATTTCTGTATAAAGAAAAACCCTCCACCAAATCATCACTCATGCTCTTGGATGCATCTTCATGTCCCATCTGAAAACTTCCCTAAAGTACTTTCACATATTTTGCAAACAATAGGGTACATCGTGTACTTCTGCTGAAAAGAGACTGGCATCTACTTTGCCACAGGTGATATTTTAAACATGCAAAAAGACTGTTAAAGTACCAGCCTCATACCTTGATAGTCCCTGTGGACATTCCCCAAAACTAACATTCCGTATGCCATCTCTTCAACCAAGGCATCTTCCACGTGACTGCTAGAATTTCCCCAACCCTATGGAATTAGAACATTCTGTCAAAAATGCTCTTGAGTTTCTAATACATTTACACAATCAGGATATAAACATTTCTCTCCTCCATCCCTTTATGTTTATGATTCCTCGAACTCCACCCTTCCATGACCACACAACCATTGGGTATCCCTCATCTTTAGTGGGATTCTTGGGTTTGTCAATTGTTTATATACCTGGTTTTGATTCCCTTCCTGACATTATTTAAAAACAGGTTCCCTGGGCCTATTCCTCTCAGAACCTCTTGACAGAGTTGTGGTCTTGGCGACCCGGAGTATTTTTGTTTTATTACTTTCCATTTGAAAATTTTTGAAAAGTAACCTTCAAACACTATGGAGCTTCACCTCCTCCCAGTTTTATGGGCTGATTTATCCACATCCATAAAACTCCCTCAAAGGTTTGCAGTAGCCATACCTTTACTATTGTAGATCTGCCTAGGAACATTGGTCTGATATTTACAGCCCAAAATAAAGTATGAAAAAAAACTACTGGGTTAACCATCCTGACACCCCCGGCATTGGCAGGTCACGTTCGTCTCTTTTAATAGGTTAAGGTGGCTCCCCACGGTATCTGAAGAAACCCTATACACCCTAGTTTCCAAAGCCAAAGGTGCACTTACAGTATGTATAGAATAACTGGCAACAAAATTGTTTTATCATGAGAACCCGTTTCCTCTTTGATTGTTTCCACCCTTCCATTGGTCCACTTTCCTTTCTTCTTGCTGTGGCCTGTTCCCAGTTATGTCGTGCCATATCTCCTGGCCCAGAATGTACCCCTAAAATCTTAATGGGTGATGATGATACTTTAATTCCTTCTACCTCTTGATTTACATTTACCCTCCCTAATAACAGAGCCTTACTTTTCTGAAGGTTTAATCTTGACCCTGACACTGAAACAAAATCTTGGATTTCCTGCAATAGCCTCTCACCCTACTTCATCTTTCATGAAGGCACACATCATCTGCATAAGCCGTCAGCTTCACTTCACTCCCTGCTGATGTGCAGGAGATACCTCTTATATGTTGATTTCCTAAAACCTTACGAATAAAGGAGTTAAGCATAAACAAATATAACAGGGGGCTAAGATGACATCCCTGCCTCACTCCCTTTTGTATAGTGTACTTTTTCCTTTGTGATCCTGTTAGGACAGAAGAAATCACAACATTTCCATATAAGCAAATGCAGCCAGTGTACAAATCCTGGAGGAATTCCATATACATGTAGAACTTTAAACATGAACTTACTGTATGATTAACCCTGTCGAAAGCTTTACATTGGTCTAACAATAGTAAAAAAACAAAAGTCTGTTTTGCTCACAATATCCATACACATCTGTAATAATACAATAATAACCGGACAACTTTTCCCCATAGGGAAACCGTGCATAATTTGTCAGTTATAAAGGAGCTGCCTATAATAGGAACACGCACCGTTTCCCTCAAGACTGTGCAAGCGCCCAGCCTCTGAAGCTGTTTCTTCTAACTTCTGTCCGTATTGTCTTTTCCTCTCTGGACCACCGCACAAACTCTGCGGTAAGTGCTGGCAGGCAGACAGTACTAGAAATGAGAAATACCCTCAAAATGTTGGCTCAACTAAAGTATAATTAAAAAATAAAAACTTCACAAAAGCGGCGAATGACCGATAGAGCCTGACACAACAACAGACCACCTTTCTTATTTTAAATACTTGCTGTGGGAAAAAAATCGGCAATTATTTAAAGTAAAATATAGAGTCTCGGTGTAGTAACATGAATTACACACACCCTCGGGGTTTGATGCTATACATAAATCCTCAAGCTTCGCTTCCGGCTTATGTAGCGGCCAAACCCTCGGTGTGTGTGTAAATTCATGTTACACACCGAGACTCATACTTTATCCTATATTAAATTATTCTGATATGTCTCCCGTAAGGCGAGGTCTGGTACTGGGTGAACAGCTTTTGCCAATATTTTTAAACGCTTGTAGAATGAAATTGATAATCTTAAAATTAGCATTTAACAGGCTTATTGGTCTCCAGTTTTCTATTTTTCCTGATCTTCTGCTTTAAATAAATACATAACCAGACCTTGCGTGAACCCTGCTGGAAGTGTCTCTAAGGTTAACATAAAACTAAAGACTTTCCCTAAAATAGCTGCCATTATATCAGAGAACATCCTGTACCACGTGTTTGGAATCCCATCCTCTCCTGCGGAAATACCCAGCTTTAATGAATGTATAACCTGAAGTATTTCCTCATCCTCTAGGTCTTCTAACATCTTATCACCTGTTGCTTGTTCTACTCTTGGGACTGGAATATCTTTCAGGTAGGTATCCATCCTATCAGCATCTAGGGGCTCACACTGAGTGAAATGTTCTAAATGTTTATCCACTACTGACATAATCCTGCAAAACCTTCCTGTCTAACTCCTTTCTCATCAACAAGAGCAGAAACATGTTCTTTTTCCTTTCACTTTGCATGCAGCACATGGATGACTAAATGGAGTCTTCCATGTGCCAAAACTTTAGGTAGCTGTTGTATTGTACTGCACCTCTATCATTTCTTGTTTAAGTTTCCTAATCTGCTCACTTAAATCTATTTGCTGTTCAAAAGTAATTGACAATAATCTATACAACTGGGTCCTTAATTCAGTGTACCTCAGCCCTTTCATATAGCCCTGTATTTACCAAATTTTGCATCCAGATCCTCACATCTGCCTTTGTTGTTGCCACCAGTCCTCCAAATCTTGGTACATTGGTAAGACTGATATCCCAAGTAATACCTCCATCATCCCCTTTTAACTTCTGGCTCTGATCAACTTTTGGTGTTCATTTGCTACCTCACGCATATTACTATACCAAGTACTACCAAGGCAAAACTGTGTCATGATGATAACCATGTCTGAATACCACTGTCTGTAACTACCTTATGCTTGCAGAACCTATATAATCAAATGTTGTTCTCCACTGTATCATATTTTGTATTGTTATCCCGGTAGCCCCTGAAAAGGGACCTGGGGCTCAGTGCCTACCGGTCACCAGAATTTAATAAATAAATAAATAAATTAATTATTTTTCCACCAACGTGGTGGAGTTGAACCCTGTATCTGATTCAATCAAGGCCTTACTGCCAAATGTTCTGTAAATTAAACTGGCACATCCTTGCTGCTTTTCACTTGAAACCTTTTAGACACAAATACATAACCTATCTTTGTTGTTAATACCTCATGTACAAATGTATACGTAATTTCAGGTCTAGCTCCAGCACTACAATCCAACAGTCTCAATACACTTTTTCAAAGCTGTAGAATCACAAAATACTTTTTTACCCTGTGCCTTACAGTTTATCCCATCCAAAGAACAATTAAAATCTCTGGGCAAATAAACATTCCTTGCAGTTACAAGATATGGTTGAAAGTCCTCCCAACATCTGAAACCTGGTTTCTTTGGACTGGGCCTCATATACTTAAATAAATCTACTTGCTTTGCCCCTCCAAATACCATCCAGTATTAATACACCCTGGTATCAGGTCTATTATGTTTTGATACTTAAAGTCAACACCTGAAATAAAATGCTAACCCCATCAGCACAGTCTTCCTGAATGACCAGTAGGAAGGTCCCCACACCCATGCCTGAGGGCTAGAGCAATTTGAGTTAAAGATAACCAAGTTTCTTGTAAGAAGATGACACACACTTCAGCATCATGTAAAAAGAAAAAAACATCCTCCTCTTGCCCTCATTTACCAAACTATGCATATTTAATGTGAGAACAGATAGAGGAGACATTTAAAGAAAAAATGTTAGTATTTATGCTATCAACTTTTCTTTTTCAACTTTTCTTCCTTTTTCCTTTCACCGTCTACAATTGTTTTTCCTTTTTAGGGGTAATGAATGTACCGAAGATGTGTCTGAGTCCTGTTCCCCAACTCCATGGATCCTCCTTTTGAGGACCTAAAACCTCAAAGGGTTGTCCACCTCCACTTCTGGAGGAGGCACCTTCTGTTTCCTTAGGCTCCATCTCCTTGGTAGAGGAGTTTTCCACTCTGGGGCAGTGTAGGGCCTTTGCTCTGAGGGATGGTACTTGTAGATGGCTCATTTTGAAAGAAATCTGGGTTACCAATATTACCTCTGTATGGGGAACCTCCATTTCTTGGACTGAGGGCTGAGCTATAAGCGCCTGATTTTCTGCCTCTAAGCCCCTGGCAAGCTTTCTCTTGAGTTTCCTCCAACTGAGAATCAGTGGGGACGGGGAAGAGATGAGGGATTCTGACAGGGAGGTGGATTGTTACCTTTCTGTTGGGCTTTGTTTATCAATTCATCTTGATCCACCTTAGCACCCTGTTATGTGCTGCCCATGGGCAGTTTTGAAAACATGCCCATACTCCTCGCATAAGTTGCACCTGTGTGATTGGCACATTGCATACTGATGTGGCCTAATTCATTACAGATCCCACATCTCAACTTATCACACACACTAGCAAGGTGCATTCTGTCCCCACTCTTGTGACACGCTTTAGGTTGTCCCACATAGTAAAGAACCCACCTGTTTCTTCCAATAAAAACACTATTAGGGAGGTGTACTGTATTTTCTGCTTTCTGGAACAATTTTACTTTAAACTTCTCAGCACCTGTCCAGAGTAATTCTCCAGCATAATTCCTCATCCATAACTGCCTCTGGTGGGCTTAGAACCTCACACCTTGATTGAGCCAATGGACAATGTTACTGACATGTACCCCTCATTTCAAACATTACAGTCACATATTTAATGGAGGGTTTAGATAATGGGATACAGATAAATGGTGTCCATAATGAAGAAAACTTTTGATTGTACTTCATCCAAAATCTGTCCAGTGCATAGGGATTCTGAAGCTTACATCAAAGTTATCCTCCCTGAAAACATGTATTAATGCATACTCCTCTGATGCCATAAGCCTCATAGATTCTTTTAATGGTTGCTTGTCCACGTAGTACCTATCTGGTCTTCTCTCTCTAAACCCGTATGCAGGTCGTATTACGTTCTTCCATGGGGCAGATTCTGTTGAATTAAACAAATCTGCACAACAAGGCCTGGTTTTCCTGGGTGAGTGGGGGAACTGAGCTCTACAGGGCTCTCTCTATCTGTTCTATTATTCTCATTTGTAATTCCTGGCTGCACATCTCCGCATGTTGTGGTTCCCTGGCTTATTGCCATGACAAAATGTGCATTTCCATTTATCTCGTCAGCCCCTTGAATCAAGTGATGTATGCCCATTTCATTTGTTCCTGCATTCTTGTTTGGTTCCTCCTGCCCACATATCAGATGGGGATTATGGTGCTAAGCCTTACCCTTCTGTATTCCCCTGAGACAGACCCAGATCCTCACTGAGGGTTTTTCATTTCTTTTACTACTTCACCACTATTCCCCATCTGTGTTTAGCCCTCTTTGCTGAGTTCCCTCGCTCGCTTCATCCCCAGTGATTTGAGATACCTGAGACTCCTGTCAGCTGACAGGGCCATCCGGCTGGTTGTTATCCTGCCCAGTAGAGGTGTCTCCAGAATTCAAAAAGTCTTTGTTGGAATCAGGAAGCCATTTCCCTGATTCATCTTGTTGCCATCCTGCATTTTATAAAGTGTTCTCCAGCGTCCACTGTTCCTCCTCTACTGGTTCCAGTGTTGTCCCAAATGCCTTTTGAATCAGCTCCTGAGCTGACATCAGACTAGTTTTTCCTTCAGCTGCCTCCTTCTATCTCATCCGTGATTCCTCTGTCGAGACATTCTCTTTCCCAACCTTGCACCCAGGCTCTGCTGCAGTCGTATTACCTTCCTTACCCAGCTCTGTGCATTTGCAGGTAATTTCCACCTGGTATTGCGCTGCTCATCCTCCACTAGTAGTTTAAAAGAATGCTTCTCCTTTTGTCTAACTCCTTCTCAAGCTGGTTTTCGGCTGTAGCGATATCTTCTGGTGAGGTCACCGTTCGGCTTTTCCTCCACATCCATGTCAGCATTCTTCAAACTCCTCTTCCGAAAATTCTTCCGAGAAATCTTCTGTAGTGTAACAGTGTGCTCCATAGCTACATCAGCTGGAGGCGGAGGACAATCCCCAGCCTGCTGCTCCTTGCTCCTCTCTGGTGACACTGACTCCATTATTGGGGCCAACAGTGCCCTCTTCTGACAGCAGGTGAGAATTTCCCGTTGTCCGGGCCAAATTCCCCATTTACTAAAAATGTCACCAACAGCTTTATCTGGCTCAGTTTCAGCTGGTTACCATTTGTTCCTCCCGGTCGCCACTGAAAAAGGGACTTCTAGTCTCAGTGAACCTATGTAGTAAAACAAAATCAATAAATAAATGTAGTGCAGTCTCCATGCTTTTAAATACAGGGTCTCTTTCTAACAGAGGCAACCAATGATGCTAAATAGAGACTGAGCAGGAGTAGCAGTCAGGCTGATAAGCTTGGATGTTTGTCCACGGTCAGATTGGGTATAGTCACTGCTGTGTGGCAGGAGGACTGAACAAGTTGAATTCTTCAGTCCTTCCATCACAACAATGCTACTGTACAATGTGGTACTGGTAGGTGTTTTTGGGACCTCTTCTAATAGAAACTAGTCTAAGAGTACCAGTCCAAATTCAACAGATATTTCTGTTGATTTTTCATGCTAGGCTATTCAGCCACCTAATGATATTTATTATTTTGAAATGTTCAGTCCCAGGATAGCCTCATCTAGGTGTATCATCTAGTCCTCAAGTGGGTCCTAGGTTAGCATTTAAAACAGCAGTACTAAAAGGAGAAGCAGCTTTTACATAGGATTACTTAACTTACATGTGTACACTGGTTACAGAGACACGTGCTGTAGTTATGATATTACCAATATAAAGGTATAATTTATTCATTTATTAAAGAACTCAACAGTTACATCACATGTTATAAAGTTACACAACATTTAGAAACACTGGAGGTGTGCAAGAATGCTAGTAGCGATGGTTATGATGAAGTATACCCCTTTTCCCAAGAACACTAAACACCACTGCACAGCAGTGGCTGCATTAAACACTAAGCAAACAGCTATGCCTGCAGCAGCCACATGAACCTAAGAAAGTGCAGCATTTCTGCCAGTCCCACATGGCCGAGAATCATCCTGGTCATCAGTACCTCAAGAGTGGTACACAAAGCACAAGAAACATTGTTAGTAGGAACATTGAAGTCACACATTAACATAGGAAATTATGATTTGTATTTTCCAACACTGTAGTTGACTCAGTGCTCTTTAAAGTGAATTTGGTAGTGCAATAAAGTGGGCAGAGACTGAATGGAGATTGCTGATTATAGGGGCTGTGAGAGGTCAATGATAGCCCTGCCTCCAAAGCGTATCTCTTTGTGATACCATTATGTTTGCTATGACTTTGGCAAGCAAACATAAAAAGGTGTGTTGGCAACATAAGATAGTGGGATGTGAGTAGGATAGGCAGTATATGGTGCTAAGAAACTGGGCATAACAATTACAATTATTAAGCTGACAGAAGATAATCCTGTCCATGTACAAGTTCTTGGTGAGGTCACACCTAGAGTACTTTCTGCAGTCCTAAAACCCTCACCTAAAAAGGACAGGGACCTCTGGAAGTTTGTCCAAAGGAGAGCAACTAAAATGATTCACTGCCAGCAGGGGAGGACTTGAGAGGAAGACCTGACCCCAATATCTATTTACTGGAGGCTAGGAGAGAGAAGAGAGCGTGACTGAAACCTTCAAGTACCTGAAGTGTATAAACAGGGTGGACAGCGGCAACTGTTTAAGCTTATGGAAGGGTCTATCAGAAGGGGCACAACTATAGGGAGGCAGGGAGAATTTATGAGCAATATGAAGAAATATGTCTTCATGGAGAGGAGATGGAAAAGTGCAATCATCTACCAGTAGATCTGGTTAATGTCAAAACAGTGTACGTTTTAAGAGGGTGGGATAGACATCATGGCTGGTGAGGTTGATGTGGAGATGTTGATGCTAATAGGGTGGGGATTAGTTCAAGCAGAACTGCATGATGACTGCTCTGCTAGATGATGAGCCAGTGCTACAGTGCTACTCAGTGTCCAATTCCTTCTTCTCTAGTAATATTGTAACACTGTTGACACGATACCCTGGTTGATGACCAGACATAACAATAGGAAACACATAGCAATCAAGCAGTTTGGGGCAATGGTTCTGACCATTCTTGCCAGTTCATGCTCAAAGGTGTTGATTGACATGGCTAGACAAGAAAGAACATGTCACTGAGCACTCTGCTGGGACTACCGTTCCGACAGCGCTAACCAGCTGTGCCACTGAGACAACTGGAACCTGGGCTGTCCCTGGAGCATTACTCTTTCTTAAATGCACAACCCAATGGCAAGACAAATATTTTATTTGTAACAATCACACAGAGTGTGGTGTGCATATTTATGGAACACACACAACAGACCTCTGTTTGTATGTGTTCCATAAATATGCACACCCTCCTGTGTGATTGTTAAAAATGTCACTGAGCCGAGGCCCTAGGAAGAAACCGGCAGACTAGATGGACTAAAAGTCTCTTTCTGTCTGCAGACATCTAGGTATGTACAAAAAGTGGCAGATATACACTAAAGATGAAATAGATGATGTGTTTATGTCATGCAGCAACTCCACGTTTGTCTAAAAGCTTGTAAATAGCAAGCTAGAATTGGGAAGTCTCTCTACATTGCTTCATGTAGTCTGGCCATGCATTACATCCTTTGGTTGCAGCCATGCTTAATGACTTACTTATTTAGCAATAATGCCATTACATTCTTAATAAATTTATGTAGAAGAATTAAATTTGTTCATATTTTGAAATGTGTGCCTTTACTAGGAACAGGGTAGGTACGGGAGGACTGGAGAAGGGCAGATGTAGTCCACTCCCCAAAAGTGGAAATGAGGAGGTGAGAAATTACAGGCTGGTCAGCCTGACTTCAGTAGTGGGCAAAGTAACAGAATCACTACTGAAGGAAAGGATTGAAGAATACCTTGTTACCAGAGGTCTACAAGATCCGAGACAACATGGGTTCACTGTGGGGAGATCCTGCCAGAAACACCTGATCGAGTTCTTTGACTGGGTAACAAAGGAAGTGAACTAGGGAGGAGCAGTTGACATGTCTCATCTGGATTTCAGCAAGGCATTCAACACCATTCCACATAGAAGGCTGGTAAACAAACTGAGTAGCCTAGGAGTAGGTCCTAAAATAGTAAAATGGGTGGAGAGTTAGCTTAGTGATAGGGCCAAAGTGGTGGTAGAATGGGTACACTCTGGGGGGGCAAGGTGACTTGTGGAGTGCTGCAGGGGTCAGTATAGCCCGGTCTTCTTCAATATCTTTATTAGTGACATTGCAGAAGGACCAGAGGGAAGGTGTGTCTGTTTGTGGATACCATAAAAATCTGCAACAGAGTAGACACACGAGGGATTGAAAGAATGAGGAAGGATTTAAAGAAGTTAGAAGAGTGGTCATGAGTTTGGCAGCAAAGACTCAATGCAAAAGTGCAAAATCATGCATTTAGGGCACAAAACCCAGGGGCAACGTGCCGATTAGGTGGAAGTATTAGTAGTCACCAAACAGGAAAGAGGCCTGGAGGTTATCATTTCTGGTGATCTGAAGATAGTTATATAACCCCAGAGGCAGTCTGTCCCAAGGGCTACTACCCTGCCTGCTCCGACTGTAACAGGATGAGGGGCCTAGATCCGTTGGTGGGTGCCTCCACCCAGAGGTCAGGGTTAGAACAGTCGAGGTTGACTTGGTCACAGCCCTCTGGTTGCTGCAACCCCTTTCTCCCACTAGTGGCCCACACAGTTCAATTACAGTGTCCTTACCATATACACTTACCCCCAGCTTGAACCACTCAGCTCACTCCGGGACCCCTGAAAAGTAAGGTGCAGTTACACAATATTCACTGGGCAGTAATTCATCATTAATACACAAACTAGCCAGTGTACCTTTGCAAAACAAGCAATCTGATTTATTTAAGGGAGATAACAAGGACGGGGAATCAAGTTGATTGGCTTACCACCACAATATATGAGTATCTACCTAGGGCTCTGTGCACAGGCCTAACCTATAAGTTACTGTCTATCGTACCCAAGCCCTAAAGGCTAGTTCCTTGATGCAGCTGGTTGGGGCCCTGACACAAAGCGAGCATTTAATTCCTACAAAGACTAAATAGAGCCATCCGGCTCAGTTAGTGTAGTCAACAAAGTAACCAGAAGATCTTGCCCTTACTAGGAACATTTGACAGGGAGCTACCCTGATTTAGTACTCACGACTCCAGAGGCCCTCCACCACCACTCGCAGGACCGAGTCTGGACTCCAAACACTTCTCACACATTTATATGAAAGCAACAGAGGGTACCATACCAGGCAGCTGCTCCTAGGGCCCGACCGAACTCTCAGCTAATCGGGAGCCTCACCAGCTTCACTTTTCCTGACAGACCCAGCGATTCAGCAGATTCCCCAGTCCTCTACAGGGTGAGCCTGGTAGGTAGCTGCGCTCCTGCACACCTCCTCTGACTGCTGCCCAGTGGATTTAGTCTGAACTTGCTGGCGATTCAAAGCGCCCGACTCTGACCTTATCGTGCTTCCAGCGGCGAAAACTCAACAGCGCAGGGAGCCCAGAGCTTCTTCCTCGCTCACAGCCACAATGACTCTTCTCCTTGGCAGTTCAGGCAGGGAATCTGCATTCGGGCGCCACCTGATCCCATTGGAGGGCTGCAGATGCCAGTCACTTAATTTGCCCTCATTGGTGTGAAAAGGCCATGGTCCAGAATTCACTTCCCAGAATTACTAGCTGTGTCTTCATTGGTCAGCCAGCTCCTAGAGAGTCCTAATTCTGGTTGGTCAAACAGATCTCCATTTTAGGGTTCCCCATTTCCCATTGGCCCATTTCAATAGTCCAGGTCCAAAATGGAGGGGCCAGCACACAGTACCAGCTGCAAAGAAGCAGGTTAGACAAACTGCAATTCCACCAATACTCTAATTATAGCCAAACAGTTACATCTTTCTTTGGGGCACCCGTTGCAGCTTTTCAGCAACTACATAAAGGAGCGATTTCCTGCAGCTTAGGCGGATTCAACAGAGAAACCCCAGTCCCCCATTCAAATCCACTAAAGCCTGCAAGCAGGCAACTCTTAAAGAGACAGTACTGAGGCTTTAAAAGCACTCACTATGCTGCATCTAGCGACCTTCGCGAACAACAATTAGGCATGGAGCATTTAGACAAGCTCTGGGAAGGCTTTTGGAACCCCCATTTATAGGGGTTACACCCTTCCTGGCCTGGAAAGAACTTGGCGTCCACGTCCAGTAGCTACCCTTAAATCACTTTAAGGCAAAACTGTTTGAATTAACAGCACATTAAACTTTTGATTGCACACATCACATAGTTTACTTTTTACCTATACAATAGTACACATATTACAACCTTTCTTTTATACTTAAGGTCATTACTTCTGGCCATGACACTTGGATAGGGGCCTTCCTATCCCTACCTGAAGGCTAACTGAGGCAGTAGCACTATACTCAGAGGGTAATACTAACAGTTGTGCATCGTCCCCAAAACTAACTTGGGCAATGAACTTGGAGATACATAGACCCCTTATGGACTACATTTAATGGCAGGTCCACAGGCTGACAGAGACTCATAACTTAACCTTATTACAGGCCATACTTCTTGGCCAGTGCGTCTAGGGGTCTCAGTAAAATCTGCTATGGGCCCTGTCTCCATTTCCGCCTCATTGAGGTTAGTAGAAGAACCTCCACATGAGAAGAGGACCCTGTGCCCATAGTACTTTCAGGGACATGACCCTCTATATCAGGACCCACACTACTTAGTTCAGTCAAGGGCACTTCTGGCACTACTGGGATGCTATCAGGGCACTCAAAGTATTCTTCTTGCTCAGGCGGATCCCGAACAGGTTCCCCACATCACTTTCCTCTTCTGAAAAGTCAGACAGTTCAGCCAGCCCAGATAACTCAGCCAGACTCATAGACCCCACTTCTCCAGCTTTGAGGCCACTCGCTTCATCCTCGGGGAGTATGGGCTCCAGGGACAAAGCTGGGGGCTCAGACAGTCCATAAAACCCAACTTCATCCCCAGAGTGAGCTAGGGGTTGCTCTTAAAAAGTTGATTCAGCTCATAAGAGGGTAATACTCCACATCATGTTCACTGTCTTCAGCCACAGGCGAGGATCAATTTCATCAGAGGAGAGGGAAGACTCGGGGTTTAAATTCTGAGGAGTCAACCCTCTGAATCTCTTTGCAGCAGCACTAGTTATAGGCCCAGAGGAGGGGCATTAGGAGGTGCAGTCTCTATCAAAATCTGTCCAATTGGCAGCAGGTGATTTCGGTGTAAAGTTTTACATCTTTTTAATTGTTTTTGGGCCTTACTTTGTACACAGGCAGATCATCTAGTTTGCCCACTACAATGTGAGGGAGATGGTGCCATTGATCAGTAATCTTGTGTTTGCCATGCAGTCCCAGATTTCTTAGCAAAACCCGATCCCCTCCTGGAGTTTCTGTGCCATCACCTTTTGTCATACCTCTTTGTTGGCCAGGTTCCTTTGGCAGCCATGGTTTGAACCAGTTAGTACATGATTTAGCTGGGCCTTCAACTTTGCACATACTGTAAATAATCATCAGCTCGAACCCCATCAGGAGAGACCCCAAAACACACATCTACCGGCAGTCAAGCTTCCTTCCAAACATCAGGCGGTGAGGGGAGAATCCAGTAGCATCACTTTTGGTGGAGTTATAGGCATGTACCAGAGTGCTAATTTGTTGGCTCCATCTAGGCTTGTCTTTTGGGTGGAGACTGCCTAGCATGTCCACCAAGGTGTGGTTGAAACGTTCAGGCTGGGGGTCCCCTGGGGTGGTAGGGTGGTTCTGGACTTGCATCCCCACAAGGATAGCATCTCCCTAATCAGATGGCTCTCAGAATCTCTCCCTTGATCGGAGTGGATTCGCTGGGGGCCCCATAATGAACAAAGAAATTTTCCACAAGGACTTTAGCCATGGTAGTTGCCTTCTGATCCTTGGTGGGAAAGCCTGGGCATATCGAGTGAAATGATCAGTGACCACCAATATGTTGCTGATATTTTTCAGATCAGGTTCTAAGCTCAGAAATCAATGCAGACCAACTCCATAGGGGCACTGGTAGTGATGCTGACCATGGGGGCAGCTCTCTGAGGTAGGGCTTTTCTTTGCAAACAGTGGCCACAGGTCTTAACATACTACTCTACATCTGCACTCATTTTGGGTCAGTAGAATCAGGTCTGTACCAGGTCAAGAGTTCAGTCTATGACAAGATGCCCCATGTGGTCATGCAGGGAGCTCAGCACCAGTTCTCTAAAAGCGGTGGGCAGCACTAGTTGTTGTTTGTCTATTCGCCCCTCTTTGTCTACAGTCTCCTGATATAACAGTTTATTGTTCAGCTTTAACTTTGGACCTTCTTTGTATAACAGGGCAGTTCTCAAATCAGCGGACTGCAGTTGGGACACATCTCCCGGCTTGCAGCATACAAAACAGGTTGTATCATAGGATCTCGAGACTGAGCCAGCTGGAGGCTATCATTATCGAACTGAGGCAGCATACTAGTGTCTAATGCAGAAAAGTGGCAGTAAGCAGCAGGCACACAGTTCTCAGATGGACCCAAGCAATCCACCATGCAGTCCACAATATCAGGAGTCACCTGTGCCTCCTTGTTGAATTTCAGCAAAGGGCTCTAATGTCAGGTTCAGACAACCTGACCCAATTAGCTCGGGACACAGGCCTCGGAGAAGCATCAGCATCTATATGGTTGAGGCCTGCTCTGTATTCAACAAGCGTAGTTGTAGGTGGATAATGCAGAGCCACCTGTGACCAGTGGCATCTAGCTTGTCTGAGGTCTGAACATACGTCAAAGGATTATTATCAGTTTTCACCAGTATCCTAGCCCCATACACATAGTCATGGAATTGATCAACAATGGCCCACTTTAGAGCCAGGAACTCTAGTTTGTGCACTGGATAATTCTTTTCAAAAGGAGTCAAACTGTGGCTGGCAAAAGCTACAGGTCTCAGACCATTCGAGTGCACTTGGTACAATCATGGCCCCAATCCTTGCAGACTGGCATCAGTATGAAGAACATAGGGTTTTAGCTGGATCAGCATATGCCAGCACTGGGGCATGAGTAAGTTGATATATAATGTCATAGAAAGCTTCCTCTCAGTCAGCAGTCCAGCAAGTACCAAACACATCATTGGGGTGGAAATAAGTCTTTTCAGTCCCAGATTGTGCAGCCTTCTTATATTTCTTATGGGTGGGGGTACCTTGAGTAAGATTAAGCAGGGGCGGATCACCAAAGTAGTCTCTAATAAATCGTCAGTAGTACCCACAGAACCCCAGGAACCGCTGTAGCTCCTTCAAATTTCTGGGTTGGGGCCAAGTGGTTAAAGCCTCTACTTTGCTGGGGTCAGTCTTTATGCCTTCAGAGGACACTATGTGGCCTACATATTTCCAGAGGTTTGAAAGAATTGGCATTTGTGTATAGATAACTTAAGACGAAATCCTCCAGCCGGTCCAGGACCTTGAACAATCGACTTTCATGTTCTTCCAATGAGCTGACAAACACTATGACATCACCTAAGTAAACCAAACACTCGAGCAAGTTCATGTCCCCCACAGCACGTTCCATCAGGCGCTGAAAGGTAGCTGGGGCACGGAAATCCTTGAGGCATCCCGGATAAACTCATAGAAGCCTAGGGGCAAATGAATGCAGTCTTCTCTCGATCCTCTGGAGCCATTGGGATCCGATAGTACCCACTGCGGAGATCTAACACAGAGAACCACTTACTGCCATTTAGACAGTCAGAGCATCCTGTATCGTGGCATGGTTTACTGGTCAGGGATGGTCCGCGGTTCAGAATGCGTAGTCCACACACATCCGAATGGCCTCATTCTTTTCCTCACTACTATACTGGGGAAGCATAAGGGCTCCGAGTTCTTGTATCACACCAGCAGCCAGCATCTCTTGCAGATGCCGTCTCCCATCGTCTATGTCAGTAGGGGCCAGGCACGAGACCTCTCATGAGGCCTTTCATCATGTAGTCGAATGTGGTGTTCGCCCCTGCACACATCTCCCATCCCATTCTTTTAGGGAAAATACCTGTCTCTTTGGGCAAGCTTTTCACTGATCCTTGCTTTCCATTCAGCAGGCAATGGGGATTCACTGAAATCAAACAAGTCGGGCGTGACTCTGTCATCCTTCCACAACCCTTGCTATTGGGAGCACTGCAGTGTCTGCACAATGCACACTAGCCAGGGTGCAACCTCTATGTACTCGAATCTCTTTGTCAGACACATTATGAACTTGAACCGTCACTCTCCTGGCATAAGCATGGGCTCTAGCAGAGATACTGGGTTTAACCAGCAGTCCCCAGGCAACTTTCTTTCCCCAGGCGCATCCAGCATCAATAGTTTATTCTTGACATCCTTTTAAGCTGTACCTCCCTTGCAAAACATACTGGGCATTT
Source organism: Neoceratodus forsteri (assembly GCA_016271365.2). Taxonomy (NCBI): domain Eukaryota; kingdom Metazoa; phylum Chordata; order Ceratodontiformes; family Ceratodontidae; genus Neoceratodus; species Neoceratodus forsteri. The sequence continues at coordinate 1,047,932,863 of CM057455.1, forward strand.
GGGGCTAGTAGCAACGGCTCCGGATCCTTCCTCCAGACAACACTCACTGAGCCTTCAGGCTCCTCCTGACTAGCCTTTCTCTGAGTCGTAGGCCTTCTGGATCAAGCGGGTATCCTAAGAGCTTGCCCAGTCCTGGATACTTGCTTTTCAGAACACAACTGTGCTAGTCGACCAAACGTGTGGGCATTGGTCCCAGTCAACAAGGGTACCCCATCATACAGTCCAGTGGGCGGGGGGGAGACTAAGGCCAAGGTTTCCACCTGTTCATCCACCCCAGCCACAGAAGTAGGAAACAACAGATCCGGATATACCCCAACACGGATAAGTCTTTGTCACTCAGCCCCATACATGTAGACCATGCAAGGGTTGTAGTGACACCTCAGGTAGTGTGTCTGATACCAGTCCTGGAACATAATGGTCACCTGAGAGCCACTATCCAATACAGCTCGGGTGGGAATCCCATTCACCGCACCGGGCCTCCATCGAGGGCTCTACCACATCAGATCATTCGGGGCACAGCGTGACAGTTGCTTGGGCATGGACATGGGTCACAAAGCCCTTCCTAGGGGGTCGGACGTAGGCCCTGCAATGCCAGGTGATCCAGCCTGCTGTTGACCTTCCTTAAATTCTCTGGCAACTGGCACTCAGTCTGAAAGTGTCCATCCTCCTCACAATGGTAACAGAACTTGAGGTCCCGGAGGTCTCTATTGGGAGGGAATACTTTATCTGCTGGGAGCCATCCGGAGGAAGGACTCCCGGCTAGGGCATTTATTTCTAGGTAACTCTGGTTCTCCAAACCTAACAGGGTGGGTAGTGGTTTGCTTCAAGTCCCTCACCAGTTCTCATAAATTCCTGATCTCAGCCCTCAACTCACTTTCTACTTGGGGATCAGAGGAAATGGCACACACCCCACCCCTCAACTCTGGGGATATATCAGGCCCCCCAAAGGGTGGGTTTCATTGGGTTTGCTAGACTCAGGGTTGGGCACAGATTCACAGCCCCCACATAGGGTTCCCACCCTCCTCATCAGTCTCTACTTCTCTAATCTCCCTCATCAATGGACAGTATTCAGATGAGGCAGCTCGACGATCATGTAACTTAAGTTTTAACAGTATCACACTGGAAAATCTAGCAGATTTTAAAACATGTTCCAACCTGACTTGGTTCAAGGCTGGGGCAGTGATCCCCCTTCGATAGGCCTTCTGTAAAGCCCGTTCCACCCTAGTAACAAAGGCGGAGAGCTTTTCATTCCTCCACTGCTTAGCAAACTTGAATTTCCATAATAAGTCTTCCCCAGTTTCTGTGCTTCCAAACTCCCTCTAAACCAGAAAGATACTCTGCTACGGTAGCTTCGGGCTAGTAGCCACAAAAACCAAATGGCCTCTAAAGCTGGACCCATGAGCTCTCCCTCAGCCTCTTTCATTTCTCCACCTCAGAGCATTGCCACTCCTGAACTAAAGGGTGGCATAGTCCATCCACGCCTCCAAATCATCCTCCCCTGAAGGCACGGGCACTGTGCCAGAAAAAAGTTTTAGCCTACAGTACAAATCTAGCTATATAGAAGGAACCACTAAAGGCGGTGGGGCCAAAATAGAACTCTTGGGGGCCCAGGAGGTACGGGGAAACCTGGGGGTGGGATCACTGGAGAGATCCAAAGCCTGCAGTAACTCTTAAGTAGTCCTCCCTCCATGGCCAACAATTTAAGCAGTTTATCTTTGAAGCTATTAGTCTGGGGAGACCCCTCAGGGTAACTGACCCTCCGGATGTGAATGACCCTCCATCCCTGTTGGGCACCCTCCGGGTAAATCACTGAGGGTACCCTCTCAGGGTCAATGGCTACACTACATAACAATAGTACCTGCAAAGTCTGATCGAGTAGGTCAGCCATACGCCCTCTCACCTCTACCTTACCCAAACACTTAACCCGCTCTACTACAGAAATAAGGTCAGCATTCGTGGTCCCTAGAGGTACATCTAGCAGCAACACAATTCTCTGAGAGTCCAACTCTTCAGCTTCACCTCAACCCATCAGTTTATGTACCATTGTCTTAATGGGGTCCAGCTTGATTTTAGCCATGATATCCCCTTCCAACTTTTCCTTCAGTTTATCCATAGTTAGGTACTTTGTCCACTCGGCCACTAGGGATGCTAATCCCAGTGGTGCCTCCACAATGTAACTCCCAGGGAGCACTATCCCAAGGGCTACTACCCCTGCCTGCCTCTGACTGTAACAGGGTGAGGGCCTAGATCCATTGGCGGGTGCCTCCACCCAGAGGTCGGGGTTAGAACAGTCGAGGTTGACTTGGTCACAGCCCTCTGGGTTGCTGCAACCCCTTTCTCCCCACTAGTGGCCCTCAGTTCAATTACAGTGTCCTTACCATATACAATTACCCGCAACTTGAAGCACTCAGCTCACTCCGATGACCCCTTGAAAAGTAAGATGCAGTTACACAATCTTCACTGGGCAGTAAATCACCATTAATACACAAACTAGCCAGTGTACCTTTGCAAAACAAGCAATCTGATTTATTTAAGGAGATAACAAGGACCAGGGGAATCAAGTTGATTGGCTTACCACCACAATATATGAGTATCTACCTAGGGCTCTGTGCACAGGTCTAACCTATTAGTTACTGTCTATCGGTACCTAAGCCCTAAAGGCTAGTTCCTTGATGCAGCTGGTTGGGGCCCTGACACAAACAAGCATTTAATTCCTATGAAGACTAAATAGAGCCATCCGGCTCAGTTTGTGTAAGTCAACAAAGTAACCAGAAGATTTTGCCCTTACTAGGAACATTTGACAGGAGCTACCCTGATTTAGTACTCACGACTCCAGAAGCCCTCACACCACTGCAGGACCGAGCCTGGACTCCAAACACTTCTCCACACATTTATATGAAAGCAACAGAGGATACCATACCAAGCAGCTGCTCCTAGGGCCTGACCGAACTCACAGCTAATCGGGAGTCTCACCATGAGTTCACTTTCCTGACAGACCAAGCGATTCAGCAGATTCTCCAGTCCTCTACAGGGTGAGCCTAGTAGGTAGCTGGGCTCCTGCACAGCCTCCTCTGACTGCTGCCCAGCCAGTTTAGTCGGACTTGCTGGCGATTCAAAGCACCCGACTCTGGCCTTACACACACTTCCCACAAAACTCAGCGGCGCAGGAGCCCAGAGCTCCTTCCTTGCTCACAGCCACAACGACTCTTCTCCTTGGCAGTTCAGGCAGGAATCCACATTTGGGCACCACCTGATCCCATTGGAGCTGCAGATGCCAGTCACTTAATGTTTCCCTCATTGGTGTGAAAAGGCACCATGGTCCAGAATTCACTTCCCAGAATTACTAGCTGTGTCTTCATTGGTTAGCCGGCTCCCTAGAGAGTCCTAATTCTGGTTGGTCAAACAGATCTCCATTTAGGGTTCCCCATTTCTCATTGGCCCATTTCAATAGTCAGGTCCAAAATGGAGGCCAAGCACACACAGTACCAGCTGCAAAAGAAGCAGGTTAGACAAACTGCAACTCCACCAATACTCTAACTAATTATAGCCAAACAGTTACATCTTTCAAAGGGGCTCTAGTTCGCTTTTCAGCAACTTCATAAAGAACAAATTCTCGCAGCTTAGGTGGGATTCGAACAGAGAAACCCCAGTCCCCATTCAAACCACTAAAGCCTGCAAGCAGGCAACTTTTAAAGAGACAGTACTGGAGGCTTTAAAAGCACTCACTATGCTCACATCTAGCGGCCTTACGTCAACACCAATTAGGCATGGAGCATTTACACAAGCTCTGGAAGGCTTTAGGAACCCCATTTATGGGGGTTACAGTTAAACAGTGTGACAAGAAAGTAGGAAAGGCTAGCGGAATGCTTGGATGCATAGGGAGGTATCACCAACAGAAAGAGAGAGGTAATAATACTCATGTATAGATCACTGGTGAGACCGCACCTTGAGTACTGTGTACAGTTCTGGAGCCCCATCTCTGAAAATACATAGATATAGTGGAGCCAGTGCAAAGTAGGGCAACCAACATGGTGCAGGGCCTGCATCAAGCCCTATGAAGAAAGGCTTAAGGATTTAAATATGTACTCCCTAGAAGGCAGGGAGGAAGCAGGGGGATAAGATAGAGGCGTTCAGTTATCTCACAGGAATAAACAAGGTACAGGAAGGGAGCATTTTCCAAAGGAAAAGATGCTCAAGGATAAGAGATGACAATATGAAGCTAGAGGGTGGAGGTTGAGAGAAAATGTGAGGAAGTACTTCTTCACAAAGAAGGTAGTGGACACTTGGAACAGCCTCCCAGAGGAAGTAGTGGGGCTAGAAGAATGGTCACAGGATTTAAGAATGCATGGGTTAGACACAAGGGGAATCTTAGAAGCAAGAGGAGGGTGTAATCTAGAGTCCAAGTAGGGTCTCCTGTGGGACTATAGGTAGGGTATTTAAGACAAACCAGGTGGGCCAAGTGGTTCTTATCTGCCGACAGCTTCTGTTTCTATGTACAGTACAGCCCTGTTTTACACATACAGTAGTTGGGTCCTAGTTTGTTACTTTCAGTGGCAGTTCACTGGTTCAGCAGGCAAATACAATACCTTAGGGTGCAATTAAGCATTGTGCTGGTGTAACATAGATTGTTATGATATTATGCTGTGTCTTGTTGGAAGTCATAGGACTGTTAGTATTTCACTGGAACTGCAAGGTGTTTGTCTATGTATGTGACATAGTGTACATTTGGATATTTTACAATCTCTGTCCCCATTCAGGGACTGCCACCTTTTCAGGGTACCGTAAAGGCCAGGACATTTTTGAGGTTCCACCTCTAGTCATGCTGCAGGGATGCAGGTCCCTAGGGCTGAAGGTACCTTAAGGTTGTTACCTGTTAGGAAAGAGGCGAGCCACTGGAGGCAGAAGGGAGGATGGTGGGAGCAAAGAGGTAACTGCCTATAGGATGTTTAGGGAATGCATTCCTTTGCTGCCCCTCTAAACCCCAGGCTAAAAGCCTTGCAGTTTATTGCTTCAGTGGGCAACATTTTACAGTGCCTGTGAAACTTAGACAGTTATGAAATGATGACAGATCCTGTTGGTAGTTGAAGGACTGTTATCTTTCACCAGAACTGTAAGGCGTTTGTGTGTGTATATGTGATGTACATTTGGCCATTTCACATTATCACATTATGTTACCATGTGGGGACCTTTTCAGGGTGCTGTAATGAACAACAGTCCTCTGCAGGAGAATTCTATCCTAGATATACTGTAGGGACGGGTCTCTGAATGTAAAGGTACCCTAAGAGGGCGTCCAAGATGTCAGAGCTGGAGGTAATGAATATAATATCAGAACACATTGCTTTCCATAAGGAGAGAAGGGAAGGCAGTTGAAGCTGAACATATGACAAAATAAATCTGGATTACAATACAAACTCTTACAGAAATATAGGTGCACTGTGTACATGCAGAATGCAGACCACATGTGAATGTGCAATGTTTGCATGCGGTTCACATACACTAAGTGAACATATGTGAACCAGGTCTAAAAGACAAATCAGGTTGCATGCTGCAAGCTTGACATGTGCACAGCAGGTGAGCTGGTGTGAACATTTTCTAAAAATTACATCAGGTTCATGTGTTGCACACTTGACATGAGTGCAGCAGTTAAGCTAGTGTGAACATCATTTAAACATCACATCAGGGTCACATGTTGCATGCTTGCCATGTGTGCAGCAGCTAAACTGGTGCAAATCTCATCTAAAAACACATATCAGTTTCTATTTCTTATACTACTGCTAGCAATTAGTCATTAAATACATTTTTATTTGAATTCCCATAAAAATTAGGTAAATTCATTCATTCTGATCCTTTTGCAAGTTGTTTAATGACTTCTGATTTTTGCCATTAAATTGCCATTAATCTGTAAAGTATTGTTGCGTATTGCATTAAATGCCTAGGATATAGCGATCAACATCCCCCATTCCAGATGTATGAAGAGGGGCCTCTGTGTTGTGAAGCCTATCCTTTTGTTTTGGACCATGCAAATCCCTCATGCATATTTAGTGCTACAAAATATGTTTCTCCATAGCTGTTTTATCCACTTACTTCCTCTTTGTCATTCTGTACTGAACATATACACTATATACATATACAATAGGGTCTTGGAAGAATGCACCATACCTCACGTTTGTCACTGAAATGAGGGACACGGACACTCACAATGAGGACACTAACCCACATGGTGATCAGGACACATCATGAAGCATTGAGACTATGGTACCTCAGAACACAGTGTAAACCATTGTATTAGCACCTGAGAATGAATTTCTACCATCAAGCAGGGTGCCATTTAGGTAGGGCAGAGAGCACAGTTATCCCCCTCCCCCATATTTGTGCCTAGGTTGTTCTTATGGTGTGGCAGTAATGGCTTTAAATTTGGATTTAATCTTTGCACAATAAGTGCCCACCTGTCCTGTGTGTGCTCATGCTGCAGGTACTCTTCAGACATGACTGTGTCTGTACTGTGTTGTCCACTTCTCCACCTATTAGCAGCAGCACAATCACATTTGATGTGGGTGAGCTCCAGTCAAGAAAGAGTGCATGAGTCTTGTAAGTGCAATACTGTCTTTCCACCTACAGAGTAGACAGGCTAAACACTACTGCTTGGAGGAGTCAACGAGCACTGAGTTCTCAATGGCAGTTTTGTGACAACATATTTTTGTTGTTCCACTCTTAGTGAGTCTCCATCTACCCTGGTGGCTGAAGGGACAGAGGGTGAGCTAGAAGCTAACTCAAGACTAGGCTACCTACTTACTCTACTAGGCTACAAAAAAAAAAACAGCACAGACCCCATGGCAGCAAGCTAGGCTTAGCAGCAGTGGTGACAGCAGTGTGCGTGGCCTTCAAAGGCTGTGATCAGTGTAGTGTGGCAGCAGCCACAGCAGCAACTAAGCAAGAAGGAGAAAACTCAGGTTGAGTGGATTTGTATGGTGAGGTGGCTTGGTCGTGGACCACATTGGGGACCTGTGATGGGCAGTTCTAGCATCCAGCTTCTGGTGAAGGAGAGGGTGGAGTGGACTAAAAACTGGGCTGGTAGCACATGATGCCAGGCTGCAGGTGTGGCCATATGGCTGGATAAGTAAAAGTAAATATTTTCTTTTACAGGAGGATTGGGAAAGGAGGAGGACTGAAATATTGATGTGTTTTAGTGTTTCTTCACCTTTGCATGGCTTCATGACCCATAGGGATAGGTATTGAATTGAGCGGAGTCAGGGAGAAAAATCGGGACAAAGTGTTTTTTTTGGGGGGACTTCAGCCAGGAAATAAATTGGTTAGTAACTGGTTGGTTTTAAGCCCAAATCTGATGCACTGCTCTGGGGTATATACAGATGATCTTATACATTTAAATTTTTCCTGATTTGCATATCATGTTTCAGTCAAACCAAATAAGTTGTACCTTTTAGAGATGTTACAGACATTCTAGAGCTGTCCCTTGCATTCATGGACAATTAAGCAGTATGGTATGCACAGATTATTGGAGCCCCACTATAGACAGACTTATGCCCCCCCACCCGTGAAGCTGACCTCCAGATCCCCAGCAGGCACATTATGATAAGGGCAAAGGAGACTGCAGGGGTGTGCACCATTGAAATGAATGAGAGTATTTTTTAATTACTATTTTATACATTATTGATGGAAGTTGGAGATTAATGAGGCCACACCGACTAACAAGGGCCTTGTTAGTAGAACAGTGGCCTTCATTATTCTCCAACTCACCATCATAACATATAAAATAGTAATAGAAAATAACTCCATTCATTTCAAGAAAGGTGCCTAACACTCTGACCCATGGTCATCATATCTTAAAGACTCCTGCCTCTGGCTCCCTAGTATTCAATTAAGAGACTTTTACTTATATCTATACTTGGTGGGTTGTCTGCAGCAGTATGGCCATACCAGCACCATTGTATATACTTGGGGGGACTGGCCATGGGGGTGTGTGTTTGTCAAGTTATTACTACGTTTGTGTTTGCACCTTAAAGTCTGTTTGCATGTAAACATTCAAAACTATGGAGAAAAATAGTAGGAGTACAGGCCAGACAGAAGTAGTTAACTGGTTTTGTGGGTAAGTTTGTGTATTGGGGTGGGAAAACATGTGTTTCCATTGGTATGTGTGCTATAGTTCAACTGTGAAAATTAGATGAGGGAAAGAAGAAAACTGAAAAGCATACACTGGCTACAAGCATGCCACATGCATGCAGATGTATTCAGATATAGTATGTATTGAAGTGCAAGCGAGCCATATGTGTGCAGACAGTATGACTTAGTGGGTAAAGGCACTGAACTGCAAGCCAGAAGACTTGGAGGCAACAAAACCTGGGTTTGAATCTCACCAACTCCTACTTGTGTATGGTATGATCCTGAACAAGTCACTTAACGTTTAAGTGTGCAGTTATTAGTGACCACTTGCTTTTTTGTATGCCACATGCATGCAGTCTTTCCCAATTTAACATAAAAATCGTGGTTGCCACACTTGCTTGCTGCACACATGCCATATGCATGCTATCGGTTCCAATTTAACATTTAAATCATACTTGCAGCACGCATATCACTTGGTAGTTTTATGTGTGCAGCATCAAAACATTTCATACAATTATTTCTGTAAGGGAAGGGCCACACTATCCAGATTCTAACTCCAACAACAAAAGTTACCCTTTAAAAGTATTTTATAACCTTTAACATGGAGGAGATGAACCCCTTTATGAGGAAACCTCTGGAGATTCAAGGTCTTAAAGTGCCATCCCAGCAGGCTCAACATCTATTAAGGACTTAAGATGATATTCATTACCTCTGAGAAGGAATCCGAGCCTCCATCATACTGTTCCATTATGCAGGAATCAAAGTGTGAAATATTTGAAGTGAAGTCAATGAATGGCAGAGCTCAGAGACAAAATGAAGCTCTGAGGAAACTAAGAATTGGAATGAGAGCCCAGTAGGCATGGGGCTGAAAGCCTAACAGTCATTGGGATATGTGCCTATTAGTCATTGGCGCATATGCAGGGTTGTTGTTAGAGCACATACCCAAAAGTAAGAAGTATGACATGGTAAGGGTGAGTATAACCCTGTACAAGTAGTTAGGTACAGTATGAGTGTTGGATCCTGAGTAGATGAGGCAGAGACAAACCTGGGAATATGGTGGGATACCACTCAGGTTCAGAAGCAGCAGAGTAAAGGCCCATAACCCAGGAATAAAAATCCCCAAATCAGGAGAGGAGAGGAACAGCCAGTGCACACTCAGAGTTAGATGAGAGAGGCAGGCCAGCTGCAAGCAACGTGCAGCCCAGCAAAGGGCAGTGTAAGACAGGAAAGCCCAGCAGCATGTACAGGAAAGAGCAGGGATCCCAAAACAAGGCAGCAAGAGAAAGAGAACCTCTGAGATAAGGTTGCAAGCAGAAGAAGGGGAAAGGGTCCTCTGAGGTATGAAGCAACAAGCAGAGGGGACAGGTGCTCCAAGGTGAGGAACCAAACAGAAGGGGCCTCTGAGATAAGAAAGCAAGCAGAGAACAAGGATACAGCCATGCATGGCATGAAGCAGCAAGTGGAGGAAACCTCTGAGACCATAGGCAGCAAGAGGAGGAAAAGTAGGTAGGGAAGGGCCTCTAGTGCAGTTGGCAGCAAGTGGGGAGAAAGCCCTTAAAGCATGAGAACCAGTAGAGGAAGGAAGGACCAAATGGAAAGGTGACAAACAGATGGGGGGCACACATGACACAAGGCACTAAACATAGGAATGGGGAGGAGCTGTCCATGGTGTAAAGTAGCAAGGAGAAGGGGAAGGGTCAGGGCCCACCACAACATGGTAACAAGCAGAAGGGGAGCCTCAGAACAAGGCAGCAAACAGAGGAACAGGGAAGGGTACTTTCTGGCATGAGGCAGCAAGCAAAGGGGGCAAGGCTGTGCTCATTAAGATGAAGCAGCAAGCAGAAGGTGGTTCTCTAATACAAGACTGCAAGAAGAGGAACAACAGGATAAAGCTCTTAAGGGCATGAAGCAGCAAAGGGTGGGTCTCCAAAGACATAGACAGCATGTGGAGAAAAAGGGATGGGAAAGAGAAAGGCCTCTGAGGTCAAAGGCAATAAGGACAGGGAAGACAAGCTGGTGAAGCAAGACAAATGATGGAAAAAAGGGCAAGGTCCTCATGGCAAGGCAGCAATCAGGGCGGACCCATAACACAAGGCAAGAAAAAATAGGAATGAGAGGCCCTCCATACACTGAAGCAGCAAGCAGTGGGGAAAGAGGCAGGGCACTGCCAGCCTGGTGGGGGATAATAAAACCTAGCAGGATCAATTATAATTTGGGAGAGATTCAATTTACTCACGCTGTACATTGCTCCACATATAGTATGTGCATTTCTTGCTTAGCCAGTTTAGACTCGAGTTCCTAGTGTAATTAATTCATTACCACTCATTACTATACCAACCATATTGATTAGTTTAGAAAAGGCATTAATACCACCAGTAGATGGGATATACTTGCAACACAGGTGCAATTTAAAATTTCCTAGAAGGACAACATGACAATATTTCAGGTGTGAATTAGAGATTACAGAGCAGGTACATTTAAATGGTCCTCCAAGTAGAACATAGTTGCCACCCTCCTCCTATTTTCTAGGTCTGTCATTCCTTTTGCAGATGTACCCTTGTAGTGCACATGATAAATCAGGCATCTCCAGTTTTTTAAGCACGGTTTCTGAGACACCAAGGACATCACCGTTAGGTTGAAAGTGCTGAGTCCAGACAGTTAACTCATTTAGATTGGGAAGCAAACTCCTGACATTAAGGTGGGCAACATTAATACCTTTAACTCCATTCCAAGGGGAGAGGGTGGAATATGCCAGTGACAACAGTACAGGGCCAGAGTTAGGTTCTATATAACCAGATGAGAGAAGTTGTAAAGTGCAAGGAAAATAATGGGGCAGACCCTATGGTATTTACTGTCCAAACTGAGATCACAATAAAGGCTTTTTAAGAAGGAGGAGGGTTTTTGAAACAAGACCATAGGGCAACATATTCACCACCCAAGACTGCTGGCATGTAGCCAGTATATTAGACATCTCAAAATGGGCATATCAACAATAGCCAGATTCAAGACGGTCAGTAATAGATACAGTATCAGCTACAAGGAGCAAACAATACAGAAGACCTAGCATGGTAACAAGGCATGGATAAGACATTTTGAGTGAGAATATAAACATTTCATATTGATGAAAACTTTGAACCGGCAGGGAAGACTCAAGACTTTCAACTCCAGTAATGAAGTAAACCATAGTGTAAAACAGCTGAGGTGCGGTGTTATGCAATGCCAGGTCCATGAAGAACAAGACTGCTGTAGTTGTGGATCTTGTAGCTTCTGTGGACCTGGCTTGCATCAATCGAGACACGGCTGGATGATAATGTGGAGCCCATTTTGGCATCTGCAATCCATCTGCTCCTCGGTGATACACCTACCGAGAGTGGATCACGAGGGCGGAGGGGTTGCTATCTGTTTTAGATTGGAACTGGGCCTTAGGGAGGTGCCAGTGGGAGCTACCAACTTTTGATTGCATTGTGGATGCAGGTGCAAGTTACAGGATCCTTCTCATATACCGTCCACCCAGTGATGGGAGGGTTTTCCTGCAGGAGGTGGTGGACTTAGTCACCGAGATGGTGTTGCAGTCTCCTGATGGTTGATTCTGGGGACATTAATGCCTGAGTCGATGACAAACTCTCACCTTTGGACAGAACCTCCTCTAACTGATGGAGTCATTGGGTCTGACATGGGTAGTTACTGCCGCAACCCACGTAGGAGGGCACTCACTGCATTTGGTGTTCCTCCTGGGAATGGAGATCTCTGACATGGAGGTGGATCCTGTCAGATGGTTGGACCATCATGCCCTGAGATTCCAGTATCGTGACCCCTCAAGTTAGGCCTGCTCCTAGGAAATGGTACAGCCACGTCCTTTGAGGGGTGTGACCTCAGAAGGCCTAATGGACGGTGCTGAAGCTATCCGAATTCTGACTGATATCAGTGATCCAGGGAATCTATTCTCTGCCTATAATAAGACAGTGGTGGAGGCCCTGGATTTTATTGCTCCTATGTGTGTTCATCCAGTAACTCTTCGCCTGGGTGCCCCATGGTATGGTGGGGACCTGAGGAATTGAAGAAGTTAGAGCAAAGGTTAGAGAGGCACTGGTAGAAAACTCACCTGAAAGAGGACAGGCTTAGATTGTTAGACCATTATAAGGCAATTTCCCATAAGAAGGCAGAGTTCCTGTCCAGGGAAATTGCTGCAATGAGTAACTGACCAGCTCATCTCTTCCAGATTGAGGACACACTGTGCAATCCGGTTGAGTGTTGTCACAAGAGAAGTGTGATGAGTTTGCATGGTATTCACTGATAAGGTTGCTACCAACAGGACAGAGATCAGCCAGTGCCCCCATTGGGCCTTGCAGGGATTGACTGAGTGATACAGACACCCAGATTGTCCGATCTGTCTTCAGCCAGCCTGTAATCATGGATATAGTGAGGATCATCAGACTTTGTGACCAGCTTGCTGTAGTCTGGACGTGGGCCCAACTCGCCTTCTTGTAGGGTGTGTTGAGACCATTGCCCGGTCCTAGCTGGAATAGTCAGGGTGTCATTGGAGAGGGATCTTCCTGATCCCTTAAAGGAGGCAGTGGTGCAGCCCCTACTGAGAAAGCCCTCTCGAACCCTGACTGTCCAGTGAACTACAGGCCAGTCTCGAACTTACCCTTTGTGGGAAAAGCTATTGAGAAAGTTGTCGCTCTGCAGCTGGAGGATCATTTTATTTATTTATTTATTGAATTTTGTTGACCGTGAAGCCCTCTGGGCCTAGAAGTCCCTTTTTCAGGGGCGACCGGAGGAGGAATACAGATGGTAAGCAACTGAAATTGAACCACATAAGGCAATTCTAGGGGTGGGGTAGAAAGAAGTAGGCTGCTAGTTAACTAGGATCTGAAGCTTATCCATTAGGTAGGAAATGGGCAGACTGGGTGGGCCAAGCGGTCCTTATCTGCCGTCAAATTCTATGTTTCTATGTAAGCTGTTGCTGGTATTTTTAGTGAATGGAGAAATTTGTCCAGGACAACTGGGATATTCCCCACTCTTTTTCAATAAGTGCCATGGGATCTTTAGCATCCACCTGAACTACCACCGATCCAGGCAGATGGGACCTCGGTTTAACATCTCATCCGAAAGATGGTGCCTCAGAAATGCAGCATCCTCCTCATGCTGCACTACAGTGTCAGTACTGGGATATTAACCAAGTGCCAGATCGGGGAACTGAACCCCAGTCCTCTGATCTCCTGGCCTCAGAGGCAAGTGTGCTACTACTGAGCCACTGACTATATATATAGATATATATATATATATATATATATATATAGATATATATATATATATATATATATATATTTATAATCTATATTTTCATTAATATTTATCCAGCCACAATATCCTCTGCAGTTTGGTTTCAGAAAATGCATAACACTGAGACTGCCCTGGTTCCAGTACTGAATGATCTTCTGATGGGAAGAGATCGGAGAGCTCGTACCATCTTAGTTCTCCTTGATCTTTCAGCAGCATTTGACACTGTAGACCATGAGGTGTTGCTCGAGCTCCTGCAATTTTACTGTGGACTGGGGGGCAGTCCTCAGTTGGTTTCGATCATTCCTTGAGGGCAGGCGCGAGAGGTGGTGTCGGGAATATTTCCTCGGCCCCTCACTCCCTGCCCTGCAGGGTGCCACAGGGCTCTGTGCTATCACCCATGTTGTTTGCAGTGTATATGCTGCCTTTAGGAGGCATTATAAGATGGAATGGCTTGAGCTTTCACTGTTATACAGATGATTCACAGCTGTACATGTCTTTTGTGCCTGAGCAGGAAGGAGATATCATCTCTGTGTTTAACATCTGCTTGACTGACATACAGGACTGGAGGAGTGCTAGCTGGCTGCAGCATACCCTGACAAAATGGAGGTGTTGGTCACTGACCCTGATCGTAGGATGGCTGGAGCTTTGGTGGGAGTGCCTTCTGGGCTTAGGCTTGGTGGAGCCCCACTGACTGCATCGGGTCAGGTGCATAATCTTGGCATGATTTCTGATGAAGGCTTGACTTTGAAATCTCAAGTGTCAGCCATAGTCAAATCCTCTTTTACCACCTGAGGAATATCGCTATGGTGAAGCACCTGATTCCATCTGAGGATCTTTCCACTGTTGTTCATGCCTTTGTCACCACCTGTCTTGACTACTGCAACTCCTCTATCTAGGGTTACCGTGGAGGATATCCACTGCTTACAGTTGGTGCAGCTGGTGCAGAACGTGATGGCCAGGTTGTTAACTGGGGTCCTTAGATCCAGGCATATTACACCTGTGCTGCGCGAACTGCAGTGGCAGATCACCTTCATTGCATTGCTGACCTATAAGGCCCTACGTGACCAGGGACCTCAATACCTGCAAGATTTCCTGCGCCCTTACTGTCCCCTCCCACCCACTCCGATCCTTTGATGAGGGATTGCTAGAGATTCCCAGGGTACTTAAAAACATTGGGAGCCCATTATTTTGCCTTTATGGCCCCACCCTGTTGAATTCTCACCTCATTGGAACGAGATAGCCTGACCATCCAGGATTTCAAATCAGCCCTAAAACACATATTTTCCTCCAGGCTTTCCAGGAGGCCAGTTGAAGGTGGTGGAATAATTGGGAACTTTGTATGAGCTGTATCTATATATGTTTTATGATCATTTTATATGTCTTTTGTTTACTGATTTTATTATATGTAGATTGTTCAGGCTCCCTGAGCTCTGGAAGGGCACCTAATACAAATAAAATGATGATGATAAGGTGATTTGTTACTTCCAGTTCCAGAGATGACATAACCAGGGAAATCACAGCATAGCACAGCTAAGTTATGGGACATAAGTAGGGCCACCCACCTGAAAGCAACTGTAGAAGCAAAATAAGTAAGCAATAACCCATAACAGGGTGGAGTTATTGGCAGTTAATCCACACCCATGTGCATTTTGAAGTATGAGGCCATGCGCCCTGGAGTGGTTATTGTGCTTATAACATGGTTGATGTTAAAAAAAAAATTTATCCAGAAAGTGTTTTGCACTTTCAAGAGGGAAAATGTGAGGTATCCTGTGGAGTGCCAAAGAATCCCGAGAACTTGTGCATGTGTTATTTATTTTATGAAAATACAAATGCCAGAAATAGTTGTAACATGATTTCTAACATTTGTATGTTCATACAGTAAATAACGTATGCATGACTGAGTGTGCTGTGAATTTTGTCATGGTGAGCTTCTCTCTCTCTCTCTTGACACAAATCAGGGCATTGTCAAATAAAATAAAAATTCAGTTCAGTACCTGTCAGCCGCTGCAGCTGTCTCTCTTCAGTAAGTTTTAATGGCTGCCTTTTTCTTTTCAGTTTTCCACCAGATAACAAGCACTGCTCTGCTCTGGGAAATTGCTTCAGGGTGATTCACGCAAGTGTGGATTATGTAGGATGCTTAATCAATGGTCAGGTGATAGAGTTTAACCAATTGGGTTTCTTGCTTTTGCAGCCCATGTTATAACAGCAGATATAAAACACTACCTTGGGGGTTACCCAGACTGGGAGTATACACAGCAGAATGAACTTCAGCTAATGAAATATTTCAACAAAGGCAACACCTGCTGTAAATAAGAGCAGCTGGAGTGAAGCAGAGACACAGGACAATTATAATCATTACGTAAAGGCTACCCAGTATGGGAAACATCCACAGCATTGTAAAATAATTCTGACAGTCACAAGTTAGAGGCCACCCAAATAGGGTGCAGTCACAGCTACAACAAAATGGAATAGATACCACTGAACAGTACCCAGACAGTTATGTGAAGGGCTCTATAGAGACAGGCAGCATAGCCTGCCTTCAGTTGTCTCCATTACTGATGCTCATAGTATTCACCAGCAATATTGTCCTAGGTGTGTTGTAAATTTTAAATTTGCCAATGAATTGTGGAAAAATGTGGCTACTACGTGCTATATGTAGCATTTAAGAATTATGCATGATGCAATTTGTCACTTGTGGTGAATTTCACTACACCAATTAACACAGTTTGCACTTTGCACTGAATTTTTAATATGAAGTGAATCAATTTGAACAGAAAATTTGCCACAAAGTGCATAGTGTATGCATAGTATGGCAATTCACATAGTAAAATTCACTACATGAATTCATACACTGCTACACACTTCACTAACTGAGCAGTTTTTAATTTCACCCACAGCTACAGCTAATAAAATACCCTCATTTGAAGGTCATCTGTGTTCACCCCAAAACTAGTGGCACTTGTGATTCTGAGACTTTCCTATGTCTAATCAAATTGAAACTGATAATGAATTTCTGACTTTAGATTTCTTCAGGCATTTGTAACAAAGTGATTAGGAGTCTCTTTGCTGTGTAACTGAATAGCCTACTTAGTCCTCACCTGCTATAATGTGGGCCCAATTTTAAGATGCACAACTACAATAAATACAGCAGCTGTATACAAGCAATTAAAATGAGTTGTTCTGCCCCTTTTCCCCAGTGAATATAACATGGGTTGCTCACATCAGGTAGAAAGGAGTACTGCATGAGTAAGATTCAGCATGCACATGCAAGGGATGTGGCCATGCTAGTTTGGGGAGGGTCTGCTCACAGTCTGAACCTTGCACCACCTTTGTACTTCAACTGCACCACTGAGGAGTTGGAAATTACACAGGAAGCCAGGGTGTTTTGCATCAAAGGAAAGCTTGTGTATGTAGTAGAGGCAGAGCAACATGGGTTGGGAACCAAAGGATCCTACAATGCTGGTGCCATGCATTAAACATAGAGGATGTTAAAAGTTTTTCCATTTGGATTTTATAGGCCTATAAATGGACTGTACAAGCCCCATTGTGTGTGAACCTATAGATCAGGACTACTGCAAGCTTGTTGTGGGTTTGCAGGGGGCCCAGATTAGATTTTGAAACATTTATATTTGAATGCACATAGGTACTACCAGAATAACTTTATAGGCTATATGTTTTACAAAATTTCTGAACTTAACATGTATATCTTTTCACAAAATGTCTGAACATGAATATCTGTAGCAGTGTCCAACACAGCATAAGTACAGTATGTACTGTATTAAAAATGAAAAATATCTCCATTTCCTTTTGGGTACATAGTTCAGAAATCAAATTGCTGGCCTAGCCATGTCATGTTGCACTACCATATGAGTGGCACAAGTACGAGTGTGCCTGGGTCTCCATGGCTATGCAGCCCTTAGACCAGAGTTTCCTGTCCAGTGAGGGTAGAGGTGTCCTTATTTTGCTCCTGCAGTGACTCCTGTAATGAAACAAGGCAGTACTTTCCTATTTCTGAGATAAAAGAGATCACTGAATGCTCACGCCTCTCATGGAGGACTCAGTTCATAGCATAGGAACAGCACTGCATTTCTAATAAGACATCAAAATAAATGTGTGTTCCACTCCTATTTATGAAATCAAAACTGTTGTTATTATGTATGCGAATCCACCTTTCAGTCTAAAGCCAACTCCAGCATAGCACAGGAGTCAGTGGCTTGTTGTTGCAATATTCAATGGAAAATGAAACCACTGGGATTAATGCATTGCAAGAATGACTTTGGGAGGGCCCTGCAAGCTGCAGGTGAACACCAGATGAAATGTTATTAAATGGACCGCTTACATTTGCAATGAGATATTTATCAACAAGAATTAGGTACCACCATTTAGAGCAAGCCTTGAAGAAGTAGCACATTGCCAGGAAATGTTGGCTTCAGATAGCTGAGTGAACTGTATACCTAATAAAAATAGTTCTGATTGATTTACTAGAGTGAAAGGAGGAAACACACTTATTCA
The DNA here is from genome assembly GCA_016271365.2 of Neoceratodus forsteri. NCBI lineage: Eukaryota > Metazoa > Chordata > Ceratodontiformes > Ceratodontidae > Neoceratodus > Neoceratodus forsteri. Next base: position 1,047,950,779 of record CM057455.1, read on the forward strand.
GATGCCTAGTTTCCTACTCCTTCCACAGGGCTGCTGTAGATTATGGGTGTTATTGCAGGGCACTTGAGGGTAGAGGGCAAAAGCAAGGGCAAAAGTCCACACAACTGTTGGCATGACAGCCACAGGTACTCTGGTCCCACACCACAAGTGTGGCATTGTTGTGGTCATTAGGGCTGGTAGTACACCATTTTGCCCACCATGTACCATCCCTGCTTGTCGTTAGTTATAACATTAAAGGTCTTCCTGTCTTGTGTACTGGATTTGTCCAAGTTAGATTTGAGTTGGCTTAGTGACTTCACTTCAGTTACTCTGTCTGGCAGACTGTTCCAAACCCTTACAGCCCTCTGAGTGTTGAAATACTGTCTACCTCGGTCATCCTCAGCTGATACTACTTGAACTGCAAGTTAAGCCCCTTGTAGCTTTAGTAACCTCTGTAAAATAAGGGCTCAAACTTTGCATCAGCAAGCTACTGTTTAAGGCCTGAGTGGGAGGAATATAAATAAAATGCCTACGCATACCTTTCAACTGTCCCTGATTCTTCTGGGATGTCCCTGATTTTGCATTACAGATTTCCTCTACCACTCCTAAATTTGGCATGTTTTGCCACCGCAGAGTAGAGATGTAAATGATAAAATCATAGCAGACAATAGTTTTATAGTCTAGTTCTCCTTCAGAAAATGCTTTTATCACTAAACCATTTATTGTAACAGGTCTGTGAACTGATATTACCCTTTCTAAGATGTGTGATTTTGGTTGTGTCCCTGATTTTTGAGGCAGGAGTTGTGGGTTATATGCCTAAAATAAGAAAATGGCCTGCTTGTTTCAAGTTGTAGCTCTGTAATCGGATTGACACAGATACTGCGGTTTCTGTTCCAACTTGATTATGGAATATCAGATTTCTGGTACTTTGGAACATGGGAGAGCTAGGGATTAGGACTGAGTTGTACCATTAGCTTTGTCTTTATTTTGAAAATGTGTTTATAGAGAAGGTGGTGGATCAGTGTCACCCAGGAATGTCACTGTACCCTGAAACTTTCTGTCCAGACTTCATGTACACTGTAAATAAGTGTAATGTAGACTAACCTGTAAGTGCAATATAGACTAATAAACAAGTCACCTGCAGTTCATCTGAGTACAGGTATCTTTCCAAGGTTAAGGCACAGTAACATAGTAATGTAAGGTTAAAAGGGACTCTAGATCAATCATAGGCTGGTAAGAAAGAGTATCCTATGTAAAGATGCACTAACTTAAAGGGATACCTACCCGCTCTGCCCATGGGTATCCAGCGATTTTCTTAGTAAGCAGAAATGTGTCCAGGCTTACAGTACCTTGTGAGCCTATAGCGTCTTCATGTCAGTTGTCTCCACTAGTAGGCTGTTCCATACATTCTCAGTCTCTGGGAAAAGAAATGCTTCCTAACATCACCCTCAATTCAACAACTGAGCTTTATGCTGTGTTCCAATGTCCTGCTGGAGGACACTAGATTAAGCAACTCTGTCTGTTTGAACTTGTCAATATCCGTATATGTGGAAAACTGAGACTGTGTCCCCAATCAGCCTTCTTTACACCAATGTGAACATGTCAACACATAAGAGTGCTGCATATTTTACTGTGGTTTCACAATGTAAACTACTGCCAGCTACTGTAGTACTGACCTGAAATCACTAAACTGATTTCACTTGAGACCTTAATTGAGATCTGGTCCCTGCTTTTCAGTTCTGAAAGTTAGCACTTCTTGCCTAAACAAACTGGAGATACAATACAGTTTTATCTTCTCCCAGGAATACTTTCTCATAAACATTTATCTGCACATACTTCTCTTTGTTTAGAACATTACTCAGCAAAGCTGTTACTGTTATGACTGTATGTGTGTGCATGTGCACACGTATGTTATTGTTAGCACTTACTGACTGGGTCAAGGTTTCTTAACAAACAAAAGAAAAAAACAGACATGACCCATTTTTCAGTATTAGGATGTGATTGCCCTCTAGGAAGCAATGGAAGTGAAGTAGGATTCCATGATGTGTATTGTAGATAGGTTTGTTGAACAACAGCAGTGTAGTAAGAAGTGAATTTACTGAGTAGTGGGACAATAATTGGAAGGCTATGCCTGTAGTTCAATTGGGCACGCAGCTAGCTCCACCCCTTCCTGAGCTGTATAAGCAGTTCCTCCCAACCTCCCTCTGAAGCACTTTTTTCTTTCTGGCTGGTGGCTCTGTCAGTCTGTCTTCTCCTTGGAGCTTGCTGGGCTTTCCAACCCCCGTGTTGCTGTGCTTTGAGCTCTGCTTGGTTTGTGCTAGACTTCTGTTTCTGTGTTCTCTTGCTTTTGGTTTGTATTAGCTGCCTCCAGCTACTATGTGGTTCCTTGGTTGCTTGTTTCCTTCCTGCTCCTGTACTTGTGTTTTGCTTTGTTTCTTTTGGGCTTTTACAGTTTTCTAGCACCTGTGTTTACATTGTTTATTTGTGCTTCAGATTTCTTATTGTTGTTTTCTTACTTTAAGCTGCCCTGTACCTGTGCTTAGGCTTCATTTACTGTCAGATTTTGAAGCCCTCAGTTGACTGTATTGTGCTTCAGCTCAGCCTGCTGCTTTCCCACCTAACAGTTTTCCTCCAGTTGCTATTATATACTTTAGCTCCATTGCTGTTTCTCTGCTAATTGTTTGCACCTGGTCCTGGCTCACTCTGCAAAGCTAGCTGCCACTCCCTGTTCTGTAGCTCTGCTGCAATTTATTGTTGCCCTACTGCCATATCACCACTATTCCTGCTGGAAACCATAGTCCATCCAGATCAATTCTATTTAACCATCCAATCCAGTTCTCTACTTATGCTGCAACCATAGCAATCACTGCTAAACCTCATGGATTCAATTTACTAAAGTTCATTGCATCAATTTCTGGCATCCTGCCTCTCACAAATTAATTGCTTCACAGCCTTACATTATCGATCACTTACCTTCTATGACACTGCTAATTTGGCTTCTGTAGTGGAATTGGTTGGCTTGCTTTTGCTGGCTTTGCTTATATCACTCAATCATTTTAAAGATCATGTGCAGCGGTTTTACATATTTTTAATAAAAGCTTAAAAAGTTGCAGTTCAAGTCCTTGTGTCATGATTAGTGTTTCCTGAAGAAATTTCATACAGTTTGATTTTGTGGTTTTCTTTAAATCGGCATTTGTTAACTTGCTCTGCAGTGGCTGAAAACAGTGGAGTTATTTTTGTCCTCTCAGTCAAACTTAGAGTGCGATGACATCATTTTGGAGTAGCTGCTGTTTCAGATTCCCATCAGAGCAGCACTCTGTAGAATTTATGGTCTGCTGAGCTCTCCAGGTTTTTACAACCCCAGTCTCTGGTTTGTGTTTAGATAGATCAGCTTAAAATATATAGTTCTCTTCCTTTAAAAAGCTTTTCATTTTAGTTTCAATGCTGAATTGAAGTAGTGGAAATCTTTTTCTGTGAGAAATCAGCATGTCTGTATCACAGCTCTGTTCTTTCTAATCAAACCTCAAATTTTTTCTAACTATATGTAACACAGGGCTGTTTAATGAATATAAAATAAATCTAAATTTTGTTCATTCACAGAAAGTTTGTTTTGATGTAGCCTTCATAAATATAATCAGGTAAGAAAATTTTTCGTTGTCAGATTAACAAACAGGTGATTGTCACATTCTGCTCACAGTATTTCAAGCACATGTCCTGTCAGAACTCACAAATTTCAGTTCTTTGGTTTCTGTGTGAAAATACATCATGCGTGTATAACTAAAAACACTATGTGGCTTCTCGATGCACCATGTCTCTACCCACAGTTGAGGCAGTAACAGTCTCACTGCCACCAGTCCCTGCTCCACAAGCACCCTGCCTTCTGCTCCACATTCGAGGCTGCTGCACCCTGCTGCCCACTGTCTTCTCCACACAGTCAGAGATTGTGCACCCTGCTGCCTCCATCCTGTCCCTAAAGAATCAGGACCACTGCACCCTCCCACCCCTGCCTCTCTCCCACACCCTCACAGTTAGGGATGCTGCACCTATTGCCCTGTTCCTGTCTCCACAGTCAGGGTTGCAGTGCTGTGCTAAGCCCTAGAGTGCCAGATTCCTTGACTCCACAGCTGGGGCTGCTGCATCATGCTGCCCTTACACCAGAGGTAGGGCTTTTGATGCACCCCGCTACCCACTTCCATTGCCCCAAATGGTTAGGGCACCATGCTGTCTTCATCCCCTATCACCACTGACAGGGCTGCTGCACCTGCTTCTTTCTACACAGTTGGGGTTGCTGTGGCCTGCTGTACCCTAGAGCCCCATGCCTCTGCAGTTAGGGCTGCTGCACCATGCTGCCACTTGCCAAAGATGCATGGCATTTGCTGCACCCTGTTGCATGCCTCCACAGTTGAGTCAGATCCTTTGCTACACCCTGCTGAGACAGGAACAGGGGGCTACATGTGCAGTGTCCCTGATTGTGAGGGTGGAGAGAGAGGGTAGCAGGTGCAGCAACCCAGTTGTTTGGGAAGGGTGCAGCGCAAGAGTAAGGCATTTACTGCACTCCTGTCCCCTGCCTGTGGAGGCAAGGCTCTGTGGTGCAGCAAGGCACAATGGTGGCAGGGGACAAAGGACAACATGGGGCAGAAGCCCTGACTGTGGGGCAGGACACAGGTGTGCATCAGGGTACAGCAGCCCTGACACTGCACAGGGTGCACACTGTGCAGCAGCTCAGACCATTTGGGGCAATGGAAGTGCGTAGCGGGTTCAGCAGCCCCAACTGTGGATGAAAGCGGCATGAGACTCTAGTGTAGCATAGCACAGCACAGCAACCCTGACTGTGGAGATAGGAACAGGGGCAACAGGTGCCGTGGCTCTGACTGTTGGTGTGGGGACAGAGGACAACACTTGCAGCAGCCCTGAATGTTCAGGCAGGAGATAAGGGTGGCAACAGGATACAACAGCCCAAACTGTGGAACAGAGTGCAGCAGTCATGCCTGTTTGGGACAGGGATGTGGGAAGCAGGGTGTAGCAAAGATTTGACTCTGGTGGTAGGGAGGACAGCAGAGTGCAACTGCCTCAACTGTGGAGGCATTCAACAGGGTGCATCAAATGCCCTGAATCTTGTGGCAAGTGGCAGCATGGTGCAGCAGCCCAATGCAGAGGCATGGGGCTCTAGAGCACAGCAGGCCATAGCAACTCCAACTGTGTAGAAAGGAGCAGGGTGAAGCAGCCCTATGTCTGGTGACAAGGGATGGAGGACAGCATGATGTGGAAACCTTAACTGTGGTGCAGAACACAGGGGCATCAAGGTACAGCAGCCTGACTGTGAGATGGGGTACACGTGGTGCAGCAGCCCTGACCATTTGGGGCAATGGAAGTGAATAGCTGGGTGTAGCAAAGCCCCACCTCTGGTGGCTAGGGCAGCATGGTACAGCAGTCCCAACTGTGGAGGCAGGGAACCTGGCACTCTAGGGCTTAGCACAGCATAGCAGCCCTGACTGTGGAGACAGGAAAAGGGGCAACAGGTTCAGCTTCCTAACTGTGAGGGTGGGGGGAGAGCAGCAGGATGCAGCAACCCCAATTGTTTGGGCAGGGGAGGCAGAGGTGCAGCAGCCCTGATTCTTTAGGCAGGGGATGGAGGCAGCAGGTGCACAATCCTTGACTGTGTGGGAGAAGATAGTGGAAAGCAGGATGCAGCAGCTTCAAATGTGAAGCAGAAGGAAGGGGGCTTGTGGGGCAGGGACAGGTGGCAGTAGGCTGCAGCTGCTTCTGCTTTGAGGCAGAGACATGGTGCATCAAGATGCCACATAATGTTTCTAGTTACACCTAACAATGTTTTCACACAGAAACCACCAAAGAACTGAAATTTGTGAGTTCTGACAGGTGCCTGTCACACTCTGCTACAGTATTTCAAGTACATGTACCGTTTGTCAATCTGACATGAAAAGAAAATGTTCTTACATGAAATCTATTTATAGAGGCTACATCAAAGACAAACTGTTTCTGTGAATGAACACAATTTAGATTTATTTTATATACATTTAATAGCCGTGTTATATAGTTAGAAAAACAATCTGAGTTTTGATTAGAAAGAACTGAGAGCTGTGATACAGAAGCTAATTTCTCAGAGAAAGATTTTCTACTACTTCAATTCAGCCTTGAAATGAAAATGATCAGCTTTTATGAGAAGATAATGTTATATTTTAAACTGATCTATCTAAACAGAAGCCATAGACTGTGTTTGTAAGAAACTTGGAGAGCTCAGCAAACCATTAACTTTACAAACTACTGCTCTGATTGGGAATCTGAAATAGCAAGCTACTTCAAAATGATGTCACTGCACTCTAAGTTTGACTGAGAGGGCAGAAATAATTCCACTGTTTTCAGCTACTGTAGAGCAAGTTAACAAATGCTGATTTAAAGAAAACCTCAAAACCAAACGGCATGAAATTCTCAGAAAACACTAATCATGACATAAGGACTTGAATTTCAGCTTTTCAAGCTTTTTGTAAAAATATAAAAACCATTGCACATGATCTTAAACCTTACTTCCATCAACGAACCTTCTTATCCATCAGTTTCATCAGCCAATCATATCAATCCATTTTGTCGATCAATTATCTCAGACAATCATGCCATATACCAATACCTACCCGATGGCCGCTAGCTTTGCCTAGCCCCCAAAGTAGCACTTCATAGTTATCTGTATCCTTGCTTTTATAAATCAGAGGCTTGCCAACTAAGACCATTACCTTCTATGGCTCAGGTCCCTCTGCAGCCGATGGTCTCACTCTGCACCGAGATCCACATCTTGAGCATGTGAAACCGGAGCAGATTCCTTCTCATTGGCCCATAGTGGGAATGTCCTCACTCTGAGCAGAACTTTGGCCATTTTTAATTCAGCGGCAGCTCTTGATGTAAATTTATGATTAGCTGCGAAGAGTGGTTACATTTGATCTCCTTGCCTGTAGTATTAATTTACTACCATCGTCACTTTCACTGCATTCTGCCTATGACTGCTTTTGGTTCTCTTGATTTGGGATAGTTAGTAGGTCAAGCAGTGCCTCAGCATTTGTTCTACCTCCTCTTCCCACCTTTGCTGAACTTGTTGCAGAGACTTGCCTCACAACCTTCAAAAGTGTTCCGTTAGAGGAGCAGTGAAACTTCCTCTAAATTGGAATATTTTCCACTGCTCCCTACCAATTCAATCTCTAAATTGCAGCAGCTGAGCTGTTACTAATTAAAATACCTCAAGCCTGGAGGAAGGCTTTGAATCCCCAGAGATTTCTTCCTCACTAGGTTTTTTCTCCTCCAAGCCAAAAGTCATAATAGTTCGTTTTAAGTGGTATTCCTGGTTTACTTAGGGAGGTTCCATTGCTGGATGGAGGCGGATGGTGACCCTACTTGCCATTCCCCTTTCCTTAGGAAGCCCCTTGCTATTATCAGTACAATCCATTTTATCTGTGCTATTCTGCTTACCTGTGCATCTCATTTGTATTCCCAAGCTGACTCATTGCTGGCAATAAGCTTCTCAACCTTGTAGTCAATGTATACCTGCTCAGTGTTCCTTTTGGGGCTCCTTCTTAAAGTACCTTTAACCAAGGGAATCTTGCCATGGCAGCTCTAGGGGTTGAGCCCTCTTCAAGGGTTCTTTGCCTTTGGTACCCCTACAGGGTGATAGTTCCCGTGGAAGAGAGAGTGGGATGGTCAAACAGTTATCACAGTTACACAAGCATAACACTACTTTGGTTGGGTAAGCCCACTGAATTGAAACGCTATGTCTGTAGTTCAATGGGTCAAGCAGCCAGCCAAACCCCTCCTGAGCAATATAAGCAGTTTCTCCCAGTCTCTCTCTGAAGCACTTTTTCTTTTCCCACCATCCTCTCCCCTCCTCCAGTGGCATGCCTCTCTTCTCAGGGGCTTTTCCTAAAGTACCTTTAGCCAAGGGAATCTGTGGCACCTCTAGGGGCTGAACCCTCTTTGGTGGTTCCTTTTCCTACCCGTACAGGGTGGTAATTCCCCATGGAACAGAGAGTGTGAATGGTCAAACGGTTATCACAGTTACACAAGCATAACAGTACTCTGGTTGTGTAGACCCATTGAACTTGAAGTAAGGGATCTGGCAGAGCTGCCATTATTACTGGAGCTGTGAGCTGCTTGCTGCAGCAGCACAAGCAGTAGCAGTTGTTTTTTTTTTATTATTTGGGATTTTTCTGTTCTGCAGTTTCTAGAACCGAGTTTGGCCATGAGTCAGTGAGTGGGTGAGCAACTTATTATTTTACATTGCAGTTCAACAAAGGCATCTAGTGAACGTGCAAGTAGGTAGGCAGGTGGGCAGACAAGTGGTGGACACAGGGTAAAAAACAAAAGAAAGTTCCAAAAGAAAATAGTGTACAGGTTAAAGGGACACTGTCAACCTTTTTGCATCATACTATGTCTCTATAAAACCCCACGTTTTATGATTGCTTACTTTCTCTAAAATTCATTGATGTTGCTTGCTGGTTTATCTGCCTTCTTTCTTAGTGGCACTGAAATGCATGCAAATGGTGTGGTTGTACCAAACCTTGTGTTGTTTCATATCCTTACTCTACTCTTACTGCATGCTTCCAGAACATTAGAACACCCCCAAACAGTGCAGACACTTGTGATGGATTGTAGTCTCTCCTCCTACTGCATAATGAATGGCTAGACTGTGGTGGTGCATTCCCAAGTCCAGGAAAGATGCAGTGGAGTTGATCAAGGAAGTTTAAACAAACATGACTTTGTGTGGTAACACCAGTATGGTGGATAGTCTGTTTTCACTTTTAAAAAAAAAAGGAAACAGAATCAAACTTCCAGCCACATCAACAGTCTCCACAGAATGTGAACCATCATAACAGGTGTTTTTAAATGATGGACACTTTGAGGCCTAAGGGTTGAAGAAAAGCAGAGAACAAGAAAGTACACCTATTGTATTAGAAGAAATGTTTGCAGGATGGCTGACTGACCATGGTAAATGTCTATTTTTTAGTGTTGAAACAAATGGTAGCTGATTTAGAATAGAGATTCTGTGGTGGCAAAGGGCTACAGTTAATTCAGTGTGAAGGCTGGCACCAGGAGTTGTTTTACCCTGCCTATGCTGACACTCACATTGGTAAGAAAGTGCCAGGGTAATCACAGCAGGATTCTCCTGCCCATTTTATAACGGTGCTGCACTATCTGATTTGTCTAGAAATCCAGCATATGCAGAGCAGCAGTGCATGCTGGAGTCATTCGCAATCACCAAGGAGGTTATGTTGATGTCATGCCAGTGGAAGCGAAAACAATACAATGCCGCATTTCAGAATGGAATAGCCTCAGAAAGGTAGGAATAAATGCTTGTGTTTACTGTTGCATGTTGTAAGGAATATCGTTACTAGTACCACATTGCCATTCAAAGCTTGTTATACCATAATTGTTGATTTGTTTTTTCTAAATCCCAAAGACTGAGTTGCATTTGAAGGCAAGGCCGTGGTACCAGAACTGCCTGTCTCCTGTAAGCTTATAAAATCATAACCCTAAAAAGCTGCTTATGAAGAAAATGTGTTAGCATAGCTTTCTTGTTTATACAGTACCTGTTGGTGGAAATAATGAAACACTGCACTACAAAATAGGTCTTTTGTCTTTCAAGGTTTCACAAATTATTATGTGCATATTTTTTTCTGGACGCAAAATATATCTTTCTAAGTTAATGCATTAATGATTAATTATTTATAATTAAGGTTTCCTATACAAGTATTCTGTTAATACAGAACAAACAGCTAATTTGCATTGCCTGCTGAATGTGGCCCACAGGATCACTGGCACTATCTCTTTTGGGCAGGGCTATCTCTACAAGTCACATGCAGCCTTGGGCCATGCTGGCGCAGTCCATATTGACTTAGTGCGGTACCAGCATGGCCCGATATTCAGTCAGTTACTGCACCCGTTACTGCATATTAACTGACTGACTATGCTGTAGCTCAGAGCCGCCATGCACTATTTTTGCATAGCACTACACTGCAGTGTCAGAACTAAGAGATTAGTTACATAAGATAGTGTGGTATGCACAAGCAGTTTGATTTCAAATTAAAGAAAATCATTAACCAACAGAACAAAAATAAAAGAGGTCATTACCAGTAAAAAACTGTTATTTTGTATTTCTTTTCAAATGTTTATTGTTAAAAGATTGTTTTGTGGAAAAGTCTCATTTATATGGAGTTCTGTAGTAATGTAGCTCAGTAGATGTACAGTATATCCAGTTACTGTTTCTGCAGTTCACTAATGCATTTTAGTGGCAGGATAGATGTCTAAAGGGCAAAAGCTGTTTTAAATCAAATGTCTTTAGTAATAAAGAATGCAGTATGCTGAAATTTAGATTTGTTTTTGATGGTATAAGAGTCGTATTCTGCTGGTGACCACTGTATGGGTGATTGTAATGGGGCTTTAGTCCTTGCCTGATTTTAACATAATATATAGTATGAAGTATGGGTCAGGTGTGTAACAGAAGTTTACACCCCGAGGGTTAGATGCTACATAAACCCGAGTGAAGCTGAAGAGTTTAGCATAGCATCTAACCCGGTGTATGTAAACTTCAAGTTTACACCTAGCATATATTTATCTTATATAATTCTTGGTTTCATTTTTGCCTCAGCAATATATAAAAATAAAAGAAGCCATCCTTCATGTCGCGTCCGCTAGGTTTGAGTATGCAGTGTGCTGTCGCTTATTTATTTAAACTTTGTGAATACATTTATTTGTGCCCAGAAGAGAAATGTGTCTTTTTATGTTAAAAAGTCTACTTTTCACTTCTATAGCAGACTTACCGCTGAGTCCAAGTGGCAGTTCCGTGTCCGATGGAGCAGCGGGGTAGATAGCAGTCAGGAAGGAAGAGCTGTGGTGGGCGCATGTGCAGAAGGAGAAAATCTGTGTACGTGTTTGCCGTAATAAACACTCCTTTATTATGGCAAATAATGCCATAGTTTTCAATGGGAAAATTAAGACCCATTAATTATATATACAATAATGGATAGGAAGTGTGTTAATGAGAAATTAATGGTTACCCGAGGTGAGGGATGCTAAATAAATGCCTGAGGGTTTATTAAAGCATCCCACACTGAGGGCAACCATTAATTTTTAATTTAATCACATTCCTCATCTTTATTTGTTATAATTGCTGGTCAGCAATTTCTTGCCACACTGGCTTTACTGCTTTACTGGGAATACACACACACACACACACACACACACACACACACACACACACTCACAGACACACACACACACACACACACACAGTTTCTTCTTCCTTTTATATGTACATTTGCTTTTCTATTTTATTTTATTTATAGTTCTTTGTTTTTAGTTCTTGATTAACATTGCGGTTGTCATTGCGTTTACCTGAGTGAGTGAGATTGGAGCCATTCCCGTGTCTGGTATGACTCTGGTATTGCAGGATCAACTGAATAGGTTTCTTTCTTTCTTTTTTTATTTAAACAGTATGTTACAGTTGTCAACAATGTTTTTAAAAATGAAAAAGGATCGATCTCCCAGACTGGCAGATCCTCGCTCCGTGGGTTAAGCCACCATGTTTTTTAAATTGTTTAGCCCCCAGGAAGATGTGGAGAGCCAGTCAGGGTGTGACTCTTGTGTGACTGATGTGGCGGCGTGTTTGCCATTATAACCCGCGAGTTATAATGGCAAATTATAACAGACTCAGCCTATGTAAAAATGGCTGGCTGGTTATTATAAAACAATTACAGGTTACCCCATATCAACCCAAAACCAGCACTTTTAAATGCCATAATACATGGCTGTGACATCACCACCATATATTGCGGCATTTCACTACACTCTGCTCAACTATGTAACTCTGAGTGAGTCATCCCAGAACCCTTTTAGCCCCCAAATCACTTTACTTTTAGTTTTTCTTACTTATTAAACATAGAATCTGAAGGCAGATAAGGACTGCTTGACCCACCCAATCTGCCAATTTGTTTCCTGCCTATAGTGTCATCGCAGGCTCTACTCGATCTCCAGCAACCACCTTACTTTCCACTAAGATTGTGTTATGCCTATCCCAAGCCTTCTTGGTTCCTGCCACTGTGTTTTTCCCACCACCTTTGCTGGAAGACTGATCCAGGCATGCACCTCTCTTTCTGTGAAGAAGTATTTCCTCACATCTCCTAGCTGATCCTGACATTTCTGCCATGCTTCTGAGTAAAAACAAGAAAAACTCAGAGTGCTGAGCTGTACTTCATATCTGCCACTTACTGTACATCTTTACTCATGCTGGCAGTAAAGACCATGCTATGATTGTCTACTTACTTTAAAATTGAAAGCATCATAGAAATGACTAGATCAACCAGATCAGAAAACAATAAATGAAGTGCTTTGGGAAATGGAGGTTTGCTGCCAACACACAGGAACACAAGGCTAGTACTGGTGTTTTTTTTTTAAAGTGGACATGAGGAGGGGATTTTCAAAACTTGCATCTGTTTTCTGGAGGTAAGTGCACACTTCCACTACACAAGTCAGACCACAAAATGTTTGTCTACCATAGTGTGCAATGTTGGCCAGAAAACAGATGCAAGTCATGCAGCTGTTACAAAATGTGTCTGGATGTATGAGAATAGAATGCACTCACCCTGACTCTTGTGTGGATGCAGCAAGTACCAAAAATATGGCCTCAAGGGCTGCACCCAGCTGGTTGAAAATCCCACCCAGTGTGTAGGGTAGATCATGGGATGGAGACACAAAATGCAATATTTATGACAAATGAAATATAAAAAGAAGTTATCATTTGTTTTTGTTTGCACACACAGTCAATGTGTGATGTCAACAAAACATCTTAGCCCAGATATTCAAAAGGTTGCACAAGGCACAACAGCGTGCGCCATGCACAACCCACTGATGCGCCCGGCGATATTCAAAGGAAAAGTGCACGCACAAATCCCGATGCACCAGAGCCGCATCAGAATGTATGCAGGCACAGGTGGGGGGGCGTCTGATGCATAACCTGCACAGCCCGATATTCAGCCCAGGATGTGCAGAGTCATGCATGCGCAACCCTACCTGCGCCTGCACAAAGTTACGCCAGGAAAAAGGAACAAGTGATGGCCATCCACAGGTGAGCTGCCATGGCAGGGTGCAACACAGCAGCTTCCACCTGTGGGTAGCCGCTGAGTTCCTGCCGCACCTGGCGGCACCCCATGCCCCATGGCGAGCATCCATGTCACAAACTTCCCCAAGTCCAATATCCCTGGTGGTCCAGTGGACGATCGCTGCTGTCGTGAGCATCAGTACCACATCAAATACCCTACTACCGTGGTGGTCTAGGTGTACCCCCACCCCACCCGCCCACTGTGCCCTACCGCTCCCCATCAGCCGGGTGGCAGCACCACCGCCTGCCGCCCCACCGCCCGCCAACTGACAGTTCGGTGGGCTGCATGCCCATTGGTTCACAGCATGAGCCAATGGGTGTGAAACCATACCATACTACTCAGTCCAGATATGTGAATGAATTCATTCACATATCTGGACTGAAATAAACAATATAGGCTGCATGCTCATTGGCTCATGCTGTGAACCAATGGGTGTGCAGCCCTACCGAGCTGTCGGTCGGTAGTGGTGGCTGGTAAATGAATCTGCCACCGCTGATAAGGACGGCGATGAAGACTCAGTGAAGTGGGTGGGGGGGGGTACACTAGACCACCAAGGTAGTAGGGGTATTTGATGTGGTACTGATGCCCGCGATCAGGCAGCGATCGGTCCACTGACCAACCAGGGATATTGGACTTGGGGTGGGGACTGTACTGATGCCAGCGATCGGGCACATAGAGGTCCACTGGACCACCAGGGATATTGGACTTTTTTATATTACAGGAATGCCCGCGACCGGGCTGCAGGGACATCGGTCCCCGATGGCTGCTGCCTGGCAGGCGCCAGGCGCAAGTCATCAGGGATCAAGCGCACCTGCACGCTAATGGCATGCAAATGGCTAATGAGATGCAATGCCCTTTGTGTGCCTTGCATAAATTATGGCCCCATTTGCATGTCCCCTTGAATATCGCGAGGCGGCGCTATGGCACTGGCGCTAGCCGCATCTCCATGCTCCACTCTGCCCACTTGCGCTGGCACAGTGCCACTGCACCATGTACAGTGGGGTGGCCAGGGTGCGATATTCAAAGCTGCTGCACCATAGCGCAGCTCCATGGAATATCGCCCAGGCCACACCCCTGCGCAACAAAGTTGAGCTGCGCCCAGGCTTGCGCCACAGCCTGGCGCAGTTTGAATATCTGGGCCCTTGAGTTTTGCTATGATGGTTTATGGGCATCACACATCTTGTCTATATAAAATACTCATCTACACCACTTTCTATGCATTATTCTATATACTATATACTGTACATGAGGCATGCTGCTTATTAAAACTGATGTTTCTTTATGCTGTCTACTGTTGTGCTACTTCTCTAAATGTTATGTATAATTTTGTGAACACTGTATTGTATTTAACATATGGATAGAATTGTCAAAGAGCCTAATTCTCAATTTGCTCTCCATTAAAATTTGAATTTGAACTGAAGTCCTTTGGCAGGAGACTCAGAAATCACATTAAAGATATTCACTGGTGTTTCAGATTTGCAGTCTTCTGATTTGGGCTTGGTGGACTGTTCAAGAGGACAGATCCCTGGATTGAACCCGCAGTACACAGACCTGGATAAATACAGACTTCACTGCAGAAGTCTGGTTCCGGGTCCATGGAGTGCCATTTAGTGTATTGTTGCCATGGGTATGCCATCAGCATGCTCACTCCACGATAGGCGGCATCCAGTCAGACAACTGATGGTCACATGATGCACTCATGGTATATAACAGTGCTGAGTGTGCAGTGTGGCCCAGATGAGTCGAAGGATGGTCAGAGGAACACCTTGCTCGCTGCAGCAGAGCAGAGCTGCCAGAGAAGTTGCCAAAAGAAAAACCCCACATAATATAAAAATATACATTTTGGAGGGAGGAAAGAGAAAGTAGAGAGGAGAGAGAAGGAGCTTACTGGGGTGAGAGGGAGAGAAACTGATCATCTGGGAGGGTGAGGATGGAGTCGGGACTGAAGAAAGGAATCTGGAGGGCCTGGGGAGATAGTGGTGGTCTGAGTGGCTGCTGGTCGGGGAGGAAAAGGCAGGCAGTGTGTACATGAGCAAGGGCAGGCTGGCAAAATCTTTGACTTGTGCCTTTCAGAAGATCCAGAGGAGAGAGAGAGACTACTTGGGGCCCAAGAGAAATATTACAGTTACAGAAAATCCCAAATGAAAGTTTTTTTTCTTTTTTGGCTTCAGACAGTGTGGCTGTGTACATGATCAAGGGCAGGCTGGCAAAATCTTTGATATGTGTCATTCCATATCCAGAGGAGAGAGGGAGAAACTAATGGGAGCCCAAGATAAATTTTATAGTTACAGAACATCCACATATTTTTTTTCTTTCTTGGCCTCAGACAGTGTGGCTGTGTGTATGAGCAAGGGCAGGCTGGCAAAATCTTTGACTTGCCATTCCAGAAGATCCAGAGGAATGAGGGAGAGACTACTGGGAGCCCAAGAGAAATGTTACAGATACAGAAAATCCCAAATGAAAGTTTTGTTCTTTTCTTGGCCTCAGGCAGTGTAGCAGTGTACATGAGCAAGGGCAGGCTAGCAAAATCTTTGACCTGTACCATTCCAGATCCAGAGGAGAGAATGAGAGACTATGGGGAGAAATTTTACAGTTACAGAAAATCCCAAATAAAAGTTTTTTCCTGGCTTCTGTATAGCTGTGTACAGGGCAAGGGCAGCAGGCTGGCAAAATAAATCTTTGACTTGTGCTGTCCAGCGAGGTGGGGGAGAGAGAGACAGAGAGAGAGGAGAGAAAGAGACTACAGGGGCCACAAGAAATTTAAAAGTCCCAGAAATCCTAAATAATTTTTTCCTGGCTTCAGTGTGGCTGTGTGCATGGGGCAAGGGCAGCAGGCTGGCAAAATAAATATTTGACTTGTACCATCAAGAGGAGAGGGGGGAGACAGTCCCAGAAATCTGAAATATTTTTCTTTTTCCTGGCTTCAGTGTGGTTCTGTGTACAGGACAGGGCAGCAGGCTGGCCAAATAAATATTTGACCTGTGCCATCCAGAGAGAGAGAGAGAGACTGCGGGGGACATGAGACATTTAACAGTGCCAGAAATCCCAAATAAAATGTTTTTCCTGGCTTCAGTGTGGCTGTATGTACAGGGCAAGAGTAGCAGGCTGGCAAAATCTTTGACTTGTGCCATCCAATCACAATCACTTGTGTTAATGTTTATTCACAATTGCATGTATTAAAAAGTACTGTTCGACAAACATACAAGCTGATGCACCTGTGCTGCTGGCTGTGGGTGACCCAGGGAATACAGTCTGACTTTGTGACTCATAGCAGGCTGTTTACACTACAACGCAAGTAAAGTACAACTACACACAAGTGTCATCATCATCATCATTCATTCCCTATTATTCCTCCTTATTATTATTAGTTTTATAGGATATTGCATTATATTATTTATACATTAACCAACCCAGTGTGGGACTCTGCTGTGTGTGCTATGCACCAGATGTGTCTGCATCTCCAATTCAAATTCTGAGGCACGCTAATCGTTGCTGAACTTGGTCCTTAACAGTAACTGTACTGTAGGAGTAAGTCAGGTAATCTTGGAAGGAAGTGGTGGTGGATTGCTGTGCTGTTGGTGTGCAGTGTACACTCACACGTCATGACAGTAAATTTGTCCCTGGCCTATGGATGTGGGTGGGAGTCATCAGAAGGACATCACATTAGTTAGAGATCTTTTTACAGCTTAGAATACTAAGAAAAAATGGATCAAAGTGTTGATGAGGAGCATTCTATTTCTCAGGTAGGCAATGGCACTGCAAAAGACAGCAATTAGCCTGAAAGGGAAGACAAAATCAGACTTCAAAAAGGGATTTTTCACGTCTAAGGTTTCATCTTCCAGTGAATGCTTGAAACCAAAAAGATGTATGTCTCAGATCATCATCAGTTCCAAGCAAAAAAAAAAAAGTTATGTAGTTAAAAATAAAAAAACAAAGGCTTGAAGAGTACACCTGCAGAGAGACCCAAATGTATGGAACAGTTGCAAACTATACTATTGCCAGTCCCTCTTCTGATTCTTCTGAGGTTGGACCCAATGAGGGTAATAATAAAGATGAAGAGAATGATCAGGCAGCACAAGGTTTACTACAGGGGATGGAAATTGCAGATGAGGAAGAAACAGACAGAAATGATTTAGTTGTGGATGGGTGCAGTGGAATAAACCACAAGAGGAACATGCCCAAGAAAATCTGGGTGGGGGGGCCTGATAAGGTGATAGAGGTGCTGTGACTTCCTGGGAAAAAACTAAAACATATCATCTTATGTTTGATCATACTTCCATTAGTGTTTCCAATTAGTTGGTAGCAACATAGTGCTATTTGTAAAAAGCCAACCAGCAGGGATAAAAAGAATGGAGCATTGGGAACTTCAGCACCAAAAGGCACCTAGACAGAAGTCATAACATTACTGAGAACTCCAGTTGTGAGTCTTAAAGAGAAAGTAACAGTCATTGCTCATTACACCCAGGGTAACTCACATAGATGAAAGCAGTGGCTGCCCTGCAGCACTACTGAAACATCTCTACCACTACTTCCTCCCATTCAAAGGACTCCTCCTACTGTTACTGAACTTGTCAATGTGTTCAAAGGCCTCCTCCTTCAAGGAGATAGCTTACCATCTCAGAAACATTTGAGCATAAAGCCAAATATGCCTCGACTCACAATGTTGCAGATACAATAACCAAAACATTTCAGAAGTGATAGCTGATGATTTGCTACCATATAATGTGGTTGAACATATAGGATTCAGGCGGCTGCTTGAGTACCTCAAACCTCGATATAGTATACCATTGCAGAAATACTTCTCAACAACAGGGATTCCAGATCTTTATGATGTCATATGTAAAAAATTAAGCGCGTCTTGTGCAGTGCTGTTGGGAGGGTGGTGCATCTCACAACAGATATCTGGACAAGCTGTCAGCCAGAACCCTTCATGTCTGTCACGGCACATTGGGCATGTTTCGATAATTCACGTGGAACTGGGGACAGTGAAGCAGTGCACTTTGCTGTTCTAAGAATGTTTTATTTTCCATCTGAACATACCTCATACAACATTAATGAAGTGATCCAAAACCAATACAGCAATGGGTCACTTCACAGGACTGTCAGTTGGCTTTATAACTGCAGATAATGGGTCCAACATAAGGAAGGCCTTGGAGGAGGGGCTTTGTTCATATCCGCTGCTTTGTACATTGCTTAAATTTAATAGTTCATGGTTTCTCGATGGCGACAGGAGAGCAAGGCTGTCATTAGCACTGTTAAAAGAATATGTACTTATTTTAATCACTCAAGCAAAGTCTGCACTCTTTTGGAAAAATACAGCAGGAGCACAGTTTACCTTTGCATGGACTGATCCAAGACATTTCTACTCAATGGAATTTGACCATTTATATGTTCAAAGGCTGCTGGAACAAAAGAAGACTGTCAGGCAATACACCTTGGAAAATAAAATTGGTGACGAGCGCTATATTACTCCACCACAGTGGGCCATGCTGGAGTTTCTCATTGTACTGCTCAGCCATTTGGGGAGATCACCAGGGAAATTAGTGCAAACACAGCAACTCTCAGCCAGGTGATACCACTAATAAAAATTCTGAAATTCTGATTGGATCTGATTAGGAAAAGTTAGAGAAGCAAGACAGTTCCATAATCACACAGGCTGCCAGTGGTTCAGCTGGCACATGCAGGTTGCCCCAGAATACAACAAGACCTAACTAGATGCATGATCAAAAAATTGAAGATGACAGACTATGTAGAATGCTTCATTCTGAGTACTACATTAAAGCAAAAATCTTGGACCCAATACAAATTGAAGCAACTATTGAGTGACGGTGATGATGGCACTTGTTTTGAGATAAACAAGAATAATTGACGTGGTGCATGCTGTCATGGAACACAGTACAACAGCAGCACCACATTCAGAATCTTCTTCATGACACAGCACAGCATCAGGTGGCCCATCCTCTACTGTTTTGGCATTTTCTCCCACTCCTCCTCAGCCACTGCAGCCAAATCTTCTTCACCACCATCCAAACATAGCACTGTCCCACAGTCACTTGGTTCAGCTTCATGTCTCTGAAGTCACTTAGAAAATGTAATTGTAACATCTTCTTCATCTGCCTCTTGTAAGACAGCATTAGCACAGACCATTGTTGAAATGTACCCAATATCAGCTGGAATGCTGATCCTTTGAAATACTGGAAAGCCAAACAAAATATGTGGCTTGCTTTAGTAAACATTAGCAATGAAGTACATGAATTGCCCTCTGTCTAACATCTGTTCAGAACGATTGTTTAGTTCAGCTGGTAGCGTCGTTACTGACATACGATATTGTTTGACACCAGAAAATGCTGGCGCCTCACATTTCTCAAAGTCAACTTTCCTCACTTTAATTTCAAATATGATACCTGAGTAAAACATACTGACTGCTCTGAGCAGGCCTAGCCTAAAATACTTTCAAGAATTAGTACCTGTGGTGAAAATATTTTGTGAATAGGGTCTACTACATGAGTAGCAATTAATTGCATTGTCAGATCAGGATGGACTAGGCCAGGCCACTAGTACTTGAATGAGTCCAAATACAGCAAGCAACTGCATTTCATGTCACAAACTTAGTTGGTGGTACCTGGTACCATTGTCTGATCTGGAAGGTGGGGTACTGCTGTCTACTACTACCACTACCACTATCACTTTTTGTCCTCATGAGTCAGAACTACTACTTGTCACTTTTGTCCTTACTCCAGTCCTTACTACTACTTGTCACTTTTGTCCTTACTCCAGTCCTTACTACTACTTGTCACTTTTGTCCTTACTCCAGTCCTTACTACTACTTGTCACTTTTTCCCTCAGCAACTCAGATCCTGACTGTACTGTTTTAATTTTCATACAGTGCATGGATTAGCAAATGCCTGAAACTGAATACCCTTTGTATATTTCTTATGTCCCTATATTTGGCTGTGATTACTTCACATAAAAATACTACTAAATTCATATACTGTAAATTCTTTATTGTTTCTGTGTGTGTGGTATGCTAGCCTGGTTAAATCTCACTTAAAGTAACTGGGCTGAGATTATTACTATATTTTATTTTGGTACTTAAATTACTTGGCAGTGGCTGGCAGCAATTGTGGAACTAGGAAGGATATAATTGTGTTATGTGTCATCAGGTCTTCAGGTGGCAGTGGCAAACTTTTTATGACTGCACTGCACTTGACCGATGCGATCGTGACTGGCTGCCTGCTGGGTGGGGTGATCACTGTGTCTTCGTTTTCTTCTTTAAGGATTCAGCATATTGATCAGATTCAGTAGAAGTAGTCATAGTACTAGAAAACATTACCACCTCTTGGACTAGGTAGTGTACCATATACCACAGTACACCAGGCATGCAAAGCAGTTGCATCATTCACATGGGTAGGGTGGGTGGGCTCTCTTAGTGCTGCTCATTTGATCATTCATATCCTTTCTTTGGCCTGTTGGGCACTGACTGGACTATCCGTCAAAATAATACCCACAGTACCATTAATAAAAAAAATCTTAGCTGCCTGGCAGTGCTTGGTGGTGCTCTGATACAGGTATTTGCATCTGTCTGTTGCTCTCTCCTCTCCCAGCACACTCATATCACAGACCCAAGCAGGATATGCCACCATTGCAGGCCAGCCATGAAGGGCTAGTAGTGAGTGATTACTTTTTATTTAGCAGTTTCACATAAATTTGTATACAAATAATCCATTAAGGTATTTTCTTTAGGTCTCTGTGCCAAATGTGACCACCTCTGGCCACTTTTATGCATTTTTTCGCATTTTTCAAATATTTGTCAATAAATCAGAAAAATCAGAATTAACAAAACAAATCAGAACTTCACGTTTCCGGTTCTTATTTAATAAGGGTCAACATTTCACAGAGTTTGGCCAGCCCTACTTCTGATGCACCAAAAACTTTTTCAAGGCTCCTTACTGGCCCAAGTACATTCATATAGTATATGTATAGAATCATAATTAGAGTAACAAAATACCTAAAGTGCTATGTCCAGGTAAGGATGTAAATAGAAAGAGTGAGAAATAAAGTCCCCGAGAAACATAGAATTTGACGGCAGATAAGGATCGCTTGCCCATCAAGTCAGCCCATTTCTCCCTACCTACACTATTACCATAGACTGAGCCCAATCTACAGCTATTTCTCCTCCCTCTTCCTATCCACTATGATTTCCTTGTGCTTATGTCATGCATTCATGAACCCCGCTACTGTTTTGCTTCCACCACTTCTGCTAAGGCATTTCCAGGAGTCTATCACTCTTTC
Organism: Neoceratodus forsteri; assembly: GCA_016271365.2. Classification (NCBI taxonomy): domain Eukaryota; kingdom Metazoa; phylum Chordata; order Ceratodontiformes; family Ceratodontidae; genus Neoceratodus; species Neoceratodus forsteri. The sequence goes on from CM057455.1 coordinate 1,047,972,204, forward strand.
TATGAAGAAAACTTCCTCACCTCTCTCCTGAATCTAGCCCCCAACTTCATAACATGCCCTCTTGTTCTTGATCACATTTTCTTCAAAATTATTTTTGTCCTCGCCTTATTCACCTCTGTGAAGCATTTAAAGGCCTCTATCATATCCTCCCTCCTCTTTTGTTCCAATGTATGCATATTGAGGTCATTTAGTCTCTCTTCATAGGACTTTTGATGCAGACCCTGCACCATTTTGATGCCCGCTCTGGACCACATCTATTCTCTCTATGTCCTTCGGGGATGTGGTCTTCAGAACAAGACACAGTACTCTAGGTGGGTCTTACCAGAAATCTATACAGAGGCAACACCACCTCCCTCTTTCTGCTGGTGATACCCCTCCTGTGCACTCCAGTATCCCACTAGCCCTCCCTACTGCCTTGTCATACTGCCTGGCCACCTTTAGGTCATCTGATGTAATTAGCCCCGGTCTCTTCCTGCTTGAGGGTCGTCAATACCACTCCACCCATTTTGTACTCTCCCTCTGGGTTTCTATGCCCTAAGTGTATGATTTTGCACTTTTGGCATTGAAACTCAGCTTCCTATCTGACCACTCCTATAGTTTTCTGAGGTCTCGGCTCATCCTTTCCAACCCTGGGAGTGTCCACCCTATTGCAGATTTTGGTGCCATTAACAAGAAGAAGACCTTCATTTCCAGCTCCTCTGCAACATCACTTATAAAGACATTAAAGAGGACCTGTCCAGCACTGATCCCTGAGGTACCACACTGGTCATTCTCCCTCCCTTCCTCAGAGTGAATTCTGTTTACCACCATCTGCTGTCATCTATCCCTAACCAATTTCTTATCCAGTTTACCACCTTTGGACCCACTCCTAAGCTACCCAGCTTGCTTGCTAGTCTCAATATTTAACAGTGTTGAATGCCTTACTGAAATCTAGGTAAGTCATACCATGCCCCACCCTGATCTATTTCCTTGGTCACTGAGTCAGAGATCAGAATAGTTTGACATTACCTCCCCTCTGAGTCCCATGCTGCTTCGGGTCTTGTAACTTACTGGATTCAAGATATTCCACAATCCTATTCTTCAGCAGTGATTCCATTAACTTTCCCACCACTGATATCAGGCTGACTGGCCTTGGTGGCCTATAATTGCCAGCCTCCACCCTGCTACCACTTTTGTGAAGTAGGACTACATCTGCCCTCTTACAGTCCTCTGGAACCACTCCTGTTTCAGTGAGCTGTTAAATAGAACTGTCAGTGGTGCAGCCAGTATTTTCCTGAGCTCCCTCAATACCATTGGATGCACCCCATCTTAACCCATCACTTTGTGCACTTTCTGATTAGTAAGTCCCTTCTGAACTTTTGCCTCCAGAAAAGAACTAGAAACATACATAGAACTTGGAAACAAAGATGCTGTCAGCAGAAAAGGACCTCTTAGCCAAGCTAGTCTGCCCAAAATCCCCACCTACTGTGCTACCATAGACCCTTATTGATCTCCGCCTTATCCCCAGCCTGTTACTGAAGTCCTCTTGTGTCTATCCATGCATGTCTGAAACCTGTTACCATTTCAGTACCCACCACCTCTGCTGGGAGAGTGTTCCAGGTGTCCACCACCCTTTCTGTGAAGAAATACTTCCTCATATCCCTCTAAGTCTCCCCTTCCAGCTTCATATCATGCACCCTCATCCTTAAACATCTTTCTGTGCAATATGCCACCTCCTGTACCTTGCTGATATCCTTGAAGTGTTTGAATGCTTCTATTATGTCTCTCCTTTCCTCCAGTGATTACATATTTAATTTCCTAAGTTTTTCCTCATAGGGCTTCTGATGCAGGCCATGCACCATTTTGGTTGCCCTTCTCTTTACCGCCTCTACCGGTCTATATCCTTCCTGAGATGGGGCCTCCAGAACTGGACACAGTACTTCAGGTGTGGCCTCACCATTGATCTATATGGGGTAACACTATCTCCCTTTTCTGCTGGTGATACCCCCTCCTTATGTACCCCAAGCATCCTACTAGCCTTTACTACTGCCTTATCACACTGCTTTGCAAACCTTCAGGTCAACATATGATGACCCCAGATCCCTTTCCTGTTTTGTTGTTAATACCTTCCCCAAATGATATGTTGCCATGTACATAATTTTACATTTTGGGTGTAAAAGCCGAGTTGCCACACCTTGACCAGTCTTCCAGTTTTTTCAGATCTTCCTTCATCCCCCGTGTGTCCCTCTGTTACAGATTTTGTGTCATCCGTGAACAGGCATACCTTTGCTTTTAGCCCTCTGCGATGTCACTAGTAAAGACATTGAAGAGGACCGGTCCCAGTACTGACCTCTGTGGCACCCTGCTGTTACCTTACCTTCCTCTGAGTGAACTCCATTTACCACCACCCTCTGTGTTCTGTTATTTTCTCAACTAGGTACCCATTTTACTTTCTTTGCACCCACTCCCATGCTGCCTAGCTTGTTTACCAGTTATCTATGTGGAACAGAGTCAAATGCCTTACTGAAATCCAGGTAGACCACATGCACCATTTCTCCCAGATCCACCTTCCTGGTAACCCAGTCAAAAAACTCTATCAGGTTTGTTTGTCAAGATCTAACCCTGTCAACTCATGCTGCCTCGGATCCTGCAATCCACTGGTGTTAGGTATTCCCAATCCTTTCTTTAAGTAGGGTTTCCTTAACCTTGCCCACCTCAAAGTCAGGCTTACAGGTCAATAGTTCCCTGCCTCCTCCCTGTTCCCACTTTTGTGTAGTGGAACCACATCTACCCTCTTCTAGTCCCTGTAATTTCCCACATATCCAGTGATAGACTGAACAGGGCTGCCAGAGGTGCAGACAGTTCTCCTTTCGTTCCTTCAGTATTCTAGGGTGAATCCCGTCCAGCCCCATAGCCTTGTCTACTTTTAGTTTTCAAGTTCCCTGAGGACTCTCTCCTCCATAAAAGGGCTAGTGTCCATCTCCCTTCCTTAATGCTGTTCTCCACTATCTGTGGCCCATTACATATCCTTCCTTTGTGAATACTGAACAAAAGTACTTATTCAGTATGTCAGCTTTCTTCTGGTCCACTTCCACACCCCCTTCCGTTAAGTCTTACTATCCTTGCCTTGCTTTTCTTCTTTTCACTTATATACCTGAAGAAAGTTTTATCCTCCTTTTTGCTGATTTGGCAATGTTTTCCTCTGTTTGTGCTTTAGCTCTCTTAACTGCCTCCCTTTGTTTCTCCTGATAACTCTCCCTATCCTCTTCCTTCTGTGTCGTCTTGTACCTTTTGATTGCCTGGTTCTTTTCCTTTACCTTCTCCGCTACTTCTTTGGAAAACCATAGCGATATTTTCCTTCTCTTGCTCTTAGTAACCTGCTTGACACAGAGGTTTGTTGCCTTCTCAATGGCCTGCTTTATTCTTGCCCACCTTTCCTCTACCCACCCTTATTCTCTATTCCTGCTAAGGCTTCCCTGAGGCACTCTCCCATTTTCTTGAAATTGTCCCTTTTGAAATCCAGAACCCTTGTTTAGTGTGGCTCAGTTCTGGCCCTATCCTTATGCTGAATCACACTGTATGATGATCACTGGTGCCCAAGCAACCTCCACTGTGATGTCAGTGACTAGCATCCACCTCCCTCCTTCCAAAGCTTCTTTTACTTTTTGGCCCCTCCTTCTCCTTCTTCTGTGAACACGGAACAAAAGTATTTGTTCAGGATGTCTACAGTACCTTTTCCTGGCATAGTCCCCTTCCTTTTTATCTTTGCTTGTGCAGATCGCAAGAAACATTATGTGACAGGTTAGGAAGGCGGGTTGTAGAAGTGGCATTATTACAGCCAAGGAGGCACTGCATTTGGGGGCTTGGCAGTGGTGGACCAATGGAGACACAATGTGCCGATGGCGCTGGTCTCCAAACTGCACCAAGTACAAGCGTTTTCACCGCGGCAATCAGGGCCACCGTCCTTGCAGCACCAGTCATTGTGCTGCAATGAGAAAATGACCCGTCATTGCAGGGCGGAATGTTAGCTAGCCTAGTACTCTTTGTGAACATGGCAGATGGCTTGCCCGTTCACAAACAGTATTATGCAGCATCGTGCAAGGGTGCCCAATCCCCTCGGCAGCATGTGCCCCAAATACTCTTTGTTTGCCAGCGGGGCCCCAGTCCCCACTGGATTCAGTCCGTCCGAGTTGCTGGATCATGTGCCGATGGGGAGCCCACTCCCCATCGGCATAATTCTCCCCCACACAAAAACCTATGTTTGTGCGAGGTGCCAATTCCCTCGGCAATTGTGCCCCCTATATGCTGATAAGGTGCCCAATTCCCCTCGGCTATTCGCCCCATTTGCCATGAGTGCCCAATCCCCGTTGGCTGCAGTTCACTCCTCAACAAAATAGTAGGCTGGCACGCTGGGGGCCCACCCAGCATGCCAAATGTCAGTTAAAAGATCCTGCAAAACAAAAACTGTCCCACAATGTTTGTTTTTCCCCTGTAAAAGAAGCGGTCCCTCGGCAGACTCCATGACCCCCACCGCAACCCGCACCCACTCACTGCCCTTGCCTCCCATCCTCCCTCACCCCATACTTACCTCCAGAGTCCGGCGTGATGATGTTCGGTGGACCTGGAACATGTCTGCACTCTTCAAAGCTGACCGCGAACTGAGAAATGCTGGTAAGCTATATAATGGAATAGATAGGGTTTTTCAACTTTGATGCATATCTCAGGCATTTTTGGAATTATGGCACCAAATTTTCAACATGGGGTTTTAGGACCCCTCCTCATGAATTCTTTCACTGTCATGGCGTTAATCGTCCCTGTAAGGTGATTTTGCAGTCACTGCATGGAATCACCTTCGGGACTGATTAATGAAACAACAGTGCCAGTGTTCATGAGGTGGGCTCTCAAAAAGTCTATGTTACAAATTTGGTGGGAAAATCAAAAAATGATTTGTTTTCTGAGTGTGCTTTGTGCAGTTGCTATGCATGCTTGTAACTTCACAAATTTGCAATATTTTCGCTCCAAATTTTCAACATTGGTATTTTTATGCATCTCCTTATGAACAGTGCAGCTGTCATTTTCACAACCTGGCCAAAATGTGTGTTCGCGGTTCTGGCATAGAATAGCACAGTCGCTGTGGGAAATCCATGTTCGGGACATATTACGGAAATCACAGTGACACTGTTCATTAGTAGAGGTCCTAAAATGCCTGTGTTGAAAATTTGGAGAGAAAAAGTCCATAAAATGACGTACGGGCTACGGCTCGTTGCAGTTTCCGTCACGGCTCATAACCGCACATTTGCAATATTTTCCTCCAGATAGTCAACACTGCCATTTGTCTGCATCTCTTTATGAACAGTACAGTTGTCATTTTCACATCCTGGCGAAATGTGTTCTCGCACTTCCGGTAGCAGAATAACTTCGGTTGCTGTGGAAATCACTGTTCAGGACACATAACAAAATCACAGTGACACTGTTCATTAGCAGAGGTCTTAAAATGCCTATGTTGGAAATTTGGTGATGAAAGTCCATAAAATGACTGTGTTCTGAGCATGCATTATGCAGTTTCCATGCACCTCATAACTTTTCACATTTGTAATATTTTAACTCCAGATCTGCAACATTGCCATTTTTCCGCCTCCTTATGAACAGTAACAGTGACACTGTTCTTTGTAGAAGGTCTAAATGCCTATGTTGAAAATTTGTGATGAAAGTCCATAAAATGACTGTGTTACAAGCGTGCTTTGCACAGTTTCCACACATTCATAACTTTGCACATTTGTAATATTTTTACTTCAAATTTACAACATTGCCATTTTTCCGCATCTCCTTATGAACAGCACAGCAGTCATTTTTCACATCCTGGTCGAAATGTGTTTTTATAGTTCTGGCACAGAATTGGCTGCTGTGGGAAATCAGTGTTCAGGACACATTAAGAAAATCACAGTGACATTGTTCTTGAGCACAGGTCACAAAATGCCTATTTGAAAATCTGGTGACAAAACTCCATAAAGTGACTGTTGTTACCCGCATCGTTGTGCAGTTTCCACGTATGCTCGGTTGTGCGAGCATTTTAATATTCCACTACAGATTTTCAACATTGCCATCTCTTCATACCTCCCTATGGATGATACAGCTGTCATTCTTCACATCCTACCTGATCTGTGTTTTCGTACATGTGGCGCAGAGCACTGTAGCTGTTGGAAGTCAGTTTTCAGGATACATTGACAAAATCACACTGCCACTCTTCATGAGAAGAGGTCCCAAATGCTTTCTGAGGTGGGGTCAGAAAAAGGACATGTTGAAAATTTTGTACTGTAAATACCAACAAACACCGAGGCATTAGGATTTCTAACCATAATGTCCTACCCTGTACAGACAGACAGGCATCGGGTGTGCCTTTGGATTGCCGACTGTACTACTCATGCCATCCCACCCCCACCCCAGCCACTGACAGACATCGAGGTGTACCTTGGACTCTTGAAAGACTTCACCCCACTCTCTCATGCTTCACCAATTTCACGTATGTCCTTATGGAATGGGGTGACTGTAAAACCAAACACCTAAGGCACACCTCAACACGCGTGATGTCTGCAGAATAGGGTGAGGCGACATGGCTTGACCGTCATGGCCATAGACCCAAACACTTACCCCAAATCCTGTCCATCTCTACAGGATGGAGGTGGGGTTCACGTGAAGTTCAATACTTCACTGCCATTCCTATTCTGCATCTGTCTAACTCCTGCATTTCCAATGCTAATACCAACAAGCAAACATTGCATTGACAAATCCTTGTTAATCACACCCTGGTCTTCCTCTTTTAGCTACATACCTAAAAATGTCTTGTGCCCTTTTGTTACCTCCTGGACTATTTTCTCTTCAGTTTTGGACCTTTTCGCTCCTTATGGTAGCATGAGATATAAGCACTGGGGACTGGGCTCCTACAATAATGTGGCCCAATCCCCAGCGCATGTCTCAAGGGCTACTGTGGAGTAGAGGCGGCGGATGGGAGGGTCGATGAATATAGCAACTGGATATCGCTATACAAACACATGCGGGGAGAAGCAGTATGCACAGCAAGGGGCCAGAGGAATGTGAGGGTTGGTGCACGATGGGTTGCTGAGCCGACCCCATGGCATAATGGGTGGGTTGGCACCATTGGTCGGCAGGGTACTGGGTTCAGGTCTGGGCGCTGGTGTGTTTTGTGGCACCTGGCCCAGATCTTTTTTTTTTTATGTTTTCACCCCGACGCCTGCACCCCTGAGGTTGAGAATCCTTAAGTAGAGGGGTGTGGGGGCAAAACCACCCACTGGGGGTTGGGGGCACAGTCCCACTCATAAAACATTAAAAAGCGAAGTCTCGGCACCGTTTTACTGTGGCTGGGGTGTCAGAGTGGCGAAATAAATTTTGGCACTCTGACTTTGGATAATGGCACTGCCTTTAGGCTTTCACTGCTCACATAACCCTCCTTTCGCTTTCCCTGCTTCCTCTGTTTCCCCAATATACCCTCCTATCCTCCTCCATCTGCATCTCCTTATACCTTCTAAATGCAACCCTTTTGCCTTTACCTTTTCTGCCACCTTTTTTGAGAAACATAGCAGTCTTTTTTCCTCTTGCTTTTGCTGACTTGTTTGACACAGAAGTTTGTTGCCTTTACTATGTCCCTCTTATCTTTGCCCACTGTTCACCACCCTAACCAGGCCATCCCCCGATAGGTCATCCCTGGGACATTCACGCATCTTCCTAAAATCTGCCCTCCAAGTAATGGAAACCTCACCCTAGTGTGGTTCAGTTTCTCAGTCATCCTTACCTTGAACCACACTGTACTGTGATCACTGGTTCTCAAATGGCCTCTCCTTGACATACACAGTGCTGTCCCAGATAGTGAGTACCAGGTCCAATATTGCCCCAATGTTAGTAGGTTCACTGACTAGTTGCCTAAGGAATGCCCCTACACAGAGTCCAGGATGTCCTTGCTTCTAGCTGAAGCCACTGCTGGGAGGTTCAATCTACATCTGGCAGGTTGATGTTCCCCACCAGCAACACCTCCCTTTTCTGCCATCTGGCCGGTGGCTTCTATCACTGCCTTATCTGATTTCTCTCCTGTACTGGAGGTCTGCAGATCACACCAGTGTGAATAGAGGCTCCATTCCCCATTTCACAGTGACCCATAGTGCTTCTGCCTTCCTTGTATTCCCTGTATCTCCACCACTTTTATGCTTTCCCTCACATAAAGCACCACACCCTCCTTTCCTTCCCACTTGGTTCTTTCTGAACAGAGTATAGCCTGGTATAGCCATGTGCCAGTATGGATTTCAGTGCATTATAACTCAGTAATGACTACAATGTTCAGGTCAGCCTCTGCCATGATGGCCTCTAGCTCCAGAATTTTATTCATAGACTTCTAGAATTCACATGCATGGCCTTCCAGATGTTGTTTCCACTCTGCTTGTTGTCCCTTCTTCCTTTTGCCGTCCCCCTCTTTTTAATGCTCCGGTTACTTTCCTCCTTTATCTCTACCACCTGCTTCATCTATTAATTTGTACCCTGGAGATTCCTCTCCCTCGAGTTCTCCTTACTCTCTACTTCAGCCTGAGTGGGGAAGCTTCTAACTCCCCAATTCCTCCTGCCACCCTCCCCCAGCTAGTTTAAATGTTCATCAAAGTAACGTTTAAACCAACCACTGAGGACTGTGCTTCCCTTCTGGATGGATAAGGGCCATCACCCCATAATAGGCCCTTGTCCTCCCAGGTGGGTCCCCATTCCTCAATGTAGCCAAACTGTTCCTCTCTGCACATTCCTCCAACCATGAGTTGAAGCTCCTGGTACAGAGATCCCTCTCTTGCCCCTGTCATAGACAGGCAGCATCTCAGAGAAAGCCACTGAGTGAGCTACATGCCTAAGGCCCCTCTCCAGCTCTGTAAAGCTCCCCTGCACTATCCCAGCCCGTCCCTAGCCAGATCATTAATCCCCAGGTGGACAAATACATCCAGCTCTCCTTCCCGTCTTGCTGCCAAACAATCCTGAGAATCTGTTTCCCATTGCTCCTGGGCCATGGTGCCATGTAGGCATGTAACCTGCCCTCTGTTTCATTCCCAAATCTATCCCCCTCAGAATCATGCCCCTTCCAGCAGTTGCTTCCTTCTCCTCCTCCGGTGTCCTCTGTCACCCTCCTTGGGGTCTCCACTGTGGAGCCCCACATCCTCCCTGGTCACTACTGCCAGTGCCTCCTCCCAACAGTCTCGCTCTGCCACAGTGATATAGGAATTATGTAGTGGTAACAGTTGAGAATGTACCTCTGTTCCAGCACCCCACCCTTCCACAGACTATCATAGTCCAGCTGTTGCCCCTCCCTGACATCCTTGGAGTAACTGTGAGACTTCATTGCCCTGGGTGGTGGAAAAGGTCCCCATATCCTAGCCAGCTCAGCCTGGAGTCTAGTAACCGCCTCCTTGAATCCAGAGAGGTGTGTCCAGATGGGGCAGCACCACAGTCTCCAGTAGGTCTCTCTGAAAACTGCCATCTACAGACATTTGCACTGTACTGCTCCATAATTCTGAACTTGTCTTCTCCCTGTGTTGCCTGGAAAAACTTTTCACCCTTACCCCTATTAGGATGTTTCTAGTTTCCCCTTTTCTTTCTATTTGTGTTCCTCTGTGCCTTGTTTAAATCTTTTATACTCTTACCTAGATTGGTGTTGCTTCTTTTCCCAGTATTGTGCCACCTTTGACCATCTGCCCTACCCAGTAGTGACTGTTACACTGTAGTGATCAGGTGCCTTGCCTTAGTCAATCAACAGTTCCCCACTTTTCTGCTCCCTTCTGCGGTTGCCTGTTTATACCTATGATGTCTGTCACCTGTTCCACTCCTTCACTGTTCCACTCACTCGCTGGACATGAATGTGAGGACATGCTGCCAGTGGCTGCTTTTATGAAGAACCTGCTTCTATCCTGGTTCCACGTTATTGTTATGGGAGGTCAATTATTCAACTAGCTTAGGCAACAAGCCAGACAGTTAACACCCCACACACACACACACACACACACACAACTACAGGGCTAGACATAGTTCTTATAATATGGCCCTAAATGTGAGCCATTCAGGCTGGTCTCAGATTTACCCTTCACCAATTCAAACAAGTTTCACCACAACTTACCCCACCTATGTTGTCTCAAAAAACACAAGTCTTTCATTTGTCCCTCTTGTGGCAAATGCAGGCAGACTCTTCTTAAGGCAGCACCTGCAGAAAATTATAGCCATTAACATCTTTCAGCATGCTTTACGTGCATATCTTTCTGTCTTGGGTTGCTTTGTTTCTTTCATACAGTATTAATGCATTTGTCAATTGCCATTATGTTTGTATGTTTTAATTATTTGAATGGATTTTGGGAAAACTTTATTTTTATTAGATATATAGTTCTATTTGCTAAATCAGCCAGCTATGGAAATGCCAATGTAAGCGGATACAGTACTGTACATCCAAAACAACATTGCAACCCCTACATTTCTTTCTTTTTTATTTGCTATTTTTGCAGCAACCATATCCTACAGCTACCAGCATGAAGATGACACAGATTTACATGATTTATGCATAAACACATACTGTAGAAATAATTCTACGTGTTAAATGTATTAGTATAAAGGGATGTCATAGTATTATTAATATACACTTTATTTTGACATTGATGAAAAGATTAATACAGAAATTCTATGTCCTTGGTTTTGTACTACCCACTGTTTCCATTTCTTGTCAGAAGCATGCTTCTGCTGTCTGTTTGTGTTTCAGCTTCTCTGTCTGATCTTGTTAATCATGACCAACACTACCATGCATCCCTGTTTGGAGGAATCAACTTCTTCCTAGAGATATTTTCTTTGTTTTAATGACCAAAATAGAAAATAAATATTTCTATCCTGTACTTGGTATTCATGTGGAAAGGCTCCCAGCAACATATTCTACAGTAAATTGTTCCTGTCAATAAAATCAGCAGTGTCCACCAGCTCCTCCCAATGATTTCTAGGATTAAAACATGAATAAACTATGTGTGTGTGTGTGTGTGTGTGTGTGTGTGTGTGTGTGTGTGTGGTTAATGTTCTCACTCCACAATCTCTACAGTGTTTCCCTGAAGATCTTATATGATTTCTTGCTCTAACTTGTGCTTTTCTTTATTTCTTTTGCATTGCCACCTACCATATTCTGCTGGATCTTGGATCATTCAGATTTCTTCCTGTTAATAGCCTCCTCTATGACTTCCTGTATGTGTTAGAGTACAACTGAGCTGCAACCATAGTTGGGACAGCATACGTAGTGCGTTAGCATAGAGATCACGTTAAGACATGGGCATGTGCAATCAGGAGGAATCCTTCTCTGCATAGACCATTCCTCTGCAATGTCAATATATTGGAACTCAGTGCAAGTACACATATAATAGTGTCAAGTTCCCATTCCAATTCCACCAGCTACTACTGAACTCCTGGGCTACCTGGGGTAGTGATATACCAGCTCAGTCAACTGTCTGTTAGCCTGCCATGGGAGTATTGAGTCTGGCACACAAAATGAAGAGTCTTCAAACACAAGTGAAGTGCGTGGTGGTGCAGATCAGAGTGCAACATGCTACCCATTGTGCCAGCACCAAGACTGTCATACACAAAAGGAAGATACAGTTGCAAGGGAGGAGCCTTCCAGGTGACTAATTCACAGTGCAGATTTTGCCATCAAATATTAGAGGTGCAAATGGTATTTATGACAGTTAATATAGTGGACAATGCCTCCATTGTTACTCTTGACATAGCACAGTGCCAGACATATGGCAATATACCATAGCCAGGGACCATGGAAAGAAGTACTACCACCTAATATGTATCATAGGTATCATAGGTCAAATTACAAGCATTTTAGGCAAATCTGCCTTTTGTTGCTCACCTTTTCTCAAAGGTCATATCCTCCTATATTCGATATCCTACAGAAATTATCCATATTTTTCTTAAATTGTGTCATATTTTCATTGCCCACCACACTAACAGGCAGATTATTCCAAATGGACTATTCCTCGGAAAACCACATTGACCTTTTTAGATCAATTTACCTCTCCCTTAAGTTGCAATGGATGTGCCCTTGTGTTCCTCAGTATTTTTGGTCTCTAGTTCAGTAAATTCACAAAGCTCGTTATTTGCAAATGCTCCATATACCATGAACAGATCCCCATTCCTCCTTCTATACTCTAACGTGTGCAAGTCCACTTTTCTTAATCTTTCTGTGTATTCCATTTTATGCAATTCCTTAATCAGTTTTTTGCCCTACACTGTATCCGCTCTATTTTTTTAATATCAGTTTTGAGATAGGGTGACCACAGCTGAGCACAACAATCGAGTATGGCCTCACCAATGAAGTGTACAGTGGCCCCAAGACCCTTTTGTCCCTGCTAGTTATATGTCCATGAATACATGACATGATCCCATTTGCCATATATACAGTTTGTTGGCAGTGTGTTGTGAAGCTTAAGTCACTTGTTATTGTGACTCCCAAATCCTTTTCTACTTCTGTCTCACTCAGAGTTTCCCCATCAGTACATATGATGCCCCGGAATTATTTTTCCTGGGTGCATCACTGAACAGTTGCCATATTGAATCTAGTTTATGTCTGTGTCCCATTGTTCCAAAGACTGAGTTCCTTTTGCATCATAACAACATCAGAGGTCCTGTAATTTCAATACCCATCTTAATATCATCAGCAAATTTTGCTAACCAGATTCTATCCTCAGAGCTCACCGTCCCTCACCCACCTGAAACTGACCTTTGATCCACTTGTGGCCATGAGCAAATTTTTTTTTTTTTGCTGATCCTCTTTATTCGATGCACTCCTGGAAGTTAAATACATCCCTGGCATCCAGTCAACCCCTTCTGACCTAATCCTGACATTAACACTCTGCCTAAATTTTCCCTGACTGATCTCTGGCATCCTCAGAACTTGTCTGGTTTGCAAGCCTATGCTCCCTCAAAACAGCTTGCAATAGTTCCATAGAGGAGGAGGATACTGTGGCTAACAACTGGGCCTCCAGGGGCAGGCAAATGATGGCTGTGCATATCTGGCCTGCTGGTCCTTCTTTACCATGGCTGCAACTGCCCTTTGCCCACACAGTCACAATTGTCCTGGCTACTATGCACAGAAAGTCTTGGGAACCCATTGTGTATGCACAATAGCTTGCAAATCAAGGGACAAGAACTTAGCACCTCTCAGTTTCAATTGTGTGGGGCCCTCGGGTCTCCCTTGCCAGTGTGACATGTTGCACCCCTACGTAGCCTGAACATAACCAATGTTTTGTGACCACAGGGCACTGGGAAGCGCAGTATAAATACAGTATATTTCTAGGGACGTGGATATGGTTCACTTATCCACACAATGGCAGTTCTTCCTTAAGAACAGATTCAGCAGAATGTTTTTAATAAAGGCTCTACCCAGCTCCTGGGTGGTATACCCTTGGCTCCACCCATGACATCAGATCATCCTTTACCCTAGAAGGTTCAGTCTCCTTCTTCGCAGCTCTGCACATTGTAGGGACAAGTATGTGTGCCATTGGCAAACTTAGTAACTTTCTACTTTCTAAACCATTTGTATATTCCTTGGTTCCTCTTGACTTCGATCATCAGCATGGAATACTAGGAAGTGAAGCCTCACCTGGCTTCAAACAGTGTGTCAAGTGCCAGCAGAAGATGTTGCAGATGGACCCACACATGTTGTGTTTGTACTGCCTGGGAATGACACATGGTGTTGCTGGTTCTGGCCTCTGCCAAACAGTGCTCCTGTCCTCTCTTGAAGATAGGAAGGATCACTTTCTTGACTGGCTGGCTGATCGAGGTCCAGAATTGTGAGCCAATGATGGTTATGGGGTGGTGTCAACAGCAGCGAGGCCCGTGGCTCAACTAGCAGCGATGGAAGAGGCAGGGCTAAGGCTGCTGTGGGCACCATGTTGGTCTTAACACTGCTGCCAGTTGGAGCCAGCATCTGAGAATCCTTCATTGATAGTTTCCGTGATGTGTTGGGCATTTAAGACCTTCAAGCAGGGACTTTCCACCGTGCTGAGAAGCTCAAGAGTAAAAACACTGCTGTCAGTAATGGGACTGGGAAGATCCTGCTCTTCCACTCTCTAGACCCCTCCAGCCACATAATGGTTGTTGAGCACCAGTTTTGGCTGTGGCCCTTTTGGCCAGGATGGAGTTTCTGGCTCCATGGGACCCCTTTCAGAGCTTGCCAACCTTGGCCTGTGTCGATCAGGTGGCGAGTTTTCGCAACCATGTTGACCTGTTGTTGGAGGGCAATTTTGTGTCGACCTCAAAATCCAGATAATCCTGCTTCTCTCCTAGGAGGATGTGGGTAGTCTGTTTCCCCAGATGTCCCTACTCAGGATCAGCCAGAGGTCATGCAGCTGAAACTGGTGCCAGTGTATTACACTGCATCGCTGGTTGCATGTCCTCAACATCAGCCCCTGGGTCAAAGTTTGAGGTTGATGTACAGGTTGAGGTCGAGGGCTCCTGGAGTTTTGATCCTGCTTGACTGGGAGGAATCACCAGTGGCGATCCTCATCCTCTTCATCTTCAGATGAAGGGAAGCTCCACTGGCAACTGTTGTGGCACTATGAGGAGCACCTCTGGTAGCAATGGTACTTGGCAGGACTCTACCCCCGATGCCTGTGGTCGGCTGGCTGGTGCTGGTCAAGACCACCATGCTGATCCACCTGAGACAGTTGTTCCTGATGCGCATCTCCATCATTGTTAATGGAATGCCTCCACAGCAGTCCATGTGGGCAGTTCTAAAGGACTCCCATCAAGGCAGCACTTGCCAGGCCAGATGTCCATTGAAGTTACCCACTCTGATGAATCCAGGTTGTCCATGGCGGTAAGCAGCCACAAGCTGTCTTTGAAGTGTCTCGGACAACTCAACACATCCTCCATACAGTCTTTGAGGATGATATGTTCAGCTGTCAATCGATGGAGGAACTGACCACTGATCCTGAGCTGGTTTCTTTTGGGGCACCCTCCAACTGATGTCAGAGTCCATGAGCATTTCTTTGTAGCCAGTTCAGAAGAGGGCTAACCACCCTTCACTGACATCCTGGATAAGGATGAAATTCCAGGGGTTGCCTTTCCCATGGCTGAGGCCATTCTGGGGCTGGCTATGGGGCTTTGTCAGCATCCAGCCTCCTACCCTGCACTCTCAGCCTATATGGTCCACAAGTATGCAATCCCTACTGGCTCTTTGCCCAGATTTTCTGACCACCCCTCAGCTGAGGTCTAATCTCCTATTCCATTTTCTGGAAGTTCAGTAGTACTGGGGATATGGACAAGCCCCTGGACAAGAGTCAAAAAGATTGACTGTGCAGCCAAAAAGTCTGTGCTGCATGCTCCCTTGGTCTCCATCAGATGAACTACACCTTGATGATGGCGCACTTCAGTCACTCCTACTGGAGTGCTCGACAACATCTCCTTTACCTGCCTACTGACAGGCAGCACCCAGTAAGGACATCCAAGACCATGGTTAGCGTTGGCTAAACACCAACTCAGACAGCCTTGGACATTGGCAACTCCTGTGACCATTCCATTGTATTGGCCATCACGATGTGTCACAGGGTCTCCACCTTCCACGGCAGACACTCAGCACAGGTTGGCCAATGTCCCTTTCTTGGGTATCAACCTCTTTCTTCCGAGTGGATGGGCTTCTCACGGAGCGGAGAGTCAGTGCCACCATGGATTCTGTGGCTTCATCCCAGAAGAACCAAAAGGCCAAAAACAAAAAAAGGCCTTTCAGGCTCAGAAGGTTTGGCAGCAACAGCCCCAGCTAGGTCAAGTCCAACTCTGGCATCCCAAGGCCATGTTCTCCAACCAGGGCCCCAAAAATGTCAAGGGTAGGGGAAGTCGTGCCCCTCTGGCCTCAGCTGCTGGTGCCCCTTCCAAAGCTGCCCAGTGATGGATCAAGAATGTTGACATCCCACCTGTTCAGTCACTGACTCAACTCCCAGTGGGATAAGCCGCCACTGTTTTTTTTTTTTTTTTTTTGTGGGCCAGGCTTGCTCTCTCTCAGTTGTGTCTCCTACCTTGCCCCATCCTCAAGATACCTCCGTTCACTGGTGTTCACCCTGGATTACCCCCAGGATCGGGTCACTGGAGGAGTCCCTTCATAACCCCTGAATGGTGCCATAGCATTAGTCCAGTGGTGGAGTGCCTCAACCAGCTACATGGGTTTGGCAGGGATGGCGTCATTCTCTGTTCCATTTTCCCCATTGTTGGGAGGTGTGGCATGTAATGATGTAAGGGTGCACATGCCCATGTCTGGCACACCTCCCAGAACTCTCAAGCCTCAGATTTGCTGGACCCCAGCCTCTGCCAGGGGTCAGTCAAGCCGCAGTGCTTCCCACCCTCCACCCAGAGGAAGAGGCAGCCCATTGGATGCTCAGTCTTCCCTCCACCCAGCTGGCCCTCCGACTCCTGAGCTCACCTCTGGATTCGATGGTCCACTTCTGGGCTCACTGGTCCATCACTACTACAGACAAGTGTGTTCTTGAGGTGGTCAGCAAGGGCTGTCTCTCAGTTTTGGGACCCTTCTGCACTACTGAGCCCATGCTCCAAGGGAGTCCTCAGTGTCACAAGACACACTGTCTGCCCTCAGGGAGGATGTTGTTCAGCTTTTCACAAAAGGAGCCATAGCCCTTGTCCCAGATGCTCTGGCAAGTCAGGGGTACATGTCCAGGTGCTTCCTGGTTATAAGTACACTATTCCAAGATACCTACATTTTGACATAATGAGCAAAAGCCAAATCGGGTCCCAGTTTTCATCAGGGATAAATGTGTTAAACTCTCTTTGCCACTTCATCTGGTTCCCATTACAAACTCAAAACATAGAAATTTGGAATTTTCTCATTGGACTAACATAGAAAAAATACGTTGATCCCAATATTCAGTATATCTACCCATTATTATACAACTGAGATTCCACATCTTGCTTGCAGTGCAGTCTTGCTTCTGTGTTGCACCACATAGTAAGTTAACTTTGCTCAGTGGTCATTTCCTCAAATAAATGACACTTGGAAACTCTGGGTCACGCAGTGTGTCAGTGGCTCATTGATCTCTCAAAAGCCTTTTATTTTCTGGTCTGTATTCATTAATGTTGGTTATATTTTTGTATAACAGAATGTATTCTTTAATATTTCTGAACAGATCTTGGTTGTAGTCCTCTAGTAGGACACCCCCTTGTGTTTGTTTATGATGTTTGTTGTGATTCTGATGGGTTATTCTTGCATTTGTTATCTAATCTTTAATGAAACATTTCTATAAAAAAATAAAAAGCCTTTTATTCAGTTGGCGACTCCTTCTCCACACGAGTTGTTTTCTACTGGCCTCTCCCTACACTGACTCCTGCTTTTGACCTACCTTTTGGATAGACAGCAGTATGTAAACTTCACTAATGCTGTATCTTCCTAGCATCCATAAAACTCAGTGTCCCACAGACTCTATACTTGCCCCCCACTCTTCTCTTTGTCAACAACCTTCCCTTTACTTGGTCCCCAGCTCCTTAATCATGCACCTCCATGCACTGTGCTATACCTCAGCTCTCCCCCTTTTTCCAAATCAACACACAGTTGTTTCAGGAGTTCTCCCAGGTCCAGACCTAGCATATCAAAAAATATATTGTTCTTATCTCCTCAAAGACCCAAGCCATTTAGGTGAAAGGCTAGACACAAATCCTGTGCTGATTCCCCTATCTACTCAATGCCTGGATTGCTCCTACCTCTCCACCAATCAAAATTTAAAAATCTAGGTGTCACCTGAGATCCAGTCCTAGATTGCTCTCTCCATATCTCCCTGGCCTGTAAAACAGTAACGTCCAGACCTGGGTTTGTGTACTGTGCAAACACTCCTTCATTCCCAATGCTAGGCTTGACATCATCAGGGTGTCCTCCTCCCTCAACTCCAGTATGGTCAACTGGTCTTTTCTCATGTCCCAAATCTGCCCTTCACAAGCTTGGTATGATCTGTAAGAACATCTGTCACTTTTCATTGTCCTGTAGCTTAACCAACAAGTGCTTCCTATATGCTTCACTAGATTAGCTCAGTATTATACTCCATTTCTCATGTTGTCGTCTATAAGTGGTACTGATATTACATTGCTTGCTAGGTCCACTGGATCCTATTGTCCTTTGATAGTTTATCTCCTTAGTACTTTCCCTGGTC
The DNA here is from genome assembly GCA_016271365.2 of Neoceratodus forsteri. Lineage (NCBI taxonomy): Eukaryota > Metazoa > Chordata > Ceratodontiformes > Ceratodontidae > Neoceratodus > Neoceratodus forsteri. The sequence goes on from CM057455.1 coordinate 1,047,990,398, forward strand.
ATACTTATAAATGGTTGAATAGGCCTTCTACAAATTTGCCCCAGAGGTTCCAGAATTCACTTCCAATAAGCATCCACAGCCTTTCCTCATATGGGTTCTTCAAAGGAGCACTATGGAATCACTTAAAGGGTTTGTCCAGTTGCTCTTGCTCCTGAAAGCTTCAGACATTCATCTTGTAATATGCACTAGGATCTGCCTCCCCAATTTTCCTCAAGTGTAGGTCATATACTTGAATTGTGTTTTCATTTCACTTGTGTGTTCAGCAGGGTATGCTCTTCCATCCAGCATAGTTACCTTATGTACAGTATATTAATTTTATATGTTCAGCCGAGTAAACTCCTAAGATATTTGCCTTTTGTATGTTAATTTTTCATGCTCCAGTGAGAGCATTATCCTTTGATACATATAACTGTGTTATAATCAGTTTCTCATGGTTTCATTTGTAGATGGTACTGATATTGCACTGCTCACCAGGTCCACTAGCTCCTGTTGTCCTATGTATTTGATATTGTATCCCTTTAGGTCATACCTGTCATTAGGCATTTATTTGTCTAGTGTACCCTACCTGGTAAACAAAACAAACAAAAAATAAATAAATAAAAGATGGGATTCAGACCTAAGATCTAAAAGCTTGCAGTTCAATGCTCTAACCAATGAAATACTCTGACAAATTTGGTAGTTGTACTTTTTCTCTAAAACCCAGTCATTCTCACTGAGTTAGTGATCCAGCATTGAATATAACAGCACAGCAGTCTCACTGGAGTTTTCCTGCACTGTTTCCTAGCAAGCACAGTTCCATTTTATTTCCTCAGTTTTTCCACACCTGTACACCCACATCCCTTAACCTGACAGCTGGGCTCATACATAGATACATAGAATTTGTCAGCAGATAAGGACTGCCTGGCCCATCTAGTCCATCCATTTTCTTACCTTTTACTTACGCTGCAGACTGTAGCTGATCCGTAGCTTTCCTCTCCTCCCTGTCTCAAGGGTTCCCTTGTGTCTGTGCCATGCATTTTGAATTCCTCCACTGTTTTGTCCCCACCACCCCTGTGAGGCTGTTCAAGAATCCACCACCATTTCTGTAAAAAGTACTTCCTCACATTACCCCTGATTCTACCTCCTCCAACTTCATATCATGTCCCTCTCCTAGTTCCTATCCATTCTCTTTTCTGAAAGATGCAAACCCCTGTACCTTATTTATCCCTTTAAGGTATTTGAACATCTCTGTCATGTCCCCATCTCTCTCCTTATCTCCAGAAGATACATATTGAGGTTTTCTGCCTCTCCTCATATGACTTCTGATGCAACCCGTAAAATTTTTGTAGCTCTTCTTTGGACTGCCTCGACTCTCTATGTCCTTTCTGAGATCGGCCTCCAAAACTGGACACTGTACTCCAGATGAGGTCTCACCAACAATCTGTACAGTGGCATCACCACCTCCCTCTTTCTGCTGGTGATGCCTCTCCCTATGTGCTAACATCCCACTGGCCCTTCTAACCACCTTCTCACACTGTCTAGCCACCTTTAGGTCTTCAGATATAATTACTACTAGATCCTTCCCTGCTTGGTGACTGACAGTACTCACCCCAAGTGAGTACTCCTCCCTCAATTCCTGTGTTCTAAGTGCATAATATTTCACCTTTTGCATTGAATCTCAGCTGCCATACATTTGGCCATTCCTCCAGCTTGCCCAGATCTTAACCCCCTTGGTGTGTCAACCCTATTGCAGATCTTTGTGTCATCTGTAAGCAGGCACACCTTCCCTCCAGCTCCTCTGCAATGTTGCTTATGAAGACATTAAAGAAGACTGGGCCTAGCACTGATCCCTGAAGCACCCACAGATCACCTCTCACTCTATGGACTGAACTATATTCACTACCACCCTTTGTGTCCTACTGTTCAACCAATTTCTAACCCAATTTACCATGTTGAATATAACTCCCAGGCTGCTCAACCATTTATTGGCCTTTTATGCGAGATGAGTATTGAAGGCCTTGCTAAAATCCAGGTAGACCACATCTATGACCCCTCCTGCTCTATCTCTCTCTCTCTGGTTTTGTGCAAGACCTACCTGCCATGAAACCATGCTGTCTCAGATCCTGCTGTCCATTGGATTCAGGTATGCCACAAGTTTTCCATGAGTAATGATTCCATCAAATTCACTACCACTGAGGTTGAGCTGACTGGCCTATAATTACCAGCCTCGTCCCTGCTCCCACCCTTATGGGTGGGACAACACTCACCCTCTTCCAGTCTGCGGAACCAAAGCTGTTTCTAATGATTTGTTGAACAAGGCAGTCAATGGTACTGCTAGCTCCTTTCTAAGTTCCTTTAGAATTCTGGAATGTATTACATCTGGCCCGTTGCCTTATCTACTTTCAGTTTTTCTAGTCCCAAAGTGGGCAAGCATTAAGGATGCAATACTTGAAGCAACATACCATTGTGTTGGACAGAAAAGGAAGTGCAAAGAAGAAGGAAACCACTTTGGTTCTCTAATACAGTAGCAGAAAAGGTCTGAGCCAAAGGCTGTCCTTCAGGAAATATAAGGGAATACAGCGGGATGAAGATAGGGAGGCATACCAAACTGCCCTAAGGGAAGCAGGAAGGCAGTAAGGCAGGCAAGTCCCAAACTGAGGAAACACTAGCACGAACAGTAAAGGGTGACAAGACTGTCTATAGATACATTAGTGAAAGGAGAAAGTCCAGAGGGGTATTGCTAAGCAATGGAGAAAGGGAGCATGTGAGGAGGAGGACCCTGTAAAGGCATCTATCCTAAATAGATACTTTTGCTCAGTATTTACTGAAGAGAAGGTATGGCAGGGCCCACACTCAGCATCATGGACACAGGGAGGAGGTAGCACTACTCCCTTCACAAAAGAAAGGGTCCTACAAGAGCTTGCTAAGCGCAGGGTGGATAAGGCAATGGGACCTGATGGCATACATCCCAGGGTACTTAAGGAGCTAAAGGTGGAACTTGCAGAGCCATTAGCAGAACTGTTTAGTGAGTCTCTGAGCACAGGAGAGGTCCCAGAAGACTGGAGAAGGGCTCATGTGATCCCACTCCACAAGAGTGGTAGCAGGGAGGAGGCGGGGAACTACAGACCAGTCAGTCTTACCTCAGTAGTGGGCAAGATTATGGAGGCACTCCTTAAGGAAAGGATAGTGCAACACCTGGAATCCATAGAGGCACAGGATCCAAGACAGCATGGGTTTACAAAGGAAGGTTTGTCAAACTAATCTCATAGATTTCTTTGACTGGGTAACCAGAGTGGTGGACAAAGAGGAGCAGTTGATGTCACCTACCTTGACTTCAGCAAAGCTTTTGACACTGTTCCACATAGAAGATTGATAAATAAGCTGGGTAGGCTCAGGGTGGGTCAGAAGTTGGTCACCTGGGTGGCAAACTGGTTGACAGACAGAAAACAGAGAGTGTTGGTAAATGGTATACAGTCAGAAGAGATGCAAGTCACAAGTGGGGTACCTCAGGGATCAGTCCTGGGGCCAGTCCTCTTCAACATCTTCATTAGTGACCTTGCAGATGGACTAGAGGGTAAGGCTTGTCTGTTTGCAGATGACACCAAGATCTGCAACAGAGTAGATGATCCAGATGGGGTGGGCAGAATGAGAAGAGATCTGGATAAACTAGCAAAATGGTCAGAAGAGTGGCAACTGGATTTAATGCAAGAGTGCAAAATCATGCACATAGGGAAGAAAAACCCTGAAGCCACCTATAGGCTGGGAGGAGTTGCTAGCAGTCACAAAGGAAGAAAGAGACTTGGGCATCATCATCACTGATGACCTGAAATCATCAAGCAGACCTCTAAAGCAGTAGGTAAGGCTAGGGGGTGTTAGGGTTTATTAGTAGGGGTATCACAAGTCGTAAGAGGGAGGTAATAATCCTCTTTACAAGACACTAGTTAGGCCCCATCTGGAGTACTGCATGCAGTATTGGAGTCACACCTTCACAAGGACATTAACCAAATTGAGGCAGTCCAGAGAAGGGCAACCAAAATGGTGCAGGGACTGCATCAGAAGACATATGAGGACAGATTAACAGAGCTCAATATGTATACCCTTGAGCAAAGGAGGAGAGAGGTGATATGATCGAGGGCATTCAAATACCTTAAGGGCATTAACAAGGTGAAAGAGTCTAACATGTTTAAATATAAGAAAAATAGCAGGACAAGAGGACACAGCATGAGATTAGAGGGGGCCGATTAAGGGGAATGTGAGGAAATTCTTTTTCACAGAAAGGGTGGTGGATGCATGGAATGGCTTACCACAAGAAGTGGTGGCTATGAATACAGTGCAGGGCTTCAAACAGGCATGGGATAGACATAAGGGAGCAATACAAATTCCTATGAATAGATAGGCCACTGACAGAGCAAGGCCGATGGCACATTTATAAGGTAGAAAAGAAATGGGCAGATTGGATGGGCCTTGCGGTCCTTATCTGCTATCAACTTCTATGTTTCTATGTTCTATGTCTCTTTAGGACTCCCTCTACTGTAAATTGACTGGTGTCTACCCCACCCTGGTACTTCTTACACCTAGCAGTGGTCCCTTCCTTCCCTTTCTACCATGAACACTGAACAAAAATATTTTTCAGGATTTCTGCTTTTTGGTCCCCTTCTGCCAATTTCCCCTTCCTTTTAGTCTCACAATCCCACTCCTGGTTTTTCTCTTTTCACTAATGTATATCAAAAAGTTTGTCTCCTTTCTTAATTGCCTTGGCTATTCATTCCTCTGTCTGTGCTTTAGTTTTTCTGACTGTTTCCCTACCTTCTTTAGCTTTTCCAGATACATTCTTCTGTCTTCCTCCCTCTGTGTTTGTTTGTCTCATCTAGCCTGAAAGGTGGGAGTGGCTGCCTATCTGACATACAATATTTGCCTCTTGTCTGGCCAGTAGATGGTACACATATATCAGCTGGCCCATGCTCTCTTCCTAAGAGTTGGGTTTCTCACCTCCACTGCATTCAACTCCCAGCTGGCTCCACAGAGCCAAGTCCTCCTGGTGGCAGCTTACTATGCTAAACCCCGAGCTGCGGGACCAGCGCTAATGATCTCCTAAGTCTGTCAAAAGTTTCAAGAGAGATTCTGCTATAGCTGAGTATATTCCACTTTAGTGATAAAAGAAATTTTGCCTTAAAAGATGTTAGGTCATGACAAAGAGTAAATGGAGTATACAATAGCTTGACATAGAATATGCCATTAGCCTTCATGAATAAGGGAAGGACCATAACTCACAAGTGGCAGTCCCACAAGTGAGTTAAAGTTCTGCCCTCTCACAAGTTATGATAAAGTTAACATAAATGTCATATTCTGGCTGAGACCATTTTGTGTCCAAATTGTGCATTATATTTTAAAATGCACACTTTTTAGATTAAATCTTTTAATGATGGTTTAACTTTCTATTTGATTTTGCTGCTCTGTTATGAGTACAGCAGGGGCTATTGTGATGCCATCAGGCACTATGTAGTCTGCTCTCTCATTGCTTAAAAGCTCCTTTGTGACAACTTTAAAGTGAAATGAATTGCAGATGACTCACCTATGGTTTATTTTAATTTAGAATGCTTTGGTGAATAAAATAAATTATTCATCTGTAAGATTTGATTCTCACCGACTGTACATTGTATGCATGTTGATCCTTGGTAGCTGTCACTTCTTTTTTACATTTTTATTTCTTTACTTTGACCAAGTTATACAAACGTTTTAAAGGACTATCAGGTCATGGGAGGTCAATGTTTTAATCTGATATTTTCCTTGGTCAAATGGTAGGCATCTTTGTTTTTATAACTAACACATTTAAGCCTCTGGAGGAAAAACTCTTTTAAAAGTTGCTTGCTTGTTCTGGGATAATATCCAGAAGAATCCAAGGTTCTTGACTTATTTTTCTGGCCTAAGAGGTGCATAGCTTTGAAATATATCTGTTTTGTTTGAGGACCTTTATGTGCCTGAGGAGGTTTGGCAGCACCCTTGAATAACATCTTTAGGCAGTCTAAAAGTAACATCATGTCTCTCCTTTTCCAGTTTACAGAATCCACCCGGGCAAGGCATTCAGAGTGTTTGCAGTCATCTGAGTCCAACAATTAAGATAATTATGTAAATCAGAGCACTTGGAAGAAGGAAATAAGGATGATTTAGTGTACTTCCTATCATTTGTATAAAATGGAACATAGGAAGACATCGCCATTCTGTATGAAAGTAAAAGATGGTTTAGAGACTCTTAGAACACAATTGTTAACTGCAGCAAAACTGGATGATAATGGAAGAATGCAATTTATAGAAGTGTATTTCATTGCATCAAGATCCTGTGTAACATATGTTAAAATTAACTCAAAGTCCCTTTATAGCTTACTTTTTAATAATCCCAGTTGTTATGTTCTGATCCTTTTAATATGCCACTAGTAAATTGTGTGAACAAATCAACCATACCATTACAGTTACACCCCATTAAGAGAGACACGTATAGCACTTAATGTCACAGGCTTTTAAGTGACCATAAATTCATAACAATATAGTGACAACATGAGCTCTAGTTCCTTGATTTATTGTATATACTAAGTGACCATCAATTCATAATGATATAGTAGCAAAGTAAGCTCTGGGTCCTTGATTTATTGTATATACAAGAGACATTACATGTTTTTCATTGATGGAATAAATATATTTTGCCCTGTTAGCCAGCAGATATAACATGTTGATAGAACAGATTTAGTAACTTGGGTTAATAGTACAATTCCATTTACATAAGGATCTGAGACCATGTAAAGTAGGTTTCCATCTGGTGTGAAATTGTTATATACTCTAGCATCTTTAAGAGTATCGGCATATGTGGTTCCTTGATGAAAAAGTGTATTTGTTAAATACCAAGTATGGATTTCTAAAATTAGGTTATCACTTGCTGCTAACCCCTGACATAGGCATTAGAAGAAGAAAGCAGATATTAAACTGTCTCTTCATTTCTGATAACCTGGCAGATACTCCTGCAGGCCAGGAAGTATGGTGGAACAAGAAATAAAAATGATGCAATCAGAAAATTAGAAACAGTAGCTTCACCATTCCTGTGATTTAATCCATGGTGAATGCACTGTGCTTTTACCATGTTATGGTACAAAAGAGAGTTTAATGGTGATATGATTGTTTGTATGAAAAGTATTATGTGCTTTAAAACTGAAACGCTGTAAAACTATTTATGATATTCTGCTGGTCAAAGTACAGTTTCGACACCTAACTTGTAACTGTGTTTTGTATTTTTGTCTTTCAAAACATAATTTTTCTGTCCATGTTTGCTACATGTACTACCTCATGTAGTTAGGCAAGCTTTGTCCAAATGTGTAACTTTTTTCAATAAAACAATTTTTGAACTATGGCCTAGTGTGGTTTTCAAACATTTTTTTGAGAAGTTTAATAATTTTGACTGTCAAAATAAAGAATCAAGGGACTTAACAAACCCATGGAAACAATAATGGTATGCAGTTAACTTACTGTTATCTCAAGGTTACAAGAGCCAAATCTTCAGTACTGCAGCCCTCCCAGCTGTTAAGTATTTTACCAAGTAAAAATAGTGCAAATAAAGAAAAAATGGGTTTGAGACTTTAAGAAAACCATCCACATTTTGTCCAACTCTTTGCAGTACAATTGAAACATTTTTTAACTGCTGTATTAATGACCTGCATGCTTTATTTAGTAACACTTTTGATAGGCTATACTGCAATAGTAATAATAATGAAAGAGATTCACTTAAAGGAAAAGTAAATAGGCTTTTTCCCAATGATTATGAAGGAAACAACATACCTCCTTTGATAAATTGATGTCCAATTTGTCTAATGTGCAAGTGTGGTATATTATTTATCAGCTGTTTTTTTAATAATTTAATGTTTTATTTCCCCAATAGCAGGTATTTGTCTCAACAGCCATGGATCAGGAAAAGAGTAAGGGCGTTAATGTGTGTGCAATGCTGGACGCACAAGGAGTGAGTGAGGAGAGCCACCAGTACCTGTATGCATGCGGGTCTTATCAGACTGACACTGACAATTCAATTTACTTTCCAGTGGCCACATGTTAGTATCCTATACCTTCATTACTTGAAAAAGCAATGTACATTGGCATGGATTCTGTCAGTATGTATATTATTATCGCAGCATATTCCTGATGTTGGCAAACTTAAGTGTACTCCCCAAAAGGAGCACAATATACATGGCTATGTACTGCAGTAAGAATGTTAGAAAGAGATACATTTTAAACTTAATTCTTGTTCTGTCTGTAGCATGAAATGTTGTTTTCATTCTTTATACATGTGCTCAGATTTTAATATGACAGTAAAATAAAATGAATTAAACCAAGCACTGTGTGCTGTGCTTTATTTCATATGCATTTATGCTAATGAGGTCAGAATGTTGTCAGTACCTTTTTGAGGTAACATTGCAGTTTGAGAGAAATATAACAAGCAATATATTGAAAGGGAGGAAAAAATAATCACTGTTTCAGATTGATTTGGATGGGCAGCACGTAACTAACAATTAGGCATTCCTCACTATTGGTAAACCTACGGTCAGTATTTTTAATTTTCATTTGTGAGTTTAGCAATAGTTTATTTCTTAGCCACCTGTTATTTATTAAATGTTGGTGACTGGGTGAGCCTACTGAGCCCGGAGGTCCCTTTTTCAGGGCGACCGAGATTACATAACATAGGATACATCACAATATGGTAAATTTAGAGAATTCAGTTATGATACAAGTTATACAGAGTTGTACAGTCAGCTAGTTACATATGCTGAGATTGGCATTACAGCAGTGCATTTGTATTGATACTAATAAAGGGGAGTACGAGCTGTTAATTTTCTTTTAATCAAGTCAATTCAAATAGTGTACCAAAATGCCATATTGTGTTGTTTATGGTTGCAAAAATGAAAGTTGACACAGTTGTGGTATTCATTTTTAAATTTCCTGATGACATACTGACTAGGAAGGCATGGATTCACTTCTGTCAAAGGAAAGATTTCAGACTATCAAAACATAGCAGAGTCTGTTCAGTGCATTTTGAATGCTCTGCCTACAAGAGGATCCTATGAAGATAGCAGCTGTAGGATGGACTGGTGTGAAGGTAAAACTTAAAAGTGATGGTGTTCCATCAATTTTTAATGCTGGTTCTAATCTACTTATGCAATCCTCAAACAAACAATGATCAGCATTTTTGAAAAGGAGATGTCTTGAGGTAGAGGCACAATATTCATTAATATTTATTTTTCTTTGGGAGTGGAAAACAATTCATGTTGAAATAGTGTCCCATGTCACACAGTGATGCCCATCATCCTGTAGTTATGCATCACTGTTTCTATTTTGAGTCCCCTGTATGTGAAATACAGTCATAACATGTTTGCTCTTTGTTGACATATCTTTGTATGATCCTCTGTTCAAAATCTACAATTCATATGGTGTACCACAACATCCTTCCAGTAGGCCATAATACATGACAGACATGCCCATTAACAGGCAAGGCAATCAGCACCACAGGGATATAAGGTATGGTCAGGTTTGATCATAGCACCATGAACACCTGAAAAGATAAATTGATTGCCTGCCCATCACTACCAGAAATGAGTGCAGATCATTTGGGGTCAGATATGTGGAGGAGGATTGAGTGTCCCACAGGACAGCAATGGAGGCAGCGATGCTTGCTGTGTTAGTGCCAGCTGGGTGTACACAGCTGGCAGTGGCTGGAGCAGCTTGTGGGTGTAAGGACTTTTCGTGGTGGTGCACCACACATGCCTTGCATGGGGTCCTTGGTGTGGTGCTATGTGAGGCCCTTATTTAGGGTGAAGGAATCATGGAAAAGAGCCACGGCAGATTGCTGCAGCTGGCCTCACCCACAGGCACTGCACTTGGCTACTCAGCCCTGTCTTGCAAACAGGACCCATGTCTGGCATGCCTATGTTTGGCCCTGATGCCCCCAAAGAAGGGTAAGCTCTGGAGGAACACAGGAGGTCAGGTAAGTCCCGCTAGAGTGAGGGGTTTGTGATCAGATACAGCAGACTGGTGTCAGCTGGACTGTGAAGGGCTTAAAAAAAGTTAACTGATCACGCATCCATGACTGTAGAACGTGTGCAGTACCTGATGGTTAGGGGTACAGGGATATTTGGGGTATGTAGAGTAGATGGAGGCGAGACCACAGTTGGTAGTGATTATGGAGGCCTTTGGGAGGTCAGGCCAGAGGAATGTGAAGAATGTCATGAAGTGTCTAGTCTGTCATTGACTGTTACAGATGTATGCAGCAGCAGTATGCATTTCCAGGTGTCCAAAGTCAGATACTTGGGGGATAGTTAGAGGCAAGGGTTGCATGTTGCAAATGTATAAGGGATAACCGGAGAAGAAGCCTGACCAGTATATGAGTGGAGGTGGGAATATAGAAGATATGGGGATCCCTGAATCACAGTGACTAAGAGCATAGCACAGGGCAGAGGAGGCGAGGCAAGGTAGTAATGAAAGTACTGAGACCTGTATCTAATGTTGATGGATTCACAATGGGAGTGACAATGTAACTGTAGTGTGAGGATGGGATGGTGAGTGAAGAATAGAGGTAGAAATGAAAAGTTCAGATTGGAGACTTTGAACTGAAATGACATAAAGTCTTTGCAGGCTTATGAAATCTATCTATGGAAAGGGGGTAGCACCAAATACCACACCTGTTACACTCTCAACATAAAAGAACCAGTTTGAGAGCTGCCCCCATAATAAGTCATTACAGACTGTTTCAAATGTGGCAATGGAAGAGGAGGGGCAGTGCCATATGCCACACCTGTCAGTTGGTATACAAATGTAGTCTTCCTCCAGTTCCACTGCTCTCCTTGAACTGCCAAATGTTTATTCATTTATTTGTTTAATGGTAGCTTCACTGGAATATTATTCCTTTTAAAGGTATGGCCATAGTTCTAAATTCACAAGATATAATACAGTGCAAAACAGTGCAAAATTAGAAACTATAAAATTTCACATCAAATAGAGCAATAAAATGGTATAACGTAAGTATTAAAAAAAAAAAACTCACATTATAGCAATCCTTTAAAATGAGATAGTAATGGAGTTGAAAAGGCACTGTAAATGGGTAAACACCTAAACTGTAATGATATTTCATTACATATTGAACTTCAGAAAAAGTGAAAGTATGTTGTCCACTTAGGGCCCAATATTCAGAATGCACCCAGCAATGGCGCATGTGTTGGCGCAGTGGAACTGTGCTGCTCCAGTAAAACCAGGGATATATTCAAAGGAGATGAGCAATGGTGCATCTCCTCTGAATATAACAGGTAATACACACTGCGCAACTATGATGCACTGTTGCATCCCCCAGACAGGACTGAATACCAGGAATGGGAACTGCTCCAGTGCAACAGAGTCATGCTATCGCCAACTTCCCAATATTCAGCTGGCAGTATGAAATGGGGCCATAATGTGGGCAGGGAACAGATGGGGCCATTTGCATGTCATTATGGCCCCATTTGCATCGTTGAGCAGGACAGGCTGGTGAAATGCACTATCGCCCTGCACAGCATGCGGTGCCCCAGAGGATGACATGTGGAACACCCCTCCCAGAGCAGTGAGCACTGGACCATAACGGTGCAGTCCTTGGTGGTCTAGCAGTACTCCCTTCATTCCCCATAGGCGATCATCAAATATGAATGTAGGTCAATCGCTGGCAGTCAGTGGCCTTCCCTGATGCTGTGATCACTGTTGAATTAAGAAGTACACCTTTCCTGGTAGTCCAGTGGCAGCCCTCCCCACCCGTAGCTCGTCACCCATAAATTGATATATACTATTCCCTGGTAGTCTTGCGGTACCCCCACCATCCCGTGACCAGGATCACTGGTGAACCATAGTACAAACCCTCTCTGGTGGTCCAGCGGCCCGTCCACCCTCACAGCCCCCTGCTCACCCAGCTCCCCCATCGCCGACGGTTAGCTGCAACCCACCTGCATACTGCTCGGCCACCTACCGAATGACAGCGTACAATATGATCTGTAAGCCCATTGGTCCACACTGTGGACCAATGGGCTTGACTACATACCGTCGGTATCACCCACAAATATCGTGTGAAGGTCATTCATTCCATATTTGTGGTGACATGTACAGTATGCACTGCAAGCCCGATTGGTCCCGGTGTGGACAATAAACCGCTCGCCTGTGCTGTCGTTTGTTGGGTAACCAGCGTATGCAGGGGGTGCAGCTGCCTAATGACGGGGGCACGGGTGAACGAAAGTGGCGAAGAATAGTATGGACCGCAGAGTTTGTATCAATTCTGACCGATCTGGTCTGGCGGTGAGGTACGCTGAACTCCGGGGAATAAAACCATATCAATTGCAGGAGGCGTAGCTATGGATGGGGAGGAGTGATGCTCACTGGGCTACAGGGGAAAGTCTCTTCTCTGTTTAACAACAATTGCAGCATCTGGAGGAGGGGTACCACTAGACCACCAGGGTACATATGGATTCTTGTGGATGGTGTTCTGGGTGGGCGGGCCACGCCACGGCTGGTGGTTGCTGTGTTGCACCATGCAGTACAGCAGCCTGCCTGTGGTGGGCATCATTTGAGCCATTTTTTCTAGCTCAACTGTGCCCATCAGTATGTGGCTTATCTAGGGGTTGTGCAACAAGATGCACCACACATCCTGGGCTGAATATCTGGATGTGCCGCATATGCATGGGTATGCCCCTTCAGATGTGCTGCTTACATTATCATTGCACCTCAGCACATTGGGACCCTGCGCTGTGCAAGTCCCCTTTGAATATTGCCCAGGGGCTGGGGTTACTGAGGTTGCGCCGGTGCAACTCGGTTGCACCAAGTGCAATCCCAGTGAATATCTGAGCCTCAATGTACAAACTAAAGAAATATGCAGAGAGAATGGTTCTCTGAAGAGAGAAGCATAATTGAGCATGACTCCTTCAAACATCTATATTAACTACAGTAGGTGCCCTCTGATTCCACAGTAAAAATAAAACAAGACATAACTCATTTAAAGTTTAAGGAGAAGGAAGCCACCCAATTTTCTAAATACCTCACAATGATGTATCTTATTAGGAGCCATTAATGCAAATTTTCCTATTCTTTGGATCAAAACTGACTTCTTGGACAAGGTGCTTGATAGGGTAATATCAATGACAGTGCATAATTTACCAGAGGAAAAGAATTTTTGGTTAACAATAGCTAACCTGGTTTTGTTGTTAAATAATTTTGAATCCTGTATAACATTGCAATTTTAGCATGAACTTTTGAGTTATTTTTTCCATATGAGGGCCATAACTCAAGGTAGCATCAAAAGTGGCTCCAAGATTTTAAAAGAAAAAAATATTTTCAGTACTTGGTTCCATTTTGTGCCATCACTTGTAGTCTGTTACAGCAATCTTGTACTCTAGCATGAGTTCCAAAACTCATTGCCTTTGTCTTTAATATATTAAGTATCAAGTTATTACCACACAACCAGTTCTGTGTAGACCCTTATTAACATAGAAACATAGAATTTGTGACATATAAGGACTGCTTGGCCCACCAGTTTGCCCTTTCCTACCTAATCGATAAGCTGCAGTTCATAATTAACCAGCTATTTCCTTCTACCCCACCCTCTAGAATTGTCTTATGACTGTCCCATGCATGCTTGAATTCAACCTCTGTTTTAACTCCACAACCTCCACCAGAAGGCCATTTCATGCATCCACAACCCTCTCTGTGAAAATACTTCCTTACATTACCTCTGAGCGCCCCATCTCTTCTCTTGTTAAACCTGGTCTAAATCAGTGAGGATACCCCATGACAGTAAATCATTGCATCGTCAGCATAAAGTATGATCTCAGTTTTGTTGTCGAGTCGAAGAACAATGAGAATAATATTGGTCCCAAGATGGAGCCTTCCAGAACACCATATTGTACATTAACACTATATGAAACATAGCCCATAAACCTGACAGCTTGGGACCTACCACTTAGGTAATAGCTGAACCACTCAAAACTTGTTTCCCTAACCCCAACTGTTCCAGTTTTCTTATTAAAAGTGTGGTCCACCAAGTTGAATTCCTTGTTTAAGTACATGAGCACAGACCTGGTTAGGTGTCCATTTTCATACTGTTATGGACCACATTCGTGAATTCAACAAAGCAGTCTTAGTCCCATACCCTCTCTTAAAGCCATGTTGCTTTTTTGATAAAGACCATATTTTTCAATGTATTCAGCCAACTGATTATAGACCAGTTTTCTTGTATTTTTGAGAGCTAGCATGATAAAGATTGGTCTATAATTAGCAAAATCAGAAGGATCCTAATTTATTAACAGGTATAACATAGGAATGTTTCCACAGATCCAGGATTTGACCCAAAGAAAAGGACAAATTAAATATCAAACTAACAAGATAATGCATAAGGAAAATAAGGGAATATAAAAGCAAAATGACTGATGCACTGAATGTATCATTGAATACACATGTCTGCACCAAGAAATCCATAAAGCAGTAAGATGGGAAAGCAATGGTCAAATATCATTATGGGCAAGGGAGGGGTTAATGGTGGAACATCTGAAGAACAAACAAAACTTACTGGATGAACTAGGCATCTTTGTGTGCACAGAGGATAAAACAGAGGAAAGTAAACAACACTGCCATATGAGAGAAAAAGCTCAAAGTGGGAAATACTGGTAGAAACCTTGAATAAGTTTGAGGCATTGTCTAATATGAAGCAATGATAACCACCATTAATACCCATAGGAAGGAGGCCACATGGATCCCAAATAAAACAAATATAATTAAAATACAGAAGCACAGTATACAGAAGAAAGATGAGGAATAGTAAGGATGTTATCTTGGAATCCATTAGGTACAGGTGATATGTTTGGAGATCCAGAAGTTGAACAATATATGCACATATTTGAGCTTATATGCATAAAGGACACTTGGGTATCAGATAACATATTCCTGGATGGATACAAATCATACTATGGGAAGGCAACTAAACATAAAATGTATGCTAGAAATGTTGGGGTTTGGTTATTTTCTGCAGATTGGACAGTAAAATAAAAACAGAAGAAATTACTGAGAGTGAAAGTATATTAGTGAAGATCTTAGGTGCAGGTAAAGAAGAAATCTTTCTAATAAATATGTATGTACAACCAGAAAACAGTGAATATGAGGATAAAGATTGGCTAGCTCAGCTGGAATTATTGCTGGATACAATACAACAAAATAACCCAACAAGGAATATCATTTTAATGGGAGATTTTAATGATAGGGTAGGGAATCTACAGGGGATATCAGGAGATGTGCTAAACACTTTGACTCATATGGAAATAGAGTTTAGCAGTGGTAAGGAACTCAAGAGATTAAATTGTAAATAAAAAGTACATAGATACACAGAGTTCTAAGAGACAAAATTGTACACTATTAAATTGTAGACTAAGTGGCAATCATCAGGATGATTTTACATATTTGGGAGGAAATAATAATAATAATAAACTTTCTTTGTTACAAGCACAATTCAACGAATACCAAAGCGCTTTTACAGAAAACCTAAAACAGTAAATAATTAAAATCATTAAAATGACATAATTCCATGAATTAATTATCAGGATAAGCAAGAGAAAACAGAAATGTTTTAAGAGCAGATTTAAAGCTCTCTACAGTCAAGCACCCCTTATCTGATGAGGTTGAGAATGTCACAGGATAGGGTCCAAAAGCAAACACATGGGCTCCAGAGGTCTTCAAACAGACCCTGGGAATCTCTAGCAATCCCTCATCAACAGAGTGGGTGGTTGGAGGTGGTGGTAGGGACAAAGGAGCTCTTGCAGATACTCAGTCCCTGTCTGTATAGGGCCTTGTGGGTCAGCAAGCCGAACTTGAAGGTGATCCACCACTGCACGGTAGCCAGGTACAGTCTGCGCAGCTACGTGTGACATGGCTTGATCGAGAAGTCCAGTCAACAAAATGGCCACAGCATTCTGCATCAGCTGCAAGCAGTGGATATCAACCCCGGACACCCTAGGATCAGGGCATTGCAGCAATCAAGGTGGGAGGTCACAGGCATGGACCAATGTCGGGAAGATCACCAGGCAGAACCAGACACTTAATCCAGGTGATTATCCTTAGATGGTAAAATGAGGTCTTGATGACAGATGACTCCTGAGACTTCAGGGTTAACCCCTCATCAAAATGCCCAGACTCCACACTCATTCAGAGGCCATCAGCTGGCAAAAGCCAAGCAAAGCCCAGAGCCTGCCCTGCCGAAGACCCCTCTACCCGGTGACCTGGGTCCACCACCAAAACCTCATTTTTATCAGGATTCAGCCTCAGCCAGTTGGCATTCATCCAGTCCTGGATCTTGGTGAGGCAGCTGTTAAACACTGAGACCATGCCAACCTGGCCAGGCACAAAGGACATGTATAGCTGAGTATCAGCTGCATAGCAGTGAAAACTCAAGCCATACCACCTTATAATGTCTCCCAATGGCAGCATATACACCTTGAATAACATAGGTGAAGCACAGAGCCATGGGGTACCCACATAGAGAGAATGCACATCAGAGGAATAAATTCCTAATGCAGCTCTCTGGAATCTACCAGTGAGGAATGAGTGGAACCATCTGAGGACTGTCCTGACAGTCCACAGGTAACTCAACAGGTGCTCCAGCAATAAGACATGATCCATGGTGTCGAATGCTGCAGAGTGATCAAGGAGGACTAAGATGGAATGAGTCCTCCGATCTCTCGCTATCAGGAGATCATTGTGCATCCAGAACAGGGCCATCTCAGTGCTATGTCTCTTTCTAAATACCAACTGGAGAGGATCGTAGATGTCATGGATGGTAAGGTGGTCATCCAGCTGCAGCGCAACCACCTTCTCAATAACCTTGCCCATGAAGGGCAGGTTAGAGACAGGTCTGTAGTTAATGAGACAGTCCAGGTTGAGAGAAGATTTCTTAAGGAGGATGTTACCACTGCCTCCTTCTGGGAGTTAGGAAACTCACTTGTCTCAAGCAAACTCCGGATTATCTCATCAGGACTGGCCGATGACCTCAACGAACCCCACAAGGAGGCGAGTTGGGCCGGGTCCAAACTACAGCAGGTCAGCCCCATACTCCAGGCGATCCTTATGACATCCATGATCATTGGCTGGCTAAGGTCGACCAACCAATCCATGGTTCTGCAACCTCTGACCAATCACCACCCCATCCATTGGAGCAGGCTAAGCAGATCTCTGATCTAATGTCAGCAATCTTATCAACAAAGAGTGAGCAAATTCATCACATTTATCCTGTGACAATGCTCTCTGAACTTGCAGACAGGCTGGATTGCACAGTCTGTCCACAGTTTGGAAGAGCTGAGCTGGTCTGTTCCTACGCAGTGGTGATCTCCCCAGACAGGAACTCTGCCTTCTTACGGAGATCGCCGATTGATAGTCTGTATAATGCACCATCAATCTAAGCCTGTTGGCATCAAGACCAGATTTTCGCCAGTGTCGCTCCATCCTTTGCCCCTCTCTCCTCATCTCAGGGTGAGGGGCAAACACAAACAGGAGCAATAAGTACAGAGCCGCTGCCACAGCCATAATATAGGCCTGCAGTAGGTTGTCTGGACCCTTGCTAGTAGTCAAAATCCTGATAGATCCAGAACTGCCATCAGGCCATCTGGGGTTACTCCCTTAATGGGTGGTATAGGACCATCTCCACAGGGGCAGGCCTATAAGGAGGGAACCTGGAAGTGAACCTGATAGTGCAATTTTCAGACCAACCAACTAGCTTCACCACCAAGTCAGAGGTCTCCATACCCAAGAGGAAGGCCAGGTCCAGAAATGACTGGAACTATGGGTTGCAGAGGCAACTACCTGTGTGAATCCCAAGATCATTAGTTGGAGAAAGTCTTGACCAAACTGCGAGTTCATCATTGACCCAGGCATTGAAGTCATCCAGCACCATCATTCTGGAAGACTCCAACACCATGTTGACAATGAAGTCCACGACTTCCTGCAAAATTGCTTCTCATTCCTGGGTGAACAGTTGATGAGGAGAAGTTTGCCTCACACCTCACCCAAGATACAAAGAATGTGGTCTCCTCCACTGACACATCTATCAGGTCCAATTCCATTTTAAAACAAATGGCCATGCCCTGTCCTATGATCCAATCTTGGGTGGTGTATCCACAAGAAACTGGCTGGTACCGCTGACTCAAGAATTGGGCCAGCATTTTCATCCAGCCAGGACTCAGTGATGTAAGTCAGGTCCGATGACCCAACAAGATCGGCAATTATTGCCATCTTGTTTTTAATGGACCTGGCATTGCATAACATTGCCCGAGTTGAATGAGACTCCAAGGCTGACTGAGTCAGCTGCCCACTGAAAGTGGAGCCCTTGAGTATGGGGACCAGACAGGGAGATCCTCTGTCCAGTCTCCATTTAGCCCCAGGGCATCTCCTCGACTTCACGACCCCAATCCAACCACCCAGCTCTCCCCTCCCCAGGTCTGGAGCCCTCCATGCCTCCTCCTTACAATCCCCAATGCCTGACAGTGATTGTATACATCAGCATGCAATGGGGACAACTAAAGGGATGGATGCTCCGGCACTCAGAGAAGGAGATAGCGCCTGACCGGAGAGTCACCTGCCAGCCATGATCTTCAGCCACTAAGCACAGCCACCCCAAATTATAACTCCTCTAAACCACAGATTAAATTAACACAAATAAAACAACCAATACCCCCACCAAAATTAGACTTAAAAGTCTCAGCTGAAAGGTCCATATATGAGTCCAAAATATGGTCCAAAGCAATTCCAAGTCAAAAGAGGCATGCCAAAACTGTCAATAAATGATTCCAGACAGGATGAGGCTCTCACCCTCAACTGGTCTATGTAGTTAAATGTCCAAAAATCTCCAACGACTCCAAGCCACAGTCAGTTTAACAGGAAAAATAATAAACCATGGAGGTCCTCTCCTACCTCCTTAGTCTTGCATCAGGACCTGCTTCAGTACGAGATGCCTCAAGAATATAAGCCAGGAATATGAAGTCAAATAGTACTCCACCAAAGCTCTTTTTCTTATACTACACCTGTAGCCTCCAGGCTGGATCAGCACCCACTGGGAGATGCCAGTCAAAGCCCAAGAAACAGGCCAATCTGTGTCACCCAGTGGAGGCCTAACAACACCCACCTAGGGAAGACCCAAGGACTATCAGGGACCACGCTGTCCACCAGCCTATACCTCCTCTCTGTTTCACCTGGCCAAGGGTATCAAAGGAAGCAAACCCCAATCAAACACCATGGCCCAGAAATATGGGGATACTGATGGCTCCTACCCAGAGACAAACAATCAGCACTGTGCCTGGACCCACATAAGTTGCCTAATTAGGGGCCCAGAGACCCAGCTGTCCACTGAGAGCCATTGTCCCTGTCACCCATTACACCTTCCAGAACCATCCAAACAGAGGCAACCCGCCGCCATCCCAATAAGCAAACCCACTGGCCTGACAATTACCAGTCATTGCCTCCAGGACCGGGCCAGACAGCAATAATCCCCAACTGCAGAAAGCAGTAAAGTCAGTCACATGATGCAGAGCAACTAGAGGCAGCGTATTAGTAGACTCCGGCTATCACCCTCTTTAAATTGCTTTTCCCCTACAAATAACGATGATAAAGCAGTTAATCTGTATTCAGACTATGGCTAAGGCTTCTACAATCATGGTGCGATCTGGGTCCGACTGTAACTCGGCAATTAGTTTCAGAATGCGATGGAAGCAGAGATGAGGCCTGTGGGCATTAAGCACACCCTGCCATCTACTCAAAAAATCTTGAAAAAACTAAACACCAAGGCTCGGGGTCTGCCTGTAAACCTATTCCGTCCAGTGCTTCAGCGGTCCCTCTTACGATGATCGTTTCCTTCAGGAGTTGTTGCCATTCAAGTAAACTTTAGAAGACATCTCAGCGAGTTAAAATTGCTAAGAGGGACCTTAGTTCTCTAACCACTAGAATGGGAGACTGGGAGGCAGGACCTCCTCTCTAGAAATGGAGGAGAGGACGGATGCAGAAATCATTCAGCTTTGGCAGCAGGTCAACAAACTCCAGCTTAGAACAGAAGACTTAGAAGGAAGGAGTTGGAGGAACAACCTGCTGATTTTGGGCCTTCGAGCTGAAGAAGGCTCCAATATTATCCTCTTTCTCCAGAAGTTTTGGCCAAGGTTGTCGTGCAGTCCCCTCAACCCAAAATATCATATAGGCGTGCTCACCATTCTCTCAGGCCAAACCCACACCCAGAGCTCCACCAAGGCCCATCATTGTCAAGTTTCTGAGTTTTCTGGAGAAGCAACATGTAATAGTTAAAGCACTAGAGCTGCAAGCAATCTTATGGAGTGGGTCCAAGTTGAGAATAACACAAGATCTTCCCTATGAAACATGACAGAAATGTTCAGCTTTCCACCCACGGTTAGCAAGCTGATTGCTGCTGGCATTTGTTTCAGAATGATATACCCTGCCAAGTTACAAGTTTCCATGGAAGGGACATGGCATTCTTACGAGTCCCTGGACAAGCTGCTTCGGACCTTTTCCACAAGCTGCCAAACCTGTTCAAATCGGGTTGAACATTCCCGATGGGTTAAAATGACAGTTTTCGGTTATAGTTGTGTCATCGTATTCTTACCTGTGTGTTAATGTTTCCTTTTCTTTCCTTTCACTTTCAGTGTTTCCGTTGGTGGGGTGGGGAGGTTGGGTAGGCGAGCGGCCTGGTAGGCCTAGCTTCTGTTGGTGAGCGTGTGGTTTGTCCTATCTGGTTGGAGGATGGGAACCTTTATCTAACTGGTGTTTCTACATGCCATTAAATCAGTGAACCTTTTGGGTCCCTCAGTCTTTTTGATCCTCTGGTCTCTTCCTTTTTCCCCGAGGCTGGAAAGGGATATTATAGTGAGGAGATAGCCTCGTTTAAGCACTGCAGTCGAGAGACAGTGTCCTACGGGATCGAGTCTGCTAACTGGTAAGAGAAAGTCTCTCGATTGATCTGTGGGACATCCTGATAGGGAGGGTGAGGGGATTAACGTAGGACTGGGTTTGCTTGCAGTGGCTCGGCTGGCGTCAGTGGACCTGCTGTTTTGGATTAGAGGTTGGAGCCATTCCACTTGTCATGTCTGGATACCCCTGCGTAATTTGAGTACGGCACTCATAGCAGGGAGCGGCAGAGGCAATCTGTATTAATGCATTGGTATCATTTCTAGATATGTTAACGTCCGATGTTATAACTGCAACCAGGCTTTAGATTTCTGCTGTTGGTTTAACGGTACACTATCGGTACTGGTTTATGCTTCTGCATCGGTCCATGTTAGGGAATGATGAGCGGACTGACTTGTATTTCAGGGGTTGAGTTAGGACAATATGGTGAAATGGAGTGCTGCTGAGGCCATTGAGTCCATTTTCTTCATAGAGGATTCCCCACAATTATAAGAAAACGGTTCCTTTTTTTTCTTTTTTCTTTTCCCTAAGGAAGCTTTGCAGGTTCCTACCTTCCTGTTGTTGGTAGTCATTCTAAGAGTTTTCTAGGGGGCATTCAATAAAGTAGAGCATACGCCCCTGGGCAGCCTAACCTATTTACCTCGTAAGGGGAGGTCGTAGTTTTGCATTGTTGGGAGGAATTAATATTCCTACAAATGGAAATGCCCATGGACCTGCTCAAATTCATACTTTCTATACAGTGTGGTAGGGTGCATTATGGTTTCTTAGAGGTGGTGGGACAGGGGCTCCGGGAGGAAGCTGTCTTGGGGAGTGCTGCATAGTGACCCAGAGAGAGTGGCGAAGGCACCTTTCTTGGGAGGCATGGTAGTCAGAGGGTTCTTGGTTCCTACCTGTTATCAGGTCCAGAAGTAAATTGGGGTATACCATCTTGGTACTGGTATCTTTGGATAGAATATGCCTCCCAATGGATGATTACCTATGGGTCTCGGTCCCCGACTTAAGGTCTAAGTTCCTATCTTTTTCGAGACCAGTCAGGAAGACTTTTGTATATAGTTTGGTGGGACAGATGGGAGAGGGGGTTCTGGGGTACAGTTAGCCTTTATACAGTTTGTTTTGTTAAGGCCAGTTGTATTAGGGTGAAGTCTTTTCATTATGGTTACTGTTCTGGGGTATGGGGGGCAGGAAGATGGTGGGGTCATAGTTACGATGATATTCAAGTATGGAGGGAGTAGGGGATGTGCCTTCTGGGATGGTTTATTTTTTCCTTGCTGTGTATTATTTTACTGTTATATATATATATAGCATGATGTCGATTAAAATTGCAACGTGGAATGTCAGAGGTGCCAGAGAACTGTCTAAAAGGTACCAGGTTCTCAAAGCTGTGCCCTTTGAATGTTGATATTCTTGTGATGCAGGAAACCCATCTCATGCCATCAGAAGTTAATGGGCTATGTCGGCAGGGCTATTTCAAATTTTTGCTTCTTATGGGACATCTTCCAGCAGAGGGTGGCTATATTGATTAAATGACACATTTCTTTTCTGGCAGAAGAGTGTTTAGTGGACCAGGAAGGTAGATTTATTATTGTTAAGGGAATGCTCAATAATGTTAGGGTGGTATTAGGGGCAATTTACAGTCCAGCTGGAGGAGACCCAGACTTTCTTATGAGTCTGGCTGATAAACTGAGTGGGCTTTTACCCTCCTGTTAATACTTGGGCAGGATTGGAATATTGCCCGTCTCAGGACCTGGATAAATCATATAGACCTTTAAAACCCCATCCCTTCACAACTTGCCCTGAGGATTTAATGGACCTATTAGGTCTATGTGATCCTTAGCGCTTACTTAACCCTCTGGACAGCTTTTTCTTTCTATTCCCTAGTTCATCGGTCGTGGTCTAGAATTGATTTTATCTTAGTTAGTAACACTCTTTTGCCCGGTATCTTACAGGCGGTAATAGAACCAATTGTGATTTCAGACCATGCTGTGGCATGGATCTCGATTTCCCTGACCCACAGGTACAAAGAGACTCCACTGGAAATTAAACACACAGCCTTTAAAAGAAGAACATATAGTTTCTCATATTAAATCGCTAATATCTTCCTTCATAGATACTAATTCAGATTCAATCACTAGGGAAGACTTGATTTGGTGTTCCTTTAAATGTTATATAAGGGAATTTATTAAGTTAGCGTCGAGGAGAAAAAGACAGAGGAAGCTAGGATCATGTCGCTGTCAAATCAAATTAGGCTAGCAGAAAGCAAGTTATCCTCCTCATCTTCCCAAACAGACTTGGAAAACTTGTTGAAGCTTAGGAATGAATATTCTGACTTGTTAAGAACAAGGCTGAATATGCCATTCTCAAAACAAAAGCCGCTATTTTGACCGGAAAACCGGGCAGGATGCTGTCCCTCCGTTTGCGGGAAGTGGAGGGATCGAGATGGAGCCCTTCCTTGTCCTCCCTGATGGCTCCCTCAAGACTTCCCCGGGATATCTCCCAGGTTTTGAGTCCTATTACAGGGGTCTTTATAGTGTTGGTCCTCCAACCCTCCTACTCCCGCATCGAACAATTTTTCATGGCCTTCCTCTTCCTTCCCTGCAGTCCCATCAGGAGTTTTGATGTCTCCCATTACATTGGCTGAGGTGGAAGAAGTGATTGGGGACTAGCTCTGGACAAATCCCCAGGACCTGATGGTTTCCCTCCAATTTCTATAAAGTTTTTGTAAGGAGATTGCTCCCCTTCTTTTGAAACTCTTTGACTATATGTTTACTTCTGACCTCCTTGACCCCTCTTTGTTGGAAGCCACCATTGTCTTGATTTTGAAACCAGACAAACCTCAGACAGACCCAGCAAGTTACCATCAATTTCACTACTAAATTATGATATAAAGATTTTAACAAAAATTTTGTCTCTTAGAATTAAACAGATTTGGTCTAATTTGCTGAGTGCCGAACAAGTGGGTTTTGTTCAGGGTAGATCCTCAGCCGACCATTTGCATACCCTTTCACATATTTTCCAAGTCACAGGACTCCCAGGCTCCCATGGTTTTGGTATCATTAGATGAAGAAAGCCTTCGACAGAGTCCACTGGGACCTTCTGGTTTACCCTTGGGAGAATGGGTTTCCTGGATACTTTCATCCAATGGATCAAGACAGTTTATTAGTCCCTCACTGTAGAATTTATTGCAATGGGGTTCTTTCTTCGATTCCCCTTATTTACTGGTACTGGCAGGGTGCCCCTATCGCTTTTTTTGTTCAATTTATATTTGGAACCTCTTTACAGAGTATTAAGAATTCCCCCAGATTACTGGATGTTTAGTCCATCAGCAATCTCTGATGTTATCGGCTTATGCTGATGACATTCTTTTACATTTGGCTAACCTGGAGCTCTCTAACACATACATTACAAACTATAGATCGGTTTGGACAGGTGGCCAGTTATAAACTGAACTTATCCAAATCAGTCATATTCCTGTTAAATGCTAGTACACCCCGCCAGTTTCACCCAGTTTGGTATGAGACCCAGAGGCTTTCAGGAAGCTTAATCTGGATGACTTGTCCAAAATACAAGCTGATTTTCAAAGATGGGCCCCTTCCTTTATCCTTGTGGAGTCGTATTAGTATTATCAAAATGAATGTATTGCCCAGGGTATTTACCCACTAAATTTATTAAAATTTATTGAACATCTATCTCCCTCTGTCCTACTTTCAGTAGCTCCTCTCTATATCTCTAGATTCATTTGGCTAGGTAAGCAGCCTAGGAGGGCCTTTTCAAATTTAATTTACCCAGGAAAAGGTGGACTCCGTCTCCCCAATTTTATGTTATATTATTAGGTAGTCACATTTCAAAATGGGAAGGTGGTATGATGCTAGGACGATGTATACCTCCCAATATGGTTACAGCTCGAGAGAGGATCTTGGATAAGCATAGGCTTCAGTTACCTAGAGTTTTTATTATACTTTTCCACATTACCTCCATTTATACAAAGTAGTGTTATAGGGATTTCTATCAAGGTGCTGACTCAGTGTTGGAACTTTTCAATATCTCACCAAAAAGATATAGCCAACCTCTTACTTTAAATCCGAATATTAAGATAGGAGGATCCTGCTCTCCCTAGGTTGGCTCCCAACTGCAGGACTACTGTGTGGAAAACCTATTTTCCCAGGACTCCCTCTCTCTTCGGTGGATATAATGGTTAAGTTTAACATCCCTCAGAAACTCATTTTAAAGTATTCTAGCTGAGACACCTTTTGATTTCTAATTTTGGTTCCTCATGTACGGTGTCTCAAGTCAGGCCCTTCTTAGACCAGATACAAGAATATGCCAATAGGCCCCATGGTGTTACCAAGATATACTCCTTTCTATTGGGTATCAAATATCCCAATTCCTTATTAGCTCAAAAATTTGGTCCTCTCTTCTGCCAGATTCCCCTTGGTTTGGGCAGATTTGGGTGGACACGTACAGGTATCTTACTCAAGATAGACAAAGGCTTATTCAATATCATATACTGAACAATTTGTACTACTCTCTGGTTAAGTTGGCTAAGCTAGGAAGATTACCTTGAATCTTTGCACAAGGTGTGGCATAGCAGAAGGAACCTGGTACATATTTTTTGGCACTGTGACAAAGTGGCTCCATTATGGCATTCAATTCAATCCAACCTAGATCCTTTTGGGATTAAGAGATTTGTTTACTATAGAAGTTTGTATCTTAGGGATGTTTTCTAATATACAGGTTTTGGAACGTAGGTACCACATGACCTTAATCTCGATAACAGTTAAAGGCTGGTTCTTAGACACTGGATGGACCAACTGGTCATATCATATGCAGAGTGGACTAAAGAAATATCTCTTTGCTTCAGAACTGAAAGGCTAATATCAAGTTCTTGGAATTCTCTGACCTCGTTTGACTGGAAATGGGGCAAATTATGCTTTTATTTGAATTAATGTGCATGTGTCTTATCTCTGGCAGTCGGTTTGCATTATATCACATTGACGCTGGTCATTGCATATTGATTACTTCTTGAAAAATGCTCTGTATGTCCTCTGTTTTTTCCCAATAAGGCACATCCTGGGGTGGTGGGTGGGGGTGGAGGGAACAAAGGGGAGGTTTAAGTGGGGTTGTTTTTTCTTTTCCTTTTCTGTGGAAGTAATGTTCTCTGCATTCTAGAATTCTCTTTACATTTTCCTTTTACTCATGGTGTCTAGTACTGGTTTTATGTTCTTAATTGAGATTCAGTGTGCTATATAAAACTTAATAAAGATCCTAATTTCAAAAAAAAAAAAAAAACAATAAGAAGTCCCTTCAGGCGACTGCTTTATCTGGACTGTGCTTTCACCACACCAGAAGGCGGTCATCCAAAGGGCACAGTAGTAGTCCATAATCCTCCCGGCTAATCAGAAGCAGTTCATTTATCCTTCTATTCACAGCTTAAGGGTCCCAGCTAGCTGCAGAACCAGAAGAAACATTCTCACAAAAACTCGAGGCTCCTCAGCAGGTCCCTGATGAATCACCCCTCTCCATCGGGAGACAGCTAGACATTCAACACAGCCTTCCAGGCAACCTAATGTAAAAATGTAAAAATAGCAAAAATAGCTAAAAGCTATAAAATCCCTGCAAATGGGATCGGCAGCACAGTGCAAGTAAACAATGCCTGTTAGCGGTATAAGCAATGGACCGATGTTTCCGACTGCTAACAGCATTATAACAATTTATTTCAAAGTTAGTGCCATGGACCAAATGGCATTCAAATCAGCCTGAAACAAAATGCCAGTTACTCTAAACTACACCTCACTGCTTGAACCTAACTAACGCTAGCTAATGCAATTAGGACGAATGATGAAACAAAATAAAGCAACTAAAAACAAGTAAAAAGCAAGTAAAATGAATATGGCTCTTCAATAATTGATTATGTTTGGGAAAATATTAATATGATACCACAATGAATTACTATAGGGTGGTGTTAAAGCCAGAAAGTCAATATTCAGCTATATAAGTCAAAATCAAAATAGAAGGAAATACTTTAGCAAGAATATGAAAATGGACCCTGAGAAATAAAAATGAATTGCATTAGATGGTAAGCAACAGAAGAGAGAGATTTCATACAATCACTAGAATACAAAGGAACATTGGAAAATATTTCAGCATCACTAAACAACATACAGTAGATAAAGAAACAATTTTAGCAGAATACAGTACAGTCATAGGAGACAGCAAATGTAATCATAAAAGATAAACATACAGAAAAAGAGGATACATATGATATAATAAAGAATGTAAGAATGCAAAAAACAATTAAATAAACAATTGAGGTATTAAAGCTAAACCCAGATAAAGACAATAATAGGAAATGAATACATTCGGAATGAATACAGGATAATTTTGAAAACAATAAAGACAAATATATATCCAGCAATTATGGACTGACTTAGAAAAGGCAGCACTTCTAAAAGACACAAAACATTTTGGAATATTATAAATAAAGGGATGATGGATTATACTAGGTTAGAAAATGGGCAAATACAATTCTCTCTTCTGATTGGCTGAGACACTTATTTAGGTGGGCATCTTTCAGACAATAGATGCCCACCAAATAAAAAGCCCCAGCACATACCTGCCTCATACAGACATGTATCCTAGTGCCCAGCCTGCTTTTCCTTTGGCTGAGGCACTGAGCACCTAAATTCAAACTGCTGCCATCTTTTTCTCATCACTTAGCGAGACCCGTCATGTCAGCCACAATCAATCCCCAAGAAATTTAAATAATATAAAATAAAGACTTAGCACAAAAAGAAAAGGAAGCCATCATAGTGATCGTCTTCATGGAACCACCTGTTGTCACTTCAGGTTTCAAAAGGTGCATGTGATTCATCACAGAAGCTAGTTAGAAGTGCTAATAGCCTGAACTGCCTTTCAAACAGTGGCTGCCTCCCAGAAATAAACCATACCTAACAAAACCTATGTAGACTGCCCAGATAAACTGCCTTGCCATACCGACTGCCACCACCCTCAAACCTTTGGCTTCACCTGAACTTTACCATGGTGCACAGCTTGCGCTCTTGTTTCATGCCCCACAACTGTCAGACAGCTGACTGCACTCCCAATCTTCCACTCAGCTGCCCGCTCCATCCAGATTTAAAACTACTTTGATTTATGATACTTGCATTTATAAGAAGTAGCTGGGTACCTTACTAGCAACAGCGACAGAGCCACACACAAACAGACTTTTAATTGCTCCTTCTCTCCACGATACCCACCAGAAAAGAAAGTCATTTGAAAACAGAAGCTCACTTCACAGCTATGCTGGTAGCAGCTACTTGTAGGAGGTTGCTCCTTCTGGATAGCGACAATAACTGTGTACAGCCTAAAAAATGAAGCGGGGTGGGGGGTTAGGGAGGAGAATATAATTAATATCAAACAGTTTTGTTTCCTTTCTGCAGTCTTATTAGGAGCAAATAACAATTGAGCTACTGTCACAGCTTACCTTAGCTTAATGTCACTGCAAGGTTGTGCGCTAATAATAACACCCCTAAAGCTCTGCTCAGCCATACATTTTCATAACCATAACAAAAAATAAAAGCACACAATGAACAGCCTGCCATAAACATAGATATGACCACTTCCTAAGCGCCAATAATACCCTCCAGGGTGGGCGGTAGGAAATACTGGACCTTTCAGGGGCTATAAGGCCTGGGCAGTCCGCATTTCCCAGTACTACCCAACCCTGTTGGTATTAATGTCACGAGAAATCATATAGAACCAGAGGCATAGGTAAGACACTATAAGGAATTATTCCAAAAAATGATAATGAGCACATAAACAAGTTAAACATAAGGCAAATAGGGATGCAGAACCAGCCACACAAACATATAACAGTCGAAGAAAAAAAAACAAATGTTAGACTCTTTTCATAGCCATGAAGCCCCAGGACCAGACAGGGTGCCAATAGGCGTAGTACAGAAAAGTAGGTCTCATTATGTACCATTTTAAATAAACTGTTTAATTTCATTTAGGAATCAAGCAAAATACCTGAAAGCTGGAAGTTGAATATAATTGTCCCTTTATTCAAGAAAGGGGATAAGAAAGACCCTGAATGCTATAGACCAATTAGTTTAATGGATAGTACTGAAAATTATTTATAAGGATCCTAAATAGATTGACAGAATGGGAAGACAAATATGGAATTTTGGAAGAAGCACAGGCTGGTTTTAAGGCAGGTCACTCTACAACTGACAAGTGTTTTACACTAGCACACCTTGTATATAAATATAAAATGGTGAAAAAAACAAAACTTTACTGCACCTATGTGGACTTAAAGCAGCCTTTGATAAGGGTAACAGAAATGTGTTATGGGAGAGAATAGAAAATGTGGGATGGATAGATCAATTATAGATATGATCAAAATACCGTATCAGGACAACTATACCAGCATTAGATACAATGACAAGAGAGAAGTCAACAATTGGTTTAAATCTAAAATAGGAGTCAAACAAGAGTGCACTCTGTCACCCATTCTGGTTAATCTGTACTTTAATACAATTTTACACATTTTGTATGAACCTGATTTCCATATGCTGAGAATAGGGAGAGGTATGCCCATATTTGGCCCACGCTGATGATGTGACCATACTTCTAATGAACTTTATAGGCATGAAAAGAATGCTAAATACATTTCAACCAGAATGTAGCAAAGCAGATCTGCAACTAAATTAAAATAAAACAAAAGTTATGGTATTTGGAGGAATAACAGAACATATAAATACATATTGAACAACCACAAATTGGAAGTGGTTAAGGAATTCTGTTACTTGGGCCTAGTGGTTAACCAGGATGGTACATGGGGAGACATATCAAAGGTTTGGAATTAAAGCCAAAAACTCATACCTATAATGAACTCTTTCTCATATAGTAGTAGTAGTATTATATATATTCATAAAATGTCCTTTTATGAATTAAGATAAAACTCAATTGAGTCACAGACTCATTTACAATGAGGTCCTTTAGCAGTGTTAAAGCAAGTTACAAAGGGCAAAGAGTTCATATATATATATATATATATATATATATATATATATATATATATATATATATACACACACACACACAGGATTTTAGGTTAAGAATTTCAAAAAGACATCGTCAGGTACACATACATCTGCACATAGATATGAAGGCAAATCGATAACTGGGAATATAAATGTAATAAATGTAAAAATATGGAGCCATTTACTTTATAGGGTGGAAATATGGAGTATACAGGCAAAACTAATATAGAATCATGCCTAAATAAATTTTACAAAACTGTTTTGGCTTACCTAATAGCGTACCATCATCATTAGTAAGGGCGAACTTGGTCAACTCCCAGTGGAATGTCAAATAAAACAAAAATAAATTGTGTATTGGATAAAAGCATATGATATGGTATGGAAGAAAAGGGTTACCCAGGCTATGTGCTGAAAAGGCAATAAAATACTTCTAACAGAATGCATCGCCCAATGTAGAATTTTACCCTGCTTACAGACTGTGTTTGAATGGAGCTGCAACTCTGTTCAGTTGATGCTGAATGACTACAGTTGAACACAATGGGTTTTAAAATGGTGTGCTCATTCCAAGCATTCTTGAAACCAATCAATGTTTCACCATCCACCACCTCTGCTGAAAGGCTGTTGCAATAATCCTCCAGTGTCTATGAATACATCTAAGACAAAGTCTCTTTTATTTGGTCCGCATCAAAGCTAAAATTGGATGTTATATTAGAGATATCTGATTTGTCAGGGATACAGTTGGAAAGTGTTAAATCATGTAAATATTTGGGATTTTGGCGGACCAGTTTGGTTCTGGGAATACACATGTAGATAGCTTGTGGATCAGGTAGGGAAAAAGTGGGATGTTTATTTAGAAATCAAAAATGTCCTGATTCAGATAGTATTAATTACATCATACAGGCTCAGATTTTGCCCTTATTTGATTATGGTGATATATCGTATGGTGGTGCTTCAGAAGATAGATTGTACAAGCTGGATGTATTATATAATAAATTGCTAAGCTAATTCTAAAGTGTCCAAAAATATTCATCACTGTGATTTGTATAAATCTCTGGATTGGGTTTTGTTAGACTCTAAGAGGATATTCATACAAGTTTGTTTGCATACAAATCTGGTCTGGGCTGCATTCCCAAGTATTTAGGCGATAAGTTAAAATTCCACGATAGTGTTCCATCTATAAGAAATTCTCAATTTACTCAATTAATTGTACCTAGAACCAATTCTAAAAGGCTATGCAATACTTCAGTCAATTGGTCCCAATATTCTGGAACAGACTTCCTAATCATTTTGGAGTCCCCAGACTAAACTCTTATCTGTTTCTGTATTAAAGAAGTACTTGTATTCAAATGTGCAGGTGTGTAAATGTTTTAATTAATGATGGATTTTATATCTTGTATGTTGTACATTGTATGTATGTTTTAATTTGTACTATTGTTATGCTAGGCTGCTATTGTAAATGAATTGAAGCTCACTAGTTATTCTAATAAATAATAAATATTTCCTCACATCTTGTTAATGCACACACATAGCTTTATAAGCGTGTCTCTTTGTTCTTGAGCATTGTTTCTTTAGAAAATACTTCCTCCTATATGTTATTAAACTCCTTTAGGTATTTATAGGTCTGAATCATATATATCCTCTTTCATCTGTCTTCCACGGTGTACATAGTGAGGTCCTTTACTCTCTTCTTGTATGGCTTGAGATGCAGAACCTGCACCCTTTTAGTTACCGTCTTCTGGACCACCTCAAGTCTGTCAGTGTCATGACAAATATGATGACTGCAGACACAGTATTGTAGATGGCATGTTAACAGTGACCTAGACAGAGTTAATACCTGTTCCTGCTGGTACTACCCTCCTATTCACTACAGTATCACACTATCACACTTGACCTCCATATTGCCTTGTCTGTCTGACTAGCCATTATTATGTCAAGTGGTACAATGATGTCTGGAAAACATTGACAGCAGTTAGACACAGTCTTTGAAACAAGAACCTATATAAGTCATTGAATACCTTCAGTAACAAACATGGTGGATGTTGGCTGTTGCCTTGTACATAACTACGCACATGTGGCATGCACAACTCATGAAGAAACTTCTCACCCTGCTGCGTTGTACTGGTGTAATTTAGATTTGTAAGTAATGATTCAGTATATAGTGTACGTTATAGGGTTGTAGAAAGGAATGAGGCCTAATGCATTGGATGTACTCAGTGGAGGACTTATGAAACATATCAAATGAGTCTAAGTAGGTTTGTTTCTGTGAAGAAAATGAGATTAAGCACATCAACATGTTTTTATAATCAATGGATGGTCAGGTGCCATTCGTTGACAGGCTCAATTATAAATCATTTGGGATGTACCTTATCAAATTACACAAATGTTGCTTGTCATGTGGAACAGAAAATGAGTTTTACTTATTTATTCTCTTTTCATAAACTTGTAAGACTATGTGACAAACATAATCATTGAAGTCCGTCATCTAGTGAGTACTTTCCCATCGTACAAGAAGGCAAGGGCTCTATGCTCAAATGCTGAAACCACCATCACCTGTTTGGTCTCACTATGACTGTCCAGACATGCAAAACTTTAAATACATGTGCCGCTCAAGATTTCAGAGCTGAAGATAGTAAAGGAAAGCACGTCCAACATCACCATCATACCTGGACTGAGGTGTCACTAAGACATCAACGTAAACAATACTCACAGTGTTATATATTGAAAAATATTTACAGTAACTACCTGAACAACTGCATCTTGCTATTGTGGTACCAATGAGTTACTTTCTGTTGACAGGGATGCCTTTCTGTTTTCCACTGTTACTATTTGTTGATGACTTTTAAAATGGTTAAATGCATTCAGGAAAAAGGAAACAAGGCCATGAGCAGGATTCCCAAAAAGTGCAAAGTGCAGATAAATGTTTACGTTGCACATTGCTACTGCCTAGGTGGTAAAATACAGCCCACAGACAGACAGTGTAGGGCACTGTCCAACTGTGAATAGGGTAGGTAGAAGCAGCAGTAACCCCATTACTGCTACCTTTAACCCCACTGGCACTTCCTGACTTGCATTCCCTGAAATGGTCTCTGCAATGAGTAGCGCCAGTGCGCTATTTGATAATTACACAACCAGCCATGAAATCAGCCCATTGGGCATGCAAGGTGCTAGCTGGCCCTTGTACGCTGACCACATGGGCTCATTTACATTGGCTGAAGGTGTCCTAATGCTGCCCCCAGCTTCTGCCTGATGCAGCCATAGTCACTAGTGGTCTAGTGGTTTCTCCCCTGTCCTGATTGCCATTCCGTATAAAACAAAACTACATCTTGTAGTCTAGTGGTCTCTCCCCCTCTCCATTCTCTGATCATCATCCATGTAGGTTTAAAAATTTCCCTGGCAGTCTAGTAGTTCCTCCCACCACCTTGTTCTCCGATCGCCATCCCAGCAGTTTAAAAACATTTCCTGACAGTCTAATGGCCTTCACAGTCCTGAGTGCCATGCCCATAGCATAATATAAATCCTCCTGGTAGTCAGTGGTCTCCCACCCTGTACCCAATCCCTCCCCGACATAAGGTGTAACATTACCCTGGTCATCTAGCAGTCCCTCACCCATCCCTGAACTACCCGTATAGGGCACCATATAGTTTTTCAGCTGTGTCTAGTGGACCCCCACCCACCCTGTGAGTGATTGCCCACAATCCCTCCCCCTCAACCTGACCCTTGGCTGGTGACCAGCACAGCCCTTTTTCAACTCCACAGATGACCGCTGACTGAGCTTTCATTGAGTACGTACACTCTAAAGTATGCACTCATTGACAGTGATTGACAGCTCACTGTCAATGGTAGCGTACTGTAGACAATACGTGCTCACTGAGGACTCAGTCAGTGGCCAGCCTTAGAGATAAAAGGAAGGCTGTGCTGGTCACTGCCAGGGGTCCAGATTGGAGGGAGCAGGTAGTGGGCAATCCCTCACAGGGTGAGTGAGGTGGGGGTCCACACTAGACACCTGGGAAACTTATGCAGTGCCCTATACGGTCAGATCAGGGATGGTGGGGGACCGCCCACCACCAGGGTAATGTTACACCTATGGCAGGAAGGGATCGGGATAGGGTGGGGACCACTGACTACCAGGGGATTTATATTATGCACTGGGCACGGTACTGGATGAGGGGAAGTGCCACAAGACTGCAAGGGAAACAGTTTTAAGCTATTGGGATGGTGATCGGAGAAATGGAGAAGGAGGAAACTACTAAACTGCCAGGGAAAATTTTTCAAGCCTACAGAGACAGCACTGGAGAACTGGGGGGCACTAGACTGCTGGGAAACATTTTTAAACCAACGGGATGGTGATTGGAGAATGGGGGAGGGACCACTGGATTAACAGGGTAGTTATTTTTTAATACTGGAACAGCAATTGGGGACAGGGGAGGAACCACTATACCAATGACATTTTCCTATTAACATGACAGGGTGGGACGGCATGCAGAATGCTGCCAGGTCTCTGTGGTGGTGGTATTTTCTCCATGAGGAGTACCCTCAGAAGAGCCCTTGCATGGATAAAATCTTTGGTGAATAGGGCTGCACCCATATAAACATAGACATAGAGAATTTGATGGCAGATAAGGACCTCTTGGCCCGCCTAGTCTGCCCATTTCACTACCTAATGGATAAGCTGCAGATCCTAGTTGACCAACAGCCTACTTTCTCCTACCCCCACTAGAATTGCCTTATGTCTGTCCAATGTATTCTTGATTCCCCATTGTTTTTCTCCACAACCTCCTCAGGAAAGCTGTTCCATGTATCTACAACCTCTTCATGAAAAATGCTCCTCCACATTACCTCTGCGCCATCACCCCTCTGTCTTCAAATTGTGCCCCCTGTTCTTGCACATCCTTTTCTGAAGATGCTACCTTCTTGGACTTTGTTGATTCCCTTGAGGTGCTTGAGAAGTTTCTATCATGTACCCTTCTCCCTCCTTTCCTTGAGGCTATACATATTAAACTCCTTTAGTCTTTCTTCATATGTTTTCTGGTGCAGACCCTGAACCATTTTGGTTGCCCTCCTCTGAGCAGCCTCCACCATGTCTATGTCTTTGCAGAGATGGGGTCTCAGAACTGCACACAGTACTCAGATGTGGTCTTACCAACTGTCTGCACAGAGGATAATAACTTCCTGTTTTCTACTGGTGATGCCTCTCCCTATGCATCCCAATATTCCCAAGCCCTCCTTACTGCCTTCTCACATTGTTTGCTTACCTTTAGGTCATCTGATATAAATACCTCCAGGTCTCTTTCCATTTTGTTGTTGTCAATATTTCACCCCATTGTGTACTCTTCTCCTGGGTTTTTGTTTCCCAGGTGCATTACTTTGCACTTCTTTGCGTTGAATCTAAGCTGCCATACATTTCACCATTCCTCCAACCTTGCCAAGTCCCTTCTCATTCTTTCCACCCCACTTGTGTAACAAACCTGTTGCAGATCTTTGTGTCATCTGCAAAGAGACATACTTTTCCTTCCAGTCCCTCGGCAATGTCACTTATAAAGACATTAAAAGGACCAGATCCAGTACTGCACCCTGCAGTACCCACTAATAACCCCTTTCTTCACTGTGGACTCTGTTTACTACTACCATCTGTGTCCTGTTGTCTAGCCAGTGTTTTACAGGCTACCACCCTGGGACCCACTCCCAGGCTGGCTAATTTGTTTATTAATCTTATGTGCGGGACTGTGTAAAATGCCTTGCTAAAGTCTAAGTAGGCCATGTCTACAACCCCTCCCTGGTCTACTACGTTGGTCACCCAGTCAAAGAAATCTATTAGATTTATCTGACAAGACCTTCCTGCCGTGAATGCATGCTGCCTTGGGTCCCGCGCCCCACTGGCCTCTAGGTACTCAACAATTCTTTCCTTCCGGAAGTGATTCCATCATTTTCCCTACCACTGAGGTCAAACTGACAGGTCTGGTAGTTTCCTGCCTCGGTCTTGCTCCCACTTCTGTGAAGAGGAATCGCATCTGCCCTCCTCCAGTCCTCAGGTACCACACCATCCTCCATGATTTGTTAGAAAGAGTAATCAGTGTCATTACTAGTTTTCCCTTAGTTATTTTAAGGTTCTGGGGTAAATCCCATCAGGCCCCATTGCTTTATCCACCTTCAGTTTTAGGGTTCTTTCAGAACCCTTTCTTCTGTGAAAGGACTGATATCAACTCCTGCTCCAGAGTGCTTCTATTGACTGGATTAGGTGCCTTCCCTCTTCCTTTGTGAATACTGAGCAGAAGTATTCATTCAGTAGCCTAGCTTTTCACTGTCCCTCTCTGCCCAACCACCCTCCTCTTTATTCAGCCTCTCAGTATCCCTGCCTTAGTCTTTTTTCTGTCCCTAATGTACCTATAAAGGTTGTATCCCCTTCTTAACCTGAGT
Source organism: Neoceratodus forsteri (assembly GCA_016271365.2). NCBI lineage: Eukaryota > Metazoa > Chordata > Ceratodontiformes > Ceratodontidae > Neoceratodus > Neoceratodus forsteri. The sequence goes on from CM057455.1 coordinate 1,048,026,811, forward strand.
TGGCTATCTTTTCCTTGGTTTGGGCCTTTGCTATTCTGACTGCCTTCCCTTCCTTCTGCTTTAACTGGTACAGGTCTCTGTCCTGCTCCTTCTGTGTTTCCTTATACTTCCTGAATGCTATCTTTTTCTCCCTAACCTTCCCTGCCATTTTTTGAGAACCATGGTGGTTTTCTTTCATTTTGATTTGTTTATTTGCTTCACAAAGGCTTGCTGCCTCTGTGATGGCAATTTGATGTTCCCCATTATTGCTTCACCCCACCTTCTTGCCTGTTTGCTGGTGCTTTTCTGAGACACTCTCCCATTTGACAAAAATCAGCCCTCCTGAAGTCCAGTAACTTCACTTTGTATGGCTTGACTCTACAGCTAAGTTTATCATGAACCATACTGTTTGGTGGTCACTTGTTCCCCAGATGGCTGCCCACTTCTAGATCTGAGATCCTCTCTCCATCCCCATTTGAAGTACCAGGTCTAAGATTGCTCCCTCCAAGTGGGTTCCAACAAAAGTTGTCTGAGGCATGCCTCCTGTATGGCATTGAGAATGGCTCTGTTCTTGGATGTGGCTACAGCAAGGTCGCCAGTTAACATCTGGCATATTCATGTTCCCCATCAGCAATGTCTCCCTTTCTCTGCCATCCTAAGGATGCCTTCTATCATTAGTTGTCCATTTCTTCCCCGAGACAGGGGTCTGTATACAACCCTGTGTGGATTGTGGTACCATTTCAGTCTCCAGGGTGACCCACAGTGCCTCTTCTCCTCCCCTCCCATTTACCCTTTAGTTCCATTGCTTTGATCCTTCCCTTACATGAGGCTACTCCTCCTCTCTTCTACCATCCCTGTCCCTCCTGTAGATTGTGTGCACTGCTATGCTGAGATCCAGTCGTGGTTCTCTGTGTACCATGTTTCTGTGACTGCCACAATATCCAGGCATCCCTCTTCCATCAAGACCACCAGTTCAGGAAGCTTGTTACCTAGACTACAGGCATTGTTACTCATTACCCTCCATTTTTGATGGCTTTATCCCTTTCACCCCATCCCTTACTGCCTTTGTTTTTTTTCTCCATTTACCCCTGCCCTTCTCCTTATCGAGCTGCTCTATCTCGGTGTTTACCTCATTAACTACCCTGATTTTTAGGGGCTAGGTTTCCCTTCTCCTTTTCAGTGCTCCCCCCTTGGCTAGTTTGATGCTTGCCAATGAAGCATTTAAAACCTATCACCTAGGATCCTGTTCCCTTCCTGGACAGATGCAGACCATCAGCCAGTATGGGCCTGTATCCCTCCAGGTGGAGCCCCAGTCCCAGTGAAGCCAACACCCTGAGCTCTGCACCAGTTTTTCAACCACTGATTAGATCCCATGGTGTGAGGTCCCTAGCCTCACCCATACCATAGACAGGCAGCACCTCCGAGAGAAGGTTATCATTTGTGCTACTTGTCTAAGGCCCCTCCCCAACTCCACAAACTCCTCCTGCACTGCTCGATCCCTTTCCCAGTCAGGTAATTTGTCCCTTGGTGGACAATGACATCCAACTCCCTCCCGTGCAGCTGCTCCTCTGTGATCCTGAGGATTCGCTCCCTGTCCCTCAAGCCATGGGGCCAGACAGGCTGCCACCTCCCTCTCCCCTCCCTCCCAGTTCTACCCCTAATAATGGGTCCCCACCAAGAGTTGTTTCCTTCCCCTGTGAGGTCCCATGCCACTATCCTGTGGGTCTCCTTTGAGGAGGTTCCGGCATCTTCTTTGGTCTCCACTGTGGATGCTCATAAAGGAACCACACTCTGCCAGAATGGCATATAATTGTGGAGAGGTACAACTGGAGGGATGCCTCTGTTCCACCACCCTCACCCTCCCTGAGCCCACTGTGGTCCAATCGCTCCTCTTTCTTGGCAACCTCTGAGGCAGTGGCAGTGGCCCTGGTGGTCCCTGGTTGGAAAGGAGGGTCCCTGTATCCCTGGCCAGCTCAGCCTGGAGATGAGCAACCTCCTCCCTCAGCCTAGAGAGGTGCCTGCAGATAGAGACAACACCATCCTCCAGAATGACTCCCAGAGACTGCTGCTCCACAGCCACTGCACCACTCCCATCATGCCTTTATTTGTGGTCCAGTGACTGTTGTTTTGTATACTTAATCTTTCCTCTCTCTGTTTATTTTATTTATTTATTTATTTATATATATATATTTCCCTACTTTCCTACTGCCTCCATGCCCTTAAAGCTCCTGATCTTCCTGTTCTGGAACAGTAAGCTCCTATATTCCTCAGTAGTCTCCTTCTTACATGCTCAGAGTCAGACCTCCAGCAGCTGGGTGGTAATGGAGAGCTACTCTATCCCTTCTAGGATGGTGATTCTTTTGTCCTCTGTAATCACTCCCTTCCTGCTCCCAAACAGGCAGTTCCTGTTGTTAGTCAAATCCTGTACCTATAAAAGTAGAACTGGCTAAGGGGTGGGGGGGTGAAGGGAGGGAGGATGGAGGGCAATATAGTCCTAAATAGAGTAGTATAGTTCTAATAGCACCTCCTTCCTCTTGCTGATCTCTGCCACAAGCTATCTAGGTAAGTTTTCAAATGTAAACACCTGGCTCCCTTCTCTCTAAGCCACTCTCCCAATTAGCAGTTTGTTTCTTCACCTAGCTAACTGCACAGATAACAATTCCTTCACCCAACTCAGATAAACACACCCTTTTTTTTGTTTGTTTGCTTTTTGTTTGTTTTACCTAAATTGAGGTTCCCATCAGCCCAGTGGTGCTGAGGGTTGAGGCACTGGATGCCACACCTCCACTCACGCCAGCTGACTCAGGTTTGGGAATGGACTTGGGTCGCTAGGGCCGGAGGGAAGGTAAGGGATTGAGCATCACAACTCTCCTTCCTCTGGGTGGGGAGTCTGTGCTGTGAATGGCACAGCTAGGAGACTCGCCATGCCCAGGGTGCTTGGCTGCCTCTATGAGGTGGAGACAGCTGCTGCACCCATTGCATGGTGAGTGGATGCAAAAGGGGAGAAAAAGGAGGAAAAATCCCTGGCAGCAGAATGATGCCCGACTCCCTCAGGCACTGCTCCCAGGCTGGGCATAGGTAACCCCTGGTAATTCTGAGGGGATGGAGCTGGGGAGGGGTCGGGTAGAAGGGTGCTGTTGGGGGAGGGTGTAGAAACAGCAGCTGTGATAAAAAAATAATTGAAGTTCCCAGTAACAGAGTTCTAGTTCTTTAATCCAGTAGAGTAGTATAGTTTAACAGCACCTCCTTCCTCTTGCTGTTCTCCTGTGCAGGTCCCCTTCCCTCATGTGCATTGTGCCCCTCAAAACTTTGACCCTGTTGCAAACCCAGTTTGCAGGTGCAATCGAGGTTTTGTAATACCACATTGAGTGAAACCCAGTTTGCATGGCACAAACTGGGTTTGAAACGCGTGGCAAAGTTTTGTGAATCTAGCCTCATGCGTTTTGAGACATTTTATTGTTTCTATAAAATTGAGTTAGTTATTCTAAATGCTATTCAGTACAACAGGACAAATAACAATGTTTAACATTCACTAACATTATAGTTTAACATTAATGTTTCAGACATAGTTAATTGCTTTATTAATAAACATAACTACATTGTTCAACAGATTGTTGAAAGTCTGTCATTTTGCCGATTTCATTCAAAATCTGTATTGCTGTACCATGGGTAAATGAAAATACAAGTACTGTCAGGTCAAGTAACATAGAAACTTAGAAACATAGAAGTTGTCAGCAGAAAGGACTCTTGGCCCACCTAGTCTGCCCTAAAGTTCCCTAGCTACTGTTTACCACAGACTCTCGATTTCGGCCTTACCCCCCCAGCCCTGTTACTGAGGGTCACTTTGTGTCTATCACATGCATGCTTGAAGCCTGCTACAATTTTGGTACTATACACTTCTGCTGGAGTCTGTTCCAGACATCCACCACCCTTTCCATGAAGAAAAACTTCCTCCACATCCCTCTGGGCGTCCTGCTTCCAGCCTCATATCATGCCTGCCTGTCATTGAACATCTCTTTCACATGTAAAACGCTACTCTCCTGTACCATATTAATACCTTGATGCATTTGAATGTTTCTATCATGTCTCCCCTTCCTTCATCCTCTAGAGAGTACATATTTAATTCTTTTGAGTATTTCCTCATAGATCTTCTGATGCAGGCCATGCACCATTTTGTTGCCCTCCTCTGTACTGTCTCCACCTGATCTATGTCCTTCCTGAGATAGGGCCTCCAGAACAGGACACAATACTCTAGGTGGGGCCTCACCATTGATCTATACAGAGGTAACATCACCTCCTCTTTCTTTTGGTGATACCCTTCCCTTGTCACCCCCAGCATTCTACTAGCCTTTCCCAAGTGCCTTATCACATTGTTTTGCTACCTTCAGGTCATCAGATATGATGACCTCAAGGTCCCTTACTGTTTCTTGTTGTCACCATGTCCCTAATTGGATCGTTGCCCTTAGGTTCCTGTGCCCCAGCTGCATAATTTTGCACTTTTTGGCATTAAAGCTTAGTTGCCATACCATTGACCAGTCTTCCAGCTTTTTCAGGTATTCCTTCATTTTTTTTCTAACCCCCCAGTGTGCCCAGTCTGTTACAGATTTTGTGTCACCTGTGAACAGGCATACTTTCTCTTCCAGCCCTTCAGCGATGTTACTAATGAAGATATTGAAGAGGACCGTCCCAAAACTGACCCTTGTGACACCCCGCTGGTTACCATGCCTTCTTCCGAGTGAACCCCATACACCACCACCCTCTGACTTCTGTTATTCAGCCAACTTTGTACCCATTTTACTACCTTTGGACTGACGCTGAGGCTGCCCAGCTTGTTTACCAATCTTCTGTGTGGAGCGGTGTGAAGGCCTTATTGAAATCTAAGTAGACCACATCCACGCCCCTCTCTGATACACTTCCCTGGTCACCCAGTTGGAAGAAATCAATCAGGTTTGTCTGGCAAGATCCCCTCGTGAACCCATGCTGCCTCGGATTCTGCAATCCATTGGTCACCAGGTATTCCATAATCCTTTCTTTTAGTAGAATTTCTATAACTTTGCCCACCACCAAAGTCAGGCTTACAGGTCTATAGTTTCCTGCCTTCTCCCTATTCCATTTTTGTGAAGCGGGACTACATCTGCCTTCCTCCTGTCCCCTGGAACTTCTCTTATATCCAGTGATACGTGAACTGGGCTGTCAGGAGTGCAGTGAGCTCCTTTCTACATTCCCTCAGTATCCTGGGACAAACTCCATTTAGCCCCTTTGCCTTATCTACCTTTTAATTGCTCTAATTCCTTGATGACTCTCTCTTCTCTGTAAAAGGCTAGTGTCCACCTACTTCCTTTAATACTCTTTCCTCTATCTGTGGCCGATCACCTTCCCTTCTTTTGTAAATACTGAACAAAAAAATACTTGTTCAATATGTCTGCTTTCTTCTGGTCCTATTCCACACAATCCCTCTTTTCCCTTTTAGTCTTACTATCCCTGCCTTGTTCTTAATCTTTTGTTTGTATACCTAAAGAATGTTTAATCCCCCTTTTACTGACTTGGCTAATGTTCTCTCTGTTTGTGCCTTGGCACTCCTAACTGCTTTCCCTACCTCCCTTTGTTTCTCCTGATAACCCTCTCTGTCCCCTTCCTTCTGTGTTGCCTTGTACCTTTGCCTTTACTTTCTCCGCTTGCATCCTTGGAAACCATAGTGGTCTATTTTTTCTCTTGCTCTCTGCAATCTGTCTGACACAGAGATTTGTTGTCTTCTCAATGGCCTTCCTTATTTCTGCCGCTGCTCTCTCTACCCCACCCCACATCCATTTTCTTTTATCCCTGCTAGGGTTTCCCAGGCACTCTCCCATTTTCTTGAACATCATGGTGTATGTGGAGGGACAAGTCAGAAATACAAGTAGATGGGAAAAGAAACACAGGTGGTCATGGATTGTATAGACTGGCTGCAACTGAAAGGAATGCCAGTACATTCACAGTGATTGCAGGAAATGAATGACTGAGTATATATTGAGAGTAGATGATGGAAGGAAGTACGCCCTCAGTGGAATCCTTTAAAAAGGGTTTTAATGCCTTTTATTTGGCTGACGGTGGCACTGAGGGTCAAGGCACTGGACACCTTACCTCATACAACGCCTGGTGACCGGGTTTGGGGAACAGACTCAGGTCGCTCAGAGGTTGGCCAGGGAGGAAGGATAGAGTGTCCAGAGGATTGCTCTCCTTCCTCTGGGTGGGTGGATTAACACTGTGCTGTCGGCAGATACCTAGCAGTGGCTGGGGTCAGCACTGGCATGTAACCATGTAAGAGGTTGGCCTACATCCAGGAAACTGGCTGCCTCTGTGGAGGTGGAGACTGCCTGCAACCCACTGCACTGATGTTGGCGCAGGAGAACAAGGAAAGTGCCGGGACAACGACAGGACCCATGATGGCCCGATCTCTCCAGTGGTCCTCCCTGTACCAGATTTGATGTACTGTGGGGGGGCATGCCGGCACTCCTCACCCTGGCCCTGCTGTGGAGGGGAATGCATGGGGAACCTCCAGGGAGGATTGTCTCGGGGATCGGGCCAGAGGATGAACCCCTCTGAGGGAGGGGTCATAGCCCATCGGGTCCACGTTGGAGAAAGTGTAAATGAAAAAAATTTTATTTGACCAGGCATTTAATATGTTTTAAATACTGAATTGTATATCGATAGACAGTTGTGTATTTCGGTGTTCGCTCTGTATTGGATGTTGCCTGTATTGTTGCTGTTGTACTGTGGTTTTAAATTGTATTGTAAAGCACTCCAAGTCTTCAGAAGAGGGCGCTATATAAATAAATTATCTATCTATCTATCTATCTATCTATCTATCTATCTATCTATCTGTTATGATAGTTTAAGTATTCTCTGCATAAATGCACATTTTAAAAACACTTGAGATATTATAGTAAGGTGGTACTGCTACATGTTGCAGGCAAATGTATGCACTGTATGCATATACAGCAAAACTGAAAGAGGGTCTTCAAGATAGCAATGGTCATTCCAGCAAACACAATGTATATTGCTACGGTAACATCATAACACAATAATAACAAAGATTCTTTACAGCAGTGAATAATGACACAAACTTACAATTTGTTATTATGGTGGCAATATTTGTTTAGAAGTATCACACATTCGAGGTGGTTAAAACCCTTTGTACTCATCAGAAGGAAAGGCTTTGTGTATTGCTAACACAACACAGGACAGTAGAATATTTTGGTTGCCTTTTCCAAATCCTTTCAAACAAACATGTGATATGAAAATGTCGGAATGATCTGTGTGGAATGAAAGCAGAATGGCCGTGATTCTTTAGGGCGAGCGTGGCTTTGCCCCTACTTACATTGAAATGCCACACAGTGGGGTCCTGTAGAACCCCTGTTGGCATTCACTAAAAGTAGCACAACCATGTGTGCACACAATACTCCACCCAGTTCTGCAGCCACATGCTGCAGGCAGTCTGGAGGCATACCAAGGGGCCTGTTACACCCCTGCCATTCACATAGGTGTGGAGCAAAGTGCCTGGCTGGGGTATACAAAATGGAACTAGCCTCCATGGGACAAACCCCCACCCCACACCCCAGCCGACCAGACATCAGCTTCGGACAGATGGCTGTCGGACCCTGCCATACAGCAGCCCCTGCCCACTGGGCCACCTGGGTGTGTTGGTTTGTCACTGACAGTGGGGACTGAGCTGGGGCATGGAGGGGTGTACACTGCATACGAATCTGAGGCAGGTATGGTGGATACCCATGTGTGCCATTCACCATCCCAGGCCTACACCATGGTGCAGGAATCCACTGAGCGACCCAGGATGAGCATCCCATTTGATGCCTGCCTTGGTCTAATGCACCACCTGTGTCAGCTCTCCATGCACTTGCAAACGGGGGTGGGTGGGACTGTAGACAAGTGGCTGGCAGTTGTGATACCACTGGTGTATACCTGTCTGCAGGTTCAGAGCGGGCAGGGCACTCTACGTGGTTCTCCAACTTGGAAACCATACCTTTGAGAATCACAGCTAATATGAATAAAACCTTGTTACACGAGATCCTTGCACCCTAATTGGTACTCCCAGAGGTACACTGTAGACAGCTAGCATTTAGGTATATGTTATATATTATATAGGCCTAAGGGCATCTACCGTATAAGAGTAGATTTCAGAATGTGTATGCACATTATTATTTATACACTTTACTTTTCAATATACACATGTACAGTGTATTTCTTGCTTACAAGATGTTAGGACATCTGTGTCCTTGTAATAATTATGGTATATGAGTTGGCATTGCCATCTTCTGATGATTTGTATTATTACACGACTATGTACAAACTGTACCTCTTTGTTTCTACAAGTGATGACTACTACAAATTGTATAACGTTATCTTGGACTGAGGAGCCACCTCTAATTTAGCCAATGGGGTCATCTCTGTAACTAGAAATGTTTCTATCTTACAGTAACCATGGTAATTATCATAGGTATATAATGTAAGACATTACGTCTTATACCTCAGAGACCCCAGGAGACATGGAGATTCCTTGAGGTATAGGAATGCTAGCATTGGCTTCCAGTTCCTATTGGTAAGAACTGCTTAAGGCAACTGTGATTATCCTTTTGGTAGTAATAAACAAGCTTTATTACTCTTATGCAGCGATGCCTGTGATTCCTTGCATGCCATTATTGCCAAGAACCTGAGAGTAAGGTTTAGACCTCCTGACAATGGGCGACTGCGTGCAGGCAATATTTGAGGTTTACAAGGTTTCACTTGATTGCTTAAAGCTTTTCCTTCCTAACAGGACTGTAGGTATGCATTCCTGCATCACCTCTCCCATTTTACTACCACTTTGTAATAACACAAAGTCTGGCTGCTACTGGGTGTGGTCGATGCCGACTTGACCCAACCCACAGCAGTTTTGAATTGCAAGTTTACAAACGCATAAAAGTAACCCGACTGTGGATAAGAGCACCTGCTGTGGATCGATACACAGCACGGTGCCTTTTCACGTTTGATTTTTTGTTCCCTCCCTCAGAATGGCCACCGTTTATCAAATATCTGCGCAGACCTGAGACTCGATGTCTCTAAGTTCCTGCCTCCCATGGAAGATGGTCTGACTTCGTGCAGGGCCGCAAGCCAATCTGACAACCCTATTTGGAGATTTCAACCCAGTACACAGAGATGAGACAAACAGCCAGAAAGTGAGAAGCTAAAGGGCTGTTGGCCGCTGCTGTCTATGCTGCTTTGGAAGCCTCGAAGCAAGGTTTCGAACCCTTGAACTGCAAATCTAATCTCTTAAACAGGAGATGGGTTTGCAAGAAACTGAATGTGTGAGAAGAGAGCAGGATTTGAGTCAGAACTCCAAACTGTGAAATGAAAAGGATTCCTTTGCATCATTCTGCACAGGCAGGCAAGCAGTAACTTGTGTGATGAAGCAGGAGTGTGAAAGTTTGAGACAGGATAAGGGGCAGGCTTTGCAAATGAATGACTTATTAAGTAGAATGAATGAACAAATGTGTGAGGAGTTGGGAGAGTTACAGGATGAGATAAACCAGGTGCGTAATGACTTAGGTTTAGCTACTAGAGACAATTCGAATTATCGCGCTTAGAGTGTTGCAGAAGCAGATGCAGGATGAAGTGGATTTGAATGTTACAAAAGTCAGTCATGATGAATGTGAATCAAAATGGTGAAACTGCGCCATCAGTGAGAGGTACTGACTGGTCACGTCAAGGCGATGGGAGGTGTAGCCCTGCCTTGACGATGTCCTCTGCAGGGGAGGAGTCAGATGATGACATCTCACAATACAATGCCAGTCACACCACTACTATGGCTCAGACACCCCTACCTGCCATCCACAACATGGCAGGCCCTGTCCATGACACCCATTCCCTACACCATCGACGACATGGCGCACATCATGGGCAACGCAAACATGGTGATCCCCATGATAGGGGGAGCAGGCTAACCCTAGTCCCGACAGCAGCACCAATTGCCATTATTAATGTGGAAGACAGGCAGGAGATAGAGAAAATGATTGCGAGTGCCTTAGGCACAGTGCCCATTTCTGAAAAGAATAAATGGGTTCTCAAGACCCAGATTAGACAGCTTCTACATGAGGCTGGGACTCAGGAGGGCATGGTTCATACTGTGGCCAAAGACACAGCTCAGGTAGCCCTGGATGGCACCCAAGGTAATCTATCTCCACTGGATTGTCCCAATAATCCCTACAAATGGCCTACTCTGTCCAGCAAATAGCTGACAGCATTGGCCTGATGAGTCCATCCAACAACCTCAGTTGCCACTTGGAAGAGGTGCATGCTAAATGTGAAATGCTTAGTCTTGCTGCAGACTACCAGGTCCAGATCCTATGCCAGACCATCAATCCTGACCTGTGGATGAAACTCCCGGCGCTGTCTGCAGGATGGCTGCCACCTTGCGATGAAGTAGCAGCTGAGATCATTTCTGCACACAGCCCAGGTGTAGTAGGAATAATGCTCACATACCCCTGTGAAACAGAATGGAAAGAAAGTCCAGCAACTTTCCACCAGAGGCTCTGGATGGCCTACTGTGCAGGAAGCACCTTGCAGGAGAAGCTGCAGATGTGGACCTCGCTGAATTTAAGACCCTGTTCCTTGGGAACATGATCCCTGCAGTAAGAGAAGATAGAGCCAACCACCTATCCCACCACAGAGAGATTTGCCGATATCCTTTGAAAACAGAGATAGTTTATCAACTCTACATCTATGATTCAGGCTCTGGTTCCAAAAGGTAGCTGCCATGGAAGCCAGCCCAGAGGCCACGACACACTGCATGGTGGAGGAACAGGCCCAAGAGAAACAGCCCTCCTACAAACAACCAGCACCCCAACAGGCCTAACAGCAGCAACAACAACAATCCTGGGTGGGAACTGGAACTACCACAAAAACAAGAAACACCATAAAAATTACGGGTAAACCACAAAGATCAGGCCCTTCATATGGGAGATGGCCGATGAGAACCAGAAGTTCTGAGACCTTCTCGGACAAGTGCGCTCTGTAACGGATGCCATTCCCTTCGGGCCCTTGCAGCCATACAACCAGGAGAGCAGGCCTCAACAAGCCACAGAGACACTGGAAATCCAGGCCCTCAGGCCCTTACAGGCCTGAACCTGGAAGCAGTTCCCTATGTAGCTTCAGTGCAGCATGGTGAGGTGGTTCAAAGGAACCATGCCCAAGCTCTTTCGGGAGCTCCCTGTGTTTCCACTGGTACAGATTGACAATTACAGGCCCCAGTCTGGATTTTAACAAGCTGGTCTTGGATACAAATGGAAGGCTCTGCACTGAGGCCGAGGTCGGGGGTGCCTACTAACAGTACTACTGGATACATGTGCAGCTGTGTCTGTACAGGACGACCACCCAGACATATCACCTTGGTCCACCAGATGTGAGGCAATATGCCCAGGTAGACAGAACTAGGTTACCTGCATACCTTTCCTGCCACTACCTGTGACACTGGGGCACCTGAAGGCATATCATACCTTTCAGTTAATGGTACTGCATGATCACCCTAGTATAATTGGAACTGACTTTTTTAGCACCACACAGCTGTGTGGTAGACCTAGCCAACATGTTACGGATACAAATTCAGGGACAATACCACACCATCATAATCCGTGACTCACATGTGGTTGCAACAATATCCGTGAACAACAAAGAATATGACATCATAGATTTGTTCAAGAACCATGAGCTTTTCCCAAAGCTCCTTCCCATTCTACAAAGACATCTGTAGGCATTTGCCACCAACAAGCATGACTGGTGGCAGGATGCACACTGTCATTGAAGTTACAGACCCAGCACACAAGAGGCAACGCAATACTCTTTTCCACCCAAGACCTTGCCTCTCTAAGGAAACAATAAAATCACTCCTCAAGCAAGGTGTAATTAGGACATGTATTTCCACTGCAAATACCCCAGTGTGGCCTGTGAAGAAACCCACAGGTGCCTGAGACTTACTGTTGACTACAGGAGACTAAACCAGGTCACCCCCCGTTGTGCTCCAACTGTGGCATCAACACCAGACAGCTATGACCACTGACCCCTGACCAACAATGGTTTAGTGCCCTGGACATCTCCAATGGTTTCTGGGCATTGCCAGTCCCCAAGAGTCAATATAAGTTTGCCTTCACCTTTGAGGGCAGGCAGTACACATGGACCTGCTTTACCACAGGGGTTCCACAACAGCCCATCCCTGTTCCATCTACATATGATGGATGCCCTTGAGGGTTTCTCTGCTCCCCAGTGTCTCTTGCAGTATGTGGATGACCTGCTGTTGGCCACAGCCACACAGGAACAACACCTGGATCTCTTAGATGAACTACTGACCTCATCCAGAGGGCAGGCCTCAAATGTATCTCTGCAAAAGCACAACTATGTCAGAAAGAGGTACTCTTTCTGGGCCTGAGGATACAGAGCAAGGCCGCAGCCCTACCTGGAAGAAAATACAAGGATAGGAAGATTTGCCACTGCTCACCAGCGTGGCACTCTTAGAAGGTTTCTAGGTATGGTAAATTATTCTAGAGATTTTATTTGTGATTTTGCACAGAAGGCTGCCCACAAAGGCATTCTGCCCTTGGCATGCCATACAGGTCGATTTTATTGGTCCCCTGACCAATAGCAGCAGAAACAATAAATATGCCCTTGTGGTAACTGATCTCTTCTCTAAGTGGGTCAAAGCTTTCCCACTAAGACATGTACTCGTAAAACCACTGTCAAAATCCTGGTGGAACAGATTTTTCCAAGTGGGCCTACCTCTCAAGGTAGAGTCAGACAAAGGAACCAGTTTTACAGGTGAGTTGATGAAGGAAGCACTTGAACTCCTTGAGTTCATCAGAAGTTCCACATACCTTACCACCCACAATCTTCAGGTCAAGTAGAGAAAGCCAACAGATGGATTAAGCAAATGCTTTCCAAATTCAATGAGGACAGTCCCAAGGATTGGGATTCCCTATTGTCTTACTCCTTATGGCAATTAGTACACCCTCAGCCACCACCCAGTTGACACCGATTGAGGTGATGACTGGTAGAAATATGAGATTACCTGAACAGTTGTTGTTTGACCTGCACACCTCCACTGCAGACCATGTGTCTGTAGACCAATATGTGAAAAACTCAGACAAGACCTCATACACACTCATTTGTAGTGCTAACTGCATGGGTAAGGCCCAGCAGCAGTCAAAATCCAGTTTGACAAACACACACAAGAAGTGAATTGGTAAGTTGGGGATCAGGTAATGGTTCTCAGATTTGCATATCCCACACACTTCTTCTCCAACAAGTGGGAAGGACCTACCCATTGTCCAACAAGCTCAGTCCAGCAGTCTACCAGGTTAGACTCATGCAAAACAACAAACTGACTGACAAATGGTTACATGCAAACCAGCTGAAACTGTATAAAGGAGATAATTACTTTTCCTCACCCCATTGGGTGGAATAGTACTAATTTACTAATGTTTAATTTTCCTTTTCAGATACTGACAAGATGCCTATCTTGTTCCATTTTCTTCTCATCTCAGGAGTTAACCCTGCATCCAAGGCACAGCAAAGCACCTCCTTCCTCACCTTGATCCACCTGCAACTACCCCAGAGGAGTCTCCATCAATATTCCCGACAATTTGATTACTGTCCAGGAAGGTTCAGATGCCTACCTCACTGCCTCGTTGTTGCTCCTGATAAAGCTACCCTACAAATTGAGGGCAAACCACATCTCAAGGACAAATACTCTCCATGGCCAAGTTCTCCAAGGAACTTTCCATGGCTATTGTCACCAAATTATCCCCAAATGGTTCTTTGTCCTTGCTTCAGACCTCTCTTAGACATTCTGGCTTATACAATACCGTCTTAATTGACCCTCATATTGTAATGCCTTGTCTAAAGACTCTCCAGAAATTTTGTGCTGTACACAACATGGACTGCTGCCATGTATCTCTCTGTGTTACCCCTATGGACAAACAATTTTGGAATGTCCAAAACACACCCTGGTCCTCATAGTGGTCTAACAGCCATGGCCTTACCTGGTACACTTATTAACAACTTACAATTTATGCATATACCTCTGTTGTTTAACTTGGCTTACTGGAATATGAAAGAATCTGGTATGTGTCATACTACTAATACTTCATTGTTTTATAGTACTCTATTACTTGATAGCTTAGCAGCTTTCAGATTCACAACCAAGACCCTATTGCCGGGTACACACCACTGAGCATAGAGGTAATTTTAGGAGAAAAACTAATACTGATGATCAAAGTCACAAACGAACAACCGTGACACTTCTGATGTCACTGGTGCCACATAGGCACTGTAACAGGTGTTTTGGTAACAGCCATGTCTATCTGGAACAAAGCCGACATTGCTGCTATCAAATCTCATGCCCAGAAATTCCAAACTGGTTTGGTAACGATATTATACCCCATTATTGCATGGTGTGGATTGCCTTAGTCAGGAAGAAAGATACACTGTATATAATATGCATGATATTGCTAAGGCATTTACAGATTCTAAAGATAAAATTAATGCACTTATTGCACAGAACAATAAAGAAGCAGATAAACAATACATTGTCCATGAAATATTATGCTCTGCCTATGGCTCTTATATTATCACTACCATCAATAATCTCTTCCGTGATCTAGATTCTGGAAGAATCCCTGATATCATACGATAGGCGTATCTCCAAATGGTACTGTCCCAGTGTAAATCCTCTAACTGTGTTACCATGTGTATGCTTCAGACTTTAACTGTTCCAATTTCTACTGCTAGAATTTGGGTTTTGTGACCAGGCACCCATAATACTGGTCCATGTTTCACTTCTAAGAAATGTTCAATTAAAGATACTATGTTTGTGTCTTTCGCTGTTTCTTTACCACATTTTGATCCTACTACAGCTATATTTGATAAACTTGCATCTGTACACTCCTTTGGGCACCTTGATGAAGATATCTACAGAGAATGCCTAGATTTGCCTCCTCTTTGGTTTTCCATCCTCTTCTGGACATGTGGGTCTCGCACTACGGACTGCTGTCTGAAGAAAGAGTATATTTATTTGTGTTGATGTGATGCATTTGATGTTATTAAACCTGTATGTGGCTATTCCCCAGACAGAATCAATTGGATCTTTTCCATGGATGATGACATGACCATTAATGGCACAGAATACCAGGACTCAACATTTGCTCCAGACGACTCAAGTTATACCATTCCTATTGGGAGGAGGTTCAATGCCTGTCAACACGGATTTCAAAACAGACTTATACTTGCCCAGTACAGTTGCAAAATGGAGACTGCTACAGTGAAATGCAATGTAATTCAGATGGTGAATATTGTATAGTTACAAATTGTATTATGTTCTACTGATACTTCAAACTTTTGTTTCATTCCCACCAGAAAACAGTTATTGGGCACACTGTTATACTCCTGTTCCCCTTATGGACGCTGATATCATTGATGGTAACCCTGATTACCTGCTCACTCTTTCAGAGTATTTACCTTATTTTAATGTACACATTGATCCTCTACTTTGACCTTAAAATCACTTTTAGAGAAAAGACATCCACTCATCCACATCAGCAATGATGTTTCCAAAGCTAATGAAGCGATCCTTGCACTCAAGATGGTGATATGAATAGTGCATTACTAACACTTGGTTAGAGATTACCTTTAAAGGTATCATTATTATTCAAGCATTTTGATATTTTTATCATTATTGTGCTTTGCTGCCTATGGCACTTTAAATATGCACTTTACGTCAACACCGTGGAGCAGCTGGAGTTGCTTTACAAGGCTTGTTTATTTATTTTAGTTTTATTTATTAAGCATCAGTTTACAACCTTTGAGCCAGAGGCTGGTTTACAAAGGTACCTCGTCAGAGAGGACAATACAGTGATAACAAATTGGTACAGGAAAACTGTACAGTTTTTTGAGGAAACAGGAGAACATATGAGATCAACAATTTACAACTATACAGGATTGGTGAAGTTAACATTGTTCAGGAAAATAACTAGAACATCAAGCAAAAACATAGGATATCAATACAGTGTGTTTTAAGCGGTGTCAACAGGAGGAAGTAACAGGAACTAAGGGTGAGAAGGTAGAGGATGTGAGCAGCCATTGGGGCTTTGTCAGAGAGTGAGCAAGATAGCTTAGAAACAGCAGCAGCTGCGAGGTAGTGAAAAGGTGGTGCATCGGGTCTATAAATGGCCTCTGCTCCCTACCCATTTCCCTACTCTTGCTGTGTTGCCATATTGAGGCAACAAGGCGGAATGTTACACGAGGTCCCTGCACTCTAATTGGTACCCCCAAAGGTACACTGTAGACAGCTAGCATTTAGGTATATGTTATACTAACATATAGGGCTAAGGTCATCTACCGTATAAGAGTAGATGTCAGGATATGTATGCACATTATTGTTATACACTTTACTTTCCAATATACACATGTATTTCTTGCTTACAAGATGCTAGGACATCTGTGTCCTTGTAATAATTATGGTATATGAGTTGGCATTGCCATCTTCTGATGATTTGTATTATTACAATTCACAGTACAAAGTGTATCTCTTTGTTTCTAAAAGTATAATGTTATCTTGGACTGAGGAGCCACCTCTAATTTAGCCAATAGGGCTCACCTCTGTAACTAGAAATGTTTCTGTCTTACAGTGCAACATGCCTGTGATTCCTTGCATGCCCATTATTGCCAAGAAACTGAGAGTGAGGTTTAGACCTCCTGACAACCTAATGGTATACTACACACAGCAAATAGTCGTTAGGCAACTATATGTATTCAGTGTGTGATGCCATACTTTTCTAAGGATATCATCTGAAGACAGAATTGTGGGATCTATTGGAAAATGAACCCCATGGTGGCAGGACACAAAGGTTGTGCATAAAGTTGCTTGTCCTTTATATTATTACTGGTAGCTATAAAAAAACCCATTAAATATAGAATAATGCATGGGTGTGTAAAATCTTGAGTTAAACACAACACCCCATGTTTTATTTTATATAATTGCTGAGGAGCATTTGTCACCACAGCAATTATATAAAATAAAACAACCACATGATCCAGTTAGGGCTCGGGATGAAGAATTGTCAGTGGTAGAGCACTGCAGCTGCTGAAATGTTTTCTTTTTCATTGCCAGCCAAGAAATGTCAAATAATGAGGCAAAGGTTTCTTTTTTTTAATTCCATAACACCCGATGCTGGTGATGGTGGCAACAAGTGTACACCACTGTTTGAGGCGTGAGCAGAAGCAGGCACATGTGGGAGCGAGGGAACCAGTGCGTGTTCGCCATTATAACCTGAGGGTTGTAACGATGCATTATAACCGGTTTCTCTACAGGAGAAAATGCTCCCCAGTTATTATAATGTAATAATTGTGTTTTTACAACATAGTAAATGAGCACTGTTGTCACACAACTTCAATTCTACATATAATTTCATGTGTGCATTATAGTTTCTACACAGCATGTATGCAATGTAAAGGTTGTAAGTCTGTGAAACTGATAACATCAGTTGTGAATTACAAACATTATTTTATATACAAAACATCGTAGTGGACTGTAATCAATATCAAACAGGTCAGTAAGGTGAAAATTGTATGTATCATTCTGTTAACATCCACCAACCACCTGTTCCTATCGGCCATAGACCCATTCCCTTATCTTCAAACACTGCTCAGCACAGAATGAAAATTACTGGCATCACTTCAAAAGACCCCTCCCAGTCAGTGTGAGTCCCTCAGTCATTAAAATTTCCATAGCACTTAGCACCAAGGAAGACATCCACCTGGGCCATGCCCAGTTATCCCTCCCAAGAGAAATAAGAAAAATAATCAATCTACAATAATAACTGTCATGCATGTGACAAACCCAAACCCTTTAATACATACAGCAATGTCAACACACAAAGTGTCTTCATAAAAAGTAACAAGCATTTGTCAATGCCGAATGTTTCCTTGCATGGTTTATGGGCAGGTATGTATTGTGTTAGTTGAACTACTGACGGGAGGAAAAGCCTGCCTGAACTATGTTTTGACAAGCTGTCATATTTTGGAAGGCAGTTGAATACAGAAGCTCAGGTAATAAGAAGGTTATGTTGAAAATGTGGGTGCATCACGGGCTGGTGGAGCTGACGGTTGAGGCACTGGATGCTACACCTCTGCCATGCCAGTGACCCTTGTTCAGGAGCAAGCGCTAGCCACTGGGGGTCGGCAGGAGAGAAGAAGGATAGAACATCCCAGAGACAGCCTCCTTTCTGGGAGAGGGGCAACCAGTTGTCAGTGCATGCCTGGCCCATAGCGGTGGCTGGGGTTTGGCACACTGACACTGCAGACAGTGGGTCAGAGGCGGGCAGATGCCTGATGGGTGTGTGCATGGGAGCATGCATGGCACCATCTCTGGCATCCTTGCACCTCCTCCCTGAAGTGGAAAAACCAGGAGGAAAAAAGCTCATGGTAGAAGATGGAGGGAGCTCTCAGGTCCCACCACCAAATAGATATGTCACTGACCCCTGTACTGGATCTGGTCTTGGTGGGGTGGGGGCCCTCCATGGACCCGTCAGGGGTAAGCTCTGGGGGAGCTGGTTGGCATCAGGTGGTGGATGTCGGGGAGGCTGGGACTCCTTCAGATAGAGAGGCCATGAAGCAGGAGTACAAATAATTAAAAAAAAAAATGTGGGTGCAAATATTTAAGATTTCTGCAGTCACTAGCATCGTACTAAAATTGCAGTAAGTGGGCATAACTTTGTCCTGTGGGAGGAAAAGCCTGTCTGAACTACGTTTTGACAAACTGTTATATTTAGGACAGCATTTGAACACAGAAGCTCAGGTAATAAGAAGGTTATGTTGCAAATGTGGGGTGCATCGCCGTCCCAGTGGTGCTGAAAGTTGGCAGGGAGAGAAGAATCGAGAAGAATTGGCGTCCCAGGGACAGCTCTTTTTCCGGGAGAGGGAGACCAGTTGTCAGTGCATGCCTGGCCTCTAGTGGTGACTGGGAGCTGGCACACCATTGTTGCAGACGTTGGGTCAGAGGCGGAAAATACACTTAATGGGGTGCACACGGTGTGTGAGACACCATCGCCAGTGTCCTTACACACTCCACCCCCTGAAGAGGAGAAACCTGGAGGAAAAAAAAGCTCATGGTGGATAATAGAATGAGCTCTCAGGTCCGCTCCCCGAATAGTCACAGCACCGACCACTATACTGGATCTGGTCTTGTTGGTGGTGGGCCCCACCACTGGGTTGGGTAAGCCCTGGGGTTAGCTGGTCAGCTGGTGGATGTCGGGGATGGGCTGGGGCTTCCTTCAGATAGAGATGGCTGTGGAGCAGGAGTACAAATAATTATAAAAATGTGAGGTGCAAATATACAAGATTTCCAGTTACTAGCATGCATATCAAAATTGCAACAAGTGGCCACATAACTTTGTATTTTTTCATATTTTGACCCTAAATGTTCTTCTTATCACCCCACCTGATGAACCCTGTAGGTGGAAATTTTCAAATCTGTGGGAAAACAGCATTCCATGCCACAGGTGCGAAAACTCATTAAGGCAGGATGTGAAAAATAACAGCTGTACTGGTCATGAGGTGGTGTGATAAAAAGGCTATACTGAGAATTTGGAGTGAAAATATTGAAAATGACCAAAATGCATGTGTAGAAAATTTTGAACTACTGGGTGAAACTCAGCCATTTTGTGAGTTGTTTCACAAATTTTCAACATGGCCTTTTTGGGACACCACTTCATTTCTTTCACTTATCCTGAAAGATGATTTACATGAAGCGAACAGTGCCATTCTGCACCACAGGTGTGAAAACACATTTCAGGCAGGGTGTGAAAAATGACAGCTGTACTGTTCATAAGGAGGTATGAAAAATGGCAATGTTGAAAATCTGGAGTGAAAATATTACAAACTGGTGAAGTTAGGAGCATGCGTAGAAATTATGTAATGCATGCTTGTAATGCAGTCATTTTGAGAATTTTTCACCAAACTTGTAACATGGCTTTTGGGACCCCATCTCATAAATAGTGGCACTGTAGTTTTATTAATCAATCCCAAAAGGTGATTCCGCACAGTGCCATAAAATTACCTTTCAGGACCAAGTAAAGAAATAACATTTGACAGTGCCCATGAGGTGAGGTCCCAAGAACCCCATGTTGAAAATTAGTGGTCAAAATTCCTAAAATGGTTGAGATATCAACCTAAGTTGAAACCCCATTCACTGCCATTATACAGTACCGTGATTACCTATGATTCTTTAGTTTTCCAGTAGGCTTTGAAGAGTGCAGAAGTGTCCCAGTCCTCAGAAGATGACAGCGCCGACCTCCAGAGGAAGAGATATGGGTTAAGGGGTGCAGGGAGGTGGGTGCTCAGTGGGAGGGTGGGTATGGGGGAGGGGACTGGGGAGATGATGAAGGATGGTTTTCTTTTACAGGTTAACAAAAACATAAGTGTGGGAACACTGGGGTGGGCTCCCAGTGTGCCACATGAGTTGAGGTACATAGTGCCAACACAGGGA
Organism: Neoceratodus forsteri; assembly: GCA_016271365.2. NCBI lineage: Eukaryota > Metazoa > Chordata > Ceratodontiformes > Ceratodontidae > Neoceratodus > Neoceratodus forsteri. The sequence continues at coordinate 1,048,047,350 of CM057455.1, forward strand.
TGGGGCACCCCAATGTCAGCATGGGAACGGGAACGGAGGGTACGGGCAGACAGCACACAGTGGGAGGAGTGGGAGGGTTTGATTAGATGCCCATGGCTGGGATGTGAGCTGGGAGGACAGCAGCAGTGGGAGGCAGTGGGAGGGTTTAATAGAAGATGCCAAGCCAGTGGGGGAATGAAGGAAGTGCGTGCGGGTGGACTGCAGCAGTGGGAGGGAGTAGGAGGGTCTGCAGAGTTGCAATGCCGGCTATGCAAGTGAGAGGAATAAACACCACGCTCGTGGTGTGTTCATTTCTCAGCTCCGCAACCTGCTCCCGCTGTGAAATTCCACGGCCATCACACTCAGCTTCAGTGGTCATTGATGTGTCAGGGTCAAGCCCACTGTACAGTGGTCTGCATTGTACTCATCCCTGACACACTTCTCAAATGGTATTGTTCTTAATGTGTTTTGCGCAAGCACAAAGAAACACAAAAACAAATATAATCATTGTATGAATAGCACTTACTCGTTTAGAGGGATATCATCATCAATAGAGCCTTCAGTAGAAGGATACCAAAATAAAATCCTTGTCTAGGCAATTGACCTTGAAGCAACAAACACCTGTTATACATTGTACTTCCTCATCTTTGCATTTCTGATGAATGATAGGAACATCATGACAGCAGATGCATTCCCGTGATGTTCCCATTACATGACAGTTTGAGCACACTTACACCTGTAGGACAAGAACCAAAAAGTACAGATATATAATGAACTGTTTTATGTATAAATATAACTATTTACATATTCAAAACTATACGTCACTGTATGTTACGGACATAACTAGAATGGTAAAATGTGTATAAAGGATAACAACGACTGTAGACCTACATTACCTCACAGACTTGCATCCACATCTGTACTAAAACTAAACGTTCCATGCTATCTATTGCCACCCCAGGCCTCACATCCCAGTCCCGTACTGTTATAAGTATTCCTGGGGTATATTACTACCCCATCTCTCTGATCCCCATCCGCTTACTGTAGTAAGTATTCCTGGTTTCTGCTGCCACCTCCAGTCCTCCAAACCCTATCCCCCTACTGTTATAGGTATTCCTAATGTATATTCCCACACCCCAGCCATCAAATACCCGTTCCCATACTGCAATAACTATTACCTGTGTGTCTTGCACACCCCAGACCTCCAATCTACATCCCATGCTGTGATAAGTATTCTTCTGGTTATACTGCCACCCCTGGCCCCTGCAATCCCAGTCCGCACACTGTAATAACCATTTGCACTTCATAAAAATATAATTTAGCAAGAATGTGCTGGTCAAATCGCCACAGTGGTTTGGACCAGTCAGTACCCTCAAGTCTCTGACTTTTCTATGTAATGCAGGTACTGACAGAAGAGCATGCTCAGTCATTGCCAATTCATGCAGAACTGAGGCAGATCACTACTGTCACTAACATCAACACTGAGCTGGACAGTCTGTGTTGGCAGCGCTTTTATATTGGTACTCTGCCCTCTTGCAGGTTTCTTGGTGTGTCTGTCTATGAGAAGTGCTGTCCTGTGATTCTGCTCATTTTCCCACCTCCGGCATAAGGTGGTTGAGAAATTTAGTATTTATTTTAAAGGGGAGACTCATCCTAGTTAGCCACATAAAGAGGACAATTGCACACTAAGGTGTATCCTCTGTACACATGGGTTTTAACTGATTTCCCATATGTGGCGATTTGACCAGCACATCCTTGCTAAATTATATTTTTATGAAGTGCAATTACTGTATAATAAAATTACATTAACTCAAAACATTGAGAAAAATGTTTTCTTATCACAGGAATGGAGCCTTGCACCTTTGACACCTGAGTTGGTTATCTAGCCAGCTGTGCCACTCAGTCTGTATGTTGATCATGAGTTATTTAGTTTACTTATTTCTATAATCTTTGCCCTCCAGCTCCAACCCGCAGAAGGGGCTCCGAACGCCAGCGGGCAGGCGGTGACCTCCAACCGACCAAGAGTTCCAGGAGGCCGAGAAGCAGTGTGAAAGCCGGCATTGCCCTCCAGCTCCAGCCGCAGAAGGGCTCCGAGCCGCCAGGGGCCGGGCGGTGACCTCCAGCCGACCAAGAGTTCCAGGAGGCCGGGAGAAGCAGTGTGAAAGCCGGCATTGCCCTCCAGCTCCAGCCGCAGAAGGGCTCGAGCCGCCAGCGGGCGGGCGGTGACCTCCAGCCGACCAAGAGTTCCAGGAGGCCGGGAGAAGCAGTGTGAAGCCGGCATTGCCCTCCAGCTCCAGCCGCAGAAGGGGCTCCGAGCCGCCAGCGGGCAGCGGTGACCTCCAGCCGACCAAGAGTTCCAGGAGGCCGGGAGAAGCAGTGTGAAAGCGGCATTGCCCTCCAGCTCCAGCCGCAGAAGGCCCGAGCCGCCAGCGGGCGGCGGTGACCTCCAGCCGACCAAGAGTTCCAGGAGGCGGGAGAAGCAGTGTAAAGCCGGCATTGCCTCCAGCTCCAGCCGCAGAAGGGCTCGAGCCGCCAGCTGGCGGCGGTGACCTCCAGCCGACCAAGAGTTCCAGGAGGCCAGAGAAGCAGTGAAAGCCGGCATTGCCCTCCAGCTCCAGCCGCAGAAGGGCTCCGAGCCGCCAGCGGGCCGGGCGGTGACCTCCAGCCGACCAAGAGTTCCAGGAGGCCGGGAGAAGCAGTGTGAAAGCCGGGCATTGCCCTCCAGCTCCAGCCGCAGAAGGGCTCCGAGCCAGCGGAGCGGGCGTGACCTCCAGCCGACCAAGAGTTCCAGGAGGCCGGGAGAAGCAGTGTGAAAGCCGGCATTGCCTCCAGCTCCAGCCGCAGAAGGGCTCCGAGCCGCCAGCGGCCGGCGGTGACCTCCAGCCGACCAAGAGTTCCAGGAGGCCGGGAGAAGCAGTGTGAAGCTTGGCATTGCCCTCCAGCTCCAGCCGCAGGAGGGGCTCCGAGCCGCCAGCGGACGGCGGTGACCTCCAGCCGACCAAGAGTTCCAGGAGGCCGGGAGAAGCAGTGTGAAAGCCGGCATTGCCTCCAGCTCCAGCCGCAGAAGGGCTCCGAGCCGCCAGCGGGCAGGCGGTGACCTCCAGCCGACCAAGAGTTCAGGAGGCGGGAGAAGCAGTGTAAGCCGGCATTGCCTCCAGCTCCAGCCGCAGAGGGGCTCCGAGCCGCCAGCGGGCGGCGGTGACCTCCAGCCGACCAAGAGTTCCAGGAGCCGGGAGAAGCAGTGTGAAGGTACAGGCAAAGCCGCAACCAATCGGAAGCGACCGCTGTCTCTGCCTTTGCTTCCATTAGTGCGCCTTTCCCATTGACTTTAGCTGGACTCTGCAACACTTTTCTGGATGGGATTTTTCTGATTAGCTGTAACTTGTGTTAATTTCCTTAAAAGAGCTGTTTTACTTAAAATTGTGGGTAATTTAAACATGTTTTGATGTGATGTTTGCTAGTGATTCAGCCTTTTCTGGGGATCTGTGTGGGCTAGGCGCTTGGGCGCCTAACCCCCCAAACCCTCCAGTCTTTTGTTGTGCAGATTCTTGTTTCTTGCACCTAATTGCAGGTTGCCTGCAATAAAATTGCCTTCTCACTGCCTTCTCCTCTGTCCCCTGACTTGCAGCCGGCATTGCCTCCAGCTCCAGCCGCAGAAGGGCTCCGAGCCGCCAGCGGGCCGGGCGTGACCTCCAGCCAACCAAGAGTTCCAGGAGGCCGGGAGAAGCAGTGTGAAAGGTATCGGCAAAGCCGCTAAAATTTTGCCCGCCCCTCCCCCTCTTGGTTAATTGTATTTATACACTCTTTCCCGCCATTTCTCTCATCCACGCCCACATCTAATTCCCTTCTCTGTTAACCCATACCTACCCGCACAATGCTAACTTGTTTCCTTTTGCTCCTTAGCTCTCATCTCCCCATTCCATTATGATAATCATATTATACCCCTGTCATGACGAATAAGTTAATGAGTATGTTCTGCTCTCCACTGCCATCCACAATGTACAACCATCTATTCCTTATTCACTTTGAACCACTATTACACTGCAACCCTGGGGTATCCCATAAAGCCTCTCTAACAATCCAGCTCTCCCTAGCCCTTTACATGTATCCTGGATCTATAAAACCCTCTATGCCTGTCCATCAGACTCCTATGTTATGATAAAAGACACACCTATATAACAGCACATCTCCCACTACACAGTGTGCATCTAGGATTAAGAGGAAATGCTCTGATCACTCTCTATCCCTATCCCTTGGAGCCCTAGTCAAATTAATCTTCTACCTCCTTTTATGCATTGGCACCATTGAGATTAATCCTGGCCCCATTGTCAATTTATCTTCCCCTTCTGAGCTGACTACCATAAAAGGACTAAGCTCATACACTTCAATGCTTGCAGCCTCCTAAAAGTTCATCTTAATACAGGCTTGGGTGGCACATACTCTTCCAGACTTCCTGGTCATCTCTGAATCTTGGCTCAGGCCTACAACAAAAGACAGTGTTGTAAACCTTCCCAATTACCAGCTCTTCAGAGCAGATCGCCCTTCCAGGGGTGGTGGGTGGCCATATACATTAAGGACACCATCTCTGCAACCTGCCTCATCAACACATCTGAGCCAAATGAATTTGAATGTTTATCAATCAAATTTGCCTCCTAATTGTCTCCATTTAAACTGATTGATGCTATAGGCCCCTCTGCAGGCCTTAAACTGCTTTCTCACCTAGGGTCAATTCTCAACCAAGGCCCTGAAGATACCGTCATCCTTGGTGATTTGAATTTAAACTGGTTGTCTAATGTATCTGCACCTTTGATAACCTTTTGTGACACCTATGGATTCACACAGCTGATTAAAGACCCAACTAGGATTAACAAGAAATTCCAGCAACAGCTCACTCCTGGATATTATGTTGGTAAACAAGCCTCACTTATACTCACATGCAGGAGTACTGCCAAGTGATGTGAGTGACCATTACCCTATAGCTGGCATAAGATCCACATCAAACCACCAAATCCTGCAGAATTTATCCTCAAAAGGTCAAAAGAATTTCAATATCTCAGGTTACCTCTGACCTGAGTACTACAATATATTGGCAAGATTTTATCTTACAACCTCTGTTGAAACAGCACTCCAGACTTTAAAGGATATTATCACCAATGTTCTCAATATTCATGCACCTATCACCAGTATCAGAACTAAGGTAAAATCCTGCCCTTGGTTCACCTCTGAGCTTAAAGCAGCCTTGAGAACCAGAGACAAGCTGTGGAAAAGGCAAGAAAACAAAGGACACCAGTGATTGGCTAAATTTCAGAAAAGCAAGGAATTCATGTACAAAAAAATAAGAACTGCCAAAACTGCCTACTATACAGCTGAATTGGATGCCTCCTACAATAACCCATCCAGACTCTGGGGTACAATAAAAGGACTTCTGGGCCAGAATTTACTCCTGCCTTAACCACCAAATTGCTACTAAATGACACAGAAATTACAGGTAAACAAGAAATCTTAAATACCTTCAATGTTCACTTCACCACTGCTGGCCTAGCATTTGACTCATCACCTGCAAATATCCTGAGATCTTCCTTGAACCTGCAAACTACTGTGGGACAAATGGCCACTTCAACTTTTCCTTCATCCCAATATCCGTGAAAGAAGTGGAAGATCTCTCTCTAATTTAGACACAACTAAAAGTGCAGGTGCAGACCCCTGGATCCTATTTCCTGAAAATTGCTTCACATGTCTTATCTGCCCCTTACTCATCTCTTCAATCTTTCCTAACTACTGGATCCATTCCATCTACTTGGAAAACAGCTCAAGTAGTTCCATTACTCAAATCTGGTGATACTTAGGATCTCAACAATTACAGACCTATCTCCATCCTACCAGTACTATCTAAGATGCTCGAAAACTAGTAAACTCTCAGTTAAGGGACTATCTGGATAACAATAACCTTCTAAATTCTGCACAATCTGGATTTAGATCAAAGCATAACACCATTACTGCCTTAGCCAAGGTAACAACGATTGGCAGACTAATTTGGACAAAAAATTTTACCTGTGCTGTGTTTCTGGTTTGAGTAAAGCCTTTGACACAGTGGATCATGACTTATTACTCACCTCCTTTAACTCATTAGGCCTGGATTCCCTATCACTCAACTGGTTTAAGGATTACCTTTCAGATAGGTCGCAACTGGTTAGAAATGGAAATTACCTATCCACCTCAAAACCTCTGCTAAGGGTGTACCACAAGGCTCTATTCTTGGCCCTATCCTCTTTGCTATTTATATAAACAATATTGATGCCAACCTCACTCAATCTAACATTCATCTGTTTGCTGATGATACTGTATTGTATGTCAGCAATCCTCACCTTCAAAGCCTGTGAACTTCTACAATCGAATTCTCCATTCTGCAGCACAATCTACTTGACAAAAACTACTTCTAAATGCAAAAAACAAAAGCTATGTTCTTTACCACAAAGAGTTGTACTACCACTACCCCAGCATCCAACACCCTACATATATCCACCTTACTTGGAGAGAAACTGAATTTGTTGATAACTTCAAATACCTTGAGTCTGGATAGATAACAGGCTTGACTATTCTGTCCATATTGAAGAGTTACTTAAAAGCTAAGACAGAGGCTCGGACTATTTTTAGAATAAAACATTACCTAAACAGTGATTCCAAAAAAGGTTAATTCAGGCCTCATTCCTATCCTCATTGATTATGCTGATTTTCTCTACTGCCATTGTTCAAGTCATCTCTTACATAAGCTGGACACCCTGTATCACAGGTCCATAAGATTTATTACTGACCTTCCCTCCAACACCCATCATTGCTCCTTTATATGGCAGTCAACTGGACATCATTGCAACACAGAAGAAATAGGAATGCTGTTATCTGGATACTCAAAGCGTTAACAGGCAAACTACCGACCTATATCACTGATTGCTTTACCCAAATTACAACCAGGCCATACACCTTAAGGATCAGTAAACTCATCACATTAAAGGTCCCCAATGCCTGCACCGGTATGGGAGGGCTGCTCAGCTATTCCTTAGCAGCTGCATGGAACTCTCTCAAAAATCCATGAAGCTAGATAGCCTACTACCTCTGGCATCCTTCAAAAGATTGTTCTCCCGCCCTTTTTCCAGAGCTCTGCAATTGCTTTTATAAAGCATAATCCCCACCTATCTGACCCAACTAAACCTCCTTTTTCTATCCATTATATTAACTCAATTTCTTTCTTCCAATCACCTATTATATTCACTTAAAACTAGTTTAGACCATATAACTTATATTTTAGGACTGCTATACCTTTGTCCTCTTTTTTCCTACAGGCTAAATGGTTCTATTGTTACTTGTATATATGTAAATTGTTGTATATAATCATTTCATGCCATTGTATTGCTATTTATTCTATTCTTGTCTATGTAATAATACTTGTATCCTCATTGTATGACCACTCAGGTCCATCTTGTAAATGAGCTTTGCTCAATGATGTTCGCCTGAATAAATAAAGATTTTGATTGATTGATTGATTGAAACAAAGAACCACACAGTTTACAGTCATTCATAAGTGTCTATACCGTGGGGTTCTGCATGTATGGAAATAAGTAAATTAAATAATAACTGTTTGGCATACAGACTGAGTGGCAGAGCTGGCTAAATGGCTGGTTCTGGTGCTAATAGTACAGGTTCTATTCCATGACAAGAAACATTTGTTTTCAATGTTTAAGGTTGATTTTTATTTACAATTGCCTTCATAAAATATAATTTAGCAAGGATGTGCTGGTCAAATCACCACATACTGTACGGGAAATTATCAGTTAAAAGCACCTACAAAGGATACACCTTAGTGCTCAATTGTCCTCGTCATTGGCTAGCTAGGATGTAGCTCCCTTTTAAAATAAATACCACATTTTATAACCACCTTATGTCAAGGTGGGTAAATGAAAAAAATGCGCCCACATGGACTGACTAGCTAAATGTGATGTTAGTGACAGTACTGATCTACTTTAATTCAACATGAATTGGCAATGACTGAACATGCTTGTTCAATGTATTTCAATGTGATTTTGAACTTAGTGGTATAATTTGGCCATTTTGCATATTTTTGTCCCAAACTGTCAACATGACTTCCTTGGGATCCCACCTCATGAACAATTGCACTGGTGTGAGGCAGATCTGTGCCTAAAGGTGATTTTGCTACCTGCACAAAATCACCTCTCAGGCAGGAGTTGAAAATTTTCTGCCCTTGTTCATGAAGTGGGATCATAGGCTATGTTGAAATTTAGTGTGAAAATATTACAAAACAAAAATATGAGCCTACATACAATTTTGCAAACACAGCTTCATAACTTTGGTAATTTTCTATTTTTTCACCAAATTTACAGCATAACCATACAATATCTTTACAGCACCTCATGAGTGTGACAGCTGTCATTTTCAAATGCTGACCAAAATGTTTTTTACATCCCAAAAAGTGATGTTGTGGTCACTGCAAGAAATCACCTTTCAGGCAGGAGTTGAAAATTTTCTCTGCCCTTGTTCATGAGGTAGGGTCATAAAGAAGCTATGTTGAAAATTTGGTGTAAAATATAAAAAAAGTAGTTATGAACCTATGTTTAATTTAGAAACACAGGCTTGTAACTCTGGTACTATTCAATATGTTTACCCAAATTTAAAACAGAGCCATTTTGTTCCAGATCCCTTCCCCAAAAGGAGACATCACAGTCAATATTGAAGATTTGGCTGCTCAGTCAGCAAAACCTTTTATTGTCCACACAAACATAAATAACATACCTTTTTACAATATTGAGTTCCTCTTATTTTCTCTGTCACATTATATTCCACTCCTCTTTATTTTACTTTGCTTTCCTTTGTTTTTCTCCCCTGGCTTTGAAACCCTAGGGGGTCCCATTCCATTCCTTGCCCAGGTGTAAACCCGAGCTGGTCTTATACTTTCTCTCTGAGCAGGTCCAATTCCTGCCCCATTTTTCTTGTCCATTTATCAGGGTGTCCATACCCTTTTCCTTCTTCCAGATCTTAATTCCTCCATTTTGTTTTCCTAACCCTCCCATACCATTCCCCATTTTTCCTTCTCAGATCCTTACTTCCTAGCTTCCCTTCCTATTTATTTCTTCGGTTTTTTTGTTTTTTTAAAAGGGTGGGTGGGTCTTGAAATTTACTAGCCTTAAAGAACCTAGCAGAAAGTGGCCGAGTCCCTCTGTTTTGCCCATCTTAAACCCCTTTGCTCTGCCCTTCCTTGCTCGCCTTTGTTTTCCATTGGCCTCATCCCCGCCCCCTCTGACACTCTGGTGACATCATGAGAGAGACCTCCTTTATGACCTCATTATCCCTTCCCCCACCCTTGCTGTTATCCTAGTCTCTTCCTAGGGTCAGCTGGTCCTAGAATAAATGGGGTTGCCCAATGACAACCCATTTTTTCCTGATCCCCTTCCCCAAAAGGAGACATCACACTCAATATTGTAGATTTGACTGCTCAGTCGGCAAAACCTTTTATTGTCCACACAAACATAAATAATATACATTTTACAATATTGAGTTCCTCTTATTTTCTCTGTCACATTATATTCCACTTCTCATTATTTTACTTTGTTTTCCTTTGTATTTCTCCTCAGGCCGAAGAGCCGAGGGGTCCTGTTCCATTCCTTGCCGGATGTAAATCCGAGCTGGTCTTATACTTTCTCTCTGAGCAGGTCCAATTCCTGCCCCTTTTCTTGTCCACTTATCAGGGTGTCCATACCCTTTTCCTTCTTCAGATCTTAATTCTCCGTTTTGTTTTCCTAACCCCATACCCTTCCCCCCCTTTTTCCTTCTCAGATCCTTCCTAGCTTCATTAGCTTGCCTCCAGCTTATGTTGGATGGCAAGCTTCCCCTTTTAGCAAAACCTCTTCAACCACTGATCTATGCCCCTGCCTAGCTCTGTGACGCAATATGTGGTTCCCCATCTGGGATAAGTGTACCCCATCCATCCTGTACAACCCATGTATGCGCCTCCTCTATCTCATCATGTCTAATGGCAGCTCCTCCGTCTCCCTCATAAACCTCCCACTCTGCTATTCATTCTCCTCCTTACTTTTCTATGGCCTTGTGCTGCCTGGTTTGCCTCCACACTCTACGTGGAATCATTTGGGACCACATGATTGTTATCTCTGTCCACCATGCCCTCATGACCTTGACATCCCTTTGTATGCTGTAAAAATTTCTAGCCAGGGGCCATGTCCCAGGGTCACGCACCACCATGTGTATTATCAGGAGGTCTGGGTCCTTGTTCTTCCTCATCTCTACCAGCAAGGGAGGAGCTGCCCCATCTCTTCCCCAATTCCTTTCCACAGGATCCTTATTCCTTTGTGGTCATAACCCAGCTGCCTTCCGCCTTTTTCAGTGCAGCCTCCTTTCTGCCCAATAAATGTGTAAGTGTCCCACCATCCATTTGTCCTTCCTTTTCCGTATATCTATAACAATTAAAAGAACAGTGAGGCAGGCAACCCTTTGCAGCAAAACTTTTTTTTATAACTTATAATTTCATTCTTTCCTGCAGGAGAAACAAAAGCGATAAAGTTAGTGTGTTGTGCCTCTAATATATTTCTTGTAGCAGACTGATGCCCACCTTCCCATGGCCTTTATGTCCTCCCCTTTTTCCCTGGGAGGTGGCTTCAGAGGCTGCCCTGATCTGGAAGGAATGAGATGAGAACCTGTCTGGAGTTTTTCCCAGCTCCTTCCTGCTCCACTTCAACATCCATATACTTGACTCCCTTTATCTCCTTCCCGCTTTCATGTACAAAATAGAGGCACCTTGCTCTGGCCTAACTCTGTGGAAGTCCAGCATCAACCAGCATGAGCACGTATCTGGGTTCTCTCTTGGCTCGATATTCACCTGTACCCTTGCCTGTCTAATCAGTCTTTGACCTTGCAATTAAGAGGGTGAGCCCATCCCTCCATTCTATATCCTCCCATTGCAGGCCTTCTCCCAGGCGGTATAGCGGTCAGCTATTTCGGACACCCTGAATGCTGTTTGTATAACACCATAAACAGTGCCCTAGAATAGGGTTGTAGCAAACCTTGATAATTTTCCAAGTGTCTGCATCAGTAAGTATTCCGTGATTGGTTCCCTCTTATCCTCTCTTTCCCTTTTATCCATTGCCACCCAATCATCATTCTACTTACCAGAATACTGTTGCCCAGCTCCCCACCCTTTCATCCGGCAGACCCATCCTATTACTGCTAGATGTACCTTTACTGTGGCTCAGGCTGTTCCTTCCTCCCAGTTCTCCACCACAAATCTCCCCACTTGGTTGTCTGTGACCTTCTCACTTATCTCCATGTTGTGGTGAGATCTAAAAGCTTGGAAAACCCTCCATGAGCTTTTGTAGTTTTAGGGTGTTGTCTGCCCATGCACTTCGAAAGAGATATGCTGCTCCCTCCAGTCAATCTCCCATAGTTCCTCTGGGATCCTCTGTCCTGTCGGATCTGCATTGGGAGCCAGTGCTGAAATCTTTCCATCTGCAAGCAGGAAAGGCTGTCAGCAATGGAGTTGTCTATTCTGCTACGTGCCTCGCCTCGAAACTCATGTTGAGCCTCAACCTTGTAGCACTAATTGCCGGAGGATGCAGAGTACCAAGACCGCCTTGACCCTCTGTTATTTTACAACATCAATGACTGCCCTGTTGTCACACCAAAATGTGACCCGCCAGTTCTGTAGCCATGGTCCCCATATTTTGTCACTGCCCATATCAGAAAAATCTCCAGAAAAGTGATGTCTTTTGTCAGACCCTCTTTGACCCATCTCCTCTGCCAGGGCTCCGCTTAACCACTCCCTTGGAAGTAGACACCTACCCCTGCCCACCTGAAGCATCCGTACAGCTCCAAATCAGTGTTATATAGCCATCCTCCTGCCAAATGGCTAACCCATTGTGTTTTCTTATGAATTCCTCCCATACTTTTAAGTCTTCCTTGGTCTTCCTCCTATACTGACCCAGTGATATGGCTTTGAACCCCGCCATGGCCCTTTCCAGATGTCGGTAAACTCTCATCCTGGCCCGATCACTCTACATGCAAAATTCAAGTGTCCCATTAATTGCTGGCTGTTAATCAGGGGTACCTTTTTCTCTTTCCTACCTCTATCAGCAATGTCCTTAGCTTGTTCACCTTCTGTATTGGCAAACAGAATAAACCTTGTCCCGCATCCACCTCTATGCCCAGGAATTCCAAGCAGCTGCTAGGGCCTTCCGATTTTTCCCTAGCCAATGGTACTTCCAACTCCCTGCACATCTCTTTGAAAATCCTCCATAATCTTCTGCACCTATTTTGACCTTCCCCAATGAACAAAAAATCATCCAGGTAATGCACTACTGTGTCGTGACCGTACCTGGCTTCAAATACCCATTGCAGCCACGTGCTGAATTTTTCAAATGTGGAGCATGCCACTGAACAAACCATCAGCATGGCTTTATCAGAATAATATTCCCCTTCAATCTGAAAACCCAGCAATTCCCAATCATCCCTGTAGAACTCGGTAATAGCTGAACACGGACTCTGATGTCCATCTTTCCCAGCCATGGGTGTGTCTCGACCTGATGATCTCCACTGCATCCTCCAATGTCCCATATGACACTCTACTATCCTCCTCAGAGATGTGATAATTGACTGATTCTTTCTCTGGATAGGATAGGTGGTGAATTACCCTATATTCCCCTGCCTGCTTCTTTGGGACTAGACCTAGAGATGAAACTCGTAGGTGCTGGAAAGGCAGAATTTTGAATGGTCCTTCTATTCTACCCGCCTCTTTTTGGTCTCAATCTTTGCCTTTAAAAGTGCCTCTTTGCCTTTTATTGAGTTTAAATTTTGGCCCAAGTCCGAAACCTCTTTCCTGATAATGTAAACTGAAACCTTTTGAAACCCTCTATTAACTCTCGTCCCACCTCTTATTTGGGTACTCCTTCATCCATTGTTCCATTAATTCAGTCTTGATCGGGGTTTTGATAGCCAAACTGACCTTTTCTACCTTCCCTGGGTGGAACCCTCTCCCCCTGTATGCCCCCTCCCTCTCCATGTGCTGTCTCTCTGCCCCCTGTAACCCCTCAGAAATGAGCTGCTTCCTTGTCCCCTCGGGTTACCTTCATCATAAGATCAGCATCTCGTGGCTGGGTGGGCTCCCCACATTGAACAGGCGTGCTGAACTTGCAACCTGAAAAGGAACAGTGCGCTCTGTTGTATCCCCAACAGCAGTTCTGATACGTGGCCTCCCTCTGCCACTTGCTTTCCCTTCCCCAGCTACTGTCATGGTTTCCCACCATAGGTCATTATGTCTGGAGTCCCATCTGCAGTCCTCCCATAGTTGGCCATTGGTCCTGAACTTCTCATCATATTGTAACCAGTTAGTACCTCTCATCATCTGGTATGCATTTCTTATGATCAAAGAGTATGCTAGCAAGGAAGCCCAACTCAGTCTTTTTCTCCTGGGCTATTGACTATAATAAGTGAAACCAGGGTCCAAGCCTCCCACAATTTCCCTTTAAATGTGGGCCCTTCTGTTCTTCCTTTTTGACCAGAACTACAGCAGCCGCCAACTCTCTCTTACTGAAGCTTTCCTTTTCTTCATAGAGCTCTGCTGTTTCCTTATCTACCAACGCAAAGATACCGACAAGTTCTCCCTTCCAGATTTTCTCCTTTGTCGCTAGTGGTACATGGTCCCATATTCTTACCCCTCCCCTTTTCTGTTCTATCATTTCTTTTCCCCCACTTCTCCTTGCTTTTTCCTTTTCTCTCTTCTAATTCACCCAGCACCTTCTGCAACTTCTTGACCCCGTCCCCTCCATACCTAATAAAATTTGTTCCACATATTCTTTCATGGTACTTTCCAGCATTAACACTGTACCTGCTTCTCCCTGGGGTTCTTTTGATGGTTCACGTGTTGCCTTGGGTCCGGTTCCGCTCCTCCTCACAGTCCGTTATTTGTGGCTTGCCGGTCCTGTCTGCCTCTGGCTGGCTCTCTAGGTGCAGGAATGCTGGGTACCAGTCCTGAGAGGCCTATCCTCTTCAATTGGGCGGGTTCCAGATTCGTCATCGGCCTCCTGACTGGGTGCAGGGATCGGGTCGGATATTGCAAGGTTGCTGGTTCCGCCAAGCTAGGCTGTCCTTGGAGTTTTGCATCAGTGCCCTAGCTCCCTTCCCTTTTCCTCCTCTCCGCTTTGTCCTTTTTCCTGACCCTGTCCTTCGAGCCCGGTATGTCCCCTTTTCTGTGTCCTCCACCGTATCCAGGACCTTGTGGGCCCTGTCCATGAGGTCCATGATCATTTTCATGGCATCCGCTTTCATCGAACTGCTTCCACTGGTGTTCATCCTGTCTTTTCCTGCTTACAACACAGAATATTTTTGTTAGTTCACTCCCGGGTCTTTCCCTTTGATTTTCTCCTTTTTGGGGACAAAAACACTGCTTCTACCTATCTATATCTATTATATTTTTATTTTTTATATATATAGCATTGCTCAGGGTGGCACCACCCTATACAGAAAGACACCGTAGTTGAAAAATGCACTGCTGTAACAGTATCAAACATTGTTAAAGTGGTAAGGCTTCACCTGCCTTCTTTCTTCATTACACTGCTGCTATACAAAACTTTGTGTGCCCCCCTTTTTCTTTCTACCTCTTCTTATGAGGCCCTGACCTTGTCCCTCACGATCTAGCTTATTCCCTGGCTAGGAACATTCCCAATTATTTTTTGTAGGGCCCCATTCTTTGAGGACCATGCCCTGTCAAGCTTAATTAAATTTGCTAAAAGGTCCTTTTAGCCATGACCCTGACAATTGAGACCCCTCAATTTTTGTGATCCTCCTGCAGCCCCACCGTTATTCTCCCCAGAATGCCAGCCTCCCAGCCTTTGCTCGTCAGCAAGCCTCTTCAACAGTGGAGGCCTACCCCATTTTTGTCCTAACTTCCCTCTTCTTGGCCCCTTTTTCTCTCCGCCCCCTCGTTTTGCTACATCCTGTGGCAACTACCCCTTTCGCCGCCTTCTGATCGAGGGCCCTTGGCAGTGGGCATTGTTTTTGCTCCCCTTTTGATGCTATTTTGTCTTAACATAAAGACACATGAAATAAGGCCCTTCTTCCATGCCCTGTTCTGAGCTTTCCCCACGTGGCTGGCTCCTTCCCCGACTTGCTGAGCCACCTCCTCACTTTAACAACCTGCATTGGTTAGCCTCCTGCATGGTAGGCCCCCTCCGCTTATCGGGGTCATCTGCCTCTTTGATTCTGCTTCCTGCTGCTTTTCTTTATCTGTTCTTGGGCCTCCAGCCCATCCCCTTATCTCATTCCCAGTTCCTCTCAACCAATGCTCTGTGACCATGCTCCACCACGTGGCTGTTCGCCCGCACTCTTGTCCTCTCGACCCCGTGGCTGGCCACTTCCAGGATACCTTCCCACCCCCCTCCCCAACCCCTTTCCCATTCACAGTTCTTTCACCAGAAAATGCTCCAGGAACAAAGCCACCAACCACGTGGTTCCTGGAGCTCGCCATGTTCCTCTCATTCCTGCCCTGTTTCCCCTGCCCTCCATGCAGCTTTCCTGAAAAGAACCCAGGCCTGCTTCTCTTCCCCAGGTCACCCATTCCTGACACACTGCCTGTCCGCTTTTTTGTTGCTGCGCAATTGCCTGCTCCTGTACATCTCTCCAATTTCTCCACCATTTGGCCCTCCTGTTGTCCAGATTCATCTTATCAACTATTTTCCTTCTCAAATATCCCTTCTCTTCTCTCGCATCCCAAGCCTGATGCTCCTACCGAGAACCGCTACCACGGGATAATTATCCCTTTATGTGAGGAGAGACTTGCTGTGGCGATCCTCGCGTATTTTCCGCTTTCTGAACAAAGGGGCCTCACGCCTCTAACGACCACCCTCTCTCCTTTTCCGGCTAGCCTGCATGATTAAAGAGTAGCTACAACATCTTGCTATTGCCTATTTGTCCTACACCGCGATGTTCCAAACTAACACGGTCACCAGCATTTGCTTCACTGTGCTCCGAGTGATTAAAATTATGTCAGTATTCTCCATTTGGAGAAAAACCTCAGGCATCTACCAACCAACCTCTTCTTTCTGGGCCAGCCTGATGGTTACAGCCTACTCGGCCCACACCACGCATTCCAACTACACGCTCACTATCATCTGTTTCCTGTACTCAGAGTGTTCAAAACTATATCCTTCTATATTATACCCTTCAACACTGCATAGCTCTCAAATTTCAGCTGTAAACCTGCCTATTTTACTCAGCATACCAGTAGAAGGCAACCCATAAACCAATTTGCTACCCCTCAGCTGTATTAATTTACAGTAAGCCAAATTTTTTTAAACTTCCTATCCAAACACCATCAAAAACTGATCTAGCAATCAATCAAATAAAGCACCAATTTAAGCACCCTTTATATATATATATTTTTTCTTACCTTTTTGAGGAAACTCACTGACTGATGTACTAGGTTCTTTTTCTTGAAATTTACTTACCCAAAGAACCTAGCAGAAAGTAGCCAAACCCCTCTGTGTTGCCCATCTTAAACCCTTTTGCTCCGCCCTTCTTGCCTGCCTTTGTTTCCATTGGTCCTTATCTCACCCCCCTCTGACACTCTGGTGACATCTGAAGAGACCTTCCTTTTATGGCCTCATTATCCCTTGCCCCCAGCCCTGCTGTTATCCTAGTCTCTTCCTAGGGTCAGCTGGCCTAGAACAATGGGGTGCCCTTAATGACAACCCATTTTAGTACACAACACTCATGAATGTAATAGCTGTCATTTTTCAACTCCTGCACAAAATGTGTTTTATGTTCCGAAAGTTGATTTTGCAGTCCATGACGAAATCACTCTTAGTCAAGGAGCTGAACATTTTCTCTGTCCTTCTTCATGAGGTAGGTCATAACGAGGCTATGTTGAAACTTTATTGTAAAAATATTACAAAACAACAAAATTATGAGCCTACATTACATTTCCAAGTGCAGGATCATAACTTTGATAAATGTCAATATTTTACCCCAAATTCTTCATCTGCAGCCCTATCTGCTCTGGCCAAATCCTGTTATATTTGAAGTCCCTTATATAGTTTCTTAAGATTAGCTCTAATATACTGTTACCACAGATTGGTTTTGTTATATACTGTTTAAGATTTCACCCATTTGCCACATCTAGAAATGCTGTGATCTGTATATTGCTGGTTTTGCTTAGTTCCCAGTCAATATCTAGTAAATTAAAATCTCCTTTAGGAGAACATTTCTTCTGTCACTGCAACGTTTTATTTCATCTAGGTATTCTTAAAATTGATCATTCTTTATGCATGGATGAATATAGCAGATGTCCATTGTTATATCTTTCAGTTTTCAGTTTTAATCAAATGCCAAATGTTATCATGTTACTAGAGCTGTGATTATCCAGTCAGGTCCATGTGTAACTGTCATTTTGTAAATTAGATCATATAGGGTTGATCCTGTGTTTCCATGTGTTTAAAATGAGCAGCAAGTGCATCTTGTACTATTTGAAGAACGAGAGGGAGCTCCCGCCAAGACTTTCAAGTAATGGTAGAAGAAAATAGCGAGAGAGGAGAGGTATGGCTACACTGGGACTGTGGACCATCCTGGAAGGATGAGAGCCTATACCGAGGTGATGGCCTGATTCCATCCAGGAATGAACTCTATTCCTCAATGGATGGTTTAAATGTTACTTAGATGGACATTTAAAGCCTTCAAGGGTGGTGATGGAAGAAATAGGGGACATAGAAAGTGGCCCACCACAGGCTGAAATAGAGAGTAGGGAGATCTCTTGGGAGAGAGTCCCACCAGTATGCAAGTTATTCAAGGAAGTAGTGGGTTAGCAAAGGAGAAAGGGGGGAGAAGGAGCAGTCAAAGGAGAAATGTGAGGAAAAGGAAAACAATTGGAAAAGGAGACAGCAACAAGAAAAGGTTAACAAAAGGAAATATGGAAGCGTGTGTTAGAGCCTGAGAAATTAGATCCCAGACCTACAGGCAGTCATGGTGGAGGCAGACCTGGATATCGTGGTCATTACTGAATCACGGTGTATTGACAGCTATGTCTGGGACATGGTCATACTAGGCTACACAATGTTTAGAAGAGACAGGGTAGGCAAGAAAGGATGATGTGTGGTGCTTTACTGTATGTGAAGGAAAACATAAAAGTGACAGATGTATAGAGAATTCAGGGGTCAAGGTGATGTGGGTCACTTTGTAGTAGAGAAACAATGCACTGTTTGAACATGAGTGATCTTCAGGCCTCTGACACAAAGGAGAACGTGAGGTAAAGAAATGCAAGAAGAAACTGGCAAAATGGCTGAAAAGGAGTAGTGTTGCTGGTGGAGGACTTCAATCTGCCAGCTGTAGTCTGGAGCCTTTCAGCTACAACGTCACCCTAGGAGCTGGGATATCTTGGACTCCTGCAGGGGCATTCTTCAGGCAAGTAGTCAGTGAACCCACTTGTGATTGGCAATACTGGACCTGGTTCTTACAGGGACAGTATTGCAGATATCCAGGTTGTAAGCCATCTGTGGATCAGTGATCATTGTACAGTGTAGTTCAACTTAAGAACAGGTACAGTCTCCTACCACACAAGGGAAGGTCCTGATATTCAGAAGGGCTGAAGGTACAAAGATTGTAGAATGCCTCAGGAATGACCTGACAGAGGAAGATGACTTGGGGGAGTGAGTCAAAGTAAAAGGCATAGTGTAGGCAACAAACCTCAGTGTCAAGCAAGCAAGCAAAAGCAAAGGAAGATGAGACCACTATGGTTCTTGAAAAAGGTGGCAGAAAAGGTAAAAGCTGAAAGAGTAAATTTCAGAAGGTATAAGGAGACCCAGAGAGAGGGATAGGAAGTATATCTGGGAAAACAGAACAGGAAAGCAATAAGGAGAGCAAAGGCACAATGGGAGGAAAGACTAGCTCAGGCAGTATCAAAAGGGACAAGATATTTGGGGGTATATTACTGAGAAAAGAAATACAAAGGAGGATTATATGGTTAAAGGGTAGGGACTGTATGGAGGGGATCAAAAATGGCAGACATCTTAAACAAATACTTCTGCCCAGGGTTCAGAGTACAAGGTAAGGAAAGGGAACACAGAAATGCACAAAGGGCTTTGAGGGGAGGGAAATGAACAGTAGTCCCTTTTCTGAGGACAGAGTCCAGAAAGAACTCGGTAATCTGAAGGTGGACAAAGCTATGGGGCCAGAGGGTGTGGGGTGCTCTGGGAGATCAGGGAGGTACTAGGTGCACCTCTGACATACTTATTAAACAGACATGGGGATGGTCATGCCAAACAAATCTGATAGATTTCTTTGACTGGGTAATCAAGCAGCTAGTTTCTTAGTGCCAAAAGTGCAAAGTAATGCATTTGGTCCACAGAAACCTAGAGGCAGAGTACAAAATGAGGGAAGAGGAGCAATACTGACAGTGACCAAGCAAGAAAGAGATCTGGGGGTAATGATATTGGATGACTTAAGGTTGGCAGGCAATGTGACAAGACAGACAAGAGGGCTAGTGGGACACTAGGGCATAGGTAGGGATATCACCAGCAGGAAGAGGGGTGGTGTTTTCCTCGTATAAGTCAATGCTTAGCACCACACTTGGAGAACTGTGTCCAGTCTCTGAAGACCACATTTCTGGAAAGAGATAGAGTGGAGGTGGTCTGAGGACAGCTGTAAAAATGGTGCAAGGTCTGCATCAGATGACCTATGAGGAGCAACTAAAAGAGGTCAATATGTACACCCTGGATGAGAGAAAGGATATGATAGAGACCTTTAAATACCTCACAGAGGTTAATAAGGTACAGGAGAGAGAGTGAGAGAGATACATTTCAGAAAAAAAGGTGCTCTAGAACAAGGGGTCATGATATGAAGCTAGAAGGGGTAGATTCAGCAGAGATATCAGGCAGTACTTCTTCACAGAAATGGTGATGGATTCCTGGAGCAGCCATCTGTCAGTGGCAGTGGTGGCAAAAGCAGTGGTAGGTTTCAAAAATGCCTGCAATAGGCACAAGGAATCCAAGAGGAAGGGGTGGAAGGGCAATGCTGTAGATCAAGTAGGGCCGCAGCAAAAATTATCATAATTAAAAATTAGCAGAGTAGATGGGCCAGAGGTCATTATCTGCCATCAGTTTGTATGCTTGTATGTATGACAGGTTGTGTGATTCAAATGGATATAGTGTAATATTATATGTGCAATGTCGATACTGTAAACTGTGTAGCACACATAATTCATGTTGCACTATGCTACATACGATAATCAGATAAGCAATGATACACTGCATGCATTGAGCAAAGCAGACAAAATCAAGGGGAACACGTGTGAAGCAATATACTACTCCTAGAGTGGTGATACCATGATTCACTTTAAATTTTAAAGACAGTAGAAGCATGATGCCCATATGAGCTGTCCCTTGTTTAGTTATAATAATCCTCTATACCCTTGACTGCCAAGAAATTTGTTCAGTCTACTTTTATGCTCAGAGAAATTCCTTCTATTTGCCACTTCAGAAGGCAGATTATTCAAAATGTCTACTGTCCTTTGTGTGTAATAAATAATATGCTTGCTTGTTTTAAAATTGAAGACCTAATTTTTTTCATGTCCCCTTACTTTTGTTCCATTCTAACATTTAAATTTAATCCTTCCATCAGATCCTCCTTGTTAATGATTTTGTACATCATCAACACATTCCTCAGTCACGCATGTTGTGCAGAGTATTTAGTCTGAGGAGTTTCAAACATTCCTCATATGTCTTATGTTCCAAACCTTTTCTTGTTGCCTTTCTCTGAATAAATTCAATTTTCTTAATACTAGTAATATTTAAAGCTCCCAAAACTGTGAGCAGTAATCTATGATAGGTACATATTGAATGAAGTTACAGCATTATGATGGTATGCAGCTGTATACCAAAGATGAGTTATCTACATCATGGGATTTTATTTATGTTTGCATTATTTTCTTAAATAATCCATATATTGTCTACACACTAATGACACAGCTAAGGATGCTCCTTACAATCTGTGACCTTGTTTTTTTTTGTACCACTGTATTCATTTTCACGTGAAATCAAGTGCAACCTGGCACGTGCTGTTTTGTTAGGTTAACAAAGACCTTATCAACTGCAAAATCCTGGCTGTCTCCCCATCCCTCTTCTCTCTCTGTCTCTTGTCTCTCTCCACTCAGTCCTGCTATATAACACAGGAATCACTCCTTGCCACCCACTCCAGGAAGTGACCATACACACAAGAAACCATTGTGCTTCACATCACAAAGCAAAGTAAAGGAATTGGAAAAAAATCACACTGAACTAATTGTTTTATTAGATCTTCTTCCAGGCAATCTCCTGCAGCAGGCCATAACACATGGGATTACAGCTGCAGGTGTCACTTCCTTCAGATGACTTCTCAACAGTTGACCCTGGGACCTCCCTCTGCACTACCATGTGGTGTTTACCTGTCAGGTATAAAGGGAAGGTCCCAGCTACTCCTCAGTTCTTTTCAACCGCAACCTACATACAACAAGTCCTCCTCAGAGCTCTGCTTACCAGTCATTGATAAAGAGTTCTACTGACCAAAATTTACTAAATGGGCTCATACGCACACCCTCATCGACAGTTTTCTGTTTGTTTCCATTGCCTGCTCCTATTCCGGCCAGTAGCCCCAACTCACTCTGTCAAGTCTTCCTGGTTGCTTCCACTGGCAGATGGCCATGATTGATGTCCAGGCTCTAGTGAATACTATTCTGGACCTGTCTCAGACCCGTGCCCCCTAAAGTGGGGTCAGCTCTGGTCTCTGCTCCCTGTAGGCCTTCCTCAGCCCAGCGGACCACCAGCTCTTCCCCTGTCTCCACAGGTGTGTACACTCAGGACATAGACATGTAGGACTCTTTCCTGTAGGACTGGGATCTGGCTGACCTGGGAAGTGGATGGCATGGAGCATGAGGATTCCCCTCAGTCCTCCTCTGCCGCCTCCTTTATTCAGGGGAATCTACCCCTGAGCTCCCTTGTTCTTCGCCTGATGACCCAACGCTTTTGGACATTATGATCCACATCCAGAAAATGTTTAGATTCCAGGGAACTGTGCACGATGCTTCTAGAAAGAAATTGGCTCTGTACTTGGGTGTGCCAGAATGCCCCACTCTGGTTGGCCCTCTTTGGTGGACGCTTTTGAAGAGGCTATCTTGCTACGTGGAAGCAACCTTTCAAGATTCCTCCAATCTTCGTAAGGCTGATAGGATTTTATCAGGCTCCAGTGGATCACCCCTATTTCATGTCTCTGCCTCAGGTGGACTCAGTGGTGGTCAATGCCACACATGATGGGTCCTCTGGGCCTTAACACATAGTGTTCAGCCCTGGATAAGGAATCCAAGAAATTGATGTTATGGGAAAAAGGGTTTTTGCCTCAGCCACCTTGTCTCTACGTATACTTAATTACATGGGACACCTCCTGAAATATCAGGAGGAAATCCTAAGGGCCTCCCAAGTGACAGTCCAGTCCTCCCATTTTAGGAGGCAGTATAGCACAGTGGGTTAAGGCTCTGAGTTGCAGATCTGGAGACCTGGGTTTGAATCCCACAGCCACCTAGGTGCATACTGTGTGATCCTGAGCAAGTCATTTAACTTCATTGTGCTCCCAGGTAGCATCTGGAAACAAGCTTCAGCTTAGTGTGCTACTCCTGGTTAAAACAATATTCAATTCCTTCCCCTGGTGGGTTCTGTTCATGAGGAGCTGATGGTCAAAATGTCTACTGCAGCAACTGTGTGCCATCACCTGCTAAGGGCAACTCAAGAAGCCATTGACACTATGGCTTGTATGTCCTCTGCAGGAGTGTGTCTCAGAAGACATGTCTGGCTCAGGGTGTCAGGATTTTCACAGGATATACAGCAATCTATCCTGAATGCTCCTTTAAAAGGATTTAGCTGTTTGGTCCACAGACCCAAGACATATTCAGAGACTTACAAAACTCAGGTTGCACCCTTCAATTGGTATGGACCCTGTACCGTTCAAAAGCCAAACGGCCTTCAGGGGCTTCTTGAGGGCCACCCTACAGGGGCCATCCCACGGCTCAAAGGCAACCTGCCAATAAGAGAAACCTCAGTTACAATTGTCAGCTCCTACAAAAGCTCAGAAACACCGTTTCCATCCTGCCCCTGAAGGGCCAGCCTTCAGCCTTAATGTCTTCCTCCGGTCATTGGACTAGAGACCCCTACCGATGGCCATTGGGGCAGGTTTTCCTGACCTGCAGGGGTGGCAGCTATCTCCTCTGACCAGTGGCTCCTGCAATTGATCACGACAGGGCACATAGAAACATAGAATTTGACAGCAGATAAGGACCGTTTGGCCCACCCAGTCTGCCCATTTCCTACCTAATGGATAAGCTGCAAATCCCAGTTAACCAGCAGCCTACTTCTTCCACCCCACCCCTAGAATTGCCTTATGGCTGTCCCATGCATGCTTGAATTCAACCACTGTTTTTGACTCCACAACCTCTTCCGAAGGCTGTTCCATGGATCCACAACCATCTCTGTGAAAAATACTTCCTTACATTACCTCTGAGCCGCCACCACCTCTATCTTCAAATTGTGCCCCTTGTTCTTGCACACCTCTTTTTGAAAGATACTACCTCTTGGACTTGTTGATTCCTTGAGGTACTTGAAAGTTTCTATCATGTCCCCCTCCTCCTTTCCTCGAGGCTATACATATTAAGCTCCTTTAGTCTCTCTTCATATGTCTTCCGGTGCAGACCCTGCACCATTTTAGTTGCCCTCCTCTGGACAGCTTCCATCTTGTCTACGTCCTTGCGGAGATTGGGTCTCCAGAACTGCACACAGTACTCCAGATGGGGTCTCACCAGCTTTCTGTACAGAGGGATAACAACTTCCTGTTTTCTACTGGTGATGCCTCCCTATGCATCCCAGTATCCCCACCCTCCTTACTGACCTCTCACATTGCTTGCCCACCTTTAAGTCATCTGATATGACTACCCCCAGGTCCCTTTCCATTTTTGTTGTTGTTAGTATCTCATACTGCAGATCATGGAGATACCTCTTCCTTGACACCCAGAATCTCTCACTACCCCAGACCAAGCACAGGTCTTACAGACCGAGATAGATGCTTTGCTGTCAAAAAGCCATCATACAGTTCCCTTCCTCAGAAGGGTGCAGGATTTTACTCACTTTCCTGGTTCCCAAATGGAAGGAGAATGTATGCCTCATTTTGGAGCTGAGGTGCCTCAACCTCTACATCACTTACCAAAAGTTCTGAATGGTGTCTCTTCTGACACTTCTCCTTTTGCTGAACATGGGAGATTGATTCTGCTCTCCGGATATGAAGGATGCATACCTCCATATCATGATGCACCTAGCCCACAGGCAGTTTCTCCATTTCATGTTTCTGGGTCATCATTACCAGTTCAGAGCTCTCCTTTCAGCCTTCCCTTAGTCAGAGGGGTATTTACAAAATGCCTAGCAGTGGTTGCAATGGCCCTCTGCAGGGACAGCCACTATATCTTTCCCTACCTGGACAACTGGCCCCTGAAAGCATCCTCCAGCCAACAGCTGTTACTCATGCTTTCTTGAACCCTGCAGTTGTTCATCCAGGTGGGATAGCGGTAAACCATCTGAAGTCCAAAATGGACCCTACACAATGCCTCCACTATATCAGAGCCATGTTAGACACCTCCATGGAAAAGCATATTTGCCCATAGCTCGAGCGAACACCCTGATTGCTTTGGCACACAGATTGGAGTCCAGTAGATTAGTATCAGCAAGAGGCTACCTCTGCCTCTTGGGACATTTGCGGCCACGATATCGATGGTCCCCAATGCTAGGTTAAATATGAGGGTCCTTCAGTGGTCCTTTGAGTCCAATGGAACCAGAAGGAGGATGATTTTGATGCCCTGGTCCTGATGTCTTCCTGGCTCTTCAAGCTCTACAATGGTGGAAGTCCAGAGACAACTTAACGTGAGGCATGCCATTCCATTCTCCTGTCCTGAATCTCATTCTCACTACAGATGCCTCCTTGATGGAGTGGTGTGCTCATGTCCTGCACGTCAGGTCCCAGGATCTTGGACACCAGTGGAAGCTCACCTCCACATCAATGTCTTGGAGCTAGGGCAGTTACCTTACAGGCACTAGAGACTCACCTCCGCCTTGGTTGCATTCAAATGCAATTGGACAGTTTTATGGTGGTTCACTACCTAAACAAGCAAGGAGGCACCCATACCTACCTTCTCTGAGAGAGAATCAATGAGGGTTTGTTATTGGGCGAGCCAGAGAAATAGTCATCTTCTGGCAGTACACATCCCTGGGGTGTCCAACACCCTGGCAGATGCCCTGAGCAGATCCACTGCCCAGGCCCATGAGTGGGAAATTTTTCCGACATTCCAAACAATGTCTTCCACCTGTGGGGCCACCGAGTCGAATCTATTTGCCTCTCTGCAAAACACAAAACTGCCACTTTACTGCCCTCTCATGCGAGGTCCTGGAACTGTGTGGTGGGATGCATTATCTCTTACCTGGACAGGAAGATTTCTTTGTGCCTTCCTGTCCTTTCTGCTCATTCAGACAGTACTACCCAATCTGGTCCAGGATGGGGCATCTACGATTCTCATAGTTCCATTCTGGCCAAGACAGATTTGGTTCCTCTACTTTTACAGCTCTCAGAACCAGATCCCATACCTTTGCCAATTTGACAGGATTTCCCAGGCACAAGGCTCCCTGCTACACTGGACGTTCACTCACTCCATCTGCACGTCTGGCTCCTGAGGATCCTCTCATGCTCAGGGTGTCCCCAAAGGTAGTGGAAGTTCTGGGCTGCTAGGATCCCATCTACTCAGTCTTCCTACTCCATGAAGTGGAAACGCCTTTCTATTTGGGTGTCCAAATTGATCGTAGATCCTTATGAGTGTACCCCTCAGTGCAACTTAAATTATTTGCTCTCATTTTCAGAGGAGGACTGAAATAATCCTCTGTGAAAGTCCACCTTTCTGCCATTGCCACATTCCATTTACCTGTGGGCAACATCTCTTTATCCCAGTTACCTTTGATTCAAACCTTTTAAAAGGTATTCTGCACCTGCATCCCTATCCAGGATTTGAATTTTGTGCTTGAAAAATTGACTGAGTCCATACTAAGGTGCTAGGGTGACCACTCAACACTGCCCCCTCTACTGTCCCAGTGGATACCCCTAAACTATACATACTTATAATACTGCTTCTGCACAATAATCCTTGGGAATCCCAAAAAGGCTCACAACCAGTTTGGAACTCCTTTATCCCCTGCTACCATACTGGCACTACAATTACCCCACGCCTGTCCATTAAGCTGGCAATCTATGATAATCTCGATAACCATGCAGCAGGATCATCAGCCACTATATATTGGATCCCAAGAAAGAAGAAAAAATTGCCTGACTGCTCACTACTCCTATCACTTGGTGCCCTCATCAAGTTAATCTTCTTTCTGCTGGTCTGTGTTGGCACTGTGGAAATCAACCCTGGACCCACTGAAAGCTCGATCTCTCCAACTGACCTAACCTCCATAAATGGACTGAGTTTTCTTCACTTCAATGCCTGCAGCCTCTAAAAAGTTCTCATCAATACAGGCCTGGGTTGCACACACCTACCGGACTGTCTGGTTATATCTGAAACATGGCTCAAATCTGCAACAAAAGATAGTGAAATAAACCTTCCCAACTATCAGCTCTTCAGATCTGACCCGTCTATCCAGGGCGGTGGGGTAGCCATCTATGTCAAAGCAAATATCTCTGCATCCTGCCTCAATTCTACATCTCAACCAAAGGAATTCGAATGCTTGTCTATTAAAATAACCCTTCCGACACATCTTCCTTTCAACTGGTTGGTTGCTATAGGCCCCCTCTGCAGGCCTCAAACTCCTATCCCATTTAGGATCCATACTTAATCTGGGTCCTGAAGACACCATCATCTTAGGAGACATGAACTTAAATTGGCTGACTAATGCATCTG
The DNA here is from genome assembly GCA_016271365.2 of Neoceratodus forsteri. Lineage (NCBI taxonomy): Eukaryota > Metazoa > Chordata > Ceratodontiformes > Ceratodontidae > Neoceratodus > Neoceratodus forsteri. The sequence goes on from CM057455.1 coordinate 1,048,074,342, forward strand.
CACCCCTGGTAACCTTCTGTGACACCTATGGTTTCTCTCAATTAATCAAAGAACCAACAAGGATCAACCCAAAGAATACTCTCAACAGCACACTCCTGGATATTATATTGGTAAATAAACCTCATCATTATCCCTATGCAGGAGTACTTCTCAGTGACATAAGTGACCACTGTCCCATAGCTGCCATTAGATCAACAATCAAGTGACCCAATCCTGCAAAATTCCTCCCACGAAGGTCAAAAAGAACTTTAATATTACAGGATATCTCCATGATCTGTGCCACACACACGTTGGCAAGAATTCTATCTCACAGCCTCAATAGAGTCAGCTCTTCAAATCTTAAATGATATAATCATAAGTGCCCTCAATTCATGCACCCTCACCAGTGTCAGAACCAAACTCAAATCCTGTCGCTGGTTCTCTGCCGACCTTAAATCCGCACTGCTTGCCAGAGACAAACTCTGGAAAAGGGCAAGAAAGACAAGGACCCAAATGACTGGCTCCAATTCAGAAAAGCCAGAAACTCCTGCACAAAACAAGTAAGAAAAGCCAAGGCAACCTTCTACACAGCTGAACTAGATGCTCCTAACAACCCTTCCAGGTTCTGGGGTACCATAAAGGGCATCCTAGGTCAAACCTCTACCCTGTCTTACCATCCAAAATTCAATTAAATAATATTGAAATCACCGACAAGCAAAATATCTTGAATGCCTTCAATGACCATTTCACTACAGCTGGCCTGGCTTGACTCCTCTCCTGCAAAACCTATTAAGATCATCTCTAAACCTACAATCTACTGAGAATCAAAAGGTTGCTTCCACATTCTCATTCAAACCAATATTGTTCAAAGATGTGAAGACCTCCTACTCCAACTAGATACCACCAAAAGCGCAGGTGCAGACTCCTGGATCCCTACTAAAAGAAGTAGCACTGTATGCCTTAACCGCTCCCTCACCCATCTCTTCAATCTATCACTTGTCACTGGTACTATCCCTCAATATGGAAAACAGCTCAAGTGTTTCCACTACTTAAGGCAGGTGATCCCATGGACCTCAATAATTATAGGCCCATCTCCATCTTACCAATACTATCCAAGATGCTTGAGAAGCTGGTAAACTCAGTTAATTGCCTACCTTGATACCAACAATCTCCTAAATCCAGCTCAATCTGGGTTTAGATCTATGCATAACACCATCTCTGCTCTAGCAAAGTCACAATGACTGGCAGACTGCCCTAGACAAAAGAATAATACCTGTGCTGTGTTTCTGGATCTAAGCAAAGCCTTTGACACCGTGGATCATGATCTCCTAATCACCTCACTAAACTCCATAGGCCTTGACTCACTCTCCATTAAATGGTTCAGATGCTATCTCTCTGGAAGGCTACAACTGGTAAAGAATGATGGTGATCTATCTACCCCTAAGCCACTCCTAAGAGGTGTACCACAAGGCTCCATCCTGGGTCCCATCCTTTTGCCATCTACATCAACAATATTGACTCCAATCTCTCTCTTTCTAATATCCACCTTTTGCAGATGACACTGTACTTTATGTGAGCGATCCTCACCATCAAAAGCCTGTGAGCTCCTACAGTCTCAATTCTCCTCCTCCAGCATAACCTATTAAAAAGAAATTATTACTAAATGCTAAGAAAACCAAAGCTATTTTCTTTGCCCACAAGAACTGTTCTTCCACTATCCCATCATTTACCCTCCCACAACTCTCTACCATCCTTGGTGAAAATCTGGAATATGTTGACAAATTCAAATACCTAGGAGTATGGATAGACAATAAACTAGACTATACTACCCACGTTGAAGAGCTCCTGAAAAGCTAAGACAAAGACTTGGTCTATTCTATAGAATCAAACACTACCTGACCAAAGATTCCAAACAAAGATTAATCCTTGCATCATTCATGTCCCTCATTGATTATGCTGACTTCTCTATGGTCATTGCTCCTCTCCCATCTAAACAAACTAGACACCCTGTATCATAGAGCTATTAGATTCATTACTGACCTTCCTCTAGCACCCATCATTGCTCTCTCTACAATGTAGTCAGCTGGACATCCCTGCAACATAGAAGAAGAAAAAATGCTGCTATCTGGATCTACAAAGCTCTGACAAACAAACTCCCTTCCTACATCTCAGATTGCTGCAACCAGATCACATCCAGGCCCTACACCTTGAGGATCAACAAACTGATCCTGCTGAAGATTCCTATCACCTGCACCCGATATGGAAGAGCTGCAATCAGTTATTCCCTAGCACTTATCTGGAATTCTATCAAAAGACCCTGAAAATGGAAACACTGATCCCCTTACATCCTTCAAAAAGCTGTACACCAGCCTAATCCTGATTCTTGCAATTGCTTCCACAAGGCCTAGTCCTCCCACATCCCCACCCCCACACACCTCTCACTCCCTAACCCCCTTCTAAATCTCCTCCCTATTCTTCTATCATTGCTCTGGTCCTTTCCACATCAAACCTCAAACATATATGCCCACCCATGTACCATTATCCAAGCCTTATCCCCACCAGACTGTTTGTTTCTCACCTTTAATAGGTTTTGGTTTACTGTCCTTTGCCTTGTATATATGTAAATAATTGTACATCTATCTCACTCATAAATGTTTGTATTTGTGCTATTTCAATATCATGTTTTGTATACACTCTGTAACCTTTTTGTTATGACCACTCAGGTCCATCTTGTAAATGAGCTATGCTCAATGATGTTCGCCTGAATAAATAAAGATTTTGATTGATTGATTGATTGATTGATTTGAGCCTGCTGAATCCAGTGACTTCTGTTATTTTTCTTGGAAAACAATGAATTTGGTTGCCATTATGCCAGCAGACATGTCTCAGAGTTACGTGCATTAATGAGTAAACCTCTATACCTGCAATTTCATAACAACCAGGTGTCTTAATGCACTAACCCATTGTTTTTGCCAAAGGTTGTTTCTGAATTTACTTTAAATCAAACCATTCATTTACCAGTGTACTTTGTGCAGCCTACAAATACAGGGAAGCCTTGCTTCATACTTTCAATGTGCATAGAACATTGAGCATTTACCTTCTTTGCACTTCACAGTTCGAAAAACTTTTGTTTCTTTAGCCTCTGGAAACCAGGCCGTTAGTGTTTCAAAGCAGTGCTTGTCCACATGGTTGGCCAATTGCATTACGTTCATCTATGTAAAATTTATGTAAAATTGAAAACCTCACGGGTTGTAAACTCCATTTTCCAGAGGCATAGCTGCCTCTATGATATGTTTCTGGGGCATTTATGCCTTGAATATTTGGAAAGTCACCACGTGGTCTACTGTACATACCTTCACCAAGCATTACAGCCTAGACATCAATTCTAAGAATGGGTCATCCTACAAGGTCTGCTGTCCTAAGTCCTAATGATTTGCTTCCTCCTTCCACTGGGGATAATAACTGCTTGGGAATCTTCCCATGCTTATGACCTACTGCATGAGATTGCCTCAAAGAAGATAGTATGGTTGTGTAAAACTTACCATAACAGTAGATCTTGAGAATTTCTCTTGCAGCAGGTCATACTAGCCAACCCTCCCTCCCCTTGCTGTTACTTCAGAAGGCAGGGCGTAGCTACAAGGGTGCAGGGGTGCAGTGGCACCCAGGCCCATGAGGTTTGAGGGGCCCAAATCATAATTTTGATGTTCATTCAAAACTGGGAGGGGCCCAGTAACATGGCCTTGCACCCAGGCCCTCTGGGAATTTGCTACACTACTGTCAGAAGGTTCGTTGCTCCTGTCTTTCACAACTCCATGAGCTGCTGCCTTGATTTCTCTCCTTGGTTCCCATTGGAGGCCTAGGATATGTTTCCACATGTGATCATGAGGATGGAAAAGAACTGAGGAGTAGCTGGGACATCCCCCTTTTATACCTCCCAGGTAGACAGCACGTGGTAGTGCTGCGGAGAGGTTCCAGGTCGACTGCTGAGAAGTTATCCAGAAGGAATGATGCCTGTGACTGTAATCCCATGTGTTATGATCTGCTGCAAAAGACACTCTGAAGATCTACTGTTACTGTAAGTTCTTACACAACCATACTTTCTTTGATTGTAGACCCTTCTGCTTTGTGCCTCATTGACTTCAATGGTCAAATTGGGAATGACAGTGATGGGGAGGGTGTGTTCTCACTGACCAGCAGCATGGCACAGCAGACACAGAGATTCTTAAAGACAAGATTTTCAGCCTAGAAAAGCTGTGAAGAGACTATTTAAATTAAAATTAGGTACAAATCAACATAAATCACTCATAAATCTCCCGTAATCAGATATGTGCAGGGCTGGATTCAATGCATGCAGCCTACCTCACAATGTCTTAGCAGCTACCTTTGCATGAAAAAACTAAATAGACCGCCACTATTAGATCAGTCCTGAAAGGGTTAACATAAAAGCAGCCAGGACTGGCAGACACGCACACACACACACACACACACACACACGATAGAAAACCAAAGAATGCAGAATGCCAGCAGACAGAGGTAAGGTACACACGCACACAAAGCGAAGGTTAAAACCTTGACAGTGACCATTTGTAGGCTCAGGAGTTCAAGTCAGGAGCAATGAAATAGTGTGGTTACTGCAGTGGTGGGGTGGTGGATGGGTGGGGAGGGGAGACAATGGAACAGCAAGGAACAGCACTGTGGAGGTGAAGTTGTGATTCATGTCCAGCTGAAGCATTCAGTGGATGGAGATCCTCTTGATATCTGATCACATGCTTCCAGAGTCCTTTCTATCTCTCTAGTCATAGCAATAGGTCAACATGGCAACATCACCATGCAGCGATAAAGAGTCAACTAGCACTAATTCAGGCATTATTTTCACACAAAGCAATGCTTTAGTAAAATAGAAAAATATTTGACAGAGAAAATTTCAAGTTTTACAGTATATTCCCACCCCACCCTTTATTACTGATTGTGTCTTTGTTGATTATGTTATAGCCTTCAATACAACTGTCCCAAGAGTCCCTAGGACCCACCATATTTCTGTTATTGCTGCTATATCTCGCTGCTCTGTTATGAGTCTAAATTTGAGCTCGTTGATATGGCTGACAAGATTACGTGCATTAACTAAAATGTTGAGAAATTTTCTTTTCGTGTTTACAGAAATTGTTTTAATGTTTTTGTTTATAATGTTTGAACTTATTGGCCCACATATTCAAACATGATGTGCAGCATGAAATGGAGATGAGCGTCACAACCTAGAAAATGCATGGCAGCATGATATTCAACAGTGGGAACTGGCGATGCTCATGTCAGAATGCACGATCATGCAGATAATATGTGACAGGGCAGAAAAAGGGGAGGGGCACCTGAATATGCCACACATGTATATATTCAGCCAAAATTAGTGGCCCATGTGCCATGCATCTGAAAAGTGGGCTGCACAAAATTAGGAATAAAATGGGTAGTCCTAAGTCATTTAGCCACCCAGAGGTGAGACCGCGCACTGCAGCAACAAAGTCTGGGCTAGCTTTCCACATGGCAGCAGTAATGACTGATGTGAGGAGATAGAGGGAACAGCAAGATGGTCATAGAAGAGCCCATAGGCAGTATGCCCAAAAGACATGGTACCGGCCCCATGTCACATTCAAACAGCTCAGTGACACAGACATTGTGGGCCAGTTCCAGCTCAACAGGGCAATTCTGAGACAGCTCTGTGAGCTGATCCATGATGAGCTCCAGGCACCCACACACAGAAGTCATGCCATGATGGAAGAGACCAAGGTCACAGCAATGCTGTGTCTGCTCACAGTCACCTTCCAGATATCGGAGGGTGACACCACTGGCATCACCCAGTTGGCGCATCCCTTCTCCTCACACAGTTCCTCACCTCTCTGCTGCCTCATTCTAGTCTGTTCATTCAATTCCCTTGCACATCAGTGGAGCAGACAGCAACAATGCAACACTTCCATAGGGTTTGCCGCCTACCGGGCATGCTGGGGCCATTGACTGCACCACGTGGCCATCAGAGCACCACCTGGTGGAGATAAGGAAGTATATGTAAACAGGAAGGGGTACCTCTCCATAAAATGTCAGGTTGTGTGCTGTACCAGAGGGTGCATCACACATGTCTGTGCCCGCTACCCTGGAGTGCACACGCATATATCTGGCATCAGTCATCCCTGTGCCACTGTTTCAAGTCTGGGGAGATATCCAGTGGCCATCTTGTAGGTGAATGGAAAACAGCCACAAACAAGGTGCCACATGGCAGCACTGTGCAGTGCTGGTGGCTGTGTAGGTGTTGGCCTAGTAGGATGGTGTTGCCACAAGGCTGACAACCATGTGACACATGGGATGGGGGAAGGCAGAGATGGGACCGGAATAGGACTGACACTGAACAGATGTGGAATGCCACCATGGGAGGGAGTACATGAGACAGTGTGCAACAGGAATAGGCTACGGGTGGTGCCAGCCAGTAGGAGCCTGTAACAATGTGTGAGGGTAGTGCACTGTGACACATTAGAAGGGGCAGTGCTGTGTGGCACATCCAGGCTGGAGTGTTGCCATGCCCCACACCAAATGCCATGCAGTCTGCAGTGGCAGTGATAGTGGACATATGACAGCTGGGAAAGTGCCTCAGAGGGAGGGTGCAGGATTATGCAACTGTGACACTGTGTCAGGGAAATGTGCTGATGGGGCTGACCAGCTGTAACAGGTCTGTGTGGAGGGAAGAATGCCATGGATGTGTACTGTATAATAACATAGCACCTTCCTCCACACAGGAGACAGCTCATACCCCTCCGGCCATTGATGCTGACCCCAATACTGCAGCCCACATCCAATGCAGAAGAGAGGCACAATGAGGCACACCCAGCTACATGTAACATCATAGAGCACGTGTTCAGCATGCTGAAGATGTGCTTCAGATGCCTGGACAGGTCTGGTGTGCCCTACAGTATAGCCCAGACAAGGCCTGTGGCATATTCCTGGCCTGTTGCATGCAACACAACATGGCCATAGACCATGGAGTAGTTGTCCAGGCCCTGGAGGATGACAGTGCAGAGGATGTGGAGCCACCAAATGAGGGTGAGCATCTACTGCGAGACCAGAGGGACCAAGATTGGCCTCGAGGGACAGTGGCACAGGGACACCATTGTGTAGGAACATTTTGGACCCCAAAGGTGAGTAATACAGTCAGCCTTGTCATTGCAGTCATGCACACAGGCACAGTATATGTGGCTGCATGGTGTACCCACAATGATGTATAGCATGAACTGGTTGCCCTGTTGTGATGTGCAGACAGGTGTGCTGAGGTTGCATGCACACATGTCCACAGGAGGAAATCAATGCCAAAGATGCGCAGTGGTACTATAGCTGTAGTGGATTAGCATGGGTCAGAGATAGACCACTGGCACATACCCACAGTGATAAGCCACAGGTGCACTCATCACGCCCATGCCATTCCCACAACAGCATGGCCTTCATCCATGTCCCAGATGCCATCAAACTGTTTGACAATGCCACAGGGTTGTGTAGGTGGGGCACTGTGGTCACAGGGTGTTGACAGTGCATAGCCGTAGGCACTACAGGGCAGATGCCACCCACCAGCAGCTCTGAGGCATCACAGGCAGGCCAAAAGAGCCCCAGACACCTCAGGGTGTGCATGTACAGCTGCCACATACATGTACACAGCCTCACCCAAGGCCCCAATTTTTCCGTGATTCCGCAACCATAGAGATATCTGCGAATTTAATGTAAACATGGAAAATCCACGGAATATTATTCCGTGGTTTATATGAACTGAAGAATAGTATTCTGCTGTTTACATGAACTGTAGAATATTATTCCGCCATCTACATGAACAGTGGAATATTATTACACAGTTTATGTGAAGTTTACATCAACTGTGAATATTATTCCGTGATTTACATGAACTGTGGGATATTATTCCGCAGTTCACATGAACGGCAGATTACTATTCCACAATTTATACTGAAGAGTCAGTATTTAGCTGGCCTGATGGCACAGCAGTACCACTCGAGATGCTGATGACCCAGGTTTGGAATTCAGCCTGGAAAATGGAGGGCCAGTTGGGGGAGGAGGATTGAGCTCCACGGACTGCTCTCCTCCTCCAAAGGGAGGATGGAAGTCCCGGTGTTTGGGTAACCCCTGTGGTAGCCTAGGGTATAACACTGGGACTGACTACATTTGTGAGGTGTGTCAGATGTTAGGTGTGCCACCCCAATGTCATTGCACAACACTCCTCCTGAGGAGAAAATGGGAAAATGGAGGTTTCATTGCCGCTACAATGATGCGCCTCCATGTTGCAGACCAGCGCCACCAATTTGGTTCTTGCTCCTATATTACCAATCAGTCTCCATTGGGGAAGGTGGACCCACCCCTGGTGAGTAGGCTGGGAATGTTCACATCCCGGGTGTGTGATGGGGTTAAGCATGTGTAGATCAGACCGATGGGGGCCGGGGATGAGGCAATAAAGAATAATAAATAAAAATAAATTAATTAATTTAAAAAAGAAAAGTCAGTATAAACTGCGACTAAAACAAATCTTCAGTTTAAACTGACCCTGATCAAAGAAAATTATTCCATGGATCATATAAATTGTGGTTAATCCATGGATCATATAAACCCTGGAAAACTAGTCTGTTGTTTATATTAAATTCCATGAGAATGCTTTTGGAATTCTGTGAATTAAATAAAAATCTGAAAAACATTTTGAAACAGCCCCTGCCCATTAGTTTGTCTGCTAGGCCTCTACCTTAAAAATGAAAACAGGTAAATCCCTCCCACCCATCCAGCTCAGCCCCACCACACTCCCTACCCCACCGAGAACCTCCTTGTGTCCCTTTATTTGAAGTAGAAATATTTTATCAGGTCCCATACTGTGCTGCAAACCTCATCCTTCTAATTTCACTCGGGGCCTGGATTCCAGTTTCATGTCCCAGAAGTGCTTTGAGCACAGCCGCACAAAGCACTACTGGAATAAGAAACTGGCATTCTCGTCTAGTGGTAAAACTAGGAGGATGAGGATCACTGAGCAATGTGGTAGCCACTAAAAATATTACTCATTCAAATTTGGTGGCCCTGGTGACTCTCAGGTTGGGGTGGGGGATGGGACTGATTTTATTTTGTAATACTAAGAACTCAGGAGTTAAATGACAACCTTCACTGGTTTGTAGGCCACAGCCCCAAAACTAGCATTCTTCTCTTACCTGGGTGCTGGGGGTGTTCCTGACTTTACCAAGTCCCCAAATGCCACTGCAGAATTAGGAAACTGATGCCACAGAAGTTCTGTGCAGCAGGGGACTTGCCACAGAATTTAGACCCAAATTGCCACAGAAAAATTGGGGGCCTTGGCCTCGCCCCACAAGCAAGGGCAACTCCCATGGGGATCCCAGGGCCAAATAGGGCAAGTCCTCCACCTCTGAGGCCGACCCATGCAACTGTGAATGGCTACGCATCGAGGTGGGTGGAGAACCAAACACTGTAGCCAGAGTTGGGTGGGAGTCAAGGGCAGGGGACTGGGTGTCACAGACAGTGCTGCCACATTGTAGTGTTCAGGGTGCTGGTGCTGCACACTGTGTGGTGTGTGGTACAGCAACCACGTGCAGCCAATCCTGAAGTGCCCTCCTGTATACCCTCCACAACAGTGGAGAAGCCTGCAATGTCAGTGAGTAACAGGTGACTAGCCCCTATGATCTCCACATGTCAGACAGAAGCCTGCCCCTCATGGAGGTGTAACTGGAGGTACGGGAGGCAGGTCGAGCCCCTCAAGCCTGGTCTAAGCTCAAAGCTCACCTGCTCGCCAGGAGCACTTGCCAATGCACAAGGAACTGACCTTATGCCACGGCCCTCCTCCCTCTCCACCTTCTGTATTGTAAATGCCTTTAAGTCTTTCACAGTTATACAGTATGGAATTTGCCTTATGTGTGTTATCACTGTTAAACCATTTGGAATGTATGCAAGTTTACAGCTCTGCTTACCTACTTGTACTGTCTGTTAACCTGTATGTTAATTTTACAGCTCTTACCTGCTTTTACTGTTTTCTGTTTACCTGTATGTTATTTTTACTCCCGGGTCGCCCCTGAAAAAGGACCTCCGGGCCCAGTGAGCCTACCGGTCAACAAAATTCAATAAATAAATAATAAATAATAACTGCACCTGCAACCCCTGCACAGCATCATGGAGTGCTCCTGGCTCTCCATGGAGGCCCTCAGTAGCCTAGTGTGTTCTGGCAACTCATCGTCCAGGCCATGTGGTGGTGTGCAGGGGAGGCTAATTCGAGGAAGGGTGGCCTGCCATATGACTGGCACAGCATGTGGCTGCTCCATGGCTGACACTGGGGGTGTGGGAATGTGTTGTGTGCATCCATAATGCACGCTGTGGCTGCCTGAACATGTAGCTGGTCAGGGCTGTGGCTGGTCACCAGTTTCCCATTGCTGGGCAGCAGTGCCCCTCAGCTGCACCTCAGCAGGCTGCATCATGATGCCCTTTACCTGCGCTGTTGCTGACTGCAAGTGGTGGCCCACCTGCTGTGCACAGGGCAGCCCTGAGTGCTGCTGGTGGCATGTGCTGCATGTGATTAATCCGTCCAGGCCACATGGGTGCAGCATTGGGGACGACACTGTCGATATGAGTAATGTCATCTTCAGTGTTGAGGAGAGCACATCCAGAGCTGTGAAGAGTGCCTCTGCTGACAGGAGATGGTCTCATCATCATCACCATCCACCTCCTGTGTGTGCATGTCCACAGTGGGCACCACACTGGCCATCGCTGTGGTCAGAGGTATGCTGCCATGCTGTGCATGCTGCTGTACCCATGGAGCCCACCTGAACCAAGATGTGATGAAACTGTGGAAACAAAAGGAGAGCATGGTTAGGATCCATGGCCATGGCAACATTACCATAACATACTTCGGTAGGTACTCAGGCATGTAACAGAGTGCAGTAGCAAATGCACACAGGCATGACAATGTGAGCAGGACACATGGCAGACATGCTCGGATGCACACAGATGGAGCCGGCATGCACACTCCATACAGAGGCCGCTGATCTGTGGCAACACAGTGCTGCACATAATGGATAATATGCCACAGACAGGCATTCAACATCACATGCAGGACCAGACATGACCTGTAACATGTATACTCACAGTGCAGCGACGGACAACCACCTGTTTCAAATCCCCCACTGAGAAGCCTTCCACAGTCATCATGGCTGAGGGATGTGGCAACAAGTGCCTCCTGCGGTGTCATGACAGGAGCAGTGGAGGGTCGCCACTAGTTCCCTGATGGAAGCACTGATCTCGGCCAGTGGCTCCTTGCAATGTTGCTGGATGCCACCGATCCACTAATGTACTCATGGGGAGTGTGGTTGTATTTCCCCTGTGCATTCACAGCCTCCTCCAGCCCTGTTTCTGTGGTGTCTCACACCTCTGACTGAGGAGCTTGTCCCACAGCACGTAGGCCTCAGTGAGGGCTTAAGCATCCTTCATAAAGTTGGATGTCGTCATCTTCCAGATGCCATACTGGTACTTGTGGAAGAAACAGATAGGGATAGGCCAAGTTACAACAACATTGACATGTGAAAACTAACCTTGCACAGAACAAGTACAGACACATAAACATGACAGAAATTCTACCTTCAAGGCGGCAGTACCTCTGGTCACCTGTGCAGAGCTGGTGCTTAGGCCTGCTCTACAAATGTGTATGCAACTTTTATTTATTTATTTATATTTTAATTTTGGATACAGTCCTTGAGCTCAGAGCTCGTTTATGAAGGCTCCAAGTCAAGGAGAACAATACAATGGCAGACAGGCATATTGGGTATACAACAGCAAGTATGGAATTTACAGAGCACATAACATCAGTAGTCAAACCACAAGTACAAGTAAAGCTATACAATAAGATAAAATATGACACGTAAACAAACTATAAAAATAAGGAGGGTATGGAGATCCATAAGCCAGCAGCCAGAGATGTGGGATTGTTACAACTGTATCAGTAAAGTGAGGATGGAAGCCAGAAAATGAGAGAGTAGGTACAGGTGGTTAGGGGTGGAGGAGGGGCATGAGGTTCCATGGGAGGTACAGGGTTAAGGTGTGCATTTGAGGTTGGGTAGGCAGGAGGGAAGAGAAGGTAGAAAGAAGAGGCTGGTGGCAGGAGATGAGGGCCAATTTAAGGTCCCTGTGATAAGGATGGGGTGAAGTCAGCCGGCTAAAGCAGAGGGAAAAGCAGTCTCGAGGGTGAAGAGTTAGAGGTCATTTAGCAGTCACAGCTGCTGGAGGTTGCTACTTAGTGCTTCAATTCTTTTTGAAAGAGCAGATGTTGGAGTTGCTAGATCAGCAGGGAGTTTGTTAATCAATGTGGGGCTCTGTAAGCAAAGAGACTGAGAGAGAGAGGTTCTCCTGAATGGTGCAGATAGTGAGCATTGTGCAGCTCCTGGTGCAGTGCTGGGTTTACGAGAATTGTAGTAGGTTGCGGATGGCAGGTGGGGCTGAATACATTCCAGTAATGAGATGCAAATGCGTGGATTGGGCACAGACTGTGTATGAGGCTATTTGCATATTCTGGCTGAATATTGCAAAGATGTGTCGCACATATGTAATTTGTTATCTTGCATTTCTGTTTGCTCTAGCAAACACCATGGTGCATTTACACAGGCAGCTGTGTGATAGATGGCCTACATAACTGCATCATGCGGGACACACATGGCGCACATCAGTGATGACAGCGGTGTTGTATTGTGCGAACATGAATATGTGGCACTCATGCGTGACAGGCATCTGTGGCACGTGGGCCTTGCAGTGCGCGCGTATGGATGGCTGGGGTCATAGTGGTAGGCACCCTTCACAAGATGGCACCGAGCAGCTGCCGTGCATGCATGCATGGTAGTAGGACTCATGACCTTAGTTTGCCATGCAGCAAGATGCTACTGCATGCCGGTAATGCTCCTTTGAATCCATATCACACATTGCAATGGCACACCCCTGATGAAGAGTCATGATTAGACTAGAAGCGCTGGGGTTAGTGCTGTGGGTTTGACTGGTTTGTTGAACTGGATGCTTGACTTCATATTATTATTTTATTTTAGCATTTAAGTACTATGCTTGCTGTTAGAGCACTGCCTACTTTGTTTTGTATGTTTGGATTTTAGGCAAGAACCTGCTCCATTTTCCTGTGCATGTCTCCACCTGTGCCTTCCATCCGTGCCCTATTGTGCTATGTACAGAGAGAGAAGCCTGCAAAATGTGGCCTGGTAAAAGCCCAGCAGCTGTAACCTCGTGATGGCACATGCTGCAGGCAGAGTGTCGATCAGCCAGCGTGCCCAGAGATGGGAGGAGGTGGAGCTGGCAAATCTGGTGGCCCTGGTGGACCCCAGGAGGACCAGCTGTTTGGCCAGGAGGAGCTGGGAGGGTGCAGGTGTGTGGTGTAGGCCAACATTGCCAATCGCCCTAAGCAGGTGGACTGGCATATCACACATGGTGAAGCAGTGTTGCCACCATTTTGGGGACATCGGCAGAAGGGACAGGGCATGCCTTGACTGCCTCCTGCCATGTTGTGACTCAGCATGGTGCCATGCCCAGGTAGGAAAACCATGTGAATCGTGCCATGATGGTTGTTGTTTTATGTCAAGGTGTGGTTTTGCCTGACACTGCTTTCCACATCTGGACAATGACTTGCTATCTGTATCAGACAATGGATGCAATACACTATGCGCATAAATGTCTGTTGTGGATGGCACAGACAGAGCCCATGCACTATAAAGATTGCATGTGTGCAGCTGACACATTCCATGTCCATGCCACTGTGGGCACCACCTGTCGACCAGAGGCTGGCATGACACCATGCGTTACTTGCGGATGGGCATCAGTCGGGTAAGGTGGCTTCAGATTCAGGGCGTACAATGCGCGATGGTTTACAAACCATGACCTGAACAGTACACCTGAGCCCACCATGGACATGGTGCATGGTAACCGTGGCGCCTGAACTGCATGACTGTTGTACAGTGTGACATTGCATGTCGGTCTGTACCACCATTGTCTGTATGTGCCCATGCATTCAGCCTGCCATGTGTCCGGGACATGCAACAGGATATGGTACATGGGTATGATGTGACATGGCATGGCCATGTACAACAGTTCCCCTGCTGAGCACACATGTCCCTGTGCAGCACGGTCCACCATGTGGCCATGCATGCTGGTGGGTGCTGGCATGTGGCATGGAAATGGCAGTGTGTCATGGTGGTTGCCTGTAGTCCATCCCATGTTACCATGCACCATTCACCATGGCACAGCTACAGGGACTGCAGGTGCCCACATGATGTTTCTGGGCAACTGGTGTCACGGTGTGGTCTGCACCCATTGCTAGGACCATCATGGTTCATTACCACCACATCCATGTATCTGTGTCATAGTATGTGCAGTGTTTCTGGGGCCCCTGTGGCAACACACATGGACTCTCTGTTCTGCTCTGACATGCCTCAGTGCCCATGCAAAGCAACATGAGGTGGCTGTCACTGCCATGGTGGCCATCGGTGTCATGGGCATATGGGCAGCCTCCAGCCACAGCTATGCGGTCCTGTGTCTGTCCACAGCATGCCAATGGTTGGCTGTCCAATGTCCTGTGGGCACATGGCCATGATGGTGCACCACCGGACAGTGCTTATGACCACGGTGGACCAACATTGGTGGCACACAGCCACGTACATGCATGCCACAGTCCAGTGTGGGACGTGCATGTGAATGTCACTGTGCAGATAAGGGAATCCATTGCAGGCTGCACCAGGATGCCCACTGGGAATGGTGTCCATCCTGTGCGCTGGTTGCCTATGCTGTACACTCAGTGGTGCACCCTTGGCCAGATGACACTATGACACCAGTCCCCATGGGTCATGATACACAGGATACCTACCATGTATTATGCATGCACAGCAGGTGGTCAGGGAACCTGTTTAGAATGTCACATGCCTGACATAGTGCACCAGCTGCAACATGTACCATCACCCATCACTGTACTGTATGATCCCAGGTGGCATGGGGGAAGCAATATTGTGCCTCTAGGTGGTACACTGTATGCCATCTACAGGTGAGGGTTCATATGTTCTCTTGCGGGTGTCCAGTTAAAGTGCACAATGCTGCTTTGTATATGAGCATACTGTGGGGAGCGTGTGGTACTGCATGGCGCTGTTTGTGCCTTTGTCATTGTGTTTCCATTGAAGACAAAGAGGCCATGCGATGGGCTCAGAGGATGCCCACAGGTGTGAAGAGGAGGGACAAGCAGGGAGAGATGGCGCAGCCAGGGGTGTCACCGTGAGGACCATCATGTGAGTATGCAAGTATTTATTAATGTGCCATGCCCATTGTGTCCAGCAAAGCCACCGTGTGTCACTCACTGTGGCCATTGGTACAACACATGTGTGCACATCATCACACACAGGGTGCAACCACCCTGTACATCATGGCCTTCCACACTCTGTTTGTCCACCATGGTGGCCGATGTGTACTATCATGCCACTGGTGCTGTGCATATGTTTGTCAGACCTGTGCCCATGGCATGTCCGATGCAGCAGTGTTGCCCATGGCCATGTTGGGCTGCCATCCCTGCACAGCTCCACTGCACACAGTGCATACAGGCACATTCGTGAGGCCATTTGCCACACACATTGTGTCTCATTCCTGCTACGTGGACTGTGCTGGGGTCATGCACACACCTGCCCATGGTTGTGTAGGTGTTGGCATCATAGGGGATTCACTCGGTCTGTTGTGGTCTGTGGCATGTGGTTTGGGCACGTTCAGGTGATTGCCGCATTACACACATGTGGTGGCAGTGTGTGCTCTTGCCTAGTTCCACCTGCTACCAGCCTCAGGGGACCCAGCAATGTCCAGTGTGTCTGGACTCATACCAGACCACCACCACCTGCAGAGTGTACAACACACAACTATACACATGTCACACCTAGTGCAGTGTGTCCTCCTGCACAGTGTACACACACAACCCTGCATGTTGCACCCAGTGCAGTGTGTCCCCTGCACAGTGTACAACACACAACCATGCACATGTTGCACCTGGTAGCAATAGCATGTGTGTGCCCCAGCACTGCTCATGATGCCCCCTGTGATATGCACCATACTGTTGCATTACGCTGCTGTTGTCCAGTGGTCATTATCTCCCACCCATCACCCTCGCATCCGCATGTCACACATTGCTCTGGTGCTGTGCCCTCATACTATGCCACTGTGTTGTGTTGGGGTTCCAGTATGTTACTGAGTTGTGCCACTACATGGTATTGGTATGGCCATGGCCATCCCTGTGTGAGTCCCAGGGCATATCCTGCCTGGTGCAGCCTGTGCCACGCACATGGCGGTGGTAGAGCAAGCAATGGAGGTCTCGCATCAGACACCATGTGGTGTTACACACCACACACCGATGAGCCATGTGCTGCATGCACCTGTGGCCATGGCTGTGTGTTGCAGTTGTCAAGTGTTCACCATAGACTGTTTCCTGCAAGCCCCTCCTACTGGCCTATGCCACTGTGTCACTGTGTGATCTGTGTGTGATGCACAACAGAGGTTGTGACCACCCCTTACCCATATCAACGACACACACATGTGGCCATCTGTGTATGTACCACCATCTATTGTGCAGGTTGTAGGCAGAGTCAGAATGACCCACACGGTTGCCTGGATATATCCATGTGGGTCCTCTCTGTTGGGTACATGGCCACAAACCAGTCTGTGTGTTATTCTCATCTATTTACTGATGGAATTATTGTGTACTCAGGGCCTGCCAGTATATGTATTCAAGTTCAAGTTCAAGTTTATTGCAGGAAAACTCCATTGAGCAAGCTCATTCACAAGGAGGTCCTGGAACATTGACACTGACATACGAACACTACATACAAGGTATTATTACAATAAAGGAAATAAGTGCAAACAAAGTTCATCTCTGTCAGCTCATGAATGGATACAACTTATAAGGCAGAATTCAGACAGTAACCTGATTTGGTTATCAGCTAATACAGTTAGGTGCAACCAAAGAGAAGGTTAGAAAGCGGGATGGTGAAAAGAGCATCAGAGGACAGGTATGGATATGGAGTAGAGACAAATGTAAGAGGACAGATATAGTTAGGGTTAAAGAAAAGTAGGTGGGGTTAGGGTAAGGGAGAGGTGAGAATGATGTAATTAGGGGTTCAGGAGGAAATGACAGAGTAAGCAAGAACTAGGTATCTACACTATGACAAATTATTTTTATCAGTTATATACCGGTTGGGCTGAGCACGGAGCAGACAGTACCCAATTGAATAACATAAGGAAAAGGGAGGGATTAGTGGCAGCTACAAATATCTTTTATTTTGGATGGGATCTTTTATTTTGGATAAGGATGTATGCTGCAGACTGGTGCTAGGGCATCACATTGATATGACACAGAGTTCTGTGTGTGTTATCCTGGGCCATCCACTATTGTTTTACCAGGTGGACCAATTTGCCAAATGTCCAGGTGGGCCCCCGTACTCCACTCCAGCCCTGATTGAAGTTGTGCCATGCAGAACTACCTACTGACACAGGCGTTTGGCCTTTGCATTGCCCACTTCCATACAGTGTGTGCTGGCCTGTTGTGGCACCCTGTGGGCAGGCTGTGCCCAGTAACAGTGTCCGCAGCCTCATGGCACCCACTCTGGGTGGGGACATGGGCATGCACCTTGATGTATATGGTCTACTCTGCTCCATGTGGTTTTGTGCATAGCTGTTGCCCTTTATTGCTACTCATGGTTCCACTGGGGGTGGTCAGTGGGATTAGCACACCTCCATGGCACATCAGCAATGGTGACTGGGTACATGCCCATGCCACTCCATTGCCATGGCCCTGCCACTGTGCCTGATGGGTCATGTCCTGTCCATTGCATGTCCAGTGGACTAGTGTGGGGCTGTTCCCCATTGCTGTGCGCTTCCATGATTATTAGGCTGGAATGCTGGCACTAGTGTTCTTTCCTGCTTGGGCGTCTGCACGCTATGCCAAGGCCCCAACACTATGGGTGTTGTCCTGGGCAGTGGGTGTTTTGCTGTGTCCACACCTGAGTACACGCTGCATGCTATCCATCCTTGCTTGCATGTGAGGCCCACTGTGGATAGTCTGGTACATCTGTGGTGCTGCCTCTGATACACCTGTGCCAGGGATCGGCCACCTGTGGCCATCTCACCTCCTCTGCGTCTGGATGGTGTGCCGTGGTGGAGGCCACTGTGCATCAGTCACACAGCCATGTCTCTCCACAACATTGTACTGCACCATGGCGTCCGCATGTCTTGCACTGCCATTGTCTGCTGCCACACCCGCAACCACATGGTGTGCTTTGTGACACATGTGCATGGTATATCAGCGATCACTGTTGTATGAGGCACTGTGGCAGGACTTGTGCACTGTGCTTCGCATATGCGGCTGCACATTATCATCATTGTTGGGGAGGTCAGGACTATCTTGCCAGACATGACAGACCATAGGCACTGATACTGGTCTTGGTTTATCTGTTTTTCCCACAGGATGCGTGCAGCCAGGGAGGACTGGATCCCAGGCACAGAGCCAGCAGGCAGGGTCATGACAATGGAGGGGTGATTCCAGGATCCAGCAGCTGCTGCAGCAACTAATTGCCCAGCAGGGGCCATGCTGAGGCCATTCGTGCCAATGGCCCATCTGTGATGGCTATCTGAGTCCATCTCAGCACACTGCCACAGATGGGCGCGCACCATGCCCCTGTAGGCACCAGGGTGGTGCAGTGCACTGTGTGCATGTTGCCATGCCCTACTCACTCCCCACACTCCCACCTAAGACATCATCCTATGTATATAGTTGTGCCTCTACCTCCCTTGTCTTCCCTTTCACCAACTTCATCCCTGTATATAATTGTACATAGTTTTTATAGTACTGATGTTGCCTGTTCTGTTGTATTTTGTTATTTGTTTGTATCCTGCCTTTTTGTTCCCTGCTGTTTGACCCTGTTTTACACTGTTATTAAATATATGTATTAGACTTTTCACATGGCTGTGTGCAGTGTGTTCTTCCATAGGGATAATTGCCAAGTGTTTAGCACATGTTCGCCCATCCACGTGACCACAGGTGTACAGGTGGGTGCAGGTCTTAGCATCACCCACCATTCCCTGTCCCCGGGATAGGGCACACACTGTGTGTGTCCATGCAGTCCCCTACACAGGTTGCATGGTGTTCCTGTTGCACATACATCCCTGTGTTCCATCCTGCTGGTTTTCTGTGGTGGCACTGTGGTGTATTGTGGGGTGACATTGGCCACAGCTTGCACCCCTGTGTGCACAGGTACCTGTGTCCAACACTGTCATCGGCCATGTCATGGTGACAGTGTGGGTCCCATTGTGGACTCTGGCTACATGTCACTGTGGTGGTGTGATGGTGACATACTGGGCCATCCATCACACAGGCATGTCTGCAGTGGTGTCACTCAGCATCAGACTTCAGCACTGTCCATTGGTCACGGATATTGCTGTGGTCCCCTGTCCATGGCTGTGTATGTGTTGGTCCTGGCCTGTGTGCATTGCTTTCCACATGCCTGGCCATGTCTGTCTGTTGCACAGTGCGGGCGTCTCACTGGCCCTTCATTGGGCCTTTGTGGCCACTGTGGTGTGCCACTGTGCCTCCTTGTCCCCTGGGCTGCTGCACTGTTTCACACTGCCATTCTCATGCACCCATGCAGTGTGCTACTGCCACTGGTTGTGCATCAGTCCCTGCCTTTTATGTGCAGTTCCCCATATTCAGATGTGGCCTGCTGTGCCTCACATCTTTTAACACTGATTCGCATCCTCTGGATATTCAGTCAGATATGCATGGTCGCTTTGACAGTGCATCTTCTGAATATCCCATTGTTTTGTGCTGGTGCATTTAGATGGGCACCACATTCTCTTTGTGGGTGCAGCCTGCCACTTTGAATAGTGGGCCCATTGTTCATAACAACCTCATTGTTTTAGTTTAAAAGCAGACATGCTGTATTTGCCCATTGCTATGTCAAACCGTGACTGCAAGATTTTGTGTCCCTAATTCACTAAGGTGAAGGCCATCTTTGCCATAATACTTTCTCTGCCCAGAAACATATCCTAACAATTTATGAATCTGTGATTGTTTTCCATGTCCAGTAGTTAAGCCATTTATTTTCTGTGTGAGCAATAAGACATGACAGGGTGTGCGTAGAACATATTTTATGCACACCTAGGGCGCTTGTAAGGATTTAGGCTCGGCCGAGTGCTCAGCCCTCGGTGTGTATGCTCTACACAGAATTCCTGAGTGTCTTATTGTGCTTATGAAATGGCTTACTTGTTGTATAATGAAAAATATACATACAGATGTTTTAAAATTGCTTAAACCATTTATCTAGATAACCCTATGGAAAAATAGCCCCTTGAAATGAAAGGGGAAGGGCTTGATTGATGTGCATGTCATAGCAGTGATGGGAGTGGCAACAATGGAAATAATCAGTATTGCTGTATTCAGTGTTGCTTTGGATTGTATTCTCAGGGTCATCGTTGAAAGAATCTCTGAAGATCTGCTCAAGCTTGTCTTCCATGAAAGTTAGCTCAAAACTAACATTGTTGATATCCGACATGGCAAGCAATGTGGGTATTCACTTTAGCGGGGAAAAAACAATGGCTGACAATCACTTTGCCAACATTCTATTACACAGATCAGTGGGCAGTGATGGGTACTATTTCGTGGGACTTGTTTTCATAGTGCATGGAACATATTTTACACCGAGCTATTAGCCAATGAGATTGCTTAATTTTCTCTTGCCATTTCATAAATACATATAACAGCTTTATGCTTATGGAAGGAGTCTCTGGGTACTGGTTGGATTTCTGAAAGTATGACTTTTCATCCTAGTTCTCTTATGGTATTTCTGATGGCTATGTAATTGTTAAAGTTCATCCTCATGCTTTTTCCCACATCTTTGGGCCCATGTGTATCATAATGTTTGGGGTTCAATCTGCCATCATTTTTATTTTTATGTTATTTATAACATGTTTTATTTCTGCAGCTATTAGTAGCAGATCCATTGTAGTTGTCATTTTACAAAATTTAGTATCTGTGAGTTGTCGAACGAGTCCCCAATGACAAGCTTTCATCAGTTGTTAGGTTTCATTTCCTTCTCTTGGTTTGTCTCCATTTTGTTCTGACGGGGATCATATCTGTTGTTTATTTCCATCTTGGTTAAAGTATCCCTTGTGAGAAGTGTATAGCCCTCCTTCCCTTTTGTTTCATTTCCATGGTTGAACAGAAGTGCAGTCACTATTTGGATCTTCTTGCTCATCCTCTTCCCTTCCTATTTTTGTACTTTTTTTGGTTATTGTTTGGGGTTGAATTCATTTATAGTGTATGGTGGAGCGTCGTTCTCCACGAAATCCATCGGTCTCTCAAACCTTGTAGTCACACAGTAGTGACGATCGCAGAGCAGCAGAACGATTTGTCTCACTGCACTGTGCACGTCACAAACCATGTCCTTGAGCACCATTTGACAGTTAGGGCTCATTCCCTTGACAGGACACATAGCGTTAGCAGCAATGTCCAGTGATGGTACTTTCAAAACCCACTTTCAGGTGGGATACATTCATCCTCGAGCAGGAGAATAAAAAGCGGCAAAAAAGCGAGAAATGACATGCGGCAGATACATGGCTGTATGTGAGTGTTTCAAAGTTAAAATGTTAATCGTTAAAAGTTTAAAATCTAAAGTGATAAAACAGTAAACATGTTAAGCGTGAAAGCATAAAGAATGTAAAGTTAAGTTTTTCCTTCCAGTAATCAAGTAAACATTTTCTTAAGCAGCAATATGGCGTAGTGATTGTTATTTTTCTCAGAGAACGACGTTCCACCATACACTATATAGAAAAGTGCATGGGGGCGGTTGACAACAAGGCATCTTTCACCTCCATGGCACCTGATGACGGATTACCTCTCGAGCTGCGCTCTCGAGGTAATCCGTCGTCATAGTGCCAACTTGATGAAGAATGGCCCTATTGTCAACGTTCCCATGCATATCTATATACCTTTGGCTGTGGAAGTACTGTTTGTGCCATGTCCCAGCTTATATCACCAATGAAGCAGTCCAATCTTCTTATTTCCTGCAGTCTATTAAGTTCTTTGTGAACTTCTGCTAGTTCATCCCATAATATTTAATGATCTGACAGTTATTGCATATGTTGTTAATATTAGTTTTAGGTTTGATAACATTACACAGAACCAACACGCTGCAATTATTCAATGCATTTCAGGAGTTTACTATCATCCCACTCCCCAAGAGATTCTGCCTTAATAATGTCCATGATAGCTTTATACAAGGTACAAACACTGTGTAAGTATTTGGACAGGTATTACCTGTGATGTCCTATAGCATTTCCTGGCTAAACTGGCTGAATCAGGTTTAAATCCCTGGTGGACTGGATATGCCATATCACAGTATGTCTGCTTTCACAATTATAAATCATGCCTTAATTCTCTCAATTGTTGCACTTATGGTCTATATATTGAAACATTGCCATTATTGTGATCTTCATTATCCTGTCTACTTCTCATTACCCTGTAACACCTGACTGTATTGTATTGTACTGTTTCTGTTTCCTGGGTCGCCCCTGAAAAAGGGACCTTAGGGCCCGGTGGGCCTCCGTCATCAAAATTCAATAAATAAATAAATAAACAAAGTGCATAAAACATGGTTTAGAAGCTTCCTCCTTTGGGCTCTGGTGTATGCAGACTAATAGAAAGGGTATGTAACCATTTTCCCCCACTAGGAGCTGCTGTATTTGTTAGACTGGTGTTTCCACTGCTAAAGCTCACAACATTCCACATGCCTTTGTTCATCCTAGTGAGTTCCTGAGCAGACAGAAAAGATACACTGACTTTATTTAATTTTTTTTTTATTTGTCTAATAAAGGTATAGCAGTGCCATAATGCTGCTGGTGACCCCAAAAATTCTGGGCCCACATTAAAAGCTTTCTGCATGCAAATCATACTCTGTCCTCTAATGACATGGTAATAGATGGCTCACAATGTAACAGACCCTTACTGTAGCTAACCCTTTCAATCATCATTTTGCTGATCTATACAACTATGCAAGTCCAATCTCAATACCCCATACCTCCATCCCTCCCTCTCTCTTGACTCACTTTACTTGTCTCCTTGTTTCTGCTTCTGTACCATAACAAGCAAGGAGCTCGTAGACTACTTACCGTACATCTGGCTCTGCCTGCAGCAGTGTTGGAGCTGATGGACTTGAACCTAGACTACTTAAACTGGCAGCCCCATCCTTGCTTCCTCACTGGCCAGAATCTTTAATCTGTCACTTTGCTCAGAAATGGTCCTTAATAGCTGGTAGATTGCTAGAATCATCCCTATATTCAAGAAAGGTGACCCCAAGGCCATCTCCAGTTACCAGCCTATTGTCATCCTCTCCGTCCTAAGCAAGCTGTTAGAAAACTCATCTCTAATCAAACTGTCACATTTTTACTTGACTGGAACCTCCTCCGAATACCCAACATGGCTTTAGGAGCGGTCCTTAGCACTGCCACTGCATTACTCAAATTCACAAATGACACTAAAATTGCTATGAACACTGGCTTATTATCAGGTGCAGTCTTTATTGACTTGATAAAGGCCTTTGATCTTATTAACCCTTCTCTCCTTAAATCAAAACTGCTCTCCTTAGTTTCTCTCCTGTGTTTGTTGCCTGGTATAGCAGCTACCTAGCTGACAGGCAACAGGTTGTCAAATTAACTTGATAATTTCTGTCCTTGCAACTATAAATGCTGGTGTACTTCAAGGCTCTATACTTGGTCTCTCCTCTTCACCATTTTCATAAATGACATATGTCTCAATACCCTTTCCTGCTCATCCCTACTCTATGCTTCTGACCTTGTTCTCTATATAATCTCCAATAATATCACTGACTTCAACACTACCCTTTCTGCTGACTTTTGTTCCATCCAACATTGGCTCACAAATAACAAATTAATACTTAACACCAGCAAAACCCACTCTGTGCTCTTTGGCTCTGTCCTTAGATTAAAGAAATGTCCAGGCAGCTATTGATCACCTGCTGCAACGGTTTCCTCCTCGAAAATGTCAATTCAATCAAATATCTTGGTGTTACCCTTGACCCTACACTTGTCTTTGTCCACCACATCTCCAATACCTGTAGGGCTGCAAACTCCAAACTTGGGCAGTCTACAAAACTAAGCCATGCACTCATCCTCTCTGCCAGAATAGCTATTACCCAAGGCATTCTTCTTCCTGCTCTAACCTATGAATCTACCACTTATGTTGGTGCTACCAAAGCTAGTCTCCACAAATGGAACACTACTTATAATAATATATGCCACTTGCCCTGGCCTCTCATAGCCTCACTCATAGCTGTCAGCTCTACAGTGGCCTTAACTGGCTCCTCCCTGAGGCAAACCACCATTATTTTCTTGGCACTTTGATTAACAGCATCATACACTCTGGTGTTCCGCACCTCACTTGCTCAGATGCTGACCCCTCAAGCCTCCACTATGCCCTTCTCTCTGGTGACCAATCCCTGCTATCTGTCTCTAGATGCAAAATGACTATGGGCTCTCAGTCTTTCTCCCTTTGCTCCTCTCTTCTGAAACTTCTTACTGACATGCATCCATCTCTCCCTACTCTTACCAGCTTTAAATGGTTACTGCACAACCATCTCACTATTGCAACCTCCTGCACTTGTTTCTATCCCTGTGACTCTGTCTGACCTCTTCTGCTACATGTGTCACTACTAGTCTGCAACCATCTCACTTATTGTGCACTTACGGCTTCATGGCTATCTTCAGCTAACCTGTTAGTATTATAGCTTGAATTTTCCTCTTTCCTCTCTCCACTAACCTGCTACACCTACTTCTCTTGTTCATGGTGAACTGTAATGTTGTTATTATTGATTACCTACAGAATTGTTGTTTTGTTTCTGTTTTAGTTTTATCTTAATGATTTTAGTGTATTTACTAATTTTGATTATGGTACACCTACTGTTGTGTAAAATTGTCTCTAATTACATTGTTTTCTTTGTTCATCTCCCTTATTTCTATTTATAACTGTTTGCATTCCTGTACCTTTGTATCAAACTGTTTTGCCTTGTACTCTCCTGGGTCATGCCTGAAAACAGGCATCTTTATGTCTAGTGCACTTACCCAGTAAACAAAAACAAATAAATAAATAAGTTAACCAGGATTCAATGCAGTAATACTGCAGTATATCACAAAATGATGCATTATGCTGTAGGAACAATGTAATACAATGGTAATTAAGCCCTTTTGTCATGCAGGATATTTCGATATTTAAATTACAAGTTATTGTATCACACCATGACTGGCTCCAATGTGCATATAGCAGAATGACACATTAATGGTTTTCCACCTGTTTAAATCACTGTCCAGTAGTGCTCAGCCATCAGTTACTCTGTCAGATGCTCTTATGTTCATGAGGCACCATGCTTAGATCCTAGCAGACCTGAAGTACCGTGCTGCAGTAGTTCCACTTACATGATTACATACAAAGTGCGCAAACTGGGATTTTAGGAGTTTCTCCCAATGTAACCTGCTGTTCTTAGCCAGTGAAAATAAGTCCCACCAGGAGCTGTTGTACATGTTAGTCTGGAGTTTCCACTGCCCCACCCGACCTTTCTCACAATGTTTCTACTTCTCCTAGTGAGTTCCAGAGCAGACAGAAAGACGCACTGAGTTTTGTTAGGGTTTGTTTGCCTAAAAGTACATATAGACACATAAAATGGTGTTTACATCTATTGAAATCACTGGACAGCAGTGTTAGCCATCTGTTACCTATGTGAGATGCTCTGACACTTGCAAGATTGCTGGTTATATTCCTCACACACCAGAAGTAGTAAATAAGAGCAAGCCACTATTACTTGAGAGTAGTGGATTCCCCAGTCCCTATCCATCATTCCCTTCCCATAAAATAGTTCATACAATTGCCCAAGGCTGTGTGTGTATTAATGCAGGAAATGGGTGCCTCTACTTGCTTACAGTCATTTCACTACCAGTCGCTCACTGCTTGTAAAGCCACATTGAGATAAAAGGTGTTGGAAAGTCACTATATACAAAACATAAGGAATTTATTTATGTTGCCACTTTAGAGGCTAAGCGGTTGTTATTAATTCATTGACATTCCACTGTGACTCCTTCTTTTCAGCAGGGGATTGAGGCCCTGTTTAAAACTGCTTCCTATCTGCACGTGATGTATTGGAAACAGAAATGCATAGAGATGTTCCATAAGGTTTGGGATCCATGGTTACAGTATGTGGGGGTGGTTGGTTAGATATAGGCATATCCAGCTTGTCCAGTCCGGGTGGAGAATTATGCTAGACCATGCTATAAGTGCATCCATTGAATTTTATCTCCTATTTTGGTTAGCTTATTTAGTCTATATAGTTGCTTGTTAGTAGATGAGTGGTGGTGTCTTAAGACTAGGTTATGTAGGTTTAGGAACTAAATGTTTTTTTCAGTAGATGTTTTAGGTTTGATTTAAATGAAGAACATTTCTTCTGGCGATGAGGTAAATAAGATCAAGAATTTAAGGCGATATATAGTTTAATGTGCTGATCCCCTGATGTGAGGGTTAACTGAGTTTTTCTTTATTTATGTTTCTTCTTTTCTCTTTACTTTAAATCTTTATCTAGTGACAGAAAAAATATAAAGTTGCACTACTGTTTTGGTACTTTATTTTCTGATTGATGTACTATATTGATACGTCGCATTTACAGTATATGTCTTCTGCTAAAACTGATGTAACGCATTTCAGTTTTGGAATGTTGTATTTTGTTTGGTAATATTATAAACACCTAATAAAATCTTTATATTCAAAAAAAGAAATCACTATATAAATACTAATTCTTCTTCATCTTCTTGCTTAAACTGTCACCCTACATTGTCTGCTAATTCTATTAATTCCTGTTAATACAGTGGTATTTTGTATCTGCTTCCCAGAAAAGTATGAATTGTAAGCCCAAAAATCTTTTCATTAATACAAAGATATTTACAAAACCAAAATAGACTGTTTTGGTCATGAGGTTGCATGATTCAAGCTGTTTGGATAGCTTGTGCAAACATAATCATTGGTGGATGCACTCTGTCTGCAAAGACAGCCGCCTTTTGAGGGCTAAGGAACTCTCTTGGGGAGGGTGTGACCTCTAGAAGTGCCAGATAGATGGTTCTCTGGCTTAAGATACCTTAGGAAGCGGGGCCAACATTTACCAATGGTGAATGCTGGGCATGACTTCTGAAGGAGAGAGAGTCCACTAAACAAGCTGCTATCCAACTTCAGTTGCACAAATTAACTGACTTAGCTAAGGTATTAGTTCCTCAACTGCAGGAAAATGGTACCTAACTTTGTGACCATTGGTACAAAGGAGAGGAAATACCTGGCAGAGGAAACCTATGAGGAACCCAAGGCCTATGTCATTGTCCCTCCAGGAATAGGTGTGTGTTCTGAATCAAGCAGGAGGATCACTATATATGTGTATGCATTGGAAGGATGTTCCTGCTAGCACTCAGCACCCATTGCTTTGGATTGGGGATCTTATGGTGAGAGTTTTCTTCTGTCTCACATAGCAAACTTCACCTTCAAAAACTCAGCCTGGTCAGAAAAAGCCCACTCTCTTGTGGACCTCCCTTTTAAACTGCATGAGATTTAACTGTGATGATCCTGAAAGAAGAGCTATGGGGCACAGCCCGTAACAATGGAGTCTACACTCAAGATGACTTCCCCTGTAGGAGACCCAAGGTAGGCCTGGATGCTGAAGATACTTCAAAGTAATGAAGATTCCCAAGGAGAAATAAAGCTTGAACAGAACAGCTGCTTCAAGCTTGGTTGCCTAGTTCTGTCCTCTGAGTTCAAAGCTCACAGATTCCCTCACTGTAGCTGAGTCCTTGTGGGACATGATTCAGAAGACCAAGGGGTATCCAATGAAGAGAGTGAGGAGTGCTGAGTGTTTACCAAAGGAATGTTAGCCCTTGAGGTCTGCTGAACATATGAGCAAAGCCTTCATTAGGGCAGGAACAAGCGGAGCAAAGCTCAGAATACAGTCATAAGCATGACTATGACATGGTGGATGACATGATTGAGGATAGGGCTTACTGCTAAGATTGGATGAAAGGAATAATGGTGAGCCACAAAGAAGAGCTGGGTACACTGGTGGACATAATCTGGATCTAAGCAGTGGATGGAAGGTATGAGCTAGGCACAGAAGTGAGCCTGTGGTACCCAGGGACTGCTGAGCATTGATTGAAAGCCAGGTGTCAAACCATGGGACATGGAGCAACACACTAGCCAGGGGCAGAAGAACCACATGTGCATAAGCTGACACACGCAGGAGAGCCTATGAGTATTATGTAGGGAGTGGTGGAGTGCAAGCCTCATATCAATTGGTTCATATCTGGCGTGTAAAGATATCTGTGTAGGTGAGTAGAATAAGTAAGGTAATATGGCTGTGTGGGCGTAGCATTGTATGAATGTATGTCAGGTACAAAGTATGGTAATGTGGACATTTGAGGTGTACAGCAGCTTGATTAGTGTGTGATAAGAGTGAGGATCGGGATAGATTTTCAGGTGTAAACATGGGACAGAGAGGTCAGCTTTCTGTGGAGAGGAGAGTCATGGACAAGCAGTTGCAGCACAAAACAATGAGCAAAAGGAGTTTGTAGGATGCCTGGCAATGTGGGCCCTTGGAGTGCTTGCTCACCCAATTGTGTCTGGTGTGCAGGGTAATGTCCAAAGTACTGCAGTGGAGGTACATGTCTAGTAAATGCAAGGGTGTGTGACCCACCAGAGAACCATGTGGGCAAAAACAACAGTGGGGCAGAGACCATTAGTGATGAGGGAGAGGGTAGCTGAGTAGCAGAAGCCCAAAGGTAGAAAGAGCCACCAAAAGCCACAGCTGAACATGGCTGCAGCAACAAAATGAACACTCTCCGATGGAGGCTGGTAGCAGCAACAAAATGAAAGATTCATGCCCAACCTCCTCTTCCCACAAATTATATGGATGTATTGCAGCCTGCCCTGTAAAACAAAAAAAAAAAAGTCCAGCACTGCGCGAGAGGCTCTCCTGTTCAGTGTAGTGCTATTGAATAACTGAATGATGAAATCCTCATCTGCAGTAACATCTGACTGTCTGCTTGTCAGTATATCACGTACTGGACAGATAGATAGATAGATAGATAGATAGATAGATAGATAGATAGATAGATAGATAGAGGAGTGCATGATAATGGCAGGGACAAAGACAAGGTATGCAAAAGGTATATTTATGTTACACAAGCATTCTCAAATTACTTGCATTTCAGACTGCCTCAGTACCACACACCTATATCAATCATCAGTTTCCCATCACATACCAAAACTTACCAGTCATTCCCTACACTACCTAAACATTCCAACATAAGGAGCTTGATGGATTATAGATCACAAAGAAACAACATGGACTCAGCTGCCCTATTTTTTAATATCACCCAGCAAATAGAAATGGAAAGGCCAAGAATGTTATGTATCTGGACTTTTGTAACATGTATAATACTGTACAACACAGGTAGCTAGGTCTTAAGAGGAAGTGTGGTCTATTGGTTAGATCACCAGCACTGGGAACTGTATGAGTTTACATGGATTTACAACAGGAAGGTCCTGTCAAACTAATCTCATTGATTTCTTTGACTGGGTAACCAGAGTGGTGGACCAAGGCAGTGCAGTTGATGTCACCTACCTTGACTTCAGCAAAGCTTTCGATACTGTTCCACATAGAAGATTGATTAATAAGCTGGGTAGGCTCAGAAGTGGGTCAGATGTTGGTCAACTGGGTGGCAAACTGGTTAGCGGGCAGAAGACAGAGAGTGGTGGTAAGCGATATACAGTCAGAAGAGATGCAAGTCATAGCGGGGTACCTCAGGGATCAACCCTGGGGCCAGTCCTCTTCAATATCTTCATCAGTGACATTGCAGATGGACTGGAGGATAAGGTTTGTCTGTTTGCAGATGACACCAGGATCTGCAACAGAGTAGATGAGCCATATGGGGTAGGCAGAATGAGAAGAGATCTGGATAAACTGGCAAAATGGTCAGAAGAGTGGCAACTGCAGTTTAATGCAAAAAGTGCAAGATCATGCACATAGGGAAGAGAAACCCTGAAGTCACATATAGGTTGGGAGGGAGTTGCTGGCAATCACAAGGAAGAAAGAGACTTGGGCATCGTCATCACAGATGACCTGAAATCATCAAGCAGACCACTAAAGGAGTAGGTGAGGCTAGAGGGATGTTGGTGTGTATTAGTAGGGGTATCACAATTCGGAAGAAGGAGGTAATAATGCCGCTTTACAAGACACTGGTTAGGGCCCCATCTGAGTACTGTGCAGTCCTGGAGGCCGCCTGCACACGGACATTAACAAACTGGAGGCAGTCAGAGAAGGGCAACCAAAATGGTGCAGGGACTGCATCAGAAAACATATGAGGACAGATTAATGGAGCTCAATATGTATACTCTAGAGCAAAGGAGGAAGGAGAGAGGTGATATGATCAAAACATTCAAACATCTTAAGGACATTGACAAGGTAAAAGAGTCTAACATGTTTCAGTATAAGAAAAATAGCAGGACAAGAGGGCAGCATGAGACTAGAGGAGGCTGATTAAAGGGTAATGTGAGAAGTTCTTTCACAAAAAGGGTGGTGGATACATGGAACAGCCTACCTCAGGAAGTGGAGGATATGTATACAGTGCAGGGCTTCAAACAGGCATGGGATAGGCATAACAGAGCAGTATAAATGAGTATGAATAGATAGGCCACTGACAGAGTAAAGGCCAATGGCATAAGGTAGAAAAATGGGCAGACTGGATGGGCCTTGCAGTTCTTATCTGCCATCAACTTCTATGTTTCTATGTTTCTATGATCACAGGTTCAGTCCCAGCTAGAGCCACTTACTGTGTGACCTTGACCTCTTGTGTTACAATCCACCCAGCTGTGAAATCAGTCAAAGAAACACTCACTGGAAAAGAGATGCTGCACTTTAGTTGGCTATCCTTAGTAAATACATTGTAAAAATATACAGTAACTACGAAGGTACAGTAAGCTGTGGGGTGGAGGATTAGAATGGGTTAAACACGTGTTACATGATAGGAAACAAGATCATACTAAATGGTCACATAGCGTGGGGGTTCAGTGATAATGACTCAGGTTTTGGAACCAAGAGATCCAAGTTCAAATCCTACCAGAGCCACTTACTCACAGTGTAGCCATGAGCAAGTTTCTTTACTTCTCAGTGCTTCATTATGTCTAGCTGTAAAAATGGGTAGAAGCAGCACTAGATTGAAACTGAGATGTTTCATCTCAGCTGGATATCCTGGGAAAATAAATGATAAAAGAGAACTAAACATGGAAACATAGTTGACTAGTGTGGTCCGACAATGGTGCATTCTGGGGCCTGCAATCTTGAATGCTTTTATAAGTGACTTGGAGACGGCATCAATCACTGGTTTGCAAAGTTTGTTGATGACAGCAGGTTGGGAAGAGTAGTTGAATCAAATCTGGAGATAAGTGAAATGCAGCAGGATCAGGACAAGTCTGGAAGTGGGTTGAGAATACAGCAAATGAATTTTAATATTGATAAATGCACAGCAATATATCTAGGAAAGCAGAATATTTACATTATTTATTTAGAAACAGAGGCAGACTGATCCAGGGCTCACTTGAGATGCCTCCAGGCGAGTGGGGGGGGTGCACAGTCAATATATTATTTATTTTAAGGAACACTGTCAACCACCTTAGGCCTTAAAGTGTCCCTAACATAATAGTTCACATTCTATATACTGTAGCTGGTAGTTTTTTATGATTCATTTTCTTTTAAAAGTGAAAGTGACAAACAGACTGTTCACGATACTGGTGTTACCACACAAACATGCTTGTTTACATTCCTTGCTCAACTCCTTCTGCTCTTTGTTGGACTTGAGAACACCCACAAGAAATTCTAGCCACTCATTATGCAGTGGAAAGAAGGAAGACTATTGCATTTTGAGTGGCTGCACTGTTTGGGGTGTTCTAAATGTTCATGAACTATGCATTAAGAGTAGGTCAAGGATTTGAAACCAAACAAGGTTGGGTATAATTATGCCATTAGCATGCATTTCAGTTTTACTGAAAGGAATCAGATAAAACAATCCGCCACATCAAGAAACTTTAGAGAGGCAAGCAATCATAAATGAAGGTTTTCAATTGCAATAATATGATGCAAAATTATTGATTGTGCCCCTTTAAACAGCAACAGCTGATTACATTCTAGAGGTGAAAGATCACAAGGAAGGGGTGTGGGCTCACCAAAGGACCTAGAAAATATAGAGATATGGTCTTATGTCTGCCATTTGAGATTTAACCCCAAGAAGTGCAAATTAAACTTAGGGAGATGGAATCCATGCAAGGAATACTGGATGGAAGGGATTACGCTGGCCTCTTCTCCAGAAGAGAGAGACCTGAGGGTCATCGTCAGTGACTCCCTCAAGCAAATGAGTCAGTGAAACAAGGCATACAGTAAGGGATCGAGGATAATGGGGTGTATAGGGAGGGTATTGACAGTATGAGAAGAGAGATGATTGTTCTTCTGTACCTGTAGATTCTTGGTGAGGCCTCAAGTGGAGTACTGTGCCCAGTTCTGAGTCCTCACTTGAAGAAATACATTGGCAGGCTACAGTTGGTACAAGGCTCACCAGGATGATCCGGGGCCAGCAGGGTGGATTCTATGAGGATCAGTAGGAAGCCCTAAATACTGTGTGTACTTATTGGAGGCCAGATGGAGGGTGACATTGCTGAAACATATCGTTTCTGTGGAGTATAAACATGGTGAATACTAAGGGCCCATTTTTAAGGAAGAAAGAATAGGGATGCAGTCATTGGGGGCATGACTGGAGGTTGGTGGGTAAATTCAGGAGAAATGTGAGGAAGTTCTACTTCACTGAGAGGGTAGAGAAACTGTGGAACAGACTACCAGCAGAAGTGTTGGGGTGGCAACCCTAAATGAGTTTAAACACAGCTGAGACAGGAAAGGGGACTCATAATTCCAGAGTGGGGGCACAAGTGTTTGAGGGTGGGGACCAGGTGAGGTGGGGAACCAGCTTACAAGCACAGTTGGCCAGTGGGGTTGAGGTAGTATAGGAAAGGCAGACTTGGTGGACCTTTGGTGCACTGCTATTAAAATTCTATTTTTCTATATTTTTAATTTGCAATTACAAGGTGGCAGTAGCAAAAATAAATACTGGTATAAAGAACAAGGATAGGATGGTATAACGAACAAGGATAAGAACATAAGAGGAATAGCAAACTGTAATGAAGTTAAATATAATTCTGGTTCTTAAGCAACCCAAAGAGGTTTCAGCATAAGGGATACAGTGAGGGTTAGAGTCAGTGGAGGCTAGATGCAGGAGCAAGCTGGTGTGAAGGGAATCTACTGTATGGAGCTTTCTAAGAAAGATTAAGGTAAATGAGTGATGGGTGACAGGAGGAAGGGTGTTCCATAGGAGGTCAAGCACACTGAGAAGACAGATTGATCAGCAGATGTGTTGCAGTGAGGAATACCAAAGGAACTTGAGTCCATGACATTTTTATTTATTTATTAAACTCTAGGATTACAAGTACCTTTGAGCAGGGACTGCTCATTTACAAAGTTCCACATCAGAGGATGGGAGTGACATATCTACAAGGTGAAACAAAGATTACAGACTAAACATATCGATTACCAAGGCCTAAGTAGTACAGTGAACAAGTTGACATAGATCAACATAAGCAATCTTAACAGAATTCAAGGTAAAACAATATCTAAGAAGGAGAAAGTCAGGAAGAAGCCAGCGGTAGGTGCCATTGTCAGACAAGGATGGTCAGAGCGAGGGGAGAATTATGTCCTAAGGGAGGGGATGGGTGGGTGAGCGAGGCAAAGGGAGAGAAGGGGGGGCTGGTGCATTGAAAGCAAGGTGGAAAAAGCAGGTTACAGCCACTGTAAGGGTAATAGGGTGTACAGCTCTATTTAGGGAGGCAGGCACACTGTGAAGTAGAGGGAGGAATAGGTGTAGTTCCTTTAAAGGGGCTTAGTGTTACCTGCTAGAGTTTCCTGTTATAGCGTGTTGAACCACTGAGGAGCCCTATGAATGAAGGATCTCTGACCCAGTGAAGTCCAGCCTGGGGACCCTGGAAAGTCCGGGATTGAAAATCACGTGTCGGCTGGGTACTGATGTTGGTAGTTAGAGTCTAGCCACACCAGCGGTATGAGTCCAAGAAGGACTTTTTTTACATGGCGACAGGTCTGCATTATATTCTACTGATGAGTGGCAGCCATCCAGTTCAGCGCACAGGTCACAGGTATGTGTTAGGCGGTCAGCCCCATGAGAAGTCTACAGGCCTTGTTGAGCATCACAGATATCCTCCTACAGGGCAGTAGGGAGGCAGAGCCATATATGACTAGAACCGTGATCGACTATGGAGTGTCGAGCTGTGGATGGCCAGTCTAAGGGCATCAGAGGTCATGCAGTGTTTGTACTTGTGGAGTAGGCTGAGGCATATGTTGGCAGACTTGCAACTTGACCTATGTGTTGGAAGTATGAAGTAAGCAGTCCAGGGTGATGCCGAGGTATTTGAACTCTTGGACCAGATCGAGTGAGGTCCTATCTAGGTTCTTGATGCTGAGACAGAGAGGTTTATACTTGCTACGTGCATTGCAGAAGGACATGACCTTATTTTTTTATAGTTCATAAGTTTCTGAGAGCCAAACCATTTTTCCATGAGCCTGAAATCCCGTTGCAGTTGACTCTCGAGAAGATTAAAGTCCTGATTGCTAGAAAAGAGGACCACATTGTCTGCGTGAAGCAGTATCCTCTGCTGGTGGCAGGTGACAGGGAGACTGTTAGAAATAGAGAAAAGAGTAGTGGACCCAGTATGGACCCCTGAGGGACACTAGATAGTACTGGCTTTTCAACTGAGGAGACACCAGCAATTCTAACACATTGGACCCTCCTCCAAGATAGCTAGCAAACCAAGGTAGTGTATCATTGGAGGTCCAAGAACAGACAGTTGCCTGTGTGAAGTGAGTGATTTCCTGTATCAAAGGCCTTTGTTAGGTCTATGAATATGGCCCCCATAGCGCTCCTTGGTCAAGTGCATCATGGATATAACCAGTGAATTCCAACAATGCCGTGGTGGTACTGTGCTCTTTGTGGAAGCCATGCTGTTCAGGGCACTGTATTTTATTTTTCCAGGAACTCTACAAGCTGGTCAAAGACAATTCACTCCAGTGCTTTAGATAATGTGGGAGGATTGAGATGGGCCTGTAATTGGTATGCAGTGACTTGTCTCCACTTTTGTGCACAGGAGTGATGGTAGCCTTTTTCAGAGTGATTGGAATTGGCAATGCCTTAGGGAGAGGTTGAAGATCATTGTCAGTGGTTCAAGGATCTCATCTAGAACTAGAGTAAGGAGTTTAACGTCAAGTACATCACCACTATACCCAGTTTGCTGACAGCCTACAAATATGGGTCCTGTCTAAGTGCACTGGGATCCTTTTGAAGAAGAACTATGGTGTAGAGTGTGCTTGGAAGTAATAGAATGAGAAAGTATATAGTGTGGAGAGAAGGTTACAGAGGTAGGAAGGGTGTGAGGCAACCATGGTTTCAGAGAAAGCAGCACAGTGAGAGAGACACTGAGAATCAAGAGAGGGATAGAAAGGGTCTGGTAGAGGAAGCAGTGGTGAGTGCATTGGGGAAAGGGAGTCAGCAGCAGAGTGACAAAAGGAATGGAGTCATGGATCCAGCCAGACCAGCTTGGACATTGGGACAACAACATAGACCACATAAAGGCAAACCTTCCTAAACTGTATAGAAACTACCAAACCTCAGCAGGGTAAAATACCTGGGAGTATTGATCAGCAGCAGTTGTAAATGGGACCAGCATTCTTCAAATGCTGTTTTGAAACTGCATTTGAAAATAATAGACATCGTGGAGGTGGTACAGAGGAGGGCAACCAAAATGATCTAGGGACAGCAGGAAATGACTTTCAAGGAGAGGTTCAATGATGGAAACATGGACATACTGGAGGTGAGAAGGAGAGGGAATATGATGAAGGCAGTCTAATTCAATTATCTACTGCAAGTTGCAGAAGCACAATGCTACATTGAACAAGCACAACATTTTCTGTCCAGTAGCTACTCCATACTTACTTACCTGCTGAGCCAGGTAACTGTAAGAGGGGTGTACTGTGTGGTATTTTTGTTTGTAAATGATTTATATAGATTTGTTCTGTTTACTTGGTATAAGATAATATTACGTTAGAGCACTTTGAGCACTCTGAGCTTTTGGAAGAATATGGAACAAATGTAACCCCCTGTGAAACTTACTTGAAGTGCCCCTGTTTGACTACTGTCTCTTGCCGGCAGGCTGGTCCTTTGCCCCATTGGGTGTGATTTCTCCTTCACGAGGGCTGGTATGCTGTTTTAGGCGGCACTCACCTAGGTGCATGAGGTGCTTTTGATATGCCGACCACCATTGTAGTCGAGCAAACAGGGAGACTGTCCATGGTCCAGGTGCCCTTCCTGGCATACTTGAGAACTGGAGACCTGATTGGAATTGGGAAAAAGCCCATAGCAATGCAGCAGGGGGGTATTACAGGGGATTGCTGGGAGCTCATGAAAATGAATTAGCGGCCCCTGCCTAACAATAAGAATGCTGCCTGCCACCTGGGGGCATAGTTTCAGCAGCAGCAACAGAAAAACAGTTGGGGCCACCACTACGAGTGGGCTTCTTTGAGAGAGGACTGTTTGGGCTACAATACGGTGGGACATTGGTGTAAATAGCCCAAAGCGTTGGGCTGCAATGGGTATAAGAAGGGAGATTATACAAACTGAAATGGACTCCATGGAGCTGGATTGGAGCTGACATGTTTATGACCTTAACCCATTTCTTTCTGGCTAATCAGTGATCTAGGTGCCCAAAACTGTGACAGAGGGACATCTGGGAAAAGGAGGGTACTTATTCTGGTGCCTAGATCATGCCCCAATAAACAGACTGGAAATATTGATCACTATGGATATCAAGTATTGAAAGGCTCAACAGCCAATCAGAGTGTTGAGATTTTGGCTGATACATTGGGGACATTCTAGGATTATGTCAGTCTGTTGTTGGACTCTGTATGACTCAGGGCTGTGCTGTGAGAGTGAATTTTGAGTTTCAGGGGCTTCCCAGGCCCACTTGGAGGATTTCTGTTGCCTGGAGTGAGTTGAGAGATGAGAGATTGGATTGAGACCCTGATTCCCAAGTTGCATTTAGGACTGAATTGAGAAGAGGAAAGAAAGAGACTGATTGTGACCCTGTTTCTCCAGGTAAAGAAAAGTTGCTTTACTAATAGTGGGAGAAACAAAGCAGAAACCCTGCACTGAGAAGTTGGACTAGTTGAGAGGACTGTGTGGATTATCAGTGAGCTACAGTAATTGCAAGGAAGTCATTTGCTCGAGTGTGACTGTAACTGCAATTTAATTGAAGAGGTAGAGTGTCTCTGGTCATTGGGGTGCTAGCCAGGAATTGTGTGTGTCCTGTGAAAATTGGCTCAAGTGGCTGAAAGCTGAGGTTTGCTGCAGCCAAAAGAAAGAGTGTGGACACTGCTAAACTAAGAAGTGCGGACATGGTGTGCAGGGGATTGTTATTGCTGAGTTTCCCCTGCTGGATTGCTCTTGCGTGGAGGCTAGCACCCACTGAAAGTGGAACTGGACTTTATTGCGCAAGCTTCCTAGAAGATAGGTTATTTGAGAACTCAGTCAAGGACTGCAGAAGGACCCCCACCATTAGGGGTTCTTACTCAGAACCAGAGAAAGAACTTGCTAACCTTTCCAAGTGGGACTCACTGTCTCAGAAGGTCACAGGGCTTGCACCCGAGTGCTAAGGTACTCAATCAGGGAGCCAGGTTATGGAGCCACTCCCAGGTCTGGGCCTTCTGGGCCTGGTGTTGTTCTGCCAGAGTGCTCTGCACCAGGCGAAAATGGCTGACAGTGACAAGCGGCCAGAGCTGCAATCACTGTGACCAGCTGCAAGATCCTTGATTAAGTTCCACTCAGACAGAGAGATTCCAGCCAGCCTGTGTTTGCTGCATTGAATCAGGAGCATTTTCCTGGTGCTGAGGTCTTCAAACTGTGAGTACCAGGACTTGGTTCCTGGGAGGAAAAAGGAAATTGTTCTGTTTTCAATTTGCAAGTTTTCTCAAATGGTTCAGAGCCCCAACAGCTGGCCAATCAGTGGTACTGATCAGGCCTGCACATAGTGGGTACCCCTAGAGACAGACTGGGGACACTGTTACCAGTGGGGAGGCTTGGCCTGTGGGCCCAGATGTTTTGAAATTGCATATCTCACTAACACTTCTCTTGTCTTTACTGCAACCTTACATCCAGGTATCCCATTCCTATTCCTACCCCCCAAATAAAGCTGTGAATTTGTTGTTTAAATCTGCTGTGTTAGTGAATTCCATTGCATTCATTTGTTGCTGAAATATAAGGTTTATGGTGGAACAAGGTATTGGGGACACAGTGTGCAGAGTGGTTGGTTGGGGATGTGGGTAGACACAGTACCACGGACTGTTCAAGCAGTCATTAGGCCCACTAACACTTTATTCTGGGTGGATGCACCATGCTATTTTCACTATTTCTGGGAACAAACCCCAATATTCACCATAGCAGGACCCAGGCCCTTGCCAGACACTGGAGACAGTTGGCAGGGGTGACAAATGCCACATGGCGCCAGGGGGCTATGCAAAAATAATTAGTCAGGGCAACCAGGATGCAACACAACACCTTTGCAAATGCTTCAGTATGTTGCACGAACAGTGTAATTCAGTAGTAATTAACCTTTTGTCATGCAAT
This sequence comes from Neoceratodus forsteri, assembly GCA_016271365.2. Taxonomy (NCBI): domain Eukaryota; kingdom Metazoa; phylum Chordata; order Ceratodontiformes; family Ceratodontidae; genus Neoceratodus; species Neoceratodus forsteri. The sequence continues at coordinate 1,048,113,273 of CM057455.1, forward strand.
ACTTTGCAACATGTCATTCACTGCAAAGTACTGTCTTGCATCCTGGTCCCCCCACCGTCTAAGAAATATTATAGCAATCACATAGCAGTCAGCACACTTGCACTCCTGCCAGCCCAAGTGGAGACACAATGAATGAAAAGACTCTTAAATCTAACTGAACTTGCTGCCATGTGACAGAGCAGCCAATTTTAAGAAATAAAATAATTGAAAACATTGCAGCTCGGCATAGACCCTAACCAGGCCAAAGGAATATCTGTGCTGACCTCAACAGCTCCCTAGTGTAGCCCATTCAGTGGATATGTGTCTCAAAATGCCAGTACTATTGAGAGCAGTAAAGGTGGCAGAGCAAGCAATGGTCTTTGTAAAAAAAAAAAAAAAGTGTGACTTCTTTAAGTTCTATAAGAAAATCAAAAAGCCTTAACTGAGGACTAGAAGCCCTACTGAACTAAGAAAAGATTCCATAACATTACTTTAAATACAATTGTGCTATAACTAAAAAGTCTAGTGATTTAAATAATATGCTTAGAAGAAAATAAGGCCTGAAACTACAGGGTATGGCTCTTCTAAGGGATGGATTTACGTGGCTCTAAATTACATGTATCCCCTAATGCAGTGTATCATGGCCAATATATACAAATTACTATGAAGGAATTTTGTCTGACTGTGGTTTAAACTGGACTATAAGGTGCTGGAGGCCTCACAAACAATCTGCAAAGGCTGATACAGCAAATTTTAAACGATTTTCATCCTGTTTTACGATTCATATGTGTGGTATAGTCTTGTCTTAGCCTAGCAAAGAAGCCCAGTAAGCCAATGATAACAAAGTTCTGGGGCACGTTGAGCCCAATGTAGTACATTATTTTAAAAGTAGAAAACCTCAATGTAAAAGCAGTGGGATAAGGTTACACAAAAATAATACTAGCAGCGATGCCAAGTTTTACAGAAGCAAATAATTATACAGAGCACTGTAATTCAACTTTTACTTATTTGTAAATTGGTGACTGGAAGAGGCACACTGAGCCAAGACCATTTTCCAGGTGTGACCTGGACGTGTGTGTGTGTGGGGGGTTACATAGAAAACTGGACAAAAAGTATTTCAGTACAATAAAAACAACATAAGAAAAATGGCAAAAAATAATGACTACAAGAATCAACTAAACTGCAAAAAGCTTGTAGAAGCAGACAAATAAAACAAACTAGACAGATATTTAACCAAGCCAAATAAAAAAAATACGAACATACAATGAAGGCAGCAAAATAAGGCCATTGGGTCTATCTAGTCCATTTGTACTATAATGCAGGCCTTCGCATAAGCTGTTGACCCTGCCTCTATCCCCATCTGCTCTTCCTGTTTATTGACCCCTTGTTTCCCAAGCTCTATTCCAGCCTCTCTCAAGCTTCCTACTGTTTTCAACAAAACCACCTCCTCTGAAAATCCATCCCAACCCACCACCACCACCCTCTCAGTGAAGAATTGCCTCCCAGCCTCTGTCCTAAATCTCCTCCCTCAGTTTGAAGAGACCCTCTTTGTTCACCCTATTTATTCCTTTCAAATGCTTGATGGTCTCAATCATACCCCCCTCCTTCTCTAGGGAGTAGTTGTCCAGTGTCCTCAACCACTCCTCATAGTACTACCCAGCTGGCCCATGATCATCTTCATTGCCCTCCTGTGGACCGTCTCCAGTGGTTCATGTCCTTTTTAAGGTAAGAGCACCAGTACTGTGCCTTGTACTCAGATACAGTCTACTAATGACCTGTACAAAGGCAGGGTTACCTCCTCTCGCCTACTGCTGATCTCTTTGTCAATGCAGCCCAACATTTTGTTTGCCTTTGCTGCTACTTTCCTACATTGCATGAAATGTTTCATGTCACTAGTGATCATCACTCCCAGGTCCTTTTCTTCTCTGATGCAGATACTCTGACCCCTTCTAGGCTGTACTCAGTCCTCAGGTAATTGGTGCCAATGTGCATAACTTTGCATTTCTTTGCATGGAAACCAAGCTGCCAAATCTTGAGCCACCTCTCTAGTTTTTCAAATACTCCTTTAGGTATTGTATCCCTTCTGTTGTGTCCACCCTCCCACAGAGCTTATTGTCATCTACAAATAGGCAAATTTTGCTCTTAATGCCATCCTCAGTATTGTTAATGAAGATATTAAACAGCACCAGTCCAAGCACTGAGCCCTTTGGGACCCCACTGGTGGCTTCCTGGTGCTGGATATCTCACCTCCCACCAACACACTCTCCCAACACCGTGTTCTATACAGTGATTATATGAACTCTACAATGAGTTCTGGAAAAAGTGCAATAAATGATGGGCAATATATGCAAATTATCATTAATTCACGGTTCAGTTGATGACTAAGTATTTATAAATGGCTGTGAAACATGGTAGTGCCTGTGCTACTAGAATTAATAAGGTCACTAAATACAGTTGGTAGCTCAATACTGTGATTAGTATTAGGCACAATGTTAGACAATATATATGGTCTTCAGCTGTCTCTGTTTTGGAGGAATAACCACTCTTGTTGGGGTCCTGATAGCACAAAACTCTTTGAGGAGGCTTCTACCACAAGAGATGCTGCAAAGTGAGGTCCTTTGGCAAAGGTACCTTAGGAAAGATGCCCAAAATTCAGAGCTGAAGGCTTAGAAAACATCAGGACATGGACTCCCATTAAGGAGGAGGAAATGCTGCGGTGCTGAGTGAAACAAGCCACTATGTGAGTCCTGACTCATCCAATGGAATCAACTAACATGAAATAACTACTCACTTTATGATCCTCAGCACAAAGGAAATCCCACCAATGGATAAAACCTCCCGACATTCAAGGCTTTAGGTTTTCATCCCTCCAGGCTATGCAGTCTTATTTTAAAAACTGGCAAGAAATGGAACATGACATTACCATTTAAACCTGAGCGATTGGACCCATGACTCAAAGCTGAAACTAAATGCAAAGAAGAGGAAGGAAAATGGACAATTCAAATATCTTGAGGTTTTGCACAATCAATCAAAGGAAGGGAAGGAGGTAACAAACTTTACAGTAGTTACAAACTTGCCCCATCCTAATGAGATGATCAACCTGAAAAGTGTGACAGCTGATATTGTATGACTAAACTGACCTTAAGTTGAATACCCCACCCTTGAAGAATGGGTCCTGACTCCTTTAAAAATATGATTAGCATCCTGAGAGCAGCTGGACTCTACCATGGAGGTATGCCTGAACTTGGGCCTGTAGGAACCCTAAAGCTAGATGGGTGCCATAAAGTTGCAATTGTATTACCAAAGGACCCTGGCCTTGGGCATGAGCACCCTACCACGAGTAATGGATAAGAGACATGGTCCCACTAAAGGAGGAAACAGGTAGGGATCAGATATATACATAGGACTGTTTTGGGGATAAGTCAAGCAAAATTAACTGCCTAAATGGGTTAAAATTATTAGGGTGTCAAACAGTTGCAGTCATATGATTAAAAGAAACCTCACAGAGTGTTACAACACTGAAGCTATGTTCAGTTAAAGGACAACTGGGCTAGACCAATGGACTACAGCACAGAATGTGAAATCTGGCCACCACTAAATCCTAATAATCAAGACCCTCAGTCTAACTCGAACAAGCTCGGTCCCTACACTTATCCCAGGAGGGTGGCAATAGTGATAGGTGAGTAAAGAGTGAAAACAGAACAAAAGGGCATGGGAAGTTAAGTTGGTGCAGTGCAAAGCCATGGAGGCAAACAATACTGAGCCTATTAAGGAACTACCCTGGGGCATATGCCCAACTGTAATTGAGATGTGTGCCCAATTATTGTTTGGGCTTGTGCTCAATGGTTATTGGGGGCATGTGAATATATGCCATTATGTGTGCCTAAATGTGCAGGCATTTACGAAATTGTAGGATAAGTAGGAATTGATGGTATGGTACGATATGGTATGGTATGGTATGGTACTGTAAGTAGAAGGATTCCAAATGGAGCCCAGAGGAGAGGACCAAAACTACCTGGGCAGGCTGGAGGGTAGGAAGCAGCTCATAGAAAGCCCAAAATGCACTGTTGCTAGGTGGGTAGGTAGGAAATTAGGGCAGGAGTGCCCATCACTGCAGGGGTGAAAACACATTACAGCAACAGCTGCAGAGGTAGAGCTCTGCAGGGGAAAAAGCGGCCCTATATGAATCCCATGGAGTAGAGGCAGACAAGGGCAAGAGGGGAAGGCTAAGACAGGCCCCTTGCATACCCATGAGGAAAGGAAGCAGGAAGGGGAAAGAAGAAGGGTATCAGCAAACTATGAAGACAACATAAGAGCTGAAACCCAGCAGGTTGGAGGATATCTTTGTAATAGCAACAGCAGATGGCTACACAGGCAAGGCAGGTGGAACATAGCAGAACAGGAGGAAGCGAGAGATAGGTGTAGAATCAAGAGAATGGAGCACTGGGAAGGATGGAAGATGACACTGGAAGGAAATGGCAGCAATATGTACCAAGCAACAGGGAAGGATGACCAGGAAGAGACCAAGCATAGTGCAGCTGTCAAAAGATAATGAGATGGCAGGACCAGGCAGGAAGATGAACACTCCTGCTAAGCAAGACTGCCACATCGGGGCAATTAAGTAGAGTGGCAACTACAGAGCCAGAGGTTAAGAATCACTGTAAATGGGCAGACCATGCAAGACAGGGACTCCTCAAGCCACGCTGTGTGGCAAAGTAATAGGAGGGTGGAGAGAAAGTCAACAGCAGCACAGAGTCAGTGAAAAATAAGCATCCTTGGAGCATGCCTGCTATTTATAGCACTCAGAGAGAGATGTGATAAGTGTTGCTTGCTGCCCCACTGAACTAAATGCATACTGTAGCCTTATGATAAATGTAGTCTGGCTCAGCTTTTAGAATCAAACAGTTATAGTATCAGTCGCCCACTCTACAAAAATAAAGCTGCTTTTAAAGCTTGCAAACTATAAAAGTTAATTCCATTTTCTTTCTTTCTTCTTTCTTTCTTTCTTTCTTTCTTTCTTTCTTTCTTTCTTCTTTCTTTCTTTCTTTCTTTCTTTCTTTTCTCTCTCTCTCTCTTTCTTTTCTTTCTTTCTTTCTTCATTCCATCATTTAATATTATAAAGGATTTTGGTTTCATCATTCCACTGAATCATGATTTTTGTTTCATCATTCCACGAATCATGATTAGCTTGACCACCAATGTGACAACCTCATAGGTCAGGTACCTGCCATACCATGCCATTATAAGTGGCAGGCCCACTACTTTCTCTCCTTTTGTGTGTGTGTGCAGAAATCACTCTCTGACTTCATCTTTGTTCGAATTATGACCCATAAGAGCCTTACAGGTGGTCAGTGGGGAGCTTAGTAAGAGAAGGCCTCGCCTGTTCTTTAATGCAATATTGAGGGTTTAAGGGAATGAACAGCACTGCACCTCAGGTTACTGCTTCAGGGTATAGAATCAGGTGGCCATCCCAAACAGAACAGCAAAAACAAGTTCTACCTCTGGTAACTAGTGGTGGGTGAAGTGGAATCCAATCCGCTCTGAAGCATTTGGCCGAACAAGGCGGATTCACGGTGCTCTGGCAAAATGGGTACTTGCATCATAATAGGAAGGCAAAGTGTATTAGAAACAGTGACTTCGTGTTACTCCCTCCACTGGTCACTACTCATTCTATTTTTAAGGCGTACATGCACTTGCAGTTAACTTACCTTGCTTAGCCTTGTCTTGAGCTCTGAGGCAGATTTTGCAGTGATTCATGGAATTCAGGTCACATCAGCTCTATATTGATCTGCACAGCCTCAGTTCGGGGTAGTATGAGTATGAAGGAGTAGGAGACAGTGTGCTCTGACAGCTGTCTGTAGGAATCTTGTAAAACCTGTTGAAAAAGCATTTTGCTTTTTTGAGATCAACTGTAGTTCATCGATTGTAGGAAACCCTCCTGTGCTCACATCATCAAGAATTTTTGTTTGTGTAATGGATTTTGAATGTTAATTTACAACATTGAGCCCACTCTGGCGTCCTTGCCCTCAAGCACCCAGTGGCGCGAGACTCACAGCTCTGCCAGGCCAGGCGGTGGCTTGCCGGGCCGCCAGGGGACCAGGAGGCCGGGAGAGACAGCCAGGAAGCCGTCCTCCCTCAAGCAACCCAGTGAGCACCGGGCTACGCTCCGCCAGCAGGCGTGTAGGTGACCGCAGGCCGCCTAGGGACCAGGAGGCCAGGAGAGACAGCCAGGAAGCCGTCCTTGCCCTCAAGCACCCAGTGAGCACCGGGCTACGCTCTCGCCAGCGGCGGTCAGCAACAACAAAGGCCCAGGGGACCAGGAGGCCGAGAGACAGCCAGGAAGGTAATGCAAGCTGCCAACTGCAGACGTAGCTATCTGAGCCTTTGCTTCTGATTGGTCCTCCTGCTCCATAGACTGCTGTTTTACTTTGTACTGCTGAAGTTGGTCGGGGTTTGTGTGTTTTAAACTAAATTGCCTAAAAGAGCTGTTTTCCTGTTACTGCTAAATTTCTAAGGTTTCTGCTGTAATTTTAAAATGTTTATGTGATTATAGTCTTTTGGTGGGACTTCTAGTGGGCCAGGCAGCTAGGCGCGAACCCCCAGCCTTTTGTTGTGCAAAGTAACTTCACACTAATTGCAGAATCACTTGATTGCTGCTATTTTATTTAGGTGACTGTGCCTCTGTCTCCCTCCACTCTAGCCGTCCTTGCCCTCAAGCACCCAATGAGCGCGGGCTAGCTCCGCCTGCGGGCAGACGGCAGCGAGCCAAGGCCGCCTAGGGGACCTGAGGCTGGAGAGACAGCCAGGAAGGTACGGAAAGCCGCAGTCAATCAGAAGGCGGCGCTATCTGAGCCTTGCTTCCGATTGGTCCTCCTGCTCCATAGACTGCTGTTTTACTTTGTACTGCTGAAGTTGGTCAGGGTTTGTGTGTTTTTAAACTAAATTGCCTAAAAGAGCTGTTTTCCTGTTACTGCTAAATTTCTAAGGTTTCTGCTGTAATTTTAAAATGTTTATCTGATTACAGTCTTTTGGTGGGACTTCTAGTGGGCCAGGCGCTAGGCGCGAACCCCCCACCAGCCTTTGTTGTGCAAAGTAACTTCACACTAATTGAAGAATCACTTGATTGCTGCTATTTTATTTAGGTGACTGTGCTTTCCTCTGTCTCCCTCCACTCTAGCCGCCCTGCCCTCAAGCACCCAGTGAGGCTGGGCTATGTCCGTCAGCAGGCGGTCGGTGACCATAAGGCCACCCAGAGGACCAGGAGGCTGGGAGAGACAGCCAGGAAGGTACAGGAAGCCGCTGACCAATCAGAAGGCGCGCGCTATCTGAGCCTTGCTCGATTGGTCCTCCTGCTCCATAGACTGCTGTTTTACTTTGTACTGCTGAAGTTGGTCGGGTTTGTGTGTTTTAAACTAAATTGCCTAAAAGAGCTGTTTTCCTGTTATTGCTAAATTTTTAAGGTTTCTGCTGTAATTTTAAAATGTTTAATGTGATTACAGTCTTTTGGTGGGACTTCTAGTGGGCCAGAGCTGGCGAACCCATCCCCCAGCCTTTTGTTGTGCAAAGTAACTCACATTAATTGCAGAATCACTTGATTGCTGCTATTTTATTTAGGTGACTGTACTTTCCTCTGTCTCCCTCCACTCTAGCCGTCCTTGCCCTCAAGCACCCAGTGGTGCGGAGCTCACAGCTCATAGCCAATGATCGGCTGACCATAAGAACCCTAGGGACCAGGAAGCCGGAGAGACAGCCAGGAAGGTACGGGAAAGCCGCAAAATTTTGCCCACCCCCTCCCCTCTCTTGGGTGTTTCTTTATACGAATCTTCCCACCGAATTTCTTACCTCCGCCCACTGCAAAATTCTGTCCAATAATCTGTCAGCGGCCCTGCGTGTCACCTGCTCAGCAGTCCTCCCTTGTCCTCATTGTAGTTAACCCCTAGTTACCGCATCATAATGTGGAAGCTCCTCTTACTGTTTTCTCTCTCTCCACTATGGTGTTATTTGAGGATGATGCCATACCAACCCATGCCTTACTGAATAATGCGGCTCACCAGCCTAGCTTCCCTGTGACACCTCCAGTGGATGCCGATCGGTTCCTCACATATGCCCCACCGTTGCTTCACCATAATCAGTGGGTAACCCCAAAAAGGGTCACAACCTATCATGTACTTTTTACGCCGATGCTCCACTATTGGATCTACAGTGCCCCTTATACCTGTCCACCAAATTAGCACTCTGTGACAGGTTACTAGCCGCAATCCAGAGTGGATAATCTCAAGCATTGGCCACCGAGCAAGAAGAGAGGCCCATTGACTGTCCCATCCTCCTGTCCTTCAAGCCCTCACAAAACTCTTATTCTTTCTGCTGATCTGTATTGGTAATGTTGAAATCAATCCAGGACCTCCAGAGGGCATCACCTCCCCAGCAGATCTAGCATCCATCAAAGGATTAAGCTTCCTTCATATCAATGCATGCAGCCTCCTGAAAAGCTTTCATTAATACAAGCCTGTTGCCCACACCATGCCAGACTTTCTTGGTAATATCCGAGACATGGCTCAAACCTGCAACAACAGATAGGAGGTAAATCTACCCAACTACCAAATATTCAGAGCAGACCGCCTGTCAAGGGGTGGTGGAGTAGCTATTTATATAAAATCGAATATATCTGCATCTTGCCTTAGTGCAACATCATTGCCCAAAGAATTGAAAGTTTATCCCTTAAAATAGCTCTTCCCAACGTGGCAGCTTTTCAACTAGTTGGCTGCTATAGGCCCCCTCTGCTGATCACAAGCTCTTAACCCACCTGGGGAACATAATCAAACTGGGCCCTGAAGATATCATTATCTTAGGTGATCTGAATTTAAACTGGCTCTCCAAGACAGCTGCACCCTTAGTATCTTTTGTGATACATATGGTTTACTCAACTAATAAATGAACCGACAAGAATCAATTTAAAGAACAGAAGTAGTAGCACCCTACTTGACATCATGCTGGTAAACAAACCCCACCTGTTCTCACACGCTGGAGTACTATTCAGTGACATAAGTGATCACTGTCTTATTGCAGGAATAAGATCATCAGGCAAACCAGCTAACCCAGCAAAATTCCTCCTGAGAAGATCAAAAAAACCTTAATATCAAGGGATATCTCCACGACCTATGCCACTCTGCACGCTGGCAGGAGTTCTACCTTACATACTCTGTGGAAATAGCACTCAGGTGTTAAACAGCATAATCATAGGTGCCCTCAATACTCATGCACCAATCACTAGTGTTAGAACGAAAAATAACTCTTGCCACTGGTTTTCAGCCGACCTTAAATCTGCACTGCTTGAGAGATATATGCTATGGAAAATGGCAAGGAAGACTAAGGAACCAAATGACTGGCTGCTGTTCAGAAAAGCCAGAAATAGCTGCACCAAAAAGTAAGGGATGCTAAGACTGCTTTCTATACGGCTGAACTTGACGCCTCTTATCACAACCCTGCTAGATTCTGGGGCACCATCAAGGGATCTTAGGGCAGGACTCTAGAACTTCTCTGCCATCTCAAGTGCACCTTAATAAGGTTGCTATCTCTGACAAATGGGAAGTATTGGATGCATTCAACAATCACTTCACAAGCTGGCCTTGCTTTTGACTCCTCTCAGCTAATCTACTGCGGGCACAACTTAAATCCCAGTCTACTGAGGCTCAGAGGGCTGATTCTTCATTCTCATTCAAACCAATTTTACTGAAGCAAGTAGAGGATCTGTTGTTGCATTTGGACACTAAAAAAGCGCAGTGCAGACTCTCTTGACCCTATTTTCTAAAACTTGCAATACATGTGCTTGCAGTTCCCTTTACACATCTTTTAATCTATCTTTAGCCTCTGGGTCTATTCCTTCACTGTGGAAGACAGCACAAGTGTTTCCTCCTAAAATCAGGGGACCCCATGGACCTCAACAATTACAGGCCCATATCCATCCTGCCAGTGCTTTCCAAAATGCTAGAAAAATTAGTGAGCATCCAATTAGAGACTACCTTGATGTTAATAATCTCTTAAACCCCACTCAATCTGGGTTTAGGACTAGGCATAGCACCATTTCTGCACTGGCAAAGTCACAAATGACTGGCAAACTGAGCTGACAAAAGAACAGCGTCTGTGCTGTATTTCTTGATCTAAGCAAAGCCTTTGACACAGTGGATCATGAGCTGCTAGTCTCTTCACTGCACTCCATAGGCCTAGATCCACCCTCTCTTAAGTGGTTCAGATGTTATCTCACTGATAGAACGCAGCAGGTGAAAAATGAAGGCACTATCCTCATCAAAACCACTCCTAAGAGGAGTACCTTAAGGATCTATCCTGGGCCCTATCCTTTTGCCATCTACATTAACAACATTGACTCTAATCTCACCAAAGCCAATTTCACCTCTTTGCAGATGACACTGTCTTATATGTCAGTAACCCATCACCTTCAAAGGCCTGTGAAATACTACAATCAGAATTCTCCCTTTGCAATACCAACTACTTGAAAAAAACTCCTCCTAAATGCAAAGAAGACAAAAGCTATGTTCTTCTCCACTAATTACTATACTAACACCTTTTCACCAAGCAATCTTCCCCAACTATCCACCATCCTTGGAGAAAGCCTTGACTATGTTGACAAATTCAAATATTTAGGGTATGGATTGACAACAGGCTTGATTATACTCAGCATATTGAAGAACTTCTGAAAAACTTCTCCAGAGGCTTGGCCTTTTCTTCAGAATTAAACATTATTTAACCAGAGATTCAAGACAGAGACTAATCCAGGCCTCATTTCTATCACTTATTGACTATGCAGATTCCTCTATGGCCACTGCTCTATTTCCTATTTAAGTCAACTGGATACCTTGTACCATAGAGCTCTCAGGTTCATCACAGATCTTCCATTCAACACTCATCATTGCTCTCTCTATGCTGCAGTTGGCTGTACATCCTTACACCTCAGAAGGAACAAAATGCTGCATTATGGATATACAAAACCCTGTCTAACAAACTTCCATCCTATATTTTAAATTGCTTTACACTGGCCACAGCTAGGTTATATGCCCTAAGAAGCAACAACCTCATCTCTTTGAAGCTACCCAAAGTCAGCACCGGCATGGGAGATCTGCAATCAGTTACTCTCTAGCAATGGCATGGAATTCTCTGCAGAAGACCCTAAAGTTGACCACCTTTATACCTCTAACATCCTTTAAAAGCTCTACACAAGTCTCTTCCCAGAGATATGCAATTGCTTTCACAAGGCTTAGTCCAATCACATTCATTACCCCCTTTTTCTACTGCAGCTTTGCTAGCCCTTACCAAGACCTCCACAGCTACCCCTGTCACTTACTTCTACCCCATTCACTCACTACTAGTAGACTTAGTCCCTATCCAAAACTCCCACCAGCCCTCTATGTCATTTTTCAGAGGCTGTTTTCAACATTTTAGTAGTCATAAATCATAACTGTCTGATTTAGCTTGCCTTGGAGCCTGTAATCTCTGGCTACCCTGTTTGTATATATGTTTATATTATTGTATCTGTTTATATAGATGTGTTTTGTATATGTCTGCTTTTGTACCTTCAAGTTGTTCCTCGACCTATCAGGTCCATCTTGTAAATGAGCTTTGCTCAATGATGTCCGCCTGAATAAATAAAGATTTTGATTGATTGATTGATTGAGTGTGTGTGGGTGAAAGACAGTGATAGTGTGCTGTGTGGAGAGGGGTGTATCTGTGTCTAGGTAGATTTAAGTTGGAGAACTAGTGATTTCTTTGTGTTTTGGTTATATTTTGTTATATAACTGACTGTGTTAATGTACACATAGTACAATTGTCAGTAATAGTAGAAATGTTCTTGCTGTTTGTTGTGCGTATGTGGTGCAGCATTTCATAAGGTCAGGTTGTTTAAATTAGAAATTTACATTACGTGGCAGTACAATGAACTTTTGCATTTGCGTCCTATTCCTCATTGAGCATTGTACACAAAGCGGTTCTGTGTTGTATGTGCAGTGTTGTATACATCAAATATAATACACCTTTTAAAATTTGTGACACAGGCTAGTGTAGTGCAACTAAGTGCAGCAGTGTGAACCTGCTATCCACTTCAGCTGCCCTATTTTGTACTGCGATCATGTTCTCTGTTGTCAGTTTTGCTGTTTGTATTGTAGTGCTGTAAAATCAGCACTGTCTGTATTCAGTGCTCCTCCCTCCACCCCCATGTTCAAAAGGTTTTTACCAGACTGGATTGTTTGTGTGAGTTCGTGATTTGTGACCCCATCAGCATCACTGGTTACTGAAGTTGTTTTAATTGCAAGACAGTGTCACAGTAGTCTCTTATCTGTTGTTGAAACCACAGATCTTTATTTTGCTTCACATCCAGCCAGTGTCCCTCCAGTCAGAAAGTGAATGTATCAAAATCTGAATTTGTAATAATATTTGTGGTTGATCCCCAAAATGCCTGCAAAGGCGATGCAAGCAAAGCTGTTTCTGGCCATGACAATGTTGGCAGTAAGAGGGTCTGTGGGCATGGTAGTAGTATGCTGACGAAGAAGTGCATTGCTGATATGAGAAAAGGTATTTCTCCTGCAATGTTTTTACAGCCCAATCAGTAGCTTCACTCATAGTTGGAGGAGATGATGTTTTCCCAGCTGGTGGTGTTAGTGTTACTGGTGTTAGTGGTGGAGGAGGTAGTATTAGCATTGTTGCGTCAAGTTCTAATTCTGACCAGTGTACCGTATCCAAACATGTGTGTGAAGCAGTGCAACTGAGTGATGACAGCGTAGCTGATGTCATACTTTCCAGTAACATCCCATTAACTGAACCTGAGAATTCTGATGGTTGTTTCAATGATAGCAAATGTGATATTCCGTCCACCGTGGCATAACGTCCACGCATTTTCTAGGCAGTGATTCACAGTGTGGTGAAAAATATCAGGTGATGGTGGTGTAGCTGATGATGAATATGATGATGATAATGTTGCTGTTGTTGCAACATGCAGTCCACATGCTAGCATCCAAGCAGAAGATGTTGATGTGTGTGAGAGTGACGTTGATGAATATGATGATGATGTAATTGACCCCAGCTGTGAACTGAAGAAAAATAAATTAAAAGTGGCTGTGTCTGGAGTCTGTTTGCAGGAATCCCTCCCTGTAAAAACTTGTGATATACCGGTTTTAGTCAATGATGATGATGACCCAGTAATCAGTATGATAGATAGTCATGGTGTTCATTTGCAGTCCAGGTGTGCAGTGCGGAATGATCACGTGCCACCCCCACTTCAGTGCTTAAAATAACAGACTTAAATAAGACACATCATCATGGACATGTTAAAAGCAGAGCATCACACCCCTTGTTTGGGATTTTTTGTTCAAGATGCAAATGATGATTCAGTTGCAATCTGTCAGGTTTGCCATGTGTGTGTGAGTCGAGGTAAAGGGGAGCCATCTTGGGACAGGAGGACAGCATCACGATCTTAAGAATAGGCACATGGCTCTGTGGACCCAGTACAAGCTTGCAGCTAATACCACAGTGGGGTGTTCACCTGTGTCACTGGCAACAATAGCCAGCATGTTATTCCTTCCATGACTGTTAAGCCCAGTAGGAAATTAAACGTGTGCAGTAGTGTGGTAATAACAGCAGAGGAATTCTACAGGTATGATGAGATGGAGGACCATAATGACTTTGAAATGTTGTCCAGTGCTGGTGAGAGCAGCAGTTTTGTGGTGGTGGTGGTGAATGCAGTATGTCTAGTGCAAGTGGTACATCAACCCCAGTTGGCAAATCTGGCAAAATAACATAATTTCTAGGTTTGCCATCATCGCCTGTGCAATCGCTCTTTATCAAATGTCCACACTCCACCCTCTGCCAATGCCATTCATCACAGAGCACAACCATTTGTGAGCAACAACACATGCTGTGCAAAACATTTAAGTCAGCCCACGTTACAGAGTGTTTTTATGCATAAGCTGAAGTACCCCCAATCATACAGTGTCACGTGAACTAAATGCTGCTGTAGTGGAAATGCTGGCAATTGATCTTTGCCCTTCTCCTTAGTGGAGAATTCTGGTTCCGTGGTTTGCTGCACATGCCTGTCCAAAATGGAAAGTCCCATCCAGGACATACTTTTTACCCGTGCTATTCTCGAGTTGTTCTTCACTGTCTCCGACTCAGTAAGACATGCCCTACAACATTCCTCCTCTCCATTCATCCATTTAAGTATGGATATGTGAACACATGGCAAAACAGCGGGAGTTCATATCTGTATATAACTGCACACTGGACGCAGGTGCCGGGGTTGTTTGTGATGTTGGTAGTGTGAATAATCAGTGCAGTAAGGTGGATTGGCATGGTAACAATCTTCCTGGAATTCACCAGCATGCAACAATTGCTATGCACAGTGTGACCTGTTCACACACTGGTGAGAACATGTTGGACATGGTACTGACTGAAATTGACAGATGGCTGGACCCTCTGTCCCTGAGAGCTGGGTTCATAGCAAGTGAAAATGGGTCAAATGTGGTGAAATGCATCATGAATGGTGGCTTTTTCGTGTTCCATGCATGGCTCATTGTTTAAATCTTGTGGTTCAGGAGTTTCTGCAGCGCCTGACATAAAGCAAATGCTGACCATTGCACGACATATCTGCTCTCACTTTTCAAGATCTGGAAAGGCCCTGACCAACTGCGGCAGTTGCAGATACAAAACAGCCTGCCTCAGCACCACTTGAAGCTGGAAGATGTCACCTGACGAACTCAACATTATACATGGCAGAGAGGTTGTATGAACAATACAAAGCCATCTCAGAATATCTTGTGATGCACACTAGCCGTGACAGTTCCGGGGCCTCCATGTCTATGATGACTGAACAGTGGCGCCTCATGGACTCTGTAATAACAATTTTGCAGCCTTTTGAACTTGCCATACGGGCAATGAGTGGTAAGTCTGCCTCCATTAGCCAATCAATTCTACAGCTGTGGGTGCTGAGGCAGACATTGGAGAATGTACAATATATCCTTGATGTTGCCAGAGATGGTGGTAGCAGTATGTTGCTGCAACACATGCTGACAGTGTTCTACCAGAATCATCACATTGTGAGCATTCAGCGTAGTGACTACTTTGCCATGGCAACAATGCTGGACCCACGATACAAACATGGAATTGCATCAGTACTGGAGGGAGGGCCTGAACAGGTAAAAATATCAGTGGTCAACTGGTGCGCTTGGTTCATGGGGCACAGAAGTCATGTGCCAAGGTAAGCACACCTCAGCCACATAATTCAGCTGAAAGTGTAGCTAGAGGACCATCAAGCATATCATGCAAGAGTAAGGGTACTGTAGTTCCAGGTGATCTGTCATCCAAAGTGGTGGTGTCAACCCTCTTGGGAGGCTTTGTCTCAAGTGAGTATTTGTGAAATAAATGATTCTGCAGAACAGGCTGATGCATCAACAATTGGACTTAGTGCGGCACAGAGAATGGTTGAGTCATATTTGTCTGAAAACAGGCATCTGACAATAGCGAATATCCTCTTTTGTACTGCAGTGGAAAGGTCAGTGAATGGCCAGAATTGACTGCAGTGGTACTGAAGTACCTCACATGCCCACCCTCCCGCGTAGGGCTGAGGGTATTCAGCTCAGCAGGTGCAATAGTCAGGATCGCTCGGACAAACCTGTCTCCTGCAAATGTTAGCTTGCTAACATTCATTAAAATGAATGAGAGGCACATACCAGCACAGACTGCAACATCAGTATTCATACCTGGACTAGTCATGTGGTCTTGCTGATGTGGAAATGGAGCATCCTGGTGGCACTGGCAGTGGCTGCCTGAAACGGCCCACCACTGACGTAGATGACTACACAATGGAGAAAGAATTTCCCAGTGGTCAGACTTCAGACATCGATGACTGTGAGGGCAGTTTTCTTTATGAGGATGATGATGTGGTTAATGTTGGCAGGCTTTAAGTGCAGTATTTAAAAGGTGGTGTGCAACACCCCTCACCCCAGACCACCACCACCACTGATGTTAGCCACTGCCACCACTGAGCTCGAGTCTGTATGCTCCTGGACCACCACCACCAGGTCTGATGTTATCCAAGTCTGCCACCATGAGTCTGTATGCCCCCCACGGACCACCACCTCCACCACCACTGGGACTGATGTTAGCCACTGTCACCACTGAGCCCAAGTCTGTATGTCCCTGGACCACCACTACCAGGACTGATGTTATCCAAGTCTGCCACCACGAGTCTGTATGCCCACCACAGACCACCACCACCACCACCAGCGGGACTGATGTTAGCCACCGCCACCACTGAGCCTGAGTCTGTATGCCCCTGGACCACCACCACCAGGACTGATGTTATCCAAGTCTGCCACCAAGAGTCTGTATGCCCCCACAGACCACCACCAGGACTGATGTTAGCTACTGTCACCACTGAGCCTGAGTTGTCCGGGCCACCACATCCATCAGCCACAGACACAAAGCTTCTTAATATTTAAACCATAAAGTGGTATGTGTACTCCAGTCATGTTTGTTATCTGCTTCACTTCCTTTAGTTTTATGTTTTCTTTTCTGTGGCTTTTCAGAGCCACAATGGTAAAACACATACGGTGCACTTATTTTGTTTCTTTACAGGGTAAACAAAAAGGCTCCATCAATAAAAGACATTGGGATGGGAATAGTACTGTAGCTGTACCGCACAAAGAGGAAGCAATGTAATATCCATGTGAAATCCATTCTGGTAAGTATGAACATTTTATTTCATCCATTTCATTGTGTTGTGAAGACTGCAGGAAATATTGCACACAGGTTGTGAAAACCAAGTGCATGCTCTGGCAAAATTCTGCTGTATGCAGACAGCGCTGTCCTTTTTGCCACCCACCGTAATCCCATCTCCCTACAGGACTCCTACAGCAGTCTTTCAACAGTGCCGAGGCTTGGTTTAAGGAGCAGACTCATCATCAATCTTAAGAAAACCAAAACTATGCTCTTTTCACACCCCAAAACAAAGCTAGCAACCACCCACTCTATATCCTTCCAAGCACCAACCAACCACTGGAACAAGTCTGCTCCTACAAATACCTTGGGTTACCTTGATTCAGCCCTCACATTTCACAACCACATGACACCCTAACATCCACCACCAACACAGCTTGGCATCCTATTCTGCCATAAACCTGCCTTCCCCAAATGCTCTCCTAGCTAGCTGTTACATCGTCTGCTCTGTCCCTTGTAGACTATGGTCTACCAGTATACGGTGCTGCCAACACCACTGCACTCAACAAAATTCACCTAACCCTGAATAAAGCATGCAGATTGATTACTGGTGCCCCCAGGCTCACACACACCTGTCAGCTATATGTCGATGCTAACCTGCTTACCCTGGATGAACGGCTCCGATACCAGACCTGTCTCCTCACCAAAAACCCTACTCGGGCTCTCCCCTGGGGTAACGGCATCCATCCACCAGAGCCCTCCCACCATTGCAACACGGTCTTCCTACAAGACCACTCTAAAGGCCCCCAGAACGAGAACCAGCCGTGGCCAGAGGTCCTTCAGCTATAGAGCCCCAACCTGGTTTAACTCTCCCTGCCACCATCACCAATGCCATCACCATCTCCACATTCAAAACCGCACTTGAACCACATCTTCAGCACTCGTAACTGCTCCTGTCTCTGAACATAGCCTCCACCTCTTTTTCTCTTGACAATGCCCCCGGCAGCTCTCCACCAACCATCCCCTCCACCACTTCCCTGTACACCATGCCTAGGTTTAACCTGGCCAGTGCCAGCTGTTTCAATGTTTATCTACCAGAATGCTCACTTGATACCGACTTGTGTAATACCTGTTATCAATTACACGTACCCTGTACCCAATTGTATTTGTCTGACCATGTGACGTGGCACCTCTGGTGAATGCCTATTGATTTTTGCAAATCTTTGCTATGTAATCGAAATCACAATGTATGTCTTTATGTGATGAAGTACCTTTGAAACGAGCCTCTGGCTCAAAGGTTGTAAACTGATTCTTAAATAAATAAAAAATAAATAAAATAGAACCAGGGAGAGACACAAAACAATTAAGTTGTAAGAAGTCATTCATTTTTTAGGAAACTTCAAGATGCTATGATATTCTGTCAAAGTGACCTTATCCCAAAAGTTCTTCAAGATCAGGAACTCCCTTCCCCTGAGCTTGGGCACACATATCAACATGCAGAAGTCGTTTCATTACATGACCATGACTATCATAAGTACCGACTCAGAAGGATGCTGATGAAATCTGTGAAGAAGTAGCAAAATAAGAAACCATTAGATACAAACCTGCAAATATGATTCCCTCTCCAGAAAGAAAAATACTTACCTTCATGTGCTTGAGAGTTATCCGTTTCCAATTTTAGGGCAAAAATTCTCATTGAGCACTTGAATGTGCACACTAACAGTTTCTGTGTGACCTGTAACAGAGAACAATACCATGAGTACATGTCCGTGACGGTCAACCCCCTCCCACCTAGAAAATTCACAACCATTCATCTATATATATATATATATATATATATATATATATATATATATATATATATATATATATACCTCATCAAAGGCTACTATTGTTGTACAGCCAAAGGGCACCCTTCAGTCCAATTGAGATGATCACATTGCATTTGCTCGAATTGTCTGTCAGAACACATTGGACCAGCAACACAATACTTACAGTCATCATTTTATACTGGTGTATGTTTTGAAACACTCCCATTTCACTGTCTAACCACATGTCAGTTTTCTGCAGACAAGCAGGGTGGATTTTGGGCCTGCAGAAAAAATCTGGGGCTCTGTGCCACTTCTGTGCTTGTGACTGAATCCCATTAATTTTGGGGACTTTGTATGTGTTGAAACACTCCCATTTCACTGTCTAACCACTTGTCAATTGTCTGCAGACAAGCAGGATACATTTTGGGCCTGCAGAAAAATCTGGGACTCTGTGCCACTTCTGTGCACATGACTGAGTGTGCCATTAATTCTGGGAGACTTTGTATGTGTTGAAACACTCCCATTTCACTGTCTAACCACTTGTCAATTTTCTGCAGAAAAGCAGGATGCATTTTGGGCCTGCAGAAAAATCTTGGGACTTTGTGCCACTTTTGTGTGTTCTGTGATTGTTGCTGTGAGCTCATGATGTCATGCTGACATTTTCACAATTATAGCAGCAGTGCACAGAATGTCCTCCGCTTCAAACTGTACTTTTTATGCTACTTTACATTGCCACAGCCACCACGAGTTACCTCTGTGCCGTGACTTGAATGACACGCTTCTTTTCCCAGTTTATGTCTTCTTTCCTTATTGACAATCTCTTTTTCATGTATGAAAAAAAAGAGGACACCTTTCAGTATTGTTCTCACCAGGTTTGTATTTTTTGCAGCTGCTTTTCAATAAATATTGTTCCATGCTGTCAAAAACACTGACTGCTGCATAATTGTTAATTTACAACAGAAATTATATATAACAGCTAACTGATGCAATGGAGAAAAACAGAGGACAACAATAACAAACACCGGTCAGAAGTTGAACCAATTTAAAAGGAATGCTACTTTGATTATTTCACACATGAAAAAAGGTAGTACAGCAGACTCACTCAAGTTAGCAAATTCTCATATCATTCCAGTCAGTCAGGATGTAAGTAGAGGAACTTGTAACATAGCATTAAAAATACAGGTTAGAGTTATCAACAGATTGTTACGCTGCTGCTTTACAAAGATTCACGACGTTACATAGTAATGGTAATGCACATAACCTAATATGTGAGGGCCTTACTCACTGGAATATTTTTTGCTCCACAGAGTGCAATATATATCTGGGAAAACCACCCATAATTTCATTACAGTGTGTCACATGACGGAGGAATTCCCGTTCAGGAAAGCCACCCACATTCTGCCCCCTTTCTCAGCAACATTAGGACGTGATGCCAGGGGAGTGCAGGTGCATGCTCCACTATAGTGAATGTCCAGAGATATCCCAATATTTCATTACGTTAGGTTCACTTTGTGGTGAAATGTGGGAACATTTCCTACCAAGGTTTTCCTTACAGGAAACATGGCCACACATTTCAAAACAAACTGACCATTATAACTTAAAGAAAAATTAGGAAAGTTGCAGGACAATCGGACATTCACTGTAATGGAGCATGCACCCGCATTCTCCCTGGCATCATGTCCCAATGTTGTTGAGAAGAGTGTAATGAAATTAGAGGCAGTTTTACACAGAACTGTATTGATTATATGGAGCAAGAAGATTGCCCTGGAAGGGAAAATGTGGATTACTAAACAACAACAAAGAAAAAGCACATAAAAGAGTACAACACAACAGTGGGATGGGGGGACAGAAAACAATATCTTATTGTGGCAGTGGGATGCCGTGGTGGTCCAGCAGCAAGTGCAGCATTGTTATTATTTGCTGCTGCTGTGCTTCGATGGTGCCAACTTGCTGTTGCAAAGCACCCACCTCACACTGTTCTCCTCCAGGGCTGCCCACACCAAGGTGAGGTCTGACTGTGTTACAGATACTGTGGCGGGGTCCACTGCAGGAAAAAGTCCAGGGAGTGGTGGTGGAGAAGGTGATGCTGGTGGCTGTGGTGGTGGGGAGGTGGTGTAGCTTCTCCACTGGCCCTCCTCCAACTGCAGTGGTGAGGCACATGTTGTTCATCAGCAGCACCCTCTGCCACTGCCACAGAAGGGCCAGCAGGTGGACATCTGGCCCCTTCATGGCAGCCTGCCACCCACCCTGTGGTGATTCATCATGTGGGTGCGCTGGCCCTGGTCCCCAAATGTGTCCCCTGGGGGCCATGCCACACCATCACACCACAGAGGTGGCACACACCACTGTGCTGTCCCCCTAACGCAGTCAAAAACTCCCACACTGGGAGCTGCCGGGTGGGGACAGACATTCCTTGAACCACCAGGATTTTCCAAGGCCACCTCCTGTGGCTGAGGAGTTGGTGAAGGGGCTGCTGAGCACCTACATCACCAGTGGTGGTAGTGGTGGTAGTGGCGCACAAGGTGCATTGACAGCACCCACTAGTGGCACTGGTGCTGCTGCTTCAGCACGGGGGAACCCCAGAAGTTGAGAGTGGTCCAGCCTGAAATGACCACCCCGTGTCCGCACTCCTCCTCGGACGATCGCACCCATGGGCCACCGACTCTCCTTCCAAAGTCTCCATCTCACCTCCGAGTCCTGTCAGTCCGACACACATACGCATATGCAAACACACACACACACACACACACACACACACACACACACACACACAAAACAAAACTTCTAAAAGAATTCACTAACAAAAAATCACAAGCACAACACTAAAATTAAACAAAGATATAGCTTTTAAAAATCCGTTGTGGCTGCAGTAAAGAACTAAAGTGTCAGATCTCTCCTTCTCTCTCCACAGAGCTTCTCACTCTACAAATGCAAAGGAGAAAGTGAAACTGCTTCTCTGACTCACTTCCTTCCTATCTGGCTAAACCATGTGACTTACAGTACTGTGAGCCATGTGATGTGTGGGGCTGCCTATTTACATGGCACTTCACCTTACCGCTTTAAGGCATTATTGTAACGCCAAGTGGTAATGATAACGCCGGGCGAGTACCGAAGTTGGTCAATTCATGTTGTGCTCTGACAACACGCAGTGGTCACTTCACGCCACTTCACCGGCGGAATTTAAATTTGCTACATCTCTACTGGTAACAAGCTGAAGTTAGGAACCAGGTAAAGTCATAGTAGCAAGTAGTAGTAAAACTGATCTTTATTCAGCAATTAGGCCAGAGCCCATAATGCCTCGACCTCGAGAGGTCTTCTCAGAGGGCAGTGTTTA
This sequence comes from Neoceratodus forsteri, assembly GCA_016271365.2. Taxonomy (NCBI): domain Eukaryota; kingdom Metazoa; phylum Chordata; order Ceratodontiformes; family Ceratodontidae; genus Neoceratodus; species Neoceratodus forsteri. The sequence goes on from CM057455.1 coordinate 1,048,135,113, forward strand.
TTCAACATTTTAACTGTCACCAAGGTGGTTCCTCTTCATTTTGAGGTGGTCTCTCTTTTTCAATTGTACAAACTTTTCTCCTCATCAAACAGTAAGAGAATCAGAACTTTTTTTCACAGTAAGTCAAGCATTTTACATCCTGCAGCTTTAGTAGTTATTTTAATCAATATCTAGGTGTATGCATCAGTTATTTAAGGAACACAAATGTACTACTGCATTTCAAAATGATAAAAATTAAAATATTCAGATTTAAAAAACTGGTAAGTCAAAATTTGTACAAATTAATATTTCTTCTATTTATATGAGTGTTATGGTGAAGCCCTAATTTGTCTCTTCAATCAAAATATTTTACTTTTGATTGTAGGTAGTTATCTGTTCAGTTACGGCTTGCATATGTTCACAGCCAAGGTTTAAAAAAGTGCTTGATATGCATGCCATCATTCTAGGCATCCACAAGAGATTAAAACAAGTTTTGTCAGAATCACATTTATTAACTAAGGTACACACTACAAAGGATGTAAGCATACATTACTTTTTCTCACATACTTTGGATTGTAAACCGTAGACATCACTAGGTATTTAACACAGGTCATATCAGTTATAAAGGCTACAACCAAATAAAATATTTATTTTCAGACAATACTGTGATGCAGTGTAGGAGAGCAAGTGGACACTGTGCAGGTAGGAAGCTAAACATCAACAGCAGCTGAGTGAACATTGCATAAATTCATTTACTGCAGGCATGTATTTGAACTTTGTTTTAACTGTGATTTGGGAGTGTGTGACAGGAAAGGGGAGGAGTAGGGACAGTGGGTGGGTTGAGGGTGGCTAAATTGGAGGCAGTATAGCACAGTGGGCTAAGGCTCTGAGCTGCAAATCTGGTGACATCTAGCAGACCAGACTTAGGTTTGAATCCCACAGCTTCCACTTCATGCATGTGTGACCCTGAACAAGTCACTTAACCTCCTTGTGCTCCCAGGTCGCTCCTGTAAAAAGCTTTCAGCTTAGTGTGCTATACCTGGTTAAAAAACAACTTAATAAATAAATTGGTGGCCACACATGGTACTATTGGGGCCTGGGGTAAGGTGACTTCAGAAAGTCAACAGGCAACTGTAGTTATCAAGAGCCAAAAGCCCTAGCTCACATCCCCAAACAGCACAGTCTTATAAGGTTGGAAGATGCAAAAGTATTTATTTATTTAAAATTAACCTATTGCATCATCAGCAGCTGACAAAATTCAATGTTTCACACTAATCACATGCTTTTTCAAGAGTAACAGACACTGATTACCAACATATTTAAATACACCTGTGACAAGGAGAGCCTGCCATTCTTGAGGACTGACCTTTTCTAAATCTGTTGCAACAGTTCTTCTATTTCTTAGCCTAATCAATCCTTTGCAATTTCTAGTCCATAAGGTTGGCCACCACTGGGCACCCCTCCCTTTTCTTCACTATGCTATAGTGTTCTCTTTAAATTTAATTTTCCTCTCAAGTCCTCATACAGGGAAGTTATTGTTGTGAACTCTGAGATGATGTAAAACAACAGGCTGTGTTCCTTGTTGTTGGATTTAGTATGCAATGGCACTATGTCATAAAATACCTTGATGTACTTTATATACCTTATGTACATATATACCTTTCCCCAGGGCTCTATCTTGGGACCATTACTGTTCTCATTGCTGCCTCACCCTGCTTCTGTTTTCGATAACTCCTGATTCTACCAGCCTTCCATGAGTATTTTTCTTTGCAGGACTCTGCTCTCTTATACTGTGCCATATTCTAAAAGTGCATAAAATAATGTTTGTTTACAATATATAATTTTGTTTGGTTTATTATTGTTTCCTACCACTTGAGTTAACTATAATAGTTGTTCTCTGTTCACATATCTGTACTTGTTCTCTTGTAATTAATGTTTTGCACTGCCAATGTACTGCACTTCCCGGTCAACCCTGAAAAGGGACAGTCTTGTCTTAGTGGGCTCACCTGGTTACCAAAATTCAATAAATAAATAAATAAATATGTATGAAACCTGTAAATGTTAAAATGCCACATCACTAGGTGTTTTTGATAAAGGTAAAAGTTACTAGGGGACTGTATTATAAAATTTAAGTTAGTTGTGTTATTTAAAATGCGTGTAAATTACAAATTGTTTGAGAGTCCTTTGGCACCATGCATTCCTGCTGTAAACTGAGCCAGTCTGAAATTTCATGGTGATTTGTATACATCCCATCATGCTTTATGTTATGGGAGTATGTGTGATGTTGTGTTTCTTTGAAACATGGTTTATTACCAATGCCCTTTGGGGTAACTCCTTGTTTCAGTGCTTCTGCACTGAGGTTCTTTGTCTTTAGCTTGTTTTTTTTTATTTGAGCCCCCACCACCCAAGCAAACAAGGCCCACATGGGGGAGCTGAATCTCAAGTGAAACGTTAGATCAGTAGATCAGTGGGTCAGTAGGCGCTGATTAAGTGCAGATAAAGGACATGCATAGTCTGTTGCTGCAAACTGATGTATTGAAGAAATTATATGCCATTGCTGAAGGTTATCCTCTGCATTTTAAATAAACATCACACAGAGATTGTGTTGTACCGAAGTTCTGCATCTGGACAATCTGTTATCCCACAACCCCTCTACAACACAATTAGTTAAATGACAGCTTAAAAATGTGCATATCAATTAGCAATCACATTATAATGTTATCAACAGTGACATAAAATAATAATGTGACATATATATAAGATATAAAATATATAAATGTATCTAGTAACATAAAATTGTGTCCCATTTTATATGTTACTAGAAATATTTTTATATATTTTATATGTATTCCATGTTGTATGTAACATTTTTTTGTCATTGTTGATAAAATTATAATGTGATTGTTTTTAATTGATATGCATGTTTTTTAAGCTGTCATTAAATATGTTGTTGATCAGTGTCCATTGCTCTTGAAAAGCATGTGATTACTGTGAAAAGTTGAGTCTTGTTAGCCACTGATGCTGCAATAGATTAGTTTTAAATAAATATTTTTTGCATCTTGTAAGAGTGCATTGTTCAGGGATGTGAGTTAGGCTTTTGGCTCTTGAAGTTGTGTTGTTTGCCAGTGTGCTCCTATATCTTTCTGAGCTGCCTTTTGAACTTTTCATGTTTCCATTGCAGTTATCCCTTGAATAGCAGCATGTTATGCTCATCTCAGTGGAAGATCGAGCAGACACCGGATAGGAAAGGAGCAGAAGAATAGCAACAGCTAAGTGAACATTGTCTGAGTTCTTTATTGCAGGCAATTACTTGAACTGTTTAATTTTGTTTTCCTTTTAAACAGACTACTGCAATTGCTGTGATTTGGGAGTGTGGAACAGGGAAGGCGTGGAGGAGATGGGAAACTGAGGGCAGAGTATGGGTGGGTAAATTGGTGACTGTAGATAACATCATTGGTGGTACTGAGGTTAGGTGACTATAGTAAACAAAAGGGTGGCTGCAGTCTCTTTATATATCCAGCATTCCAAGTACCCCTTCTCATGAATGATTCTGAAGCATGAGTACCATGAAGCAGGAGTGTGGCATCTTCCCTGGGGATATCTGCACAAAGCAGGAGTGTGATGTCTTACCGAGGGTATCTGCATGAAGCAGGAGTCTGGCATTTTACTTAGAGAGTCTTCAGGATGTCTGCAGGGCTGAACAGAGGCCCACAGGGGCTCTGTCCTTTAGGGGCCAGGTAAGTAGAGTGTAAAAAGGTGGAAATCTGGAGGCATTGGTGTGACTACTCCTTAGCTGGAGGCAGGCCTGTAGAGGCTGGTAGGTAGGTAGTGTTGAGTAAGGTGAGGGAAATTAGATGTATTAGCTACTTTTTATCTGGGGTAGGCCTGCAAAGACAAGTGGAGGTGTGTGACTACTCCTTATCTGGGGTAGGCCTGTGGAGGTAGATAAGTAGTATTATGTAGGATTTGAGTATCTAAGTGATTTAGTTACTCCCTATAGCGAGTAAGGGTCAACAGAGGTAGATTTGAGGTTGTAACTACCCCAGTTGGAGGTGAAAAAGAGGCAAAAGGGTTAGTACCATATCTTACATGGGACAATTGGAGGAAATATATGTATGGGGAATTTGAGGCAAACGGCAAGATGGGTTGATGGTGTGCTATGGGGGGGCAGCAGTGTTCTTGGGGAATACTGTGGGAAGCAGTGGGGTGCCCAGTGTTTAGGAAGCTGGGACTGCTGATGACTGAGATTCAGTGTCTAAAACAGAAATTAGAATTCTGGCAGGAAGTACAGAGGTAGGCTCCTCACAGGCTAGGAGCAGTAAGGAGGAGGGCTTAGAAGGAAGAGTTTCCAGCTGCACTCTAACCTCCACCCCAGAGAGTAAGGAAGACCAGGGAGGCAGGATTGAGGGCCATGGGGAGAGTAGGGATGGTTCAGCAGTGCAGTGTAGTGGGTATACACCCATGGCAGAACCAGTAAGGAACACTTCCAACCACTGAGTACTGCAGTGGATGGTGGAGACGAGGTAGAGTGCAAGGGAGGGGGGGCAGGTCTGTAGATGGAGCTAGAGAGGCTGTAGGCAGAAATCATGGAAAGAAGAGGAGGCAAGATGACAGGAGCAGATTGGGGCATTCTATGGCTGAGGAAGGAAGGGATGGGGTTATAATCCAGGAGGTCAGAAACCAATTGAATAGTGTATACAGGGAATGTAAATAGAATAAAGGGAAGAAATGCATTAGGCAGAAAATAGGAGGGGAAAAGGAAGGAAGGGGAGGTGTAGATGAAGGGAGAGACAGTAAGGGGAAGGAACCAAAAAGGAAGATCCAGCATTATAAAGGGCGGAGGAAGGAAAGGGTAATGTTAGAATCATAGTCCTGGGGATTCAATAGTGAACAGAGTAGGATGGGCAAAGGAAAGTTGGGGGCAGGGTACAGTAGAGTGTGGTGTGCCCCATGGGAATGACAGCAAAAGGAATTTGACAAATGACACCCACCACAAAGGTGTGGGAGGAAGGCACATATGGTAATTCACCTGGATATGAATGACCTAGCTGGATGCAAGGTGGATGGTGCAGGAAGGTTTGGCATTATGGGGCAGATTTGCAGGAGAAATATAAATTGGTAGCTTCTTAGAAGTGCTGCCTGTCCCTGGAGTGATTACAGCTAGGAAGGGCGGATTGAGGAATTTAATTGCTGACTGAAGGACTGGTATAGGCAGGAGGGCTTTGGGTACATGGAGAACTAGGAGAGTACCTGGGATTATAAAACCCCTATACACCTGATAGGATGCATTTAACCAGGAAGGAACCAGGGTGATTGGGACAAGACTGGGAGCCATATAACCATTAGCTTTAATTTAAACTGAAGGGAGGCAACAAAGGACACATAACTAAGATTTCCTGGAGGAAGGGCAGGCTCTCCAGGTAAAACGTATAGGGGTCATAAAGGGGTGGGTGGGGAGAGAGAGAGAGACAGAAAGGAGGCAGAAGAAAACAAAAAGTAAAACACTGAAGGAGGGAGGGGCAGTAAGCCAAATTAAGGAGAATAGAGGCTCTGGGCCAAGAAAGGAATGCAGGAAATACGAATGGTGGAGGGGAGTGTCCTTCAATGCAGAAAGTCTCGAAACAAAAGGGTGACCTGCAGGCTGTCATGACTGAGGGGAAGGTAGATCTGTTTGTGGTCACTGAGACCTGGGCTACTCCAAACCATGACCACAACCTGTCCATTCTGGGTATATCCTCTACAAAAGAGACAGGGAGAGGAAGAGGTGGTGGTGTTGTATGTCAAACAGGGTATTGCAGATACAAGGGAAGACATGGGAAAGGTGATTACAGGCACTGTCAGTGCAGATTCAGATGACAGCAGGAAGGAAACAGACTAGATGAGGTATAGGCTGCCAAATCAGGATGGAAGAGGGACAGGGAGATGGGTAACATGATGAGGATGGCAGCAGAGAGGGATGAAGGGTTGGTAATGGCGGACTTCACCTTACATAGAGTTGACTGGAGTGCCCCATCTGCCTCCTGTAGCAGAAGCCAACTGTTCCTGAAACAGTCCAGGAAAGGTTCCTGGATTGGGGTGATTGAATTGACAAGAGATGGAATCATCCTGGACTTGTTGTTAACAAACAGTGATGTTAGGGACATCAGGGTGGACAAGCCCTGGAGGAAGTGATCAAAGAAACAGTGTAGTTTCACACTGATATGGGAAAGGAATCCTAAGCATTACTATGAGAGTAATGGATTTCAGGAAGACAGACTATGTCAAGATGGATGGACTATTGAGGGGCTGCCTAATTAGCCTCAGGGAAGATGTCAAGGTGGACCAAAAGTGGGATGTGACTAGGGAAGGAATCAGGCAGCCACTGAAACCTGTCATAAGGAGAAGAGGAGGAATTCCAAAGCTAGGGAGGCAATTTGATTTACTAGGAGGTGGAAAAGGAGTGAAGGAGAAGAGAGACACATACAGGAAGTCCAGGAAGGAAAACGATGAGATAGCTTACTTGGATAAAGTCAAGAAATCTACTGGGCTAGTCTGGCAGCCCAAGGCTAAGAAGGAGCTACAAACTGCAGAAAGGATTAAGGAATGGGATAAGGCCTTCTTCAGTTATATTAGTGAAAAAGAATGAAGAAGCACAAGCAGACTGGGAGGGCAAAGTAGCCCTTATCTTCCATTAGATTCTACATTTCTATGTTTCTATGGCAGGCATAGAAAAATTAAAAGAGGGACAAGGTGGGTGGATGGCAGTAAAGAAAGGGCAAAGCTGTTGAATAAATACTCTGCTCTGTCTTTACTAAGGAATAGGATGGGCCAGCTGCAGGGAGGGAAGTGGGCAGAGAGGAGAGGTGGATATGGCCAAGGACAGTATCATGAAAGACCAGGTGTGGAAGACGCCATGCCCCTAAAGGTGAACAAATCCCTAGGTCTAGATGGCATGCACCCCAGAGTGTTCTGACAAGGTCTGCTAAAGGATCTGTTCAAAAGGGCATTGGAAATGGGGTTGTATGGCAAAAGTGGAGAACTGCACATGTGGTACCTCTACACTAGAGTGAGCTTAGGATGACTCAGGGAATTACACACCAGTCAGCCTAATTCTATCGTGGGCAAACTGATGGATGCCATTATGAAAGAGAGACTGGTTGAATTCTTGAAGCAAATGGTCTCCAAGATGTGAGACAATATGGGTTTATGGATGAGAGGTCTTGTTAAACTAACTTGATTTATCTTTGACTGGGTGGTGAAGGAAGTGGAAAAGGACAGGCAGTAGACATACTGTGCTTGGATTTCAGCAAGGTCTTTGACTCACTTCCCACAGGAGGTTCATCAAGAAGTTAAAAAGACTTAGAAGAGGGAAACAAATGAACCTGGCTGGTGGCAAATTTGCTAAGAGGTAGGTTCCAAAGAGTGGTAGTGGAGGAGGGAGCTGTCAGGTACAGGAGAGGTTAGCAACAGGATCCTATGAGGGTTGGTGCTTGAACCATTGCTGTACATGTGTTGATCAGTGACATTGGGGATGGCATTAAAGGCAAGATCTGTTTCTCTGTGGATGTTACTAAGCTCTGTGGGAGGGTAGACTCAGATGAAGGGGTATAGGACTTGCAGGAGGACCTTGTGAAGCTATAGACGGGTCTGGCATCTGACAACTGGGGTTCAATACTAAAAGTGCAAAGTCATGCACATCTGTGGAGGAACCCGAGGGCCAAATACAGGCTAAGGGAGGTAAAGGTCACTGTGTCAGATGAGAAAAGGATTGGGGATAGCCATTATTAGCTACCTAAAATGGTCTATGCAGTCAACAAGGCAGCAGCCAAGGCTAACAGGATGCTGTGGTGTATAGCTAGAGGATTCATGAGAAGAAGGAAGGAGATTATCCTGCCACTGTACAGATCCTCGGTTTGGCCACATTCAGAGAACTGTGTGCCATACTGGAGATCCACATGAAGATGGATTTTAACCAGCCTGAGGCAGTACAGGGAGGGCAACAAAGATGATTCAGGGCCAGCAGAATAGTACGTATGAAGACAGGCTGAGAAACCTCAGTATGTACTCACTCAAGTGGGGCATGATTGAAAACTTCAAGTATCATAACTGTATGAGCAAGGTGGATATTGGGAATCTATTTAGCCTCAGTGAAAACAAGAACACAAGGGGCACTGTTACAAACTGTCAGGGAAGGTTCAAGATGGAGGGCAGAAGACATTTCTTTACAGAGCATGTCAGGGTGGAATGAACTCCCAGTAGAGGCTGTCTGCCAGGAAATGACTGTCAGGAGCAAGAAGGGTGGGACAGGGTGAAGGGTAGAGTCAGTATTTTTATGGCATGGGGCCCACTGTAAATCACTTGTACAGGGGCTGTGCATTGAGCAGACTCAATAGATCTCACTAGAGCTTGCAGAATATAACATTCTTCTGGCAGAATACCTGTAGCATTCCCATTCTGATTCTGAAGAATTTCACTGAATGTGTATGAAAATTCAGCAGAATTTTTCTAAATTTTACATATCAGTTATTTTGGTTTTGTTTTCAAACTTTGTATCCAGTTATATGAAATGTGGAAAGTGTACAGGTACTAATAGCCTTCACAAGTGTACAAGATTTCAGAGTCATAGACTGAAAGAGAGATGTCATAGGTGCCAAATATTTAATTGAAATTTAATTTTTAGTTATTTCTATCTAATTTAAAATTTATTTCCAAATTTCTCAACAGTTTTGGGATTTAGAGAAACATGCAACGTGGGTATGAGTACAAAGTTTTAAGTCTCAAGCTTTAAAAGAGGCTATGCTATAGGTAGTGAGAGAGTTTATCAAAATTTAGATATGAGTTATTTTAGTACAATTCTAAGGATGTTATAACATTTGCAGATACATGAGTTATTACTAGATTTGTATAGGTACCTAGTTTCAGATTTCTGGCTCTAAATGTGCCTGAGTTATACGGAGACTTAAAAATGTTCATGAAATTTCTCACAAAAATAAAATGACAGACTTTGAGCACCTGTCATTTTGAGACGATGCATCCTAACGCCATGATATTTAGCAGATCATTTAAACTCCTATCATCAAGTAAGCATACCAAATTTCAGCTCTCTCGATAGAAGGCTGAATAGAATAGAAGGTTATGGCCAAATTCATAAATGTCAAAAATTCCACAGAATTTCACCAAGTTTTACATTCCAGTTATTTTGGGCTAGTTTCTAAAGTATGTAACCAAATTATGCCATTTGTTTCAGGTATACAGGTACTAATGACTTTCAGAAGTGTACCACATTTCATAGATTGAAGGGCTGAGTTGTGAGTGACCAAAAATTTTATCACAATTTAATTTTCAGTTATTTCCATCTAATTTTAAAATGTCTTATGCAAATTTCTCCACAGTATCAGGATTTAGAGAAATATGCAACATAGATAAAACATAGAAACATAGAAGTTGACGGCAGATAAGGACCGCAAGGCCCATCCAGTCTGCCCATTTCTTTTCTACCTTATAAATGTGCCATCGCCTTTGCTCTGTCAGTGACCTATCTATTCATAGTCATTTGTATTGCTCCCTTATGCCTATCCCATTTCTGTTTGAAGCCCTGCACTGTATTCATAGCCACCACTTCTTGTGGTAAGCTATTCCATGCATCTACCACCCTTTCTGTGAAAAAGAATTTCTCACATTCCCCTTAATCGGCCTCCCTCTAATCTCATGCTGTGTCCTCTTGTCCTGCTATTTTTCTTATATTTAAACATGTTAGACTCTTTCACCTTGTTTATGCCCTTAAGGTGTTTAAATGTCTCGATCATATCACCTCTCTCCCTCCTTTGCTCAAGGTATACATATTGAGCTCCGTTAATCTGTCCTCATATGTCTTCTGATGCAGTCCCTGCACCATTTTGGTTGCCCTCTCTGACTGCCTCAATTTGGTTAATGTCCTTGTGAAGGTGTGCCTCCAATACTGCACGCAGTACTCCAGATGGGGCCTAACCAATGTCTTGTACAGAGGGATTATTACCTCCTCTTACGACTTGTGATACCCCCCCTAATACACCCTAACACCCCCTAGCCTTACCTACTGCTTTAGAGGTCTGCTTGATGATTTTAGGTCATCAGTGATGATGATGCCCAAGTCTCTTCCTTCCTTTGTGACTGCTAGCAACTCCTCCCAGCCTATAAGTGGCTTCAGGGTTTCTCTTCCCTATGTGCATGATTTTGCACTTCTTTGCATTAAATCCAGTTGCCACTCTTCTGACCATTTTGCTAGTTTATCCAGATCTCTTCTCATTCTGCCCACCCCATCTGGATCATCTACTCTGTTGCAGATCTTGGTGTCATCTGCAAACAGACAAGCCTTACCTCTAGTCCATCTGTGAGGTCACTAATGAAGATGTTGAATAGGACTGGCCCAGGACTGATCCTGAGGTACCCCACTTGTGACTTGCATCTCTTCTGACTGTATACCATTTACCACCACTCTCTGTTTTCTGCCAGTCAACCTGTTTGCCACCCAGTTGACCAACTTCTGACCCACCCGAGCCTACCTAGCTTATTTATCAATCTTCTATGTGGAACAGTGTCAAAAGCTTTGCTGAAGTCAAGGTAGGCGACATCAACTGCTCCCCTTGGTCCACCACTCTGGTTACCCAGTCAAAGAAATCTATGAGATTAGTTTGACAGGACCTTCCTTTGTAAACCCATGCTGTCTTGGATCCTGTGCCCCTATGGATTCCAGGTGTTGCACTATCCTTTCCTTAAGGAGTGCCTCCATAATCTTGCCCATTACTGAGGTAAGACTGACTGGTCTGTAGTTCCCCGCCTCCTCCTGCTACCACTCTTGTGGAGCGTGATCACATGAGCCCTTCTCCAGTCTTCTGGGACCTCTCCTGTGCTCAGAGACTCACTAAACAATTCTGCTAATGGCTCTGCTAGTTCCTCCTTTAGCTCCTTAAGTACCCTGGGACGTATGCCATCAGGTCCCATTGCCTTATCCACCCTGAGCTTAGCAAGCTCTTGTAGGACCCTTTCTTTGTGAAGGGAGTAGTGCTCACCTCCTCCCCTGTGTCCATGATGTTGAGCTGTGGGCCTGCCCTACCTTCTCTTCAGTAAATACTGAGCAAAAGTATCTATTTAGGATAGATGCCTTTACAGGGTCCTCCTCCTCACATGCTCCTTTTCTCCATTTTAGCAATAATCCCCCTCTGGACTTTCTCCTTTCACTAATGTATCTATAGAAAGTCTTGTCACCTTCTTTACTGTTCGTGCTAGTGTTTCCTCAGTTTGGGACTTTTGCCTGCCTTACTGCCTTCCCTGCTTCCCTTAGGGCAGTTTGGTATGCCTCCCTATCTTCATCCGCTGTGTTCCCTTATATTTCCTGAAGGCCAGCCTTTTGGCTCTGACCTTTTCTGCTACTGTATTTGAGAACCAAAGTGGTTTACTTCTTCTTTGCACTTCCTTTTCTGTCTAACACAATGGATGTTGCTTCAAGTATTGTATCCTTAATGCTTGCCCACTTTGCCTGTACCTCCTCACCTGTGTTTCTTTTGCCAGGGCTAGCTTAACTCTGTTGGCCATCTTATCAAGGTCAGCTCCTCTGAAGTCCCATATTTTTGCCTTGGAATGGGATGATTTAGATGTAGTAGCCAAATTGAACCATACCATGTGATGGTCACTGGCCCCAGGTGACCTTCTACCTGGAGATCTGTGATCCTTCTTTGTTACTCAGTACTAGATCTAGGATAGCCCTGTCTCTTGTGGGTTGCTGTACCAGTTGTTTGAGGCCCTTCTCCTGCAGGGAATCCACTATGAGTCTAGTTCTGGCAGATGTTCCTGCTGGTATTGACCAATCTGTATCTGGCATGTTGAAGTCTCCCATTATCAGAACCTCCCTTTAGCTGTCATGTTTTGTATATCTTCTAACAGTAATGTGTCTATGTCCTCCTCTGGTCTGGGGGCCTGTAGACAACCCCAGTTCTTATGGCTGTCCCATTTCCTGTTTCAGGGTGACCCACAGTTCTTCTGGCTCCTTATGTGTATTCTGAATTTCTGTAGCTTTGATATTTTCATTAACATACAGGGCCACCCTCCCCTTTTGCACCTCGGTCTCTTCTGAACATTACATAGCCAGGTACTGAAGTCTCCCAAGTGTGGTTACTGGTAAACCACGTCTCACTAATTGCTACTATGTCCAGTTTAGCTCTGACATTATTGCCTGCAGGTCTGGGATCTTATTTCCAGGCTGTGAGCATTTGTGTACATGATTTTCCATTGGCCAGATTTTGGTGTATTAGTTGTTGGGTGAAGTTTGGCATTACCCGGTGCATCGTATGGGGAGACAAACCTTTTTCTTACCTGGTGATGCAAATGAACGGCAAACACGCTGAATTCCTGTTTGACCACTAGCTGAGGGGAGGGTGTTCTTCCCATTCGACATATGGGTGCTGCACCCTTTCCCCATTTGCTAGTTTAAATATTCTACAAAGACGTCAAACTTCTGCCCCAATGCACTGACTCTCTTTAGTCAGATGCAGTCCATCAAATTTAAAGAACTTTCGCTCCCAGAACTGTTGCCAGTTCCCTACAAATCTGTGTCCTTTTTCCTGGCACCAGTCCTTGAGCCACGTGTTTAGCTCCCTATCTCCCTTCTCTGACCTTCCGTCCATCTGCTCCCTTCTCCCAGACTGGCAGGATCTCAGAGAAGGAGATGCCGGACAAAATAGATGATAGTTTGTCACCCAGCTTAGTCAGGTGTTCCTTGGTCTCCACAACTGACTGGCTGGCGAGATCATTAGTCCCTATGTGTACTAGGACATCAATGTTTTCTCCTGCTTTGTGAACAATTTTAGCAATGCGGTCAGTGTCTCTCCATGCTGATGTACCTGGGAGACATCTGACCATCACCCCTGGCTGGAGATGGGTATCAACTCCCGAATCATGGAGTCTCCTATGATCAGAAGTTTTTGGATTTCCTTTGTGCTTGTTTAGTTTTGGTTCCTGATTTGGGTGAGTATTGTTGTGCTAGCTCCTGTGCTGCAGTGTCCTGCTCTGCAGTGTCTTCTGCCTCTTTATTTGATTTCAGAGATAGAGGCAGATACCTGTTTGTAGTGTTTATATGGTTTTGGAGGTAATGTGTTGGAGAACAGAGGTGATGGGGCACCTGATTTGCTCCTCCTAACCACCTGACCTCCTGGACCAACTACCCTCTGCGGTCGAGGTTTTTCTGTTGGATGCTGGGGAAATGGCGGTGGTTCTTATAATGTATTTCCTCTTCAATATGAAATTTGAGCGGCAATCTCTGCCCATGCTGCCCGGAGCTGAGACCTAAGATCTCCAAAGGCCCAGCATGTAGGACAGTGTCCTAAATCCTGTAAGACTGTCCTTCTGAAAATTGTTCCACAGTACCTGCAGTTAATGAAATCCATTCCAAATAAGTTGCTGGGTTTGTAACCTAGTCAGAGTAATTAGAAGGAAAAAAAGGAAAAATGCAAGTAATGGTTTAATTGTGTTTTGTTTAACTTGTTATAACAAGTTAAATTACTAGTGCCCTGTAAATGAGATCACTTTGTGGAGGCCCCACTGATCCGCCGCCTTCCTGCTCTGCCACAGGAAATGTCACAACTGTGGTACCCTATAAAAGGAGTGTAGCGTGGGGTGGTTGGGGATAGGTGGGTGGCTAGGCCCTTCCCCTGCCTAAAAGAAGAACCACGGATGAAAGAACAAGGAGGTAAGAGCAGAAACAATCAGTCAACAACAAATGCAGTAACCCTGAAAGCTTATCCTAATGTTAGATAAAACTGTAAAACCTGTAAAGCACCACCTGTAATAATTTCAGAGAAGATATACCCTGTAAGAAACACTTTGCTCCAGAGAAAAATAAAGCAGTAACAGAAGATATACCTTGCAAAAGACAATTTGAATCAGAAGATTACAGCAGTAATCTGTTAGCACACACTCGTAGGCACACCTTGTAATAATGCAGAAGAAGGTATACCAGCAACAACAATTTGAATCAGAGAAAAATAAAGCAATGAAATGTTAGCAACAAACAGTAGCAATCCCTGTGAGTAAAAATAAAAAACACCACCACACAGTAAATCTGCTTAGCCAAACTAAGTCTTAATCCTTCTCCCTTGCTCTGGTAAGTTTCTACTCTGCCTTTCAAGCAGTCTTAGAAGGAAAGAGCTCAGGTGAAGCTAGGTGCCTGGCCAGCAAACCAAGTCTTCTACCTCCAAGATATCAACTAACCTGACTTTTAACCCTTCTTTCTGTTGGAAATTACTGACAGTTTGCCAGCTCCACCCCACATACACACCTAATCCTTTGGAAGAGCTGTGGAGGAAAGCAATTAGCTCCTTCAATGTGAGAAGGAGACTGAAACACCTCTGAGACAACAAATCTTTTCAACAAACAAGAATAAAATAAAACACAGTGTCAAACAGTAATTTTGCTTAGCCCAATGATAAAAAGTCACAAAATGTAAGCTCCACCTGTAATACAGTAATTTCAGAGAAGATATATCCTGTAAGAAACACTTTGCTCCAGAGAAAATAAAGCAGTAACAGAAGATATACCTTGCAAAGACAATTTGAATCAGAAGATTCAGCAGTAATCTGTTAGCACACACCTGTAGGCACACCTTGTAATAATGCAGAAGAAGGTATACCAGCAACAACAATTTGAATCAGAGAAAAATAAAGCAATGAAATGTTAGCAACAAACAGTAGCAATCCCTGTGAGTAAAAAAATAAAACACCACCACACAGTAAATCTGCTTAGCCAAACTAAGTCTTAATCCTTCTCCTTGCTCTGGTAAGTTTCTCTACTCTGCCTTTCAAGCAGTCTTAGAAGGAAAGAGCTCAGGTGAAGCTAGGTGCCTGAGCCAGCAAACCAAGATATATCGCATCAAGTTTTAAATCTCAGTCTTTAAATGGTGTTGTGTTATAGGCAGCCAAACATTTTGGCAACATTTAGATTTTAGTTATCTTAGTATAATTTTGAAAGCATTCATTAAATTGTTACAATATTTTGCAGGTGCATGGCTTATCCCTACATTTACATATGTGCCTAGATTCATATGTCTAGCTTCAAAGTGCCTAAGTTATATGCAGATAAAAATGAGTGTGACATTCTCACAGAAAATAAAATGACAGACTTTAAGTGTCTATAATTTTGAGACAATGCATCCTAATGTCATAATATTTGGCACACTGTTTGAGATTCTATCTTCAATTAATCTTCCAAATTTCAGATCTCTACCTCACAAGACAGCCAAGTTATAACCAAAGTAATACATTTCAAAAATTATGCAAAATTCAATACAATTCCACTGAATTTCACAGAATGCCATCAGAATTTCATGGAATTCCACTGGAATTCCACAAATTCAGAATTTTCTCATTACGCACAGCTATAGACCTCACTGACTTCTTTTCCTGGCTAGTTTGTATATTTGTATGATTTATCTCTTGGCAGTTATAGTCAAAGAGGCTTTGCTATAACACATATTCATTGAGCATTTATAGTGGCATGAAACATCTTTACCTGTCATCTGGGGTGGAAGGCAGGATATATCTATTGTAGCTAGTTGTCTTACGAGACACAGGTTCATGTCTGATGCAGACTTCAATGAACTCTGTTCTGCAAGCTAACAACAGTTATCATTAGCCATACAAATTATTCTAGCATTACTTGGAAGGAGCTCAAATTCCATTATTATCAAATTCAGTTGGTCTCCAGGATGGCTCTGTCTTTGCTGTCATTTCAAGGCATTGTACAAGATTCCTTTTCTTTCTTGTTCAATAACATTTTCATGCATGGTGGTCCCAAAGGAGAGATCTCAGTGTTTCACATTCCTTCAATGTTCTGAGAGAAGTAAGTGGAAGAACAAGAGAAATGCCTCTGCCTTTGTTTTAAACTGAGATTTCCAACCCATAATCGTACAATTTATGAAGGTGGGCAGTTACCAAAGTTGGAAATTCTGGCTTTTATAAAGTTCATACATTCTTCATAGGACATTTAGTCATATTCTGATATTAGTCTCACCAAGACCTGTGCAATAATATAACTTAAAATGTGATGGCATTTGGCAATTTATTTAATAAAATACAAAATATTTCACTGGTTTCATTCTGTCAGCTCTTTTTTTGGTAACTGATAGAGCTGGGCAAAAGTAGCAAATTCTGAATTTGCATAATTTTCACAAAATGGTGTGAAACTTCACAAAATGTTGCAAAATGTTTTGAGATTTTTTTAAAATTTTAGCTGACCATAAGTCATCTGTATTACAGCTAGAAGTCTGAAATTTTATTTATTTATTTATTGAGGAATTGAAATTTCAACCTTTGAGTCAAGGACTCCTTTACAAAGAGCTCCATGTCAGATATACATACATTAAAAGAAATGACAAGTCAAGGAGTCAATGGTGATGTCTAGGTATGTAAAGGTGGGCACAAGGTCAAGGGGTGAGCCCTGCATGTTAATGATGTTGAGGGGGAAATTTTTAAGCTTATTTTGTCTGTGAGTGAAAAGCATGGCCTTGGTCTTTTGTAATTGAGGACAAGACGGTGCTCTGAGAACCAGGCCTCGGCTTCAGAAAAGGAGAGTTGCAGCGAGGATTGAAGGAGTGGGGTCTGAGTTGCTGTCAAATATAACTGCATCATTTGGTATGTATATTGTCTAGTATGGGCCCCAAAGCATGCTATGCTTTATAACATTAGGATGAAGGTAGGAGAAGTTATAGGGCTCATAATCTGCAATGTAATATTCATGTGAACATTTCTGAAAATATTTTAATGCTTACAACTCAGACACCATTGGATATAGATAATTGAAAAATTAGATGTATACATTCTTGGAAGAGTCATATAAACTGCTAAGTAAAGAATCAATGGTTATTTAAAATGTAAGTTTTTGCCATGGCCTGCCTCCGACATGACTTACTGACTTCATTTCCGAACCTGGTCGTCAGCGTACCAGCAAGAGGCTCTGATACTGGGCCAAGAGCATTGCCTTAGAGCCTAATATTTAGAGTCAACAAATCTAGCAATGTTAGTGATATTCCATTCTCTTATCTTTTTTCCCCGTGGTCCCAGCTGACTACCTCAGTCATCCCCCACCCTCACCCAAACATCAGACGTCCTCCCTATGCCTGCATGACTTGCCTTTCATGGCAGGGGGTGTGAAGCATCTCTACACACCATGGATGGATCCAGCTGGGAGGAGTCCTCTCAGGCTGGTGCTGTTAGGGGGCCATCTTCATGATCCACAGCTGGGGACCGTTTTCCACTTTTACTTTCAGGAGTTGGGAGCATGCAATGCTGCCAATGATGTGCAAAGTACGTGTCCACATGCTGCATGTTGGGCAGCTGCTCTTCCTCTGCCCCAACATCTGGGGCATGGTGTGCTGACCCCAGCCACCACCAGGGGTCAGACAAATGCTGGTCTATGGTTCCCACCTCCCAGCAGAGGAGAGCTGTCCCTTTGATGCTTCATCCTCTCCCTCCCAGCTGACCCCTTCTGACCCATTTGCACCCCTGAACCTGGGTCACCAGTATGGCAGGAGGTAAGGCATGATGCCTCAGCCCTCCTCACCACTGGGCCAGCCTCATTCTCTTGTTTTAAATTTCTAGGGACTTAAAATTCTTCAGTTTACATAATTGGAAATGTAATTTTAAAATTTCAAAAAGCTTGAGGCTTATAACTCAGTCACCTTTGATGCTAGTCATCTAGAATCTGGCATACTTATGTATCAGCCATGGAAAATTAAACTTACCAGATTTGGTAAATTTGGACAAACACTTTTAGTTAACATGTTATGCCAATGGTAGGTCAAAACCCAGACCACAAAGTCCAGCACTGTGACACATTTCAGCTAGAATAGTCAGGTCACTGTGCTGGTCCCTGTAGACACCGGCATTGCATCTCCCAGTGTTGCACTCCCCTGATACAACTCTGACCTGTAACTGTATATTTAGAGATCGGGTGGGGGCAAAGAAAACATTCACACATCACCGATAGTACAATGCCGACAGTCGCCATTGTATCAGTCGCTGTCA
This sequence comes from Neoceratodus forsteri, assembly GCA_016271365.2. Classification (NCBI taxonomy): domain Eukaryota; kingdom Metazoa; phylum Chordata; order Ceratodontiformes; family Ceratodontidae; genus Neoceratodus; species Neoceratodus forsteri. Next base: position 1,048,153,121 of record CM057455.1, read on the forward strand.
GGATGTCACCGCCATAGTAAAACCAGTTTACATACTTGTTTACTCTAATTTTAACATTTCGAAAGTTTGGGAGGTTAATAACTCAGTCATATTTATAGACAGAGATCTGAAACTTGGCACATTTTGTATGGATACTTGGAAAGTCGACATACCACATTTAGTGCAATTTGGATCAATACTTTTTAAATTAGATGGAAATAACCTAAATTACAATTTTGGCACAATTTCATGAAATTTCACAGAAGCAAAACCAGCATTTCACCAGAATTCCTCAGGCAGAAGATCCATTTTGCCCAGCCCATGTAATTCACTAAGGCCCACTAGCCTCAATTCTTGTCGATAAGGTGACCCAGGAGCACTTGTGAGGTTATGTGATTTGCTTAGGATCACACAGTATGAATGTGGAGGTTGTGGGAATCAAACCCCCATATGATGGATGTACCAAACTCATTCACAGCTCGAACTCTAATCTCAAGGTTGTGCTGCCAGGCTAAAGTGTCTGAGACCTGTTTTATTTTACACCACTGGAAAAAAACTGAGCAGAAGATGGCATGCCCATGCCAATTGGGCCTCCTGATTTATAGCCTTCTGTGATGGTCAGAGCACCTACAGTTCCCAGTAGGACTCTTTCTCTCAAATCTTTCCATTGAGACAGTCAGGAACAGTGTCAGCACTGTCAAGGTCTCTTCGTTGGCAAGAGTACAGATCCCAGTTCTCTAATGGCCTTTTTCCACCACCATCTATGCTTTATACTCCCTTAGTGAGAGTCTTTGCTCTGGGTAGGACACTACTACTCTTTCTCTGCAACTCTTACTATACAGCCCTTTATCCATGTACCTTCCCTTAGAGATGCTAGCACAAACAACTAATTATCCCAGTCTTTAAAAATAACCAGTGTATTACTAAACACTAGCTGTCCAAATAAGCAGTAATATTCAGGTATTGACACTACTTATGAATTGTCAAACAACAGTATACATACAGGATTACTAAATAAAGCTTGCATACATTTGTGCAGGCAAAGACTTCTGTCTTCCTTCCAGTTACAAGGCTGTTGTCTTTGCTTACTGTTCACACTACTCTTGTTACTTTAATGCTGTCTTTAGCATCTTAAAGAATGTGGTTGTTTGTTGAGGCTGACTGTCTCTGGGTCTTTGTTTGCTAATAACCTCATCCCTCCTTTCAGAAAGCCTCCACAATGAAGGTCCAAATACCACTTAAGCAACCCTGCTAATCTACTGAAAATCTCCCAAATAGGCAAGTTTTTACCTTTTACAGCTGCAGTGGGAGTAGCCCTGCAGACATCTTGTGATCACTGTAGAGAAAAGCAAGCTTACTGGATACCAAGACTTTTTAAATAGTGGAGGTGAATGGCAATCACTGTGCATCCACTGCACTATTTTGTCTATCGGTACCGGTGGAGCATGGCACTGTCCACCATGTCCAAGATGGCCACTGGAGTTTTCTGGGCATATGTCACGACCTTTCGTGCATGCGCACTGAATTCTGCCAGCACAGTGGCACAGTCTGCCATATCAAGATGGCGCTGGAGCCAGTGCGCATGTATGAGTCATTGCATGCACGAGAACTCCAGCGCACTATTTTGGACATGGCGATCAGTGACATGTTCTGCTGGACCTTGGCTGCAGCCATATTGACTATTACTAGAGTTTGTTTTTGTCAAAGCCACGCAATGGATTCTGGCCCACACACTTCTACAGAAAGTAAACTAGCAGTTGGCAAATAATTCAGACTACCAGTGAAAAAGTTGTTTGGTTGTCACACCTAGTTATTTGATATAGCATTCTTTGGTACTTACTGTAGTACCATGAACACACATCCATGGATTGAGCTTTATTTCTTTGACTATCCTCCTTGAGATTAACTCTTTCCTTTCCCACACAGGCATGTATACTCATATAATAGCCACCTTGCAGAAGAGATTAGTTCATGTTTGCACAGGATCTCTTTCTTAATAATACTTTGCTAAGGCATGATAAGTAATACCAATATTAATAATTAATTCATTCATTCGTTATTTAAAATCTGGTAACTGGGAAAAGCACACTGAGCTGAGGCTCATTTCCAGGTGCAACACAGGGTTGGAGAGAGAGGGAGTAAAGACAAGAAGAGCATTTCAAACATCAGAGTGCATAGATAATAATACAATGGCAGACAAAACCATGTTTCAGTGGATGAGATGGCCACTTGATCTAGCACAGTATGTGATCAGGCTTGGGAAAATGTAGACCATGGGACCTTACTTGGCACCAGTAGGTTAATTGTGTTTTGGAGTTAGGACTAAAGACCTCAAGCATTAGAGCACAGAATGGAGGTCATGGACACAGTTGACCCAGATATGGGAGAAATGGGGGAGGGACAAGAGGGCTAGAAAGAAAGAGATAATAATAAACTCAGAGTGTTAGCACTGATTAAATAATAATTACATATTTTGCATCTTAACCTAATTTGCATACACTAGACCACACTCCACTTGAGGTACAGGCAGTTGGCCTTACTGTGGTCAGAGGAGATGGATAAATGGGCTTATAGGTCATGTGTCTGGGGTATGCCAGCTATGCAGAGGGTACATGGGTGCTGGACACAGACTACGGTGAACTAAGGTTGAGGTCTGTGACAATCTGATTGAGGGTGCACTGGTGCTGTTGCACACATGTGGTCTGTGACAGGGTAACCCATCAAACAGCGACTGAACTTGAGCCATTCTGACATGAGTGACCAAGTTCAGTGTTTCGTTAGGTGAGTGACCCTAAAAGGGCAACAATGGGTGAAGAACAAGGTGACCAGAAGAACAGGATGGGGAACACAAGGGAGGGAAGGTATGTGTGAGGTAGTGCAGCAAGATGCTGCTGAGCTGACTGTATGGTGTAGTGGTGAGGTGGCTGGCTACAGAGTGGAGGGTTTGGGGCTGGGGAGCAGACAATATTTTGTCTTTTGTGTGTGGGAGTTAATCTTTTTAAAGGTTCTCCCCTACCTGACATGAACCCCTGGAGTTGGGAATCATTTTAAGGAGGGTACAGGGGAGTGGGTGCAGCCCCTGCATAAATAACATAAGGGCTTACCCAATTACTAAAATTTAATAATAAATAAAACATGTATTTTCGCGGTGTTGCTGCGCTGGGAGTGTACATCGTTGTTTTGGTTTTCAGCAATGTACACTTGCCATAATGGAGATCGCTATTTGGCGATCGTCATTATGACATGGAACCCGTGACAGAATAATAAATCATTTCCACAACAGTTTTTGATGACACAGGTAAAGGATTATGATATCAGGTGTAAGCAAGCAACAGACCAGATGAAGCATAATGAATAGTTATGCTGTGTTCATGTTAATTATCATAGTAAAAACTGAAACAGTAGGAACAAATAAAGAAATTACAGGTTGCAATGTATTTAAAATCATGTCTCTTAAGAGTTTCCCATGATGTCATTGGATATTTAAAGGAGTACTACTGTCAAAATTTGCAAAAACATATGTTGTACAGTGTTTTGATTTGTGTATGTAGTCCTGTGTGTCATTCCCTTTGTTTGCTATTAAAAGTTTTTTCTAAATTAGCCTGCTAGTTATATGGAAGTTATGGCCCCTGGGAATTTCCATCTTAGCAAGGTTTATTGTTCTTCATTCTCCTGCAATGCTCCTGTCTCACGTGACAGTGATGTATCCAGGACCACTGATTCAGCAAGTGCTAGAGATAGGAACCTGATGTTCTAGCCTCCGCTAAACATCTCTAATTCAATAGTTTTGTTTTCTATGTGCATGTCAGGTCTAACTAGTAGGAGTAAATGTTTTGCTTGCAAAACGTTTTATTTCATCAAACCACACACAGCCATAAAAAGCTCACAAATCACCCCAGATCATCAGTGCTATACATATTAAAGACTGTAGTTGTCTTCTTACAAAACAACCCACTCAATTAACCCTAAGTATTTTCTAAACTTTAAAAGTACTAGTTAGTACTCACTGGTTAAGGAAAGTTACCAGCATGGGGTCATAATATCACAAGACATTATGTCAAGATGTATATACTGCGCTGCCAATACAGCACAATATATATCATTTATTTATGTCTTTGTTAACCAGGTAAGTGCACTGATCCAAAGGACCATTTTCAGTCAGGACCCGGCCACAAAGTGGCAAACAACAAAATCACAGCAGAACATACAGGCATGGTGATACACACCTCAAGCATAAGGTGGTATGGAATATAAGAAATATACAATGGTGCATACAAATATATGAACAGAACAATCAAACAAAACAATTGCTGGGAAGCCTGGTAACTAGTAGGTGAAACAGTGGATCAAGTGGTAACACAGAATGGCTAAGTCAGAATTTCAGTACAACCTGATGGCACAGTAGAATAGATGCAGGAGTGATACTAAGTACTGGGTACTAGGGTGGGTTTCGGCCCTGGGCCTGTCTAGGGACTGTTACAGGTACAAGTGGACCTGGCCAGTAGCCACACTCTTAGGCTTGATTTAAAGGATTGGTGGGAGGTGGATGACCTAGTGGACAGTGGGAGTCTATTCCAGAGGGAAGGGTGGAGACCAGAAGGCTTTGCTACCCATGGAATTAGTAGGCACTGAGAGGACACCTGTCAGTGAGTAGAGCAGAGTAAGGGGACAGCTGGACATTCCTGATTGCGCTGTCAACTAGGCAGCCCACTGCAAAGTCAAAATGCCCCTGAAGTGTGAGCTAGCCTAGAGACTGATATAGCAAGCAGTGATGGGTGGAGAATGGGGCTTGAAGACAAAGCGACAAATTGAGTTATATATGGAGTTCAGGCATGAGCGTAGTGAAAGTGGCACAGTTGAGTACACAGGGAGCAATAATCGAGAAGGGCAGCAGATTTCCTGTGTAATGGCTAGGCAAGGTTTGGGGGTCAGATATTGATTGTGGTGGTAGGCTGCACTGAGCTTTTGGTGGATTTTCATTACTGTCTTACTGATGTGTTCACCAAAAGTAAGGGAGAAGAGTCACACCTAGGTATCGAAGAAGGACAGTTTTGGGTGGAGTGCCAGCAGGGTGGTAATCTGGAGGCAGTTTTGATCTTGCAGCCTTCGCTGAGAATGGTTTAGAGCTGAAGAGCATTGCTTTTGTCTTCTTCTCATTTACGACGCTTTCTGGAGAGGAACCAGTCCTGATCTCCTCCATAGCTTAGTGTGAGGGTGGTAGATAGGACTCAAGAGATTTCTCACTGTGATAGATGACTAAGTCGTCTGCATACAGGAGGGCCTGGCATTTTATGCTGTCAGTGAGGAGATTGTTAATGAACATCAAAAGAGTAGGGGTCCAAGTATAGATCCTTGGGGTACTCCAGAGTGGATAGGCAGGCAACAGAGGAGTTCTGACCTATCAAGACCAACTGGGACCTGTTTGAGAGATAACTATGGAACCATCTGATAGTGTCTGGTGAGCAGCCAAAGTTCGCAGTGTGGAAAGGAGGAGATGGTGATATACAAGGCCTGCATGCAGCATAAGTCTTTTTGTGGGAGGCTCAGTCCCAGCACTTCGTTATGGGGGCTGTGCCCCCAAACCTCCCAACTAAAATAACTAACTCCAAGGGATGGAGATTTAAAGTAAATATTGCACAAATTGTGAAAAAGAAAATTTCCATGCATCTGGGACCGAATCTAACTCGGTCCCAAATGCTCTGCCTGTATCCCTGGCTGCCAGTGGCTCATCTCATAGAGCCATGGCAGCAGCTTACAGAACCCTGTTCCAGCGGAGGTCTTATCTTTGCCTGGGACAGCAAGAGGGTGCAGTACTGTGCACAGATCCATTTGCAGTATTGCAAAACTCGTTGCTGTCCTAAACTGCACTGTTGCACTTTCGGTTTTGTCGACGCTATTAAGCGTATGACATTGACCTAGTAGGAAAGTTACTGACCATCTCAGCTCTGCTGTTGGTAAAACTGACTGTAAACCAGTGCTTACTGAATCCATGGTCCTCGATACATCCCTGTCAACATGAAGATACTGTAGGAACAAGAAGAGCAATAAACCATGCAAAGATGGTGATTCTCAGAGGCCATAAAACTACCGCAAAAAGAGTAAGCTAATTTAGAAAACTCCTTCATAGCAAGACAAAATGGAAGGACACATTAGGACTACACACACACACATCAAAACACTCTGCACAACCTATGTTTTCCAAATTCTGACTGTGGTACTCCTATAAGAGCTCAGATCCACATGCTTGATTAGCTGTCTTTGTGTTGTGCATGTTAGTGTGGGTTGAATAAAGCACTTTTAATTACGTAGGCTCTCTGTTTTCTCAATAGATGTGAACAAATACTCATAAAGAAACTGTTGAACTTTCAAGATACTCTCATTCTGTATTGAGTGAATGTAGGTCCCATGTATTTTCCCAAAAGCTGCAGGAAGATTCACGACCCTTTGTTGCAAACCAAGTACATCAATGACTGAGTTAAATTAAGTTAAAGAACAACTCTTAATCTTTGTGAAATTAAACCATAAAATAAACACTGCTGAGACATAAAGAAAGTATAATAAAAAACATGTTGTAATGGTCTGTTATGTATCTCTTTAAAGAAGTGTGTATCGTCCGTGATGCAGCCTGAGAGTGGATGCTAGCTGCCAGAATTCATCTCCAAACTACAAACTAACTAGTTAAAATTAGCAACTGCAAGTCAGAAAACAGAAATATCATAATCAGAATATCAGGGAACACAATTCTGCACATCAGAATGGATTCAGAAGAGTAATACAACATAAATAATGGACTGTCCACACCAGAGGCATAGCAACGGAAAGCAGACAATGAAAATAAGAACAGTAATGGAGGCTATGAACTGATAGCTGAGAAACTCACAAAACTTTTACAGAAGTGTCAGTATTAAGAAAAACAGTCACATATGCCATAACAGAAATCAAAGACCTAAACATGACAACAGGAGCCACGCTATCAGAATCAAAGACCTGGAGACTAGAGTAATTAGCATAGAGAGCGACAGTCAAAGAAAAAGACCAAAGACTCAAAGACTCTGGAGACTCAAAAGTTAGAAAACAGATTGGAATATATGGAAAACCACTCCAGAAGGAATAACCTACTATTAGTCAGTATCCCAGGAGGGAAGGAGGGAAATGGTATTGATTTTCCAAGCAGATGCTAAAGATCCTGTTCAGACCCCAGAAAATGCCCAGGAATACTCCATCGAGTGGGCACACTGCAGCACTGCTCCAAAACTAACCAAAAGAGAAACCATGGGTATTCATCATCCACCTAGCAAACTTCCAAGAAAAAGTCTACATGCAGCAGCAAGCCAGGGGGATACAAAATCTAACATACCGGAAGCCATGCTTAATTTCACAATGACTATAGCCCCAGCATCAGAGAGGAAAAGACGAATATGCAGACATTAAAGCAGGACTGCATCGAAGTCGATGTCCGGTTCCACCTACTGTACCCTGCAAGACTGAAGATCCAGCTCAAGAATGGTATACATGTTTCAATACTCCTGTGGCAGCAGATGCAGAGTTAACTAAGGTTTTTCCAGACACCTTCCCTTACAAGCAATCTCAATGACAAGAGGCTTCAATCGAAAGCAAAAAGTAAAGTGGACACAAATAACCAATGCAAGATAACATGCTTCCCTAATCACAGTCAATATCACTACGAGAACCACTATGTATGCTACTAATAAAACTTCTTATACAGAATTACACATTAGGAATGACCAGAATACAGAGTGCTGGCCAGCTGCTCTCCCTTACTCCCAACACACAGAACAAAGAAGCTGAAGTGGAACGCCATCTTGCCACTACACAGACCAGAGCAGAGACACTCACACACATAATAACATGGGCAAGAGCTGCACACCAAAGAAAAGAAGCTATCACCAAGTTCCAAACCATAAGCACCACCAGAGACAATCTCAGACACACTGCAATCCACCAACATCAAACAGACCGACAACTACTACCATTACTGGAGATTACAGCTCCAAAAGCTGAGAGCTATGCACACCTAACATGAGGAAACCATTCTTACTTATTTCATAACATAACTAAATACTCAGCCAACTAACTGTATGTGGTCACCCCACCCTCCAGCCCCTGAGAGATCACCCCAACAAAATAACAGAGAATCTTTTTCATTCTGAATAAGCTACAGACTCTGCTTCCAGGTGGATGGATCAAGGCCAGACAACAAACCATAAACCCCTTTATATTGGTAGGGAAGAGAACTAAGTGCAGGTTACAGAGACTTGCTCGGCTGATCAGTAATGGAGGGCTCAAAGCAACAGACATAAAACTATACTACTACGCCATGCAAATGCACATAGTGACACAACAGACGAGAAACAACAGGATGACAATGCATACTCCACATGGATTGACATTGGGAGAGACCAATGCAAATCATCTAAACTACAACTCAAAGCTCTGATCTATTGTACTCTGCCCCCAGCACTTAAAATGTGGCCCCAACACCATTCCTACATCACATGGAACAGAATCCAAAAGTCACCAACACCAATTTCAAATACAGCCTGAACCAGGCCCTGAGGAAACAGTAATCTGAAGATGAACCTACAACCACTAACCAGACGTAACTGGGAAGAACAAGTAATCACCACTGTGAAACATTTGATAGCACAAGGCCAGACTAGTACGTACAGGACACTACAGAATACCTTTAACCTTAAACCCATGAATGCTTTCTACCTATTACAAGTACAACATGCCATAAAGGGCACTGGGATAGATGCCCCTGTCAGAGACCATAGACCCATGGAAGATGGAACTCAACCAATACATGTCGACCAACAATGCGATCTCCAAATGGTATGAATGCCTTAACACCAAATTCCTTAGCAGAGCAGAAGAAACAATACAATGATGGAGAAAGGTGTTGAAAGCAGATATAATGAGCTGGAAATGGGAAATATATAGGAATTCTCCAGGAAAGCATCCTTCATCCACGACTTAAAGATACAACAATTCAAAATATTGAATGACCTCTATTTTAACCCACAAAAATTGTTCCTAATGAAGGAAACACCATCCCCAACGTGTCACAACAAAGGAGAAGGTACCCTCCTACACATGCTATAGGACTGCGAAATCATCACAACATTCTGGGAAGAAATCAAATCCAGACTCAGTCCCTTGCTTGATATGCAAAACCTATTCAAACCAGAAATATGTATACTAGGGAACATCTCAGACAAAGGGTTAACTATCAACAAGAATACAGCATATATCTAATAGCAAATACTGCCAAAAACAAATACTCAAACTATGGTTGGATCACAGGAAACCAACATACAATGAATGACTGCAAGACTCTCTAGAAATTCTGCACTTAGGAAAGATTGCACATAGCCTTAGGAATGCGAATGAAGCATATGCAAAAAATATAGTCAGTTGGATGCACTCATCACCATTCCCAAGAATACTAACCTGCCCATATAGCTACATCAACGCACTCAACATATCCAACTCAACAGTCAATGCCCATGCGCCTCCTCCACAAACCTAGCATACATCTAAACCACTTAAAATCTGTCTCCTGATGTAGACAACACAAGAGAAATACACAATGTAATCACGAGTCCAGCATCCCTTCCTTGACCTCCAGACTTTGCACCCTCACCCTTTGATAAAGAGGAGAGCAAAGGAAAGAGGACAAACAGCCTAAACACTGTGGAAGGCCAAGATGGAACTTCAAAGAGAAATGCAAGATAACAGTGCTAATAAATTATACTCAGATGTATGTATATATCCCTTAGTTATAGACCCTTCCCTCCTTAGTACTAGTCATAGAAAACAATTAGAATAGTATAAAGTGAGGATATGATGAATAAGACAATGCAATACTCAAGTATGACAAACCTCTGATAATGTCACGAAATGGAATTATTGATAATATACTTATAAATAAGTCTTTACTCCATAGTACAACTTAGAAGATACAATATCTAATGTGTGGAAACAATGAAACTGGAACATGTAACCGACAATGACTGTATTATATGTGTGTTACTATAACTGCTGTCTATTACAGGGTCCATTTCCCTATAGGAGAGCAATATAGCACAGTGGGTTAAGGCTCTGAGCTGCAGATCTGAGACCTGGGTTTGAATCCTCACAGCCAACTAGGTGCATACTGTTTGATCCTGAGCAAGTCACTTAACTTCCTTGTGCTCCCAGGTCACACCTGGAAACAAGCTTCAGCTTAGTGTGCTACTTCTGGTTAAACAATGTTCCCTATTATAACAATAAAATCTTAATTACAAAAGAGGTGTGTACCTAGGATTTCCAGCTCCAGGAACTCAGTTAAGGTTATTGTGTTAGTACAGAGAGTCAGTCCCTGGAGAGGGTGTAGAAGAGGCTGGCTGAAGACAGCTGAATTTCCTGCTGTAGGCCCTCCACCTTACAGACTTTGACTAATTTTCTAAAACGGTGTTGAGTATTTCTCACCCCTTGTGGATGAAGATATTTATCCTTTGAATGCTTCAAATAAACTACCATTGACTTCTACGTAATGCATGTGAACTACTTTCTGATTTGTTGCTGTGTTAGCTGAGTTAATTGAAAAGAAAATCACAATCCTCTCTGCTATTCCTTATAATGTTGTGAATAATTTGAGCCAAATGTGCTAATTAAACTGCTGATGCTTTGACCTATATTATAGTGGCGCAGTAGTGTCACTATAGTTAAGGTAAAGCAGGGGTTTCTATGTTTAACCTCAAAATTTGCACTTTAATTGCTTTATACCATTCAATGGATTTGCACAAAATTTTGCATGTGCACTCTTGGGGTAGATTGCTTGATGTGCCAAGTTTCGCTCTGGTTGGATTTGCAGATTCTGAGATGCAGATAGCGTAAAAAGGGGGAAATCAATGCTTTTTTACTGTTTTTCTGTCACAACCTAGTGCCTTGACAGTTTGGAATTTTGGTCTGAAATGTTCAGGGTAGAAAGGGCTTGGGCCACAGTGATGCCTTTCACTGGTATGGTGAAAAATATTAATCCATTCCAAAGTTATTAAATTTTAGGAAACGGGCTAGATACTATGAGCTCTCTGATTAGTTGAGAGCCATAGCAGGAGGCTGCATTAACTTTCGGTAGATGCCGGATTAGAAAAAGTGCCAGTGCCAACCGACCACATTACCAATATCAACAGGCACTCTCAAATTTCAACTTGCAAGCCAGACATTTTTTTCTTGGTAACCAGTGTTTACTAAGCAACACTTACGGGAAGTGTCCCCCCATCTCACAAAGCCTTCTGTTCTGAAGTAAAACACATATTTGTTATAAAATTTAAGTTTCACAATGACAGAAAACTGCTCAAATCTGCAAAGGTTATCCTGTCCTACACTACCCCAAATGCCAGTCAATCAAGTAGCAGCAGCAAGCTGGCAGTGTGTCTCCATGTAGGGTGAGTAGAAGTTAGGAAACACCTCACTGCCCCTTTGCCTGATTCTCCCAATACTGACATCTTTAAATTGTAGCCCAGTAGAGTACCCCATGTTCAAAAGTACACAGCAAACCACCCAGTATTAAAACAGAAGTGTACCTGTTTTACAGGACAACTTTGTGTTTGCTGAAACTCTCTCACCTCTGACATACTAAAATACTTTGTGGGCTGAATGTCATGTTCCTCTCCAATGAAGCCTGAGTCAGTCACTGTGTCACCCTTACTCTACATCTCAACTCAGCTGATCATTCCAAAAAAATAAATGTCTAGCATTGCACTATCAGCAAACTCATGGGGAGAGGGACTGAAAAGTTGTAAATACAAAATGAAAAGAGGCACTGCACTGTAATAACTAAGGGGTCTCATAAAACAGCAGCACCGTCTAGTGGCAATTCAATGAAGGGACTGTTTTACAGAAGCTGCTGTTCTGGTCATGTTCATCAATATGTTCCTCTTTTTCCTTATTTAATAATTTTATATGAAAAACAATGAAAGCCCATTTTCTAAGCACAATAATACCCTCTGGGCTGGGCGGTATGGGCAATACCTACCTTCCAGGGACTATAAGGCCCTCTGCCTGCAACATTGGCTTCAATATGCCCCCGGCAGTCCAGTATTGCCTATACCACCCACTCTGTCGGGTAGTATTGCTTGCTTAAAATTTCAGTTCTGAACATGCTCAGTACAGCCTTTTGGAATGAAAAAATAATTTGGCCTATACAAAAAAGATCCTTTTTCATATGGGAGTAATCCTTTTCCTGAGGAAAAAAAACAACCTTTTTCATACAGTATGGCCGCCATCTTGTTTCCATTTAAAAAATCCTGCACACACACCAACACATTTATTTTGCTCATTTGGACCCTGTTAGGTGGATTCTGCACTTTGTGGATAAATGACCCAGAAATGCATTTGTTAGACATTTAAAATCCTTTTTGAGAGCTGATTTTCTTTTTTGAATGAAAAAAAAAGAATTTGCCCATACAAAAGATCCTTCATCTGAAAAATAATTTGGACTTAGTTCCCCGATTCTTTTTCATTGTGAAGGCCACCTCTATGAATGAAAAAGCATACGAGAAAGGATCTCTTCATACTCAAAAGAAAAGGAAAAAACTAAGTCCAAATTCTTTTCTCATATGAAAGGTCCTTTTTTCCACACTTTTCATTTATATGAAAAGGATGCCTTCATACTAAAAAAGAATTTGACTTACAGTAATTTTTTTTTCCAAATCTTTTTCTTATGAAAGGATCCTTTTCAGATGTTTTTTTTTTGTTGATACAAAAGGATTCCCTAAACAAAAAAAAGATTTTAGACTTAGTTCTTTTTCTTATTCCTTTTTTGTATTAGGTTTTGTATGGATGTTTCATTCGTACAAAAGATACTCTTATATGAAAAAGGGTTTGGATTTAGTTTTTGTTTTCCTATGTGTCTTTTGTTTGTTACAAAAGAGGATCCCTTCATGTGAAAAAAAGATTTTGGACTTACTCTTTTTTTCCAACATTTGAACTTCAACAAGCTGTAAATCCTTAACATTTGAACTTAAGGGACAATCTAGATATCAAATAAAAGGTCTTAATGCGTACTACAAAATTATACTCTTTAATGGTAATGGTAACACTCTTTCATAAACATAATGTTTTTTCCTTATTGTTGCCTTCAGGGTGGGGTGGGGTGTTAGGTTGGAACCAGAATACAACATTTCCCTACTTTTTCACCTTAACACTAACTGGTGAATTAACAAAGTTTTCTGCAATAGATATATACATGTACACATACACATACAGATACACACAGCAGTAATCTACTGTAACATGTCATTTAGCAAACAGAATAGTGCAGTATATTATAGTACTTAAAGTAGCTATATGCATTGTACAACTTGTTTGAGGCTGTTACTGACAACCTAACTTGTGTTCTGCCCATGATATGGTAACAAAATGACAAAGCCATTTTGAACTGAGAACATTTATATCCCATAATCAGTAGTTTGCAAGTTTAATAAAAAAACATACAAGAAACAGTCTCTACTATCAAATCTAGTAGAACACTGACCAGGCCCAGATTAATGTTGGGGCAAATTTTTATTATGCTGGAGAAATAGCATACAATGGCCATTTTGCATTAGCACAATTTTCACAAAATCTGAGGAGCATTTCAAGGCACAGAACATGTATTCACTGGAGACCAGAAGGGAGAGGGAGATACAATAGAGACCTCAAGTTCCTAAAAGTAATTCACAAGGTGAACTGCGGGGAAATATTTAGTTTGAATACTAGTTTACTGTCATGTAATCATGAGTGGAAACTGACGGGAGGAAGCTCAGGAGGGACAAGAGGAAGCATTATTTTACAGAAAGGGTGGTGTGCCATGGAACAGTCTGCCTGCGAAGTGGTGGGTGCTACAATTGTTGGTGGTTTCAAGCATGGATGGGATAGAATGAATTGAATAGTAGTTGCCGGGGTGGCAGCAGCTGGAGGGATGGAGAGAAGGATGGGAGGTCTAAGACTCTGGTGGAACAGATGGTCCTAGTGATAAATAGAGATCTTGGGCAGACTGCATGAACTGTTGGTCTTTTCTGCCATCATTGTCTATGCTTCGATGGTTCTATTACTCTGGCAGAATGTCTGTCCTTTTAAACATAACATAAGGCCTTATGCAAAGCCAAGGACTCCATTTGAACTGTGGCAGTATAAGCAGCAAAGATTGCCCTGGCAAGCTGGTAAGACTGGGATTTTTTCATAGTTACCAAAGAAACACCAGAAAATAAAACTATGACTCTTATTTCATTTTTCTAAATGTATTTACGTATGTAATGAGGATGTCATGAAAGGAAAGAATATTTTAATACTTGTTTTTAAACTTTAAAGGAGTTTACATTTCTAGAGCCTTGTTAAAAATGTTTAGTAAGTAAAGGTGGAGCCATGTTTGTGATGGCGATCAGGAATGAATGAAGTGGGTTGTGAATTTTGTATGTAATTTGCCCAAATTCCAAATCCCTGTGCCTGAACTTGTTCTAAGCAATGCATTTCTGAAGGATTAACAAATGGGTCTTGGAGTTATTTAGCCAAACAGGAATCAGGAATTCCAAACACATTTTATAATGGAGAATAAAAGGGTGACCAGGAATATTATGACTTGCTTACTTGACAGATTGATGAAAGCCTTCACCTCAAAGGATGGAGAACCATGAAAAGTTCTGAGGTTCTAAATGGTTCTCATAAGCCAGAAAAGGTTATGTTAGTTAACCAAGCATTTTAAGAACTTTCAGCATCTCTCAGTTTTAAGTGCAAAACTGAAAGAACTATCGTTGTTCACCCTTGAGCTGCTGTAGAATGTCAAATGTTCACTGTAAAAATATTTTTGCTCTATTCGCAGATGAGTACCTTTTAACAAAAATATTTTTACAGAAAATGAATGGAAAGACCACCTAATGCTACTACCTTATATCACTTTCCTGTCTACCCAGTTCTGAATATACTGCACTATCTGCAGTATCTACAGCAAGAATTAATGCAAAGACCACCAAATGTTACTGCTTCACATCATGTTCTCTTTCTAACAATTTCTATCTGCAGATACTGCCCTAAAGAAAACATAGCCAGACAGCAAGTGTAATACTTTTCAAAGTCTCTCTTAAAACTCTAAATTCATTTACATTCTCTGTTTGCCAACCAAAATTCAGAAATGCCAAAACCTTGTAGCGGTGTCTCCCATCTCCCAGCCCCTAACCCACTTGGTTTCATATCTTCTCATACATGCAAAGTCTTCTTACACTACAGTACTGTGTTTCTGATGCTGATCACTGACCACCAACTACAGCAGAAGCAGACTCCAAAACATTCTTGGTTTGCCTGCTGAAATACTGAAATGCAAAGCCACATGGCAGTGTCCCCGTTCCCCAATCCACTCTGTCCTGGACCCTTGAAACCACTACCAACAGTTACAACCACTGGCCAATAAGGCAGCACCAATGGGGTACAAAATAATATAAAAGAGAAATAGAAGAAAAGCCAAGGTATTGATGCCACCATACTATTGGTATGCACTGTAATAAAACTGTATGCATAGATTGCCAAAACCACATGGTGTTGTGTTCCACACCAAGTCAATTGCTGTAACCTGTAAAGAAAAATATCATAGGTAAAGTTTTAATGACTGCATTGATACTATCAGCATACTGTCAATGTTTGGCTGATACAGTATTATATAGCGAATACTCATAGAAACATAGAAACATAGACTTTGATGGCAGATAAGGACCACTTGGCCCACCCAGTCTGCCCATTTCCCTACCTACTGGATAAGATGCAGATTCTAGTTAACCAACCCAGCCTGCCTGCCACCCCCACTACAATTGCCTTGTGTCTGTCCCATGCATGTTTGAATTCCCTACTGTTTTAGCCCCAACAACCTCCCCAGGAAGGCAGTTCCACGCATCCACCACTCTCTCGGTGAAAAGATTTCTCACATTACCCCTGAGCTGTCCCCTCTCTATCTTTTAAATTGTGTCCCCTTGTTCTTACACTCTCTTTTTCTGAAAGATGCTACCCTCCTGGACTTTGTTGACTCCTTGAGGTACTTGAATGTTTTCTATCATGTCCCCTCCATCCCTCCTTTCATCAAGGGTATACATATTAAGCTCTCTCAGTCTCTCTTCATATGATTTCTGATGCAGACCCTGCACCATTTTAGTTGCCCTCCTCTGGACTGGTTCCATCCTGTCTATGTCCTTGCATAGATGAGGTCTCCAAACTGCACACAGTACTCCAGATGGGGTTTTACCAACTGTCTGTACAGAGGGATAACCACTTCCCTTTTTCTACTTGTGATGCCCTTCCTAGCATCCTAGTATCCCCCTGGCTCTCCTTACTGACTTCTCACTTTGCTTACCCACCTTTAGATCATCTGATATGACTACCCCAAGTCCCGTTCCATTTTTGTTGTTGTTAGTACCTCCCTGCTATTGTGTACTCTTCTCCTGGGTTTTTGTTTCCCAGGTGCATTACTTTGCACTTCTTTGCATTGAATCTAAGTTGCCATATGTCTGACCATTCCTCCAACCTTGCCAAGTCCCTTCTCATCCTTTCTACACCCCTAGTCTATCAACTCTGTTACAGATCTTTGTATCATCTGCAAAGAGGCATAACTTTCCTCCAGACCCTCTGCAATGTCACCTATAAAGATGTTAAAGATAGGCAGGTGTGTGTTATGAGTTTTCTTACAAATCTGAGGTGCTTGATGACTCATAAACTTTGGGTGCAAAGCCCCAGAAGTTTATGTGGTTATCACAAACTAAGGTGTAGAAAACCTCATAGATAGGTTTTATTTTTATAATAACTGCTGTGGGATTTGTTTAAGAAAACTGCTTATTTAAAGAGCAAATGTGAGTATGGCCATGACTGAAAGAGTTGTGTTACCAGGAGAGAGGAAATAAGAAAGAAAAAATTGACAAAAACCTCTTTTGAGAGCTATAAGTTATTTTTGTTTGTTTTGTTTGTATTAAACTGCTACAGTGCCTACCTGAGAAAGCGAGCAAGTTCCTTCTTCTGCCGACAGTTAGCAAATATCAGATTGAAATACAGTAATAACCATGTGTGATGTCATACCCAGTTATCATGACATTTGAAACAACTAAAAAATGAGTTGTTAACAAGGGTCACCAGTTATTTATTTATACTGAATAGCTGGGGCAGGGTGAAGGATACTGTAATGTATTCTTACTTCAGCCACTGCCTTTGGTCAGCAAGTCTCACAGCATGAAATTACATTTATGCTTACACGTCAACTGAGCCATACCCATGCAATATATGTTACATAATTATTTTAGTTTTACAGTATTATCAGTTAAGGAAAATCAATTCAAAACAACTCAAGTGCTATTACACTATCTCAGACTCCTTTTGTCTATTTTTGCCACCACCTCCACCAGTGTTCTTACTAGATAATGACCTGCTGGTGCAGTATATTAGACTCAAAATAAATATTTTAAAATGATCTGAACCTTGTCAAATCTTAAAAAAAAATAATGTTTTGGTAAGGGTCTTCTACAGAAAATGATATAGGCTCTGGTGGGTCCTAAACTTATCAAACCATTCCTCCATTCCTAGTCACTTCCAGTGTCCTAGCTTCTTTAATACAGTCATATCCTCAGAGAGCTGCACCTGAGGCATGCACCCTCGCCAGCAGTTGGGTGAGGGTCACAGGAGGGATGTTTATGGTCACCAAATAAACACCAAGAATTAAAACTGTGATTAGTACTTCTTTTGAATTTGTTCAGGTGTGTAATGAGAGGAGATTTTATTTTTCTATTTATTTTAAATTAAGAGATAGTTTTAATTTATAGGGTCTTAATGAAGATTTTTAGTTGACACAGAAGTGAGATTGGCAACAGAAGATGGAGGTGCTGCTACTACTGTATGTGTCACTGGTTTACCCTCACCTGGAATACTGTATACAGTGTCGGAGTCCACATTTAAAAAGCATTGGGGCAGAGTGGAGGCAGTGCACAGAAGGATAACCAATATAATCTAGGGGCAGCTGGAATGGACTTATGAAGAGAGGTTGGCAGACTTAAACATGTACACACTAGAGACAAGAAGGGAGAGGGGACATGACTGAAACAAACAACTACTCTACCTACACATGATAAACAAAGTGGACAGCAGTGAATTATTCAGACTGCATGAGAACACAAACACCAGGGGTAATTCCGTGAAGTTAGCAGGGGGACAATTTAAGAGAAATACAGATAAATATTTTTTCACAGAAAGGGTAGTGGAGGAATAGAATAAACTGCTGAAAGAAGTCACCTGTACAAAATCCATGGGGATTTAAACATGGGTAGGACAGATACAAGGGCTTAGTAAAGACAGTATCAATAGGGGTGGGAGGAAGAGACCCTAGGGCTCTCATATACAACATTAGAAACTGAGTTTACCATTTCCTGCATTCTGATTGGGTGAAGCTCTTTTCAAAGTGGGCATTTATGAGACAACAATGCCCACCTTAAACATGTCCCTGTGCCAACTGCCCAGTTAGTTGACCAAATTCATGAGTCAGCATTAGAATTTTTAAAGGATGACCAGCTGCCATATTTTTCTCGCTAATACTGAGCTGGTGGCTGCCCCAGACTCTCTGTCACTCTTTGTTGATCAAGTTGTAATTAAAATAAAACTGCCTATTATTCTCCCCACCCACCTAAAACCAGGTGGCCTTTCTGGAATGCTGCCAGCTCTTACTTGTGTCCCTATCCTGTGACTGCCCACCTGCTTTTCTTTTGTTGCAAGCCGGCAGTGCATCTCCATCTCGGAAGCCAAAACCAGGAAAGTACAACTGGTCTCATCCTTGAGTCAGTGCTACACTCTCACCGACTGTGTGCACTGCAGTCCTGACTGATTGCACTCAAATGTGTACTGGGCACTTTGAAGAATGCCGTGTTAACAAGAGTACAAACAATTCTCCACATTGATAAAAAGGATCAGTTTACACTGAAATTCTGCTTCTGGAAAGGGACACAAAGCTACAAGGGGAAGAGGTGTTGCCAACAAAGCAGAGAAATGCTGTAATAAACAGCAGCAGTACCCTCTACAGATAATGCTACCAGTGGAGGGACTACATTACATGAATATTGTTTTAAATTCATTTCTACCATTTATTTATTTATTTATTTAATTAATACAGTGTATAATTTTTTTAACGTAATCATTTTCTAAGTTCAATACTGCCCTCCAGCATGGGTGGTACTGGGCTGTATCTTCCCTTCTGGGGGCTATTAAGCCCCTGGGAGGCAAGTATAGCCCAACACTGCCCACCATGTCGGATATTATTGCTTGTTTAGATAGGTAAGAATGGGCAGACTCAATGAACCTAGGGTCTTTTTCTGCTGGCAAATTTTATTTTATCTACTGTATGTTTCTATATTGCCAGAAAATATGAAATAAAGATCAAAGAACGTCACTGTAAAGGATTTAAAGACATCAGAACATGGATGATTATGCCATGGTGTTTCAAGTGTTAAAACAGAAGTATTAACTTTGTTGTGTAACCCTACATTTAACATGCTACTTGTTTCTTTTGTGTGTGTGCATGTTTTTTTTCTCAGTGCTTAGTTTGAAATACCCCCTGACAATATTCTTCTAGTGAAATATTACCAGGGTCCAGGAAGCAACCAGTGTGATCTTTGGGATCCTGATGAGTATCCCTTCTGCAAGACACTGGGACAGAAAATAACTGGACACATTTAAGACTCAAGTTTTAACTTATGCAGAGGTCCTTGACCTTAGAGTCAGATAAATTCCTAACATTTTCCAAACAGACCTAAGCACAGGTGGAATGAAACTTCAAGGTGATATTAGTCTTTATACAGAAGGTTCCTGGTGCCAAACACTCATTTTCTTTCAGTTGGCTACAGTCTAGGAGTAAGCTGATGTGTCAGTATGGGATGATTACCTCAGTGAACATTAATCAGAAGCAATATGTTGACTGTTTCTTTATGTCACTGTATTAACATTGGGGTCATGATGATAATTATTTAGAAAGGTAGTGGCGCCTTCATTTAAACATACAGAGTGGCAACTACTTAAGAAATACCTCTCTTTGTGTAAATCTCCTAGCTCATTGCAGAGTACATTCTATTATTTTCAGATTGCTCATGTTAAGTGTAAATGTTATGCCACTGTACTTGAAAATATGTTGGCAAACAGATTTTCAGCAGGCTTCAAACATGCTTTTATCTACTAAATTCAAATGATCACAGATTAAGTTTTTATATTTATTCATTTTGTTAACCATGTGAGCTTACTCGACCAAAGGCCTATTTTCATAAATTGCTGGGGTACAGTAGTACAAAACAATATAGATGATACCTATTAAAGTCAACAAGTCAGACACAGCATAAGCCCCATTTTAAAGCTGGCCATCTGTGCCTTGCACCCATTAGCAGTGCACCTGAGATATTCAGACAAGCAGCATGCTACAATGGTGTGTACTGCCTGTCTGAATATGGAACTCTGTTAGTGCTGTGCATAATCATACACATGGCTGTAACACATCCCTCTGCAGAAAAGGAACTCACAGGAGCAAAGCAATCTAGTGCATCCTAAATGGGATAGTGCTTTTGCTTCTATGAAGCCATATTCAGTGGTCAGCCGATAATGAACATGTTGACATGCAAAGTGCTAAGAGACCACTTGCATGGCATTATGTGCCATTAGAATCTCCACACAATGCTGTGGTGCACAAAAGCTGGAAGGAATTATGTGCGCCTTGGATGCTCCCACCCCTCCAATCGCATACTAATCTCTCATAACAGTCCAGCATAGCCCATTCACTTGTGGTCTAGTGGCCATCCCCAATTGCGATATCAATCTGTTATAAATATGTCACTAGCCCATTATCTGGCAGTCTAGTGCATCTTCCTCCATCATGGTATTGATGTTTCACAAATATATCATTGCCCACTCTCTGGCAGTTTAGTTGCCCCAAACCCAGTCTCCATTCTGCACTGTCATAAATGTGTCAAAATCCATTTCCTGGTAGTATAGTGGTCCACCACCTCCATTCACTGCACCAAGCTGCAATATATAAAGTATCTATTCCTGGCAGATTTGTTGACCCTTCAGCCCCATCCCAATCACTGTCAGAACTCCCCACCCACTGAGCACCTATCATACCACCCACTGGTTGAAAAGTCACTGCTGCCAGGTCTACAGATGATGACTGGCATATCCCACTGCTCACCTCCTTGACCAGCTGCTGTCTGAGTGACAGGCAGTGAGGGCACATACTGGGGAAACAGCTGTTTGTACAGTACAAAATTGCTCACTCCCTGTCAGTACGTTGGAAGCTGTCCGAGGTGATGGGTGGAAGGTCTGTGCTGGTCATCGATGCAGCACCAGACTGACTAAGAACATTATGGGTGGGTGGGTCAGGGACTGATAGGGTGTTGGACCAGCCTTCCTGCCATCCCATATGACATCCATCATTGCTATCATAACAGGCAAAGGACAATACTATAATGCTATATACTAATGGTTCACTAATGTACTGACAGATTTGTTGTATTAGAGCTTATTCGGGAATCTTCTGTTTAGTCAAACAGCTAATGTGTCAGAAAGAAATATATGTGTGGTCTTTGGTGACATCTACTGACAATTGCAATATTAGCAACGCAGTCAGCATGCTTTAGTTAGCAAATTATATGAGAAGAAGTCATTGTTCTAATAACTAGTTAATCAGCACATTGCTGAAGAATGCTACAAAAGTATCATCCTGGGTGCCAGACACCCAAGTCTTATCCAATGGAACAGAGAGTACAGAAACACACTGATGTCTATAAGCTTGTAACTCCAGTAACAGGACGTTCTTACCTGCAGTATATAATCCTAGTACACGACCAAACCCTTTGAGATCCCTGGAGCACCCAGCTTCCACACCTGTTATATGACTGTTTCTGTGTTCCAGTTGGTAAGATTTACTGTATCTTATGCTTCTGTTTTTGTACTATTACTAGGAGAAATAAACAGATTATCTGCACATCTGTGTTTGTTGTGTTTTATCGTCAGATTATCTCCTGCAGAATCTTACAAGTGGTGACTGTGTTGCAGGACCTGATTGTGATAGAACAAAAACACTTGAGTAATTTACAGGTGTATGTGAATTTTGGGAACAGGGGATAAAGAGGTTTTCAGGGGCAGAGACATTTCCTCGACCAGAGAAGTGTTCAGGCAGTTGCTTGCCTCTGCTTTACTTCAGGTCTTGGAGCAGCTGTGAAAACAGCTCACAGAAATTCTTTTGCAATAAGGGTGGGCTACAGCCAAGGCAATGTAATTTAACCCCTCTTTGCAAGTGTACTTTATGAAGACTGGTAGTTGCTTGCTTCTGCTTTACATGTTGAGTCTTTGGTGATTGACGTTAAAACCCTTGAGCCCTCCTGTTCATTTATTTACATGGAGTGACCCTAAGGCTTTGTCTGAGGGGCTCCATGACTCAAAAGTGTAACTGTCCAGCAGGAAAGCATAGGGTGTTCCGGACCACTTTGGACTTTTCTTCTTGAACAGAAAGAGGGCAGGACAGTCAACATGTCAATCAGTTCTGAGTTGAAATTAGATGTTGCAGATGTTTTAGCCTCCCATGGAGGTTGGGGTGATTTTGCACAACGTGCAGAATCCGAAGGCACCAGTACTGTATATGTATTCACTGTACTCAGAAACAAAACTAATGGTTAGAGTATAACCATCAGGGTGCAATGGTTGCTGTATTGTATGCTGCCTTACTTACAGGCAGTTGAAGCAAGGGTGTCAGCTTTGGAAACAGAGCTGGATTCCACACTGAGAGAAAAGGCAAGCAACAAAAAATATGGGAAGGAGATGGAAAGTCACAGGCATGTGATGCAGACAGAATTGTGTAACTCTGCTAGAGAAAGGCAGAGAGATTGCTAGGTTGAAATAGGACTATGAGAGAATGTATCAGGATAAGAAGCAGGCTTTGCAGATGAATGGTATTCTGACAGATGCAAATGATGCCATGAAAATAAATAATCAAGAACTGTCAGAGGAAATGGATAAGTGTCAGGAGCATTTGGATAGAGAGATCAGTGAAAATTGCTAAGTGTGTGCTGCTTACATGGTTTTACAGAATCATCTTAGTACAGGACAGCACACAAATGCAAAAGTAAAACATGTTAAATGTAGGCAGAGGTATGCAGTTACATCAGCAATTTAATATCCTGAAGGGTCATGTGAAAGCATTGCCTTACACCTCACTTATTGACCTGATGTCACCACATGATGATGACGGGGATGATGATAGAAACCCAAGATGGCAGTCCTTGGGACTCGGAGGGCAGCAGCCAAGCCCACCTCCGATAGCTGTCTTGTAGAAAAGTGACTGGAAAGAGGTTGTTCACATAGTCGATCAAGCGATCGAAAGATCTGGCATCCAAATGGCTTGCCAGGGCATGGCAGATATGATCCAGATCAAGGTAGGCCAGAATAGCTCAACCACAGCAGACCCCTCAAAATCCTTCAGTCTGCCCAAACCATCTCTAACATTGCAATACAGATAGGCCAATGGAGCCAAATGACAATTTGAGCTGTCATTTAAAGAAAGTGAAACCAGTGCAAAATGCTTAGTCTGCCAGCTGAGCAAAGAGTACAGGTTTTGAAACAGACAGTGGACCCTATGATCTGGGCCAAACTACCAGATGTATATGTAATGATGCCAGGGTGGGGTTCAATGACATTGCAGCAGGCCTGCTGACCGCACATAATGCCAACCTTGTGGGTATGTCCATGACCTACCAAGTCAAGCAGTACACTAGGGCAACCCCCCAGTATGACACAGCCACCTCTGGGTGGCATATGGAAGTGGAAAGGACATGGCAAATGAACCAGCTAACAGAAACTAAGTGGAGTACACAAATTTGTTTTTGAAAACATGCTACCTGTTGTCCTTGAAAAGATAGAGGCCTCTGTTTTCCCAAAAGCAGACCTTTTGCTGATATTATGCAAAAGCAGAATGTACATACCAGCTGTATGTGCAAGATCAGGGTTCTGGACAGAAGGTCAAGGTGGTCACAGTACAGCCTGGTGATGAGCTGACTACGCAGCACGTGAGTGGAAGGTAAACAACAGGCCTAGACCTACCACTCCACAAAACAGGGTAACCAGAAATGAGATGGGAACAGAACCAGAATCATGACTACCAGGGCTAAAGCCTGAAACAACCAGGCCCTAGCTACAAGGAGTTGCAGCAGGAATGTAACTGGCTCTGACAGTTTGACACCGGGTGAAATCCAAGGCTGATACTCTCCAGCAAAAATTGATTGCAGCCCTAGGCCCTGGAACTACTCCATCAACACCTCGATTCCAAGAGTAGCTGCTGGCAGAGAAGGCCCGTATCTCCTTACCAAGAATGTACCCAGATGCTCCAGACACACAGGCCCAGTCCCCCTTCAGAAAGGGAGGATTCTGGATGATGATGCCAGGCCCTAGTTTGCATCATCACTAACCTAGTGATGGATAAAACCAGCCAACCATAAACAGAACGTTGATAGGGGCCACCAACAGGAACTGCTTCTAGACACAGGTGCCACTGTCTCAGTATTACATCAAGAAGATCCAAAATGATCCCGATGGTCTACAGGAGAGCTACTTCTGTCCAGACCTTTGAGGGGATGGTGGTCACTACTTACCAGTCCAGATCCATACCAGTCACCATTGGTGCCTTGCAGCAGAACACAGTTTTGATCTCATGGTCTTACGCCATCACCAAAACATATTAGGATAGACTTTTGTCACAACATGGATGAATTGTGGATTTAGGCAGCAGCAATTACTCTAGATAAGAGGTCAACTCCACATAATACTCATTCCTAATTGACATGTGGTGGCAGTAGTGACCGTCTATGACAAACAGTATGACATCATCATCATGCAACATGATCACAAGCTGCTACCTCAGATCCAACCAATTCTTGAAAGGCACCAAGAGGCCTTTTGCCATCAACAAACATGATGGTGGAAGGATGGATACCCTCATCCAGGTCACTGGAGAGGACCCACCTTGCCAGAAGCAATACCCATTTCCCAACAGAAGCAATACCCTCACTAAAACACTCAAAACTCACCCTGCAGTGAGACGAGTGCTAGTAGAGGCTTTTCCAACACTTTGTAAACACTTCTGTGCTGTTTAACAGTTCTGGGAACATTTCTTTTAAGTATTTGTAATTTTGAAACGTGCTGTGCAGGAAGAGAGCTGGTAGTTTTGGCAGAGCAGAACCTGAGCTACTAAAGGCTGAGATTTATTTATTTTTAACATTTATTGCTTCAAAACCTCTGCCTGAGCCACGAATCGTGGTTCACGCACAGTGGATTATTTTAAAGTTAAATTCAAGAAATTAGACAGTGAGTGTCCGTGACCCCTGTGACTACTTCTGGGTCACTAAAACCTCAAAACTCGCCCTACAGTGAGCAGGATGTGTGCGTTCAGGGCCGTGGGAGCGCGGAGACGATGCAGAGACACGCGATCATGCTGCGGTCTGCTGTGTCTGCTGGGATAGCGGATTCAGGACCTATTTTAGATCTTTTAAAGTAAAGTAATCCTTGTCTTAAAATGAGGCTGTGTATTAGATGCAATATGTCAACCGATGAGGAGGCCAGAGATGGGTTTACTTGTGATAAATGCAAACTAATAGATATCTTACAAACAGAGAAACAAGTCTTAAAGCAAAGGGTCCAGGATTGACATCAGTAATTTGGAACAATATATTGACTCTGTAGTAGATACAACAACGATGTCATGTGAACAAAGTCATCTGATTGAAACAAATGAGAACGAGGAAGAATGGTGTCTTGTAACAACTAATACAAATAAAAATCGAAAAAGGGTAGAAGAAACATAGGGGTCCTCAAATGCTTTAACACCTAACAGGTTCTCCATTCTAAATCACAGTGTGGCTAGTAACACTTTAACACAAGGAGACCCCCCATTGACTAGGGATCCCATCACAACACATGTTACTCCACCCCATAATGGAACAAACATTACGTAATCGCCCCTGCCATTTACTAAGGAGCAGATTAAAAATCCAAAATTGAATATATCAACAGGGGAGAATAAACAAGCTAATGGCAAAATTAATAGATCATAAAGAGGAGACTAATTTTAGAGATGTTCTGGTTTTGGGAGATTCAATGTTGAAATATACAGACATACATTATATGTAAGAATCATAAATTAATGACTACAGTCAGCACATCCCTGGAGTGGGTATAAATGACATAAAAATCTTCTCCCTTGTCTGAGAGAAAACACTCATAAACCTTTGGTCCTTATACATGTAGGAACTAATGATGTAGGAAAAGAAGGCTCCTAGAAATACAGAGAGATTTTGAGGAGGTAGGAGGACCCTTAAAGAGGATGGTTGTGATCTCATTATTTCAGGAGTACTGCCAGTGTCTAGGGCATCATGGGATATAAATGATGATATAATGCAGTTAAATGGATGGCTGAAAAGATGGTGCTTCAGAGAAGGCCATATCTTTGCTGAACAAGAAGCAAAGTTTAGGGACCCAATGCTATATGCACAAGATGGGCTCCATCTAAACAGAAGGGAAAACGTATTTTGTGTACCAACTCAGACATATACTGGAGGAAAATTTAAGCTTAGCATGGGGAGGTAGACCTATTAGTTCCTGTCCAAAAGAAGAAAAATATACCATAATTCATTTAAATTCCTCTCATTAAATGCCAGGAGTTTAAATAACAAATTGGGTGAGTTAAAATTATCCATTGAACGATTGAATATTAGTGCATGTGCTGTTACAGAGACCTGGTGGAACCCAACGATCCATGGGAAAAACAGATAAATGGATTTAATTTGTACCACAAAGATAGGAAGGAAAAAAAAGAGGTGGGGAGTGGCTCTATTCATTTCCAACAAAATAAATTCTGAAGAAATTGATACAACTAGATGGGATAAAATAGAGGTGTTATGGGTCAAAATATCTTTTGTTGTTCATAAGTTGTTAATATTGGAGTAATATATAGACCACCTACTGTTACACTAGATCAGGAAGAACAATTACTGGACTTTTTGGATACAATTGGTAGAACCAAAAGTAATGTTGTAGTAGGTGACCTCAATTTACCAGGCATAAATTGGACAACATTACGGACAAATAATACTATGGAAACACGATATTTGGAATTATGCTTGCTAGCAAGGATGAACCAGTGGGTGAACGTTAATACTAGAGACAATCACATATTAGATCACATGTTAGTAATCTAGATGATAATATATCATCCTGTAAGGTTATTCCTCTTGGATCAAGTGACCATTCCATGGTGTACTTCTCCTTGACGAGTAGTAGACACTATTGTAAGTAAGACTAGCAAATATAATTATAGTAAAGCTGATTTTGATAGTATGAGAACATTTCTCAAAAAATTGAACTGGGTAGAGGAATTTCATAACAAAACACTCGACTCCATGTGGGATCTTCTGGTGGGTAAAATAACGTTAGCCACCCAAGCCTTTCTCCTTTAATAAAAAGAATGGATGGCACTACCAAGATTAAACCTAAATGGATGTCAAAATCTATATGGAATCTGATAAAGAAAAGAATAGAGCTTTTATAAGGCTAAAAGATCGGGAAACAATATTTGCTGGAAAATATATAAGAACCTTTTAAAAAAATCAAAAATGTATTAAAGAAGCCAAATTAAAATATGAGTTAAGCTTAGCAACTAGAGTCCGAGATAATTATAAATAATTTTACGATATATCAATGACAAAAGGGAACCTGTCAATCTATTGGCCCACTACATGCAATGGACGGTAGTACAGTTACTGACCAGTCTCTCCTAGCCCAAATGTATAATAATTTCTTTATATCAGTCTTCAATAATAAATCCTCCCTAAATTAGAGTATTCACAAACTGGATTAGAAGTAGAATCACTGATAACAACTGAGGACATACTTAAAAGGCTGCATAAATTAGTTCAGAATAAATCCCAAGGTCCTGATGGATTACACCCAGAATAATCAAGGAATTGGCAGACCTCTTGCTGGACCTCTGATGGTTATTTTCAGACATCATTAAAGAAAGGACTAGTTTTGGAGGCATGGAAACAAGCAAGAGTGGTTCCTATTTACAAGAAAGGAGTAGACATGAGATGTCCAATTATAGACCAATTAGCTTGACGTCTGTCTTAGGAAAAATCTTGGGCATTTTAAAGACTATATTGTAGACCATGCCAAAAACAGACTTGGTAGATCCAGTACAGCATGGATTTACCACGGAAGGTCTGTCAGACCAATCTGTTGGAATTTTATGGAAAGGTCTGCAGGGCTATGGGTGAGGGACAACCTGTGGATGTGGTGTATCTGGACTTCTCGAAAGCTTTCAATAAGGTTCCACATGGAGAACTGATTGAAGCATTAATACTACAGGACATACCAGGAAAAATAAAAAATGGGTAGAAGCATGGCTTACTTCTAGAAAGCAATCAGTAAATGTAAATGGGACAAATTCAACATGGGCCGAGGTGACTAGTGGGTGCCCTAGGGCTCCATCTTGGGGCCCTGCTTGTTCAATATATATATTGCCTCAATGAGAGTTAATAATGGAGTCTGGGTCTCTAAGTTTGCAGATGATACCAGGATTGGGTTTCCATAAATAACCAAAATGATGCCTCAAAATTACAAGAAGCACTAAATACACTGGAGTCTTGGGCATTAGAGAAAAAACTGCTGTTCAATGTGGATAAATGTTGTGTCATGCATCTTGGGAAGGCAAATAAACAGATACCATATATACTTGGAGGACAAATATTGAATACTGTGGAACAACAGAGTGACTTGGGCATTATGGTTAAGAACGATCTATCATCCAAAACACATTGCAATTCAGTTATTAAAAAATCAAGTGGATTCTACATTGCATAAATAAACATATTACATCTAGAAGTAGAAATGTCCTTTAGCCTCTTTACGTATCATTGGTGAGGCCACATCTGGATTACTGTGTGCAGTTCTGGTCACCCAGTGGAAAAACCGGAGATAGTAGCACTAGAGAGAGTCCAGAGAAGAGCCACCCAAAATATACAGGAGGTTAAAGGTCTAGACTATCAAAAGAGGCTAAATATACTGGGTTTATATTCCTTGGAATATAGGTGTTTGAGGGGGATATGAGTTTGATCTATAAAGCAACTATTGATCCAGACTTATGGGAACTACTAGGTTTGAGATATAGGGAATTGTCGTGTAATACCAGATCACATCCTCTACAACTATATGTGGAATGTCCAAAACTAGAAAAAGAAAATCCTGGCTCACATTGAGAGTCACCAACATTTGGAATAAATTGCCATTAGAGGTGGTAGCTAGTGATACTGTAAATATATTCAAAAATAGACTAGATAGCTTTCTACTTAAGCATAATATCCAGGGCTATTAATAAAATGGCGAGCAAAAGGACTAACGTCTATATAGCTCTGTACTTACCTATGAGACTTATGAGACCTATGAGGGCAACTACTGATTCACTTGTCCAATAAAGAGTCATAAGGCCTTGTGTGTCAACAGTCAGTTCACACATCTGGCCTGTAAAGAAACCCAGCAATAGTTGGAGACTCACCATTGATTATCATAGACTCAATCAAGTAACCCCAGGTTTTGGGGTTTTGGTCCTGGTTCCTACAGGTGACACCACTGAGGTGTCAAGGAAGTACAGTGTCAAGTCATCACAGTATCCAGAACTTGCAGCTGTGGCCTGTGCCTTAGAAGTAATAGATGGTAAAGGCAATGAAGATACCATCATCTTTTCTGACTCATCTTGGGTGTGCTGTTCTTTGACAGAATTCCTTCTATTCTGGAAGGCCCATGATTTTACATCATCTGAAGGTACCCCATCAAGTACAGAGATTTGTTCATCTACATTGTATGCCTGGCTGAGCAATGTGTGTTCAAACTGTTTATCCAAAAAGTTAAAAGCCCACTTCAAAGCAGAACTCTTAAATTATTACAATGACCGAGGACTCTTTAGCCAAAGAAGGTGCGGGTGGGGTGGATTTTAACCATGCCTCCTTTCAGTGCAACACCTATGGTGTCTGCAAACAGAAGAAACAAGAAGTACCTCTGGACCTGACTGCACCTACAGCTGGCAGATCCAGAGATAAAGGAGGTATACCAACATCTTTCCAAAGACACAGAGAAAGAAATGTCTGCAAATTATCCATTCAAAACATGCAGACAACCTCCATCTGTCCTAAGATCAAAATTTGATCTATCACTCAGGTTATCAGAAACACTGGGTAATTCCCAAATCACTTTGATCCAAAATCATTCATCAGGTCCATGATACCCTACAGGCGGACACAAAGGGTGGACAAAACAGTCCAAAGAGTGAAAACCATGGGCTGGTGGCCTGGTATAACAACAGATGTCCAGCATTATGGATAACTGTCTCACCTGTGCACAGAATAACTCAATTCCAGGCAAGAAAAATGTCATACTTTTGCTTCAGATACACTTTGATCCCTGTAACAACATCCAAATTGATGTAATTGGACTGTTGCTTCTAACTCAAACAACAAGTTTGCCCTTATGATCACTGACCTATTCTCGAAATGGGTCGAGGCCTTTCAGTTAAAGCTACCAAAGCAAAAGCCACTGCCAGAATCCTGATTGAGCAAGTATTTACCAGGTGGGGCCTACTCTCAAGGTAGATTCAGACAAAGGGTCAGCTTTCACAGTGAACTCATGCAGGAAACAATGAAGTTATTGGAAGTTAGTCAGCAATTTCACATAGCTCATCATCCTCAATCATCAGGACAGGTAGAAAGAGCAAACAGACACATTAAAGCAATGTTATATAAATTTGCTACTGAAACTGGAAAGACTTGGGATACTTTGTTGCCCTTACTCCTAATGGCAATTAGAGCTACCCCATCAGTATCTACTTGATGTACCCTTTTGAGGTAATAACTGGTAGACAAATGATATTACCAGAACATTTGATGATTGACCTCAATGCTCCTACTACAGACAGAATGTCAGTAGACAACTATGTCACCCAATTGAAAGACAACCTTGCAAAACCCTTATGTTTGTTGCAAACAACTTGGGCCAAGCCCAACTACAGTCCAAGAAGTGCTTTGATAAACATGTCAAAGAACTCAACTGGCAAGTAGGCGTATAGAGTCATGATTCTGAAATCTGCCTCTCCAGCACATGCATCTGTGAATAAATCATCAGGTCCATTTGATATTATCAAAAATTGAGTCCAACTATGTACCAAGTCTGACTCATTGACGGCAGAAGAAAGCTAATTAATGAGTGGTACCAGGCAAACCAGCTGAAGCTCTGCAAAAGTGATTAGTCCAGTTCCACCATGCCACAGAGACACAGAATTTGCCAACTGTCAGCACAGCTAAGGCGTAACACCACCAAATGGTGTTGTGCCATTGCTGGGGGAATTAGTGTTTTCTGAGGAGGACTTTGCCCTCACACCTCCCATGTGTGGTACTCTTCCCACACCCCCACACTTAAATTAACCAACTCCTGAATCTTAGTTGGTTTGGGGAGGGGGCAAACACTCTAGAGGCAACAGTGTTAGAACCTAGCAGACCATCACAGCGAACTGCCAAAAATATTGCTGTGATAGTCTTTGCTGTATTCCCTTCGCTGTTGCAACATGATACCACTTAGTCCCATGCAGTAAAATGCAATCTAAATGCTCCTTCCTTCAGTCCCGGGAGGAAGACCTTGTGTACTTAACTGTCTCTTTTGCTTTTTGTTCTCAGTTGTTGAACAATTTTGATAAACTGAAATGTTGATTGGCCTAGAAGACAAAATGACTGATGGCAGAGAGAAGCTGATGTGAAGACAATCCTTCCTTCACCCCCAATGAAGGAGCACCATTTACTAACTATACTTTTGTTTCCCTTCTTTTTATTCCATTTCTTAGCTCCAGTAAACCCAAACACTGAAAACTTCAGTATTCCAAGATGGGACTGCCCAGCCTGAGGTTACTGATGTTCCTTTTATTCCTAGATTTATGACCTAGAGATCTGGCATCCATCCATTTGACCCTCGCCAGAAGCTCCTGCATAGTGTGGCCTACCACAAGAAGCTCCAGCATATGAAGGCATACCAAACCCATATTCATGTCTTTCTTCATGCCATGAACCTCAGTGACCCAGCCTACTCCTTTCTTCCAGATTTTACCCCTCCCCTGGTATAGGCATAACCATTGATTTACCCTTACTCATAGTTCTGTTCAAGTAGGTCAGGATGCTTACCTCAGTACTCTTGTTATTGCACCACCATTGTCTACTTTAAAAATTGACTGGAAAACTGATAATCTAGATGGACAGCAACTTTGGCTGCTAGCTTTCCAAAGGAACTTTTAAAGGTTGGCTCAATACCCATATTTTCCCTAATGGAACTTTGTACATCCACCAATTTACATCATAAAACACAGGACTTTTACAATCTTACAGCAATGATTAATCAAAACTTTTGCACGCATTTTCATAATATAACTGTATGAAAGATATGTTTAAACCACACAGTTGTTTCCTTGGGTCTTTTACTTACAGTGACTCTAGTTAATAAAGATACCCTTATTCAATGTCCCACCTTGGAGCCTGGCCCAGAAAGTGGCATGGCAGCAACATCTATACCTGGAACTTTGATTAATAATGTGCAATACATGCACGTGCCAGTGGCACTGAACCTAACCGACTGGAACATGGCAGAGTTTGGACAGTGTGCTTCTACTACTGTATCTAATTTTCATTCTATGATGTTACTGGATTTAATGCCAGCACATCAAGTTAGGCTCAAGACCTTGTAACAGGGCACCACACAATGTAACACCATGGAATGTTCCGGCCTCAATGTCATCATTGATTGCTGAGTGCAGTGACTGGAATAGTTGGCACTGTAACAGGTTTATTTAGCTCAGGAATGTCCATTTGGAACCATGCTGATTTCTTCAGAAACGGGTGGTGGACAAGTGGAACACCCTGCCAGAGGAAGTGGTGGGGGCTGAAACAATCATGGGATATAAGAATGCATGGGATAGACATAAAGGAATTCTGGAGGTCAGGGTAAGGGCAACAGACTTCTAGGAAAACATAAACTGAACTTACAAGCTCAAATGGGCAGACTGGGTGGTCCATAGGCCCTTATCTGCCGACACTGTCTATGTGTCTATGTATCTATGGTCACGATTTAGAGACATAACAATTTCAATTCTAAATTAACAGATAATGAGATAACACCCATGCTACATGGTATAGAAGGACTTTCAAGAAGAAAGGTTTACTGTTTATAATTATAATATGTATGATATTACTAGATTGTCGTGATAAAATGAATGAATTGATTGTATTAAATAATAACTTAGGGAGCAGCACATAAGCAGGGAGATAGTACGTTCAGCCTGTGGTAATTTTGACTTAACACGATCACTAATCTCTTCCAAGATCTGGAATCAGGGCGATTCCAGATTTGATCCAATATAAGCATATTGCTAATTGGTATTGGCCCCACTGCAATTCCTTTCCTGTACTGTGAAGTGTTATGGATAAGACTGTATAATTTTCTCTGGCTATTGCATGAAATTTGAGTCAGTACACCACACCCAAATCAAGGACCCTCTACACAGCCAATCATTGTAGCATTAAGGACACCATGTATATTATTTTTACAGTATTCTTCCAGTTTTCTACAAGGATTCTTCAGTTTTCAACAAGCTTGCCATTATCCACTCCATGGGCCATCTTAAGGGCAGCATCTATAGAGAATGGAATAATCTACCTCCTCTGCTGGTGTTTCATCCTAACCTTGACTCCTGGGTTGCTCTGCATACAGACTGTTGTGCTAAAGAGGGATATCATTACCCACGCTGATGTGATGTCCTTGACATAACAGCTCCAGTTTGTGGTTACTCCTCTGATACAATGGAATGGTCATTACAGTTTAATGCCGACCTAAATGAACTTTCTTCAGCTTTTGCAGTGCATTCTATGGATCAAGACAGACCTTCTTTGAGTTGAGTGTAACCCAGCTTAAATGCCTCCAGCACAGCTTCCAGAAATGCATCTCAAGACAACATCCACTCTAGCAGCATCACAAATACTTCCATCACCCGACCTGTCCAGCTCAAGAAATGGCACCTTCCTCATGTTCATGTGACCTACAACTCTGATGGATAATACTGTGTTGTGACCAATCTTCAGACTTTCTCCTATGGAACTTCAACTTGTGACATACCTTTCCAAACTTCTGCTTGATGTCCCAGGAATGCGCTATCATTGGCCATTCAGTTATTACCCCCAGTTCCCACCCTTGAACATGACTATATCGATAGTGACCCTGACTATCTGTATGCTCTAGCCCAGTATTTACCAGCATTTAATGTGCGATTGATCCACTTACTCTGAATCTCAAGTCTCTACTGGAAAGGAATGGTACGATTTAGTTCACATAAGTAGCAATGTCACCAAAGCAGGGAATTCATTAAATGCTCTATTTCATGATGGTGACCTCAGCACAACACTATCCAACACATGGTTGGAGCTCACATTTAAACGCTTTGTTGTTATTCAAGTGTTTCTCATTAGTTTGCTTGTTATTATCCTGCTCTGTTTATGTAAAACTCTAACACAACATAGAAATTAAGTAACGTTTCTCTACAAATCTCATTCTGTATTGAGATAACATACCAACCCACCTAGTTAGTGTTGCCTTTGTATCCAGGCAATGGGGTGATCTTTGACAAGCCTGCCCTGCCATCCCATAATGACCATCATTGCTATCATAACTGAGAAAGAATAATACTACGATGCTATATACTAATGATTCACTAATGTACTGACAGATTTGTTGTATTAGGCCTATTCAGGAATCTCCAGTTTAGCCAAACAGCTAATTATATCAGACAGAAATATATTTGTGGTCACTGATGACATCTACTGACAATTGCAATATTAGCAACCTAGTCAACATGCTTAAGGTAGTAAATTATACGAGAAGAAGCCTGCTGTTCTAATAAATAGTCAGCACATTGCTGAAGAATGCTATAAAAAGTATAATCCAGGGTGCTAGATGCCCATGTATTGTCCAATGGAACACCGAGTACAGAAACACATTGACGCCTATATGGTCATAACACCAGTAAAGGGATGTTCTTATCTGCAGTATATAATCTTAGTGCATGGCCAAACCCTTGGGATCCCCAGGTGCACTCAGCTTCCACACCTGGTGTGTGACTGTTTCTGTGTTCCAGTTGGTAAGATTTATATTTTTCTTCTGTCTTCTGTACTATTACTAGGGAGAAATAAATGGATTTTCTGCACATCTGTGTTTGTGGTGTTTACTGTCAGGTTATCTTCTGCAGAATCTTATGGAGGTGCTGGGTATTAAGTGGGTGGTCCTGGTTGGGTGGATATGTTAGGTGTGGCAGCAATTGGAAGGGGGACACTAAAATGAAAAGGAATATATATTTTAATTACTGGAACAGCTATGGAGAGGGGGAGGGAGTAGGACTAGACTGCCAGGTAACATGGGTTTAATTATTGGTACATCAACCAGGGTAGCTACCAGGACTCTTTAGTAAACAGTTTGAAATGATGATCAGTAATGAGGAGATCACTAACTAACAGGGATCTTTGTAAATAGATCATAATGACAATTGAGGGTAGGGGACCAGTAGACTACCGAGGATCTTTTTAAACATTTTTAATTGCAATCAGGGTGGAGGCCACTAGACTACTAGAGATGTCATTTATGCAGTTCAGAACAGTGATTGTGTGGGGGCAGGCACTAATGAGGGAGTGCCTGTTTAATTCTCATCCCATAATGAGGCTAAAATGTAATGCAAGAGTCCTCATAATCAAAAACAGGTAAGCATTGTGTGCAGGAGGAAAAGTCAGTGTAGCTTTAAGTTAACAATCCAACATAAGCTAGAAACCACAAGTAAACTGCACTTGAGGAAACTACTGTATGAAAAATGGTCACATCCAGGTTGCCACATAGGAAAAAGTGAGGATTTTGTTGATGTGTGAACATGCCAACAAAATAAAGGGCTCTATAAAAATGTAACTGTAAAATCTACTACACTGTAAAGGAGATTATAGTTACTGGCATGAGGTGAAGTAGAGATTTGGAGATTTGGGGTGTACGTTTTGAGGTCAGCAATGAATAGTAACTATTACTGTTGCATTCACTGGTGATCTCAGTGGGTTTTGAAGACTCTGTCACAACACCACAAATAATGATAATCCACAGCAGATCATGCCGACAGTACCTGCTGTAAGTAAGAAACATAGAAACAGAGAATTTGATAGCAGGACCACATGGGTCCTCCAGTCTGCCCATTTCTCCCTACCTACACTATTACCACAGACTGCCAGATCAACAGCTCCCCTTCCTTTCCACTATGATTCCTTCATGCTTATCCCATGCATTCTTGAATGCCACCTCTGTTTTCAACCTCACCACCTCCACTGGAAGGCTGTTCCAGGAATCCACTACTCTTTCTGTGAAGAATACTCGTGATATCTCCTGAATCTACCTCTTCCAGCTTCATAGCATCGCCCTTGTTCTTGAGCACATTTTCTTCTGAAAAGTGCTTCCTCCTGTACCTTATTTACTCATAGGAGGTATTTAAAAGTCTCTGTCATATCCCCTCTCCCTCCTCTGTTCCAGGGAGTACTTACTGAGGTCCTTTAGTCTCTCCTTGTAGGCTTTGGATGCAGACCCTGCACCATTTAAGTTGCCTTCCTCTGGACTGCCTACACTTTGTCTATGTCCTTCTGGAGAGGGATCTCCAGAACTGGACACAGTACTCTAGGTGGGGTCTTACCAATGGTCTATACAGCAAACACCACTTCCTCTTTCTGTTGGTGCCACCCCTCCTAGCTACAGTAATTCAGATGCATTACTGACCTCAAGGCCCCACCCCACTTTTAGTCTTTTTAGCCTGTGCCAATTATTGAACCAGGAGCTGAAGTAGATCAGCTGAATTGTCAAAGCTGAACCAAATTTTCAATTCCCAAATTGAAGCTGAACAGAAGATGTCTCTGATCCACTTCACTCACCCTTTTGCTTCTCCTCTGCCTCCTCTATCATCATCTCTTTCCCAAGTTGATGAACTGAGAGATCTCATACTGCAGGTTCATGCTTCAGATGCTAAGCTCCATAGAAGCCTTAAGACATCCTTCTTCTTCTCCATTCCTGCCAGGGTCTTCAAACCTATAGCTTTCCTATACTCTGATCCAGTTGTTCTGTTCTTCCTACAGCACCAAGTCCAATTCTCAATGCAAGTACCAACTATGGCCTTCTACTCAGCTAATGACTCTACCTGCTCATCTACCTTTGCTCTAGTCACTAACCTTCCTACTCACTTACCACATTGTCAATTCATACTACTCTTTTCTATATTCTTGTGGTGCCTGGACACCTGGAAAAGACATTTTAGAAGGGAAGGATATTTCTTTAGTGGCACTTCTCATTTCCTCATATGATGCAGTGGAAAATCTGGGTCATCTTATGCAAAGACATGTCTGTGGTTTTGAAGGCCAATAAACTGAATTTACTCAAGAGGCTCACCATCCATGAACATATGGCTGCATTCAGAATATATAAATGTTTCAGGTGTGATGCCATCCTCTTTTAAAGAGAAAGGTTAGACTTTTCTATTCTAGTAAATAAGATGTGGTAGCAAGTGATTAAACAATTATCAATGACTTTTCCCACCAAAAGACGCTGCTTACCCTGTAGGTTCAAACCAAAACTCTCTCAGGCAGCAGTGGATAAAAGCTGCTTTGTAGACATTGTGCTGACCAGTGGGCTTTACCCTGCACCATTTGTTACTCATCCACTCCCATATCAGCCCTATGCCCCTTTACATTACCAGATTCAGCTTCCTTTGTCCCTCTGTCTATTCCACATATTTTCAAGCAAGCCTTTTATGCTCCCAAATACTGGACAAAAGAGACCAACATGTTGTATTCTTGAAAGTTTCTCATATGGAAAATCTTCAGTGAATCCACTTGTTTGCTCCATCCTGTATGCTCCTGCATGTAGGTAGCTAAGTCCATTCTTTTTTCTTTTTTTGTTAATTTACTGTACTTCTTCATCTCTGCCAGCCTGACCTCTACCACCTTCTCTTTCCCAGCCCCATCATTCATTATCTCTGGGACTAATCTTCTTACCAGATCAGTGCCCCATGGTTTACCCCATGGTGGAATCACCCAGGGTTCCCAAGCCCACAAAGAGTTACAGCTGGGTTGTGATTGGGAGTCCAGTGAGCAGTGCAGAGCCTGCAAAGAGAGAGAGAGAGGCAGTGTCATGCTGCTTCAGACTAGGGAGGCTTTTCACCAATATGTCCTCTCCTGAGTACCCCATGGGCTTGGACCAAGTGGACATCTGCATTGCTTGCAGATGTTCTGGTCAGGAGCGCTCTGCCCAACCATTGCTGATCCACTGCATGGACACCTGTGGTCACCTAGGTGGCAGTGTCATAGTGGAGCACACTGTCCTCCCTCCAAGGAGGAGAAGGAGAGCATCCTCTGAGATGCTGGATCCTCTTACCCCCAGCTGGCCCTCAATGACCAGGGCTCATTTCCAAACCTGACTCGCTGATGTCACTAGCAGAAGTGCTACCACTCTGTCTATGGGCCAGCTAAGTCTATTTTAAAATTGTGCATTACCAAAACCAGATTTCCAATGCTCTTGTAACAAAATTACACTCACTTTATCCTTTTTCCCCATGACTGTTTCCAGACATTAGCAATTCCTGGCTTCACACCTGTCAGTCCATAACTTCCTTTCTCCTGATGTGCCTCACATTCAGATTTCATACAATGATCCAATACATTCTATCCACTCCTATCATATGTCCCAAGCTACTGTCAGCCACAAATGACCTGGAAGCTGTCAAAACCTTTGCTAACAAAAGAACTCCAAAAGGTTTTCTGACTGGCCCCTTTTACACTACTATTTTTCCACCTTCATAACCAGTCATATTGGTATTGTTATCTGCAAGTTCTGTGGAAGTCTTGATTCTTCTTGTTCTTCTTGACTTCTTCAAGCTTATCTTTAGCTAGCCACCTAAATCAATTAAAGTGCAGATGGGAGGCTGATTCTTTGTCTTGGATTCCAAGAGGTTCCCTCCAGAGTATTTTCCTCTCCTCCATGCCTTGGGTCCTAAAATCCATGAGTAAGAGTGGTGGAGACCCTTTGGCTTTCAAGCTACTGCATTTTCTTCAACCTGGATAATCCTTCTCTTAGCTCTTCTGCAGAAGTGGGAAATCCATCAAAGAGCATATTGCATGAACACCTCTTTGCTGCACACTGAATTTTAAAGCTTTGCCTGAGGTTGAGTGGGAAGTTGACAGAGCTCCTCCCACATGCTGTACTTAAACCTCTGGTCTCAGAATGCCTTGACTCAGTAGCTTCACTCCATCTCCTTCTTCTCTTGTGCTGTCTTTACTCCTCATGGTTTTTCAAGTTACCACATTACCTTTAGCCTTGAGAATCCATCTCTTGGCACCTCCACAAAGGGTGGAAATCCCATCAGAGACCAAGCTCAAAGTTTTATTTTATATTTATTTATTTAGTTTACGTTAACCAGAAAAGAAGGGCTAACAATATTGCATATTTTCAGCCTCTTCTGGGGTTGGGAATATAGATGCAAACCAACTGAAATTAAACCAGATTAAGCTGTTTGTGGTATTTTATCACCTCTCTGTCTGCTGCTCACTGAACAAAGTTTTAATTGACTCCAATAATACATAATCAGCTGTACATTTCATAAACATTTATCCTGATCTGTCTATGTATAACTGAAAACATTTTGTTATGCTGTCTACCTGACTGGAAAGAACTGGAGTGTATTTGTTTTATTTTTATTTTAGTTTGTTTCAGTTTCTTTTACTTTTGACTTAAGTTTTACTGAAGAGTGATGTGCTGTAGGCTAGTACCGCCAATGGGACAGAACGTTGGATGGAAGGATGGAGGTTGAGCAAGCCGACAACGTTGGATAAAAATGCATACATACATATATATATATATATATATATATATATATATATACATTCAGTATATATATATATATATATATATATATATATATATAAAGGTTTTATTTTTGTGTGTGGTGAGGAGGAAGAGAGGCCACTGTTAGGTGTCATGTTTGTCACGCTCACTTAAGGCCAGGGACTAGAGACCATTGTGCAGTGCTGCTGTAGGAAATGGGGTTCAATTACAGTTGGGGTCACAGAAAAGGAAGCTAAAATGGATAAAATAGTGGCTTTATGATGGGTTGGTGACACGGTGTGTGGGAGGTGACTTCTTTCGGGCGAGGCCTGTCTCACTCGGTCACCTGTTAGCAAAACAAAAACATGACAACTGTTCCATTTGAAAATTGAGGGTGCCC
This sequence comes from Neoceratodus forsteri, assembly GCA_016271365.2. Taxonomy (NCBI): domain Eukaryota; kingdom Metazoa; phylum Chordata; order Ceratodontiformes; family Ceratodontidae; genus Neoceratodus; species Neoceratodus forsteri. The sequence continues at coordinate 1,048,193,550 of CM057455.1, forward strand.
AATGGTATATTAAGTAATGGGGCACCCTGAATTGGCATTTGTGTTTCAGCAGACTCTATTGAAAAATAAATGCATGCTGACCATGGCTTTCAGCCAATCAGCATTCTTTATTTTTCAAGCCTATTTTCTAAAATTGTTTTAAAATATCATATTCGTACACAATTCAGCTTATAATTCATTAATTTTCTGAACTGAAGTCCCTTAGTCTATATTGTTGGATATATTTGCATAAAAACAGGATTTTGGTCTCACACTTCTCATCCTCCTGCTTTCCCCTACTAAAGTTATAGACAGGGAACTATGACTTCAGTTAAGGAACTAGCAGAAGGATGACATGGATCAGACCCACAGAGATCCTCTTTTCTTGCAAATATCAGTAATAAAGAATGATGAATGATACATTCATAAGAGTAATGGATTTTAAGATGAATTTTCAGAATACTTTATTCAAAAAAACTTTCCTTCAACCCTGAAAATCACATATGTAGTCACAGTAAGATGATGAAGGTAATAGGAATCCACAATACTGTATATCCTCTGTACATACTGCCTATGACCCAAATTTCAGATGGTACACCACTACAAACTGTAGAAATACCAAACATATGAAAATAGCTTGGCATTTATCTAGTTTACACTGGCACTGAAACACTAATGCAGCCCAGCCCAGTGTCGTTGGATGCCTGGAAACAGATGTTAAAGCTCCAGCAGCAGATGTTTTTTCTGTTGAATGCTGTCTAGTCTGACTAATATGGAAAAGGATTGACAAATATTCTGAAACTCCCTCATCTGCAGTGACTTTCCTTCAGTTTCATGGAAGAGTTGCTAGGTAGATGGAGAGGAAAGCACAGCTGTCAATGATTTACATATAGCATTTTGACTAGCTCCATAGACATTTTTAACAACAGGTTGTTTACACAGAGAATAATATTATTTCTTCCATTCAAATCCATGATAGATTTTCACATTGTTATTGACTGCCTTTAGAGAATGTCAGGGCCAGAAAGTACCATCTGGAGTTTGTCTGTCTGGATTGTGTTTCCATGTGTCTACCCATACAGGGTGGAGATTGCACTGTAGGAGACATTGCTTTTATAAGTTATATGACAGCAAAGACAAGTTATGGTTTGCAGACCACAGTATTATTACTGTTGTTTAAAACAGTTATTTAAATAATTAAAAGTTATAAAATCGGGTTAACTCATGCTAGCCTGTGTAATGTGGGAGGATAATGCTGTGTCTAGGGCTTGAATGCACACTCCTGGTGCTATGCAGGCATTAGGTATTAGCCGAGTGCCTTTGCAGGCAGGAGTGTGGATTTAATCCTTAGGGTGCATTATCCCTGCTGTGCACAGCCTGTGTCTCAATCCAACTGTATAATTGTTTTGTATGAAAAATAGACTGTTTCATTTGAGATGGCAGAACACTTTGTATATGAACATTTGTACAGTGGCAGAGTTGATAGTAAGTGATACTTCAGGATGGACATAAGCTTTGAGCCAGAAACTACAGATTTTCCTGTTCTGTTTTGAATTAGCAGTTACAGCACTTACAGCATTTTCCACCTCTGTTTTCCAAAGTAGCAGTTGCAGTGTTTAAAGGGTTTTATAGTTCTACCTTTGAGGTGGGACTTGCAGAATTTTCTAGCTCTGCAGGGTTTCCTGCTCAGGTGTATTCTAGGACTCTGCAGGATCACTCAGCATTGTTTTACTATACTTTTGCAGCAGTTTTGTCAGTTTCTTTCTGGCTTTATTGAAAATGTCATTAAGTACAACAACAATGTATAACAATCAAAATGTATAAGGGCCTGGCGCACTCCATCAATATTCAGTGAGGATCAGGGCCAAATTTGATGGTACATGGAATAAAACAAAGAGTAGAAAGATCAAGTAAACAAATGACCTAAAGAAGTAAAACAATACTAAGTAGCCACAATGCTAAGAATTTTCAGCTAATTAGTATAAGGGCATCCAGTGCTCCCTACCTTGCTGGCAGGCCCTAGAGGGTTGTATAATGATAGATCATTGTATCTGTTCTAAGGGCTTCAAACAGTGCATTGTGTATTCATGCTATGTGGGAACATCCTCGTCTAGCCAATGTTTCAAAATGATTCTTTTGGCTATGGCTGAAATGAGGGAGATATGATATTTCTGTTCCCTATCACCTGGTCCAGATTTAGGCCCAACAAGCAGATATGTGGGGTGAAAGCTGCATCTAACCCAGAATGAAAGATGAGTAATTTTTTATATAGCATGAGACAAAGTGCATCTGAGTAGATAGTTCCAAGAGCTCATCCCACATATATTTGTGTAAAGGACCAGGGCCTAGGACCGATGGTGGATGCCAACATATGCTGGAGCTGAAGGAAAGGGAAGGTTGCTATCTGGAAATTAGAGTGTTTGTACTTGAAGTTATTGGGAGATTAGGTGTTACCCTCCAGAAATTGACCTAGATGTGCTAGCTGGACTTCACCTGGAAAATTCTTTGGAATGGGTTTGTTCTGGATTCTAAAACTGGGGTTACCTATAAGGGGTTGTTCTAGGGCAAAAGAGGTTTGGTTCCCAGGAGCCTGTTCAATTCTTCATTTGCTAGCAAGAGAAGCCAATAGAAGTTTGCTTTAAAGTGTGGACCAATTTACTATAAAATATGTATAAGAGGGCTCTGATATTGATTTGGGCTCAATGACACAAGTCTAGTTTCATTTGCTATCATTTGGGGAATAAGCCATTATTGTGTTTGATTCAGTGACATTTTCCACCATAAAATTTCCCAGCTTGAAGGGCTAGGTAGCAAAGTTTAAAATCAGAGAGTTGGAGACCACCCTGCTCTTTAAGGGAATGAGTTTATGGTAGGTGCTATGTGGATTCTTGTGATTCCATAAAAGGTGGATGGTATGGTATTCAACTTATTGAGCCAATGGTTGGGAATTATAGCACCTGTCATCCACAAGGGATAAAGTAGCCTTTGTAATATATTCATTTTGACAATATTAATACATGCCCGTAGTGTGAGGGTAAGTGCTTGCCATCTATTTAGATCTTGTTTGATTCTGGAAGAAGGGCTTCTTGGCTTTGAGAAAACATTATATTTTTATGGGTGGCTGTTTGTGGCTGCCATGATCCACCCCATCTTAAAAGCTTGTTGCTTAGCAGCTCAATAGTTAAGGGCATAATGCAGGTCTTATCTATGTTAAGCTTGTAGCTGCAGAAAGTTGGCTGAACTCCTGCAAAAGGCTGAGCACAGCCAGAACTGATTGGGGTGGATCTTCCAAGTGTAGGAGAATATCATCAGCATAAGCTGAAATTTTGTAACTAATATACCCTACCTTAGATTCCTTTGGTACTATCATTTAATATGATCCTTTTGATCAGGAGTTCTAAGCAAAGATTAAATAAATATGGAAACTGGGCATCCTTGTGCCTTTCTACTCATAGAAGAGCACAGTCTTACCCCATGGCACATAATGGAGGTAGAGAATAGGAGTATAGGAATCTGACTCAATCAATAAAGGTTTTGGGGAAACTGAAGTGTACCAGGGTAAGGTAAAGGAATGGCCTGGAGATTCTATCAAAGCTTTCTCCATGTCCAGAGACATCAAGAATGGTGAATATTTAGTATATCTGGACATGGAAATAAGGTTGGTCTGCTTCAGAGGTGATCCATTGAAAGATATCTCTACATGAATCCACCTGTTCCAGATCAATTAAGGAGTCTCAGACTGCCCCTACTCTGGCTGCCAGTATTTTTGCTAGTAATTTAAATTCTGTGTTTAAAAGACAGATTGGTCTGGAGCTGGGTATCAATTCTGGGTCTTGGCTTGGCTTGGGTAGCAAGGTGATGATAACTTCCTGCAAGTTGGGATCAAGACTGTTACATTCCTTGGCAGAATTAAAGAGGAAACCAGGGAGGTGGCTAGTTGATGATCTCAAATTTATATAGATTCAGAGAGAACCAATCTGGGCCTAGCATTTTGTCTAGCATTAGGTAAGTTATGGCTTGCAGTACTTCAGGTTAGGAGATCTTGGCACCCAGTTTGTTGAGAGTTTGGGGGCGAGTTTGGGCAAGTTTGCAGCAGTGAACAATTTGTGGATATAAGCTTCTACTACTTGAGGCTCTGCCACATGTAAGTCTTGGTAAAAGGATACAAAACTGAAATATATGTCTCTGGGTTTAGAAAGTAACTGAGTGTTATGGGACACCCTTATACCTTTAATTCTCTCATGACTTCCTGCTGTTTGAGTCAAAGGGCTAGAAGTCTCCTGGCTTCTCCTCCTGATCAGCATAATGGGTTTGAGAAACAGAAGATGGCAGACTCTGCCTGTTCCCTCATTAATTCACCCTATTTAGCCCTGGCTAAATTATGTTGTAGCCATTCTTCCAGGGTTGTAGTCTAAGAAAGCTTTCTTTCTCTATTTTAAATCTCATACAGCAATTTATGGCCTTCCTGTTCCCCTTTCTGTTTTTTGGCAGTGGCCAACCTAATGAGTTCCCTCCTGAGAGTACATTTAAAAGCCCCCAAACATAAGCATACTGTAGGTGTCAACTGTGCCTACATTTTCATGAAAAAGTTTTCTATGCATGTTTTTATTTGTTCTATGGTTTGAGGTCTTTGAGGAGGTTATCGTTTACTCTCCAAATCTGATCCTGTCCACCTAACCTGGAGAGATAAAGTAAAACAGGGGTGTGATCTGAGACTACCCAAGGCAGGATTTCATGCTGTGGGTGATGCTAAATATTTCAGCAGTAACAAAAAAGTACTCTAGTCTGGAGGAAGTATTATGAATGGGGACCAGAATGTGCTGCTTTTGTCCCCAGGGTGTAGTATTCACCATGGTTAAACAAAACCTAATGAGTCCTGAAGTTCTTAATTGGCATGTTGATTTGAGGAGAGCCTCCCCTCTTACATCTGGGTTATGCACCTATCATCCCACATGCACCTCACATTGTATTCCTGGTCTGTTATACTGTAATACCGCTATTTTGCACTAACACATAGATATGGACACATATCATATAAGCATGAGTGCTAGGAATGTGCTTTGCTGCTAAAATATGCTAATATTGTCATGCATGATTCATTATACCTCACTATGATACATTTATCTAGATCAGTTTGTCTTTCATAGATATTCCATATATAATCTACCTAATTACTGATTAAATGACTCTGAGGATCATCAGTGATTATTGTATACTTATATTCTCATATAATTATATGTAGTGTGTGTTTTACACTAAGGCAGATATGTAATAGGGCCTTTCAGCAGTTCTCTTTGTCTAAGCAAGCTGACACAGAGATAAAGCCTTTGTTATGTCTATGTTTTATATTATATGTAAGCAAGAAATGCCACATGTAGTTTGAACCTGTCAGCATTTCTTTTTATAAGCTATAATGCTAATGGAAGCATATTCTGTCTCATATGATACTCATTAGTAATTCTGCCTCTAAGTCATTATCCAATGGATACATAGTGTTCCTCATATCTGTAACTATGAGGTAATCTCTTTGTTGCTATGCTGTTATCTGTAGTATATAGTTGTCTCTAGACACTACTAGTTTGGCTCTTGAAGAATTAGTAGTCTCTGGCAGAGAGCTGGAGGATGGAGAGAACACAAGACGTAGAGAACCTAAGATCTACAATCCTGGAGATTATGTACATTTTTCAGGCTAGTGGTGAGAACCCCATCTCCCTTGTGATTTTCTTTGTCTCATGCTTGGCGTAAGTAGTATAATAAACTTTATTAGTACTCCTTGCTTGTTTATGAATGTTTCTTGGCAGACTCCAAGACACAAGAATCTATATTATTATTATTTACCCACACACCAAGAGTGTTTAGATTACATCCCACCCGTCACAGGCCAGATCTACCTAGCAGTGTATCCTGGATTATATTCCAATCACCTGCTAGAATCATTGGTAGGAGATGAATCTGGTGAGCTCCATAAGGATGGCGGTGAAGACCTGAGGATTTTCCTTGTTGGGGCCATTGATAGAAGCTAGTGCTAGATCTGTATGCTCATCTGTCCCTTTGATAATAATGTATCTTCTTGCAGGATCAATGACCTGTTCCAGGAGATGGAAGGAACACTGCAGTGTACCAAAATTGCAACACCTATGTTTTTATCAATGCCTTCTCATGGGCACGTCTGACACACTCCCTGCACCAGAGATTATTTTGTGTAGCTAAAGTGAGAGTCTTCCTGTAAGAAGGCATTGTTGGCACTGATGCATTTTAGATGAGTCAAACTCTGGTATATTTTTCCTTTGTTTGTGCCCCTTTGATAATCCATGTAACCAGCTTGTAACCTATGTGTGTCATGCAAGGTTGCTAAAATTATTGAGAGGTTCACGACATGCATTTACAGACCCATGTCATGGGCAGAGATTATAAAGTTAGACCCAATCTGACAATTTTGTGGTGTGCCCAGTAGCAAAAGATTGTGATGAGGACAGAGTACAATGGTCTGACTGTGCAAAAATGGAGTAACAATGAATAAGGGGTATCATCTTACAAACTGTACCATATACTACAACACATAACAAAAACTGCTGATTAAAACTTTAAAACACAACACAGAACCACAATGGCAAATAAACACAATGAGAAGAACAGAAGATGGCCCTGCGGAACCGCAGTCAATGTACAGCCTGGTAGGCTGTCTGATTACATAGCCAGTAGGCCAAATCTATTAGTCCACTCAGAACTCATAAGAGTGTACCTTTCTCTGTGAACTGTGAAAATACCTGAAGCTGTATAAAAACCTGATGTAATAGGACCCATAACTTGTGCTCCCACCACCACCACCATAAAGCAGTGAGAAGTTAAAGTTCAGGGGTTTAAATGCTCATGTAAAGCTGAGCAGAAAGTACGTAGGAAAAATTACTAATGACAGATCCTCTACAACAGTCCCCACCCAAACAAGTTGCCATGGTAAAATTTAAGTCTCAGCATTGCAAGTGTCTCTGCAGGCACTTAAAAAGCCTGACATCCAGGATGCAAAGTGCTAAATCAAGCAGAGTATGCATGCCTCAAAGGGCGTGGCAAGAAGCAAAGTGTTACTGGTGGGGGCTGTGCACCTGGGTCCAGTAAGGCACATACCTTGAGCAGTCTGGATGCGTGACTAAAGGAAGAAATGTCCAGCCAGAATCACATCTCTGATTCAGTTCTCCATCCATGCTGAGATGGTCCTGTCATGGTTTATGCAGTTCTGGTGAGGAAGCTTCACAATCATGCAAATGTGCAAATGTTCTTCCTCGAGGTGAGTGTTACATGCTTGGTGCATGCTGACATTGGATGTTAATCTGGGCATATAAACTGATAGGTTGGGTGGTTGCCATTGGAAACCAATGACGAAGGCAGACTCTCTGCATCAGGAGGCAAGGAATCCACAAAGTGACAAGTCGGACAGGATGACAGCTTCTGTCAGTGTGGGACCTGCAGCTGCACACAGAAGATGTTTATGTGGCTGGAAAACATGGTAGATGAGGGAGACGGTGTGGTGACAAGAAGAAAATCACCATCTTGACTAACATCAACCACACTGTATTGATTAACAACCTGTCCAAATTACCAGGGGTTATTTTGTCCAGAAAACATAGGGAAAAAACCTAATATCTTGTCCCTCAGTATGTAAGCACATCACTAAGAGTATTTGAAGAAAACAAAGGAAAGGAGGACCAGATGTGGACAGGCAGGCATCACTCACTGCACAAAGAGATCTCAAATAGCACATCACCAGAAGAGCTGAGGTCATTAATTTCTTAACAACCGAGTTTTAGTTTGTTTGTGCACTTGTGGGAAGCATTAGGCAGTAGTTTAAATAGTTCCTTATGTAGCACCCACATTTGGGAACTCATGGTTGCCAGCTGGAGTAGTGTTTAGAAAGTGAGCTGGGTAGAGCATGAGGAATGTAATATAGGCTGCATGAAGGATTTCTTAATAAGCTTGTAAGCCATCTGGCAGTCTCAAACTGCTGCAGCATCATCACTGAAAATAGAAAAGTGGTGGCCTTTCCAGGAGAGAGGCTCTTTTTATGTGCCTTGGCTTGAATATAATCCTTGTCTTGAAAATTTAGACACTGCAGTATTATGGCTCATGGCTTGCCATCTGGTGGTGTTTGGAGCCGAGAGAGATCTGTGGGCTCTCTTGAAGGTGCAAACTGTGCCAGTCTCAGAGCTCAAGCAACTTCTTGCAGATGTTTTGTACAAAGAGCAGCATATTATTGTTCCTTCAGCCTTTCAGGTATGCAAACGAGGACCAGGTTATTTTGTCAACTTCTACTATACCTTCCTGGTCCTTGATTAGATCTTCAGGTTTGGCTACTTTTTTCCACAGGTTGAAGAGTTCTTGCTCTCCCATTCTTGATGGTCCTCTATAGAACTGACCCATGCTTCAGCATTTCTGACCCTCATGGTAAGAGACTAAAGCACCAGTTTAAATATTTTGAAGTTGTTAACTAGTTGAAATACTGTGACCTTGATGGTAGCCAGCTCATTAAAGAATATGTCCATTTTATCAGCACACTCTTCATGTGGAGGAGCATCTGGTGGAGAATCCAGTGGGAGTCAAACCTATGATGCTTAGGACCCTGACTGTGAGGTGGAATTGGCAGTGTGTCAGGTAAATCCATTTTATGGTGCTCGTGAGTATCCATAATAGAAAAAAAAAAAAAAAAGAATTAGGAAATGTGTGATGCTAACAAAAATGCAGTGATCAGGTGAAATGAGACCATTTTAACAGGTTACAGCTATGGTTTACTAGCTAGGTTGATGGAGCTGAGAGGAAAACTGCCTCTCACGAGCCTGTACGTGACTCCATGATTTGTCAGTTTCTGATTCTGTTGTACTGTAGCTGCGTTTTCATTTTTAATTGTAATGGTGGTTTCTGCACTTGTTGCAGCAGCAGCTGCTTTGAGATTTGTTCAGTGATCTGCAAGTCAGAATTTGTGGCTGTAGTTGAAGAGCATGTTAGGCTGTGGTATAAATGCAGTATTTTAAAGCATGATTGTGCATTAATGTTTTAAAGCACAGTTTCACTAGTAGGTGTAAAGCAAGATTGTGCATTAAATGTTTAACACAAATACAGTACTTGGTAGTTCATTAGGGGTTAAACAGTGGTCATGTGGTTTAAACTGATTAATCAGAGGGCTGGATTTCAGCAATTTTCTCTATCCTGTATTACAATTAAACTTAATTTACTATAGGTAAGTATGCCAGTACAAAATAGGGATTGGATGGGCATGGTGTATAAATCTGTAAAAGATACGTAAGATGTTTGCTTCCATGTGTGTGTGTGTGTGTGTGTGTGTGTGTGTGTGTGTGTGTGTGTATATATATATATATATATAAATATATAGATACTATATATATATATATATATATACTGACAACAATTGAGAAAGTACTGATATAAAGAACAATAGTAAGGTGTTGTTAATAGGTTTAGAAAGTGGGTTGAAAAAATCCTGATTTGCTAAAAAACTCTCAAATCTATGGGAAAACTATGGCACTCCAGTTTAGATTTACAGTATCTGTTTTTCTTCCTAATTAAGAGTGGACAGTAGTGATGGGCAAGTGTACCTTGCACTCAGTTAATCTTGGATGTGGCATATTCCGGGTTCTATCTTGTCATCAACCGATGCTCTTCTAAGTGTATACTGTATGCTACAGTTGGGTGAGATCATTTTCAGATTTGGGCTGGTTTTCATTGCTATCCAGAGGTTATGAAGCTATATTTTTCACTTGCTTCAGACCACTATGACTTCAGTGCTGGTGTAGGTGAGAGCTTGCCTGAGATTCAAGCATGGATGCCCTTGAGCTGACTGAACCTAAACTGAACCCTGGCAGCACAGAGCTCCTGGTAGTTGGCTTGAGTCACCAAGGGCAGGCTGCAGCATGTGACAATGGATGGTGTTCAGTTAGTGGCTGTGGAGGTTACAAAACTGTGAGTTATTAAGTTGCTTCACAGAATGGAGAACTGGAGCCAGATTTTCAAAGGGTCAAAGATGGCCCAGGAACTAACTGTTGCAGCCCACCAGTGCAGAAAAAATCACTGAACCAATGGACATTCCAAGTTTCAGCCCATGGTAAGCATGGGTGATGGGCACTGCTGTGGAGGATATTATGCCTGGTACTAGCAAGTGTAGCATTTTGATGAAGCTGTGCAGGGAAAATGGCCACAAGGTTTCATAAATCACAGAGCTGGTTGCCAGCCAGCTCTGTTTATGAAAATATGGTGAAGTGGTAAAACCTGCAGTTGCACAAGAGAAGCCCCCTTGAACACAGGTTTTGCTGCACATGCACAGTTTCCTTCTGTTTTAAAAATCTGGCCCCAGGTGTCTGCAACTGTAGGAAGTTGATTACATTGCATGAATAACATTGTCAGGGTGCATGGCTCTGCCATGCATGAGAACATGAAATCACACATTCAGGCATTTTCTCTTTTGCCTGGACTACTGTCATGTGCTGTTTTGCTACTGTACCTGTGGCTAATTAAGAGTGAGAGAAGTGGGCAATTGACAAATTCAATATGGTTTCAAGTCCAGTTCAGCTCGAGAATTTGGCCAAATGACTTTGCCTCCCAATGCAATAATTGGCATAGGGTAACATAGGATACAAATACAGGGTAAAATCCTTGAAGGCTGCTATAAATATATATATTACACTAGCTTTCTTGTGGCAAGTGTGGTTGGCATGCTTCTGCTGTAGATTGCTATGTTTGTGGCATTCTAACAGGGGCTGCAATCCAGTATGATTGCCACAGCCCAGTGGTGAGCTATAGTAACAATTAATATTCATTAAGAATGTATCCAGTGTAAAGGTTTACACCCAACTAGGAACAAATTGGTTCTCTTTTTTATCCATCCTTGCCAAAACTAGTTACTAGTAATCTCTCTTTCACTTGGTATGCTCCTACACTTTTAAATAGTCTGTCATTCATAATCAAAACGGCAAAAATGTCAAGCACTTCAAACAGCTGCTAAATGATCACTGTCACAAGAATAACTTATGCAAATGTCATGTCTGAAGCACTACTGATGTGTTTATTGAAACATATTTGTTAATTGTTATTTGTCAGTCTTTGTATTTTGTACTGTATTTATTGTCACACATGACTGAAAAAGAGCTGTGCTCAGTCACCTCCTGTTAAAAATAAAAATAAAAATTTCTGACCTCAAGGTTCATACCCCACAACGTAGCCTCTGCTTTACCTCCATGTCAGTTACTGTATTCTCCCTGGGCCAGAGATTTTCAAATTAAATAGTAACAAGCCCCTCAAAAAGAATGCATCAAGCAACATACAAAACAAAGGAAAAGAAATTACATCTCGGCATTTCATTGCCTTATATTTCACACTCCATCATAGAAGCCTTGCAACCAAACTACCCAAACTTACAGCTACCATGGTAGTAGAGAGATCAGACTGGGTCGTTGTGACAGAAACATGGTTCACGGAAAACCAGAAGGGACACAGCTATACCCGGATACAATCTGTTCAGAAATGATAGGCAGGGAGAAAGTGGGGAGGAGTAGCCATTTACAGTACATTGGAGAAGACATAAAAGCCACAGAGATGCAGAGTCACCTTGGGGACACTGAGTCACTGTGACTTACTTAATACAACAAACAGAAAACCTTCAGGATAGGTGTCATTTACAGACCTCCAAATAAAGGACAGAAAGGGACAAAAACCTGATAGAAGAAATACACAAAATGACTCAGAGAGGAGAGGTGATACTGGTGGGGGACTTCAACTTTCCATATATAAACTGGAATACACTAACGGTGGCAACAAGAAGAAGCAGGGATTTCTTACTGGCACTACAGTGAGCAGGACTAAGTCAACTGATCAAAACACCAACAGGAGGAGATGCCATACTTGACCTGGTCCTCACAAACACTGAGAGGTCAAGGAACTTGATGTGGGATGCCACATGGGCTGGCAGTATAGCCTAGAGGTTAGAGGAATGAGTGTGAATAAGCGTGATACATCCAGGAAACCAGACCTGAGTTTGATTCTCACAACTTCCACTTGCATACTGTGTGACTCTGAGCAAGTCATTTAACCGCCCAGTGTTCCCAGGTCGCCCCTGAAAACAGGCACTTGTGCCTAGTGGGCCTTATCTGGTTACCAAAAGATTAAAATAATAATAAAAAAAATTTTAAATTAGAAAATATGGTAACAGTGACCATTGCATGGTTAGCTTCAAGGAGAACATAACTAAGAAATCGCCACTCAAAACTAAAAGTATTAGATGTTAAAAGGCGGACTTCAACCAAATGAGGACCAACATAAGAAATGACTTAATTGATCTTCATGGACAAGGTCAATGTCATGTGGTGGAAACTTAAGAAAGCAATCCAGACAGTCACTGACCAATGTGCCAGAAGGGTTTACAAAACTGAAAAGAAAATGAAACCCCTTATGGTTTTCAAAGGAAGTAGCTAAAATAGTGAAAGAAAACAGAAGGCATTCAAGGTATACCGGGAACAAACAAGGAAGAAGACTGTGTGTCATACAAGGAGAAAATGAAAGAAGCTAGCAAAAAATAAGGCAGGCAAAAGTGCAGACAGAAGCAAGTATAGTAAAGAGGGCAAAGAGAGGAGACAAATCCTTCTTTAGATACACCGGAAAAAGGAAGGCAAATGGGGTATAGTCAAGATTACAACTCTGGAAGGAAAACAACAGAAGACGATCCAGAAAAAGCAGAAATCCTGAACAAGTACTTTCTGCTCAGTATTTACTGAGCAGGACCCAGGTGATGGCCAAGAAATGGTAACACAACACCCCTGGAAAGGAGGTTGATACTAGCCTTCACAGACACTGAAGTACTGGAGGCACTAAATAAACTGCAAGTTGACAAGGCCATGGGGCCAGACAAAATGCACCCAAGGATCTTAAAAGAAATGAGATTAGAGTTGGCTGCCCCACTGGCTAAACTATTCACCAAATCCCTAAAGAGTGGGAGGTATCCAAAGATTGGAAAAGGGAAATTGTGGTCTCGCTCCCATAAATCGGGCAGCAGGAGGACTCTGGAAATTACAGGCCAGTAAGCCTCACATCCATAGTGGGAAGTTAATGAAGACCAGTAAGCCTCACATCCATAGTGGGGAAGTAAATGAAGACACTACTCAAACAAAGGATCATGGCCTTCCTGGAGGCTAGTGGCCATCAGGACCCCAAGCAGCATGATTTCACAGCTGGTAGGTCATGCCAGACAAACCTGATAGAGTTTTTGACTGTGTTACAAAGGTTATAGATGACGGCGGTGGCAGATGTGGCCTACTTAGATTTTAGCAAGGCCTTTGGACTGGGTCTCACACAGAAGGTTTGTAAAGAAGCTAGATCACACAGGAGTTGTATCAGAAGTAGTTAGATGGGTTAAAAACTGGTTACAGGTCAGAACCCAGAAAGTGAAGGTAAATAGAGTACTGTCATCAGAAGGTAGAGTATCCAGTGGTGTGCCTCAATGTTCAGTACTGAGGCCCTGCCTTCAATATTTTCATATTGGACATAGCTAATGGACTACAGGAAAATGTGTGTCTGTTCACAGATGACACCAAAATATGCAACAGGATCAACACCCAGCAGGGAGTGGACAAGCTGACCTCAAGAAACTGGAAGAATGGTCTGGAGCATGGCAGTTGAGATTCAACACCAAAAAGTGCAAAGTCATGCAAGAAATCCAGATAAGACATATTACCTTGAAGGGAAAAGACCAGCTGCCTCCACCTAAGAGCACAATTTAGGAATCATTATCTCAGACAACCTGAAGGTAGGTAAACAGTGTGAGAAGGCAACATTAAAGGCCAGCGGTATGCTGGGATGCTTTGGAGGGAATCACAAGCAGGAAGAGGGAAGTGATCCTGTCACTGTACAGATCACTGATTAGGCCTCACCTGGAGTACAGCATCCAGTTCTGGAGGACCCACCTCAGAAAGGACATTAACCGAGTGCAGACAGGGCAGAGAGGGCAGCAAAAATGATTCAGGGACTGCACAAGATGTCCTAGGGAGATAGACTGAAAGAACTGAACATGTATTCCCTGGAACAGCTAAGAGAGAGGGGTGATATGATTGAAACATTCAGGTACATAACAGGCATAAACTAGGTGTGGATAGATGATCTCTTCCAATTTAAGAAGGGCAGCAGAACTAGGGACATGATCTAAGGCTGCAAAGAGGAAGTTCTCCACCAACACCAGGAAGTATTTCTTCACAAAAGAGTGGTGGATGCCTGGAACAGCCTGCATGCAGAGGTGATGGGGGCAAGCACAGTGGTAGGTTTCAAGAATGCTTGGGGCAGATACAAGGGCAGTTAGAAGGCTAGACTAACAGACAATGGGCAGACTAGATGGACCTGGTGGTCTCCTTCTGCTGTCAACTTCTATGTTTCTGTGTTACCCCTCCTGTTCCCCACCCCCATTCCCTTGTGGCAATGATCCATCCTTCTCCCTAGTGAAGACTGAACAGAAGTACTTGTTAAATACCCTGTTTTGTCCTCACTACCTCTGCCCAACCCCTCCTTTTTATCTGACAATCTTGTCCTTTATGTTCCTCTTCTCCCTCATTTTAAGAGAGTCAGGGTCCTCGCCCTGCATTTTTTTCTTTTTAAGGAGGTTTGTGGGAAGCAGTACCTCCTCAAAGGAATCCCTCTCCTTTGGTACCTGTTAGGGGTATACTTGAGATGCATAAGACAGAGTCATCTAAATGAAAGATAATAATTTCCTGTATCTTTCTTGGTCATGACCTCTCTTTCCAGTCATTCTATACCTTTGTCCTATCCTCTCTCTGGTTCACAGGATAGCCACCTGTGAACACTGCTCCTCTTTATATTCCTACCCTTTTCTGGGCCCCTAAGCCTTCTCTCCATTTTCACTATCCTTAATTAATGAAGGCAGAGTATCATAAATAGAGATATAAGTAACAGCCTGCATCGGGCTGTTTTGGGGAGGGATGAGATTGCTGTTTTTGCTACTTCTGCGACATAGAGCAATTTGGGAATGTAGTTTGTAGCATTTACTGAACTTCAGTAAAGTAAGGTTTACAATTAAACAGTTTTCTGGCATTTATCAGTTGCAGTTGAGTAGGCTCCTTCCTTCTCTACAGTGGAGAGAGAGAGAGAGAGAGAGAGAGAGAGGGAGAGAGAGAGAGAGAACAGAAACTGGAACAGTAGGCATTTTTTTCTCACAGCACTACAGTATGCTAAAACAAAAGAAGTCAGAGTGAAGAGGGGCTAGGAAGGACTCTACTGCAATCTAGATAAAAGAAACACTATTTCTGATAAATTATGCAAAGTGTAAGCTTGTGTGGGCTGTTGCTGACAAGTACTTCTGGAACATTCCTCCTCTGTCTATTGCTGCAGGGCTTGACAACAGAGTTAGGAGCAGATCAGTAGTTTCAGTAGTTGTCCAAAGGAAAAAGAAACATATTTTCCACCTAATGTATTTCCTTAGTGTACTTAGGCCCAGATAAAAAGGGCATGTACACTCTCTCTCTCTCTCTCTCTCTCTCTATCTCTACCGTTAACAAAGGTTTTAAAAGGAATTGAACTATACTCAGAGTTGGAGGAAATGAAAATCCTACATGTTCTGCTCACTGCTTTCCCATGCCGGTGCTTTTGGTGGGGCCCTCGTCTGTTCTGTATAGCAGCCTAGCTAGCTGAGATCTATAGGCTTTATGCTATCCTAAAGCTGAGAGGAGTCATGGGAGGGACAAGAGTTAGTTCTTCCCTCAAATTTACTGTTTTGTTTAGCTTATATTTGTTCCATTGGTCTATAGTGTGCCCATTTGAAATGCTGGCATCTGTGCATATCTATGTATGTAGTGCTTTATTTTACACTTGGTTATAGCATTTGTAGATGTTGAAAACTGCTTAATTACTGTAAGTGGCTCGATCAACTGACTGGGGAGGGCTATATAAACCCAGGGTTTATTGAAAATGGTAGCTTGTGCTCAGTCAGAGACTGACCCTCATTGAATGAGGAACAACTTTTCTTTATTCTTAAAGGAAAACTCCATGTTAAAATAAATAATAAATATGTAGTATTCTCTTTTTTCTGTGTTATAACCTCTTCCCAGTGTTTTTTAACTCTGGCTGTGAGAGTTGTTTTTTCTGACTTTCCCTGGCTGTTGTAGTGCCCTTGGAGGTTGCCATTTGGTTTCTTTTATGGCCTCTTGTCCCAGAAAGTGTTCCCAGAGTTTTTGATATTGGTACCTTGTCCTGCTATGTTACAACCTATAAGGTGATGTTCAATTTTGCTGCTTAGTACTGGTGCAAAACTGAAAGGGACTGAGAAGAATAGCCAGATGTGTTCAGACACAACCACAGTAAACAGTGACATGATAAAACACACACACACACACACACACACACACACACACACACAGCAGGACAAGGCACCAATAGCAAAAAATAATAATGAGTACACTCACCCAAAATCTAGCAGTGTGACCTCTGGAAGAAAGTATTCGCTCTGTGGATGAGCTGTGACAGACCCTGTAACAAGTCACTGGCTTCCTGCAGGGGCTATTAGACATTACACCAAAGAGCACTCTGGGAAGACTGTCTGGAACAAAAGACCATTAAAGAAACCAGAATGACAACCTCCGAGGGCAATAAAACAACCAGGAAAATTAGAAAACACAACACTCACAGTCAGAGGAAATAAAAAATACTGGAAAGAGGTTATAACACAGAAAAAAAATTACTACATATCTTTTCTGATTTTAACATGGAGTTTTCCTTAAGAGCAAGGTGACCTCTGAAAGCCTGTGGGTGTGAGCAGAGGCACTCGTAGCTGCTATACCAAAGATAAGATCTTATGTTTGTTTAAAGAAAGAAAAGGTAAATACAGTACTGCTACCCTGAAGCGAACGGTCAGTTGGTTTCACCATACCAAAGTATATTCTGGACTCATTTTGTTTGCCTTTATTTTATTTATTCTTTTGTGTTTAAATAAAACAACGCTTATCTACACCTTGCACCTGGCCACTTTATGTTGCTTTAGTCTGCAATAACAAAAGTATCCTACACTTATATATTGGAAAAGGTCTTCTCTACTGCCTTTACCCCTCTGCTAGCTGTACTTCCCTTTGTACCTTTTGCTACTCCAACTACTACTCTCCTCTCCTCCCTCGATTTAGCAGAGTAGTCCTCCTATCTTCCTTCTTCTGAGTACATTTGTACTTCTGAAAGGCTGCCCTCTTGTTTTCAACCACTTCTGCCACCTCCTGCTGAACCAGCTGGGCTTTTTGTTTTCTCTTTCTTACTTTCGATGTTGGCACACTCACTAGTGGTCTCCTCCGTCCCTTCTTTATCTGCCCATTTCTGTTCACAGCCACCCTCATTGTAATCCTGGGGAGCCCTGAACTGAACTTCATTTATTTTCATGCACTCAAGTAAATAATCACTCCAATGGGAGACTGGAGGGTTGACTCATCTAGTTTTGGGTTACAATCCTTTTGCTGCTGCAAGAGTCAGGTTCAGTGATGGATGACTTGCTTTCTCCCTCCTCCTCTGAGCCCATTATACCCAGAACAATAGGACCAGATCCCTACTGACAGATTTATTCAAAGCTCTGTACACGATAGCACAGATTTCATGTTAGAAGGTAGCCACCTGGTGACAGGTTAGTGCTAGGTGGAGTAAAGTACCCTCATCAGACCCTCATTTTGGGGCATCTGTTGCAGTTAGCTCTGCCAAAAGTATGGGCTTTAACAGGGTGCAGTATACCCTGGTCAGGAAGTTACACTGAGTTTGCTTCAGCTTGTTGTATTTTGAACAATTCCTAATAAACTCTGCTGCCTCTTTATATTATTCCACCATAATCAGCTGAATGTCCAAATCTGTTAACCACTTCAACATGAGACAAGGTTTCATACTTCCAAGCTTTCAGAAGCATTTTGTAGATCAGGTCTAGGGAGTTGGCCTTGAGAAGTCAGATTATTGCAGCTTCTGGTAGGAGAAGGTTGGCTTCTAAAATGCAGAGATCTGGAGGTTCAGCAGTTGTTTTCAAACGTAGGTATGCAAAAAAATATTTGGCTTGCAGGCCAAATGAGTGAACTAACAGTTAAAAACATTGCACAATGCTCCCCACAGACAATTGCCATATAGTAGACAAGGCCTTGTGACCCCACATTTCTATGATTTGCTCTACTGATTCTGGGGATTCCCACTCCCTCAAAGACTTGGGAGAACAGCTCCTCCAGTGGGCACCCTGGATTACTATACTGTGACTCAACCTACTCTATATCCCTGCAACCAGTCCTTGGCTGTCATCCTAGCAATGGATTTGACTATTTTTAATAAACAAGTTTCTTAGCACAGGGAAGTAGGCCTCCTATCATTGTATTTTTATCATGTAAGATTTTATTGAGTTTTCAGGTTGTAGAGGCGTTTCCAAACACAACTGCAAAGCACAGCACAAGGATGATATGAGCGAAGAAAAGACAAACTGCAGAATGTGACACAGTCTACATAACTATACCATGACAGCACAAACAAGGAGCAGCCATGTATTTATTAGTAAAGTCCAACTAAAGGATGCCTATTTACTACTAAGACATGCTATAGTCCATCTGAAAGGTGTAAGTAACAGTCAGCAAAGAATATTACAGGGGTGGAGCCTTTCTGTACCCATCAGTGCACCATATATGTCTCCTACACTGACCATCTGTGGGGAGGGGAAAGTAAGAGCCTTAACCCAAAGCAGTGAGGGAGGCAAGGAAACAGGTGCCAGTCAGATAAAAGAACAGCAGTGATACCTTGCGAGGATGCAGGAGGAAAAGAAAACGAGGCTGGGGCCTAGGCCAGAGGTGGATTCCCAGATTGGGGGGCAGAATAGTGCAGATATGAGAATGGAGGTATGCATCCTATTTCTCGTAGTACTTGGGGAGTTGTCCGCATCCTGTGGCAGTAAGGCACTCAAATATGGCTAGCCTGGCCAGGGCTGCATGGCAGGAACAGAATGGAGGGAGGTGGGCTGCCTCCATTTTGTCAGGATAGCCTTTTGCTTCCAGAAGGGCAGGACCCATGTTTTATGCTGTGTGGCCAGGGGGTCGAGGGAAGAGATGTCTCTCAGGAGAAGAGAGGCATGTGAAAATGAGATTCTTTTCCCTACAGTTTTGGAACAGTCATCCAGAATGCCAGCCAGAACTTCTTTAAGGGTACAGCAGGTCCATAGGACATGAAGTAAATGTGCTGGTGATTCTTGGCACTGCCAGCATCTATCATGGCAGAGCAGCTTAAGCTGGAAGAGTAGGGCTGGAGTCCTGTACCAGCAGAGAAGAATCTTCAGCTATATCAGCTGGCTTTTAGCGTCAACATAAGCACTGTGCGTTGTCCTCAGGAGGGCAGACCAGTGCTCAGGAGGGATAAATAAATAGGTCTCCCAAGCCAGCCTGCATTTCGAGGTGGTGTCTGGTTGTGAATCCCTCAGGACTTTATAAATGGTCCCCATAAGGCGCTGTCTCTGATTGGGCTTGTGGAGTTTAGCAAGGCAACTCCACTTCCCTTAGTCTACACACCGCAACAGGAGGAGGCGGACCGCATTCCTAATTTTGAGAACTCTCCAGAAGTCCTGAGCTTCTAGACCATAATGGTCTTTCAGCTGCTCAAAGGACATCAAGGTTGTGGTGTCTGGGAGGAGAAGATCGCCCATGGTTTTAATCCCTTTGCTAGCCACGGGGCCAGGAGAGAGGTTGGTTATCCACCAGAATAAGGCTATTGCCCCAGAGGGGACATACAGTACTGGGGAGGGCGAGCCAAAGTGGGGATACTCACAAGTTACATGGCCCACCACCAGGCTGTGCATGTTTCAGCCATAATCGGGTAATCGGGCTTGTGGAGCTTCCTTCCTGATAACAATGAAAAGAGGGAGTTACACAGGATAAGGGTGGACTCTAGGGTAACCCACTGTGAGGGACAAGAAGGGGTGGGGTAGACCAGACAATTGCCTGTGCCATATGTAAGCCAGTTGGTAGCCGGTACACCAGGCAAGGCCCAGTCCAGTGAGCCCTCAACCTGGAGAGGCCCCAGCGGCTGCATTCCTTCCCACAAGAAGAGAAATTAGTTTATCCAGAGAGGAAACAGGGTAGAGGACAGAGGGATCGGGAGGTTGGACAGGAGAGAAGAGACTCTAGGAGTACACACATGTGCACATCGATTTTGCCTTTCAAAGACAACTGTAACCTGTGCCACTGCTGGACCTTGGCTGTGAGGGCAGAAAGGAGGGGAAAAATTAGTCTTTCCAGATCACGCCAAACTGCGGAGATGAAAATACCTAGATAAGAGAAACCCTGTGGGCCAGGCAATGACTGTGCCTGCCAAGCAGCTCCTACCGCATCTGGGATTGAGCAGGAAGCATCATTTCTTTTGGCTGAAAAGTTACCAGAGAGAAGAGCAAAGTCCTGTAACACCAGCAGCACCACCGAGAGAGAAAGATCTGGATTGGATAGTGTAAGCATATCATCTGCATATGCATTTACTAGGAAGTCATGGCTTTTGACAGGGATCCCTGTGATCCCTGGGGTGTACAGAAGTCTCTAACCAGTGGGTCTAAGACTATAAGAAACAAGAGAAGGGACAGGGAAGCCTTGCCTGGTGCCCCTCTGTAGAGAGAAGGGAGAGGACATATCCCGATTAGTGAGAATTTTGCTGTGGGCAGGTGGTGACGGTGGTTATCCAGGAACAAAAGTGGGTACCAAAACTGTAGAACCAGAAAAACTATAGAGATAGTCCCACTCTAGGGTGTCAAAAGCCTTGAAAAATCAATTGCAAGGGCAGCCATGGGGGTGGGAGATTGAAGAGCCAGCCACTTCAGATTAAGGAGCAGAAGCAGGTTGTCTGCACCAGACTTGCCACTTGAGAAACCAGACTGCGGGGATGAATCAAAGTGGGAAGGATGTGAAGCAACCTATTCGCCAGGACTTTAGCCACTAGTTTGGTATCCACTGAAAGCAGCAAAATGGGCTGTAAGTTGGAGAAGTCAGGGCATCAGAAGATTTCTTGGGAAGTAAGGTGATGAGAGCTTCACGCATGGTGGGGGAGTAGAACCTTTGGCGTGTGCCTCGTGATGGGCCCGCAGGAGAGGGAAGTGATTTTGGACTTGAGGAGTTGATAAAGCTCCACGGTCTTTCCATCGGCCCAGGGGCTTTCCCTTTGCCATTTGGGAGAGGGCAGTCTGAAGTTCTTATACGTCAATGGGAACGTCTAGGCTGGTGCGGTTCACCTGTGGGAGCTTGGGAGGTGAACCCCATAAAGAATTCTGAGAGCTTCCTAGAGATCTCCTCAGGCATAAGAGCAGAGTGTGTTTGATACAGGGCCTGATGAAAGAGGCGCATTGTCTCATTGATCTCCTTAGGAGCAGAGACAACCTTCCCCATTTATTTTTAAGGGCATAGATTCTGGAAGCAGCTTGCTGCTTACGTAAGTGGAAAGCTAGCAGCCTGCGCTCTTATTGCCCCCTCCCTCGATTTTTGCTTGAGCGGAGGAGCTGCCACTCTGCTTTCTTATTCAGGAGGCTGTTAATGCAGTATTTCAGGCCCACAATAGCGGAGAGAAGGGAGGCATTAGCCATCTGCGATCCAGAGGCTTTGAATTGTGATTCCAGGAAGGTGAGCTCCATCTGCAACTGGCGGACCTCGGCTGCCCGGGTCTTGCTCTTCACGGCCGAGTAGGAGATTATTCTGCCCCAGTGACCACCTTAAAGGCCTCCCAAATCGTGGAGGCAGAAACTTCATTGGAGGTGTTAACATACTAACATACTAATTGCCAGCAGATTAGGCTTTACGGTCTATTGAGTCTGCTCGAACCTCAGATCCCTAGTTGGGTGCCGAGGCCTCCCCCACCTTGTGTTCCAGAAACCCCTATCATCCACCCCCTTGGCCAGGCCATCATCTGATACTTCCACTTTCTGTCTGTCCTACCTCTCTTGAAGCCCTCTACTGTGGATCTCTGAACCAGCTCGCCAGGCAGTGCATTCCAAGGGTCCACCACCCTCTCAGTGAAAAACCTCCTCCTCTTTCCCCCTCACCCTTCCACCTTCCAACTTCAAACCATGCCCTCTGGTGATACCTCCGTGCTTTAGTCTAAAAATCCCTCCATGTTTACCCTATTTATTCCCTTGAAGTACTTGAAGACCTCAATCATATTCCCCTGTCTCTCCTCTACCCAATGAAAACAGGCAGAGATTCTCAAGTCTGTCCTCATACGTCAAATACCATAGTACTCGTATCATCTTAGTTGTCCTCCTCTGTACCCTCTCCAGGAGCTGTATGTCCCTCTTCAAGTGTGGTCTCCAGTACTGTACATAGTACTCAAGGTGTGGTCTAACCAGTCCATTGTACAGCGGCAGAATCACTTCCCTGCTCCTAGAGGTGATCCGCTTTATGATGCATCCCAACATCCTGTTTGCCTTGCTAGCCACTCTCCTGCACTGCTCAGAGTTATTCATACATGCATCCACCATGACCCCTAGGTCTTTTCCCTGTTGAGGCCTCCAGCGCCTCCCTCCCAGGATGTACCTGTGTTTAGGGTTTCCCATCAGATGTAACACCTTGCACTTGGTGATATTGAAATTTAATTTCCATGTGTGAGCTCAGCTTTTCAGGGTGTCGGGTCCCTTGCAGGGCCAACCTCCCTCTTCCCCCTCAACTACTGCTCCCATCTTTGAGTCATCAGCGAAGAGACTCATTTCACACCTATACCCTCCCTGATGTCCGATATGTATGCATTAAACAGTATGCGGACCCAGGACCAAACCCTACATTTTCAATGAAAAATAGTCTTGGGCTTAGGTCGCCTATGAAGGCCTGGAACTCTTTATCCTGCAGCAGCAAGGGATTACACCTCCATCTCGTGGAGGGGCCCCTTGACCAGGTGGGCAGAATAAGAGGATACTTGGGCATGGTCAGAAATAATAATGTTCCCTATTTGGACCTCTGTGACTTCAGGCATGGCTGTTTGATTCACTAGCCAAAAATCCAGCCTACTATAGGTATTGTGGACCGGCAAGAAAAAAGTAGGCCCACTCCTGTGGGTTGTCCCTCCACCATTGGTCACACATACCCCACTCTGACATCAAATCAGTGAACCCAGCCAGGTCTTTAGGGTGGGACTGCAGGGTGGGGAGATATTTGTCAAGAAAAATATTCAAGTCTAAGTTGAAATTGCCCTCATGAATACTGGGATGTCTGCAAAGCCATCTGCTGGACTAGAGAGAACCTGGCTGATATCTGGAAAAAATTCCCCTGAGTCACTATTGTGGCCATATACATTGACTACAGTACTCTCCCCTGGGATAGGAGAGTCTAACCATTACCCACCTTCCTGGGAGTCTGTTTGGGTATCGTCCCACCACAGGGGACACCTTGTGCAGCAGGATAGCCACCCTCTGATTTGCTTGAGGCACAGCTGGCTATCACTGACCCAACCCACAGTTTTGAGCCATAATACGGTCCTGGCGGTGAGGTGTGTCTCCTGGAATAAGGCCACATCGGTGCCCAGACAGCTCAAGAATTGTAGCACCTTAGTATGCTTGGCAGGTGGTTAAGCTCTTTACATTCAGAGACACACCTCCAACCCTATGCTGCAGGAAACTTGCCAGCCATAATTGTCCAACAAAGGGGCAAAAACAGAAAGGGATTACTGGTGCAAAGGGGGTATGTGAGGTCTAAAATGGACAGGAAAATGAGAAAAGATGGAGCACAGGCCAAGGAAAGCTACAACAAGTGTTACAACTCCAAAATGGAATCTAGTCAGAGAACAAATGCAATTTAGCTATGCAGTGCAAAACACAACAAACTATGCACTAAAATACAATAAGAACAACAACAGTGTACAACCTGTAGTTATAACTATGGTAATAAGTATTGAGAAGAAGTAACTAAGCTAATGGTACTGAAGTAAACATGTGAGGGAAGGCCCTGATGGGTCTCCTAGCCACACTGATTCAGGCACCAAGAATGGGAGGAAGGTCTAAATGAGTTAGCCACGACCTGTTCCCACCTTGCCCTCACAATGCAGAAGGACATTAACTCCTGGGGCCAGGATATCTTAGCCGGCCGGTGGCTGGAAACCAGTTAATAGAATGAAAACAGCTGTGATGGGGAAAGGAGGACAGGGAAGAAGGGGAAATATGGAGGGGAACCCTCCCTTGCCACTTTCTTCAAAAAGCATCTATGCAAGTAACAGTCCCTGTCAGTAGAAGCGAGTAAGTGGTAACAAAATTCCTACAAAAACATGATGCCCAAGAGCTCCCCTGATAGTACTATCCACCAAGATGGGCAGGCAGTTGTGAGGAAGGGGGTGAGGTGGGTGGGGGGACCACCCGCCCATCGATAACAGTGATGAGATTGGAACCCATGGGTCAGTAGGAGCTAGCTGGTCATTGAGTGTAGCAGCTGGGCTGATCCCTTGGTGCAAAGTCACCACCAGCCACCTGGCATGACACCACTCCAGGCTGCTTGTCTATACATATAGCAGGAATAATGAAGCAAGTAAAGTTATGAGAAAGTCTTATCTATCAGAAGACAGTCCTGAAAGACATCCATTCTTTCCTGGTGAAGCAGGGAGGCTCATGTGGGTCTCCTCGGCCCTGCGTGTCTGCTGTGGGGTGGCCAGGGCCTTGGCGAATGACTTGGCACCAGGTCTGAGTACTCCTGCAACTGCAGCCCACTCTTCCTCTGTTTCTTCTACAGCATCTTCCCAGTGTATCGGGGTGGCAGAGTCCATGGGCTCACTCTGGTCTGTTTTGCGCTGGTCACAATTCAGGAGCCTTTCTGGAGACAAGGCCTCAGCCCTGAGAAGTTAAGTGAGGGAGAGGATGCAGATAGTACCGGTGGCTGCAGGGCGGGGCTTCTGAAATGATGGCAGTGGCACGCAGGAAGAGGATTTTTTCCTTGATCCAGTTTTCAAGGGTGCCTCCTGCGGTACCAGGGATTGTTTGTCAGTAAATCCACCATCCGAAACTGCATGCCTTCCATACTTGGGAGGAGGGGGCTGGGGATCCATTGGAAGCAGGACCAGTCCATTTGTGATTGGAGTCCTCCGGGAACTGTTTCTCCTTTCTTCAGCCCATTTCTTGTCCTGCCCCAGGGACCCAGAGGCATCTGGGGATGTAGTCTTGGGGAAAAGGCCTGGCCAGTGATTGTGAGCCAGACTTCAGTGTCCCTGGAGCACTCGCCAGGAAAGCTTTATCACCTTCGAGATGAGCAGGGCTGTAAGCCATTTAAACTGATAACGAAAATAATTGGCCTGCAGGATTTTCTTGATGGGGCCAAATGCCCTTCGCCTAGCTGAAACCTCCTGTGAGAAGTACTGTTATAGAGAGATGGAGGCCCCTCTAGGTAGTTCTCAAGATATCTCACAGCTCTCATAATTCTTTTCTTTGACTGAGTAGCGTAGTAGGTAGGCTATGATAGTTTGAGGGGCAGAAGAACCCTACTTTGCCTGTTATCCTTTGAGCTCTCCACCTCATTGGGTTCCTTCCATCTTCTCCCCAGAAGTTGTCGCAGGAGCTCACTATGAACCTCTCCTAGTTGGGCCCTCGACGTCCTCAAGGACACCCAGAATCCTAATATTTTCCTTCTTCCCCTGTTCTCCTACTCCTAGCCTCTCCCAGAGTCTGGTAAGCTTTGCTTCAGGTTCCCTCAGTCTTTGACATGCCAGAATATGCTGCCTTTCCAAATCCTCGGTTCTTTGCTCCAAGACTTTCTGTTTCTCCTCCAGCCATCTCACATAAGCTACATTCCTGCCAGGCTGCCCCAATTCCATCTACCCAGGCAAGTATAGCCTCCAGTATCCATGTGATATTAGTAAGGCGTCCCCCACCTGCGTCTGCCGGGAAGGCCCTGGTGCTGTTTGGCCCACTACGGTATCGGAGGCTGCCATTACTACATTCATTCTGTCCCAACTGGCTGGCTGTCTAGATCAGGTAATCACTTCCAATTAGAGGAATATGAGTAGCATGACCCAAGATCGCGACAACAACTTCACCATGGGTGCAGGGTCTCCATTCCATGTCTCAGTGAGGCTAACTCTACACCAGGGGCTTTTACAGCCTAGCATGCCCACATGGCTAGCACTGCATGTGGCTCGGTCAACCTGGAAAAATGGGTCACCAGCACAAATGGCAGGATAGTAGCGGCAGGGAGTGGAGGAGGGATTCCCAGCTGACAGAAATGCAGTTCAGCCCGGCATCAGTGCTGATTTCAGCCGATGAAGCACCAGGGAGGACAGAGCAAAGATTTAAGCAGCCATGTTGTCCGGGTCCAAGCCATACCCCCCTAGACCTCCCATCACAGTAAAGCCCAAGTTACCCTCTTCCACACTCACCCAAGCTTCCCTTCAATTACTCTCTGGTACCACCTCCTCAGAAAGAGGGGCTCTTAAAAATAGTGATAAATGTTTGGTAGGTTCAGCCCTCCTTCAGTCCTCTTCTTTTGCAGAATATGTCTCCTGATTTGAACATTTTTTCCCATTGAAATGAGGATATATTCTGTTAATTTTTAGGGAGTATTTCAGGGTAATCCAGACTGGTAGAATCTGAAACATATAAAGAGTTTCAGCAGTAGGCATATTTTTACAGACTCTACTCTCCCAATCAAAGTCAGAAGAAGTGACAGCCACCTCTCAGAATCATTTTTGATTTAGCCAGGATAGGGGTATTGTTCACTAAACACAAAGAGGATAACTTTTTGGGGAGCCTCACTCCTAGGTATGTAATACTTTGAGCTGGAGAGGAGTGCATACTCCACTCTAAAGGGTGGTTGAGTTGCATCCCATGCATTACTCACATTTACCCCCAGTTAATTTTGTGGCTTGATATGGGTCCATAATAGTGAAATATGGTGGTTAGAGTTAGAATAGCCATCTTGAGGTTCGCTAAAAAGTTGTATGTCATCTGCGAACAGGATATCCTGCTCCCCCTTCCTCCCACCTCAAGCCCTGTATCTCTGGTTGGTTTCTGAATGCCACAGCAAGGGGCTGTACTGTTAAAACCCAGAAAAGGGGAAAGGGGAAATCCCTGACTAGTTCCTCTGGACATGGAGAACAGTGGAAAGATACAGAAATTAGAGGCCAGTTTGATAGATTTGGGAATGGGAGGAGAAGGGGAGGCAGGTTAGGCACCTACCCAGTGCCATAGCCTGGAGGGATGGGAAGCAGATCCTGAGGATTGCTTGGGCAGCAGGATGGGAGGAAAAACTGTCTATCATTGTGCACTTAATGACTTGGCTAAGGATGGGGCTGGGATAGTGCAGGAGGAGTTTAAGGAGCTGGGGAGGGGTCTTAGACAGGTAGTTCACTCAGTGGCTTTATGACAGGGGACAGGAGAGGATCTCTGCACCAGGAGTGTCAACTCATGGCTTTAGAAGTGGTGCAGAGAGTCATCTCACTGGCACTGAGGTTGAGAGCTGGACACCACACCTCATGCCATGCCGGCGACCGGGTTTGGGAACAACCTCGGGTCACCGTGGAACCCCGCAGGGGAGGGTTGGAGTAATTTCCCCTCCAGGCATGGACACCCGCTCCTATGTAGTCATGTACCCATCAGGTGGAGGTCCGATGGGTGCGTAAGTGGTAGGAAGCGGTGATGCTAGTCTGGGGTGAGGTGGAAGGGGTCACCAGATCCTGGTGTCTGGAGGCGCCCATGCTTGTGTACGCATGAGTACGCCATGACTCCTGGAAGGGAAGAAAATGGTAAAGAAAAATGGTATATAGGAAGAAAAAAAAGAAATGGTGCAGAGAGAAAGGATTCAGCTACATTGGAGACTGGGGACCAACGTGGGAGGATAAGGGCCTATACAGTTCTGATGAGCTGCTTCCATCCAGCAGGGGATCTGCAGTCCTCAGTAGATGGCCTAAATGTTACTTCAATGAACATTTAAAACAATCAAGGGTGCCAGCCCGGTGGTGCTGAAGTAGTGTAAGGTTGAGGCGTTGGACGCCTCACACTATGCCGTCGATCTGGAGTTCGGGAGCGGACTCAGGTCATCAGGGGTTGGCAGGGAGAGGATGGAGTGTACCACAACAGCTCTCCTCTGTCTGAGGTGGATAAAGGTGATCACGTCACTCTGCAGTGGTGCCTGACAGATGTCAGAGGCACTACAGGAGCAATGCACAGAAGAGGGCTGAAGCACAGCAGACATAGGCATGTAAGTGCACTAATATCATTGCATGTCAGGCACCAGCAGGAGTTAAATCAGGCTTAAAATTTTGGGGTGGTCATGGTGGCTGATGGACATGCACCACACCCCAGGACCTAGAGAGGTGTGCCCCCAGGTGCTGGTTTCATGTCCCCATGGGGTCATTGTGTGCATCTCAGCCTGTGTGCGGAGAGTGAGTTGCTGTCCAGACCCGGGTTCTCGGTGCGGGTACCGCAGCTGGATGACCAGCCAGCCCACTTCACACAGGAGGAGGAGAAAGAATGTCAATATAAACAAAAATTAAAATCAAGGGGGTGGTGGATGGAATCAGGGAGTCAGAAATTGCCCCTCTTAGGCTGAAGTAGATGGTAATGAGAACCTGAGGGAGAGGAATTCCCAGGGTACAAATTAATAAAGGAAGCAGGGTGGAAGAGATAAACGAGGAAAGGAACGGAGCATTAAAAGAGAGGGGAAGGAGGAGGGAGGGAGGGAGGGCAAAAGGAAAAAGAGGGGCAACAAGTAGAGTGGAACAAAATCTGGAAGACCATGTGTATGAATGCTAGAAGTCTAGGAAATAACATTCCAGACCTAAAGACCATCATGGCACAAGCTGAAGTGGATATTGTGGCATTTACCGGTCATAGTGCACTGAAAACCATGACTAGGACATGGCCATACCAGGCTATACTCTGTTCGGAAGGAACAGGTGGGAAGAAAAGGAGGAGTATGGTGCCTGATGTGAGGAAAGTATAAAGTGATGTAGATACAGGGACTACAGGGGAGGCAGAGGTACTGTGGATCACCGTGGAGAAGGAGAATTAGTCACTATTTGCACAGGAGTGATCTACACACCTCCAGCACAAGGAGAAATTAGGTAAGGTACTGGTGGAAGCCATTGGTAAGATAGCAGAAAAGGAAGGTGCTGCAGGTGGAGGCCTTCAACCTGCCAGATGTAGATTGGAGCCTCCCAGCAGTGGCTTCAGCTAGAAGCTGGGACATCCTGGACTTTCTGTTAGCGGTGTTCCTCGGGCAACAAGTCGGTCAACCCACTTGTGATGAGGCAATACTGGAGCTGGTACTCACTAACAGGGAGAGTGTTGCAGACATCAAGAGGTGGCTGAAAAGGTGAGGCAAAAGCGGTAGGATTCAGAAGGTATAAGGAAACACAGAGTGAGGATGCTAGGAGGTGTATCGGGGAACAGAAGGAAGCAGGGGAAACCAGTAAGGAGCACAACGATGCAAACTGGAAGAGAGAATAGCCAGGAGGTGACAAGGGAACTAAACATTTTTAGGTATGTAAGTAAAAGAGGAAGACCAGGGGTGGGATTGTATGATTAACAAGCATTTGTCAATGCTGACTGGTTGCTTGCTGGCATTAGCAGTGGAAGTGCAGGAGTTAGACAGATGCAGTATAGGAATGGCAGTGAAGTATTGAACTGACGCTAACTCCACCCTCACCCTGCAGAGATGGACAGACATTGGGTGTGCCTTTGGGTCATCGCCCATAACGGTCATGACATTTCACCTCACCCTATCCTGCAGACACTGACAAGTGTTGAGGTGTGCCTTGGGTATTCGGGCTTTATACTCACCTCATTCCATAAGGAAATATGCTGAAATGGGTGCAGTATAGAATAATGGGTGAACTCTGGGGCCAACAAGTCCAAGCGCACCTCGATGCCTGTCACTGGCTGCAGGGTGGGGCGGGGTGGAATGGCATGAGCATTACTGTCAACAATCCCAAGTCACATCCTGACACCTGTCAGTCCTTACAGAGTAGGGCGTTATGGTAGGAAACCCTAACTCCCTGGTCGTTTTCTTGGTATTTTTACTGCAAGTTTTCAACATGGGCTTTTGTGACCCCACCGCATGAACAGTATCACTATCAGATCATTAGACAAAGGTGATTTTGCACAGCAACTGCACCATTTGGTGCCACAGGTGCTGAAACATTTTGAACAGGATGTGAAAATGACATCTGTACTGTTGATGAGGCGGTGTAAAAATGGTAATGTTGAAAATCTGGAATAAAATATAAAAAAACTGGTGAAGTCATGCACGTGCACAGAAACTGCGCAATGCACACCCATAATGTAATTATTTTGGTGATGTTTTACACCAGACTTTTAACATAGGCATTTTGGGACCTCCACTCATGAACAGTGTCACTGTGATTTTCTTAATCTGTCCTGAACACTGATTTCCCACAGCGACCGTGCTATTCTGCACTGGAAGTCTGAAAATACATTTTGGCTAGGTTGTGAAAATGACAGCTGTACTGTTCATAAGGAGGTGTGGAAAAATGCCAATGTTGAAAATCTGGAGTGAAAATATTACAAATTCATGAAGTTACGAGGGTGCATGGAAACTGCACAATGCACACTCGTAACACAGTCATTTTATGGACTTTTGTCACCAAATTTTCAACATAGGCATTGTAAAACCTCTGCTCATGAACAGTATCACTGTGATTTTCTTAATCTATCCCAACATTAATTTTGCACACCAACAGCATTGTGCAATACATGTGAAAACACATTTGGGCAAGATGTGCAATATGACAGCTGTACTGTTCATAAGGGTGTGGTAAAATGGTAATAATGAAAATCTGGGTGAAAATATTAAAAATTCTCTAAGTTACAAGCATGCGTAGGAACTGCGCCAATGCATGCTTCATAAAACAGTCATTTTGGAAATTTTTCACCAAGTTTTCAACATAGGGTTTAAAGGGCCTACCTCATGAACTGTGATACTGTCACTGTTTATCAGTCCTGAAAGGTGGTTCCACACAGTGACCACGAAATCACCTTTCGGGACCAAATAACAAAATAACAGTGACTGAGTTCATGAGGTGGGGACCCAAGATCCCATGTTGAAAATTTGGTGAAAAATTCAAAAATGGCCGAGATATCCACCTAAGTTGAAAAAACCTTTTATGCCATTATACAACTCACGGCATTTCTCCAGTTCGTGGTCTGGTTTGAAGAGTGTAGACGTGTTCCCAGTCCACCAAGATCATCGCGCCATGCTCTGGAGGTAAGTATAGGGTGGGGGTGGGGGAGGTAGAGTGCACAGTGGGTGGGCGCAGGTTGGGGAGGGGCACGAGAGACCGTGAAGGACTGTTTTCTGTTTTACAGGTTTAAAAAACAGCAATGAGGTTTTTGCATGCTGGGTGGGCTCCCAGCATGCCAGTACCTGGATGTTTCTTTGAGGGGTCTGGAGCCGACTGGGATTGGGCACCTCCATCAGTGATACAGTGTGCTTTGGGGGTGTGCGATGAGCTGAGGATTAGGCACCCCTCGGCACACCTAACAAAGGGGGTGCATCATGCCACAGGGGATTGGGCTACCATCGGCAAATGAACGGGGAGGGCATGCCGACAGGGGATTAGGTGCTCGTCAGCTTTAAAACCTGGAGAGGCAGGTGGTGGCTTTTGTCAGCTTCGTGGGGACTGTGAGAGGCTGACAGAGAAGCCATCACCATGTTTATGAAAGAGGACACCACACAATACAACTGTAATTGGCTGCTGCAGTCAGGGACTGCCCCACAGCAAAAACAGCTGATTGTGTAATGACGGGCACTCCCTGATTGCAGCGGTCAAATGCTTTGAGCATAGTGGCATGCTCGTTAGCGGTCATCATCGACAGTATGCTCCTCTAATCGCCTCAGCACAGACCAGCCCCAGAGCAGACTGCTGCCATTCAGAACAACACTGTCACGCCTCCACAACCCACTTGTAAAGGAAGCAGATGCAATGTGTTTCTTGCACATGCCTGCAAACAACCACAAACATGGAATGGGGGACTGTGCAGAGGGGGAACCAGGAAAAGGCAAATATCCTGAACAAATACTTTTGTTCAGTGTTCACTGAGGAATGAGAGGGGAGGGACACAAAGCAGTGGAAGATTTTCAGGGCAGGAGGTGGACACTAGTCCTTTTTGAGCAAGAGTTTTGAAGGATTTGCTAACATGAAGATGGACAAAGCAGTGGGGCCAGATGGGGTACATTCAAGGGTACTGAGGGAGCTCAAGAAATACTGTCCACAACTCTACAGTTGTATTTAACAGCTCACTGGAAGCAGGAGTTGTACTGTAGCACCAGTGGAGGATGGATGTAGTCCCACTACATAAAATGATAGCAGGGAGGAGGCTGGCTGTTATAGGACAGTCAGCCAGACTCCATTGCTTTGAAAGTTAATGGAATCATTGCTGAAAGAAGGACTGTAGAATATCATGAATCCATTGGATTACAAGACCTGAGCATGGTTTCACAGAGTGGAGGTCATGTCAAATGAAGCTGATAGATTTCTTTGACTGGGTGACAAAGGAACTAGATCAGGGAGGATCGGTGGACATGGCCTACCTAGATTTCAGTACATCTTTCAACACCATTTCACACAGGAGACCAGTAAACAAACTGGGTAGCTTAGGAGTGGGTCCAAAGGTGGTAAACTGGACAAGAAACTGGTCAGGGGATAGGTGACAGAGGTTATGGTCAAAGGAATCAGCTCCGAGAAGGATGGTGACCAGTAGGGTGCCTCAGGGACCAATGTTGGGACTGGTCCTCTTTAATGTCTTTGTAAGTGACTTTGCAGAGGAGCTGGAAATGAAAGTCTGCCTCTTCGGATGGCACCAAAGTCTGCAATAGGGTGGATACTCCAGGTGGGGGCAGAAAGATGAGCAGAGACCTGAGAAAACCAGAGGAGTGGTCAAGGATATGGTAGCTAGGTTTATATGTAAAAGTGCAAAATAATGCACTCAGGGCATAGAAACCCAGGAGTGGAGTAGAAAATGGGAAGATTGGTATTGATGACCACCAAGCAGGAAAGATACCTGGGGCTAATCATATTGGATAACTTAAAGGTAACCAGGCAGTGAGATAAGGCAATGGGTAGGGCTAGTGGGGTGCTGGGGTGCATAGGGAGGGTGTCATCAATAGAAGGAGGAGATGGTGTTGCCTCTGTATAGATCGCTGGTGGACCCCACCTCGAGAACGTGTCCAGTTCTGAAGAGCACATCTCCAGAAGAACAAAGACAGAGTGGAGGTGATCCAGCAGAGGTAACTAAAAAGTGCAGGGTATGCATCAAAAGCCCGATGAGTAGAGACTAAAGGACCTCAATACGTACACCCTGGAACAGAGGAGATAGAAAGTGGATATGATGGGGAACTTTAAATACCTCATGTGGGTAAATAAGGTACAAGATGGAAATAGTTTTCAAAAAGGTGCTCAAAAACAAGAGACGTGCTATGAAGCTGGGTGGAGTAGATTCTGAAGAGATGTAAGGAAGTACTTCTTCACAAAAGAGTGGTGGATTTCTGGAACAAACTTCCAGCAGATGTGGTGGGGATGAAGACAATGGTGGGATTCAACAATGCATGGGATAAGCACAATGC
The DNA here is from genome assembly GCA_016271365.2 of Neoceratodus forsteri. NCBI lineage: Eukaryota > Metazoa > Chordata > Ceratodontiformes > Ceratodontidae > Neoceratodus > Neoceratodus forsteri. The sequence goes on from CM057455.1 coordinate 1,048,227,092, forward strand.
AATCACAGTGGAAAGGAAAGGGAGGAGAAAGAGCTATAGATTGGGCACAATCTATGGTAATAATATAGGTAGGGAGAAATTTGCAGACTGGATGGGCCAAGTGGTCATTATCTGCCATCAAATTCTGTTTCTATGTTCCATGTACTCTAGGCGCACTACAGAGGGCTCTTATCCAAGACATTATCCTGGTCCCTAACCCAAAGTTGTTCATCACTGTGTACATAAAGGTCATTCTATGCGGTTGAAGTCCATTTCCACGTCTAAGGCCAGACAACCCACACAACACGATGTTTACTGTGCATGCACCTGATGTAATTCCTGGCTTGGTTGCCCTGCACAAAACTGACTGATCCTGGGAAGAACTGATAGGAGGACCCCTCTATTCTGGATTCCAGTGTTTTGCTACCACTTTATAAATGGAATTTAACTGGGAGATGGGGTGGTATGACAAACATTGAAGGGTCTTTCATCAGCATAGGTAATATCGTTATGATATATGTATTCTGCGGGGGATGAAACCCTCTGCAAAGCCCTCCACCATCATTTTTGCATGGGTGTGTGTACAATATCCCAGAATTTCCTGTAAAACTCCCTGAAGTCTTACCAGTGGACAGTGCAAAAACTTTCTTTTTGTGCTCAGCTGCGGTTATATCACCGTCAGTTCACATTTAACATGGGGAAGTGGGCTGTGTCTGCAAACTTCTGGGGTGTGTGGATTGCACTTGCTAGCTCAGACTTATACATTTTTGTATGTCAAAAATTGCCTGTTGCCCGTGTTGGTCCTTGTACGAAGAGTAGAGATGCAGGGAAAAGTTCCAGCCAATCACCAATTTCGCTGGTAGTATTCGTAAATTGGGTCCTTACAGTAAATTTCACTGGTAAATTTAGATGAAATTTAACTGTCATTAATTTTTCGCTGGCACATTTTGCCGCATGTTAATATCAGGCAAATTGGGGAAAAAATGCTTGTCACATGACTTCTCTCTCTAGCAGACTGCTGGTCACATGGGTGATTGCACTTAGGCAGGAAGCCAGACTAAATGTACTTCCTTTAGAGCTGTTTCAGCCTAGTAGTAGGAGACTAGTGAGCAGAGCAGGAGAGCTAAAGTCTGATTTAGAAAAATAGTGTGTGTGTGTGTGTGTGTGTGTGTGTTTGCTTGTTTGTGATCTGTTCCCATTAGTTTAAATAGTTTTTTCTACATTGTTATTGTATATTTGTCTGTCTTTATAGTTCGTGTGTGTGTGTGTGTGTGTGTGTGTGTGTTTGACTCACCATGACTCCTGTATCTTTCTTTCTTTCTTTTGAAAATTTTCTTTAGTTTTATATTAAAGAAAGGTTTTCTTTATGATGGAGAGGGAGACTGGTAGTGCGTCACCAGCAGCAGGAGGATCTGCAGTCTGCCTAACATGCGGACACTTTCCAAGTGCACCCCAGAGAAAGATGTGTCCATGGCCCCCAGCAGCAGCAGCCGCCCTCCACCACCACCAGCAGCAGCCCCCCCACCACCAGCAGCAGCAAAGCACCTTGTGCCCCACCCAGCAGCATGTGCTCCCCGGACAGCAAGAGCAGCAAAAGCCCATTGCACCCCCAGAAACATGTGCAGCCTGTGCGCACCCCAGCAAGTGTAGCAACAGCAGGTCTTAGAAGAGGCAGCTCACGCAGATGCAGAGATCAGCTGATGACCCCCAACAAGGTCTCTCCAGTATGGACATTTTTCCACAAAGTTTGGAGATGACAGTATTGTGATCTGCAACTTTTGTGGCAAAGATGTGGCGTGAAAACAAGGGTCCCACTGTGGGACAGGTGGACAGAGGAGCCACCTGCAGTACCACCACACTGCAGAGTGGCTCTCCAAGCTGCAAGAAGCTGCAGCAGCAGGAGGAGGCAGTGATGGGTCTGAGCATCAGGGCATCCAGTGGCCCAGGAGTGCCGCAGTAGCAGCAGCAGCAGCAGGAGAAGTGATGAGACACCCACACCCGCCGGCACAGGCATGTTTCAACTGCTCCTGGTTTGGCATCACAGCCTGCAGCAGCTCCTCCAGGTAACATCAGGATGGAGGACCTTGAGGCTGTGTGCCAAGATGTGATGGCAGTGCGCACAGAGGTGCAGAGTCTCTGGCAGGAGGTGGACCAGTTCCGCCCAGGAGGTCAGGAGAGCTAAAGAAAATAAGGGAGGACCAAAAGAAGGTCTTGGACCTCCTGGCAGAGCTGCGTCGTGGGGTGGTGGTGGTGTTGTCTGCGGCAGTGGTACTGGTGCAAGTGGTTAGTGCTATGTATGCACCAATTTTTTTTTGTCATTTTCTTTTGCAAGTCTTGCTCTTTTTCCTCTTTACCCCCAAAAATTAAGAAAAACACAAAAATAAAAAGAAAAAAAAGAACAAAAGAATATTTTCTGTCCTTTTCTCTTCCATTGTATATCGTCTTTGCTCTTTTTCTTGTCCTGTGGTTTTCTATCTTATATGTTATTTTTATGTAATGTTTTGCTCCCTCTATTTTCCCTCTGTCTCATATCATGACTGAATACCCATACCTTGAGTCTGACCCAGCATGTCCCCCAAGTACTATGCCCATAAACTGTGTACCTTCTTGCTTGTTTTATGTTACTCCTTCATTTGTTTCCTCCTATCCACAAATGTCAAGTATTGTAATTTGTTTGTATGAACAAATGTTTTTTCCCAAAGCTATGTGATGTTGTTGTCTGTTGTGTGTGTGCTAGGGCTGGTGGCAGTTGCTTTGGCTGTGTACAGCATCAGTCTGAATATGCAAAACAGTCATAAAATGAAATAGTTAAATAAGCACTTTTATTATGAAGTTAAACATGAATATTTTTATGCTGAACAGCACAAGTCCCTTAGCGTTGCCTCCTTCAAAATTATTAACTTTGTGTCCCTCCTCTCCTCCAGTCATGATAATGTTTTATTAGTGCCTCACCACAACCACCACCACCACCACCACCACACGTTCATGGCCCGGTGAGTGACCCAGTCCAAAATGTGCACTTTGGCCACAGTTTAACACAGCCTCTTAGCGCCATACTATGCAGACTAGAGCAGGCATGGTAAAAGGAGAAATATGGCAGGAGAAAAGTTTGATAAAATTCAGACTGAAATATGATCTGAGTCAGGATGGGAATGATGTGCCCCCTTCTAGCACCACCACCACCCATACATTAAATTGCTGTTTTGGGCCTGTTTTGCAAATATTTCTGCCAGAATCTCAGCGCTGATCATACCAAACAGGGCCTACAAGTCCAGTAATGTTTCCAAAAAATGTTACATTAAACTCAGACAGAAATCTGTCCCAGCAATGATGCTTTATGGTGCCCAAACCCCACCAGAACCAAACAATGGTCTTTGGTCCACTGTTTACAACTGTTTTAGGCAACATCTTGTTTCTCGAGAGTGCAGCACAGGAAGTAAATGTCCAGAAAGTTAAAGAAAACAAGGTACATCAAATTGAGACTGAACTGTGGTGTCAGTTCTGATGTTTTATGGTGGCCCCCAGCACCCAGACATTAAAATGCTGTTTTGGCCACTGTTTACAATTGGTTTTAGGCCACATCTTGTTTCTCAGAGTCTGGCACAGGCAGTAAATGTCAAGAAATGTTTCCAAAAAATGGTACATTAAATTCAGACAGAAATCTGGTCCTAGCCATGATGTTTTATGGCACCCAAACCCTACCTGGACCAAGCGATGGTCTTTGGTCCACTGTTTACAATTGTTTTAGGCCACATCTTGTTTCTGAGAGTGCAGCACAGGCATTAAATGTCCAGAAATGTAACAGGAAAAATGGTACATAAAATTGAGACTGGAATGTGGTGTCAGTCCTGATGTTTTACAGTGCTCCCCAGCACCAACATTAAAATACTGTTTTGGCCACTGTTTACAATTGTTTCTCGAGTGCAGTACAGTCAATGCATGTCCAGAAATGTTTACCAAAAATTGCACATTACATTCAGACCTAAATCAGGTGTCAGACACGCTGTTATATATTTGCACACTTTACACCTAGACCAAAACATGTTGTTTGGCCCACTATTTACCAATGGTTTAAGGCCTGCTATGGTGTTGACACTGCCTAACATGTGCCCAGAAGTCCCAAAATGTTTCCCAAAAAATTGCATAGTACATTCAGACAGAAATCAGGTGCCAGGCATGCAGTTACATGGTTTACATCCACCATGAGGACCCAAATCTGTTGTTTCTGCACCATTTAAATGCTTTTCAGGCCTAACACGTGGTGCTGCCACTGCTAACATCCACACAAGTCCAGAAATGTTTCCCAAAAATTGCACAGTACATTCACAGAAATCAGGTGTCAGACATGCTGTTAAATGTTGCACGCCTTCCACCTGGACAAAACATGTTGTTTGGCCCACTGTTTACCAATGCTTTCATGCCTGATCTTGGTGTTGCTACTGAGTAACATGGCCCAGAAGTCGAAATGTTTGAAGAAAATGTTACAGTAACTTCAGACTGAAATCAGGTCTCAGCCATGATGTTTTATGGTGCCCAAACCCTCACCCAGAACAAGCGATGGTCTTTGGTCCACTGTATACAATTGATTTTAGGCCATATCTTGTTTCTGCAAATGCAGCACAGGCAGTACATGTCCAGAAATGTTTCCTAAAAATGGTACATTAAATTCAGAGTAAAATCTTGTGTCAGACATGCAGATACATGGTTCACATCCACAAAGGACCCAAATCTGCTGTTTTCTGCACCATTTAATATGGTTTTCAGGTCTAACAGTGGTGCTACCACTGCCTGACATGCAACATAACATTAGCCAGTTTGCCACGCTGAGAAAAATAAATCCTCCTGGAGAGATGAAGGTCTATAACTGGCACGATGGTCTGCATCTGTCCACGAAGGAACCAAGCTCCTAAGTGACAGGTTTAAATGCTTCCTTGGCAAGCTTTAAACTAGCCAAGGGAGAGGTGTTGTAAGAGGCAGGAAATTTCAAGCCTCTCCCACAAAACATGGCAGGTAGTAAGGTAAACACTGAGGTACAGAGCTCAACAGAGGGCAGGACAGGGTAAATGGAAAAATAGACAAGGCAATAAGAGCAGGGATGGGGGAAGGATAAAGCCAACATTAAATGGAGGCAATGAGTACCAATTCCGTAGTCTGGGAAACAAGCTTCCTGAGCTAGTAGCCCTGATGGAAGATGAAAAATTGGATATCGTGGCAGTCATGGAAACATGGTACACGGAGAACCATGACTGGGATGTCAACATACCAGGGTACACAGTCTACAGAAGGGACAGGGAGGGTAAACGAGGAGGTGGAGTAGCTGTATACATAAGGAAAGAGATCAAAGCTACAGAACTAAAAGTAAAGGGGCAGGACAAGAGGCACTCTGGGTCATCTTGGAGACAGGGAATGGCATCATAATCCGCATGGGGTTGTATACAGACCCCCATCTCAAGGGAGAAACGGACAAGAAAATGATAGAGGACATTCTCAGAATGGCTGAAAAAGGGAGATAATGTTGATGGGGACCTGACTATGCAGATGTTAACTGGATGACATGTACTGCAGCCACATCCAAGAGCAGGATCATTCTCGATGCCCTGCAGAGCAGGCCTTAGACAGCTAGTGTTGGAACCCACTCGGGAGGGAGCAATACTAGACCTGGTACTCTCAAATGGAGAGGATCACAAATTTAGAAGTCAATAGACATCTGGGAACAAGTGAAAACTACACAGTGTGCTTCACAATAAGCACAACCATGGAGACAAGCTATACAAAAACAAGGATACTGGACTTTAGAAGGCCGACTTTGGCAAAATGGCTGAATACCTGAGGAGCGCACTACAAATGGCCAAAAATGAGGGGTGGAAGAACAATGAAGAAAATCAAAACTGCTATCATAGAGGCAACAAGTCTTTGTGTGAAACAAATAAAGAAAACAAAGTGGAGTAAAAACCACTATGGTTCTCAAAAGAGGTGGCAGGGAAGGTTAAGGAGAAAAAGGCTGCATTCAAAAGTATAAGGAATCACAGAAGGAACGACGGGGAACTGTATCAATTAAAGCAGAAAGAAGTGGGTTAGGCAGTCAGAATAGCAAAGGCCCAAACTGAGGAAAAAATAGCCAAGTCAGTTAAGAAGGGGATAAAACCTTTTATAGGTACATTAAGGAGCATAGAAGGTTAAGGAAGGAATAGTGAAGATTAATAAAGGAGAGGGAGGTGGGCAGAGGGAGACAGTGAAAGGGCAGAGATACTGAATGAATACATTTGCTCAGTATTCACAAAAGAAGATGAGGAGAAGTTACCTAAACCAGACAATAGAAGCACTCTGAGTAGGGGTTGACACCAGTCCATTTACAGAAGAAAGAGTCCTGAAAGAACTCCTAAAACTCAAGGTGGACAAAGCAATGGGCCTGATGGGATTCACCCCAGAATCCTAAAAGAACTAAAGGAGGACTAAGTGACACCACTGGCCACCCTTTTAACAAATCATGGGAGGATGGGGTGGTACCTGAGGACTGGAGGAGGGCAGATGTAATTCCCTTCACAAAAGTGGGAGTAAGGCAGAAGCAGGAAACTACAGACCTGTAAGTTTGACCTCAGTAGAAACATAGAAACATAGACTTTGATGGCAGATAAGGATCACTTGGCCCCTCAGTCTGCCTATTTCCCTACCTACTGGATAAGCTGCAGATTCTATTTAACCAACAGCCTACTTCCTGCCACCCCCACTATAATTGCCTTGTGTCAGTCCCATGCATGTTTGAATTCCTCCACTGTTTTAGCCTCAATAACCTCCCCAGGAAGGCAGTTCCACAACCACCACTCTCTCCGTGAAAAAGATTTCCTCACATTACCCCTGAGCCATCCGCCTCTATCTTTAAATTGTGTCCCCTTGTTCTTACACATCTCTTTTCTGAAAATGCTACCCTCCTGGACTTTGTTGATTCCTTGAGGTACTTGAACATTTCTATCATGTCCCCTGTCCCTCCTTTCATCAAGGATATACATATTAAGCTCTCTCAGTCTCTCTTCATATGATTTCTGATGCAGACCCTGCACCATTTTAGTTGCCCTCCTCTGGACTGCTTCCATCCTGTCTATGTCCTTGCGTAGATGAGGTCTCCAAAACTCACACAGTACTCCAGATGGGGTCTCACCAACTGTCTGTGAGAGGGATAACCACTTCCCTTTTCTACTTGTGATGCCCTTCCTATGCATCCCAGTATCCCCTGGCTCTCCTTACTGACTTCTCACATTGCTTACCCACCTTTAGATCATCCGATATGACTACCCCCAAGTCCCGTTCCATTTTGTTGTTGTTAATTCCTCCCTGCTATTGTGTACTCTTCTCCTGGGTTTTGTTTCCCAGGTGCATTACTGCACTTCTTTGCATTGAATCTAAGTTGCCATATGTCTGACCATTCCTCCAACCTTGCCAAGTCCATTCTCATCCTTTCTACCCCTCTTGTTATCAATTCTGTTACAGATCTTTGTATCATCTGCAAAGAGCATACCTTTCCTACAGACCCTCTGCAATGTCACCTATAAAAGATGTTAAAGAGGACTGGACCCAGTACTGAGCCCTGAGGTACTCTACTAGTGACCCCCTTTCTTGGAATGTGTCCACCCACTATTACCTTCTGTGTCTTGTTGTGCAGCCAGTTTGCACCCAGACTACCACCCTGGGACCACTCCCAAGCTGGCTAACTTGATTATTAATCTTTTGTGTGGGACTGTGTCAAATGCCTTGCTAAAGTCTAGGTAGGCCATATCCACAGCCTCTCCCTTGTCTATTACTTTGGTCACTCAGTCAAAGAAATCTATTAGATTCATCTGACATGACCTTCCTGCTGTAAATCCATGCTGCTTTGGGTCCTGTGCCCCGCTGGCCTCTAGGTACTCAACAATTCTTTCTTTCCAGAGGTAGTTCCACTCATTTTTCCCTACCACTGAGGTCAAACTTACAAGGGTGTAGTTTCCTGCTTCTGCCTTGCTCCACTTTTGTGAAGGGGAATCACATCTGCCCTCCTCCAGTCCTCAGGTACCACCCCATCCTCCCATGATTTGTTAAAAGGGTGGCCAGTGGTGTCACTAGGTCCTCCCTTAGTTCTTTTAGGATTCTGGGGCGAATCCCATCAGGCCCCATTGCTTTGTCCACCTTGAGTTTAAGTTCTTTCAGGACTCTTTCTTCTGTAAATGGACTGGTGTCAACCCCTATCCAGAGTGCTTCTATTGTCTAGTTTAGGTAACTCCTCCTCATCTTCTTTTGTGAATACTGAGCAAAAGTATTCATTAATGATGGAATCACTTCTGAAAGAAAGAATTGTTGAGTACCTAGAGGCCAGCGGGCACAGGACCCAAAGCAGCATGGATTTACATCAGGAAGGTCATGTCAGATGAATCTAATTGCTTTTGACTGCGTGACCAAAGTAATAGACCAGGGAGGGGCTGTGATATGGCCTACCTAGACTTTAGCAAGAGCTTGACACAGTCCCACACAAAAGACTAATAATCAAGTTAGCTAGCGTGGGAGTGGGTTCCAGGGTGGTAGCCTGGGTAGCAAACTGGCTGCACAACAGGACACAGAAGGTAATAGTGAATGGAACACATTCAGAAGAAAAGAGGTTACTAGTGGAGTACCTCAAGGCTCAGTACTGGGTCCAGTCCTCTTTAACATCTTTATAGGTGACATTGCAGAGGGTCTGGAGGAAAGGTATGCCTCTTTGCAGATGACACAAAAGACCTGTAACAGAGTTGATACACAAGGTGGGGGCTGAAAGGATAAGAAGGACTTGGCAAGGTTGGAGGAATGGTCGACATATGGCAACTTAGATTCAATGCAAAGAAGTGCAAAGTAATGAACCTGGAAACAAAACCCAGGAGAAGAGTACACAATAGCAGGAGGTACTAACAAACAAAAATGGAACGGGACTTGGGGTAATATATCAGATATTCTGTCTCCTTCCCACACATTTGTCACCTTTCAGCCTTCTTACAAGGCCCTGTTAATTAGTCTCCACCTGGGAACTTCCCCAGCTCTTTCTCTCCATTATGCTTTATCTTTCCCATCATTACCTTTTTGTTTCACAGATTCTCTCTAATCTTACCATTTATCACTTCTTCTCCTTAGCATCCCCTTCTTCTTTCTCCACATATATATCTCTCATTTTACCTCTCCTCTACACTAACTTGTTTTTCCTCTTTAGATATTTCCTGAAGAAGACCTAAGGTGAAGCGTGAGATTTTAACTCTATTTTCTATTTTCAGTGTGCATTTAATATAACCATTTGTTTTGTCATATCAGATGACCTAAAGGTGGGTAAGCAATGTGAGAAAGTCAGTAGAAGGAGAGCCAGGGGGTACTGGGATGCATAGGAAGGGGCATCACAACTAGAAAAAGGGAAGTGGTTATCCCTCTGTACAGACAGTTGGAGACCCCATCTGGAATACTGTGTGCAGTTTGGAGACCTCATCGCAAGGACATAGACAGGATGGAAGCAGTCAGAGGAGGGAACTAAAATGGTGCAGGGTCTGCATCAGAAATCATATGAAGAGAGACTGAGAGAGCTTAATATGTATACCCTTGATGAAAGGAGGGACAGGGGACATGATAGAAACTTTTAACTACCTCAAGGAATCAACAAAGTTCCAGAGGGTAGCATCTTGCAGAAAAAGATGTGTAAGAACAAGGGGCACAATTTAAAAATAGAGGGACGGCTCAGGGGTAATGTGAGGAAATTTTTTCACGGAGAGAGTGGTGGATGCATGGAACCGCCTTCCTGGGGAGGTTGTTGGGTCTACAACAGTGGGGGAATTCAAACATGTATGGGACAGACATAAGGTAATTGTGTGGGGGTTGCAGGAAGTAGGCTGTTGGTTAACTAGAATCTGCAGCTTATCCAATAGGAAACTGAAATGGGAAGACTGGTGGGCCAAGTGGTCCTTATCTGCCATCAAAGTCTATGTTTCTATGTAAAATTGTCCTGCTACATAAAGTTGCACTTGCTTCCTCCTGCTGCTGGTTTCTCAATTGATTGAGAACTGTGGAATTATCATTTCACAATGATGCTGCCCTAGTTCACTCTGTTGGCTCTGTGGTTTTAAGTCAGTGTGGATTGAATGACATTTGAGTGCTGCTGCTGTTGCCTGTAGCTGCTGCCTGCAGCTCTGACTAGATGCCACGAGTAATGCTTTGTCTGCTTCATGGGGATCCTCTTCACATAGTCAATCGATGCTGCTGCTGTAATATGCATGCAATTCATTAACTTGTGGTAAGTATTTCTTAATTTTGATGGTCTTTGGTGGGTGGGTGGTGGAGGAGGAGGTGGTTGAGGCTGGGTTGGTGGATATGGTTAAGTATTAAGTTTGTGGTTACTGCAGTACAGAGATGTCAGACCTTGACAGTAACTATGTTCTGTATGGGTCTGTGAATATTCAAGAATTCCACTGCTAGGGTGCGTCTGTTACCTCCCAATCTGGCTGCTGGCTGTGCTCATCAGATATAGTCTGTTCATGTCAAGTGTTCCAGTTTAACAGCCATTCCCTGATGTAGTATTGCTTCATGTAATGATGGTGGTGGTGGGGGTGGCACCTAGTTGTAACAATGCTCAAAATGTCTTCTTCTGTTTTTCTTATTGCCAGGTACAAAGTACTTCAATTGGAATGGTTGTTTAGTTTTCTGGTGGACATTTGCCGATGCATCTCTTCTCTGTTCAGCATTGGTGACTAAATACAAATGCTGGATCGAGGTGCTGCACCTGTGAGGCGTGGGCCACTGCTGACAATTAAAACATACGTCATCATCATCCACGGACACCTGTGAAGGAAAACAAACATATTATAAATACCGTGCGTTAACTTGGAAATTATGACCTTGGATTGTATCTTCATGTGTTTTGCCATTGACACTGTGGAATCACCCATACGCAGCTAAAATAAGTCCCTTGATTGAACCACTGTAAGATGATGAAGGATATATTATTTTTATCCACAAATGTGCAAGTGACACTGTAAATGGCAGCATAACCATTTATCACCTGCACTATGATGCTACCTGAACTAACACTGTTACTAATATTAAACAAGCATTTGTCAATGCCAAATGTTTGCTTGCTGGCATTGGCATTGGTAGTGTAGGAGTTACAGAGCTGCATAATAGGAATGGCAGTGGAGTACTGAACTGAAGCCAACCCACCACCACCCTGCAGATACCAACAGGCACTGGGGTGTGCCTTTGGGTCGTCAGGCATAACGCCATGCCATTTCACCACACCCTACTCTGCAGACACCGACAAGTGTCACAGTGTGCCTTGGGGTCTTTGGCCCTTATGTTCACCCCATTCCATCAGGAAATATGGTGAGATGGGTGCTGTATAGGAGAATGGGGTGAACTTTGGGTTGAAGAGTCCAAGGCACAGTTCGATGCCTCTCTCACTGGCTGCAGGTTGTGGGTGGGGTGGAATGGTATGAGCATTACGGGCAACAGTCCCAAGTCACACCCTGATGCCTATCATTCTCTACAGGGTGGGCGTTATGGTCAGAAACCTAATGCCTGAGATGTTTGTAAGTATTTTCACTCCAAATTTTCAACATGGTTTTGTGACCCCACCTCATGAACAGTGGCAGTATCAGTTTGTTAGCGGCTGATTTTGCAGCGACTTCGCCATTTGGCACCACAGGTGTGAAAACACATATCGAACAGGATGTGAAAATGACAGCTGTACTGTTCATGGGGAGGTGTAAAAATGGCAATGTTGAAAATCTGCAGGAAAATATTAAAAGACTGGTGAAGTTATGGCGTGCATAGAAACTGTGCAATGCACCCCTTAATGTAATTCATTTGGGGATTTTTACAGCAGATTGTCAACACAGGCATTTTGGGACCTCCTCTCATGAACATTGTCAGTGTGATTTTCTTAATCTGTCCGAACAGCGATTTCCACAGAGACCACTCATTTCTGCGTTGGAAGTGCGAAAACACATTTTGGCCGTGGTGTGAAAAATGACAGCTGTACTGTTCATAAGGAAGTGTGGAAAAATGCCAGTGGTAAAAATCTGGACTGAAAATATTACAAATTCATGAACTTACGAGTGCATGGAAACTGCGCAATGTGCTTGCAGTAACACAGTCATTTATGAAATTTTGTCACAAAATTTAACATAGCCATTTTAAGGCCTCTGCTCATGAACAGTGTCACTGTGATTTTCTTAATCTGTCCCAAACATTGATTTAGCACACAGACTGCGCCATTATGCTTCCATGCATAGAAACACTTTTTGGGCAAGATGCAAAAAATGACAGCTGTACTGCTCATAAGGAGGTGTGGTAAAATGGCAATGTTGAAAATCTGGAGTGAAAATATTAAAATGTGTGAACTTACAAGAGTGTGTAGGAACTGCACAACACATGCTAATAAATCAGTCATTTTGGGAAATTTTCCACCAAATTTTCAACATAGGGTGCAGATGTGTTCCGGTCCACCGAAGATCATCTCGCCAGCCTCCAGAGGTAAGTATGGGGTGAGGTAAGGGTGTGGGAGGTGGATGTGCAGAGGTGGGAGCGGGTTGGGGGCAAGACAATCAACTAGGGACTGTTTTTTCTTTTCAGGTGTTTCTTTTCTCTTTAGGAGGACAACATGGGACTTGTGCCACTCTGGGGTGGGCTCCCAGTGTGGCAGCTGGAAGATTTTTGGGGGTTTGGAGCCATTGGGGATTGGGCACCCCGTGAGCCACTACAGACATGTGCCACGCTGGGGTGGGCTCCCAGCATGGCAACTGGAAGTCTATTTCATTTGGAGGGTTAATTGATCCGATGGGGGAATGGGCACTAATGAAGAAAAAGAAAGCAAAGAAAGGAAGAGAAAGCAGAGATGTATACAAGTAGGATTGCTGGCAATATGCTAATCAACACTATCTTATCACTGCTCACTGAAGCGGAGCTCTCCTTTCAACTGTCACGGCACTGCATTTTCAACTGCTGTCATAGACAGCTGCAACATCCATTGGTGAACTGTGGCCATGCCTGCAAACACACTGACTGAACTGGAAGACAGGGTGCCAGACCTACAAAACTCGGATGATGGCACTATGTTTCTTGCACATGCGTGCAAGCAAACATAAAATTAATTCCTTTTGAACAGAAAATTTAATTTGCCTTGCCAGTCCACGATTCAAGACAGATGTTGTTTGAACCAATGTCATCTGTAAAAGGTGGAAAAAAATATCAAAGAAAAAAAATAGTATTGATACTTACCTGTGCTGATACTTACCATCAATGTTGGCAACATGCCCAAAATGTTCCACCGCTGAAATGATTTCAATTATGAACCTATGGTGAAACATACCAGGACGTACAGTATCTGGAATGGAATACACAAAATCTAACAAGTGAAAATGTTACAATTCCAATACTGACCTGTACATAATGATGCTTGCAATGTGGATTGACTAGGTTCTGAATGTGCCACGTTGATGTATCATCCTTATTCCATGGTCCTGGCCTCACATGGCATGAGCATGGCAAACCCTGCATAGAGTGAAATGGAAATACATTAGATAACTTATACATTAAGGTGTGCTGCCTTGCATGCATAGTTGACATTCTATCGCAACAAAGGCATGCATAACAGCACAATGGAGGTATAAGTAATAACATGACAACAACTGAAATCTAATTACCATGAATCAGTTGAACAGAAGACAGTCCATGAGGAAGAACATATATATCCATTGCTTCATGATGATATGTGTTGCTTTCTGAGTGGCTGTTTCTTTGCTGGAGGAAAAGCGACAGACACCAAGTGTGCTTGCTGGGATGAAAGTGCTGCATTGTGCAGGTTGATGTACTGGCCCCAAATGTGCTGCCATTAGCAATGCTGCAGTTCCTCTTGGTGGAAGACTGCTGGAGGAGGAGGAGGAGGCGGAAGAGGAGTAATTTAGCTTGACTCAGAGGCTACATTAAGGTACTGGTCTGAGACTGCTGTTTATGCTGAAGCATTCATCTGGCAGCTTCATAGATTTTCAGTGGTATTTCTTGGCAGTATGAGTGATGGCCCACACTGTCGAAGTCTATTATACACATTAGGATGGATGACAAGGAGGCGGATTACATGATGGTTAATTGTATATATGGGGATAGAGTATGCATGCATTTCTGAGTAACATTGTACTGGCTGTGCACTGTTCAACTAAGTTGTTATTGTTACATCGTATATACAATGGTGGCACACTGACTAGACTCTCATTCATGGTCTCATGGAGGAGGTATATGTGAAATGGGGAAGATGTTGTTCAGTGTTTGTCACTCGATGGGGCCATTGTGTATTGCTGAGATGACATATACATTCAGTTAGCATTGCGAAGCGAATACATTTTCCAAAATGAAATGAAGTAAACATTGTTACTAGGTTGGGTAATTAAATTAAATGGTTTAACTGAATGTGTAATGCAGAAGAACCTGCAAAATAAAATAAAAATGTATAACAATAACATGAAACAGCATATTCAGTGGAAAGGGGGATGCTGTTGATGCTTGGGGGCAGAACATTTTAGCCTTCTTCCATTGACACATCATCCACGAAGCAGCCCTCACATCACTGCTGCTTCATCTACCTCCTGCTAGCAGAGGCCTTACGTGTCTGGTCGTCTTCATCGTCATCATCGTCTCTGAGACACAGTTCTTGGGCAACACCATTGAAATTGTGTTATGTAGAATGTGAGCCTCATTCATTTTATGAATGTTAGATTGGAAACATTCTTTGGTGATAGATTTTTCCTATGGTCACATACAATGGCCCCAGCAGAACTGAATACCCATTCCACACTGACACTGGATGGTCGGCAGCTGAGGTATTTAAAAGCAACAGATGCCAGTGCAGGCCAATCACTCACTTTGTTGCTCCAGTACAACAATGGCTCATCAGTGATGCCAAGATGCTTGGTGTCTCCAATGTAGGCATCCATCATACATTGTGGTGCCCTGAGTCGTGCTGCCTCATCATGCTTCTCCTCTTTGTCTTCAATTTCTTCTATGCCCACCTGGTACAGAGCATCCCAAATGGGATTACCTGCCATGCTATGCTGCAACTTTGACATTTCTCTGATTTGGTGGCCTTTGATGATTTATTGGTGGTGGTGGTGGTAGCAACACCTGGTATATATGCCCATTGTGTCTCTGCATTTTCCATCTGTGTGCCATGTACCCGTCTGACAAGGTAATTGGTCAATTTGTCCACTAGCACACGACCCCTTCAGTCATGGCAGGCAAGCCACGTTTGTACTGTAGATCCAGCATGGTAGTAATAGCAAACTCCTTAGACTGCATAATGCCTCTGTATGATAAAATTGGTTAATAAACTTTGAATGGAAAAAAAAGACTGCATAATGCCAGAAATATGTGTATTGCCATCCAGTATATGGAACATGTGAACCATTACATGACCAGAACTGTGATATCACTTGCCTACATCTGGTGATGGACATTTACCAGTGTCTGCCTCAGCAAACGTAAAGGGGTATTGACTGACTTATACAGGCAGTGTCACCACTCACAGCCTGGGTTGCATGCCCAAATGGATGCAGAACACATATTATGCCATCCATTTTTCACCACTGCTCCATTGTTAGGGTGATGGACACTCCAGCACTATCCGGGTGGTGTGCAGCAGTAAGTAATCTGAAACTGCCTTATACTGCTCATAAAGCTGGTCCAGTATGTAGAGTGTGGGATTCCATCTAGTAACAACATCAAGCTTCATAGGGTGCTGAGGCAGATTGCTAGTGTGCTGCAGCTCACACAGATGGTCACAGGACTTTGCAGAATGGGCAAGCGCACACTGATGCATCTGGCGACAGACACAGTTTCCTTTATTTCACTGTGGTTCAGAAATTGCTGCATGACTAGATTAAAGCAGTGTGCCAGGCAGGAACTCTGAAAAAAACACTGTTAGTAATGTACTTAACCACATTGAAGCCATTGTCACTGGCAATAAACCCTGCTGTGAGTGAGTGTGCGTTTAGCCACTCATCAATCTGATTTAGCAGCACATTCAGCATTTTCTCAACCAGTGTGAGACCCCGTAACACTTTGCATAGTTATGGTTGCATTCTGATGAATACCAGGTGTGCTGCTTCCACCACCATTTGCTTTATGCAGCTTTGCCAGGCCCCAAATCAACAACCACCCAGGTAACTGCCCAGTGTGCTGTTATACATAGATATGAGCTGTCCACTGTTTTCCCACTTGTCCACAAATCCATGCTAAGGTGGATATATTTTGAGGCAGAATACTTCATGGCATGTAGGACAGACTGTGAAACTCTGCTGTAGAGTTCTGGCATAGCACATTTGGAGAAATACGTTAGTGATGGCACCTGCCATTTGGGACGAGGCACGGGCCATCAAATGGCGAAATCCTGGTTTCTCCACAAAGGAGAAGGGCAACACATCAATTGCAAGCATTTCAGCAGTGGCTACATTCAGCTCACATGCAGCAGCATGATTGGAGGTATTCTGAGTGCCACTCAAACACACTCTTCAATGTGGGCTGTATCTAGGAGTGGGTCAACAAAACATTTTACTTGTGCCACCAATGTAGTTATTGCTGGGGTATCAGGTGACTCTTTGGGCCTGGGATGTGCAGGATCTATGAAACTGGTTATTCTGGTGGATTTGGTGCCTGGTGGTATACTTTTATAACTTGAGGGACTGGCAGCTCCACTGCTACTATGCCCACTGCTTGAGAAAGAAAATGATTCCTCACACTTCTCCTCCACTGACCCACCTCCCTCCTCCTGCTCTATTGCACTGCTGTCACTAACATTAAGCTGACAAGGGAATTCCTGCCAACAACCCTGGTATCTTTCTGGTGCTGGTGCCAGTGCAATGGGTGCTTGTTTTTCAGGTGGGCATGCTGGCCACCGTGCCTATGTCACTGCTCTTTTTCCATGACTTCACGTGCTTGACACAGCTGACATATCGCCATGGTGTCATCAGCTGCATCAAGCATGAAAAATCCCAAACTAGGGACTTTGCACCTCTATATTTGACATGGGACTGAGACTTGGACAGTGGCATCAAAGGTATGGAAGTTTTTGTTTTTGTGCCGCTTGCATGATATCCACCATGCTACAGTTGAGAGGTGGGGTGACGGACTGCTTGTTGCAGAACTGCTGATATCTTCACCCTCAGTCTTGTCATCTAAATGGGCTGCATCATCACCCTTCATCTTTTCACTTCTGGCTCCACAGGAGGTCCAACACCTCATCATCATCTGTAGTGAAACAAATTATATCCTCCTCCTCCTCCCTATCATTGTCTACTGCCAGACAAACTTTTCCTTCTCTGGCATCTCCTCACTGTAGGGGGCTGAATTTCTTATCTTCTTCTCCAGGAGAAACAGACTGAAGCTGGACATTATCACCCTCACCACCATCAGCTCCTACTTGAGCAGGAACAACAGCTACACTGACAACTTTTTGACCTCCTCCTGGACCTCTGTGCCTCCAGTGGTGTGAGTGTCTCCCTTATTCCCAGTATCATCCCAACAAGCATACTGGCTACAGACTGGGCATTAAAATGAGTCACAGACCTGAAGCCACTTCTAACTTCAATGTTGCTGCTACTGGCTGCCACAACATCAGTGGAGCCCACAGAGGCACTGATTCAGAAATAGGTTTGCTTTTCCAATAGACTTCTTTGAGCCACCTCCCACCCTGGCACCTTTACCTGAAGCTGAACATCTCTTGGCAGGCATATTTATATGCTTGTTTCGTTTGGCTTCCTCTGGAACTATATTATTATGTATTTCTATTAAATAAGTGTGATTTAACACCTGCAGTGCTATCTACAAAGGACAAACAGAAATTAGAACAGGTAGCTGCACCTTAGTGTATATAACTACCTACAAATGCTACTGTAGCCTATTTGAGTGTG